>OX336392.1:15784715-21268781 GCA_946902985.2 Meconema thalassinum
CAAGCTAAGCAGATCGTGGGCGCGCGTACGTGTATCTGCAAAGCTTAGACGTTAGTGTTGCACATTTAGTGGGTATTGTGATTACTGTGATTGTTGGTCATGCCTAGACACCAATTCACATTGTGCAAACGTGTGTATATCCATAATTCGTATATGAAAAGCACAAAATCTTGTTCTGAAACAAGACGAAAGTTTCGATTCAAGTTTCCAGGAAGACCTGTGCCTAATGCCAGTACAATTAGGAGGCTCGCTAAACGATTCAAGGAAACAGGCTGCGTAAATAATAAAAGAGTTGACAGACATTCTTTCATCAGAAGAGAGGGAGGACATTTTCAGCATCGCCTATGAGCACTGTAAGTACACATTATTGAACATATTTGGTAAAAGTGTGAAAGTACGCACCAACCTCCGGCTGAACAGGGTACGCGCCCACGATCTACGCCAGGCACAGCCGGCCTGGCTTGCCGTGTTTATCGGGGTGCACATACATTATGACCCTGTACTTAATATGGAATATTCTGAAGCTAAAAGGGTTAAGTGGGAAGAAGAGTGATTTTGATTCTAAAACTGGAAGTTGTTTAAGGCAGCTATTTTTATACTTACCAGGATGTTTTGATGAAGATAGTTGGTACTTTTTTTTTTATGAGACAAAACTGTTATTTTTGAACTTGGGCTGAAAGAGGCCGCTTTGAAACCAAGTTCATCATTTTTCCATGTACAAAAAATAATGAAAGCCGAACTACTACAATATTAGAAGGTTAGTATTATGACTGATTTTAAAAAGGAGATACAAAAAGGACATAAACTACGAAGTTGGCACTATAATAAATGATCATTTACAGTTAAATCTTACATTTAAGGGTTTCCTAAATTTCAGGTAAAAAAAAAACAGTTTAGTCTCCAGAAAAAATTAAATGGAGGTTTCACTGTACATTATATATGTAGAGAGCCAATGCATTGAGAACTTAGAATATCTACAACATGTCAACACTTCTAGACTAGCAGTAGTGGAGTAATGACAGTTCCAAGCCACTCTAGAACCCTCCTCTTACCACTACTAAGCCTCAGCCATGTTAAATATCTCTCGAACGCGTGGTCCGATTTTGACAAATGAGGTATTGTTGGACTCGGGCTGACGTCCTCTTTGCTATGGACTACTTGTTATATTTTTGAATTTTTTTTTGAAAATTTTTGTTTTCGAAAGTTGGTGATAGTTTGAAAACCAAACATGGTAGAACGTTGTTCCATGGCTCAAACGAATGGTCTTTATGACCTTTATTTTCTATAATAAAACTTTTTTATTTTTTATGTTTTTTTGAAAAAAACTCGAATTTTGAAAATTCTATATTTTGGAAACTAGGAACTCTACAAAAAAAATTGTTTGACGTAAATCAATGGTCCCTACCCCCTCTACTCCCAAAATAAATTTCAAGTCTCTAGAGAAAAAAATTGTGTGTAGTAGTGGGATGGTGGGGGAGCTGCTTCCAAAAGCAAGTGGTGAGCCCCTGCGACCTTGGAATGGAAGGAGCCATGCTAGGAGGGCGTGCTTGGATTCGTTTTTTTCGTCTCGTTGTGCTCTTTACGGGAATGTAGGTGTCGAAAAGGTGAAAATCTGGAAACACGGTCTTTTTGGGGTAAAAACGTGATTTTAGACTTTTTGCTATATCTCGCGAACCAAGTATGCTAGAGACATGAACGAGGGGTCCAAGGACTCGGAGTGACGTCCTCTTTGCTATGGACCACTCGTTATATTTTTTAAAAAAAATTGGAAACGCGATTTTGGGGTAAACACGTGTTTTTTGTGATTTTTGCCGATATCTCACGAACCAATAACGCTAGAGACGTGTAGGAGGTGTCCTAGGACTCGGGGTAACGCCCCCTTTCGAGTGTGGTAGATATTTTTTTCAAAAAATAATTCACAAAGGGCCTAACGCCATACATGTTGAAAAAACGTTTTCTTTTTCTTTACCTGTTTATAATGTCCATGAAGCGTGGTGGTTGAGAGAGACGATACGGCTGGGTGTGTGTGTGTTTCAACGAACCTGTCGCTGACCACGGTGGCTGTGCTCAATAGATCAATCGCTATTTCGGCGGGTCGGTGTATGACAGAGCGAGGGTGCGTTTTCTGATATTTTACCTTTAACGTGTAAACGGTGATGAGAACTAGGTTCTATGTTGGTCGAAGCGAGTAGAGAAAATAAACTTGCCGACGAGCAGGAGGTGAAGGTCATTTGAGATTATTGGAAGGCGTTGATCTGACTTGACAACAGGTGACGCTTGAAGGTGAAATAATCTGACCATCGTGGTTGCAGGGGAGTGTGAAAGGCATGCACACACACATTTGTGAAACCACATGTAGGCTAAACCAGTGACATCCTGTTTTGCTTCGTACGTGACAAAATGCAAGTTGACGTGAAATTTGATCTACCGCAGGTGTTCGCTTGGGACGTTATCTATTTACATGCGCGATAACTGTTAACAAGTTACATCCTGTCTTGCTTCGTACGTGACAAAATGCAAGTTGACGTGAAATTTGATCCGGCACAGGTGTTCGCTTGGGTGTTAGCTGTCCACGTGCGCGATAACTGTTAACAAGTTACATCCTGTCTTGCTTCGTACGTGACAAAATGCAAGTTCAGGTGAAATTTGATCCGGCACAGGTGTTCGCTTGGGTGTTATCTGTCCACGTGCACGATAAGAGAATGTTCAAAGCGTGGGAATCGCTGAATCAGTAAAAAGTATAATGCAACTTGTGGGAATCATGTCACAACCAATAGATAGGCAAGAGCTGCAAACAGCAGTGGTGGGAGGTGAAGGGAGGGAGAGGGGAGGGGGTGATGTATGAGAGAACACAGGAGGAAAGGGAAAGACAAACATGTATGAACATGCATGAAGCGCGGAGCGCTGTACACATAGAGCTATAGGTGGTGTACAACATGTGTGAATAAATAAAAAGTACACAGGTTCACACAACATGTAATTTATTGATCCAAGAATTAAACGTAGAGTTAAACCCTAACCATTTGACGTAGAGTTTATTTCCTTTTTGTTTCAACACTTTTTCCACAAGATAATGCTGAGGAAATGCTGTTTTCTGAAGTTCATGGAGATAAAATCTACCTTTTATGGGTTGATGGTTGAGGTCCTCGAGTAAATAGGTGACTGGACTGTCCAAGTAGACTCGACGAATTCGAAATAGTTCAGTCCCCCACTGAGGCGTGTAGCCCTTATTGAAGGCAGACTTAAATTTGCTCACACGAACAAAATCCCCAATGTTCAGTCGGTGACGTTTAGGATCGGCTGCTTTTATGGGGTTAAACAGTTTATCCAATCGCTGAATATTTTTAGTCACGAGGCGTGGCTTGGTCCCAATCGTTCTATGTTTGGTGTCATTGTAACGTGACACTAGCTCAGGTAACATGTCCAACCAGCGATAACTGCCCTGAGCGGTAAACGCTTTCCACATATGGGTTTTCAATGTTCGGTTGAACCGCTCGACCACACTGGCTTTCAGATTGCTGTACGTGGTGTAATGGTGAATATCCTTAGATTTGAGAAAACTGGAGAAATCCTTGTTGAAAAATTCTTTCCCCTGGTCGGTTTGTAGCAACTGAGGTTGACGTTTGGAGTGTTGAATAATATGTTGAAAGGCCTTGGTAACTAGTGGACCAGACTTGCGACGCACAGGTTCAACAAAGGCCATTTTGGAATAGACATCAATGACGGTCAACATATAGCGTACACCGTCGTTAACGCCAGCATAGGGTATCATTTCAACCAAGTCAGCCTGCCAAAGTTCATCCACACCTCGTGAAATCACCTTGAGTCGCGGATAGTGACGCCTAGCTGGGCGATGCAACTCGTGAGCAATACCCATTTTAATGGGTGAGGGCTTAAACAATAATTTTGGCATTTCGAAGTTCTTGTTCAATTTCTTGAATTTCCCAATCGTGACCGGTGTGGCCAGCTTGACGTGAGGCATGCAACAATTGTAGCCGCTGGACGAGCTTATTGGGATTGTGCCAGTAGGTAACATCCACAAGGGGTTTTAATGGTTTAAATGTCACTCCCGAAGCGGACACTTTACGACGAATACTTTGACTAGTGGGAAACATTTTTGCAATGATGGTTTTATATTTTTGAGATATATTGGCATTCACTTGTTGCGTGGGATCATACTGTCTTTTGTGAGCATGGGTATCCAATAAAATGGATTTATATTTTTCAAGATCCTCTGACGTATAATCATGGGAAGAGGGGGTCCGAGAAAAGAGCAGCTTTAACAGTCCTGGCGTTAATTTATAGTTAATGTTTTTAATGACAGCTTTAGTACGAGCAAATTTAATGGATGAATCGCCAATTTTAAAACTATCATCCTCATAGCGAACACCATACGTGGTATCTGTGTTCCCAATAAATAGATCGGTGAAATAGGGTTCCAATGTTGATCCATAATATTTTATTAAAATGGTTTTCAGTTGAGCTTTATGTTGAGGGGTGGCCAAGAGTTGTGAAAACGGAGACGCCCTGGAAGGGCAAGGTGTTTCGACCATGGCCAAGGATTTCTTTTTTCTCAAAAACTCTGCAAGGGGTGCGGCCTTTTTTTGAGGCGTAAACACTTGTTCCTCCTCATCCTCAACTTCACTAACACTAGTCAAATCTTCCTGTTCCTCTTCCTCAGGGTCCTCGTGCAGCGTCTGCGTGGCTTGTGAAACGGTGGGTAGCGTTTCAGATGGCTTGAAAGAGGGTTTCAACATGGCTTTTAGTGGAGGTGCTAAATGTTGCTGAATAAACAAAGCATGATTGGCACGTGATTGTTTCAATTGACGAAACTTTTGGCGAATAGTATTTTTTGCTCTAATAATATGCTTTTTCAATTGACTCTCTGCTAACGCCATGGTGTCTTGGCAAATGACTTGCCGGGGAATGAGACAAGGCCTTAAATAGCAATAAAATGATCAAACCCTAAGCGATACCGTCCTTGGTTGAGTTCACTTTGTTTGTCAATCACTAAACAGGCATGACGTTGACTGTTCCAGCACTTGGCACACAATTCTGTAAACATTTGAAAGGTCATATCCGGATTCACATGTTCATTATAAATGTGACGACTGTTCCTCTCGTCCTGACGAAATAAAACAATGACATTGGCATTGTCACGAATCAACTGTTTGGACATTTTTGAATACGTTTGTCCAAGATAGAAGCAATCGATATGTTTGTGACGACCCATGCTGAAATAGCTTTGAATGATGCCTTGACGTTCAGTGGATACATCATCGAAAATCATGAGTGAATCAGGCTTTACCTCATCCGGTGAAATCACATTTTCTTGCATGGAAAATGTAAAATAACCCATATTCTCTTTTTGTAATCCAGACATGACTTGATCCAGAAACACGTAGAGGGGTTGGTAGAGAGATTTTGCAAAAATATAAATATTTTGAAAACGCAGACCATTGGGCGCTGTAATGAGCGTTAGCAAAAGATTTGTCTTTCCACAGCCGGAAGGCCCCACAATGATGCAGCGAATGGAAGATGGAAACAGTGAACCATGGCGTTGTTCACGTGATGTGGGACAGAGATGGGAAACCATGTCCCCCACGGGGAATGACTCTTGCTGCTTAATAATCTTCATGTCAACTAAGGCTTAGACAGGCTAGCCGGCTGTCTATATACAGAACACCGAGCCTTGTCATAAAAACAGTAGACTGCTACTACAGGTTGACGATGGATGTCTTTGGACGTGCGTTGATGGCCAAAGCTAGGCCTGTCCTCATACATGATCCTAAACAGGAAACAGATCCTGCTAATAAACACTATGTGGATAGGTCAGTAGTGCCACGCACAAAACAGGGAGATTATGACTTTAAGGGAAAGCGGTTAACCCATGTAAAACATCCTCAAGTGTCTACAGACGTTACTACGAAAAAGTATGTGGATAACAAAGTGTATGAGTTTTATGACAAAGTGCCCCAGCTTATGGTGAATGGCTATAGCGCTAATCACCATCGGATTATTCACGTGGAAGACCCACAAGACGAAGACGATGTTTGTACCAAGCGTTACGTGACCCATGAAATGAAAAGGCTTTATAAATTTATCCCATGTGTATTTTTAGTGTATCTGACAAATGAAAAACCTTTGAATGAGAGAAACCATTTACCGCTAGTCCATGATCAGCACTCGACCTATGTGCTTGCTTCGGGTTTAAGCCACTATCGATTACACTATAATGGAACCATTCACATCAAATATGCCATACCTGATGAGAACCATTTACAAATAAAGATAAATGGTCATAGGATGTTGATCCATAACCATGAAATGGTCAATGCAGGGGATGAATTATCTTTTCATCTCATGTTGACATGGGATGAAAAGCAAGCGGGAAAAACCATAAACGATTTCCCACTTTATGTGGAATTGGAATATACAGCCATGAAATAACCATCTGACGTTAGTTGTGATTTAAACTTTCTTGTGAAAGGTTGTTGGTCATTATCATCATGGTGAAACAAAGGTATGCAGTGAGAAAGACTAAAAAAAGGACTTTGTCCTTGGCAAAGCCTGGGCTTACAACATTCGAGGACAAGCCCTTGCGAAAGAAAAAAAGAAAAAATAATGTATTGACCATAAGGAAAGCCCTTCGAGCAGCACAGAGACAGGTTATTCCAAAACGTCGGCGACAGGTTTCAAACCAAGGGCGAGTGATTCCCGTCCCAAAACGAGCTGGATTTTTACCTGCATTATTTGCCGGTTTGGCTGCTCTGGGTTCACTTTTGGGCGGTGCCAGTGCAGTGGCGAAAACCATTAAAGCCGCGCAGCAGGGCAAGCAACAACTCAAAGAAAGTCAGCGACACAATGAAACGATGGAAGCGATTGCTATGGGGGCTAGAAATGCCAATTTAAAGCCAGCCTTTTATCAACAAGGATTTGGGATTTCACCATTTCGAAATATTAAAAAAAAAAAAATTTAACCTCTGCCATAGCGAGACATGCCCTGACGCATCAACAAATGGAAAGCTATGCTAAACAACTAAAGCTTTCTCATTTTCGAGGTGTGTTTATGCGAAACCAATTACCCCCACGACCCTGGAAAAAGGAATGTGCTGTTGTCAATTTGGATGATCACCGAGGACCAGGAACGCATTATGTAGCTTATGTCAAAGAGGGATCCATGGTATGGTACTTTGACAGTTTTGGGAATTTGCCCCCGCCCATGGAACTAGTGACCTATTTTGGAAACAGGATCAAGCTATATTATAATGTGAAACGAGAGCAAACGTTTAACAGCCAACAGTGTGGACGTTTGTGTTTAATTTTTTTATATAAGACGCAGCATAAGCAAAAACGCCACCAGTATGTCGGCAGAAAGTAAAACGTTTACAGTGCATGGACGTGGACCTGAAGTCAGCCTAGACTTTTACCCGCCTATCGAATTGAGTGA
The DNA here is from genome assembly GCA_946902985.2 of Meconema thalassinum. Taxonomy (NCBI): domain Eukaryota; kingdom Metazoa; phylum Arthropoda; class Insecta; order Orthoptera; family Tettigoniidae; genus Meconema; species Meconema thalassinum. The sequence continues at coordinate 15,792,166 of OX336392.1, forward strand.
AAAACCCTATGGTTTAGGACTTGTTTCTCTTGAAACGTACAATCGAATTTACAACATACGTGAAAATGTGAACAACAAGTTTTACTATGATGATTCTGTGCTCACCTTGAACTCTGGTGGATACACGATCGATGATATTTATGAACACATTTATGTGGTGTTGATCAATCAATATGGTTTAAAGTCATTTCTCGACGGAACGCACAAGTTTGAACTTGTAGGAAATACCAACACTCATCGCTGCAGTATTTTCTCCTCATTCAACATTGACTTTAAAACACACCCCGATTCCATTGGCCCATTACTAGGATTTAAACCACGTGTGTTGGAGCCCAACAAAAAACATGAATCAGACCATGAAGTGAAATTCATTGAAGACCATCATGTGTCGGTGACGTGTAATATTATTAGCCAAGTGTACACCAATCAAGAACCATCGCATTCACTTTATGACTTTATTGTGACATCGCCCAATGGCTATATTATTCGTGAAAACCCTCCAGTGGTGCTTTTTCATTCTGTGGCTGTTGATAGTATTAGTAATATAACATTAAGACTGATCAATAGAGATCAACAACTCATTGATCTAGATTCTACCACACCAGTGACTTACAAGTTAGTGCTAAAGCCACTATGAAGTTTGTGTATAAAACAACAACACCGTCTAGGAATGGTGTTAGTTGTTTGCCACGTGAATACACGTTAACATCTCAGAACAAGCAGATTTTACAGCATTTGGGTTACCACGTCAACCCTCATAATGAATTCTATCCTAGAGATAGCGAACCACATCGAAGAGCAACCAGGAGTGGTAAGAATTGATCTCCATTCCTATCAAGCTCAAACACCTGGACTCAATAACAATGATGAAATTCAATTTGTTATCAACAACCAAGATATTTACACCCTACCGCATGAAAGTGTCATTCAAATTGAAGGTCGGCTCACCAAAGCCGATGGCTCTACACCTACCACATCCAAGTTGGCCAACCATGGTTTAGCCTTTCTGTTTTCTGAAGTGCGGTATGTCATTAACGATATCGTGGTGGATAGCACTCGAAATGTGGGCATTTCCAGTGTCATGAAACTATACCCCTCTTATAGTGAGGAAGAAGGTAAAACACTTTGCATGGCAGGTTGGTGTCCTGACTCGACCAATGACTGGATGGTACACACCGATGGGACCTTTACTGGATATTTACCTCTTAAACTGATTTTAGGCTTTGCTGAAGATCACCAACGCATTGTGGTCAACGCAAGGCAAGTGCTTTATCTGGTGAGAGACAGGAGTGATAATAATGCACTCAAGGGAGCCGACAATGCCCCCATCGATTCAAAAGTTCAACTACAACGCTTGCTATGGAAAGTGCCTCATGTGACCCTTAACGATAGCAAAAAACTGGACATACTCAAGATGGTAAAGAGAGATATGCCTCTACCCATGGAATTTAGAAGCTGGGCACTCCATGAGTATCCGCTATTGCCCACCACCAACACACACAGTTGGTCTGTAAAAACAGCTCGCTATACAGAGAGACCTCTCTACCTGATCGTGGGTTTTCAAACGAATCGCAAGTATCAACAAACCAAAGATGCCTCGCAATTTGATCACCTGCAATTGAGAAATGCACGTCTTTTCCTCAACGGAGCTGTGTTTCCCTATGAAGGACTGGATTTGGATTTTTCAAAAAATAAGTTTGGGCCCCTGTACGACTTGTTTTCTAAATTTCGATGGTCGTATTATCAAAAAGAGAACGGCCCCATGCTACTACCCCAAGCGTTTAAGGCAAGAGCACCACTGATTGTCTTTGACTGTTCTTACCTGGAAGAGTCTGTCAAGCCATCCAATATCGACATTCGACTAGATTTTGAAACGCATGACAATGTACCAGCCAATACGACGGCCTACTGTCTGATTATTCATCACAAACAAGTCAACTATTATCCACTGTCCAACCAAGTGACGAGTGTATAAATAACAGGTCATTCCACGTCAAGCCGCTCAGTCATGTCTTGCTTTAAAGCCTCAAGAGACGTTACATCCATGAATTTAAACTCTGAGGAACAACGTTTTAAGACGTTTGCCACATGGCCAGTGCCTCTCATAAACCCTCAAGCCTTGGCGGCTGCTGGATTCTACTATTTAAAAACAAGAGATGAAGTGAAATGTGCCTTTTGTCCCATCATCATAGACCAATGGCAGGAGGGCGATGAACCCATGCAGGAACATCAGCGCTGGTCACCCACCTGCCCCTACCTGTGCAGAATGAAAGTGGGAAATATACCCTGTCATTCAAGCTATCCCTCGCTTGTGTCTTTGGGTGATGAAAAAAATACAAGTTACGATACGTGTGGACCGTATGGTATCCATGGTGCTTCGGTGAGCAGCTCACCATCAAAAACGCCTAGTTTAGAGACATTGGAACATCATCGGTGTTATGGACGTTACAAACACAAGAGACTATATTGTTGTATCAGTTGCTATCGTCCTTATCCTAAAATGAGAAAAGCCTGTAAGACGTGTTATGATAATAAAATGATGTAATTCTTAAATTCTTATTTTTTTGCATGTCCCCCTGTCCTACCCTAACCTCAATTTTGAAACTAGCATGGCAGGTAAGTCCATGTCATGATCACACCTGATCCTCCGTCAGTCGTCAGTTGAACTTGGTCCAGGCAAGCGTCAACATGTTGCGCACACTCATTGTGGATTGCCAAGGGTTTAAAATTGGTGACAACAAATTTATATTTAAACAAGTGGCCATAATCGATTGTACCACGTTTTGGATATCGCAAGCTACGCATTTGCTATTTAAACCACCCCATGCTTTTGATTTGTTGTGTGAAAAAGACCGTAAACAAACCCAGTGGATTGAAAATCATAGGCAACTAGACTGGAATCAGGGAACCATTTCCTATAAATATTTGGACGTGGTCATGAAAGCACACTTGTCCTCGGCCAATGTGGTATTTGTGAAAGGTAATGAAAAACGTCAATGGTTGCAACCATTTTTGGCGTCTTACTGTCAATGTATCGACCTCATGGAGTTGGGCTGCCCCTCCCTGAAAACGCTCATGGATACTTGTTCCTGTGGCAACATTACCCATACAGCCCTATCACATGCGTGGCATCTCTTTCATTGGTTAACCACTCATGCCTGCTGGGAGTTGTTGAACAAAATTATAACTCAAGATTTACCTGTGAATGACGTCAGTGAGATTTCTACAAGCGACGTGTAAACATCTACAGCACGTGATACCATGGAGAAAGGCGATGCTACGGACAAAGCCATCGGCAAGTTCTTTGTGTGCAAAAAGAAACTAGACAGTTTTACCAAAGAGGAACTCTTGGCGCTGCCCAAGTCGTTCATTTATTATGTGGCCGCCAACGCAGTGAAAGAAATCTGGCAACATGTACCAAAATCATGGACTCAAGACCCTGTGTTGAGTGAATTGCAACCCTGTACGGATTACGATCACCATAAGCAAGTGGCCATGGCAAAAATACCGTCTATGCGTCAGTGTGCGACTTGCCAGCTAGTGAAACTGTATCACGGTCATAAGAGTCCATGTAAAGACTTTGTTGAATCATTCCACGGGTGTCATGGCGAGAAAAAGCAACAACAACAACAAACACAAACATCGTCCACAGAGGAGGAGGAAGACCAAACCTTTTTACCATCGATGGAAAAGGATATGCCAGACCTGTACTGGCAATGGCGTCATTGACAAAGTGATTCAATACCTACCTTTCGAAATCCATCTTCCAGGTTATCGTTTTTGCGGCCCTGGAACTCGTCTCGAAAAACGTTTACAACGTAGTGATGTACCCATTAATCTTTTGGATCAAGCATGCAAGGAACATGACCTTTCTTATCGCCATAGTCATCCTGGTTTAAGACATGTGGCAGATAAATTGTTATTGAAGAAAGCTAAACAACGTTTCACATCCAGTGATGCCTCAGTGGGTGAAAGGATGGCAGCCCTAATTGTCATGAGTGCTATGAAAGGAAAGTTGATGATGCATGGACATAAACATTGAGGAGTGAGGAATTGGGATTTGTTTGTATTCTATTTTTCTTTTGTCAATTCACTATGACTATGAAATAAAAACAAAGGTTTACCAGAGCACAATGATTTGTTATTTTTAATTTTAAGAAATCGTGATGTTGATGGCTGATTTTTTCATTTTACACATTTCACACATAATGAATTCCACACACTGTCATTTGCCAATTTGCAATTTACAGTTTTTGAAAACGTTCGTTTCAAGTCTAACGTTTTTGATGAGATGGATTTTTTCCAGTTTGTTGATGACACTTTTTAAACAATGTCCGTTTGAAGTTTTTGAATTTTCAAATTTCACACATGGCCATTTCCAGTTTTTTTAAAATGTCCGTTTTAAGTTTTGCGTTTTTGGTGATATGGAAACATGGATTTTCCATTTTGCTGTTTTCACATTTTTCCATTTGGTGTATGTCGAAAGTTGAGATTTGACAATCATGTTGATGCAAGTGCTTGACCTTGATAATACTGCAATGTGCTAATGCGTGTTTGGAGAAACGTCGAGGTCTACAACTACTGCAGGTAAGACTGTTTTTACAAAAATAATGTCTTTTGACTGCCACATTTCAATGAAAAAACGAAACTATTTAAAACAAAATGAGTATAAAAGTGACCATTTACCCCCCTCCCCACCCACCCACCCACCCTACCTCACCGTGTTTGCTCTGGTCAATCATACACACCAGTTTTCTCTCTCCAGTCATACATTCACACCTGTCTTTGGGAACAAACACAACCACCTTATTTATTCCCAAAAGCACATTCTCGACATGCTCACTCATCCCAAAAAAAACATTTTAGTTTATCATTTACATTACGAAAAATAATTAAATACTAGTTATTAAAGTTACTAAAAATCTTACTTATTTCATATTTACAAAAAACTCAATTTTGTACAGCGTTAAAAGAATCAAACTATTTACCAATCAAAAAATTTAAAAAATAAGGTTGCATAGAACTTTTTAAAGAGCAAAAGGTCCAAGTGGGTTGTCACTATTTACAAAATCTACTATTTACAATGACAGAAACCAATATTTACGAAATTCTAAATCTACAAGTTACAAAAAGCCATGTCCCATAAACGATTAAACAGTGAAATCACACCTCCTCCTCGTTGCGATCATAACCCCAGGGCAGGCTAGTGAGCAGGTCATCAGCCCACACACGCTTGTTATCCATGGAGGCGAGGGTGCGTTTTCTCTGTTCCACAAGATACAAATGATGGTTGCTGGATTGTATCCTGCACTGTGTATGAGACATAGCTTTGCCAGTGCGTAAAACCGCTAGGTAATCGTCTACACGTAGCGATTTTACCACTGCTCTACCTACACCTTTTGCTCTTTTGGCTTCCTTACAGTCGAGTGTGCGGTAAGCATACATTTTTGAGGCCAAACCTATGAATTCCGTCATAATGGAATCACCGCATTCATCTTTTAAAACGCCCATTTCCTTCTTGTTTTTTATGGGCAGCTGAAACACATTGTCAGCGCTATAGCAAGAGGTGTCGAACCAGTCACTATGTTGCCTCATGACGTCATAGGGGTTGCAGTGGCGAATGTGGTAAATGAATGAGTCCGTGTCCATATACAAAAGAGAGACGTCCTCAAAATGGCGTTTGGCAAACTCATAGTGGAATCGATACATAACCGATTTAGAAAAGTCTAAAATGACTTGACCCAAGTAAATGGGCTTATCCATGGTCACGCTGGTCTTACTCATTTCAATAGTAGCCAAATCCTCATCGATAATTTTGATCGATTTGAAATTTGGCTTGGCAATGTACCGCCGGGCACCCCACCGCCCCTCCCAGACATTCACCAATTTAATGTCACGGTATTTACGGACATTCTCCATGGACTTGCCATAGATGCAGTTGTTCATTAATTTAAAAAAAATAATTTCAAACTGCTGTGTTGCCATTTGTCGATGCTCTGTGTTGAGTCGCATGTATGGCTCAAGCCATGCTTTTTGAGCAAAAGAAATACCCCTGTGGATTTTCTTCAACACCAAGCCTTGGGCGAGGCATTGCACCAACATTTGGATATGTAGCACATACCGATTTTTGTTGTAAAGTGTGCCCATGAGTTTTTCAATCTTCACTTTACTGTTAGGGGGAACCATTTGCTCAAGACAGAATGGGAAATCGGCATGTTCATCATACAAGGATGAGGGATATTCAATATCCACTTCTAGCACATATCCACAGCCTGTTTCTTGGCTAGCCTTCATTACATCAAATTCTGACACTTGTTTCTCTGTCAGCCAAGCAAACTTCCCATAGGGCAAAGGCTGACTCATGGCGTAACCATACAAATTATTCACGTCATAGTACATTAAGTACGATTCTGGTTTGTCTAGTGAATAATCAGGCATGTAGACATTGTTCGCTTCGGCATGGCGTTGGTTAAGTGACACAAAGCCGCCACGAATGCCCTTTTCAAAAAATAGAACCATGTCTACGTCAGTGAGTAAATCCAATTCCACTTGAGTGTATTTCAAAGCGGCATCAAACGAGAGTCCAGGACTCGTATAATAGTGAGCCGGGTCAAGACCGTAAATGTGTTGACACAACTCACGGAATTTTTCAAACACATCAGTGAGCAGCAATACATCCAGTTTTAGGTAATGCAAAGCATATTCACTTAGCGTGTTCATGCCAAACACTCGCCAAACTTGACATGCATGTGCATAGTCTTCATCGGAAACGGTACTGCGTGTTAGTTTCGAGTAAAATTTCTCTTGTGGTGGGAGTTTTCTTTGCTTTAACACGTCCCAGCTATTGCAGAAATCATACGGGAATATACCTTTCCGAATGCACAATTGAAATTGCTCAGGATCATTAAAATGCATTCTAGTATTTTTTAATTCCTCCTCATTCAAGCCATTCACAAGGCTGTCTAGCGAGGATGCCATAAACTTAAAGGAATCCAAAAATCGAATGCTAAAGTCGCCCAACCACCATGTCAGGGCTGTAAAACGCTCATGGTTTTGGGGAATAATGGTAAACGAGCCCTTGTTGACATGACCCAATTCACGAATCAAAAACTGAATGTCATAATTTGCCAGATTGTGGAAAAAGACACTGATGAAACGAGGAGCCAGAAAGTTCAAATTGCATTTACTATGCGCAGCTCCACGAAACTCCCCTGTAAAGTGTGAGTGGTCTCTGACTTTTTTCTCTCCACTTAAAATAGGCTTTTCGCAAATATGGCATGTCGTGGCATGCTCATACTGCTGCTGCTGTTCTGGAGATAGGTTCATGGGTACTGGGTGGTCCAGTAATTCCTGTACATGGTCGGCCAACTTGACAAGTTCATCCAAGAACCATTTGGCACAATCTGGCCCCTCACGGTATTTGTACACGAATTGTGTGGGGTCATAGGCACACACCACATTAAATCCTATGGCAAAAGGTTCATGTTTTTGAATGGGTGTGGTTGAGCTCATGGAGGGATCTGGTTCACATCCCGCCATGGGTGTAGTGAGAGCTTCAAAATCTGCATATACCACATAGGGAACAGTGTCATGCTTGTGAATGTCCTTATACTTTAACACAGCCTTGTCCCCTTGTGGCAATATCAGTCTCACCGCTTCCTGAGAAACACAATCTACCCTATGACGTTCTAAGAGCATGGGGGTTGTAAAATATTGCAAGCAACGATCACAAATATGTTTTTTACCATCATGTTTGGACATTTGACTGCTTAGCAATCTACTCAAGCTTTTAATGAGGCAATAGTGATTCACCTCTCCTACAGATAAATATAAAAGATGAATGTGGTGTCGTTTCGGTTCTTTTGTAGCATAAAGAGGACCCACAATCTCATTACCATCAAGGCCATAGACCATGAACGAAAAGTCCTGGTTATCTTGTTCAAACCTATGGATCTCGGTTAAGTCCATAGGGAACGATACTCGAGTTAAATTTAAAGTATGTTTCAATTCATTAAACTTGGCCTTGTACTTTCCCGGTCTGTAACAATGCTGTTGTACTGGCTGCAAATACGCAGCCACAGACCACAGAAAGCAATCATTGTCACGATTCTTTATATTGACCACAGCATTTTTCGAAGCTATGGCTGGTGGTGTTTTAATGTAGCTAGACCCAGCATTCAGCGGGTTGAATTGACAAATGTTGATTTGTAAATGATGAATTTTGTCTAAGGCAAGGCCACTCGGTCCTTGTTGCAGTTTATCAAATTTTGATAGCAAGGCATTCACCACGTGGGTTTCATACCACTGTTCCAAATTATGGGCTATGAATAGCTCTTGCATTTTACTGCAAATATAAAATGTCTCTTTATGCTCTACGTCCTTCTTTTTATATATGAAATCGCAAACCAGTTCTGCATTCACCTTTAAAGCCATATGCAACCTTTGCGCTGTACAAATTTCAATTTTAAAAATTTCAAAACAAGATTCTAAAAATTCTTTGGGAATCAAACTTTTTCTAACATTGACCACGCGTCCAGAGCACACACGCGATTTGAAACAACTATTTAGGCGTTCCCAAGTTAGGCTATCGGTAGCAGTGGCAAAAGACATTATTTTGAAAGAACACTCTCACCTGAGTTTTCAGCTGTAGACTGCTTGACAAGGGTTCCACTCTAAAGCCACTTGGTTTTCAACTGTATTTGCAATAGCAGTGAACCTTTTGTTTTCCAAATATCTAAAAAGAAATAAAATAAACCACCATAAGTATATCCATTCCATATAGTTTATGCCTTTCATAAACAAAACAAAATCAAACAGGTTATATATATATATAAAAAACAAATCTCACCTTGACGTGTAATGCTTTGCTATATTCCCGTCTCGTGGGCTAGTGTGGAAATGGTTTCCTCTTCTATCGGTCTGTCTTTCTCTTTCTTTAATATATTTCCCACAGACACACGACAGGTAGGCTATACACGTTATCTGCAAACAAATAAATAAATAAAATCATTAATTACCTAATCAATAAATAATTGCATGTATTTATATAAAAATCAATAAATATATAAATATATACCTACCCCACAACAAAGTTAAGTATTTTCCACCAACACCAAAACTGATAAACAAGATCAGGGGTTTCATGCAACGCAGTGTGTTCAAAGGTAGTCACCTAAGTGAGCGTGGAAATGATAACGACATGTCTTTATATATGCTACGTTGCATGTATAATCTTTTTTTTCCCATGCTTTGAAGATTCTCTTATCGTGCACGTGGACAGCTAACACCCAAGCGAACACCTGTGCCGGATCAAATTTCACGTCAACTTGCATTTTGTCACGTACGAAGCAAGACAGGATGTAACTTGTTAACAGTTATCGCGCATGTAAATAGATAACGTCCCAAGCGAACACCTGCGGTAGATCAAATTTCACGTCAACTTGCATTTTGTCACGTACGAAGCAAAACAGGATGTCACTGGTTTAGCCTACATGTGGTTTCACAAATGTGTGTGTGCATGCCTTTCACACTCCCCTGCAACCACGATGGTCAGATTATTTCACCTTCAAGCGTCACCTGTTGTCAAGTCAGATCAACGCCTTCCAATAATCTCAAATGACCTTCACCTCCTGCTCGTCGGCAAGTTTATTTTCTCTACTCGCTTCGACCAACATAGAACCTAGTTCTCATCACCGTTTACACGTTAAAGGTAAAATATCAGAAAACGCACCCTCGCTCTGTCATACACCGACCCGCCGAAATAGCGATTGATCTATTGAGCACAGCCACCGTGGTCAGCGACAGGTTCGTTGAAACACACACACACCCAGCCGTATCGTCTCTCTCAACCACCACGCTTCATGGACATTATAAACAGGTAAAGAAAAAGAAAACGTTTTTTCAACATGTATGGCGTTAGGCCCTTTGTGAATTATTTTTTGAAAAAAATATCTACCACACTCGAAAGGGGGCGTTACCCCGAGTCCTAGGACACCTCCTACACGTCTCTAGCGTTATTGGTTCGTGAGATATCGGCAAAAATCACAAAAAACACGTGTTTACCCCAAAATCGCGTTTCCAAATTTTTTTTTAAAAATATAACGAGTGGTCCATAGCAAAGAGGACGTCACTCCGAGTCCTTGGACCCCTCGTTCATGTCTCTAGCATACTTGGTTCGCGAGATATAGCAAAAAGTCTAAAATCACGTTTTTACCCCAAAAAGACCGTGTTTCCAGATTTTCACCTTTTCGACACCTACATTCCCGTAAAGAGCACAACGAGACGAAAAAAACGAATCCAAGCACGCCCTCCTAGCATGGCTCCTTCCATTCCAAGGTCGCAGGGGCTCACCACTTGCTTTTGGAAGCAGCTCCCCACCATCCCACTACTACACACAATTTTTTTCTCTAGAGACTTGAAATTTATTTTGGGAGTAGAGGGGGTAGGGACCATTGATTTACGTCAAACAATTTTTTTTGTAGAGTTCCTAGTTTCCAAAATATAGAATTTTCAAAATTCGAGTTTTTTCAAAAAAACATAAAAAATAAAAAAGTTTTATTATAGAAAATAAAGGTCATAAAGACCATTCGTTTGAGCCATGGAACAACGTTCTACCATGTTTGGTTTTCAAACTATCACCAACTTTCGAAAACAAAAATTTTCAAAAAAAAATTCAAAAATATAACAAGTAGTCCATAGCAAAGAGGACGTCAGCCCGAGTCCAACAATACCTCATTTGTCAAAATCGGACCACGCGTTCGAGAGATATTTAACATGGCTGAGGCTTAGTAGTGGTAAGAGGAGGGTTCTAGAGTGGCTTGGAACTGTCATTACTCCACTACTGGTAGCGTTACCGCTGAGCCAGCTCACACATAGATACCGGTATTCGGGAGCCTTTGTCTGGAGCGTGACGCTCCTTGGAAGTGAAACTTGGACTGTTGGTGCAGCAGGCAGTAGCGTTACCGCTGAGCCAGCTCACACATAGATACCGGTATTCGGGAGCCTTTGTTTGGAGCGTGACGCTCTATGGAAGTGAAACTCGGACTGTCGGTGCAGCAGGCGGTAGCGTTACCGCTGAGCCAGCTCACACATAGATACCGGTATTTGGGAGCCTTTGTTTGGAGCGTGACGCTCTATGGAAGTGAAACTTGGACTGTTGGTGCAGCAGGCGGTAGCGTTACCGCTGAGCCAGATCACACATAGATACCGGTATTCAGGAGCCTTTGTTTGGAGCGTGACGCTCTATGGAAGTGAAACTCGGACTGTTGGTGCAGCAGGCGGTAGCGTTACCGCTGAGCCAGCTCACACATAGATACCGGTATTTGGGAGCCTTTGTTTGGAGCGTGACGCTCTATGGAAGTGAAACTTGGACTGTTGGTGCAGCAGGCAGTAGCGTTACCGCTGAGCCAGCTCACACATAGATACCGGTATTTGGGAGCCTTTGTTTGGAGCGTGACGCTCTATGGAAGTGAAACTTGGACTGTTGGTGCAGCAGGCGGTAGCGTTACCGCTGAGCCAGCTCACACATAGATACCGGTATTTGGGAGCCTTTGTTTGGAGCGTGACGCTCTATGGAAGTGAAACTTGGACTGTTGGTGCAGCAGGCAGTAGCGTTACCGCTGAGCCAGCTCACACATAGATACCGGTATTCAGGCGCCTTTGTTTGGAGCGTGACGCTCTATGGAAGTGAAACTTGGACTGTTGGTGCAGCAGGCGGTAGCGTTACCGCTGAGCCAGCTCACACATAGATACCGGTATTCAGGAGCCTTTGTTTGGAGCGTGACGCTCTATGGAAGTGAAACTTGGACTGTTGGTGCAGCAGGCGGTAGCGTTACCGCTGAGCCAGCTCACACATAGATACCGGTATTCGGGAGCCTTTGTCTGGAGCGTGACGCTCTATGGAAGTGAAACTTGGACTGTCGGTGCAGCAGGCAGTAGCGTTACCGCTGAGCCAGCTCACACATAGATACCGGTATTCGGGAGCCTTTGTTTGGAGCGTGACGCTCTATGGAAGTGAAACTTGGACTGTTGGTGCAGCAGGCAGTAGCGTTACCGCTGAGCCAGCTCACACATAGATACCGGTATTCAGGCGCCTTTGTTTGGAGCGTGACGCTCTATGGAAGTGAAACTCGGACTGTTGGTGCAGCAGGCGGTAGCGTTACCGCTGAGCCAGCTCACACATAGATACCGGTATTTGGGAGCCTTTGTTTGGAGCGTGACGCTCTATGGAAGTGAAACTTGGACTGTTGGTGCAGCAGGCAGTAGCGTTACCGCTGAGCCAGCTGACACATAGATACCGGTATCCGGGAGCCTTTGTCTGGAGCGTGATGCTCTATGGAAGTGAAACTTGGACTGTTGGTGCAGCAGGCGGTAGCGTTACCGCTGAGCCAGCTCACACATAGATACCGGTATTCGGGAGCCTTTCTTTGGAGCGTGACGCTCTATGGAAGTGAAACTTGGACTGTTGGTGCAGCAGGCAGTAGCGTTACCGCTGAGCCAGCTCACACATAGATACCGGTATCCGGTAGCCTTTGTCTGGAGCGTGACGCTCTATGGAAGTGAAACTCGGACTGTTGGTGCAGCAGGCAGTAGCGTTACCGCTGAGCCAGCTCACACATAGATACCGGTATTCGGGAGCCTTTGTTTGGAGCGTGACGCTCTATGGAAGTGAAACTTGGACTGTTGGTGCAACAGGCAGTAGCGTTACCGCTGAGCCAGCTCACACATAGATACCGGTATTTGGGAGCCTTTGTTTGGAGCGTGACGCTCTATGGAAGTGAAACTTGGACTGTTGGAGCAGCAGGCGGTAGCGTTACCGCTGAGCCAGCTCACACATAGATACCGGTATTCGGGAGCCTTTGTCTGGAGCGTGACGCTCTATGGAAGTGAAACTTGGACTGTTGGTGCAGCAGGCAGTAGCGTTACCGCTGAGCCAGCTCACACATAGATACCGGTATTCAGGCGCCTTTGTTTGGAGCGTGACGCTCTATGGAAGTGAAACTTGGACTGTTGGTGCAGCAGGCAGTAGCGTTACCGCTGAGCCAGCTCACACATAGATACCGGTATTCAGGCGCCTTTGTTTGGAGCGTGACGCTCTATGGAAGTGAAACTTGGACTGTTGGTGCAGCAGGCGGTAGCGTTACCGCTGAGCCAGCTCACACATAGATACCGGTATTCGGGAGCCTTTGTCTGGAGCGTGACGCTCTATGGAAGTGAAACTTGGACTGTTGGTGCAGCAGGCAGTAGCGTTACCGCTGAGCCAGCTCACACATAGATACCGGTATTCGGGAGCCTTTGTTTGGAGCGTGACGCTCTATGGAAGTGAAACTTGGACTGTTGGTGCAGCAGGCAGTAGCGTTACCGCTGAGCCAGCTCACACATAGATACCGGTATCCGGGAGCCTTTGTTTGGAGCGTGACGCTCTATGGAAGTGAAACTTGGACTGTTGGTGCAGCAGGCAGTAGCGTTACCGCTGAGCCAGCTCACACATAGATACCGGTATTCGGGAGCCTTTGTTTGGAGCGTGACGCTCTATGGAAGTGAAACTTGGACTGTTGGTGCAGCAGGCGGTAGCGTTACCGCTGAGCCAGCTCACACATAGATACCGGTATCCGGGAGCCTTTGTTTGGAGCGTGGCGCTCTATGGAAGTGAAACTTGGACTGTCGGTGCAGCAGGCAGTAGCGTTACCGCTGAGCCAGCTCACACATAGATACCGGTATTTGGGAGCCTTTGTTTGGAGCGTGACGCTCTATGGAAGTGAAACTTGGACTGTTGGTGCAGCAGGCAGTAGCGTTACCGCTGAGCCAGCTCACACATAGATACCGGTATTCGGGAGCCTTTGTCTGGAGCGTGACGCTCTATGGAAGTGAAACTTGGACTGTTGGTGCAGCAGGCGGTAGCGTTACCGCTGAGCCAGCTCACACATAGATACCGGTATTCAGGAGCCTTTGTTTGGAGCGTGACGCTCTATGGAAGTGAAACTTGGACTGTTGGTGCAGCAGGCGGTAGCGTTACCGCTGAGCCAGCTCACACATAGATACCGGTATTTGGGAGCCTTTGTTTGGAGCGTGACGCTCTATGGAAGTGAAACTTGGACTGTTGGTGCAGCAGGCGGTAGCGTTACCGCTGAGCCAGCTCACACATAGATACCGGTATTCGGGAGCCTTTGTTTGGAGCGTGGCGCTCTATGGAAGTGAAACTTGGACTGTTGGTGCAGCAGGCGGTAGCGTTACCGCTGAGCCAGCTCACACATAGATACCGGTATTCGGGAGCCTTTGTTTGGAGCGTGACGCTCTATGGAAGTGAAACTCGGACTGTTGGTGCAGCAGGCGGTAGCGTTACCGCTGAGCCAGCTCACACATAGATACCGGTATTTGGGAGCCTTTGTTTGGAGCGTGACGCTCTATGGAAGTGAAACTTGGACTGTTGGTGCAGCAGGCGGTAGCGTTACCGCTGAGCCAGCTCACACATAGATACCGGTATTCGGGAGCTTTTGTTTGGAGCGTGGCGCTCTATGGAAGTGAAACTTGGGCTGTTGGTGCAGCAGGCGGTAGCGTTACCGCTGAGCCAGCTCACACATAGATACCGGTATTTGGGAGCCTTTGTTTGGAGCGTGACGCTCTATGGAAGTGAAACTCGGACTGTTGGTGCAGCAGGCAGTAGCGTTACCGCTGAGCCAGCTCACACATAGATACCGGTATTTGGGAGCCTTTGTTTGGAGCGTGACCCTCTATGGAAGTGAAACTTGGACTGTTGGTGCAGCAGGCGGTAGCGTTACCGCTGAGCCAGCTGACACATAGATACCGGTATTCAGGCGCCTTTGTTTGGAGCGTGACGCTCTATGGAAGTGAAACTCGGACTGTTGGTGCAGCAGGCGGTAGCGTTACCGCTGAGCCAGCTCACACATAGATACCGGTATTTGGGAGCCTTTGTTTGGAGCGTGACGCTCTATGGAAGTGAAACTTGGACTGTTGGTGCAGCAGGCAGTAGCGTTACCGCTGAGCCAGCTCACACATAGATACCGGTATTCGGGAGCCTTTGTCTGGAGCGTGACGCTCTATGGAAGTGAAACTTGGACTGTTGGTGCAGCAGGCGGTAGCGATACCGCTGAGCCAGCTCACACATAGATACCGGTATTTGGGAGCCTTTGTTTTGAGCGTGACGCTCTATGGAAGTGAAACTTGGACTGTTGGTGCAGCAGGCAGTAGCGTTACCGCTGAGCCAGCTCACACATAGATACCGGTATTCGGGAGCCTTTGTTTGGAGCGTGGCGCTCTATGGAAGTGAAACTCGGACTGTTGGTGCAGCAGGCAGTAGCGTTACCGCTGAGCGAGCTCACACATAGATACCGGTATTCGGGAGCCTTTGTTTGGAGCGTGACGCTCTATGGAAGTGAAACTCGGACTGTTGGTGCAGCAGGCGGTAGCGTTACCGCTGAGCCAGCTCACACATAGATACCGGTATTTGGGAGCCTTTGTTTGGAGCGTGACGCTCTATGGAAGTGAAACTTGG
Source organism: Meconema thalassinum (assembly GCA_946902985.2). Classification (NCBI taxonomy): domain Eukaryota; kingdom Metazoa; phylum Arthropoda; class Insecta; order Orthoptera; family Tettigoniidae; genus Meconema; species Meconema thalassinum. The sequence continues at coordinate 15,807,677 of OX336392.1, forward strand.
ACTGTTGGTGCAGCAGGCGGTAGCGTTACCGCTGAGCCAGCTGACACATAGATACCGGTATTCAGGCGCCTTTGTTTGGAGCGTGACGCTCTATGGAAGTGAAACTCGGACTGTTGGTGCAGCAGGCGGTAGCGATACCGCTGAGCCAGCTCACACATAGATACCGGTATTCGGGAGCCTTTGTTTGGAGCGTGACGCTCTATGGAAGTGAAACTTGGACTGTTGGTGCAGCAGGCAGTAGCGTTACCGCTGAGCCAGCTCACACATAGATACCGGTATTCAGGCGCCTTTGTTTGGAGCGTGACGCTCTATGGAAGTGAAACTTGGACTGTTGGTGCAGCAGGCGGTAGCGTTACCGCTGAGCCAGCTCACACATAGATACCGGTATTCAGGAGCCTTTGTTTGGAGCGTGACGCTCTATGGAAGTGAAACTTGGACTGTTGGTGCAGCAGGCGGTAGCGTTACCGCTGAGCCAGCTCACACATAGATACCGGTATTTGGGAGCCTTTGTTTCGAGCGTGACGCTCTATGGAAGTGAAACTTGGACTGTTGGTGCAGCAGGCGGTAGCGATACCGCTGAGCCAGCTCACACATAGATACCGGTATTCGGGAGCCTTTGTCTAGAGCGTGACGCTCTATGGAAGTGAAACTCGGACTGTTGGTGCAGCAGGCGGTAGCGATACCGCTGAGCCAGCTCACACATAGATACCGGTATTCGGGAGCCTTTGTCTGGAGCGTGACGCTCTATGGAAGTGAAACTCGGACTGTTGGTGCAGCAGGCGGTAGCGTTACCGCTGAGCCAGCTCACACATAGATACCGGTATCCGGGAGCCTTTGTTTGGAGCGTGACGCTCTATGGAAGTGAAACTTGGACTGTTGGTGCAGCAGGCGGTAGCGTTACCGCTGAGCCAGCTGACACATAGATACCGGTATTCGGGAGCCTTTGTTTGGAGCGTGACGCTCTATGGAAGTGAAACTCGGACTGTTGGTGCAGCAGGCGGTAGCGTTACCGCTGAGCCAGCTCACACATAGATACCGGTATTCGGGAGCCTTTGTTTGGAGCGAGACGCTCTATGGAAGTGAAACTTGGACTGTTGGTGCAGCAGGCGGTAGCGTTACCGCTGAGCCAGCTCACACATAGATACCGGTATTCGGGAGCCTTTGTCTGGAGCGTGACGCTCTATGGAAGTGAAACTCGGACTGTTGGTGCAGCAGGCGGTAGCGTTACCGCTGAGCCAGCTCACACATAGATACCGGTATTCGGGAGCCTTAGTTTGGAGCGTGACGCTCTATGGAAGTGAAACTCGGACTGTTGGTGCAGCAGGCGGTAGCGTTACCGCTGAGCCAGCTCACACATAGATACCGGTATTTGGGAGCCTTTGTCTGGAGCGTGACGCTCTATGGAAGTGAAACTTGGACTGTTGGTGCAGCAGGCGGTAGCGTTACCGCTGAGCCAGCTGACACATAGATACCGGTATTCGGGAGCCTTTGTCTGGAGCGTGACGCTCTATGGAAGTGAAACTTGGACTGTTGGTGCAGCAGGCGGTAGCGTTACCGCTGAGCCAGCTCACACATAGATACCGGTATTCAGGCGCCTTTGTTTGGAGCGTGACGCTCTATGGAAATGAAACTCGGACTGTTGGTGCAGCAGGCGGTAGCGTTACCGCTGAGCCAGCTCACACATAGATACCGGTATTCGGGAGCCTTTGTTTGGAGCGTGACGCTCTATGGAAGTGAAACTTGGACTGTTGGTGCAGCAGGCAGTAGCGTTACCGCTGAGCCAGCTCACACATAGATACCGGTATTCGGGAGCCTTTGTCTGGAGCGTGACGCTCTATGGAAGTGAAACTTGGACTGTCGGTGCAGCAGGCGGTAGCGTTACCGCTGAGCCTGCTCACACATAGATACCGGTATTCAGGCGCCTTTGTTTGGAGCGTGACGCTCTATGGAAGTGAAACTCGGACTGTTGGTGCAGCAGGCGGTAGCGTTACCGCTGAGCCAGCTCACACATAGATACCGGTATCCGGGAGCCTTTGTCTGGAGCGTGATGCTCTATGGAAGTGAAACTTGGACTGTTGGTGCAGCAGGCGGTAGCGTTACCGCTGAGCCAGCTCACACATAGATACCGGTATTCGGGAGCCTTTGTTTGGAGCGTGACGCTCTATGGAAGTGAAACTTGGACTGTTGGTGCAGCAGGCAGTAGCGTTACCGCTGAGCCAGCTCACACATAGATACCGGTATCCGGGAGCCTTTGTCTGGAGCGTGACCCTCTATGGAAGTGAAACTCGGACTGTTGGTGCAGCAGGCAGTAGCGTTACCGCTGAGCCAGCTCACACATAGATACCGGTATTCGGGAGCCTTTGTTTGGAGCGTGACGCTCTATGGAAGTGAAACTTGGACTGTTGGTGCAACAGGCAGTAGCGTTACCGCTGAGCCAGCTCACACATAGATACCGGTATTTGGGAGCCTTTGTTTGGAGCGTGACGCTCTATGGAAGTGAAACTTGGACTGTTGGAGCAGCAGGCGGTAGCGTTACCGCTGAGCCAGCTCACACATAGATACCGGTATTCGGGAGCCTTTGTCTGGAGCGTGACGCTCTATGGAAGTGAAACTTGGACTGTTGGTGCAGCAGGCAGTAGCGTTACCGCTGAGCCAGCTCACACATAGATACCGGTATTCAGGCGCCTTTGTTTGGAGCGTGACGCTCTATGGAAGTGAAACTTGGACTGTTGGTGCAGCAGGCAGTAGCGTTACCGCTGAGCCAGCTCACACATAGATACCGGTATTCAGGCGCCTTTGTTTGGAGCGTGACGCTCTATGGAAGTGAAACTTGGACTGTTGGTGCAGCAGGCGGTAGCGTTACCGCTGAGCCAGCTCACACATAGATACCGGTATTCGGGAGCCTTTGTCTGGAGCGTGACGCTCTATGGAAGTGAAACTTGGACTGTTGGTGCAGCAGGCAGTAGCGTTACCGCTGAGCCAGCTCACACATAGATACCGGTATTCGGGAGCCTTTGTTTGGAGCGTGACGCTCTATGGAAGTGAAACTTGGACTGTTGGTGCAGCAGGCAGTAGCGTTACCGCTGAGCCAGCTCACACATAGATACCGGTATCCGGGAGCCTTTGTTTGGAGCGTGACGCTCTATGGAAGTGAAACTTGGACTGTTGGTGCAGCAGGCAGTAGCGTTACCGCTGAGCCAGCTCACACATAGATACCGGTATTCGGGAGCCTTTGTTTGGAGCGTGACGCTCTATGGAAGTGAAACTTGGACTGTTGGTGCAGCAGGCGGTAGCGTTACCGCTGAGCCAGCTCACACATAGATACCGGTATCCGGGAGCCTTTGTTTGGAGCGTGGCGCTCTATGGAAGTGAAACTTGGACTATCGGTGCAGCAGGCAGTAGCGTTACCGCTGAGCCAGCTCACACATAGATACCGGTATTTGGGAGCCTTTGTTTGGAGCGTGACGCTCTATGGAAGTGAAACTTGGACTGTTGGTGCAGCAGGCAGTAGCGTTACCGCTGAGCCAGCTCACACATAGATACCGGTATTCGGGAGCCTTTGTCTGGAGCGTGACGCTCTATGGAAGTGAAACTTGGACTGTTGGTGCAGCAGGCGGTAGCGTTACCGCTGAGCCAGCTCACACATAGATACCGGTATTCAGGAGCCTTTGTTTGGAGCGTGACGCTCTATGGAAGTGAAACTTGGACTGTTGGTGCAGCAGGCGGTAGCGTTACCGCTGAGCCAGCTCACACATAGATACCGGTATTTGGGAGCCTTTGTTTGGAGCGTGACGCTCTATGGAAGTGAAACTTGGACTGTTGGTGCAGCAGGCGGTAGCGTTACCGCTGAGCCAGCTCACACATAGATACCGGTATTCGGGAGCCTTTGTTTGGAGCGTGGCGCTCTATGGAAGTGAAACTTGGACTGTTGGTGCAGCAGGCGGTAGCGTTACCGCTGAGCCAGCTCACACATAGATACCGGTATTCGGGAGCCTTTGTTTGGAGCGTGACGCTCTATGGAAGTGAAACTCGGACTGTTGGTGCAGCAGGCGGTAGCGTTACCGCTGAGCCAGCTCACACATAGATACCGGTATTTGGGAGCCTTTGTTTGGAGCGTGACGCTCTATGGAAGTGAAACTTGGACTGTTGGTGCAGCAGGCGGTAGCGTTACCGCTGAGCCAGCTCACACATAGATACCGGTATTCGGGAGCTTTTGTTTGGAGCGTGGCGCTCTATGGAAGTGAAACTTGGACTGTTGGTGCAGCAGGCGGTAGCGTTACCGCTGAGCCAGCTCACACATAGATACCGGTATTTGGGAGCCTTTGTTTGGAGCGTGACGCTCTATGGAAGTGAAACTCGGACTGTTGGTGCAGCAGGCAGTAGCGTTACCGCTGAGCCAGCTCACACATAGATACCGGTATTTGGGAGCCTTTGTTTGGAGCGTGACCCTCTATGGAAGTGAAACTTGGACTGTTGGTGCAGCAGGCGGTAGCGTTACCGCTGAGCCAGCTGACACATAGATACCGGTATTCAGGCGCCTTTGTTTGGAGCGTGACGCTCTATGGAAGTGAAACTCGGACTGTTGGTGCAGCAGGCGGTAGCGTTACCGCTGAGCCAGCTCACACATAGATACCGGTATTCGGGAGCCTTTGTCTGGAGCGTGACGCTCTATGGAAGTGAAACTTGGACTGTTGGTGCAGCAGGCGGTAGCGTTACCGCTGAGCCAGCTGACACATAGATACCGGTATTCAGGCGCCTTTGTTTGGAGCGTGACGCTCTATGGAAGTGAAACTCGGACTGTTGGTGCAGCAGGCGGTAGCGATACCGCTGAGCCAGCTCACACATAGATACCGGTATTCGGGAGCCTTTGTTTGGAGCGTGACGCTCTATGGAAGTGAAACTTGGACTGTTGGTGCAGCAGGCAGTAGCGTTACCGCTGAGCCAGCTCACACATAGATACCGGTATTCAGGCGCCTTTGTTTGGAGCGTGACGCTCTATGGAAGTGAAACTTGGACTGTTGGTGCAGCAGGCGGTAGCGTTACCGCTGAGCCAGCTCACACATAGATACCGGTATTCAGGAGCCTTTGTTTGGAGCGTGACGCTCTATGGAAGTGAAACTTGGACTGTTGGTGCAGCAGGCGGTAGCGTTACCGCTGAGCCAGCTCACACATAGATACCGGTATTTGGGAGCCTTTGTTTCGAGCGTGACGCTCTATGGAAGTGAAACTTGGACTGTTGGTGCAGCAGGCGGTAGCGTTACCGCTGAGCCAGCTGACACATAGATACCGGTATTCGGGAGCCTTTGTCTGGAGCGTGACGCTCTATGGAAGTGAAACTTGGACTGTTGGTGCAGCAGGCGGTAGCGTTACCGCTGAGCCAGCTCACACATAGATACCGGTATTCAGGCGCCTTTGTTTGGAGCGTGACGCTCTATGGAAATGAAACTCGGACTGTTGGTGCAGCAGGCGGTAGCGTTACCGCTGAGCCAGCTCACACATAGATACCGGTATTCGGGAGCCTTTGTTTGGAGCGTGACGCTCTATGGAAGTGAAACTTGGACTGTTGGTGCAGCAGGCAGTAGCGTTACCGCTGAGCCAGCTCACACATAGATACCGGTATTCGGGAGCCTTTGTCTGGAGCGTGACGCTCTATGGAAGTGAAACTTGGACTGTCGGTGCAGCAGGCGGTAGCGTTACCGCTGAGCCTGCTCACACATAGATACCGGTATTCAGGCGCCTTTGTTTGGAGCGTGACGCTCTATGGAAGTGAAACTCGGACTGTTGGTGCAGCAGGCGGTAGCGTTACCGCTGAGCCAGCTCACACATAGATACCGGTATCCGGGAGCCTTTGTCTGGAGCGTGATGCTCTATGGAAGTGAAACTTGGACTGTTGGTGCAGCAGGCGGTAGCGTTACCGCTGAGCCAGCTCACACATAGATACCGGTATTCGGGAGCCTTTGTTTGGAGCGTGACGCTCTATGGAAGTGAAACTTGGACTGTTGGTGCAGCAGGCAGTAGCGTTACCGCTGAGCCAGCTCACACATAGATACCGGTATCCGGGAGCCTTTGTCTGGAGCGTGACGCTCTATGGAAGTGAAACTCGGACTGTTGGTGCAGCAGGCAGTAGCGTTACCGCTGAGCCAGCTCACACATAGATACCGGTATTCGGGAGCCTTTGTTTGGAGCGTGACGCTCTATGGAAGTGAAACTTGGACTGTTGGTGCAACAGGCAGTAGCGTTACCGCTGAGCCAGCTCACACATAGATACCGGCATTTGGGAGCCTTTGTTTGGAGCGTGACGCTCTATGGAAGTGAAACTTGGACTGTTGGAGCAGCAGGCGGTAGCGTTACCGCTGAGCCAGCTCACACATAGATACCGGTATTCGGGAGCCTTTGTCTGGAGCGTGACGCTCTATGGAAGTGAAACTTGGACTGTTGGTGCAGCAGGCAGTAGCGTTACCGCTGAGCCAGCTCACACATAGATACCGGTATTCAGGCGCCTTTGTTTGGAGCGTGACGCTCTATGGAAGTGAAACTTGGACTGTTGGTGCAGCAGGCAGTAGCGTTACCGCTGAGCCAGCTCACACATAGATACCGGTATTCAGGCGCCTTTGTTTGGAGCGTGACGCTCTATGGAAGTGAAACTTGGACTGTTGGTGCAGCAGGCGGTAGCGTTACCGCTGAGCCAGCTCACACATAGATACCGGTATTCGGGAGCCTTTGTCTGGAGCGTGACGCTCTATGGAAGTGAAACTTGGACTGTTGGTGCAGCAGGCAGTAGCGTTACCGCTGAGCCAGCTCACACATAGATACCGGTATTCGGGAGCCTTTGTTTGGAGCGTGACGCTCTATGGAAGTGAAACTTGGACTGTTGGTGCAGCAGGCAGTAGCGTTACCGCTGAGCCAGCTCACACATAGATACCGGTATCCGGGAGCCTTTGTTTGGAGCGTGACGCTCTATGGAAGTGAAACTTGGACTGTTGGTGCAGCAGGCAGTAGCGTTACCGCTGAGCCAGCTCACACATAGATACCGGTATTCGGGAGCCTTTGTTTGGAGCGTGACGCTCTATGGAAGTGAAACTTGGACTGTTGGTGCAGCAGGCGGTAGCGTTACCGCTGAGCCAGCTCACACATAGATACCGGTATCCGGGAGCCTTTGTTTGGAGCGTGGCGCTCTATGGAAGTGAAACTTGGACTATCGGTGCAGCAGGCAGTAGCGTTACCGCTGAGCCAGCTCACACATAGATACCGGTATTTGGGAGCCTTTGTTTGGAGCGTGACGCTCTATGGAAGTGAAACTTGGACTGTTGGTGCAGCAGGCAGTAGCGTTACCGCTGAGCCAGCTCACACATAGATACCGGTATTCGGGAGCCTTTGTCTGGAGCGTGACGCTCTATGGAAGTGAAACTTGGACTGTTGGTGCAGCAGGCGGTAGCGTTACCGCTGAGCCAGCTCACACATAGATACCGGTATTCAGGAGCCTTTGTTTGGAGCGTGACGCTCTATGGAAGTGAAACTTGGACTGTTGGTGCAGCAGGCGGTAGCGTTACCGCTGAGCCAGCTCACACATAGATACCGGTATTTGGGAGCCTTTGTTTGGAGCGTGACGCTCTATGGAAGTGAAACTTGGACTGTTGGTGCAGCAGGCGGTAGCGTTACCGCTGAGCCAGCTCACACATAGATACCGGTATTCGGGAGCCTTTGTTTGGAGCGTGGCGCTCTATGGAAGTGAATCTTGGACTGTTGGTGCAGCAGGCGGTAGCGTTACCGCTGAGCCAGCTCACACATAGATACCGGTATTCGGGAGCCTTTGTTTGGAGCGTGACGCTCTATGGAAGTGAAACTCGGACTGTTGGTGCAGCAGGCGGTAGCGTTACCGCTGAGCCAGCTCACACATAGATACCGGTATTTGGGAGCCTTTGTTTGGAGCGTGACGCTCTATGGAAGTGAAACTTGGACTGTTGGTGCAGCAGGCGGTAGCGTTACCGCTGAGCCAGCTCACACATAGATACCGGTATTCGGGAGCTTTTGTTTGGAGCGTGGCGCTCTATGGAAGTGAAACTTGGACTGTTGGTGCAGCAGGCGGTAGCGTTACCGCTGAGCCAGCTCACACATAGATACCGGTATTCGGGAGCCTTTGTTTGGAGCGTGACGCTCTATGGAAGTGAAACTTGGACTGTTGGTGCAGCAGGCAGTAGCGTTACCGCTGAGCCAGCTCACACATAGATACCGGTATTCGGGAGCCTTTGTCTGGAGCGTGACGCTCTATGGAAGTGAAACTTGGACTGTCGGTGCAGCAGGCGGTAGCGTTACCGCTGAGCCTGCTCACACATAGATACCGGTATTCAGGCGCCTTTGTTTGGAGCGTGACGCTCTATGGAAGTGAAACTCGGACTGTTGGTGCAGCAGGCGGTAGCGTTACCGCTGAGCCAGCTCACACATAGATACCGGTATCCGGGAGCCTTTGTCTGGAGCGTGATGCTCTATGGAAGTGAAACTTGGACTGTTGGTGCAGCAGGCGGTAGCGTTACCGCTGAGCCAGCTCACACATAGATACCGGTATTCGGGAGCCTTTGTTTGGAGCGTGACGCTCTATGGAAGTGAAACTTGGACTGTTGGTGCAGCAGGCAGTAGCGTTACCGCTGAGCCAGCTCACACATAGATACCGGTATCCGGGAGCCTTTGTCTGGAGCGTGACGCTCTATGGAAGTGAAACTCGGACTGTTGGTGCAGCAGGCAGTAGCGTTACCGCTGAGCCAGCTCACACATAGATACCGGTATTCGGGAGCCTTTGTTTGGAGCGTGACGCTCTATGGAAGTGAAACTTGGACTGTTGGTGCAACAGGCAGTAGCGTTACCGCTGAGCCAGCTCACACATAGATACCGGTATTTGGGAGCCTTTGTTTGGAGCGTGACGCTCTATGGAAGTGAAACTTGGACTGTTGGAGCAGCAGGCGGTAGCGTTACCGCTGAGCCAGCTCACACATAGATACCGGTATTCGGGAGCCTTTGTCTGGAGCGTGACGCTCTATGGAAGTGAAACTTGGACTGTTGGTGCAGCAGGCAGTAGCGTTACCGCTGAGCCAGCTCACACATAGATACCGGTATTCAGGCGCCTTTGTTTGGAGCGTGACGCTCTATGGAAGTGAAACTTGGACTGTTGGTGCAGCAGGCAGTAGCGTTACCGCTGAGCCAGCTCACACATAGATACCGGTATTCAGGCGCCTTTGTTTGGAGCGTGACGCTCTATGGAAGTGAAACTTGGACTGTTGGTGCAGCAGGCGGTAGCGTTACCGCTGAGCCAGCTCACACATAGATACCGGTATTCGGGAGCCTTTGTCTGGAGCGTGACGCTCTATGGAAGTGAAACTTGGACTGTTGGTGCAGCAGGCAGTAGCGTTACCGCTGAGCCAGCTCACACATAGATACCGGTATTCGGGAGCCTTTGTTTGGAGCGTGACGCTCTATGGAAGTGAAACTTGGACTGTTGGTGCAGCAGGCAGTAGCGTTACCGCTGAGCCAGCTCACACATAGATACCGGTATCCGGGAGCCTTTGTTTGGAGCGTGACGCTCTATGGAAGTGAAACTTGGACTGTTGGTGCAGCAGGCAGTAGCGTTACCGCTGAGCCAGCTCACACATAGATACCGGTATTCGGGAGCCTTTGTTTGGAGCGTGACGCTCTATGGAAGTGAAACTTGGACTGTTGGTGCAGCAGGCGGTAGCGTTACCGCTGAGCCAGCTCACACATAGATACCGGTATCCGGGAGCCTTTGTTTGGAGCGTGGCGCTCTATGGAAGTGAAACTTGGACTATCGGTGCAGCAGGCAGTAGCGTTACCGCTGAGCCGGCTCACACATAGATACCGGTATTTGGGAGCCTTTGTTTGGAGCGTGACGCTCTATGGAAGTGAAACTTGGACTGTTGGTGCAGCAGGCAGTAGCGTTACCGCTGAGCCAGCTCACACATAGATACCGGTATTCGGGAGCCTTTGTCTGGAGCGTGACGCTCTATGGAAGTGAAACTTGGACTGTTGGTGCAGCAGGCGGTAGCGTTACCGCTGAGCCAGCTCACACATAGATACCGGTATTCAGGAGCCTTTGTTTGGAGCGTGACGCTCTATGGAAGTGAAACTTGGACTGTTGGTGCAGCAGGCGGTAGCGTTACCGCTGAGCCAGCTCACACATAGATACCGGTATTTGGGAGCCTTTGTTTGGAGCGTGACGCTCTATGGAAGTGAAACTTGGACTGTTGGTGCAGCAGGCGGTAGCGTTACCGCTGAGCCAGCTCACACATAGATACCGGTATTCGGGAGCCTTTGTTTGGAGCGTGGCGCTCTATGGAAGTGAAACTTGGACTGTTGGTGCAGCAGGCGGTAGCGTTACCGCTGAGCCAGCTCACACATAGATACCGGTATTCGGGAGCCTTTGTTTGGAGCGTGACGCTCTATGGAAGTGAAACTCGGACTGTTGGTGCAGCAGGCGGTAGCGTTACCGCTGAGCCAGCTCACACATAGATACCGGTATTTGGGAGCCTTTGTTTGGAGCGTGACGCTCTATGGAAGTGAAACTTGGACTGTTGGTGCAGCAGGCGGTAGCGTTACCGCTGAGCCAGCTCACACATAGATACCGGTATTCGGGAGCTTTTGTTTGGAGCGTGGCGCTCTATGGAAGTGAAACTTGGACTGTTGGTGCAGCAGGCGGTAGCGTTACCGCTGAGCCAGCTCACACATAGATACCGGTATTTGGGAGCCTTTGTTTGGAGCGTGACGCTCTATGGAAGTGAAACTCGGACTGTTGGTGCAGCAGGCGGTAGCGTTACCGCTGAGCCAGCTCACACATAGATACCGGTATTCGGGAGCCTTTGTCTGGAGCGTGACGCTCTATGGAAGTGAAACTTGGACTGTTGGTGCAGCAGGCGGTAGCGTTACCGCTGAGCCAGCTGACACATAGATACCGGTATTCAGGCGCCTTTGTTTGGAGCGTGACGCTCTATGGAAGTGAAACTCGGACTGTTGGTGCAGCAGGCGGTAGCGATACCGCTGAGCCAGCTCACACATAGATACCGGTATTCGGGAGCCTTTGTTTGGAGCGTGACGCTCTATGGAAGTGAAACTTGGACTGTTGGTGCAGCAGGCAGTAGCGTTACCGCTGAGCCAGCTCACACATAGATACCGGTATTCAGGCGCCTTTGTTTGGAGCGTGACGCTCTATGGAAGTGAAACTTGGACTGTTGGTGCAGCAGGCGGTAGCGTTACCGCTGAGCCAGCTCACACATAGATACCGGTATTCAGGAGCCTTTGTTTGGAGCGTGACGCTCTATGGAAGTGAAACTTGGACTGTTGGTGCAGCAGGCGGTAGCGTTACCGCTGAGCCAGCTCACACATAGATACCGGTATTTGGGAGCCTTTGTTTCGAGCGTGACGCTCTATGGAAGTGAAACTTGGACTGTTGGTGCAGCAGGCGGTAGCGATACCGCTGAGCCAGCTCACACATAGATACCGGTATTCGGGAGCCTTTGTCTGGAGCGTGACGCTCTATGGAAGTGAAACTCGGACTGTTGGTGCAGCAGGCGGTAGCGATACCGCTGAGCCAGCTCACACATAGATACCGGTATTCGGGAGCCTTTGTCTGGAGCGTGACGCTCTATGGAAGTGAAACTCGGACTGTTGGTGCAGCAGGCGGTAGCGTTACCGCTGAGCCAGCTCACACATAGATACCGGTATCCGGGAGCCTTTGTTTGGAGCGTGACGCTCTATGGAAGTGAAACTTGGACTGTTGGTGCAGCAGGCAGTAGCGTTACCGCTGAGCCAGCTGACACATAGATACCGGTATTCGGGAGCCTTTGTTTGGAGCGTGACGCTCTATGGAAGTGAAACTCGGACTGTTGGTGCAGCAGGCGGTAGCGTTACCGCTGAGCCAGCTCACACATAGATACCGGTATTCGGGAGCCTTTGTTTGGAGCGTGGCGCTCTATGGAAGTGAAACTTGGACTGTTGGTGCAGCAGGCGGTAGCGTTACCGCTGAGCCAGCTCACACATAGATACCGGTATTTGGGAGCCTTTGTTTGGAGCGTGACGCTCTATGGAAGTGAAACTTGGACTGTTGGTGCAGCAGGCAGTAGCGTTACCGCTGAGCCAGCTGACACATAGATACCGGTATTCGGGAGCCTTTGTTTGGAGCGTGACGCTCTATGGAAGTGAAACTTGGACTGTTGGTGCAGCAGGCAGTAGCGTTACCGCTGAGCCAGCTCACACATAGATACCGGTATTCGGGAGCCTTTGTTTGGAGCGTGACGCTCTATGGAAGTGAAACTTGGACTGTTGGTGCAGCAGGCGGTAGCGTTACCGCTGAGCCAGCTCACACATAGATACCGGTATTCGGGAGCCTTTGTCTGGAGCGTGACGCTCTATGGAAGTGAAACTCGGACTGTTGGTGCAGCAGGCGGTAGCGTTACCGCTGAGCCAGCTCACACATAGATACCGGTATTCGGGAGCCTTTGTTTGGAGCGTGACGCTCTATGGAAGTGAAACTCGGACTGTTGGTGCAGCAGGCGGTAGCGTTACCGCTGAGCCAGCTCACACATAGATACCGGTATTTGGGAGCCTTTGTCTGGAGCGTGACGCTCTATGGAAGTGAAACTTGGACTGTTGGTGCAGCAGGCGGTAGCGTTACCGCTGAGCCAGCTGACACATAGATACCGGTATTCGGGAGCCTTTGTCTGGAGCGTGACGCTCTATGGAAGTGAAACTTGGACTGTTGGTGCAGCAGGCGGTAGCGTTACCGCTGAGCCAGCTCACACATAGATACCGGTATTCAGGCGCCTTTGTTTGGAGCGTGACGCTCTATGGAAGTGAAACTCGGACTGTTGGTGCAGCAGGCGGTAGCGTTACCGCTGAGCCAGCTCACACATAGATACCGGTATTCGGGAGCCTTTGTTTGGAGCGTGACGCTCTATGGAAGTGAAACTTGGACTGTTGGTGCAGCAGGCAATAGCGTTACCGCTGAGCCAGCTCACACATAGATACCGGTATTCGGGAGCCTTTGTCTGGAGCGTGACGCTCTATGGAAGTGAAACTTGGACTGTCGGTGCAGCAGGCGGTAGCGTTACCGCTGAGCCAGCTCACACATAGATACCGGTATTCAGGCGCCTTTGTTTGGAGCGTGACGCTCTATGGAAGTGAAACTCGGACTGTTGGTGCAGCAGGCGGTAGCGTTACCGCTGAGCCAGCTCACACATAGATACCGGTATTCGGGAGCCTTTGTTTGGAGCGTGACGCTCTATGGAAGTGAAACTTGGACTGTTGGTGCAGCAGGCGGTAGCGTTACCGCTGAGCCAGCTCACACATAGATACCGGTATTTGGGAGCCTTTGTCTGGAGCGTGACGCTCTATGGAAGTGAAACTTGGACTGTTGGTGCAGCAGGCAGTAGCGTTACCGCTGAGCCAGCTCACACATAGATACCGGTATCCGGGAGCCTTTGTTTGGAGCGTGACGCTCTATGGAAGTGAAACTCGGACTGTTGGTGCAGCAGGCAGTAGCGTTACCGCTGAGCCAGCTCACACATAGATACCGGTATCCGGGAGCCTTTGTTTGGAGCGTGTCGCTCTATGGAAGTGAAACTCGGACTGTTGGTGCAGCAGGCAGTAGCGTTACCGCTGAGCCAGCTCACACATAGATACCGGTATTCGGGAGCCTTTGTTTGGAGCGTGGCGCTCTATGGAAGTGAAACTTGGACTGTTGGTGCAGCAGGCAGTAGCGTTACCGCTGAGCCAGCTCACACATAGATACCGGTATTCGGGAGCCTTTGTTTGGAGCGTGACGCTCTATGGAAGTGAAACTTGGACTGTTGGTGCAGCAGGCAGTAGCGTTACCGCTGAGCCAGCTCACACATAGATACCGGTATTCGGGAGCCTTTGTTTGGAGCGTGACGCTCTATGGAAGTGAAACTTGGACTGTTGGTGCAGCAGGCGGTAGCGTTACCGCTGAGCCAGCTCACACATTGATACCGGTATTCGGGAGCCTTTGTTTGGAGCGTGACGCTCTATGGAAGTGAAACTTGGACTGTTGGTGCAGCAGGCAGTAGCGTTACCGCTGAGCCAGCTCACACATAGATACCGGTATTCAGGAGCCTTTGTTTGGAGCGTGACGCTCTATGGAAGTGAAACTTGGACTGTTGGTGCAGCCGGCGGTAGCGTTACCGCTGAGCCAGCTCACACATAGATACCGGTATTCGGGAGCCTTTGTTTGGAGCGTGACGCTCTATGGAAGTGAAACTTGGACTGTTGGTGCAGCAGGCAGTAGCGTTACCGCTGAGCCAGCTCACACATAGATACCGGTATTCGGGAGCCTTTGTCTGGAGCGTGGCGCTCTATGGAAGTGAAACTTGGACTGTTGGTGCAGCAGGCAGTAGCGTTACCGCTGAGCCAGCTCACACATAGATACCGGTATTCGGGAGCCTTTGTTTGGAGCGTGACGCTCTATGGAAGTGAAACTCGGACTGTTGGAGCAGCAGGCGGTAGCGTTACCGCTGAGCCAGCTCACACATAGATACCGGTATTCAGGAGCCTTTGTCTGGAGCGTGACGCTATATGGAAGTGAAACTTGGACTGTTGGTGCAGCAGGCGGTAGCGTTACCGCTGAGCCAGCTCACACATAGATACCGGTATTCGGGAGCCTTTGTCTGGAGCGTGACGCTCTATGGAAGTGAAACTCGGACTGTTGGTGCAGCAGGCGGTAGCGTTACCGCTGAGCCAGCTCACACATAGATACCGGTATTCAGGAGCCTTTGTTTGGAGTGTGGCGCTCTATGGAAGTGAAACTTGGACTGTTGGTGCAGCAGGCGGTAGCGTTACCGCTGAGCCAGCTCACACATAGATACCGGTATTCGGGAGCCTTTGTTTGGAGCGTGACGCTCTATGGAAGTGAAACTTGGACTGTTGGTGCAGCAGGCGGTAGCGTTACCGCTGAGCCAGCTCACACATAGATACCGGTATTCAGGAGCCTTTGTTTGGAGCGTCGCGCTCTATGGAAGTGAAACTTGGACTGTTGGTGCAGCAGAAAAGAGTAGAATACAAACGTTTGAAATGTGGTGTTACAGGAGAATGATGATGATCAGATGGGTAGACAGAGTATATTCTGTACGCTTGGAGAACGGGATTGACATTTGGCAGGAAATTCCACGTCAGTCACCACCCCTCTGCCTCTTGACCAATCCACGTTCGCACAGTTGATGTCACAATACTCTGCGTTGCAATATCACAGCCCACGTGCTTCAGCTGTATCCCTAGCTTGAACAGTTTGGCAACCTCGTTCTCAGACCACATGGCGAGGCGAGAACTGTCAATCGCATTCTCCCAGCTTACAGAGGTTTTCTTTATAACAATTGATAATAGTATCGTATGGCCTCGGGTGCCGGGTGCAAAGATTGTTAAATGACTCCCAGAGGGCAGCATGCATGTCGAATTTTATCGCTCCTTCGAGCGCTATGAAAGTCAAGGAGGTAAGATATCTAAGCTCCTTGACACTATAGCGCTTTCTAGTAGAGAAATGAGGAACTTTGTGATGGGGAAAAATCTTGAGATTAATTTTGCCATTATGAACACTGCCTACTGAATTCAAATGAATTCTTTAACATGCCAAAAAGGTATGACATGCATGTCGTGATTTTTGACGCTTTTCAAAAATCACTTTCCATTGCCAGGAGCGAACCTGCAAGCTTGGGGTTGGTAGTCCGACACGATAACCACTCACCTACCGTGGCAAACATAACAATTGATGAGGTATTAAGACGCGTGGCAGAGGAGCGATAATGAAGAGAAGAGAAGAGAAGAGAAGAGAAGAGAAGAGAAGAGAAGAGAAGAGAAGAGAAGAGTAGGACACATATTAAGACACGCATGATTAATAAACTAAGTTATGGAAGGAAGAATCGAGGATACGAACAGATGTAAAGTGTGGTAGCTATGTAGAGATGAAACGATTAGCTGAGGACAGGGAGGCATGGAGTGCTGCATCAAACCACACGCCAATGACCTGCTGTGCATCTTACAACACCAATATTCATGGACTAACTTGGTGTTGGTGTTTCACTTTCAGTTACAAGTAGCAAAGCGGGAGATTGCATCTGTGGTCTAGCCTATTTCATAAGTGATTATTGTGGCAATACTAGTCTAGTACTTCGGCAATCAAATAGCAACATTATAGATGGTATATTGGCTTTCACGGACAGTGAATTAAAAGTCAGCAATTCTCCTAGATTTGTGCCGTGTCTTGTGTGAGGTTTCGTCTAGGACACCAAGCTGGCTCATCAGCGGACTCTGGGCGAAACCCCACTCGAGGCACGGCACAAACCTAGAAATATTGCTGAGTTTAACAACATTATAATTACTTGTCTGACAATCTGTGTTATTATAGTGGCTGTGGTAGTGAGGGAATTTGTAACTAAGATTAGGTTTGGCAGGGAGATGAACTTGGCCTTAAGGTGGCGTTAACTGAACAATATGAGCCAACCACAACAACTACTGAATCAATTGTTATGAAGATTTATCAACCTTTATAAGATATAATAGTTTTGTTACTGAAAAAGCAATATTATTGTACGGTAGTTAAAAATTCAAAATTTACAGACAGAATAATGATTTTTATATTTATACTAGCTGTTAAGCCCGGCATTGCTCGGGATCACAATGGATTAAGATATCGTACCTTTGCTCGCATTATCGTTTTGTGTGCAACACGGAGAAGGTCATTATTATAATGAGCGATATTAATACCACTCAATGTCGTTTGTCGAACATTGGGGCGTGGTGGCTCAGCGGTCTAGCTGTATGCCTCTCACCAAGGCGGTCCGGGTTCGATTCCCGGTCAATGCATGTGAGATTTTCGAAGTGAAATGCCTTGTCCTGTGGTTCGGATTCCACGTAAAAAGGAGGTCCCGTGGCTCATGATCTCAAGATTAACGGTCACGTTAAACTACAAGCTTCCTTTTTCGTTTGTCGAACAGCAACATTTGGTTGGTTGGTTGTTAAGTTTAGGGGCTGCGACAACGCGGTCATGTAGCCCCGTGTACTTTGGGTGTGTGTAGAATCTGTCTGATAACCGGTGTTAATTGTGATGACTGTAATAGTGTGTGTTATCTGTTTTTTAATTTAAGTACTGCATCTTAGAATTTTTCAAATAGTTCCTACTTTTGCCGCCAAGTGCCACCGTTAACGACTACTAGGCCAAGTTCAGAACTTAGCTACTAGACGCCATCACAGTCGGCTCTTGGCAACGAACGTAGAAACCTAAGAGCGTTGTTTACATTCTTAACCTATCCAATTTAGCTTCACACAGGTGCAATTAGTGGAAGGTTCTTTAACTTGCCATAAATCTATGACATGGGACCGCCGGCTTTACTTCCCCTTCGAAGGAAGGCATACTGAGGGATTTTAATGCTCTTAAAAAATCCGACAGCTTCGGCCGGGTTTGAACCCGCTATCTTGGGCATAGAAGCTCAGCATGCTACCGACTACGCCACCGAAGCCGAACAGCAACATTTCAAGAGGATAATGGTAGTCTGAGAATAAACGCTCAGAATCCCAGCTTCATAATAACATATCCATTTGATTAGGGAAAAGAGAATACCAAAAAATAAAAATATACTACTGTAAATGAAAAATGAAAAATCCACAGCCTGCTTCCAGTCTCCGACCGGGTCAAGAATGGAATGAATGAAGCCCCCATCTAGCGGCGAGGATATGAACTGTGCCGGCTGCCGAGGCCTGTCGCACTCCTCTGGGGCAATGATTCAATGAATGACAGATGAAATGAAATGATAGAGGAGAGTGTTGCTGGAATGAAATTGTGACAGGGAAAACCGGAGTACCCGGAGAAAAACCTGTCTGCCTCCGCTATGTCCAGCACAAATCTCACTACTGTAAATATGATGTAATAATCTATATGCCCATGCACATTGCTAGATTAACGTGAAATCACTTTTTTCATCTTCTTTTGTCTTTCAGTTCTTTATGTGGTTGGCAAATAACATTTGACTTACAATTTTGATGTTTATTGAAAATAATATTCACATCATTATTACTCTATTAAGAAGGGGCCGTGTTTGTACTGTAGTCACGCTGCTTGCTACTCACCAAGGCAGACGGAGTTTAATTCCCAGCCAAAGCATGGAAGATTTTTGGACTGAAATATCATGTACTATGGTTGAGAATCCACTTAAGAAAGGAGACCCCGTGCCTCATTTTCGCGTTTCAGACCCCACAATACAGTTCATGTTCACGTGTAGCAATGCAAGGAGCAATGTTCGGTGAGAACCACGAACCCCGTTTTAAGGCCCTAAAACGAAAGGTTTTCGAGATATTGCAAGAAAACTATACCCGCTCTGCGAAATTGATAAACGTTGTCATGGCAACGCCATTTCACGAGGTCTCATTCTTCTTCCATTCTGTCTCTGTAAGAGATAATATTTGTACGAAGGAATAACAGACTGTTAAACAGATAGACGTCAGTGTCGAGACTTTCGTACGAACAGTGCCACCAGCTGTATAAAAGAAAAGACCCTAAAATATGGTATTGATTCTGTCCGCAAAACAGAAAAATCAGATAAAGTATGGATAAAACCAAGAAAAATACTATTTTTTCATCTCATCGTGTAAAATAATGATGCCTCACCGGTAATGCAAGTCCCCATAACCGTGATAACGCCCTCAAATGTAATTATAAACCTTGTGGGGCATGCAAATTCAGTGTCTTAGCCTCCTATTTACAACTTTTGTAATTAATTGGAAAATAAATACTTTTTCGTTACAGGAAGTCATGAGAATAATCTTGCTGTATAGAGCTATAAAAGACCTTTCGTACGACATATCACACGAGTAAATCAAAGGTAAATATAATAGAGCACCTCCCGGTCCCTTTAAGTGCATTGCATGTTTTGTTGAAATTTTTATCCTAAAGTTATTCCGGGATGTTCTTATAGCCATTTGCAAATTTTGAACGAAATCTGTTGATCCGTTTTCAATTGATGGAAGAACAGACAGACAGACAGACAGAAGGACAAAAGTACAATCTCTATCTATATATATATAAAAATGAAAGTTTGTCTGTTTTTTCTGATTTTCCACGGAAATTTGAGTTATTAACGCGTTTCAGACTGGTTTATGACGGTTGCGAGCAAAAACAAATTTTTGTCTGTCTGTCTGTCTGTCTGTCTGTGTACAACTTTGCACGCGTTTCACTCGAGAACGGCTGAGTGGATCAACGTAAGATTTGGTACAGATGTCCATCAGAGGCACGAAAGTAATCATTGATGTAACTCTTCTCCATACCTCTCATAAAAGAGGAAAAGAAAGCTTGTAGTTCAAGGTGACCGTTAATCGCGAGATCATGAGCCACGGGACCTCTTTTTTACGTGGAATCCGAACCACAGGACATGGCATTTCACTTCGAAATTCTCACATGCAATGACCGGGAATCGAACCCGGACCGCCTTGGTGAGAGGCATACAGCTAGACCGCTGAGCCACCACGCCCCCTCATCATAAAAGAGGGCCTATCCCCTTAAAATGCATGCTAAAATGGGCGTAGAAAGACGAGACAAAGCTCATTTTCAGCGTCTCAATGTGAGAAACCACATTTTAAGGTCCTAAAACAAACCGTTTTTGAGATATACCCAGAAAACTAATTTCATTTATTAAGCTACAAGCTGTACCCGGCATGCGTTGCAATGCCAATCAAAGAAAGTGTTGGCGTTGAAATTCTGTTTCTTGAAGTGCTTTTGGATACACAACATGTTAACTGCCTCTAAGCTATCATAAAATGGATTTTCTAATTTAGAACCATTCGTGGGAGCGTGCACAACAACTTTCAAAAAGTTTCATCGCTGTCACTCATTTGTTGAATCTAATCGTACGCTACCTATTGTGAAATGGATTTACTAAGTCGAAACCCTTCCCTGGCGTGTACACAATGACTCATCAATGATTCATCGCAATCGGATGAATGGTATATGCACGTATAGGGGTTTTTGTTTAAACGATTCGTGCGCTGTCACTCATTTGTTGAATCTACTCGTGCGCTACCTATTGAGAAATGTATTACTAAGTCGAAGCCCTTCCCTGGCGTGTACACAATAACTCATCAAGGTTTCATCGCAATCGAAGAATGTTATATGAACGCAATAGGGAATTTTGTTGAAACGCTTCGCGCGTCGTCACCCATTTGTTGCATCTACTCTTGCGCTACTTATTGTGAAATGGATTTACTAAGTCCCCTTCCCTGGCGGGTACAAAATAACTGATCAATGTTTCATCGCAATCGGATGAATAGTATATGAACGCATACCTGATTTTGTTTAAACGATTCGCACTCCGTCACTCATTTGTTGAATCTACTCGTGCGCTACCTACTGTAAAATGTATTTACTAAGTTAGAAACCGTCACGTAAGTGTCCACAACATCTCACCCAAGTTTCATCGCTATCGTCGTTCATTTGTCGAATCTACTCGTGTGCTACCTACTGTGAAATGTATTTACTAAGCCAGAAACCTTCCTTGGAGTGTCAACCATATTTCACGCAAGTTTCACCGCTAACGGCAGAATGGTATATGACCTTATACGGGACTTTGTTGAAACGCTTCGCGCGTCGTCCCTCATTTGTTGAATCAGCTTGTGCGCTGCATATTGTATAGGGGATTTACCAAGCCAGAAATTTTCCATGACGTGTACACAACATCTAACCCAAGTTTCATAGGTACGGACGAATGTTACATGTATGCACACGGGACTTGGTTGAAACGCTTCGCGTGTCGTCGCTCATTTGTTGATTCTACTCTTGCGCTACATATTGTAATATGGATGTACTCAGCCAGAAACCTTCCCTGGAGTGTACACAACATCTCACCCAAGTTTCATCGCAATCGGATGAATGGTATGTGAACGTATACGGGACGTTGTCGAAACGCTTCGCGCGTAGTCACTCATTTGTTGAACATAAACGTGCGCTTCGTATTGTAAAATGGATTTACTTAGCCAGAAACCTTTCCTGGTGTGTACACAACAATTCACCAAACATTTATCACTATCAGACGAATGGTATATGACTTTATACGGGACTTTGTTGAAACGCTTCGCGTGTCATCGCTCATTTGTTGAATCTACTGGTGCGCTACCTATTGTAAAATGTATGTACTAAGCCAGAAACCTTCCCTGGAGTGTACACAGCATCTCACCCAAGTTTCATCGCTATCGGATGAATGGTATATGAAATTAAATGGGACTTTTTAGAAACCTTCCTTGGAGTGTACTCAACATCTCACCCAAGTTTCATCACAATCGGACGAATGGTATATGAACACATACGGGACTTTGTTGAAATGCTTCGCGCATCGTCGCTCATTTGTTGAATCTACGCGTGCGCTACCTATTGTAAAATGGATTTACTAAGTCAGAAACCTTCCTTGGAGTGTACTCAACATCTCACCCAAGTTTCATCGCTATCGGACGAATGGTATATGAACACATACGGGACTTTGTTGAAATGCTTCGCGCATCGTCACTCATTTGTTGAATCTACGCGTGCGCTACCTATTGTAAAATGGATTTACTCAGTCAGAAACCTTCCTTGGAGTGTACTCAACATCTCACCCAAGTTTCATCGCAATCGGACGAATGGTATATGAACGCATAGGAGACATACATACCCACCCACAGACAAACTATCACGTTACATTAATTTTTATATATATAGAAGATAGAAGATTGAAAGAATGCAAGCTGGTAACCTTGGCAACACAATCTCAGAAGTCCATCTATTTCTGTAAGACGCAATGCAATTCCATTTATAACAATACTGTGAACGTTCGCAAACGGCTATAAGGTTATCACGGAACCAACTTAAGCTGTAAAATTCATCAATACATATATAATGCGCTTAAGGGGGTCAAGGGGTACTATTGATTTTTTTCACGTAATTTACACGGGCGGGTCTGGAAAGGTCTATTATATCCCTATCCCTTTATTATTTAATATTTAATTTGATTATTATATTATGACATACAAGGACGAGACAAAACTCATTGTCAGCCCCTCGGTGGCTCGGAGGCTACTATGTTTTAAGGTTCTAAAACCACGTTTCTGATATATTCCCAGAAAACTAATTTCATTTAATAAACTAATAAATAGATGACGAGTACAGAAGAAGACCAAATCAGGAGCTATGTAGATATAACTTAGTGAGAAAATCACAGATGTGGCCAGGAAGGGATGTCTGGCTTTCTACGGTCATGCCTCATGGGTGAACCCAACAAGACTAACCAACCGGCTTCTCAACTACTGGGGGAATAGAAAGAGCGTGACACCGTCGCCAACAGTAGTTAACAAGGATATCCAAGAACTGAAGATAATGAAAAGTGATATTAGAAGCCGATCACATCTCAGAAAGATACTTACACAGAAGAGTTTTCAGGACAGACCACACTGTAAGAAAACCGGCATCATCTGGACAAACGAGGGATAGGAGAAACATAGCCAGAAAATGCGCGAATATTGGGCGAACATCAAGTCCCTCGCTAAGCTGAAAAGTTGAATGTCGTGCTCCTTAGCTGGCCCATCCGAAAGAAGAAGAACAAGAAGGAACTAATGAAGTAATGCAAGCCGGTAACCATGACAACAGTATCACAAGAGGTCACATCCAACTTTCCATCTATTTCTGTAATAAGCAATGCCACTCAATTTATTACATTTCTGTGAAAGTTTGCAAATGGCTATAAGGTTATCGTGGAAACAAACATATACTGTAAAATTCAACAATGCGATTAAGGGGGTCAAGGGGTACCCTACAATTTTTACACGTGACTTACACGTGCGATATGCGATATGTTGTACAGAAGGTCTATTATATCTCCAAACAGCAACATTATTTTCAAAAATTGCTGGATTGGAATAGGGAATAATGTCTTTGCATTTTTTTGGGAATTTGGGCCATTGGAGGCTAAAAATCGCGAATTTTCATGCACCACAAGCCTTTATAATTTATTAAAGGGTTCTTCCTGGGGATGGGGACTTTCCACAACGGTGAGGGTCAGTTTTAATTTGAAATATATAGTGTTTCGTCTGCGTGGTTTTCAATATTACTTTCACGTCAGGAAGTACACGTTAGGTGAATTTAGTTTGAGAGCACATTTTAACTAATCATATTTTTGTCGACAAACGGGTTCATCGTAAAGATGATTCTGTTTGATATTGTGTGGTTGATATATCTTTATGTTTATGTACGCCTATAATTCATGTTCGGGTGCTTGGAACATCGTAAAATTAGGTATTGTAACAATGAGTCAATACACCAATCATTTATAAAACTCTTCAACGTACTTCTCATAGAAGGGTGGGTATAAGGAACAACTTTTCAAAATACATGCAAAAATAGGCGAAAAATAAAAATTATCCTAGAAGAACGACCAAAGCATATGTGTGACACAAAACTAGGGAGTCTATAAAGGGTCTCCGAAAACCACATTTTATGGCCCTTAAATTAACAGTGTCTGCGATATACCCAGAAAACTAACTTCGTTCTGATAAACTTATGAAGGAATGACAACCCCTAACCATTGCAACAGTAGCTCAATTGATAACGTCTGGTTATTAATACCGAAGACCGTTCGAAGAGCGGGTACTTCTGCTAGTTTTATGCATATAGGGATACCGGGTGACTACGCTGTCCCTAATAATATCGTCTTATGCAGCCCAACTAACGCGTGTTGTCAGGAAGGTTGATATTATGCATCCCGTAATGCACTGCTAGCATATCCTGCAAACGATACTTATTTATTTAATCATGTCAGAAACATACACAATAAAAGATAACACCAAAATAAAAAAGGAAATGTTACAAAACTGGTACAATACAAGCATTATCATTTCTGGTGACAGGTAACAACATAATTATGTCCTACACAAATACAATTAGGTTACATTTGGCGTGACCAGTATGTAGCTTTGGTGGCATCGATCACATCCTGTAGAGAGCATGTAGGCTAGTTGGACACAAGGAGATGTCTCATTATTGTCTGTTCTTCACCACATTCGCATAGTGTGGAGTTGCTGCTAAATCCCCACTTTCTCATGTTGGTCTTCGTTCTTCCAATTCCAGAGCGCAGCCTGTTGAGCGTCTTCCATATCGACCAACTGTCCTCGTGACCTGATGGGAGGCTTTCGGAAGGCGCCATAACCTGCAAGGTGGCTGGATATGCAACGCCATGAATTCACTCTGAAGTTCGAAGGTGATTCAGTAAGACTTCCTGTCAGTGAATGAAGCCTTTTCTTGATTTGAGCCTTTGGATTGCCGGTTGATATCCATATAAAACATGGGACTTCAGATTTCACGACGGATTTCTGAAGGTGGCATACCTGCTACACAATAAACTCTGTCCAGCGGTGTAGATCCCAAACAACCTGTAATTAGTCTTCAGCTATCATTTAAGGCGATATCCACTTGACCATCATGACAAGATCTGCACCAGACAGGACAGGCATATTCTGCAGCTGAATAACAAAGTCCTACGAGGATGTGTCCCCCATGTTGTGCCTGATAACTTCCGGATAATATTGTTCCTTGCTGATACCTTCCTTTTGATGTTCAAGCAGTGTGTTCTGTAGGTAAGTGGTACTCCTAAACATTTGGGAGTCTGGCTGCGTGGCTCAGGGGTAACGTTCTCGCTTGCTGAGCCCATGGTTGCAGGTTCGAAACCTGGCGCAGTCAGCTGGCATTTGAGGGTGCGCAAATGCGAGGGAGCCGTGTCAGTACATTTGCTGGCTCGTTAAAGATCCCCTTCGGGGCAAAATTCCGGAACCCCGGCGTCTCTAAAAGCCAGGGTAGTTAAATGGGACGTAAAACAAATAACATTGTTATTAAACATTTGGGAGTAAAGCAGTGTTTTAATTGCTCACTTTCTCAAATACCTGCAATTTTCTTGCCGCCTGTCTGTTTCTGAGATGGGGGGAAAAACACATATATATAATTTAAAAAACGTTATTCTGGAACACTAAACTAAGGCACTATCAAACAGTGGTCAGACCTGAAACTCTGTATGCGGCAGAAGCACTTCAATTAACAAGATTTGGTGATTTAGACAAATTGGAAAAGACCGAAAGACGAATTCTGAGAAAAAATACTGGGAGCTAAACGAAACGCAGAATATAGGTTACGACCAAATAGAGAGTTATATTTGAAATGTGAAAAATTAACTGATGTAATGAGAAAGAGAAGATAAGGGTTTTTCGGGCACATTTATAGAATGGAAAATAGTAGACTAACTAAACAGATCTTCAACTTACTGACTAGTTACAAATCCAAACCCACATGGTTCATTGAAATTGACAAAGATTTGACAAACGCCAGAATAACAATAGCAAACAGATCACTCTTCAGAGAAGCTATTCAAAAGGCAGAATTTCAAGAAAGAAAGAAAGAAAGAAAGAAAGAAAGAAAGAAAGAAAGAAACAAAGAACTCGCAGAAAGTGGACTTAGGAGGAGAAAGATCGTCACTCTAGAAGGATGTAGGAAATTTGGAAACAAAGGAAATTGAATACAGTGGACAATAGCCAAAGTACTCTCTAAATGGGTTATTCGAGAAAAGAAGAAGAAATGATTATTATTATTATTATTATTATTAGTCTGTAGTCACATCGTTGAAAAAAAAAACCAGCGTTCAGTAACATTTGCAGGATATGCTTGCAGTGTATTAGCACCATACGGGATGCAGCATATATAGCAACGCTAGTTGGGTTGCATAAAACAAGGGTAGCTGATCACCTGGTACAGTATTAAGATGCAATAACATGACGTACCATTCACAGAAGACTACAAGCACCTTATTTTAAGACCAGCTCTTAGTTGTCAATTTAAAACATTTCGTGCTTTCAAATAGATTAATAAATTAAATGTTGTTGATGTTGTATTGAATGAAATGTAACATATTGCATATGTCACCATACTAAATTACATTATTACAAAACATAGTAATCATCATTGGATCGGATCGCACCACATTCTAATTGAAAGTACAATCCTGCATGCATTTAAATTAATTTTCATTCTGATGGGATTACTGATATATAAAACTAAATTGATTTTTACGTGGCTGATGCTGGTGGTTTAGTTACTCTGATGTTCCATGCATTTGAATGAGACTGTGGGATGGACTAGGTATTATTTTCATATGATTAATTCCATTGCCCACTAGTAAAAGGGCATATGTGAACATATACGCTGATGCAAAGACTGTGTGCAAATGTGTTCGTAATATTTTTTAAATAATTATTTATATTTTTATTCCTTTATGCTAAAGTTTGCTCCTGAACTGTACACACATTTGCTGAACCATGTACTGTCATAGTTTTAATAACTATAACTTAAGAAAATGTGTGGGTTTGCCTGAGGAATCACTAATAACTACAGTTCTATTTACCGGAAACACTCAACGTCGCTTAGTAGATTCAAGAAAAGCGTGTCTGTTCATGATAATCTCCTTATCAACTTAACCAATTTCATCCTATTATTTTTATGTAATTATTTATTTAATTTATTATTCCACCATTTTTTGCCCCTATGGACAGTGTTTGAACTTGAAAATCTCACGATGACACGATTTTCATTTCTATCCAATTTTCACCGAAAACAGCCGATCTTTCACTCTTCGAAGATAATCCATTTAGTGACGAACCCATTACAGCAGGAAAGGAGCTAATATCCACCATAGCACAGAACAAGAGAGAGAGATGGCTGAAACTTATGTAGGAAACTGACTTCTCTGTTAATAGTCAGAAGGATTGGAGGCGGCTAAAGAAACTAAATAATGATCCAACTAAGAGTTCCACACATTCAAACATCACTGCCAATAAAATCGCATCACAGCTCATAAATAATAGCACACCAAGATCGTATTTTAGAAAACCAAATTTCGAACTTGAGGATAAGGTACACAATCAGAACAGTGAACTCATAAGACCATTTTTCTTCATGAACTAGAAGATGCCGTCCGTACATGTCGGAATGGCAAGGTAGCAGGACTGGATGATATTTGTGTTGAACATATTAAACATTTTGGCAATGTCACGAAAATTTGGCTTCTAAATCTTTATAATCACTGCATTGCTTTTTTTTTTTTTTTTTTTTTTTTTCAAGATCTCAAAATTTAAGGCGCAAGACTCGTGTAATATCTATTTTAAAGCCTGGTAAAGTACCAAATGATCCTAATAGTTTCAGACTAATCTCTCTTCTTTGTCATCTTTATAAGTTCATAGATAGAATGATCCTGAATCGTTGAACTCCTGTAGTTGATCCTCTTCTAATCCCTCAACATGCTGGATTCAGACCAGGCAAAAATTGCACTACTCAAGTCCTACACCTTACTCAGTCCATATAAGAAGGCTTTCAAAGGAAAAAGATCACAGGTGTAGCTTTTGTTGATCTCTCTGCTGCATATGACACCGTAAACCACAGAATGCTGTTAAACTCTATAACCTAAGTAACTATGGATTCACTAATTTGATAGCTACACTTCTTAAGGATCACAGGTTCTTTGTTGACTTCCAAGGACATCGCAGCCGATGGATAACTCAGAAGAATGGATTGCCCCAGGGAAATGTATTGCCTCCTATTTTATTTAAGTGTACACCAACGATCAACTACAGCCTCAAGGGTGTAAAAGCTTAATTTACGGTGACGACCTTGCTCTTTCTGTCCAATCAGAATAGTGTGAAGTTGTAGAGCATACACTCAGTCGTGCTCTCGAATAGCTGGGTACTTACTATGAAAGGAACCAACTCATGCCCAATCCTAATAAGACTCAAGTATGTGCCTTCCACCTGAAACGTAAACAATCTAGTCGGAAACTTGAAGTATTCTGGAATGGTACCGATATGTTATTGGATCATTGCTTCCATCCCAGACATCTAGGTGTCACCATGGACCGTACACTCACATAAAAGGAGCAGTGCTTTAAGCTAAAACAGAAGATCTCTTCGAGGAATAGCCTCCTCCGTAGACTGGCAGGGACTAACTGGGGCACCCATCCCTAAACGTTAAGGACAACAGCATTGGCCTTATGCTATTCAGCAGGAGAATATGCCAGTCCTGTGTGGTACAAGTCAGCCCATGCAAAGCAGCTGGATGTAGCCTTAAATGAGAGCTGCAGGATTATTACAGGTTGCTTTAGGCCAACTCTCATCAGTAAAGTGCACTATCTTGCAGGGATTGCTCCGCCTGTTATCAGAAGAGAAGTGGCTGCAAACAACGAAAGAAGTTAATCATCTGTTATGACCTCACACCCACTCTTCGGATATCGACCTGCTGAGAGGAGATATAAATTAAGAAAGAGCTTCCTAACAACTACTCAACCTTTACAAGGAACAGCAGCAACAGCTCGAGTTGCTGTGTGGAAGGAGAGGACCAGCAAACTGTCTGAATGGATGGAACCAAAGGAATCTCTACCTCCTGGTCACACAGAGAACTGGCTAATCTGGAAGTCCCTGGACAGACTGAGGGTGGAAGTTGCAAGATCCAGGGACAACTTATATAAGTGGCATTTTCCGACCAAGACAGTCCTGTGTGATTGTGGCGCAACACCTCTTCTCCTGTCCATTGTGCCCGTACAGCTGCACAATGAATGGCTTGACTGAAGCCAATTCAAGTGCTATCGAAGTGGCTAAGTGCTGGGCAGAAACAGCTTGAAGTCGTCTGTTCAACAAATACGTTGTACTTCTGACACGAATAAATAAATACTCCTATCCATTCTTCCTCTTCTCTTCCCAAATTCTCTTCATCCTTTGGCTGTGTTCCTGTTTCTTTTGTTATGTCCACATTGTACCGGGTGAGTTAGCCGAGGTCGATACGGCGTGGTTGCTGGCAGTCGCTCACATCCGGGAGGCGAGGAGGTTCGAATCCCCCCGCCGGCAACCTTGAAGATGGTCTTCTGTGGTTTCCCATCTTCCGTCCAGACAAATGCTGGGGTTGGTCCCTAACTATAGGCCACAGCCTCGTCCTTACATTCAAACTTTCCTCCCCAGACAACACTCCACAAGCGACGGTACTTGTAGCTCACCCCATGGGTGTCCGCCTAGAAGCAGCTACAAACTGGTGAGCCGAACATGTCCTCGGACACTCCTGGCACTAAAAGCAAAAAAAATGTCCTCATTGTTCCCGTCTTCTTCTTTTCAGGTATTATACATTCTGTATTTTTAATTTGTTTCTGAATTCTCCTGTATCGCCTATCATTTGCCTGCCTGAGGTCTTCCTCTACTATTTCACGAAACCAGTTTGTTTTCGTGCTTTAACTGTTTACTACATCAAAGATCTTCTTTGTAAGTCTATTGTTGTTCATTCTCTGTGTGTGCCCGTGGGACTCTTCATCCAGATGCCATCTCTGTATATTGCTCCAAATATTTTTCTGAGTATTTTACGTTCTACATTTTGTGCTGCTATAATGCCTGACGCTCTGATTGTGGTCGTTTCTGAAACATTCAATGCTTCTGGTAGTACGACTGCTGCATATATATATATTTATATGAATCGATAAATTTTCAATTGGGTTGTAATTTGTGTGATGAACAGCACGGTACGGTACTTGATATTAAAGTGACGGAGATACTTTGTGCGTACAAAGTGGATAAGAAATAATGGCCTCAAAATGACTGTAGCAATCTAGATTAAATGTTCAGGGTCTGCACAGGATAACTTACGTTATATTGTTAGGGATGAGGGTAAAGGAGTAGAGGACTTGTGCAACATTGGCGTGTTATATCAATATTAAAGGGATATAAAAGTACTATGAAGAGAAAATATTTTCTTCTAGTTTTGCCTATGATGTTTAAAAAATTCCTCTCGGCACGCCGGAAGGCGGAGGTAGATTTCACCGGGGAAACTAGGGGATAGGCTATAATAGGCAAAATATGCAGGTTTTCGTAGAAGGATCAGACCTCATTTATTGCGAGAAAGTATTTTACAATGTAATTGGAGCTCTATTAACTTTTCTTTCGTCTTACTATGCATATTTTTAACATTTTACTGTGTTAGGGGGACGATAACCTTCTTGTCATTTGGGGTCCATTTTTATACTTGTGGTCACACCGTCCTTATGCAAGGTTTGGAACTGATGTGTAACTATCTAACAGTCTGTTACTTCTTCACGTCAAATTTTATCTCCCGCAGAGATGTTGGTTGATTCCTCAGTTTAGGGCTGCGACAACGTGGTCATGTAACCCCGTGTACTTTGGGTGTGTGTAGAATCTGTCTGATAAACGGTGTTAATTGTGATGGCTGTATTAGTCTGTAATTCAGATAAGGACTGCAGACGGTCAATTTCAAGTAGTAGTTCCTAATGTTGGTATCAAATGTACCGTCAACGACACCTAGCTGTGAACTTGGCTACTAGATGCCACCGCAACCAGTAACTTGCAACGTACGTTGGACTTCCCCTCTGAAAGAAAGCATACTGAGGGATTTTCAGCGCTCTTTGAAAATCTGACGACTTCGGCCGGCTTTGAACCCGCGACCTTGGGCATAGAACTTCAGCATGCTACCATCTAGGCTACGTCACTGAAGCCGCTTCCCACATAGTCAGATGGAAAACTGAATGTGATCTCGTTGTCATGGCAACCTCTGATAGCTCATCCCTCATCAATTTAGAAGCGTTGTCATGGTAACCTCTGATGGCTCTTGACATTTTCTTCTAATTCCGAAATCATGTTTCTCATCCCTTGGCGTAATGGTGGGTTGTGTCAAAAATTGTTTCAGACAAAAGTTTTAGGTAATTATTAGGGGAATATTGTCCATTTTGTACGGTTTTGATATTGTGTCTATTAAGAGAGATATGATTAATGTTTCCCGAAAAACTCACTTTTTTCCACCCCATTGGCCAATGGTTGGTGCTATCAAAAAACTTTTTAAACATAAATATTTTGCACTTATCCGACACATAATATGAACTTTGAAGGGATTCAATATTTCACATATTAAGAGAGTTATAGTGATATTTCACATTTTCGAAAATGCCCCCCATTTTTACCCCCCTTCGACCGATTTTTCCCATTAACGAACTCCACCGAGATTTTATAAGTTAGGGATACATATTATGTAAAAAATTCAAAGTGATTGGTGCAAAATTACGGCAGTTATCGTGTCCACAAGAAACTGATATATATAAATAAATATATATAGATAGATAGATACATATATACATACATTATATATAAACTTTTGAACTGACGGTGGTTTTGGGGTTTGGGGGATGTGAAACGCGAAGATATGTCGAAATTTTCCGGAAGTCGAAACATGGTACCCATTGCAATAGTTAGCTGACTAATGAAATCTACCTAAATACTAACTTGCTTTCCTCACTATATTTACTGTTCATCTATAGGATCACCCATGTTCGTAACTTTTTTTCTCATGAATAGAACTAGAAACTACTAAATTAATTCCAAAAAACAATCTCGGATTATTATGTTGCCACTAATATACATTTCTGCTTCATAAAGTATGCGCGGATGTGGATGTTCAGTTGTAGAGTGGACTCGAATATTGTTTTTGGTATCCACTAAGGACTCTACTTACAAGCCTAAACAAGAAAACTATGCTTTTAATCTACTACTAGTTGGTAACCGTCAAAACATGAAGGTCATTGGGAAAATATTTACTGAAGGATTCTCTTGTACAGTATGCATTTTTTGAACGATTACTTTTTTGACACTGTTGCAACTTTAAGGGCGTAGAAAGATCGACTACGCAACATATAACTGGCCATGACTGAAACCTTGATGAGGCAAATAGAGACCTACACGTTTCTGAGTTTCCCCTTGAGCTTGATTGTGATAAAGTACGCCAAGCGAATTGGAAATTGGGATATTGAAGTGTTTTTTCGGAAGATGTTAAGTCAAGTCGAAGGATTATAGCTCTCTGCCCCTTAAGTGACTTGCCTCCACATATATCTAGTACTTACTCTAAACGTTTGAGCCATAGAGCCACAACAATATTTCCCCCCTTTTCAATTGTCATAAACAAAGATCTCAGTAAGACGCGGCGGGATCCGCCATTTCTCTGGTGGAATAGAGCCATTGTCCGCAAACGCGGGAGCGACAAATGTTACATTTTTATTTAATAATTTAAAAATATACCCTAACATTTCCCCCTTTTAAAGACACTCTGTACATCTACATGCCGAGAGCTCTCGTTAGAATACATTACGAAGTCAATCGGTTAAGACGTTATCTCAATCTCGCGGTAACAAAAATCACATTAGTGTTTTAAATATATAGAATAGCAAATAAAAAAAATATTATAACTGCTGTTTGTTAACTGTGACAATTGTACTTTTCCTCAGCTAGAGACGATTAAAAGACCTCCACAAACAGAATTAACTCGAAACATGCTGTGAATGGACATACAGTGTTTGTACACTAAGCCATTGACACATACAATACCTTTGATTACTTGTAGCAGCATTCCCTTGACACCATAATCCATCGGGATGGACTGCTGTTGCACAGTATGTTCAGCATTAGCAATTTTCTATTTACATATTAATAAGTCCAGGACTAACTCGATGTGAATGCAGCAGAGCTTCAATCTTAATTTCAGACAGACAGTTTTTGTTAAATATACAACATGTTACAATTCGTTATCGTGTTAAAACAATAATCTAGTTACTTGTCTCCATACTTGCTTAATTTGTAATCCCGTAATGTATTAGGGAACGAGGGTCAGTGTGGCAAGCAGATAATTAGACCCGGTCGTAACGAAGCTTGCCTGGTTAATTCTTGTCACTTTTTATCACTGATTGCATGTTCCAAGCGAGGTAACCTTGTTACTGGACTCATTCCAGACCCAACACATGACGGCAAACCGGATTGCGTTACGCCACCTTAATAATCAATATTAATCTGTATTAGCGTATGAACGTGAGAGGATTTCCATTCCACCACAAAATAAACCCTCACACACAAACTGAGTGGAACTTCTAGTGTGACGACATTCATTTTCTGAACACGCTTCTAGACACGTGTGTGCTCCAATCAGTCCACGCCACTGTCCCACTCTAATGAGCATCACACCTATTGTCTACTTTCTATTCAATTTATCTTAGCGAAAATTGCAATGTCAAGTTGGGCCTCAATACATCGTAAGTTATAGTACATGAAATAATGCTCTGCCCCCTTCTGTCCCGTGAAATAAACCACGCTAATTTGAATTAGAGCATTACTTAAATTGAATCACCAGAAATAATACCAACTATGGCTTCCACTTTTCAATACAAATGCGTTTTAATTGTTTTACTTTAAATTACACGATACATGTTTCGGCTCTTTGCCTTCATCAGTCGTTCAGAGTTTGCTAAAATATTACATACACATTCGACAACATCTTATTACACTAACTAAAATCCTTTTACATACATAAAATATTAGATTTTCGTCTTGACTAGCGTTAGATATAAAATTCTTCAAAATACAGTTCCTTTATTAAAATCCGGAGTTAAAATCCTTCGTCCTTAAAATACTTGATGGTTAGCTTCTTCTAGAAACTGCTATTTCACGATTCCCAGAACTCTGGAAGACAACATAAAATGAATCCCATTAGAAACTGCGTGAAAGCATTACTGAAAATGTATCGGAAAGCCAGTTCACTACCTTCCACTCACCCTCGTGTTTTGAAATTGTTCACACTAAATAATAACCCAATTTCATTGTCAACAGAATGACAAGGGCAACACAAATACAACAGTTGAAACACAGACCTGGGAAAAGTTCCAGTCATCAAAACTTCATTTCCTGAGGTGATTGTGACTGTCTTTGACTCGATAAGATGCAAGTCGTTTCTTTTTGCCCAGTCTGCCCTCTATTTAATGCCAGTTGTAGATCTTCGCTGTTAATGCCAAAATCAGGTGGGTAATAACCAGAATTAATTAGCTTTACAATAGTTTCACCAGGGTTCGGGAAGTTGCAGTTACCATGGTAGTAACCAAGTTATCGTTACTTTGTACGAAAAATAACCGCGGTGTGGTCACAATGGTCGAAGCACCACATAGATACTTTTCAATTAGGCAACTTTGGTATAAAAGTATCGTTGCTTAACTTTGTAAATGTTACTATCTGAATAGCTCATCGGCTTCGGTCGTGTAGTCGGTCGCATTGTTGAAATGCTATGCCCAAGATCGTGGGTTCAAACCCCGCAGAAGTCGTCGAATTCTTAACATTAGAATGGTAGCGCTCTGCTTCCCACACTTCTCCTTTTATCCAATCCGCACCAGTGTTTGGCAGTCCTCAAATACAAAGCAAATTTGTCAAAAAAGCTCAAAAAGTAAATTTAAAAAACAATCACAATTAGTCAAAATCAAAGATCATTAACGAAAATCAAACAAAATTATTCCAAAACCAGTGTCTAACCATTCTGCTGGCCTGGAGAGTGACGTAAGTGGTATTTAATATGAGTGTCTAGAGACATCGCCGAGGCGATACCGATAACAACGTTGCAATTTGCGCGACCGTGCTAGGGTTAAGAGCATTAAAATCCTTCCTTCGGAGGGGAAGTAAAGCCGGCGGGCCCATGTCACAGATTTATGGCATGTTAAAGAACCTATCACTACAATTGGTAGTGTGTAGATAAATGTTTAGGTTATTTATGTAAAACCAAAATATTGGAATGCAGCCGAAATAAATCACAAACCACTATGGACATGAAATTGGCAGGTGAAACGCTAAAGGAAGTAGGAGACTTCTGAACTTAGGAAGCAAAATAACCAGTGATGGACGAAGCAAAGAAGATATAAAAAGTAGGTTAGCTCAGGCAAGGAAAGCATTTCTGCAGAAAAGGATTCTGTTGACATCGAATTTAGATTTAGGTATTAGGAAGTCATTTTTGAAAGCCTTTGTCTGGAGCGTCGCGCTCTATGGAAGTGAAACTTGGACTATTGGTGCAGCAGAAAAGAGGAGAATTGAAGCGTTTGAAATGTGGTGTTACAGCAGAATGATGAAGACCAGATGGATAGATAGGGTTACAAACGAAGAGGTATTAAGACGAGTGGGAGAGGAGAGATGTTTCTGGTGGCTGCTAATGAAGAGAAGAGATTGGTTGGTAGGACACATTCTAAGACACCCAGGAATAGTAAGCTTAGTTATGGAAGGAAGAGTCGAGGACAAGAACTGCAGGCGTAGACCAAGGTTAGAATATGTTAAACAGATTGCCTCGGATGTAGGGTGTGGTAGCTATGTAGAGATGAAACGATTAGCTCAGGACAGGGAGGCATGGAAAGCTGCATCAAACCAGTCAAAAGACTGAAGACTCAAACAACAACAACATCAACATTTGGTGAGAATCGTTCTATAAAGTTCCAACGTTCGCTGCTAGGTGACAGTAGCGTCTGGTAACTAAAGTTGGAAGTACTTGAAATTGAACTCTCATTCATCTTCATTCATTTGATCTCTCATGAACTCCTCTCGTGAGGTTGGCGTTAGGAAGGGCATCCGGCCGTAGAAACTATCAGCCACGTGAAATGTCATCGCATCTCCTCCCCGACCCCGTTGGAAACCACCGTTCTAGCGATCCAGGCACAACATCTACACACACAGACACAAGCGTGGGGGTTAGGACCGGGAGTACTTCCACAGCATGAGACACCTCCTCCCCCGTTGGTAATATTTCTTGCAGGTTTAAATATTTGTACTCTCCGCCTCATATAATTGGGCATACTCGTGTTGACCGACAGAAAAGCATTACATTCTGTAACGCTGAGTTTCGCCATCCTCAGGTAGGACACGCTGTCTGGCTGGCTTACTCTTGTCACGACAGACATGTTCCTAGCAGTAAGCAGGCACCAGATGTGAGGCTGTGACGTCATGCGGTTGATGCTGTGGACTCATGGACCTCTCCCCACCTTCCCCCCTCCTCCCTAATTTTCCGCACATTAAGCCTTGTAATTACTGTCAGACTGGTTCGCCCGGCTAGGCTCAGATGCGCTCAAGCCGCCAGGTCACAAGTAGCATGGCGCTAGGAAATACTCTTGCTTCCTGCCATAGCCCTAATGGGGAGCTACATTACACAGCGTGGATATCCTGGGTTCAAATCCGGGAAAGGCAAAAAACAATAAAGTAATGGTGTTGCAGAACCAAAACATGTGAATATGTTTATATTCGTAGTAAAAGTATCGACCACACGAAAGCGAACTTAAGTGCACTAGCAGTTGTTGCCATGGTAACTAAGAGTCAGAGGTTTGTCACTGAACACGCCTCAACCATTGGGATGGTTTTATCAGTAATATCTGATCGGTCCCATAACAACTTGTGACTAGGATTTCCCAAAACGGCGTCAGGAACATAGGCTACTGATAGTAAGGCAAAATATTTTCAGATAATAAGTGCTTTTGAGCAAGGTGTAGATGCATTATTTAGGCCACTTGGTTATGCCTTTTCGTGTAATCAGTACAGGAGATTGCTTGGCAGCCTCCTGTGATATGTTGAATTTTATTGTTTCCGGTTCTAATTGGCATCTTCGGCATTTTTCACCCTGAATATTTGCTTTAACTATGTATTTGATCCTGATCCTGGATTGCAACCATGAATCCTTCGGTCTCAGTGAATAGGTCCGCATGAGTCAACCAGCTGTTGACGCATCAATGTCGACATGTTTCTGGTTGAGATCATACGGATGACGACCGTGCAGAGCTTTCTGCGTCCACTGCTGAAGCTTGATGGCTGAACATTCCTCATGAGTGGCTAACTATATATCCCATACGTGAAGAAGATCCAGCGGTATGCACTTAACATCTGCCTTCACAGCGACTTGATGTATGGGAGACTCATATCTGCCCAGAAAGTATCTCTAAAAGTAAATTTCAAAAAAGTCCGTGAGCCCTCGTCCACCTCTTTGACGCGGGATTGTCTATCGCTAAACAGCTCACTAAGGGTGGAGACATCTGTGTTTTGTTAAGATGGTACGTGTCCTAATTGGAATGTTCTCCAAGTTAGTCTGCGTCCATTTGATAATACCGAAAGTGTATGTCAGAGCAGGAATAGCATTGGTGTTAATAGCCTTAAAGGTGTTCTTTCCATTCAAATTTGATTTTAAAATCTTCGTAAGGCGTTGATTGTAGATTAAGATTAGATTGCAGGAGACCAAGATATTTGTAGGTCTCATTACCTTCCATAGGCTTTATGAAACAACCACCATCAAGTTGAAATGCTCGGGCCTCTAATTTTCCCCGTCGAATGGTGAGGGTGCGACACTGATCTAACCCGAAGGACATTCCAATATCAGAATAAAATGAAGCAGTTATTGCAACTAGATTGTTGATGTGTTTCTCAGAGGATGCATATAGTTTAATGACATCCAAGTACATCAAATGAGAAATTTTGTATTTCACTATACCATGGTGCCTAGTTGGAAAACCACACTTTGCATTGTTTAGCAATGATGATAGTGGATTGAGCGCCAAACAGAACCATAGAGGGCTCAAGCTGTCACCCTGAAAGATACCTCTTTTGATTTGAATACATCCCGATTCCATATATGTGTCTGCATTAGACATTAAATATGGTCCCCCAATGGGACATCATATGTTGCAGACTTTGATGATGGCAGGATCAACTTTATATATCTTCGGGGTTTGGATTACCCTGGAATGTGGTACTGAATCAAAAGCTTTCTGGTAATCAATAAAGGTCATGTAGAGATTACGCATCATCATTCCTGCTTGTTCCATTATAACTGCATCGATTACAAGTTGCTCTTTACAACCTTGAGAGTTCTTCATGCACCCCTTCTGCTCCTCAGCCAGGATGTTATGAATGTGTATGTGTTCATAAATCTTACGTTCAATCCAGGATGTAAATATCTTATACAGGGTGCACAGACAGGTGATAGGTCGATATTTGGAAGGGTCATTGGCTCTATCACCTTTTGGCAGGAGGTATATTTTACCTCGCATGAAGTAAGAGGGGATAAGCTGTGGATTTTGGATGAAATCTGTGTAGCAGCGGGCAAGATGCTCATGAGTGCAAGTGAAGCGTTTGATTCAAAAGTTGTGGATGTTGTCTGGTCGTACTGCGTTCCAATTTTGGGTCTTCTTAACCACATGGGTCACACTTTCAGTTGATACATAAGAGTCACTCATCGTGTCAATTTCTGATATTCTTTCCTCCTCCTCCGCAATCCAATTAGCGCTGCTGTTATAATCTCCAGCAATCGACCATAGGGAAGACCAGAAGTTCTCTATCTCTTCCTTTCGCGGTGAACTGCCCATTTGTGTTCCAGGATTGTCAATGTTCCTATAGAACCGCTTGTTTTGTTGCTTTCGTTCGTTCGATTCTTTTTATCGACGTAATCTCTGTGCCTTTGCTTCAACTGTTGTTTTATTATTATTATTATTATTATTATTATTATTATTATGCTTATTATTATTATTATATGACCACGATGTTCAAACCCCTTAATTTATTTATTTATCGTATGGCTTTTAGTGCCGGAAGTGTCAGAGGACATGTTCGGCTCGCCTAAGTCGGTAGCTGCTTCCCTTAATGAAACAACAACAACAATATTAGATATTTCATCGAAATGTTTACACAACAAGTAGTTCCGTGAAGCACTATACAGCCTATTTTCATATATCCTACTTATGTTAATTGCATCTATCAACATACAAAATTTCAGTTTGATTGCTGTAATAGATTCGTAGACATTGAGATCCATTTAAATATTTCGGATGGTCGCCATGTTGGATTGTTTTATGTATAGGGCATAGAGTCATGTACTATTAGATGATGATTATTGTGTACGTTCATTATGCAAATGTTGATTTCGATCGCATGATTAGAACACAAGAAATAAAAACTTAATTTTAAAATTCGCACAGCCACCATCTTGAGGTTATGTAAACAACTGAACTAAATTAGATACCAGTGCATTACAATGTGTATAAATATTTCCTGTACCAAGTTTCATTGCGTTTGGATCATTAAATCACGAGAAAGGTCTATTTAAAATTTTCAACTTCGCTTGGCCGCCATGTTGGTTTTGTAGTTACCAGGTTTTCATAAGTCACATAGGTGAACTTCTAGTAGTTTCATTTATCACCGTAAAATATTCCAGGGTGATATCGGTAATAGTTTCGGAGATATTGAATGCTGGTGAAATATTTCGCTATGTCGCCGTGTTGGATTGGTGAGACGTAACAAACTTTGAAGGGCACGGTCGGGGTCGTCCGAAATAGTGCTATGAACTTACCGAGTTTCATTGAAATTGCTCCAGCCGTTTAGAAGTTAATAGGGGGACACACACCATCACACACAGACAGACACACGGACAAAAGGTGATCTCATAAGCCTTTTTTTTTTCTTTTTTTTTTCATAAATGAAAATAGGCTAAAAACAAGATGTTCAGGAAATAACATATAGCCTACTTTCTCCTAAATGTATAGTTATAACTCTTTATCCTTATCACCACCTATTTTCTTCCTATTCGAAGTGCAATATGGCACACAACAGTATGACGTACTGGATTTGAGCAGCATTTTACAATTTCATCAGCAAATACTCCAAACAACGTAGGAATTCAGTATATTAACACCGACTACTTACAATGATTGGAACTTCGTTGGTCTAAACGTATCACTGGAAGAAACACATTTAATAAACCTACTGCACAGCTAATTTCTAATCGCGCCTATCCTTGAGGGCGAGTGCACTCTATCGGCAACAAGAGGATTTTTTTTTTCAATTACACTGTAAGCATGGGTTCACTAACTGGGAATGTCAAGACCGGTATAGAGAGCAGCTCGCAACTAGTAGGCCGTGGTTAGCTCACGCATAGTTCAACTGGTTGCTAGTAGATGTCACTCGTGCAGATCCAGTGGCGAACTTCACTTTAATTAAATATATACTTTCCATTGCAAAATGCACAACATAACGCTCAATTTTATAACGTCTTTGTGCTTAAAAACATTAAATATAGAAAGTATCAAGCAAACCATTGACCATTTGAGTGGTCGCCATTCAATTTTGGTAAAGACGGGGGCAATATAAAACATAACACTGAGGTGCTACCTCTGCACCAAATTTCGTTCAATTCGGTTTCGTCGTGGTCAAAACTTTGATTAAATTACTGCCAAACTAATAATTGGATCTTTACCAAATTTGGTAAAAACATAACTTCATATAGGACGCGTCTTGTGCCCAAACTACATGATCATCTGCCACACCATTTCAGGAAGGCGGCCGTGTGAAATATGCAAGATTCATAATCCATACCACCAGTTCCGATTATCGAACCTAGAATGGTTTAAACCGTTCTAAAGGTCGTGGCGTGTTCGAAGTTAAAAGTTTCTATTATAATATTATACCGCAGAAGTGACTTTAAAAAGCTGAGCCGTCTCGGTCACAGACAATATGGCAGCTGATCTCTCGTTCTGACCTATATTTCACTAATTTGAGTATGTCGCATGCAATGTAGCCTACTGATAGAAATAATATAAACTTTGTATGAAATTGATTATAATGAATATATACTCCAGTGAACAAATCGTTTAGTCCAAGTTATTATTTGCTAAGACGTTGTATGTAAATCGAATGATAACGTTTGACTTCGGTGAACACGTTTGGCTCTGTGGTTAGAACTTTGGTCTTTCATCCGGTTGGCCGGGATTCAAAACCTATCAGAGTTGTATTGGTTTGCTTGATACTTTCTATATATAATATTTTTAAGCACAGGCATAGGCCTACAGAATACACACCCAGGCACACAGCTTCTTTTGGCCCTGTGTAAATCTCATAAGTTACTTTCCTATTTTGCAAAAATAGAAAGAAGGCTAAAAACAGAACCCACCTTTCACGATATAGAAGTACTTACATACGCTTCTGTCCAAATATCCTGGGTTCGATTCCTGGCTCTGTTCCAGGTACTTAATTCTGTTCTGAATGTTGGATAAGGGTGGTCGAATCAGGAAGATAAATGTTGGTGGTTGTGATTGCTGTTTTACGAGGCGTAAGAGAATTAATACGGATAATAAAAGCCAGAGAAAATAAATGCCTTTAATTCTCGATGAATGAGGATTGACAGACTTAGATAGAGGCAGAGCCGTGAAAGCCAAGGAGAAGAGAATTCGCTCAAAGGCGAGGAAAAGAGTAAAAGAGGAAAATCTCTACACATTCAGGGCTATTTCGGGGTCATCAATTCCCAAGTTTGTCCCCCGTGAGCCCTTAAGGGTGTGACACTATCCAGGATGCACCATGCTTTGTGGGAACACACATACCCTGCATACTGAAGACATAGGATTCCGTGAAAAGAAAGCAGACGTCTGATCTCTCGAAGAATGAGGGTATCAAAAAAGATTAGACAAGACCCAATTCAGGCGAGAAAATGTCATACACCCTAGGCCTTGGATACCCTAATACCGCCGGGGTCGGAAGGTATCAAGATTGACCAAATGAGGTCGACAAGAAAAATGAAAATCTGGAGAAAACCCACACTCAGGATAGTTGCTGTCAGCGCAGGGATTCGAACCTACGATCTCCGGACTTGTTTCAGCTGCCTTCGCGGCCTTGGTGCACTATTTAAAGAGCATGGCTACGCCATAGGGTTGGAGAGAAATATGGAGAAAACGTTCATTACGAAGATAAATCAAGTTGTGAACTGAAGGAAATATAAAAGCTTGCAATAACAATACAAAAGACAAGGCAGAGGATGAGATGAGACGCCATCATGGTGGCCTGGGGCGACAGAGGGCGTTCCGACGCGACAGCTCATCAATTGCACCGCTCTGCGGGGACGCCATCTCCTGTCGCTTGCAACAGGCAACACGTCATTCCTCTACTGCTTACCGGCTACACAGTGGTCTACTTTTCACATTTGGTAAAAATGAGGAAAAATTAGACTTACGACATCGATCCGGGCAAATGTGTGTCTGTCTGTCCGTCTGTCTGTCCTTCTGTCTGTCTATCTGTCTGTCTGTCTGTCTGTGTGAACCCCCACCACCAACAACTCCTATCGAAACCAAATTTGGTATGAGTAAAGACCTATGACTGAATATCTAACGACCACATTTGAAAATCACGTCAGTGCTACCATCTGCTGAAAAATCACAATTGAAAATTGAGGTCTACGTTGGTTATCTCGGAAGATATGCATGTCAATTGTTCCAAAATTGAGACACATATAGATAATATTACATCAGACTAATTTACAGGAGGCCATACTGCTCGGGTCTAAGCTGCGTGAACCTGAGAGGAATGTGCATCGCGGACTATGAGAAGTAGTGGTGACGAGTGATGAGCTTTCTCGGTCCTTGCGTAGTAACAGAACCAAATACATTAGTCGGTCACTCGCTCACTCATTCCCATCGCCACACTGGTTTCAGAAAAGACCCTATGTTAGCAGTTTTTTTTTTTTTTAGCGTATGGCTTTTAGTGCCGGGAGTGTCCGAGGACATGTTCGGCTCGCCAGTTTTGTAGCTGCTTCGAGACGGACACCCAATGGGTGAGCTACAAGTACCGTTGGGGAGGAAAGTTGGAAGGGAAGGGCGAGGAGTTGGAAGGTAGCGGCTGTGGCCTATAGTGAGGGACCAACCCCGGCATTTGCCTGGAAGGAAGATGGGAAACCACAGAAGACCATCTTCAAGGTTGCCGGCGGGGGGATTCGAACCTCCTCGCCTCCCGGATGTGAGCGACTGCTATTAGTCATGCCGTAACCACCACGGCTAACTCACCCGGTTATGTTAGCAGTATTGGAATAGACGAGAATGTCAGGTAACACGGCGGGCTTCTCAATTCTCGCCTGCTCCTTCCCTGCCTCTGCCCTTCATCCCGCAAGTTCACAGAGCTTGGACCCGAGCAGTACATGAGAGTGTTGCTGATAGGTCCAACCTTTAAATGCTTGTAACCTCCATACTATCTATTGGATTTCAACCAAATTTGGTATTTGATTTGCGCACCGAAGGAGATATGAATATGCGTTCCGTTAGTGTCAACAGGGCTGCCATCTATTGAAAAATGCACTCTATACATTTTTATCCTAATCTCAATATATCAGAAAGTATGCAGGCCAACAGTTCTAAACTTTGCATACATATAGTACCTGCAAATGTAGGTTAATTTTCAGTGATCGATATACGACAGTGCTGCCATCATGATTCTACGCGTGCTGATAAGTTTAATGTTGAATCACCTGTAACCTCCATACTAATAAATGAAGTTCTTGGCACATATACTGTATAGATCATAATATTTCAATTTAAGTTTGAGCATCCCATTTATGGCAGGGTCGCCAACCTAATTTTACGCTTGCTTATAAATTCAATATTTAAATACATGCAACGTGAATGCTATCTTTTGCACGTGCATTGTATGCCTTAAGAGATGGAACTAAGAATATATTTAGAGTCGGCAGGTCTGCCAACTGTTGGTCTCTATAATTTTAAGAAAATTAGGCTCTATAGTTCGTCATGGAACTACTTGTTGTTATGGACATCGACACCATGGTCATCAGCGACTTGCACTTGGTTGTGTGCGATAACCCTTCTTATTGTTCCATTACAATGAAAGTAATACTACATGGCTATGTTCACAAAATATTTACAAATTTAATAAAATAAGAATCTGTTCAACTACTTGCCTTTGTTTCTAATTCTATTAAATTAAAATATAAAGAGTCGCCTCCGTAGTGTAGCGGTCAGCATGGTTAGCTGCCGCCCCGGAGTCCTGGGTTCGATTCCCGGCTCCGCCACGAAATTTGAAAAGTGGTGTGAGGACTGGAACGGGGGTCTTCTCAGCTTCGGGTGATCCATCCCTCGACCATCCTCGAAGTGGTTTTCCGTGGTTTCCCCACTTCGTCTTCAGGCAAATGCTGGGATGGTACCTCATGTAAGGCCATGAACGCTTCCTTCCCTCTTCCTTGCCTATCCATCCTTACCTTCCAATCCCTTCCCTCATGAGGCCCTGTTCGCTTTGCATGTGAGGCCGCCTGGGCGAGGTGCTAATCCCACCTCAGCAGTTGTATCCACTCTGATTAGATGTTCCCAGCTCAAGGACACTGCCTGAAAAATGGCGGTAGAGGTGAGTTCCCTCGCTGAGTCCGTGGGAGCCACCACAGTGGCGGGTAAACTCGATTTTTAAAAAAATAAAAAATTCTTTTACATGATGCTTCATTAGCTTGTTTTTTTCGAACGTCCATTTTCCATGTGTATTAACCGTATTGTCCTTAAACAACTGTCTTTCTTTTCCAGTTTCACGCATGTAAATAACCAATAATCAACTGTTTGTTCTTCATTGCCACACGCACACAACGCACTGTCTATTATTTTGAAAGTAGTTACATTGCTAGTTAATGGGAAGTTTATTTTTAGCCTACTTTTCACATTTTGCAAAAATGAGGAAAAAGAAGACTTATCAGATCGATCCGGACCAATGTGTGTCTGGCTGGCTGTGTGTGTGTGTGTGTGTGTCCCCCCTCCTATCAACTCCTAAACGGCTGCAGAAATCGAAACAAAATTTGCTAGGAGTAAAAATCTATACCTGAATATCTCAATGCCGTATTTGAAAATGATGTCAGTGCTACCAACTGCTGAAAAATCGCAATTGAAATTTGAACTCCATGTTGGATATCTTGGATGGTATGAATGGGAGCTATTTCAAAATTGGCACACGTATATATAATAATATTTCAGTTTCATTTCCAGGAGGCCATACATGGCAGTGTTGCCAACATGATTCTAAGCCTGCTGATAAGTCCAATTTTTAAATCCATATAACTTCTACACTATCAATTGGAATTC
Organism: Meconema thalassinum; assembly: GCA_946902985.2. Taxonomy (NCBI): domain Eukaryota; kingdom Metazoa; phylum Arthropoda; class Insecta; order Orthoptera; family Tettigoniidae; genus Meconema; species Meconema thalassinum. Next base: position 15,852,478 of record OX336392.1, read on the forward strand.
AACCAAATTTCGTATGTGCTATGTGTACATAAACAGATATAAGTGGGCATATTCTTAAGAGCCAACAGGGCTGCCAACTGTTAATAAATGCTCTCAATTTCTTTTATCCAAATACCAATATATCAGAAAGTATGCAAACCGACAGCTTTAAACTATGCACGAGTATAGTACCTGACATTATATATTAATTTGGAGTACGGTAACTTATATACGTTAGTGCTACCAATATGATTCTAAGCCTGCTGAGAGGTCCAACTTTAAATAGCCTACATGTAACTTGTATACTATCATTTGGATTTCAACCACATTTCGTATGTGCTATGTGTACCATAACAGATACGACTATGCGTATTCTTAAGAGCAACCAGGGCTGCCAACTGTTAATAAATGCTGTCTCTATTTTTGTTACCCTATTATCAATATATCACAAAGTATGCAAGCCAATAACTCTAAACTTTGCACACGTATAGTAGCTGGCATTCTAAATTAATTTAGAGTAACTAATATACGTCAGTGCCGCCAACTTGATTCTTAACCTGCTGATAGGTCCAATTTTAAAATGCATGTAACTTCTATACTAACTAATGGATTTCATTCAAAATTGACACAACATATTATTTCAGATTATTTCTGACCAATACATGCAAGACAGTGTTGCCAACATGATTTTACGCGCGCTGTTAGATCCAATGATTAACTGCATGTAACGTCCATGCTGTCCATTTGACTTCAACCAAATTTTGTATTCTGTACCTTAAGAGATGGAACTAAAAATATATTCAGTCACCAGGGCTGCCAACTGTAGTGCTCTATTAGGCTACATTATGCCAGGTATACAGTTTTTCGAACTAATTAGAAATTTCGATATTACCAACTTAATTTCGTCCTTATTCTAGATAGATCCATATAGACTAATCATTGGCATGAATCTTAAATTTTAAGATAAGTAGGCTCTTTAGTTCGTCACGGAACTTCTTGTTAACCTATCCTTGACACTAGGTATGAATGATTTTGTCACTGAACCATTTAAAGTATTCTTCCATTCGTTTTTTCACTTATTTATAGTCCCTGCTTGTAGTTCACTTGATTCACGGTCACGTAAAACTACAATCTTCCTTTTTGCAGATCACTTAACACAATGCTTGCTGGTTTACGGTTATAACTCACAATTAGATCTATATCTTCTGCTAGATTATCCTCTCTGTCGTTACCAGCATGTCCATTTTGTGCCTTAATCCAGATGTAATGAATTATCCAGTTTTGAGTTTCTAATTTTTTAGTTTGTTCCCTAATTAATGTTATCAGGTTGTGCTTAATGGCATGATTTTCAAGTGAATGTAAAGTTATTTGACTGTCTGTGTGAAGTACTGCTGTTTTCTGGTGATTGGGTTGCTGGTTTTCTGTTTCTAAGTACGCAAGTGCTTTTAAAATCGCTAATTGTTTTGCTTGATTGTTCGAACAGTGGCCCTGTAGCCAGTATTTCAACTAATGCACTAGCTCTTTGTCGATGTATATAGCTATCCCAGCTCCAACTCCAGTGTCACTTTTTACTGCCATCAGTGTATATGTCGAGTTTGTAATTTATATTTTCTTGCTTTCGTTTTATGGTGTATATATCTGCAGGATGTGGCCACATCGAGTAGTGCATTGGGAGGTCGCCTGTTGTTTCCTTTTTTGATTTCGTAGAAGGTTACTAACTTTCGAAGTTCTAATATTATAGTTTTTTTTTTTTTTTTTTTGTTAGAACACATGCCTTTGCTATTCTCTATTCACTCTCAAGTGCAAAGTCGATCTCTGGCTTGTTCTGCAACTTGCTTCTAGCGATCGAGATGTCAGCGGGGCTTTGTATCCCTTCGTGTGCTATCGGCAAACCTCGCGTCAGCTCGGTACGCTCAGCGCTCAGCGTGCAGTTAAACAGCAGGCTGTGGGACTGTGCATTGAGCTTGGATCTCTTATTGTAGGTTTAGCACACTATATTAATAATAATAATAATAATAGGCTATCACTCGTTTTCGAGTAAGATTGTCTTCTAAAGGTGAGTTCTTTGCCCAATCCTGGAAACACAAACTCGCCCACAGTAGCGACACACGCTGTTCGGAGCAACCACAGGCTCTTGTGGGTTGATCCTCCTATAAACCTCACGCTCTTTCCTCGCATTGTACTTCTCAGTCTCACGGCTTCGTCGATGTTGTTCGAAACATAGTGGACCTTGGTGGACGAAGCGACGCCATACCTGACGATTTGATGCTGTAGTCTCCCATTTATCCGTGTTGATTTGACATTTGTTTAAATTGTATTTTAGGACGTCTTTGAAGCGTTTCCGTTGCCCTCCTTGCTTTCTCTGTCCAATCCGCAACTGGCAGTATATGATTTGTTTTGGAAGACGTCGTTCAGGCATGCGAACAACATGTCCTGCCCATCGAAGCTGATGCTTTAATATCATAGCCTCAATGCTGGTAGTATTCGCTTCCTCCAGGACACTGATGTTGGTGCGTCGGTCCTGCCACTTAACTCCGAGAATTCTCCTGATGCAACGCTGATGGTACTTTTCCAAACACTTTAAGTGCCTTCTGTAAGTAGTTCAGGTTTCGCAACCATAGAGCAGAGAAGGTATTACAACAGCTTGGTACACATGCAATTTGGTTGGAGTACTGATGTCATGGTTGTCAAACACCCTTTTTCGTAGACGCCCAAACGCTGCACTGGCACATTTAAGGCGATATTGGATTTCAGCATCAATGTTAGCATTTGCTGAGAGATGACTGCCCAGGTAAGGGAAGTGTTCAATGTATTTTAAGTTGTCCCCGTTGATCATAATGGGAAAACCAGCAGCATTACAGTTGGACATAGCAGATTGATGGATAATTTGCGTTTTACTTGTGTTTATTTCCAGACCTATGCACTTATACGCGTCGTTAAAAGCATTCAGAGTAGCCTCAAGATCGTCTAGCGAGTTTGCCAATATAACATTGTCGTCAGCATATTGGAGTTCGAGAACGGAACCTGTCGATATCTTTGTCTTTGCTTGCAGTCGGCTAAGATTGAATAATCCTCCGTCAGTCCTGTATTCAATATCTACACCATGCGGAACTTTTTCTTTGATCAGGTGAAGCATAGCGCCAACAAAAATAGAGAATAATGTTGGGGCGATCACACATCCTTGCTTGACACCTGTTGTGATCTTAAAGGGTTCTCCAGGCCCATTGCTGTTAAGAACTGAGCCCTTCATATTATCATGGAGTATTCTAATGATCTGAATGAATTTTTGAGGACATCCAATTCGAGCTAGGATTTTCCAAAGAGCTTCTCTATTGACTAAATCAAAAGCCTTGACGATATCAATGAAGACCATATATAGAGGGCGATCTTGTTCCCTACATTTTTCTTGCATCTGTCTAGCACAGAAGATCATATCAGTTGTTCCTTGATTGGGTCTAAATCCACATTGGGTTTCAGGTAGTGATTCTTCAGCCAAACGTTTAAGAAGATTGGACAGGATTCTGGCAAGAATTTTTCCAGCTACAGAAAGCAGGGATATTCCACGATAGTTGCCACATTGAGCTCTGTCACCCTTTTTAAAGATTACTACTATCAAGGCATCCCTGAAATCATCCTGGGATCGTCTCTGTTTTCCATATCTGGTCAATGAGCTTGTGAGTGTGGTGAACTAGTACAGTGCCCCCATCTTTAAATAGTTCAGCTGGAATCCCATCTATGCCTGCTGCCTTATTATTCTTGAGTTGATTAATAGCAATTTCAACTTCTAGTAGAGAGGGACCTTCATCAAGCTGAGTTTGTACTGGTCTCTGAGGAATTTTGCTTAAAATGTTATCATTGACGTGGGTATCCCTGTTCAGTAGTTCGTCAAAATGTTCCCTCCAGCGGGAGTTGATTGAACAAGTGTTTCGGAGAAGTTCAGTATCATCTTTTGATTTTAGAGGATTTACGGTGTGACGGGATGGTCCATAGACTACTTTTGTTGCACTGAAGAAAGCATGTGTATTGTTGGTCTCAGCTAGATACTCCATTTCATGTGATTTAGATACCCACCAAAGGTTTTTCATGGCTCGAGTTCTCTTTTGGACTTCAGCCTTGGCATCTTGATAAAGTTGTTTTTTGGATGCAGATTTAGGGTTATTTTTCCATGCATTGAGCGCTTTCCTCTTCTCATCTATAAGAAATTGAATGTCTTGGTCATTCTCATCAAACCAGTCTTGATGCTTTTCCTTAGCAAAACCAGCTGACTCTACGCAGGCTGAGAGTACTGCTGACTTGAACATTTGCCAGTGTTCTTCTATATTTTCTGGATAATCATCAGGCAGCCTTTCACCAAGTAGTTTATGTAACTTTGATTTAACATTATCATCTTTAAGAACCGGTATTGACCTTACGTCTTACGAGCTTTCCCTGCTTTCTACATTTCTGGGGAATTCGCAGAGCCATAACAGATCGGATCAGTCTGTGATCAGTCCAACAGTCATCAGCACTTGTCAGAGTTCTTGTGATGAGTACATCACGCTGATCTCGGGCACGCACTATCACATAATCAATTAGGTGACAGTGTTTTGATCTTGGATGTTGCCATGATGTCTTAAATTTGTCCTTCTGTCGGAAGAGTGTATTTGTAATGACAAGGTTATATTCAGAACATTTAGTTAGGAGAAGAATCCCATTATGATTGCTGTTACCTACACCTTCTTTCCCAATTACACCTGTCCACAGTGTTGAGTCCCTACCAACACGGGCATTGAAATCCCCGAGGAGAATGATCTTATCAGACTGTGGTATATTTTTCAGAAGCTCATCGAGTTGGGAGTAGAATTCTTCCTTTTGGTCCTCTTCAGAGGTGAGAGTTGGAGCATATGCGCTTATTATAGTTGCTCTTTGATTATTACTGAGCTTGAGGCGTGGGGTCATAAGCCTTTCATTTACACCAAATGGGAGCTCATCAAGATGATCAATGAGTTCATTCTTAATGGCAAAACCAACTCCATGAATACGTGGTTCATTAGCCTCCTTCCCCTTGCAAAAGAAGGTGTAGCCTCCTCCATGTTCCTTCAATTGTCCTTCATTTGCGAGTCTCGTTTCACTGAGTGCAGCAATATCAATGCTTAACCTCCTCAGTTCACGAGCAACAATTGCTGTTCGTCTTTGTGGTCGGTTTTCTGTGTTAGTGTCCATTAGAGTGCGGATGTTCCAGGTGGCAAAATTCATCTTTATTTTGTTTCGACCGCATATGGTGTACCCTCTGGACGCGGCTATCCAGTCAGGTAGTATTTAGGCTGGCTATGTTTAGAACACCTTTTATTGTTCCCTCCCCATTCGGGATAAGCAGAGCGGATCCTAAATAGGCCTGCTTAGTCACGAATGCAGCATACGAATTGCTCTACAGTCCACCCTCGACAAGGCGAAGATCACACATCCGCCGCCTACGTGCCGGTTTGTCACTAGAAGCTCCCAGATAACACAATCCTGCTCCCGTCACAACTCTCCGATCGCCGCAGGGCTTGCAGTCGTGCACGAAGAGATGTTATTTCCTTCAGAAGACGCCTTTGCGTGAAATCTTTTTACGTGGGAATGCTGCTGCACATCAACAATCACACGATCCTTGACAGATACAGAGCCTTTACCTAGTGGCATAGTAACTACGACGACTAGAGGTTCCGAACCTGCTGCAGCCTTCATCCGCCTTCCAAGCCGTTGGGGCTGTACTGTGCCCAACTCTAGGAATGGGTATTCCAAGATTCAGACACCTAGATATCAAGGGAAAGGCTGTAGCCGCTTTTGAAAGTTCAGATATTTGAATATCGCGCTACATTGCTTCGAGAAGCATTTAGAAGAATTTTACCGATAGTTGGATGTCAAGTGACGTAGCGAGTAATAGCAGAGGTGGAGGCTATTTATTGATTAAATAGTTAACTAGGGAGTAGAGACTTGAGACTGGGATCAGATTACTGGCACGGCCAAATGAAAGAGAATGCAATTAGTATCAAGTAAATCGGACCAGGGATTCAAGAGATATGAGGATTTCTAGATATCAGGTGATGACGCGTGACCCTGACCGTTTTGAATAAAAGCCAGCTGGAGCAGGCATGGTCAGCTCATTCTAACACAAGCACTTGGCAAGCAAGTTGCGTCTACGCTGAGCCAAGGCACATGGTTGCCGAATCTACGCAGAAGTTCTTTTCAAAACGTGATAGTCACGAGAAGTGCTGCGCAAACGAGTTGGAACTTAGTAAGTTTCTGGTGAGGAGAATCACTGAGGTGATTGATTTCTACAGACATTGGTGGAAATATTTATATTTCCAAAAGGACATATGCTAGACTTTGTCTAGAAAATAGTACTTTGTCACAGTCCAGTAGTAACTTAATACTTGGATGTTTAAATCCATTTCAAGTCAGTTTTCATTATTGGTAACTAGTTAACCACTTCGATCTGTCAGTACACTGAAGACTAGTCTATAACGGTGGCGTTCATTAGTCTACGCAAGGGAAACTGCAGGTTGTCTAGCGCATGGCAGATGGTGATATACAAACCATGCCCAGGGAACGATCTTCAGAACAGCCGTTAACTGCTTAGACTGTCAATGTTTTTCTTGTACTGATGAGATTACAGTGAGTTATGTTACAACTGACATATCTAAGAAGAGATCACTTAGATCTGACCCTATTTAAACAAACTGTTATGGCTTCGATAGAAGCCCATATTAAAATGGAACCACAGTTTATTCAAACGTCAAAAGATACTACCACTATGTCTGACTAGACGAATTGTGGGTCTACAATGGCGGCCGATACAAGGATTATACGTGCTTGTCCGATAGGGCATGTCTACGGATAAATCTGGTACAGACCAGGTTTACTACACTTCAAGACCATCAAGAAATGTAAGCCACATTTGAATTATATTATGCCTAGCTAATTGGAACAAACTATTTTTCTGCAGATGACCAACACATTTTTTTTGTCGTATTTAAATCTTGTAATGATTTACGCAAGACTTGTTAGAGTTATTCTGAGTATTTTCAGCACTCAGAACAGTTTAGGATCGATGACCGAGCATTTCGAGCATTTATTTGAATTTTTCATATTTTAAGGAAACCACGGAAAACCCCGATGTAACTGTAAAAGTTAAATTTACTTTTGTTGAGGAATGGATATTTTTTCCATATTCGAAGGTTCGAACATGTGGATTCTCACATAATGAGATGATAATTAAACATATTTAAAATGATATAAATAATAATAATAATAATAATCCACTAATAATAATAATAATAATTTTCATAATTTTTCTAAATAATTCTTGGATATTATATTTTATAATAATCATATGTATTGAGAGAGAGCCTATGAAGTAGTTTAATCATTTCTAGTCTGGAACAGGAGATTTTCCGAAGGAAAGTGGTTAGCGCAAGCCGCATTCAACCAACATTTCAGTTCTGGTTGAACAGTTGATATTTGCAATGAGCAAAGTATATGTTTCAGATAACACGGAGAGGCATGAAACGGGAAGCAATTGACATTTGTATCAAATAGGATATTTTTGTATTTATATAAAATCATGACGTAAATACACTCGAAAGTGAAATAAAGCTTTTCATAAGTATGGTAAATTCACGGGTTGAACTGAATGGTAAAATAAAATAAACTTGTAAGTTTATTAATCTTCCAGTGTTGATAACAAGCAGAGGCTTGATTTATTGTATAAATTTTGGGAAGATAATTTATGTGTGTGGAGTAGTTGAAATGCCATTCCCAGGTGCGCATGTTTAAGTCGCAGGAATGAAGAGGTTTTTTTCGAGCATCAATCAAATAGCAGGTTCGATGGCTCAGGTTTATAGTAGGAGTATTGGAGCCACACATTTCGTCGTATGAATAACCCGAAGGTTATTTCTTTGAAACCATCAGTTCTTATTTCAACCTTGTTTACGAATTCCATTTAGACTTTGATTTTGCTTGAACCCGGATTTGTCATGATAGTAGTTTATTCTTCTTCAGAGGAAGACCTTTGCCGTTGTTGTTATTGTAATATTGTGTTCTTACACAAATAATAGAATGGGCCACTGCCAGTTAAAAATAATTCTTTAACCACGAATAATTTGAAGGATATTTTCAATCCTAGTGCCATGAACTAAATGAATTCATTATAAAACTACAATTCTAATTTCCGCATTCTGTCGAAGAATTGCAAGTTGTGAAAGTTGCTAGAAATGGCCATGAATATAAATATTTTTATAATAATGTTTCCAAGTGGAAAATCTAATAGTTGAATGGTTCAACCATTTATTGATCAAGTTGATGATTCAGAAATCATATATTTTGTTTGGAACTTGAAGTACATAATCGAGTCACTTCTCGAATGTTTAATGTCAGAAGAACAATTAATTGTTGTTGTGCTTCGCACAGTTCTTCGATGCTATGCTCAAGGTCAAATACTTTTCAGATGTTATTAATATGTGTTAATAATTTGTGTTGCTTAAATGATAATATTTTTCGACGATATATTTTTGAAACTGGAAAAACAAGTGAAAGTTTAAAAATTCTATGAACATTTATTCTACGAGTGTTAATATCATGTAAATAGTCAAACAGTGATCTACGTTATTTCCAGTATGGACAATTAATTTTGAACTGGAATTAAATATTAATAATTTTGGAACACAGTCCATAGGACTATTAATCGGACTTGTGTTTCCAAAAAGATTGTCAAATGTGTTTGGAAGATTTCTGTATATTGTGTGTAAATAAGAGTGTGGATCGCCACACGTGGGTGATGCTGCTTTGAGCATCTTTGCAGTCAGATTTTAACTTTAAAATCAACTGAGGTAATTTTACCAGATGTGTTTCTCCCAATTAAATCTCCTTCTATCCTTATTGTTGCATTGAGCCAAAAATCAGCAAAGCTTTTTTTTTTATTTGATGTCGTTTTTGCGATTTGCTTTAACCCATCTGGCGCTCCGGGATATTTTGACTCTCGTGCTGACTGATTATTGGTAAAATGCATATGTGGTCGTGCGGACTCCGGTCTAAACGGGCACATAAAATAAGATAGAGAGAGAAATGGCTTCGAACGTGGGTCCCGATTTAGACATGGTCAATCGCATGCCGATTTGAAATTGTGATAATTTTTATAGAAATATTTTGGGAGTTGAGAGATGTCTGGTTTGGATGAATAAATAAGTAGGAAACCCAATTAGTGGGGAAAATTAAAAATTTAACTTGGTTAATAATTAGAATGGGTTTGATTATTTTTGATAATGGCTTAACCATTAGGGCGTCAAGTAAATTCAGTAGTAAACGTTCGATGACTGGACATACACATTATTAGAATCCAGGTGGAGGATATTTGAGAACTTGCATATTTTTCTTGTGATATTGTGGTAAATGTAATTCGTAAAAGTAGAGAATTTTGTTTTTCCATCACGTCGACATTAGGACAAATCTCATTTTATTATAGTGTTCCAATTAGCTATTCATATTTCTTGTTCTAGTTATAAGCTTGTGTTTGCCACTGTTGTATACCCCTAAGTTTTGAATAATAATTGAAAATTATGGAAGAAATGATGAGGATGATGAGGAGTTTGGAGGAGAGTTCAAAACAGGCTGGACTGCGTGTAGCAGCCATTATGAAAGAAAATACTGAGGCTTTGGAAAAGAAACTTAAAGAAAATTCTGATAAACTTAAAGAAAGTTTAAACGATAAACTTAAAGAAAATTCTGATTCTTTAGAAAATAAACTTAAAGAAAATTCTGATTCTTTAGAAAATAAACTTAGAGAAAATTTGAACGATAAACTTAGAGAAAATTCTGATTCCTTAGAAAATAAACTTAAAGAAAGTTCTGATTCTTTAAAAGGTAACTTAAAAGAAAGTTTAGAGGATAAACTCAAAGAAAATTCCGATTTGTTAGAAAGCAGGTTAAAAGATAACTTAAAGGAAAATGTAAATAGTAAATTTAATTCAATGGAAAGTAAATTTAAAGAGAATTCTGAAATTTTGAAAATGACACTTGAAAGTAAAATGAATAAATTATGCGATAAAACACATGAGCTCGAAACTTCATTAGCTACTAACGCAAGTTTAATGGACGAAAAATTTCGCGATGCCGATCTTCGATCCCAAAGCTTATCTGATAGGATAGAACATGGTCTTAGGAAAGTTGGTGAAGACATGGTCAACCTGGAAGTCCGAGTGAAGAAGGAGAGTAACGAGATGGGAATTCTAGTTGTTCAACGTTTAACGGAACAATTCAAAGAACTTGTCATGGGAGAAATAAGAGAAGGTGTGATTAATGAATTGCAAACTGAAATCAAAACCACAGTTGTCAATGAAATTAAAGACACACTCAAGCTGGAGAATCAAGAGGGAATCAAGGAGATTAGGGAATCTTTGTCATCCCATATTGAAGTAATTGCCAAAGATATCCAAGCAACTCAGAAGGACATATCAGATATGACAGGGTCATTGAAAAGTCATGAAGCTGTTATGAACCAGATATCCATTGATGTTAAAGACAATTGTAAAGAAACTGAAGCAATCAAGAAGATGGCAGAAGAAAACCAGAAGGAACTTGAGGCTATGAAAACTCAAATCAAGGATGAGAAACAGTCTGATCATCTGTTGAAAATGCCAAATGTAAGGGGAAAGGAACAGATACAGATAAATCTAGGAGCAGCTAGAGAGACTGATAGACAGGATGAGGTCAGGACAGTATTTCAATCCAACCCCATAACTGTATTTAAGAATATAGAGGATAAGCCTTCTAAATTTTCAGGGCGAGATTCTGTGACACCCGTGGAATTTTTGAGAGAAGCAGGTGATTACGTGAAAGATTCTAAGATCCCTAAAGAAAGACAGATCCGAGTGATAGGGAAGTTTTTGGAAGGTCCTGCACTTCTTTGGTTTAGAGCATTTAGATCCACTCTAACCACTTTTGAGGAGTTTTCTCGTGGGCTATTGAAAATGTTTTGGTCCCCGGAAACCCAACAGCAAGTCAGAGCAGAGTTATATTCGAAGAGATTCTCGACGTCACAACCTACTCGATACTCTACGTACTTTTCTGGACAGCTGTCTAAACTTCAACATTTAGATCCGCCAATGCCAGATAACGAGTTGATTACTGCATTGATACGTCAATTTCCAGCAGACGTCCAGAGGACTTTGATCGCTGCTGATATCTATAATATGGAACAATTTGATGAAGTATTACAGAAGCTGGATCATACAAACGCTCAATTCTTCCATCAGAAGGGAGCAAAGAATAACAACGCTGTGTATGCTGTTATGGCTGACAGTTATTCTCAGACACCTCGAGAGATTCGAGAGGAGCGAGAAGAGAAAACGCCGAGGGAAGATCCAAATAAGAGAGGATGGAACCAGTACAGTAACAGATACAGTTACAAACCATATGCGAGACCGGATGGTGGTAATCGATACAATACTCGATGGAGAAGACCACGAGATAGTCAAGGAAGGTACCAGGAAAGAAGATATTATGGTAGAAACAACTACAATAACAGAGGGAATGTAGATACTCGTCAGTCCAATGAAGAGTTTAACAAGGACACAAGGAAAAATTTGGAAGCAAGACACCAAGATAACTTGCAATTTTTGGAGCAGAGGCCCAATGAACCAGGTCCATCGGGAACACAACAATCCCGGGGGAATGGTAATGAAAAAAAAAACTTCGAATTCACAGTAGAAGATAGAATTTTGAATACTTTCACTTCCAGAATTATTAAATGGCAAGCAGAGGATGATGACTTAATTCAACAGAATGACGAACGAAAAGAAATGGGTACCAGAATTAGAATGCCAATCATATCATGCGAAGTATTCGGTATGCCTGTCGATACTTTGATCGATACTGGGGCTATTCTTTTTCTGGTGAGTGAGAAGCTTTATATTCTGTGGAAACTCAAAGAGAATTTAGAGGAAATTCCAGTATCAGGAATTAAGATCCAAGGAATAATACCCAATAAAATATCTCTGTGTAAAACACAATTATACTTATGTATTACTATTGGAGGACATGATTTCCGACATGTTTGTTGTAATGAAGGACATGGCTTTTGACATGATATTGGGAGCAGATTTCATTCAGAAATATCAAGCAGTGATAGATATGAAGACAGAGACGATTAAATTCAAGAATACCGAAGAGATTAACTTCGAGGGAAAAGAAGAGGAAGACATCGAGGGAGATGCTCAATGGTCTCTGATTTTTCATGAAGCTGAAGGAAGAGAAGTCTACACTGAGAAGGAGTCCCCAGAGCTAGGGAAGATTTTGGAAGAGTATCACGATATTTTTGATATTAAGCCTGGTGAAATTGAAGATTTTGAATATTGTGGAAGTAAACAATAATGGAAGCTATGAAGTAGCCAATACACGAACTGGTAACATCGTGGGAACTTATAATGCATCGAATTTGAAGATCTATTATTCAGGAACCAGATGATTTAATGTGTAGATAGGAAAAATAAAAATTTTTCAATTTTTATTTTTTGCTAGGTGTGGGGTGGATGTGCCCAACTCTAGGAATGGGTATTCCAAGATTCAGACACCTAGATATCAAGGGAAAGGCTGTAGCCGCTTTTGAAAGTTCAGATATTTGAATATCGCGCTACATTGCTTCGAGAAGCATTTAGAAGAATTTTACCGATAGTTGGATGTCAAGTGACGTAGCGAGTAATAGCAGAGGTGGAGGCTATTTATTGATTAAATAGTTAACTAGGGAGTAGAGACTTGAGACTGGGATCAGATTACTGGCACGGCCAAATGAAAGAGAATGCAATTAGTATCAAGTAAATCGGACCAGGGATTCAAGAGATATGAGGATTTCTAGATATCAGGTGATGACGCGTGACCCTGACCGTTTTGAATAAAAGCCAGCTGGAGCAGGCATGGTCAGCTCATTCTAACACAAGCACTTGGCAAGCAAGTTGCGTCTACGCTGAGCCAAGGCACATGGTTGCCGAATCTACGCAGAAGTTCTTTTCAAAACGTGATAGTCACGAGAAGTGCTGCGCAAACGAGTTGGAACTTAGTAAGTTTCTGGTGAGGAGAATCACTGAGGTGATTGATTTCTACAGACATTGGTGGAAATATTTATATTTCCAAAAGGACATATGCTAGACTTTGTCTAGAAAATAGTACTTTGTCACAGTCCAGTAGTAACTTAATACTTGGATGTTTAAATCCATTTCAAGTCAGTTTTCATTATTGGTAACTAGTTAACCACTTCGATCTGTCAGTACACTGAAGACTAGTCTATAACGGTGGCGTTCATTAGTCTACGCAAGGGAAACTGCAGGTTGTCTAGCGCATGGCAGATGGTGATATACAAACCATGCCCAGGGAACGATCTTCAGAACAGCCGTTAACTGCTTAGACTGTCAATGTTTTTCTTGTACTGATGAGATTACAGTGAGTTATGTTACAACTGACATATCTAAGAAGAGATCACTTAGATCTGACCCTATTTAAACAAACTGTTATGGCTTCGATAGAAGCCCATATTAAAATGGAACCACAGTTTATTCAAACGTCAAAAGATACTACCACTATGTCTGACTAGACGAATTGTGGGTCTACAATGGCGGCCGATACAAGGATTATACGTGCTTGTCCGATAGGGCATGTCTACGGATAAATCTAGTACAGACCAGGTTTACTACACTTCAAGACCATCAAGAAATGTAAGCCACATTTGAATTATATTATGCCGAGCTAATTGGAACAAACTATTTTTCTGCAGATGACCAACACATTTTTTTTGTCGTATTTAAATCTTGTAATGATTTACGCAAGACTTGTTAGAGTTATTCTGAGTATTTTCAGCACTCAGAACAGTTTAGGATCGATGACCGAGCATTTCGAGCATTTATTTGAATTTTTCATATTTTAAGGAAACCACGGAAAACCCCGATGTAACTGTAAAAGTTAAATTTACTTTTGTTGAGGAATGGATATTTTTTCCATATTCGAAGGTTCGAACATGTGGATTCTCACATAATGAGATGATAATTAAACATATTTAAAATGATATAAATAATAATAATAATAATAATAATCCACTAATAATAATAATAATAATTTTCATAATTTTTCTAAATAATTCTTGGATATTATATTTTATAATAATCATATGTATTGAGAAAGAGCCTATGAAGTAGTTTAATCATTTCTAGTCTGGAACAGGAGATTTTCCGAAGGAAAGTGGTTAGCGCAAGCCGCATTCAACCAACATTTCAGTTCTGGTTGAACAGTTGATATTTGCAATGAGCAAAGTATATGTTTCAGATAACACGGAGAGGCATGAAACGGGAAGCAATTGACATTTGTATCAAATAGGATATTTTTGTATTTATATAAAATCATGACGTAAATACACTCGAAAGTGAAATAAAGCTTTTCATAAGTATGGTAAATTCACGGGTGGAACTGAATGGTAAAATAAAATAAACTTGTAAGTTTATTAATCTTCCAGTGTTGATAACAAGCAGAGGCTTGATTTATTGTATAAATTTTGGGAAGATAATTTATGTGTGTGGAGTAGTTGAAATGCCATTCCCAGGTGCGCATGTTTAAGTCGCAGGAATGAAGAGGTTTTTTTCGAGCATCAATCAAATAGCAGGTTCGATGGCTCAGGTTTATAGTAGGAGTATTGGAGCCACACATTTCGTCGTATGAATAACCCGAAGGTTATTTCTTTGAAACCATCAGTTCTTATTTCAACCTTGTTTACGAATTCCATTTAGACTTTGATTTTGCTTGAACCCGGATTTGTCATGATAGTAGTTTATTCTTCTTCAGAGGAAGACCTTTGCCGTTGTTGTTATTGTAATATTGTGTTCTTACACAAATAATAGAATGGGCCACTGCCAATTAAAAATAATTCTTTAACCACGTATAATTTGAAGGATATTTTCAATCCTAGTGCCATGAACTAAATGAATTCATTATAAAACTACAATTCTAATTTCCGCATTCTGTCGAAGAATTGCAAGTTGTGAAAGTTGCTAGAAATGGCCATGAATATAAATATTTTTATAATAATGTTTCCAAGTGGAAAATCTAATAGTTGAATGGTTCAACCATTTATTGATCAAGTTGATGATTCAGAAATCATATATTTTGTTTGGAACTTGAAGTTCATAATCGAGTCACTTCTCGAATGTTTAATGTCAGAAGAACAATTAATTGTTGTTGTGCTTCGCACAGTTCTTCGATGCTATGCTCAAGGTCAAATACTTTTCAGATGTTATTAATATGTGTTAATAATTTGTGTTGCTTAAATGATAATATTTTTCGACGATATATTTTTGAAACTGGAAAAACAAGTGAAAGTTTAAAAATTCTATGAACATTTATTCTACGAGTGTTAATATCATGTAAATAGTCAAACAGTGATCTACGTTATTTCCAGTATGGACAATTAATTTTGAACTGGAAATAAATATTAATAATTTTGGAACACAGTCCACAGGACTATTAATCGGACTTGTGTTTCCAAAAAGATTGTCAAATGTGTTTGGAAGATTTCTGTATATTGTGTGTAAATAAGAGTGTGGATCGCCACACGTGGGTGATGCTGCTTTGAGCATCTTTGCAGTCAGATTTTAACTTTAAAATAAACTGAGATAATTTTACCAGATGTGTTTCTCCCAATTAAATCTCCTTCTATCCTTATTGTTGCATTGAGCCAAAAATCAGCAAAGCATTTTTTTAATTTGATGTCGTTTTTGCGATTTGCTTTAACCCATCTGGCGCTCCGGGATATTTTGACTCTCGTGCTGACTGATTATTGGTAAAATGCATATGTGGTCGTGCGGACTCCGGTCTAAACGGGCACAGTACTAGTCGCCCGTATGCCTGGTCCGCCGTTGAGGACTTATTCTATGCCGTTGACCATTTTGGTTCATCCGCCTTTAGAGGTAGTTTCCCACCTCAAGGGCATGAGAGTGCCCTAACCTCCACATAACCGACAGCATTGGCTTCGCTGGCTAAAGCGCAGCATTAGGTCGTGGGGCCAAGCTCTCTGCTGAATCGGTAGACGCGTGGGTTCGAGCCCCACCGTCGGCCGTCCTTGAAATGGTTTTCCGTGGTTTCCCATTTTCAACACCAGGCAAATGCTGGGACGGTTCCTTCTGATAGGCCACGGCCGCTTCCATCCACATCCTTGCCTAATTTCATTCATATTCGTCCATTCCATCTCTCATCCCGACGCGCAGGTCGCCCACGGGCGTCGACTAGAAAGACCTGCACTCGGCCTCTCAGGAGACCACACGAAAAAAAAAAACTCCACATACTCATCCACCTTCCAAGGAAGCCGTTGATATTAATGGAGGGGAACTCCTTATCCCGGAAGTCACTCGGTCGTCAGAGCCTCGTCAGTCTATAGCAGGGTGCCCCACGAGCAGGTGAGGTTGACATTTGAGTAGGAATATTTCTACCCCTTACACCCCACACTATATTAAAACTACATTCATAACATTCTGTCAAGACATGAATAATAATGATTTACCATTACATCAATAAGAGAGTAGTGCTGATCTGTCAGCTGATGATGATCGCTTGACGATCGAAACTGGTCATCCTAGTGTATTTATTAATCTCATGTAATTTATTTCAGGATTAGGGAATAACCCAGCTCCTTTGGGTACATTCATGTTGACCGACTGAAAAGCACTAAACTCTTGTTTACTAAGGCAACACTGAAAAAATGGCTTCAAACCCCACAACATTACATCAATTAACACGGTAGTTCGTTAACTAAACAGTTTAATCACAGAAGAATTAAGCCGCACTGCAGCGCAAATAACTTGAAATTCTTCAGAGAACAGAGCTTCATGTTTATTGCATTCCACTAGCACCGTGAAGCACGTGTTTAGCTGACAATGGAGCGAACACCCGAGCCAACACGAAGTTTGCCGATAGCAGGCGAAGAGCTCCGAGGCCCCGCTGACATGTCGGTAGCTAGACGCAAGTTATTCTGCCATCTATTGGGCAATACTTAGTACTACTTCAGTGTGGATTATTGCTTCCGGAAGTAACTAACAGAACGTTTTGTAGTCGTCTTCCCTGGTTCAGGAGCGGCGACTCAAGCGTGTCACGCAGGTGTCAAGTGTCCAGTGTTGCACATCTGCAAGTAGTTCTGTCCAGTCTCGCTGATTGCTCTCAGTGGCTGCGGTGGAAAGTTGACAACGCTGTGCCTATTGCTGGGAAAGCCTTGGC
This sequence comes from Meconema thalassinum, assembly GCA_946902985.2. Lineage (NCBI taxonomy): Eukaryota > Metazoa > Arthropoda > Insecta > Orthoptera > Tettigoniidae > Meconema > Meconema thalassinum. Next base: position 15,869,716 of record OX336392.1, read on the forward strand.
TGCAGACAGCCATGGAATGTTAACATATCCGCCCAGCAAAGGCGAGCCGCACGTTAATGAGGGAAGTTCTATAAACCCGCCATCAATGCTGTCAATTAATAAACACCCGACAAGAAGATTCTAACATTCACTTCAATCGTAATGTTTTTCCAGAAAATATTTGCAAACAGCGCTAGAATTCACGACTTGCCACAACTGTGACACAAATCTGTCCGGCCTGGTGGACTTTGTTTTGTGAGCGCCCCCCCCCCTGGTAGTCGACCACTGGAGAGATCTCTATCTCTATCGCTATACCTAGGTATAAATAAAATGAAAGTTTGTCTATTCTTTTTTTTCTGAATTTCCATGGAAACTTGCGTTATTTTCGCGATTCAGACTGTCTTATGACCGTTGCGCACAAAAACCCAAAATATAGATGCAAACAAGCAAATTCTTGTGATTTCGGATCAAAGAATAGGCTATCAATGTTGGTACTACTGAGAAGCAATAACAATTACTTATCTACTGATTTTTTAAAAAATTGCACCCTCTACCTGATATGGAGGTGATGCAAACATGGGCACAAAAATTTAAATTTTGATTTCTCGCTAATTAATAATTTGGTTAAGTGGTTGGTTCCTCAGTTTAGGGGGCTGATGCAACGCGGTCATGTAGCCCCGTGTACTATGGGTGTGTGTAGAATCTTTCTGATAACCGGAGTTAATCGTGATGACTGTATTAGTGTGTGTTATCTGTTTTAATTCAAGTAAGGACTGCAGACATTCAATTTTCAAGTAGTTCCTACTTTTGCTACCAAATGCCACCGTCAACGACAGCTAGTTCTGAACTTGGTTACTAGATGCCACCGCAGTCGGCTCCTGGAGACGAACGTTGTTACCTAAGAGTGTTAGTCAAATCTAACCTATAATTTAGCTTCACACAGGTGTAATTAGTAGAAGGTACTCTAACATGCCATAAATCTATGACATGGGCACGCCGATTTTACTTCCCCTTCGAAGGAAGGCATACTGAGGGATTTTTAACGCTCACCAGTAGGTATCATTGATATCTGGTGGCGAAAGTTTGAACTACTTGAAATTGAACTGAATTGTAGCTCACCCTAAGGGTGTCCGCTTGAAGCAGCCAGAGCCTCTGGCGAGCCGAACATGTCCTCGGACACTCCCGGCACTAAAAGCCATACGATAAATAAATAAATAAATAAATAAATAAATAAATAAATACTCGGCAAAATATATTAGAATGTATCTTTCTACAACATTGAATGATTTACGTACACCATTCTCAGTATGTCCATTATATTCTAGTCCATGGTATATTTTAGCATAGTCGTACATCCGTTAACCGGAAACCTGTCTTTAACGGAAAAATTGTGAGTCCGATTTGAATCCGTTGAAAGCAGGTTTCACTCTATATTAAAAGGATGTTATTGTTGTTATTTGAGTTTTCAGTCTTTCGACTGGTTTGATGCAGCTTTCCATGCTTCCCTGTCCTGAGCTAATAGTTTCATCTCTACATAGCTACCACACCCTACATCCAAGGCAATCTGTTTAACATATTCTAACCTTGGTCTACCCTATAGCCCAGTGCAATTAGAGTTTAACCCGGAAATTTAGAATATCAAGTCCGGATATGAAATTAGATAATCCTAAAAGTCCCACGGGCTCCTTGATGGGATACCTGAAATATCCTGGAAAAACCTGGAATTTTCCTGGAACGCTTATAAATCGCAAACGAGTGGTCAGAATCTGGTTGTTTTTGGCTTATTAACATTTATTTGTATGCAGAATAATATTTTTAGGAACCCAGGGAATTAAATTGGTACACTGTAAAAAAATGTTGAATATTTTTGCGCTTTTTTAGGTTAAAAAATCCGAATTCTGACAAAATATGACCTCCTTCCATGCCAAAATGCAGTCACATACACGCAGATAATTATCAGCGATGATAAAATTAATTATTCACTGTAAAAAAAAAAGCCTCAAAAGTCGTTGCCTGGACTATGGCTAAAATGGGCGAACCCCGGAGTTACCGAATTTATCTTGTTTTTGTTTTTCTTTTCCTAGAGTTGCGTAGCCTTGTGTTAGACCTATGATTATTTCTGTTTTCTTCACGAATAAGTGTAGCACTCTCTCCCCACTCATCCATCCCACCCATCTCTTCCCACTCCTCCCCCTCAATCCTGCCGCCTTTGTTCCCAACACTCAAATCCAATCAATGTATGCTTCTTACGACAATATTTTATATTAAGTTAAAAAATATGTTTTGATTATTTTTTTGTAGGATTCATGAAGCAAACAATATACTGAGTTGTTTTAAATACATAGCAAATATAATCAAGTTAACGTTATTTAGAAATACAAAGCTCTGCTTAATATTCATTGGCACAAAGGTGTACTACCGCAATGAGGTAGACGCTTAAAGAATTGTGTAAAGTGAAAAGAATAACTTATGTACCTAGGTATTGTGCCCGTTTACACGGATGATGATTAATCAGCACTCGGCTTTTGCTCTTGGGGTTTCGTGGTATGGTACGTTCCCTCCACCGCTGATTAAACATCTGATATGGAATACTCAAGGTTCACAAGGACTTGAGGAAAAACACAACATTATAATTTTACAGAATTTAATTCATAAAAGAAAAATATATTCACTCAAAAACATGTAAGAAAAATCAATCACTTGGCATAGTTCCTTCAAGTGTCACTCAAAATATAAAAAATCAATCACCCTGGCATAGTTCCTTCAAGTGTTGTCACTCAAAATATAAAAAATCAATCACTTGGCATAGTTCCTTCAAGAGCCATTCAAACTAAAAGTTAATCACTTGGCATAGTCTCTTCGAGTGTCATTCAAAATATAAAAAAATCACTTTGTTAAAATTTATCAAGATCACTATAATGTCATTTCATTATTCTTTGAACTTTATAACCACTTTGTAACCACTTTGTCTTGCTTAAATCTAATTATAATTATTTGTAGTATATTACACTAAGGCGTCAAGCGCGCCTATCATTCAAGTCATACAACTTTCCAAGGCTTTGGACATTTATATTCATTTCAATCTTTATCCTTCTGGGATTCTTTAACGTTACATAATTATCATTTATCTATCACGTATTTAGTCCTTTGGACCTTACTAGTAATTCTCCACAAAGCTTTAGATTTTACCCATTTAAAATACTGTACAAGAAACATGCCATGTCTGTGAATCGAACCCTTGTTCTACCAGTTCCATTCTCATGCATCCGGTGATCTTTCTTTGCAGTGTTATTTATTTTTGTGGGACGTTTATTCATCTCTAAACTGTATTTTACACAACCCGTTCTTTCATTCTATTTGAGGAAGGAATCCTTTTATTTACAATAAAAGTGTTTGACAAAACCCGTCAAAATTCATGTAAATGCTTCAAACTTATATTCTGGAGAATGGTCTCCATCCCAGCATTTTGATTTTATAAATTAATTTCAACTAGCATCTTTTAATAAAAACTTTTACATAATGGCCTTTTTATTATTAGTCTTTGACAGACCTTTACTTTACCGCGGAACCCATTAACTTTCTGTCTCAGTCACTCATTACGGTAGGTTGGGCGCTAACAGCTGCCTCGCCCCCCTGGTGATACTTCACTTGATTTATGGCGTCTAGCCAGCCACCACGCTTACAACTTTGTTTATTCTTTAACCATATGATTTACCAAGACTTTCGTTTCACTTCTAAAACAACTATTTGTTCCCGTTTTTAATTATTATTATTATTATTATTATTATTTATATTTCGTTCTTACAGGATATTTATAACTTATTCCGGAGAGGATGCCTAATAGTTGACTACACCAACTTTAATCACAATTTGTATGACGCCTTCTAACAATATTATTTATAACAATGCCGTTATCGGTCTTACTTGCAAATTTCATTCGACGATTATTGCCTACAACCTTCATATATAACAATGCCTCATGGTCCCACATGTATATTCACTTACAACGCGTTATTTCGACGATTATGGCCTATAATACTGTATTTATAACAATGCCCTCATGGTCTCATATGTATATTTCATTCGACGATTTTGGCCTACAATATTCATTTAACACAGCCTGATCGGACTTACAATGTAACTATTATTTTCAACGCTTCTATATGGCAATACAGTTTATGGGAATGTCACATACCCAATACAACACGACGTTTGCATACAACAACAATACAGAAAGGGGAATCTTTCACCCACAATATTTCGATGAGACTCTCCATCTCCCGATTAATTATATCCTGATTAACGCACATTTATTAGCTTTTAGCTTCATTTATTTATTATTCGGCCCTTTTGGCAACAACGATTTCTTGCTTGGTTATTCGCGGTTTATTTAATATCTCAAATTAATATTTCATTTATAGCGGTAAGACCTCAGCCTTCCTATCATTTAATCTTCATAATTCTGGCTCGCTAGCCTGTGATAATACATTTTCTTTGGGTGTTTTATTCACCAATTACTTTTAGAGATTTATAAAATTGATCATTTGACAACAATACGTCAATACATTTTAATTTATTTCGTTCCGTTTATTGCTTGAGTTCCTTATTACAATTTTATTATGATGCATATTTATTTCAATATCTGCTTTTACTATGGCGAAATTTTAAGCCATTTAAATTATATTTTCGATTCCTTCCTCCAAATCATTTATCATTTGTTATTTCATTTCTTGGGGTTTATTACTTTACATTACTGATCCCATTCATATTATTATTTTGCGAGGTCATTCTCGCAATTATTTATTATTATTATTTCAACATTTCAGTTATATAAGTGCATTCAACTACCCGATGAGTTCGATCGTTAAACTCCCCAGTTACGACCGATCCCATCGGGCCAGTACATCGTACATCTGCAATTTTAATGATAAATCATGACTCACCAGTGTGCTCCGTCTTCGGATCCATCCTTGGGAAGGATTCACCCACCTAACGACATAATTAGCACTCTTTCTTTTGTGAGCGGCACCTCACTTAGGTCCAATCGACCTTCACTTAAATTTAAACACATCATTAATTTGTAAAATACTGTATTAACACTAAAACACATATATCTTGTAACTTATTTACACTGCACTAATTTTCACCACATCTCAGTGACTCTTGGCACGTTTTATCGGTGATCAACGCCCTGATGAGATCCCCGGACCCTGCATTGGACGTGATGCAAACTCGAACGGCTCCTTCACTGGGTCTAGTCTCTGCCCTGTCCTTTAGATAGTGTATTTTGACTTCTTTTATCGTCCTTTTATTAGCGATTTTCAATTTTTACTTGTCCTACGATCACGTAGCGGTCTATCGAACCTAAGGCCCGCTTACTTCGTGACCGTATTTTGTCCTTATCTGCGACAAGTTCCCTTATTTCTCCTACGAGAATGTATTTATTGCTACGTTCCTATTTGACACACTGTACCTTCGCTTAAGTTCACTATATTTGTTCTTGGGTCTCGAACCCGTGTCCATTCACTTGAATTATTGGATTTCGTTCCAATACCTGTCTCTTAATACTGTGGTCTTTCACTTAACTTTCACGGAGACCTGTCTGTATTATCGAAACGATGACTTCCAGAGTAATGTCTCTACTGATCTGGACTGCTGTATTCTAGCTTATTACTGTTCTAGAATATGTCGTGGCGCAAATTTTACTTCGTCACGGTTTTCGAGTAGCGTATAGTTTATCTGATCAGTCACAAGTGCTTTAGTGATCACTTATAAACAACCGTTGCGGATTTATATTACCACGCACACACAACTTTTTGTTATTACCGCGGATACTGATGATGGTTAATTCGTCTTAACACGATCCACTTTTGCGGTTGGTAACGAAATGTGTTACTTGCTGTGATATCTCCATACAGGAGTACGATGAGTCTTTACTAGTGTGAGGACGGACTTCCGTCCCGGCAGTTTGATAATACTGCGTACTGTATACTTATATACTGTGCGGAATTGCGCTGAGCCTCCCCGGGCTTAACTGAACTGCGACGAGTATAATGCCGCGCTTCTGCATTTTATGAGACAGCGTGTAGCTTCTCCCCGCTTACTTCTGGTGAACTGCTTCTGACACAGCCTGTAGCCTCACTTGGCTGACGGATACTGCTTGCTCTCTGGTTGAAACCTGGGCTATTTATTGGGAACTTGCAAAAATAAACTACTTTTGTCTTCTTTCTGGAGCTAACTTCTGAAATAGACGTCGCACGTTTTTGAAAAATATATCATTATATTCCCTATAAGCCAAACGTTTCATTACCATTTTGTTTCCTGAAAATCGATCGTCTAATTAATTTAAATAAAATCTACAAGGCTCCTCAGCTGTGTGGGTGACAGAGTTTTTTTTCTCTTCTTCCCACTACATCCGCTTGGCTCCGCCTAATGACGTAGTTGCTGACTAAGTGCTATTTTCCTGGGCCTAAATTATTCACTTTTAACCTTGCTTAATTCCTAATTTCCCGGATTATTCTGATCCCCGTAAACCTATTGTTGTATTTTTGCATTGTTTCCTCGAAAACGGCTTATTTCACAACTGGACCTCTTTTCATCTTAAAGATTAGAAGTTCATATCCTGTACCAACCCTAGTAGGGTACAGTATATACGTACATATTGTACGTCTTATAAAAATTACAGGAACAAACAAAACAGAAAGTGATAGTTGAAGACCGATTCTCGGATGAAATTACCGTAACGTCGGGTATCCCTCAGGGCAGCGTAATCGGAACTTTGTTATTTTTGGCGTTTATAAATGACTTACCAAATGGGATTCGCAGTGACTGTCGATTGTTTGCGGATGATTGTTTAATATATCGAAAGATACATGACTCACAAGACAATGCAGTATTTCAAGATGACCTGATCCTGGTCTATAAGTGGGCGATTGAAAATAAAATGAAAATAAACACAAGAAAATGAAGTCTATTAAAAAAGGGAAAGTGCGAAGGCAAGATTTTCAATATAATATTGGCTCGGAAATACTTGTAGAAGAAGATTCTTGCAAATATTTGGGCGTTCACGTAAGAAATGATATGAAATGGAGTAGTCATATAGGATGTGTAGTTTCTAAAGCTTACAAATCCCTGCACTTTGTAATGAGGGTATTAAAAGGAAGTAGTACCACTGCTAAAGAATTAGGATATTTGTCACTTGTAAGACCTATTCTGGAATACGCCTCGGCGGTTTGGGATCCATATCAAGTAGGGCTCATAAATGAGTTGGAAATGGTACAAAGAAAGGCCGCTAGATTTGTGCTCAGTGACTTTAATCCCAGGAGCAGTGTGAGCCGTATGTTAAAGAAACTTGGGTGGGAATCACTTGAGGCTAGGAGGATGAAATCTAGACTCTGCGCTATGTACAACGCGTATACAAATCAACCAGCATAGGGTGAGCTTAGCAAACGATTGGAAAAGCCTACTTACATGGGTAGGAGCGATCACCCCTTCAAAGTTAAGGGCCGACCACAGCGAACAAATTATGGTAAATATTATTTCGTAAACCGTGCCATTGATAATTGGAACTCTCTACCTGCCGCAGTCTTAGAGCCTTTTCCCAAACATATAGGTGTGTTTAAGAAAAGACTGACTATTTGTGTAAATACTCCAGTTAATTGTTAGTGAATTGTTGTGTACAATTATTTATTTGTTATATATATATATCTAATTTGCCACCGGGGGACACACCCCCAATTGCAAATAAACGAATGAATGAATGAATGAATGAATGAATGAATGAATATCTGTACTGGTAAGACTAGGAACGAACAAGTATAAGGAATACATAATTAATTATCAGAGACGTCGACGCGTCCGTGGCGGGGCCTCCTCAGGGTCGTAGATGAACTCTGCAATTCAAAACCAGAGGTCTGAGCAGTTTTTAAAGTAAAATATACAATAAGCCTATTGAAGTTGCAAATGTTTACCTTCTGGAAACTCCTCTGTTTCTTCTTCTTCTTCTTCCTCTTCGTCTTCCTAATCCTAGTCTTCACACCAATTACTGCAGCCGTGTCCAGCACAATATTCACACATATTTGTGCAGATAATGCGGTTCTTTCTGCCTCAGGATCAATAATTGCTTGCGCACTCTTTGATAACGAATCATCAAATTTTATTGCTTCCTTGTAAGATACACAGGCGTCTAAGCTGTGAATAGTGTCAATGAGGGATCTGGAGCCGTAACGCCTATGAAGAGCGACGCTTACACCGACATGAATCGGAGACAAAAAAATGAGCGAGGACGCACAGCTGACAAGATTGAGTGGCCGATCGACTTAACTATCCGCGTACGAGCTGGATCAGATTTTTTCTCGTCAGTGTCACAAATAAGATCTTCAATGAATGCTTGAAGGCTTGCTGGAATTAAATCCTGGACTCCAGTAGCCATTTCTTCGACTGAGGAGTAGACGGTGTCATCATACCCGCGAGATTTCATGTCTTTTCGGATCAGCTTTGCAGCAAGCGATATAATCCAAAGTTTCTCTTTTTCCGGGTCACCACTTTTTGCATTGTCCCGACTGTCATTCAGAATTCTATGAACAAAGCCCGTAAAACACACAATACAGCGTAGCTCCGCAAATGTTATGGCGTCACCATACTTTTCTCTTAATTTTGATTTTAAATGTTTTACAGTGTACATCTCCCCGGATTCATGTTTTTCCATTACTTCCATGAGTGATACTAGTGTAACCTGGCAATCAGCAGATTCTTTTTCTAGCTCTTGGCACAAAAAATCAAATGCTGATTATTTGTGGGCGTCTTCTTTTCTGCCTTTGTTGTGCGCGTTGCCTGGGACGGAAGAGCCGGACCGTAGCACTTCCGGTGATATCTGCCTTCAGCGGCTACCAAATCCATCAACTTTTCGTCCCCAGTCGCCATTCCTCTTCTTAGCTTCTCCACGGAGGGCGTCAATAAACTCAATGTACTCGACTTTGCTGAACGGATTGCGATCAGGATGAGCGTAGTCTGTTATTTCTTCACAAAACAGACACTGAGTTTTAAAATCGAACACAAAGTCTTTTCGGTCGAAAAACTTCTTCTTGTCAGGTCTTCGGGAGGTTTTGGTCTTTTTGTGTAGATCTTCCTACAGTCACTGTGCAACACTACCGAAGTTTTCTAGCCGAACCGTAAATGGACGCCGTCCTTTCTAATCAGGCTGCAATTCACAATTGTTCGTATACCGCTAACACCACATGTCACCACCACCTTTGTTACCCGCGAAATCGCACAAATAACACTTATCCATTGCGAAATAACCACTTTAAACAAATAAAAAAAACGACGGAAACTATGTGTTCGTGTTCTTCTGTGTGTGAAGTAAACGGAGAGAAGGGGGGGGGGGGGGAATTGTAAAATAACGTAAAGAAAATGCAATATAGCACAAAAGTAGCGTACGTTTCAGCATAAAAGACGACAATAAAAAAAACGATAATTTGAGCATTTTTCGGACTTCGATTTACGCCCATTGTAGCCATATTCCAGTCAACGAACACAGTGTTTTCAGACTTTTTAGGCTTTTTACAGTGAATACTTATTTTTATCATCACTGATCATTTTTTGCGTGTATGTGACTGCATTTTAGCATGGAAGCAGGTAATATTTTTGTTAAAATTCTGATTTTTTTACCTAAAAGAGCGCAAAAATTCAAAATTTTTGATTTTTTTAAGCAGTGTACTAAATGTTTTTTCCTGGGTACCTAAAAATATGATTCTGCATACAAATGAATATTAATAAGCCAAAAACAACCAGATTCTGACCTCTCGTTCGCGATTTATAAGCGTTCCAGGAAAATTCCAGGTTTCTTCAGGATATTTGAGGTATCCCATCAAGGAAGCCGTGGGACTTTTAGGATTATCTTATTTCATATCCGGACTTGTTATTCTAAATTTCCGGGTTTGGCCTTTTGTTCGTCTAATTGCACTGGGCTACTACTGTTCTTATCCTCGACCCTTCCTTCTATACTAAGTTTGCTATTCTTGGGTGTCTTAGTATGTGTCCTACCAACCTATCTCTTCTCTTCATTAGCAGTCACCAGAAACATCTCTCCTCTCCCACTCCCCTCTCTTCATTCGTAACCCTACCTACCCATCTGATCTTCATCATTATCCTGTAACACCACATTTCAAACGCTTCAATTCTCCTCTTTTCTGCTGCTCCAACAGTCCAAGTTTCACTTCCATAGAGCACCACGCTCCAGACAAAGGCTTTCAAAAATGACTTCCTAATACCTAAATATATTCGATCACAACAGATTCCTTTTGTGTAGAAATGCTTTCCTTGCCTGTGCTAACCTACTTTTTACATCCCCTTTGCTTCGTCCATCACTGGTTATTTTGCTTCCTAAGTAACATAAGCCACCTACTTTCTTTAGATTTTCACCTGTCAATTCGACATCCATTGGTGTTTCTGATTTCTTTCGGCTGCATTCCAATATTTTTGTTTTACATTTATTGATTTTCATCATGAATTCGTTCCTCAGAGTCCATACCATTTAAAAACTCCTTCAAATCCTCAGGCTTGTCGGCCAAGATGACGATGTCATCAGCAAATCTCAGAGTTGAAATTATTTCTCCTTGAATCTTCACTCCTACTTTGATTTTTTCTCCAATTTCCTTCATTGCTTGTTCAATGTAAAGATTGAAAAGTATGGGTGATAAGTTGCAGCCTTGCCTTACACCTTTCTGAATACCAACTTCTCTCTCATGTCCTTCAGCTCGAATGACTGCTGTCTGGTTTCTGTATAGATTGAAGATGAGCCTATTGTCCCTGTACTTTATTGTAAGATAAAGTAATAATGTAAGATATTTTTTAAAAATAACAACGAATTTGAAATCCACCTCCTCATTTTGAAAAACAGTGCTGTAACGTAAATTAACAATTCCCTGTCACTAACTAGGGGCGATGCGATTGGTCAGTCAAAAAGTCAGTGATAATGGCAGGAAGTTGTGTAACAGTGGTGGAGGGGGATGTCAGCACAAGCTGCGCCCCCCGTAGTGCGCCTGCCAGCAGTAATCAAGAGCATGGTGACAGCTCGTGACAGTCACGACCAGTCGATGTTATTCATCGGTAACATCGCTTTTATAAAACTAATACATTCATGTTATGGGTGCCACTACCAGCAGCGAGAATCCTCTCAAGTGTCCGCTGGACGGACGGGCAAAAACATTAACCATATTGGGATAATGCTTGATATTAGCTTCGTTATCTTAATAAAACTGTTTTGCACCTGCTAATACTCAATATGCCCTAAACCCTTAGAATGTGTTTTTGGTCCTTAAATGGGATTTTCTTCAGCTTATGTTCATACGTATTTTTCTTACGAAAACGTGTCATTAACTACCATATAAGCAAACACTATAATTAAAACCCAGCAATTCTTCTAGGTTGCTTCGGTAGCGTAGTCAGTGCATGCTGAACTGCTGTGCCCAAGATAGCGGGTTCAAACCCGGCCGAAGTCGTCGGATTTTTTAAGAGCGTTAAAAATCCGTCAGTATGCCTTCCTTCGGAGGGGAAGTAAAGCCGGCGGTCCCATGTCATAGATTTATGGCATGTAAAAGATCCTTTCACAGACTAAACTTGTGTAAAGCAAAATTGTTAGGTTAGATTTCGTCAGAACGCTCTATCAAAGTTCCAACGTTCACCACTAGGTATCATTGATATCTGGTGGCGAAAGTTGGAACTACTTGAAATTGAACGGAACTTGTAGCTCACCCTTTAGGGTGTCCGCTGGAAGCAGCTACAGACTCAGGCGAGCCGAACATGTCCTCGGACACTTCCGGCACTAAATGCCATACGATAAATAAATAAATCTTCTAGGTTTGTGCCGTGTCTTGTGTGGGGCTTCGCCTAGGATACCAAACTGGCTCATCAGCGGGCTCTTTGTATCCCCCACGGGAGTAGCGAACTACGCGCTACCTCACAATGAAGCGCACCGGCGCCCTTTTACTGCAGGAACTAAAACCTCAAGATGGTATATTGGCTTTCACGGCCAGTGAATTAAAACTCAGCAATTTTTATTATTATTATTGTTATGATTATTTTTATTATTATTATTATTATTATTACTATTAGCAGTAGGACTAAGTTAAAAAACATCATACATATAATCTAAAATTATAGAGACGATTTTAAATAGTTGGTTGGTTGGTTGGTTCCTCAGTTTAGGGGCTGCGACAACGCGGTCATGTAGCCCCGTGTACTTTGGGTGTGTGTAGAATCTGTCAGATAACCGGTGTTAATTGTGATGACTGTATTAGTGTGTGATATCTGTTAATTCAAGTAAGGACTGCAGACAGTAATTTCAAGTAGTTCCTACTTTCGCTACCAAATGCTACCGTCCACGACACCTAGCTTGCGGACTTGGCTACTAGATGGAATCGCAGTCAACATCTGGGAGCGAATGTTGGAACTAATATAGCGTTATCAATTCTAACCTACAAACTACACACAAGTGTAGTTAGTGGAATGTTCTTTTACATGCCATAAGTCTATGACATGGGCTCGCCGGTTTTACTTCCCCTCGGAAGGAAGGCATACTGAGGGATTTTAACGCTCTTAAAAAGATGCGATGACTTCGGCCTGGTTTGAATCCGCAACCTTGGGCACAGCAGTTCAGCATGCTACCAACTACGCCACTGAAGCCACCCAAACTTTAAAGCTGTGCGGTCAAAAATTAAAATTTTATTTTTATTTTTATTCTTAATCTCTAATGTAGGTCTTTGTGAGATATTATATGCGTTTTGAAGAAAATAACGACGGCTCGTTTGCTGAGGACATGGCTTCAAAGTGGCTATTTTGAGCGTTATAGGTACGATCACCACGACGAAACTAATAATCGGAAGACACCGAAATTTCTCTACAACAACCCCTGTAGTAGTACCTGCAATAGGAACAATTCTTATTTAGAAATTCAAATTTTCTATTAACCTCTTCAGATTTGAAAACCATTTTTAGTGAAAAGAAATGGTTATATTAACTTCAAAGTTATATTAATTTGAAGAGGATCTTATTCTGAGCAGTAGAAAAGTTTGATAAAGAAAATTGGTTCAGCGGTATACCCGTGGTGCATGTACCTTCAGACTCTAAAAAACGCTGGCTGAATCAGTCACACACACATACACACGCGCGCGCACACACACAGCGACATGACAAGGTCTTGGGCAAGAGCGCGCTCGGGCACCTACCTTCCCCTCTCCTTCAACACCTTTGCTATCGCAGCTTCCACCCCCCACCCCCTGACTCATCCAGCCAGGCTACACGACCACAGTCTAGGGGAAATCGTTGAAGTGCTATTATCTCACCCATTACTCCTTACAGAATGTTAAAAATTATTTATAATTTACTTGATAAAATTATGTAAGTTATATTAGCAGAATAAAACATGTTTATGATCAATAGAACTTTATGTTCGCCTCCGTAGCGTAGCGGTCAGCATGGTTAGCTGCCGTCCCGGAGGTCCTGGGTTCGATTCCCGGCTCTGCCACGAAATTTGAAAAGTGGTACGAGGACTGGAACGGGGTCTACTCAGCCTAGGGTGGCCCAAATTAGTAGAGGGGGTTCGATTCCCCCTCAGCCATCCTCGAAGTGGTTTTCCGTGGTTTCCCACTTCGTCTTCGGGCAAATGCCGGGATGGTACCTTCTTCAAGGCCACGGCCCCTTCCTTCCCTCTTCCTTATCTATCCATCCTAACCATCCCTTACCTTCCCTCATGAGGCTCCTGTTCGCTTTGCAGGTGAGGCCGCCTGGGCGAGGTGCCAATCCCACCTCACCAGTTGTATCCCTTCCGATTCGATATTCCCAGCTCTAGGATACTGCCCGTAGAGGCGGTAGTGGTGAGTTCCCTCGCTGAGTCCGTGGGTTCCACCAACCTGGAGGGTAAACGACCAAAAAAAAACTTTATGTGAGTTGTAATCTTCAAAATATATCAAAATAATATATATATATCTTATATATTAAAATAGTTTTCAAAAAATTTCACCCTTTACTAAAATTGAAATATCTCGGGAAGTATTTGCGCTACGACGACGTTTGTTGTCTTAAAATGTAATGCCTGTCACGCACTCTCGACTTATACCCACCTTACTTGATTATATAATTCGAGTATTAAAATAATAGGGAATATTACTTCCGTCAAGGTCTCACGAAAATGGAATATTCAAACGACTTGACGGACATATTGTCGCTAGGCGACAACGACTAACACCGTATCATGATATTCAACGCCGCCCCAATAATAAATCGAACTTGATATTAACCGAGAGTTCCCTAATTACGTCATGATATCGTTAACTTCTACCTGCTCCACTCGGGCGCTAATGTCGCATGTAACCATACATGATATTGTTAACTTCTACATGTTCCACTCGGGCGCTAATGTCGCATGTGTCCATACAATAAGCAGAAGGGGATTCTGTGCACATAATTTAATTAAAACTTCTCAAAGAATGGATTACTTTGAGACTGAAATGCTCATGCACAATCAGCAGCCATTTTGCTAATGACACTGTCATGTCAACATCTCTTTGAATGACAACATTTACTGTATACGAAAGACAACTAATTTCACGAAGCTGCCGCTACAGTCGAATGTTGGAACCGCCATTTTGTATTGTGTATCCGATCTTTCAATTAAATAGTCTTTGGTCTCACCAGCTACAAACTGTCTTCTTTTCGTTTCATCATTCGTCCTTATAGGTTGTGTGCTCAATCAAAACAATGAATCATATTATGATGAATGTGAGGCGACACTCAATTACAAATGTTATAAAGATTAAAGGTGACGGTAATTGTCTGTTCAGGTCATTGGCATATTGTGAGTACAACAATCAGAGTTTATTTACACAGGTTAGAAAGCGAATTGTAAAACACGTTACTGATAATTGGAATAATTATTCTTCCTTTATTGTTGGCAACAGCGATATGTACGAAACTGTTATCAATACGAGCGATGATTACAAAATGTATATGTCTATGAATGGTATTCATGGAGGTCATGTTGAGTTAGTTGCCGCTGCTCAAGTTTACAAAATGGATATTGACATAATCACTAATAATAAAACTCATAGTGTAAAAGCAGAAAATACGCCATCAAATAGAATAATTTCTTTGCTATACTCTGGGGATGGGTGGAACGGTCAATATGACGTCTTAAATACCGGTATCAGTGCTAACTCAGTTGAGAACGTGGATGCCAAGTCACTCGATTCAGCGGCTGATTTACAGTTTCAAACTAAGAGTGGGTTTGCGTGCAGTAAAACCCCAGGATCGTGTCGGAAGCGAACCTCAGAACCAGTTAGCCAGAGACAAATGTGATAAGAATTAAAGGTAATGGAAATTGTCTGTTCAGGGCATTGGCATATTGTGTGTACAAGAGTCAGAGTTTATTTACCAAGGTTAGAAAACGAATTCTTCAACATGTTACAGACAATTGGAATAAGTATTCTTCCTTTATTGTTGACCACAGCGATATGTACGAAACTGTTATCAATACGAGCGATGATTACAAAATGCATATGTCTATGAATGGTATTCATGGAGGTCATGTTGAGTTAGTTGCCGCTGCTCAAGTTTACAAAATAAATATTAACATAGTTACTTATAATAAAACGCATACTGTAAACGCCGAAAATACGCCACCAAATAGAATAATTTCCTTACTGTATTCTGGAGATGGCCGGAACGGTCACTATGACGTCCTAGATATCAGTGTTAACTCAGAGTCAAGTATGGTCGAAAACGTCAATACCAAGAAACAGAAACGAGCACTACGCGACTCAAATCGATATCAGAAACAGATTGTCACAAAACCGTTCTCAGCCACTTATCGATGTGCTATTTTTGATACTATTCCCTACATAGAACCATCCTCAATTGGAAGTCTGTGTAACATTTGTCACTACTGCTCAGCTGTATACTTATCAAAAGAGAAAAATACAAGTGGTCGCTTTTCTTTTTGTTGTAGCGATGGCAAAGTGAAACTTCCACCATACACAATACTTCCAGAAATTAAGCAGTTGTTTACGAATTGTGACGAAATCAGTAAAAATTTTAGGAAATATGTTCGGCAGTGTAATAATGCTATGTCGATTGTATCCTTTGGTGCTACTGCTGAGCTACTACCGAGCCATGGGCCTTAATGTTTCAAAATCAATGGTGTCATTCATCATAGAATTTCCCCTTTATATGCCAGAAAACAGGGAAACAGTTCATATGGCCAATTATACATATTAGAATTTTCAGAGGCAAATGATTTAAGGCTACTGAATGATGCTAATCACGAACTGAGAGAAGATACCCTCAGTCTTTTAAATCGTTTACTAGATCAGCACAATCCTTACGTGCGCTCTTATAAAACAATGCACGAGAAAGTAAGTGAAGAGAAAAAATCAGCTCTAAAAGAAAATCGTCGTCAAAAGAAATTTGTAATGCGTTTCTATCACGAACCTTCCTCAGATCCAAGACGTTATAATGACCCCACATGTTCAGAAATTGCTGCTGTATTTGGAACTGTTGATGGAGCTCCACCATCTCATCGACACATTGCAGTATATGAGAGAGAAGGTGGCTTGAGGAATGATGATTATGATAGTATGCACTGTGATCCTATGTGTTATACCTTGATTTGGCCTTGCGGAGAGTCTGGTTGGCACATTTCAATGCCAACTGCTGGAGTGTGACAAACTAAAATACGTCATACTGCGTGAGTATATTCTGTACAGAATTGCCATTCGAGTTGATACATATGCCGGATTAGCAGACGCCTTGCATACACGAGCAGAAAATGAAAATCTCAGAGTCGGTCGTATTGTAGTTTTGCCATCTTCTTTTACAGGTAGCCCATGGAATATGATGCAAAATTATCAGGATGCGATGGCGATAGTGAGGAAGTTTGGAAAGCCAGATTTATTCATTACATTCACCTGTAATGCGGGCTGGTCAGAAATACTTAACAGCATTCATCCTTCGGAAACGGCTAATAATAGGCCTGATATTGTAGTGAGAGTTTTCCATTGCAAAGTAAAGGAATTGCTACGATTGATTAATGTTAAGGAAAAT
This sequence comes from Meconema thalassinum, assembly GCA_946902985.2. Taxonomy (NCBI): domain Eukaryota; kingdom Metazoa; phylum Arthropoda; class Insecta; order Orthoptera; family Tettigoniidae; genus Meconema; species Meconema thalassinum. The sequence goes on from OX336392.1 coordinate 15,886,792, forward strand.
TTCGGTAAAGTAAAAGCATATCTATATACAGTGGAATTTCAAAAACGAGGTCTCCCACACATCCATTTACTATTAACGTTAACGGAAGATAGTAAGTTTCGAGAAATTTCTGACATTGACAGTGTGGCGTCAGCCGAAATACCAGATCTCAAGGATGAATCGCTATACGAGTTGGTAAGGCGTCGTATGGTACATGGTCCTTGCGGATCTTTGAATCCTTCTTCAGTCTGTATGAAAGATGGCGTATGCAAGAAAGAAGATTTCCCTAAACAGTTTCAGGAAGAGACCAAAGATAACGCCAATGGTTATCCTTCGTATAGGAGAAGAAATAATGGACGGATTATTGTACAAACAATTCGAGGTATTGACATTGAAATCGATAGTCGATTCATTGTTCCCTACAATCCATTTCTTTTACTTTACTTTCAAGCTCAAATTAATGTTGAAATATGCTCGAGTGTTCGGAGTGTTAAATACATCCACAAGTGATCACTTTCGTGATACTTTCAATGTTTAGCTTGGCCCATTTGTCGGTCAAATTTTGTTTCTTGTTACCGAGATCCCCGAATGGTAATTATTTCTTTGTAAATGTATTAATTGCTTAAACCAAATGCATAATCTTGTTATCAATCACCTATTCATATATATCATAGTTCTCACCTTGAGTGTTCCAGTCGCTCGCTACCTCAAGCTTCCTCACTCCCGGCATACACGGCATCTACTGGTTCATCTGCTGTCTGCTGAGCAGGGTCGACTGACGTCACCCTGACTTTCGTTCGACCAATGGCAGGTCTTTGTCTGGTCGGGTAATCTCCAGCTTCGAGATTGTTCCATGATCACTATTTAAGACGCCACTTGCTGGCGTTCTTCTCCACTTCTGATCAATCATCACTTCTGATCACTTCAACCTGCTGGTCACCGCTACTGCATCTCATGACACCATCGCTAGTCTCTACGCTACCTAGCAGTTACGTCACTAGATCTGCACCCTGACGTATTGCTCAAGATGACAAGAATAATTGCCAGCTGTCGTACTCTTCAAGCCGTACCTTAGATGGGGTACTTTGATTCGTCTTTCGAAGTAGCTGCAGTCCTTTCGGCCGCCAACGAATTTTCAAAATGCTACTGGATCACCACTTGGACGCTATAAGTGTCATTCCTTCGCAAGAGAAGAAGAGAGAGTTGACCTTTTTATCAATTGCGTACTTATCTCTAGGCCATGTACGCCTCCTTCAGAAGAAACTGTGAGGACTTCTTAATCAACGCTTATGCTAGCTGGAACTTTTAAGGAGCTGGCTCTTCAACCCTTTGAGAAGATAAGTTCAATTTTATGAAGAATTTAAATCATACTAGTTATCTTACACTCTTAATCAGTTTTATGGTTCTTTTTTATAAGGTGCATTTTTTATGTTAAGCTCAACTTCTCTCGAATTAAGCAAGCTTGTTTCATTGGCATTTCCTTAGTCTGGGTTTCTGTCATCAGGCCCTCACACTTTGTTCCATTTATAATTATTCATTTCTGTGATAAGCACTTAAGTTCAATTTGTTTATTGGTTATATATTTATTATTAGAAATAAACATTGTTAATGTGTGGTTACCTACATTGGTTTTCTAGTGATGTATTTCATGCCCACTACCCCGCACCGCTTCAGTCTAATTTCTTGACCAATTATAGTTATTTTGTCCAGGCTCTCGCCTGATGCGTTCTCCCGTATGGGGAAGTTTTAGGGCAGAACTTTACTCCATATTTTTTGGTGCCTCACCCCCGGGAAACATATCTGTTGCACCCTGGGAATGTTACAAGTTTCATATCTTGAATTTCACATTAACAATTTTTGTTCATTGTGTTTCAACACTAATTCACATTGTAAGTTTCAGCCTGAGGCGCATGTTCAGCAGAGGAGGAGAGAAACGTAAGCTAAGCCGGTTTCTTCCGCATCAGACTATACCTTACTACCTAGCAAGCTGTCATCCTCTGGCTTCCAGTACTCGAAGTCACAATATTGACGTGAGTAACAAACAACTTTTAACATGCCTAACCTTGATGAAAAACTCAGCAACGCCAGAGCCTCTTGTAAGGGCAAGCTCACACGGTTTCGTACTTTCTTAACGGAGCTTGAACCCCAAGAGCGTAATCTTGACATAATTTCGCAGAGGCTTAAGAATTATGAACAAGCCTTTGAGAAATATGATGAGATACAATGCAGTATAGAAACTCAGCATCCGGACCAGCAAAGTGATAGGTTGGAAGTTGAAAAATTATACTATCAGGGATTTGCTGAAGCTAAACAGCTTATTAGGGCTTTAACTTTAAAAGAAAAACAAGATCAAACTTCTGCAGCATCTTCTACATCTTCTTCACGCATTATACTACCCAAATTAGAAATACCCAAATTCACTGGTAAGGACATAGAATGGGAGCCATTTTTTGAATTATTCAATTCTTTAGTACATGAGAATACTTCTATGCCAGTAATTCAAAAATTTCACTACTTGCGTCTGGCAGTTCAAGGCAACGCACTTAACCTGATTCAAGCACTTTCTTTGACCAGTGATAATTGTGAAGTTGCTCTGAATCTTCTTAAGGATAGATATGCGAACATTCGTTTATCTATTCAACGCCATATACAAAGCTTATTCGAGTTACCTAACGTGCAAGCAGATAACAGTTTATCACTTCGTAAGTTGATTGACACTGCAGAGCTACACGTCAGAGCATTGTCCAATTTAAACCAACCTGTAAATCACTGGGATTTATTTCTAGTTCACCTCATTTCTGCAAGATTGGATGCAAATACATTAAAAGCCTGGGAAACAGAACTTTCCCAGAATTTGCAATGCACTTATGAGGCGATTATCAACTTTTTGAAGGCTAGAAGCCAAGTCTTTTCCGCCATAGCTAATCAAAAAACTAGTAGTTCAGATTCAAAAGCCTTCTCAAAAGATAAGGTTAGCAGTTCTAATCAAAGAATTTTAAGATCACAGGCTCTTCCTGTTGATGCTCGGTCACCTAACCAAATGCAAACGTGCGGTCTGTGTCAGCAATCGCATAATTTATACAATTGTGATGAATTTAAATCTTTATCAGTAGATGAAAGACGAAAGTTCATTACGAACAAAAAACATTGTTTTAACTGTTTGTCAGGAACGCATATGTTAAACAATTGCCGTTCACAACGTTTATGCTTTCATTGTAAGGCTAGACACCATTCCCTTTTGCACAGACATGAAAGATCACGGTTATCGGGACCAAGTAGTTCCAATACCAAGTCTAATTCTGAGACTTCTCAAAATAGTGCGCAGTCGTATGCTCAAAGTTCTACCTCGCTTGGCAAAGTCCAGGTTTTATTATCTACCGTGCAGGTTCTATTGAAAAATTCTCACGGGAAATGGGTATCTGTCAGGGGATTATTAGACAATGCCGCTACCAACAATTTTATTAATGAATCTTTGGTACAAAAGTTAGGCCTCCCAAAACATCCTACCTCAATAGAGGTTACAGGAATAAACTGCTCTAAATCGCAATCCTTAAGCTTTGCTAAAGTGGATCTGAAGGACTCTAATAATCTTGGTACGCAGTTGCAATTAGATTGTTTGATTATCAAGTCTATAGGCAACAATATTCCTGGCACTTCTTATCCTATTCAAAGTTGGAATATCCCGAATTTTGTCCAGCTAGCTGACCCTCATTTCAACAGAGCTTCGCCCGTAGAGCTTCTTTTCAGCTCAAGCGTATTTTGGCAATGTCTTCATTCCAATAAAGCAAAAATTGCTCCTAATGTTTTCTTCCGCGAAACTGATTTTGGTTGGATCGCTACTGGCCAAATATACCGTAATCCTATTCAAACTGTATCGAATTGTTATTTTGTTGGTACCGATTTGAGTCAAGAGCTAACCAAGTTCTGGGATCTTGAGAATGTTCAGGCTACTTCTTCTTCTTCTAACGAAATTTGTGAAAAGTTATACAAGGAAACCACTGTCCGTACTGCTGAAGGCAGATTTATAGTAACTCTTCCACGTATTCCTAATCCTCCCGCCATTACGGGCTCGCATTCCAGAGCACTTAGAGCACTATTTGCTATTGAAAATCGGTTCAAACAAGATGCTTCTGTTAAAACTCAGTATGCTTCCTTTATGGAGGAATACGAATCATCCAATCACATGGAGGTAATTTCTAAATCAGAAGAAATTGACCATCCTTTAAATGAAATAGTTTATCTAAATCATCACCCGGTATGGAAAAATTCCTTAACACAAGACAATATAAGAGTAGTTTTCAATGGCTCATCACCAGATTCCAATGGAGTCTCTTTAAATGATACCTTGCAATGTGGTCCCGCGATTCAAACAGATCTCACCTCTGTTTTGCTTAATTTTCGACGGTTTCCTATTGCTGTAATCTCAGATATTAAGCAGATGTACCGGCAGATTCTCGTAAATTCTGAGCAGCAAGATCTGCAAAGAATATTGTGGCGCGATGAGAGTTCCAAACCCATAAATATATTTAGATTGAAGACTGTGACATATGGCCTGAAGCCTTCAGCCTTTCTTGCGATTTGGTCTCTCCACATGTTAGCCGAGCAAGATGGTCATCTGTATCATCCTTTGGCCTCTGAGTCATTAAAAATGGCATTTTATGTTGACGATTTCTTGTGCTCTTTCCCTCATATTTCTGAAGCACTCCTTGTGTGCGAAGATTTGAAATCCCTGCTCCTAGGAGGTGGTTTTCCGCTCCATAAATGGACTTCAAATTCTACTGAATTTATATCAAAATTTTCATCAGAGGTCCCAGTTGATGAATTTGTTGCTATTCCTACTGATGAAGCAGCCGTAAAAGCATTGGGTGTTTTTGGTGTCCTTCTTCTGATACCTTCTCTTATCAGGTACATTTCTCAGAATCTCCCCCTGTAACTAAGAGACAAGTTCTGTCAGAAATCGCAAAGATCTTTGATCCTTTGCAATATATTGCTCCTATAGTTATTGTTGCAAAAATGTTCTTGCAAAAGCTTTGGTCATTAAAATCAGACTGGGATGAAAATCTCCCCCTTCCTCTTGTAGAAGAATGGTTAGAGTATCGCAGCAGTTTGCTGGATCTCTCCAAGGTTTCTATACCCCGCCTTTTAATTTCTAATCCCTTATACCAGCAGTATGACCTGCATGTATTTTCTGATAGTTCAGAACGGGCTTATGGCTGTTGTGCATACATAGTAGGACGTTCCTCAGCCACTTTCCCTGGATTTTCTAATTTAGTGTGCGCTAAATCAAAAGTTGCCGAGATTAGAATTATGCTCTGCTTTAATGGCAACAGAATTAGCTACTAAACTAAATGTCAGTTTAAAGTTAAAATTTTCCCGCACATTTTTTGGAGCGATTCTTCTATTGTATTAGCTTGGATTTCCAAGCCTTCTTCTCATTGGAATACCTTAGTGGCAAATCGCGTTTCTAAGATTCATGAAGTCTCTCATTCTGAACAATGGAGACATGTTCCTAGCCGTGAAAACCCTGCGGATATAATATCACGTGGTTGCACGCCTAAAAAATTGATTTCCTCAGACCTGTACTGGAATGGTCCTCCTTGGCTAAGTCAGGAATCATCTTGCTGGCCTCGCTTAGCTAATCAATTTGCAGAAGAAATACCTGATGCCCGTAATGACCCTGTCACGTCGCATCTTACTTCTACTTCTACTAGTCTTTTTCATAGATACTCTTCATTTGATAAATTGATTCGTGTAGTGTCTTATATCTTCCGATGGAAATATTTAGTAATTGATCAACCATTGAAGCCTCAACCCTTTCTCACCAGAGTAGAGTTAGAATTTGCTACTTGCAAGATTTTGTTACTTGTTCAGCAGGAAGTATTTGCTCCTGAAAAGCAAGCTCTTATAAGTGGTAAAGATTTGCCCAAGTCTAGCAGGCTTTCACCACTCACTCCTTTTCTAGACCAGGACGGCATAATACGTGTGGGTGGAAGATTAGCTATGTCTAGTTGTGAGGATGGGAAAAAGCATCCCATCATCCTTCCTTCAAAGCATCCTATCACTACCCTTATAATAAAAAAGTTTCATTATAAACACCTTCATGCTGGCACTCGCACCTTGCTCTGACTAATTCGTGAACTCTACTGGATCATCAATGGCGTTCATGAGGTTTCTTCCGTTGTCAAAAAGTGTATACCTTGCTTTAAGGTTAAACCACGGCCCACCACGCAGATTATGGGCAATTTACCTCCATTTCGTTCAGAACCAAGTAAGCGCTTCGCTCTTACTGGGATCGATTACGCTGGTCCTTACGTATATCAGACCAATCCCTCTTCATCTAAGCGCAAAATCTTAGGTAAACTTTACATCTCGTTATTTGTATGTATGGTGACGGGAGCTATCCACCTTGAGTTGGTTACGAACGCTTCTGTATCTTACTTTTTGGCCGCCTTTTCTAGATTTGCTGCTAGAAGGGGTGTCCTATCTGAAGTCTTTTCAGATAATGCAAAAATTTTTGTAAGCGCTTCTGATCTCTGGAAAAAAGTGTTAAGTTCCCCTTCTGCTAAAGACTTTCCTATTCCAACTTTTCCTATTCTAAAGGTTTCAAATGGCATTTCACCCCGCCTTATGCTCCCCATCATGGGGGCCGATGGGAGTCCTGCATCAAACTTACTAAAAGACAGCTTAAGAAAACTCTTGGACCTACCATACTTTCTTATGAGGAATTCAACTCTTTAATTATTCAAGTCGAAGGTATTGTAAATTCCAGACCTCTGACTCCTCTTTCAAACGATCCTAAGGATATTTTACCTTTAACACCCAGTCACTTCCTGATTGGATTTTCGCTTGCTGCTACTCCGCCTTTGCTGGTTCGACGCTGTGATCCTAACCTACCTATCTTTTGGAGAAAAGTAGAATCTTTGCGCTGTTCTTTTTGGCGCCGATGGAAGTTAGAATATCTCAGGTTGCTAAACAGGCGTGAGAAGTGGCGGCTTCCTCAACCAGATGTACGAGTGGGGGACATGGTTCTTCTTCGAGATCCATCTCCGCCTCTCGTGTGGAACCTAGGCAGAGTTATTCACTGCCACATTGGCCGTGATAAACGCGTCAGAGTTGTTGATGTTTTAACTAGTAAAGGTCTTTATACTAGACCCATCTCTGCTATCTCTGTTTTGCCTTTCGAGTCTTAGTTTCTCCTCGTCTGTTATCCATGTTTTGCTTTGACTGATTCTTTTGTTTGTTTTCATTCGGAGTTCTCGGAGCATTATCACTTTCGTGATACTTTCAATGTTTAGCTTGGCCCATTTGTCGGTCAAATTTTGTTTCTTGTTACCGAGATCCCCGAATGGTAATTATTTCTTTGTAAATGTATTAATTGCTTAAACCAAATGCATAATCTTGTTATCAATCACCTATTCATAGATATCATAGTTCTCACCTTGAGTGTTCCAGTCGCTCGCTACCTCAAGCTTCCTCACTCCCGGCATACACGGCATCTACTGGTTCATCTGCTGTCTGCTGAGCAGGGTCGACTGACGTCACCCTGACTTTCGTTCGACCAATGGCAGGTCTTTGTCTGGCCGGGCAATCTCCAGCTTCGAGATTGTTCCATGATCACTATTTAAGACGCCACTTGCTGGCGTTCTTCTCCACTTCTGATCAGTCATCACTTCTGATCACTTCAACCTGCTGGTCACCGTTACTGCATCTCATGACACCATCGCTAGTCTCTACGCTACCTAGCAGTTACGTCACTAGATCTGCACCCTGACGTATTGCTCAAGATGTCAAGAATAATTGCCAGCTGTCGTACTCTTCAAGCCGTACCTTAGATGGGGTACTTTGATTCGTCTTTCGAAGTAGCTGCAGTCCTTTCAGCCGCCAACGAATTTTCAAAATGCTACTGGATCACCACTTGGACGCTATAAGTGTCATTCCTTCGCAAGAGAAGAAGAGAGAGTTGACCTTTTTATCAATTGCGTACTTATCTCTAGGCCATGTACGCCTCCTTCAGAAGAAACTGTGAGGACTTCTTAATCAACGCTTATGCTAGCTGGAACTTTTAAGGAGCTGGCTCTTCAACCCTTTGAGAAGATAAGTTCAATTTTATGAAGAATTTAAATCATACTAGTTATCTTACACTCTTAATCAGTTTTATGGTTCTTTTTTATAAGGTGCATTTTTTATGTTAAGCTCAACTTCTCTCGAATTAAGCAAGCTTGTTTCATTGGCATTTCCTTAGTCTGGATTTCTGTCATCAGGCCCTCACACTTTGTTCCATTTATAGTTATTCATTTCTGTGGTAAGCACTTAAGTTCAATTTGTTTATTGGTTATAAATTTATTATTAGAAATAAACATTGTTAATGTGTGGTTACCTACATTGGTTTTCTAGTGATGTATTTCATGCCCACTACCCCGCACCGCTTCAGTCTAATTTCTTGACCAATTGTAGTTATTTTGTCCAGGCTCTCGCCTGATGCGTTCTCCCGTATGGGGAAGTTTTAGGGCAGAACTTTACTCCAACAAGTATGTGTATAAAGGTCATGCCTGCTGCAATGTTAAGATATGTCCTGAAGGCGAAAAGGTGAACTACGATGAAATTACTTATTTTCTAAATGCTAGATATGTTGGTCCAACTGAAGCCGCATACAGGATATTTTCATTTCACATGCATGAACAGTCACATTCTATCATGCGATTACCAGTTCACTTGCCAAACTTGCAAAATATCTATTTTAAAAATGATAACGCTCCTGATATTTTACTTCAAGCACAGTTGCGCAACACGGAATTACAAGCGTGGTTCAAGTTAAATCAAGATTCGCAAGCCAGAAGTCCGTATATATATATCCTGAAACACCAGTACATTACGTCTGGAATAAGAGCAACTGCCAGTGGCAAAAAAGAAAAAATGTTTCAAAAACTATAGGCAGAATGTATAATGTTTCGCCTACAGAAACAGAAAGATATTATTTACGCCTGTAATTGCTTCACGTCATAGGTGCTACCAGCTTCCAGGATCTACGAACATACAAAACCGTTGTCTATTCTACTTTTAAAGAAACAGCTAAGGAGCGAGGTTTGCTGATTGATGATTCTGAATGGCAGCGTTGTTTGGCAGAAGCGTAACAATTTCAGATGCCTTCTCAGTTACGACAACTGTTTTCTTACATATGTATCTTTCAGACCCCTTCAAATGTAAGACAGTTATGGGACATTTTCAAGAATTCATTAACAGAAGATTATCTGCAGTTTCACGAACCTAACATTGCATATCAGTTCACTCTTATACATATTTCTAATACATTAAAGCTCCATGGTCTTCCCATTACTTCTCTCGAATTGCCAGCTATTATTGATAATTTCCCTCGGACAAATTTACCAATGAATTATCCAAAACTTAATGAGGATCAATTAAGTCTGATGATAAACCAAGCAAATGGAAACCAAACGGCTATAATTACAGAAATTTTGGGGTTAGTACAAAGCGGCAATGAAAGGATGAGTAATGCATATTTCATTGACGGTCCAGGGGGCACCGGGAAAACATTTCTTTACCAATGCTTGATTCACAGTTGCACAAATTTGGGGTCAAATGTAGTTTCTGTCGCATGGACTGGTATTGCAGCAATGTTGCTACCTCAGGGGCGCACTGTACACAGCCAGTTCAAGTTACCTCTACATTAACATGAAAGTTCAGTATCAGGAATAAAAGTTAACAGCAAGGAAGCTTTTTATATTCGTTCAGCAAAACTTATCATTTGGGATGAAGCCCCTATGGCTAATAATCACGCATTGATGTGTGTAAATCGGCCGCTCAAGGACATCATGAATAACGACGTGCCTTTCGGAGGAAAAATTATCATCTTATGTGGAGATTTCAGGCAGGTATTGCCTGTTGTGCCTCACGCATCTAGAGCAGCTTCAGTCCAAATGTCAGTAAGGTTCTCTCCTTTGTGGCCATTATTCAAAATTTTTAAACTCAACAAAAATATGCCGCGGATATAGATCAACGTGACTTTGCAAATTTCTTGATACAAATTGGTAACGGTGAATACCCTCACGTCGATGGAGAAAATTCAGAATTAGTCGACTTACCACCCTCCATCATTGCTAAAACTGATATCATCACTGAAATATATGGAAACGAAGTTTCCACACTGAAAGATATTTCACGCTTTTCAAAAATTGCGATTTTAGCACCTAAAAATGAACACTGTAAAGAAATCAATGACAAAGTTTTAGAGCTAATCCCAGGATCATCGAGAACTTACATCAGTGTGAATAATTTAATTACTGAAGATGAGAGTGAACTTCTATAATTCCCAACAGAAATTTTAGACAGCTTAGACATAAGTGGATTGCCACCTCATATCCTTCGACTAAAAGAAGGCTCTATTGTGATTTTGTTGAGAAATATTAATGTTACCCAAGGTCTGTTGAACGGTACTAGACTGTTGGTTCGGAAGATGCATGACAATTGCTTACACCTGGAAATTATTACTGGCGTAAATGTTGGAAACAATGTTCTACTCCCTCGCCTTGACCTTACGCCATCAGATACTTCTATGCCGTTTTCCTTCAAAAGGAAGCAGTTTCCAGTACGTTTGGCTTTTTGTATAACTATCAATAAAGCTCAAGGTCGAACACTAGATCAAGTAGGCATTTATCTATCTCAACCGGTGTTTAGCCACGGACAACTGTATGTAGCACTATCGCGAGCAAAATCCTTTCATGACGTCAAAGTTCAAATAGAACCAAAAGGCAAGCGAACAGCAAATGTCGTATGGAAGGAAGTACTATTAGAATGTTGAAACGAATGTTGCGGAGGAGCACAGACCTCAGCAAACGGGGCACAGATTAAATAACAATTATACAAGGACGTCCGAATCCCTAATACGATAACTGTCCTGTGGTAACGGTAAAAAAGTGATATTGTCCTACATCGGTGATTACTATCCTACATCCTGTTCTTTCATTCCCTCAGTTCTATAACTAAGATATACTCAATCAAATTTACAGCTTAATAAATATTAATTCCTTCTGTGTGAGTTATCTTTTCATTTCTCATCAATCTCCTTGACTCACTATTCTATCCGTAGTGGTGGAGGCGATAGCTGTCTTTACAGAGGTGTGCAAATTATTAGATTCGATGTAAGTTTTCCAAAATTGCATTTTTACTTTTCACGGTTTAATGCACTAAGTAGGCCTATGTTTACAAGGCGATGAAATTACTTCAAATGTTTAACCAAGACTCCTAATTATATTTTAATTTAAGAAACTCAAATTAAAATGATTTTTTAGAATTTCCACTAACAGAGGGGCCTTGCAATTGCAAGATGCCACACGTTTCGTTTTTATTACTTCACTCTTCTTTACGTGTGAATTTAGAGCAGAGGGATTTGGGGTCTTTTAACTGATGAACGCTATTGAACTATTCAAAGATTCATGAACTATTCATTGAAATCACCTGACTTAAATTCTAAAGTCAATGAAAAATTGAAAGCGGACCCAGCTCACATATCCCTCGGAATCCAATAATCTGAAAGTATCCAGACGCAATTCCTTATGGGAAAAGGTGTAATTCCACGGGAGAGGAAACACTACTAAGTAGGATAACAAAAGAAGTTGGTCAATAAAATGTTTTTTAATAAAAGAAATTATGACTTATTAAAATTATTTTATTTAATTCTATTAATTTGCACACTTTTATAATTATGTTACCCAAGAGTTACGGTGCATCTCTAAATTCAAAAATAAGAGACCCATCTTTTATTTTAAATGTATACCATTGGTATCATAAGTAGACAGATCACCAAATTGTACTGCTGTAGCATTAAATTGTGTGGATATCTCTAACTACTTAGTATAAAGCAAAAGTTCCCAATTCTTGGATGTAACGGGTAATCTCGAGAGCAACTTGGTGGATTTTGATGCGGTTTTAACCATTCTGTGAAGGATTTTTCGAATAAGATGAAGGATTAGGTAGAAAAATATATATTTATGACATTTTATGGGTAAACCGTTAAAAATATAGATATACTCTGAGAATTGTTCAGCACGAAAAGTTCTGCAGGAAAGATCGCGACAGCTCCCACATCGACCACTGTAAGTGTTTTAACGTTTTCATTTCTTCAAGCAATCTCCATTCAGTGGAAATTTAAATTACTAGCTTCAGAGTGAGTTTACGAGCTTGCCAGCGACCTATCACCCTACCTTCAGCCAGCATCAAACTGTCGCGTCGTGTCGAGTTAATACTTCAGAGATGATGATGATAATTGTTGATTTAAGGGGCCTAACATCTAGGTTATCGGCCCCTAATGGTCTGGGTGATAGCGAAAATGACAATGAAGTGGAAACCAGAACGAAAATTAAGTGAGAAGGAAAATACTTACAAAAAGGAACTCAGATTGAAACTACTCACAAAATGGAGAGCGGTGATACTTACAAAAGGGAATTTAGAACGAAAATACTCACGAAAGGAATAGATTGAAAAATACTTACAAAATGCAAATGAGATTGAAAATATGTACAAAATGCAATTGAGGTTCAAAATACTTACAAAATGCAATTGAAAATACACAATGCAATTTAGATTGAAAAAAGTGCATTTCAGATTTTTTAAAACCACGCAGAGCAATTGAAATTCAAAATACTTACAAAATGCAATTGAAATTGAAAATGCTTACAAAATGCAATTTAGATTTAAAATACTTACAAAATGTAATTTAGATTTAAAATACCCACAAAATGCAATTGAGAATCAAAATACCTGCAAAATGACCACCATACAAAATGCAATTTAGATTCAAAACACTCACAAAAGTCCCATCCCCTATATTGAAAGACTTACTAAAAGACAATTTAGATTGTCGATCCTTACAAAATGCAATCGAGGTTGAAAACACTAGCAAAATGCAATTTACTGTAGATCGAAAAGACTTAAAAAATGCAACGTAGTCTGAAAACACCTACAAAATGGAGTGTGGATGCAAAAGAAATCGCTCAATGGAATTTAGATACACGGGAGCCAATTAACAAAAAACAGTGCGGGATCTTAAAGAGTAAAGGAAATATAATGAAAAGAAAACAAGAGGTCTGACCCCTCGAAGAAGGAGGGATCAGGAAAGATGAGACAAGGGCCAATTAAGGCAGAAAGTGAAAGACTCCCTAGGCCTCGGAACCCTAATACCGTCGGGGTTGGAAAAGAACAAGAGTTGACCAAGGGATGTCGACAGGAAAGAAGACGGAGAGGAGCCCGGCAAGTGGAAGCAATGCCGGACTCAGCTGGGGTCCCGTGGTCGCCAACCCACGTACTTCAGAGAGGAGTATAGCTTATGTGTTTGGAGTTAGCTGTTCACCTCGGCTTTTCAGAATTGCGTCTGGAACCTGACGTCCGTGCGCCTTTTAAGCTTACGCTGGGTAAATAGTGCCACACACACAGAGGACATTTGATCTCATAAGTCTACTTCATCATTTACCCAAAAGCGACGGTACCGTAAATGTCTGTTCAGGTCACTAGCATGAACACATGCAAATGTCATATGGACAGAAGTGCTGTAGGATTGAAGTGAATGCTGCTGAGCAGCACGGGTCTTCTAGTATATACTAATATAATAAAGCTGAAGAGTTTGTGTGTTTAAACGCGCTAATCTCTGGAACTACCAGTCGGATTCGAAAAATTCCTTTTGTATATGATAGCCTGATTCAAGAGGAATGGTTTAGGCTATGTTAAATTGCGGACAGACCACTCCGTTCCCTGCATTTAGGCCCTTTGGCACAAATCTACACCGTTTCACCGATCAGAACCAAAATTTGTATACATACCCTTTGGAACCCTGCGAGTAACACTGTCTGCATAAAATTTATCACAGACCGGTCCATTCCCTGCATTTAGGCCCTTTGGCACAAATCTACACCTTTTCACCGATCTGAACCAAAATGTGTATGCATAGCCTTTGGAACCCTACGAGTAACACAGTTTACATGAAATTTCTGATAGACCACTCCATTTCCGGCATTTATGCCCTTTGGCACAAATCTACACCGTTTCACCGATCTGAACCAAAATTGAATACTTACCCTTTGGAGCCCTGCGAGTAACATAGTCTACATAAAATTTCGGACAGACCATCCATTCCCTGCATTTAGGCTCTTTGGCACAAATCTACACCGTTTCACCGATCTGAACCAGCATTTGTATACACACCCTTTGGAACACTCCGGGTGACACTGTCCACTTTAAATTTCGGACAGACCAATTAATTCCCTGCATTTAGGCCCTTTGGCACAAATCTACACCGTTTCACCGATCAGAACCAAAATTTGTATACATACCCTTTGGAACCCTGCGAGTAACACTGTTTACATGAAATTCCGGACAGACCACTCCATTCCCTGCATTTATGCCCTTTGGCACAAATCTACACCGTTTCACCTTTCTGGACCAAAATTTGTATACTTACCCTTTGGAACCCTACGAGGAGCACTGTCTGAATGAAATTTAGGACAGACCACTCCATTCCCTGCATTTAGGCCCTTTGGCACAAATCTACACCGTTTCACTTATCTGGACCAAAATGTGTATACTTATCCTTTGGAACCCTGCGAGTAACACTGCCAGCATGACATTTCGGACAGACCACTCCATTCCCTGCATTTAGGCCTGGGTAGTTTATTGGCTGAGGAATAACCCACCCACCAAGGGAAGATGATTAAGAGAAGGAAGTAGATTTGGGATTGGAAAAGAAGGATAGAAAAATAGGAGGAGAGTCCCACAAAAATAATAAGTTTCACTTTAAACACACTTAAAGGCGATTGCCACAGAAACTTAACCTTCTGATATCTAAAATAGGTACGGACTTGGTCGAGGCCAACGGGAACCACAGCTGAGACTTGGGCAGTTTGCCAGAGAGTGGCTTTAGTGTCTTTCCTCCCAAGCACGAATAAAAGTACTATAGGGAAGGGTGATGGTCTGGCCAGACAGATAGTAAAAGCTTTATTGAGTATGAACGAGGGCATAAACCTAGGAAGAGCTAGGAAAGCCAGGATCCTGCCTAACTGTAGTATCAGAAAAATGATGAATCCAAAAACAAATATTTAATTTATTTAACAATTATGCAATATAATTTTAATAAACATAGTTCGTTTGAACTCTTTAACAAATAGGGTCGCAGACCTCTCAACATTAAAAGGTTGCTCCAGGCAATTGACCATTTACGAGGTTTCAAACCTTTTCTAAAATCTTTATAAGATTTAAACAAATGAACAATGAAATAATTAAAGCTTAAACGTGAATTGGAGAACAAAGAGTGCACCTTAAGAAATTCTGGAGAGAATGTTCTAGAGAAAGTGACAACTTTGAAAATAACAATAATAACAACATGAAAAATAAGATAGAAGTTCCTACAACTTCTTATATTTAAACAGAATTACTTTGTGAGAATTATATAAAGAGAGCAGGTCACTTACTGTGAAACCTGAAGAAAGTGAAAGGGAAAGTTCTGGACTTCCCAAGTTTGAGCAGGAATCACTCGCCAAATGGGACAGTTTCCATTTCGTGAAACCTGAACATGACTCGCTCAAGAGTTTAAAGAGTTGTTTTCCCTGATTATGGGAAAGGAACAACGTAAATTTAAAACTTGTATCACACAAGCAATTATGCAGAATTTAATTAATGTTAAACTAGCAAAGAGGGAAGGGCACCTTGTGAGTGACACCTTATAGAAAGTTACAATTTTATTAATAATGATGGTTAGTAGAAGGTTGAGGAAAGATCATTGGGATATAGGATCAATGTTCATGGCCGTATTTAATATAACCGGACGATCGCGACGCGGTAGAAACGTGGAGCAAGCACTGTTTATCACTATAGTCTATGAAGATGGATGCAAAGTTCACTATAGAAACACTAAAGTTCATGAAAAAGAAAGTTATTGCAATTATGGAAATAACTGATTGCACTATATAGGTGAGAGTCTATTTCTTGAAAAAGTTGTGATTTACAATTAAATGCGCCATAGAATGTTCCAGAGGTTCCAGCGGTGGAGGAAAGTTAGCTATTGCAAAAATTTGTGAGGAAGATTCCTCATTTTAACTAGCATTTTCACAAGTGCGTGAACAATACTTGACGGCAAGACTCGCAGATAGAGAACAAGATCTCGAAGGTTCCAGAACAACCTTAGCAGAAAATGGGGTTGAGAAAATCCAACGGAGGAAATAGCTTTATATTTATAGACAGCGGGTACTAAATAATATCCCACGTAGCGAGAGAATTTCTCGTTTAAATAGCTTAAGAAAAGCTCTTTTTTAGTAAGGTTGGCTTATACAAGCAGAAGCTCAACATGGCAAATCTCGCGAAGAATGATTACCGCCCCATAAGTAATCTCACGCTGTCTATAAAATAATCTATAAAAGCATGTAGATAAAATGATGAAGATGAGGTTAAAACCTTTAAAATGGTACTTATCTTGATTTCATGTTGAAGTTGAAGTTTCCTACTACTATGCCAACATGGCGTAAAAGAGTGTGAGCCTCTTGGTTTGAGGAGGCAAGCTCGAGCGGAGCTTTGACTGAACGAGTCAACTGCAGACTAAGAAGTGAGAGCGGCTCAGCGGAGCACGTAGGGTCCAAGAAAAGGGGGAAGGAGTGGGGGGGGGGGGGGTAGGAGACAAAAGGAGAACATATAAACATTGCCAACTGTGATACAAAAAATTAATTTCTTGCTGAGCTGATCTTCTAAGAGTTGATAACAGATGATATTAGCGCAGCATGGTGAGTAAAGAAGTGGATGTAGTCCTCTTGCTCCAAGAGAAAATAGCTGACGATGGTAACAGGATCTGGTGGCCAAATGGATAAGTAAGTCCTCTAGCACCAGGAAGAATTGAGGAGCTTCAGAGATTCGCTGCGAGGTGACGCTAGGTGGGTCACAGAAGTTATATATCTGAAACATACTTATGAAGACATAAGAGATATGCCCAACAAGGAGAAAACAGATGATCACTGTTGGTGTTTGGCAAAGAGGAAGGAAGAAATGAACATGCAAAGAGCAATAAAAATTATATCTCAGGTGCCGTGTATTCAAAGAATACACCATACTGGGGGGACAAACACCAACAGGGAACAAGAAAAACAAGTAAACATTTAAAGGTAATGGAGAGATCAAAGACAGAGGTCTTGTGATCGGACCATTAATAGTTAAGACTCTGACTTCCCTGACTCTCCTATCTCTTCCAGGGTAACACTGGGTCATTTTTCCAAAAGGCCAGACTAGGGGGGGTGAAACATCCCTAACTAAGACCAAGTCTCCCACTTTAATGTCGGGACTGGAAAGAAACCACTTCTGTCTCCCTTGCAAGGAAGTTAAATATTCCAAGTTCCACCTCTTCCAAAAGGAATTGCGGAGGGCTTCAAGTTTACACCAAACAATAGGTAAATCAGAATCCCTGAACGAATTAGGAAGGGGAGGAGGGGCAGAGAGAGAAGTGCGTGTAAGACAGTGACCAGGTGTGAGTGGAAGGAGGTCATCAGGGTCATTAGAAAGCGGAGTAAAAAGGCGAGAATTATCAACATCTTCCATCACAAAATAGCTGGAAGCTGAGAGAAATAAAGCACTAGTAAAGATTGCGATACAATGCAAAAGGAGAATTAACGAGTTTAAACAAAGCGTATAGAAACAAGTACATCTATTCAGGACAAGAATATACCAAATAAACAAAGAAACTATACGAGTAGAAAGCAAGAACGCCATAGGTAACAAACGAGTAGCAATAAGCAATGACCTTAAGTCACAATAAGCATCAAAGGGGTTACTCAGAAAAATACTTAAGTCAGCGAGAAACGTGACATAACAAGTATAAATGCAAAAACACATCGAATGTGACGACGAGAAAAAACAAGTTTGTTCATCAATGAACATTAAGATCGCAAAAGATGTAAGCAAATTGCAATACATAAGCGCGTGAGAAATACGCAACGAAGTTTTGAAACAAGGAACGAAGCAGTTATAGAATACGAGCTTGAGTAAACGAAAGACACAAGCAAGTGCGGCCTTGACCCACATAGTACAACGAGATAAGGCATATAAATAGCTGAACGAGTCCTTAACTGGAACAAGTTTATTTTGGGAAATAGGTGAGCGGCTTCCGTACTTGCAGTAGCGACTCGCCAGACAATGGTTGGCAATCAGCCAGAGTTGAGATAAGAGAAACTTGCTTTGAACTGTGTCAAGCGTACAGGAAATAAACAACAACTTGACCTTACTCCGGCGTGTATACAAACAAGTTTGAAAAACAAGCAGTTTGGAGTACACAAACAACATTTGTTGAATCAGCTGTAACTTAAAGCAGATATTCAGGTTGAACGGAATGCAGTCAATCGTAACTTGGACGTGAAAAAGCAATTTAAAGATATATGAAATAGAGTAGGAAATCAATTTCGCATAATTGAGAGGATCACGGAATCCGACAATTTTCAACAAAAAGAAGCTTAATTCTTCCGAGCAAAGAAGACAAGCTGGGACATTGAGAAGAAGGTTATGCATAAGAATAGTTATTCTAGATGTTATAGAATTCAGATTTTCAAACGGTTTCATGAGCGACTTCCAATTGTGAGGCAGGAGGGAGGAGCCGACCGTGGCCATCCTTCTAAATAACGAAAGAAGTGAAACATAGCGTACAGCAAAGTGATGGTGACTGATAGCCATGGTTTTACACAAGGGGAAGATAGTTTTCGAGGAAGAGTTTAAGCAATTACCTGCTATAAAAAATGACATAAGAAGGTAAACGAAATAACACAAAGCAAGGCGAACTTGAATTGCCATTTTGTGCGGAAAGAAGGAAAAACCATTTAAACAACTTACAGAGGTAGCGTAGTTGTTCACGATAAGACATCGTTTCGACAAGTGTTTTTCAAAAATATTGAGATCAGAAACATGAGCGTTCTCTTTTTCAGAAATGGGATTTCTGTCAGCTGTAACGAAATTACATTGCACTTTAGTTTGAAGACTGGGTTGTTTGATTTCACCAGTAATAACCCAACCAAAATCGGTGTCTCTGGCGACCACGGTTGAAGATAACTTGCGTGTTTGCGAATGCAATTCCAAAAAACATTGGCACTGAAAAGTACATCAATGGGACCTTGAGCATTAAACTGAGGATCGGCTAACCTTAAGTGCGAAGGAATCTTTAATCCGGAGGTATTAATAGAGTGACTTGGAGTGTCCTTGCCAATACTGGTAAGAATGAGACAGTTTAAATTAAGATTGGTGTTTCTTTGGCAAACGTCTCTGATTTTCAATTTTGAAGACTGCAAAACTTGAGTTTTCAAATTGTCAATACCGGTCACACTGATAGAAGTAGGCGATGACGAAAGACCTAGTTTTTTAATCAACGATTGCGAAACAAAGTTGTGCGTTGAAGCGGAATCGAGAAGACCACGGGTTCTAAACCAATTTCCAAATTTATCTTGGATTTCGAATTGTACAGTGGTCAAAAGGGTTTGCGCACTGTGAGAAGGTTCGGCATTAGAAATGCAGGAAGAAGCATTAGTTTGTTCGGAGATGCTCTGCATGGAGCTTGAAGAGGCAGGTACTGATGACCTCGATTTATCGTGAACGTGCAATAAAGAATGATGCGGTTTTTTACAATGGAAACAGAGATTTGATGACGTACAGTTCGAAGAAGAATGCTTAGGTGACAAGCAATTGAAACAATGTTTGCTATTCAACACAAACTTCCTTCGATCTTCGACAGACAATTCTTTAAAGGATTTGCACGAATACAATGTGTGAAGCTTTTTACAGAGCGTGCATTTTAAAGATTTATTAAGCGGCCTGATATCTTCTCTTGAATGATTGAAAGGAAAACGGGTTTGTTTGTTTTCGACAAATGGGGGCTGATGTCCCTTTGAAGAAGCAAGTTTTTTTTTCAAAAATTTGACACTGAGGATTCGTTTCGACCTTTTCGCACTGAAATGCGAGTGCTGTAAGGAATTGACATCGACTGTTGAGAAACGAGATAAGGTGTTCGAACGAATGTTCCTTGTTGCAGGCGAGTTCGATCTCCCAGGCCTTCAGTGTCGAAAAATCGAATCTTGATGTAGCTAGGTGAATAAGTATGGTGTCCCATGTTTGGACAGGCTGTTTTAGTTGGTATAACGCCCTGACATTTAACTGCATAGAATCTAAGAGGTCTCTTAAAGATGTGACGTCATTAGGTTTGACGGCTGGTAAGTTGAAGAGACAGCGGATATGACGAGCTACACTCAAACGTAAATTGCCATATCTCTCTTTAAGGAGATTAAAGGCGATGTGGTAGTTGTCTGCGCTTAAAGGCAGTGACTCCACCAAGGCCAAGGCCTCAGATTCCAAAGACGTACGGAGGAAGTAAAATTTATGTATGTCTGGGATCTCAGCATTTTCATGAATTAGGGAGCAGTAAAGTTCGTAAAAAGAATACCATTCACCTTCCTTGCCTGAGAAGTGCGGTAGGCTTATCTTGGGAAGTAACGGTTTCGGTTTGTTCTTGTGAACTGAAGCGGGTGCGAACTGGGCCGGATTGATGACCCTAGTGTCCGGTTCTGAGATATTGCGGATCAGTTGGTGGGCCTTTGCAATTCCTTCAAAGTACAAGGGTTCGACCTCGTCCCGATCCGATTGAAGGTCTGGGCAAGCGGATTCAATCTCGGTTTGAATTTGGTCATAATAATCATAAGACCGTTCGTACAACTTAAGGCGTTGTGTTAAGATATCTAAATCACAGTCGGCGGGATTTAACTTGTTGATAAAATTTCGGAATCTAGTGAGTTGCCCTTTATAAGAAGAACGTCTAGCAATGAGAGTTTCATCTTTTTCAGTAGGAGCCATGATAAAGAGAATAAATTGAAATAGAACTCACGAAACTGTAGAACCTTGGAGATGCTGTCAAGTTTGCAGCAGAGAATGGGTCGAAAGACCGGGACACACCAAAGGAGACAGGAGCGGCCTCTTTCCCGTTCACAGGCTTTGCATGATGTAATTATAGCTGAAAAATCCAAAGCAGATGTTAATAATTTGCCAAGTATTGTCAAATGACATTTGACAAACAATAGAAATAAAAAATGGACTCTCCCGGGTTTCTGGGACCAAATTTTGGGTAGTTTATTGGCTGAGGAATAACCCACCCACCAAGGGAAGATGATTAAGAGAAGGAAGTAGATTTGGGATTGGAAAAGAAGGATAGAAAAATAGGAGGAGAGTCCCACAAAAATAATAAGTTTCACTTTAAACACACTTAAAGGCGATTGCCACAGAAACTTAACCTTCTGATATCTAAAATAGGTACGGACTTGGTCGAGGCCAACGGGAACCACAGCTGAGGCTTGGGCAGTTTGCCAGAGAGTGGCTTTAGTGTCTTTCCTCCCAAGCACGAATAAAAGTACTATAGGGAAGGGTGATGGTCTGGCCAGACAGATAGTAAAAGCTTTATTGAGTATGAACGAGGGCATAAACCTAGGAAGAGCTAGGAAAGCCAGGATCCTGCCTAACTGTAGTATCAGAAAAATGATGAATCCAAAAACAAATATTTAATTTATTTAACAATTATGCAATATAATTTTAATAAACATAGTTCGTTTGAACTCTTTAACAAATAGGGTCGCAGACCTCTCAACATTAAAAGGTTGCTCCAGGCAATTGACCATTTACGAGGTTTCAAACCTTTTCTAAAATCTTTATAAGATTTAAACAAATGAACAATGAAATAATTAAAGCTTAAACGTGAATTGGAGAACAAAGAGTGCACCTTAAGAAATTCTGGAGAGAATGTTCTAGAGAAAGTGACAACTTTGAAAATAACAATAATAACAACATGAAAAATAAGATAGAAGTTCCTACAACTTCTTATATTTAAACAGAATTACTTTGTGAGAATTATATAAAGAGAGCAGGTCACTTACTGTGAAACCTGAAGAAAGTGAAAGGGAAAGTTCTGGACTTCCCAAGTTTGAGCAGGAATCACTCGCCAAATGGGACAGTTTCCATTTCGTGAAACCTGAACATGACTCGCTCAAGAGTTTAAAGAGTTGTTTTCCCTGATTATGGGAAAGGAACAACGTAAATTTAAAACTTGTATCACACAAGCAATTATGCAGAATTTAATTAATGTTAAACTAGCAAAGAGGGAAGGGCACCTTGTGAGTGACACCTTATAGAAAGTTACAATTTTATTAATAATGATGGTTAGTAGAAGGTTGAGGAAAGATCATTGGGATATAGGATCAATGTTCATGGCCGTATTTAATATAACCGGACGATCGCGACGCGGTAGAAACGTGGAGCAAGCACTGTTTATCACTATAGTCTATGAAGATGGATGCAAAGTTCACTATAGAAACACTAAAGTTCATGAAAAAGAAAGTTATTGCAATTATGGAAATAACTGATTGCACTATATAGGTGAGAGTCTATTTCTTGAAAAAGTTGTGATTTACAATTAAATGCGCCATAGAATGTTCCAGAGGTTCCAGCGGTGGAGGAAAGTTAGCTATTGCAAAAATTTGTGAGGAAGATTCCTCATTTTAACTAGCATTTTCACAAGTGCGTGAACAATACTTGACGGCAAGACTCGCAGATAGAGAACAAGATCTCGAAGGTTCCAGAACAACCTTAGCAGAAAATGGGGTTGAGAAAATCCAACGGAGGAAATAGCTTTATATTTATAGACAGCGGGTACTAAATAATATCCCACGTAGCGAGAGAATTTCTCGTTTAAATAGCTTAAGAAAAGCTCTTTTTTAGTAAGGTTGGCTTATACAAGCAGAAGCTCAACATGGCAAATCTCGCGAAGAATGATTACCGCCCCATAAGTAATCTCACGCTGTCTATAAAATAATCTATAAAAGCATGTAGATAAAATGATGAAGATGAGGTTAAAACCTTTAAAATGGTACTTATCTTGATTTCATGTTGAAGTTGAAGTTTCCTACTACTATGCCAACATGGCGTAAAAGAGTGTGAGCCTCTTGGTTTGAGGAGGCAAGCTCGAGCGGAGCTTTGACTGAACGAGTCAACTGCAGACTAAGAAGTGAGAGCGGCTCAGCGGAGCACGGAGGGTCCAAGAAAAGGGGGAAGGAGTGGGGGGGTAGGAGACAAAAGGAGAACATATAAACATTGCCAACTGTGATACAAAAAATTAATTTCTTGCTGAGCTGATCTTCTAAGAGTTGATAACAGATGATATTAGCGCAGCATGGTGAGTAAAGAAGTGGATGTAGTCCTCTTGCTCCAAGAGAAAATAGCTGACGATGGTAACAGGATCTGGTGGCCAAATGGATAAGTAAGTCCTCTAGCACCAGGAAGAATTGAGGAGCTTCAGAGATTCGCTGCGAGGTGACGCTAGGTGGGTCACAGAAGTTATATATCTGAAACATACTTATGAAGACATAAGAGATATGCCCAACAAGGAGAAAACAGATGATCACTGTTGGTGTTTGGCAAAGAGGAAGGAAGAAATGAACATGCAAAGAGCAATAAAAATTATATCTCAGGTGCCGTGTATTCAAAGAATACACCAAGGCCATTTGGCACAAATCTACACCGTTTCACCGATCTGAACCAAATTTCACATACTTAGTCTACACTTTGGAATCCGACGAGTAACACCGTCTGCTTGAAATTTCGGACAGACCACTCCATTCCCTGCATTAGGTCCATTGGCATAAATCTACACCGTCTCACCGATCTGAATCACATTTTGTACACTTACCCGTTGGAACCCTGCGGGTGACACTGTCCACTTTAAATTTCGGACAGACCACTCCATTTCCTGCATTTAGGCCCTTTATCACAAATCTACACCATTCTTCCTAATTGCACCACATACACTTTGAAACCCTGCTGGTAACACTGTCCACTTGATATTTTGGACAACGTTCTCCATTCCCTACATTTAGAATAACAAACAAACTTAATTTGAAAACCATATATTAAGGCCCTAGAATCATTCATGTCCGTTGTAGTGTAAATGTAAGAGTATTTTAATAAGTATATTGTTGACTGGCAATTCGGGCTGCATCGCGTCGCCCCTGCCAGTGTTCTGGTGCAGAATTGCGAAAATAGTTGAATCTTGCGCTGCTTATAAATTGTAGTCACGGGGAGTAATTAGTGCAAAAAGACTTCTTTTACCCCTTAAAACAGTTATCATCATGAACATATTATGCATCTGTATAAGTGCAATGGTGTTGGTGCAATACATTGAGGTTATCAGCTGCAATAAGCGTTGGTGCTTGCAAATTTACCGTAATTTATTCCGAAACTTATTGTTAAGCGCTTTGTGGCGATAAATGATACTATTGCTACCTCAGGAGCTCGGGACAGCCGAAGTTTTCCTAAGTGTTCTGATTCTTTTCCTACGGCGCTATGCGACAAAAGACGACACTATTGGTCTCTACATCTCTAACAGACAATGAGATATAGGTCCTAGGCAGTGTCTTTTATTTCGCTTATTCCTCTTTCTAATCATTTTTAGAAATGTGTTTGTAAATTACATGTGTCAGTGCTGTAGTTAGTAAATAGCCGTTTCCATATTCATTATTATCATTATTATCATTAGGGGAAAATGATCTAAATGTTACGTCCATTATACTGTACTGCTTATCACCCTCCCTACATCCACCACCACCACCTCCACCACAAAGAGTTGTATTTTTTCTTTCGGGTAGTTTAAGTATCCTATGTCAGTTCTGTAGTAGTATTCATTATCATCCATAAAACATATAAATCCACCGGGCGAAGCCGGGCACTACTACTAGTTTATATATATATTACAATTTGCCTTACGTCCCACCGACACAGACACTGTACGTCTTATGGCGACGATGGGTTAGGAAAGACTAGGAGTGGGAAGGAAGCGGCAAAGAGATAAAGCGCCCATTTGCCTGGTGTGAAAATGAGAAACCAGGGAAAACCATCTCCAGGGCTACCGACAGGGGGGGTTCGGGACGCTCTATTTCCGGAATGAAAGCTCATAGCTGCACAACCCTAACCGCACGGCCAGCTCTCTCCGTCAATCATATCATACTATATCATAATATAATCTTTTTTATTGGGCTGGACGGAGGGAGAGTGCCTAGTCCACAAATTGGTAATACGCAGGGCCGTCGCGAGAGGTGCGGTCTCGCCAGGCCCCGCGCTCAGAAAGGCCCCGCGCTTCAGGCCATTTGTTTTCATAAATGAAAATAAATAAATAAATAAATAAATAAATAAATAAAGATAGTGTGTTTGATTCAGTCCAGCCCAAATTAAAATTTGTCCTCGGCTATGTTGATATGATAGCAGAAACTCCAAGGATCGTCGAATCGTTCATCGAGATTTTGGAGGTACACGACACTACGGGAAAGGGGTTAGCTGAGGTTTTAGAAGGAGTATTGGAGGATAATGATCTTGATATCATGGACTGTTGGGGACAAGGGTATGACAAGGGTGCTAACATGAAGGCCAAGTATAAGGGAGTGCAGATGCGAGTAAAAAAATACTAATACACGAGCAATGTTCATAGCATGTGTTGTACACAATCTTAACTTACTTTTGGGTGACATGGTTAATGCAATAAGAACGCTATGGCATTTCTTGGTATAGTTCAGCGCCTGCACACTTTGTTTGTAGCTTCCACGGAAAGGTGGGACATTTTGTGCGAACTATGTCCTGGCCTCCTCACACTAAAATCTTTAGCTAGCACGAGATGGGGATGTTGAATTGGCAGTGCCAAGCCCATCAGGTACCAGTTAGGCAAAGTAAGCGAAGCTCTAGAAAAATTGACAGAAACTACCAATGATCCTGTTACCCGGTCAGAGGCCCAATCTTTGTTGCTTCATACAAGTTCGTATGAATTTGTTTTAAGCCTCGTTAACTGGTACGATATTTAATTTTCTGTGAACTCAACAAGTAAAACTCTCCAATCTGAGAAGACTTCGTTAGATACGGCATTAACCGAACTTCAGGGCCTAAAGTCATTTTTTCAAAATTATCGCAACACTGGCTTTGACAGTGCAATGTTCACCGCCAGAGAAATAATGGAAAATTTGGGCTATGCAAATACATTTTCTATTCGCTGTCAAAGCAATCGCAAAAGGTTCCTTGATGAAATAAAACAGCAAAATGATCAGCAAGTGGAAAAAACTGAAGAGGAACTTTAAAAAGAAGCTGAAAATAAATTTCGGGTAAATTACTTTTTGTCTGTCGTAGATACTGCACTGAGCTGCGTAGAAAATAGATTTAACGAAGTTAATTTTTTTCGGAATACTTTAGATTTTTCTTCGATCCTTCCAAGCTTTCCAATTTAGAGGAAAGGCAATTGAAAGACCATTGTCAAACACTCTCTAATTTTCTAAAAGACGGGGAGCTTGAAGATTTGGATGCAGAGGATCTTTTTCTGGAGCAACAATTATTTAGGTACGCTGTTTCGTAATCTGTAAAAGGTGCTTGCGGTGCACCAGAGTACTTAGCCCCGATAAAGGAGTCCTATCCTAATTTAACGACGGCATATCGAATTATGCTTACAATTCCTATAACGGTTGCGTCGGGGGAAAGGAGTTTTTCCATTTTGAAACTAAACAAAACAAGTAGTTCCCTGAAGAATTAAAGCCTATTTTCATATATCCTACTTATGTTAACTGCCACTATCAACATACAACATTTCAGTTTGATTGCTGTAATAGATTCGTAGATATTGAGAACCGACTAAATATTTCGGATGTTCGCCATGTTGGATTTTTATATATGTAGGTCATAGAGTTATGTACTGTTACATGAAGATTATTGTGTACGTGTAGCATTCAAACTTCAATCGCATGGTTAGGACACAAGAAGTAAAAACGAGATTTTAATATGTCACACTGCTGCCATCTTGTGGTTATGGAAACATTTGAATAAGGATTTACTGTACCAAGTTTCACTGCACTCGGATGGTTATATTGTGAGAAATGTCCATGTGAATATTTTTACTTCGCGTCACCACCATGTTGGATTTGTATTATTGAAAGTCCTATAGGTGAACTTATCTTCATAGCCCCTATGAACATTTAAAACAAGTAGTTCCGTGAAGAACTATACAGCCTATTTTCATATATCCTACTATTGTTAATTGCCTCTAGCAACATACACAATTTCAGTTTGATTGCTGTAATAGATTCGTAGATATTGAGAACCGACTAAATATTTCGGATGGTCGCCATGTTGGATTTTATATATGTAGGTCCTAGAGTTATGTACTGTTACATACAGATTATTGTGAACGTGTAGTATTCAAACTTGAATCGCATAATTAAGACACAAGAAAAAACAAGTAGATTTAAAAAAAATTCACAGCTGCCATCTTGAGGTTATGGAAACAATTGAAATAAATTAGATGCCAGTGGATTAACATTCGGATAAAGATTTACTGTACCAAGTTTCACTGCACGCGGATGGTTAAATTGCGAGAAACGTCCATGTTAATATTTATAATTCGCGTCACCGCCATGTTGGATTTGTGATCACCAGGTTATTTAAAGTCCTATAGGTGAACTTAAGTTCATAGCCCCTATGAACATTACAAAATTTAGTTTGATTGCTAAAATAGATTCGTAGATATTCAGTATCGTCTAAATATTTCGGATGGTCGCCATGTTGGATTGTTAAATGTATAGGCCATAGAGTCATGTACCATTAAAGGAAAATTATTGCGTAGGTTCATTATTCAAACTTTCACTTCGATCGCATGACTACATCACAAGAAATAAAAACTTAATTTTAAAATTCGCACTGCCGCCATCTTGAGGTTATGTAAACAATTGAACTAAATTAGATACCAGTGGATTACAATGTGTATAAATATTTCCTGTACCAGGTTTCAGTGCGCTTGGAATATTAAATCGCGAGAAAGGTCTATTTAAAATTTTCAAATTCGCTTGGCCGCCATGTTCGTTTTGTAGTTAACCGGTTTTTGAAAATCTTATAGATGGACTTCCAGTAGTGCCCTTTATCTCCGTACAAAATTTTAGGGAGATACCGCTAATAGTTTCAGAGATGTAGAATGCCGGTGAAATATTTCGCACATCCGCCATCTTGTGATTATGTAAACAATTGAACGAAGTTAGATGTCGGTGCATTACAATGTATATAAACATATACTGTGCCAAGTTTCATTGCGTTTGGTTGGTCAAATCGCGAGAAACGTCTATTTAAAAGTCGCAAATTCGCTTGGCCGCCATGTTGGTTTTGTAGTTACCAGGTTTCCAAAAGTCACATAAGTGAACTTATAGTAGTTCCCTCTATCACCATAGAAAATGTCAGGGTAATATCGGTAATAGTTTCGGAGATATTGGATGCTGGTGAAATATTTCGCACAGCTGCCATGTTGGATTGGTGAGTCGTAACAAAATTTGGAGGGCACGGTCGAGGTCGCCGGGAATAGTGCTATGAACTTTCCGAGTTTCATTGAAATCGCTCCTGCCGTTTAGATTTTATTAGGGGGGGACACACACACGAATCACACACACACACACACACACACGCACACACACACGGACAAAAGGTGATCTCATAAGCCTATTTTTTCAAAATTGAAAATAGGCTAAAAATCAGTTTGATTGCTGTAATAGATTCGTAGATATTGAGAACCGTCTAAATATTTCGGATGGTCGCCATGTTGGATTGTTATATGTATTGGCCATAGAGTCATGTACCATTAAAGGAAAATTATTGCGTAGGTTCATCATTCAAACTTTCACTTCGATCGCATGATTACGACACAAGAAATAAAAACTTAATTTTAAAATTAGCACAGCCGCCATCTTGAGGTTATGTAAACAATTGAACTGAATTAAATACCAGTACATTACAATGTGTATAAACATTTGCTGTGCCAAGTTTCATTGCGTTTGGATCATTACATCGCGAGAAAAGTCTATTTAAAACTTTCAACTTCGCGTGGCCGCCATGTCCGTTTTGTAGTTAACCGATTTTTGAAAGTCTCATAAATGAACTTTCAGTAGTGCTCTTTATCTCCGTACAAAATTTCAGGGTGATAACGGTAATAGTTTCAGAGATATAGAATGCCGGTGAAATAATTCGCACAGCCTCCATCTTGAGATTATGTAAACAATTGAACGAAGTTAGATGTCAGTGCATTACAATGTGTATGAACATATACTGTACCAAGTTTCATTGCGTTTGGTTGGTTAAATCGCGAGAAACATCTATTTAAAGTCGCAATTTCGCTTGGACGCCATGTTGGTTTTGTAGTTACCAGGTTTACAAAAGTCATATAGGTGAACTTCTAGTAGTTCCCTTTATCACCGTACAAACTTCCAGGGTATTCTCGGTAATCGTTTCGGAGATATTGAATGCTGATGAAATATTTCGCACAGCCGCCATGTTGGATTGGTGAGACGTAACAAAATTTGAAGGGCATGGTCGGGGTCGTCCGGAATAGTGCTATGAACTTACCGAGTTTCATTGAAATCGCTCCAGCCGTTAAGATTATATTAGGGGAATACACACAAACGAATCACACACTCACTCACACACACTCACACACAGACACACGGACAAAAGGTGATCTCATAAGCCTATTTTTCCATAAATGAAAATAGGCTAAGAAACTATTTGCGATCAATGATGGCGCAGGAGCGTCTGAACGGTTCGGCTGCTCTGTCAATTGAATGTGAAACGGCCAAAAAATTAGAAATGAACGATTGAATGAGCACTTTTGCCCTAGCAAAGGCCCGCAAAGCGCCTTTTACATAAATAAAAACTCTAAATACTAAACATAAAACAGATTTTTTTAAATAAAAAATAAAAGCCTGCCTTGTAAACATGTTATTTCTTGAACAAAGGGGCCGTTCAGCTGATATTTATCGGTGGAAGTAGACTTATAGCACTTTTAGTAGTTTAGTTTATGAAAAACCGTATAGCCGAAGAAATGTTGAAATATGTAAACGTGATTGCGTATTATTATTATTAATGATGTGCGTTTGGGTAAGAAATTACATCAAGCACATGCTGCTTTTTCCATAATATATTATTTATGCCAAAAAATCACCTGTGTTAGCTCATTATATCAGGTTTCCATTGATATAGCTTGTTGCTTTTATCTGATCAGGTGCTTCTTGTACCCAATTTTATGCTTAGGCCTATCCTATTTGTTGAGGTTTGTTTAGAAACTAGAAATGTAATAAAATGAGTTTTAACTAGCCTAAAACTGTAATTTCTTTTAAAATATCACTCACCGTACAACACATCCACTTACAGTCTAACGCTATCAGTGAGAGAGAGAAGACATTGAGTGACGAGGAAAGGTAGGGGCGGAAGTAGGTGGTAATTGAAGGGTAGACAATCACTAACACAAATGCAGAGGCTGTCAAACGGTGATAGTGCTGCCATCTCTTGCCTTGCGATTGACGGCGGTGGTGATCGCACAGCCTAAGTAGGAGAGGTGACTTCAAATCGAATAAGACCTCCACAAGACCCATATCACTTGATAGTTCTAGAAAACAAGACAAAATGTTTCTTATCAGACAAAGTATCGGTCCCAATCTCAGCAAAAAGCAATGTCCTCACTTGTGTGAAATGTTGAAGGGCTGAAGGCAAAGAGCTCGGAAAGGTTTCAAATTGTGAGTCTTGGAGAGACTATCAAACTAAAAAATCACATTTTGAAAATCTTTGTCGGTCAAACTCGCTTCAATGTTTAATCCTTGTCAAATTAACTTATTTATTTACACAACTGTTTCTTTAATGTGTTCCTTGGTTCAATATCCTCAGGTGTATATTGACTAACACCGGAAGTAGTTATTAGGGATTAAGTGAAACTTTGCATTGACTCACACTAGTGCTCGTAGTGGTAGAAAAGGCAAACTTTTAATCTAATTAACCGGAAATGATTGAGTTTCATTGACTCATGCGAAAAAAAGCAGAGTTCATGTTTGCAGGCAATAAGTGTAGAAATTCTTGCTGAGATGCGATCTAGACAGCCAGTGCCTGAGCGCACGACTAGATACCTCGTTGTGAGGAGAGTTGATATATTTCCAATCATTTTACTGCCATTTTTTTAATGCACTCCATTTGATTGTAGATAATATTATTAAAGAATTTAATTTTCAAATAAGACAATGAGCTGCAGCACTTCACCACATAAGGTGGAGCCGCCCCTGTTACCTACAGTATATTGCCGTTTCTACTTGGTCGGGCTTGAGTTTTCTATCTGGTGGATTATTTATCGCCATCCAAATGACAACTGAGGACAACAACATTAAAGTAATGTTACTGCCGCTTTAGAGGCGCTGAGGTGTTGGAGCTTTATTTTCAAGGGAATCTATAATGTATCAGTAATTCTGACACGAAGCTGTCGCAATAAATTGCCATCAGAATGTGTCGTCATCGAGCCCGCAATCTTCTGTTTGGAGAGGCTAGAGTTAAGCCAATTACGCTGTTCAGCCTAATAACAACAACATTTAAAGGGAAATCAAAAAGCTCAGCTAATCTGGAGATCTAGGAACATTTCTGATCTAAAACGAAACAGTTCCACCTAAAAAGATGGCTTTCACGGTCAAGGAATTAAGACTCAGTAATTTTTCTTGGTTTATGCCCTGTCTTGTCTAAGATAGGCTCATCAGCGGGCTCTTGGTGTCCGTGTCCGGACCGCACCTAAGTTAACAATCAGATGGATTAGCCATGGGCATTCCTAAAGCCCGGTTGTCTCAAATGTATGTATTGAGATACGTGAATTGGAAACCATTTCTCAGTGTTACTGTAGTAATCAAAATAAGTGCTTTTCAGTCGGTCAACACGATGTAGGCCTACCCAAAAGTAATGGGTGTTTCCCTAAACGTGAACATATTTATATGATATAGATTTACTTGCATGATCAGCTTCTCTCGTCAAATGATCACCATCAGTTCCTATACACTTAGGTCAAGGTGAGAAACACCTTGCTTGGGAAGAAAAATACGGTAATTGAGATTTTTGTTGTTTTTAAGATATCTACCAAGTGTAGAACTCTAATATCTTGAAGAAATGAAAAAAATGCGAAAATTGTGCATGCTATTCCTAGGGACTGAATTCTTAAATTTTTACCTATTTGTTTCCTTACTTCTAAATACAAAGATACTCTAATAATTTTCCGAATCTCACTTAAAAGAGCAATATTCATGAATTCTCATTCATTCATGTTCTCAATCCGTAGATTGGTCGGCAGCCATCCTCCTCTTCCATTCTTCCCTGTCGCCAGTCAGTCTCTTCATGTCTCTGTATGAATGTTATGATCTGTTTGATGTATTGCAGTCTCGGTCGCCCTCTTCCTCTCTTGCCCTGAATTATGCCATCCAACACAGTTACTATACAGTTATTGTGGCGATAGACATGTCCTATGAGTTGGTCTCGTCGTTTCCGTATTGTTTTGAGAAATGCTCTCTTTGCATTTATGTTTTTGAGCACTTCGCCATTCGTCACTCTTGCGGTCCATGGAATTTTTCCCATCCACCGCCAACACCACATTTCAAAGGCTGCGAGTCTTCTTTTATCAGCACATCCCATTGTCCAAGCTTCTGAGCCATACAAGGCTACATTCCACACATAACATTTTATAAATTTAGTCCTGGTCTCAAAAGATATTTTCTTTGAAGTCAGAAGGGATTTTTTGCTGTTAAATGCAATTTTTGCTTGGGCAATTCTAGCTTGAATATCAGTTCAACTTTTTCCAGTGGAAGTAATTTTACTCCCTAGAGAGGTGAAGGTGTTAACTTGCTTAAGTGGAGCACCAGCTATGTGAATAGCTGCATTAAGTTGTTCTCTAGCACATACCATTATTTCCGTCTTTTTAATATTGATTTTCATATTATATTTTTCATGTAGAATCCTGTTCATTTCCGAGAGTGCAGTTCATGAATTCTGTAGTACTTAAAAAAACTAAATGATACCTAAAAATATCTAATTGCAGTTTTTTTTTCATTTATTGTAGTATTAAATTTTTTACTATTAATTTGTAAAAGTAAACCACATGGCAGTGTTTATTCCTAGCTCTAATTGATTGAGAGAAATCCTACCTTCAAATACTTGCAGCATTTTTCAGCTTGCGTCTTATTGTTTGGTTTTCTCTTACAGAAAAGTGGGTAAATCTCCTATTGTCCCAAGTTCCCTATATTCTAAGTAAAATAAGTTAATTAACGGGCAGCCTTGGCTTTATTGAATTTCAACTCTTCTTCTTTCTGTGTCTATCCGTTCCAGATGTTGGTGACCATCATAGTTATGTCAGTTTTGGATGTTGGTAGGTCAAGCCTAGACTTAAAAACTACCGGAGGGAAGATGATATTGTTACGTGCCACCCCCCCCCCCCCCTAGTGGCACCTTTTGTTAACTGGATTATGGTGGGTTGAAGCACAACACAGATTGTTCATTTAAATTAAATAATTAACTTTATTGCGGCCAGAAAGATACAGCACTCATCAGTAAATACAAGCAATTATTACCTTACTCCAGTTTCCTCCTCGGCGAGAACACTTCCCCTTTCACTTGTCAGTAAGCCGCAGAAGTTAATCCCTCGTAATGAGGTGGCCCCGTGCGTTGGCTGGAAATATCTGCACTCAGCCTGTCACCGTACTACACACTGTTTCACAATGCACCACAATCACTTATGTCGCACTCGAAAAACACACTCGTTCAAGACACAGTTCCTCTGTAGGCTTCTCACTTCCTCGCTGTCAAGAGAATCAGCTTCACTAGGGGTTTCGCAAGTTACCACACTTCTGTCGCTTAGGATAAACGCTCGCACTAGCTCATAAAAACACAACAACAACCACTGCTTGACAGGTCGCACTTATATAGCAGGCCGGTGACTCAATAAATGCTTCTAGATCCATCCAGGGTTCACGGCTTCTCGAGGTTTCCATCGCTGGCTCAGTCACGAATATTCTGGACCATCCCTTTGTCCTAGTAGCCCTGTTGCATAAGGCGCACGCAATACTCGAGGCAGGGCACAGCCCAGCCCTGGGGCAGTTGTGACTCATGCGGCGAGCGATGACACAAACTCACAGCCGTAACAATATGAAAGTAAAAGGGCTTGGGAATAGAAACAGAATTTTTGAAAAAAAAAAGAGGAAGCAAACCCAAATATACCTTTATTTCTTAATACTAAAAAACAGGAAATAATAGTTGGGGAAGATTAAGGCTTGGCGAATGCAAGGCAGGAAAACAAATACCAACCTTGATTTTTAATTGTTGATATTTTTTTTTTCAAAGAAGTTCTGATTAGGGAAAATCTACTAATAACTTGATGAATGAAACTACTAGAGAAAACACAGTCTCGCTTACGCATCGAGCAACCAAAAGAGTGTACCATCCAGTACTTATAACCAAGTATAGTGATGGGAGATAAACTAGCAGAGGAAGCCGGCAAGCAAGCGCTAAGTGCACTTTCCCGCCCGAGCCGGAATTCAGGTATTATGTGGGAACGCAGTTCACTGGCGAACAAATGAAGACAGCAGACAATTGAATTATTTCCTTTCCTCACAAAAAGTGAATAATTTAGGAAGCATTTTGAAATGCCGGAGAGATTTGGATTAACTGGAATATTTTTATTCCCCCTGAGGATGGATCCCTAAAAGGGGGACCGATTGCCCTCAATATAGACAGAGCTGGAAAGCCCTTTAAGTTTTTGGTGAGAATATTGCAACTAGTAGAAGTTACTTGAAAGAAACAATTATTGCATTTAAATTTGGCTAAACTTTTATCCAGCAGGGAGCAGACTAAACGTTTAGAAAGGGTAAGAAAAACAACTTAACTTTAGGCAAAACTAAAATTCATAAGTAAATTATAGGACTAGGCAAATTCGCCTCAAGTAGGAAGCTGGCTGAGTAAGCTATACTTGCATTCAATAATTTATAAGAGATAAATAAAGTAAACTTAAGGTGCAGTATTAGCAAGAGTTTTGCCATAAACACAACAACTGATTAAACTGGTATTTAACTTGGAATTCATTACTAGTGATTATTTCTTTAAATGCAAGAAAAGATGGGAAAAGGAAGGCTATACCTAACAGCTCTTCGAGCAAATATAATTGAACTCCATGAAATTGTACCAATTTTAATTGCCTCAACAATAATGGAATTTAGAACAATTTGTACAATTAAGAGGTCTGGGACCTAAGCCTCCGTGGCTCAGGCGGCAGCACGCCGGCCTCTCACCGCTGGGTCCGTGGTTCAAATCCCGGTCACTCCATGTGAGATCTGTGCTGGACTAAACGGAGGCAGACAGGTTTTTCTCCGGGTACTCCGGTTTTCCCTGTCATAATTTCATTCCAGCAACACTCCCCACTATCATTTCATTTCATCTGTCATTCATTCAATCATTGCCCAGAGGAGTGCGTCAGGCCTCGGCAACCGGCACAGTTCATATCCTCGCCGCAAGATTCATTTCATTCCTGACCCGGTCGGAGACTGGAAGCAGGCTGTGGATTTTCATTTTCAAGTGGTCTGGGACCTATATTAATAATAACAAGAACCCTTTTTAAGGGTAAGATTCTTTGGTTAATGAATTAGGAAGCAAGTAAATTTTGAAGTAGAATGCTTCCGTAATAAAGCGAAAAGAAAAGCTTTAAAAACAAATAAATAGTTACAGTTCGAAATTCATGAGCGTAGCAGGAAGAGGATTATAACCACTAATATTGAAGCAGAGATACGTATAATATGTTAAATACAATAGGGAGAGGTCACTTTAGTGAAACCTCGATTACATAAGAAAAGTTACAAACGTTTAAACAATTTGGAAATTACAAATTCAAAATTCCTGATCGCAGCAGGAAAATGAAAGTGCAGATTTACGACCACATAGAGTATTATACAGAACTGCGGAAGTGATACATGAAAAAATGGGAGGGAGCCTATTAATAGGCAAGGCCTCATTGAAAAATTGCAAGAAAATTATTTAAATTATACTAAATTGTTAGTAATAGGAAAATTGGGGATAAAGGAAATGGGAATTCCTTCTTCCACATTTTCTAAGGCGTCTTTGAAACTATACTCTGAATGGAGATTAAATCTCATTGGCGACAAAATACACCTCTGTCTCACTCCTCGTCATATCCTTACTGTGTCAGATTTCTCATTTTCTACCCTCACGGCTGCATATTGATTCCAATATAGATTAATTATGAGCTGGAGATCTTTGTCGTTTATCCCATATTTAAGGAGAGCAAATATGTCCTAAAAGTGTGAAGTGCTTGGTGATAATTTGATTAAAAAAGTATAATTTTGTAAAATATTTACACTCTCCTTATAATCAGACTTTCTACTAACAATTGGGCATTGATGTTAAGCTTTTCCCACTTTATGTCAACTTTTTCTGCGCTTTGAACACAAAAACCTATTTTAAAAACCTATTCTACCGATTAAAAACCTGAAATGACAATTTATGACGAACTAAAGAGCCGACTTTTCTTAAAATTGTAGAGACCATATATCAACAGTTGGCAGACCTGGCGACTCTAAATATATATTGTTAGTTCCATTTCTTAAGGTACACAAACCACATGCAAAAATTGGTTGAGGTCCAAATGATAGTATGCACGTTACATGTATTTAAATATTGAATTTATCAGCATGCGTAAAATCAGGTTGGCGACACTGTCATAAATAGGATGCTAAAACTTAAATTGAAACATTATGATCTATATATGTGCCAATTTTGAAATAACTGCATTTATTAGTATGGAAGTTACATGTGATTCAACATTAAACCTATCAGCACGCGTAGAATCATGTTGGCAGCACTTTCGTATATCGGTTACTGAAAATTGACCTACATTTGCAGGTCTATATTTATGCAAAGTTTAGAACTGTTGGCCTGCATACTTTCTGATGTATTGAGATTAGGATAAAAATGTATAGAGTGCATTTTTCAACAGTTGGCACCCCTGTTGACACTAAGGGAACGCATATTCATATCTGCTCTGGTGCGCAAATCACATACCAAATTTGGTTGAAATCCAATAGATAGTATGGAAGGTACATGCATTTAAAGATTGGACCTATCAGCAGACATATACACATGTTGGCAACACTCATGTATGGGCTCCTGTAAATTAGTCTGATGTAATATTATCTATATGTGAGTCATTTTTGGAACAATTCCCATGCATATCCTCCGAGATATTCAACATAGACCTCAATTTTCAATTGCGATTTTTCAGCAGTTGGTAGCACTTATGTCATTTTCAAATAAGACCGTGAGATATTCAGGCATAGGTCTTTACTCATACCAAATTTGGTTTTGAGAGCTGCATCCGTTCAGGAGTTGTTAGGGGGACGCACACACACACACACAGATAGACAGACAGACAGACATTTGCCCGGATCGATCTCATAGGTCTACTTTTTCCCCATTTTTACAAAATGTAAAAAGTAGGCTAAAAGTCCAGTCCCTATTTATGGCACATGCTAACGCTTATCGTCCCAGCTCGGCTCCACAGCAGAAACAACTGGGGATGGCGACAGGCCAATCGCCCAGGTGACCGCTAACTTGGATCAGATTAGGGACGGGTCAAGGAAGTGATTTTGCAAGGACGTCGGCTGTGGACCTGTTGAAACGAACCGTCTCAGCATTTGCCTGGTGGTGAAAATTGGCAACCATGAAAACCATTTTCAGGACGGCGAGGTGGGCTTCGAACCCACGCTCCCCCGATGCCAGCAAGGCACGAGCTGGCGCATTAGCCCTCTCGGTCATCGTGGCCGGTAAAATGTGATTACAATAATCATACAGTAGATTGCTTTAAGGGACCGAACAGCATTAGATTGAATCTGAAAGATTATATTCTCGGTTCGATGTAATCCTAGATATTATTATTTCATTCGCAAATGTTTATATTTAACTGCAAGGAAATATTGTGGTAATTCAAGAATGTTGCTATATTTCTCGCAAGACCTTTTTTTATGGTCTGTTTTGCGAGGGAAAAAGTCAATTCATTATTAAGGGAGAGAAATGAACGAACTGTTTCCACAAGCAAAACTCTAATCAGCCCTTCGAACACACGTTGCGCTGCTAGAACGCCCCCCTGACACGCCCGACTTGTTGAAGTCAGCTACGCACGTGCCTACTACTTTACACAGACAGTTTCCCAACCTCAGGAAGCCGCACCCTTTGTCCCTAGCCTAAGGGCAAGCTACACCCCTTTTCTCTCTTCTCTTCTCCATTATCGAAGTCTTTTTGTTCGCTCTCCTTAATTGCTCTAATGGCGGTTGTGATTAGCTAGATCAACCAGGACTCACTTCTTCGCATCCAAATTGACTAAATCACGAAGCCGTGGTTCCTATTCAAAGTTCATTGATTTCTATAATATTCTTTTCCTCCTCATTTGCGTATTGTTAGAAGCCGCCTTGCTTCAGCTATAACGAAGGTGGAAACTTTTGAAAGAAACTAAGTTACAATTACCGTAACTTACCAAAAATGTAGCGAAGATGCAGTTCTAGTCACCACTCTCGAGGGGGATAACAGCAGCTACTGCTAACGTCGCCGTTAAGATAAGTAACCATATTACGTAATGTAATTGAAGTGCATGCCTTAATTTTATTATTAGCCTATATGGCATTGTTCTAATTTGTATAAACGTAAATAATATTCTTGCGTAATTCACGAACCCATATAAATAAAACTAACTAACCTGACATAACGAGATTACTGCGAATCAAAATATAAACACCAATAGGGATGTATAGAACTAGCACCGATAGAGCGCACTGCTGTTGTACTGGGTAAGCGCAAGGCGCTCTTCGTTTGTCTCCCGTGTTCTCATGCCGCTAATATGTACGAATTTAAGTTGTTTAAATTGTTATTTTCGTGACTATGCCGAGCTATTGCAGTGTTCCTCATTGCAAAAATCAGGGAAGCCCGTTTTCGTTTCACCAATTTCCACAAAATAAAGAAATGAGGAAGAAATGGTTACGTGCTATTAGAAGGTAAAATTCGGTGAGAAAAATCTGAGCGAATATATTAAAATGTGTTCCCATCATTTACAACCCGATGACTTCACGAAAACTGTGTTGGATAAGTGTGATTTACAAAGGGAAATAATTCCTATTTTGTACTTACAAACTGATTAGACATTCCGATAATAACCACTGATTTTATGCGTTTGTATTTGAAGCTGAGAGAGCAAGATTAAAACTGGGCGCTGTTCCATCGCTTTTACCGTGGACCACGAACACAACAAACATAAGGAAGAGACCATACACAAGAAAATTGCCGGATTATCACAATAAGCAGGGGCGGATCTAGGGGAGGGCGAGGAGGGCGACCGCCCTGGGTCCCGCGGTCCGGGGGGCCCCGCGCCATGATTTTTTTTAAATTTAATTAATTAATTAATTATACTTTTCAAACTAATTTATAATTCATATTCCTTTTTCAGTGCAGCTATGACCTCCCGTGACCGTTTAGCGAGTTTAGATTTCAGTGAAATGATAGAAGACTTCAGCCGGGAAAAAAGTTGCAAAGTAATATTTTAATATTTCATAGTTTACATAATCTTCTTAGAGGGAACTTAAAGGTTTCTTTCATATTATAAAAAAGATGTACTGTAGTGTATTGAAAATATTGTGACTATTCTTTATTATATATATATATATACACCGCGGACAGGCCAACAAGGACCACGCAAATATCACTTCTTTATAGGTCTAGTTTCCTTCTTTCTCTTCCAGAAGTCTTTCATCCTGGTCGACTGTGCAGCTCTTCTTTCAGCAGTCCATTCTCCTCTGTTGAGATTTTTCTTCTCCCCGACAAGAATTTTGAGACCAAAATTTTTTTTTCTGTACTCTATTCGATTTAGACAATCTTCTTCAGTAATTTTGAATTTTTGAAGTTCTTCTTTCATTTGTTTTACATAGCCTCCTTGTCCTTTATAGTTCCAGATTTTATCAAAAATTTGTTTGTTTAACCTTGAGCAATCCATGCGGACCATATGTCCGTAGAACTGAAGTCGCCGTTTTCTGATCATCACTTCAAGGTTGTCAATTCTTTATTATATTATTATCACCAAACTATTTTCCATTTGATTTAATATCTTTTTATTTCCTATTGTTGTGGGCCCCACGTTATCATATCGCCTAGGGCACCGCCCCTGACAATAAGCCTACAATATCGGAATCTGCAGAAATCATCTCCATTGAAGTAGGTTACGGGAAGAAATCGTCAATATACACGAAGAAGTGAATGTAACATTTCTGACTCCCATTTTCAAAGACATCAATACTCGGACAAATACTTCAAGAATAAATGTCGCAACATTAACAGTCACAAACGTATTATGGTTGGTTTCTTGAAATCAGAATTAATCGTCAACTTCCATCTGCCCGACGGAGAATGTGGTAGTGACTGACTTCTACATTCTTGAGACATAGTCAGATGAATGGAAACAGTTCGTGGCCCTAAAGCAGGGATTCTTAAACTTATTAAAAATTGTACCCCCAAGTCCTTTCCCAGGGGTACGGGAACGATTCTTATTGAGAAATTGTCAAAATTAGGCTACATAAGAACCAAACGTTGCGATGCATTTTCGAGGTATACCGGTACAATACCGGTATCAACTTCCTTTGATTATGTTTACCTTAAAACATGACAATTTCATGTAAGCTATCAACCTCAAAAAAAGACATGAATCGAAGTCTATAAGCAAGTGAATATTTAAATCTCTATTTATGATTTAAGTCTTATGGAGATATGTTTATCAATATAGGCCTACAACACTCAAGTAATTGTAAACTTAAGGAGAAAGCATGCTGACTCATATTCATTATTTGAATAATAAAGCTTGTTAGAATGTTGTTATTACCGCTCTATTAATTCTTCCTTCCTCCCGCTAGTTTTAGCGCCTCTGGTCCGTAGCTCATTTTGCAGCTGTTTAACGCTTAAACGCTAAAAATCGTCCATAATATATTAGGAGATATACCTATAGAATTAATGAATATAGTCTTGGAGTAAAATTAGAGAATATATAATTTACTTTAGCTTAGAAAACTCGGTCACAATTTATACATTCCTCGCAGCTGACTGGGAGAAACATAAGACGATCGCCTTGCGCTTACCCAGTACTACACGAGCGCTATCTGGCGCGAACTTTCTCCGGCTACATCCCTATTGTACGCACAACTTGTATGTAGTTAGATAACATCTTATCTTATTATATAACACGCTATGGTGTATGCTTCACAAAACTCAGCTCCTAAACCAGAGGGAGTTAGAAGGTGTGGTTTGTACCAAAATCTTCCAAATCGTTTCAACAGTACAGGGAAAATCTTGCATTTCTTGAAAAGTTTGTTTATAAAGTGCTTTTAAACAAATAAACAAGACGATAGCCCTTGGCAGAACTGTGTCGCGTACAGCCGCATAGCACTAGAGCCGAACGGGTAGTCTGTACACATGGGGCGCAAACAAGACGATAGCCCCTGGCAGAACTGTGACGCGTGCAGCCCGCATAGAACTAGAGCCGGACAGGTAGTCTGTACACATGGGGCGCAAACAAGACGATAGCCCCTGGCAGAACTGTGTCGCGTGCAGCCCGCATAGCACTAGAGCCGGACAGGTAGTCTGCACACATGGGGCGTAAACAAGACGATAGCCCCTGGCAGAACTGTGTCGCGTGCAGCCCGCATAGCACTAGAGCCGGACAGGTAGTCTGCACACATGAGGCGCAAACAAGACGATAGCCCCTGGCAGAACTGTGTCGCGTGCAGCCCGCATAGCACTAGAGCCGGACAGGTAGTCTGCACACATGGGGCGCAAACAAGACGATAGCCCCTGGCAGAACTGTGTCGCGTGCAGCCCGCATAGCACTAGAGCCGGACAGGTAGTCTGCACACATGAGGCGCAAACAAGACGATAGCCCTTGGCAGAACTGTGTCGCGTACAGCCGCATAGCACTAGAGCCGAACGGGTAGTCTGTACACATGGGGCGCAAACAAGACGATAGCCCCTGGCAGAACTGTGTCGCGTGCAGCCCGCATAGCACTAGAGCCGGACAGGTAGTCTGCACACATGGGACGCAAACAAGACGATAGCCCTTGGCAGAACTGTGTCGCGTACAGCCCGCATAGCACTAGAGCCGAGCGGGTAGTCTATACACATGGGGCGCAAACAAGACGATAGCCCCTGGCAGAACTGTGTCCCGTACAGCCGCATAGCACTAGAGTCGAGCGGGTAGTCTATACACATGGGGCGCAAACAAGACGATAGCCCCTGGCAGAACTGTGTCGCGTACAGCCACATAGCACTAGAGCCGAGCGGGTAGTCTATACACATGGGGCGCAAACAAGACAATAGCCCCTGGCAGAACTGTGTCGCGTACAGCCGCATAGCACTAGAGCCGAGCGGGTAGTCTATACACATGGGGCGCAAACAAGACGATAGCCCTTGCAGAACTGTGTCGTGTACAGCCGCATAGCACTAGAGCCGAGCGGGTAGTCTATACACATGGGGCCCAAACAAGACGATAGCCCCTGGCAGAACTGTGTCGCGTACAGCCGCATAGCACTAGAGCCGAGCGGGTAGTCTATACACTTGGGGCGCAAACAAGACGATAGCCCCTGGCAGAACTGTGTCGCGTACAGCCGCATAGCACTAGAGACGAGCGGGTAGTCTATACACATGGGGCGCAAACAAAACGATAGCCCCTGGCAGAACTGTGTCGCGTGCAGCCCGCATAGCACTAGGGCCGGGCGGGTAGTTTGTACACAGGGGGCGTACACAACCCACTATGCGAGAGTTCTCACACAGGTCCGCTGGTTCTATAAGGTGCGTTCAAAAAGTAACGAGCCGGAGGCATAATTACAGAAACCAGTACCTGTATGTTAGAAGTATTGGCGTGGCTGTTGAAGCACTTGTCCCACTGTGGCACGAGGCGGTGAATGGCTGTCTCATAAAACTCCCTGGGCTGTGATGTGAACCAGTTCCGCACGTACAGCTGGACGTCGACGTCCGAAGTGAATCGTTGGCCGCCCAGAGCCCTTTTCAGGGGACCAAACATGGCG
This sequence comes from Meconema thalassinum, assembly GCA_946902985.2. Lineage (NCBI taxonomy): Eukaryota > Metazoa > Arthropoda > Insecta > Orthoptera > Tettigoniidae > Meconema > Meconema thalassinum. The sequence continues at coordinate 15,929,793 of OX336392.1, forward strand.
TAATCACAGGGAGAGAGGTCTGGACTGTGTGGAGGGTGGCCGAGAACCTCCCATTTGAATTTCTGCAGGAGTGCCGCGACTGTGTTGGCCGTATGAGGCCGTGCATTGTCGTGGAGCAGAATGACCCACGGGTGAGATTGCCTGGTTGTTTTGTTTTGATCGCTTGGCGAAGGGTGGTCAAGGTTTGCGAGTAACGCTGGGCATTCACAGTTGTCCCGTGCGGCATGAAGTGTATCAGAAGGGGGTCATCTTGGTCAAATAAGAACGTCAGCATTACCTTTCCTGCACTCGTGTGGATGGCCTTGCCTTTTTTTTTTTTTTTTTTTTTTTTTTTGGGTGGTGGTGACCCTGGATGCTTCCACTGGAGGCTTTGTCGTTTGGATTCTGGTTCGACTCATCTCCAGCTACCACTCGTGCCAGGAACCCATTCCCTTCCCTCGCATAGCGCTGCAGATCACCAAGACAGTGGCCCATTCGTCATACTTCCTGGTGTGGTTGAAGACTGTGGGGCACCCATTGGGCACCCACTTTCCGCAAGTGCAGTCGTTCCTTCATGATGGTGTGCACACTTGCGACGCTCAATCCGACCACAGCGGCTATGGCGTTCACTGTCACTCGGCGGTCCTGGGTAATGAGTGCATCAACCAGCTGGACGTTGTCATCGGTAATGCAGGGGGGTGCTCCAGACCGGGCTAACGACACCCGTCCTTCCCTGAAGCGCTTGTGCCACGCCTTGACCCTTGCAAGGGACATGCAGTGTTCGCCGTACACTTGTGACATTCGGCGATGAATGTCCGTTCCGCCTACTCCTTACGCTGTCAGAAACCGAACAACACCTCTTTGCTCTTCGTTTGACGCCTCCATGTCACTGTTTGCAATGCGACTGGCAGCGTTGGACGATTGATGCATGCTGCTGCTCGCTTTGTATCATCGCGTGACGTGCACGCGTGCCCTCTAGCGACGGGCTGTGACCTTTCACGCTCTGGTCGGAACCACACCCCGTTACACACGCCACGATTAGCCGATGTCGTCACCGGTTTGTGCATTCCAGTCTCCGGCTCGTTACTTCTTGAACGCACCTTATATATACATTTTAAACTTCAACTCAGTGACTAAGATCTGAAGATGACCGCTTTGAGGTCGAAACGTGTGATGCTGAAAGCTGTCCCATTATAACAGTGAGCATAACTAATACATGTAATTTTTCCAAGGTTGTTATTTATTATGTGTACATACACAGCCTAGCGCCCCGCCCAGTCTTGGTGTTGGTCGACTGAAAAGCAACCAACAACTGTCCATTTGTCAAGCTCAGTTATCACCACGAGGCTGAGTGCAGCCCGCACGTTAGTTCTACAATCATTGACGGAGCAAGGAATCGAACGTGTAACCTCCTAGCTAAGAGACAAGCGCACTACCAATACCCCCACCAGATGGCCTATTAAGGAATAATTATATTATTTATTATTAATTCAGTAGCGACAGCATTGGCTGTGCTCGCTAAAGCGCAGCGTTAGGCCAAGGGGCCAAGCTCTCTGCTGACTCGGTAGACGCGTGGGTTCGAGCCCCACCGACAGCATTGGCTGTGCTCGCTAAAGCGCTGCGTTAGGCCAAGGGGCCAAGCTCTCTGCTGACTCGGTAGACGCGTGGGTTCGAGCCCCACCGACAGCATTGGCTGTGCTCTCTAAAGTGCTGCGTTAGGCCAAGGGGCCAAGCTCTCTGCTGACTCGGTAGACGCGTGGGTTCGAGCCCCACCGACAGCATTGGCTGTGCTCGCTAAAGCGCTGCGTTAGGCCAAGGGGCCAAGCTCTCTGCTGACTCGGTAGACGCGTGGGTTCGAGCCCCACCGACAGCATTGGCTGTGCTCGCTAAAGCGCTGCGTTAGGCCAAGGGGCCAAGCTCTCTGCTGACTCGGTAGACGCGTGGGTTCGAGCCCCACCGACAGCATTGGCTGTGCTCGCTAAAGCGCTGCGTTAGGCCAAGGGGCCAAGCTCTCTGCTGACTCGGTAGACGCGTGGGTTCGAGCCCCACCGACAGCATTGGCTGTGCTCGCTAAAGCGCTGCGTTAGGCCAAGGGGCCAAGCTCTCTGCTGACTCGGTAGACGCGTGGGTTCGAGCCCCACCGACAGCATTGGCTGTGCTCGCTAAAGCGCTGCGTTAGGCCAAGGGGCCAAGCTCTCTGCTGACTCGGTAGACGCGTGGGTTCGAGCCCCACCGACAGCATTGGCTGTGCTCGCTAAAGCGCTGCGTTAGGCCAAGGGGCCAAGCTCTCTGCTGACTCGGTAGACGCGTGGGTTCGAGCCCCACCGACAGCATTGGCTGTGCTCTCTAAAGCGCTGCGTTAGGCCAAGGGGCCAAGCTCTCTGCTGACTCGGTAGACGCGTGGGTTCGAGCCCCACCGACAGCATTGGCTGTGCTCGCTAAAGCGCTGCGTTAGGCCAAGGGGCCAAGCTCTCTGCTGACTCGGTAGACGCGTGGGTTCGAGCCCCACCGACAGCATTGGCTGTGCTCTCTAAAGCGCTGCGTTAGGCCAAGGGGCCAAGCTCTCTGCTGACTCGGTAGACGCGTGGGTTCGAGCCCCACCGACAGCATTGGCTGTGCTCTCTAAAGTGCTGCGTTAGGCCAAGGGGCCAAGCTCTCTGCTGACTCGGTAGACGCGTGGGTTCGAGCCCCACCGACAGCATTGGCTGTGCTCTCTAAAGCGCTGCGTTAGGCCAAGGGGCCAAGCTCTCTGCTGACTCGGTAGACGCGTGGGTTCGAGCCCCACCGACAGTAGTGGCTGTGCTCTCTAAAGCACTGCGTTAGGTCATGGGGCCAAGCTCTCTGCTGACTCGGTAGACGCGTGGGTTCGAGCCCCACCGACAGTAGTGGCTGTGCTCTCTAAAGTGCTGCGTTAGGTCAAGGGGCCAAGCTCTCTGCTGACTCGGTAGACGCGTGGGTTCGAGCCCCACCGACAGTAGTGGCTGTGCTCTCTAAAGTGCTGCGTTAGGCCAAGGGGCCAAGCTCTCTGCTGACTCGGTAGACGCGTGGGTTCGAGCCCCACCGACAGTAGTGGCTGTGCTCTCTAAAGCACTGCGTTAGGTCATGGGGCCAAGCTCTCTGCTGACTCGGTAGACGCGTGGGTTCGAGCCCCACCGACAGTAGTGGCTGTGCTCTCTAAAGTGCTGCGTTAGGTCAAGGGGCCAAGCTCTCTGCTGACTCGGTAGACGCGTGGGTTCGAGCCCCACCGACAGTAGTGGCTGTGCTCTCTAAAGTGCTGCGTTAGGTCAAGGGGCCAAGCTCTCTGCTGACTCGGTAGACGCGTGGGTTCGAGCCCCACCGACAGTAGTGGCTGTGCTCTCTAAAGTGCTGCGTTAGGTCATGGGGCCAAGCTCTCTGCGGGCTCGGTAGACGCGTGGGTTCGAGCCCCACCGACAGTAGTGGCTGTGCTCTCTAAAGTGCTGCGTTAGGCCATGGGGCCAAGCTCTCTGCGGGCTCGGTAGACGCGTGGGTTCGAGCCCCACCGACAGTAGTGGCTGTGCTCTCTAAAGTGCTGCGTTAGGTCAAGGGGCCAAGCTCTCTGCTGACTCGGTAGACGCGTGGGTTCGAGCCCCACCGTCGGCCGTCCTTGAAATGGTTTTCCGTGGTTTCCCCATTTTCAACACCAGGCAAATGCTGGGATGGTACCTTCTGACAGGCCACGGCCGCTTCATTCCACATCCTTCTCCAATTTCATTCACCTTAATCAATTCCATCTCTCATCCCGACGCGCAGGTCGCCCACGGGCGTCGAATAGAAAGACCTGCACTCGGCCTCTGAGGAGACCACACGAAAAAAAAATGTCATCTCTCATTAACTCCTCTCATGAGGTTGGCGTCAGGGACGGCATCCGGCCGTAAAAACCATCCGCCACAAAGACTTCCATCGCATCTCTTCCCCGACCCCGTTGGAAAACGGGAATAATAAGGGGTAGACATTTTTATTTCATTTTTTTGCGTATGGCTTTTAGTGCCGGGAGTGTCCGAGGAAATGTTCTGCTCGCCAGGGTTTGTAGCTGCTTCTATGCGGACACCCATGGGGTGAGCTACAAGTACCGTCACGTGTGGAGTGTTGTCTGGGGAGGAAAGTTGGAATGTAAGGACGAGGAGTTGGAAGGTAGCGGCTGTAGCCTATAGTTAGGGACCAACCCCGGCATTTGCCTGGAGGGAAGATGGGAAACCACAGAAAACCATCTGCAAGATTGCCGGTGGGGGGATTCGAACCTCCTCGCCTCCCGGATGTGAGCGACTGCCTGCAGCCACGCCGTAACGACCACGGCTAACTCACCCGGTATTATTACTCTTATTATTATTATTTTGACTAGGGCTCGGATCTTTATGTAAATACATATTTTAAGCATTTTTCTATAAACACATAAATTCCTGCTTTTCATTTATTAGCACATAAAAAGGCATAATATTTACAATTTTATAATCAGTAAGCTAGATCTTTCAGTTTATTGCATTTTTGTTCTGTGTTACTTCAACGGGGAAGAACCTGTGAGCTATGTAATCTTCATGCAGAGTGTATGTCAGCTTGCAACTATTTTCTTCTTAACTTGTCGCCCCGTGCCACTCACTGTGGAAGCCGGGGATTTCCTTGTCCATAGTCATATTGCACCACGTGCTAGACCTCCCCCCTCCCTCAACTACCTGGAACCAGTGTCACTCACATGCAGTTCATTTCTGGCACTGTGAAGTGTAAGGCAGTGTTACGATGCCTAAAGTAAAAACAACTACAAGTTATCGTCTCCAGCAGTATGTTGCAGATTTTAAAGATTATTTTACTCCTGATGGAGGCGTTCTTTTCTGCCAACCATGTAGAAAAAGCAATCAAGGCTGAACAGCGATCTCAAGTTACATAACACCTCAAGGGCAAGGAACATATTGCCGCAGTTTCGCGCCTTCGGAAGAAGTGTTTCGCGATAATCGTCGGTCATTTGTGATGGACAACCTGAAGATGTATTTCGTTGTGTATTGCAATGCTTCAACAGTCAGTGAGACACAGCATAGATTGCATATTGTTTATATTCACATTAATAAACTAAATTATAACTTAATTAAATATTTTTACTTTTTTGTCACATATTTCAGGTATTTTTAATACATAAAAAATAAAAAATTCCAGATTTTTAGCACCTAAAAATCCGAGCCCAAATTATTAGACTATTATCACCATCATCATCATCCTTAGCGCCCTGAAATTTCTGACAACTATGCCTAAGAGCCCGCAAATTCATCTGTAATGAAGACAAAGGTCTTGACTTCTTAAGAGGAGGCCTCCCCTGAATAAAGACAGTAGCGGGCGGGAACGCGGACTGACAGATAGTGGCAACGACAGGCCTCCCAGGGAGCGCACAGTGCGCAGCCTCTCCGTCATAACGTAACGTAATTGAGTTTGGGCCGAACAAAAGAAGAGCAGCTTCCGTGTTCTGAGGTCGCACGCTCTCGAGAACGAGAAACAAATGAGAAGCGCATGGCGTGAACAGGAAGAAGGACGTGATTGCGAAAAGAACGAAACAATGTGTGGCGTTACGAAATAAACTGCTGATCAAATTAGGGACCGTTCCTTTTAGAAATTAGCACTCTCCATCTCTCTCTCGCCCTTTCTCCTTGTGTCCCTCCCCCTTTCGTCTTCCATATTAATAGTCTGCACACATAATGTAATTTTCGATTGTCAAAGACATTTTTAGCAGCGCCAAATCGTAACCAGCACCAGCAATATGGTAACGACGAAACAAGTGAACGCCGAGCTGCGCTCAATACTGTCCCTCACCCTTGCTTCATTCACCCCTCCCCCCTTTTTTTTCTATTTATCTGAAGCTGGCTTTTAGTTGGGGGTTAACATCTGCCTCCCTGTATCGCTCAGATTTTATTAATGATAGCGTAGCAGAAGGGTATTACAAGCCCTTTGTGATGCGCTAAAAGGCGAGAAATATAGGATCATAATATACTCATGTTCTAATATAAAGCGTTTTGTTATGTCAGTGACAACATCAGAGATCTATTAACTCATATGGGTTTAATACTGTTTGTTGTGCTCACCCCAATCACTATGATTAGTTCACCGCTTGCTTCTGGCGTGGTTCATTTCATTGTACTGTAATGTTGAATGAAATAAAGTCAACTATAGTACACATTTTAGCTAGATAAAAGTGCATACAAAGGAGTTAAATAAACTGGTAAAGGACGATGACATCAAGTAAAAGGACAATATCGGACACTCCCCGATAAAGCAGGTGATGCCTATGAAAAGGCATTCCTAGTGGTTGAGCCTAATACAGGATGTCACTAACATGTACGGCACGAATTGCAGGCCACATTCCTCACACGTAGACGAAGAAATTATGTAATATGAACATGGGTCCATAAATGCTTTGTTTCCATGTTATAGGCTACCTCATTGTCTCCAACTCATTAATCATGGGAAACATACAAGAACAGAACGTTAGAATTGTGGGGAACATGCACTCTTGGTTAAGTCTGGTTACGTTGTCACTATCGTAGGTGCACCGCCAGTGGTTTGTTTTACATGGCCCTGTTGCCATGTGACTTAGCAGATGGCCTTTAGCTATGCGACAAAACATGTACTTCATGCACGATGGAGCACCTCCTCATTTTAGTGTTAATGTCCGTCGACTTTTAAATAACAGATTTGGTGACAGATCGATAGGTAGAGGTGGACCAATTGACTGCCCAGCACGCTCTCCGGACCTAAACCTACTGGACTTTTATTTGTGGGGGCATTTTAAAGCTCTTGTGTATCGAACCCCAATACAAGATGTTCAGAGTCTCCGTGCCCGTATTATGGAAGGCTGCGAAAACACACACAATTCTCCAGGGATACATCAACGCATCCGCGATTCACTACGACGCGACGGCGGGTTGATGCATGTATCAATGCGCACGGAGGGCATATTGAACATCTCCTGTGAGAAAAAGTTGCATGTGCTATGCTGGTACGTTCTGTTCTTGTGATTCACATGATTAATGAGTTGAATGGAAACGATGCGTTTCCGTGCCCATGTTCATATAACATAATGACTTCGTCTAAGTGTGAGGAATGTGTCCTGCATTTTGTGCCGTATATTTTTGTGACACACTGTATAAAGACCGTATTACACGACACACGTCGGCATGGAAGCTTCTACCAGCATGGGTATACATGCTGATACAGAAGCGTCTTCATCATAATCGACTTTGTCCAACCAAGGACCAAGTAAATAACTCTTCATGATCTCAGTTTCCATTGGCGCCAGTGTTCCTCCATTCTCTTGCTCACAGCTGTCCAATGTTGTTTCTTGTTGGTCGCTGTTTCTGGCTCTAGGAACCCCTCAAATGTGTGCATCTTATATCTGTGATCAGTGATGTTCATTTCTTGTAGATCCTTCTTGGTGTTAGGAAACCAATTTTCGTAAGAGTTGCCTTTTCTATTTGACTTGTTAAAGAGGTTAAAAGTTTTCTTAGTGAGTCTGTCGTCAGGCAATCTTGAAACATGTCCAATGAATTTAACCCTTTTTTCGTATGGTATCTGAGATTCTGTCACATGTTTTATATACTTCTTCATTACTGCGTAATCGGTATGTGTCAGCACATTATTTGGTCCGAGAATTTTTCTTAACAGTTTTAGTTCCTTTTTTTTTTTTTTTTTTTTTTTTTTTTTTTTTTTTTCACTTTCCTTATTAGTTGTTAGTCCTAGGCATTCCGAAGCATACAGTCACTCTGGTTGAATTACTGTTTGATAGTGTCGTGGTTTAGTCCTAATAGAGATCGCGTCTATTACTATATGATTTGTACCTTCTATGCTACGTTCTGCCTTCCATGTTAGCTCCCATACAACTCACGAAATTGAACAGGTGCCATTCTTTCCCGGCAGTTTGCATGGAGCATTGAGTACACGAACCAATCGGATAGCTTTTCTCGTCCTAGTAGAGATCCTAGTAGCAACATAAGCAAATAGATTTGTTATGTGGGTAGGCCCATGAATGAAACTATATTTTCTTTAATCGGCGTCTGTGCGAAAAGCCCTTGCGGTATGCAGTAAATACAAAACGTGTCATATTATTATTATTATTATTATTATTATTATTATTATTACTGAGCTATTAAAATTCGAATAGTTATCACTAAGTTTCGGATGTTAAGGAAAAGTCATATTTTTTTTCCTGAGCTCATTTTACGCGAAATATGAAAAATAAGTTTGAATGACGGGTCCCTGATCACGTTTAGAGCAATTTGATGTTGCCTATAAATGCATATTTCGGCCATTTTTATTGTTTTTGTCATATTTTGTCATATTGAAGTGATATAAGGTCATATTTGGTTATAATTTCAGTATTTTTGTTTAAACTGAGGCGTCGTTAACAAGCTACGTGTTATCTGTGTCGAGATTCTAACACAGGATTTCCAAATAATGTAGTAGATATATTTTTCTTTCTTTTCCCGGAACAGGCAGATAGCAGGTTTAGGAGACCTGATTCCAAGGAGGCGCTCCTCTACGGACGTCTTTTAGCACATCTTTCTGGGCAGGTTAGATTGCGACACTGAACACATGAGGTCACGGAACATGACGATAGTGTGCTTCCGCCTTTCAATGGAATGCGACTCCAGTAGATATATTTAGCTCAGAAGCAAGTAGCAAACAAGGAAATGCCAGGTTTTTAGGTCATATTTGCTTGCATATTTTGTACTTCTTAGGGTATTAAACTTCCGAACCCTAGTCATCACGAATAGTATCCATCTATGGTCTTGAACAAGAAGTAGGGAATATACAAATTAAAATGAGTGAAGAAAATAATTTTCCCTACCAATGTTTATCATATAAACCGTCCTCGTTGATCATGTGACAAAACTTAGTTGAAAACTTGCTGTACGAGGAAGGGAGGACATAATGAAACAAGATGTTCAGTAAAGAACATATGAGAACGACTTCTGCATTTTCTAAGTTACCGGTATTGAGAATATTGAAAGAAAAGAAGAACGCTTGAACGGCAAAATTCAGGAAATGTTATGTTATTCTACTTTCCATGTTCATGTTACAGTTTGTACCAAGAATAACATAACATTTCCTGAATCCCACCGATCAGGCTTTTCTTTTCTTCAGGAACGAAGTGCAGATATCGAGATTTAGAAATAAAGTCAAACTTTAATATTGATTTTTAACCACAATATCGTGTTTTGGAACATCTTACAATCCATTTGATGCGTTTCTCCAAGACGAATACGAAATCAACAAAATATACTTTTTGTGAAAAGTGTCAGATGTCGACTTTTGGAAATACGCTCCACACATAGCCTACTTTCTTCTAAATGCATGGGTATTGTTATAATTCTTTGTTCTTTTCAAGGAGTATAAATGAATGTTGGTTGTAGTAGCTTGTTGAAATGCAACGTGCTATATGGATATTATACGTTAATTGATTGAATCCTCACCTGAATAATAAATACGCACACTAATAAAGCCATCACAATAACACAGGTTAATCTACAAAATTCAACACTCATCCAAGTTCAATTACCTAATGACCATGATGTCTAAGCCTCTCAAATGAAACATCAACAGCTTCCTAACCAAATCCTTCCTCGTATAAAAGTGCACACGCTAGTACAGACATCACAGTCACACAGGTTATCAGATAACTTCTACACACACAACCACGTACACGGGGCTACATGACCATGATGCCGCAAAGCCCCTAAAGAATCATCAACAACGACAATGAATTTTAATCGCTGTAGTCGAGTGAAATACGTGGTGTTATCAGTATAAACTAGGGTGAACCCGTTGAGGAATACTGAGTCCCTGGGTCAGTCAAGTACATTTCTCTGGCACGTAAAACTGTTGTGTGACAGCATTTGCTACATGAAGTTTGCAGTGACCAAATACAGACTCCTGAAATTAACTTACAGACTCAAATGTGTAGTAACAATTTGTAGATAAATTTTGGTTCAGTGTCTCTGAAATGTAGTGACGTTAGAGTACCTCCTTAAATGCAACATTTATTGCCCTATGGCTCGCCGGCACTATTTGTACTTTCAAACTGTATAATGATCGAACTCGAGACATTGCTACGTACATTTGGCCATGGCCAAATACAGGCTGGGGTAAATATACACCAACATGGTCTAAATTCTGTCCTTGAGCGTTGTTAATCGTCATACTGAATACAAGGCGAATAGGAAACTGGCGTATTTTAAAATGACATGGAAGAGTAATGTCAGATGGTGTTAAATCAATTCTATGAATCACAACTCTTTGTCCAACACTTAACCCTGTAATGATTTCGAGATCCAAACAACTGTCATGCATTTTTCGTACAATGAATCTTGTTTCATTTAGAAGCCCCTGAGTAGCATTTAAGTTTCTGAGCAATCGCTCCAGGTTTCAAGTTAAGGACTGAGGACTTAATTCTAAGCTGTTCAGAAACTCTATGGGAAATTGGAGAGTTTCATTTTCATCTTCAGTAATTAAGTTATTTACACAGATGTACGATCTGACCGTTCCGGCTAGAAGATCTATAACGTTAGAATTGATTTGATCACAGTGTTCGTTTATAGAGGCAATTTTGGACAATCTTATAGCATTTTCTGGTGACTGAAATTTATTCCCGTAAATTTCAGAGACGATGTTTTGTTTCGCGATGACAGAGGGTGGTAAATCAATAACAGATAGCTCTGCCGATTCCTGATTCACAGAAGGATAATCTCCATTACCAATTTTCCGCAAAAAATCAGCAAAGTCTAATTCTTCTGGTCCTGTTGGCTTATTTTTAAACAGATGAAATATTTAAAATTCTGTCCAAAGAGGAGAAAATATAATAGGCTACAGTTCAGAATAACAGCTTGTTTGGAAGCACGCGAAACAACGAGCTAAACTTGTCTAAAATCTCCACCAAGTACCATAACCTCCCTCCAAAAGAGAAGGAATTACGCAAAAGTCTGCTAAGGCACATCAGGGCATGCACGTTAGCCATTGGTGCTTCATCCCATATAATCAGTCTTGTTGACCTGATATCAATCATGTGCTCCTTTACTGTTCATTTTCAAAGATGAGACAGAAGCTTCATGTAATTTCAACGGTAATTTAAATCTGCTGTGTACTGTACGGCCATTGGGCGCAATTCCAGTCCACGCCACTGGTATCACTTCGAAACCCAAATCAGTGCACTTTTTGACTGGCTCTTTTGAAGTGGAATCTATAAATGAAAAAAAAAACGCAGTGATGCGGAATGTAGAAATATTAATAGCGACAATGTAAAAGTTAAGTAACTCCGTGATACTAAGCTTTTTTTGTTACTATTTCTGACATTTTAGATTTCAGTTATTTCGATTCATTTCACGTTCAAGAGGAATACCCTACGGAACATTTCTGGCATATAGGCCTATCTTAGATATATCCATAAGTTATTTCAAGGTATTAACTAATAAAATCCGGTAGTAGAAGTAGGTAACGCGCGCCGTGATATCGTTCAAGTTACTCCGTGATAGCATGGTGTTCACCATTCAGTGTACTTTTTAATCGTGAAAACTAATGTTTAATGTAATAAAAGTGTTCAAATCGTATGTAGACTATAAGTTTCTATTAACCCATATTGCTCATATTGAAACATTTCACTACACAGTCTTTTTAATAGAAAAAAAAACATTCTATTAAAAATATTCCATTAAACATATTTTAAGTCTTCTTAGTCACTATCAGATTCCTCGCACTTATCACACATAAAATAGACATTATAGGTACCAGACATTGCAAAACTGATAATCAATCCATTCGGCTCCATTCTTCCTCTTGGTGTCATCCGCCAGGGGAGCCACCTCACGCACCACAACCATCATCGTCATTGTTCTGGGGTCTGGAATTAGGCCAAGACCGATCTATTGTGTCTATCTTGACACACTATCTTCACTTCAAATTCAGGTGACACAACGAATGGCTTTCCAATTTTTGCAAGGGTTGCATTTCCTGGAACGGCTGAATATGTTGTGCAATATTCCTTTAGTGTACTCCACGGGTTATTAAAACGTATATTGGCCTTGTATACTGACCACCCTTCTTCCTTCATCGACCTCAATGTTCTTTAAGTGTTTCAGCTGTGTAGGAGCGAGCCTCTTTATTCCTTTTTGGCGCCATTTCAGCGTCCAACCTAATAAAAACGTACTTAATGCTAAGCTCACACACCTTGATTTCACTGGATGTGGATCATTTGTTGAAATGTCAACTCTCTGTTGTTATATTTTTTAAACCTCATTGAGTTGGTCAAAGATAGAACGCAAGGGCTTCCTGGATTCCTGGTTTCTACTGCCATCTGTTGGTAAAAACTTCGAACTTTCGGAATTGAACCTACGTAGTGACAGAGGAAATACGCTTTATCACGGTGTTACTTGATATCACGGAGTAACTTAACTCTACCCTACTAATGCTTCGCAAGGTCAGTGAATAGCAGTGGAAGAAATCTCTTTACACAGCAACACGGAAACCAGCCGTCGACAGAACACGCACTATTTTTGAAGCCTGAAGGTAAGGTTTCATATCTTCACCAATATATTTGATCACATGCTGGAATGCAATGGTACTGTCATCCGTTGTCAGTTACTGGAACTGATTGCAGATATTAAAACTGCTTTGTGGGGCCAAGAGGAAGCTTTGTCCGAATAATGACAAACTCCTTTAAACTGATATCTACTGTATAAACGGAAAAAACGCAATGATGTGGAATGTAGAAATATTTATCTTTAACTGAAAGCAAACAGCATGAAAATCGGCCCGGTAGAAGTCGCTGGCGAATTGTAGATAGAAAGCACAATTATTGCCGTATATGGGCGAATAGCATTATGCCAAAGTTAATTTCATGAAATAAAATACTAATTATAGTTGAAATATAGAAAACAATAGTGATACATATAGGTACCTTTAATCTAAATCACATTTCATAAACATTGGTCCAGTAGGTAGTTGTTGGCAAATTGCAAAAAAAAAAAAAAAAAAAACTTGCGTTTTAAATATATAGATACTGTAATATTTGTGATTGCAAATACACACTATAATATGCTTAGCATTTATTTAAATCAATAAATACAAAAATATGAAGTAAAAAAATTTAAATCCGCTTGGATTTGAACCGCGAACCTCCAGTTTGGGGGAGTATAGGACGCTAGCTCGCTGCTAATACTATGTTAACCACTGCCAGCTGGATCGCATCCCTCCTGGCTACTTTAGACTGCCCACTCGGAGGCGTACAAGATATATATTAATCACTGCCGGCTGGATCGCACCCCTCCTGGTTGCTTTAGACTGCCTGCCCATTCGACGATTACAGCATTGGTTAATGAGTACAACCTCGTTTTCAAATAAAGTCGCTAGGAGCAGCACCAAGTCACTGTGACGAGGTTGTACGCATAAACCAATGCTGTAATCGTTGAATGGGCAGGCAGTCTAAAGCAGCCAGGAGGGATGCGATCCAGGTGACAGTGGTGTTAACAACTGGTTTAATATATCTGACTAGCATATCCAGTCATTGAATGACTATTTCATTAGCATTTTCTGGCGTTTTTATCTAAACCATTTGATACTATAATTATATTATTTTGTTCAGTTCATTTCTAAAAGGATATCAAATTACTGAAATATGGACTAGCGAGCAAACAATAGCCTCCATTTTGACCCAACGGGACGGCACGGCGCAGCACGGTACGGCACGGTCATCCTGAATTGCTAGTCACTGCTACGGTAGAATATTCTATTGTAGAATTACAATATCCTACCGGTCACCTCCTGGAGGACAGTTTAAACAACCCTCTGTAAGATTAGCGGATTTGATAAAACCGGGCCTTGTTAAATCGTAAGTTAGAGTTGGGCTATAATACTTGCATGATTCATACATCCACCATCCTGAATCTATTCGGCTGATGACCTTGTAGTGTAGAAGGGAAAAAAAGACCGTTCCCACATTAAGGTATATTGTTGCAACATTTGGTAGAGATCAGATGATTAGGTTAGTCGTAATTTGATTTAAGCTTTGAACATTTGGGTGGCCGCCATTTCGTTTCCATCAAGATGGTGGCGATATAAAACGTGACATTGAGGTGTCCTTTGCTAGTGCTACCTCTGTACCAAATTTCGTTCAATTCAGTTTCGTCGTGTTTGAATTGATAGTGGGGGGGACAGACATACGCTCTCACAGACAGACTGACAGACAACTATTGACCTGTGTAGATCTCATAAGTCTACTTTCATTTCTTGCAAAAATCGAACGGAATTGGGAGCTTCAGCGAGCACCAGGTTTTACTCCAAGTCAGCACATGTTGATTCCGTGTCGTCTCAAAACTCTCGAGTCTTAAAATTCACGAGTCTCAAAACTCACGAACCAAGGCATAGCCACCTATAAGGTTATAGGTAGCCATGGCCAAGCCAGTTCATTGGGAAAAGGTCCATTGTTAGAGCCAGCCAGAACTGCTTGCCCTCTTGTAATTGGCACCTCTCTCATCAAGATGTTGTTGTTGATTCTTTTAGGGGCTTTGCGACATTTTGGTCATGTACTTGGGTGGGCATAGCATTTTTCTGATAACCTGCGTCACTGTGACGTCTGTACAATACAAACGACATCCCATTCTAAAACTGGGTGGACAGAGATGGGTTAAAGGGCAGTGTGCTCTGCAGAGTCGTGAGTTTAGAGACTGTTCTTATAATGTTCGTTCAGCTACTAGTTTATTGTCGTGAGTTTTGAGACGTAACCGTTGATTCCATCGTTAAAACCCAGAGACAAAAGAAATAAGAAGGCCATGATTCAAGCGAGTGCGGGAGAAGTCATGCATCTCGTCTGTTTTGATCAGCAAAGCATCGTTTACGATAACCTGGTGAAGAAACCACTAACTATTACTGTTGAGCGGCTTCAGTGACGTAGTTGCTAACATGCTGAGCTTCTATGCGCAAGATCACGGGTTCAAACCCGGCCGAAGTCGTCGTATTTTTAGGAGCGTTAAAAATCCCTCAGTGTGCCTTCCTTCGGAGGGAAGTAAAGCCGGCAGTCCCATGTCATAGATTTACGGCATGAAAAAGAACCTTACACTAACTACTCTTGTGGAAGCTAAAATTTGTAAGTTAGTTTGATAACGCTATATTCGTTCCAACGTTCGCCGCCAAGTGCTGACTGCAATGGCGTTTAGTAGTCACGTCCGCAGCTAGGTGTCGTGGACGGTAGCATTTGGTTAAAAAAACTCAAACTTGAAAAAATTAATCGTCTGCTGTCGTTCTACCTGAATTACAGATAACACACACTAATACAGTCATCACAATTAACACCGGTTATCAGACAAATTCTACACACACCCAAAGTACACGGGGCTACACGACCGCGTTGTCGCAGCCCCTAAACTAAGGAACCAAGCAACCAACCTATTACTGTTGTGAAGGAAAACTGCTACTAAAAGACCAAACCTTGCTCAAACAGGATGGAGCCTTCATCAGGGCAATGCACGCGCTATCAATACTCAAGAAACAGTCGGTCATCATTGTGTACAGTGATCAGGAGTTAAACAATTTAGGGTAGGCTATGTTAATAGACTATCCTAGAAGGGTTTCGGGGAGTGTTTTGAGCCATGAACTGAACGCTAGAACCGTTCTATAGCGTCCGATGGAGAATACTTTGAAGGCCTATGCGTGAATTTAAATACAATCAGCCGCCATTGAAACCCCCCAGGGGCTCACAGGTAGTGAGACGTGGGTATCGACCAGTGGACCCCTGCTGAGTCCGGCAATGCTTCCGTCTACTTGTGCCGGGCTCCTCTTTCCTGTCAACAGCCCTTGATCAACTCTTGTTCTCGACGGTATTAGGGTATCCGAGGCCTAGGGAATCTTTCAATTTCCCGCCTTAACTGACCCCTGTTTCATTTTTCCTGATACCCTCATTGTTCGATGGATTGGACCTCTCCTTTTCGTTTCCTGGTAACTCCTGCCTTTTGTCCATGGCCCGAAAGGAGGCAGGGTGTGTGTAGCCTCAAGGGCTGATGGCTGTTGAGCTCGGTAGTTTGCGACCCTGCGGGATTCCTGAGATGGGTCCGGATTGTTCCCATTTTCCACTGCCTTTAGGACGGGTCCTCTACTCTTTCCCTTTCCTATCTGCCTTTCATGACTCTACTTCTTTCCAACTCCCTCAGTATGAGGGCATTTCCTTTCCCTGTCTTTAATTTCCTTTCCGTTTATCTCCTCCATTATTTCTCTCCCTAGGATGTAAGTTAGATATACAAAGTCAGTAGGTATAGTAGCAGTATTTTTAGGCTACTTTTCACATTTTGGAAAAATGAGGAAAAAGTAGACTTATGAGATCGATCCGGGCAAATGTGTGTCTGTCTGTCTGTCTGGCTGGCTGTGTGTGGGTCCCCCCCCCCCCCTCTATCAACTCCTAAACGGCTGTAGCAATCGAATCCAAATTTGGAATGAATAAAGATATAGCGTCCGATGAATATATAAAGCCCATATTTGAAAATTATGTCAGTGCTACCAACTGCTGAAAAAACACATTTGAAATTTTAGCTCCATGTTGAATATCTTGGAAGGTTTGCATGGGAGCTATTCCTAAATTGGCACACGTATAGATAATAATATTTCAGTTTAATTTCCAGGAGGTCATGCTTGGCAGTGTTGCCAAAATGATTATAAGCCTGCTGATAGGTCCAATTTTTAAATACATATAACTTCTACACTATCAATTGGAATTCAACCAAATTTCGTATGTGTTATGTGTACTATAACAGACATGACTATGCTTATTCTTAAGAGCAAGCAGGGCTGCCAACTGTTAATAAATGCTCTGTCTATTTTTACCCTAATATTAATATATCAGAAAGTATGTAAGCTAACAACAGATTTAAAATTTGCACACGTACAGTACCTGACATTATAGATTAATTTGGAGAAACAGTGCTGCCAACATGACTCTAAGCCTGCTGATAGGTTCCATTTTAAAAATGCATGTATCTTTTATACTAACAAATGGATGTCATCCAAAATTGGCCCAACGAGAGATCATAATATTTCAGATTATTTCTGACCAACACATGCGACATTGTTGCCAACATGATTTTACGCGTGCTGATAGATACAATATCTAACTGCATGTAACGTCCATGCTATCCATTGGACTTCAACCACATTTCGTATTCTGTACCTTAAGAGATTGAACTAACAAACCAGGGCTGCCAACTGTAGTCCTCTATTAGGCTACATTATACCAGGTATATTTCGAACTAATTAAAAATTTCGATATTACCAACTTAATTTCGTCATTATTCTAGATAGGTCCATGTAGATTGGCATGAATCTTAAATTTTAAGAGAAGTAGGCTCTTTAGTTCGTCACGGAGCATCTTGTTAATTTTATTAATATTTTCAGTATCACCTTGATATGAGACCGCTCAAAACCACCATCATTATTATAACTTGTATGAATCGCATCCAATGGCCAAAGCTGGGTATGTTTGATTGAACGCCCGAAGGCTCCCAATAAGTTCAATTTCAAGTACCTGTAGTTCCTACTTTAGCTACGGCGAATGATGGACTTGATAGAGCGTTACTAACTAGCCCAATATATCCTACAAATTTTGCCACACGCTACCAATTGCAGTGGTAGGTTCTTTTACATGCCATAAATCTATGACATGGACTCACCGGCTTTACTTCCGCTCTGAAGGAAGACATACTGAGGGATTTTAACCAACCTGGAAGTCTTAAGGGAAGCAAAGAAGAGAGAAGATTAATGAAGGAAATGGGAAAGAGAAAAATAAAATGTATTGGACAAGTCATCAGACACACCACTTCCATCGTTAACATTCTTGAAGGGGAAAGAAAGGAAGAGCAGCTTCGGTGGCGTAGTCGGTAGCATGCTGAGCTTCCATGCCCAAGATCGCGGGTTCAAACCCGGATGAAGTCGTCCGATTTTTTAAGAGCGTTAAAAATCCTTTACTATGCCCTTCCTTCGGAGGGGAAGTAAAGCCGGCGGTCCCATGTCATAGATTTATGGCATGTTAAAGAACCTTCCACTAATTACACCTGCGTGAAGCTAAATTAGGTTTAAAAATGTAAACAACGTTCAGGTTCCTACGTTCGTCGCCAGGAGCCGACTTCGGCGGCGTCTAGTAGCCAAGTTATGAACTAGTAGTCGTTGACGGTGGTGTTTGGCGGCAAAAGCAGGAACTACTTGAAAAATTCAAAGTCTGCAGTCCTTACTTGAATTAAGAAACAAATAACACGCACTAATACAGCCATCACAATTAAAACCGGTTATCAGACAGATTCTACACACACCCAAAGTACACGGGGCTACATAACCGCGTTGTCGCAGCCCCTAAACTGAGGAACCAACCAACCAAAGAAAGGAAGAGGACGGCCTTGGACGAAGTATTTGGAAGACATCAAGAATAGATTTAAATTAATTGGTATTCTGCCCGAAGGCAGATCCGAGCCGCCGAAGAGGCTCTCCTCAGCCGGAGTTTACGTGCAGAAGGGTGGTCGGGGCGCAGTACCTAGAACCGGCATACCATCCAAGTTCCGACCTCACCCAATGCTGCTGAGTTCTCATGGGATCCGGTGTTTCAACATGGACAGGCCGTTTGCAAGAATAGAATGGGATGTGACAATTACATGGAACTGAAACGGACCGCCAACGACAGAAGAGTGTGGCATTAGCCTTTAGAATATGAATTAATGAATGAATAAATTGTTGTTGTTTGAGTCTTCAGTCTTTTGACTGGTTTGATGCAGCTTTCCATGCCTCCCTGTCCTGATCTAATCGTTTCATCTGTACATAGCTACCACACCCTACATCCGAGGCAATCTGTTTAACATATCCTAACCTTGGTCTACCCTTACAGTTCTTGTCCTTGACCCTTCCTTCCATAACTAAGCTTGCTATTCCTGGGTGGCTTACTATGTGTCCTACTAACCTATCGCTTCTCTTCATTAGCAGTCGCCAGAATCATCCCTCCTCTCCCACTAGTCTCAATACCTCTTCGTCTGTAACCCTATCTAACCACCTGATCTTCATCATTCTCCTGTAACACCACATTTCAAACACTTCAATTCTCCTCTTTTCTGCTGCACCAATAGTCCAAGTTTCACTTCCATAGAGCGCGACGCTCCAGACAAAGGCCTTCAAAAATGCCTTCCTAATACCTAAATCTATATTCGATGTCAACAGATTCCCTTTCTGTAGAAATGCTTTTCTTGCCTGAGCTAACCTACTTTTTATATCCAATTTGCTTCGTCCTTCGCTGGTTATTTTGCTTCCTAAGTAACAGAATTCTCCTACTTCCTTTAGCTTTTCACCTGCCAATTTGATATCCATAGAGGTTTCTGATTTATTTCGGCTGCATTCCAATATTTTTGTTTTACATTTATTAATTTTCATCATGAATTGTTTGCTCAAGACGGAGTCCATACCATTCAAATATTCACTCAGACCCTCAGGTGTGTCAGCCAAGATGACGATGTCATCAGCAAATCTCAGAGTTGAAATTATTTCTCCTTGAATCTTCACTCCCACTTTAAATTTTTCTCCAATTTCCTTCATCGCTTGTTCAATGTAAAGATTGAAAAGTATGGGTGATAAGTTGCAGCCTTGCCTTACACCTTTCTGAATACCAGCTTCTCTCTCATGTTTCATCAATAATTTAATTAATTAATTAAAATCTGACGACTTCGGTCGAGTTTGTGCCCGCTATCTTGGGCACAGCAGCTCAGCATGCTACCAACTAAGCAAAGGTGTAGGAAATTTTCACAATTTGTGGTAATCATTCATTTATTCATTTTAAATAATTACGGTTATACCAACATAAATCATCTCAAAAATTACATTTTGTCAAGTTCTGTTCATGCATTCAGATTCTCCACGGTGAAATGCTGTAACGCATTTTGGATTTGGGAGGACTTTTAGCAAGGTTACCTCTCGGGAGACATAGGCTACTGTATCTTTGTTATAATCCCCGACACTAGCAGATATATTACTTGCAGTCATGACACAGTTCTCAGTGCAAGCATCTGAATGAGTGCTTTTAGACTGGACGTACGTACATACACACACGCTCGGTGTATTAACCCGAGCTATTCATCAATATTGTGTCTAAATCCCGGCGAATAAACTAGCAATAAAGCTGGTTCCGATCAGTATATCACAATGGGCGCTGAGGTAAGCCTCTTCTTACAAAGCCATAAAACAGTGGTTAACTGTCACATCCCAAGAACAAGATATATGAAACCACAGACTTTATTTATGACCGGATTTCCTACCTGGGCGGCAAAGTAGCCGGCAAACTCCCAAAAACCTGCCTACGGTATTCCATCTCTATTTTATTGCTTCATTTTATGTAGATATGTGTGTGTGTGCGTGTATGTGCATCACACACAATACTGCTTTCCACAAACAGACACGTTTAATGCTTCGTTATTTTAAAGCTAATGCAGAGAGGTAGAAAATGTATTCTAAAACGCTACTGCGGACTAACCACCATATTTTGCGAAATGTCTGGCTTTGATTCATCATGCGTGTGTGTGTATGTGCTGTGGGTGATATATGCAGCAGGCGCACGGCTTGTTGACCCGCTACTCTCACGAAGCTAGTTACCCCCACCACTCCTCCCCACTGCAGCAGCAATGATTGACTCGCCGGGAATACACTGCGTATGTGATCAGAGTCAAGGATAATAGTCGATCATATAAAATACTGGACTTTGCAAACCTTTTAAAACCATACATCAAACATGTCTCGTAATACGTCTACTCATCGACAACTATGGTAAACCGCGCAGAGCCGTCACTGGATTAGTGGAATATTATTATTGTTCATAAGCCTCCGTGGCTTAGGCGGCAGCACGCCGGCCTCTAACCGCTGGGTTCGTGGTTCAAATACCGGTCACTCCATGTGAGATCTGTGCTGGACAAAACGGAGGCAGACAGGTTTTTCTCCGAGTACTCCGGTTTTCCCTGTCAAAATTTCATTCCAGCAACACTCTCCACTATCATTTCATTTCATCTGTTATTCATTTACCATTGCCCCAGAGGAGTGCGTCAGGCCTCGACAGCTGGCACAGTTCATATCCTCGCCGCTAGATGGAGGCTTCATTCATTCCATTCCTGACCCGGTCGGAGAATGGAAGCAGGCTGTGGATTTTCATTATTGTTCATGATGACCAACCGACAGATACCACGCCTGGATACCTGGGTCGAAAGAGTCCATGGTGAAGTCAATAATTACCTCACATAACTTCTAACAGGACACGGATCTTTTTCGAAAATTCCTGCTTAGAGTAGGCGGAGCGAGTGGTGCAACATTCATATATTGCGACGACATCGATGATGTACTTCACACCTTCTTCGTGTGCGGCCATTGGATGATAAAGAGAGAATATGTGGAAACTGAATTGGGAGAACTGACACCCAATAGTATTATTTCTGCGATGTTACGAAACCAGCAATCATGGGATCAGATAGCAGTGTATGTGGAGGACGTCCTTCGCCAGAAAAAGCGGGATCTGGAAGCGTACGAATGTCCTTGAGAAGAAATGAAGAGAGAAGAAGTCTGAAAGGCTAAGTAAGCACGACATCACCCTGAAGTAATGCGAGAGCGGTTCCGGGGTGATGAACGCATCGTGGGAAAAGGGATGTGGTTTTTAGTGGGTAAGAATCCCACACTACTGTGGAGTGTGGACCCTTCACAAGTGTCTTTTGAAGATTTTCCACAGCCCCTCGCAAAAAAAAATATGTTTATGATGAAAATTAATAAATGTAAAACAAAAATATTGGAATGCAGTCGAGATAAATCAGAAACCACTGTGGACATCAAATTGGCAGATGAAAAGCTAAAGGAAGAAGGAGACTTCTGTTACTTAGGAAGCAAAATAACCAGTGATGGACGAAGGAAAGAGGATATAAAAAGTAGGTTGGCTCAGGCAAGGAAAGCATTTCTACAGAAAAGGAATCTGTTGACATCGAATATAGATTTAGGTATTAGGAAGTCATTTTTGAAAGCCTTTGTCTGGAGCGTGGCGCTCTTTGGAAGTGAAACTTGGACTATTGGTGCAGCAGAAAAGAGGAGAATTGAAGCGTTTTAAATGTGGTGTTACAGGAGAATGTTGAAGAACGGATGGGTAGATAGGGTAACAAACGAAGAGGTATTAAGACGAGTGGGAGAGGAAAGATGTTTCTGGCGACTGCCAATGAAGAGAAAAGATAGGTTGGTAGGTCGGTTAGTGTCAGCACTCTGTCTGGGACCGAGGATATTTTTTTTCTTTCTTTTTGCATGTTTCTTTCTTTCTTCTCGATTTCTTCGATGTCTTTTCTGGTTGTTAATTCTTGGCATTTTGACGCATACAAGCACACTGGTTGGATCACTGGCTGATGGTGTCTGAGCTTAGACTTTCTTGTTGTATGCGTTCTTTATTAACTTACTTTTCGTATATCATTGAATCCGACGCATTTTACTTTTCTTAAACTCCCTTGACTCGTTACAGAAAGAGGACATCTCACGGGGGGAGTCTTAATGAGCGATAAAGTTAATATATTCTAGCACACAATTACTCGATGTTGGTGGAGACAGAGGTCCTGTATCAAAATCTATTTAGTACATTACATGGAAAATCCTTGTAATTATCAGGAGAAGTTTTGGTGAAAAGAGACTCCAGAATATATGTAAATAGTTATTCATGGAACTCCTTCTTGATATGTTAAAATAGATTACTATACGACACTGATAAATGGCATTCATTCTTTCAATTGAAAACAACAACCTTAAGGTTCCATCTGCTTTACCACTCGAGCTGCTAATAGAATGGACATGGCGCTCAGTTAAGCTAAGCATCCCCGCCCGTCCTCAAGTTAAAACTTGAGTAAGCATTAGAGTTTGAATCCCCGATGACAGAGCCTCGCGCAGAGAAGCTGACGGCCGGATGTGTTCAGATCACTGGCCTAACGTGGATCAGTGAGCTACACACTGGATTAAATGTTCACCATCACTTGCAGACGTAGTGTCATGGAAACTTGAACTGATAGCACAATGATGCACCATCGATACACCTTTCACTAAATGAGATGATTGATAGTGCATGACTTTAGAGTTCCAAACGGCTGTGTAGTCATATTCAATTACCCGGTACAGTGTTCACTCTGTCAGTGTGCTACGTCACTACTTCCGGTAACTGTACTAGCCTCGGCAAAAACATTTCTCAAATACGCTGTTTATAGTTACTATCTCTGTTACTATTCGTATTCATTCATTTCGTATAGGCTATCTATGGGCAGCGTCATTCCAACTGTCTCCTACAGGCTTTGATGTTTGCCCAGTACGCCCGCATTCGTTCTCGGTGGACTTCCTTCCGTTCCTGGGTCCAAATCTTTCCCGTTTTCAGCTTCGGTTTTTCTTGGAAACCTTTGCAAGCTTGAAGTTTCCTTTTGAGTGGAGCTCGCTCCTGAATGTCTGTTGGTGTAATCCCCACTTCTTTCAGATCTTGATCCAGTTCAATGAATCAGGCCCATTTTGTTTTCCTCTCCGGAAAGTAAGTTATGTTGCGGTTGGTCAGTCTCGCTGGGCTCATTCGTTTCACATGTCCAAAAAATGTTATCCTTCTCTTCCGGATGACGTCACTTATCTTCTCCACATGAGTATGTAGTTCATGGTTATGCCGTCTTCTGTATTCCCCATTGTCTTTAATGGGACCCAATATCTTTCTCAAAATTTTCCTTTCTTTGGCCTCCAGTTTTTCGACCAAGCCTTTTTTGTTCATCGTGAGGCATTCAGAAGCACACAAGACCTCCGGACGGATGACACTGCAGTAATGTTTTAGTTTTGCGTCCTTAGTTAAATGGTAGGCCATTTCCATGTTACTCATGCGTGATGTGAATGCTTCTTTCTCTGATACATTAGGTGTTATAATTTCTCCCAGGTACTTAAACTTTGCAACTCGCTTAATTTGTCCTTGTTCCACAGCGAGGTGTTTGGGTGCCGGCACGATATTAGTTATGAACACAGTCTTCTCAAAGGAGATCTGGAGTCCTGCCTTCGCTGCCTGTGCACTAAGCTGATTAACCTGTTCCGTGGCTGTCTCTAATGAACCAGAACTGATTGCAAGATCATCGACAAAGGCTAGACAGTCAATTGTGATGTATTATTATTATTATTATTATTATTATTATTATTATCACATTCATAGGGGCAGATTACCTCGTAGTTCCTCCCTTTAAAACAACAATAGCTAACTAATTTCACCACATCAGTGGGTACAAATCAACATATCGTCGTTGATATGTATGGCAACTTCTTTAGGGTGGCGCATTGAGAAACTCGCGGACAGGTCTCCTTCTGCTTGGTGACCTGGCTGTATTCCCAATATTTCTAGGTTGAAAGCCAATGATTTAGAAATGATGTCAGTAGAAGAAATGACTATGGGTAGCACCACTACACATTTGCCGTATTTCCCCAGCCAAGGGCAGATACTTGGTGATCTTACACACAGCAGGTTTGTTGCAGATTATGGGAATTGAGCATTGCGATATCAATGAGAAAAGTTCTCTTCCGCACTTTGTCCACTTTATTATTTATTTTGCGCATGCGATTACACATTTTCAGCATATTTGCTAGAAGTTACAATCCCAGATATACATCATAAGGAGCAAATTCTTGGTGACTACATTACTTGGTAGATTTAAACTTTTCCCCTCACTCCTTCAGGCAAGATTGCCCAAGAACAGCCTCACTACGCGAAAGTATGACTGTCTTCTGCATAATCTTAAAAAGGTCTAGGTCTAATTTCAACTCAGTGAGCGATTCCTTTAAGTTCTTGGGAATCACGCCAGTGCTGGAGATGGTAATAGGAACTGTCCTGACTTGTGCCATGTGCCATTGCTTCCTTATCAATTCTGAAAGCTCGGTGTATTTTGACAGCTTTTCAACATGCTTTGTTAGCATGTTGCCACTGTTTGGAATCGCCACATCTATGAAGGTGGTGTGCTTCATGCATTTGTCAACAAGAGCCAAATCAGGTTTGTTGTGCACAGCTGATTGGTCTGTCAATACAGTACGATCCCAGTACAACGTAAAGCTGTCATTTTCCAGTACACTTTCAGGAGCATATTTGTAGTACGGCACTTTCTCTTGACTCAGCAGTTGAAGGTGTATAGCCAGTTCTTGATGTACTATCTTGGCAACAGAATCAAGTCTCTTCCTATATTCTGTCCCTGCGAAATGATGACAACCTGAAATAATATGCTAAACAGTCTCCGATGTTGGGACACCGTATCTTCATTGGTCATATTGCATTATTATTATTATTATTATTACTATTATTATGTATCGCATATCTTCCTAGCCCGGATACAGCCACGAACTCGGTAAGGGATCATTCCTCTACCGTCACAAGGACGGTGTCTAGAAGCTGAATACACTTTGTTCAGCAGATACAATTGGGGATGGTGACAGGCAACCACTAATTTGGGCCTAATTAAAGAAGGGTCAGCGAAAGGGTTTTGGAAGGAACCGTCCCGGCATTTGCCTGGTGGTGAAAATGGGAAACTAAGGAAAACCATTTTCAGGACGGCTGTGGTGGAATTCAAACCCACACTCTCTCGATACCAGCGAGGCACGAGTTAGCGCGTTAGACCCCTTGGCCATCGCAGCCGGTGCAATACAGACTACAAGTAACTTAGGCTACTACAAAAACAAGTAGTTCCGAGAAGAATTAAAGCCTATCCTACTCATGTTAATTGCCTTTATCAACATACAAAACTTCAGTTTGATTGCTGTAATAGATTCGTAGATATTGAGAACCGACTAAATATTGCGGATGGTCGCCATGTTCGATTTTTATATGGTATAATTTGTGTACTTTAAACGGGCTCGTGTATTTTAGTATCGATTTTCTTCTTGTATTGTGAGAGGTTTAGGACCATAACGACATCAAAAAATTAATTCCCAAACATTTTCTTATCGTTTTATAATTTTCCTTTATTTTTTATTTTTTATAAAACCGAAATAAACGTGTAACTTGTACTACGAGTTTAGACGTGCAAAGCGAGAAAGCTGTTCGAGCAACCTACACGGCGCTAACACTGGATGATAGTTCATATTTTCCTCAACAGATGGCATACACCTAGCCCGGCAGATGGGGTGATTTATGTGAATGTGAAGCCTTTATATCGAGGCTGTTGCTAAGAGCTAGAGGTTAGTGTTACATGAACTGTGAAAATGGGGGGGTAAAGTTGTGTCAGAAGGATTAAAATGGGAAATAATTGGTATGGGAAAATGCGGAAAGTTGCATAGAGTAATCCGTGATGATTTTGGGGTGCATATCCGCAGCAGGAACTGGGATTTTAAGGTGTCTTCACGAGATGGATTCACAACATTACATTGAAACTATGCAAGAAAACTTGCTGCCATCCTCCCACAAGCTTTACAATGGGTATTTAGTTTACCAGCAGGATAACGCTCCTTGCCATAAATCTGCTGCAAGAATGGAGTGGTTTGACAGGAAAAATATCGCATTGTTGGATTGGCCTCCTAGAAGTCCGGATTTGAATCCGATCGAAAACTTGTGGAACAGCATAGGCCAGCGCGTAGCTGCTCGCAAACCCAAAAATGTCCACGAATTACATGAGAAGATTTCGGAAGTGTGGAATGACATTGCGGCCCGGGAACGTCAAAAATTAATCAAGAGCATGCGGAAACGTGTAAAAATGTGCTCGAAATATAAAGGACTTCTATTGACTACTAAGCAACAATCAGTGTGTGATAATAGTGAAATTTTATTGGGATTAACAGGTATCCAAAATTCTCTTTTCTTTTTCTTTCCGTTTTTTTTTTTTTTTTTTTTTTTTTGTTAATTACCCAGAAAACTTAAAGATGTGTAATAAATGGTCATAAGTATTACCCTGTACCGTAATATGTACAATAATGTACTTTAGCATGTGCAATGGAGTGAGAATTCGATTTTATGTGCAACGTGATTTCGAAATGTTTAGCTCCTTTACATCGTTTCGGAAAAAGTTAATAAATGAGCCCTTAACTTTAATAATTTTACAAAAACAACACAGTATTATGTAGAAGGGTAAAACATAATTTAATGAAAGTGTTTTTATAAACAAAATACCCATTAATTTTGTTCTGAATAAAACGAAATATATAAACAACAAGGTGGTCTTAAACTTTTGTTAAGTACTGTATGTGTAAGCCATAGAGCCATGTACCATTAAGGGAAAATTATTGCGTAGGTCTCTATTCACACTTTCACTTCGATCGCATATTTACAACACAAGAAATAAAAACTTAATTTTAAAATTCGCACAGCCGCCATCTTGCGGTTATGTAAACAATTGAACTAAATTAGATACCGGTGCATTACAATGTGCAAAAACATTTGCTGTACCAAGTTTCATTGCGCTTGGATCATTAAATCGCGAGAAAATTCTATTTAAAACGTTCAACTTCGCATGGCCGCCATGTTCGTTTTGTAGTTAACCGGTTTCTGAAAGTTTCATAGATTAACTTGCAGTAGTGCCCTTTATCTCCGTACAAAATTTCAGGGTGATACCGGTAATAGTTTCAGAGATATTAAATGCCGGTGAAATATTTCGCACAGCCACCATCTTGAGGTTATGTAAACAATTGAACAAAGTTAGATGTCGGTGCATTACAATGTGTATAAACATATACTGTACCAAGTTTTATTGCGTTTGGTTGGTTAAATCGAAAGAAACATCTATTTAAATATCGCAATTTCGCTTGGCCACCATGTTTGTTTTGTAGTTAACAGGTTTTTAAAAGACACATAAGTGAACTTCTAGTAGTTCCCTTTATCACCGTACAATATTTCAGGGTGATATCGGTAATAAATTCGGAGATATTGAATGCTAGTGAAATATTTCACACAGCCGCCATGTTGGATTGGTAAGACGTAACAAAATTTGAAGGGCACGGTCGGGGATGTCGAGAATAGTGCTATGAACTTACCGAGTTTCATTGAAATCTCTCCAGTCGTTTAGATTTTATTAGGGGGGCACAAACACACAGACACACGGACAAAAGGTGATCTCATAAGGCTATTTTTATAAATAAAATAATTTCATATGTACTATACAGGGTGTAACTCAATATGTGGGAAAGCTCTGGGGATTCGATAGAGGACCTGAGAACATGTCCAGTAAACATATGGTGTATTTGCTTTCGTTTCCGGGTTGCAAGCATTGTTTGTGGTGTACACAACACAGACCGCTTCACTCTGCAGGTTGGTCATTTGTGTTGATAGAGTGTACGTTACTACTAGCAGTTCCCTACAGAAGATGCTCAAAATGGCTACCACGAGCTGTAATGCAGGCTCCCATATTCCCGGCGTCTGTCGTATCTGCTGACATCCTTGCTCTATTCGCCGACGCACCATGTCCACGTTATGAATACGTGTGGCATACACAATTGCCTTTAAATGACCCCATAAGTAGAAGTCTAAAGGGTTGAAATCGGCAGAACGAGCAGGACTCGGTGTCAGTCGGTGGAATACACACAGACTTGAATAACGACGAAGCGTTCAAGTGGCCTATACCTAAATGACCAACTAGGATCGTACCGCCGACATTGACTTTGGTATGGTAAGCGTTAACTGATGTTGTTGTTGTAAATTCAATTTGTGGGCTTGGGACGTCCTGGCCATGAGCCCCGTGTAGTTGAGTGTGTGTAACTGTATTAGGGACAGGGACAGGGTAGGTGTCCCGGGGCTTCAAATAAGGTACTATCACAGCATTTTCCTGGAGGGAGAGTGAAAAAACCCTGGGGAACACCTCCATCCATCCCCTCCCCACCACCCACCCCAACCCACCCTTACCCCCTTAAAGAAAGAATGTAATTTTCAAGTACTACCATTTTTGTGAGGTAACTATAATTTTACTAAAACTCAGCAATTTTTCTATGTTCGTGCCGTGTCTTGTGTGGTGTTTTGCCTAGGGCACTAAGCTGGCTCATCAGCGGGCTCTTGGTGTCCCCCCCGGACCCCCACAAGAGTAGCGAACTGCGCGCTCCCTTCCTTTTCATGAAGCGCAGCTGCGCCTCTTCACTGCGAGAACTAAAAGCTCAAACAGCCATAACGTCCCTATGAAGGCTTCCAAAAGAGATGGTACAGTACAGTATATTGGCTTTCACGGTCACGGGTCCGGGCGGGGACACCAAGAGCCCGCCGATGAGCCTAGCTTGGTGTCCTAGGCGAAACCCTACACAAGACACGGCACAAACCTAGAAGAATTGTAGAGTTTTAATTCACTGGCCGTAAAAACCAATATACAGTGTAATTTTACTGATTACTTCTTGAAAAAGTAATTTGTAATTATAATTAAGTAAAATGTTTGTCAGGTACGGTAATTGTAATCACAGTGTGTGGCGATAGAAAGGCGGGCGGACGCACCAATGTCACGGCTCAACGAGCCAGGCGAGTGTCCCGGAAAGAACGCTCGCGCATGTTTATTGTTTCCAGGTGCGTGGGCAGCCACTGCTCGCTTCACCCCGTGAGGATGATTGTGCCAGCAGTTGTACTTAGCGCTAGGAATAGGCTAAGCGATGTTCCCATAATCGTAATTTGAAATTAATAGGAAATAATTAATCGATTTTGACTGATCATTCAATCGATTAACTGAATCCCTCCCTATATTATTCTGCTAAGGCCACATTCCAGTTTTGTACGGAAAATAAGGTCCCATTAACACCAACCTACACATATGGGGTACCTACAGGTTCAGAATAACCCAATGCGTAAGCGAAACGCACTCACGTACTCTTTAAATGTCTCACAACTAAATAAATACCTTAAAACATGTATATTTTCAATGAAATAATGAAAGAATGCAACACGGTAACCATGGTAACAGAATCTCACAGATCCATCTATTTCTGATGCAATTCCAATTATTACATTACTGTGAAAGTTTCCAGACGGTTATAAGGTTATCACTGAACCAAATTAAGCTGTAAAATTCATCAATACATACAGTATAATGTGCTTAAGAGGGTCAAGGGGCACTCTAGAATTTTTTCACGCAATTTTCACGTGTGAGTGTGGTACGAAAGGTCTTTTTCACCCGACTATAAAGGGTCTCCGAAAACCACATTTAAAGGCCCTTAAATTAACAGTGTCTGTGATATTCCCAGAAAACTAACTTCGCTCTGATATACCTATGAAGGAATGACAAACCCCTAACCACTGCACAAGTAGCTGAATTGATAAAGTCTGATCATTCATACCAAGGATAAATCAGTCATAGCATTCATGATTGAGATTTTGCTTACTCTTTACAACTAGAATATTCGCGGGCGAAGCCGCGACGGGTAATGCTAGTTTTAATTAATTAATTAATTATGTGTTTGGCTTCTGTGAGAGCGGATAAGTGTATCGATTATTCATTATTTGTAGCAATTTATCGATTTTTGCTTCGACTATCGATTAGTCGATAACAGAAATTAAACTATTTAAAGACCAGCCCTACTTGCTGAATGAACCAGGTAGCTTTACCTTTGGGACAAAATGCGTTACACATTGATCCTGACGGAAGAAAAATCCTCTCCAATTCTCGATCTTGAGAATATTCGCAGCATTCTGCTGAACTCCTTGCTCCCATCTATTATGTGGTCTTCCGACAGACCTTCCAGTAGTGTATTTGCAGAAGTTCTATATCCTCCACCTCTACATTCCTCCACATAAGATGGTGACCACGTGATATCATGTGAACCAATAAGGCTAGAGACTTGCACGAGGTGTCAAATTACTCAGGCGGACATCCCCTTTCCTATGGGCCACGTATTTACACGCCAAAATAAAACCTACCCTAACTAGGGGATGAAAGAGTAATTTTTAGTAAACGTTGCTTTGCACAAACAACATGAATGCGGTTTAATGCTATGATGAAATTAAACGTTGTTCCACATGAATATAGGGTGAACATTATTTTTATCAAACAAGAACATTTTCCTTTCCTGCCAGTCTCCCACCCCCATCCATATGTGACGTCATATCCAGTCTCAAGGCAAGTCTAAATTTGTAGAACATGTCACGTGACAACCCAGAAATATCTCAAGCATTAATCCATGAATAGTAAATTTAAAGATTTTATCACTCCTAATGGATAGAATTCATGGTTCCTTAGGGTATTTACACTCACCTCTCGGCTACCCAACTCTTGTTCGCAGCGTCTCGAGGCACTCCTCCGTTGTAATGGGCATCCCCATCATCTATCTCAAAGACATAGTATTTGAACCTAACCCTTTTATAGTTCTTGCAAGTGCTAATGTGACCATCTATAATCTTGAAAACACTCTTTGTAACCCTTTACCTAAATCCTGGGACGTTTTAACAACATTTCGGATGATTCTGTCAACATTTTAAAACATTTTGCTAAATTTTTACATCATTTTTAGAGGAAATTTGATAAAGTGTGAAATAACACTATACAGTATTCCTCACATGTTTCCCCATGTTCCCTCAGAGTTAAATGTTAGCGTGTGAGTTAAATGTTAGCGATCAAACCTGTGCTAGAAAATATGTCTTTTACTTGGTGTAAACGTGAAGACGTGGAGAAAATTGGAAAAATACAACATTTTTCGACTGAGAGTGGGATAAAGGTAGGTGGAAGAGTCACATATGACTTCATAAGATTTTTAGTTTAAGCATATAGCCTATTTTCAAGTTATTTTTGAAACAAATTCGAAACGCCAATATTTTTGGACTGAGAGTTGGATAGATGTAAGAGTAAGAGTTAACATATGACTTTATATGATTTTTAGTTTAAACATATACCCTGCTTTCCAAATAAATGTTTGTAAAAAAATTAAAAAATAATGTTTTTGACTAGGCATGTGATAGAGGTAAGAGTAAGAGTTGGGGGATTCAATCATTTACCTTTAAATACTCTAGAATTTTTAGAATCTTAGTGTGTTGTTGTTTCTGCTTACAAACTTGGCGGTAAGCACTATGCTGCCATTAAAAGGACTGAAATCCTTTCCAAGACCAAGAAAATAAGCCACTTGATACATTGACAAAAATAACTCGTTAAATAAGCCAACACACATAAGCCAATACATAAGTCAATAAATAAGCCAACACACATAAGCCAATACATAAGCCAACACACAAAAGCCATTATATAAGCCAACACACACAAGCCAGTATATAAGCCTACACACATATACCAATACATAAGCCAACACAGATACGCCAATACATAAGCCAACATATGTAAGCCAATATATAAGCCAAAACAAATAAGCCAATATATAAGCCAACACACATAAGCCAATATATAAGCCAACACAGATACGCCAATATATAAGCCAACACACATAAGCCAATATATAAGCCAACACAGATACGCCAATATATAAGCCAACACACATAAGCCAATATATAAGCCAACACAAATAAGCCAATATATAAACCAACACACATAAGCCAATATACACACATCAAAAAAAGTTT
The DNA here is from genome assembly GCA_946902985.2 of Meconema thalassinum. Lineage (NCBI taxonomy): Eukaryota > Metazoa > Arthropoda > Insecta > Orthoptera > Tettigoniidae > Meconema > Meconema thalassinum. The sequence goes on from OX336392.1 coordinate 15,962,287, forward strand.
TGCATCACCTCGGTTCCAAGAGTTCCGGAACCTTTAAATACAAAGGGAATAGAGATCAACACAAACAACATTTCAGCTCGTTTTATTGCTCATGAGACCCACACATTGCATGTTGTACCATCATACAGCTAGACTTTCAGCATTTGTGGTCCAGATTGCAGTACACACCACTACCTCTAATACCCAGTAGCACGTCCTCTTGCATTGATGCATGCCTGTATTCGTCGTGGCATACTATCCACAAGTTCATCAAGACACTGTTGGTCCAAATTGTCCCACTCCTCAACGACAGTTCGGCGTAAATCTCTCAGAGTGGTTGGTGGGTCAAGACGTCCATAAACAGCCCTTTTCAACATATCCCAGGCATGTTCGATAAGGTTCATGTCTGGCGAACATGCTGGCCACTGTAGTCGAGCGATGTCGTTATCTTGAAGGAACGCATTCACAAGATGTGCACGATGAGGTCGAGAATTGTCGTCCATGAAGACAAATGCCTCTCCAATATTCTGCCGATATGGGTACACTATGGGTCAGAGGATGTCATTCAGGTATCGTAAAGCCGTTTCGGAGCCTTCCATGACCACCAGTGGCGTACGTCGGCCCCACATAATGCCACCCCAAAACATCAGGGAACCACCACCTTGCTGCACTCGCTGGACAGTGTGTCTAAGACGTTCAGCCTGACCAGGGTGCCTCCAAACACGTCTCCGACGATTGTCTGGTTGAAGGCATATGCGACACTCATCGGTGAAGAGAACGTGATGCCAATTCTGTGGGGTCCATTCAGCATGTTGTTGGGCCCATCTGTACCGCGCTGCATGGTGTCGGGGTTGCAAAGCTGGACCTCGCCATGGACGTCGGGAGTGAAGTTGCGCATCATGCAGCCTATTGCGCACAGTTTGAGTTGAAACACGACGTCCTGTGGCTGAACGAAACGCATTATTCAACATGGTGGCATTGCTGTCAGGGTTCCTCCGAGCGGCAATCCGTAAGTAGCGGTCATCCACTACAGTAGTAGCCCTTGGGCGGACTGAGCGAGGCCTGTCATCGACAGTTCCTGTATCTCTGTACCTCCTCCATGTCCGAACAACATCGCTTTGGTTCACTCTGAGACGCCTGGAAACTTCCCTTGTTGAGAGCCCTTCTTGACACAAAGTAACAATGCGGACGCGATCGAACTGCGGTATTGACCTTCTAGGCATGGTAGAACTACAGACAACATGAGCAGCGTACCTTCGTCCTGGTGGAATGACTGGAACTGATCGGCTGTCGTACCCCCTCCGTCTAATAGGCCCTGCTCATGCATGGTTGTTTACATCTTTGAGCAGTTTTAGTGACATCTATGAACAGTCAAAGGGACTGTATCTTTGATACAATATACACAGTCAACGTCTATATGCCGGAGATCTGGGAACCGAGGTGATGCAAAACTTTTTTTGGTGTGTGTATAAGCCAACACAGATACGCCAATACATAGGCCAACATATGTAAGCCAAGATATAAGCCAATACATAAGCCAACACATGTAGGCCAATATATAAGCCAACACATAAGCCAATACATAAGCCAATATATATAAGCCAATATGTAAGCAAACATACATAAGCCAATACATACGCCAACACATGTAACCCAATTTATAATCCAAAACACATAAGCCAATACATAAGCCAACACATGTAAGCCAATATATAAGCCAACACATAAGCCAATACATAAGCCAATATATTGTTTTAGATCCCTTATTTGGGGGTGGATCTAAAAGGGAGAGTTGTTGTACTAATTTGTAAGGTAGTGCCTAAAAGGGTAGCTTCCCTTGTCAGGGTAAGCTGACCAGTGTAGAGTGTTGTGGTGGGCTAGGAACTAGGGGGCGTTCCTATAAATAATGTGGTAGTGTTTGAGGGGATGGGACCCACTGCACAGGGTCGCTGTACTGGTCGCTCAGCTGACTGCTTATTATGTAATTGAATCTGCTCGTATCAGCCGAGTGGCACGCGCTGCTCGCTTGCAGCCGGGCCGGCTCGGGGAATACAAAAGTACTTAAGTTGGCGCTAATAGACTACCGTCTGTCACGTCTTGCCGTGACGGGAGTAAGGAAGGGCGTTGGGATGTAAGAAGGCGTATAAATAGTAAAGCGTGTGTAGAGTGTAGACCAAGTGTTTTATTGGTCTATAGTTGTGAGTATGAGTCCCTTGTAGGGAATAAGATTATGTTCACAATGTGTACAAGTGTTGGGTTACAGGTTACAAAATAGGACTCTGAACACGATTTGACTGACTCACCTCGGTTGACACCAGCGTAGCCTCCGGCTGTCTCGATGAAGCACTGACAATGAAGAGAGCGTTTGACCTCATTAGGACGTCTTCTTATACCTTCTGACGCCCTGCTGTCAGCAATGTATTGGCCCAGTTACTAGTTTAATACTATGTCGCTGAGTGTAATGATTACGTAAGGCTTGAGCTGCTTTATGGAGTAGCAAGCTGTCCTTACAGTATTAATGGATGTTGCCCCGGCTTTCCAAGGGTTGCCATTTTAGGGGATTTAGCCAGATGCCGGGGGGATGGTCTCCAAGGGGTGCATACCCCTGGGATGCTGTACAAGAGTCTTCCTTCATTTGTTCGCGTCCTCGCGAACGGGAACGGAACTGGAAGTTGGGATGTTGACGTAGTGGTCCTCGAAACCCCCTCGTATCTCCTGGTGGCGTCGTATCGAAGTGTGGGTGTGAGGTCAGCCCGTGTTCAGAGGGGAGGGTTATGGGATTTACAGATATATGTATACATTGACATTGTGAAAAAAACAAACAAAAAAAAATTGACATTGCGAAAGATTTGATTAACATTGGGAAAAAATTGACATTTGAGAAAAATTGAACATTGAAATAAATTCGACATGTAAAAAAAAATTGCCCTAGCTATTGCTGGCATATTGCTAGTTTAAAAAAAACATGGTTTCTGATGGTGATGTGTTACATAGCTGTGCAGGGAGGAAAAACCCAGGGCCGAACGGATGATGGCGTCGTCCGCCCTATCGTAGGGAAAAAGTGCTCCCTGCAATAAGAAAGGTGGAAGAAAATAGAAAAATGGGTGTTTCAGGGTATAATTTAAGGGAAATATTCAAAAGACGTTTATTGGTTTGGGAAAAAAAACGGAACACCCTGACAAATGGGGAAGTTAGAAGAAGGAAAGATGAAAGAAAACAAATCATACACATTATGTACATTGGCATCTTGATAAACAAACAAAAAGATATATAGTGTATAATTGTATAAAGTTTATCCTGAAAAATTATAAATTACAATGACCTTATGTCTAGTGGAAAAATTGTATAAAGTTTATCCTTAAAAATTATGAATCACAGTGGTCTTATGTCTACTTAATCGCGCTAATCCCTTATAATTATAGTTTTTGTGAGGTACCTCGCGTGCACGCTACCCGTCTGTACGTACTCTTGCCGTCTCACGGCTGATTCTGTACGGCCACTCCTTGGTACGGTATAGTGGTCGTACCGCTTGCATGTATGCTTAATACCTAGTCTGTGAAGCATCCTCTGTGGGTGAATGCTTTCACACTTGACAATGAGAGTCACTGCCACAAATCGGTTGCGCCCTCATTGTCGTAATCTGCGTCGCATTTTGACGCTTTATGTGTTTATATTTTAGCTGATCCGCCAGTAAGCCTGGTACCCCACAGGCACCAGTCCTGCTGTGCAGATTTATTTTGGAGTGTGTAGCTGAAAAAGAAAAATGTGGTGAGTGTTTGCGAGTGTGTCGGGATTAGTGCAAGTTGACGTATATAAAAAATAAAAAAAAATAGTACACATCATGGCATGCTGTAAATAATATGCCCCTGCTATATGGTAGTGAAATTCCTGTCACCAGTTTTCTGTATCTGGTGACGATGCCTGTGAAAAAAAAATGGCGAGGTTTAGAAAAAACATATTAGTACTGGTTGAAGCTCTTCTTTCACTGAAAAAAAAATAGCATGATTAATGTTGCTTAGCTGCAAGGCCGGGCTTACCCTATACGGTGCCGTAATGCCGTAAATAATATGTAGTTGGTCTTACCCCGGTAGCGGAATTGTGGTTACCGGGTGCCGATATATTCCACTTTGATTATGCCTATTTTAACCTAGTTTATCCTAAGTATTGTCGGGCTTACCTCGGTAACGGATTTATAGTCACCGAGTGCCGACCGGCGTTACTTAATACTATCTAACTTAATTATGGTCTAATAATAAAAAAAAACTATTACTAAGCCGAGAGGGTTGCCTTAATCTATTGCCGAAATGTGCTGCGCCATACCTGGCAACAGCGGTGAATAAATTTGCTTAATCCTAGGTTGCGTGTCAAATGCAACCGTCTTACAACTAAATTTGGCCTAGGACGATCGCCTGGGGCAATTAAATCCCCAGATCACCACCCGCACGAGCCCCAGAAACACCGGTTGTCTCTAGGGTCGCTAGATTCCGTCCCCTTAACTCTAGGTGTCGACGTCTATTATTAGTACTACTCTATTCGCAGGCGCGTACGGTGCCACTAAGCTAACCGTTTCGCCCGCTGTAACTTCCTAGTTCATGACCGTTTGCTGTTCCGATTTATCATAGTTGAGCCGCCCACTTGGCTCCTGTGAGGGGCGCGCAATGCCCCTCTCTTAATGCCCTCTGGTTGCCCGTTGCGTCGCCATTTATGTGGGCATTGGACAGTGTGGTCCAATGGCATAATATTGTCTTCGCCTTAATCGGCCGTCGCAATCTGCTTTTCGCAGTGATATTTGCCTCTATGGGCCGCCGTAGTATGCATTTTCGCATTGATATATAAATTTGCCTCTATGGGCCACAGTGTGTTTGTCTATGTTGTCCCTTTCTCTAGTGGGTTTTCTTCCTTGTCGGTTATTGCCCTGTTGTCCGTTATTCTGTCTCCGCCAGGGTGGGGTGTATGTCTGCTGCTGCTGGGGCGGGTGTTCCCGTCGGTTCCCCTTTTCCCTATATTGGTCAGCTGCATACCCCTGTCTGGTCGAGGGTGGGTTTTTTCGCTGTTCCCAATTTCCCTTGTACTGCGGGGCCGCATAGCCTTGGCTTCGTGGGGGCGGGTTCTCCCGATATTCCCCATTTCCCCTGTACTGCGGGGCTGCATAACCTTGGCTGCGTGGGGGCGGGTTCTCCCGATATTCCCCATTTCCCCTGTACTGCGGGGCAGCATAGACTTGGCTGCGTGGGGGCGGGTTCTCCCGATATTCCCCATTTCCCCTGTATTGCGGGGCAGCGTAGGCCTGCCTATTTGGTGGCGGGCTGTTTCGTCGGGGGATGTCGTGGTCGTACTCCTCAGGGTAGTACTCCCGTGTGTACGGAGATGGTGAACGCCTTGAGGGGTATGTCGGCTCTGTGTCCGTGTATGCTATCGGTGAGTACCGCGGAGGGTAGTGTGGCCTATCCTGTGGGGGAGGTGTTGTTGGCCGCTGTGGAGGGTAGTAATTTTCTTCCCTCCCGTAGCGTCTCCTCTCCGTGTACCCCCTGTCCCTTTCAGTATGATAGTGTTCTCGTGTGTCTGCTTGCTCATCCCTTGGCGGTCTCCCGCCCGCTTGGATGGCAGCTATGGTCAGTTTCTCCATCCTGTCCACTAATTCGTCCATCTTGGCGTTAGTGTCGTCCTTCTGAGTTTGGAAGTGCAGATCCACGGCTTTTTCCGTAGCCTTTTCCGTGATCTTTCTCCCCTCCTCTATGGTCTTTATGTTATTCAACATATGTTGGACCGTGAGGTTGTTCATAATGCATAGCTTTTCTACTATGGCTGGTCTGAGGCCCTGCATTAACAGCTTGACTTTCTGTTTGTTTGTCATTGCTGCATTGTACTTTTCGCACATTATCAATTTAACATTGATGTATGCCTGGGCGCTCTCTTTGGGTCCCTGTGACCTCTGTCTAATCTGGTCATAGAGATCGTCATCGTCTGGTATGAGCTGGAACTCCTCCTTTAAGAGTAAAGCGGTTTCCTCCCATGTGGCAGCTTCTAGTGTGTCCTCATGGAGCTCATACCACGTCATGGCCGCCTTCGTGAGGTAAGCAGGAAGGAGCCGTTTTCTAACTTCCTCGCTCCAACCATTGATCCGAGCCGTTCTATTGAAGGCCTTGAGGTATTCCTCGGGATCCTGGCCTTCCCCCGTGAACATTGTGGGGTGGATCATGGGGTACTCAGTGTGTCTATTCATGTCGTTCTCGGCTGTGTTTCGTTGACTGTGTGTCGAGGTGTTTGGGCTGTTTGGAGGGGAATTAGCCTCGCTTCCCGTGTAGGACACCTGTGTTACGTTACCAGGTGGCTCGTCACCTGATATGTCTGTGCTTATGGCTGGTGTGTTGTCGTATTGTGTGGATTCGACTATGTGTACGGTTCTGTCTAAATCCTGTTTTACTGTCTCCAAAATAGTGTGGATGTCAAGAACCGCTTCTGTCGTGTGATTATCGGCTTTAATAGTGTCTGTCTCTAATAGCTCTGAGATGCGCTCGAGCAGGTTACTGGCTTTCTGCTCTGTGATCTGCAGTTGCTGCAATAATAGGGGATGGAGTGTTGGCAGGCAATCTACCTCACTATCGCTGGATACCGGCGACTCTTGTGTGTGTTCACTGGCCTGGGACCGTGTAAAATGTATAACTTGTGCTGCAGCGGCAGGGTGTTGAGCACGGATCTGTGCTGTGTGGAATTCAAGGTCCCTGAGAAGTTGCACTGCAGTCTGGTCAGTTATTAAGTCACTGTTCTTAATCTTTAGCTTCGGCAGGAGTGGAGTTGTACTAGCCGACAAATGGTGTGCAAAGTCTCTTAATGTAGTTCTAAATGTGGACATTTAATAATAATAAAAAATGTGTGACGCAATATGAGGTTAAAAAAAAATTCTCTATTTGCTTGGCTGTTTGCGGTACGGAAGGGGTCGTTTTTCCTACGAGGGCTCGTTGATTGAGTCCCGTTCTACTGTGCGTAGGATGGCGCCTCCACCAGTGTTTTAGATCCCTTATTTGGGGGTGGATCTAAAAGGGAGAGTTGTTGTACTAATTTGTAAGGTAGTGCCTAAAAGGGTAGCTTCCCTTGTCAGGGTAAGCTGACCAGTGTAGAGTGTTGTGGTGGGCTAGGAACTAGGGGGCGTTCCTATAAATAATGTGGTAGTGTTTGAGGGGATGGGACCCACTGCACAGGGTCGCTGTACTGGTCGCTCAGCTGACTGCTTATTATGTAATTGAATCTGCTCGTATCAGCCGAGTGGCACGCGCTGCTCGCTTGCAGCCGGGCCGGCTCGGGGAATACAAAAGTACTTAAGTTGGCGCTAATAGACTACCGTCTGTCACGTCTTGCCGTGACGGGAGTAAGGAAGGGCGTTGGGATGTAAGAAGGCGTATAAATAGTAAAGCGTGTGTAGAGTGTAGACCAAGTGTTTTATTGGTCTATAGTTGTGAGTATGAGTCCCTTGTAGGGAATAAGATTATGTTCACAATGTGTACAAGTGTTGGGTTACAGGTTACAAAATAGGACTCTGAACACGATTTGACTGACTCACCTCGGTTGACACCAGCGTAGCCTCCGGCTGTCTCGATGAAGCACTGACAATGAAGAGAGCGTTTGACCTCATTAGGACGTCTTCTTATACCTTCTGACGCCCTGCTGTCAGCAATGTATTGGCCCAGTTACTAGTTTAATACTATGTCGCTGAGTGTAATGATTACGTAAGGCTTGAGCTGCTTTATGGAGTAGCAAGCTGTCCTTACAGTATTAATGGATGTTGCCCCGGCTTTCCAAGGGTTGCCATTTTAGGGGATTTAGCCAGATGCCGGGGGGATGGTCTCCAAGGGGTGCATACCCCTGGGATGCTGTACAATATATAAGCCAATATATAAGCAAACATACATAAGCCAATACATACGCCAACACATGTAACCCAATTTATAATCCAAAACACATAAGCCAATACATAAGCCAACACATGTAAGCCAATATATAAGCCAACACATAAGCCAATACATAAGCCAATATATATAAGCCAATATATAAGCAAACATACATAAGCCAATACATACGCCAACACATGTAACCCAATTTATAATCCAACACACATAAGCCAATACATAAGCCAACACATGTAAGCCAATATATAAGCCAACACATAAGCCAATACATAAGCCAATATATATAAGCCAATATATAAGCAAACATACATAAGCCAATACATACGCCAACACATGTAACCCAATTTATAATCCAACACACATAAGCCAATACATAAGCCAACACATATAAGCCAATATATAAGCCAACACATAAGCCAATATAATAAGCCAACACATAAGCAAATATAAAAGCTTATGGTAAGTCACTCTATCAATGTGCAAATCATAGTGACAGGTCAGTTACTACTATGGAACTTACTACAACCAACAAAGGTAAACAACGTGCACTATATCAAGGCTACTCGTATAACTATAATCGACAGAATGTGAATGGAATAATATTCTGGCGATGCTCAAAAAAGAGGTCGAAAAAATGTCGAGGCAATCTGAAAAGTAAAAATGGTGAGGTTTTAAGTGTGAGTGTTCATCAATGTAGTGCTCCAGACAAAACACGGTTGCTGTTAACAAACAATCATCAAAATGCTAAAAAGCAAGTTCAAGAAAACAATACTTCTGCTCAAAATAGTGGATTGTTTGTTAAAATGCCTTATCATGTCCTCATAAAGTCATGTTAGGACAGTTGTCAACGTCCAAGAAACCTTCAACACTTTCAAAGTCAACACAGACTATGCAAAAAGTTATATTGGAAGAAAATTATAAAGGACTATATAGTAGTAGTGATGTGCAATGATGATGATTATAATGATAGTGATAAAGATGATGATAATGATGATGCTGATCACGAGGATTATAATGCTAGTGATAAAGATGATGATGCTGATCATGATGATGATAGTGATAATGATGAAAAATAAGAGAATGACGTTTTTATACCTATTGTTCGCTGCGGAAAAAGATCTACAACAAGCGTTGTGTTTAAAAATCTATAACAAGCAATGGTAAAGAGAAAGAGTTGTATTCAGTGTGTAACTATTGTAAAAAACTAAATGATTAAAAATATTGTACGGGTATTGTCCATTTTAGCCTATTTTCATTTATGAACAAAATAGGTTAATGAGATCACCTTTTGTCCGTGTGTCTGTCTGTGTGTGAGTGTCTGTGTGATGGTGTGTGTGATGGTGTGGGCCCCCCTAATAACTTCTAAACGTCTGGAGCAATTTTAATGAAACTCGGTAAGTTCATAGCACTATTCCGGAATACCCCGACCGCGCCCTTCAAATTTTGTTAAGTCTCACCAATCCAACATGGCGGCTGTGCGAAATATTTCACCAGCATTCAATATCTCCGAAACTATTACAGATATTAACCTTGAATTTTTACGGTGATAAAGAAAACTACTGGAAGTTCACCTATGTGTCTTTTGAAAACCTGGTAACTACAAAACCAACATGGCGGCCAAGCGAAATTGTGACTTTTAAATAGATGTTTCTCGCGATTTAACCAACCAAACGCAATGAAACTTGGTACAGTATATGTTTATACACATTTTAAGGCACCGACATCTAACTTCGTTCAATTGTTTACATAACCTCAAGATGGCGGCTGTGCGAAATATTTCACTGGCATTCTATATCTCTGAAACTATTAGCGGTATCACCCTGACATTTTGTACGGAGATAAAGGGCACTACTGGAAGTTCATCTATGAGACTTTTAAAAACCGTTTAACTACAAAACGAACATGGCGGCCAAGCGAATTTGATAATTTTAAATAGAACTTTCTCGCGATTTAATGATCCAAACGCAATGAAACTTGGTACAGGGAATGTTCATACACATTGTAATGCACTGGCATCTAATTTAGTTCAATTGTTTACATAACCTCAAGATGGCGGCTGTGCGAATTTTAAAATTAAGTTTTTATTTCTCGTGTCGTAATCATGCGATCGAAGTGAACGTTTGAATAATGAACCTACGCAATAATTTTCCTTTAATGGTACATGACTCTAAGGCCTATACATTTAGCAATCCAACATGGCGACCATCCAAAATATTTAGACGGCTCTGAATATCTACGAATCTATTATAGCAATCAAACTGATTTGTTTATGTTCTTAGGGGCTATGAACTTAAGTTCACCTATAGGACTTTAAATAACCTGGTGATCACAAATCCAACATGGCGGCGGCACGAAATATAAATATTCACATGGACGGTTCTCGCAATTTAACCATCCGAGTGCAGTGAAACTTGGTTCGGTAAATCCTTATACGAATGTTAATCCACTGGCATCTAATTTATTTCAATTGTTTCCATAATCAGAAGATTGCAGCTGCGCGAAATTTTAAAATCTTGTTAGCCTACTTTTTACATTTTGCAAAAATGAGGAAAAAGTAGACTTATGAGATCGATCCGGGAAAATGTGTGTCTGTCTGTCTGTCCTTCTGTATGTCTGTCTGTCTGTGTGTCATTCTGTCTGTCTGTGTGTCCTTCTGTCTGTCTGTCTGGCTGTGTGTGTGCCCCCCCCCCCTCCCCCCCCCCCAAGTATCCTAATCGCCTTTGGTATAATGTCATGTTTAGCAAACATAGTCACTCAGTAGGTCTAAGCATCTGTTGTATATAACCCAAAATAGCAAACAATTTTCTAAAAACCCTACTCACTGGTCAATAAAAATCATAGTCACCAAAGTGTTTCAATGGTAACTAACTCATGTCTGGTTAGTCAATTCCTATTGCCAGGCCAGTCAAGACCTAAAGATTCATCTTAACGTAAAGTCTAATTATCTTTCTATCTGCATACCAGTGTCTAATAAATAGTCAATATTAGTTTGGTCTTTACCTAAAATCTAAAATCCAATATCTGAATTCTAAAATCTAAAATCTAAAAAAATATTGTATAGAAAACATAATTTCAAGTAATACAAAATCCTTATATCTCTTTCTTTAATAATTAGTTACCAAACATTTTCAGTCAATAACATTATGGTTTGGTCTTTTTGCAAAATCTAAAATCTAACATCAAAACTCTAAAATGTAAAACTAAAATCTTAAGACTCAAATCAAAAAAATCTTACATGTTAACTGTACATCAAAGCCAGTCTACCTTTGTATTTGTAATCCAGATAATAATTTGAAAAGAAACAAGTGTAATCGGTTTTAAACATTATCCCTGCTTTTTTATATGTTTATGACATGCATATTAACCTAAAATCGAACCCTGGTGTACCTAAGTGAAAAGGCTAACAGCTTAACCACTGCACCACTATGCCCTTTTTCTTAGTTTGGTTCGTTCTAGTACTCAGAGCTGGAAATCGAGTTAAGACCATCAGTGCAAGAGACGTGAGTGCTTGGATAGGTGGTAACATTAGACGACCGGAAATGATTGTATTTCTGTTAGCGATTCTATTTTGTCGTCTGCCTACTGTCAAAGCACTGGCAACAAGACAGTTTAGTTTAGTTTGTTGCGAGTGCGTGTATAGATTATTAGTCTCTAGTACTTAAAGCTTGTTGTGTGAGGCGACCATCTCATCAGTAACCACTGAGCAAGTTTTAACGGCTAACCCATAAAAACAGCATGGGATAGTTGTGTGTGCTCCATGTACTTGGGTGTGTGCATTAGCACCATGCGCTAGCTTTACCTTACCCTCTAAAGGTATAGCGTTGTCCCTTTCCTTTGGACATCGCCAATGACAGCATCCACCAACAAGTATTTTACGCTTAGACCCTTGGCTTGTTCTCGATTAGGTTTGGTTCCGTTTAGTTCGGTTTAGTTCGGTTTGGTTCGGTTGAGTTTGGATTTGGTTTGGTTTAGTTTGATATGGTCACTATTTTGTTCTTTCAGCTATCCTCTTTAACCGATTAAATTAAAGATAGTCTGCTCTTAATTCTTGGATCGATAAATCAGATTGTGTGTACACCGTTTGTCATGCCATGCCTGCAACTGCAGTCTGATTTGAAAACTAGTTCCAATGGTCAACAACATGTCAGTCACCATACGTGTAGCTTGCAATAATTCTTTCTGTACCTTGCTATGTTTCATCACTCACCATAAACATCTAACATTATGGATTTACAATATATTGAGGGGGAAAAGTCCATGACCTTGTCGTTTTAGGTCTTTTGGAAAAATGCATAAGCCATACAAAATCCCATTATTAGTTTATAAAATCTCAGGTCAATGACCTAGCAGTTTTGGGATATTTGATTAAATGTATGCACCATAGCAAAGAGGATGTCATGTCAAGTCCTAGGACACCTCATGTGTCCAAATCTGATTATTGGTTTATAAAATCTCAGCGCATGACCTATTAGTTTTCGATCATTTGGTTACATTTAAAAATAGAACCCATCCATAAATCATTATTCAAAAAGCCCCCCCCCCCCTCTTACAAAAATTCCAAGTGCGCATGCGTAAAATAACAAACAAAAAATGTTAATTCATAGTGGCATTTGGCTGTACGCATGCGTTTCATTTGGAACAACGTTTAATTTCATCATAGCATTACGCCGCATTCATGTTGTATGTGCAAAGCAACGTTTACTAAAAAAAATACACTTTCACCCCCTAGTTTGGGTAGATTTTTATTTTGGGGTGGAAATACGTTGTTCATAGGAAAGAGGGTGTCCGTCCGAGTAATTTGACACCTCGTGCAAGTCTCTAGCCTAATTGGTTCACAGGATATCACGTGGTCGCCAACTTGTGTGGTGGAATGTGGAGGTGGAGGATATAGAACCCCTGCAAATACACAACTCCTTCCTCCTCCAAAATATCCCGTGAAAACCTTCTTTGGGACTCGCTATTCTTCCAACCTAACTAAATGACCTGACCAGTTAAGTCTCTTAACACAAACAACACGTGACAAATGTGCTTCTTAATATAAAGAATATAATTCGTTATCTTATTCTCTATTCGCCTTGTACACTAGTTATAGGTCCATGAATTCTCCTCCGGGTTTTCCTTCAAAGAAATCGATCTTTACCACGGCTTTCTTGGATAGAGTTCACGTTTCATTTCCATACACCACGATACTGCGTAAGAGAGTTTTGTAGAGCATTGTCTTTAATCTGTGATTAATGTTTCTGCTTCAAAATGAAGGCAGTTCTGCAAAGCAGGCTCTATGGCTGCTTGTATTCTTGCCTGTATTTCAACGATTTCCTCGTTTTTATTGGTTAGATCTACACCAAAGTATTTAAACTCTTTTACTATCACCACACTGGATCCTTAATATGTCTTCAAACATAAACTATTTTAGGTTCGTATGACGAATGTGGCGGTTCGAACAGATGATGGATTTACTCCAGTTTGCTGAGTAATAGACGTACGTTGGATTGATTTGCGAGGAGCTCGTTCAAACCTAGCACGGATCTCATCCACCTTCTCCTGTGTAGGTGGTCGGCGTTTAAAGTGTGATTTCGTGCTTCTAAAAACCCCCGGTTTTCTTTACATTCTTTACAACTTACGAATTGCGGATCTGTGTGGAAATCGTACATCTGGGAATTCACATGAAGATTTTTTCGCGCGTTCGCTACACTACGCTTTTATTTTTACAAATCGATTGTACGAGGTAAATACAGTACGTTTTTTCAAATTTAATCTATTCTAATTCTAATTGTACAAAATACCACGCGAATGTCTTCCTGGTTAACAACACTATGTATCATTCACAGTACAGCCAACACAAACGAATTCCTCTTTCAGACTGAACTACGCCAGGAGTCTTTGCCTCGTGCCTAAAAGACTGCCGACTCACCCTGAAATACGCCACACTCTCCTCGGTCAGTGACCCACTAACGACCGGGACGCGGGAGACCCGCCGACCATGCCAAAAATCATTCTGTACCATGTTAATTATAAGTAACAGGTATTCTTTTCAGAATAGCTTGAAATTTGATATCTGCTAAACGTTTGAGGAATAAATCTGTATCGTATTTTGAGGTTGTTGGCAGGTGAAAGGCTAAAGGAAGTAGGAGACTTCTGCTACTTAGGAAGCAAAATAACCAGTGATGGACGAAGCAAAGAGGCTATAAAAAGTAGGTTGGCTCAGGCAAGGAAAGCATTTCTACAGAAAAGGAATCTGTTGACATCGGATATAGATTTAAGTATTAGGAAGCCAATTTTGAAATCCTTTGTCTGAAGCGAGGCGCTCTATGGAAGTGAAAGTTGGACTATTGGAGCAGCAGAAAGGAGGAGAATTGAAGCATTTGAAATGTGGTGTTACAGGAGAATGACGAAGATAATGGGTAGATAGGGTAACAAATGAAGAGGTATTAAGACGAGTGGGAGAGGAGAAATGTTTCTGGTAACTGCTAATGAAGAGAAGAGATAGGGTGGTAGGACACATTCTAAGACACCCAGGAATAGCAAGCTTAGTTATGGAAGGAAGGGTTGAGGACAAGAACTGTAGGGTTAGACCAAGGTTAGAATATGTTAGATTCCTTCGGATGTAGGTTGTGGTAGCTGTGTAGGGATGAAACGATTAGCTCAGGACAGGGAGACATGGAGCGCTGCATCAAACCAGTCAAAAGTCTGAAGACTCGGTCAACAACAGAGTCATGGAAGAATCTATTTTTGAAGCACGTCATTATCGTTTTTTGAAATCAACAGTATTGAAGTTCGGAAAATGGGAAATAAATTGAATTCCAATTCCATGGGCTTCATGAGGTTTGATTCGACACTCCCAAGATCACTTTTAATTCTTCCTTGCATTTATTTTATGTGTGTATTTATTGTTATTATTAGGTTATTATTACTGCTTTTGTTGCTATTGATGTTGTTGTTGTTGTTGTTGTTGTTGTTGTTGTTGTTGTTGTTGTTGTTGTTGTTGTTGTTGTAAAAGCCGGCCCCCAATACCCTATTACTGCGAAGGTTGGGAGAAAGGCCGGTTAGACAGTTTAACGCAAAGAGAACTGTGATTGTAATTAGAAGTAATCTCAAATTGAATTCGAGTCCTCGTGGTCGACAATCAACGTCATCCAAGTTGCGATCCCTAAGAGAGAGTATAAATAAAGCCTCAAAAGTAAAGTTCAACTATTAACTAGAGTGATAATTAGGCAGATTGTCACACAGATAAATGGAATTGTCGCGTGTTAGCACGTCCTGGTTCTGTCTTCATTTAAGTTGTAATTGAAAGGCGATCGATGTGTTGTACTGTACATGGGCCAGGCGTTCGCTGGGGAGCTCATAAATTATGGCTGCGAACAAACTCACATTGACTCCACACCAGAGATGTTCAGTGTAGAGACCGCACGTATGCTCGTATCTGCGAATATCCGTATAGAGACGGCGCGTATGCTCGTATCTGCGAATATCCGTATAGAGACGGCGCGTATGCTCGTATCTGCGAATATCCGTATAGAGACTGCGCGTATGCTCGTATCTGCGAATATCCGCACCAGAGATGTTCAGTGTAGAGACCGCGCGTATGCTCGTATCTGCGAATATCCGCACCAGAGATGTTCAGTGTAGAGACTGCGCGTATGTTCGTATCTGCGAATATCCGCACCAGAGATGTTCAGTGTAGAGACTGCGCGTATGCTCGTATCTGCGAATATCCGCACCAGAGATGTTCAGTGTAGAGACCGCGCGTATGCTCGTATCTGCGAATACCCGCACCAGAGATGTTCAGTGTAGAGACCGCGCGTATGCTCGTATCTGCGAATATCCGCACCAGAGATGTTCAGTGTAGAGACTGCGCGTATGCTCATATCTGCGAATATCCGCACCAGAGATGTTCAGTGTAGAGACCGCGCGTATGCTCGTATCTGCGAATACCCGCACCAGAGATGTTCAGTGTAGAGACCGCGCGTATGCTCGTATCTGCGAATATCCGCACCAGAGATGTTCAGTGTAGAGACTGCGCGTATGCTCGTATCTGCGAATATCCGCACCAGAGATGTTCAGTGTAGAGACTGCGCGTATGCTCGTATCTGCGAATATCCGCACCAGAGATGTTCAGTGTAGAGACTGCGCGTATGCTCGTATATGCGAATATTCGCAAAGTTCAATGGCAATATATACAGCGGAGAAAACTGCGGTTTGTTTCCAAACAAGATTTGTTAGTACAGCAAATATTTAAGGTATTAATTATATCATGTCTGTTGGATTTTTGCCCGATGTACTAATTGGCCTCGTGAAAATCCGTCAATAACCAGTGATGGACGAAGCAAGGAGGATGTAAAAAGTAGGTTGGCTCAGGCTTGGAAAGCATTCCTACAGGAAAGCAATCTATTGACATCGAATTCATATTTAGGTATTAGAAAGTCATTTTTGATAGCCCCTCTCTGAAGCATGGCGCTCTATGGAAGTGAAACTTGGACTATTGGTGCAGCAGAGATAATAATAATAATAATAATAATAATAATAATAATAATAATAATAATAATAATATCGTATGGCCTTGGGTGCCGGATGCAAGCTTTGTTATTTGAAACCCATAGGGTAGCTTGCATGTCGCATTTCGTTGTTCCTTGAAGCACTATGAAAGTCAAGGAGGTTACTTATCTAAGCTCCTTGAACACTATAGCGCTATCTAGTAGAGAAATTAGGAACTTTGTGTTGTCGGAAAATCCCGAGATTGATTTTTCCATTATGAACACGGTCTAATGAATTCAAATGGGTTCTTTGACATGCCAACATCGTATGACATGCGTGTCGTAATTTTTATCGCCTTTCAAAAATCACTTACCACGGCCAGGAGCGAACCTGCAAGCTTCGGGTTATTAGACCGACACGTTAACCACTCACCCACCATCTAACATCTAGGTTATCGGCCCCTAACGGTTTGGGTGATAATGAAAATGAGCCTATAATTAAATCTAACATCAAACTTACAACTAAAACTAACTACAGCTTACACACTGGATGAAGAAAAGAAAATCAATAGAAGCATAAGGGATTTAAAAGAAAGGGGAAATAAATACCCTCCAAGAATGAGGATTGAGGGACTGGGAAGGAAGGAGAGCCATGAAAGGCAGATAGGAAAGGGGGAAAAGAGGAGAGGGTCCTCCCTAAAGTCAGAGGAAAAAGGGGAAAAACCGGACAAGCTCAGGAATCCCTCGGGATGCCCAATTCCCGAACTCACCAACTGTATGCCCTTGCGGGTGCAGCACTATCCAGCTGCACACTTCCTGCTTCCTTCAGGACCTTGTGCAGAAGACAAGAGATATCGTGATATGAAAAGGTCTGACCCCGCGAAGAATGAAGAGATCAGGAGAGTTGAGACATGGACCAGTTAAGGCAGGAAAATTGAAGCCACCCTAGGTCTATATGAAAATAGGCTATTTAGTTCTTCACGGAACTAATATCGTCGGGGTCGGAAGAGAACAAGAGTTGACCAAGGGAAGTCGAAAGGAAATATGAGAGAGAGGAGCCCCTACACAAGTTAGAGGAAGTAATGCCGGACTCAGCTTGGGTTCCGTGGTCACCAACACTCCTGGTACTGGTTGTTACCCCCTGGGGGAAGGATATAAGAAACCTTACAAGAGAATAGACCTATGTGTTACGTCATTATAGTTCACCCGCGGACCCGTGCGAGTGCTCATAAACCACACTTTCCCCAATAATGAGAGACTTAAGGTCGTTATGTTTTTATTTCAACCAAATGATTATAGAACACTATTTACATTTCAGTTAGAATTCCAAATTCTACGTTCCCTAACTTAAGAAGATAATCACTGAAAATTGGATCATCATAAAACTCACCGGTTATTCGATATTTATGAAATTATACGATTTGAGTACTCTTTCCTTTGACTTACTGTTTCTGAAATCCATGCAAAATGATAAACAAGACCTCAAAATGTTAAAATGACATGAAACAGGCGTCACAGCGGCCAAAATGTGAAGTGGACAGCAATTATGGAGCGTATTTTCCTACAGCAACAGTATCTGCAAATCGCACACTTCGTACAATTTTTAAAGACATTTATTAAAGAAATTATATATATTTATGAAATTACAGTGCAATTCGTCACTGCTAATGTCTATTGTCTTTCATTTGAATGCTCATTTGTCACGATCGTCGCAGGAGGGATCAATACTACTGAAATGATTATTACTTTGGTTGGCGTCATGGCGCAGTTGTAAAGCTCCTTGCTTCACACCAAGGCGGATGGGGTTCGAATCTCGGCTAATGCGTGTAACATTTTCGGAATGAAACATGTCTTGTGGTTCGGATTCCACATAAAATAACTAGTTCGGTGAAGAACTAAATAGCCTATTTTCAGTTATCCCACTGGTCTTTACTATTATAACTCTCCCGGTTATTAAAAGGATTTTGCATGTGATGTGCGAAATAGCTTTTGGTGCACGACCTATGTTATGATATAGTATAAAAGAACAATTTCAAACTCAAAACTCAATATCCATAAGATGAGTCAATTTAGACAAGACACTTAATATTATGTTTTTAAGCAAAATGGTCTTACTAACACATGTTCATTTCTTAAATCAAACCTTTCAGCATTCCTTATGATAACTCTCCAGCACTGGAAAATATGTTACACGCCGAGGCTTGTCTACAATACACCAATAGGCCTACATCACTAAGGAATTGTGTTCTGGTTTATCAACTTACCAAGAGACAGCTTCAATAGAACACAGTGAAATGTTCTTTTCAGATGTGAATAGTCGTATAATTCATAATTATCGCTGCCTGTAAGAGAACATTCAGGTAGATGACTATCGTGTTTTACCCCACCAACACTATTTCATTGAAAACTTATGTGATGGGATGTATAACTTTCAGTATCAGTGTTTAGCCTAAGACTCCTTCCGCGTGATGGCATCCTAACTTCCGTAACGAGTCACGGGAGATTATTTCAGAAAAGGCAATTGCATGCCATCTATGATTAACATAAGCTACATAACATTCATTAGATAGTGATTATCCATCATCCACTTCAATCGCTTGAATACACAGGTGTCTGTACTTTAGTGCGTCACTGACCGGACGTCAGTTTTCCAAAATTGCATTTGTACTTTTCACGGCTCAATGCACTAAATATGTTTACAAGGCGGTGAAAATACTTCAAATGGTTAACCACGAGTCTTAATTATAACTCAGACATTCTTCTAGGTTTGTGCCGTGTCTTGTGTGGGGTCCGGGCGGGGACACCAAGAGCCCGCTGATGAGCCAGCTCAGTGTCCTAAGCACAAACCTAGAAGAATTGCTGAGTTTTAATTCACTGGTCGTGGAAGCCAATATACCAGTCTTAATTATATTTTCGTTTAAGAAATTCAGAGTAAAATGATTTTTTTAGAATTTCCACCAACAGAGGAGCTTTGCTCACGTTTTGTTTTGATTACTTCACTGTACTTTTCTTGTGGATTTAGAGCTGAGGGATTTTCAGTCATTTTACTGATGATTCGCTTCTAAACTATTCACAGATTCATGAACCATGGATTGAAATCACCTGACTTAGAGAGTATATTCCACAGTCAATGAGAAAATAGAAAACGGACCCAGCTCAGGTACCCCTCGGAATCCCCAATTCTGAAAGTTTCCAGACACAATTCCTTATGGTAAAAGGTGCAAGTCCACGGGGGAGAAAACATAACTAAGCAGGGTAACAAAACATGATCAATAAAATTATCTTGAATAACAAAATCTGACTGATTTATATTTTTATTTGATTGTAATATTGTGCACACCTCTGTAGGATACGAGAAATAAAAGAATAAGGTTTTCAAATTTCGAACTGAAGCCACAATGAACTTTTAAAACAATACATGTTTCTAGTTGCTTAAATACTGTAGTGTCGGAGATATTGTGAACTGGTGAAATATGTCGAATCGATGCCATGTTGAATTGCTTCTTATAATAGGATATACCAGCCAGCAGCAGACGACCATTATAATGTTCGTTTATTTTACCAATGTTTCGTCTCTATCGGTTGCTTAGGACACGAGAAATATAAACGTAATTTTTAAAATTTTATACAGCCGCCATTTTTGAGTTCCCGTATAAATTTAATTAATTTAGAAGCCAATATATTAAGCCTTGTATGAAGATATACCATGGTTAGTTTCACAGCACTCGCATGATTAAGACGTGAGAATAATCTAAGTTGGTTGTGTGCCCATCGGGTTATTGAAAGTCCTATGGTGAGGACATTTTAACGGCCTCTAACAACGTACAAAATGCCACTATGACTGCTTTAATAGATTCGTAGATATTGAGGATTGGTAAATAATTTCAGATAATCACCATGTTGGATTGTTCTATAAATGTAGTCCACAGAGCGATGTATTAGTAGATAAAGGTATTGCGTTGGTTCAATATACAAACGTTCACTTCGATCGCATGATTAGGACACACAAATGAAACTTAATTTTAAAATTTCGCACTGCCGTAATTTTGAGGTTATGAAAACAATTGAACTAAATTAGATAACAATAGATTATGTTGGTTTGCACTTAAGAGGTTTGCAAATTTCACATATATTCCCTCAGCATAGCATTGTCTATCACCACACAAAATGCCAGGGTGATATAAGTAACTGTTATAGAGCTATAGAATGCCGGTGAAATATTTCGCGCGCCACCATCTTGGATTGGCGAAACGTTTCCGCATTTGAAAGGCACGGACGATGTAGCAGTTTGTCCTTACCGAGTTTCATGGTAATCGCTCCAGCAGTTTAGATTTCATTAGGGACAAGGGATGATCTCATGATAGGTGGTGAACAGTAAGCTATTTAGTACATCACATGGAAAAGCCTTTTAATAGGCGGGAGAGATTTAGTGGGCGATGTGGAATTAGGCTGACTAACAGTCCCGTAACATTAACATCTTTCTTTCTTTCTTTCTTTCTTTCTTTCTTTCTTTCTTTATTTATTTCTTTCGTTATTTCTTTCTTTCTTTCTTTCTTTCTTTCTTTCGTTATTTCTTTCTTTCTTTCTTTCTTTCTTTCTTTCGTTATTTCTTTCTTTCTTTCTTTCTTTCTTTCTTTCGTTATTTCTTTCTTTCTTTCTTTCTTTCTTTCTTTCGTTATTTATTTATTTCTTTCTTTCTTTCTTTCTTTCTTTATTTATTTATTTATTTATTTATTTATTTACTTACTTATTTACTTATTTATTTATTTATTTATTTATTTATTTATTTATTTATTCCTATCTTTCTTTATTTATTTATTTATTTACTTATTTATTTACTTATTTCTTTATTTATTTATTTCTTCTTTCCTCGATTTTGTCCATCTTTGGACCGCGTAAAATATCCCATTGCATTCTCTGTCTCTTATTCCCTTTATCCTTTCTCGCCTTCAGTAGTTCTTAATTACTTCACTTTGTCTCCTTCTCTCTTCCGTCCAGACGTTAACCCGCTTCTTCTTTTCCTTCTCCTGGAAACCCTTGAAATGTTTGATCATATTTCTGAAAAATGGTCTGTCCTGAATAATATCTATTGTTACTTCCATATCCCTTTTTATACTTTGTACCCACTGATTACCATTCTTGCTTTTGTATACATGACTGAAAATTTGTTTTGTGAGTCTGTTGTTATTCATCCTCATTACGTGTCCAAACAAATTAACCCTCCTTTTCCTGATCGTTTCGTGTTTTTTCTTAATTTCTTAATTTTTGTAGAGGTCGCCATTTTTTCTGTATCTGAACTCTCCACTTTCTGTTTTTAATGGTCCCAATATTTTTCTAAGGATATTTCTTTCCTTTTTCTCTAACTCTTCGATTTCACCTCTTTTAATGGAAAACATACATTCTGAAGCATACAGACTTTCGTCTTAATTACCGTATTGTGATGTTGGATTTTAGTTGCAATAGAAAGATTTTTCTTATTGTGGGTATCCTTCGTAAGTTTATTTATTTATTATTTACTTATTTATTTATGTCCTTCCTTCCTTCTTTCTTTCTTTCTTTCTTTCTTTCTTTCTTTCTTTACTTATTTATTTATTTTTCCTTCCTCCCCTTCCTTTTCCTCCTCTTCCATCCCCCTTCCCACGTAAATTCACAGTAACTCAATAACTTTCTTTGTAAGTAAAGGTAACGTTAACTAGTAATTTTTCAAAATTAACTTATCCAAAACACTATTTTGCAATTGTCTGAACAAGAGGAGATTGTTGATGCCGAGACGCCCCCACCCGGTCGAGGGCCGCAGCTGCAGCACGAATTAACCCAGCGAGGTCCCCAGATCGATATAACACGCTATCTGTGTGTGTGGAATAATTCGATAATCCCATGAAACGTTATAAAGCCACCCTCTGCACACCACGCCACACAATTCGCATATGCAACAGCACCGCACAAAGGCCATGTCCAAATCAATGCCTTCACACGCCGCCCCCTCAACTGTCTCCGCCCCCGCATTCAAGTTATCATGTTCTCTTAATCAACTCACTGTAAATATAGTTAGATCATAAATTTAAAATAAGGTCCACAAATATTGCCATATTAGTTGCCTTGCAGTATGTGTGGTAGTGTACCCGGGTCATGATCCCAGGATCGCCCTCGATACCCTTGATTTTGATATATTTTATTTCCCTCAGAGCTCAAGAGCTCCCTACATACAATAGAATTAGGGCTTATAAATATAGCACATTTCGTGAAGGTTACAATCATAAGATATATCGTATCATATCATAAGAATAAAATGCGTATACGTTAACCATTTTAAAGTTGGTAACACTTTTACCCGTATTGACTGTTGGTAATATGTAATTGTGAAACCCGCCTTGTCAAAACTACAAAATGAAGTTTTAAAAATATTTAAACGTACATGTTTCAATATGGCAATGTTATCTTCATCAGCGTTGAATTGTTTAAATTAACATGCTAAATTGAAATGGCTATTCTTACAAAATTTTGAATTTAAAATAAAATGAAAAGTTCACAAATAAATTAAATGCTACACAATCAACTGAGGTTATGAATAATACTGGTGAAATGTATCAAAGAAATTTTTAGAAAATAATACACCTTATGAATCTACTTTAATTTGGTTTACTAACGTAGTAGTAGAAGACGCAGCTGTCAGGAACATACTCATTGTATTATAGCTACGTACTGTAGTTGTGTGGTCCACAGGTTCAAATCTCGGCGCTAACACCAGCTATCCTGAATGTGATTTCCTTCGAGTTTTCCACACTCCGGGTACTAGTGTTTGGTTACGAGAATATTCTCATTACGGTTGGAATATCAATGTCCAAGTATTTCACCCAATATTCTTAGCTAATTGAATTATGGTATAATATACATTAACTCTAATACTTAAGAGGAAGGTTGACTTGGAAAATATACTAAAGGAAGAATGAAAGATCTTGAGGAAAATTATTGGCCCAGAAAGAACAGAAGATGGATACAGGTCTAAATCTCGTAAAGCGACTGAGAAATTATCTAATCTTGCGGTGGACATCAGAAACCGAGGATTGAAGATTTATGGACATGTTCAAAGACTTCCACCGACTAGACAGAAAAACTGAAAAATAGACCGTGGATTCAGCAAGTCAAACAGGATTTGGAGAAGGCCCAAGTAAGAACAGTGGAAGTCTTTGACAGGAACCTATTCCGATGTAGGGTAAATGGATGGAATGTAACACAAACATAATACAATACGCCTTTCAATACAATTCATGTAACATCTTGGGAGGAGCCTTCTTCAGCGTATATCTAAGGCAAAATCTATTCTAATTAAATCTTAGATTAGTTAGTTGTTGTTGTTAAACTTAGATGCAAAATATTCTTAGAGCTATATTTAGGTTTATATAATCTCTAAAGAAATAAATGGATATTCTTACAATCATTAAATCATGAAAGAATTGAAATGAAACATTATTATTGTGAATTATGTTAACGATGTCAAAAGCTAATTAAATATTTTCAAATAACCTGCGTGCAGTCAGTTTTCAAACGGAAAATTTCTTGAAATATTTTCTAGATAAATTTTATCCAGTTATGAATATGGAAATCACCTTCAGAAGTTTAAAATCGTATATCCAGTGACTTGTTGCAAATTCATAATATTGCTTAGATCTTGTGACACACTGCGTTGTCCACCATTGACTATAAAAAAATGTAATGAGATTTAATAATGGACTATTGGTCTCAAATTAAACTGTAAGAATAAGGAGTCGAAAATTTTACATTACATTTACCGGAAAGACGATCGGTAAATACATTGGTTGAAAAAAATATTTATCATCTTAATAACCGCAGTAATTATTATGTAGGCCTATATCTCTTGGCGTATACAGAATAATATTAGCAAATGCGTCTAACATAAATTGAAATAAATAAATAAATAAATACATTTAAAATACATGAAAACCTTTTATAAAGGGGCAATGCCAAATATCTGCCTTGTCGAAAATACGTCAATGCAGATAGATTTGAAACCATCAAAGTTAAGCGCCTATAATGACACTATAAAGAAAGAAAATGAAAATTAAATTATTGGACTGTTGAAACTAGTATAATGAAAGACGTGTGATTTTAAATTACTGTATGTTTAAACTTTGGGTAGTCAATGAAAATCATCGATGTGGAGGAATGGGATACGTCTATTCAATATGTAGGTTCAGATGTTCCAAACATTATCTTATTGAAACGTGATCGTGAACATCACATTAATTTTCCCTCACGCTATATTATCATTAGGGATGGTGTCTTCTCGCAAAGTCGATAACGTGCGAAAGGCTCACTAAGACATGTTCGGCTCGCCAGTTTTTTTTTTTTTTTTTTTTTTGTAGCTGCTTCGAGACGGACACCCAATGGGTAAAGAGGAGTGTGCGGAAGGATCATAGGAGGTGGATTGATGTGCAGGTGGAGAAAGCAGAAGCGGTAAGATGGAGGGAAGTTAAGGAGCTCTATGGCATCACAAAGATGCTTTCGAAGAAAGATTTTAATAAAACTAGGCCTGTGAAGAGCAAGATGGGCGAGACCCTCACGACGTGTGAACAGCAGCTGACTAGATGGAGAGAACACTTTGCGGAGGTTCTTAATAGAGATAGAGGACCAGAAAGTAAGCAGCGAGGAGAACATGAAGAGGAAGCAGGAAGTGACCCAAGCATCAGCCTTGACTCCCCAACTCGGGGCGAATTACGAACAGCGTTGAAGCAGATGAAGTGTGGGAAGGCACCAGGTCAGGATAATATCCCAGTGGAAGTACTGAAAGCAGACCTGGATATTACGATCAATCTGCTGCACCCGTTGTTGGAGAAGATCTTGAAGGAGGAGAAAATACCAACCGACTGGAAGAAGGGGTTGATAGTCAAGTTACCGAAGAAAGGGGACACCACAAACTGTAACAACTGGAGGGGAATCACCTTGCTGTCCATTCCAAGCAAAGTGCTGGCGAGAGTCATCCTGAATCGTATAAAAGACTGCGAAGAAAAAAGGCTTCGGAAGGAACAGGCTGGATTTCGACAACATCGCAGCTGTGTGGATCTCATCAACACCCTCCGAATCATCCTGGAGCAGAGTGTGGAGTGGCGGAATACCCTTTACCTCACATTTGTTGACTTGGAGAAAGCCTTTGACTCCGTAAATCAAAGAATCATGTGGAAGACCCTCGAGGAATATAAAATTCCAACAACGATCATCAGAATCATGCAAGAGATGTACGAAGGGTATGAGTGCCAGCTTCTTCACGAAGGCAAATTAACAGAAAAGATAAATGTCAGTTCCGGAGTGAGACAGGGGTGTGTCCTTTCCCCCACTCTGTTCCTGTTGGTCCTGGATAGTGTGATGAAGAAGGTAATGGGAGGACGGAAGAGGGGTATTCAATGGGGTATAAATGACAAGTTTGAAGATCTGGATTTCGCAGACGACATTTGTCTTATGGCACAACGGTACCGAGACATAGAAGATAAGCTGGGGAGGTTGCAGAGAGAAGCAGAACGTGCAGGACTGATGATCGACACCAACAAGACCAAAGAGATGAGGATAAATTCTGACGTCACGTCCTTCCTCTACCTTGAAAGTATAGTCACAAAAGATGGGGGAGGAGAGGAAGATGTTCGAAGCCGTATCTGGAAGGCAAATGGTGCGTTTGTCCAGCTCTACCCCATCTGGAGAAATAGAAACATTTCCAGGAAGACCAAGCTCCGCTTTTTCAATAGCAACGTAAAGTCGATTCTTCTCTTTGGCTGTGAAACATGGAAAGTCACAAAACCGATCAACAACCAGCTACAGGTGTTCATTAACAGATGTCTGCGTCGCATCATGAATGTGAGGTGGCCAGACATAATCTCAAATGAAGATCTTCACCAATCAACAACCTATGAGCATCCAGATCAAGGAGAGGAAATGGCACTGGATTGGTCACACACTAAGGAAGCCGGACGGAGCTGTTGAGAGGGCGGCGCTAGACTGGAATCCTCAAGGCGCCAGGAAGCGAGGTCGACCTAAGAAGACCTGGAAGAGGACGATCGAAAATGAAATTGCAGAGGTGGACAAGAACTGGAGTCAAGTGAACAGAATGGCCAGGAACCGTACTGCGTGAGAAATTTCGCCAAGGCCCTATGCTCCGGAAGGAGCGACAGGAATTAAGTAAGTAACTAAGTACTGTTGCAATGGTTAGCGGTTTGTCATTCCTTCATAAGTTTATCAGAACGAAGTTAGTTTTCTGGGAATATCACACACACTGTTAATTTAAGGGCCTTAAAATGTGGTTTTCGGAGACCCTTTATAGACTCCCGAATTTTGTGTCTCACATGAGAAGCGCAACATATGCTTTGGTCGTCCTTCTAGGATAATTCTTATATTTCGCCTATTTTAGCATGTATTTTGAGAAGTTTTTCCCTATGTCCACCCTTCTACTGTATGAAAAGTACGGTGAAGAGTTTTATAAATGATTGGCGTATTGACTCTCATGGATACCATACGTAATTTTTCGATGCACCAAGCATCCGAACACGAGTTATAGTCGTACATAAAGATACACAGAAAAACAGACAGACAATTCTATTGTCTACAACATATTACCCAGATATACAAATATGGGTATATCTACCACACAGCATCAAACAAAATCATCCTTACGATGAGCCCGTATGTCGACAAAAAAAATGATTAGTTAAAATGTGCTTCCAAACTAAATTCACCAAACGTGTACTTCCCGACGTGAAATAAAATTGATATCCTTATAGACGAAACGCAATACACGTCACATAAAAACTGACCCTCGCCGTTGTGTTAGGTCCCCATACACAGGAAGACGCCTTTCATAAATTATAAAGGCTTGTGGTGCATGAAAATTCAGGTTCTTTAGCCTCAAATGGCCCAAATTCCTAAAAGCCGCAAAAAATGCTGATTCAATTCAGGAATTTTTGAAAAAAAAATGTTGCTGTTCGGAGATATAATAGATCTTCTGTACTATATGTCGCACGTGAAAGTTGCGTGAAAAAAATCTAGGTTACCCCCTTGACCCCCTTAATTGCATTGATGAAATATACAGTCTAAGTTGGTGATAACCCTATAGCCATTTGCAAACTTTCACAGAAATGTAATAAATGGAGTAACATTGCTTCTTACAGAAATAGATGTAAAGTTGGATGTCACCCCTTGATATAATGTTGTCATGGTTACCGACTTGCATTCCTTCATTAGTTTGTTAAATTAAATTAAATTAGTTTTCTGGGGATATCTCAGAAACTGTTGGTTTTAGAGCCTTATAATGTAGTTTTCGAGGACCCTTTAGGGCCCCCGAGTTTTGTTTCTGGCACCGGGGGGCTTCGTCTCGCCGTTGTATGCCATAATATAATATCAATGAAAATGAAAATCCACAGCCTGCTTCTAGTCTCCGACCGGGTCAGGAATGGAATGAATGAAGCCCCCATCTAGCGGCGAGGATATGAACTGTGCTTGTCGCACTCCTCTGGGGCAATGATTAAATGAATAACAGATGAAATGAAATGATAGTGGAGAGTGTTGCTGGAATGAAATTTTGACAGGGAAAACCGGAGTACCCGGAGAAAAACCTGTCTGCCTCCGTTTTGTCCAGCACAGATCTCACATGGAGTGACCGGGATTTGAACCACGGACCCAGCGGTGAGAGGCCGGCGTGCTGCCGCCTAATCCACGGAGGCTTCAAATATAATACTACTACTAATAATAATATAGAGATAGGAATATAATAGACCTGCCGTACCACACCCGCAAGTGTAAATCGCGTGAAAAAAAAGTACCCCTTGACCCCCTTAAGCGCATTGTACGTATTGATGAATTTTGCAGCATAATTTGGTGATAACCTTCTAGCCGTTTGCAAACTTTCACACTAATGTAGTTAATGGAATTGCATTGCGTCTTACAGCATTAGGTGGACCTCTGAGATTCTGTTGCCATGGTTACCGGCTTGCATTCGTTCATTAGTTTTCTTTCTTTCTCCGTTACGGTCTTCTAAGGACCACGAGCCAATTTCAATGTTTAGTCCTTTGGTGTTCTTTCTTCTTCCCCCAGGTCTCCTTCTTGTTCCTCCAGGACTCCTTCATCTTCACACTATGCATCTTCTTTCTCTCTTCGGACCATTTTGAGCCTCTTTTCTTTTCCTTCCTTCCTTGGAACCCTTCCATTCCCAACACTTTTTTCCTAAACATTTCTCTCTCTATTGCATCTTCTTCTCTTATATTGTTTCTTTCTAAATCCTTTTTAACTTCTTGAATCCAAGTTGTTGTTAATTTCTTGTTCCAAAGATATTTGAATATCAGTTTGGTTAACCTGTTGTAATTCATTCTATATAAATGTCCAAAAAATAGCAATCGCCTCTTTTTAATTGTGTCTGTTTTGTTTTCAATGTTGCGATATATTTCATCATTACTTCTGAATTTCCAGAATTCTGTAATTCTTAATGGACCTAATATTTTCCGTACAATTCGTCTTTCTAATACTTCCAATGTATCTAACTTATAATTCAGTGCTAGACATTCGCTTGCGTATGGGCATTCTGGTTTCATTACTGTTCTGTAGTGCTGTATTTTCACGTTTCTAGATAAACATTTTTTGTTGTAGGTGTTCCTAGTTATACCATATGCTCTTTCCATCTTGTGTACTCTTTCTTCTACAGCAGATTTTTCTAAACCATTTTCCTGAATGATTTCTCCCAAATATTTGAATTTCTTTACCCTCTTAATTTTACCATTTTCTGTGGCTAGGATTTCTGGTGCATTTTTTTATATTTGTCATAAATTTGTTTTTTTTCTACAGAAATTCTTTAACCTGTTCTGTTGGCTATCTCTTCTAAGAGATTAATTTGCACTGTTGCGTCAGTCAGATTTTCAGAAAGTATGGCAAAATCACCTGCAAATGCTAGACAGTTTATTTCAATACCTCTGTTTTTATTCCCTAGAGTTATGGGTGATATCTTGTGTTCCCTCAGTTTTTGATTCCAAATTCTTACTATTTTCTCCTGGACACAGTTGAATAGCAGTGGAGATAAACCATCACCTTGCCTTACACCTGTCTTTATTTTGAATGGTTTAGATATTCTCCCCCGAAATTTTACTTTTGATATGGTGTCTGTGAGGGTTTCAGGGATTAGATTAGCCAGTTTAGATTTAACTCCAAATTCTCGAATTACTTTATCTAGAGTTTCTCTGTCAACGGAATCGAAAGCTTTTTAAAATCTATAAATGTCACTACAATGCTCTTGGAGTTTATTATCCTGTGACGGATTATGGACTTCAGGTTGAATATCTGTTCTGCGCAAGATCTGCCTTTTCGGAATCCACTCTGATATTCACCTAAATGACTGTCGAGTGTTGCTTGTATCCTGTTTAGTAATATTGTAGAGAATATCTTATAAGCCACTGCTATTAGGGATATACCTCTGTAGTTATTGACATCTTGCTTATTACCATTCTTATGCAAAGGATGTATAAGGGCCACTTTCCATTCTTCCTGGATCTTTTCCGTTTTCCAGATTTCTTCAAAGATGCTTTTAAGGGCATCTATGATTTTGGGTTGAGACCATTTTATAAGTTCAGTTGTGATGGAGTCTTCTCCACTAGCTTTGTTGTTTTTTAGGGTGTTAATTGCTTTTTCAATTTCTTCAAGAGTAGGTGGTGGATCTTCTTCCATGTTGTCATGAATTACGGGAAATTCTAACTTGTTGTTTGGTTCTTCACAGTTCAGAAGTTGATCGAAGTGCTTTGCTAGTATTTCACAATTCTTTTCATCAGATAGACCCATTCTGCCATTTTCGCCTGTGAAGCAAATACTTGGAGCTTGATACCCCCTTTAAATTATTTTTAAAGGTCTGATAGAAATTCCGGGAGCTATTTTTAACAAAATCATCCTGCATGTCAACAAGTTGTGACTTTTCAAAGGAGCGTTTAGCACTCTTAATTATTCTGGCTGTTTCCTTTCTTTGTTGTTTAAATTGTTCAAAGTGTTCATTCCTTCCAGAGCATTTCCATGTTTTCCATAATTTTGTTCTTTCTGCTAGAGCTTCTTCACAAGTTTCATTCCACCAAACTTTCTTTTTCATTTTTGCTGGCCCAAATACTTTTTTCGCTGCACTATTGATTTCTTTGGATAATTCTTGCCAGTTACCTGGCTTACTTATTTGAATTTTTTCTTGAAAATGTTTTATTGCTTCTTGTGTGATGTTGAGTCTGTCTGTGTTATATTTAATTAATTTTTGTTGTCTTCTTTGGTTTCTATGAGGGAGAAGGATGAGCTAAATTTTGGAGAGATAGTGGTCAGAGTCAAATTCTCTACTTCTGATTACTTTTACATTCATAATTTCTTTAATATTATTTCTAGAAATAGCAACATGATCCAATTGGAATTCTCCTAACATTGGATTTGGAGATATCCATGTTTTAGCTTTTGTTGGTAGTTTCCTGAATGAAGTTGACATTAATTTCAACCGAAAGGTTTTACAGAGATTAATTAGTCTCATGCCATTTTTATTAGTCCTTTTAGTTTATTAAATGAAAATAGTTTTCTGGGAATATCTCAAAAACGGTTGGTTTTATGGCCTTAAAATGTGGTCCCGAGTTTTGTCTCTCACATTGAGGGGCTGAAAATGAGCTTTGTCTTGTCCTTCTACACCTATTTCAGCATGTATTTTAAGGGGGTAGGCCCCCTTTTATGAGAGGTACGGAGAAGAGTTACATCAATGATTAGTTTCGTGCCTCTGATGGATATCTGTACCTAATTTTACGTTGATACACCCAGCCGTTCTCGAGTTATAAAGGAACAAAGTTGTCCACAGACGAACAAACAAACAAACAAACAGACAGACAGACAAAAAATCGCGTGCATCCATCATAAAACAGTCCGAAATGCGTAAATAACTCAAATTTCCAAAGAAATTCAGAAAAAAAACAGACAAACTTTCAGTTTTATATAATAGAGATATACTGCAAGGCTCGGCGTTGACCGTGTTTTATAGCACAAATTTAGGTTTTACTCGGTAACCGTTGGAGATACACGTAAAGTGATTAGGACCTTTCTGATAGAAAATTAAATTTTACAGCTCACATGTGTCATCAAAAGTTTGCTATTTCTTAGCGTTCTCTTTTTATTTAAAATGGAAATATGAAATTTTGAAACCAAAGGGTGTAGTGACGTCACTAAAATGGCCGCCATTTCTAAATAGGGCAAAATATCGAAATCCAAGTTAGCCTATATGTAAACCTGGTAAATCAGCTACATCCATGCAACATTTCATTTAAATCGGACCAGTGGTTCTTGCGTGATTGAGTAACAGACAGTCAGAGAGACCACACAGCATCTCATAAGAGGATGATGATGATGATTATGATAACAAAATAATAATAATAATAATAATAATAATAATAATAATAACAAGCCCCGAACAGTTAACACAGTGTATTAGATGATGAGGAAAGCCGCAACGTGGATCATGCATCATTGCCTGGGCAAATAACGGTTGAACGAGTTTATATGACTTAGGACAAGATGCGGGCGGCGTAGCTGCCTCCAGTGGAGCGGAATCCATTACAGCGATAGCTGTGTGGGTGTGATGTGATAGGGGGAGGGGGAGGCAGTCAGATGCCGGTACACTAACCAGTTTATCCCCCCGGTGCGATGATTTGATTGCAGGGAAGGGTTATGTATGTCCGTAGGGGGAGGCTACCCCCCGCACTCGCAATTACAGCCGCTTGCCATCACCGGCCAAGCAAAATGCCTCCTAAACCCACTTGGCCATAAGGCTCAATCTCCCTTCTCCGGAGCTTTCAAGATAATATGGTTCTCTGTATTCAATGGTCTATTACCAACAGGATGCCAGGGTAAATTTTGTTTTCAAAGTTGAGGAAGGTTGTTGGGTGGGGAAACTAAAATGAAGGAGCAACTTTTTGACCATTTGGAAGTGGGAATTGTTTGAGTGCGGGGGTGGGGACGTAGAGGGGATATATACAGTGGCTGCAGGCCAGGAGAAGAGATGAGATGGGATGGATTTGGCTCAGTGTATTGATTTTGAAGACAGTTTTATTTTCCTCCCCAACCCCCTGCAATGGAAATGTCAATTATGACCATTACACAACATGGATCGTTGGCAGAACAAGAGGACAAATATTATGGACCACATTGCACAGTTGTGCGCTGTCACAAGCAAAATAAAAGTAAATAAAAGATAAAAGATTAGAATTTGATTTACGTAGCGCAGCTTAACAAGAGAACTTATTCGTAGAACGTAGGTTTCTCTGATGATGATGATGATGATGATGATGATGATGATGATAATTGTTGTTCTTAGGAGCCTAACATCTAGGTTATCGGCCCCTAATGGTTTGGATAATAGTCTTTATGTCATTATAATTTCTCTCTATCTACCACAATATTACTGTAGCTACTCGCCTACAACTAAAACTTATACCTACTAGAAGACCGACTGCGTGGTTCAGCGGTAACGTTATCACCTGCTGATCCCGAGATAGCGGGATCGAATCCCTGCGCAGTCGGTTGACATTTGAGGGTGTTCAAATACGAAGGAGTTGTGTCAGGGGAAACATTCCGGCATCCCGGCATCTCTAAAAGAAAAGCCAGAGTAGTTAAAAGGGACGTAAAACCAATAATATTCTTCTTTATTTGTTTCACCCAACTTTGGGGTACATGAAATCAATCATTTTTTTTATTGTTTTGAGCTTTCCTTGAGATCTTGCTTCCCTTTCTTCGGCAGAGATGTGGATCGTACGCTTTTGTTTGAATTTCACTTGGAACCGTTATTTCTTATCCTTGGCGATGGTTTTGGCTGTTTTGTCCATGAGCATGGTGTCTGTAATTTGGAGTTCTACGAGGTCTTTCTCAGTTTCCTTAAACCAAAGAGGTTTTGTATTTTTATTACGAAAGTAGTCGAAGATCTTTTCGGTTAGTCTATTTGAATTCATTCGGAGGATGTGCCCATAAAATGCATTTCTCATTTTTTTATTGTGTCCGAGAGTTTTTCAGTTTTTTGGTAAAGAGTTTCGTTCCTAACATGAATTAATTTGTTGTTATGGAATAGTATTATTATTATTATTATTATTATTATTATTATTATTATTATTATTATTGATTGTGGTGGCCATGATTGGCAAATGGTGTGGTCTATGCAGTGCGTCTGAAATTACGAAAAAGTGAGCATAATAAGACTTACAATTGTTTTACAGCTGTGTGTACATTCCTGTTATTACGCAACGTTTGGTGAGTGTGGAATATATAACTATTACTAACCTATTTCAATAGAAAAGTAGACTGACATCGACTTTTGAGGTTAGATTCAAAAACAATAGACCTTGATATTACGTCTGGAAACAGACAGTGATAACATTCGTCATTAATTACTTTAGAGGGCTGTGAGACTATTACTCCTTGGAAACAGCTACTGTAATCTAGGCCTTTAATATCCACAGCCATCTAGAGCAAGGAGTAGTAGTAAGCATCTAGGTCCTGTTGTTAGGAGGAGCGGGAGGGTCTGGACACTTTGGAGTCAACGCCATTTTCTTCCCACACCACTGGCCTGACCTACGCTTTACCAGTTTAAGAACATGAATCGTCATCTAACGAACCAAGAAAGAGATGCGTACTGGAAAAATGCGGTCTGGCCTCGATTGTCTAAGGTGAATATAACGGGAGAGTCATCGAGTGATGGGTCAGTTGCGGAAGATACAATACTCCTCCCATCTTAACATCTTGACAAATTGATGAGAACGGAAGAAGAGGCATTGCAAAGAAGCTATAATATCATCCAAAAGATGAAGCTTGCTGCGGCGAAACAGGAAAACATGTCGAAGTATGTGAAGGATGGAATTGTGAAGATGGGGAGGCGATTGACAGCATTGTCTTCTGTAAGAATGCTAGGTACAAGGAGAAACAACAAGTTGAAGCAACCACAATAACTGATCGAGCACAAGCATCAAACTTTCTAGATGGCGAAAGAGAAATGGAAGAAAAAGAAAGAGGAGAAGTTATAGTCATGGCTTAAGGTTGTGACCAGGAAGAAACCACGAGAGAAAGGGACTCAAATGCAGGTTGAATTGCAGTGGGAAGATTCCCCAGGCAAGAGACAGAGTCAAATGCTCAAGAAGCAGCCAACAAAGTCTCGACTGCCAGCTGTGCTAATTATGCCAGCAGAAGGCAAGTCGTATGCCTATGTGCTACGGGAGATTCGGCGGAAGGCAAATCCTGCTGACACAGGAACGGAAGTTAGGTCTATAACACAGACTAGAGCCGGTGAAGTTCTTGTTACTCTCGGCAAAAGCAATCGAGATAATGCGGCATTTAGCGACTCGTTGAAGAATATCCTAGGACAAGATGTGACAGTCCGCAGTCTTGAGCCGAAGGTGACAATTGAGATTAGAGATCTTGATGCTCTCACGACCAAAGATGAAGTTTTAGAGTCCATTAAGGACATTATTAAAGAACCCCCGGATGGTCTGAAGATTATGGTAACGCAGACTAACAGTCGGAAGCAGAAAATGGCCGTTTTAACTCTACCATAAAAGGCTGCAAATGATCTTCTAAGGGAAGGCTTAGTTCAAGTAGGATGGGTCAGTTGTAGAGTGAGGCGGAGAATATCAGTTCTTCGATGCTACCGATGCCTTAGTTATGGCCATATTACCAAAATATTTTAGGGCCCTGACAGAAGCAAGCCTTGCTTCTACTGTGGACAGAATGATCACAAAGCCAGGGATTGCATCAACCCAAAGAAGTGTGTCTTATGCGATTAGAGTGGCATTACGCAGCAGAATTTGTGTCGTGTGGCCGGATCGGGCCAATGTAAGGTGTTCCGCGAGGCCCTGGAGAAAGCGACGAACCTGAAACGAAAATAATTCGAGTTCTACAAGCTAATATAAAGAGGAGTAGAACAGCCCATCATCTGTTGTACCAGCTAGCTGCCGAGAAACAAACTGATCTGCTGTTAATTAGTGAACAGTACCAAGATAAGGAGTCACCTCTCTGGCTTAGAGATCAATTAGGCACCTCTGTTATTTGGATCTTAGACCCTGGAAAAATTCCAATAAAAGAACATGGGAGCGGGAACGGATTCGTTTGGTTAAAGAGTAGAGGGGTCTCGTAATTTAGTGTCTATCTTACTCCAAATAAAATACTGGGAGACTTTCGTCAGAAAGTCAACTATATGGAAGATGCCATTCTTAATTTAACTGGGGCAATCATTGTAGCTGGGGATTTCAATGCCAGAGCAGTGGAATGGGGTATGGCAAATACCAATTCCCCAGGTAAGTTAATTTTGGAAATGGCATCAAGGACAGAGCTTTTGATCTTAAATGTAGGTGCAGTGTCAACCTTTCGGCGTCCGGGTTATACAGAGACCATTCCAGATATCTCCATGGCTTCTGAGACGTTAGTACCATACATCAAGGAATGGAAGGTTATAGAAGACTACACTGGTAGTGATCATCAGTATATTAATTTTGATGTGTGCAGTAATATAAGGGGGACGAACTTATCTACTCAGAAACAACGGAGATGGAATTTGAATAAGATCCATCTTGATGCATTTAAGGAGGCGTTAGTCAGTGGTGTAGAACCAATTGAGGATATGGAGCCTGACGGAGAGGCTGATGTTAAGACTCTCGTTTCCTCAACTATGAAACTTATTACATCGGCGTGTGATACCTCATTGCCAAGTTTCAGATCACGCCATCGGAAGAGCCCTGCATATTGGTGGACACATGAAATTGTAGAATTGAGGCGGAATTGCCTTAGACTCCGACGTGCCGCACAACGGACAAGAAATCTGGAAGATGGCAATGCCTTATCAGCCGAACATGGAGATGCAAAGAAGCTACTTCGGAAAACCATAAATCAAAGCAAAGCTGAGAGCTGGAGGAAGCTATGTGAGGATATTGACACTGATCCATGGGGATTGGGATATACAGTTGTGAGAAAGAAGCTTGGGTCACAAAGAACACCGTGTGTCATGGATGCAAATAGTATGGCCATTATTGTCCAAACTCTTTTCCCAACACATCCAACAATCCCTGAGCAGAATTTCGATGTAGATATTGAAATTCCTCTTTTCACTGAGGATGAGTTGAGTAGGGCTACTTAGTCTCTGCGAAACAAAAAAATCCCCTGGTCCTGACGGCATCTCAAATGAGATTCTCAAATGAATAATCGAGTTACATCCACAATTAATATTAAGAACGTTCAAAGAGTGCCTAAAAGCAGGAGTGATCAGCATCTGCTGGAAGGTCTGTCGTCTGGCGCTCATTAATAAGGGAAAGGGAGACCCGGATTTACCATCATCATACCGCCCTCTGTGTATGCTCGATACAACAGGGAAGCTCTTTGAGAAGCTTCTGAGAGTCAGGTTGCGCCAAGCGATCATGGCAGCGGGCGATTTATCACCAAGACAATATGGATTTCGAACAGGAAGATCGACCCTGGATGCGATACAAGAAATTGTTGCAGCTGGCCAGCGGGCGGAGAATTACAATCACCACTCCCATCGTGTGGTTCTCTTTGTTACTCTTGACGTAAGAAATGCATTCAACTCTGTGAAGTGGAGTGACATGCTGAATGTGTTGGAGAATACATTTCATGTCCCAAATTATCTCTTACGGATGATAAATTCCTACTTTAAAGATCGTTCGTTGCTTTATAACACGACAGAAGGACAACGCAGGGTACGGGTCTCAGCCGGAGCAGCACAGGGTTCGATTTTAGGACCAGATCTATGGAATATCACATATGATAGCTTGCTGAGATCTGAAGTCCCTGATGAAACTATCCTAGTAGGTTATGCAGATGATGTTGCTGCTCTTGTAGCAGGAAGAAGTGTCAAGCAGGCACAGTTGCGACTCAATATGGTAATGCGTACAGTCAATAGTTGGATGGAGGAACATGGTCTGTCTTTAGCACTTAATAAGACAGAAATTGTAATCCTAACAAAGAAGATAATTCAGACAATTCTCCCAATACAGGTTGGAGACATTCATGTAGAGACGCGGCCAGC
The DNA here is from genome assembly GCA_946902985.2 of Meconema thalassinum. Taxonomy (NCBI): domain Eukaryota; kingdom Metazoa; phylum Arthropoda; class Insecta; order Orthoptera; family Tettigoniidae; genus Meconema; species Meconema thalassinum. The sequence goes on from OX336392.1 coordinate 15,999,705, forward strand.
AGCAAAATATTTCGGTATCATGATCAGAAATAAACTGAACTTGGAGAACAAATTAGACGGAATGCAGATAAGGCGGCTAATGGTCTATGTTGATGGGCTAAAATCTAGTATGAGGAGATAACTGATGACAGCCATCCATTCAGTTCTGCTGTATGGAGCGGAAATATGGGTGGAAGACCTTGATAAGGAAATTTATAGGAAGTCACTAGCACAAGTGCAGAGACGGGGGTGCTTTGCGCGTGGCATCTGCTTATCGCACGGTCTCTGAAGAAGCAGTTCTTGTTATTGCCGGGATTATTCCAATTTTTTTCTTGTAAAAGAACGCAAGTACATTTACTGGACGAAATCGGAAGTAGCTTTACAAAATGCAAGACGAACAGCAAAAGTACAAACCTTTCATAATTTGCAGATCAAATGGGAGCAAGGACACCGAAGCCAGTGGACTAGGAGAATGATACCCCAGGTGCAGGTTTGGACATAGAGGAAACATGGTGAGGTTGGTTATTATCTCACTCAGTTCTTGACTGGCCATGGATAGGCTACTTCTGTTCTTATCTTAAGAAGATGGGGAAAGTGGATTCACCAGATTGTATCTACTGTGTTAATGAGGTAGATAATGATAATCTCACCTTCTTCTCTTGTGGACGGTGGGTCCAGAATAGGCAGTCTCTTCAAGATCACTTTGATGTAGAGATATCTCCCGACAATATTGTTGCGGTAATGCTACAAAATGAAGAACATTGGAAACTTGTAGCAAGTTTTGTTGAAGATATCCTCCGAACAAAGAAGACGGATCTGGATCGCTACTGAAGATAATTCACTAAGGAGGAGAACCCTACGGGCAGATATAAAATTACTCTAGCCTGAAGTAATGTGCTAAACGGTTCCAGGCTAGTGTTCAGAAGTAACGGGGGGAGTTTTAGTCGGTAGTCTGCTACTCAGGAGCAGGAGCCCGACACTCTGTGCGTAAATGCATTTCTCCCCCCCCCCCCCAAAAAAAAAAATGTTAATATTATTTTTATTATTTTAGACTAGAATAAGAAATGGACAAAACAGGAATGAGGGAAATAACAGACATAAAAATAAATGCCTTCAGCCCGTGAAGAGTTGTTGTTGTTGCTTCCTTTTGGGGCTGTGACACCGTGGTCATATAGCCCTGTGTATTTTGCGTATGTGTCTGGAATTTGTTCGATATCCTGTGTTATCGTGATGGCTGTACCAGTGTGTGTGTATTTATATATGTGTGATAGGACTGAGAGGGAGGCGGCCGTGGCCTTAATTCAGGAATAATCCAAGCATTTGCCCGGAGTAGAAGTGGAAGGGGGGGGGGGCACGGAAAACTACTTCGAGGATATCTGAGGTCAGAGTCGAACCCTGCTCTTCTCAGTTTTGGCTCACGAGGCTGAGGGTACACCGTTCCAACCCTTTTACCGGAATTGAAATATCTTGGCAGAGCCGAGATTCAAACCTTGACCTCCGGGCCGACTGCCAAGAATACTAGCCGTTATACCACGAGGTTGTAATCCCGCGAAGAATGAGTACTGAGGGACTTGGAAGGAAATAGAGCCATGAAAGGTAGATACGAAAGGGGCGAAAAGAGGGGAGGGTCCGCCACAACGACAATGAAGAGAGGAGAGGAATTGACCTAGCTCACCAACCGAGAGCTCTTGAGGGTGTAGCGCTATCCAGGATGCACCAGAAGTGGCGGGGCTACATACACCTCCCTTTATAGGGTCTTGAGCAGAAGGCAGGAGATAGCATGAAAAGATAAACAAGTGGTCTGACCCGTCGAAGAATGAGGGATCAGGAAAGATGAGACAATGGTTAATTGAGGCACGAAGTAGAGAGATTCCCTAGGCCTCGGATACCCTAATACCGTCGGAGTTGGAAGAGAACAAGAGTTGTCCAAGGTTGATTGAGAGGAAAGATGAAAGAGAGGAGCCTGGCACAAGTAAGTGGAAGCTATCCAGACTCAGCTGGGGTCCCCTGGTCTCCAACCACCTTCCACTAGTCGTGAGCTCCTGGGGGGTTATACCTAAAAAGCAAAGTCCATGCAGATTTAGCCTGCTGTCACATAACTCTTCTACAGGTGACCCTAATGCAGCCTAATTGATTTCAAGTCGTTTTGTTGTTGTTGTTGTTGTTGTTGTTGTTGTTTTTGTTGTTGTTGTTGTTGTTGTTGTTGTTGTTGTTGTTGTTGTTGTACATTCATTTGTAGTTCAGGTGAGGATGGGGAATGAGGCGACCGTGGCTTAAGTTAGATATCATCTCGGCATTTGCCAGGAGTAGAAGTGGGAAACCAAAAATGAAACACTTCCAGGATGGCTGAGGTGGGAATCGAACACACCTCTGTTCAGGTTTGTCACACAAGGCTGAGTGTTCCCCGTTCCAGCTATCAGACCAGAAATAAATTTCCTCACAGAGTCGAGGATCAAACCAGAACCTTCGGGGAGACAGCCAACATTGGTAGCCACTACATCACAAGGATTACACCATGAGTTAATCTGTCTGATTTTCATCACCACTAAAAGTTAGTTGGTTGGTTCCTCAGTTTAAGGGCTGCGACAATGCGGTCATGTATCCCCGTGCACTTTGGGTGTGTGTAGAATCTGTCTGATGACCGGTGTTAATTGTGATGACTGTATTAGTGTGTGTTATCTGTTTTAATTCAAGTAAGGACTGAAGACGATAATTTCAAACTTTCGCTACCAAATGCTACCGTCCACAATACCTAGCTGTGAACTTCGCATCTATTAGATGCCATCGCAACTAGCGCCCGTTGACGAACGTTGGAACTTAAGAGCATTCATCAAACCTAACCTACAAATTTTGGCTTCACGCAAATTTAGGTAGTGGAAGGTTATTTTTCATGCCATAAATTTATGACATGGGACCGCCCGCTTTACTTCCCCTCCGAAGGAAGGCATACTGAGGGATTTTAACGCTCTTAAAACATCCAACAACTTCGTCCGGGTTTGAACCCGCTACCTTGGGCATAGAAGCTCAGTATGCTACCGACTACGCCACAGAAGCCGTCGTGTATCAAGTCTCCCCCTCCTTGTGTTGTAGTACATGTTTAAGCCGCTTGAGGGCAGCTGCAACTTAGTATTTGCACGTTCAATGACTACATCGTAATCTAATCGCTGTAAGCATTATGTTCCTGCACTGCCACCTTTTGTGATCCCGGGGTGCGTGTTTAGGCTAGGTCCTACAGGCTAGGTCCTAAGGTGAATTCCGGACTCTTACAGGAAATTTCATTGAGGCATTTAGAAGTTGTCGTTGTTACCTCATTTGCAGGGCTTGGACATGGTGGTCATTTAGTCCCGTGTGTTTAGAATTAGTAAGATAACCTGTGTTATTGTGGTGTCAGTAACAGTATGTTTATTTGTCATTCTGATGAGGATTGGGAAGGAAGCAGTTAGGAACCATCGTGGCATTTGCCTGGAGTAGAAGTGGGAAACCACGGTAAACCATCTCAAAAGTCTGCAGTCCTTACTTGAATTAAGAAACAGATAACACACACTAATACAGTCATCACAATTAACACCGGTTATCAGACAGATTCTACACACACCCAAAGTACACGGGGCTACATAACCGCATTGTCGCAGCCCGTAAACATAAGAACCAACCAACCATCTCTAGGTTGGCTAAGGTGGGAATTGAACCCAATTCAACTTAGTTCTGCCTGTGTGTAACCCGTTCCAGCCCTCAGACCAGAGTTGGTAGGGACGGAATATGAACCCGGACCACCGGGGCGAGGCACTGGCAATCGGATGCAAGTGATAGCTGAGAAGTGTGGGAAAATGACCCTTAAAACATATTTCCGTAAGGGGTATTTGCAAAGTGAAATAAATTGTCACTTACATTCCTTTGCTTTTGAGCGCCTTAATTATGATCTGCGTGATGGGACCAGTTACACTCAGCCTTATGCGGGAAAACTGAGCAATCCTACGAGCGGTTTTCCGTGGTTTCCCCACTTCTAACTTAGAAATAATGCTGATATTGCTCCTAACTTAAGGTCACGTCTACATCCTTTGCCATCCTAACCTCGATTACAACTAGCCTACACAAACCACTACAGACACCATAATAGCACAGGCTATCACACAAATTATGCATGGGGCTGGCGATCATAGTGTCGAAGCCATACAACAGCAACTCGTTTGCTTCATTCGAGCATTCTAATTAATATCGTGAGACTAAAAGAGCCCTTATGCCTGTGTATTTTAGCTGACTGTGTGATTTACGTGCTTGCCTATTGTGCCATGGCTGTGGGACCGAATTCCGACATAGTCGATTATTTGATCGACGTTGAAGCCGAAAACATTTGTTATCTTCCGCAATAAGTTGCAATTTCCTTGTGTAGTACAATTTGTTTGATTGCGTTGGCTATACTTTAGAGCCGGTTATAGCCCGAGGCGAACTTTTCTCTCAGAATCTCTACTTAGTATAAAACAAAGTCCCCGATTCTTGGATGTTACGGGTAATCTCGAGAACCACTGGATGGATTTTGATGCGGTTTCACCATTCCGTAAAGGATATCTCGAGGATGAGTTCTGTAGAAAATAATTTATGTATGATCAAAGAAAGCCGAGCAGTAACGATTTCAGTGGAAAAGTCGAAAAAAAATCTGGCGTCCGAGCGCTTTGTAAGCTTACGCTGGGCAAACCGTTAAAAATAGCTAAATACTATGAGTGTAAGAATTGTCCAGCATAAAAAGTTCTACAAAAAAAAGTCCACGAGAGCATATGTCTATCTTCAATACATCGCCCTCTATAAGTGTTTTTACGTTTTAATTTCTTCCAACCATGTCCATTCAACTACTGAGGCGACAGTTTACGAGCTAGCCAAGGGCGAGTCTATCATCCCTGTTACAGCCTAGCTATAAGGCATCCAACGTTTAGAATGAAGCACTGGTTAGATAGGGATATTCTTCTCTCTTTCTGTTGCACGTGAGACATGTATGACGCTGTCATTTTCTAGCAATTCACTGTTGCCATATCAGTCGAAAATTTTTCTTTGTCGAAAAAACAGCATATTCGGGTAGAACTGTGTTTTGCCGATCTTTTTTGTCCAATATTATAACTACGTAAACTTGATAGAAATGCTAGAAAAATTAGATATCCATATTTTTTTTAAACGATAAACTGTGTCCCCTTTTTAGTAAAATCGATCTTATATCATGTTGCATTGAGTTTGTGATGCCTATTTTTCACACACGTGTAGCTAAATGTGCCGTCTTGATGATGGATTATTGAAATATTTTATACTGGCAATATTGCAATTTTCATGTAGGTAAAACTTCTGAATATTCTCTCATAACCGCATAGCAGCATTGAAAAAGTTCGTATGCTGCCAACTTTTCTACTTTTAAAGATAACCATGTCATGTCAGTTTGAGAGTTGTAGAGGAATGTTGCAAGAAGTTTTCTACCTGCTTACCCAGAGTATAGGTTTAATTGTTTACACAGGCCGGGCTGTTCATAGACCGCGGATTATAAGAATGAAGTTTCGAAGGACAGCGGGGTGCAGCTTGCTAATCACAGCTTTATTACTGTGCCCTTCAAGCTTGTATTTCAGTAGTTCGGCTGTCTCTATCTTGAGTGTGTGTGCAGCAGTTCTGTTAGATTTAACGTGTTGTATTTTACGTATTTCACGTACAACAATGGATAGTTTTGTGAAAAGAAAGCGTGGTCAAGTGCTCAGAAGGAGGGAAAAACATGTCGTAATTAATGTGTTCAGTTATTTTAAGAATATTAAACCTAAGGAAAGTAGGCCTATAAATAATTTGGTCAATGAAACTGCTCTGACCACAGGAATACAAAGACTACGGTTTTTAAAATACGTAGTGAGAGTGGGCAGGGTCCAGTACTGTCGCCACGCAAAAAGAGGCAAAGTAATACACTTCGCAAGAATAGCAGGAATGTTAAATATAATGACTTTATAATGACGTTATAGTTAATTTAATTTAATTTCGTTGTATGTGTTATGTTAGCTTATTATTAGTATTATCATGCAGTACTTAATTCAAGTCTTCGTCACTGCACAATCGCTGAATGTGCGGAAAGTGTACGCGAAGCGCTTTGTACTGCCTCCTCTCATGGAGTGGCAACCCTGTCGTAACGCGCCGTAAGACCAATGCTTCATTCTAAACGTTGGATGCCTTATAGCGGGCGAACCTATTGCTCCAGATACAGCCAGCAGCAAACCGTCAAGTCCTGTTGAGTTAAGACTTCTGAGAAAGGTGGTTGTGTTTGGAGTTTCCGTGGAAGTGCAACTCGGGTTTTCTTCATTTCGCCTGTGAAACACAGTCAAGTTAAGATTGGACAGAAGGGGGATTTGAGTTTCATTCACCTCGCCATTCCCTGGAAGTGCAACTCTCATTTCGCCTGTGAACATTTCGTTCCGCAAAAGTCACAGTCAATTTAAGATTGGACGGAAGGGGAGTTATATTATATTAAATTTTACTGATTGGCGTATAATCTCTACTTAGTATAAAACAAAGTCCCCGATTCTTGGATGTCACGGGCAATCTCGAGAACCACTGCATGGATTTTGATGCGGTTTTCACCATTGTGTAAAGGATACCTCGAGGAAGGTTTCTCTATAAAATAATTTATTTAGGATCAAAGAAAGCCAAGCAGTAACGATTTCAGTGAAAAGGTCGAAAAAAAATCCTGGAGTCCGTGCGCATTTTAAGCTTACCCAGGGGAAACCGTTGAAAATATCAATATACAATGAGTGTAAGAATTGTACAGCATGAAAAGTTTATACAAAAAGGTACGCGAGAGCACATCTCTATATTCAATATATCGTCCAATATAAGTGTTTTTAGATTAGATGGAAGGGGGATTTGAGTTTCATGCACCTCGCCATTCATAAATTAATTCTGACAAGAATTTGTTGCACATGCATCTCCATGATAATATAGTTAATAGTCCAGTCAGTGATTTTAACCTATCATGTCGAGACGTAAAACGGATATTGGTCGTAGTTCATTGACATCGTAAAGAAGCGCTTATCACGTAATGCATTCACAACTGTTCCCGGGTTGCTAGTCTTATTATATAATACGCTAAGGTGTTTGTATCACAAAACTCAAGCTCCTAAACCAGAGGGAGTTAGAAGGTGTGGTTTGTACCAAAATCTTCCAAATCGTCTTAATAGTACAGGAAAAATCTTACATTTCTTGAAAAATCAACGGAAATATGTTTATTTGTTAATAAAGTGCTTTTAAACAAATAAACAAGATGACAGCCCCTGCCAGAACTGTGTCCCGTATAGCCCGCATAGCACTAGGGCCGGGCGGGTAGTCTGTACACATGGGACGCAAACAAGATGATAGCCCCTGGCATAACTGTGTCCCGTATAGCCCGCATAGCACTAGGGCCGGGCGGGTAGTCTGTACACATGGGGCGCAAACAAGACGATAGCCCCTGGCAGAACTGTGTCGCGTACAGCCCGCATAGCACTATGCAACATCGCCTGTAAAACCCAGCATTTTTTCTAAGTTTATGCCTTGGCTTGTGTGGGGTTTCGCCTAGCGACAGCATCCTTTCACCTCTCTATAAAGGCTTGAGCTTTTAGCTCTCGCAGTAAAGAAGCGCAGGTGCGCTCCATAAGAAGGGAGGTAGTACACAGTTCGCAAGTCCCGTGGGGGTCCAGGTGGGGAGCACCAAGAGCCCGCTGATAAGCCAGTTTGGTGTTCCTATGTAAAACCCCCACAAGACAAGGCATAAACCTAGAAAAAATGCTGAGTTTTAATTCACTGGCCATGAAAACCAATGTACTGTTTTCACTAGGCCTACCCTCTGCTGAACAAAACTGCCTGATATACCTCAAACATTATTTGGGCTTAACGTTTTGAGGAAGAAACATCTGCGTAGACTTGGTCCTTTTGTGTGTCTCTCTGAAACGATCCCAGGCGAGTGAGACGTGCCACAGAAGAGGCATTTGCGGGATACGGCCCGCGGGCCGTAGTTTGTACGACCATGTTCTAGAGGATGTACTGAAATAAATACAAACATATAGAAAATCAGTAAACTATTGATATACCGTATAAGTTATATGAAGGAAAAATCAGAAATTTAACTATAGACTACCGATACGTTAAAATATGTAGAAATATTAGTGATAGTCCCTATTCGTACTTGTTCGTCAGCGGCTACAAGTTTTTTCCTACGAAAAAAGTAAAATTCAAATGAATATTATTGGTATATTTGCTGATGTCATGTATATATAAAAATGGAAATGTATATCTGTCCGAAGCCAATGGACTACGACACCGTTTAACCGATTGCATTGAAATTTTGTAGGGTTGTAGTGGACACAACAAGGAAGGTTTTCGGCAACAATAATTTTAGATATCCCTCTCCATTCCTTTCATTTAGGCCCTTTGGCGCAAATCTACACCGTTTTACTGGGCTCAAATCTACACCGTTTCACCGAGCTGAACTGAATTTTACATACTTACCATTTGGAACAAGACCAGTAACACTATCTATTTGAAAATTCGGACAGCCCCCTCCATTCCCTTCATTTAGGCCCTTTGGCACAAATACTGAATTTCCATGCCCCTCAAGCTTTATAATTTTATTTAAGGGCGTCGTCACGAGGACCTGGACTTAAAGCATTGGCGAGGATTCGTTATTTTACAGTATGAGGGGAGAAAATGTTAATTTCCTTGCTTCTATGAATACTTGATTTGATTTTTTCTGTTTTTCCTAAAGAATGCATAACATCTTTTAGGGTATTTTTTATACAGGTGGTGACACTGTTCGTACGGAAGTTCGCGACACTGACGTCTATCTATTTAACAGTCTGTTATTCTTTCATGCAAATATTATCTCTTACAGGGACAGAATGCAAGCGGAATTGGACCTCGAGGTATGGTGTTGCCATGGTATCGTTCATCAATCCCTATCCTCTTCTTATATATAAAAGCTAGCAGAAGTACCCGCTCTTCGAACAGTCTTCGGTATTAATAACCAGACGTTATCAATTGCGATACTGTTCCAATGGTGGGATACTACCACAAAAAATGGATAATAGATTTTTAAAATTATGTTCATCATACTAGCAAAAAAATAATTTTCTTGTACTGTAGCCTATATTAGCTGCAATTAAAATGTCTCCTTTCTTGGTTTACATTATGTCATGCAGTTATATTGAAAAAGAACAAAGTTAGAGAGTTTATAATCATTCCCATACTGAGATAGCCATAGGCTGCTATGCTATAAGGTGCTGTATGCTGGGATAATCCTCAGGATGGAGATGAACAGCCACAGTGTCAGGAATGGCGTCCTGTTGTATTCAGCAATCAATCTCGCTGATGCGGGGCTCAAATGATGGATGGTCCAGCATTTCACCGGGTGTAAACAGCATACATCACACTACTCGTGGGACTGTCACATAAGCGCAAGATACTGCACTGCCATGACTCATGTACTAGGGTATTTTATGGCTTTCATTTCAGTCGTAGTGTTTATGAAGATAATTGTTGTTTTAAGGGGTCTAATAATAATAATATCGTATGGCCTCGGATGCCGGGTGTATGCTTTATTATTTGACACCCAGAGGGTAGCTTGCATGTCGAATTTCGTCGTTCCTTTGAACGCTATGAAAGTCAAGGACGTTAGATATCTAAGCTCCTTGACACTATAGCGCTTTCTAGTAGAGAAATGAGGAACTTAGTGTTGGCAGAAAATCTCGAGATTAATTTTGCCATTTTGAACACGGCCTACTGAATTCAAATGGGTTCTTTAACATGCCAGCAATATATGACATGTGTGTCGTGATTTTTGTTGCCTTTCAAAAATCACTTATCACGGCCAGGAGCGAACCTGCAAGCTTGGGGGGTTCGTAGCCCGGCAAGATAACCACTCACCCAGCGTGGCAAGCGACCCCTAATGATTTGGGTGATAGTGAAAATGAAAGATGATGACATGAAACCTACGGTACAACTGAAACTCACTACTGATAACTACAGTAGAAGAGTCTGGCTGCGTGGCTCAGGGGTAACGTTCTCGCTTGCTGAGCCCAAGGTTGCAGGTTCGAAACCTGGCGCAGTCAGCTGGCATTTGAGGGTGCTCAAATGCGAGGGAGCCGTGTCAGTACATTTACTGGCACGTTAAAGATCCCCTTCGGGGCAAAATTCCGGCACCCCGGCGTCTCTAAAAGCCAGGGTAGTTAAAAGGGACGTAAAACCAATAACATTATTACAGTAGAAGAAGAAAAAAACAGAAATAATAGCAAGGAGGAAAAGAAATGCTCGATTCCACGAAGAATGAGGATTGAGGGACTGGGAAGGAAGGAAAGCTATAAAAGGCAGATAGGAAAGGGAAACAGGAGAGGGCCCGCCCCAAAGCCAGTGGAAAAAGGGGGGAAAACGGACCCAGCTCAGGAATACCTCGGGATCGTCAACTCCCGATCTCACCAGCCGTGAGCCCTTGAGGGTGTAGCACTATCCAGGGTGCAACAGAAGTGGTGGTGCTACACACACCCTGCCTCCTTGAGGGCCTTGTCCAGAAGGCAGGAGATATCAGAAGACTGACCCCTCGAAGAATGAGGGATCAGGAAAGATGAAACAAGGGAAAGTGAAAGACTCGCTAGGTCTCGGATACCCTAATGCCGTCAGGGTCGTAAGAGAACAAGTGTTGACCAAGGGAGGCCGACAGGGAAGATAATAGTAGGGGGATGGTGGGGCTTCTACTTCACTCCAGAACCCCCTTTGCCCCACTACTAAGCCTCAGCCATGTTAAATATATATCGAACGCAAGGTCCGATTTTGACAAATGACGTGTCGTTGGACTCGGGCTGACGTTCTCTTTGCTATGGACCACTCGTTATAATATTTTTTATTTTTTTTTATGTTTTTCGTTTTCGAAAATAGGCGATTGTTTGAAAACCAAACATGATATAACATTGTGCTATGGCTCAAACAAATGGTCTTTATGACCTTTATTTTCTGCAATAAAACTTTTTTATTTTTTATGTTTTTTTGAAAACACTAGAATATTTAAAATCCCATATTTTGGAAACTAGGAATTATACAAAAACGTTTGTTTGACATAAATGAAAGGTCCCTATGCCCTCTACCACCAAAATAAATTTCAAGTCTCTAGAGCAAACATTTGTGTTTTGTAGTAGTGGGATGATACGGGTTCTGCTTAAAATAGCAAGTTGTGAGCCCCTGCGACCTTGGAATGGTAGGAGTAATGCTAGGAGGGCGTGCTTGGATTCGTTTTTTCGTCTCGTTGCGCTCTTTACGGAAATGTAGGTGTCGAAAAGGTGAAAATTTGGGAACATGGTTTTTTGGGGGGAAAACGTGATTTTAAACTTGTTGCTATATTTCGCGAACCAATCATGCTAGAGGCGTGTACGACGGGTCAAAGGACTCGGGGTGACGTCCTCTTTGCTATGGACCATTCGTTGTAATTTTTAAAAAAAATTGGAAACTCGATTTTGGGGTAAACACGTGTTTTTTGTGATTTTTGCTGATATCTCACGAACCAATAACGCTAGAGACGTGTACGAGGTGTCCTAGGACTCGGGCTAACGCCCCCTTTCGAGTGTGGTAGATATTTTTTTCCAAAAAATAAATCACAAAAGGCCTAACGCCATACATGTTGAAAAAACTTTTTCTTTTTCTTTACCTGTTTATAATGTTTATGAAGCGTGGTGGTTGAGAGAGACGATACGGCTGGGTGTGTGTGTTTCAACGAACCTGTCGCTAACCACAAGGACCATGCTTAATAGAACAATCGCTATTTCGGCGGGTCGGTGTATAGCGAGGGTTCGTTTTCTCACAAATTTTACCTTTAACGTGTAAACGGTGATGGGAACTTGGTTCTATGTTGATCGAAGCGAGTACAGAAAACAAACTTGCCGAGGATCAGACGAGCAGGTGGCGAATGTCATTTGAGCTTATTGGAAGGCGCTGATCTGACTTGACAACAGGTGCAATGGAAAAATGACAATGACGCTTGAAGGTGAAATAATCTGACCATCGTGGTGGCAGGGAAGAGCGAATACACGTGTGAGATGACATGTACGCTAAACCAGTGACATCCTGTTTTGCTTCGTACGTGACAAAATGCAAGTTCATGTGAAATTTGATCTACCACAGGTGTTCGCCTGGGACGTTAGCTGTCCACGTGCACGATAACTGTTAACAAGTTACATCCTGTTTTGCTTCGTACGTGACAAAATGAAAGTTGACGTGAAATTTGATCTGCCACAGGTGTTCACCTTGGACGTTAGCTGTCCACGTGTCTGATAACAGAATGTTCAAAGCGTGGGAAAAAATGATTATACATGCAACGTAACATATATAAAGACATGTCGTTATCATTTCCACTCTCACTTAGGTGACTACCTTTGAACACACTGCGTTGCATGAAACCCCTGGTCTTGTTTAACAGTTTTGGTGTTGGTGGAAAATACTTAACCTTGTTGTGAGGTAGGTATATATATATATATATATACATTTATTGATTTATATATATTTACAAGCAATTATTTATTGATTAGGTAATTAATGATTTTATTTATTTATTTGTTTGCAGATAACCGGTATACCTTACATGTCTGAGAGAGAAGAAACCATTGCACTTTTGAGCTCACTAGAAGGAAACAGCAACAAGCCACCGCAAGTAAAGGTGAGATGATTTTTTTAAACTAACTTGTTTCATTTTTTTGTTTTATGTTGTATTTTATGAAATGCATGTATTAACCTGAATTTAGGTATTTATAGCGGTTTATTTTATTTATTTTTAGAAACTTGGAAAGAAAAGCCTTACCGCCGTAGCAGTTGCTGAAAAAAAACCGAAACGCATTAAAGCGAAACCACTGCCAAAGAGTGAACTGTTTAAAACTCAGGCAAGTCTAACTTAAAAATGCTATTCCATTTTACCACTAGTGAAACTCGTAGACAAAAAAAATCATTACCTGTACATGACTGGGACAATGATTGCTTTCTTGATTAATGGCTATGTTGTTGTTGTTGACTGGGAAAAGTACAAGGCCATGTTGGATTTTCTAAGAATAAAAATAAAAAATTAATTTATGGGTGGTTCCCTATGGACTCAACGAATATCCACAGGTTTGAACATGATAATGTGAACAAAATGACATGACATTCATTTTTGTTTATATATTGGTTAAAGGGGGATGTAAATGACTAAAGCTTTATAAAAAGAAAATTAAGTGCATGGGTTAATGTTAGTGCCAACATACAGTTTATTTTTATGGTGTTTTGATATATTAATGTCAATTAACGTTAAAGTTTAATTACAAGTATTGATTGATTGATTGAGTGATTGGTTATTTTGTTTGCTTTTAGGTGTCGTCATGCGCCATTAACGTAATGAACAGACAGTGAACAAGCATACATTGTGCTTTAAAGTACTCTGTGCAACGTTAATAACTTACAATAAGAAAAAGTTTTATTATAACACATGGCGTTAGTACCAAATACAACAAGTGAGCAAGTTGGTTTACCACGTGGGTTAAATTTAAAATCAGAACATGACCGTTGGTTAACATTTGAAACCTGGCCTGTAGGCTTTTTGTCGACACATGAACTTGCAAAAGCAGGTTCTTTTTACTTGAACCGAGAAGATGTGGTGCGCTGTGTGTTTTGTCGTATTGAACTTTCACACTGGGAAGAAGGGGATGGTCCCTTTAGAGACCATTTGCGATGGTCTCCTCATTGTCCTTACATGCTTGGAAAGCAAGTGGGTAACATACCTGTGTATACATTTTACCGAACCACAAGACCATTGGCCGCTACTTACGTTGCTGAATCACAAATAAATAATAATAATGTATTACCAGCCAACAACGGTAGTGTCGATATATGTGGTCCATATGCCATAGACAGTGTTGAATTGCCATGTGCTTTTGAAAAATTGGGAGTTTGCAAGACTAAAGCACTAGCACACCCAGAGTACAGCTCTGTTGAAAAACGTTTAGAATCTTATAAAAATGTTTGGCCATTAATATTAAAACACCTTACCAAACAGCTAAGTGAAGCTGGATTTTTTATACTGGTGAAGGGGATAAAACAATATGTTTTTATTATGGATTTGCTTTAAAGGATTGGCAAATGACTGATGACCCTTTTGTGGAACACGCTCGTTGGTTACCTAACTGTAAATACATGGTGTTGCTTAAAGGTCAGGAATTTGTGAACACTATTCGTAAAGAAAACATGATTGCAGCACAAGACTTAAAAGTGCCTTTAGAGTTAGAACACGCGGAGCAAATACACGAGGCTGAAAGAAAAGACTTGTCTCACGAACAGATAGAAAAGTGTGACCAACAATTATGTAAAATTTGTTATCAAGATGAACTAGGTGTTGTATTTTTGCCTTGTGGACACATGATAGCCTGTGTCAAGTGTGCATTAGAACTTAACACTTGTGCTATATGCAGAAAAGTAGTATCTGCTACAGTTAGGGCATTTCTTGCATAACTAGTATAATTTATTCACCATGCATAGTGCAAAATCCCTAATTGCACAATATTATTAAAGCTGTTTTAGAGTGTAATAGGTATGCTTTTGTTTTGTTTATAGACTACTACAATGAATGTTTTGAATGCTGTGGGACAATCATGTGGCTTAGAGACAAAGAAGCTCAGCGAATTGCCAACGCATATTCCATTTCGCATTATCAAGATTCGGAAATTGAAAACAGCATATGGTGATCGTGTACTTTGTGTATGTGAAAACTTTGAGACATTTCTGCCTATACGGTTTAATGATATGTCGGAAAGTGTTTTTGATGAAGTCAATAATGCTGTGCAACCTGTACACTTAATTTATGAAGGTTTTAAAAACAATAGGTGCATGATTCGTTTTAATTAAATAAAAAAGTCAAATAATAATGGAGGATATAAGTCATGACAATAGACTGAAAGAAAAATATGTGTATAGAATAATAATGTCTTAGGGTTTAGTATTGTCTTAAAAAATATTATCATGAAACCAAAAATGTATATAATGTTTGTAAATAAATGAAAATAATGGTACAATGTTGTTTTATTTTCTATAGAAGTCAGAATATTTAACATTGCAGAGTATACATGATTATGACAATAAAAAGCACACTTAATACAAGTCTTTGCCTTTACGATAGTGTGTTATAGTTTTAAAAACAAAGCTTGTAGTAGATCTTTTTTCTTCCACGGTAAACAATAGGCATGAAAACGTTATTGTCCTGTTTTGGATCATTATCACTATCATAATCATAAGCAGCATGATCTATATCACTATTATTATAATCACTATAATTATCCTCAACATTATCCTCAGCATTACTAAAACCAGTTAAATATTCCTGGTCCTCTTCCTGTTCCCCTTCCACTTCCTCTTCCTCTACAGTGTCCTCATGTAGAGTCTGCGTGGCTTTTGATAATGTTAAGGGTTTTTTGAACATTGAATTATTTTCAATAGTAGTATTGTTTTGTAGCACTTGCTTTTAAACATTTTCATGATTTTCTGTTGACAGCAATAGTGTTTCATGCAGTACACTACATTGATGATCACTGACACTTAAAACCACACTATTTTTCCTTTTTAGCTCACTGCGACATTGTTTTGAACGTTGTTTTGTACAACGCCAAATAACAGTTCCATTTGTATTGGTTCGTTTCACAATATATGAATATCCTTTATAGAATGCATGAGGCATACCATACCTAGTCACAGATACTTCCATATCAACTGTCAAGCTTAGACTAAGCTCTAGTAAAGACAACTTGGTAATAAGAACAATAGTTTAATGTGCGAGCATATATGGGTGCAAATGTGGGAGCAAAAAAGTGGGAGCAAAAATTGGGAGCACAAAGTAGGAGCAAAAAGTAGGAGCAAAAAGTGGGAGCAAAAAGTGGGAGCAAAAAGTGGGAGCAAAAAGTGGGAGCAAAAAGTAGGAGCAAAAATTGGGAGCAAAACGTGGGAGCAAAAAGTTGGAACAAAAAGTGGGAGCAAAAATTGGGAGCAAAAATAGGGAGCAAAAAGTGGGAGCAAAAATTGAGAGCAAAAAGTGGGAGCAAAAAAAAGTAGGAGCAAGTATGGGAGAAAATGTGAAAGCAAAAGTGGGAGCAAGTATGGGAGCATATGTGAAAGCAAAAGTGGGAGCAAAAAACTGAGAGAAAAAAGTGGGAGCAAAAAGTGGGAGGAAAAAGTGGGAGCAACAATTTGAGCAAAAAGTGGGAGCAAAAAGTGGGAGCAAAAATTGAGAGCAAAAAGTGGGAGCAAAAATTGGGAGCAAAAAGTGGGAGCAAAAATTGGGAGCAAAAAGTGGGAGCAAAAATTGGGAGCAAAAAGTGGGAGCAAAAAGTGGGAGCAAAAAATGGGAGCAAAAAGTGCGAGCAAAAAAAAAGTAGGAGCAAGTATGGGAGCAAATGTGGAAGCAAAAGTGGGAGCAAGTATGGGAGCATATGTGAAAGCAAAAGTGGGAGCAAAAAAAGTGGGAGCAAAAAGTGTAAGCAAAAGTGGGAGCAAATATGAGAGCAAAAAGTAGGAGCAAGTATGGGAGCAAATGTGAAAACAAAAGTGGGAGCAAAAAGTGAGAGAAAAAAAGTGGGACCAAAAAGTGTAAGCAAAAGTGGGAGCAAATATGAGAGCAAAAGAAAGTGGAAGCAAAAATGTGAGAGCAAAACGTGGGAGCAAAACATGTAAGCAGAAGTGGGAGCAAACAAGTGTGAGCAAATATGGGGGCAGAAAGTGGGAGCAAATGTGAAAGCAAAAGTGGGAGCAAAAAGAGCGAGCAAAAGTGAGTGCACAAAGTGGGAGCAAAATGTGTGAGTAAAAAGTAGGGGCAAATGTGGTGTTTTACTAAAACAATCTCCCCTAACCTAACCTAACCTAACTTCACCCAACCTAATTTCATCTAACCTAACTTCACCTAACCTAACCTTCCAACTCTCAGATCAAAAATGAAATTCTGGCCATAGTCGAGTTGGAACCCAAAACCTCTGGGATAACACCCAAGTATACTAGCCACTACACCGCGAAATGGGCAAATTATCATGCAGCACAACACAAAAATAAAAAGTTTTCTGTAGTGTAACTCATTGGCTGACAATCATAGTTGAGAATTCAAACCCAAGACCTCAGGACTTTTGTTTTGAACATTATCAGAAATATTATTCCATTTACATTTTGCTGTTGCTTATAGTTATAAGAGTTGGCATTAATATGGGAGCAAACGTGAAAGCAAAAAGTGGGTGCAAGCATGGCTGGTTGTAGAGACTTTCATATCAACTAATACACATAAATTAAATTTTAATAAAGTGACTTGGCTAATAATAATAATAATAATATTAACAGTTTAAAAAAATTCAAGGGGATTGATATTTTTCAGGGTGTAATTTCCAAAGTACTGTCAAGAATAATAATTACATGAACAGATTCCAAGATCTCTAGAGTGCTTTTAAGGTTAATGATTGGCTAGGAGTGAGATAGAGCTAGCTAACCTAAGTTAACCTCAGCTCAGTAAACCTAACCTTGTCACATGGCATGTTCTAGAAGTATAGACTTGCTTTGAGACTGGCTATGACGTCACAGATGAATGGCGGTGGGAGGCTGGCAAAAAGGAAAATGTTTTTGTGTAATAAAAAGTAATGTCCAGCCTCCCACCGCCATTCATCTGTGACGTCATAGCCAGTCTCAAAGCAAGTCTATACTTGTAGAACATGCCATGTGACAAGGTTAGGTTTACTGAGCTGAGGTTAACTTAGGTTAGCTAGCTCTATCTCACTCCTAGCCAATCATTAACCTTAAAAGCACTCTAGAGATCTTGGAATCTGTTCATGTAATTATTATTCTTGACAGTACTTTGGAAATTACACCCTGAAAAATATCAATCCCCTTGATTTTTTTAAACTGTTAATATTATTATTATTATTAGCCAAGTCACTTTACTAAAATTTAATTTATGTGTATTAGTTGATATGAAAGTCTCTACAACCAGCCATGCTTGCACCCACTTTTTGCTTTCACTTTTGCTCCCATATTAATGCCAACTCTTATATCTATAAGCAACAGCAAAATGTAAATTTCTGATAATAATCAAAACAAAAGTCCTGAGGTCTTGGGTTTGAATTCTCAACTATGATTGTCAGCCAATGAGTTACACTACAGAAAACTTTTTATTTTTGTGTTGTGCTGCATGATAATTTGCCCATTTCGCGGTGTAGTGGCTAGTATACTTGGGTGTTATCCCAGAGGTTTTGGGTTCCAACTCGACTATGGCCAGAATTTCATTTTTGATCTGAGAGTTGGAAGGTTAGGTTAGGTGAAGTTAGGTTAGGTGAAATTAAGTTGGGTGAAGTTAGGTTAGGTTAGGTTAGGGGAGATTGTTTTAGTAAAACACCACATTTTCCCCCACGTTTTACTCACACATTTTGCTCCCACTTTGTGCACTCACTTTTGCTCGCTCTTTTTGCTCCCACTTTTGCTTTCACATTTGCTCCAACTTTCTGCACCCATATTTGCTCACACTTGTTTGCTCCCACTTCTGCTTACACGTTTTGCTCCCACTTTTTGCTCTCTCATTTTTGCTTCCACTTTTTTTTTTGCTCTCATATTTGCTCCCACTTTTGCTTACACTTTTTGGTCCCACTTTTTTTCTCTCACTTTTTGCTCCCACTTTTGCTTTCACATTTGCTCCCATACTTGCTCCTATTTTTTGCTCTCATATTTGCTCCCACTTTTGCTTACACTATTTGCTCCCACTTTTTTTTCTCACTTTTTTGCTCCCACATTTGCTTTCACACATGCTCTCATACTTGCTCCCACTTTTGCTTTCACATTTGCTCCCATACTTGCTCCTACTTTTTTTTGCTCGTACTTTTTGCTCCCATTTTTTGCTCCCACTTTTTGCTCCCACTTTTTGCTCCCACTTTTTGCTCCCACTTTTTGCTCTCAATTTTTGCTCCCACTTTTTGCTCCCACTTTTTGCTCCCAAATTTTGCTCCCACTTTTTGCTCCCAATTTTTGCTCCCACTTTTTGCTCCCACTTTTTGCTCCCTTTTTTTGCTCCCACTTTTTTCTCTCACTTTTTTGCTCCCACTTTTGCTTTTACATATGCTCCCATACTTGCTCCCTCTTTTGCTTTCACATTTGCTCCCATACTTGCTCCTACTTTTTTTTGCTCCCACTTTTGCTCTCAATTTTTGCTCCCACTTTTTGCTCCCACTTTTTGCTCCCAATTTTTGCTCCCACTTTTTGCTCCCACTTTTTGCTCCTGCTTTTTGCTCCTACTTTTTGCTCCCAATTTTTGCTCCCACTTTTTTTGCTCCCACATTTGCACCCATACATGCTCGCACATTAAACTATTGTTCTTATTACCAAGTTGTCTTTACTAGAGCTTAGTCTAAGCTTGACAGTTGATATGGAAGTATCTGTGACTAGGTATGGTAAGCCTCATGCATTCTATAAAGGATATTCATATATTGTGAAACGAACCAATAAAAATGGAACTGTTATTTGGCGTTGTACAAAACAACGTTCAAAACAATGTCGCAGTGAGCTAAAAAGCAAAAATAGTGTGGTTTTAAGTGTAAGTGATCATCAATGTAGTGTACTGCATGAAACACTATTGCTGTCAACAGAAAATCATGAAAATGTTAAAAAGCAAGTGCTACAAAACAATACTACTATCGAAAATAATTCAATATTCAAAAAACCCTTAACATAATAACATTATCAAAAGCCACGCAGACTCTACATGAGGACACTGTAGAGGAAGAGGAAGAGGAAGAGGAACAGGAAGAGGACCAGGAATATTTAACTGGTTTTAGTAGTGTTGAGGATAATGTTGAGGATAATTATAGTGATTATAATAATAGTGATATAGATCATGCTGGTTATGATTATGATAGTGATAATGATCCAAAACAGGACAATAACGTTTTCATGCCTATTGTTTACCGTGGAAGAGAAAAGATCTACAACAAGCTTTGTTTTTAAAACTATAACACACTATCGTAAAGGCAAAGACTTGTATTAAGTGTGCTTTTTATTGTCATTATCATGTATACTCTGCAATGTTAAATATTCTGACTTCTATAGAAAATAAAACAACATTGTACCATTATTCTCATTTATTTACAAACTTTATATACATTTTTGGGGGGGTTTCATGATAATATTTTTAAGACAATACTAAACACTAAGACATTATTATTCTATACACATATTTTTCTTTCAGTCCATTGTCATGACTTATATCTTCCATTAATATTTGACTTTTTTTATTTAATTAAAACGAATCATGCACCTATTGTTTTTAAAACCTTCATAAATTAAGTGTACAGGTTGTACAGCATTATTAACTTCATCAAAAACACTTTCCGACATATCATTAAACCGTATAGGCAGAAATGTCTCAAAGTTTTCACATACACAAAGTACACGATCACCATATGCTGTTTTCAATTTCCGAATCTTGATAATGCGAAATGGAATATGCGTTGGCAATTCGCTGAGCTTCTTTGTCTCTAAGCCACATGATTGTCCCACAGCATTCAAAACATTCATTGTAGTAGTCTATAAACAAAACAAAAGCATACCTATTACACTCTAAAACAGCTTTAATAATATTGTGCAATTAGGGATTTTGCACTATGCATGGTGAATAAATTATACTAGTTATGCAAGAAATGCCCTAACTGTAGCAGATACTACTTTTCTGCATATAGCACAAGTGTTAAGTTCTAATGCACACTTGACACAGGCTATCATGTGTCCACAAGGCAAATATACAACACCTAGTTCATCTTGATAACAAATTTTACAGAATTGTTGGTCACACTTTTGTATCTGTTCGTGAGACAAGTCTTTTCTTTCAGCCTCGTGTATTTGCTCCGCGTGTTCTAACTCTAAAGGCACTTTTAAGTCTTGTGCTGCAATCAAGTTTTCTTTACGAATAGTGTTCACAAATTCCTGACCTTTAAGCAACACCATGTATTTACAGTTAGGTAACCAACGAGCGTGTTCCACAAAAGGGTCATCAGTCATTTGCCAATCCTTTAAAGCAAATCCACAATAAAAACATATTGTTTTATCCTCTTCACCAGTATAAAAATATCCAGCTTCACTTAGCTGTTTGGTAAGGTGTTTTAATATTAATGGCCAAACATTTTTATAAGATTCTAAACGTTTTTCAACAGAGCTGTACTCTGGGTGTGCTAGTGCTTTAGTCTTGCAAACTCCCAATTTTTCAAAAGCACATGGCAATTCAACACTGTCTATGGCATATGGACCACATATATCGACACTACCGTTGATGGCTGGTAATACATTATTATTATTTATTTGTGATTCAGCAACGTAAGTAGCGGCCAATGGTCTTGTGGTTCGGTAAAATGAATACACAGGTATGTTACCCACTTGCTTTCCAAGCATGTAAGGACAATGAGGAGACCATCGCAAATGGTCTCTAAAGGGATCATCCCCTTCTTCCCAGTGTGAAAGTTCAATACGACAAAACACAAAGTGCACCACATCTTCTCGGTTCAAGTAAAAAAAAACTGCTTTTGCAAGTTCATGTGTCGACAAAAAGCCTACAGGCCAGGATTCAAATGTTAACCAACGGTCATGTTCTGATTTTAAATTTAACCCACGTGGTAAACCAACTTGCTCACTTGTTGTATTTGGTACGAACGCCATGTGTTATAATAAAACTTTTTCTTATTGTAAGTTATTAACGTTGCACAGAGTACTTTAAAGCACAATGTATGCTTGTTCACTGTCTGTTCATTACGTTAATGGCGCATGACGACACCTAAAAGCAAACAAAATAACCAATCACTCAATCAATCAATCAATACTTGTAATTAAACTTTAACGTTAATTGACATTAATATACCAAAACACCATAAAAATAAACTGTATGTTGGCAGTAACATTAACCCATGCACTTAATTTTCTTTTTATAAAGCTTTAGTCATTTACATCCCCCTTTAACCAATATATAAACAAAAATGAATGTCATGTCATTTTGTTCACATTATCATGTTCAAACCTGTGGATATTCGTTGAGTCCATAGGGAACCACCCATAAAATATTTTTTTATTTTTATTCTTAGAAAATCCAACATGGCCTTGTACTTTTCCCAGTCAACAACATCAACATAGCCATTAATCAAGAAAGCAATCATTGTCCCAGTCATGTACAGGTAATGATTTTTTTGTGTACGAGTTTCAGTAGTGGTAAAATGGAATAGCATTTTTAAGTTAGACTTACCTGAGTTTTAAACAGTTCACTCTTTGGCAGTGGTTTCGCTTTAATGCGTTTCGGGTTTTTTTCAGCAACTGCTACGGCGGTAAGGCTTTTCTTTCCAAGTTTCTAAAAATAAATAAAATAAACCGCTATAAATACCTAAATTCAGGTTAATACATGCATTTCATAAAATAAAACATAAAACAAAAATATGAAACAAGTTAGTTTAAAAAAATCATCTCACCTTTACTTTCAGTGGCATGTTGCTGTTTCCTTCTAGTGAGCTCAAAAGTGCAATGGTTTCTTCTCTCTCAGACATGTAAGGTATACCGGTTATCTGCAAACAAATAAATAAATAAAATCATTAATTACCTAATCAATAAATAATTGCTTGTAAATATATATATATAAATCAATAAATGTATATATATATATATACCTACCTCACAACAAGGTTAAGTATTTTCCACCAACACCAAAACTGTTAAACAAGACCAGGGGTTTCATGCAACGCAGTGTGTTCAAAGGTGGTCACCTAAGTGAGAGTGGAAATGATAACGACATGTCTTTATATATGTTACGTTGCATGTATAATCATTTTTTCCCACGCTTTGAACATTCTGTTATCAGACACGTGGACAGCTAACGTCCAAGGTGAACACCTGTGGCAGATCAAATTTCACGTCAACTTGCATTTTGTCACGTACGAAGCAAAACAGGATGTAACTTGTTAACAGTTATCGTGCACGTGGACAGCTAACGTCACAGGCGAACACCTGTGGTATATCAAATTTCACATGAACTTGCATTTTGTCACGTACGAAGCAAAACAGGATGTCACTGGTTTAGCGTACATGTCATCTCACACGTGTATTCGCTCTTCCCTGCCACCACGATGGTCAGATTATTTCACCTTCAAGCGTCATTGTCATTTTTCCATTGCACCTGTTGTCAAGTCAGATCAGCGCCTTCCAATAAGCTCAAATGACATTCGCCTCCTGCTCGTCTGCTCCTCGGCAAGTTTGTTTTCTGTACTCGCTTCGACCAACATAGAACCAAGTTCTCATCACCGTTTACACGTTAAAGGTAAAATGTGTGAGAAAACGAACCCTCGCTATACACCGACCCGCCGAAACAGCGATTGTTCTATTAAGCATGGTCCTTGTGCTTAGCGACAGGTTCGTTGAAACACACACACCCAGCCGTATCGTCTCTCTCAACCACCACGCTTCATAAACATTATAAACAGGTAAAGAAAAAGAAAAAGTTTTTTCAACATGTATGGCGTTAGGCCCTTTGTGAATTACTTTTTGGAAAAAATATATCTACCACACTCGAAAGGGGGCGTTAGCCCGAGTCCTAGGACACCTCGTACACGTCTCTAGCGTTATTGGTTCGTGAGATATCAGCAAAAATCACAAAAAACACGTGTTTACCCCAAAATCGAGTTTCCAATTTTTTTTTAAAATTACAACGAATGGTCCATAGCAAATAGAACGTCACCCCGAGTCCTTGGACCCGTCGTACACGCCTCTAGCATGATTGGTTCGCGAAATATAGCAACAACTTTAAAATCACGTTTTTCCCCCAGAAAACCGTGTTTCCAAATTTTCACCTTTTCGACACCTACATTTCCGTAAAGAGCGCAAAGAGACGAAAAAAACGAATCCAAGCACGCCCTCCTAGCATGACTCCTACCATTCCTAGGTCGCAGGGGCTCACAACTTGCTTTTTTAAGCAGAACCCGTATCATCCCACTACTACAAAACACAAATGTTTGCTCTAGAGACTTGAAATTTATTTGGTGGTAGAGGGCATAGGGTCCTTTCATTTATGTCAAACAAACTTTTTTGTATATTTCCTAGTTACCAAAATATGGGATTTTCAAAATTCGAGTGTTTTCAAAAAAACATAAAAAATAAAAACGTTTTATTACAAAAAATAAAGGTCATAAAGACCATTTGTTTGAGCCATAGCACAATGTTATATCATGTTTTGTTTTCAAACTATCGCCTATTTTCGAAAACGAAAAACATCAAAAAAAATCAAAAATATTATAACGAGTGGTGCATAGCAAAGAGAACGTCAGCCCGAGTCCAACGACACCTCGTTTGTCAAAATCGGACCATGCGTTCGATATATATTTAACATGGCTGAGGCTTAGTAGTGGGGCAAAGGGGGTTCTGGAGTGAAGTAGAAGCGCCACCATCCCCCTACTGATAATTGAAAAGATCCCAGCACAAGTAGTCCCAGTCGAAGCAATGCCGGACTCAGCTGGAGTCGCCAACCCACGTCCAACAAGTTGTGAGCCCCTGGAGGTGTCGTAGTGTTGAATTAAACATTTCTGCATTAATTCACAATTGTACAGTAGTTTAGGGCTTACTGCTTTAAGTGTATCACAAAATAGTAGCCACACGTCCATAGATTAGTTGTGTTTCTCGGTCTTGTAACATTGTACGTACCGTATAAGAATAGTTCTTATTCTGACGCTTAATGCCTTAACCCTTTATAGGGGAAAACTTTTTTTTTACTTGTATGTGTTTCTTACCCCCATTGCCGGTTGCAAGCCCGGGGCCTCATCTCGCAAGTGATGAAGAAGGAGGAGCAGGAGGAGTATCAACCTCGTAAAAGAACCAGGGCCCATCTGGCTCCGGATGGTAGCACCCTGTTATAGGGCCCCCACCTAGGGTTACTAGGCGAAACTGGTCAACGGTCTCAACGACGGAAGAGGAAGCAATGTGTTTCCCAACGGCAGAGAGGGCGGAAGAACCTAGTGGAGTAAACCACGAAAAATAATCATTTCGGACTAACAATCCGATCTTACCTCGGAAGTTAATTCCTTCCTCACAACCCACAACTTCATTCGCAGTATGGAAATGCCGCTGAAAGAATGCACTACCCCAGGTGGCAGCTTGGAAAAGAAATCCCCCATTGCGCAAAGCAATGCATCGGAACCTAGGGTTCTGGGGAGTCCCGACATCTGCGAGAAAGACGAGTCGGAGCGTCTTGAAACACCTTCCAAACTCAAATTCAAGAAGAACTATTTCATCGGAACAATAAACGTCAACTCACTCACCAAAGTCGGAAAGCAAAAAGAACTAGAAAAGCTTATGGACAAAAACCAAATCCAGATCCTAGCTGTACAAGAGACCTGATTCCTGGACGAGAACATCATGGACACCAACCACTACAGAATATTCAAGGGAAAGGCGGCCATCAGAACAGCAACCAACAAGCCTCTGCTAGGAACCTGCTTCTATGTAAACAAGAAGATAGCAAACAGTGTTATTGACTTCACGTCAAAAACTGAAAGATTTTCTCTACTAACTGTTAAATGCAAGAATAAGAAGTACACTCTCATCAACTGCCATGCCCCGATCAATGAAGACAACAAGAAGAACCCACAGAAAGTGGATGACTTCTGGGATCTTCTAGAAACTGAAATCGTCCGGATACCCAACAGCAACATAAAAACTCTACTAGGAGACTTCAACGCGCAGATTGGGAAGGAAAAGAAGTACAGAGATATTGTTGGAGAATATCCAGGGTATAGGAGGACAAATAGAAATGGTGAACGGCTCATTGGACTCTGCAAAGCGTTTCAGTTGAAACTAATGTCAACACACCTCAAGAAACTCCCAAGAAAAACAAAAACATGGGTATCTCCTAATGCTAAACAAGGCGAATACCAACTGGATCACGTAGCAATAACAAGGGAAAGTGTAAGAGAAGTGATGAATGTCAAAGTGATTAGAAATGGTGAATTTGATTCGGATCACTATCTCTCCAAAGTCAAGATCCGTTTCCTCCCATTAGGCCAAAAGAGAGATCCACCTAAAATGATAAGATATAATACGAACCAAATGAACATCACTCAAGACAATATTGAAAACTTCAAGGATGAAATCCGTACTAGAAGAAAGAGGAACTGGCAGGATTTGTGCACTGAAATCAATGCCGCTGCAATGAAATCACTCGGACAGGCTAAAATAAAACGAGAACAATGGTGGAATGAAGAGTGCGAAGAAGCTCTCAGGGAGAGATCTGAGAAATGGAGAAAATGGAAATCTTCCAAGAGAATGGACCACATGGAACAATTCAGACAACAGAGGAAAGACACATCCAGATCATTCCGAAGGACTAAACGATCATTTGAAAAGGCTCAACTGGAAAACCTCCAGAGTGACTTCGTTAAGAACAAGTCCAGAGATTTCTATCAGACTTTCAAAAGCAAACTCAAAGGATACCAAACTCCCAGTTTGAGCTTCAGAAATGAAAAGGGTAAAATTGGACTCAATAGCCAAGAAAACTGCGAAATATTGGCCAGATACTTCCATAATCTCCTGAACTGTCTTTCCCCAATTTCGAAACTAGAATTTCCTGACATACCAGAGAACCCAGAAGGCGACGAAGTGCCAACAAAGGAAGAAATCAAAGCAGCACTCAGGAACCTAAAAAACAACAAAGCAAGTGGAGAAGATTCGATAACGGCAGAAATGTTGAAATGGGCAGAACCAGAAATCTTAGATGATCTTCACCATATCATCAGTGAAATTTGAGAGAAGGAGAAAATATCTGAAGAGTGGAAAACAGCACTCATACATCCGCTACATAAGAAAGGGGACAAACAGGACGTCAACAACTATAGGGCTGTGTCTCTTCTACCGATCGCCTATAAGATCCTCTCAAAATTGCTTCTGAATAGACTAGAGACGACTATAGATGAACAACAGGGGGAATACCAAGCAGGGTTTAGGAAAGGCCGCTCCTGTGTTGAACAGATATTCAACCTGAAGTCAATACTCTGCCACAGAATGCAGAGTGGTATCGTTTATGGACTTCAAGAAAGCCTTCGATTCGGTGGACAGAGAAACCTTGCTTAAGATCATTAAAGAATTTGGAGTCAAAACAAAACTGGCAAACATAATCAAAGGTACCCTAACAGATACAACTTCCAGGGTGAAATTCTTGGGGCATTTGTCACAACCGTTTGATATCAAGACAGGCGTGAGGCAAGGTGATGGACTATCACCACTCCTATTCAACTGTGTCTTGGAAAAATTGATAGAATTTGGAACTATGAACTTGAACGCCAAAAGATAACTCCGATCTGCCTAGGAAGAAAATCAGGAGGGATTAAAATCAACTGCCTAGCTTTTGCTGATGACTTTGCTGTTCTGTTTGAAAGTCCAGAGGTCGCAACCATTCAAATTAACCTTCTGGAAAGAATTGCTACCCAAACAGGACTGAGGATCTCAACAGACAAGACCAAATTCATGATGAACTCCAAAGATGGACCACAATTTCTGGAAACAGAGATAGGGCAAATCAAAAGGGTCAAAAAGTTCAAGTACCTTGGTGATACCATACAAGCGAATGGACTAGAGAAAGATGCAATAGAAGATCGGATTTCAAAAATGGAAAGAGCATAGGGCTTGACAAAAAACATGTACAATAAAAAGTGCCGATCCTGGAATGACAAAATAAAACACTACAACACCGTGGTGAAGACAGAATGTCTCTATGCCAGTGAATGTCTGTCTATGAACTACAAGCCGGATAAACTAGAGGTCTTGGAAAGGAGAATCCTCAGAAAAATTATGGGTGCTGTTCAAAGCGAAAGTGGTTGGAAACCTCGAAGTAATGAATAAGTTTACCAGAAAGTAGAAAGAATCTCTGAGACTATGAAAAAGAAAAGGTTGAAGTTTCTCGGACATCTATACAGAATGGACCAAACGGATATTTGATTACTTCTGGAGAAAGAAGACCACAACAGCATGGATTAAGAAAACAAAGGCGGACATGGAAAAATTAAACATCACTGAAGTCCAACTGTTAGACAGAAATAGATTTAGGAACATACTGAGTAATTTAGAAGGGATTCAAGCCGCAAGAAAACCTAAGGAGGCCGGAAGAACCTGGACAGACGAACAGCGTAAACAGGCCAGCGAACGCATGAAGGAGTATTGGGTGCAGAGAAAACTTCGCACCAAGGAAAAGAAAGAAGTTGTAGCGTGATCCTAACTGGTCCATTCGCGTGTAAAAATATATATTAATAATGTTATTTTGTGTTTCTCTAATTTTAAAGTTTATGCATTTATTTTTAATTTTAAATTTATGATATTATTATTGAATTATTTAATTAACTAATTTCAAATTGATTTCTACAATTATTTTCCTAATTTTTATAGTTATGTTTATTATTTAAATGTTTTTATTTGTTTTATAATTGTGCGGTAATTTTATTTTTATAATTTCTATGTCTAGATTTATATTTCATTTTTACACTTTACTTGTTAATCTTTTTAGATTTAAATTGTTTAAAATTTATCCAACACATTACGTCAAGTAGATATAATATTTGATTTTTAGAAATACTATCAGTGTCTTTTAAATCATAAACTGTCCTTATGACACGTGGTTAATATAGAGACCACTATCCCATAAAGAGTTAATATTTTACCAGTAATAGTTGCCACACTATATTATGACTTTTATGTTTCGGTTTTTGGAGGGCAGAAACTGTTAAGGGTGTCATTGTAGGCTTGTTGGAGCTATTTTGTTTTGTACAGATTTGGATCTGATGATACTCGTTTAACGAGCGAAATATGTAATCCCTGAGCTTTTTCCTTCTGTAGTTTGGGGACGTGGTGGCGCAGCGGTCAAGTTGTCGGCCTCTCACCAAGGTGGAGCGGGTTTGATTCACGGTCAATACATGTGAGATTTTTGATGTGAAATGTCATGTCCTTTGGTTCGGATTCCACATAAAAAAGAGGTCCCATGGCTCATGATCGCATGATTAACGGTCACGTAAAACTACAAGCTTCCTTCCTTTTTCCTTCTGTAGCCCAAAACAAATACAATGTGCCCACAAAGTCCGCATTCCTCTGCTCATTATTCCCAGCTCCCGTGGTCACAATGCTTGCCTTGGGGGAAAAGAAAAAACTTTTTTTTTTAAGAAAATGAGCGAAAGTCACCTCACGTCATCATCTGGGCCGGAATGACACAAGCGCATCTGTTTTGACACATGTTCTGATCGTTCTGTTAATCAGGTTAATGACTGGCTCATCCCGCAGCTGCAAAATGCGGGAATCTTAGACGGTGTTTGGTTTCAACACGATTAGGCGCCGGCTCACTTCACAGTGGCTGTTCGACAACGTCTGATCGCAGTCTTTGGGGATCGCCGGATCGGTCGAGGATCGGACAATGGAAGTACCGGTATGTTGGAATTGATGATGGATGGATCCTCAGTTCAGGGACTGCGACAACGCGGTCATGTAGCCCCGTGTACTTTGGGTGTGTGTAGAATCTGTCTGACAACCGGTGTTAATTGTGATGGCTGTATTAGTGTAAGGACTGCAGACGACCTATTTCAAGTAGTTCCTATTTTTGCTACCAAATGCTACCGTCAAGGACACCTAGCTTTTAACTTGCTTACTAGATGCAACCGCAACCGGCACCTGGCGGCAAACGTTGGAACTAATAGAGCGTTAATCAATTGTAACCTAGAGATTTAGCTTCACACAATTGTAGTCAAGGGAAGGATATTTTACATGCAATAAATCTATGACATGGGACCGCCGGGTTTACTTCTCCTCCGAATGTAGGCATACTGAGAGACTTTTAACTCTCTTAAAAATCCGACGACTTCGGCCGGGTTTGAACCCGCGACCTTGGGCTTAGAAGCTACACACAACTTCACAGTTCTGAAACAAACGCAGAAGAACAATGTCGAAAAGCCAACGAACAGTAAGCACTAAAAATTTCACATTTCAGTACGTACTGTACAACGACACAAACGATACGAGCGATGACGGAGCACTAAAACGGACAAGCGATAACAAGAATGGCGCGACGGGGAGTGAGTCACCGCTACGGATCAACGGGAACGACGGACCAGCCGAGGACGGGCGAGAGGGCTTCTACTGTGCTTTGAAATGAACATCCTTATATTTTAATTATGAAAAATATTTCTCGTATTCCCGAGCCTCCGTGGCTTAGGCGGCAGCACGCCAGCCTCTCACCACTGGGTCCATGGTTCAAATCCCGGTCACTCCTTGTGAGATTTGTCCTGGACAAAGCGGAGACAGACAGATTTTTCTCCGGGTACTCCGGTTTTCCTTGTCACAAATTTCATTCCAGCAACACTCTCCACTATCATTTCATTTCATTTGTCATTCATTTAATCATTACCCCCAGGGGAGTGCGTCAGGCTTCGGCAGCCAGCACAGTTCATATTCTCGCCCCTAGATGGGAGCTTCATTCATTCCATTCCCTGACTATGTCGGTCGACTGCAAGCAGACTGCAGAGTTTCATTTCTCCTATTCAAATCAGAAAGCAAAAACTAGCAAGTTGTTATTCAATATGTAAATAAATATTTTCATTGTCTTGGTTTCCAAAAACTTGTTAACGAATTGGGTCCTGTGGAGGGCACGTTTTGGAACTGTTGTTATAGAAATCTGTGGATGAAAATGTTTAGGTTAATGTTGTTTGAATTGCAGCCAATGGCCATAGCAGGGCATTTCAATTCCCCAATAAGTTCAATTTCAAGTAGTTCCAACGTTGGCTACCAGACGCCACTGTCACTGACACCTAGCGGCGAACGTTGGAACTTGATAGAGCGTCTCTAATCAGCCAAGTATAACCTTCACACTTCGGATGATGATATATGATGATGATGATAATTGTTGTTTTAAGGGGCCTAACATCTGGGAATCGGTCCCTAATGGTTTGAAAATGAAATGAAACTATACATAAAACTAGGGACCTGAAAAAATCGCATTTGCGATAAATGCGAATTTTTAAATTTCGTACAGAATCCAAGCCTACATTAATTTTAATGTAAAAAAAACATTTTTATGTGTAAATCAAAGTGCGACAAATTGCAAATTGTGACCCAAAATGCGAAAATACCAAATAAGTGCGAATTTATAGCGAAATTACTTTAAATCTGCTCATTTATTTGTGAATTTGTTTATTAAACAAAAGAAAATGTTTAGTAGGTGGCCTAATCGCTCGCTAACGATACCTCATCTCGGACTTGCAGTGTGCTACGCATATTGGTCAATATAACTATCGATTTCTGTATCGATACGAACTTTCGACTATCTATAACTTATTCAGACAGCTGACGAATGAAACTAGTTTGTGAACTTGGCGCATCGTGGCGACTGGCGGTTTGTCGAACACATTGACTTCGCTAAACGGAAAATTTTGCCGCTTGAATAGTAACCTTATTCTTTTTGTAACCTTCAAGCACTTCAAGGTTCAAAGTTTTTTTCTAGAAATGGGACGTACTGCTGTAACTGCTCATGAAAAAGCACAGCAGTACGCTAATCATTGCTTTTATTGTTCCGACTCTGCAACAGTATTTTGCAAATATTGTGACTGTCGTGTTGGGTGAGAGAAGAAGGACATAATTCAAAAATATATTATATCGGTAAAACATGTTGCGAAGCGACGAGAATGCGCAACAGTTTCTGAACCCAAACAAACCTCTGTTATTGAAAGACTACAGGGTGCAAAACTTTTTCCATCGCCGGTACTTACTCGATGGAACAGCTGGTTTGAAGCTGTTTTCTACTTAGCGAGTTATTTGCATGATGTTGTGAGCTTTTTTAAGCTACCTGACATGAAAGATGTTAGTAACAGTGGTGTTACATTTCTGCGAGGCTTGACAGATAGAGATGTAGATAGGATTTATTCTGAAATAATTTTTGTGAAAGAGCATGCTAGTGGACTTGTTGAACTTCTCACTCTGCTTGATGGGACCCAGTATCCAACCTCACATTTGCTTTATCCCAAACTTGAAAACTTAGATGCTAATTTTGGTGCAATAATTCAAGGCCATTATTCTGAAGCGGCAGATAATGCCTTAGCTAAACTCACAGCCATAGAATGTGCTACAAGGAAAGATTTGTTTGTAAAAGTAGCTCAGTCTGCTAGAAGCAAGCTTGCTAGACTAAAGGCAAGTGATTCCAATCGCAAAACCTTTGAAGCCATAGCACAGATATTTTATCCTAGACACGTGGTATTGAACAATGACAAGGAAACCGATATTCAAAAACTTCCGGGCTTTACAAACATTCCATGTCATGAAATAAGGAAGGGCTATGTTT
Organism: Meconema thalassinum; assembly: GCA_946902985.2. NCBI lineage: Eukaryota > Metazoa > Arthropoda > Insecta > Orthoptera > Tettigoniidae > Meconema > Meconema thalassinum. The sequence continues at coordinate 16,032,058 of OX336392.1, forward strand.
CTTTCAAGAATATTATTGAATCGCAGTTAAAACAAAATGAGGAGTGTGAAGTAGCACGTGCCTTGACCTGTTCAACATGAACATGGACATTTTGCCAAGAGTTCTTTAGATCTTTTGTGGACACCAACAAACAATGTGGACAGTGAGCGTGTTTTGTCGCACTACAATACAGATGTTACAGACAGAAGGTGTAACTTGAAAGAGTGCAACGCAGAGTTATTTACAATGCTTTCATTTGAACATTAAATTGTATCTCAAGTGTCGCCAATAAAGTCATGTAGTCCGTAAGAATCCGGAAAAAGTAGATGCTAATTTTCCATAAATAGATGCTTAATAGGGAAAAAATAAATGCTAATTTAAAGGAAAATAGATGCTAACATTTCAGGTCCCTACCTAAAACTAACTACACGCTTACAAACCAGAAGAGGAAATGGGAAACAAAAAGAAGAATAAGGGAAACAAAAGACAGTGGGGCGGCTTCGGTGGCGTAGTCGGTAGCACGCTGAGCTTCTATGTCCAAGATAGCGGGTTCAAACCCGGCCGAAGCCGTCGGATTTTTTAAGAGCGTTAAAAATCCCTCAGTATGCCTTCCTTCGGAGAGGAAGTAAAGCCGGCGGTCCCACGTCATAGATTTATGGCATGTTAAAGAACCTTCCACTAATTGCACCTGTGTGAAGCTAAATTGGATAGGTTAGGAATGCAAACAACGCACTGCGGTTTCTACGTTCGTTGCCAAGAGCCGACTGCGGTGGCGTCTAGTAGCTAAGTTCTGAACTTGGCCTAGTAGTCGTTGACGGTGGCGCTTGGCGGCAAAAGTAGAAACTATTAGAAAAATTCTAAGTTGCAGTCCATACTTGAATTTTAAAAAACAGATAACACACACTAATACAGTCATCACAATTACCACCGGTTATCAGACAGATTCTACACACACCCAAAGTACACGGGGCTACATGACCGCGTTGTCGCAGCCCCTAAACTGACGACCCAACCAAACCAACCAACCTAAAGACAGGAGGAAAGGAAATGCCCTCAACCCTCGAAGAATGAGAATTAAGGGACTTGGAAGAAAGGAGAGCCAGGAAAGGTAAAGAGGAGAGGGATCGCCCCAAAGGCAATGGAAGAAGGAGAAAAGACGGACCCAGCTCAGGAAGCCCTCGGGGTCACCAACTCCCGAACTCACCAGACGTGAGCCCTTGAGGGTGTAGCACAATCCAGGGAGCACCAGAAGTGGTGGGGCCTTCAGGAGAAGGCAGGAGATACAATGAAAAGAAAACAAGAGGTCTGACCCCTCGAAGAAGGAGGCTATCAGGATAGATGAGACAAGGGCCCATTAAGGCGGGTTAGTGAAAGACTCCCTAGGTCTCGGATACCCTAATACTGTCGGGGTCGGAAAATAACAAGAGTTTACCAAGTGAGGTCGAGAGGAAAGATGACAGAGAGGAGCCCGGCACAAGTGGAAGTAATGCCGAACTCAGCTGAGGTCCCGTGGTCACCAACCCACAAGTTTCGAGCCCCTGGGGGATACAAATTTGGCTTCACACTACCAATTGTAGTGTAGGTTCTTTTACATGTCATAAATGGGCCCGTCGGTTTTACTTCCCTTCCTGAGGAAGGCACACTGAAGGATTTTAATGCTCTTAAAAAATTCGAGAGTCCGGTGCCTTGCGGTCTACCTGAGACTTGTTCTCGTACGAAATCGTCGCTTACAGTGACATCGGACATGAGTGAAAACACTCAAAGATTGATCGCCACCTAAGTGGAAAATGCAACGCATCAATGCGGTTCTCATAAGGAGGAGAAATGTTGCTTGAATTGCATTACTGTCTATTCTACAGTACATATGTATTTGATTTGAAGTTGCTTATTTATTTCATTATCGTCTTTTCTAATCCTGGATTAAAGATGGGTTAATTTTACCCCCCAGGGGCTCACATCTAGTGGGACGTGGGGTAGCGACCACGGGGCCACAGCTGAGTCCGGCATTGCTTCCACTTAAACTACTTGTGCTGGTCTCGTTTCAGTCGTCTTTCCTGTCGGTCTCCCTTTGTCAACTCTTGTTCTCTTCCGACCCCGACGGTATTAGGGTATCCGAGGCCTAGGGAGTCTCTTCCTTTCCCGCCTTAATTGGCCCTTGTCTCATCTATCCTGATAGCCTCCTTCTGCGAGGGGTCAGCCTTCTTTTTCTTTTCATGTTATCTCCCACCTTCTGCACAAGGCCCTCGAGGAGGCAGGGTGTGTGTAGCCCCACCTCTTCTGGTGCACCCTGGATAGTGCTACACCCTCAGGGGCTCACGGCTGGTGAGTTCGGGAGTTGGCGACCCCGAGGGATTCTCGAGCTGGGTCCGTTTTGTTCCCAATTTCGAGGATGGCCCTCTCCTCTTTCCCTTTCCTACTTGCCTTTCATGGCTCTCCTTCCTTCCAAGTCCCTCAATCCTCATTCTTCGAGGGTTTAGGGCATTTCTTTTCTTCCTGTCCTTTATTTGCCTTTTCCTTTATTTGTTTACCATTTCTTCTTCTAGTATGTAAGTCTGTAGTTAGTATTAGTTATACTTTTCATTCTCATCTCATCTTTCACTATCACCCAAACCATTAGGGGCCTTAACCTAGATGTTAGGCCCCTTAATACGACAATTATCATCATCATCATCATGTTAATTTTAATTTAGTCCTGTTATTTCGTTATTTTTGTATCGAAAACTTTGGCTTGGCATTTTAACGTATCAAAAAGGTTAATGAATCATTGCCGATTTCTTTGTGGAACAAGGCCATAAATTCCTCGCCTCAAATATGATGGACTATTTCAAGGATAATAAAACTAGATATGAGAGAGAACTGTTATGGAGGCAACCTGTTTTCAACAAAAAACGATGTACGAGTAAAAAAGAAACGTAACATGATGAAAATGTTTTGAGTGTGGTAAAATGAAGAGCAATCATTTATCGAAAGTGGCCTGAGAGTCGCCTCCCCCACCGCGCTTGGAGCCAATCGCACTAATGCGCTATCCATGTCCGGAAGATCCCAGACCGCAGCGCCGCCCTGTCGGGACGCGGTCGAGACGCTGCATAATGGACGGAAAGCTCAAGGGGCAGACTTTTGCTCGACCACACGGAGAAATATTGCGCTAACTTGGGGATGGGATGGATGATACATGGCGAGAAGCTAATTCCATTAGAAGCATTATTAAGGAGACGCAGTGCTTTATTAACTCCTTCGCACGCCGTTAGACGGTATCACGCGCTGTCTCTAGGGGAGGCGCGACTGATAAATGACTATCGCAATATCATGTTGGTGGTTGTGGACGACAGTGTTACCAGCCGTACCACAATTCTGCCTCGCATCGCAAAATTTCATCAACGATGGCGCCATTAGTTATTATTTTTTTCGGGGAACGCAAGTTTCTTTGAAATATGTGACAATTAATATTTTAGCTTTCAGTCGGTGAACCCAAAATTATTCCAATTACTGGAATGTGTGGAAAATAACCTGAGATAAATTATGCCTACATGTGATTAAGGGAACCGGGACCTGTGATAGGCCAAAAAAACGTCATTTTTAAAGCTTAAAAAATGTTCTCCCATCTTTCCTGAAGAGTTTGGTGTATCAATTATTTTGCTGAAGTGATATTTGATGCAATAAAATTAGGTTTAAACATAATGTTAAAGGCTATACTGTAGCTACTAGTCAACATTATTTTTGTGTTTTCCGTAAGTCATACTTTTTGAACCTTCATGTACCATTTTCTCAGAAAATATGTGATCACTGTATTTGAAACTTGGTAGTCTCTAAGACACTATACAGATCTACTAGTGGAAGTAAATTTATTCAGGTATGATCAGTTCATGGAGCCCAGCTTGAAAAGCACTCACAATTTTACAGAAAATTTCAGTTTTCAACTAGGATGTAAAAAAACTCAACTCCTGGAAACAATACTTTTACTTCCGTGGGTCAAAATTGGTTTAAATATTATGTATGCAAAGTTTGTTGGGTCTGGTTTGAGTATTTGCTCAGAGAAAGGGAATTTTAACAATATATGCTTATTGGATTGTTCTTGTAATGCTATCTCTGGCACAAAATAGTCAACATAGATGCTTCAAATTCTACCCAAATAATGATGAATGTGCTCTGAATATACCACAAGAACATTCAAGGAAATATCTATTGTAGTTTCTGAGATACGTAACTAAACATCGAAACCTACATTTTTCTATCGATTCACACGTCCCGGGTGATTCAGCAGCCCCTTCCAATATCGTTTGCTGCAACCCAACAAACGCGTGATATCAGGAAGGTTGATATTACTCTGCTGCATCCCGTATGGTGCTAATGGACTCCAAGCATATCCCGCAAACGATACTGAGCGCTATTATTTTTCCCTCGATGTGACTACAGACTAATACGAGGGTAATTTGTAGTGTTCAGTATCGTTTGGGAGATATGCTTGCAGTGCATTAGCACCATACGGCAGGACTGCCTAATCTGCGGCCCGCGAGACTATTTTGTCCGGTCCTCGCCGTGTCGCCAAAACTTTGTAACAAATTCCAGTCGTCGCACTAGCCTAAATTATCATGAACTTTATTTCATGATTTGACTAATAATTATGTCAAATTATGTCACTCTTTGTCATCCATGCTGTTTGTGTATTGAATAGCATAGTACTTCTATTTTAAAGAAATTTATTAAAAATATATACATTTATTTTTAGCGTTTTATTTTTTGTCCACTACAAATAAATATAGTAATACTATGAACACTTACCTCAGACAGTCACAAAACTCACCATATTGCAGCTATATTTTTTTTAAAGATTCCATACTCCTCAAACCCCTGGATTGTCATTGACCCGCAAGTTCCCCCAACTATTTACAATGTGGCCTTAGTCAAAAAAGGTTGGGCTCCCCTGCCATACGGGAAGCAAGCAGAGAAATATCGACCTTCCTGCCATCACGCGTTAGTTGGGTTGCAGAAAGACGATATTGGAAGGGGCTGCTGAATCAGTGCATCGTTACGGACAATTGAAGTTTCCTTCTTATTCAATATCCGGTAACAATATGTAGGCTACATCTTAATCGCATGTAATTTATTGCAATTTATATTTCACACATTCCAGTGATTGTGGTCGACCGACTGAAAGCTACGATATTATGAAACGGTGATTTCAAAAACCTCCCAAGTCATTTCACGGTCCCAGTATTGCAACGCATTTTGTCATTTATTTGTGAAAATGTTTCCTTTCCTTGGAATACAGATCGAATGTATGGTGTTTCACACTTTGGCTTCAAGAACTATATTTAAGAGCATACGGTTTTTTGGATCTCCTGAAAACATTTGCTCTCTGGACTTGGGACGTTTTTGAAATCGCCGTTTCATATTGTTAATAAGGCAACACTGTAAAATGGCTTCAAAGCTATGTACATTCTTCTTATGGTCATTGTTGTTGAATAATTGAGGGGCATTGCAACATCGTGGTCATGTAGAGCTTGTGTACTTGGGTGTGCGTGTGTCTGTAATCTGTCTGATAATCTGTGCTATTGTTGTGGCTATATATGTGTCTTTTTTTAGCCTATTTTCATTTTATGAAAAAATAGGCTTATGAGATCACCTTTTGCCGGCCCCGTGGTGTTGGGGTAGCGCGCCTGCCTCTCACCCGGAGGCCCCGGGTTCGATCCCCGGCTCCGTCAGGGATTTTAAAACTGACGTGAGGGTTGGAACGGGGTGCACTCAGCCTCGTGAGGACAATTGAGTAGCTGTCTGACAGTGAGGAAGTGCCCCGGTCACGAAAACCAAGATTAACGGCCGAGGGGACCCGACGCGCTGACCACGCGTCACCCCAAAATCTCCAGGCCAATTGGCTGGGCAGCGGTCGCTTGGTAGGCCTAGGCCCTTCAAGGGCTGTAGTGCCAGGGGGTTAGTTAGGGATCACCTTTTATCCGTGTGTGTGTGTCCCCTTAATAACTTCTAAACGGCTGGAGCGACTTCAATGAAATTCGGTAAGGTCAGAGCACCATTCTAGACAACCCCGACCGTGCCCTTCAAATTTTACAACGTCTCACCAATCCAATATGGCGCCTGTGTGAAATATTTAACCAGCATTCAATATCTCCGAAACTATTACCGATATCGCCCTGAAATTTTGTACGGTAATAAACGGATCTACTAGACGTTCACCTATGTGACATTTGAAAACCTGGTAACTAAAAAACCAACATGGCGGCCAAGCGAAGTTACGACTTTTAAATAGACTTTTCTCGCGATTCAACCATCCAAACGTAATGAAACTTGGTACAGCAAATTTTTATACACATTTAATGCACTGGTATTTAATTTAGTTCAATTGTTTACATAACTTCAAGATGGCGGCTGTGCGAAATATTTCACTGGTATTCTATATCTCCAAAACTATTACTGATATCACCCTGAAATTTTGCACGATGATAAAGGGCACTACTGCACGTTTATCTATGCAACTTTCAAAAACCTATAATACAGTACAAAACGAACATGGCGGCCAAGCGAAGATGAAACGTTTTAATAGATTTTTCTCGCGATTTAACCATCTAAGCGCAGTGAAATATGGTGCAGTATATGATTATTATGTGGTATTGCACTGGCATATAATTTAGTTCAATTGATTACATAAACTCAAGATGGCGGCTGTGCGAAGTTTTAAAATTAAGTTTTATTTCTTGTGTCGTAATCATGCGATCGAAGTGGAAGATTGCATAATGAAGCTACGCAATAATTTTCCTTTAATGGTACATAACTATATGGCCTATACATATAACTATCCAAAATGGCGACCATCCAAAATATTTATACGGTTCTCAATATCTACGAATCTATTACAGCAATCAAACTGAAAGTTTTTATGTTCATAGAGGCTATGAACATGCGTTCACTTATAAGACTTTCAATAACCTGGTGGGCACAAATCCAAAATGGCGGTGACGCGTAGTATAAATATTTAAATGGACGTTTCTCGCGATTTAACCATCCGAGTGCAGTGAAACTTGGTACGGTAAGTGCTTATACAAATGATAATCCACTGGCATCTAATTTGTTTCAATTGTTTTCATAACCACAAGATGGCAGCTGTGCGAAGTTTTCAAATCTCGTTTTTGCGTCTTGTGTCCTAATCATGTGATTGAAGTTTGAATACTACACGTACACAACCATCTTCATGTAATGACACATAACTCTAAGACCTACATATACAGCGTGTCTCTTATTCACGTTTAAAACTCTCTATAGTGAACCCTTCAGAATAGCAGTGTTTATATGCAAGAATCTTGATCAAGGGGTCGCGCTCAGTTCCTAGTGTGATGTTTACGTTCGCCAAACAACATGCTCTACTGAGGTAAGGGTCATAGGATTAAAACTATAATTAAGAAAGAAAGGTGACAAGATGTAAAATAATAACCTGATTTAATGACTAATAGTGCATAAGAAGAATATAAACAACACTAATAAAAAAATCCTCCCTGAATTTTTCCCATGACAGGAATATCTATCAATGCTGAGGAGTCAGACGGATCTCCCCCTTTATAAAAATGTGGATCCTAGTTCCACTAACTTGCATTTGGATTTTATGTACGCGTAATGACTAACTACGAGGAATGAGTACTTTGGATGACTGTTCGTTTACAGCGGGTTAACAGCCACGATGCTTACGAACAATCATCTCGTAAAACAACGTTTACGGATATGGAACATGACACTAATAAAAACCCTTAAAAATTTAATGCTGACACACACACTAAAATCTACTGAAAATCCACAGCCTGCTTCCAGTCTCCGACCGGGTCAGGAATGGAATGAATGAAGCCCCCATCTAGCGGCGAGGATATGAACTGTGCCAGCTGCCGAAGCCTGTCGCACTCCTCTGGGGCAATGATTAAATGAATGACAGATGAAATGAAATGATGGTGGAGAGTGTTGCTGGAATGAAATTTTGACAGGGAAAACCGGAGTACCCGGAGAAAAACCTGTCTGCCTCCGTTTTGTCCAGCACAGATCTCACATGGAGTGACCGGGATTTGAACCACGGACCCAGCGGTGAGAGGCCGGCGTGCTGCCGCCTAAGCCACGGAGGCCCTCACACACTATAATCTACTATTTACAGAAATCTCCCTCGAGACCCTCCATTAGTGCGATGACGCACTTGACAAAATGAGCTGCCAACTCCGGCCAATTGCTCAATACACAAACGAGGAAATACAGCATCGCACGTGACTTCACGGGTCACTGATATGGAATATAAACATGGACTAAACCAACAACAACAAAAGCCTGACCGGCTGAGATTACTTTATATGAACAAAACTGCATGTTAAGCTAACGCTTCGGAGATTATCGTGATTCGTAGGCAACTCCCATTTATTTAAACAATTTTTACCATTGATCAGTTCTTAATTCTGTATTTCAAGTTTACGGAGCCAAACAAGCACTCCCCACTAATGACCTTGCTTGCAACCTTCAGTCCGTCTTGTGAAACAGCTCTCTCTTCCTCAATACCTGTCATTGTCCCAACTCCAGTGTGTAAAAATAACTGACCAGCTGTGCCGTTATCTCAAGGAATCAACAGCAACAAATCTCAACCACCTCAACATATGGTCAGACATTAATCAAAATATCCACAATTGCCCTCGCAAGGTAACAATATGGACATGGCACCAAGCTGACAGAAATCAGTCTACGCTGAAATTCCCACTTGTAATGACCACAAAATACACACACTCACACTTCTGGGAATGACATGACGTTATTTCACACAGGTCGGCTGAATAGATGCTCACAAACTATTAAAAAATATTAAAACCTACGATAGAGCTGACTGCTCTTCGTCACAAATCACATTGCTCCAAAGGCAATAATCTCACTGAATCTGATCAATAATAAACCTTTAAAAAAAATTAATTTCCCTCCAATCTACTGTATAATTATATTACTTCAGTCCTACTTCTGAAACACAACATATCTCCGAGAGACGTTTTTAACCGCTTTGCGTAACATATGCAAACACGGTCGTCCACCTAGCTACGTTAGTTAAAACAACAAACAAAAGAACCTTCCACTAATAACATATATGCGAGCTGTTTCCATGCAAAAGGTGTGTCAGACCAAAACTAAATATACTACGTTAATCACACAAGCAAAATATTTACAAAAATATGTCCCATACACCATAAGTTAATCTATCAGATAATAAGAATATTATTCTGTACTCATCCTCGGCCAGTCACCCGTCAAAGGACATCCGCTGCCATCTCCCAACTGAATGCTTCTTAGCTCATCTCAGCCATCTGGACGGAGTGTTGATAGTTCCAAACTTCCTCCAGGATAAGCGATGTCATCTCTCGTGCTGATTCAAAAAGTTAGATTATTATACACTTGATATCTGACTACTAAATTCGCCGTTTCAGGTACTACTTTCCCCGGAACTGTCTGTTGGCGAATTGTCGAAGATACTGCCCCTACAAAATATAGTACTGTGACTATCTATCACTGAATTTAACACATTTATTAATCATTGCTGTGTCTTCATGGCACGCAAAAGTATAAGTGTCTACGTCCTTAGACGCGCAAAATGTAAAGTAACCTGTGTCCTCGACACACAAAATATAATAACTTACGTCCTCAGACGAACAAAAGTAATAGCAATGTCTTGGCTCTTCACGCCACTTATAAATGAACCGGCCCTAGGTATTGATAGAGGGGGAAATTATATAAAAATTTCTCAAAATAATAGTGGTACAGGAATGAAATAAATATCACTGAACTCGAAAAATAGCGTAGGTCAAGAATATGCCCATTAATCCTAGAATCGATCGTAGAGATGTTGTCTAGGCGATCTCCCGCGTTAATGCTAGCCATCGCGTGTCCAAGCTAGACTTGCCGCGCTGGTAAGCATTCTTCTCTCATTGGTTCCACATTTTCTGTAACTTGGCGGTTTTTATCAGACCTTGGCCTCGTAGGAGTGTCTAGTATTTTCATCAGCCACTCACGTTACTGCATCATATTTTTTCTAGGCGCGAATATTACAATGAACATACCAGAAGCGTGTCTCACTGCGCGTCCTTTCTATTTTGAGGTGGCCACCACCTGTCCTTCTGAATCATTGCTAGGGTCTATCTTTACACAATCCTAAGTATTTAGCCTTTTGTCAAACTGCTGCAGGTATGTCCCCATTGTCTCCAACCAATGCTTGAAATTTCCTCGTCTCCGTCTGGCTGTTTTCATGACGCTGGTAGAAATATTTATTAATTGAAGAAATAAAACATCGAATCATTTATCCATCAGAGGGTAAAGGGTTCAATAGTGACGTAGATGGCATTGATACTAGTAATTTGATATGGGACACTTAGGGTCGCTAGTGTCCGTCAATACCTTAAAAGTGAACCACAACTGTTAAACATATGACGTCATCAGCTGACGGCTCAGCTCAAGCGGTCAGGTCCGTGCTCCCTTACGCACACCAAAGCAAACGTGAATATCATATCACTCTGGCTCCGTGTCTTAATGTCAACAAACAATCTGCTTCCACTTGAAAGGAGGAGAGAGAGAACAAAGAAAGCTGATGGATAGGCCCCGGATTTGAACCTCGAACCCCACGCGCCCGAGTCGCACACGCAGACTCGGAACCAGAGTGATGTGACATTCAACGTTTGCTTTGGATGCTTTGGTGTGCGTAAGAGTGCACGGGCCTGACCGCTCGAGCGTAGTCGTCACCTGATGACGTCATATGTTTAACAGTTGTGGTTCACTTTTAAGGTATTTCCGGACACTTGCGACCCTAAATGTCCCATATCAAATTACTTGTCTCAATGCCATCTACGACGCTATAGAGAGTTTGAACGTTAATAAGAATCACCCTGCATATGCACCCAGTGTCGCGCTAGCATGGCCACATCGATAAGAAACTACGCAGAGCATATTTGTCGTTGTGCCGAGAAAACGCTCTCTGCTGCGTCTTTGACGCCGTGGCCACCAACATTTGAATCAATGTAACGTACTAAGGCGACCGTGCCGTGGCATTTCTGACGCGGCTACAAAGTCGCAAGCTTGGCATCAGCCTTTGAGTCTAGATAATCGCTCCAAATAGCTAATAAGATGGCTATTTGATCGCTCTATCTCAGTGGGCCATGAAACGAACGCAACAAACCATGCCTTTAACAATAAGCCCATAACCATAGTGATTGCGGTAGATTTGTTATGAACGATACCCTGAGAGACCATCGATGCCGTCCAACCTCTCTCCAAAAACAATGCCTTTTCTTGCGGCCAATGGTCGTATGGCCGTTCCCGATATGTTTTCGTGTCATTTGGAATATTTTATTGGTCTACAAGAACCAGCTGGCCTATGTGCCTGTCAGATTCAATATTTCAGTGAACTACATCGCCATCTGCAAGCATCAAGAAAGCGAGTACGGTATAGTTAGTTATTATTTCTTTAAGGGGTGGAATAGCTAGGTATTTTTGTATTTTTTGTGAGGTAACTTTCCAACAAAGGATCACTAAGTGTTTTGAGAATCGGTAGGCTAAGGGTCTAGTTTATTAACAGATATCATGTGTGTGTGAGCCATACAGTAGTCTCGGTATGTCGCTACACGGCGCCATGTTAGTTAGGAGGTTATGTTCCCGTAATTTGACCCCCATTGGCTGTGAGACTGCTGTATTCTTCAATACCCTAATGGGCAGTTTGTGTGTGTGGTTTAAAGTTCTGTTTTGACCTTTGGTCGCAAGAACTGGCATTGATTTTGGAAAGAGGTTGGGCGGCATCTCACAGGGTAAACATAGTTCATAACAAATCTACCGCAATGGAATTCGTTAAATGATAATGTGCAATCACAATGATTATGGGCTTATTGTGTGTGTATTACTGTAAAAAATACCATAGTGTACAATAGTTCGAGCTCTAGTGAATGGCTTAAGGTTGAATGAATATATCGGAGAATTCTCACATGTTTCAGCTAGCAGTTAAACATCAACTCTGAGACACATTCAAATAAGAACAAGAAGACGGAGGGAGAGAAAAATAGAGAGATACATACAAGAGTGAAGAATAAATACACTCAACTGAAATATTTCGAAAATAAAGTAACAACGCACGTGATTATAACTTCTTGGACGGCTCGTTATCTCCGACAAACAGCATAACCAAACGTTACGAGCTGTTTACATCGGAACGTACGCAGTTTCAGAAGGAATCGAACCCGAATTTCAATGTTGACAACTTCAAATGCCACAGTAACCGTGGACTAGTCCTACCGGGGAAACCACGTGAAAAAAAACGCGCCATGTACTCTACCTCATGGTGGTGTGGAAATGAGTATTCCTGTATGGTGCATACCGAAAATAGTAGGCTATCAGTTTTAACACTTAGCCTACGTCTCGACCGTATGACGGCCCTGAGAAACGCTCAACTTTATAGTAGAGAAAAAAAAACCAATGATGCAAGACACGTTTTCCGGTGGCACTTGAGGTGTTGTCTGGTGTTACTTGAGGGGTCTGGTGATACTTGAGGTGTTATCTGGTGGTACTTGAGGGGTCTGGTGGTACTTGATGGGTCTGGTGGTACTTCAGGTGTTGTCTGGTGTTACTTGAGGGGTCTGGTGGTACTTAAGGTGTTATCTGGTGGTACTTGAGGGATCTGGTGGTAGTTGAGGGGTCTGGTGGTAGTTGAGGTGTTGTCTGGCGTTACTTGAGGGGTCTGGTGGTACTTGAGGGGTCTGGTGGTACTTAAGGTCTGGTGGTACTTGAGGTGTTGTCTGGTGGTACTTGAGGTGTTGTCAGGTGGTACATAGGGTGTTGTCTGGTGGTACTTGAGGTGTTGTCTGGTGGTACTTGAGGTGTTGTCTGGTGGTACTTGAGGTGTTGTCTGGTGGTACTTGAGGGGTCTGGTGGTACTTGTGGTGTCTGGTGGTACTTGAGGGGTCTGGTGGTACTTGAGGTGTTGTCTGGTGGTACATAGGGTGTTGTCTGGTGGTACTTGAGGTGTTGTCTGGTGGACCTTGAGGGGTCTGGTGGTACTTGAAGGGTCTGGTGGTACTTGAGGTGTTGTCTGGTGGTACTTGAGGTGTTGTCTGGTGGTACATAGGGTGTTGTCTGGTGGTACTTGAGGGGTCTGGTGGTACTTGAGGTGTCTGGTGGTACTTGAGGGGTCTGGTGGTACTTGAGGTGTTGTCTGGTGGTACTTGAGGTGTTGTCTGGTGGTACATAGGGTGTTGTCTGGTGGTACTTGAGGTGTTGTCTGGTGGTACTTGAGGGGTCTGGTGGTACTTGAGGTGTTATCTGGTGGTATCTTATGGTAGGTAATGAGGTGTCTGGGTAAAATTTGAAAGTGCGAATACAATGTTAATCTTATACTAACAGAAAGGTTCTTTTTATAATAAATAGCTCTGATTGTCTACTGGGAAATATTCTTCACAAGTTTACCTGACAATATGGTTTTCTGTAGCCTATACATGATCAAGTCGTTTTGAAACCTCCAGGTTGCAGCTAACATAACATTTAGGGACATATCTTCTGTCAAAAAAGGCTTTCAAGGCACAGGAGATCTACTGTTTGGAGAGATTAAGAAAATGTTATCTTGTATATAGATTGTAAAACTTTCCATAGTTAGATTCGATTTCAGTTAGTGGAATGTTCGATAGGTGAAGTTTGCGCTGGAGTCTGAGATGAATTTTGAGGGAAACTAATTGCTGTGCTTCCACCAATTGTTGCGTCCTCACCTGATGGCACGGACTTAATCCAAAGGCCGATAAGGGGTTCTCCAAGATCAAGTACCAGGATCGGTATCGTGTCCTTCAGATAGATTCTGATAGCGGTTACAGCACACTCCTATTACACAAAATGGGAGTGGGAGGATATTCAGAAATCAGGGAATGATCCCCAATAAAAGAGATTGAAAGCTTAACTCCCAGTTTATTCCTTGAGGGAGTAAAGGAATCCACCATATGGATACAGGGAAAGGAAATAGAAATATTGGTTCTCACCTGTTTCCTCAGCTGGTGCCCTCGAGTACCGGCTCAGCTCCGTGCCCCTTGGTCAACGAGCGTTCAACTCAACTTGCCCGATCTCCCGATCGGCAGGCAAACAAACTCTCAACTCAGACTTCCGTCTCAGCAGTGCCTGACTGACCCGAGTCCGCAGCGTTTGGTTGAACTGGGGATGAATGTCCGGTAGGGTTTCGCCTTGAACCGACACCGGGACATAACAATATCTCATGCGACAGACCCTTTTGATGTTGTGGTTCATCGCATATTCCACTGATGTAAACGGTTTATCTTATATTTATTATGCATAACACATTGGATATTTGTTATACAGGGTGTCTCTTATTAACGTTTAAAACTTTCTGTAGAGACGCAGATGGCATTGAGGTAAGTAATTTGATATAGGACACTTAGGGTCGCTAGTGTCCGTCAATAACTTAAAAGTGAACCACAACTGTTAAACATATGACGTCATCATATGACGGCTCAGCTCGAACAGTCAGGTCCGTGCTCCCTTACGCACACCAAAGTAAACGTGAATACCATATCACTCTGGTTCCGTATCTTAATGTCAACAAACAATCTGCTTCCACTTGAAAGGAGGAGAGAGAGAACATAGAAAGCTGATGGATAGGCCCCAGATTTGAACCTCGAACCCCACGCGCCCGAGTAGCACACGCAGACTCAGAACCAAAGTGATATGACATTCAGCATCTCGAGCTGAGCCGTCATCTGATGACGTCGTCATATTTTTAACAGTTGTGGTTCACTTTTAAGGTATTTCCGGACACTTGCGACCCTAAGTGTCCTATATCAAATTACTTACCTCAATGCCATCTACGTCTCTACAGAAAGTTTTAAACGTTAATAAGAATCACCCTGTATAAAAATCCAACATGGCGACCATCCGTAATATTTGACGGTTCTCAATATCTACGAATCTATTGCAGCAATCAAACTGAAATTTTGTATGTTGATAGCGGCAATGAACATAAATAGGATATATGAAAATAGGCTGTATTGATATTCACGGAATTACTTGTTGTGACTATTTATTTATTTACTTATTTATTTAATTATTTAATTATTACTTCTTAGGTTACAACTCTGGCGCGGATCCAGCCAAAGTGTCAGGAGAGTTTAAAATGTGTCGATTAGTTACATCTAGGGACTATTATTAATATTAATATTTCAAAATGCGAGGAGTAGAAAAAGAGGTCAAAGTGCTAACTGCTAATAGGGGATCATGGAAAACTAGACAGGATGCAACACGGCAAAACAGCCTCGAATAGAAATTGGTGAATGATTGTTTGTTGTTATCATTTATTGATTTGTGGGAAACGGTTTCCAGTTCATGACACTCACAAGCATCGAATATAGGACTGAATTATTTATTTAAACAAAGAAACTTATTAGAATACAATATATAGAATTAACGGAATGTGTTTCGCGGCTCCTCGGAACTCGGAATATTGCTTCTCTTCTTTTTATTCTCAGACAATGGCGCTGAGCTTACTTCTGCGCCCCCTAGATCCCATACTCGGCCGTCTTGATCCTCATCCGGATCCCACATTCGGCCGTCCTGATCCTCATTCGACCCGGATGAAGAAGATCCGCCCGGCCAGGGCTTCATGAACTCCGCACAGGACGATGTGATTCTTGGTCCAGCATGGTCTCCTTCTCTGCTGACGTCATATGTGTAGTTGAGTTTAACTCGAGTCACTCGATAAGGTCCTAGACTTTCGGTTTTTAGTTTCAGATGTGGACCGATCTGAGTGCGTTTGATGGCAACCAGGTCGTCGACCTGATACTTCATAGGCTCCTTACGTCGTCGGTTGAATTCAGAACGATTTTCAGATTGTACCTTTTCTATCTGCTTTTTTGCATCTTCTCTCATCTGATCACGTTTTTCGTTGAACGAATCGATCAGCTCCTCTTCGATGAGTTGCACTATACGTAGATCATTTTAGTAGTGAATTCTGACTCATGTCAGCAACTCGAAAGGTGACATTCCGATGCTCCTCTGGAACGTAGAGTTGATAGCTCGTTGGGCGGTTGGTATAACCTTGTACCATTTTGTTGGATCGTCAATGCTAAGTTTAGCGATGATCTTGGTCACTGTTGAGTTGACTCTCTCGATTTGACCATTGGCTCTTGGCAGCCCAGCTGTGATCAAGACGTGCTTGATACTCTGCGATTTACAGTAGTCCTGGAACTCATGGGAGGTGAACGATGGCCCCCTGTCGGTGATCACTTGAACTGGGTTTCCAAAGTTCGTCCTCTGAAACTCCATCTTTTCAATCGTCTCGGCCGATTTGGTAGTTTTCACACGATACAGCCAGGTGAACTTCGTGAAGGCGTCTATCACACAGAAGATGTGTTCATATCCCTTGTGTGTAGACTTAAGTGGTCCAATGTGATCCATGTTGTAGGTGTGCAATGGCACACTCTCCTTGAACATCGGATGTAACCAACCTTCTTTCTTGCCTGCCTTCCAGTTAACCACTAGACACTTCACACAGTTGGCTATGACTCGTTTCACCTTGTTGGTCAAGTCTGGAATATAATATTCCTGCTTCACGTCTTCTTCAGTCCTTTTAACAGCGTAGTGTCCCTTCTCATGTGCAGCTCTGATGATTTCATGGTGCATTGCCCGCGGGGCCACCAACGTCTCTCGCCCGTCAACAAATTTAAATACCAGTCCATCTCTGACGATGAAGTTTTCGTAAGGCCCTTCTCCAGTGTCGCTTTTATCGCTGTCAATCCTTCGTCTTTTCTCTGGGCGATTTTGATCCTCGCTGCAAGGCCATCAGGGAATCCAAACATCACTGCTGGACATCGGCTCAGGGCGTCGACATATTTCATCCTGGTTGCAGTTTGGTGTTCAATGGTATATTCTGATTGACTCGGTTCCATGATATCTTCCTCCAGCCACGCCTCGACTTGCTCATCGACAAACTCGTTCTCAAGCGGTGCCATTCGTCTGGGCCTGCTAAATATCGGTTTTTCTTCTTTCAATGTGATCTTCATCTTGACATCAGTAGATTTCGTCTTCTTTGGTACATATCTCGCTACCAAATCCTGGATCTGTTCCCTTTTTTCCTCATCAACGCAGTTCTCGATATCCAATTCCTGTTCGTCGGCTACCCTGATCAACATCATTGGGACCTCTAGTTTCTTGATGGTAACTCCTTGCTTGCTCAGGATGACCTCACCCTGATCCAATAGATCGTTACCAATAACCATGTCCCACTCCATAGTATCATCAGAAACAACATAAACGTTGGTTTGGAACTCCAGCTCGTCTACCTCAACGACTGTTGTGAAGTAACTTTGAGGAGCAACAAAACCATTACCGAATCCTTTCAAAACAAGATCCGTGCTCTTCAATCCTGGGGAACCCATGATCTTATGGATGTTTTGTCGCAGTAGGTTATAAGGACTGCCACAGTCGATAAGTGCCTGAAGTTTCTGCTGACCCAAACTAACCTCTTTGAACTTGAGGCAGCTTTTCTTTTCATCAATAAGATTGATACCTTGATTATTCCTCTTATCGTTCTTCCTCTCATTTTTGCACTCGGATGAAATGTGGCCAAACTCGTTGCAGTTGAAACATCTCTTGCCTTTATCCTTGTGTTCACATTCCTTTGAACTATGACCAGATCCACCGCAATTATAACATCTATCTCCACTACTCGCCTCTTTCTTCTTTGTACTGTCCCAGCACTTTCCGTCCTTGTCGTTGGCACTCTTGGCACTTCCTTGAAAATTACTGTTATTATACTTTGTGCTTTTCTTTGGCAAAGACTTCACCGCCATCTCATAACTTTTCATTTTCTCCTTGAAATCCATGGAATTTTTTGCTCCATAGAGAAGAAGTTTTGATCCTGAATCGTCCTCGATTCCATCAATCACGTACTGACAAAGAGAAACTTGCTCAACATCACCTCTACTGGCGATTTCTTTCATCACAAGAAAGTACTCCTGTAGAGATTCGTCGCGCTTTTTTCGTCGCTGGGTTAACAACGTGTGGATTTCTGCACTGCTTGCCGCCACGTCAAACTCCTCATTCAAGGCCTTCTTCAGTGCAGTCCAGGACGTCAGCCCTTTCTCACCTTGAATAAAAAGCTTAGCTAAACCATCGAGTGATTTCTTAGCGAAAATAAACTTTTGCAGCTCCCTCCATCCCATCAAGATTGACGTCTCCTCAAAATCTGCGATCCATTTCTTCACTGGGTAACCATCGTTACCGTTAAATGTTTTCATAGCGCCCTCTGCGTCGCGGAACGACAATGAAAACTTATGTTGTTCTCTATACCTTCTGTGCTGGTCTTCCTCTTCGCTCTCTTCGTCTTCTTCATCGCCTATATTAGTTGCGAGTTCATCCAAATTTCTCAAGTAATAACAAATGGTGTTAATCATTACCTCCTTTGTCCCGATCTCGGTATTAAGAATCTCAGAAACACGCAACAGATCAGCCTTGGAAAATGTTTCTTCGATAAATTTCTTCTTAGCTTCCTCTTCAATGGAATTTTCGTCAAAATCGAATCTAGGAAACTCTCGCAGTCGCTTTCGATTCTTCCTGTCGTCTGGTATATGCTCGAAAATGAGGTTATGTAAAACTTTGATTGCTTTGACCGGAGCATCACTTATGTTCTTATTTATTTTCTCTATTGCACCGAGTGTAGTCATCTTATTTGTTTACTCACGTCTATCAAGTAGATTTCCGTCAATATCGCTTCCTCAAACCCTCGCTATCAAACCTGTTTAACCTCATTCACCAAACCGGTGATATTTGTAGGTGATATCGTTGAATACCGCTTCCCGTCGTTTCTCTCTGACGAGTCGCTATCCTCTTACCACATCCACAATCCTCTGTCGTCGTTTAGATTCCGACCCTCGTCGTCGTCGTCACGGCACCACTAATTGTCACCGAAACTGAAGAACAAATTTTGCTAGCCTATGAATCCTCGTCGTAGATTCGCACGTCGTGGGCTCACAAAATTGCACGTCGTCTCGTCGTCAGCGTCGTAGGCAACAGCAACAAATATGATTAGCTGTCCACTTCGTCGGAAACAGCGTCGTATTTTGCGTCGTAACTCGTTGTTTCAGTTCATCCAGGACGAGCCCCCATTTGTGGGAAACGGTTTCCAGTTCATGACACTCACAAGCATCGAATATAGGACTGAATTATTTATTTAAACAAAGAAACTTATTAGAATACAATATATAGAATTAAGGGAATATGTTTCGCGGCTCCTCGGAACTCGGAATATTGTTTCTCTTCTTTTTATTCTCAGACAATGGCGCTGAGCTTACTCCTGCGCCCCCTAGATCCCATACTCGGCCGTCTTGATCCTCATCCGGCTCCCACAGATTTAATAGCGTAATAATCGTTCTTATGTAATATTTCAGGGGCGTATATAAGCCCCCCCCCCCCCCCGAAATTGTTGTCACATATATTATTTGTTTATGAATACACAGACATTAAAACCTAATACTAGCAGACCCGTGCGAGAACTCTCGCATAATGGGTTGTGTGCGCCCCTTGTGTACAGACTACCCGCCCGGGCTCTGCGGGCTGTAGGCGACAAAGTTGGTTGGTTGGCTCTTATGTTTAGGGGCTGCGACAACGCGGTCATGTAGCCCCGACAAAGTTCTCGCAGGGGCTATCGTCTTGTTTATTTGTTTAAAAGCACTTTATAAACAAATAAATTATTTCCGTTGATTTTTCTAGAAATGCAAGATTTTTCCTATTGAGACGATTTGGAAGATTTTAGTACAAACCACACCTTCTAACTCCCTCTGGTTTAGGAGCTTGAGTTTTGTGAAAAGTACACCTTAGTCTTAGCGTATTATATAATAAGATTCTGTAGCTATCATGTACTATTGTTACTAAGCGACGTATGGCAACGTTGCAAAGCAAGGCGACGCACAGTGGGGCAAGAGTGCCTCAAATGCGGCATTAATTCTAATTTTACTTAATAGGATGTGTTCAAGGACATGTTTGTGTCTTACGAAAAATGAAAATACAGTTCATTTGACATGTTGTTTATTAATATAATAGCTGTAAAACATTGTACAAATTATAACTGTAGCAAAATAATTATTATGGAAATGCAGAAAGCAACTTAAATCACATGAATACTCAGAACTAGTGAAAGTACAATTGTCTCAATTACTACTATCACTCCATCATCATCATCCCGACTCCTGGGACTAATTGTAGATATGAATGGAGATTTTAATAAATCTAATGCCTCTTTCGGAAGGCCTTGAAGGTGGCGGTTTTTTTTTCTGGTGATAAGTGGATCAGAACTCACCAAACAGTAATTTAAAATATCGGCATTTGTTTTCTGTCGACTACATTTTCTGGAGTAATTTTCTCGGCAATTTTTGAAGTCCTTATTACGTGCTTCCTGTGCTTCCTCTGTTAACTGTCCTACAGGAAGCAATGCGGACGATATTATTTCAGGTCCATGTGTCAAATACTTATGCAGTGTAGGAGCCATGTTGCACCATGGGTATTTCTGAACCAAATATCCTGCCGTGTTATAGGTAAAACTCTATTTTTTATGATTTCCAGAAGTTTTCTCCTTGTGATGAACATTTTATTTGAGCTGGTACCTGAAATAAAGCCAGACAAGATTTTATTTGACGCCCTCCGATTTTCTATGTTCCTGATTTTATTGTCATTTAAAAAAGCAGCAAAATGTAGTACCAAATTAAACTGATCTACAATATAGAGGCCACAACCACTAGGAAAAAATCAACAATGCATGCTCGGACTATCTCGGAACATAACTATTCGCCTTCTTATATCTCAAGATGGTAAATATAAGCAGAGGTTTAAAGAACGATTTTTCTGACATACAAATATTACTATTATAACAACTGAAAATATCATTACATACCTGAACACGAAGGTTCCATGGCGAAACAATGAATAAATTCCGAAAACATGACTTATCTGCTCTGCGATATCTCTACTACTGTGGGCTCCCCAAGCGAGACGCAGTGTGGTTACGGTTACAACATAGTCGAGCAAGTCTTCTAGTGTTCTGTCACACCAAAAATATCATCATACGACCAATTTCAGTTTCTGAATTAATGCCGCATTTGAGGCACTCTTGCCCCACTGTTCGAAGGTATAGCGATGTAAACAGTGTGACAATGAGTTTGCTCTGATCTTATGTGTAACAACATAACCTCTTATTACTCTCCAGTGCCTTCGCTCTTATGAACGTACCAAGAGCAGCAACAAGTGCCCTTGAAACGTGTGACGAACGATTTTTTCCTAACTTATATATAGCCTTATCAAACTTTTGGCAAATTTGCCTGTCTCTGTAGTTACCGGTACTGTAGAACGGATTTTGAGTTGGTTGAAAACATCCTTAAGAAATTCTACTTCTGAAAACAGACTCAACGGCCTGGTATTGTTACAGAGACATATATCACTGACGATGAAGTTATGAACCGATTTGGCAATGCTGTGAGTTGTAAATCAAAACAGTAACATTAATTCTCTCCATGTAAACACCATCAAGAGAGCAAGATGGCTGTATTAACAAAACGTAACATAAAATGGTCTTAGTTGTGTTTGACATTAACCAAACATAAAACATCACAACAAATTGGTTGAAAAAGTGATGCCAGATAGCCTTAAAACTCATAATTTTGCCCCGAATTATTCAAAAGTTCCCCGGGGAGAACCCCGGACCCCCCATTCTTTGGGGCCTATACCATGCCCCGTAACCCCCATTTGGGCACCCCTCGAAATAAAACTCTATTTACGTACCTGTAATATTTATTTATTTATTTTAATTTTATTTTTTTATTATACTCGTTTATCCCCGGCCAGTCATAATGGACATATTTGTATTGACGGACAGGTGAGTCACAACTGATGTCAACAGATTGTGTTTCTGCAGAAATGCTTTCCTAGCCAGAGCCAACCTACTTTTTATATCCTCTTTGCTTCGTCCACGAGTGGTTATCTTGCTTCCTAAGTAGCAGAAGTATCCTACTTCCTTTAGATTTTACCTCCAAATTCGACGTCCAAAGGGGTTTCTGGTTTATTTTGGCTGCAGTCTATTATTTTTGTTTAACATGTATTTATTTTCCTCAAGACGGAGTCTATACTGTTATACTCTGGGGTTCCTACAGGGTATAACCACCCCCTATCAGCCCCATTTCACCACCCTTCGCCCCACATTTCACGCCTAAACAATAAAGGAACCAACAACTACAGCTATCTAGCCTTCCCTAATTACACTCAAAGCCTGGCTAGCTAGTCCCTCATACATGTTGCAATCTTTACAACAGTTCCTTAACACAAGTGGCACAAGGAATGTGACAACCTTTTCGGAACCTTCAAAAGTAGCACAAGAATGTGCTGATTTTCTGACACAGCATTGACGCTTCCAATAAAAACCCGCCTACACTAAGGCCCGGGGTCTCTCTCCGACACTCGACGCTGAACTACGACGAAGGGCCGCCCGTTTGACCGCAGATCCGGTGAGTGTGTACCAGTGGCGGCTCGTGACTTTCTGGACTGGGGGTTCAATAGAAAAGAGCACTCACTTCAAATGGCGGACCCTTAATCTACTACAAAGATAAACAGTATACATGTGATACCTCAAAATTTGTACAGATTGTTATGAACATTACAATGAGCGATTTCAAACACAGTGAGTTCAAATCATTCGCCTCAACCAGAACTTGAACCCTGGATCAGCATTATTAGTGAAGATCAAAGTTTTCTCTCTCGATCTCTCTCTCAAACACACACACAAACACGCACCTGTATGAGAGGCTCCATCTGGTAATGAGCCTGGTTAAGAACATGCAACACTTCAAATCGTGCAGCAATCGAGTATCAGATTGAAATGGCTCACAAAATGAAGAATGGATATACTTATAAAAGGTAAAGGTAATTTTGAAGGAAAATACTCATAAAAAGAATTTAGGTTAAACAAGATGTTCAGTAAAGAACATATGGCCTACTTTCTCCTAAATCCATGGGTATTGTTACAATTCTTTGTCCTTTTCAAGGAGTATAATTGCATGTTGGTTGTAATAGCTTGTAGAAATACAACGTGTTATACGGATATTAAAAATGAATATGAGGTGCCCTTTGCTAGTGCTACATAAGTACAAAATTTCATTCACTTCGGTTTCACCGTGTTTAAATTGATATGGTGAATCGATTTGCACACATATATGGCCGCTATCTGCAAACTATTGGGCTAATGACCTTGTAGTTCAGTCAAAAGATGCTTCCCACAAAAAGGTACTGTATGTTGTTGCAAAATTTGATAAAGATCAATTAATTAGCTTGGTCGTAATTTGATTTGAGCTTTTAACAATTGGATGGCCGCCATTACGTTTCCGTCAAGATGGCGGCGATATAAAACATGACAATGAGGTGCCCTTTGCTAGTGTTACATCTGTACCTAATTTCGTTTAATTCGGTTTCACCGTGTATGAATAGATGGGGGGAATCGATTTGCACACATACATGGCCGACATCCGCAAATTATAGGGCTGATGACCTTTTAGTTTGGTCAAACGATTCTACATACATAAAGGTATAACGTTGCAATAACCGGTTGAGATCAGATGATTCGGTTGGTCGTAATTTGATTTAAGCTTTTAACATTTGGGTGGCCGCCATTACGGTTTCGTCAAGATGGCTGCGATATAAAAGCTGACACTGAGGTGCCCTTTGCTAGTGCTACCTCTGTACCTAATTTCGTTCCGTTCGGTTTCACCGTGTTCGAATTAATAGGGGGAATCGATTTGCACACAAACATGGCCGCCATCCGCAAACTTTTGGGCGGATGACCTTGTAATTTGGTCAAAAGATGTTTCCCCCATAAAGGTATGATGTTGCAAAATTTGGTAGAGATCGAATGATTAGGTTAGTCGTAATTTGATTTAAGCTTTGACATATGGGTGGCCGCCATTACGTTTCCGTCAAGATGGCGGCGATATAAAACATGACACTGAGGTGCCCTTTGCTAGTGCTACCTCTGTACCAAATTTCGTTCAATTCGGTTTCACCGTGTTCGAATGGATAGGGGGGGGGCAGACATTCAGAGCACACACACTCACACACACAGACTCACACAGACACACAATTTTTCTCCCTGTGTTGATCTCATAAGTCTACTTTCATTTTTTGCAAAAATCGAAAGTAGGCTAAAAATACGCACAAAATGTAGTTTAGGTTCAAATTTCTTAGAAAATGCAATGTAGATTCGAAATACTCAACAAAATGTAATTGAAATTCAAAATATTTACAAAATGCAATTGAATTTGAAAATACGTACAAAATGCAAGTGAGGTTCAAAATACTTACAAAATGCAATTGGACTTGAAAATACACAATGAAAGTGGGATTGAAAAAGGCCGGTTCTGATTCAAAATACTCACAAAGTGCAATTGAAATTCAAAATACTTACAAAATGCAATTGAATTTGAAAATGCTTACAAAATGTATGGTATATTCAAAATACTCACAATATGTGGAAGTCCGCGATTCAAAATACTGTACTTACAAAATGCAATTGAGATTGAAAATACAAAATGGATTTTAGGTCGAAAATACTTACAAAGTGCAATGTAGATTGAAAAACATACAAAATGTGCTTGAGTAAAAAAAAACTCACAAAACGTAATTTAGAGATACCGGGAGCCAATTCATAAAAACAGGTCAGCAATCCTAAAGAGAAAAGGAACTATAATGAAAAGAAGGCTGATCCCACGAAGATTGAGGGATCAGGAAAGGTGAGAGGAGGGCCAATGAAAGCGGGAAAGGAAAAGACTTCCGAGGCCTCGGATACACTAATACCGTCGGGGATGGAAGACAACAAGAGTTGACTAAGAGAAGTCGACAGGAAAGAAGATAGTGAGGAGCCCGGTACAGTAAGTGGAAGTAATGCCAGACTCAGCTGGTGTCCCGTGGTCGCCAATCCACGTCCCACTAGATGTGAGCCCCTGGGGGACGCGGAAAGGTAATCGAATTACAGAGTCACTAATTTCACGCAGTTAATATGCACAAGGAAATACTGAAAGTGATTTACGTTCCAGCACTTGACAGTGTGACTAACTTAAACCTGAGAAAATAGTGGAACTACAGTAGTGAGTTGGATAACTCCGGAGCGTAACAACTAACAAGACACCTTCTTCCGCTATTTTATTGGTATTATTTCAATCTAACTGAATCGTTTATTTAATTAGCCTTCAAATACAATAAATAGCTAGGTAGTTTACTTTATATAGATAAATTCATGGATAAATTACGGATGCATATAAACAGTCTAATGTGGCAGCCATGAAGCACCCTTTCAAAAACGCCCCTTGTGAGCACTATCGCTGTATGTTCACATTGGCCGCATTATTTTACAAACACGTTAAGAGATGGCGGAGTGTATACCTCTTCCGCAACCTTGAAGGGCTTGTGTCGCTGGACTATGAACGAATTCAGCAATCTTATTGCGCATGCGTGTAAGATGGATACACGTTTGGCCTCTATCCACTGTTCCCTTCCCTTCTAACCCCCGCTACATGTCCCATGCCAACGCTCTACCTTACTCTGCAGGAAAGATTGGCCAGATCTTGCGCCGGCTTCACTTCCTCGCGCTCGGTAACTGCATTTGAACTCCGCGCTGTTTTCTGACAAATATTTATGTTACGTATAGGGACAAAATGGTAAATATATTGTCAAATTCAATGGGGGTTCATTGCGCCATTGCGCTATAGCAAGAACCACCACTGGTGTGTACTTAAGTTTTTTTTATATCCTGAACCATCCTTTCTAAAAGTCCAAACCTCTAAATGTGTAATCATCACATCCATCTTTTTTTAATTCAACTAGTGAGTTTTTACACAGTCCACACTAGACAATAATTAAATCATTTGCATTCTTTTAAATTACTATGTATTTCTTGCATCCTGACTTGTACGCCGGTCGTCAACCAGCGAATCCTAACCCATTACGCCACAGTGCCTGACCAGGTAGAGGCCATTGTCTTGTCAACTTGATAAACAGCCGTCAGCATAAAGCTCAAGTTAACACTTCCTGGCAGCAGCAATCTGCCTGCTCTCTCTCTCTCTCTCTCTCTCTCTCTCTCTCTCTCTTTCACTCAAGCTCCCTCTCACTTTTGTACAACACGACACACTCGAGTTTATCCCTGTAAACAATTACACGCGTCTTTTAGACCAAGTCACCACAACTAAGTTAACAACCCCAGGGAAAAACAATACCACTTAAAAACTCAATCAAATCCTCTGGTGATGACAGTTTCATCAGCACATCTCACAGTTGAATTTTTTTCTCCTTGAATCTTTACTCTCATGATCAGATGTTACAATACAATTGAGTGTCATTTTTGTCAGGAGTATGTATTGTGACTCCTGCTCGAAAGGTCCTGATTTTGATTCCAGGATCTGCCAAGTAATTTTATTCTGATCTGAATGCAGGAACGGGTAAACCTCAGCCTCGTGCAAATCTTTGAAATTGTAGTGATAGTTGTTGTTGATTCTTTAGGGGCTTTGCGACATCGTGGTCATGTAGCCCTGTGTACTTGGGTGTGTGTAGTATTTGTCTGATAACCTGTGTCACTGTGATGTCTTGTGTACATGTAATCAGGGTAGGAAGTATCCGTGGTCTTAAGATAGATACCATTCCGGCATTTGACTGGTGTAGAAAAGGGAAACTACGGAAAACCACCTCCAGGTTGCTGAGGTAGGAATCGAACCCACATCTTCTCATTTTAGCCTCATGAAGATAATTGTACCCCGTTCCATCCCTCGGACCAAAATTTAATTTATCGGCATAGCCGGGAATCGAACCCGGACCTCCTCGGTGACAGCCAAGAATGCTAGCCACTACACAACAAGGAGGACTGTATAAATAATGGTATAATATAATATTATTGGTTTTACTATACGTCCCTTTTAACTACTGTGGCTTTTAGAGACCACGGACTGCCAGAATTTTACCCCGAAGGGGATCTTTAACGCACCAGAGAATCTACTGGCACGGCTCCCTCGCATTTGCGCACCCTCAAATACCAGATGACTGCACCAGGAGTCGATCCGGCAACCTTGGGGACAGCAGGCGAGAACGGTACCGCTGAGCCAAGCAGCCAGTCGAGTAATAGTAGTGTAAGACATTCGTATAATGCTGTGATTATCATTGACTTGTTTCAACTTGAGAACAGACACGAGTAGGCTCATT
Organism: Meconema thalassinum; assembly: GCA_946902985.2. Lineage (NCBI taxonomy): Eukaryota > Metazoa > Arthropoda > Insecta > Orthoptera > Tettigoniidae > Meconema > Meconema thalassinum. The sequence continues at coordinate 16,059,298 of OX336392.1, forward strand.
GACAGAAGAGTTTATTTTCGTAAAGGCATCTTGATAGAACGTTCTTATGCATTGTCAAATCTTCGCGTCTCACTAACCAGGAGGTTCTCCTGACTGCGAGCAGGGGCGTGGTGGCACAGCGGTCAAGCTGCTTGCCTCTTACCAAGGCGGATCGGTGCGATTCCCAGTCAATGTGGGATTTCGAAATGAAATGACATGATCCGTGGTTCATGATCGCGAGATTAAAGGTCACATAACAGTACACTATGCAACAAGCCCACAATGGCAATAATTAAGACACGAGTATGTTTATAAAACGAGCGAAGCGAGCTTTATAATTTCCATACGAGTGTCTTAATTACCATTATAGGCGAGTTGCATACGACTGTTTATGTTCGACAATAATTATAACTATTTTATGTTCGAACATAAATATTTATAAATATCTGTCGAGATTTCGCCAGTTTTATGTACTGAACAGAGCGCATGAGACGCAGAGAATGCCTTGGCCGCCTGGAATACCCCACTATGACACTAGAAGCCACGCATGATTATTTAAAATAGGAGGCCGTGGAAGTCAGCGCAGGTGCGATGCTATCCTCACCTAATTGGTCACACAACTGTTTCTTGAGCTCTGATTGGTGGGAGAAACTATCTCATAATGAAAAATAGTGTTATAATGACCCTCGTTATGATACAGTTTTCTGACATATAATATTTACATTTCGACATCGTTGAACATAAAACTACAAGCTTATCTACGAGTAACTTTGAAGTGCTTGCTTGCCAACTCACCAGGCACAACGCGAATCCGACATACCTACTACGTTAACTTTCGACATTATGAATCGACATTATGTACCTACTACGTGCTTCGTCACAGGGGCAAGTTACGTAAACCGCAATACCCGCATGTTGAAATAGTTGTCTAGCTGTCGTACGTCACGGCGTTTTCAACAACAGAATATACCGTAAGTTACGATCTATTACTTCTACGAGCCTGCGGAAATAAAGTATAACTGTTGAGCATTGCAAAGATAGCAAATTTACAAAATGTGTACAAACAACAAATTTACCCCGAGATATTTAGCCTACTCTTCTCATTTTAAACAAGATGTTATGTGAAGAACTTAATCATCAATCTTACTTACTACAGATGATCTCAATGTTCGTCCCCTTAAAATAACAATCACCACCTTTCATCCTCGTTATCAAACAATTCCTTGTTTATCATCTCCCAAATGCCGAGTGGACAAAGATAAAGATTAGCTCAAATTCGATGTAAAATAAGTTTTATTCTTATAATGTTATTATTTATTTATTATTATTTATTAAATCGTTACAAATACACACATTTTACAAAATTCATAATATCTGTACACATTTTATGATCACTTCCTACTCATTGTTTAACCTGTAAATTTATTAAATTATATTGTTACAATATGATAAAGACAGGTCGAAATAGGATATCAAATTCATACAGAGCAGGAAGTGATATCACATATGCCACTAAAAGGTGCAACCTTGTCTGTGGCAAGCATATCATTGATTACTATTTCTAAAAATTGTATAATGGCTTAGCCGAATAACACGTTCTATGTAAATGATGTATACACAAAAAAATAATGAATAAGAAGGAAAATTGAATCTGTGTTTTATAAACTTGTAGGCTCAACTAATTATATTTTCAATTTTAATTTTGTTTTCTCTGAGGAAATGTTTTATTTGCATCTTCAGGTTTGCATGATTTCCTTTAAATTCTTTTAATTCAATTGGGAGAATGTTATATAATTTTGGTGAGAAATACAGAAAGTTACGTTTGGCTATACCTAACTTAGGTTGATATAAAATAGAGTGATTCTTTGTAATACTTCTGGTTTCATACCCGTGGCTAACAACTTGAATTCTATTTCTATCTTTAAAAATGTATTTATATATTTCAAAAGCATACAATTGTTTAATGTTGAAGACCCTTGTCTCAGCATACAGTCTCATAGTCGGATATAATCTATCTTTCTTCAACATTATTCGTAATATGAGATTCTGCACTATCTGAACACTTTTTAGTACATTTTCATAGGCGCCTCCCCAGGCAAGAATACCATATGTAAGAACTGACTGGACTAGAGCATGGTAGATGTCTCTTATTAATTTGTAATTGACAATATGTTTTAAATTGTGAAATATATAGATTGTTCTTCTTATTTTACTTGTAAGGTGTTTGCATTGGCTTTTCCATTTCATGTCACTATCTATAAATAATCCCAGATATATAACTGTATCCACTTTAGCTATTTTAGGACAGTCACAGTTCTGATTACAGTTCAAAGTGTGTATTTTTAGTTCATTAAAATTATCTTCAACTGCTTTTAAACTGAATCTTACGAACTTTGATTTATTTATATTTAAAAATAGTTCGTTACCATCTAGCCATATCTTTAACATTTTCAATGCCGCAGTTGCAATTTGTTTTACATTTCCCCATGTTCTACCTTCAACACAAACTACCGTATCATCTGCGTATGATATGACATTAACATTTTCAATTCCATGTATAGATGATTCAATATCGTTGATAAAAATCAAAAATAATAATGGACCCAGCACTGTGCCTTGTGGTATTCCTCTTTTCACTCTTAAATGTAGACTTGTAGTTCCATTTATTCTAACGTATTGAATCATTTCAGTCAAATAGCTTTCCATCAATTTCAGTGCTATGCCTCTGATGCCATATCTTTCCATCTTCTGAAGGAGAATATGGTGAGGTATGGTGTCAAAAGCCTTCTCTAAGTCGAGAAATATGCCCAAGGACGGTTTCATACTGTTCATATTTTCATAAATTCGCCTAGTTAATTCCCCAATAGCATCAGTGGTGCTGACATTTTTTATAAAGCCAAATTGTCTAGTTGATAGTAGATTGTGTTTCTTCAAAAACTGATAAATATGATTTTTTATACATTTTTCAAATAATTTTGATATGACTGTCGTTAACGATATCGGTCGATAGTTCTTTAGTTCTGAAGGATTGCTTGCTTTATGTAGCGGTTTTACAATTGTAATTTTTAATTGCTTTGGGAAGTATCCAACTGAAAGTGACTCGTTTATTATTGTTAGTAAAGGACTCTTTAAAGAATTAAAATTCTGCTTAATAATTTTAGCTGAGATGTTATCCATTCCCATTGCTTTAGTGTCGCTTATTTCGTGTACGTACTTATGTAAATCCGCTTCGGTAATCGGGATTTTAAAAAAAAAGCAGGAATATGTGTTTCTGTTGATTTTCAAGGAAAAATCTGGATTGTTCTTAATATTTTTAGACATGTCAGCAGTTTTGTTAATAAAATAATCATTGAATGTATTAGCTATAGTGAAATCATCATCGTAAACATGATTTTGAGATCTTATTTTTGTTATTTTTTCTTTATGACTTATTATTTGTGTTATTTCATTGACAATGCCCCATACTTTTCTTGGATTATTAGAATTGGAATTTATTAATTGTTTATAGTGGTCAGTTTTAGCTTTATTAAGCAATTCGTTTAATATATTTCTATACCGCTTATATTTCTCCTTCATGGCATTGTTCTCTTTATTTGCTATACATTCCTGATACAACCTATCTCTGGTGTGAATGGACTTAATTAGCGCGTGCGTGATCCACTCCTTTCTCTTTCGTTGCTTTGAATTTAATTGTATTGAAGAATTTTTTATGCAATTTTGGATAGTTTGTATAAATTTATCTACTTTAGAATCCAAGTGGTTGTTCCCTAATACTGTGTCCCAATTAATATTGCTCAATTTATTTTTAAGCATCTCACTATCTAACTTAAATCTATGTTCACGTATGTTACACTGAGCTGCTTCTAAGTCACGGCCATTTTCAAGATTTATACTAACTAATATAGGATAGTGATCTGTAATTCTGCTCTGTGATATAATGGGTAAGATGTTATCATTAGAAATACCGCTACGAATAAGTGCATGATCAATACAGGTTTTGCTCGTTGAAGTTTCTCTAATGGTGCCATATATCAACGATCTAAAATTATGCTCATGCAGTAAGTTTAAATATTCATTAGAGTCGTACTCATCAAATAGATCTATGTTAGTGTCGCCTAGAATCACCTCGGTTTCTAGTGTACATTTTTGCTGGACATAATCATGGAGATTATTAATAAATAGTTGTTTATTGTATTTTGACGAACGGTATATGCCTGTCAATGCAATTCTATTGTTCCCATAATTTATTTTGAGCCTAAGGAGTTTGAAATCATTGTAAGTCACAGTTTCTACCTCATGGTCAATAGAATTCTTCACCATAAAAACAACTCCATCACATTTATTAAAGCATCCTTCGTTATAGTATGTTTTATAGTTGGAATGCTTGCATATATTAAAGTTACCTAATTTCCAAGTTTCTGTGAGTATAACGACATCAAATATATGGTTATATGCTTCTAACTCGGCATCTAAATTTATTTTATTTTTAGATAGACTTCTAATATTTGTGTGAAATATGCTTAAGTTATTTACCTTCTTAAATTTAAGTATTTGAGACACACATTGAATAATACCTCTACCTACTTCTGTATGAATTTGATATCTTACAAAGTCATCACTAAATAAAGTCATACACAGAAATGTTTGACAGGCAGAGGATATTTACAATTAGTCAGCTGTTGAGATCTCTTAGTAAGATATACTAATTACTGTATTGGATGTTTCCTCTGAAAGGGCGAGGTAGCAGGTAGTGGTGATCGCTTTGGGGCAGTAACAGGGGAGCAGTAAGTGGGAGGGGAGGGGTTAGTGACCTTCGCGTGAGCTGGTGTTTCCAAATGACAAAGGAAGCTGAAGTGCGTACCAACTTATACGTCTTAAAGTCTTTAGCAGCTGATGTTAACCTATACTCTAAACTAACTCGAAGGATTCGAATGAATCATGCAATAAATTAGTGAATGAAGTGAAATTAATAAAATATAATGCGTATTAAATTAGTGAGTTTAATTAAATTAAAAATTAAATTGAAAAGGAAATTAAAAATGTAATGTTTTTATTATAATGAGATGGACTCCAGGAATTAAAAAGTGTCAATTACTCATCTGGTTTCCTACTGGGCTGGTAACTCCTTCATGTCGCATAGAGAAAAATGATCTTCCCAAGAAGACGCATTAATCAGTCGTCAGTTTCCCTCCATCTTCATTTATACCATTTATACTCCACGCCAGAAATTGCGTTGAAGTCAGCAGTATCTTGGTGCAGGATGCTTACTGTGGCTGTGGGACATGACTGAAACTCAAATAGCACAATTCAGTTACGCATTGTCAAATTCTTATTTAACTACCACAATAGCAGACCACTACCCAAACCTTCAACTTAAAGACAAAACAAGTGTCTTACATTCTTGGTCTTCACGGTTAATTCTGTTCAAATCAAACCAAAATAAATTGAAATTGATCTGTAAATGTTTGTTTATGTCAACTAATTCTATTTATTGCCAGGTAGAGCTTTCATTTAGTCATTATTAGGCAAGGTCTACACTTTTAAGGATACTCAGGGCTAAAAAAAACACAGTTGAGAAGCAACAGATAAAGTGATGACGTTTATAGATTTAAAAAAATTAAGATCCGAAGGTTCAACAATTAAACTTGGCACTGTCCTTCAGAATAACCTAAGAAAACTGGGTACCATCAATATTGCACCTCAATTGTTTGTCGTGGAGTTCCAACAGCTAAAACATTGGATATGGTAGAAATACTCATACATAGTGTGTTTTTACACTGGCACTTCGCAGACAACGTGGATGGAATATAGTCTATGTATTTTATACACTACCGTGATTTTTTGTTACCGCAAGATTGAGAGAACGGCTGAACCTATTGGCTTCGTCAACCACTCTGACGAAAATCCCTGGCATGTATGTTTTCAGTGTATAATTAAAAAGAAAAAATGTTGCCTATAATTTTAAATTATTAAAGAAAATGTAGTACGGTATTCCTGGAACTCGCGCGTGCGCACAATCGCTTTTGCCCATGAGAGACAAATGGTGTTGCTGTGATCGTTTACGAGATTTATATCGGAAGGGAAATATTGTTTACGATGTTTCCATGAGATTTACCGGAATAGAATTATAAAGGAAGGGAAATATTGAAGAACTCCTACTGACAGTTGTTAGTCATTGTCGTTGTCATTTGCCCTTACAACTGACAGTTGTGTGAATAAGTTGTTTACTTACCTGAATAGTGCGCTCCACCTTCGCTGTCTTGTTGGCTCGTGTGCTACTCAGATTACATTATGCAGAGTCAAATTAGTTCGAATCCACCTCGGATATGTTTTTATTTCCGTATTCTTCTTTCTTCCCATTGGTATTCCACTCTCATAAACATATTTTACTTTTATTATGTCCGTAAAGTAACGAATTCTCCGCGACTTATTTAGAGGCACGTTTTAACTCTTACATACACGAACGAATGCGCAGTAGCAGTCTTTCACTGGCAAAAACAATGCAAGCTCCAATTTCTGTTGGAGAATTGTTAAAACCTTTCCTTCTACATCCTATAGCTATGTAGGCCTACTGCTAGAATTACTGGGCCGCTTATTCCTCATAACTTCATAAGAGCGGCTTCGGTGGCGTAGTCGGTAGCATGCTGAGTTTCTATGCCCAAGATCGCGGGTTCAAACCTGGCCGAAGTAGTCGGATTTTTTAAGAGCGTTAAAATCCCCCAGTATGCCTTCCTTAGGAGGGGAAGTAAAGCCGGCGAGCCCATGTCATAGATTTATGGCATGTAAGAGAACCTTCCACTAATTACAAATGTGTGAAGCTAAATTTGTAGGTGAGATTTGATTAATGTTCTATTAAAGTTCCAATGTTCGCCACCAGGTGCTGGTTGAGGTGGCATCTAGTAGCCAAGTTCACAACTAGGAGTCGTTGACAGTAGCATTTGGTAGCAAAAGTAGGAACTACTTAAAATTGATCGTCTGCAGTCCTTACTTGAATTACAGATAACACACACTAACACAGCCATCACAATTAACATTGGTTATCAGAGATATTCTACACACACCCAAGTACACGGGGCTATATGACCGCGTTGTCGCAGCCCCTAAACCGAGGAACCAACCAACATTCCTCAGAAGCTTGGCAAATTGAGGGAATTCTTGCATCAGGGAGGGCACACGTCATACTCTAAACAATATTTTGCAAGAGCATAACCCCTACATTCAACTGTATAAGACAATGCATTCAATTTTAGGGGAAGATGACCACGTAGTTCTGCCCCTTAAAACAACAACAGCAACAACAACGACAACAACAACAACAACAACAACAATGCATTCAAAAATATGTCAAGAAAATGAATTGACTTTGAGAGATTAGATTTGGTCATACATTTTTATCATGAACCTCAAGGAGATCCTAGATAATAAGGTATAATAACCCCTTCTCAGAGGTTGCTGCTATTTTGGAAACAACAGCTTCAAACCACCACATAGCAGTATTTTCTAATCATGGATTTTTAAAGAAATTGATGTTTACAGTTTGCATTGTGATCCCTTAACTTATGTTTTATTCTGACCTTGCGGAGAAACAGGGAGGCACATTCACTGCCAAAAGGAGAGAATCGTAAGACAAACACTAGGCAAAATATGACAATGCGTTAATAAATACTGACCGGCATGAAAAACGTGACAATTCAATTTGTTAGAAACATTGAAATTTATTTTAAATTCCAGTCACTTTTATGACATTAATCTACTATTTTATGAGAGATCACTGTGGTACGGTCCCATCTAGGTGTCCAACAATGAGAAAAGAAAACAGATGGCGATTATAAACAAATGTAACAACCTAATCAGAGATGCGGAAGTAACATGAATGGAATCACACTTAAAACACATTTTCAGGAAGCTCATGAACGTAATACACTCCTGTTTTGGTTCTCTACTCATCACGTTTCATAGACCTCTCTTCGAATCTTCAAAAGCGTTTACAGTATTACCTCCTTTTGCAGCAATCATGGCATCCAAGTGATGGTTGTTTTTTTTCATGTCCGCGGAAAAAACAATTAAGGCTATTGAAATAAACAAACGACACTTCATCGTTTTTATGCAAAGCAACGCCAATAACATACCCAGTTTAAAAATATAGCATAAAGTGCTACACGTTGGTTAAATAGATATTTACACGTCATGTATTAAGGCTACGTGTTGCGTTTTTCATGCCGGTCAGTGTACTTTGTATAGACTGTGGATTCGAGGTTGTCCTCCTACAGGAAATGTCAGCCCTTTACTTAATGCTGATACACTTACCCAACAATTAATAGTTGACTAATATTGTCGAATAGAAACAGATAGACTGAAATACATTCGCAAGCAAGTGGGAGCAAATATGCTAACAAATATGTCAACAAATATGCCGGCAAAAGTATATACACAATTCAAGATAGTTGAAAGTAAAGTATATACACAATTCAAGTTAGCATATTTGCTCCCACTTTTTATATTTGCTTTGCTCCCACATTTCATCCCATATATGCTCCCACTTTTTGCTTCCCATTGGTCGGTAGTGCCTCAAGTGCTTACATTAAATAACAATACTGTAAACATATAAACATTTAATAAATCATAATTGTTTTCAGTAAATATATATACCTAATAAATATTTTCACACCATAGGATGACCATTTCAAGATCATTTATTGTAGGAATTGTAGGGATCTCCAGACCTTGAAGTAAACCATATTTGATATACATTCCACATAGCTACATAACCGACAGTACGTCGTGGTATCAATCTCAGCCACCAGGCACGCTCATTGTTTGTATTGCATTTCAGTTCCATTTGCATTTCTTGAAAATCACCCCCCAGCCAAAAAATACATAGCAAGTTAGTGGAATCATGTTACACATCAATAATTTTAGAAGAGCTCTCAGGTATTGTATGATGATTTTTTTTAGAAGTGTATAACTGTTGACTAGCATTTACTGTTACACAACATTATTTTTGGTAAACTCTACATAAGTATTCTAATTGTCTCTGGTATAATGTCTTGTTTAACAAACATGGTCACACGGTTTATCTATACGTTTAACCCTCTGTTGTTTATGATTTTAAAAAATGATAAACAGCTAAACTCACTGGTCAATAGCCAACATAGTGGCCAAAATGTTTCCCTGATAGGTAACTCATGTTTGGTTAGTCAATTCTTAATGCAAAGCCAGTCAAAACCTAAAAATACTATTAACACCATATCATTAAACAAATCAAACCATCTTAAGGTATTTATTAAATTTAATTGCATTTTAGGAACCTTGCAAGCATCTTGCAACCTTCAAGAGGAATGTATAGACAGGAATTGTGAAAAGGAAACCGATAAATCAATCAACGTAGTGTTATGAACCTCAACGTAAGAAGTTATGAAAGTCTATGTGAGGGTGTGGTTTTTACAGCTGGATGCCTTTTCTGGCACCCACCTCAGAGACGAGTTTATGGGAGATGAAACTCCGCTATCATGTCGAATGTGGAACTCCTAGTCTAGGATTTCATAAGCAAAGGAACACACAAAAATTAGTATTATTACCAGCATAAAAGTGTGTGTGTGAAAGAAATAAAGTAAGTGAGATGAACTGCTTTAATCTCAATTTGTTTCTAATCATTTTTCAGAGAAAAATGACCAAACGGTAAAGTATCAATTCCGTTTTCAGTTATGTGTCTTTTATCTTCGTTTGATGAAATTGCCAACTTATTTTGCCGAACAGTAAATACAGAATGAGATTTTGAAATTATACAAACTTGAACTTTGTTGACTTTTTCTCTGTTATAAAGACACTTTCGATACTCATCAATATTCTTACTTTTACTCACACTCTTCTTAATGCCTTTAGCCTTACACAAGCTATTCATTTCATCACACAATTTTATTGCATACATTTTGGGTCGTAACCCCACAAATTCTTCAACAATCCTTCCAGCATTTTCATCTTTCATTAAACCAATTTCACCTTTATTTTGTCTCACAATGCCAAAAGGATTGTTTGTTTCATAGTTTCCAGTATCAAACAAATTTGAATGTTGTTTCATGAACTCATAAATATCATAATAGAATATATACATAAAACTATCGGTGTCTGTGTATAACAACCTCACATTTGATTCAGGATTTGCTAAAATAACATTGTAATGAAAGTCATTCATTTTACATTTAGACAAATCTAATATAGATGCACCAACATATACTGGTTGATTGTGAAAAATCTTTAGTCTACTCATCTCGATGACCATACATTGTTCATCGAATATAATTCTATGTTTAAAATTAGCCTTAGCTATTAAAGACCTACCACCACGAGCTCCATGCCATTTGGTGACCCATTTGATGTCCCTTAACTTCCTCACATTCATCAGTGAACGACCAAAAATTGCATTATTCATCAATTTATAAAAATTCTTTTCAAAATCATTTTTGGCTTGTTTTCGTTTCTCTGTGTTCACATCAATATATGGTTTTAGCCATTGGCTCTGATTGAATTCAATTATTCTGTGAATACGATCTAATTTCATTCCTAGTTGAATACATTGCTTTAACAATCTATAATGCAAAACATAACGTTCTTTATTATCTAGGGTAGCCATTAGCTTTGTCAACTTTTCTGGACATAGAGGGTAATCTGAATGTTTGTCATGTAACTCTTGAGGATAAGTCAAATCTACTTCCAAAATATATCCAATTTCTGAAGTATCATCAATAGTTAAAACATCAAAGCCTTCAACATTTGCAATCCATTTAAAGCCACCCGTTGGAAGATATTCCATCATCGCATATCCATACAAATTATTAACGTCAAAGTACATTATGTAGGACTCTTGCTTTTTCTCATCATAAGTTTTCATATACTTATTATTAGCAATCGCATGTCGTGTTATACACTGAACATTTCCTCCTCGAATAGATCGTTCAAAAAAGTGTAACATATCAATATCTTGAAGCAATTCAAGTTGAACGTTGGTTATCTTTTTCATAGCACACCAAGACATAGATGGAGCAGTGTAAAAATGAGCTGCATCAATGCCATAAGTTTCCATGCCATTCGATCTAAAATTTTCAAAGACATCCGCCAAAAGAAGTGTGTCAACTTTTAAATACAAATCTGCGTATTCTCCTAATGTTTGACAGGAAAACGTTTCCCACACCGATTGAGCAAACTCATACTCTTCATTCGATATTGTTTGATCATTAAGGCTGCTATAAAACTTGGATATTTCAGGTAATTTAGTTTCGTTAAGAACATCCATACTCGTGACGTATTCATAGGGAAACACACCTTTTCTCGCAGTAAGTCGAAACTGTGCATCATCATTAAAATAACGTTGTGTTATTTGCTTTGAATCTTCGCTTAACGAAGATGAACATTGATCTAGTGAACAGGACAAGAAATTATATGTATCGAAAAATCTTAACTGAATGAATCCATTCTTAGCCCGTACATACTTTGTAAACCCTTTGTAACGTTCCATATTCATCGCTAACAATTTTATATGACCAGGATTATGTAACACCTCTCCATCACGTTTCTCGCAAATTTCTTTAATTATAAAATGTCCATCATAGGCGGTTAGATTATGAAATGCTATAGGCAAAACCTTTGTTACTTTGTAATTTAAATTACAACTATTGTGTGCGCTTCCAGTTAAGTGACAATGATCGCGTACTTTGAGTTCATTAACTGCAATCGGTTTCTCGCAAATGTGACACATTTTACTTGACAAAAATAATCTTTCTTCATTTTCGGTCATCTTTAACATTGGCTTAACCGATAAGTAATATGTTTGAAGTTTATCCACAATACTATAAAGTTCCTTTACAAACAATTCAATGCAATTATTTCCCCTAAAGAGCTTGAAACTGCACAATTCACTATCGAAATTACAATGAAGGTATAAAGAAATGCTGTAAGGAATATGTTTATGTGTTAAAGTAGAGTTATGAATGTCACTATTTGGAAAACAGGAGGAAATTGGAGACAAAACGCATTCAGTGTCTGCATATATTATAAATGGAACTGTATCTTTAACTCGGAATTCTGTAAAATTAACAAATCTTTGTTCATCAGTCGGCATTATGCTTTTTGCAACAGGAAACTGTTTACAGTCTGCAAAGTGAACATTTAACTCATCCTCAAGAAGATAATATGACAAACAACGTCTACATATATAAATCCTTCTCTGAGTGCTAGTGATGCTTGAACGCACAAGGCGAGCAAGATTTCTAATTAAACAAAAGTGATAACTTTCACTGTTTCCAATCTGCAACATCAATAAGTCTACACTCCTTTCATATACGGGGTAGTTTTCACCCCCCCTGCTATTTTTCATCAAAAACAAAAGATCTTAGGTTCAATTATCATTTTTACCCGTTTAAGACCTTTTTCCCCACTGTAAAATCACTATTTACTGTTTTAGGGGTGACATCATCTATCCGGGTAAAAGCCTATGTCACAACGAATTTTTTAAGCTATTACACATAATTTTACGGTTCTTAGTTTCCAAGGTATCGATTTTTCAATTTTGGGGTAGTTTTCACCCCCCTGCTATTTTTCATCAAAAACAAAAGATCTTAGGTTCAATTATCATTTTTACCCGTTTAAGACCTTTTTCCCCACTGTAAAATCACTATTTACTGTTTTAGGGGTGACATTATCTATCCGGGTAAAAGCCTATGTCACAACGAATTTTTTAAGCTATTACACATAATTTTACGGTTCTTAGTTTCCAAGGTATCGATTTTTCAATTTTGGGGTAGTTTTCACCCCCCTGCTATTTTTCATCAAAAACAAAAGATCTTAGGTTCAATTATCATTTTTACCCGTTTAAGACCTTTTTCCCCACTGTAAAATCACTATTTACTGTTTTAGGGGTGACATCATCTATCCGGGTAAAAGCCTATGTCACAACGAATTTTTTAAGCTATTACACATAATTTTACGGTTCTTAGTTTCCAAGGTATCGATTTTTCAATTTTGGGGTAGTTTTCACCCCCCTGCTATTTTTCATCAAAAACAAAAGATCTTAGGTTCAATTATCATTTTTACCCGTTTAAGACCTTTTTCCCCACTGTAAAATCACTATTTACTGTTTTAGGGGTGACATCATCTATCCGGGTAAAAGCCTATGTCACAACGAATTTTTTAAGCTATTACACATAATTTTACGGTTCTTAGTTTCCAAGGTATCGATTTTTCAATTTTGGGGTAGTTTTCACCCCCCTGCTATTTTTCATCAAAAACAAAAGATCTTAGGTTCAATTATCATTTTTACCCGTTTAAGACCTTTTTCCCCACTGTAAAATCACTATTTACTGTTTTAGGGGTGACATCATCTATCCGGGTAAAAGCCTATGTCACAACGAATTTTTTAAGCTATTACACATAATTTTACGGTTCTTAGTTTCCAAGGTATCGATTTTTCAATTTTGGGGTAGTTTTCACCCCCCTGCTATTTTTCATCAAAAACAAAAGATCTTAGGTTCAATTATCATTTTTACCCGTTTAAGACCTTTTTCCCCACTGTAAAATCACTATTTACTGTTTTAGGGGTGACATCATCTATCCGGGTAAAAGCATATGTCACAACGAATTTTTTAAGCTATTACACATAATTTTACGGTTCTTAGTTTCCAAGGTATCGATTTTTCAATTTTGGGGTAGTTTTCACCCCCCTGCTATTTTTCATCAAAAACAAAAGATCTTAGGTTCAATTATCATTTTTACCCGTTTAAGACCTTTTTCCCCACTGTAAAATCACTATTTACTGTTTTAGGGGTGACATCATCTATCCGGGTAAAAGCCTATGTCACAACGAATTTTTTAAGCTATTACACATAATTTTACGGTTCTTAGTTTCCAAGGTATCGATTTTTCAATTTGGGGGTAGTTTTCACCCCCCTGCTATTTTTCATCAAAAACAAAAGATCTTAGGTTCATTTATCATTTTTAGGTGTTTAACACGTTTTTTCCCCATAACATGACTATTTACTGTTTTAGGGGTGAAATGACCAATCCAGGTAAAAGCCTATGTCATCACCTATTTTTAAAGCTATAACGCCTAATTTTAGGGTTCATAGTTTCCAAGATATTGAGTTTTCAATTTTGGGGGGGTAGTTTCACCCCATAAAGGGGGACGTCGCCCCAAGTGCTAGGACCCCTCATACAAGTCCCTAGCATGATTGGTTCACGAGATATTAACAAAAGTGTAGTTAGGCCCTTTTGACAAGAAAATAAATGAATGATACTTTCAAAAACGAGGTGTCACCCCAAGTGCTAGGATACTGCCTATGGGAAAATCCCATCCTGGGTTCAGAAAATATTAACAAATGTGTAGTTAGACCCTTTTGACAAAAGCCACCGGTGTGCATACATACAAAAATTGCTCTTTCACCCCAGGTAAGGGTAGTTTTTATTTTGGGGGTTGACATACCTCATTCATACAAAAGGAGAATTCACTACGAGTCCTATGACACCCCATATGTTTACATCGCATTATTGGTTAGCGAGATACTAAAAATCGAATGACCTATTAGTTTTTTGTTTTTTTAATAAATTTTTTAAAAAGCCTCATCTATAAAGAATCTTTTAAAAATTCCGCTCTCTTACAAAAGCCCTCAAGTGCGCATGCATACAAAAATAACCACTACTTAACCTCCGGGTAAGGGTAGATTTATTTTGGGGTGGATATACTCCCGTCCATAGCAAGGGGTGGTTCACCACAAGTCCTACGACACCCTATATGCATCGTTCTAGCCTTACAAGCTCATTAAATTCGCCAAATTGTCAAAAAAGCACGTTTACCTCAAATTGCGTTTCCAAATTCCACCCATTTTAAAAAATTACCTCACCATCAAATAGAGCGGGAAAAATAGCATTTAAACGAACCCTCACTCAACCCTAGTCCTCGCCCGCCACCAAACATTTCCCAACATAGCCATACGTATTCAAGCACACACGCGACTTGCAAGAGAACATACACTACCCCACTACCCGCGAATAACCTTTTGTTTTGGTGCTCACACTCGCATGGGTGTCAGATGACAGTTAGCATCCTAATAAACATCCTCCATGACGTCAACACCCATTAACTTTTTATCACCATCGCACAAACAAGCCAAAGGGTCAACCTCTTCCCACGCTAACACGTGCACTGCACATGCTCGCTCCTGGACCACGTGCTCGCTCTAAGGACCCATGACGTCATCCCATGACGTCATCAGGATTACGCAATTTCTGGTCATGATGATGCAATATCCAAAGTCTAGCGAATTATACTACTTCCAATTGATAGTATAGAACTTACATGTATTTACAATTGGTCCTATCAGCAGGCTTAGAATCATGTTGGTAGTACTGAGGTCCATTAGTTACTCCAAATTAATCTAGAATGTCGGGTACTATACGTGTGCATAGTTTAAAGCTGTCGGCTTGCATACTTTCTGATATATGGGTATTTGTATAAAATAAATTGAGAGCATTTATCAACAGTTGGCAGCCCTGGTGGCTCTTAAGGATACACTCAGTAATATCTGTTTATGTACACATAGCACATACGAAATTTGGTTGAAATCCAATTGATAGTGTAGAAGTTATATGCATTTAAAATCTGGACCTATCAGCAGGCTTATAATCATTTTGGCAACACTGCCATATATGGCCTCCTGGAAATTAAACTGTAGTATTATTATCTATACGTGTGCCAATTTTGAAATAGCTCCCATTATACCTTCCAAGATATCCAACATGGAGCTCAAATTTCAATTGCGATTTTTCAGCAGTTGGTAGCACTGGCATCATTTTCAAATATGGCCGTGAGATATTCAGGTATAGATCTTTACTCCTACCAAATTTTGTTTCGATTGCTGCAGCCGTTTAGGAGTTGATAGGGGGACACACACACACAGTCAGACAGACAGACAGACACACATTTGCCTGATCTCATTAGTCTACTTTTTCCTCATTTTTGCAAAATGTGAAAAGTAGGCTAAAAGTAAGTCAGTGGAATAGTAACTGGGGCAATTATTCTTTCATTGGGAGGGGGGAAGTAGAGTGGAACAGTTTGCCAGGGGACATTTTCAGCCCTTTGCCTTCTGATGTTGGAAAATTCAAGGAGTTGGTGAGAAAGCACCAGATCAGGAGACAGTGATGTGTGTGTGTGGTACATGACTTGTTGGACGAAGAAAAGTGTAAATTACCCTCAATTCTTATTTTATAATAATCTCTATTATTGTAATTACTGTACTATTATTTTCTTACACCAAATAATTATTGTATTCTAAAATGTATTTTTGCAGTTGTATGAATGATTTATTTTGCTTTGTTATTGTCCATGAACAGCATCCTCATTTGCAAATAAATATAATTATGTATGTATGTGTAATTGTTTCATGGATAGACATGATCACATGTATATCCAACGGTCAGTTTCATGGTCAGATCTATTCAACCAAACAATGTCAATCACGAGATGAAAGCCACCTATGAGTCAACAGTCAGAAAAATTATGAGCTCGAGGAAATTGAGGTTGTCAGGTTGATGATCAGGACTCATTGGAAAAACAATACTTCTCAATCCGCAAATATTCATCGTTGGGATCTATAAAACAGTGATCACAAATATTGGCACATCCACTATTAAAGAATCTGTAGCCAGCTTGCGGTACCACCTCTCAACAGCTTTTAAGTAGCCTAGTACTTAGTTTTTGTGTTTCGACTCCTTTACATTTATCCAATTTTCAGTATTTAAATCAAACTAGAGTACCGTTATCTCTTAAAAATTGTATATTGTAATTGTTTACATTTCTGTTTAAATTCATTTATTCTTATTACATATTATAATGTATGTTAAACTTTGTCAAACAGGAATCTTTAAAATGAAGGGAGTATTATGAATTAAATGGCTACACTGTTTGGATAACATTAGTTAAGGGTAAAAATGTAACTGAAATGAAACCAGTTGTGAAACAACGCTAATCACATAAACGACCATGAAAATATCCCATTACCTCTAGTTTAGAAAGTAGGGGGTGGAAGCAGATCAGTAAATGAAATAATTGTGTTTTATTTTAGCGATATTGTATTTGAAATCCCTAAGAGCGTGCTGATTGAATTGGAAGGCTAGTGGAGGGGCATGTGGCTTAGTTTCTGTGTTCTGTTCTTGTGTGGGAAGAACAAGTCATTCAGTTCAGTTTAATTTATGTAATTCAAAATGCCTTGCAAATGCATAAACTCTGCTAATAATTTTTGCTTTATTTGTATAGAAGTAACTTAGAAATCTCAAAAGCAGCCAATAACATTATCTGTTAAGAAAGCTTGCAAATGTTCTTTGATTTTAAAATCGGAGATCAGGAAAAGTTCTACGATCCTCATATATTGCATATCTTGTGTCTCAAGTCTTCATTCCAAGTTGAATCATAATAGATTGTAAATGGGCTTCACTAAAAAATTAGAAATATTGTGAGGGATGTCACAAATTTGTGACTGCTGTAGCAACCACTAATCGTCTATGTTCCAACATCATCAGCAATATTTAACCAGGCAAGGAAGAAAATATGAAATAACTGTTCAGCATGTTTTTAAAAATAACATTGTACATTCACTGGCAAAAATGCTAAACACTATGAATTTCAGAGAAAACTGGGCCATTTCCAACCTTGTATAAATCTAATACTATTACATTAAAACAATATGGCAATGTATCATAAGTTAATAACGAACATCTTGTAGGGACTATTTTAAAAAATTCTGAATAATGACATTACCATCGTTGTACTCACTCATCTTGTTCTATATACTAAGAGACAAATTCTAACTGGAAAAATTAATATTGTAAAAAATTCTGATCTACATTTGTACAACACTAGAAACAAAATGGATGTCCACTATCAATATTATAGGGGAGCTTTCAGAAAAAAAGATCCCTTGTATACTGCCTCCAAATATTCTAACTTGTTGCCCCTAACTCTAAGAAATATCAGAACCATTTCCACATTTAAATTAAAAGTTAAAAAATGGCTCGCAGTAGAAGAATTCGAGACAATGTGCACAGAGATATGAGTGTTTGTTATTGTATTTACCTGTACCCCTGTACTTATGTATTTTATGATTTGACGACTTCAATATGTATATTAACATACTATATTACCATGGAGAAATAAAGAAATGAATGAGAGCTTAGTTAGCACAGTAATTAATAAACATTATCGATCGTGACAATCACAACACGAATTTGGAAATGTCGAAACCTGGAATCCATCGAACTGTCCTCCGACTTGTTGGACTATATGATTACGAATGTTCACTCTACAACTTAGTCCATTTATCCACTTGTTTGCATACATTTCCATTGGCTCAATGGGTATTACCACGTCTACCCGCAGTTACAGTTGTGATTCGATCAGGCATGCTCAGCATGTAACCTGGAAATGTTGCCTTAAGATATGAACTCCTATCCTGCCTCGAGCACAGCCCAAAGTTGAGCCAGTGTTTCAGGACAACGACTCCTAGTATGTCTCCAGAGCATATCCTGGACATGCTCTATCGGGTTTAGGTCGGAACTACAAGCGCTTATTTCCGACTTCATCCAGGTACTCACATACACAAGCAGTAACATGTGGGCAAGCGTTGTCATGCATCAGGATTAAGCTCTCCCCAAAAGGCATCAAGTGATGCACTGAAACCAAATTGATGTCAGGCTACCATTGTCAATGAACACAAGCTCAGTGCACGTATGAGTCGTAATCCCGGCCCAAACCATCACAGAGCTCCAATGAGAAAGTATAGGGTGAATAACATTCCCTGGGCCTTCGACATACGGTGCCCTCAAACCAAATCTGGCGGGAAACAGTAATTTTGGTGTAGTGATTGTCACGATCAATAATTCTATTATTTAAACTAGTTTCCATGATGGTTCCGTATTAACATACTAAATAGTTATAACAACTTTTCAAACATAAGACAATCTCTTCAAAATTGATACCTTGACTTAACCTGAAGTTATGCATTGAGGTAACCTCATTGCTATTTGAAGTTGTTCCTTCCACGCTCGTCTAGTTCGTATGCAGGCATTTGATTTTGGACCTGTTGAGCATAAGGCTTCTTCATTGGTTGTGTCCATATGGTGAAGTATTGTGATTTTTGCCAATTCAAGCTTCGACCAGTGTTTTGGAGCGGATTTACGAATTAACTGTCCACTGATTCTCGGTGTTTTGATGGCTGAATATCTTCGCTGTTACATATATGTTTTTAGTTTTGCTCAACATTTT
Organism: Meconema thalassinum; assembly: GCA_946902985.2. NCBI lineage: Eukaryota > Metazoa > Arthropoda > Insecta > Orthoptera > Tettigoniidae > Meconema > Meconema thalassinum. The sequence goes on from OX336392.1 coordinate 16,078,580, forward strand.
CCTGTGACCTACTTATATGGTGCACCATATTAAGTTAAATAGCCATTTATTTTTTGAGTGCTACGCCATCTTATATCTTTCTTCGAATATTTGTCTTGGCTGATGAAGGGGATAAAAGCAATTAATCCCCGAAACATGTACCAGGAGCAAGTGTAATTATAATTTATTTTCGATTATGTATTGACTAAGGCGGATATACAATTTGTTGTTAAAACGATCAATAATGTTTATCAATTATTGCACTCAAACTTCTAAAATGGGCTAATTAACTCATCATACTCTACATTTCCATTTTTCTGCAATGTCACAACATTCAATTTACACAAGATTTGAAATGGTCCAACATGGAGTTTTGTCTGAAATTCATAGTGTTGCACTTTTGTTGCCATGAGTGTATAATTGTCAACCTCTGGAATGTGAGGCTCTGTGAATTTGGACTACAGCTCAACCTTAATGGCACCCCACTACCAAAGGCTTCACATCTCCGATACCTTGGCTCCGTTGTGAGACCTGATGGTGACACAGTCTCGGATGCCCGTGCAAGAGTGAATGCTACGTGGATGAAGTGGCGCCAGGTCACAGGCGTGCTCTGTGACCGCAAGATCCCTTTGCGCTCCAAAACTAAGATCTATCAAACAGTCGTCCGCCCTGTTGCTTTGTATGGAGCTGAATGCTGGCCTAATACAAAGAAACATGAACAAGCCTTGCACTCACTGGAGATGCGGATGCTACGATGGTCCTTGGGAATCACACGACTGGATCATATTAAGAACGAAGATGTCTGCAATACTCTTGGAATTGCCCCTATTCCAGCCAAAATGAGGGAGACTCGGTTGCATGGGCATGTAGCCTGAGCAAATACAGAGTCCATTGTAAGCAAGTCACTTGCTCTCGAGCCTGATGGGCAAAGACCTCCAGGACGACCAAAAAGGTGTTGGATGGATACCCTACACGTCCTTCGTCCTATAGACGCAGCAAACCGCAACAAATGGAGAGCGAGGTGCAGAGTGGCGGACTCCAAAAAATAATTGGGAACAATGTCAGGAGGAAGAGGAAGAGTGTTTCAATGTTGTGAACTCTAAGAATCATTTAAAAGCATAATATCAAAATGTTGTTATTTGGCGCTCTCCAGACTCTCTGTGAGAAGGTGTACCAACTGACCACAATAAACAAAGTTCTGTAAGCTATTGAGCTCAAGTGAGGGACCTGAAACAGTTTTGTGCACATGGATTAACACTACCTTGGTGCCAAGTGTTAACGCGAGTGTTGAGAATGAGCAGATCTTCCTCCCTTAGCTACCAGACAAGGACACGGTAACATCTTCAAGACTCCCGGGAACAGCCTGAATGTAGGCGACTCCATTTTCTCTTTGGACTAGCTATCAATAGACTTAGAATTATGTGAATTGAGCTTCAAAAGAAAAAATGAATTTATGAAACAAGAAGCCCTATAAAACATAATGTAAAGTACAGTTTACTCACTAAAGGGGACAATGCCATGTCATTTTATTCACTTTAATTGTATTCAGGGGTGGTGCACCATTAAGGGCCATTAGGCCATATTCCACAAAATTTGTTTTATTAATGTCTTCAAAAATTACTTTAAATGGCAGATATTCTAGTTAAAATAAGTGATTTTCCCTTCTCGAATCTCTCAAGAGAATCGTCTTCTTCTTCTTCTTCTTCTTAGTGTTTGTCCCGCTTGGTGACAGGGTCCGCTGTGAGGATTCGTTGTCTCCATTTCTTTCGGTCTTGAACCATATCTGGGTGTAGATGTACAGTCTTCAGGTCATTACGGATCCTATCAACCCACCTCTACCTTGTTCGTCCCTTGGGCGACTGCCAGGGTATATGTCGACTTAGCTATTGTGTCGTCTTCTGCACGCAGCACATAGCCAAACAAGTGTAAACGGCCTTCCCGCATTTTCTGATGGATTGGCGCCACTCCAAAACGTATCCGTATAGCATCATTGCAAACATGATCCATTCTAGTGATGCCGCCTGTCCGCCTAAGCAACCTTGTCTCCATGACGCTTAGCCGATGTTCCACCTCCTTTGTAGCGGGCCATAGAGTGCGACTGGTAGATCTTGGATTTAAGGTGGTCTTTCATCCGGCAGTCGCAGGTGATGCCTGTCGTTGTACGCCATTTCAGCCAAGATACCCGCGTCCTTGCGTTGACCTCGTCAATGATTCTTTCATTGTCAGAGACAATAGATCCAAGATATTTGAATTTTGTTACAGGAGGGAGATCTTCTCTGTCAACGCTAATGGTCCCAACTTCTGGGGATCTAAAGTCATATAATCCGTCTTCTATTTGTTGAGCCACAGACCATATTCTCTAAAAAGAATGAAGAGTACATAACTCTTCCCTAGCTTAAGTTCCTGACAGTCTCGTACAGTTTATTGTAATAGTGAGGGCCGCTCTTCAGAATCTACCATGTAAAATATATGGAGAGATGGGCCAGGTGAGAAAACAGTGGACTTAGTTATAGTTTAAAAAATTATTAAACAAAGTTTCCGTCTGGTCAATACTTTTAATGAGTGGTTGTATTACCACATATTAACTATCAGGTACATGTTTCGGGGCTTCACACTTTAAATGGCCCCTTGATCAGACTTGTAATAAAGTCATTGACCAGTAATAATTTGAGACATTGATAATTAAAACACTGTGAAATGTGATGGAAATGGTAACATAAAAGAAACAATGCTTATGTGAGTGATTGAAAATGTGAGTATGAATTATGAGACAATGTTGTGAATGACACCCTTAAAATAACTTACGATATTAAAAACAATAAACATCGTATGGTACAACAATTGTGGAAACACTCAAGGTCGTACCATGTTTCTCAATAAACCAACGCAATGATTAAATCATTAATCATTTAACAGGACCAAGAAAATTCAAGTTTCAGCAACATTATACTTTTAATCGGTAGCACGCAAGAAACATTATTTTAACAAGAATTGTTTACATCGGACTCTAAATTAATTATTGTTGGTCTTATTCCTATTAGCACACACGACACTCGTATAATTATTGTAATTATAAACAAAAATTATTTTAACAAAGGAGATTCATTTTAAAGAAATTTAAATTTTTCATGTAGGTCAAGTCTTTTTTTTTTCTCGCGAACAGGAGACAACACGGAAAATCTACGATACGCATTTGGAAACGTACGGTATGTACTTGCGTAGCATATCACTAGATGGTGTATGGTATGTAAACAACAGTGTGGGTCTGAGCATGCCCCCAAGTTCAGTGTGTGAGTGAGAGCGTCACACAATGGAAGTCAACAAGCAGGAGCAACGATCGTATCTTAAAATCACAGTTCTCCGCAGCAGAAATGCACGCCAATGCCATGCAGAGCTGCGGGAAGCATTAGGTGTGCATGCCATGCCCTATAGGACAGTGGCGAGGTGGGTGGAGATGTTCAAACGGGGTAGAGTATCAACTGCCTCGCCCAGGCCGTCCAGTGTCCATGGACAAAGATGTACGGATAATGGTGAGCGATCAGTGTTTACAGTAGGACAGGTGCTGGACTATAGCGGAATTGCAAGAACATACAGCATTACCAGCGGCAACAATACGGCGCATTTTCACAAGGACCTACAGATGCGTAAAATTTGTGCAAAGTGGGTGCCACATCACTTAACGAAGGTACAGAAGTGGACTCGTTACGAAATATGTCGCATCAATCTGGAGAGGTTTCAGCAGGAAGGACAAACCATGTTGAATCGCATTATTGCAGTCGATGAAACATGGGCACATGTTTAAGAACCTGAACTGAATAGATAGTCAAGTGAATGGCATCGTCAGGGGTCACCACGGAGACACAAGGTTCGACAAAATCCGTCGCCCAATAAGGTTATGGTCATCCTGGCATACGATGTTCAAGGTGTTCTTGTGTGTCATCCAGTGCGTGAGGGGCACACTGTCATTGAAGTGTATTACAATTCCTTTTTGTTGTACCAATTGCGCCGTGCAGTGCGAACCAAACGTCCTGATCGTTTGGACGACGCCATAATCCTACACGATAACTCGACAGCTCACACAGTAGTCATCATTCAGCGTCGCTTACAACGGTGGGGATGGGCCTTATTCCCCTGATCTGAGCCCATGTGACTATGATCAAATCCCCAAAGTCACGAAGCTACTACATGGACGACGCGACAGTTTGCTAACAAAGAAGACATCGTAACAGCATTTCAGAGGAAGGTGTTACACATGCAGCGAATGGTATTCAGTGCCTGCCCCACGGCTGGCAACGGACAGTAGACACCTTGGGAGATTATTTCGAAGGTCTGTAACCAGTGGAGACCTGTCCCTTGTACGTAGTCTTGAGTATTTGCTGTCTCATCATCATCGGCTTTAACTCGAATCCGAGTATAAATCTTCTTCCTTCAGTCCAGCTTGTGGATGTGTTTACGGTGACTAAAGAGTCCAATCCTGGCATGGAACAAGCGACCACACAAGTCACATAGTATTGCTGCAGGAGGACGTGGTTGGGCTGCTCGAAGTTTCCTAGCTTGGCGCTTGGCCTCTTCATGTGTGCGTCGATCCCTTTCAAACGTCTTTACAGTATCCGAGATGGTACGGCGCCAAGTTGAGCGGTCTTCAGCCAGCATGTCCCAGGTTTGTTAATCAAGACCTGTCAATTTCAGGGTCTGCTTAAATTGGTCCTTGTAGCGCCTCTTAGGACCACCATGAGGCCTGGTGCCATAGCATAACTCACCATATAGCATCTGACGAGGTAATCTCACATCATCCATCCGATGGACATGACCAATCCATCTAAATTGGTGACCTATTATGTATGATTCTATGCTGTTGATTTGAGCCTTTTCCAGAACAGCAATATCGGTTGTGAAGGACTGACATATCTTTGTGTGTGTTGTACTTTGTGTATATAGTGTAAAGTGTTCGTATCTGTACATAAGTTCTTTGGAGTTAAATAAGATGGCGTTATGCGCGGGTATCTCGAAGGTGAACCGAAACATCTGGTTGACGGAATTGCCGTGACTGCTTCTACCTACGAGGACACTAAGAAAATTTTAAAGGCCAAATACGGAGATCGGAATCGGATAATACAGGCGCATATCGATTATCTAGAAGATATCCGGCCTATCAACACTGTTTGTCCGGAATCGCTAAACACGACATACATTGAATGTAACCGCCGTATCCAGGCATTACAGGCCCTAGGCGAAGATGTAAACGCATATGGGCGGGTACTTGCTCCCAAGATACTCCGAACCTTCCCTGACGATATCTGTAGACGCTGGATAATACACACCAAACGGAATAATATATCGGAGGGTGACATTCTGAAACTGATGGAATTTCTTGGTGAAGAAGTCGATGGAGCGCTAGTCACCCAGAAGATCAGAGGTGACCCAGTGTTTTCAACCAGTCTCGTCCCAACGACAGCCGCATTTCAATTAAACGCTAAGTTTAAAAAACCATTGCAGCAAACGAAGAAGCAAACAGAACCATTCTGTGCATTTTGCGACCAACGAGGCCACTGGGCGCAAGATTGTAGGAAGGTGAAAACTGTTCATGACCGAATTGAGAAGCTAAAGACGAATAATCGCTGTTTCCTCTGCCTGAATCGAGGACATAATTCGAAGAATTGCAGTAGACGGGGGAGAACATCTTGTTCAAAATGTAAGCAGTCCCATCACTACTCAATTTGCTCAAGCAATGATGTAACCTCCACTTCGGTCAACAAAATCCACTCTCAGACTCCTGACTATACTCACTTACAAACTGCGCGTATTCGAAGTGTTGGACCAACTGGCTTAAGTAAAACGACACGTTGCATCTTCGATGGAGGCAGCCAGTCTACATTCATAAGCAAGTCTCTTGTCGACATATTGAAGCTTCCTACTGTCACGGAACGAGACATATCTATAGCAGCGTTCGAATCTGACACAACTATCCCTCAAAAGCGTCGTCTGGTTAGTTTCCAGTTACAGGGCACCCAGACAAACGCGTCAATAGGCATCACCGCACTCGAAAGTGCAAACACTTACTCAATGCACCCTACAGTGCCACAAGACGTCTCTTCCCTGAAGTCAGTACGCAAGTTAATACTAGCTGACCCTAAGGATGACTTACACGATCTCTCAATTGAACTTCTAGTTGGAGGAGATCACTACTGGAAGTTGATCAAGGACACACAACCAGTTCGCATATCTCCGTCTTTGGTACTCATTCCTTCACTTTTCGGATGGGTACTCAGTGGCAATAGATCCGGAGTCACCGTCAACCAGCTAACCGTTAACAAAATAACACTGCAGGATGACCCTTCACTTCTCGAGCACCAAGTCCGTAACTTCTGGAACCTTGAAGCAATTGGAATCAAGGAAGAAGAATCAAGATCCCACACGATGAGCTCCAAGGATCTCGATATCCTCAAAAACTTTCATGAATCTCACTGCATTCAAGATGGACGGAGAGTTGTTTTTTTGCCAAAGAAAAAACAGGAATTTGCATCGGATAACCGCACTAACGCTGAGAGACGATTCCAAGCCTTGACGAAGAAACTGCAACGAAATAGAGACTATAACGCCATGTACAACGAAAGAATGCTCGACTACATCATCCAAGGCCAAGTAGAGATGTTGAACCCAGACAACCGAGCAACTTCTGTGTACTATCTACCACATCATGCAGTCAAGAAGACGAAACAGAACGTAACTAAGTGGCGCGTTGTATTCGACGCTTCGTCTCATGAAAATGGATCTCTATCGCTGAATGACGTCCTAGAAATCAGACCTAATCTTTTCCCCGACGTAATGAGTATCCTGCTTCGGTTTAGATTGTACCAATATGCTATTCTTGGAGATATAAAGCAAGCCTTTCTGCAGCTCTCACTTGACTCCAGCGACAGGGATCTAACACGGTTCTTTTGGTTTCGAGTAATCAAGGACGAAAACGGCCAATACCACGTCACCGACGAAGTGGTCACCTACCGCTTCACCCGATTACCTTTCGGACTAACCAGTAGCCCTTTCCTCTTGTCAGCTACCCTGCGAGAATTGGCTATGAGGCACATTGATGACTACGCAGTTGCTGCTAGCCTCGTGGACCAGCACATGTACATGGACGATTTTGCAGCATCTACTAACGACGTTGAGGAACTCCAAACAATATACTCTCAGCTTACGGATTTGATGAGTATTATCAACATACCTATGTCGAAGTGGGCCACGAATTCAATCACACTGCAAAACGAGTGGCAAAATCAAAATCTACCCATTCAAGAGGTTACACAGATCTTGGGAATCAACTGGAACACGGGCCATGACACACTGCATCTTTCAGCTATGGATGACTACAAGATGTCTCCAGATGACACTGCCACAAAACGCCACGTTCTTCAGATAACATCACGACTATACGATCCTCTCGGACTGTTCTCTCCGGTGACAATAATTGGAAAGATGTTGTTTCAAGAAACGTGGACCAGAGGTATATCATGGCACGAGACTTTACCGTCTGATATTGGGCACGAGGGGTTAGTTTGGTGTTCAAATCTTCAATACGCGTTGGACATACATACCCCACGATGGATAGGTGCTCTCAACAAGGACTTGGACAACTATTCTCTACACGTATTCTGTGACGCTTCCGAACGGGCATATGGTGCTGCTGTATACCTTCGATCTCACGCTCACGATACCACTACCTTTCAGTTAGTATGTAGCAAAGCTAGACTGGCCCCTATAAAGAAGGTCACGCTACCACGTTTGGAATTACTCGCTGCACTCGTGGGCACAAGACTTCTTCGTTACTTCTGCCGTGCTACATCCTGTGACATCAGTAAAGCAATGCTGTGGACAGATTCAGCTATCACTCTAGGCTGGATACAAAACGACCCGAACCGCTGGAAAACTTTCATCTGCAATCGTGTTACAGAAATCACCGGCTGCACTTCACCATCACAATGGTTCCATTGTCCAGGAACGGATAACCCTGCAGATCTTTTATCACGAGGACTACAAGCAGAAGATCTAAAATCAGCAGATATTTGGTGGCACGGGCCGGCCTGGTTGAGGGATCCTCCAAGAAGTTGGCCTCCCAAATACAGCACCGAACATCTAACACTTCCAGAGGCTAAGAAGAAACCCTGTCAGGCCCTTGTTGTTACCACACATGAAGCACTCTGTGACTTCGCAAGATTCAGCACCTACAACAAATTACTTCGGACTACAGCTTGGATCCTCCGGTTCATTAAGAACCTTCGGTCAGCGGATAAGCAAACTGGTGACTTGACAGTGTTGGAACTCGAAGCAAGTCGGCGATATTTCATAGCTTCTGTACAACGAGAGACCTTTGGAACAGAATACGAAGCTTTGTAGCACAACACGCCCATCCCCAAAACATCGAAGATCGCCTCTTTTCAACCGTTCCTGCAAGACACATTGATCCGCCTTGGTGGCCGCCTCTACTTCACAACGATGTCGTATGACGAAAAACACCCAATACTTTTAGACGGCGGACATCCCTTCACTTGTCTTCTAATCCGCCATACCCATATCAGACTGCACCACTTGGGATCACGGATTGTGCTCTCCGAGCTGCGAAGTCAATTTTGGATTCTACGAGCAAGGCAAAGCATTAGGAAGGTATTGAATTCGTGTCTGCCTTGTAAGTTATCACGAAACCCTCCTGGACAGGAGAACGAAGCTCCATTACCGACCGATCGTGTACGATACTCCAGACCGTTCACTGTAACAGGACTCGATTTTGCGGGCCCACTATACGTCCGCCACGATAACACCGTTCGCAAAAGTTACATCCTTTTGCTTACATGCGCTACTACCAGAGCTGTCCACTTGGAGCTAGCGTCGGATATGACAGTAAATAAGTTTCTGATGGCCTTCCAAAGATTCGTCAGCCGCCGAGGCCTACCTCATACCATATATTCCGACAATGCCACCACTTTTCACGCAGCTCATAGAGAACTTAGAGAGCTTTCTGTGATCTTCCACGACCACGACGCATCGAGCTACCTTTCCACAAATGGCATCCGCTGGAAATTCATCGCACTACGGGCGGCTTGGTGGGGAGGATGGTGGGAACGAATGGTCGGCACTACGAAACGCTGCAAGAAGACAACCGTCCTCGCCACGTATGGGGCAGAGGCGTAATCGAGGAACTACGACCTGGACGAGACGGAATACTCAGGACCGTCATCCTTCGCACACCAGACAGGAACCGGATAACGCGTCCAATTCAGCTGGTCATACCTCTAGAGGTCGACCAGGGTGGGGAGGATGTGAAGGACTGACATATCTTTGTGTGTGTTGTACTTTGTGTATATAGTGTAAAGTGTTCGTATCTGTACATAAGTTCTTTGGAGTTAAATAAGATGGCGTTATGTTAGTAAGCTGTGTGTTTCCCTGTGCTCCTTTTCACTCATTCTCCACATCGGTAATGCGGTCTTCCCATTTAATCCTCAGGATTGATCAAAGTTTTTGTAGGTGGAAACGCTCAAGCTTCCTGAGATCACATCGGTAAAGGGTCCACGTTTCACAGCCATACAACAATGTAGAAATGACTACTGCTTTGTACACCATAAGCTTTGTACTCATGGACAGATCTTTATTCATGAAGACCCGGTGCGCTAATCATCCATATGCTGCATGGGCTGCGCCAATTCTCTTATCCACATCCTGCTCACAGGTACGGCTCACAGAAATGGTACTGCCCAGGTACGAGAAGTGGTCTACCTGTTCTAATAGCAAATTTGAGATGGAGATATTGAGGTGTGCCTGGTGAAGGTTGTGCCAAGACTTTAGTCTTATTGACATTTATGGTAAGCCCAAAGCGATCACATGCACTTTTGTAACAATTAACTGACTCTTGCAGCTCTTCTGGTGTGAGAGTTGGCGACGCAGCATCATCTGCATACAACATGTTAGTAACCTTAGTAACCTGAGTTTTCCTCAAGGAGCGGGGACGAGTTAGGTTGAAAAGCCCTCCATCAAAACGATACTTGACCTCCACACCTGGGATGTTTGTGGGTGAATCATAAAGCATTGCAGCCGAGTACAGCGCAAAAAGCGTTGGAGCCAGTACACATCCTTGTTTCAGTCCATGGGTAATGGGAAATTCATCGGACATCTTATTCTGATGGCAAACCTGACCTGTCATGCCATCATGGAGAGCCTTGATTAGATCTACAAAACGCTGATGGCAACCAAACCGCTTCAGCACTGCCCACATGGCTGGTCTTGGAACCGAATCAAATGCCTTTTCCAAGTCATAAAAGACTAAGAAGAGTGGATTCTGTTGTTCTCTACATTTTTCTTGTAGCTGTCTCACACAGAAAATCAAGTCAATTGTGCTTCTGGAAGCTCTAAATCCACATTGTGACTCTGGGAGGATAACCTTGAGGCGGTTAAGTAGAATTCTTGCAAGAATTGATTGCAATTGATAGCAGTGATATACCACGGTAGTTGCCACAAACACTGCGATCACCCTTTTTAAAGATAGTGACGATAGTGGCATTCTTTAGGTCTCCAGGTACCTTTCTTGATTCCCATATTCTGAGGATAAGGGTGAAAATCCTTGTTTTGAGGGAACGACCTCCGGCTTGAATTAGTTCCAGAGGGATGTTATCTGGACCAGGTGCTTTTCTGGGTTTCAATTGGGCGAGAGCTGCACTGAAATCATGATAAGTAGGAGGTACTGCTAACCACAGTTGTTCAGGTTGTTGCGGCACATCACAAAGGAAGTCTTCAGCAGCTGCTGATGGACGATTTAGGAGATTGGAGAAGTGCTCCTTCCAGCGTTCCAAGTTTTCTTGACCATCAGTAAAGGTAGTAGAATTATCAGCGCTTTTCAGTGTACCTGATGATGAGCAAGATGGTCCATATATTTCCTTGAGTACTGCATAGAAGTTCCTCAAGTCGCAAGCATCCGATAGTCTCTGCAGTTCCTGAGCCTTCTGTTGCCACCAAGTATTTTTAATCTGCCTTATCTGCGTCTGGCATTTACCCTTGAGTTCCAGTAGTTTATCTCTCTTTGTGTTGGAATTTGGGTCTTGAAGATGGGCAAGATAGGCATTCCTTTTGGCATTGATGAGAGACAGAATTTCCTCATTGTTGTCATCAAACCAGTCTTGTCTTTTCCGCACTATAAAACCAATGGTTTCCTCGGCTGACTGTGTGATAATATTCTGTAGTGTGGCCCATTCTTGCTGAATGTCATTTGTTACTGGGTTTTCTGATAACTGGGTGACGATCCTGTTTCCAAAATGTTTATACATGGATTCATCCTGAAGTTTGGATGTATTAAACTTCTTTCTTGGCAAATTTTTGATGTTCCTAGGTGGTTTAGGTCTGATAAGAAGTTTATGATCTGTCCAGCAATCGTCTATATTCCTTGCTGTTCTGGTAATAAGAGTGTCCTTCTTATCACATTGCCGGGTAATGATATAATCAAGAATGTGCCAATGTTTGGAACGAGGATGCATCCACATGGTTTTGAAGCGGTTAGGTAGCCGGAACTGCGTGTTGGTAATGAAAAGTTTGTGTTCTGCACAAAGACCAAGAAGCAACAGTCCATTGGGATTACATTTTCCAAGTCCCTGTTTGCCCATCACATTATTCCATAGCCTGTGATCTTTCCCAACTCTGGCATTGAAGTCACCGAGGAGCAAGAGTTTATCTGCAGATGGTACTTTGGAGATGATTTCACTTAGCTGATTATAGAAATGAGCCTTTACTTCATCATCAGAATCTAAGGTAGGAGCATAGGCAGAGATGACTGTCATAAAGGAACCTCCTGAGAGTGGTATGCGGAGAGTCATGAGCCTTTCGCTGATTGCAATGGGCGTAAGTTGGTGATAATTTACCAGTTTGGTCTTCACAGCGAAGCCCACACCATGAATACGACATTCACCCTCCTCCTTTCCTTTCCAGAAGATGGTATATCCTGTTCCAGATTCAGTAATCTTGCCTTCAGACGACAGTCTAGTTTCACTGAGAGCAGCAATGTCAACGTTGAGTCTTGATAATTCATGAGTTACGAGAGCTGACCTTCTCTCAGGTCCAACGTTATTGTCCAAATCAAGCAAAGTTCTGATGTTCCATGATCCAATAATCAATTTGTGAGTCTTTACTGTTTTTGAGTTTCGACCGCATGAGGGGTGACCTGCTGAGTGCGGTTGCCCAGCCGGACCAAGATTGTGACTTCCGATGTTTAGCCCACCTTTTCTAGGGCCTTCCCCATGTGGGGTGGGCAGCGGTGATCCTAAATAGGCCTGCCCAAAACACAGATGCAGGACCGAATTCCTGAGTAGTCACAGAGTCTCCGGAAGACGACCATCACACATCTGCTGCCAACGTTCAGGTCCGAACTAGGGGCTTTCAGTTACACCCATAACCTGCCCCCACCGTCCATATCCCATCGCCATTGGACTTGGAAAGTAAGTGACGTTCGGAAGAAGTGCCACTAGCGTGAATTTGTTTAGGGTGGATCTCAGCTTGCCAGGACGAGACCCACACACTATGATCTCTGAGCCTTATCCTGCGGCTCACGAAGAATGAGACATGCAGGACCGAACACAGAGACTGCAACGAACTGCCGCATACTCAAGTACTACTGAGGTGCGCCTTTACAGCCATTCCGTCTGGCCTGTCTATACCATAATAAAACAATGTTTACCAATGGCCTGTGTTCTGTCACTTACCTACGAGCATCTCCTGACGTCAAAATTTATCTTCAGTCACTATGCATACGTACATGCCCTATATTTTCAAATGCATATCGTAGATTTTCCGTGTTGTCTCCTGTTTGCGAGAAAAAAATAATTGCCATGACTAATGACTCGATCGACCCTTGTATGATTTTCCAAGTATAATAGGCTATATTAAACACCTGTCTCATAGATACAAAACTTGCATCTCGATGTTCCAATTTATATCAGCTCGGGTGCAGGACAAATTCACACACATTTCCTCACCTAACATTCTCAAACTTCCACATTTAACTGTGGAAGAAAATGCGCTTTCACATGAATATGTCTCAGAAAACTCCAACAAAACAATGAGGGCTCTTTTAGTCAGGTGAGGAAAATCTTGTTGAATAGAAACCCAGGAGCTGTCTAATTCTGACTCTTGGTACGTAAGTACTAAAGTCTGTTGCTTTTAAGTTCCGTCAGTTTCTCCTTTTTGACAAGTTGAAGTGCACAAGAGCTGGAGGGTGCAAAAGGATTTCTTACCCAGTTACATTGGTTAACATCAGTGTTGCAAAATATCCATTCAGCCTCGATTCAGTTGCATTAAATGATTATGAACCAGTGGTTGTATTTTGGACTTGCTGTGTGAAAGTAGGGGGAGAGAGATCAGATTGGCTGGAACAGAAGAATGGCTTGAGGCAAGGAAGTGCACTTTAACCGTTACTCTTCTTTGTAGTGATGGACGATATAGGCAAAAGAAGGATGAAGGTAATGGCGTTTGCAGATGATTTGATGATCCGGGGAAACAAGGAGGAGGAAGTACAGGAGCAGTTGGATGTATGGGAAGAAATAGTACATGGATATGGGATGAAGTTTAGCATAAGTAAAAGCGAGTGGATGATCACAACCAGGAAGAAGGAGAGTCACATTGGGAATAACAATTGGTGGGGAAGAATTGAGGAAAGTAGAGAGTTTCAAGTATCTGGGAAGCATGATACAAGAAAATGGAAGAAAGGACCGAGAAATAAATGAGCGGGGGAGGCAAGCAGAATTATTCAGGAAAAGTGTTAGGAGCCTGGTATGGAGTAAGGATGTCCCTCAAAACAGCAAAAGGGTTATATATAGGACGTACAGACGTATGCCTCAGAAACCTGGGTTATGAAAGGAAGGGAGCGAAGCAGAACACAGGCTAGTGAGATGAAATTCTCGAGAAGCACTATTGGAGTGACAAAGGTGGACAGGTTAAGAAATGAGATTAGTCAAGAAGTGAGCATTACAGGATAGGATAGAGGAATCAAGGCTTAAATGGTATGGGCATGTAATTCATGTCAGTAATTGAGGTCTGTATTGACTAACTATAAATTAGAAAGAAAATAAAGGGATTTAAGAGCCGGCCGTAGTGAGGAAAGATTTCGCCTTTCATTTCAAAAGCTCGCCACTAGGTTCGCTGTTGCTGTCGACTGCAGCTAGCTCCACTGGTAGTTTCAGCGAGGGTGCCTACTGGGCAGCGAGGGTGCCTAGAGGGCAGCGAGGGTGCCTAGAGGGCAGTGAGGGTGCCTAGAGGGCAGCGAGGGTGCCTAGAGGGCAGTGAGGGTGCCTAGAGGGCAGCGAGGGTGCCTAGAGGGCAGTGAGGGTGCCTAGAGGGCAGTGAGGGTGCCTAGAGGGCAGCAAGGGTGCCTAGAGGGCAGGGAGGGTGCCTAGAGGGCAGCGAGGGTGCCTAGAGGGCAGTGAGGGAGGCTCAAGGCCGTTCGATCCAATCCTATCCTATCCTCCAGTCATGACGAATGGAAATATTTTTTCTATTATTCGTCATGCTCCAGTGTCTGTGTCACGCCAAAGTACCATCAGAACATTGCGACCAGAATATTCGAAGTGAAAGTCTGTATACAATCAACTGAACGGTCAAGGTATCCCCGGATTCAGTGAGCCAGTGGGTTCGAACCCCACTGTCGGTCGTTCTTCAAAAGGTTTTGAGTGATTTCCCATTTTCAACCCCATTATTATGCATATTATATATTACCTTCAAAGAACGATAGTTCGTAAAGTATTGTTCATAGTAGTTTTAAATGACGACTGGGAGAAGAAATAAGGATAGCATAATAATATAAACACTACTTATAGCCACAAATTGTTTGTTTATTTTAAATAGACACTGAATTAGTAATCAGATCTACATACATTCTCCTAAGCTGGTCAGCTGACTTTAGTCTAACTTACAGTCATCGACAGGCTGTGTGTACGCGGGTAAATGTAATGAAACGATATATAAAACTCATTTTGACGTTTTTGAAAGACTTAAAAACATCAATTTCCGTACTTGGGGAACCCCGAAATCATCTCCCCGGTCCAAATTAGCCGCGCCTGGTTTCCGAACTATTTCTCATGAGTAGCCTACAGTAGGGCTAGGATTTTTATGTAAATACATATTGTTTCCCTTTCCTTATACACAACTAAAAATGATAAATGTCCATGAATTAAAACCTTAGCTATCATATAATTACATGTTGTTAAATATATTTTACATATTTGATCATTTTCTTCTTTGTCGTGTGGCCTGATGAGAGGCCGAGTGCAGGTCTTTCCAGTCGACGCCCGTGGGTGACCTGCGTGTGGGAATGAAAGATGAGATGAATGGATGAAAGTGGGCAAGGATGTGGAAGGAAGCGGTCATGGCATGTAGAAGGTACCGTCTCAGCATTTGTGGAGTTGAAAATGGGAAACCAAGGAAAACCATTCAAGGACAGCCGACGGTGGGGCTCGAACCCACGTCTACCAAGTCAGCAGAGAGCTTGGCCCCACAGCCTAACGCTGCGCTTTAGTGAGCGTAGCCGTGGTGGCTATATACGTGTTGGTATATTTTACCATAATGGCAGTTTTTACTTTTTATGTAAAATTACATATACTGTCTCTTACTGTGATTGAAAAAAAGTATTTTTTCGCAAGTGAATTAAACGGTAATTCAAAACAGTTAGGTATAACAATATTTGTCCACTAGAAACTCAGGTACATGAAACGGATTTTCCAAGGTATTCATAACCTGCTGAGAAAGGGCAAGGGAAGAATTCCAAGTAAGATATTAGTGAAGATAAGGGGATGGGAATTCGCATCACACATTGCCGGAGACTCATCGGCGGGACTTGGTTCATTTCAGTTGTCCAGTGAGTGCCTGAGACTCAACTTTTCAACGTGTTGTTCATAAAGGCTACTAGCCTATATTTCCTCCCACCTCGCAAACAAAAAGTGACTCTCACAATACTTATTGTTGAGTTCGAACGCATTTTCTCATACATAATCATAGAATTTATTTAAATTTGCTAAAATATGAACATGCTTAATTAATTAATTAGTGTACCACCCTTTATTTTGCAAAAAGTATAAAGAATAAAATGATGAATCTACAAGCAATGCCATGTGCAATGTATATGATTTATACAAAAATTAAATCAATATTACATATTTCAAATTTTTTAATGTAATATTACATAGAAGAAATGGAAGGAACGCAGATGCCCCACGTGGAACCACTTGATATCACTGCGGCAAATTGTGTGCCTCCCGCATTGGGCTGTATTGTCACCTCTGAACTCACCAATGAGAGACATTCCGGATTGAAAGGCCAATCTACTCGATATGAGTGTTTGCTATGATGATGATATATATTACATTAAAATCCTAGCTTTACTCATCAGTATATTGCTAAAATGGATCCAACTATGACATTTTAACGCATGATAACCTAGAAAGTCATCTCGAAATTGACATCTTAATTATTATGAGGTAACCCGTAGTGACATTCTCACTTCGATACTTACGATGAATATATGGGCACAAGAGGGTAGCAGATCCTGACGTTATTCTTCCATATTTGATTTAAAAAAAGATCCGGGAAAAAGTAGCTTATCCTCTTGATATTAAATTTAATTTATCGATCAAGTCTTTGATATTTCCAGAGAAATGGAAACTTACTAAAGTCAGTCATATTCACAAGTCGGGTAAGATCTCACTAATTCTTAACTACCGAACAGTACCGGTAGCTACTATGTTTGCCCCAAACAAACTTTACGAGCAAACACTTCATGAACACATAATTATTCAGGCATGCATGCCATTTTATTCACGATTCATAACATGGATTCATCCCTCGATGATCAACAATAACCAATTTTCACGAATCAGGAGTCATCTGGTTTAGATTAAAGGATAACGAGTCAATTTAATATATACAGATTATTGGCAGAGTTAACCATGACGTAGCCTACAACTTACGAAAATGTCCTATTACGGATCATACTTACAGTATGTAAGAAGCAACACTTTGTATCATAGATAAAAGCTCCATTCACCCGCTGGTGTTCCCCTGGGATCGAATCTTGTGCCTCTGTAATTTTTATCTTAATTAACCATCTCCGGGATGCCAATATATCATTATTATTATTATTATTATTTGCAAATGACGTGTAATCGTTTAAATACATTTATTCGTTATGGCATTGTATGCTGCTCCAAAAGATGAAGAAAAAATAAATTGGAACAAAACAAATTGTTTAGATTTATAAGTGTCATCCGATTGCATTTACACGAAAACACACAAATTTTGATTGAAAACACCACCATTTCCTATGTAGTTCCCATCTCAAGTCATCTCGGTTTATGGTAGGCTATACTTTGATAATAATAATAATATCGTATGGCCTCGGTGCCGGGTGCAAGCTTTGTTATTTGACACCCAGAGGGTAGCTTGCATGTCGAATTTCGCTGTTCCTTGACTATGAAAGTCAAGGAGGTCAGATGTTAGATATCTAAGCTCCTTAAACACTATAGCGCTTTCTAGTAGAGAAATGAGGAACTTTGTGTTGGCGAAAACTCTCGAGATTAAATTTGCCATTATGAACACGGCCTACTGAATTCAAATGGGTTCTTTGACATGCCAACATCGTATGACATGCGTATCGTATTTTTGCCGCCTTTCAAAAATCACTTACCACGGCCAGGAGCGAACCTGCAATCTTGGGGTTAGTAGACCGACACGATATCCACTCACCCACCGTGGCAAGTTATCCCGGTTCGGTTCCCGGTCAATGCATGTGAGATTTTCCAAGAGAAACGCCATGTCCAGTGGTTCGGATTCCACGTATAAAGGAGGTCCCGTGGCTATTGATCGCGAGATTGACGGTAACATATACTACACATTTCCTTTAAAAATGCTATGCATAATTTCTTACTTAAATAATTTGATGACATCTTTGATAGACCTTACTTGTCTTCTGAATTTGAACTATATGTTCCTTCGCGGTCAATAAGACCGAAACGTATAACATCCCACTGTCCAAGAACCAATAAACAGTGGCGGATCCAGGCCTTGCGGGGCCCTGGGCGATATGATAAGGTGGGGCCCACAACTATAGGAAATTTAAAAAATATCAAATCAAATGGAAAATACTTTGGTAATAATAATAAAATAAAGAATAGTTACACCATTTTGAATACACTACAGTACATTTTTTAATAATATGAAAGAAACCTTTAAGTCCCCTTGAAGAAGATTATGTAAACTATGAAATATTAAAATATTACTTTGCGACTCTTTTCCCGACTGAAGTCTTTCTATTATTTCACTGGTTTTTTTAGCGTATGGCTTTTAGTGCCGGGAGTGTCCGAGGTCATGTTCGGCTCGCCAGTTGTGTAGCTGCTTCGAGACGGACACCCAATGGGTGAGCTACAAGTACCGTTGGAGAGGGAAGTTGGAATGTAAGGACGAGGAGTTGCAAGGTAGCGGCTGTGGCCTATAGTTAGGGACAAACCCCGGCATTTGCCTGGAAGGAAGATGGGAAACCACAGAAGACCATCTTCACGGTTGCCGGTGGGGGGATTCGAACCTCCTCGCCTCCCGGATGTGAGGTACTACCAGCAGTCATGCCGTAACGACCACGGCTAACTCACCCGGTCACTGGAATCTAAACTTGCTAAACGGTCACGGGAGGTCATAGCTGCACTGAAAAAAGGAATATGAATTATAAATGAGTTTGAAAAGTATAGTTATTTAATTAAATTTTAAAAAAAACATGGCGTGGGGCCCCCCAAACCGTGGGGCCCTGGGCGGTCGCCCTCCTCACCCTCCCCTAGATCCGCCCCTGCCAATACAGAGTAACATAAACATTCGCCTGTCCCAAATCTCCTTCACCGTGTCCACTGCCGATTGTAATGAAGCGACTGACAGCACCTGGACATGAGCTGATTTCATCACTTCCAGGCATGAGATTACCATCTCTCAGAAGCTGGCTCGGTCTTCCTTCACCCTGTTTCAAGGACATGACTTTGCGACGATGCGGTATCTGACGGTAACTGCCTGAACTACCAGCACCTCGACACGGCTAGCATTAGCAACTCAATATGCATACATTTTCTAAAATCACGATTAAACATATATGGAGTTCTTAATTTTAAAATATGTTTCAGTAGCATACTACAGAAAACTATAAGCTGTCTTGCAGTGGAGTTTGTTTCTGTTTTCAACATCATCTGAAGGCATAGAAGGGTTTAGGAAAATCGCAGTTCAGAACTCTATTTTATATGGAGAATAGTGATTTTAACTACACTTTTTATAACTATCTTTGTATTCCTGTTTGATATGCTTTTGCACTGATGAAAAGTGTATAAAATACTACAGCGCGCTGTAGAAACAAAATAATTTTACCTTGTCCCGTTTCTTTATAAATCGTTTCACAAACTTTTGACCCATGTTACAACAAGAGCTGGGCTGGCGGCCGTCCGTCCCAACTCCGGCCGGCTCTTAACTATAAATTAGAAAGAAAATAGACAAGATTAGACAAGATTCTAACCACCCCGCATCCCATAAAAGAGCAGCCTTCACATGTTTTATTAACAGAGCTTTGAACATCCCACTTTCTGACATAGAATATCTTAAAGAAATTTCAATAATTCACCAAATTGCTGAAGCTAATGGTTTCAATAGAAAATATGTTAACAGTATTATTAACAAAATCAAGAACAAACCCGCTTCCAGATTAGCAAAAGAGGATAAAGAACCTTCCACTTATGCAATGTTCACCTTTGTGAATCAATCCACCTACAATGTTACTAGTGTACTCATAAAATATAAAGTAAAAGTAGCTTTCAGAACCAACAACACTAATCGCAATAAACTTTTCAACTCGCATATTCTCAAAAAAACAAACAAATATAATAATTCTGGCATCTACAGAATCAAATGTAATGATTGTGACGCGGACAAACAAGACCAGGGTCCAACACCAGATTTTTAGAACATGTTGTTGTTGTTTCCTATGGCTAGCCCGGATTCCAATCCATCAGCTTTGTTGCGTTCCAATAGAGTTGTGTGAGGTTTCCAGAAGTTCTAGCAGTCACATCAAGTTTGTTGCAATGTAGCAGGTGTCCCTTATCCATTTTACTTCCAGGTTCGTGACAAAGTGTGCATTCTTCAGATCTCAGGATGTTGATTCGTTTCAGATGAGCTGCAAGGCAGTCGTGGCCAGTGTTAAGTCTGAAGAAGGCTACAGCTTCTCTTCTTGGTGTTAATTTATATTGATCCCATTTAGCATCAATGTCTTTCCATAATTTGGTTTCTGCTGTTTTCTTTGCCATTTCTTCATACCTGTTTTTGATAGTATTCTTCAAGATCCTTTTTGCTGACATAAAATCAGTCTGACAGGTTGTTGTAGTGTGGTACCTTTTTTTTGCTAATCTGTCTGCCTCT
The DNA here is from genome assembly GCA_946902985.2 of Meconema thalassinum. Taxonomy (NCBI): domain Eukaryota; kingdom Metazoa; phylum Arthropoda; class Insecta; order Orthoptera; family Tettigoniidae; genus Meconema; species Meconema thalassinum. The sequence continues at coordinate 16,099,013 of OX336392.1, forward strand.
TCATTTCCTGCTATTCCAACATGAGAAGGGATCCACTGAAATGAGATCTGTTTGTGGAGTCTTTGAAGGGTTTTTATCATACAAAAAATTTCTTTCAGTTCTTTATTTTGGGGCTTATAATTTGACGAGATGGCTTGGATGGCTGCTTTTGAATCTGTAATGATAACGCATTTTTGATAATCAATGTTTCTGCCTAATAACTGATGGAGTGCATGTGAAATTGCTCTTATCTCAGCATCAAAGTTTGTTTTGTTTTGGCCTACTGGGAAGTAGAGTGAGAAGAGAGATGAATGTATTCCTGCTCCAGTTCTATTTTCTTTGTCTTGAGAGCCATCTGTAAATATTTTTAGCCATTGATTAGATGGATATCTTTCTTCTATTGTACAGAGGGCCAGTTGTTTTAGATCTTGTGGTGAAGAGTCTTTCTTGCAGACCTCTTCTAACAAAGTAAGATCTGTAGTCACTTGTATATATTCAATGGGGTTGACTGGCATACAGAGTGGTTCAAGTTTTATTTGCAGATTGCTCTTATTGATGTATTCTTTGGCGAGACTTAAGGGATCTTTTTGTGTTTTAATATTGGGGCTAGAAACTGGTTTTTTGATCCATGTCATTTGAGGTAGTCTTTGTATACAGAGATATGCATTGGCTGTTTGATGTTTCATCTCTTCTTCTATTGGTAAGTTGTAGGTATATAATTGCAAGGCGGTTATAGGTGTGGTTTTTATTGCTCCTGTTATGATTCGTAGGGCATTATTCTGACACCTCTCGAGGCGATCAATGTTTGACTGGGGTGCTGTAGAGAGTACTTCACTGCCATATTTTATGATAGGTTTGATGTAAGTATTGTAGGTTTTGTTGAGTGTGTTTTGAGTGCTCCCCCAAGTGCCTCCTGCTAGTCTCTTCAGTAATTTCATCCGTTTGCTTACCTTATCCTCCACATGTTTTATGTGTTTGGTCCAGTTCAGCTTCTTGTCCATGATGATACCTAGGTACTTTGTACTTTCACTGTTTGGAAGGTCTTGATTACTAAATTTGAGACTAAAAGTTGGATTGTGGTGTCTCAGGGAGAAAAACTGGTATACTGTTTTGGAAGTATTGATTTCCATATTATTGTTTTCAGTCCAGTTTTTTAGTTTTATAAGTGCCTGGTTCATTCTGTGTTCAAGAAGCATTTGCTGATTTGGGCTGTTACGTGCTGTGGTCCAAATGATAACATCGTCTGCAAACATGCTGATATTCATATTACCTACTTTCTTTATTGTTTTTGGAAGATCGTTGATGTACACATTGAATAAAGTTGTGCTTGATACAGCTCCTTGTGGGAGGCCTAGTTTTGATTGCTTGCAACCTGAAGTTTTGTTGTTGCAACGAACATTGATCATTCTTTGTGAAAGGAATCTTGAAAACCAGTTTAACATACATCCATTTACTTTGAAGTTGATAAGTTTCTTTAGCAGCATGTTTCGCCATACAGTATCATAGGCTCCTTTAAAATCGATGAAAACTGCAAGAACACTTTCCCTTTTGTTAAAGGCTTCTTTAACAGCTTGTGTAAATCTCATTATTTGGTGGTGGGAGGAGGACCTGTTTTTTCTAAACCCTGCTTGTTCTTCAGATAGAAGAGATTTTGTTTCCAAGTACCAATTGAGTCTATTTGTAATCATCCTTTCTAAAATTTTTACCAGAATGGAGGTAAGTGCTATAGGTCGGTACGAGGGGACTTGGTTTTTTGGCTTGCCTGGTTTTAAGATTGGAATGATGGTTGCTTTGGTCCAGTCTTTAGGTAGGTTATCATTTGATGTCCAAAATTTGTTGAATATGTGTAGCAGGATGTTTAGAGCAGATGGACCTAGATTTTTTTATGAATTCTGGGAATATCTCATCTGATCCTGGTTGTTTTCTGACTTGTGTGTTCTTTATTGCTAACATTAACTCTTCCATTGAAAATGTATTGTTAAAGATATCATCTGCATTATTATTCATGAATTTTTTGACTACTGTATTTTTTTGAGAGTCTTGTCTTCTTTCTTTTTCTGTTTTGATAGTCTAATTGAAGTGAAATGTTTACAGAAGTGGTTTGCTATTTTATGACAGTGTGTAATTTCCTTATCATTTATCATAATAGGATTCAAAGGAGTGACTACGTGTTTGTTGTTTAGAGAATTGATAAGTTTGTGAGCTTTATTGCTGTCTGTCCTATAGTCAACTGTTGTTAAAAATGTGTTCCAAGATTCTCTTTTAGATATTGTTATTGCTTGTTTTAATTTTGCTGTTGCTTGTCGCCATTTCCGTACATCATTTTGATCCTGAGTAAGTTCAGCTGTTCTTCTTGCTTTGTCTCTGGCGGACTTAAGATTGTTCAATTCATCTGACCAGAAAGGTTTATATTTTGTTTGGGCACCTCTGGGTATGCACAGTTTGGCTATGTCTTTTATGGCTGTAGTAAATTTGTTCAGGATGATGTTAGGAGGTGCATCAAGATCAATTTCCGTTTTGGAACATGTTAATGCCTCTAAACATAATAAATTTTCGGCGATAGGCAACCATATGGTAGAAACCGATCACAAATTCACAACCACAGAGAACGATTTAGTTATTTTACATAAAGAAAACAAAGGCACACTCATGAATATTCTGGAACAAATAGAGATTGACAAAGCACAGAGATTTAACCCTTCCCACAATCTTAATGAATAGTTTTTGAAACCAGTATTTTATACAGGTTACTAATAGATGCATTATATAGTAATAGATAAATTGATCAGCTGTATTCCACCATTCATACCATTTATTTTCCAAATTCAATAATGATTATATCTCTCTTTTTTCGCATTCATTCACCCCAAAACAACAGCCGTCGGCACTTCATAAACATTCCACATTTATGTTTTCCTTAATTTTTATTCCCGTCCTCCATTTCCTTTCCCCTTCTCACCTAGTATGTCTTTGGACAAGCAAAGGAGTGATATTTGTTTGAGACACGTTTTTTGATCTGCTGTTGTTCACACCCAAACACACTACATACAGCGGGACATATCACTACTACAGGGATTATGTTGATTTCTTTGCCATGATGTTCTCCAAGGGCAGCATAGAGACTAGTTCGAAAAACGATGACGCAACCAAATAGCGACTCACAACACCGGCCTTACTTTGCGGCTTTTTAATGCACCCAGGCCTGGATATCCAATTGGAAGATCTTCCAAGGAGAAAGGGAAACAATTGAACTTCATATTATTTATTTCACAAATCTTTATTCATGCAACGTATGTTCTTATAAAGGTACAGGCTGAGGAAGAAGGAGTTTTACCTTCGAAACATGTATCTGTGAGTAGGTTCAATACAAGTATTGGAAAGGCAGAATCCCTTTATTTTCTTTCTAATTTATGGGCATGGGAGGAGGATACCCAGGAAGATACACAACGGAAGAAGACCAAGAGATAAGTGGCTGAAGGGTGTAGAGGACTGCGTGCGAAAGAAAGGAGAAGACTGGACCAAGGTGGTGACCGAGAGATGGTGGGAAGACAGAAGATGATGGAGAGGCTTATGTTCCAAACAGACCCGGCCAGTAGCTGGAAACTGTGCAAGATGATGATGACGAGTTGTATATTGTCACTAATTGGACATTTAGAAGGCAATGGAAACATCTCGAAATTGCTTTCATTTGCTTTTCTCAACCATACACCGACTTTGTCCCATAAAGCAGCAATTTTGTCTGCAGCGGTAAGGAGATTTGCACTCTTCTTCCCTTGTGGACCAGCATTCGTATTGTTGAGCATTTCAAAATTATCAGAAATGAAAGCTAACTTTGTTTACCATCTTCTCACAGGTTCTTTACTCGTTTTCTATCCTGAATGTATCAGTACGACGAATCTCACGACACCCTGTTTGGAAAACACTGTCCTAGATGATTGGCCCATAACGTTGCATTGGAGTGAAATATTTCACATCCTGCTTCTGTTTGAGGGACAAACCAGTTTAGGGGCGATAAGTCTACCCCACGCCCTTGGTCACAGCTGTTGAAGTTAAGTTTTTACACAAAAATATATTTATACCATTTCCAGTAGTCTGGTGCTCCAAGTGCAGTACAAGTGTGTTTTGAGATCTGTGAAAGAAGTTAATTTCTATAAATTAATGTGTTTTTAACTTTTGTGGTAGTTATTTAACATGATGATTGAGTGGGACATAGGAAAATGATTAAAGTGGAATTGTTATTAACAAAATTTGTGGGCTGGTGATAAATGAGGATAAAACAAATTCTCCTTCCTACCATTATTGTTGACGGACATACAACGAGTCAAGAATTCAGGTACCTGGGATCCATACTAACCAACAGAAGTGAGGTGTCGAAAGAAGTGCGTCAGCGAATAATAAATGCTAATCGCATGTTCTATAGTCTGAATAACTTATTTAAATCTCGTCTATTATCGCAGAAGAATAAGAGTCAGCTATACTTGACACAAGTACGGCCGGTACTTCTGTATGGTTGTGAAACCTGGACGACGTCAGCAACAACCGAAGAAGCCATCTCTGCCTTCGGGAGGAAGGTACTTCGAAAGATTTATGGACCCTTTTTCAATGCCATGGAAGGTAAATGGGGGCAAAGAACGAAAGATGACCTTTATCATCGTTTTGGAAAACCACAAATTGGCCGAGTACTAGGACAGAAGAGGTTACAGTGGTTTGGCCACATCTTTCAAGCTGATCAATCCATCCTTCATTCACAACCTGCTGGAAGACGCCCAAGGGGACGTCCCAGAGTGCGATGGAAGGATCGAGTATTGACAATACTTGAGCAAGTGGAGCCGAATGTGGTGGAAGATGAAACTAGAGACCAGCAGCATTGGAATGCTGTCTGCCGTAGATACCTCCTCCTTCGTGACTGATTCCTTTGTTATCACTTTTCTCTTCTGTCTACGACAGAAAGGCACAGCTCTACCCCTCATTTCTGTGTGTATATTGTGGCCCATATGACCAGGCCAACTGTGCGTGTTTTGAGGAACATTTGCATTTCTTAGTGCAGGCCTCAAAGACAACTCGCCATTTGCCGCGAGATAGCAGCACTCCCTTTTTCTCATGCAGGCCTTGGTGGTGAGGATCAGGGAGGCAGTGAGCATGTCTAGTTTTAGGTATTCCGAGACAGGGTGAAGGATTAGTATTGTTGTAGAAAATGACATGGCTTCCTATAACTGAAGAGGAATTGCTCAATGTAAAACTTGCTCCAAGCAGTATAAACCTCACGCTAACATATGGTTAATTATATAACAAAGGAGAAACTGTTCCGCCTAGTCAATACATTTATTTACAACAAGTTATAAACTTCCTATTATATGGTACATGTTTCGGGGCCTCTAGTACTGGTCCCTTCTTCAGCCATAAATTAAGTTGCAAAATCCAGCATAATTAAAGATATCATAATAAAAAAATACATAAAATGATGAGTGAATGGATGAAATGAGGCGAAAAAGAACATATTAATCATGAGAAGTAATATGAGTGCGCATCAGTAAAAAGTAACACCATTGGTAGTGCTAGGTTCTTGAGAATACACTTATATAGCACTGTTCTAATGTTTGTGCATGTGGAAATCACTTCACTTGGGATGTATGGCCTTTTGTTTACAATGCTGTTGACTGAAACTTGCTGCTCAAGCTGGGGCTTCTGAGCTTATAGTCTTGTATTAGAGGGAAAACACCGAATGGCATGTAATGAAATACATCATCATGATGAGGAGACGTCCAAGCATGGAAAAAACATATTTTACTTAGACCAACTAAAACAATTTCCTTTGTTGATCTAATTCACAACAGGTTGTTGATCGGTTTTGTGACTTTCCATGTTTCACAGCCGTAGAGAAGAATCGACTTTACGTTGCTATTGAAAAGGCGGAGCTTGGTCTTCCTGGAAATGTTTCTATTTCTCCAGATGGGGTAGAGCTGGACAAAGGCACCATTTGCCTTCCTGATACGGCTTCGAACATCTTCCTCTGCTCCCCCATCATTTGTGACTATACTTCCAAGGTAGAGGAAGGACTCAACTCGCTCAATGTCCTATCCATTGACTGTGAAGCTAGTCGTGACATCAGAATTTATCCTCATCTCTTTGGTCTTGTTGGTGTTGATCATCAGTCCTGCACGTTCTGCTTCTCTCTGCAACCTCCCCAGCTTATCTTCTATGTCTCGGTACCGTTGTGCCATAAGACAAATGTCGTCTGCGAAATCCAGATCTTCAAGTCTGTCATTTATACCCCATTGAATACCCCTCTTCCGTCCTCCCATTACCTTCTCCATCACACTATCCAGGACCAACAGGAACAGAGTGGGGGAAAGGACACACCCCTGTCTCACTCCGGAACTGACCGTTATCTTTTCTGTTAATTTGCCTTCGTGAAGAACCTGGCACTCATACCCTTCGTACATCTCTTCCTTGATTCTGATGATCTTTGTTGGAATTTTATATTCCTCGAGGGTCTTCCACATGATTCTTTGATTTACGGAGTCGAAGGCTTTCTCGAACCATAGGACATGGCATTTCACTTCGAAAAGACAGATATAAAACAATAATATAACCGGCCCACCCTAATATTTTAATGCCCCTGATGTATTGCTTGTTCTGTGTTGGGATTTTGTTTGTCTTGACTACACCACGTGGGTTTTGTATTGTGAACACATGCTTTGTCTGCGAGCTCCTTTAGCTTTCCTAATGTGCAGATTAACCTTTGCACTCCTATGTTTAATTTCCGCTCCGATGTTGAGTCCTACACATGACGATAGCTCGTATGACTTCTGTGCTGTATTCCGGTATTGTGCAGCCATCTAGTGGTCTCTGAGAGATGGTTGGTTCCTCAGTTTAGAGGCTGCGACAACGCGGTCATGTAGCCCCGTGTACTTTGGCTGTGTGTAGAATCTGTCTGATAACCGGTGTTAATTGTGATGACTGTATTAGTGTGTGTTATCTGTTTTAATTCAAGTAAGGACTGCAGACATTCAATTTTCAAGTAGTTCCTGCTTTTGCTACCAAATGCTACCATCCACGACAACTAGTTGTGAACTAGGTTACTAGATGCCACTGAACATCATATCACTAAACATCGAGGGCTTGTCAACACCTAAAGAAGAGTTACTACACCAACTCTGTCATACACATAACTGCGATATATTGTGTCTGCAGGCAGGGCCGGTCTTAGGGGTTTCAGCGCCCTGTGTGAAATTCGATTTTTCGCCCCTCTGTGCGAGACGGGTTACCTAACTCTGATAAAAATTATGAGCATTCATAAAGAGGAATCATGAAAATATGAAGTAGAAAATGCAGGCAAAGGCAAGACACCGAGTTATCGGATGAAATTAAATAAAATGAACCTAAAGTACATTTACCCATTTACTATATTACTTGAACATGCTTTACTTGCGTCGTAATAAGGGGATAGTCAAGGTAACATAAAAAATATCGGCTGTACGCTCGCATGATGCAAAAATACTGGACTTTATTATCTAATAGGTGATGCGTAACGTATTACAATAACGATTTTTTCAGTTGAGATGCAAAATATCAACATAACAAAATCACTGGAAAAATACACTTACAGGAATCACGCTTTACTAGTTCAAACAACTACGACACACAAGAAAAAAACACTAAAACCCAAAAAATTATGAGTAGGGAGCTTTCCGTGCTTTGACCGAAGCAAACTGTTTTAGTAACTGGGCTAAATCAAGTGAACGCGCAACATCGTTCTCTATTGAAATTAAAGCAAGTTTTGACAGTCTCTCTTGGCCCATTCTAGCACGCAGGTAAGTTTTAATCAACTTCAATTTTGAAAAGCTACGTTCACCCAAAGCGACAGTTACCGGCAAGGTTAAGAGAATTCGCAAAGCTACATCGACATTTGGAAGAACGTCAATCATATTCGTGCTGTAAATGAACTGCAACGCAGCGCGAGGGTTTTTTGCGTTTGGTGGTAGGCATGGGCTCAAATGTTGCAGCTCAGAACATAGATCCAGCCCACTTATGTCAGACTCATTATTTCCACTGGAAAGCTGCTTTTGCAAGTTCAAGCAACGATACAAGAGTTGACTACTATCTTTAATAGACCCAGGCAGTGCCTTTAGATCGTACAAAAATCCCCATGTATCGGAATGCTCTTTAAAGAAAAAGAATCTCTTCCTTACAGACTTTAAAGCTACTGTTAGGAGTTTATCAAAGAAACTTTTTTTGAAGAGTCGTTGTAGCTCCCCTTGTTTACACTTAACCTTAGCCTGAGCTTCAGCCTCTGTCAGCTCCGGCTCCGACTCAGAACTGTCACTCTCAGTGCCTGACTCGATGACACGGTCCGAGTCATCTTTCTCAATCATCCGTTTAGGGGGTCTAGACTTCTTTTTCGGTCTACCTTCTTCGACCTCAAGAGACACAGACGCAATGATTTCTTTAGCCGAAGTTATAGCGCTTGCATAGCCTTCTTGGGAATATTTTTCAAGGTACGCGATACAACCTTCCGCGAAAGAAGACGCCTTTTGTATATCAATTGATTCTGCCTGCATGGCTTTGCTAACTTTGTTTACTTGAAACAAAATGTCGTGCCATACTACAACAGCAACGACAAATTCGAATGTCACAGTTTTTTACGCCAAGTATTCAGCTTCATGGCGTAGACCCGAATCAAAAGCAGGATTCTCATTAATGGCCTTTAAGGCTGCCACTACCCGATTCGTATCTTATATCTAAGAGGCCTCACTGCATCTATGCGACACTCCCAGCGAGTGTCGCTCAAATATTTTAGAGTCAAATTACAAATGTGAGCCGACAAAATAGACCACCGGCCAGGAGACGATGAAAATAAAACATATATGCATTGAATAATGCCAAATAGAGTAACTCAGTAAGGACAGCATTCGGCTGAGTCAGATAAAACTAGGTTAAAGGAATGGCTACCACATGGAACATATTTTGCGTGCGGGAACTGTTTTACAATGCAAGCTTGAACTCCTTTATGTTTACCTTTTCTATTCGCGCCGTTGTCAAAGCCTTGACCTCTAAGGTCTTCTAGCTTTAACACCATTTCTGTCATTGTATTAATGATCAGATCGGCACATTATTGGACTGGTCAGTAGGATTTGCTTGAGAAGATCTCTCATCTATTGACGTTGAAGGTCGGACGAATTTTTTAAAAGCTTCTGCTGCCTTCTTGTCTTCTTCTGCATGCTGCAACCTTCGTTTTTTGTTTGCAGCTCCACTAGCTTTACCTGAGGAGGCCATTGTTGTAGGGTTTCTCGTTCTCCGTCCTGACTTTACACCATCCGCACCACGCACTCGAATGAACGACGATTATCAAGGGCCATAACACTCCCGTGTATTGTGCTAATACGTCCGGTCATCTACGAGCGGGTCGACGCCGAATCGCCCAGCCACACGTGCCGTTTGTTATGATTTCTTTCTCTTTGCCTCTGTCTCCAGCTCATGCGACACCCGCACTCCCTGCCTTCCTCACTTTCTTTCTTACTCTCTCATTCGCCTTGCTACAGCTCTGCTACAACAGCGAACCGAACCGAAATATCACGGAAATGCCCAAGCGCTGCCGAAGGGCGATTTGGTTGGTCCCGGGCCCGGGAGTCGAGCCAGGTTGCGTTTCCGCGATAGTGAAAAGGCAAGCAAGGCAAGGGAGAGAAAGATATAGTGTTTGCTAATCACTATTTCACTGAGTTTAACTTCGGTCCGTCACGGTCTAAGTGCGCTTAGGGATTTCAGTCATGAGAAATAACACCGGTTGAACTTCTTTTTAAAGCTGATTCCCTTATTTGTTTGACGAACTCGCATTTACCTAACTTGCCATTTGTTCAATAGGAAATAAATCGAAATTTGCCTATCTTTGGGGGACGCCTTCAGCGCCCCCCAAACCGTTGGCGCCCTGTGCGACCGCACATGTCGCACACCCCTAAGACCGGCCCTGTCTGCAGGAAACTCACAGAGGTGAACACCAACGTCGTCCAATAATCCCTGGCATGAAACTCGTGGCTGAAAGGCCCCACAGACAGTACGGGAGTGCTATATTGGTGAAACCTGAGCTCCACATTTTGTCTACTGCGATCACTGACGAAGAAGACGTAGAGATAATAACGGTAGAGCTTAGCAACTGCACCATATCACCTATTTATAAACCTGTCTGTTAGGTAGTCATCCCGAAGGCTGGTTGGATCCTCAAAAAGTACCACCGTTACGTTATGTGAGTAGATACCCACAAAAACCCAAGGCAGCGCTGTTTTGAGGCGTTCTAGGCAAGAAGAGGAGTGAGGTAGTTTGCCATTGCTTTCCTCACTGAGTCAGAACAGTAGTCCTAACCCTATGAGTTGAACCTTTCACAGCATTCACAGGCACTGACTGTGCCCTGAATGTCATTACTAAGCACCACCCATACCTCAGTAGCTTCCATATAATCACAGCCATGAGTGAGGCTGAGACATCGGTGAAAAGCCACCTTTTACTCTAGCCTGTGCCAACTGACAAATGCAAAAGTACTGTATTCATCAAGAGATGGCGAACAGGCCAATTTATAAACCTACAGATGTGAAATTCTCCTTCAATCCCCCAAACAACTATCACAATCAAAAGGTTCATTTTGTAATTGGAGATTTTGTTGTTGTTGTTTTAAGGGGCCTAACATCTAGATTATCGGCCAATTGGAGATTTTAACAGCCATAGTAGTATGTGGGGTTATGCTAAGGATGACACTAACGGAGAAGCTGTATTAGAATGGGCAGACAATTTCCAGCTCCATCTTATCCATGACTCCAAATTACCTCCATCATTCAACAGCAGTAGATGGAAGCGAGGCTGAAGTTTAGAACAACTCTTGATATAATGATATCAGACATTCATGCACTGCCGGAGAAATATGACGAGTTTGTCGATTCCGTAAAGAAAGCTTCCAGAGTTTCTATACCACGAGGATATTGGCAACTCCAGCTATCTGATATGACATCTAGCGGTAAAAATGAGAAACTTACCAAGTAGGGTACATTGGTCACGTGGTGACTGTTTGTATATGGTTTCTTGTATTGGTCAACAGATCGTGGTAAATTGTTCGTGTCTTTATACATAAGTAATAAGTTTTACTCGTTGATAGAGTGAAAAATGAGTAAAAGCAAAGTGTATTGCTCAGTTTACGGCTGTAAGTCGATGTATAAGAGGGCTGCGGACATACGTTTTCATCACTTTCCAAAAGATGCAAATAGCAATAGCCGAAATGTGATGATACCTAATAATACCTAATAATAATACCTTTCCACCCCGGGAAGGATCTAACACTTGTCGAGGTAGACAGACAGAAGACCTGCGACGTAAAGCCAGCGAAGGTTATTCAGTTTAAAAACAGCTGTTACGATGGGCGCGCTGGTAAGATTGAAGTTACTTGAATAATTAATTAAATAATTAATTATTGGCTGCTTGGTAGGGAGAAGGGATGAGTTTAACTTGTATTAAAACACGGGGGGCGACAGGAATTGCTTGATTTGGATGGTTAAAAGGTGGGTTTGGTGTTGAATATTTGAATGGTAGCGGAATCACTCATTCTACAGTGCCCACGGGGAGGCAAATTAGGCCTATATGACTCGTAGTGGAATAGCTCGAATATCGAAGAACTTAGCGATTACGAGGTGTAGGCTTGGCGGAAAGGCTGGCGGATCATCAGTTTGACATCAATTCACGATATAAGTCGGAGCTTGGAGCAGTGGCGTCTGGTTTGCGTGGATGCTAGTCTCGGAACGATAAAAGTAGCACAGCTTCGGTGTGTTATTTATTTGTTTATGTACCGTATTTCTCTATTTGAATGTCCTCGGCGTTGACTCAGGATCGACATTTACATTATATTGCGCATAATAGTACCGAAATAATGTCCAAAGTGTAGCCCTGTGTAAATTTGAATCAGCTGATCTACATCACCCATAAAAACTGATGCTTGATAATATGCAAATGACACCAAAAAATCCAGTGGAACACACAAATTAGATCACGTGTATCGCACAGTTATACATATATACAATTAAAAATAACACTGCCATTACTTTAGAGACCATATTTACTGATTATAACCGAAAAATAAAAAGTGTTCCATATCAAACGCGTGTTATTGAGTATTTTAAACCCTACTTATTCAGACCGACCGCAGCGCCCCAAGTGTTAGTTTGAGTTGCCAATAGGTCTAGTTACATAAAAGGCCAAACATCAGAAACAGCAGCCCAAATGGACAATTACCTCTCATTATTTCAAGAAGATTCCTTAAGCGAAGAAACTATTTCAGCAGGAAAACAGCTCCTTGCTTCTACTTCAGAGGTCAAGATAGATGCATGGATACGCCTTATGGAGAAAACAGACATGTCGAGAAGCAGCCAAAAAGCTTGGAGATTGTTAAAACGACTCAGTAACGACCCAACTAAAGGACCGCTCCACGCCAATGTTTCGGCCAACCAAATTGCAAATCAACTTATCTCGAATGGAAAGACCAATCACCCTATCAGAAAAATAGAACACAGAATCCACCCAAGTGAAGACGCCAGAACTAATGACATGTGTCAACCATTTAACCTGAGTGAGTTAGAGAAAGCCATTCAAAGCTGCAAAGACGGTAAGGAGCAGGGCTAGATGATATTACGGTACAGCAGATCAAACACTTCGGCACAGCTACGAAGGAATGGCTTCGGAATTTCTTTAACAGCTGCTTGGCATCCTCAAAGATTCCCAAAATATGGAGAAAAGCACGGGTGATTGCTTTTCTCAAACCTGGCAAGAAAAATTCAGACCCTAAAAATTTCAGACCAATTTCTTTACTATGCCACCTATATAAAATAATGGAAAGAATGCTACTTAACCGTTTGACGAGAGTTGTAGGTGAACTGCTTATCCTGCAACAGGCTGGTTTTAGACCGGGAGAAACTGCACAGCACAGATCCTACACCTAACCCAATGCATTGAGGACGGTTTCGAGATGAGAAAAATCACAGGAGTGGCATTCGTGGACCTTTCCGCTGATTATGATACCGTAAGTCAGTGCATCCTACTACAAAAACTGTACTCCATAACTGGCGACATCAAGGTGAGAAAGATGATAGCTACTCTCCTGGAAAACCGTCGCTTCTTTGTTGAATTTCAAGGACAACGGAGCAGATGGAAGAATCAAAGGAATAGCTTGCCTCAAGGTAGTGTACTGGCTCCTATCCTATTTAACATCTATACAAATGACCAACCACTACCAAAAGGCACTAAAAGCTTTATTTATGCTGATGACCTTGCTCTTGTCACCCAATCTAATAGTTTTGATGAAGTAGAAATCTCTCTGACACATGCATTGGAAGAGCTTGGAACATATTACCTCCAAAACCAACTGAAACCCAATGTGCAATTCACCTGCGACACATTCAGGCATCCCAAAAACTCAAAGTGTATTGGAAGGGAAAGTTACTAAATCATTGTTTCACGTTGTGGTTTTCATCAATTAATTGCTTCGTCTCTGGCTGCACCCAGGATTTAATTTCCTTTTTTTAATAATGTAGTTCTGTATTCTAGCCATTTCCAGCTATTGATTTTTTTGAAGGCGATAGTGTAAGATATTATATCATTCCTATGTAAAGTGATTTTGTGTTCTTAGGTTAGGATTTTTTTTCTAGTGCAAATTATATTTTGTTTTCTAACGTATTGACTTAAGTTTCCTTTTATTTTATTTAAATTTAGTTTAACTAGACTTCTAGACAGAAGCAAACTGGAAGAAGCGGACCACTTCTAGTACCTTGGCTGCGTACTCGCTAGAGATGGAAGATGTGATAGAGAAATAACAAAAAGGTGCACAATTTTACCATCAAGTAAGAAATCTTCTCTGGGACACCAAAATATCCTATATAATAGCTATTTTGTCCCCATAACAACATATGGACTTGAAGAAGGATGGCAGTAGACGGCAAAGTGCAGAAATGGTCCAGAAAACAAGAAGGGACGAGGTCAGGAATGAAAGTATAAGGGAAGCAACACAGGTACAGGAATCTCTTCTAGGAAAAAATGAAAGTTCAAGGTTGAGGTGGTTTGGACATGTAAAAAAAGAATGGCACCCAACAGAATAGCAAAAGTACGGCTGGAGAAAACAGTTAAAGGCACTCGACCCACGGAAAGACCTAGAAGTAGATGGCTTGATACAGTCAAGTAGAGGAATGGATTGGACAGAGATTGAGGAGACCAAGATCTATCTGGAGTTGGTCTACAACAACGATGATGATAAATAGGTTACCTCTAGTTTTTTTTCGTTTTTTAGCCTATTTTCATTTTATCAAAATATAGGCTTATGAGATCACCTTTTGTCCGTGTGTCTGTGTGTGTCCCTCCCTAATAACTTCTAAGCGGCTGGAGCGATTTCAATGAAACTCGGTAAGATCATAGCACCATTTTGGCCAGCTCCGACCGAGCCCTTCCAATTTTATTGTGTCTCACCAATCCAACATGGCGGCTGCGTGAAATATTTCACCAGCATTCAGTATCTCCAAAACCATTACAGATATCACCCTGAAATTGTGTACGGTGATAAAGGGTAATACTAGAAGTTCACCTATGGGACTTCCAAAAACCTGGTAACTACAAAACCAACATGGCGGCCAAGCGAAGTTGAGACTTTTAAATAGACTTTTCTCGCGATTTAACCATCCAAACGTAATGGAACTTGGTACAGTATATGTTTACACACATTGTAATGCACTGGCGTCTAACTTAGTTCAATTGCTTACATAACCTCAAAATGGCGAATGTGCGAAATATTTCACCGGCATTCATATCTCCGAAAAGTAAAGTAAAGTACAAAACGAACCTGGCGGCCAAGCGAATTTGAAACATTTTAATAGACTTTTCTCGTGATTTAACTCTCTGAATGCAGTAAAATGTGGTACAGTAAATGATTATACATATTGTAATGCACTGGCATCTAATTTAAGTCAATTGTTTACATAACCTCAAGATGGCGGCGGCTGTGCGAAATTTTAAAATTAAGTTTTTATTTCTTGTGTTGTAATCATGCGATCGAAGTGAAAGTTTGAATAATGAGGCAACGCAATAATTTTCCTTTAATGGTACATAACTCTATGCCCTATACATATAACAATCTAAAATGGCGAGCATCCGAAATATTTAGACGGTTCTCAATATATACAAAGAGCAATCAAACTGAATATTTTTATGTTCATAGAGGCTATGAACATAAGTTCACTTATAGGACTTTCAGTAACCTGGGGCCTGTTCCACGAATGAACTTTGCAACTTTTCACTTTGCACTTTTCAGTTCAGATTTTGTTCCACCATCACTTTTCAGATTTGTCTTGCAAAGTGAAAAGTGAAAAGTTAGGAATCTTTTCACTTTAGAAGACTGTTATGTTCCTCCATTGGTGCAGAAATGCAAAGTGCAAAGGAATGACTGAAAAGTTTTCAGAAATCTTTGCAAAGAGATGATTTCCTTTTCAGCTGTTAATGAACAAGTCTCTACACTAGTTTCTCGGCGCAGAATTTGGTTTAGTGTTATAAATATGTTACGCAGGAGCTTTTGTTATCATCAAGTGAAGATAGTGATGAAGAATCCAACAAGAAGACGTACAAAGACAGAATGAATTTTTATAACCTCACTTTAGTATGGACAGGTTAAAAGTTCCACCTGATCAATACTTTTATTACCGGGTGAGTTAGCCGTGGTCGTTACGGCATGACTGTTGGCAGTCACTCACATCCGGGAGGCGAGGAGGTTCGAATCCCCCCGCCGGCAACCTTGAAGATGGTCTTCTGTGGTTTCCCATCTTCCTTCCAGGCAAATGCCGGGGTTGGTCCCTAACTATAGGCCACAGCCGCTACCTTCCAACTCCTCGTCCTTACATTCCCACTTTCCTCCCCAACGGTACTTGTAGCTCACCCATTGGGTGTCCGTCTCAAAGCAGCTACAAACCTGGCGAGCCGAACACGTCCTCGGACACTCTCGGCACTAAAAACCATACGCTAAAATAAAATAAAAATACTTTTATTAATTAAGATCACTGTGTGGTCATTAGTGGGACATGTTTCACCATGAAAAATAAAGCATTAAATCATGGAATAAATATACAGTTTGTTCATGGAATAAACATGATCGGATCATTCCTATGCAAAGACTTTTCACTTTGCAAAGAAATTGAAAAGTAATACATAGATCATGGTGGAACAGAAAGACTTTGCACTTTGCAAGAATTGAAAAGTGCAAAGTGAAAAGTGAAAAGTTGCAAAGTTTATTCGTGGAACAGGCCCCTGGTGAGCACAAATCCAACATGGCGGCGACGCAAAGTATACATATTTAAATGGACGATTCTCATGATTTAACCAACCGAGTGCACTGAAACTATGCACGTTAAATGCTTATGCAAATGTTAATCCACTGGCATTTAATTTATTTCAATTGTTTTCATAACCACAAGATGGCAGCTGTGCGAAATTTTAAAATCTTGTGTTCTAATCATGCGATTGAAGTTTGGATGCCACACGTAAACAATAATCTTCATGTAATAGTACATAAATAAAAATCCAACCTGAGAACCATCTGAAATATTTAGACGGTTCTCAATATCTACGAATCTATCACAACCTTCGAACTGAAATTTTGTATATTTATCGAGGCAATTAACATGAGTAGGATATATGAAAATAGGCTGTATAGTTCTTCACGGAACTACTTGTTTTTCGACTACATTGAAAAGCAACATCATGAATATTTAGTCTTTTTTTATATATACATTTTATTTCTTATAACCTAAAAATTGTAGAATTTGAAGACTCCATGGAAAAAAATGGGGTAAGTCGTATTCTGTAAATTTTTTAGAAGAATGAATTTAAACTCTCAACACTAGAAAGGAATAGCAGTACCCGACTGAGGGTAAGCAATATATTTTTTTTCGACAAATGTATTTCTTGTAAAGGAAGTACATGTAAAGCAACAACAGACTTAAGTTAAATTATGAAATAGTGAGAGAATATGGGACGTTCTTTCAGTTTCCACTAAAAATAACAACCTCTGTATCTCGGTGACATTCCACTTTATTTGAAAATAATTTCAACTGATCTGTTGGTTGGTTCCTCAGTTTAGGGGCTGCGACAACGCGGTCATGTAGCCCCGTGTACTTTGGGTGTGTGTAGATTCTGTCTGATAACCGGTGTTAATTGTGATGACTGTATTAGTGTGTGTTATCTGTTTTCAATTCAGTGAGGACTGCAGACATTGGAATGTTTGAAGTAGTTTCTACTTTTGCCTCCAAACGCCTCCGTCAACAACTACTATTTCAGAACTTGATTACCAGATGCCACCGCAGTCGGCTTCTGGCGACGAACGTCGGAACCTAAGAACGTTTGTCGAATGTTTAACCTATATTTAGCTTCAAACAGGTGTAATAAGTGGAAGGTTCTTTAACATGCATAAATGTATGACATGGGACCGCCGGTTTTACTTCCCCTCCGAAGGAAGGCATACAGAGGGATTTTTAATGCTCTTAAAACATCCAACGACTTCGGCCTGGTTTGAACTCGTGATCTTGGGCATAGCAGCTCAGCATGCTACCAACTATACCACCGAAGCCGCCAACTGATCTTTAGTGACAATGGCTGGCCACCAGAATGAGTCATAAACTTATTTTTGGAAAGAATGGACTTACCCCGTTCTTTCTGTGGGGTCTTCATTTTATCAGAATATAATATTTTCAATTTCTTTTATTTATTTACACTGTTTATGCCCACATTGGAGCACCAAAAATCAAACCTGATATACAAAGTCTTCCAATATTTCAAATAATAAGTTCAGTTCTTAATTCTTGATAATTTTTTCCTTTCCCAATACTACTTCAGTCTGGAAGATCTTGCAGCTCGTTCTTCTTCTGATATAACATACTGCTTACGCTGTGAAATTTTGATTGTTAGTCGAGTGTATTTGTTATTCAGAAGCCGTTTCTCCTCTCTATGTTTAATTTGATGCTTAGTAATTTTCAATTTGTCTAAATCCATGTTTATTTCTTTATACCATGCGATTTTTGTTTTACTGTTCCAAAAGAAGTCAAAAAGTTGTTTCAGGAGTCTAGTATTTGGCAAGCGGGATATGTGTCCAAAAAACGCAATCCTTCGTTTTCGCATCGTGTCAATGATAGATTCATTTTCCTTGTAAAGTATTGAATTGGGCAAAAGTCTCCACTGGCCCTCAACCTGGTGTTTTTTATTGAGTATTGTCCGAAGAATCCGTCTATCAACCTTCTGTAGTTTGTCAGTTGTTGATCGGGTGTTTAGTTTAAATAAAGTTTCACTTGCATATGTTGCTTCTGGCTTAACGACGGAGAAATAATGTCGAAGTTTAGCATTAATCGAAAGAGACTGTTTCTTATATGTTGGCCAGGTAATCTGTTGTGCTCGTCGCAATTTTAGTGTTCTATTATCTATTGATGCTCTCTCATTAGCATTCCAAGTGATGATCTCACCAAGATATTTAAATTTTTTCACAATCCTTATTTTCTGGGCATTATGCAGTACAATATGTGGTGTGTCAACTTGAAAAGATGGCATCATTTCTGTTTTCTCAAAGGAAATTTTCAACCCAACCTTTGCTGCTACTCGTTCCAATTCCTCTACCTGAAATTTTGCTTCTTCGATACTAGTTGCTAATAATGCTAGATCATCAGCAAAGGCGAGACAATTTAGTCGAGCATTTTTTCCAATCTTAACATTCGGTGGACAAACCTTATTTCAATGACGCAGAACTTTTTCCAGCACACAATTAAACAACAATGGAGATAATCCATCTCCCTGGCGAAGACCAGTATGGATTTCAAATGACTCAGAGGTTTCACTTCTAAACTTAACTCTAGATTTAGTATTCTTAAGAGTGACCGCAATAAGGTTAACAAGTTTTCGATGTAAACCAAATTCAGTAAGGACATTTAATAGAGATTCGCGATGGATACTATCATAAGCTTTTTGACAAATCAACAAATGTGATCACTAAATCTTTGCTCCTAATCCTGTGATGCCTTATAATCCATTTGAGACTGATAATTTGATCTGGCGAGCCTCCGTGGCTTAGGCGGCAGCACGCCGGCCTCTCACCGCTGGGTCCGTGGTTCCAATCCCGGTCACTCCATGTGAGATCTGTGCTGGACAAAACGGAGGCAGACAGGTTTTTCTCCGGGTACTCCGGTTTTCCCTGTCACAATTTCATTCCAGCAACACTCTCCACTATCATTTCATTTGTCATGCATTTAATAATTGCCCCAGAGGAGTGCGACAGGCTTCGGCAGCCGGCACACTTCGTATCCTCACCGCTAGATGGGGGCTTCATTCATTCCATTCCTGACCCGGTCGGAGACTGGAAGCAGGCAGTGGATTTTCATTTCAATTTGATCTGGACAGCTTTGTCCTGGACGGAAACCACCCTGCTATTCACCAAGTTCATTATCAAGTTGTTCGTGAATTCTGGAATATAAAATCTTTGAAAAAATTTTATATGTGACATCCAGCAACGATATCCCTCGATAATTGCCAGGATCTGATCTATCGCCCTTTTTGTGAATGGAGTGTATAATTGCAATATTCCACTCTTCAGGCAATTTTTCTGTATTCCAAATGTCAATAAGATGTTTAGGTAGGTTATGAATAGTCTGTACATTAGCATTCTTCCAAAGTTCTGCTACTACTTTATTCTCTCCTGCCGCTTTAAATTTCTTAAGTGAATCAATCGCTGTACGCACTTCATCGTAAACCGGCGGTATGATCTTTTCCAGGGGTGTTTTATTTCTAGGATAGGGATCGAATTCAAAAGAATCTTCAGGTTCATCACTATTAAGTAATTTTATGAAGTAATCAGCCAAAATTATTGCATTGTCATAATCATTATGGGCCACCTGCCCGTTCGTATCTTTGATCAAAAGAGTAGGGGGAGTAAATTTTGATTGGTATTGTTTAAATGTCCTATAATAGCCCCTTGTTTTATGGCGATTGAAAGCTTCATCAATAGACTTTAATGTTTCCTTCTGATATTCTCTTTTAACCCTCCTGATTTCTTTGGCCGCTAACCTTCTAGATTGATTAATTCTTCCCTAGAACTTTCTGTTTTTTGTTGTTGGTCTGGGTAGATTATTAGCTTGGGAATAACCTAACCCCCAAGGGAAGATGATAAAGAAAAGGAAGTGGGTTTCGGACTGGAGAAAAAGGATGGAGAAATAGGACGAGAGTCCAAAAGAAGTTATAATTTTAACTTTAAATGTACTTAAAGGCGTCTGCCACTGCAAATCCGCTCTCCGATACCTAAAGTGGGTAGGGACCTGGGCAAAGCTAACGGGAAACGCAGCTGGAACTTGGGCGGTTTACAAGAGAGTGGCTTCAGTGTATTCCCTCTCAAGCATACATATACCTACTATGGGAAAGGGTGATGGTCTGGCAAGACAAAGAGTAACAGATTTATTGTGTATCTGTTCAAAGGAGTTTGTTTTTAAACAAGTAATTTGAAGAATGCCAATAATTTGAATCGGTTTCGATATTTTAGTTTTCGAAATTGTAGAATTCCTAAAGAGCGACCAAATGCTTCCAAGAAGGATAGGGATAAGGCAATTATACCTTTGGGAATAATTTTGGTAAGTAAACCAATAGTTGCATTCAGAAATGGCTAAGCTTTTACCCAGCAAAACGCCGCCTAAGAGTTTAGACCATGAGAAACACTTATATTTTGAAAAACCAACCATAAGTTTTGGAGAGGATCTCCACAAGCAGGAAGCTGGCGTAGCGAGCTATGCTTGCCTTACTGGCCAGTTAGAATTAGCTATTAAAGCTAAGGGAGACTTTACTAAGTTACCAACTAAGAGTTTAGCTCAAATGCAACAAGTGGTGAAAGCCCTATCACTAGATTTATTTGCATTAAGTGGGAAGAGTCAAGGAAGACAGGATCTTGCCTAACCGTTATGTTAGAGAAATGATAAAGCAAAAAGGAAATCTTGAATTTATTTAACAATGCAAAAGAGTGTAATGAATTTAACAAACATATAATTTTAATTTTGTTAACAATTGGGGTCGCAGACCTCCGAAAACATCTAAAGCTTGCGCCAGGCAATTAACAATTCTTTTGGTTTCAAACCTTTTACATACTTTAAAATCTTCGTAAGATTTTGAAATGACGAAGATAAATAAATGAAAAATTTAAAGATAACTAACGTAGTTAACGTTAGACAATAAATCAAGTACAAGGTGTGTACTTTTAAGAATTTCTAGGTAAATATCTTAGAAAGAGTAACAACTTCGAAAGTAACAACAACAAAAAGCAGGAAGAATAAAATAGAAGTTTCTATGACTTCTTATATTAATACAGAAATACTTGGTTGGATTATGCAAATAGGGCAGGTCACTTACAATCGAAAGGAAGATTCTAGAATTCCTATGTTTAAGTAGGGATCACGAGACAAATGGGGCAAGTTTCCCTTTCGTGAAACCTAAGGATAACTCACTTATGAGTTGAAAGAATTGTATTCCCTAATTAGAAGGGAGAAAATATAATTTAAAGGCGTGTACTAGACACGAAGTTTTACAGACATTAATTCGTGGTACATAGAGCAAAAAAAAGGGAGGGCACTAATTGAGAGTGACACCTCATTGAAAAAAGACCTAAAGTAACAATTTTATTATTTTGGTTTGTTAGTAAAGGGTTTGGGAAAGATCAAATAGGATGGTGGAAAAGTGTTCATTGCCGTATTTATAGTATTCGGACGAACGCGACGCGGATGAAATGTTGAACAAACACTGTTTTCACTATAGTCTGTTAAATAGATGAAAAGTTCACTGTAGTAGCACAAAAAGTTTATGGCAAGGACAGTTGTTGCAATGATGGAAAATAACTAGTTACACTAGATATGCTAGAGTCTATTGCTTGAGAAAGTTGTAGATTATAGTTGAATGCGCCAGAGAAAATCCCAACGGAGGAAGAAAAATTAGCTATTGATTAGTAGTTCATAAGGAGATTCCTTAGTTTGAAAAAGTATTCACACATTTGAGTGTAAAATACATGACAGTATAACTGGTAGATAGAGTGCAGATTCTGGAAGGTTCCAGAGCAATCATGACTGAAGAATAGGGCAAAAGTTAGTCCAGCGGTGGAACGAGCTAAGTATTTTATAGACAGTGGGTAATTTAATGGTATCCCACGTTGTGAGAAAATTTCTCATTTAATAAGCATAAGAAATGCTGCTTCTTGTTAAGATTGGCTTAAATGGACAAAAGCCCAACATAGAAAATCCCGCGAAGGATGATTATTGCCCCAAATATAGTAATCTCACACTGCCTATAAAATGATCATTAAAAAGCATGTAGCTATTTAAAATCCATTAAAATAAGTTGAAGAACGTAGAAGTAGTACTTAGCTTTGTTTCATGGCGAAGGCGATGATCCCCTTGACGGTTGATACTAAAATTCTAACATGGCGTAGAATTTGAAAGTTTGCCTCTCCAGTTGAGGAGGCGAGCTCTAGTTAAGCTCAAACTGACTGAGTCGACTGCCGACTTACAAGTGAGACACGCTCAGCGAAGCACGGAGGGACCAGGGAAGGGAAAAAAGTGGGGGTAGGAGACAAAAGGAATACATATAAGAATAACCAACATAACAGAAATAAATTTTCTCTTGATGAAATGATTCAAAGAGTTGATAGCAGGCAACACTAGCGCAGCCTGGAGGGTGGAAAAAGTAGACGAAGTTCTCTTGATCACGGAGATGATAGCTGGCGATGGCGACGAGATCTTGTGGCCAGATTGATAAAGAAGTCCTCTTGTACAGGGAAGAATTGAGGAACTTCAGAGATTCGCTGCTAGATGACGCTAGGTGGGTCATGGAAGATATATCTCTAGAACAGACTCACAAGTAACATAAGAGACATGAACAGCAAGGAGAAATCAGAAGATCACTGTTGGTGTTTGAGAAAAAGGAAGGAATGAACTATAGCAAAGAAGAAGCAAAAGCTTACTCTATCTTACCGTGTATTCCAAAGAATACACCATGGTCCTTCAACCAAGCTGAATGCCGGCATAGAATTGCTAAATCACAATCCTCATTCCACCATGCATGTTTCTTTCGTTTTTTAATGGGAGCAACGTCTTCTGCTACGGCTTTTAATTTGTTAACAGTGGTCCCCAAGTTGTCACTTAAAAGCGTGATGGATTGCTCAAAATATACTGGATTATTGATAACTGAACTAGGATCATACAATCTTTTGCTATTGAATTTTTGAGGTTTATTTTTCGTTTTAGGAGTCAATTTAATTTTAATCTTGGAAATGTAATGATCCGAATCAACATCAACACCACGAAGGACTTTTACATTATAAATTTCTTTGTGAAATTTCCGATCCATGGCCACATGATCTATCTGAAACTCTCCTAACTTAATATTAGGACATTTCCAAGTCATTAATTTATGTGGTCTCCTCTTGAACCTTGTCTCCATAATTAGACCATGGTTAATACAAAATTCAATTAACCGTTCACCATTCTTGTTTGACAAGTTATGTGCTGGCTATCGCCCCACCACTAGGCGAAATTTCCTCTCACGTCCAATCTTTGCATTGAAATCTCCAAGTAAAATTGTAATATTAGCAACAGGTATATTCGTTACCAATTGGTCAAGTTCATCCCAAAATTGATCCGTCCCCTCAGCATCAGTTCTATTTTTGTCATTTGTTGGTGCATGAACATTTATCAATGTGTATATCTTGTTTTCCACTTTAACTGTTAACAATGCAACTCATGGGGAATTTGAGGAAAAATCCGTAATGGAATCTAGTATTCTATGGTGTACCACGAAACCTACTCCAAATTGAGGGACATTTTTCATTACCCTCTCTCCTGGAGGCCCTTTATAGAGACGATACCCACCTGATTCAATTGGGTTCTGATCAGTATTACGTAATTCTTGAAGAGCAGTGATCACAATTTTGTGTTGATCCAAGATATCAGTTAGATGCTTTAACTTACCAACCTTCATCAAAGAATTAACATTTAATGTTGCCAAATATGAGAACTTTCCCGGCTTGTTGAATTTGAGTACGTTCTTAGTGTGATTAGTCTGCATGCTTTGTCATTGTATCTTAATCCTCGACCCGACACCCCACCGTATCCGAATGGTGTCTTCGCTTGGTTAATGATGTAAGTGTCCAAACCGGTGGATTTCAATAGAAGACTCTCCATATTCATTTGATTATCAGATCAATGATCAAGAATCTGACCATGGTCAGGGTTTACAATACCAGATGTGATCTGGGAAGGTGATGAATGAAATATGATATGATGAAACATGAGATTGTGGAGTGTGTTTGGTCCGCGAGAGCTATTTTATTTCGCTCAAGTCTGCCGGAAAACCGGTGAGGACCAACCTATCCACCACCTGGGATGCGCCACGTCGCAGTATCACCTCTCCGCCTGCTACGACAACGTAGTAGGTTCGTGGTTTCAATTTTTTTAATAGAATGTTTATTTATTCCTAACAAGTTATGACTAATGTGGCTCTTGATCTTGTGCGACGGCCTCGGCTCCCCAGAGGCATCTCCTCGGACTATCCTAACCCACAATCCTCGTATCAGGGCGGGGAAGGGGTACAAGTATCTTGTGGCTATGATAAACTAGGGTGCAGCATTCTCTCTTGGACCTCTTCCCCGAAAACTGTGGTGCTATCAGCGACGAACGTGGGGAACACTTCCACCGACAAATTTTGGACATGGGAAAGAGGAGTGAATCAATGTTAGATGATTTAGCTGGGCACACATCAGAGCATGATCAGCAGCTGATTACAAACGGCAGGCAAACTGATTGCGCCATCAGTGATCTTCCTCCGAGGGAGAACAAGAGGAACACGTACTTTCAAGGGTAATCCTGAAAAATTAGCGGCATTGGTGACATAGTTGGTAGCATGCTGAACTGCTGTGCCCAAGATAGCGGGTACAAATCCGGCCGAGGTCGTCGGAATTTTTAAGAGTGTTAAAATCCTTTAGTATGCCTTCCTTTGGAGGGGAAGTAAAGCCGGCGGGCCCATGTCATAGACTTATGGCATGTAAAAGATCCTTCCACAGACTACACTTGTGTGGAGCTAAATTTCTAGGTTAGATTTCGTTGGAACGCTCTATCAAAGTTCCAACATTCACTACTAGGTATCAGTGACATCTGGTAGCAAAAGTTGGAATTGAACAGAACCCTACGGGTGTCCGCTTGCAGAAGCTACAGCCCCTGGCGAGCCGAACATGTCCTCGGACACTCCAGCCATACGATAAATAAATAGATCTACTATACAAAGCTCAAATGCCACTCACTGATTCATTCATCACGAAATCTCAGAAACCACCGAACGGATTGGAATCAAATTTGGTATGCCGCTTCCTCAAGGGCTGCAAACGCGCACTAAGAAAGGATTTTTGGATATTCAGGTTCTAAAGGGGTGTTAAGGGGGTAGACCTGCATTTCACTGAATAGCAATATCCCCCGATTGGTTTCATTGGGGGATGTGATACTCGGCATATAAACTCATCATTAAAAATAAGAAGACACGGGTCTGAGGGATTTTCGATGTGGTGTATATTATGAGGTGAAAGGGGTGAAAAGTGGGGGTTGAAGGATTCCTAACCGAGCGTGAATCTCTTCAACGATATAGGCGAGGAGTTTGAAACTCAGCGGAAAAAAATCAGCCTAAAAATAAGTAAATAGGTGTTTGACCGTTTTTTCATAAATCCAATTTAAGGGGCCCATGGGGAGGGGTGAAATTCTGGAGAAAAAAAACCCCAGGTAATATGTAAAATTATACATGGCCTATGTAGTAGACAATAACACATTACATCTTTTTTGTCTCTTGCTATTTCATCATACGACGAATACTTAAGGAGTTATTAATGATTTTGTACTTTTTGGCCGGAATTTTCTAAGTCCCAGGAATGACATAAAAATTGATTTGAATGAAATGTCAAAAAATAGGGTTTTTTAATACTTTTATTATATTTTTCACGTCTTTTAGGGTCCGAAACCAACATTCGGGAATGTTCATAACCTATTTGGATTGCCAAGGTAAGGTTTTTGTTTTATGAAAGGGAGCTTGACTTCCGTAGCACATTGGCATCACTCGTGACGTCAATACTAAATAGTTTAATCAGTTGAAACTTTCCGTCAAATCAATACGTAATATTTTGCGCTATTATTGCGCTAAGTTAGGTACATGTTTCGAACCTTGCAAGCCGGTTCTTCATCAGCCTCTCACACAAATGGCAATACATCAAAAAACACTGAACAAACTCCAAAAAATGCATGCACACTAATAATACATATTAAAAACATTACATTAAAACTTTGTACGAAACATATTAAAAACACATGTTAAAAGTTCTGAGAGTCCATTTAACTTGTTCATGAGCACACGTCTTTCTGATAGGAGATCTTATCCTATTCTGTTATCTGCTTCTTGTCATGTGGGGAACGGAAATAGAGTAATATTCCCATTTGAATGGTCCAAATGCAGAAAACTTTTAGGTACTCCCTTCAGATAGGAGATCTTGTCCTGTTCTGCTTCTTGTCTTGTGGGGAACGGAAATAGAATAGTATTCCCATTTGAATGGTCCAAATGCAAAAGACTTTTAGGTACTCCCAGACTAAACACTAAAATGGCTAGTCAGGCTAAAAGGTATAAATTTAAACATCTGCGAATAAAATTGGCCAGCGTCATTAAAGACATTGATTTCTTAAAAAAAATGCAGAACGCACAATCTAGTTCCGCGACATATAGGCGCGTTTCAGAAAAAGAGATTTTACAACAACTTTGAACGTAAAACACAGCTAATGATCAACCAGAAAATCCTGCAACGGGAATTAAAATTTTTATATATAAAGAAAAATCAAATTAATAATTTTTTATATGAAGTTCACTTAGAGGCTGCTAACACCACGGATAAAGATGAATGGGACTCCTTCCTTCTCCATGTAGAGGAAGTTGTCGCATTCCACGCCAGTAAAAAGGTCGGCACTTTAAACAGGAAGTTAGACCAACTAATGCGGCAGGCACACACGATGAGCAACGAGGAACCAGACACTCCATCCCATGAATTCCAAAAACCGTTCGAAAACTTATCTAATGTTGATTTTAACCAAGCGGAAATCGAATTAATGGAAAAAGGCTTTAAACATAACTGGCACTCCTCCTACAATAATAAAACTAATTTAACAGTACTAATAGCAGAATCGGAAGCGGCAATTCAAAAACTCCCAATAGAAAAAAGAAATGAAACCAGACATGTCATCAACAAGAAAATCAACAAAATAATAAAACAGGATAATAAACAACCCCATGCAGAAAATGTCACCAGCTTAAAAAAGAAAATCGCTCAAGAGAATTTAATAATAACTAAGGCAGATAAAGGTAATAGTATCGTTATTTTGAATAAAAACGAATACATCGAAAAAACAGAATCTTTTTTGAGCAACAAAAATTTCAGCATCATCAGCAAAGACCCCACAGGGCCCACACAACGAAAGCTCAAGCAGATATTAAAGAACACCGACATGATTCTAGATGAACATCAAATTAGTAAACTGATCAATATGAACCCAGGCATACCAACCCTTAGAGCATTACCTAAAACCCATAAGGATAACATACCGATCAGACCTATTGTAAATTTCAGGGGTAGTCCTGTTTACAAGCTGTCGCAATTCCTCCAAAAATTTTTGAAAAAACACTATAAATTTACGACCAATAATGCAATTAGAAATTCCATTGACTTCTGTGAACGCACTAAGGTTTTGAATATAAAAAGCTCAGAAACCTTACACACCGCTGATATCAGCGACATGTACACGAACATCCCAGTAGGCCCTACCATACATATAATAGAGGAAAATTTAAAAATGCACAGTAGGATGTCACAAGGTGAAATCAAGGAGTTCATTAATCTGTTAAAATTTGCCGTGCAAAACAATTATTTCACGTTCAACCAAAAAATCTACAAGCAGACAGAAGGTTTGGCCATGGGCTCCCCATTGTCAGGCATAATGGCCAATATTTACATTGACCATTTGGAAAACATCAATATCAGTAAAATAAAAGGAATCAGCTATTGGACAAGATATGTCGATGACATTTTTCTGATAGTTGATAATGAAATCAGTGGCATCAATCACATTACAACAGAGCTAAACCAAATTGATAATAGCATCAAATTCACCACAACATCAGAAATAAATCAGTCTATAAACTACCTGGATCTTACTGTCATTAGGGACACCATGGGTCTACGTTTTAAAATATACAGGAAGCCAACCCAAACGCACACCACCATTAGGAAGGATTCAAACCACCCGGCCAGCCATAAAAAAGCTGCTTTCAGGGCATATATTAACAGAGCTATTAACGTACCCCTCTCAGATCAAGATTGGAACAAAGAGCTTTCCACCATATATCAGATAGCCATAGCTAATGGTTTTAGCAAAATGTACGTAGATTCCATTTTAAGCAAAATTAAAAATAAACCAGTCACAAGTTTGCAACCAATAGAAAATAAGAAATCTGTTGCAGTTTTCACATACGCAAATCAACTAACGCACAACATCACGAACGTTTTCAAGAAACAAGAGCTTAGAATAGCATACAGAACAGACAACACCACTATGAAACACTTATTTAACTCCAAATCGATCAACAAACAAGACAAATTCCAGAAATCCGGTATTTACAGAATAAAGTGCAAGGATTGTGATGCGGATTACATAGGTCAAACGGGGCGTAGTTTTAAAATAAGATATAATGAGCATTTCAACGCTGCGAAGCACAAAAAATTCTCAGCCATTAATAATCATATGCAGGAACGCAACCACAACTTTTCGAAAATTGAGGAAGACTTGGAAATTTTACATTATTGCAGCAAAGGCATTATGCTTAATATTTTAGAACAGCTAGAGATAGACCAGGCCTTGAGAAACAACCCGTCACACAATCTAAATGAAATCAATTTCGATAGCAATGTTTTATACGAAACATTGACAAACTTTGTCACCAGTAACAAACATAAAAAAAAAAAAAAAAACCCTCCATAAATTAGATCTGGGTTCGTAGTACCACCCAAACTTCCTTTCCCCTCCCGCTCCAAGTTGCCTCCCCGCCCCTCCGCTCATTGCTTCCACCAATGGTATGCTCCACCCCTACATGTCTCACGTGGCCTCGCCTCGCCTCGCCTAGACTCAGCACTTGAGTTGTAACAGCTGTTTCAAGCGCACAGGGTCACTGCATACACTGGGAGGTAAGGATTTTACAGCAATCGTTTTCTGGTTGATCATAATTAGATTCTCATTATTTCAGTCCATTCACTAAATTAATTTAATTTTCTTTCAACAGAGGACTACGTGTTTAGTCTGGGAGTACCTAAAAGTCTTTTGCATTTGGACCATTCAAATGGGAATACTATTCTATTTCCGTTCCCCACAAGACAAGAAGCAGAACAGGACAAGATCTCCTATCAGAAGGGAGTACCTAAAAGTTTTCTGCATTTGGACCATTCAAATGGGAATATTACTCTATTTCCGTTCCCCACATGACAAGAAGCAGATAACAGAATAGGATAAGATCTCCTATCAGAAAGACGTGTGCTCATGAACAAGTTAAATGGACTCTCAGAACTTTTAACATGTGTTTTTAATATGTTTCGTACAAAGTTTTAATGTAATGTTTTTAATATGTATTATTAGTGTGCATGCATTTTTTGGAGTTTGTTCAGTGTTTTTTGATGTATTGCCATTTGTGTGAGAGGCTGATGAAGAACCGGCTTGCAAGGTTCGAAACATGTACCTAACTTAGCGCAATAATAGCGCAAAATATTATGTATTGATTTGACGGAAAGTTTCAACTGATTAAACTATTTATATACGTCAATACGGACCAGAAATGGCAACTAGTATTCCCATTACGTCAATACTACTTGTATTTTGTGTCTTGTGATGGCCTTCTCAGTATGTGCTAGCCATGCGTATTGGTGAGGTGTCTGTACCAACTGACGAGCCCAACGGCACACCGGGGCGAAACGCTGGCATTTTTTGTTTGATCTAGCCGGACCAATTTTATCATATTATTTGATAACTAATGTTATAACGGGATTCCAAATGTTATTGCGGGCGAAGCCGCGGGTAACAGCTAGTAAATAAATAAGTATGAAAAATTAAAATAACTCAAAGACTAGAGCTAAACTTGATATTTCATTATCATTTTTGTGTTCTGCACCCTGCTGTTTCCATCGCAGTTACAGAAAAAAGTTAAATTTTCTTAGTAAGTGTAATGAGGTACGAATTTGAAATTGTTGCCCTAAATTTCATCACAGTATACTGTAGGTTATAGTTATTTAATCGATCACATGGAAAACTTCTATAATTTATTGATAGGAGAATATAGGCCAGTAGAATATATGAAAATAGGCTAAGCTAGTTCTTCACGGAACTTCTTGCTAATTAAGAAATCCTTCAAGAAGTTCTACTGAGGGAGACTTTACGGGTTTACTCAAGGCATTTCTGTGCTATTTGAGCATATTTCAAGTTATTTCTCATGGACTGGGGACTCTTGCTATAATAAATCATGTGATACAAAAGCTCACTTGAACTAACGAGCAAAGCAGATAACTATTTAACTTATACAAAAAGTTAGTTTAATTCTGACTTTTACAATCCAAAATTCTAGACGTTTTGAGCAAAAAATTTCTGCCAACTGGACGGAATATTTACAACCACATACAAAATGTAAAAAACTCTAATACAAATTTCTTTATAGACCTCAAATTACTAAATTTCTTCCATAAATTAGACTCAAATTTCTACAACAAACAAATAAAAACTTCAAGTAAAAGTATATGTATTCTCTACATACAAGATCTTCTTTACTAAGTACAGCACTAAATTGCTTATTATAAACACAGCACTAAGCTTTTATCACAAACTATACAGTATCTCTGGTGTAGCATAACAAGGTCATGGCGTTATTACTTCCAAGTGCAAATAATTACAAAACTTTAATATCTAAGGATGGATGTGCCACCAGCAAGCCATTGAAAAATTATCAGAACCATTTTATTCAGTCTTACAGCAATACACCATTATAAATCTGCTGGTCTAAAATAATTGAGAACATTAACTGTCCATTGGCTTTCGACACCTTTTGTGAACTCCCTTACGAAGCGATAGTTGCAAATGATGATTTTGTCTCTGTTTTCAGCCATTGCTTCCATATTCATTGACGATGATGTTGCTTGCTCCTGGAGCTGCTTCAAGCCCCACAGCGTGTGATACACCATGGTGATCTCCACAAACCTCTGCTGGTTTTCTACAAAAGAAAATCAACAAGTAGCCACAATCGTTAACAGGTATAAAATACACTGATGGAAATGCATTGAAGAACACTCGGTATACATTGTCCAATCTGAACAGGGTTTGTAGCACAGAATATGACTGAATAAAGGCAGGCAAATGACAGTTTGAAGGGCACAGCACACCACTGACTGTCCATAGCCCTCTGCCAAAACCTCTTATGAAAGGCCATCTAAGGCGAAAATTATGAACATCATTAATCACCAAAGGACATCTGACAATAACCAAAAGTGTGTGGATTACAGTGATTTGATTTTTAGCCTATTTTTATTTATGAAAAAAAATAGGCTTATGAGATCACCTTTTGTCCGTGTCTGTGTCCATGCCCCCCGAGCCCCGTAATAAAATCTAAACGGCTGGAGCGATTTCAATGAAACTTGGTAAGGTCATAGTACTATTTTGGTCGACCCCGATCGTGCCCTTTAAATTTGATTACGTCTCACCAATCCAATATGTGACTCTGCAAAATAATTCACCGGCATTCTATATCTCCTAAACTATTACTGATATCGTCCTGAAATTTAGAACGGTGATAACCAACACTACTAGAAGTTCATCTATGTGACTTTCAAACACTTGGAAACTACAAAACGAACATGGCAGCAAAGCGAAGTTGAATCATTTAAATAGACTTTTGTCGTGATTTAACCATCCAAACGCAGTGAAACTTGGTACAGCAAATGTTTATACAAATAAGTTTTTATTTCTTGTATCCTAATCACGCGATCGAAGTGAACGTTCCTATAATAAACCTACGCAATAATCCTCATCTAATAGCACATAACTCTATGACCTACATATTTAAAAAACGAAAATCGCAACCATCTGAAATATTTAGACGGTTCTCAATATCTATTAATCTATGACAGCAATCAAACTGAAATATTTTATATTGATGAGCCTATAAACACAAGTTCATCTATGGGACTTTCAATAACCTGACGAGCACAAATTCAACATAGCGCCAACGAGAAATTTAAACATTTAAATGCACGTTTCTCGCAATTTAACCATCCGAGCGCAGTGAAACCAGGTACAGTAAATGCTTATACAAATTTTAATCCACTGGCGTCTAATTTATTTCAATTGTTTTCATAACCACAAGATGGCAGCTGTGCAAAATTTTAAAATCTCTTTTTTATTTCTTGTGTCCTAATCATGCGATTGAAGTTTGAATACTACACCTACACAATAATCTTCATGTAATGGTACATAAATCTAAGGCCTACTTATAAAAAATCCAACATGGCGACCATCCGAAATAATGAGACGGTTCTCAATATCTACGAATCTATTACAGCAATCTAACTGAAATTTTGTACTTTGATAGAGGCAATTAACATAAGTAGGATATATGAAAATAGGCTCTATAGTTCTTCACGGAACTACTTGTTTGAATATCAGCTGATAATTTATTCAAGTATTTTTCCAGAAATTAATTTAGGAGAGGAAAACATTCGACAGTTTAAATAAAAATTCGAAGAAAATGAAATTGCCTAGACATTCAGCGTTCTGCCCCAGTGTACCATTGAGCTCATGAGTTGTATAATACACCTCACCAAACCCTGGCTAGTGCAAGCTGAGAAGACCACAGCACTGCAAGGCTCTTATAAACCACTTTTTCCAAAAAATTGCCTGCCGGGCAGTTTCAGGTTTCTGAAGAAACCTAGAGCAAGTTAGGGAAACTATGAACCATGTACTAACCAGTATCTTGGTGAAGAGTATCATACCAACTGATAAGCTGGACAAAATTGTCTTGACATCTCGATTAAATTGGAATTAATATTGATTCAGATCAACCGAGTTTAAAGTCTCTAAGTTTCTTCAGAAACAAAGATAATACTGCGGAACACGATTTTTGGGGTCTAAGATATTAATACCTTTTTGTGGTGCTCTTGGGTTGAAAATCCTGAAAATGGTATTAGTTTTTACATATCAGCTCTCACTCTCATGTTATGGCATATTAGGTTTTTAAATTAAGCCGACATCATAGTCAAAGAAATAACAGTACTCCATTAATCCTAAGAGGGCGGAACTTAATATCTAAATCGCAAGGCAGGTTACCCTCAAGCGGAATTTAATACACTGACCGGCACGGAAAACGCAACACTTCAATTTCTTCCAAAAACTGAAATTTATTTTAAATTTATGACACTCATCTACTATATAATGATGAGATATTGTAGTGTGGTCCCATGTAGGTGTCTAACAATGGAAAAGACAGACTATTATAAACAAATTAAGCCAGAGATGCACACTTCAAGGAAAGAGTGCTATCAGAGCGGGAAATTTTGAGTAAGCTCATAAAGGTAAATGCACTTCTGTTTTGATTTTATACACTTCACACTTTACTTCACAGACCTCGGAGACCTCTGTTCGCATCTTCAAAAGCGTGTACTACCACCTCTTGCACACCAATGACGGCATTCAACCTTTCAGGGATGCTCCTGATTAATGCTGTAATGTCCTGTTGAGGAATCATCTCCCAATCTTCCAGGAGGGCATTCCGTAGGTCCTGTAGCGTCTCTGGATAGCGCTGACGGGCTCTTCTCCCTAGCCGGTCCCAAACTTGCTCAATAGGATTCATTTCAGCGCTTCCAGCAGGCCAAGCCATAGCATAAATCCCTGCTTCATCCAAGAACTCTGGCAAGATGTGGGCGTGCATTGTCCTGCATTAGTGTGAAATGATCACCAATAAATGGAGCGAAAGGCACAATATGCTCCAGAAGGATTTCCTCCACATACCGATGTGCGGTAAGACTCAAGACCGAATCCGTCCTTGCAACCATACTGATCACCATCACAGAACCACCCTGAATAGGTGGCCTGGATGAGAATGTGCAAGGAGAATACCTTTCCCCTGACCTTTTCCAGACCCTCTCTCTCAATCAGATGTTCGGAGTCCAAATAGACTCATCGGTGAACAACACTTGTTGCCATTGTTGTACTGTCCATCCATGTTGTTCCCTTCCGAATCGTAGTCGAACTGTGTGATGTTCTCTGGGGGTTCTGGGTCTGTAACTGGTTTTCTGGATTGAACATTGGTTTCTTCCAATCTTCTTCGGACGGTTCTCTCACTACCATTGAACCCTCGAACTTGGTGGAATCTATTTCGTGCTTCAATGGCGGTGGTTTGACCGTCGTGGAGAACTTGAAGTTGTAAGAAGCGGCCATCTGTCTCCAATCTTGCTCTTCTCGGGCCTGTTCTTGGTCGGGCCAGTTCCTGGTCTCCTTGCAAAGCCTCCAGTTTTCCTGTACCTTCATACGGTTCTGGAAATCGGGGAAGGTGTACTGCCCTGCTAAGGATAAAGGCAGTAACAACATGAACTTGAAAACCGAGGAAATTGAATTCAAAGTTTAATCAATTTCTATTTACTTTCTACTCTATGGATCATGTTAAAATTAATACATTAACTAAAACAAAAGGAGGAATTTCATTTTCTGGCATCGCAAATTATATTTTTCAACGAATTATTGAATTATGGCAGATACTGCCATTTTACATAGTTCATGTGGGTTTCCACTTTGATTGAAAAAAGTCCTCTCGGCACGCCAGAAGGCGGAGGTAGATTTCACCTGGCAAACTTGGGGATAGGCGAAAATAGGCAGAATATGCAGGTTTTCGTAGAAGGATCAGACCTCATTTATTGTGAAGCAGTATTTTATAATTGGAGCTTAATTAACTTTTTTTTCGTCGTTTTATGCATATTTTAAACATTTTATTGTCTTATGGGGACGGTAACCTTCTTGTCATTTGGGGTCCATTTTTATACTTGTGGCACACTGTCCTTATGCAAGGTTTCGACACTGATGAGTAACTATCTAACGGTCTGTCACTTCTTCACGCAAAATTGTATCTCCCGCAGAGATTTTAGTTGGTTCCTCTGTTTAGGGGCTGCGACAACGCGGTCATGTAACCCCGTGTACTTTGGGTGAGTGTAGAATCTGTCTGACAAACGGTGTGAATTTTGATGACTGTATTAGTCTGTAATTCAGGTAAGGACTGGAGACGGTCAATTTCAAGCAGTAGTTCCTAATGTTGCTACCAGATACTACCGTCAACGACATCTAGCTGTGATCTTGGCTACTAGATGCCACTGCAACCAGCAACTCGCAACGAACGTTAAAACTTCCCCTACAAAGGAAAGCATACTGAGGGATTTTTAGCGCTCTTAGAAAATCCGACGACTTCGGCCGGCTTTGAACCCGCGACCTTGGGCATAGAAGTTCAGCATGCTATCAGTTACGTCACCGAAGCCGCTTCACACTTAGTCAGATGGAAATCTGAATCTGATCTCGTGAAAGTGCGTTGTCATGGCAACGTCTGATGGCTCATCCCTCATCAATATAGCAGTGTTGCCATGGCAACCTCTGATAGCTCTTGGCATTTTCTTATAATTCCGAAATAATTTTTCTCATCCCTTGGCGTAATGGTGGGTCTTATCAAAAATTCTTTCAGACAAAAGTTTTAGGTAATTATTAGAGGAATATTGTCCATTTTGTACGGTTTTGATATTGTGCCTATTAAGAGAGATATGATTAATGTTTCCCGAAAAACCCACATTTTCCCACCCCTTTGGTCAATGGTTGGTGCTATCAAAAAACGTTTCAAACATAAATTTTTGGGCCTTATCCGACACATAGTATGAACTTTGAATGGATTCGATATTTCAAATATTCAGAGAGTTATAGCGATATTTCACTTTTTCATAAAAAGCCCCCCATTTTCACCCCTTTTGACCGATTGTGCTCATTAACGAACTCGACAGAGATGTTATAGGGATACATATTCTGTAAAAATTTCAAAGTGATTGGTGAAAAATTGCGGTAGTTATCATGTCCACAAGAAAGTGATATATATATAGATAGATACATATATACATATATAAATAAATTATATATAAACTTTTGAACTGATGGTGGTTTTGGGATCTAGGGAATGTGAAACGCGAAGATATATCAAAATTTTCCGGAAGTCGAAACATGGTACCCATTGCAATAGTTAGCTTTCTAACAAAATCTACCTAAAAGCAGTAAGTGGATGTTACTGCCCTTTATCGTTGTATGCTGTTGATGCTGCTTTTTTCTTTTGAACTCTTATAATTAAAAAACACAATAAATTTAAAATCAGATGATTTGAGTTAGGATTGTATTAGTTGAATTGCAACTATTACAGAAGGAAGCACAATCCAATGTAAAGTGAATAACAAACCATGCACTGTAAATACTGTTTATCACAGTGTTCAATAAAAGTTATTTTTAGCCAAACAGTTAATTCCTATTCACATCCAGAATTGTTTTCCTAGAACAATCTTCTGTTATCAGGCATTAGCGGAGTGAGGTTTCTGAAAATGCCTTCCTTCTTTCCTTGGAAATTCTGCATGGTTTTGTGTGCTGAACTGGTTCAGGGAGGGCGGCCTTTCTTTACAACAGCAGATTTCAAAAAATAGAGTACAAGATACGTACTTATTTGCTTCATAGTCTGTTCTATAATGAAGGTTATGATCACCTCTTCTTGCACAAATATGGACAATTTTGGAAAGAAGAATTTTCTCAGGATTGCAACGTTTGGAATTCCGCTTAGAAACTGAAGACAAATCTTGAAAATTATAGAAGTCAGAAATATTCATAACTTCTGTAATAACTTTGCCATTATTAGCAGACTGCACAGCACTACGTCGTAGGTCTTTCCTTGACGTTTCAATGATAATTCAACTTGGTGGTGAAAACTGTCACAAGACATGAATGTATGTCCAGGTTCGAAATAGTTCACTTCAACCGATTTCACATTGACTTAAGATTAACTGGAGTGTTTTCCATTTTTTAAGTCCGTATTGACGCTTACAAATCGACTCTCGAACAATTTACTATGTAAACCAGGAAAGAAAGGCCCAGTTTTTATTTTGAGCAGCACAAATGTCAAACCAAAACATGAACTGCTCTGAATCCGTGTGAAACAAAATAAACTGCATGAAAGTATTTATCAATTCCTCTTTTCCCTTCCCTCTGATCCCTCCATGCCACAAGGCAGCAAATGGAAATAGTTTGGTCTGATTTGATCCCACCGGTGCAAAAGTTTCATTATAGGCAATAACCCTACTAGTGAAGAAGGCTTTTTTAAATGTGTCAATACAAGGTAACATTGTAACCTTTTCCAAGTCAGCAGAAGCACATACTGTTCCAGATTCAAGCTCCTGTTTGCATTGCTCCTGTAAAATGAACGAGCACTGGAAGTGCGTTGAATGTGATGATCCCAATGAATACAGGTTCCACATTCTGGATCCAGATTGTCTTTATTATGACCAGCATTGTGCAAATTGAAAGTCTCACATATTTCGCATTGTTCATGTCCCAATTTTGTAAAATGTATGTAGCAAAAATGAACAGACACTGCTTTCTTACATTGTAGCCAGTATTTACTGCATTTGTCATTGTTGAGTATAGTAGCGCGGAAAGAACGTACAACCTTAAAGAGCAGTATCTTTGCAGATACTGCTTTCTTACAGTGCAGGTTCTACTTACTGCTCTCTGTCATTGTAGATGTTCAAAAAATTGCAAAGGTAGTAACTGAGTTTTCCTTATATTTTGAACAAAATATCATATTACTGCTTTTTAAGGTTGTGTTATGATGCAGACCATCGAGACGATTCCAACGATACCAATACAGTACTCCCATTATTTTGTATTTCTGCAGTTACTGCCTTTTTCCTTAGCACGGCACGGCAGTGTAGTCCTCAACACTTGTGCAATGTAATGCATGCCGTGACCACCTTCCACCAAAGCAACAGTTTTTGCAGCTTGTTCAGGGCTCAAGGGCATGTTTGCTCCAGAAAGCTAATTACGACAATCACAGAAAGATCCTACAAACACATGTGATTGAAAAGAGAACAATTCAAAGTACAACAATAAGCGCTATAAGGGCGGGAACACATTATTGGCTCACATCAAGTTTTCCAGGCTACGAGGGAAAAAATAATTGAGGCTAGTGTAATCAACAATCGACACTTCATTGTTTGCTCGCAAAGAAACGCCAATAACATACCCTGTCTAAAACAATAGGTAGAAGTGCTTCACTTTGATTAAATAGATAATTACATAATAATTACACATCATTTATTGTGTGTAGCCGGGCAGTGTATATTATATCGTCAGAGACTCTAAAAACTCAACAGATGGCAGTAAACTACTTTTAGGTCTGGCCTAACAGGGAACCCATGAATTGAGTGGTATTATCTCCCTGCAAGCTCTGAGAGGTTCAGTCGAGCTTGCGTCACTTGTTCCAAGAACAGCTTTCTGTGATTTATACAGTTATTTTGCGACATGTGCAGTAAAAAAGGGTCAGTGAGCAAAAGATTGCTTCAATCTTGGACTCCACAGATTTGCTGTAGATTTGCATTTGAAGAGTTCGAAGATGGATATTCAAGTAGTGTCTCTTATGCCCTTTATGCACTAAAACATTTCGATAATATCCTACGCACTTCTGAGACTGAGTACATCCAATAATCAAGGAAAGCCATTAGTAATACGTACATATATATGTTTATAGCTAGTGTTCGATAATTCTGGACGAGTTTTAATTTGCCATATTTTCGGTCCGCGTACGGAGATAAAACACATCCGCCTGCATAGGGTTAAGATAACATGTGTTGCGACCAAGTTTCTTAAATTGAAGTTAGTTTTTATCCATTTCTTGTTCACTATGACATATTGCCTAACAGAAATAGAACAACACAAGTTATAACACCTTCAGTTTGACATATCACTGAATCCACATTTCTGTGATTTACTGCAATGGGACATTTCTGAACATTCTTGAATAATGCTCTAACAATAGATAGTCTGCCTTCATATGCGTATCCCTTCATCCACGGGTCCTCATTTCTAAATTAATAAATTATCATTCTTCTTCTTCCTAGCATTACTCCCTTGCGGGGTCTGCTACTTTGCTACATCTCCTCCACTTCTTTCGGTCGTTGACATCTTCTGGTGTTAGACCAACAGCGTGCATGTCAGCCCTGATGTTGTCAGTCCACCGCTTTGCAGGTCTTCCACGTGGTCTTGTTCCACCTGGGTTGATGTGGAGTGCTCTTTTGGCAACTGAGTTGTTCTGTCTTCTCATGACGTGACCGTACCAGCGTAGATGAGCCTCCCTCACCTTCTCGACAATTGGTGCAACACCAAATCTTCGCCGGACGTCTGTGTTCCTTGCATGGTCAAATCGGGTCAGCCCCATCGACCATCGGAGCATCTTCATTTCCATCGTATTCAAAATGTGCTCATGTTGTTTGGTCATAGGGCGACATTCAGTCCCATAGATGGCTGCTGGGCGTACCACAGACTTATAGACCTTTGCCCTTAAATGCAGAGGCACCTTTTTATCACAGAGAACTCCAGTGACTTGTCTCCACTTGAGCCAGGCTGCGTTTACCCTCATCCGAGTATCAGGAGTGGCATCACAATTTGAAGTGACAGTGGACCCTAAGTACTTAAAATTCATGATCTTCTGCAGATTTTCTGTGCTGATACTGATGGTACCTCTAGTTTGGGGGCCACATTCCAGGTATTCTGTCTTCTGGATATTGAGGTGTAGTCCATTTTCAGCCAGTCTGTCGTTCCACGTTTGAACCCTGTGCTGGAGTTCAGGGCGGGTTTTTAGGGGCAAGTAACACATCATCCGCATACAGAAGGGTCCAGGGATGTGAGGTCTGTATGTCCGCCGTTGCTGTATCCATGCAGAGGATGAATAACAGTGGTGATAGAGCAGAACCCTGATGAACACCCACAGTGATTTCAAAAGGTGGGGAGACTCCAGCTGGACTCCGAACTACACTAGTGGCATTGCGATACAGAAGTTGCACCCAGCTTACATATTCCTCAGGGACTCCATGGCAACGAAGAGCTCGCCAAATGAGATCATGAGGGATACGGTCAAAAGCTTTCTCTAAATCGAGAAATGCCAGGTGTACACTCCGCTGCCTCTCTCTGTGCTTTTCCATTAAAAGGCGTGTGGCATGGACAGCATCGATGGTACTGCATCCCTTAACAAACCCACACTGGTTTGGTGTTACAGTGACAATATTTCTGAGTCTACAATCAAGCACACGCTCAAATATTTTAAACGTATGATAGAGGAGTCGAATAGGGCGATAAGTTGAGCAGTCACCCACATCACCTTTTCCCTTCCAGATTGGAACTGTTATGCTAGTTGTCCATGCATGGGGAAGTTGGTTCTCAGCAATGATCCGGTTAAAGAGTGTGGCAAGGAATTCTGAGGCAGGCCTTCCTAGAATTTTCCATATTTCCGTCGGTAAGTCATCTGGGCCAGTTGCTTTCCCACTCTTCATCTTGCTAATGGCAAGCATTACTTCCTCGGATGTAATTGGAGGAACGGGTCCTAAGGTAGGATCAGGACTTGCAATTGATGGGTGTGGAAATTCTTCATTGCAGATGCCAAAAAAGTAGTCTGCCCAACGTTGGAGGATAGATTGCTGTTCTCGTAGTAGCTTAGCGTTCGCATCCTTGATATGCATGACATGTCCAATGTCCTGAGTTGAACGATTACGGGTCTTAGCAAGACGATATACATTGTTTTCTCCTGATGGTGTGTCAAGCTGGTCGTACAGGTCTTGATAATAATTGTCCTTTGCAGCAGCTACTGCTCTTTTTGCTGCTGATTTCAGGTTACGGTATTGCTGGAGGTCAGTATCAAGACGCGAGTTCCACCAAGTCTTGTAGGCCATCTTTTTCTCCCTGATAACTTGCTTGACTTCATCACTCCACCACCAGGTCTGTTTATCAATGTATTTTCGTTCGGGTATGGTTTTCCCCACAGTTTCTTTCGCCGCCTGATGTATCTGTTTCACAGCATCCCTCCACATGCCATCAACTGATTGATCAGACTTCACGGAGAAGTTTGCCAAGGCTGTGACCAACTCATTGCGGTGGGCATTCAATCTCCACCACTTGATACGCTCAGGCCCAGTTTTAGGTTTTGTTTTGGGTCGCTTAACGTTTTTATGAATATCAAGGACAAGCAATCGGTGTTGAGGGGCAACGTTGTCATACGGAATCACTTTGGTATCTGTCACCAGCTTCATATCTTGTTGCCGAACTAGCCAGTAATCGATCTGAGTAGCATGTCCTCCACTGG
The DNA here is from genome assembly GCA_946902985.2 of Meconema thalassinum. Lineage (NCBI taxonomy): Eukaryota > Metazoa > Arthropoda > Insecta > Orthoptera > Tettigoniidae > Meconema > Meconema thalassinum. Next base: position 16,140,578 of record OX336392.1, read on the forward strand.
TATAAGTAGCTAGATGTGTTAGCCTCTTTTTGAAATAAATTATCATTAAATTACTAATATCTACAAAACTAGAGCTGCTACAACAAAATGATGACCAGTTATGGAATCAGCAGTGCAGAAATACCTTTAATCAATTTCCCCCCCAAAAGTAATCTGCTGTAAAATTAGGGTGTGGAATTAATGAAGGTGGAGTCTCCGTGGCTTAGGCGGCAGCACACCGGCCTCTCACCACTGGGTCCGTGGTTCAAATCCCGGTCACTCCATGTGAGATTTGTGCTGGACAAAGCGGAGGCAAGACAGGTTTTTCTCCAGGTACTCCGGTTTTCCCTGTCACAATTTCATTCCAGCAACACTCTCCACTATTATTTCATTTGTCATTAATATTTAATCATTGCCCCAGGGGAGTGCGACAAGCTTCGGCAGCCGCCACAGTTCATATCCTCGCCGCTAGATAGGATCGGTCGACTGGAAGCAGGCTGAGTATTTTCAATTAATGAAGGTGATCGAGGTACCATCCCCACATTTACCTGGAGTGGCTGTGGGGAAATCCAGGGAAAACTATACTAGGGATGGTTTCTGTCAATGCTGAATTCAAACCTCAGATCAAATTAGAGCTCGGTGTGAGACTAACGAGTGCAGTTGGGTCTCTAAATTTGATATATCCTACCTTATTTTGCTCTTTAACCCGTTGAGTGCTTCGTCTTTCTATAAACAATGCACAAGAATTTATTTTTCTTTTGAATTTACATTTAGATTAATAAAGATCCAAAACTTATAGACATTTTAATCCTCACAACTCGTGGGACGTGGTTTGGCAACCACGGGACCCCAGCTGAGTCCGGCATTGCTTCCACTTACTTGTGCTGGGCTCCTTTCAGTTATCTTTCCTGTCGGCCTCCCTTGGCCAACTCTTGTTCTCTTCCGACCCCGACGGTATTAGGGTATCCGAGGCCTAGGGAGTCTTTTAATTTCCCGCCTTAATTGGCCCTCGTCTACCTTTGGGTGTGGCGAACCCATCGTACAAATAGCCTAAATATGATAGTGTGAGAGTCGAGGCCTCGGATGGACGTCCTTGATTCACGCCCCGACCCAGATCACTGGAATCGGTAAATGAAGAAGAGACATTTTTATTATTATTATTATTTAATTGAATAGCACAATTACAGAGCACGTAAAATCAATACTTCAAATCTTGCCACATGTCTTTTTTCTCTCTCCCCACATTGACTTCACCCTCTGTGATCTCTGCTTCCAGAGCTGGTCAATGTTTCGTGGCTGCTTTTGTTGTCTTTCTTGTTCCTCACTGAAGATCACTTTTTGAATTTCGTCTGGAAATAAATTCCTATCATATGTATCTGTAATGTCAATATCGGCTTCCTTAACAATTTGTTTTGTTAGCCAGTCATTATTCATGGGCATGGTGTGAATGATGTTCTCCACATGGGTGTGTTAGGTCGCGGTATGTTTCTGTTTTCCTTGGGCCTAGGATGCATCGAACCAATCTTCTTTCCATGAGCATGATTTTGTTTATGCCACCTTTCCGCATTAACTTTAATGTTTCAGCTCCAAAGAGTGCTTCAGGTCTCCACCACAGTATTGTAATGTTTAATTTTAGTGTCCCATTTTTATTAAATGCAAAAGATAAAAACTCTGCGCTGAAGTAGCAAATAGCTAACTGAGTAATTCATCACTTTAAAGGTTAAAGGTATCAACGCTCGGTGTTGACATTGCTCTTCACATTTAATACATGGTAGTAATTATGCTATTCCCCTACAACATAAAAGTAACTTACTGTCATCATCATTGAACATAACTCCTATCTGGTATGGAAATGAGAAATAGATGTCATCTCTGGAAATATCCAACATCTGCCTTTGTTGAATTGAAAAAGTGGATATATTTCTCTTCACTTCTTCCAGTGCATCTTCAGCCACCAAGCCACTCATGGCATCGTATTCCCCTCTGGACAAACATCCAGATATATATTCTAGGGCCTGTGAAAACAAGAAGAAAAAAAATTAAAAATACTGTAACCCCTAAGGAAACAATAGACAATTATTAGCAAAAGTGATTTCATTTCACACTGCTTTAAGATAAATCTCGATGGTAAGGAGAGAAAAGCAACGTCTTCTACATCAAGTGTGCTTTGACGAACAAGGGAACATCAAAAATACAAACCACCCAATCTCTCTGAAACTTTGTATACGTCATAGTCATTTACGGCAGTCTATGGAGAAAGAACTGACTACTCATGTCCCAGCCTGGTCATACTCGGTGCATATCATCAGTAACGACAACATGCACGTCACAATGTTAAACCAGGTACGCATCATTGCACTGATCCAGGAAGGCCTAATACAGACAGCAGTTGCAAACCATCTTGGAGTGAATCAAAGTGATATGTCGAGAGTATGGAGGAGCTATCAGCTCAAGGCCGCTTTGTCACCACCAGGAGCCATTGACCTGTGATGAGCTTCAGGTGTGCAAGTCTCCACCCAGACCATCATGCAAGGACCTTACATACCAGGAGGCCACTGCAAAATGTTTCTCTCCCTTCACCGCCACAAAGCTACTCGTCGGAGGTGGGTCAAAGCACACCATGCATGAGGACGTGCAGAGCAGCAGATGAAACCAGGGTCGCTTTCCACCAAGACAGTCTTCGCCCAAGGGTCTGGAGGCGTAGGGGATCTCATGCCAGACAAGGAAGCGGTGGGATAATGCTACTCATTGCTTTTAATAACACACCAACTGGAGAGCGTTACATTTCACAGGTGAAGCGACCAATTGTGCGTCCAACAACGCAAGACCACATCAAGCGGGGGTCACACAAACTATTCTTCAGAGGAGTCCGACATTACCCGGATGCAATGACCTGTGATATCGCCCAACAAGAACTGCATCAAACATGCATGGGATAAGCTGAAATTTGCTATTGCTCAGCATCCACATCCTCCCATAACTCGCCAAGAGGTCATTGATGATGCCGTCAGAGACAACTCGACAACTTGATCTGTGGTATACCATGGCCAGTTCAAGCCTTGCTGGATGTCCATGATGGCAACGTTTCTTATTGAACTGTCACAGTATGGCAAAATGCAAACACTACTCATTCCTAATGTGATGGGTCACAATTCTTTCTTTTAGACAGGAATAATCATGCACCACGGCCACAAGGGAAGCTGCAGCAAGTCTGAAGATCACAGGTTCGAATCCAAGCTCTGAAAGTATCTACCCTGAATGTGGTTCCCCAGGCAAATGCCAGGATAGTACCTTACTTCAACGCCCGGGGCACCTGCCTGCCACATCCCTGTCACAGAAAGACAGGTTATTAGACAAGCTCAAAACATATCCAACTACATGGGGCTGATGTCCTAAGCACCTTAAATGGATTAACAACATAAAATATTCATGAGAATGCAGGCTATTTTATAATACCCTATCCCAAATAAGCTCTTCATCATGGCAAACAACCATTTCAGGTATGAAATACCACGACATGTTTTCCTTGGTATATTAATAGTTTGTATGCAAGATCTCAGCAAGATGAGAGGTTCGTTTTGTGATGTTCCCTCATAAGCTGAAGAAATAAATACGGTGCACGGCTTCACAGAGTCCTCCACCCGTTCGCAAGCATAGTATAGTACAAAGGGGGCCCTGTTCAATAAGAATCAAAAAGGATAATGATGAAATCAGATAGACTTCAGATAAACTGTCCATAAAATTAGAAGTTAAATATATTAGGAAGCAAAAGGTTAGCCCAACTTAAAACAACATATTCTACAGGAACCCAGACAGACAAACTTGAGAGTTAAAATGCTAAAAGCTATTTTCCCGCGTTGCCTGTATCATCAATCAACAGAATTGCTCTTCAATCGGACAAGAGTGCTCATGACAATTATTTTATCACCGTATTATCTGAAAGAAAAGTTTTGCGAATTACAGTCGAGCGTCGATGATCCAGATTAATTGTGACCGGACCCTGTCCGGATTTTCGACAAGGACCACAAATAAGGTCGTTTGAGTTCATAACAAAAAGAAAACTTACTAAAACCGTTAATAATTCACTTTAGTGGTTAAATAATTGGAGCAGATAAATAAAACCATTAATTACATGGACTTATAATGTATCTTGGTTGGTTCCTCAGTTTAGGAGCTGCGACAACGCGGTCATATAGCCCCGTGTACTTTGGGTGTGTGTTATCTGTAATTCAGGTAAGGACTGCAGACATTCAATTTTCAAGTAGTGCCTACTTTTGCTACCAAACGCCACCGTCAACAACAACTAGTTCTTAACTTCGTAACTAGATGCCCCGCAGTCGGCTCCTGGCGACGAATGTTGGAACCTAAGAGCGTTAGTCAAATCTAACCTATAATTTAGCTTCACACAAGTGTAATTAGTGGAAGGTTCTTTTACATGCCATAAATCTATAACATGGGACCGCCGGTGTTACTTCCCCTCCAAAGGAAGGCATACTGAAGGATTTTTAACGCTCTTAAAAATTCCCGCGACAAAGAAGATCAGGGAAAAGAAGGACGGAGGATTGTCGAGTTAGTCATAAAGAAACGATGAGGGAAAACAGCAGATCATAATTAGTTTTATGTGATCCTAAACAGCTTAATAATGTTATTGGTTTTAAGTCTCTTTTTACAACTGCGGCTTTTAGAGACGCCGGGGTGTCGGAGTTTGCCCCTAAGGGGATCTACAATGTGCCAGTAAATCTACTGACATGGCTCCCTCGCTTCTACGCAGCCTCAAATGCCAACTGACTGCGCAATGATTCGATCCTGCAAGCTTGGGCACAGCAGGCGAGAATGTTAACGCTTAGCCACGCAGCCAGCCTGATGATGAATAGGGTGATAAAATAATCATCACTTTCCGCCCAATCTATTTGACTGATAAACGCCGCAAGCTAAGCCGGCTGTGACTGGCGCTGATCGTGGCCGCGCATACTCGGTCCAGCCTGTGGTAGGTGCGCACTTGCACCCTTTTACCAAACTTGTTCAATAATGTGTACTTACAGTGCTCATAGGTGATGTCCTCCCTCTCTTGTAACACACACCTGACATCTTCTGATGAAAAAATGTCTGTCAACTCTTTTATTATTTACAGAGCCTGTTTCCTTGAATCATTTAGCGAGCCTCCTAATTGTACTGGCATTAGGCTCAGGTCATCCTGGAAACTTGATTCGAAATTTTCGTCTAGTTTCAGAACAAGATTTTCTGCTTTTCATACACGAATTATGGATATACACACGTTCACGCAATGTGAATTGGTGTCTAGGCATGACTGATAATCACAGCAATCACAATACTCACTAAAAGTGCAACACTAACGTCTAAGCTTTGCAGATACACGTCCATATGAATGACAAAACACATGTGAACTAACGATATGAGTCAGCGGAGCGGGGTATTGCGAGGCCCACTCGCTGCGCACCTGGCCAGCCAAATGGCGCCATAGTTTGCCGCAATAACCGGGGCGCACTAAGATAATGACCCTGTACATGTTAAATCGCATCAGAAATTTGTATAGGATATTCTATTTATGACACCCATTTTCATTACTGCAGACCTAATTTAACCTAATCAATGCCAAACCAGTAAACATATATTTCTGTGTGACACTTAATTTGCCAAACACATATGGAAGCATCAAACCTGCTTGAATCAAGCACGAGCTGTTCAAGGAAGTTCTAACGTAAATATCTTTCAGTTTAATGCACAACTTCCATGCTTTTCTCCTATATTCCAGTTTTATGCATGACTCTGATGTTTTTCATTTGCCTATAAGTAGAACACCGGATTTTTGATTTTAACGATACCCGCGAAATATTTCAGCAAGCATAGATATGTTATCACAACTATATATCTACCCCATATATGTCATTTTCTTCGATATTGAAGCCGCGAAATATAACTATTTTGCGAAATGAGTGATTTTTACCCTAAAATGCTAAATACTAACAAAATGCTGGTAAGAAGATTAAATAAAACATATTTATTTTAAAAATAATTGAAATAGTTCCCATATCTGTCCTATGACGAAGGGACGAAGAACACTTCAACACAGGGAATTAATGACAACTTACCTCTCTTGGGAACAGGATTCGCCATACACAATTCTGTGCTTGATTTGATCATCGACTTTACTTCTCCAACCGAGAGAGTCTCTTTACTATCAGTAAAATCAGCTAATAAAGCTTACACGCTGATCAACGTGCACGCCCCCACAAATCAACACAATAAAACTGGTTGATGAACACTCCCCGCGGCCTTTTTTGCTTCCTTGATATCATCAACAGGGGTTTACAAACTATGTATAATCATGGGCCAAATATTAACTCGTGAAATATTGGTGGGCCCAAATGTGTTTCTGTAAATGTCAACACTTCTTAAAGCATTAGTAAATTACTAGCAGGCCGTGCGAGAAATCTCGCATGTTCATAAGCCATACTTGCCCCAATAGGTTTATTATGAAAGACTAAAGGGATCCTGAAACCGTGGACAATTTCTGGGAAACTTTGGAAGAAACAACCAATAACATACCAAGACACCATGTGAAAATTTTATTAGGTGATTTTAACGCACAGTTAGGGAAAGAAAGGAAATTCAAGGATACCACAGGCCCTCATACTAAACACAAACGTACCAACAAAAATGGGGAAAGATTAATTGACTTCTGTAGAAACTTTGGACTTAAAATCATGAGCACCCAATTTCAAAAACCTGCACATAAATTGACCACATGGAGATCACCCAGTCTTAAACAGGGTGAGTACCAAATTGACCATGTCGCAATCTCCAAGAAAAACATAGAAGAAATTTTGAACGTCAGGGCTCGTAAAGGCGTCTTTCTCCAAATAAAGACAAAATTCCAACCAAATAGAAGACCAAAACGCCCACCAAAAAATTTCAGACCAGATCCGGAATATCTGAAACTCCACAAGGAAGAAATCATTTTGCAAATCAATCAGGAGGAATCAACAGACTGGAGAATACTAACGGGGAGAATTCAGGAAGCCATGAAGCTAGGACAACCACCTCGCTCCAGAAAACATCGCTGGTGGAACACAATTTGCGATCAAGCAGTTGACAATCGCATAATGGCTTGGAAAAAATTTCACAGTAGCCAAACAAAGGAAAACTGGAAGAACTTTCTTACCACTCAAAAACAGGCCTCAAAAATAATTAGGAAAGAAAAACGAAGGTATGACAACAACAGACTCCACGAAATCCAGCAGGATTTCACCAAAAATAATACTAGAAATTTCTAAAAGACATTTAGAGAAAATCTACGGGGATACCAAGCACCCAGTCTGTGCTTCAAGAGACACGACGGCTCATTGGAAACTAACTCCAAAAATAATTGCAAACTATTAGCCCAATATTTCAACTCTCTTCTTAACTGTGAACCACCTCTAGTAAAACTTGACTTCTCTCCTCCGGTATTCATACACTTGGACTCGCAAGCCCCCGACATTGAAGAAATTACGGAGATAATCCGACAACTCAAAAACAACAAAGCACCAGGGGAAGATGGGAACATTGCTGAACTCTGGAAACTGAATGATCCCACACTGACGCGGAAACTCCATTCCATAATTTCAGATATTTGGACAACGGAGCAATTACCATATGACTGGAAATGCGCTTTGATTCACCCGTTGCACAAAAAGGGCGACAAGACGGACATCAACAATTATAGAGGAATTTCCCTGCTCCCGGTTGCTTATAAAATCCTTTCCACAGCACTTCTGAACAGGTTAAAGCCCCAAATATATCCACTAATTGGTGACTACCAGGCTGGATTCAGAAAAGGGCGATCGTGTGCTCAACAGACCTGATGCCTAAAGACGATCTTACAAATGAGGAAATGTAGAAATACAGTGATTGCATTCATCGACTTCAGAAAAGCATACGACTCTGTTGACTGCGACACCCTCTTTAAAATCATGGAAGAATTTGGGAACGATCGTAAGACACGCAAAATCATAGAACAGACACTTACAGGAACAATATCCAAAGTGAAATTCATGGGCGAAATATCAGAGACCTTCGAAATCAAGACCGAAGTCCGGCAGGGGGATGGACTATCCCCAATCCTCTTCAATATGGTTCTGGAGAGGATAATTAGGGAATGGGAACCTCTTGTAAAGGGCATTCAAATCGGTATTAAAAAAGAGAACAGAACTAAAGTCAAATGTCTCGCTTTCGCGGACGATATTGCAATTGTCGGAGACAACAGATCGGAAGCGACTTACGCAGTGGAAAAGCTCCATGGGATTGCACAAAAGACCGGATTACATATATCTTACGACAAGACCAAATATATGAAGAGAAGGCCAGAAAATAAATCCCCTTTAAATACCAAATACGGTAAAATCGCACAAGTCTGCAGTTTTAAGTACCTTGGCGAAATTAAACAGCCCTCAGGACTTAATCGAATCGCCAATGAAGACAGAATCACTAAGCTCCAGAAGGCCTACAGGCTAACGTGGGCCCATTACAACAAGAAATGCATTTCGACAAACGCCAAATTACGACATTATAAAACAGTTATTCTTCCAGAAGCAACATATGCGGCTGAAACAATAGTAATCGATGGTCATTCTAAGATTAGGGAACTGGAAAAGCAGGAACGAAAAATTCTCCAGAAGATCTACGGAGCAATCAACAGAAACGGCATTTGGATGAAGAGACCTAGTACTGAACTCTATCAAAACACCATTACGATAACAGACGAAATTAGAAAACGCAGAGCCAAATTTTACACTCACATCCACAGGATGGCCACCTCCAGATTGCCCAAGAAACTACTCAGTATCATAACACAGAGCAAATGCGGCACAAAATGGCTTAAAGAGGTACAAAGAGACTTACAAATTATCAGTATACAAAATTTCGAAGACAGAACTGAGTGCCAGACGAAAATCAAGAATGTTAAGTCCGAACCAAGATCATTACGACAACCTTGAAAAAAGTGGACGGTTGAGAGGAAGCGGGAACATTCCGAGAGAATGAAGAGATTTTGGGAGGAGCGGAGGAGACACGCCTCCAAATGACATCATGTGATCCAAGTTTAAAGGTCACCACACACAGAAAGCTAAGCTAAGCTACGCTATGCTATGCTAAGCAATGCCAAGCTAAGGTGTGCTATGACACGAACAGAAAGCTAAGCTAAACTAAGCTAGGCAGCATATTTCTTATTACATGCTTTCCTACTAATGAAAATGTATAGTATCTTTATTGGAAGAGATCCTACAAGATTAAAAATTAGATTAATGATATTATTTTAATACTGCTTTATAAATTAATTTTTGTGTAATACTGTATATGTAACATAAAAAATAGGAACGTAGCCAGGATTATGTTTAGGTGGGGGTCCAGGTGTTGCTATTTTATTAATTAAAATTGTGGCCCACTATAGCTATGTATAAGATACGTGATTTTTTTTCTAAAACTATTCAAATTTGCCTATACGTATATAAAATAGCAATAGAGTAGATACTTCTATATTACCGTATTTGAATAGCCTATGTCTTCATTTAAAAATGATATTAGATTCTTTGCGTTATCAACTATATTCAATACTATAAGGATTACCGTATTTGACAAAATGAATTTAAAACGGTAATAATGCCGGCACTACTAACAAGAAAATAAGAATAATACTATAATATCACAATTGTCAAACGATAAGTTTGCCTCTTGGTTCAATTTCGGAGAGAATTCGGACCTGCCCCCCCCCTCCGACTACGTATCTACTACAAATTAAAACTAAACAATTAATTAATTAATTGCCTCCGTCTTATTCGTCAGTTATAATTACATTTTGTTGTTGGAGGCTGGATGGACCGGTATGGGTATTATGTGAAGATAATACAAGAAGATTATTATTCCTTAAAGCTAAATATTCCTCTTCTGCAGTGGATACACTAAATACTTTAATGCAGAAAGGGGAAAAAAACATATTGAAACTTATAATATTCTCCATGAAGTCTTGAAATCTAACGCGGAATTCGGTTCTAAATTCTGATATAATTTCTGCGTACTTTTGAGAATTTTGATTATCACAGTTTTGTAGGGCTGGGAAATGAACGAAGTTGTTCTTTTGGCCTGTCACCCATTGTATAGATAAAACGAAGTACGGTACTACCTGAATCACTACACTACACTCACAAACACGGCTACGCACACAACTCAAAGGTCTGCGGCAGCCCACCAGATCAACTGTTCCGGAATGAAAAGCGCATGCGCCAGGCCAGCTACAGCCAAGAAAATCGCCTGCCTAGCGATCTGTGTAGCTTAGCTTAGCATCGCTTCGCATAGTATAGCTTAGCATAGCGGCCTGTGTGTGTCACTCTACTTAAATGCATTGAGAGCGATATTTTTCATAACACCGCGTAGCTTAGCTTAGCTTAGCCTAGCTTTCTGTGTGTGGTGGCCTTAATCGCTCTCCTGTAGGGGAATTTTCGCTTAAATAAATAAAATAAATGTTTCATAAGATTCGAGATAACGAAGTCCTTTCTCGAGCTTGATTGGTTGAAGTCCTGAAATGATGGAAACACTGCTCTGCTTCTATTTAGGGGACAACATAAGTTTCACGAGTTAGTGAGAAAAGGACTAGGGCAGTCATGGAGACTGGTAAATGTTAGGTTAGGCCTTAAACACAATATAATTCGTTTGAGTCTTAATTCTTAATAAAAATTCTAGAATTAATTGTTTCTTATTCCCCCAAATGTTTCTATAGTGTTAATTATTTAACCAAATCTGCACACCGTACACATAGCCTAGATAATAAGCACACTCACTTTTTCATTTCACCACCAAGAATGTTTTATTTCACCGCTTTGAACATTTGATTTCACCGCTTTGAACATTTGATTTTACCATAAATCAGGGTCCCTACCTACCTATAAGTTATTCCAGTTTTAAGCACAATTTTGATTTTTCTTTTCTTTTTCAAATAACAAAATAAATATTTTTCTTGTGCAGATCAGAGCACAAAAGGAACCATACCCAGGACCAACAGAGTGGCTTTACAGATTACAACGATAACAGAAAACACATTGATGCAGGGCGAGGTGTTGCTCCACGTTTCAATAAATATCAATGTGTTATGTACAAGGAGATTCTTTTGCTGGTGCGGGGCCGGCGACTGACTGCTGGGTGCGCGCGTAGTCCGCCAGCTAACAGAGCTCGCACCGCGCAATGTGCGCAGGTGGAAACTGTAATAAAGTACATTAATTAATGGTAAATTCACCAGCAAATCATGATTAAAGAACTTGCCTTTTCACAGGAGATGCTGAAAATGTCCTCCTTCAGCTGACAGACAGGCGTTGTACCGTGTAAATAAATTAGCGTTTACACGTTGTAATTCCCTTCTGTTGTGAGGGATATCTGCTGCCGTATATTGTTCTCCAGCTCCACTAGAGTATGGGTAATTGATCTGCACACTTTGTATTTTAAATTACACCACAATTAAATATAAAGCGGGCTTAGGTCCGTGCTTCGATTAATCACAGTAAACACGCAAGGGGGAACAGGAGTAGCTACATTATGTAACGATGTAGCTTCCAAAGTTACTGTCCGTCAGCTGAAGGAGAACATTTTCAGCTTCTTCTCTAAAAAAGGTAAGTTCTAACCTTAAACTGGTGACGTGAGGTCATCCAGATTCCCAAGAAATAAAACATACATGTGTGCTTCTTTAATTAAATCTTGCAAGAAGCTGTTGTTTATGTTACCTTCATATCTGTGTGCTGACACTTCACACCCTCATTGATGCGAGTTTAGTGACTTTGACCCTGGTTATCTCGCCTGTGCACTATACGCGGCCCGAGCTCAGTTGGCTGGCGGAAGGCGCCCGGCAGCCGGCCCAGCACCAGAAAAAGAATCTCACTCTATTTTCAGATTTAAATATTTAATGAAAATTTAATTAAAATCTTATGTATCAAAAAGATGACAATAAATGGATTAACAACATATAATAAAATAAGTATTCCATGGATCAGCACCAAATTGAAAGAACATGTTAACACAAATGGTAATGTGCCAACCTTGTGCAATGCAGGTTCCAACTTTCTAGAGTTAACTGGGTCTATCACTTGAGCCCTTCAATGAATCAACACCAAATAAATCCAAGGATTGCATTCTATTGCAAGTAATCTGCTAAAAGAAAACAGACATTGCAACCATGAACAACGTGCGTTTCACTTTTCTAGGTAATACTTCTTCTTTCCTAGCGTGTATCCCGCGATGGTGCAGGGTTGCTGTTCGCCACTTCTTCCTGTCAAGGGCATCTTCAAGTTTAAGTCCACACATCACCAAGTCTTCCTTGATTCTGTCCAGCCATCTTTTCTTTGGACGTCCATGGTGTCGATTTCCTCCTGGATCGTATTGGAGAGCTGTTCTCATCACTTCTAGTGACATGCCCATACCACCGAAGACAGGCTTCTCTCATTTTATCAGTAATGGCTGCAACTCCCATCTGTTTCCGGATATGTTCATTCCCGACATGATCAAGCCGTGTAACACCCATGGACCAACGTAACATTTTCATCTCCATTCCATGTAGGGCTTGTTCATGCTTGGTTGAAGCTGGCCAACATTCTGTGCCGCAAAGTGCCACTGGTCGTATCATGGACTTGTAAACTTTCCCTTTCAAAGGGATAGGTACTTTCTTATCGCACAGCACTCCTGTGACTTGGCGCCACTTCATCCACGCAATGTTAACTCGTGCTTGAGCATCGAGAAGCGTTTCGCCATCTGAAGTGATAAGGGAGCCGAGATATTTAAAGTGTGTAGTTTTAGTGAGATGATGCTCTTCAATGCTGATGGTACCGTTGGTCTGTGTACCACATTGTAAGTATTCAGTTTTCCCTATGTTGTGTTTCAAGCCATTTTTGCTCAGACATTCCTTCCAGCACAGAGTTCGATTTTCTAGATTTTCGCGAGTTTGATCTGCGAGAAACACATCATCAGCATATAAGATCGTCCATGGACGAGGTGTCTGGGGCAGATGACCTCGTAGTTCCGCCCCTTAAAACAATAACTAACTAACTAACTGAGGTGTCTGAATGTCAGCTGTCACAGCTGAACAGAAGTGGCGAGAGTGCTGATCCCTGATGAACTCCAACAGTGATAGGGAAAGCAGGTTAAAATTGAGTATAACAAATTTCAAAGTGTCCGCCTAATCTTCGAATAAAGCAGGTTAAATTCCAGCTGGACAGCGTACCATACTTGTTTAGAGCATTATTCTCCATTTTAGGTCCGTATTGAATATATTCACTAACAAAACTATTAATAATTTCCGTCTTTTCAATACAATGTTGTTGTTAATCTATTTATCCAACTGGGTACATGTTTCATAGTTGTGTGTACTTCTTCAGCCCAAATACATATTTAGACATAAACAAGTATGATGCACACTATCAATCACATACAATGAAATTAACCCTGACATAAACATAGTACAGACTAAACATTGATACTACACGTTAAAATACAATGTGTCGTTACAATTGGTTAAAACACATAAAACAAAGTTTAGTCTGTACTATGTTTATGTCAGGGTTAATTTCATTGTATGTGATTGATAGTGTGCATCATACTTGTTTATGTCTAAATATGTATTTGGGCTGAAGAAGTACAGACAATTGTACGAAACATGTACCCAGTTGGATAAATAGATTATCAACAACATTGTATTGAAAAGATGGAAATTATTAATAGTTTTGTTACCATACTTGCGACGTTGCAGTAGATGGACTGAATACATCGGACGTAAACTTCTGGGATTTTTGAGCTCGAAGTGATCTCCAGATGAGCTCATGTGGCACCCTGTCGAAAGCCTCCTCCAGATCCAAGAAGGCGAGATGTTAAGGTTCGTTCGTTTCTCCATGTTTTTCCACAAGTAGGCGTACAGCATGGATTGAGTCGGGTGTACCAACCCCTTTGACAAAACCACATTGATTAGGAGATATCTGGATCATGCAGCGCAGACGATTGTCAAGAATACGCTCAAAGACTTTCATTGCGTGGCAGAGCAATCGAATTGGACGATAATTGAAGCATTCGCCAACATCTCCTTTACCCTTCCAAATTGGGATAGTAGTACTAGACTGCCAGGTTGTAGGTATGCAGCCATCCTCAATGATAGGATTGAAAAGTGCCGTAAGAATTTTAGCACCAGGATATCCAAGCAACTTCCAGATTTCAGATGGTATGTCATCTGGTCCTATCGCTATGCCATTTTTCATTTTACTTACAGCCTTTAATACCTCTTCTTCGGTAATTTGAGGTACAGGTCCTGCAATTGGATCACTGGTCAATTCAGCTGTGTGTGGAAACTCTTCTTCTTCTTCTTCTTTTACGGCCTCATTGGACCACTTCAGTCAATCATTTCTTGGACCTCTTCATCAGTAAGTTTCCTTTCCGAGTCGCCCAATAGCTCTTCATTCGCTCTGATCTTCTAAGGCGTTCCTCATCTGCAAATACCCTTTTTACTGTATTACGTTTGTCTATTTTAGCCTGAAATCTTATTTTTATATCTCTCAGTTTTTTTAATTTTTTTGTTTTGTTTTGCAAGTCATCCAAGGTTATTTCTAATTCTTTCATATCTTCTCTAATTTCCTTAATCCATCCTACTTGTTGTTTCATATTCCAAAGTTTCACTACAATTTTTCTAGATAACCTGGTTTCTGGTGTCCTCATGATGTGACCAAAAAGAGAAATCCGTTTCTTCCGAATAGAATCAGTGATGGGCTCCAGTTCTCTGTATACCACTTCATTTGGTACTATCCGCCACTGTCCATCTTTCTGATATTTTTTATTTATGCATGTTCTAGCTATTCTTCTTTCTACTTTTAAAATTTTGTCGATTCTGTTTTTCTGAGTAACTTTAAAAAGAGATTCACTTCCATATGTCACCTCTGGTTGAACCACCGTCTTGTAAAGTTTTAATTTTGTTGCGATTGATAGACATTTTCTTTTATATGTAGACCCTGTTAATTTTTGGGCTTTTATCATTTTATTAGTTCTTTCTTGCCATGCAGGTTTCTCATCCAAGTTGTAAGTTATAATTTCTCCTAAGTATTTAAATTGCTTCACTATTTTAACTTTCTTGTTATTTACTGTTATGTTATTGATTACAAGTGGATTTGCTACCATTATCTCTGTCTTTTCAAATGATATCTGAAGTCCAATTTTTTGTGCTATATTTTGTAGGCTTATTATTTGATTTCTGGCTTCTTGAATATTATTAGCCAGTAACGCTACATCATCTGCGAATCCCAAGCAATTTAAGTCTATTTGATCTTTCTTGGTTCCAATTCTTATGCTCTTAGGATTTTCCCTGTACCATTCCCTCATTACATATTCCAAAGCACAATTGAAAAGTAGAGGCGATAAACCATCTCCTTGTCTTAATCCTGTTTTAATCGTAAAACTCTTCATTACACACTTCCTTGTAGTAGTCATGCCATCGATGTAGTATGGCTGTTGGCTCGCATCTTTAATCTGGAGTACATGTACAATATCTTCTGTTGCTCGATGGCGAGACCTTGTAAGGCGGTAGATCTTGTTAGCCTCTTCTGACGTATGAAGTTGGTTATAAAGTTCCTGATAATGGTGGTTTTTACTCTGGCAACAGCGTGTTTTGTTTCAGCATCTTGTACTGATGTAGATCTTCACTCAGCCTTGTTTGGTGCCAAGTTTTGAAAGCTTGTTTCTTTGCTTTGATAGTTATTTGAACATCTTCACTCCACCACCAGGTCTGTTTATCAGTAAAACGTTTTCCCTCCTTCGTTATTCCGAGGGTTTCAGTTGCTATTGTGTGTACCTGGTTTGTGATTTCTCTCCAAATGGCCTCTGCTGGTTGATCCGTGTTTATAGTAAGTGTATTGAGCCTTGATGCAAATTCATCTTTCTTCTCATCAAGCTTCCACCACTTTATCCTCTGTGGACCATTTTTGTGAGGTTGGACTGTTCTGATTTTCCCAATTCGCATGTCTAGTAATTTATGCTGTGGTGCAATATTTTCAGATGGGATTACCTTGTCAGTTTAAGATCGTGCCTTCGTATCGGCCAGTAGTCAATCTGTGTCGAGTATTCACCACTGGTGTAAGTGATAAGATGTGTAGGTCTCTTTCTGAAGAAAGTGTTGACAAGGACTAAGTCAAGAGCTTCAGCAAAGTCCAAAATCTTGCACCCATATTCATTTCTCACTCCGAATCCTTGACCACCATGACACTGCGCATATCCATCTCTAGTTTTTCGCACATGACCATTGATGTCTCCACCAAGAAAAATATATTCTTCTAGAGCTATCTCCTGAACGTGAACACTCAGTTTCTCCCAAAAGTCCTCCTTTTCAGTTTCAGGGCATCCAGTTTGGGGAGCATAGCAGGAGATTACTCGCAAAGTTGTTGTGCTCGTGTCAACCTTAACTGATATAATGCACTCTGATATTCGATTCACTTCAACCACAGAGTCACGAAGCTTCAGGCTAATCGGCACTGCAACCCCATTTCTGGCAGAATTTGTGCCATGATAAATAATATTGTAGCCTTCGCCAATGTCTTTTGTTTTTGAGCCCTTCCACCTAGTCTCTTGTACATACGCGATGTCAATGCGACGGTTCTTGAGAGTATCTGCAAGTTCACGGCTTCTTCCAGTGAGCGTTCCAATATTGCGAGTGGCTAATCGTAGTTCGGGGACTACGCTTCGTTAGCCCACTCCGTCCATGAGCGGGTAGCCCTTGCCCATTTCTCACATCGCTCGGGCGAGGATGACGCGCGTCGCCTGCGGGGTACGCCCTAACCTTTGGATTCATGTAAGTATGCGTAACAACCATACACAGTACAAAATTCAAGCTATCCTAAGTGAAAATGAAAATCCACAGCCTGCTTCCAGTCTCCGACCGGGTCAGGAATGGAATGAATGAAGCCCCTATCTAGCGGCGAGGATATGAACTGTGCCAGCTGCCGAGGCCTGACACACTCCTCTGGGGCAATGATTAAATGAATTGACAGACGAAATTAAAGTGTTGCTGGAATAAAATATTTACAGGGAAAACCGGAGTATCCGGAGAAAAACCTGTCTGCCTCCGTTTTGTCCAGCACAGATCTCACATGGAGTGACCGGGATTTGAACCACGGACCCACGCCGCCTAAGCCACGGAGGCTTCAAGCTATCCTAAGTATCAAAGCCAATGTGACCTACTTAGAGAGCATCCTTATGATGTTTTAAGTACCTACCACAGTTGCCAAATGTTACCCCTGTGTACTGACATTATTCTTGAGTAACTGAAACTAATTGTTAAGCCACTGATAGCATATTATGATATTATTAAGTGTATAACATCCGCTCAGGATACATGAGAAGTAAAACTATATAACTTAATAATTTGCGAGTCTAATCTCAGCCAAGTGCCATGTTATAGCTAAAGAAGGCAACTAAGCCAGTTGGCAAGGCCTAACGCACACTTCCAGGGCGATGATAAAGGGATGGTTGTGTAATTAGCAGCAAAACTAGATACAGTAGAAACTTGGATTGCGAGTATAATTCATTCTAGAAACATTCTTGAATCCATCATTTGAAAAAGGAGACGAGTCCATTATAAGTAACTGTTCAGGAATGGAAAGAAAACTGTAATAAGTGATTCATTCTAGTTCTTCTGCATTCAAAACTAACTGAAACTGTAAAGGGTTGATTAGGAATTACGTCACACATAAACATATTACTATTTAAACAACTAACATAACTCTAGTGGTCAAAATATATCATGGACTTGTCATGTTTTTCAAATGAACTATTAATTTTAAATGATTTTATCAAGCAGCTTGATTAAATAACTGTAACTATAGTTCAGAACAATTTATTCTGGTTCAAATAAACTTACCATATATTCTGCAAGTACAAAACGGTTTTCTAATTTTCATTCATCATTGATTTCTTCTTTGTCTTCAGTGGTTGTCTATACCAATATTTTTTCATAGAAATCCAAACAGTCAGAAGGAATGTATTTTATCATTTTTCTGATGTCTTCTACTTTCTATTTAGTGGTGCGTGACCATGAGGACGTGCTGCAATTAAGTGCATTCTGGGATTTGGAATGGCACGTGGAGGAACTATTCTTATTTAGTTCTTTCTCATACAGTATATAGTCGACCACCGACTTCCTGGTCAAGTCATCACTGTACCATGTGATTGTGTGGCTCTCTCTTATCTCGAACCAGGAGTTCCCAACTAGCAGGCTGTTCCTTTGGCAGAAGTCCAACAGTCTCTTTCCTTCCTCATTTCTTCTGCCCCCAACCCTCTGGTCCAAGCAAACTCTCATACCCTTGTCTTTCTCTTCCTACATGGGTATTCAGATCCCCCAAAACAATCATATTTCTTCCTACCAGCTGCTCCTGCAATTCCTCTTCAAACTCCTCCTCTTCAGAGGCGCAGCCTACTTGTGGAGCATACACTTGCACTATTTCTATGGTCTCTCCCCTCAGTGCTACTTTCACTTTCATCATCCTATCACTTATTCTTTTAAACCATCTCGTACTACTACTCCAACTCCATTCCTCTTTCCCTCTTCATTCCCACTCCAGTACAGTCTATAGCCTTTTCTCAGTTCTCTCCTTCCTTCCCCTTTCCACTTTGTTTCTGCCAATCCCAATAAATCCAACTTCCTTCTTTCCATCATATCCACTATCTCCTCCACCTTCCCCGTCAGCGTTCTTATGTTTAAAGTTCCAAATCTTAGGTCGTCGTCCATTGTATCCGTCCTGTCCGAGGCCTGTTCCCTTCTTGAAAGCAAAAGTCTTATCCAGTAGTGGCTTGCTGGGCCTATCGTAGCTTCACCAGAGCCCCGTTAGCCGTCACTTTTCAGTGTTCCTTCACAGCTACCGTAACGGTTCCGGGCCACACGAAGTCCCCACTGTACTTCGCCCCTACAGGCAATCCCCTACTTTGTGCCGTTGCCCATCTCCCACGACGTGGACGAGAGGTTGGACTTATGGGGAAGGAAAGATGAAAGCAATGGTGTTTGCAGATGATTCGATGATTTGTGGAAACAAGGAGGAGGTGGTACAGGAACAGTTGGACGTGTGGGAAGGAATAATACAAGCATATGAGATGAAATTTAGCATAAATAAGAGTGAGATGGTGATCACAACAAGAAAGAAGGAAGAAAACACAATGAGAATAACAATTGGTGGGGAACAGCTGAAGAAAGTGGAGAGTTTCAAGTATCTGGGAAGCCTGATACAAGATAATGGAAGAAACGATAGAGAAATAAATGAGCGAGGGAGACAGGCAGAAGCATTCCGGAGGAGTGTGAGAAGCATGTTATGGAGCAAGGATGTCCCTCAGA
The DNA here is from genome assembly GCA_946902985.2 of Meconema thalassinum. NCBI lineage: Eukaryota > Metazoa > Arthropoda > Insecta > Orthoptera > Tettigoniidae > Meconema > Meconema thalassinum. The sequence continues at coordinate 16,159,941 of OX336392.1, forward strand.
ACAGCAAAAAGATCATATATCAGACGTACTATGTCCCTATCCTGACGTATGCCTCGGAGACCTGGGTTATGAAAGGAAGGGAGAAGAGCAAAATACAGGCCAGTGAGATGAGGTTCTTGAGAAGCAGTATTGTAGCTACAAAGATGGACAGAATAAGAAATGAGAAGACCAGAGAATTCATGAAGGAGGAACCATTACAGGATGGTATAGAGAAATCTAGACTTAGATGGTATGGACATGTAAAACGAATGGAGGAGAAGAGGATACCCAAGAGGATACAAGAGACGAAGTGGGAAGGAAAGAGACCGAGAGACAGGTGGCTGAAGGGGGTGGAAGAAAGCGTGAAGAAGAGAGGAGAAGACTGGACAAGGGTGGAGGCTGAGAGATGGTGGGTAGACGGAAGACATTGGAGAGTCTTGTGTTCCAAACAGGCCCGGCCAGTGGCTGGAAACTGTGCAAGATGGTGATGATGCCGTGGAGGTACTATTCACTTGATCTTGGAATTCCTGATTTTATTTATCTTGTATTCATCTGGATTACCAACATCTCTTTATTTTGTTTGGTGAAGGCAATGTATCCTGCTTCAACTTTACTGGCCAAAGGAGATTTGTTTGTGAATAGAAAAAGCGCAAAATGCACATGTAAACAAATGACCACCGCACACAACCTCCTGTGATTGGAAGAAGGTTACAAGTCCATGTTCATTAATGGAATTGTAACTTTTTTCAAATGAAACAATTTTATTTGGCAAAACTAAGCTTGTACATTAATGGGAATTGTCTCCTGTTTACACAGAATGATGAGGATCGAGTCATAGCGTATGAAAATGTCCTCATCTCATTTTTGTAAAATAATGTGACTTGTCTCCTTTTTCAAACCCCTGTATATCAAAGTGAATTTTCCCATAAGAGATAATTGAAACTTAGATGATTCGTTCACAACACAAAAATATTTATTCATAGAGAATGTTTAATACAAAACTCTAGACCAGAAGTGGTCAGCCCCATTTACCCAGGCACAGTGCAGCCGACTTACCAGCATGCATACGTCAGAATGTAGCGAGACGAAGCGAGAGACATAAAGGTAAACTCTCTAGAGAAAAATAGTGAGAAGAGTAGATCAGGTAATGAGAGTGACACTGAACATGCCCAGCAAATCCGAGAACGGGATAATTGAGGCGATAATTGACTGCCCGTGATACCAGCCATAGCAGTTTGGCCAATGCTGATGACCTGGTGGTGATGACAGACTTCGTCAAAAGCTTACAGGCCAACATGTGTGAACTTGAACAGAAATGTAGGGAATATGGTATGAAAATCAGCATTTCAAAACAAACGTTATGCAGGTTGGGGAGAAACAAAAGAAAATAGAATGCCAGGTAGGAGGAAGTAATTATTGGAGCAGGTAGAACATTTTAAGTACAATATAGTCTCGATTATCCGACCTAAACTGTACCTGGAGTATGTCGGATCACCGAAAATGTCGGATAATACAGAATGACATTGAAAATAAACTAAAACAAGTAGGCTGGCTATACTGAATGACATGTTTTACGGTACTCTATTTACTGAATTATTGATTCAATCGTACTTGTACATGCAGCACTGTACAAAAACGCTCCAAATGCCATAAGAAAAGAAACTTGTCAACAATGTCTGCTTGCCTGCTGATTCACGGTTTCTTGCTGCGAAATCTCGCCATTGACGAAGCATCAACACCTCCGGCTGTTGCTCCACGTACGTTATTGCCATATCCAATGTACTCAATCCTTCACTGTGACATATCGTTTTATCATTTTGTTCTTTCGTTCTCCTTCACCATCCTCATTTTCATCAGTGCTTGTCCCACGGCTGCAATATCCACATTGGGTGTCCCAGAATTCAGTGCACAACAAACGTTCAAATTAAGTCTACCAGTGTAGGATAATACGGAATGTCAAATGAGCGAAGGTTGGTTGAGCGGGACTTGACTGTACTTACATTGTGTATAAGCGGATCGAGTCGATGTGCAGAAATGCTACAGCAAAAGTCTCCCTACATCGCTCAGTACTTAGGCCGATCTTCCTGTATGGAGCCTTTATCCAGTTTATCCAATTGCATCCTATCTGGAAAAGAATGAGATTTCCACACGAACTAAACTCCGAATATTCAATAGCAATGTAAAATCAGTGTTGCTATATGGGTGTGAGACTTGGAAAGTAACAAAATCAATCATAAAGAAAATCCAGACCTTTATAAACCGATGTTTACGAAGAATCTTGAGAGTGTTTTGGCCAAATGTAATATCCAATGAAGAACTATAGAATCTTAGAAATGAGAAGCCTGAGGATTTACAGTTATAGGCAAGAAAGTGGAAGTGGGTCAGACATACACTGCCCAAAAACCAGACGGCAATAGAGAGGCAAGCCATGAGTTGGAATCCTCAGGGACATCGCAGAAGAGGAAGACAGAGGGAAACTTGGAGGAGGACAGTGGAGAGGGAAGCGGCAGAAGCGGGGAGAAGGGAAGGCAATGCCACGAAACCGAGTCCGATGGCGATGCTTCATCGAAGCCCTGTGTTCCAGCGATACGAACAACAGGACTTACGTCAAGTCAAGTCCTGTATGGAAGCGAAAGCTGGGTACATTAATGATATCTGATTCATAGGCTAGAGGTGACTGATACGAGGGTAGCACGAATAATTACTGGGACAAATAGATGGGCGCAATGGCAGGAAGGTGCTCGTAATGAAGAGATCAAGGCTAAGTTAGAAATAACATGCCAGATGAAGTTGTCCGTATGAGCCAGCTCACATGGTGGGGTCATGTGGGGAGTTTGGCTGTAGAGGGTAAGAGAAGCAGAGGTATTAGATTCAGTGTTCAATAATTTCAAAACGAGTGATGTAGATGCAGGGGAGGCAGCAGTGCTAAGTCATAAGAGGAACACTGAGGCGACTTGTTCACAAACAGAGGCTTGCAGACTACACTAGACACTGAAAACCAAAACGGTCTCAAATTAAATGTATGTAGTGTACGAAACAAGTGCCAACTTAAAAACTGTGGCCCATTTAAAAGCTGTCTCAAAGATTAACTCAAGTTCGGAAATTATTTATTTTTATTATTTAGCCTATGTAATAATCAAATCAAAACTGCCACAAATATTCCCAACAGTAAGTTACAGCTGGAGTCACTATTTTGTATTGATAAATTGAACCTCAGCAGCAATACAAAGATTAATAATATGGTAATTAACTTACTAATTTAAACATTTTAAATATTAAGCTGAATGCCAGTATTTTGGTAAGTTACTGAAAGCAGAGAGTATAATAGTTAAATGGCAGTTGAGGGACATATGCTTGATGTTTTATTACAGAGTTACTAATCTGTTGTTAATATGATCCCTTGCAGGCAAGAATTGGCTAACTCATCTTCATTCCCCTTATCCTTGAACCTACTCCACTGTCACTTTTACAGTACTGGCATTGAAATACCCAAACAGTGTAGTAGTTGTTAGTTTCCAGTTCAATTAGAACCCAGCAACAGCGAGGAGTTGCTATGTGTGTGACACCTCACAGTCCAAGGAAGTGTGTTTTGTAATAGGGATGTATAGAACTAGCACCGATAGAGCGCACTGCTGTTGTACTGGGTAAGCGCAAGGCGCTCTTCATTTGTCTCCTGTGTTCTCATGCCGCTAATATCCACGAATTCAAGTCGTTTAAATTGCTATTTTCGTAACTATGCCGAGCTATAGCAGTGTTCCTCTTTGCAAAAATCAATTTAGCCCATTATCGTTTCACCAATTTTAACAAAATAAAGAAATGAGGAAGAAATGGTTACATGCTATTGTAACGTGTTTTTTGAGGGGTTTTTATGCCACTGGCATAAGTCAGTAGGAAATCAATCTATATTTATTTACGCGGCAAATTGTTCAGCCAAGAGAATGTTTCATGTTAATTTATTATTATTAAGGTATTTTTTGGAGCATTTTTATAAAATTATAAGCATACAGATAGGTTTTCTATGTCTTAGAAAACACTATCAAGCAAATTATTACGAACGACATTATCATAGAAAATTAGATGATTACGGAATTTTACGGAGTTTCGTCAGTTAGGGTATTATGAGAGACATGACTCACTGGGAATTCAGATACAGGCTGATTCTTGTCAAGAAGCATTATGCAAGTCTGGGTCGCAGCGTCAAGAAAAGGCGGAGAGTATGGAACGGCAATCGACTTCACCCTCCCGCCGAGTGTAATGAGCTAGAGGAGGGGAGTAGCGCGTGAGGGGTCAGCCAATCAGTGGTGAGCGAGCGGGAAGAAGTCGGCTGCAGAGTGGGGATGCGGCGGGTGCATATATCGTTGCGCGCCGTGGAGCGGGGACAATCTGTGTAAGACTTGACCAGTACGGTTGCACGTGTGAGTCGCTCCGATGTTCCGTGGAGTGGAACTTAACCAGTGTGGTTGTACGAGTGTATGGCTCCGATGTTCGGACCATAAAGTCACCAAATCTACCAGTATATCATCAAATATCGAAGAAGATGACGGCGTCCAGGAAACAGTGGGAAGCACTCTTCAACATCCAGTACGAGGGAAATGCTTCGGCAATTTCCAGTGGTAAGCACGAATGACACAGAAATACGCAATCTCTCGTTTCTCTTTGTTTTATATTCAATATTTCAGTAACTTCATAGCTTGGGAATAAGAGTAAAATCAATAATTTATCAAACTCCGTTTTCACGTAATTCTCTATCGGTAATATTAAAATCGCAACGCTCCAATTTAAATTTTAAACTTATTATTATTATTATTAATTTTGCAAAACTTGTTTTATACAATAAATTCATTTCTTTTAACAATGCAATCTTTGCTTTCAGTAGGTAGCATTAGATATAGACCAATTCCTTCTCCTGATACAATTGTTGTTGGGTTAATGATCAAATCATACCACGATCTGAGTGAATAGAGTCTTGAAGGTGTTCTCCCAGAGCTAGACGTTGTTAAATACAAATTTAGATTTCAACATTGCGTTGAGGTCTTGGCGCCCATTAAAACAACATAGCTTAGGCAAAGGTCAACAGTTACATTTATCACCAAACAGTAAGGATCAGTCAAAACGTTTCATTTGTACGCTCAACGAGGAGCAAAGCGAGACCGTTACAATTGGCGCCCAACGTGGGGATGAAAACCTAATAACATTTGTGGAAGGAGAAGGGTATATATTTCTGTGCCTGTATTTTGGGGGTTATTTGTCTGTATCAGTGTATATCATTATGGGGGATGAGAAAGAAAGACAGATGAGGTTACGTAGTGGTCATCAACTGGAGAGTGATGATGCGAGCAGTATGTCGAGTGATGGTAGTACAGGGGTAGCGAAGGTTAATCCCGATACTGAAACAGGGAGTAAAGGCGGCCAACCAGAATTAAAAACTTTACTTCTCGAGTTCATGTTTCAGAACAAAGTTAGTAGTGATGCCTTAAATAAAAAATTAGAACAAAACAACGCTAAACTCGAGCAAAATAATGCGAAACTAGAACAAAACAGTAGGGAAAATAAAGAAAGTACAGATGCCTTAAACGCCAAATTAGAACAAAACAGTAGGGAAAATAGAGAGAGTAATGAAACTTTAAACGCCAGATTAGAACAAAACAGTAAGGAAAATAGAGAGAGTACTGAAACTTTAAATGCTAAATTAGAACAAAACAGTAGGGAAATGAGTGACAAATTCGAACTGATTAGAGGTGAGATCAGGGGGGTGATGGAAGAGAAGGCTAAAGAGATTATTGCAGATGTAGACAGAAAATTAGGAAAAGTACAGGAGGAGTTAGAAATTAGAATCAGTACACAGGCTGAAAATTTAAAAGAACTAGTGCAACTGGAAACACAGCAGGTCAAAAAGCAATTGGGGGGAGAAATTGACAAAATTCAAGTAGCAACTAAAGAGGTTAAAGAACAGCTGGGGGGAAGAATTGAGAAAGTCCACTCGCAAATAGTTGCAGAAGTAAATGATTTAAGAGAGAGTAATAGAGAGAGCATTAGCAAGATTGAGGAGAAACAAGCAAAGCTATATGATAAAGTAGAAGAATCAGAAGGAAACATTAAATTAACAGTAAACAGTATTGAGAGGAAGGGTGAGGAGAAAATCGCAGAATTAGAATTAAAATTAAAAGCTAGGATCAGACAAGAAAATAGTCAGAACAGGCCAGTTTTTGTGAATAGCACACACAGGGAGGTAGAACTGGGTAGGTTCAGCAATCGACAGGGGTGCCCAATGGAGTTCATGAACACTATAGAAAATAAATTCGGGGAGAGGTTGGAAAATGGTAGTATTGAGTGGTGCCAGGTAGTTGAAATTTTAGAACAAGTGTTTGTGGGGGAAACGAGGAATTGGTTTGCTGTCTACAGAGACAAGTTTACTGATATTAATGATTTTAAAATGAAATTCTGTGAAAAGTTCTGGAATGAGGTTATTCAGTAGCAGCATCATGAGGGAGTAGTGTGTGGTAAATATAACCCTAAAGGAAGCTCCACCATGACCGAATACTTTTTAGGGCAGGTATTAGTGTGTAAATATCTGGATGGCTTGAAGGAGGAAAGTGATGTGGTGAGGTTGCTACTTAGGCACTTTCCCTATAGGCTCAAGGAGGCTGCTTCTATCCAGAATGTAAAGACAATATCACAAGTAGAAAATTTGTTAAGCACATTTGATGCACTAGGGAGAGGGGGTTATGAGGACAATTTCAATAGGAACCAAGGTAATAATAATAATAGGCCTAATGAAGCCAGGCATCAGGAAGTCCAAGGGAACGGTGGCGAAGGGGCCAACGCTCAAAACAGAAATAATAATAATAATAATAATCAGCTAAATCAGAACAGAGGAAATGGCTATGGTAATCAGTATCAAGGGAGGAACAATGATTTCAGGGGAAATCAAGGGAGGAACAATGATTACAGGGGAAATCAAGGGAGGAACAATGATTTCAGGGGAAATCAAGGGAGAAATTATAATGACAATAATTACAACCAGAATAGGGGTCAAGGAAGAGGACAGCCTAGTGGTAATAATATACAGCCAAACAATGACAACACAGCCCAGAACAACCAGACCAGTGCAGTAGTTAGTAGTACTACGGCCAGCTGTAGCGGTTCTTTAAACGCGAACCAGGCTGCGAAGTAAGGTCAGAATCTCAGTCTGTAGCATGCCCTGTCCATACAATTATACAGGAACCCTATGACCTAAATGTAAGAAATGAATTATTACGTGAACTAGATGATGAAGGTATTATTCAGGAGGTGGTCAGTAAGTTAAATTTAACGTGTCCGAGGCGTAGACGGATGTTTAAATTGATAGTGGTTGTATGAAGAGTTGCATAAGTAGTGCATTTTATGATAAAATGAAAGGAACTGGAGTAAATTTTGAGGAGATGCCAATTAAAAGCACTTTTGTTATCACAGCTGTTGGGAAGAGGTCTAAAGTAATTTCTAAGCAAGTTTTAGTAGACATTAAAATTAATAATCATGTAGAGAAGCAGATTTGTCTTGTAATTCCAAATTTAGTATTCAGTGTTATCTTGGGTTCAGAGTGGCTAAGTAGAGTGTCTGGTAACTTATGTTATGATGTAGGGAGTTTGAAATTTAAATGGGGAGATTCTGAAGTAGAAATAGCGTTCAATGACCATATTCAGAGAAGTAGTGTTGTAGGCGTGATTTGTACTTTAAATGAGATATCGCCAGCCGTAGAGCGGGGCTCTCCATGTTTTGTGGGCAGTGTGATTACGAACGGAAGTCTAGAGGACTCGTTACGTGAGGCTGCATTTCAGGGAAATATAGAGGATGAACAGTGTGTTCGGCTCTATGATGTGTTATGGTGTAATAGGAGAGTTTTTGAGGATCGCATTGGTATGGCCAATTGCTATACACATTCATTGAACGTTATTGATAGGTCAGTATTCACAGGACATAGATATCCTGTACCTTTCGCTTATCAGAGTGCAGTTGAGGCACAAATTAACCAGATGCTTGAAGATGGGATTATTGAGCACTCGAACAGTCCGTATGTTAATTCTTTAATCACGGTACCCAAGGCCGACGGCACAGTTCGTATTTGTTTAGACGCTCGTTTGGTTAACAGTAGAATTAGTTCAGATCAGCTGAAATCTATGTCAATAGAGGAATTAATGCAAACATTTGAGGGGAAGAAGTATTTCACTTGTGTAGATTTGAGTTCCAGTTTTTGGCAAGTGCCACTTATGTACGGAGATAGACCATTTACAGCTTTTAGTCATAAATATAACCTTTATCAATTTTTCAGGGTACCTTATGGGTTAAAGAGTAGTTCAGCAGCTTTAATTAGGGCTTTAAACATTGCATTAGGGGATGACACAGGAGAGTTTGTAACCATTTACATTGATGATATGGTAATTAGTTCACGCAGTTTTGAGGAGCATCTACGCCATTTAGATATAGTTTTTCAGAAGTTAGATCAGGCAGGGTTCACTTTGAAGCTGTCTAAGTCGTCATTCTGTCAGTCAGAAGTGACATTTTTAGGTCATAGAGTGTCAAGTAGAGGTGTTATACCAGAGGAAAGTAGGGTTAGCATGTGTGGACAGTAGCAACAGGGCATCGTTACAGATACTGAGAAATAGGTAGGTAGAGCAACGTGATGACGTTCATTTAAGGGAGCCACTTGCAAGGTTGGAAGCAGGTGACACAGAAACATTTATGGTTACCAATCGTATTGGCAAAACAGCATATGTGCTGGAGGATAGTGAGGGAAACAGATTATACGGGACGTATAATATACATAGTCTACGAAAATATGTGTCATAAAGTAAGTGTGTTTAGCTGGCGAGCCAGCCTATCAAATGAGTAAGTGTGGTATTCGGTGCGTGGGAGGATATGGTCTTCCAGGCAGGCGTATCAGAAGTCACACAGGGAGGTAGTATGTAAGTAATTGAGAGTTTTTAAGGTACAGGGAAATATGACGGGATTGTCGGATGCTCTTGACCACTAAAATGTCTCGATACACCAAGGCCAGAATTTGGTAGCGCTGATGGATTCCTATTTATCTCCAAGAGATGGGGGAGCGCTTGTATAGGGCCTGTTAGCTTAAGGCGTCCACGAGATAAAATATGGGCCATCAGAAGGCGAGACAGTCCTGCATGAAACTCATACATAACAGCACACGTGATTTCTGTTTACGGCCTCGCCATGTAAGATTTGAAAGTGTGTAATTTAAGGTACAAGGTAATTTGTACAAAGGTATTATTTGTGTGAGGAGAACTGGTCTGTGTTGAGAACTAGTATTAAGTAGAATATGGTCTACGGGAACTTAAGAAATACGGCACAGAAATATTTGGTGTTATATGTAATGCGCATTTACTGTTTTTTTTTTTCAGAAGTCAATATTAATTTCGTCCGTTATAAAGAGAGATTAAGTATTATGGTCACGATGCGCTGCCACAATAGTGTGATCGTGTGCTCAGTGATAAGTGAGATTAAATTTCACCATAAGGAGGGACCTCCAGTGAAATTAGGAAGTTCTGTGGTGATACACAAATATCAGAACACCTTCAATGCGTGTGATGTGACATCATAAATACATAGTGCTCACACATTATTTATGTCAATTTTTCCAACATAGAGAAATTTGAGAGGCGGAAATATCCGTGGAACACTATTCTATATGGAAAACATTGGACTGGTTGCAAGGTGCAATCCTAGTGACAACAGACTTTGACGCAAAGTGCGTAAAGAAAAATTATGAGCGTATATATCTGTAATTTAGGGTGATTTCATTTATGTAATATGTATTTTGGATGGGGATCATTAACGTGTCTGGGATAATCGGATAATGGACCGTCGTCACGGTAAATCATCCGATGATCCGAGGCGAATATGTAACGTGTTTTTCGAGGGGTTTTTATGCCACTGGCATAAGTCAGTAGGAAGCCAATCTATATTTATTTACGCGGCAAATTGTTCAGCCAAGAGAATTTTTCATGTTAATTTATTATTATTATTATTAAGGTATTTTTTGGAGCATTTTTATAAAATTATAAGCATACAGATAGGTTTTCTATGTCTTAGAAAACACTATCAAGCAAATTATTACGAACGACATTATCATAGAAAATTAGATGATTACGGAATTTTACGGAGTTTCGTCAGTTAGGGTATTATGAGAAACATGACTCACTGGGAATTCAGATACAGGCTGATTCTTGTCAAGAAGCATTACGCAAGTCTGGGTCGCAGCGTCAAGAAAAGGCGGATAGTATTGAACCCATGTACCATTGGTTCAAGGGGTCGAATCCATGTATTTTGGTGAAAGGAAGGAAGGAAATATACAGTCTTCAGAGGAACATAGAAAGATTTTATACAAGAGAGCAAGCATAACGTTGTGTGAGACTGGAGCCAGGTGGCCAGGAAATGAGATCACGCATGACGCACCACTCGGAGCCTATCATAGCTATAATTAGAACGAGTGGAATTTTCCTTCGGAGAGACGAAGAGCTTGTTTCGGAAATTAACCTTACGATTGCAGTAAAATGGCAACCGCGCAGCTGTGCCAGAAGAAGAATAATTAGATTTAACCCATTTGCAAGAATAATATTGACTAAAGAAATACATCATTGTGAATCATTTCGGATTAGAGATTTTTGTGTGGAGAAAGATGTTATTATAAATGCCCAGGAAAGAAGTGCAGACGTGGCCATACGTCATTGGGGGTTCCCCGAGACCCGAGGAGGGGGAATTAAAAATCAACTGTAACACCCACACAGCTCAGGACCAAATTTTATTTAATATCTCAGAACTGCACGATCGATTTTCATGTGCAGAGAGGTCATTTTACGTTTAGAAAACAAGCTTTCCAGAGATATAATTTTTATATGTGTGCGACCATTATTTCAGAAGTTGGTTCTGGAAAAGGCGTGGATCTTATCTTTTTGTAGCCAAAGAGTATAAAAGTCCTGGCAGAACCAAGCCAATCATGCAGTCTACAAGCATTCCTTGAGGGGAAACGCTGTATCACATCGTATAGACAGTTTCCGACAGCCCGAGGGCGTCGCTGTATCGACAACCAACGTGCACCCGTAAGGAGTGGCCGAGAAGTATTATTATAGTATCGCCGTGTGGAGAATTAGGAAAATCCTAAATACAGGATCTAGTTCCGCCAGTATCAATCTTACAGTGAAAAGTTCAGTAATTACAGTCAAAGCAGGCTGCGAACTTAGAGCACAGGCGATAGGTCTCCAAAATACAGTTAAATTAAACGACCGAAAGTATCATAACGTTGTGAAGTACCATAACAGCGAGATAAACATTCTATCAACTTTAAAGAACCCGATCAGGGTCGGACAGAATAAGGTTCGCATAGTATTCTGAAAAGATAGGAATTCGAGAACAGAATAATCAGAAAGGAGAAGTAAATTCTAGACATTGTTTCAAGAAAACAAACGAACTATAAAAAGCACTAAGTTACGAGGAGTATTAGATGCTAGAAATAATAGGTCACCGATAGATTATCTGGGGGACCGTGGACAAGACAGACTTTCGCTAGACCAACCAATAGGGTCTAGAAAGAAGCAGTTCGAGCTAATAATAATAATAGCTGATCGTCAGGAAAACCGGATTTGAAGGAGTACTATTCCAGGGAGGAGGTAGATTGTTCGAGACTTTCACATTCTGGTCAGGAAGCCGACATTTACTAGTTTCACCCTTGGAGACAGGGAGTCAAGAAATCACGTGTGAAAGGCCTAATAAAAGCCTTAGTGATTAGAATCTGTGTAGTGTAAATATATAAAATTTGTGTTAAAGAGTAATGTTTCAGTGATTTTATAGTGTATCATAGAAGAATACACGAGTGTATTTTAAAATGTTACCAGTGTTTAATGTATATGAGTTATATGTGTGTCAAGATATGTCAGTGCATGAAATGAATTTGTGCAAGATGGTGTAATCACAAATAGTGGGCAAAAATGAAAAATCGTTGGAAAGCACGGTATTGGACCGTCTGAGCATGTAAGTAACTATTTTCATTATGTTATGTGTTGGGGGAATATTTGTGTACAATCCACCTGAGAATGATAAATAGGGATGTTTTTGAATAACAAATAACAGAATAAGAGCGCGATCTGAACAACTAAAAATTGAGAAATTATAAAATGATTATGTGAAATGAATAAATCCTTAGAGGAAATGTACGAAATAAAATATCAGTGTATTTGATAAATGTTATGAAAGCAAGCGTAATAATAATATAAATTATATAAATGAAGATTAAGTTGAATTATATGAAAGTAATAGCTTTTGAGCTTTTGTAAAGGAATAAAGACATGGTGTGAATACATGTTCTTCAAGTATAGCGATTATTGTCACGGGAGAGGATTAATATTAATATAGATCAAATGATGATTTTGAATTTATCAGTTCTCTGGAAGATGCTAGGCCTTAAAGTAATGTATAGCGCATTGTCGCGCATTAAAGTAAATTGTCACGCTAGGAAGGCGTTGAATCTAAATATACTTGGTAAATTAATTGTGAGGGACAGTTGATTGCGGTAATTGAGCTATGATAAGTCCTCCATCTAGTGATGTAGATCACGGGGCGTTGTATGAGGGTGCGAATTTATTGTATTGATGAGCGCAGGTTAGACCGAGGTCGCCCTAAGCCACTAATTTGTTGTAAAGTCCTCCAGTATGGGATTGGTTCCCGAGGCAGTTGAGAGAGTCGAACCCAGACTCGTTTAGTTGTTGAAGCCCCTAAATATTGTTGTTGTACTGAATTATTCTTACCCATCAATGATGACACTTCATAATTAATAAATGCCAAGGTTACGAAAGTGGTCTATAAACCTAAATAATGTTGTTTAAATGAATGAAAGAAACGCCAGGTCTGTTCAGAGAACTGTGTTTGAGAAATAGCTGTTTTAAAGCATGAGTAGAGCGGTCCCGTGTGGGCGATACTGAAGGTCTCCCTCCCGGGCAAAAATCAAGTCGAGTGTTACGGTCCAACCCCTCGCTATTGAAAGTGCGGTAGGTCAGGGGAACAGTCTTTTTGAAGTAATAATAAACCATGAATGTTTAGAGTTTGTTAATGACCCGGGATTCGAACCGAGGTTCTTGTAGATGAAAGTCACCGCTTGCAAGTTCAGATCGTTTGCTTTCTTATGAGATGATGGTCTTTTTAGACAGATAATAATAAATATAAATCCCTAATGTAATGAGATATTGATATAGGATTTCACGAGTTCAATGAAGACAATTAGATTTCGGGAGTGATCATAATTTTTGACTTTGTTCAAGTAGTCTTCTATAACTCGGGAGTACACAAGTATTTTTCCCGATCACTGTAGAAAATTTGTTAACTTGAGAGAGGTGGTAACATGAGAACATTGTGAAATGCCCAAAAATTTAAGTAAAGGTGTAACAATTACTTTGAATAAGATTATATATTGTTTTGATTATAAGAAACTCATAAAATAGATATTGAGGTGTGTAAAAGAATAACACAGTTTATAGTGGAAAGTATCGAGCCATTGGAGCTCGTGATTGTAGTGAAATTTAAAAGGGATACTTTATGGAAGTAAAAGGAATTATGAGTTTGTTGGTTTGAAGGAAACCATGTATTTGAATATAACATTTGTTTGATTTTATGTATTCCTTGTTCACTTTGAACAAGTTTGGAAGGATTGGTCAGTAGTTTATTTGTTTGTAGCACCATATATTTGGTAAATTAAATGTTTTATAATAGGAGTTGATTTTGTTTTTATTTTGGAAGTGTATCCTCTATTTAATCCAAAATGTGTAAGTCACAGAGTGGGAGAACATACCAAAACCCCGAAAATCCCGATTTGAGCAATGCTGGCATACTGTGATTTGCATATTTCTTGATAAAAGGGCACAGTATGGAACGGCAATCGGCTTCACCCTCCCGCCGAGTGTAATGAGCTAGAGGAGGGGAGTAGCGCGTGAGGGGTCAGCCAATCAGTGGTGAGCGAGCGGGAAGAAGTCGGCTGCAGAGTGGGGATGCGGCGGGTGCATATATCGTTGGCGCGCCGTGGAGCGGGGACAATCTGTGTAAGACTTGACCAGTACGGTTGCACGTGTGAGTCGCTCCGATGTTCCGTGGAGTGGAGGACGATCTTTGTAAAACTTAACCAGTGTGGTTGTACGAGTGTATGGCTCCGATGTTCAGACCATAAAGTCACCAAATCTACCAGTATATCATCAAATATCGAAGAAGATGACGGCGTCCAGGAAACAGTGGGAAGCACTCTTCAACATCCAGTACGAGGGAAATGCTTCGGCAATTTCCAGTGGTAAGCACGAATGACACAGAAATACGCAATCTCTCGTTTCTCTTTGTTTTATATTCAATATTTCAGTAACTTCATAGCTTGGGAATAAGAGTAAAATCAATAATTTATCAAACTCCGTTTTCACGTAATTCTCTATCGGCTTATTAAAATCGCAACGCTCCAATTTAAATTTTAAACTTATTATTATTAATTTTGCAAAACTTGTTTTATACAATAAATTCATTTCTTTTAACAATGCAATCTTTGCTTTCAGTAGGTAGCATTAGATATAGACCAATTCCTTCTCCTGATACAATTGTTGTTGGGTTAATGATCAAATCATACCACGATCTGAGTGAATAGAGTCTTGAAGGTGTTCTCCCAGAGCTAGACGTTGTTAAATACAAATTTAGATTTCAACATTGCGTTGAGGTCTTGGCGCCCATTAAAACAACATAGCTTAGGCAAAGGTCAACAGTTACATTTATCACCAAACAGTAAGGACCAGTCAAAACGTTTCATTTGTACGCTCAACGAGGAGCAAAGCGAGACCGTTACACTATTAGAAGGAAACATTTCGGTTAAGAAAATCTGACCGAAAATATTAAAGTGTGTTCCCATCATTTTCAACTCGATGACTTTACGAAAACTGTGTTGGGCAAGTGTGATTTACAAAGGGAAATAATTCCTACCTATAAACTGATTAGACATTTCGATAACAAACACTGAATTTATGCGTTTGTATTTGAAGGTAAGAGAGCAAGATTAAAACCGGGCGCTGTTCCATCGCTTTTTCCTTGGACCACGAACACAACAAAAATAAGGAAGAGGCCATACACAAGAAAATTGCCGGATTACCACGATAAGCCTACAATATCGAAATCTGCAGAAATTATATCCATTGAAGTACGGCACAGGAAGAAATCGTCAATATACAGGAAGAAGTGAATGTAACATATTTTGTAACTCCCATTTTCAAAGGCATCAATACTCGGACAAATACTTCAAGAATACATTTCACAACATTAACAGTCACAAACGTATTATGGTTGGTTTCTTGAAATCAGAATTAATCGTCAACTTCCATCTGCCCGACGGAGAATGTGGTACCGGTAGTGACTGACTTCTACATTCTTGAGTCATAAGTTAGTCAGATGAATGGAAACAGTTTGGGGCCCTAAAGCAGGGATTCTCAAACTTTTCAAATATTGTACCCCTAAGTCGTTACGAAGGGGTACGGGAACGATTCGTATTGAGAACTTGACATAATTACATAAGAACCAAACGTTGCGATGAATTTTGAGGTATACAATACCGGTATTAACTTTCTTTGATAATGTTTACACCTTAAAACATGACAGTTTCATGTAAGCTATCAACCAAAAAAAGACATGAATCCTATTAGTCTATAAGCAATGGGAGCAAGTGCATATTTAAATCTCTATTAATGATTTAAGTCTTATGGGGATATATTTATCAATATAGGCCTACAATACTCAAGAATTCTGACTCCTATTAATTATTTGAATAATAAAGCGTGTTAGAATTTTGTTATTACCGTTGTAGCCTATTAATTCTTCCTTCCTCCCGCTAGTTTTAGCACCTCTAGTCCGTAGCTCATTTTGCAGCTGTTTAACGCTTAAACGCTGAAAATCGTCCATAATATATTAGAGGATATACCTATAAAATTAATTAATATTAGAGAAGATATAATTTACTTTAGCTTAGAAAACTCGGTCACAATCTATACATTCCTCGCTGCTGACTGGGGGAAACATAGGATGATCGCCTTGCGCTTACCCAGTACTACACGGGCGCTATCTGGCGCAAACTTTCTCAGGCTACATCCCTATTATTTGAGTCTAGAATTGGAATACATTTCCTAGAACTTGAGGTAAGATACCGTCTCAGCTCATGCCTGGAGTGATGATGATAATTGTTGTTTTAAGGGACCTAACATCTAGGTTATCGGCCCCCGATGGTTTGGGTGATCGTGAAGATGAAAATGAAATGCAAACTTAAAACTAACTACTAACCTACATACTAGAAGAAGAATAATGTTTATCCAGACCAATGGATTTTTCCTATAACAATAATCGCTACGCGGTGTGGCTTGCGGCTTGTCGCGCACAGTGGGAGTAAACTTATTCATGTATAAATAATCTATGACATCATGAAGGCAGCAATGAAAGACTCTAGTAGGGCAAAGATGAAGGTAATGTTGTGATCTGGAGCGAGGATGAGATGGAGGTACAAGAAGATATTGAGCAATGGGGACTGAAGATAAATGTGGAGAAGAGTAAAACAGTGGTGATGAGTAGAGATAAGGAAGAAGGAAAAGGAGTAATCAAAGTAGGAGATAAAGAATTGGAAGTAGTGAAACACTTAAAATACTTGGGAAGTGAACTGACTGAAGATGGAAGACTAGATTTGGAAATTAGCAGAAGAATACAACTTGGGAGTGCTTTCTACCAACAGGTACGGGGGCTAGTATGGAACAAGGATATACCAATTAAGGCTAAAGAAGTTATGTACAAAGCATATTATGTTATGCATCAGAAACTTGGACAATGACTAAGAGGGATGAGAGCAGAGTACAAGCAGCTGAGATGAGATTCCTGAGAAGTATGGTCCAGAAAACGAGGAGGGACAGAGTGAAGAATAAAGCTATACGGAAAGAACTGGGAGTACAGAAACTAAATGACAAACTGGAGCAAAACAGATTGAGATGGTTTGGACATGTCAAACGGATGAATGAAGTAAGGCTACCAAGATGAGCACTGGAACGACGGATGACAGGGAAGAGAGGACGAGGAAGACCAAGAATGTGTTGGATGGACTCGGTGAATTGGAAAACTGTGTCGGAAGAGGAATGGGGGAACGACAGAACGAAGTGGAGAGGAACCATATTTGCCCCCACCCAGTGTCAACTGGAAAAGAGGAAATGAAGATGATGAAATAATCTATTAATGCTATTTCACATAATTACAAGGTGTAATTTGTAACCCATATGTTTGGTAACATGTAAATGTGTGTGCATCGGTAACAGTTGAAGAGACCTGATGCGTCAAGCAACTTGGCAATTGTCGTTGAATGAGCATGAAACAAAAACAAATATTTATGTATTTTAGCACATCGCCTATTTCCAGTGCAGAAGTGATTATGGACAGTAATTTCAATTGGTAATGACTCCCAGAATTTGAATTAAAGTACGAAAATAAGTAATTAAATAAATAAATATGACATATATTATCCAAGTGCAAGTGTAGAATCCAGGTTCACCACTCCTGAGCAATTACTCAATCTCATCCTGTTTAATCAATGCTACTTTTTATCCTTCTAAAACGCCCCTTCATATCAATGGCACCCGACAAAATACCAGTTCGATACCCTATTCATTTCCAAAGAGTCCCTGATCTGTAAAATTGGAGTGGGTCTCTGTGTGAGACTTGCTGAAGACATCGTTAGCAGGTTTCCTAGCCTTACTTACGGAGTTTTACCTCTAAAAATTAATTTGGTGGCTTCGGTGATGTAGTCGGTAGCATACTGAGCTTCTATGCCCAAGATAGCGGGTTCAAACCCGGCCGAAGCCATCGGATTTTTTAAGAGCGTTAAAAATCCCTTAGTATGCCTTCCTTCGGAGGGGAAGTAAAGCCGACGGTCCCATGTCATAGATTTATGGCGTTAAACTTAAGAACCAACCAAAAATTAATTTGATTAGCCAGTGGATCGGGTAATCATAACAAGGAGAATATGCCCTAGAAGCCTACTAGCATTCCATAATAACATATCTAGATTGTCAGGACCACTTACTAGGCCACTCAGCCGTTGCTCGTGGTTCACGAACTAGAGCGTGACAACAGGAACACACACCACGAAAGCAGCAGCACTAAAACAGATCATTAAACTAAATTTGGGATGAAATTCACTGAAGGTCAAATAAAAAATCCAGAATATGGAAAGCAGAATCACGGCTTTCACGGCGAGTGAATTAAAACTCAGCAATTTTTCTTGGTTTGTGCCGTGTCTTGAGTGCGGTTTCACCTAGGACACCAAGCTGGCTCATCAGCGGGCTCTTGGTGTCCCCGCCCAGACCCCCACAGGAGTAGCGAACTGTGCGCTACCTCCTTTTATATGAAGCGCACCTGCGCCTCTTGACTGAATGAACTAAAAGCTCAAGCAGCCATAACCTCCCTATGAAGGCTTCCAAAAAAGATGGTATATTGGCTTTCACAGTCTCAACGGTGACAGCTAAGAATGCTGGCCACTGCAAAATGAGGCAGACAAGAAGAGAAAAATTGCTGAGTTTTAATTCACTAGCCGTGAAAGCCAATATACCATCTGTCATATCTCTTTACAATCTGAGAGATTACTGCTACAAAATTAATTAAATGCACAGAAAATCTGGTGTCCCAAGGAGGTCCAAGTGTGTAGGTTACACTGGACTGACTAAAATTGGAGTGGGTCTCTGTGCGAGACTTGCTGAAGACATTGTTAGCAGGTTTCCTAGCCTTACTTACGGAGTTTTACCTCTAAAAATTAACTTGGTGGCTTCGGTGGTGTAGTCGGTAGCATACTGAGCTTCTATGCCCAAGATAGCGGGTTCAAACCCGGCCGAAGCCATCGGATTTTTTAAGAGCGTTAAAAATCCCTCAGTATGCCTTCCTTCGGAGGGGAAGTAAAGCCGACAGTCCCATGTCATAGATTTATGGCATGTTAAAGAACCTTCCACTAATTACACCAGTGTAAAGCTAAATTGGATAGGTTAAGAATGTCAGTCTTGTGATGGTGAAATGTAATATTTATAAACTTGTAAGTACTCCTCCACTTTTTATGGCACAAGTTTGAGTTTGGTCAATTAAATTTAAATATCCATTATAGGTCCTCTCTAAATATTAACCCTTGGGTAGCTCATAACCTAGCCTATATAACATACCTGCTTTGCTCCAAGAATGAAATCTGGAAGATTAAATTCAGGATCAAAGTATGGAGTGATTATTAAATTGGCCAATATCCAGTTCCTTATCGTCTTGATAATGCTGGGCCATATTATTTCAGGAAAGTCCATGAGTCGGGGAATGCCTCGTTTTTCAGATCCATCCCCATCAGAATAATTTCTTACTTGGCAGTTAACTTTATTTTTACCAATTAGGAGTTTTTGTGGAACTACAAACTTTCCTGGATGAATTATATTCGTATTCCCCTTTAAAGGAACATTATTACATTGCTTTTGAAAATAAAAGCTCAAACCAGTCTGTGAAACATCAAAAGGTAAACACAGGGGCTTATGCTGATATTCACTGAAGTTCTCACACGATATATGATGATTCCTAACTCCAAGAGTAACCAGTCCAAGCTGATTAATTTTTTGACTGATTATTGTCAGAAGACGGTAGCGAAAACAACACGCTCCACTCCATTGACTACTAGCTACGACTTTGCTGATACATAACACCACGGCCATGTTACACCCTCACGTCCGGTCGCCATGATGAGATTCGATACAATGGTTATCGAATTCAATGGTCGAGGGTGTTCTGTGTGGTCGATGCAAAAAGATCTTATAGAGATATCGATTGCTCGACTACAGTAGGTCTACCCACTTTTAAAGTATGTGCTCTACCCTAATCTCCCTAATTTAGTGTAGCCTTTGTAAGGGCATTTTAAAGAGTACCGTAGCATGGCCTAAGATCACAGATTTATATAATTAGAACGCTGGCGCTAGCTCGCTACCCTGCGCACTGGGAAAGTGTGAGGCCGCGAGTCAGCCGGTCGCCACTTATCGCGCGGGCAGCGGGCAAAGCAATACACATTTAAATGGGTGCATCTCGGAAACCAAAGATTTACATTCAAAGTTATTAGTTCATAGTGGGAATATCAATGTAAATATAAGTGCTTAATTTATGAGGTTTTATAGAGAACATGCCAATCGTCAATTTGATTCCCTTTCCGTATAAATGATGTGAATGGAGCCTTGTCTAAGGTGCCACATTCGCCTGGAGTAGAAGTGAGAAACAACGGAAAACCACTTCCAGGATGGCTCAGTTTTGCCTCACGAGGCTGAGTGTGCCCCGTTTCAACTCTCAGACCAGATTTCAATTTCTTGGCAGATCCGGGAATCAAACCAGGACCTCCGGGGCTACAGCTATACACGCTAGTCGCAACTCCACAAGGTAGTCTACTCGCTCTTTGTTAGCAAAATATAAAACCAAATGTATACGCTTTTGTTTTGAGCTGATCAGAAGGCAATAAATACATAAAGAAAACGATATATTCCGCTAGTAGTCTATTCGCACGTCTTATATCGTTCAAATTTTCAGAGGAAATATCATTCCTTGCACTTATTTTGTGAAGTGATTATTGAGAGAACGATGGTTCAGACTGACTTATATACTACGAAGGCCATTGCTCGAATCTCAGTATTTCTAGAATTGAACTACCCGTTAGTGTCAATTGGAGATATATTGTTGGTGTTAGCACCCAGCTCTCATTGCTGAGAAAGGGCTGCCTACGTAAATGAACGGCATATTGCAGGGGCATAAAACACAGGGGGGGGGGGGGGGGGGCGGCAGGGGGAGCATTGACCCCCACCCCAAGTTTTAGGTGCAAGGCAAAATTTTTAAGTACCGGTAGCCTATACTTTAAAAAATAAAATAACCAGAAAGTATTCTATAAACGATTTAATACTACGTTAGGCTTTAAATTGGAAAAGCCGTCTTGCCTTCTTAGTCGTAATTTCTTTATTCTAGGGGCAGACGACCTCGTAGTTCTGCCCCTTAAAAACAACAATAACTAACTAACTAATTATTTATTCTATTTTTGCCCGCCGAGGCGCCAACTGAGCCGAGAGCTGAGGCCCTTTGAGCTTTATCCGTAATCTGCTAACCATGTGGTTGAACAGTGGTTGCCTAGGTAATAATATTAATACGGTACCGGTACTAATAATAATGGCGTCAGGAAGGGTGTCCGGCCGTAAAAACCATCCGCCACGTAGAATCTCATCTCAACCCCGAACCCATTCGAAAACGGGAATAATAAGGGGTAGACATACATAGGCTACACCGGTACGACCTTGTTTCCTGGTTAAGTGGAGTCATTTTGACGACCTATTAATAAATAAAAGTTTAGTAACCAAATGTGATCTTAGACAAGCCGACATCGTATGGTCGTATATGATTTGGAGCAGCGTAGGTTAGATTTATTTCCGGCTTTTCCCGCCGGGAATCGAACCTGCAATTTTGCAATAATGAAGCGGCCATTTCATCACTGGTCCACCGGGGAAGCCAAGGTTTTTATGTGGCGCAGTTGGTAAGACTCTCGATAATGAGTAGGTCTAAGCCTGAGGACCAGTACAATTCTTAAATATTAGTGGACTGTATCTTAGAAGAATCCAACGCTTAACTCAGATAATAGGCAAGTTTTAGATTTATACGGGCGCCATGAATGCTATGTATTTCCCGACCTAAAGAAGCTCACTTCACCTCCTCCGTTCTGTAATTTCATTTATTTGATGGTATGGAATTTCAAGATACATTTTCAGTGATTATTTGTGTCATTTTCGTGGATAATGATTCTATTTGACACAGTATACATGCGTATTCGATGGGCAAATCGAGGAACTACGCATCAGGAGGGCAGTGAATTTATTTACCAACAGATGGCACACTCTTCACTGTCAATAGTTTTTCATTGGTTATTTGCCCTGCCTTGCAAGTCAAAACCTAAGCAGCCATCATGGCGAATCCAAGGAAATTCAGTGAGAAGATTGCGTTACATACACAAAAGCAAGCAGAAGAAACGGCTGCCTTCGAACAGATCATGCGAGAAGTGTCGGATGCAACTAGTAGGGTAAGTAGCACCCACAGAAATAATTCCCTCAGCATTTGGCGTCATCTCTAATTTTCATCCTAACATAAACAAGTCACTACTGTGGAGATGAAGTTGTTTTTTTTACTGTATAATTAGTGGGGCAGTAGTATGAGGAAATCAATGTGAAGTTCGGGTACAACTCAGTTTATAACGAGTGTAACTTTCCGGGTGGTCTTCAATATATTTTCAGTGAAGTATCATACCAAGAATGTGTAGAATCCTGAAGAATGTTACTACTATACACTACATGCCAGTTTGCATGACACCTGTAACTTGTGAATTTGTTGATATTCGGACACTGATACAATACTATGAAGGATTTTAATGTAACAGTCATTAAGAATTTGTAATAAATGATATGCTACATAAGCAGTAACATGTCACAGCAAGCAGTCTAAATATTTTCATTTCTGTTGCAGTCCTAGTGCCATATATTTCCAAGTTATGTATTCTGAATTCATGATTTGGGCGGATATGTAACTATTGCTTCATTAGGTAAACTACAATCTTACATGACAACACCACCATAGCTGCTTATGGTTGATGAGGTTATTGTTATGATGGTAATAGGGTTGTTACTGTGTCTAGTAGTCACTCATTAGCTATTAATTTTTCAATCATATATGTGTTATGTACTGTTTTCTTATTAAGATTAAGACTTTCATCTTTTTATTTTTGATTGGGAATAGGGGGAGGGACTGTGTGTAGGCATGTGAATTTAATCCCTCCCCCTTCCTGTCAATGTTCAAATACTTAACTATAAATCTAGGCTATTTGGAATAAAACAGAATTCTAACTTCATCAGAAATAAAGGACTGGGTCTATTTGTGTGGGGAAAATGACCAGTATTTAGGGGCAGATGACCTCTGTTTCACCGCCTAAAACCTCAATAACTAATTAGGAGGAAACAAATTTTTCCTCAGTACAAATTTCTTGTAGGTTACCTAAAATCTAGGGCCAGACGACCTCGCTGTTCCACAACAATAACTAACTAGCTAGCTAAAGTCTGGGTGAGTTACGGTAACTTCATAGCCTACAGACTTTTTCAAAAGTACCATGGACTTTTATGTAGTAGCCTACCATATTTCTCCATCATTATGATGAATCTACCTTGATCTTTTTCAAAAATATCTCTGCTTTTATTTAAAACAGAACTCCTGTAAGAAAGAGTTTTTTCCTTTTGATTCAAAACTTAACACATGTGATAAATCAAGTTGCTGGATGTGAGCATTCATTGCAGTGTATTTATTTCCCATGCTAGACATACCAGCTTCATTGTAATGTGGATTATGATGTATTGCGCTAAACCTCGGCAGTCATTTGTAAGTCATTATATTTTTGCTACTTATATACAGTAATATAGCCTCCGTGGCTTGGGCGGGAGCACGCCGGCCTCTCACCGCTAGGGTCCATGGTTCAAATCCCGGTCACTCCATGTGAGATTTGTGCTGGACAAGGGGGAGGCAGACAGGTATTTCTCCGGGTACTCCAGTTTTCCCTGTCAATATTTTATTCCAGCAACATTTTTAATTCATCTGTCAATTCATTTAATCACTGCCCCAGATGAGTGCGACAGGCTTAGGCAGCCGGCACAGTTCATACCCTCGCCACTAGATGGGGGCTTCATTCCATTCCTGACCCGGTCGATCGACTGGAAACAGGCTGTGGATTTTCATTTTTCATATTCAGTAGTGTGACCTTCTGTGACTGACTGTAAATTAACCGGTTATTTCTATGCCCTACACTCCCAACAGTAGCCTAAACTTGTGGAACCATACCTTTGCTGTGGTGATTTGACTATTGCATGTTATTCCAATATTTAGGAACAGGTTTACCTGTTTTGGTTTTATTTTTAGTATTGGCTATTTTGGTTCAATTTTATGAGGACTACATTGTAGTTTGCTGAAATACAGCACACATATGCAAGTCATCGAATATGCACAACATAGCACACCTTAACCTAATAGTCTCTAACTCATAGTTAAGTTTCAAACTCCATGATCTGTATTCAGACAATATCTTACTGAGGTGAGCTCTTGAGAAATCACGAGAAAGTGTATCTTTACATTAAAACACCAAACCCCATAGATTACTAGTTGAGGAGAGATGAACCTACCCTAGTCACTCACAACTACGTTAATACGGATATGACAAGATTTTCATACATTTTTAGGGGACAATACCAATTTTAATTGCCATCTATTGAACTGGAAATGTGTGTTAAATTACGTAAATCTATGTGCTTGTTTCTTGTTCATTGAAAGACAGCAGCAATGTTGCTCAAGCGGTGAGCATTCATCAACTGTTATCTGGGCGGAGACATGACGACACATTAATATCATGGTAATTTTGCCAACGTGTAAGATATAAAATGCACCACCATATGAGGCCTTGCGTGACTAAACCCATTGGTCTAAAGAAAGAGTAATGTATGACTATTTCCACTGTTCGTGACAATAGCAGGGGTGCATATGTGGCTCGAGTGGCCCGCAGGCTAAAACCGTTGTCAAAACCCATTGGATTGGACAAAACGAAGGTCAGAATGGTTGGGTTGAGGTGCGGTCTTGGCCGCAGGAAGTTAGCGGGGATCTTCTGACGACACGTTAGGCTGTAACCAATATCATAGCCACTGTTCCTTTCATTTGCTCCCATCACAGAACACTACCTCGACAGCCTAAACAATTACTACCGTACGAGTGGGGTTTTTGTTGGGGTTGGCAATACTGTACTTGTGCATAATTCCCATGGATAATGGCCGACACGGCTGGAATTTTACTATGTAAGTCGTGTTATACCCGCAGAGACAAAATCAGAAACAAGGAAATTAGGAAGAAAACAGGATTCCCAAAGTTACAAGACAAAATCTAGATCAGTAAGCTAAAATGGTATGGACATATGATGCAAATGGGTGAAGACCAAGTCCCGAAGCAATTATTTATTGAGAAAGTCACAGGAAGGCGCCAAAGGGGAAGGCCGAGGATGAGGTGGATGGATGCTGTGAGGGAGAGTGTTGAGAAAAGAGGAGTGAAAGTGGAGGATGTACTGGAAGAGGGACGAGAGTGGTGGAGAGACAGAAGAGTACGGTGGGCCTTGATTCACACTCCGACCCAGATCACTGGAACCGGGAAATTAAGAAGAAGAAGTCTTGTTATAAATTGGGATGGAGGGTGTGTTAAAGACAGAGGAGGAGCGAATTACATCCTTGCCACATGTATTTTGAATCATTACAGAAGGTATTCGTTCCATTTTTGAAAGCATTTGGTTTCATCCACTACTGGCTTGCTGGGCCTATCGTAACTTCATCAGAGCCCCGTTAGCAGTCACTTTTCAGGGTTCCTGTAGGACCTTCACAGCTACCGTAACGGTCCACTGTGGTACTTCGCCCCTACAGGCAATCCCCTACTTTGTGCCGTTGCCCGTCTCCCACGACGTGGACGAGGGGTTGGACTTAAGGAAGAAGGAAAGATCCACAACGGGAATAACAATTGGTAGGGAACAGCTGAAGAAAGTGGAGAGTTTCAAGTATCTGGGAAGCCTGATACAAGATAAAGGAAGAAATGATACAGAAATAAGGGGACAGGCAGAAGCATTCCGGAGGAGTGTGAGAAGCATGTTATGGAGCGAGGATGTCCCTCAGAACAGTAAAATGATCATATACCGGACATACTATGTCCCTATCCTGACGTATGCCTCGGAGACCTGGGTTATGAAAGGAAGGGAGAAGAGCAAAATACAGACCAGTGAGATGAGGTTCTTGAGAAGCAGTATTGGAACTACAAAGAGGGACAGAATAAGAAATGAGAGGACCAGAGAATTAATGAAGGAGGAACCATTACAGGATGGTATAGAGAAATCTAGACTTAGATGGTAAGGACATGTAAAACGAATGGAGGAGAAGAGGATACCTAGGAGGATACAAGAGACGAAGTGGGAAGGAAAGAGACCGAGAGACAGGTGGCTGAAGGGGGTGGAAGAAAGCGTGAAGAAGAGAGGAGAAGACTGGACAAGGGTGGAGGCTGAGAGATGGGAAGACAGAAGACGTTGGAGAGGCTTGTGTTCCAATCAGACCCGGCCAGTGGCTGGAAACTGTTCATGATGATGATGACAGAAGGTATTTATGGCTAACAAGCTGTACCCGGCATGCGTTGCAATGCCAATCAAAGAAAGTGTTGGCGTTGAAATTCTGTTTCTTGAAGTGCTTTTGGATACACAACATGTTAACTGCCTCTAAGCTATCGTAAAATGGATTTTCTAATTTAGAACCATTCGTGGGAGCGTGCACAACAACTTTCAAAAGTTTCATCGCTGCCACTCATTTGTTTAATCTACTCGTACGCTCCCTATTGTGAAATGGATTTACTAAGTCGAAACCCTTCCCTGGCGTGTTCACAATAACTTATCAATGATTCATCGCAATTGGATGAATGGTATATGCATGTATAGGGGTTTTTGTTTAAACGATTCGTGCGCTGTCACTCATTTGTTGAATCTACTCGTGCGCTACCTATTGAGAAATGTATTACTAAGTCGAAGCCCTTCCCTGGCGTGTACACAATAACTCATCAAGGTTTCATCGCAATCGATGAATGTTATACGAACACAATAGGGGAATTTGTTGAAACGCTTCGCGCGTCGTCACCCATTTGTTGCATCTACTCTTGCGCTACTTATTGTGAAATGGATTTACTAAGTCCCCTTCCCTGGCGGGTACACAATAACTGATCAATGTTTCATCGCAATCGGATGAATAGTATATGAACGCATACCTGATTTTGTATAAACGATTCGCGCTCCGTCACTCATTTGTTGAATCTACTCGTGCGCTACCTACTGTAAAATATATTTACTAAGTTAGAAACCGTCACGTAAGTGTCCACAACATCTCACCCAAGTTTCAACGCTATCGGACTAATGGGATATGAAGACATAGGGGACTGTATAGAAACGTTCCGCGTGTCGTCGTTCATTTGTCGAATCTACTCGTGTGCTACCTACTGTGAAATGTATTTACTAAGCCAGAAACCTTCCTTGGAGTGTCCACCATATTTCACCCAAGTTTCACCGCTAACGGCAGAATGGTATATGACCTTATACGGGACTTTGTTGAAACGCTTCGCGCGTCGGCCCTCATTTGTTGAATCAACTTGTGCGCTGCATATTGTATAGGGGATTTACTAAGCCAGATTTTCCATGACGTGTACACAACATCTCACCCAAGTTTCATAGCTACGGACGAATGGTACATGCATGCATACGGGACTTGGTTGAAACGCTTCGCGTGTCGTCGCTCATTTGTTAATTCTACTCTTGCGCTACATATTGTAATATGGATGTACTCAGCCAGAAACCTTCCCTGGAGTGTAGACAACATCTCACCCAAGTTTCATCGCAATCAGATGAATGGTATGTGAACGTATGCGGGACGTTGTCGAAACGCTTCGCGCGTAGTCACTCATTTGTTGAACATAAACGTGCGCTTCGTATTGTAAAATGGATTTACTTAGCCAGAAACCTTTCCTGGAGTGTACACAACAATTCACCAAACATTTATCACTATCAGACGAATGGTATATGACTTTATACGGGACTTTGTTGAAACTCTTCGCGTGTCATCGCTCATTTGTTGAATCTACTGGTGCGCTACCTATTGTAAAATGTATGTACTAAGCCAGAAACCTTCCCTGGAGTGTACACAACATCTCACCCAAGTAGCAAGACTGAAATCCCGGAAACCTGCCTGGAAGACGGCCAGGAATCTAGTTGACATACCATTTAGACCTGACGAAGCATGGAAGCAAGAATGGGCCAGATTACACCCACATGGTCTAATCAACATCGATGACCCAACAGCAAAACCTCCTGGGTTCAACCTCCCGCGCACCATCTGGACCAGACTAAACAGGATACGCTGCGGCGTTGGAAGAACTGCTTCTGCACTACACCAATGGGGGTGGTTGGAGTCTCCTTCCTGCAACTGTGGTGCTGAAATGCAAACCATCAGCCACATCGTGAAAGAATGTCCTCTGCGGGCATTCACTGGGCCTGTGGAGGAGCTACATCAAGTAACCCCTACGGCACTCACTTGGTTGGAAGGACTAGACATCAGCTTGTGATGAAATATCAGAATCTGCAGCAGTGTGTGTGTGTGTGTGTGTATGCGTGCATCCCAGTTATTATGTCTGTAATACTTTACATCCATGTATATAAATATGTATATATTAATTTTTATTTTGTAATAGCAATTATATGTAATACATTTCAACGATTGTCAAATGAAGCATCATACGCTAAATAAATAAATAATGGTATATGAAATTATATGGGACTTTGTTGAAACGCTTCGCGCGTCGTCGCTCATTTGTTGATTCTACACGTGCTCTACCTATTTTTAAAGGGATTTACTAAGCTAGAAACCTTCCCTGGAGTGCGTACAAAATCTCAGCCTAGTTTCATCGCTATCGGACGAATGGTATATGAACGCAAACGTGACTTTGTTGAAATGCTTCGCGCGTCGTAGCTCATTTGTTGAATGTTCTCGTGCGCTGCCTATTGTAAAGTGGATGTACTAAGCCAGAAATTTTCCCTGCAGTGTACACTACATTTTACGCAAGTTTCATAGCTATCGGACGAATGGTATATGAATGCATACGGGACTTTGTTGAAACGCTTTGCGTGTCGTCGCTCATTTGTTGAATCTACTCGTGCGCTATCTACTGTGAAATGTATTCACTAATTTTGAAACCTTCACGTAAGTGTACACAACATCTCACCCAAGTTTCATCGCTATCGGACGAATGGTATATGAACACATACGGGACTTTGTTGAAATGCTTCGCGCATCGTCGCTCATTTGTTCAATCTACGCGTGCGCTACCTATTGTAAAATGGATTTACTAAGTCAGAAACCTTCCTTGGAGTGTACTCAACATCTCACCCAAGTTTCATCGCAATCGGACGAATGGTATATGAACTCATAGGAGACATACCCACCCACAGACAAACTATCACGTTACATTGATTTTTATATATATAGATAGATATCAGTAGTTTAGTGAATATTTCCGTCGGTTCACCTCGCCTCAACTGTTACCGAACGGTGAGCTCATCAGGTCCTCTCGGCCGTTAAACTTGGTATTCCTGACCGTGGCGCTGCTCTGACTTATCATACATAATAGCCTGGCAATCTCCATACTTTCCATGGAATTTCAAATATGTTTAGAACTACCTTTCTATTATGCTTTGGCTTCCAAGCCCTCTCTTACATTTAATATAACCTGCACAATGCAATGCTATAAAATTTGACGATCTTGGTCGGTATTGATGCTTTAAACTTACAAAATTATTGTTGTCAGTCAACTTATCAATATAAATTTATTCCATTTATTTTGTCACTTAGTGCAAGTTTTAGTAATTTCAGTTCAAGTTTCTTTGGAGTTTGATTTGATGTCAGTGTGTTCTATCGGAGTGATACATTTGGTGTTTCATGCAGGAAGCAAGATATTTCAATTATCTCGACTGAAATTTGATGAGCAGGGAATCCAGATGCCCCTATGAGGTGTCAAGATAGAAGTTTTTGCTCTGTCTTTTCAGTCAAATGCGCTTTATTCTTCATGGCAAAAACTAGCATGTTTTCTGTCCCTTCACGTCTAAGATCTCTTTCCCTTGTCACACTTCTAAAAGCACTAAGATGATTTGATTACTAATTGATTAAATTGAAACGAGAAACTTGTCCAGCTGGAAGAAAATGTACCACCCCCACTTGAGGTACCTTGTTGTTGCGGCACTGGACCCAAAGCAGACTTGGTTGAATGGTCCAATGTGAGACCTTCGTCAGCCAACGTATTGCACCAGTAATTTGAAGTTTCAATGCCCAACATCGATTTTTTTTTTAAACATAAATTAAAGATATATAAAACCACTTCACTCATCACACATTTAAAACGGTAGACCCTACATGTCCTTAATATTTGAACAATGGTTCTTTTATCTACTGTTTCCTTTCTATGAAAGAGATTTTTTACGTGGTGACTAATTTATCTGGTTCTACAACATAAGTTACTTGTCAAAATTACCTGTATTAAGTTATTGTTTGTGAAACACTTTATTTCAGAGTGTTTATCAATTATTTGTTACTACTAATAGATAAAAAGAAAGTTTTGGTCAAATTTCAAAAATATAACTTTTTTAATTTATTAAAAAAAAACGGGTTAGCTGCCTGTATTTTCGCCTGGACGGCCGGGTTCGAATCCCGGTGACAGCGGGGTGGGATTTTCACCTCAAAAATCACGTGGCGTCAGGAAAGGCATCCGTCCTTAAATCCCCGGTCAGAAACAAAATGAGCCTGGCTGGCTCCGGCGACACCAATTAATTGGGAAAAGCCGAAGAAAGTTTAGTTTTTAGTTTACTGTATATAACAACTGCAACCATGTTTGACAGCGTATTTAGTATGTGAAACTGCCACAGCGAGCGCACACATTGACGTCAGTAGTTGCCAACATGTCGATACAAAATACACCAGACGACACACGTAACGCTGTAGGCTAATTATGTGAAAAAAGAAAATAATTGGGCTTTTGTGTATTATTTGTATTTGTAAATAATGCTTGTATAAGGCAATAGTGCCAACTTCACTTTACCGCAATCCCCTGTAGCGAAGTTTGGCAACTGTCAGGACGAAAAATACTGCTGAACTAAAATGGGTGTCTGGACGAAACCATTGGTCCCTACTTGGTTCCCCAACTGTATGGACGAAACCATTGCTCGCTATTTGGTTAGATGACTGTCTGGGCGAAACCATTGGTCGCTACTAGGTTAGACGACTGTCTGGACGAAACCATTGGTCGCTATTTGGTTAGACGACTGTCTGGACGAAACCATTGGTCGCTACTAGGTTAGACGACTGTCTGGACGAAATCATTGGTCGCTACTAGGTTAGACGACTGTCTGGACGAAACCATTGGTCGCTACTAGGTTAGACGACTGTCTGGACGAAACCATTGGTCGCTGCTTGGTTAGACGACTGTCTGGACGAAACCATTGGTCGCTACTAGGTTAGACGACTGCCTGGACGAAACCATTGGTCGCTGCTTGGTTAGACGACTGTCTGGACGAAACCATTAGTCGCTACTAGGTTAGACGACTGTCTGGACGAAACCATTGGTCGCTGCTTGGTTAGATGACTGCCTGGACGAAACCATTGGTCGCTACTAGGTTAGACGACTGTCTGGACGAAACCATTGGTCGCTACTAGGTTAGACGACTGCCTGGACGAAACCATTGGTCGCTGCTTGGTTAGACGATTGTCTGGACGAAATCATTGGTCGCTACTAGGTTAGACGACTGTCTGGACGAAACCATTGGTCGCTACTAGGTTAGACGACTGTCTGGACGAAACCATTAGTCGCTACTAGGTTAGACGACTGTCTGGACGAAACCATTGGTCGCTGCTTGGTTAGACGACTGTCTGGACGAAACCATTGGTCGCTACTAGGTTAGACGACTGTCTGGACGAAACCATTGGTCGCTGCTTGGTTAGACGACTGTCTGGACGAAACCATTGGTCGCTGCTTGGTTAGACGACTGTCTGGACGAAACCATTGGTCGCTGCTTGGTTAGACGACTGTCTGGACGATACCATTGGTCGCTGTTTGGTTAGACGACTGTCTGGACGAAACCATTGGTCGCTGCTTGGTTTGACGACTGTCTGGACGAAACCATTGGTCACTACTTGGTTCGACGACTATCTGGATGAAAATTACTGATTGCACCTCATGCAAGGGGTTCTGGGGCATAAGCCCAAGTTTTGGTTTGGATGAAAATTATTATTGATAGAACACAAATTTTTACTGTGGGGGGAAAAAAGCAACCAAAACGCACACATTCAATCTGGAGAAAACAAAACAGGAAGCACTCCTTTCAGTCAATGCCGATTGAATTTACTTTTAGTAACGAGACAGCTTGCACAATCCATTGCGAACTGGTTCAAACTCGGCGCTATTTTGTTTCACGGTACCACGCCTATACAAAGTAGTACCGTAAGTGTGGGGTTGGCAATACTGTACTAGTGCATAATTAATGGCGAAAATGGTGGACACAGCTGGAATGTCATCTACAAGTCATGATCCTATTTGGGACGGCGGGTGGGTTATAGACAGCGGAGGGGTAAACATGTATTACTACATCATCTCCAGATTTCTCCCTGATCATTACTACAGGTGTTTTGGTTAATTTTTGTACTTTAGAAAAGTTATGAGGGAGTGATGCGTCATGCAGCGTTACTAAAACATGTACTAATTACAAAATAAATGGAATAAATTTGTATTGATAAGTTGACAAACAACAATTACAGTATAATCTGCATTGTACCAGATTAGGTAATGGTATCAGTTACGAATACAGTGGACGGTTACAGGCCGGACGTTTGTTTTAGATGAGTGAAAAATGCACCGTACCTGTGTTGTTGTCAGCTGCCCCATGCAGTCAGATGATTGGCAAAGCTATCTCACACTACTGCTGAAGTACAGTTATTGGCAAATATAATGGCGTACTGTTTGTAACACTGTAACGTGTACCTCCGCGTCACACAATACTTTGGCGTGGACTGTACTGTCTGCACGGTGGTGTTGTCACGTGCTCAAGTCTGGAATTCCATTATATCAGACCGGTGGTGGGCTAGAGAGTGACTGTGTATAGGCTCGCCCGCAAGCTTCAAGTTCAAGGGCAATCTTCTAAAACAAACGTCCGGCTTTTACTTGAATGGATGGTGGCATCATTGATGATATGTATTGCAAGTTAAAATAACTCCATCACCCATACACACTCTGTGACCTCGAGAGCAGCATTGGTGGGCATTGTGTTGGCTTTGTTCATATTCACAAGATGTCTGTTAATCCACAACACATCCTCTTCTAGAGTTGATTGTGCCACTAGAGGCATTATGTTATGCAAGGTGATTCATGAAGAGATTCTGCCACTCATTTCTAATTATATTTTCAGGAAAATATATAAATCCAGGACCTATACTCAATCACCTATTTAAAATGTTTCACTAATTTAAAGGTTTTGTTATAATTTACTTCGAAACATTGTCCTTTTAGTTACCAGTATTCTGAAGCTGGACCTGTCCCATGTATCACAGTAGATGAAGTCAAAGCTGCCATTTGTAGCATGAAAACTGGAAAGGCGCCAGGGCCAGACGACCTTCCTGCAGACAATTGGAATATTGAGGAACTTACTGACAAAGCGACCACCTGGCTGACAGCGTTCGTCAATTCCATCAGTCACTGTGGCCATATACCCACAAATTGGTCAACTAGTAACACAGCACCTATTTTTAAGGGCAATTACACCCTGCTGAATGTACCAACTACTGGCTTCTCTCCCATACTACAAAAATATTCAAACGTATCCTCGACAATAGGCTGTGAAACATCGTCCAGCTCTCGGCAAATCCATGATAGATGCAATCGTTGCTGTGCGTCAGCTGATGGAGAAATTCCACGAGAAGTGGAGGCCACTACATCTTGTTTTCACTGACCTTGAGAAGGCATTTGATAAGAGTACCACACCAGATGATTTGGTATGCTCTTCGTGATCATCAAGTTCCAGAAATGTATATAAACTGGGTAAAGATGCTGCATAACACCACCAACAGCGAAGTGCGATGCCCTGCAGGACTGTCAGTTGGAGTTCATCAAGGCTCATCTCTGTCTCCGCTGCTCTTTGTTATCGTCATGGATTCTGTAACGTGCGACCTACAGAAGTGTGTACCATGGATAATGCTATATGCTGATGATGTGATGCTTGCGGTGGACTCCAGGAAGGATCTTTAAACCCAAGTACAAAAATGGTATGGTCGTCTGCATAGATTTGGTCTTCGTTTAAACATCCACAGGACTGAATACCTCGAAACTATTCCATCTCCTTGACCGATAGAAATTAATAGAACTCTTCTCCCCTAGATGGATACCTAGGTTCTCGATTACATAGTGATGGCTCTTGATGTATTTATTGCCACAACAGGGCAGTGCCCCAATTACAGTAGCACGCAATTGTTTACTCACACATTATACATGGAAATACATTAAAATACATTAGAATACAAAACAAAAATTGAAAATTACAAAACAAAAAGAATTTTTAAACAAGAAATATACACAAGTTCTGGTCGCAATAACAGTAAATGAAGCATGAATTTTAATATTTGGTCTCATAATGCAAAACTAGATTCATATTTTTAGGTACGGATGTAAGGTTGGCATTAATGATTAGTTGGGCCCGGATGTTGATGCCGTAAAAAAGTTTAAAAAATGCACTTAAAATTTTCAAAAATGACTAATAAATGACCTAAAAATCGAAAAATGCACTATAAAATGAAGAAAATGATCTTATGATAATAAACTCACCAATATTTCAAAAATAACATCTCAAGCTCAAACTGAAAAGTCAATCAAAATAGATTTCAAGCACTTAACAAAATATTCATAGCTACTAGCTTCTTTTTAACTGAGAGACAACTTCCTCATATAAAGAAGCTGTGACATGACTAAATTCGGAAAAAAATATGACCTTAACAGGCCGATTTCTCTAAAATATGACCAAAAAAATCTACCAAACTTAAAAAAAATGCTCTTAAAATAGAAAAATAGCAAAAATGCAAAAAAATGCAAAATAAAAATGATATATTTGAAGACGGGATGGCCCGTTCGGAGTTTCTATGTATTTCAGCATTGTTTTAGGCAGCTCAGTAAAAAGATGACATGTCATCAACATCCGGGCCCTAGTGATTAGTAATAAAGTGAAACTTAAAACTAATAGCAGCTAAATTTAATATCTTTGTTATAGTGAATCATTTGACAGCTAAAACCAAGTGTAATTTTCTTAAATTTAGCACGGACATTCAAAAATCTAAATTGTTGTCATCTGAGAGCCTGTTGTAAGTACAGGTGAATTTTTATGGAAATCTGTGTTAAATGTTTTAACTATTAGGAGTTCTCGTTTTCTGAGACATTTCTTTCTCACATTGAAATGTGAATGAAGATGTGCGAACAACAATCAAAGCGAGTTGGATGCAATTCAGAGATGTCACCGGTGTTCTTTGTGATAAGAAGATGCTCATCTGCCTAAAATCAAAGATGTACCACACAATGGTGAGACCAGTTGCATTATATGGTACCGAGTGTTGGCCAGCACCTAGAAGTGCTGAGCACTCACTACGTCTTGGAAATGCGGATGCTGAGAAGATCGTTAAGAGATATCTCTGCTCGACCAAGTTCACAACACAACTAGCTGGTGTGGCTCCAGTCAATGGGGAAATGCAGGAATGGAGACTCCGTTGGTTTGGACACATCGTCTAAACACCACTAAGTTCAGTCGTCAGCTCGGCCTATCATCGAACAGTCGGTGGCCAGAGACAGCGTGGGAGACCTAAATTGTGATGGCTGGACGCTGTAAACGCAGATTTACGATCAAGAAATAACCACCTACAGGAAGTGTTAAATGACAAGAAATGGCGTGCATTGATCCAAAAAGCGAACCCCTTTCCAACGGGAAGACGTTAGGAGGAAGAAGAAGATCCTGAGCTGAAATATTGGTGTGATTTCCTTAATTGCTTTTACTGAGACACATGGGTCTACATTGGAGACTGTTTTGCCTATCAGCATCTAGTCTAGTCAGCAAGTCGTCTCCCTGGTCCCGTATTAGCTCCTCTGCGTCTCCACCTCTCACTTTTAAATCGTTCAACAATGCATCTAACCATCGCCTCTGCTTCTCTTACCCTCTACAGCCAAAATCATTAACCCCTTAGGTAATCTCTCTTCCCCCATTTTCTTCACATGACCCCACCATCTAAGTTTGCTTATATGAACAGCTTCATCTGGCATGTTCATTTCTAACGTAGCCTTTATTTCTTCATTAAGAGTACCTTCCTGCCATTGCTCCCATCAATTTGCACCAGAAATCATTCGTGTTACCCTCAATTTAGTTACCTCTAATTTATGTATCAGATATCCTTTTTCTACCCAGCTCCACCATCCTGCCACACGGAGGCTGAAATCTAGAAAGTGTTTCCTCCGCACATCAGTTAATCTTCAAGGGAAAGCAGAGAATGCTACGATCAATATATGGAAAGAAAGAACCAACTACCTTTCCAACTGGATGGAGCCGAAGGAAAGTCTTCCATGTGGACACCAGGGGACGACCTGGAAAGAGTCCGTACAGGAGTCGGCAGACCAAAAGTAAATCTGTGGAAGTGGTGTTTCTCAAGCGACTCATCACTCTGTGTCTGTGGAGAGCAGTAGACATGTCAGTGTGACTTATGTCCTTCAAAGTGCACTATGAACAATTTGATTGCAGCCTTCTCCAGCACTATTGGTATTGCCCAATACTGGTCAAAAATCATCTAGCTCTCAAGTTTGTTGCTCAATATGTGATTTGTTTATATAAGTATATACAGTATGTATGATAGAAATGTAGATATCCTGTATTCATCTTCTTTAAATATTTGTTTGTATGTAAAGTTGATACTTCTGACACGAATAAAGAAGAGAGTTCCATACCGCAAGGTCGGTCTAAATACTGATTTCTGAATCTGTATAAAGAGTAGCCTATTAAATCATATTCAGTAGCTGACATTAAGTAGGACCAATTGTGTTTATAATTTCCATAGAAGAGGAAGGTGATCAAGATGATTAACACAATACTGAACAGGTAAAAAACAGAGTCTCAGATGCACTCATCAGAATTGTCGCTTTGAACATATGAATGGAATGGCAAGAGCTCAAGGAAACTGCTGATCAGGTAGACTTCCAAACTGGAGAGGAGAAAAACTAATGTATGACAATTCTTGATTTAATGAAACAGAGAATCAATAAGGTCATTGGAGTGGTTTATGGGAACATCCAAAGAATTATTTGGAAAGTAAGGGAAGCAAAGGAATGAGAATTCTTGTTAAGATGCATGACAATCTACACATGAAAGTGAAGGAAATCATACACACAACTTGAAAACTAGTTGCTAAACATGTTCATGGCAAATGATTGGTTGTTTAGAATGAAGACCAAGTGCAGTATGGCAGAGTTCATGGGTAACCACTCGAATCCTTTGACATCTAAGAACTAGAAGGTCCAGAAATCCCCAAAGATGAGTCAAGACTTGGTCCAATATGTTTAGCAGTCAGATCAGATTAAATAATACCAAATTGTTCCAGCTGATACACATATAATGGCAGCAGTAACTTGTAATAATATTAATAACACTGGGAACATCCCAACAAATTAGTTGAAACCCATTTTTTTTTCAGCCTATTGTAGAAGGTGAGTGCTACACTTAGTAATAACTACAAACTGATCACCTTAGAAGTGTCCATTCTTGATTATGAAGGATAGGGGGGTTACAGTTTTAGAGATGGTTTTCACTTAAAGTATTGGCTTCGGTGGCATAGTTGGAAGCATGCTGAACTGCTGTGCCCAAGATAGTGGGTTCAAACCCGGCCAAAGTCGTCGGATTTTTTAAGAGCGTTAAAATCCTTCAGTATGCCTTCCTTCGGTGCGGAAGTAAAGCCGGCGGTCCCATGTCGTAGATTTATGGCATGTAAAAGATCCTTCCCCAGACTAAACTTGTGTGGAGCTAAATTTCTAGGTTAGATTTTGTTGTAACGCTCTATCAAAGTTTCAACGTTCACCACTAGGTATCCTTGATATCTGGTAGCGAAAGTTGGAACTACTTGAAATTGAACAGAACTTGTAGCTCACCCTATACTCTGCGAGCTGCCAGAATAGGATTGACAGTTCTCTTATCGCCATGTGGTCTGAGAACGAGATTGCCAAACTGTACAAACCAGCGATACAGCTGACCAGGCACAGAAGCACGTGGGCTGTAATATTGCAACGCAGAGTATTATGACAACTATGCGAACATGCATTGGTCAGGAGGCAGAGGGGTGATGACTGACGTGGAATTTCCGGCGAAATGTCAATCCTATTCAGGCAGCTCACAGAGTATAGGGGTGTCCGCTTGAAGCAGCTACAGCCTCTGGCGAGCCGAACATGTCCTCAGACACTCCCGGCACTAAAAGCTATACGATAAATAAATACTTAAAGTACTAGGCCTATTAATTAAATGTCGTGGTTAAGTTCTGAATGTCTTTGCTTGCTTTATTGATTAGGGAAAGGCCATTGACAATGAATCACACAAATAGGGCTTGATAGTAAAAATATCAACGTAATCAAATAACTGTTCTGGTATCATACAGCTCACATGACAGTCAGAAATTACATGACTGAAGAGATAACGATACTGAAGAGTGTAAGACAAAGGATGTATCTCGTCCCCTATTCTCTACAAGTTATACCCCCATGCCATCTTTCTAACCACCCTCAATGAAGTTTATAAAGGTTAGTGAGTGTTAAGTCTGTCGCTTGCAAGGATGGACATTCACCACCTAATGTTTTTTGTTTTTTTTAGAATATTGTATAGAACTGACCTAGAAATTATAGAAATTCCAATGACAGAATACATTATTGTGAATAGTCTGTCTTAAAGGATTTTGGCATCTACAGCATGCACCAAATACCAATGGCCAGTTCATCAAGCATGTTTTCCTGCCCATCTTGGAACAGTTTCTGTCACCTATTAATGTACTCATTAGATTGAGGCTGCAGGCTTACACATCACAAATTGGGCAATGACTAACATGCTTCTTGCTGTCGAGAATGAATTACTCCATCACACAGGGGACAGTTCATATGTTAGTCACTCGACACGGAGTATACACACTGATGAAGTGGCTTCTAATGGTGTCTGCTTGTGTGCAAGAGACACCAAAAGTCTTGTGCATGTGAATTACCACAAATGTGTTTAATTAAAAAGCATGAATCTTCCTCAAATAAATTATACACAATGAAAGAATGAATATTAAGTAAAATTCTCTGTCCAAGATTTTGTTTAAATCTTTCTTTTCTGAAATATATGCATATTTTGTGTAATATGAGTTAAACTGCATATATGAGGGGTGTTCAAATGAAAAGGTACGAAACAATACTGTGGGTACAATTTATTCGTTATTCAAAAGTGAAGTGACGAAAGAAGTACTTCAACGCATAACAAGTGCTAATCGCGTGTTCTTTAGTCAGAACTATCTCTCCATATCTCGTCTGATATCTCAGAAGAAAAAAGTCCATCTGTACGCGACACTGGTGAGGGCAGCACTTTTATACGATTGTGAAACTGGGCGACATCAGCAACGACAGAAGAGTCAATATGTGCGTTTGAAAGAAAGGTACTTTGAAAAATTTATGGACCCGTATACAACAGCATGGGTGGTAAATGGGAGAGAAGAAAGAAAGAAGACCTGTACCAGAGATTTGGAAAGCCACACATTGGACGAATATTGGGACAGAGGCGACTACAATGGTTTGGACACATCTTACGAGCGGACGGATCCCTTCCTAAGAGGGTCCTCCAATCTCAACCCACGGGGAGACGCCCAAGAACACGATGGAAGGATCGAGTGACGACGATCATTCCAGAAGTGGAACCGACAGCCGTGGAGGATGATGCTAGAGACCGGAAAAGATGAAGTGCCATCTGCAGCAAATACCTCCTCTTGTGATTGACTGACTTTCTTTTGTAATATTTTCTTTTCCTATTGTCCTTCTGCTTAAGGCCTCAAAGGCCCGTTTAATGCAATAAATGATGATGATTCAAAAGTAATCACCACAGGCCTGTGCACAGGTGTCCCATTGCTCCACTAGCCGCAGGATTCCCTGTTCCCAGGCTTCTTGGGTTTGTGACAGGAGCCAATCCTGTATGGTGTCCTTTAGTTCGTCATCCGATTGGAAACGTTTTCCCTTGAGACCAACCATTAACAGTGACGTGTATTGTGCAACACTCCATAGCCTACTGGGCACGTTCAAGTGGGAGCAACTTGAGTATCCGCCCTACAGCCAGGACTTGTCACCCTACGACTTCCATCTGTTTGGTCCGCTCAAAGAACATATCAAGGGAAAAAGTTTCCAATCGGACGACGAACTAAAGGACACCATACATGATTGGCTCCTGTCACAACCACAAGACTTCTGGGAACAGGTAATCCTGTGGCTAGTGAAGCAAAGGGACACCTGTGGACAGGCCTGTGGTGATTACTTTTGAATAACGAATAAATTGTGTCCACAGTATCGTTTTGTACCTTTTCATTTGGACACCCCTCGTAGTAATAGAAGTATATACTGCAGCCACCTCTCTGATTACTCTCCTTTCTGTGTAAAAGCTTTCTTTCACATGACCTGAATTGGGAACCAGAAAGTATATATGCAAGTCTTTTCCATAACTTGCTGTCAGAACTCGGTGCTGTTCAAAGACATGTAATCAGGATTATGCAACAGGACAGCACTGAAAGATATGCATGTATCCATCTCCAATGCATAGGGTGGGAGAATTGTCTGTCCTTAAAGATTATGGATTGAAGGAATCGGGCTGCAAATCTGATTTTACCCTGAGTTGTTGGCCCAGAATAGTTAGACAGAAGGGTGTAGGTTGCTTCATTAAAGAAAATTGTGGAAATAAAAATGTACGTTGACTGGCACTTGTGACACCATAGCTATGCACTGTTCACAGAAGAGAACTACCTTGGGATATCCAGCATGCTGCTTGAGGGTGTAAGGCTCCAAACATTTCTTCCACCCAAAGT
Source organism: Meconema thalassinum (assembly GCA_946902985.2). NCBI lineage: Eukaryota > Metazoa > Arthropoda > Insecta > Orthoptera > Tettigoniidae > Meconema > Meconema thalassinum. The sequence goes on from OX336392.1 coordinate 16,200,773, forward strand.
CTCGAGGTGTGTGATGTATTCGTACAGGGTAATTCTTGATGTAGTTTACAACTTCAATAATCTGTAATTATTTATTGGAACCTCTTACAGACTTGGTATATATGTCATTACATAGCAAAACACTTCAAGTTTCTTTGACAAATCCATTACGGCTCAACGTGTGCACCGTTTGTCATCCTGGACACATCCCAACGTAAGTTGATTTCCCGCCACGTATGAGCCAGCATTTCCAGGGTAACAGAAGCAATGGCTGTTGTGATGCAATGTCTCAGTTCGTCAAGATTTGCAGGTAGGGGAGGGATGTACACCGTATCTTTCACAAAGCCCTACAGAAAGAAGTCTAGTGGTGTGTAATCTGGAGACAGTGGCGGCCAGGTAATTGGTCCACCACTACCTATCCACTTAAGTGGGGAACGTTAATCAAGGAATTCCCTCATGTCTGACAGGTATTCCGGCGGGGTGGCATCTTGTTGCCAACACATGCGCCCGTCGTGGTCATCTTCATCCAACTGTGGAATAAGGAAGTTCTGTAGCATATCCAGATAAATTATGCCGGCGATGGTTCTCTCAGCAAAGAAGAAAGGTCCGCACACTATTTCTCTCGAAACAGTGTAAAAATCGTTCTGAGGGATACCAGTTTCGAGTGACAGACGCCGTGTTGATTTTTCCGGACTGCGGACAAACCTCTCCCTGTTTCCACCACATCGCTAGTCACAGGTGCGTGGCCTGGAGCCTTTGTGTGTTGCATAGAACAACCCGTTTCTATAAATATCGGCTACCATTTGTACACTGTTGATCTGCTGGGTGGGTCTTTGCCAAGTGCAAAACCTCCGCTGTTCACTCGTTGCTGACTTGGTTTCTTCAAACCAGAACACGCACTTTGCTCTTTCCGCTCCAGTGAAAGACGTCATTTCCAACAAGTGCGAGGCGCACAACTGTGCAACTACAAACTACGTGAGTCAAAACTTGAAGTGTTATTGCAATTTAATGACATATAAACGAAGTCTGTAAGTGGTTCCAATGAATAATTACACACTATTGAAGTTGTAAACTACATCAAGCATCACCCTGTACATACACTGGTTTGTCGACCTTCACACTAGGAGCTTGCCTTCTGGCTAACACACTGAAAGGTGCAAGGCGAGTTAGAGAAGTGAACTGTGCATTTAGCTGTTTTTGGACTCACATGTTGCAAATGGATCATGAGAAATTATGTTGGAATATTATAGAGAGACTGTGAAGGCTAGGACGTAGACTTCCTAATAGGCTGTTTTATATAATCATTTACCAAGTAAGAGGTATAGCTAGGCGGATGAAACCATTTAGGCTTAGCTGCTAAAAGTAGCTGTGTTCATTCTGAATCCAGACTGAACACAGGTTCAATGAAACCTTGGAACTTACATTAAATGATAATACAATTTAATATCAAATTTGTATACCATGTGCTATATAGAATCTCACATCATTTGTTTAATGAGGAATTGTAGTGGAGTACAATCCCCTTAACATTTGAGTTTTCAATACAGGGTTAGCCCAAATGATTTAAGCGATTTCATGCACATGTATTATTGAAAGTACATAGCTTACAGCTTTGACACACACAGCAATTAAAATACGGTAGAAACTCATCAAGTTTTTTGAGTCTGCTTGCTACAAATTCTCGATGTGCCATCCTCGCACCGCACAGCAAATATTCATATGGTAGTTCAACTCCGACCACACACGCTGGAGCATATCCTGGTCAATTTTAGCTACAGCCGCATGGATCTGATTCCTCATTTCAACAAGTACAAAACTGATAACGTTGATTATTGTCATCTTGTGACAGGTGCAGATCAGTGTCTTATGCGCTGGCCTTCCTGGTCACCTGATCTGATCCCGTGTGATTTATTTTTATGGGAGTTTATCAAAGATGAACTTTATGTACTGTTCCACCCATGCCAGTTAATGTTGTTGAATTGAGCATACGGATCCATGCGGCTGTAGCTAAAATTGACCAGCGTGTGTGGTCGCAGTTGGACTACCGTATCAATGTTTACGGTGTGGCACGAGGAGGACATATCGAGCATTTGTAGGAAGCAGACTTAAAACTTGATGAGCTCCTCTTTTAATTGGTATATGTGTCAATACTGTAAGCTATATACTTTCAGTAATACATATACATGAACTTGCTTACATCATTTATGCTAACTCTGTATATTGTTTATTATAAGTCTATATTTTCAGAGGTGATGTATTCACTTTTGTTTTAGTACCTTGTGACACAGTTTTAATATACTTATGTTCAGAAACAGGGTTGTTTTATTTTTATATATATGTGTTTGTTATACGTCAAGATATTAAAGTAGCTATGGTGTCATACTTTACCTCAAATATGCAGGTTGGACCATTTTTAGTGAAGCTATTAACAATAAGAAATATCAATACTGATTTTGCCCTGAGTTGTTGGCCCAGAATAGTTACAGACAGAAGAATGTAGTCCTTCACTGTAAGGGGCTTCATTAAAGAAAAATATATTTGCAGAATTGAAAAGGCGGATTTCAATATTTCTTATTACAATCAGTCAATACGGATATAAACTGTTACCATTTTCAAAAGCTATTATCAATTCAACTAGTTTGTAAGTTCCATTCATTTATTATCAGTGATCCAAAATGTAATGTGCCTAAAAATATTTCCTTGTTTGACCGAACATTTTCTGTATTTGTAAATGAATTTCACTCAGTACCGAGGTGGAGATGTTATTTTGTGTGCATGCTCATTAGTATTTATCATTAATGACGTGCAATTTGCTGGTTCATGGACAACATTGCTCATTTGAATACTATTTAATGTTACTCTTGAATAACAAATTGTTTTTTATATAGAATGGTAGCACTTCATTCCAAGTTAAATTTCTATTGGTATTGTAACTGATATTTAATGTTATAGATGTGTCCAAATTGCTATTGCAGCCTACTTAGAATAATATTCCACAGACTGGTTTGCTGCAGTGCTCTCTGCTCTTTTTTCTTATTCACTCTTTTCACTTTTACATAATTATTGCACTGTGGTTTTAAAAATCAATTTAACACTCGCTTTTTTTGTTGTCCTTCCTATCTACTTTTCCTTACTCTAATAAGGTAACAAATCTGAGACACCTCAAATATATCTAGTTAATCTGCATCTTCTATTCAGAATTTGGAATTAACCATTTTTTTCCTCAATGTTCTTTTTACCATTAGTTCACATTATTTAGTGTTTTAATCATAGTACATTTTGCTAGGTTTTAAAGTGTGGTATTGAGTAGTAGTTACTTTGAATTTGTGTTTGTGTTACAGGTTATGGTTTTTTATATTTAATCTAACAATCTTTTAGACTACATTTACATTTTTCTATTACTTCATTTCAACTATAGTAATTATGATGGATAAAATCATTTGCTACTTATGATCCAGAAATAATTCCATCTAATTTACGAGTATAGTATTCTCCAAAATAGATTCTCAGTAGTGGAAACCATTGTAAGTCTACTATTTGCACAAGCCATACAGAAGTTCACTGTTTTGCATGTCATTGAATATTCTTACTGCACTATATTCTTCAAATCTTTGTAGTGATTCTCTTGGTTCCAGAAACCTATCAAGAGCTTAGGGAATGATATTTTGCCTTGCTTGGGTTGTGGGTGCTCTCCAGTAGTGGTCTTGTGCTCTTGTGTTCTAGGTGAATGCTCTGCCTAAGCAACATCTTCTCATTAACCAATCTCTCGGCTACTACCGAGGTGGGTCACTGCCCAATGTCAACCACATAGGCAGCAACTCGGTAGAATCGAAGGTACAGGTGAATGGTGTGATGTTATGTGCTTCGCTTGCCTTGCCCTCTTCAATGTTGCACTTGCTTCATCTGCTTCTGTGTGTGATGCATTTTAAACATTACGAATGTGATTTTGTTTTGTTTGTTTAGCCAAGTGTTGATGCCTCCAACTTGAAAATATTATCCAACCTTGATTATTCCCCGTGCGGAAGTCGGACAAATTTTAGTGCAGGGTTCAAGTTCTTTTCTTATCTGTACCATGCCAAAAGATAATGGAACCGGAAAGCCATCTAATGCAGGATTTTATGATAATTATTGATGGCATCATTCACCTCACATAGTTATAGATAGCATAGACCTATGAAACTAGATTTTGAACAAGTGTGTTTCTCGAAAAGAACAGAACAACATTAACATATTGACATAATCTCAAGTGCGCTTTCGGAATATATTACTCTGCTTAGTCTTAGTTTTATTTTTATACTAGCAACCCGGCCCGTGTTCGCCCGGGAACAGTTACGAATGCATTACGTGATAAGCGTATTTTTTGTTCGATGTCAATGAACTACGACTTATATCCGTTTTACGTCTCGGCATGATGGGTTAAAATCACTGACCGGACTATTAATTATATTATCGTGGAGATGCATGTGCAACGAATCCTTGTCAGACGTAATTTAAGAATGGCGAGGTGCACAAAACACTTATAGTGGGCGATGTATTGAAGATAGAGATATGCTCTCGCGGACTTTCTTATAGAACTCTTCATGCTGAACACCCATAGTATACTGTTATTTTCAACGGTTTCTGCCCAGCGTAAGCTTAAAAAGCGCACGGATGCCAGGTTTTTCTTTTCAACTCTTTCTCTGAAATCGTTACTGCTTAGCTTTCTTTGATTATAAATAAATTATTTTCTACAAAAACCTTCCTCAAGAAATCCTTTACATGATGCTGAAAACCGCTTCAATATCCATCCAGTGGTTCTCGAGATTACCTGTGACATCCAAGAATCGGGGACTTTGTTTTGTACTAAGTAGGGATTTATGAGTACTCACCATTGAAGTTGGACCATAGCAGCTTATACACTACAGACCTGTTGTTATTGTTGCTTATTTTAGGGGCTGTCACATCGTGCGTTTGTGTGGGTGGAATTTGGGTGATAACCTGTGTTGTGATGGCTATACTAGTGTGTGTATTTGTAAATTGGGGATAGGATTGTGAAGGAGGCGGCCATGGTCTTAAGTTAGGCACCATCGCAGCATTTTCCTGGAATAGAACTGTTGCGGGGGGGAGGCCACAGAAAACCACATCCTGGATGGCTGAGGTGGGAATCGAATCATCCTCGCCTCAGTTTTGCCTCACGAGGCTGAGTGGACCCCGTTCCAAACTTCACACCAGAATTGAAATGTCTTGGCAGAGCTGGGAATCTAAGCCGAACCTTTGGGGCGACAGCCAAGAACACTAACCTCATAACGGACCTAATGCATTATATGGGTATCTATTATTAGAAGCTTTTCAGTCGGTCAACACGAGTGTGGGCGAGGGGATTTCAATTAATTTCCTAGTGCATGAATTATTTCTCTTATGAAAAGACAATATATGGAGTAAAAGCACCAATGTCAGAGGTACATGGAGGTAAATTATGGGGAGATTAAGAAGACAGAGAAGTTAAATACCTGGGGAATGGATCCAACCCAACGGACTAGATAAGGAGGTAAATAAATGAAGAGCCAGAAAACTAGACCTGGCCCACAAGCTAACGCAGAACAAGTACAACCAACGGGCATTATCCTACAAGGCCAAAATCAGACACTATAGATCGGCGCTTTAGAGTGTTTTATTTTAAATAAAAAGGGGGAGTTTCAAGAACTAGAAAAGAAAGGAGGATTCTGCGGAAAATACTCGGACCACAGAAAACTGCTGATGGGACTTTGGAGGATGAGGAAAAACGAAGAACTCTACAAATACATTGAGAAGATCACGGACACAATGAGGAAGCGGAGGTTGAAGTTCTATGGACACCTACTAAGAATGGATGAATGCAGACTGACCAAAATGTTCTTCAGCTACATCATGGGGTTAAAGGCCACATCTAAATGGGTAGATGAAGTGAGAAGGGATGCGGGTGAAGTTGGAATCGCACTACCGATGGTCCACTACAGAAGAGAGTTTAGAAGGAGAGTAGACAGTATTAAACATTTCAGGAGAAACCAACAATGAGGAGGCCCAAACGGATCATTTCCGCTGAGGAGAGAGAGAAAAGAAGCGAACGAGGTTCTGGGAGGAGGAGAAAAGTTCTTTGACGTGAGGGTTGGAATGGGGTGCACTCAGCCTCGTGATGACAATTGAGTAGCTGTCTGACAGTGAGACAGCGCCTCGATCATGAATACCAAGATTAACGGCCGAGGTGACCCAACGCGCTGATCACGCGTCACCCCAATATCTGCAGGCCAAATGGCCGGGCAGCGGTCGCTTGGTCGGCCTTAGCCCGTCATGGGCTGTATAGTGCCAGGGGTTGACTTTGAGTTGGCCAAATTCGAGACAAAAAAAAAACTCTTCTTATATAAATGGGGAGCTAAATTGTAAGACTAGGTTCGTTCGTCAAGCGAACATCATCACTTTCCGCTCGTTTACGTTATGTACAACAGTGTTTGTTTAATTAAACTTTGTAATGTATCAGATTGTTTAATTCCTTCAGTCTATTACACTTCTATAAGTGTTGCATTTTTGTGAGTACTTTTTATGTGTACAAGTGTTAAACCCTTCTGAATCGATAACTTCTACCATAGCGAGCTATTAAAGTGTTGCATACATATCTACTGAGCTTAAACTAAGCTTAAGTTAGCAGGATCTGATGATGATCGCTTGACGATGAACGAAACTAGTTAACCAATTTAGCCCCCCATTTATGTGAGAAGTGATTTATTAAGTGTACCCATAAATAATTCATGTAATTTATTCCAGACACTAGGAAATGAATTGTATCTCCCTGCCCACACTCGTGTTGACCGACTCAAAAGCTTAGGCAACATTGAAAAGTGGCTTCTAACATTTCAGTATTTGGGAATGTTCAGAAACATCCATAATTTAAGATGTGATTGGGTTTGTAATGGCTCTACTTAGGATCGAGTATGTCGTACCTTTCTTCCAAGAAATCCCCGTGAACTTGAACTTTCCGATCGTCTCACCTGTTCACGAGACCGCAAGTAGTAGCCTACATGTCTGGTGTGCGAACCATGGAAGTGTAAATACAAACATTGAGCGTGTTAGTGGACCTAGATAAAGAAATGGAAAGTTTCGCTTTGAACAACGCTTGTTTTACTACTTTTAACTGTATAAGCATGTACAATTACCGCTAGGGAGAGCTTAAATAAACATTGTTTACGGCTGAGTTTCTTTATCCACACCCATAAACATATACAATGTATAATTCTGTGTAAACATGCTTAATTACAGCCATAGGCAGCTGAAAGTGGTACCAATATCTTTCCGACACTGTTCCTTGCGAGGGAAGAGAGGACAGTAGAGCAATAGGCCAAGGATAGGTTATAGTAGCCTACGTCTCGCGCGCGAGTGGCCCAAGTCAATTTGGGGATGACTAATGTTTCAGCACGATCGCAGAGGTCTTTTCTTAGTTCCGGTACTCAGTTTATGCAACTCATATGCTCTCGTTGGAGGATTGTAGCAATTCCTTATTTTATTATTCAGGTCAACCCTTTATTGGTATTTTAAGACTTGTCATCCTTGAGTAATCACAAAACTGCCAAATATTTTTAATCCTTCCACCGATAGATATAGGGGATTGTCATAAGGGTGAAAGTTCCATTCACGAAATGGGGCATCCCTCCTCCTTTGCCGAGTGTTGATTCTAATGTAACGTGTTCGATACTGAATGTCCACATTTAAATAAAATGTTTAAAAAACGCCATCATAATACGCATTACTGATTCAGACACTTGATCGTAGATTGTTATTCAGTACACACATTTTCAAATTAGTAGGAACTTCTGCATACCTGGAATCAGTATACCATAATCTTCGTAGCATAGCATCAGCTCTGATAAGTTGCATACCCGTATTACTGTGGCTTTTACGGTTGACGAACAATTTCAATACATCCGAGGCAGTTCGCGCTACCCCCTGAAGTAAATATACACGTGAGTTTTGATTTTGTTATTGGGATACATATTATATACGTAGTGACCGGATGTGATAGTATGACCTCCGGAAGTAGGGGATACTTGTGTGTTCCCCTTTCTTGAAGTTTCGCTTTAGGGGAAGGTTAAAGACGATGAACATTCTGATAAGGTTCAATACATTTCGAAATGAACAGACTGTTAAGCAGTTTTATCAAGAGTGAGATTCTGGCGACTTGAAGATAATTTTGCAGTAAGGTATAAATGTATCATTTTTTAAAAGCGATTTTCTGTCCTTTTAAACTAATTTTAGTGACAGAAATGACATTTTAAGGTACATAAAATTATTTTTACAATTTCTTAGCGATTACCTGTTACATTGAGCTGCTAACGCGGCCGTACTAGTTGATTTCAATTGTGTGATACAACACTTTATTTGTTCCTAAATTTTCAGTCTGCAAAATGGAAATATAAATGTAATATTTTATGTAAATACTTATGTGAGCGCAGTATTTTTGGCAAGTTACGAAAAGTACCGTAGTTTAGTCACGATTTCAAAATCTCTACTCTTGAACCCCTTATATAGGTTAGGCATCCCATTTTGGTCATTTAGTAGCCTACTCATTTTGCTTATTTCAGTTTCAAATAAGAAACGTGTGCTGGTTTTATAAGTAAAATTATGTACTTTTAATGAAAGTTCGAAATTACCCACGGAAGGCACTGCGAAGTTATTGAAGTTTTATTGTAGGTGACTGTTGCAATGCTACGAAAACTTGACTATTGTCGGCGTAGGCCACCTTAACAAGCGGTAAGAAACAGTTATGGGACGTAGCGAATTACAGGTAACGGAATTGCATATAGTGGTTACTTTTCACTATTTTGCCCCTTGTGGTAGATATTTTCTGAATGGGGCCGATAACCCCGGTGTTAGACCTGTTAAATCATCAATCAATAAGTTCTGAAAGTACAGTACATGCCTTTAGAAGTAGATACCATTCTTTCGCAGTATAAAGTTCCTCGATCATTGGGAGAGATAACGATCCATTCAGAAGCCATAGCTCTTCAGTCATTGGTCAGACAGAGTGATGGCGGTTAGGAGAAAGGTGAGATTTTTGTTACCATTAACGGAATGTATATCTATGACCTTAGCTCTAATATATTCTTTTTCCCGTATTTATTACGATATATCTGCAACAGTGTCCTCTTTACAATACAATGTTCTTATTTAGCAACTACTCCAATTCACTCCTAGTTGTGATACATATTTCGGCTCCTCTCAAGCCTTCATCAGTCAATAAGCAACATAAGAATTCACAATGTTCAATTTAAAACCATTACACATGCCACGTTCGATTAAAAATTGTACAAATTCACAGGCGTCATCGCAATAAAACAGAAATAGAATTCTTAAAGAATGGGTATAAAACCCTTTGTCATAAATAGACTACTAAAAAAAACAACTGAAGCAAGGTTGATTATCCACACCAACCATGAAGATTGGAGTAAAGTGGAGTAGATGTGAAATAAAAACATTGTAAAGTGGACACTGTTGAACAGGTACCATTAACGGAATGTAAACCAATTATTGGATTTAGTAAGGCGGTAACCTCGCACTGTTTGTACATGTAGCTGTTTATAAAGTGTTATTTATGACGCGTTATTCCAGAGCAATTTATTACCCCCATAGACTTTCCTGTTAGTACAGGCTTTGGCGCTCTTTGAATAGTTCGAATATTGTTCTCCCAAAAGCCTGCCGAAATACATGAGCGTGAAGTGGGCACTCCTCCGATGTTTGGGTCTTGGTCTCGAGGAGAACGCCGTAGGGTTTGACATACTTGTGTTTCTATCGGGTCGATTTGAAAACATAGTGTGATAACGTATCTTCCAGTGGCGTCATACATCTCTTTTCGTCACATTTTGGCTTTGTACCAATGGCATGTTCCAGTATGTAGTGGTGTATCGTTATCTGCAGATTGTATTTGGTCCCGATGATGCAGTTTATTTCTAGCATACTAACGGAAGTGAACTTTGTGCGCACGGTGGGAACGACCTATGATACACACGTGGAATAAGAGGGTCTCGCTCCGTTATCGTGCGAGCCACGAGGATACATTCATTACAAAGATATCAAGAGAATTCGCAGCTAATAAACGAAGCTAATACAGAAAATAAGTTCTGGTTTGCTCTTAAATGAAAATTAAACGAATGAAAAATGTTGAGCTATTTTATCATTCCCATTATGGTCTTCTCACCTCAAACATTTTCGTAGTTTTCACAAACCATAGGCACAATCTATTGTATCCTCACCTCTAACAGTAAGGCCGCTTATGAATCAAGCCCCGTGTTAATGACATCTTTAACATCACCGTGGAAACCTCTACTTCCAATTATTTTTTACGGGTACGGTGAACATATAATCACTAGGAGCTATAGGTGTGATGAACTGTTTTGAGGAAACACTACTTTCCTCCCTGTCGGCCCTGGTATTTCAAAGTCTCTCAGAGCTGTATATTTTCTCTGAATTAGTTTATACCGCTTCTTGTCTCTGGATTTGAAAGTCAAACTGCATATGGATTTTACTTCCCGCTCCTCGTTGTTGATAACCATCTTGGCATTCGTCTGAGAAACGACAGAAAAGTTCCTGTCATATGGCTAATAATGTAGTAGCTTCCTCAGTGACCGCCTTCTGATCCCAAGGTTGCGGGTGCGACTCTTGGACGAGGGAGTCGGCACTCCAGAGTTGTACGATGTTGGCTCTTAAAAGATCTTTCGTATCACATTCGGAGTTTACAAGTCAAAATAATTAAATCCAGCAACAGGTCTCCCGACAAAGTCCTGATTTTTACTGCCAGGTGGCATTACTAAACAGAACGTCGATATTGAATGGTAGATTGCCTCAATGGCTCAAACTCAAAAGATTTACGCCAGGTAAGCTGAGATTATTATTATTATTAATAGTCTATCATTAATTAATTAATAATACCGCAATGGAAATCAAATCCACCTTTCCTCACAGTTGCTCTTATGATAAGTGAACCACGTTCCTATCATCAAATCAAGATTTAAATTTTCTGTGTCAGAGCTGGTCACGGCAGATTTTCCCTTTGCATAAATCATTGTGTCTGGGGGACGAGGAGCTGATAAGATTGTTTCCAGCCAAATGCTTTGTTGCCTTGTGCGACCGGGCATTGTCTTGAAGAAACGTATCACTGTGGAGCATTTCATACATTTGGGAAATGGATAAGTGGCTGCATTTCATAGGCATTGGACTGCTATATTTCTTGAGTTTGTTAAACAGAACGATATTAGTGATTGGAACTGACTTTTCGTGTATGTATGTATGTAATAGGGACGGGGGAGTCACAACGTTACTGGTAACCGTTATTTTTGGCGATATTAAATTAAGTACCGTAACTGTAAGACCGTTACAGAATACGTTGCAAGATCAGTTTCTATTATTCTAGACGCATGAAACGGGCATAGAGTGAAGACAGAACAGGGGTGGATAGCCTTCAAACAAAGCTGGTCCAACCTAATTTTTTGTTTCATTTAGAGTTTGTTACTTCATGTACATCAGCCCGGGTATTTGAATGTGTGTGTGGAATGTATATGATAACCTGCGTTATTGTAGTGACCGTACGAGTGCGTGTGTTTGTAACTAGAGGTCTAGAATTGGGACGGAGGCAGCCACGATGTGAATTTACTTTTGGAAATCGCGAAAAACCACTTCTAACATGAACGTGAGTATAATATGAACCCGCCGTTTTTCTTAACTGTCCTCTCGAGACTGTTCTACCTTATACTGGGAATTGGGGGAGGGGGAGGAGTGGTGGCGCAGCGGTCAAGCTGTCTGCCTGTCACCAAGGTTCGATTCCCGGTCATTGCATGTGAGATTTTCGAAGTGAAATGCCATGTCCTTTATTTCAGATTCCATGTAATAGGAAGTCCTGTGGTTCATGATCGCGAGATCAACGGTCACGTAAAACTGTAAGCTTCCCTCCTTTTCATACTGGGATTAAAATTAGAGTTGGGAATCGAACCGAGGCCAATTTTTTTTTGACATTGCCAATTCATTCTGCTTTTCCATATTAGCCTACTGGAATCTATTACAGTAGTACAATTTCGAGTAATAGATTACTTAGGCAACACTCATAAATTGCTTCTAATATCTTATTATATAATACGCTAAGGTGTATGTTTCACAAAACTCAAGCTCCTAAACCAGAGGGAGTTAGGTGTGGTTTGTACCAAAATCTTCCAAATAGTCTCAATAGTACAGGAAAATCTTGCATTTCTTGAAAAGTCAACGGATATATATTTATTTGTTTATAAAGTGATTTTAAGACAAATAAACAAGACGATAGCCCATGGCAGAACTGTGGTGCGTACAGCCCGTATAGCACTAGAGCCAGGCGGGTAGTCGGTACACATGGGGCGCACACAACCCATTATGCGAGAGTGCTTTCACGGGTCCGCTAGTTTCAATATATTACTGGAATCCACTATTTCGTTCAAATTACGCAAACTATGTTATTCTTTTTAAAACCGCGAGGTTGGAGGTGAAATAAGGAATTTGCTGTGTTGTAAGTAGCAAAATCAAGCCTGACAGCAGATGCGCGAACAAGACCACACTTTGTGGACCTACTTGCGTGAAAGTAAACTACGCGACATGTTTCAACTCATCAATGACGTAGTAGTTGCTTTCATTTTCCAATATTCTGAATCCATCCAAAACACAAGTTATCATAATTGGCTCTCAAAAACTATTGACGTCACTCCGAGATCAAATTATTCCCCCAATTGTACTGAACAACAATGAAATTCCATACTGTCCTACAGTGAAAAATCTAGGTGTGATAATAAATCAGACTCTTAACTGGTCTGAACATGTACAGAATGTATGCAAGAAGATTTTCGCAACGCTCCACTCCCTCAAAAGAAAAAAAGATATTTTACCATTTAAAGTAAGAATCCTATTCATACAGACACTAATACTTCCTATTCTTGACTACTGTGACGTTATTCTTGTAGACGCAATCAAAACATTAACTTTGAAACTTCAACGAGCTCTGAACTCTTGCATACGATTTATCTACGATCTGAGCTATGATAAACATATCACTCCCTACTATTGCGCTCTTTCCTGGCTGAAACCTGAACTACGTCGATCATATCACATTCTTTTCCAGATTTTCCGATTATTGTCTGACGACAGACCACTATACTTATCAAATAAATTCAAGTACTTGTCTTCTTTCCATGGTAATAATACACGCTCTGGTTCTTCCCTCTCCATTCCTATTCATCGCTCCTCTATATACAACAACTCGTTTCATGTGGTGGGGTCTAGGCTGTGGAATACCCTTCCAGCCAGTGTCAGGGGTATCACCTCACTATCTAAATTCAAGACCACCTGCTGGGGCAGCCTGCTGAACATTGCTGACCGACAACAAGTGTGACTGGATGAGTGAATGAGAGTGTGAAAGTCATGATCAATGTCAATTCTTCTTCTTCTTTCTTCGTTTTGCCCACTTAGGGAGGGCGCTTGAACTTGTTGACTCGGGTTGATGGAGCTTTCCTCTTCTTCTCCTCCCAAAATCTCCTCATGAACTCGCTATGCCCCTTCTTACGTTCCTCCGTCCATTTTTTTCCAGTGGTCTTTTTAGCTTTTTCGGCGAAAGAGTGATTTGTAACTCGGGTTCCAAAAGTCTTGCGATTCATGATGCTATCTTCTGTAATGTTTATTTCCTTTAAGTCCTGTTTGATTTCTTCTAACCAACTGATTTTGACCTTCTTTGAATTAATTATATCAAGCAGTTTTTTTTGCATATCTGGTGTTGTCCATTCGGCAGATGTGACCATAAAATTTCAATCGTCTCTTACGCACGGTATCAGTGAACTATTGATTACTGTGTACAAGTCTGTTGTTTTCCTTTTAATCCATATACCATTAACATAAACGGGGCCATATATTTTCCTGAGAATTTTACGTTCCTGGATTTCGATTTCACCAATTTGAGAGTGGCCTCCTAGAGATATAGTTTCGGAGGCGTACAATGCTTCCGGAAGAACAACTGTCTGGTAGTGCCGTAGTTTTGCATTTCGTGACATCACTCTTTTATTATAGTGATTCCATGTTATTCGGTATGCTTTCTGAAGTTTGGTAGCTCTTTCTAAGTTAGCTTTCCTGTCCAATCCAGACGGTACAATAATTTCTCCTAAATATTTGAAGGAAGGTACGTGTCTAATTATTCCATAGTTGGTCTGTAGTGGAGATCTCGGGATATTCTGGTCTGCATTTACTATGAAATGCGTCTTCTCATACGATATTTGGAGTCCTGTCTTTGATGCTAACTCATGTAACTTCTCTATGGCATACTTGGTTTCTTCACTAGTCTTGGTAAAGATAGCTAGATCATCAGCAAAAGCTAGGCATTTTACTTTTATTTTCTGTTCCTGAGTACCAATGCTTATGCCTTTGATGTTGTTTTCCCACTCCCTGATGACTTTGTCTAACACTAAGTTAAAAAGCAGTGGGGAGAGGCCGTCACCTTGTCGAACTCCGGTATGTACTTCGAAAGGCTCTGATAGTTCACCTAGGAACTTCACTTGAGATGTTGTGTCAGTGAGAGTCTGGCGGATTAAGTCCCTGGTTTTCCTGTCAACTCTGAGCTCTTCTAGGGTGTTCAGAACAGTTTGTCTGTCAATAGAATCATACGCCTTCTTAAAATCCACGAAGGTGACAAATGTGTTGGTACTGCGGCGTATCCTTAATATCGTCTTTAGGCTCCAAATCTGCTCCGAACACGATCTACCTTTCCTAAAGCCTGCCTGGTATTCACCAATCAAATGATCAGTTTGTTGTTCTACTCTGTTTAAGAGTGCTTTAGATAATACCGTGTATATAATTGGTAAAAGTGATATACCTCTGGAGTTGTTGGGGTCCGCTCGGTCGCCCTTTTTATGCAACGGATGGATAATGGCATTCTTCCAGTCCTTCGGAATTATTTCGCTCTCCCATATTTCTGTTAGGAGTGTATGAATTCTCCTTATGAGGTCATCTCCTCCTATTTTCAACATCTCAGCAGTTATTCCATCGTTCCCAGGGGCTTTGTTATTTTTGAGCGATTGGATTATCTCTTTTATTTCTTGAATTGTTGGGGGAAGTGAGTCTGGGTTTGGTACAGGTTTTTCAAACTGCAGTCTTTCCACTGGAGGATCACAGTTCAGTAGAGTTTGGAAATAATCAGCCAGTATCTTTCAGTTCTCCTTACTGTTTGTTTCTAGTCGTCCATTACGTCGACGGAAACTTAGAGTTGGTGGTTTGTACCCTGACAAGTCCTCACGGAATGTCTTGTAAAAATTTCGAGTGTTGTTTTTCTGGAAATCCTGTTCTAACCCTTCGAGTCTGATTTTGTTGTAGGCACGTTTTTCGCGCCGGATTGTTTTAGAGGTCAGTTTTTGAGTTTTTAGGAAGTTCTCCCATCTTTCCACTGTCCGATGTCCATTCCACTGATGCCATGCTTTGACTCGGTCATTGACGGCTTCATCGCACGTTGTGTTCCACCATCTGTGCTTTCTTTTCCTAGGTGGTTGTCCTAATTTCATGGCTGATGACTGTAATGTTTTGCGAAGGTCTGGCCACTCCCTAGGATTTTCTTCCTGTAAATCTCGTACGAAAACCTCGGCGTTCTTCCTCAAGCAGTCCGGATCAACTCTTGGAAACCGGTTGCCTTTAGGTTTGGATCTGATTGGTTGAAACCGAACCTTGATTTGCGTGAGGTAGTGATCCGAATCTACCACTCCCTTTCGTACCTTAACATTCTGAATCTCCAGCATATTCTTTGCGGAAATAGCCACATGATCTATCTGAAATTCCCCTAATAACGGGTTAGGTGATCTCCAGGTTTTCTTTTTGTGTAATGGTCTCATAAAGTGCGTGAGTCTCCGCATGAATAATGTACAAAAGTTTATTAGACGCTCTCCATTCTTATTAGTCCGCCGATGTGCGGGATGGAGTCCTACTATTGATCTGTATATCTTCTCTCTGCCAACCTGTGCATTGAAATCTCCTAATAAGTTTTTCACGTGATGTTTGGGGATTTTACTTGTAGTTTCCTCTAGTAATTCCCAAAAGTCTTCTACATTCTGTGGATTTCTCTTATTGTCTATGTTAGAGGGAGCATGGGCATTTATCAAGGCATATGCATTGTTGCTTGATTTTACTGTAAGCACTGAAATTCCTTCGCATGGCGATGTGAAGTCAATAACTGAATCTAAGATAGTTTTCCTCACTGCAAAAGTCGTCCCAAACATTAATAAATTGCTTGTGATATTAATGGCTGGTTTACCCTTAAATATCCTGAAGTTTTCAGAGTCGAAATGGTTTTCATCTTGGAATCGTGTTTCCTGAATTGCTAGGATTTGAATATCAAATTTGTCCAGGACGTCAGTCAGTTGTTTGAGCTTTCCTGTTTTCAACAGGGTATTGATGTTAATAGTACCCAAGAAGTTCTTTTTCTTGGGGCGAAGAGATTTTGAGAAGCTCCGATCCTTCTCTGAAGCATGATTTCGTTCCCGATCCCCCAGAATCCGATGATCGGGAAAGACCGGACGTGTGTCCGGGGCCTGGGGTAGTTGCGTTAGTAGTGTGTGTTCCATCATGCCTTAGTTACAAGTTGAATATACAACTAGTGGTGATCTTAAGATAAGATCACGAAATTACTACTCGATTGTTGAGATCGAGAGGTGCCTCTAGGTGTTCTCTGGCTTAAGTGTGTTTGGTCCGCGAGAGCTATTTTATTTCGCTCAAGTCCGCCGGCAAGCCGGTGAGGACCCCCCTATCCGCCACCTGGGACGCGCCACGTCGGAGTATCACCTCTCCGCCTGCTACGACAGCGTAGTAGGTTCGTGGGATCAATGTCAATTATTATTATTGTTTAATTTTGTCGCCATAATATGTTTATTGTATTATATTAATGTGGTTAAGTGTAAGAGAGGGCCAAGAGCCCTAACTGCGCCACCAATAAAGGCAATAATAATAACATAGCCTACAAGGTTTTATAATGTTTATAATTATTCTGTTATGTAGGTTATTAGGTTAGGTCTATATCTTCCACGTCAGTTTATCGAAGAGGTTATAGAAGCGACAGGGCGGGGGCGATGGCCACCCGTATCTGAAAAGGGGGCCGTCAGCTGGCAAAGGTTGGGGGACCACTGCTATAGTCTTTATTGCTGCTGTCACTGTAAGTGAACAATTATATAGTCTTCGTTTGACTGCCTGGGTCATAGTAGCCGTTAGCATTAAGATCTGCTTTCCACTTTCTGTTGTAGCGCCTAGCATACTTGGCTTTCTCTCCGGAGGTCCGGGTTCGATTCCCGGCTTTGCCAAGAAATTTAATTATGGTCTGAGGGCTGGGACGGGGTACACTCAGCCTCGTGGGGATGAACTGAGAAGAGGTGGGTTCGATTTCCACCTCAGTCATCCTGGAAGTGGTTTTTCATGGTTTCCCCACTTCTACTCCAAGCAAATGCCGGGATGGTTCTTAATTTACAGCCACAACCGCCTCCTTCCTAATCCTCACCTTAATTACAATTTACGCGCACTACTGCAGACACCACAATAATACAGGCTATCATACACACACAAGTACACGGAGCTAATTGGCTACGATGGCCAAGCCCCTCAAATGAGATATCATCATCATCATCATCATCATTTAGATCTGATGGCGGATTTGAATATTTTCTTCCTAACTCAATGTTTGCAACTAACTCCGGAAATTCAGAAAAGTAACACTGTGAAGGACACACTTGATAAGACTTTGTAAGTGATGCCACTTGACGGTAGATTCTGTTATCATTACCAATGCAGGGTCATGCTGTAAGCACATAGATCAGTGGACTGCGGAGGAGTACAATCAAGGGTGGAAACAAATTGTTATAAGTTATAACAATTATAACTTATAACCCAATATTCCTAACGTGGATATGTCACACATAGGCATAGCCTATAACTTTCGCGCAACAGGTCGGTTGGTCATTGGACGTTAGGTATTGGTACGGCTGTGAGTTTGTTTCGTCGCCTCGCCGCGTGAGTCAGTGCCGCCCCCGGGCTATGCTCTGCCTCTGTGTATTACCTGCGCCTTACGCAACAGGGCTACTAGGACAAAAGGGACGGTCCAGAATATTCGTGACCCAGCCAGTGATGGAAATCTCGAGAAGCCGTGAATCCTGGACGGGTCTAGAAGCATTCATTGAGTCACTAGCCTGCTATATAAGAGCGACCTGGCCAGCGAGGTGGACAGTGTTTTTGAGCTAGTGCGCGCTTTTACCTGAGCGACAGTTGTTGACGACGTGACTTGCGAAACCCTAGTGAATCTGATTCTCTTGACAGCGAAGCAGAGTGTAGTGGTGAGTGACTGGCTATCGTAAATAACTGTAGCTTGTGTATTCAAGGAAGTGTTGCAGGTAGTTCTACCGAGGCCACCGGTTCCATTAGGAGGGATTAACTTCTGTGGCTTATTGGCAAGTGAAAGGCAAGTGTTCCCTACAAGAGAAAACTAGAGTGAGATACTAATTGCTTGTATTTGCTATTTGTGTGGTGTATCTTTCTGGCCCGCAATAAAGCTAATACGTTTCTTTAGAGGAACAATTTGTGTTGTGCTTCTACCCACCGTAATCCAGTTAACGGAAGTGCCACTAGGGGGTGGCACGCAACAGTATCTACTGTGCGTGGATGTAAGCAGCGTTGGTCAGCAGAATGTGCTCATACCCGAAGCAAAGACGCACCGGTACACGGCAAGATCCTTACATTATCAGTGCGCATGTCATCTGCAGCACTCGATCTTCGTTCCGGACACGGGTGCCACGAGCGCAGTCTCATACTGCACGCCTCGGATGGTATCGACCAAGGATCACCTGGAAGAATGTTCTGTCGTGCTCATTTGGTGTTAATGGTGGTCGTTACGTTTTCCAAATTAGACCTGATAGTTGAAATACTCCAGTTTATAACTACCGCAGCGCACAATAAAAGGTTCTTACGTTCAGAACATAGGAGCACCTATTCTACTGCGTTTCCCCATTGAGAGTTGTGCTCCTCCAAGAGCACAACCATTAAGTACTATATAATGGGAACTAGATATTCTTTTCGACGTATTCGTCAACTCACGTGGCCAGCAAGATTCCCAGATCTGTCTTCTACCGAGCAATTACTGGATCACCTGCATTCCCAGATGGAATGGGCATGGCATACTGATGTGGACGACCTTCTCCATTGGTGACGGCGATAAAAATTCAGGCAGCTTCGACTTCAATCTCGTAGTGTCGAATTCTAGTATATTAAAAGTGCTTACCAGCCATCTACGAAATTCAAAATAATTTCTCCAATAATAATAATAGTTTGTACACTTTCCTCACTCGGTCAGTCGATACGTACGGAGAGCAATATTGCGTGCAGCAATTTGATAATATTGGCCGCCACGAAGTCTGTACAAATTATGAACGAAGCTTTTTTCCTGCAAACAGTTGTACAAAGAGAAGATAGCTCCAATGACTCGAGACTTTTGTTTCTTCTTATGCATGAACTAATTTGTGATACTGAGAACATAGACTTTGTATGTGATATGTACGTTAATTGCGCTGCATTTTACATGTACAGATCGTAGCACAAGTGCCTGGACTTCGGAGGCAGTTATCGCCGAGGTGTGAGCATACTGATGCAGATTGTTTGTGTTAGAAAGTTTGTCTAATGGGCACATGTCTGTCATAATAGTTGCGGTTCTAAAATGGCCTGCAGCGTCCCCTCTGGATACATACCATTCCTGTTGGTATCTATAAATGAAATTCTATTACGTGTGATCCAGTCCTTCCTCTGAAGGATCGCTATATCGCACTGAGACAACTATTTTGATTTATTGTGAGATGTGTAGGGTATAAGTCCTAAAACTTGTTTAGGGAAATATGTATTTATTTCCGTTTATTTGAGTTTTCTCCCCAAAATTCCTGAAAATATCACACATCTATGGTCTGAAACAGGTGAATTTTCATTCAGACCGGGTAACAAGCATGGAATTAACTGTTAACTTACCTGACATTATTTCCCTCTTCTGTCTGCCAGTGCACTGCGCAGTGCTGTCAGCTGCAAATAATCTTATTATATAATACGCTAAGATTCATGTTTCACAAAACTCGGTTATAGGACATAACGTACCACTTGGTCGGCTGATTACCTGCGAAGAGGCACCTAATGACTTGAAAATATTTAGGAGAGGACATAACGTACCACTTGAAGTATTTAGGGTGCATGGGACCCTAACCGCACGGCCACTTGTTACGTTTTGCTCAATTAATCCTGGTAATAAATACGTGGACAATAACATAACATATAATAAGTTATTGGATTCCCATCACACTTATCCAAGCTTTGGACTGGAAAAATGTTTATAAATATTTTGGCGTGTTTAAAATCAGTTGTGATTAAGCTTTCGTCATTTGTTGTTTTCTTTACTTTTTTATTTTTAGTTAAAAAAGATTTTTGTGGGTTTTATGTCCTAGCGAATAGCAAGTTCGTCATGTGAAGTTTCATTCCAAGTTCTGCGAATATGAGAGAGCTCTCAAGCAAGATTTCAAGTTTCCATTCTCTTCATACCGCTTCATTATTCTGGCAAGCCGTTCATCATACTTGACATATTTTTTCTTTCTCTTTGAAATTTTGATGTACAATTCGTACTTCATGAAGGTGCATGTTACAATACCAAAATGTTTAAAGCCGCACAGTGTGATCGCCTCTGATGTTTATGGCAATGAACCTGTAACTGGAATGCCCGTCTGACATCAAGTGGTATGTTATGTCCTAGTTTAAAGATTTGGGGATTACGGGAAAACCGTTCTTAGGAAGATAACGGCCTAGGTGGTAGGTTATGTCTGGACACCACAAAACTCAAGCTCCTAAACCAGAGGGAGTTAGAAGGTGTGGTTTGCACCAAAATTTCCAAACCGTCTTAAGGTGGCTATATACATTATTTTTCTGAAATTTGACTTCAAAAAATCCATTTTGTAGGAAATTTCTTCTAGTTTTTATGGTTCATAAATATACCATTAATCTTTCATGTCGAAATAAATTATTTACTGTAAGAGGGTGCAACCGTTCTGACTGATAGCTGTCATGTCTGGCGTATCAGCAGATCTATAAAATTCCTTTCGAGCCTAAATTGACTTTCTCTTTCTCTATCCCACTGGTTTCGCTCCTGGCCGTGGTAAGTGATTTTTGATAGGCGACAAAAATCACTGCACGCATGTCCTTCGTTGTTGGCATGTTAATTAACACATTTGAATTCAGTAGGCAGTGTTCATATTGGCAAAATTAATCTCGGGATTTTCCGCCAACACAAAGTTCCTCTTTTCTCTACTAGAAAGCGCTATAGTGTCAAGGAGCTTAGATATCTAACTTCCTTGACTTTCATAGCGTTCCAAGGAACGGCAAGATTCGATATGCAAGCTGCCCTATGGGTGTCAAATAACAAGATGAAGGAAGACCATACAGCTTCCAAGGAAGGACCTGTGTATGTCCCAGGAGGTTTCTGATGTGATCAAAACTGAATGTGAGTGAAGACATACTAAGTAAACTTTAAATGCGATTTACTTATTCATTCGTTTTCTGACATTTGAAGTCATTCAAAGTGCTATAACTTTGTCACAGAAATGGTATCTGCTTGATTTTTATTTCAAATTAAAGCTAATACATGTATCTGCGTTCCCTCGCACTGAGAAAATGATATTCATAAAAATGTATTTTTAACAAATTTTTAATAATTTTTGTTAAACAATATTTCAAGAAACTTAAATTGTAACTTAATATAATTTTAAAACCCTTACTTGTGACTAATTCAAACAAAAGTGGTAAGTTAGATTGTTTATGTTCAAGGTTCATGGATTTTGGTTAAAAGTGTTAGATATAGAAGACTTTAAGTACTCCAGTGTAAATAGCAACAAATATTTTTTATAAACAATTAACATAAAATCTGTGTAACATGAACTTCAAAATCTCTTAGTTTGATCATGATGAAACAACAGAAAAAGTTAACATTCCTGGAGATTATTCTTTAAAATAATTATTCCTTGTGTAAAACGCCACCTTTATAATACAGGAAAAATCTTGCATTTCTTGAAAAGTCAACGGAAAGATATGTATTTGTTTATAAAGTGCTTTTAAACAAATAAGACGATAGCCCCTGGCAGAACTGTGTCGCGTACAGCCCGCATAGCACTAGAGCCGGGCGGGTAGTCTGTACACATGGGGCGCACACAACCCATTATGTGAGAGTTCTCGCACGAGTCCGCTTTTAATTGTTAATACCTAGGCTCATTATCTTGGAAATGATTCCAGATCAACATAAAACAATAGTACAATTTTGATGCCCTACAAATTGGGTTCTCGCAAGAATTATCAAGCGCGAAAACATGGTCGACGTGCGAATTTCCACAATCTTAACTGTTATTTCTCTTGACCTATTTATTCGATTCTTGTGAAGGTTGCGAACTACACACATCAAAAAAAGTTTTGCATCACCTCGGTTCCCAGATCTCCGGCATATAGACGTTGACTGTGTATATTGTATCAAAGATACAGTCCCTTTGACTGTTCATAGATGTCACTAAAACTGCTCAAAGATGTAAACAACCATGCATGAGCAGGGCCTATTAGACGGAGGGGGTACGACAGCCGATCAGTTCCAGTCATTCCACCAGGACGAAGGTACGCTGCTCATGTTGTCTGTAGTTCTACCATGCCTAGAAGGTCAATACCGCAGTTCGATCGCGTCCGCATTGTTACTTTGTGTCAAGAAGGGCTCTCAACAAGGGAAGTTTCCAGGCGTCTCAGAGTGAACCAAAGCGATGTTGTTCGGACATGGAGGAGGTACAGAGATACAGGAACTGTCGATGACAGGCCTCGCTCAGGCCGCCCAAGGGCTACTACTGTAGTGGATGACCGCTACTTACGGATTGCCGCTCGGAGGAACCCTGACAGCAATGCCACCATGTTGAATAATGCGTTTCGTTCAGCCACAGGACGTCGTGTTTCAACTCAAACTGTGCGCAATAGGCTGCATGATGCGCAACTTCACTCCCGACGTCCATGGCGAGGTCCAGCTTTGCAACCCCGACACCATGCAGCGCGGTACAGATGGGCCCAACAACATGCTGAATGGACCCCACAGAATTGGCATCACGTTCTCTTCACCGATGAGTGTCGCATATGCCTTCAACCAGACAATCGTCGGAGACGTGTTTGGAGGCACCCTGGTCAGGCTGAACGTCTTAGACACACTGTCCAGCGAGTGCAGCAAGGTGGTGGTTCCCTGATGTTTTGGGGTGGCATTATGTGGGGCCGACGTACGCCACTGGTGGTCATGGAAGGCTCCGAAACGGCTTTACGATACCTGAATGACATCCTCCGACCCATAGTGCACCCATATCGGCAGAATATTGGAGAGGCATTTGTCTTCATGGACGACAATTCTCGACCTCATCGTGCACATCTTGTGAATGCGTTCCTTCAAGATAACGACATCGCTCGACTACAGTGGCCAGCATGTTCGCCAGACATGAACCCTATCGAACATGCCTGGGATATGTTGAAAAGGGCTGTTTATGGACGTCTTGACCCACCAACCACTCTGAGAGATTTACGCCGAATTGTCGTTGAGGAGTGGGACAATTTGGACCAACAGTGTCTTGATGAACTTGTGGATAGTATGCCACGACGAATACAGGCATGCATCAATGCAAGAGGACGTGCTACTGGGTATTAGAGGTAGTGGTGTGTACTGCAATCTGGACCACAAATGCTGAAAGTCTAGCTGTATGATGGTACAACATGCAATGTGTGGGTCTCATGAGCAATAAAACGAGCTGAAATGTTGTTTGTGTTGATCTCTATTCCCTTTGTATTTAAAGGTTCCGGAACTCTTGGAACCGAGGTGATGCAAAACTTTTTTTGATGTGTGTATATAAGCCTCCCAAACTATATTCCTTTCAGTTGTTTTCACAAAACGTCCTATAGCGAACTTGTATACATTTGGCACTTGAAATTGTGAATAGTAATGTCCTGACTTATTCATTACCAACATTACCCCTCGTTAATCAATTCTTCCAGAAACATTTTTCGGGGGGCACATGCTATTCTGTATCCTTCTCAATACACAACACATAATGATTGTCGTAAAATATGCACACCTGCTGGTTATACTCTGTATCATTCGCTTCAATTCCATTCCGAAAATGGAAGCTTCTGTTGAGCTTGTCTTAAAATATATTGGTGCTGTATAGTACAAAAGACCTTGTTCCTATTAACTTCAATTCGTAACTTAGTATATGGCCGTTTTATCAAATGGGATTCCCTTGAAAACTAATCCATTTAATGAAAAGAGTTCCGCGGTAAATTGAAGGATACGTGGTGGATTGTAACTTTCACGTGGCATTGAGAATTAGCTATTTAAGGCATCGTTTCGTCAGTTATTATTATTATTTGCTATTATTTCCTGTATGAACATTATTTACAGTAGTGTAGTGTAATGCCATGTCCTGTGGTTTGGATTTCACGTAAAAGTGAGGTCCCGTAGCTCATGATCGCGAGATTAACGGTCACGTTAAATTACAAGCTTCCTTCTTTCCTTTATTTACAGTAATTAATGAGTTTTCCCAACTTAGCTCTCTTCAAAATGTTACACTGTGTATTGGCCTAGTAGGGTGCCATTTATCTCTGATCTGATATAAACAGTAATCTCGCTGGATTTTTTCAGTGCGTTATTATTGTGCATTTAAATGGATTTTATGCAAACCTATCCCTGAAGTCTCCAAAGGGGAGGCCATGGGTCCGTGATCCATAAGTGTAGTTTTCTTGAATTGTAGCTGGTTTGTGCGTTAATTACTAAAATTGTATTTTGAAAATAAGTCTTGCCTCTTGGACAGTTAGCAACGAACCTTCGAATAATAAACCTACTATCTACTGCATTATTTATAAACGTACCCATTATTTACGTGTTAATTTCTGAAGTTTATCCTGATACTTCTTCATGACCTGTTCATTTGATAATGATATTTATGGAATTTGGTCCCAACTAATAGATGTAGGTGTTAAACTAGCGCTTAAAATTCTCTGATTTAGGAACGTTATTCATAATTAAGCCTATTATTTTTTTACTCTCGATCTATAGAGTCGAAATAAATTAGGCAAGAACGGTTACCTACAAAAAATGAGTGTGTAGGGCCTATATTAAATTAGTTATGTGCGTAACTTTTTGTTTGGTTTTAATACGTTGGTGATAATAGAATTAACCCCAGAATGCTAACATTATACAGCATATATGCGTACATTTTGTTTGAGTCTTTCTGTGTTTTGACTGCTTTGATACATATCTCCTTGTGTCCCTGTCGTGATCTAATTGTTTTATCTCTACATTTTAGAAACATAAATAGTTTTGTGCTAAGGCACGAATTAAAACTGTTGAAATGAACATTTTATGTAACGCTGCATTCATACTCGTAATTTTGCGTGGTTCCTCCTGTAGCTTAAGGTCTGCTCAATGCGCCCCGCGGCTGCCTACAGATACATGGTTATCCTCACAACACTCGACCAGCCAATGCGTTCTTAACCTCATGCCATGCCAAGTACCCGAGCACCATGATATCGAATATAATAATAATGTAACAAGTATGCTCCCCTACTTCCGTTTCATATCTCGTGTCTTCCTCTGAAATGCTGAAATGGATTTCACCAGACATGCTGTAACTCCTTGCATGATTCATGCAGATAAAATACGTTTACGTGTGGACAGTCGAGTGGAATTAGGTTATTTCGTGTTACTCATAAAACAGGGATGTCCAATTATGTTTATCGTAGACTGAAAAATACTATTTCACAAAATTATAAAATTTCTGTCTGTCAAAACTTGTAATGAAAACACTATTATTCCGGTTCGTGCAACAAAATTTGAATTGCAGAATGGATCTGAGGGAAGCTTGTGCTCGCGAGCAGCAGGTTGAGAACACCTGGCCTACACTTTCCGTGGCGCAGTCGTTACAGCGCTGTTAGTAAGAACTCGATCTTATGAAACCCGAACTACTTCACTAGCGCCGTATACCAGTGCCTACTGCAAGGCATGGATGCTACGCTGGTTGCATACCGTTATGTTTTTTAACCGATCTGGCAACCAATTATTTTAGAAACTCTTCAACTTTTCTTTCATTCTTTCTGGAAATTCCTACAACTCTACATAAGGTTGTGTTCACAAGGACTTTAGACCAGTATTTGAACGTAAACATTAATTATATATTATTTCAGTGTTGGTTAACAATTTGTCTGCTCCAGCCGAAGCACGAACGTATGCTGGTTTATGACGTAGCCTATATTTTCTATTTGTTTATTCAATTTTCTTATCTTGGATATCGTAGCATGTTCGTATTGCTTGTTTATGTGATAGCCTGTGTTACCGTGATATATCCTTTAAGTAGCTGTGTTTTTACAGACGTTGAAGGAAGGCCTTTAGTATTCGTACACCTGTGATGTGCAGTCAATGAAATAATCGTTACACCGGAAAAGTCCCGCGTTGGGTGGGCATCCTCGGCTCGTACAGTCGCGTCGCAAGTCGTTGTAAATTCCAACTGCCCTAGCTGTGGTAGTCCCTCTCAATGAGTGTAGCGTACACTATTTGTCGTCCTTACAACTGTTGTACGGCGGGGTTAGTCAATCACATCCCGTGAGGGAAGGTCAGCCACAGTCTGCTAGGTTGGCACCTATTAAGGATCGATTGTAGAAATCATTTGATCTTAGTTCACCGGATTCAACCGAGCTTAGGTGGAACTATCGGAGATGACCTAATCCCATATTTAAGCGGCGACAGTTCTCGGTTCAGTGCTGTTGATCTTGGCTCACAGTGAACCATTTTAGTGATTGTATTTCAATTCTAGTTTGTGTTGATTAAAGAAATGGTAAGCGTGTTTATGTACTTAGCCTATTTGCTTTATTTTGTGAGCTCGCTCTCATCGATATTTTTCATTTTTAGTCGAGTAATTTTGAGACTTCTTTGAGGAGGAATGCTGTTGTGAAATGCATGTCTTATTCAGACCCGTAAATAATATAATTACACAGTTTTGAATAACTATTAATAAAATGACAGGTTTATAACATTTTGATTATTATGATGGTGATTGATCGAGAGATTGACTACCAGCTTCCTTCCTTCTTCTGTAACTTAATACTTGTAAGTACTGTCTTTACGGTTTTATACGTACTGTATTCGTCGAACCTAAATTAAGCTTAAGTGAACTGGACCTGATGATGATCGCTTGGCGCATGAAACTAATCATCCATTGAAACTCTCCATTTTCGTGAGAAGTGTTTTGTGTATAAATAATACATGTTTTTATTTCAGGCAATAGGTAATAAAATTAATTGTTACTCCCAGTCCAATCTAATTGGGTACGGTAGACTCGTGTTGGCCTACTGATAATCGATTCTGTTAATAATAATATCGTATGGCCTCGAGTGCCGGGTGCAAGCTTTGTTATTTGACATCCAAGGGTAGATTAGTTAATGTTAATAACGCTAGTTATTCCCCAATTGGACACATTAATGTGTTGACCGACAGATAAGCGATTATTTTATTAGAGACATTCCACCTATTCTTTCTTTTTTTTTTTAGCTTACATTCACCCCCACCCTTTTCCACGCCTGTGGGAGTTTGTATGTGGAGGCAATTCGTGTTTTATATCGAATGACTTCCAAGGTGTCCACGTTCTCGACCGTACCGTTACCCTATTTCCAACTTTTGGTCTCAGGGTTCCCAATGATTCAGATAATGCTAGGAAAATGATCCATCCGACTATATTCGAACCCCTCATCTACTGTGGTACTCCAGGTCCATCTATTGAGTCTCCATCCTTGTACGCATTTAAAGGAGTATGTCAGCAAGTTTTGAATGCTGTACAGTACTTGGATGACATTTGAAAAGGTCAGTCTTTAAGGATTTAAAAAATGTAAAAAGAGGTTAATTCACGTTATTTTGTAGGTTGTGTACACAGACTAGTGTAACACCTGGTAAGAACACGTCTGAGTAGTTGATTATTTTGTTTATACCATTGCTCCGTTCTTCCGATTAGACAGCTAGTGGTCGGTGGCGATTTCTGTATCTGACAACACAGCTGTGTGCCGGCCTTCGCTTCTCATCCATGGCCGTGGACCTTGACTTAGTGGCGACTCCTGATTTTTATAACGTGTAGGATGAAGTCCAAAGATAAATTAATGAGAAAGATTGACAATTGCAGTTTCCGGTAGGCTATAGCTACTGTAGTTCAAATTTCCAAAGGGAAGAACATGATAATAATAATAACAGTAATGTCAGTCTGCAACAACACAAATCATACCTGATTAGTGGATTTTTAAAATTTCAGATCGATTCTCCGGTCCTTATTTTCTGCGAAGATATCGTTGATTGAGTCATGGAATTGATGTTTGTTTTTCAAGTCCCGGAAGAAAACTTTCTCGATAGAAAGTGATGCTAGACCATTGAGACGTTCTTGTGCTGTAGAATTTCTGCAGTGTGTTTTAATGCGCTTCAACGCAGAGAAGCTCCTTTCTGATGAGGCACTAGTAGCGGGAATAGTCACAATTAAGTTGATGAGTTTTGACTCTTCCGGTAAAGTCACCGAAATTGTTTGAAACAATGTAGTCATTCAATTTTGATATGGAATACAATTCAGAATTTAGTCCCGGACTGTCGAAAAAGCTATCATATGGCGATTTCATTATAGAATGAAGATGATTAATGGAAAAACTGTGAGAATATTCCTCAAATTTGTAGACATTTAAAAGAGCGAAAAATTTAAAAGAATGAATGTCTCTATATCTCTCTTCAATACGTGATCAACTATTTCAAAGTATAGGCGGCGAAATGAGGTTTTCATGTCATCTTTATTGTTAGTCCGTTGCTTCTTTATAACAGGAGCTTCTTTGACATGCAGTTTAGTCCAAAATTCATCAAACTCCTCACGACATGACTTCAGTAACTCCTCACATTCTTGGAGTTTACTCTCGCAAAGTATTACGTCACACATCTTCTTTTGTAAAATTTTGAAAAGTATTTCTGCTTTAGGTAGAACCAAGTGGAAAATTTCCAACAGGAAAGGGTTGAACTCAAAATCAAGGTTCTTAAGAAATCCTTTTGCACAAAATCGTGTTTCAGGATCGAACGGCATTGTGTCATTCTCAGTTATTTGACTGAATAACTGAATCAGTTCTGTTTTGTGGTTATAAATCATTTTCACTAGTGTATTGTTGTATAACCATCTGGTTGGGGCAACAGAAGGAAAACGGGCATTTACTATCACGTCAAGAGCATAAGTTCTTTTGCCTGAATTGGAGAAAAACTACGCGAAACCGGAAACGGTCGAGAAAAATATTTTACAATTTCTGATCACTTTTACACAGTCCTGCAATACTAAATTTAGTTTGTGTGCATAGCATATAGTGAGCAATGCTCGTGGACTTGACTCTCGCGGCTAATCCGTTATATTGGCCAGTATTGACAGATGCGCTGTCATAGGCTAGAGCAATTAACTTACTACTGCATTGAAACTCATCTAAATGATTAAATACATGTGTTGCTATCAAGGAATCTTGAATTTCGCCCTTAGGACCAACATATCTGAACACTATACTTAATTGCTCCTTCCTAGATATGTCCATTGTCTCGTCTACAATAATTGCAACAAACTGCGCAGCGGAGATTTCGGTTTTTATGTTCTGCATTAAGTGTTGAGCACAAGCGTCGATTAAGTAATTTTGTATCATTGAGCCTTGGTCTGAGAACACAGTACAATTTTTTAGGTGATTTTGCAAATTCACGTCGCGTTCTGCCATGTATTGAATCGACTCCCTGTAATTGCCTTCATTAGCAGAATCCTCAGATTCATTAATTAGACCAAACCTGTCCCTTCCCACTCAAGGTCTCGCATACATTTCTAAAGCTATAAACACGTGCTTTGAGGATGCAAGGCTTCCTTCCTCAGTTTCTACTCCGGGTGGTGAAGGTCACACTTCATCCATCTAGTTACAAGTACCGTACTGACAGTGACAGTGAGACAGAGCTTATCCAGAGGGCGTGCAAGGTAGCCCCAAATACTATTTTACAAAACCATTTAATTTGTTTGACAGTTAAGCTGGGAGCTGACTGTAGGATGATCCTCACGTCCTACTTGGTGGAATCGCCACTGCCCTGACGTGATGTTTGGGTTTGTGTTATAACCACTGGCTGAAATAGTTTGTCCATAATAGATCATTCATTATAAGATAGAAATATATTTTATATTGTCAGGGAATGAGTTTCCAACTGTCTTAAATCCTCACACTGCAAAATAAACGGTAGATTTATAATAAATTTTTGTCTTAAAATAAGTAATGATTCATTTTTCCAGCACATGGGAGGGTATCATTTTTGAACTAATTCTTGCAATGAAGAGGTAAGATGAGCATCCTTGGTTAGTAATTTTTCTTTTGCTCCTAAAATAAAAAAATAATATTAAATCTTTAAAAAATCTAATAACTAACACGCATCCTTAAATGAAACTAGGAATATCTGCTTTCAAAGATATAACCGCACAGTTAACTGCACGACTGTCCAAAGGTTAAACATAATCACTAAACGAGGCCATACCGTCTGATAGGAATGTCAGACAGTTTGCTGAACAAATGGAAGCTGAATCACACACCATATGCCACACAACTTGTCCATAAAAACAGTGTCAGTAACAACTAACACAACTTAGCAATGTCTTCCACAACAAAATATGCTGTTAATAGGGTGTGTGGTTACCCCTAGCGGCCACACATGCTTTGCAGCGACATGGCATGCTCTCTATCACATGGTCCAAGAGCTCTTGTGGCAGTCGATCCCAGTCCTCCGAAAGGGCAATGTGAAGGTCTTGGAGGGTCCTTGGTGGAGGCTGACGGGATGCATTTCACCTCCCCAATGCATCCCAGGCATGTTCTATAGGATTCAGACCTTGCTGGCTAGTCCATGCGATGAATGTCTTCCCCAGTCGGAAATTCATCCACCAGAGCAGCGCGGTGCGGTCGGGCATTATCGTCTATTAAGAGGAAGTCTGGACCAAGAGTCGAACATGTGGTCTCAGTACCTCATCCCTGTATCTCAGAGCTTTCAGTGTTCCTCGGACCACCCATGAAGGTATGCCGGTCTGTACGGCCATTCAACATGATGCCGCCCCACACCATGACGCCACCACCACCATACTAGTCCCGTTCCACGATGTTCCTGTGGTTTAATCGGCTACCCGATTCTCTCCACATTAATGTGCGACGGGAATCGTTCTCATGCCTCCCTTCATTCATGGTCCAGTTTCGACGTTGATGGCTTCACAGTAAGCGGGCCCGTCTCTGTGCTGGAGTAAGCGGGACGCACACCGCTGGACGTCTGGCAATCAGCCCTGCTGCTCTGAGCCTCCGGTACACAGTTTGCCGGGAAACTGCACCCCCTGAGACGGCTGCAAGCTCCGCCGACAATTTTCTTGCAGGTGAACTCCGATTTCGTCCTGCTGTGGGGTGGTTACTCGACCTGGTACTGGCCTACGACTAACATCTCCTGTGTCTCGAAATCGTCTCCAAAGCCTGGAAATTACACTTTGTGGCACATTCAAGGATACGGCGACTTCGGTCTGTGTCTGGCCTACTTCCAGGCGGTCAAGTGTTGTACCCTGCAAAACGGGGTCCAAATTGCATCGTTGTGACATTATGTTGTCACATTCACCGCGAGGCTACACTCCGCACACTATAACAGGGCAAACACGACTGAATGGGGCGCAGGCACTGGCTGTGTTTACCTTGCGGTTACGCCGCTAGTCAAAGCAGGGATACTCCTTTCCTATACAGAGCGAACACGTAAGGTTGATAGGTGCATATGTCGTGCGATTTGCGGTCTATTTCCTGTGGCCCTGCTTATTCGTAACTTATCCTTAACTTTTGGACACTAGTGTACGTTAATGTGACTATGGACATTAGGGTCTCAGTTCACTCTGGTAAAAGTTAGCAATGCAGAAGTAGTGCGCTTATATTTTGCTAAATAACATGCTGTACATTGTAATATTAGAATATGTATAGCAACGACCTAAGGTACTTGGTTGTATTGCATTACTATGTACAAATAAATACAGATTTTTCTTCCAGTGTATATTTAAAATTGAAATCTGACTGGTTTCGCCTTTCGTAATGTAAAATGAGTAACCGATGTAACCAATAGAAACACAGATTCAAATCAGAGTAATCGGGAGGTCGTTGGTCGATTTCAACTAATGAAGGATTCCGGCAGACGATCCTCGTTATCTCCAGAAGATTCAACCTGCAACTCTTATAGAGGGACATTGAACTGGACGTTACCCTAAATAACATGCACTTATATTCAGATTATTGTTAGTGTAATGCGAGATATTGGTTGACGTTATGTTGCCAAGTATGTATATTTCCGATAACGACTGTGCAGTCTGGCCAGTTGTGCCAATGAGGATCACATCAGTGCCGCGCACACTACATTACACACGATGCCCAAGTTCCTCAAATTAAACGACTTAAATTACTGCTAATAGCGAACGCGAGTAACATGACGGGTTTAGCTCGATACCGTTCAGCGACCTAAAAGACAGCTACGACCCCTAGACTATTCCCAGTAGTTGGTCATGATTTCATGATGAAAGTCGCATTTGGATGACTGTTCAGCCCTCCTGATTAATTTTACATCTTGTAAAATAGTCTGGCTATAGATTAAAATGACGTAATTAAACGGAAGTGAAGAGAAGGATTGCATTGGCAAACCAGGCATTTATGACTACGAAAAATATTTTATCCAGCAAACATATGAATATAGATGTAAGAAAATCCTTTGCAAAATCATTTGTATGGAGTACACTGCTCTATGGAAGTGAAAGTTGGACTCTGGGTAAATTGGAAAAGAATCAACTTGAAGCTGCTGAAATGTGGATATGGCAGAAAATTACAAGAACGAGCTGGATGGAAAGAAAAATCATCCTTGAAATATTAAGGGTAGTCAAAGAAGAGATTAGATTAATGAAGGAAATGCGAAAGAGAAAATTAAAAAAATACGGACATATCAGACATAACACTTTCATCGTTAACATTCTTGAAGAGAAAATGTTGGGAAAGAAAGGAAGAGGACGACCTTGGACGAAGTATTTGGAAGACATCAAGAATACAATGGGATGTGACAATTACATGGAACTGAGACGAACCGCCAACGACAGTAGAGTGTGGTTGCATCGACAAGGCATTAGCCTTTAGGATATGAATGATTGAATTATATTACGTCTATAATACTACTTTTGTGCCGGGATGGTTGCTTATTTCTAGTACTGTGGCTTATACCTCAATCCTAGACCCTACTATCACTAGAATTACACAGGTTATCAGATAAAATACGAAGTACACTGTGCTGATGACCAAAGATATCCCAAGTTCGTAATTGAAGGAACAATAAAGAAAGCAGAATTTGTCTTGTGCACACACACTCCCGCAGAAAATACTCTGTTATCTGTCTAGATATGGATGCTCATTTAGGGAGTTCTGTGTAATATTTCACCGATAATAAACTTTCTGTTGGTTCCCATTTCACTGTAGGATTTTAATCCTGGTATCACACTTCTGCTAGTGTCCGCATTGCGGGTAGGGACAAGGTCGGCATTACGCGAACTTGTAGTAGACTTTTATGGGCTGTGGAGGAACGCAGATAACGCTCGTATTATACCGCTCGATTACTTCTAGTCCTCTTCGGAAACATGTTTACTTTAGCTCGTTCGATGGCTAAGATAAAACAAACTTTATGATATTTTTATTCATTTCAATGCTGTCCTTGGCGGACTTGAAATTATACCTCTCACGAAAAGGAACTTAATTTGTTGATTCCCTTTCTACACTTGCTAATCCAGCCGGTGAAGTTCGTGGTATGAGGTGAGGATTTATAGACAGTAAGTTCTTGTAAAATAGGCTAATCGTTTTTTAGAAAGAGATTTGTTGTTTCCGAAGGCAACAAGTTAACAACCACCTGCCACACATCTTCTCCCCTCTCTGGATCAGGAGCTTCCTATATATTTATTTTTTGATTACTTTAATAAAATTAAGTAGTATTGTAAGATCATTCGGTTCGGAGTGTGTGTATGTGTGTGCGTGCGTGTCTTCCCCCGCGCGGGGATTAACTCAATCCGAGCTCAAGCCTGGATCATTGCCTATCCTTTCAGGCGCCCGCCCGAGTGCTTGTGTAAACAGTGTTGCTGTCGCTTCGCCGTCAGTCTGCCTGCAGTCGTTCCCGCCAATTACTACTTCACAGTGGGATCGTACATAAAATGAACTGCCTAATTTGGACATACTCGTGTGCTACTTCAGTTGATTGCAAATTTTACTCAGCCCTTCATTTCGACTAGATAATTTCATACTAGTATGTGCATTTGAAATTAAGTTAGGATTTGGGTAGGAAGTGGCCGTGGCTTTACGTAAAGTACCATCCCGGCATTTGCCTGGATTAGAAGTGGAAAACCACTTTCAGGATGGCTGAGGTAGAAATCGAACGCTCCTCTTCTCAGGTTAGCCTCAAGAGCCCTCGGACCAGAATTCAATTTCTTGTCAGAGCCGGGAATCGAACCCGGACCTCCTTGGTGGCAGCCATGAATGCTAGCCACTAAGCAACGAAGCGGACATGACAGAAGTTTAATTGGTACGGCAGACGTAATAAAACGAGTAGTTCCATGAATAACTAAAAAGCCTGTGTTCTTTTATTCTACTGATCTTTCTCATTTAAAACCTCTTCCGACTATTAAAACGATTTTCTGCAGTTGGTAACATGCTGAGCTTCTATGCCCAAGATCGCAGGTTCACACCTGGCCGATGTCGTCGGATTATTTAAGAGTGTTAAAAATCCCTCAGTTTGCCTTCCTTCGGAGGGGAAGTAAAGCCGGCGGTCCCATGTCATAGATTTATTGCATGATAAAGAACCTTCCACTAATTACGCTTGTGTGGAGCTAAATTATAGGTTATCTTTGACTAACGCTCTTAGGTTCTAACGTTCGTCGCCACGAGCCGACTGCGGTGGCAACTAATAACAAAGTTTGGAACTACTTGAAAATCGAATGTCTGCAGTCCTTACTTGAATTAAAAACAGATAACACACACTAATACAGTCATCACAATTAACACCGGTTATCTGACAGATTCTACACACACCCAAAGTACACGGGGCAACATGACCGCGTTGTCGCAGCCCCTAAACTGAGGAACCAACCAACCAAAAGGATTTTCCGTGTGATGTACTGAATAGCTTTTTGTACACGACTATCGTTGTAATAAAGTACAGTTCCTCAATATCCAAAGTTGTAGTCGCTTCAGACAGGCTCAGCGGTAACGTGCTCGCTTGCTGTATCCAAAGTTGCAGCCAGTTGGCATTTGAGGGTGCGCAAATATCGAGGGGGCCGTGTCAGGAAATTTACTGGCACGTTGAAGATCCCCTTCGGGGCAAAATTACGGCACCTTGGCGTCTCTAAAAGCAGCAATTGTTAAAAGGGACGTGAAGACAATAATAGTATTTATTTCAGTCAATAAACATTAAAATAATAGTTTAAGAAAGTAAAATGGTTTTACTATGGTAGCCTACTAGCCTACATGTCCATGTCTTAAATCAAATGTTTCATCCTTACTCAAGATAACACACAACACACCTTAAGCACTGGAAAATGCGTGTCGAAAGTTGCACAATGAAGCTTATCTTGACTACCTGAATACAACAGTAGGTTTATCAACTTACCAACAAACAGGTTCAATGGAACAGAGTAAAGTATGTTCCTTTTCAGATATGAACATGCGTACAATCCATAATTGACGATGTCTGCAATAGAAAATTGGAGATGATCACCCATGTATTGTATGATTTAAAATAATCTCCATCGCCATTATATTGAGAAATTATGTACCGGTAATAGAATATATAACATTTAGTATCGGTAATTATGTCTCCTCCCGAGAGATGGCCAGGGGAGATAATTATAAGAAAAGTCGAATTCACGGCCTCTATGATTTACGAAAGTTAATTACTCAAATTAGTGCCATTAGATAGTGATTAATGTAATAACCCATCATACGAATCTTTTCTCCGATCGCTTGAATAGTTTTTATAATTTAAAACTCGCGCCATCTTAAAACAATATACTAAACCTCTAAATAAAGACCCGCTGTGCAAAGTTTCACTGCTCTGGGGTTATTAGATCGGCAGGAAAGTAATTTTAAATATTTGAACATAACTTAGCCGCCATATTGTTTTTGTGTTTCTCAGAATTTTGAAGGTCACATGTATGTTCCTGTCGCAACTTCCGACACCAACATCTCTAAAACCACAACAGTTCAAAGTGACGTTGAACCCATACATTTTTTCTATGTACTGTTAAGGAAGAATTATTTTTCAAAGCTTCGATATATTGAACAGAAAAGCACCTGTGTAGAGATGCACGGACTTATTATTAGCGCCCGATAACCTAGATCTTAGGCCCCTTAAAACAAGAATTATCTTTTATTTTTATTTTTATTTGGTGATGTTTTACGAGAATAATTTGACAGTTGATAGTGACCGCGCGTGCATGCTCAGAAGCTATTAAACAAGTGGGCTGACTGGTAGGACGACCTTTAAACTGGGCTGTCGCCCGACCTACCGCAACTCTGGAGCGGCACGCGCTACTGGCTGTGCCAGTCCACGCGGCAGCATATCTCAGCAATTAGGCGGGAACAAGTATAGCTGATTCAGTACAAGAATAATAATCAACTAGAGTTTCGGAAAGGAATAGAGAGATAATCCCATTGTGAAATAGTCCCAGTCCTTTCATGAATCTATACTAATTTAATAAAGCTGAAAGAGTTTGTTTGTGTGTTTAAACGCGCTAATCTCTGGAACTACCAGTCAGATTGGAAAAATTATTTTCGTATATGATAGCAAGATTCAGGAGGAATAGTTTAGGCTATGTAGCATTAGGCTACACCCCTCAGGTAACCTTAAAGATTGATTTTTGTTCAGTAAGTCGGAAGAGCAAGCGCTCCCAGACAGCTCCAATAATACCTAAGTCTATTGTTGCCTGGCAATGCGGGCTGCATCACGTCGCCCCTACCAGTGTTCTGGTGCAGAATTGCGAGCTGCTTATAAATTGCAGTCACGGGGAGTAATTAGTGCAATGAGATTTCCTAGGCCCCTTAAATCAATTATCATGACAATAGTATGCCTATATATAAAGGCGATCGTGTTGGTGCAGTGTACTGAGGTCATCGGCTGCAATAAGCATTGGTGCTTTCCGATCCTTATCCTTGTGCTCTTCAGTTCTGTAGTAGTATTCATTATCATCCATAAAGCAAATAAATCCACCGGGCGAAGCCGGCCGCTACTGCTAGTTATAAATACACACGCTACTACAGAAACCGAAATAACACAGGTTATCAGACATACTTATTTATTTATTTATTTATTTATTTATTTATACACACACCCAGTTACACGGGGATGAGATCACTACAATGTCGCAAGCTCCTCCTACAGAAAAGCAATACTTGGTAGAATCTAACAAGGTAACTGATAAAATGTCTTGAAAGATTTCCGTTATTTCTGAATATTGCCACTTGCAAACTGAATTCAGCACTAAGTTGCTTATGATAACAAATCTATGTAGCTTAGCCGTCATTTATTCAGAGATCATCACGTGGTCATGCTTGGCTGTCGCCACGGAGGTCCGGTTTCTATTTCCGGCTGTGTCAAGAAATTGAATTCTGGTCTGAGGGCTGGAACGGGGGTACACTCAGCCTCTTGAGACGAGCGTGAGAAGAGGCGGATTCGATTCCCACCTCAGCCATCCTAGAAGTGGTTTCCCATGCCGATATGGTTCCTAACTTAAGGCCACGGCCGCCTCCATCCCAATCTTAGCCTCAATGGCAAATACACAAAGTTTCTTTGGCTTTTCCCAATTAATTGGGGTCGCCGAAGCCAACCAGGCTCATTTTGGTTTTGGCCTGGGATTTAAGGCCGGATGTCCTTCCTGACGTCACGTGATTGTACCTCATTGAATTTAAGTGGTGAAGATCATCTTCTTGTGCGTTGAAATAATTGACGGTGTTTAACTGCTCTGAATTCAGAGAGATGAGGGTGCCATTATATTTTCTGCTATAAGGTCGCATTTAAACGTCTTTAAATGCTATCGGATCGGACCCTCAATTTTCGGTTTTAAAACCCAATGTTTAACCAGCTACGCCAACGGCCTAGCCGTGTTGAAACACCGGATTCCATGAGAACTCCGCAGTTAAGCAACATTAGACGTGGTCGGAACTTGGATAGTATGCCGGTTCTAGGCACTGCGCGCTGTTGGCCAACCTAAGGAGGTGCGGAAAGGCCCTGGCCACCCTACAGTACGTAAACTCCGGCTGGGGCTAGCCTCTTCGAAGGCTCGGACCTGCCTTCGAGCAGAATACCAATTAATTAAACCAGCTACGCCAGTTTTTGCCATTTGCCATGCGAATGAAAGAGTACTTGGCCAACATTAAAATGCAGAAGAAACAGTTGACATGACGTGGTCCTTAGAAATTGAAATTGAAGGTAATGGCCAATAACTAATAATCTATCCTACCATATCTGAAACTAAGGAGCAAGAAATTATTTTGTAGTAACCTTCATTGATTTTAAGACAGCCTATGACTCAATTGATCGGACTACCCTATTTCAGATTCTAAAAGAGTTCGACCTAGACAACAAAACCAGAGCGATCATCCAACAGATTCTCAACACCACCACTTCAAAAGTTAAGTTTAGGGGGGAGATTCCAATCCCTTCGAGGTAAGGACAGGAGTTCGACAGGGAGATGGTCTCTCGCCTCTATTGTTCAACTGCGTTCTTGAGAAAGTCATCCGTGAGTGGCGCAAAGGAATGAGTGATGAAGGAGTCCAAAATGGAATCGGAATACTGTAGGTCATAAGAATAAGAATCTATCAATTGACTGTCTAGCGTTTGCAGATGACCTTGCGGTTTTGTGGATTCATTGGATACGGCCAGGAAACGGATCAACCAGCTTCAAACACAAGCTGCATAGGTGGGCCTCCAGATCTCTTTTGAGAAAACAGAATTTATTACTAACATCAAAACGGCTCCAAAACAATGGCTATAGAAGTGAATCGTGGGAAAATCAAGCTGGTTGTGAAATTTAAGCATCTTGGTGAATGGATAGACCCTACAATGTCCGAAAGCGAGGCTTTTGCATCACGCTTGAATACAATTGAAATGGCTTACCAACTAAGAATGTGTACAACAAACGATCTATATCCCTGAATGCAGAACTCAAGTACTACTGCACGGTCATCTGGCCAGACGCTTTGTTGTTGTTGTTGTTGTTTCTTATGACTAGCCCGGATTCCAATCCATCAGCTTTCTTGCGTTCCAATAGAGTCGTGTGAGGCTTCCTGAAGTTCTAGCAGTCACATCAAGTTTGTTGCAATGTAGCAGGTGCCCCATATCCATTTTACTTCCAGGTTCGTGACAAAGTGTGCATTTTTCAGATATCAGGATGTTGATTAGTTTCAGATGAGCTGCAAGGGAGTCATGGCCAGTGTTAAGTCTGAAGAAGGCTACAGCTTCTCTTCTAGTGGTAATTTATATTGATCCCTTTTAGCATCAATGTCCTTCCATAATTTGGTTTCTGCTGTTTTCTTTGCCATTTCTTCATACCTGTTTTTGATACTATTTTTGATACTATTTTTCAAAATCCTTTTTGCTGACATAAAATCAGTCTGACAGGTTGTTGTAGTGTGGTACCTTTTTTTTTGCTAATCTGTCTGCCTCTTCATTACCTGCTATTCCAACATGAGAAGGGATCCATTGAAATGAGATCTGTTTGTGGAGTCTTTGAAGGATTTTTATCATACAAAAAATGTCTTTCAGTTCTTTATTTTGAGGCTTATAATTTGACGAGACGGCTTGGATGGCTGCTTCTGAATCTGTAATGATAACACATTTTTGATAATATTGTTTCTGCCTAATAACTGTTGTAGTGCATGTGAAATTGCTTTTATCTCAGCATCAAAGTTTGTTTTGTTTTGGCCTACTGGGATGTAGAGTGAGACGAGAGATGAATGTATTCCTGCTCCAGTTCTATTTTCTTTGTTTTGTGAGCCATCTGTAAATATGTTTAGCCATTGAGTAGACGGATATATTTCTTCTATTGTACAGAGGGCCAGTTGTTTTAGATCATGTGGTGAAGAGTCTTCTAGCAAAGTAAGATCTGTAGTCACTTGTATATATTCAATGGGGTTGACTGGCATACAGAGTGGTTCAAGTTTTATTTGCAGATTGCTCTTATTGATATATTCTTTGGCGAGACTTAAGGGATCTTTTTGTGTTTTAAGATTGGGGATATAAACTGTTTTTTTGATCCACGTCATTTGAGGTAGTCTTTGTATACTGAGATATGCATTGGCTGTTTGGTGTTTCATCTCTTCTTCTATTGGTAAGTTGGGGGTATATAACTGCAAGGTGGTTACATGTGTGGTTTTTATTGCGCCTGTTATGATTCGTAGGGCATTATTCTGACACCTCTCGAGGCGATCAAGGTTTGACTGGGGTGCTGTAGAGAGTACCTCACTGCCATATTTTACGATAGGTTTGGTGTAAGTATTGTAGGTTTTGTTGAGTGTGTCTTGAGTGCTCCCCCAGGTAGCTCCTGCTTAGTCTCTTCAGTAGTAGTTTCAACCGTTTTCTTACTTTATCCTCCACATGTTGTATGTGTTTGGTCCAGTTCAGCTTCTTGCCCATGATACCTAGGTATGCAGCGGAATGTCTCGCCATGAATAGAAAAGGCATAATGGAAAAATTGGAGACCAAGGAAAGGAAGCTTTTGAGCAAAATCCTGGGCTGCGTCAATGAACACGGCGAGTTCCGAAGACGCCGCAACCAAGAATTGTATACACACGTAGAGAAAATAACTGACGTGATGAGGAAAAGGAGTTCTTTTTATGGACATATAACCCGAATGAAATCAACACGGTTATCCAACCGACTTTTTGCTTTTCTCTGTGAGAAAGATACAAAGGGGACTTGGTTCAGTGAAGTAGAGAAATATCTGTCGGAGATTGGGATAACATGTGAAGATATCCAGGAGCGTGGCCCACTTAGGGAATAATTTCAAGAACATCGGAGTTTTCAACCTAAGCTGAAACTAAAAACCGGGTAGGCGTGAACGACAGAGAGAAAGGCGCAACATCGATTGTGAATGAAAGAGAACTGGGCCAACATTAAAATGCAGAAGAAACAGTTGACATGGCGTGGTCCTTAGTTGGCCGTAACGAAGGAATAATAATAAGAAGAAGAATAGTCTAATAATAATAATAGAAATAATGACAGGTGCACATATCTACGATAGTCAGAATACTGATCGTACTGTTCTGGTAATAATGACGAATATAGAGCTCCTAAAATGGGATTTCTTTCATCATATTTCACTCCTCTCTGCATTCTTCTTCGTTTCTGCAATATAGTCTTATCTTGCCGTAAATCAAGTTAAACTATGGATGAGATCATAAGAAGCAGAACAACTGAACAGGAAGCTTGTAGTTTTACGTGACCGCCAATCTCGTGATCATTAGCCACGGGACATCCATTTATGTGGAATCCGAACCACAGGAAGTGATTTCCCTTCGAAAATCCCACCTGTATTAACCGTGAATCGAACATGGTCCACTTTGTTGGGAGTCAAGCAGGCTTAACAATTGGTACAAGGCATTAACCAGACCTTATGTTCAATATTTTGTCAATGATAGTCTTAATTTTAGAACTTCGTCTCCACTTAATAGTGACCTTTTTGGGAGAATTTATCTGTGTAGTATGTTTTAAAGAAAAGTTGTTCTGAACGGTTTTGAAATGTATTTATATGTGAAATATACTCATTACTAGGATTCTGGTGTTTAAGACATAAAAATACCCCGAATATGAAAGCAAATATAACCTTAAAAATGACTAAATATGACAAAAATGACGAAATATGACCTGAAAATTACTGATTTAAATATGGCCGTTTTTATGATAAATCCAAGTGACAATTCCTTCGAGATTAAATTGTTAACTGAATTGTTTATTTCTATTTTCATATTTATTTTCTGAATATACATTTTAAGTGGTTATTTAGTCTATTTCTATAAACACTACTTCCCCTTCAGTAAGTTCAGCCTACAGCCGCCGTCAAACTACCAACTATGACGTTCTTACCAAACAATGCCCAAAATATCACCTAATGGTAAAACATGTTCGAAATATGATTTATATGACAAATATAAACCACTGTATTGTGTCGATGATTTGCATCAAAAACCAATCGGTCAAGAAAATAGAGGCAAAGAATAAAATATGATGTTTCCTAAACATCGAGCCCCTCACGTGTTTTCCAACTGGATTTTGACAAATTGCCGAGTTACAACTATATTTGTGCTGACTAAGAAGAGGGAATGTATAAGACGTTAACTTGGCTTCCTTCAAGCTTCCTAGTTGACAGAGCTTATAAGTAAACGACATTAAATGTATAATTATCAGAAAATATTTAATTATGAGGAATTAGTGGGAAGTTGGTGTAGAATTTGATCTCATCTTGAGTCGTAGAGGAATTTTCGTTAGTATGGTCCGTGTGGTCAGACACACTTCGTCAATAAAGGGTCTCAAGACCAAACCGTCGCGTTGGTAGGCCTCGTAATCGTAAGCCATAACCGTCGCGTTTGCAGGCCTCGTAATCGTAAGCCATTGGATTTCCTTTCTAGCCTACGTGGAATTCGAACAACTGGACGTGACATTTCACCTCAAATTCCACTTACATCAACCGGGTATTGAACCCAGTCCGCCATTATGAGTAGCAAGCCGCTACTATACCTGTAGTCACCTCATGATCCAAGCGGTCCCTTTGATGTTGTGGTCTGCGAAGAGGCCAACGCGCCACTTTTTCTGCTTGTTTTTGGTGTACAAGATATTCCAGTACATGCTGCTATGTTTCCATAAGCTGGCTAATTACTTTTCAGAATTTCCTTTGTAAAAATAAATTTCACGTTAATTGGGAGTTTTACCAACTTTGCATTTTATGTGATGAATTGTGTGTGTGTGAATAGTTTTTAGTGGTATTTGGAACGATAGGCTGAGTAATTCAGTGCTAATTTGATTTTGTATTGCATTTAGTTTTGTATAAATATTGTTTGAGCGGCAAAAGAGCACCTGAGTTATTCGATTTTATGGCGAATCAGGCTCAAAGGTTGGCAACACTGTTACGATTGCACAAAGTTCCTCAACTAGACAAAATGTTCCAACTTCAGCTCGAATCACCAATAAAATACTTCAAAGGTAATAAGAGTGGAGAGAAGTTGAGTCAAAGGTGCAAACTAATGATTTTGAATGTGTATATATAATACTGTAGTAGGTTGCGAGATGACAATCTCGAGTTTCCATGTCGAAGGACCAGAGAGAGAGAGAGGAGATATGCGGAGGGATATTTTCCTGACCTGACGTTTGGTCCCGGAGTTGGCGAATCGTAGTGTATTGTCCTTGTAGCTGCAACCTCGACTATAGAACTTCCATAGATAAATACAACGTCTTTCATTGGTAAACTAGGTCAAATCTGGAAGATGCTATATTACGCTGGTTGGTTCCTCAGTTTAGGAGCTGCGATAACGCGGTCATGTAGCCCCGTCTACTTTGGGTGTGTGTAGAATCTGTCTGATAACCGGTGTTAATTGTGATGACTGTATTAGTGTTTGTTATCTGTGATTCAGGTAAGGTCTGCAGACTTTCGATTTTCAAGTAGTTCCAACTTTTGCTACCAATCGCCACCGTCAACGACCAACTAGTTCTCAACTTGGTTACTAGATTTCACTGCAGTCGGCTCCTGGCGACGAACGTTGGAACCTAAGAGCGTTAGTCAAATTTAACCTATAATTTACCTTCACACAAGTGTAATTAGTGGAAGGTTCTTTATCATGCCATAAATCTATGACATGGGACCGCCGGCCGGCTTTACTTCCCCTCCGAAGGAAGGCATGCTGAGGTATCTTAACGCTCTTAAAAAGCCGACGACTTCGGCCGGGTCTGATCCCGCGACCTTAGGCGTAGCTCAGCATGCTACCAACTCTGCCACCGAAGCCGCCGACAGAAAGGTACCGTACTCACAGTGCTCAAATTTGACCAGACGTGAGTTTAATTGGCAACTCAAGATGATTGGTGTTGGATCGCAACTTGCAAGCCGTACGACACAGAACATCCAGTAAACACAATCCTTCATCTACCGTATTTACTTCCCACCGCTGCCCTGTATTGACTGTTTTTTAATGCGCTCCTGTCTTTCATAGCAGTTTGTGAACTCTCCCCGAGAGACGTTCGTTGCTATAAGTCCATGCGCCAAATTGGGAGGTCACACCACTGGCATTGATCGGCTTTTACCGGTACAGGAAGTAAAGCATTAATAATCTCCCATCAGTGGCGTAGTGTGGATGGGTTCAAAGGGATGTTATAAAAGTGGTTCTAATAGTTACATCTTCTCTCTTTTCTAGTTCTTTAGTTATTGTTGTTTTAAGGGGCGGAACTACGAGGTCATCTGCCCCTCTTAACACAGATTAAAGAATACAAAATGGAGAGCGGTAATACTTACAAAAGGAAATTTAGAACGAAAATACTCACAAAAGGAATAGATTCAAAAATACGCACAAAATGCAGGTTAGGTTCAAAATACGCACAAA
Organism: Meconema thalassinum; assembly: GCA_946902985.2. Taxonomy (NCBI): domain Eukaryota; kingdom Metazoa; phylum Arthropoda; class Insecta; order Orthoptera; family Tettigoniidae; genus Meconema; species Meconema thalassinum. Next base: position 16,245,545 of record OX336392.1, read on the forward strand.
ATGCAAATAAGATTCAAAATACTTACAGAATGCAAATGAGATTGGAAATAGGTACAGAATGCAATTGTAATTGAAAATACACAGTGCAATTCAGATTGAAAAAACTCCCTTTTCAGATCCAAAGTACTCACAAAGTGCAATTGAAATTCAAAATGCTTACAAAGTGCAGTTGAAATTCAAAATGCTTACAAAATGCAGTTGAAATTCAAAATGCTCACAAAATGCAATTCAAATTGAAAATGCTCACGAAATGTACGGTAGATTCAAACTACTCATTTGGATGGACAATACTTAAAAAATGCAATTTAGATTGAAAATATTTACAAAATGTGATTTAGATTCAAGATACCCACAAAATGCAATTGAGAATCAAAATACTTGCAAAATGCCCACCATACAAAATGCAATTTAGATTGATAATACTTGCAAAAAGCAATTTAGATTGTCAATCCTTACAAAATGCAATTGAGGTTGAAAACACTCACAAAATGCAACTTACATCGAAAAATCTTACAAAATGCAACATAGATTGAAATGAAAGTACCTACAAAATGGAGTGTAGATGCAAACAAATCCGTAAAGGGAATTCAGATACACGAGGAGCAAGAAAAAAAAACGAAACAAAATAATAGTGCGGGAATCTTAAAGAGAAAAGGAAATATAATGAAAAGAAAAAGGAGGCTGACCCCTCGAAAAAGGAGGGATCAGGAAAAATGAGACAAGGGCCAACTAAGGCGGGAAAGTGAAATACTCCCTAGGCCTCAGATACCCTAATACCGTCGGGGTCGTAAAAGAACAAGAGTTGACAAAGGGAGGTCGACAGGAAAGAAGATGGAGAGGAGCCCGGCATAAGTTAGTGGAAGCAATCCCGGTCTCAGCTGGGGTCCCGTGGTCGCTAACCCACGTCCCACTAGATATGAGCCCCTGGGGAGTCTATCTTCTCTAACTTATTTTCATGCTCAGGGGCTTAGTGCAGTGGTGAGTGCAACGCTTTTAATTTTTGTGCTAGGCTGATGCCCTATAATTTACTAAGACACACGGAAATTGAAGAGTAATTCGCTTGGATCAGGCGTGTCAGCGTATATCTTCTGTTGCGTGGCACTGTTGGCATCCATCAGTCCGAACTTGCCCCGGATTGTAGGGACTAGGGAGTCATATTTCGGCAGCGTAAGCAACCTTTAGCGCCGAGCCACGTTCGTAGCAGATTGTGAATCACAAGCTGAGTGACGTAATTACCCTTCGATTGTTTTGTTTGCCCCCGAAATGTTTTAGCCTAAAATGTTTTATCGTGCGTATTTAGCGTTAAGAAATTGTCTAGAAAGGGACACATTATTGAAGAATAACCGACCACGGTGGCTGACTCGTGCATCGCTGGCATCGGAAGAGCGTGGGTTCAAATCCCACCTCGGCCGTACTAGAAGTGGGTTTCGTGGTTTCCATTTTCATCAGCAGGCAAATTCCTTTCAATTGGTCCACAGCCGATATCCTCCCCTGACCCTTCCTGAAAATAAAAGAAATGGCCATTGGCTGCATTAATTGTGGTGTTTGAAGCCATATTTTCAGTGTTGCCTTAGTAAACAAGAGTTTAGTGCTTTTCAGTCGGTCAACACGAATGTACCCAAAAGAGATGGGTTATGCCCTAATCCTGAAATAAATATACTGCATTTAGCATACACTGACAGTTGCAGTACCAATACTGCAACTAAATAATTGTACATATTGTAAATATTTTCACCTGTATTTCAAACATAGATTTTGTAGCCTAAGTGTAATGGATCTGATGATGATCGCTTGACGATCGAAACTGGTCATCCTAGTGTTTTATTAATCTCATGTAATTTATTTCAGGATTAGGGCATAACCCATCTCTTTTGGGTACATTCGTGTTGACCGACTGAAAAGCACTAAACTCTTGTTGGCTGCATTAATCTTAGTAAAGTAACCGATCGCGTTAGCTCGCTCAAGTGCAGCTGTGGGTTCTATATTTTACAAAATTTAAAAATTTTCGTCTTGCGTGGAATTCGAACCACACGCAGGTCTACTCATGTGCTGCCTTAATCCGCATGGCTACTTTTGCACTTTTAGAACGCCTTTCTTGATTGTGGATGGTCGCTTCCTTTTCACAGAACGTTGTGCGTATTTTATAATATTTTGTACTTCCATGCGTATTTTAATAAATATCTCCTTTGAGTAGGCCTACTTCAGATGGGGTGGATTTTGACTCCTTTCGCAGTGTGCGGTAGGTACTGATGTAAAATATCTGAAATATAAGGTGCGTTCAAAAAGTAACGAACCGGAGGATACCTTTCCTGCATTCGTGTGGATGGCCTTGTCTTTTTTGGGTGGTGGTGACCCTGGATGCTTCCACTGGAGGCTTTGTCGTTTGGATTCTGCTTCGAAGTGATGACACCATGACTCATCTCCAGCCACCACTCGTGCCAGGAACCCATTCCCTTCCCTCGCATAGCGCCTGCAGATGGCCAAGACAGTGGGCCATTCGACATGCTTCCTGGTGTGGTTGAAGACTGTGGGGCACCCATTGGGCACACACTTTGCGCAAGTGCAGTCTGTCAGAAACAACACCTCTTTGCTCTTCGTTTGACGCCTCCATGTCACTGTTTGCAATGCGACTGGCAGCGTTGGACGATTGATGCATGCTGCTGCTCGCTTTGTATCGTCACGTGACGTGCACGCGTGCCCTCTAGTGACGGGCGGTGACCTTCCACGATCTGGTCGGAACCACACCTCGTTACACACGCCACGATTAGCCGATGTCGTCACCGGCTTGCGCATTCCAGCCTCCGGCTCGTTACTTTTTGAACGCACCTTATAATCAGTTTTCTACACGAGATTGGGTAACCTGCTTCGCTTGCTCGTTGAATACTAGATACTTAACAGTATTATTTTTCACAACCTCCTTACAAATGTACCCTAATTGAATGATGCAACTTGCATAAAATGCACATTTTGCTGTTTGAAAGGTAGTAATGTGCTAGTAACATCCAGCTGAAATGTCGAAATAAGCGGGATTCTCTCCATCTTACCCAAGGTCTGCTCTACGTAGGCTACCTGGTTTCTCATGCGAGACGAGTTGTTTGAAGTATTTACTGCATCATTTCTATCTTCAAGGATATTGAACATTCAAGCTTTCTTCTTGCTACCCGAAAACATGTTGAGTTTATAAATAGCCTCAAACCTTCCTCAGGAAGAATGCTTGTAGTTTTATGTGACTGTTAAGTCTCTCTGTCATAAACCACGGGACCTCCTTTTTTACGTGGAATCCGAATCACAGGACGTTACATTTCACTTTTAAAAAATCACAAATGTTTCCATGATTATTTTAAAAATAACGTGTCCTCACATGCTTCTGTTTATGTAGAAACGATTTGGCTCAGACAGTTAGTTTTTGAATTACGATTTTTGTTGTTGAAAATGTGTTACTAGAAAAACAAGCTATTCTTCCAAAGGATTAATTTGTACACACTAATCCAATGAGTTTATCTTAATGTTTATATTTTTACTCAACTTTTATGATGTTTACGGCGTTTTTGGCATAAGAAATAACATTCTGAATAATTTCCTTATCGTTTTACTATTTTTTCCATACTTTCTGAAAAAAAAAAATGTTTAGCCCGGCTATCTCTATTACTGACCGAGCTAGCGGAACCGAACATGCAGCAATCAGTAGTAGAGGTTTCACTCAACAGATTGAACCTCCGATTACTTTTGGTAGAAAACATCTGTTGTGGAAACCGGTTTGGTTTATCTTGTTTGGGGAAGCGGAAATTTTGCTCGGCAGGGAAAGTGACAATGGGTAAGAAAAGTGTGCCAGAATCATTAACGTGGCAGATAGTTGCCATGGCCAGCTAGGAGTCCTGATCTTAATCCTATAGAAAACCTGTGGAACGTTATAGGTCGCCGTGTACAAACGTTTGGTGCTTTTCAGTCGGTCAACACGAATGTCCCCCAAAGAGTTGGGTTATGCCCTAATCCTGAAAATAAAAACATGAGATTAATAAATTAACACTAGGGTGACCAGTTTCGATCGTCAAGCAATCATCATCAGATCCATTACACTTCGGTTATAAAATCTATGTTTGAAAATACAGGTGAAAATATTTACAATATGTAGAATTATCTAGTTGCAGTATTGGTAAAGCAAATTGTCGGTGTATGCTAGTTGTATATATGATGATAGGTGAAATGCTAAACTGGTGATAGAAAACCGGAATTTGTCTGTTTGGAGTGACCATAATATATGGTTGTACTGTATGACTTCACTCTTGCACCAGTGACGGTCGACTAAGGCAACATTGAAAAATGGCTTCCTGTAGTTGCCCGCCAGCCAGGAACTGCGTGATAAGATCTCGGAAGTCTGGAGAGAAATTACGCCCCATGAATGCCGAAAGCTGATCCTGAGCATGCAAACATGTTTGAAACTCAAAGGAGGACCAATTGATTATTTCTGATACAAAGTTAAATGTGTGTGTTTTTAAATAGTTAAAATTAAAATTATTTTTTAATCGTGATTTGACATTTTTCAACAAAGTTATGTGTGTTCTACAAAAGTGGGTATATTTGCCCCAAAATCTTAGAGACTTGGAAGAAACATTCTCTGGTGTTAGAAAACTCTCTCTTGTGCGTATTAAAGTAATTTTCTTTCGTAAAATGTAGCATATTAATGCATGTAAAAACATTTCTTTTTCAACTTTATTTTGCATTTCTCAATCAAGTTACATGTATTCCGCTAAATTTAGAGTAGATACCATAATATCATAGAAACCTTGAAGAAACTTTGCCTGGTGTTCTATAACAGTCTCGAGTATGTACTCAAATTATTTTGGTTTGTTAAAGATAGCACATTAATTTGTTGAAATAAAAAAGTTTATCATTTATCAAGCTAGTCTTAAACTTTTGTTCGGGATGGCAGTTGCAGATTGTACTCATACTTACATGGAGGAAGATGAAGATGGTCCAGGTGAAAAGTGAGTCAGTGAGTGATTCAATGTAGCCTACGTTAAGATTGAAGGACTTCAAAATGAAATTATTGAATCAACCGTATAATTGAGAAAATACTTATATATTTTTTCCGATCTTGTTAAATATGGATTTCATTACTCATTAACATTAGTAAATGTTACACTTTAAACGATTCTTACTTCGAAATTTTGCCTGTTCATAACACCAATGGCAACTGTATTGACAAATTTTGATTTGTTGTATGTTATATGTGAAGAAATACCGTAATTAAAATTTTACAGTTTCTACTAATTTAAAATTTCCCACTAAATTTATTTTGACTTCCGGGAATTTTTGGGGAAATATTCCCGGAAATTTGCCCATGACTAGTTCTGCCTCACGAGGTGAAGTAGATGTCGTTTCAGCCCTCAGACCAGAATTTAATTTTTGGCATAGCTGGGAATCTAACCCGGAACTCATTGGTGACAGCCAACAATGCTAGCCATTATATTTCGAAGTGGCCCTTTTATTATGTAATTTAGTTGTAAGTCTGTAGTGAGTTGTAGTAATCATCTTCACCAGTAAGGAGTGATGACCTAGATGTTACTCTCCTTAATACAGCAATCACTACTACCACCATATTTTTTGTTAAAGCTTGTGTAATTCCATGATATTAATATAAATTTTAAAAACACATATTTAAGTAAACGCACATTAACGTCGGCTATGAACGTAGGCGATCCATTTAGAGCCCTAGGCTACACTAACCACCAGGCATCCTGAGTCCTAAGTTGCGGGCGCTGTTGTAGCCAATTCCTTTCCGCTCCTTCCTCCTGCGCACCCGTTTGGTTCCCATTTGGCATCTTAAAACTGAGAAACTGCCTAGGCAGTGCCGGGAATCGATCCTGGGATCTCAGTGGTGGGAGTTGGCAGATGATCTAGTTGTTTTCCCCCCTTAAAGCAACAATCACCACCACGCTCGAAGGAAATTGTGATACACTTGAATTCAATGGCACAGACTGGGAAAGTTCATGTGACGAAACAAACTGAAATTTCACAAGATGCTGGATTGGCATGTAGCTTACGAGCGTGGATTTTGCTTGAATTTCGGGATCGTGTAATTTCGGCAGGTAGACCGCAACTCTGACCACCACCAAGTTGAGGGCACTTTCATCACAGCTTCCGGAATGTATTGAACTTCGTGTCTCTGGACAGATTTTCTGTTGTAATCATCCTATCTTTTACCCTGTTTAACCTCTGCACGGTTATCTGCTACTGGGATGCATTCATAGTTATAATTAATGCACTTAGGCGTTATTGGATAACTTTTAATTTTCCGTTAATTATCTTGGAACTGATGACCCATATTTTAAAGAAAATTGGTCAGTTTCCAGGAACTGATTGTGTAGCATGTTACAGCCATTGATGACTTACTGTTGAATAACAAGGTCTGTTCCTAATCTGGGTCTTCGAATTTCAACGTTTACATGAAGCTATCATATTGAACTATTTTTGCGTTAGATGTCTACTATTGTAATGAATTGATAATTTACAACTTAGTAATTCGCGTTCATTTTAATTGTCCTGCGTTGAATATATCCTGACAGGGGATGAAATGCCGGTAGTGAATATCAGAATCACTTCGGTTTCAGGGCATTGTTTCTTGAAATGGTAGCCTAATTAAGTGGATAGAAATACCAGTTGACAGAGCCATACTCGTTTAGTCAAGTGCTATGGGTGCATTGGGGATCCAAGAACAAATGTTATAAATTAATTTCATGACAACTTTACAGTGGGGAGGCATTGGATTTCTCTCCCTCATTCGGCATAGTTTTATGCTTCAGTGGGACCAGGACAGACTGCGGAATGTTGGCAGTTCTGTGTACGGCAGGGATCTTGAACCCATGGACCTCCGCACTGTTTTCTGTTGCCGAGAGCGAGTTTCCAAATCTCCATAGTTCTCACGATAGAGTATTTAGTCTGGCATAACCAAGATATCCGTCTATTCATTCCTGGTTAAAATTATGAGCGTATACATATGCACTTCCAGTGGTACACTTCGTCAGCAACCTATAGGCTGCTTGTAAGAAATAAATAAAAACAAGTGGTTCTAACTCGAGTAATTGTAGCGAAAGGAATCCATTTTTGAGATATGTAGGCTACAGAGCAAGTCAAAATGATGGACCCGATTTTATAAATTTATTCTGTGAAATCTAAGGAACGTATCGTAATGTGAGATATGCGCAAAGAAAGGCAAACTCGGAGAGTTTAGTTTCCCTCCTGCGTGTTTCCATTTTCTACCGCTACGATTGCGCAGGAAGCAGTCTTAAGAAATTGGCGGTGTCTGGAGAGCAGAAGTCGTTCTGATGTGCTTGATTACCATGTAAATAAGTCTGTGATTAGTGTTCAACGGCATTTCCGTACTAGGAATGGAAGAGACCCACCTACTGGAAACGAACTCGCATTCGTTGGCCACCTCGTTCCCCCGACTTGACCCCGTGTGATTTCTTATTGTGGGGTTTCGTAAAGGATCATGTTTACATACCACCACTTCCAACAACATTGGGTGACCTTCGTGCCCGCATCACAGCAGCCATTGCACAAATTGACCGCAACACACTACACAAGGTTTGGCAGGAGATAGGATATCGGCTTGAAGTGTGTCGTGTTACGCGAGGTGCTGACATAGAACACTTGTGATATGACTGAAAAAACTTGGAAAGTTTACCTTTCTTAGCACATGCCCCACATTATATGTTCATTAGATTTCACAGAATAAAGTTATTAAATCGGGTCCATCATTTTGACTTGTCCTGTATTATTATACATGAAGCGTTTTCTAGGTTTTAAGTCAATGGTGCATATGTGGAGCGTTCACGCCCTTGGGTGACCTGCGCGTCATGGAGTGGATGGTCTCCGCCTGGTCTGGTCTCCAAGATTGTGAGAAACCACCTGTTAAGTCCTAATTAAAATTATGAGCGTTTACATATGCACTTGTATATTTATTTATTTTTAATTGTAGCCAATGGCCATTCATTAATGAACTTATAGTACACTTTGTTAGCAACTTACACTTGTAATAATATTGTGAGAAACTACCTATTCAGTCCTGTTATGAGCGTTTGCATATGCACTTGTATCCTCACAGCCTATCCAGGGATCAAACCCGAAACCCTTCGGGCCGAACTACTTTGACCCGAAATCGGGCACCTGTTCTAGTGAGCAGAATTTATTTCGTCTTTAAAATTAAATGTACCGTATTGGCCCGAAAATAAGCCGCGCCCTTAATATTCGAAGAGGAAAAAGGAAAAAAAGTTAATTCCCGAAAATAAGCCTCATCCGAATTAACTTAAGGGAAGACATTTATTTTCTTGTGCTTACCAACATGTAAACACTTTTTTTTGCTAACGTGTGATTCACAATACTGACACCTGACACAATACCATTATTGTCTTATTCCAACACTGGCACCTAACTCATTACCATTATTGTCCTATTCACCGTCATCACTGCCAGTATTCACTTCCATCACTCTATTTTCTTCATTCTCCTTCCTTTCTTCATCATTGTCCCACAAAACATCGTCCTCGCTGCCATCCAACGCATTTGATATGCAGCATTTCTTGAACCCTAAGGACTCGGATAATATGGTAATATGGTGGACCATGAAGGCAGAATGGTTTAGACCCCTGACGTTCATGCAAGTTTACTGCTCTATATGTGCAACGGAACGATCGAATAAAGGGCGATAATTACAAATTTAACCACTCGAAATTTTCTTACAGTTCTTATTACTGAAACTGAGCTACCGTATATTATTCAAGCTTACGAAACAATACCATGTTACCGAACAACAATTTCAACGCCAAAACAAAAGTTCGCATTGTTGTCATTAAATGACGCCAGTTTCTCTTACATACTGTTACGTGCCACCTCCCTAGTGGCACTTTTGTTAACTGGATTACGGTGGGTTGAAGCACAACACAGAATGTTTCTTTAAATAAATAATTAACTTTATTGCGGCCAGAAAATTACACTACTCATCAGCAAATACAAGCAATTGGAACCTTACTCCAGTTTTCTTAAGTCTCTTCCTTGAGCGCTCTTGGCCCTTTCACTTGTCAACAGACCACAGAAGTTAATCCGTCCTAATGAGTACGGTGGCCTTGACAGAAACTACCTGCTCTTCTCCCTTATTGTACACCGACTACAGTTACTTACGATCACTTGCTGCAGGCTGTACACAAGCTGGGAGAAACAATGTCACTGGGTTTCGTAACTCGCACGGCACTTCGTCACCACACTTCTGTCGCTCAGGAAAACACGCACTAGCTCAGAAACACACACCCACAGAAAGCTCAGTCCCCTCACTTTGAGGCCGCTTATATAGCAGGCTGGTGACTCAATGAATTCTAGAATCGTCCAGGACACACGGCTTCGAGAGATTTCCATCACTGGCTAGGTCACGAATATTCTGGACCATCCCTTTGTCCTAGTAGCCCTGTTGCATAAGGCGCACGCAATACACGAGGCAGGGCACAGCCCAGCCCTGGGGCAGTTGTGACTCATGCGGCGAGCGATGACACAAACTCACAGCCGTAACAGCACTCCCTTCCTAAAAAGGCTGATCATCCCGATCAATCTTTGGTCCGTCTGTGTCCCTCCGTAGGCTGCCAGGCGATCTCGATGCACGATCTTCATCTTCGCTCTCGGGCTCCGCTGGATCCTGTAGACGACATCGTTGATCCGTTTCACGTCTCAGTACGGGCCCTCCCAGGACTTCTGCAGTTTGGGTGACAGGCATTTCTTCCGTAATGGGTTGAAGAGCCAGACCAGGTCGTCCTCGTGGAATCCGCCGGCATCCGTCTGCTGGTCGTATCGGGTCTTCATTCGGTCGGTCTCGATCCGCAGTTTCCTCCTCGCGAACGCGTGCACGTCCTCCAGTTGGTCGACCAGTTCTTGACAATACTGGCTTACCGGGATCGGATCATTCCCAGGTCGGCCGAAGGCAAGATCGACAGGTAGACGGAGCTCCCTCCCAAACATGGCCCGGGCTGGTGTGCACCCGGTGGCTTCATGCACGGCGGCGCGGTAGGCTAGGAGAAATAGTGGAAGATGTTAGTCCCAATCCCTCTGGTGCTCGCTGACGACTATTCGGAGATGGTTCTCGATGGTGCGATTGAATCGCTCTACCATCCCGTCGGACCTAGGGTGTAGCGGCGTTGTCCTTGTCTTCCGGATTCCCAACAGCTGGCATAGGTTCTGGAACACCTGCGACTCGAAGTTCCTCCCTTGGTCGGAGTGCAGCTCCAGGGGTACTCCGTACCGGCTGACGAATTCCTTCACCAGGGTCTCTGCAATCGTCGCGGCTTCTTGGTTAGGGAGCGCATACGCCTCCGGCCATTTGGTAAAGTAGTCGCTGACGACTAATATGTAGCGGTTCCCTGCCTCGCTTAACGGGAATGGCCCAGCAACATCGATGGCCACTCTCTCCATGGGGCCGCCCATGTTGTAGGTCTTCAGTGGACCCCGTCGTCTTCGTCCTGGGCCCTTGCTGGCTGCGCAATCGTGGCACCTCGCGCAGTGGTTCTCCTCGTCTGTTCGGCATCCGATCCAGTAGAACCGCTCTCTCAGCTTCTCCAGGGTCTTCTTTATCCCTAGGTGTCCACCAGATGATCCTCCATGAACTTCCTTCAGGACTTCCTCCGTCATAGCCTTTGGAACGACGACTTGTTCCCGAGATGTCTTCCCGTCGGTGCTCTCCCAGGTACGGCAGATGAGGCCATCCCTTACAATCAGCGAGTCCCACTGCGCCCAGTAGGACTTAAACTTTGGGCTGCAGTCACTCACAATGTTCCACCCGGGTCTGGGGACACAGGCCCTCTTCCATTCGGCTATCAGTCCCAGGTCATCATCTTCTGCTTGTGCCTGCGTGAAAGATTTGCGGCTCCAGCTCCCTTGAAGTTCCACGGTAGTCCTTCGGCACTGTATCCCGGTGTTCTCCTCCCTTCGGGCACAGAAGGTGCAGTCTTCGGGGCACGGTCTTCGTGACAGGGCGTCGGCGTTAGAATGCAGTTGGCCTTTCCTGTGCTGAATCTCAAAGTTGTACTGTTGAAGCCTCTCTAACCACCGCGCGAGTTGACCCTCGGGCTGCTTGAAGTTCAGGAGCCACCGCAGTGATGCATGGTCGGTCCTGATGAGAAATTCTTGGCCGTACAGGTACTTGTGGAAGTGTTCAATGGTCTTCACGATGGCGAGCAGCTCCTTCCTGGTGACGCAGTAGTTCCTTTCTGGCTTTGACAAGGCCTTGCTAAAGTAGGCCACTACTCTGTCCTCGCCGTCCACTACTTGCGACAGGATTCCCCCTATGCCAAAGTCGCTGGCATCGGTATCGACGATGAACCTTGTTCCAGGTCTGGGGTAGGCCAGAATAGGCACGGTGCACAGAGCCTGCTTGAGTTGTTCGAAGGCACTGTGGCATTCTGCTGTCCACGTGAAGAGTTGGTCCTTCTCAGTCAGTCGATGTAAAGGTTTGGAGATGTCGGCGAATCCTCTCACGAAGCGACGGTAATAAGTGCAGAGTCCCAGGAAGCTTCGTAGTTGGGACTTGTCCTTCGGAACTGGCCACTCCCTCACAGCTGCGGTCTTCTCTGGGTCGGTGCGCACCCCTTCCTCGGAGACGATATGCCCAAGGTACTGGACCCGCTTCTGGAAGAGCTGACACTTCTTGGGGCTCAACTTCAGCTGGGCAGCCCGTAGCTTCAACAAGATCTCCTTCAGGTTGCTGTAGTGCTCCTCGAAGCTTCTCCTCAGGACGATGACGTCGTCTAGGTAGACCAGGCAGGTCTTCCAGTGTAGTCCCCTCAGAATGGACTCCATTAGCCTTTCGAAGGTTGCAGGGGCGTTGCACAGACCGAATGGCATGACGGTGAACTGCCAGAGCCCGCTGCCCACAGAGAACGCCGTTTTCTCGCGGTCCTTAGGGTGGACCTCCACCTGCCAGTAGCCACTCTTCAAATCCAAGGTGGAGAACCATCTCGACCCTGATATGGTGTCCAGGGTGTCGTCGATCCGGGGTAGAGGGTAGCTGTCCTTCTTCGTGACGTCATTCACCCGCCTGTAATTCACGCAGAACCTGGTGGAACCGTCCTTCTTCTTCACTAGCACGACCGGAGAACTCCAAAGACTATGTGATGGCTCGATCACCACATGCTCCTTCATCTCTTCTACCAACCGGTCGACTTCGGCTTGCTTGGCGAGCGGGACACGTCGGAATGGGGCCCTAATCGGTGCGCTGTCCCCAACGTTGATTCTGTGCTGGACCAAGCTTGTCCTGCCGAAGTCTTTGCTCCCCACGGAGAAGACATCCTGGAATTCGTGTAGCAGGTCCCGAAGTTGGCTTGATTGTTCCTCGTCTAAATGGTCCTGGGATCCTTGGTACAGCTTCTGTAGTTCTTCTGGCAGGGCGCGTCTTTTTCGGTTGTCCGTCTGCAGGTGTCCGTCCGTCGTGTCTGTCATGCGGGCAATCCAGGTAACGGGCTCGCAGACTCCTAGGTTGGTGTCCCGGTGAACCGTAATATCGTAGTCGTTCAGGTTGGACAGGCGGACGTACGGCCGAGACGTCGTGTTGATGAGAGTCTTGGCAACTAGCAATCCTTTTGTCTGGATGTCCTCATATTTTGGCTCGATGACAGCCGCCACTCCCTCAGCAGTTCCGTCGACAATTACGGCAGCGCTGACCTCCGTCCTGGCGGGAACGATGACGTCCTCTCTCAGCCTTACTCGTCGTGCGGCGACGGCCTCGTGTGCTGGTTGCAAAGCAAGTTCCTCACTTCCGAAGTGCAGAGTGTTGGTACTCAGATCCAAGATGATGTTGTTCTGGTCCAGGAAGCCCAGTCCGATGATCACTTCATTTGATACGTCAGCCACAAGCACTGGATGCTTTATCGCCCGTCGACCAATGACGAACTCCAGTGATGCTTCGCCATGTACCGGTGCGGTCTCTCCGGTCGCGGTTATTAGCTGGAGGTTCCTTTGTGTGGGTTGCACTCTCCACTTCGGGATCACGTTGGGGCTGACGATGGTCCTCGATGCTCCCGTGTCGATTAGCATGGGCCAGCTCACTCCGTTGACGACTCCGTCGACCATCAGGCTGCTATTGTCCCTCCGTAACTTCGTCACACGCACTTGGACTGCCGGGGCTTGACGACTGTCACAAGCCAACCTTTGCCCCCCAAGGCTGGCTGATACTTGCTTTCCTGGGCCGCGCGGTCTCCCTACAACTGACTGTCCCGACGGAAACCCTTGGCGGCGGCGATCACCGCAGTCCTTGCTCAGGTGGCCTCTCTTACGGCAGATCTAGCAGGTCGGTAGTCCTCTTCCGGGCCGCCTCTCCGGAAGTCCTTCGGCTACGTTTTTGTTGGTGGTACTGCGACTCTTGAAGAACCGGCCTAGCGCCTCCATCAATTCGTCGGCCAGGGGCTTGGTCTCGTTGGTTTATGCTGGTTCGTCGACGTCCACTTGACGCACCCGCGCCTGCATTCTAGTTGCCTGTTTTGCCGTCTCGAATTCAAGTGCGTGGCTCAGCGCATCTGCCAGGGTCTTATTGCGCCTGAGTCGCAGCGCCTGTTGAGTGTCAGAGTCCCGTAGCCCGTCGGTGAAAATCTGCGTCGCTATCTGCTCCAGAAAGTCGGCCGGCGCTGTTGGGTAGGCGAGCCTTACGAGACGTGCGATGTCCATCTCGAACTCTTGCAGGGTTTCCGCGTTCTTTTGTACCCGGGTCCGGAGCTGCATCTGGTAGGCCTGCTGAAGATGGCTATCTCCATATCGGGACTCCATATGGGCGATTAGTGAAGCGTAGTCCTGGGATCCAGTCGGGATGGCCTGAAGGACGTTAAGGGCGTCCCCTTTCAGCGCTACAATGAGAGCTGTAGCCTTTTCCGTGCTGTTCCAGTTGTTTATTGAACAGGCTGCCTCGAACTGACGTAAATAGGTGCTCCACGGGACCTTTCCGTCGAATGTTGGGGGCGTCACTCTGCTCTGTCCCGTTCCTGATATTCCCGGTGTACCTGTGGGCGGGCGTCGGCGCAGCTCGGCAACTTCCTCTTGAAGAGCGTTGAGTCTCGCTTTCATGCCCGTCGACGGGCGTTGGTTCAGCTCAGAAATTTCTTTTTGTAAAGCGTTGAATTTTCCTTCCACCCCCGTCAGTGGGCGTTGGCGCAGTTCGGCAACTTCCTCTTGTAAGGCGTCGAACTTCTTTTCTACTGCTGTGACTTCTCACGTAGGCCCTGGCAGACGATGTTGACTTCCTGACGCAGACCCTGTTCCAATTTCTTTTGACTTTTCTGTAATTTCGTCAGCAGACACTCTTCCAGATTTTTCTGGCCATCCAGAAATTTGGCGGTTAGGTCCTCTGCTAGCTTATTCTGACCGTCTTCTAATTTGGAAGTTAGGTCCTCGGCTAAACTTTTCTGGCTGTCTTCCATCTTCTTCAGGTCCTCCGCTAACTTATTTTGACCGTCTTCCATCTTCTTCTGGCCTTCTTCTGGCAGTCTTCTAATTTGGCAGTTAGGTCCTTGGTTAAATTCTTCTGGCCGTCTTCTAATTTGGCAAATTCTTCTGGCCGTCTTCTAATTTGGCAGTTAGGTCCTTGGTTAAATTCTTCTGGCCGTCCTCCATTTTGGTTTCCATGCCATTTAACTTTTCTAGCAATGCTGCCAATTGCGCCTCCATTTTAGTTGTTTGTCTTGTAAAGGGCATGCACTCACAAGAAAATTAGGGAAAATGACCTGCTCGGGTTTTGAAACCAGGACCGTCAGGTGTTGTGCTTGAGTTCGTAATCCGGCTTCTGACACCAGTTGTTACGTGCCCCCCCCTAGTGGTACTTTTGTTAACTGGATTACGGTGGGTTGAAGCACAACACAGAATGTTTCTTTTAAGAAATAATTAACTTTATTGCGGCCAGAAAATTACACTACTCATCAGCAAATACAAGCAATTGGAACCTTACTCCAGTTTTCTTAAGTCTCTTTCTTGAGCGCTCTTGGCCCTTTCACTTGTCAACAAACCACAGAAGTTAATCCGTCCTAATGAGTACGGTGGCCTTGACAGAAACTACCTGCTCCTCTCCCTTATTGTACACCGACTACAGTTACTTACGATCACTTGCTGCAGGCTGTACACAAGCTGGGAGAAACAATGTCACTGGATTTCGTAACTCGCACGGCACTTCGTCGCCACACTTCTGTCGCTCAGGAAAACACGCACTAGCTCAGAAACACACCCACAGAAAGCTCAGTCCCCTCACTTTGAGGCCGCTTATATAGCAGGCTGGTGACTCAATGAATTCTAGAATCGTCCAGGACACACGGCTTCGAGAGATTCCCATCACTGGCTGGGTCACGAATATTCTGGACCATCCCTTTGTCCTAGTAGCCCTGTTGCATAAGGCGCACGCAATACACGAGGCAGGGCACAGCCCAGCCCTGGGGCAGTTGTGACTCATGCGACGAGCGATGACACAAACTCACAGCCGTAACAATACTGTATTGTTGCTTTGTTGCTGGGTTCTTGCTAATGGGCATGACATAAGTTTAGGTAACGAGTATAAGACGTACCCAGATTGTTTTACCCAAATAATTTGAATAAAGAGTGCGGCTTATTTTCGGGCCAATGTTGATAACTGCCCGTCCTATATCTTAAGACTTTTTAGAAATAACTATTTTCAAAGAATAGGCCTGGCAATTATCAGTTAGTGAGGGATAAATTACCCCAGCTTTCCATGAAGCTGGACATATACGAATAACATATCGTAGACACATTGAGTATGCATCCGTGTTTTAATTGAATGCAAACTGTGTATACTTACTAGAAATACGTATGTAAAATAAATAACGTGGTTTAATTAATGCATCAATGAAATGCGGCCATTCCTCATATGTTTGTTAGTTTTGAAGGTAATATCGGTTGATATGTTGTCGAAGTATGCTAATTTTCCAAATCGCCCATGTGGCCCGCGCAGCTTTTTGGAGTTAATATGAGACCCTTGCTACAAACAAATATACATGAGCTGTTTTCAACAAAAAATGATTATTGTTGAAGGACTGTTAATTTAACCTCGCCGTTCTACCACCTAATCATTATTAAGCAGCCCAGACCTTTGACTATACAAAGGATTGCTAGGGTATACACATAACATTTTGCTTTAAATCCATTGCTGGAGAACTGCAGCAAATTTTCAGTAATTTATTATTTCATGTCTTACTTCAATTAGCAACATAAGGAGATATGGATAACACCTACCTGTGTTGGTCTGGTCAAGAAGGGTCTACGTTATCGTGAATTCGATAGTTCCTTACGCCGTAATTATTTGTGTATAGTGAAGAACTTTGAGAGGCATTCCATCGTCGAGTGTAGGATACTCGCTAACTCGCATAATATGAAGTATGTTTTCATTATTAGGGTAACTCATATTCGCTCAAATAATGATTGGTGCACACTTGGTAACTATGTTAGTAATAATTTTATTAATGCAATCAGTGGCCATTTATGTTCTTTTCAGGATGGGTCAGAGAAGGGACTTTGGCAACTATTTTGGCCAATTCTAACGCCGGGTTTACATGAGAACCTTTACGTCGGTGTCAGAGTTTGGCAGACAGGTTTTTCTCCGGATACTCCGGGTTTCCCCGTCCAAAATTTCATTCCAGCAACACTCTCCACTCTCATTTCATTCATCTGTCATTCATGTATTATTTATTTTTCCCACCTGTGCACACTTTTACATTCGATTTTAGGAAATTAAATATACTGGCGTAGGCTATAACTGCCAAGGCATCACTTTCTCTTTCGTTTTGCTCCATAACATTGGCACAACTCTCGATACACTCACGTTTTAACTTCAATCTCACCAGAAAATTATAATCTCATGGTTGATTTTATCAAGGCATTTTAGGGGCAGATGATCTCGCTTTTCCGCCCCTTAAAACCTCAATAACTAACTAACAAGGCATTTGGCATACATCATAAAATATGACAAATGTTTGGTTCCAATTCCTCCCCCTCTCCAAACCTTACAGGTCGGAAGTAAATAATAAAATGTTGCTTTGTGTTCTCAGGTTCTCTAGTAGAAAATGTATGTCTTAGAATTGACTACAGAAACATTTACAAAATTTAGCTGCTACATGAGCTATTTGGACGAGGTTGGCTCATAAACCCTGATAGAGGGTCGTGCCTAACCTCTTACAGTCCCTTTAGATAAGCCGTCTGTGCATCACAGAAGATCGTGGAAAGTTTTCTATTCTCAGGCCTCCAAGTAATGGTCTACAGTCTACACAGATACATGTCAGGATTGGAACGTTTATGGAACCAGTGCGGACGTACTTTAAGGTGATTACTGTAAATAGGCGCAGCTGCTCGAATATTTCAAATCCATCATAATTTCACGGTTCGTTTATGGTTATAATTTGTGTTGGAGATACGATATGGGCTGATTGGTTTCATTCCCTCGTGACGTTGACAACTTGAAAAAGTAACGAGCATTTTCGTTATTTCAGTTTTAAGGGGCGGAAATACGAACTCATCTGCCCCTGTTACTTCGTTACTATGAAAAATAACGGCGTTACAGTTTACCCTCTCGTTACAGTAGACTAATAAGTAACTGTTGCTAGTAATGGCGTTATTCCCCCACCATATGGCCGAATATTTTATGCTCATAACAAACATCCTGGTGTGAATGCCAGTTTGTGTTCAGGCATAACCAGTTATATAACAGCTATCCACTGTGATCATAATGCCGACAATCAAAGTGGACCTCATTTCCAGTGAATTTTTTTAAAAATACATTGTGGCTGTAGCCTATATTCAGCTTGCGAGCCTTTTGGAATGATGCATGCTTTTTTTTTGCTGTTTGTGCCCACTGGCACCTACTCATCCTGCATGGCAATTTGGTTTTTGTCCTAGCTGTGTTCATAAAACTTTATTTATTTATAAAATAGATTTCTTGTGCTTAACAAATGTGGCCATCCCTTGTCATGATTGTTTTCCCTGTCAAATTTCAAAGTTTATGCTGTTCTCCGATGGATACTGCACGAAATAGTTCCGAATACCTTATGTGCTCTTTTCACTCAGGCGAGTAGTAATAGTTTTATTCCTGACTTCTCTACCGTTGGTATAACTTGGTTTTACATGCTATTTATTTGGAGTTGTTGGTAGAAGGCGAAGATAACGCACAGTATGGAGTGCAACTGGAGAATTGTGCGAGACCGAATGTCTTCAATGGTAAATCTACGTCGTATTGTGATTACTGATAGTTGTACGCGATTTTGTTTAACAATATAGTTGAATGAGTGGATGTTTGAATCGGGTAGCGTACAGTGTGTTGCGTCATGCCACTGACATAGCTTCTTTAGGTGTTCTAATAGACTTGACATTAAAAGATCTCGTTCCATATTCATGGACACTCAAACATTCGCTTTCAGTTTAGTGTGTAAGATTAGAAGTTGTATTTATGAAACTTCAAATTAATTATTGCACAAAATTAGCTTCAAAGACGACTATTTTGCATGGAGGAACTACATTTTACCGGCATTAGTACACTGTTGCGCATTACTATTTAACATAGTTCAACATCCAAGCTACCCTCTGGATGTCAAATAACAAAGCTTGCACCCGGCACTCGAGGCCATACGATATTAATATTATATTTAACATAGTCGCCATTCTTGTCGATGCACTTCTTCAAACGGTACAGTAGGCATCGATGGTGTGGAAGAAGTCAGCGCCAAGTTCCTGAAACCTTGTTGAAAAAGCATCTGATTGGTAAGTGTGGTACAGTTGCTTCACCGTCGCTCCCCTGGTAAGGTAATTAATCAGAAACATGCTCTTGTGGTCCCAGAAAACCGTCGCCATAACTTTCTTCGCAGCTGAAACTGTTTGGACATAGGCCTACTTGCGAGGTGAGCATGAGAGGTGTTTCCATGATATGGTTGCGCGCTTCGTCTGAGGTGTCGCGTGGTACACCCATATTTCATTTCATGTTAAGCTCAAAAATCGGATCACACTGCGCATTTCCACGTTTGACCATTTTTCCGTACGTGCAGCCACCTTTGCTAGCTCTGACATGATGAAACTTTGGCCTTCTTCGGTCCTGGCGAATATTCAAACACAAGGGGGATTGAGAGCTTTTGTTCCCTTATAGTTGGCATATTCTTTCACCAACGACCATTGGCGTTTTGAGGTGATCCTGCCATTGTCACTTCTCGACCTCTTATCATGGTAGGCAGAACACTTTCGCGGAGTACGTTTGGAATGGACCGTTTTACGTCGAGGAGTATTATAATGTATACTTATAACGTTCCCTGGAAGCGCCAGTGTGTCATTAGAGGAATACTCGGAAGGAAATGGAGTTAAAAGCTGGGAAATTTTAACATCCACGTTATTATACGTCGTGTGTGAACATGTATACAGAGTTGGTGGGATATGGCTTAGCAGTCGGGAACATAGAATTCCCCATGTCAGGAACCACCGAAAGACATGTGAAACGTATAGTAAAAGATGCGCGTTTCGCGAAAAAAAAACCTATTTTCATTACTTTAACATGTCTAAGCTGTCTATTCATTATTCACTATTATTTAGTGTTCTTAGTTAAAAATAAACAAGGTTAACAGTCGAGGGGATACGTCACCCAGCTGTCTGCAGAAACAGCATCTTGCGATGTCACGGTAGTCCCAGGCTCTGTGGGCTGTGGAGAGACAGGTTGTATTACCTTGTGTTTGTACAGTGTTGCGCAGCCTAACAAAACAAGAAATGGATGTCTGGGGGTGAATCTGCATACGACAGATAGTCCCCCCCCCCCCCTAAAATCCATGTTACTGGAATCACGTGTGGGAGGACGCTCGCAGTAGCCAGCCAATAGCGCTACAAATGTCGCATGTTCATGACGGGAAGGGAATATGCGTCTCGACCTTCAGTAATGCCTCTGCGCGACCTGCCAGTAACATTATGGTGTTTGAAGCCATTTTCAGTGTTGCCTTAGTAAACGAAGTTTCAGTCGGTCAATTCTGATGGGTTGTTCCTTAATCCTGAAAAGATGTTCATGAGATTAATAAATACACTTGGATGGCCATCATCAGACCCATTACACTTAAGCTATAAAATATATGTCTGAAAGTATGGGTGAAAGTAATTACAATATGTACACTTATTTAGTTGAAGTAATAGTTAAGATAATTCAACTGAAAGCAGATAGTGACGAAGATAACTGCTCTCACCAGAACAGCGCAAGACTCTTTATCAGGTAGTAGCCTGCACAATACAATCAGGGGAACTGACCATTTAACTACAATCACATATTCACCCTAAACAAGGAAATTTTGGAGGTCAATCACCACTTACAGTATTTCAACAAAACATCACATAGACTATGAAAATGAAAATCCACAGCCTTGCTTCCAGTCGATTGACCGGGTCAGGGAATGGAATGAATGTCGGCGACGAGGATATGAACTGTGCCGGCTGACGAAGCCTGTCGCACTCCCCTGGGACAATGATTAAATGAATGACAGATTAAATGAAATGACGGTGGAGAGTGTTGCTGGAATGAAATTTGCGACAGGGAAAACCGGAGCACCCGGAGAAAAACCTGTCTGCCTCCGCTTTGTCCAGCACAAATCTCACATGGAGTGACCGGGATTTGAACCACGGACCCAGCGGTGCTGCCGCCTAAGCCACGGAGGCTCACATAGACTCTATAACTAACAAATATTGACGAGTTGAATTATGTAATGGATCTAACGATTGCTTGACCATCCAAGTGTATTTATTAATCGCATGTATATTTTTTTCAGAATTAGGGAATAACCCATCACAATTGGGTACAATCATGTTGACCAACTGAAAAACATTAAACTTCATTCTCAGTAATTTGTTGATGTTGACACACAGAGCCATTTTGTTACGACTCGTCTTCTCGTGAAAACCAAAACTTTAAGGTAACTGCTAACTTATCCCTAAGCGGCATTCCCTGATTCTCGGTTTTACACGCAGTAGTAAACTTTCAAACGGTGTTGCCGAATCTCGACGCATTTACTCTCCTGTTTTCTCTTAAACCACGCACCATTAAATACTGTAGGTTACGATTTTCAAGCTGACCTGAGGAATAGTGTGTTGCCGGCCTAATCATACCCCACCCACGTCGTATGCTGTGAAAGATTGGCCTACACATACTGTACAGTAGGTTTTCCTACAGCGTTTGTTATATAAAGATTTTGACAGGATTGTTAAAGATTTTGAATTACATCCGACAATCAATGTTCATCAAAAACAAAAATATATGTTTGTTTTGTACATGTTTCGATATAGCACGTATATTGTATTGTATACATGTGCATACACAGGACACACAGTATTTCACAAAACCTTGTAACACAAAACAAACGTAGCGTATAACGGGATTTAAATATGCGAATCATACTAGAATCATCTAACGACGTGCTATTGAACCCCAGTAGTGAAAAATTAACCTTAACACAGTTAAGGCCACTCGAGGGTCGTAACGCGTAATCCTAAATTTGCCCATTTTAAGTGTGATAATTAACTAATACATGTAATTTTCCAGGAATGTGTTTACATACAGTATTTATAACTTGTACCCGGTCCAATTCATTGGGTACAGTCGTGTTGACCGACTGAAAAGCTGCAAAAGGCAACACTGAAAAGTAAGCCTCAAGAGAGGAAGAAAACTACCTTCATGAGGAATATTTGGATAGACTATTAACTTCATGTACCGGTAAGTATTTTAGGTCAGCCAAATCCCTATGACAAAGGTCAATTATATTTAATCTGCAGGTAATGATATATACTGGTGTGGAATAATCGAACTATAAAGAAGAAATAACATTACGATTGTGTTTATTGTATTAGAGGTTAAGTACATAAGTTAGTAAATATTGACTTACCCTTGGTAAAATTGGAGAATCGCCCGAAGTGAAAACTCTTATATAAAACAAAGTGTCCTGACTGACTGACTCATCATCGCCCAGCCAAAGCTATTAGAGTTGGAAACATGACATTTTGGGGATATGTTCGCTGTAAGCCGAAAGCACCCACTAAGGAAGGATTTATGGATATTCAGGTTCTAAAGGGGGTTAAACCTGCATTTCATTGAATAACAATAACTCACGAGTGGTGTCATTTGGTGATGTAATACTCAGCATATAAACTAATCATTAAAAATGAGCAGACACGCGTCTAAAGGTTTTTCGATGTGGTGTATATTATGAGGTGAAAGGGGTGAAAAGTGGGGGGGGGGGGGGGTTGAAGGATTCTTAACGGAGCGTGTATCTCTTAAACGACATAGGCGAGAAGTTTCGAAGTCAGCGGAACAAAATCAGCTTAAAAATAAGTGAATAGGTGTTCACCGTTTTTCTATAAATTCAATTTAAGAATGGGGAGGGGTGAAATTCTGAAGAAAAAAAAAGGAAAGAAAGTGTCCTAACTGACTCACTCACTCACTCATCAAACTCAGGGGGAAAAAAAACAGCTTAAAAATAATTAAATAGGTGTTCGACCGTTCTTTCATAATTCCAATTTAAGGGGCCCATGGGAATGGGTAACATTCTGAAAAAAATACATGAAGAAAATATCCTGACTGTCTCACTCACTATCATCGCCCAGCCAAAACTATTGAAGTTAGAAACATGAAATTTTGGGGATATGTTCGTTGTATGTCAAAACCTTCCGCGAAGGAAGGATTTTTGGATGTCCAGGTTCTAAAAGGGTGTTAAGGGGGTTAAACCTGTATTTCATTGAATAACAATATCTCACGAGTGGTTTCATTTGGGGATGTAATACTCGGCATATAAACTAATCATTAAAAAAAAGCACACACATGTGTAATTTTTTTTTTAGGTGGTGTATATTTTGAGGTGAAAGGGGTGAAAAGTGGGGGTTGAAGGATTCTTAACGGAGCGTGTATCTCTTAAACGACATAGGCAAGAAGTTTGAAAGTCAGCGTAAAAATCAGCTTAAAAATAAGTGAAAAGGTGTTCGACCGTTTTTCATAAATCCAATTTAAGGGGCCCATGGGGAGGGGTGAAATTCTGGAAAGAAAGGAAAGAAAGTGTCCTAACTGACTGACCATCAAACTCAGGGAAAAACAGCTTAAAAATAAGTAAATAGATATTCGACAGTTTTTTTTCTTCATAAATTCTGTGTAATTCTGGAGAAAAAAAAAGGAGTGAAAATGGTCCAACTGACTCACTCACTCATCAAACTCAGGGGAAAAACAGCTTAAAATACACTGTAAGTAAATAGGTGTTCGACCGTGTTTTTTTTTCTTTCATAAATTCAATTTAAGGGGCCCATGAGGAGCGGTAAAATTCTGGAAGAGAAACGTCTACTAAGGAAGGATTTTTGGATATTCACTCATCATCGATCAGCCAAAACTATTAAAGTTAGAAACATGACATTTTGGGGATATGTTTGTTGTATGTCGAAAACGTCTACTAAAGAAGGATTTTTGGATATTCAAGTTCTAAAGGGGTGTTACGGGGGTTAAAGCTGCATTTCATTGAATAACAATATCCCACGAGTGGTTTCATTTGGGGATGTGATACTCGGCATATTAACTAATGATTTAAAAAAAATAAGCAGACACGTGTCGAAGGGTTTTTCGATGTGGTGTACAGTATATTATGAAGTGAAAGGGGGGGAAAATGTGGGCCTAGAGGTTTTTTACTTGTGTAATTTTATGATGTGTACTGTTTTTCATAGGAATTTTGGTAAATGGATTTTGTGTTTAGTCAGTGTGTTTAATATACTGTATCTCATTTATTTCCTATTTACGTTTGTGGTCGGAAACCGTGTTGTGATTTTGAGTCGAATTTTATACATACTATGCGACATGACGTTGGGGAGATTTTGATATTTATGTGCCATTGTTGTGCTATAGTTTCTTTATAGTGTGATTGTTTACGGTCTTTACCAAATTATTATCATTATTATTCAAAATTATACGATACATCAGTCATAGCATTCATGACTGAGACGTTGCTAAGTGTACTCTTTACTACTACAATATTCGCGGGCGAAGCTGCGACGGGTAATGCTAGTGTTATATAATATGAAGAGTATATAATTTTATTGCAGCCAATGGTCATACTGGAAAGCAATATAAAACAGAAAATGGCAAATTTGCGCTCGAGTTCAAACTTAGTCACTACATAATCTTCTTAGAGAGCAAGGCCTCCTCAGACAATGTAAGGCGTGATAACGATCACAGAACGTTTCACACCATTGGCACATAACTCGTTGTTCGGTTCATACACGCCTGGTGATGGATCCATGAAGCGTGATAATATTCCAGAATTATAATAGTATGATTATTATCGTTGATGTTTGTTATTGAAATGAATAGGTGATCATGAATAAATAATTCATTCATTTTCGAATTGTATTATAAATTCTCAAATTGAGTCAACAGAGGAAAAGAAATTCTGGGAAAGAATAGAAAATGTAAATGCGTTAATTAGAAAAGAATGTCTAAAAGACCCGCTTATAGCTTTGTTAAAATTTAAGTACTGGGGCTTATAAAAGCGATAATGTAAACCTGATTGCAACTAGGTAAAGAGATATTTGGAAAAGAAATGATTTGGCAAGGAGTTAATAATAAACGGGAAATGTTAATATCTAAAAGGTCCGCTTTAGCGTTATTCAAGAGTATATACTCGTAAAGCACAGGGTAATGAATAAACACGATAAATTATGTTTGAAATGAGAATACTTTATTGGAATTGAAGTAATCATTATTCTAAAATGAAACAAAGTAGGAAACAAGTTATGGGAAAGAAAATAAATCCTATTTATATTCATAATGTTGAATTTTGGGCTTATGCCGTGTTTTATTATATTGCAATTCGACGCGTTTCGAAAGAAACCATGTCTTTCATCGTCAGGAATAAGCCCAAAATTCAACATTATGAATATTAACACGGGCCGTGAAAGTCTAAATGACAAATCCTATTTAGTTTCATTTTAAATAATAACCTTTTAATAAAATGAACACAATGTTTTCCTTTTCTTTGAAATTAACAGAAATGAAAACATGGATTTTGCACTTGGATAATATATGATTTTCATAACTTATTTCATATACTGGTAGTCGCTACTAATTGAAATTACTGCCCATTATCACTACTGACCTGGAAGTATGTGATAAAATTCGTAAATATCCATGTTTTATCTCTTGCTCATTCAACGACGGCAGCCATGTTTGTCAGGCACATGAGGTTTCTTCCACTGACACCGAGGCGCACACATTGACGCATTACTGTTACAGTGCCAACATGTGGGATACAAAATACACCTTTTAATTAAAAAGCATTAATTAACAGATTGGTTTGGATAAAGATTATTGATGTGCATTCCCACTGTGCCTGGCAAATCCCAGGGGTGCATATATGGCTAACGCGGTCGCTACCTAGTAATTATTATTGATCTAGTAAATCTTGTTTCAAGATATGGGCTACAGTACCGTGGCAATATTCTATAATGGTGGACAGATCTGGAATTTTGCTATGTAATAACTCATTAATCATCTGTCATGGCTAACTGGAGTACACCATACCAACTAACAGCATCGGTGTGATGGTCACCAGCCCCAGCCTGACACAAGACACCCACCTACCGAATATTAAGATGAAAATCGCATCACCTATTCTCAAATCCTCCCCCCAAAGTATTCTAACAAAATATCTACAACTAACTATAACTAAACGAACTTCACAACATAAACTCGCCTCAAGACTTTATAACTGTCTAAAGCTGAGTACAATGCCTTCCAATTTCCAAATCAACGTAACTTACAGTATATCCTTAAGTTAGAGTGAAAGGAGCCTCGCTAAGAGGCACCAGGCACGTGACCCGATTACTGCATGAGAATAGGTGAGGTGGATGGGAGAAAGAACAATTCATCATTACAAAAGGTATTTAGGCTAATTTTAGTAGTGTAGAAAATGACAGTATGTGTTCATTTCTTTTAGTGTTACAATTTCTTCCACAACTATTATAGCATAATTATATCATAAACCTGAAGTTTTAATATAGGCTACTTACATTTAATTTACTTAACCTATGTAATACTTATTAGGGAGACCTAACGAAGTTGTATCCAAACTTGAACAACGACTACAAATATTCCTCATGAATGTAGTTTATTTCTTTTCTTGTGGTTTACTTTAAGGGGTAAGTTTCCTTTATAACTATTATACTTTCTCATAGTCATTCATTTCTTCCATTTTTAATTCTAATTTCCCTATTGTATCATGTCATGTGGCAACTATATAACACCAATTGGTAGCTTCCGTATTGACACAAGAAATTCAGATAAAAAATAATCATTTATTTTATACTTAACTTCGAGACTTACGGAAATTCTTCGTTATTAGAAGACTTTCTCAACTAATGAGTTCATTTTCGATTGATTTTGTACGTTCATCATACATTTATACCACTTCAGTAAGTAATATTTTTATTCATCTCAAAGACCAATCTAAATTGTTATTTTATATATTACTGTCATCGCGGAAGGAGATGGCAGTTGAACACTCTGAGACGGGGTGCCGGGGGGTCTCGCAGTACGCATGCGCGGTCCACCTATTCCAGATCTAAATATATCGGCTCCCTGCATGCCAATCATTGTCATCGCAGTACACAACACGCAGCCAGAGAAAGAAGGAATGTGCTGAGTGAGTGAAGCAAGTAATGACTAACTTAATGTTTTTGGAATGCGTGATAAGCAGTGAGCGGGAACACATCTGCAGTTCAAACCCAACTGCCAACTCCAGGCGCGATATCAGTACTTGTGAAGCTTGGAACCCTCAATGATTCACGGCTGGTTGGAGATTCGTAAGCTGGATCCGTCCCCCCCCCCCCTTTTTTTTTTCAGTGAAATTGGGGTGGGCCCTGTACTTCTTTCCAAGTACCTGATCCTCATTTTTTCGAGGATTGAGGGAATTTCTTTTTTCTAGCCATATTCCTATTTTTTGTCGATTTTTTTCTTCTAATATGTCAGATATTTCTGTGGTTAGCAGTTGTTGTAGCAGCGGTAGATGTAGTTTTCATTTTACAGGACTCTTTATTTTTTCATTATCAGTATATCATTAGGGGAAGATGATCTAGGAGAATTACATTCAGCAGTTTTCAATTTCAACGGCTGTGAGTTTGTGTCATCGCTCGCCGCATGAGTCACAACTGCCCCAGGGCTGGGCTGAGCCCTGCCTCGTGTATTGCGTACGCCTTATGCAACAGGGCTACTAGGACAAAGGGATGGTCCAGAATATTCGTGACTGAGCCAGCGATGGAAACCTCGGGATCCGTGAACCCTGGATGGATCTAGAAGCATTTATTGAGTCACCGGCCTGCTATATAAGTGCGACCTGTCAAGCAGTGGTGGTTGTTGTGTTTTACGAGCGAGTGCGAGCGCTTATCCTGAGCGACAGAAGTGTGGTGACTTGCGAAACCCCTAGTGAAGCTGATTCTCTTGACAGCGAAGGGAGTGAGGAGCTTACAGGGGACTGCCTGTGTTTTGAGCGAGTGTGCTTACTCAGTGCGAGAGAGGTCATTGTGGTGAGTTGCAAAACAGTGAGTGACAGACCTAGTGCAGCTATTTCTAGCCAGCGTACGGGACCGGACTCATTAGCGAAAGGATTAACTGTGGTCTGTTGACAAGTGAAAGGAGAAGAATTCTCGACGTGAGGAAACTGGAGTAAGGTAATAATTGCTAGTATTTGCTGTTGAGGAGTGTATCTTTCTGGCCACAATAAAGTTAATTATTTCTTTAAGCAGTAATTGGTGTTGTGCCTTCTTCCCACCGTAATCCAGTTAACAAAAGTGCCACTAGGGGGGTGGCACGTAACAACTGGTGTCAGAAGCCGGATTACGAACTCAAGCACAACACCTGACGGTCCTGGTTTCAAAACCCGAGCAGGTCATTTTCTCTAATTTGCCTGTGAGTGCATGCCCTTTACAAGACAAACAACTAAAATGGAGGCGCAATTGGCAGCATTACTAGAAAAGTTAAATGGCATGGAAACCAAGATGGACGACGGCCAGAAGAATTTAACCAAGGAGCTAACTGCCAAATTGGAAGACAGCCAGAAAAGTTTAGCCGAGGACCTAACTTCCAAATTAGAAGAAGGTCAGAATAAGCTAGCAGAGGACCTGAAGGACGGCCAGAATAAGTTAGCAGAGGACCTAACCGCCAAATATCTGGATGGCCAGAAAAATCTGGAAGAGTGTCTGCTGACGAAATTAGAGGAGAGCCAAAGGAAATTAGAACAGGGCCTACGTGAGGAAGTCGCAGCAGTGGAAAAGAAGTTCGACGCCTTACAAGTGGAAGTTGCCGAGCTGCGCCAACGCCCGCTGATGGGGGTGGAGGAGAAATTCAACGCCTTGCAAGTGGAAGTTGCCGAGCTGTGCCAACGACCGCTGATGGGGGTGGAGGAGAAATTCAACGCCTTACAAGTGGAAGTTGCCGAGCTGTGCCAACGCCCGATGATGGGGGTGGAGGAGAAATTCAACGCCTTACAAAATGAAGTTGCCGAGCTGCGCCAACGCCCACTGACGGGGGTGGAAGAGAAATTCAACGCTCTACGAGAGGAAGTTGCCGAGCTGCGCCAACGCTCGCCCACCGTTACACCGGGAATATCAGGAACGGGACATAGCAGAGTGACGCCCCCAACCTTCGACGGAAAGGTCCCGTGGAGCACCTACTTACGTCAGTTCGAGGCGGCCTGTTCCATAAATAACTGGAACAACACAGAAAAGGCTACAGCTCTCATTGTAGCGCTGAGAGGGGACGCCCTTAACGTCCTTCAGGCCATCCCGACTGGATCCCAGGACTACGCTTCATTGATCGCCCATATGGAGTCCCGATATGGAGATAGCCATCTTCAGCAGGCCTACCAGATGGAGCTCCGGACCCGGGTACAGAAGAACGCGGAAACCCTGCAGGAGTTCGAGATGGACATCGCACGCCTCGTAAGGCTCGCCTACCCAACAGCGCCGGCCGACTTTCTGGAGCAGATAGACACGCAGACTTTCACCGACGGGCTACGGGATTCGGAGACTCAACAGGCGCTGCGACTCGCGCGCAATAAGACCCTGACAGATGCGCTGAGCTACGCACTTGAGTTCGAGACGGCAAAACAGGCATCCAGAATGCACGCGCGGGTGCGTCAAGTGGACGTCGACGAACCAGTAAAAACCAACGAGACCAAGCCCCTGGCCGACGAATTAACGGAGGCGCTAAGCCGTTTCTTCGATAGTCGCGGCACCACCAGCAACGACACAGCCGGAAGGCAACCGGAGAGGCGGCCCGGAAGAGGACTACCGACCTGCTGGACCTGCGGTAAGAAAGGCCACCTGAGCAAGGACTGCGGTGATCGCCGCCGCCGAGGGTATCCGACGGGAAATCAGTCGCCTGAAAACCGCGCGACCCAGGGAAACGAGTATTAGCCAGCCTTGGGGGGCATAGGTTGGCTTGTGACAGTCGTCAAGCCCCGGCAGTCCAGGTTCGTGTGACGAAGTTACGGAGGGACAATAGCAGCCTGATGGTCGACGGAGTCGTCAACGGAGAGAGCTGGCCCATGCTAATCGACACGGGAGCATCGAGGACCATCGTCAGTCCCACCGTGATCCCGAAGTGGAGAGTGCAACCCACACAAAGGAACCTCCAGCTAATAACCGCGACCGGAGAGACCACACCGGTACATGGCGAAGCACCACTGGAGTTCGTCATTGGTCGACGGGCGATAAAGCATCCAGTGCTTGTGGCTGACGTATCAAATGAAAGGATCATCGGACTGGACTTCATGGACCAGAACAACATCATCTTGGATTTGAGTACCAACACTCTGCACTTCGGAGGTGAGGAACTTGCTTTGCAACCTGCGCACGAGTCCATCACCGCACGACGAGTAAGGCTGAGAGAAGACGTCATCGTTCCCGCCAGGACGGAGGTCAGCGCTGCCGTAATTGTCGACGGAACTGCTGAGGGAGTGGCGGCTGTCATCGAGCCAAAATATGAGGACATCCAGACAAAAGGATTGCTAGTTGCCAAGACTCTCATCAACACGACGTCTCGGCCGTACTTCTGCCTGTCCAACCTGAACGACTACGACATTACGGTTCACCGGGACACCAACCTAGGAGTCTGCGAGCCCGTTACCTGGATTGCCCGCATCACAGATACGACAGACGGACAACCGAAGTAGACGCACACTGCCAGAAGAACTACAGAAGCTGTACCAAGGATCCCAGGACCATTTAGACGAGGAACAATCACGCCAACTTCAGGACCTGCTACGCGAATTCCAGGACGTCTTCTCCGTGGGGAGCAAAGACTTCGGCAGGACAAGCTTGGTTCAGCACAGAATCGAAGTTGGGGACAGCACACCGATCAGGGCCCCATTCCGACGTGTCCCGCTCGCCAAGCAAGCCGAAGTCGACCGGATGGTAGAAGAGATGAAGGAGCAAGGGGTGATCGAGCCATCACATAGTCCTTGGAGTTCTCTGGTCGTGCTAGTGAAGAAGAAGGACGGTTCCACCAGGTTCTGCGTGGATTACAGGCGGGTGAATGACGTCACGAAGGACAGCTACCCTCTACCCAGGATCGACGACACCCTGGACACCATATCAGGGTCGAGAAGGTTCTCCACCTTGGATTTGAAGAGTTGCTACTGGCAGGTGGAGGTCCACCCTAAGGACCGCGAGAAAACTGCGTTCTCTGTGGGCAGCGGGCTCTGGCAGTTCACCGTCATGCCATTCGGTCTGTGCAACGCCCCTGCGACCTTCGAAAGGCTAATGGAGTCCATTCTGAGGGGACTACACTGGAAGACCTGCCTGGTCTACCTAGACGACGTCATCGTTCTGGGGAGAAGCTTCGAGGAGCACTACAGCAACCTGAAGGAGATCTTGTTGAAGCTACGGGCTGCCCAGCTGACGTTGAGCCCCAAGAAGTGTCAGCTCTTCCAGAAGCGGGTCCAGTACCTTGGGCATATCGTCTCCGAGGAAGGGGTGCGCACCTACCCAGAGAAGACCGCAGCTTTGAGGGAGTGGCCAGTTCCGAAGGACAAGTCCCAACTACGAAGCTTCCTGGGACTCTGCACTTATTACCGTCGCTTCGTGAGAGGATTCGCCGACATCGCCAAACCTTTACATCGACTGACTGAGAAGGACCAACTCTTCACGTGGACAGCAGAATGCCACAGTGCCTTCGAACAACTCAAGCAGGCTCTGTGCACCGCGTCTATTCTGGCCTACCCCAGACCTGGAACAAGGTTCATCGTCGATACCGATGCCAGCGACTTTGGCATAGGGGGAATCCTGTCGCAAGTAGTGGACGGCGAGGAGAGAGTAGTGGCCTACTTCAGCAAGGCCTTGTCAAAGCCAGAAAGGAACTACTGCGTCACCAGGAAGGAGCTGCTCGCCATCGTGAAGACCATTGAACACTTCCACAAGTACCTGTACGGGCAAGAATTTCTCATCAGGACCGACCATGCATCACTGCGGTGGCTCCTGAACTTCAAGCAGCCCGAGGGTCAACTCGCGCGGTGATTAGAGAGGCTTCAACAGTACAACTTTGAGATTCAGCACAGGAAAGGCCAACTGCATTCTAACGCCGATGCCCTGTCACGAAGACCGTGCCCCGAAGACTGCACCTTCTGTGCCCGAAGGGAGGAGAACACCGGGATACAGTGCCGAAGGACTACCGTGGAACTTCAAGGGAGCTGGAGCCGCGAATCTTTCACGCGGGCACAAGCAGAAGATGATGACCTGGGACTGATAGCCGAATGGAAGAGGGCCTGTGTCCCCAGACCCGGGTGGAACATTGTGAGTGACTGCAGCCCAAAGTTTAAGTCCTACTGGGCAGAGTGGGACTCGCTGATTGTAAGGGATGGCCTCATCTGCCGTACCTGGGAGAGCACCGACGGGAAGACATCTCGAGAGCAAGTCGTCGTTCCAAAGGCTATGACGGAGGAAGTCCTGAAGGAAGTTCATGGAGGATCATCTGGTGGACACCTAGGGATAAAAAAGACCCTGGAGAAGCTGAGAGAGCGGTTCTACTGGATCGGATGCCGAACAGACGTGGAGAACCACTGCGCGAGGTGCCACGTTTGCGTAGCCAGCAAGGGCCCAGGACGAAACGACGGGGTCCACTGAAGACCTACAACGTGGGCGGCCCCATGGAGAGAGTGGCCATCGATGTTGCTGGGCCATTCCCGGTAAGCGAGGCAGGGAACCGCTACATATTAGTCGTCAGCGACTACTTTACCAAATGGCCGGAGGCGTATGCGCTCCCTAACCAAGAAGCCGCGACGATTGCAGAGACCCTGGTGAAGGAATTCGTCAGCCGGTACGGAGTACCCATGGAGCTGCACTCCGACCAAGGGAGGAACTTCGAGTCGCAGGTGTTCCAGAACCTATGCCAGCTGCTGGGAATCCGGAAGACAAGGACAACGCCGCTACACCCTCGGTCCGACGGGATGGTAGAGCGATTCAATCGCACCATCGAGAACCATCTCCGAATAGTCGTCAGCGAGCACCAGAGGGATTGGGACTAACATCTTCCACTATTTCTCCTGGCCTACCGCGCCGCCGTGCATGAAGCCACCGGGTGCACACCAGCCCGGGCCATGTTTGGGAGGGAGCTCCATCTACCTGTCGATCTTGCCTTCGGCCGACCTGGGAATGATCCGATCCCGGTAAGCCAGTATTGTCAAGAACTGGTCGACCAACTGGAGGACGTGCACGCGTTCGCGAGGAGGAAACTGCGGATCGAGACCGACCGAATGAAGACCCGATACGACCAGCAGACGGATGCCGGCGGATTCCACGAGGACGACCTGGTCTGGCTCTTCAACCCATTACGGAAGAAAGGCCTGTCACCCAAACTGCAGAAGTCCTGGGAGGGCCCTTACCGAGTCGTGAAACGGATCAACGATGTCGTCTACAGGATCCAGCGGAGCCCGAGGGCGAAGATGAAGATCGTGCATCGAGATCGCCTGGCAGCCTACGGAGGGACACAGACGGACCAATGATTGATCGGGACGATCAGCCTTTTTAGGAAGGGGGGTGGTGTTACGGCTGTGAGTTTGTGTCATCGCTCGCCGCATGAGTCACAACTGCTCCAGGGCTGGGCTGTGCCCTGCCTCGTGTATTGCGTACGCCTTATGCAACAGGGCTACTAGGACAAAGGGATGGTCCAGAATATTCGTGACTGAGCCAGCGATGGAAACCTCGTGAAGCCGTGAACCCTGGATGGATCTAGAAGCATTTATTGAGTCACCGGCCTGCTATATATGTGCGACCTGTCAAGCAGTGGTGGTTGTTGTGTTTTACGAGCGAGTGCGAGCGCTTATCCTGAGCGACAGAAGTGTGGTGACTTGCGAAACCCCTAGTGAAGCTGATTCTCTTGACAGCGAAGGGAGTGAGGAGCTTACAGGGGACTGCCTGTGTTTTGAGCGAGTGTGCTTACTCAGTGCGAGAGAGGTCATTGTGGTGAGTTGCAAAACAGTGAGTGACAGACCTAGTGCAGCTATTTCTAGCCAGCGTACGAGACCGGACTCATTAGCGAAAGGATTAACTGTGGTCTGTTGACAAGTGAAAGGAGAAGTATTCTCGACGTGAGGAAACTGGAGTAAGGTAATAATTGCTAGTATTTGCTGTTGAGGAGTGTATCTTTCTGGCCACAATAAAGTTAATTATTTCTTTATGCAGTAATTGGTGTTGTGCCTTCTTCCCACCGTAATCCAGTTAACAAAAGTGCCACTAGGTGGGTGGCACGTAACAATATAGACGGTCAGAGATCTAACACTCGGTCATTTCAGCAATGTTGTGTTGTGTAACTCTATTAGTAGGACTACTTCTTTCAGTCCAAGGAAATGTAGCTTTCGCATGGAACAATTGTATGATCCAATTTGACCACAACACCCAAAATAGTTAACGATCT
This sequence comes from Meconema thalassinum, assembly GCA_946902985.2. Taxonomy (NCBI): domain Eukaryota; kingdom Metazoa; phylum Arthropoda; class Insecta; order Orthoptera; family Tettigoniidae; genus Meconema; species Meconema thalassinum. The sequence goes on from OX336392.1 coordinate 16,279,509, forward strand.
GTTACAGCTCTCACAGTAGGTGCTTAGCATGTCCCACATCCTGTTCTATTGAATCATGTTATTGTCTGCGTTTGTGGAGTGTTTTGGTTGTGCGAATTTTACCGCTGAAGGTCACAGTAGACTATCGTTTACCGAATTCACTTATTGCGCTTCACAGTGAGCATAGAATGACTTTCAGGCGGCTTCGGTGGCGTAGTTGGTAGCATGGTGAGCTTCTATGCCCAAGATTGCGGGTTCAAACCCGGCCGAAGTCGTCGTATTTTGTAAGAGAGTTAAAAATCTCTCAGTATGCCTTCCTTCGGAGGGGAAGTAAAGCCGGTCATAGATTTATGGCATATTAAAGAACTTCCACTAATTACACCTGTGTGAAGCTAAATTAGGTTAAAAATTTAAACAACGCCGAGGTTCCTACGTTCGTTGCCAGGAGCAGACTGCGGTGCGTCTAGTAGCCAAGTTCTGAACTAGTAGTTGTTGACGGTGGCGTTTGGCGGCAAAAGTAGGAACTACTTGAAAAATTCAAAGTCTGCAGTCCTTACTTGAATTAAGAAACAGAAACACACACTAATACAGTCATCACAATTAACACCGGTTATCAGACAGATTCTACACACACCCAAAGTACACGGGGCTACATGACCGCGTTGTCGCAGCCCCTAAACTGAGGAACCAACCAATGACTTCCAGTCGCACAGATAGAATTCTATGTACTTGAGATTTGTTATGTGACTCCTGGGTTACCATTGTGGCTGAAACACTTGTTAACGAAAGTGTACGCTATGGGTATGTTCTAACTTGCTGAAAATTATGGATCTATTATTGGATTCGCTTTGACGGGGGTCGATACTAATATCAGTGTGAGAGTCGTGTGTTTGACAATCGCACTTTCGTCACACTAAACAAGTAATATTGTTTTCAGAATAGGGTCACGTTGCTCACACGTGGCGAGCCCTTTCATTCGCAGCATTGAGACAGACCTGGAAAATCGGGGAATGAGCATGAGCAGGCTCGAACTTACTGTCTTTTCGGTTTTGTTGGTGGGCTCCACACAGCGCGAGCTTCTTTTCTCTTCGCAAGAGAATACTAATACATGTGTAGCACCACTGTTTACTAGTTCCATGATATACCTACATTACTATTATACATTTAAGTAATTGAGTATGTATTTATTTACTTCTTTAACTCACTATAACAATAGCATACTATTATGTCTTATAAATGGACGTTAAAATAAAGTTTTAGATTTTGTTTAAATATGGTAAACTACGAAGCCTCCGTGGCTTAGGCGGCAGCACGCCTGCCTCTCACCGCTGGGTCCGTGGTTCAAATCCCGGTCACTCCATGTGAGATCTGTGCTGGACAAAACGGAGGCAGACAGGTTTTTCTCCGGGTACTCCGGTTTTCCCTGTCAAAATTTCATTCCAGCAACACTCTCCACTATCATTCATTTCATCTGTCATTCATTTAATCATTGCCCCAGAGGAGTGCGTCAGGCCTCGGCAGCCGGCACAGTTCATATCCTCGCCGCTAGATGGGGGCTTCATTCATTCCATTCCTGACCCGGTCGGAGACTGGAAGCAGGCTGTGGATTTTCATTTTCATGGTAAACTACATTACGCCGTTTCATATATCATGCCTGCTTTAAAAACTAAATAATCTCTTTAAGTTCGTAGCCATAGTTAAATAATTTCTGAAAAACATCAGCCTGTGTATTGCAAAATAAATGCCCTTTCTCAGCCCTGTCCTGTAACGTTCGCACCCTTCAGTTAATACAGGGGCGTAGCTGGGCTAGTCTCAAGATGTGCTCGGCCAAGGAGAAATTCTGCTGCTCATGAATAATATTGTTCTCGACTTAAACCTACAAGTACTACATTGCCTACGCCACAGAAGGATTAGGTTTACGCGCCATGGCCTGTCTTTCTTGTTGGCCGTGCAAGATGAGCTAGTCGCTAGTGACTTCACAATATGACACTCGTGCCATGAGGCAAAAATCTTCCGTCCTCATGTTTAGTTGGGGAATGATGTGTAACGTCTTTCCACCTGGTTACTGTATATTTTTGTGGGGGTGATTTTGAAGAAATGGGACGGAAATGCAACGGAAACAATGAGCGCGCGCGGTGGCGGAGATTGGTACTGCTGTATATTTTTGGTAGGGGTGATTTTGAAGAAATAGGACGGAAATGCAACGGAAACAATGAGCGCGCGCGGTGGCGGAGATTGGTACCACGACGTACTGTCGGCTATGTGGAATGTATATCGCAAACGGTTTACTTCGAGGGTTGGAGGCCCCATTTAAGATATTCCTACAATAAATCATCTTCAAATTGTCGTTATTTGGTGTGAAAATTTCATTATATCATATTTGATGAAAACAATTATGAAGTCTTCATACTTTTGCTGTATTCTTATTTAATGTAAGCACTCGAGGTACTGTCGGCCAAAATACAGCACTATGTGGAATGTATATCGCATACTTCAGGGTTTGGAGGCCCCATTAAAGATATTCCTACAATAAATCATTTTCAAATTGTCGTTCTTTGGTTTGAAAATATTAATTATATCATATTTGCTGAAAACAATATTATGATTTATTAAATCTTAATACTTTTGCTGCATTCTTAATGTAAGCACTCCAGGTACTGTCGGCCAAATTACATCACTGTGTAGAATGTATATCGCATACGGTTTGCTTCAATGTTTGGAGGCCCAATTAAAGATATTCCTACAATAAATCATCTTAAGTTGTAGTTCTTTGGTGTGAAACTATTCATTTTCATATTTGCTGTAAGGATTTGGCACAGGAGTTTTACACGTAGTTATTTCAATGACCAACAGAGTTCACTGTTAACAAGGGATTTGCGCTCTCGGCAGACACATAGTAGGATAACATGCCACATGTTACACATCATATGCGACTACTGTAAGGCTCGTGATATTTTTATTTATGAATGCAGCCAATGACCATTATTTTATTTTCAGAACGGGTCAGGGAAGGGCTTTTGGAAGGAGATCGACCGCGGACCTATTGAAGGGAACCGTCCGAGCATTTGCTTAGTGGTGAAAATGGGAATCCATGAAAACCATTTTCAGGACGGCCAAGGCTGCGGCTCTTTGCGTGCCTCTTTGTAAGGCAGTGCCTTGGTTGCGGTTGTAATTGATGGGAATGATTTGATATTTTGATTGCCCCTCTGATTTTTCTGCGGAAGCTATGGTTGATAGGGATTATCAGTTATGTTTTATCGAAGCGGAATTCCGCAGTAAGGTGGATGCCATGCTGTTACTGATTTAGTTGTCTCATTCATCGATTGCACAAACTTCTTGCCCTTTTGCCTGCAAATGTTTTTCACAGAACACTGAAAAATCCACTTTTACTTTAGAACTAGTGTTCTTAGCCCCGGAGCTGGATTTCAGCCGTTCCATCAGTACGAACGGGGCATTTCGAGAGAAATTTATTTTTTCAAATAATGTGTCAACTCACTGCCAGCTGGATCGCACCCCTCCTGGCTGCTTTATAAACTGTCTGCCCATTCGACGATTACAGCATTGGTTAATGCGTACAACCTCGTTTTCAAATAAAATCGCTAGGAGCAGCACTAAGTCACTGTGACAGACAAGTTTTGTTGTACGCATAAACCAATGCAATAATCGTTGAATGGGCAGGCAGTCTAAAGCAGCCAGGAGGTATGCGATCCAGCTGTCAGTGGTAAACTATACCTAGTAAAAAACTAGCAAGAAATTCCCATTTATCGAACGGCCTTTTATACTTACCAACTCAAAAGTATCAATGTAGTTGTGTTATTGCCTGTTTATCAACCGGGTCAGGAATGGAATGAATGAAGCCCCTATCTAGCGGCGAGAATATGAACTGTGCCGGCTGCCGAGGCCTGACGCACTCCTCTGGGGAAATGATTAAATGAATGACAGGTGAAATGAAACGATAGTGTAGAGTGTTGCTGGAATGAAATTTTGACAGGGAAAACCGGAGTACCCGGAGAAAAACCTGTCTGCCTCCGTTTTGTCCAGCACATATCTCACATGGAGTGACCGGGATTTGAACCACGGACCCAGCGGTGAGAGGCCGGCGTGCTGCCGCCTAAGCCACGGAGGCTTTACATAAATTAACTATCATTACCAAAATAAATGCTATTCACATCGCTCAATGCTAGACAAGTGATTTGATAACGTTTTGTGGCATTGAAGCAGAGGAGAGTGAACCAAGTTAATTTTCCAACAACTAGGATTTTCCAAACTAAATAACTTTTAATCAAGGAGGCAAAGCCCGCTTCAAGAAATACAATAACATAGGCAACAGAAGAAACAATTCGAAATACCTGCTAAATAAACCATAAGGACGACTACAACTTTCCCCTGCAATAATTGTGCATTTGAGATCAAATAAATTATTGAATAATCTCACAAGTGATAAGAGAGACATAACTTTTCCCTATATATACTATATATACTATATATTGTTTTACACTTATTTTTTTCTCAACATAATCTCCTTGTAACTTTATGCATTTTGCCATCGATGTGTCAGTTTCTCCAGACCTTCCTAAAACCATTCTTTCGGAGTGACAGCGACCACGCAGAGGTTTCTTCATGTTCCCGAACAGGTGATCATCACTTGGTGCCAAGTTCTGAGAGTATGGTGGGTATGGCAGCACCGTGAATCCCATTTAACAAATGGCAGCGGTGGTCTCTCGGCTAGAGTGGGGGCGGGCATTGTCCTGTTGCAGAAGCACACCTTTAGCCCATTTTCCTAGCCACTTACTTTCAATGGCACGACGAAGGGTTACCACATATGCTGCACTGTTAATCGTGACCCCCAATTCCAGCCAGTCAATGAGGATGATGCCCGTTGTGTCCCAGAACACTGTTGCCATTCGCTTGGCAACTGATGGCACTGTTCGCCATTTCTTTGGCGGTGGACTGCCCCTATGCTTCCATTGCATGGATTGTTGTTTCGTTTGTGGCTCATGGTAATGGAGCCATGCCTCATCACCAGTCACAAGCCTAGCCATCAAGTCGGCTGGAGAGACTTACACATTGATGGCAAAAGTGCATAAAGTTACAAGGAGATTATGTTGAGAAAAAAATAAAGTGTAAAACAATGTAGTACGCCCATCGTATATATATATATTTGTCTTTGAAATGGTAGTCACTCCACAATATCTCCTCTGCAAAATGGAAGATTCAACAGCGGTAGAGAAATCTATTTTTAAAGATACTTCTGATTTGAAAATTCGTTAAAATATACTCTAGTTCGTTTAAGGGCATTTTCTATCGATGTTATATCTCCCAAACCCACCATCAATCACCACGGTAATAACGTTATTAGGATTGATATTGGAACTTTTCAGTCGGTCAGCAATTATTGGGAAGTGTGAAACAACCACACATAATGGTCAAGTTATTTGCAACGGATTACAATAGGAGGAAGAAAATGCAGAATGACATAACTTATTTTGCTCGTCAAGCGAGCATCATCACAACCTAAAAGACGAATCTACAAGACAAAATAGTAGGGATCTATTCACATATTGTGTGTTTTTTTTTTAGGTTGCTTCACTCTCTCCAATAAATGAGATTGTAATCGTGTTGACCGATTGCAAAGTTCCAATATCAGTTAGTTGTTGTTGATTTAAGGGGCGGAACAACGAGGTCATCTGCCCCAGTCACAATATCAGTTATTAATAAGGTAATATGGCTTCACTATTCGTGTAAGATTTTCTCAATATAGAAATACTGTAGCTATTTATATTTCGTAATCGTGCAATTGAAATTCTATGAAAAATCTACGTCTTTAGCCCAATCTAAGGTGTAATCTACGGAATCATAGGACCAAAATTGTAGAGCTTGGATTGGGCTGACGAGCTGTCCATTAGGCTAAGTGTGGAAAATAATTGTCAAACCTGTAGAAAACAGCACACATCTAAAAAGCTGACTCTGTCTAAGGCATAACCGACTGAGATACAACACGTTATAGGACCAAACTTGTAGATCTCGCAAAATTCTATTTTGTTGGCGCAATCGCTGGTAGGTTAGAATTTGTATCGATGACTTCCGATGTATTCGTAGCCACGTGTAGGTTTAACTATAATGTATTGATATGAGTATAAGCATAGAACGTGACTTCTATATGCGTTACTTTACTATGCAGTCTTGTATGCTTGGTATCTTCACTACAGAATCAGCGATACACATAAAGCTATCAAGGAACTCAGGCTCACCAATACACAACATTTCTTAAAACTTCGAAATCTGCTGCGGTTGCTGAGAATTCGATGGATGAAAATTTTCCCCGGTGATTATTTCTCGCTCCCACTGTCTGTCTTGTCTATATTCATAAATTGTCTCATGTGGTCAATTTGCCTAGTACAAATCTTCGAGATTGACACGTGATTCGCATATTAACGATACCGTTCCAGTCCCTCTTAACTGGCAAAACCGGGAATCGAATCCTGGCTTCCGAAGTGGCAGCCAACTACGACAATCAGTTAATCACGATACCTCGAGACGAATTATTCGTATTATAAGTCGTTACAGAGCTTCTGTTGTCGCCCAGCATTCTTGACGTTGTTTTCCTCTGTTGAGATATCGACCTTGCCGGAAGATACGCTGGATGTACAGTCAAAAGAAAAACTGCTGACGATTGCAGATAAAATGTGGTGAGTCGTTGGTTCGTGCGATTGATTCACCGAGATATGTAGGGCTTTTACTTCAAGGTATAATTTTGTCTTGTAATCACCAAATGTAATTCTAGAGGTTGTACACGAGCGACATCTTACGGCTCGGAGTCCCGTTCAACAAGAACCTGACGTCCCCGGTCGGGCATCGATCTTGAGACCAGGAGGCATCCACTGGTCCATCGTGGAAGCTAAGAAAATTGAAGTAATCTTAATATTGCGTGATTCTCGCATAACTTAAATAATATATAATTTATAATCTGCAAAATTTCAAAAATTGGTTTCAACTTGTTTAGTTCTGAATTGAATAAGGTTGCAAGTCACGATGTCCACAAATCATCATGCATTTGCTGTTGCTTGCATCAGTGAGAATCATCGTGAAGCATATCATGCTCTTCCGTGCAGAAAGTGACTCAAGACTGCTGAACACAAATGGTCCGCCTCGTTGCGTAATGGCTAGCATTCTTGGCTGTCACCGCGGAGGCCCGGCTTCGATTCCCGCCTCTGACAGTCAGAAATTTAATTCTGGTCTGAAGGCTGAAACGGGGTACACTCTAGCCTCGCGAGGCTAAACTGGGAACAGGCGGGTTCGATTCCTACCTCAGCCATCCTGGAAGTGGTTTCTCGTCGTGTCTCCACTTTTACTCCAAACAAATGCCGGGATGGTACCTAACCTAAGGCCACGGCCGCTTCCTACCCAAAATCCTATTTCAATTACAAATACACAAATTAGTGTTGTCTGACTGGAAAGCTTTCTTTAATAAATAAACACTTGTTTTAAAAAACGTGTGGGTAACAGAACGAAACAACAAAGTCCCTTCTTGGCGAATCCACCTTCGGCATTTTTCTTTTCGTTTGTTTCACTTTCTGGGCTCGGGGACTGGGTGTTTATCATTCATTTCATCCTCATTAATAAGCTGATATCATACTGTATTTTAAGTCCTCGTATTGCTGATCGTTAACCAATATTTTATAAATAAGTTACATTCCTTGTCACGTGAACAGCCCACGGCTTATTAATTAACCCATAGACATTTACTTTATATTTCCGTTTCTTTTACATATCGGTATTGCCACTACAGTATTTCAAATACTCTGAAGAAAATGGAAATTGCAACACACAGAAGGAGTGGTGCTACATTGCTGCAATTGAACATGCAGGACGAGTGTTCGGCTGTGATTTGATGATTACACTTTCAGGTCCCTCTGACCGCAAGTTTGGACAACAATCAATACAGGATGTGCCCACCACGAGCTGCAATACATTGGTGAATTCGGCGAGGCATGGGGTCAATAAGGCCCTAGATCGCTTCCTGAGGAATTGTGGCCCATGCTTGCTGCACTGCACGGGTCAGATGTTCCTGAGTTGTGGGTGGCTGAGGACGGTTGGCCAGTTGTCGACCCATCATGTCCCACACATGCTCAATAGGACTGAGGTCCGGGGATCTGGCGGGCCATTCTAAGGTTGTGATGTCGTGGAGAGCTTCCCTGGAGATGCGTGCAGTGTGAACCCGGTCATTGTCTTGCTGAAACATCCCATTAGCAATGTTCGCCATCATAGGGACAACCACTGGATTGAGTACCCTATCAACGTACTGTTGAGCAGTCATAGTGCCCTCAACAAGCACTAATTGTGATTTCACATTAAAGCCAATAGCTCCCCAGACCATAATGCTTGGTGTTGGCCCTGTGTGCCTCTCGACAATAAGGTCTGTTCGGCCCCTCTCCCCAGTACGTCGGCGCACACGATTCCGGCGATCACTGCGGGCAAGACAGAAGCGCGATTAATCACTAAAGACGACCCTATGCCATTCGTCGACCCGCGTCGATCGTTCTCGACACCAGGCCAGCCTTACACGTCGCTGTTGTGGGGTCAATGGAACACCTTCTGGAGGGAAACGGGATCGTAAGCCAGCTGCACGCAGGCGATTACCAACTGTTTGTTGTGTAACGTGGGGTGCCACAGCTGCTCGAATTTGCGCTGCTTTTGCATGGGGTTCCATCTGGGCCATCCGAATGATGCGGCGATCCTCTTTCACAGTTGTCTGTCGCGCTGGGCCTGTGCTAGGTCTAAGAGTGTGGGTACCCTCATTTGACCACTGCTACCATACAGGTTGTACCGTAGATGCCTGTCGGCCAACACGTGCAGCGACAGTCCTTAGCGATAATCCAGCCTCAACACAGCCCAATTATCTGAGCCCTCTCAAACGGCGACAGTTGTTGATAGCGTGCTCTTCTCTGTCGTCGAGGCATGTTTGACGGGGAACACTTCACTGCACAGACTGAAAGTCAACTACGCTAAACCAGAGTCCGTATACTGGAGTTGATTCCTCCGCGACCAAACACGTGGGGAGACCTGTAGCAACAATCCAATGGGTCTGAAACTTTGATCGTTTACATACCTACATGGCATCATTCCATATCTTGAAAATCAACACAAACGACCAATGCCTTCATTGTGTTGCAATTTCCATTTTCTTCAGTGTATTCCAGTTAAGTAAGCAAGGAACCGCCCTCGTCCATTTTTGCTGAACTATGATAAAATACACACATCAAAAAAAGTTTTGCATCACCTCGGTTCCAAGAGTTCCGGAACCTTTAAATACAAAGGGAATAGAGATCAACACAAACAACATTTCAGCTCGTTTTATTGCTCATGAGACCCACACATTGCATGTTGTACCATCATACAGCTAGACTTTCAGCATTTGTGGTCCAGATTGCAGTACACACCACTACCTCTAATACCCAGTAGCACGTCCTCTTGCATTGATGCATGCCTGTATTCGTCGTGGCATACTATCCACAAGTTCATCAAGACACTGTTGGTCCAAATTGTCCCACTCCTCAACGACAATTCGGCGTAAATCTCTCAGAGTGGTTGGTGGGTCAAGACGTCCATAAACAGCCCTTTTCAACATATCCCAGGCATGTTCGATAGGGTTCATGTCTGGCGAACATGCTGGCCACTGTAGTCGAGCGATGTCGTTATCTTGAAGGAACGCATTCACAAGATGTGCACGATGAGGTCGAGAATTGTCGTCCATGAAGACAAATGCCTCTCCAATATTCTGCCGATATGGGTGCACTATGGGTCGGAGGATGTCATTTAGGTATCGTAAAGCCGTTTCGGAGCCTTCCATGACCACCAGTGGCGTACGTCGGCCCCACATAATGCCACCCCAAAACATCAGGGAACCACCACCTTGCTGCACTCGCTGGACAGTGTGTCTAAGACGTTCAGCCTGACCAGGGTGCCTCCAAACACGTCTCCGACGATTGTCTGGTTGAAGGCATATGCGACACTCATCGGTGAAGAGAACGTGATGCCAATTCTGTGGGGTCCATTCAGCATGTTGTTGGGCCCATCTGTACCGCGCTGCATGGTGTCGGGGTTGCAAAGCTGGACCTCGCCATGGACGTCGGGAGTGAAGTTGCGCATCATGCAGCCTATTGCGCACAGTTTGAGTTGAAACACGACGTCCTGTGGCTGAACGAAACGCATTATTCAACATGGTGGCATTGCTGTCAGGGTTCCTCCGAGCGGCAATCCGTAAGTAGCGGTCATCCACTACAGTAGTAGCCCTTGGGCGGCCTGAGCGAGGCCTGTCATCGACAGTTCCTGTATCTCTGTACCTCCTCCATGTCCGAACAACATCGCTTTGGTTCACTCTGAGACGCCTGGAAACTTCCCTTGTTGAGAGCCCTTCTTGACACAAAGTAACAATGCGGACGCGATCGAACTGCGGTATTGACCTTCTAGGCATGGTAGAACTACAGACAACATGAGCAGCGTACCTTCGTCCTGGTGGAATGACTGGAACTGATCGGCTGTCGTACCCCCTCCGTCTAATAGGCCCTGCTCATGCATGGTTGTTTACATCTTTGAGCAGTTTTAGTGACATCTATGAACAGTCAAAGGGACTGTATCTTTGATACAATATACACAGTCAACGTCTATATGCCGGAGATCTGGGAACCGAGGTGATGCAAAACTTTTTTTGATGTGTGTAGTTTATGCAGTGTAATGATTGCTTTGTATAACTTGTATGAATGTTCAGTTTTATAAAATATTCCATACATTTTCTTTGACAAATTTCTTTGATAGTGTAATACCGGCCTTAGTTGTTGACCACCCTGTGGCGCAGTCGTGCGCGTTAAATCGCTCACCAGAGCTAGAGATTAGAGGTTTGATTCCCGGCGTTGATAGTGACCATCTTCAGTGTTTTTCATCAAGCTGTTGGCCTCTCACCAAGGTCGACTGGGTTTGATTCTCGATCAATGCATGTGAGATTTTCGAAGTGAAATACCATGTCCTGTGGTTCGGATTCCACGTAAAAAGGAGGTCCCGTGGCTCATGATCACAAGATTAACGGTCGCGTAAAACTACAAGCTTTCTTCCTTCCCCCCCCCCCCCCAGGTTTTTCACTTTTTCCGCAGGCTAATGCCGGGATAGTAACTGCCCTAATTGCCCTGGCAGTACAGAGAACAGCTGATGCGACTAGGATTTATAGAAGCGCATTCCAGAAATGGTTTGAAGAGATATTGCTGAACAATTTTCCTTAAAAGAGCACAATTGGACAATGCCCTGTATCATTCTGCCATTCACGACAAAGCTCCAACAATGGCAGGAAGAAAGAATGTGCTCATTGAGTGGATGACGAACTACAACATTCCTTTACCGGACGACATGAAGATAGGGGAGCTCATGAAACTCCTGAAATTGAATAAGCAACAGTTTCCGGTGTATGAGGTGGACGAAGTTTCTAGGCGATACGGACTTCCACCTTATCACTGCCATTTCATTGCCATCGAGCTTATTTGGGCCCAGGTGAAAACTTACGTCGCCGTTAATAACAAACTCTTCACGGTTTCAGAAGTAGACATTCTTCTTTCACATGCTGCGGACAATGTTAGGGCGGAAGTTTGGGAGAGAGTCGTGGGACACACGAAATCAGTCATTAGTGAAGCTTGGGAGAAGGAAGACATTATTGTTGAAGACGTGGAAAGGCTTGTCATTTCTTTGGGGTTCAACAGACGGCTATAGTGACTCCGAAATGAGTGGTGTGTTCCCTTTATAGGTTTTTATAAATATAAATTTTCTCGAACTCAGAACATCTTCGACTCCGGACGCGAGGCGGTAATGGTTAGTAATTTGTTACAATTTTTTTTCTGCTTCATTATCAGAAATATTTTATTAACCGCAGTATATGTGTATTCTGCTATTCGCGAGTATGATGTTGTGTGTAAACATGTTCACATTACGAGTGTTTTGTTAACTTTTGCTGTGAATCACGTACGTCAGCTGTAGGGTTGCCAGATTTCATGAATGGAAAACCGGAACACGTCCCAAAACATTTTTTTAAAATCAAGGTTGTTGAATGTTGTAATAACTATGTATTAAATAAGCATTACATAATCAAATACACAAAATTAAAACTTGATATTGCTGACATATCATATAGGCCTATGACACCAGCAACTTACAAATGCTTTTCATTTGAACGACCGTTTGCAAAGATTTATTTTTGATGTGTAACATCTTTCCGCTCGGTTGCTGGATAGTTTTGTGGGAGTGATTTTGAAAATTGGGGACGAAAGTGGATCGAAACGATCGAGCTGGCAGTGGTGGATCAAACGGAAGTATATACTGCCCGCTCGATCGATCAAACGGAAGTGTACTAGCTGGCAGTGGCGGACAACGGAAGTATATACTGCCCGCTCGATCGATCGAATGGAAGTGTGCCCTAGCTGGCAGTGGTGGAGCGAACGGAAGTACAGTAAAGACGCACTGCCAACTCGATCGATCGATCCAGCTGGCACTGGTAAGAGAAACAATCAGCGCGCGGTGTCGAAAATTGATACCATGACGCACTCCCGGCCATGTGGAATGTATATGACATACTGAACGGAAAACGCTCATGCGAACTCTGGTGTCAAGTGATTTAAACAAATGACATGGTACATGTTCGAAGTCTTCGTATCTGTATTTAAATGGTAAAATGCCTTAATATCAAACATTGTAAGTAGTCGGCATTGCATTGGCATAAGGCATTTTAAACTCAATGTCACTCAGGAACATTATCGAAACAAGCAAAATATAAATGAAACTTAATTCCGTAATGCAGTATTATTGGAACGTGGAAATAAGTCACCATCTTGTGCACAATATTTGCGTAGTCGAAATAGCCGTGGGGTTATTGCGTATGACTGTGAATCTAGAGATCTTGGGTTCGAATCCTGGGCGGGGTAGTTAGTTTTGATACCAGATTATCATTTTAAACTATATTTATCGTATCAATATGACTCATTTTAACAGAATCCATATGAAATTACGTATTGGTCTGTGAATCAAGAGGACCTGTTTATAAGGAATTTAAGGTTATGAGCGGTGTCGCGTCTATTAATCTAGTTGATCCATATCGTATTCTTTATTTAGGCTTGTGCTGGTGGAAGCTACAAATCATCTAATAAAATGAGTTCCGTATTATAAACTACAATATCTGTAAAACACTCCCTTTTACGATAGATTAATATTTGTGCCAATTATACGATAAAATACCGGTGTATCAACAATTTCACGTGAGGTTTCTTCTATGTCAGATGTTACACATTATATGCGACTACTGTGAGGCTCGTAGTAATTTTTTATTTATTTTATCTGTAAATACCTTCTGATAACATTCACTACAATTTTCGTCATAATTAAAATATGTGGACAATTCTCGTTTTTTCGAAGTAATGGAGCTTCTGTTTCTATCATCTCTCCATTTGACATGCATGACAGAAAGAAAACTCTCCATAAAAGCATCGGAGGGGAAAATGCTGAATATGAACTTCACAAGGACTGAGATATTCCTTAATTTTGTTCCTAATAAATCTATAACATGTACCCATCTATCTGACACAGGCATGGATATCATTTTCTCTTTCAAACTTTTACCTGTATCACCAGAAACCAAGCTAGATGTTACAATCAATTCTGAATACATTTCATCTGCATTTAACTTATCTATAATTCCTATTGATTCTGACAATTGCAACACCTTCTGGAACATTTGAAAATTGGTGCGAAATTGAATATATTATCAAATTAACCATCAAATTAACGGAATATTTGGCGTTCCGTTGGGGATTAAAATGGAACGCGGAACAAAACAAGAAAAAACTGAATTGTTCCGGGTAAAACGGAACGTCTGGCAATCCTAGTCAGTTAGCGGGCTGGCAACACTGTATCGCCAGCCGGTGAACTGTCAAGTCGGATGTAACGATGGCGGCACTATAGTCACCACAGAATTGCAGGTATACGGGACTGATGACCAACATGTCTCAAGCCCCTAAAACGAACTAACAACAAAAGTTGTTGACCATTCAGTGTGGACAAACACGCGCGCCGTGTCCCCGTGGCCTTGAATTAATGTCCGTACGCCAAGGTTTGTTGAGATGACCTGTGTATTAAATTACCTCACAAGGGCTATCATTCTTATGATGGGAAACATGAAATCAACAGCTTGATCGATGATCTAAATGTTGATGTGGTCTAAACAGTTCCCAGATTTAACCACACGGTGAAAGGAGTAATGGAATGCACCGTGATTCCCAGGACAGTACTTCATAAAGCAGAACAGTACCCTATAGATGAAATTTGGGTGAGTTGTTGTGTGCACTCCATGGATGGTTTCTGACTTAGTATATTCAACAAATGAGTGACGGCGCGCGAATCGTTTCAAGTCCCTTATGCGTTCATATACCATTCATCCGATTGCGATTAAACACTCTCCTGGAAAGGTATTTACAATAGGTAGCGCACGAGTAGAAGTTTTCCGAATTAGAAAATCCATTTTACAATAAATGGCGTGTGAGTCGTTTCAACAATTATTTTTTTCGTGTGATCTCCTGAGAGGCCGAGTGCAGGTCTTACTAGTCGACGCCCGTGGGCGACCTGCGCGTCGGGATGAGAGATGGAATGGATGAAGATGAATGAAATTGGGCAAGGATGTGGAAGGAAGCGGCCGTGGCCTATCAGAAGGTACCGTCCCAGCATTTGCCTGGTGTTGAAAATGGGAAACCACGGAAAACCATTTCAAGGACGGCCGACGGTGGGGCTCGAACCCAAGCGTCTCCACTGCTGTCGGTTTTCAACAAATGAACTTCCGTGTACATTTTTGCACGCCCCAATTTGGTCTGTTACTACGCAAGGACAGGGAACCCCACTTATCTGTCATCATAGGCTATATCGTCATCCATGCGATCCACATTCCCCTCAGATTCACGGAGCTGGGACCCGAGCAGTACGCCAGCTCATTCTCTAGATGCAACGAGTATCGGCCTAAGGTTGACCCTAGGAAGATATCGAAGGTAGAAATCTGAATTACCTATATCAGTTTTAAAATGTTCGTTTTTAGTAATCGTTTCCTTTTTCATTAAGCCTCCGTGGCTTAGGCGGCAGCACGCCGGCCTCTCACCGCTGGGTTCGTGGTTCAAATCCCGGCCACTCCATGTGAGATCTGTGCTGGACAAAACGGAGGCAGACAGGTTTTTCTCCGGGTACTCCGGTTTTCCCTGTCAAAATTTCATTCCAGCAACACTCTCCACTATCATTTCATTTCATCTGTCATTCATTTAATCATTGCCCCAGAGGAGTGCGACAGGCGTCGGCAGCCGGCACAGTTCATATCCTCGCCGCTAGATGGGGGCTTCATTCATTCCATTCCTGACCCGGTCGGAGACTGGAAGCAGGCTGTGGATTTTCATTTAGTCTACTCCTTTTTCATTAGCCTATTATTATCATTAAGGGCAAATTACATAGATGTTACGAAATTACTATTCAAACCCTTTTATTCTTTCTTCCTTCCTTCCTTGGGCTGGCTGCGTGGTTCAGCGGAAACGTTCTCGCTTGCTGTGACCAAGGTTGCAGGATCGAATCTTGGCGCAGCCAGTTGGCATTTGAGGGTGCGTAGGGGGGGGGGGGGGGGGGGGGTAGGGTCAGTAGATTTACTGGCACGTTAAAGATCCCCTTTGGGCCAAATTTCCGTCACCCCGGCGTCTCTAAAAGCCGCAGTTGTTAAAAGGGACGTAAAACCAATAACATTATATTTCTTTCTTTCTCTGATTGTCTTTGCAACGCATGACGGTTATAGCTAGTGTAATATGAAAATAGACTGTTGAGGTGAATGAAAACTGAATAAAGTCTCACAAATATCAGTTACTAATTACGTTTAACTACTGCTGTTCTACTCTACCGTACTACACAGACAATTAGTGAAACACTATTATTATCATCACTAAAGCACCTACGCACAGTTAGAATTAACAAGCGATTCCATTGTACAAGACGGAGATACAGCTAACTAGGCACTGAAACACGTGGGCTGTGATATTGCAAGGCAGAGTATTATGACATAAAGTATGCGAACTTGGATTGGTCAAGAGGCAGAGGGGTGATGACTAAGGCCCGGAAGTTTATGCAAAATCATATTTCTGCATATTTATGCATATATTGGTTATATTGGCACAATGCATGATATTTTTATCCTTTGCCTGTATAAGTGCATATCTCTGCTTGAAAAGGACGTATATTCTAATTTGCTGTTGTTTTGAAGCGCTTCATGTTCTTGAAGTCGTATATATCAGCATTTAGGCCCTACTATGCAAATATTGTAAACTTATTTTCGTTTAACAAAATTCAATGGCTATTAAAATTGTATATCAGTTACACTTAAAAATCCACATAATAAAATACATGCTGATGAGAGAGAAGCTGGTATTCAGAAAGGTGTAAGACAAGGCTGCAACTTATCACCCATACTTTTCAATCTTAACATTGAACAAGCAATGAAGGAAATTGGAGAAAAAATTAAAGTGGGAGTGAAGATTCAAGGAGAAATAATTTAAACACTGAGATTTGTTAGTTAGTTATTGTTGTTTTAAGGGGTGGAACTACTGTAACTGTCTTACTTTGCTCCACGTTGAGCGTACAATTGAAACGTTTTCTATTGCCCTCACTGTTGCGTGACAAATGTAATGGTTTCTTACTAGCTCTGTCTTGCACTTTGAAATATTTACTCTAAGATATGTTGTCTTAATGGGCGCCAAGACCTCAACGCTATGTTGAAATCTAAATTTATATTTAACAACACCTAGCTCTGGTAGAACACCTTCAAGAATCTTTTCACTCAGATCGTGGTATGATTTGATCATTAACCCAACAAACAATTGTATCAGGAGAAGGAATTGGTCTATATCTAATGCTACCTACTGAAAGCAAAGATTGCATGGTTAAAAGAAATGAATTTATTATATAAAACAAGTATTGCAAAATTAACAATAATAATAATAAGTTTTGAATTTAAATTGGAGCGTTGCGATTTGAATATTACCGCTAGAAAATTACGTGAAAACGGAGTCGGATAAATTAATGATTTTACTCTTATTCCAAAGCTATGAAGTTACTGAAATACTGAATATTAAACAAAGAGACGAGAGATTGCGTAGTTCTGAGTCATTCGCGCTTACCACTGGAAATTGCCGTAGCATTTCCCTCGTACTGGATGTTGTAGAGAACTTCCCACAGCCTCCTGGTCGTCGTCATCTTCTTCGTTAGTTGATGAGATACTTGTAGATATGATAACGTATGGTCCGAACATCGGAACCAACCACACGTACAACCACACTGGTTAAGTTTTACAAAGATAGTCCTCTAGCCTCCACGGTGCGCAAACCATATCTGCCCTCGTCACCTCCCCTCTCTGGAGCCCGTCTTCTTCTCGCCCGCTCTTCTCTGATTGGCTGCGCTACCACGCGATCCTCCCCACCTCAGGGTCATTACACTCGGCGCGACGATTATGTCGATTACCGTTCCAGACTATTTCGCCTTTTCTTGAAGCAGCAACCCAGGATTGCGTCATGCTTCTTGACAAGAATAAGCCTGTAGCCGAAATCCCCGTGACTCATCTCTCTCATAATACCCTAACTGACAAAACTCCGTAAAATTCCGTATTCATATAATTTTCTATGATAATGTTGTTCGTATTAAGTTACATGAAAACTTCTCTTGGCTGAACAATTTGCCGCGTAAATAAATATAGAATGGCTTCCTACTGACTTATGCCAGTTGCGTTAAATCCCCTCGAAAAACACGTTACACTACGAGGTCATCTACCCCCACTGAGATTTGCCGATGACATTGTCATCTTGGCCGACACGCCAGAGGATTTGAATAAGGTTTTGAATGGTATGGACTCCGTCTTGAGGAAAGAATTCATGGTGAAAATTAATAAATGTAAAACAAAAATATTGTATTTATTGATGCTCAACACCGCTTGAAGTTCCATAAAATAATATTTCCTACTATTTACAACTGTGTCTTAGTTGAGATATTTTCAAAAAAGGTGTAGTTATATGTCCGTCTGTTCATATTTTCTTTAGATTCAAAATAAAAACGCTAATTGCCGTAGTAATTTCGTAGTGCATATTTTTGGAACGTGATGCATATTTGACCAATCATTAGTGCATATTTGCATGCATATTCATTCATTTAATAGTTGATGAACTTCCGGGCCTTATTTTGACATCAACTATGCGAACGTGGATTGGTCAAGAGGCAGAGGGGTGATGATTGACGTGGAATTTCCGGCCAAATGTCAATCCCATTCTGGCAGTGTACAGAGTATACACATCGGGTTGATGGCCATGGTGTTCCACGCTCCTAAATACACTGAGAAACATCGACTCATGGATAGCCTATGTTTTTAGATGACGAACACTCTTGATGCCATAAATCACACATAGGCCCCCAGTTCTAAACCATATCCATGTTAAAAATTCAGTATTGAATATGAGTTAGAGAAAACAATAACTTAACGTGTGTATGACAATGAGAATATTTGGCTAAACATTGTAGAAGGAATGTCGAAACAAGCTAAGAGCACATTCAAGGAGTTCGCCTTTGTAAATAACGTAAAATTGGAAGAATAAAACCAAGTCTGGTACTTCTCAGCATAGACATAAAAAAAACATCCTAAAAGGAATCTGTTCGTAACAAAACATGTAGGATACATATTAAAAGACCAAGAAACATTTTATTCTTACATTAGCGTTAGAATGAAGTTGAATCTGGTACGGTAAACTTAATGACCCTTAATAACAGCTGGTACAATAATTAAATATACTTAAACTGAACTGTGTAATATTTTTTTAAATGTTTCTTTCACGTAGTATTACAATAACTAATGAAGCATCCAGTTCTTATGTTTAAAAATACTATTTGAAGGAGTGAGAGATTTTGCTGTAGGCACCTAAATTTTCGTTAAAAATCCCTCAGTATGCCTTCCTTCGGAGGGGAGTAAAGCCGGCGGGCCCATGTCATAGATTTATGGCATGTTAAAGAACCTTTCACTAATTACACCTGTGTGAAGCTAGATTATAGGTTAGAGTTGACTAACGCTCTTAGGTTCCAACGTACGTCGCCAGGAGCCGACTGCGTTGACATCTAGTAACCAAGTTGAGAACTAGTTGTCGTTGACGGTGGCGTTTGGTGGCAAAAGTAGGAACTACTTGAAAAAATTCAATGCCTGCAGTCCTTACTTGAATTGAAAACAGATAACACACACTAATACAGCCATCACAATTAACACCGGTTATCAGACAGATTCTACACACACCCAAAGTACACGGGGCTACATGACCGCGTTGTCGCAGCCCCTAAACTAAGGAACCAACCACCTAAATTTGAAATGTAGAACTTAAATGCCTTATGTCTGCTCGATTGCATGCTCGCATGGTAATTACGATAGGCAGATGTCAGTGTACAAATTATCCAAAGTAAAGACTGCTGACCTCGAACAGGTACGAGGAACGGAAGTTTCTGCTGTTGTGTGTTCTTACCACGTAGGACCTTCGACGATGTGCGTTTACGGCAATGGCTATCGATCATTGTTCCTTGGCGCGATACTGGTAGGCTGATCTTGTCGTGAACTTAAATTACCCAGCAGCGTAGCTGTGCGCGTTTAATCCCGCACTGCAGCTGTAAGGGGGAGCTGGAGGTCCTGAGACCAAAGGTTCGAATCTGGACGCAGCCATCCTGAGTGGCATGCCTAGATATCCCCCCCCATACCCTTGCTAGAATCATACCTTATTTCAAGTGACTATTACAATCATTGCAAAAACACAATTATGAGACATGTTAAACACACACCCAAGCACATGGAGCTAATGACAAAGATGTCTCAACACGTTAAATGTAACTCTGAACTTACATAGATTATCATTAAGTTTAAAGTGTTAATTGTTACAGCATTTAAAATTATCCTATCCGGTCATAATTACCGCGCTTCTTCCGCTCCCATGTCGCGCCTTCAGATATCAGCGGCTACTTCAACCGGCGCTCTACCTCCCATTGAATTTTAGTTATTACTTAACGGTGCCCAATATTGAAAATCGAAGCATTGTGCAAGAACTTAACCTTTTGTTTCGTGCCTTTTAGAGAATCGTAAGTACGGTACTCAGTCGTACTTAAAAAATCTCAAAGCAACACATTCGAGTTGCTAACTCTGAATACTATTACCGTTTTTACTTCGTTGTCAACGAACTTGGTGTTCTAGGCGAGGCTTTATTGACAGGACGGTTTCTACCATTACTTCAGCTTTCAGAACCGATCTTCGGGGTTATCTGATGACTGTCACAATCATTCTAATTAATTATTTCAGACTGGGAAGGGAACATGATATAATATGAAAAAAAAAAACCAGTCGCCTACCGCCTTTGCATTAATCTTTTGATCTTAGTCGTCCTTTTTGAGAATGTTCCCAATAATTTATTCTGGGTTTGCTTCAGTGTGGTGGCTTTCCACTGTTGAAAGTATTCTGCTGTGATCCCAGGCTTTGAATTTCGTAAACCACCTCCGAACCGTTGATTCAAGGAATGCTCCCTCCGTACTACTGTACTTCACCAATTGCCGGCTATGTGACGTAGTAGGTAAGGCTCTCCCTTGCTGTGTCCAAGGTATAACGAAGGCTTTATTGTGGTAATAAAGTAATAATGCAACTTTGATCAGCCATATTGGAAGCTCAGTAAGAACGCCCAATATCTGGTCGCAACCTAAAACTGTGCTGAGAAGCGCAATGAAATATCGCCTAACACGTGTAAACAACATATTATCTTGTGTTTTCTAATATTACGCTTCAAACACCAAAAAGTTGGGTTCGAGTCTCAGTTTTGTGCCAATATGTGTTCAAATGTGATAGTATTGTGTCGGTGGTTTTACCGATACCTTTTTAAACCCCTTAGAGCTAAATTTTAACAACGCGGTGGTAACGTTCTCGCCTGCTGATTCCAAGTTTGCGGGATCAAATCCCGGTGCAGTCAGTTGGCATTTGAGGGTCCGTAAATGCGAGGGAGCCGTGTCAGTTGATTTACTGGCACGCTAAAGATCCCTTTCGGGGCAAATTTCCGGGCACCCTGGCGTCTCTAAAAGCCGCAGTAGTTAAAAGGGACGTAAAACCAATATTATCATTATTATTATTGTTATTTTTATTCTCTTAAGACCTACGCAACGTATGCCACAACCATTCTAACCATATTACTGCGTACGGAACACTTACGCTAGTCAAACAGTGATCAGAATTTTCTTAGAGCAAAAGTTCTGCATTTTGCTCCTCCCTCAAGACCTTCAAATGGATAATCCCCCCAAATAAGAATATTGGAGCAGTAACATACGCAAGGGTGCGCGGTAGTTATGATATTTTACGTAGCCTGGGAATTTTGATAAGCGCTCGTCAGGAGATAATGAGACTTTAACTAAAGCGTACGGATGTAATCTTCGGAACTGCGGTCAGAGGCAGCCGTGCGTGGCCCACGAAAGATACTGGCCCCAGTGCGAGCAGCCATCTTGTCTGTGACGTAGGCGAAGTAGTGACTCCGGTTGAGAAGACTTGTTTGTGAATTTCTTGTGAATAGCAGTGTGAGAATAGTTAGTGTTTTATAAAGTGTAATGTCCAACTTTACATCCAACTTGTGTTGTGGTGCATCATGTAGCTGCAATAATCACGTAGCCTACAGGGTAAGTGTTAACACTTTATTTCTCATTAATGATACAGGTTAATCAAACGCACGTGTGGTGCAGGTTATGTACGAACTTACGTTAGCCTAATATTGTGGATGTTAAGGACTATTAGAATGCATGCTAAGTTAATTATCTGAGTTAAAGTTAGATATTTAATGAATGTGTCTCTTTACAGGAAATCAAAATGCCGAGATGCTGTAATGTGGCTGGCTGTAAGAACAATTACAGATCTCAGCATGAAAATGTTTCTACATTTTCTCTCCCAAAGGACGAAAAATTAAGAAATATATGGCCTAGAAAAATTCCCACTGACTTCTCTAAAGTGAGCAAGCCTATAATTTGTATAAAACATTTTCCTGATAGCTCTGTTATCAGGACAGAGCAAGTTGATGGGGAAATAAAGACATTTGCTAGGAATTATCCGAAGTTGAAACCTGATGCAGTATCTTCAATATTTTCGAATTTGCCAGGATAGCTATCCACTCCTGGGCCTTCTTCTAGAAGACTGTGATGCAGAGGTAGAAAATCTCGGATATAGCCATAGAAGCGAGCTCGGACGACTTCAGACACTATGAAGAAGAGAATTCTGTGCACAGTCTATCGGATATATCTGAACACTTCTCCTCCAACAGGAATAAATTTAAGCAGGAATGGACACATATCAAGACAGAAGACAAGTTGGTGAAGTGCTTGAAGAATTTGAGTGATGCAGTGCCCATAATTACAGGTTCTGTGTGTATTCTAAATAACCTCAGCATTGAGCTGGCTGTCAATGGGTTGCAGATTCCCAAACATTAAGTTCCACAAAACTTTCTTTGCGTTACTGATAAAAATTCATTTGATGAACTAGCCTACTTCAGTCCATTGAAAATTCTGAGTGCGATGAAAATGGAAGAAAGTTGTCAGCAGTGAATGCTCCTGTGAACATCCTACAGAGAAGTTTTTCGAGTGATGATTGCATACCATTATAGTCTTTAATAGAGCAAATTAATTTTTTAGATGTTAGGCAAACAATCGTAGGTACAGTGGAGACACGTTACTCTTGGCAGCTTCCATATAATATGTTCACTTGTCATCAGTGTACAAAAAGTTACATCGGAGTGGTCATATTTATCTGCCTCATCCATCAAATCTTCAAAAGTTGCTTGGTAAGTTTGATTTGAGTACTTTTGACATTATTGGGAGTACTGAGTAGCCTATCTCAGTCTAAAGAAGAATAATTTCTTGAAAGATCATGAATGTTCATAAATTACTTTTACCGCAGTTCATTTTAATGGAAAAGTTGAACTGTACTCTTCTAAAGCCATGGCGAGACAAAGCCATTGGTCGCTACTTGGTTAGGCGACTATCTGGACCAAAATTATTGTTAGTAGTACAAGCAAGGAGGTCTGGGGTTAGGTTTGTGTTTGTACGCAAAGAATACTCTGTATTGCCGGTACCGGTACCAATAATGAGCGCTGGCAGCTGTCAAATCTAACACGTGAGGAAATGCTGCGTTGCCACTGAGGCAGATCATGACTCATAACATTCCAAGAAGCTTCCAGGAAGACACAAATACTGGGATATGTGGTGTGTCAGCCGTATTCGTGTGAAGGGTCAATTAAACATTGCGATGCATGCGAGTTTAGGGGAATTTTTAGTTGCCTAATCGCTCTAGCTGCTACTAACTTAATTATGGGTCTATTCCTTTCATACCCCCCTCTTCGTCACTTGTGTCTGAATTGGATCTGGAATTGCTTTCCAGGGAAACGATGAACCAATCTACCCCATCATCGAGTATACATTCACGTTTCGTAGCCTCATCCAGTTCTCGTTGCACTATTAACACAAAACGCTTCCAGTTTTATGAAGTCACTTCCGAATAGCCTAAACGGTAAGCTTCTCAACCTCACGGAGTGTGAAATTCTTATTATGCCGTGCTAGATAACCCTTCACTTGACCCCATATCATTTCTGTAGGATTGAAGTGGCAATGATATGGGGCAGCGTGATGATCTCATGGCCATGCTTTCTCGCCAGTTCATCCACGTGGTAGCCTACAAGGATTTATTTAGGCTTGCGCTGCTGTATAAGGTTGAGATGGATATTAATTCTGAATGAAAGTGGAACGCGGCTTATACACTTGTAGCAGACATGAATGTACTTTTACATACCTTGTGTCCTTGTTTCATTTTTTGGGCGATATTACGTATTGAAATTAGGAACCCTAATTAAAACTTACTACTGAACCTCATATATGTGCTGAAGTACGTAAATATGTGTTTTTATTTTTTGCTATTTTAAAAACAGCTGCCATGCTTCGATAGCACTTGATCTCGTTTAACCGTCATCAAGGCTCACTCTAGCAGCACGCACCGAGGCACACATGTGAGATACAAAATCACTGTTGATAAAAAGAAGTGGGATGCAAAATCACTGTTGATAAAAAAAAAAGAATCATCGGGACACGTTAGGCAGTAACCATTGCCAAAACTCATTGATCTGGGCGCGTTAGGCTGTAACCATTGTCAAAAACCATTGGATTGGACAAAGTGAAGGTAAGAATGGTCGGGTGTAGGTGCAGCCTTGGCCGCGCGCTGCTAGCGGGGCATGGTTGACACAAAACCATTGATCTGGGCGCGTTAGGCTGTAACCTTTGTCAAAACCACAGTTGTGCGGAAAAAAATAGACATACATACAGTATTACAGGAGAGCGATATACTGCATAGTTATTACAGAGCAGATAACAAAAAACACTCATTTCAGCCGTACAGAGATGCGAAATATTGCACACACTAGCAGAATTAGAGTCGAGAACTGAGTGTTGCGAACGAATGATGCCCACTAGAGACTGAATTGGGCACTTTTTTGTTTCACATAGTACCGTAAGGGCGAGGTTGGCAGTACTGTTATTGTACTTTTTTGAAGATTGATTTGAACAATGCCGCTCACTGCTGTAATTTTCGCTATATTTGGAATGGCTGGGTGGGTCACAGACGGCGGAGGAGGAAACATCTATTAAAACATTGCTTCCTGATTTATTTCTCATCCTTTTATAAGGTATTTTGACTAATTCATGTATTATATAGAATGTTATCGCTCGTTCTATGTTTATTCAGCACTACCGAGAAGGATTCCTTTTGTCCGAGAGCTGTCACATGGTAGGCTACATGATGGCGGTCGAGCCATTCCAACATTCGCGGCTTCGTACTTGAAGTTGTTGGAGCTTATTCTATCTGTACTATGTGGTACGAAGCATTGTCCATTACAATAACACTGTGTTCAGGGATGTTGGGTAACAATTGTTCCTGGAACCATTTTAAAAACTAGTTGTCGTCCATGTCTTCATGGTAATCACCAGTTCTTTTCGACCTAAAGAGCAAAAGTGTATTATTAACAAAGCCGTGTGATAGCCCGACGTGTAGAATAATAAATAGACCCCCTCTGCCTGACGGCGCTTCCTTGTCCCCTGAACTGAGTTGTCACTCCAACCCTTAGACACTGTGTGACCAGCATTGACCCACATTTCACCTAACTACACAATATCCATAACATTTTTGCCCTATTAACTTGAGTTTTGAATTTTCCAGTAGCCTATTTTCACCCAATTTTCACCAAATTTTGTAGGTTCTTCAAAGTGAGCATAATTAAGGGAATTCTAAACTTTGGAGCTATTTGGTTCAGTCATTTAGAAATTATAACATTTTATGTGATAAATATGCAAATTTTGAAAATGTCCCAGGTACATCAAATTTAAAGTTATCAATCTAAAACTTGTATGGAATGATCATCAATGGTCTACAAATAAAAATTGGTATTACTTTTAAAATCAGTGCAAATGGTTTATTATTAAAATGTTTTTTTCTTAGAATGACCTGTTGTTCTGTTAAAGTATGTCATTTTTTTCAAATTTGAACCTAAATATTTCTGAAAGTTATTAATATTTTTCAAAATGGATTCCACACATTATTAAGACCAGAAAGTTGTATGTGAAAACCAAGTTTGAAGGTAATGGGATCAAAACGCAGGCAACTGGAACATTTAAAATGCTGAAAAATATAGTATTGAGAAAAAGCTAACTTTATTAAAAAATACAGTATTTTAGTGGAATTTCCTGCATCAAGACTTCCCTGAGTTTACAAATCACTTTTCCCACACTTCAGAGGTAACTTATTACTAAACCCATCTTTCTCCCTGATGTTGACACGAAGATTTACTGCCACATTCACCACACAGGTCTGTAAACAAATTTTGGAGGGCACCCATATATGAATGAGAATGTGCTTGTCATTAACACTAGGTCTAACAGTATTCTCCTCACTAAAATAGGCCTATTCCAGTTTTCTGACACTGGCAGAAGAAGTAGTTGCAGCTGTTGAACTTGCATTACTTAACTTCACATGTAATATCACCCCACTGTTTGTCAACATTCAAAATAGCACTATTCCATTTCTTTGTTTCATGGACTTTCGGTTTACACCATCGACTAGATACAGAATACATCTAATAAACTGCACACAAATCTCTAAAATACCATTAACTTACACAAGTTCCACCACTCACAGTAAACCAATAAAAATATAATTCTTGCGAATAAACTTCTCTAAAGCCACTGACCATCAAAATAAACAAAGACGCATGGTTCCACCATGTATCCAAAATGGCCTATATTTTACTACAAACCAAAATACTTCTGTTCGATGTTAAATATGTGCATGTGTATAGTAATGATATTCTTTTAGTGAATGCCATACAGCTAAGAATTATATGGGATAAGAAAATAACATGTACGGTAAGAAAAGTAAGAATAATGCTCTAAGAAAAGTTTCACACTTGACAAACATTGCCTAGGCTACTCATAACTGATAAATTTACCAACAGATGGCACCATAAGCTTGTATTCAGATGATTGGCCTGATAATATTGGCCAAGAGTATGAAATTACAACAAAATTGAGCGGTTTTTGGTTCTAGGAAGTAGGCGTTGCCCATTTCAAGACCTAAGCACGTGTTCTTTAAAAGCCCTCGTAAGGTATTTAAAAATGGCCGTACATAAAAAACAAATGTATATTTAAGTGCCCCAAGCGATAGGTAACTTCTAGGGCATGAAACCAGATTATGGTTTTTTGTTTGTAATTTTTGGCCTACAACTCAGTAGGGTCTCCCCATTTCATGTAGGAACTGACACCTCAAAGCCACAATATCTGGCCTCTCCATGATCACCTTCCCCCCATTAATTTTCTTATATTTAAATCCCAGATCGTGCAACTCTTTCAGTGAAGAAAGGCTTCCTTGAAATAATTGTGCCTCTCTGAGCAAAAACAAGAAATTTGCGACATGTTGGAATTTCCTTCCTAAAATAATAGCTATAAATATGCCGTCTAACAGCATCTTGTTGAAAGCCATCTAAATTAGTGACCACCCCTTCTCTATACCTCTTCTTCCCTGGAGTTGATAGTTTAGACGGGCCAGCATCATCAGACAGGAACTTCCCTTCCGTCACTCGGTATGGAGTGATTTCACTCACACCAAGAGTCTTGGCAGTTCTTTTCCTCACCTGAACAAATGGAATCAGAGGTTCCTCCCGTAAGCGCATACTTTCCTCTTCTTCCTCCATAAAATTCCTCACCGCACATACCATTTCCTATACTTGGCAATGGAGAGTCACACCACAGCCTGAAGTTGTTCTGTCGCAGAGAATGGATCCTGGGCCTTCCGCGAGCATGTACCGATGCCATTTTTACACAACGAAAATAGACACGATGATGCAAATAAAAGAAATAAACTCAAAATCTGTATATACACACGCTTCCAACAAAAACAGAACGATAATGCTTACTGTAGCCTATGAAAGAATAAGCAAATGCACTTCAATATATACACGGGATATTACTAATGGCAGTGACGAGTTAGTTCACAGTAGAACACTGCGTCAAACCATGTGCTCACTGCTGTGTTGGCATTCATTGCAACACTGCTCGATGGCAGCTTGCACCGTTCATATTTTGTAAATCAGAGTATAACACATAGAATTTAACATGTATGCAGCATTTAAACCCTAAGTGTTGTCCACGTTGTCATGGATGATGCCATTTTGTGTCTAGGGGAATTTTGTAAGTGTAAATTCCATTCCATGTCCACATTAAAGCTATTGGCACAAGTTGGCAGGCTTGTTTTGTTGAGATAAATTAGAGATGAAAATAGTACAAGAGTTAATAGAAGACTCTATCGTTGCCAAGGCTGCAAGATACCAATGTAATTGATAGTGATTTTGTACTGCATAAGGAAACAGTAGCAAGGCAGCTGGAAGCAAGTTAGACATGTCCAGTCGTCAAATTGTGTTCATGCATCTTTGTAACGATGAATTTGTAACCCACTAAGCTCCAGTGAGATTGAGAAATGGTGTCAGAAAAATTTAAAATCCTGAAGAGATCATGAATCATCAGCAGGGTATAATGGCTGTAGGCCCTATGTGCAGTGCAGGTTTTTTGAGAATATTAATAGCTGGAGGATATTAGATCCTAATAATCGCCAGTAATATATCCAAGATCAGCAAGATATCACCTTTATAGCCTACTTGGTGAAACCTGCAAACTTCATTTTCTACATTCTAAGATTCTTCCAGACAATGTGTTAATGTGCTTCAGATGCTTATATTTATAACCAATGTCCTAAATAAAATAATGTCTGTAATACATTTTGTGTGTGCTTATTATAATTAAGTGTAAACATTACTGTGTCATTGGATGAAGATTACTTGCAATTTGCTAGTGTTCTTGAAGATACAAGCATAGTTTTGTACTCCAGGGCCCTACCAATCACCACATCCAGAATTCTCTGTTAAAGCTCTAGATTTACCCATTTCAAACCGATTTACCCAGTGTGTAGTACTGTTAACTGCTTATTTTCCATGTGGCCTGCAAGGATGCCCATGTTCTTTTTCAGGGGGAATGGATGTGGTGAGGAGTATACGATATTTTCTGGGAGGAAGGGGTAAGGGGGGGGGGGGGGGACTGGGTATGTTATAAAATTCTTCATCCCCAGACCACCAGGGTGAAACAAAAAATAAGAAAAAATAATTAAAAGTTGAGGAATGCTTTCATTTGAATAATTTGAAGGGTCTCGTTTGACATTTGGTGGAGATCTTGGACATCTTATTGGGAGGGAGATACCATGTCCGTGTAGCCAGCATAGATCCAAATTACAATGGCAAGTATGGTCTTTCTTTAATTTTAATAAATGGAACAGTTCCACGTATATGGAGTAGGGGTAAGTAAAGTGGCTTCTTGTCCAGGTGACCTGCTTTGCGAAGGAGTATTTGAAACCTGATATAGGATTTATTCTTCAAAGCTTCGCACAAAGGCTCTTGATAGAATGATTTGAATCCCACTCCTTGCATCCTGGAAGTGTCTTCCCAACTCAACTGTAAATAAAAGCTAACTGAAAACGACTACCACATCCTTTTCTATTTCAAGTACAGTACACACATAAGTGCATGGGGCTGATATCCACGACATTTCAATCCACTGAATTAACTCACAATGAATAAGTTTCCAAGGTCCTTCATTTGTAGTAATATACTTCGTTATAAAAATCTTAAGCCCATAAACCATAAATTTGACCTAAGCCTAACTGGGAACGGGAGAGAACCGTTAAACATGTCCAACATGAAGGTAGTTGCCACAAGAAGTAAACCTGCCACTGTAGGGGATTGGTGTCAGATAAAAGGCTCTCTGCTAAAGGAGGTAAGTATAATCTCAGCAATTCATATATGTATCTGAAGTAGTCCTATGCATTAAATTTTTGTTGTTGAAAATGATTGTCTTATGGTAGGCCTACTCAAAAAAGCAAAATGCTAAAAACCACGAGTGTAGGCTCAAATTTCTTATATTCATTTTTATTATTTTGGGGCATGAATGACCCTTCCCTTGCAATAAATGAAGCACTGGATACTTTCTCCTAATGCAATGCTTGGTTGTTTCTTCTTTTTTTTTAATTCCAGCTGCTTTTAAAGTTAAACTTACATGTAAACTGGTATATATGGAAACAACTTATTGATGAACGAAGATAAGAGGATAATATGTACAGTTTTGTATATCTGCATAAACTGGAACATCCATTCAACGTTTGTATTACACTGCTTAATATTCTACTGCTCTAAGGTTTTGAGCTAGTGATAGGGGTGGATTTCCTCCACAGCTTTTAACTTTATTTTTGAGTATCCTTAAATTCACACTAACAAATTACTCGGCTATTGGTAGGCTTCTATAGATGAGAATTCCTTGGTGCAATCAATGCGGTGAGGCGAGCGAGCGACACCACACCTCTGACGTCACAGATCCGCGCCATGGCCTGTCTTTCTCGTCGGCCACGCAGCCGTGGTAGTGACGTAGTTAACCCCCCGAAGGTGAACCTCAGGCTACTCCCATTCCTTGGCACAAACTGCGGCTTTATCACGTCCGGGCTGGATATAGGTTAAGTAGATTAGATTGGGTTGTTCACTTACTCGCTGTGTTTGTTTGTTGTGTCTGAGTTACACGGAAGTTTTTGCTCCCACATACGTTAACGTTGTTTCCTACACACCTCAACAAAAGATTGCAGTATCATACATATTCTTCTTTGCCTTTTGAGACCACACAGATAGGATCACTTTGACCAACCATTAGTTCGTCGACTTGTAGGAACTGGACGAGCCTTGCGGTCCTCCCAGTACTTCTTCATGCGTATTGATCGTCTTGCCCTTTCTTGGGCGGAAAACATTCTTGTAGGAATTTTCGTTTTTGTGAGTTGAAAATGAGACGTCATATTTTTAAGTGTTGTAGTTAAAATTCTCTTATTTGCACCATCTTCTGTAGTTAGGCCAAATTTATTTTAAGTGCTCTCTGATTTCTTTTAACCATCGACATCCAGTTGTGTTTTTTGAAGCAACATTGTACTGCACTAGTTGTTTTAGAGGACGTGAATCTGGCATTCTGATGATGTGCCCAAAGAATCCTAGTCGTTTCTTGCGCATGGTATCCGTAATGGGTTCTAGGTTGTTATAGACCATATCGTTAGGTATTATTCGCCATTGACCATCTTTTTATATTGATACAAGTTCTTCCAATTCGCCTTTCGATCTTCTGTAATCTGTCTGTTTTATAATGTTCATTTAGATGGAATAATGTTTCTGCTGCATATGTGGCTTCCGGTTTTATGACTGAATTGTAATGTTTATTTTTTGCATTAATTGATAAGCATTTATTTTTGTAAGTTTCCCATGTTAATTTTTGTGCCCTAGATAACTTGTTGGTTCTTATTTGAATTGATGCTTTCTCATTTAATTTGTTTGTTATTAACTCGCCTAGATATTTGAATCGTGTTACAATTTTAATTTTTGTATCATTAATTTGTATTTCCTTTAATGGTGTTGGTTTTTGTGGCATGATTTCTGTTTTATCAAGTGATATCTTAAGGCCAATTGTATTTGCAATGGTCTGAAGCTCAGATATCCGTGTTTTGACTTTCTCTAAATCTTTCGCCAATAATGCCATGTCGTCTGCAAAACCAATATTTTAATATATTGACTGCATATATGTCAACCTACTTATTTTTTATGATTCTGAATCTATATAGTCATCTAACCTCGAAATAATTCAGTCGATTCCTTTCGAGATTAGATGACTATATAGTCTGGTCAGCAAACTGAAACCCGGGCTTTTTTTTTAGGAACCTTTTTATTATAATTACAATTCATTTCTGACATGCTAAGGATGAAATTTAGCTTTGCGTTAAAATAGCGGCCAGTTTTCGTGATATGAGAAATTAGAAAAATCTCCCAAACTACTTGGACAATTTTCATGGTTACGGGTACCTCTGGATAGGTATTTAATCGGTATATATGTTTTACAATGTAACTGGTTCCAATCTGAAAGGGAAAATAAAATGTATTTTTGTTACGTGTTTTAATGAATGTATACTTTTGGTGTAATATTACTGATTGTCAAATGCCGATAATGTCATGTATAATGTCTTCTTAGGATAGACGTATCTGTAGTAACATCAATAAGAACGTTTTAAAAGCTACGTGCATCATTAATTTTATGACCGTTGAACATGTGAAAGCCACATCACGTATCCTTCTGTCAATCAATCACTGAACTACCCCTCTGTGTCGCTGTATTCTATGGATGAATCGTGAACATGTGAATTGTCTTCTGCTCTTTCTACGACAGATTCCCCCGCAAGGGTTTCTTAGGTTTGAGGAAATTCATTTAAATTGTAATGTTTGTAAGGATATCCATTTCTGTTTTGGATTTGTTCACATATTTCAAGATGTATATATTATTCAATCTACGCTGACGAAGGTATCATTGTATACCGAAACATGGACGTATAATAATTGAGGATGAATTTCGTTTTTACAGTGTTTGACAAGGCGGATTTCAATTTCATATTATAATCAGTCAACACGGATAATAATTATTACCATTCTCAAAATGGTTAATGTTCACACATTTTATCCTACGTATTATCCCGAACGGCAACAATTAACCATACAAGGACCGGGGGGGGGGGGGGGGGGGGGAGGGCTTCGAAGGCCCACAGTCAGAGTAAATTGCTTTTCGTAATGGGTTATATTGTCTTAAATTGTTGATTGTTATTTGAGTCATAAGCTAACTATCATGATAAAGTAAATTATTTTAAAGCATTTTTCTTATCTTAGAAAGGTAATGGGCCTGTGAGGCCCGCCCTTGGTCCAAGTGAGTACCAATTTGTCTACTTATAAATACTATGGATGTTCACGTCACGTGATGAATTTAGGGAAGTCCAAGGTTGTTTGTGGCAAACGTAGCAAGAAAACTGTTATCTGTTTACAATGTGAGCCTACAACTGACACTGAGTAGAAAGTTGTTCGTGTTTGATTTGTGTTAGGCCAATATTACACTATCAAAGAAACTTGTCAAGGATGTTTGATAAAAGATCTTTTATAAAAGGTGGTTTCATAAAATTTCTTTTATAAAATGTATGAGCACCATGCTATCTTTTTAGTATTGATTAGGCGGAACTTTTGAAAAATATTAATACTAATGCTATCTTCTTTGATAAAAGATTCAAACCAGAATGGCGGATCATAACAGCTGGAATATTACCACATCAAGGATGCTCAAATCAGAATGTGAAATGCATGAACTGTTACATAATATGTTACATAAAGAATGGTGTACAATGTAAAACATAAATACCAGATAGAAAGTTTAGCTAAAAATAGCCGAGGCTATAAAGGTTGCACATAAAGGACGCACATTTCAGGACATAAAGTGGAATAAAATAGTTAAATAGGCTAAAATAAGCCGTGAATAGTTGTGTATTTTATGTTATAATATTTGGTATTATAATTCGTTAATTTCACTTAGGCTAATTGTATTACAAGGGAGCGTAAATAAGCACATTATCTTTAACCCACCGCTATCAACAAGTATCTAGTAGGCCGAATGAGTAGAGCGCTCGACTTCGGAACGAAAGGCCCAGGGATCGAATCCAACCTAATGCATACTTTTTACTTCGAATGTTTCAATTTTCTTTGATCGGGCAGTGGTTGTTTCGAACGTCGTTGTTTAAGTCTTCAGTCTTTTGACTGGTTTGATGCAGATCTCCATGCCTCCCTGTCCTGAGCTAATCTTTTCATCTCTACATAGCTACCACACCCTACATCCGCGGCAATCTGTTTAATATATTCTAACCTTGGTCTACCCCTACAGTTCTTGTCCTCAACCCTTCCTTCCATAACTAGGCTTGCTATTCCTGGGTGTCTTAGTATGTGTCCTACTAACCTATCTCTTCTCTTCGAACGTCACAATCATTCATTTCATCATAATAATTAAATATTAATGTAATTTTTCAAGTCCTCGTACTGCAGCTCGTATAATATCTTTCTTGTCACATGGGTGGCCCGGCCCAATACCGGTATTGCCACTACCGGCACCGTAAAACAGTAAACAGTCCTTCATCCATTTTGCTGAACTGTGATAAAATATTTGATGCAGTGTAATGGTGTGATGATTGCTTTGTATAACTTTTATAAAAGTTCAGTTTTATAACATATTTTATAAACTTTCTTTGACAGTGTAACACCGTCCTTAGTAATTAATATTTGGGTGAATTTAATTTCAATTTAATATTTTGTACTGAAGTTTTCCTAAAAATTATTCATGAAATGGTGTTTCATAATTTCAGTATAATCCGCAATTGACTTTTTTTTTTTTATGGTCCTCTGTGTAACAACAAACCTTGGTCAACACCACCTAGATGGTGTTGCCTTGGTCCTTGTAGGGTTAACAGGAACTTAAAAACTAAAACAATGCACTATGTATTCTCCTTAAGTTAAAGGGTTGATTGAAGAAATTCTTTGTCAAACTCATTGACAGCAGACGTAGCTAGACAGTGGCAATGTAAGTCGGACAGCTAATTATATAATGTCCTCTTTAACTGAGAATAATGGTGCAATGTTACCCTGTTGGTACACATTACAGAATTAAACGACCTTGGGAATAACCAAACCGTAAAATCTGGTAAATTGGGCCATCGGCTCGTCAGTACAGCTGTTTATTTGGGTCAAGAACGGAATCAAATCAATATTACCGTACTTAGGTTTCTTTTTGCTTATGCAGAGCATTTCGCCGCTCAATGACGTATTGAAATGACAGTGAGATGATGGTGATTTAAATATTTCACTTGTTTTAATACTAAAACTATGATGTGATCTACGCCTGTGTCGCCCGTATTCGAATACAAATTGTATCTTACGTTCAACTACGGATTTATAATGTATAATTCAGTTATTGTCAAATTAAATACCGGTAGTCACCTTAGTAAAAAAAAAAAAATATTTTCACATTTTTTCATGAATTATTCAACACAAGCAAGCTATTGAATGGAGAATTTTGATATAATTTTTGCAAAGAACATACAATGCTTTCAATCAATCAATCAATAAGTAGTGAACGTTGACTTTGCATTCATATGGAATAAAGATGGAATTGGTAACTAAATAAAATTGTATTGCTGTCGTTCCCAGCAACGCCGAACGGGCTTAGTCACTCTTCACAACTAGGTTGGTTGGTTCCTCAGTTTAGGGGCTGCGACAACGCGGTCATGTAGCCCCGTGTACTTTGGGTGTGTGTAGAATCTGTCTGATAACCGGTGTTAATTGTGATGACTGTATTGGTGTGTTATCTGTTTTAATTCAAGTAAGGACTGCATACATTGAATTTTCAAGTAGTTCCTACTTTTCCCGCCAAACGCCACCGTCAACGACTACTAGTCGAGAACTTGGTTACTAGACGCCACCGCAGTCGGTTCCTGGCGACGAACATTGGAACCTAAGAGCGTTGTTCAAATGTAACCTATAATTTAGCTTCACACAGGTGTAATTAGTGGAAGGTTCTTTAATATGCCATAAATTTATGACATGGGACCGCCGGCTTTACTTCCCCTCCGAAGGAAGGCATACTGAGGGATTTCAACGCTCTTAAAAAATCCTACGATTTCGGTCGGGTTCGAACTCGCGATCTTGGGCATAGAAGTTCAGCATGTAACCAACGACGCCGCCGTAGCCGCCTCTTCACAACTACTGTAAAATGAGGAACTGCTTGTTCCAAGATCCGAGGTCTGAATCCGGTGCTGACAGCGAATATTCTAAGTGTATATTTTCCATGGAGTTTCACGCACTCGAACACACACACACACACGTGCACATGCTGAGTACCTCCTCTAATACTAGCCCCTAAGTGAAGCAACGGTTTGTTTCCTTTATCGGTAGTTTACAATCTGTATACTCTATACTGTATTGCTTTCCTTTGCTTTAGATAGAATGTTAACCTAGGACCAGTGTTTGCCAATTCAGTGACTTTCTCTAGATCTAGCGACTTTTCGAAAATGTCGCCACAAAATATTTTAAATTTAGTATTGTTTAGATAGGGATCTAGCGATTATTTAAACTCTCTAGCGGTATACAAAGAATTCTTTATTGATAACAGGAATCTAGCGACTTTTTTTTACTTGAGTTATCAACACTGCCTTTGGAGTGTCAGAATCCTGATTTACCCTCTATCCTCCAACCAAAGTGCTGGTACGGCTTCGGTGGCGTAGTTAGTTGCATGCTGAGCTTCTATGCCAAAGATTGAGGAACATTTAAAATCAGCGACACAATAGAGCTTACGGCTTCGTGTGAAATACGTTGAGTTCTAAGTTAATACTTGTATAATTTATTATGGGATGTAGGTCCAGTTGTTAATGGGCCATAAATACATGTATAAAATGCACATTAAGAATGCTTGGTATTTGTTAGTGGTTAATTAAAATAAAAAGCGAAATTTGCAACTGCGTCTTAGCCAGCTGCGACTAGAGTTTTTGCTGTCGGAAGTCTCTTTGCATATGGGACATTTGACAGACCATGTACTGTAGAATCTGGTGTTAAACGCATTCACGGACACATTTCCTTTGTGACTAGACGAAATGTGTGCGATTAAGTGCGAGAGCTTAGATAATGCAAATGGTGAGAAATTACACTTCAGTATTGATGAAGGGGGCTGGGCTTTTTTTTTTTCTTCTTTCTGAAGGTAAGCAGTGGTACGACGTTGGTGGTTGGTTGATTCCTAAGTTTAGGGGCTGCGACAGCGCGATCATGTAGTCCCGTGTATTTTGGGTGTGTGTAGAATCTGTCTCATAACCGGTGTTAATTGCGATGCCTGTATTAGTGTGTGTTATCTGTAATTCAGGTAAGGACTGCAGACGATCAATCAGTAGTTACTACTTTTGCTGCCAAATGCTACCGTCAACGACACCTATCCGCGAACTTGGCTACTAGATGTCATCGCAACCGGCACCTGGTGGCGAACGTTGGAACGTAAAGAGCATTAATCAAATCTATCCTACAAATTTAACTTCACACAATTGTAGTTAGTGGAAGGTTCTTTTACATGCCATAATCTGTGACATGGGCCCGCCAGCTTTACTTCCCCTCCGAAGGAAGGCATACTAACGGATTTTAACGCTCTTCAAAAATCCGACAACTTCGGCCAGGTTTGAACCCGCGATCTTGGACATAGAAGCTCAGCATGCTACCAACTACTCCACCGTAGCCGCTCCTTGAATGGTTGTCAGAAACTAGAAGAATCGGCTAAGTTGTCCGACAAATGGTTGTTATTTTGAGATTTTGTTCTCTCTCATTCAGTTCCGAGCGTTTAGGGGATGCGTATACAAACCCTTCTAAGTATTATCGATGACAAGCATATTCGGGTACCAATGCATAACCTTGTCGTTAGAAAGAAAACGACTCTAATAGGCTTGAAATGTTGACTGGCGTCAAAACAGATGAGGAAGTTGTCCACCTTGAAGATCTTGCGGTTGCGTTAAGCGAAAGCGACCCAATGTCGACTTCTTAGTTGATACTTTCATTTCATATCATATCATATGTATTTATCAGTGCATTACACTATATGTTAAAGAGCAAAGCCCCACTTCGCATTTGAGATTTGTTAGAGCCACTGGGTTATATTCACATACAGTACACGTAGGTAAAATATCGCAAGTAGTGAGAATCGAGCAATAATATTTGGGGGTTTAGTTCAACACACTAAGGGTCGTAATGGATACTGGACTAGTGAGATAGGGATTAAGTTGCACTCCAACAGTGCGTTTGTACGGTTATTTAACAAAACTGAAGAGAGATTCGCCAATAACCTATACTGAGAGTTGTTCTTACAGCATGTAGACTTCAGTATATTGTATGCATTCAAGTTTGCTTATTAATCTTAGGGCTCACTATTGATGAGAATTCTGTCTGAATCTGCATGTTCTTGCCTTTGTACCAGGTTTCTCTTAATCTTCTCTGTTCGACTTCCCTCGGCCAACCTGTTTTATTTTGACCTGAATGCAATTAGTTGCGCGAATTATATTGTGCATAGCAATTAAATATTAGACCACCGCTACTTTCAATTCTTCCTAGCTCTTCTCTTCGTTTCTCCTATCCTCTTTACTATCGACCGCGAGGGTATTAAATGTGGGAATCTTATTCTCCTGCTTTTCATGGCTTGTTCTTTTCCCGATACCCTCATTTTTCGAGGGGTCAGTACTCGTTTGTCCAACGTAATGGCATGCTATGACGGGTAGATGACATCAATGTTTCTCTCCTTAGAATAAGTCATCACCACCAACTTGGTTACGCTTTCGTTCATTTATACTTTTATTTACCTTTCGTCTTTCGCCTTTCCATCTTGCACTCTTACTTATTCTTCGAGGAGTCTTGGTTGGTTGGTTCCTCAGTTTAGGGGCTGTGACAACGCGGTCATGTAGCCCCGTGTACTTTGGGGGTGTGTAGAATCTGTCTGATAACCGGTGTTAATTGTGATGACTGTATTAGTGTGTGTTATCTGTTTTTAATTCAAGTAAGGACTGCAGACATTGAATTTCAAGTAGTTACTACTTTTGCCGCCAAACGCCACCGTCAACGACTACTATACTCTGATATACAAAAGATGGACGGTGAGAGCTGTCACCCGCTTGATTGGTGAGGTGACGAGAGGGGTAACGGTTCCCATAGCAACAGCGAACAATGTTGCAATGTATGCCGACACTGCAGTGAGCACATGGTTTGACTCAGTGTTCTACTGTGTCTTCACTCGCCACGGTCATTCGACCGCTCGGCAGGGGGGCTAACTTCCCCAGTATGTGTGTCTTCCTGCAAGCCTCTTGGAATGTTATGGAGTCATGATCTGCCTCAGTGGCAACGCAGCATTTCCCCACATGCTACTGTCAGCGACCATTATTGGTAATTCAGTGTATAGTTCAGAACTTGGCTACTAGACGCCACTGCCGTCGGCTCCTGGCGATGAACGTAGGAACCTAATTAGAGCGTTGTTTAACCTATAATTTTCACACAGGTGTAATTAGTGAAAGGTTCTTTAACTTAGCATAAGTCTATGACATGGGACCGCCGGCTTTACTTCCCCTCCGAAGGAAGGCATACTGAGGGATTTTTAACGCTCTTAAAAAATCTTACGAGTTCGGCCGGGTTTCAACCCGCGATCTTGGGCATAGAAGCCAGGCCGCCTATTCGAGGAGTCTGCTTGTCCGTGTAGCAGTTCTGTTATCAACCGTAGCGTAGCGTAACCCGTTGACTGAGCCTATTAGCTTTGAGAGCTTTATCTGTAGCTGAATTGGTTCCTGACAGCATTTGTTTGGTGGTGGGGGGTGATTACCTGACTCTTGATTGACCCGAGTGTGGCCTAGTGCTCTAGGCACATGAAAGTACAGAATCTATGAGAGAGATAGAGTGTAGTTAAGAGGCCATAGTGGTTAGTTTGTTGTATGAAAGGAAGTAGAAATGGCTTATGGCATGCCCCGGTGGCTTGGTAATCATCCCGAGAACTGTTGAGGGGGTTGGTGTTTGAGGTGGCTTTCTTATATAATTTTGATGCCTGTTTTTTGATACGGGCATCAATGTATTCCATGTTAGAATGTTCTTGGATTTGAGCATTGCGTTCGTACCATTCACAGTTGGTGAGGGCATGCAATGCTTTGTTTTGGACAACCTGTAGTTTCTTGAAGTGCTGCGTAGCCCCAGACTGGACTGGCATATTCCATTATTGGGCGTACAATGGTACGGTATGCTAGGAGTTTGCTTTTGGCAGTTTATTCTCGACCTTAAGTATAGGTCGGAGTTGCGCTAGGATCGCCTTCGCTTTGTTAGCGCGCGATGTAACTTCCTGAGCGAATGTTAATCTGTGATCTAGCGATCATTTATCAATCAGCCTGCTTATGCTTTTATGTGACAGGTTTTTCGAACAAAAGTCGCTTCGTATGTCGTGTCTCCATTCATCAGGATTACGTGTAAATGTGGCTGGCGTTATATCTCCGCAAGGAGAAATGTGCACATAGCGCACACGACTGCTTGCTTGGGATTTCTTCAGATACGGGAGTAAAATGCTCTAGAGATGGCAGCGTGAACACTTTAAGGAGGGTCAAGTCCGGAGATCCTAGGTTCGAGTTTTAGCGACCATCTTAAGTATGGTATTTCCACAGATGGGGCACCTATCGCAATCCTTGACTCCTTGATTATAGCTGCACACCTACTACGAACACCACAGAAACTCAGATTGCCAAACAAATTCATGATTGTTTTAAGTGATCGGAACATAGAGCTAGTTTACCCGTTACAGACAAATGCAATCTACAACCGAGTGCGTGGGGCTGATGACTATGTTGTCATGATGAGAGTTGACATGGGATCACCATCGGGACTCAAATCCGAATTTCCAGGTACAGAAATTGTCTGCGATGCCACCAGAATAAGTTTCACATCGTATCCTACTTTGACACGTGATGCTTAATTATCTCGTGGTGTAGTGGCTAGCATTCTTGGCAGCCACTCTCAAAGTTCGGATTCCAGACTCTGTTAAGACTCTGAGGGTTGGAACACTCAACCCCGCAACACTGAGGAGAGGCGAGTTCCGTTCCCATATTAGAGGCAGATAACCTCGCTGTTCCGCTCCCTTAAAACAATAACTAACCAACCTGTCATCCGGGTGGTTTTGCACTTGGGGCCACAGCAGCCGCCTTACTTACCCTAGCCGCTATTACACACTACTACATACATAACAGTAAGACAGGTTATCAGATAGAATTATTTCAGCAGTATAGATCTCTCCTGTGGTGCTCACAAGTGGCCGATCGTGACAAATGCGCATTCAAATGAAAGAGAATAGACATTAGCAGTGACGAATTGCACTCAAATTTCATAAATATCTTAATGTTCGACGATGTCGAATTGTAAATATTGTTACGTGCCACCCCCTAGTGGCACTTTTGTTAACTGGATTACGGTGGGTATAAAGCACAACACCAATTACTGCTTAAAGAAATAATTAATTTTATTGCAGCCAGAAAAATACACTACTCAACAGCAATCATTACCTTACTCCAGTTACCTCACGTCGAGAATACTTTCCCTTTCACTTGTCAACAGACCACAGTTAATCCTCTTCGCTAATGAGTCCGCTCCCGTACGCTCGCTGGAAATAGCTGCACTAGGTCTGTCACTGTACTATACACTGTTTCACAAGCACCACAACCACTTCCTCGGTGGCAAGAGAATCAGCTTCACTAGGGGTTTCGCAAGTCACCACACTTCTGTCGCTCAAGATAATCGCTCGCACTAGCTCGTAAAAAACAACAACAACTGCTAGACAGGTCGCACTTATATAGCAGGCGCCGGTGACACAATAAATGCTTCTAGATCCATCCAGGGTTCACGGCTTCTCGAGGTTTCCATCGCTGGTCCAGTCACGAATATTCTGGACTACCCCTTTGTCCTAGTAGCCCTGTTGCATAAGGCACACGCAATACAGGAGGCAGGCCACAGCCCAGCCCCGGGGGCAGTTGTGACTCATGCGGCGAGTGATGACACAAACTCACAGCCGTAACACCACCCCCTTCCTAAAAAGGCTGATCGTCCCGATCAATCATTGGTCCGTCTGTGTCCCTCCGTATGCTGCCAGGCGATCTCGGTGCACGATCTTCATCTTTGCCCTCGGGCTCCGCTGGATCCTGTAGACGACATCGTTGATCCGTTTCACGACTCGGTACAGGCCCTCCCAGGACTTCTGCAGTTTGGGTGACAGGCCTTTCTTCCGTAATGGGTTGAAGAGCCAGACCAGGTCGTCCTCGTGGAATCCACCGGCATCCGTCTGCTGGTCGTATCGGGTCTTCATTCGGTCGGTCTCGATCCGTAGTTTCCTCCTCGTGAACGCGTGTACGTCCTCCAGTTGGTCGACCAGTTCTTGACAATACTGGCTTACCGGGATCGGATCATTCCCAGGTCGGCCGAAGGCAAGATCGACAGGTAGACGGAGCTCCCTCCCAAACATGGCCCGGGCTGGTGTGCACCCGGTGGCTTCATGCACGGCGGCGTGGTAGGCCAGGATTAATAGTGGAAGATGCTTGTCCCAATCCCTCTGGTGCTCGCTGACGACTATTCGGAGATTGTTCTCGATGGTGCGATTGAATCGCTCTACCATCCCGTCGGACTGAGGGTGTAGCGGCGTTGTCCTTGTCTTCAGGATTCCCATCAGCTGGCATAGGTTCTGGAACACCTACGAATCGAAGTTCCTCCCTTGGTCAGAGTGCAGCTCCAGGGGTACTCCGTACCGGCTGACGAATTCCTTCACCAGGGTCTCTGCAATCGTCGCGGCTTCTTGATTAGGGAGCGCCATTTGGTAAAGTAGTCGCTGACGACTAATATGTAGCGGTTCCCTGCCTCGCTTAACGGGAATGGCACAGCAACATCGATGGCCACTCTCTCCATGGGGCCGCCCACGTTGTAGGTCTTCAGTGAACCCCGTCGTCTTCGTCCTGGGCCCTTGCTGGCTGCGCAATCGTGGCACCTCGCGCAGTAGTTCTCCACGTATGTTCGACATCCGATCCAGTAGAACCGCTCGCTCAGCTTCTCCAGGGTCTTCTTTATCCCTAGGTGTCCACCAGATGATCCTCCATGAACTTCCTTCAGGACTTCCTCCGTCATAGCCTTTGGAACGACGACTTGTTCCCGAGATGTCTTCCCGTCGGTGCTCTCCCAGGTACGGCAGATGAGGCCATCCCTCACAACCAGCGAGTCCCACTGCGCCCAGTAGGACTTAAACTTTGGGCTGCAGTCACTCACAATTTTCCACCCGGGTCTGGGGACACAGGCCCTCTTCCATACGGCTATCAGTCCCAGGTCATCATCTTCTGCTTGTGCCCGCGTGAAAGATTCGCGGCTCCAGCTCCCTTGAAGTTCCACGGTAGTTCTTCGGCACTGTATCCCGGTGTTCTCCTCCCTTCGGGCACAGAAGGTGCAGTCTTCGGGGCACGGTCTTCGTGACAGGGCGTCGGCGTTAGAATGCAGTTGGCCTTTCCTGTGCTGAATCTCAAAGTTGTACTGTTGAAGCCTCTCTAACCACCGCGCGAGTTGACCCTCGGGCTGCTTGAAGTTCAGGAGCCACCGCAGGGATGCATGTTCGGTCCTGATGAGAAATTCTTGCCCGTACAGGTACTTGTGGAAGTGTTC
Source organism: Meconema thalassinum (assembly GCA_946902985.2). NCBI lineage: Eukaryota > Metazoa > Arthropoda > Insecta > Orthoptera > Tettigoniidae > Meconema > Meconema thalassinum. Next base: position 16,322,318 of record OX336392.1, read on the forward strand.
AATGGTCTTCACGATGGCGAGCAGCTCCTTCCTGGTGACGCAGTAGTTCCTTTCTGGCTTTGACAAGGCTTTGCTGAAGTAGGCCACTACTCTCTCCTCGCCGTCCACTACTTGCGACAGGATCCCCCCTATGCCAAAGTCGCTGGCATCGGTGTCGACGATGAACCTTGTTCCAGGTCTGGGGTAGGCCAGAATAGGCGCGGTGCTCAGAGCCTGCTTGAGTTGTTCGAAGGCACTGCGGCATTCTGCTGTCCACGTGAAGAGTTGGTCCTTCTCAGTCAGTCGATGTAAAGGTTTGGCGATGTCGGCGAATCCTCTCACGAAGCGACGGTAATAAGTGCAGAGTCTCTGGAAGCTTCGTAGTTGGGACTTGTCTTTCGGAACTGGCCACCCCCTCACAGCTGCGGTCTTCTCTGGGTCGGTGCGCACCCCTTCCTCGGAGACGATATGCCCAAGGTACTGGACCCGCTTCTGGAAGAGCTGCCACTTCTTGGGGCTCAACTTCAGCTGGGCAGCCCGTAGCTTCAACAAGATCTCCTTCAGGTTGCTGTAGTGCTCCTCGAAGCTCCTCCCCAGAACGATGACGTCGTCTAGGTATACCAGGCAGGTCTTCCAGTGTAGTCCCCTCAGAATGGACTCCATTAGCCTTTCGAAGGTCGCAGGGGCGTTGCACAGACCGAATGGCATGACGGTGAACTGCCAGAGCCCGCTGCCCACAGAGAACGCCGTTTTCTCGCGGTCCTTAGGGTGGACCTCCACCTGCCAGTAGCCACTCTTCAAATCCAAGGTGGAGAACCATCTTGACCCTGATATGGTGTCCAGCGTGTCGTCGATCCGGGGTAGAGGGTAGCTGTCCTTCTTCGTGACGTCGTTCACCCGCCTGTAGTCCACGCAGAACCTGGTGGAACCGTCCTTCTTCTTCACAAGCACGACCGGAGAACTCCAAGGACTATGTGATGGCTCGATCACCCCTTGCTCCTTCATCTCTTCTACCATCCGGTCGACTTCGGCTTGCTTGGCGAGCGGGACACGTCGGAATGGGGCCCTAATCGGTGCGCTGTTCCCAACGTCGATTCTGTGCTGGACCAAGCTTGTCCTGCCGAAGACTTTGCTCCCCACGGAGAAGACATCCTGGAATTCGCGTAGCAGGTCCTGAAGTTGGCGGGATTGCTCTTCGTCTAAATGGTCCTGGGATCCTTGGTACAGCTTCTGTAGTTCTTCTGGCAGGGCGCGTCTTCTTCGGTTGTCCGTCTGCAGGTGTCCGTACGTCGTATCTGTGATGCGGGCAATCCAGGTAACGGGCTCGCAGACTCCTAGGTTGGTGTCCTGGTGAACCGTAATGTCGTAGTCGTTCAGGTTGGACAGGCGGACGTACGGCCGAGACGTCGTGTTGATGAGAGTCTTGGCAACTAGCAATCCTTTTGTCTGGATGTCCTCATATTTTGGCTCGATGACAGCCGCCACTCCCTCAGCAGTTCCGTCGACAATTACGGCAGCGCTGACCTCCGTCCTGGCGGGAACGATGACGTCTTCTCTCAGCCTTACTCGTCGTGCGGTGATGGACTCGTGCGCAGGTTGCAAAGCACGTTCCTCACCTCCGAAGTGCAGAGTGTTGGTACTCAGATCCAAGATGATGATGTTCTGGTCCAGGAAGTCCAGTCCAATTATCACTTCATTTGATACGTCGGCCACAAGCACTGAATGCTTTATCGCCCGTCGACCAATGACGAACTCCAGTGATGCTTCGCCATGTAACGGTGCGGTCTCTCCTGTCGCGGTTATTAGCTGGAGGTTCCTTTGTGTGGGTTGAACTCTCCACTTCGGGATCACGGTGGGGCTGACGATGGTCCTCGATGCTCCCGTGTCGATTAGCATGGGCCAGCTCTCTCCGTTGACGACTCCGTCGACCATCAGGCTGCTATTATCCCTCCGTAACTGCGTCACACGAACTTGGACTGCCGGGACTTGACGACTGCCACAAGCCAACCTTTGCCCCCCTAGGCTGGCTGATACTTGCTTTCCTGGGCCGCGCGGTTTCCCTACGGAAACCCTTGGCGGCGGCGATCACCGCAGTCCTTGCTCAGGTGGCCTCTCTTACGGCAGGTCCAGCAGGTCGGTAGTCCTCTTCCGGGCCGCCTCTCCGGATGTCCTTCGGCTACGTTTTTGCTGGTGGTACCGCGACTATCGAAGAAACGGCTTAGCGCCTCCATTAATTCGTCGGCCAGGGGCTTGGTCTCGTTGGTTTTTACTGGCTCGTCGACGTCCACTTGACGCACCCCTGCGTGCATTCTGGATGCCTGTTTTGCCGTCTCGAACTCAAGTGCGTGGCTCAGCGCATCTGCCAGGGTCTTATTGCGCGCGAGACGCAGCGCCTGTTGAGTGTCCGAGTCCCTTAGCCCGTCGGTGAAAGTCTGCGTCGCTATCTGCTCCAGAAAGTCGGCCGGCGCTGTTGGGTAGGCGAGCCTTACGAGGCGTGCGATGTCCATCTCGAACTCCTGCAGGGTTTCCGCGTTCTTCTGTACCCGGGTCCGGAGCTGCATCTGATAGGCCTGCTGACGATGGCTATCTCCATATCGGGACTCCATATGGGCGATCAGGGAAGCGTAGTCCTGGGATCCAGTCGGGATGGCCTGAAGGACGTTAAGGGCGTCACCTCTCAGCGCTACAATGAGAGCTGTAGCCTTTTCTGTGTTGTTCCAGTTATTTATGGAACAAGCCGCCTCGAACTGACGTAAGTAGGTGCTCCACGGGACCTTTTCGTCGAAGGTTGGGGGCGTCACTCTGCTATGTCCCGTTCCTGATATTCCCGGTGTAACGGTGGGCGGGCGTTGGCGCAGCTGGGCAACTTCCTCTCGTAGAGCGTTGAATTTCTCTTCCACCCCCGTCAGTGGGCGTTGGCGCAGCTCGGCAACTTCCACTTGTAAGGCGTTGAATTTCTCCTCCACACCCATCAGCGGTCGTTGGCACAGCTCGGCAACTTCCACTTGCAAGGCGTTGAACTTCTCCTCCACCCCCATCAGCGGGTGTTGGCGCAGCTCGGCAACTTCCACTTGTAAGTCGTCGAACTTCTTTTCCACTGCTGCGACTTCCTCACGTAGGCCCTGTTCTAATTTCCTTTGGCTCTCCTCTAATTTCGTCAGCAGACACTCTTCCAGATTTTTCTGGCCATCCAGAAATTTGGCTGTTAGGTCCTCTGCTAACTTGTTCTGGCCGTCCTTCAGGTCCTCTGCTAGCTTATTCTGACCTTGTTCTAATTTGGAAGTTAGGTCCTCGGCTAAACTTTTCTGGCTGTCTTCCATCTTCTTCAGGTCCTCCGCTAACTTATTTTGACAGTCTTCCATCTTCTTCTGGCTGTCTTCTAGCTTCTTCTGGCCGTCTTCTAATTTGGCAGTTAGGTCCTTGGTTAAATTCTTCTGGCCGTCTTCTATGCCATTTAACTTTTCTAGCAATGCTGCCAATTGCGCCTCCATTTTAGTTGTTTGCCTTGTAAAGGGCATGCACTCACAGGAAAACTAGAGAAAATGACCTGCTCGGGTTTTGAAACCAGGACCGTCAGGTGTTGTGCTTGAGTTCGTAATCCGGCTTCTGACACCAGTTGTTACGTGCCACCCCCTAGTGGCACTTTTGTTAACTGGATTACGGTGGGTATAAAGCACAACACCAATTACTGCTTAAAGAAATAATTAATTTTATTGCAGCCAGAAAAATACACTACTCAACAGCAATCATTACCTTACTCCAGTTTCCTCACGTCGAGAATACTTTCCCTTTCACTTGTCAACAGACCACAGTTAATCCTCTTCGCTAATGAGTCCGCTCCCGTACGCTCGCTGGAAATAGCTGCACTAGGTCTGTCACTGTACTATACACTGTTTCACAAGCACCACAATCACTTCCTCGGTGGCAAGAGAATCAGCTTCACTAGGGGTTTCGCAAGTCACCACACTTCTGTCACTCAAGATAATCGCTCGCACTAGCTCGTAAAAAACAACAACAACTGCTAGACAGGTCGCACTTATATAGCAGGCGCCGGTGACACAATAAATGCTTCTAGATCCATCCAGGGTTCACGGCTTCTCGAGGTTTCCATCGCTGGTCCAGTCACGAATATTCTGGACTACCCCTTTGTCCTAGTAGCCCTGTTGCATAAGGCACACGCAATACAGGAGGCAGGCCACAGCCCAGCCCCGGGGGCAGTTGTGACTCATGCGGCGAGTGATGACACAAACTCACAGCCGTAACAATATAGTATGTCAGAACTGTATCATAACGAGGGTCATTATAACACTAATTTTCATTATGAAACAGTTTCTCCCACCAATCAGATCTCAAGAAACAGCTGTGTGACCAATTAGGTGAGGATAGCATCGCACCTGCGCTGACTTCCACGGCCTTCTATTTTAAATTTGCGTGGCGAATGTCATAGTGGGGAATTTGAGGAGGCCATGGTCAAATACAAGGTGTATTCTCTGCATCCCATGCGCTCTGTTCAGTACATAAAACTGGCGAAATCTCGACAGATATTTATGAATATTTATGTTCGAACATAAAATAGTTATAATTATTGTCGAACATAAACAGTCGAATGCAACTCGCCTATAATTAAGATACTCGTATTGGAAATAATAGAACTCGCTTTGCTAGTTTTCTAAACATACCGTACTCGTGTCTTAATTAAGCCTCCGTGGCTTAGGCGGCAGCACGCCGGCCTCTCACCGCTGGGTCTGTGGTTCAAATCCCGGTCACTCCATGTGAGATCTGTGCTGGCCAAAGCGGAGGCAGACAGGTTTTTCTCCGGGTACTCCGGTTTTCCCTGTCAAAATTCCATTCCAGCAACACTCTCCACTATCATTTCATTTCATCTGTCATTCATTTAATCATTGCCCCAGAGGAGTGCGTCAGGCCTCGGCAGCCGGCACAGTTCATATCCTCGCCGCTAGATGGGGGCTTCATTCATTCCATTCCTGACCCGGTCGGAGACTGGAAGCAGGCTGTGGATTTTCATTTTCACTCGTGTCTTAATTATTGTCATTATAGGCTCGTTGCATAATGTACTAATAATTTCTTTTAAAATTATTTTAAAGAAAATGTACGAAGTGTGCGATTTGCAGATACTGTTGCTGTAGGAAAATACGCTCCATAATTGCTGTCCACTTCACATTTTGGCCGCTGTGACGCATGTTTCATGTCATTTTAACATTCCCAGGTATTTCCTTTATCATTTTACATGGATTTCAGAAACAGTAAATCAAAGGAATGAGTACTCAAATCGTATAATTTCATAAATATCGAATAACCGGTGAGTGTTATGATGATTCAATTTTCAGTGATTATCTTCTTTAGTTAGGTAACATAGAACTTGGAATTCTAACTGAAATGTAAATAGTGCTCTATATTCATTTGGTTGAAATAAAAACATAACAACCTTTCTCCTCAAGTCTCTCATTATAAACCTATTGGGGAAAGTGTGGTGTATGAACATGCGAGATTTCTCGCACGGGTCAGCTAGTCAGATAAAATCCACTTACACCATTACACGGAAATTGAATAGAATGAAACATGGTATATAGGTAGGCTTGCCATACGTCCCGGTTTGGCCGGGACAGTCCCGGTATTTTGCTCTTGTCCCGGTGTCCCGCCCGGTTTTATCGATGTCCCGGAAAATGACTGTAAGATGTAAAAAGGGAAAGGGTGTTTTCTCTCATGAACAATGCCTGAGCATTAATGAAAGAGTCCACTGCAAGAGCATTGATTGTTTGTAAAACCAACTTTGGCCTTCTTTGCTATGATTTTTATGAAAAGATCAAGCTTAAAAAATACATTTTGAAAAAAGTACATTCAAGTCAAAAATATGAGTGGTTTGAAAACAAGGAATAACATTAACTCATTAATTGATTGTTTTTGTAGTTAGACAACAAGTTGTAGTTTTTCAAAAAATAATAAACCTTAGTAATTGTTCAATTAAACAATTTTAGTATTTTAAATTGTATTTTGTTAACACTTCTTTCTAGATGGTAGACAAGAAAAAATTATCATTAAAAAGGAAAAATTATATATTTTTTTGTAGCAAAAATTCCTTTTTTATTTTTAAAAGGTGTGTAGAATTAACAATTTAGGATGCCAGATTCCCCCCTCCCGTCACTTGCGAGGCTTTAAAACTCACCATTTTGCTTCTAATTTTTAAAGAAATTCCCGGGGGGACCCCCGGACCACCCCAGACCCCCCGGTAAGGCCATCCCCTATTAATGTGTCCCGGTTTCACTCACCAAAAATATGGCAAGCCTATATATAGGGAGTGTACGGATGTCATAATAGACTCATTTGATTCTCTACTTGGGTGAACGATGGCTGCATGAAGAAGGGGGTGGGGGATATCGGTGCGCAGCCAAGTGTAGAGGAGGGGGAGTCCGTCCTTGGCCTAGTTCTCCAACGTGGTAGCTGCTCGGGGTGGATGACCATTCCACTCACCTCTAACCTCCACTCTGTATATGGGTCAGTCGCAGAGCCGACCCCTCATCTCAGTATAAAACAATGTCTCCGATTCTTGGATGTCACGGGTAATCTCGAGAACCACTGGTTGGATTATGATGCGGTTTCCACCATTCTGTACAGGATATCTCAAGGAAGGTTTCTGTAGAAAATAATTTATTTATGATCAAAGGAAGCCAAGCAGTAACGATTTCAGTGATGAAGTCTAAAACAATATCTGGTGTCAGTGCGTTTTTAAGCTTACGCTACGTAAACCGTTGAAATGTCAATATACTATGAGTGTAATAATTGTTCTGCAAGAAAGGTTCTACCGAAAAGTCCGCGAGAGCATATCTCTATCTTCAATGCATCGCCCTCTATAAGTGATTTTACGTTTTCATTTCTTCCAACTATCTCCATTCAGTTGCTGAGGCGACTGTTTACGAGCTAGCTATGGGCGAGTCTATCACCCCAGTTACAGCCTAGCTAGCGGGCGAGCATATTACCCCAGATACAGTCAGCAGCAAACTGTCGAGTCGTGTTGAGTTAAGACTTCAGAGAAGAGTGGTTGTGTTTGGAGTTTCCCTGGAAATGCAACTCGGCTTTTCTTCATTTCTCCTGTGACTTTTCGTTCCGCAAAATACACAGTCAAGTTAAGATTGGACGGAAGGGGGATTTGCGTTTCTTGCACCTCGCCATTCTTAAATTACGTCTGACAAGAATTCGTTGCGCATGCCTCTCCATGATAATATAATTAATAGTCCAGTCAGTGATTTGAACCCATCATGCTGAGACCTAAAACGGATATAGGTCGTAGTTCATTTTCATCGACAAAAAGCGCTTATCACGTAATGCATTCATAACTGTTCCGTCGAAACAAAAGTTATTCACAGAGAAGGGGAACTTCCTAAATTCACTTGTTTCTTCAACTGTTTTTGTTTTGGTTTAGCAATGGCCTTAAGATAGTGGGTTTGATCGTTATCTCATCCCAATGGCAGTTATGCGTATTTATATAAGACAATATTCCATTTACTGGTGCGTTATATAACCCCTCAAGGACAAAATTCGGCCTTCATAAAGCAATAGCACGGAATGTTAAACCTTTCCTAAGATTATTTATTTATCGTATGGCTTTTAGTGCCGGGAGTGTCCGAGGACTTGTTCGGCTCGCCTGAGTCTGTAGCCGCTTCCAGCGGACACCCTAAAGGGTGAGCTACACGTTCCGTTCAATTTCAAGTAGTTCCGACTTTCGCTACCCGATATCAATGATACCTAGTGGTGAATGTTGGAACTTTGATACAGCGTTCCGACGAACTCGAACCTAACAATTTAGCTTCACACAAGTTTAGTCTGTGGAAGGATCTTTTACATGCCATAAATCTATGACATGGGACCGCCGGCTTTACTTCCCCTCCGAAGGAAGGCATACTGAGGGATTTATAACGCTCTTAAAAAATCGACGACTTCGGCCGGGTTTGAACCCGCTATCTTGGGCACAGCAGTTCAGCATGCTACCGACTACGCCACCATAGTCGCTATTCTTAGGATAAGATGTGGAGAATTCCTGCCTATTTATTGTTGCAGTGTAGTCTATTGTTATCGTTAGTGGCAATTGTGCACTGTTGCTGAGCATTAGACGTGTGTCTTAAAAATAATTTCCCGTTTGGAAGAATATTACCGGCACAAACACACAACCTTGTAATACTTTCAGATGATCATTATTATTTATTCAATTCACCACTACAAACATGGGTTACTCTAAAGCACGGGCTAAACCAAGTGCTTTACAACAATACACACTAGGCTATAGAGTGATATTACATAATACAAAATAGAGAGTTCGAGATCACTCAATCACTAGCCAGGAAGGATCGCACAATATTGCATGTGGACAAGAGGTCTGCTCCTGTAGATGGTCGGCGGAAGATTATTATTATTATTGTTTATTTTGCGCATGCGCTTACACATTCTCAGCATATTTGCTGGAAAGAAATCATTTACAATCCCAGATACCGTATATTAGGAGCAAATTCTTGGTGACTGCATTGAGTAGTAGCTTTATAGTGGGGAGGTTAGGTAAAACCACCGTTCATTTTTTGATAGAAGCATGAGACTTGGCACATTTATAGTTTGGACCCTGAACGTTTGATCTGAGATGGTAGCCACTTCCGGAAGTCGCGCCGAGTGCCTGTTTTACATGGTTGCATACCCACCCGGAGTGAACTACGAAATCAACGCTTAACTTGATTACAAATGCCTGTTTTGATTTGCGATGAATACTTTTTGCACACAGAATCGCCTGGAAAACGTTGGTAACACTATTTGGAGTGGAAGGATTTAAATTTGTTGTGTGGTTGCCTACCTACTAGGCGCATCTTTCTTAAAGCTGCAAAAACAAGCCACCACATTCTCCAAGCTTTAATTTATTTAATAAAAATCACAAATCATTTTGATAACTTACAAAAAAGCAAAAAAGGAAGAATAATTAGACATGAGAAAACAAAGGATAAGAAGGCAGAAGTCCATGTTTTGTAATGCGTGTGGCAGTATGCATCAGGCTCACCAAAACTAATCTTCGAGGCTCAACAAACTTCCTAAAAGAAGGGAAAAAATGTATTAAAATAATCTCTTAGCTATTAAGTGGACAGTCATCACCAGAAAATAAAGACGGAAGTGGAAAATAAGCAGAAAATATTACTTAGCACTTTGCGTCACAAGAGCACAGTTCCGTGCACTTCAAGTTTCATCTCCTGCATACACATTGCTGAAGCCTAGTTGCACAAATTTCGCACCCGCAACGGATTAGTTCTAAGCAAGCCTTAGTTGCAATGGGATGGACTTCCCAGCCCCAATCTGACGGTGAGGGTAGCTCCTGGATGGGGCTCAGAGATCGTCCGCACACATAAACCCCCTGGTACATGGCACTCCGGAAGTGTTGCTCGAGTGCATTCTGCGTTGGAGTAATACTCTCCAGAGATCGGTTTTTCTTGGTAAAAAATTCCTTTCGGCAGACATTTACGTTGACAAATTAACTCTACCTGCAATGCAATAAAACACAAGTGATAACGACGAAGTTCAACAAAAACGCATCGGTAACGATTATGAATCAATTTTTCCTACCTGTCATACACAGTGATTACCAACTCTTCCATATAAGGTAAAGCTTTGTCCAAATCGTGCTCCTGAGCTGCAAAAAAACCTTTGGTGGCGTCGGGATAAGCCGTCCATGCTTCAAAGGCACTCTTCTTACCTTTGTTGGAAAACGAGGAAACTGTATCACATCCAGAAAATGCGTGAAATAGGGGTTACGACCTGCAACAAGTAAAGCCTCTTTAGTCACCATTGCCTTTCCATGATAACATATGTTTTATCACCGACGTTGGTCCCTACCTAAATCTTGGGTAATTTTATGTGCAGCTACAATCTGGTGGTTCGTTCCCGTGCCAATGTGGACCCAGAGCTCTTCAATATCCGTCAATTTAGGCACAGTACTCACGACCAATACAAGGACATCGGTGTCCACAGTTCGCACAAGAAGTTTCCGGTATCCCTGACTAACACAATCCGCGATGTGAATCATGACACTTATGTCTGCCTCTTCGTGATTGCATGGAGACAACATATCCATATCTTCTCGATGAGGCGATGCTGACACAGACGAATCCTGTGTACTGTACATTTCTTTGCCCTCCTGTGTGATCTTTTGTATTTGCGTATTTAGAAATTGGAACAACTCGCATGTGTTTTCGGAGTTGCGCAGAAAGTTGGGCCATCCTTTCAGAATGCGTGTGCCAGCTGTGACTCTCGTGCGTATTACTTCAGCCCGTTCTGCCCTTGTGTGGTTTTTCAGACTATCCTGTATATACTTGTCCCAAATGACATCAACGCAATGAACAGTATTAAGTTATTTCCTGCTTGCCACGGTGGGTGAGTGGTTATAGTGTCTGACTACCAACCCCAAGCTTGCAGGTTCGCCCCTGGCCATGGTAAGTGATTTTTGAAGGCGACAAAAATCACGATACTCATGTCATACGTTGTTGGCATGTTAAAGAACCCATTTGAATTCAGTAGGCCGTGTTCAATGGCAAAATTAATCTCGGGATTTTCCGCCAACACAAAGTTCCTCCATTCTCTACTTGAAAGCGCTGTAGTGTCAAGGAGTTTAGATATCTAACCTCCTTGACTTTCATAGCATTCAAAGGAACGACGAAATTCGACATGCAAGCTACCCTCTGGGTGTCGAGTAACAAAGCTTGCACCAGGCACCCGAGGCCATACGATATTATTATTATAGTTATTTCCTGAGGAGTGGCATAAAAATGCAGTCGGCATATTCCCGAAACGTTCTTGACTGTCCGGGATGTAGCATATGGACTAGGGCAGGTCCATCGATAATTTGTGCCTGTACGGCGGGTTCGTCACTGGTGTGGAAGCCATCTGGACTTGCAGCCATCAAACATTTCAAAAGATCTGATTTTTTGCCCGGTCTTGGTTTGCTGTTTGTGGAGAGACACGGTGGTGTTGGTTGGTTTTCATGTGCGAAAATACTATCTAGGTATCCCAATCGGTGCTTACTTGTAGCTATGTATAATTTACTGAAAAGACTGCAGTCGTTTTTGAGGCCGACGATTTTTAGCCTATTTTCAATTTTGAAAAAATAGGCTTATGAGATCACCTTTTGTCCGTGTGTGTGTGTGTGTGTGTGTGATTCGTGTGTGTGTCCCCCCCCTAATAAAATCTAAACGGATGGAGCGATTTCAATGAAGCTCGGAAAGTTCATAGCACTATTCCCGGCGACCTCGACCGTGCCCTTCAAATTTTGTTACGACTCACCAATCCAACATGGCGGCTGTGCGAAATATTTCACCAGCATTCAATATCTCCGAAACTATTGCCGATATTACCCTGGCATTTTCTATGGTGATAGAGGGAACTACTATAAGTTCACTTATGTGACTTTTGAAAACCTGGTAACAACAAAACCAACATGGCGGCCAAGCGAATTTGCGACTTTAAATAGACGTTTCTCGCGATTTGACCAACCAAACGCAATGAAACTTGGTACAGTATATGTTTATATACATTGTAATGCACCGACATCTAACTTCGTTCAATTGTTTACATAATCACAAGATGGCGGATGTGCGAAATATTTCACCGGCATTCTATATCTCTGAAACTATTAGCGGTAAACCCCTGAAATTTTGTACGGAGATAAAGGGCACTACTGGAAGTCAATCTATAAGACTTTCAAAAACCGGTTAACTAAAAAACGAACATGGCGGCCAAGCGAATTTGAAAATTTTAAATAGACCTTTCTCGCGATTTAATGTTCCAAGCGCACTGAAACCTGGCACAGGAAATATTTATACACATTGTAATCCACTGGTATCTAATTTAGTTCAATTGTTTACATAACCTCAAGATGGCGGCAGTGCGAATTTTAAAATTAAGATTTTATTTATTGTGATGTAGTCATGCGATCGAGGTGAAAGTTTGAATAATGAACCTACGCAATAATTTTCCTTTAATGGTATATGACTCTATGGCCTATACATTTAACAATCCAACATGGCGACCATCCGAAATATTTAGACGATACTGAATATCTACGAATCTATTTTAGCAATCAAACTGCATTTTTAAATGTTCATAGGGGCTATGAACTTAAATTCACCTATAGGACTTTAAATAACCTGGTGATCACAAATCCAACATGGCGGTGACGCGAATTATAAATATTCACATGGACGTTTCTCGCAATTTAACCATCCGCGTGCAGTGAAACGTGGTACAGTAAATCCTTATACGAATGTTAATCCACTGGCATCTAATTTATTTCAATTGTTTCCATAACCTCAAGATGGCAGCTGTGAAAAATTTTAAACTCTCCTTGTTTTTTCTTGTGTCCTAATCATGCGATTGAAGTTTGAATGCTACACGTTCACAATAATCTGCATGTAACAGTACATAACTCTAGGACCTACATATATAAAATCCAACATGGCGACCATCCGAAATATTTAGTCGGTTCTCAATATCTACGAATCTATTACAGCAATCAAACTGAAATTGTGTATGTTGATAGTGGCAATTAACATAAGTAGGATATATGAAAATAGGCTGTATAGTTCTTCACGGAACTACTTGTTTCTTTTCTCTTGGTCAGCGATGCTTTTGAAGCTGACGTAAAAAGAGGGTATTTATTTTGCTTCACGGTGTCTTAACAGTTTCCCCCCCGCTGATAAGGCGTTCCTCGACAAATTCTTTGTATTGCTTTTCGCCCAGTACTTCAATGGTAACGACTTCAGAGGATGCGACCCGCTTGCTATCAATATTGTACAAATCCGAGCTTTCTTCCAAAAAAGGGTTTCCTAGTTCAACAAAGACACTATCAAGATTTTTAACGTCCTCCATAAACCTCGCTTTATCGGAGCTGTTGTCGCTGTGATGTAGGGTACTATCAGATTCGCTTCTCAGATTCCAATGAAAAAGTGCAAACAACAAAATTAGAAAAAGTCATGTTATTACTTTGAGAATGAAAAATTGCCGTAACTCACCTTTTTTTCCAAGTCACCACATCCTAAACGAACAACACGAACCACATAAAATGTAAATAAATGTAAACCTTACCGTTGTTAGAAGTACCTAAAAACAATTTTTAACTGTAAGTATGCATAACCTATAACACAGGGATGTAACGAATAGTCGAAATAAACGAGGGACAACAGCTTTAAAAGCAAAGAAAATATTTACCGTGTATGTACTTATCAATATATTCGCATGCACAGGATGAATGACGCTCAATTATCTCCAAGAAATCAGTTCCCCAAACACAGCAAAACAACACAGCACCAGCACCAAGCTTCTGTTACTGACCGCAACAATACACGGCGGTAGCGTCGTGTCGTTACCCGCGTCTAGCTGCATAGAGATTAGGAGCGTGTGACGTCACGCGCACTTCTGCATCTCGCTTCATCAGGCGCGTCGTCTGATTCTCGGTCCCCAACAGAGGCGAGGGCACATAATAAATACATTGGCGAGTTTTTGAAAATGAGAAACGGCATTTGTAATCGACTTAAGCGTAGAAATCCGTAGTTCACTCCGGGTGGGTAGGCAACATTGCAAAACAGGCACTCGACGCGACTTCCGGAAGTGGCTACCATCTCAGATCGAAAGTTTAGGGTCCAAACTATAAGTGTGCCAAGTCTCATGCTTCTATCAAAAAATGAACGGTACCCCATTGATTTTCGTCTTAACCTCCCCACTATTATCCTTTTCCCTCACTCCTTCAGGCCTGATCGCCTAGCCTTACTACGCGACACGTAGAAAGTATGGCTGTATTATTATTAATGAAGGGCAAATGATTTTCTTAGTTACATAAAATGAAGTTGTTGACAAATGGTGGCTTCTGTCAAATATTAAAGCGTGTGTAGTAAATACAGTATAAGTCAATTAGTTGTCTGTCTGTTAGGTAGTCAGCCCGAAGGCTGGTTGGATCCTCTAAATAGTACCGCCATTAGGTTATGTGGGTAGATACAAAATCCCAAGGCAACGCTATATAGAGGCGTACTAGGCAAGATGAGGAGTGAGGTAGTTTGTCATTGCTTTCCTCACTGAGTCAGAACAGCAGTACTAACCCTATGAATCGAACCTTTCACAGCATACACAGGCACTGACTGTGCCCTGAATGCCGTTACTAAGCACCACCCATACCTCAGTAGCTTCCATATAATCACAGCCATGAGTGAGACTGAGACATCGGTGATACTCTAGCCTGTGCCAACAAACACTGACTGTACCCTGAATGTCATTACTAAGCACCACACATACCTCAGTAGCTTCCATATAATCACAGCCATGAGTGAGACTGAGACATCAGTGATACTCTAGCCTGTGCCAACAGACACTGACTGTGCCCTGAATGTCATTACTAAGCACCGCCCATACCTCAGTAGCTTCCATATAATCACAGCCATGAGTGAGACTGAGACATCAATGATACTCTAGCCTGTGCCAACAGACACTGACTGTGCCCTGAATGTCATTACTAAGCACCACCCATACCTCATTAGCTTCCATATAATCACAGCCATGAGTGAGACTGAGACATCGGTGATACTCTAGCCTGTGCCAAGAGACACTGACTGAGCCCTGAATGTCATTACTAAGCACCACCCATACCTCAGTAGCTTCCATATAATCACAGCCATGAGTGAGACTGAGACATCGGTGATACTCTAGCCTGTGCCAACAGACACTGACTGTGCCCTGAATGTCATTACTAAGCACCACCCATACCTCATTAGCTTCCATATAATCACAGCCAGGAGTGAGACTGAGACATCAGTGATACTCTAGCCTGTGCCAAGAGACACTGACTGTGCCCTGAATGTCATTACTAAGCACCACCCATACCTCAGTAGCTTCCATATAATCACAGCCATGAGTGAGACTGAGACATCGGTGATACTCTAGCCTGTGCCAAGAGACACTGACTGTGCCCTGAATGTCATTACTAAGCACCACCCATACCTCAGTAGCTTCCATATAATCACAGCCATGAGTGAGACTGAGACATCAGTGATACTCTAGCCTGTGCCAACAGACACTGACTGTGCCCTGATTGTCATTACTAAGCACCACCCATACCTCATTAGCTTCCATATAATCACAGCCATGGGTGAGACAGAGACATCGGTGATACTCTAGCCTGTGCCAACAGACACTGACTGTGCCCTGAATGTCATTACTAAGCACTACCCATACCTCAGTAGCTTCCATATAATCACAGCCATGGGTGAGACAGAGACATCGGTGATACTCTAGCCTGTGCCAACAGACACTGACTGTGCCCTGAATGTCATTGCTAAGCACCACCCATACCTCATTAGCTTCCATATAATCACAGCCATGAGTGAGGCTGAGACATCGGTGATACTCTAGCCTGTGCCAACAGACACTGACTGTGCCCTGAATGTCATTACTAAGCACCACCCATACCTCATTAGCTTCCATATAATCACAGCCATGGGTGAGACAGAGACATCGGTGATACTCTAGCCTGTGCCAACAGACAAATGCAAATGTACTGCATTCATCAAGAGTAGGTAAACAGGCCTGTCAATTAGTTGGAAGGTCAATAATTAAAACGTCGACTGGTACAGTACCGCATGTGGGACTCCAACACGTTACCCAGTTAAAATACCACTGAGCCAAAACTATGTGAATTAAAAGCCGGAGATTGCGGGTTCGAGCCCCGCATACGTTAGACACCTTGTAGATAAGTTATGTTTATACAACACATAACTTACAGCTATAAGTCTCCATTTGCCATTAACATGGTCGTGAAAATCCAAATATTGCAATTGTCGTTGTTTTCCTAGTCAACCTATTCCTAGAATGCGGATCGGTGCGTAAACGTTTTTCAATGCTTGGTATACTCCAATTTTATGGACGATGGTTGCGCGTCAAGGACGGAGAAATGTAAGGGAGGCTTTGTATCAGTCCTTGGCCTCGACAGCTGCTCGGGGTGGATGGTCATTGAACTCCACCCCTCAGCAGAGCGGCACAGCACTGTTGCACGTGTGCAGCAGACTAAGCCATTGACCATGGCGGTGTGACTTAATGGGCGGGTATAGTATCTCGCCGCCGACGGTCTGCTGCTTGCATGAGACCGAGCCGTGCAGTAATCCGAGCCCAGCGATCAATAATGTTTGTTTATGTATAGCTATAGCGACACAGCCTGCCTGTCGTAGTGTCTGTGCGGAAGTGGCGAAGGCTAGCCGCGCGAACACACACACATTTAGGACGCGATGCGCTTAAGGCTTGAGCTGCTTGCTGGCGGTGTTTCAGGGAGGAGGGGGAATTTTAGGGTAGGAATTAAAATAAATTCCACCAATGGTGCTTCAATCGCAACATACCTTGTAATACTTTCAGATTATTATTATTATTATTATAATCGTTTCGGTCTTCTATGGACCACGTTCTTTCACTTTGGCCCAGTGTTCGTGCATTCTTCTTCGGTGAGCTTCCTTTCGTTCTTCGGTCCACTTCTTGCCGGTTTTCAGTATAGGTTTTGGCTGAAAACTCTGTATTTCCCCAAGTTTCTTCTTCAAAGAGTCATATTCCAACATGTCCTCATGTTATATCCCCAGTTCTTGTAGGTATTTTTCCACCTCTGTAAACCAGATCCCTTTGGTTTTCTTTTCCGCAAAGTAGGCACAGATTCGATTGGACAATCTTCCGGAGCTCATTCGTGTTAAATGGCCATTATACTTGCTTCCACTTACTTGTGCCGGGCTCGGGCTACTCTCCGTATTATTTCCAATCGACCTCTCTTGGTCAACTCTTGTTCTCTTCCGACCCCGATGGTATTAGGGTATCCGAGGCGTAGGGAAGCTCTTCCTTTCCGCTATAATTGACCCTTATCTCATCTTTCCTGATACCCTCATTCTTCGAGAGGTCAGCCTTCCTTTTCTTTTCATGTTATCTCCTGCCTTCTGCTCAAGGAGGCAGGGTGTGTGTAGCCCCACGACTTATGGTACACCCTCAAGGGCTCACGATCTTGGGGGATTCCTGATCTGGGTCCGTTCCCCCCCCCCCTTTTTTCCACTGAGCTTGGGGTGGGCCCTCTCCACTTTCCCCCTTTCCTATCTGCCTTTCATGGCTCTCCTTCCAAGTCCCTCAATCACCATTCTTCGAGGGTTGGCGGCATTTCTTTTCATCCTGTCCTTTATTAGCCTTATCCTTTATTTGTTTACCATTTCTTCTTCTAGTTTTTAGTTAGTATTATAGTTTTCATTCTCGTCTCATCTTTCACCATCAGGGGCCGGTAACCTGGATGTTAGGCCCCTTAAAACAACAATTATCATCATCATCATCAAATACCTTCCCCCTCCTCCAGAAAAATGGTTGGCCATCCTCGGACCCACTATCCTCCCGGAGAAAATTCCCGGGAAGAAATAGTAGTCACTGATGACGATAGTTATTGTTTTAAGGGACGGAACAGCGAGGAGATTTGTCCCAGTGATGAGTTAATCGCACGAGTAAAATGTTATTTTAGTTGTGCACTATTTGTCAACAAGTCCAACCCCTCGTCCACGTCGTGGGAGACGGGCAACGGCACAAAGTAGGGGATTGCCTGTAGGGGCGAAGTACACTGGGGACTTTGTGTGCCCCGGGACCGTTACGGTAGCTGTGAAGGTCCTACAGGAACCCTGAAAAGTGACGGCTAACGGGGCTCTGGTGAAGCTACGATAGGCCCAGCAAGCCAGTAGTGGATGAAACCAAATGATTTCAAGAATGGAACGAGCCTCGGACATGATGGATTTAATAGACGACACGGCTGTACACACGGACTAAGATTTGGAACTTTAAACCTAAGACGCTGACGGGGAAGGTGCAGGAGATAGTGGATATGATGGAAAGAAGGAAGTTGGATTTATTGGGATTGGCAGAAACAAAGTGGAAAGGGGGAAGGAAGGAGAGAACTGGGAAAAGGCTATAGACTGTACTGGAGTGGGAACGAAGAGGAATGGAGTGGGAGTAGTAGTACGAGATGGTTTAAAAGAAGAAGTGAGGAGAATAAGTGATAGGATGATGAAAGTGAAAGTAGCACTGAGGGGAGGGACCGTAGAAATAGTGCAAGTGTATGCTCCACAAGTAGGCTGCGCCTCTGAAGAGAAGGGGGAGTTTGAAGAGGAATTGCAGAAGCAGCTGGTAGGAAGAAATATGATTGTTATGGGGGATCTCAATGCCCATGTAGGAAGAGAAAGACAAGGTTATGAGAGTGTTCTAGGACCAGAGGGTTGGGGCGGAAGAAATGAGGAAGGAAAGAGACTGTTGGACTTCTGCCAGAGGAACAGCCTGCTAGTTGGGAACTCCAGGTTTAAGAAAAGACAGAGCCACACAATCACATGGTACAGTGATGACTCGACCAGGAAGTCGGTGGTCGACTATATACTGTATGAGAAAGAACTAAATAAGAACATCACGGACATCAAGGTTATACCATCGGAGAACCTGGATAGCGACCATCGATTGCTGGTAATGAACCTGAGAGGGAGTAAGGAGAAGAAAGGGACTGAGAAACAGGAAAGACGTATAAGGATATGGAAACTGAAAGAAGGGGATAGAAGGGTCGAGTACCTCAAAATGGTAAAGGAAGGAATTCCAACAGATGAAGAAAGAGGGATGGAAGAGGAATGGGCTAGATTTAAGAAGACACTAGTAGGTGCAGCAGAAGCAGTATGTGGGAGGACAAGTAATAAGAAGAGGTGGAAGGAAACACCATGGTGGAATGAGAAGACAAAAGATACAGTAAGGGAAAAGAATAGAGCCTTTAGGAGGTGGTATCAAAATAGGACGGTAGAGACAAGGGAAGAGTACCAGGAAAGAAAGAAGGAGGCGAAGAGAGTAGTGGCTGAGGAGAGAAGAAAGTGGATGGAAGAGTGGACAAAGATGATGGAGGATAGTGAAGGTACAAAAAAGGTCCTGTATGGGATGGTAAAAAATAGGAGGCGGAAGGATCCTACGGATTATGTTAGAATGGTGAACAAAAGGGGACAAGAGATAGAAAATAGGGAAGAACTGAAGAAAATGTGGAAATAATATTTTGAAGAACTTCTGAACCCAAATGGAAAAGATGGTGAGGAGGAAGATATCGGGAAAGAGGAAGATGAACTGCAAACAGAGAAGGACTTAACATGGAAAGAAGTGGAAGATGCAGTGAACAAGATGAAAGGAGGGAAGGCACCGGGTGTGGATGAGTTGAGTGTGGAGATGGTGAGAGCAGCAGGAGAGGTGGGGATACAGTGGTTGTACCGAGTGATGAGGACAGCATGGAAGGAAAGGAAGACCCCAGAGGACTGGAAAAAAGGAATAATTGTCCCGATCTTCAAGAAAGGTATTAGAACAGATTGCAGAAACTATCGGGGAATAACACTGATGAGTCATTGTGCAAAGATCTTCGAGAAAGTTTTGGAAAAGAGAATTAGGACAAGGATAGGAGGGATGAGGGAAGAACAACATGGCTTCAGAGCAGGAAGGTCCACAGTGGATTTGATTTTTGGTGTAAGGCAGTTACAAGAACAGCACTATGAGTATGGAACAGATCTACTGATGGCCTTCCTGGACATTGAGAAAGCATATGGCAGTGTATGCAGAAACAAAGTATGGAAGTCCCTGGAGGATAGAGGAGTAGAGAAATGGACTATAAAGAGGATAAAGGAGATGTACAAGGGAAGCGTGAGCTGTGTGAAAGTGGGGGAGAGCGATCGGACTGGTTGGAACAGAGAAACGGCCTGAAACAAGGAAGTGCACTGTCACCGTTACTTTTCATTGTGGTGATGGATGACATAATGACCCGAGTGGCACAAGTAATTGGGGAAGGAAAGATGAAAGCAATGGTGTTTGCAGATGATTTGATGATTTGGGGAAACAAGGAGGAGGTACAGGAACAGTTGAACGTGTGGGAAGGAATAATACAAGGATATGGGATGAAATTTAGCATAAATAAGAGTGAGGTGGTGATCACTACAAGGAAGAAGGAAAGAACCACAACGGGAATAACAATTGGTGGGGAACAGCTGAAGAAAGTGGAGAGTTTCAAGTATCTGGGAAGCCTGATACAAGATAATGGAAGAAACGATAGAGAAATAAATGAGCGGGGGAGACAGGCAGAAGCATTTCGGAGGAGTATGAGAAGCATGTTATGGAGCAAGGATGTCCCTCAGAACAGCAAAAAGATCATATATCGGACGTACTATGTCCCTATCCTGACGTATGCCTCGGAGGCCTGTGTTATGAAAGGAAGGGAGAAGAGCAAAATACAGGCCAGTGAGATGAGGTTCTTGAGAAGCAGTATTGGAGCTACAAAGATGGACAGAATGAGAAATGAGAGGACCAGAGAATTAATGAAGGAGGAACCATTACAGGATGGTATAGAGAAATCTGGACTTAGATGGTATGGACATGTAAAACGAATGGAGGAGAAGAGGATACCCAGGAGAGTACACGAGACCAAGTGGGAAGGAAAGAGACCGAGAGACAGGTGGCTGAAGGGGGTGGAAGAAAGCGTGAAGAAGAGAGGAGAAGACTGGACAAGGGTGGAGGCTGAGAGATGGTGGGAAGACAGAAGACGTTGGAGAGGCTTGTGTTCCAAACAGACCCAGCCAGTGGCTGGAAACTGTGCAAGATGAAGAAGAGTACCACCCTTAGGGAATCACAGATGGTAAGCGCAAATATTGCTACGAAGGAATTTTAAGCAGAAGGTTACCACTGGAGATACTTGTAACATGTTCCTCTTTCTTGAACTATTGGCGACCCGATCATGTTCCGACCACGGCGCTGTTCGTCGTACATTCCCTCGTAACGTGACGTTCTTTTTTCCTCCCTCATTGACGTCCATAAATGAACGAATTCTAGGAAGCTAATAAATTAGGAGCCGGCCCCGTGGTGTTGGGGTAGCGCGCTTGCCTCCCAACCGGAAGCCCCGGGTTCGGTTCCCGGCTCCGTCAGGGATTTTAGAAACTGACGTGATGGCTTGAACGGGGTGACTCAGCCTCGTGAAGACAATTGAGTAGCTGTCTGACAGTAAGGCAGCGCCTCGATTATGAAAACCAAGATTAACGGCCGAGGGGACCCGATGCGCTGATCACGCGTCACCCCAATATCTGCCAAATGGCTGGGCCGCGGTCGCTTGGTTGGCACCCATGTAATAATGTGATAATATCATGTTAAGGGTTTAACCTTCTCTAAGTTGCTGCGGTTTTCGAAACGTAGGGATGCCGAATTTTTCCCTGAATATGATCGTTACTGTGCCAGTAGTTTTACTGGCAAGAACAAGAGTATTTTAAAATGTCCATCAACTGCGCTGGGATTTGATCGCGCAACATCGTATTTGAGGACGACATGCAGCCGACCATACAACGATAATACTAATAATAACCATTGAAATGTGCCTAGACGAATTGTGAAACGAATGAATAAGACGAGTATTGAACGCATCGAAACCACTTAACGCAAAATGGCCTTGATCTATTTTCGACTACAGTAGGTTGCCTCTTCCTTTCAGAACAACGCTACCTGCAACGCTTCGCTGATCGCTGAATTATACATCGTTTTATGCGGCAATTCATGCGTTTTTTATATCTCACGATTACCAAGAAACTGAAATATTACCGTACCGTACTTTCAAATTTGCTATGGGCTTTGTTTCGTTCTGCTGAATTAAACGTAGCCTATTTCCCTCTTTTTAAGATTTGTCTTAAATAAATTTTTTCGGTGTATATTGACGGCTGTAACTAGGAATTATTAATTTTCGCTGTTTATTGTTAATTCATTTTAGGGGCTTGGGAAATCTTGGCTATCAGCCCCGTGTAGTTAGTGTGTGTTGAATTTGCGTGATATAGCCTAACATGTATTTATGTGGCGATTATCAGGGTGTCGACTACTCTGGAAAACAGGGAACTTTCACAAGGGGAGGATACGATGCATGGGTCACCGATTCGAGCCATCTTTAGTACACTTGTAGGGCGTGACTAGGCGTATACCAGGTGCAAGTAGTAAGGTGCACTTCTCAGCCGATTCCGAGAAATTAATTATAAATTATTCGTAATTGCTGTACGGCATTCATGTGCGCTGTACGTTAACATGGAGCCAAGGAGTGCGTGGTGCAGCGGTAAGAGCCCTGCGTCGTAAGCGTGGGATCACTGGATCGAATCCCACCTGTGAGCTCTTTTTTTTCTGTAAACATAGGCAATTCGTACAACTGTAGGTTTCGTGAGTAATGTTCATTTTGCAGTCAATTGTAATAACGTGTTGAGTGAGCGGGCAAAGGGATTCTGAAATCATCGTGTGTGGGTCAACGTTTTTGACATTACATACTGCATTGCAAATACATTGGCTATTTATTTATTTATTTATTTATTTATCGTATGGCTTTTAGTGCCGGGAGTGTCCGAGGACATGTTCGGCTCCCCTGAGTCTGTAGCTGCTTCCAGCGGACACGCTAAAGGGTGAACTACAAGTTCCGTTCAATTTCAAGTAGTTCCAACTTTCACCACCAGATATCAATGATACCTAGTGGTGAACGTTGGAACTTGGATAGAGCGTTCTGTCGAAATCTAACCTAACAATTTTGCTTTACACAAGTTTAGTCTGTGAAAGGATCTTTTACATGCCATAAATCTATGACATGGGACCGCCGGCTTTACTTCCCCTCCGAAGGAAGGCACACTGAAGGATTTTTAACGCTCCGATGACTTCAGCCGGGTTTGAACCCGCTATCTTGGGCACAGCAGTTCAGCATGCTACCGACTACGCCACCGAAGCCGCTAATACATTGGTATTATACACGGTCAGGTGTATTCTATCATATGTATACATTTATACGTTGAAGGCCCAGTCTGTTCCGTTCATTGCACGTCTGTAAACCATCAGATCACCCCGTAAGCAGTGCTCTTGCCGCTGCACCACGCGCTCGTTGGATTCTTACGCACATAGACGCCGCACTGTAATTGCAATTAATTAATTACTCGGAAACGGCTGAGAAGCGCATCTTACTACTTGCACCTGGTATACGCCTGGTTATGCCTTTACACGTGTATTAAAGATGGTTCGAATCGGTGATCCATGCATCGTATACTCCCCTTGTCAGGGAATTGTCAGAGTATTTTAATGACACTCTGGGAATTTTAGTTTTACCTTGAATAATTGGAAATTACTCATTCAAGTATTGACTGGTGATGATTGTTCTTACTGACATTAAATCAGTTAGCTCTCATTTCTTGTAAGATGTGTAGACTGCATTTGTATATAAATTTATAACTGTATTATTTTTGAGAGAATCACTACTTTTAATACTCACAAGTACAATAGTTTTCTGGATGAAAATTTAAAAAATTGGCAAACTATAAAAGAATACATTTTTCTGTTGTCATGCTACCCTTGATCGATTTTTAAAATGCTCTTCAAGTAGAATTTGTTTTCTATATTTATCACTCTTACTGAGGGAATTTTCTGATTTATCCTGGGAAAATCAGGGAATCGTCAGGAAACCTGTTAGTTTGTTTTGGTAGACATCCTGGATTATAGTGTGTGTAGTTGTATTAGGGACAGGAAGGGAATAAGTGGCCCAAGTTTTGAAATAAGGCACTATCCCGATAATTTGCCTGAAGAGAGTGGGGAGAAACCCGAGGAACAACCACACTCAGGATAGCCGCCGTCAGCGCCGGGATTCGAACCTAGGATCTCCAGACTTGCTGCAGCTGCCCGCGTGGTCGTGGTGTACGGCTATGCCTTGGGTGGGTAGTGAATGCAAGATTACTAACATGCATCGAATATCCTGAAAAATTCCCGATAGGCAAAGCGAAGCTCCGCAGTTTATTAAATAACGAAGTTCTAAATTTAGTTTTCGCCAAGGGATGTGACGTTGGTGATAACCATGGGGACTCGAGCTGAGTACGTTCGGCTAAATTGTATGTCCGACTAATTTATTCCTACCTTTATTTACTGCTCTGACGCTGCGTAATTTACGAACGCTAATGTACCTTACATTTCACATCATTCATCTCATTAGCATTCTTCCTTCTTAATATTTTTTGTAGGCAGCCCTATAAGCTAAAGCAAGAAACTCAAATGTTACCACAACCTGGAAAAGAAAAGAAAAGAAAAAGTGTTTTCTTGAATCTTGCTCGGGCAGCATGGAAGCTCTCTCAGTAGGTCTTGGTCTTGAGTGGACTCTAAATGTTGTTGATGGTGATATAATAGTAATAATAAATTACTAGCGGACCTGTGCGAGAACTCTCGCATAATGAGTTGTGTGCGCCCCTTGTGTACAGACTACCCGCCCGGCGCTAGTGCTATGCGGGCTGTACGCGACACAGTTCTGGCAGGGGCTATCGTCTTGTTTATTTGTTTCAAAGCACTTTATAAACAAATAAACATATTTCCGATGACTTTTCAAGAAATGCAAGATTTTTTCCTGTACTATTGAGTTTATTTGGAAGATTTTGCTACAAACCACACCTTCTAACTCCCTCTGGTTTAGGAGTTTGAGTTTTGTGAAACATACACCTCAGCGTATTATATATAAAATAGACTAGCATTACCCGTCGCGGCTTCGCCCGCGAATATTCTAGTTGTAAAGAGTACACTTCGCAAAATCTCAATCATGAATGCTATGACTGATTTATCCTTGGTATGAATATTCAGACTTTATCAATTCAGCTACTGGTGCAGTGGTTAGGGGTTTGTCATTCCTTCATAGGTATATCAGAGCGAAGTTAGTTTTCTGGGAATATCACAGACACTGTTAATTTAAGGGCCTTTAAATGTGGTTTTCGGAGACCTTTTATAGTCGGGTGAAAAAGACCTTTCGGGCCACACCCACACGTGAAAATTGCGTGAAAAAATCTAGAGTGCCCCTTAACCCCCTTAAGCGCATTATACTGTATGTATTGATGAATTTTACAGCTTAATTAGGTTCAGTGATGACCTTATAACCGTCTGGAAACTTTCACAGTAATGTAATAATTGGAATATTGCATTGCGTCTTACAGATTCTGTTACCATGGTTACCGTGTTGCATTCTTTCATTATTTCATTGTAAATATACATGTTTTAAGGTACTTATTTAATTGTGAGGCATTTAAAGAGTAAGTGACCTTACGCATTGGGTTATGCTGAACCTGTAGGTTGGTGTTTATGGGACCTTATTTTTGGTACAAAACTGGAATGGGACCTTAGCAGAATAATATAGGTAGGGATAATAGATAATAGTGGCAACTAATGGTTTTAAGAGCTTGATGTAGGTTCTGTATGGAAGAGGGTCGGGATACATATCCCTCTATTTTCTAGGTATTTTCTTTCCATGTGTGTTTAATTGCCAAGTAAAACATCTATCTAGTGCCGTCACCTTGTTCGTATGAAAGACAGATAGGCCTACTAGCAAAATGTTGGTACACACATTCTATTATAAAAGAGCAAGCTTCTAATTTAATGTGGATCTTAATCTCGTGATCACAAGCTCATTGGCCGGTAATACGAGCCACATTGATGAGAAGCGAGCAGTGCCACCGCTCTCAAAACACATTCTGATTGAGTGTTAGGCGAAGTAAAGCCGGCGGGCCCTTGTCATATATTTATGGCATGTACAAGAACCTAACACTACCATTGGTAGGCTAGATTTGGCTGGTTAGAAACGCTCTATAAAGTTCCAACGTTCGCCGCCAGGTGTCAGAGACAGTGGCTTATGGTAGCCCAAGTTGGAACTACTTGAAATCGCCCACGGGCGTTCAATTAAAATATCCTGTTATGGCCATTGGCTGCAATTCGTATATAATAAATCATTAATACATTCAACGAAATCTGATAACATTTCAGAGCTTCGAAACTCTTAAGTAAAAGTGACAGTCAGTCTGAAAGACTAGACTTTCTTTCATTTTAAATGCTACAAATGCTGAAAAATGCTAGAAAGGCTGGACTCGTGACATGTTAGAAAATTATATGCATAATACTTATTGTCGAATGCATAGAATACGATGTGTTGGACTGTATAAAGAAATATATTTTACATTGTATGTACATGATTAAACACTGAACAAGTACAGTAGATATTACATGCGTGCGATGGATGACACCATGTCCGATAGCCAGTGCTACCTACTTGCTAGTGAGTCCTGCTTGACGCAGGTAAGAAAACGACCCTTCCTCTTAATGGGTCAACAACCCTCCAGCAGGGGGACCAACTGTCATTAGAGTATGTACAGTGCCAGAGCTGCCAACACTTATCTTGCTTCATAATACTTTACCTTGTTAAAAATTACTCGCGAACGGCAATTGCAAACCAAGGGCAAAGCAAGGTTAAGCGCGCGGGATGCCGCACGCTCACCAGAGCGGGCGGGGACGTGCCCCTTCCATCCAGTCTAAAAACACTTATAGTGGGCGATGTATTGAAGATAGAGATATGCTCTCGCGGACTTTTTTGTAGAACTTTTCATGCTGACCAATTCTTACGCTCATAGTATATTTATATTTTTAACGGTTTGCCTAGCGTAAACGTAAGAAGCGCACGGACGCCAAGTTTGTTTTCGACTTTTTCACTGAAATCGTTACTGCTTGGCTTCCTTTGATCATACATAAATTATTTTCTACAGAATCTTTCCTTGAGATATCCTTTACAGAATGGTGAAAACCGCATCAAAATCCATCCAGTGGCTCTCAAGATTACCCGTGACATCCAAGAGTCGGGGATTTTTGTCTTGTACTAACGAAGTAGAGATTGCCGGGGAACACATGCACCAAGCGGTACTATGACGTCACACACATCAGTGCATCTGGGTACATTTCGTCCCGTCACCGTAACGTAACGCCAGACCCCAGCGTAACGACGAAGTCGACAAGATCATTTAAAATGATAAAATCCATAATAATTGGATGGAAAGTTAGAAGAGTGATTGGGTCATCTATTACTTAAAGCTGTTGGGTTGAGATGAGCTGACAAAAAGTATAGCCTACTTATTACTATTTTTCTCATTTTGAGTTGAGATTCTTGTGTTTAGAATGTATGTGATTCCTTACTGCAGGCAAATCCAGGGCAATTTTCCAGGCCGCTTCGGTGGCGTAGTTGGTAGCATTCTGAACTTCTATTCCCAAGGTCGCGGGTTCAAACCTGGCCGATGTCGTCGAGTTTTTTAAGACCGTTAAAATCCCTCAGTATGCCTTCCTTCGAAGGGGAAGTAAAGCCGGCGGTCCCATGTAATAGATTTATGGCATGATAAAGAACCTTCCACTAATTACATTTGCGTGATGTTAAATTATAGCTTTGATTTGAATAACACTCTTAGCTTCCAAGGTTCGTTGCCAGGATCAGACTGCGGTGGCACCTAGTAACCAAGTTCTGAACTAGTTGTCGTTGTTGATGTTTGGTAACAAAAGTAAGAACTACTTGAAAATTGAATGTCTGCAGTCCTTGAATTAAAACAGATAACACATACTAATACAGCCATCACAATTAACACCGCTTATCAGACAGATTCTACACACACCCAAAGTACACGGGGCTACATGACTGCGTAGTCGCAGCCCCTAAACTGCGGAACCAACCAACCGCAATTTCCTATGGCCAAATACAAAATACGTGAACATGGTCTCAATCGACTACCTTGACTTCTCTGTTTTTATTTTAAATCGAAAACAAACAGTTGTCAGGTTATCTGATTGTAGTCAACCATCGTGTCTCTTTTTAAAATGCTTGACTTGTTGCCTTATAGCCAAAGATGTACATATCTATTTTTGATCATTTCTCCACTGATTCGCTGCATTCCTATCAACCTAGAATTACAATAATTCATATAGGCCTACGGCCAGGGCTGCTATAGCCTACGTTCTGAGGTGTAACGCCATGAGGCCAGGGTATCTCCATATTCAGAATACGATTTAGTTTTAACCCCATTGTTGGCCGTCCTTAGTTTCCCATTTTCAACTCCAGGCATATTTCAGGCGGTGTTGGCGAATTGCGCCAGCTAATCTTCCGAGTTGATCTTCCTTATCTTCTCATTCCACCGCACAGTCCTTTGACGCCACTTGCCCCAGGCCAAGTTCTGGTTCTTGTGATTTAATATTTCATCCCTCCGTCCCCCACCACTGCCATTGTGAAAACCTAAAAGCTAAAATATTCATGTTTGTACCGACTGGTACACTGCCATGCCAGGCTGTACAAAATGCATTGGGATCTAGCACAAAACACTGAAAGAAACATAAACAATGTTTATGGAACGAAAATTGGGTAAAATGTTCGAGTTTATACTTGGGTTATATTAACGCTGTCAATTCACCGAACACAATCTCGTGGATGTCCATACTTGTGAAACTATTGAAGACATACATTAGTTGTTACCATATCCTGAACGCTTGGTCATATAACTATGTGACTTTGTAGTAATTGACACCCCTGGGACGGTCAACCTGAGAGTCACTTTCCCTCCAACAGTCTATGATGAAAGTTTGGAACATATGAACAGTATGCCTGCAAAGTGGGGGAAGTTGCTAATCAATGGGCTATCACAGGCGCAATCGGACTATAAATTATCGAAGGGGCAGATCACACTGGCGTCAAAAGTCTGTCCGATTTTATCAGTTTAGTTAACTGGCGCAATTGGATTGCGCCCATTTCAGGATGGTACCTTCGAATATGTCATGGCCCCTTCCCGGCGCTATTTCATTCATCTCTTTTTAACTCCTCTGATGAGGTTGGCGTAGGAAGATCAACCGGCCGTGAAACATGAAAACCATGCATAAGCCTACCTACCAACTTTTACGGTTTTTTCGTAATATTTACGGGATTGCAGTGTGTTTTACGGCTTTACGGATGAACGATAATATTTAACTATAGAGATCTTATCACGTCAGGATGAGTTTCCGCAGGCCGCTGATAAAAAAGTGTGTAATTGCAGAATATTCCATACATCGCTCTGATTTTTCCGAACGGTCTTCGATCATGAATATGGCGCTCCCTATTGCTTCTGAATCCTAGTTGTTAATATTGATATACATTTGAGGATGAAAGGTGCGTTTACAATCTGAATTACACGCATTTCGTGGAATTGTATAAGAGTATCTTCAGGTAACTTTGGTTGTAACATCTGAACCCTGAAGCTCGTTCTTCGAATGTTTTCTTACTGGTTTTTACTGCAGTTCTGTTTAACGGTTTTAGAGGTCTCGATATTCTTATCCATTGAACTTGCTGAATTTCGTTACATCTTGCTGGTGCACCAATCATAGAAGTGTTAATCGAGAGAGACATATTTTGTGTTCAGGGTGTGGTAACTAAAACGCTCATCTTCCAGTGCATTGAACCCAGATAACTGGATAATCTTACTTCCTGGCTTCCTCTTCCCTTAACTGTATCAAGCTACGTTACCGGTACGAATCGAAGATCAACGTAATACTTTTTCGAGAATTCCTGGCAATCCATGTTGAATGGAGGAACGAACAAAAATGTGACATAACACGAGACAACGCGCGGGGCGCAGGTGCCCATCATGTATTCGTACCGTAATTATTATTATTATTATCTTGATTGGTCACATTGGACCACTTGAGTCGTTCCACAATCACTTCTTCTTTGAAGGTAGTACTGCTTGGTTCTTGCGCTCTTTCCAGTACTTTTTCATTCTTTCAGATCGGGATTTTCTCAACTCATCTGAAATCTCCATAGGCTTTCTATGTGTCATTTCTGCAGAAAATTTGTGAGTTTTAAGAATGGTGTTAATTTTATTTTTCTCCTCGGCATCTGTTATATTAAGTCCAACTGCTTTGAGATCTTGTTGGATTTCTTGGATCCATTTTCCTCCAGTTTTCTTTCCTAGATTTCTCATCACCAGTTGGCGTGCAATTCTGTTTTCTGGAAGCCGTAAGATGTGAAAAAAATATGAAATTCTTTTCTTCTTCATTGTGCTGGTGATTGGATCAATCTCACGATAGACAGTTTCATTTGGGAGAATCCTCCAGACTCCCTCAACCTGATACTTTTTATTTATGCACGTTCTAATGATTCTTCTTTCCGTTTTGAGGAGCTGATCAGTTCTTTGTTCATTTTTAATTTGGAACAATGTTTCACAAGCATAAGTGGCTTCTGGGAGAGTTACAGTTTTATAATGTTGGATCTTAGTAGCTATTGATAGGCATTTTTTTTATTATATGTTGACCAGGTTAGAGATTGTGCCTTTTTCATTTTATTTGTTCTATTTATCCAAGTTACTTTTTCGTTTAAGTTTTGTGTTATAATTTCTCCAAGATACTTAAATTGAGGAACTAGGTTAATTTTATGATCATTTATATAGACTTCATTTATATCTAAGGGTTTCATAGGCATGATCTCAGTTTTTTCAAAGGATATCTGTAATCCTATCCCTTGAGCAATTTCTTGGAGACTAGTGATCTGAGTACAAACCTCTCCCTTGTCTAGTGCTAAAAGAGCCAAATCATCTGCAAATCCTAAGCAGTTTATTTTTATTGATGGTTTTGTTCCAATTTTGATGTTAGGAGGGTTTTCCTTTTGCCAATCCTTCATGATATAATCAAGAGCCACATTGAAAAGCAGAGGGGATAATCCATCACCTTGTCTGAGACCAGTTTTTACTGAGAAAGCTGTTGATATTTCTCCTCTAAATTTAACTTTCGAATTTGTGTTTGTTAATGTTAATTGAATGATTTTTATCAATTTAGGATGGAGACCATATGATCTGAGGATTTTTAGCAGTGTCAGTCTATGAATACCGTAATACTGTATAGCGGCTATATACAAAACTTGAGTAATAATTCAAACCGGG
Source organism: Meconema thalassinum (assembly GCA_946902985.2). Classification (NCBI taxonomy): domain Eukaryota; kingdom Metazoa; phylum Arthropoda; class Insecta; order Orthoptera; family Tettigoniidae; genus Meconema; species Meconema thalassinum. Next base: position 16,353,121 of record OX336392.1, read on the forward strand.
GACCGAATGTGATGTGCACAGAACACGCATGGTTGTTATGCTAGTCTCGATAAGTTAAAGTATAATTCGTTAGAAAGGTTGGAGTAGAGACTAGAAACAGCGCTGTGGTAAAAGTTGTCAAATTCCTCATGTATCACACTGAACGAAGAAGGTTTAATTCTGTGACTATTTTTCAGATAGGTACCTAATTTTCACAGTATAATACACGTTACAACCTTCCATACAAAAATGTTGAAAATAACCCTTACCAAAAGACGTACGGTAGTCATAATAATTCTATTTACATTCCGATTCAAGATAAGAGTGCATTTCTTGTTCTGGTTTACTTTTTAGATTGCCTTTGGGTGGGACTGCAAACAGGTATAGGTAAGCGTCAAGAGGTGGCATTGTTCTGCTGAAGCCGTACGTCTAGCTTGTTGAAGTCGAATCCGTCGTGTATTGCGGTGTGATTTGATATGGGACGAGTAAGCTGAGTGTAGTCTTGTTGTAAACTGGCAGCCGACACAAAACGAAACGACGCTACAGGGCGCGATAGTTATCGATCTATCTCTTCGACCCGTGTGGTGTGTGTATTGAGCCAGCCAGCCGACTGGCCACGTGGCCCGCATATATGGCGTTTAAAGTGCGCGAACTCGTACCGAGAGAGACGGAGAAACCCGCATCGTGTCGCTTCAGTTCGCGTCTTGCCGCGCTCAGCCGTACATCCGTACACACATGTTGCTCAGGGTCAGTCCCTCCTCAGACTTCCGTCCCGCAAGACTCACGTGTTGCCTTGTCTCAGCCTGGTTCAAAACAACCTGCTATAGCAGCTTTTCGGCAATGACCAGGGCCGCTGACAGGATTTAAGGGCCCCTATGCAATGTTTTGCTCGGGCCCCCCTTGAAATGCGTTTATAGTACATTATGCAGCGGCTTCGGTGGCGTAGTCGGTAGCATGCCCAAGATAGCGGGTTCAAACCCGGCCGAAGTCGTCGGATTTTTTTAAGAGCGTTAAAAATCCTTCAGTATGCCTTCCTTCGGAGGGGAAGTAAAGCCGGCGGTCCCATGTCATAGATTTATGGCATGTAAAAGATCCTTTCACAGACTAAACTTGTGTAAAGCAAAGATTGTTAGGTTAGATTTCGTCAGAACGCTCTATCAAAGTTCCAACGTTCACCACTATGTATCATTGATATCTGGTGGCGAAAGTTAGAACTACTTGAAATTGAACGGAACTTGTAGCTCACCCTTTAGGGTGTCCGCTGGAAGCAGCTACAGACTCAGGCGAGCCGAACATGTCCTCGGACACTCCCGGCACTAAAAGCCATACGATAAATAAAATAGTACATTATGCAACGAGCCTATAATGGCAATAATTAGGACACGAGTATGTTTATAAAACGAGCGAATGCGAGTTTTATAATTTCCATACGAGTGTCTTAATTACCATTATAAATATTCATAAATATCTGTCGAGATTTCGCCAGTTTTATGTACTGAACAGAGCGCATGGGACGCAGAGAATGCCTTGTATTTGACCATAGCCTCCTCGATTACCCCATTAGGCAACGCAGTGAAATTTATATTAGAAGGAAATCAGTGCAGGTGCGATGATATCCTTATCTAATTGGTCAAACAAGTGTTTCTTGATCTGTGATTGGTAGGAGAAACTGCTTCATAATGAAAAATAGTGTTATAATGACCATCATTATGATACTGTTTTCTGACATATAATAGTCAGGGTGGAACATAAATTATCATTACTATCCACTTCTACCTATTCTGGAAAAGCAATGCCATCCTCAGAAAAGCATCTGATGCTCAGTCATAATTTCTAAAACAGGTTATCACATAATTCCACACATACCCAAGTACACGGGGCTTAATGACCACGATGTCCAAGCCTCTCAAATGAAACATCAATATAGCGTAGTTTGTGACCGGCACTCATTTCATGATCTGGCAGCTTACGCCAAGAACGATTTTTTTGCCATTTTTCGTCAGTAACTAAAACTGTCAGGGTTGTGACCAAGTAATCTGCAAGGAAAATAATATACACTGACCAGCAAAAAAAGTGGAACAGTTAAAAAAAGTAATATAAATAGTATAAATCTAGCCTTAAGATTTAATCACATTTTAAAAGCTTTTCATGCATTAGAACAAACATCTGAAACATTCGTGAATAGAAATTGATAATATGACATTTCTTAGGGTGGTTTATTACCACCAATTACCCCCAATCCTCCATGAGCCTATCTTAATGGTTTTATGGCGGGAAGCGGACTGGAAGCGTTTAAGGTTTATGAGTGTTGCCGCTCGCTTATTGTTGTTCTAGGGATAACAACTGGCACTTGTTTAACACGTGTGAACCATTATCACACATTTTAGCAAGCTATCCATTTGCAGTTCACACTAAAACATGTCTCTTAGCCGTGAAGAAGCTGCACAGGCAGTTGCATTGGTGGAGGCTGGCCGCAGCTTCCGTTATGTTGCTGAGGTCATTGGATCATCTCTCGGTAGCATACATCGTGCAGTGCAACGTTACAGAGAGCTCCAAACATACGACAGGAGACGAGGGTCAGGCCGTAGAAGAAGCACAAGTGCCAGGGATGACAGATTTCTCACCCTCCAAGTTCTGCGTGATCGGCATACCACAGCAGTTCAGGCACGAAATCAACTGGAAAATGTCAGAAATGTGAGAGTGAGTGAGCGAACAGTAAGAAGAAGGTTTGAAGAAGCTCATCTTTCGTCCAGGAGACCTGCACGTGGACCCGCACTCGAACGGCATCACAGAGAGGCGCGTCTTCGCTTCGCAAGGCAGCATCTGGGATGGACCCACGAGCAGTGGGCTCTGTTCTCTTCACTGACGAGAGTCGCATTAACCTTAGATCTCCTGATGGAAGAGAGAGAGTGTGGAGAAGGCGCGGGGAGAGGTACAGCCCTGTTGCTTTCTCCTCCAGGACTCCATTTGGAGGTGGCTCGGTTATGGTGTGGGGTGGCATCAACGTTATGGCCCACACCGAGTTGGTGTGCACCGATCACGGGACGCTCAATTCCCAAAGGTACATCGAAGAGATCCTGATGAACCATGCGATGCCCTTTGCGCCTTTCATTGGTCAGAATTTCATGCTGATGCAGGATAATGCCCGCCCTCATACTGCTCGCTGTGTTGTACAATATCTGCAGGAAGTGGAGATTCAAACCCTGGACTGGCCAGCTCGTAGTCCTGACTTGAACCCCATCGAACATGTATGGGATACGCTTGGAAGGAACGTCAGACAGCATGACCACACCACCTTGGCACAACTGAGAACATCGCTGCTGGAGGAATGGGATCGCATCCCGGCAGATGCCATTCGACGAGTTGTGAACAGTATGCCTGAGCGTTTACAAGCTGTCATAGACGCTAAGGGTGGAAACACCCGTTTTTAGTGACCAGTGTTCTCTTGCAGTGCAGTGCAAACATTAATACTGTTTTGTTTGGCAATATGTTTGATAAACACCAGCCCAAAAGCGCATTACCAAAAAATAGAAAATTGTAAGATTTGCAAAATGTAACGAAATTTGTGAGTTAAAGCGTGTTGTAAAACATGATTCGGTATTTTCTGTTACCAACCATCTAAATTTACATTAATAATGCAAATATTGGAAAACCGATACATTTTAGTGGAATAAATTAAGAAATTACATAAAAAATTAGTGTTTACTTTTTTTGCTGGTCAGTGTAGATTGATTTGTATCACTGCATACTCCATTCTGTAGTTTTGAAAATCAAACTGTTCTCAGGAAATGTCTTGTTATTATGCAATGAAGGGGGACCTCCTCGAACGATATCTTCAATAACACTTACAATTGTTAGTTAGTTATTGTTGTTTTAAGGGGCGGAACTACGAGGTCATCTGCCCCTACACTTACAATTGTCCTACCAGGTTATAAATAAACGTAAATTTAAAATAAATAAATAAATAAATAAAACAATATTCGCAAGGAAATGTAAAGAATCACTAACGGGCCCTCACCGCTTACGGGCCCCTTTGCATTTGCCCCCCTTCTCGGCGGCCCTGGCTATGTAATTTTAAGTTATCGGTTTCTTTTTGTTACAAACCAGGACACTTTCCGTTATTATAAGTGGAAGTCAAGTCGGAGATGAAGATGAACTCGGTGCCCTAACTTAGTACCGTACTTCGTTTAATTTTTGACCAAGTTTAGTAGGAAAACATTCCTGTCTCCTCAGCACTTACAAAGAATAAAGTAAATGTTGCAATTGCTTTCTACATGACCTCCGATTGTAATGTTTAACAAATGTAATGTATCTTTGTATCACTGTACTACTTATCACCCCCACTACAACCATCACCACAAAAAAAAATATTTTTAAAATATTTTTTCTGTTAGTTTAAGTATCATGTGGCAGTTCTGTAGTAGTATTCATTATCATCCATAAAAAAAACCGGGCGAAGCCGGGCACTACTGCTAGTTTTCTCATAATGATTCTTGCATAATGAAGAGCATTAGTGTAAACTTGGACTGTGTTTTCATACAGTATCCGGAACATATTGAGAATCCTTCCTGAGGAAGAAGGAATATATACCGTACCGATTTTGTTTATTTCCATGCTAAAAACAGGGTGTATTGTTCAATGCAATAGCGTAACGATCAACTTCCAACACAGGAATGAAACAACGGCTAGAAAATAAAGGTTTTGAGTTAGCTACATCTGTTTTGTGTGGAATATTTCCTCGGACTTAAAGTTGATGGTGAGAGAGAGTAAGCACTAGATGATGAACCTACTTAGCATGACCTAAGTCAGCTGCCGAGACCAGGATTTGCAATGTTCATCCTTCTTGGACGCGCTACAGTATTATCTGCTAATTTGTGGAGTAGTACAGGGCGAATCACCTTAAAACTTGCACCGCAAATGGGAAGTGCTATTGATGTGTTGGTTTCACAGACAGGCTTGTTGTAGAGAGCCAAAACTCTGAAGGAATACGTCGAATAACCTTGTAATGCATATTTATAATCCCTTACACCGTTGTAAAGGTTCTTGTGTAAACCTGCCGTTGGCACGGGACCTATACCAAGTGTGTGTTGAGTGACAGGGGCTCACATCTAGTGGGACGTGGGTTGGCGACCACGAGACCCCAGCTGAGTCCGGCATTGCTTCCACTTACTTGTGACAGGCTCCTTCTGTCTTCTTTCCTGTCGACCTTTCTTGGTCAACTCTTGTTCTCTTCCGACCCCGACGGTATTCCGAGGCCTCTGGAGTCTTTTTCCTTTCCCGCCTTCATTGGCCCTTGTCTCATCTTTCCTGATCCCTCATTCTTCATGGGATCAGCCTTCCTTTCATTATAGTTCCTTTTCTCTTTAAGGTTCCCGCCCTGTTTTTATAAATCGGCTCCCGGTGTCTCTAAATTACATTTTGTGATTTTTTTTTAACTCCACCACATTTTGCAAGTTTTTTCAATCTACATTGCACTTTGTAAGTATTTTCGATCTAAACTACATTTTGTAAGTATTTTCAATCTCAATTGTATTTTGTAAGTACAGTACAGTGTTTTGAATCGCGGACTTCCACATATTGTACTTTGAATCTACCATACATTTTGTAAGCATTTTCAATTTCAATTGCATTTTGTTGAGTATTTCGAATCTACATTGCATTTTGTAAGTAATTTGAACCTAGACTACATTTTGTGCGTATTTTTCAATCTAAATTCCTTTTGTGAGTATTTTCCTTCTAAATTACCTTTACCTTTTATAAGTATTCTTCATTTTGTGAGCCATTTTAGTTAGTTATTGTTGTTTTAAGGGGCGGAACTACGAGGTCATCTGCCCCTCTTAACACAGATTAAAGAATACAAATTTGGAATTGAATTTAAAATTTTGAAATGGACGCCTAAATTTAAAAAGACCAAAAATTGAAAATAAATAAATAAAAATAAACATAAATTACGGAAAAACAAAACATTATCACTCAAAAACGAACAAGTCGTTGATTCAAGTTATACTGGAAAATTCAGATTGCTGGCCCTAGCCCACTCTCACTTATAAAGCGGATAACGCGATCAGCAGCCACCGCGTCAGCGGTTAATATCAGTTTGAGTGTCATCTGCAAACCAAGGTTTCTTCGTAAGTCAGCAAGATCCACACACTCGGTGAAAATGTGGGCCACGATGAAAACGGCTCCACAGGTACAAAGTGGGGGGGGGGGGGGTCTTCCCTTCTCATGAGATACGAGTGGGTGGATCTTGTATGACCTATCTTTAGCCTACACAAAATGACGGACTCTCTCCGTGACCGGAAAGATGAGCCATTTCAATCTTGAGTTCCATTTTGTAAGTATTTTCAGTCTAGCTTAATTTTCGTTGTGGTTTCCATTTCATTGTCATTTTCGCGATCACCCAGACCATTAGGGGCCGATAACCTAGATGTTAGGCCCCTTGAAACAACAATTATCATCATCATCATCATCATAATCATCATCATAAAGATGACATTTCATTGTCATGTTTTGCAAAAATTCTGCAACTCCATAAGCTGGTCGGAAATATTTTAATTGGTTGTGACGATAAACCCTCCATGTCCTGTTAAAATAAAGAAGTCTGTTAAAATTATAAAAGTCTGTTTTATGGTATTGTTACAGACACGGTATGCTGAAGTTAGTATTGAACAGAAAATAGAAATAAGGTAATTGACGATGGTGATATTAAGTGTGAAGACTTAAAAACAGAAAGCTGATTCGTGGGTGCACGACCTATCATACATGTTAGACCTCCGCGTAGTGGAATGAATTGAGAATTTACTTGTAAACCAAGTTTTTATATATTGATATTTCCTGGACATTCCGTTTTACACATGCTACGTTCAAAATTGTTCACTAACACGACATTTACCGCATGGGAGATGTCATGCATGGGTCATTATCTGTCCTGCGTCAAATCGATTATAACCCATGGCGTCTCTAGCAGATTAGATTAGGAGGGTCAGTTTTGTAGGATATGGCTATGAAAACTTTGTAACGAAAGATCCCTATCAGCTATTAGCATACTACTGCTCTAACTGCAACGAAATATTAGCGGAATGGTTGGTTCCTCAGTTTAGGGACTGCGTCTACGCGGTCATGTAGCCCCGTGTACTTAGGGTGTGTGTAGAATCTGTCTGATAAGCGGTGTTAATAGTGAAGGCTGTATTAGTGTGTGTTATCTGTTTTAATTCAAATAAGGATTGCAGACTTTCGATTTTCAAGTAGTTCCAACTTTTGCTGCCAAACGCCACCGTCAATGACCAATTAGTTCTGAATTTTGTTATTAGATGCCACCGAAGTCGGCTCCTGGCGACGAACGTTGGAACCTAAGAGCGGCAGTCAAATATAACCTATAATTTAGCTTCACACAAGTGTAATTAGTGGAAGGTTCTTTTACATGCCATAAATCTATAACATGGGACCGGCGGCTTTACTTCCCCTCCGAAGGAAGGCATACTGAGGGATTTTAACGCTGATGAACTACGATGCACTGCAGAACGGGTGTTTCTGTTCAAGAATATTTTGCAAATCTGTACAGCTTCGGTATTTGGCTACGGTTGAGTATACTAAGGTTCCGAGTGTGAAACGTCGTAGTATTAGTGAGGGATCAGATTGTTGGAACATCGCAAGGCGCAGCCCAACCGGGATGGGGAAGCTGGAGCAAGTTTGGCGTTCGGTTGTGCTAATCTCGGCGCGGACAGTGGTATTCTTGAGTCGGGTTTTCAGAAGTTTTTCCGCGAACCCTCCAGGGGCATGACGGATCGTACCTTATTTCAGTTCCTGTGGAATCTACGGCAACCCCTTATTCCAATAACGCTGTCGTTCGAGAAACATGGGAAAGTTACACAGGAAAAATGAACATTGTCACAAACAGCAAATTTTAAAGTTTGAACACTTCTCCACAAAATACCAAGAATATAATTCTTTGTATGTAGGTGTTTACATGTGGATCTCATCCATCAATATGATGTTTCTAAGTTAACAATTACTCTAGTAATCATTTTTAGTTCATTAGTGCAAGGACAAGGTGTGTTCTTCCCTCTGGAGTCCTCTAAAAGAACGGGCACAATGATTATTCCTCCAATCTATCATTAACAATACTTCAATATATTACAAATAGTTTTGAAAATATGTTACAATGTTTTGGATGAACTGAAATTAACAAAAAATAAAATAAACGTTATAGTCAATATGCACATAATAGTTCACATTAAAATGTCTCTATCGATGTCTTGTTAAAACTGGTTCAATTTGTAAAATTTTGGCCTTTGATTCCAAAAAATAAATCAGCTTAAACTGCAATGGCGACTACACACACATGCGCATTCGAGCTGTTGGTGGACTCTGTTCGTTTTATTGTAGTTCCACGCATGCATTGTTCGTTCATCCTCTGCGTATCATTTCTATTTCACTGCATATCTCGGACATAGCTCATTGTTTCTCTTTCATTTTTCGCGTGTTGATAGCTTCACTACTAAGCCAGGGGCCGATAACCTAGATGTTAGGCCCCTTAAAACAACAATTATCATCATCATCATCACTACTAAGCCAACGAATGGGATTAATGACTCATTTTTTTGAATTTTTGGACAATGTTCGTTTTTTCTGTGTACCCTTCTGGTTATCAGACAAATCTGACAAACACCCATGTGCACAGGGTTGGAGAATAATCAGTAAATAAATGTAGAAGAATCACTAACACAATGTATCAGGTAGCGATTTATTGTATGTGTTATTAGACTCTTGTTTTTAGGAAAGTGTCCCATATTTTATCAGTCAGTTGGTGGCAAGCCTACTGTCGACCAAAGAATTATGTGCACTCGAGTTTAAAGGTTGTTTGTTAAGTAACCAATAGACTTACATAAAATCCAATAACATCATCATTTTCGTCGTTCTACACTGACCGGCAAAAAAAGGTGGAACACTTTAATTTTTATGTAATTTCTTAATTTATTCCACTAAAATGTATCGGTTTTCCAATATTTGCATTATTCATGTAAATTTTAGATGGTTGGCTACAGAAAATACTGAAACATGCTTTACAACCCGCTTTAACTCACAAATTTCGTTACATTTTGCAAATCTTACAATTTTTTATTTTTTAGTAATGCTCTTTTGGGCTGGTTTTTATCAAACGTATTGCCAAACAAAACAGTATTAATGTTTGCACTGCACTGCACGAGAACACTGGTCACTATAAACGGGTGTTTCCACCCTTAGCGTCTATGACAGCTTGTAAACGCTCAGGCATACTGTTCACAACTCGTCGAATGGCATCTGCCAGGATGCGATCCCATTCCTCCAGCAGCGATGTTCTCAGTTGTGCCAAGGTGGTGTGGTTACGCTGTCTGACGTTCCTTCCAAGCTTATCCCATACATGTTCGAAGGGGTTCAAGTCAGGACTACGAGCTGGCCAGTTCAGGGTTTGAATCCCCACTTCCTGCAGGTTTTGTACAACACAGTGAGCAGTATGAGGGCGGGCATTATCCTGCATCAGCATGAAATTCTGACCAATGGAAGGCGCAAAGGGCATCACATGGTTCATCAGGATCTCTTCGATGTACCTTTGGGAATTGAGCGTCCCGTGATCGGTGCACACCAACTCGGTGTGGGCCATAACGTTGATGCCACCCCACACCATAACCGAGCCACCTCCAAATGGAGTCCTGGAGGAGAAAGCAACAGGGCTGTACCTCTCCCCGCGCCTTCTCCACACTCTCTCTCTTCCATCAGGAGATCTAAGGTTAATGCGACTCTCGTCAGTGAAGAGAACAGAGCCCACTGCTCGTGGGTCCATCCCAGATGCTGCCTTGCGAAGCGAAGACGCGCCTCTCTGTGATGCCGTTCGAGTGCGGGTCCACGTGCAGGTCTCCGGGACGAAAGATGAGCTTCTTCAAACCTTCTTCTTACTGTTCGCTCAGTCACTCTCACATTTGACATTTTCCAGTTGATTTCGTGCCTGAAATGCTGTGGTATGGCGATCACGCAGAACTTGGAGGGTGAGAAATCTGTCATCCCTGGCACTTGTGCTTCTGCTACGGCCTGACCCTCGTCTCCTGTCGTATGTTTGGAGCTCTCTGTAACGTTGCACTGCACGGTGAATGCTACCGAGAGATGATCCAATGACCTCAGCAACATAACGGAATCTGCGGCCAGCCTCCACCAATGCAACTGCCTGTGCAGCTTCTTCACGGCTAAGAGGCATGTTTTAGTGTGAACAGCACATGGATAACTTGCTAAAATGTGTGACAATGGTTCACACGTGTTCAAAAAATGCCAGTTGTTATCCCTAGAACAACAATAAGCGAGCGGCAACACTCATAAACCTTAAACGCTTCCAGTCCGCTTCCCGCCATAAAACCATTAAGATAGGCTCATGGAGGATTGGGGGTAATTGGTGGTAATAAACCACCCTAAGAAATGTCATTATCAATTTCTATTCACGGATGTTTCAGATGTTTGTTCTAATGCGTGAAAAGCTTTTAAAATGTGCTTAAATCTTTTTCATGGCTAGTTTTATACTATTTATATTACTTTTTTTAACTGTTCCACTTTTTTTTGCCGGTCAGTGTATTTTACGTTAGTTCATGTAGGTTTGGAATTTTTAATTTATATTTTAATATTTTTTTATCGCAGTTGGAACACAAAAAGTGCCCGTTTTAAAGCGTGTTTCAACCATGAGTCACATTTAAGAATTATCTCAAAAAACCCGTCATCAGATCGAATCCAAATTTTAACACAATATTCATTGGAATGTTGTATAACTGGTTTATTAATTCCAAAATGTTGCACGTCCAAGAAACAGAGTTATCATTTTTGTAAGGTAACTTTTTCTCGGCTCGGGGTGTTTGAAAAATGTAGTTCTTGGTCGCGTTGTAATCCTTATACATCGAAAAGTTATGCTGTATGACTGTGAAGTACGTAAATTAATTCACTTATTTTATATCTGTTTGTATTTGTTCGGGGAAATAAGGCATGGTTCACCAGCTAGCCGCTCAGCGGAAAGCTGTACAGCGTTGCTCAGATGGAGCCCATCACTCCCGAGCGAGGCGCCGGCAGTACCTCGAGTGCTTACATTAAATAAGAATACGGTACAGCAAAAGTATGAAGACTTAATAAACCATAATTGTTTTCATCAAATATGATATAATGAATATTTTCACACTAAAGAACGACAATTTGAAGATGATTCATTGTAGGAATATTTTAATGGGGCCTCCAAACCTCGAAGTAAACCATATGCGATATACATTCCACATAACCACATGGCCGACAGTACATCGTGGTACCAATCTCCGCCATCGCGCTCTTTGTTTCCATTGCATTTCCATCCCATTTCAGTTTCATTTCTTCAAAATCACCCCCGCAAAAAATATACAGCAACCGAGTGGAAATGTTGCACATCAAAAAGGTTAAATAAATAGTTATTGTTGTATCTTACTTTTACAATGCTCTTTTCTGAAAGATGAAAGTGTATTTTAACCATCACTCTTGTGTGCATATTGAAAGTAGTTCTGTTTCTTAAAATTTCATATTCTAACCTTTAATATGCAATCTAAAACTAATTGCATGGTGTTTTTGCTTCTTCCAGACTGGCTTGAGTAATTTAGAAGAAATCCAAATAGGGAGAGTTCACGAGTACCGGGAACGAAATAGGACTAATGTTGGACCAATCAGGCCACGGACTGCCGAGAAGCGGGTCGACACATCACCATACAATAGCAGTTCATATCTGTCGCCTCCGCCAGATACCAGTTGGCGGCGTACCAATTCAGATTCAGCATTACATCAGAGTGCTATGACCATGGGAACAGAGTCACTACATGGTTCTAGCTCTCAGAGAAGACGTAAGCATTGTACCTTTCTTGAGCTAATGGAAGGCATTTGTTCACTTCTGCCCTTTACAAAATATGATGGTCATACTTGGGATCTAAGCGGGAGGAACTGCCCATCGGTCTCCTGGCTTAACATGCCCTTTTAGCATTGCTGAGGAGTTGTCCTATAAATGCACAACTTACAGTGGTGCTTTAACTGGCCTTCAGCAGACTGTTAGAACATACAAGGCCTACTTCATGTTAAAAGTCTTAAGTAATGTTTTGAGGGAGAGAATGTATTTGATTTCTTTCCTACCCAGGGATTTACCATAATTTACAATATAATCACCATTCTAAACAGTTTGATCTGATAAAAAAAAAAAAATGGACCTTTACCAGTATTTCCATCTACAGTAGTCTTTCGCAAACTCGGTCTAATGTGGACCAAAGGGTGGCCGAGTTCGCGAAATGCCAGGTTATCGGGAAATGTCTTATAAAGAAGAAATAAGCTGTTTGTGTTGGTTTAAAAGTAATGCAATGCAGTACATTTATTGGTTTTCAACAGAAACACAAGTTTTGAAACGATTAAGGCACTACAATTACAGTACTTGAATATATAGTTCAGTACTGTACTGCATAAAAATCAAGGAACCATGTCATAGATTTATGGCATGTTAAAGAACCTTCCACTAATTGCACCTGTGTGAAGCTAAATTGGATAGGTTAAGAATGTAAGCAACGCTCTTAGGTTTCTATGTTCGTTGCCAAGAGCCGACTGCGGTGGTGTCTAGTAGCTAAGTTCTGAACTTGGCCTAGTAATCGTTGACGGTGGCGCTTGGCGGCAAAAGTAGGAACTATTTGAAAAATTCTAAGTTGCAGTACTTAAATTAAAAACAGATAACACACACTAATACAGTCATCACAATTAACACCGGTTATCAGACAGATTCTACACACACCCAAAGTACACGGGGCTACATGACCGCGTTGTCGCAGCCCCTAAACTGAGGAACCAACCAACCAACCAAAATCAAGGAAAACAATTACTCTAAATTATAAAAGAAAACTTAGAAAAACTAGGCCTACAAATTATTTGTATAATATGTACACTGTACAGTGTATGTACAAAACATTTCCCGTAGGCAAATAGTTTGTTCACTTAATGAAAATTACCATTTACTTTTTTTTGCAAAAAAAGTAAGTAATGTTCTTTTGCTTTTAAATCTATTTCTTGAAGCCTCGTCACGAAGACGGTGAAGCAACAGAATTGCGGAGAATGCGCAATCAAATAAATACAACGCTCTGTGCAAAAACCGATTGTTGACTTCTTACTGCCAACAGTTCGTGCATTTACAGTACTGTACCTGTATTTATCAGGTCGTTGTTACTCTTCTTACTATGCACTGTAGGTCAACTCGTTTCGCGTCGTATTTAACTGTCGATAATTCCATTGATGGAGAAGATGAAAGAAAACATAACGCTCTGTGCGGAAACACAAACACAAACAAAAATCATGATTTTTTTCTCCTGTCAGGGTGGCCGAGAAATCCGGAGTGCCGGATTACCGAGTGCCGAGTTTACGAGACTCTACTGTAACGTACAGTATATCTGTATAGTGATCGACTTTCTGTTCAAAAACTCGTAGGTATTGTTTCTTTGGCAACGATCATGAGTCCTAGTGTATGCTGCACAGATCTTTACAACATGCTTCCCTACAATACTAACATACATAAAATTTGTGTGTATGAATAATTTAACTGCTTAGAATTCCCTGTATATCTCTTCCAGCAGTGCTTCTACTGGTCTATGGTGGTGATGTCAATGCTTTTGTTATTAATGCCAATCAGTTCTACAGGCATAATCCTGGGGCAAAGAATTGCCTGGAAACTATCCTTGAATTTAACAACATATTGGTTTCTCCATGGCAATAACAATGAAGTGGAGAAATTGATGTAGATATGTCACATCACTGCCGAGGGATTATAAAATCAACCTCATAAAAACCAGAGACCATATAAGAGGCTGGAGAGATTACATACTACTATTTTGTCCAAGTAAACGGCTTCTGTATTTGTTGTATTTAAGATGGAACTTAGCGTATTAAACTTGAAAGACCACAGAGGATTCAGTGTATATAAATAGTGTTACATACGAAATATATATTAGTTTCAACCATTTAACTAATTTGTTAGTTCGTAATGTACGTAAATTTAACGTATTTTACATGGTGTTCACAGGCAGGAAAAGAAAGAAATAGTCAGGAAAAGTCAGGAATTTTGTTTTTGGTCAGGAAAATGTGTGGAAAAATGGTGAAAAGTATTAGAAAGTCAGGAATTTGATATTAACCATACAGTATTTTGTAATTTACAGCCATATTTTGATGTTACTAGTTCAACTAATCTCTGAAGATAAAAAGCAATAACTCACTGGACATTATCGTAAGTTTCCATTTTTACAGTACATTATGGTAAAAATCTCTTTTACCTATTTTTTGTACGCTTTTTTTTGGCATTGGCGTAGGGATGTGGCGACCCCATCGCCCACCACATTGCACTGTGTCTGCTATCAATTTGATGTTACTATAATGTCGATTTAATTGTTAATTTAAGTTTTAAACATGTTACATGTTTCCATAAATATAAATGTTGTGTGAATTCACTATAGTTTAGCTTATTAAGTACTTTTTTGATTTATGTATTATTGCATTATAATTTACTTTACTTCGTATTTTAAATGAATAAAGAGGTAAGCGTTGGGCAGCTATGGGGATGGTGGAGGCTGCAACATATATATATATATATATATATATTTGTTTGCTCAATAAACCTTTTCTCCGAAGTTACGATGACTTCACGAGTCAGGAATTTTGTTGATAAATGGTCAGGAAAAGTCAGGAAAATTGGCATTGAAAATTCTGTGGGCACCCTGTATTATTAGTATTAAGCATCAATTGAATAATGTTAGTAGTTTAGGCTCTTTCCTCCACTTACACTGCTCCTGGCTGTTCTTGATCTGTCACCTGCAACTTTTGTCCCATCAATACCATCATCATCAGCTTGCCTTGTAGAATAATCTTAAGAAACATAACACTGCACAAAATCACTACACTTAAAAGTGTAGATTTTACCGAACACTAAAGTTAAAATCCGGAATCTTAGAGACTGGAATTGTTTATGACTAGAGGCTTGGAAGACCGAAAATGTGGGGTTATATCCAGGCCCGGTGGACCATCTGTTCGTGCTGGACAAAGTGTTCGGTAAATAGATCCGGCCCACCAGCTGATTGGTTTCCGTGACCTTTTTCCCTACGTCTCTGGTTCAATAATTTTGGTTTTATTACTTGATAAGTGGACTGTATTGGTTTGGTCAGTTTCGTGCTTAGCATTCCTAAATTATTCAATGAATAGAGTGAGTCGTACGTATCTAGTATGTAGAATGACTAGAAAATAACACTAAACTGTACCTGGTACATTCTAGTAGTGGCTTTAGGTGCCATTCGAAACTGTTGTACTTCGTATAGGTCGATAATACCTTACTTCTTTTATATTATGTCAAGCCTTGGTGCGTCTGATCATAATATGTGGTGCTAGCCATAAGTTGAATGGTAGCGGTTGAACTGTATATGTTAACAGTTTTCTTCTGTAGCTTTTTCCTTCTTGCTCCCAGAAGCCATTCACTCAGCAACAATACTTTTTCTTGCCACGGAATACTCATTCCCAACTTACTCCACTGCCACCTACAGATGCGAGTCGATCACAAGGAGTGCGCTGCCCTCTGTCGGAAGAGTGGAGAAAGAACCGATCAGAGTAAATCAGAATGAGCATCCCATACAAGCAAGAGAAAGAACCTAAAAAGAGGGCAGAAACATGTCATATCAATCCGCAACAGGAATTTTAAATGCCATGAACCATAGTTATTAATCATAAAAATGTGTTTTGTTCTTTTCCTAATTGAAAACTTTTTCAGTTTTTATTGATGAATGGCAGGTAAGTATTACTCTTCCACAACATCCCATTGTTACAAAATATTCTTGATAATGCAACTTTTCAGTTGGTCAACACAATATAACCCCAATTACTGGGACATGTGAAAATACATGACATGTGATTGTTACTTACTTATCCAGTGTTCAGCTCGTGCAGGGCCTAGGCCTTGTCGACCACCTGTCTGCTCCAGTCGTCTCTCTTTTTCACCAGCCTTTTCCAATTCCGCACTCCTAATCTTCTCAAGTCTGCCTCTACATCATCCTGCCACCTTAATCTTGGTCGTCCCAGTGACCGACTGCCCTCTGGTTTTGTACCTAGCACCTTCTTGGGTACTCTCTGGTCATCCATTCGCTGTACATGTCCCAACCTCCTTGCCTTAATATCCGCAGTGATGATGGGTTCTTGTAGAGTTCATACAGTAGTGCATTTGTTCAGATTCTCCATATACCATTTTCACATAATGCCCCATATATCTTCCTCAGCACTTTACGTTCCCATGAGCCCAAGATATTTCTAACTTGCTGTGTCCAAGTTTCAGACCCATACATTACAACAGGTTTTATAACCGTTTTGTACACTGTCAACTTCAGCTGCCTTGAGACGTTTGATGAGCGCAGCATGTTAAGAAAGTTGTAATAACACCTGTTGTCTCTAGCTATTCTTGCCTTTATCTCGGTTGGCACTATATTATCTTCAGCAATCATTCCTCCCAAATACTTAAACTGTTTTACTTTTTCATACCTTCAAACTGCTCGGTATCTCTCCACCAACTATGCAGTTCTGGAAAGAGAAGCAGGCACCTTCGGCTTGGTCTTAAATGAAGAAAAAACAAAATATATGATCAACACGAGAAACAAAACTAGGTGGAGATTGTTATGGATTACAGAAGAGCTAATAAGGATAAAGCCCTGCGCGGATGCGGATATCCACAAATTTTTTCACCATGTGGATATAGTTTGCAAGGCTGTGCGGATAGCGGATAAGCTGCAGATAATGTTATACAATCCGATCTTCTTCAATATCATTATTAGGAACCAGATGTTTATTTTTCCGTTATGTTTTATTTTATTTTTTTAATGACAAATAATAGATGATGATTTAAGCTAATCTCATTCAAACTATGTTCATCATCATCATCATCATTTCCCCTTATTCAGCTCCTGCCGGGTCGGGGTATTTATGGCACTTCTCCACTTTCCTCCCACCATTCTTCTTCCACGATCTTGTCCCAGTCCAGATTTCTTTTTCTTATGCTGTTCTTCACTGAATCAATCCACCTTGTTCTAGGTCTTCCTCTTGCTCTCTTTCCCTTGCACTTGGCCTCCAGCATCTGTCTTGGTATTCTATTTTCGTCCATCCTCTTTACATGTCCAAACCACCTTAGTTTATTCTTCTCAATTGTCTGATTTAGTTTTCCCATCCCAACTTCCTTCCTAACATCTTCATTCCTCACTCTGTCTTTCCTATCATACTTCTTAGGAATTTCATTTCACTGGCTTGGATTCTACTCTCTTGCCTGCTTGTCAGGGTCCAAGTCTCAGCTGCATAAGTTAATATGGGAACATAGTACACTTTATACATTACCTCCTTGCTTTTCCTTGGTACTTCCTTATCCCAAACAAGTTTTCTTACACTTTGATAGAATGCATTGCTCTGCTGTACCCTCCTGCCAATCTCCATGTCCAACCTACCAGTTTGCATCAATTCACTTCCTAGGTATTCGAACGTGTCCACAATTTCCAAACTCTGACTTCCAATTTTCACAGTGCCCTTTCCTTGTCTTTCCCCTCTTGTCATCACCATGGTCTTGCTTTTCTCTATACTGATTTTCCGGCCATACTTATGAATATTTTCGTTCAGTGCATCTAGTTGTTTTTGCACTTCTTCGGTGTTCCTTCCCCAGACCACAATATCATCTGCAAATATCAGTAACTTCATTTCTTTATGTCCATAAGCTTCCTTTGTTTCCTTTACAACTGGGGTCAGTACCATGCTAACACAGTTGTTGTACATTGCTTGCACCATTTCCAACATTTCTCTTCCCAGTCTCTTCTTAACCATGGTTTCCCATACCTTCTCTCTGGGGACACTATCATATGCCTTTTCTAGATCTATGAAAGTCATGATCAAATCCTCTCCATATTCCCAGTTCTTTTCCATCACCTGCCTCAAGCTAAAGCTAAAGATTGGGTCCACTGTGGATCTTCCCCTCCTGAAGCCATACTGTTCCTCTTGCAGCTCTCCTTCCACCTTTCTTTTTTCTAATATCCTTTCCAGTATTTTTACTATCTGTGATATGAGGGTGATCCCTCTATAGTTATCACACACCTTCTTGTCCCCCTTCTTAAACCCTGGTATTATTAGCCCTTTCTCCCAGTCTTCTGGTACACATTTCCGTTTCCACACACACTTTAGCAGTCGATACAACCATTGCATACCAACAGGTCCAGCAGCCTTTATCATTTCTACACTGATTTCATCCACCCCTGTTGCTTTTCCCATCTTCATTTTCTGTCCTGCTAATTCCACCTCCAGCATTGTTATATCATCTTCTGTTATAGAGTCGTCAGGTTGTGTCACTTCCATCTCACCAGTACAATTGCTCACATTCAATAGCTTATCGAAATACTCCTTCCATCGTCCCTTTATCTCTTCTGGGTGTGTTAACAACTCTCCATCTTCCTTTTTCACCAGCTTTGTAGTAACTCTTTCTTTCCTCTTACTTCTTAGAAGCCCATACAGCATCCTTTTACTGCCACTTACATCTGTTTCCATTCTTCGTGTAAATTCTTCCCAACTTTTCTTCTTTTCTTCTCCTACCACTTCCTTACACCTCCGTTTGCAGTCGTGATACTTCCTTTTGCTTTCTTCTGTTTGATCTCTGTTCCACTCTTTCCATGCAGACTTCTTTTCTTTCACTTGATTTCCTCACTTCCTCATTCCACCACGGTGTCTCCTTCTCTTTCACTCTTGTTGACGTCCTACCACAAGCACTCTCTGCTGCACCAACAAATCGTGAGGTGAGAACCAGAGGGTTCTATCTGACTTTAAGTTAATTTTTCAGGAGAGATGTTTGAAGTTTGGAATTGTATAAAGTATGTAGTATTGAAGCTAGCTCTTTGCAAAGTATTTCAAAATGATGATGCAAAGTTCTACTTTAATGAATTACATAGAGAACATAGGTATTTTAATGACTTATTTCAAAGTGTGCATGCAGATAGAACCTTTTGGCTCTAAAATTTGCATAAGATGTTGGAGTCATAAGGTTCTTCATTTCAAAATTGCTTTGTAGAACTCTACATCGACAGAGGGCATCCATTTCATCATGGAATGGATATCTGTAGTCTTCTACTTGGAAATTTTCCTCCATGTTATAGAAACTCTTACTTCTGGAAGTCGGATTGGTACTATGTTCTGTTGCTGATTGTTATCAGTACCGTTGGTTCTACTCTTCAGTATCTTGACTTTATTCCACTCCTGAGTACCGTGACTTGTCTGAAAGTACACACTGAACAGGTCAGCACTAACTTTCGGCTGCGATACCTGCAGATACGGTAATTTACTATACTGAAACAGTTTCGTTTGAATCCGGTAGTCACGGAAATCGGATGCTCTAATCTAAAGTACATGGTATGGTGACCTCCTGTTGCAAGAAAGAAGAGTTCTTATTAGTAAAACTGGAGACCATACCTCTGATAACCACAAAGACTTCTCTATATTTGAATGGATGTTGTCAACCTCCTGAATGCAATAATGGCCCGATGTTGAAACTTTCATGGGGATTTCCTTTATGTGGATATTTTCTTGAAGAAAGCTAGCCAAAGCAAAAGAAATGAGTGAGTTCCTATTCTGAGGAACACAGCTATCACTCCAAAGAATAATATATTCCTTAACTTCCGGTTGAAACATTTTTTTTAATACTTTAATTACAGCACTTGTAATGCCATTTCCAGATCTGCCGCACAGTGCTTCATGCCAAATAGTACAATAGCCATGTTTATTCCTCGATACATGATCAGTAAGATTGCAAGCGATCAGCTTTCTTTTATAAAAGAAGCAACTAAGATTTGCACGAGGAAAAGCTATCACATTTTGTAGATCGAAACATAACACCATAGCAACACTTCGTCTGTCGTGTTCCCTTTTCCGTAGCATGATGATTTCTCTTCTAAATGGTCATCAAACTTCGTAGACAAACTCTCCCTTTTCGCCATGATAAACTCCCCACAAAGGTCACACCGATCGGATTTTGGTGCTAAGAAGTCCAGATTATATTCAGTGTTAAATACTGACAAGTACTTTGACAGTGTTACTGCTTTATAGAAATTCTGTATGCAAACTTTTTTATACATCTCATACATTCTAGTTACATTTAAATCAGGACTTAAGTATTCGTTTTGGGTCATAGCCCTGAAATAATGCGACTCTGACCTTGGAAATGATTCAATGTGCTTTCTAACATAATCTTTACAATTTTTGGAAATCCTCTCTTTTCTTTCCTCTCTCATTGGATTTTGGAGTCCCAGATGTTTCATCTTTGTTAAAATGCCCAGTGTATATTACTTTTTGACTGATCAACAAGGTCTCTTGAATACTCTTACCTGCGTGCCAGTCACTTGTAAAAACTAAGGGAAAGACTTACGTTTCCAAGGGTCAACTTTCATGGTCCTCGGAGAAGATTTACACTCGAGTTTTGTAAAATATAATGTTTTTCTCATATCTTGCAGTGAATAAAATGAAATCATTATTGAATTCCGGTCATCTTTAAAAATCATATGATAATACTTAAATTTGCACTTACAGTCTTCGTGTTTTGCTTCCTTCGCAGACACCACTTTGTCGCAGTCTCTTTTGAATACTCTTTTCCATTGTTGAGGGTTATACTTTCTCTTCCTGGACTTCTTACGATTTATAGCCAAACAGATGAGATGGGATAGAAGTGAGCAACTCCCTACAGCTGATCCAGTGCTTACTGTCTACGAACATTCTGCAGATAGAACCATCTGGTTCTCAGCCTTGCAAACTATTGCAGATAGAACCAAATTTACCTGCTTATTGACTGGGAATGGTAAATGATCCGGATGTTGCCATCATGGATAACGATAGTACATATCTCCGAGTACCATTTACAACGAAAAAATCAAAATCCGCAAAAAGTGTAGATAGAACCCTCTGGTTCTCACCTCACGAAATGCCTTTTTAAAGTGGGACCATTCCTCTTCTATGTTTTCCACTTCAGTAACTGGGAGTTGTTGCTTCAATCTTTCCTGAAAATCTTCCTGTACAGTTTTGTCTTTCAATTTCCATACTTTTATTTTACTTTCTCTGATCTCCTTTAGGTTTTCCAATTTTTCCCTTCTAAATTTTGCCACCACAGCTCTATGGTCCCCATCAAATGCTTCTCCTGGTAAAGCTGTCACATCTATCAGCTTTCTGTGATTAGTCCTTTCCACCAGAAAGTAGTCAATTACTGATTTTGTTCTTCTATCGCCCCAACCATATCTCGTAATTTTCCTGCTGTTTTTCTTCCGAAACCATGAATTACCCACTATCAGTCCATTCCTTTTAACAAAAGTTTACAAGTTCCTCTCCTTCCCGGATCTTTTTCCCATATCCATATGGTCCAATGACTTCTTCCTTTCCTTGTCTCTCGTTTCCGACTTGTGCATTCATATCTCCCATGATCACCACTTCTACATCTGAAATTACTCTTTCTACATCCTCCAGGAATACTTCAATATCTTCTTCTCTATTTCCGGTCTGTGGTGCATACACTTGTATGAAGTCCATCACGTCATTTTTCATCTTCATTCTAATTTTCATTATTCTGTCACTCACACACTCGACCACTTCAACATACTCCTCCAGTTGTTTCGAGGTTATCAGTCCCACGCCATTTTTTGCCTCTTGGCCACCACTCCAGTATAATGTATATCCTTTTCTCAATTTCTTCCTTCCTTTACCTTTCCATTTCACTTCACTCAGCCCCATCAATCCAACATTCTCCCTCTCCATGAAGTCTACCACCTCCTCCACCTTGCCTGTCAGGGTCATGACATTCATGATTCCCACTTTGATTTCGGTTACTGGTCGCCCATTTCTCACAGTTCCCCCAGTACCAAAAGAACTGCGCGTCGCCTGCAGGGTACGCCCTAACCTTCTCCGAATCATTTGAAGTGCCATTTACGTTTTAGGCTATTATTACGATGGGGTCGCCACTCCCAAACTATGTTATTAAGCATAATTAACATTCCAAACAGAAAAGGATTGCAATTCTCGCTGTGTGACATTCATTTTAAACAGCACATTTCATACAAAGCTTAAGGGAACGACTTTTCCCTCAAATGTCTAAAGGTGTTGCTTTATGCTTTATCTAATTTAAACTATTATTGTAATGCCAGTAGATTCGGATAACAAATGTGTGAATGCGGATAACGTTTTGTTTATCCGCGCAGGGCTCTCAATAAAGATGACATGTTTCGCTTGTCAAGCCAGCATCATCAGATCCAAATATACAAGACAAGATAGCTCTACAAACCACTACCAAACCCACAAATGGTCGCTGCCCTCCTAATACTAAAAGTAAGACAAAAACTCGCAAAGTGTGACAACTATTACTGATAAATTAGTATTAAGCTTATTGCTTAAGTGCAGGGATAAGACACACGCTCTTAAATAAGGCGAACAACGATTTGATCATCAAACACTTCTATAATAGAACTAAGTGATGTATTATCCTGCTACAAATAGTAGTACATTTTTTATTCTTCACTAACATTTCGATGGTACGGTAGATCCGGGAAACTGTCTTAAGGAATTTACAAAGACACCTTTTAACTGTTCTTTTCTTCTTCTTGTGCAAATGATACTCGACCAAAACTATTCTCTGAGCTGTAGTGTACTTAACCATTACGATAATAAACCACACCAAAAAGAACAATAGTCACTAGGAAGTTGAGTAACAGAGCTAAGCATCTGCTGCATCAACTGTGAACAGTTCTAATCAAAACTCCTAGGTTTACGCTGTCTTATGTGGGGTTTCGCCAAAGAACACCAAGCTGGCACATCAGCGGGCTCCTGGTGTCCCTGCCCGGACCCCACACAGGAGTAGCGAACTGGCCGTGAAAGCCAATATACCATCTTTTTTTGAAGCCTTCATAGAGAGGTTGAGGCTGCTTGCGCTTTTAGCAGTTCGCTACTTCTGTGGAGGTCCAGTGACGGACACCAAGAGCCCGCTGATGAGCCAGCTTGGTGTCCTAGGCGAAACCCCACACAAGACACGGCACAAACCTAGAAGAATTGCTGAGTTTTAATTCACTGGCCGAGAAAGCCAAGACACCATCTTTTTTGGAAGTTGTAATCAAGCTGTTTGGTGTTGGGTCACTTGGGGATTCCCACAGCAAGCAGTCAGAAATGCGAAGTCTTAAATAAATTATACTCCCTGTATAAATGAAACTTGTGTCAAATGGTATGTTAAGGCATGTGTAACAGGTGTTGGTTTCAAAATCCCTACATTGTAAGTTGAATCTCGGCTCAATTTGATGGAATTTAAGGGTGTTAAGATGCAACTGCATTGTGTTGGTAACATTTCGACACCCTGCTATCTTTAGAGCACAGCAGTTAAATGGGATATTAAACAGATGTATGTTACAATTCCTTGCCATGTGATTACTGTGTCCTCAATTTTGTCCTTGCAGTTGCTGAACAACAGCTGCTGGGAATAGTAGTTTCTGATCCAAACGATCCAAGTCGGAAACAGTTCTTGGCCACACACGATGGCCGACCAAGGTCTAGCTGTGAGGTGCCAAGGGTACCTGGGATCAAGTATGTTTTCATATCTACTTAATATTTCATATATTACATTATTTTTCAGTGTTAAGTGCAGGAACTAGTTTGAAATCAATTGTTTCAGCATCTACCCTTCTCAGCACGAGCCTGGGACGATCCAGATACCTATCGGCAACAGTACGGGTTCGCTGCCAGATCTCACGAATTTCCACTTCCCCTCCCCCATGCCAAACCCTCTCGACCAAGAGGATCATAGCAGCTCTCCATATAGCACAGTGAGTAAACATTTGCTCTGTGCAAAGCTGCAGGGTAAACAAAGATTGTTTGTAGAAATAGCAGGAGTGAAAAACTAAGAAACTTTCCCAATTATTTGTTGATTAGTGATCAAGTGTTCCTGTAAAGATACAAATTTCCACAAACCCTCCTACGATCCTGGACCAAATATGCTTTATGATGTGACAGTTTGAAGGTGCCATGACCTATTGTTAGTACGTGTTCCACATTTGTCCAGTTGATTAACATGGATTTTTCATGTTTTTTGATGTGAGTGGACTGAAATATTTGCCCAATACACTTTTTTGTTTCCAGTCAGGTGATAGACTATCATGCTGTGCAAAATCTCATGTATGCTGTTTGCATTTGAGGTAGAAGTGACTTGTTTGGCATTGCCAATCCTACTAGGTGCCCTTTGTGATTTGGTCTCTGTTGAGCTGCTCATTCCCCCATGGAAGCAAAATGTAGACAGCCTTGCTAGGAATGTAGAGGAGGAAGGGTGCAGCTGTTGGCAGTTTGCAAGGGCTCTTCATGAGAGCTGTGGTTTAGGTGAAATCACTTTTGAAACTTTGTAGGTGTATGTATAACCAGTTTAGTACAGTAGCAGTCTACATTAAGAAACTTGGCTGCTCTGAGGGGCTACATGTGATTCATAATGACGGGTTTATTGTGTTCCGTTATCACAGGTGGTGATCTCCATTCATTCATTTAATGTCCCAAGCTATGATCGTCTTAATTTAATGTTATAAATATTATCCGGCCACATTTGGTGACCCCGGCGTGATTTGCGGTAAATATTAGAAACCTACTTCATTCACGCATACGGTATACAGTATCACTTTCTGTGTTGCTTATCATTCCGTGTGTTGTAAGTTTCATTCTACCAACTTCATGGCGTCCAGTGATCAACCAGCAGTGCATCATGTTTCCGTCAAATCTCGTCCTTTGGTTTGCCCAACTTGAAGGTCAGTTCATTTTAGCTAACGTAACTGCCGATGCTACAAAATATAGTCGTGTAGTAGCTAGCTTAAGTGAAAACTTAGCTACTAAGTTCAGGCCATATTATCGTCGCCGCCAGTTACTAATAAGTATGACCCAGGTGTTAATCGGTCGCATGTCACAATCTGATGCAAAACAAATGGAGAAACTACTACGAACCGAGGAACTTGGAGACCATACCCCATCTCAGCTCCTTCGTCGTCTGAAAACATTAGCCGGTACCAACATGGCAGATGATATGCTTAAGAACATTTGGAAGTCTCGCCTGCCTTCCGATGTACAGAAGATCCTCACAGATTCAGAAGGCAATCTTAATGGACTTGCATAAATCGTCGATAGATTATTTGAACTGTATCCGACAACACCCAGTACTTCTGTAATGGCCTCTACTTCCGTGCATACTACCATTTCGTTGTTGAAACTCCAAATTAAAGAACTGACGAAACTAGTTACCGAGATGTCAACCAGAAACACTTGTTCCAGCCGATCACCTTCGAGATGTAGTTCTTCATACCACTATCGTTCCCCACGATCACCTTCAGTTATCGGGGATGTTTGTTGGATTTAGCAAATAAATATCTGCGTGTGCATGTCTTAATTTAATGTTGAAAATGGCCGCAATCTCAATTGAGTGGAGAGTGTGTTTGTTGTTTTTATTATATCATTATTTGTAGTTGTGAAATAAAGATTGGGTAAGTGCCATAAAACAACAATCAATACAAGAATGTAGAGTTGGAACTCGGGGCGACTTTTTGGGTGGTTTAAGCAGTGTATCTAATGTATCCCTATCTAGAACACGTCATACATAAGGTGAATTGTTCTGAATAGTTTCAAATTATGTTTATTTGAAGTTATATATATTGTTTGTAGTGGTGCATTTGTGGTAAGTTTGCTCATGTATTATATTTCTTGTTATGAACACATTTTATATAATTACAATAATTGCTCTTACCATTTGTCTGACAAATATTTATTGCACTTTTTGAAGACTGCGAGTATAAGTTAATTTGCTCATCAACTCAACTGATGGTGTTCTGCGATATCTTTATCTTTTATGAAGTGAAATAAGAGTTTTCAGAACTCATTCCTTTTGTTATTCTTCTAAACCTTGAAGATTCAAGAGTGCCTGTGAAGGAATAAAATTGAACTTCTTTTTTATTTATGTATGACTTGGTGCACTGTAAATTTGACCATACAAAGAATGTAGTTTATACATAATATATATTGTCAAGTTTGAATTAAAGAATTTTGATGGCGTGTGAGATCGTGACGTAGGCTTAAAATTATGTCTGGCATTTGTCATTATTATGACCATCTTCGTGTTTTGTGCCACTTGAAAACATAATTCAGAAGAATTAAGTCAAGTACAGTATGAATTAATATTCCCATAACCATGTGGAATATTTGGTTAGAATACTAAATTAGTAACATTAAATGCGTTAGGTTTGTAATCCCAATTCAGCCCAAAGTGCGACTCACATCATCTGTGGGAGATTTTGGAAACCTCTAACCAGGGGAGGATACGATGCATGGGTCATCGATTCGAACCATCTTTAGTACACGTGTAGGGCATGATCGGACGTATATCAGGTGCTAGTAGTAAGGTGCGCTTCTCAGCCGTTTCCGAGAAATTAATTGCATTTACAGTGCGGCGTTCATGTGCGTTGTACGCTAGCAGGAATCCAACGAGTGCATGTTGCAGCTTTAAGAGCCCTGCTTCGTAAAAGCGAGATCGCTGGATTGAATCCCACCGGTGAGCCTTTGCAGTGTGTAGTGTTTCTCTCTCTCTCTCTCTCTTTTTTTTTACCATTGGCAATTTCCAACCAATACCCACAGCATGAGTCACTGCTTGCGGGGTACGGGGTGGTCTGTTGGTTCACAGACGTGCAATGAACGGAACAGACTGGGCCTTCAATGTATAAATGTATACCGTGTATAATACCAATGTATTTGCAATGCCGATACTGTATGTAATGTCACAAACGTTGACCCCCATACGATGATTTCAGAATCTCTTTTCCCGCTCACATAACACGTTATTACAATTGACTGCAAGATAAACATTATTCACGACACCTACAGTTGTACGAATTGCCAATGTTTACAAAAAAGAGAAACCCAACACACTGCAAAAGCTCACCGGTAGATTCAATCCAGCGCTTACGAGGCAGGGCTCTTACCGCTGCACCACGCGCTCGTTAGATACCTGCTAGCGTACAACACACATAGGCGCCGCTGTATCCTCCCCTTGTCAGCTTAGCAATTAGCCCATATAAACGAGGAACAGTCCAGAAACTCTAACTGCATCTCATCTTGTTCTCGAAATTCTCTCTTCTCCAAAATGCCCAGTTCTCTTTTTTGTGTTAAACATTCCAGAAATGTTGTAGTGTTAAGTGAACCAAGAATTATTTTGAAAGATTAATTCAGGATACTTAAACTGAGTTTGACACCTGGCAATGTGACATCATCTATCCATTGCTTTGACACGTGATGGCCGAAAAGTTGAGAAGAGTTCATCTGTGTTAGTTTGTAAATCTGTGGTGGTGCAGTGTTACGAGTGATTTCTGTGTGAAAGTGTTCTTGTCTCAAGTGTGAAATCACTGTGATTTAAATATGTGAATAAGAAGGGTAAGTTGATCTCCAGTGAGATTAAGCAGTTGAATAATCAATGGTCGATCATTATGGGATGATTGCACATTTTTCATCAGTCGTCAATCCATATTGATATAAAGCTACTACTCCGACACCCTGCATTGGAACATTCAAAGTGAAGAGGCCACCAATGTTCTGGGTTTTTTGTACAGAAACATGAGAGGTTATAAATCTACAGCTCTAAGGACAGCCTACCTATGCATGGTCCGTCCGATATTAACATACGGCTTACCTGCTTGGTATCCTACTACAGCGGAAAACATGAACGAGCTGCAGCGTGTACAGTGCCGCGCAGAGAGGCTAAGAGCTCGTCATTCCCCTTCGTCAAAATTTCCATCTATAGAGGCAACAGCCAAACAAACTGATTTGATTTTTCTCAAAAAATCCCTCACAGGTTCCATTAATATTGACCTCTTTTGCCGACTGTCATTGGCATATCACTCAGTTCGGATAGGGCGAGGTGTAGCTCTCGTTGTGCCCTTCACACATAGCAATGCCTACCTGACTAGGTTTCTACGGCCGCTCTGTCCGGCTATGGAACACGCTGCCAGGGGATGCCAAGATCTTGCCTCTTCGGAAATTCAGGCCATACATAGAAAGGTACATTGTATAAATAAATTTCTGTATGAGTGATTATCTCGCCGAATGAATGGATGTATGGGGTGATTAAGGTGATGAAAGTGCGCGCGTGAAAGAGTGAACTACGTTAATGTTCTAAATATGTAAATAATGCAAATATCTTTGTAAAACATGTAATATGTGGGGCTTGCCCTATTTCATTAGGCCTTCCATACTTCCGTTTGATTTATGGTAAATAAATAATAATGACAATACTGTAACTAAATATTTCAAGACCCATACATTAATATTGCAAGAGAACTAGAGTAGTTGCATTTACTAATTACTGTAAAGGACAGTAAAATTATGCAGTATTCATTGTAATTATTAAATTTGCTGATTGTTAATAGAAAAGGCATTATCCTTGTGTATATGATCATTCCTTTGTATCCTGCCTAAACCTGAATCAATACTGTAGTGAGTGTCCATAGGATAATATAGTCATCAGTACTAAAATATAGTTATAAATTAATGTACATACTGTAAATTTAAAATAATCCATTTAATTCAATAGTCTGTTGAGTAAGACTTGGACACAGTTTGATTCCAACCTGAATCTCCTACTGTCTATGTCCTAAAGCCCTTACCATGATTCATAATTTAATAATATATCATTTTTGCTTGAATATATTATAATTTTCTGGAATCAACAGGAAATCTGGTATGTCAGCTTACTGCATTAAACTACAGTTCTATTTATAGCATGTTCACAGTTGTTCTGCACTTGAATGGACTATTGGGAATAACACTATTGTTGTCTCAAATTTCTTCTTTGTATTAACACTGTATTAAAAAAGAAAACATGAACAACTTCGTAAGTAACATGGCCTCTTCTCTTCAGCCTATTCTTTTCTTTTGTGCTGTATATAATTTCACTGGGTTCTATATTATGAGGGTGGAATAGTTATTACTTTATAAGAACTAATATCTCAGTTCAAGACAGAAATAATTCAAGATTTTGATATTCATGAAAATACTTTTTTAAGATACTATTGCTCATTTTAGTCAGACATATAGTAAGGATATACGGTAGTTGTTCCTTAGCCTGTAGTATTGAAAGAGCTATTGCTTCTGTATTGAACTAATAAATTACAAGACATAGCAAAGCAATAAGTGAGTTTTGACTTGTTTCTGCTATTGAACTGAGGTACCAGTATTCATTCTCTAGTCCTCATCTCTTCATGGGCTTAATTGCATGGCTCCTAGTGAATTAATGTCCACTTATGTGAATAATGATTTCAATTTTACTATGGAATTATATCTTGTAAGTAGAACTTATTAAAATTTGCCACTGAACTTTTGTATTGACTGTCCTATAGGAGTTAGTGTTTAATGGTTACACATTAAGAACAGATTTATACAAAGGAAATGTTAGCAAAATCTGGAGTCAGTACTGAAAATATGTGAAAATTTTTCAGGCAAAAAAAAAAAAAAAAATGGAAATAATCTATAGAAGTGTTATTTTTTTAAGGATATCTTGATATATTAACCTTCAGGTTTAGGAGAACTGGGAAACTATTTCAGGAGGGGAAGGTTGATGAGGTGTGTGTGTTCAGCTTATGTTGCACTGTGCTGTGTGTCCAGCTCTTAGTAATTGGCTGTCATTTAAACACTGGTTCAATATAGTAAAGGAGGAACTACAGAATGGTCTGAAGCATTGACTCCTTCCAGGCTTTGTCAAGGATTTGTTATACAAGTTCTTTCTTTGACAAAATTATCATTTGAATTTGTGATCTTAGTCTTCTATGTCACTATTCTTGCTGGATTACTTTGATATTGCTACACGACAATGAGATTATGCAGATATAAAGTGAAACTATTTCCTATATTACTTGAAAATGGGAAAAATTATGAAAAGCTCTAAAATTGGTAAAACATTTGAAACATTACTAAAAATATTAAACCTTCCTCAAACTGTAATGAAATATATATTTTTTTCTGTTGCAATACTCCCCAAATTATGATTAAAAATATGAAATAACTGCTCTCTATTTTTTTTTTCCAGTCACCATAATAAACATATAAAGAAATAAAACTACAGTCAGTGTTCGAAGTTCCTTTGACTATTTTTCTACATAGTCACTACTGTGGTTCAGGCACTTCTTGTCCCATCACGTTGTAGAATTTGGCTGGTTGAGCACGGAGCCACCTTGTCAGAGAGCTGCCATCAGGAAGCTATGGACAGTGTGGTTCTCCTCCAAGACAACATCAGTCCTTGTGTGCCAAACAGGACAACCGCTCGACTCTTGTGGTTTGGATGTCAGGTTATGGAGGATCCTAGTAGTCCACTGAAGAAATTCCTGGCAGGCCAGAGGTTGGTTTCCTACAAGAACTACACAAAGACTATGGTTTACACTCAACCAGACGAATTTTAAATCAGCTGCATCTCCAAACGACTGCTATGATGGCACAAATGCCTGAACCATGGTTGTGATAGTAGTGTTGCTAGATATATAAAAGACTTATGACAGTGTTCCAAGGAGCAAATATGGGAATGTCTGCATAAATGAGGGGTCCCGAGTTCTCTAATTCGTAACATCCAATTGCTGTATGAAAACTGTGAAAGTAGTGTACAAATAGGGAATGGAATGGTAGATCTGTTTGGTTCCAAACAAAGAGAGGTGTACAACAGGGTAGTGCATTATCTCCCCTACTTTTCATTGCACTCATGGAAAATAAAGCTACAGAACCTAGAGATTTGAATGCATTAGTGTTTGCAGATGATGTTGCTAGTTGGGGAGAAATGGAGCAAGAAGTCCAAAGGAAATTAGATTTCTGGATCA
Organism: Meconema thalassinum; assembly: GCA_946902985.2. NCBI lineage: Eukaryota > Metazoa > Arthropoda > Insecta > Orthoptera > Tettigoniidae > Meconema > Meconema thalassinum. The sequence continues at coordinate 16,384,035 of OX336392.1, forward strand.
ACAAATTGAAAGTGTATAAATTAACTGTGAGTAAGAAGAAAACAGTAGCAATGGAATTGAGCAGAACACCAGGAGAATGTGATCTAAAACTTGAATGTGTAGAAAGCTTCAATTATCTTGGAAGTATTGTATCAAACCAGAGGAGTGCTAAGTTGGAAATCCAGAACAGAGTGACAAAAGGTTCCACGTTCTTCTATCAGGTGCGACACCTAGTGTGGGACAAAGCAGTCCCCGTAAAATCCAAACAAACAATGTTCAAATCTTACCTTCTACCAATTATGACATGGGTTGGAGACCTGTGTGTTATTGAAAAGAGACATCAGCAAACTGCAAGCATGCAAAATGAAATTTTTATTATAGGCTATGAAAAAAACAAGAAGAGACAGAATTAAAAATGAGTGCATTAAGAATGACATGCAAGTGACCTGTACGATGGAAGAAAGACCGCATTGCACGGTTGAAATGGTTTGGGCATTATGCAGAGGATGGAGGAGAATAGAATACCTGGAAGGAGACCTGACGGCTGGACTAAGTAAATGCAGACCTTGTCGAGAAAGGAACAACACTGCAGGATGTGGAAGGAGAGGAGCTCTATAATGACAGGAACCGATGGAGGCATATTGCCCATAAAAATCCTACCCGGTCTGCTGAAGAAGACCCAGATGATCATGATGATAATGATGGTTGTGACTGTGTAGAAAAATAGTCAAAGGTACTTAGAACACTCCTGTATTTTGATTTTCCTGAATGTTTTTACAACTGAAACAAAGTTATAATTTCACTGCTAAAATTAATAGAAATGTAATTTCTAGGTGGAGGCAGTAGGTGATAAAATTTAATGATGCTTTTATCTGCTGTGTTGAAATATTCTGTGTTTTTCTGGAAGTTTCCATAGATATGAATCATAGAAGGAATGATGATTGTTTAAACTTTCACAGCCGTTATCAGTATTGAGTCATTTTTGGGAATATAGGCATCAATGTAGGGTTGAGGGAGTAGAAATGAGGAAGGAGAAAGATTGTTGGATTTTTGTCAAAGGAATGTCTTGTTGGTTGGGAACTCTTGGTCCAAAAAAAGAGGAGCCAGAAGATGACCTGGTATAGTAAGGACTTGACTAGAATGTTGGTAGTTGATTATATCCTCTCATCATCATCATCATTTCCCCTTATCCAGCTCCTGCCGGGTCGGGGTATTTATGGCACTTCTCCACTTTCCTCTTTCCTTCCACCATTCTTCTTCCACGATCTTGTCCCAGTCCAGATTTCTTTTTCTTACGCTGTTCTTCACTGAATCCATCCACCTTGTTCTAGGTCTTCCTCTTGCTCTCTTACCCTTGCACTTCGCCTCCAGCATCTGTCTTGGTATTCTATTTTCCTCCATCCTCATTACATGTCCAAACCACCTTAGTTTATTCTTCTCAATTCTCTCATTTAGTTTTCCCATCCCAACTTCCTTCCTAACATCTTCATTCCTCACTCTGCCTTTCCTTGTCTTTCCTATCATACTTCTTAGGAATTTCATTTCACTGGCTTGGATTCTACTCTCTTGCCTGCTTGTCAGGGTCCAAGTCTCAGCTGCATAAGTTAATGATTATATCCTCTATGATAATGAAATGAAGAGGAACATTACAAACATGAAGGCAATGCCATCAAAGACCTGGCCAGTGGGTGGCAACTATGGTAGAAGAAGACGAAGATAGGGATATTCACATCTTAGGTGAAGAAGTTAAGTAATATGACACAGTCATTAGTTATGCAGAATTGAAATGGAAGAGTCAATTCTGGATAACTAATGAGTGTGACATGTGGGTTAGGTTGTATTTATTGATGATATGTAACTCGGAAAATATATTACCGTATTGTAGAGAATTGCACCAAGCAGCATAGAAAAATTTGTGCTTTGGGTGCCAAGGAAGGCAAGCAGAAGAAGTGGCAAATTTGCTTAATATTGTTCCACCTGTTCTATCTGTTGTCTTGTGATGTGTTTATCTTTGTTCTGTATGTATCATGAGTCTGTAGCTGCCTCATATCTTACTGCAAAGTGGGACTTCACCACCTAATCGGGCATCTGGTTGGAACACAGAGCATTATTACCCTCATCATCCCAGCTGTGAATTTGAGTTTCTATACTTGTAGAAACAAACCACTAATTATTTATACACTGCTGAACAAAAGTTTGGACTAGCATATCTTCACTTCTTATAGTACACCCATTGAGGTTTATACAATAACTTAACAAACTAAATATCAGTCCTTCTTAAAACATTAACAATCGTTGTTAGATAACAATAAAACGGTACTAAAACAAAGCGAACTCACTTCTAAGTGTCCCTTTTGAAAACAAAAACACTAACAATCCATATTTCATGGTGATCAGTATCAGTCTTTAGTAGTCCTCCCCGCACATGGAGGAGGCATGCTTTGAATGAGACCATCAAGTTTATCTTGGGGTAAGAGGTCGCACTCCTCTATGGCAGCATACAATAGTCCATCACCACCACCGCCACCACCACAACCACCACCACCAAATATAAAATTGTATTCTTACAGTGTTAGGCCTATCCATGTTTGAAATAATAAATTGCAGCTCAGAATAGACTAATAGGCACAGGCAGCCTTACATATCAGAAGGAGTAGACCAGAATAAGAGGTTTAAAGTTGGTCCACCAACTTACAGCCGAGTAAACCGCCAACTGGACTTACTCCAAGAGGAACACAATTTGAGGTCGATCAGGCAAGTCCCCCCTGCTTTGCGTCAACAAATCCAAACAGCAGCACATCACATCGTAGGTATTGTAACGTGTTTTTCGAGGGGTTTTATGCAACTAGCATAAGTCAGTAGGAAGCCATTCTATATTTATTTACGCGGCAAATTGTTCAGCCAAGATAATTTTTCATGGTAATTTATTATTATTATTAATTTATTATAATTATTATTAAGGTATTTTCGGAGCATTTTATAAAAATTATTAGCATTCAGATAGGTTTTCCATGTCTTAGAAAACGCTATCAAGCAAATTATTACGAACGACAATATTATAGAAAATTATGTGATTACGGAATTTTACGGAGTTTTGTCAGTTAGGGTATTTGAGAGACATGACTCACTGGGAATTCGAGTACAAGCTGATTCCTGTCGAGAAGTATTACGCAAGGCTGGGTCGCAAGGTCTAGAAAAGGCGAATTGTTGGGACGGAAATCGACTTCTCCCTCTCGCGCGCCGAGTGTAATGAGGCAGAGGAGGGGAACTAGCGGCGTGTTCAGCCAATCAGTGTGGACGACGTAAGCTAGATGTCGGTACCATGGTGGGGGAGCCAACGTGTGGATATATCGTTCGACGCGCCGTGAAACGAGGGCTATCTGTGAAATACTTGCGGAGTATGGTTATACGCGGGGGACGCTCCGATGTTCCGTGGAACGAACAATCTGTGTAGAACTTGCAGAGTACGGTCGCAAGTGCGTGTCGCTCCGATGTTCAGTGGAGTTAGCGACGAACTTTTGTAAAACTTGGTTGTACGAGTGTTTGGGTCCGAGGTACGGACCATAGAATTATCTAATCTACCAGAATATCATCAAATTCCGACGGAGATGACGACGTCCAGGAGACTGTGGGAAGCTCACAACATCATCAAGAACGAGGGAAATGCCTTGGCAATTTCCAATGGTAAGCGCAAATGACGCAGAAATACGCAATCTCTCATTTTTCTTTGTTTTATATTTCATATTTCAGTAACTTCATAGCTTGGAAATAAGAGTAAAATCAATTTATCAGACTCCGTTTTCACATAATTTTCTATCGGTAATATTCAAATCACAACGCTCCAATTTAAATTTTATACTTATTATTATTATTAATTTTGCTATACTTGTTTTATATAATAAATTCATTTCTTTTACAATGCAATCTTTGCTTTCAGTAGGTAGCATTAGATATAGACCAATTCCTTCTCCTGATACAATTGTTTGTTGGGTTAATGATTAAATCATACCACGATCTGAGTGAATAGATTCTTGACGGTGTTCTACCAGAGCTAGACGTTGTTAAATACAAATTTAGATTTCAGCATTGCGTTGAAGTCTTGGCGCCCATTAAAACAACATAGCTTAGGCAAAGGTAAACAATTACATTTTCTCCCAACAGTGTGGGCTAGCGAAACTGTTACATTTGTCGCTACCAACATGGGGCATTAATAACCATTACATTTGTCGCCGACAACTTGGGGCTGAAAACCTAATAACATTTGTGGAAGGAGAAGGGTATATATTTCTGTGCCTGTATTTTGGGGATTATTTGTCTTTATCAGTGTATATCATTATGGGGGATGAGAAAGAAAGACAGATGAGGTTACGTAGTGGTCATCAGCTGGAGAGTGATGATACGAGCAGTATGTCGAGTGATGGTAGTACCGGGGTAGCGGAGGTAAATCCCGATACTGAAACAGGGAGTGTAGGCGGCCAACCAGAATTAAAAACTTTACTTCTCGAGTTCATGTATCAGAACAAAGTTAGTAGTGATGCCTTGAATGCAAAATTAGAACAAAACAGTAGGGAAAATAAAGAAAGTACAGACGCTTTAAATGCAAAACTGGAACAAAACAGTAGGGAAAATAGAGAGAGTAATGAAACTTTAAATGCCAGATTAGAACAAAACAGTAAAGAAAACAGAGAGAGTACTGAAACTTTAAATGCTAATTTAGAACAAAACAGTAGGGAAATGAGTGACAAATTTGAACTGATTAGAGGTGAGATCAGGGGGGTGATGGAAGAAAAGGCTAAAGAGATTATTGCAGATGTAGACAGAAAATTAGGAAAAGTACAGGAGGAGTTGGAAATTAGAATCAGTACACAGGCTGAAAATTTAAAAGAACTAGTGCAACTGGAAACACAGCAGGTCAAAAAGCAATTGGGGGGAGAAATTGACAAAATTCAGGTAGCTACTAAAGAGGTTAAGGAACAGCTGGGGGGTAGAATTGAGAAAGTCCACTCACAAATAGTTGCAGAAGTAAATGATTTAAGAGAGAGTAATAGAGAGAGCATTAGCAAGATTGAGGAGAAACAAGCAAAGCTATATGATAAAGTAGAAGAATCAGAAGGAAACATTAAATTAACAGTAAACAGTATTGAGAGGAAGGCTGAGGAGAAAATCGCAGAATTAGAATTAAAATTAAAAGCTAGGATCAGGCAAGAAAATAGTCAGAATAGGCCAGTTTTGGTGAATAGCACACACAGGGAGGTAGAACTGGGTAAGTTCAGCAATCGACAGGGGTGCCCAATGGAGTTCATGAACACTATAGAAAATAAATTCGGGGAGAGGTTGGAAAATGGTAGTATTGAGTGGTGCCAGGTAGTTGAAATTTTAGAACAAGTGTTTGTGGGGGAAACGAGGAATTGGTTTGCTGTCTACAGAGACAAGTTTACTAATATCAATGATTTTAAAATGAAATTCTGTGAAAAGTTCTGGAATGAGGTTATTCAGTCGCAGCATCGTGAGGGAGTAGTGTGTGGTAAATATAACCCTAAAGGAAGCTCCACCATGACCGAATACTTTTTAGGGCAGGTATTAGTGTGTAAATATCTGGATGGCTTGAAGGAGGAAAGTGATGTGGTGAGGTTGCTACTTAGGCACTTTCCCTATAGGATCAAGGAGGCTGCTTGTATCCAGAATGTAAAGACTATATCACAAGTAGAAAATTTGTTAAGCACATTTGATGCACTAGGGAGAGGGGGTTATGAGGACAATTTCAATCGGAACCAGGGTAATAATAATAATAGACCTAATGAAGCCAGCCATCAAGAAGTTCAAGGGAACGGTGGCGAAGGGGCCAACGCTCAAAATAGAAATAATAATAATCAGCTATATCAGAACAGAGGAAATGGCTATGGTAATCAGTATCAAGGGAGGAACAATGATTTCAGGGGAAATCAAGGGAGGAACAATGATTACAGGGGAAATCAAGGGAGAAACAATGATTTCAGGGGAAATCAAGGGAGAAATTATAATGACAATAATTACAACCAGAATAGGGGTCAAGGAAGAGGACAGCCTAGTGGTAGTAATATACAGCCAAACAATGACAACACAGCCCAGAACAACCAGACCAGTTTAGTAGTTAGTAGTACTACGGCCAGCTGTAGCGGTTCTTTAAACGCGAACCAGGCTGCGAAGTAAGGTCAGAATCTCAGTCTGTAGCATGCCCTGTCCATACAATTATACAGGAACCCTATGACCTAAATGTAAGAAATGAATTATTACATGAACTAAATGATGAAGGTATTATTCAGGAAGTGGTTAGTAAGAGCCCCATAGTTAAATTTAACGTGTCCGAGGCGTACACAGATGTTTTAATTGATAGTGGTTGTATGAAGAGTTGCATAAGTAGTGCATTTTATGATAAAATGAAAGGAACTGGAGTAAATTTTGAGGAGATGCCAATTAAAAGCACTTTTGTTATCACAGCTGTTGGGAAGAGGTCTAAAGTAATTTCTAAGCAAGTTTTAGTAGACATTAAAATTAATAATCATGTAGAGAAGCAGATTTGCCTTGTAATTCCAAATTTAGTATTCAGTGTTATCTTGGGTTCAGAGTGGCTAAGTAGAGTGTCTGGTAACTTATGTTATGATGTAGGGAGTTTGACATTTAAATGGGGAGATTCTGAAGTAGAAGTAGCGTTCAATGACCAAATTCAGAGAAGTAGTATTGTAGGTGTGATTTGTACTTTAAATGAGATATCGCCAGCCGTAGAGCGGGGCTCTCCATGTTTTGTGGGCAGTGTGATTACGAACGGAAGTCTAGAGGACTCGTTACGTGAGGCTGCATTTCAGGGAAATATAGAGGATGAACAGTGTGTTCGGCTCTATGATGTGTTATGGTGTAATAGGAGAGTTTTTGAGGATCGCATTGGTATGGCCAATTGCTATACACATTCATTGAACGTTATTGATAGGTCAGTATTCACAGGACATAGATATCCTGTACCTTTCGCTTATCAGAGTGCAGTTGAGGCACAAATTAACCAGATGCTTGAAGATGGGATTATTGAGCACTCGAACAGTCCATATGTTAATTCTTTGATCACGGTACCCAGGACCGACGGCACTGTTCGTATTTGTTTAGACGCTCGTTTGGTTAACAGTAGAATTAGTTCAGATCAGCTGAAATCTATGTCAATAGAAGAATTAATGCAAACATTTGAGGGGAAGAAGTATTTCACTTGTGTAGATTTGAGTTCCAGTTTTTGGCAAGTGCCACTTATGTACGAAGATAGACCATTTACAGCTTTTAGTCATAAATATAACCTTTATCAATTTTGTAGAACACCTTATGGGTTAAAGAGTAGTTCAGCAGCTTTAATTAGGGCTTTAAACATTGCATTAGGGGATGACTCAGGAGAGTTTGTAACCATTTACATAGATGATATGGTAATTAGTTCACGCAGTTTTGAGGAGCATCTACGTCATTTAAATATAGTTTTTCAGAAGTTAGATCAGGCAGGGTTCACTTTGAAGCTGTCTAAGTCGTCATTCTGTCAGTCAGAAGTGACATTTTTAGGTCATAGAGTGTCGAGTAGAGGTGTAACACCAGAAGAAAGTAGGGTTAATAAGATACTTAATGCAGAGGTGCCACAGAATGTTAAACAGTTAAAAACTTACCTGGGAAGTTGCAACTTTTTCAGGAGGTTCGTTCTTAAATACTCAGGGTTGGTAGAACCATTCAGGGAATTGCTTAAAAGTGGGACTCGGTGGAGATGGGAGTCCAAGCATGATCAGGCTTTTAGAGCGCTGAAGGAAGGTTTTGAGAAAGCTGTAGTGCTGAAATATCCGTTAAAAGATAAGGAATATGTGGTTATGACAGATGCTTCACATATAGGCATTGCTGGAGTATTATGTCAGAAAGATGATGAGGGTAATCTGTGCATTGTATCTTTAGCCTCGCGAGGACTGACTGCAGCAGAGAAAAGATACACGATTACTGAGTTAGAGCTTTTAGGTATTGTTTTCAGTTTAGGGAAATTTAGAATGTATTTAGTAGGGGGGAAATTTGAGATCCACACAGATCACCATGCATTACTGTATATGAGGACTTGTAAACTCAGTTCTAACAGAGTTAGTAGGTGGATTCTTGCTCTGCAGGAATACGAATTCACAGTAAAATATATTAAAGGTAAAGATAACATTCTTGCAGACATGCTATCGAGGGACACTAATTTATGTAGGGATTATCCTGTGGTTAAAGCAGAGGACGGTATTTTAATATGTGCATGTGTGGACAGTAGCAACAGGGCATCGTTACAGACACTGAGAAATATGCTAGTGGAGCAACGTGATGACGTTCATTTAAGGGAGCCACTTGCAAGGTTGGAAGCAGGTGACGCAGTACCATTTATAGTTTCCAAACGTATTGGCAAAACAGCATATGTGCTGGAGAATAGTGAGGGAAACAGATTATACGGGACGTATAATATACATAGTCTACGAAAATATGTGTCATAAAGTGAGTGTGTTTAGCTGGCGAGCCAGCCTATCAAATGAGTAAGGGTGGTATTTGGTGCGTGGGAGGATCTGGTCTTAAGGCAGGCGTATCAGAAGTCACACAGGGGGGTAGTATGTAAGTAAATGAGAGTTTTTAAGGTACAGGGAAATATGACGGGATTGTCGGATGCTGTTGAGCACTAAAATGTCTCGATGCACCAAGGCCATTTTGGCAGCGCTGATGGGTTCCCATTTATCTCCAAGAGATGGGGGAGCGCTTGTATAGGGCTTGTTAGCTTAAGGCGTCCACGAGATAAAAGATGGGCCATCAGAATGCGAGACAGTCCTTCATGAAACTCATACATATCAGCACACGTGATTTCTGTTTACGGCCTCGCCATGTAAGATTTGTAAGTGTGTAATTTAAGATAATTTGTACAATGGTATTATTTGTGTGAGGAGAAATGGTCTGTGTTGGGAACTAGTATTAAGTAGAATATGGTTAACGGGAACTTAACAAGACAGGGCGATTACAGCACAGAAATATTTGGTGTTATATGTAATGCCCTAGGAATCAACCTGGGGAGGTCTATAAATATGTAGACCTGGACAAACGGAGTGTGATGTGATGATACTAACCAACAAAATCAGTAATACAAGGATTCAGCAGAAGAGAATCCTCATAACCTCTCCACTCCAACTCCCAACACTGACCTGCACGTGGTGTCCCCTGCTAAGCTGAGCAACCCAGTGGAAGGTTGGGTAATCAATCCCAGCGGGAAACTGGGTCAGTGAACAGACTAGTGTTGGGGGGGGGACTGAGAATTATTTTCTCAGTTCTTTCACCTTTCTGAATAACATTCAGGATTGTAATTCGAGGATTTATCCTCCCCTCAAGGTGTAACCTTAGATAGTCGACCATGAAAAGTCATTTGAAGAATAATTCCGCCGTCTGTAATGATAGATTACAGAAAAGACAGCATTCGGATACGGTGGGCTGTCATGCGGAAGATAATGACGAATCGGAGCGTCTGAAAACTCATCAAGTAGCAAACAAACAAATACTACGGAAAATCAAACCTAAACAAGTCTCATTCTTTTCTACACATAATGTTAACTCTCTGGTTCAAACTGGAAAATTGAAGATCATCACGGATATCATGAGAAGTCATAAAATTCTAATTATGGCCCTTCAGGAAATTAGAAATAGTGATCAAGACCATCTGGAATCACAAGGATACAGACTATATAAAGGAATTCCGGGAAAAAGAGTTATGAAAAATTGTCCACAATTTGGTAACGGATTCTTAATAGATCTCAGAATCATTGACTCGATAACAGAATTTAAATCTCAATCCTCGAGACTTACGACCCTAACTTTGAAATCGGCAAATAAAACATATACAATTATTAATGCACATGCTCCTACTAATCAAAAAAACAACACCATTAAGGACAGAGAAGAAGTACAAAAATTCTGGGATCTTTTGGATCAAACTTTAATAAACATCCCTTCATCAAACATCAAAATTCTCCTTGGTGATTTCAATGCGCAACTCGGACAAGAAAGAAGATATAGAGATATCATTGGAAAATGGACAGCACATAAACGAACCAATAAAAATGGTCAAAGATTAGTCGAAATTTGTAGAAACCACAAATTAATCTCTAAATCAACATGTTTTAAAAGACAGCCCCATAAATTGAAAACTTGGAAACATCCTGACTTCAGAAGGGGTGAATGGCAGTTGGATCATGTCTGCATGGATAAATTTCACCATCGCGAAATTCACAATGTCGAGGTTCTAAGGGGAGTTGACTCAGGATCAGACCACTATGTGGTAAAGATAATTCACAATGTCAAGGTTCTAAGGGGAGTTGACTCAGGATCAGACCACTATGTGGCAAAGATAATTCACAATGTCGAGGTTCTAAGGGGAGTTGACTCAGGATCAGACCACTATGTGGCAAAGATAATTCACAATGTCAAGGTTCTAAGGGGAGTTGACTCAGGATCAGACCACTATGTGGTAAAGATAATTCACAATGTCAAGGTTCTAAGGGGAGTTGACTCAGGATCAGACCACTATGTGGTAAAGATAATTCACAATGTCAAGGTTCTAAGGGGAGTTGACTCAGGATCAGACCACTATGTGGCAAAGATAATTCACAATGTCGAGGTTCTAAGGGGAGTTGACTCAGGATCAGACCACTATGTGGCAAAGATAATTCACAATGTCAAGGTTCTAAGGGGAGTTGACTCAGGATCAGACCACTATGTGGCAAAGATAATTCACAATGTCAAGGTTCTAAGGGGAGTTGACTCAGGATCAGACCACTATGTGGTAAAGATAATTCACAATGTCAAGGTTCTAAGGGGAGTTGACTCAGGATCAGACCACTATGTGGCAAAGATAATTCACAATGTCGAGGTTCTAAGGGGAGTTGACTCAGGATCAGACCACTATGTGGCAAAGATAATTCACAATGTCGAGGTTCTAAGGGGAGTTGACTCAGGATCAGACCACTATGTGGTAAAGATAATTCACAATGTCAAGGTTCTAAGGGGAGTCGACTCAGGATCAGACCACTATGTGGCAAAGATAATTCACAATGTCAAGGTTCTAAGGGGAGTTGACTCAGGATCAGACCACTATGTGGTAAAGATAATTCACAATGTCGAGGTTCTAAGGGGAGTTGACTCAGGATCAGACCACTATGTGGCAAAGATAATTCACAATGTCGAGGTTCCAAGGGGAGTTGACTCAGGATCAGACCACTATGTGGTAAAGATAATTCACAATGTCAAGGTTCTAAGGGGAGTTGACTCAGGATCAGACCACTATGTGGTAAAGATAATTCACAATGTCAAGGTTCTAAGGGGAGTTGACTCAGGATCAGACCACTATGTGGTAAAGATAATTCACAATGTCAAGGTTCTAAGGGGAGTTGACTCAGGATCAGACCACTATGTGGCAAAGATAATTCACAATGTCAAGGTTCTAAGGGGAGTTGACTCAGGATCAGACCACTATGTGGTAAAGATAATTCACAATGTCAAGGTTCTAAGGGGAGTTGACTCAGGATCAGACCACTATGTGGCAAAGATAATTCACAATGTCGAGGTTCTAAGGGGAGTTGACTCAGGATCAGACCACTATGTGGTAAAGATAATTCACAATGTCAAGGTTCTAAGGGGAGTTGACTCAGGATCAGACCACTATGTGGTAAAGATAATTCACAATGTCAAGGTTCTAAGGGGAGTTGACTCAGGATCAGACCACTATGTGGTAAAGATAATTCACAATGTCGAGGTTCCAAGGGGAGTTGACTCAGGATCAGACCACTATGTGGTAAAGATAATTCACAATGTCGAGGTTCTAAGGGGAGTTGACTCAGGATCAGACCACTATGTGGCAAAGATAATTCACAATGTCGAGGTTCCAAGGGGAGTTGACTCAGGATCAGACCACTATGTGGTAAAGATAATTCCCAATGTCAAGGTTCTAAGGGGAGTTGACTCAGGATCAGACCACTATGTGGTAAAGATAATTCACAATGTCAAGGTTCTAAGGGGAGTTGACTCAGGATCAGACCACTATGTGGTAAAGATAATTCACAATGTCGAGGTTCCAAGGGGAGTTGACTCAGGATCAGACCACTATGTGGCAAAGATAAAAATAAAATTAACTCCAATGGCCAAGAAAAAACCTAATAATAACAATAGGAGGAAATTTGATCCATCTACCTTAATAAAAAAATATAGAGTACTGTGAAAGAACAGGAGAAGAATCTCTCAACACTAAAACATTGGACGAATTAATCACTAAATTAAAATCAATAGCAGAGGAGTTAGCACCAATAAATCCAAGGAAAAAACATGAATGGTGGAATGTAGATTGTGATCAAGCAATAGAGAAAAGACACCAAGCATGGATAAAACATCAAGCTCTAAAGTCAGAAGAATCAAATTTAGAACTAACTATACAAAGAAAATTAACCCATAAAATCATCAGACAAACGAAACGTAATCATCTTAAGAATACACTGGAAAAGATAGAAGACGATTTCAGGAAAAAGCAATCTCGAGATTATTACAAAACATTTGGTAAATATCTTAAAAAATTTGAAGCTCCAACATTAATGTTGAAAAATCAAACGGGGAAGTTAGCACATTCTAACCAAGAAAATACAGAGATCCTTGCAGAAGCATTCGAGAAACTGTTAAATTGTGATGATCCACTGGAAACCCTGCAAGTAAACACTGATACACCTATTTTAACTTCACCTGATTTAATAAATCCTCCAAACATTAATGAAGTAGAACTCGCAATTAAAGAACAAAAAAATTACAAAACTTGTGGCGAAGACTTAGTCTTTGCTGAAATCTGGAAAAATGCTGGTAAACCTGCGATTATAAATCTTCATCAACATCTAGTTAAAATGTGGATTACTGAAGAAATTCCTGCACACTGGACCACAGGAATAATCCATCCATTATTTAAGAAAGGAGACAAAACGAACCCAGATAACTACAGAGGAATTACCCTTCTGGACTGCACATATAAAATTTTCTCTCGCATAATTTACAACAGGATCAAAAACATTCTGGAACCACAACTTGGAGAATATCAAGGAGGATTTCGCCCTTACAGAAGTTGTCCAGACCAAATCCTTAGCCTGAAATTAATAATGGAATATTACAAAAACAGAAATAAGCAACTCTTTATCTCTTTTATAGATTTCAAAAAAGCCTATGATAGTATTCATAGACTGACACTGCTAAAAATCCTCAGATCATATGGTCTCCATCCTAAATTGATAAAAATCATTCAATTAACATTAACAAACACAAATTCGAAAGTTAAATTTAGGGGAGAAATATCAACAGCTTTCTCAGTAAAAACTGGTCTCAGACAAGGTGATGGATTATCCCCTCTGCTTTTCAATGTGGCTCTTGATTATATCATGAAGGTTTGGCAAAAGGAAAACCCTCCTAACATCAAAATTGGAACAAAACCATCAATAAAAATAAACTGCTTAGGATTTGCAGATGATTTGGCTCTTTTAGCACTAGACAAGGAAGAGGTTTGTACTCAGATCACTAGTCTCCAAGAAATTGCTCAAGGGATAGGATTACAGATATCCTTTGAAAAAACTGAGATCATGCCTATGAAACCCTTAGATATAAATGAAGTCTATATAAATGATCATAAAATTAACCTAGTTCCTCAATTTAAGTATCTTGGAGAAATTATAACACATAACTTAAACGAAAAAGTAACTTGGATAAATAGAACAAATAAAATGAAAAAGGCACAATCTCTAACCTGGTCAACATATAATAAAAAATGCCTATCAATAGCTACTAAGATCCAATATTATAAAACTGTAACTCTCCCAGAAGCCACTTATGCTTGTGAAACACTGTTCCAAATTAAAAATGAACAAAGAACTGATCAGCTCCTCAAAACGGAAAGAAGAATCATTAGAACGTGCATAAATAAAAAGTATCAGGTTGAGGGAGTCTGGAGGATTCTCCCAAATGAAACTGTCTATCGTGAGATTGATCCCATCACCAGCACAATGAAGAAGAAAAGAATTTCATATTTTTTTCACATCTTACGGCTTCCAGAAAAGAGAATTGTACGCCAACTGGTGATGAGAAATCTAGGAAAGAAAACTGGAGGAAAATGGATCCAAGAAATCCAACAAGATCTCAAAGCAGTTGGACTTAAGATAACAGATGCCGAGGAGAAAAATAAAATTAACACCATTCTTAAAACTCACAAATTTTCTGCAGAAATGACACATAGAAAGCCTATGGAGATTTCAGATGAGTTGAGAAAATCCCGATCTGAAAGAATGAAAAAGTACTGGAAAGAGCGCAAGAACCAAGCAGTACTACCTTCAAAGAAGAAGTGATTGTGGAACGACTCAAGTGGTCCAATGTGACCAATCAAGATAATAATAATAATAATAATAATGCACATTTACTGTTTTTTTTTTTCAGAAGTCAATATTAATTTAATCTACTTCAAAGAGAGATTAAGTATTATGGTCACGAGGCGCTGCCACAATAGTGTGATCGTGTGCTCAGTGATAAGTGAGATTAAATGTCACCATAAGGAGGGGACCTCCAGTGAAATTAGGGAGTTCTATGGTGATATAAATATATCAGAACACCTTCAATGCGTGTGATATGACATCATAAATACATAGTGCTCACACATTAATTATGTCTATTTCTCCAACATAGAGAAATTTGAGAGGCGGAAATATCCGTGGAACACTATTCCATATGTAAAACATTGGACTGGTTGCAAAGTGCAATCCATAGTGACAACAAACTTTGACGCAAAGTGCGTGAAGAAAAAATATGAGTGTATATATCTGTAATTTAGGGTGATTTCATTTATGTAATATGTATTTTGGATGGGGTTTATTAACGTGTCTGGGATAATCGGATAATGGACCGTCGTCACGGTAAATCATCCGATGATCCGAGGCGAATATGTAACGTGTTTTTCGAGGGGTTTTATGCAACTGGCATAAGTCAGTAGGAAGCCATTCTATATTTATTTACGCGGCAAATTGTTCAGCCAAGAGAATTTTTCATGGTAATTTATTATTATTATTTCCGATTATTCCCCTTCAGGAGAGCGTGAGAACTTGAGCCAATCACAGCTTCACTTCCTTTTCCTCTCTTCTTTTCTTCCCAAAACCTCTTCATTAGTTCACTGTGCTTTTTCTTCCTTTCCTCTGTCCATTTTTTTCCCGATGTATCTTTCCTTGAAACTTGTACAATTTTCGTGTTTCTGATTTTATTTCTAAATTGTTCTCTGTCCTTAATGTCGTCTTCAGAGATTTTAAGTAATTCCATATCTTCATGTACTTCTTTAATCCAACTGGTCTTTAATTTACTTGCATTCACGATATTGAAAATCTTCTTAGTGAGTCTGTTCTCATCCATCCTATATATGTGTCCATAGAACTGCAGACGTCTCTTCCTAAATTTATCTACAATGGTGTCTGTATTTTCATAAAGTTCCTTTGTTGGTCTCCTGACCCAAATTCCATTACGGAAAACAGCGCCATGGATTTTCCTAAGAATTTTTCGTTCCTGTTTCTCAATATCATGAATTCTTGTCATTCCTCTAATGACGGTTGTTTCTGCCGCGTACAAGGCTTCAGGCAAGACAACTGTGTTATAATGGCGCAATTTTGCATTGCGAGATACTGCTCTTTTGTTATAATGATTCCATGTCAGCTTGTACGCCTTCTGCAATTTTACTATTCTATCTGCATTAGAAATTGTGTTCAATCCTGTGGGTTGGATGGCTTCTCCTAAATATTTGAAGTGAGTGACCTGCGAGATTTTTCCATATTGCGTTCGCAAGGTGATGTTTCCTGTTGATTTGGTATCCATATACTGTGTTTTTTCATAGGAAATATCAAGTCCCGTTTTACTGGAGATTTCATGTAGTTTCTCTAGCGCTAATATGGCTTCATCCTTGTTGTTTGTTAAGATGGCCAGATCATCTGCAAAGGCCAAGCATTTCACAGTGACTCTTTTCCCTTTCTCCTTTCCAATTTGGATACCTTTCACATGCTTTTCCCATTCTGTGATGATTTTGTCCAGTACGATGTTGAACAAGAGTGGTGATAAACCATCCCCTTGTCGAACTCCAGTATGTATTGCAAAAGAGTTAGAGATTTCTCCCATGAATTTCACCTTTGAGGTAGTTCCCAATAATGTTTCCTGGATGATGGCCCTCGTCTTCCTGTCAACTCCTAATTCTTCTAGTCTATTAAACAAGGTTTGTCTGTCAACCGAATCGTAAGCCTTTTTGAAATCCACAAATGTGACTGTAGTGTTCCTGCATCTTCGGATGTGCAGTATGGTCTTGAGGTTCCAGATCTGCTCAATACAGGACCTTCCCTTCCTGAAACCTGCCTGATATTCTCCAATATGGTGGTCCACCTGTGGCTCGAGTCGATTCAGCAAAGCTTTAGAGAGAATTTTATAGGCGACTGGAAGAAACGAAATTCCTCTATAATTATTCGGATCAGTTTTGCTTCCCTTCTTATGGAGTGGGTGTATCAAAGCACTCTTCCATTCTTTTGGGATTTTCTCTGTTTTCCAGACATCTGATATTATTCTGTGAATTTTTGGTGTTATGTGTTCATGATCCAATTTCCAAACTTCTGCAATAAGTCCATCTTCACCAGGGGCTCTATTGTTTTTTAATGACTTGATTATGTCCACTATTTCTTCATGTGATGGTGGAAGTGAATCAAGGTTGGGCACTGGTTTTGCAAATTGAAGTTGTTCAGAAGGTGCTTCGCAATTAAGGAGTGTACTGAAATATTTAGCTAGAATTTCACAATTATTGCTCGTATTTGTTTCCAGAGATCCATCAGGTCGTTGGAAGCATAAACTAGGGGGTTGAAAACCTACTATATTTTCTCTAAAGGTCTTGTAAAAATTTCTGGTGTTGTTCTTAGTGAAGTCCTGTTCTATTTCATTTAGCCTATTATTATCATAATTGCGCTTTTCTCGGCGAATAATTTTAGAAGTGTTTTTCCGAACCTGCACAAATTCTTGCCATTTTTCTGTTGTTTTATGGCTATTGAAATTATTCCATGCTTTAAACCTATATTCAATAGCATGATCGCATGTGATGTTCCACCACCTATGTTTTCTCTTTCTCGGAGGTTGACCGAATTTTATTGCTTGTTTCATTTTCTCTGCAAGTTCAGACCAGCTCGTGGTATCCATTTGACGGATTTCTTCAATGATGTTCATCTTGTTGAATTCAAGGTATTCTGGATCAGTTCGGAAAAGCTGGGTTCCCCTTATCCTTTGTCTGTTGGGTTGAAATTTTACCTTGATTTGTAGTAAATGATGATCTGAGTCAAAGAATCCTCTCCTGGTTTTCACATTAAGGACTTCTTTAGCGTTCCTTCTAGAGATAGCAACGTGGTCAATCTGGAATTCTCCAAGTGTTTCATTGGGGGATATCCATGTTGTTAATTTACGCGTAGGCTTCTGGAATTGTGTTGACATAATTTGGAGATTGAAATTTTGACAGAAGCTTATAAGGTGTTCACCATTTTTATTGGTTCTGCTATGAGCAGTGTATGGTCCTGTAATTCCCCTATATTTCTTTTCTTTTCCTAACTGACCATTAAAATCCCCCAGTAGAATCTTGACATGATGTTTGGGAATTTTGTTCGTGATTTCCTCCAGAAGTTCCCAGAAGTCTTCTATTACCTGAGGGTCTTTCCTGTTGTAGTCATTCGTTGGTGCATGCACGTTAATCAGTGTGTATACCTTGTTTCCCGATTTTATTGAGAGTGTTGAGAGTCTTTCTGATGGTGAAGTAAAATCAATTACTGAATCTGTGACGGACTTGCTAACCGCAAAACCTGTGCCAAATTGTCTTGGTCCTGTGTTGATCTGCACTGCAGGTTTTCCTTTATAGAGCCTGTAATTCTCAGAATCAAAGTGATTTTCATCTGTAAATCGTGTTTCCTGCAATGCCAAAATTTTGATGCTGAATTTATCAAGCGTGTTCGTTAGATGTTTGAGTTTCCCAGGCTTAAGCAAAGTGTTCACATTAAGTGTACCTATGAAACACTTTCGTTTAGGTCGAAGAGGTTTTGAGAAGCTCCGATCCTTCTCTACATGACATGTCTGGTCCCCCAGAATCCTATGACCAGAACAGGGATCCAATCTATTGACTGGGGCCTGGGGTAGTGGAATCTTTTCCTGTCGTTCTGCCATGGTTGCTTCAAGTTGAAGATTGTTTGTGGTGACCTCCGATGGAGATCACAAGATTTTAAGACTTAATTGTTGAGATTAAGCCGTACTTCGAACAGCCGCACCAACTAGGTGAACAGACGCTGCTCACTAGCCGCTGGATGCCAGAACAGACACTAGTGAGTTGGATATATGGACATCCATATACCTTTTACTCTTATCAACCCCGAGCACTGGGGTGCCTCCTCCGCCTCATACGCTGTACTGAAGTCCATCTTCTCCACCGTATTCGCCGTTGAGGTCTTCACTACTAACCCTGAGCTTGGGCCCTCCATATTTGTAACCCCTGGAGAGAGGGTGTCCCAGCATTATAAAGCCCCCAGGAGTTGGGCTACCTGTTGGTCCGCGGGTTCTATTGGGGGGTATTTGAACCAACCCTACAAACTGTAGGGGCCCCCTATCCGCCACCTGGGGACGCGCTCTCTAGAGGTTACAGGTTCCCCCGAGAGGGTAATTTATTATTATTATTAATTTATTATAATTATTATTAAGGTATTTTCGGAGCATTTTATAAAAATTATTAGCATTCAGATAGGTTTTCCATGTCTTAGAAAAACGCTATCAAGCAAATTATTACGAACGACAATATTAAAGAAAATTATGTGATTACGGAATTTTAAGGAGTTTTGTCAGTTAGGGTATTTGAGAGACGTGACTCACTGGGAATTCGAGTACAAGCTGATTCCTGTCGAGAAGTATTACGCAAGGCTGGGTCGCAAGGTCTAGAAAAGGCGAATTGTTGGGACGGAAATCGACTTCTCCCTCTCGCGCGCCGAGTGTAATGAGGCAGAGGAGGGGAACTAGCGGCGTGCTCAGCCAATCAGTGTGGACGACGTAAGCTAGATGTCGGTACCATGGTGGGGGAGCCAACGTGTGGATATATCGTTCGACGCGCCGTGAAACGAGGGCTATCTGTGAAATACTTGCGGAGTATGGTTATACGCGGGGGACGCTCCGATGTTCCGTGGAACGAACAATCTGTGTAGAACTTGCAGAGTACGGTCGCAAGTGCGTGTCGCTCCGATGTTCAGTGGAGTTAGCGACGAACTTTTGTAAAACTTGGTTGTACGAGTGTTTGGGTCCGAGGTACGGACCATAGAATTATCTAATCTACCAGAATATCATCAAATTCCGACGGAGATGACGACGTCCAGGAGACTGTGGGAAGCTCACAACATCATCAAGAACGAGGGAAATGCCTTGGCAATTTCCAATGGTAAGCGCAAATGACGCAGAAATACGCAATCTCTCATTTTTCTTTGTTTTATATTTCATATTTCAGTAACTTCATAGCTTGGAAATAAGAGTAAAATCAATTTATCAGACTCCGTTTTCACGTAATTTTCTATCGGTAATATTCAAATCACATCGCTCCAATTTAAATTTTATACTTATTATTATTATTAATTTTGCTATACTTGTTTTATATAATAAATTCATTTCTTTTACAATGCAATCTTTGCTTTCAGTAGGTAGCATTAGATATAGACCAATTCCTTCTCCTGATACAATTGTTTGTTGGGTTAATGATCAAATCATACCACGATCTGAGTGAATAGATTCTTGACGGTGTTCTACCAGAGCTAGACGTTGTTAAATACAAATTTAGATTTCAGCATTGCGTTGAAGTCTTGGCGCCCATTAAAACAACATAGCTTAGGCAAAGGTAAACAATTACATTTTCTCCCAACAGTGTGGGCTAGCGAAACTGTTACATTTGTCGCTACCAACATGGGGCATTAATAACCATTACAGTATGATGGGCAAAGAGATACACCACTAAAGCCCTAATTAGACATTCTGGGAAGGGAAGAGTCTCAGAGAAAAATGTATTGCATCAAACATACAGAATTGGTATTTTAGATTGAATTTTCCAGTTGATTTTGTCAATTTAAAGTTCTTCTGTGTTTGCCGGCTGTGGGGCTCTCATTAAGGTTCTTGCCTACTCCACCCAAAGTTCTGGAATTTAATATCAACCTAGTTAGTTGGCATTTGAGGGTGCTTAGTTGCAAGGGACACATGTCTGTAGATTTACTGGCACTGGGCACCACCCATATCATCGTCACCTTTCGGTTCACTGAATTGATCCTGATGAATGTTTCCTGTGTATGTTCATCCCTCCTCTCTCTCTCTCTCTTGTGTTTGTTTGCTCTGTGGGTACTTCACACTATCTTGGTTCATGTTGATGCACAGAGTCCTCAGGCTGCTAGTCCATCCACTCTTTCACCCACCAGTCTGTCTTCCCGACCAATGGGCAGGTTCTCCTTTGGGGGATCACCGCAGGACTCTCAAGGGCCAAGTCCGGGCCACTCTCCCAGCGCACGACGGAGACATTACGCTCAGGCACATCTTCAGAACCTGGTTATAGGCCGATCGCCGAGCCCTACCCAGCTTCCACACACTGTAAGTTGCTTGTCGGCATGCATCACCGATTGCTTTCTTGGGACTCTTTCTGATTACATGCAAATGTGTGCTTTTAGATATATAGCCTATTATTTGGTTTATTATTAACCATCTTTCTATGAGGGCTTTTTGTGATTGTCTCGCATGAAAATGATGACACTTGTGTTCAGGTATGTATGAATAAAAATTAATTTCTTCTTGGACAATAATATTTTAGGTAACATTTACATGTTTGAAAATCAAATGGTTTATTTGTCTTTGAAGTCTTTCTGCTATAAAAGTTAATTTTATGTCATACAAAAGGAAGAGTTATTTGTGGACAGCAATATGTTAACATTGTTATTGACTAAGTTACGAACAGACAAACCAGTATTGACGTTTTATCGTGCCTTATGTTGATACATTTTCTACAGATGTGTGTAATGATTATTCTTTACATTACTCTCTAGATTGAGTTGGTTGGTAACCTCATGCATATGCAAATGTAAATGCAAGATAAAGAACTGTTTTTAGCTAACTTGTAAAGATGAGATTCGAGCAGAAAAAATACTTGGGTAGAAACCTTCAGAACTTTCAGAGGAATGCAATAAGAGTTCGAGTTATTACTAGACAATAACCGAACAAATAATAATTCCTAAGAGCCTACACACCTGGACTTGTTATGACTGTTCAGTTTATCTGCCTAATTGCAGGTTTACTCAATTCTCTCCATCGTATCTGGTCTTCTGCATAACTTATGACTGTAAACTTGTTTAGTCCATTACACAGGATTCAAATGTGACCTCAGGTGAATAGTCTGGAATTAAAACAGTACATGATAGCATTTTTTATGGGTGTGATCATGGAAATAGGACATATCAGCCTAAAAGTGAGAGATGCTAAGGTAAAGAACAAGCTGTAAGGAATACCTTATCTATAGCTTAGATATTAAAGGCTCAATTACTCATAGTGTGTACTGCAAATGATGATCATGTACAGGATGAAAATTAGTGGTAATATCCAGTACATTTCCACGATCTTGACATATAGAGCAACAACACAACGAACTGATATGCAGCTGACGCACTTGTGTAGTACTTGCACACTTCCATAGGTATGTTTCAACTCGAAGAATTTAAATGCTTGTTGTGTTATAATGAGAAGAGACAGGCATTGATTAACAGTAAAGAACAGTAAATAAGTTTAAATGTTGCTTCCATAAAAAAAAAAATGTTGTTTCTGCCAATGATAGTCATGTTTCTGCCAAATTTTTATGCAAATTAGTTTGGTCATAGTTCATAATTAGAACTGGTACAGGTTCATCACCTCACACCACAACTTATCCGAGCCAACTGAAACTGCTTTGGGTTGCAATTGCGTAGATAATGGTTCACTGAAGCTCATTCCAGCGAGAAAGTTCTCAAAGTTTGGATAATACTGAGAATACCACATTTTTTTAAAAAATTGAACCTCAATATAGATAACTGATTTTGCAGGTATATATTTCCATAAAAGCATATTGCCAATGCCTTTGTATCCTCATCTGTGGATGTATTATATTAACCTCTCGTTGTGCAGAACCTAATTATATATTGCAGCAATCTAGTGTGTTGAACACATTTGGAAGAACTTGACTTGTATTTAAGTTGTGATAATCCTTGAATATTTCAGATATTCAAGAACCATTGTTTCTTATGAGTCAATTTCTGATGTTTTCCTAGTAAAATGAGAAATGATGAAGTTCGAGTGGAGTTCTGGGAATGTTTCCTTCTGTGTATGAATGTCCGTAATATTTTCATGTGCAATTCGGTTAATATTTTTAAGTATTGTTCAAAACTGCAGAGTGTTAAAGTAATCTTGGAGTTGCCCTTCTTTGAAAATATGTAGGTTTAATATTTAGTACTAAGGGCATTGATTTTCTGCTTAATGGGATTTAAAAGCTTATTTTGTTATATGGCTTTCTTAGAGTTGCTTTTGTTCTCATTTTATTGTCAATTTAAACATACTGAAAATAATTCATATGTTTATATACAGGTGTAGACGTTGCTTGATCTCTTGGGCAAATAAGGAAATGTTATTATCAGAAGATAAATTGGATGAGTTAATTGGTTTTTCAACATGCTGTGGTATTTCGGTTTGACTGTAATTAAGCCATTGTAGTTATTTTATGCATGCAAAATATTTGTGTTGAGATTTGAGTACAGTGTTACCGTACATTTTGTATAAATTATTTTCAAGAATGTTTCACACAATTCATTGAAAGCTTTGACATAGCTAGAAACCTTTTGTTACCAGTCTTGCTACAGCAGACAGATATGGTTAGATTTATGATCTCAAATTGCTGCATGGAAAGTAGATTACGCATGCATTTTATGTTCATTAGCTGTGTGTGACTTGGTATAGTTATTGTTTTTTAAGGGGTGGAACGGCTAGATCATCTGCCCCTGTGTGTGTTCTGCATGCATTAAATAAAACTTCTTTTCATGGAAGCCTTTTGTTACCATCATCATCATCATCTTGAGCAGTTTCCGACCGCTGGTCGGGTCTGCTTCCTTTTTGTTACCATTCGTTCTTATATCTCCATGCAGTCTTACTACAGAAGACAGATATGGTTAGATTTATGGTCTCAAATTGCTACATGAAAAGTAGATTATGCATGCATTTTATGTTTATTAGGTGTGTGTGTCCTGCATGCATTAAATAAAATTATTTTCCTAAAGCACTGTTTGTAGCCTCAGCTGTCTTGAAAATTCTAGTTTTATAATAGTACAGTGATTAGCTGCCTCATTTTGTTGTTCAATGTATGGATTTGTTCAAGTTTAGCTGCAACAATGATATTATACTAAAACAGTTTAACTATAGGTTTTTCAATCTCACCAGTCATGTTAGCACAAATAATCATCAAGTTTCCACTCGAGTTTCCCGGGTGTGGTTTACGAGCGCTCTCCATTTTAGTCCATTCATGTACCACTGCTTCATCCCAGTGATATCTTCCTTCACTTGGTGCAGCCATCTCCTCCTAGGTCTTCCAACAGGTCTCTTTCCAGTAATCTCAGTATGTGACCATTGTTTTGCAATTCTTCCTTCTGTCATACATTGACGTGACCAAACCATCACAAACGTGCCCTAGTTATGGTCTCCTTCAGGGACTGATTTATTCCAGCCTGTTCTCTAATCTTCTCATTTCTTACTTTGTCTTTCCTAGTTTTTTGAAGCATGCTTCTTAGAAACTTCATTTCTCGAGCCTGAAGTCTGTTGTCATCTTTTCTGGTAGTTGTGCATGTTTCCAACCCATAAGTCAATATAGGGACAAAGTATGTTCGAAACAGAGTTTGTTTTGATCTTAGTGGCACTTGCTTATACCAGAGTAGATATTGAACTTGCTGATCGAATTGACTTGATTTCTGAATACGGTTATTTAATTCAAGCTGTATTCTGTTGTCACTTGATATTAAGCATCCAAGGTACTGGTTTACTGTTTCCAATTGTACACCCTCCAGCGTTATATTATCTTTACTTCTCTGTCTGTTAACAGACATTGCAGCATTTTTGTAGCCCTCACTTTCAGTCCATATTTTTTCAAATGATCATTCCAGACGTTCAGCCTTTTCTGGACTTCCAGCTCACTACTTCCCCAGATAACTGCAAAAGCAAATGCTTTAAGATCCATATTGGTGTTCTGCTTCACTTCTTTTATGATTTCATCCATGATGGTGATGAATAGTAATGGTGAAAGGGCACTGGCTTGTTGCACTCCTCTAGATGTCTGGAACCAATCTGAATATCCATTTCCTACTTGAACACAGCTGTAGCAGTCATCATAAAGCATTTTTACTCTCTGAGTGAATTCCATAGACACATTCTTCTTCTTAAGACACTCCATATACTGTAGTTGTTCTAGGGACACCATCGAAGGCTTTTTCGATGTCTCGAAACACAAATGTCAAGTTAAGATCTTTCTCCCAGTGCTTTTCTAATATCATTTTCAGTGTAAATATGAGGTTATTTAGAAGGAAGTTAAAGCATCTTATTTAATTTTATTTTTCTATAATACAGTAAATAAATAAATAACTCAAATCTTCCTTCAGACAGCTTACCACATGTGCATTTATCACCATGGACAGTTAGTGGCATTGCTCTAAAAAGCAAACCAGCCTGTTATCACACTACTAGATGTTCCAGTCTGCTACTGTCTCCATATCAACATCATTTGCTTCACCACACACAACATTAAAGACAATGCTTGAAACTGTCGAGACTCTTTGAAGTTTCTCTTTCTCTGTAAAGCTACAGTCTGTATCAGTGGTCCAGAGTTAGGAATTCCTCTAGCGTGTGTACTAACGAACCATCTATCATCATAGTCCGTAGGTAACTTCTCCAGTGTAAGAAGTGTCTTATGTTTAGAAGTCATTGTCTCTGAATTACAGCACGTCCACAGTTTCCTCCTACTCGTACTTGTCAGAACTACGATAGGGTTGGTAGCGTACCTACTATGTCCTTGAGGAAAAATTAGTGTTAATGGTTCCTAGAACATTGGTACAAATACAGTCACACTCAAAATTTAGTACTTACCTATGTATTGCGGATAAAATGATCTGTCATGGTTGCCTCATCCAAATGCTCCAGAAGAAGAACTTGGATGTGGAGGACATTAGAATCATCGGCAAAATTTATTACAAACAAGACTGCGGTCATAAAGGAAGGTAGGGAGCTATCTTAAGAGGTGGAAATAAAACGTGGTGTTAGACAAGGTTGTGTCTTGTCTCCTATGCTATTTAATCAATACTCAGAAGAAATATTACAAGCAGCTTTAGAGGAAGAAACAGCAGGAATTAAAGTTAATGGAAAAATAATAAACAACTTAAGATTTGCAGATGACACGTTGTTATTCGTAGAAGGTCTACAAGATTTACAGCAACTGACTAACAAAGTCGTGGAGGCAAGTGAACAATGGGGATTAACACTTAATGTCAGTAAGACACGTTTTATGGTAGTATCACGAACACAACATCAAGAGAGCTTGATAATCGATGGGGTGACAAAGTACAAGTATTTAAAACAAATGTGAACTGCTACATTGACTGTACTGAGGAGATAAAGTCCAGGATCGGTCAAGCCAGAAATGAATTCAATAAAATGAATGAGGAGAGTGTTCTGTACCAGAGGCCTTAATTTACAATTAAAAATTAGACTTCTGAGATGTTATGTCTTCTCCACCTTGTTCTATGCAGTTGAGACCTGGACCATAATGAAAAGAGAAAGAGACAGATTGGAGGCATTTGAGCTATGGACGTACAGAAGGATACTGAGACTGAGTTGGAAAGAAAAGGTCCCCAACGATGATGTGATGAGGCGGATGGGAAAGAGAAAGGAAATATTAAATACTCTCAAAATTGAAAACTGCAGTATATGGGTCATGTGATGAGAGGAGAGAAATATCTGCTGCAGCTGGTCATTCAAGGGAAGCTACAAGGCAAAATATAAGTCCAGGAAGAAGACTCATTTCTTGGATCGATAATCTGAAAACTTGGTTCAATTGTTCCACTATTGAGCTGTTTCGTGCTGCATCATCTAAAGCAAGAGTCTCTATGATGGTAGCCAACCTCCTGAGAGGAGATGGCACATAAAGAAGAAGAAGAAGAAGCCAGGTTATTTTCGCAAACAGATCCCAAAAATAATTTACGTTTCTGTGTTAGGCTGCTTTCCGGTTCAGAGTCTAGTTTTACGTAGGAAATACTGCCTCTCCAAATGTTTCTTGTGCAGGTTTCCAGTATATATGGGGACCGGTTTAGGTAGGTTTTACTGTATTATAGAAAAATAAAATTAAATAAGATGCTTGATCTCCCTTCTAAATAACCTTTGAATGCTTTTTCTCATTCCACCTCTTTATTTTACTAATATGCCATTTATTCTGTGGTGATAGGGCAGTTACATACAGCAGTAGGTACTCGTGCACTGAGTTAACAGAGCATGTTACAACACTAAATGATTAACAAGTGAACTAAATAACTATTATCCATAGGAGAATTCTCTTGTGTTATGCTAATTTTACTCTGGGTATGTTAGCTTCCCCACAAGTGATTATTTCTATCTAGAAATGAGCTCAATGAATCCAAATCCTTCAGATTTCTAGGCAGGTGCTACAAAAGCAACCACCCCACAGTGTAAGTATGGAGCACATCAGGAGTCCTGAGGGCAGCTAATTTCTATTTAGAATGTACTCTTAACTGTAATACATGTTGGTAGTGGAGCTTCTTGACATTGCTTTTGTAGAAAAGTATTTACATTGTGAATATATATGTAGTTTTATTTGTTGTACTTGTTGAGTGGATATGCATAATAACCTAGTGTTCTGCTCAATAGATTCTTTGTTGTTATTAACTTTCAATATTAGCCATCAGATTTATATAGAACTTAAAAACTGCACTTTAAATAAGAATAAAAAGTCCACCTTATGATACTGGAAACTCTAAACTGTGGGTTTTCTCCTTCCGTAAAGTTTCTTTTTTTTTTTTCTGTTAGATTTCACATATGGACAGTAAACTTCTAATGTTCTATTGCACTTTTCTTCTGAAGTTGAAGAAATAAAAATAATCATATGGCCTCGGTTACCCTTCGTAGATGTTTTGAGTTGCAGCCATTGAGGCAATGTACTTTTCAATTTGGACGTTCTGTTTAACACTGTTTTCTGGCAGTGGAATCCAGAACTCTACTGGGTAGTCTTTTACAAACAGGCATTTTGTCATGGATGTTTGCCACCATTCCAAACTGACTTCTTTGACCAGGAATTGAACCCACGATCGTGGGATCATGAGGCGGACACTCAACCACTGAAACCGAACTTTGTCTTGTGTACAACCTCTCTTTCTTTCATTGCAAAGAAAGTATAAAATATTAATCAGCAATTGAAGGTATGGTCTCTTATTGAACTTTTATGTTTAAAGTAATTGATGAAGTTACGGGTTCAACATCCTTTTTAACTTGGTGCTGTTTTATACACTGGGTGCCAGAAGTTTGCTCCAAATGGGGTCTTTGGTATGCCAGCAAGTCTTGCTACTGGATGCTGTTGGCCTAAATAAGAGAACTAGCCCAAGGAGGGTTCCCTATGAACGCTTCGTACTTTCGTCATCATTACCAAGTAACAGCTCCAGTCCTGGTTGTACCTTTGTACATTTGTAAAATTAAAATATATTAGTAAACAAGCTGTACCCGGCATGCGTTGCAATGCCAATCAAAGAAAGTGTTGGCGTTGAAATTCTGTTTCTTGAAGTGCTTTTGGATACACAACATGTTAACTGCCTCTAAGCTATCGTAAAATGGATTTTCTAATTTAGAACCATTCGTGGAAGCGTGCACAACAACTTTCAAAAGTTTCATCGCTGTCACTCATTTGTTGAATCTACTCGTACGCTACCTGTTGTGAAATGAATTTACTAAGTCGAAACCCTTCCCTGGCGTGTACACAATAACTCATCAATGATTCATCGCAATCGGATGAATTGTATATGCACGTATACGGGGTTTTGTTTAAACGATTCGTGCGCTGTCACTCATTTGTTGAATCTACTCGTGCGCTACCTATTGAGAAATGTATTACTAAGTCGAAGCCCTTCCCTGGCGTGTACACAATAACTCATCAAGGTTTCATCGCAATCGAAGAATGTTATATGAACGCAATAGGGGATTTTGTTGAAACGCTTCGCGCGTCGTCACCCATTTGTTGCATCTACTCTTGCCCTACTTATTGTGAAATGGATTTACTAAGTTCCCTGCCCTGGCGGGTACACAATAACTGATCAATGTTTCATCGCAATCGGATGAATAGTATATGAACGCATACCTGATTTTGTTCAAACGATTCGCGCTCCGTCACTCATTTGTTGAATCTACTCGTGCGCTACCTACTGTAAAATGTATTTACTAACTTAGAAACCGTCACGTAAGTGTCCACAACATCTCACCCAAGTTTCATCGCTATCGGACTAATGGGATATGAAGACATAGGGGACTGTATTGAAACGCTCCGCATGTCGTCGTTCATTTGTTGAATCTACTCGTGTGCTACCTACTGTGAAATGTATTTACTAAGCCAGAAACCTTCCTTGGAGTGTTCACCATATTTCACCCAAGTTTCACCGCAAACGGCAGAATGGTATATGACCTTATACGGGACTTTGTTGAAACGCTTCGCGCGTCGTCCCTCATTTGTTGAATCAACTTGTGCGCTGCATATTGTATAGTGGATTTACTAAGCCAGAAATTTTCCATGACGTGTACACAACATCTCACCCAAGTTTCATAGCTACGGACGAATGGTACATAAATGCATACGGGACTTGGTTGAAACGCTTCGCGTGTCGTCGCTCATTTGTTGATTCTACTCTTGCGCTACATATTGTAATATGGATGTACTCAGCCAGAAACCTTCCCTGGAGTGTACACAACATCTCACCCAAGTTTCATCGCAATCGGACGAATGGTATATGAACGCATAGGAGACATACCCACAGACATACCCACAGACAAACTATCACGTTACATTGATTTTTATATATATAAATTATTTTGGTGGTACTTAAGATTAATAATAAATAAATAGCTAGCAAAAGTACAGCATTCCCCTCAGGGCTCACAACTTGGGTGATGTCCATTGTTGCTTCCACTTGTGATATTATGGAGGCCTTTACCTTTCTATCATGGCTTTGTCATTTCTTTTCCTAGCACCGTATGTTTCAAGAGGTCAGATCGCTTCCTTTTCCCTTCTTCTATAGAATATTACAGGGTCATTATCTATGTGCGCCCCGATAAACACGGCAAGCTAAGCCGGCTTGGACTGGCGCAGATCGTGGGCGCGCGTACATGGTCCAGCCAGTGGTTGCGCCCTTTCACCAAACATGTTCAATAATGTGTACTTACAGTGCTCAGGCAATGCTAAAAATGTCCTCCCTCTCTTGTAACACACACCTGACATCTTCTGATGAAAGAATGTCTGTCAACTGTTCTATTATTTACGGAGCCTGTTTCCTTGAATCGTTTAGTGAGCCTCTTAATTGTACTGGCATTAGGCACAGGTCTTCCTGGAAACTTGATTCGAAAATTTCATCTCGTTTTAGACCTAGATTTTCTGCTTTTTGTACACAAATTATGGATATACACATGTTCGCGCAATGTGAATTGATGTCTAGGCATGGCCAACGATCACAGTAATCACAATACGCACTAAACGTGCAACACTAACGTCTAAAACTCAGCAATTTTTCTCGGTTTGTGCCATATCTTGTGTGGTGTTTCGCCTAGGACACCAAGCTGGCTCATCAGCGGGCTCTTGATGTCCCCGCCCGGATCCTACACAAGACACGGCACAAACCGAGAAAAATTGCTGAGTTTGAATTCACTGGCTGTGAATGGCAATATACTATCATCTAAGCTTTGCAGATACACGTCCATATCATCATCATCATCTTGAGCAGTTTCCAACCGCTGGTCGGGTCTGCTTGGAACATAAGCCTCTCCATCGTTTCCTGTCCATCCACCATCTCTCGTCATTTACTGTGTCCCAGCACACTCCTCTTTCCTCCACACTCTTCTTAACTCCTTTTGTCCATCTGTCCCTTGGTCTTCCCCTTGGCCTCCTTCCCATCATTTCCATTCCAAACATCTTCTTCGGTATCCTCTCCTCTTCCATCCTCCTCACATGTCCATACCATTGTAGCCTAGATCGCTCTATTCTATTTTGCAATGGTTCCTCTCTTACCATCTCCCTGACTCTCTCATTCCTTACTCTGTCCATTCTTGTCACTCCTACCCTACTCCTCTGGAACTTCATCTCCACTGCTCGTATTTTTTCTTGTCCCTTTCCTTCATCACCCATGTTTCTGAACCATATGTCAAAATTGGCACAAAGTAGGTCTTGTAGATGATTCCTTTACATTTTTGTGGTACATCTTTATTCCATATCATCCCCCTAACACTCTTGATAAATCCATCTGCACACCTTCCCCTCTCATTTATTTCCATCCTATTGCCTCCCTTTTCTTCAATTATGCTTCCCAAGTATTTGAAGCATTCTACTTTCTGCAACTGCTGTCCTCCAAGTGTTATGCCCATATCCAGTCTGTTCTTCTTCCTCGTTGTGATGACCACTTCACTCTTTTGTGCTGAGAACTTCATCCCATATGATAACACTACCTTCTCCCACTCATCTAATTGCTCTTGTACTTCTTCCTCATCCTCTCCCCATACCAGAAGGTCATCAGCAAACAACATTGCCTTCATTTTCCTTTCCCCAATGCTATTTACCACTTTTCGTATGATTTCATCCATCACCACTATAAATAACAGGGGTGAGAGGGCACTTCCCTGTTTCAGACCACTCTCCAGTTGAAACCATTCCGTTCTCTCTCTTCCCACCTTTACACAGCTTTTGCTTCCCTCGTACATTGCTTTCACTCTTGCCACTGTCTCCTTGTTCACTGCTTTTGCTCTCATTGCTTCCCATACCTTGTTTCTATTAATACTATCATATGCTTTCTCAATATCCAAGAAGGTCATCACCAGATCTTTCCCATATTCATAATGGTGTTCTTATAGCTGTCTTACTGCAAAGATGAGGTCAACTGTTGACCTTCCTGACCTGAATCCATACTGTTCTTCCCTCAGCCCATCTTCAACTTCTGTCCGAATTCTTCTCTCCAGTACCTTCTCAAATATTTTGGCGCAGTGGCACATGAGTGTAATTCCCCTGTAGTTCTTGCATTCCTTCCTACTTCCCTTTTTAAATATGGGTATTATTATCCCTCTTTTCCAGTCCTCTGGTATTTTCTTCTCCCTCCATATCACTTTCATTACTCGAAAGAGCCACTGTGTTCCTATCACCCCTGCTGCTCTCACCATCTCCACACTCACTTCGTCTATTCCCGGTGCCTTTCCCCCTTTCATCTTCTTTAATGCTTCCTCCACTTCTTTCCATGTCAATTCCTTCTCTGAAATGTCTTGGTCACTGTCTGTTTCTTCCTCCACAATGTCCACTACGCTGGTTTTAGTTGGATTTAGGAGTTCCTTGAAGTATTCTCTCCAGATAACCTTTACTTCTTCCATATTTTCGACCTCCTTTCCATTCCTGTCCACCATTCTGACATTTTCCCCTGTATCTCTTCTCTTTGCCTTTATCATTCCATACAACACTTTCTTACTGCCATCACAGTCCTCCTCCATCATTTCCATCCATTTCTCCAGCCATTTCTTTTTCTCTTCCTTCACTACTTCTCCTGCTTCTTTCTTCCGCTCTTGGTATTCTTCTCTTGTTCTGTCTGTCCTCTGTTGGAACCATTTCCTGAATGCTTCATTTTTCTTTTTCACTGCTTCCTTAGTTCTGGGGTTCCACCATGGTGTTTCCTTCCACCTTTTCTTTCCACTAGTTCTGCCACACACGACTTCCGCTGCTTCTACCAACACGTCCTTGAACCTATTCCATTCTTCTTCACCTGTTTTCGAATCATCCTTCGGTAATTTTTTCCTCACTAATATCTGGAACTTCTCCTTATTTCCATCCTCCTTCAGCTTCCATGTCCTTATTCTTCTTTCTTGGTTCTCAGTTCTCCTCTTTTCCTTCAGTCCTCTCACCTTGGCGACCAGCAGACGGTGGTCACTGTCCAGGGCTTCTGAAGGTATTACCCTTATATCCGTGATACTCTTCTTTGTCTCCTTCCCGCATAGAATATAGTCCACCACTGATTTCCTAGTCAAATCCCTGCTGTACCAAGTAATTTTATGGCTCTCTCTCTTCTTGTACCATGTGTTTCCAACCATTAGCCCATTTATCTTGCACAGTTCCAACAATCTCTCTCCTTCCTTATTCCTGTTTCCCCATCCTTCACCACCAATCACTTCCTCAAAACCTCTTCTATCAGTTCCGACATGGGCATTTAGGTCTCCCATGACTATCAGGTCTCTCCCCACTAACTGCTTCTGCAACTCCTCTTCAAACTCGTCCTTCTCGCCTTCTGTGCATCCCACCTGTGGTGCATAGACTTGCAGAATGTCCAGGTTTCTACCTTTCACAGTGATTCTGGCTCTAATTATTCTATCACTTACCCTCTTTACTTCCTCCCTCAGCCCTTCTCTCACCACCATTCCCACTCCATTTCTCTTCCCCTCCTCATTTCCTATCCAGTATAGCTGCAAGCCATTTCTCAGTTCTTTTCTTCCTTCCCCTCTCCATCTGGTCTCTGCCAGTCCGAGTACATCCAGTTTTCTCCTCTCCATCATATCCACAACCTCCTCCACTCTTCCCGTCAATGTAGTTATATTCAAAGTTCCGATTCGTAGTCCATTTCCATAGCCAGGTCTGCTTCCTTTAGATCTGTCCTTTCCGAGGCCCGTTCCCGTTTTAAAAGCAGTTTCATATCCACTACTGGCTTGCTAGGCCTAACGTAGCTTCACCATAACCCTGGCAAGGGGCCTGTTTTTGGTCCGCGAGAGGTATTTTATTTCCCTCAAACCCTCCGGACAAGTCCGGCGAGCCCCCCTATCCGCCACCTGGGACGCGCCCGATAGAGGAACAGGCAAACCCCCACGGGACACGTCCATATGAATGTCCAACGTGTGAACTAACGATATGAATCAGCGGAGCTGGCTTAGCTTGCCGTGTTTACTCGCGCACATATGACCCTGTATAAAGGTGTTAGTTGTTTCAATCATTGACTTGGGGCATCATGGTTATATTAGCCTGGTGTAAGTGCCGTCGATTGTGAGAATATAAAATGCTCCTCCTGCAAACTCTCAAATCGCACTCACTTGAGTTAATGGTTGGTGACTAAACAGACCAATCCTGGCATGAAACCTGCTACCACACAAATTGCATCGAATGGATGGAGGTGGGCGAGATTGAGCTTGTTGAAGCTTTCGTGCACGTTGCTTGACCTCCGTACGTCTATGGTTCTCTCCTCTTTATATCCTCTCAAAAGGGCTCTGTGAGGTCTTGTTCTGGAGCGAAGTTAGCTTTTGCGAGGAAGCCTGGTATCATTCATGCGGCAGTCATGTCTCATACATCTTAGGCAATGGCTCAGTATGGAGGCTTCTATATTAGACATTTGTGCTTTGGAAATTCCAAATTTCACGACCATAAAGCAGCATTGAAATGACAATAATTTGATACACCATTAGTTTATAACATACTGTAAGGTCCTTATTCTTGAAGACTCTGTATGTTTGCCATCCAAACACTGCATCAGTAGCATCAATTTTCTGCTCTAAATCTTTTTCGCAGGTACATTGCTGAACTAATGGTTTCCATGTGGGAAAATAAAAAAACACTTTCACTGAAGCTAAACTTTGGGCAAGTCTATCCATACTATGTCCAGTCTGGATCGAGCACTACAATGACCCTGAACTTCGTTGCAGACGGTGTATCTGTGAAGGATGTTATGACACACTTGAAAACATCTGGTGTGCACTGAATCAC
Organism: Meconema thalassinum; assembly: GCA_946902985.2. Lineage (NCBI taxonomy): Eukaryota > Metazoa > Arthropoda > Insecta > Orthoptera > Tettigoniidae > Meconema > Meconema thalassinum. The sequence continues at coordinate 16,418,173 of OX336392.1, forward strand.
TGAATCAATCGTCCTCGCAGTAGGATAGGGTGAAATATCGCGATTTGCGCAATGGGCGCCATTCGCAGTCCGTTTGATAAGAATCCCATTGTTCTCGTGGCATGCGGGAAAATATTTTGATGTTTAGCAATTAGCGCCACACTCGCCCGATCGACAAGATTTCCGTTGCCCTAACAGAATGGCGATTGCAGGTCCAGGTTAAGCAAGGTCAAAACTCTCGAGCAGGTATCGCCATGTTGTATGATCGGCGCTGGTCACAAGTTTGCGGTGGATCACGAGGAGAATAATAAGCATTGCAATGCTACGCAGTCGACGAGTTTTTGAGTGGGTTGATACACTTTTTACTTTCCGTATGCTTTCAAGTTCACGATCGGACATGGGGGAAATGTCGCAAGTAGTTTTCCGGAATGTTTCGTGATCGGCGCCATTCTCCTGTGGCAGACTCCCGCTGCCCTCTTGATCACAAGCTCCCAATCACGCTCGGAAAAATATCATGATTTTTCTCAACCAGCGCTGGTCTCGATCCCTTTGACGAGGTTCCTGCCGGTACGTCATGCGGTCTGCCGGTCCTCTTTAATATGTAATTTTGGCGGATGCAGGCTATCAAAATAACCAGGTAATTTTGTATACACTGGTGTCCAAAATTAAAGCAGCAAACTGCTATTTCTCCGTCCTGTGGCTAATTCACGATATAATCAAACTGTCAACAAATGTCCGTACAATCGTGTTCTGCACGGAAGATGACACGTCAGTGCACCTGTCACGGGTTGGTGTTTACTGGGTACTTCCACATCAACACTCGCTGTGTACACATGCACAGAAGGTGCAGTATGGCATAGAGAATACGCCTAGAAGACCCTCTGCGGTGGAGGGTCATAGGAAGAATGCAAGCAGGACAGTCGCAAAGTGATGTGGCCCTATGGCTTAATGTGAATCGTTCTGTTATTTCTGGAATGTGGCGACAGTTTTTAGAGACCGAAAGTGTATCCTGAAGATCAGCGCAGGGCCGACCACGTGTGACATCGGAATGAGAGGACTGTTATTTGGCTGTAATGGCACGACGGTACCGCTGTATTATTGCACAGCAACTGGTATCTGACCTCGTAGCATCCACTAGAACAGTTGCATTGAGGAAAACAGTTACATAGAAGGCTTTGGCAGAGTGGCCTTTATTGTCGGAGACCTGCTGTATGTGCACCCCTGACGCGTCTGCACAGAAGGGAACATCTAGAGTGGATTCATCATCATGCCAACTGGACGGTCAAACAGTCGGCCAAAGTTCTTATCACAGATAAGTCCCGATTTAGTCTGGAGAGTGATTTGCGTCTGGAACACGATTTCGGGACCCAAACATTGTGGAAAGAGACAGATATCGAGGAGGATTCCTAATGGTGTGGGCAGGGATTATGTTGACTACTCGAACACGGGTAAATCAGCAAGGTTTAACCGCTGCAGGTATTGTGACCTCACGTTTGGTTGTTGCGAGGTGCTGTGGGCCCAGACTTTGTACTTATGGATGATAATGCCCAACCTCATAGAGCACAGGTGGTTGATGTTTTCTTGGAAACGAATCATATTGCACGCATGGTGTGGCCTGCTCGCTCTCCCAGTTTGAATCCCATAGAGCATGTGTCGGACGCACTAGGGAGCAAAGTTGCATCACATCAGCATCCACCAACCACTCTCCAAAACTTGCGACCTTCTCTGCAGGAAGAATGGGCGTTATTGCCTCAACATGAGATTGATGACCCACCATTGTCGGACCTGTATTGCTGCCATACTGAGCACATTAACCAGTTGTTGCAAATCCATGAAGTTGTAAGAAACGAGAACATTTTTGTCTACTGTTATGCATGTTGCAGTGGTTTACTTTCTGTATTCTACCTTACTATCACTTGTTAATACTGTTTTGTGGCAAAATAAACGCAACCTTGCAACATTTCCGTTTGTTGCTTTAATTTTGGACACCACTGTAGATTATCTGATGGAACCAAAGTGTGAAGGGAAATTCAAAATAAAACAGAGTTACAAATGAAGGATGTTGCTAACTTACGACATGAGGAAATTTTAGAGAGTTTTATATTTCAGTGCTATTTCGAGAATAATTTTTCAAAACTGTATTATTCACGAAATAAAGTAATTCAGCATTATTTCATGACTTCAGTTTGAGTTATTGAGAGCTCTTTGACGTAAATGACTGGTTTCTGGTGAATTTTCAAGGATTTTGCAAATGAACATATCGCGACAAGTTAAGGGTCCCTACGAGATAGGTTTTTATTTATATGGAGTTTTCGGTGTGGGCATTTCCTTGTTGTTGTTTTGAGTCTTCAGTCTCTTGACTGGTTTTGTGCAGCACTCCATGCCTCCCTGTCCTGAGCTAATCGTTTCATCTGTACATAGCTACCACACCCTACATCCGAGGCAATCTGTTTAACATATCCTAACCTTGGTCTACCCCTACAGTTCTTGTCCTTGACCCTTCCTTCCATAACTAAGCTTGCTATTCCTGGATGTCTTAGTGTGTGTCCTAACCTATCTCGTCTTAATACCTCTTCGTTTGTAACCCTATCTACCCATCTGATCTTCATCATTCTCCTGTAACACCACATTTCAAACGCTTCAATTCTCCTCTTTTCTGCTGCACCAATAGTCCAAGTTTCACTTCCTTCTAGTGTCACGCTCCAGACAAAAGCCTTCAAAAATGACTTTCTATATCTAAATCTATATTCGATGTCAACAGATACCCTTTCTGTAGAAATGCTTTCCTTGCCTGAGCCAACCTACTTTTTATATCCTCTGTGCTTCGTCCATCACTGGTTATTTTGCTTCCTAAGTAACAGAAGTCTCCTACTTCCTTTAATTTATCACCTGCCAATTTGATGTCCATAGAGGATTCTGATTTATTCGGCTGCATTCCAATATTTTTGTTTTACATTTATTAATTTTCATCATGAATTCTTTCCTCAAGACGGAGTCCATACCATTCAAAAACTCATTCAAATCCTCAGGCGTGTCGGCCAAGATGACGATGTCATCAGCTAATCTCAGAGTTGAAATTATTTCTCCTTGAATCTTCACTCCCACTTTTTTCTCCAATTTCCTTCATTGATTCATTATATTCTCCACTTTTCTTAGTACAGAATTTGTGTGTTTTCACTTAAATGTAGTTTTCATTTCTCTGAAACATGCTATTGTGGCAAGGAGTGGGAAGTGAAACCATAATGTTTAAGTAACTTGAATGGAGTTGTTAAAATATAGGGCTACTATGTTTGTTTGTAAAGGCTTCAATTGCTGACTGTATAATAATAATAATAATCAGATAGATTTCTATTGGTCTGACCATCTAGCATTTTCCTTCTGGTGCAGGGTCCGCTATTTTGATCTTGCCTCACCATTTTGTACGATTTTGGGCATGTTGTGGTCTTAAATTCAGGGTCTTCATCTCAGCATTTAGTGTGTCATGCCAGTGCTGCTTTGGACGTCCACGTGGACGTTGCCCATTAATTTCAAACGAGTGGGTGAAATTGGCAACTGGGGTGCAGCACGCAGGACATGACCATACTATTGGTGACTCTCTACCCATGCCTTCTCAGTGAAGGTGCGAAGCCCATTTGCTGGCGAACAGTGTCATATTTGACATGATGCAGGAGTGTGATGCCCATTGGTCTGACGTTACTGTCCCCTATATCTTTTAGAGCAATCGAGATGTCGAGGGTGTCTGCAATAAATTCTAAGCAGTTGTTAGCTATTGAAACAAATACTGTTAATGAGGGGGGCATTATTCCTGAGTAATAGTTGAACCCCTTCTTTGTATAAATCTGGTGTCTACTATTTCTTTCCTTTATGCATGGGCACTATTTTCAGTTTGTAGTGAGTAGTGTTTTTTTGTTAAGTATTTTGTTTTGTTTCTCCACATATGTTACAGAACCATCTTTCAGTGCCATCTCTTGTGAATTCAAGGTACCTTCATACATGCAAGGTCAGTATGTGCATGGTTTCCCTGTTACTGGATAATTAACCATCAACTTCTGTGAAGAAATGTCATGGCTTCTGTCGCGATTGTTACATGATAAACAAGGTATCTCCTTACATTCAACTGCATTTCAGCTGCTACTTTCTGTTATTGTCGGCATAATGAGATGGAATTCTAGCTGTATACGATGTTGGAGTTAGGAGGTTCAAACTTGTAACAAATTTTAGACAATCAACGAGGATATTGAAGAAAGTATAAACCTGCAGAATCTAGGAACTAGACAGGAACACACAATAGTAACGCATTAGTAGGCAGAACAAAACAAGGCACTGCTATTCCAGTAAATTCTACACATTCAACTTCATTTTTATTTGTGGTTGGATCAGTTGCCAAGATACATTTACATAACACACATACACTAAGATATATACATGAACTTTCATGGATTTGGCTATAATTAGTTAACTATATATGGTCTTGAACAAGTCAGTCAAGATTCCTGAGCTGTGTTTTAACATTTTCTGTATATTGTACTTCATTCAAATTTGAGCTCTACTAAACAAACCTTTAGTTTTAATTTTTCATCACTTGTCTTGTCACTTGGAGTGCCTTATCAGACGGTGGGAAAGGGTGAAAGCTTCTGGTAAACCCCAGGTTTTACCTCTGTAACAAAAGTGGGGTATATTCTTTTTGTGATCTCCCAGTACCCTTGAGGTTTCAGTAAAAGCAAAATTTCTCCCTAGATCTCCTATGCCTTTTCTCCAGTAATTGTTCTATGCATACCAACCAAATTCGTTGTCTATCGTTTCCTTTATAAATCATCCCAACACAGATTTTTCTCCATTTTATTTTCACAAATTATTCTTAAAACATTCTCAGCGACTGCCTTTCTTTGCATTTTATCCAGCTCCTTTTTGAGGTATTCTTCGTGACGATTCCACACACTTGAAGCAAATGCCAATATTGACCTTACTATTGTCGTGTATCCCCTTTCTCAGACATTTCGACATCCTCAATACCGAACTCAATGATTTGTAACCCCTTTCGATCACAATTGGATATTAGGATATTGTAGCTTTGCTCACTGTGTCGTATTGTGTGCAACCCGGAGGAAGGTTATAAAGAGCAATATTTTGCCACTCAAAGTCGTTGTGCGTGTTTTTTATCTGATCAAAAATTGTGTTGAAATTGTTAAGTAGATGGGTACGACGGCTCTGTACTGCTTGTAGCTTATAATAAATTTCGCTAATATAACTGAATATGTAAGGAGCCTATTTTAATCTTAGTATGCATTATTACATTTTAAGGGCCAATGAATTTATTTTTCTTAATTGTATTTAGCTCGCGTTTATTATCGAACAGCATCATTTCAAGAGGATAATGGCAGTCCGCAGATAAACTCGTAGAATCCCAGCTTCATAATAATATATGCATTTGATTCGGGGAATAACGAATACCAAAAGAAAATACATAATAAATATCATCTAAGAATCTATATGTCCACTCACACTTAAATAAGAACCACTCATAGAAGTGCAGAGACACCTTGTGGCCACGAGACAAACTAACCCTATCAAACGTGGTAGCAATTGTCATATCCGCAGTAAGTAATATTGTGCAAACTACGTATCATGTCATGATTTAGAGGAAAAGTAACATAACAAACTGTAATCATTTCAAGTAATAATAACAAAACCATTTTAAACACATCAATATTATGCCATGTCTTGTGAGGGGTTTCGCCTAGCAACTCCGAGACGGGTAATCAGCGAGCTCCTGTTGTCATTTTGGGGACCCACAAAGGAATAGCGAACTGCGCGTTACCTCAGTTCTTATCTAGTGAACTTGCGGTAATTAACTGCAAGAGCTAAACGCTCCAACAGTCCTTCACTTTCCTTCAAAGGCTTCCAAAAAGATTCTATATTGGCAATCCTGGCCAAGCAATTAAAATTCAGGTACTTTTATAGGTTTACGTTCTGTCTTGTGTGAGGTTTTCTTGACCGTGAAAGACAAAATACCAATTTTATTCAAATAGGTTTGTGCAATTGACCAGTAAGATTTATAAGGCAAACTTAATAAACTAATGGGAGAGTCTGTAGAATACGTCACAGTAGTCTGTGAATTTAGCTTGCACATAATGGCAGAAAACGACAAAAAGCAGTTAAATATTTGCAAACAGAAGCATTCAAGTAACAAAAAATAAATCTATAAACAGTAAGAAAGCATACCGTGCAAAATAGAAACAATAATACCTTGGTAAACCGACGTAAAGATCCAAATACTCACATACAATAAGCGGCGCAAAGACTGTAAAATTAGACTCAAAATCACGCCTCGTTTCAGACCCCACAATCCACCTCTAAAAATAATACAGTACATCAAAATATCATGTTGGTTTCCGACACTACAAGAATTAAAAAATACTTTTATTATATTCTTTAAGTCCATTAATCTCGGACAGATATACATTTTTATATATAAGAAGAGGATAGGGATTGGATGAGACTCGTTGATTTGCTCGTAGAAAGATGGGACGTGGCTCGTTTTACGCATGGCAATGAGAGGATCAACGTTCCCACGTCTTAAGGCCCTAAAGCGAACGGTTTCCAAGATATTGCCAGAAAACTATTCCCTGTCTGTGAAATTGATGAACGTTACCGTGGCGCCATACCTCGAGGTCCCATTCTGCTTTTATTCTGTTTCTGTAAGAGATAATATTTGCATGAAGGAATAACAGACTGTTAAATAGATGGACGCCAGTGTCGAGAACTTCCGTACGAACAGTGTCACCACCTGTATAAAAAAGACCCTGAAGGATGGTTTGCATTCTGTCAGCAAAACAAAGAAAATCAAATAAAGTATGCATAGAAGCAAGGTAAATAACATTTTTTCCGCTGATACTGTAAAATAACGAATCCTCACCAATGTTGAAGTCCCCATCCTCGTGATGACGCCCTTAAATAAAATTATAAAGCTTGTGGGGCATGGAAATTCAGTATTTGTGCCAAAGGGCCTAAATGAAGGGAATGGAGAGGGCTGTCTGAATTTTCAAGTAGATAGAGTTACTCGTCCTGTTCCAAATGGTAAGTACGTAAAATTCGGTTCAGATCGGTTGAACGGTATAGATTTGAGCCAAGAAAAACGGTGTAAATTTGTGCCAAAGGGCATAAATAAAAGGGGTGGAGAGTTTTCCAACTATTTATTGTGATTACCTTGATCTGTAAGCTCATTCTTTATTCCTGGAATTTGTGAAGCTTAATAACTAGGCATCTTCCCTTGTTCATGACAATTTCATTTTCTTCCACCCATTTTTCATCATCTCATGCTTTTGTGGGTCTTCCCAGTCCTTCCCTCTCTCTTGATCTCTCTTTTTATTTCCTTGTAGATACAATATCATTTGTGAAAATTCACATTTTGGAGGATATATCTTTCCCAATATCATTTTCATTGATGAGAAATTTGAGAAGAGCAAGACTACTTCCCTGAGGAACTTTTCAGTATACTTTAAGTAGGTGTTGAATATTCACGTCCTTGCTTTTCAGTCGGTCAGCACACACTACACTTACTAACCTGGAAACAAATACATGGATTAATTATACACTTTTCCAAGTAAGGGGTTTAATTGGATGCGATCATCATCAGGCTTTTAATTATCTTTTGTATGCACAAGTACATTTTCAATTTGTATTACTTTTTTTTTTTTTTTTTTTTTTTGTGGTAATTTATGGCACTTCTTTTTTTACCGTATTATTATTATTTGATTTAATACTGTTGCTTTATTTTGTTGTAGCTATTGTTGACGGGTCAGAATATGTTAACCACCCTTTTAGCCGATACAAATACACAAGTTCCTCTCTTTAATATTACCGCTTTAAAACAAATAAAGACAAAAATCAGGTCAAAACTGCCAATATGAATGGCTTTATTGATGAAGATTTAAAAATTAAAAGATAAAGGGACTCATAAATGTAAGCATTATAGCTCTGATACAGTAAATCCTAACTCTCGCATGCAAAAGGTCACACAGAGAGCTTGAACTCTGGCTGAAATGACATCACAAATTACATCAATATAAAATTAAATCAAAATATTTATTACAAACACGAAACTTGAATTCGGTATGAAGAAATAGAACTTGAAAATGACAAAAATTTAAAATAATAAATATAATAAAATAGCAAGAGGCATATTGTTGCCTATAACGTATGTTATGTTAAATACTACCCTGAAGCGTAGTTGGTATCATGCTGAGTTTCTATGCCCAAGATCGCGGGTTCAAACCCGGCCAAAGTCATCGGATTTCTTAAGAGCGTTAAAAATCCCTCAGTATGCCATCCTTCGGAGGGGAAGTAAAGCCGGCGGTCCCATGTCATAGATTTATGGCATGTAATAGAACCCTCCACTAATTACACTTCTGTGAAGCTAAATTATAGGTTAGTTTGATAACGCTTTATTAGTTCCAACGTTCGCCACCAGATGGTGACTGCGATGGCATTTGATAGCCACGTCCGCTGCTATGTTTCGTGGATGATAGCATTTGGTGGCAAAAGTAGGAACTACTTGAAAAAATTAATCTTCTGCAGTCCTTCTACCTGAATCACAGATAACACACACTAATACAGCCATCACAATTAACACCGGTTATCAGACAGATTCTACACACACACCTAAAGTACACGGGGCTACATGACCACGTTGTCGCAGCCCCTAAACTGAGGAACCAACCAACCTTAAATATTGCCACAAGAGTAATATTAACGGAGATATTTGTGATTTCAGTTTCAAAAATCTCATCCCGTCCCCATGAGGCACTTGGGGATCCCCTCTACGTACATACAAATTTTCATGTGATTTGCTCCAGTAATTTTGATGCCAATCCATAACAGAATTCAAACTGCGGGAATATTTGGACATTATTCACCTTATCCAGGATAAATGCATGTTCTAGCCATAAATTCCAAATATTCAGACAGAAAGCTTACCTTAGTTATAAAGATTAATAATGAATTGAACCACTTAATCTGCAGGGGATCTGCTATTCACTACTGTCCTGAGAAGACTTGTGTTAACCTATCATGGTCCATTGTTAACCCTTGCCCAATCTCATTGGGTACACTCGTGTTGACCAAATGAAAAGCGGTTGTACAGGATCACTATCTATGTGCATCCCGATAAACACGGCAAGCTAAGCCGGGTGTGACTGGTGCATGTCCATGGTTCAGCTGGTGGTTGACGCGCTCCGCTGACTCATATCATTAGTGTTTTGTCATTCATATGGACGTGTATCTGCAAAGCTTAGACGTTAGTGTTGCACGTTTAGTGAGTATTGTGATTACTGTGATTGTTGGCCAAGCCTAGACAACAATTCACATTACGCGAACGTGTGTATATCCATAATTCCTATATGAAAAGCAGAAAATCTTGTTCTGAAACAAGACAAAAACTTCGAATCAAGTTTCCAGGAAGACCTGGCCTAAAGCCAGTACAATTAGGAGGCTCGCTAAACGATTGAAGGAAACAGGCTCCGTAAATAATAAAAGAGTTGACAGACATTCTTTCATCAGAAGATGTCAGGTGTGTGTTACAAGAGAGGGAGGACATTTTCAGCATCACCTATGAGCACTGTAAGTACACATTATTGAACATGTTTGGTGAAAGTGTAAAATTGCACACTAACCACCGGCTGAACTGTGTAATGCGCGCTTGCAATCTGCGCCAGTCACAGCCGGCTTAGCTTGCCGTGTTTATCGGGGCACACATAGACTATAAGCCTGTACTAATAGTTTACCAGGCAATGCTGAAAAATAGCTTCTAATATTTCAATACTAACATGTTCTACCGTATTATTGGCCCCTCCCCTCTTTTGCCCAATAGTTCTGTTACTTCGTGAACAAACTTCCTAGCTGAGCCTCACATGAAAAGCCTTTCCTGAATCCAAGCTGCCTGCAACCAAACTAGTCCTTCTTAGTGCATTCATTATGTAATTTATAATTATCTCTTTCCATACACAATACACACCAAACTTATTGGTCTGTAATTTTCATTATTGTGTTAACTTCTTTGAGGACTGTTACAGGTCAGGGAAGTCAGGGACAACTCAGGGAAAAAAAATTCCGGTCATGGAAGTCAGGGAAATTTTCTGCATGGTCAGGGAACTTTCTAATTTTTTAAAATAAAAGCATGAATCTGTCTAGTTGCCTGTAGCGCGAAGCTCCTTTGCTTTGTTGGGTTAGGGCTGCAAAATGCTAATGCAGATGACCTCGTAGTTCCGCCCCTTAAAATAACAATAACTAACTAACTAAAATGCTAAAATTGTAAAATAGAGGAGAGAGAGCAAGAAAGGAACACATTGCCGTAGCCCTGCTGCTCTCGATACTTCGTCTCGTCGTTTGTCCCCACTACACTCTTTCCTCCACTTTCCCTTGCCCAAGTCGGTCGCGTTTCGTCGGGAATCGTGCTTGTTCGAGGCCAAAGCCTCTATTCCGCATGCACCATCCCCCTCGCGTCCCCTTTCATCTCGTCCGTGTTCGGTTCGCCAAAGTTTCGCTTTGTGTACCTTCGGCATAGCACCTATGCTTGATCTACTAAAACAGAGATGATAGTCGAAAATCAGCTCGAACGTTCTCTCATTACGACAAGTGTACGATGGTGTTCAATCCGAGGGAGAGTTAGGTAAAGTGACTGTCACCAAAGAAATGCTCGTTAAGGCGAGGCATGCTCGTTCAGAATATGAAATTGCGCCTAAGGAGAGGGCCGCCGAAAAGAAAAATAGGCCAAAGAAAAACAGGAGAGAGCAATTAGACGAGGTAAAAGAGTTGAAAACCAAAAGAGTCAAATTGATGTTAGAAAAAGAAGCCGAACTATAGTAAAGCCATCGCGAATGAAACTCAATTTGTCGAATTGAATGGTCTAGGGTAACACTAGTAATGATGGCTTTACTATAAATGATATTGAAGAACGTTTAAAAGTGCTAAACAGCGGGTACTTGTAGAGAGTTATTCACATAGATATATGCAACGAAAGTTTTAAAGCTAGTGTGTTAGCTCTTCAAAACGTGATCGTACTTACTTTCGCTAAGAATGTAGCAAAAAGGTGTATACTCCGAACCAAATGCGTGGTTTTCCTGTTTTAATCCATCGATTTCTTTACCAGTATCAGTCACTAAATTTTGTGTTTTCGATGTCTATATTTTTTCTCAGTATTGTTTATGTATTTCAAGTGTTAGTAATTATACCAATAAGATCTTACGGGCACAAAACATGGTATGGTCTTTCTAGCGTACGTCAGCTTTTAAGTTTCAAACCATTCTGTTTGTTCTTCAATTTTGATCAGTATAGGATAAGGTATCAACGAATCCGTGCCATACCAGACTTAGTGTCGCCTAGACCGCATATGGATTTTGTAATCCATTGATGTCAGTCATGGCGCAGTCGTAAGACATTACAAGGTGTTAAATGTATTTCTGTGTTGTCCTTGGGTCCGTGCAATACTTGTTTGCTTCCTAGACAATGAAAAGCGCTTTTGCAGTCAATCGATGTAAATAAGTCCGATAGTTTTTGAGTGCAATTAAATGGTTTAGTTTTGCCATTTTTTTTATTATCTATTTTTAATTTCTTTCTTACCTTAGCAATAATTTTAAAAGAATCCGTGCCATGTACGTTACTTACCCATCGTATTATTTGACTATTAGGCCATAGTTTTTAAGTAATTAGTTATAACAATTGCAATAACCTTTTGACTGTAGGAAGTTTCATTGTGAACTGAGTGTACTTGAATCCATTTTTTTTTTAGCATAACCGATTAATTTCTTTAAAAAGTCAAATGAAGCCAGTTTTCCCATGCCTTCTGAAGTGCTCACGGCAACTAAAACTGGGCTAATTCTTAAAATTAGCTTTTTGTTAAAATCCTTTCTTTAAGCCTTTTCTTTACGATCTCTGAAAAGAAACTTTTTCTGTATGAGATAGCTTACATATCTCGTATAATACAGTAGCTGGAAAAAAAAATTAGCATGGACGTGTATTTAAAGAAAAATATAAAAAATAATCACCATATGACGTGTGATTCAAAGATGTAAATCAGTACCGGTAACTATCGTTTGATCAATTCCATGGGTTTTACTTTTTTAAATATGTTCATACAGTGATCAGAATAAAGTATTGGTGGTCAGGGAAAAGTCAGGGAAAATGGGATCTTAAGTCAGGGAAAATGCAAATCTTGGTCTGGTAACAACCCTGTCTTTATATAGGCTACTCTTTCCATTCTTTAGGGAACTCTTTATTGTTTATACAGTAATCTGAGGAGAGCCCTAGGTATGGTACAATTGCTACAACTACTTTTGATATGATCAATGCCTGGCACCTTGTTTTTCTTCCCTTTGCATGGTTGCATGATATATAATCCTTATTCTTGATTCTGAATAAGGAATGTTGAGTCATATAATTTCTCTGATGCCTGATGATTATCCGAGAAGACTCTGGAGGGAGCCTTAACACTCATTGGTTCCAGCAGGGACACGATAGATCATGTTCCTGTATGGAAGTCATACCATCTGTTCCTGGGGCCTCGATGCTGTTTTTGTTGGACATTGTCCCTGTAGGGGCAGTTTCTTACATCCTGGGTCGACAGTCCTCCCCGCTGCCCAGTTCTTTGGTATTCTCCCATCATTCCTAATAGCCATAATTCATAGGTAGTAGCTGTCAGATGGTGTTAATGCCCTTGGACAACTACTGCAAGGCAGGTGTACAACACGATAAAGTCGCTACGGTATATGCTGACCCAATGGGAAACTTTTCACCATGACAACCCCATCATTTCACAAAGTAGTGATGGGATAAAATTAAACATGAAATCGTCTCTTCTAGGCATGTCCATACTTGCCAACTTTCCCGATTTAAGCGGGAGTCTCCCGATTTTACACCATTTCTCCCGCCCTCCCGCTTAACGTATTAAATCTACTGATTTTTCTACAATTTTGCGCGTAAATTCGGACTAAAAGTGCGAGGTGAAAAACTTAATTCATCCCTTGTACAGGTCGATTTTACGTGTGTTGAAATGAGTTTCAATACCGCAGTTTCACTTCGTACCGATGATTTATAGATAACTACGAGGCTGCTCATTTGGATTAGAATATCTCTTTGTTTGAAATAATCGATGGTTAATTCAGCGTGTGTTCCTAGAAGTTTTCATAATAGCCTGAGGGGGAGAGGTAGTTGTAGGCTGCGGAATATTGTATATGTTTAACACGTGAAATTATTTGTGTATAACTTAGATGTTGGCATTAATATGCCGGTACGCTATTGTGATTTTGTCGGTTCCTCGGTAACAGGCTATGGCGATGAAATACGATTAGACATCGATCGTATTCAAAATCTCCCGCTTTTTCAGTTTGAAAGGTTGGTAGGTATGCATGTCGACTCTTTGAACATGGCATACACATACAGTGCACTCCCGATAATTCGCGTGCGGATAATTCGTTTTGCGGTTAATTCGCGGGTCTCCAAGAGAATTTTTTAAAATAGAAATTCTCACATCAACTAATCACCACGCTAAGTAAAGCAATCTCGCCGTCGTTTAAAAGAATTTTGATGCGACTCAATGCGTAAAGACGAAATCATTGAGATTCTAGAAGACTGAACTCCATTCTCTGCGATGTCACAGTAGGCCTACTTGCGCAATCTTTGAAACATACGAGCATGTTGGCGCGAGTGGTATAGCACAGATTTCCTTTATCTTCGAATCCCAAACAATACAAGAGGAATGCACTTTCACTCGGAACCAAACCCCCCTTTCCCAACAGCCACATTCCAAGGTCGCTGATCCGCGAGTTGTGAAGGGTGGATGCGCGGACAGCGTATTGTCAACAGCGATTATTGCGTAATGGTGCAAATTTTCGCTACACTGTGAGTGTGTTTGTTGGATGCTCTTCATGCAGTCAACAAGCCGTGGGAGAAAAATACCACCACTACGCTCGTACAAAAGCAAGCGCTTGCCGAATTCTGTGACGACGATATTTCGAATGGGCAAGCTAGACGTCGATAAAGACTATTATGATTTAAGACTAGAAAACAAAGAAGAACTAACACGGAATTTGACTGTTGGTGAGGAATATGGAGATCCAGTTGATATCGAGTGCGGGAGTGATGCAACGGAACTCACGAAAGTTTCCCACAGTCAAGCTAGTGTCTTTAGTCACACTTATCTCTTAATAGAAAAACTAGATGAATTTTCGTTCTTCGGAAATGTGGAATCGAAAATTAGAATAAACGATCTAAGAAACAAAACGTGACGACTGTTTTATGTTGTTTTAAATATTAATGTAGGCATAATCCACATAGGCCCACCTCTAGCCTAGCATGTCTTATAAGACACTACCTAGTACAATCAAGTGTTATAATTATTACATTGCGTGTTCAAGCCTATTTCAATATTTTAAACAATAGTTTTGTTTTTACTAGGCTTAACAAAAATGATTGCGGATAATTCGCGGTTTTCGGTAATTCGCGGAAATTTGTGCATTACCGCGAATTAACGAGAGTGCACTGTACTGCTTAACGCCATCAGGTTTACTGACACAACACACTCACCTGGGTATACCAAGGCCTTATTCTTCATGGGCAGGTACAGATCTAGGGTGGCAATTCAAATTTGCCCAAATCATGAAAACCTACAAAATTTCTTTCAGGAGCGTATGCACATTTAAGTTCAAGCTCTTCAACAGAAAAACATAAAACAACAGGATAACTTCTCAAAGAAATGTAAAATGAAGTTTAACATATCAGGAAGTGAACATTTGTTCCAAGAAATAACAAAAAACAGCAACAGAGTATTTGACAGTCTTGATGACGTGGGTGGTAGAATTTGCTTTATTATTTTCGTGGTTACTGCACACCACACAACAATTTAAGGATCATGCAGGGAGTTTTGGTGAATCAGTCTTGGGTTCACAGATGATCAGTATCAATTGTTTTGTCATTTCACATGTCCATGTTAATGAAACCATACCTCATAACTGTGGATATAAAATTCTGTCAAGCACGGACTGGATAAACCAATTATAGTAGTTGGCTCTTGGACTTGGGGTGTGAACATAAATAGTTTTGTACGGTCGATAATTAAGTGTGTTTCACAAAGATTTTCTCAGTGACCATAATAATGTCCTCTAATTATCTTCTGTTAAAACAGACGTCTCCGTGCGGTCTCCGAAGCCACCTTAACACCCACAAATTCCTATGGAAATGCTCACGATTATTACTAATGGACTCATTATAATAAAACTAAAATGAATGAAAATTATTTGTCTGTGGTAAACCTCACAGCCATAGTTGTGTGCCACTTGCCACTCCAGCTGGCATCCTTGGAAGTTACATGGTGTAGCTATTCCTGTACCAGTTACTGTAATTAAGGGGAGGTGGTACCCCCTATCTTTGCAATGCTCGTTTTGCCTACTTCACACATTATGTGATAATTATAGATAATCTCCTTTGAAATTTGGTACACATACAGCATAAGGTGTTCAGCGCCAATGGTAGTTGTTAGACTTTGAATAATAACCTGGCTGAATTTATATAATTTTTTTTAACGGATACCTACCTATTTTTTATTTGATATTTTAACACATAAAATGCACAGTTTTTAAGTAATGCTGCTAAGAAAACTCCAAAATGTGTAAAACAACCAATACTACAAGTGATTAAAATTTTATGCTCATTTGCCAGGTAGTACCCGAAATATTGGTACCTTTGTCTAAAAAAAAAAATTAAAATGGAGATTTTATTTAGTGTATGGCTTTACAGATACAATATGTAATTTCCCACAGAATAAATAGTATACACAATAGCATATCCTTGCAAACATCTCTTTTGAATTTCCCCTTTTTCAACAACTGACAAAGTATTCCAAGTTATGCTATTAATTTGGTTTTATTAATTTTAAAACAACATTACAAACATATATTGCTTAAATTTATATTTAAAGATCATTAATTCACACAAGGACACTCCAATAAGTATAACCTCCAACTTGAAGTTTTGGCGTCTTGCTGCTTTAAAAAGCCAAACAGAAGCAGCTATTTAAATTGATAAAGTTCTGATGGCGTTGTTACTGGCGGTTCTTTGGTTATATTCCATGTTCATTGTTATATCCTGACCGGGAGAGAGATATGTTCGCTGTTGCTCACGTGTAGGGTACTTGCAGGTGAAACAACAATGGAGAAATACAAAGGAACAAGTTTAGATTACCTTTAATGCATATTCTGGGGTCATCGGCATCTTCCCTAAACCTTTTCTGGTTTCTCACTACGTGTGGTGTTATTACAGTAAAATTCACTGCTTGCAAAAGATTTTCTCTTTGAAGAACCAGGGGTACTTTCGGAGGAGCATGAAGATAAATTTGTTTTACTTAGAATTCATATCTCGGGAAAATTTCAGTGCAATACTGTGACATCCACCACTTTATTTGCCATTGGTTAAAATGGGACGTACTGTAATTATTTACTTACTTACTTTTGGAATTTCTTTTAAAAATATGAATTTTGAAGCCATAATAATAATAATAATAATAATAATACGGCCTCAGCTATGTGTGTGTGGATCTTTTGAATTGGAGTCATTTAAGCAATATTTTACTTTTTATTTTACCCCTGGCACTTCAGCCCATGAAGGGCCTAGGCCTACCAAGCGAACGCTGCCCAGCAGATATTGGGGTGACGCGTGGTCAGCACATCGGGTCCCCTCAGCTGTTAATCTTGGTTTTCGTGACCAGGTTCAAGCAATATACTCTCCAATAACTCTGAAACAGTTTTTTTTTTCCTTTCTTGCAGATTTTAAGATTTAAACCATTGATTTTGGTTCTGTATTGATATACTAATTATGTTTTTTATTGGGCTAGGGTTCTGCCTGAATCAATACTTTTATTGAAGATGATTTATTAGAAATGGTACATGTTTCGAGGGCTAATAGACATTTTCTGTCCCCTTTCATCAGCCAATATTAAGCACCAAGAGAAAATTATTTGATTGTGCCTTAATCATTTCAATTATCCTATCTATCTATATGGTGCACCATATTAGGTTCAGTGGCTATTGACATTTTAGTGCTACTCATTTAGTGCTTAATATTGGCCGATGAAGGGGACAAAAGATGTATATTAGCCCTCGAAACATGTACCATTTCTAATGACCACATAAGTGATCATTTTCAATAAAGTATTGATACTAGCCCATTAAAAAAAACGTAATTTCTTGCAAATGTCGTAGTCTTGCACTGGCATGGTGATGATGTGAGCCATATAATGTACCTGAAAGAGAATCCATCATTGCCTTCACAACAGAGAACTTTACTCTGGTTATGCAGATATTTATTTATTTAATCGTTTATATATTTGTATTTTTTGCTCTTTCATCACACCCTATCCTAAAACACAAATTATCACCCGTTCAGAAAAGGTTGAGGTTAAGTCTGTCAGCTTTGTATGCAAAATTGGAATAATTTCTGCAACAAAAGAGGTAACATCAACAACAAGTGTACCTGAAGACGGTGATCATCCAACTTCATGGTGGCGACTGCAGCTACTAGCTATGGCAGTGGCTCGACGAACATTGATAGGCTATCTCAACCTCCCATTGTTCTGTGTTTCAGAACACTGACTCTTGTGGAGACGGTGGTGAATAATGTAATTGACAAGTGCTTGCATGTGTGTACATGGTGGTAATTAAAAACAGTGTTTGTAACATTGGTGTAACACATTACTGGGATTTAAGAATACTGAATCTCACTTAAATTTTAATTAACATAATTCAGTGCATCTGTATTTCTGTATGTAAGATTTTCTCTACAATTGTCATTAAATCCTAATTGAATGGCTGGTGAGAGAATCATTGAATATTAAAGAAACACTGGACGAGTTCAGCGGGCTCAGCAATCTGCTAACCTGCTAAGTGCCTGCTGACTTGCTAGGCTAGCAAGCGTGAGTCCGCCTGAACGCTTTGCTACAAGCTGACGTGGGAACTTTGAGCAATGCACAGAGTTCCTTTGAATCTACCATACTTATTGGTCTATGATCTATGATAAATACATACAAAATAATAACTTTTATGCGACAGAGCTGTAGACAGCCCTGTTAATGCGCGGCGCTAGGCTGTGGAGCCAAGCTATCTGCGGACTCGGGAGACGTGAGTTCAAATCTCACCGTCGGCCGTCTTGTAAATGGTTTTCAGTGGTTTCCAATCTTCAGGTCCAGGCAAATACCGGGACAGTAAGTTGCCTTCTAATAGGCCACGACCTCTATTTTCCATCTCCTAGTCAAGTTTCATTAATTTCAGTTCTCACGAGGTTGGCGTCAGGAAGGCCATCTGGCGGTATAAACCACCCACCACATAGACTTTCATCGTATCTCATCCCCGACCCTGTTGAAAACGGGAATAATAAGGGGTAGACATCCTGACGATAAGAATAACTCTTCTTTTGAAATTCAATTTTATTGTAGGCTAGTCCACTCCTTTATAGTCTTATTAATATTAGGCTGATTTCTTATTTAAACATCCGTCTACATTTGTAAAGAAATAAAAATTGTCTCTCCTATGTGTTATGCGGGGCAGATGACCTCGCTGTTCCACCCTTTAAAACAACAATTATCATTAAATACCCTACTATCAAACAAGCCAATTGATGGGGGCAACATAACCCACAAAATTAACATGTATTAATTCCATAAAATCCAATCAAACAAGTTTGTTCATATTACTGTAGCCCATAGTGGTAAAACACAGCACTGTATGCAAATAATTGTAGTACCAGTAAAATGTGGCAATTTAATTTCAACCCGATTTAACAGCGGGAAGACTGTAGGCCCAATAGGTTTAAATCATACACAAAAATAGATAAAGAATACGAGCCGGATTTGCCTTGACCAAACCAATTCCTTAATACAACATAAAATAACTATTAAAAGTCATCATCCTTAACAACTATACCTAGGCCTAGTGAGGTTAAAGATGAAGTTTACGAGCATAAAAGGTCCAATTACAACAATTATGCTATTGACAAATATTGTATCATATTACCTGTCGCCATTCTTGAGTGTAGATCTTCGTCTCTAGAAACCTAATAGGTTCATTCGCCGAACGTGCAGAACTTGATAAATTTGATTCCCCGCCATGCGCCGCAAGCTAGCAGAGAAAAAGTTTGCTGTTTGTGCTGAGACCTTGCTACCTACGTCACATCCACTAGCAAGCCCGCTGGACGGCAAACTCAGAATCTGCTGACCGTTTGCTGGCCAGCAATGAGCCCGCTGAACGCGCCCATTATTTTACAACAGCATGCTTAAGTTTCTCAAGACCAGAAACAATGGGTTTAGTTGTAGGAAGTCATCTACAATGTTATTTCATTGTAATACAGTATACATTTTTATATTATTGTTTTAGAAAGTTGAAGTTTCTCAACAATGAACATATTTAAATGGAATAACCTTCATTAACTGCCAAAAAAAATGGCCAGTTGCAAAGAAAATTTCAAGTACAAATCAGCAGCTATTTCACTCGTGCTTTATCTCTGAGTTATATTCTAATCATAACTCACTTTAAAACAGACAACAAAAAACTTCAACAAAAAAGTTGTTGTTGTTTCCTATGGCTAGCCCAGATTCCAATCCATCAGCTTTCTTGCGTTCCAATAGAGTTGTGTGAGGTTTCCAGAAGTTCTAGCAGTCACATCAAGTTTGTTGCAATGTAGCAGGTGTCCTTTATCCATTTTGCTTCCAGGTTCGTGACAAAGTGTGCACATAACGAATAGAATAAAGAAGTGTGATCTCTTCTCCCTCAATAGCATGTAGTGAATACGGATCGGGTTGTCACTCGCCGCTACGCCGCGCTACAGTCGACTTGAGATTGTTGATTCCCACATGTTTATGTGCAATACATTAAGTATTTAATCGGTCGGAGTGTTTTGGTGGTGTTTTGTGCAAACGTTTATTGATATACAAGTGCTTACACTTTTACTTCATAGTATTAATACCTGAAATACTATTGTAGGAAACATTAACTGAAATGGAATTTAATATCTTGACGTGTGTGGACGTTATCTTCGTGTGTTAATTTATTGTTATTTAATGTAAGTAAACAGCAGTTTAGCCCTTACATTTTCATGAGTGCTTAATGTGAGTAGTGAAGATGCCTTGCTGTTTTGTACCAGGATGCAGATCTAGCTATGGGGACTGTAAAGAGGTCAGACGGTTTTTCAAACCTCCTAAAAATAAGGAACGTTTTATCAAGTGCAAAGGGACCATACCAGGGAAGGATAGGATACTTACTGAAAAGTCCTACATCTGTGATGCTCACTTTCCAGAAGATTTAATTGTTAAATTTGACAAATTTGTGATGGGAAGGAAGTAGTACTTCTCCCAAGAACCAACTAGCGATTGAAAGACTATTCTGTTCCACATATATTTCCTAATTTGCCTAAGTATTAGTCCAGTATGGTGTAAATAAAAATGCTCTTGATGCCAATAAAGACTACTTCTGTGAAGAAAGGGATGAGAATAAAAAGACAATGAGTTTAAAAACATATGTACCGTAATGCTGAAGGAGGCGTGATCAGTTTCAGGCAATATCCTACTCTAAGAAGGGGTCATGACTGTGCCTTCTATGTCTGTTAAATGTTAAGTGCTTCTGAAATGATTGTAGTTTATTGAGTTTGGTGTTTGTGGAGTGAAATTTATGGGTATAATTGATTTTTGTAATATTCTAAGGTAAAGTTGAAGGAGCCGTGATTGGGTTTAGGCAATAGCCTACTCTATGAAGGGATCATGACTATGCCTTCTATGTCTGTTTAATGTTAAGTTCTTCTAAAATTATGGTATTTTACTGATTTTGGTGTTTGTGGAGTAAAATTTATGGTTATTATTGAATTTTATAGTAATCTACAGTAAAGTTGAAAGTTGCGTTTCTACGGCTTTTTTTTTTTCTGTGTTGCAAGACTGTTAAGGGAATGTAAAATGTGTAACAATGTGAAGAAATCCTTTCTGATAGCGAGGTTAATTTTTCCGTTATTTTTTTAATTTACCGATAGCTGGCTAAACTAATTGCATTTTGAACTTGCTCTCTGTCTTCGCTTATTAACGAAACTGGACTATTACAGGAGACGACTTATTAAATTATAATAGGGCACAGTAAAGTAAGTGGAGATGTCAAACTTATTAGCGCCTATGAGGATATCTTGCGGTGTTTTAACATGTAAAACAGCTCGCAAGGTTTTAAAAGTCTCGTAAGCGCCTATGCTAACTTACATCACAGATCGGAGCCAGCGCTGCGCTGCGGCGGACCAGGCCAGTGTTATCACTTCTTATTCTATTCGTTATGGTGTGCATTCTTCAGATCTCAGGATGTTGATTCGTTTCAGATGAGCTGCAAGGCAGTCGTGGCCAGTGTTAAGTCTGAAGAAGGCTACAGCTTCTTTTCTTGGTTGAACAAAAAAGTATAGCTAATACATTCAATGTGCACAAAAGAATGACATAGCCATGAGTTATTCCACCAAGAATTGTGTGCTCCCTATGCAACGTCTCTGTTGGCATAGAAATAAGCGTAGTGAGTCACAATGACATTATTCCACAAAAAGCAATTGAAGAAAATGTAACAAATGTTTTTCCTGCCAACAATTCATGTACTGGTTTGTCATATAATTTACACTTGTTACTGGGGGAGTGAGCCAATGTCTGGG
Organism: Meconema thalassinum; assembly: GCA_946902985.2. NCBI lineage: Eukaryota > Metazoa > Arthropoda > Insecta > Orthoptera > Tettigoniidae > Meconema > Meconema thalassinum. The sequence goes on from OX336392.1 coordinate 16,439,854, forward strand.
CCATGTTGAAACACCATATCCCGTGAGATCTCTTGAAGTTGTGTAACGTAGCATGAGATCCTAATTTGTTTCTCGAGGACCACGTGCCGTTGGCAGGACAAGTGAAGGAGGAGCGGAAAGGAACTGGCCATCTGTCGCACAACCACCTCCTCGGAGGTGAAAACCAGCTTAGAGGCTGAACCCTCTTAACTGAGGGTGCAATAGCTAAGTCAACTCAACTCTTAAGAGGTACTATAAAAAATCTTTTGTTTGAAAACAAGGAAAAGTTGGAAGATTTTGAAAACTGGTCTTATTAGTATAACCTGGCTAGGGACACACCAGCAAGAAATTGAAGACCATCCAAATGTATCTCCTAAGAAGTATTTAACGAGAATGGCGTAAATCTAATCATGTGTGTTCTGGATCCTTATTGGCGTGACAATGGTTGGCAAAACTGCCTGCCTGGTCAATACAAGAAAAACAAAGTTAATTGTTATTTTTACATGTTTCAAAATGAAATTAGATCTTCATCAGAAATATCACGAATAGCAAGCCAAACCATAACACTAAATACGAAGAATGGTGAATCCTGGCTAGAAAGTTAAAGCATTTTGAAAAGCTCTTGAACAAAGCACTTCTTGATGATTCTTGAATGAATCATGACTCGTTGAAATGATTATGTATTATTCACGAACTCTTTAAAGTGCTTTAACTTGAAGTTTTTCATGTTTAATTCTTCAAGACTTTTTCTTGTGCTATTTAAATTTTGTTTGTTATCTGTGATGTTACTGCTCCATCCCATCTAGTGCCGATGTCACAAAGCCTCTACCTTCCACTGCTCCAAGGGCCTCCATGGCCTGTATGGAGTTGGCTTTTTTTTTAAATGTGTGATGTTACTAATTAACTAATTCAGTTCGATACAGGTACAAATAACAATTAACTTCCTTTTTCTTGTATTGACCCGGCAGGACAATTTCTTTAAATATTGCCAAACACCTTTACAGCAAAGTTGTGATTTCATAAAGCTAGAGCAGGAAGTGATGGGTGTTTTGGTCATTAGTGAAACTTCTAGTACATTCTGTGGAATCAGTTTGCAAGTGGAGGGTATATTTATGAAGTTCGTGTTGGCTTATGGCATGGGAAGAATTTTTATAGACTTCTCGTAGTCCATCTTTTGATTTAGCTTCCTGGATAATGCTGCTTCAGAATCTTTGATCCCTAAAACTGAACATGATACGAATTGCTTGATCTAGTTATTTGCGTCTTTGGTATTAACTGTCTAATGAAATGTCTGCTGTTTGTGTCTTTTGACTCTATGACCTTCTTCCTAAATTTAAAAAAGAAATTATCACTAGAAATTATTTTAAAAAAGACCCTACTTCAGAACACTGGTTGTTGAGATTTCTCTGATCTAATGTGGCTCAATTTTATTCCATACTGGTTATGCGTCCTTCATATAGGTAAAAATGCACTTGGATGTGTATCTTACACTCCGAATACTTTATTGTTCCAACTTAAGTATATGAACTCTGAATAGAACACGAAAATTTAGCAGCAAGGAGTGTGTGCAAGGGTGTATAAGTGCAGCCTGCTATGGATACCGGTTCGCCAGTTGGGACGTGGCTGCACCTGCTATTGAAATGAAACATGGCTTTTGTCATCATATTCAAATGGTGAAACATTTCAACACTGCAATACTCACATGTTTTTTCACTGTGTATAAATTATGTTCATGGAAAATTTCAGCTAAATCGTTTGAGTGGTTTTTGTGTGAAAGAGAAACAGAGGCACCACAGGACTTTTCTTCTTCTTCTTCTACTTTCGAATAACCCATTTAGAGAGTACTTTGGCTATTGTCCATTGTATTCAATTTCCTTTGTTTCCGAATTTCTTTCATCCTTCTGGAGTGACGATCTTTCTCTGGCGTTTGTCAAATCTTTATCAAATTCAATGAACCATGTGGGTTTGGATTTGTAACTAGTCAGTAAGTTGAAAATCTGTTGAGTTAGTCTACTATTTTCCATTCTATAAATGTGCCCAAAAAACTGTAATCTTCTCTTTTTCATTACATTACTTAATTTTTCACATTTCAAATATAACTCTCTATTTGGTCGTAACCTATATTCTGCCAGGTATTAAAGCTGTTTCCAACAACTACAGAGATTTTGTGTGTTCATTTCTTCCGTTGCAATTGGCATGTTTATATAATTTTGTTTTTATTGTTTTATTTTATGACATTTGGACATAATCAGTCTTGGAAAGAATCTTTAAGACTTCAAATACCTTGGATGAAAAACCACCAGACTGACATGACTAATGCATAGAATAGTACAGGGTGCAAGGAAATGTTCTCCACAGTGCCTACAAGCGTCTGCGAGAGCTAGCATCAGTAGTTACGTTGGCAGCACGACTGTCGCTTGTACTAAAACAAACAAACAAACAAACAGTAAACTTTGTACTCACCACAGCCATTCATAACTGATGCTGGAAGTACTAATTCCAATCTCAACCTTACCACACTGCAAATAACACAAGAAATCTTGCTTTATATTGGGTATTGCATTCTTGACATATATTTTCCTCAAATTAATAACAACGTTTATTGAATTTTGAAATAACCAGTATTAGAGAAAATGTAATTTAAAGGAGCTAAAATTATATGTTTGATGTTAAGAAGGTTTGTTGTTATTGATATAGGGGCATTGCTCATTGTCACGAAGCCCTGTGTACTTGGGTATGTGTGGAATTTGTCTGATAACGTATGCTATTGCAATGGCTGTATTAGTGTCTGTATTTGAAATTTAGGTGAGTAATGGAAAGGAGGCAGCCGTGGCCCTAATTTAGAAACCATCCCGACATTTGCCTGGAGTAGAATCGGGGAAACTATGGCAGAGATGGCCTTACAAGGCTGAGTGTACCCCCATTCCAGCCCTCAGACCAGAATTACATTTCTTGGCTGAGCCGGGAATCTAATAAGGACCTTACGGACGACAGCCAAAAATGCTAGCCACCAACCCATGAGGTAGTCTTAAGAAGGTTCTGTTAGAAACAAGAAAGCAGGAAAATGAATTTGGAGACATGTGGTATGGTTTCCCGGACTGTTTCTGCTGCACTTATTACTGTCAGTTCTAAATAGTGATTTACTGTATATTCTAAATAAGGATTTGATATGAATAATAATTTGTAAAAATTATTTTCACCCTTTTAATTTCAGTGCAGTGAAGTGCGGAGCTGCTGAATAGCCTACTTCTCGTTACCGATGAACCCCTGTATGGAAATCCTTGTTGCTTTGTTGTAGGGTGTGACGGTGGATAGTGGCAATGTACAACTCGACACATTTCAACAGAACCAGTATATTTATCAACAAGACCAGAAGCAACAATCACAACAGCAATCGCCTCATTCACATCAGCAGCAACAGCAACAACAACAACAGCAACAACAAAGTCAACAATCGCAACAGTCACAGTGTAGTCCAACGTTAATGTCCACGTCCCAAAGCATACCCCCTGTGAGTAAAGGGATCAATCCATTTCTGTTTTGGCATGAATTTAAAGCCTGCTTCAATATACACTTAACAATATTAAATATAGTAGGCTAGTTCTTAATTATGTGATCAGAAATGTTGTACATCATGGCAGAAAGAAATAGATAGTTAGGCCTTTGTTATATTTGTATATAACTTCATCTTTTTAAGATTTTTATAGCAGTGCCATTGGCACCAGCAGGATTCCTTTTAGGAGATCTTAAAAAATCTGTAGTGGGATATATTATTATACAGTATTCTGCCTAGTGGCAGGTCCATGTCTTCGTACAGAGAATTTGTGATGCCAACGTTCCCGGTCTTCAGCTTCTTTCTTCAGTCTGGTGTAACTCCTTCCATGGGTAGGCCCATTAAAAGAAACTTAAGAGACAGATAGATTGGCATCCTCATAATCATCTACAGGCTGGGCCTTGTCGCTGCAACCACATTTGTCTCTCACTTGCTGAACGTTTTAAGTCCATGCATCACAGAATCCAGGTGAGCCTTCCTCTTCCTTTCTTCCCCAGAACTTTTCCTTCCAGTATGGTGGTCAGGAACTCATTATCACGTAGGGTGTGGCCAATGAATTTTGCTTTCCTCTTTTCTATAGTAGTGATCGATTTCCTTGTTTCGTCTACTTCCTTGAGGATGCATTCGTTAGTCTTTTTCTCCGCCCAGCTTAATTTCAGCATCCTTCTCCACATCCACATTTCCGCTGCTTCCAGGCATTGTATGTCCTGTTTCCTTAGAATCCAAGTTTAGCATCCGTATATTTTATTGTAACTCATAAAAAAGAACATTAATGTGTACAGCATCCAGTGAATAATACCCTAGGAAGTTTACCGCTGCCCTTTGTGGCCACTGCCATGTACACTAGTATCCAAAATTGAAATAAAAATCAGAAATTCTTTCTGCCACTTATCCATTTGATCAGTTAGGAGATAGTAACATGTAAACAGATGAAACTACACTCCTATATTCTTGCTGCTTCATGTGAGTTAAATATTGTTTTAATCAAACAGTTTCTTTATTAAAACTCAGCAATTCTTCTAGGTTTGTGCCGTGTCTTGTGTGGGGTTTTGCCTAGGACACCAAGCTGGCTCTTCTTTATTGCTTGATTTAGGGTCTGTATAAAAAGAAAACCGAGATATATGTCAAGGTACTTGCACCTACTGAAAACAAACATTTGTCAACCTACCATATTTTAGTCAAACTTCATGGCACCTTTTAAAACTGATGACTTAAAATTTGAAATAATAATTTCTTTACAAACTGGGTGCAAGACTTTTCACAGTTAAATATTTCACCTGATCAAGAGAGATCACCATCATCATCATAATCCATTCTCCGCTCCAGCGAGCCGGGTACGGGTATAAATGAGTCTCTTCCAGTTTGTCCGGTCCTTCCACATATTGTGGTCCAATTTCTTCTGCCAATCTGCATCCATCTTGGCCAAGTCTCTCCAGATTTGCTTCTCCCAAATGTCTTGAGGCTTTCCCCTTGGTCTCTTAACTAGGATGATCTGGTCAAAATATATCTTGGTGTTGTGTCAAGCAAACTTCTATCCAAATTGAGCTGTTGCCTAATTTCCTCATTTCGTATTTCATCTCTTCTGGTCTTCTGGAGACAAGATCGGAGGAACTTCATTTCAACCGCTTGAAGTCTGCTACTGTCAGGTGCTGTTAAAGTGGCTGCTTCAAGTCCATAAGTCTATATTGGCACGAGATAGGTTTTGTATGTTTTGGATGTTAGAGGAAAGGATTCATCCCACAGTAAATTGCATACAGAGTGATAGAAATGCGAAGCCGTATGTAACATACTCTATTTCTGATTTCATGTGTAATGGTGTTATCTGCAGAGACATACAGTTGCTGCCTAAATACTTAAAATTATCAATAATATTTCTACTGCCATCACAGAGTTTGAGATGGATTTCTTCATGTTTACTTCTCATTACGAAGCCAACTGTAAATGTACTAACCAAATTTTGCTCTTAATAGGCTTTAAAGAATGTTACTCTTGATACATTTAACTGATAAATGTTTAGCTGTCTCATTGAAGCAAGCAAGCATGTGTAATCTTACAAGTGTTGTAGTGTTATGTGGTAGATAAGAATGGCAAGCCAATTAATAAAAGGTGGATTCATCAATCTAAGCGGGCCCCTTGGTGTAGGGGTAGCGAGCCTGCTTCGTATCCGGAGGCCCCGGGTTCAATTCCCGGCTCCGTCAGGGATTTTAGAAACTGACGTTAGGGCTGGAATGGGATGCACTCAGCCTCGTGAGGACAATTGAGTAGCTGTCTGACAGTGAGGCAGTGCCCCGGTCATGGAGACCAAGATTAACGGCCAAGGGGACCCGACGCGCTGACCACACGTCACCCCAATATCTACAAGCCTAATGGCTGGGCAGCGGTCGCTTGGTAGGCCTAGGCCTAGCCATGGGCTTTGAGTTTAGGGGATAAAGCAACCTAATGGTAAAATATTGGGGAAATAAGTTTTTACCTTTTATTAATTGTTGTTTTTTATTGTTGATTAGTGGTAATAGTGGCTGAACTGAGAAAGTGATGCTTGTAAATTATAACTTCACTATTAAGGGCTGGAAGAAGTGACATGGTATTAATGGAAAATTTGTTGGTAAGCTAGAGCTCTAGAAACAATAATAGGTCTTTAACATGGATTGAAAGGCACCTAATATCAAGAATTTGTGATGAGAAATTTGTGTAAAGCACAGAGGATTAGAGAAAATGGTATTATTAGTACTGTAACTGCTAAAATTCAAGGGCTTAATTAGTGGAATAAGGGGGTATTTAGCATTTTATTAGGTTGCCCGTAACTTCATTAAAACAATAAGAATCTGAAAATGTTTTTTGGATTGGGTTATGTTGATTATTATTGTAAGAACTTTCTCAGGACTAATAACATATATTGTACACAAAACTCACATTAATAACCCCAATTACATCATTAAATAACATAATGCTCATCATTTTATTCCAATGTCTGATTTCAAATTTTGATAAAAGCCATGGCAAAGAGGAGGTACAAACTTCAGCATAGTCACACAGTTTAGCTGCTTTGAAGGGGTTACCATTAGGATACTTTGGTCCCAGAACAGTGTTGTGTATTTTATGCCTTCTGCAGACTTATGGTAGTATAGTGGCATCCAAGCATGCACTTTATGCCCTCCCTAGGATCTCAGAACAGATGCCGTGGAACTTTGTAATGAGAACGGGTGTGTGTAAGCACAACTAGACTGTTGTGTCGTGACTAACAAACACAACTACCTACACACGAATAAGAGTTTTTACAAAATGATTTTGTTACAACACTCCTTTACATCTTTTGTATTGTTAATTTAGACTTGCCATCATTATTTAGCAGAGGAAGAAAGTTAGTCCTGTTAGGATTATTAAGGAACTGTAATGCCTCAAATGTTACACTTTATAAGATCAGAGACAACCATACAGTATGCTAAGGAATTAGAATTAATTTGACAAAGGGAGCTCCAAATGCTTACTTGTATGATAAAGCTACAAAGTACCATACATTAAAAAGGTGGATAAAATGGCTAAGGAAATACAAAATTGATGCCATGTTATGTTAAATGCTATGTCACTTTTCTCAAGCTTTATTCAGTTAGTTATCGTTGTTAATTACTAATAATAAAAATTACAACAAATTTTCAAGATTTGATTGTGTCATTAGGGGCAGCCATGCTGTTCTGTCCCTTAAAACAGCAGTAGTTAATTTATTAATTATATTAATAATATTACTTTTTAAGGTGTTCATCTAATGCTCATATAGCATCACTTGTCAGTCAGTGCTAGTGTAATAGATGTACCAAGCATGTAATACATTGTGTCACTCTTGGTGTGGAATGTTGTAGAATTTTGACCACTTGTTCTCTTAATAGATTAGTTCAGTACTTGAACCCTTAGTACACTATATATGTGTGAATAAATGCGGTGTTAGTCATCCTGTACCATAACAGTAAAAGTGTGATGTCAAACATCATTACCAGGAAAATGGATTGACTTTGACACAGAATAACTGAAAACCGTTTAATCCATATTCACACACCAGCTAGAATTCTGAAATATGCATAATGGCTCATCAACGAGGTAAAACTGAATTTTTCTTTTGCACAGCTTTTTATGAATGATACACGGGGCTACATGGCCGCGTCGTTGCAGCCCCTAAACTGAGGAACCAACCAAACTCCTTCATCCATCTAAAGACCTTGAAGTAGTGTTGATGGTATATGGCTTGCTTGGAAGTTTGATTTTAATGCTTCAAATCACTTCCATTTTACTGTATGCAAAATGGAGAATGCAAGTTCTGATTATAAATTGAAATTTTGCTGTCAACCTCAAGTTAAATAGTGAAAGTTTGCTTCTTTCAAATATGCAGATTGTTGAAATGAAAGTTGTGCAAAATTATCATTCTTTCTTTGTTGATGAGCCCCATATACAGGGTTAGTCCCCGTCAAGTACCTGATCTGTTGCATCATAAAGCAGTAGTGTTATCGTATGGTATTGTTAATCACCAAGATATCAATACAAACCTTGGCTCTGTGAACGGAGCCATTATGAGTTCAGGCAGTACCGTAATACAGCAGTTAATTAGACCAATTCATCGGTGTAAATACTTCAAAAATGAGGTAATTCTTTGGGAGAAGAGGAGTGTACAAACTTGCAGCTGTTGCCTTGCTACATTCATGACCTTCCAAGTGGTGCACTTTTCAACCTGACGTACTTGCTTCTGAAAAATTGAAGTTTTGAAAAGTTTTTTCTTTATAAATACTCATTGATTTTCAAAATAATGTAATCCTTGTGAATAGTTAAGATTTGCTATATTGATGGCAAAACATAATACAGTTCTGATTTGAAAAAAAAAAAAAAAAAAACCTGTCAATATCATTTGCCATATTAGCAATGTATTATGTAATATCCGTATTGTTCGATAGTTGAATATAAGTCAATCAATACTTAATTAAAACATGTCTAGTTATATATTACAGGTACGTGTTTCAACCTAGCAATGAGGTCTTCTCCAGCCAATATTAAGAATTCAAATATTATTGCTGTATCTATGTAATGTTGGATAAGTAACATTATATATTAAATATTATCATAAATATAAAATAATGTAACTAGATGGATATCCTTACAAAGAGACTAAAATTATTTAAAGAAGTAATGTACATCCTTTTAGGTTAAAGAACATACCTTCCTCTTCCAGCATTGGCGCACAAACATCATTCAAAACAAGAAAGTTTCTTGCACAATTGGTTCTTTGTAGATAATAGACTTTAGACAAATCAAAATTTAAAATGCACCGACTGGTTGGCACATGATAAAATTTAGGTCGCACATTGCAACAACCTTAAAGAGTTATTTTAAGATTTTCAAATTATTCATTTTCTTCTTGCAGCTTTAGCAAAGTATTAGGATGATATACTATATTTGATGTTCTAAATTACCTGTTGATTTTTGAATTTTTCTTGTGAAGCCCTATATTAGTCTATATTTAAATAATTTCAGTCTCTTTGTTAGGATATCCATTTAGTTACATTATTTTAGGTATATTTCACGCTCATTCCCATCACGGCTTCACCCGCGAATATTGTAGTTGTAAGAGTACACTTAGCAACGTCTCAATCATCAATGCTATGACTTATTTATCATTTAATTTTGAATAATAATGATAATAATTTGGTAAAGACCATAAACAATCAGACAATGAAGACAATATAACTGAACAATAGCACATAAATATCAAAATCTCACGAATGTCACGTCGCATCGCATGTATAAAATTCGGCTCAAAATCACAAGACGGTTCCCGACCACAAACGTAAATGTAAAATAAATGAGAGATATTTTGAAAGGACATTTGTCATGTTCCTTATTGATAGGGACCTGAAAAGTTAGCATCTATTTTCCTTTAAATTGGCATTTATTTTTCTCTGTCTAGCATCTATTTTTTTGGAAAATAAGCATCTAATTTTTTCCGGATTCTTGCGGACTAGATGACTTTATTGGCGACACTTGAGATACAATTTAATGTACAAATGAAAGCATTGTAAATAACTCTGCGTTGCACTCTTTCAAGTTGCACCTTCTGTCTGTAACAACTGTATTGTAGTGCGACGAAACACGCTCACTGTCCACGGTGTTTGTTGGTGTCCACAAAAGATCTAAAGAACTCTTGGCAAAAAGTCCATGTTCATATTGAACAGCAGTCAAGGCACGTACTACTTCACACTCCTCATTTTGTTTTAACTGCGATTCAATAATATTCCTTATTTCATGACATGGAATGTTTGTAAAGCCCGGAAGTTTTTGAATATGTTTCTTTGTCATTTTTCAATACCACGTGTGTTTTTGCGATTTGGATCACTTGCCTTTAGTCTAGCAAGCTTGCTTCTAGCAGACTGAGCTACTTTTACAAACAAATCTTTCCTTGTTGCACATTCTAAGGCTGTGAGTTTAGCTAAGGCATTATCTGTCGCTTCAGAATAATGGCCTTGAATTATTGCACCAAAATTAGCATCTAAGTTTTCAAGTTTGGGTTAAAGGAAATTTGAGGTTGGATACTGGGACCCCTCAAGCAGAGTGAGAAGTTCAACAAGTTCACTAGCATGCTCTTTCACAAAAATTATTTCAGAATAAATCCTATCTACATCTCTATCTGTCAAGCCTCGCAGAAGTCCACGTGTTCGACAAACCACCAGTCGCCACGATGCGCCAAGTACACAAACGAGTTTCATTCGTCAGCTGTCTGAATAAGTTATAGATAGTCGAAAGTTCGTATCGATACAGAAATCGATTGTTATATCGACCAATATGCGTTGCACACTGCAAGTCCGAGATGAGGTATCGCTAGCGAGCGATTAGGCCACCTACTAAACAGTTTCTTTTGTTTAATAAACAAATTCGCAAATAAATTAGCAGATTTAAAGTAATTTCGCTATAAAATCGCACTTACTTGGTATTTTCACATTTTGGGTCATAATTCGCATTTTGTCGCACTTTGATTTACGCGTAAAAATAGGTTCTTATCACATTAAAATTAACGTAGGCTTGGATTCTGTACGAAATTTAAAAATTCGCATTTATCAAAAATGCGATTTTTTTCAGGTTCCTACTTATTGACTATGCCTACTGTATATTATAATATATGGTGCATGAGCCACAGTGTGACCTTCCCCAGCGCAAATTATATGGTGCAACAACTAACATTCAACAAATTTACCACAACAAAAGTTATCGAAAGTAATTCTAAAAGTATTAATCGTCTAAAAGTTACAAACATCACATTAAAATAATAATAAAAAAAAACAGATCTGTTACAAAAAAAAAGATCAAATAAGAATGTTGTAAGTGTTGATACAAAACCAGCTTGAAGTAGGAGAGATGTGGATTTAATACTGTATATGTGGAAATTGTTGGGTTAGGATTGAGTTAATGGATGGGTATGAAGTAACTATGCAATATAGTAATCCAAGGTTAGGTAACTGTCGTAGCAACACAGTTATAATCTCACCTAGATTTTCGAATTTCTCTACAACCTTTATATTTTGATCACTATTTAGAATATGTGATGTGTTAACTCGAAAAGATGGCATTATTTCCACCCAACCTTTGCTGTTAATCGTCCCAATTCCTCTACCTGGAATTTAGCTTCTGCGATACTATTTGCAAATAATGCTAAATCGTCTGTAAATGCAAGACAATTTATCCGAATATTTCTTCCAATCTTAATAGTCGGTGCACATGCTTTATTTTTATATTTAATATACAGGGTCATCGCAAAAGTTTGCAGCAAATCCTATCTCCCGTTGTAAGTGAGATCGACCTGAAAACTAATCAGGAACTCACCGAGTTTTAGTTTTAGATGTGACTGTACTCCGCCCGTGACCTTCAGCCGATGCGCAGAATGAGTACCACACGTGACAGCAAGCTGCCACGCCAGTGTTTCAGTAGTCTGATTGCAATGGCGACAGTTCAGCAGAAAGCACAGTGTGTGTTGTGGTTAGCGGAGTTTAAATCTGTTATAACTGTTCAGCGCACTTTCCGGCGTATTTATGGTAGGGATCCTCCTCCTGGTAATAGCATTAGACGGAGGTATGAACGGTTTCAGAAAACTGGCAGCGTTGACATGAAGAAGTCCCCCGGACGCCCTAAAACGAGTGACGAACCAAGGGAGCGCACATAGAAACATTATAATGTATGAAAAAACTTTTTGAGATGGTGAATTTAACAAATAAATACTCATTTTAATATTTCAAATAGTTGCTGAGCTATGAGGGTTTGAAATTTCTGCAACCTATGATGACCCTGCATAATGTTACTTATCCAACATTAGTTAGTGGACAAGATATAGCAATAATATTGCAATTCTTAATATTGGTTGGAGAAGGCTAGCTTGGAACGTGTACCTGGACTTAAATAGATATGGTTTAATTATGTATATAATATAACTATTTTTAAAACAACAATATCTTAGTAATAAATAATGCCACAGGATATCAATGAGCATTGTTCTATGAGCTTCTTTGCCATTCATAAAAGTGAAAATGGAATACAAATTTCTGCAACAAATCAGAAGATATTTGAAGGGGACACTCGACACATAATAAAATGTCGATATAACTATTGTTATAAAGTATTATATAAACTTGGTACAAAATGTCAGGTGAGTGCAAGTGGTCGAGGACTTGAACATGAAGAATGTGTTGATGGGCTGGCTGGTTGTTGCTTCCCAGATTAGCAGTCGTTTACATGACCCATTTATGATGCCTCAGTTCAATAAGCAATCTAAATAATATGATATAAATAAATATCTCAGCAGCAACCATGAAGCTGTATTGCACGCTCTTCATGATTAGAAGTGTTTGATGTTTCAGCAGCACATGAATTCTATGAGTTCGTATCGAAGTCCGCAGCCACTCACTAGGCCTAGTCCTCAGACTTCCCCCAGCTTAAGTGTGCAGGTTAGTATCCCGTGTTCAACTCTGGTGTGGTGGTGGAAATGTTCTACAAACAATCATGTTTATTATCCAACTCATGATTCCCATACTTTGTGGTGGGTATGGTGAAGATTGTTCTTCATACACTGAAGAAAATGGAAATTGCAACACCCAGAAGGAGTGGTGCTACATTGCTGCAATTGAACATGCAGGTCGGGTGTTCGGTTGTGATTCGATGATTACACTTTCAGGTCCCTCTGACCGCAAGTTTGGACAACAATCAATACAGGATGTGCTCACCACGAGCTTCAATACATTGATGAATTCGTCGAGGCATGGAGTCAATAAGGCCCTGGATCGCTTCCTGAGGAATTGTGGCCCATGTTTGCTGCACTGCATGGGTCAGCTGTTCCAGAGTTGTGGGTGGCTGAGGACGGTTGGCCAGTTGTCGACCCATCATGTCCCACACATGCTCAATAGGACTGAGGTCCGGGGATCTGGCGGGCAATTCTAAGGTTGTGATGTCGTAGAGAGCTTCTCTGGAGATGCGTGCAGTGTGAACCCGGGCATTGTCCTGCTGAAACATCCCATTAGCAATGTTCGCCATCATAGGGACAACCACTGGATTGAGTACCCTATCAACGTACTGTCGAGCAGTCATAGTGCCCTCAACAGGCACAATTGTGATTTCACATTAAAGCCAATAGCTCCCCAGACCATAATGCTTGGTGTTGGCCCTGTGTGCCTCTCGACAATAAGGTCTGGGCGGCCCCTCTCCTCGGTACGTCGGCGCACACGATTCCGGCGATCACTGCGGGCAAGACAGAAGCGCAATTCATCACTAAAGACGACCCTATGCCATTCGTCGACCCGACACCAGGCCAGCCTTACACGTCGCTGTTGTGGGGTCAACACCGTCTGCAGGGACACGGGATCGTAAGCCAGCTGCACGCAGGCGTACCAACTGTTTGTTGTGTAACGTGGGGTGCCACAGCTGCTCGAATTTGCGCTGTTGTTGCATGGGGTTCCATCCGGGCCATCCGAATGATGCGGCGATCTTCTCTCACAGTTGTCTGTCGCGCTGGGCCTGTGCCAGGTCTGCGAGTGCTGATACCTTCATTTGACCACTGCTGCCATACACGTTGTACTGTAGGTGCCTGTCGGCCAACACGTGCAGCGACAGTCCTTAGTGATAACACAGCCCAATTATCCGAACCCTCTCAAACGGCGACAGTTGTCGATAGCGTGCTCTTCTCTGTCGTCAAGGCATGTTTGACGGGGAACACTTCACTGCTCAGACTGCAAGTCAACTACGCTACACCCGAGTCCGTATACTGGAGTTGATTCCTCCGCGACCAATCACGTGGGGAGACCTGTAGCAACAATCCAATGGGTCTGAAACTTTGATCGTTTACATACCTACATGGCATCGTTCCATATCTTGAAAATCAACACAAAACTACCAATGCCTTCATGGTGTTGCAATTTCCATTTTCTTCAGTGTATTATTATTATATTATATAGAAAAACATAACAAGCGAGATGTACAGTCGAGCAAAGAACAGGAAGAGGAAAACAGCAGTATGGATAAAAGGCAAACAGACAAGTATAGGTAGACGTAGAGAGAGGAAAGGGATAATCTTCCATGCCATCAGTCCAGTCAGTGGCTCTTGAGTGCTATAACCTCGGATGAGCTCATCTCCACCTCATGGTCTCATTATGATGGGGGGGGGGGGGGGGGCAGCAACCAGCATAGCAGGGTTGGGACAGCCTTCAACAAGATGTTGCAGAACGGAGTTGACGAGTAATTCTGTGAATAATTAAATAGCCTATTTTCAGACTGGTCTCTTCCATTCAAGAAACTCTCCCACTTATTAAAAGGAAGTTTGGTACATGACCCACATTTTGATAAAGTGTAGAGCAACAATTTCTCCCCCATGGGCTCACATCTAGTGGGATGTGGGTTGGCGACCACAGCTGAGTCTGGCATTGCTTCCACTTACTTGTGCCGGGCTCCTCTCCGTCTTCTTTCCTGTCGACCTCTCTTGGTCAACTCTTGTTCTTTTCCGACCTAGACGGTATTAGGGTATCCGAGGCCTCGGGAGTATTTCACTTTACCGCCTTAATTGGCCCTTTTCTCATCTTTCCTGATCCGTCTTTCTTCGAGGGGTCAGACCTCTTTGTTTTCTTTTCATTCTATTTCCTTTTCTCTTTTAAGATTCCCGCACTGTTTTTTTAATTGGCTCCCTGTGTATCTAAATTACCTTAAGTGAATTTTTTGAATCTACAATACATTTTGTGGGTATTTTCAATCTAAGTTGCATTTTGTAAGTTTTTTTTTTTTTTTTTTTTTCGATCTCAATTGCATTATGGTATAGGTATTTTGAACCTCAATTGCATTTTGTAAGTATCGTGAATTTTAATTGCATTTTGTAGGTATTTTGAACCTCAATTGCATTTTGTAAGTATCTCGAATCTACATTGCATTTTGTACGTATTTTGAACCTTAACTACATTTTGTGGGTATTTTTCAATCTATTCCTTTTGTGAGTATTTTCCTTCTTAATTCCCTTTTGTGAGTATCACCACTCGCCATTTTGTGAGTCGTTTCAATCTGAGTTCCATTTTGTAAGTTTTTTCAGTCTCACTTAATTTTTGTTGTGGTTTCCATTTAATTGTCATTTTCGCTATCACCCAGACCATTAGGGGCCGATAACCTAGATGTTAGGCCCCTTAAAACAACAATTATCATCAACATCATCATCATCAGTAACAATTTCAAACATCCAAATGTTGTAGTCATTGCAGGCAATAAACATCAGTACAATATTATAAAGAAAGCAGAATATCTTACTATGGTACTAGTGCTATCAAAGCTTTCATCGTTACTCAAAATAACTCTTATAACACTTCCAGTACTGGAGTTATTTGTTGTTTTTAAGGGAGGAACAGCGAGGTCATCTGCCCCTAAGAGCACTGGAAATTGTGTCCAAAGTGGCTTATCTACAACACATTGTGTATTACATTTGATTGCCGCTGAGACAGTGTTTGTTGATTATTGTAGCAGGAGCCCCGGACGCTGTGATGACAGAATGAGGTCCGCACATAAGTCAAGCTGCATTGCGTCAGATAAGCGTCTCAGGAGCTCATGTCACCACGGACAGTTGTTAAACGATGACCAGGGTACTGGATTTGAGTCATATTCTACTCGCGCAACTGTACCTGTCAACGAAGCAGGCTGACGTGTGCTACAAGTAAACAATTCGTGAAAGGATAATGCCAGAATACTGTATTTATTTTATCAACTTGCTGAGAGACCAGTTCAATAGAACATCAGTAAAATATGTTCCTTTACAGAAATGAAACCGTGTTCCACTTTGTAATACAGTCTCCACCACTACCACTTCAATGAAACATTATGCGCTAAAATATATAATTTACAGTATTGGCAATTATGACTACTCCCGCAAGATAGCATTTTCTGTAAAGAGTCACAAGAGCTAATTGCTAGTCTTCTTATTTACAAAAATTAAGCTACAGAACAGTGCCATTAGATAATCTTATATATTAAAATAGTTTTCAAAAAATTCACCCTTTACTAAAACTGAAATATCTCGGGAAGTATTTGCGCTACGACGACGTTTGTTGTCTTAAAATGTAATGCCCGTCATGCACCGTCGATTGATACCCAACTTACTTGATTATATAATTCGAGTATTAAAATAATAGCAAATATTACTTCCTTCAAGGTCTCACGAAAATGGAATATCGAATGACTTGACGGACATATTGTCGCTAGGCGACAACGACTGACGCCGTATCATGATATTCACCGCCGCCCCAATAATAAATCTAACTTGATATTAACAGAGAGTTCCCTAATTACGTCATGATATCGTTAACTTCTACCTGCTCCACTCGGGCGCTAATGTCGCATGTATCCATACATGATATCGTTAACTTCTACCTGTTCCACTCGGTCGCTAATGTCGCATGTATCCATACAATAAGTAGAAGGGGATTCTGTGCACATAATTTTATTAAAACTTCTCAAAGAATGGATTACTTTGAGACTGAAATGCTCATGCACAATCAGCAGTCATTTTGCTAATGACACTGTCATGTCAACATCTCTTTGAATGACAAGAAAATACTGTATACAAAAGACAACTAATTTTACGAAGATGCCGCTTCAGTCGAATGTTGCAACCGCCATTTTGTATTGTGTATCCGATCTTTCTGTTATATAGTCTTTGGTCTCACCAGCTACAAACTCTCTTCTTTTCGTTTGATCATTCGTCCTTATAGGTTGTGTGCTCAATCAAAACAATGAATCATATTATGATGAATGAGAGGCGACACTCGATTACAAATGTTATAAAGATTAAAGGTGACGGTAATTGTCTGTTCAGGTCATTGGCATATTGTGAGTACAACAATCAGTTTATTTACACAGGTTATAAAGCGAGTTGTAAAACATGTTACAGACAAGTGGAATAATTATTCTTCCTTTATTGTTGGCAACAGCGATATGTACGAAACTGCTATCAATACGAGCGATGATTACAAAATGTATGTCTATGAATGGTGTTCATGGATGTCATGTTGAGTTAGTTGTCGCTGCTCAAGTTTGCAAAATGGATATTTATCCGTGGATTACTACTGTCGTATGGAAGGTGACCGGTTAAAGTATATACGTCATCAACAAACGAAGTTACGAGTTGATACATATGCCGGTTTAGCAGACGCCTTGCATTTACGAGGAGAAAATGAAAATTTCAGAGTCGGTCGTATTGTAGTTTTGCCATCTTCTTTTACAGGTAGCCCAAGCAAAATATTGCAAAATTATCAGGATACGATGGCGATAGTGAGGAAGTTTGGAAAGCCAGATTTATTCATTACATTCACCTATAATGCGGGCTGGCCAGAAGTACATAACAGCATTCATCTCTGGGAACGGCTAATAATAGACCTGATATTGAGGTGAGAGTTTTCCATTGCAAAGTAAAGGAATTGGTACGATTGATTCATGTTAAAGAAATTTTCTGTAAAAGCATATCTATATACAGAGGAATTTCAAAAACGAGGTCTCCCGCACATCCATTTACTCTTAACATTAACGGAAAAAGTTTCGAGAAATTTCTGACATTGACAGTGCGGTGTCAGCCGAAATACCAGATCTCGAGGATGAAGCGCTATACGAGTTGGTAAGGCGTCATATGGTAAATGGTCCTCGCGGATCTTTGAATCTTGCTTCAGTCTATATGAAAGATGGCGTATGAAAGAAAGATTTCTCTAAACAGTTTCAGGAAGAGAGCAAATATAATGCCAATGGTTATCCTTCGTATAGGAGAAGAAATAATGGACGGATTATTATAAAAACAATTCGAGGCATTGACATTGAAGTCGATAGTCGATTCATTGTTCCCTACAATCCATTTCTTTTACTTTACGTGCAAGCTCATATTAATGTTTAAATATGCTCAAGTGTTCGGAGTGTTAAATACATCCACAAATACCTTATATATTAAAATCCACAAGTATGTGTATAAAGGTCATGACTGCTGCATTGTTAAAATATGTCCTGAAGGCGAAACGGTGAACTACGATGAAATTACTTCTTTCCTAAATGCTACATATGTTGGTCCAACAGAAGCCGCATTCAGGATATTTTCATTTGACATGCATGAACAGTCACATTCTATCGTGCGATTACCAGTTCACTTGCCAAACTTGCAAAATATCTATTTTAAAAATGATAACGCTCCTGATATTTTACTTCATGCACAGTTGCGCAACACGGAATTACAAGCGTGGTCCAAGTTAAATCAAGATTCGCAAGCCAGAAGTCCGTATATATATATATATCCTTAAACACCAGTACATTACGTCTGGAATAAGAGCAACTGCCAGTGGCAAAAAAGAAAAAATGTTTCAAAAACTGTAGGCAGAATGTATAATGTTTCGCCTACAGAAACAGAAAGGTATTATTTACGCCTGTTATTGCTTCACGTCATAGGTGCTACCAGCTTCCAGGATCTACGAACATACAAAGCAGTTGTCTATTCTACTTTTAAAGAAACAGATAAGGAGCGAGGTTTGCTGATTGACGATTCTGAATGGCAGCGTTGTTTGGCAGAAGCGTCACAATTTCAGAGGCCTTCTCAGTTATGACAACTGTTTTCTTACGTATGTATCTTTCAGACCCCTTCAAATGTAAGATAGTTATGGGACATTTTCAAGAATTCATTATCAGAAGATTATCTGCAATTTCACGAACCTAACATTGCTTATCAGTTCACTCTTATACATATTTCTAATACATTAAAGCTCCATGGTCTTCCCATTACTTCTCTCGAATTGCCAGCTATTATTGATAATTTCCCTCAGACAAATTTACCAATGGATTATCCAAAACTTAATGAGGATCAATTAAGTCGGATGATAAACCAAGCGAATGGAAACCGAACGGCTATAATTACAGAAATTTTGGGGTTAGTACAAAACAGCAATGAAAGGATGAGTAATGCATATTTCATTGACGGTCCAGGGGAAAACATTTCTTTACCAATGCTTGATTCACAGTTGCACAAATTTGGGGTTAAATGTAGTTTCTGTTGCATGGACTGGTGTTGCAGCAATGTTACTACTGTACACAGCCAGTTCAAGTTACCTCTACATTTACATGAAAGTTCTGTATCAGGAATAAAGGTTAACAGCAAGGAAGCTTTTTATATTCGTTCAGCAAAACTTATCATCTGAGATGAAGCCTCTATGGCTAATAAGCACGCGTTGATGTGTGTAAATCGGTTGCTCAAGGACATCATGAATAGCGACGTGCCTTTGGTAGGAAAAATTATCATATTAGGTGGAGATTTTAGGCAGGTATTGCCTGTTGTACCTCATGCATCTAAAGCAGCATCAGTCCAAATGTCAGTAAGGTTCTCTCCTTTGTGGCCATTATTTAAACTTTTTAAACTCGACAAAAATATGCGAGCGGATACAGATCAACGTGACTTTGCAAACTTCTTGATACAAATTGGTAACGGTGAATACCCTCACGTCGATGGAGAAAATTCAGAATTAGTCCCACGCTGAAAAATATTTCACGCTTTTCAAAAATAGCGATTTTAGCACCTAAAAATGAACATTGTTAAGAAATCAATGACAAAGTTTTAGACCTAATCCCAGGATCATCGAGAACTTACATTAGTGTGAATAATTTGATTACTAAAGAGGAGAGTGAACTTCTACAATTCCCAATAGAATTTCTAGACAGCATAGGCATAAGTGGATTGCCACCTCAAGAAGGCTCAATTGTGATTTTGTTGAGAAATGTTACCCAAGGTCTGTTGAACGGTACTAGACTGTTGGTTTGGAAGATGCATGCCAATTGCTTACACCTGGAAATTATTACTGGCGTAAATGTTGGAAACAATGTCCTACTCCCTCGCTTTGACCTTACGCCATCAGATACTTCTATGCCATTTTCCTTCAAAAGGAGGCAGTTTCCAGTACGTTTGGCTTTTTGTATAACTATCAATAAAGATCAAGGTTACACACTAGATCAAGTAGGCATTTATTTACCTCAACCGGTGTTTAGCCACGGACAACTTGACTGTATGCCGCACTATCACGAGCAAAATCCTTTCATGACGTCAAAGTTCAAATAGAACCAAAAGGCAAGCGAACAGCAAATGTCGAATGGAAGGAAGTACTATTAGAATTTTGAAACGAATGTTGCAGAGGAGCACAGACCTCACCAAACGGGGCACAGATTAAATAACAATTATACAAGGACGTCCGCATCCCTAATACGATAACTGACCTGTGGTAGTGGTAAAAACATACTATTGTCCTACATCGGTGATTACTATCCTACATCGTGTTATTTTATTCCCTCAGTTCTACAGTATAACAAAGATATACTCAATCAAATTTACTGCTTAATAAATATTAATCCCTTCTGTGTGAGTTATCTTTTCATTTCTCATCAATCGCCTTTACTTACTATTCTATCTGTAGGGGTGGAGGCGATAGCTGTCTTTACAGAGATGTGCAAATTATTAGATTCGATGTCAGTTTTCCAAAATTGCATTTTTACTTTTCACGGTTTAATGCACTAAGTATGTTTGCAAGGCGATGAAATTACTTCAAATGTTTAACCAAGACTCCTAATTATATTTTCATTTAAGAAACTCAAATTAAAATGATTTTTTAGAATTTCCACTAACAGAGGAGCCTTGCAAATGCAAAATGCCACACGTTTCGTTTTTATTACTTCACTCTACTTTACTGTATGTGTGAATTTAGAGCGGAGGGATTTGGGGTCTTTTAACTGATGAACGCTATTGAACTATTCAAAGATTCATGAAATATGCATTGAAATCACCTGACTTGAATTCTAAAGTCAATGAAAAACTGAAAATGGACCCAGCTCAGATATCCCTCGGAATCCAATAATCTGAAAGTTTCCAGACGCAATTCCTAATGGGAAAAGGTGTAATTCCACGGGAGAGGAAACTACTAAGTAGGACAACAGAAGAAGTTGGTCAATAAAATTATTTTGAATAAAAGTAATTACGACTAATTAAAATTATTTATTTAATTCTATTAATTTGCACACCTCTATATGTTAAGCAAGTGTTACATCTCTAAATTCAAATAAGAGAGTCCCATCTTATATTGTAAATTTATACCACTGTTCATAAGTAAACAAAACACCAAATTGTACCGCTGTAACCTTAAAGAACATGTCATTTTCAAGTCGTTCAGAGAAAGAGGTCAAACGAAGAATAGGACAAGCATGGAAGAGCTTTTGGTCCCTAAAGTTTATACTGGCTGACAAGACCCAAAAACTCACTTTAAAGGCTGAAGTTCTGGAAAAATGCGTTGTACCGGTGTTACTATATGGTTGCCAAACTTGGGCATTAACATCGAAACAAAGACAAATGATCCAGAGATGTCAACGGAAAATGGAAAGGAAGATACTTCATGTCTCATTGAGAGATAGAATACGGAACGAAGATTTAAGAAGGAGAACCGGCATGAAAGACGCTATGACATCAGCAGACCAGCTCAAATGGAGATGGGGTGGACATGTAGCGAGATTAGATCCTAACCGATGGACGTACAAAATGACGATGTGGGACCCAAGAACAGGAACACGAAACGTTGGTAGACAAAGAATCAGATGGGCAGACTGGTTCGTAAAATGGGGAGGAATACAATGGACAAGAACAGCGAAGATGAGGCAGGAGTGGAAAGACCTAGGGAGACTCGCATGCAGTGACCAATAAAACTATGCATCAACTAGAAAGACACCGTTCAGTGGACATGCAGCAATAAAGGCTTCTCACAGAGCGGTGACCTCAAGAAGCACACTGTTCATGCTGGAGTGAAGTAATACACTTGTAGCACATGTGAGAAGTCATTTGCACGGCGGACAGAGCTAATGGAACATTTTGTCGTTCACTCAGGGATGAGACCGCATTGTCTAGCGCTCTAATTTGAGGAAACATCATCGTGTTCACTAGGGAAAATAACCTTACTGCATCACCTGTTACAAGGAATTCAAAAGGTTCGACTATCTTGCGAAACACTTGTTAATTCGTTCCGGGACCACATGTGCACAACATAGTGAATGATTTGTGGGATGTTAAAGAACGTGTATAGGTATCTGCATCCAAACTAGATGTTAAAACTCCACCGGTAAGGTTTTGTATTACATTTTAAAAAGACCTATTTGAAACGGTTCAATATACGTAGATTTTACTGAAGAGTGAAGACTTGGCAGTTCCTGTCATTGTTCAAGTGCTTAGACAGGGTAAGCTTTGTGCTTAGTGGCAATGGGAACCTCCCAGATATTGGTTGATGGCTATTATGATTTCCGTAATACTAATGGATATTTGAGGCCTTGATATCGCCAGACTCAGAAATGAAGATTGTTGTAGCGAATGTTATGCCAGCGTAATATAATTTACTTAATCTTTAATCAGCTGCACATCTATATAGAAGGCCCAATCAGAAAGAATAACCCCGAATGCTCCTCAGGACTTGCTCACCTGATGAGTTAAAACTGAGCAATTCCCTGCAAAGCAGGAGGCCATAGCCCTTATGGGATTTGTAAGGCTATTTATTATTATTATTATTATAACCTTAAATTGTGTGGATATCTCTATCTAGTTAGTATAAGACAAAGTTCCCAATTCTTTGATGTAACGGGTAATCTAGAGAGCAACTTGATGGATTTTGATGCGGTTTTCACCATTCTGTAAAGGATTTCTCGATAAAGGATTAGGTAGAAAAACATTTATTTATGACCAAAAGAAGCCGAGCATTTACGATTTCAGTGAATTGAGTTCAAGAAAAACCTAACGTCCATGTGTCTTTAAAAAAAAATCGATATTCTTGAGAATTGTTCAGCATGAAAAGTTCTGCAAGAAAGTCCGCGACAGCTCCCACATCGACCACTGTAAGTACTTTTACGTTTTCATTTCTTCCAGCAATCTGCATTCAGTGGAAATTTAAATTACCAGCTTCAGAGTGAGTTTACGAGCTTGCGAGCGACCTATCACCCTAGCTTCAGCCAGCATCAAACTGCCGAGTCGTGTCGAGTTAATTCTTCAGAGAAGAGTATAGCTTATGTGTTTGGAGTTAGCTGTTCACCTCGGCCTGACGTCCGTGTGCCTTTTAAGCTTACGCAGGGTAAACAGTGGGACACACACACATTTGATCTCATAAGTCTACTTCATAATTTACCCAAAAGCGACTGTACCGTAAATGTCGGTTCAGGTCACTAGCATGAAGACATGCAAATGTCATATGGACAGAAGTGCTGTAGGATTATTGAAGTGAATGCTGCGGAGCAGCACGGGTCTTCTAGTGATTATTATAATATATTAGCTTGGGCTTTCACAGTCGGCATTCATTGTTGACGACAGACGTTGTTATGAAGAGCTTCTAGAAGACGGGCTTTGCAAATGTATTGGACGGCCGTCAGGATGATGCACGCGAGAGTGGCTCGAAGATTGACAGCAGTGATGATAATAATAATATTGTATGGCCTAGCGTGCCGGGTGCAAGCTTAGTTATGACACCCAGTAGGCAGCTTGCATGTCGATTTTTGCCATTCCTTGGAACGCTATGAAATTCAAGGAGGTTATATATCTAAGCTCCTTGACACTATAGCGCCTTCTAGTACAGAAAGGAGGAACTTAGTGTTGGCGGAGAATCCCGAGATTAATTTTGCCATTATGAACACGGCCTACTAAATTCAAATGGGTTCTTTACCATGCCACAACATGAATGTCGTGATTTTTGTCGCCTTTCAAAAAAATGTTACCACGGCCAGGAGCGAATCTGCAGACACGATAACCATGGCAAGCAAGTGACGCCAATGCTAGTTGCCTTGTTTCAATAATGGATTTTTTTATGTTGTTTTTTCTTTTTCTTTTCGGGAATACGGACTTTCGCACACAAATCCCCGCATATACTGTATCTCGTACCGAAAATTTTCACACTTATTTTCGTTCAAAAAGTTCGAGTTATATGCGAGCAAATACGGTATACACTGCATAGATTCTCAGATATTGAGTCTAAAGAGTAAGAGATCTGAAAGCTTGGCATTTTTGTTGCATTCTACGCAATTTGCAGGATTGCTTTTCTTTATCCCCCTTCTTCCTTCTTCTGTTCACTCTCCTTATACTGAAATGAAAATCCACAGCCTGCTTCCAGTCTGAGACCGGGTCAGGAATGGAATGAATGAAGCCCCCATCTAGCGGCGAGGATATGAACTGTGCCGGCTGCCGAGGCCTGGCGCACTTCTCTGGGGCAATGATTAAATGAATGACAGATGAAATGAAATGAAATGATAGTGGAGAGTGTTGCTGGAATGAAATTTTGACAGGGAAAACCGGAGTACCCGGAGAAAAACCTGTCTGCCTCCGTTTTGTCCAGCACAGATCTCACATGGAGTGGCCAGGATTTGAACCACGGACCCAGCGGTGAGAGGCTGGCGTGCTGCTGTCTCAGCCACGGAGGCTTACTCTCCTTATACTATCAGGGTTATTTCCTCTTAATTGCTAATGGCATAGATTTTTGATTTGTAACGTAATTAACCCTTTCGATGCTAAGCTATCGTGCGTGGTTATGTTAATAAGTTTAGTGAAATTACAAGTTTTTGGTTAAATTACCTCCTCCCTATACAGGGTCATCGGAAAATAATGCCTGAATTTTAAATGATTGTTATAAGAAAAACATTTGAGGTAGCGGTAGTTAGAGCCCTGTGCGGATAAACAAAACGTTATTTGCATCCACCCCGCATCGCCACGTTTGTTAACTGAATCTATTGGCATTACAATGATATTTTTTATTTAGATAAAGTATTAAAGCAACATATTTAGACATTTGAGGAGATAGTCGTTCCCTTAGGCTTTGTATGTCAAGTGCTGTGTTTATAATGAATGTTATACAGCCAGAAATGCAACCTTTTTCAGTTCGGAGTGTTCATTGTTCTTAATGATATTTTGAATGAGATTAGCGTAAATCATCATCTTACATTTGTCATAAAAAATACATAACGGAAAAATATACCCAGTATGTCACAAACATCCGGCTCCTATCCGCAAATTCACTCCGCAGCTTATCCACTATCCACGCAGGGCTTTACCGGTGGTGTAATGTGTGTTCATATCCGAGTTCTTTGAGCTTCAACGTGAGCAGGCCGCGCGAAGGTACTGGGGCCGAGCCGTACCTTGCTGCCCAGTCTGTTGTCCGATATCTTCTATTTGAGCGAACACAAACTGTTCAAGCAAGTCGAGGTTAATTAGGCTTGTAATTGTTTTTTCAGCGAGAAAGAAAGGTCGGTCATGAAGTAGCCCGCACTACACATTGACATACATTAGACGTCTGCAGCTCACATTGAAACTTACTAAAGTCATCATCATCATCATCTTGAGCAGTTTCCAACCGCTGGTCGGGTCTGCTTGGAACATAAGCCTCTCCATCGTTTCCTGTCCATCCACCATCTCTCGTCATTTACTGTGTCCCAGCACACTCCTCTTTCCTCCACACTCTTCTTAACTCCTTTTGTCCATCTGTCCCGTGGTCTTCCCCTTGGCCTCCTTCCCGTCATTTCCATTCCAAACATCTTCTTCGGTATCCTCTCCTTCCCGTTTTAAAAGCAGTTTCATATCCACTACTGGCTTGCTAGGCCTAACGTAGCTTCACCATAACCCTGGCAAGGGGCCTGTTTTTGGTCCGCGAGAGGTATTTTATTTCCCTCAAACCCTCCGGACAAGTCCGGCGAGCCCCCCTATCCGCCACCTGGATGTTAAAAAAATGTTAAGTCTAAAAACATTGCTTCTTCTTCTTCATTTCCCGTTTCCAGCTTCCTGGGTCGGGTTGTGAATCAAGGACCTCCAACGTTGCCTGTCTCTCCACCACTCCTCTCCCCCTTTAAGTACATCTTCAGGTTTTCCTCCCTTCTTCTCCACGCACTCCCACACTGTATCTGCCCATCTCTTTCGGGGCCTTCCGCGTGGTCTCTTCCCCGAAACCTTTTCCAGAAAAGCTTTCTTTGGCACTCTCTCCTCTCCCATTCTCATCATATGTCAAGGCGTCTGTTCCCCATGTTAGGGGCGGTCTAAAGTAAAAACCTGGCAGTAGGTTATAAAATGCCTTTGGGTGTGGCGAGCCCATCGAACAAATAGCCTATATATTATGAAAAACATTGCATTACCTGTTATTGTTTTTTTATAGCAATTATTTAAAATCTACGAATTATTTTTCGATGGCCCTGTATTTTTAAGATAGAATGATCATATTTTTTCCATAGCATGTAAATATATTTTACAGGTTTTAGTTTCTTGCTAATTAATAATATGTTTTTAATTAGGTACAAGTTTTCCGGGCTTGTGCCGAGTTATGAACGCTCGCCATGAAAGCCTAAGCTCTTGTATAATATGTTTCAATAGTTTCATTAATAGACTGTTAAATTTTTCTTTTTGAATTTAAATTGGAAATTTTAATATATTTTTGACAGCCTATACAAAGTACCTGTTTTAAAAAGCTCATACATATTTCCTCTTCGCTAACACAAGCGTAGACAAAGACAATCCTGTTATTCACAGAACTTAAACACGTTGTCTTTGTTACAACACTGATAGCATTACGTGCCTGGAAACAATAAAAAATTGTATAAAAGGCAGAGCGACAGATCTGCTCTTGGCAGAAGCTCCCTTGGACGATATATCGGTCCACTGGCGCTGTAAGGGTTAATACGATTCTACCTTGTCTTTCGACAGAACAACATTGAACATGCCATATTGGCTTTAATGACCAAGCTATTAACTCCAGCAATTGTAGGTTTTTGCCTTGTCTGTTCAGGGGTTTAGCCCAGGCTTTCGGCACTTGCTGTGGAAAGGTTCACTATCGCAGTGGGGTTTGATAGTCCAGGCAAAACCCCACAACAGACACAGCTAAGACCTAGAAGAAATGTTGGAATTTTTCATTGAAACATTAGCAAGTAGCAATTGAATAATTTTTCGCATCTGAGGAGTTAATAATGAATGAAAATCGCTGGGAAGGTGACATTCATGCTCCTTTATTTTCCTTGAGAGAAAAAATGGGAAATACATTGAAAATGATTCAAGGAAGGCGAATAGTGAGGTTCAAACCCCTCGTCTTCAAAGTCCAGTTATAGCCAGGCCCAACTCACTGTTCACCAAGTTCGTACACAGCTAGATCTTAAACGAAATTCAAATTTAAAACGAATCACAAATTATATTAAATATTACTCACTGCAAACACCATATTGTTTTGATATGTATGACCTATGTCAGTTAATTGCTTTGTTTGCATCATGTGACTTGCTTGTTGTGTAAACTCTCTTTTATATCTATACAAGCTGTACCCGGCATGCGTTGCAATGCCAATCAAAGAAAGTGTTGGCGTTGAAATTCTGTTTCTTGAAGTGCTTTTGGATACACAACATGTTGACTGCCTCTAAGGTATCGTAAAATGGATTTTCTAATTTAGAACCATTCGTGGAAGCGTGCACAACAACTTTCAAAAGTTTCATCGCTGTCACTCATTTGTTGAATCTACTCGTGCGCTACCTATTGAGAAATGTATTACTAAGCCGAAGCCCTTCCCTGGCGTGTACACAATAATTCATCAAGGTTTCATCGCAATCGAAGAATGTTATATGAACGCAATAGGGGATTTTGTTGAAACGCTTCGCGCGTCGTCACCCATTTGTTGCATCTACTCTTGCGCTACTTATTGTGAAATGGATTTACTAAGTCCCCTTCCCTGGCGGGTACACAATAACTAATCAATGTTTAATCGTAATCGGATGAATAGTATATGAACGCATACCTGATTTTGTATAAACGATTCGCGCTCCGTCACTTATTTGTTGAATCTACTCGTGCGCTACCTACTGTAAAATGTATTTACTAAGTTAGAAACTGTCACGTAAGTGTCCACTACATCTCACCCAAGTTTCATCGCTATCGGACTAATGGGATATGAAGACATAGGGGACTGTATTGAAACCCTCCGCATGTCGTCGTTCATTTGTCGAATCTACTCGTGTGCTACCTACTGTGAAATGTATTTACTAAGCCAGAAACCTTCCTTGGAGTGTCCACCATATTTCACCCAAGTTTCACCTCTAACGGCAGAATGGTATATGACCTTATACGGGACTTTGTTGAAACGCTTCGCGCGTCGTCCCTCATTTGTTGAATCAACTTGTGCGCTGCATATTGTATAGTGGATTTACTAAGCCAGAAATTTTCCATGACGTGTACACAACATCTCACCCAAGTTTCATAGCTACGGACGAATGGTACATGAATGCATACGGGACTTGGTTGAAACGCTTCGCGTGTCGTCGCTCATTTGTTGATTCTACTCTTGCGCTACATATTGTAATATGGATGTACTCAGCCAGAAACCTTCCCTGGATTGTACACAACATCTCACCCAAGTTTCATCGCAATCGGATGAATGGTATGTGATCGTATACGGGACGTTGTCGAAACGCTTCGCGCGTAGTCACTCATTTGTTGAATATAAACGTGCGCTTCGTATTGTAAAATGGATTTACTTAGCCAGAAACCTTTCCTGGAGTGTACACAACAATTCACCAAACATTTATCACTATCAGACGACTGGTATATGACTTTATACGGGACTTTGTTGAAACGCTTCGCGTGTCATCGCTCATTTGTTGAATCTACTGGTGCGATACCTATTGTAAAATGTATGTACTAAGCCAGAAACCTTCCCTGGAGTGTACACAACATCTCACCCAAGTTTCATCGCTATCGGATGAATGGTATATGAAATTATATGGGACTTTGTTGAAACGCTTCGCGCTGTGCTCATTTGTTGATTCTACTCGTGCTCTACCTATTTTTAAAGGATTTACTAAGCTAGAAACCTTCCCTGGAGTGCACACAAAATCTCAGCCTAGTTTCATCGCTATCGGACGAATGGTATATGAACGCAAACGTGACTTTGTTGAAATGCTTTGCGCGTCGTAGCTCATTTGTTGAATCTACTCGTACACTGCCTATTGTAAAGTGGATGTACTAAGCCAGAAAATTTCCCTGCAGTGTACACAACATTTTACGCAAGTTTCATAGCTATCGGACGAATGGTATATGAATGCATACGGGACTTTGTTGAAACGCATTGCGTGTCGTCGCTCATTTGTTGAATCTACTTGTGCGCTATCTACTGTGAAATGTATTCACTAATTTTGAAACCTTCACGTAAGTGTACACAACATCTCACCCAAGTTTCATCGCTATCGGACGAATGGTATATGAACACATACGGGACTTTGTTGAAATGCTTCGCGCATCGTCGCTCATTTGTTGAATCTACGCGTGCGCTACCTATTGTAAAATGGATTTACTAAATCAGAAACCTTCCTTGGAGTGTACTCAACATCTCACCCAAGTTTCATCGCAATCGGACGAATGGTATATGAACGCATAGGAGACATACACACCCACAGACAAACTATCACGTTACATTGATTTTTATATATATAGATATACTGTATAATTCACTAAGGTGTATGTTTCACAAAACTCAAGCTCCTACACCAGAGGGAGTTAGAAGGTGTGGTTTGTACCAAAATCTTCCAAATCGTCTCGATAGTACAGGAAAAATCTTTCATTTCTAGAAAAGTCAACGGAAATATATTTATATGTTTATAAAGTGCTTTTAAACAAATAAACAAGACGTTGGCCCCTGCCAGAACTGTGTCGCATACAGCCGCATAGCACTAGAGCCGGGTGGGTAGTCTGTACACACACAACCCATTGTGATAAATCGCTCTCTGATTTCATAAATATCGACAATGTGTTTAAACAAATACACATATTTATAGAAGCCCGCATAACAGTAAGGCCAGGCGGGTGGTTTATACAAGAGTCCGCTAGTATTGTATATCTCGCTGGCAAACCTTACGAAAGGACTGGAAATAGTTTGAGCAAGCCATATATATCATTGTTATCATTATTTCTTGTAATGAAATGTTTCTTATTTGTTCATGTACAAAAGAAAATAATTAAGAGTCGTTCAAGGGGTAGTGATGTACCCAAATGTCATCCTCTCCTTCAAGTGGCGAACTTGCCCGTTTCCACAGATGAGGCTCAGGCGACCGAGTCACGGCGGGATAACCGTTACATCAAGTACACAGGAAATGCTGTATTACAGCCTGTCCATGGGCTGAGAGATGGCATCCCCATTAATGGACTTACTTTCTTCAGGCTAGCAACCCGTTGGAAGGACATTTTCATTGCTTTCTAGTCTTGTAAAGGAGGGAAAGTGCAAGACCGTAACGGGACATTTGGCCCAATACTTGGAAGGAAGATGATGATGATGATGAAGATACCAGTGTTTTTCTCCTGGGGACACGGTATGCCATTCTGGCAACTTTCTTTCTCTAATGCCAAAAAAGAAGGTTGAGAGTAAATTTGGTGTTGCGAGAAAAAGAATATCATAACCTTTTTTGTCTAGAAAGTAAAGATGGCACTGGGTGAATTAATGTTGGGCAGATAACCTTGTTTTTCCATCCCTTAAAACATCACCACCACCATTAATGATGATGTTGACGACGACCAATATTCTTGTGTGTGATAACTCTGCACTCGTGGGTAAATGCATGTACTTAAGTTTAAAATCTGTCTTTAGAAATCATGGGTAGCCACAAAACAACAGTAAATGTATATCTGTGTTAACTTAGTTTTCATTGCTCCATGTATTCAGCTATTTGTTTTCAAACCCATTTTGTCAAGTATTGTTTTTTCTTTACATAGGGAAGTTCGCTTGTGTACCGCAGTGGCAGTCCTGGTGACACCAGCCACAGTGGTCCTCAGAGCCCGGTATCTCCAGCTAGTCCGCCAGGCATCGGAAACAACTCCAGTCCCTTCCTCGAGCATAACAACTACTGTTTTAGTCAAGCACAAGCGGCTGCAGCGTTACAGCAGCACTTTGAACAGTTCAGCATGGTGAGTTGCCGTTTTCATGCGTTCCGTATGCAAATTTGTGGACTTATAAAATGTTATTTATCTATTTATCCTATGGTTATCTACAAATAGAATACGTCAGATGAGATGCAGTACTTGTAGTGAACACTTCAAATATTATATCGAAAAGTTAGCGTACTCATCGCAAGATAAGGTTTTGAATATTCCCAAAGGGAATATGATGTAGTTTCCATTTGAGCGGATGAATTATCAATAAATGATAAAAATGGTCCGGTTAGCTCAAACAATGCCAGCGTTTTGCCCCAGTGTGCCGTTGAGCTCGTCAGTTGGTACAGACACACCTACCAATACGCGTGGCTAGCACATGCTGAGAAGGCCATGCAAGAATATTCAAAACCTTATTTGGATTGCCAAGGTAAGGCTTTTGTTTTTATGAAAGGGAGTTTTACTCCCGTAGCACATTGGCATGCTCATGACGTCAATACTGCTTGTATTTTGTGTCTTGCATGGCCTTCTCAGCATGTGCTAGTCACGCGTATTGGTAGGTGTGTCTGTACCAACTGACGAGCCCAACGGCACACTGGGGCGAAACGCTGGCATTGTTTGAGCTAACCGGACCATTTTTATCATTTATTGATAACTCATCGCAAGAGACATATACAGTGAAACCCCCAAGTAACATTTACCCTGAGACCTGCAGATTTGAGCCTTAAATCGAAGTGTACTTTAAATAGGGGTTTTTATGATGAGTTCAACATTTACACACTACTATATTAACTACTACATGCACAACTTACTCTTCCATATGAGTTAAATACAAAGTATGTTTATATTATGGTTAAATAAAAAGTTTTCAAAAACTTATTACAATATTACGAGCCTCC
Source organism: Meconema thalassinum (assembly GCA_946902985.2). Taxonomy (NCBI): domain Eukaryota; kingdom Metazoa; phylum Arthropoda; class Insecta; order Orthoptera; family Tettigoniidae; genus Meconema; species Meconema thalassinum. The sequence goes on from OX336392.1 coordinate 16,471,727, forward strand.
GTGGCTTAGGCGGCAGCACGCCGGCCTCTCACCGCTGAGTCCGTCATTCAAATCCCGGTCACTCCATGTGAGATCTGTGCTGGACAGAACGGAGGCAGACAGGTTTTTCTCCGGTTACTCCGGTTTTCCCTGTCAAAATTTCATTCCAGCAACACTCTCCACTATCATTTCATTTCATCTGTCATTCATTTAATCATTGCCCCAGAGGAGTGCGTCAGGCCTCGGCAGCCGGCACAGTTCATATCCTCGCCGCTAGATAGGGGCTTCATTCATTCCATTCCTGACCCGGTCGGAGACTGGAAGCAGGCTGTGGATTTTCATTTTCATTACAATATTACACTATGGTACCTTATATTTTGATTTAAAAAAACTGGCTGCCACTGCCTCAAAATACAACTTATAGGCTATTAAATAATAAATGATAATCTATTAAGAAAATTAGTATTGTACTTGAGCATTAAAGAAATCCATAATATAGGCTATAACACAGAAAGTATCTATATGTTATTGCCTCAACTCTGGGCAGTAAGGACCACACAAATCTGTAAGGAGGATTTAATTAGACATTTATACAATCTTTTATTCTATTTGTTTGTAACTGGACAAGGGGGTTTCGTTGGAGTTATAGGGGCCGTGCATGTTTGCACACATAGGAAGAGTAATTTAAATAATCGTATTCATATTTACTCACAATAAAGCTTAATATTCCACACATCATGTTCTCTCCCATGATTCAATCTTTCACATTAGTATCATTATCATTCATTTTTACCAGGACTATCCTCTCTCATATTCTTTTTCCAACCTCCATGAAAACCAATAATGAGACCTAACACATAGTACAAAGTCATAGAATCATAACAAAAACAATACACAATCGTAAAAAGAAAATATACACAGATTAGAACTCACTAAAACATGGCCCCCTCCTACCTTATTTCATAGAGATCTATTATGACAATGTACTGCACTCCCAACAAGCACCATTTTCTTAACCTATAAACTGTGTAACCACATGTTACAAGTTGAAATTGAAACACCTTGAAAATACAGAGTTGTATGTTTTGCTTCTCACTAATAGTGAGCTTAATCCATTTTGCTGACATTTCTAAGACATTCACTACTGGTCCAATGTCAATTACAACACACAAAGAATACACACGTCCTACTCCGCACAAATCTAACAACAATAAAATAGCTTGGCTTCGACTCAGCAGTGTTTCTATCGGATAAGAATGAATTTCCACCGTCGAAGCGCCATCTATAACGGAATAAAACTTCGAACTTTATGAAAGGTACTGTATGAATATTAAAACCTGAAATATGATACATAGATACGGTACCTTACAAGAAGAGTCCAGGATCGTCAGTATCACGGGATGGTAGGCTTGAAGTGTTTGTATTTTATTTTTCATCAAGCCCAGTGGGAGTCTTGTAATAACATTTACCCTCTCTCCCGAATCCAGCTTGTTCCGTGAGGAAAGTGATAAGACCTTGCTCCATCCTATTCCGACGGGATTCATGTGACTTCAACGTTAGACCTTATGTTGAATTCTCTAAGGGAGTGCGTAGCATTTATTGGTGCCCACTCCACTGTAGTTGGTTTTCAAACGCAGGTATTGTCAATTATCGTTGACGTTCTATCCAACGTTGCCACATATCTGACGTCACAACATGGATATAGAGTAAATAAAACTAATAATCGTAGCTACTTCAAAATTCAAATCAACTTGTAAATTGTTTGCGACTGTAGAAACGTTAAAATAGACATACTGGTTTTTTTTTTTCACAAAAGTTACGTCATCATCATCATCATCATCTTGCACAGTTTCCAGCCACTGGCCGGGTCTGTTTGGAACACAAGCCTCTCCAACGTCTTCTGTCTTCCCACCATCTCTCAGCCTCCACCCTTGTCCAGTCTTCTCCTCTCTTCTTCACGCTTTCTTCCACCCCCTTCAGCCACCTGTCTCTCGGTCTTCCCCTCGGTCTCTTTCCTTCCCACTTCGTCTCATGTACTCTCCTGGGTATCCTCTTCTCCTCCATTCGTTTTACATGTCCATACCATCTAAGTCTAGATTTCTCTATACCATCCTGTAATGGTTCCTCCTTCATTAATTCTCTGGTCCTCTCATTTCTTATTCTGTCCATCTTTGTAGCTCCAATACTGCTTCTCAAGAACCTCATCTCACTGGCCTGTATTTTGCTCCTCTCCCTTCCTTTCATAACCCAGGTCTCCTTGGCATACGTCAGGATAGGGACATAGTACGTCCGATATATGATCTTTTTGCTGTTCTGAGGGACATCCTTGCTCCATAACATGCTTCTCACACTCCTCCGAAATGCTTCTGCCTGCCTCCCCCGCTCATTTATTTCTCTATCGTTTCTTCCATTATCTTGTATCAGGCTTCCCAGATACTTAAAACTCTCCACTTTCTTCAGCTGTTCCCCACCAATTGTTATTCCCGTTGTGGTTCTTTCCTTCTTCCTTGTTGTGATCACCATCTCACTCTTATTTATGCTAAATTTCATCCCATATCCTTGTATTACTCCTTCCCACACGTCCAACTGTTCCTGTACCTCCTCCTCCTTGTTTCCCCAAATCATCAAATCATCTGCAAACACCATTGCTTTCATCTTTCCGTCCCCAATTACTTGTGCCACTCGGGTCATTATGTCATCCATCACCACAATGAAAAGTAACGGTGACAGTGCACTTCCTTGTTTCAGGCCGTTTCCCTGTTCCAACCAGTCAGATCTCTCTCCTCCCACTTTCACACAGCTCACGCTTCCCTTGTACATCTCCTTTATCCTCTTTATAGTCCATTTCTCTACTCCTCTATCCTCCAGGGACTTCCATACTTTGTTTCTGCATACACTGTCATATGCTTTCTCAATGTCCAGGAAGGCCATCAGTAGATCTGTTCCATATTCATAGTGCTGTTCTTGTAACTGCCTTACAGCAAAAATCAAATCCACTGTGGACCTTCCTGCTCTGAAGCCATGTTGTTCTTCCCTCATCCCTCCTTCTATCCTTGTCCTAATTCTCTTTTCCAAAACTTTCTCGAAGATCTTTGCACAATGACTCATCAGTGTTATTCCCCGATAGTTTCTGCAATCTGTTCTACTACCTTTCTTGAAGATCGGGACAATGATTCCTTTTTTCCAGTCCTCTGGGGTCTTCCTTTCCTTCCATGCTGTCCTCATCACTCGGTACAGCCACTGTATCCCCACCTCTCCTGCTGCTCTCACCATCTCCACACTCAACTCATCCACACCCGGTGCCTTCCCTCCTTTCATCTTGTTCACTGCATCTTCCACTTCTTTCCATGTTAAGTCCTTTTCTGTTTGCAGTTCATCTTCCTCTTCCCCGATTTCTTCCTCCTCACCATCTTTTCCATTTGGGTTCAGAAGTTCTTCAAAATATTCTTTCCACATTTTCTTCAGTTCTTCCCTATTTTCTATCTCTTATCCCCTTTTGTTCACCATTCTAACATAATCCGTAGGATCCTTCCGCCTCTTATCTTTCACCATCCCATACAGGACCTTTTTTGTACCTTCACTATCCTCCTCCATCATCTTTGTCCACTCTTCCATCCACTTCCTTCTCTCCTCAGCCACCACTCTCTTCGCCTCCTTTCTTTCCTGGTACTCTTCCCTTGTCTCTACCGTCCTATTTTGATACCACCTCCTAAAGGCTCTATTCTTTTCCCTTACTATATCTTTTGTCTTCTCATTCCACCATGGTGTTTCCTTCCACCTCTTCTTACTACTTGTCCTCCCACATACTGCTTCTGCTGCACCCACTAGTGTCTTCTTAAATCTAGCCCATTCCTCTTCCACCCCTCTTTCTTCATCTGTTGGAATTCCTTCCTTTACCATTTTGAGGTACTCGACCCTTCTATCCCCTTCTTTCAGTTTCCATATCCTTATACGTCTTTCCTGGTTCTCAGTCCCTTTCTTCTCCTTACTCCCTCTCAGGTTCATTACCAGTAATCGATGGTCGCTATCCAGGTTCTCCGATGGTATAACCTTGATGTCCGTGATGTTCTTATTTAGTTCTTTCTCATACAGTATATAGTCGACCACCGACTTCCTGGTCAAGTCATCACTGTACCATGTGATTGTGTGGCTCTCTCTTTTCTTAAACCAGGAGTTCCCAACTAGCAGGCTGTTCCTCTGGCAGAAGTCCAACAGTCTCTTTCCTTCCTCATTTCTTCCACCCCAACCCTCTGGTCCTAGAACACTCTCATAACCTTGTCTTTCTCTTCCTACATGGGCATTGAGGTCCCCCATAACAATCATATTTCTTCCTACCAGCTGCTTCTGCAATTCCTCTTCAAACTCCTCCTTCTCTTCAGAAGCGCAGCCTACTTGTGGAGCATATACTTGCACTATTTCTACGGTCTCTCCCCTCAGTGCTACTTTCACTTTCATCATCCTATCACTTATTCTCCTCACTTCTTCTTTCAAACCATCTCGTACTACTACTCCCACTCCATTCCTCTTTCCCTCTTCGTTCCCACTCCAGTACAGTCTATAGCCTTTTCTCAGTACTCTCCTTCCTTCCCCTTTCCACTTTGTTTCTGCCAATCCCAATAAATCCAACTTCCTTCTTTCCATCATATCCACTATCTCCTCCACCTTCCCCGTCAGCGTTCTTACGTTTAAAGTTCCAAATCTTAGTCCATGTGTACAGCCGTGTCGTCGTCTATTAAATCCATCCTGTCCGAGGCTCGTTCCATTTTTGAAAGCATTTGGTTTAATCCACTACTGGCTTGCTGGGCCTATCGTAGCTTCACCAGAGCCCCGTTAGCCGTCACTTTTCAGGGTTCCTGTAGGACCTTCACAGCTACCGTAACGGTCCCGGGGCACACGAAGTCCCCACTGTACTTCGCCCCTACAGGCAATCCCCTACTTTGTGCCGTTGCCCGTCTCCCACGACGTGGACGAGGGGTTGGACTTACGTCAAGAAAGATTATATACCTGCGGGCCAAAATTCGTGTCTAAATTGGAGGCTGGCGCATAGACATGTTCTTGTTCAAATAAACGAACTGAGGTTAAGTTATCTGACGTTTTGAGTATAGGCCTACAACAGGCTAACATTTAGTTTCAAAGGATTACGTAATATATGTTACGAAGACATCGATTGATAATCTGTGTAATTCATAAGGCGTCTAAACGTAGTCTAGCCATTTCTGCCGGACAATGCACATGACGTCTTGCTGTTGGAAATCGTTTTGCCTTTTCGTGATAATATTCGTACAATCAATCATGGTTCTGTATTGATTAAAAGTCAAATATAAAGGGACAGGAATTCCACCTGTATTGATCAGGCGGAATTCCTGTCCCTTTATATTTTCGTGATAACTCAGAATTGGACAAATGTGGTGGATTTACTAATCGATACAGCTTTTATAAACCAGTGAAAAGAATTGATATATTTGTCAGTAACTAGTCCTTCACTGTTGCTTTAACTTGACTCTCGATTATAACAAATACGCACATGGTTGCAGACCACTTATTCAGATCGTTCCAAGTCCATCCAAGTGCTGCAGTTGGGTTTAAGCATTGGCTTAAATGTAAACTGTTTTGGTTTTCTCAGAGTTGTTTGTGCAGTCAGCTGTTTTAAGACTGTTATGTGTACAAGGAGAAGCAGGGCGCAAACTGCGATTAAACTGAGATTAATCCACTAGTGTGGTGGATAACCAGACGATGCAATAAGTGCATTGAATTCATTATGACTTGTTTAAAGAATCTATTATCTCATTTAAGATTTTTGTCAACACATACATCAGGCATGATATGATATTGAGCCTAACTGCAATAATGATGTGAATTTTCGTTTTTGTGACATATCCTATGGAGAAGACTCATTGTAGGGGCAGACCAGTCGCTTGACTGAAAAACATGATGATGATGATCCTATGATCTGCACACCTTCCTGAATAACATAAATGAATAATTCACTTACTTGGAAATTTTCTTTTTTTAATGTATTCTTCGGATTATCTACAATTTTGATAATTGATAATTTGATAATTGTCCCCGGTATTATCCTAGTATACTGTATTGTGATTGCTTTCTTATGCAGGTTACTAGCTTTGAACATTTTTTCTTTCTCCTTCTAGAAGGTGACCATAACGTTTTAAAGCCCTCATTTATGTCTTATCTTTTGGTAGTGTTGTAATTCAAGTTAAAATTCAGAATATTTATAGATGCCTTCTAATTTCAAACGGTATGAAATGAAAATTCCATTGAATAATACAGTTACTGTAATTTGAGAAATACATTTCAAATGTTTCTGTTTCTCATGCTTCAAGGGTGTGGTAAGTACCATCTTTATATATAAGATAAAATGTATTAATGTTTCTTCACTGAAAGATTAGACTTGTTTAACATTATGCTTGGACTACTTTTCTGAATGAAATTGAATCTACTAAGACAGTGGAAAGGAAATACAAGCAGATTTGTTGGGTGCCTTAATGAAACTAAATTAAACATTGACTATAGTAAAGATGATGTCAATAGACCAGAGGACGAGACTAAAATTGTTTGACCTGCACCGCTTGTTAAGTAGCCTACAATATCTTGATCATGAATTTAAATAAGAGATCCATCATTCACCAGAACTCTTCAGAAAATAATAAGGAAATAAGTCTCTTCACTGGACAGGAAAAAAGGATACAAACATGGAGAACATATAGGCAGGGAAAACTTAAAGAAATTTGCATAAAATGAACAATGACAATCTCCACAGCTGGACACACCACTTTTTTCAGAGGTGGGCATCCATACCATCAATCCAGTCAATAGCTCTTGAATGCTATAGTCGCATTTTCATATCTCAATCCCATCCAGACTTTTCCTCTGTCACTCAAAATAGTGCATAGCAGCAAGATCGCTTGTTGTGAGGTGGATAGTGTAGGATGGAATAAAAACCAGACAAGTAGGAACACGCAGGACGAACATGGAATGAGAAAAGAACTTTTACTTCTGGCAGTCACGCACACAACAAATCTTCAAGGATTTTTTTGAAGAGAGAAGAGGAAAGAGTCAAATGCATTGTTAAATGTAGAGGTACCATTCAAATTCCTGTTTTTGTAACAGTCTCTCAATGGTCATCTCTCCTCAGAATTTTGTAGCCTTTTTCAATATTTAAAAAATACTGCTTTATTTTGAGAGATTTTATTATCAACCAGTAAATGTAATGTTGTGATTAGTAAAAATACCTCAGCTTGTTCTCTTGAGCGAGACACTTGGTTTGGAACCTAACTATGATTGAGTGCTCCGGCTCTGATGGGGACACTTCCAATTATAGTAGTGACTTAGGCTTAATATGGAAATCTGTGTAAGAATGACAAACTACAAGGACATGTTAGGAGGTGTTTTGTGTGAAGAAATTGAATATTATATCTCTCTTTATACTGTGTATGTTTCCTGCCCTTGTTATAGTTATTCTATTATTCTTTCCTCCCTCAGTGGAGCAATACTTGGATCAGACATTTTGACTGTTTCCTGTTGCATTGTTATAATATTGGTTAATAGATCAGCCTACTAATGTTTGTAATCACTATAGTGACTGTTGTTAACAGTCCAGTAAGACCTGAAAATGCTGGACCTCATACATTCTGGGCACTGCTGGTATTTTCTTTCCATTGTAAACCAAAGAGCTTTCTTATTGCATATTAAACACCCTGAAATCTCTCATAGAAGAGAAATGGTTGGTTTTAATGGATTTTTCTATAGCTTTGTTACATAAATCAGGGCAAGCCAAAACTCCACAATCTTCCTACAATTTATAACCTTTAATAGGCAAAGACCCTTATATTTAGTTCATCCACTGCCATAGCTCAGATCGTAAGAAGCAAATGAACAAGGATATCCAAGAGTTCATCCTGTGTGCTGATGACAATTCCAAACATGGTTTCTGTATAGTTTCTCCACACTCGCAACACGATGATACTAGACTCTATTTTAAGCTCTAGTAGCAATTAATTACAAATGCAGTACGCTATAGGATATCACATTAATACAGGTTACAACAGAGACAGTACACAGGATTTACATGCACAAAACTTGGTACTTTAGTGCATAAAGTGCACATGTGGGTGAGTTTGAATCTCCCAATGGATATACTTGAACTGGTTTTCTGTGGTTAGTCCATTGTAACTCGAGGGACATGCTGGGATTGTGACCAAGCCATGGGTCACTCCTTTTCAGTCCTAACTGCAGGGTTAATTGGATATTAGTCATATTAGAAGCAGAACATGCGGATACAAACAGAGTTTATCAGAATAATGTCCCAATCACCTAAGTGCAGTTGTAACAAAACTAGAGCTCACATGACAGTTTTGTGTAACATTGGTTACACTGTGCAAGCAAATGCTGCAACATTGGCACAATGACTGCTATATGCTATTCTCCTATTCTGCTATTCTGCTTTGTAAATTTACATTTTAATTGGGTTCTAAATTCCCTATATTGTTTCTTCTTTGAAATGCCAATGACTAGTAAGTGCTAATACAAGCACGGTCATGTTAATGTAACTGACTAGCTCTTTGTACCCGTTGTTGATGGGCGTTCTAAGAGTCGGGAGACTGGTGACTGGAGTTAGCTTAGTTATGACTAAACCGTTGGACCTTGTTTGACCAACACCCGTATAATTACGCAATTTGCACCCAGTACATTGTTCTGCTTAGAATTAGGTACTGAAAGGAAGACCAATTGGGGTGACAAAAATAAACACTAAACAGCTGGTAAAAGAAATAAACTATAGACTGCATGCAAATTCTGAAAGGATCAAGCTTTTTTTTTTAGAAATATTTGTTGGCTGTTGACCTTTTTAGACATGTAGCCAACTGCAATTTAATTTATATTTCCGGGCATTATCTGTTTAGATATGATGAGGAAAGATGATTGTACTGTATTTCCTCGCATAATCGTCGCCACCACGTAATCGTCGCACCCCACTTTTCAAACACTAAAATAGGTTTATAAAATTTCATCGCATAATCGTCGCATAGCATGTTCGTATTTGTGCGCCAGTCAGTTGCACACGCTGCCGCGACTTTATAACCTGGCGCGACTTTGTCAGACGAAAAATATCTCGTCTTTATGCTTGCGGGCAATGAACTGTGACGCGAGCGGCAAGCTTCGTCACTTAGCACATTCCGCGAGCGTATAATCTGGCGTGATCTTGTCAGGAGAAAGTAATCTTGTCTTTATGCCTGCCGGCTATGAACCGCGACGCAAACGGCCAGCGCACATTCCGCGAGCGTATAATCTGGCGTGATCTTGTCAGGAGAAAGTAATCTTGTCTTTATGCCTGCCGGCTATGAACCGCGACGCAAACGGCCAGCGCACATTCCGCGAGCGTATAATCTGGCGTGATCTTGTCAGGAGAAAGTAATCTTGTCTTTATGCCTGCCGGCTATGAACCGCGACGCAAACGGCCAGCGCACATTCCGCGAGCGTATAGGCCTAATCTGGCGTGGTCTTGTCAGGAGAAAGTAACCTCATCTTTAAGCCTGCTGGCTATGAACCGCGACGCGAACGGCCAACGCACATTCCACGAGTTTATAGGCCTAATCTGGCGTGATCATGTCAGCAAAAAGTAATCTCATCTTTAGACCTGTGGCCTATGAACTGTGACGCGAGCGGCCAGCGCACATTCCGCGAGCGTATAGGCCTAATCTGGCGTGATCTTGTCAGGAGAAAGTAATATCGTATTTATGCCTGCGGGCTATGAACCACGACGCGAATGGTCAGCGCACATTTCGCGAGCTTATAGGCCTAATCTGGCGTGATCATGTCAGCAAAAAGTAATCTCATCTTTAGACCTGCGGCCTATGAACTGAGACGCGAGCGGCCAGCGCACATTCCGCGAGCGTATAGGCCTAATCTGGCGTGATCTTGTCAGGAGAAAGTAATATCTTATTTATGCCTGCGGGCTATGAACCGCGACGCGAATGGTCAGCGCACATTCCGCGCGAGCTTATAGGCCTAATCTGGCGTGATCTTGTCAGCAGAAAGTACTCTCGTCTTTATGCCTGCGGGCTATGAACTGTGACGCGAACGACCAGCGCACATTCCGCGAGCTTATAGGCCTAATTTGGCGTGATCCTGCCAGGAGAAAGTAATATCGTATTTATGCCTGCCGGCTATGAACCGCGACGCGAACGGCCAGCGCACATTCCGCGAGTTTATAGGCCTAATCTGGCGAGATCTTGACAGCAGAAAGTAATTCGTCTCTATGCCTGCGGGCTATGAACTGTGACGCGAACGGCCAGCGCACATTCCGCGAGTTTATAGGCCTAATCTGGCGTGATCTTGTCAGGAGAAAGTAATCTCGTCTTTATGCCTGCGGGCTATGAACCACGACGCGAATGGCCAGCTTCGTCAGCACATTCCGCGAGCGTTAACCTGTCGTGACCTTGTTAAAAGAAAGAACCCTGTCTGACTGCGGGCTATGACTCACGCGAATGACTGGCCCATGCAGCAAATAATGATACAGTATATTCTTTGAAATTAAATATTCTTCGCATAATCGTCGCACCCTGCTTTTTTTCACGAAATTTTGGCAAAAAAAGTGCGACGATTATGCGAGGAAATACGGTATGTATATATTTTATCACAAAAATTGAATGGGCTTACAAATAAAGACGGCACACACATCCATGCCCGTGACCGAATTCGAACAAGCAGCCGAGCTAAAAATCAACCCTTTACCACTGACCACGCTAGCAAGCAAAAAGAAAAAAGACTAAGTAAGGTGCTTCAATGGGATACATGTACTCATATGTCAATCTATTTCACCTCCACATGTTATGATGTGATGTGTTGACTGACGGCGAGTCATGAGCCCATCCCATAAAACCAGTTTGTCTGTGAGGAAAGGAAGTGATGCGAGATTGTACAAATGTGTTACTTCCTTTGACAGATTTTCACATTTGTCTCAGTAAGGGTTCATCCATCTTAAATATTTATTTAATCTTATGGTGAATGTAAATAAACATGTGTACACAATATCCAAACATTAAAATCCATATTCTGAAGCCATCTGATAACATGAGAGGGTTCCCGGGGTATGAATACAGAGGGCAGCATTGCTTCTCGAGAGCAAAGTCACACGTTGCTGAACTGATCCTGATCCATCCCCACTTGTGCCAAGTCCTAAGCCAGTATGAGACAGCACCAAGGAGTGGATGTGTGCTTGCATTGTTTTTGTAGACCCCTCATTCTTCCAACTTTGGTTCAAATCAAACCCTTCCACAAACAGTTTGCCTGCAGTGACACATGCTGGTCTCCTCAATATCTTAAATATTATTAGCTGGAATGTTCGCAATTAAATTTCCTCACTCCACGATGGGTGTGAAGCGATTGACTTCTTACAGGCTTCATTGAGACACATGCATCAAAACTGTGTTCTGACATCCATGTCAGTACATGTCACCTCACAATACTGTTTTCTCAGATCAGCAAGTGAATCATCTGGCATTGTCATGTCAAGAGAAAGATGCAGGCTGCGCAATTGATTTACTGCTGCAATTTGAGGTTTCCTGTTAACCCTCTCGCCCCTTTTAATTCATTCGTAGCCTAGTTTTATTTTAGGGGTGCCTTCTACTTACGAATTTTCATGCCATTTGTCATTTGCTCCAACCCCATAACAAACCGACAAAAAACAAACTGGGGATATTTATTTGGTCACTGTACACCTCATCTGGAAAAAAAAGTCCAAAATTTCCAAATGTTCAGACAGAAAGCTTACTTTATTTATGGAGATGGCATGTCTTTAGCGCATCCTTTACACTAGCTCTGAAACACCTGAACATTAAACTGGATGCTTCAGTACAAAGGTTACCACTCTGTGAGGTCTTTTTTGTTTTAGACATTTCACATCCTTTGGATTATAGCTCTTGTGCTGTATCGTGGACCTAACTTCATTGTTTATTCGTAAATGTACAGTGTGAAAAATGAGCAATTGCTTGTATTGGCTTTTTAATCGTGCAGGATGTACTTTGTCTATAAATGGAAGATAGGCTTCGGTTGTTAGTTACTTGGACAATTTAGGTTCTTGCATTTCTTCCTTTGCCCCCTTCATGTGCTAATACATTTTTGTAACACACTAGATAGTTTTACTTGAGATAATTCTCTACATTTGGATGAAAAACTGTGTCATTCTGATTGTTGCAAAAGTCTTGCGTTCTTCATTAACCCTTAGCACTCACGCGGCGGGGGAGCCCCGACAACGAAAATATCTCCCATAGATCCGTTGTCGGGTCACACCTGACATCGATTTGATCCGCCTATAACTTCGCTGTCGTGGTACACCCAACAAAATATCAACAATACTGGGCTTCTCCCATCTTCTGGCGATACTATGCACTACCGTTACGCTATATTCTCTTTGGAAACAAGCCGTATGGAGAGGTATTTTGAAGGCCATGCAAGTTTGAAATGAATTGTTGCGTAGCAACATGGCGACGTTAGAAGATCGCGAGAAGCAAATAACGGGATATTTGGATGAAAGTGATGTTGATTTTAGCGATAGTGGAACTGATACTGAATTAAGTGGTGCGGAAGATCACGCAGAATTAGATGGTGTTAGTGAATTTAGTGACGAAGAGTTCGTTTATGATGAAACATTTCGTAATGACAGTGCTGGTACTTCGAATGATGGTCGCTTATGGAGTTCAGGTGGTACGGATATTTTTTTTCTCGAAATGTGATTTTTTATCATTTCAAATGATCTTGTCGACTTCGTCGTTATGGTTGGGGTCCATCGTTATGCGTTACGGAGACGGACGTGACATCATGCAGCTGCGCGGGAAGTGACGTCGTGCAGCTGCGCGGGAACGTGACGTCATGCTCACGCGGGGAGCGAGAAGCAGACGCTAATGATTATTGGAGTCTGTTGAAAGAGGCCTGGCGTCGAGCGACCTGGGGCTTTGAGCGAAGCGAACACAAGAATACAGGGTGACTTCTAAAGAGATATACAAGATGCCATATAAGAATACAGGGTGCCTCCTAAAGAGGTGTGCAGGATGTCAGAGCAAAGCATCGAACCAGTCCCAATATTCCATCCCTACTCTCACTCAAAAAAATTGCACCCTTCCCCCCCTCCCTCTACTGTTCAGCCAGCCACTGCTCGCTCCCAGGTTCTACAACTCATCTCCCAACTCTCTACCGTTACACTAGTCTAGCCAGATCGAACACAGGCCTGCCTGGGGCAAAAAACACTCCTTTTCAGAGAAATAACAACTCCGCAACAAGCTTCACGAAAACCCAAATTAAAATCGAAAATTACATTCTACAAACGCCAAATTCAGTCAACTTCCCTCATTTCAGTTACTCTATACTTTAAACAGACACAGAAGGCATAGTCATGACTCCTTCATAGAGTAGGCTATTGTCTAATCATGTTCACCTCTCCTTCACCTTTACCATAAATTTCATAAACGCTATTTAAAAATCAGAAACTCAATCCACAAATCTGTAAATCAGTATTCTTCCCTTATTTCAGATACACTATTCATTAAACAAGCATATAAGGCATAGTCATGACCCCTTCATGGAGTAGGCTATTGTCTAAATCTGGACACTCATACTACATCCTTACACTAATTCAAATTTACGGCCAAATGATCCTTCTGACAGGGAGGCAAAGGTTTCCACCGGCTTGCCTGGGATGATGGGCCACAAAACCGCTATCAAAAAGTACACAATTTACGCTTTATTCAACCAAACACATCTCTAATACAAGTACAAGAAATACGTTTCTTCCCGTGACCCTTAAAGAGGTGCCCGCACGGGAAGCCTAAGTTAATGGGTAATGCAGTCTGTTGAAAGAGCCCTCCTGAGCCTTTCTAAATGTGTAGCATTTGTAGCATGCGTCATTTGAAATGATACAACGTCTAGTCTTCCAGACTAACTGTGATTTTTTTACATCAATTATGGGTAAATTGAGGGTGCTGATCACGAATATACTATTAGTTTTGCACCCACGCCTAACGGCCTTGAGGGACGAGGGTTCGATTCCCCTCCCAGGTACTCGGTCATAAATTCGAATTTGCGGCGTGTGTAACCCGGGAAGTTACGGTATTGTGTTCATAAAAATAGCATGGAGACGTTTCTTACATAGGCTGTGCGAAAAGTCACACTTAACGCCCTTGAGGGTTGAGGGTTCGATTCCTCTCGCAGGTACCAAGTCATAAATTGGAATTTGCGATGAATGACCTGGATTAGTATTGACTAGGCGGATCCATAATAAAAGGGTAATTATTTATATAATCATATATTATCGACACAATACCGTTCCGATCCGGGCCAGAGATCGCGAATTCGATTATTCCACTGAGTACTTGGGAGGGGAACCGAACTCCGACATTCAAGGGCACTACGGATGACTTTTCGCATATCCGAAGTAAGAAACGTTTTCATATCGACGCAAATTCGAATTTATGACTTTGTACCTGTGAGGGGAATCGAACCCTCAACCCTCAAGAGCGTTAGGTGTGACTTTTCGCACAGCCAATGTAAGAAATGTCTCCATACTATTTTTATGAAGACAACACCGTAACTTTCCGGGTTACACGCTGCAAATTCGAATTTATGACTTAGTACCTGGGAGGGGAATCGAACCCTCGTCCCTTGAGGGCGATAGGTGAGGGTGCAAAACTAATAGTATAATCATGATCAGCACCCTCAATTTACCCATAATTGATGTAAAAAAATCACATTTCGAGAAAAAATATCCGTACCACCTGAAGTTTATAAGTGCCGCCAGTTCAGAAGGTTATGCAATTACCGCTAATTACAGGTACATCCTGAGTGTAAAATACAGGACACTGTACCTGATAGGTTGCATTATGTTATAGTTCATTGTAGTAGTTAATTGTATTGTATTATATTACATTAACCTATTAAATATACATCGCAAACATACATGGTCTGATGACCGGCCACAAGCCTGGAGCTGAAGAGGAAACCCTGTTCACAAATAATGGAGTGCTAAGGGTTATTCATACCAATATACTGTATTCTTCATTTGAGTTACGGTAGTACTGGAGCTTTGTCCATTCCCTGATGTTTATTTCCTTCTCATTCTCCATTAGTTCCTGCCATTTGTTGATTTTTATCTCATTTGTTGTTGCCCACATTTCAAGACTTTCAATTTTAATTGTGTATAAATGGCTATTCAACTTTCAGAAATGCTTCATGTTTTGGTTGGTATCCAGTTAACTTCATCTGAGGCAAGTCCTCGCACAGATTTGTGTGTGTGATAATCTATCTTAAGTGTATTCTCATTATAGTGTTGATTTAGTTTTTTGTCTTACTTTTGTTTTCACGGACATTGAACACTTGTATCCCTTTTTAGTTGGTGGTACTCTTTTTTTTAACTGAACTTATACAAAAATAATTACTATTCATTCAACCATTGTCATGGTTCACATTCTTTGTCACAATTGTGCTGAGATGATAGTATCAGTGGTGTGAGCATTTTATTTGTAGGGGGAAATAAAGGGTTGGGTAGGATGTGTGTGGAACATCCTACATTTCTAATATAATTTATAACATCTGAAGAATAGTATTACAGTATTTATAAAGTTGATAAAATTATTCATTTTTCATACTTAAAACCTGAAAAGAATGTTGAATTAGACATACAAACAGCAGTATGTCTGGTATATCATTGGGAAAAATAACAGAAATCCAAAAGCAATATCTTTGATGAACTGAGTCATCCAGCATGTGTTTCCTTGTTTTGTGAAGTGATCATTTCTTTCCTCCTTCTCCTCCATTATTCCTTCACAAACATGGATGGAGGTGTTCTCCATTCTGTAGAATTAGTCTGTCTGTGTGTCTGTCACATGTTAGAGGAATGTATGTTCAGAAAACAGAAATTGACACCCATAATTCCCTTTTGGCAACTTACAAGGATTGGTGCCAGCTTGTTCACAGCTTAGTGGAGACTAGTTGCAGCTGGAGTGCAGAATTGCAGGTGATTTTCTGCCACCAACCATTATTATTATTATTATTATTATTATTACTACCATCATCATCATTATTATTATTATTAATTTTTATGCATGTATTTTTTTAAACAAATTCTCTCCTTAATTTTTTGTTTACTTAGCAGATCCTTTATCTGTTGTATGCTGGTGAAAGAGTAGTGTATAAATAGTTAGTTGGTTTTAATTCATGACCTCTTTTCTGGTTTCACTGCGAATTGATTCAGTCTCTTTTCTAGTTTCCACCTGGTGCATGTACTGTAAAACAATGGCATTTCAGGTGAAATATCTGCTTTCACGGTCAAGTTTTTAAATTCAGGCAAATCTTCTAGGTTTATGTCATGTTTGTTGTGGGGTTTGGACCAGGTGTACCAAGTTAGGGTCATCAGCAGGCTTTTGGTGCATCTAGTTTGGACCCTGCTGGGATAGTGAACATCCCATGTATGAAGCACATTGTAATACTTTAGCTCGGGAAACTAAGAACTCCTTCAACATTAACTCTTCCCTATAGAGACACCAAAAGATGAATACCCAGCAACTCATACCTTAGGGATTATATAAGCACGTTTAGTGAATCTTGTCATTTGCAGAAACTATAAAAGTCTAGATATTTTATATTACACAGAATGTGTTAACATGTTCAGTCCTTGCTGCAATTCTATTCTTTGGAGCTGTATCGGCCATCAGAACCTCCTTAAGAATGAATTGCTTTCTTGCAGTAATCTTTTTGACTCATAGAGTCACCCATTTTTCCATATTGACTTGCTATAATAATCAAAAGATTTCCTTAGTTCCGCCTCATCAATACAATTTATTCAAATTCTTGTGATATAATCACATTTCACTTAATTTACACCGGTACCTGTTTCGATGCCTAATTGCATTGGCATCATCGGCCTTTCAATGTATTGGCAGCACTTAAAAAACACTTTGTACATTGGATGTGATAAAATGTTACCATAAAAACACACTCAAATCACTTATACACTAAATCACTTGAAAAGTTTTTTAAGAAGTTTAAAAAAAATTATCGTAGGCACTAATTACAAAACCCTTGAAGGTTTTAATTTTCTTTCTTGAGGTTTTCAAAATTCAGTTCCTGATGTTATCTCCAAAATTTATGGTCAAGGGTTTCAATTCCCAACTGGAAAGAAATGACGCTAAGAGTAAGAAAATTTGGATAATAGAATGAAAAGAATTTGGAAAAGTATCCTTACTTATTTGCAAACCTTGCGTAATTTGCGGCAAGAGTCGAACAGAGCCGTGTTGTGCTAGATGGAGACTGTGCTACACTGAGTTGGGATGCCAGCGCAGGAAGTAGCAAGCGAGACTGTACGAGGTAGGGGAAGTGAGGGGTTAGCTAACTATGGCCTACTGTGCGGCGAGAACTAATGTTAGGGGGAGTGGGATGGTACGCTGGAAAATATGTGGCTTTTACTTACTTCAATGCCAAAACACATAGTGTTTGAAAATTTTTAAAAAGTGTGGTCTAAAAATAGCCTACAAAACATCCAACACCAATGCTAATATTTTCTTTAATACTAAAAAATTAAACCATACAAATAAATTCAACAAGTCAGGTGTATATATATGTTAAAATGTTCAAAATGTGATGCTAATTATTGTGTACAATCGGGGAGATCGTTTGCAACAAGATACGGTGAGCATTTTAATGCCATTAAGTACAACAAATTTTCCGCCATGGCGAATCACATGGAAGATTTCAGACATGCTTTCACAGATATCAATTATGACATGGAAATCCTACATTACGCAAGTAAGGGAACTAAAATGAACATTTTGGAAGAAATCTAAATAGATTCAATCCAAAGAACAGCTCCCTTAACGAATCTTAATGAGATTAATTTTGAAAACAATAACGTACTTTATGAAACAGTAAGTAATTATAGAACGAAATACAAACCACCCTAGAAATAGTCCATAATAGTTGATTGTTTTTCCAACGTACCATACCCCTCCCCCACACCCCCTAACATTAGTTCTCGCCGCACAGTAGGCCATAGTTAGCTAACCCCTCACTTCCCCTACCTCGTACAGTCTCGCTTGCTACTTCCTGCGCTGGCATCCCAACTCAGTGTAGCACAGTCACCATCTAGCACAACACGGCTCTGTTCGACTCTTGCCGCAAATTACGCAAGGTTTGCAAATAAGTAAGGATACTTTTCCAAATTCTTTTCATTCTATTATTCAAATTTTCTTACTCTTAGCGTCATTTCTTTCCAGTTGGGAATTGAAACCCTTGACCATAAATTTCGGAGATAACATCAGGAACTGAATTTTGAAAACCTCAAGAAAGAAAATTAAAACCTTCAAGGGTTTTGTAATTAGTGCCTACGATAATTTTTTTTTAACTTCTTAAAAAACTTTTAAAGTGATTTAGTGTATAAGTGATTTGAGTGTGTTTTTATGGTAACATTTTATCACATCCAATGTACAAAGTGTTTTTTAAGTGCTGCCAATACATTGAAAGGCCGATGATGCCAATGCAAATAGGCATCGAAACAGGTACCGGTGTAAATTAAGTGAAATGTGATTATATCACAAGAATTTGAATAAATTGTATTGATGAGGCGGAACTAAGGAAATCTTTTGATTATTATTTCTTGCAGTAACTTATATATTTGTAAAATGATGACATTTCCTTCAAATTAGACTTAACCAGTAGTATTCTTTTAACTAACTCTATCAACGAACGGTTTCTTTTGTCCATTAAACACTTGCAGACTAGATGGGATGCTGAAATGCAAAACAGTCTGCCTACAAGTGTTCAATGTGAGCACCATTCGTCACACGGCACACATTGAGTCGATAGCCGAGTTCGTCCCAAACCTTGCTCAGTGTCTTTGGAGTAATTGTTGCAACAACTGCTTCAATCCTCGGTGAGGTCAGCTGGTAGCGGAGGCACATACACATGATCCTTTACGAACTCCCAGAGGTAAAAATCGCATGGCGTCAGATAGGGTGTACGTGGAGGCCATGCGAAACTAGCTCTGTCATCTGGCCCCTTGCGGCCAATCCAGCGGTCGGATACATCGTCGTTTAACCAATCATGAACTAAGGCATGCCAATAAGGCGGCATACCTTCTTGCTGTCATAAAAAGTTCTCTGGTTCAGCTTCTTGTAATTGAGGAAAGAGCCATAGTTGTAGCGCATCAAGATAAGAAACACGAGTTACAGTTGCTTCAGTGTAAAAGAAAGGCCCATAAACTTTCTGTCAGGGTATGGCCCAAAAGACATTTCATTTCGGGGAGTCTCGTTGCAACTGTACCATCTCGTGGGGATTTGCTGACCCCCAGATAAGCACATGTCCACTTAGGTGAAATGTCGATTCATCACTGAAGACTACAAATCCAGATATCGTTTGCGAAGTTGGTGCGTGCACCATAGTCTGTAGGCTTTAGAGCTTGTAACAAATGGAAACAATAAGAACGTATTTGTGAGCGTCACCGTAAAACTCTCCACACCGACATCACTGGAACTGCTAATTCACGACTAGCCCTCCGAATTGATTTCTTGGGGCTAGGCGTGAAAGACTCTCTTACTCGTTCAACACGTTCTTCATTCTCTGATGGTCTGCCCGTACTCTTCTCTTTACAAAGGCAGCCAGTATCTTCAAACTACAGATGTTGTTATCACTTGGAGGATTACAATGGAACTTATTACGGAACGGACGTTGCACTGTAACTACAGATTCAGTCCTTGAAAACTGTAAAACACAAAAAGCGTTCTGCTCCCTACTCGCCATCTTGGCTACTAGCGCTTCTAACGGAAGATGGAGGAACCAGTGCATGCGCAAACTGTTTGAGTTGCTCTTTCATTTGATGTATTATTTATAGTAAGTTAACTGTAATAAATACTACAGAGCCTTAAAACCCCGATATACATTTTGATACTCCCTGTATTGCTATCGAAATTAGATCTTGTATTGTGGTGATAGATGACATAATGACCCGAGTGGCACAAGTAATTGGGGAAGGAAAGATGAAAGCAATGGTGTTTGCAGATGATTTGATGATTTGGGGAAACAAGGAGGAGGTACAGGAACAGTTGGACGTGTGGGAAGGAATAATATAAGGATATGGGATGAAATTTAGCATAAATAAGAGTGAGATGGTGATCACAACAAGGAAGAAGGAAAGAACCACAACGGCAATAACAATTGATGGGGAACAGCTGAAGAAAGTGGAGAGTTTCAAGTATCTGGGAAGCCTGATACAAGATAATGGAAGAAACGATAGAGAAATAAATGAGCGGGGGAGGCAGGCAGAAGCATTTCGGAGGAGTGTGAGAAGCATGTTATGGAGCAAGGATGTCCCTCAGAACAGCAAAAAGATCATATATCGGACGTACTATGTCCCTATCCTGACGTATGCCTCGGAGACCTGGGTTATGAAAGGAAGGGAGAAGAGCAAAATACAGGCCAGTGAGATGAGGTTCTTGAGAAGCAGTATTGGAGCTACAAAGATGGACAGAATAAGAAATGAGAGGACCAGAGAATTAATGAAGGAGGACCCATTACAGGATGGTATAGAGAAATCTAAACTTAGATGGTATGGACATGTAAAACGAATAGAGGAGAAGAGGATACCCAGGAGGATACACGAGACGAAGTGGGAAGGAAAGAGACAGAGAGGAAGACCGAGAGACAGGTGGCTGAAGGGGGTGGAAGAAAGCGTGAAGAAGCAAGGAGAAGACTGGACAAGGGTGGAGGCTGAGAGATGGTGGGAAGACAGAAGACGTTGGAGAGGCTTGTGTTCCAAACAGACCCGGCCAGTGGCTGGAAACTGTACAAGATGATGATGATGATGATGATTGAACAGGCAAGAGCTGCATTCGAGAAAATGAATAAACTACTGTGCTCTTCATCTCTGTTTACTGCACGGTAGTGTTACACGGTGCTGAAGCCTGGACCAGCAAGCGACTTCAAGCCCTGCTCACAATATCGTGGATCGATAGTGTATGTAACACTGTTTGAATGCTTGCACGAGTGCAAATAGAGTAATCAGTGGTGGAACTCCGATAGTTGACCGCTTCCGCCGATAGATGGTACTGGCGTTCCTTGGCCTGGACGTGCAGGTTGACGGTTAGTCTGGCTCGTTGTTTATTAAAAGAAGTATTGCACCAAATACGAAGCAAGTTATGAATAACAGAAACAAATCTTCAAGGAAATACGAACATATTAAAATACTGTCCAACACACTAAAATACATTTCTAAGGAGAGTAGAGCTTACCTCCAAACAGAAGAGATCTTCATTATTTTTCTCGCTGATTTTGAAGACGATCAGGATCTCAGTTCCATGGACATTTCTTTTGCCCTGAAAATGAACCGGCATTTAATGTAATGAAACACTATCTTAGGGAAATATAATAACAGGTGATCCTCTGAGCAGCGATATCGCGCCTTCTTGCTCCTACTTTGCCTCCACTACTGCATCATGTTTCATCACATGAAACTTTTAAAGTCCCTTAGTATGCCTTCCTTCGGAGGGGAAGTAAAGCCGGCGGTCCCATGTCATAGATTTATGGCAAGTTAAAGAACCTTCCACTAATTACACCGGTGTGAAGCTAAATTGTATAGGTTAAGAATGTAAACAACACTCTTGGGTTCCTACGTTCGTTGCCAAGAGCCGACTGCGGTGACGTCAGCTAAGTTCTGAACTAGTAGTTGTCGATGGTGGCGTTTGGCGGCAAAAGTAGGAACTACTTGAAAATTGATCGTCTGCCGTCCTTACTTGAATTAAAACAGATACACACACTAATACAGTCATCACAATTAACACCGGTTATCAGACAGATTCTACACACTCAAAGTACACGGGGCTACATGACCGCGTTGTCGCAGCCCCTAAACTTAAGAACCAACCATCACGTAAAAAGGGATAAAGACGGGTATTAGATAAATTTAGATTCATTTCCGCTAAAGTCTCTCTGCATGGTGAGGATACATACATCACTAACAGCATTAAATGTTTCGGAATCACTTTCCAATGACCTAATGCAGGAAGTGCATTTAACAATCTTCTTTGCTGCTCTGTGAATCAAGTATGCACACAAATGATAAACAACGTTATTGCCTGCTCTCTCAGGACTGTCATCATTAACTGACAGGATTATAGGATCCAGTTCGTGTTCAATGTCTGTCAGTGTAATCGTTTGTTTAATTTGCGGACAATTGTTATCCTTCACCTCTCGGCTCGTATGTATTTCATTTCTCACCATTGACCATATTCATTAATGGAAGAAAGCTTGTTGTTAATAACGTCCTCATAATTAGCTTGTGAAGAAAGGTCTCTTTCACTGGTATGCCTATGTACAGTATATAGACTAAAGCAAATGGAGGCGAAAGAAGTCTGTAGAAGTAGGATGAGTATCACTGCTTAAACCTTGTTTAAGTCCAAAATGGTCTCAAAAGGGTCTTGATTTAATTTTACAGTTAAAATGTACTTGTATTGTAAGTACAATTTGCTCGTGGTAATGCATCACTGCTTGACTGCCGTCATCTGCTGAGACCATACGCTCGGCGCGGCTGCGTTTTGAAATTTAGAACTACTTCATCTTAACCATTGAGTCATATGGAAGTTCCACCACTTATTGCTTTATTCGCCCTGGCTTGCACAATGAACTGGAGGTCTTGCATAACATCAGAAAAACAAAACTTGAATACTTTGGCCATATCATATAAACTCCTTCAGATCATCACTGAATGTATGAGAGTCCAAGGAAGGAGGAAAATATCTTGGGTAAAGAACCTACGTGGATGGTGTGGAATCAACACTCCTGCCCTATTCCAAGTCGCTAAAAGTAAGCAAGAAATTGCCCTGATGACAGCCAACATTCAATTAAGATACCGTATGGCAGAAGAAGAAGAAGAAGACTAGGAAATTAATCGTAATCGCCTACTCAATCTAATTTGGCTACACTCATGATGACCGACTGAAACACTTCTAATAATAAGATTATTTAAGCAACACTGAAAAATGATTAATGCCTGCTGGGCATATATAAAAATGATATGTCTAGCAAAGTCCCAGATGGTACCTGTGTCTGTTTCTGTATTTATTTACTGTTCATAATTTATTTCACACTGCCATCACTTGGAATCATTGTCTAAACTGTTTTAAAAGAAAGGTTACATATCAATGTAAGAGTACAGTTAACGTTTCACATACCTGGCGATGGTATAGGTACTGAAAGAAAATTTGTTGAGACCTTACACACAATTCTGTGATCATTCAAGATTGGCCAAATGGATGTAAGAACTTGATTGATTGATAAGGCATGACAGTGTACATACTAAACTCGGAGGTAAATCCAGAATATAGTCAGTATAGAAATTACTTTCAAAAGTAGCCATTTCATTTAAGATGTCTTACATATGATTAGTTAATGAGTAAGTGATTCAGTTTCTCAAAAACAATTGTTCACTTTTAACGGGCGGGGACACCAAGAGCCCGCCGATGAGCCTAGCTTGGTGTCCTAGGCGAAACCCCACACAAGACACGGCACAAACCTAGAAGAATTGCTGAGTTTTAATAACCGATTAATATATTCTGAATACAGTAAAGTTACTATTTATTCCGCCCTATTCAATACAATTCACAACTTTGTTCATAGAAAATTATGATACATGTTTCGAGACCGTATGGTTCCTTCTTCAGTCCTTGTAGTGACTTGATTTAAACTTTAGAAAACATCATAAGACATCGATAACTTGGATATAATAATCTTTATAAAATTCTAAAAGTAATAAAAACACAGGATTCACTAAGGTATATGCCTGTGCGTGCAATACTTATTCTACTAAAAAACATGTGGGTTATTATGCTAAAGACTACATTGAAAATATATGGCCTTGTGTAGCCTAATAGTATACATGGTGCACTTTGAATTTAAAAAACAAGAAGACATGTTAAAAAACGAGATTAAAAATAACACAGTATAAATTGTAAAACTTTTGTTTGGGATTGCTATATGTCCGTTCATTCTGCAATGTGAAATAGTTCTGAACTGTGAATTCTTCTCGGAATGGTGTTCTCCATTATACGCTGGCCCCTTTTTAACCATTGGCGATTGGCGTGGATGTTGTTCAATTCACATGCGACACGGTGCCGATAGTGAGCGTATATATGACGAATATTGTGTTCTGAAAGAATGAAAAAAGAAAAGAAAAGCTATTTTAGGTCATTATTCTATTGTATTGAATAGGGCGGAATAAATAGTAACTTTACTGTATTCAATTTGCGTCAATACGGGCCAATATGAGCGAAATGACGTAATGTATTCTGGTCGATTAACACTCCAGTGGGCGCGTGGTTTGCCGTAACGCGAGTGGGCGCGTGGAGGACAGGTGTCCTCCACTTTGTTTTGCCTTTTTACCCTATGAAATGTATATTTAGTGATCATGATTTTTTTGTTTTGGGTTAGGTAGGAATATATTAAACACATTTTTCATTAAAGAAAGTGTATTCTACGAAATATTAAGTAGGAAATATACAATTATGGTAAATCAAACAAAAACGTGTATAAGTTTGGTAAGGTTATGTTATAAATGTTACAAAAACGTGTAGAAGTATACTGTATACGTTTTATGTTATAAATAAATAAATTATAAATGTTGTTATTACTTTCTAGTTCGAAAAGTATTATCATGTTTTTCCGCTAATCGCCGGTATCTGGATCGATTGCCATGTTTTCATGCATAGTCGATATTGCCAACACAGCCTTGTTCTTCTTCGGTACGTAAGATACCAAGCCAAATAAATTGCCTTGGACTTCCCTTGACTTATCAGGTAGAAAATTTGGGGGAACTGCTGCTTTGTTCTTTCTCAGAGTAGCAATCATAGTTACTTTTTCTTCTTCCCGTAGCTTAATTGCCAAGGGCACAGATGCGAACCAATTGTCACAGGTAATATTCCTATTGTTTCCTGAAATAGGCTAAACCAAACTCCAAACTAATTCTGACGTGTTGTTGCTTCTTCTGAAAAGGCCGTTTGGTTGCTTCCCTGCATACACTTCAAAGTTTGTAGCATAGAATGTTGTTGTGGAAACCATATCAAAGATCTTTATCCCATACTTCGCAGGTTTACTAGGCGTATACACCCGGAAAGGACAGTTTCCTCTAAATGCAACTAGCTGTTCATCAATGATAAGATAGTCGGTTGGTTTGTATGCATTCTTGCAATTGAGCACGAACATCTCCAAGATTTCTCTAAAATTAGATAGTTTGTCGACAGATTTCTTTTGATCTCTGTCGTGTACGTTATCAAATCTCAGACAACGTAAAGGAAATCGAAACCCCTTTCCGCTCATGGTTACATAAACAGCCTCTACTCCCGTGCCGTGTGAATTATCCCACAATCCAAATACATTTCTTCTTCTAGCCTTCAAAGCCAGCAAGATATAATATACCAATCAAGGCACGAATTTCTCAGGAATCAGTGGGCCTGGCATCCCTTTCTCTGACAAACTGACCGCGAATTTTAGTTATGTAAATGTTAGTACTATCAACTATTGTTTTTCACTATTTCATTATCAATAATAAACTCTAAAGCAGCTTCTGGAGAGATAGCATTTTTGACAGACCCTTGAGGTCCTGGACGATGGAGAACTGGTATAATGTTATGTCTGGGTGTACGAGAAGTCTGGGCAACTTGAGGTTCTAAGTACCCCCTTGATGTGCGATCTTTTTCCACATAAAACTCTGGGTTGACTTCCATT
Organism: Meconema thalassinum; assembly: GCA_946902985.2. NCBI lineage: Eukaryota > Metazoa > Arthropoda > Insecta > Orthoptera > Tettigoniidae > Meconema > Meconema thalassinum. The sequence goes on from OX336392.1 coordinate 16,497,476, forward strand.
TCCTTAGAGTCGTCAGGAACAACAGCCGGCTTTCTTCTGCATTGCTTTCATTTTCTCTACTGTCTGTGTGGTATTCCAAGTGGTCTTTTTCTCGTTCATCTTCACCCTCTATACCTAGAACACTCTCAATATCCTCAGTCTCATCTAGTCAATGGCGTACGTGTTCACGGTCATTTTCACTGGGCGTTATTGACTTCACCCATAAACTATTTCAATTAAACCGTTCTGACGTTCAAAACTATAAAATAAAAGAAAAAATACCACAGCAATATCCGAGAAAACTGTAACGCCAGTAGGCGCGCGGAGGACAAATGTCCTCCACTTTTGCACAGCGCAAATAAACACGAGGTGACGGCGACAACTAACGAGCATAAAAGCTGACAATGCATCGACGGGTAGAGGGTGAGTGGGGAGAAAGGTATATGGCCACTCAAGGTCACAAGTGTTGCCAATCCTAATAGTCACGCAAAACAAAATCACTGGAGGACACCTGTACTCTGCGCGCCCACTGGAGTGTTAATAACACACATACTTTTCGAAGATATACACACCATAGTAAAAGTTTCCTGAAATTTATAAGCTCATTATAGTGGAACTTATAAAAACATCTCATTGAAGCCTGGCAAATGACCGCACTGCTATTTGTCCTGCAGATTGTGAGGTGTTGTGTGCTAACATGATGTGTTCCCAGGGCTGTTACTCTTGGCTTTCTTGTCTGGATTATTATTATTATTAGTCAGGTTTGTGCCAAATAGAAACAAAGAGGGCAATTTATACAGCAATTCAAAGTGAGCTCTTGCTTCAAAGTCATTCTTGCTCTACCAGGTAATATCTAAGGTGTAATAATTGTTTGCTGAAGATTGTACTATATTGATTTGAAAGCGAGCTATTCCTAGTCCTAACATATTCAATGCAGTACCTTGTATAGTTATTCAGGTATTTCCCAACAACCGTTGACGTCACTAGAGGGAAGAAAGCTTCTTTCAATCTTTGGCCAAATGCATGTGTTCTCTCTACCCTGGAAGTAGAAGAAAAGTTTCAGCTGAGGACACAGTTGTTGATAATTTTTTATGCCTTCTAGATACAAACCATATAAATCCGAGCCCATTCCAAGTGAAAGCGGAAGAAAGTCCTAATTTAGAATGGTGCGAGTGTAGTTTGTGTTAATATGCCTTCCGATAATGAATGTGTGTTGCCATGGGAATGTAATGATAAATAAGGTTAGGGAAGCGGACTGTATTTTGTTACCTGATATTTTTAATATTGTAATCTTGAACCTTGATACATTGAACACTGTAAGACATTTAATAATTATGGATTTAACTAAAAGAAAGTCACTACAGCTCTGTGAATGAAGATGTACGAGCACGAATCAATGCGACTTGGATGCGATTCAGAGATGTCACTGGTATTCTTTGTGATAAGATGCCTATCCGCCTAAAATCAAAGATATACCGCACAATGGTGAGACCAGTTGCATTATATGGTACAGAGTGTTGGCCAGCACCTAGAAGTGCTGAACACTCACTTCACGTCATGGAAATGGGGATGCTGCGAAGATCTTTAGACATTTCTCTGCTCGACCCTATCCCCAACGATTCGACATACAGCTGGCGTGGCTCCAATCAATGAGAAATGCAGGAATGGAGACTCCGTTGGTATGGACACGTTGTCCGTGCACCACAAAGTTCAGTCATCGGCTCGGCCTACCATCTAACGGTCGACGGCCAGAGACAGCGAGGGAGACCAAAATTGCGGTGGCTGGACACTATTAACGCAGATTTACGAACAAGAAACTTAAAATCGCGGGAAGCATTAGATCGCAAGAAATGGCGTGCATTGATCCTAAAAGCGGACCCCATTCCTACGGGATGACGCTAAGAAGAAGAAGAACTAAAAGAAAGTCGCTAGCAGTTAAGAACTCTACATGGTGTCACATTGCATATACACAATTCATTGGTTCAATTCCTAGATATGTTGGGTAATTATGTCAGTTAGGGAATAAATTCCTGTGTAGTTAGCAAAATATGACTGACTGTTTCTGAAACGGGCTTTAAAACAAATTAGTTAGAGAATTTAGGTATTCATGCTTTGATCAACAAGACTTCCTACATTTGTTACTGTAAATATTATTTCAGAGATTTAATGTCTACCATAATGCATTTAATGTCTACCATAATGAGTAATAAACTTACCTAGCAACACCAGATTACGAGGTTGTGTCAAAGAACAGGGCACCGCTGCAATGTTTTGAGGAATCTCAGCCAAGTACAGATCATCTAAGGTAGCTAATCTGGCCATGTATTGCTCCTTGGAGAATAATGTATCTTTTCTCTATCCATTTAATTGATTTGGAAAACTCAAACCTTAATTGTTCTCATCACCATTCCATTGTAAGGAAAATGCATTCTTGTAGCACCATATTTCAATGTTCATTTTCCCACCTCACAAGCATGCTTTATGTTATTTATGGATTATTTGTCAGTCAAAATGTTTCTTAAATCATGTTCACTTATTTTGAATTTACTGCTATCTTTCCACTCATGCATATGTTGGAGGGCAGTAGTAAGTCACGTCCACAACTTGTGGATTGCCATCACAGATAGTTTTCTAAACTATTTTTCCTTGTCACAATTTATTCACAGCATTCTGCTTGAGATTTAAGCTGCTTCGTAAAGTCATACATCAGACTGGTGTTCATGTTTGGAAGAGGACATCAACTGTGTTAAATGGAGTGAAAAAGCAAAAACTGTGCTTAATAAAATATATCTTTACTGCAGAAGTTGAATGTGGTATGACGCTCTCAACATCAGAGGTGAAGAGAAACTCATAGCACCAGTGTCTGCAGAAAAAGAAGAAATATTGTATTAAACTTTTTAACACAGAGACAGGCAACTCTAAAGCCTTGGTGTTCTACCAAACGATTCTCACACTTCGAAGTGATCTACCGCTATACTCTTACAATAACCATGTTTGCCAAGATTTAACATGACTTCAAGGTGCCGGTAAGAGAATTAATTAATAGAGAACAGAAATGAGCCTAACTAGCACTTTATAAATAATAAAAATGCAATATATCCACTTTTTGGTGTGAAATTTGGTAGGAATAATTGTCTTGATATTTGGTGAATAGAATGTCAAAATGCGAGCTATCACTTCACGTTGTCAGAATTTGACGCAATCGTTTCAAATGCAGTAGAATTAATGAATAACGCTCGTCATTACGATTTCAGCAAATAACATCTGCGATCTCCTAAGGTATATGCTGGTGTAGATCGCGATCGACGTGTTGCCAGCCCCTGGTTTAACATAATACAGGATAGAAAGCTTCGAAGCCATTCTTCTGTGTTGCCTTATTAACAGTTGATTGATAATTTTCAGTCGGTCAACACGAATTTATGCCCAATTATGATAGGAAAAAATCTACATGGGATTAATTATTGCCACAGATGATGTTCGCTTGACGATCCCCCCTCTGTATAATCTGAGGAAATAATAATCACATGTAGAGTTTTCAGATAGAATCAAATATTTCCGGGGCATAAATTCATGTTGACCAACCGAAAGTTATCAATCAGTTGTAATACAGGAGATCGGCCATGATGGAAGAACTCAAAATTGCAACCATAGTAATGTGACTGTTCAATCGTTACTTATTTGAGGTTATGTGATCATGTCAAAAGAAACAAAAACCATTGAGAATTGGGTGTTGTCGTGAAACTCATTCTGCTCAGCAAAATGATTTCATGATGCTCATTGACCTACTTGATATGCAGACCAAAGTTCATACAGGTGAACCAAGATACAAAATGTCTTCTTCTCTAAGCACTATGTTTGAAAAGGGCTTATGAATTTTTGTACCTGGTATAATCTTTTAGATATTTTCAAGACTTTTGGCATACCAACTAACGTTCATTGTCATAATGGTATATAGTGAGTCTCTACCTTAAAAGACAGTACGCATTAAATGGGGCGCGCTGATGCCAGATCTACTGCATATACAAAGTTCTGCAAGAGCGGGCACATGATGTAATATAACTCGTAAACAGGCGTGCTTTTACGCAAAACTCGGGAAATTTCCAAAATATTTGTTTGTTGTATATAACTGTAGCTCATACCTTGCAGCGAACAACGCTACAATATTTAGATATGATACGCCGAACCTCAGAGCGCGAGTTTAATGCACACATTATAACAATTTATATTTTTCAATTATTCATGAATATGATAATATTATAATATGTTATTCCCGGAATGAACAAAGGCAAACCACGGAAACCACTTAGAGGATGGCTGAGGTAGGAATCGAACCTGCCTCTTCTCAATTTTGTCTCATGAAGTTGAGTACACCCCGTTCCAGCCCTCAGACCAGAATTAAATTTCTTGGCGGAGCCGGGATTCAAACCTGGGCCTCCACGGTGACAGCCAGGAATGCTAGCCACTACGGTACGCAACGAGGCGGACAATTTATAAAGAACTCAAGGACCACTTCATTTCACAGTTTAACTTCACACCATGAGTCGGGGAGATACTGGCGCCTGAGTAAACAAACTTATGCAGCATCAGCGCTGGGCGTTAGGAATAAGTGCGATAACTTATGAATGCTATCCGATATCGAGCTCGGGTTTGTTTTAAAATCTTTTTCACATATTAATGAACATTTCTTCTCGCTTAGTCACCAACGTAAAGTCAATAGCAAAAAAGTTCGTCGCTACGTAACTTTCCTGTGATAACATCTCAGATTTTTCAAGTAACATTTAAGAAAAAAAATCATAACTTTCTTACTATGAAAATAATTACTGCCCTGAGAAATAGAGTATCTTCTACCAATATCGGGCAATCTGAAAATAAATTCTTGATCTGTTGCGATCATTAGTTCATTATCTATGGCGTGATAAGTTTTATATCTGCAAAAATACAGATTGGCGCTAAAATATCGTAATTGTGAAAATTGGGCCATGTGTTAATTATTTTTGGCTTTTACTTTTTACATCATCATAAAGAGCGGAAAATTCTCTATATGACCACGCAAACAGTTTCTTAGATTTGTCACTTTCAATTATTGGGAAATGGCAACATCGCCGGGGTGGAAGAGGACGAAGCTAATTGCAGGACATAGGAGTGCGAGTGAGAGGCAACTACTACATTTAATTCCATACTGTCTTTTAAGGTAGAGACGCTCTATAGAGATCCGTAACATAGTTGTCCAAAGTTTGTGTCATGTGGAATAATATAAATATAGTCCATGGAAATCTGAGTTAGTCACAGGGATCAGTCAAATGTGCAAACTAAGACATCAAAAATATGTTGTCAACTTGGATGAAAAGGATAAATCTTACAAATGGTCTGAATGCGAGCGGTGAAGATGTGGGCTTATCATGAAGGGATGATATTGTTTGGCTAATTGACTAGTATAGAATGAATTCAACTGAGAGACATATAAATGTGCTAAATAAAGAGATGCATCAAAAAGTTTGATGGAGTCAGAGGACAGGTTGTGAATATATCCTAGATTTTAGCATTGGAGGGATGATGAATGCATGTTCCCTTTGACTAGCACCAGCAGAACGTTTTCGCCACAGCTGCAATTGGATTTACTAGCAATAGTGTTTTTTACATATATTTTTTTAACATTACTAATTCAGTGTTCTGTGCTTTAGAGCACTGCATGATTTTTCATACATACTGATGATTCTCTTGGAGTCCATTATCAAATGTCTAGTAGGAGTCAAATATTTTCCTTAATCTGCTATTTTAGTAATGCCTTAATATGCACATACAGCTGTATATAGTGTCTTGTTATGAATCGCTTCCAACATTCCTTTTTCTTTTTTCTCTGTTGAGTTACGGGATTAGTTGATATGCCCTCAAAGGATCTGTTGTCCATTTGTTACTAGCTGTCTGCTCTACAGTCAGCATCAGGGTCTCGCTGTTTCTTAAAATACGATGATCAGTTCCGTTTCAAATGCCTAACATAGTTTCTGATCCAGCAGGAGAGTGAATTAAGACAACAGATCTAGATTTAAAGTATAATTTTATAACTCAAGGATTAAATTTTCTTTTTTGATCTGAAATACAATAATACAATATGATTCCTTTTTGTTCTATATTTCAAATTATGGTCAAAGTTTTTTTTTTAAATATTTTTATTAGTAGTTGTTAATTGTTTAAAGTATTTTTGAATTATTTACACTAGGCTGTTTTTTATTTTAGCTCCACTGAATTTTATAATTTTAAATTTGTAGAATAACTGTTCTATGACCCCAGTATTGTGCCCTTAAAGAAACATACAACAGCAGCAGCAGCAGCTCACTAATCATACGACGGATGGCTTGGTGGCTAAAATGATTGAGCAACATTGTATCTATTATTGTATTTATTGTATTCAATAGGAGTGCACGTTACTGCTTGTTTGCAGGTAATGGTTCTTATTTTGTGCTATTTGGGGAAGAAGAGGCATATCAATAGAATATTCCTGTGTGTGATTGTTCAAAGAAATTCCTTGATTGAAGTATGGCTGTAGATTCCTGTTTCTTGTTGCTAAGTGACAAACACTTGTTGACATTCATTATCAAGACTGCCTGCTTGTTTGCCAGGACTGAACATTGTGAACGGTGCTGATAATCAAGGCGTGAAATTAATGTAGAAATTTAATGCCTTCTTTTTTTTAATAATGAAAAGTACAGCAGTCCCTAGATGTGAAGAAGTCAACTCTAGTAATCTAAAATGCATGATATTAAATTTTCGTTATCAGTGTTAAGTCAAAATAATAAATTTATAAATTCATATTCTTTTCTGGTGGGTAAGACTTGAAAACGAGGTCGCAGTCTGGATTTGAACTCTTAATCTCCTACTGTCTAGGCAGGTACGTTTAGCCACACACTGACGTGGTGATGCGCTATTGAGGTGACTTCTGGAATAAAGTAGAAACCTCATGATCTCCAGATGTCACACAGGTCTTTGGTTTGCAGAGCAATTTGGAGGTAATTTAATTTCCCTTGAAATGAAATTCCCATACCCACAACCCAGGTGCTTACGAACAGTGCATGCTGAAAGAATCTGTTTTTCCTGTCAGATGACCCACCTAGCAAATTACGGTACTAGAGAAAATAGTTATTCTTTGTCATTGCAACAATATGCTCAACACTTTACAGGACCATTATGAACAATGCGTGGGACATGACGGAGCACATCTTGAATATTTCGTGTTCAAGTTGGCAGCTCATATCATGTTCTAATGACAGAGCATTTCAGTACGGTCGGTTTTTCTGCACACAGTATTTGATTATCCAAGTAATTAGTCATGGATCCACTGGAGTGCATCAAGAAGAACTATGAATTCCAGAGAGGACAGAAAGTACTTTTTCAAACATAAGACCAAAGAAATATGCATTGGACCCATATCGACATACATGCCAATACAAAGTTGGACCCATATTGACATACATGCCAATATAGAGTTTATACCTCAGTCTATCAGTCTATCCAATGAAACATCCAATAAAAAGCACTTGAATGCTATGTCCATGCATTTTCTAGTGGATAGAGTAAATATTGTCTGAAAAGGTTATTGGTTTAGGCTCTTTAATATGGCTGAGGAAGTGGGCAGCTCACAAGAGTTAATTTTGCTCATAGTCGCAGTGCAAGCTGGGACAGTCTTCCCCCACTTACACTCTGCCTGCCTGCCTTCCTTCTTCTTCTTCTCTCCCCCCCTCCCCCCATTGGAGGGATGAAAGGGGGAATACAGATTTCCACAGGCCTGTTTTAAAAAACTTTGTCTTCTTGTTGTCCTTCGCCTTGTAAGCTAGAGGTAGTGCTGCAGAGGTTGATATGAGGTAGGAGTCTATGCAAGTTATGGGGGATTAGTAGGGCCCGGATGTTGATGCCAAGTTTTAAATGCACTTAAAATTTTCAAAATGACTGCAATAAATGACCTAAATATTCGAAAAATGCACTATAAAATGGAGAAAATGATATAATAATAAACTCACCATCATCATCATCATCATCTTGTACAGTTTCCAGCCCCAGGCTGGGTCTGTTTGGAACATAAGCCACGCCACTTAGTCCTTTCTTCCCACCACCTCTCCGCTGTCACTCTAGTCCAGTCCTCGCCTCTCTTCTTGACACATTCCTCCACTCCTTTCAGCCATCTATCTCTTGGTCTTCCCCTTGAACGTTTCTTCTGCATCTGCATCTCATGTATCCTCTTGAGAATCTTCTTCTCTTCCATTCTCTTTAAGTGTCCACACCACCTCAGTCTTGATGTCTCAATCCTACCTTGCAAGGGCTCCTCTTTCACTATTTCCCTGACCTTTTCATTCCTCACCCTGTCTCTTCTTGTTACTCCAATCCTACTTCGCAGGAACTTCATTTCACCTGCCTGTATTCTGCTTATGTCTCTTCTCTTCATTGTCCACGTTTCTGATGCATAGGTCAATATCGGGATATAGTAGCTTCTGTATAACACTTCCTTGCTTTTTTGTGGGACATCTTTATTCCACACTAAGCTCCTAATGCTTCTCAGAAATGCTTCTGCCTGTCTGCCACGTTCCGTAATCTCTTTGTCATTTCTCCCATTTTCCTCCACTATACTTCCCAAGTACTTGAGACTTTCCACCTTCTTCAGCTGTCCACCTCCAAGTGTTATCCCACTCACTGGTCTGTCCTTTTTCCTGGTCGTTAACAGGATCTCACATTTACTGATGTTGAACTTCCATCCGTACTCTCCCACTGTTTCTTCCCAAGCCTTCAGTTGCTCCTGAATTTCCTCCTCCTTGTTTCCCCAGACCATGAGATCATCTGCAAACACCATTGCTTTCATCTTATCTTCTCCTATCTTTCCTGCTATCCGTGTCATTACCTTGTCCATAACCACAATAAAGAGAAGGGGTGACAGCGCACTACCCTGTTTCAGGCCACTCATTTGTCTGAACCAGTCTGTTCTTTCCCCTCCAACTTTCACACAACTCACACTTCCACAATACATCTCCTTCACTCTGCCTACAGTCCCTTTTTCCACTCCCATGTTTTCCATTGCTTTCCAAACCTTCTCCCTACATACACTATCATAGGCCTTTTCGATGTCCAGGAAGGCCATCAACAGATCCTCTCCAAATTCGTAGTGGTGTTCCTGGAGCTGTCTCACTGAAAATATGAGATTTACTGTTGATCTCCCAGGTCTGAATCCATACTGCTCCTCTCTCAATTCTCTCTCCACTTTGGCTTGTATTCTACTTTCTAATATCTTTTCATATATCTTGGCACAGTGTGGTTTGAGTGTGACTCCCCTGTAATTTCTGCACTCCTTTCTGCTTCCTTTCTTAAATATTGGGACAATTAATCCTTTCTTCCAATCTTCTGGAGTCTTTTTCTCCCTCCATACCACCCTCGTCACGTGGTACAGCCACTGTTTCCCAACCTCCCCTGCTGCCTTCACCATTTCAACACTCACTTCGTCCACACCCGGTGCCCTTCCTCCTTTCATCTTGTCTATAGCCATCTCCAGTTCTCTCCAAGTCAGGTCCTTTTCCATTCCTGTGTTGTCTTTTCCATCTTCCAATACAATGTCTTCCTCCCTATGACCATTTGGATTCAGCAAATCCTCAAAGTACACTTTCCACCAATATTTCAAGTGATATCTGAAGCTCAAACTGAAGGTTTATGTTCATAGAGACGTAACTCCCTCACACAGAGCTGTGACATGACTAAATTGGAAAAATATGACCTTAAAAGGCCAACTTCTCTAAAATATGACCAAAAAATCTACCGAACTTTAAAAAATGCACTTAAAATGGAAAAATAGAAAGAAAAATGCAAAAAGATACAAAATAAAAATGACATATTTGAAGACGGGGTTGCCCGTCCGGAGTTCCTATGTACTTCAGCATTGTTTTAGACAGCTCAGCAAAAAGATGGCACGTCATAAACAACCGGGTCTTAGTGAGTAGGGTCTTATTGGTTGTTGTGAATGAGTGCGGTTAAAAGTTCTAATGTTGGGTTCTGGGAATGAACATTGCAGTATGATACATTTAAAATAAGGTATTGAACATTAAGATTTTTTTTTTCTATTTTAATAATCTCTAAGTGTTTGTAGTTCAGATAGAAGCCTATATTCACCACTCAAGTAGTTGGTGAGCAGCATTTATGGTTTCAAAACTCTCTGAAGTATGCATGCATTAAAATCAATGTTATGACATTCCACATGTTTTCTTTGTTGTAGTGTGTGACAGGTGAAATAAGTGATTTTATTTAAACTCCTGAGGATTGGAAAGTAATTTGATCAGTTATCGAAGCTTGGTATAACGAGCAGAAAGATCGGGAGGAAGAGGAAAAGGTCCATCTTCAATCAGTTAATAGTGGGGTAATAGTACATTCTGCTGTTGCAGACTTACTGCCTGTACTTCAGACAGGTTACTTTCATGCTCCTTAATATAATTCCAATTTAGTCTGCAGCTTGTGTGCCCAGTATAAATTGTGGCCATGCCTGCGAGGTATTTTATACGCTTATGTAAGTTATGTATTATTAAAGACTTCCTTTCATAGCAAATGTTCATAGCCAGTCTCACATCTTTATATCCCATTGCAACTTGCCCCCTTTTCAAAAGACTCATTTTTCTTGCGACACGAGACCTTAAACCCTCGTGTCATGTTTCATATCACATTTGAAGATGCCAAAGCATCACAATCCGGAGACCACTGCCAGCTGGATCGCATCCCTCCTGGCTGCTTTAGACTGCCTGCCCATTCAACGCTCAGAGGCATACAAGATAGGTTGCAGCACCATCCCACTGTGATCACCGCGGCTTTTTCACTGCCAGCTTCATCGCGTCCCTCCTAGCTGTTTTAAACTGCCTGCCCATTCAACACTCAGAGGCGTACAAGATATATATTAATTGCAGATTTCATTTCTGATTTACAAAAGAGCACACAGCAGTACGGCATTCTAAAATCCAAAACACAACTTCGCGGAAAACAAACAACAAACGGTTGAACCTCGTAATTCAGTGAGGCTCCAAAGCCTTTCACACTCAAAGCAATGGCTTCTTACCAAGGAAGTCAGACCGTACCTAACCTTACCGACAGTTCTACCCACAACGTGCCCAAGAAATCCCAGAAAAGTTATGCTTCTGCAATACAGTTAACACCGAATAAAGAACAGGCTATTATTATTGACGCCTTTAACATCAATACAAAACAAATGTCTGCAACAGTGACTTGAAAAAGTGGCGATCACAGAGGGTTGGTGCTGCTCTTAGCGTCTATATTTGGAAACGAGGTTGTACGCATAAACCAATGCTATAATCGTTGAATGGGCAGGCAGTCTAAAGCAGCCAGGAGGGATGGTTGGTTGGTTCTTAAGTTTAGGGGCTGCGACAACGCGGTCATGTAGCCCCGTGTACTTTGGGTGTGTGTAGAATCTGTCTGATAACCGGTGTTAATTGTGATGACTGTATTAGTGTGTGTTATCTGTTTTTTAATCTAATAACAGACTGCAACTTAGAATTTTTCAAATAGTTCCTACTTTTGCCGCCAAGCGCCACCGTCAACGACTACTAGGCCAAGTTCAGAACTTAGCTACCAGACGCCACCGCAGTCAGCTCTTGACAACGAACGTAGAAACCTAAGAGCGTTGTTTACATTCTTAACCTATCCAATTTAGCTTCACACAGGTGCAATTAGTGGAAGGTTCTTTAACATGCCTTAAATCTATGACCTGGGACCGCCGGCTTTACTTCCCCTCCGAAGGAAGGCTTGCTGAGGGATTTTTAACGCTCTTAAAAATCCGACGGCTTCGGCCGGGTTTGAACCCGCTATCTTGGGTATAGAAGCTCAGCATGCTACCGACTACGCCACCGAAGCCGCCCAGGAGGGATGCGATCCAGCTGGCAGTGCCGGAGACATAGTAAGGCACTTCAATAATTTAAATTACTCTTCCCTGATTGAGAAAAGTCTACTCCTGGTATATATTAGCACTTAATAGTTTCCATGAACTAGGTCACCATTATATGAAAAAAATGTATTGCAGTAGTAAATTGTAACCCAAGGAGGTTACATGTTATCAGTAAAGGAGTATAGGGCCATGTATTATCCACTTTTAAGATCTCCAAGCTATTTGGAAGTTCCAATTTTTAGATCTCCAAGCTATTTGAACACTTATATTTACGATGTTAGTTTGTTATTTATATATATCTATGGATTATTCTGTGATTCTTTAGAAGATTGTTAGTTCCATGATAGAGATTATTCTTGATAGTATCTGTTGTTATATTTCTATGGAGATTGTTTGGAGAAACTCTTTGAGACAGAGGAAGTAGTATCTGTTGAGCTTTTGTAAGCAATACGGTAGAAAATATGAGGGGAAAAGAGATATGGTTTGGAAGATTGGGTTAGTTTTAATGATGGTCTGTTTCAGTGTTTGGCAAGAGATTATGAGAGTGGATGTTAGTGGTGTTGTGTAAAAATTGTGAAGTGAAGATAATAAATATTTGTAGGAAATGAGTCCCTCATGGTAAATCAAATACCACCACCCCGAAGTAAAAGAGTGTGAAGGATTACAATATCCATCAATTTCCTTAACATATTCATTCATGTCATTCACCCTAATATATACCAGTCTACTGTGGAAGTTTATTGAAGCAGCTCTTTCATTTCTTTTCTCCTATGTGAACAGCATTCGTGAAAAAAATAATAATAATAATACCATGAATTGCTAGAGTAGTAAATAATACACCTGCTCCCATATTATTGCATTGCAGTGAGGATTTCCCATGATCCAAGTTTGAGAATGGTGTAGATACAAATATTCTGAATAACAGAAAAGGAAAAATGTACAAATTAAGGTGTATCTTGACAGTTTAGTGTTGTTACAAACCATGTGGACTGAAAAGAACAATAAGAATCATGCAGTGCTATTCTTTGTGTTCTTTGAAAACACTGCCATTGTTGAAATGAGATCTGTGATCTGATTTCTAAATGCAAGAAATGTGCGTCCATGAGATATGCACTGTCAAATGAGATTTGTGATCCGATTTCTAAATGCAAGAAATGTGCGTCCATGGAATATTCACTGTCAAATCAAATCACTTGACAGAGACAATGTTATGGATGAATCTCCTGTCTGCCAATGGTACTGACATTTTAATGTGGAGGATGCCTGTCTGTAATAATGCTGCAGTCGGTTGACTAATGCACTTATTGAAATTGGTGAATAATTTCTGCATCTTTCATATCATTATTTTATGAAACTGTGAAAGGTCCTCTTGAAGTACGGTACAGAAAAATTGGTGCAATGTGGTTCTTACGAATGCTTACTGATAAACACAAGAAAAAAGTGTTACTCGAATAAATATGTATTACTGGATACAAAACGTGGGTTTGTTGCTCAGTACCTGCCAGTCAATGGAATGGCACAAGCCTTGTTCATTAATCAAACCCAAATAATTCAAATAAAAAGAGTAGACTTAAACTCACTCACCATCTTCTGGGATTGAAATGGTGTATTCCTTGGTGTAACTAGAGGAGCTAATGCATATTGTGGCAGGCATTTCATAGCTATCAGCAGGTCTAATGTCTAGTGGCATTGTGCTCCTCACATGTAGCCATGCCATTCTGCTGTGATCACGAAAGTCAAAGGTAACAAAGGACGGTGCACATCACTAGCCAAATACTCTCACAAGTGAAGATATCTCGCTGGTGATGGTCCAATGAGCCAAGAATCATTAGTTAACTTACTGATAGTTTCCAGTTTGGGTAACATAATATACAATACTAACATTGTGGTGTTTGAAGCCATATTTTCAGTGTTGCCTTAGTAAACAAGAGTTTAGTGCTTTTCAGTCGGTCAACACGAATGTACCCAAAAGAGATGGGTTATGCCCTAATCCTGAAATAAATTACATGAGATTAATAAAACACTAGGATGACCAGTTTCGATCGTCAAGCGATCATCATCAGATCCAATACACTTAGGCTATAAAATCTATGTTTGAAATACAGGTGAAAATATTTACAATATGTACAATTATTTAGTTGCAGTATTGGTACTGCAACTGTCAGTGTATGCTAAATGCAGTATATATGTTAGGTGAAATGCTAAATGGTGATGGCTATCCGGAGATTGTACTTTAGAGAGATTATATGGTTGTAAACTATGGTTAAACTATAAAATTTTAGGCTAACTACTTATCTGATTGTCTTCCGTACTACAGCTATTCGCAGTTTCCGTGTTCACTTGAACTCGCTGTGCGGTCGACTGCGGTGGTTATCTTAACGACTGGTTTTTCCCTGCCTTCCCCCCCTGTCCCTACGTGCTGTGGGGAGTGATCGCGATGTGTTTATGTGAGGTGTTGCCAACCTAGATAAGATGTATGTTATTGAATGAGGTGGATCTACAACTATTAAAGACCGTGGATTAGTCCTCGCCACGCGTGGAGCATAACCCATTCGAACTAAGCGTTGACGGTCTTATGAGGACGTCCCGGCACCTTTAATACTGCCTCTAATATGGGCCTTGGTTTATTGCAGAAGAAAAGTACATCGTACACCTGATCCAGATAACATTTACCTATTAAAAACCCCCTAATTTCCCCCCCCTTTTTTATCTAGCTTGGCTGTGTCGCTAAATTGTGTTTTGTTTCCGACAGGGTGTGTTTTTTAGTAGCGTGAAGAGGGGTGAGCTCTCCATGAACGTGTGTTCATTTAGATTGTTGGGATTGTTTCGTTTGGCTAGGTGTATCTCGATTGCTTCCTTTATGTCAAGAGCTCTGCCTTTCGATTCGTGATGGATTATTTTAAGGTCCGACTCTATGTTGGTAAAGCTATGCCCTGCGTCACACATATGTTCGCACACGGCTGAATGTGTTCCGTATCTTATCGCATTCCTATGTTCATTATAACGTGTGTCTACTCGCCTTCCACTCTGCCCGATGTAATTAGCTTGACAATCGGTGTCTTGGCACGTTATAGAATATACCCCTGACCTTGAATACGGGTCACGTTTATTTAGATTACTATTTAGGAGGTGCCTAGCGGTTGTGTTTTTCGTCGTGAAAGCTATCTTTATGCCTTGCTTTTTGAATAGGTTAGTGATTTTATATGTATTCGCATTCACATAGTTGAAACGCGCAAATTTTTTCTCATTACTGTCCGGTTTGGGAATCGTTTTATCTTTATTTTTATGTTTGGCTATAATTTGATTTATTTTGCTTGGCGAGAAGTTGTTTTCCTTTGCTATTTGCATAATAGTTCTTATTTCCTTATTATAGTTGTCTTTTGACATGGGTATGTTTAAAGCCCTGTGCACCATTGAATTGAAACCCGCTAGTTTGTGCGTACTGGGGTGATTAGACTGATTGTCGATTGCATGCGAGGTTTGTGTTGCTTTCCGGAATATGGAATATGAAAGGTCGTTGTCTTTACGTTCAATAGTTATATCGAGATAATTTATTTTCCGGTCTATTTCGGATTCCTTAGTGAATTTGATAGAATGGTGAAGGCTATTAATGGATTGGAGAATTGTTTCTTCGCTTGTTAGTTCAGTATCGTAGATGCAAATTACATCATCTACGTATCTTTTCCATATTACTATTCCCTTTGTTGAAGTCTTTTCTAAGAACGCATTTTCTAGTGCATTGATGAAGATGTCAGCGATTAACCCACTTAGTGGCGATCCCATTGCTAGGCCTTCTCTCTGTGTGTATATTTTATTGTCGAATTGAAACACGTTTTGGGTGAGAACGACCCTCAGTAATCTCACGATCTCTTCAATTTCTTTTACCGAATTGTTGGATTTTAAGTTGTTTTCGATAGTGTTGATTGCTTCAATAATCGGAATATTGGTGTACATGTTAGTTACGTCGAAGGATACTAGCCTGAAGCTAGGTTTCATTTGTAGGGTGTTCAATGCTGTTACTAGTTCTGTTGTGTTCTTTACCGAGTTGTTTTTGTCGTTGGAAAGACGGCTTTTTAAGATTTTTAGTAACTCTTTGCTGATTTTGTAATTAGGGGCATTCCTACAATTGACTATTGGTCTCATTGGGCATTCCTTTTTGTGTATTTTTGGTTGTCCCCTCAATGACGGTATTTTCGGGTTCATGTTTATTAGTTTTGATTTTTCAGCTTTGGTCAGTATGTATTCTGTTTCTTTTAGCGCACTTTTTATTTGTTTTTGGAATTTGTTGGTGGGGTCTTTTGTTAATTCCTTGATTTCGTTGTTGTTTAGGAATTCGACTGTTTTTTCAATGTATTCTGTTTTGTTCAAAATTACTGTAGTGTTTCCCTTATCTGCTTTTGTGATGATTAAGTCATGTTCTTTTATTTTTTGTTTCAACGACTTTATTTCTTTGATTTGTTTGTTGTTTTGAATGTTATTGCTATCGCCCTCTCGTTTGAGGATTTTTTTGGCTTCGTTGGTGGCGAGATTTTTGGTTAATTCCCTGTCTTCTGCTGGGAGCTTGTGACTGGCTATCTCAATATCTGTGATTAACTGTTTTATATTGTGGTTCGTGTGTGCGTCTGTGCAGTTGTATTTCAAACCTTTGTCTAACATATTCATTTCACCTTGAGAAAAGGTTACGTTCGTTCTGTTGTTTACTCTGCTGTGGAAATTTAATTCATTGTTATTCGTGTGTTGTTCGTTAGATTGATGGTTCTGTGTTTCTCCTAGTTTTCTTAATTTATTTTCTAGCGTTTCATGCTTCCTCGTTGCTCTGATTTTGATGGTGTCATGTAGGTGTTCGGTGAAGCTGTCCCATTGGGCTGCGTGCCAGAAATTACTTAGTTGCAATTGAATGTCGTATAATTGTTGGTTAATTTTTTGCTTTCTTATGTATGCAAATCTTAATTCGTTTTTTATCCAAAGCGCTTTGGCTTGTTTAGTTGAAATGATCGAGGCTGGTGTGTTCGGTACGGTTTTAATTGGTACGTATTTAGGGGTGAGGTTTAGTTCTATACATTTTTTGTTGAACCAAATTGACTTGTCTAAATTCATGAGTTTAAGCCTGAGTGATTTGAATTTCTTGGCTTCACGATTTGCCTGACTAGCCGTGAACATTGTGGTGTTTGAAGCCATATTTTCAGTGTTGCCTTAGTAAACAAGAGTTTAGTGCTTTTCAGTCGGTCAACACGAATGTACCCAAAAGAGATGGGTTATGCCCTAATCCTGAAATAAATTACATGAGATTAATAAAACACTAGGATGACCAGTTTCGATCGTCAAGCGATCATCATCAGATCCAATACACTTAGGCTATAAAATCTATGTTTGAAATACAGGTGAAAATATTTACAATATGTACAATTATTTAGTTGCAGTATTGGTACTGCAACTGTCAGTGTATGCTAAATGCAGTATATATGTTAGGTGAAATGCTAAATGGTGATGGCTATCCGGAGATTGTACTTTAGAGAGATTATATGGTTGTAAACTATGGTTAAACTATAAAATTTTAGGCTAACTACTTATCTGATTGTCTTCCGTACTACAGCTATTCGCAGTTTCCGTGTTCACTTGAACTCGCTGTGCGGTCGACTGCGGTGGTTATCTTAACGACTGGTTTTTCCCTGCCTTCCCCCCCTGTCCCTACGTGCTGTGGGGAGTGATCGCGATGTGTTTATGTGAGGTGTTGCCAACCTAGATAAGATGTATGTTATTGAATGAGGTGGATCTACAACTATTAAAGACCGTGGATTAGTCCTCGCCACGCGTGGAGCATAACCCATTCGAACTAAGCGTTGACGGTCTTATGAGGACGTCCCGGCACCTTTAATACTGCCTCTAATATGGGCCTTGGTTTATTGCAGAAGAAAAGTACATCGTACACCTGATCCAGATAACATTTACCTATTAAAAACCCCCTAATTTCCCCCCCCTTTTTTATCTAGCTTGGCTGTGTCGCTAAATTGTGTTTTGTTTCCGACAGGGTGTGTTTTTTAGTAGCGTGAAGAGGGGTGAGCTCTCCATGAACGTGTGTTCATTTAGATTGTTGGGATTGTTTCGTTTGGCTAGGTGTATCTCGATTGCTTCCTTTATGTCAAGAGCTCTGCCTTTCGATTCGTGATGGATTATTTTAAGGTCCGACTCTATGTTGGTAAAGCTATGCCCTGCGTCACACATATGTTCGCACACGGCTGAATGTGTTCCGTATCTTATCGCATTCCTATGTTCATTATAACGTGTGTCTACTCGCCTTCCACTCTGCCCGATGTAATTAGCTTGACAATCGGTGTCTTGGCACGTTATAGAATATACCCCTGACCTTGAATACGGGTCACGTTTATTTAGATTACTATTTAGGAGGTGCCTAGCGGTTGTGTTTTTCGTCGTGAAAGCTATCTTTATGCCTTGCTTTTTGAATAGGTTAGTGATTTTATATGTATTCGCATTCACATAGTTGAAACGCGCAAATTTTTTCTCATTACTGTCCGGTTTGGGAATCGTTTTATCTTTATTTTTATGTTTGGCTATAATTTGATTTATTTTGCTTGGCGAGAAGTTGTTTTCCTTTGCTATTTGCATAATAGTTCTTATTTCCTTATTATAGTTGTCTTTTGACATGGGTATGTTTAAAGCCCTGTGCACCATTGAATTGAAACCCGCTAGTTTGTGCGTACTGGGGTGATTAGACTGATTGTCGATTGCATGCGAGGTTTGTGTTGCTTTCCGGAATATGGAATATGAAAGGTCGTTGTCTTTACGTTCAATAGTTATATCGAGATAATTTATTTTCCGGTCTATTTCGGATTCCTTAGTGAATTTGATAGAATGGTGAAGGCTATTAATGGATTGGAGAATTGTTTCTTCGCTTGTTAGTTCAGTATCGTAGATGCAAATTACATCATCTACGTATCTTTTCCATATTACTATTCCCTTTGTTGAAGTCTTTTCTAAGAACGCATTTTCTAGTGCATTGATGAAGATGTCAGCGATTAACCCACTTAGTGGCGATCCCATTGCTAGGCCTTCTCTCTGTGTGTATATTTTATTGTCGAATTGAAACACGTTTTGGGTGAGAACGACCCTCAGTAATCTCACGATCTCTTCAATTTCTTTTACCGAATTGTTGGATTTTAAGTTGTTTTCGATAGTGTTGATTGCTTCAATAATCGGAATATTGGTGTACATGTTAGTTACGTCGAAGGATACTAGCCTGAAGCTAGGTTTCATTTGTAGGGTGTTCAATGCTGTTACTAGTTCTGTTGTGTTCTTTACCGAGTTGTTTTTGTCGTTGGAAAGACGGCTTTTTAAGATTTTTAGTAACTCTTTGCTGATTTTGTAATTAGGGGCATTCCTACAATTGACTATTGGTCTCATTGGGCATTCCTTTTTGTGTATTTTTGGTTGTCCCCTCAATGACGGTATTTTCGGGTTCATGTTTATTAGTTTTGATTTTTCAGCTTTGGTCAGTATGTATTCTGTTTCTTTTAGCGCACTTTTTATTTGTTTTTGGAATTTGTTGGTGGGGTCTTTTGTTAATTCCTTGATTTCGTTGTTGTTTAGGAATTCGACTGTTTTTTCAATGTATTCTGTTTTGTTCAAAATTACTGTAGTGTTTCCCTTATCTGCTTTTGTGATGATTAAGTCATGTTCTTTTATTTTTTGTTTCAACGACTTTATTTCTTTGATTTGTTTGTTGTTTTGAATGTTATTGCTATCGCCCTCTCGTTTGAGGATTTTTTTGGCTTCGTTGGTGGCGAGATTTTTGGTTAATTCCCTGTCTTCTGCTGGGAGCTTGTGACTGGCTATCTCAATATCTGTGATTAACTGTTTTATATTGTGGTTCGTGTGTGCGTCTGTGCAGTTGTATTTCAAACCTTTGTCTAACATATTCATTTCACCTTGAGAAAAGGTTACGTTCGTTCTGTTGTTTACTCTGCTGTGGAAATTTAATTCATTGTTATTCGTGTGTTGTTCGTTAGATTGATGGTTCTGTGTTTCTCCTAGTTTTCTTAATTTATTTTCTAGCGTTTCATGCTTCCTCGTTGCTCTGATTTTGATGGTGTCATGTAGGTGTTCGGTGAAGCTGTCCCATTGGGCTGCGTGCCAGAAATTACTTAGTTGCAATTGAATGTCGTATAATTGTTGGTTAATTTTTTGCTTTCTTATGTATGCAAATCTTAATTCGTTTTTTATCCAAAGCGCTTTGGCTTGTTTAGTTGAAATGATCGAGGCTGGTGTGTTCGGTACGGTTTTAATTGGTACGTATTTAGGGGTGAGGTTTAGTTCTATACATTTTTTGTTGAACCAAATTGACTTGTCTAAATTCATGAGTTTAAGCCTGAGTGATTTGAATTTCTTGGCTTCACGATTTGCCTGACTAGCCGTGAACATTGTGGTGTTTGAAGCCATATTTTCAGTGTTGCCTTAGTAAACAAGAGTTTAGTGCTTTTCAGTCGGTCAACACGAATGTACCCAAAAGAGATGGGTTATGCCCTAATCCTGAAATAAATTACATGAGATTAATAAAACACTAGGATGACCAGTTTCGATCGTCAAGCGATCATCATCAGATCCAATACACTTAGGCTATAAAATCTATGTTTGAAATACAGGTGAAAATATTTACAATATGTACAATTATTTAGTTGCAGTATTGGTACTGCAACTGTCAGTGTATGCTAAATGCAGTATATATGTTAGGTGAAATGCTAAATGGTGATGGCTATCCGGAGATTGTACTTTAGAGAGATTATATGGTTGTAAACTATGGTTAAACTATAAAATTTTAGGCTAACTACTTATCTGATTGTCTTCCGTACTACAGCTATTCGCAGTTTCCGTGTTCACTTGAACTCGCTGTGCGGTCGACTGCGGTGGTTATCTTAACGACTGGTTTTTCCCTGCCTTCCCCCCCTGTCCCTACGTGCTGTGGGGAGTGATCGCGATGTGTTTATGTGAGGTGTTGCCAACCTAGATAAGATGTATGTTATTGAATGAGGTGGATCTACAACTATTAAAGACCGTGGATTAGTCCTCGCCACGCGTGGAGCATAACCCATTCGAACTAAGCGTTGACGGTCTTATGAGGACGTCCCGGCACCTTTAATACTGCCTCTAATATGGGCCTTGGTTTATTGCAGAAGAAAAGTACATCGTACACCTGATCCAGATAACATTTACCTATTAAAAACCCCCTAATTTCCCCCCCCTTTTTTATCTAGCTTGGCTGTGTCGCTAAATTGTGTTTTGTTTCCGACAGGGTGTGTTTTTTAGTAGCGTGAAGAGGGGTGAGCTCTCCATGAACGTGTGTTCATTTAGATTGTTGGGATTGTTTCGTTTGGCTAGGTGTATCTCGATTGCTTCCTTTATGTCAAGAGCTCTGCCTTTCGATTCGTGATGGATTATTTTAAGGTCCGACTCTATGTTGGTAAAGCTATGCCCTGCGTCACACATATGTTCGCACACGGCTGAATGTGTTCCGTATCTTATCGCATTCCTATGTTCATTATAACGTGTGTCTACTCGCCTTCCACTCTGCCCGATGTAATTAGCTTGACAATCGGTGTCTTGGCACGTTATAGAATATACCCGGGACGTCCTCATAAGACCGTCAACGCTTAGTTCGAATGGGTTATGCTCCACGCGTGGCGAGGACTAATCCACGGTCTTTAATAGTTGTAGATCCACCTCATTCAATAACATACATCTTATCTAGGTTGGCAACACCTCACATAAACACATCGCGATCACTCCCCACAGCACGTAGGGACAGGGGGGGAAGGCAGGGAAAAACCAGTCGTTAAGATAACCACCGCAGTCGACCGCACAGCGAGTTCAAGTGAACACGGAAACTGCGAATAGCTGTAGTACGGAAGACAATCAGATAAGTAGTTAGCCTAAAATTTTATAGTTTAACCATAGTTTACAACCATATAATCTCTCTAAAGTACAATCTCCGGATAGCCATCACCATTTAGCATTTCACCTAACATATATACTGCATTTAGCATACACTGACAGTTGCAGTACCAATACTGCAACTAAATAATTGTACATATTGTAAATATTTTCACCTGTATTTCAAACATAGATTTTATAGCCTAAGTGTATTGGATCTGATGATGATCGCTTGACGATCGAAACTGGTCATCCTAGTGTTTTATTAATCTCATGTAATTTATTTCAGGATTAGGGCATAACCCATCTCTTTTGGGTACATTCGTGTTGACCGACTGAAAAGCACTAAACTCTTGTTTACTAAGGCAACACTGAAAATATGGCTTCAAACACCACAATGTTCACGGCTAGTCAGGCAAATCGTGAAGCCAAGAAATTCAAATCACTCAGGCTTAAACTCATGAATTTAGACAAGTCAATTTGGTTCAACAAAAAATGTATAGAACTAAACCTCACCCCTAAATACGTACCAATTAAAACCGTACCGAACACACCAGCCTCGATCATTTCAACTAAACAAGCCAAAGCGCTTTGGATAAAAAACGAATTAAGATTTGCATACATAAGAAAGCAAAAAATTAACCAACAATTATACGACATTCAATTGCAACTAAGTAATTTCTGGCACGCAGCCCAATGGGACAGCTTCACCGAACACCTACATGACACCATCAAAATCAGAGCAACGAGGAAGCATGAAACGCTAGAAAATAAATTAAGAAAACTAGGAGAAACACAGAACCATCAATCTAACGAACAACACACGAATAACAATGAATTAAATTTCCACAGCAGAGTAAACAACAGAACGAACGTAACCTTTTCTCAAGGTGAAATGAATATGTTAGACAAAGGTTTGAAATACAACTGCACAGACGCACACACGAACCACAATATAAAACAGTTAATCACAGATATTGAGATAGCCAGTCACAAGCTCCCAGCAGAAGACAGGGAATTAACCAAAAATCTCGCCACCAACGAAGCCAAAAAAATCCTCAAACGAGAGGGCGATAGCAATAACATTCAAAACAACAAACAAATCAAAGAAATAAAGTCGTTGAAACAAAAAATAAAAGAACATGACTTAATCATCACAAAAGCAGATAAGGGAAACACTACAGTAATTTTGAACAAAACAGAATACATTGAAAAAACAGTCGAATTCCTAAACAACAACGAAATCAAGGAATTAACAAAAGACCCCACCAACAAATTCCAAAAACAAATAAAAAGTGCGCTAAAAGAAACAGAATACATACTGACCAAAGCTGAAAAATCAAAACTAATAAACATGAACCCGAAAATACCGTCATTGAGGGGACAACCAAAAATACACAAAAAGGAATGCCCAATGAGACCAATAGTCAATTGTAGGAATGCCCCTAATTACAAAATCAGCAAAGAGTTACTAAAAATCTTAAAAAGCCGTCTTTCCAACGACAAAAACAACTCGGTAAAGAACACAACAGAACTAGTAACAGCATTGAACACCCTACAAATGAAACCTAGCTTCAGGCTAGTATCCTTCGACGTAACTAACATGTACACCAATATTCCGATTATTGAAGCAATCAACACTATCGAAAACAACTTAAAATCCAACAATTCGGTAAAAGAAATTGAAGAGATCGTGAGATTACTGAGGGTCGTTCTCACCCAAAACGTGTTTCAATTCGACAATAAAATATACACACAGAGAGAAGGCCTAGCAATGGGATCGCCACTAAGTGGGTTAATCGCTGACATCTTCATCAATGCACTAGAAAATGCGTTCTTAGAAAAGACTTCAACAAAGGGAATAGTAATATGGAAAAGA
Organism: Meconema thalassinum; assembly: GCA_946902985.2. Taxonomy (NCBI): domain Eukaryota; kingdom Metazoa; phylum Arthropoda; class Insecta; order Orthoptera; family Tettigoniidae; genus Meconema; species Meconema thalassinum. Next base: position 16,521,190 of record OX336392.1, read on the forward strand.
TACGTAGATGATGTAATTTGCATCTACGATACTGAACTAACAAGCGAAGAAACAATTCTCCAATCCATTAATAGCCTTCACCATTCTATCAAATTCACTAAGGAATCCGAAATAGACCGGAAAATAAATTATCTCGATATAACTATTGAACGTAAAGACAACGACCTTTCATATTCCATATTCCGGAAAGCAACACAAACCTCGCATGCAATCGACAATCAGTCTAATCACCCCAGTACGCACAAACTAGCGGGTTTCAATTCAATGGTGCACAGGGCTTTAAACATACCCATGTCAAAAGACAACTATAATAAGGAAATAAGAACTATTATGCAAATAGCAAAGGAAAACAACTTCTCGCCAAGCAAAATAAATCAAATTATAGCCAAACATAAAAATAAAGATAAAACGATTCCCAAACCGGACAGTAATGAGAAAAAATTTGCGCGTTTCAACTATGTGAATGCGAATACATATAAAATCACTAACCTATTCAAAAAGCAAGGCATAAAGATAGCTTTCACGACGAAAAACACAACCGCTAGGCACCTCCTAAATAGTAATCTAAATAAACGTGACCCGTATTCAAGGTCAGGGGTATATTCTATAACGTGCCAAGACACCGATTGTCAAGCTAATTACATCGGGCAGAGTGGAAGGCGAGTAGACACACGTTATAATGAACATAGGAATGCGATAAGATACGGAACACATTCAGCCGTGTGCGAACATATGTGTGACGCAGGGCATAGCTTTACCAACATAGAGTCGGACCTTAAAATAATCCATCACGAATCGAAAGGCAGAGCTCTTGACATAAAGGAAGCAATCGAGATACACCTAGCCAAACGAAACAATCCCAACAATCTAAATGAACACACGTTCATGGAGAGCTCACCCCTCTTCACGCTACTAAAAAACACACCCTGTCGGAAACAAAACACAATTTAGCGACACAGCCAAGCTAGATAAAAAAGGGGGGGGAAATTAGGGGGTTTTTAATAGGTAAATGTTATCTGGATCAGGTGTACGATGTACTTTTCTTCTGCAATAAACCAAGGCCCATATTAGAGGCAGTATTAAAGGTGCCGGGACGTCCTCATAAGACCGTCAACGCTTAGTTCGAATGGGTTATGCTCCACGCGTGGCGAGGACTAATCCACGGTCTTTAATAGTTGTAGATCCACCTCATTCAATAACATACATCTTATCTAGGTTGGCAACACCTCACATAAACACATCGCGATCACTCCCCACAGCACGTAGGGACAGGGGGGGAAGGCAGGGAAAAACCAGTCGTTAAGATAACCACCGCAGTCGACCGCACAGCGAGTTCAAGTGAACACGGAAACTGCGAATAGCTGTAGTACGGAAGACAATCAGATAAGTAGTTAGCCTAAAATTTTATAGTTTAACCATAGTTTACAACCATATAATCTCTCTAAAGTACAATCTCCGGATAGCCATCACCATTTAGCATTTCACCTAACATATATACTGCATTTAGCATACACTGACAGTTGCAGTACCAATACTGCAACTAAATAATTGTACATATTGTAAATATTTTCACCTGTATTTCAAACATAGATTTTATAGCCTAAGTGTATTGGATCTGATGATGATCGCTTGACAATCGAAACTGGTCATCCTAGTGTTTTATTAATCTCATGTAATTTATTTCAGGATTAGGGCATAACCCATCTCTTTTGGGTACATTCGTGTTGACCGACTGAAAAGCACTAAACTCTTGTATACAATACTAACATTACCAAGGGGCAGATGACCTCGTAGTTCCGCCCCTTAAAACAACAATAACTAACTAACATTACCAGTCGCGGCTTCGCCCGCGAATATTCTAGTTGTAAAGAGTACACTTAGCAAATCTCTATCATGAATGCTATGACTGATTTATCCTTGGTATGAATAATCCGACTTCATCAATTCAGCTACCTGTGCAGTGGTTAGGGGTTTGTCATTCCTTCATAGGTATATCAGAGGGAATATCACAGATACTGTTAATTTAAGGGCCTTTAAATGTGGTTTTCGGAGACCCTTTATAGTTGGGTGAAAAAGACCTTTCGTACCACATTCGCACGTGAAAATTGCGTTAAAAAATTCTAGAGTGCCCCTTGACCCCCTTAAGTGCATTATACTGTATGTATTGATGAACTTTACAGCTTAATTTGGTTCAGTGATAACCTTATAACCGTCTGGAAACTTTCACAGTAATGTAATAATCGGAATTGCATTGCGTCTTACAGAAACAGATGGACTTGTGAGATTCTGTTACCATGGTTACCGTGTTGCATTCTTTCATTATTTCATTGTAAATATACATGTTTTAAGGTATTTATTTAATTGTGAGGCATTTAAAGAGTAAGTGAGAGCGTTTCATTTACGCATTGGGTCATGCTGAACCTGTAGGTACCCCATATGTGTAGGTAGGTGTTAATGGGACCTTATTTTTGGTACAAAACTGGAATGGGACCTTAGCAGAATAATATAGGGAGGGATATTACACGACACATGTTCAGTGTGCATACCTGCCAACTCTTACGGTTTATCCGTAAAATTTACGGGAATTGCAGCATTTTACGGTTTTACGGATGAACGGTATCATTTTACGATTTCGTGGACAAAAATTTGAAACGATAATTTACATTCGATAATACCGCCCACTTCCGTACAATCGATTGTTTGCGTGGGTCGAAGGCAAGTCCACGATAGTCGATAACTCGTTCTTTGATATGATTCGTACTTTTAACCGTGTGATGTTTGTGTCGTCATTGTAATTGAATTTGAAGCCGGGATAACCGTTCTTCCATGTGAATCTTAGATGTCGACAGGCTCTGCTTCGCATATTCTTTGTTCCACTCTGTTCGCTCGTTGCGATTTAAACCATATTCTTTGACCACGTTAGTTGTTCATTGTTCGCGAAGTTGGCGTTCCTTGAATGTTTTCGTTTTTTAAGGTTATGGCATATTTTATTGAAGCGTTCGAGTTTTTGTGCTATAACTTCGTGCTTCGCAGTTTCCTGTATTCCTTGGACTAATTACATTCGTTCCACGTGTGTGTTTTTTTTTTTCTTCTACCATGTGCATATTCTTTCTTCACGAGGTTGGCGTCGTGTTCATTTAATGGTTTAAGACTTTGTGTGTTTTGACATGTTTTAATGAAGTGTTGGCTGTCTTAAGTGTTTTATGTTATAATTTTATGTGACGTTCAGTGATCCAGGTTCCTTTCGATGTTTTAGTAGATATCGAGAATGAACAAATCCAATAAGAAACAGTACTTCCAGACATTTAAAGAATCATACTCGGTTGATTTTCCGTGCATACTAAAATCAAGAAAGGGAGAAAAAATTGCCTTTTGCACGGTATGTGGGTGTGATATTAAAATTGCAGATGGTGGAAAAATTAAGTAATCATGTGAAGTGCGGTAAACACATAAGTTATGTTAAATCGAAGGAAGATAGCAAGAAAATCAACACTTTTTTGCTAAGTCTGGAAACGTTGACATTGGCGTAATTAGGGCCGAGTGTCTGTTTACTTCCTTTTTGCTGGAACACAATGTGCCCTTAAGTGTGGCTGATCATGCTGGTGCTTTATTTAAGACTAGCAGTAGTGCCCGGCTTCGCTCGGAGGATTTATTTGTTTTATGGATGATAATGAATACTAACTTACTACAGAAATGTTATTAAATCTAACAGAAAATGAATAATATAACTTTTTGTGATGGTGGTGGTGGTAGTGGGGGTGATAAGTAGTAGTTTACAGTCTAATTGACGTAACATTCAGGTCATTTTCCCGTAATATAATGATAATAATGAATAGGGAAATGGCTATTTGCTAACTACTGTACTGACATATGTAATATACAATCGAATTGAAAGATATGATTAGAAAGAGGAGGCAGTGAACTAAAAGACACTGCCTAGGGCCCATATCTCATTAGCTGTTCGAAAAATAAACACCAATAGTGTCGTCTCTTGTCGCATAGTGCCGTAGGAAAATATGCTGAGCAATTTGGAAAAACGTCGGCTGGCCCAACCTCCTGAGGTATCGGTAGCAAAAATGTTATTTATCGTCACATAGCACTCAACGATAAGGTTTGGAATAAATGAAGGTAAATTTGAAAGCACCAATGCTTATTGTCGCTGATAACCTCAATGTACTGCACCAACACCATGGCACTTATACAGGGGCATAATATTTTCAAGATAATAACTGTTTTAAGGGCCTAAGAAATCTTTTTGAACTTATTAGTCCCTGTGACTGCCATTTATAAGCAGCTTAAGATATAATTATTTTCACAATTCTGCACCAGAACACTGGTAGGGGTGACGTGATACAGCCCGCATTGCCAGCCAATAATAGACTTATTAAAATATTCTTACAGTTACACTACTACGGATATGAATAGTTCTAGCGCCTTAAAATGTGGTTTTTAAGATCCATTTGTCTGTTGTTCTAAATATAAGGAATGGAGAGGGTTGTCCAAAATATCAAGTGGACAGTGTTACCAGTAGGGTTTCAAAGGGTAAGTACGTAAAATTCGGTGCAATTAGGTGGAACGGTATAAATTTGTGCTAAGGGGCCTAAATGCAGGGAATAGAGTGGTCTGTCCAAAATATCATGTTGACGGTGTTACTCGTCGGATTCCAAAGGGTAAGTATGTAAAATTAGGTTCATCTCGGTGAAACAGTGTAGATTTGTGCCGAAGGGCTTAAATGCAGGGAATTGAGTGGTCTGTCCGAAATTTCAAGTGGATACTGTTGCTCATCGTGTTCCAAAGGGTAAGTATACAAATTTTGGTTCAGATCGGTGAAACGATGTTGATATGTGCCAAAGGGCCTAATTGCTGGGAATGGATTGGTCTGTCCGAAATTTCAAGTGGACAGTGTGGACAGGGTAAGTAAGTGGTCTGTCAAAAATTTCAAGCAGACAGTGTTAGTCGTCGGGTTCCAAAGTTTAAGTATAAACATTTTGGTTCAGATCGGTGAAACGTTGTAGATTTGTGACAAAGAGCCTAAATGCAAGGAATGGAGTGGTCTGTCCGAAATTTCAAGTGGACACTGTTGCTCGTCGGGTTTCAAAGGGTAAGTATACAAATTTTGGTTCAGATCGGTGAAACGATGTTGATATGTGCCAAAGGGCCTAATTGCAGGGAATGGAGTGGTCTGTCCGAAATTTCAAGTGGACAGTGTTACTTGTCGGGTTATAAAGGGTAAGTATACAAGCTACGATAGGCCCAGCAAGCCAGTAGTGGATTAAACCAAATGCTTTCAAAAATGGAACGAGCCTCGGACAGGATGGATTTAATAGACGACGACACGGCTGTACACACGGACTAAGATTTGGAACTTTAAACCTAAGAACGCTGACGGGGAAGGTGGAGGAGATAGTGGATATGATGGAAAGAAGGAAGTTGGATTTATTGGGATTGGCAGAAACAAAGTGGAAAGGGGAAGGAAGGAGAGTACTGAGAAAAGGCTATAGACTGTACTGGAGTGGGAACGAAGAGGGAAAGAGGAATGGAGTGGGAGTAGTAGTACGAGATGGTTTGAAAGAAGAAGTGAGGAGAATAAGTGATAGGATGATGAAAGTGAAAGTAGCACTGAGGGGAGAGACCGTAGAAATAGTGCAAGTATATGCTCCACAAGTAGGCTGCGCTTCTGAAGAGAAGGAGGAGTTTGAAGAGGAATTGCAGAAGCAGCTGGTAGGAAGAAATATGATTGTTATGGGGGACCTCAATGCCCATGTAGGAAGAGAAAGACAAGGTTATGAGAGTGTTCTAGGACCAGAGGGTTGGGGTGGAAGAAATGAGGAAGGAAAGAGACTGTTGGACTTATGCCTGAGGAACAGCCTGCTAGTTGGGAACTCCTGGTTTAAGAAAAGAGAGAGCCACACAATCACATGGTACAGTGATGACTTGACCAGGAAGTCGGTGGTCGACTATATACTGTATGAGAAAGAACTAAATAAGAACATCACGGACATCAAGGTTATACCATCGGAGAACCTGGATAGCGACCATCGATTACTGGTAATGAACCTGAGAGGGAGTAAGGAGAAGAAAGGGACTGAGAACCAGGAAAGACGTATAAGGATATGGAAACTGAAAGAAGGGGATAGAAGGGTCGAGTACCTCAAAATGGTAAAGGAAGGAATTCCAACAGATGAAGAAAGAGGGGTGGAAGAGGAATGGGCTAGATTTAAGAAGACACTAGTGGGTGCAGCAGAAGCAGTATGTGGGAGGACAAGTAGTAAGAAGAGGTGGAAGGAAACACCATGGTGGAATGAGAAGACAAAAGATATAGTAAGGGAAAAGAATAGAGCCTTTAGGAGGTGGTATCAAAATAGGACGGTAGAGACAAGGGAAGAGTACCAGGAAAGAAAGAAGGAGGCGAAGAGAGTGGTGGCTGAGGAGAGAAGGAAGTGGATGGAAGAGTGGACAAAGATGATGGAGGAGGATAGTGAAGGTACAAAAAAGGTCCTGTATGGGATGGTGAAAGATAAGAGGCGGAAGGATCCTACGGATTATGTTAGAATGGTGAACAAAAGGGGACAAGAGATAGAAAATAGGGAAGAACTGAAGAAAATGTGGAAAGAATATTTTGAAGAACTTCTGAACCCAAATGGAAAAGATGGTGAGGAGGAAGAAATCGGGGAAGAGGAAGATGAACTGCAAACAGAAAAGGACTTAACATGGAAAGAAGTGGAAGATGCAGTGAACAAGATGAAAGGAGGGAAGGCACCGGGTGTGGATGAGTTGAGTGTGGAGATGGTGAGAGCAGCAGGAGAGGTGGGGATACAGTGGCTGTACCGAGTGATGAGGACAGCATGGAAGGAAAGGAAGACCCCAGAGGACTGGAAAAAAGGAATCATTGTCCCGATCTTCAAGAAAGGTAGTAGAACAGATTGCAGAAACTATCGGGGAATAACACTGATGAGTCATTGTGCAAAGATCTTCGAGAAAGTTTTGGAAAAGAGAATTAGGACAAGGATAGAAGGAGGGATGAGGGAAGAACAACATGGCTTCAGAGCAGGAAGGTCCACAGTGGATTTGATTTTTGCTGTAAGGCAGTTACAAGAACAGCACTATGAATATGGAACAGATCTACTGATGGCCTTCCTGGACATTGAGAAAGCATATGACAGTGTATGCAGAAACAAAGTATGGAAGTCCCTGGAGGATAGAGGAGTAGAGAAATGGACTATAAAGAGGATAAAGGAGATGTACAAGGGAAGCGTGAGCTGTGTGAAAGTGGGAGGAGAGAGATCGGACTGGTTGGAACAAAGAAACGGCCTGAAACAAGGAAGTGCACTGTCACCGTTACTTTTCATTGTGGTGATGGATGACATAATGACCCGAGTGGCACAAGTAATTGGGGACGGAAAGATGAAAGCAATGGTGTTTGCAGATGATTTGATGATTTGGGGAAACAAGGAGGAGGAGGTACAGGAACAGTTGGACGTGTGGGAAGGAGTAATACAAGGATATGGGATGAAATTTAGCATAAATAAGAGTGAGATGGTGATCACAACAAGGAAGAAGGAAAGAACCACAACGGGAATAACAATTGGTGGGGAACAGCTGAAGAAAGTGGAGAGTTTTAAGTATCTGGGAAGCCTGATACAAGATAATGGAAGAAACGATAGAGAAATAAATGAGCGGGGGAGGCAGGCAGAAGCATTTCGGAGGAGTGTGAGAAGCATGTTATGGAGCAAGGATGTCCCTCAGAACAGCAAAAAGATCATATATCGGACGTACTATGTCCCTATCCTGACGTATGCCTCGGAGACCTGGGTTATGAAAGGAAGGGAGAGGAGCAAAATACAGGCCAGTGAGATGAGGTTCTTGAGAAGCAGTATTGGAGCTACAAAGATGGACAGAATAAGAAATGAGAGGACCAGAGAATTAATGAAGGAGGAACCATTACAGGATGGTATAGAGAAATCTAGACTTAGATGGTATGGACATGTAAAACGAATGGAGGAGAAGAGGATACCCAGGAGAGTACATGAGACGAAGTGGGAAGGAAAGAGACCGAGGGGAAGACCGAGAGACAGGTGGCTGAAGGGGGTGGAAGAAAGCGTGAAGAAGAGAGGAGAAGACTGGACAAAGGTGGAGGCTGAGAGATGGTGGGAAGACAGAAGACGTTGGAGAGGCTTGTGTTCCAAACAGACCCGGCCAGTGGCTGGAAACTGTGCAAGATGATGATGATGATACAAATTTTGGTTTAGATCGGTGAAACGGTGTAGATTTGTGCCAAAGGGCCTAAATGCATAGAATGGAGTGGTCTGTCCGAATTTTAAAGTGGACAGTTTTACTTGTTGGGTCCAAAGGGTAAGTATGACATATTTGGTTCAGATCGGTGAAACGGTGTAGATTTGCACCAAACGGTCTAAATGCAGGAAATGGGGTGGTCTGTCCGAAATTTTAAGTGACAGTTTTACTCGCAGGGTTCCAAAGGGCAAATATACAAATTTTGGTTGAGATTGGTGAAACGGGGTTGATTTGAGCCAAAGGGCCTAAATGCAGGGAATGGAGGGGTCTGTCCGCAATTTCAAGCAGACAGTGTTACTCGCAGGGTACCAAAGGGTAAGTATACAAATTTTGGTTCTGATCGGTGAAACCGTGTAGATTTGTGCCAAGGGGCCTAAATGCAGGGAATGGGGTGATCTGTCCGCAATTTCAAGAGGACAGGGTTACCCGCAGGGTTCCAGAGGGTAAATATATAACTTTTGGTTGAGATCGGTGAAACAGTGTAGATTTGTGCCAAAGGGCCTAAATGCAGAGAATAGGGTGGTCTGTCCGCCATTTCAATCAGACAGTGTTACTCGCAGGGTTCCAGAGGGTAAATATACAAATTTTGGTTGAGATAACTGTAACGTTGTAGATGTGTGCCAAAGGGCCTAAATGCAGGGAATGGAGTATTCTGTCTGCAATTTCAAACAGACCGTGTTACTCGCAGGGTACCAAAGGGTAAGTATACAAATTTTGGTTCTGATCGGTGAAACGGTGTAGATTTGTTCCAAAGGGCCTAAATGCAGGAAATGGGAGTGGTCTGTCCGAAATTTCAAGTAGACAGGGTTACCCGCAGTGTTCTAAAGGATAAGTATACACATTTTGGTTCGGATCGGTGAAACGGTGTAGATTTTTGTCAAAGGGCCTAAATGCATGAAATGGGGTGGTCTGTAGGAAATTTTACGTGGACCGTGTTATTCACAGGGTTACAAAGGGTAAGTATACATATTTTGGTGGAGATCGGTGAAACGGTGTAGATTTGGGCCAAAGGGCCTAAATGCAGGGAATGGGGTGGTTTTTCGGAAATTTCAAGTGGACAGGGTTACCCGCAGGGTTCCAATGGATAAGTATACAAATTTTGGTTCAGATCGGTGAAACGGTGTAGATTTGTATACATAACAGACAGACAGACAGACAAACATTGAGCTTTATATATATAGATGATGTTTCCCACATCAGAAGTTGCAAAGAAATATAGTTGTGGTCGCACGAAAACGACATGCATTGTAAATAAAATGGCAAAAAATGCATCATCTGAAGTTGTTATGTGCCTTCAGAACGGACCGGATACAGATAAATCCCTTTTCTTTTCATCAGTGAGAAACTACTTTTGTACTGCCTGTGACTACATCATCAACAAGTTTCCACTCAAGGATGACGTGTTAAAGAATGCTCAAGTTGCTAGGTTAGACAAAATTGAAGATGCACAGTTTTCTTCCATTCGTTTTTTTCTTGGAAAAGTTTCCTATCATGTTATGCAAGGAAGAGAATGAAACTACAGATGAGGTGGTGAATGAGCTTCAGAGGCAGTTCACAGCTCTTCAGGTAGATGACACTTTGGCTGCACATTAAGATGCTGCAAGTGATTCCAGTTGGGCACAAATATCAAGAATTGGTGGAGCCGATGGACTTCTTAAGTATAACCGAATTTCTAGAGTATTGCTCTCTATTCTCACCATACCCCATAGCAATGCAGAATGTGAACGTGTTTTTAGCCTTGTGAAGAAAAATAGAACACAGTTCAGGTCATCCATGTCCAATGAATCTCTGGAGTCTATTTCTATTTTGAAGACCAGGAGTTCTGGTCCCTGTTATGACAAAACATTTTCTCAAGACTTTTTGCAGGAAGCTAAAAAAGCCACAACCATGACTTAAAAAGTCGAACTAGCATGTGATTTGCAGTGTGTATTATATTATTTCTTGCCTGTGTTACGTTAAACAAGTTTTATTGTTTAAAGCCTTTTTCAATTATCGTATATCAGCTTAATCTATCAAGGAAGTCCTGTTATGTCTGCTCCAAACCAATATTCACCACGCCTGCTGCTGATTAACATGGATTTCTTCTTGGTTGTTATGTTCATCTACAAATCATGTAAGCAGATATGATTTCATTGAAGTATCATGTTTAAAGCATGAATTATTGTATTTTGTAGCCAAGAAGTATTATTATTTTCGTCAAGCCGGGGTATGTCGAAAATCGTTAGATTTTTATGTAGCGCGTGAGTTTTACTGATAGCCTTTTTCAAAAGTTGGCAGGTATGAGTGTGACTAGAGATCAAATTGAATGTGTAAGTGTAAGAGAGGGCCATGAGCCCTAACTTCGCCACTACCAAAGACATAAAATAATATATAAATAATAAATTATGTTACAGTAATGAAACATACCAAAACCATAAATCAGGTGTGGGAGGGTTCTCTGCACTACCCGAACCATGTGCCATTTAAGGGATGGATAGTCTTCCACTGTGTGGTGGCTCACACCATGGATCTGCCTATGAACTGAAATTTGTATAAAAATCTTTGCCATTGTGGAATTTGAATTCTTTGATAGTTTCTGGTGTTTGATACTGAATCCATCTCACAAAATACCATATTATGTAGGAAATAGCTTTTTCTCGCAATTTCTTTGAAACTTTTATAGTCGCTTGCTATCTATTGCTTTGACATCACTCGGCACAGTCGCTAGTCAACGCTGGAAATTTTTCACCAGCCGCCATCCAGTCCTGATCTGGCACTTTCTGATTTTCAGTTCTGTTTTACGAAGCTGAAGTGAATTTTGGGAGAAACTCCTCTTCACAGTGATCAACATATGATAGAAGTGGTCACTACTTCTTTTTTTTTAAGAAACTGGCAGCCAAGGAATATGAGGCGATGATACAAAAGATCATCACACGATCTGACAAGTGCTTGAATGTACATAGAAAAGTAGTGTAAAGTATGTTGTTATAAATTACAAAAAAAAATCTCTAAGTCTTTGCTAGTTGTTTTATAATTGAATTGGTCATTTCTAAAAGGCCCCATGTGCATGAAGACTAGTTTTGAGAAAAACACAAAAATTTGTTTTACATTTAAACTATTGATCTGAGACCAACAATATTTTGTACATTACATGTCACTGCCATAACAGCTGTCTTGACACAAAATTTGTTTGGTTTGGTTCATTACAAAGGACAGAATAAGCTTCCAAATTCTGCAAAATAAGGCCCTTTTAGAAATGACTCTCAAGAGTCAATATTTATATGTACTAAATGTTTAATATTCTTGTGATTATTTGTTTTTTAATGATCACTTGTATTAAACTTGCTAAAATCTTTATTTTGTAATGTTATCATTCTCTAATGGGCACATATTATGTATTTCATAACACGGAGTAGCATCATGTATTCCTCTAGGTGTCCTCTGCTGGGCATTTCAATAAATCGTCATAATACTCACATATTCATGTGGGATGTACGTCATAACTTTCTTGATGTCTTCTATCTTCTTCGGGCACTAAATTCGCCAATAATGTTGTATTCACACAAAAGTTCCACACGTATAGCCAACTTCTTCTTATAATTCAGAACACATTTTGCTCATCCTTTGGCTTCAGGGTGGGTCATATCAAAAATTCTTTCAGACAGAAGATTTTAGAGGACTATCGACCATTTTAATCTGTTTTGATATTATGCCTATTAACGGAAGTTTGATCGTTTTCTCTCAAAAACTCCATTATTCTCACCCCTTTGGTCAATGGTTGGTGCTATCAAAAAGCTTCTCTGAGACGTTTTTGGCCCTTATTCGAAGAATAGAACGATTGCATCTGTTCCTAGCTTGCTCTGGTTCCTTGCTAAACTGCCCCTTCTACCGCAGAAAGGGCCCTTTAGAAATGAATGCAAATAGCACTGCCATCCTGTGACTACACTAAAAGGCAGAAAGAGGCCTTTTCAGCATGGAATGCTGAGTTTACCTCTGAAAAACCCCAATCCATGTTTAACTCATTTTTACCAAAAATGTCATAAAGGGCCTTTTAGAAATGACCGATTCAATTATAGAACCGGCACTATTTTCTGAACGCCCCTTATATTAATGATTTTGAAAGAAAACCTTCTATACAGTTTTTCGAGAATTAGAGATATTAGCATTTTCTTCTTGGGTGGTTGTTAAGAAATGCATCGTACATATTTTGCCCTATGAATTGTCCAGTGCTATAGATTGCACCTGTTATTCATTGGGTGCTCGAGCCTGGAATATCTTAATTCAAATCCAAACCATGATTTTTTTGAAATAGGGGAGGGGGGAGGGCCTGTGATTAATTTGCTGCCATTAGCAATGAATGGCTCTCTCCTATGAATAAATTATTCTTGACAAAATGCATGCTGCATGTCAAACTGCTTTGTCATAGAAAAGTAACATATTCAGAATTTATAGTAGGTGAGACTGCCAGTTTCTTTGGCACGAAGTATGCACCATACCATCTCTACATATTATTCCAATCATATCTTCTTTCAGGTTTGTTGCAGTTAGCAAAGACCAGCTAGTTGGTCACTCAATTTATGTCATTGTAACATCCATACTCAGCACAAATCTTAACTTAATAATTGTAGGGATTCCATTAAAAATAATTCAACTAGTAATGAATGACTTGAGACTCTCCTTCCATTTTGAGCTCTACATGACTCCATCACTGTGAGATGTGATGGCACCAGCAGTTCAATTGAAACTTTTCCCTCTTCCAATCCATATATTGGAATTTGTTTGTTTGGCTGTGATAAATCACATACCATTACATCTTCCATGTTGTTCATATACAAGCAGCAATTGTTCAAACAGATCATCATCATCAGTTCATCTTTTCCAGATCCAGCTGGGTTGGGACGTTTATGGTACCTTCCCAGCTTCGTCTTTTCAAACACCATTGCTCCTCCATGATTGTTTTTCAGTCCAGATCCCTTCTTATTCTGTTTTTGATTGAGTTTAATTACCTTAGCTGAGTCTACCTCTTGCCCTACATGATCCTTCCTTCCTCCTTGCATCTAAGATTATGTTTCTCCCTTCTGTCTTAAAGTTTTCCACTCTGATTTCCTTTCCGACATCCATTTCTTATTGTCCCCCTTATTATCCTTCCTATCATACTTCTTAAAAATTTAATCTCGCTGATCGGGATTTGACTCTCCTGCCTTTTTGGTCAGTGTCTGGGTCTCTCTGCCGCATATGTCAGTATAGGGCAGTGGTACTTCTTCCTTCTGCATTAGTTTGCTCCCCGAGTACTTGAAGCTCTCCACAATTCCAAGGGTTTATCCCCTAATTTTTCGAGTACCTTTCCTTTCTCCCCCTTTCTGCACACTGAGTTTCATTGCATAGTTCCATACTTGTGCATTATGTCCAATCGACCTTCTTCTCTCTTTATAACGAGGTGGGAGCTACATAGCGACGAAGCTATGTACTTCCATATTGCATGTCTATCTCAACCTCTTTGGTACTGCATATTTTGCAGCTTCTTCGTAATTATTTGATCAGATCTTCACATTCTACGAACTGATATCGAAATCAACTTTCCTTATATTTATGTTCCAAGAGTTAAGTTCTCAACATTATTAAATGCTTACTACTACTTCAAATTATTGGATGTATGTGGTGTGCTTGTTTGACATAATTATATAATCCAAGTCCTTCCCTTAGTCAGTATTATTAATTTGCCCTTCCAATTGCCTTCTTTCTTTACTGTCTTATGTAAGATTATTAAACCATACCACAGCTTGATCTCTGTCTTCTTGGACCAATGAAGGAACATCCACTAATCCTGCATGACTTGAATATTCTTTTTTATCTTAATTTTAAACAACACACTGATGCTTGGAGAACCTAGAATAGTCTGTCAATCTCTATATGTGAATATTAAATTCTATATCAATTGAGAGAAAACATTTTTTTCAATACTGTACTACTGTTCTTTTTGAATATGAATGATGTAAGTCCAAATTCAGTATTTTTTATCTTTTATTGCTCACATAAGTTAGCTAGAGAATAAAATCCCAGTTTCTTCAGTTTTATAAATATTTTTTGTATATTTCATTATGGCATGTTTTCTATTTTATGTAGTATGTAGCATTAATAATTCTTTAAAACTGAGCTATGGTTTCTTTAGTTACGATTGAGAGTGACAAAATTCGAGATCTAGTGCATTTGTATTCTAAATTGGTTATATTTCACATAGCTTCTTAGTTGCTTGATTGCCCTTGATATTGGAGTGGTTTATTTTTAGTCTTTGTAATCATGCATTATTTGTGGTATTCATAATCCCTCTGCTGGAAACATTTGAATTACAGTGTATTTGTTGTTGTTATTGTTGTTTGTTACAGAACAGATTTTATTTCGCTAGTATAGAAATGCTATAAAAGATAGTGTTAACTATTACTTAACTTCCTCTGTTAACTACAGAATAAAGGGCAAGCATGTTTACAAAAATTTATACTCACTTCATTGAAGTACAATATCCTAGTGAATCTTAAAAGTGATAATTTACTCTGTTAATTGAATTTACTGAAATTATACTGAATAATTCTTTAAAACTGAGCTATGGTTTCTTTAGTTAAGATTGAGTGCGACAAAATTCGAGATGTAGCGTTATATGGTGTCTTTATACCAATTTAAAAACAGGGTAGGGTATGTCATGCCACAGGAGAGGCAGGTGGGATGAAGTATATAACAACCATGTCCTGTGTTTCTAAAGACAAATTACAAACTGAGACTCGATTGACTTCCAGTGGGAAATATGAGTCATTCAAGCTGAAGGACATGAGAGAGGAGCTGGTATTCAGAAAGGTGTAAGGCAAGGCTGCAACTTATTAACCATACTTTTCAATGTTTACATTGAACAAGCAATGAAGGAAATTGGAGAAAAATTTAAAGTGGGAGTGAAGATCCAAGGAGAAATAATTTCAACTCTGAGATTTGCTGATGACATCGTCATCTTGGCCGACACGCCTGAGGATTTGAATGAGTTTTTGAATGGTATGGACTCCGTCTTGAGGAAAGAATTCATGATGAAAATTAATAAATGTAAAACAAAAATATTGGAATGCAGCCGAATAAATCAGAATCCTCTATGGACATCAAATTGGCAGGTGATAAACTAAAGTAGGAGACTTCTGTTACTTAGGAAGCAAAATAACCAGTGATGGACGAAGCACAGAGGATATAAAAAGTAGGTTGGCTCAGGCAAGGAAAGCATTTCTACAGAAAGGGTATCTGTTGACATCGAATATAGATTTAGATATAGAAAGTCATTTTTGAAGGCTTTTGTCTGGAGCGTGACACTAGAAGGAAGTGAAACTTGGACTATTGGTGCAGCAGAAAAGAGGAGAATTGAAGCGTTTGAAATGTGGTGTTACAGGTGTCTTGGTGTGTGTCCTACCAACCTATCTCTTCACTTCATTAACAGTCGCCAGAAACATCTCTCCCACTAGTCTTAATACCTCTTCGTTTGTAACCCTATCTGCCCATCTGATCTTCATCCTTCTCGTGTCAAGCCTAGTTATGGAAGGAAGGGTCGAGGACAAGAACTGTAGGGGTAGACCAAGGTTAGAATATGTTAAACAGATTGCCTCGGATGTAGGGTGTGGTAGCTATGTAGAGATGAAACGATTAGCTCAGGACAGGGTGGCATGGAGAGCTGCATCAAACCAGTTAAAAGACTGAAGACACAAATAAAAACACCCTGATAATATCCACAAATGATTAATTACACAGACCTGCAGAAAAGAAACAAATTCTGCAGTACAAACGAAAATAGGTGTGTTTGATTAACTTTGCTGTGCTCAATTCGGAAATGCATTCTGCTTTTTCCCCCCTATTATATCTGGTTAATTGGCAATAGTAAAAACCATTTTGATTATTACAATAAAAATGGAATTGAGCCTAAACTAGATGTGATATTATAAATCTCACACCATTTTTGAATTCGGAATATTAACGTCTTATCAATATTGCCTATTAATTTACTGCAAAATCATGCTGGCCTGTCTTGCAAAAAAAAAAGCAATTCTGTGGTGCAAAATGTAAATGTGTTTGATTAATCTTGCTGTGCTGAGTTAAAAAATGCTGTTAGATTTTCCCTACTACATGTGGTTAATTGGCAATAGTGCAAAATGTAATTTTGATTATAACAATTAAAAGGGAATTGAGCCTAAACAAGATCTGATATTCAAGAACTGACACCATTTTCGGATTCAAAACATTAATCTCTATCAAAATTGCCTATTTTCTAATTTACCACAAAATTCAGTGTTGACCGACTGCAAGTTATCTGATTTCTTTTATAAAGGATTTTCTCTATTTTCCCACCTAATTAATACTATTTTATTGTCTTCATAAAACACTTGAATGGACATGTTTCGGGTCTTCCTTATTTACTAAATCACTAAAATACACAAACGGAGGGTTTTTTGAATAAAACTTTACTATCAAGACAAACTCAAAGAAACATATAAGTTACTACCATGGAGTACACTCTAATGCAGCTGATGCTCAGCATGTCCACCATTTTGATTCCTAATTTCCTTCAAACGAACACTCATGTTAGCGATAATCCTACGGCACACTTCTTCCGTGATTTCACTGCGAGCCTGAAGAATAAGGCGCCTAAGCTCCATTACAGTAAATCATGTGGACATTTTGGGAAAATAGTTTCTTTTAGGTGCCCCCAAAGAAAGAAGTCACAAGGGTTGAGCTCTGGACTATTGGGGAGGCCCAAAATTGTCCGTCATTGAAATGATCCGGAAATCGGAGTGAAATGACCCACATGTCGAAACGCTCGTGTAAGAAATCCAACACAATGTTTGCAGTATGTGGCCCTCCTCTATCTTGCATGAACCACCACATGTTGACAGGGCAACGCAGTAGCAAGAAGCTGTGGAACGAAGTTATTGCGGAGCATGCTCAAATAATGCTCACTGTTCACAGTTTCTTCAAAGAACAAAGGTCCAATAAGTCCGTGGCTGGTAATTGCGGTCCAGACTGTAATCTTCAGAGCATGATGTTGTCGTTCGTGAGGCACTCACGGATTTTCAGTACTTCAAAAGCATACACTTTGTTTATTAACCACACCGTCCAAGCGTTAAGATTTGTTCCCTATCCTCCGCCCAGCGAGCAAACAGTAGTCTCTGCCACTTGTGTTCTGCCGTGAGCTTCTGAGCTCTTGTTCGGGTATATCTGGAGGTCACTTTTAAGAATCCGTTGAACGGAGCGTCTGGATAGGTCCAGTTGCACTGCTGCCTTTCTACACGATTTGCTGGGGCTTCTCTGTAAAGCAACTCGTACCACTTCAATAGTCTTAGGTACAACTGTACATGTTTCGAGGCTTCACAATTTAAATAGCATGTATCTAAGAACAAACCAGTTATTAAAGTATTAACTTGATGGAAACATTGTTTTAAATACTTTTTAAACGTAACTAATTTTTGTGTCAATATGTATCCATCCCAAATGAATATTCCCTGGCGAACAAACAGGCTTCGGCCGAAGTCTCTTCGCTTCCATTATTGATCATTCCCGTACAAATTGATCATACAGCCTGCAAATGGTTCTCTTGCAAGGGGCCCACCGTATCGTAAACTGTGGTCAAAACCGCCTGCGAGTCACAACAGGTCTTTTCCTTTTATGAAAAGTAGCACAACTGCTGATTGCTGCTGCGTTGTTAGTCTTCCAATGTCGGCCATGTTGGAAACACTAGTCTCCTAGCGACAGTATTGTGAATTCCACGTCATTTCATCACTCATTTGTTTCTCCAATGTCCAGTGGTACTGCTGTTGAGATGCTCTACGGTATAATTATCTAGTGCGACTCATAAATTATGTACGAAACAAATGGTGACACATTTCGTGCTCCACCCTGTAATGTGTGTCTACGACACTGAATTTATTAACAAACTTAGAAACAATACTCCAAGCCACCAATAATCTACACCACTCCATTAAATTTACTAAGGAACCCTAAACCAATTGGAAAATAAATTATCTCGACATAACTATCGAACGTAAAGATAATGAACTATTATACTCGATCTTTCGAATACCTAAACGAACATCGCATGCAATTGACACTCGAACCATCCCAGCGTGTACAAGCAAGCGGGCTTCAATTCAATGGTATACAGGACATTAAATATACCCATGTAAAAGATAACTATAATAAGGAAATCGGAATAATTACAGAAATAGCTAAAGAAAATAAATATCCACCCAGCAAAATAGATGAAATTGTTGCCAAGCATGAAAATAAAATGACTCTAAAGCTGGATAATAATGAGATCAAATTCACACAGTTTAATTACGTGAATGTGATTACATACAAAATCACCAATTTATTCAAGAAACAAGGCATTAAAATAACTTTCATAGCAAATGACACAACTGGAAAGCATATGCACAAGAGTAATTTAAATAAGCAAGACCCGTACTCAAAGTATATTCAATAACACAGGTGTCGAGCAAATTACATTGGCCCAAGTGGTACAAGAATAAACACGCGATGCAAAGAACACAGGACACACTTGGCCATATGCAAACACTTGTATGATGCAGGACACAGATTCATTAACATTGAAACCGACTTAAAAATCATACATCACGAACCTAAAGGAATAGCGCTTAGAGACATAACGGAAGGAATAGAGATACACTTATCTAAAATAAACATCCCTAAACTTGTATGAAGCTAAATTGTTAGGTTAGATTTCGTCGGAACGCTCTATCAAAGTTTCAACGTTCACCACTAGGTATGATTGATATCTGGTAGCAGTAGTTGGAACTACTTGAAATTGAACTGAACTTGTAGCTCACCCTAAGGGTGTCCGCTAAAGCAGCTAATGACTCAGGCGAGCCGAACATGTCCTCGGACACTCCGGACACTAAAAGCCATACGATAAAAAAAATAAACCACTATCAATATCTTATCACAAAAATAAATCACATATAAGTAACAAATGTGACTACTTGAACTAATACTGCAACTAAATAAGTGTAAATACCATCAGCCATAGGATCTGATGATGATCGCTTGACCAACCAAGTGTCTTTATTAATCTCAAGTGTATTTGATTAGGAAACCACCCAATACAACCGTATTGTAAACATTACATTTCGATTACTAAGGCAACACTGAGAAATGGCTACCAACATGATAATAATTATCAGCATATGAACTCTCTTTAAGAAGGTTTTAAATAAATTGTTTTTATTATATATTTTAGTAAAAAATGGAAATACTGTGCTGAAGAAGGTTCTAAGGAAGACCCGAAACAGTCCACACAAGTGTTTTATGTAAACAATAAAATAGTATTGACTAGAGAAAATCCTTTGTAAGAGAAATCTGAATATAAGAGCCTTGACAATATGAAACCAATCATGGTTTATTTTATGAAAGTTATCAATCACTAAAAAAGGCAAAACTGGAAAATGGCTTCAAAGCATAGGAATGATTGCTCAGATTGATAGCAGCTCTGGCCTAGCCTCTTGCTTGTAAGTGGCTGCAAATACACTCGAACACTAACCAACAACCCAAGAACTTCAATAAGATAATCACTGGCTGCGTGCCCTAGGTTGTAGGATTGAATTGTGGCCCAGTCAGTTGGTATTTGAGGGTGTGCAATTTCAAGGGAGCCATGTCATTAGATTTACTGGCACGTTAAAGATCCCCTTTGCGGAAAGATAGTGGCAACGCATACTCTCTATCAGTTGTTCAGGCATTGCTGCTATAGTCTGTGCCACCATGATGTTAGTACATTATTTATCAGCGTGAATGGGTTGATTTTCACTGACTTAGAACTGGAGGTTGTTTATAGCCTGGCCTGTTCTTGCTTTAAAAACTACTTTATCAATACGTCATGCACTCCATTCTTTAGAAGTTTCAGAAACGTTTTTTGTAATTGCTAAATCCAACCCTCGAAAAATAGTTGGTCTGAATATGGCAGAATGGTGAAATTTTATCAATACATCATGCACTCCATTCTGCAGCAGTTTCAGAAATTTCTTTGTGTTTGCTAAATTCAGCCCTCTGAAGAGAGTTGATCAGAATATGGAGGCCCAAGCCAAGGACATCAAGTCTTACGTATGAAATGATATTCCTGGTATCATTTGGTTTTGACAATTCTTGCCATTTTACATTCTGATGGCTATAGCCCTAACCAAAAATTATGGGCTACTACTCCTCCGCCTCATCACATCAATGTCTTTAGTTGAATTCTACTACTATAATGGTCACCAATGCAACTTGGAATATGTCTCTCTTGTGGACAATACCTCCCATCCTTATTAACAGCATTTAATTAGCCAGGTCTTACTTTAGATGTGAAACATAAGTTTCTTCTCTGATATTCTCAAAGCACAAAACAAAATGTTCTCTCTCGCCATTAATATACATAGCTTTCTCTCCTGTGTTAGCTATTGACTACTGATTCCTATAGTTGTTGCTTTGCTGATATTTGGGCTTGTGTTAATAGCCCACCTTCACAAATTTGGGGTTGAAAGTTTAGAATAATAACATGATCTTCTCTCCATCAATTTTATTTTTAACGGAATCATTTGGGTTTGATTTAAGTAAAGTCTAGTTTTGCACAGAGAAACTAGGTTCTGCAACTAAGTTGCAAAACTAAATTTGAGTTCAATGCATCACTAAATCACAATGCCAGATAGGTTTGAAATGCTCCAACTTTCATGACATGAAACTAGCTGTTTCTTGTAATTTTGAGGCTTAAGTCTGTTTTCTGAAGGGTCTGTCATTCAGAGATTATTTCATGACCTTTGCCAGTTACACTAGTGAAGGAACATTAAGATTTCAAATTTCATTAAATTAGCTGTGAAATAATTAAAGCGAGGATTAGAGTGAAAATGATCAGTGTAACTTCACACTGCTTTTCTGTGAACTCTTGGGAATTTTACGGTGATATAACTTTTTGTAGGATTGTTAATCGTTGACGAACAATTACATGAAATAATATATTAAAGAAATTGAGATTTTCCGCCTAGTCAAAGTGTTCATAACTATTTAACCAATCAGGATCAGGTACATGTTTCAAGGCACTCAAAATCTTGACCACTTCATCAGCCTTTACAATAATATGAGCGAACATATAGGACATATCGACAAAAACTATGATCGTAGAACAAAAGAACATTACAGTATTAAAAAATAAAATATTTCAAATAACCGCATTAGAGGTGGACCAAGGACAAACATTCATTAAAACACATTAATGAACATTTAAAAACCCTCTAAGGGTTAAATCAACATAGGCCTATGCATTTTAATTGATGTGGAGAAACTTCTCGTGCTGGACTGTAGTTATTGTTTTTACCTTTTATCGGATATGATATTGTTCATACCATTTGGTCTTTTATAATATTTCTCCTTCATTGATTTACTCTCTATGGAACAAGTAAGAAATTCTACATATATTTCTAGTATCCTGCTGCCATGATTTTAAGAAAAACACCCAAGGTTTGAGAAATAACACTTACGAAATTAGCTTGTCCTTGGGAAGAGCATCGTGAAACTAGTTGCACTGTTGTGTACACTCAAGTTTCGTCTTACTCCCGTGAGTCTAGTTTCTTCATGTAGGCCTACTGTACACTAGGATAACATAGGTGATATAACAAGTACTATCAATAAGTACCAAAGCTATGGTACTTGTATAGAAGGTTTCAAAATATGAGTTGCATTTGTTGGTGAGATCGGCACCCGCCGGTATCGACCTCCATCCTGATCGATAGGCGCAACTAGCGCCCTCAACTAACTTTTAAACAGTTCGTTTTATGATCTGTTCACGGCACAACGCATTTAAACAGTTCATGTATTTTGTGTTAAATAAATCAGTTGAGGTTCATTTAATCGAGCGTTACATTTCATTGCCGCTTTAAAACCTCTAAAACAACTACTTTGACTGTGTCGACAAGTTGGCTGACATGGACGTAGTTATAAACCCAGACCAACTTAGCATCATGATGCTGTACAGTTTGCCGGCAAGTTTTGAAAACTTCAGAATTGCTATTGAGAGCCGAGACAATCTACCGAAGTCTGAGAATCTACGTACGAAGATAATCGAAGAACACGATAACAGAGTTGCCTCGTCAACACCGATGGAAAATCAAGGCGCCATGTACGTGAAGAAGAAAGGGCCTTCAAGGAAACCACAGTCGAAGCCTCAAAACAAGAACTACGGCTACTCTGGTGGTAAGAGTGACAAGGAGAAATCGTTTCCGTTCAAATGCTCGAAGTGCGGAATCAAGGGACATAAGGCAGTGGACTGCAATGTTAAGGTCAACAAAAACCAGCTGTCGGACACGTCACTCTTATCAGTCAAGGAACATGATATGTGCTAGATCGCGACGAGCAGTGTTGAAAACCTGTGGTGTCTCGACAGTGGGTGCACGTCTCATCTGTGCGGTTATGCGACTGTGTTTACAGGGATGGACAAGGGCGAGACTGGCAAGCTGAAGTTAGCGAGCAGCGCAACCGCAGAGATAAAGGCCCAAGGAACTGCAAAAATTGCAACAAGTGTAGACGGTAAAACTTGCAACGTTACTCTCAATGAGATTTTGCACGTTCCTGAGATCCGGACTAATCTCTTATCAGTCTCGAAGATGACAGACCTTGGTTTCTCGGTTGTTTTTGGCAAAGAGCAGGTGGAAGTTTTCGACCAGAATGGACTGACGAGGTTAGTTGCAAAGTGCAAGGACAATCTGTACTACGTACAGGGCACCCCACTGGAAAAATGTCGAAATGCAGTGTCAGAAGACAAGCGCGACGAGAATGTGGCACAGCTGTGGCATCGAAGGATAGGTCACGTCAACTTTCGTGATCTCGATACGGCAGTGAAGAACGGATCCATTAGAGGTGTGCAACTGAAAGGGAGATGTGGAGATCTAACGTGTGACATTTGCACGGAATGCAAAATGACTCGAATACCTTTCCCGAAAGAGTCAAATCGTGTGACCGGTAAGCTCTATATTATTCACACAGACGTTTGTGGCCCTATGGGTGTTGTGTCGAACGGTGGATCCAAGTACATGATCACATTTACGGACGACTACTCGAGATGGACAGAGGTACGGTTTATGAAAACGAAGTGCGAGGCGTTGCAAATGTTCCGAGAGTACAAGGCTTTCGTCGAGAAGCAGCACGGTCTGAAAATAAAGTGTGTACAGTCCGACAATGGACGTGAACATGTCAACAGGGAATTTGACGAGTTCTTGAAATCTGAGGGGATCGAGCGCCATCTTACAACACCATATACGCCTGAACAAAATGGTGTGGCCGAGAAGAAGAATCGGACCCTTGAAGAGGTAGCATGATGTTTACTCCTGCAATCTGGCCTAACGATGACATTCTGGGCGGAAGCGATCAGCACCGCAAATTATCTGAGGAACCGATGTCCAACCAAAAAGCTAAACGGGAAGGCTCCATTTGAGCGCTGGTTCGACAGAACTCCGACTGCACGCTATTTCAAGGACTTTGGGAGCAAGGTGTTCTGCCTGGACAAGACCCCAAACAAGGGGAAGTTTAGCCCTCGCTCAAAAGAGGGAATTTTCGTTGGATATTCGGAGCAGTCGAAGGCTTACCGTATCTGGATTCCTGAAACGAAGAAGATAGAGATCACGAGAGACGTTGTTTTTCGTGAGGAGATGACCGCGCCTAAGAAATAAATCGATGATCTGTTCCCGCGTGACTCTCCGGACAAAGATCGCGTTGAACCAGAGGATCCGATCCATGAACTGGAGTTCGAGCTGGTGTCGAGAGACGAAGTGCTGGCAGAAAACCGACCTGATGTTGCTGAATGGGAATTCCCCGATGGCTTCATAGGCTTTCCTGCCGACGATTACTTTGTTGATCCGGAGATCCAATCCGATGAGCAACAAGTGGCATCATCTAGGAGAAGAGACGGACAGCCTCGTTTGATTAGAACTGGAAAATCTGGTTGACCCCGCAAGGACTACGGTGATCGACAAGGGGAAGCGGCTAACG
Source organism: Meconema thalassinum (assembly GCA_946902985.2). NCBI lineage: Eukaryota > Metazoa > Arthropoda > Insecta > Orthoptera > Tettigoniidae > Meconema > Meconema thalassinum. The sequence continues at coordinate 16,545,502 of OX336392.1, forward strand.
TTGCTGAAATCCCAGTGACCCAGGCTATCTCCGGAGATTACTCACCTGCGTGGATCGAAGCAATGTTAGAAGAGGCAGTTTCGCTGATTTGGAACAATACGTGGAAGCTGGTCGACCGTCCCAAGGGGCAACATGTGATAGGCAGCAGATTCGTTCTCCGGAATAAGATTAACCCTGACGGCACCATCAGCAAGCGGAAGGCGCGCGTGGTAGCGAGGGGTTTCACGCAGAGACCAGGAATAGAGTTTCACGACATGTTCGCTCCAGTCGCAAGGCTGAGCACAATAAGGACTGCGGGGGCGTTAGCTGTACAAGATAATCTAAAGATCCGACAGCTAGACGTCAAGACGGCGTACTCGAACGGAGAAGTCGAGGTGCAAATCTTCATGGAGGCCCCGGACCATTTCGAGGACGTTCTTGCCCATACCATTCAAGACGAGTCGGTTGACGAGACTGTGCGAAAGACCGCAGATGAGATGCTGGAGAAGTTGACCAATCGTGACGTGGTGTGCTCACTAAACAAAGCGTTGTATGGACTGCGACAGGCAGGACGCGCTTGGTATCACCGTCTCGAGCAAGAGATGAAAAATCTCAAGGCGACTCGCTCGGATGCAGATCCATGCATGTACCACATCGGACCGGTCGAAGATAGGATTTATGTCGACGACATGATGATCATGGCTCGAGACGACAAGAAGATCGAAGTGGTGAGAGACTTTCTGAATACCAAGTTGGAGATCAAGGACTTGAGGTACGTGCAGTATTGTCTGGGTCTGGAGTTCGAGAGGAGCGCCAACCAGATGAAACTCGGCCAGAAAGGATACATAGACGAGGTCCTGGAGAGATTCGGAATGGCAGAGTGCAGGCCTGTCAGCACTCCCATTGATCCAGGTATGAAACTGCAAAAGGAAGACGTGAACCCTGGCGAACAAGCGGAGAGCGTCCCCTACCGATAGTTGATAGGAGCTCTAATGTACCTGTCAGTGGGAACGAGGCCGGACATATGCCATGCAGTCAGTTCTCTCTCTCAGTTCAACGACTGTCACGGACAGCAGCACTGGAAGGCTGCAAAACGTGTCTTGCGATACCTCGCTAACACACGTGATCTCGGCCTCATGTACTCGTACGTGGACGCTGACTGGGGAAACTGCCTGGTTGATCGAAAATCGTACACCGGATACGCGTTCACACTAGGCGGCGCTGAAGTGAGTTGGAGTCCAGGAAGCAGCCTACTGTGGCACTGTCGTCGACGGAGGCCGAATACATGGCCTTGACAGAAGCAACCAAGGAAGCTCTACACATGAGGAAATTCCTGAAAGACTTCGGAAAACCGATAGATGTTGTCCCAGTGAAGAACGACAATGTAGGTGCGCAGAAGCTGACGTCGAATCCTATGTTTCATTCACGGGCGAAGCACATCGACATCAGGCACCATTTCGTCCGAGATGCCGTGTCCAAAAAGGTGGTTTCAGTGGAGTACACTCCGACGGATGAGATGCCTGCCGACAAAAGGATTGCCAAGGCCCAAGCACGAGAAATGTGCTCAAAGCCTTGGCTTGAGACCACATGCACCAGGATGACTCGGCTGTTGGTCGAGGGGAAGCGTTGGTGAGATCGGCACCCGCCGGTATAGACCTCCATCCTGATCGATAGGCGCAACTAGCGCCCTCAACTAACTTTTAAACAGTTCGTTTTATGATCTGTTCACGGCACAACACATTTAAACAGTTAATGTATTTTGTGTTAAATAAATCAGTTGAGTTACATTTAATCGAGCGTTACATTTCATTGCCGCTTTAAAACCTCTAATAGCATTTATAGTGACTACTTCATAAACTGGGATAAATGTTAAACTCAATCTTTTGAATTATCATGGGTGTATTATATTTCGATTATGATGATCTACGTTTTTGTTTCATTAATAAAACAATGACAATATGCATTGCCAATGTCAGCTTATAAAGAAATCTATAAAATGGAGCATAAAACCGTTAATTCTTTGTTGGTGTTCTTTGTGAACAAAACAACGATGGTAAGCCAAAAGAACGGTTGTGATAAGAGCCCACTGTGTCATCAAAACAGAAGACTTATAATTCGCTGATTTTAATCAAATTCTTACACTTTATGGCTTAAAATCAAAAGAAAGTAGATTAGTCGCGGTAATATGAAATAGTTTCTTTTATTTTGTATAATTTCCTATTCCAAAATATTCTTTATGGCTTCGTCTTTACTACTTTTATCTGCTTCTCAACTTCCAGAAATTCATAGAAACAATAAAGGTAATTTGTTGACTGGGCAGGAACAATTAGCACTTGGCTATAGAATACTGTAGATCACTAGGTAACGGGGATCAAGACATCATTGTAAATATTCCTCTAAGTTTCTACTGTTTCAAAAATCGGTTCAACATTTGTGTCACGCTTGTACGTTTCAGGTAAATTGAGCCAAGGTGAGCCAAAGCTATAAAGCTGCTTGTCCTTCTAATGTAGCATGTTTTCCATATATATTATGTAAAATTAGTTTGGATATTCCGTAATTAACTTGTATTTTGCACTGTCTTATCAGAATTCTTATGCATCTTTGCACATCCTTATGTTTTATATCAAAGTTATTGTTTACCCTCCAAGAATGGAAATAAGCTTGTAAGGAGTCTGGATATTCTGAAATGGAGTTTAATTTTAAAAGTCTCTTCTAATCAGGTGATTTTAATGCCTAACATTTTCGTTTCAGGTAGAAACCCCTGTCACATCATACATCGGTTCACAAAACAACACCACAAACTATTCACAAGTAAGTAGATTAATAAGTATCATATTTTGACATGTTCAAGTCTAAAGGTACGATTTGGATCCTCGCCGCCTGCCTGGGCAGCGCGGCAGAGGTTCAGTAGGTTGTTTACATTGAGGAAATTTAATGTAGGTACGATCATCATGTGTAGTGCCGCTACCAAAACGGGAATTAAAAGATTATTGGAGGAAGAGGAAGACGATGACAACTTAATTCTAGCCCTATTGGTGCGAAAAAGAAAACGAAAGCCACGAAAGAGATCCACAAAACCCGAGAGAACGAGGGGTGCTTTAAAATATTGCATCATACAAAACTGGGTATTTGGATACAAACTCCACGAGTTTTTCGTCATCTGCCGCTAAAGACGACATTGTTGATACAAAGCACTCGGCTGGGAAATGTACGCAACAGGACAGCAATTATAATAGAAGTAAGTTGATAGACGCAAGATAAAGCATGACAACAACAATCTACTGCAGCACACCTAGTGGTATGGCGGTCAACTATGAAAATATTGGCTCTCAAGCATTGTAAAGTTTTTATTTTTATTTAGGCCTAACCGGGTCACTCCAATCCATACGTAATTTAGCCTAAGGACTTATTTCCGTTACATAAAATTGGTCTAAAATTAAATGCCATTTAAATGTTCTTTAGATGCCGTATTATTTGAATAATTTACTTTTTACGCCTTAAAAATGGCAAAAGATACAATTATTTTCCAATAATTGGTACGGCAAAATTAGCGACAAGTCGAGACATCTAGCGGACTTTTATAAAACGCCATTTTGAATAGCAGTTTTATGCTCCATTTCCGGGCTTTGTCTAATTTCGTTGCCAACAGGCGGCGCCGCCAGACCGGTCCGGGCGCGACTGGGCATCGGCGGCGGAGTTAGAAATGTATCCCATCTAAATACACGTGGAGCTGTAATGAGCTTCCGCCGCCTTGGCGGCGAGGATCCAATTCGTACCTTAAGTGTCATTTTCTGTGGTATTTATGAGGCCCAAAATTTGTTCAAGGTCAACTAAAAAATTTGCTATCTGTGTTAAAACTTCCTTTTTCTTATCTTGAAAGTGCTCTGCCAAATCTCATTATTTTCATGTGCAATCCAAAACTAGACGTCATTTAATAGCCTAGGTAAATATTAACATATATACCATAACAACTACAACACAAAGTGAAAATCCCAAAGAGGAACATTTTTTCACTTGTTTATTAAATATCAAACAGCAGCATATACACAATTTATAGCCTTTTTCCCACCTCATGATCATCAAGCAACCCTATTGCTGGGCCAAAGGGCACAATGTTGATGTTACCTGCCCTAAGACAAGGAGTCTCTTAAATCCCAAAAATACACAGTACAGTATATAACACAAACAATCCAAAGATGGCAAAATTAAAATATTGGAAGCAAATATCACCAATTCTCCCCCTTATGTGATGGCATAAAACAAAAGCCCAAACCCTATTTACTTGAAAAGAGTGAGTTTTTCTGCAATGTTAATCAGTTCTGCACTCCTCTTAGAAGATATATCAAAGACATGTTGTAATCCTTGAACACCCATTAACGGGGGTAAAAAAGATCCACAACCATTTTGTTCAGAACCAAATTGTTCTCCTGAAATTTGCTTGTAGTGATGATTCTTGCTGTCATCGAAGCAAGTCCCTTTCCTGCTACATATTTATTGTTTTTGAGATCTTCTCTGTTTTTCATCCATGGCACTTCAAATCTTCCCTCTGTGTTCTTAACCGTTTTCTGAAGTGGTCCATGGTTGCATAATTTACAATCACAAAATTTGGAAATGACGGAATCAGTCATTTGTGTTGAGTTTCAAGATTAGAATTACGCCGTTTAGGTATGGAAACGATAATTTTTTGCCCATTGGATTGTTTATACAGGTCCTCCCATGCGATTGGTCACAGAGGAGCGACCTCCAGTATTGGAGATTTGGTCTACTCTGGGGCACGATCAGCCTATAAAGCAAATACAATACAATACACCTGTTAACTTTGTACAAGTATGTTACAACTGAGATGCTGTAATAACATGGTGGTGGTGTAACAAAAAGAACTATCACCCAGGACTGTGGATTATTCCTTTTAGAAATGTGCATCTTGTTTGCCATATTAGTCCAACTCTTGTGTTCATTTCCTGCTGTTCTTTGTGTCTTACACATGATGGATCATCTTACTTTTTATGCTATAAATTGGCTTTGGTATTAATTTTGGCCAATACATTTTTCTACCCACTAATGTATTACTTCGGCTTCTATTCTCTTGGGTCTCATCACGACCTGAGTGTAGTATCTTGATCACTTCTCTTGCAGGCCAGTGAATTGAGGCCTTTTTTTTAAGACGTTGTTTCATTAAAACATCCAAAGCTTTTCTTGTCATGATTGGATGGACACATAAAAAAGGAAGAAATTGCCACTTGTCTTAAATAGGCCTGGAACATAATGTTTGAAAACTTGCTAATTCACACACAGATTGATGTTGTTTTACATTTAACCATTGTGTTTAAGCTGGTTATAGTATCTTTGTAGTAGTCCATCTTGTGCATACATCTAAATTTCCTCTTACAATGCAGCATATGTTTGATTTAGGCAATGGGCAGTCCAGACGACGGGCTAACGCAGATGGGGAGCCAAGAACTGGCAAATGACGCTGGTTACTACAGCCAGTCGCCCTCGCAACTGCAGTACAACCGTCCAATGACCATGAACCCCAGTGGGGGTAGCACGCAACAAACCACCCCTCAAACGCCTAACACTCCTTCCAGTATTCCTGACATCATTCTTACTGGTGAGTTAATGTACCATCTGTAATATGATATCCTGCAATTCCTTTTTTTAAATATATTTGTTATTCCATAGATTTCATTGGATATATCCTTATCCTTATCTTTGAATTCTCTTTGAAGTGTCGATGCCGGTTTATTCTTTATTTTATTTAAAGTGTTATTCACGAAATTCATACTATATCCATTGAGTTCAGCGACAGTATAAAATGTATTTATTTCATGAATGTAATCTTTAGACTTCATGGGGGGTATTGATAAGTCTGTAAAACATCAATATTTGTTTGTGATCCTGGATGTAAGGAATCCTTGTTAGATGTTGTGGTTTTTCTGAATATCTTGTAAATAAAAGATCATTGCTTCTTGTAATTGTGATATCAAGATAGTTTAAGTTTCCATTCTTTTCCGATTCCAAAGTATACTGGAATTTTGGTTCTAAAATTTTTACTTTTTTTTAACAAGTTATCAATACTGACTACATCATTGTTTATAACAACGAATGTATCATCTACATACCTTCCCCAAAAACCTAAACCAGGTATTTTGCTGGGTCGATGCAAATGCTGGCTATGATACTGGACGTTGGTGAACCCATTCCCAAACTGTCCATTTGTTTATATAATTTGTCGTTAAATTTGAAAAAATTGTTTTCCAAAGTGAATGTTAGAAGGGTTACGAATTCAGTAATTTTGTTTTAAGTTACACTGTAATTCTTAAACGCCTCTTAATTAACGGTACATGTTTCGGTCATTTGGGACCATCATAGCTTTTTTGTTTAATATATTTTTTTTATATGAAGAAACAAATTGTATTGAAAAGTGGTTAATAATTACAGTGTTATTATAAAATGCATAAACATTAACCATCATGACAATGGTAATAATTAATATCCGTGTTGACTGATAGTATTATACCGCCTTGTCAAACACTAAAGAATGTTGTTTAATTACTGCTTATACAGGGCGCCCGAGAATGTTGTCCGCAGTGGGTACGTGCAGCTGTGAGTGGTTGAGTCATGAGTTTAGTTGGCTGCACTGTGTCCTTCAAAGTGGGACTCCCACCTGTGGGCTGTCAGTGTGTATTGCGATAAGCGAGCGAGCCTGCATGTCTTCAGTGTGTATTACAGTAAGCAAGCGTTCAGATAGATTATTGGAAGAGTAAACAGTATACAGGCGGTAATGTTTACTACTGAAGAGAGAGGTTATTTTGGTGGAATAAGTTTTTCGCGAAGGCGATCGGTTTACAGAAAATGTAAAATTAAGATTTCAGGCGTGGTTTCCTAATTCAAAGTGTCCAAACCGTGATACCGTTTGGGATTTGATGAGTAAATTTCGTGTGACTGGCTCAGTTCACGATGTACCGGGAACAGGCAGGCCTACGCTTTTAACAGACGAAAAACTTGATGAAATCTCCGATATAATGCTGCGTAGTCCAAGTAAATCAACACGAAAATTAGCTCAACAAACAGGAATCTCTAAGTCGACAGCACATAAAGCTGTAAGAGACGAGCTTCAGTTGTTCCCTTATAAAGTTACCGTGGTTCATGAATTAAAACAAACTGATTACGGAAAAAGAGTGATGTACTGTGAATGGTTCCAGCATCTGGTATGAATGGCTGTGGTGAGTACAAAGTTTACTGTTTATTTGTTATGATGCAAGCGGCAGCAGTGCTACCAACGTAACTGCTGTAGGTGCTGCGGAGAACATTCCCGGACTCGCTGTACGCACATGTTTCGGTGTTCAGTAACACTCTCGTCAGAGTGGATTGAATTATAATAATCTTAAAACTAAGTTTACAAAGATAAAAAAGAAAATGGATATGCTTGCAACACACTATTAGACATTTAAATGAAAAGAAAGCTCACAAAAACAATTAGAAAATATAAGAATAAATAACAATAGATTGAACACAAATGTACCTTAAAGGACTGCTTGTTAATAAACATGTTTTGATTCTAGTCGCTGCTATATGATGTATCTTCCAGTTATATCACGATCACTACAGTGTGGTTTAATATTATCGGACGTAATATGACTAGAAATCAACCTTAATGGATTCGGCAGTCTGTATCACTTTGATGTGGTCTAACCTTAACATTTTCAAATGAAACATACTTGTCAGTTACCATGTTGTTAATAGATTAGTGAAAGATGTAAAATGTTGATGGTATAAAATTATCTAACCTTGAAATAATCCAGAAGATTCCTATTGGTTGGATCGTTCTGTTGAAATTAGCTGTCCAATTTGGTAATGCAGTACATAATCTTAATCCAAACTGACCTGGAATTTTATATATATATATATATATGTCGTATGAAACAATTTTGATATTGCCAAGCCAAAATATAATGTATGGTTACTTTGAGAATAAAACAACCAACATTCATGAAACAGTGGGCAACAAATTGGAATATGCAAATGTAATAAATTGTGACAATAATATGTAATAATCTAATTGTTTTTGTGAGCTTTGTTTTTATTTAAATATCTAATAGTGTTTCTCTTTTATCTTTGTAAACTTAGTTTTAAGTGTCCCGTATAAATAAGACTAATGCCGGATTTTACCCGATATGTGGATGTGTGGGTTTGGTACTCATCGGCCAATGTGGTCTACAACCTGACAGACCTTGCTTACTCTGCTACGTATGTTTTGGGGTTAGCATAACCTGTCTTTCCTTAGGGGAGTGTTTCACCTCTGTTGAGTGCTGCCCAACCAATCTACGTTCCTGTAGTATTCGTGAAGAAATGTATATTCTTACTTCTGACCAAGCATTGGTACTACGATGCTGCTTCTCAATATGGTTCAAGTTGCTCAATCAATTCTCTTACTATTCAATCAAAGTGTCGTATATATAATTTAATTAAATGAAAGACGATTTCATATAAAACAACAACAGAGAAATATATTCTTTAAACAGAACAAATACAAATGCCAGACAGGCTAGAGGAAAGAACAAATCATTAAAATATACTCTAGTCAAATAATATTTTCCAATGGCGGCTAATAATGATACGCCGTTTGGCAACCTTGCATCCAAGCACTAAAATGGGAATCTGAACCTTCAGGAAATCGCGTGATAATTACATTTCACCAAACAATTATTTCATAGTTGTTTCCAAACTCGCGTCTCAGATAGACGTCAGATCAACTATTCACTCGGCCAGTTAATACTTCAATTCTGACCAATCCAAACAAATGACGATCAGCCATAGATAACATAATTATTTTGTCGGCGAGAAAATTGGCAAGATATAACCAAAACTTAGGTCAAATATAAAGTAATGGGCCCAATTTAAAATAAAACAAATCACCACAAGAATGAAGGTATTCTGGCTATACTAGCCTCGTAGTTAAAACATAAAGCAGCAAAACTGGTCAGACGACACCTGACTATGAATTCAATAACTCGAAATAATAAAATTATTATATGGCCCGGAAACACTCCGAAACCGCTGCGAATAGATTAATCTTAATATTCTTCATTACCTTTCTATCTCCAACGATGCGTTTATGGCCACCGAGGCCTGGCCTACGGTACACTTTCGACCAATTCAGGTCCCCATAGTTGAATGCTTGTGACTCAGCACCCCTGTTGCTGCTTGCTCATGCGCAGTGAACAGAAGTTGTCACAGAAACAAATGAAAAGTCGTACGCGTATTACGCGTTGCCAACTGTTACCAAAACACCCAAGCACCTTACCTAATGAGCTTCAACTCAAGTTACAGAAATTTAAGTTGGCATTTGCATGACATTATGAGATGTCACATGCCCATTGGTTCTTCGACTACAATGCACAATCAGAAGTATAAGTTACATAAAACATGCAACAGAAGTGGTACAGCACCATCATAGTAAATATACAATAATTTCAGTTACATGCAACATTCAGACATTGACATGCACAATTACATTTCCAAATATTTTCAGTGGCATGCAGTAGCAATTGTGTCTACTAGCATGCATTTTTAAATTCTTTTAAGGGGAAGCTAATAATTCTTTATTTCTTCTTTTTCCTAAAACGGGGTTTGAAAATTAAAGATTATTGGGAAAATTTTCCATTTTGAGTTCCGTATTGACTTTACAACTATCAAATGGGGTTGTTTGTTCTCCGCCCAATCAATACCTTTAAATACTATAATTTTCACAGTTTATTGTTACTTGGAAATGTTTCGGGCCATACCTGGGCCCTTCTTCAGCCTTGAATAGTTTCCAAAAAATCCATTAAAAGACATGCATTTAAAATAGACAACACTCTTAAAATACTTAAAGGTATAAATACATAAAAACAACATTAAAATACTCATTTGGAAAGAGAATGAAAACATAAAGATAAAACATTTCTTCATCATACATATTCTTGAAGTTTGCTATTTTTGGTTGTTTAATAGCGGTAAGTAACCATTTTGCTGAACAAAAAACTAATATGTCTGTAAGTTACGCTGATTTAGTCCTTTTAGTGACCCAATTATGCTGGATATTCTAGGGCTTAACATGTTTTGGCCTTTGCAAAACTAAGAATTCTTCTTGGTTTATGTAGTGCTTGAGCGGAGATGCCACTGTTCAACCACAACCATACAGACACACACTCAAGCATCCTATCTCAGCATTCATTCATACAATCCCTTTGTACAAGAAACATTGAAATAATTATTACAGAAAAAACAAAACTATCTACAGTAAACAGAAAAAGACAAAAACATAAAATAAAAGATATGAAGGAAAAGTTCAGAAACTGGGAAAAAAGTAATACAAGAGTGACATTCGAGGATCTAGATAACAGCAAACAAAAAATACAATACTTCAGTCGCTCGTCCATTCAATCAATCAACCATTCATTCAACCACATGTTCAATCAATCAACGTAAATAGAAAAAACACAACATGCATACACTATTTTACAGCCCACTTGAGATGTTTCTCATAATAGTTGATAGAGAGTCGAAGTAGCACTTTTACTCTCCATCAAGCTGTATGTTGACTGCAACCGGATCAGACATGAATTTTTGTGCACATTAATTCTCGATCTGACCCCATCGAACGTGTGCTTCCGTCTGGTGGTTCTGTGAGGGACGTGAAAACCCAAGTCAGCTAGCAACTGATTAGTCAATTCCGCCATTTACCAGCTTCCAAAGGAATCTCACGTCACCCACTGTGCGCCGACTGCTAAGTGTATTTCGTTTGTGAATTTTAGATAGGGCTCTTAGTGTTGATAGCTTGGGGTTCATTTTGGCAAAATGCCTTCTTGTCGGTGTGGTCAAAAAGAAATACGATGTTTTGAAATAAATGTTTCTTCTTTCTTTGTAGTATTTTGATAATGTTTCCATGTAAAAAGTGTTAACGTATGTGCCTTCATCACGAATAACTGTTATGTTTCCTTTATCTGCTTTAGTGGTTATTAATTTGTTATTACGAGCCTTATCTTCGATGTTTTTAATGATTGGGATGCGAGTGTGGTCATGCGTTATCATTTTATTAAGTTGGGTTTTGGCTTCATGTCGTAATGAATATTGTTTGTCGGGAAATTCGCTTGTTGCCGTTTCTATTTCAGCTACGGTTTGTTTTAGATTTTGGATGTTGTTTTTTTTAGGCCAATTTTGTTTGGGATATTTACTTATTTCATCTTTGGTGAACGTGGTTGTAGAAAGGTTTTGCACTGGGCAAATAGAATTACGTGGTGTGATTGGACTTATGATTTTTGTCTCTTGTCGTGATTTACATTCTCTTTGTTCTTTATGGAAAGTTAATTTGTTATTAACAGGAAGTTCTTTCTTTTCATTAGCTTTGGATCACTAACTTCTCCTGGAATAGGGTCCATTGTAATTTTGAGAGGGTATTAAAGGCAAGTGTAGGGTGTAGGATTGTTGGGATGTATAGAAATCTTAATTCATCTCTTAGCCATATTCTGTTAACCTTATTGAAAAGAAAGAGGTTATGCTGAGTGTAGCACTTGCCAGGGTGTGAATGTCACTGCAAACTGCAGTCGACATCACTTTCATCTAAAAATCCTGCTACAGTATTTGTTTCGCACAACCTTCTAACGCACCCATGTTGCTTCACAACCGCTGATTTCAAACACCTCTGTATGAGGCTTGGTTCACGGTGTCACCTGAAGCATAGTGTACCAAGACAGTAGAGTTCTAGCTCCAGGTGTGACACAACAAAGAATCCTCTCTCGCAGCACGATTGCTAAGTATTAATATTTCAATTAAAATATTTCAAAAATATGTTTCATATTTAAATGTAAGCTATTTCTCTGTGTATTTGAATGCATTTGCCGGCCCCGTGGTGTTGGGGTAGCGTGCCTGCCTCTCACCCGGAGGCCCTGGGTTTGATTCCCGGCTCCGTGAGGGATTTTAGAGACTAACACGAGGGCTGGAACGGGGTGCACTCAGCCTCGTGAGGACAATTGTGTAGCTGTCTGACGGTGAGGCAGTGCCCTGATCACTAAGACAGAGATTGACAGCCAAGGGAACCCGATGCGTTGATCATGCGTCACCCCAATATCTGCAGGCCAAATGGCGGGGCAGCGGTCGCATGGTCGGCCTAGGCCCTTCACGGGCTGTAGTGCCAGGGGTTATTATTATATTACTATTTGATTGCATTTAATACTTACATTTAGAAAAGTATCTGTGTATTGACAGTGCTCATACGCTCAGTGAATTTGTGTGTGTGCATCTATAAATTATTTTCTTCTGTTATTAATCGACGAGGTTATGGCTAACAGGTAAATCTGGTTTTATTTGCAGACTTTTCCTCCAGTACTGGTGATGATCTCTCTAGACATGAATTTGTGAAGGATTTGGGTTCAGCCATGTCGGGATCATTCGACACAGACTTAGACGAGACACTGCGGGAAGGTTTGGATCCAATTGATTTTGCAGGTCTCCAGATGTTGACAGATCCTGATATGAATGTGATTACGGACCCTTCAACTGAGGACAATTTCCGATTAGACAGGTTGTAGTAGTGGCATAATAATAAACCGTGTGTGTTTGAGGTGAGTGGATGTACCCATTGTGTGCCATTCGTAGTGTCCAAATGGGGTGAACATGATGCATCACTCAGCTTGGCAGACAGCATGTAGTAGACCCTTCAAATTGTAAAGAGCTGATCTTTTTATATTTTTTTAAGAAGCTTTACCAAAAGAAAAGAAAAAAAAATACAGAAGACAAAATTGATCCACTCAATGAGATTAACATTCCTTAATCTGAATACTTAATTTTTTGAATGTGGATTGTGGTAAGCATGTCATGTGTTCTGCCTCCGTATGTTGTTTGTTGTTGATATGAATCCACTGTGAGCTGCTACTTTAATATTGGGTTTATTTCATGTTTTCTGTTATTGCGTGACAAGAAAAATTTGCCACCCTCTGCAAGTCTTACGATTTGTATTCGACAGTAGAAGACTTACGAAGATTTTCCTGGCTAATTGTGTGTTAAAGTGGAAAACGGAATCCTCATTGTGCTAGACACTCCCCGATATAGAGTGCGTTGCAAATGTGAATATGGGGCTTCTTATACTAAACGTACTGCAGAAGAGATGTCACTATAATGTACCTTAAATCCAATGCAATTTTCAAGCAAGACTTAAATCAGAAGCTGACAGTTATTGATGGTGTTTTCCATGAAACTCATAAATTAGGGATGAGAGGATGGCTGTATTGGTTTGCGTTTTTGAGATGAATTTTGGCATAGAATAATTGAAACTGTGCCAATGGATAAAAAAAGAGACTCCTAGTGGTAATGCAAGAAATGGGAGGAGGATGGGGGAGTCAGGTTGTTGAAAAACGAAACTACCTTTTTATCTGCAATGATGTGTTTCACCAACCTGGCTTGGTGAAATGAACTATCCCCATCTTTCACCTATATTATCCTGGTGATTTAAGCATTGTTTTTAATGGGAGTGTATGAATAAAGCCATTGCTGGATTTTAAAAAAAATGGAATTTGTTTGTGAAACCGACAATTTTACCTCTGGTTTTCTATTTTGTCACTTGTTATTCTGTTCATAAAGGAATTTTAAACTCTCACTATCATCTTCAGGGAGTGAGTGTGACAATTTCCATCTAGAATATGGGAAATGCTCTTTAAACTTTTGTCTGATCCCTGATTTAATATTTTGAGAACAAAAAGTATCATAGTTAATAAAACATATGAAAATGATTGAAGTTTATTAAAATTATAAAATTAGATTTCATACCTGTAAAGCAAGATCTGATTTCATTTTAACTTAAAATACAGAGCAGTTAATATTCAGGTGCATTTGTTCAGTCTCTCGCCATAATGTGCATGCTTTTCCCATACGTGTTCTTTTCATTCTGATAGACTTTTAAAAGAATATTACCGAGGGATCTAATGATTTATACCAATTCCTCTCTCATTGTGTTCCTGATATACCCCCCTCCCCAAGTGAAAAAAGATTGAAGCAATGGTAAATTTCAACCAGCCTTGATATAACTCCTCTTATCTGTGATCAAAATCAGGCTACCTGTGAATCAAAGTATGCCTAAAAATACACCACAAAATGGACCAGTTTAAAGTGTTCCTAGTTTCTTCATCATTTACAGTACTTTTAACTTTGTTGTTGTTTGCAATCTTCACATCCCTAATTTTGTTTTGTCTCCATTATTGAGAAATTTTAATTTATATTTTTTTAAATGTAAATGAGTGCCATGACATGTGATGTGTGTTACTGTGTGAACTCTTTCTTCTGGTCGCAGTCATTCAACTTGGCACTTTTACTATGAAAATGCTCAAATTTTATAGTCCTCTCTTTTGCTATTTTCTTTGTACACACTAGAACATCTTGCTAGTAGTCTCCTTTTTATGTTCTGTCTTTCATTGATACGGTTGTTGTATGCATGGAACGCACAGGTTAATCATACGGATTGATGAAAAGACACATATTACATATTTTATTCAATGTTATATTACGAGTGATAGCCTACTTTTCTTGTGTTACCGTGTTTGTTATTGTTTCTTTCCCTTACTCTCAGTTTTCTGTCGAAACTGTAGAAACTTTTTTTTTCTTTTTCTCCTGTATTTACCGTGTTATTGGCTGTTGTATGGAAGTTTATATGTGATTATAATTATCAGTTAAAAATAATATTTAATGAATACTGTGTTGAAAAGTAAATTTATTTTTATAAACTATATAAAATTTTTATTGACTTATTGTTTTTTACTTTCTGTAGAATTTTCTTTATTCTCTGATGTGTGACGTGTTGTTGGCATTGCATGTAGTTATCTTTATTACCTCATCCCTGTTACAACTTTTCCTCAGAATTTCCAATACATTTTGGCTAGTTATGAAGTGCTGCACACTTTTTCAGAGGTTCAGTAAATGTATTTTGACTTTAAAAACAATTTATGACTGTTGTCCAAAACATAATGTGCAATAGATAGTCTCGTACATACAAAAAGATGAAAAACGCACAAATTTAACTATGTTATGTCTGTTACATCAATTATTATAATACATTCTGTGTATAATAGTTCTCAAGTACCATTATATTCACGTATATTAAAGATATGATCATTAGATTATGAATTCATGTGGAATTAGCATAAGTCATTAAAATGTTCTATCAAATGAATATAGATAACGTTTTTGATAAATCTGTATGATTACTGAGAACGCATGTCAGTATCCAGTCATTTGTTCATTATTTTTCTTCCTTAAAGAGTGCTACACTTTGTATATAAAAGTTCCAGGTTATAAAATGATAACATAAGTCATTGTGAAGTTAGTTTTATATTACTGTTACATTGTTGACAGTAGCAACAATGGTGTCTTTTTCATTAAATCTGAGAATTATTTTAATTATTGCTGAAAGCAACAAATAAGTGCAATACACTGCATTTGACAGTTTCAGTGCATGGCTCACTTTCCTCTTAAGCTCCGTGATGGGGAAATAAAAGAAGTCTCAAAGAATATTCTGGCAGTTCTCTTATTTAACAAGTCTATCCATGTTTTCCAAGAACTGTTTCTGAAGAACTTTTATTACATATTAAGTAAAGACCTGCAAATAATAATAATAATCATCTAAGGCAACTGAGCTTTTTGTAACGGTTAGTGTCGCAACCCCATGAACTAAGCGGGGCCGTCCCGGACTTGTACTAGCTTCTCTCAAAGCCTGCAGAATTTGGTTTACCTGCCTGCTTGCTACTCTCCCCCTTGGTCTCGTGCTCTCAATCTTTTTTTCCAGAATTAATTTTGCTAGGTTATCTCCATCTCTTCTCACAAAGAAGTGAAGGATTGTTTTTGTTGACAATAGAAGAAGTGTTTAATAATGATCATATTAGTTCTCTTTTCATTCTATTTTATGCGCAGCACCAAAGCTTGAGTGCATCAATATGCTGCTTGACTCTGACTTTGAGGGTCCAAATATCGCAACCATATGAGTAGATGGAAAACACAGATTTTTGTACTGTTTTCATTCTGTTTTGCCAGATCTTGATGAGCTCCTTCATAGCCACTCGTCCTAACGTGATCCATCTTCTTATCTCATCTTCACAACTTCCCATATCGCAGATGGTTCAGCCAAGATAGACTAAAGAATGCACAACCTCCCGTTCCCTTAATCGACCTGTGCTCCTCGATCAGTTGTCATGAGTTTGGACTTGCTGACATTGATGACTAATCCATACGATAGACTAACGGCCTTTACTTTTGTCAGTAGGTTAGCAAGTTCATCTGTGCTGCTGGCTACAAGCTGAGTGGAGGTTATTAACCATTCGTCCACCAATTGAGATGCCTTTAGTCCAATCATCAAGACCTTTTCTAATAGCATATTCAGCTTAAATGTTGTCCAGTAGAGGAGATAGGACACAAACCTGTCTGACACCTTTTGACGCATTGAAGGAATCGGGAGGTGCCGAAACTTGTCTTAACAACTGCGATGTGATAGTTTTATAGACCTCAGATTAGTGCTATCAAGTGTGATGGACACTGAACTCTTTAACCCCCTTAGCGTGTACGGCGCAACGGTGCGCCCACTAGCCTGCTACGTTCACAGCGTGTACGGCGCAAGGGTGCGCCGTCGAATTTGAAACGCCCGCTACGTGGACTTCGTAATAGTAATTTATTTGGTCGTAAGATGGCAGGAAGAGGCAACTTTTGGCTAAACTTCGAGCTACTTATTATTGCCAGGAGGTGTCGCATATCTTCACAGTCATTTATTTTTCAGATCTCTGCACACGTGTTCCCGCTTTTGCGGACCGTGAGTTTGCTTGTAAACATGGCAGGTCGTGGCACAGTTATTGATGACAAAGAAATTTGCTCGATATTGGTGCCAACGAAAGTGATTCAGAGTGTGACAGCGATATAGAGGATGAGTTCGCTATAACTTCCAGTGAAGATAGTGACGCTGACGATGTAATTCGTGATAGAACGCCAATAAATACGAACACATTAGGCGACTGTGATATTGTCCCAGTATTGACGTGCCGCTGACCAGGGATAACCAGGTTATCAATAGTTTAGAATATTATGTTATATGTTGTTCTTATTGTGTGTGTTTTTTGAAAACTTTTGCCAGTGCGTTTGGAAATTATAGCGAAATGCATATGACACCGCGCCTACCATTGGGAGTAGGCTAGAAATAATGCACGTTGTGGGTGCAGCCCAGAGTTTCACAATATCACGCTTGAGGGGTTAAGCACCTGCTATGACGATTCCCAGACAACACAGTCAGAGGCCTTTTTATAGTCGAGGAAGCAGATAAAAACGGGGATGCAGTAAACTCGCGATTTCTCTATTATTTGTTTTATGTTGAAAATCTGTTCTCGGCTTCCTTTTCCTTCAACTAAACCTGCCTGCTCTGTGGATGTGTGAGGTAGAATGTACAGCTTCAAACATTGGTTCAAGATGAACAAGAAGATTTAAGTTGCATGGGGTATGAGTGCTATAGTTTGGTAGTCAGAGCAGTTACTGATTAAGGGGATGAAGAGAGACAGACTTAGACCAATCTTCTGGCCATTCCTCAGTTTCCCAGACTCTTTTTACATAATAAATGCACTACACGTAAATTTCTATGGATATTTAAATCTAACAGTCAATATTAAAAAGTTTCTTCCCCTTTTGACTTTCAGTGGTTTAAAATTTCATAGAACACTGTTACAATTTTTCATAGTCTGTTTTATATTCAGTTATTATGTGTTGTCTTGAAAATACTTTAAGAAACCCTTAGATATTTAGGGAAGTTTTAATGTTTTGATACGCTGAAGATGAGCCACACAATAGACTCAAAACCTGTATTTGAAATGAATAAATTGTATTGAATGGGCGGACCAAAACTCAAACAAATTGGTTTGTCATTAAATAAAACAGTGTTGTCCGTCCTCGTACAGCCTGTAACAACTCCCTGTCCGAACTGACCTAAAAGGAATTCTCCTTGTAAGGCTGGCTCTTCGTTCTCTCCCACCTTTCCAATGTCTGGCCTAGAATTTTAACTGTTCATATTTGTCTCGCTTGTAACATATTTCTGTGCTAATCTGGTCTAACAAAGTGTTTTGTTAATGTAGTCTGGATCATCATCTTCATTTCCCCTTTTCCAGTTGACACTGGGTTGGGGCAAATATGGTTCCTCTCCACTTTGTTCTGTCGTTCCACCATTCCTCTTCTGACACAATGTTCCAATCCAGGTTCCGTTTTCTAATGCTATACTTCACCGAGTCCATCCAACGCATTCTTGGTCTTCCTCGTCCTCTCTTCCCTGTCATCTGTCGTTCCAGTGCTCGTCTTGGTAGCCTTACTTCATTCATCGGTTTGACATGTCCAAACCATCTCAATCTGTTTTGCTCCAGTTTGTCATTTAGTTTCTGTACTCCCAGTTCTTTCCGTATATCTTCATTTCTCACTCTATCTCTCCCCATTTTCTGGACCATACTTCTCAGGAATCTAATTTCAGCTGCCTGTACTCTGCTCTCATCCCTCTTAGTCATTGTCCAAGTTTCTGCTGCATATGTCATTAATTGGTATATCCTTGTTCCATACTATTCCCCGTACCTGTTGGTAGAAAGCACTCCCGAGTTGTATTCTTCTGCTAATTTCCAAATCTAGTCTTCCATCTTCAGTCAGTTCATTTCCCAAGTATTTGAAGTGTTTCACTACTTCCAATTCCTTATCTCCTACTTTGATTACTCCTTTTCCTTCTTTCTTAGCTCAACTCATCACCACTGTTTTACTCTTCTCCACATTTATCTTCAATGCCCATTGCTCAATTTCTTCTTGTACCTCCATCTCATCCTCGCCCCAGATCACATCGTCGTCTGCAAACAACATTACCTTCATCTTTGCCCTACTATATTCTTTCATTGCTGCCTTCATGATGTTATCCATCACCATTCAGAACAATAATGGTGACAACACACTTCCTTGCTTTAGTCCAGTGTCAATTTTAAACCATTCCGATGTCCCGACTCTAGTCTTCACACTACTGTAGCAATCCATGCACATTCCTTTTATCATGTCTCTCAGTTCCTTGCCTGTCCCCCTATTTGTTAAGCTTTCCCAAACTTTTGTTCTAGGGATGCTATCATTGACCTTTTCTAGGTCAATAAAAGTCATTACCATATCCTTTCCATATTCCCAGCTCTTTTCAATGTTCTGTCTCAGAATGAAAATGGGTTCCACTGTTGACTTGCCCCCTCTAAATCCAAACTGCTCCTCCTCTATTTGGCTTTCTACCTTTACTTTAATTCTTTTTTCTAAGATTCTTTCCATTACTTTGGCAACACATGAGATGATGGTGATTCCTTGGTAGTTGCCACACACCTTCCTGTCTCCTTTCTTGAATATTGGCAGTATTATTCCCTTTTTCCAGTCTTCAGGAACTTCCTTCTTTCGCCACACACTCCTGAGAAGCCTGTATGTCCACTGCAGTCCCACTGGTCCTGCCGCCTTGATCATTTCTATTGCCACTTCGTCGATTCCCAAGCTTTCCCCATCTTTATCTTCCTAACTGCCCATTCCACTTCTGACATAGTAATGTCTGGTTCTTCTTCTATTTTTTCCTCCACCATTTTGGCTGTTTGCGTAACTTCTCCGCATGCCTGACGCCTCACCTTCAACAGCTCGCTGAAATATTCTTCCATCTGTCCGTTATCTCTTCTGGTTTTGTCAATATATCACCTTCCTTGTTTTTCACGAACCCAGTGTTCACTTTTGCATTCCTTCTACTTTTTGATGTGTAACATCTTTCCACTCGGTAGCTGGACATTTTTGTGGGAGTGATTTTGGAAAAGGGACGGAAGTGCATGGGATGGAAACAATGAGCGCGCGTGATGGCGGAGATCGGTACAACGACGTACTGTAGGCCATGTGGCTATGTGGAATCTATATGGCATCAACAAACACTCCAAACAACGTAGGAATTCAGTATATTAACGCCGACTACTAACAATAATTGAAACTTCGTTGGTCTAAACATATCACTGGAAGAAACGCATTTAATATACCTTCCGCACACCTAATTTTTAATCGTGCCTATACTTGGCAGTGCGCTGATCGGCAAAACGAGGCCATTTTCAATAACATCGCTGGCATGCGTTCAATAACTGGCCGGTATAGAGTGCAGCTCGCATTGAGTAGGCAGTAGATTGCTTCCGCCACGGCAAATAACAATTATGATTCATTACGGTCAGGATTTGGCACTGGAGTCTTACAAGTAGTTATTTCAATGACCAACAGCGTTCACTGTCAACAAGGGATTTGCGCTCCCGGGACACACATAGTAGGATAACATGTCACATGTTACACATCATATGCGACTACTGTAAGGCTCGTATAATTTTTTATAATTCCAAATAGCATCTTTTTCCACAATTTAAATCCTCCCTTATTTCCTGGGTGAATTGTGGATATCTTCAAATAATAAACACCCCTCTCCATTCCCACGCTGCATAAACTAAACAGTCCTCTTTAAGCGCAACCAGTCTATTGGGAACGTTTTTTTTTTTAACTCTTTCATACTGCTGTAATATCGTTCTTGCCTTAGTGTTGCCCTCCTTATCCAGCCTGGCTAAACCGTTATTTTGTTTCCCGTTTCTTACGGGGGGGATATTTCCTAGTAGCGTAGAGAGAGGTGAATTCTCCATGATAGTGTGTTCATTTAGGTTGTTGGACCTGCTAATCTCAGGCAGCAACCTGTTCTCCTGTCGCTCAAAACCGTGCATAGCAAGCCTTTCTGTCTTGAAGTGGAAGCTGTGGTTGGAGTAAAATCCAGACAGCGCAGAAAATGAAGGCCTGTAAAATAAGTCCACACCTTGTGTATTCTATATAGATTTATGCTTTATGTATCTTAGGTCTGGAACACCTTTGATTGTGTCATCATAACGGTAATGAAAGAGCACTTCCACGAAACTCGGAAATATTAACTAAGTCTCCAAAACTGTGGATCAGTTACAGGTGGCTCAAATACAAAACTGGGATTTCCTAATTGTCACCTAAGAGTTATTGAGCATCCTTGAATACAGGATCCTCAGTTTAGGTTCATGCAATGAGAGTGCCGTAATTCCTCTTATCTGCTTCGCTCTTCAACTTGTTCCTAGTTAAGAAGGGAACAGTTTATATGGCTTTCACCTCCTGTGCTGCAAGTTGCATGATCAAATTCTGGTACAGTTGGTTGGCATTTGAGGGTTGTCAAATGCAAGAGGACTGTGCCAGTAGATACACTGGCATATTAAACATCCCCTTAAGGCCATAATCCCAACCCACCACGATATTTAAAATCGATGCATTTAAAAGGAATGTTAAACAAAATGTAATTTTCTTTTCCACCCTGTGCTGCCAGCTAGCAAAGGTTGGTGCACCAATAAGGCAATTTTCTTTCTACATGCAGTGGTGCAGAACAAGATCAAAGACCTCAATCCATACCAATGCTTACTTATTCAATGCAGACCCTTATTTCTTTTAAGACTTTTCAAATTAGAGTCTGTGGGATATTGTAAACCGCCAAGATTGAATGGTGGTTGCGGTGATGAAATCCTTTTTTTGTGGCGTGTTTGCTATTGTGATTGGAACCGGGATTGGGAAGATGGCACCCATTGCTTCAGAAAAGGCATTTGCCCAACAATTTGCATAAAATTGAAATGGGGAAAACCTGGAAATTCATTTTAAAGATCACAAATGGTGGGATTCCAACCCACCAGTATGACCAATCCCCCATCATCTCGCAATAAATTACGAGAGAACAAGCAAAAACTAATGTAACCTCTTTCCGTTTTTCTTTATTTAAAATAGAAACATATTCTTCACTCCTCAAAAATTAAAATGTTTTCATTCACAATTTTAAGAATAGGTGGTGTGTAAATTAAGTAACGAGACTGATCTTTTTCACCCGGTTTTATTCCTATATCATAACAATTCCCCTTGGGAAGCCACACAGCGCTGCAGGTGGTTCTTCCATTCCTCACAGCAGTGCTGGAATCGCTGGTCTGTTGCAGTATGGTGTCCAGTGTCCCAAAATTACATCCCTTGAGGCATGTGTTCACTCTCGGGAAGAGGACTCAAATCGGGCGAATACTGGTTCACTGAAATCGCTATGTGACGAGACGCATTGTCGTTCTGTTTGATGTTTGGTCTCACATGAATGACCCTTTTGGGAAGTCTTTCAAGAACCTCTCTGTAAAAGTGTCGCTCATAGTTAGAATGCACAAGCAAAACCTGCCTCACTGAAATAATCGCTACGGAAAACCAATATGACCCTAGCGAGGTCCAACTTGCAGTAATAATGTATCACATGTGTACCTGCCCCCTCTCCAAGTCCTGTGTCACCACACACTACAATAATAATGTTACATCCCTCACCTCCTGTGCCAATGGTTGCTGGAACGAATCCCAGGGCAAATCTGAGAGACTAATATCAGTAGGGAAAGATCTCAATACTCCAGTGTGTCTAAAACCAGAGCAATTAATATTAATTATTATTAATGATATTGTTAGTAATATAATTGCACCAGTTCCCTCAGTATGCCTTCCTTCGGCGACCCATGTCATATTTATGGCATGTAAAAGAACTTTCTACTAAGTAAACTTGTGTGAAGCAAAATTTGTAGGTTAGGTTTGATTAATGCTCTGAAGTTCCAAAGTTTGTCACCAGGTGCTGGTTGCAATGGCTTCTAGTAGTGGCCAAGTTCACAGCTAGGTGTGGTGGACGGTAGCATTTGGTAGCGAAAGTAGGAACTACATGAAATTATCGTCTGCAGTCCTTACTTGAGTTAAAAGCAGATAACACACACTAACACAGCCATCACAATTAACACCAGTTATCAGACAGATTCAACACACACCCAAAGTACACGGGGCTACATGACCGCGTTGTCGCAGCCCCTAAAATGAGGAACCAACCACTTCCCTACATCAAATCGACAGGAACAATGAATGTCTAGATAAATTGAATTGATTAGGTGAAAAATACCCGGACACTTGCTGCCACTTGTCCACCATGTAAAGAGAGTCACTAGCTACCCAACCCAGGACAAAATACCCAGACACTTGCTGCCACTTGTCCACCATGTAAAGAGAGTCACTAGCTACCCAACCCAGGACAAAATACCCAGATACTTGCTGCCACTTGTCCACCATGTAAAGAGAGTCACTAGCTACCCAACCCAGGACAAAATACCCAGACACTTGCTGCCACTTGTCCACCATGTAAAGAGAGTCACTAGCTACCCAACCCAGGACAAAATACCCAGACACTTGCTGCCACTTGTCCACCATGTAAAGAGAGTCACTAGCTACCCAACCCAGGACAAAATACCCAGCCACTTGCTGCCACTTGTCCACCATGTAAAGAGAGTCACTAGCTACCCAACCCAGGACAAAATACCCAGACACTTGCTGCCACTTGTCCACCATGTAAAGAGAGTCACTAGCTACCCAACCCAGGACAAAATACCCAGACACTTGCTGCCACTTGTCCACCATGTAAAGAGAGTCACTAGCTACCCAACCCAGGACAAAATACCCAGACACTTGCTGCCACTTGTCCACCATGTAAAGAGAGTCACTAGCTCCCAACCCAGGACAAAATTACAAATACAGCAGTAGACACTTCAAGTATTAGATACAAAAAGCCAAGAAGAACACCACAAAATAAACTTGGGAGTAAAATCACATTTTAATTAAATAATTCCCATCCATTAACATACAATAAAATTACATAATTTAATTAATAACATAAGAGTAATTAAATTCAACTTAAGATCTTTGACCCCCGCCACCTTGAAGTCTCAAGTCACAAAAAATATTATTGGTGGATCCTTGTAAAACAGTAAAGTAACAACTCTGCTGTCATCACGTGGTAATTCGATACCTGATCATATTCGATTGCATAATGGAATGATAACTTTCGACATAAGGAAACATTGTCTTGTCGTAGTATCGTACAGATCCGTTGGTCGTCGTCGGCTTTAACTCGTTTCCGAGTATACATCTTTTTCCAAAACAGTCTAAAATAATCTAAGGTTGAGGTCTGTGGGCATGTTTGCGGTGACTGAACAGCCCAATGCGTGCATGAAACAAACGTCCACACAGATCACACAGAACTGTTGGTGGAGGGCGTGGCTGTGCTGCACGGAGCTTTCGTGCTTGTCGCTTGGCCTTAACAATTCTACGACATTCTTCTTCAAACATTTTGACAGCAGCCGGGATGGTCTGGCGCCAAGTTGAACGGTCTTTAGCAAGCTGGTCCCAGGTTTGTGGATTGAGACCTGTCAACTTCATATTCTGCTTAAATTGGTCCTTGTAACGTCTCTTAGGGCCTCCATGAGTTCTGGTGCCGGAGGTGAGTTCACCATACAGAACCTGGCGTGGTAGTCTCGTATCATCCATCCGATGAACATGTCCAATCCATCTAATTTGATGACCAATGACGGATGATTCTATACTATTAGCAAGCGCTTTCTCAAGAACATCAAGATTGGTGATGTGGTCTTCCCACTTTATCTTAAGGATGGATCGAAGTTTCTGTTGATGGAAGCGCTCGAGCTTTCGGAAGTCATGTCGATAGAGGGTCCAGGTTTCACAGCCATACAACAATGTTGAGATGACAACAGCTTGGTACACCATGCCCGGTGCGATAGTCGCCCAAATGCCGCATGGGCAGCACCGATTCTCTTCTCAACATCCTGCCCACAATTGCCGTGTACAGATAGCAGACTGCCCAGATACGAGAAGTGGTCTACCTGCTCCAATGGAGTATCTGAGAAAGAAATGTTGAAGTGCGGAAGGGAAGTGCCTGGTGAGGGTTGTGCCAGAACCTCGGTCTTCTGAACATTAATGGTGAGACCAAAACGTTCACATGCATTCTTGTAGCAATTAACAGTCTGTTGCAACTCCACTGGCGTGAGTGTAGGCGATGCTGCATCATCTGCATACAACATATTGGTTATCGTCGTAACCTGAGTTAGCTTCTTGGAGCGAAATCGAGCTAGGTTGAAGAGCCCTCCATCAAATCGGTACCTGACATCTACACCTGGGATGTTTGTGGGCGATTTATATAGCATTGCATGTACAACAACTGTGTTAGCAGGGTACTGACCCCAGTTGGAAAGACAGATTGGTTTAGGAACAAGACTGGACTAAGACAGGGGAGTGTGCTGTCACCTCTTTTATTCATAATGGTGATGGATGAAATTGTAAAGGAAACAAAGGAAGCATATGGACATAAAGAAATGAAGCTACTATTATTTGCAGACGATATTGTGGTCTGGGGAAGGAACACCGAAGAAGTGCAAAAACAACTAGATGCACTGAACGAAAATATTCAGAAGTATGGCCTGAAAATCAGTATAAAGAAAAGCAAGACCATGGTGATGACAAGAGTGGAAAGACAAGGAAAGGGCACTGTGAAAATTGGAAGTCAGAGTTTGGAAATTGTGGACACGTTCAAATACCTAGGAAGTGAATTGATGCAAACTGGTAGGTTGGCCATGGAGATTGGCAGGAGGGTACAGCAGAGCAATGCATTCTATCGAAGTGTAAGAAAACTTGTTTGGGATAAGGAAGTACCAAGGAAAAGCAAGGAGGTAATGTATAAAATGTACTATGTACCCATATTAACTTATGCAGCTGAGACTTGGACCCTGACGAGCAGGCAAGAGAGTAGAATCCAAGCCAGTGAAATGAAATTCCTAAGAAGTATGATAGGTAAGACAAGGAAAGACAGAGTGAGGAATGAAGATGTTAGGAAGGAAGTTGGGATGGTAAAACTAAATGAGACAATTGAGAAGAATAAACTAAGGTGGTTTGGACATGTAAAGAGGATGGAGGAAAATAGAATACCAAGACAGATGCTGGAGGCCAAGTGCAAGGGTAAGAGAGCAAGGGGAAGACCTAGAACAAGGTGGATCGATTCAGTGAAGAACAGCGTGAGAAAAATAAATCTGGACAGGGACAAGATCGTGGAAGAAGAATGGTGGAAGGAAAGTGGAGAAGTGCCATAAATACCCCGACCCGGCAGGAGCTGGATAAGGGAAAATGATGATGATGATGATTATATAGCATTGCAGCCAAATACAATGCAAACAGTGTTGGAGCAAGTACGCAGCCTTGTTTCAGTCCATGCGTGATAGGAAATTCGTCAGAGATCTTATTTTGCTGACAAACCTGACCGGTCATGCCATCATGGAGAGCTAGGATTAGAGCAACAAAGCGTCGAGGACAGCCGAAGCGTTGTAGCACCACCCACATAGCAGATCTTGGAACTGAGTCAAAGGCCTTTTCCAGATCATAAAAGACTAAGAAGAGTGGGTTCTGTTGCTCACTACATTTTTTTTGTAGTTGTCTTATGCAGAAAATAAAGTCAGTTGTGCTTCTGGAAGATCGAAATCCACACTGGGACTCGGGGAGGATCTTTTCTGAGATAACCTGAAGGCGGTTAAGTAAAATTCTGGCGAGAATTTTACCCACAGTAGATAGTAGCGATATACCGCGATAGTTGCCACAAACACTACGATCACCTTTCTTGAAGATTGTGATGATAGTGGCGTTCTTTAGGTCACCAGGTACTTCTCCTAATTCCCAAATTTTGAGAATAAGAGTGAAAATCCGCGTTTTGAGGGACTGACCTCCAGCTTGAATTAATTCCAGTGGGATGTTATCTGGGCCAGGTGCCTTTCTTGGTTTCATTTGATTGAGAGCTACGCTGAATTCCGTGTAAGAAGGAGGTACAGCCATCCATGGTTGTTCAGGATATTTCGGCACATCACGAAGAAAGTCTTCAGCAGCTGTTGAGGGACGATTTAAAAGGATGGAGAAATGTTCCTTCCAACGCTCTAAGATATCATGGCTGTCAGTAAGAGTGGCAGAGTTGTCAGCACTTTTTAGTGTACCTGATGAAGAACGAAGTGGGCCATATATCTCTTTAATCCCTGCTTAGAAGTTCCTCAGATCACGAGTATCAGATAGCCTCTGAAGTTCCTCAGCTTTCCGCTGCCACCAAGTATTCTTTATCTCTCTTATTTGTGTCTGACACTTACTCTTGAGTTCTAAATACAGAGCTTTCTTCGTATTTGAGGATGGGTCTTGAAGATGAGATAGATAGGCTTCCCTTTTGATGTTGATGAGACGCAAAATTTCTTCGTTGTTGTCATCAAACCAGTCTTGACTTTTCTGCTTTACCAAACCAATGGTTTCTTCAGCTGACTTAGTGATTATCTTCCTCAGATTGATCCATTCTTCTCGAATGTCACTTGTTTTAACTGGATGATCTGATAGCTGGGCATTGATCATATTCTCAAAGTTTGTGGAAATAGATTCATCCTGAAGTTTGGAGGTGTTAAACTTTCCTCTGGATGGGGTTTGGAAACGCCTTGGTGGTTTTGGGCTGATGGATATCCTGAGTTTCTGTTTGGTACTACCAACGGATCTGAACTCAGGAAACTCGGATCCGTTGGTAGTACCAAACAGAAGCGCTAGATGGCATGAGCTGTCATAAACTCTTAACTTCAACTTATTTATGGCATTTCAAATATTTCATGTTTCTATTACAGGTAGGATTTGATAACTTTTGAAATCTTTCAGTTCTAAACATATCAATTATTACAAGAATTGTCCCCTTAAAGGAGGGCAACCCAATCATTTAACACCTCCTGACCTGTCGTGCCTTCCTATGATAAAAGTATAATTAACCCTTAGCTGACCAAGCATGTGCTAAACGATTTCTTCCATAGTTGGCTAATGAAAATTGGTAAGAAAGGAGGTACCTAAAGAGAATATAATACTTTTTTAAAATTAAGTTTTGAAAATCAGTGTTTTTGAGACATGGTACTTCAGAGTACCGTTGGTCCCTACGCAGGCCTATTCAACATTTGGACTTAGCTCTATTACATAATGAGAAACTTCCTCCCAGAAAATTATCAAATAACATTTTGCTTTTTGTAGAACACGTTTTCAGTAAAAATGGCCAAACTGCATCTGACTTACCTGAGAAATAATACTGATGAATAGTAACTCAAATATAATTAATTATGCTTGTAATTTATTTACTATAACAAACTGTAATGTATGGTGAAGCATTTCATAAAATATTGCTCTGTTTAGGAACTGATTTCCCTCTTCGAAAATATAATATTATAATAGGAAGCATGTAAAACATAATGCATTAATACATTCAGAAATAGAGCAGGATATAACCTACTGCATTCCATACTGTCACCACAGACACTCCAAAACTCACAGAATTTGCTGCCCTGAAAGCTACTGGGACTAACACTGTTTCATGCCGCTAAGCATTTACATCATGCTAGGCAGTGAAGCAGTTATTTCGTTCATTGCTGCATAAATGTACATTACAGTGACTACATTTACTGTAGGGACGAAGACTGAAAAATTCATATCCACCCCGTACATCTTTACGGACAGAGAAGTTCTTCCCTCGTCTCTTGTTACTTATAAGTTTGCATTCCTCTTAGGAGTTGTCTTCTTTGGTTCAGTGAAAGCCAATAATCCAAGAGCAACATCCTTGTGAAACTGTTTCATTGAAAGTTTCCCATTTATTTCACAGAAAACCACATATGAATTGATGAATGATATTTCCAATAGCCCCCAAAAGAGCCTCTGCCACCAATTCTTACACCTTCGATCAAGTCCATACACTGTTCTAAGTCTGACTGCCATATCAACACCTCCCATGTGTGAGTTTTAGTCAACAGCAATAACTGGACAAGTCACATCTTTCTTTGTGCCATCCTTTAGTCTCCTAGAAGGGAAGGCTTGTTCCGTGCCATGGTAGTTGGATGAAAAGTCTTCGTGTCTTTTCATTTGGAGAATCCTAGGCCAGTATTTGAAATCCCAAAATCACTCTCCCCACGAGACAAATTTTTTTGGTCATTTGTCATATCCTGTGGAATACCTTTCCTGTTTTATTGTACCATATGCTCGAGTGTTTCCAGCCTTCAGCTTCTCCAACAGGTCAAGAGAAGTAAAATAATTGTCAAAACATATTATTCTTCCCTTACCACATTCCTGGCTCATTTTCTCCTACTATCTGTCTAATTCTAGTGATTTCAGCATTAAAAACCAAATTGAAAATGTCAGGTGCCGGTTTATTAGCAAGTTGCAACGGATTCTGGTCAAATTCGTCATCATCTTCCTGAATATCAGTGTCACGGTGATTATCCACTTCAATTTCTGTGTCTAGAAGTTCTAAAAGTTGGTAATCACTCAAAACATCTGCCACCCCAGGGGCTCACATCTAGTGGGTCGTGGGTTGGCGACCACGGGGCCCCAGCTGAGTCCGGCATTTCTTCCACTTACTTGCTCCTCTCCGTCTTATTTCCTGTTGACCTCACTTGGTCAACTCTTGTTCTCTTCCGACCCCAACGGTATTAGGGTATCCGAGGCCTAGGGAGTCTCTTCCTCTCCCGCCTTACTTGGCCCTTGTCTCATCTTTTCTGATACCCTCCTTCTGCGAGGGGTCAGCCTTCTTTTTCTTTTCATGTTATCTCCTGCCTTCTGCTCAAGGCCCTCAAGGAGGCAGGGTGTTTGTAGCCCCACCACTTCTGGTGCACCCTAGATATTTCTACGCCCTCGGGGGCTCACGGCTGATGAGTTCGGGAGTTGGCGACCCCGAGGGATTCCAGAGCTGGGTCCGGTTTTCCCCCTTTATCCATTACCTCTGGGGTGGACCCTCTCCTCTTTTACTTTCTTATGTGACTTTCATGGCTCTCCTTCCTTCCAAGTCCCTCAATCCGCATTCTTCGAGGGTTGAGGGCATTTCTTTTCCTCCTGTCCTTTATTTGCCTTATTCTTACTTTTGTTTTCCATTTCTTCTTCTAGTATATAAGTAAGTAGTTAGTTTTAGTTATAGTTTACATTTTATCATCATCTTCACGATCTTCCAAATCATTAGAGGCCGATAACCTAGATGTTAGGCCCCTTAAAACAACAATTATCATCATCATCGTAAAAACATTTGCCATACCGAAAGAAAACACTAAAAAATCCAATAAATTGTCTAGAGTTAGCAGGACAACACAGCTGACAGGAAGGTTATGTTGATATATACGGTAGGCCTTCTCGTAGACCGTCGGTACTCAGGAGTCCAGTTCCGTCAAAGTCCATCCTAACAAAAGTTAACCTCTCAATTCAGTTATAACGTATGTAAAACACAAGTAGAAAGGCCCACTTCTAGGCGAATCACTCATTCACAAAGTCTCGTGCAGTTATAAGTCACATAAACATCAATAACAATATCACATTTTCAAAGCATGTTGTAACCATGGAAACGGAAGTTTCTATCTCCTACCTTGTCAACGGCAGGTTAGCCAATGGCAAAAAAATCACTTTTCTTTATGAAATTAGCATTCCTCTAATGTACTAAAGGTCTACAGAGGCGCTAGGCGTTAAAGATCAGGGGCTATGGGACAAAGAAATAGGTGGTACTTGTAAGTACCGTCGGTCAGCTAAGGGTTGAAGTCGTTGGGTTTGAAAGTGACTAAGTAATTAATTTTAAAAGTTTTCATCATCAGCTAATAGACTGATGACTTTTGGACTCTATAAAGTATCTTTCAGAAATAAGCCAGGTACTGTGTGTTTGACAATTCAAATATAAGACATTTGTATAGGCCTACTCAACATGGCTCCATTGGAATTCCAACAACGATTTTAATATATTAAGTTACTGAGGAAGCAAACGTGCTTGAGTGGAAGTCATCTTATTTTAATCACCAATAGCAAGTTATTTATTCTTAGAAGACTGGATTATGCTGCTAACACGCTGTAGATGTATTTACTTTTTTGATTGTCGTAAATTCATGCTACAATGACATAACCATAGTTCATATGTGTGGATCACGTACATTGATTTGTCAGATGAAGTGAAAATGTGTCGAATGTTCTCCAATAGGTTATTTTATGCAGTAAATATTTGGCTAATGACGTGAAGATTAGCAACAAGGATGGCAGTGTTCAAGTTACTGGTACATTACAAGTGCAAGTTGTCTGTAAATATAATGACTTAGAAACATGGTTGGTGATAGAATGGAGTTCTGATTAACCCTTGTGTGGTCGCACTAAAAAAAGAACCGTATTTGGGCCCACACGATCAAAAGGACTGGATATTATTAAAGGCAGGGACTTCTTTTTTGACCCACAGAAATAACAACGTAATAACAAATGGAGACAATAAAGCTTAGTTATGAAAGTCATGTAAGGTATGTACAAGAGATCACTTATGTTTCATATAATGAAATAATGTGACTCTCTAAAGCTTAAATTACTACACATGAAATAATATGAAAATATATCTTGAAAATCAGAGAGTTATAGCTAGTCCCATCTGTTTTTATTTTGGCATCCAACAAATAACTCCAGTCGAACTTGGATAGCTGGAAGCTCAAAGGGACCAAAAAAAAAAACTTTGAGTTATCCACGAATTAGTTTGGGAGGGGGTAATAATGGAAAACAACCTTTAAAACATCAAATTCTATTATTTGTTCCTTTTTAATGGGATTTTAAATTAAATTACAGTACATTTTTTCAAAGAAAATAATAACTCGATGACTTTAATCTACTCAGCTAGCGTCAGTGTCTTCAGCTTTGAGCCCAATGTTGAGCGACTTGGTTTTGAAAGAGATATGGTAACCTACAAATAAATTTGCACATAAATCCGGCTCACTTACTGTGATTAACCAAACGTTCACTTGCCTGTTAACACATTGCTGACCGGGTGCTCATCACACTGCTCAACCCCTGTGGCCGGCCATTTTCTGAGTAACTTAGTGCTACAGCGCATGCACATAAATAAATGGGCCTAGCTTTACTAACCTTGTACTGATTTTGGTGAAATTTGCTGGAAGTCTTCTGCAATAGTCCTAATAATGTTTCCTTGTGTGGTAGGCTGTGTAGCAATTACCTCTGTGAAGGGGCACACAGCAACTTTTGCAAGTGTACCTTGTTTCACTTCGTTTGCCCTTACTGGAACACATTCTGCACACTCTTGTTGGATTTCTTTTCAGTCCTGTAGCTGGAATTTCAACTAGAATGTGGTCCTTTATCTGCCCTGAAAGCCTACCAGGAGGGTCCTTACTTGGTGCCCTCTTGGACAGGTTCGATGAAGTGGATGGTTGAGGATCAGAATCACCTCGATTTTCAGTCATCCAGGCCCTGGCCACTCCCATCAGAAATTGCTTATACCTCAACTTTTTCTGACTGTTCAAGGCACAATACAGCCTAAATGCATTAAATAATGCACAGTTCACTAAATAAAACCCTACTTTCTTGCTCCACTTGATCGTCTTACGCAAGAGAGTAAAATAAGCCAAGAACTGGTCTGCTCGATCAACCCCCTTCATGTACATATTGTACTCAATTATACACTTCGGTTTCATAATAACCTGCCCAGTCTTTCTGTCCCGTTTACCAGTACATTCCATAGTGGCATCATGGATAGTAGCTACCATTCTAATAATTCTTTTGTCCTTCCAAACTACGAGCAGGACCTCCTCCCCTTTCCGTACAAAAGTCATCTCCCCTTTTTTTCAGTTCCTTAGATCTAACTTTCACTTCACCTGGCAAACCACGATTCTCCCTAATTGTGCCACAAACTCGTGTTTTATGTTCAAGAAGGGTTTGAGATGTGGACACACTATTATAATAATTATCTTGGTATGTGTGATGCCACATACCAAGGAAAGGCCTCATGCCTCTCCATATTGCAGATATAACCTGTGTCACTCTCACAAACCATTCTCACCAAAATACCATACTAGGTCAACTTTCCTGGGTTATATGTCCTAAATTTGAGGCGCCCTGGGATCATTCCTTCATCCAATGACAGTTGTTGTTTGGGTTTGTATAATGTCTGAAATTTTGGCAGGAAATAATCTAAAAGGGGCTGAACTTTATGAAGCCTATTTGTATCAGGTGTGGCCTGACTGTTGTCACTGAAATGAAGGAATGTGAGGATCTGCTCGAATCTATTTCTGCTCATTGTTTTGGAGTATATGGGAGTTTCAATTAGGGGATCAGTTGACCAGTAGTCTTTCCAACATGACTTTCGTACCTGTGCCATCAATATAAACAAAGCAAAAAATTTGCGCATTTCACTACTGGTTACATCAGTCCACTTCAAGCTTTTAGGGGACAATTTGTGTGATGAAGCTGTTTGCTGGTGATACAAGTTCGTCTGCTCGGCAACAAGTTCAAAAAAATCATCTCCGAAAATTAGGCCTACTACTTCGTCAATGTTTTGAGGATTATCGGGTCTTACCGTTATGCCAGGAACTCCAGGGAAATCTTCTAAAGTCGGTGCACTACTATTTTCAACCCATTCATTAGTAGAAATAGAAATATCACTTCCATTTACACTCACAATATCACTTTCAGCCTCGCTCTCGGCCGCCGCTACTTCACGTTGTTTTGGAGGGCGTATATCATCATTGTCACCCGAGACACTTTCGTCTGAAGAGGTTTCAAAATCGAACTCGCGATCTTCAACGTCACTGGGGCAATCTGAATACTTATCCGTATACAATTCGTTAAAAATCTCGTCTGCATCTAAACACACGGCCAGTCTGGGAAGCGCCATGTTACCCACCACATGGTTCATTATACCGTGTAAACAAGAGGTTAGAAAACGAAACAAATGAACCGCAAAATAGCGGGAAATAGCAGCAAAGAATACCCAAACCATCCAGCACGGAAGTTCAAACCTTGACCAATAATTAGTTCCAGAACGTTCCGTTAGATGTCATAGAATGTACGTATTCCGTGAACATGAGTTCACTCGGGTCCCGCCACCAACGTTCGGCTAGCGAAACACGAGTCAACTCGGGTCCCGTCCGCATTGTGTTAAGACACGATGTTGTCAGCTCGAAGCCATCGAAGGCTCGCCGCACACTGACGAAGCATGGCAAGTGGGGGAGGAACGCTATCCGAACTTTGCCGATCGTCCACGAACACCTAAATTGACCTACGAAGTCTGCTGCCCTTCCGAGGCGTTGTCGAAACGAGAGAGGGGGGGAGCGATAAAGCAAGAGAGAAAGAGAGATTCGCTTACTGACCTTGAGCGGAACCGAAAATCAAACTGGGACTGGGCTTGAAACAGACAAAACCTGTTTCAGCCAAACAAATCTTTGTGACTTCCGGAACCAGAACTTCGAGTTATCCAAAAAAGACGTCGAGTTATCCACGATTTTTTTGCATTGTCAGTATAGGAAATTCAAGGGACAGGAGAAAAACTTAGAGTTATCCACGAATTCGAGTTGCCCAATAATGATCTCGCACTAGATTGTAGAAACAAAGACAGGTTTTCCTTATCACTGTTGTCCCCAATGTATCTGTTTTCTGCTCGTAGCAACAGAGCATGTTGTGAGAGTATCACGGTGGCTTGGCGCCAAACAGAGTATGCACAGCACAAATAAACTACCATGGCGCAACCAATTGAGCGTTAAACCAACAGCAAGAAAATGACCAGTACTATATGGTTGTAGTGGTAAGGGACATGTGGTAAGATTTTAGCCTAGGTGTTGTTCATTTGGGGCCTTGGGACATCTTGGTCATCAGCCCCATGTATTTGTGTGTGGAGAATGGAAGTTTGCTCTACCTTATTTGTTATGATGACTGTAGTATCAGGTAGAAAGCATTCTGATGGAGATTTTCTCACTTCATGAGCCTCCATTTTCTTGTGTTAACATACAGGGTTATTATGTGTGTGTGCACCAGTAAACATGGCAAGCTAAGCCGGCTGTGACTAGTGCAGATCACGACCGCACACACATAATAACCCTGTAGTTAACATGGAAGTTTATTGGTATGCACACTAAGGAATGATGCCATAAGACATTAGCTGATGGTGTATTTGTATCAGAATACCACTTGATCAATCACAATGCCATACTGAATGTACAGTTCATTACGTAGTGTTGTTAGGTACCCCTCTTCACAGATGAATAGAGCTGGAGGCACACTGTTTTGTAATGTCCAATTATATTAATGTTTATCTAATCATAATGTCCATGTGAGTGATTAATTGTTCCTTAAAAGCTGAGTCTTATAGCCAGTGTAAATAACCTAAAAAATTCAATCCAGAAGCCTTCTCAAACTGAAACATCGGTCATTCAATCAAAATGTTAACTTTGTGCTGAACATGAAATAGTTAAAGTGCTCAATGCTCGTAGATGATGTAGCCTAAGCCGGCTGGAACTAAATTGTATTACTCGCTAAGCTCGAACTGCTTACTGAAATCTTTCATTCCTCTTGGTAGGTGTTGCCTTTTGAAGTCTCTACGGTACCATTAATGTACAGTATGAAATTTTAGGCAAATCCTTCGAGGGATAACATATTTTGCATTGAAACATGGCAGACCATAAAATCCAACTGGATCTCTGCTAGATTCTAACGAACAACCAATTATTACACAGTAATTTTATGAAACCAGCTCTTTTAAGTAGCGCAACCCCCAACATTTGCCTGGTGTGAGTGGAGAAACCACACGCAGCCTGTCAGCACCCAGATTTGAACCTCAGATCTCGGAATACCAGCTGCTCAGTGCCCTCAGCAATGGTAGTTGATCAAGGACAGAAAAAAAATGATTACAAAATGTTGTAAGTTTTCAAAGTAGGAAAAAGAAATGCTGGTTAAAGTAGGGCACTGTTAACAAAGAATAAAATCAAGCTTTTAATTTTGGCTCTTACAGGTGTTGGCTACTGAGAGAAGTATGGAAGAACTGGGAATCGAAGCTAGTTCTTGATATTTCTGGTTCAACACAAGTTAACAAGACTATAATGTTTATTTAAATACAAGGAATGGAAAGTGTTTTCTCCGTAATAAATTCTCATTCTAGTCAAAACAATTGCAGGAATTTGAAATGGTTTCAAGTTGTAGAGAATTATTTAGGTCTGTAATCCAGTCCTCCTGCAGTTGTCCTCTTTTCTTTCGTCAATAAATTCTGTAGAAGTTAATTTGTACCCTGATGACGTTTTTTTCCTGAATTATTTATTTTAATAAATACAGTACCATGAGGCGAGAAGTACTGTTCCATTATTTACCATTGTTACAGACAAATTACGCCTGCGTGTTGAACTAGAGGACAGTCGAGAGCTGGTATTGCAAGTCCAAGATTGTTTGTATTGGGGTTGCTGGAGCCAACCTTCCTCATGTTTTGGTTTTGGCTGGAGAGTTAAGGCCGGATGCCGTTCCTAACACCAAGTGATTTTTCAAGTGAAAATTCCACCGCGCCGTCACCGGAATTCGAACCCCGGCCGTCCGGGTGAAAGATGAACAGCTAAGCCACTGCGCCATCATGCTCCCCATTGAACCTGGCTCTGTTTACTGGTACTTCCCACTTTTCTATCGGAATTTTGTTCTGAATATCTCGTAACACTGCCATTGCATATCATTTTGAAGAATGTGCCTTTCTCATCAAAATTATATTCTGAATTAGAGACACACCTTGTCTCTCTTCATAATAATTTTAAAATAAAAGAAACATAATCTATTTTTCAACTCTTCGTAATGCAACTTTTCAAGTATTGTGACAATAGTTGTCATAACATTTTTGCAAAGGGAACATTTCAGGTCCACCAAACTGTGAAAATATATATATTCATTGATTGAATAAGCTTATGTGAACAAAAATTGTTCTATTCCAAATTATTTTAATATATACGGTATCAATAAGTAGTAATAGAGTAGATATACAGCTTTTAATGGCTAATGCCCTATTTCATTCATTATCAAGATCCTTGTTCTTCAGTAAACAGTTCTTAAAATAAATTGTAGAACCTTTTAATGCCAATGAATTATAGGAGTACCTGGACATCTGGACTGAAAATGGAACTTATCTTTACACTGAACATTTTCAGGATTTCTAATAATTATTCTCCCAATGATGTGTACACTACATAGATTGTTGACTGCACTTTTGAGTGAATCTGATTTGGAAACCATATTCCATGAACAAGTCTGGTATGGATGGAATTTGGTCGCACGGAATAATACTCGACTGTCATTTATCTCCATGGAATATGCTTCCCAAATCGGCTTCATGCATTTCCATTGATAAAGGGTCGAGTCGGCAATCTTTGATAATATCACACACTGTGTGCCTGTCATGGGAATCGCCTTTTCTTGTCAGGCTAACATTAAAAAATTGTAGGATAACACAACAAGGAGGTCATGCAATCACTGATTGTTCATTGATAAAATAAGAATTAGTTTTTGCTTGAAGAGAATCCATGAGGTGTACACTTCGTTAGGGCTAAGAATACCTAATAATGTTGTTGTTATTGGTTTTACGACCCTTTTAACTATTCGGGCTTTTAGAGATGCCGGGTTGCCGGAATTTCGCCCTGAAGGGGATCTTTAACGTGCCAGTAAATCTACTAACACGGCTCCCCCGCATTTGCGCACCCTCAAATACCAGCTGACTGAGCCAGGATTCGATCCTGCAACCTTGAGAACAGCAGGCGAGAATGTTACCGCTAAGCCACGCAGCCAGCTACTAAGAATACCAATTTAGATACCTTCACCAAATCTGCTTTCAGATTATGTGAGAAATTCCTTGTGAAAAGAATCACCTAATATAACTGTTGGAACTGATAAACCATGATCTTGCTAGTTTTGTCAAGTCTTACCAATATGCAAATAGAATATTTTAAGACTGGCCTGATGCATACAGTAATACCACCAAGGTTGCAGG
The DNA here is from genome assembly GCA_946902985.2 of Meconema thalassinum. Taxonomy (NCBI): domain Eukaryota; kingdom Metazoa; phylum Arthropoda; class Insecta; order Orthoptera; family Tettigoniidae; genus Meconema; species Meconema thalassinum. The sequence goes on from OX336392.1 coordinate 16,583,237, forward strand.
AGTTAACAAAGCAAGGACAGAGGTGAAAGAATAAAGTTGGGCAAAAATGTGCAAAATATGCATGTCAAAGAGACCTCTGTGGTCATTACACATAAATCTCAACATTACATCAAATTTCAAAGAAAATAGAAATATTGATCCACTCATCTTAATCTGTTTGCCAGTGTACCAACTCACCAGTACCAAACTAATTGATGAGTCCAATGGTACACAGATTGAGTCGACCCGATCAAGTTTCTTTTGAGATTTGATGTAATGTCATTTGGACCCTGTCGAAAAAGAAGGCTTTTTTAAATTATATCTCTCACGTCAAGTCATGTGTGTGTTCCCATTTTCAACAGATGCGATGAAAGTCTATGTGGCAGATGGTTTTGAAGGCCCGATGCCAACCTCATGAGAGATGACATGAATGAAACTGGGCAAGGATGTGGAAGGAAGCAGCAGTATCCTGTCAGAAGGTACCGTCCCAGCATTTGCCTGGAGTTGAAAATGAGAAACCACTGAAAACCATTTCAAGAACGGCCAGCGGTTGGGCTTGAACCCACGTCTGCCGGGTCTGCTGAGAGCTTGGCCCCTTGGCCTAGAGCTGCGCGTTAGCGAGCTTAGCTACCGCTGTTGGTCACGCCAGGTCATCTTGAATGTTAAATTATTTTATAAATAGGGTCAGGTGAAAATCTACTTTTGGACGGGAAAATCTATCCTGAAATGTCGATGTTAACTGTTAAACTACTTAGTCCAGAAATCAAAACTTTTCCCTCAAACATAGGGAAAATTCGAGCCAGGATCCTTAGCCGTGATGCCCAGGTTTAGTTATGCCTTGTAGCAACGGACATGTGCATTCAAAAGAACAGTGGCATTGTTGCTATTAACACAGTGTTTTGCCCTTTGCCAAGTCTGGCCATCACTGCTTCACATTGTCAACAACAAATACTTAGCTCCAACAGTGGAAGAATTTATTTAAAAATTATATTTTTGGACAAAAAAAATATTTTAAAAGACATTGTTATCATCTAGCTGCTACACTAACTGTGTAGATGTCAACAAGTCAACTGTATGATAATTAAGACTGACCTCTCATAAGCTATGAGAATGTTTAATACTTGAGCATCCCAGTGCGCTTGATAACAGCATTAATGATGATTGATTTTGCTCAAGGGTGAGCCACTGCAAGCAAGTGTTCTTTTTCTCTTGCTGAAGCAGTCTTGGCAGCTTATCTTCACAGCAGGGAAATGTGTAGACAATGTACTGCTCCTCACTGTACATGTAGGGAGGGAGCAACCTGCCATATATCACAAGAGTGTCACTGATGACAATCGAGTCATACAGTATCTACAAGTGATCACCCAATATTACCAGCCTGTACAATATTGAAGACTTCAATAACCAACATTGTTCTCCGATTTTCTGCTTTATGATTTGCTCTCTAAGATCTATCCATCCACCATCATATGGAATTTGAGCTCACAGCTCTTTTAAGTATTTCATACGGAATGAAAGGATCCAGATTGAATTGTTGTGATTTCAAAACCTTTCAGGGCTAAACGCAAAAGTTGCTATGCCTGTATTTCGAGAGTAAGAAGCTGAAGCGTTTGGCGGGAACAATATAAAAATGGCCGCCGCGGGCTCCTATTGGCTACAACTAATGCCACACGTTGCCAGCACATTGTTCATTCATTCAGTCGCCTGTTAACTGTGTCTGTGTCATCGTCTTCGTTTTGTTTACTTTTAGCATCGAGTTTTAACATTGTTTGTTTCCATTTTTACTTCTTTATCTCTTTTATAGTACGTCAATAATTTGCAAATAGTACTGCAGGAAGAACGTGGGATATGGCCGGAGACCGCGCGTGCCAACCTGTAACAGCCGGCTATCGTTCATTTGTCCATTTCGACATCAAACTTTGTTCATGGTTAGCCTTGTTTGTTACTTAATTTAGAATACCTGCATCACGTATAAAATAGGCTATGTACATTTAGTCTTAATGTTTATGTATCCAGTAATACTTCATTGCAAATATTGAAAACAAATGGCCTACTGTCGGGGAAATAAGTATAGATACTCGAGTTTAGAGGTCAATAAAACCTTTACCCTTAGTCTTACATAAGAACAACCTACACCAAAATTTTCCTTGTTTTATTTGTCGTTTAACGATATAGAGTAAACATTTGCATTGTATCTCGTTAAAATTTTATAGCAGATTGAACAAAAAAAGTACCGGTTTTTCTTACCAAGTTTACGGAGCGCTCACTTAGAAAGATCATTACGTTAAAAGTATTGGTCTGATCGTAACGAAACTTTAATACGTCTTAAAGGAACTTCTTGTTAACGTGTATATGAGGTTTTAATCTGATCTGACGTTTCTTAAAATAGTTGTTGTGAATTTTGTGAAACAACTTTTTCTCGGGCCTGGGTGGTCATAGCAGTATGAAATATGGCTTGTTATGAGGCTCATAGCAATGCAAGGCTTAACGTAAAACTACATTTTATCTACTTGTGATTATCGATTTTATATGGATTGATATTTAATCGGACCATTGAGGGCGGCGATAGTATCGCAGCAGCCTGGCAATGTTGCCAGTTGCTGCGCGCTTGTTCCTACGCACACCAAACTCTGACCTTTGTTCTTCGTTGAGTCATTAGCAACAAGCAGCAACTATCACTGTCTGTATTATCTATTGTTTGCACATCGATCAAGATGCCAGCTAATCCGCAGTTAACGGAGGGAGAATTTGCCATGATTATGAGTGCAATGTGTTTTTTTAGATGCGAGAGAGAAAGTAATAATGATAAGAGGGTTTAGCAAATAGTATCCATGTGTATTGGAAGGTCGATAGCCAAAACGGAGGCAGACAGGTTTTTCTCCGGGTACTCCGGTTTTCCCTGTCAACATTTCATTCCAGCAACACTCTCCACTATCATTTCATTTCATCTGTCATTCATTTAATCATTGCCCCAGAGGAGTGCGTCAGGCCTCGGCAGCCGGCACAATTCATATCCTCGCCGCTAGATGGGGGCTTCATTCATTCCATTCCTGGCCCGGTCGGAGACTGGAAGCAGGCTGTGGATTTTTTCAATTCGTCAATTTCACGTATGGTTTTTAATTTATTTTAATTAATGTCATTTTTCAAGTCCTCGTACTGCATCTCCTTCACCAAGATTTTACTCGTATAAAATAATATCTTGCTTGTCACGTGAGCGACCCAGGGTTTAACCCATAGACATTCACTTTATCTTTCCGTTTCTTTTATATACCGGTATTGCCACCACAGAATTTCAACTACCATAATATAGTTAAGTGAACACGGAACTGTCCTTCATCCATTTTGCTGAATTATGATAAAATATTTGATGTAGTGTAATGGTGTGATAATTGCTTTGTATAACTTTGATAAAAGTTCAGTTTTGTAAAATATTTGATAAAATTTATTTGATACATTTCTTTAGCAGTGTAATACCGGCCTAACACAAATTACAATACAACAACAACAGAAAATCACAGACCTTACGGCTTGGAACGCGCGCGTATTATGTTTCACAGCGCAACGTCGCACGAGTTTCCTCGACCGAGCGCATGGTTCCCGTCGCTTGCTACGATACATTCTTCTCACATAACCACCCGATTAAATATCACTCGATATAAAAGCAATTATCAAAAGTAGATAAAATGAAGTTTTACGTTAAGCCTTGCATTGCTATGAGCCTCATAACAAGCCATATTTCATACTGCTATGACCACCCAGGCCCGAGAAAAAGTTGTTTCACAAAATTCACAACAACTATTTTAAGAAACGTCAGATCAGATTAAAACTTCATATACGCGTTAACAATAAGTTCCTTTAAGACGTATTAGAGTTTCGTTACGATCCGATCAATACTTTTAACGTAATGATCCTTCTAAGTGAGCGCTCCGTGAACTTGGTAAGAAAAACCGGTACTTTTTTTGTTCAATCTGCTATAAAATTTTAACGAGATACAATGCAAATATTTACTCTATATCGTTAAACGACAAATAAAACAAAGAAAATTTTGGTGTAGGTTGTTCTTATGTAAGACTAAGGGTAAAGGTTTTATTGACCTCTAAACTCGAGTATCTATACTTATTTCCCCGACAGTACATAGATTGAGCTATAGGTGTTTCTCAACATTTTACTCCGCCAAGGCCGTTGTGTGCCAACGAACATTGTTAGGAAAATATGCGCATTATTCTAGGATTATTGGTGTCAGTTCGTGGCAGTCGATAATATGAGTACAGCACAAGTAATACCGTAGCGTTCAAATTACCGCATGTCATTCAATAGTCTACAAATCGACAATGTAAAAACACGGCAATAATATCGCTACAGAGCGGCATGTTTGTGTGCTTGGTGCTAAATACTTCTTTACCTTAACATTACGTTTGTGGAAGCTATTATTAACCTACAGTGAGTGAGTGTGCTTTGGTGTTATCATGATGTTGTTTCTGTGTTAACTGCTCCACCCAAAGTCTTGTTTCATCTTGAAGGATAATCATTGCGTGGTGAGTTAGTTAGTTATTGTTGTTTTAAGAGGCGGAACTACGAGGTCATCTGCTTGGTGAGTGTTGATATCTTCATAATCAGATTACTTTCTGTTTGTATAGCTGGCGAGTGTTTGGCCTCTTTCTCGTATGTATTGAATAACGGTGATAAACGTAGCATAGCTTCTATATGTTATTTATGTACCATATTTCTCTATTTGAATGTTCTTGGCATTGACTCAGGATCGGCATTTATATTATATTGTGCATAATAGTGCTCTCTCGGTAATCCGGCAGATATCGGACCAGAGCACTACCGGATTACTGGAAAATATCGAGAAAAACGCAGATATCATTTGAAAATCAGTTTTAATTACATTGTACTATACAAAGTAAAAAAAGTATGAAAATACATCATATAACTCACATTATTCCTTGGAAGTAGACGGCTGGAAATATGCATCAATTGTCTTTTGCTTTTTACGGTTGAGAGACACTTTGAGAACTTGTTCCTGTAACCTTCTTAAAACTAAGACATTGTTAGCAGAGACGCCATTTTCCTCCGCCCAGGCAATTGACGTGGCAAACAAGGCGATGGCCACATTCGTGAGAGATTGATTGTACAGCGGCTGTCACTTCTCCTTCGACCTGTTCCTCGTCCTCTTCCTCTCTTGCCACTTCCTCTATGATGTCATCTTCTGTCATAAACTGGTTGTTTTCGTCATCTTCACCAGTAAGCCACATGCCTAAGTCATCAGTTGTCAAAGCTTTATCCGGTAAATCCACGAGTTGTTCGTTAACCACGTCTCGCAGTAGATAAATCTCCCTCTCTTCACTGGCTTTCTTGTTCAGTTCATCTTTTTTGTACTGATCCAGTAGTGTCATGTCCGGCCATAGGTGTTTCCAAGAGTAAATGATAACTTTCTCTTTAAGATTTTCCCAAGCATTAGCGAGCGAGTAAACCACGTCTTTCAGGTTTATTTCTTTCAAGGATTTAATCACGCTTTCGTCCATAGACAACACATTGTATTTCATTTTAATTGCCTGGACAACGTTCTGGTCCATTGGTTGTAAGTAGGGGGTCACATTCAGCGGTAAGAACATCACACGAATAAAACTGTCAGCTGAATTCAATTCATCTTCACCAGGGTGGCCAGGGCAGTTGTCTAAAAATAAGCAAAGCTTTTTCTGGTAGTTTCCAGTCCTTCAAAAATCTTTTCACTGAGGGTTTAAAATGTTCATTAAACCATTCAGTGAATACGGACTTTTATCCACCCTTTGCTGTGGCTCATGCAATCAACAGGAAGTTTGACGTTTTTAAATGTCCTAGGACTCTTCGCCTTACCTATGACTAGCATTGTCACCTTATGTGCACCGCTTGCATTTGAACAAGGCATGAAAGTGACCCTATCCTTAGCCAATTTTCGTCCAGGAGCACTAGCTTCTCCACAATGCACTAGTTTTTTTTTGTAACAACCACCAAAATAAACCGCTCTCGTCCGCATTGTGAACTTGGTCAGGAGTTAAATCCATTTCTTGGATAACCTGTTAAAACCTTTCTTTATATGGCTCAATAGCGCTTTCGTCACATGAAAGTTTCTCACCCTTTGTACCGTACTTAACAGTCTAATTCCATAACGTTGTTTGAATTTCTGCAACCATCCCTTGCTGGCTTGGAAATCGTCCTTTTTTTGTAATTTTCCGGTAAAATTCCTTAGCCTTTCCGTTAAGGATTTCACCAGAAATTGGTGTATGCCTAACACGTTCTTGTAAAAACCAAGCATAGAGTCTATCGTCAACTTCAGGATTTTCACCAGTTTTCAATGTCTGTAGTTAACTTTTTTAAATTTTCATTCATCTTAAAAAACGACTTTATTTTATCACTATTTATTCTTATGTCATGAACTGTAGCTCGACCAACACCGTATTCGTTAGCAACACCAGTTAACGTTTCGCCCTTTTCAAGCCGCTTTAGGATTTCATGTTTATCTAACAAAGATAGAGTTTTATGTTTAGGTTTTTTCCGCACGGATGCCATCTTCAAGACAACACTAATACAGTACATCTGTCCTACACTAATCACCTGAGTCATCGCTCTTGGCACCAATGCATTGTTTACTCAGAAACTAGTCTTGTCGCTGCATGGGAAACATTGTACAATATTGGGGACGCATTATCAAATCAAGTGTTGAGCTCATACTCGAATACAAAACGCCGGATTACAGAGGGAGTACTGTAATGTCCGAAGTGTAGCCCTGTGTATTATTCGAATCAGCTGATCTACCGGTACATCAACAATAAAAACTTGGCAACTCCTGTTGGAACAGCTGTTCCAAGCTCCCGCCATTTCCTTCACGTTCTTTTGATATACCGAGTTTAAACCACAATCTATGTCTTGATAAGTTACAAATAGACAAAGCAGCGAATACTGCAAAACCAACTTCAGTTAAGTTGGATGAAAGGCACTAACAATGTGTGTGTATTTATTGTTATTTATTAAGGTCAGAAATAAACTGAACATTTTTGGAGACCATTGTTACCCATATTGTATGCAATTGTTATTTAATCTCCAAAATGTGGTGATAGTATGTGATGTGTATTACCACATGCTCTTAGGAGCATTATACACAACACCCTTGTGTCCTTCATTTAGCTTTTAAAGAGAATAAATGTTGATTCCATTCCTTCAAGTGAATTCTGTAGGTATTATCAGAACTTACCTGTGTTTAACAGCTTAGGCTTTCACAGCCGGCGTTATATAATGCCGGATGCAGTTTTCAGTGAAATGCTGGGAGATATCATCCTGCCTGGACAACTTATACATACCTGTACTTGATCACTTCTCTGTATTAATCACGATACAGATCCGTTAAGAAATGTCTTAATGATTGTGGTGATGGTTAAAACTATTGGGCAAACTGCTATGGCATCAGCTGCGGAAATATTAAGCCAGTCATGAAAACCTTGGTAACATGGAATTATTTGAAATACACAAAGATTGGCAGATGAGGATAATAGGTTTCTTGAGGGCCCTAACTCTTCTCTCTTTCTCTTCGCCTTTTCCCGTTACGCGGGGTAGGCTTTCTTAATCCTGAGGCGCCACTCATTTCTTTGGAAAGCATCATCAGCAGATAGGCCCAATACTCTCATGTCCCTCTGGTCATCCATGTTGTTTGAGGTCTGCCGCTCCCTCTCTTTTGCGTAGCCATGGAAAGGCACTTCTTCACCACATGATTCTCCGGTCTTCGCATAACATGTCCATACCACCTTAGCCTGGTTTCTAAAAGTTTCTCAGTTATAGGCGCTACTTTGAAACTGCCCCGCACATGTTCATTACGGATTTTATCTTTGAGAGTAACTCCACCTGCCCAACGTAACATACACATTCCAGTGGTATGTAGCTTTTGCTCATGTGCCTTTGTAGTAGCCCATGTTTCACTACCATAGCGTAGGATTGGTCTTACGGCAGTTTTATAAACTTTCCCCTTCGTTCTTATGGGTATTTTCGGATCACATAAAACTCCTATTAGTTCGCACCGTTTGTTCCACCCAGACTTGGCCGTATGGATTATATCGGCGGTTATCGTGCCATCTTCAGTAATGACAGAACCTAGATATTTGAATTTTGTTTCCCTTGGTAAGGTTTCACCATCTAGTTTAAGTTCAATATTTGTCATACTGGGTTTATTGTTGTGGAAGTCGCATACCATATATTCAGTCTTGGTTCTACTAATGCGCAATCCATTAGACTCTAGAGCTCTCCTCCATTGGTCTAAACTCTCCTGTAGGTCATAAATACTGTCAGATATTAGTGCCGCATCGTCAGCGTACAAAAGATTCCATGGTAAGGGTTTCTGAAATTGTTTTGTTATGTAGTTTATAGTAATATTGAATAACAGTAGACTTAGAGCACTTCCCTGATGAACCCCCACTTGTGATATCAAAGCTTTCGGACAAACCAGCTGGGCTTCTGACTCATGTCTTTACATTGTTATACATATCCATTATGAGTTTTATGTATAGTTCAGGAACGTTTTGCAACCTTAATGCTTGCCATATTAACGGTCTTGGCACACGGTCGAAGGCTTTCTCAAGATCTGTAATAGTACATTATGCAACGAGCCTATAATGGCTATAATTAAGACACTAGTATTTTTATAAAACGAGCGTATGCGAGTTTTATAATTTCCATAAGTGTGTCTTAATTACCATTATAGGCGAGTTGCATACGACTGTTTATGTTCGACGATAATTATAACTTTATTATATGTTTTAACATAAATATTCATAAATATCTGTTGAGAGTCAGCCACTTGAATTTTGTGATCGGAGAGCGAGAACTGGGTGTGATATCTCCGTCTTTCAAGATCTCTGAACGACCGACGCATGCGCTCTGTGTGCTTGCAATGCCATATTATGCAGGTCATATGTTTACATCTGCCGTCCCTCAGTAATATTGTCACCGGAGTCGTTTGAAGGCAATACGCTGTGTAGAAATTAGGGTTGGTGATATTAAGGTACAGTGCTATTTCTTGTCTCATATTCGCCAGTTTATTTACGCGAACATATGGACGGTGCGTATTCCATGTTGGTAATTTATTATAGTTCGATGTTGTGTTTATGTCCGACATGTTGGATTTTGAGCGCATGCGCGAAGGTATCGTTACCTAATTGGTCAATGAACGAGCTCTGATTGGCTGGAGAAACTGTATCGTAATGAAAAACAGTGTTATAATGACTATCATTATGATACAGTTTTCTGACACATAATCGTGAGGGTCGAACATAAAAACCATACATAAACTCTGCTTGTTTTCACAAGCTTTTTCAATTACCAGCCTTATTGCATGAATTGCGTCAATGGTTCCTTTCCCAGCAGTGAAGCCAAACTGATTATCAGTTAACTTTATCAAATTTTGAAGGCGCTCACAAAGGACTCGTTCCCAGACCTTGAGTGTGTGCGATGTAAGTTTTATACCACGGAAGTTTCCACAAGATCGAACATCTCCTTTGTTTTTGTAGAATGGGACCAACGTACTCTTTCTCCAGGCATCTGGCATCTGTTCGTGAACTAAGATGTCATTGAATAACCTTGAAAGCCATTCAGCTCCATCCACTTCAAGACATTTCCAGAGTTCAGCAGGTATCTCATCTGGGCCTGTTGCTTTATGATTCTTCATTTTTAGAGATGGCTTTCCTAACTTCCGCTTCTGTGATTTCATTAATAGGTCCTTGTGTCATAGATAGTTCCACTTCTGTCGCCTGGGAAATTCTTCATTTAATAAATCGTAATAATACTCATACCATCTTTCACAAATGTCCTTGTCATTTGTTAATAAGTTGCCTTCTTTATTTTTAATGTATTTTGGTGTTTTAAAGTCTTTGCAGTCATTATGTTTGCGGTTAGCTACCTTATATATATCGTTGTTATTGGCTAATTCTAAATGCTGGTAGAAATCAAAATCAGCTTTTTCTCTTTCAATTGAAACGGTTTTCCTTGCAGCTTTCTTTGCCTGTTTGTAATTCTCTTTATCTTCCTCAGCACCAGTATTCTGCCAAATTCTAAACAGGGGTTTCTTTTCAGCTATGCTGTTCTTGGCACGGTTGTTCCACCATATGGAATCCTTTGGCACCTTTGCTAATACCTAACTCACGTTTCACTGTAGGAACTTGGAAAAATGAGGGTCAAACGATAGAAATTGGGCCCAACTCGTGAATCTCACAAGATGGAACCAACCGGGATAAAAAGTAACAGGTTCAGGCTTGATACAGTAGAATCGCCCCTTCCTTTCCTGAACTATTTGAGTTGCTGAGAAGAGTGTTTCATTACATTAATAAACTACAACTGTTTTTAATGTGGGAAGAAGAATAGTTCAAGGTAAGGTTTTAAAAAAGAAACTGGGACAAACTAGATTGCTATCAACCTCAGATTTGAAATGTAGGGAAAAAGAGGCCAAGAAAGATCTAACAGGGGGCTCTCCAGATGAATTCTTCAGAAAGATTATTAAGCCCTTGAAATCTCAAACTGTGAGTTCCTATATAAATCTTGGAAATGAAACTACTTATCCTTGCATTTATCTTTTTATTAACTTTTACAGCAAACCTGCCGAGTAGAGCTCATGAACAGACTTCTGCTTTAATTCTGTTACGTGTTGGAGAAAGGTGGCAAGTATAAATGCCCCTGATTTATATGGTATGTGGCATGTTTGGTAGAGTACCGGTATAATGTTTCAAATGGGTATCGCAAGTGTCTGGGAACTGCTGGTCTACTTGCACATCTTGCGAGCTAGCCTCAGGAAAATATGTGAATATTGAGGTATACATAGGCTATCAAAACAAACTGCTGGAATGTTTGCAGATGGGTCGGTTACATATTGCAGTTGTTATTTCATTGTGTTTAATGGCCAGTTGTGTTGATAACATGTCATGTGGCACCCTTAGTATATTGTTGGTGGGAGCCTCCATGTCAGCATCTCCAGTGGTGCAATGTAGGTAAAACTATGAAAAACTCATGTTCGTGTGCCTTACCTGCCTTACACGATGCTGACGTGTGTTTTCACTGCTGTTATTCCTTTCCACGACAAACAATTGCCGTACTTAAACAAGTAGGATAAAAGGGATTTATGCCTGTTACAGCAGCCTCTCTGGTTGGGGAATTGTTATGTTCTTCATTTTCAATTGGTATAAAATAATATAAGATTTTTCAGTTACACAGATTGTTTAAATCGGTGCATGTTTGAAATGATCCATCACAGAGAAAATTATCATTACCAGCTATCTTTAATGCCCAGTTTATTTTGTATATTCTGGTGAAAAGGTCCTTGATAAATGAAACTATGTTCCATTTTCAGTAGAGACTGTTAAATTGAAAGCAAATAGACAGATCATCTTTAAAACTACACACCAATGCTCTCTCCTAATATTGTATTAACACTTGCATGCTGTTATTCATTGGTATTTTCTGATCACTATATAACTTAATAGTTTTTATATTACCTATTTTTCACATGCATTCACTAAGGAGCCTTTCCATAAATGGTTTTCTCAAAATGTTACATCTTAAAATAATAAATGACATATACCGTATCTAAGTTCAATTTGAACTGCTTAGATCTCATTTCATTAATTTTGTAAGTACGGTGGTTCAAACTAGGAATGATCGCACTCTTGGTAACTGCTCTGTTTTTCTATTCTTGTTTGGTTCTCATGTCAGAGCCAAAACAGGAAGCAATTAGTAGAGCAACTTCATAATATACTGTATACTTGTGATATTTAACACCTCTGTAAAGGTTCTCGTGTTCTCGGGCTGAAACAGTTACCAGAATGCTCATTCTTTGTTTGAATGACTGCACATTGTATGTTCATGAAAACTTATGTCATCAGTTGGAACTTAATAAGCATCTTACACATTAAAAAAGGTAAAGTAATTGATACAAGTCCTACCCAGCATACGTTAATGTTCAGATGAAAACATGATGTTTACATGTTCTAGGAGATAACTGCACAACCTAGTGGAAACTAGGCATTAATTTCATGTATGTTGTAAGCACAAATTTGTTTGATATGTTACCTTGCTTAACTTAACGCCACAAACCCTTTTCTGTAATTAACGAAGCTGAGTGACCACATCAGATAAAAAGAATTGTGCTCTTAAGGAATTTTCTTTGTAATAATGAAATTAATGCAGTTTGCCCGTACTAATTGTCTGTGTGACTTATGAGCCCTGTTAAGTCATTTCAAAAGTCTTGAATAATATTTGAGGAAAGAATGTTTTACCTTTGGTTTGCTCCAGTGGTGTATTTCTAAACTTGGTTATACTGTAGCCCCTAGGGAGTCCAGTGCCTGTGTGATCACTATGTATGGTTATGTATTTAGAATTTATGTGATGGTGTTTGAAAGGGTGGAGCATCGAGGTCATCTGCCCTTGTAACACAGTTATTCTACAATTTTTAAATTTAGGAAAAGTGCAAAAACAAAAAGCAAGACTATAAATAATCATAATTACTGTAGCTTGCCACGGTGGGTGAGTGGTTAACGTGTCGGTCTACTAACCCCGAGCTTGCAGGTTCGCTCCTGGCCGTGGTAAGTGATTTTTGAAAGGCGGCAAAAATTACGACACCATGTCAAAGAACCCATTTGAATTCAGTAGGCCGTGTTCATAATGGCAAAATTAATCTTGGGATTTACCGCCAACACACAGTTTCTCATTTCTCTATTAGAAAGCGCTGTAGTTTTCTAGGAGCTTAGATATCTAACCTCCTTTGACTTGCATAGTGCTTCAAGGAACAACGAAATTCGACATGCAAGCTACCCTTTGGGTGTCAATTAACAAAGCTTGCACCCGGCACCCGAGGCCATACAATATTATCATTACTGTGCTAATAAACAAACCCGACAGTGGTAGCTATGCTTGCTAATGCGTAGCACTAGGCCATGGGGCCAAGCCATCTGCGGACTTGTTAGACGTGGGTTCGAGCCCCACTGTCACCTGTCTTTGAAATGTTTTTCCGTGGTTTTCCCATTTGCAACTCCAGGCAGATGCTGGGATGGTACCTTCCAACTCCTTGCCCAGTTTCATTCATATTTATTCATTTCATCTCTCAACTCCTCTCATGAGGTTGGCATCAGGGAGGGCATCCGGCCATCAAAACCACCTGCCACAAAGACTTTAACTGCTTCTCATCCCCGATCCCATTGAAAACCGGAATAATAAGGGGTAGACATACTCTAATAAACAACAAAAAGGAAATGTCTTAATGATTGTGGTGATGGTTAACCCTTGTTTGGTCGCGCACGGTCAAAAAGACCGGCCATCATTAAAAGAAGGGTGGAGTTACTGAATCTTACTTTTTAGGCATGGTTGACTACATAATAACAAACGAGACAATAAAGTGTAGTTATGATAGACATTTATGTTCTCGTCTCCATCTCCGTCATCACTGTCTTCAGCAGAATGTTCGTGGTCTGAATGAGATTCCAAAAGTAGTTCCCTGATCCACTCTTCTTCTCTCTTGTCCATTTTACCACAAATAATAGTCAAAATATGCAGCAAACAAATACAAAACTGCACGCAAATTATACAATCTTAATTAGTCGCGCACGGAACATTACACCGTAAAAGTGACACACACAGACTTGGTCATGCAAGGGAACTTTAGACCGGGTGGCGAAGCTTTTGCTAATAACAATGGAGCGCATGGAGTGAAACTGATAAGAGATGCGTGGTGTTGTAGGGCGAGGGGCAGGGAGAGGAAGACTTGGCGCCAAACAGAGTACACACAGAAGAAATAAACAATAGACCCGGTCTAAATGACCGTGGCGCGACCAATTAAGGGTTAAAACTACTGGGCAAACTGATATGGCATCAGCTGCGGAAATATTAAGCCAGCCATGAAAACCTGGCAACATGGAATTATTGGAATACATAAAGATTGGCAGATGAGGATAATAGGTTTCTGAGGGCCGTAACTGAGTTTGTAAAATATACAGATCGAGGAACTTGGAAAAATGAGGGTCAAACGATAGAAATTGGGCCCAACTCGGGAATCTCACGAGATGGAACCAACCGGGATAAGAAGTAACAGGTTCAGGCTTGAAACAGTAGAATCGCCCCTTCCTTTCCTGAACTATGCGAGTTGCTGAGTAGAGTGTTTCATTCCATTAATAAACTACAACTGTTTTTAATGTGGGAAGAAGTTAGAGGCTGGAGAATAGTTCAAGGTAAGGTTTTAATAAAGAAACTGGGACAAACTAGATTGCTATCAACCTCAGATTTGAAAAGCAAGTATCATAATGTAGGGAAAAAGAGGCCAAGAAAGATCTAACAGGGGCTCTTCAGATAACATTTGCAACAGTGTCCTGTATCCCCGCTTCATCCTATTTGTTTCGTTTGTGATCTTGTCTTTTCTGGTCTTTTGATTCATGGTTTTAATGAATTTCATTTCTGTTGCTTGGTTTTGGTTAAGGTCTTTATCCAGTAAAGTACATGTCTCCAATCCATACACCAGAATTGGTACAAAGTAAGTATTGAACATGGCTAATTTTGCTTTCAGGGGTATGTTGCTGTCCCATAGTAGGTTTCTCACTTGACTGTAAAAATGTGATGCTTTCTGTGTCCTGTTGAGTACCGTACTTCTTGCCGAACAGTGTAACAATGTCACATAGACTACACCAGAGTAAAACTTTGTAGAGGATTTTAAAAGAAAAACCCATCTTCTTCTTGAAATTGCATAGAGAACTACTACTCTAGTTGAAGTACCGGTACATTAATTAAGGTATTCATGATGTTTGGATATAAATATTTTATTTGAAAGTTTAAAAAGTAAAATTGAAGAGAACTAAATCAGCCATGGGAAGTTCCATAGTAAAGAATTTAGATTACTCTTAAGTTAACCCAGTTTCAAAAAGGCCTATTGTCATAAAATTGGGCATTAAACAAACTTTTATAAATGCTTGTATAGCCTATGTATCCAAATATGTATCCATTACAAAACCATAACAATTGGAAAACAGTTCTTAAATCTCATGGGTAGATGGCTGATGTTCCACCTTCACCATAACTCCACATAGCATAGTTGATCAGATAATCTTGTCAGCTCTAGTTTGCAATGACTGGTATACACCAAGAATATATGACAGTTGTGAGGCCTTGGAGTTGCTTAAAGATACCTCCAATTAGAAGTACTTTTGGTCATAAAGTGAATTATAGTAATTGTCTAATCAGAATGAACAATGTGTTCACCTGCACTGTAAGGAAGCAAATGTGAAAAAGAACTGGACTTTTGCAGTTAATTTATCATCACCATAATGGATTTTGTCCAACTAAGGACCAAGTAAATAACTCTTCATGATTTCAGTTTTCTTTGGCGCCAGTATTGCTTCATTCTCTTGCTCACAGCTGTCCAATGTAGTATCTTGTTGGTCGCTGTTTCTGGCTCTAGGAACCCCTCAAATGTGTGTATCTTATAACTGTGATCAGTGATGTTCATTCCTTGTAGATCCTTCTTGGTGTTAGCAAACCATTTTTCATAAGAGTTACCTTTTCTATTGGGCTTGTTGAAGTCTCTTAGTGAGTCTGTCGTCAGGCATTCTTGAAACATGTCCAAAGAATTGAACCCTTCGTTTTCGTATGGTATCTGAGCTTCTGCTGCACGTTTTATATACTTCTTTGATACTGCATAATCGGTATGTGTCAGCACATTATTTTGGTCCAAGAATTTTCCTTAAAATTTTATTATAGTTTTCCTTGAATAAGTTTTAACCTTTATGATTTCTGAAATATAATGGAGGGGGGAAGAGAGAAGCTTGTGGAGGCCATGAGCGAAGAGCTCTTTGGAGGCTTTAAGATTCTTTGATTGATTCTTTACTCTGTGCGAGTTTTGTGTGCTTTTCTTTCTGTTGGCATAAAAAGATTGCAAGAGAGAATAAAAGTTTTCATAGTCGCCAGCATCAAATATAATTTATTAATCATTGCCCCAGAGGAGTGCGTCAGGCTTCGGCAGCCGGCACAGTTCATATCCTCGCCGCTAGATGGGGGCTTCATTCATTCCATTCCTGACCCGGTCGGAGACTGGAAGCAGGCTGTGGATTTTCATTTTTCATATTAAAGTACATAATCCCAGTACCTAAATTGGTGACCCTGACGTGATGTCGTGCAACGGAGAAGAAATACCAGATCAGTCATTACAGATACAACCAGTGTCTCAAAACGACGCGGAAATAGCCCGTGTCGCAGTAAAAATTCCTCCTATCTGGCGCAAGAACGTTAAGGTTTGGGCCATGCAAATAGAAGTGCAGTTTGCTGTAGCAGGGATAACGGCCGAACTCACCAAGTTCAATCATGTGCTAGGTGCGTTAGATGCCGATGTAGCTGAATTAATATCTGATTTTCTGTGCAAGCCCCTGTCCAATACGCCTTTCTCCTACTTGAAAAAAACGGCTTGTCCAAGAGTTCGAAGAATCGAAGGGGGGTAAAGTTAACAAGCTTCTGACGGAATTAGACTTAGGAGACAAGAAACCCTCCCAATTGCTTAGGGGAAATGAGAAATTTGAATGGAACACAAGTTACGGACGATTTCTTATGCACAATATTTGTCCAGCGGCTACCCGTCAATGTGCGTTCTATATTAGCGTCAAGTAGTGATATATTGGACAATTTGGCAATAATGGCCGACAAAATAATGGAATTTTCAGCTCCCACACACAACATATACAGTACCCAAGCCACGCAGCCAAGTTTTAGAGACCAACCTAACCTCAACTTAGAAACAGACAGACTTTCACGCCTTGAAGAGCAGATTTCTCAGTTAACTTTAAGTGTCAACGAACTGAGAACCAGATCTCATTCTAGATCGCGAGACTCAAGGTCACGTTCCAAAACACCAACAAGTAGATATAACCCAAACAAATCATTTTGCTGGTATCATTTTAAGTTTGGAGATAGAGTCAAGAAATGCACTAGCCCTTGCTCCTATCGTTGCAACGTCAGTGTGCCGGAAAACTAGCTCGCTCCCCACTGGACGCGGCATGTGATCAGAGCTTGGCATCGCGCCGCTTGTTTATTATTGATAAATTAACTGGTTACAAATTCCTCATAGATTCAGGAGCTGATATCTCTGTACTCCCTACTTCTTTCGTCGAACAAGGGCAAGTGTCAAAAAGGCAACTGTATACCGCCAATAGCAGTCCAATCAAAACGTATGGTGAGCGACTTCTCAAACTAGATTTAGGTTTACACAGACATATCTGTTGGAATTTTCTGATAGCAGAAGTACAAACACCTATAATTGGTGCTGATTTTATCCACAATTTCAACCTGCTAATCGACCTGAAAAACAGATGTGTCATAGACAGTATGACTAACCTCTCCTCACCAGCTACCTTGATCAAAACAGAAGTGATCGAATCACTCCATACCATCCCTCCAGATCAAAAGTATGCCGGAATTATCAAAGAGTTCCCTGATCTCCTGAATGAACGAATCGATTTTTCAAGTCCTCACTCCAGTGTGATGCACCCCATCATAACAACTGGACATCCAGTCTCAGCTAAGGCACGGCGATTACCACCAAAGAAACTTGCGAAACACTGTCATTTTGTTGAGTTATGCCGGAACATTTAGCACAATTTGTGTTTAAATATATAATGGCTCAACGGACAATACATATTTTTCTTTTGAAAATTATATATTCAATGCCAAGGTAAGGTTATAATTGCTTTGGAGTGGAGTTTCGACTCCCATAGTGCACTGGCTTTGCTCGTGACGTGGATACACATGTATCAAATACGTCTTGCAATGGCCTTCCCAGTGTGTACTAGACAGTGTCTTGGTGAGGTGGGCTTTAACCAACTGAAGAGCCCAATTGCACACCGGGGGCGAAACACTGTCATTTTGTTGAGTTATGCCGGAACATTTAGCACAATTTGTGTTTAAAGAAACTTGCAGCTGCCAAGGCAGAATTTCAGCAGATGATCGATATGGGAATCTGTCGACCTTCGAACAGCTGTTGGGCAAGTCCTCTCCACCTTGTACCCAAAAGAGATGGATCTTGGCATCCTTGTGGTGATTATCGGGCATTGAACAACATCACTTAACCTGAACTCTACCCAATATACAAGACTTCAACAGTCAGCTGGATGGAAGAAAAGTATTTTCCAAGATCGATCTCCTACCCGCATACCATCACATACCAGTTCACCTGACGATATTCCGAAGACTGCAGTAATAACCCCTTTCTGACTGTTTGAATTTATTTCCCTACCGTTTGGATTACGCAATGCAGCACAGACCTTTCAGAGATATATGGATAACATTCTACGAGATTTTGATTTCACCTAATGCTACATCGATGATATACTCATAGCTTCCTCCAGTGAAGATGAACATAAACAGCACCTGTATTTATTATTTGAACGACTCAGTCAGTTCAATATTAACATCAATATTAGCAAATGCATCTTTGGAGTGACAGAAGTGCCATTTCTTGGTTACCAGATCTCTGCCAATGGTATCCTTCCATTGCCAGATCGCGTACAAACAATCAAAGACTATCCACTACCGGGAACAATCCAAGACTTGCATCGTTTTTTTAGGACTAATCAACTTCTATCGTCGAGCACTTCCTCATGCAGCCAATATGCAGGCTAAACTCTTTGACATCACTCATGGAGCAAGGAAGAACGACAAAAGAAAAATTACTTGGACAAATGAACTTCAAACGATATACTCAGATTTGAAGACTAGTCTTGTTAATGCAGCTCTTCTCGCACATCCTTCCTATGAACTACCGTTGGTTTTGATGGTCGACGCTTCTGACTTTGCTATGGGTGCTTCACTTCACCGAGTTAGAGGAGATATTTTCCAACCCTTATCGTTCTTTTCAAAGAAACTCAGCGACACACAGAAGAACTACTCGACTTATGACAGAGAACTTCTTGCTGTGTATTCAGCTGTCAAACGCTAGAAGGTAGAGAATTCCCAATCTACACGGATCATAAACCTTTGACGTTTATGTTTAATCAACGACCCGACAAAGCTACCCCTCGGCAACTATGCCACATGAGCTTTATAGGGCAGTTCACCACTGACATTAGGTATGTGGAAGGAACAAATAACTCGGCTGCTGACGCTTGTTCTCGAATTTCTTCCATCAGTATTCCTTTATGCTTTACTACGGAGGAGATTGCCAAAGCTCAAGCTACATATGAGGAATTGAAACATCTGCAGCAATCAAGCGCATGTTCTCTGAAATTCCAGGTGTTTCCTTTACCCAATAACCATGAACTTACCTATGACAATTCCATCGGTAAGCTCAGACCAATCATCCCTACTGCATTTCATCATCGCATATTTGAGTCCATCCACAACCAGTCACATCCTGGAGTAAAAGGATCGATCAAACTCATCCAACAACGATATGTATGGCCGTCAATGAAAAAGGATATCAAGTTATGGGCATCATCATGCGTCCCTTGCCAGCGAGCAAAAGTCTGGCGTCATACACACAGCACTATCGGCGTATATGAGCAAGTCACAGAACGATTCAGCCATGTCAACATTGACATTGTTGGACCTCTTCCATCATCCCAAGGTTACTCATATGTACTCACCATGATCGACCGGTTCTCACGGTGGCCTGAAGCAGTTCCAATAAAAAACATTACTGCAGAAACAATTGCATCCACCATACTCTTAAACTGGATTGCCCGCTTCGGAGCAATACAATCACTACTGAATGTGGACGACAATTTGACTGTAAACTCTTCAGATGTCTCACGCATTCACTTGGCGTCCAACATATCAAAACTACAACATACCACCCAGCAGCAAACGGAATGATTGAACGCTGGCATCGGCAATTGAAATCATCTCTGAAAGCTCACCTAACAAGCAACTGGGTCCCCAAACTTCCATTAGTTCTGCTAGGACTGAGATCCTACATCATCCCCAATCACACCACAACTCCAGCAGAGATGACCTATCTTCTTCTTCAAGTGCCTCATCCTCCAAGAACATTGGCGATCAGTAGCATGATCTGCTGTTTGTCCATGCTGTTCTAAACAGTGACACTGTATTAAGTCCAAACCACTGGCTTAAGTTCTTTAGCCAGGATATTCGTCTGCGTCCTGGACCCCTAATGCCATCAATCTTTCCTTGGATATTTAATTGCAAGAGGTGGTATTTGTTGTTGCGCATAACATGACCAAAGTATTCTAGTTTTCTCCTTTTGATGATACTGAGAATTTCCAAGTCTTTGTTCATACACCGCAGTACTTCCACATTTGTGACTTTAGCTGTCCATGATATCCTTAAAATCCTGCGATACGTCCACATTTCAAATGCTGTCAGTTTCTTATTTAAAACCTCGGTAAGTGTCCATGATTCAACGCCATAGAGCAGGACACTAAAAACGTAGCATCGAAGCAGTCAGGTGCGTAATGACAGACTTAAATCGCAGCTGATCAAAACTTTTCTCATTTTCATGAAAGAACTTCTGGCCTGCTCAATTCTACAGCGAATTTCTTGACTTAAGTCCCAGTTATCATTGATTTGACATCCTAAATATTTATATGATGAAACCCTTCCAATTCTTTCATTCCCAAGTGTAAGAATGACCTGAATTTCATCTTTGTTTCTACTAACAACCATCCACTTAGTTTTTTGTACATTTAAATGTAATCCCATGGCGTTACTCTCTTCAGAAATAGAATCCAGTAGTGTTTGTAGATCATCCATACTTGTTGCAAGGATGACAGTGTCATCAGCATATCAGATGCTATTAATGATAGATCCATTTACCACTACTCCTTGAGACTTTCCTTCAAGAGCATCTTGGAAAATCTTTTCAGAATAGATGTTGAAGAGGAGTGGAGAAAGAATGCAACCTTGGCGAACTCCCTTCATAATCGATACTTCTTCAGACAGCTGACCATCAACACGTACAGCAGCACGTTGATTCCAGTACCGATTTCCAATTAATCGGATGTCACGTCCATCTAGTCCCAGGTCACATAAAATGTTCATCATTTTATCGTGTTGAACAGTGTCAAAGGCTTTTACATAATCGATGAAACACATGTAAACATCGACACGAACATCACGGCATCGTTGAATCAACACCTGAAGACTGAGCAATGCCTCCCGAGTTCCGATACCATTCCTGAATCCAAACTGTGTGCCACCAATGTTTTCCTCACATTTATGAAATAACTTTAAGTGCAGGATTTTAAGGAATAACTTCAGGGCATGACTCATTAAACTGATCATTCTATAGTCATTGCTGCACTATGCATTGGTCTTTTTGGGAATCGGTATAAAAGTTGATTTGAGCCAATCATGTAGTATGTATCCACTTCGATAGATGTTATTGAACAAACCCACCAGCAAGAAAAGAGATCGTTCATCCTTGAGAAGCTTTAGTATTTCAATGTGCAATTCATGTGGACCTGGAGCTTTTCCACTCTTCGATATTGTTATGGCATGTTCAATTTCAGCTCTTGTAATGTCTATGCCATCGCCCGTTCGAATACCATGATCAACACTTCTGTTGTCTTCGAATAGAGTTTCAACGTAATTCTTCCATTGTCAACTTCTCTTCAGTACTAGGGAGAATGATGTCATATCTATTTTTGAGAATCCCAATCCCTCAGCTCTTATAAATCCCAGCTGCTTGCTTAACCTTTTTATACATGTTGAACGAGTCATGCTTTGCACACAGTAGTTCTATTTCGCTACATTCCTTTGAAAGGTGTTGTTCTTTGGCAATACGGATTTCCTTCCGTATTAATTTCTGCAATTCTCGGTACTTTATCGGGTCATTATTCTTGAAAGGTCTTCTGTAATCGATCAATTATAGAATTTTATCTGTCATCCAAGGTTTGCTTTTCCTCCTCTCCGTGGCCTGTAGTTTTTCTCGACACACTTCATTCACTGCGGATTTGAATTGGTTCCAAGTGTCTTCAATATTATGTGTATCCTTGTTCGACTGGATATAATCTAGTTTTGTACTCAATGCT
This sequence comes from Meconema thalassinum, assembly GCA_946902985.2. Classification (NCBI taxonomy): domain Eukaryota; kingdom Metazoa; phylum Arthropoda; class Insecta; order Orthoptera; family Tettigoniidae; genus Meconema; species Meconema thalassinum. The sequence goes on from OX336392.1 coordinate 16,605,244, forward strand.
GTTTGGACATCATTTCTCAATACAGGGTCTTGGAGCTTATGGATCGCAAAATGATTGCTGTGCCTCACTGGGTGATATTTTTTCAAGTTCAAATTCATTGTGGCTAACAAAACATTATGATCGGAGTTAATATCAGCACCAGGCTCAACTCTTGGTTGAAGTATAAAAAGCTTTGAAGCCATTTTTCAGTGTTGGCTGTTGACAGGCTGGCTGCATGGTGCAGCAGGAACGTTTTCACCTGCTGTTCCCAAGGTAACAAGATCCAATCACATCACAGCACAGCCAGTTTACATGAGGGAGCCATGACAGTATATTTATTGACCCTTCAGGGCAAAATCCAGCACTCCGGCATCTTAAAAGCTGCAGCAGTTAAAAGGGATGTAAAATCTTTTCAGTTGGTCAACACATATTTGTGCCCAATTAGATTAGGTGGAAAACATAAAACTTTACCTGAAACAAAATTATGCGTTACTAATTAATAGCACTGATTACACCAGCGCAGGGATGTGTTTGTTTAGTTTGTCAAACAACCATTTCCAGATCCATTATTAAGGCTCAGTATGTGATACTGGCAGATATGACGAGTGAAGTTGAATAACTTGTTGAAGAAATAATTTTGATATTATATAATATACAGAATGTGTTAATTACATGTTCACATGTCCAACTATTTGAATACAATTTGAGTACTTATCTGGATAGTTAGTGCTATGTAATCACCTCATAGACTGACGTGGCGTAGTTGGTAGCATGCTGAGCTTCTATGCCCAAGGTTGCGGGTTCAAACCCGGTCGAAGTCGTCGGATTTTTTAAGAGCATTAAAAATCTCTCAGTATCCCTTCCCTTGCAGGGGAAGTAAAGCCGGCGGTCCCATGTCATAGATTTATGGCATGATAAAGAACCTTCCACTAACTACACTTGTGTGAAGCCAAAATTTGTAGGTTAGATTATTTGATAACCCTATATTCGTTCCAACGTTTGCCGCCAGGTGTCGTGGACGGTATCATTTAATAGCAAAAGTAGGAACTAGTTGAAAAATTGATTGTCTCAGTCCTTATCTGAATTACAGATAACACACACTACATGACTACATGACCGCGTTGTCGCAGCCCCTAAACTAAGGAACCAACCAGACTGGTGTGGCTTGAATTAGTTAGTTGTGGCGCTCGCTGTGCTGGTGTCGTCACATGATGGAACTTATGCATTCTCCCAAAGGCTGATTTGAAATGGACTTGTGGTGCCGAGCTATGTCAATAGATGGTTTTGGGCCGATAACCTAGATGTTAGGCCCCTTAAAACGACAATAGTCATATCATCAATAGATGGTTCCAGACTTTTTAAACATATTTAAATGGAAAGGATATGCATTATATTTAAATGTCAAGTCTCAGGAAACCAAGGCTGAGAGTCCGTATCCCACCTTTAAGACCCTCAAAACCCTAAGCTGTAGCAGGCAAGGATATTGGTCTACAATAGATAAAAGTCCAAAGTCACTTTCTCTAATCTTTCAATTTGTGTTTTACTGAAAGACCTCCTAATTGGGGTACAATATTCAATTAAGGGTCTGACGGGGGATAAGGGCAGTAGGAAATAAATATTTGAGTCACAAAATTCCTTGGAATAACGAGTTATGCAGCCTAAGCTCTGCAATGCCTGCTTGCAACAGCAGCAGCCATCCAGAGAAGAACTCGAATTGTGTTTTATAGTTCTGGCTGTGTATTTATAACAGGCTTTAAAATAAACCAGGTTGGTTTTGTTTATTGATTGCATACAAATCAAATAATTAAAATGAAGGCAAGTGTCCACCTAAATATAAAGTATTAACAAGGCGGACACTATTAGCTGTGTGCTTATAATAATCAACAATGGATTAAATTTGATTTCTTAAACAAGTAGCCTATACAAGTAACATAAACTGAACCTCGTCACTTCTAGTTTTTGCCAGTATCCTATACTAAGCCTCAATAACAGATCTGAAGATGTTCGCTTGACGAATGAGACCTGTCATCCCCCTAACCTCCCCAGTATAAACATTACAAGTAAACAATTACACATGCTGAGCTTCTATGCCCAACCCAGCCGATGTCGTCAGATTTTTTAAGAGCATTAAAAATCCCTCAGTATGCCTTCCTTCAGAGGGGAAGAAGCCCATGTCATAGATTTATGTCATCATAAAGAACCTTCCACTAATTACACTTGTGTGAAGCTAAATTATAGGTTATCTTTGAGTAACGCTCTAACGTTCGTCACTAGCAGCCAACTGCGGTGGCATCTAGTAACCAAGTTCAGAACTAGTTCGTCATTAACGGTGGTGTCTGGTAGTAAAAGTTGGAACTACTTGAAAAGCCAATGCAGTCCTTACTTGAATTAAAAACAGATAACGCACACTAATACAGCCATCACAATTAACACCAGTTATCAGACAGATTCTACACACACCCAAAGTACACGGGGCTACATGACCGCATTGTCGCAGCCCCTAAACTGAGGAACCAAGTACATTACACATCAGTTGTTACGTCCACCTTCTCAACATAATCTCCTTGTGACTTTATGCACTTTAACCATCGATGTGTCAGTCTCTCCAGACATTCCTGAAACCATTCTCTCGGTGTGCTGCGTACCCATGACAGCCTTGACAGCTGTGTCTAGTTCTACAAAATCCACAAAACTGCGACCACGTAGAGGTTGACAGCCTTGACAGCTGTGTCTAGTTCTACAAAATCCACAAAACGGCGACCACGTAGAGGTTTCTTCATGTTCCCGAACAGGTGATGATCACTTGGTGCCAAGTCGGTGGAGTATGGTGGGTGTGGCAGCACAGTGAATCCCATTTGATCAATGGCAGTGGTGGTCTCTGGTCTAGAGTGGGGACGGGCATTGTCCTGTTCCAGAAGCACACCTTTAGCCCATTTTCCTCGCCGCTTAGTTTGAATGGCACGGCGTAAGCGTTAAAGGTTGCACTGTTAATCGTGACCCCCAATTCCAACCAGTCAATGAGGACGATGCCCTTTGTGTCCCAGAACACTGTTTGCCAACTGATGGCACTGTTCGCCATTTCTTTGGCGGTGGACTGCCCCTATGCTTCCATTGCATTGATTGTTGTTTCGTTTATGGCTCATAGTAATGGAGCCATGTCTCAAGCCTGGCCATGAAGTCGGCTGGATCTTGACCATGGCGTTGCAAAAGTTCTCTGCTTTTGGTCTGCACACAAGAGTCTAGGCACCCACCCGGCTGACACCTTCCCCAACAGTAAGTGGCCGTGCACGATCCGCTGCCGGGTGTTGCGGCTAATTCCCGTGGCTGCCTTTAATTCCGTAAATGTGATGCATTTGTTTCCTTGGATGGGCTGTTCGACCCGGGCAATGTTGGCTGGTGTTGACACTGTCACATTCCCTCCAGAACTGGTTCCATTGTCCACCAACCTTCCACCCAGTTGGAAACCGTTTTCTGTGACAGCGCATGTTCTCCACAGACTGCCACCAAGCGTTGATGAATTTCTGCAGTGGTCACGCCTTCTTCCCATAGGAATCAAGTGGTATAGCGCTGTCCCTGACGGTTCTCTGCTCCTATGCCGACAGTGTTGTTATGAAATGGCTATGACGAGTGCATTCGTTGGCCCCTGTGCGTGTGCTGCTACCGAACGGTGGAACAAGACACTAGTTACACGTCACCACCTTCAATAGTGAAATGTGAACCATACCCTCACGTACAAAAAATAAAGTTCTCAAGGAAGTTCTGCACTATCTATTCATCTTTAAAATCATATTATGACTGCTTTTAGAAGTTATGAGCACAGTACAATATTGTACCTGGTAGCCACGCTTGCATAATTTCAGTATCGAAACAATTTCCCTCAGCAGTACAAAAGGAAAAAAGACCTTAAACAAATTTGTCTTATGCTGTACTTACAATAGTTGCTCTCAAGTGCAGATGTTAAATGTGGTTCATTTAAGGTGGGATATTTACTATAGGAGCTATAATATTATACATGCCTAAACTAATGTGGAATTTTACATTATCTCAGAAAAAAATTAACTCTTAGAAAAGAGTAGACAACCTCATTACACAAAACTTTGTATTAAATAATTATTATTTTGTTATTTCTTCCCCTTGGTACTTGTTGACTTCCTTTGGTCAGCAGAGTGAAATAGGGTGCACTAACATTCCATTTGACAGTATGTGTCTGAATTTTGACTCGACTGGATGAAAACTGACTTGTGAACTAATTTTCCTTGGCTCATATAAATATACAATAAATGTGTCATGTTTTCATTTGAAAAGTGAATGTAAGTAGTCCTGTGCTTAATATATTTATATGTGTAATGCAGAAATTTATTGAATATGAGTAAAACAGTTATGAATGCTTGGGTATGTTCAAATGTTACTCCTAGTTATTATTAAAGACACCCTTACCTAAATGTAAATTAGTTAAGTTGATATTTTGGTTGTACATTTTTTTTATAAATATATAATATTAAAACTGTGGTTTTTGACTGGCTATGTCACATAGTTGCTTTTCCTCAGTCATATTAAGGTTTATTTTCTGCAAGGGCTTGTGCAACCATAAGGGGTCCATTTTAATAAAGATACTGTATAGTGCTGGGCAGAACTCCTTGAGTTATATTATTGTATGTATGTATATACAAATCCACAAGATAAATTGAAAGGTTTTTTTCATACAATGTTAAAGCCAGTACAAAAAAATATTAAGTTTTTAAATACTATGAACCTTAATAATAATGCTGCTAGAAGTTCTTTGCCTCAGCTCATTGTGTAGATGTACCAAAAACTGTAACATCACAAAATATCCTCCTACTTCCTACACTAGACAAGACCGAGGATTTATAAAGACACAAATGTGACGGTCTCCAGGAAACCATACCTTTTTGGTTTATTTTATAAATTGATAGTAGGTAAATTTGCAATCTATTTTGTGAAAATCAGAGGTCTCTAGTTTAAAAATTGGTCACTGAAGGGAGATTGTAGTTTTACGTGACCGTTAATCTCGAGATCATAAGCCAAGGAATCTGAACCACAGGACATGACATTCCACTTGGGAAATCCCACTGGTCACTTTAAGCAACTTAGAAGTTGTAAGACAAAATTTGGGTATAGTGCTGCAATAATATATTCAAGATGTAAGTAAATCTGACTGTTACACAAGATAAAGGAATATGAGCATTGTGTGTTAAATAATTTTCACAAATATTTTGCAGTTTTATTCGCTGGAAATTTGAGCGTTCAAAATGAAAAAAAGAAAAGGTGAACGGGAATATTTGTGGTGTTGTGGCACTCGTCTACACGACGGTCCTGTCTGAAGATGTACAGACAAGAATAATGATAATAGAGATAATAATAATAATTAATAATGTAATATTGTTGGAAAATTTAAAAAATCATTCTGAAACAACACTCTGTCAGTATCCAATCAAGGATTACCAAGGAGCAGGCTAACAGATGGTGTTTAAATCTAAAAATCAATATTTCCCAACCTACTCACCTTATACCTCAGAGGTGTAAAGCTTTGGTTTCCTGAAGAGCGGTCATAAATAGACTAGAAGGCTCACTTATAACACACAGAGGAATTAGAACTGATAATGCTATTACCTGGAAATTACGGGTTCTTGTTCTCATTCAAGAATAGTTTTAGAAAGTTTGTTGACTAATTAAATGTTTGTTTTTAAAATTCATCTTGGTACTTAATGTGATGTTGATATTAACTTGGATATAAATATATTAGAAAATGAGTTATACGTGTTATATTTATTTTAAAAAGTTGAAATAATTGTTGAATATAAATTCTCGGTCTAAATAGACAGTTTTTTTATTTGTGTATTGGAAAATAAAGATCCTTTTTGCAAATAATGTATACTCTTTGTACTAATATTAGGATGTGTCGTAAGTAATGTTGTTTTTTAAATTCGGTGTGTTATAAGATAGAATTGGTTCGCCAATGCTATCTACTGGAGGCCGTGACTAGAATTGCGTATCTTGCGAGAATGTATCAGTCGTCAGTTGTTGGAGGATAGGGTCCTTCTAAAGCACTACTGGAAACAAGATTACAAAGCTGCTGCGGCTCTAAGAATATGTGAAGTGGAAGGAGACGGTGACGTTAGTGAGCGTGTGGCACAACGATGGTTCCAACATTTCAGCACTGGAGAAGAAAATGCTACAGATATGCCGCGTTCTGGAGGACCTAAACTATGAAATATTGAGAATCCACACAGAGTTTTGGAAGAAAATCCGCAAAGAAGGACTCGTAGTACTGTCAGAAGAACTTGGTGCATCAAAAGATACCATACATTGACAGACTAAGAAACTTGGAAAATCAAACAGAAGCTGTAGATCTGTACCTCATGAATTGACCCCTGAACACGCTCAACGTAGAGTGGATATCTGTCGTCAGCTTATCGGTAACCCCATGGTTGATAGATTTATCAGAAGAATATTGTCACATATGATGAAAAATAGGTCATTACCGCAACGCTGCCGCCTTGAAACAGTGGCTCAGTCCCCGTCGACCTGCCAAAGTCATCGTTAAAAAGGATCGGTTTGGCCCCAAAATGATGTTGTGTGTCTGGTGGAATTTTGAAGGAGTGATTCACTGGTGGTGTGTTCCAAACAGACGTGCAGTCAATGCGGATCTTTATTCTCAATAACTGGAATGAGTTCATGAAATTTTGAGACAAAGATACCCAGCATTGGTTAACCAAAATAGAGTTCTCTTGCAGCAGGACAATGTGAGACCTCATACTGCACGAACAACCATGGCAAAACTTCAGGAATTGGGAGGAGTCGAACTGCTACCATATCCAGCATCCAGCCCTGATCTTGCGCCTTCAGATTACCGTCTTTTTCGATCCATGGCCCATTTATTGCATGGAAGAAATTTCGTAAACATCGAAGATGTGGAAGTGAGTCTCGCCGAATTCTTCGCACCAAAACCCCGAGACTGGTTCCGTCGCAGGATAAGAAACCTCGCTGAAAGATGGCTCAATACCATAGAATCTGATGGTCTCTACTTTGAAGAATAGTTTAATTTCTTGACAGAAAACTTTCCAAATAATATGTTCTTTAAGAAATGACATTACTTATGAGACATCCCCTTTCCAGGTAAAATCTGTCACATTTCTTGAGCTTGCTTAATCTCTCATATGTGACTGCTAGTAACTGTTCATTCTACCTGGCTGAAAAAATTGTAGTTATTTGCAGGAGTCAAACCACCTATCTTCTTCTTTTATTCCAGCTGTTTGTGTCTGTGAATACAGTTGGGGCATTGAAAAAGATCACAGCTACAAGTGTGTAGATCGCATGAACTTATTTGGCAAAAACTACAAATGTCTCCAGTAAATATGAAATATTGTAAAGATAAAAGAAGAAAATATCAAATATTTACAGAGTGTAATACGTACTGGAACATTGTTGGAGTCGCACAGGCACAGGAACAACAGCTGGAGGATCTAATGGAACAATACTGTGAGAAGAGAAAGATGATCCACATGGGTTCTTGGTTCTTGAAACATTCTACCAAGTTCCATATGACCTAATCAGGTCAATGTGTCCCGCTCCCATTCAGAAACATCACCAACTGAGTCCAATGCGCTTTAGGAATCTCAAAACTTGCAATGCTTAGGAACGTGGCTTATAAGTCTACATTCAGGTGTCATTCGAGTTGATCATTAAGAATTCATCTTGTGGTGGAAGAACAGACCAAAATAAACTCTGGAAATCACAACTGACCAGTGGCAATGTGATTGTCAAGCCCCCTTCACTCAGCTTTGATTCCTATCTCAACCACCCTAGAAGTATTTTTCCGAGGTTTCCCATTCTACTCAAGGTAAATGCCAGGATGGTGTTCTTGAGGAGATAATGATAAAACCCTGCATGTTAGATATAATTGTGAGGGTTAATGTTAAGAAATTCGGGTTTGAGAATAAAACCAACACAAGTAATTGCCAAACTGTACATTTAAAGCTAAATATATCACATTGTTTCATTTTATAACTAATTCTATATCCCTGTAGAGCCTCCGTGGCTTAGGCGGCAGCACGCTGGCCTCTCACCGCTGGGTCCGTGGTTCAAATCCCGGTCACTCCATGTGAGATCTGTGCTGGACAAAACGGAGGCAGACAGGTTTTTCTCCGGGTACTCCGGTTTTCCCTGTCAACATTTCATTCCAGCAACACTCTCCACTATCATTTCATTTCATCTGTCATTCATTTAATCATTGCCCCAGAGGAGTGCGTCAGGCCTCGGCAGCCGGCACAGTTCATATCCTCGCTGCTAGATAGGGGCTTCATTCATTCCATTCCTGACCCGGTCGGAGACTGGAAGCAGGATGTGGATTTTCATTTTTTTCTATATCCCTGTATTATTTAATCATCCTCGTTGTTTGAGTCTTCAGTCTTTTGACTGGTTTGATGCAGCCCTCCATGCTTCCCTCATCATCATCATTTGCCCTTATCCAGCTCCTGCCAGGTCGGGGTATTTATGGCACTTCTCCACCTTCCTCTTCCACGATCTTGTCCCAGTCCAGATTTCTTTTTCTTGTGCTCTTCTTCACTGAATCATTCCACCTTGTTATAGGTATTCCTCTTGCTCTCTTACCTTGCACTTTGCCTCCAGCATCTGTCTTGGTATATTTTTCTCTGTCCTGAGCTAATTGTTTCATCTCTACATAGCTACCACACCCTACATCCGATGCAATCTGTTTATCATATTCTAACCTAGGTCTACCCCTACAGTTCTTATCCTCGATCCTACCATAACTAACTTTGCTATTCCTGGGTGTCTTAGTATGAGTCCTACCAACCTATCTCTTCTCTTCATCATTTAGAAATATATACAGTCGAACCTCCCTTCTGCGGGCACCGTCGGTTCCAAAGGAAAATGTCCATTATGAGAGGTGTCCGCTGAAACAAGTTTGTAAAAATAATCGAACATTTTAACGGCAAAGTACATCCACCTTAAACATAAACATCTTTATTTTGATTATTTGTTTATTTGAGTTTTCCCGCATTTGAATTTTTCGGCAAGCTTTCTCACTGAAAGTCCCTTGTCACTTTCAACAATCACATTTCTTCTTGTTTCGAGGTCTAAACACGTTCGTCCCTTGTTACTCATGTTTACTCGACGACTGAAATGCTACGGTATTTCTGTCTCACTAATTAGCGCATGTACTGCAAGTCTTTTCCTTCTCAAGTTGACTACCTGAGTTCGACCTTATCGGTGGCAATCTGAGTTATGAATAGAATGATGCAAGCAGGGAAGAAAATCCCCAGGTAACTTGTGAGTAAACAGTCACTGGCAGCAATCCTGGACAATTAAGAGTTCTCGGAATGTACACCAGTAGGTAGAACACCATAACGGAAGGTTTGGAAAGAGGAATGTATAGAAGAATTAACTTTACGGCTACTGCAGCGTTGCTATGTAGCCTGTATTTCACTCTCTCTCTCTCTCTCCTTTGACTCGAAATAGGTGTAGTACAGACATTCAAGAGGGATTTCCGTATGTCTGCAGAATGGTTTTAAAAGAAAGGATGACATGGTCCGGTGTAAAAAATGTCCTGCAGCGTGTGAAGTGTCGGTTTAAGTCAAGTGGACGGGACAGATGGCGATGTCCGCTGTCTGGACTTCAAGGTGTCCGCTGAAATGAGGCTAATTTAACACTTGTCTTATGTAGAATAAAATCAGGTTCCAAGGAAAAATGTCCGTATAGGCAGGTGTCCGCTGAATAAGGGTGTCCGTTAGGTCAGGTTCAACTGTATGTAGGAAGAGAGCAACATTTACTTATTAAACCAAATAGCACGCACAGTCTGCTTATGTCACAGCCATCAGACACTGTACTTAGTGCAAGCCTCACCGAGCAGCGGGCAGACATAACTTGCTCTTATAAACCGCACTCGTTCCAGGTTCCGTATTGACCATGTTTACAAGAAGTATAACACAATTTTCACTCGGCAAATCAATACTTTACTTTACTAAAAATACTATAGGTACATGTTTCGGAAACTTGATATGTTTCCTTCTTCAGCCCATATGTTGGTGTGAAACATCATATGACATCGATGTTTCATGACATATCAAGTTTCCGAAACATGTACCTATAGTATTTTTAATAAAGTAAGGTATTGATTTGGCGGGTGAAAATTGTGTTATACTTCTTGATAACTTGCTCTATCAAGTTCCAACATTCGCCGCTAGGTGTCAGTGGCATCTGGTAGCCAGAGTTGGAACTACAGTACTTGAAATTGAACTTGCTCATTCATCTTCATCTCATTCACACGCGACGGTACTTGTAGCTCACCCCATGGGTGTCTGCATTGAAGCAGCTACAAACTCTGACGAGCCAAACATGTCCTCGGACACTCCCACCACTATAAGCCATGCGCTAAATAAATAAGAGCACTCTGTTGGTCATTAGAATAACTACTTGTAGAGATTCATGCAACAAAGTGATGCAGCAACCAGCCACGAAAAGATAGTTTGAGTTTGTGGCTGTAGTTTTAAATGTGTACATGTGATTTTATATTGATCGGACTAGAGATTGCCTTTAGCTAGGACATTACATCTAGGAGATTTATGGTATTACATTGGCAGATTTTTAGTCGACATTTTTAACATTTTTTTTGGTTGGATATAATATGTAAGACGCACTAACATTTTTTGGTTGGATATAATATGTAAGATGCACAAGTTACCTTCATTAGCAGAAGTAGTATCCTTGTGCTACACTTCACAATACCATTGGGTATTTATAAATGTGCTACTTCGTGCGGCCTACTCATCATCATCTTGTACAGTTTCCAGCCCCAGGCTGGGTCTGCTTGGAACATAAGCCTCTCCATCCTCCCACCACCTTTCACTCCACACCTTCCTTCACACCCACAATCCACCATCTCGTAACCTTCCTCTTGGTCTCTCGCCTAACATGTCCGTACCAACTCATTCTTGACTTCTCTATGATCTCTTGTAAGGGATTCTCTCTCACAATCTCATTTCTTACTCTATCCCTTCTTGTTATTCCCAATCTGCTTTTCATTTCACAAGCCTGGATCCTGCTCTCCTGTCTCTTCTTCACAACCCACGTTTCTGATGCGTAGGCGAGTATTGGGACATAATACGTTCGATACAATACCCGTTTGCTCTTCTTGGGTACGTCCCTGCTCCATACCAAACCTCTCACACTCTGCAGCCTTCCACTCTCACTGATCTCCTTGTCATTTCTACCAATTCTATTACACTCCCTAAATACTTGAAACTATCCACCTTCTCCTCCTGTTGTTACTCTTCTCATTGTCACCATTGACTGTGTCTATGTTTCACATTACAGAAAGCTTTCTAATTGGTCCACACAAATTGTGCCCAATTACATTAGGCGGGAAAACGAGTATGTATTGGTAACATGAGATATAACACGCTTTGTGTACAAATTACTCGTTTCACACTTCTTTGCATTAAATTTCAAACCATACTATTTACTGTCTCAACCTTTCTTGTACCTCTGCCTCTCCATTGCCCCATATCATAAGATCGACTTCTCCTATTTGTGCTGCCAATTCTACCATTACAGAGCTCACACTTCCTTTATTCTAGCCACAGTTGGATTTTTAACTCCCTTTTTCTGTAGGGTTTCCCACACCTTAAGCTTGCCACGGTGGGTGAGTGGATATCGTGTCGGTCTACCAACCCCAAGATTGCAGGTTCGCTCCTGGCCATGGTAAGTGAATTTTGAAAGGTGGCAAAAATACAACACGCATGTCATACAATGTTGGCATGTCAAAGAACCCATTTCAATTCAGTATGCCATGTTCATTATGGCAAAATTAATCTCGGGAGTTTCCGCCAACACAAACTTCCTCATTTCTCTACTAGAAAGCACTATAGTGTTCAAGGAGCTTAGTTATCTAACCTCCTTGACTTTCATAGTGATTCAAGAAACAACGAAATTCGACATGTAAGTTACCCTCTGGGTGTCAAATTACAAAGCTTGCACCCGGCACCGAGGCCATACGATATTATTATTATTCCCACACCTTTCCTCTATCCAAGCTATCGTATGCCTTCTCTATGTCCAGAAACACCATTACCAAATCCTTTCCATATTCAATTTTTTTTTCTTGGAGCTGTCTTACGCTGAAAATCAGGTCCACTGTTGATGTTCCTGGTCTAAATCCATACTGCTCCTCCCTCAACCCTTCTGCTACTACTCTCCGCACTCTCCCTTCCAGGATCTTCGCAGCATGGCACATCAACGTGATTCCTCTATAGTTCTGGACTATTTTCCTGTTACCTGTCTTAAAAATTGGCACAATTATCTCTTTCTTCCAGTCTTCAGGTGTTCTCCTTTCCTTCCATATAACTCTCATGACCAGATAAAGCCACTGCACTCCTGCGACGCCAGCTGCTTTCACTATCTCGACACTTACTTCATCCACTCCAGGTGCTTTACCTCCTTTCATAAACTTATTGCTTCTTCCACTTCCTTCCATGTCAGGTCCTTTTCATCATCCTCTACATTACATAATTTCTCATTATTCTTCTCCATATTCCCGTTTGGATTCAGTAACTCCTCAAAATACTCCTTCCACATCTCCTTCATTTCTTGTATGTCCTCAATTTATTTTCCTTCTTTATGGCATTTTCTGCTATGCCTCTCTTCTTTGCCTTGACCATTGTATACAGAACTTTCCTACTCCCCTCACTGTCTCTTTCCATCATTTTTACCCACTCTTCCATCCATTTCCTCTTCTCCTCTGCTACCACTCTCTTTGCCTCTCTCTACTTTTCCATATATTCCTTTCTTACTTCCTCTGTTCTTTCTTGGAACCATATCCGGAAAGCTTTGTTCTTCATTGCAACCTTCTCCTTCACCCGCTCCTTCCACCTTTTCTTATCACTAGTTCTTCCACACTCTCTCTCTGCTGCTTCCACCATCGTTGTTTTTAACCTTTTCCATTCCTCCTCGACAGACTTCGTTTCATCTGTTGGTATGCTGCTCTTCACTATTTCTTGGAATTTATCTCTGTGCTTCTCTTCCTTCAGCTTCCATACTCGTATCCTTTTTTTTCCTGTCTCTCTATCCCCTTTCTCTCTTTAACTCCTCTAATAGTCACTACTAAAAGCCGATGATCACTATCCAAGGCTTTAGATGGTATTGCCTCGACATCTTAGATGGGTTTCTTTGTTTCCTGATCACATATCACATAGTCCACCACCGACTTTTCGACAGATCATGACTGTACCCTGTTATCTTGAGGCTTTCCTTCTTAAACCATGTATTTCCAACTGCTAGTCCATTCCTTTTCCCCGTTCCAACTTCCCCATCCCTTCCTGATACTCTTGTCTTTCCTTTCCAACATGTGCATTCAGGTCTCCGATGATTATGACGTCCTTTGCATTTCATCTTCAAATTTCTCCTTTTCTTTTGCAGAGCAACCGACTTGTGGTGCATACACTTGTAGGACTCTACCTGCATCATCCTGTCCCCTACTTTCATCCCTTCTCTCACAACCAGTGCCAATCCATTTCTCCCTTCATCCTCATTTCCACTCCAGTACAGTTTATATCCATTTCTCAATTCCTTCTTCCCTCCATCCCTGGTTTCAGACAGTCCTAAATTATCTAGTTACCTCCTATCCATCAAGTCTACTACTTCCTCCACCTTCCCTGTTAACGTTCCAAATCATAGTCCTGGAGAGTTATCCATTTGATCCATCCTTTCTGAGGCTTGTTCCATATTTGTAAGCATAATTATACATCATCCACTACTTGCTTGCTGGGCCTATCCTAGCTTAACCAGAGCCCCGTCAGCCGTCACTTTTCAAGGTTCCAGTAAAGCCTTCACAGCTACCGTGGTGGTACTCAAAACATTTGAGCAATACATTTTAGTAAAGGGTAGATCGCACACCGTAGGCTATATTAAAATCCAGAACGCCTGTACCAAACAGAACAACTGTGAACTTGGGCTCATCCTCAATGAGACTTACGAGAGAAACAGATAGAAGACTCAGCTCTACACATAACCTTCCCTTTGAACACAAGGTGCATCATGTATGAGATGGAGGGCCTATTCCTACGAATATCCATGCTTACAACAGAGTGCACAACTTTTACAATTGCAACATGAGGCAGATATAAGATGTCACAAAAGTTGTACGTGCACAAGTTCACCTTCTGCTGTAGCGACTAGCTTTTTTCCTTAGGAGACACACCCAGTAAATGCAAATGTCAACCGAATGTGCATATTAATATAAATCCAGTAAATGGCTTCGGTGGCATAGTCAGTAGCATGCTGAACTGCTATGCCCAAGATTGTGGGTTCAAACCCGGCCAAAGTCGTCGGATATTTAAGAGCGTTAAAATCCTTCAGAAGGCCTTTGGAGGTGAAATAAAGCCGTCGGGCCCTTATCATAGATTTATGGCTGGGTTGGTGGGTCGGTTCCTCAGTTTAGGGGCTGCGACAACGCTGTCATGTAGCCCCGTGTACTTTGGGTGTGTGTAAAATCCGTCTGATAACCGGTGTTAATTGTGATGGCTGCATTGGTGTGTGTTATCTGTTTTTAATTCAAGTAAGGACTGCAGACATTCAATTTTCAAGTAGTTCCTACTTTTGTTACCAAACACCACCATCAACGACTACTAGTTCTGAACTTGGTTACTAGATGCCGCCACAGTCCCCTGGCGACAAACGTTGGAACCTAAGAGCATTAGTCAAATCTAACCTATAATTTAGCTTCACACAGGTGTAATTAGTGAAAGGTTCTTTTACATGCCATAAATCTATGAGATAGGACTGCCAGTTTTACTTCCCCTCCAAAGCAAGGCATATTGTGGGATTTTTATTGCTCTTAAAAATCCAACGGCTTCGGCCGGGTTTGAACCCGCGATCTTGGGCATAGAAGCTTAGCATGCTACCAACTACATCACCGAAGCCACCCCTCTCTTAACTTGTGTCGATGTTGTGAATACAGTCTTCACACACATGGCTTTTAGGAATTGTGGCCATTGAAGGCTAAAAATACTGAATTTTCATGCCCCACAAGCCTTTTAAATTTATTAAAGGGGTCTTCGTGGGGATGGAAACTTAACATAATGGTGAAGTCAGTTTTTATATGACGTGCATTGTGTTTCTTCTATGAGGTTTTCAATTTTATTTTTACATTAACCTTTCCCGAGCGGAATACGGATATATCCGGAGCGTACTTTTCAGCCGAGAGCGGAAAACGGATATATCCGGAAAATTCCTACATTTAAATCTGGCGCCGTTTTCAGCCAAAATAGTTAATGCTAAACCCAGGAGATGGCACCACAATGCAGACGCCTGTTTGATAGTCAATTACGTCAGCCCTAGAGAGTCTTTGACTTCACAAATACCCGCAGACAGGTGTTGCTTCAGATCAGGGGTCTCCAAACTTTCCAGCCTTAGGGCCATACTGATTACTCCAGTAAGTTCCGAGGGCCAAAACCATATTATCATTGTTGCCGGTGGTAAAAAGTGAAATAGTCCACTGATGAAAAAAAAGTCTGAAAAAGTACGCAACGTTGAAAAAAGGCTGCAAATCGGACTAAAGTCCGCAAAACGGCAACACTGCATATTATTAATTTTCCTGTCATTATCTGCAATTTCTAGATTAGTCGTAGAGTACGAGCCATGAGGAGTAACGTGACACGACATCTGGTGGACACAAGCGGAAATAGGTAGTACCTTCTATCGCTAACAGATGGCGCTAATAGCACGTACAGAGTAATCTCGTTGGTTCGAGAGAGTTCTGGTGTCTTCCACTCACTTCTAGATGGCAGTAATTGGAATATATAAGAAGGCTAGTTGCGCAACCACAAGTCAGTTCCTATGACACTGTTGTGAAATAAAATAGTGCGTACCTCCTTAAAACGTGTTTAAGAATAAGACATCTTTGTAACAGTATTTTGATTTGAATTGTTGCTTTTGTGTGTGATTTAGTAGTATGGAAAAGAAGCGAAAAATTGATAGTGAATGCAGAAAATTCAAAGATGAGTGGAACATTCAGTATTTCGTAATTGAGTCCAGTAACAAGGCGCTATGTTTGATTTGCAATGAAAGCATAGCCGTTCTCAAGGAATATAACATTAAACGTCATTATGAAACAAAACATTTTCAAAATTACTCAAAATATACAGGAAGTTTGCGGACAGAAAAATTCGAAGCTATGAAGCGCGGATTGAAATCGCAGCAATCTTCATTTACAAAACTCAAAACCGAACAAGAGGCTGCAACTCATGCCAGCTTTCGTGTGGCTCTTGAAATTGCAAAACGTGGAAAACCATTCACCGATGGAGAAATGATCAAAGAATGCATAATTGCAGCAGCCGAAGAAATGTGCCCTGAAAAGGTAAATTTATTAAAAACTGTCAGTATGTCAGCAAACACTGTGGCTCGAAGGGTAGAAAACATCGCTGAAAATATATCCTCTCAACTGTTCGACAAAAATGGAGATGTTGAGTGGTTTTCTTTGGCCTTGGATGAGTCAACGGATGTGTCAGATACTGCTCAGGTGTTGATTTATATTCGAGGAGTAGATAAAAGCTATGAAGTGCATGAAGAACTTCTTGATATGTATAGTATTCATGGCACAACTACTGGTACAGATATTTTTAAAGGAGTTGAAATGGCCATTAATCAAAAGAACCTTCGATGGAAAAACTTGAAATGTATTACAACTGATGGAGGCAAAAACATGAGTGGGAAAGATAAAGGAGTGGTCGCTCTTGTGTCAAAGGCTGTAGAAAATGACGGTGGTTCAAAACCATTAGTCTTACATTGTATCATTCATCAACAGTCTTTGTGCGGAAAATGTTTGGATATGTCTGAAGTTCTGAAACCAGTCATATCAACTGTTAATTTTATGAGATCTTTTGGGCTGAATCACAACAATGTTATGAGTAGTTAGCCCATGACCATATCAATGTAGATGTCATATTAATAATCTATATATATAAAAATCAATGTTACAAATAGTTTGTCTGTATGTATGTCTCCTATGCGTTCATATACCATTCGTCCGATTGCGATGAAACTTGGGTGAAATGTTGAGTACACTCCAAGGAAGGTTTCTGACTTAGTAAATCCATTTTACAATAGGTAGCGCACGCGTAGATTCAACAAATGAGCGACGATGCGCGAAGCGTTTCAAGAAAGTCCCGTATGTGTTCATATACCATCCGTCCGATAGCGATGAAACTTGGGTGAGATGTTGTGTACACTTACGTGAAGGTTTCAAAATTAGTGAATACATTTCACTGTAGATAGCGCACGAGTAGATTCAACAAATGAGCGACGACACGCAAAGCGTTTCAACAAAATCCCGTATGCATTCATATACCATTCGTCCGATAGCTATGAAACTTGCGTAAAATGTTGTGTACACTGCAGGGAAATTTTCTGGCTTAGTACATCCACTTTACAATAGGCAGCGCACGAGTAGATTCAACAAATGAGCTACGATGCGCGAAGCATTTCAACAAAGTCCCATATAAGGTCATTTACCATTCATCCGATAGCGATGAAACTTTGGTGAGATGTTGTGTACACTCCAGGGAAGGTTTCTGGCTGAGTACATCCATATCACAATACGTAGCGCAAGAGTAGAATCAACAAATGAGCGACGACACGCGAAGAGTTTCAAACAAGTCCCGTATGCATTCATAAACCATTCGTCCGATAGCTATGCAACTTGGGTGAGATATTGTGTACACATCATGGAAGGTTTGTGCCTTAGTAAATCCACTATACAATAGGCAGCGCACAAATAGATTCAACAAATGAGGGACGACGTGCGAAGCGTTTCAACAAAGTCCCGTATAAGGTCATATAGCATTCTGCCGTTAGCGGTGAAAATTGGGTGAAATATGGTGGACACACCAAGGAAGGTTTCTGGCTTAGTAAATACATTTCACAGTAGGTAGCACACGAGTAGATTCGACAAATGAACGACGACACGCGGAGCGTTTCAATACAGTCCCCTATGCCTTCATATCCCATTAGTCCGATAGCGATGAAACTTGGGTGAGATGCTGTGGACACTTATGTGACGGTTTCTAACTTAGTAAATACATTTTACAGTAGGTAGCGCACGAGTAGATTCAACAAATGAGTGACGGGGTGCGAATCGTTTAAACAAAATCCGGTATGCGTTCATATATTATTCATCCGATTGCGATGAAACATTGATCAGTTATTGTGTACACGCCAGTGAAGGGTCTCGACTTAGTAAATCCATTTCACAATAAGTAGCGCAAGAGTAGGTGCAACAAATGGGTGACGACGCGCGAAGCGTTTCAACAAAATCCCCTATTGCGTTCATATAACCTTCTTCGATTGCGATGAAACCTTGATGAGTTATTGTGTACACGCCAGGGAAGGGCTTCGACTTAGTAATACATTTCTCAATAGGTAGCGCACGAGTAGAATCAACAAATGAGTGACAGCGCACGAATCGTTCAAACAAAATCCCGTATACGTTCATATGCCATTCATCCGATTGCGATGAAACTTTTGAAAGTTGTTGTGCACGCTCCCACGAATGATTCTAAATTAGAAAATCCATTTACGATAGCTTAGAGGCAGTGAACAGAAATTGAAAAACATGTTGTGTATCCAAAATCACTTCAAGAAACAGAATTTCAACGCCAACACTTTCTTTGATTGGCATTGCAACGCATGCCGGGTCAGCTAGTTCAACATAAAATTAGAATACTTCAGTAAACTAAATTTAATTTGCTATAAAAAAAATATGTTCTCTAAAAGGAGTTTTCAAGTATGCTAGCTCTCCGCGGGCCGGACAAAATATGTCCGCGGGCCGGATGTGGCCCCCGGGCCGTAGTTTGGAGACCCCTGCTTCAGATGAACGCACATGGAACGCACGTGTCGTATTACGTAGTTGGTAAAGTGAGTGTACTTTTATAGTGTTTATTTGGTGATGTGAGCATAATTTCACGGAAATGGCTATGGAATGATGAAGATATAGTGTCTGCTTTGGATTTGAGTGATGGTTTGAAGTGTTTCCACACTGAATTATTAATAAAATAATAACAGTGCACTTTGTAAGTCATCCACATACATTTCTAAGAGATCGTCAGCGAATTCTTTTAATCATTGGTGGTCTTCATTCATGTTTTTAATCTGCACTTCAATTTCTCTAAAAGATATTGCAGGAAGATATTCAGTTGGCCTTATTTGTATTTTAGAGGCGCTTTTTTCAATTTAAAATGTCGTTCGTACCACTGCTCTTCATGCGTTCTACATTTTTTTTTTACTATATTTCGTGCTACCGCAGTTAATTCGGTTACAGCAGTACATAATGATTTTATTTTTGAAGCTACTCTTCTTTTTTGTTGTATGAATTAAGACTAAACTTATGCTGTCAGCCATATATCTGTTTATTCCTTTTTTTCCGAACCTTACCTCATGCGAGTGGCTATGCATTATCATAAAGATCGGCGGGGGAGGGCTCAAGTGAGGAGGGGCGCTCAATGGAGAGGTGCCTATAGCGTAACTTTGGGTAAATCCGGCCCTGCGTGCATTTGGTTGTAAAGCTTGGTTATTTCAGAAAGTAAGTAAATTTCAGCCCCGAGCAGTGAGATGTGTATTCATAGGTTATGAAAACAATGTGAAAGGGTATAAATTGTTTAATCTTGAGACTAAATCATTTGTGATTGGATATCATGTAAAATTTGATGAAAGTATATTTCCCATGGTAGAACAGGTTAGGCCTACTATTAAGCATGTTCAAACTGATGTTATGATAAGAAGTTATTGTAGTGATGAGTCAGGGATTGGGATTGAAAGCAATGTCCAAGAGAATGATAAAAATGTGATTGAGGCTGAAAATAATGAGAACGTTTTGAGAAGGAGTGAAAGGTTAAGGAAGCGTAAAGAATGTTCTTGCTGTAATTTGTCGGTATATGTTGCTGATTATATCGAAGAACCATTGAGTGTGAGTGAGGCATTGAATGGGGAGTTCTCTGATGAATGGAGAGATGCAATGAAAAGCGAGTTAGACAGTATCCAACGTAAAGGGACATTTATTTTGGTTGACAGGCCTTCTGGTAGAAATGTGTTGGGTTGTAAGTGGGTTTTGAAACTTGAGAAATCCAGATGGTACTGTTAATAGATTTAAGGCGAGATTGGTAGCACAAGGTTTTTCCCAAGTGCCAGGGGTAGACTTTAATGAAACTTATGCTCCAGCAATTAAAAGAAAAACGATTCGACTGATGATGGCCATAACTGTCATTAATGGGTGGGTTCAGGAACATATTGATGTGCTCACAGCATATTTGCACAGTGAGTTGAATGAGGAAGTTTTCATGGAACAACCTAAATACTTTGAGGTGGATAAAAATAAAGTGTGTAAATTGCTCAAAAGCTTGTATGGGCTTAAACAAAGTGCTATGGAATGGCATTCGACCTTGTATATGAATTAGGTTTGAAACCTCTGGTGAAGGATCCATGTGTGTTTGTTAACAAAGATAAGGATCTGTTCATTGGTGTTTATGTTGATGACTTGGCATGCTGGGGAAAAAGAGAACTGGTTGAATGGTTCAAGGAAGAGTTGGACATTAGATTGGAGATTAAGAAGTTGGAAATATGACCAACTTTCTTTCTATGAATGTGGAGTACAGGGAAGGAGTAATGTCTGTTCATCAAACTGACTACATTAAAAGGGTATTGAAAGAATTCAAACAAGAATGTTGCAGACGAAGTCATTGAATGGGCCAAAGACCCAGAGTTTCATAAAGATCCTCAATTTGGTTTAGTTTATAACAGGAACTGAATTTTTTGGTATTTTTGTTGAATTAAAGGATTGTCATTGTTTGAGCATGACGAATAGAAGGAGAAAGTGAGAAGACTCCTGAAGTTCAAGCGCGCCCCGCCAGGCTGTGCTAGAGTGGACAAGTTCCACACAGCCGGGGTCAGCTGGTCTTAGGGATGGTGCTAAGGGAAACTAATTACTTTGTAACTAATACTCTTTTAAAAAGTAATTAGCGGTTACAATTAAAATAGCATGGCAGGGCACATTGGAAAATATAATTCACGGAAATAAGAACTACGGTCTTCATTACATGTTACGGAACACACAGATTCCTGGAATATACAGTCGGAGAAAGCCCAGATCTTTCTCGTAACATCTGCAGGATTAAGGATGTGAGGTTGTAGAGAGCTTGTCTTGCCACTGACTCCTAACGAATTCCTGGCCTTTTTATTTGATTGACTACCATCACAAGTAAAGCCAGCCACCCTCGCCCTAGCCTCTTCTAACTGCAAAATCACCTAGACATAGAATTTTTGCTAGAATGTCCCCTGGAGTAGCATTTCCGCTTGCATAAACAGCAACTGGCTGCACCCAATATATGCATGAAAGGTACGAACATGAACACTAGAGCGTGATTTGCAAGCACGTTATTCTGGAGGTCAGGTGTGCGTTCACCTAAATCAACTAATCCATCTACTTTATCAGAAAAGCTATTTAACCCTTAGCTGACCAAGGATGTGCTAAACGATTTTTTCCATAGTTGGCTAATGAAAATTGGCAAGAAAGGAGGTACCTAAAGAGAATATCATACTTTTTTAAAATTAAGTTTTCAAAATCAGTGTTTTAGAGACATGGTACTTCAGAGTACCGTTGGTCCCTACGTAGGCCGATTCAACATTTGGACTTAACTCTATTACATAATTAGAAACTTCCTCCCAGAAAATTATCAAATTACATTTTGCATTTTGTAGAACACGTTTTCGGTAAATATAGCCTGACTGCATCTGACTTACCTGAGAAATAATACTGATGAATAGTAACTCAAATATAATTAATTATGCCTGTAATTTATTTACTATAACAAACTTTTATGTAAGGTGAAGCATGTCATAAAATATTGCTCTGTTTAGGAACTGATTTCCCTCTTCAAAAATATTATAATAGAAAGCATGTAAAAGAATGCATTAATACATTCAGAAATAGAACAGGATATAGCCTACTGCATTCCATACTGTCAGCACAGACACTCCAAAACTCACTGAACTTGATGCCCTGAAAGCTACTGGGACTAACACTGTATCATGCCGCTAAGCATTTACATCATGCTAGGCAGTGAAGCAGTTATTTCTTTCATTGCCGCATAAATGTACATTACTGTAGGGACAAAGACTACAAAATTCACATCTACCCCGTACATCTGTGAAAACAAGCCAGTGGATGCTCTTGTTCCCCAGCCTGACATCTTTAGGGACGGAGAAGTTCTTCCCTCGTCTCTTGTTACTTATAAGTTTGCATTCCTCTTAGGAGTTGTCTTCTTTGGTTCAGTGAAAGCCAATAATCCAAGAGCAACATCCTTGTGAAACTGTTTCATTGAAAGTTTCCCATTTATTTCACAGAAAACCACATATGAATTGATGAATGATATTTCCAATAGCCCCCAAAAGAGCCTCTGCCACCAATTCTTACACCTTCGATCAAGTCCATACACTGTTCTAAGTCTGACTGCCATATCAACACCTCCCATGTGTGAGTTTTAGTCAACAGCAATAACTGGACAAGTCACATCTTTCTTTGTGCCATCCTTTAGTCTCCTAGAAGGGAAGGCTTGTTCCGTGCCATGGTAGTTGGATGAAAAGTCTTCGTGTCTTTTCATTTGGAGAATCCTAGGCCAGTATTTGAAATCCCAAAATCACTCTCCCCACGAGACAAATTTTTTTGGTCATTTGTCATATCCTGTGGAATACCTTTCCTGTTTTATTGTACCATATGCTCGAGTGTTTCCAGCCTTCAGCTTCTCCAACAGGTCAAGAGAAGTAAAATAATTGTCAAAACATATTATTCTTCCCTTACCACATTCCTGGCTCATTTTCTCCTACTATCTGTCTAATTCTAGTGATTTCAGCATTAAAAACCAAATTGAAAATGTCAGGTGCCGGTTTATTAGCAAGTTGCAACGGATTCTGGTCAAATTCGTCATCATCTTCCTGAATATCAGTGTCACGGTGATTATCCACTTCAATTTCTGTGTCTAGAAGTTCTAAAAGTTGGTAATCACTCAAAACATCTGCCACCCCAGGGGCTCACATCTAGTGGGTCGTGGGTTGGCGACCACGGGGCCCCAGCTGAGTCCGGCATTTCTTCCACTTACTTGCTCCTCTCCGTCTTATTTCCTGTTGACCTCACTTGGTCAACTCTTGTTCTCTTCCGACCCCGACGGTATTAGGGTATCCGAGGCCTAGGGAGTCTCTTCCTCTCCCGCCTTAATTGGCCCTTGTCTCATCTTTTCTGATACCCTCCTTCTGCGAGGGATCAGCCTTATTTTTCTTTTCATGTTATCTCCTGCCTTCTGCTCAAGGCCCTCAAGGAGGCAGGGTGTATGTAGCCCCACCACTTCTGGTGCACCCTAGATATTTCTACACCCTCAGGGGCTCACGGCTGATGAGTTCGGGAGTTGGCGGCCCGAGGGATTCCGGAGCTGGGTCCGGTTTTCCCCTTTTATCCATTACCTCTGGGGCGGACCCTCTCCTCTTTCACTTTCCTATCTGACTTTCATGGCTCTCCTTCCTTCCAAGTCCCACAATCCGCATTCTTCGAGGG
This sequence comes from Meconema thalassinum, assembly GCA_946902985.2. Lineage (NCBI taxonomy): Eukaryota > Metazoa > Arthropoda > Insecta > Orthoptera > Tettigoniidae > Meconema > Meconema thalassinum. The sequence goes on from OX336392.1 coordinate 16,628,852, forward strand.
TTGAGGACATTTATTTTCCTCCTGTCTTTATTTGCCTTGTTCTCCTTTTGTTTTCCAATTTCTTCTTCTAGTATATAAGTAAGTAGTTAGTTTTAGTTATAGTTTACATTTTATCATCATCTTCACGATCATCCAAATCATTAGGGGCCGATAACCTAGATCTTAGGCCCCTTAAAACAACAATTATCATCATCATCATCGTAAAAACATTTGCCATACCGAAAGAAAACACTAAAAAATCCAATAAATTGTCTAGAGTTAGCAGGACAACACAGCTGATAGGAAGGTTATGTTGATATATACGGTAGGCCTTCTCGTAGACCGTCGGTACTCAGGAGTCCAGTTCAGTCAAAGTCCATCCTCACAAAAATTAATCTCTCAATTCAGTTATAACGTATGTAAAACACAAGTAGAAAGGCCCACCAAAGGCGAATCACTCATTCACAAAGTCACTTGCAGTTATAAGTCGCATAAACATCAATAACAATATCACATTTTCAAAGCATGTTGTAACCATGGAAACGGAAGTTTCTATCTCCTGCCTTGTCAACGGCAGGTTAGCCAACGGCAAAAAAATCACTTTTCTTTATGAAATTAGCATTCCTCTACTGTACTAAAGGTCTACAGAGGCGCTAGTCGTTAAACATCAGGGGCTATAGGACAAAGAAATAGGTGGTACTTGTAAGTACCGTCGGTCAGCTAAGGGTTAACTCGATTTCTTCTCTTAGCTTCTCTTCTTCGAAAATTACAACACCGTAACGTGAATTATCATTCTTTTCTTCCTTAAAATAGTCTGAAATAGCATTTATACTATGCGCATTAACTCCATAAGGCCACTTTAGTCCTTTACAAAGTTTTCTCAAGTGACTTTCTGAAGGCAGAGGCATGAGATTATGTCACCGACAATGACGGAATCCTTTCGGTGATTTTATTCTCAACAATAAACACTCTAAAATGAATTCATTGCTGTACCTCATTCCATTGCGAGATTTTTCCTGGCATTTCTTGAGCATAGTGTCTATTATCATCTTTTCCTTCTTGCTAAGGTGTTCGTTATCAGGGGCGGATCCAGGAGAGGGCGAGGAGGGCGACCGCCCAGGGCTCCGCGGTCCTAGGGGCCCCGCGCCATGGATTTTTCTACATTTAATTAATTAAGTATACTTTTCAAACTAATTTATAATTCATATTCCTTTCTTCAGTGTAGCTATGACCTCTCGTGACCGTTTAGCAAGTTAAGATTTCAGTGAAATAATAGAAGACTTCAGCCGGGAAAAAAGTCGCAAAGTAATATTTTAATATTTCATTGTTTACATAATCTTATTCAAAGGGACATAAAGGTTTCTTTCATATTATTAAAATAATGTACTGTAGTGTATTCAAAATATTGTAACTATTCTTTATTTTATTATTATTATTATTATTATTATTACCAAACTATTTTCCATTTGATTCGATTTTTTTTTCTATTGTTGTGGGCCCCACCTTATCATATCGCCCAGGGCCTCGCAAGGCCTGGATCCGCCACTGTAATCGTTATTTTTGTAATTAAATGCCTGTGAATTTCGAACCTGCTTCTCCAGCAAATTAATTCTCGATTTTGCTGAGTTAAGGCAGGATCTAACGCGAATTAAATTACGATTAGCATTATTACGGCGCCTTTTGAACAATATTATAGTCTTTTCAGCATCAGTAAGTACACTAGAATGACCCGAATTCTTATCAACACTGGATTGACCTTTTAATGCCTCATTCGTTGCTCCACTCCCATCTTCAATCTTCTTTCTTCTTTTACTGGTGGTGTCGAGATTCTTTTTCCTGTTGGGAGCTTTACGGGACTTATTCTCACTACTTCGGTAAATTAGGGGGAAAATGAGGCACTGCTCCAGGTCGTAACTTCCACCACACACGAGAGATTTCCTCTTCTTCACCATTCACTATAAAATTACCTGATTTTACTACCAAATCATCAGAGAAATGAATTTGAAGAATTCTAATACTTCGCGTTAACTCCGTATCCTTTCGTGGAATAGCTCTGGCCCATTTTTCAAATTGATTTGTATTCTTCGGTGGTGAAAAAGTTCGTATATCGTCAACTACTCTACCATATCCTGACTTACAGCCAGGCAAAAACCAGTACGGCATGCTGAACTATTAAATTAACAAAGCCGCATAAGAAATATGTTTGAAGTTCACAACACAAAACACTGATGTACACAAGACACAATGAACTGAATTTAAGACCTGAATGCAAAGAAAATTCAATTTAATTCACACAAATATCTCACACAGTAACTTCTCGCGCACTTTTCTAAGACCCGGCTCGACCCAACAACAGGACACGTTGTTGGACATTATCGCTTGCAGTGCTTGTAGCGGCGGGACCACAAACTACCGTGCTATAATGGCGGAGTCCTCACACTAGGTCCTTCTATTCGTCATGGTTTGAGGTTAACTAACAGGGGAAGTGTTGGAGTTGGTAGTTAACAATTTAAGTTGGCAGCATTGATTTTATATTTTAGTATTCCTTGTGTTGTTTGTGCCTTGTAGCGTGATGGACGTGTAAATATACGATCTACTATTTCGTTAACAAACTCTCGTTATTTCCACTGAAACTTGAAGATTAGTTAACAACACAATTGAGTAGCTTCTGACAGTGAGACTGCGCCCCGATCACGAAAACCAAGATTAACGGCCGAGGGGACCCGATGCGCTGATCACGCTTCACCCAAATATCTGCAGGCCAAATGGCTGGGCAGCGGTCGCTTGGTCGGCCTTAGCCCACCATGGGCTGTATAGTGCCAGGGGTTGACTTTTTAACTCTATTATAACTGAGAGTCATTTACCATTTTTATTATCATTATTATCAATCTTTGAGTCTCCCATAAGTCCAACCCCTCGTCCACGTCGTGGGAGACGGGCAACGGCACAAAGTAGGGGATTGCCTGTAGGGGCGAAGTACAGTGGGGACTTCGTGTGCCCCGGGACCGTTACGGTAACTGTGAAGGTCCTACAGGAACCCTGAAAAGTGACGGCTAACGGGGCTCTGGTGAAGCTACGATAGGCCCAGCAAGCCAGTAGTGGATAAAACCAAATGCTTTCAAAAATGGAACGAGCCTCGGACAGGATGGATTTAATAGACGACGACACGGCTGTACACACGGACTAAGATTTGGAACTTTAAACCTAAGAACGCTGACGGGGAAGGTGGAGGAGATAGTGGATATGATGGAAAGAAGGAAGTTGGATTTATTGGGATTGGCAGAAACAAAGTGGAAAGGGGAAGGAAGGAGAGTACTGAGAAAAGGCTATAGACTGTACTGGAGTGGGAACGAAGAGGGAAAGAGGAATGGAGTGGGAGTAGTAGTACGAGATGGTTTAAAAGAAGAAGTGAGGAGAATAAGTGATAGGATGATGAAAGTGAAAGTAGCACTGAGGGGAGAGACCGTAGAAATAGTGCAAGTGTATGCTCCACAAGTAGGCTGCGCTTCTGAAGAGAAGGAGGAGTTTGAAGAGGAATTGCAGAAGCAGCTGGTAGGAAGAAATATGATTGTTATGGGGGACCTCAATGCCCATGTAGGAAGAGAAAGACAAGGTTATGAGAGTGTTCTAGGACCAGAGGGTTGGGGTGGAAGAAATGAGGAAGGAAAGAGACTGTTGGACTTCTGCCAGAGGAACAGCCTGCTAGTTGGGAACTCCTGGTTTAAGAAAAGAGAGAGCCACACAATCACATGGTACAGTGATGACTTGACCAGGAAGTCGGTGGTCGACTATATACTGTATGAGAAAGAACTAAATAAGAACATCACGGACATCAAGGTTATACCATCGGAGAACCTGGATAGCGACCATCGATTACTGGTAATGAACCTGAGAGGGAGTAAGGAGAAGAAAGGGACTGAGAACCAGGAAAGACGTATAAGGATATGGAAACTGAAAGAAGGGGATAGAAGGGTCGAGTACCTCAAAATGGTAAAGGAAGGAATTCCAACAGATGAAGAAAGAGGGGTGGAAGAGGAATGGGCTAGATTTAAGAAGACACTAGTGGGTGCAGCAGAAGCAGTATGTGGGAGGACAAGTAGTAAGAAGAGGTGGAAGGAAACACCATGGTGGAATGAGAAGACAAAAGATATAGTAAGGGAAAAGAATAGAGCCTTTAGGAGGTGGTATCAAAATAGGACGGTAGAGACAAGGGAAGAGTACCAGGAAAGAAAGAAGGAGGCGAAGAGAGTGGTGGCTGAGGAGAGAAGGAAGTGGATGGAAGAGTGGACAAAGATGATGGAGGAGGATAGTGAAGGTACAAAAAAGGTCCTGTATGGGATGGTAAAAAATAAGAGGCGGAAGGATCCTACGGATTAAGTTAGAATGGTGAACAAAAGGGGACAAGAGATAGAAAATAGGGAAGAACTGAAGAAAATGTGGAAAGAATATTTTGAAGAACTTCTGAACCCAAATGGAAAAGATGGTGAGGAGGAAGAAATCGGGGAAGAGGAAGATGAACTGCAAACAGAAAAGGACTTAACATGGAAAGAAGTGGAAGATGCAGTGAACAAGATGAAAGGAGGGAAGGCACCGGGTGTGGATGAGTTGAGTGTGGAGATGGTGAGAGCAGCAGGAGAGGTGGGGATACAGTGGCTGTACCGAGTGATGAGGACAGCATGGAAGGAAAGGAAGACCCCAGAGGACTGGAAAAAAGGAATCATTGTCCCGATCTTCAAGAAAGGTAGTAGAACAGATTGCAGAAACTATCGGGGAATAACACTGATGAGTCATTGTGCAAAGATCTTCGAGAAAGTTTTAGAAAAGAGAATTAGGACAAGGATAGAAGGAGGGATGAGGGAAGAACAACATGGCTTCAGAGCAGGAAGGTCCACAGTGGATTTGATTTTTGCTGTAAGGCAGTTACAAGAACAGCACTATGAGTATGGAACAGATCTACTGATGGCCTTCCTGGACATTGAGAAAGCATATGACAGTGTATGCAGAAACAAAGTATGGAAGTCCCTGGAGGATAGAGGAGTAGAGAAATGGACTATAAAGAGGATAAAGGAGATGTACAAGGGAAGCGTGAGCTGTGTGAAAGTGGGAGGAGAGAGATCTGACTGGTTGGAACAAAGAAACGGCCTGAAACAAGGAAGTGCACTGTCACCGTTACTTTTCATTGTGGTGATGGATGACATAATGACCCGAGTGGCACAAGTAATTGGGGACGGAAAGATGAAAGCAATGGTGTTTGCAGATGATTTGATGATTTGGGGAAACAAGGAGGAGGAGGTACAGGAACAGTTGGACGTGTGGGAAGGAATAATACAAGGATATGGGATGAAATTTAGCATAAATAAGAGTGAGATGGTGATCACAACAAGGAAGAAGGAAAGAACCACCACGGGAATAACAATTGGTGGGGAACAGCTGAAGAAAGTGGAGAGTTTTAAGTATCTGGGAAGCCTGATACAAGATAATGGAAGAAACGATAGAGAAATAAATGAGCGGGGGAGGCAGGCAGAAGCATTTCGGAGGAGTGTGAGAAGCATGTTATGGAGCAAGGATGTCCCTCAGAACAGAAAAAAGATCATATATCGGACGTACTATGTCCCTATCCTGACGTATGCCTCGGAGACCTGGGTTATGAAAGGAAGGGAGAAGAGCAAAATACAGGCCAGTGAGATGAGGTTCTTGAGAAGCAGTATTGGAGCTACAAAGATGGACAGAATAAGAAATGAGAGGACCAGAGAATTAATGAAGGAGGAACCATTACAAGATGGTATAGAGAAATCTAGACTTAGATGGTATGGACATGTAAAACGAATGGAGGAGAAGAGGATACCCAGGAGAGTACATGAGACGAAGTGGGAAGGAAAGAGACCGAGGGGAAGACCGAGAGACAGGTGGCTGAAGGGGGTGGAAGAAAGCGTGAAGAAGAGAGGAGAAGACTGGACAAGGGTGGAGGCTGAGAGATGGTGGGAAGACAGAAGACGTTGGAGAGGCTTGTGTTCCAAACAGACCCGGCCAGTGGCTGGAAACTGTGCAAGATGATGATGATCAATCTTTGCATCCAACTGCCTGATATTTATTCACTCACAAAACATCCACATTTGGAATATCCACTCAGGAATAACCAAAATTTTCCTATCACTACAACGAATCATGGAAGCTCCACATAATGCGATAATATCCGCACAAAGTTTCAAAAGTTAAATTTGAAAAACTGTTTACTGGCAAACCCTGCCTGTCCTAACTTATGCAAACTAGGAAGAAAAATAATACTAGCATATGCTGACCTAAGAGGAGGCTGGATTTAGACTGCTCCTTAACCCGGTCTATGAGGCAATTATAATTGGCTACATGGATAATTCTTGCCAGGCACGTCCACGTCGCGGGGGTGGGCAACGGTACTGTAATATGGGGTATAACATAGGCCCCATGCACAGGGTTACGTGCGAAGACCTCAACGGAATCTGCAGCGGAGAAGATGGACTTCCGAACGGTGGAGATTGCGGAAGAGGAAGAGGCAACCCAGTACTCAGGGAATAGTATGAATACAGCATCAATTGGCAGCGTCTGTTTCCCAGGTTAGGGGCGGCTGCAAGGGCGTCTATTTCCCATGTTAGGGGCGGCCTGTATAATAGCTGGCAGTAGCTTCATAAAATGCCTTTGGGAGTGGCGACCCCATCGTAATAATAGCCTAAAATGGAAATGGCACTTCAAATGATTCGGAGAAGGTTAGGGCGTACCCTGCAGGCGACGCGCAGTTCTTTTGGCACTGGGGGAACTGTGAGAAATGGGCGACCAGTAACCGAAATGAAAGTGGGAATCATGAATGTCATAACCCTGACAGGCAAGGTGGAGGAGGTGGTAGACTTCATGGAGAGGGAGAATGTTGGATTGATGGGGCTGAGTGAAGTGAAATGGAAAGGTAAAGGAAGGAAGAAATTGAGGAAAGGATATACATTATACTGGAGTGGTGGCCAAGAGGCAAAAAAATGGCGTGGGACTGATAACCTCGAAACAACTGGAGGAGTATGTTGAAGTGGTCGAGTGTGTGAGGGACAGAATAATAAAAATTAGAATGAAGATGAAAATGAAAAATGACGTGATGGACTTCATACAAGTGTATGCACCACAGACTGGAAACAGAGAAGAAGATATTGAAGTATTCCTGGAGGATGTAGAAAGAGTAATTTCAGATGTAGAAGTGGTGATCATGGGAGATATGAATGCACAAGTCGGAAACGAGAGACAAGGAAAGGAAGAAGTCATTGGACCATATGGATATGGGAAAAAGAACCGGGAAGGAGAGGAACTTGTAAACTTTTGTGAAAGGAATGGACTGATAGTGGGTGATTCATGGTATCGGAAGAAAAACAGCAGGAAAATTACGAGATATGGTTGGGGCGATAGAAGAACAAATTCAGTAATTGATTACTTTCTGGTGGAAAGGACTAATCGCAGAAAGCTGATAGATGTGACAGCTTTACCAGGAGAAGCATTTGATGGGGACCATAGAGCTGTGGTGGCAAAATTTAGATGGGAAATATTGGAAAACCTAAAGGAGATCAGAGAAAGTAAAATAAAAGTATGGAGATTGAAAGACAAAACTGTACAGGAAGATTTTCAGGAGATTTGAAGCAACAAATCCCAGTTACAGAAGTGGAAAACATAGAAGAGGAATGGGCCCACTTTAAAAAGGCATTTGTTGGTGCAGCAGAGAGTGCTTGTGGTAGGACTGTAACGTGTTTTTCGAGGGGTTTTATGCAACTGGCATAAGTCAGTAGGAAGCCATTCTATATTTATTTACGCGGCAAATTGTTCAGCCAAGAGAATTTTTCATGGTAATTTATTATTATTATTAATTTATTATAATTATTATTAAGGTATTTTCGGAGCATTTTATAAAAATTATTAGCATTCAGATAGGTTTTCTATGTCTTAGAAAACGCTATCAAGCAAATTATTACGAACGACAATATTATAGAAAATTATGTGATTACGGAATTTTACGGAGTTTTGTCAGTTAGGGTATTTGAGAGACATGACTCACTGGGAATTCGAATACAAGCTGATTCCTGTCGAGAAGTATTACGCAAGGCTGGGTCGCAAGGTCTAGAAAAGGCGAATTGTTGGAACGGAAAACGACTTCTCCCTCTCGCGCACCGAGTGTAATGAGGCAGAGGAGGGGAACTGGAGGCGTGCTCAGCCAATCAGGGGAGACAACGTAAGCTGGAAGACGGTACCGTGGTGGGGGAGCCAACAGGTGCATATATCGTTCGACGCGCCGTGAAACGAGGACTATCTGTGTAGAACTTGCGGAGTACGGTTGGAAGTGCGTGTCGCTCCGATGTTCAGTGGAGTTGAAGACTAACTTTTGCAAAACTTAACCAGTGCGGTTGTACGAGTGTTTGGGTCCGAGGTACGGACCATAGAATTCTGTAATCTACCAGAATATCATCAAATTCCGACGGAGATGACGACGTCCAGGAGACTGTGGGAAGCTCACGGCATCATCAAGTACGAGGGAAATGCTTTGGCAATTTCCAGTGGTAAGCGCAAATGACGCAGAAATACGCAATCTCTCATTTTTCTTTGTTTTACATTTCATATTTCAGTAACTTCATAGCTTGGAAATAAGAGTAAAATCAATTTATCAGACTCCGTTTTCACGTAATTTTCTATCGGTAATATTCAAATCACAACGCTCCAATTTAAATTTTATAGTTATTATTATTATTAATTTTGCTATACTTGTTTTATATAATAAATTCATTTCTTTTACAATGCAATCTTTGCTTTCAGTAGGTAGCATTAGATATAGACCAATTCCTTCTCCTGATACAATTGTTTGTTGGGTTAATGATCAAATCATACCACGATCTGAGTGAATAGAGTCTTGAAGGTGTTCTGCCAGAGCTAGACGTTGTTAAATACAAATTTAGATTTCAACATTGCATTGAGGTCTTGGCGCCCATTAAAACAACATAGCTTAGGCAAAGGTAAACAGTTACATTTATCACCCAACAGTGTGGGCTAGCAAAACTGTTACATTTGTACGCTCAACGTGGAGCAAAGTAAATACCGTTTCACTTGTCATCCCAGCCTAAGCAAAACTGCTACATTTGTCGCCGACAACGTGGGGATGAAAACCTAATAACATTTGTGGAAGGAGAAGGGTATATATTTCTGTGCCTGTATTTTGGGGGTTATTTGTCTCTATCAGTGTATATCATTATGGGGGATGAGAAAGAAAGACAGATGAGGTTACGTAGTGGTCATCAACTGGAGAGTGATGATACGAGCAGTATGTCGAGTGATGGTAGTACCGGGGTAGCGGAGGTAAATCCCGATACTGAAACAGGGAGTGTAGGCGGCCAACCAGAATTAAAAACTTTACTTCTAGAGTTCATGTATCAGAACAAAGTTAGTAGTGATGCCTTAAATGCAAAATTAGAACAAAACAGTAAGGAAAATAAAGAAAGTACAGACGCTTTAAATGCTAAACTGGAACAAAACAACGCTAAATTAGAACAAAACAGTAGGGAAAATAAAGAAAGTACAGACGCTTTAAATGCTAAACTGGAACAAAACAACGCTAAATTAGAACAAAACAGTAGGGAAAATAAAGAAAGTACAGAAGCTTTAAATGCAAAATTAGAACAGAATAATGCAAAATTAGATAAGAACAACAAGGAAATTAGTGTGAAAATGGAGCAGATTAGAGGAGAAATCAGAGGAGTAATGGAAGAGAAGGTTAAAGAGATCATTGCAGATGTAGACAAGAAATTAGGAAAAGTACAGGAGGAGTTAGAAATTAGAATCAGTACACAGGCTGAAAATTTAAAAGAACTAGTGCAACTGGAAACACAGCAGGTCAAAAAGCAATTGGGGGGAGAAATTGACAAAATTCAGGTAGCAACTAAAGAGGTTAAGGAACAGCTGGGGGGGTAGAATTGAGAAAGTCCACTCGCAAATATTTGCAGAAGTAAATGATTTAAGAGAGAGTAATAGAGAGAGCATTAGCAAGATTGAGGAGAAACAAGCAAAGCTATATGATAAAGTAGAAGAATCAGAAGGAAACATTAAATTAACAGTAAACAGTATTGAGAGAAAGGCTGAGGAGAAAATTGCAGAATTAGAATTAAAATTAAAAGCTAGGATCAGGCAAGAAAATAGTCAGAATAGGCCAGTTTTTGTGAATAGCACACACAGGGAGGTAGAACTGGGTAAGTTCAGCAATCGACAGGGGTGCCCAATGGAGTTCATGAACACTATAGAAAATAAATTCGGGGAGAGGTTGGAAAATGGTACTATTGAGTGGTGCCAGGTAGTTGAAATTTTAGAACAAGTGTTTGTGGGGGAAACGAGGAATTGGTTTGCTGTCTACAGAGACAAGTTTACTGATATTAATGATTTTAAAATGAAATTCTGTGAAAAGTTCTGGAATGAGGTTATTCAGTCGCAGCATCGTGAGGGAGTAGTGTGTGGTAAATATAACCCTAAAGGAAGCTCCACCATGACCGAATACTTTTTAGGGCAGGTATTAGTGTGTAAATATCTGGATGGCTTGAAGGAGGAAAGTGATGTGGTAAGGTTGCTACTTAGGCACTTTCCCTATAGGATCAAGGAGGCTGCTTGTATCCAGAATGTAAAGACTATATCACAAGTAGAAAACTTGTTAGGCACATTTGATGCACTAGGGAGAGGGGGTTATGAGGACAATTTCAATCGGAACCAGGGTAATAATAATAATAGACCTAATGAAGCCAGGCATCAAGAAGTTCAAGGGAACGGTGGCGAAGGGGCCAACGCTCAAAATAGAAATAATAATAATCAGCTATATCAGAACAGAGGAAATGGCTATGGTAATCAGTATCAAGGGAGGAACAATGATTTCAGGGGAAATCAAGGGAGGAACAATGATTACAGGGGAAATCAAGGGAGAAACAATGATTTCAGGGGAAATCAAGGGAGAAATTATAATGACAATAATTACAACCAGAATAGGGGTCAAGGAAGAGGACAGCCTAGTGGTAGTAATATACAGCCAAACAATGACAACACAACCCAGAACAACCAGACCAGTTTAGTAGTTAGTAGTACTACGGCCAGCTGTAGCGGTTCTTTAAACGCGAACCAGGCTGCGAAGTAAGGTCAGAATCTCAGTCTGTAGCATGCCCTGTCCATACAATTATACAGGAACCCTATGACCTAAATGTGAGAAATGAATTATTACATGAACTAAATGATGAAGGTATTATTCAGGAAGTGGTTAGTAAGAGCCCCATAGTTAAATTTAACGTGTCCGAGGCGTACACAGATGTTTTAATTGATAGTGGTTGTATGAAGAGTTGCATAAGTAGTGAATTTTATGATAAAATGAAAGGAACTGGAGTAAATTTTGAGGAGATGCCAATTAAAAGCACTTTTGTTATCACAGCTGTTGGGAAGAGGTCTAAAGTAATTTCTAAGCAAGTTTTAGTAGACATTAAAATTAATAATCATGTAGAGAAGCAGATTTGTCTTGTAATTCCAAATTTAGTATTCAGTGTTATCTTGGGTTCAGAGTGGCTAAGTAGAGTGTCTGGTAACTTATGTTATGATGTAGGGAGTTTGAAATTTAAATGGGGAGATTCTGAAGTAGAAGTAGCGTTCAATGACCATATTCAGAGAAGTAGTATTGTAGGTGTGATTTGTACTTTAAATGAGATATCGCCAGCCGTAGAGCGGGGTTCTCCATGTTTTGTGGGCAGTGTGATTACGAACGGAAGTCTAGAGGACTCGTTACGTGAGGCTGCATTTCAGGGAAATATAGAGGATGAACAGTGTGTTCGGCTCTATGATGTGTTATGGTGTAATAGGAGAGTGTTTGAGGATCGCATTGGTATGGCCAATTGCTATACCCATTCATTGAACGTTATTGATAGATCAGTATTCACAGGACATAGATATCCTGTACCTTTCGCTTATCAGAGTGCAGTTGAGGCACAAATTAATCAGATGCTTGAAGATGGGATTATTGAGCACTCTAACAGTCCGTATGTTAATTCTTTGATAACGGTACCCAAGACCGACGGCACTGTTCGTATTTGTTTAGACGCTCGTTTGGTTAACAGTAGAATTAGTTCAGATCAGCTGAAATCTATGTCAATAGAAGAATTAATGCAAACATTTGAGGGGAAGAAGTATTTCACTTGTGTAGATTTGAGTTCCAGTTTTTGGCAAGTGCCACTTATGTACGAAGATAGACCATTTACAGCTTTTAGTCATAAATATAACCTTTATCAATTTTGTAGAACACCTTATGGGTTAAAGAGTAGTTCAGCAGCTTTAATTAGGGCTTTAAACATCGCATTAGGGGATGACACAGGAGAGTTTGTAACCATTTACATAGATGATATGGTAATTAGTTCACGCAGTTTTGAGGAGCATCTACGTCATTTAAATATAGTTTTTCAGAAGTTAGATCAGGCAGGGTTCACTTTGAAGCTGTCTAAGTCGTCATTCTGTCAGTCAGAAGTGACATTTTTAGGTCATAGAGTGTCGAGTAGAGGTGTAACACCAGAAGAAAGTAGGGTTAATAAGATACTTAACGCAGAGGTGCCACAGAATGTTAAACAGTTAAAAACTTACCTGGGAATTTGCAACTTTTTCAGGAGGTTCGTTCTTAAATACTCAGGGTTGGTAGAACCATTCAGGGAATTGCTTAAAAGTGGGACTCGGTGGAGATGGGAGTCCAAGCATGAACAGGCTTTTAGAGCGCTGAAGGAAGGTTTTGAGAAAGCTGTAGTGCTGAAATATCCGTTAAAAGATAAGGAATATGTGGTTATGACAGATGCTTCACATATAGGCATTGCTGGAGTATTATATCAGAAAGATGATGAGGGTAATCTGTGCATTGTATCTTTAGCCTCGCGAGGACTGACTGCAGCAGAGAAAAGATACACGATTACTGAGTTAGAGCTTTTAGGTATTGTTTTCAGTTTAGGGAAATTTAGAATGTATTTAGTAGGGGGGAAATTTGAGATCCACACAGATCACCATGCATTACTGTATATGAGGACTTGTAAACTCAGTTCTAACAGAGTTAGTAGGTGGATTCTTGCTCTGCAGGAATACGAATTCACAGTAAAATACATTAAAGGTAAAGATAACATTCTTGCAGACATGCTATCGAGGGACACTAATTTATGTAGGGATTATCCTGTGGTTAAAGCAGAGGACGGTATTTTAATATGTGCATGTGTGGACAGTAGCAACAGGGCATCGTTACAGACACTGAGAAATATGCTAGGTAGAGCAACGTGATGACGTTCATTTAAAGGGAGCCACTTGCAAGGTTGGAAGCAGGTGACGCAGAAACATTTATAGTTTCCAAACGTATTGGAAAAACAGCATATGTGCTGGAGAATAGTGAGGGAAACAGATTATATGGAACGTATAATATACATAGTCTACGAAAATATGTGTCATAAAGTGAGTGTGTTTAGCTGGCGAGCCGGCCTATCAAATGAGTAAGTGTGGTGTCTGGTGCGTGGAAGATCTGGTCTTAAGGCAGGCGTATCAGAAGTCACACAGGGGGGTAGTATGTAAGTAAATGAGAGTTTTTAAGGTACAGGGAAATATGACAGGATTGTCGGATGCTGTTGAGCACTAAATTGTCTCGATGCACCAAGGCCATTTTTGGCAGCGCTGATGGGTTCCCATTTATCTCCAAGAGATGGGGGAGCGCTTGAATAGGGCTTGTTAGCTTAAGGCGTCCACGAGATAAAAGATGGGCCATCAGAATGCGAGACAGTCCTTCATGAAACTCATACATATCAGCACACGTGATTTCTGTTTACGGCCTCGCCATGTAAGATTTGTAAGTGTGTAATTTAAGATAATTTGTACAATGGTATTATTTCTGTGAGGAGAAATGGTCTGTGTTGAGAACTAGTATTAAGTAGAATATGGTTAACGGGAACTTAACAAGACAGGGCGATTACGGCACAGAAATATTTGGTGTTATATGTAATGCACATTTACTGTTTTTTTTTCAGAAGTCAATATTAATTTAATCATCTTTTAAAGAGAGATCATGTATTATGGTCACGAGGCGCTGCCACAATAGTGTGATCGTGTGCTCAGTGATAAGTGAGATTAAATTTCACCATAAGGAGGGGACCTCCAGTGAAATTAGGGAGTTCTATGGTGATATAAATATATCAGAACACCTTCAATGCGTGTGATATGACATCATAAATACATAGTGCTCACACATTAATTATGTCTATTTCTCCAACATAGAGAAATTTGAGAGGCGGAAATATCCGTGGAACACTATTCCATATGTAAAACATTGGACTGGTTGCAAAGTGCAATCCATAGTGACAACAAACTTTGACGCAAAGTGCGTGAAGAAAAAATATGAGTGTATATATCTGTAATTTAGGGTGATTTCGTTTATGTAATATGTATTTTGGATGGGGTTTATTAACGTGTCTGGGATAATCGGATAATGGACCGTCGTCACGGTAAATCATCCGATGATCCGAGGCGAATATGTAACGTGTTTTTCGAGGGGTTTTATGCAACTGGCATAAGTCAGTAGGAAGCCATTCTATATTTATTTACGCGGCAAATTGTTCAGCCAAGAGAATTTTTCATGGTAATTTATTATTATTATTAATTTATTATAATTATTATTAAGGTATTTTCGGAGCATTTTATAAAAATTATTAGCATTCAGATAGGTTTTCTGTCTTAGAAAACGCTATCAAGCAAATTATTACGAACGACAATATTATAGAAAATTATGTGATTACGGAATTTTACGGAGTTTTGTCAGTTAGGGTATTTGAGAGACATGACTCACTGGGAATTCGAATACAAGCTGATTCCTGTCGAGAAGTATTACGCAAGGCTGGGTCGCAAGGTCTAGAAAAGGCGAATTGTTGGAACGGAAAACGACTTCTCCCTCTCGCGCGCCGAGTGTAATGAGGCAGAGGAGGGGAACTGGAGGCGTGCTCAGCCAATCAGGGGAGACAACGTAAGCTGGAAGACGGTACCGTGGTGGGGGAGCCAACAGGTGCATATATCGTTCGACGCGCCATGAAACGAGGACTATCTGTGTAGAACTTGCGGAGTACGGTTGGAAGTGCGTGTCGCTCCGATGTTCAGTGGAGTTGAAGACTAACTTTTGCAAAACTTAACCAGTGCGGTTGTACGAGTGTTTGGGTCCGAGGTACGGACCATAGAATTCTGTAATCTACCAGAATATCATCAAATTCCGACGGAGATGACGACGTCCAGGAGACTGTGGGAAGCTCACGGCATCATCAAGTACGAGGGAAATGCTTTGGCAATTTCCAGTGGTAAGCGCAAATGACGCAGAAATACGCAATCTCTCATTTTTCTTTGTTTTACATTTCATATTTCAGTAACTTCATAGCTTGGAAATAAGAGTAAAATCAATTTATCAGACTCCGTTTTCACGTAATTTTCTATCGGTAATATTCAAATCACAACGCTCCAATTTAAATTTTATAGTTATTATTATTAATTTTGCTATACTTGTTTTATATAATAAATTCATTTCTTTTACAATGCAATCTTTGCTTTCAGTAGGTAGCATTAGATATAGACCAATTCCTTCTCCTGATACAATTGTTTGTTGGGTTAATGATCAAATCATACCACGATCTGAGTGAATAGAGTCTTGAAGGTGTTCTGCCAGAGCTAGACGTTGTTAAATACAAATTTAGATTTCAACATTGCATTGAGGTCTTGGCGCCCATTAAAACAACATAGCGTAGGCAAAGGTAAACAGTTACATTTATCACCCAACAGTGTGGGCTAGCAAAACTGTTACATTTGTACGCTCAACGTGGAGCAAAGTAAATACCGTTTCACTTGTCA
Source organism: Meconema thalassinum (assembly GCA_946902985.2). NCBI lineage: Eukaryota > Metazoa > Arthropoda > Insecta > Orthoptera > Tettigoniidae > Meconema > Meconema thalassinum. The sequence continues at coordinate 16,644,740 of OX336392.1, forward strand.
TCCCAGCCTAAGCAAAACTGCTACAGGACGTCAACAAGAGTGAAAGAGAAGGAGACACCGTGGTGGAATGAGGAAGTGAGGAAAGCAGTGAAAGAAAAGAAGTCTGCATGGAAAGAATGGAACCGAGATCAAACAGAAGAAAGCAAAAGGAAGTATCACGACAGCAAACGGAGGTGTAAGAAAGTGGTAGGAGAAGAAATGAAGAAAAGTTGGGAAGAATTTACACGAAGAATGGAAACAGATGTAAATGGCCGTAAAAGGATGCTGTATGGGCTTCTAAGAAGTAAGAGGAAAGAAAGAATTACTACAAAGCTAGTGAAAAAGGAAGATGGAGAGTTGTTAACACACCCAGAAGAGGTAAAGGGACGATGGAAGGAGTATTTCGATAAGCTATTGAATGTGAGCAATTGTACTGGTGAGATGGAAGTGACACAACCTGACGACTCTATAACAGAAGATGATATAACAATGCTGGAGGTGGAATTAGCAGTACAGAAAATGAAGATGGGAAAAGCAACACGGGTGGATGAAATCAGTGTAGAAATGATAAAGGCTGCTGGACCTGTTGGTATGCAATGGTTGTATCGACTGCTAAACTGTGTGTGGAAACGGAAATGTGTACCAGAAGACTGGGAGAAAGGGCTAATAATACCAGTGTTTAAGAAGGGGGACAAGAAGGTGTGTGATAACTATAGAGGGATCACCCTCATATCACAGATAGTAAAAATACTGGAAATGATATTAGAAAGAAGAATGAGAAGAAAGGTGGAAGGAGAGTTGCAAGAGGAACAGTATGGCTTCAGGAGTGGAAGATCCACAGTGGACCCAATCTTTAGCTTGAGGCAGGTGATGGAAAAGAACTGGGAATATGGAGAGGATTTGATCATGACTTTCATAGATCTAGAAAAGGCATATGATAGTGTCCCCAGAGAGAAGTTATGGGAAACCATGGTTAAGAAGAGACTGGGAAGAGAAATGTTGGAAATGGTGCAAGCAATGTACAACAACTGTGTTAGCCGGGTACTGACCACAGTTGGAAAGACAGATTGGTTTAGGAACAAGACTGGACTAAGACAGGGGAGTGTGCTGTCACCTCTCTTGTTCATAATGGTGATGGATGCAATTGTAAAGGAAACAAAGGAAGCATATGGACATAAAGAAATGAAGTTACTGTTATTTGCAGATGATATTGTGGTCTGGGGAAGGAACACCGAAGAAGTGCAAAAACAACTAGATGCACTAAACGAAAATATTCAGAAGTATGGCCTGAAAATCAGTATAGAGAAAAGCAAGACCATGGTGATGACAAGAGGGGAAAGACAAGGAAAGGGCACTGTGAAAATTGGAAGTCAGAGTTTGGAAATTGTGGACACGTTCAAATACCTAGGAAGTGAATTGATGCAAACTGGTAGGTTGGACATGGAGATAAGCAGGAGGGTACAGCAGAGCAATGCATTCTATCAAAGTGTAAGAAAACTTGTTTGGGATAAGGAAGTACCAAGGAAAAGCAAGGAGGTAATGTATAAAGTGTACTATGTTCCCATATTAACTTATGCAGCTGAGACTTGGACCCTGACGAGCAGGCAAGAGAGTAGAATCCAAGCCAGTGAAATGAAATTCCTAAGAAGTATGATAGGAAAGACAAGGAAAGACAGAGTGAGGAATGAAGATGTTAGGAAGGAAGTTGGGATGGAAAAACTAAATGAGAGAATTGAGAAGAATAAACTAAGGTGGTTTGGACATGTAGAGAGTATGGAGGAAAATAGAATACCAAGACAAAGTGCAAGGGTAAGAGAGCAAGAGGAAGACCTAGAACAAGGTGGATTGATTCAGTGAAGAACAGCGTAAGAAAAAGAAATCTGGACTGGGACAAGATCATGGAAGAAGAATGGTGGAAGGAAAGAGGAAAGTGGAGAAGTGCCATAAATACCCCGACCCGGCAGGAGCTGGATAAGGGGAAATGATGATGATGATGCTGACCTAAGAATTTGGGATAATACCCTGACTAGACTACAGCATGACTACAAAATTATGTAGAGATCTTACTTCATATCTTCCACGATGTGAATTTGTATCGGCTGCCAGATGGTGAAAATCGCAGTAAAATAGCTCCTCCATGCGGCAGAAGTATGTCCACACAGGTCACACCACGCCCTGGACTGCACGTCGGCGACCTCGGGTGGAGCTCCATCTTCCTGATGCCCCATCGTGATGTTCGGGAAGCTTCCTCCGGCTTTCCACATGGGCTGGCATCGGTGACGTCCTTTCCACATTTCCTTGGATCTAACCCATCCTTGCATGGTCAATGCATCTCAAAGTCCCAGTATACAACTCGAAAAATGACCACGATGTTCCACACACATATTTTGAGAGTGTCCTTCACTAACTTTACACCATATGGTTACTCGTTCAATTTGATACTTGTATCTCCCACACTTCATTAAGCACGCTATGCTTATAGTTGCACACACAATTTCCAAGTCCTTCACTCACGGCTGATGGTTGCATGACCAGTTAACACTCGTGCAAAGTCCTCTCACATATAACCAAAGTTTACTGAAGAGCGTTTCGACTTTTATCTGCTTGATTACCGGGTGACTGTAGGGGCCTGATATCCCCGACCTCACAATTCATATACAACTATGCGGCAATACTTTGAATTTATTTCTTCACTGAATAGCTGCCCGCACATTCCTCTCACTATCTCCACATACAAACGTGATGCATTGTTCCAAAACAAAGTCCCTGGCCCATTTCTAGTGGCTATCACTTCTGACATAACAGTTCACCAAAAATAATAAAGTTTGTTAAACTCACTTTGGTTTGAAGTATTTCTAAGTCCATCACTCCACCAGCAATACGGTTTGACAACTTTCCTGATCCGTGCACCTCGGCAACCCGCAATGTTCGCGGCGATGACGTTTCACTCGCATAGAGACTGCTGTCTATAATCACTTTCGTGTACTTTCATACTAACGCTGTACTGTAGAACTCTCTGCCTGTTGTCTGCTCCGTGCATCATTATATACTGCACAGGCATGTCACATGAACCTGCAGTGATCATCATCTTGAGCAGTTTCCAACCGCTGGTCGGGTCTGCTTGGAACATAAGCCTCTCCATCGTTTCCTGTCCATCCACCATCTCTCGTCATTTACTGTGTCCCAGCACACTCCTCTTTCCTCCACACTCTTCTTAACTCCTTTTGTCCATCTGTCCCTTGGTCTTCCCCTTGGCCTCCTTCCCGTCATTTCCATTCCAAACATATCTTCGGTATCCTCTCCTCTTCCATCCTCCTCACATGTCCATACCATTGTAGCCTAGATCGCTCTATTCTATTTTGCAATGGTTCCTCTCTTACCATCTCCCTGACTCTCTCATTCCTTACTCTGTCCATTCTTGTCACTCCTACCCTACTCCTCTGGAACTTCATCTCCACTGCTCGTATTTTATTCTTGTCCCTTTCCTTCATCACCCATGTTTCTGAACCATATGTCAAAATTGGCACAAAGTAGGTCTTGTAGATGATTCCTTTACATTTTTGTGGTACATCTTTATTCCATATCATCCCCCTAACACTCTTGAAAAATCCATCTGCACACCTTCCCCTCTCATTTATTTCCTGCAGTGATGTCGTGCTATAAACTTCCTTCGTTCATATCTCCTGAATGCAAAATGCTATCATCCTAATTCTTTCAATAATATCAGTAATAATAATAATATCGTATGGCCTCAGTGCCGGGTGCAAGCTTTGTTAATTGACACCCAGAGGGCAGCTTGCATGTCGAATTTTGTCGTTCCTTTGAACGCTATGAAAGTCAAGGAGGTTAGATATCTAAGCTCCTTGACACTACAGTGCTTTCTAGTAGAAAATGGAGGAACTTTGTGTTGGCGGAAAATCCCGAGATTAATTTTGCTATTGAACACGGCCTACTGAATTCAAATGGGTTCTTTAACATGCCAACAACGTATGACATCCATGTCATGATTTTTGTCGCCTTTCAAAAATCACTTACCACTGCCAGGGGCGAACCTGCAAGCTTGGGGTTGGTAATCCGACATGTTAACCACTAACCCACCGTGGCAAGCTAATAATATCAGTGTAAATTCAGAGGGTACTTCATGATATAACATTTTTCTTTCTTGCTTAAAGAAAAAGGTAGCTCACAACCTTCCAGCACCTTCGACAACTTCTCATTCGCCATGCCAGCGCGCGCGCTCCTCGCATTGGCTCTCCTTCCGTGAGCACTATTTCAAACCTTCGCTCGGCGCTCTTTACAAACTAGGATGACGACATGAGGCCTCTGGACCACGGGTACAATATATAGATACTTGACTATGATAAACTTGCTCACGTAAAAGGAATCTCAGAAACATCACACTCGACTGGAAAAACGGCTGCAGTCTTCATTTCCTTCTCAAAAATACATAGAATACAAATTGAGCACTGAATTAATGCTTTTTTCTAAAAATGTATTGAATAAAATTAAGTTACATCATTGAAGTGTAGAGTTCTCAAAAATGTGTAAACATTGTATAATTGGGTCCTTAATGGGAAAGCATATACTTTTTCCCTCACCATGATTTTATATAGGATCATTATTAGTTCATCTAACGTTACTATTCTGGTAACTAAAACAAAAATTATAAAATGTTAAACCTGATTCATACACTTAGTGCATAAAAAGACATTTCTTATTTTCAAAAATTGGACACGTTCACCTTCAACATTTAAAAATGCTTCTTTTGGTGAGAAAAAAAAACATTCTTAATTCCAGTATCATAGTTTAAAAAATAATAATACTCCTCTGTTGTTGGTACCGGTACCTAATGCTAGGTCTGTTAGTCAATACTTGACTTCAATGTGGGGGGGGATCACTTCAAGCTGGAAAGCTTGCAATTCAGGGTTCTTTGCCTTGACATCCACCTTCTTTTCTGTCACATTCATCGCTTGGAGGAGGTTTGCACACAATTCTTGGCGATGTTGGAATAGTTATGTTGCATACCTATAAAATGAAATGAGACAGTACAATAATGAGAGTGAATAACATGTCAGAAAAATAAATTAAAACAATTCCAAAAAGAACAACATTGTCAACTTTCCTGTCCTTATATAAACCTCTTCAGTTTCACAAGTTTCTTTGACAATGCTGTGCCAATATCTAGCACACATGTCCCCACATTTTTAATAAATTGCATGAATGTTGCAGCTGTGCTTACCCTAGTGACTTGGGAAAGTCTAAGTGCCATATTCTAGGCACGTCCTGAAAGTAAGTTCCGTTTCTATATGTTGCCCCAGCATCGCTGCAGTCGCTGGTCAGCATAATGCACGGTAGTTGCTCTGAGTGGAGAAGGAGTTAGTTATTGTTGTTTTAAGGGGTGGAACTACGAGGTCATCTGCCCCTGTAGAGAAGGGGATGATGCTAGTTTGAGATCATTGTTTACGCTCGATAGTGCGTGGTTAGAATGGCTAAATTGACTGAAAATCACACATCCTTGTGAGATTAGATTAGTTAAGATTGTTTCCTGAATGTAAAGAACACCAAACCAGTCAACATTCATCGACAAATTTGCAAGGTGTGTGGAGAAAATGCGCGAGTGTTTCAATGATAATAAGATGGGTCTGACAGTTCAACGTACATGATTGAGTGCACAATGATGAACAAAGGTGGCATCCATCGTTGGATAATGAACACTTGGTTAGTGCGGTTGAAGAATGCGTTAAGGAAAACCGTAGGTTTACGCTATCTGATCTTCCTACGAACTTTCAGAAAATTTCGAGATCACTTGAAATTGTTTCTGAAAAAACTGACATTTCGAATACTGTGTGCTTGTTGGGTGCCAAACATTCTCACAGAGCAACACAAACAACAGCGCCACTGCAGTGCACTTGATGTTTTGATATGTTACAACAAATATGACGATTTTCTAAGCAAGATAGTGACTGGGAATGAGACTTGGGTGGTGATGGAAACCCCTGAATCAAAATGACAATCGATGGAATGGAGATACACTTCATCACTCCAGTAAAGACTAAAAGCCAAATAAATCATGAAACCTTGAAAGATCATGTGTACAGGCTTTTGGGATCGACACTGCATTCTACTGGTGGATTTTTTACCACGAGGTGAAACAATAAATGTTATGTTTACATTTAGGCGATCCGGCCCGGGGGACCGCGCGCTGCTACAAGGGTTCTCCTCCACTGGATTCTGTTTGCTGCTCTCTGTTGCCAGTTATCCTCTATTCCAAGCTGTCGCAGGTTTTCATGGATTCCATCCTTCCATCTTTTCCTTGGCCTACCCAGTGGTCTTCTTCCATGAGGAACAAAATTGAGCAGTTTCAGAGGCCATCGGCATGTGTCCATCGTAGTGACATGGCCTGCCCATGCCAGACATTTGCTTCTCAATAGTCCTATGATGTTTGGGGTTTTATACATGGCATCCAGGTCTCGATTGTACTGTATTCGCTATTCATCAGTGTCCTCATCTTGGACGGGACCAATAAATGCAAATGTTTAACTTATGAGATGCTTAGGAAACTGTGTCGTGCAATACAGAATAGGCACCAAGGAATATTCACAAACAGTATTTGTTTTCATTCATGACATGCCTGACCTCACACTACGACAAGACACGAAACTCTTACAGGACTGGGGCCGATAACCTAGATGTTAGGCCCCTTAAAACAACAATTATCATCATCATCTTACAGGACTTCGGCTGGAGCCAGTTTGGCTATCCACCGTACAGCCCTGACCTCGCCCCTGGCAACTTCCATCTCTTTTGGCACCTGAAAACATTCCTTGGTGAACAAAACTTCAACAATGATGAGCTCCAAGAACATGTTACCACATGGGTGACAACACAGGTGGCAACGTTTTATGACAAGTACCTCCAAAATGGTGGGAGCTATGTGGAAAGATAGTTTACGATTTGTAGTTGATTTTGCAATAAATAGTTTGTGTGTATCTGTACTTGTTTTGTTTTTAGTACCAAACAGAACTTACTTTCTGGATGCACATTGTATTCGACATATCTAATTAAGTTTGGAGTAATATCTCACATACATCGAGTTAACAATTTGAGTACCTACTGTCGGGGAAATAAGTATAAATACTCGAGTTTAGAGGTCAATAAAACCTTTACCCTTAGTCTTACATAAGAACAACCTACACCAAAATTTTCTTTGTTTTATTTGTCGTTTAACGATATAGAGTAAATATTTGCATTGTATCTCGTTAAAATTTTATAGCAGATTTAACAAAAAAAAAGTACCGGTTTTTCTTACCAAGTTCACGGAGCGCTCACTTAGAAGGATCATTACGTTAAAAGTATTGAACGGATCGTAACGAAACTCTAATACGTCCTAAAGGGACTTATTGTTAACGCGTATATGAAGTTTTAATCTGATCTGACGTTTCTTAAAATAGTTGTTGTGAATTTTGTGAAACAACTTTTTCTCGGGCCTGGGTGGTCATAGCAGTATGAAATATGGCTTGTTATAAGGCTCATAGCAATGCAAGGCTTAACGTAAAACTACATTTTATCTACTTTTGATAATTGCTTTTATATCGATTGATATTTAATCTGGTGGTTATGTGAGAAGAATGTATCGTAGCAAGCGACGGGAACAATGCGCTCGGTCGAGGAAACTCGTGCGACGTTGCCCTGTGAAACATTATAAGCGCGCGTTCCGTGCCGTAAGGTCTGTGAATTTCTGTTGTTTTGTAATTTGTGTTAGGCCGGTATTACACTGCTAAAGAAATTTGTCAAATAAATTTTATCAAATATTTTATAAAACTGAACTTTTATCAAAGTTATACAAAGCAATCATCACACCATTACACTACATCAAATATTCTATCATAATTCAGCAAAATGGATGAAGGACAGTTCCGTGTTCACTTAACTACAGTATATTATGGTAGTTGAAATTCTGTGGTGGCAATACCGGTATATAAAAGAAACAAAAAGTTAAAGTGAATGTCTAAGGGTTAAACCATGGGTCGCTCACGTGACAAGGAAGATATTATTGTATACGAGTAAAAACTTGGTGAAGGAGCTGCAGTACGAGGACTTGAAAAATGACATTAATTAAAATAAATTAAAAACCATAAGTGAAATTGACGAATTATAATACAAATATTAGAATATATATTCGCCTCCGTGGTGTAGTGGTCAGCGTGCTTAGCTGCCACCCCGGAGGTCCGTGGTTCGATTCCCGGCTCTGCCACGAAATTTGAAAAGTGGTATGAGGATTGGAACGGGGACTACTCAGCTTCGGGTGGTCCAAATGAGTAGAGGGGGGTTCGATTCCCACCTCAGCCATCCTCGAAGTGGTTTTCGTGGTTTCCCACTTTGTCTCCAGGCAAATGCCGGGATGATACCTAACGTAAGGCCACGGCCGCCTCATTCCTTCCTTGCCTATCCCCTATCCCTCCCAATCTTCCCATCCCTCATAAGGTCCCTGTTCGCTTTGCAGGTGAGGCCGCCTGGGCGAGGTGCTGGTCACACACCCCAGTTGTATCACCGATTCCGAAGTTTGAAAATGGAGGCAGTAAATGTGGGATCCATCGCTGAGTCCGAGGGAATAGCCAACCCTGGAGGGTAATACGACTAAGAAAATAAAAATTAAAAATAAAATACACTATCATTCACGTCTATTTAACTTAACTATTTAATTCTTCTTTATATCCTGAAATATGCGTCCCTTATGTACAGCGCTAATATCCTCTTCTAATTTTACCTACAAGTGAGAGAAACGTGTCTTATTTCATTTCCGCAAGAAGTGAAACATTTCCCAACACATTTTTTAATGAGGGCTTTGGACCTCAATTGGCAGGTTTAAAAATGGTGTGTCAGCTGATGAGCTATTATTATAAGATTAATTGTTTGAAGTAATTTACACTTTGAGATTATGAGATTATAAAACTGCTCCCTTATTAACCGTCTGAAAAATCAGTGCCCGATGAATCAGATGAACTGTCATTTAATTTTATAACAAGTGCAGGCGCAGATCACGGCAATTATATCCGACGGATGGGATGTTAGGGAAGTCATTTCGGCTTTTGGCTATCCTGACAGCACCATTGACGGTCTCAAGGGGGGGGGGGGGGGGTCACGGGGGTCATGCCCCCCACCCAAACGGAGACCAATTTTTTTTGCAAACTCAAAAAACTAAAACACAATAACCAGACAAATAAAACTTAACGAATTTTAACCGGAAAACAGTTTTTTTCATTTTATTTATTACTGAAAATATCTTTATTGCAATTATTATGTTCTGTTACAACTGTACTGTACATATTTACAAATTTATACCTGTTATATAAAAACGATTATTTATATAACAAAATCAACTCGTCTATTTTGTCTTGTGTTACCGAATCGATGTTTATAGTGATGTCACGATGAATGTGCAGCAATGCATGGGTAGGAATTTGGGACTTTTTTCGCACCAAAATTTTTGCCGACGTCCAAACTGCAAGCTTGGTTTGCAATTTAAGCTGTGACTTTCTCCCTTTGTCGGTACAAACTCGACTTGCCGAAACTGTAACGTACCTTGATACTTTTCTTGAAGCTCGATGTAAAAGTCGCAAAACACGCCGTTGCAATTTGTAAGAATATTTTTGGTGCGCTAAACGCATCAAATTTCTATCCATGTAGCTTGCACAAATATTGGTCTGGTTTTGTACGTTTGGTTATTTTGTGATTGCGTTTTTTAGTGATACCATTTTTCTTAACAATTTCTGTTCTCTGACCCCCGAAAGCCAAACTCTAGATCCGCGCCTGAACAAGTGGCTCAACAACGGGGACGTCTTCTGTTAGCCCCTCCTTTTCCCCGTAATGTTTCTCTATTTTTTTTTTTTGGTGTGTTCGATGCATTTTTTCCATAGCTCCGGTGTTACGGACCTCAAGGCTTCTTTACAGAGATCTCGCATCACCTCCATTGATCTTCCTCTCTCCACCTGGTTACTCATATTCACTTTAGCTATTTTATTTTTCACGTAGGACCAAACCAGCTCTATGGGGTTGAGCTCACAATGAGCAACTGGCAGCCAAACGTGTTCGACGTCAGGACGAACATTCTTGATTATCTGTTCCAGCTTCTTTTTAGGTGCCCTGAATTGAGGTTTGGCATGAACAATTAGCTCTGCTTTCGTCATACTTTCATACTTTTGGATTCTGGGAGGAAGAGGAATACCTTTCATTGCAGCGGCACATCTCTTCACCGTGGCTATCGACCTTCCAATACACTTGGATACTTTCTGCTAAACCCTCTTATCATTATTACTTTCTCTCTCGCTTCTAAAAAAACATATTGCACTTATAATCATGGCAAATTCTCCCTCCGTTAACTGCGGTTTAGTTGGCATCTTGATCGATGTAGGTAATACAGACAGTGATAGTTGCTGCTTGTTGCTAATGAGAATGACTCAACGAAGAACAAAGGTCAGAGTTTGGTGTGCGTAGGAACGAGCGCGCAGCGAGTTCGAAATACGGTAGTCAACTGGCAACATTGCCAGGCTGCTACGGTACTATCGCCGCCCACAATGGTCCGATTAAATATCAATCCATATAAAATCGATAATCACAAGTAGTTAAAATGTAGTTTTACGTTAAGCCTTGCATTGCTATGAGCCTCATAACAAGCCATATTTCATACTGCTATGACCACCCAGGCCCGAGAAAAAGTTGTTTTACAAAATTCACAACAACTATTTTAAGAAACGTCAGATCAGATTAAAACTTCATATACACGTTAACAATAAGTTCCTTTAAGAGGTATTAAAGTTTCGTTACGATCAGATCAATACTTTTAACGTAATGATCTTTCTAAGTGAGCGCTCCGTAAACTTGGTAAGAAAAACCAGTACATTTTTTGTTCAATCTGCTATAAAATTTTAACGAGATACAATGCAAATATTTACTCTATATCGTTAAACGACAAATAAAACAAGGAAAATTTTGGTGTAGGTTGTTCTTATGTAAGATTAAGGGTAAAGGTTTTATTGACCTCTAAACTCGAGTATCTATACTTATTTTCCCGACAGTAGTCTTACCTTAAATACTGTCAAAACTTTTGAGGGTGGCTGTACTTTTCCCCTTGTAAAGGTCTCCACATTCCTGTGTTGTAGCACCAGCTAAGAGTCATTCCGAGTGCAGCTGCAGTAGTCGAAAGTTCTGTGTGTTCGTTTTTAAGATCGAATGAGGCGATCACACAAATCGTGTAGCTGTGGTCTCCCCAGGTGAGATTTTCAAAATTCTCCAGAAACTCAAAATAAGCAAAAGGTTCGGGTAGCGCACTATCCAGCGCTTCCTTTAGACAGTAACTGTGAAAGACCGAGACAGAAAAGGTAGACCACGCAATAGGCAAACTCAAAATATTAAAGGGACAGGAATTCCGCCTGATCAATACACAACTTTTCACCCATTTGGTACATGTTTCGAAGCCTTCCATAATGGCCCCTTCATCAGCCATATACATAAACATATTGTCAGTACAATCTTGGAATAACATTAAAAAGGTTAAAACCAACATGAGAAAACTTGATGAAAATGAGACATAAAAATCATAAGGACAGTTATGGTACAAATACATTGAGTAAAACTTGTCCTAAGAAAACCTTACGAATATTACAAACAAATGGTAAAACACATTAAAAATAGTATGTTAAAATGCAAACTTAAAGTGCAATTTATATGACTCGTAGAGTTTTGATAAAATATAATAGCATGATTCCGTGTCCGAAAAATCTAGGGAAATTCGACCCATAGAAAGAGTTAAAAGTATGTTAAAAAACTCATGGTCATATTAAGACTTTGTTGACTTCATACAATGGATCGTTGGTAGAAAGAACAATACATCTTCTTCTTCTCTTCTTCTTCTTAGCGTCATCCCGTAGGAACGGGGTCCGCTTTTTGGATCAATGCACGCCATTTCTTGCGATCTAATGCTTCATGGGATTTGAAGTTTCTTGATCGTAAATCGGCATTAATGGTGTCGAGCCACCGCAATTTTGGTCTCCCACGCTGTGTCTGGCCGTCGACCGTTAGATGGTAGGCCGAGCCGATGACTGAACTTTGTGGTGCACGGACAAAGTGCCCATACCAACGGAGTCTCCATTCCTGCATTTCTCATTGATTGGAGCCACGCCAGCTGTATGTCGAATCGTTGTGTTGGGGATATGGTCGAGCAGAGAAATGTCTAATGATCTTCGCACCATCTGCATTTCCATGACACGAAGCGAGTGCTCAGCACTTCTAGGTGCTGGCCAACACTCGGTACCATATAATGCAACTGGTCTCACCATTGTGCGGTATATCTTTGATTTTAGGCGGATAGGCATCTTCTTATCACAAAGAACACCAGTGACATCTCTGAATCGCATCCAAGTCGCATTGATTCGTGCTCGCACATCTTCATTCACAGAGCTGTCGCCATTCAATCGTGAGCCTAGGTATCGGAATGTATTTACCTTGGTAAGAGGAGCTCCATTAATACCTATAGTTCCAGGGGATGGAATCGTTTCGAGGTATTCAGTCTTGTGGATGTTCAAACGAAGACCAAATCCTTGCAGACGATCATGCCATGTCTGCACTTGGGTTTCAAGATCCATCCTGGAGTCTGCCGCAAGCATCACATCATCAGCGTATATCAATGTCCATGGGACACACTTCTGCAGGTCTCGCACTATGGAATTCATGACGATAACAAAGAGCAGGGGAGACAGAGCTGAGCCTTGATGAACCCCAACTGTCACAGGGAAGCTGTCAGTCAGTCCTGCAGGGCATCGCACGTGGCTTTTGGTGGTGTTGTACAGCATTTTTATCCAGTTTATATACATTTCTGGAACTTGATGATCTCGGAGAGCGTACCAAATCATCTGGTGTGGTACTCGATCAAATGCCTTCTCGAGGTCAAGGAAAGCAAGATGTAGTGGCCTCCTCTTCTCTCGGAATTTCTCCATCAGCTGGCGCACAGCAAAGATTGCGTCTATCGTGCCACATCCCTTGACAAACCCACATTGATTTGCTGAGAGCTGTACGATGTTCCTCAGCCTATTGTTTAGGATACGTTCGAATATTTTCATAGTGTGGGAGAGAAGTCTAATAGGACGGTAATTGGTACATTCAGCAGGGTCACCCTTACCCTTAAGGATAGGTACTGTGATACTAGTTGACCAATCTGTAGGTATTTGACCACAGAGAATAATTGAATTGAAGAACTCTGGCAGCCAGGTGGTCGCGTTGTCAGTAAGTCCCTCAATTTTCCAGATGTCTGCAGGAAGGTCATCTATCCCAGGGCCCTTTCCATTTTTCATGCTACGAATGGCAACTTTGACTTCATCTTCAGTGATACAAGGTACTGGTCCAGCTGTAACATTGTTGTCTGGTATTTGTGGGTGAGGGAATTCAGTGTTGAATACTTCACTAAAATACTCTCGCCAACGGTGCAGAACAATACATCGCCATGCATGAAAGTCAAATCGGCCAAGCTTGATGAAAGCCTCTTGAAAATGGAGACGAAAGGAAAGTTGAGCATCTTGTGTTTAGGAAATCCAAAATTTTCTTCTAGTAGACATATGGGCCTTAGGAGAAAACTAATGGGGAGATAAATCTAGTATTAAGAAAATAAAAGCAATTAAATAAACGGCAAATGAAATTGGGACAAACGAAAAGCATAGAAAGGAAAAGAGCTGTTTAACAGAAAAAATAACGAACTTACGTCATAGTAGAGAGAACGTGACTTCCGACGCAGGAAAACGTAGTGAATCTGGCCAGCTTTAACGAGTGAAAGTGAACAGCTGAGCACGCAAAACAAAGCAGAGTGTTGGACGGGGGAGGGGAGTTGAAGGAGCGCTGCCGTGGAGTGGCGGAGGTGGGGAAATAAGGGAGGGAAGAAGAGTCATATAAATTGCATTTTAAGTTTGCATTTTAGCACATACTATTTTTAATGTGGTTTTCCATTTGTTTGTAATATTCGTAAGGTTTTCTTAGGACAAGTTTTATTTGTACCATAACTGTCCTCATGATTTTTATGTCTCATTTTTATCAAGTTTTCTCATGTTAGTTTTAACCTTTTTTAATGTTATTCGAAGATTGTACTGACAATATGTTTATGTATATGGCTGATGAAGGGGCCATTATGGAAGGCTTCGAAACATGTACCAAATGGGTGAAAAGTTGTGTATTGATCAGGCGGAATTCCTGTCCCTTTAATATTTTGACTTTTAATCAATACGGAACCATGATTGATACTACGAATATGCAGACTCCAGAATTGGTGAAGCAGTGGCGGCTCGTGTGCGAAGAAATCCGGTGCGGAGGCGGTCTGTGATGGCTTGTGAGTTGAAAATTTCCAAAATGTTTTTGTCTCGCACACTGAGCAGTGACCTGGGGCTTCGTGCTTACAAACGACGGAGAGGACACCTCCTCTCAAATGCGCTGAAGGAACAGAGGCTCTTAAAATCAAAATGCTTACTGTCGCGTTAAGCAGCATATGGTCACCGAAAAATCCTTTTTACTGATGAAATAATTTTCAATGTTGAGGAGACTTTTAATGCCCAAAATGAAGGTACGACGGACCTCCATTTCTGTGAGAAAGGGGTCAAAACGTCGGCCAATGTATATCAGGAGACAGTGTTGGAGCCACTGGTCAAGAAACTCAACAACACCCTCTTCCATGGAGAACGCAGCAGGATTTGACACCAGCACATAAGGCTCGCACATCTCAGGAGTGGCTTAGGGCCAATGTTCCAGACTTTATTTCGACCTTGAATTGGCCTTCTGCAAGTCCGGGTTTAAACCCCGTGGTCTACAAATTGTGGCCCAAGCTTCAGGAGATAGCTTGCAAGAAGAGACATCCAAATATTGAAAGTTTAAAGTGTTCTCTTTTGAAGGCAGCAGTAGATTTTCCGATGGAAGTGGTGCGTAATTCAATTGATGAGTGGCCACAAATGCTTAAGGACTGTGTTCGTGCCAAAGGTGGCCATTTTGAATAATTACATGTGATTTTGTTTTGTTACACGTCCATTTAACTAATATCATTAAGATATTAAAATATCTCAAACCAGTTAGTGTAAATTTATTGGAAACTTTGTGACAGTATTTATGGTAAGACTAGGTATTCTAATAATACGCATGCCACACATTCTAAATGCTTTGAACTTCATTAGTCTTTCATGGGACTTGAGTCAGTCCGTATCTCATATCGTATGCTGTCAGGGAACACGCAGTAAGCCATGGGCGATGGTCCAGCATATCATGTAATTTGGAAGGTCACATACAGGGTCAACATATTCTCTGGGATTCATCAAAGTAGCAGCTATAACTTTGAGATACTCCAATCACAGATGAGCATACTACAGTATTTGTAGAATATTGATGAAATCATAATCACAGAAGAAGGTATAGCTCTCATATTTTATAGGACTTTTGGATTCATACGGATCATAGTGAATACGGAAAACATGCTTTGTAAATATTGCTGTGACCAAAACCACAATTCTTCAAGAGATGACAAACAAGCGAGTGTCTTCATAGGTGAGATTAGGGCATCAAATAACATAAGGCTGGCTGGCAACTTTTCAAATGTTCAGCCAGCACGCTAAATAAGTACCATCCAGATACTAAATCAGCATACGGTATGTATGACATCTGTAATGATTCAATGGAATTACACCCACACATATTGAGTGAGCATCCTAAAGGATTATGGTATCGAGGGAAGGCTGCTACAGGCAATCAAAAGTAAGTATGATGATAATTGTTGTTTTAAGGGGCCTAACATCTAGGTTATCAGCCCCTAATGGTCTGGGTGATAGCGAAAATGACAATGAAATGGAAACCAGAACGAAAATTAAGTGAGACTGAAAATACTTACAAAATGGAACTCAGATTGAAATGACTCACAAAATGTGGAGTGGAAATACTTACAAAATGGAACTCAGATTGAAATGACTCACAAAATGTGGAGTGGAAATACTTACAAAATGGAACTCAGATTGAAATGACTCACAAAATGTGGAGTGGAAATACTTACAAAATGGAACTCAGATTGAAATGACTCACAAAATGTGGAGTGTAAATACTTACAAAATGGAACTCAGATTGAAATGACTCACAAAATGTGGAGTGGAAATACTTACAAAATGGAACTCAGATTGAAATGACTCACGAAATGTGGAGTGGAAATACTTACAAAATGGAACTCAGATTGAAATGACTCACAAAACGTGGAGTGGAAATACTTACAAAATGGAACTCAGATTGAAATGACTCATGAAATGTGGAGTGGAAATACTTACAAAATGGAACTCAGATTGAAATGACTCATGAAATGTGGAGTGGAAATACTCACAAAATGGAACTCAGATTGAAATGACTCACAAAATGTGGAGTGGAAATACTTACAAAATGGAACTCAGATTGAAATGACTCACAAAATATGGAGTGGAAATACTTACAAAATGGAACTCAGATTGAAATGACTCATGAAATGTGGAGTGGAAATACTCACAAAATGGAACTCAGATTGAAATGACTCACAAGATGTGGAGTGGAAATACTTACAAAATGGAACTCAGATTGAAATGACTCATGAAATGTGGAGTGGAAATACTTACAAAATGGAACTCAGATTGAAATGACTCATGAAATGTGGAGTGGAAATACTTACAAAATGGAACTCAGATTGAAATGACTCACAAAATGTGGAGTGGAAATACTTACAAAATGGAACTCAGATTGAAATGACTCATGAAATGTGGAGTGGAAATACTTACAAAATGGAACTCAGATTGAAATGACTCACAAAATGTGGAGTGGAAATACTTACAAAATGGAACTCAGAATGAAATGACTCACAAAATGTGGAGTGGAAATACTTACAAAATGGAACTCAGATTGAAATGACTCACAAAATATGGAGTGGAAATACTTACAAAATGGAACTCAGATTGAAATGACTCATGAAATGTGGAGTGGAAATACTCACAAAATGGAACTCAGATTGAAATGACTCACAAAATGTGGAGTGGAAATACTTACAAAATGGAACTCAGATTGAAATGACTCATGAAATGTGGAGTGGAAATACTTACAAAATGGAACTCAGATTGAAATGACTCATGAAATGTGGAGTGGAAATACTTACAAAATGGAACTCAGATTGAAATGACTCATGAAATGTGGAGTGGAAATACTTACAAAATGGAACTCAGATTGAAATGACTCATGAAATGTGGAGTGGAAATACTTACAAAATGGAACTCAGATTGAAATGACTCATGAAATGTGGAGTGGAAATACTTACAAAATGGAACTCAGATTGAAATGACTCACAAAATGTGGAGTGGAAATACTCACAAAATGGAACTCAGATTGAAATGACTTACAAAATGTGGAGTGGAAATACTTACAAAATGGAACTCAGATTGAAATGACTCATGAAATGTGGAGTGGAAATACTTACAAAATGGAACTCAGATTGAAATGACTCATGAAATGTGGAGTGGAAATACTTACAAAATGGAACTCAGATTGAAATGACTCACAAAATGTGGAGTGGAAATACTTACAAAATGGAACTCAGATTGAAATGACTCATGAAATGTGGAGTGGAAATACTTACAAAATGGAACTCAGATTGAAATGACTCACAAAATGTGGAGTGGAAATACTTACAAAATGGAACTCAGAATGAAATGACTCACAAAATGTGGAGTGGAAATACTTACAAAATGGAACTCAGATTGAAATGACTCATGAAATGTGGAGTGGAAATACTTACAAAATGGAACTCAGATTGAAATGACTCACAAAATATGGAGTGGAAATACTTACAAAATGGAACTCAGATTGAAATGACTCATGAAATGTGGAGTGGAAATACTCACAAAATGGAACTCAGATTGAAATGACTCACAAAATGTGGAGTGGAAATACTTACAAAATGGAACTCAGATTGAAATGACTCATGAAATGTGGAGTGGAAATACTTACAAAATGGAACTCAGATTGAAATGACTCACGAAATGTGGAGTGGAAATACTTACAAAATGGAACTCAGATTGAAATGACTCACAAAATGTGGAGTGGAAATACTTACAAAATGGAACTCAGATTGAAATGACTCATGAAATGTGGAGTGGAAATGCTTACAAAATGGAACTCAGATTGAAATGACTCATGAAATGTGGAGTGGAAATACTCACAAAATGGAACTCAGATTGAAATGACTCACAAAATGTGGAGTGGAAATACTTACAAAATGGAACTCAGATTGAAATGACTCACAAAATGTGGAGTGGAAATACTTACAAAATGGAACTCAGATTGAAATGACTCACAAAATGTGGAGTGGAAATACTCACAAAATGGAACTCAGATTGAAATGACACACAAAATGTGGAGTGGAAATACTTACAAAATGGAACTCAGATTGAAATGACTCATGAAATGTGGAGTGGAAATACTTACAAAATGGAACTCAGATTGAAATGACTCACAAAATGTGGAGTGGAAATACTTACAAAATGGAACTCAGATTGAAATGACTCATGAAATGTGGAGTGGAAATACTTACAAAATGGAACTCAGATTGAAATGACTCACAAAATGTGGAGTGGAAATACTTACAAAATGGAACTCAGAATGAAATGACTCACAAAATGTGGAGTGGAAATACTTACAAAATGGAACTCAGATTGAAATGACTCATGAAATGTGGAGTGGAAATACTTACAAAATGGAACTCAGATTGAAATGACTCACAAAATGTGGAGTGGAAATACTCACAAAATGGAACTCAGATTGAAATGACTCATGAAATGTGGAGTGGAAATACTTACAAAATGGAACTCAGATTGAAATGACTCATGAAATGTGGAGTGGAAATACTTACAAAATGGAACTCAGATTGAAATGACTCACAAAATGTGGAGTGGAAATACTTACAAAATGGAACTCAGATTGAAATGACTCATGAAATGTGGAGTGGAAATACTTACAAAATGGAACTCAGATTGAAATGACTCATGAAATGTGGAGTGGAAATACTTACAAAATGGAACTCAGATTGAAATGACTCATGAAATGTGGAGTGGAAATACTTACAAAATGGAACTCAGATTGAAATGACTCATGAAATGTGGAGTGGAAATACTTACAAAATGGAACTCAGATTGAAATGACTCATGAAATGTGGAGTGGAAATACTTACAAAATGGAACTCAGATTGAAATGACTCATGAAATGTGGAGACGAAATACTTACAAAATGGAACTCAGATTGAAATGACTCAGGAAATGTGGAGTGGAAATACTTACAAAATGGAACTCAGATTGAAATGACTCATGAAATGTGGAGACGAAATACTTACAAAATGGAACTCAGATTGAAATGACTCAGGAAATGTGGAGTGGAAATACTTACAAAATGGAACTCAGATTGAAATGACTCACAAAATGTGGAGTGGAAATACTTACAAAATGGAACTCAGATTGAAATGACTCACGAAATGTGGAGTGGAAATACTTACAAAATGGAACTCAGATTGAAATGACTCATGAAATGTGGAGTGGAAATACAAAATGGAACTCAGATTGAAGACTCATGAAATGTGGAGTGGAAATACTTACAAAATGGAACTCAGATTGAAATGACTCATGAAATGTGGAGTGGAAATACTTACAAAAGGTAATTTATAAGGAAAATACTCACAAAAGGAATAGATTAAAAAATACTTACTAAATGTAGTCTAGGTTCAAAATACGTACAAAATGCTTTTTTTTTTTAAATTCAATCAATTCCAAAGAGCCACAGGCTCGTACAGAGGAATTGTACAGCAATATGTGTGTTTACACAACAAGAAAGAAAATTCTGAAGGTAACACAAATTGATGAATAAGGACATAGGCCTATTATAAGGTTGATACCATATCTAAGATTGTTTAGACCAAGGTCCCTTAAAATGATAAGCACTTAGGATTTTTAATCTTATACATAACTTAACTTATTTGATGTATTAAGATGCATCGAATTTTTCCCACAATACTTTCATAGTTTTCCTCTTAAATACTGACAAAGTTGGTGCACTTTTTACTTCATCAGGAACTTGATTATATGACTGTGATGCAGAGAACTTGAAACTATTTGTACCGTATTTAGAAGAGCATGCCTAGTTCCATAAGAATGATTGTCTGAGTTCAAGATGTAGGGAGAACTATAGAGTATTGTGTTGTGTTTAATCTTGTATATTAGCATAGCTGCTCGGAGATCTGCACTTATGCTGAGGGGTAGAATTTTATTTTACTGGAGTGCAGTAAGGAAGGTTAAATATGTTTCTAATAGCCCTATTCTGAATAGTCATTAAATCATTCAGTGTGGATTTCCTACAGTGAGCCCAAATAACATTTAAATATTGGAGCTTGCTATGTACAAGTGAATAGTAGATTTGTTTTACAAGGTTTAGGGGAATAAGATACCGAAGTTTCCTTAGGATCCCTACTATAGGTCAGAGTTTCTTAGCAATTCGTTCAACGTGTTCAATCCAGGTCAGGTGTTTGTCGATGATTAGACCTAAATACTTTGCCTGATTAACCTCTTTTATTTCAATATTATTTATATATATTTTGTCATGTGTGATTTCTTTCATGCTTTGTTTTGAAATGACCATGTAATTGGTCTTCTGTAGGTTCATTGTTAATTTATTGGCCTGGATCCATTGTGAGAGAGTATTTATATCTTGTTGCACATTTTGTATGATTTCAATTATGTCTTTCCCAGTGTAGAAGATATTTGTATCATCTGCATACAATTTGATATGCCCTCTCAAATTACATTCCACAATATCATTTATATACCGTAAATTAAGAATAATGTAGGTCCAAGTAGAGATCCTTGTGGAACTCCATGAGTTATATATATTTTCCTGAACTAATGCATTTATTCAAAGCTACATGCTGCTTTCTTCCAATAAGGTGGCTTTGGAACCATTTTAGAGCTATACCTCGGACACCAGCATTTTCTAATTTTGACAACAGTATTTTATGATCTACTGTATCAAAGGCTTTTGTGAGATCAATAAATAACCAAACTGCCATATTATTTTTGTCAGTAGTTTCTTGTAGCATTGTTATTAGGTCAATAATTGCTGCCTCAGTACTAGAATTTTCTCTGAATCCATATTGCATTTTATGAAAGAATGTATTCTTGTTCAGAAATGAAAGCAATCTTGTTTTTACCACTTCTTCCAGAATTTTTGAAACTACCAATAAAATAGAAACAGGTCTATAATTATTTGGATTTCTTTTGTCACCACCCTTAAATATAGGATCTACTTTGGCCACATTTAAGTCATCTGGTATCATGCCAGTAACTAAGGACTCATTAATCATTTCAACCAAGATTTTAATAAATGATTGCATTTTGTTTTTAATGAAATTTGTCTTGATTCTATCTAAAGCACAGCTCTTTTTATTCTTTAAATTTGTGATGATGGACTTGACCTCTGCTTCATCTGTTGGATATAAGTAGAGGGAATTTGACTGCTTGTGGTCCTTACTCAGGATTTCCTTCTGTTCAGGAATAGTTTTTGCTAGACTTCCAGCAATGTTTGTGAAGAACAAGTTAAATGATTCACATAGCTCTTGATTGTCTGTGATAATTTTGTTGTCTATTTCAATGAAGTGCATGTCTCAACTGTTGTTTTTTTGTTGTGTATGATTTCTTTGATAGTCTCCCAAGTTTTATTGGAATTGTTTCCATATGTTCTGAAATTTTCTGAGTAGTAATTTGAAGGTTATGTCGGTAGGGAAGGAACACAAGAAGATAGAATTCCAGGTAGGCATACAGTGCATACAAGCTACTGTAACGTGTTTTTCGAGGGGTTTTATGCAACTGGCATAAGTCAGTAGGAAGCCATTCTATATTTATTTACGCGGCAAATTGTTCAGCCAAGAGAATTTTTCATGGTAATTTATTATTATTATTAATTTATTATAATTATTATTAAGGTATTTTCGGAGCATTTTATAAAAATTATTAGCATTCAGATAGGTTTTCTATGTCTTAGAAAACGCTATCCAGCAAATTATTACGAACGACGATATCATAGAAAATTATCTGATTACGGAATTTTACGGAGTTTTGTCAGTTACGGTATTTGAGAGACATGACTCACTGGGAATTCGAATACAAGCTGATTCCTGTCGAGAAGTATTACGCAAGGCTGGGTCGCAAGGTCTAGAAAAGACGAATTGTTGGAACGGAAATCGACTTCTCCCTCTCGCGCGCCGAGTGTAATGAGGCAGAGGAGGGGAACTGGCGGCGTGCTCAGCCAATCAGTGAGGACGACGTAAGCTAGATGTCGGTACCATGGTGGGGGAGCCAACAGGTGCATATATCGTTCGACGCGCCGTGAAACGAGGACTATCTGTGAAATACTTGCGGAGTATGGTTATACGCGGGGGACGCTCCGATGTTCCGTGAAACGAGGACTATCTGTGTAGAACTTGCGGAGTACGGTTGGAAGTGCGTGTCGCTCCGATGTTCGGTGGAGTTAGCGACTATCTGTGTAGAACTTGCAGAGTACGGTTGGAAGTGCGTGTCGCTCCGATGTTCAGTGGAGTTGAAGACTAACTTTTGCAAAACTTAACCAGTGCGGTTGTACGAGTGTTTGGGTCCGAGGTATGGACCATAGAATTCTCTAATCTACCAGAATATCATCAAATTCCGACGGAGATGACGACGTCCAGGAGACTGTGGGAAACTCACGGCATCAGCAAGTACGAGGGAAATGCCTTGGCAATTTCCAATGGTAAGCGCAAATGACGCAGAAATACGCAATCTCTCATTTTTCTTTGTTTTACATTTCATATTTCAGTAACTTCATAGCTTGGAAATAAGAGTAAAATCAATTTATCAGACTCCGTTTTCACGTAATTTTCTATCGGTAATATTCAAATCACAACGCTCCAATTTAAATTTTATAGTTATTATTATTATTAATTTTGCTATACTTGTTTTATATAATAAATTCATTTCTTTTACAATGCAATCTTTGCTTTCAGTAGGTAGCATTAGATATAGACCAATTCCTTCTCCTGATACAATTGTTTGTTGGGTTAATGATCAAATCATACCACGATCTGAGTGAATAGAGTCTTGAAGGTGTTCTGCCAGAGCTAGACGTTGTTAAATACAAATTTAGATTTCAACATTGCATTGAGGTCTTGGCGCCCATTAAAACAACATAGCTTAGGCAAAGGTAAACAGTTACATTTATCACCCAACAGTTAGGGGCTAGCAAAACTGCTACATTTGTCGCCGACAACGTGGGGCTGAAAACCTAATAACATTTGTGGAAGGAGAAGGGTATATATTTCTGTGCCTGTATTTTGGGGGTTATTTGTCTCTATCAGTGTATATCATTATGGGGGATGAGAAAGAAAGACAGATGAGGTTACGTAGTGGTCATCAACTGGAGAGTGATGATACGAGCAGTATGTCGAGTGATGGTAGTACCGGGGTAGCGGAGGTAAATCCCGATACTGAAACAGGGAGTGTAGGCGGCCAACCAGAATTAAAAACTTTACTTCTCGAGTTCATGTATCAGAACAAAGTTAGTAGTGATGCCTTAAATGCAAAATTAGAACAAAACAGTAAGGAAAATAAAGAAAGTACAGACGCTTTAAATGCTAAACTGGAACAAAACAACGCTAAATTAGAACAAAACAGTAGGGAAAATAAAGAAAGTACAGACGCTTTAAATGCTAAACTGGAACAAAACAACGCTAAATTAGAACAAAACAGTAGGGAAAATAAAGAAAGTACAGAAGCTTTAAATGCAAAATTAGAACAGAATAATGCAAAATTAGATAAGAACAACAAGGAAATTAGTGTGAAAATGGAGCAGATTAGAGGAGAAATCAGAGGAGTAATGGAAGAGAAGGTTAAAGAGATCATTGCAGATGTAGACAAGAAATTAGGAAAAGTACAGGAGGAGTTAGAAATTAGAATCAGTACACAGGCTGAAAATTTAAAAGAACTAGTGCAACTGGAAACACAGCAGGTCAAAAAGCAATTGGGGGGAGAAATTGACAAAATTCAGGTAGCAACTAAAGAGGTTAAGGAACAGCTGGGGGGTAGAATTGAGAAAGTCCACTCGCAAATATTTGCAGAAGTAAATGATTTAAGAGAGAGTAATAGAGAGAGCATTAGCAAGATTGAGGAGAAACAAGCAAAGCTATATGATAAAGTAGAAGAATCAGAAGGAAACATTAAATTAACAGTAAACAGTATTGAGAGGAAGGCTGAGGAGAAAATTTCAGAATTAGAATTAAAATTAAAAGCTAGGATCAGGCAAGAAAATAGTCAGAATAGGCCAGTTTTTGTGAATAGCACACACAGGGAGGTAGAACTGGGTAAGTTCAGCAATCGACAGGGGTGCCCAATGGAGTTCATGAACACTATAGAAAATAAATTCGGGGAGAGGTTGGAAAATGGTAGTATTGAGTGGTGCCAGGTAGTTGAAATTTTAGAACAAGTGTTTGTGGGGGAAACGAGGAATTGGTTTGCTGTCTACAGAGACAAGTTTACTGATATTAATGATTTTAAAATGAAATTCTGTGAAAAGTTCTGGAATGAGGTTATTCAGTCGCAGCATCGTGAGGGAGTAGTGTGTGGTAAATATAACCCTAAAGGAAGCTCCACCATGACCGAATACTTTTTAGGGCAGGTATTAGTGTGTAAATATCTGGATGGCTTGAAGGAGGAAAGTGATGTGGTAAGGTTGCTACTTAGGCACTTTCCCTATAGGATCAAGGAGGCTGCTTGTATCCAGAATGTAAAGACTATATCACAAGTAGAAAACTTGTTAAGCACATTTGATGCACTAGGGAGAGGGGGTTATGAGGACAATTTCAATCGGAACCAGGGTAATAATAATAATAGACCTAATGAAGCCAGGCATCAAGAAGTTCAAGGGAACGGTGGCGAAGGGGCCAACGCTCAAAATAGAAATAATAATAATCAGCTATATCAGAACAGAGGAAATGGCTATGGTAATCAGTATCAAGGGAGGAACAATGATTTCAGGGGAAATCAAGGGAGGAACAATGATTACAGGGGAAATCAAGGGAGAAACAATGATTTCAGGGGAAATCAAGGGAGAAATTATAATGACAATAATTACAACCAGAATAGGGGTCAAGGAAGAGGACAGCCTAGTGGTAGTAATATACAGCCAAACAATGACAACACAGCCCAGAACAACCAGACCAGTTTAGTAGTTAGTAGTACTACGGCCAGCTGTAGCGGTTCTTTAAACGCGAACCAGGCTGCGAAGTAAGGTCAGAATCTCAGTCTGTAGCATGCCCTGTCCATACAATTATACAGGAACCCTATGACCTAAATGTGAGAAATGAATTATTACATGAACTAAATGATGAAGGTATTATTCAGGAAGTGGTTAGTAAGAGCCCCATAGTTAAATTTAACGTGTCCGAGGCGTACACAGATGTTTTAATTGATAGTGGTTGTATGAAGAGTTGCATAAGTAGTGCATTTTATGATAAAATGAAAGGAACTGGAGTAAATTTTGAGGAGATGCCAATTAAAAGCACTTTTGTTATCACAGCTGTTGGGAAGAGGTCTAAAGTAATTTCTAAGCAAGTTTTAGTAGACATTAAAATTAATAATCATGTAGAGAAGCAGATTTGTCTTGTAATTCCAAATTTAGTATTCAGTGTTATCTTGGGTTCAGAGTGGCTAAGTAGAGTGTCTGGTAACTTATGTTATGATGTAGGGAGTTTGAAATTTAAATGGGGAGATTCTGAAGTAGAAGTAGCGTTCAATGACCATATTCAGAGAAGTAGTATTGTAGGTGTGATTTGTACTTTAAATGAGATATCGCCAGCCGTAGAGCGGGGTTCTCCATGTTTTGTGGGCAGTGTGATTACGAACGGAAGTCTAGAGGACTCGTTACGTGAGGCTGCATTTCAGGGAAATATAGAGGATGAACAGTGTGTTCGGCTCTATGATGTGTTATGGTGTAATAGGAGAGTGTTTGAGGATCGCATTGGTATGGCCAATTGCTATACCCATTCATTGAACGTTATTGATAGGTCAGTATTCACAGGACATAGATATCCTGTACCTTTAGCTTATCAGAGTGCAGTTGAGGCACAAATTAATCAGATGCTTGAAGATGGGATTATTGAGCACTCTAACAGTCCATATGTTAATTCTTTGATCACGGTACCCAAGACCGACGGCACTGTTCGTATTTGTTTAGACGCTCGTTTGGTTAACAGTAGAATTAGTTCAGATCAGCTGAAATCTATGTCAATAGAAGAATTAATGCAAACATTTGAGGGGAAGAAGTATTTCACTTGTGTAGATTTGAGTTCCAGATTTTGGCAAGTGCCACTTATGTACGAAGATAGACCATTTACAGCTTTTAGTCATAAATATAACCTTTATCAATTTTGTAGAACACCTTATGGGTTAAAGAGTAGTTCAGCAGCTTTAATTAGGGCTTTAAACATCACATTAGGGGATGACACAGGAGAGTTTGTAACCATTTACATTGATGATATGGTAATTAGTTCACGCAGTTTTGAGGAGCATCTACGTCATTTAAATATAGTTTTTCAGAAGTTAGATCAGGCAGGGTTCACTTTGAAGCTGTCTAAGTCGTCATTCTGTCAGTCAGAAGTGACATTTTTAGGTCATAGAGTGTCGAGTAGAGGTGTAACACCAGAAGAAAGTAGGGTTAATAAGATTCTTAACGCAGAGGTGCCACAGAATGTTAAACAGTTAAAAACTTACCTGGGAATTTGCAACTTTTTCAGGAGGTTCGTTCTTAAATACTCAGGGTTGGTAGAACCATTCAGGGAATTGCTTAAAAGTGGGACTCGGTGGAGATGGGAGTCCAAGCATGAACAGGCTTTTAGAGCGCTGAAGGAAGGTTTTGAGAAAGCTGTAGTGCTGAAATATCCGTTAAAAGATAAGGAATATGTGGTTATGACAGATGCTTCACATATAGGCATTGCTGGAGTATTATGTCAGAAAGATGATGAGGGTAATCTGTGCATTGTATCTTTAGCCTCGCGAGGACTGACTGCAGCAGAGAAAAGATACACGATTACTGAGTTAGAGCTTTTAGGTATTGTTTTCAGTTTAGGGAAATTTAGAATGTATTTAGTAGGGGGGAAATTTGAGATCCACACAGATCACCATGCATTACTGTATATGAGGACTTGTAAACTCAGTTCTAACAGAGTTAGTAGGTGGATTCTTGCTCTGCAGGAATACGAATTCACAGTAAAATATATTAATGGTAAAGATAACATTCTTGCAGACATGCTATCGAGGGACACTAATTTATGTAGGGATTATCCTGTGGTTAAAGCAGAGGACGGTATTTTAATATGTGCATGTGTGGACAGTAGCAACAGGGCATCGTTACAGTCACTGAGAAATATGCTAGTGGAGCAATGTGATGAGGTTCATTTAAGGGAGCCACTTGCAAGGTTGGAAGCAGGTGACGCAGAAACATTTATAGTTTCCAAACGTATTGGGAAAACAGCATATGTGCTGGAGAATAGTGAGGGAAACAGATTATACGGAACGTATAATATACATAGTCTACGAAAATATGTGTCATAAAGTGAGTGTGTTTAGCTGGCGAGCCGGCCTATCAAATGAGTAAGTGTGGTGTCTGGTGCGTGGAAGATCTGGTCTTAAGGCAGGCGTATCAGAAGTCACACAGGGGGGTAGTATGTAAGTAAATGAGAGTTTTTAAGGTACAGGGAAATATGACGGGATTGTCGGATGCTGTTGAGCACTAAAATGTCTCGATACACCAAGGCCAGAATTTGGTAGCGCTGGTGAATTCCCATTTGCCTCCAAGAGATGGGTGAGCGCTTGTACATGGTATTTTTGCTTAAGGCGTCCACGAGGCAAAAGATGGGCCATCAGAATGCGAGACAGTCCTTCATGAAACTCATACATATCAGCACACGTGATTTCTGTTTACGGCCTCGCCATGTAAGATTTGTAAGTGTGTAATTTAAGATAATCTGTACAATGGTATTATTTGTGTGAGGAGAAATGGTCTGTGTTGAGAGCTAGTATTAAGTAGAATATGGTTAACGGGAACTTAACAAGACAGGGCGCTTACGGCACAGAAATATTTGGTGTTATATGTAATGCGCATTTACTGTTTTTTTTTCAGAAGTCAATATTAATTTAATCTACGTTAAAGAGAGATTAAGTATTATGGTCACGAGGCGCTGCCACAATAGTGTGATCGTGTGCTCAGTGATAAGTGGAATTAAATGTCACCATAAGGAGGGGACCTCCAGTGAAATTAGGGAGTTCTATGGTGATATAAATATATCAGAACACCTTCAATGCGTGTGATATGACATCATAAATACATAGTGCTCACACATTAATTATGTCTATTTCTCCAACATAGAGAAATTTGAGAGGCGGAAATATCCGTGGAACACTATTCCCTATGTAAAACATTGAACTGGTTGCAAAGTGCGATCCATAGTGACAACAAACTTTGACGCAAAGTGCGTGAAGAAAAAATATGAGTGTATATATCTGTAATTTAGGGTGATTTCATTTATGTAATATGTATTTTGGATGGGGTTTATTAACGTGTCTGGGATAATCGGATAATGGACCGTCGTCACGGTAAATCATCCGATGATCCGAGGCGAATATGTAACGTGTTTTTCGAGGGGTTTTATGCAACTGGCATAAGTCAGTAGGAAGCCATTCTATATTTATTTACGCGGCAAATTGTTCAGCCAAGAGAATTTTTCATGGTAATTTATTATTATTATTAATTTATTATAATTATTATTAAGGTATTTTCGGAGCATTTTATAAAAATTATTAGCATTCAGATAGGTTTTCTATGTCTTAGAAAACGCTATCCAGCAAATTATTACGAACGACGATATCATAGAAAATTATCTGATTACGGAATTTTACGGAGTTTTGTCAGTTAGGGTATTTGAGAGACATGACTTACTGGGAATTCGAATACAAGCTGATTCCTGTCGAGAAGTATTACGCAAGGCTGGGTCGCAAGGTCTAGAAAAGACGAATTGTTGGAACGGAAATCGACTTCTCCCTCTCGCGCGCCGAGTGTAATGAGGCAGAGGAGGGGAACTGGCGGCGTGCTCAGCCAATCAGTGAGGACGACGTAAGCTAGATGTCGGTACCATGGTGGGGGAGCCAACAGGTGCATATATCGTTCGACGCGCCGTGAAACGAGGACTATCTGTGAAATACTTGCGGAGTATGGTTATACGCGGGGGACGCTCCGATGTTCCGTGAAACGAGGACTATCTGTGTAGAACTTGCGGAGTACGGTTGGAAGTGCGTGTCGCTCCGATGTTCGGTGGAGTTAGCGACTATCTGTGTAGAACTTGCGGAGTACGGTTGGAAGTGCGTGTCGCTCCGATGTTCAGTGGAGTTGAAGACTAACTTTTGCAAAACTTAACCAGTGCTGTTGTACGAGTGTTTGGGTCCGAGGTATGGACCATAGAATTCTCTAATCTACCAGAATATCATCAAATTCCGACGGAGATGACGACGTCCAGGAGACTGTGGGAAGCTCACGGCATCAGCAAGTACGAGGGAAATGCCTTGGCAATTTCCAATGGTAAGCGCAAATGACGCAGAAATACGCAATCTCTCATTTTTCTTTGTTTTACATTTCATATTTCAGTAACTTCATAGCTTGGAAATAAGAGTAAAATCAATTTATCAGACTCCGTTTTCACGTAATTTTCTATCGGTAATATTCAAATCACAACGCTCCAATTTAAATTTTGTTCTTATTATTATTATTAATTTTGCTATACTTGTTTTATATAATAAATTCATTTCTTTTACAATGCAATCTTTGCTTTCAGTAGGTAGCATTAGATATAGACCAATTCCTTCTCCTGATACAATTGTTTGTTGGGTTAATGATCAAATCATACCACGATCTGAGTGAATAGAGTCTTGAAGGTGTTCTGCCAGAGCTAGACGTTGTTAAATACAAATTTAGATTTCAATATTGCATTGAGGTCTTGGCGCCCATTAAAACAACATAGCTTAGGCAAAGGTAAACAGTTACATTTATCACCCAACAGTGTGGGCTAGCAAAACTGCTACACTACAATTAAACAAAATGTAAAGGGTGTTCTTCAAAAATTTTCAATTCTAGGAGGCATTACGGATGAGTAATTTCGAATATCCAATTATGGTCATTTATTTATTTATTTTTATTTATTTATTTATTTATTTATTTATTTACATAGGTCCCAATGAGCCTGAGCTCGTGTTAGGGACAATCAAGTAACATAGTTACAGCATGGCATATATATAATTATTGTAACATTATTGTTTAGTTTAATAGTAACTTAGATTGCTAGTGACTATACAGAGATAATACGATATGATACATTGCATTGCTTAAGGCTATTGTACATTGGCTATTCATTCCTTAATAGGAAGTCTTTTGTTTTCCTCTTAAATGTTTTTATAGAGAAACTTTCCCTTATGTCTAATGGTAGCGAGTTGTATTCTTTTATTATAGAGGACATAATTCCTTTAGTTCCAAATTTAATGGATTGGGAATGGCTGGTGAATATTTGATTTACTCCTCTTGTTGCATAATGATGAATGTCATTTGCATGGGTAAAATGGATGTGTGTGTGTATCAATTTGTTTTCTAATTTGTATACAAATACTGTTGCTGACATAGCTATTTGTTTTTGCAGTGGCATAATTTTAGTTCTTGAGTACAATTCATTTGAGGGTGTGAGCCAAGGTAATCCAAAGATAGATTTTATAGCACGTTTCTGGAGTATCTCAAGTTCTTTTATCAGCTCCTTCTTACAATATCCCCATATGAAATTCATGTACATTAGATGTGAATGTATCAGAGCAAAGTATATATTTTTCAATTGTTGGCTAGTAAGACAGCTATATCTTAATCTGAAAATAATACCAATTAAAGGGCTGATTTTATGTTTTATATTTTCTACATGATTTTCCCAGGTTAGTGTACTATCTAGTGTGATACCTAAGTATGTTGCCGATTTAACCCTTTCTATTTCTTTGTTGGCTATGTTGACTATGTTTGTGGTCTCAATCTTGTATGATGGTTTATGGAAGAATAAATATTTTGTTTTAGTGATATTGATAACCATTTTGTGTGCTCTCAACCAATCCACCAGCTTATTGAGATCAAAATTAATATTTAGCATAATTTCCTGTTCAGATGTTCCCAGATAGAGTATAAAAATATCATCTGCAAATAGTTTAAGCTTGCCTTTCAATTCTAATAATACTATATCATTAATATAGGCCAAGAAAAGAATTGGTCCTAAGACAGAACCTTGAGGTACTTCTGTGTCAATTCTCATTTGAGATCCTTTTACATGGGTCATGGGTTTTTTATTATTGAACTTCGCTTCTAAAATCTCTTAGTGTGAGAAAACACGTGCGCCAATGCCAAATTGGTATCCCTTCATTAAACCGATACCTCTGATTTGCGTTTATAGGAAGTTTTGTATAAATGGTTAGTTCAAGTTAACACCTTGATTTTAGCAGGTTATATCTCTTTGATGAATTATAATTATGTAAAGAGTATCTTTGGATGTATTGTATAAACTTATCACTTACTAGATGTACTTGTATGGAAAGGTTATTGTGAATTCACAATTTTGTTTCACTGTTTTGAGTCAGCCTCCTGTCACCATTCTCATCTCTTCCTTTACACATGTCTTCAACTCCTTAATTACATTGCATTGTGCACGTAGAATGGTTTGGGGTGCTTCCTTTACAATTTTTTGCCATCCTAACTGTCCAGGTCCTGGGTTTAACTCTAGCGTCGCTACAATCACTGCTGTCATTCCCATCACTGCACCGCTACCGCACTTCACTCTATACTGCCCGGTACGGCTAAATAGTGATTCCCATCATTCCTGTACACCTCACTACATGTCCGTTCACCTCGCTTGGTTTCAACTTTTTTTTTTTTTTTTTGTGAGTATGGAGAGGCAAGAAGCAAGAATTACATGGACCAGAAGAGAGTTTTTTAAATTTCATGATATTTTGACTGAGGTTTCATATTTTTTAAAGATTTTAGAGCTTTTTATATTCCTTCCAAAAATCATATAAAAATTTGCTTTCACATTGGTAAAATCCCTTATTTTTTGGTAGCAATAACCTGCGTGGATGTGGATATACCGTAGTTGCAGACTGTGCGGATAGCGGATAGCTGCGGATAATGTTTGGAGAAAATTTGTGGATGATTTTTTTAATACTATCCGAACTTGTTTAATATCATTATTAGGACCCGGATGTTTATGACACATATTTTTCTGTACTGTTTTTTTTCATGACAAATGTAAGATGATGATTTAAGCTAATCTCATTCAAATTATGTCATTAAGCATAATTAACACTCTGAACTCAAAGGGTTGTAATTCTGGTTGTATAACATTCATATTAAACATAGCACATGACACACATAGCCTAGGAGAACGACTTTCTCCTCAAATGACTAAATGTGTCGCTTTATTAATGTATGCTTTATCCAATTAAAAATATTACGGTAATGCCAGTAGATTTGGCTAACAAATGTGCGGAAGCAAATAATGTAATGTTTCTCCGCGCAGGGCTCTAAGCATAGGTAATAATAATAGAAGGAAAAGTCATAATACCCTACCTACTCGGTGCATGAAAACCCATTAAACCACTGCTTTTGGGCTGAATATTATTGAAGATATTTTATTTGTTAGTTATTGTTTTAAGAGAGAGGCCATTTGCCCTTATATTTTTTATTTATTTTGATTTCATATTAATTTATTTAGCCTAGTTGTAATTATTCTTAATTTCAACTTTTGTTTTCTTTAACATTTTAATGTTTATATTTATTTTAGGAAAGCAAAATTCATGGGACACATACTCAGACATGACACTCTCCTCCAGGTAATTTTTGAAGGAAAAATTTTGGGGAAGAAACCAAGGGGACGACCAGTGATCCTTCACCTTTTCGCAGTGTGTCTTCTTTCTCTCTTCCGACCATTTTGAGCCTGTTTTCTTATATTGCCTTCCTTGGAGTCCTTCCATTCCCAATACCTCTTTTTTTTTTCAAAAATTTCTCTCTCTAATGCATCTTCTTCTCTTACATTGTTTCTTTCTAAATCTTTCTTTACTTCTTGAAACCAGGCTGTTGTCGATTTCTTTTTCCAAAGATATTTAAAAATCTGTTTGGTTAACCTGCTATCATTCATTCTATATAAATGTCCAAAAAATAACAATCGCCTCTTCGTTATTGTCTCCGTTATGTTTTCAATGTTCCGATATATTTCTTCGTTACTTCTTAATTTCCAAAACTCTGTAGTTCTTAATGGACCGAGAATTTTGCGTATAATTTTTCTTTCTGATACTTCTAATTTATCCAATTTATAATTTAGTATTAGACATTAACTGGCATATAAGCATTCAGGTTTAATTACTGTTTTATAGTGCTGTATTTTCAATTTCTTAGATAATTTTTTTTTGTTATAGATATTCCTGGTTATACCAGATGCTCTTTGAATCTTGTGCACTCTTTCTTCTACAGCAGATTTTTCTAAGCCATTCTTCTGAATTATTTCCCCCAAATATTTGAACTTATATATCCTCTACATTTGACCATTTTTTGTTATAAGGGTTTCTGGAGCATTTTTAATATTTGTCATAAATTTGTTTTTTACTACAGAAATCTTTAAACCTGTTTTATTGGCTATCTCTTCTAATAGATTGATTTGTACTGTTGCATGAGCTAAGTTTTCAGAAAGTATGGCAAAATCATCAGCAAATGCCAGATAATTTACTTTAACACCACTGTTTTTTCTCCCTAGAGTTATAGGCGATATATTCTGCTCCTTCAATTTCTTATTCCAAATTCGTACTATTTTTCCAGGATACAATTGAATAGGAGTGGAGATGAACCATCGCGCCTTGCACACAAGCATATTTATTTTTAATTCTATTTTTTATTATCATATTATTATCATTTTATAATTTAACGTTGTTCCGCAGCAACTTATGTTCCATACGAGGTTATGCAGGATCATGGTTGGGGATGTAGAGGCGATGGTAAATTAACTAAAATGTCACAAAGCGACAGAGGTAGTTAAATTTGGTCAGATATCGGAAAGGAGGGATGAAATGGTTGCATAGGATAATCGAATCGGCATTGGATTAAGGAAAGGTACCCTCTGATTAGACTAAAGCAGTAATCACTCCAATTCATAAGCGAGGTAACAGAAAATATTTAACAAATATAGAGGCATATCTTTGATAACTGTTCTGGCCAAAGTGTACTCAGGCATTTTATCTAGGAAAGTTTGATCATTGGCCGAGAGTAAGATGGATGAAAACCAGTGTGGCTTTAGACCACAACGACATGGGCCCCTCCCCTGAAATCACAACAATATTTTGATGTTCATTGTCACACCAGTCTATTTCATAAATTGTAGTTACTGATAGTTAATTGATTTAGATGTAGGGATAATTCCACAGTTTTATTTAACTTAGTAATTTGGGATTATTTGAAAATATCTCCAGTTATTTAGAAAATCAGTGAACTGGTTTAACATTACCATTCTAAGGAACTGCTTGATCTTTATTTTTGTCGATACATACGTGGTGATACAACTACTTTTTACCTGTCTTTAAGAAATGAACATAATGCCGATGATTCACAAGGAAAAGCGAACTTCAATGGACAAAAACTCTGAACTAAAAAACCTGTTCCTCCCATTCATGCCATAAATATAATGTACCGGTACCCAACGGTTTGAGAACAGCCAAATAATGTCACGAAGCAAGTAAGAAATGGGGGTACATCTCATCATCATCTAGTGACAGGTAAGTAATGAAATTTAAAATATTATTTGCCCCCCCCCCCCCCCTCTGGAAAATATCCTGCAGGCGCCCATGCACAATGAGGATGACAAGATGAAGTTTTTAGTACAGTATGTGCCAAGTTATTGAGAAATGCTACAAGAGGAATAGACAGTGTTGTGTTGGTATTTTGTAGATTTTGAGAAATTGTATGATGTCGATAGGTTCATCGCCTTCTAGGTCTAACTCTGCTTTTCTTCACATGACCCCACCATCTGAGTTGGCTCATTCGGCCAGCTTCACCTAGTGTGTTCTTTTCTAACAGCCTTTATCTCTTCATTTCGAGTACCTTCCTGACATTGCTGCCATATATTCGTGCTACCCTCATATCAGTTACCTCTAGCATATGAATCAGATATCCTGAATCTACCCAGCTCTCACTTCCATACAGCAAGGTCAGTCTAAATACTGAGCAATGTAGGGAGAGTTTTGTTGCTACATTAACTAGTTTCTTGCAGAATACTGTAGATCACAACTGAGAACTCAATGCATTGGCTTTTCTACACCTCGACTCTATAAACGTCTATAGTAAGCGAAAACATTCAACATGATAGTTTAATGCATTCAAGATAGTCTGTCCGTACTGACTTCTTATTAACGCTTAGTCAATATCTATCTAATCCATGTTAATTAAATAGGAATGGAAAAAGAAAGGATATCCGTACAATATGCAATTGATTAATTAAGAAGAAACATGGTGCATTCAAAAAATTAAAAACTATATAAATTGAAATTATGAAATTGAAATGAAAATCCACAGCCTGCTTCCAGTCTCCAACCGAGTCAGGAATGGAATGAATGAAGCCCCCATCTAGCGGCAAGGATATGAACTGTGCCGGCTGCCGAAGGCTGTCGCCTGGGGCAATGATTAAATGAATGACAGATGAAATGAAATAATAGTGGAGAGTGTTGCTGGAATTAAATTTTGACAGGGAAAACCGGAGTACCCGGAGAAAAACATCCTGCCTCCGTTTTGTCCAGCACAGATCTCACATGGAGTGACCGGGATTTAAACCACGGACCCAGCGGTGAGAGGCCGGCGTGCTGCCGCCTAAGCCACGGAGTCTTTGAAATTATGCAATTAATTAATTTAAAAATACAGTGCATCATCATCATCCTGTACAGTTTCCAGCCCCAGGCTGGGTCTGTTTGGAACATGAGCCTCGCCACTTAGTCCTTTCTTCCCACCACCTCTCCGCTGTCACTCTGGTCCAGTCCTCGCCTCTCTTCTTGACACATTCCTCCACTCCTTTCAGCCATCTATCTCTTGGTCTTCCCCTTGATCGTTTCTTCTGCATCTGCATCTCATGTATCCTCTTGGGAATCTTCTTCTCATCCATTCTCTTTAAGTGTCCATACCACCTCAGTCTTGATGTCTCAATCCTACCTTGCAAGGGCTCCTCTTTCACCATTTCCCTGACCTTTTCATTCCTCACCCTGTCTCTTCTTGTTACTCCGATCCTACTTCGCAGGAACTTCATTTCACCTGCCTGTATTCTGCTTATGTCTCTTCTCTTCATTGTCCACGTTTCTGAAGCATAGGTCAGTATCGGGATATAGTAGCTTCTGTATAACACTTCCTTGCTTTTTTGTGGGACATCTTTATTCCACACTAAGCTCCTAATGCTTCTCAGAAATGCTTCTGCCTGTCTGCCACATTCCGTAATCTCTTTGTCATTTCTCCCATTTTCCTCCACTATACTTCCCAAGTACTTGAGACTTTCCACCTTCTTCAGCTGTCCACCTCCAAGTGTTATCCCACTCATTGGTCTGTCCTTTTTCCTGGTCGTTAACGGGATCTCACATTTACTGATGTTGAACTTCCATCCGTACTCTCCCACTGTTTCTTCCCAAGCCTTCAGTTGCTCCTGAATTTCCTCCTCCTTGTTTCCCCAGACCATGAGATCATCTGCAAACACCATTGCTTTCATCTTATCTTCTCCTATCTTTCCTGCTATCCATGTCATTACCTCGTCCATAACCACAATAAAGAGAAGGGGTGACAGCGCACTACCCTGTTTCAGGCCACTCATTTGTCTGAACCAGTCTGTTCTTTCCCCTCCAACTTTCACACAGCTCACACTTCCACAATACATCTCCTTCACTCTGCCTACAGTCTCTTTTTCCACTCCCATGTTTTCCATTGCTTTCCAAACCTTCTCCCTACACACACTATCATAGGTTTTTTCGATGTCCAGGAAGGCCATCAACAGATCCTCTCCAAATTCGTAGTGGTGTTCCTGGAGCTGTCTCTCTGAAAATATGAGATCCACTGTTGATCTCCCAGGTCTGAATAAGTACTGCTCCTCTCTCAATTTTCTCTCCACTTTGGCTCGTATTCTACTTTCTAATATCTTTTCATATATCTTGGCACAGTGAGGTATGAGTGTGACTCCCCTGTAATTTCTGCACTCCTTTCTGCTTCCTTTCTTAAATATTGGGACAATTAATCCTTTCTTCTAATCTTCTGGGGTCTTTTTCTCCTTCCATATCACCCTCATCACACGGTACAGCCACTGTTTCCCAACCTCCCCTGCTGCCTTCACCATTTCAACACTCACTTCATCCACACCTGGTGCCCTTCCTCCTTTCATCTTGTCTATAGCCATTTCCAGTTCTCTCCAAGTCAGGTCCTTTTCCATTCCTGTGTTGTCTTCTCCATCTTCCAATACATTGTCTTCCTCCCTATGACCATTTGGATTCAGCAAATCCTCAAAGTACTCTTTCCACACTGTCTTGAGTGCCTCTTTGTTGTGTACCTCATTTCCGTTTTTGTCCATCATTACCACATCCTCTCGCAGACCTCTTCTCTTACTTTTGACCATCCCATAAAGTACTTTCTTATTTCCTCTGCTGTCTTCCTCCATCATCTCTGTCCACTTTACCATCCACTTCTTCCTCTCCTCTGCGACAATCTTGTTTGCTTCTTTCTTCTTTATCTTATAATCTTCCCTTGCCAGATCAGTTCTTTCCTGGAACCACACTCTGAAAGCCTTGTTCTTCCTTCCCACAGTTTCTTTTACTCTCTCATTCCACCATGGTGTCTCTTTACACCGCTTTCTGTTGCTTGTTCTTCCACATACTTCCACTGCAGCTTCCACTATTGTGTTTTTGAATTGCTTCCATTCCTCTTCCCCTCCTCCGTGGCTTAGGCGGCAGCACGCCGGCCTCTCACCGCTGGGTCCGTGGTTCAAATCCCGGTCACTCCATGTGAGATCTGTGCTGGACGAAACGGAGGCGGACAGGTTTTTCTCCGGGTACTCCGGTTTTCCCTGTCAAAATTTCATTCCAGCAACATTCTCCACTATCATTTCATTTCATTTGTCATTCATTTAATCATTGCCCCAGAGGAGTGCGTCAGGCCTCGGCAGCCGGCACAGTTCATATCCTCGCCGCTAGATGGGGGCTGCATTCATTCCATTCCTGACCCGGTCGGAGACTGGAAGCAGGCTGTGGATTTTTTCCTCTTCCCCTGTTTTAGGATTGTCTGTTGGCATCCTTTCCCTTATTATCTTCTGGAATTCTTCCTTGACTTCCTTTTCCTTGAGTTTCCATGCTTTGATTCTCCTTTCCTGGTACTCTGTCCTCTTGCTATCCTTAAGAACTCCCAGGTTCATTACAAGTATTCTGTGGTCGCTATCTAAGGCCTCTGATGGTATTACCTTTATATCTCTGACACTTCTCTTCATTTCCCAGTCGTACAGCATGTAATCTACTAAAGATTTCTTTGTTAAATCACTGCTGTACCACGTTACCTTGTGGCTTTCTTTCTTCCGGAACCAGGAGTTGCCTACCACTAAACCGTTTCTCTTGCAAAAATCCAGCAACTTTCTCCCTTCTTCATTCCTGCTACCCCATCCTTCTGCTCCCAATACATTTTCATATCCTTGCCTTTCACTTCCTACATGTGCATTCAAATCTCCCATGACAATGATGCTCTGACCATTCAACTGCTGTTGTAGCTCCTCCTCAAAGTCTTCCTTCTCTTGAGCTGTACATCCAACTTGAGGGGCATATACCTGGGCTATCTCCAGGCTTCTTCCCTTTACAGTTACTCTGATCTTCATGATCCTTTACCTCTTCCTTCATTCCATCTCTCACAACTACTCCTACTCCGCTGCTCCTTCCATCACTGTTCCCACTCCAGTACAACCGGTACCCTTTCCTCAGTTCTCTGCGACCTTCTCCTTTCCATCTTGTTTCTGCCAAGCCCAGTACATCCAGTTTCTTCTCTCCATCACATCTACAATCACCTCCACTTTTCCTGTCAGTGTCTGTATGTTTAATGTCCCAACTCGTAGTGCATTAGCATATCCGGGTCGTCGTCTGAGGCCTGTTCCTGGTTTGAAAGCAAATATGATATCCACTACTGGCTTGCTAGGCCTATCATAGCTTCACCAGAGCCCCGTCAGACGTCACTTTTCAGGGTTCCCATAGAGCCTTCACAGCTACCGTAGCGGTCCCGGGGCACACAAAGTCCCCACTGTACTTCACCCCTACAGGCAATCTCCTACTTCATGCCGTTGCCCGTCTCCCACCACGTGGAGGAGGGGTTGGACTTTACAGTGCATACAAGTTATAATTAAACAAAATGTAAAGAGTATTCTTCAAAAATTGTCAATTCTAGAAGTCATTACGGATGTGTATTTTCGAATATTCAATTATGGTCGTTGGTTTTATTATTGAACTTTGCTTCTCTTAGTGTGAGAGAGCCAATGCCAAATTGGTGTTTGTTCATTAAAGCGACTCCTCTGATTTACGTGTAGGCTATTATAATATTTTGTGTTAACGTCTTGGTTTTAGCAGGTTATGTGAAGCTACTGTATTAGCAGATGGCACAACCAGAGGACCAAGCAGGATGAGAGAAAAAATCTTTAATTTATGGAATAGGGAAAATGAAAATGAAAGTTCCAGCGATCTACTCTCCAAAGTTCTGTTGGTGATTAGGGACGGTTTGCATAAAAAAACTTTGGGAACTCTGATGTGCACAATGTTATCAGGATGGGTAGAGTTAAGGGCAAGAGGCCCGTGAAAGTGACATTGGTTTCCACAGAAAATTCTGGCAAACACCAGGAATCTGAAAGGCGAGAGAATATGGGTAAGAAGGGACATGAACAGAGGATCTTGCAGTCTAGGATAGCCTCTCTGTATCAATTAGAATAAGATTAAGGTAGTACATAATTAATGGCCATTATTAACATTAACAATAATTGTTTATAACATTTAATACCATGTAATTTATTTATAGGTCCTGTGACTTATTTTTTAAATTCATGTTGTAATTTATTAAACTTACTGAGCAGGATTGTTGAGGAATCACTGCAATCACATACTGCATATCAGGGTTGTAATAAACAATAATCTCGGGCTATCTGACATTCGGAACAGAGGGTATTCCATTCTTATTCTCTATTCTCATATTCACAAATTTCTGACTTAATTTCAAAAATACGAAATTTCTTTAAAAATTGTGCCCTCCAGTTTCTTTACATGTTGGATTGTAGTCGAGCAACATTGCAAGGGGCAGGCGTCTGGAGGGAAGGGATCAATAGGCATCAGCACCGTTCAGCAAAGAAACAAGGTTGGAACGTGTCAGGCACAGATACCCAGTCTTCAGACCGGGAGAAGATCCCTCGCTCTACCCCAAGAGTGAGAGAGCACCCTGTCCAGCTTCTTCCTACGAAGATGTGGAGATTGAGGTGTGCTATCATCCACCACCATCTCCACCTAAAGAGGGGGACAGGTTCATAAACCAGCCGCTCGACTTTGTTGTTATGCAAGCTTCTTGTTTATTTATTTAAGCACACTTTTTAAACAAATTGTCCATATTTATTAAATCAGAGTGCAATTCATCACTCTTGTGTTGTGGCAAATGTTTTCAAATCATTCCACAATTTGAAATAGGCTACATCTCATACATAATTGGTTAGAACTTACCAAGGTATCAACCGTAAGTGTAGAGGTGCAATCACCCCATGATTGTGGATACAACCGAAGTCCAGATGTGACCACTGTTGGATTCATCTTGTATTCATGGCCTTTATCTGCACCATTACCGGTACCTGCACCCTAACAGGAAATAAATATTCTTGGTTAATTAAACAGAATATAAACTGTTCTCTTCTTGATTCTTGGTGTAAGGAAGATTGATTCTTTTTAAATTTAAAAATGTTCATACATTTGTCTGGAAATAGTATTCAAAATAGATCTTAAATGTTGTTTATCTTTATGTATCATCCATACAAATAAAATTGTCTCTGTACATTTTGAATTGTGAGCCATTTGGCTACTTTATTTTATCTTCATGAGGTGTATACAAATTAAATGCAGGTTGAACTCACGCTGTACAAAAATTAAGTATTAGCCCAAAATTCAAACTTACAGACAGAAGTATGATTTTAGTTATTATTATTATTATTCAGCGTATGGCTTTTAGTGCCGGGAGTGTCTGAGAACATGTTCAGCTCACTCGAGTTTGTAGCTGCTTCTATGCGGACACCCATGGCGTGAGCTACAAGTGCCGTCGCATGTGAATGAGATTAAATGAATGAAGATGAGAGAGTTCAATTTCAAGTAGTTCCAACTTTGTCTACCAGACGTCACTGACACCTAGCAGCGAATGTTGGAACTTGATAGAGTGATTCTAGCCAAATAACCGAAAAAATTTAGCAACACACTACCAATTGTAGTAGGAGGTTCTTTTTCATGCCATAAATATATGACGTGGGCCCACCGGCTTTACTTCCCCTCTGAAGAAGGCATACTCAAGGATTTTTACGCTCTTAAAAAATCCGACGACTTCAGCCGTGTATGAACAAGTACAGTATATTGTATTGTACTAGGGGACCTGTGTGAGGTTCATGCTTCCTAGTACTTTTCATTGGAGTCTCCATCCAGTTCCAGGAATCCTTACTAGTCTATTTTGCTCTGCGAGGTAGGATGTTTCTCATAATCAGAATCTTATTCATGCCCTCAGCAATTCTGCATCATCTCCTGGTCAATACATGTGAAGATTTTCGAAGTGAAATATCATTTTCTGTGGTTTGGATTCCATATAAAAATAGAGGTCCCATGGCCCATAATCGTGAGATATTAGTCAGGTAAAACTATGGCTTGACCTTGAAAAAATTGTAAAAAAAAGCAAATCCTTCGTAGTTAGTCTCAATAGTATGTGCTACAAAAAAAATCAAAATCAA
Organism: Meconema thalassinum; assembly: GCA_946902985.2. Classification (NCBI taxonomy): domain Eukaryota; kingdom Metazoa; phylum Arthropoda; class Insecta; order Orthoptera; family Tettigoniidae; genus Meconema; species Meconema thalassinum. Next base: position 16,686,921 of record OX336392.1, read on the forward strand.
TCAAAATCCATCCACGGGAAATTACTTAAAATTTACTTTAAGGGGTCCGGGTTGTGTAAATGTTAGTTCTCAATAAATCTTGAATATCTCCGAAACTACTTCACCTATATTTATGAGACTTTGAAGGGTTGTTACAATGACTTGATTGTATATATCTGTTGAATTTCACGATGATTGATTGAAACGATGAGCCGTGGCGGAAGGTTACATAAAAAAATGGGGCTGCATTGTTTGTGCACCTTTTTCATGTGATCTAGAAGACTCAGAACCACCAATATTGGAGCATGTCAGGTCTGGGGAGTGACCTTGTAATAGAGCAAGTGTTAATGCTTACCCTTAAGACTACTGGTGGTCTGACAAGATATAGATATTCAGGCGGGCACTTTGGGTTCTCTCAATGTCTGCATGTTGTGAAATTAATAGTGCAATGCAGGTATTCACAGATGTATCATACTCAACAAGTGACCAGCATAAGAACATGCATAAGTCAAGACTATTACGAGATAGAGCAGATGGGGGAAAAATAGTGGAATTTCCTAAGAGATGTTCACCATTCAATTCTGATTCATCACTTCGAAATATAGTTAGCGGAGTTACCTTTGACGTTGATAATGTTAATGTTCATGATGCAGTTAAAATTGGCAGTGAAATTGAAGCTAAACTCCCCGGAAACTATGTATTTTCATACACCTGTAGAAGATCTGATAAAGTAGAAACACTAGCTTCAATTGCAAGAGTGAAAATTGATGACACTGCTGATTCAAGCATTGACGCATTACTTTTGTTTCAAGGTCTAATTGTTGTTGAAAGCAATGGTCTTGTTAACCTCAAAGACGCATTGCAATACGAACTTTGTGCATATCCACCGTCTCTTTTTGAGTCTCCAACAATTGTCAGAAAGGGTGAAAAGTCAAAACTTGCACATTGCATTAACAAACATGTTGCGGACATTACTGATGGATCACAGAGTCACCAGATGTCAAGTACCTCTACATAAGCACTGCAAGGGACAACGAAGTATGTCTTAGATGGAGAGTCAATATTTCATGGAATGCCTTAGAAGAATGGAGTCACATATGGCTGTATCGCAAGTTCTTATGCAGACATCACAGTGAAACGATATGGCCCAGTCACAGTTGTTTTTGATAGATACGGTGTTAATACCCCATCCATAAAACATTGTGCATATAGGAGACGAGGTATGAAGTCAACACTATCACCAATAGTGAACTTCTCTCCGGACACCCCTTTTTTTGGCATCAGCAGTGAAATACCATTCATTCCGATGCTATTACCAAATATTGGAGTGGATAGGAAAGCAAAAGATGGTTGATGCATGCTCTTGGGGATGGTTTATGCGGAACAATGAGTATTTTCCAAAATTAAGTGATTTACCTCCAGCTCCACGGGATCTCGTTACTATTATCCGCTGCAAGTGGAACAATGTGATGTAGCTGCAGAAAAAATGGTCTACTTTGTACAGATGCTTGTGGACAGTGCCAAGAACCACAACCAATATGAGGTTGATTCAGAACACTCCGATATTGATGAATGAGTGTCCATATTTCAGACTTTACATTCTATTTCTTTATTGTTCAATTTATTATTGTGTTATATCCTTTCTGTCATTTTGGAAAATAAAATTGAAAGTTTAACTATCACACAAGATTTGTCGTCATTCCTCAGAAACATGTGTCATATTCACTTTTCGCAATAATTAAGGGATCCGGGTAGTGTGGAATAAGCAAAAATAGCATTTTTTGTTTTTTGATTCAAAATATTCTCCATTCTTTTATAGATACACACACTAATACAGTCATCACAATTAACACCGGTTATCAGACAGATTCTACACTCACCCAAAGTACACGGGGCTACATGACCGCGTTGTCGCAGCCCCTAAACTAAGGAACCAACCAACCATTCTCCATTCTTTCACGATTACACCAATATATAACACTCTGGTATAGAAACCATATTTGAGGTCATTATTGATAGTTTAATGTAACCATGGCTACGTCAATTCCATGTAGTGAAGATATGTTCACATGGCAAGACCCAGAACCCAAACGAAAGCTTAAATACTTGCATCTGGGAGCGTGTGCCTAAAAACGTGTTTGTAGGGCTGCATGCATTGAATATTGGGGTACTAGATGCAGTTATTAGTTTTAATGATGGGACAATGGCAAGAAATTTCTACCACATATTGTGCAAGTATCAGTAGGCCTACATAGCCTGTAGCAGAATGGCTTCGAAACCATTAGTTTAGTAGTTATTGAGATAAATTATTAAGTATAACCAAACAATTCTATTACAAAATGCTCAAATAGTTTGCTCGATTAGATTTCTTTTTAAAAATCAACCATGAAGCCCATCAATATAAATCTGTTATATGTTGTTGACCACAAATATCCAAGCACATGCTCCAATATACAGTAGGTGATTCTAGATCACAAGAAAAAGGTGCACAAACAAAGCAGCCCCCTTTTTTTATGTAACCCCCCCCAGGGGCTCACATCTAGTGGGACGTGGGTTGGCGACCACGCGGCCCCAGCTGAGTCCGGCATTGCTTCCACTTACTTGAGCCGGGCTCCTCTCTGTCTTCTTTCCTGTCGACCTCACTTGGTCATCTCTTGTTCTCTTCCGACCCCGACAGTATTAGGGTATCCGAGGCCTGGGGAGTCTCTTCCTTTCCCGCCTCAATTGGCCCTTGTCTCATCTTTCCTGATACCCTCCTTCTGCGAGGGGTCAGCCTTCTTTTTCTTTTCATGTTATCTCCTGCCTTCTGCTCAAGGCCCTTAAGGAGGCCGGGTGTATGTAGCCCTACCACTTCTGGTGCATCCTGGATATTGCTACACCCCCAGGGGCTCACGGCTGGTGAGTTCAGGAGTTGGCGACCCCGAGGGATTCCTGAGCTGGGTCCGGTTTCTCCCTTTTGTCCATTACCTGTGGGGCGGACTCTCTCCTCTTTCACTTTCCTATCTGCCTTTCATGGCTCTCCTTCCTTCCAAGTCCCTCAATCCGCATTCTTCGAGGGTTGAGGGCATTTCTTTTCCTCCTGTCCTTTATTTGCCAGATTCTCCTTTTGTTTTCCATTTCTTCTTCTAGTATATAAGTTAGTAGTTAGTTTTAGTTATAGTTTCCATTTCATTATCATCTTAACGATCACCCAAACCATTAGGGGCCGATAACCTAGATGTTAGGCCCCTTTAAACAACAATTATCATCATCATTTTTGATGTAACCTTCCGCCACTGCTCAACGTTCCAATCAATCATCGCAAAATTCAACAGATATATACCCTCAAGTCATTGCAACAATTCTTCCAAGTCTCATAAATATAACTCAAGTAATTTCGGAGATATTCAAGATTTATTGAGAACTAACGTTTAGACTTCCCGGTCCCCTTAAAGTTAGCTTTAACTAATTTCCCGTGGATGGATTTTGGTCGATTTTGGATGTATATTGTAGCACATGTTATTGAGACTAACTAAGAAGGTTTGGCTTTTGTTACAATTTTTTCAAGGTTGGCCCTATTTTTTCCATAGTTTTACCTGACTATATACAGTTACGTAAAACTTAAAGCTTCCTTCTTCTCCAATGTTATCAGCTTCTGTACCTGTTTCTTCTTCTGACTGAGCAACACTTTGTGTATCCCCCTCACCATCTTCCAGCATTCTAACCACCTCCATATCTTTCTCATTATCTAAATTCTTCTTCTTACTTGAATCCATTGCCAAATCTACAGATAATTAAAAAATCAATATTAGTCATGGTGATCAAACAGACTATATTCCATATTCTAAACCAATTTAGACCATATGCTAAAACCTTCACTGAATTCTTATTACTGTCCTCTAAATAACAAGATATAAACCTGCTGAATTAAAGGAATTTGAAATTAAAGTTACTTACCTCTGTAGTCCAGCACCTGCACACAACGATATTGACAGACAACGCATTTGAATCACACTGACTGGGCAAGCTAGGAAGATAGTGGGGGGATCAGCTGCGACTATTGCCGGGTTAATTAGTATCCAATACTGTAATAATATCTGACTTTATACGAAGAAGCTTAAAAATATTAAGGTAACAAGAGTTCACCTGGAGAAAGGTGGACATAAGAATACATAATGCACTACTACCTAGGTACATAGTCACCATTCTTGTCCAAAAACTTGTTTCAATGGTACACACATTCCAATGCATCGATGGAAGAAATATGCGTCCAATCCTTAGAGGTAGATAGATATATATTTAAGGGGCGGAACTACGAGGTCATCTGCCCCTCTTAACACAGATTAAAGAATACAAATTTGGAATTGAATTTAAAATTTTGAGGTGGACACCTAAATTTAAAAAGACCAAAAATTAATAAAACAAAAATTAAATAAAAATAAAGATTATAAAAATAAACAAAAATTACAGGGAAAAAAATCATTCAGAAACGAACAAGTCGTTGAGTCAATGTTCACTGGTATATTTAGATTGCTGGCCCTAACCCACTCTCACTTATAAAGCGGATAACATGATCAGCAGCCACCGCGTCATCGGCTAATATAAGTGAGAGTGTCATCTGCAAACCAAGGTTTCTTCGTAAGTCAGCAAGATCCACACACTCCGTTAAAATGTGGGCCACGGTGAAAACGGCTCCACAGGGGGTCTTCCCTTCTCATCAGATACGAGTGGGTGGATCTTGTATGACCTATCCTTAGCCAGCACAAAATGACGGACTCTCTCCGTGACCGGAAAGAGCTCCGCCACACGCGAGCAGTTCCTTGATCGCTCTCAGTTTACTGGGAAGTGGGTCAGCTAGTCACTGACTCTCCCAAAATGCCAGAACTTGTCGGCGTAACTGAGAGCGAATATCTCTAGCGGGTACCTCCATTGGTTGAGGTGGTAGTGATACCGCCTCTTTTGCAGCTTGATCTGCTAACTCATTTGGAAGCCACAGGAAGGTGATTCGAGTGTCAGCGTGGCACAGCCCGGCTAGTAGGTCGTGGATTCGCTGCACTAGGGGGTGTTGCGGGAAACATGTAGCAATTGACTGCAACGAACTCAATCCTTGAAGCCACATTAAAGAACCACCAGGGTGGTGTGTCTCTCAGTAACTCTGTCACTCCCCTAGTGAGGAAATCAACCAGAAGTAAGCCCTTGTGGTCACCAAAAGTTAATAATAACTTTAGTTAGTTATTATTGTTCTAAGGGCCAGAACTATGAGGTCATCTGCCCCAATAATCAAAACTTTCTCTGTGGATGGAGTTGCATGGTGGACACAAAGGGTGTTTCTATTACATGGATGCTCCAGTACTGCATGATGCAGGACGCAGGGTGTGTGTTACCAAACACTGCTACTAGGTACACTTCTCTTCTCTGTAGTCTTTACAGTTCAATGCTTACCATCCTACAGTGTCAGGATTTACCATCAGTCCTGCTGAGGAAGTTTCTTGTGCACTCTTGTCCATCCTACGTCAAACCCAAGTCCTGCCGTCTTAAATCTATGGAAAATTCCTACACAGAGCTATCATGCTCACTAACTGTCACTAACCACCTCACTGACAGATGTGCGTACTGAACTTCAATATCACATTGACTCACAGGTTCACCACTGTTCACTTTAATAACTGACTGGACTCTCGTACACAACTGACTGCATGGCTTGAACTGAACTCATTCAACACACAGAGGTCCTTTCATACAGGTGATGAATAGTCTTGATCTTTCCAGGTGAGACATAGAAGAATTCAAGGGAGTTGTTCAAGAGTCTTGCGTCATCTCTTGAGAACCTTTCCAAAATTTCACCACATTTATAGATCTTCCCTTTAGCTCTGTCTACAAGTGCCACGCTCTGCCGGCTGGAGGAAACAGGGATGAACTGGAGAGCACCATGAACATCATGAGCAAAACAAAATGGTGGATCTCATTGCAATGTACACCATGTAGTGGCATCCTCAGCCCTGGTGGAATATTTAAACAAAAAAGGGTTGCCCATGAGCATTCTTGTTACCATATTTTTTGAAGCCACCTTGTATATTACCGTAACAAGAGATCTTTTTCTTGGAGTTTGTGTGCACGTGGAAAATATTAGTTCATCCTAGAAAGAAAATATTGCTGTTGTTGATTCATTTAGGGGCTTGCAACATCTTTGTACTTGGGGTTGTGTAGGATTTGTGTGGTAACCTGTATTTTGAAACTAGGATAGGAAAGGAGGCAGCTGTGGCTTTAAGTTAGGCACCATCCCAACATTTTCCTGGAGTTCAAGTGGGAAACCAAGGAAAACCACATCTAGGATGGTTGAAGTGGGAATCCAATCTATCTCTGCTCAGTCTCGTGGCAGAGTTGTACTTGTTAAATCGTGCACCATGGCTGCTAGGGCAGCTGCAGCAAGTCCGGATATCGCAGCTTCAAATCCCAGTGCTCTCAGCGGCTATCCTGAGTGTCGTTTTCCCTGGGTTTTTCCACACTTGCTCCAGACAAATGCTGGGATAGTACCGGGGCACTTACCTCATCCCTATCCGTAATACAGTTGCACACACTACCACAGTCATCACACAAATACAGGTTTCCAGACAAGTTGAACACACACCCAACTACATGGGGATGATGATCAAAATGTCCAAAGGCCCTAAAATGAATTAACAACTTTCTCTGCTCTATTCTGCTTCACAAGGCTGAGTGCACAACATTCCAGTCCTCAGATGGCTGAGCTGGGCATCGAACCCAGGATCTTTGGGACCAGAGTGTCGAAACCTCCCCTAAGGCCCCAGAAGTGGCAAGTACCAGACATATGGTGGTGAGATAAGAGGACTTGCAAGTGGCTCATAATCTCGCAAAAACAGCCATGAGTTTTACATGGCATCTGAACAACTGGCTGTGGCTTTTCACCTCAAATATCTATAGAAGTTTTACAAGCCATTTCTTCATTGTTTTCTTCGTTATCTAAAAAGAGAATCACTTTTCAATCGGTCAACATATTAATGTGCCCAATTGAATTGGGTGGGAAATAATAATTATTTATCACACATAACCTGGATTAATTTTACACTTTAACACTTTTTCAACTAAGAGGTTTTGGAAAGGTATATTGAAGTGTGAAGTCAAAATGGATTCGAGTAATACCATAAAAATGTTAACAAACCATTAAAGCCATTAACGGACGATTATCAAAATGCCATGGTTCACCAAACTGTAACAATCCATTAGCATCCCTAATGAACCATTAAAACTAATTGTTCTGTCTATATACAATGGCTGCCAGTCAATTTACGTAGCATTCCAATCCCAACTGGAGCATACATTTAACTTCATTCTCAAAGATGACGATGTTCTTGAAGACATGCTAGATTTTTGTCAAGCCATTCCTATTCAATCTCAAGTACACTGTCCCAGTTACGAACCGTACAAATGAAAATCATCCATCCTCTTGTTTCTCATGTCCTTCTTGGTTTCTATGATCTCACTATATTTCTCCACCAAGTGACTCTTCTTCCTCTTTTCTTCATCAGCCAGGTTTGTTTTTAACCAAAGATCATGTAACTTTTCACAGCCTGCTTGATTATACCAAAGTATTGCCAATCCTCAACAATAATGTGAATGTGCTGGTGTAACGCCAAAAAGTTTAATTCCATTGTTAAAGTTAACAAGATGTTTAGTCAGTGCCTGTTAGTGAACCCAACCCTTTAATCCATGTTATTTTTTCCTGGTTTTAAATAATATTATTCCCAATTTGTTGTTTGAGTCTTCAGTCTTTTGACTGGTTTGATGCAATCTCAAGTACACTGTCCCAGTTACGAACCGTACAAATGAAAATCATCCATCCTCTTGTTTCTCATGTCCTTCTTGGTTTCTATGATCTCACTATATTTCTCCAATTTAACTAACACATTACTGGTTTGACCAACTGAAAACTTTTATTAGATCACAAAAATCTCATAATTTATGCACCTACTGGTTGTGGACAAACCAACCTGACCAATGCACAATACCGGTGAAGCTTTAGTACGGTATTTATCAGTAATAGTTCCACACTTTCTTAGTATTTGCTTTGCATTTCTTTTTGGAGGGCAGTGGTTGTTTGTAGGTGGCATTGTGGGAATTGAAGTTTGTGAAACATGCGTGTTTAAGAATGCGTTCGCAAGTGAAGTGCCAAATTCGGAAGACGATGAAGTTTCAGATAACCTCACTTCGACCGCATCGCATCTACGGTTCAGAATAAAATCTCTGGAGCTCGAGCTATTCTCAAAAGACGAAATCATCAAGATGATATCAATTGATTTAGAAAATGCTCTCCTGGAACTGAAGGGCTTAAAGGAAGGTAGGGCAAATATTAAGATACCGGGAGAACATGGTAGGGATTATACAGAGGTTAAGTCAAAAAATCTTAGGCATTCCAGGCCTCATGTAACAGGCAATGGACCTTCACATAAAGGCATCGCAACAGCGAATAGATTTCAGATCTTAGGGTCAGAAGATGACGTAGTCAACACAGAATGTAACCTTCCTATGGTTTCGGAAAGTCAAAGGAAATCCCGTCGGCGATCGAAGCGTAAACATGCCCGTACGGTAATAATAGGTGATTCAATGGTGAGGAATGTTGGTCCTGAAATTGAAGAAGGAATTACATATTGCTATCCGGGCATGCAAGTGGGACAACTGACAGCACATGTGAACAATAATTAAATAAAGGAAACACCCGAGACGTTAATTATCCACGTTGGTACAAACGACATTCTAAACTCAACAACACCCAGTGATATAATGGCCGAGGCTGATACTCTTATTGCGACAGTAAAAGTGAAGTTTCCGGAGACAAAGCTTTGTCTCAGTGGAGTGTTATATAGGAATGATGTCGACTACCGCTATGTGGATGCTGTAAATTCCACACTAGACTGGCTGTGTCGCAATGGAGACGTCCTTTTTGTCGATGCAAATGGATGGCTTAATGACTATGATTTTAGTACAGATGGGTTACACCTCAATAGGAAAGGGACCTCTAAGTTCGGTAAACTGCTGAATAGGATATCTAAGAAAATGCTTTCGGGAAACTAATTCAGAAAATGGGGGGCGTAAATGAGTCCACTGGAAAAGATACAGTAAATCAGTACCACAAAAAACAGGACTCGAGTCAGGGGAGCAAGGGATTACTAATTGCACACCCACAACATCAAAATTTGAAGGGGGAGGGGGGTCTAAGATTGCTCTTGGTAAACTGTCAAAGTGTAGTAAACAAGCAAATAAAACTCAGTACAGCAATGGAAGCATATGAAATTGATGTGGCGATAGGAGTGGAATCATGGCTGAGAGAAGGGGTAGGAAATAGAGAAGTATTCCCAGAAGGGTATGTAGTCTATCGTAGAGACCGAGCAAATAAGAAGGGAGGGGGGGTGTTTATACTGGTGAAGGAAACTTACTGCTCACATGAATGGTTTACCGACGAAAAGGATGAAATATTAGGGATAAAATTAGTTTGTGACAATATGAAGGAGGTGGGAATTATAGGAATATATAGGCCTGGGAGAGAGAAAAGAGACATGGAAATATTTGAGAAACTAATAGATTACACTCATAAAAACAATAATGACATGATAATAATTGGGGGGGATTTAAACTTGCCAGAAGTTGATTGGAATGGAGCTGCAACAGAAGCCCATGAACAGAAACTTGCAAATAAATTAGTTTGGGAGGGAGGATTTACACAAGTAGTGCAAGCACCAACTAGACTCAGCAATTTGCTGGATGTATTCCTGATAAAACCAGGGGAACTTGTTGATAAAACCCACGTAATTGAAGGAATAGGTGACCATAAGGCTGCAATAATGGACGTTGGTCTGGTACCAAAAAGGCTTAATAGGAGGGTCACACAGGACAAGAAATTATACAGAAAAACTAAATTCGATGAATTTGGAGCTTACCTGAAATCAAAATTTTATTCTTGGATAAGTGAAGGGAGTAATGTGGATACACTCTGGGCAAATTTTAAGGAAATCATTTGGGAGGGTGAGAAGATTTTTGTACCTATTAAGAAGGGAAAAACAACCTCAGACCCTGTTTACTATACAAAGGACATACGAAAATTAAAAAGGAAATGTAGAATGGTAAACAGTCAAATCAAAGAGGGCAGGGGAAACAGAGAAACCAGAAAGCAGCTAATAAAGGAGCTCAATAGGTTGAAAAAGGAAGCAAAGGAAAATTACATGAATGGCATACTTCATGAGGGTAAAGACCACATAGGGAAATGGAAAAAGCTGTATGCATATATTAAAAACCAAAAGGGAAACGGAATCCACATTCCCACAATGGAGGGAGAAGAGGGTGAGCATTTAATTGCAGATAATGAGAAAGCAAACCTATTTAGTAGGGAATTCATAGATTCAGTGGAAGATTGTCAGGAGTTGGAAAACGTAAATGAGACTGGAGAGGGTGAAACACATAAGGACACAAGAAGCTTCACCTTTACAAATGAGGATATTTTTAGAGAAATCAAACTGCTTCAGCAAGGAAAAGCAGCAGGGTGTGATCAAATTACTGGGGAATTAATAAAGGCAATGGGGTGGTACATAGTGCCTTATTTAAAGTTTCTTTTCGACTATGTCATGAACAATAGTAGAATACCAAAGGAATGGAAGGAATCTATAATAATACCAATTTATAAAGGAAAGGGAGATAGAAGTAAACCTGAGAACTACAGACCAGTAAGTCTGACCAGTGTAGTTTGTAAAATCTTGGAGAGTTTAATAGTAAAATATATTAGAGGGGTATGTGAAGATAAAAATTGGTTCCTGAGGAGCCAGTATGGATTTAGAAAGAAATTTTCTTGTGAGGCACAACTGGTGGGATTTCAGCAGGACATATCAGATCGGTTGGATCTAGGGGGACAGTTGGACTGCATAGCTATAGACCTTTCCAAAGCTTTTGACAGAGTGGAACATGGAGTATTATTAAAGAAAGTGGAGAGAATGGGATTGGACTCGAGGGTTGTACGTTGGATAGGAACATTTCTAAATTCAAGGGTTCAGAGAGTCAGAGTAGGGAATTACGTATCACAGGAAGAGAAAGTTAAGAAGGGAATTCCACAGGGTAGTAAAATTGGTCCATTGCTTTTCCTAATATATGCAAATGATTTAGGGAACAATATAGCATCAAAAATAAGATTGTATGCAGATGACATTATCATCTATAGGGAAATAAATAATATAGAGGATTGTAAAATATTACAAAGGGACCTCGACAGTATCCAACATTGGGTTGAAGAGAACCACATGAAGGTTAACGGAGGTAAATCAACTGTCACAATATTCACAAACAAGAGATTAAAAACTGAATTTCAATATACATTGGATGGGGTAATCGTACCAAAAGATGACAAGTGCAAATACTTAGGTGTGAGATTTGATAGTAAATTGCACTGGAAGGGTCATGTTGGAGACATTGTTGGGAAAGCATACAGATCGTTGCATGTCATTATGCGACTACTTAGAGGATGCAACAAAGAAATAAGAGAGAAAAGTTACCTAAGTTTGGTTCGTCCAATATTGGAATATGCAAGCAGTGTATGGGATCCGCACCAGGAATACCTAATAAAAGAAATTGGGAGTGTTCAAAGGAAAGCAGCAAGATTTGTGATAGGGGATTTTAGGAGAAGAAGCAGTGTATCAGATATGTTAGAGAAGCTTGGGTGGGAAACATTAAGTAAGAGAAGGGAGAAAAACAGACTTGTAGGGTTATATAGAGCATATACAGGAGAGGAAGCATGGGGGGAAATCCGTGAGAGGCTCCAATTGGAAAGTAATTATATTGGCAGGGCAGACCACAAATTCAAAATTGGACGGCACTTTAGCAGAAGCGATTGGGGTAAATTTTCATTCATTGGGAAGGGTGTGAAGGAATGGAACAGTTTATCAAGGGAGGTGTTTGATCCCTTTCCAAAATCAGTCCAGTTATTCAAGAGCAGAATAGACAAAACCAGGGAAAAGAAAGAAGTGGTAATAACTTAGTGCTGTATTCCTAGAAACATTATACGTGCTATGTAATTCCTACAGCAGTTGTGAGAGGGGAGTTCAATCAATGTGTGAATAGTACATTAAGTTACTGTATTCTTTTAATATTGTGTAGTGTTTGTAAATTATGTACCTCATTTGCCACCGAGGTTGACACCTCATTGCAAATAAAGTGATTTTGATTTGATTTTGAAATATTTATATACATATTTAATCACATGTAATTTATTTCCAGGTTGCTTTCTTGCATAGGGTGACCAGATCCAGTACTGTGAAATAGAGGACAGCAAAGGAAAAAATTGAGGACATTTAGGGGAAAAAGAGGACAAATCTAAAAGTAATAAAACCATATAAGATACGATAAAAATGGTTATAAACTTCAAAATGTATTAATTACATTAATAAACTTAGAACATTGCCACTGAAAATTTATATTATTATGAAATTAAAACATGAAATTACACTTTATTTGTATTTGTATTTATTTTATTTTACATTCTGCCTCAAAATCATTACGTCCAAGCTTGAAAGCAGGATATTTGGTTTTCAAAGCATCTGTCAACTTTTACTTTCTTCTTGAATGCGAGCAAATTTTAAACTGGCAAACACACAACCACGCCATGAGACTGCCATTCAACGGAGCACAAACAGAGAAACACATTCCCAAACCCAACGTAGACCGGAAACAAAAATAGCAGCGCTGCATATCGGTAAAAATTAAACTATTGCCATGGCGCCAATATAAACTGCGTGAAAAACTAAAACATACATTCATACGATAATATAGTAAACTAGCGGAACCGTGCGAGAACTCTCGCATAATGGATTGTGTGCGTCCCCATGTGTACAGACTACCCGCTCGGTTTAGTGCTCTGCGGGCTGTAGGCTATCGTCTTGTTTATTTGTTTAAAAGCACTTTATTAAAAGCACTTTATAAACAAATAAATTATTTCCGTTGACTTTTCAAGAAATGCAAGATTTTTCCTATATTATTGAGACTATTTGGAAGATTTTGTTACAAACCGCACCTTCTAACTCCCTCTGGTTTAGGAGCTTGAGTTTTGTGATGCCTACACCTTAGTCTTAGCGTATTATATAATAAGATTAATAAAACCGAGGACATTTGGACAATTTTAAAAATTGTTCGCGGACAGAGGACAAAGACGGATATTGGAGGACATGTCCGCAAAAAAGAGGATGTCTGATCACCCTATTCTTGCATGTCCCAGTGATTGGGATTAAGGTATATTGTGTTGACGGACGGAATCCCGGCGCAGTCAGTATTTGAGGGTGCCGTGTCAGTAGATTTAATGGCACATTGACATTAAAAATCCCATTTGGGACAAAATTCCGGCACCCTGGCATCTCTAAAAACCTCAGTAGTTAACAGGGACGTAAAACCAATAACATTATTATTATTATGAAAAATTATCGGTGTCATTTTTGGGCATACTTGTCTCCATATTTCTTGAGGATTTCAGTCCAGCGCTGACATCTCAACAGCTCTTAATGTGCGACCAATCCTCTCCTTGACTTGGTCACTAATTGATCGTTGGTTTGTTGTCTCCCACAATTCTTCATTTGATATTATGTCTGGCAACCATACTTTTATGAAACGCCACAGACATGGATTAATGAAAACCCACTCACTCAACAAGGAGCACAATATAAACGGAACAGAACTAAATGTGATACTATCACTTACCTCTCTATTCTCCCGTGAGAATCTTGTAAGTTTAATATAAGTCCATACTCCTGCAGCATACATATTTCTGTATGCTAAGGTGAAAGTAAAGAAGGACACCACATTTCCTGTAATTTTGATGGCACTGACTTTGCTGATGAATTGAAACTCTATTTCTAAATAATACAACTCATTAACGCAGCCTTTTTTTATTGGGTGTCTCACCAGAGCGGGAAAATTGTATCCACAGCGGCCAATCCTGAAACAAAGTGTAGCAATTGCAAATGAATGAAGCTGCTTACAGCATTATGATATTAGAATGGAGGTTGAAATGATGGATGAGGTTAGAAGATTATAAGTGCCATCTGTGTATGGTTAGTTATCAACAATACTGTATCTTCCTACAGTGAAAAATCCACGGCCTGCTTCCAGTCGACCGACCGGGTCAGGGAATGGAATGATTGAAGCCCCCATCTAGCGGCGAGGATATGAACTGTGCCGGCTGCCGAGGCCTGTCGCACTCCTCTGGGGCATTGATTAAATGAATGACAAATGAAATGATAGTGGGGAGTGTTGCTGGAATGAAATAGGTGACAGGAAAAACCGGAGTACCCGGAGAAAAACCTCTCTGCCACCGTTTTGTCCAGCACAAATCTCACATGAAATGACCGGGATTTGAACCATGGACCTAGCGGTGAGAGGCCGGCGTGCTGCCGCCTAAGCCATGGAGGCTCTGTATCCTCCTGCAGTACCTGACTATATTTATTTATATTACATAGTTTATGCCAAATATATTTCAGTCATCTACGGAATTTATCCATCATCATTTTCCTCCCCCCCCCAAACCTCGTCATTCTGGTTGACCTGGCATATGACATACCGGTACTGTGTTTGTTCTTCACTATTTGCAACTCTTCTAAATCATTTTTAACTTCTTTGAACCAATTATTTTTTGCTTTAATATTCCAAATATTGGTTAAATAGTTGTTTTAATAGTCTGTTGTCATGTAATCTCTATAAATGACAGAAAAAGGCAATTTCCTATTTCTCATCATGTCTGTTATTGAATCACTTTCCCGATAGACTACTGCATTACGCAACAATCTCCATTGTCCATCTACCTGGTAGTATTCATTATTGTTGTTGTTTTAAGGGGCCTAACATCTAGGTTATCGGCCAGTATTCATTATACTCTGCAAGCTGCCTGAATAGGATCGACATTTGGCCGGATGTTTCACCTCAGTCATCACCTCCCTGCCTCTTGACCAATCCATGATCGCATAGTTGATGTCATAATACTCTGCGTTGCAATATTACAGCCCACGTGCGTCAGTGCTTGGTTAGCTGTATCTCTGGCTCGTACAGTGTGATCGCTTGTTATTCTAACCGTGTATTGGTGCTTTAGTGATAGTAATAGAGCTTTAATAATTGTCTGTGTAGTACTTTAGAGTAGAACAGCAGTAGTTAAAAGTAATTAGTAACTTATATTTGTGACCTTATTCAGTTTTCATTGACATTAACAGTCTATTTTCATATTATATTTTGCTATGTCGGAGGCGGTACGGTGGCTAAGAAAAAGGGTGAAATGAAAACCACTGAGCGAGGAATCGTTCTGCGAGGTCAGTCCCGTGAATTGGTATGTAATATACGGGAAATTTCGAGAAGGAGAGAGATAACGGCGGTCCTTTAGTGCCTTTTAGTAAAGTTATCGAGAAACTTCCGATGCCCTAAACATCAATAAGAATACAGTAGTGAAGATCTGCAAGGAGAGATTCCAGCTCGAGGAAAGTCAAAATAAATGTGTCAAACTCAGCACTCCTAGGAAGAAGATACGAGTGAAGAAACGAGGGCATTTTAGAACAAGCGATTGACAGCTGTTGGCTCTTCAAGTGATAGTTCCGAGAGTGACAGTGACAATGACGGAGATAGTGACACTGGCACTGCCAGTGATATCAGTGGTGTGGAACCTCTCTTACCTTAATATCCGGGGGCAGATGACCTCGCTGTTCTACCCCCTTAAAACTCCAATAAATAACTACCTACCTGAACCTTCGCTTAAAATGACTAGTTGGAAATAAATCTACGGATGCACCTGCAACGAGAACTTCTAGTAATATCAGTCTTAGTGGGTCACCCATCATCTAGCTACCAGTGTGAAGGTCCTTGATGCTATCCTTCAAATGGTAAGTTCCTTTTTTTTAAAATCTCTGAACTGACAATTCACTTTTTTTGTGTGTGTGTTTTCTTAAACATGATTTTGCTTTGAGTAACACCTTGCTCTCTCCAACGTTAAGGCATAGCTTGAGACTTTAAGCAAAGTAGCTGACTTGAGGAATGTTAATGAAGCCACAGTGAAAACTAACGAGCTTACTGTCAGCGTTATGAGAGCTGATGAAATGCCGAGACCTTCTACTCGAACATACGGTACTTAATAAGCTGTATAAAAAATAAGAAATAAAAAAAAATAAAACGTTAAAAGCATGTGAGTAAATATTTCTCGGGCTTAAGTGCAAACCTGGCCTAACTATTTCGTATGCAATATAGGAGCAAAATCTTATTTTAAACCTGAAGCAGTAGAATGCCATAGAAAAAAATGTAAGCTAACATTATTGTAAGTTATCGAACTCAGCGTTTTCTTGAAGCCATTATTATTATCGCAAAAAATAAGGAGATATTGTATATTCTACATCTGTAGCAACTACTCTAGATTCTAAATAACTAGCGGACCCGTGCGAGAACTCTCGCATAATGGGTTGTGTGCGTCCCCATGTGTACAGACTACCCGCTCGGTTTAGTGCCCTGCGGGCTGTAGGCGACAGATTTCGCAGGGGCTATTGTCTTGTTTATTTGTTTCAAAGCACTTTATAAACAAATAAATTATTTCCGTTGACTTTTCAAGAAATGCAAGATTTTTCCTGTATTATTGAGACTATTTGGAAGATTTTGTTACAAACCGCACCTTCTAACTCCCTCTGGTTTAGGAGCTTGAGTTTTGTGATGCCTACACCTTAGTCTTACCGTATTATATAATAAGATTCTGTAGCTTATCACTGAAATAATTATTAAATCTTATATCATAGCGAGTTGAATGAACTAACTCATTTGCCCCCGCGCGTGCGTCAGGAGCGAGCATTTGGCAACCTTGTTCCCTGACCACATGGCGAGGCGAGAACTGTCAATCCCATTCTGGTAGCTCACAGAGTATCCATCTGTCAACTTTCTACAGTTGGTCTGTCTTTGATTAAATAGCATAAGCAGGTTCAAATTTAACAACAGAACAGTAATGTTGTAATTTAGCATTTATCGAAAGAGATTTCTTCTTGTATGTGTTATAAGATGTTAAAGAATATGCCAATCAATACTTATTGAAACATACACTGGCGGAAAAAAATATCCCATCACCATGAAATAAGGAATGCAGAGTATGGAAATTTCGACAATATATTTGGCGAGGTAACATATTTAATTGATTAAAGGTACAAGACAACAGGTTAATGTCCGCGCGAGAAAGCCATCGCAAATGTGCCATGCTGGTCCATTAATAACCGGTATAATCGCCAGACTGTTGAATGCAGGCATGCAAACGTGCATGTATTGTGTCGTACAGGTGCTGGATGTCAGCTTGTGGGATGGAGTTCCATGCCTGTTGCACTTGGTCGGGCAATACAGGGACGGTTAATGCTGGTTGTGGATGAAGCTGGAGTTTTCTTCCAATGATGTCCCATACATGCTCGATTAGGGACATATCGGGGGATCGGCCAGGCCAAAGCAGCATGTCGACACTCTGTAGAGCACGTTGGGTTACAACAGCGGTAAGTTATCCTGTTAGAAAACACCTCCGGGAATGCTGTTCATGAATGGAAGCACAACGGGTCGAATCACCAGACGGACGTTCACATGTGCAGTCAGGGTGCGTGGGATAACAGGAGAGTGCTCCTGCTGTCATAGGACATTGCTCCTCAGACCAGAACGCCCGGTGTAGGTCCAGTGTGTCGACGCCGCAGACAGGTGGAATGCAGGCGCTCACCTGGCCTCCTTCAAACCAACACATGGCCATCACTGGCATCAAGGCAGAATCGGCTTTCATCGGAAAACATAATGGACCTACTCCATCCTCCAATGAGCTCTCGCTTGACACCACTGAAGTCGCAGTGGTTTGGGGTAAGTGGAATGCACGCTGCAGGGCGTCTGGCTCGGAGCTATCCTTCAGTAACTGATTTCAAACAGTTTGTCGCGTCACTGTGGTGCGAACTGCCACTCGAATTGCTGCTGCAGACGCCGTCCTATCCGCCACAGCCATACGCCGAATACGGCGGTCCTCCCTCTCGGTGGTGCCAAGGGGACGTCCGGAGCCCGACCTTCTCGTGACCACTGCTGCAAGCACGCATGCACAGTAGAGACGTTCCTGCCAAGTCATTCTGCAATAGTGCGGAAGGAAAATCTACCTTCATGTAGCCATATTACACGGCCTTGTTGATACGCAGTGAGTTGTTGATACTGGCCTCTTCGTCGCCGTAAAGGCATTCTTGACCCACTCACAGTCACTCGGTCCAATCTCAGAGGTAACTAACGCTCTCGCACAGTAAAGCAAACCTGATGTGCAACGTCATGGGGCTACTACTAGCGATTTGCAGGAAATTTGAATCGAAGTCATCTTTCAGACGTATAAACACATCTACCGACGTTCGTTAATCAAGCACAACCCCTTCTTGGTGTTGGGATATTTATTTTGTGCCAGTGTATCTATTTTAAGTATTAATGATGATACAGTGGAGTCCCGCTCAACCGACATTCCATGTTATTAGACACGGGTAGACTTAATTGAACGTTTGGTGTACACTAAATTCTGGGACACCCAGTGTGGAGGTTGCAGCCGTGGGACAAGCACTGACGAAGATGACAATGGAGAAGAGGAAGAAGAAGAAGGAGTTTTATTCTTATTTCTTATGCTTTCTCGACTTACAAGGCTGCTAATATACAAAGCTTAACTAACATAATGAAGAGAAGGTTAACTGAACTAGGAAATATATCTTATACATATAAATTAGAATAAAGACCTGAAGAGTAGGCAAACCGCAACTAAAAATAAATAATTAAAATAGCTGCTCAGCCTTAAAATACACATAATTTAGGAATATAAGTTGTTTCTCAAAATACTAATAGATCCTTTAAGGGCTGTTATTGCTATGGTGTTAATGGTGGCATTTGAGATCTGAAATTTTCTACACGTAGCAGCAAAGAGAGGAGGTATTGTTCCCCGCGCCCCCACTAATAACCCAATAACTTCTATTTCTTGAAGGTGGTATTTTTCCTAGTAGAAAGGGACTGTAGGCTCGTAAATATCCTTCTTTTCTTTGCTGGCTGCTCGGCATGGGTCTCAAAACGCACAGTTGGATCCACAGAACAAAAGGATAAAACACGTCTCACAGTGAAGGAATGAGCACATTGGATACGGCATTAACATACATGGAGCAACAGCTGGAGGCAAGCACAACGGAGGTGTTGATTTTTCGTCGATGGTGTGATCTTGCAGCAAAAGAACGTGAATCAGCAGGCAAGCAGACATTGTTGACAAGTTTGTTCTTTTTAAGGCATTTGGAGCATTTTTGTTCAATACTGCAAGTGCACTTGAGTTGATAATTCAATCGAGTACTGTATATGGATATCCGTACAAACAGATATAAGAATGAGTGAATAGCAATGTGTGTTTCAAAGACCGTCAGTAGCACAACAAGGAATTTAGAATGTGTTCTGATGCACCAATTGCTGCGTTATATCACCTTGAATATGTTTAAAGTCTATTAATTGAAATGAAATGTGTAACGAAGCTTCCTTGTTTGTAAGATGTGAAACTGCAAGCGTAAATGGAGTGCAGAATGTTCTCTGTATTGAATCCTTTGAAGTTACTGCCAGGTATCGTGGACATATGCAGTTGTTACCAATTAACTGGAAAATATTATATCATGTTTGAGTGAATAACAATGTATGTACAGTCATCCTTCGTTATACGCATTCTCACTTGACGCATTTTCGCTGTACGGCGATTTTTTAAAAATGGGCATAATTATATAAAATAAAACAATATTTACAAATTAGTTGTGGATTCACAATCAGCGTGATAGAGTGTGCAGCGCTGCAGTCTGTAAGATAGTACTGAGTGGCTGTGTTGCGTTGTTCCAATGTTGACAGGCGGCATGTGGTCATTATTAAAGAGAGCATTGAGTTAACAAGCTGTGTTTTATAGTTTCTAAAAACTTTATGGGGAAAAGAGCATGTGATCAAAATGCTTCCAAAAGCAATGGACATCTATAACACTTTGAAGAAAAGCTGGAAGTTATAAAGCGATATGAGCGCACTGTGGACATTGTCAGAGCTACAGGAATCTAAGAATCAACTCGGAGAACCATAAGAAGTCAAGCAGAAAAAAGAAACAACGCTGCAAAAGTGCGACCAGAATAACGTCATCAAAGATAACACAAATAAGGGCGCCAATTATGGAGAAAATGGAACAAATGTTGGCCCAATAGATTGAACATCAAACTAAACGTTTGATCCCGATATCCACCATGGATATTCAGGCTAAAGCAAAAGCTCTGTTTAAAGAACTAAGAGCAACCTATCCAGACTCTGAAGTACAATCTTTCACTGCAAGTGTTGAATGGTTTGAACGTTTCAAGGGACGACATGGACTTTTTCCTATCTAACCCATATTATAATGCATTCACTTTACGCGTTTTCGTATTACGCGATGATTACTCAGAACGAGGGATACCTGTATACTGTAGGCCTATATGTGTTGACCAACTCAAAAGCTTCTAATAAAACATCTCCTCAGCTACTAGGTGTGAATCTTTCGAGTTACAGTCATTTAGGAAGTCTACTGTCCAATTCTGATATTCTGATTGCACTGCCACACAATAGCAAAACTAGAGCTATTGGGCAACCTGTAACTGATATTTAATTAATTTTGTCTTGATATCTTTTACTTGGGTACATCATACTGTTCAGAAAGCTGATTTCCTCTGCCAGTAAATGAACTCATGATCTCCAGATTAGAAAGTGGGCACACTTACCCTGATCCACCAAGGGAGCTACTGCAGAGATGAAACTTACGAGGTACGACACAGAATACACAAGATAGGATCATGACCAACGAACTAAGAATGGAACCTGTATTATAATACACTAGCTGAAGTACCCGTGCTTCGCTACGCGTCATAAATAAATGAAAATGTGAAGGTGACACTTAAAACAGGGGATAGGTGAGGTGCTGCGCAGAGGGAGATTTAGGATGGAACATTTTGTCCAACTACACCGCTCGGCGTTGACCTTGTTTTATAGCACAAATTTAGGTTTTACTCGCTAACCGTTGAAGATACCTTTCGGATAGAAAATGTAATTTTAAACCTCGTATATGCCATCAAAAGTCTGCTATTTCTTAGCGTTCTCTTTTTATTTGAAATGGAAATATGAAAGTTTGAAACCAAAGGGTGTAGTGACGTCACTAAAATGGTCGCCATCTTTAAATAGTGCAAAATATTCAAATCAAAAGTAATCTATATGTTAACCAGGTAAATCAGCTACTTCCATGTAAAATTCATGTAAATCGGACCAGTGGTACTTGCGTGATTGAGTAATACACAGATGACACACACCATCTCATTTTTAGCCTCGCTTCGCTCGCGTCATAGTCGTGTCGTATTGTTATTCAATGAAATGCAAGTTTAACCCCGTTAACACCCAATTAGAACCCGAATATCGAAAAATCCCTCCTTAGTAGACGTTTTCGACACACAACAAACATATCCCCAAAATATAATTCTTCTAACTTTAATAGTTTTGGTTGGTCGATGAGAGTGAACATACAAAAATCCTTCCTTAGTGGACGTTTTTCTTCCATAATTTCACCCCTCCCCATAGGCCCCTTAAATTGCATTTATGAAAAAACGGTCGAACAACTATTTTTTATTTATTTATTTATTTATTTTTAAGCTGATTGATTTCCCCAGAGTTTCAAACTCCTCGCCTATGTCGTTTAAGAGATACACGCTCCGTTAGGAATCTTTCAACCCCCACTTTTCATCCCTTTCACCTCATAATATACACTACATCGAAAAACCATTAGACATGTGTCAGGTTATTTTTAATGATTAGTATATATGCCAAGTATCACATCCCCAAATGAAACCACTCGTGAGATATTGTTATTCAATGAAATGCACGTTTAAACCTTTAACACCACTTTAGAACCAGAATATCCAAAACTCTTTCCTTAGTGGACGTTTTCGACATACAACGAACATATCCCCAAAATTTCATGTTTCTAACTTCAATAATTTTGGCTGGGCGATGATGAGTGAGTGAGTCAGTCAGGACATTTTCTTTCATTTATTTTTGATAATTTCACCCCTCTCCATGAACCCCTTAAATTGGATTTATGAAACAAACGGTCGAACACCTATTTACTTATTTAAAGCTGTTTTCCCCCTGAGTTTGATGAGTGAGTAAGTGATTCAATCAGTTAGGACACTTTCTTTCCTGTTCTTTTCCCCCCAGAATTTCACCCCTCTCCAAGGGCCCCTTAAATTTGATTTATGAAAAAACGGTCGAACACCCATATATTTGTATTTTAAGCTGTTTTTTCCCGCCGAATTTCAATCTTCTCGCCTGTGTCGTTTCAGAGATACACGCTCCGTTTTGAATCCCTCAACCCCCAATTTTCATCCCTTTCACCTCATAATACATCATATCGATAAACCCTTAGATATATGTCTGATTATTTTTAATGATTAGTTTATATACCGAATATCACATCCCCAAAGAAACAACTCATGAGATATCGTTATTCAATGAAATGCACGCTTACCCCCTTAACATCTCTTTAAAACCCGAATTAACAAAAAACATTCCTTAGTTGACGTTTTCGACATACAGCGAACATATTCCCAAAATTTCATTTTTCCAACTTTTATAGTTTTCGCTGGGCGTGATGAGTGAGTGAGTCAGACAGGACATTTTCTTTCAATTATTTTTACCAGAATTTCATCCCTCCCCATGGGCCCCTTAAATTAATTTATGAAAAAACGGTCGCACACCGATTTACTTATTTATTTAGCTGATTTTTTTTGCTGAGTTTCAAATTTCTCGCCTATGTCGATTAAGAGATAGGCCTACACGCTCCGTTAGGAATCCTTCAACCCCCACTATTCACCCCTTTCACCTCATAATAATACACCACATCGAAAAACCCTTAGACAAATGTCTGCTTATTTTTAATGATTAGTTTATATGCCGAGTATCACATCCACAAATGAAACCACTCGTGAGATATTGTTATTCAATGAAATGCAGGTTTAAGCCCCTTAAGACCACTTTAGAGCCTGAATATCCAAAAATCCTCCCTTAGTGTACGGTTTTGACATACAACGAACATATCCCCAAAATGCCAGGTTTCCAACTTCAATATTTTTGGCTGGGCGATGATGAGTGAGTGAATGAGTCAGGACATTTTCTTTCATTTGTTTTTCTTCAGAATTTCACCCCTCCCGATGAACCCCTTCAATTTGATTGCTAAAAAAAACTGTCGAATAGCTATTTACTTACTTACTTACTTACTTTAAGCAGTTTTCCCCCTGAGTTTGATGAGTGAGTCAGTCAGTCAAACAGGACACTTTCTTTCCTGTTTCCCACCCTCCCCCAGAATTTCACCCCTCCCCATGGGTCCCTTAAATTGGATTTATGAAAAAACGGTCAAACACATATATACTTATTTTTTATGCTGATTTTTTTCCGCTGAGTTTCAAACTCCTCGCCTATGTCGTTTCATAGATACACGCTCCGTTAGGAATCTTTCAATCCCTACTTTTCACCCCTTTCACCTCATAATATACACCACATCGAAAAACCCTCAGAAACGTGTCTTCTTACTTTTTAATGATGAGTTTATATGCCGTGTATCACATCCCCCAATGAAACCAATCAGGAGATATTGTTATTCAATGAAATGGAGGTCTACCCCCTTAACACCCCTTTAGAACCTGAATATACAAAAATCCTCTCTTAGTGGGCATTTGCGGCCCTTGAGGAAGCTGCATACCAAATTTCATTTCAATCCGTTTGGTGGTTTCTGAGATTTCGTGATGAATGAATGAGTCAGTCAGTGAGTGAGTGGTATTTGACAAATATATAGTAGAAGATAGTGTCAAGTCTTTGTTATGCTAAACTCGGTTGACAGTGCTGTGTGAGTAGTTGAGTAACTAACGGGATTTCAAGTAAAGATCCTCATTTTCTATACCGGTAGTGCAGAGCGCAAATGGCATCCAGACGGCCGTGTCTCGACTTGAGCTATGTTGCCATGGAAACTATCTGCCTTGCCATTCCTTCATGAGTATATTTTATGATTTGATTTGCCTGTGCTTGAGTGCAAAAGGGCCGAAATCAGAAGAATGATAAAGACTATCGAAAATTCATGTAGCCAGCGGTTCCTTCTGGGTCCTAAACTATGTGTATGCAAAATTCGGTTGAGATTGGTGGAACGGTGTAGATTTGTATACGGAACAGACCCACCCACATACAGACTTTCACTTTTATATACAAGATAGGAAACGTCAACAGATAAAGAATTCCCAAGCAGAGCGTACGCTACCACCCCACAGAAAGACGATCTGTTTGATGCTATTGTAACCCTTCACAGGCTTTAGGCGGCACAGGATTTGGTAAAACAAAAATTCCATACAAATTGTTCAAACATTACTAAAATCATGCAAATTTTAAAACATCAACATACCTTTTCCCGGATTGGAAACCCATCGTTGAAGAGGTTTGAAGACAATACAAAATTTGGAGTGTCTGTTCGTGAATTGAAGAACGGCACAAGGAACACTGCACTTTACTATCTTATATTTTGCTGCTCACTGTATGTCTATTCCTTACTATTCCATTTCTATGGGTTCCGGGTGGAATGCGGTGAATATTAACGCGGTGAATGGTTTGAATGGCCGGATACCCTTCCTGTCACAGACCTCAAAGAGTAGGTAATGCAAGATAAAATGGATGAAAATAAGTGAAACTGAACAAGGTGTTAGAACAAAGAAATTACTAACACATCCTGTAGATTTCTTTTATTTGTTTTTTTATGTTGAAGTAATTGAAGATATTCTTTATGAAACTAAATTGCACAGAGACTATCTATTAGATAGTATCGTCCTGGCATTTGCCGGGGTTGAAAATTGGAAACCATGGAAACCTAATTCAAGGATGGCCCGGTGGGATTCGAACCCCTTGTCTATTCAGTCGGAGCAGCAGGGTTCATGGTCTTATGCTTTAGTATAGTCCGTATTTCACTGCTCACTGTTAGGAAATGTATGTACAAGGAAATACTTTGAATGAGTTTTAGTGTTTTTGTAAAAAAAAAAAAAAGGATAAATTGAATGATTTATAAAATAAAGCTATATTCTACACAACATTTAGAAATATCAGTGTAAATTGCAGTCGGTGTTGACTGCATTTTTTGTTTGTCTCTGTGTAATTTAGTTTCATAAAGAATATCTTCAATTACTTCAACATAAAAAAACAAATAAAAGAAATCTACAGGATGTGTTGGTAATATTGGCCCTTGATCAATGTTCTGAATGTGGGTCCATGATCCCTATTACTAATGCTGGTCCAGTTGTCTGCTCGCTCACCAGCAGTGTCGCTTATGTCGTTGTTGCTCTCAGATGAACTGTAGGAAGAACTTTACATTTCAGAGTCACTTAAACTAAAATATGACAAATCTTCATCTGAATAATCAAGTATTGAAACTATCTAAACACCACTAACTCGTTTTTCTGATGCCATTACATCCAAAAACCGCCAAAATACGGCAAATACCACGACACGAAAATACTGCGTCATGCAACATACGTATTTATCAGCTGTCACTACCAGGAAAAATATCTTACCGATATGCTGAGGGGAATCCCTACACGAGTAAGGTTGAAATAAACAGCTCTCACCATCTATGAGGACTTTCGTGTACTTCATTGACATCTGCAGCGCGATATTTGAACAGAGCATATATATATGGTTCCGCCCGCCAAAGATGGTTTAAAATCTCAGCAGGCCTCTTGAGCTCCCACATGCCTCGAAGGTTGTGTGGCTGATGGTACACCGAGTGACGGGAAAGTGCCGTGTATTGTGGCTAGCTGCGGCGGAGTTGGCAACACGTGGGATTATCATTGGCGTACGGTGCATGGGCCATAGCATTTCGGAGATTACACGCGAATTCAGGTTTCCGAGGTCAACAGTGTCGAGTGTGGATCTTCAATATCGTACTGCCGCACAGGACGACCACAGGAGTTTAACGAACGGACATCGCCAGGGCTACTGTGAGTCAGATCACTGCCCAGTTGAATGTTGGGAGTCAGGAACCCATTTCTTGTCGAATCGATGCCATTTTACGGGCTCGCGAAGGAGCAACTCGTTATTAACGTGACGTTTGGCTACTAAGTGTACAACTGTAAACAAAATGACTGTACTTACATTGCATCCTCTGCTTTTCCTCCTGCATTGGTATAAAACATCCATGGCTTCTGTTTACCAGCACTGCCTAACCAGATAGAACCACAACAACATTGCTCTTGATGTTTCATGAAATCTATGGCAGAAAAATTAAATACAAAATATTGACTCCTTCTAGATCATTATAGGTAAAACTGTTTAAGTTTGGGGATTGATTTTGAAAATGTATTTTCATGAACTATTAAATATTCCAATATTCAACTCTTCTAGGACTCCTAAGCTT
Source organism: Meconema thalassinum (assembly GCA_946902985.2). Lineage (NCBI taxonomy): Eukaryota > Metazoa > Arthropoda > Insecta > Orthoptera > Tettigoniidae > Meconema > Meconema thalassinum. The sequence goes on from OX336392.1 coordinate 16,713,385, forward strand.
ACGTGAAACTGCCCTCCACCAGTCAGTTCCAATATAAGGTAACATACTGTCCAGTGTAAAAGGGTAAAAGTCTTACTCAACAGACCACTCCAAGGAGAGCTATGCCCTAAAGCATCGCCGTCTATAAGTGTAGAAGCCATTTATACATCAGGTTCAAATGTTGGCACACAGGTGGCTCTGTATGTGTCGTCTAGGAAATCCATGTCTTTTGGATGCCACCGCAACTGCACCCCTCCTTCTAAGGCTTGAAAATTTGCCACAGTACCAGCAGGTAATTTAGTTATTGTTGTTTTAAGGGGCAGAAGTACGAGGTCATCTGCCCCTCTTAACACAGATTAGAGAATACAAATTTGGAATTGAATTTAAAATTTAGAGGTGGACACCTAAAATTGAAAAGATCGAAAATTAATAAAACAAAAAAATTAAATAAAATTAATAATTATAAGAATAAACAAAAATTACGGAAAAACAAAAAAATTATCATTCAAAATCGAACAAGTCGTTGAGTCAATGTTCACTGGAGAATTTAGATTGCTGGCCCTAACCCACTCTCACTTAGAAAGCGGATAACGCGATCAGCAGCTACCATGTCATCGGCTAATATAAGTTTGAGTGTCATCTGCAAACCAAGGTTTCTTCGTAAGTCAGCATGATCCCCACACTCGGTTAAAATGTGGGCCACGGTGAAAACGGCTCCACAGGTACAAAGTGGGGGGTCTTCCCTTCTCATTAACGAGTGGGTGGATCTTGTATGACCTGTCCTTAGCCTACACAAAATGACGGACTCTCTCCGTGACCGGAAAGAGCTCCGCCAAACGCGAGTTGATCCCTTGACCGCTCTCAGTTTACGGGGCAGTGGGTCAGCTAGCCACTGACTCTCCCAAAAAGCCAGAACTTGTAGGCGTAACTGAGAGCAAATATCTCTAGCAAGTACCTCCATTGGTCAAAGTGGTAGTGATACCGCCTCTTTTGCAGCTTGATCAGCTAACTCATTTCCCGCAATTCCCATGTGGCTTGGAAGCCACAGAAAGGTGATTCGAGTGTCAGTGTGGCACAGCCCGGATAGTAGGTCGTGGATTCGCTGCACTAGGTGGTGTTGCGGGAAACATGAAGCAATTGACTGCAACGAACTCAGAGTCGGTACACACGAGAAAGTGGATTCGTGCATCCTGTAGTGCAAACAGCAGAGCTTCATAGATGCAACACCACCTATATACAGGCCTTTGCACTGAATTGAAAATAAGCAAGATGGCGGATACCGAAGGCAGAAGTTTGTAATCATACCTTTGTTGTTGTTTTTGTGCGATTTATTCAGTTTTTTGCTGTAAAATATGGTTTACAAGTGTTGTGTGCCGAAGTGCAGGGGGAATTATGATCATGAGAATAAAGTTCGAGTGTTTAAGTTCCCCGAAGAAGAGAATTTGAAGAAACTTTGGATATCAGCTATTAAACGAGAAAACTTCGTACCAACGAAACATTCTGTGGTAAGTAGACTACCAATACGGTACACGTTTTTTAATTATCTAAGCAGTGTTAGCCTACCGTACCACATAAATAGCCGATACACCGGTAAGCTTAATAATGTAAAGAATCACCTAGGCTGCTATAAATAATTCTAAGAACTATTTCATTGCCTTGCAAGCAACACGTAGGTGACCAAGCCTAGTCATTTTAAGGTTAGAGTTGGAGCAATACTTTGCATTTAGGCTAAGTTTCAAATAATAATAATGAACGGTGTTTCCTCATTAATTAATTAATAAACGAATCTCCCAACATGCGAGACAAGTTTGTTGTGCATGGACGAATTAAACATGTGATCAAATACCGTACTGAAAATGTTTTAGTGTGATAATTATAGATTTATTTTTAATGCATGCATATTGAGAATCGGTGTTCAAAGCTAATGATTTATATAATTGAGTCTGGCCTCACTGGAAAGTCATTTAATATGCACCACAAATTGCTCAGATTCCTGAGTAAGTAGGTACCTAACCCCTTTATTGCTCCCAGCGGAGATGTTTTAATAGGAAATTCCCCAGTGAAGGTAACTGTTTAAAAGCAAGATATAAAATATAAGTAGACCTGTAGCTCAATAGTTTGTTCTAAAACTAATCTTCTGATACCGGTACCATATAGTACTCGAGACGAAAGAGTAGGCCTAGAAAAAATGCTAGCCTATGGTACTCCATGATTTACAGTACCGGTACCGTATTTATACCTTGGTTGGCAATTGATATTTTTAAATATAGGCTAAGTTACTCTATACATGCCAGAAATCACTACTATTTCCCTAAATATACCCAGGTGTGTAGGCTACTTCGATGATAAGCTGTATTCTTTGCATATTCATAACAATTTCTTGTCCAATATACAACTTTTTATGGAATTATCTGCTGAATTTTAAGAAATTTGGTCAGTTATCATGAACCATATCACTAAGATATTTCTCAATACATTGAGTAATAATAAATACATTCCTAGATCACTTGGAAAGTGCAGCAGTTATCTCACTAGGACCCAAAGAGCCCACTGTGACGATGTAGCTCAGAATGTAAGATTAATTATCGGTAGGCCTATACACTTTACTTCAATGAATGTTACTCAGTATGATTCTTTTGCAAATTGCAGGTTTGTGAACTGCATTTTAATGCTCAAGACATTCGACAGAATACTGTATTCAATTGTGAAGATGGCCAAGAGATTACACTCCCATTAAAAGTGCCAAGACTTAAACCTGGTGCTGTTCCATCTCGTCTACCAAATTGCCCAGAGTATTTAAGTACCCCAAAGTCCTACAGAGACAGCCCTCAGGAGAAGAGAGCTAGGAGAGAAAATAGGAACCTGCAGACTGCAATTGAAGAAAGTGAGGCAGAGTTTAATCTGCAAAATGAGGCATTGTCATTTTCCAGCTTCGAGGAACTGAATGATAAAATAGGACTTCTCAATACACCAGAGTCATGGAGTGTAATTTCTAAGGACAACAACATTTTAATTCTTTTCATCACCTTCTGTCCTATGCCTAAGGTTATTTGTAGTGTAGTGATTGCAGCATCATTACAGTTAGAAGTGTACTACAAGGAAGTTAAGTTAGACAGGATAGGTGATTTCCTGTTCCCAAATATTGTAATGAACATTTCTGACATTAGAAACATCCTTGAACGTTTGGATACACTCAATTTTAATGGGGACGAGAAAAAAAATAGTTCCTCTGAAATCTTGGCGTTAGCTTCGAACATTTTGGAATCTGTAAGCTTATCAAACCCAGACTTAGTAGAACATATTGAATTTGTTACAGAGCAAATTAGACTTTGGTCTGGGCAAAAGAGAGTTTATAGCCCTTCCTTTCTGATTTTGTGTTCAATGCTACAATCAATCTCGCCCCACAGCTATGCGTACTTGAGACATTTAAATGTAATAGTGTTGCCCCATCCATGCACGATCAGGAGGCTATGTTCTACATTCAGGTTAGATCCTCGAGTGGAGCAGCACGAGGAGAATTTTTTGAACTATATAAAGAACAAATTTTCTGGCAATGAATGTGATAAATTTGTTGTACTCATGATGGATGAAGTGTATGTGAAACCAATGATGGATTACAAAGGTGGTAATATTGTTGGAAAAGCTTTCAACAGCGAGAAACTGGCAACAAGTGCCTATTGCTTCATGATATCTAGTCTACTGTCAGATGTTAAGGAAATGGTACATGTACTGCCAGTGAAATCCATGTCTGGGGAACAGTTGCACTGTATACTGAAGAAAATTATTATTGGCTTGGAAGAAATAGGATTTCATGTGGTTTGTGTAGTAAGTGACAACAGTTCTGTAAATAGGAAATGTATGCAGCAGTTTTCACCGCAGAAAGAACTGAAGTGTGTTTACCCTCATCCTGTCGATGAAACAAGGCCTCTTTTCTTTGTATTTGACTCTGTCCACTTGCTTAAGTGTGTCAGAAACAACTGGTTGAACCAAAAAGATGAAGGTATGTGCATGAACTATCCTGATTTTGACCCAGTTAGCAATGATGTACACAAAGCCTCATTTTGCTCTGTGAAGAAATTGCAAAATATAGAGCATGATAAGTTGGTGAAGTATGGCTACGGTCTCTCTGTAAAGGCCTTATGCCCTACTTCACTTGAACGGCAAAATGTAAAACTTGTTCTTCAGGTTTTTAATGAAAATGTCATTGAAGGGTTGAAAGTTATGGGGGAAAAGGGTGACTTATTGCATTATAAACAAACTGCCTGGTATATTGAACTAATGTTAAATTGGTGGAATATAGTAAATGTAAGAACTCCCGGTAAAGGAGCAAGACTCAACAATATCCTCATGTGCCCAGTGTCATCAGATTCTATTGAAATTGTTAATTATTTACATAAATTCTTGCAGTGGCTAAATAAGTGGAAAAAACTAAATGTAAAAGGGTCATTGTCCTCTGAGACAATGGCTGCCATGATACTGACAACAGAAGGCTTGTTAAAGTTGAAAGATTATTGCTTGTCAACTCTAAATTTCTCTTATGTTCTGTTTGGGAAGTTTCAGACTGATGTATTAGAGGGAAGGTTTGGCAAATACAGGCAGTTGGCAGGTGGCCAGTACAATATTTCAATAAGGCAGGTGTATGAAGTAGAACACAAGCTAAGGATTCAATCATCCATGTCCCTAAAGATCAAATCCAACTTATTTGGTGAAATTAAAATAAATGAATTGTGTGAACCTACCTCAGAGGCTCCTGAGTTTCCCACTGATGAGCAAAAATTCATTGACCGTATATATATAGATGACAGAGATTTTGATGGTTGTAAGGATGATATCCCTATTCTAGTGTACTTGGCAGGGTATTGTTGTTATAGTGTGACTAAACGATTACAATGTAGTCATTGCAAGGAAATTCTTTGTACCAGTGAATTTATTGACCTTGATGATGAGGCATACCATTTGATCAGGGATAAGGACAGAGGTAGGCTCTTAGTCCCAGAAATGTATGTTGTAAATGTTGTTGTTCACAATTACTTAATAGTTTTAAAGTTGTGTGGTGACCTAGAATCTGATTTTCTTAAAGTTGAGAACCACAGGGAGCTTGTGAGTAACATTACAATGCAATTTGTTCGTTCCATGGAACTTTTGTGGGAGCCTGATATTTGCATGAAAGGACACACTGTAGAAAATGTTTGTAAGAAAGTGGTATGGGTATCCACCAACATCCTACTGAACAATTATTGTAAGAAAAGAAATTCTTTACCAAAGTCGACATTCTCAAAGAAATCTACAATTTTCTATAAGCGTTGAGACATTCCTTCGAGGATAAATACAATAGAGTGCACATTGCCACACTGCGCCTGTACTGTGACGTGAGAGCAACACCTGGTCATGCCCTACACGTGTACTAAAATGGTTCGAATCAGTGACCCATGCATCGTATCCTCCCCTTGTTAGTAATGAATAGAACTCACTTTAAATAGCCCAATTCTATCATCACGTGTAGTATTTCAGTGTTCCAAACCACCGCAGTTCCCTGCAGTCAGCTGATCGAGATGTTGCTGTCAACAATGTGATGTCATCAGCCATCTATTGGATTTAAGATCGAAAAGACATTCAAATAAAATGCAACGACCTCGTAATTCTGCCCCTTAAAACAACAATAACTACCGTACCTAAAATTCAATCTTCTCCTGTGATATTTGTAAATATTTTCTAGAATAATACCTATTTCATCCAGAGTTTTTCAGTTGTCATGTTTGAACTGAGGAGTGAAGAATTCATGCCTGCCTAGTAGCCTAATTATAAAATATGTTATATTATATTTAATGACAAAAGGTGCATCCTGTCACTGTTATAATTACAAATCACATTTTTACAAAAGTTAGCCTAATTTTATAATATGCATTGTCAACAAGAATCAGTACCCCACTTCAGTCCCTCTGTTGTGTTCAAAATCATTTTCAATATTCCTCTACTCCAGTATTTTAAATGCGATCATTGCAGTTGGCCTTTAAATGAATCCAATATAGCACATTGTGGTTCCCCAGCTACCGTATCTGTCTTCCAAGGTACTTTGTTTTTCACTTTTTGTTACTGTGCCTGAAATTAACAATCGCCCAATAAAACTGGAGCGCCTGTTTTTCCAAAATCACCGTACCAAAAATAGATAGATACTCCAGCTACATAACTGTGATCCACCCGCTAGGCTTTTAGAATATTTCTATATGCCACATTGTTTCTGGTAGTAATACAAAACCCAACTTGAAAATGGCTTTTGAATACCAGCCATTTATGTGTCAAATCTGATTTTATGGCAGATGTACATTTTGATCTCTCTGTTAATAGTCAGCCCAAAGGCTGGTTGGATCCTCAACAAGCACCACTGTAAGTTATGCTAATAGAAACCCACAAAGCAGCACTATGATGAGACATACTAGGCAAGGTTCCTCTGTACAACTTGAGTACAGTTAGTGTCAGTACTGATGTACTGACTCAGTACATGGCACCAGCCATACCTTGGTAGCTTCCACATAATCGCAATCATGAATGAAATGAGACATTAGTGAAAAGCCACATTTTGCTCCAGCCTGTGCGACAGACACAAAAACACTACAATCATCAAGAGATGGCACAAGTAAATATTTGGATCATGTTTGTCAAATTTCAGGTTGTCATACTTATTTCCGATGAGAAGATGCAACTGTTTAATTATGTACTCTTATTAGATTCAGCTACTCCACTATTCACACCATAAATATATCCATTCAGCAAGTATGTCAACAGACAATCTTGACAGCTTATGAAATTTGAAATCAATTTTATTGTTTTTTAGTCTAATAAGTGAATTTATTTTCAGTCGGTCTTCATGTTAAGGGACACTGGGACTGAGTTTTCATATTTCTGTAATTATCAATGGATATTGTTCTAATTTTACACACATCACTCAAATACTAATATACACTATACTACTGATTTACACTTTTCGATCTCTAACCGTTTAGGAGATATGATTATTTTTATATAGAAATTATGCAAATTTTGAAAACGGTCCTTGCGTTAAACAGATAGAGGTAGCTCATTTATCATGACTTTCCCATATAGATATTTAGTATGAAAGCAATCCTTGTGATTGGTTTTGAGTTCATATGAATATGTGTTGAGAAATAAATTAACTCATTTCACAATTTTTTTTATTCCATTAATTGCCTATTATTTAAAATTAGAATATTTTTAATGACAAACCTAAGAATACTACAGTAAAACTAATCACTGAACTTATGGATGCATTAATATAGAATATGAATACAAATTTGCAATATTATAGCAGCAAATCTAATGCGCAAGGACCAGATGTTGTATCAAAAAATGGGAAGCCGCGATAAATGGACTTTTATAAAAACATGCATATTTTTTGGTTATCAGCTTTCAATTTTAGGTAATTATCAATGAATATTGTTATAATGTTACACACAGCACTCTAATAGTAATATACACTAGACTTCTGATTTACACTTTTCTATCTCTAACCGTTTAGGAGATACGATTATTTGAATATGAAAATATGCAAATTTTGAAAATGATCCTTGCGTTAAACGGATAGAGGTAGGTCATTTATCATGACTTTCCCATATAGATATTTAGTATGGAAGCAATCCTAGTGATTGGTTTTAAGTTCATATGAATATTTGTTGAGATATAAATTAACATACAGTATTTCACAATTTATTTATCCCATTAATTGAAAATTAAAATATTTTTAATGGCAAAACTATGAATACTACAGTAAAACTAATCACTGTGCTTATGGATGCATTAATATAGAATATGTATAAAAATTTGCTACATTATAGCCACAAGTCTGATGCATATGGGGTGAATTTTGTTCCAAAAAATGGGAAGCTCAGATAAATGCACTTTTATAAACCCATGCATATTTTTTTAGTTATCAGCTTGCCTTGTCAGCTAAAACTGCCCAGCACCATATGTTAACACCCTCTTTCTTGCTTTTCTGAGCTCCTTATTAGGAAAATAGGTACAGAAATACTCGCCTCAATGAAAGTCCATGAATAGGAGGCGTTCAAATACCACGCACTAGACATTTCAAGAATTCGCTGGGCCTTTAAATATGGCGGAATTTGGAAAAGACTTTCACTAAATTGTCCGCTGGAGTCAGGGGCATAATTATACCAAAGAATAAAAAAATCAATATTTTTGCAATTTCTGACAATAACTCAGTCCCAGTGTCCCTCTGTACCCAATTAAATTGGGCGAGGAGTAAAACTTTTCAATTCACACTTGCGTACAGGACCTCTAAAAATACTTGGATTAATTAAGCACTTAAGTGTATAATTAATCCAAATAATTTTTCCACATTGACAGAAAGTTGTGAGTCGATAGTCCTACGTTTTACTCCCCGACCAATTTAATTGGGCCAATTAACATGTGGAGCAACTAAAATGCAATTAATTCATTAGATTATGAATGCAACATTGAAAAATGACTTCGAAAAGTTCAAGTTGTATGGACACCATTTTTGTGGCACCAAATATTAGAATGTTATCCTGAAAGTCTTGAAATAGCCTATTATGAACAGTCTCTCCTCCTCTCACCCTGTCTGTCGCATTTCTCCGCCCTTTGTAGCCTTACAGCCTCAATATATTCGAAAGCCATCCACTGTGTTAAAGTTTCATTGTCTCTATAACTTATACAGGATTGTCGGCCTCTCCCCCCATGTGTCCAATGACATTTCAAATATCTTCAAGCTCAAATGAGTGCCTTTTGTTATGGTTTAGAAAGTCATACCTCACATATAAAAATATTTGGTTTAGTAATGTAGTCATTGTGCTTCAACAGCTATTGGATCAAAATTTAATGCTTTTCAGTCGGTCAACATGATTGTATCCAATTGTAATGGGTGTTTCTCTACTCTTGAAAAAAATTTACATGAGAGTAATAAATGCACTTAGATGACTAGTTTTGACATGGATTAATAGCCTGAGTGAAAAGGATCTGATGTGACATTGTGTGTTTATGTGAATAGCCTACTATATATTTTAAACTAGCAGAGACATTGCTGTGTTAAGGGTATTTTATGCTCAACTTTGCATCCACTCACAGTGTATGTAAATATTTAGGATGCTCTGGATATGAAAATGAAAATAATAAAATATACACCTCATATTTGTAGGTGACAGGTATGATGTGCAATAAATTACTAGAAAAAAGCCAATCAAATTAAGAAACTGTTGCTTTGGTAAGAGCATAAAATAATTGTAAATTCGGTTGTACCCTAATCTTAACTTATTGGCTAAGTTATAAACAATAACAAGATTGAAATTAGATTAACTCGTGGTGTAGTGGCTAGCATTCTTGGCTGCCGCCCCGGATGTCCAAATTCGATTCCCGGCTCCCCAAAGAAATTTTAATTCTAGTCTGAGGGCTGGAACGGGGTACACTCAGACTTGTGAGGCAAAACTGTGAATTCCACAGTACGGTACATTTGAGAAATAAATTATCAACTTGTAAAAAAAAAAAAAAAAAAAACAGTTTACCTTTCTGCTTAGTAAATTGACAAATATTTAGATATTTGCTATTCATACTCCATAGATCATAATGGAAAATTCATTAAGTATAAAATTTTATTTGTGTGTTGTGTTGTATTTTACTTTTTTTGTATTGCCAGTAATTGTAGGCTATATAAACTTTGAATCTTATCTAAAATAATTACACAACGTTATATGCTCTAAGTTATTGGTTGATATTTCTGGGATTTTGCGGTGACAATCCCCTGAAAATACTCACAATTTTCCAGGATAGCCAGCCCCCCCCCGAAATAAAATTGTATATACGCCCCTGACTGTGGCTGATGGCATTATCATAATAGTAAATCTATAATTTAAATGATGAAATGTGTACCCGGAAGTTTTCGTGAAGAAGACACAGTTACATGTCAAGTCTAGATATCTAGCTAAAAACCTGATCTTATGCAAATATTGAACATAACTGTATCAAATGCGTATATTTTACTGCTGTTAATTTAGCGCTATGTTTTGTGGCCAGTGAACTGTTGACATAAAATTGATCCAGAAACAGTAAAATAGTGTATGTTTCATTTTTTCCTACGGTACGGTACCTAGTTTCCCGTGAGGTTTCATTTTCAGGTGAAGGATGAGAAGAAGCTTATTCAGTAGGCCTAGTATATTTGTTTGTTACGTAAGTAAAGGTAAGAAGGATGAAGTCATCATAATAGCCTAAAAATGCTGCCGACTACTATGTATCAGTTGGAAGGAACCCGTCATATGGGCCATGGCCTGCGGCGAGCTCCAGCAGCTCTGCCTACAGTGCCCGCCATCTTGTTTGAATGCAAAGGCCTGTTATCTAGGTGGTGTTGATAGATGGCAACGAGCTCCGCAGTAAACACACTACAGGCCTCAGGCAAAGAGATCTTGGTATTTGCACCATCAATAACATAAGTACAATCTACCTTCTCGTCCACCTTCGAATCATCCGTGTAGAGAATGCCAGCGTCCGGAAATTGGTGAACTATGCTGTGGAACTGCCTCCGGTAAACGGTGGCATCCGTGTTCACCTTAGGACCTTGGTGTAGATCTAACAATTTCCGGACGCGGAACTTGCCACGGAGGCACCTCGCTAGATGTCCGGATCATACAGGGACCTACAGCCACTCCTATTTCAGTACACGAGCTATCAAGTCTAATACCAACCGGCTTAGTGGCACGAGGCCGGTTGGCGTACCCCTGGTGGTTTTGGGTACCGAAGAGAGCTCGATAGCTCGTATGTTGCGGCATTTGTTGCACATTGGCAGCATATGCTACAAGCATATGTTGGCGTCTATAATTTAGAGGTGGAACACCCGATTCGGCGAATAGGCTGGGTAGCGAGTTGGTCCGGAAGGCACCAGTAGCCAGCCTAACTCCACTATGGTGGATACTGTCCAGCATTTTCAAGGTTGCCGGCCCTGCTGAACCGTATGCCGCTGAAGCATAGTCTAGCCGGGACAGGACGAGGGCTTGGTAGAACCGTAGCAGCACCGCATGGTCAACCCCCCCCATGTAGTGCCGCTAAGAATCTTCGGCATGTTCAGTTTCCTGACACACATCGTTTCCAGTTGCCGTATATGGTGCTGCCATGTTAATTTGATGTCAAAATGGAGCCCCAGGAAGCAATAAGTTTCATCCAACGGCAACGCAGCATCCCTGAGATGTTGTTCAGGGTGTAAATGTAGCCTCCGGAGCGGACAAAAATGGACGAGGGAGGTTTTCGCTGCTGAAAAACGAAAACCCTGGTCGTGAGCCCACCTGTCGACCCGGTTAATAGCTAGCTGCAATTGCCGTTCCACGACTGCCATACTTCCGGAGCTGTAATGCAGAGCTAAATCGTCTACATACAGCGATGGAACTGTGGACCCGGCGGAGGCAACAATGCCGTTTATGGCAATCGCGAACAAGGTGACACTTAGCACAGAACCCTGAGGAACTCCATTTTCTTGGTGATAATATTGGGATAATATCCTACTGACCCTTACACGAAAGAGACGGACGGACATGAAATCCGCAATGAAAGTCGGTCGATTACCACGGAGTCCCCACTCATGAAGGGCGGCAAGGATCCCGTAGTGCCATGTGGTGTCATAGGCTTTCTTGAGGTCAAAGAAAACCGTAACTAGGTGGTGCTTTCAGTGAAATGCCTCCTGTATGGCACTTCAAGTCATACCAGATGGTCGGTGGTGGACCTATGAAAACAAAATCCACACTGGCACTCAGACAGGAGACCTCTCTCCTCCAAGAACCACACAAGCCGACAGTTCACCATCTTCTCCAGCAGCTTACATAGGCTATTTGTTAGACAAATGGGCATATAGCTGCTTACAAACTTGGGATCCTTTCCAGCCTTGGGAATCGGTATCACGATCCCCTTTCGCCATTGGGATGGAAACTCCCCTTCAATCCATATACGATTGAAGAGGACCAACAGTTGTTTTGTACTGAATTCGCACAAATGTTTTAACATTTGATTATGTATGCTATCCGGACAAGGAGCCCTATCCCTGCACAGTGCAAGCGCACTGCGCAGTTCCCATTCAGAGAATGGTACATTATAGGACTCCGAAGCAGCAGTGGCAAAGGACAAAGGGTGAGCTCCTGCCTCTCACTACAGAGTAAGAAATGTAGGATCGTAACTCCCAGAGCAGGATACATCGGAGAAATGCGATCCAATACTGTTGGCAATGGCGATATGGTCCGTGATGATGTCTCCATTGATGGAGACTCCGGGTATCGTCAAAGATGTCGGGAGTCTGGAGATCCAACGAATCTTAGTCCACACTTGAGATGGAGTATGCGCCGTCAAAGACAACACATAATTTTCCCACATTGCTTTCTTACTCTCGCGAATTAGATATCGGGCTCTAGCACGGATCCTTTTGAAGGTGATAAGGTTGACCATGGTGTTTTGCACCTGATAGCATTTGAAAGCACATCGACGATCTTTAATGGCTGCTGCAATCTCGGGGGTCCACCAAGGGACAAGCTTCCGGCGGGAGTTGCCGGATGAGGAAGGTATTGTTTCCTCAGCAGCAGCCAAAATACCATTCGTTATGTGAATGGTATGATCGTCGATACTCTCATAGGTATCTTCGGCAAACACCGCACGTGCCGTGAAAGTTGGCCAATCAGCCCGACAGAGAAGCCATCGACTTGGTAACTCAATGGCTCTCTGTTTCGGAAGAGTAACGATAATCGGGAAATGGTCACTATTACAAAGGTCGTCGTGTACACCCCACTGTAGCAGGGGAACCAGCGCATGACTGCACAAGGTGATGTCGACACTTGAATAAGTGCCGTGTGCAGAGAAATGCGTAGGTTTCCCTGTGTTCAACAAACACAGGTCCAGCCGCCTGATCAGTCTCTCAAAATCTCTCCCTTTACCGCTAGTGGTAGCGGAGCCCCATATGGTGTTGAGGGCATTAACATCTCCCAGAAGGAGAAACGGTGGGGGGAGATGAGAGACTAGATCCACCAGCTGGTTGTAATCCAGTTGAGAATCAGGCGGGATGTACAAGTTACATACTGTTGCAACTGCTTCTGAGTACGCAACGGCACCTCTTCACCTAAGAGGCTAGAGTGGACGAGAGTGCAGATGCCACCGGGGGCCACAGCTCCGTCCACCTGGTCTTTAGAGAAGAGTTTGAAGTGACGCATTGTTGTCTCATGTCCAGGACGAAACTCGGATTCCTGAAGACAGACAATGGTTGCCGAAAACGAAGATATTAATTGACGTAACTCAGCGAGATGACCAGAATAGCTATTACAGTTCCATTGTAATAGTGCCATAGTGTGGACTTAAGAAGAAGTGGGTCTTCTACCTACGCTTGACCATTTGCCACCCTTCCCCATCTCTAGTGTGAGATGATGGGGCAGGAGAGCACTCCTTAATCTCCGCATCTCTGTCTGAAGACGAAGAAAATGGTGGGGGCGCTCTCCTGGATGGCACTCGGTCCTCGTCGGACTTTACGAAACTCGCTCTTGGGGAAGAGCGAGAGCGGTGTCTAGGGACTTTCTCCCAGTCCGAAGACTGGGTATCTGTCCCCGACACGTCCCGAAGAGGTTTCATTCTTGATCGGCGCTGACGTCTATTTGGGGAAGTAGGTGGTCTCTTTCCCACAGACACCAGTTCCTTACAAAACAAGGCCGCTTCTGCTGTCACCGCTCCACTGGTGGTGGTGGGAGTGGGATGGCCAGCCGATACGTGAGCAGCCCTGTCTTTAGGAGAGGAAGAGAAACGGTGCTGAACCGTTCCTCTCTCCTCCGCCGATCTTTTTTCCTTTTTGTATGGGAGTTCCTTCATACGGACGGGTTTAGTTTCAGCCAACTTCGCTCCCTTGATGGTCGTGGGAGCGGAAAGGCCAGCAGAGACAGTAGCCACCCCGTCAGCAGGAGGGCGAGAGAGACGATGACAAACCTTCTCTCTCTTCTCCACTACAACTTTTTTCATATCGGGTGGGCTGGAAGAAGGACCAGCCCTGGTCGGCAAAGTCTTCTTTCCCCGGTTAGCTGGGGAAGACTAGTTCGCCGACCGGTTCGAAGAAGAAGAGGACTTCTCTTTTCCATGGCCGAAGAAGGTTCTGGAACCTCCTTCGGGCTGACAGTGCTCACTGGTACAGCGAGGGGAGATTTTAAAATCGTACTGAAAGAGGACATCGAGGGTACTGCACTGGAAACTTTTACGGCGGGGGAGATTGAAGGCGTCGCTGCAGCTGCAAACGATACCCGAAATTCGGGGGCATTCATATCACTGTACCTCTTGCCAGCGTCGTGATATGAAAGCCTGTCAAGAGTCCTGATTTTCTTAGTGAATTCAGGGCACTGTTTTGACCGTGGAGAGTGACTTCCTTGGCAGTTGGGACATATCGGGGGAGGCGTACACCTCTCACCCTCATGTGTCCCCTTGCCACACTCTCTACGAATGGCCTTCGCAGTACACCTGGCGGAAACATGCCCGAATCTCTGGCATTGGTAGCAGCGCATGGTGGAGGGATGTACGGTCGAACGTCACAATGGTAGGACGTGACCTTCACCTGTTTAGGAACCACATCACCCTCAAAATGGAGAATGAAAGCGCCGGTATCGACGCTGTCCTCTCCAATTTTCCGGGTGATGCGCCTAATTTTGGTGACTCCTCTCGTCCCCAGATCCCGCATTAGTTCTGCATCTCTATTTAGAATAAGATCGCGGTGAAATATAATCACGCGGACCTCATTCAGCGTTTCGGGCTTAGTGACCTTAACAGGAATTTTGCCGAAATGCATGCATTCCAGCAACGCTTCGGTTTGCTGCCGGCAAACGGTATGCAGCAAGAGCTGCTCATTCCGGAGCTAGGAAATTCCACTCAGTTCACCAAATTTCCCCTCGATTTCTTCAGCAAAGATGATCGATTTCCTGAATTAAAAATCTTGCCCGTCTGTCCTGGTAGCTACCAGGTAGCGAGGAGACCTATCAAGCGTAAAATGCTTGTTCAATTCTTCATCCCAAGGTGTATACACCTTGGAATTTACATGACACTTCAGAGACGGCTTTTTAAGGGTGCCACCCTGTGATTTTTTTACCTTTTAGTGGTCATCCCAAATCATCCTCCCCGAATACTAACTACTCCGAACGAGGGCCATCACTGTGGGCGCCACCCAGCCAAGGCA
Organism: Meconema thalassinum; assembly: GCA_946902985.2. NCBI lineage: Eukaryota > Metazoa > Arthropoda > Insecta > Orthoptera > Tettigoniidae > Meconema > Meconema thalassinum. Next base: position 16,728,575 of record OX336392.1, read on the forward strand.
ATACCCACCTGGCTTAGCAGGTATTGCTCGGGGTCCAGTGCCTTGAATAGGCACTTCCCCCTCGGCATGCACAGTGATATGTTCGGCGCAAATATTCGGCCGTGCAGGGACCTCCGTTGTGAGGCGGATACTACTGCAAGGGTAATTGGCGCACCCACCTGACGGGATTGGGAGTACCGTCCAAGCTTTCTGGCCAGATGGCCAAGTTGGTGGCCCTTCCCCAGGCAGCATGCACGTTTATTTCTTAGGGTCAAACCAAAAATGGAACCGGAAGTCGAAAAAGACCTTAATAAGGCCCCCCCTATTAGTCGCCTTTTACGACAAGCAGGGGATACCGTGGATGAATTCTGCCCTCCCCATCATCAGGGTATCTTCCAAATCAAAGTCAGTCGGTCTTGTCGGTCCTATTAGTCGCCTCCTACGACAGGCAGAGCATACTGTGGGTGTATTCTAACCCGCAACCCACACGGGGACCAGCAGGTAATTGAGGTTTGAATCCAGACTGTGGTCACATTTCCAAATCTTACTCAACAGATATGACCTCTCCAGAGAGAGTTATGTCTTTAAGCCATTTCTGTGTTTCAAGGTCATTGGTATTATTCTACATGATTGGCTAATACTCCACTCCTGTGTGTGATAAAGAGCCTGGCATGCTATGGACCACTTTCCAGGAAATGTTCGGAATGCTTCCTATACTGTATATGACATTCTTGATAGACCGTGTCATTTGCAAGTGACAGTCACAAAATACGAAGAATACTAAAGCAACCCTCCATAGAAATTACAGCATTTACAGACTAAAATAAAATATCAGCAACATTCTCAAGAGCCCCAAGACCCCATTGACCCACTGGACTCTACAGGTGTATACAAAAATCCATGTTCATGAGGCCAATTGTATTTTGGCACTACTAAGCGAAGTGTTTAAACAGGAATCAAGGAACATTCCAGTTCATCAGACTCCAAAGAACAGATAAATCTGGTGTAGTAAAACATGCCTGGGAAAGGGCTCACAGAATCCAATTGAAGAGACAGAAATACTCTCTAGAATATCAAACTATCATGCCCCAGACTTTACAGAGAGTCAAACCAAATTTATAAATTTCTGCATAATCTTAATATGGAAATGAAGATAAGATGGATAAGATTTGCAAACCTGCAATCAGCCTATCCCAGGACACAATATTTCCAGGAAAGCAGCACACATCCCACTAGGTTCCCCTCTTTTCAGACATGGGGCCAGAGCATTCTACAACAGCTATCCCAACACAATAACCTCACCATGTGTGAACTGAACCAAAGAATTGCCAACCATTTACATTTTGTGTTAGTTCCAGAACATTACAATAGACTATGTTTAAACCTCAGACAAACACCACTTCAAACCACTCAGAATAAATCTTTCAAAATGCCAGCTACTCTTGCCGGAGAAATGTCAGTTTGAAGAAGAGTAGAAAAGGATCTAACAACCGAAACATTTAACTGAAGATTCTTCACTCAGCTGTTAAAGCCTACACAAATATACATATTTATATCACTGCTATGATTATTCTTCAGCAAGTCTTTGTTCTTCACAAGCATATGAAAGAATTCATTGCAAGTTTCATATAATTTACCTTGATCTTGATCACTAAGATTACCTGAGAAATATCTGGGTCACTGATATCGATGAAGAATGGAAATTCCTTTCATAACTTTTGATTGAAGGAGCACTTTAGCTTCTTAGACTTATTTTTGTGCTAATTCAAGCAGCATTATTATTATTTAAAACAAAACAACACACTGTACACAATGTGACATAATACTGTATAACCAGGAGGTCCTTCTGCACCCTGCTTTCTACATATTATAAGTGCGCATGCGTAGAGCCCTGTGCGTTATCCGAATCCACTGGCATTACTACAATGGTTGGTGGTTGGTTCTTAAGTTTAGGGGCTGCGACAACACGGTCATGTAGCCCCGTGTACTTTGGGTGTGTGTAGAATCTGTCTGGTAACCAGTGTTAATTGTGATGACTGTAATAGTGTTATCTGTTTTTTAACTTAAGTACTGCAACTTAGAATTTTTCAAATAGTTCCTACTTTTGCCGCCAAGCGCCACCGTCAATGACTACTAGGCCAAGTTCATAACTTAGCTACTAGACGCCACCGCAGTCGGCTCTTGGCAATGAACGTAGAAACCTAAGAGCGTTTATTACATTCTTAACCTATCCAATTTAGCTTCACACGGGTGCAATTAGTGGAAGGTTCTTTAACATGCCATAAATCTATGACATGGGACCACCGTATTTACTTCCCCTCTGAAGGAAGGCATACTGAGGGATTTTTAACGCTCTTAAAAAATCCGACGGCTTCGGCCGGGTTTGAACCCGCTATCTCATTACTACAATATTTTTAATTAATTACATAAAGCATAAAAGCCGGCCCCGTGGTGTTGGGGTAGCGCACCTGCCTCTCACCCGGAGGCCCTGGGTTCAATTCCCGGCTCTGTCAGGGATTTTAGAAACTGACGTGAGGGTTGGAACGGGGTGCACTCAGCCTCGTGAGGACAATTGAGTAGCTGTCTGACAGTGAGGCAGCGCCCTGATCACGAAAACCAAGATTAACGGCCGAAGGGACCCGATGCGCTGATCATGCGTCACCCCAATATCTGCAGGCCAAATGGCTGGGCAGCGGCCGCTTGGTTGGCCTTAGCCCGTCATCGGCTGTATAGTGCCAGGGGTTTTTTTTTTTGTTTGATCAAGTATTAAAGCAACACATTTAGACATTTGAGCAGAAAGTCGTTCCCTTAGGCTTTGTGTGTCATGTGCTATGTTTATAATGAATGTTATTCAGCCAGAATTGCAACTCTTTTCAGTTTGAATGAGATTAGCTTAAATCATCAGCTTACATTTGTCATGGAAAAAAAAAAAGGAAAAAATATGATATGTCTTGAAGAACCGGGTCCTAGGAATGGTATTCAGCAAGTTTGGATTGTATCCTCAAACATGATCCGCAGCTTATCTGCTATCCGCACAGCCATGCAAACTATATCCGCTGAGCAGGGCTTTACCCATACCCATATGCACAAATGAACTTGATGCTCAATCGCTATTTCGAAAGGAGCACTACAATGTGCTATATATTTGGATGCCGTGAAACAAATACTATACACTTTCTGTAAAAGGGGGTTTGTATTCACGCCAAATTTTACCGAAGGCGTGAAATGGTCACAAACAGCATCTGCAGCAGGTTGATGATCTTCTGTTTCATTTAGTTCAGTAGCGTAGCGTCAGGGTAGACAAGATAGACAGGTTATATTATTATTTATTGTAATGTGTTTTTCTTTTTCTCAGAGTTCTTAAGCCATAATAGTAATTTTCATGACTTAAAAGATTCAGCGCTTGTACATGCAGTAGGTTACTGCGTTCAAACGAGGCAGATAGACACTTTGAGAAATGTCTCTCCTCGCTTCTTGTTAACGCATGCGAGACCGTGCGCGCGCCGCTATCCCCTTCCCCTCACCCCGCTTCGCCAATGCTCCACCTCGCTGCCTACCGAGACTAGAATAGACATGTCTTTTCTTTGGAGATGCGGGAACGTTTCGTGTGTCTGTATTTACTGTGCCTTAGATTCTAGTTATATTAACAATGGAAAGTGATGAGCTATTAGTTGACATGGACAGTGTAACTTTTGATTCTGTTAGTTTTCTTCAGAGTAATTCACTATCATCAATAACATTTGAACAAAAGTTAAACCTAAAATCTAAAATTAATCACCCTCAGTTGGATTTGTGCCAAAAGGATGGCAAAGTTACAAGAAAATTTCAATGCAGTTGGTATTCGAAATATAGATAGTTATGTGGTTTTCAGCACACAAAGTCACTACACTGTTATTACTGTTTGATGTTTGGGGGCGAAGAACCATGGTCTCGTATGGGTATCACAAAAATAAAAAATTTTGAGGCAAAATCTCTAAAACATTCACGGACCAAAACACACATTAAAAATTCAGAGATGTTTCACATGCTAGGAAGAAACAGAATTGACCATTGTTTAGCGGAAACAACGCGATTAGCAGCTGTGAAACATAATGAAAATGTAACTCGAAATAGACGAACAGTGGGTCCCCTAATAGATGTAGTGTGTCATCTTGGGCGGCAAGAACTTGCCTTTAGAGGCCACAGAGAAGACCATGAATCCCTTAATAAGGGCAATTATTTAGAAACCCTCGATTTGCTGGCCATAGAAGAATCACCTTGAAGGCAGCTCTATTTTTAAAGGTATGTTTATAGACATACAAAATGATTTTATCCAATCTGTCACTAATGCAGTAAAGGAAATGATTGCAGAAGAGCTTTCGTCGTGTGAATTTGTGGCCATTCAGGCAGATGAGACTACTGACGTGTCCGTCAAGACACAATTAAATGTAATTGTGCGATATGTCTGTAACTCGAGAGTCGAGGAAAGATTTTTAGGATTCTTTGATGTATCCTCAGATAAAAGTGCACAGGGTTTGGCAACACACATAATTTCCGTTCTGGAAGAATATAAAATAGATAAGAAAATAGTGTGTCAGACTTATGATGGAGCTACTGTAATGTTGGGTCGCAACAATGGTCTTCAAGCAATTATCAGACACCATTGTCCCATGGCATTATGTGTACATTGTTACGCGCATCAATTAAACTTAGTTCTTTTACATGGAGCCAAGAGCATCAAAGAAGTTAAACTTTTTATTTGCAACATCACAGCCTTTCATGCCTTTATCAGCTGATCATCATCTCGTTCAGAGCTATTAAGAGAAAAAGGATTTAAATTGCCTCATTCTGCTGCAACAAGATGGAACTATTACTCCCGGGCAACTTCGAAATGTTATGTCATATATTATTGATTCTGATGATTGGGACCCACATTCTGTAAATGCTGCAATTGGTCTACAAAATATTTTGAAATCCCCATCATTTCTCTTCTTGCTATGATTGTATAATCGGATCTTTATATTTACTGAGCACCTCTTCTGCATTTCGCAAGTCAAAACGACGAGTGATGTAAATTTGTGCTTAAATGAGATTCGACAAACGAAGGAAAATATATCGTGTCTGCGTTCAGATGAAGTTTTGGAATCATGTCTGGAAGAATCTCATAAAATAAATCTTGAAGTTGGGCAGGGCACTTCTTTATGTTCAGCTCAAAAGAGGCTTGCATTTGAAATAATAGATTCTCTTGGTGTACAATTGGATAGGAGATTCAGTGACTTTGGTGATCTATGTTTTGTTGAGCTTCTTAATGAAGTTAAGTTTAATGAATATAAGAAAGAATTCCCTGACGAAAAACTCAAGAAACTTACATCTTTGTTTCCAAATAGGTTCGTGATAAATACCTTAAAAAATTAACTAATTAACATTTACAATAGTGGCGATAAAAATCTTTGTGTCACTCAACTCTTGACTTTCATAACTGAAAATCAACTGGAATATGTTTATGAGGAAACATTGAAGTTAATTAAGCTAGTGTTAACCATTCCAGTCACATCTACATCTTCTGAACATTCTATAAGTACTCTTAAGAGAATTAAGACTTACCTTCGTAATTCAATGACCAATACCCGGCTGTCAAACCTGGCAACACTTTCAATTGAAGCAGATCTATGTAATTTGTGCAGCAAGGATCTGGCTTCAAGGAACGAGTGATTGATTTATTTGCTCATATGAAGTCACGTCGAACCGAGCTTATTTACAAGAAAATGTTTTAATAGGTATGTAAGATTATGAAAATTCTTCATATTGCACGGTAGTTAAAACTTTTAACATTTTCTTTAAAATGTGTTACTGCAGGTTTTCTTTTTATATATTTGTGTCTACCCAATTTTTTTCTTCACGCTACGCTACTGATTTAGTTATTGTTGTTTTAAGGGGTGGAACTACGAGGTCATCTGCCCCTTCAGTGGGCAAGGTTTAGAAACTTTCGAACTGTTGAGCAAGTGTTAAGCATTATACCACTGTACTAATGGGAAGTTCCAATGCTTGCAGAGATGTTGCTGAGAGGACAAGTTACTCTGCCAACTCACTGTATTAGACTGTCGGCTACACGTGTGCATGTTGTGTGTCGATCAAATGCATGTGTTTTTGGTTTTAATCCACAAGAATGATGTCTGTTGTATTAGCTGGAATGGTTTGGGTGTCACTTTGGTGTGTACTTATAGCATGGTGTCATTGAATCTATCAATCAATGTTTCTGAGCAAGTTTGCAATGATTTTGGTGACATTATTGTGCCTTTGAGTGTAATCTGTGTTTGCTAGGACCTGACAGACTGATATTATGTGTTGTATTGTTTCAGAAGTACTGTGATATGATCTGCATGCATTATCCTTGGTGCCAAACAGGTGGATGTAGCTCTCAACGACACCTGCAGAATTCTATCAGTCAGGTTACTTGAAATCCACTCCAGTTGAATGGCTTTACCACCTTGCAGGAATAGCACCACCTCCTGTTCGAAGAGAAATAGCTGTGAACAAGGAAAGAACCCATCCTCTGTATGGGCATAAACCACACCCACAATGAATGAAGTCAAGGAAGAGTTTCCTTAGAACATCCAAGGAACTTAGAACCCCTACTGAAAAAGCTAGGTTGCAACTATGGAGTGCTACGAACTGGTAGGAAAAGAGTCTACGAATCTTTACCTCCTAACTACGACAAGGAATGGACGACTTGGGAGTCCCTGAATAGACTGAGATCTGGATCTGATAATATTCAGTGTGAGTGTGGAGAAGATGTGTCCAGCCTCCTGTACAATGCTCCATCATCATCTCATATTTTCCTTCCAAGTATTGGGCCAAATGTCCCGTTATGGTCTTGCACTTTCCCTCATCTCTTCATCAGTCGTCCTATCGATCTATTTCCCCGTGGCTGGTAGCGAAGGATCTCCTTTGGTAATCTTCCAGGTTCCATCCTTTGGACATGATGCTTCCAGTTCTCTTGGTAGTCACAAATGTATGTAGTTATTTAGTAATAATTTATTAAACACAATGTGTACATTAATTTACAAACATTTGTTTACATATTTACTTCTGTTTTTCACCAGTCTTTCGTTAGCGTGTTTAGCGGCTGGGTTCTGTTTCCACATTTCAACAAGTGATACTTGGGGCATGGTTTGTTGCATAATTCACAGACGCAGTCGTTCTCCGGTTCGTGGTATGTTTTGTTCTGACATATCTTCCCATGGAACCCATGGGCGGCGAATCTTGTGTACAGATGGCGAAGCTCATAGTTCGGTCCCTTCCAGGCTTCTATTTTCATCGCTTCTGTATCCATTATTTGCTCCGGGACCTCGTTGGCTTTGTCCTGTCTTTCCTTGATGACTGTTTTGTATGTGCGTGTTTCCGGTAATCCGAAGCAGAGTTTTATGTCCTCTATGAAGAATGAATCTCGTGCTATTGTATATGCGTAGCTGTTCTTTGTGAATTTAGAGATCGAGAGGGCTAGTTTTAGGAATCTGGCTTTAATGCTTTCTATTTTCCTAAGGTTGCTTGCCGTCAGGTAGGGCCATGTTATTTGTATTCCATACGTTGCAGTCGGAGCAACTTTCAGTTTGAACAGCGCGATCGCGGTTGGCAGGGATAGCTTCTGGAGCTTAGGGATGTCGTAAGTTGCTTTCGTTGCAGCCGTCACTCTCTCTCTTGTGTATGCAGAGAGAAGGTGGTTCCAGTTGTTTGTAGTGTAACACCTAGGTATTTGAAGCTGGGTACAATTTCTATGGTTTCCTTCCCACACATGAAGTGGTCCCTCTTAGATAGCCTGCCTCCCCTTCTGAATTTCATTGCCTTTGTCTTCGCACTGTTTATTTCCATGGAGTTTTCTGTTGCCCATACCTTAATGTTCTCCATGACTGCCTGTAGGCCTTCTTGACTCTTGGAGAGGATGGCCATGTCATCTGCGTACATTAGCAGTTTAACGTTTCTTGTGCCTATGGTCTCTCCGATATCTGAAGTCATCACATTAAAAAGGACTGGGCCCCTCGTGTTTGGGTGATGCACTTCGACGTGGACATGTCATCATGGATTGTGACGTAGTTGGCGTATAGAATCGACTTGTTTTCAGTTCGTTGTTCGTGCTGCCTAGAATGTGGATGAGTATCCTCCTGCTAATGCTGTCAGATGCCTTCGAGTAGCATAGGGTTGGTCTGGCTAATGTGTTATACAAACGCAAGCGTGTACGCCTTTGGACGAGAAATGGCTTCATGACGTGATTGATAATTCCTGTTGTTCTGGTATAATTTGTTATTTTTTGCAGTTATGTCTCGTTCTTCTTGAAAATATAAATGATATTCTAAATACTTGAATTTGTTAACTCTTTCTAAAATTTTACCATCCAGACAAATGTTACTGGGGATAGGGTCCTTACCCTTAAAGGCCATTACTTTAGTCGTTTCAGTAGAAATACAAATTATATTGAAATTAATGCATGTTTCGGTTCAGCAATGGGACCTTCTTCAGAAAATTGGAATTAAACCTTGAGAAACGAATTTAATAAAACAGTTGAGAAATTAAATTAAGTAAAATATATAACGAGATGAAATGAAGAAACTGGAAAAACAATGAATATGAATGATGAAAATATATACCGTATTTACTCGGCTGTAAGACCCCCTTTTTTACCTAATTTTTATTTCCGAAATTGGAGGGGGGTACTATAGATGCAAACTCCACAAAAATCCATTATTTTGGGAAAGGGAGAGAGCAAAAATAGCTATTTTATTTTGATGCTACATAGTACGTCTCGTCCTTAAGTGAATGTGGCAACACCGCTCGCCACCTCTCTCTTAGCGTGTGTATACCTGTTGCATAGCTTGAGTCATAGCACAGAAAGGAAGACAGAGACTTTCTTCAAACAAGGCCACGCCTGGTTTATAGCAGCATAGCTCGCGTACGATTGAATGGTATGGCCCAAGCAGCCAACCCAACATCCGGTACACAAAGACCATGATTATTGCCAAAAACGTTTGAAAATATATCACACTTTCCCTGCGATTGTTTTGCCTGATCAACCGCCGGCTGTATCCCATCCGCGAGTTGCTAAACGGACAGGACTCTCAATAATTAAGGAGAGGGGTACTATAAGTGATTTCCCAGAAATTTGTATTATGGCCCTCGAAAATTAATGGGGGTACTATAGGCTAGGGGGTCCTATAGCCGAGTAAATGTGGTAATTTAATGGACAAGTATTCGTGTAAATGTAATTTGAAATCAAATAAAATGGATATCCTTACAAAAATGTGGTTAAATAAAGGTTCTAAATATTTGAATATAATTTTCAAAACACTCTGGAAATGCCTTTTCAAACTGGTCATTGGAGCCGTGATGGATGGTTTTGATGTTGAAACAGACAGATGGAATTGAGACTTCCAATCTCCACATCTACCAAATTAAAAAGTCACAATTAATGTCAGCCTCTTCTCACTGTAGTCGTTCATAAATTGCATACAAACCTCACACGGTTCCAATCACTCCGAGCTGTTATGTGAATGAATTCCTATATTATAAATTCTAATTAAAAGCCAATGCTATGCTCTTATAACATTAAGTAAGCCACACTTGCAACAGATTGGAATGAGTGGAAATGTTGTATCAGCTGTTGTTGGCGATTGCTACAAAGTACGGCTTATACATATTTAAAATGTACATTTTTGATGTGTAACATCTTTCCGCTCGGTTGCTGGAGAGTTTTGTGGGAGTGATTTTGAAAATGGGGGACAGAAGTGAATCGGGCGGAAGTGGATCGGACGGAAGTGAAGACGCACTGCCAGCTGTATGTACAATTGAAAATGTGTGTATTGGAAACAAGGCAGTGTGTGCTCTGTAGCGCGAGAATGTTATGGCAATACAGTAGGCAGTGCATTTAGCAGGCACTGGTTTGACGAGCACAGTGGCAAATGTTTCACCGACTTTCATTTGTCATTGAGCAGTTTATGAAGCTTCACGTTCAAGTTTGAATATCACATGGTGTAGGACAAAGACGACAAATGACATTTAAGTAAGCGGCATTATTGTCAAGCTGTGGGTGAGTAGTCAAATATTAAATGCATGACAGAATGTTGTTATATGAGTGGAATAAAAGCTGTATTTTCATCATATGTGAGACTAGGTCATTTCATGATTATAGGAAGCCATGTTTTGATTGTTTAAGACGAACTGTATGAGAGCCTTGAGAATAATGAATGTTATAGTTACTGAGGAAAGTGCTCACAGTATTTGAGAGTACTGTCGACGTTGTGTGTCACTTTGTTATTATGAATTATTAATGTAAAAGGAAGGAAGGAAGCTTGTAGTTTTGCGTGTCCGTTAATCTCACGATCATGATCCACGGTACCTCCCTTTTACGTGGAATGCGAACCACAGGACATGGCATTTCAATTCGAAAATCTCACATGTATTGACCGGGAATCAAACCCGGTCTACCTTGGTGAGAGACTAACAGCTTGACCGCTGTGCCACAAATGTGAGAGTAGCATATCTCCAATTCAATCTATACATTCATCATAGTACCAGTATGAAAATGGAGTGTAAATTAACATTTTATGAATGTCCAAGCTGTGTAGTATACGAGTAGGATAACATGTCAGATGGTACACATCATATGCGACTACTGTAAGGCTCGTATCTGTTTTTTCTGAATGCATATGATGTTGTCAGTTTTAATAAGGACGGTTTTAGCGATTTTAATAAGACTTTTAAGTTGTTTTTGAGAATTGTTTGTACAGTGTACCTATTTTGGAGTGCTAGTAGATTGCTGTATAAGATGGAGGCTCAAGCTCTCGAAACATGTACCTGTGATATTTGATTAATCATAAATGTAATGGTATTGACTAGGTGGAAACACATCTAAGTTCCAACGTTCGCCACCAGGTGCGGTTGCGGTGGCATCTAGTAGCCAAGTTTACGGATAGGTTTCATTGACGGTAGCATTTGGTTGCAAGATAGTCTGCAGTCCTTACCTGAATTACAGATAACACACACTAATACAGGCATCACAATTAATACCGGTTATCAGACCGATTCTACACACACCCAAAGTACACGGGGCTACATGACCATGTTGTCTCAGTCCCTTAACCGAGGAACCAACCAAGGATAACTAGTTTATACACAATAGCCGCCATTTTATCCTACCTGGAAGAGTAATCAGTTCGTTGGGTCCATGGATCCTGACCAAACATCCATGTACTGAAAAATGTAGCCAGACAGAACACCCTTTAACATCTAGAGGGCATATTAACAGTTCTCTAACAAGAATGGGAGAATCTATAAATTCCTGTACTGGCCATGTCTCTACTTCATATACCTGAAAACAATAGAAGAGATTAGTTTAGCATACATTAATGTGCTAAGGAAACAGCAAAGTAATCAACAACAATTCTAATCCAATGCAACTCAGTGTTGTATTTTGGATAAACCAATAATCAGAATTCTTGTACACTAATTGAGAAAAATATTAATTCAGAGGAATTAATGCTTTTAAGATTTCACAAACTAGTTGTCCCTGGCAGACAGGTAAGATTTGGACAGTGGAAATTCAATCTCCCACAAAAAATAGGCTCTGCTGATGGTTATAATTTTATATACCTTGCATTGGCTTTCACAGCATGTACTGGTCAGCATCTTGGTGAGGTGTGCCATACCAACTGATAAGCCCTATGGCACACCAGGGAAAAATGCTGGCAACTAAATTGAAAAGTCTGGGAAGCATAAATTCCTCTGAATTAATCAGAGAAAGGTTGTTAGGTTCACTTCTCAATAAATCACATAGACTCCTCTAGAATACATATTTTATTATTTGTTGTGGAAAGGTTCACAATTCACACGACACACACCATATTGTTTTTTAACACTGATCTTCACTGATATCAAAGACTATGTGAAAGATACTGCTCTACCAACTCTTGTGCTTGCTGCCTACTCAAAAAAGGTTAAGGAATTTTTCCATCAGTTGGCAAACAGATTTCTTCACATAAGAGGTAAGATTTCACTACTACTTGCTGGGATATCCCTATGATTCAAGTCCTGTGCGGATGCGGATGTCCGCAACATTTTTTGCCATGCGGATATAGTTTGCATTGCTGTGCGGATAGCGGATATGCTGTGGATAATGTTTCGAGTAAATTTGCGGATAGTTTTTAGAATACAATGTGGATACTCCTATATCCTATTTCGTGCGAAATATTCAGGCACGTATTGCACTTATACACGAGGAGATTATATTACTCATATGCTTTCAACTACATTTTATTAAGTACCAGTACCATATGTTTGTAGTAGATGGTCTTGACATCTCATTATCATCAATTCTCACTGCCATTATTACCATACGTACGAGATATAATGCTGTCAATAAGCCTGTTAGTTCATCATGGTGACATCATTAGCATTCCTCAAGTCAGCTACTTCGCCGTCTAAGCTATCCCAGAAGATCTGGTTCCATGAGTATCTGTAGATTTATTTCCAACTTGGCACTGAAACACGTTGACTATGATACGGCAACGGAGAGAGTTATGAGCTTATGACATCAACTATGTGAGCATGGATGGGTCAAGAAGCAGAAGGATGATGACTGAATTGGAATTTCCGGCCTTTCTCCAAGCGTAAAGAGAAGTTCACTTATTAAGGGAATGTTACCGCGATCGGGAGTATGGATATCATTTCACCAACATGGATAAACTATATATTAAAAATAAAACAAGGCAAATACTCAATAGTGAGTGAAACAGAGCTCAAGTCAACGATATGGCAGATATTTGGTTACGCTTTCAATGGAAACAATATAGTACAGTGTTCTACATGTAAAAAAGTGTATTCATACTTAGGACACAAATCAGGCACATCAAACTTACTGAGGCGCAAGTGCAAAACTAGCCAGAAAAGTATAGCCAGTTTTTGTCTAAAGCGGTCAAGAAACCTGAAGTGTCATCCAACTTGCAATGAAGCAAATTGTCAGGAGCGACTTTCTCCTCAAATGTCTAAATGTGTTGGTTTAACACTTTATGCTTTATCTAATAAATTAAAAATAATATTGAAATATCGGCGGATTTGGATAAAAGTCATGCGGATGCGGATGGCAGTCATGCGGATGCGGGGCGGATAACGTTTTGTTTATCCGCACAGGGCTCTACCTATGATGTATGAACAAGCTCCAAATTCATCATCATCATCATCATCTTGCACAGTTTCCAGCCACTGGCCAGGTCTGTTTGGAACACAAGCCTCTCCAACGTCTTCTGTCTTCCCACCATCTCTCAGCCTCCACCCTTGTCCAGTCTTCTCCTCTCTCCTTCACGATTTCTTCCACCCCGTTCAGCCACCTATCTCTCGGTCTCTTTCCTTCCCACTTCGTCTCGTGTACCCTCCTAGGTATCCTCTTCTCCTCCATTCGTTTTACATGTCCATACCATCTAAGTCTAGATTTCTCCATACCATCCTGTAATGGTTCCTCCTTCATTAATTCTCTGGTCCTCTCATTTCTCATTCTGTCCATCTTTGTAGCTCCAATACTGCTTCTCAAGAACTTCATCTCACTGGCCTGTATTTTGCTCTTCTCCCTTCCTTTCATAACCCAGGTCTCCGAGGCATACGTCAGGATAGGGACATAGTACGTCCGATATATGATCTTTTTGCTGTTCTGAGGGACATCCTTGCTCCATAACATGCTTCTCACACTCCTCCGGAATGCTTCTGCCTGCCTCCCCCGCTCATTTATTTCTCTATCGTTTCTTCCATTATCTTGTATCAGACTTCCCAGATACTTGAAACTCTCCACTTTCTTCAGCTGTTCCCCACCAATTGTTATTCCCGTTGTGGTTCTTTCCTTCTTCCTTGTTGTGATCACCATCTCACTCTTGAAAAAATGAAAATCCACAGCCTGCTTCCAGTCTCCGACCGGGTCAGGAATGGAATGAATGAAGCCCCCATCTAGCGGCGAGGAAATGAACTGTGCCGGCTGCCGAGGCCTGACGCACTCCTCTGGGGCAATGATTAAATGAATGACAGATGAAATGAAATGATAGTGGAGAGTGTTGCTGGAATGAAATTTTGGCAGGGAAAAACGGAGACCCGGAGAAAAACCTGTCTGCCTCCGTTTTGTCCAGCACAAATCTCACATGGAGTGACCGGGATTTGAACCACGGACTCAGCGGTGAGAGGCCGGCGTGCTGCCGCCTAAGTCACGGAGGCTTCCCATCTCACTCTTATTTATGCTAAATTTCATCCCATATCCTTGTATTATTCCTTCCCACACATCCAACTGTTCCTGTACCTCCTCCTACTTGTTTCCCCAAATCATCAAATCATCTGCAAACACCATTGCTTTCATCTTTCCTTCCCCAATTACTTGTGCCACTCGGGTCATTATGTCATCCATCACCACAATGAAAAGTAACGGTGACAGTGCACTTCCTTGTTTCAGGCCATTTCTCTGTTCCAAACAGTCCGATCTCTCTCCTCCCGCTTTCACACAGCTCACGCTTCCCTTGTACATCTCTTTTATCCTCTTTATAGTCCATTTCTCTACTCCTCTATCCTCCAGGGACTTCCATACTTTGTTTCTGCATACACTGTCATATGCTTTCTCAATGTCCAGGAAGGCCATCAGTAGATCTGTTCCATACTCATAGTGCTGTTCTTGTAACTGCCTTACAGCAAAAATCAAATCCACTGTGGACCTTCCTGCTCTGAAGCCATGTTGTTCTTCCCTCATCCCTCCTTCTATCCTTGTCCTAATTCTCTTTTCCAAAACTTTCTCAAAGATCTTTGCACAATGACTTATCAGTGTTATTCCCCGATAGTTTCTGCATTCTGTTCTACTACCTTTCTTGAAGATCGGGACAATTATTCCCTTTTTCCAGTCCTCTGGGGTCTTCCTTTCCTTCCATGCTGTCCTCATCACTCGGTACAACCATTGTATCCCCGCCTCTCCTGCTGCTCTCACCATCTCCACACTCAACTCATCCACACCCGGTGCCTTCCCTCCTTTCATCTTTTTCACTGCATCTTCCACTTCTTTCCATGTTAAGTCCTTTTCTGTTTGCAGTTCATCTACCTCTTCCCCGATTTCTTCCTCCTCACCATCTTTTCCATTTGGGTTCAGAAGTTCTTCAAAATATTCTTTCCACATTTTCTTCAGTTCTTCCCTAATTTCTATCTCTTGTCCCCTTTTGTTCACCATTGTAACATAATCCGTAGGATCCTTGCGCCTCTTATTTTTTACCATCCCATACAGGACCTTTTTTGTACCTTCACTATCCTCCTTCATCATCTTTGTCCACTCTTCCATCCACTTTCTTCTCTCCTCAGCCACTACTCTCTTTGCCTCCTTCTTTCTTTCCTGGTACTCTTCCCTTGTCTCTACCGTCCTATTTTGATACCACCTCCTAAAGGCTCTATTCTTCTCCCTTACTATATCTTTTGTCTTCTCATTCCACCATGGTGTTTCCTTCCACCTCTTCTTACTACTTGTCCTCCCACATACTGCTTCTGCTGCACCTACTAGTGTCTTCTTAAATCTAGCCCATTCCTCTTCCACCCCTCTTTCTTCATCTGTTGGAATTACTTCCTTTACCATTTTGAGGTACTCGACCCTTCTATCCCCTTCTTTCAGTTTCCATATCCTTATACGTCTTTTCTGGTTCTCAGTCCCTTTCTTCTCCTTACTCCAAATTATAAGGTAACAAAAGCTTGCACAGAGAAACTTACAACCAGATATAAGGATATACAGCAGTAGGGCAATGATATTCAACATGCGCACCATTCTGGTTGAAGTTTGCGATTCAATAGTACATCAAGGCAGGGTTCGAATCAATGGGAGCTTTATTCGACTCCATAATGGCATAACAATCAATGGGAGGGAATGGGGAGGATTTTCCCCTCTTGTCAAGAGACTTCCATGGCTTGTATTTCAAAATATCCTTCACTGCCAGGGAAATATTTCTCCCCCCTCCCCTCCCCTCCCACCCTGGTCAACTTCAGGTCTTCCATACAGCCAGGGCCTCACTCATTTGCATGATGAGGTCATGCAACATATGGTATCAGAAGTTAATGGCTGTCATCAAGTCATCTCGGTAGTGTGACAAAACACAACAAGTAGTTCCGTGAAGAACTATACAGCCTATTTTCATATATCCTATGGATGTTAATTGCCTCTATCAACATGCAAAATTTCAGTTCGATTGCTGTAATAGATTCATAGATATTGAGAACCGTCCAAGTATTTCGGATGGTTGCCATGTTGGATTTTTATTTATGTAGGTCTTAGAGTTATGTACCATTACATGAAGATTATTGTGTAGGTGTAGTATTCAAACTTCAATCGCATGATTAGGACACAAGAAATGAAAACCAGATGTTAAAATTTTGCACAGCTGCCATCTTGTGGTTATGAAAACAATTGAAATAAATTAGATGCCAGTGGATTAAATTTGTATAAGCATTTACCGTACCAAGTTTTACTGCGCTTGGATGGTTAAATCGCGAGAAACGTCCATTTAAATATTTATATTTTGCGTCGCCGCCATGTTGGATTTGTGCTCACCAGGTTATTGCAAGTCCCATAGGTGAACTTATGTTCATAGCCTCTATCAACATACAAAACTTCATAACTTTCACTTGCAACCCATCATGGCCTGAAATTACTACTAGCCTCCAACCTTATGAAAAGGCAAACAATAGACCTGATATCGTTGTGCGTTTTTCATGCGAAATTAAAGGAACTCTTGCGTTTAATAAATCAAAAGCAAATTTTTGGCAAGGTAAAAACTTTTTTATACACGATTGAGTTTCAGAAGCGAGGTTTGCCTCATACACTTACTGGTTTGTCTTCGTGACAGTTATAAATTACGAGAAATCTATGATATTGATATGACAGTTTCTGCAGAAATACCAGATCCTTCCAATACAACGTTGTACAACTTAGTAAAGACACACAAGGCACATGGACCTTGTGGCTTTCTGAATCCCAATTCAATTTGCATGAAGGAAGGAAGCTGTAAGAAGGATTTTCCAAAAGACTTTGTTCCAGAAACTAAAGAGAATGTGAATGGCTATCCACTTCACCGTAGGCGACAGAATGGAAGAACAAATACTAAACGAGTACAAGGCACCAATGTTGAAATTGACAATCGCTTCATTGTTCCATACAATCGATATCTATTGATGTACTTTCAGGCGCATACTAACGTCAAAATCTGTGCAAGTGTACACAGCATCAAATACATACATAAATATGTTTATAAGGGGCATGATTGCGCTAACTTGAAAATCACGGCAAACGATGGCATGTTACATCATGACGAAATTTCTACGTATTTTAATGCTAAATATGTTGGTTCAAGTGAAGCTGCATACAGGATTTTTTGGTCACAACAAACGAACAGCCCACATTGTTGCCCGGTTACCTGTCCATTTACCAGACCAACAAGACGTATTTTTTCATGCCGATGATGCTCCCAAAGCATTAATACGGGCTCAGTTAAAAAGTACACAACTCACTGCATGGTTTCAGCTGAACCAAAATCCAACAACTAGGAGTGCATATACTTATCCAGAAACAGGCGTTCATTATGTACGGGATAAAGGCAAATGCATTTGGAAACAAGAAGTTCCGTGACGAACTAAAGAGCCTACTTTTCTTAAAATTTAAGATTCATGCCAATGATTAATCTATATGGATCTATCTAGAATAATGACGATATTAAGTTGGTAATAATATAGAACTACAGTTGGCAGCCCTGGTGACTGAATATATTCTTAATTCCATCTCTTAAGATACAGAATACAAAATTTAGTTCAAGTCCAATGGATAGCATGGACATTACATGCAGTTAAACGTTGGATCTAACAGCGCGCGTAAAATCATGTTGGCAACAATGACATACATGTATTGATCAGAAATAATCTGAAATAATATGATCTATTGTTGTGTCAATTTTGAATGAAATCCATTACTTAGTATAGAAGTTACATGCATTTTAAAATTGGACCTATCAGCAGGCTTAGAATCATGTTGGCAGCACTGACATATATCAGTTACACCAAATTAATCTAGAATGCCAGGTACTATACGTGTGCAAAGTTTAGAGCTATTGACTTGCATACTTTCTGATATATTGATATTAGGATAACAAAAATAGAGACAGTATTTATTAACAGTTGGCAGCCCTGGTTACTCTTAAGAATCGGCATAGTCATATCTGTTATGGTACACATAGCACACACAAAATTTGGTTGAAATCCAAATGATAGTATAGAAGTTACATGTATTTTAAGTTGGACCTCTCAGCAGGCTTAGAATCATGTTGGCAGCACTGATGTATATAAGTTACTCCAAATTAATATAGAATGTCAGGTACTATACGTGAGCATAGTTTAAAGCTGTCGGCTTGCATACTTTCTGATATATGGGTATTTGGATTAAAAAAATTGAGAGCATTTATTAACAGTTGGCAGCGCTGGTGGCTCTTAAGAATACGCTCAGTCATATCCACTTATGTACACATAGCACATACGAAATTTGGTTGAAATCCAATTGATAGTGTAGAAGTTATATGCATTTAAATTTTGGACCTATCAGCAGTCTTATAATCATTTTGGCAACACTGCCATGTATGGCCTCCTTGAAATTAAACTGCAATATTTCTATCTAATCGTGTGCTAATTTTGAAATAGCTCCCATTCATACCTTCCAAGATATCCAACACTGAGCTCAAATTTCAATTGCGATTTTTCAGCAGATGGTAGCACTGACATCATTTTCAAATATGGCCGCGAGATATTCAGGTATAGATTTTTACTCCTACCAAATTTTGTTTCGATTGATAGGGGGGGACACACACACAGCCAGGCAGACAGACAGACAGAAGGACAGACAGACAGACACACATTTGCCCGATCTCATAAGTCTACTTTTTCCTCATTTTTGCAAAATGTGAAAAGTAGGCTAAAAACGACTTAGATTCGATAAGTAATGGGTCGGATGTACAATGTTTCTCCATCTGAATACCCTCTGCGCTTACTTTTACTTCATATAGTAGGTGCCACAAGCTTTGAGGATCTCCGAACATACCAAGGTGTTACTTACACAACATATAAGGATATGGCAACTAAGCTTGGTTTGCTTATCGATGATGATTCAGAATGGCAACACTGCTTGATGGAAGCATCGGTTTTCCAAATGCCCTTTCAACTGAGACAGTTACTCGCCTACAAATGCATATTTCATCAACCATGCAATGCCAGTCACTCATGGGACATGCACAAAAACTCTCTCTGTGAAGATTATTTAAAGTCTGAAGAAGAAAATGCAGCTTATCAACTGTCTCTCAGAGATATTAATACCGTAAATCTCTGCAATTGCATGGTTTCTCTCTCCCAACATTTAACTTGCCTGTTGGTACTGACACACACTCAAACGATCAAACTACTAATGAGCAAGTGTTCCCTTTTGATTTGGCTGACCCGATATCCTTAGCAAACCAGGAACAACTTTCAATTATTAATGAAATCACTAGGGCCCGGATTTATATGCACTAAAAAAACTGAAAATATGCATGCAAATATGCACTAAAAAGTTAGAATATATGCACGGAAAATAATGAAATATGCACTTAAAACATGCAATTTTATTCACTTACCTATTTACAGGTATCATTTGTTGCAAAAAGAAGCATCACAATAGGTAACTAGTAGTCTTTCAATGTGTTCTGGAGACGAACTATGTCTATTGTCCATTAAAATGAGTTTATAGGCTGAGAATGATCGTTCTACATCAACTGACGTGATTGGACAGTACTTATACACGGGCACCAAAGTTTCGGAGCATTCATCTGGCAAGGATAACCTAGTTCCACTCAAGTATTGACCAATTAACTTAATCTTCTTCAGTCCTGGGTTCGAATTCAACACCTTTTCTAACTTGCATTTAATCTTCTCTCCAATTTTGCCTGGAGCGGAATTCAATGAAGATGCAGCTTTCTCAACGAGATCAAGTGATTCATGGAGGGGAGTACCAGAAGATTCTAAGCTCTCAATGGCTTTTGGAAGTTCAGAAAAATGTGCATGAATGAAATTCACATCTTGATAAACATTAGCGGTTTCAAACACAACTTTTGCATCACGGACACACGCAATATGCTCATCTTCAAGTTTGGTAACCACTTCTTTCACTTCATTAAAATTCTCGTGATAAAATGATACTGCAGATAACCATGTCCCCCACCTAGTCAGGACAGGTTCAGGTGGCAAAGGAACTTCAGGTAGACAATCTCTAAAGAACTGGACACGAGCTGGTGCTTTCAGAAACAGCTTCTTCCCACATCCAATTAAATTGTTAACAGCTGGAAACTGTGTGCGTATTTCTTCTGCTATGCGGAGTAATCCGTGCGCTAAACAGGTTACGTGTATGAGTTTCGGATAAAATACTTGGAGGGCCTTTGCTGCTTTCAACATATACGAAGCTGCATCTGTGAGCAGTACAAGCACTTTACAACAATTATCCTCAATTTCAGATGGCCACAATAGTCGCAGAGAATCATTTACAAATCTTGCTACTGTGCTATGGTTGGTTTTCTCTAGTACTTTACCAGCAAGAAGATGCGGCTTACCGGGTTCATCTGGATGTAATTTACCAACCACGAAATTTGCTATGTAACGGCCACATGAATCCGTTGTCTCATCCAACGATATCAGAACGGATCAATTCCAAGGTAGATTCATATAGCGGAGGTGGGTAATTTTTCCTAAGAGTTGATTCATCTGGTATTTTTTATTTACACAATATTTCTCAAGAAATGATCGCAGAACTGGATTGTTTAATTTATTCCATGGAATGTTGCTGCATACGAAAGCCCTACAAAGTTCATTTGAATGTATTAAGAATACCGGACTTAGGCTTTACCTGTGTAAGAAGTAGTTGTTGTGGTGTGCTGTTCTTCTCCTCCTTTGCTTTAATGTGTGCAGTTGTTTTTGAATGCTGTTCAAGCTGAAATTTCTTTTCACATTTTACTTCCTTTGAGCAAACTTGACAGTACACGATGACACCATCTGTTGAATAGTCCCTATTACCCGACACCCACTGATTTAGTAAATCTCTTCTCCTGCTCTTTTCCTTAGGCATGTTTAGAAACTAACACTTGAGATGCAGGGCATTAAACTGGAATGTAACTAGTGAACTGAAGATACTTCTGTCCTGACCAATTGCCCAACCCCCTGAGATTATTATCTACTGTGGTAGAGAAAGGAATTCCGGGAAGTCCAGCCAGCCTGCCTACCCATACCTAACCTATCTGTTGCCATTGTCAGTTGTGAAAGTAAAGTGCCGTTACACAGAGAGTCAAAAACACCAATTAGTGAGGGATGCATATAATATAGGCAACTAGCTAGGGATGCACAAAACAGATTTATTTTTCAGACATATATACCGGAATATGCTGTTACGTCTAGAATATGCAATAAACCTCAAAATCTGTCAAAATATGCATATGCATTTTTAAAAAATCCGGGCCCTAGAAATCACCAACGTTCTTCAAAATAACAACACAAATGTCACGAACGCATTCTTTATTGACGGTGCTGGGGGCACAGGAAAAACATTTATTTACCGATGCTTCATACAAAAGTTCTGCAGTTTAGGGCTTCATGTTATATCAGTAGCATGGACCAGAATAGCCGATGTTTTGCTACCCAACGGTCGAACAGTACACGGTACATTCAAAATTCCTCTAAATTTAAATGAGAGTTCAGTGTCTGGATTAAAATTAAATTCCAAAGCAGCTGACGATATTCGATTAGCACGGCTCGTAATATAGGATGAAGCCCCAATGGCAAATATTCATTCATTAATGTGTGTGAATCGTCTTCTAAAAGATATTATGGATAATGACATTCCATTTGGTGGGAAAATTACTGTTCTTGGAGGAGACTTTAGGCAGGTTTTGCCTGTTGTGCCGCACGCTTCTCGCCAAACAATTCTTCAAAACTGTATTAAATACTCTCCACTCTGGCCCTTCTTCAAAATACGCTGCTTAAATAAAAACATGTGGTTGAAACCAGAAGTAATGGAATTTTCTGATTTTTTGTTACAAATTGGTAACGGTGACTACCCCTCTGTAGATGGTGAGGAATCAAATGTTATTGAACTACCACCCAGAATTTTAGCGCATGATGACATCGTGACTGAGATTTACGGCGAAACATTCATTTCTACGAAAGATATAATCAATTTCTCGAAAGTATGCATTCTAACACCAAAAAAATGAACACTGTAATGAAATTAATTTGAAAGTCATTGAACTTATACCCGGTAGTTCAAAAACATACACCAGCGTTAACAGATTAATTACTGAAGATTCGGTGGCATAGTCGGTAGCATGCTGAACTGCTATGCCCAAGATAGCGGGTTCAAACCCGGCCGAAGTCGTCGGATTTTTTAAGAGCGTTAAAAATCCTTCAGTATGCCTTCCTTCGGAGGGGAAGTAAAGCCGGCGGTCCCATGTCATAGATTTATGGCATGTAAAAGATCCTTTCACAGACTAAACTTGTGTAAAGCAAAATTTGTTAGGTTAGATTTCGTCAGAACGCTCTATCAAAGTTCTAACGTTCACCACTAGGTATCATTGATGTCTGGTGGCGAAAGTTGGAACTACTTGAAATTGAACGGAACTTGTAGCTCACCCTTTAGGGTGTCCGCTGGAAGCAGCTACAGACTCAGGCGAGCCGAACATGTCCTCGGACACTCCCGGCACTAAAAGCCATACGATAAATAAATAATAACTGAAGATGAATGCCAGCTACTTCAATTTCCTACAGAATTCTTGAATTCCATGGAATGAAGTGGTTTGCCTGCACATATTCATACTCTAAAAGTTGGAGCCATAGTTATGCTCCTCAGATATCTGAAAGTTTCCCAAGGGCTCCTGAACGGAACCAGCTTATTTGTAAAGAATATGTATGAAAATTGCTTGGATTTGGAAATAATCAGTGGAGATAAAATTGGGCAGAGAGCTCTAATCCCTCGAGTTGATTTAACACCATCTGACAAAATCCTTCCAATTTCTTTTAAGAGACGCCAATTTCCAATTCGCTTGGCATTCTGTATCACAATCAATAAAGCTCAAGGGGAAACTCTCGAATGTGTAGATCTCTATTTACCTCAGCAAGTTTTTAGCCATGGCCAGTTATATGTTGCAATGTCAAGAGTGCGATCTTTTGACGCCCTTAAAGTTTCAATAGTGCCAAAAAGTAATTGTAAAAAGAATGTCGTATATAAGGAAATCCTTTGGTAATTATTTTACTATTGACCATCATGTTTCGACTTCGTGAAGCACTCAGACAAAAGCTCTTGGCCTGTAGATTTGCAGAGTGTCTTTAAAAGAAAAGAAAAAATATTACCGACCTGTGTTATTATGATGGTTGAATTAATGTGTGTATCTGCAACTAAAGTGAGGGTTGGGAAGGAGAAGGCCATCCCAGTATTTGCCTGGAGTGGATGTGGGAAACCAAAGAAAAACATATCCAAGATAGTTAAGGTTGGAATCGATCCTACTTCTCCTCAGTTTTACCTCACGAGGCTGAGTGCGCACCGTTCCAGCCCTCAGGCCAGAATTGAATTTCTTGGCAGAGCAGGGAAACGAATCCGGATCTCTGGGGTGATAGCCAAGAATGTATTCTTAATAGTGGGCTTCCCTGTGCTAATGCGTTTTTTGAATGCACGGGACATATAATTCTAAAACTGCCTTCATAACGGTGGCTGGCAAAGTGAGTCTGTGCTCATCCAGTAGTTGGTGAAGTGATTCTATGCTCCCCTGCATAGTTTGCTGTCATAGAAACCCAAAGGATTGTACCTGTACCTATAACAGGCAATGGAAATAGCTTATTTAGAGCAGTTTCGTATTGAAGAAGGAAGGAAGGAAGCTTGTAGTTTAACGTGACCGTTAATCTCGCGATCATGAGCCACGGGACCTCCTTTTTACGTGGAATCCGAACCACAGGACATGGCATTTCACATCGAAAATCTCACATGCAGTGACCGGGAATCGAACCCGGTCCACCTTGGTGAGAGGCCAACAGCTTGACCGCTGCGCCACCACGCCCCAAGTTTCGTATTGTTTATATCAAAAATGAAGAACATTGCCCTGAGCTGCATTTGCAAACTATTGCAAACATTGTTGCTGGCAAGGATAATTATAAGTATTTTATTATTGGCGATCAGTCTAATCGCATTCTCCTCAACAACCAACTTGAGTATGAAAGTCTCTGGACGGTGAATACACTGATCATGT
Organism: Meconema thalassinum; assembly: GCA_946902985.2. Lineage (NCBI taxonomy): Eukaryota > Metazoa > Arthropoda > Insecta > Orthoptera > Tettigoniidae > Meconema > Meconema thalassinum. Next base: position 16,752,868 of record OX336392.1, read on the forward strand.
TGAACTTCATTGTATAAGCAAATTTTATATTGATTTTATTTGTTTAGGGTACATAACAATGAGTCTAACCACACTGTTGTTTTTGCAATGGAAGTATTATTTGCCATTTAATATTTAGCGGCTCCATTGATGCAGAGCACTATAGCCTAGTGTTATCGAATAAAACGTTAATTTTGGGAGAAATGCTACTAAAAAAAACGTTCGACGAAAAGGAACATTGGCCGGTCGTATGTAAACTACAAATAGACACAATAAAGTGAGAAATCGGAAAAAAAATGAAGCCACTTTTAAAATCCAATATCAATATGCCATTTCAGGAACAAATCCATATATTATACTGTACATTGTATGGTCCTTGACGAACGAATATAATAATAATAATACTGTTATTGGTTTTACATCCCTTTTAACTACTCTGGCTGAGACGCCACGAACAATTATAAACATTGCTCTGCATTGTATTTCTCTCGCGAGAAGTCAACCCTTGGTTACTTAGATATTGTAATGGTAAAGTTGATTTGCCAGAATATAAAATACCTGACAGGTTGAAACAATCTTTCACTGGAGATGATATCTCAAGTAATTTCAGAGAGAATATTCGAATGTACAACAATGCTATGTCCTTTGTTTCCTTTGGTGCCAATGTTACCGTTCCACATGAATACGGTCCATATTGTTTTAAAATTTCTGGAATAAACCATCATCGCATTTCTTCCTTATATTCCAAAAATATAAGCGACTGTTCTTACGGCAGAAGCTAATCGAGTCAGGTCTGTAAATCAGGTGAATTCTTGCGTCAGGGAGGGCACATTTCACAATTTAAACTATATTTTGCAAGAGCATAAGCCCTACATTCAACATTCAAAATACCTCTCAATTTAAATGAGAGTTCAGTGTCTAGATAAAATTAATTTGCAATCCAGCTGACGATATATGATTAGCTTGGCTCATAATATGGGATGAAATCCCAATGGCAAATGTTCATTCATTAATATGTGTGAATCTACTTCTAAAATATAGTATACGTAACATTATTATTCTCTCTTGTGGGAAAGTTATTGCTCTTGGAGGAGACTTCAGGTAGGTTTTTCCTGTTGTGCCGCACGCTTCTTGCCCGACAGTTATTCACAAATAGTAAATACTCTTCTCTCTGGCCCTTTGCTAAAATACGCCGCTTACATAAAAACACTTGATAGAAACCAGATGAAATGAAATTTTATGATATTTTGCTACAAGTTAACGACGACTACCCCTCTGTGGGTGGTTAGGAATCAAATGTTATTGAATTACCAGCCAGACTTCCAACTCATGATGGTATCGCGACTGAGATTTACGGCGAAACATTCACTTCTGTGAAGGATATAATAAATATATCTAAAGTTTGCATTCTTACACCAAAAAATGAACACTGTAATGAAATTAATAAAGTCATTGAACTTATAACCAGTAGTTCAAAAATATACACCAGCATTAACAGATTAAATAATGAAGATGAAAGCCAGCTACTTCAGCTTCCTACAGAATTCTTGAATTCCTTGGAATTAAGTGAGTTGCCTCCACATATCATTACTCTAAATGTTCGAGCCACAGTTATGCTCCTTAGGAATCTGAACATTTCCCAACGGCTTCTAAATGGTGCCAGATTTATTGTAAAAGGTACTGTATGTATGAAAATTGCTTGGATTTGGAAATAATAAGTGCAGATAATATTGGGCAGACTTGATTTAACACCATCCGATAAAACACTTCCATTTTCTTTTAAGAGGCACCAATTTCCAATCGCTTGGCATACTGTATCACAATCAATAAAGCTCAAGGGTTAACTCTGGAGCGTGTAGGTCACTATTTGCCTCATCAAGTTTTCAGTCATGGACAGTTATATGTTGCAAAGTCGATCTTTCTCTCTCATCATACAAAGAATGCATATAAGAAAATCCTTCAGTAAATATTTTCCCAATGACCGTCATGTTTTGACGGGTTTCAACTAGTGTCTCTTTAAGCTACAACAACACTCAATCCATTTACCATCTGAAATACTTTTATCTGATAACTGGACTCAAATCCATATTAAAATAATTAGCAGAATCTGTTCACCTTTTACTCAAACTAAAAATCTTAAGGAGTGATTGTGCTATGAGTACGTATGAGAGCTTAGAACACTCACAAGAAACATCGGACAGATATTGATATACACTGACCGGCAAAAAAAGTGGAACAGTTAAAAAAGTAATATAAATAGTATAAAATTAGCCATGAAAAAGATGTAATCACATTTTAAAAGCTTTTCAAGCATTAGAACACACATCTGAAACATCCGTGAATAGAAATTGATAATATGACATTTCTTAGGGTGGTTTATTACCACCAATTACCCCCAATCTTCGATGAGATCTTAATGGTTTTATGGCGGGAAGCGGACTGGAAGCGTTTAAGGTTTATGAGTGTTGCCGCTCGCTTACTGTTGTTCTAGGGATAACAACTGGCATTTGTTGAATACCTGTGAACCATTGTCTTACATTTTAGTAGGTTATCCATGTGCAGTTCACACTAAAACATGCCTCTTAGCCGTGAAGAAGTTGCACAGGCAGTTGCATTGGTGGAGGATGGCCGCAGCTTCCGTTATGTTGCTGAGGTCATTGGATCATCTCTCGGTAGCATTCACCGTGCAGTGCAACGTTACAGAGAACTCCAAACATACGACAGGAGACGAGGGTCAGGCCGTAGAAGAAGCAAAAGTGCCAGGGATGACAGATTTCTCACCCTGCAAGTTCTGCGTGATCGCCAACAGTATGCCTCAGCGTTTACAAGCTGTCATGGACGCTAAGGGTGGAAACACTTGTTTTTAGTGACCAGTGTTCCCGTGCAGTGCAGTGCAAAAATTAACACTGTTTTGTTTGGCAATATGTTTGATAAAAACCAGCCCAAAAGAACATTACTAAAAATAGAAAATTGTTAAGATTTGTAAAATGTAATGAAATTTGTGAGTTAATAGTACATTATGCAACGAGCCTATAATGGCTATAATTAAGACACGAGTATTTTTTATAAAACGAGCGTATGCGAGTTTTATAATTTCCATACGAGTGTCTTAATTACCATTATAGGCGAGTTGCATACGACTGTTTATGTTCGACGATAATTATAACTTTATTATAAGTTTTAACATAAATATTCATAAATATCTGTTGAGAGTCAGCTACTGGAATTTTGTGATCGCAGAGCGAGCGTTGGGTGTATCTTTGTCTTTCAAGAGCTTTGAACAACCGACGCATGCGCTCTGTGTGGTTGCAATGCCATATGCAACCATATGTTTACATCAGCCGTCCCTCAGTAATATTGTCACCGCAGTCATTTGAAGACAATGCGCTGTGTAGAAATTAGTGTTGGTGATTTTAAGGTACAGTGCTATTTCTTGTCTCATATTCGCCAGTTTATTTACGCGAACATATGGACGGTGGGTATTCCATGTCGGTAATTTATTATAGTTCGATGTTGTGTTTATGTCCGACATGTTGGATTTTGAGCGCATGCGCGAAGTTATCGTTACCTAATTGGTCAATGAACGAGCTCTGATTGGCTGGAGAAACTGTATCATAATGGAAAACAGTGTTATAATGACCATCATTATGATACAGTTATCTGACACATAATAGTGAGGGTCGAACATAAAGCATGTTGTAAAACATGTTTCGGTATTTTCTGTAGCCAACCATCTAACATTTACTTGAATAATGCAAATATTGGAAAACCGATACATTTTAGTGGAATAAATTAAGAAATTAGATAAAATTGATGTGTTACACTCTTTTGGCCGGTCAGTGTAATATTGAAGAAGACAGAAAGTTCAATTATAAATTATACTTATTTTAGCACTTTTATCTGCCCATAGTGGTAATTATACATGTTTATGGGTCTGGATAAAGAAATCTTATAAGCTTAAATGTGCAAGTCAATAAGCACACCTAATGAATGATCCAATTTTATTATTGCTATGGGCAGCTAAAAGTTGTCAAATAAACATTGCTTAAAGTTGAACTTCCTGTTTCTTTATCCATTCCCCTAAACATAATGTATAAACATGTATAATTACCGCTAAATCTAGCTCTGTGGCTAAGTGGTTAGCATGCATGGCTTTAGTTCGGTTTCATTTCCCAGCCAAGCCATGGCGATTTTAATCTCCTAGGAACTTGGTGTTTGTGACATCATCTTCATTATGGCAGGCAGGTTGCCAAGGTGTTGACTCGAAAGACCTGCATCCAGCCTCCGAAGAGGAATCTCATTTCATAATTGCTAAGGGCAGCTAAAAGGGGTAAAATAAACATTATTTACACCTGAATTTTCTGTCTTCTTGAATATTATACCAACATTTGTCCGACACTTTGAGAATGTTCATTGTCGGGACATTATACACATTATTCATTTAGACCTATCTTAATAGATTCTGTAAGAGGATATAAGGAAACCAGAGATATATAAGCAAAGCGAACTGATGTGAGTTTAATAATAATAACGAACTGATGTACATGGATGGCAATAGCGGAACCGCGCAAACTAAACATGTGCGAACATGGCGCGAGTTTTAGACAAACTGATGCATAAAGGGCAGGTGGCAGCACCTTACATAAAATAGAATCGCATACTTGATAAATAAGAATAAAACTACCAAAGTTACAACACTTCCCCTCAAGTAGAGGTTCAGACAATCTTTACACTCTCCAAACCAGCAAACTTCAAGCAACGTTCATGTTTCATTCGACTTAAACTCTTCGTGAGAAAGTCAGCAACTTGATCGTTCGTAGAGATATACTTCAAAACAAAAAATTTACACTCAAAGACTTCACGAACAAAGTGATGTTTGATATCAATATGTTTGCTTCTACTGTGATACATCGCGTTCTTTGCCAAATTAATTGCACTTTGATTATCACAAAAAATAAACATAGTATCTAAGTCTTTGAAGCCTAACTCGAGCAGAAATCGACGTAAGTACACAGCTTCCTTGGCGCACTCTGACAACGCCATGTACTCGGCCTCCGTGGTGCTAAGGGCCACGGTTCTTTGTTTTCTTTTGAGTCCCACGATATAGGGCATCCGCCGAGCAGGAACACGTACCCCGTGTAGGACCTCCTATCTTCTTGGCAGCTTCCCCAGTTGGCGTCGACGAATCCTTGGATCGGTTCGGTGTCTGCTTCGTAGATCAGCCCGATGTTCGAAGTCCCCTTCAAGTACCGCAGCACTCTCTTGGCAGCTTTCCAATGTTCAACTCCGAAGCAGTTGTTGAACTGTCCCAGGTAGCTGACAGCGAACGAAATGTCCGGGCGTGTAGTTGTCGACAGATATGACAGCGCACCTACCAATTCGCGGTAAGGCAACTTCAACTCGTCAGTACTGGGATTCTCATTTTTGCTCAATTTCGTTCCAGGGTCAAGTGGTGTGACTACAGGGTTGCAGTCGGCCATCTCGTAGCGTTGGAGAAGCTCTTCAATGTAACCTTGCTGTAGCATGGCTATACATCCGGTCTCCTGGATTAGTTCGATGCCTAGGAAGTGTTTGGCCAATCCTAAGTCCTTGACCTTGAAATTTTCACTCAGGAGTCTGGAAATCTCGGCGATCGTCTTTTTGCATTTTGACAGCACCATCATGTCGTCAACGTAAACGGCAATCAAAGTTATGTTATTTCCGGAACCAATTTGGAATAGACACGGATCCGATGCGGTTGGTTTGGCACCGCACTTCCTCAAGACCTCACGCAGCTTGGCATACCAGTTTCTACCGGCCTGCTTCAATCCATACAGTGATTTTTGTAGTAAGCAGACCTTGTCGCCTCCCTGCAACTGGCGAAGCATGTTCTTGGCCTTCTCCTTGGTTTCGTCGTCAGTTCCAGACATCGCAATGCTCTCTAACATCTCCCTGAAGTTCTTTGGTTGTTTCATGAATATTTCCTCGTCTAAGTCACCATACAGATAAGCCGTTGTGATATCGTACTGTCTGATTTTTACACCGAGTTTGGCAGCGAGACAAACCATCAATCGAATTGATTCCATTCGCGCCACCGGTGCGAACGTGTCAAAGTAGTTGATTCCATACTCCAGGTTGAAACCTTGAGCCACCAGCCTGGCCTTCCTCTTCTCAAGTGTTCCATCAGGTTTTAGTTTGTCGCGCAGCGCCATCCGGCATCCGATGACTTTGGCATCACGGGGAGGATCCACCAGCACCCATGTATTGTTTCTCAGGATAGATTCCATTTCCATGACCATGGCAGAAAAATCTCCTCGCCTTCTTCTTGCTCCTCCATATCTTGGAGATTTGTTTGAAAAGGTTTCTTCGGTCTTCCCCTTTTTCCAGTCCGCAGAATCTTGGGTCGACCAGGTCCTTGTATCAATTGAGGCAGTCGTTCTATCATGATCATCCACTGGCGTCACATCGAAACCCAGGAAAGGTTCATCATCTTCTCCGATTTCGGGTTGAGAGACTGGTTCCTCCACGACAGCTGGTTGATCATTTTCTCTTGGTGATTGCAGCGGTGGTTCTGCAAAGAACAGCTCCCAACAAATATCTTGCTTCGAGGATTCCGGGCGCTCCATCCTAGTCTCTTCCAGTGGCTTTTCATTCTCGAAGAATTTTACATCTTGGTAGATCAAAACTTTGTCTTTGTCAGGGGAGTATATGCGAAAGCCCTTGGTTTCTTCGGAGTAACCCATGAACACGCGTTCTCTGCCTCGTTGATCCAGTTTCCCTCTTCCGGGATCCCTGTCCAGGAAGTAAACCTTGCTTCCAAACGTTCGGAATTGTGAGACGTCAGGAATCTCTCCTGTCCACAATTCGTACGGTCTTTTGCCTCCGATACTTTTTGATGGCAGGCGATTACGGATGTTGTTGTTGTTGTTTCCTATGGCTAGCCCAGATTCCAATCCATCAGCTTTCTTGCGTTCCAATAGAGTTGTGTAAGGTTTCCAGAAGTTCTAGCAGTCACATCAAGTTTGTTGCAATGTAGCAGGTGCCCCTTATCAATTTTACTTCCAGGTTCGTGACAAAGTGTGTATTCTTCAGATCTCAGGGTGTTGATTCGTTTCAGATGAGCTGCAAGGCAGTCGTGGCCAGTGTTGAGTCTGAAGAAGGCTACAGCTTCTCTTCTTGGTGTTAATTTATATTGATCCCATTTAGCATCAATGTCTTTCCATAATTTGGTTTCTGCTGTTTTCTTTGCCATTTCTTCATACCTGTTTTTGATAGTATTTTTCAAGATCCTTTTTGCTGAGATAAAATTAGTCTGACTGACAGGTTATTGTAGTGTGGTACCTTTTTTTGCTAATCTGTCTGCCTCTTCATTTCCTGCTATTCCAACATGAGAAGGGGTCCACTGAAATGAGATATGTTTGTGGAGTCTTTGAGGGGTTTTTATCATACAAAAAATTTCTTTCAGTTCTTTATTTTGGGGCTTATAATTTGACGAGATGGCTTGGATGGCTGCTTTTGAATCTGTAATGATAAGACATTTTTGATAATCAATGTTTCTGCCTAATAACTGATGGAGTGCATGTGAAATTGCTCTTATCTCAGCATCAAAGTTTGTTTTGTTTTGACCTACTGTGAAGTAGAGTGAGAAGAGAGATGAATGTATTCCTGCTCCAGTTCTATTTTCTTTGTCTTGTGAGCCATCTGTAAATATTTTTAGCCATTGATTAGATGGATATCTTTCTTCTATTGTACAGAGGGCCAGTTGTTTTAGATCTTGTGGTGAAGAGTCTTTCTTGCAGACCTCTTCTAACAAAGTAAGATCTGTAGTCACTTGTATATATTCAATGGGGTTGACCGGCATACAGAGTGGTTCAAGTTTTATTTGCAGATTGCTCTTATTGATATATTCTTAGGCGAGACTTAAGGGAATTTTTTTGTGTTTTAAGATTGGGGCTAGAAACTGTTTTTTTTTTTTATCCATGTCATTTGAGGTAGTCTTTGTATACTGAGATATGCATTGGCTGTTTGATGTTTCATCTCTTCTTCTATTGGTAAGTTGTGGGTATATAATTGCAAGGCAGTTATAGGTGTGGTTTTTATTGCACCTGTTATGATTCGTAGGGCATTATTCTGACACCTCTCGAGGCGATCAATATTTGACTGGGGTGCTGTAGAGAGTACTTCACTGCCATATTTTATGATAGGTTTGATGTAAATATTGTAGGTTTTGTTGAGTGTGTCTTGAGTGTTCCCCCAAGTAGCTCCTGCTAGTCTCTTCAGTAATTTCATCCGTTTGCTTACCTTATCCTCCACATGTTTTATGTGTTTGGTCCAGTTCAGTGTCCATGATGACAATTACGGATGTAATTTGCAGTATTCACTGCTTCCGCCCAGAAGCGGTGAGGTAATCCGGCGTCGAACAACATGCACCTGGCAGTCTCCATCAAAGTCCTATTCATCCTCTCCGACTTTTCGTTTTGTTCAGGGTTGTGAGGGACTGTGAGGCGTCTTGTGATTCCGCGCTTCTTCAGGTAGTTGTCGAACTCTCGATTCAGGTATTCCCTGCCGTTGTCAGACTGGATCACCTTTACTAGTTTTCCTTTCTGATTCTCCATCCTGGTAACGTACTCGACGGTAGCTTCGTGGATCTCTGATTTTGCCTTCAGAAATCTCACTTCACACCAATGAGAGTGATCGTCGATGAATTCAAAGAGGTACCTTGAACCTCCCATAGATGGAGTCGGCATTGGTCCACACACTTCCGTGTGGACCAAATCGAGTAGCTCCGTCCGTTCATCAGATTTCTTGGGAAACTGCATCCTGGACATCTTCCCCTCGAGGCAGACTTTGCAGACCAGAGTCGTCGATGGATTCCTCAGCTCAACGCCAGAAACCCTCCCTTTTCTCACAGCTACCAAGATTTCGCCCATGTTGACATGTCCGAGCCGACGGTGTAGCAATTTTAGATCAATTATTTTGGGCGATGCAGCCATATTTGCTCGTTCTTGACTCTCACTGACGTAATATAGGTTATTCTTCCTCTCAGCTCGCATCAAGACTTCTCCTTTTTCGTTCACGACGACTGTGCCTTCCTTGTCAAAAATCATCTCGTGGCCGCGGTCGGTGATCTTTCCCATCGACAGCAAGTTTGTCCTCAGGTCTGGAACGTGAGAAACATCAGAGAGAGAGACATCTATCTCTTCGTTCGCAATGCGGGTAGATAAGCGAACACTGCCTTTTCCCACGATCTCTGCCGTTGAATCATCAGCCAATTTCACCACACCCCTTCGTGACTCATCGATCTCCGAAAAAATCGCAGGGTCGCCACAGATATGTGAAGTGGCGCCACTGTCGAGACACCATATTCTACGTACACCACTGCTCTGAGTTGTCGTCGCCTGTAAACATAGTTCTCGAGTGAAATTTGCCGATTGAGTATTAGAACTGTCTTTACCTTTGTTCTTCGATGGATCTCTTTGTTTAAATCTGCACTGGCTGGCTCGATGTCCTTGCTTTTTGCACACGTAGCACCGGAACTCAGATCCGCCTCCTTCTGTTTCACTGTTGTTTAGTTTGGGTGTTTGTTTCTTATAGATCTTGTTACCTGGATCAGTCTTCTTCTTGACGAACATATCTCCCGCTATTTCACCTTGTGTGCTCGATTTTCGTGCGTCATCCTCTTAGATGATTTTGGTCCGAAGAGCCTCGGGAGTCGGTAGGTTGTCACATGACTCTATTGCACACCTAAAGTTCTCGAACCGTGCCGGCAGACTGTATAAACACATAACTGTCAACAATTCCGGATTGATCGTGATGTTCATATCTCCCAATTTGTCCACGGTGTCGAAGAAATCGTTCAGATGGTCACGCACGTCGCCATCGTCCGCCAATTTTTGTAAGGTTAGCCTTTTCAGTAAGGTCGCCTTCCGAGCCGGTCCCTGGGATTGGTAGATCTGTTTCAGTCGTTGCCCTGTATCACGTGCTGTGACACAATTTTTGACTTGCTTTATTTCACTTGGAGACATCGACAAAATGATCAGCGACCGAGCCTTTTGATCCTTCTTGTCCCACTCTTGAATTGCCGCCGCGTTTGCATTTCCAGCCGCTGGTTCTGGTTTCGTAGAATTCCCGCCGACGACTTCCCACAAATCGCCCGTAATGAGGATAGCCTGCATCTGCACGGCCCACGTGTCGAAATTATCCTTACCGAGGGGTTCAATTCTCCCAATACTTCCGGCGTTCATTTTTGAGGTTAACTTCTGGCACGATTTTACGAATGATTAAGATTTGTTATTTACGCACTTAGTCACGCGAACCTGGGTCCATAACCTGTAAGAGGATATAAGGAAACCAGAGATATATAAGCAAAGCGAACTGATGTGAGTTTAATAATAATAACGAACTGATGTACATGGATGGCAATAGCAGAACCGCGTAAACTAAACATGTGCAAACATGGCGCGAATTTTAGACAAACTGATGCATAAAGGGCAGGTGGCAGCACCTTACATAAAATAGAACCACATACTTGATAAATAAGAATAAAACTACCAAAGTTACAACAGATTCAACCAATTTGCAGGCAAATTGCAGTGGTGTGGCGGTCAGCATTGCACATAGTGAAGAAGGTGCTAGGGGGAGGCAATGACATCATGTGGTCACAAACAGTCTACTGGCTTAAGAATCTCCACTTGTAACATTATTGCACTTGCCTTTGTTCCAGGCTATTCTGTAAAAAAATGAAGGTGGAATTTGATATAAAACAAACAACATCATTCAACTCGGATGAAATCACACAACCTGGATAAGTTGTACGAGGTGTGTTCATTTTATTCTGAGACTGTGAGTGAACTGATCACACAATGCAGTGATGATGAGTAACAATCTTGAAGAGATGGTACGTTGCCTTTCACGGCCGGTGAATTAAAACTCAGCAATTCTTCTAGGTTTGTGCCGTGTCTTGTGTGGGGTTTCGCCTAGGACACCAAGCTGGCTCATCGGCGGGCTCTTGGTGTCCCCGCCCGGACCCCCACAGGAGTGACGAACTGCGCGCCACCTCCCTTTATATTAGGTGCAACTGCACCACTTGACTGCGAGAACTAAAAGTCCAAGCAGCCTCAACCTCTCTATGAAGGCTACCAAAAAGATGGTACATTGCCTTTCACGGCCAGTGAATTAAAAAAAGGGAGATAGCACACAGTTCGCTACTCCCATGCTGGTCTGGGCGGGGACACCAAGAGCCCGCTGATGAGCCAGCTTGGTGTCCCAGGCGAAACCCCACACAAGACACGGCACAAACCTAGAAGAATTGCTGAGTTTTAACCTTGAAGAGGCCTGCCACAAAGTCCCAATGTGCTATCTTCATTCAGTTCTGTGTTACACATGTTTTTATTAGCATGTGCATCTGCGCAGTTGCAAAATCACAATCGCCTCATAACTCAATCAGAGAGCCAACATGAAATTCTGAGCCAAAATTGGAAAATCGGCAACTGAAACCTATGGAATGTTGATGCAAGCTTACGGGAATGAAGCAATGAGTCGGGCAAAAGGATCACCGTAAAAGTAAATTTGTTTCTACTCAGAATTCTAGACTTAATTGTTAAGTTTCTGATGGAATAAAAATTTCAGAATGAGAGTTAGTTATTGAGGTTCAAGGGGCGGAACTACGAGGTCATCTGCCCTACAGAATGAGAGTGATTTGGTATGTGGCAGAATGTGAGGATCAAATTTGAAGCAAATCTCGGAAACAATTAAAAAATTTAGCACCCAATAATGACATGAACTGGTGTATAACCTAAGGCAGCCTGTTGCAAAATAATTGTAATTGCCTGCTTGAGTCATTAATATGTAGAATACATATCAGAGCTTTTCTACTCAAATTAGGAATGTTCCACATGCCAAGGTGCAAGGCCATGGGGCCGGAATACCTTTTGGACTCATAAGACAATTGAATCAAACCCCACTGGTGGCTATGCTTGAAATAGTTTTCCATGGTGATCGTTTGTACAAAGATACTCTGTGCTATGTTAGTACTTTCAAATTCCCCACTCGGGTTTGAAAAGTGTCATTCACGATAGTTTTCTTCGTGTTTTTTATATTTGCCACTATAATAATAATATAATATAATATCGTATGGCCTGGGGTGCCTGGTGCAAGCTTTGTTAATTGACACCCAGAGGGTAGCTTGCATGTCGAATTTTGTCGTTCCTTTGAACGCTATGAAAGTCAAGGAGGTTAGATATCTAAACTCCTTGACACTACAGCGCTTTCAAGTAGAGAATGGAGGAACTTTGTGTTGGCGGAAAATCCCGAGATTAATTTTGCCATTGAACACGGCCTACTGAATTCAAATGGGTTCTTTAACATGCCAACAACATATGACATGAGTGTCGTGATTTTTGTCGCCTTCAAAAATCACTTACCATGGCCAGGGGCGAACCTGCAATCTTGGGGTTGGTAGTCCGACACTATAACCACTCACCCACCGTGGCAAGCATATTTGCCACTGAAAGGGAATTTGTGCCTGTTGCCTTCATTCATGTTTATTGTGTTGTAATTACAGTAAATTGATACATTATTTCACCAGGCTTATCGCAACAATGGTATTTACTCTGAAGTTGTATCATTTTCCACGTGATTCCGCGTCAGCGGATATGTCATCCCCAGACCATGTGACCATCTTTCTCTTTGGATACTTCGAGGTCATGTCTATAAAAGGCCTTCCATGAGATGGAGCTCACTTCGTCTTCTTCTAGTCCATATCTGGTCAGCAGATTCGCTTGTAGCGAGCAATCTTGGAGCTGACTTCCGTAAACATTAACGTGCAGGTCAACAACTTGGTTGTTAACCAGCCTTTGGTTATACATCAAGTTCTGCTGTCAATTGGGACTGCCTCATGGATGTGCACAGATAATTTAGTCTCCAGAAATAAACATAAAGGATGGATTTGCTTCTGGAATCTTCTTTTACTGCTATCAGCATCAGCATTTTTAGTACTTCAGTTTCAATTATGGCTAGCTAGCCCAAAAGCATTTTTTAAGAGCAGGGTTTATACAATCAAAATGTGTATTATTTGAGCATTTTAAAACTGCTGATGATCTACAGGACTACAGCTTTGCATCATCAGCAAACAAGTAAGTCTTGTAATATTATGCTTATTAATGACCAGAACATGGACTATCTAAAAAGGTTTTCTTTGCCAAAATCATAATCCAATGGTGACATTTTTCAAGCAAATAATTATTACCTATATTGGCGGCTTCGGTGGCGTAGCCGGTAGCATGCTGAACTGCTGTTCCCAAGATAGCGGGTTCAAACCCGGCCGAAGTCGTCGGATTTTTTAAGAGCGTTTAAAATCCTTCAGTATGCCTTCCTTCGGAGGGGAAGTAAAGCCGGCGATCCCATGTCATAGATTTATGGCATGTAAAAGATCCTTTCACAGACTAAACTTGTGTAAAGCAAAATTGTTAGGTTAGATTTCGTCAGAACGCTCTATCAAAGTTCCAACGTTCACCACTAGGTATCATTGATATCTGGTAGCGAAAGTTGGAACTACTTGAAATTGAACGGAACTTGTAGCTCACCCTTTGGGGTGTCCTCTGGAAGCAGCTACAGATTCAGGCGAGCCGAACATGTCCTCGGACACTCCCGGCACTAAAAGCCATACGATAAATAAATAAATTACCTATATTTTGTTGGTTCTATTTATTGCATTTCTTACATGCATATCCATTTTAAAAGCGTCTTTTATTCAGATCCACACATATTGTTGGTTCCTCAGTTTAGGGGCTGCGACAACGCGGTCATGTAGCTCCGTGTACTTTGGATGTGTATAGAATCTGTCTGATAACTGGTGTTAATTGTGATGGCTGTATTAGTGTGTGTTATCTGTAATTCAAGTAAGGACTACACACGATCAATTTCAAGTAGTTCCTACTTTTGCTACCAAATGCTACTGTCAACAACACCAAACTGTGAACTTGGCTACTAGATGCCACCACAACCGGCACCTGGCGTCGAACATTGGAATTTGATAGAGCGTTAATCAAATATAATCTACAAATTTAGGTTCACACAATTGTAGTTAGTAAAAGGTGCTTTTAGATGCCATAAATCTATGACATGGGCTCGCCGGCTTTACTTCCCCTCCGAAGGAAGGCAAACGGAGGAATTTTTAACGACGACATTGCCCAGGTTTAAACCCGCGATCCCTAGCATAGAAACTCAGCATGCTACCAACTACGCCACCGCCCTACATTTAGAAATAAACTTAACAAGACCGTATTCAAAACTAAACAGTATTATAGAAATAATGATGAATACAAAAAGCATGTGGAAAATTTGCATCATGCAAGTCAAAAGGATCAACGTTAGTAAGTTTTGCTCATCAGTCTGTGATATCATAATGTATCAAGGGAAAAACATAGAATCATTTCCATCAAGTGGCGGTACAAAAGGAATAATGTTTCTTTTCTTTAACTTTAAAGATGGCTTTGGAAGGTAGTCGCCCGATTAGAATTAATAAATAATAAAAGCTATGATTGTTCCCACGAGTAACTAGGGAACTAAGAGTCAACCTTAGGCAGGGTAATCCAGAGGGTACCAAGTATCTGGGACTACTCACCCTGCAGCCACAACCGCTCCGATTGTGCTCAGGGGAGAATTCCACCTCCTGTCATGGACATACACAGAGGCAGAGAGGCCTGCTTCACAGTAGAAGTACTGAAAACTTTCAATGTATTAGCTAACTCTTTACGACCAAGTCAGCGACATACCGTACAGGGTTATTCAAAACGATTGTCGGGGTTTCGTGAATTTTTTGTAGAAACAGAGGACAACATACCATTGTTATTGTTGCAGTAACGGTTACACTAACTCTCAAAGTTTTGTTCTACATCGATTTAGTACCATGTATAACCACCAGATGGCAGTAACAGCAGTATTTGACAAAATGGCAGTCAGCGGTAAGGAGAAGGCGTTTTGTACTCTCGAATTCCATCAACACCGGTCCGTTACCATAGCCTAGCACCATTTTTGTACGACGTATGGGAAAGACCCTCCCTCCAACAACTCTATTCGCAGATGGTAAGCGCAATTCGTGAATACCAGTTGCTTGTGTAAAGGGAAAAGCCTTGGCCATCCCCGGGTGTCAGAAGCAGACGTGAATCGGATCAGGGACGTTTATCTCCGTAGTCCTAAGAAATCGACTACAAGACGCAGCAGGGAACTGCATGTTCCTCAAACCACCGTATGGAATATGTTACAAAGCGTCTGCATGTCAAGTCATATCGCCTACAACTGCGTCAAGCTTTAACAGGCAATGACTAAGTCCTACGCTGGACTTTTTGCATGAAACTGCAACAACATTTTGAAGAAGAGGAAGAAGACGACAACAGTCATTTTCGTGACAGGCTAGTTTTCAGTGACGAAGCCACTTTCCATATGAGAGGTAAGGTGAATAAACAAAACGTTCGAATTTGGGGACAACTAACCCCCATTGATATGTGGAACACGTGCGTGACTCACCAAAAGTGAATGTGTTCTGTGCCGTTTCAAAGACGAAGGTCTACGGCCCCCTCTTCTTCCGTGAAAAGACAGTGATGGGCTGATTTACCTGGACATGCTCACTGAATGGCTGTTACCCCAGTTGAGTGACAACAAGGACGATTACGTGCTGCAACAGGATGGTGCACCGCCTCATTTCCATGGGGAAGTTAGAGCATTCTTAAATCAAGAACTTCCAAGATGATGCATCGGACGTGGAGCGGAACATGGTCAGATGCTCTTATCCTGGCCACTAAGGTCACCGGACTTAACACCGTGTGACTTCTTCCTGTGGGGGTATGTCAAAGATCAGGTGTTTGTTCCTCCTGTACCGGCGAATATTCTGCAACTGAAGCAGCGTATCCGAGCCGCCTTCGACACCATCACGACTGACATGTTGGGGCGTGTGCGGGAAGAGATGAACTTTCGAGTTGTGTGTAAAGTGACCAGAGGCGCACATATCGAGCATTTGTAATGCATGTAAAAACAACTTTTTGAGTCACAGTACACAATAAAACACGATTCATCTTCCTACGTCAATTGCACTGTGTGTTATGAACTTTTGTAACCCCGACTATCATTTTGAATAACCCTGTATAGTTTGACATGTAACTTATATCATGACAAGTTAGATAATAGTCAGAAAGTTGGGGAGAATTAATTTTCCTAAACTACTAGGAAAACGAATAGGACTAGCGACACAACGTCAAGATTAACTAAACTGCAGACATCAAGCATTTGGAGCTGATAACCGCATCCATGGTTATTGAGTCTTCATATTCCACTACAAGATCTATAAGGTATCCGCAACACCAGAAGAATACAGGAAATCACAATTACTAGCTTGCTTATTTTATTGCAACAGCACATTCTCAGATGTATCAAATTGTTTCAGAATATAATAATCCTGAATTTCAGAATTACCAGTACAGTATATTTATACAGTACCGTATAACAAATGCAAACCTATGTATAAATATATGATTCTTTTCAGATGTGTTGGTTAATCACACATCGTGGTATATTGTCAAGCAAGTTCCATTGCCTCACGACATAAAATTTATCATTTCTATAAATGAATGGCACTCAACTAATATTAAAATTAAACTTTAGTAGAGTCAATTTAAGTTAAATTGAAGAATACAAGCAGCCACAGTATGTATGCAGTACTAAGTGAACTCATGACTACGATTAACAGAGCCAGGCCATAATAACACCAGATTGCTACAAACCTAAGTGCGGAACGAAAACATGGAGAGAAGTCTTCATGCCACGACTCTTGGTTCATATTACTGTACATGGTGTGAACCATTGTACAGTACCGGTACATAAAACCCCATAAAAATGCATTTTGTACCTGTATTTAAAGACCACCTCTCTTTCTGACCATTTCTCCTTCAAAAGACCATTTCCAGGGTTCAATCTACTGTATATTGTACAAGTTTGTGAGTATCTAAAACTATGTGCATTACTAAGTGATGACTTGCAAGTCCCTCCTCACAGTAAGTGCCTTTTAAGAGACTTTTCTTTTTATGGAACTATTACTTGTCGTTTAATGTAGGTTTGACTGTAATGCTATAGCTCACCGACATAAAAAGAAAAAAAAACAAGCAAACAGGAAAAGACAGTATATTTTACCTCCTCAAACATTTCCCAAACATAGTTGAGGGAGAGGTACTTCACAGTGTAAGTAGAAATATGATCACAATCGCCACTGTATATCATCCAACCATTCAGAGAAAGAATTCCTTGAATACTTTCAAATTTTATCTGCAACATACAGAACAAAAAGTGTCAGTATTGGTTTACCATGAATCATTATGGATCTTAATTATGAAATGGATTTTTAGTTCCTAACAGTCCTGAAAACATTTCAACCAGTGGATTAGGTATTTTAGGCTCACCAAAAATCTCAACCCTATCTGCTGTATAATGAATGGTCTTAATTAGTAAAAAGTGGGTGGTGACCATTGTTTTAAGAGGCATGGACATCAAGGACATCTGCCTTTAATAAGAGTGATCTTTAAAGAGAAATAATTAGGAATTCGGCACAAAGTCAGTTTCAATGATTTTACAACACTTGGCATGAAAACAGACCTACCTGTGATCTACAGCATGTTCCATGTCTGGCCTGGGTGGCAATGCTTCCCACTGCCGTCAAGTAGTTTGAGTTACAAGGTACCGGTAATCTTTATAAGCCATTTGGTCCAATTCCCAAACAAGATACAAAGCCCAGTTCCACTTGCAAACACATGCTTATTATAGAATGATAGTCGTAACTCTTTGTTGATATGTGCGATAAAGCTCCCTCTTGCAGTCCAAGTTGTAACTAAAGAGTATTCTCTATTATCTTTTTGCTCATGGTTAGCAAACTCGGGAGTTCGTGACCCTGAGAGATACCTGAGTTAGTTAGTTATTGTTGTTTTAAGGGGTGGAACTACGAGGTCATCTGCCCCTCTTACCACAGATTAAAGAATACAAATTTTGAATTGAATTTAAAATTTTGAGGTGGACATCTAAATTTAAAAAGACCAAAAATTAGTTAGTTAGTTAGTTATTGTTGTTTTAAGGGGCAGAACTACGAGGTCATCTGCCCCTCTTAACACAGATTAAAGAATACAAATTTTGAATTGAATTTAAAATTTTGAGGTGGACATCTAAATTTAAAAAAGACCAAAAATTAATAAAACAAAAACAAAAAGAAATTAAATAAAAAAAACAAAATCATAAAAATAAACAAAAATTACGGAAAAAACAAAAAAATATCATTAAAAAACGAACAAGTCGTTGAGTCAATGTACACTGGTATATTTAGATTGCTGGCCCTAACCCACTCTCACTTATAAAGCGGATAACGCGATCAGCAGCCACCGCGTCATCGGCTAATATAAGTTTGAGTGTCGTCTGCGAACCAAGATTTCCTCGTAAGTCAGCAAGATCCACACACTCGGTAAAAATGTGGGCCACGGTGAATACGGCTCCACAGGTACAAAGTGGGGGGTCTTCCCTTCTCATTAGGTACGAGTGGGTGGATCTTGTATGACCTATCCTTAGCCTACACAAAATGACGGACTCTCTCCGGGCCCGGAAGGAGCTCCGCCACACGCGAGTAGTTCCCTTGATCGCTCTCAGTTTACTGGGCAGTGGGTCAGCTAGCCACTGACTCTCCCAAAAAGCCAGAACTTGTAGGCGTAACTGAGAGCGAATATCTCTAGCGGGTACCTCCATTGGTCGAGGTGGTAGTGATACCGCCCCTTTTGCAACTTGATCAGCTAACTCATTTCCCGCAATTCCCATGCGGCTTGGAAGCCACAGAAAGGTGATTCGAGTGTCAGCGTGGCACAGCCCGGCTAGTAGGTCGTGGATTCGCTGCACTAGGGGCTGTTGCGGGAAACATGTAGTAATTGACTGCAATAAACTCAAAGAGTCGGTACACACGAGAAAGTGGATTCGTGCATCCTGTAGTGCATATTGCAGAGCTTCATAGATGGCAACGAGCTCCGCAGTAAACACACTACAGGCCTCAGGCAAAGAGATCTTGGTATTTGCACCATCAATAACGTAAGCACAACCCACTTTCTCGTCCACCTTCGAACCATCCGTGTATAGAATGCCAGCGTCCGGAAATTGGTGAACTATGCTGTGGAACTGCCTCCGGTAAACGGAGGCATCCGTGTTCACCTTAGGACCTCGGTGCAGATCTAACCGAATTTCCGGACGCGGGACTTGCCACGGAGGCACCTCGCTAGATGTCCGGATCATACAGGGACCTACAGCCACTCCTATTTCAGTACACGAGCTATCAAGTCAAGGCGTAACCCTGGTGGTTTTGGGTACCGAAGAGAGCTTGATAGGTCGGGTGTTGCGGCATTTGACGCACATTGGCAGCATATGCTAAAAGCATATGTTGGCGTCTATAATTTAAAGGTGGAACACCCGATTCGGCGAGTAGGCTGGGCCAGCCTAACGCCACTATGGTGGATACTGTCCAGCATTTTCAAGGTTGCCGGCCTTGCTGAACCGTATGCCGCAGAACCATAGTCTAGCCGGGACAGGACGAGGGCTTGGTAGAACCGTAGCAGCACCGCACGGTCAGCCCCCCCACGTAGTGCCACTAAGAAACCTGAGCATGTTCAGTTTCCTGAGACATGTCATTTTCAATTGCCGTATATGGTGCTGCCACGTTAACTTGCTGTCAAAATGGAGCCCCAGGAAGCGATAAGTGTCAACCAACGGCAACGCAGCATCCCTGAGATGTAGTTCAGGGTGTAAATGTAGCCTCCGGAGCCGACAAAAATGGACGACGGAGGTTTTCGCTGCTGAAAAACGAAAACTCCGGTCGTGAGCCCACCTGTCGACCCGGTTGATAGCTAGCTGCAATTGCCGTTCCACGACTGCCATACTTCCAGATCTGTAATGCAGAGCTAAATCGTCTACATACAGCGATGGAACTACCGCGGACCCGGCGGCGGCAACAATGCCATTAATGGCAATTGCGAACAAGGTGACACTCAGCACTGAACCCTGAGGAACTCCATTTTCTTGGGTATAGTATTGCGATAATGTCCTACCGACCCTTACACGGAAGAGTCGGACGGACATGAAATTCGCAATGAAAGTCGGTAAGTTACCACGGAGTTCCCACTTGTGAAGGGTGGAAAGGATCCCGTAGCGCCATGTGGTGTCGTAGGCTTTCTCGAGGTCAAAGAAAACCGTGACTAGGTGCTGCTTTCGGAAAAAAGCCTCCTGTATGGCGCTCTCAAGTCGCACCAGATGGTCAGTGGTGGACCTATGAGAGCGAAATCCACATTGGTACTCAGACAGGAGACCTTTATCCTCCAAAAACCACACCAGTCGACGGTTCACCATCTTTTCGAGCAGCTTACATAGGCCATTTGTCAAACAAATGGGCCTATAGCTGCTTACAAACTTGGGATCCTTTCCAGCCTTAGGAATCGGTATCACGATCCCCTCTCGTCATTGAGATGGAAACTCCCCTTCAATCCATATACGATTAAAGAGGATCAACAGTTGTTTTATACTGGATTCGCACAGATGCTTTAACATTTGATTATGTATGTTATCCGGTCCAGGAGCCGTATCCCTGCACAGTGCAAGCGCACTGCGCAGTTCCCATTCAGAGAATGGTACATTATAGGACTCCGAAGCAGCAGTGGCAAAGGACAAGGGGTGAGTCTCTGCCTCCCGCTTTAGAGTCAGAAATGTAGGATCGTAACTCCCGGAGCAGGATACATCGGAGAAGTGCGAGCCAATGCTGTTGGCAATGGCGAGATGGTCCGTGATGATGTCTCCATTGATGGACACTCCGGGTATCGACAGTGATGTCGCGAGTCCGGAGATCCGACGAAGCTTAGTCCACACTTGAGATGATGGAGTATGCGCCGTCATGGACGACACATACTTTTCCCACGTCGTTTTCTTACTCTCCCGAATCAGATATCGGGCTCTGGCATGCATCCTTTTGAAGGTGATAAGGTTGACCATGGTGTTTTGCACCTGATAGCATTTGAAAGCACGTCGACGATCTTTAATGGCTGCTGCAATCTCGGCTGTCCACCAAGGGACAAGCTTCCGACGTGAGTTTCCGGATGAGGAAGGTTTTGTTTCCTCAGCAGCAGCCAAAATACCATTCGTTATGTGAATGGTATGATCGTCGACACTCTCAAAGGTATCTTCGGCAAACACCGCACGTGCCGTGAACGTTGGCCAATCAGCCCGACGGAGAAGCCATCGACTTGGTAACTCGATGGCTCTTTGGTTCGGAAGAGTAACGATAATTGGAAAATGGTCACTATTACAAAGGTCATCGTGTACACCCCACTGTAGCAGGGGAACCAGCGCACGACTGCACAGGGTAATATCGATACTTGAATAAGTACCGTGTGCAATAGAGAAGTGCGTAGGTTCCCCTGTGTTCAACAGACACAGGTCCAGCCGCCTGATCAGCCTCTCAAAATCTCTCCCTTTACCGCTAGTGGTAGCGGAGCCCCAGATGGTGTTGTGGGCATTAACATCTCCCAGAAGGAGAAAAGGCGGGGGGAGCTGAGAGACTAGATCCACCAGCTGGTCGTAATCCGGCTGAGAATCAGGCGGGATGTACACGTTACATACTGTTGCCATTACTGGCAACGAAGTACGAACTGCAACTGCCTCTAGCTGAGTACGCAACGGCACCTCTTCACTAAAGAGGCTAGAGTGGACGAGAGTGCAGACGCCACCAGCGGCCACAGCTCCGTCCACCCGGTCTCTAGAGAAGAGTTTGAAGTGACGCATTGTTGTTTCATGTCCAGGACGAAACCTGGATTCCTGAACACAGACAATGGTTGCCGAAAACGAAGATATTAATTGTTGTAACTCAGCGAGATGAACAGAATAGCTATTACAGTTCCATTGTAATAGTGCCATGGTGTGGACTTAAGTAGAAGTGGGTTTGCCACCCTTCCCCATCTCTAGTTGGAGATGATGGAGCAGGAGAGCACACCTCAATCTCCACATCTCCTTCCGAAGACGAAGAAAATGGAGCGGGCGCTCTCTTGGGTTGCGCGCGGTCGTCGTCGGACCTCACGAGTCTCGCTCTTGGAGAAGAGCGAGAGCGGTGTCTAGGGACTTTCTCCCTGTCCGAAGACTGGGTACTTGTCCCCGACACACCCCGAGCATGCTTCTTTCTAGACCGACGCAGACGTCTATTCGGGGAAGTAGGTGGTCCCTTCCCCACAGACGTCAGGTCCTTGCAAAACGAGGCCGCTCCAGCTGGCACCGCTCCTTTGTTGATGGTAGGAGCGGAATGGCCAGCAGATGGCTGAGCTGCCTTGTATGCAGGAGAGGAAGAGAAACGGCGCTGAACCGCCCCTCTCTTCTCCGCCGGTGATTTATTTTTCCTATAGGGGAGTTCCTCCACACTAATGGGTTTGGCTTCTGCGGGCATCACTCCCTTGATGGTCGAGGGAGCTGAAGGCCCAGCAGATGAAGGAGCCATCCCATCAGCCGGAGGTCGAGAGAGACGGCGCCGCTCCATCCCCCTCCTCTCCACTATCTTTGTCTTATCAGGTGGGCTGGATGACGATCCAGCCCCGGTCGCAGAAGTCTTCTTTGCCTCGTTGGCAGGGGAAGACTTCTTCTCCGACCGTTTCGGAGAGGAAGATGACTTCTTCTCCGATTGCGCCGGTTTAGATGGTATAACCGGCGCCTTTTTCACAATGGCCGAAGAAGGTTGTGTAACCTTCTTCGGGTTGACAGGTCTCGCTTGGACAGCGAGGGGAGACTTTACGATCTCAGAGTAGTTCGTCGTCGAGGGTACAGCACGGGGAACGAAAGTGGCAGGGGTGATAGGTGGCGTCACCTTAGCCGCGAAAGATACCGGAAATTCGGGTGCAGTCATATCACGGTATCTCTTTCGAGCGTCGTGATATGAAAGCCGATCCAATGTTCTGATTTCTTGGATCTTTGCTTCCTTGCAGAACTCAGGGCACTGCTTCGACCGCGGAGAGTGACTTCCTTGGCAGTTAGGGCATGTCGGGGGAGGCGTACACCCCATACCGTCATGTGTCCCCTTGCCACACTCTCTACACACCGCCTTGGCAGTGCACCTGGCAGAAACATGACCGAATTTCTGGCAATTGTAGCAGCGCATAGGTGGAGGGATGTACGGTCTAACGTCGCAATGGTACGACGTGACCTTCACCTGCTTAGGCACTACATCACCCTCAAAATGGAGAATGAAAGCGCCAGTATCGACGCTATCATTTCCAATTTTCCGGGTGATGCGCCTAATCCTGGTGACGCCTCGCTTCCCCAGATCCCGCATCAATTCCGCGTCGCTGTTTAAAATGAGGTTGCGATGGAATATAACTCCACGGACCTCATTCAGCGTATCGTGCTTCTCAACCTTAACGGGAATTTCGCCGAAATGCGTGCATTCCAGCAACGCTTCGGTTTGCTGCCGGTCAACGGTATGCAGCAGGAGCTGCCCGTTCCGGAGCTTGGAAATCCCGTTAAGGTCGCGATATTTCCCCTCGATTTCCTCTAAAAATAGGATCGATTTTACCTGTTTAAAATCTCCCCCGTCTGTCCTGGTAGCTACCAGGTAGCGAGGAGACCTGTCAACAGGGAACTTCTTATTAAATGCCTCATCCCAAGGCGTATACACCTTGGGATTC
This sequence comes from Meconema thalassinum, assembly GCA_946902985.2. NCBI lineage: Eukaryota > Metazoa > Arthropoda > Insecta > Orthoptera > Tettigoniidae > Meconema > Meconema thalassinum. The sequence goes on from OX336392.1 coordinate 16,776,546, forward strand.
GGTCTACACTCCAGAGACGGCTTTTTAAGGGTGCCACCCTGTACAGGTGTCCGTGATCGCTTACTAGGCATCCCGGACGAAATCCTCCCCGAATACTGCCCACTCTGAACGGGGGCTATCACAGTGGGCGCCACCCAGCCAAGGCAATACCTACCTGGCATAGCAGATATTGCCCGGGGTCCCAGTGCCTCGAACAGGCACTTCCCCCTCGGCATGCACAGGATTTATTCAGCTCCAGTATTCGGCCATGCAGGGACCTTCGTTGTAAGGCGGATACTACTGTAGGGTACATGGCGCACCCACCTGACGGGATGGGGCATACCGTCTAGGCTTTCTGGCCAGATGGCCAAGCTGGTGGCCCTTCCCCTAACAGCACGCAAGTTTATTTCTATTGGTCAAACCAGAGCTGGGACCAGAAAACCAAAATTGACCTTTATAAGGCCCCCTCTAAGTCGCCTTTTACGACAGGCAGGGGATACCGTGGATGAATTCTGCCCTCCCCATCCACAGGGGGTCTGAACAAATCAAAACTGGCAAGTTATTCGGCCATGTAGGCCCTATTAGTCGCCTCCTACGACAGGCAGGGCATACCGTGGGTGTATTCTAACCCGCACCCACATGGGGCAGAGATACCTGAGCTGGGTCCATTTTATATTCCTTTTTCCATTTACTTAGAATGGATCCTCTCATCTTTCCAAAGGATTCATTTTACAAAAATAGTTAGGAGCACAAACCTTATTATGTTAGTTAAACAATACGTTTTATGACGAGAGGAGCCATTCAGCTATTAAATGCTGCAATGCCACATACCCTCTATTTAACTTAGCATTCTGATTTCTTTGGTTTATATCTTGCTTTCTTCTGCTAGTGATTTTTAAAATTCCAATTTATGTCTGTAAATCATAAGTCACAAACATCCTAAAATAATGTGAATCAGTATTTCATTGCTCAACTTCAGAATGTAAGCAAGGGTCCATCTTGATTATTATTTATAATAAATAATCTTGATGAATAACACCAATACGGACTTACTTACTTGTTGCTGGCTACTATTTTCTGCAGCCTTATGTTCATTCATTCTAATGCCTCACCAGTTGACCAATTTAAGACTGAGAATTACATGACAATGTGCCTCCAAAAACATTGTAGACCTACTGCAATATATATCGTATCAATCAACTAATTTGTTCCAGTGAGAAATGTTATTACACATCAAAAGTCACTATGGAGAGTTTTTTGTAACATACCATAGCTGGAACCAATTTCAAAGAATACCATCTTGATACTGTTGTTATACTCTAGTCTTTATGTTTAAAAGTATTGAAATATGGATTTCTTATTTTTCATCTTAAAACTCCTTCTGTAGTCTATGCCTTTCTCTGCCAAATGATGGGAAGTTTATTTGGTTAGTTATTGTTGTTTAAAGGGGCAGAACTACGAGGTCATCTGCCCCTAAATGATGGGAAGTTTGTTGTATACTGTAATATCTATGGTAACTTTGTAGCAGTTTTGCTAGCCCACACTGTTGGGTGATAAATGTAACTGTTTACCTTTGCCTAAGCTATGTTGTTTTAATGGGCACCAAGACCTCAATGCAATGTTGAAATCTAAATTTGTATTTAACAACGTCTAGCTCTGGCAGAACACCTTCAAGACTCTATTCACTCAGATCGTGGTATGATTTGATCATTATCCCAACAAACAATTGTATCAGGAGAAGGAATTGGTCTATATCTAATGCTACCTACTGAAAGCAAAGATTGCATTGTAAAAGAAATGAATTTATTATATAAAACAAGTATAGCAAAATTAATAATAATAATAACTATAAAATTTAAATTGGAGCGTTGTGATTTGAATATTACCGATAGAAAATTACGTGAAAACGGAGTCTGATAAATTGATTTTACTCTTATTTCCAAGCTATGAAGTTACTGAAATATGAAATGTAAAACAAAGAAAAATGAGAGATTGCGTATTTCTGCGTCATTTGCGCTTACCACTGGAAATTGCCAAAGCATTTCCCTCGTACTTGATGATGCCGTGAGCTTCCCACAGTCTCCTGGACGTCGTCATCTCCGTCGGAATTTGATGATATTCTGGTAGATTAGAGAATTCTATGGTCCGTACCTCGGACCCAAACACTCGTACAACCGCACTGGTTAAGTTTTGCAAAAGTTAGTCTTCAACTCCACTGAACATCGGAGCGACACGCACTTCCAACCGTACTCCGCAAGTTCTACACAGATAGTCCTCGTTTCACGGCGCGTCGAACGATATATGCACCTGTTGGCTCCCCCACCACGGTACCGTCTTCCAGCTTACGTTGTCTCCCCTGATTGGCTGAGCACGCCGCCAGTTCCCCTCCTCTGCCTCATTACACTCGGCGCGCGAGAGGGAGAAGTCGATTTCCGTTCCAACAAATAGCCTTTTCTAGACCTTGCGACCCAGCCTTGCGTAATACTTCTCGACAGGAATCAGCTTGTATTCGAATTCCCAGTGAGTCATGTCTCTCGAATACCCTAACTGACAAAACTCCGTAAAATTCCGTAATCACATAATTTTCTATAATATTGTCGTTCGTAATAATTTGCTTGATAGCGTTTTCTAAGACATAGAAAACCTATATGAATGCTAATAATTTTTATAAAATGCTCCGAAAATACCTTAATAATAATTATAATAAATTAATAATAATAATAAATTACCATGAAAAATTCTCTTGGCTGAACAATTTGCCGCGTAAATAAATATAGAATGGCTTCCTACTGACTTATGCCAGTTGCATAAAACCCCTCGAAAAACACGTTACATATTCGCCTCGGATCATCGGATGATTTACCGTGACGACGGTCCATTATCCGATTATCCCAGACACGTTAATAAACCCCATCCAAAATACATATTACATAAACGAAATCACCCTAAATTACAGATATATACACTCATATTTTTTCTTCACGCACTTTGCGTCAAAGTTTGTTGTCACTATGGATTGCACTTTGCAACCAGTCCAATGTTTTACATATGGAATAGTGTTCCACGGATATTTCCGCCTCTCAAATTTCTCTATGTTGGAGAAATAGACATAATTAATGTGTGACCACTATGTATTTATGATGTCATATCACACGCATTGAAGGTGTTCTGATATATTTATATCACCATAGAACTCCCTAATTTCACTGGAGGTCCCCTCCTTATGGTGAAATTTAATCTCACTTATCACTGAGCACACGATCACACTACTGTGGCAGCGCCTCGTGACTATAATACTTAATCTCTCTTTAAAGTAGATTAAATTAATATTGACTTCTGAAAAAAAAACAGTAAATGCGCATTACATATAACACCAAATATTTCTGTGCCGTAATCGCCCTGTCTTGTTAAGTTCCTGTTAACCATATTCTACTTAATACTAGTTCTCAACACAGACCATTTCTCCTCACACAAATAATACCATTGTACAAATTATCTTAAATTACACACTTACAAATCTTACATGGCGAGGCCGTAAACAGAAATCACGTGTGCTGATATGTATGAGTTTCATGAAGGACTGTCTCGCATTCTGATGGCCCATCTTTTATCTCGTGGACGCCTTAAGCTAACAAGCCCTATTCAAGCGCTCCCCCATCTCTTGGAGATAAATGGGAACCCATCAGCGCTGCCAAAAATGGCCTTGGTGCATCGAGACAATTTAGTGCTCAACAGCATCCGACAATCCCGTCATATTTCCCTGTACCTTAAAAACTCTCATTTACTTACATACTACCCCCCTGTGTGACTTCTGATACGCCTGCCTTAAGACCAGATCTTCCACGCACCAGACACCACACTTACTCATTTGATAGGCCGGCTCGCCAGCTAAACACACTCACTTTATGACACATATTTTCGTAGACTATGTATATTATACGTTCCGTATAATCTGTTTCCCTCACTATTCTCCAGCACATATGCTGTTTTCCCAATACGTTTGGAAACTATAAATGTTTCTGTGTCACCTGCTTCCAACCTTGCAAGTGGCTCCCTTAAATGAACGCCATCACGTTGCTCTACCTACCTATTCCTCAGTATCTGTAACGATGCCCTGTTGCTACTGTCCACACATGCTAACCCTACCTTCCTATGGTGTCACACCTCTACTCGACACTCTATGACCTAAAAATGTCACTTCTGACTGACAGAATGACGACTTAGACAGCTTCAAAGTGAACCCTGCCTGATCTAACTTCTGAAAAACTATATTTAAATGACATAGATGCTCCTCAAAACTGCGTGAACTAATTACCATATCATCAATGTAAATGGTTACAAACTCTCCTGTGTCATCCCCTAATTCGATGTTTAAAGCCCTAATTAAAGCTGCTGAACTACTCTTTAACCCATAAGGTGTTCTACAAAATTGATAAAGGTTATATTTATGACTAAAAGCTGTAAATGGTCTATCTTCGTACATAAGTGGCACTTGCCAAAAACTGGAACTCAAATCTACACAAGTGAATTACTTCTTCCCCTCAAATGTTTGCATTAATTCTTCTATTGACATAGATTTCAGCTGATCTGAACTAATTCTATTGTTAACCAAACGAGCGTCTAAACAAATACGAACAGTGCCGTCGGTCTTGGGTACCGTTATCAAAGAATTAACATACGGACTGTTAGAGTGCTCAATAATCCCATCTTCAAGCATCTGATTAATTTGTGCCTCAACTGCACTCTGATAAGCGAAAGGTACAGGATATCTATGTCCTGTGAATACTGACCTATCAATAACGTTCAATGAATGGGTATAGCAATTGGCCATACCAATGCGATCCTCAAACACTCTCCTATTACACCATAACACATCATAGAGCCGAACACACTGTTCATCCCCTATATTTCCCTGAAATGCAGCCTCACGTAACGAGTCCTCTAGACTTCCGTTCGTAATCACACTGCCCACAAAACATGGAGAACCCCGCTCTACGGCTGGCGATATCTCATTTAAAGTACAAATCACACCTACAATACTACTTCTCTGAATATGGTCATTGAACGCTACTTCTACTTCAGAATCTCCCCATTTAAATTTCAAACTCCCTACATCATAACATAAGTTACCAGACACTCTACTTAGCCACTCTGAACCCAAGATAACACTGAATACTAAATTTGGAATTACAAGACAAATCTGCTTCTCTACATGATTATTAATTTTAATGTCTACTAAAACTTGCTTAGAAATTACTTTAGACCTCTTCCCAACAGCTGTGATAACAAAAGTGCTTTTAATTGGCATCTCCTCAAAATTTACTCCAGTTCCTTTCATTTTATCATAAAATGCACTACTTATGCAACTCTTCATACAACCACTATCAATTAAAACATCTGTGTACGCCTCGGACACGTTAAATTTAACTATGGGGCTCTTACTAACCACTTCCTGAATAATACCTTCATCATTTAGTTCATGTAATAATTCATTTCTCACATTTAGGTCATAGGGTTCCTGTATAATTGTATGGACAGGGCATGCTACAGACTGAGATTCTGACCTTACTTCGCAGCCTGGTTCGCGTTTAAAGAACCGCTACAGCTGGCCGTAGTACTACTAACTACTAAACTGGTCTGGTTGTTCTGGGCTGTGTTGTCATTGTTCGGCTGTATATTACTACCACTAGGCTGTCCTCTTCCTTGACCCCTATTCTGGTTGTAATTATTGTCATTATAATTTCTCCCTTGATAACCCCTGAAATCATTGTTTCTCCCTTGATTTCCCCTGTAATCATTGTTCCTCCCTTGATTTCCCCTGAAATCATTGTTCCTCCCTTGATACTGATTACCATAGCCATTTCCTCTGTTCTGATATAGCTGATTATTATTATTTCTATTTTGAGCGTTGGCCCCTTCGCCACCGTTCCCTTGAACTTCTTGATGCCTGGCTTCATTAGGTCTATTATTATTATTACCCTGGTTCCGATTGAAATTGTCCTCATAACCCCCTCTCCCTAGTGCATCAAATGTGCTTAACAAATTTTCTACTTGTGATATAGTCTTTACATTCTGGATACAAGCAGCCTCCTTGATCCTATAGGGAAAGTGCCTAAGTAGCAACCTCACCACATCACTTTCCTCCTTCAACCCATCCAGATATTTACACACTAATACCTGCCCTAAAAAGTATTCGGTCATGGTGGAGCTTCCTTTAGGGTTATATTTACCACACACTACTCCCTCACGATGCTGCGACTGAATAACCTCATTCCAGAACTTTTCACAGAATTTCATTTTAAAATCATTAATATCAGTAAACTTGTCTCTGTAGACAGCAAACCAATTCCTCGTTTCCCCCACAAACACTTGTTCTAAAATTTCAACTACCTGGCACCACTCAATACTACCATTTTCCAACCTCTCCCCGAATTTATTTTCTATAGTGTTCATGAACTCCATTGGGCACCCCTGTCGATTGCTGAACTTACCCAGTTCTACCTCCCTGTGTGTGCTATTCACAAAAACTGGCCTATTCTGACTATTTTCTTGCCTGATCCTAGCTTTTAATTTTAATTCTAATTCTGCAATTTTCTCCTCAGCCTTCCTCTCAATACTGTTTACTGTTAATTTAATGTTTCCTTCTGATTCTTCTACTTTATCATATAGCTTTGCTTGTTTCTCCTCAATCTTGCTAATGCTCTCTCTATTACTCTCTCTTAAATCATTTACTTCTGCAAATATTTGCGAGTGGACTTTCTCAATTCTACCCCCAGCTGTTCCTTAACCTCTTTAGTTGCTACCTGAATTTTGTCAATTTCTCCCCCCAATTGCTTTTTGACCTGCTGTGTTTCCAGTTGCACTAGTTCTTTTAAATTTTCAGCCTGTGTACTGATTCTAATTTCTAACTCCTCCTGTACTTTTCCTAATTTCTTGTCTACATCTGCAATGATCTCTTTAACCTTCTCTTCCATTACTCCTCTGATTTCTCCTCTAATCTGCTCCATTTTCACACTAATTTCCTTGTTGTTCTTATCTAATTTTGCATTATTCTGTTCTAATTTTGCATTTAAAGCTTCTGTACTTTCTTTATTTTCCCTACTGTTTTGTTCTAATTTAGCGTTGTTTTGTTCCAGTTTAGCATTTAAAGCGTCTGTACTTTCTTTATTTTCCCTACTGTTTTGTTCTAATTTAGCGTTGTTTTGTTCCAGTTTAGCATTTAAAGCGTCTGTACTTTCTTTATTTTCCTTACTGTTTTGTTCTAATTTTGCATTTAAGGCATCACTACTAACTTTGTTCTGATACATGAACTCGAGAAGTAAAGTTTTTAATTCTGGTTGGCCGCCTACACTCCCTGTTTCAGTATCGGGATTTACCTCCGCTACCCCGGTACTACCATCACTCGACATACTGCTCGTATCATCACTCTCCAGTTGATGACCACTACGTAACCTCATCTGTCTTTCTTTCTCATCCCCCATAATGATATACACTGATAGAGACAAATAACCCCCAAAATACAGGCACAGAAATATATACCCTTCTCCTTCCACAAATGTTATTAGGTTTTCAGCCCCACGTTGTCGGCGACAAATGTAGCAGTTTTGCTAGCCCACACTGTTGGGTGATAAATGTAACTGTTTACCTTTGCCTAAGCTATGTCGTTTTAATGGGCGCCAAGACCTCAATGCAATGTTGAAATCTAAATTTGTATTTAACAACGTCTAGCTCTGGCAGAACACCTTCAAGACTCGATTCACTCAGATCGTGGTATGATTTGATCATTAACCCAACAAACAATTGTATCAGGAGAAGGAATTGGTCTATATCTAATGCTACCTACTGAAAGCAAAGATTGCATTGTAAAAGAAATGAATTTATTATATAAAACAAGTATAGCAAAATTAATAATAATAATAACTATAAAATTTAAATTGGAGCGTTGTGATTTGAATATTACCGATAGAAAATTACGTGAAAACGGAGTCTGATAAATTGATTTTACTCTTATTTCCAAGCTATGAAGTTACTGAAATATGAAATGTAAAACAAAGAAAAATGAGAGATTGCGTATTTCTGCGTCATTTGCGCTTACCACTGGAAATTGCCAAAGCATTTCCCTCGTACTTGATGATGCCGTGAGTTTCCCACAGTCTCCTGGACGTCATCATCTCCGTCGGAATTTGATGATATTCTGGTAGATTAGAGAATTCTATGGTCCGTACCTCGGACCCAAACACTCGTACAACCGCACTGGTTAAGTTTTGCAAAAGTTAGTCTTCAACTCCACTGAACATCGGAGCGACACGCACTTCCAACCGTACTCCGCAAGTTCTACACAGATAGTCCTCGTTTCACGGCGCGTCGAACGATATATGCACCTGTTGGCTCCCCCACCACGGTACCGTCTTCCAGCTTACGTTGTCTCCCCTGATTGGCTGAGCACGCCGCCAGTTCCCCTCCTCTGCCTCATTACACTCGGCGCGCGAGAGGGAGAAGTCGATTTCCGTTCCAACAATTCGCCTTTTCTAGACCTTGCGACCCAGCCTTGCGTAATACTTCTCGACAGGAATCAGCTTGTATTCGAATTCCCAGTGAGTCATGTCTCTCAAATACCCTAACTGACAAAACTCCGTAAAATTCCGTAATCACATAATTTTCTATAATATTGTCGTTCGTAATAATTTGCTTGATAGCGTTTTCTAAGACATAGAAAACCTATCTGAATGCTAATAATTTTTATAAAATGCTCCGAAAATACCTTAATAATAATTATAATAAATTAATAATAATAATAAATTACCATGAAAAATTCTCTTGGCTGAACAATTTGCCGCGTAAATAAATATAGAATGGCTTCCTACTGACTTATGCCAGTTGCATAAAACCCCTCGAAAAACACGTTACAACTTAAGGAACTGGGGCATCTGGCATCCAGAATTTGTAATGCCCTGACTTAGGATACTTCCTTAGTAAATGTTGGGACTATAATGCATCTCTACCTTAAAAGACAGTATGGCATTAGATGCATTATAAATTGCCTCTCACTACACTTTTATGTCCTGCAATTTGTCTCATATTCTTTTCCTCCCCCACGATGTAACTACCGTACCGTATTTCCCATTAATGCAAATCTAATAAAATGATTGCATGGTTTTATAGAGAATCTTCCACTCTATTTAATGATATAACACTAAAAAATCTCAGGCCTAATTTTCACAATGACATTATTTTGTTGCCAATCAATATTTTTTCGGACAAAATACTAATAATAATAATTTTATTAATGCAGCCAACGGCCATGTACTTTTCTTTTCAGGACAGGTCAGGGAAGGGATATAGGAAGGAAATCGGTCGTGGACCTATTGAAAGGAACCGTCCCGGCATTTGCCTGGTGGTGAAAATGGGAAACCACGAAAACCATTTTCAGGACGGCCGAGGTGGGAATCGAACCCACGCTCTCCCGCTGCCAGCGAGGCACGAGGTAGCGCTTTAGCGCTCTCGGCCACCGCGGCCGGTCAAAATACTAATCATATGATAAGCATTGAAATTTTCTTTTGATTGCCTGATGTTGACAGAAGAAACTTGCTTCCCCTGGGCAATACATTTTACATAAGAAAGCTATATTTCTTTGAGTAAATACAACCCAAAAAGTTTTGGGTGATAACACAGAAAAGTTAGGTAGCAAAAAACATTTTTGAAGTGATAGAAGCCATTTTTTAGTGTTGCCTAGTTCTATTCCAGTCTGTATGTTGGCAATTGAGCAAGAAGAAATGTTTATAAATACCATCTGAAATACGGCAGTTTTTAAAACAAATGAGAGCTTGGGATCATATTGCATTCTGAAGTTATTGCACTTTGCGCACTGCTTCTGCCTAAAGATATGTGATATATTTCTACTATTACATTCCTAATATTATCATACTCAAAAAATGTAATATTATAACATATTAGGCTATACTATGGTATCCGTGAAAAATTTAATATAACATAGGCCTATTACAACATGAAGAATTAAAAATTTTAATTTACACTGGTCAAAACAAGTTTTGCATATTGCATGATGTCGTATTTGCATTGCTGTATGACGACATGCACATTGGCTCATGTTGGTTTGTTTGTACCGTACACTGTGTGCATACAATGGGGGAAGTGGCCAGACCCCTGCTGTGATTGCGATACATCGAACCAGACCATCAGGCACATTGTTCAATATTGCAGACTAAGAGCGTACTTAGATGACTCTTCAGTGCTACACCATCGAGCCTGGACTGGACATAAGGTCATAACTGTGCTAGTATGTACTTATTATTACTATTACTATTGTGTTTCATGTATAATGCCAACATCATAATCATCTTGTACAGTTTCCAGCCCCAGGCTGGGTCTGTTTGGGGGGGCGTGGTGGCTCAGTGGTCTAGCTGTATGCCTCTCACCAAGGCGGTCCGGGTTCGATTCCCGGTCAATGCATGTGAGATTTTCGAAGTGAAATGCCATGTCCTGTGGTTCGGATTCCACGTAAAAAGGAGGTCCCGTGGCTCATGATCTCAAGATTAACGGTCACGTTAAACTACAAGCTTCCGCTTCCTTGGGTCTGTTTGGAACATAAGCCTCGCCACTTAGTCCTTTCTTCCCACCACCTCTCCGCTGTCACTCTGATCCAGTCCTCGCCTCTCTTCTTGACACATTCCTCTACTCCTTTCAGCCATCTATCTCTTGGTCTTCCTCTTGGTCGTTTCTTCTGCATCTGCATCTCATGTATCCTCTTGGGAATCTTCTTCTCATCCATTCTCTTTAAGTGTCCATACCACCTCAGTCTTGACGTCTCAATCCTACCTTGCAAGGGCTCCTCTTTCACCATTTCCCTGACCTTTTCATTCCTCACCCTGTCTCTTCTTGTTACTCCGATCCTACTTCGCAGGAACTTCATTTCACCTGCCTGTATTCTGCTTATGTCTCTTCTCTTCATTGTCCACGTTTCTGAAGCATAAGTCAGTATCGGGATATAGTAGCTTCTGTATAACACTTCCTTGCTTTTTTGTGGGACATCTTTATTCCACACTAAGCTCCTAATGCTTCTCAGAAATGCTTCTGCCTGTCTGCCATGTTCCGTAATCTCTTTGTCATTTCTCCCATTTTCCTCCACTATACTTCCCAAGTACTTGAGACTTTCCACCTTCTTCAGCTGTCCACCTCCAAGTGTTATCCCACTCATTGGTCTGTCCCTTTTCCTGGTCGTCAACAGGATCTCACATTTACTGATGTTGAACTTCCATCCGTACTCTCCCACTGTTTCTTCCCAAGCCTTCAGTTGCTCCTGAATTTCCTCCTCCTTGTTTCCCCAGACCATGAGATCATCTGCAAACACCATTGCTTTCATCTTATCTTCTCCTATCTTTCCTGCTATCCGTGTCATTACCTCGTCCATAACCACAATAAAGAGAAGGGGTGACAGCGCACTACCCTGTTTCAGGCCACTCATTTGTCTGAACCAGTCTGTTCTTTCCCCTCCAACTTTCACACAACTCACACTTCCACAATACATCTCCTTCACTCTGCCTACAGTCCCTTTTTCCACTCCCATGTTTTCCATTGCTTTCCAAACCTTCTCCCTACACACACTATCATAGGCCTTTTCGATGTCCAGGAAGACCATTAACAGATCCTCTCCAAATTCGTAGTGGTGTTCCTGGAGCTGTCTCACTGAAAATATGAGATCCACTGTTGATCTCCCAGGTCTGAATCCATACTGCTCCTCTCTCAATTTTCTCTCCACTTTGGCTCGTATTCTACTTTCTAATATCTTTTCATATATCTTGGCACAGTGAGGTATGAGTGTGACTCCCCTGTAATTTCTGCACTCCTTTCTGCTTCCTTTCTTAAATATTGGGACAATTAATCCGTTCTTCCAATCTTCTGGGGTCTTCTTCTCCTTCCATATCACCCTCATCACACGGTACAGCCACTGTTTCCCAACCTCCCCTGCTGCCTTCACCATTTCAACACTCACTTCATCCACACCTGGTGCCCTTCCTCCTTTCATCTTGTCTATAGCCATTTCCAGTTCTCTCCAAGTCAGGTCCTTTTCCATTCCTGTGTTGTCTTCTCCATCTTCCAATACATTGTCTTCCTCCCTATGACCATTTGGATTCAGCAAATCCTCAAAGTACTCTTTCCACACTGTCTTGAGTGACTCTTTGTTGTGTACCTCATTTCCGTTTTTGTCCATCATTACCACATCCTCTCGCAGACCTCTTCTCTTACTTTTGACCATCCCATAAAGTACTTTCTTATTTCCTCTGCTGTCTTCCTCCATCATCTCTGTCCACTTTACCATCCACTTCTTCCTCTCCTCTGCGACAATCTTGTTCGCTTCTTTCTTCTTTATCTTATAATCTTCCCTTGCCAGATCAGTTCTTTCCTGGAACCACACTCTGAAAGCCTTGTTCTTCCTTCCCACAGCTTCTTTTACTCTCTCATTCCACCATGGTGTCTCTTTACACCGCTTTCTGTTGCTTGTTCTTCCACATTCTGCCACTGCAGCTTCCACCATTGTGTTTTTGAATTGCTTCCATTCCTCTTCCCCTGGTTTAGGATTGTCTGTTGGCATCCTTTCCCTTATTATCTTCTGGAATTCTTCCTTGACTTCCTTTTCCTTGAGTTTCCATACTTTGATTCTCCTTTCCTGGTACTCTGTCCTCTTGCTATCCTTAACAACTCCCAGGTTCATTACAAGTATTCTGTGGTCGCTATCTAAGGCCTCTGATGGTATTACCTTTATATCTCTGACACTTCTCTTCATTTCCCAGTCGTACAGCATGTAATCTACCAAAGATTTCTTTGTTAAATCGCTGCTGTACCACGTTACCTTGTGGCTTTCTTTCTTCCGGAACCAGGAGTTGCCTACCACTAAACCGTTTCTCTTGCAAAAATCCAGCAACTATCTCCCTTCTTCATTCCTGCTACCCCATCCTTCTGCTCCCAATACATTTTCATATCCTTGCCTTTCACTTCCTACATGTGCATTCAAATCTCCCATGACAATGATGCTCTGACCATTCAACTGCTGTTGTAGCTCCTCCTCAAAGTCTTCCTTCTCTTGAGCTGTACATCCAACTTGAGGGGCATATACCTGGGCTATCTCCGGGCTTCTTCCCTTTACCGTTACTCTGATCTTCATGATCCTGTCACTTATTCCCTTTACCTCTTCCTTCATTCCATCTCTCACAACTACTCCTACTCCGCTGCTCCTTCCATCACTGTTCCCACTCCAGTACAACCGGTACCCTTTCCTCAGTTCTCTGCGACCTTCTCCTTTCCATCTTGTTTCTGCCAAGCCCAGTACATCCAGTTTTCTTCTCTCCATCACATCTACAATCTCCTCCACTTTTCCTGTCAGTGTCTGTATGTTTAATGTCCCAACTCGTAGTCCGTTAGCATATGCGAGTCGTCGTCGTTTGCATCCGTCCTTTCCGAGGCCTGTTCCTGGTTTGAAAGCAAATATGATATCCACTACTGGCTTGCTAGGCCTATCGTAGCTTCACCATATGCTACATAAATAAATAACAACAGTTATTGGATAAAGCAAGTGTATTATATTTGGTCCACAAATACATAAGCTTGACTAGTGTATTATAATGTGTGAACTTAAGCATATCATACCTAAATACTGTACTGTCATTCAATCTTTAGGGCACGAGGAACAATTTTTATGCAACAAACAAATATTACAGAAATTTCAAGGCTTTTCACAAAAACAACGCTTGAATAAGAGTTTTGTCACATCAAGTGTCTGGTTTCCACAACATTGTATGTACAGTAGATCTGGCTTCAGCAGGCTCCATTTAACGTGTAGAGATGCACCATAAGAGCCCTGGGTGTATTGTAAAGAAATTAGGAGCCTTTTAGATGGAAGGTAGAGTTTGTACTCCATTGCTCTAATCACTGAGTTACCGGAGGAAACATTTCAATGGGCAATGGCAAAAGGTACTGTAAAGGCAGTTCCCTGCTAACACAATCACACTTGCACTGGTATCGTAGCCCCTTGTGGGCTTAGGATTCCAGAATTGGATTTTTACAACCTAGTTACTGGAAGTCTCCATTTGTCATCAAGCACCATCATCAGGTCCTGTGCAATTATTACAGGAAGATACATCCAGCATCATCTCAAAAGGTAGGGCTACATAAGACGACAACGGTTCTCAGCTCTTTGGCGCTAAGTTCTTTCAAGTCGGCGTAGTTTCCATTTTCCCCATGGGGTGACCACCTTAGCGCAGTTCTTGGGCACTATTCGGCATGCGTAGGGCGTGGCCAGCGAGATGCATATGACACTCTTTACAATCGTTTACAGGGCTACTCAGTCTGACCTTCCTAAGATTTGTAATATGGTCATGATATATGATTTCAAGGATTAGTCTAAACTCTAAACCAACTACATCACCATCCTTTCATATATTAGTCCTAGAAGAACTGTTATGGTCTATACAAAAGACTTGCATTTTCACGCCTTCTTTTCCAGGGGCGACGTAGAGATTTCTTCCCACCGGGACAGTAGTTGACGACTGCTTCTGTCCATCCTGTTGAGGTGACGTAGCCAATTTCTCTGGTATTCATGGATGTATTCCAATACAGGTCTGCTGTTAAGACCATTCAGGACTTCTGTGTTTCGTTTGTGTTCCCACTTAGTGATTTCTGCTATTAGTCACATATGGTAACTGTTTAATCACCTTGACTGTGAATTTCCATGTTTCACAGGCATATATTACAGTTGGCAGGACAATGCTCCTGAAAAGTTCCATATTTGTGGAGATACTTACAGCTGCTATCGACCAGGTCGAGTGCATGTACTGAAATATGGCTAATGCCATCCTGATTCGGTAAGGTAGTTGATATCATTTTCTGTGCCTCCACCAGTAGACATTATACCGGTACTGCCAACATACCATATGTAAATTGTGGCATTCAGAGAGCTTTACAGTGTTGCCTTATTAATATTGTATATTTAGGTCAGTTAGTAATTCCAATTACTGGAATATGTGAAACTAGCAGACCCGTACGACAAATCTCGCATGTTCATAAACCACACTTTCCCCAATGGGTTTATAATGAAAGACTTAAGGAGAAAGGTTGTTATAATTTTATTTCAACCAAATGATTATAGAACACTATTTACATTTCAGTTGGAATTCCAAGTTTTACATTCCCTAACTCAAGAAGACAATCACTGAAAATTGGATCATCATAACACTCACCGGTTATTCGATATTTATGAAATTATACGATTTCAGTAGTCATTCCTTTGATTTACTGTTTCTGAAATCCATGTAAAATGATAAAGGAAATACCTCAGAATGTTAAAATGTCATAAAACAGGGGTCACAGCGGCCAAAATGTGAAGTGGACAGCAATTATGGAGCGTATTTTCCTACAGCAACAGTATCTGCAAATCGCACACTTCGTACATTTTTTTAAAAGTATTTTTTTAAAGAAATTATAGATAGTTATGAAATAAGCAGCGTCTGTTTCCCAGGTTAGGGGCGGCTGCAAGGGCGTCTGTTTCCCATGTTAGGGGCGGCCTGTATAATAGCTGGCAGTAGCTTCATAAAATGCCTTTGGGAGTGGCGACCCCATCGTAATAATAGCCTAAAATGGAAATGGCACTTCAAATGATTCGGAGAAGTTTAGGGCGTACCCTGCAGGCGACGCGCAGTTCTTTTGGTACTGGGGGAACTGTGAGAAATGGGCGACCAGTAACCGAAATGAAAGTGGGAATCATGAATGTCATGACCCTGACAGGCAAGGTGGATGAGGTGGTAGACTTCATGGAGAGGGAGAATGTTGGATTGATGGGGCTGAGTGAAGTGAAATGGAAAGGTAAAGGAAGGAAGAAATTGAGGAAAGGATATACATTATACTGGAGTGGTGGCCAAGAGGCAAAAAATGGCGTGGGACTGATAACCTCGAAACAACTGGAGAAGTATGTTGAAGTGGTCTAGTGTGTGAGTGACAGAATAATGAAAATTAGAATGAAGATGAAAAATGACGTGATGGACTTCATACAAGTGTATGCACCACAGACTGGAAACAGAGAAGAAGATATTCCTGGAGGATGTAGAAAGAGTAATTTCAGATGTAGAAGTGGTGATCATGGGAGATATGAATGCACAAGTCGGAAACGAGAGACAAGGAAAGGAAGAAGTCATTGGACCATATGGATATGGGAAAAAGAACCGGGAAGGAGAGGAACTTGTAAACTTTTGTGAAAGGAATGGACTGATAGTGGGTAATTCATGGTTTCGGAAGAAAAACAGCAGGAAAAGTACGAGATATGGTTGGGGCGATAGAAGAACAAAATCAGTAATCGACTACTTTCTGGTGGAAAGGACTAATCGCAGAAAGCTGATAGATGTGACAGCTTTACCAGGAGAAGCATTTGATGGGGACCATAGAGCTGTGGTGGCAAAATTTAGATGGGAAAAATTGGAAAACCTAAAGGAGATCAGAGAAAGTAAAATAAAAGTATGGAAATTGAAAGACAAAACTGTACAGGAAGATTTTCAGGAGAGATTGAAGCAACAAATCCCAGTTACTGAAGTGGAAAACATAGAAGAGGAATGGTCCCACTTTAAAAAGGCATTTGTTGGTGCAGCAGAGTGTGCTTGTGGTAGGACGTCAACAAGAGTGAAAGAGAAGGAGACACCGTGGTGGAATGAGGAAGTGAGGAAAGCAGTGAAAGAAAAGAAGACTGCATGGAAATTGTAATGTTATTGGTTTTACGTCCCTTTTAACTACACTGGCTTTTAGAGATGCTGGGGTGCCGGAATTTTGCCCCGAAGGGGATCTTTAACGTGCCAGTAAATCTACTGACACGGCTCCCTCGCATTTGCGCACCCTCAAATGCCAGCTGACTGCGCCAGGTTTCGAACCTGCAACCTTGGGCTCAGCAAGCGAGAACGTTACCCCTGAGCCACGCAGCCAGACTCTGCATGGAAAGAATGGAACCGAGATCAAACAGAAGAAAGCAAAAGGAAGTATCACGACAGCAAACGGAGGTGTAAGAAAGTGGTAGGAGAAGAAAAGAAGAAAAGTTGGGAAGAATTTACACGAAGAATGGAAACAGATGTAAGTGGCATTAAAAGGATGCTGTATGGGCTTCTAAGAAGTAAGAGGAAAGAAAGAGTTACTACAAAGCTAGTGAAAAAGGAAGATGGAGAGTTGTTAACACACCCAGAAGAGATAAAGGGACGATGGAAGGAGTATTTCGATAAGCTATTGAATGTGAGCAATTGTACTGGTGAGATGGAAGTGACACAACCTGACGACTCTATAACAGAAGATGATATAACAATGCTGGAGGTGGAATTAGCAGTACAGAAAATGAAGATGGGAAAAGCAACAGGGGTGGATGAAATCAGTGTAGAAATGATAAAGGCTGCTGGACCTGTTGGTATGCAATGGTTGTATCGACTGCTAAAGTGTGTGTGGAAACGGAAATGTGTACCAGAAGACTGGGAGAAAGGGCTAATAATACCAGTGTTTAAGAAGGGGGACAAGAAGGTGTGTGATAACTATAGAGGGATCACCCTCATATCACAGATAGTAAAAATACTGGAAAGGATATTAGAAAGAAGAATGAGAAGAAAGGTGGAAGGAGAGTTGCAAGAGGAACAGTATGGCTTCAGGAGTGGAAGATCCACAGTGGACCCAATCTTTAGCTTGAGGCAGGTGATGGAAAAGAACTGGGAATATGGAGAGGGTTTGATCATGACTTTCATAGATCTAGAAAAGGCATATGATAGTGTCCCTAGAGAGAAGGTATGGGAAACCATGGTTAAGAAGAGACTGGGAAGAGAAATGTTGGAAATGGTGCAAGAAATGTACAACAACTGTGTTAGCAGGGTACTGACCCCAGTTGGAAAGATTGGTTTAGGAACAAGACTGGACTAAGACAGGGGAGTGTGCTGTCACCTCTCTTGTTCATAATGGTGATGGATGAAATTGTAAAGGAAACAAAGGAAGCATATGGACATAAAGAAATGAAGTTACTGTTATTTACAGATGATATTGCTGTCTGGGGAAGGAACACCGAAGAAGTGCAAAAACAACTAGATGCACTGAACGAAAATATTCAGAAGTACGGCCTGAAAATCAGTATAGAGAAAAGCAAGACCATGGTGATGACAAGAGGGGAAAGACAAGGAAAGGGCACTGTGAAAATTGGAAGTCAGAGTTTGGAAATTGTGGACACGTTCAAGTACCTAGGAAGTGAATTGATGCAAACTGGTAGGTTGGACATGGAGATTGGCAGGAGGGTACAGCAGAGCAATGCATTCTATCAAAGTGTAAGAAAACTTGTTTGGTATAAGGAAGTACAAAGGAAAAGTAAGGAGGTAATGTATAAAGTGTACTATGTTCCCATATTAACTTATGCAGCTGAGACTTGGACCCTGACAAGCAGGCAAGAGAGTAGAATCCAAGCCAGTGAAATGAAATTCCTAAGAAGTATGATAGGAAAGACGAGGAAAGACAGAGTGAGGAATGAAGAAGTTGGGATGGGAAAACTAAATGTGAGAATTGAGAAGAATAAACTAAGGTGGTTTGGACATGTAAAGAGAATGGAGGAAAACAGAATACCAAGACAGATGCTGGAGGCAAAGTGCAAGGGTAAGAGAGCAAGAGGAAGACCTAGAACAAGGTGGATTGATTCAGTGAAGAACAGCGTAAGAAAAAGAAATCTGGACTGGGACAAGATCGTGGAAGAAGAATGGTGGAAGGAAAGAGGAAAAGTGCCATAAATACCCTGACCCGGCAGAAGCTGGATAAGGGGAAATGATGATGATGATGATGATGAAATTAGAGTGCAATTCGTCACTGCTAATGTCTATTCTCTTTCATTTGAATGCTCATTTGTCACGATCGGTCGCTATATATATGATATCCTTCTTCAATAGTCTATAGCAATATACAGCACTGTATAAATCTTAATCACATGTAATTTATTTCAGGTTATTTTTTCACATATTCCAGTAATTTAAATTATTTTGTGTTGAGAGTTTCAATATCAAATGTAGGAAAAATAAAGTTCCCCAGCAAAATGTTCCTGCCCTGAATACCGTAGTTTATTGCTTACAACTACAGTAAAACTTCTTTTATACGTTTTCTACATTTATAAGTTTTTTCCCTGGTTCCGGCAAAATCCCTATACTTTCCATGTTAATTTATTTTACATTTATTACATTTTTTACATTTATTCTCGTCAAATCATTAAAAACTCGCGATTGATTCTGTGTTATAATAAGCTTGCGTCTTCAGACATCTTGTAAACATGGTCAATACGGAACCTGGAAAGAGTGCGGTTTATAAATTAAAATCCATAAATTAATTTGCACTACGGTATTTTATTAATGACGATGACGAAGAGCATAATAGAGTGGATTTAATGTTGTCAATGCTCTATGGACTATCAAACCCTTTGTGAAGCGCCATAACGTTTCTGAGGCCGAATTATATTGGTTTGAAAATACTGTTCATGCCGTGGCCGCAGCCAACAAAAAACAAGTCAAGATAACAGACTACTTCGTGAAGTGACTCAATTTTCTTTGTTATGTTGTTGTTTCTTTCTTTATCTGGGTGTATTTCGCTTGTAGTTGTATTGTTACATATTGCCGATTATAGTTAATCAATCATATTATTATTTCTTGTCGTTCACTTCTTAACTATAACCCATATTGTCACATACATTTTGCAGTTTTTATTTACCGACTTTAATTTATGCGTTTTTCACACTTATACGTTTTTCTCCCTTTGGTCCCCTGGAAAACGTATAAGGAAAGTTTTACTGTAGTTTCTAACACCATACAAAAAAAAAAAAAAAATAGAATTTGCATACTAGTTAGGAATTATACAGTTTAGTCATCATTAGAGACAGTCAAAATTCTTTAATGAAAGGGAATAAAATTCTTCGTTAATAAGGGTAAAAATTCTTGAGTGAAACTGAATTTTTCACACTGCTTTATTAAGTTATTATGTCAGTAATAACTACAGGGTCCGGCAGCATAACTTCTTTTTTTTAAATGCGTGCCATTCAGTCGGTTGATGTCGTAGCCGATCGCTAATGATCTCGTTCGTGAGGTGGAACTATAAAGTTATGTCGTGACACAGTTCAATCGCTATCATGCGATGGAACAGGGAGGAGTGTGGTTTTGCCGTTGAGGCTTACTTTTCGAGCAGATGTCCTGTGATCGCAACCCAGCGCGCCTTTCGGAGGCGCTTTAATTTAGCCCCATTGGCCCCTGTCCCGGAACGAAAATCAATTGTTACGTGGGTCACTATATTCAGACGAACTGGAAGTGTGACAGGACGAAGACCTGGAGTCCCTCAGCCTATTCGATCACCCGAGAACATCGAGTCAGCGAGAGCTTCAGTATTGCAATCACCACGGCGTTCTGCACGCAAACATGCGTCTGCCCTTGGACTTTCCGATCGGTCTCTGAGGAGAATTCTTTATGCTGATCTTCATTTCCATCCGTACAAGTTGGCGAGTGCGCAGGAACTTTCTGAGCGTGACTTCAATTGTCAGCGGAAGGCGTGTGAGGTTCTTCTCGAAGTCGCTCCTGGGGACGCTATTTTTATTTAGTGATGAAGCCCATATTCATTTGTGTGGATCCGTTAACAAACAAAACATGCACTACTGGGCTGCCATCAATCCTCGAGAACTGCACCAAATGCCTCTGCATTCACCTAAAGTCACAGTGTGCTGAGCACTGTCCTCATCTGGAATGATTGGTCCCTAATTCTTCGAGGAAAATGCAGTCACAGTTACAGTGAATTCGGACCGGTATGTAAGCATGTTACAGGATATTTTTTCCCACGGCTGGATGAGTTGGACTTAGGGGACATTTGGTTCCAACAAGACGGTGCAACGGCACACTTGAGGGAACACTTCCCGGAGCACCTCATCTCACTTAGAGGCAATTTGGAGTGGCCGGCCCGCTCTCCCGATTTGTCCCCTTGTGGTTTCCTTTTTATGTTTTTTTTTTTTTTTAATCCAGTGTTTATGTGAACCACCCAAGGACCCTACAAGATTTCAAGACCGACATCCAGGAAGAAATTGCCAACGTAACGCCTGATATGCTGGCAAGAGTCATGACAAACACCAGAAAGCAGTTTTCTTAGTGTATGGAGAATGGGGGACGTCACCTACCTGATTCTATCTTCAAAACTAAGTAAAACAAAACTTTATGTATGCGCCTACATTATAAAAAAATATAATAGTTTTCTGATTCATACAATGGGATTTATTACGTTTTAAAACAAGTAGTTCCGTGAAGAACTATACAGCCTATTTTCATATATCCTACTTATGTTAATTGCCACTATCAACATACAAAATTTCAGTTTGATTGCTGTAATAGATTCGTAGATATTGAGAACTGACTAAATATTTCGGATGGTCGCCAGGTTTGACTTTATTTATGTAGGTCCTAGATTTATGTACTGTTATATGAAGATTATTGTGTACGTGTAGCATTCGAAATTCAATCGCATGATTAGGACACAAGAAGTAAAAACTAGATTTTAAAATTTTGCACAGCTGCCAACTTGTGGTTATGGAAACAATTGAAATAAATTAGATGCCAGTGGATTAACATTCATATAAGGATTTACTGTTCCAAGTTTCACTGCACTCGGATGGTTAAATTGCGAGAAACGTTCATGTGAATATTTATACTTCGCATCGCCGCCATGTTGGATTTGTGATCACCAGGTTATTGAAAGTCCTATAGGTAAACTTATGTTCATTGCTCGTATGAACATAAAAATATTCAGTTTGATTGCTGTAATAGATTCGCAGATATTCATAGCCGTCTAAATATTTCGGATGGTCGCCATGTTGGAGTGTTAAATGTAAAGGCCATAGAGTCATGTACCACTAAAGGAAAATTATTGCGTAGGTTCATTATTCAAACTTCCACTTCGATCGCTTAATTACGACACAAGAAATAAAAACTTAATTTTGAAATTCGCACAGCCGCCATCTTGAGGTTATGTAAACAATTGAAATAAATTAGATACCAGTGTATTACAATGTGTATAAACATTTCCTGTACCAAGTTTCAATGCGTTCGGAACATTGAATTGCGAGAAAGGTCTATTTAAAATTTTCAACTTCACTTGGCTGCCATATTAATTTTGTAGTTAACAGGTTTTTGAAGGTCTTATAGATGAACTTCCAGCAGTGCCCTTTATCTCCGTACAAAATTTCAGGGTGATACCGCTAATAGTTTCTGAGATATAGAATGCCGGTGAAATATTTCGCACAGCCGCCATCTTGTGGTTATGTAAACAATTGAACGAAGTTAGATGTCGGTGCATTACAAAGTGTATTAACATATACTGTACCAAGTTTTATTGCGTTTGGTTGGTTAAATCGCGAGAAACGTCAAAGTCGCAAATTCGCTTAGCCGCCATGTTGGTTTTGTAGTTACCAGTTTTTCAAGAGTCACATAGGTGAACTTCTAGTAGTTCCCTTTATCACCATAAAAAATTCCAGGGTGATATCGGTAAAAGTTTCGGAGATATTGAATGCTGGTGAAATATTTCGCACAGCCGCCATGTTGGATTGGTGAGACGTAACAAAATTTGAAGGCCACGGTCGGGGTCGCCCGGAATAGTGCTATGAATTTACCGAGTTTCATTGAAATCGCTCCAGCCGTTTAGAATTTATTAGGGACACACACACACACACCTCACACACACACGCACACACACACGGACACAAGGTGATCTCATAAGCCTATTTTTTCAAAATTGAAAATAGGCTAAAAAAGGAAGTTATGCTGCCGGACCCTGTAATTGTTTATGAACCATTTCAACTCATAATATGTAGCGACAACATTCCATACCTTGTGGATTGTTTCAGATATGACAAGGCAGGAAACAATTCTGTTTTAGAACTTGGTCAATAAATATTATAAAAAACAATCTAAAATTTTCAAATGAGATAATTTATTTATTAATTGCCGAAAATGTCCTTTTCTCACGAGTGTTCTGCAAACTGAAACGTGTAATTATATGATATTTGTGTAAAACATGTTCTAAACCTTTGTTTATTTGTTTTAATTTTTTTTCGTGACTTCGCGAGTTGCAAATTTTGACTGCCTCTAGTCATTATGAATAAAATAATAATAATTACCGAAAGACAGTTGAACTCCTTCCCTCCTTGTTTTGTAATCAACAAATCTCCATGATTCCATTGTCCCCTTTTTACATTGGTACCCTTAATTAAAGCTTCTTCTGGGAGCCAATGAGGAATACTTGGACAATAGAACATTGATCCTGATAAGCAAACAAATATCAATTTAATACGGTACATTACATCCAAATTATACAAATAGAATTGCCTTGATTTCTCACTAAATATGATGGTGAGATTTCTCTAAGCACTGAAGAACTGAGCTTCCTCCCACCACATGAATTGCTTGTCATGGTTTACTTCCCCTCTCCTGTGCACATCACACACACATTTCCTGAACCTCATGCTGCAACAGGAGCAAGCCCATCTATTCATGGTGCTTGTTGTTCCTCCGACTTGAAGTGCATGCTGTTATATTTCTACTGTCTACATATGGCTTTGTGTTTATTTCTTAACGGAGTGCAAAGAAAGAGAGGTAGATAGAGCTGAGAGAGTGGGAGGTAGTCTTTTAATCAATTAATCAGTTGATCAAATAATTGTTTGTTTTATTGAATAATTGATGTACTTGCTACTTGCACTTTGCTCTCAAAGAAGCAAAGCACAGTATATTGTATCATATACGGTAAGGTAATTTTATAGGCTAAAACAAAGTAAAACAAAATAGTTCCTGTCCTAAATTGTAAACATTGAACAAGAATTCAGAAAGCCTTCCCAATTTGATTGATGTGTGTCCTTGCAGTGTCACTGACTCCTATTTGGTTATTGTTGACACTTTCATCATCTGTCTTCTACTCCAGTTGCCCGGGTGTAGTTTACGAGCACCCTCCACTTGCGTCTGTCCATGTACCATTCTATCCCAGCTAACTCCCCTTGTTCCTATGTCCTCCTTCACCTGGTCTAGCCATCTCTTCCTTGGTCTTCCTACCGGCCTTCTACCAACCATATCTGTGGGTAGTCTTTGTTTTGCTATCCTTCCCTCGGCCATTCGCTTGACATGGCCAAACCATCTCAAACGGGCCCTTGTCACTTTTTCTTTCAAAGTTGGGTACACTCCAGCTTCTTCCCTAATTTTTTCATTTCTTACCCTATCCCTCCTAGTTTTTTGGACCATTGTTCGTAGAAACTTCATTTCTGCAGCTTGTAGTTTGCTGTCTGTCTGGTTGTTGTGCAGGTTTCTAGGCTGTATGTTATTATGGGGGTCAAGTATGACTGAAAGAGCGTCTGTTTTGATCTCAAGGGGACTTGTTCGTTCCAAAGTAGGTTCCGAACTTGATGGTAGAACTGGGTTGCTTTTTGGGTTCGGCTATTGATCTCATGCTGTATCCTGTTATTGCTTGAAATAATGCACCCACGATAGTTAAACTGGTCTACTGTTTCAAGCTGTGTACCTTCAAGCCTTATTTCTCCTTTCTTGTTCAGTCTGTTGACTGACATCGCTACCGTTTTTGATTTGTTTATTGTTAATCCGTGTGCTTTTAGACAGTTATTCCACGTGGTCAACCTCTCCTGTATTTCTTTCTCTGTATTACCCCAAATGACTACATCATCTGCAAATGTAAATGCGCTGATTTCTGTATTGTTGTTATGCTTTATTCCTTTCATAACTTCATCCATTACAGTGATAAAAAGTAATGGCGATAGGGCACTGCCCTGTTGAACTCCTTTAGTTGTTTGGAACCAGTCAGAATTACCATTTCCTATCTGAACACAACTGTGGCAACCTTCGTAAAGCATTTTAACTTTCTGGATTAGCCCCGCGGGTACGTTTTTCTTTCTTAGGCATTCCCATATAGTCTTTCTTGGGACGTTATCAAATGCTTCTTCAAGACACTTTGTAGACGATATTTAGGCAGAAAGTAACTTTTATAGATTTCTATACATTATTCCAAAAATAAGCATAACTCAACTGAAGCAATGACCTCTCATTTAAACTTCTGTTCTTAACTCATGTCCACTAATCAATTCTTCAGTTACAGGTAGCCAATTAATCTATTATTCTGTTAGTCCGTTATATTAACCGAACATCACTTGACTCAAACCCAGCTGACTTCTGGTGCACACAGAATAGCTGTGCTGTTGGTTCATTCGTACTGAGTTATTCGATTACATTTATGCATATTTTGAATGAATATTTTTAGGAACTGAAATAGGACTACCCGTCTTATTCTTTCCACTTACAAAACATTATTTATTAATTAACTTTTAATACAGTACACCATCATGCTTCTGCTTGAGCCATTTTCATAACTGATGCCCACAGGGATTTGGCAAAATGCCCTGTCTATTTACAAAGAATAAATACTTAGGCTATTTGAATTCACTTCACTGTTCTGTTGACATTTTGAGTCCAAGTCCAACATACTCCCACCTTTCGATTAACAATGTTGAATCAAAACCACTAAAATAGTAAACAATTTCACAATAAAGAGTGATAAGAAAAAGGAAAGACACTATACACAATTACATTACTGAAGAAAGTGTGATGGAATGTTTACTCTTCTACCGGACCTTGTAACGTACACTCTCTCATCCCTCAAGGTAACAGCAGGCTCAGGCTCATCCATCGGTACACTAGTTGTCTTGGAACAAATCTCCAAAGGATAGATGCGTTGAACTGGTCGGATCAACATACCAGTAGCAGTTTTCACCTTCACCACTCGTATTTTGTTGTCCTTCCCTGGGTATACAGCTGCGACTCTCCCCATCGGCCAGTCCATCTTCTTCCTGTCGTCACCACCAATAAGCACGACTTCACCTACTTGAAGGTCTCGCGTCATCTTCTTCAGCTCGTTCCTTCTTTGGATGAGCTGACCAAGATATTCCACTCTGAACCTCTTTCTTAGGTCTTCCTTTAGTCGTTGTTGGTACCAATACCTCTTTGACAGATTAACACTATCGATGTGATCAAGATCAGGTACTCCCACCCTTGGAATATCTTGTATTAACATTGCAGGCGTCAAAGGCACCAAGTCATTCTGATCTTCAGACAGATAAGTTAGTGGTCGTGAATTAACAACAGCTTCACAGTCAATCAAAATGGTCAACATGTCATCATATTCCACACATGCACGCCCAAGTACACGTCGCACCAACTTCTTAAGTGTTTGAATCAATCGCTCCCACCACCCACCCCACCAAGCTGCTGTGGGTGGATTGAATATCCATTCAATTCTTGAAATGGCAGTTTCCTTTACTATCTTATCCCAGTCAAGTGCTTTGAGTAAGTTCTCAGTTCCATGAAAATTTGTCCCGTTGTCACTATAGACGATATGTGGTCTACCCCGTCTGGAAATAAATCTTCTCAGTGCCAAAATGAAGCTCGATACCGAAAGAGAAGTAACCAGTTCAAAATGAACCGCTCTGAAGACTGCACAGGTGAAGATCACTATCCAAGACTTGGTACTATTCTTCAAGTGCAATGGACCCGCTAGATCGATTCCTACTACTTCAAATGCACTGGCTTCTCTCACCCGATTTTCAGGAAGTTCCACAGGTGCTGATTCAATACGTTTTGCTTCAAACCGTTTACATCTCACACATTTGGAAAGAATGCTGTGCAGAGTCTTCCGCCCTTTGACAATCCAGAATCGTTCTCTTATGATAGATAGCAGAATTTGCACTCCTGCATGAGAGGCTTTCATATGTTCTTCCATAACCAACAGATGTATTACTTTATGATCTGAAGGCAACAGAATGGGGAATCTGAAATCTGCATCATCTTTTCTTCTCACAATCTTTGTCTTGATTCTCAGCAGTCCGTCCTTATCTTCTAGAGTACACAAGGATTTGAAGTCCATCTTCTCTTTCTTCATAAACATGTCATTTTGTACAAACTTCAAAAGGCGTCTTTCTGCATTCTTTACTTCGTGGGTGGACAGTTCAGAATCGAGATGCTTATCCTTTTTAACCCAAACATTATGAATGAACCGTAGCATCCAGGCCATCATTCGTACAATCTTCGTATAAGACGAGAAATAATTCAAATACCATGCCTCCTCTTGTGTGGCAACAGTTAACGATATCGCATCTCTCTTCCTTTCCTGATATATGTCGTCATCCTTCGCCATTGATTCAGACTTTGGCCAGTTCTCTTCGGAGAGCTTAAGCCAGCTCGGTCCCTCCCACCATCGGGATTCTAACTGTTTTTTCGCACTACAGCCTCTTGATGGTAGATCAGCAGGGTTTTCATGGCCAGGAATGTGCCTCCAGTCTTGAACATTGGAACTACTACAAATTTCCTTCACCCTATTTCTAACAAATGTTCCCCACTGTCCATCTTGGGTAATCCAGTGTAATGCGGTGGCAGAGTCAGTCCAGTAATATTCCTTTAAGTCCTTCGTGTCAAGACCTTTCCTCACATGTGTAGCTAAACGAGTCCCAATACAACAAGCGAGCAGTTCTAACCATGGAATTGTGATCTTTTTCAAAGGTGCAATCCTAGATTTAGCTTGCAACAACTGAACCGACACTATCCTGCTGTCTTCACATCTTAAGAACACCACGGCTGCATAGGATGACTGATGCGTCGCAAAAGACGTGTAGAGCACACGAGTCTGTCTCCTTCATTGAAGTCCATCTTGGGATTCTTACATCCGATAAAATTGGAAGGTCCTCAACCCATCTCATAAATTTGTGGGACATCTCTTCTGGAAGTTCAGCGTCCCAGCCTAATTTGCTTTTCCAGCTTTCTTGGAGAAGTATTTTAGGGCAAAGAGTAACAGGAGAGGTGAAGCCTATTGGATCGAAGACTCTCTGCGCTGTGGATAACATATTTCTTCTTGTAATTGCTCTTTGAGGGTAGCTTATCCCACTGACATCGCAGTACAACTTAACTTCTACCTTATCCCACAGTAGTCCAAAAACTGGTGTCGGTTTGGCAGTACCTTCGGTGCATAAGGCTGTATGCTTCCAACCTCTCAGGTCAAACTTCCCTTCAGCCATTATTTCAGTAGCTTGTCCAACAAATGTATGCAGCTCCTCTTCTGAATTGACAGACGTGACACAATTGTCAACATAAAACGAGTCCTTCAGTGTTTCAGCCACTCCTTTTAAAGGCGGTTCATACTGACTCAAGTGATGCTGGATAACTGCTCCCAGGAGGAATCGGCTGCAGCTTACTCCAAAAACGACTCTTCGATGTCTCAATATTTTTACCTTCTTCTCTTTGACATTTTCCCACCAGAGAAATCGCAGACAGTCAGGGTCTTGTTCATCCACAGAGATTTGTAGAAAGGCCTGCCTGATATCGGAAATGACACCAATCTTCCCTTGTCGAAACTTGAGCAAAATCTTGGGGATTAAATCCAGCAAGTTCGGTCCTTTTGCCAAACAGTCATTTAAAGAGCAGCCCCCTTTCTGCTCGAAGGATGCATCAAAGACTGGCCTCACACTCGTCGTTGAATTGTCTTTGAAGACTCCCCGATGCGGAAGATAGTGCCCACGTTTCTGTTGCTCGTCATCTTGAAACACTTCTACCACGCCCTCATTCAACCAGTTTTTCAATACTTCATAGTCATCAAACTTCTCTGCCAATTCAAGTTTCGTGGTTGTAACTATTAACCTCTTCTCAGCTACCACTCTTATCAGGTAGCTCTTCCCGACCATCCAACCAGGGAAAACTAACCTCATACCTTCCCTCAGGATCCCTCTTCACAGTTCTCTTGAAGTGATCTCGCACAGCTGTCTCGATTTCCTCATTTGTTTGGCTTTCACAGGGATCCAAAATTCCCAAGGCATCCAACTTCCATAGGTCCGGCAGATGACTAGTGTGAGTCAAAAGGGTAGTTATCATGGCAGCATGGGTATTTGTGCCAGACTTGTCCATCACTTTACCCATTACGACCCAGCCTAATTTAGTTTGCACAGCAGTGAGTCCACACTCTAATTCTTCTACAGTTCCAGTGTACAGCTTCCCTAGTGCATCCGATCCTATCAGGATTTCAATTGGAGGCTGTCCAGCTCCGACATCTGTGAGGTGAATCCCCTTCCTCCTCAATTCTCCCATGCAAGTACTTAAATATGGCCGTGAGATTGACCCTCATATTATTGGTTGGTCTAAAACTTGAATTATGCAGGAATAGTTATCTACCAAACTCTTCAAGAGAACATCATAACATTGGTGCTCCATTTTCTTGGATGAACCCCCTCCGAATAAGGCATGTATCACGACTTCTGATTTGACTGGTTGATAACCCATTTCCCGCGCAGTACTTTTCAATATGTATGACCGCTGTGAACCGGTATCGATGAGTGCTCTTACAGTCCGTCTCCTCCCATAGACCTCAAGATTCACTAGCAGGGTCTGAAGAACTACATCCGAGGAGCACTGACTTGAAAGCGAGGTGTTCTGGTTTTGTTCTGTCTTTTCCTCACATTTTTGGTCCTTTTGCTTGACTTCCAGCTGTGGACACATGATGGTGCAATGCTTCTTAGAACAGACAATGCAGCTAACTTTACCTTTACAATCTTTAGCACGATGTCCTGGCTTCAGACAGACGAAACATCCCTTGTTTCTCTTTAACATGTCCTGCTACTCACTTAGAGACAACCTCTGTGCTTGAAAACACTCCTTACTCTCGTGTGGTTTTCCGCAGAACACACACGTCAATTTATACTTCTTCTGCTCACCGGAGAACAAGTCTGTTGCAGTAGGTACAATTTTATCAGGTTGCTGCTTCTTCTTATATCTTTGTGGACTAACCTCACTCAGTCTGAAGCCCGCTTTCGCCAAAGAAATTCTTTCTTCGCCTTCAACTTCCTTCCTGAGGAATAGCATTAAGTGCTTCAACCTATCTCCATAGATTTTGCTTCCGCCCTCTTCATTATCAATTGTCACTGGACTTCTAAGCCACACCCTAAGAATATCTTCAGGGATGCAAGACTCCATGAGCGGAAAGAGCATGGCAGCATATTTGTCTGAAGTCATACCAATTGACTCTAAAGCACGCAGGTGAGATTCTAGGTTATCATACAGGCGAGCTGTGTCACGCTTTCCTCTGTCTTCAGTGGCATTCTTTATCACTAGTGACTGGAGTTCTCTTACATAATATTCGATAAGCAACTCTTATTTTCCAAATCTATTCTTCAGGCTCTCTATAGCCTTATTATAGTTCTCCGCAGTGGAAGGGAAGCTATCAACAATCTCCCGAGCTCTTGAGCCTTCTGTGGTAGCCTGAATCAGGTACTGGAATTTGTCCTCATTTTCCAAATCCCCGTCCTCGTGAATTCGCCTAAATTGGCTCCAAAAGCCAAGATAGTCTTTTATATCCCCACTGAACTTCTTTAATTCAATTTTGGGTAACCTAAGTTTTCGTCTGCTGGAGTTTGGGAAAGAAATGACAGACTGTCCATTGTTTGTGATTTGGACACCGGTATGTTGCCTCACAATAAATTGTTCTACTTTCACACGTGCACAATCCATGTCCTCATTGAACTTCTCTACACTCTCGTATTCTCGTTCAAATTCACCTTCAGATTGATCACTGTTTTCTAACATTAATGCTGCCACCTGTTCATTGAGGTTATGTAAGTCGGTAGTTAACCGTTCCAGAGTTGTTAATTTGCTTCTTACAATTTTCTTCATAATTTAATACTTGCAACAAGTCATCATAATTCTTAGTGAACCTCGTTCTCACAGGTTTTCGTCTCTTTACAAGCACTTCCATTGTTAAAATTTATTAATATAACCAGATCGAGACTTCAATATCTGCGTTATTAATCACGTCGGGGTCACCACTATTTTAGGAACTGAAATAGGACTACCCGTCTTATTCTTTCCACTTACAAAACATAATTTATTCTTTAACTTTTAATACAGTACACCATCATGCTTCTGCTCGAGCCATTTTCATAACTGATGCCCACAGGGATTTGGCAAAATGCCCTGTCTATTTAAAAAGAATAAAAACTTAGGCTATTTGAATTCACTTCACTGTTCTGTTGACATTTTGAGTCCAAGTCCAACAAATATAATCAGAAGAAAACAAAGTTTAATATGCTGTGGTCCATTGACACGCTAACAACCGTGCTCTAATTTTATATGTTCCATGTTGAATTGTCATTAACAACAATATTCTAAAAAAATAGAATACATTTTTATTTCTGTCTAGTCAACACGTTTATAATTCAATAAGGGGGACAAGAAGGTGTGTGATAACTATAGAGGGATCACCCTCATATCACAGATAGTAAAAATACTGGAAAGGATATTAGAAAGAAGAATGAGAAGAAAGGTGGAAGGAGAGTTGCAAGAGGAACAGTATGGCTTCAGGAGTGGAAGATCCACAGAGGACCCAATCTTTAGCTTGAGGCAGGTGATGGAAAAGAACTGGGAATATGCAGAGGATTTGATCATGACTTTCATAGATCTAGAAAAGGCATATGATAGTGTCCCCAGAGAGAAGGTATGGGAAACCATGTGTACAGGCCCCCAGGGGGTTGCACCCCCTGAAGCCACCCTCCATCATCTATTAAAACCACCCCTAACTGGCAAACATCATAAGTCCAGAACAGTACCTTTTACACGGCAAGGGCGGCTGCCCAGCTTGGGAGGCCTGCCAACCACTTGCATCACACTCACAAACACCTACACAATAGCTAACTAGGGCACCTACATCGATGGAATGTCGACGAAGCAACGCCAGAACCTATAAGAAGGAAGGCCTTAATGAGGACACGCTCTCTCTATTATCTGTCATACAGTGTGTGTAGCCGGAGGCCCTGTTAACTGCTGCTATCATCAGGTGAGTCAGCAAGTGTTCAGATATCCTATACTTTGTAAAACCTACCCACAAACTTGTACACATAACTTGCATTATTATTCACGTTCCCCTAAGAGGGACATACAATTTCATACTCACTGACCAATAAATACTTGGTCAGTAATCTACACATTGCATTTGTAATTACACGCCTCTTTACATCCTAACACCCTTCCTGACTCTCGTCACGAGTAAGCGTGACAATAGTAGCCGGTAATCGCCTGCTCAGGCTCCATTGTGTCTCCCGCACGCGACCGCTGGCAGCGAGCCGCCGGCATAGCTGACATAAGCAGGTCTGTTATATAATTCCTTCCGACCAGCTGGGAGTCCAGTACATTAACCTGCGCCCAGAGGATCATCCCCTAAACGACGCTTACGTCTTTATAGGAGCACCCCCTAACATTTAAACATCACACAACACTCTACACTGGTAAGCTTACCCAGCTACGGGAAGCTGCCCTCTCTAGAAATCACCTTCCAAATTAGTACACTAACACATATGTTTTAGACCTAACTACCCCCAACTAAGGGATCTAAAACAATTTGGTGGAGGCGCCGCTACTACGCACAGTAAGGGTAGGACTCACACAACGAGCCCTCGTAGTAGAAACGACCCCTACCGTACGCAGCCAAGCGAAATAGTGGAAAAAAAAAATTCAGACAAAAAGCATCATTTTGCTTCACACTACCTACACAAGGGATTTTTTTCTTTTTTTCTTTTCTTCCCAAAACTACCCCCAACCAAATCACTTTTATTTTTAACACATACATAAATATGAATTCGCCCGCACGACAGGCCATGCTGAGGAACATTCATTTTGAGCTGGCAGATGAAAAACTCACGAAGCACACAAACGACATCTCTATAGACACATTGTAGCAGCTTCTTAGTTAGTGCCCCATGTTGGTAGCGACAATGTAACGTTTTGGCTGCCCCTACTGTTGGGTGAGAAATGTAACTGTTTACCTTTGCCTAAGCTATGTTGTTTTAATGGGCGCCAAGACCTCAATGCAATGTTGAAATCTAAATTTGTATTTAACAACGTCTAGCTCTGGCAGAACACATTCAAGACTCTATTCACTCAGATCGTGGTATGATTTGATCATTAACCCAACAAACAATTGTATCAGGAGAAGGAATTGGTCTATATCTAATGCTACCTACTGAAAGCAAAGATTGCATTGTAAAAGAAATGAATTTATTATATAAAACAAGTATAGCAAAATTAATAATAATAAGTTTAACATTTAAATTGGAGCGTTGTGATTTGAATATTACCGATAGAAAATTACGTGAAAACGGAGTCTGATAAATTGATTTTACTCTTATTTCCAAGCTATGAAGTTACTGAATTATGAAATATAAAACAAAGAAAAATGAGAGATTGCGTATTTCTGCGTCATTAGCGCTTACCCCTGGAAATTGCCAAAGCATTTCCCTCGTTCTTGATGATGCTGTGTGCTTCCCACAGTCTCCTGGACGTCGCCATCTTCTTCGTTATATGTTGATATTCTGGTAGATTAGATAACTCTATGGTCCGTACATCGGACCCAAACTCTCGTAAAACCGCACTGGTTACGTTTTACAAAAGATCGTCGCTAACTCCACTGAACATCGGAGCGACACGCACTTGCGACCGTACACTGCAAGTTCTACACAGATTGTCACTAACTCCCCTGAACATCGGAGCGACACGCACTTGCACCCATACTCCTCAAGTATTTCACAGATAGTCCCCGTCTCACGGCGCGTCGAACGATATATTCACCTGTCGGCTCCCCCACTCCGGAGCAGTCTCCTAGCTTACGCTGTCTCCGCTGATTGGCTGAGCCCTACGCGCTAGATCCCCACTCCTTCCTCATTACACTCCGCGGGAGGGAGAAGTCGATTTCCGTTTCAACAATTCGCCTTTTCTAGACCTTGCGACCCAAGATTGCGTCATGCTCCTCGACAAGATTCAGCGTGTACTTGAAATCCCAGTGAGTCATCTCTCTCAAATACCCTAACTGACAAAAACTCCGTAAAATTCCGTAATCAGATAATTTTCTATGATATCGTCGTTCGTAATAATTTGCTTGATAGCGTTTTCTAAGACATAGAAAACCTATCTGAATGCTAATAATTTTTATAAAATGCTCCGAAAATACCTTAATAATAATTATAATAAATTAATAATAATAATAAATTACCATGAAAAATTGTCTTGGCAGAACAATTTGCCGCGTAAATAAATATAGAATGGCTTCCTACTGACTTATGCCAGTTGCATAAAACCCCTCGAAAAACACGTTACAACATTAACGCAGCAACTTGCGAAAACGTCCCTCTCAACACGTACCGCAACACAAGGGCAGGAGTCTACCGGGGCCATAGGCCAGAAAGCGGGCAGACCACCCTCCAACACGTTGCGGACACACACACACACACCACCAATTCCCGGAACCGGCCCGGAAGCCTAACAAGACCGAGAACAGGCGAAGCCGGGAACTTGTCCCCCCAACACCAATACAGGGAGGAACGGGACTACGCACCCCAAAGTTACGGAAAAGGACAGTAAAACAAACTACCAGGGGGGACAAGGAAAGACACATTAGGGAAGAGTGGGAGAGGGCCTACAGACGGACACACTACCGGGATTATAGAGACCCAACTGGGCCGACAGCAGGAGCACATGCTCCGATAAGGGATGAAACCCGCGATCGGCGGCGAAACGAACGAAGGGGCGGGCGTGAGAGACACTTGCATGACATTTGGACATCCACGCTACAATATGACGATAGGGCATACAGGTCCACTAGGCACACGGGCCTGACTACGCACGCAATGGCTAATTCGACGCCAGGACCACGAGTGCAAGTGCAGACGTGGACACATACGGAGATCCACACTCGGCACACATACATAACCACACACAGTTGGTAGCACACTATCCCATCCACACGAAAACACGTTCAAAATTTAGGATGATTACCGAGAAATCCAGGCCAACAAGGCCATTTTTGAGTTCATGGCAGGGCCGCCAGCCCAGCCGAGAGAGGACATAAGCGTAAATACACTAACTCGGCAATTTGCGAGGATGTCCCTCTCGCCACGTACTGCCACACAAGGGAAGGAGTTCACCGTGGCCACAGTCCAGAAGACGGCCAGGTTAGACTCCAACACACTGCGGGGACAAAGTTACATGAATAGACGTCCTTCAGCTCCGGTTCGGAAGGCAATCTTACCAAGCCGGGGAGCAGAACCTAGGCCAACCCCCTCAAAACGGACGAACGAGAGGGAGTTGACGCCCGGACTCTCGAGTACACATGACATAACAGGGAGAAAACGGGAGGTAACCATGTCATGGGCTGAGAACGTACAGCCCGCCCTACAGCACATTAAGCCCACACACACCTACACAAATAGGCAAACACAAGGGCAGGAGTCTACCGTGGCCATAGGCCAGAAATCGGCCAGACTACGCTCAAATACATTGCCAGGGCAGAGACAGGCAATTAAACGGCCTTTACCGCTAGTTCAAAGGGCAATTTTGCCAGAATGGAAGCGGGCACCGGCATTCGTACCCCAGGTGCCTTCAGGCCCTCAGGGTGCACAACACACACCCGCACACTCTGACCAGGCGCTAACACACAGTACACGGGGTATAAGAAAGGTCTTATTACCTACCCCACGAGACCGGTCAGTCAAAAATACACACACCCCCGTAAACTCTACTAGGGTAGCGCAGAGCGCAATTAGTCCCTCGAACGCAGGCACACTCAGGCCAACATCCAGGCACTACGGTGAAAGTAGGCCCAGGCTTACTTTGCTACAAACTCCTCCGGAAAATAGCAAAGAAGCACCTAAATGGGTTTCAGGGGCCTATGCCCTAGTGACAGGGCGACAGTATCCACCTTCCCGAGCAATGACGCTCGAACAAGGATAACGACTTTCACCATGAGTATAACACACACTGTCACCTGAAGCACAAATATATACGAGCAGGGTCTTTTACACGTGAGAAACACGACAGTGGATACAGAAAGGGCAGATCCCACCCCTGTAAACGGTAGATTTCACACGTATATACAGCAGATCGTGGCCAATTCAAAACTATGTAATTTGAAATTTTTCCTAAATTTTTCTTGGGCCCTAGCATTTTTCAGGCCATCAAGGGTTTATGATCATAGTTGGTCCACATTATAGCTTGGATAATGTAAAGTTTCTAATATGCAAAGCCGAGCGGAAGCCAATTAGGCGAGCCACGCGGCTTAGGGCCGGAAAGAGCTATTCCGAACACAGCCTAAGCAGCAAACCACAGCATAGAGCTTAGGCGAGTCTTTCTAAGTAGAAATGACTAAGTGTTCTATGTTCCGGTCCCACAGTTTGATAGATTCTCTTTTGATGGCCGAGAGCCCTAAGCGTAAGCAAGAATTAAGAATCTCAAACTATTTTTCAAAAATGGTAGATTTCCCTGAGACGTAACTAGATTACTGTTGTACTAACGTCGCCCAACAGGTGAATAGTACACTCAGGTCCTACCTTTCATTTTTAAACATCTTGACATTATTTACGATACAATCTTTACAGATTACCGCCGTCTGGCAACCTGCTCAAGTAATCATAAAGCATTATGTAAATGTCATACAATATATTTTCTCTATTTTTTTTCTCTCCCAAAGAACTTTCTTAATTTGAATTTTTGGACAGCTCATTTTTCTTTTTCGCCTCTTTAATTAATCCTGTGAAAGGAACATTATCCAAGTTGAACTGTATGTATTTAACCTATAGGTACACGTAATACGTTACAATGCCTATAACATAAATTTTTCTCGTCCCCCACAAAAACGCACAAACTAACCATAAACACCATGGGGTAACACTCACAGCTCAAGGGGGAACACCATTACTTATTTCATGAAGGCATGTCACACCCGCCAAACAACACCTACACCTACAGGCGGGAACACTGTCAAGAGGAAGGGAAGTGATCCCACTGGCAGACGTGGAAAGAAGGCCAAGAAATAGCCTTCGGACCTCGCTGACCGCACCGGGATACGACCCTAACACTTGGCAGAACTGTCCAGAAGACACAAGCCTGAATGGCACCAGAAATAATTATCCTGGTTAAAGACGGTCTTGAACCCGCAATCTCCTGAATACCAGGAGTGCAAGGTCGGGTAATTATCCCATGGGAGGATATAATAATAAAGGACAGTTCCACTAACACATATACATAAGCACAAAACAATCAAATCACCTCCGACACCTAGTCACCAAACACGCAACTAGCGGCCCGGTGACACACATACATAATGACATCGGGTACCACTAACATGAATATATTCGACCCACGCTTACATTACCACAAAACTTGGGAACACAAATGTATTTAGTGGAAGGTTCTTTTCTATCACGGAAAGCCATGTTCGCAACAGCAGAGAGAGCACTCAGGCTTAGACACACACACGTGCCGGACACAGGAACATCGTCAAACAAGTAGTAAGATAGCGCACACGTCAATGAAATTGGAGACTATCGCCGTCAGCGATAAGACACTCGTGACTGGGCGACCTTCACTACATACGAACAGCTAACAGGCATGCAGCTCTGAAGGCGGAACACACGCCATCATTCACGCCAGGTTCAAAATCCTATAACTTCCAAAATTACAATACGAGGACCATTCTCAAAGACACAAACTTTTCACGCCAATGCGTATTTTCATCTGCGCATTTCAAATACACGATACGTGCGCCATGGTATATACGGTACAGATATCGTAATACCAGAGCCTTAAAGCAGGCGGGTGCGAACTCACGACTACACAACATACTCGTGCCAAAAAACTAACTAATCAACGGTATTTTTGGCGCAAGACACACAATCAAAAGACACATTGGGGACAATCAAATCCCAACAGACAACGCAGACATAGAACACGGAGAATTACATGATTACGGGTCCGAATACCCAGCAAAAATCGGACGCCATGGGAAACAAAAAAAAATCCAGACGCCCAATTACACTGAAATTGGCCCCAGACAAGCACATAAGTGGGGCAGACACATGTCTATAGGCATATGAGGGTTTTTTTTTCTTTTTCCCATACATAATGGAGCATAGATTCGCCCCAGGGTACTCGCTACAACAGCCTACCTCGGCATTGGCGACCCAGGAATTCCCAACAAGAGGGCGCACCGAAAATTCTAGGCCTCCAAGGGGATCACAATAGACTTCCCAGACATAGATTACACATAGTTACACAAGGCAGAAGTTTTGCTGAAAACAGTGTACACATAACAACGGTTAGCAAAAACGGGACAGATTACCACACTGGCACTCCCGGAATCCCAAACAATGACAATATGCCGACATTCGCAAAAAGGCACGTTCCGACAGCCAACATACGTGACGTCAGAGCCTTCCCTTACACAAGCAAAAACATTGACTTGCAAATTCCAGAAGCATTGCTACACTAACATACAGTACACATGGATATTGGCACAGAATCCTGCAATGTTTCAATATGCCTGGCATTTAACAATATGCAGATACTGTGGGTCATATTATCTTAGGCCCATAGGAGCATGTTTACACAGATGATGACAGGCCGCACGCACCTCCTGCCCATGCACGCGACACACGATAGGACTTAGGCTATAACAGCCCACCCACCCGCATGGTGTAACGGAACATAGTCACACACACGCGCTCACTAATCAGGGGCGAATACAGACAGGGACTCTGAGGGAACAGACCTCCCCAATAAATACTTCTCCTCTTACTTTTAAATCCTGAAACCATCATAGGCGGTCAGGACATGACCAGTCACACTACGATCACTTGCTACATTAACATTGCAACTGAGAGACCAGATTAGGTCGTGACGTTATAGCGTCACCATACTTTACTATCCCAAGGAGCGGTTAGAAAACAGATAGTGACCAGATGAGGATGACAGACAGGAGCACAGGTGGATAGGGCCAGCCAGATAGCCAATATACCGCCTACAGCCTACCATAGTACCACCCTCATCCTTCCATAACCTTCCCACTTACAACATTAACCAACACAGACACATAAACACATAAAAACAGCTAAACTACACGCCAAAATATACATCGGGGTTGATAGACTTCATGCGTTTAAAGAGAGGGCTCACTACGCCCTGGCTCTCAATGCTAACACCTGAGTATTAGGGGGGTGTCGGAAAGAATGGCAAGCGTAATGCACATCTCTAAGTAAGAGATGAGGCCAAATTTATATATTAACAACTTTTTTTAATTAAATAATCCCGCATGAAAGGGAAATAGTATTATTATACATTGACCGATACCTATCCGTAAATGAGTGCGGATACGCCTCATATCCAGATACATGCATGGAATATCCCACCCACATACCGAGGGTTATTACTATTGAACCTGCATGACACTTTGTTAAAATTTTTGCAATCCCGGGAAATACCTACCCCCGTCCACTCATTGTAGAAGCATCCTGATACCATCACCGGCTCCAGGCCACCATTTACATGGAGCCCAAAGATGCGCAACCCCCTCCTACCCTGCTTCAAGCCTATTCAACAAATAACACCCCCCGGATCCTAATAACAGGGAACCTAACGCCATAAACCCTACTAACGCCTCCATGAAAATTAACAAGGCATTACAGCTGGAAGTCCGACATAGCACAGTAGACCTGAAGTAGTCTATGCACTTAGAAGATTCTACAACCCCAGAACACTTAATTTTTTTTTACATTTTCAACACAATAAATTATTTACACAATACACTTATATTTTTATATATATATAAAGGAATCTGTGACACGCTGAGTGATGATAACAGCGTAGGCAGAAGGGCAAAGGCACCACGCAGGAGCAGAGCTGGGTAAGGCGATGATAAGCCCTACCCCAGTTGGCTCACTGACCCAGACCAAACAGACGAACTACGTAAGGTCGAAGCGCCGATGACCTAGCACGGGCAAACGTCGGAGTCCCGGAAGGCCTAGCCTGCCCCCGGGACAAAGAAAAGTTACACCCACCATGTGCTACGGGCATCGAAGCCAGACCTGCAGGGAAGACTTTCTGAGGATGGTGGGAGAAATAGCCAGCTCCACACCGGACTCAGGAGATGACCCTAGGGACG
Organism: Meconema thalassinum; assembly: GCA_946902985.2. NCBI lineage: Eukaryota > Metazoa > Arthropoda > Insecta > Orthoptera > Tettigoniidae > Meconema > Meconema thalassinum. The sequence continues at coordinate 16,816,608 of OX336392.1, forward strand.
ACCCAATTAGGACTAGACTCTTAGTTAGTGTATAGGTAAATAAAACTTCTATAGCGAGAAGTTTGCCTCCTATTTGTAGGAGTGAAGCAGCATTTTAGGGTTCACCGGAATCAACCCTAGAGCCAACAATGCCAATATAGGCGAAGAGGAGCCGGACACCGCCATTCCCGGAGGATATTATTACTGCCAACATAGGCGAAGAGGACCCCGGACGCCGCCATTCCCGGAGGATATTATTACTGCCAACATAGGCGAAGAGGACCCGGACGCCACCATTCCCGGAGGACACTATTTTAGCGGACGATGTCCAATGCCCACTTAAATGGTGACGCATCGGGCAGCCAGAGTTAATAAATGAGGAGCATCGCGGGCACTCAAAGGGGTTTAGTGGGCAGACCCAACAACAATGAATATATCAATGACGACATATGCAAATACAACGGCAATGAACAGGCAAGTATAACGGGCGAAGCGTTTGCTCTTTTTGGGCACCGCAGCCGCCCGGAACTTTATTAATACTAGTTAATAAGCATTAACATAAGTGTCGACAATTAGGATTAAGACGGAGGGGACTACGAGGCATTGTTGGGTTCCGGTCCCAACAATGTACTACAAGGGCACCCCCGCGAGAGAAATCGGACGGACAGCATCCATCTAAATTTTAGTATTTAAGTCACAGTGCCATTTTTAAGGTCACTTAGATATAAGCAAATTCAACAAGCGCTGTTGCTAAAATAGGGCACAGCACATTTCGGCTTTAGAGTAAGGTCCACTCGGCATGTATATACAGCATAGTTTTACATTTAAGGCATTTTTTTTAGATTAAGGTAAAGCCGCTCGGCACCTGATGACCAACAAACCCGTCATCAGGGTAAGCCCGATAACACATTAGGTTAACAATAGACTAAGGTAGAATATCTCGGCACCTGATGACCAACAAACCCGTCATCAGGGTAAGCCCGATAATACATTAAGTTAGATTATACTAGAATAAATTACACTAAGGTAGAATATTTCGGTACTTGGTCACCAAAAATCGGTACCAGGGTAAGCCCGATAATATAACACAATAAGTAGAGTAAGTAGGCTAAGATAGGACTCTAGCCGGCATAGGTTAAGATACGGCAATATAGAGTGCCAAAGGTAAGCAATATTGGCATGCGCCTATAAATGATATATATGGCTTGTATAATATTTCTATGCTCTATTACAGATCACCCGAGCGGCAATCCACTAATATACTTTGTCCACAGGTCCACAACGCAATAAACATGTCTTTTGTAAATATATTTCCAACACCAAATTGTACACACTCTCCTCTGTCACAAACATATACACTCTCCAAAACTTTCAGTTGCACCCTTTAACAGTGACAACACAGTGGTAAACGATGCACAGTAACCGTGGAATACTGAGCATCAATGAGCACAGATACACATTATGCACGCAAATGAAGCGTGGATTCAGTGTCTAAGGGCGGCACAACGCTTGTAAGCGCCGCGCCTTCGACGCTAAGGTGGAATTCCTAACCACGGTGGGAAAACCACTAGGGCATAAGAAACAACAAAAGGAGACAGCGGATTAGCCACTGAACCTTGGCAGAAACGGCCACTTAAGGACGCTTCGGAAGCAAGGTAGAGAGTTAACAGCGCAAAAGGTATACATTAACTGGCCACTTATAAGAGCTCTATAAGGTAATATATATATTAGTTATAAATTATTTTGTATTCCATAATTATATCATGACAAGGTTATACACGTACATGTTCCACGCGGTTGGATAATATACCCATACATAGAATACCAACCATCATTACTACTATGGTTATTATTATTATTATGTTTATTTATTATAAATGTCATGATCATCATTATTCTCGGGTCATGCCCGGCATCATCATCATGATTACCAATGTCACTATGCAATGCTACCATAATTACCACAGTACTATCACCAGCCTGTATACGGCACCATTATTGCCATCATCGCCACGGCGAACATTGTTATATTTTTTTCCAATGTATACATGTACACAATGATTATGCTTTTGTTTCTTTCATTTTCTTTCTTCTAACGCCCAAATTTGTGAAGGTGTTCCGTTTTACCCCAACACAATAAACATATTTTAATATTTCCTTTAACTTATACCTTGGAACACCTATTTTTTCTATTTCTTCCATCTTTCACATTGCAGGGAGCAATTTTTTCCCCAAGACAGCGTCGGACGGCACAATCACCCGTCCAGCCCTGGGTTTTTTCCTCCCTGCACAACACCAATATCGTATACAATGTCAAAACCATGTTTTTTTTGTGGAACTTTTCATATTGCAAATGGCAATTTTTTTTATTTTTATGAACTGTTTTAAAATTATCACATGTATATGCATATATCCCAAAACCCACCCCTCTGAACACGAGCTGACCTCACATCTACACGACATCGCTACATCTACACGACATCGCTACATCAACACGACATCACTACCTCTACACGAAACAGAAGAAACGAAGATGAGATACAAGGAGGATTCCACAACGACCTACTACATCGACACCCCAACTCCACGTTCCGTTCCCGTTCGCGGGGACGCGAACTAATCAAAGGAGGAGACTTGTACAGGCCCCCAGGGGGTTGCACCCCCTGAAGCCACCCTCCATCATCTATTAAAACCACCCCTAACTGGCAAACATCATAAGTCCAGAACAGTACCTTTTACACGGCAAGGGCGGCTGCCCAGCTTGGGAGGCCTGCCAACCACTTGCATCACACTCACAAACACCTACACAATAGCTAACTAGGGCACCTACATCGATGGAATGTCGACGAAGCAACGCCAGAACCTATAAGAAGGAAGGCCTTAATGAGGACACGCTCTCTCTATTATCTGTCATACAGTGTGTGTAGCCGGAGGCCCTGTTAACTGCTGCTATCATCAGGTGAGTCAGCAAGTGTTCAGATATCCTATACTTTGTAAAACCTACCCACAAACTTGTACACATAACTTGCATTATTATTCACGTTCCCCTAAGAGGGACATACAATTTCATACTCACTGACCAATAAATACTTGGTCAGTAATCTACACATTGCATTTGTAATTACACGCCTCTTTACATCCTAACACCCTTCCTGACTCTCGTCACGAGTAAGCGTGACAATAGTAGCCGGTAATCGCCTGCTCAGGCTCCATTGTGTCTCCCGCACGCGACCGCTGGCAGCGAGCCGCCGGCATAGCTGACATAAGCAGGTCTGTTATATAATTCCTTCCGACCAGCTGAGAGTCCAGTACATTAACCTGCGCCCAGAGGATCATCCCCTAAACGACGCTTACGTCTTTATAGGAGCACCCCCTAACATTTAAACATCACACAACACTCTACACTGGTAAGCTTACCCAGCTACGGGAAGCTGCCCTCTCTAGAAATCACCTTCCAAATTAGTACACTAACACATATGTTTTAGACCTAACTACCCCCAACTAAGGGATCTAAAACACATGGTTAAGAAGAGACTGGGAAGAGAAATGTTGGAAATGGTGCAAGAAATGTACAACAACTGTGTTAGCAGGGTACTGACCCCAGTTGGAAAGACAGATTGATTTAGGAACAAGACTGGACTAAGACAGGGGAGTGTGCTGTCACCTCTCTTGTTCATAATGGTGATGGATGAAATTGTAAAGGAAACAAAGGAAGCATATGGACATAAAGAAATGAAGTTACTGCTATTTGCAGATGATATTGTGGTCTGGGGAAGGAACACCGAAGAAGTGCAAAAACAACTAGATGCACTGAACGAAAATATTCACAAGTACGGCCTGAAAATCAGTATAGAGAAAAGCAAGACCATGGTGATGACAAGAGGGGAAAGACAAGGAAAGGGCACTGTGAAAATTGGAAGTCAGAGTTTGGAAATTGTGGACACGTTCAAATACCTAGGAATTGAATTGATGCAAACTGGTAGGTTGGACATGAAAATTGGCAGGAGAGTACAGCAGAGCAATGCATTCTATCAAAGTGTAAGAAAACTTGTTTGGGATAAGGAAGTACCAAGGAAAATCAAGGAGGTAATGTATAAAGTGTACTATGTTCCCATATTAACTTATGCAGCTGAGACTTGGACCCTGACAAGCAGGCAAGAGAGTAGAATCCAAGCCAGTGAAATGAAATTCCTACGAAGTATGATAGGAAAGACAAGGAAAGACAGAGTGAGGAATGAAGATGTTAGGAAGGAAGTTGGGATGGGAAAACTAAATGAGAGAATTGAGAAGAATAAACTAAGGTGGTTTGGACATGTAAAGAGTATGCAGGAAAATAGAATACCAAGACAGATGCTGGAGGCAAAGTGCAAGGGTAAGAGAGCAAGAGGAAGACCTAGAACAAGGTGGATTGATTCAGTGAAGAACAGCGTAAGAAAAAGAAATCTGGACTGGGACAAGATCGTGGAAGAAGAATGGTGGAAGGAAAGAGGAAAGTGGAGAAGTGCCATAAATACTCCGACCCGGCAGGAGCTGGATAAGGGGAAATGATGATGATGATGATGATGAATAGAACTGTTTTTTACTGCTGCTGGTATGTATTTTGATTGTAAAAAGTAGCCAAAACACTCTTTGATAAGGCACATCATGACATATAACAACCATTATAACACTTCTCACCATAATTTATATACTGGTACCATAACTATTATGTTGTTCTTTCAATGTCCTTGTGTGTGTGTTAAAATGGTTGAACCATTTTCAGGCAAGCAATCAATACTCAAAATGGAGTTTTTTATTTTATTTTTTATTTTTGGTACGGTAGTCAATGTAATTAAGACATTTGTCTTGAAGTATAAAATTTATATTAATTTGCCTGTGGAATGTTAAGTAAGAGATAACTAAATGGATAAAATCATTGGATTTGTTAAGTACACTCCCCCCCCCCCCCCCCCCATTCCTTGCAAGTTTTTAATTTAGTTTTGTGACAACTTAATTGGTTCACCCAGTATTATTGAGACCCTCGAGTGATGCAAGCTGGATAACTAAGCATTGAGGTAACCTTAGAAGTATCCACAGACTGGGAAACTTAGTCACTGTGAAACAGAAGTAACAATATCAGCAAAATTATCATTTAAAATAGACCAGCATGATGAAGGTACCATGGATTTGTCACAATAGGGCCTATATTGTTGAATTGATTATGACAAAGAAGGAGCACAAGTGCTTCCCTCTTGTTAAAAATCTTGAGGTGTGGTACCGTACATTCTATTTATCAGGACATATACCTTAATCTTTTCTTTCTATTGATCTTGTGAGCACCTACTGGCAAAAGAGAAGTCAGCACAAATGTTTGAAAGTTGGATCCCGGTTATGTAAGCTTCTTACCGTAATCGGCAGACACTTCCATAGCTGACATTGGGCAACAATCACCCCTCTTCATTAATGGTGCACCATCTAGTTTAGGTTGTTTTCTCACCATTGGCACTCCAAGTGCAGTATAGTTTCCATCTAGTAAAAGAGGGAATAAATATTAATTTCTAGTAATATCAAAATAAAAGAGGCTCCATCAACACCACTATTAAACACATGCAAGTAGTCTAGGAACATTCTGTACAGTACCATAGTCCAATATAACTCTTAATTCACTGTTAGTTTTGGTATTGAACACATATTTTCATGCTTGAATTTGTAGAAATTAAAGGCATGTTTTATTTGGCATTAAAGAAGCTGTATTCGAACCTAGGATATGGACTGAGTGGCATGTCATCAAGCCAGCTTATGATCATGCATTCATAGCAAACCATGAATATAATTGGAATTTCGTAATATCAATGTTAACATGCAATGCAGCGCAAGGCAGTGCAGGGAGACAGGCTACTTCAGCCAAGGTCAACTGTAGGGGAAGAGAGGGGTTGATCATGTGTGACGAGCGACCAGACTATGTCGGCGATTTAAAGAAGTTTTTAATTAAGATTTTATTATAGTTACAGAATGCCGGCCCCGTGGGGTTGGGGTAGTGCGCCTGCCTCTCACCAGGAGGCCCTGGGTTCGATCCCCGGCTCCGTCAGGGATATTAAAACTGACGTGAGGGTTGAAACGGGGTGCACTCAGCCTCGTGAGGACAATTGAGTAGCTGTCTGACAGTGAGACAGCGCCCCGATCACGAATACCAAGATTAACGGCCGAGGGGACCCGATGCGCTGATCACACGTCACCCCAATATCTGCAGGCCAAACGGCTGGGCAGCGGTCGCTTGGTCGGCCTTAGCCCGTCATGGGCTGTATAGTGCCAGGGGTTGACTTTTTTTTTTGTCTAGTTACAGAAGAAACAAGCATTATGAATACCCAAGAAATAACAGAATATCATAAGTAATATTACCATCTGTTCAGCACTACAGTTACATGTATCTACGCGACTAGGAGAATCAAATTACGAAGGAGAAGCGCGACCATTTTTCGCTTGAGGAAGGGATGACGTTTCGAGGCAAGAGGAGCGTTGCAATTAGCACGGGACTGTGACAGGAGACTTACGAGTGAACACTTGAGGCGTCCGGAGGTGTCGCGATCAGTGATTTTATTGAGTCGAGTGCGGGCGTTTTTTTTGCCAGGGATCGGAGTTGTGGGTTTGACAAAAATACAGCTTAGAAATGGGCTTCGTTTAACAGTAAAATCGAGTGCATGTGATTGTACAGCGAAGTTCATGTCAGTTTTTTAAACCATTACGGGAACAGTGTTATGACAGTGAAGAATTGTTACACAGCAGCATTTAATGTATGCGTATGAGCAGTGATAATCGTAAACTGAAATGTGGAACATTATTTCATTATTCGCCAATTACGTAATATTTGAACATAGACATTATACGAGAGATTTTCAGTAAAGTATTCCCTAGTAGAAAATTGCTTCGACACTTCGAGAATTTGGACTTAAGAAATGAATGTCATGCCATATGACATATACTGTTACCGAGAAACCAGAAGAGGGAGATTCATAAAAACACTTATGAAACTTCAATTGAAAATGGAATATACAGCTACAGTTTGGGAAATTGTATTTGAATTGGACATGAGTAGAGATATGGAGGAGTAAATCTGAATAGGGAACGATGCATTGAGAACATGGAAAAATTCAGAGTAACTAGAATCTGATTTCGCAAAATTTTGAAAAATGCCGAAACCACGCAAAATCAATCTACAAAAACATGAGCATGGAAAAGAAGTATCCAGATCGTCAGGACAGGTCTGCTTGACCGAGAAGAAAATCCGTAGAAGGAGCAAGGGTGGACCCAGCTCAAAGCTTGAAGAACCCAGTTCGAGACATGACAAGGATAGAATTGGAGACCGGACCATGCGGTTTAGCACGGGAAGGAGATTTGGAGATCCAGTTGCTGTTCATATCGAGGCCTTGGTTGGTAATATCTATGCCATTTTCTTCAACAGAAGCAGAGAACTACGAAAGGTAGAAGACAACGCAAATTATGTACCTAGTTTTGCGGTAGAACTTTGGAAAAATCTTGAGAACCATTTTTCGATGTTTTATATTTTGTTGATTTATTCGAATTTTCATATTTAGATTTGCAGTAGTAGTTTCGAGGCGACGTTTTCTAGTTCAGCGATTGTTATTACAGTTAGTATAAAATTTTCGACTCATTTGTTTTCGAGTGTGATTAATGTTTTCTTCGATTTAGCTTAATTTGGCTAGGAGATTTTTATGACTCAACAGATTTAGATATTTTAGGAAACGTCTTTGGAAGCATTTATTTTGGCAGTGTAATTACTTGGATTTTTCGTAAGTGTTTGTGTCTCTGGATTGATTATTTTTTGTTTGCGAATATTTTTCTCGTTGCTGTTTGAGAACAGCCGATTTCTGGAATGTTGTTGAGGAGTATTCACGACTTATGACAGATGTGATAAAAGGCTTGTTAATTTCATTGAAGAACAAAATTATGGAATGAATGGATAAATTATGTTGTAACGAAATAATGTATTTTAAAGCAACGTGAGATTGCTTAATTAAATAATGGACAGTAATTAATAAATGCCAATTTGAGCATTCACGAATGATCAGAAGGGAGTGTGTAATATTTTTATTAATTTATGATGTCATGGTTGTTATGATTAAAAATGCTTTGGAGTACCGTACTGCAAAGTACAAGTAATACATCTTACGAAATAGTACGCATTGTAGTAATTGAGAGGAGAACGCACTGTAAATTGTAATGTGGCATTAAATGAGTCGAATGTATATGAATTTGGAATTCCAATCAGTGAAGGTGACGATGGAAATGTTGATAGTTGAAATACTGTAATTATTGCAGATAATTATTAATGTGGAAATATTTGTGGAATTTGAAATAAGATGCCGTTTAAGAACTGAATCTTGCCAAGATCAGTCATGTTGTAGTTTTATGGGAGGTATTGTTCCCCATGTTGTATGTTGAAAGTTGAATGGATTGAGAGGTTGTGGTGTTTGAAGCCATATTTTCAGTGTTGCCTTAGTAAACAAGAGTTTAGTGCTTTTCAGTCGGTCAACACGAATGTACCCAAAAGAGATGGGTTATGCCCTAATCCTGAAATAAATTTATTAATCTCATGTAATTTATTTCAGGATTAGGGCATAACCCATCTCTTTTGGGTACATTCGTGTTGACCGACTGAAAAGCACTAAACTCTTGGATTGAGAGGTGCGTTGGTTAATTAACAGATGCTATTTAAGATTTGTATTGATGGAAGAATGCAGGATTGAGGCAATTTTTGATAAGAACGACAATTAACCATCATTCTTTATCTTGTATTAAACTTGATATTGAAGCATTAACAATGCATGAGCTAGACTTAACTGCACGGCTTAATGTGTCACAATTTCGACGTAAGAGAGCAGAGGCGTATTGGAAAACAGTTCTTGATTCGAAAATTGTAAATGTCATTTGATCTATGGAAGTGAAACTTCTGCTCACTATTTATAAGGCCATGATCGTCATGTAACGTGTACATAATTGTATTTTGAGTAGAATGGTTGTCGTTGGTACCTGATTAACATTGTATGATAGATTCTAGTGTACATAATTTGAATACGAAGACGGCAGAGATTATTGCATGTATAAATTAAGAATGTTTTGCTTTTTAGCTTTGCTTATTTGTGATTCAAACACATGATTTTTCAGTTAGGGATTTTTCAACTTTGGATTTATAATCTTCGATGTCGAGGTTAAATGCAGTTGAGTTTTGTTTTATGCACTTGGCATTGTGTTTAGGAACATAAAGACATTACGAGTGTAGGATATGTTGGTTGTTTTTTTGGTTTTTTATAGCGACCATTTTTTAACTTTTATATCGTGTTTCATGAATAAATACCGAACACGAGGTTTTTCGTTTGTTTGTCTTTAGAATTTTACATCTCGATTTCTGATTTATCTTAATTACTGTAACAAAAGTAGTACTATGGGAACTACAATAGACGCCCACCAATTTTTCACCTGTAATCCCCTGAGATGGTTAAGTTTCTCGCTCTATCGGAGTTGATTTGATACTTGTCGTTGACATAGTACAACTGTAGGAGAGTTGTTTCTATACTATTTGCCAGGCATTTTCTTTCAGCGGTTCATCTAGCCGGGGGGCCGTGAAGAGTCTGCAATCCTTCCCATCTTGGATTCTGACAAATAGCTCTGATAGAAGGGCACTGCTACATCTTTGGGGGCCTATAATAAACTATTATTACCAGGTAATATTTGAAAGTGGTAAGATATACACTAATGAAAGGAAATAGGACTGAACCTATCAATATTAATTTATTACCTTTTAAGAAGTTCGAAATAGTTTTACTACGGTACCATACATGCAAACTGCACAAAATGTGATAATAGCTTGAAGACACCCCAGGTGTGTCAAACTGTCAATACTCACAAAGTAGTCTGAGAATTATTATTATGTATTTATTTAGTGCATTGCTTTTAGTCCCGGGAGTGTCCGAGGACATATTCGGCCCGCCAGAGTTTGTAGCTGCTTCTATGCGGGCATCCAAAAGTATTGGAAATATCTGTTCCCGTAGGAAACAGGATGTAAAATTGTCCGATTGAGCTATGTACATTAACAAATTCACAAAGAAATTTGATAAAATGGTCCGGCTAGCTCAAAACAGTTGCCAGCGTTTCGCCCCAGTGTACCAATGGGCTCTTCAGTTGGTTATGGTACACCTCACCAAGACGCGTGGCTAGTACATACTGTGACGGCCGCTGCAAGGCACAAATGTTGCCACGAGCAGCGCCAATGTACTCATCATCATCATCATCTTGAGCAGTTTCCAACCGCTGGTCGGGTCTGCTTGGAACATAAGCCTCTCCATCGTTTCCTGTCCATCCACCATCTCTCGTCATTTACTGTGTCCCAGCACACTCCTCTTTCCTCCACACTCTTCTTAACTCCTTTTGTCCATCTGTCCCTTGGCCTCCTTCCCGTCATTTCCATTCCAAACATCTTCTTCGGTATCCTCTCCTCTTCCATCCTCCTCACATGTCCATACCATTGTAGCCTAGATCGCTCTATTCTATTTTGCAATGGTTCCTCTCTTACCATCTCCCTGACTCTCTCATTCCTTACTCTGTCCATTCTTGTCACTCCTACCCTACTCCTCTGGAACTTCATCTCCACTGCTCGTATTTTATTCTTGTCCCTTTCCTTCATCACCCATGTTTCTGAACCATATGTCAAAATTGGCACAAAGTAGGTCTTGTAGATGATTCCTTTACATTTTTGTGGTACATCTTTATTCCATATCATCCCCCTAACAGTCTTGAAAAATCCATCTGCGCACCTTCCCCTCTCATTTATTTCCATCCTATTGCCTCCCTTTTCTTCAATTATGCTTCCCAAGTACTTGAAGCATTCTACTTTCTGCAACTGCTGTCCTCCAAGTGTTATGCCCATATCCAGTCTGTTCTTCTTCCTCGTTGTGATGACCACTTCACTCTTTTGTGCTGAGAACTTCATCCCATATGATAACACTACCTTCTCCCAGTCATCTAATTGCTCTTGTACTTCTTCCTCATCCTCTCCCCATACCAGAAGGTCATCAGCAAACAACGTTGCCTTCATTTTCCTTTCCCCAATGCTATTTACCACTTTTCGTATGATTTCATCCATCACCACTATAAATAACAGGGGTGAGAGGGCACTTCCCTGTTTCAGACCACTCTCCAGTTGAAACCATTCCGTTCTCTCTCTTCCCACCTTTACACAGCTTTTGCTTCCCTCGTACATTGCTTTCACTCTTGCCACTGTCTCCTTGTTCACTGCTTTTGCTCTCATTGCTTCCCATACCTTGTTTCTATTAATACTATCATATGCTTTCTCAATATCCAAGAAGGTCATCACCAGATCTTTCCCATATTCATAATGGTGTTCTTGTAGCTGTCTTACTGCAAAGATGAGGTCAACTGTTGACCTTCCTGGCCTGAATCCATACTGTTCTTCCCTCAGCCCATCTTCAACTTCTGTCCGAATTCTTCTCCCCAGTACCTTCTCAAATATTTTGGCGCAGTGGCACATGAGTGTAATTCCCCTGTAGTTCTTGCATTCCTTCCTACTTCCCTTTTTAAATATGGGTATTATTATCCCTCTTTTCCAGTCCTCTGGTATTTTCTTCTCCCTCCATATCACTTTCATTACTCGAAAGAGCCACTGTGTTCCTATCACCCCTGCTGCTCTCACCATCTCCACACTCACTTCGTCTATTCCCGGTGCCTTTCCCCCTTTCATCTTCTTTAATGCTTCCTCCACTTCTTTCCATGTCAATTCCTTCTCTGAAATGTCTTGGTCACTGTCTGTTTCTTCCTCCACACTGTCCACTACGCTGGTTTTAGTTGGATTTAGGAGTTCCTTGAAGTATTCTCTCCAGATAACCTTTACTTCTTCCATATTTTCGACCTCCTTTCCATTCCTGTCCACCATTCTGACATTTTCCCCTGTATCTCTTCTCTTTGCCTTTATCATTCCATACAACACTTTCTTACTGCCATCACAGTCCTCCTCCATCATTTCTGACCATTTCTCCAGCCATTTCTTTTTCTCTTCCTTCACTACTTCTCCTGCTTCTTTCTTCCGCTCTTGGTATTCTTCTCTTGTTCTGCCTGTCCTCTGTTGGAACCATTTCCTGAATGCTTCATTTTTCTTTTTCACTGCTTCCTTAGTTCTGGGGTTCCACCATGGTGTTTCCTTCCACCTTTTCTTTCCACTAGTTCTGCCACACACGACTTCCGCTGCTTCTACCAACACGTCCTTGAACCTATTCCATTCTTCTTCACCTGTTTTCGGATCATCCTTCGGTAATTTGTTCCTCACTAATATCTGGAACTTCTCCTTATTTCCATCCTCCTTCAGCTTCCATGTCCTTATTCTTCTTTCTTGGTTCTCAGTTCTCCTCTTTTCCTTCAGTCCTCTCACCTTGGCGACCAGCAGACGGTGGTCACTGTCCAGGGCTTCTGAAGGTATTACCCTTATATCCGTGATACTCTTCTTTGTCTCCTTCCCGCATAGAATATAGTCCACCACTGATTTCCTAGTCAAATCCCTGCTGTACCAAGTAATTTTATGGCTCTCTCTCTTCTTGTACCATGTGTTTCCAACCATTAGCCCATTTATCTTGCACAGTTCCAACAATCTCTCTCCTTCCTTATTCCTGTTTCCCCATCCTTCACCACCAATCACTTCCTCAAAACCTCTTCTATCAGTTCCGACATGGGCATTTAGGTCTCCCATGACTATCAGTACTCTCCCCACTAACTGCTTCTGCAACTCCTCTTCAAACTCGTCCTTCTCGCCTTCTGTGCATCCCACCTGTGGTGCATAGACTTGCAGAATGTCCAGGTTTCTACCTTTCACAGTGATTCTGGCTCTAATTATTCTATCACTTACCCTCTTTACTTCCTCCCTCAGCCCTTCTCTCACCACCATTCCCACTCCATTTCTCTTCCCCTCCTCATTTCCTATCCAGTATAGCTGCAAGCCATTTCTCAGTTCTTTTCTTCCTTCCCCTCTCCATCTGGTCTCTGCCAGTCCGAGTACATCCAGTTTTCTCCTCTCCATCATATCCACAACCTCCTCCACTCTTCCCGTCAATGAAGTTATATTCAAAGTTCCGATTCGTAGTCCATTTCCATAGCCAGGTCTGCTTCCTTTAGATCTGTCCATTCCGAGGCCCGTTCCCGTTTTAAAAGCAGTTTCATATCCACTACTGGCTTGCTAGGCCTAACGTAGCTTCACCATAACCCTGGCGAGGGGCCTGTTATTGGTCCGCGAGAGGTATTTTATTTCCCTCAAACCCTCCGGACAAGTCCGGCGAGCCCCCCTATCCGCCACCTGGGACGCGCCCGATAGAGGAACAGGCAAACCCCCACCAATGTACTATGGAATTCAAAACTTCCTTTCAAAAATAATGTTAGCTTACCTAGCTAATCCATATTGGAAATATCTGTTCCCGTAGGAAACAGGATGTAAAATTGTCCGATTGAGCTATGTACATTAACAAATTCACAAAGAAATTTGATAAAATGGTCCGGCTAGCTCAAAACAGTTGCCAGCGTTTCGCCCCAGTGTACCAATGGGCTCTTCAGTTGGTTATGGTACACCTCACCAAGACGCGTGGCTAGTACATACTGTGAAGGCCGCTGCAAGGCACAAATGTTGCCACGAGCAGCGCCAATGTACTATGGAAGTCAAAACTTCCTTTCAAAAATAATGTTAGCTTACCTAGCTAATCCATATTGGAAATATCTGTTCCCGTAGGAAACAGGATGTAAAATTGTCCGATTGAGCTATGTACATTAACAAATTCACAAAGAAATTTGATAAAATGGTCCGGCTAGCTCTAAACAGTTGCCAGCGTTTCGCCCCAGTGTACCAATGGGCTCTTCAGTTGGTTATGGTACACCTCACCAAGACGCATGGCTAGAATATACTGTGAAGGCCGCTGCAAGGCACAAATGTTGCCACGAGCAGCGCCAATGTACTATGGAAGTCAAAACATCCTTTCAAAAATAATGTTAGCTTACCTAGCTAATCCATATTGTAAATATCTGTTCCCATAGGAAACAGGATGTAAAATTGTCCGATTGAGCTATGTACATTAACAAAGAAATTTGATAAAATGGTCCGGCTAGCTCAAAACAGTTGCCAGCATTTCGCCCCAGTGTACCAATGGGCTCTTCAGTTGGTTATGGTACACCTCACCAAGACGCGTGGCTAGTACATACTGTGAAGGCCGCTGCAAGGCACAAATGTTGCCACGAGCAGCGCCAATGTACTATGGAAGTCAAAACTTCCTTTCAAAAATAATGTTAGCTTACCTAGCTAATCCATATTGGAAATATCTGTTCCCGTAGGAAACAGGATGTAAAATTGTCCGGGGGCGAAACGCTGGCAACTGTTTTGAGCTAGCCAGACCATTTTATCAAATTTCTTTGTGAATTTGTTAATGTACATAGCTCAATCAGATAATTTTACATCCTGTTTCCTACGGGAACAGATATTTCCAATATGGATTAGCTAGGTAAGCTAACATTATTTTTGAAAGGAAGTTTTGACTTCCATAGTACATTGGCGCTGCTCGTGGCAACATTTGTGCCTTGCAGCGGCCTTCACTGTATGTACTAGCCACGCGTCTTGGTGAGGTGTACCATAACCAACTGAAGAGCCCATTGGTACACTGGGGCGAAACGCTGGCAACTGTTTTGAGCTAGCCAGACCATTTTATCAAATTTCTTTGTGAATTTGTTAATGTACATAGCTCAATCGGACAATTTTACATCCTGTTTCCTACGGGAACAGATATTTCCAATATGGATTAGCTAGGTAAGCTAACATTATTTTTGAAAGGAAGTTTTGACTTCCATAGTACATTGGCGCTGCTCGTGGCAACATTTGTGCCTTGCAGCGGCCTTCACAGTATGTACTAGCCACGCGTCTTGGTGAGGTGTACCATAACCAACTGAAGAGCCCATTGGTACACTGGGGCGAAACGCTGGCGACTGTTTTGAGCTAGCCGGACCATTTTATCAAATTTCTTTGTGAATTTGTTAATGTACATAGCTCAATCGGACAATTTTACATCCTGTTTCCTACGGGAACAGATATTTCCAATATGGATTAGCTAGGTAAGCTAACATTATTTTTGAAAGGAAGTTTTGACTTCCATAGTACATTGGCGCTGCTCGTGGCAACATTTGTGCCTTGCAGCGGCCTTCACAGTATGTACTAGCCACGCGTCTTGGTGAGGTGTACCATAACCAACTGAAGAGCCCATTGGTACACTGGGGCGAAACGCTGGCAACTGTTTTGAGCTAGCCGGACCATTTTATCAAATTTCTTTGTGAATTTGTTAATGTACATAGCTCAATCGGACAATTTTACATCCTGTTTCCTACGGGAACAGATATTTCCAATATGGATTAGCTAGGTAAGCTAACATTATTTTTGAAAGGAAGTTTTGACTTCCATAGTACATTGGCGCTGCTCGTGGCGACATTTAGTGCCTTGCAGCGGCCTTCTCAGTATGTACTAGCCACGCGTCTTGGTGAGGTGTACCATAACCAACTGAAGAGCCCATTGGTACACTGGGGCGAAACGCTGGCAACTGTTTTGAGCTAGCCGGACCATTTTATCAAATTTCTTTGTGAATTTGTTAATGTACATAGCTCAATCGGACAATTTTACATCCTGTTTCCTACAGGAACAGATATTTCCAATATGGATTAGCTAGGTAAGCTAACATTATTTTTGAAAGGAAGTTTTGACTTCCATAGTACATTGGCGCTGCTCGTGGCAACATTTGTGCCTTGCAGCGGCCTTCACTGTATGTACTAGCCACGCGTCTTGGTGAGGTGTACCATAACCAACTGAAGAGCCCATTGGTACACTGGGGCGAAACGCTGGCAACTGTTTTGAGCTAGCCGGACCATTTTATCAAATTTCTTTGTGAATTTGTTAATGTACATAGCTCAATCGGACAATTTTACATCCTGTTTCCTACGGGAACAGATATTTCCAATATGGATTAGCTAGGTAAGCTAACATTATTTTTGAAAGGAAGTTTTGAATTCCATAGTACATTGGCGCTGCTCGTGGCAACATTTGTGCCTTGCAGCGGCCTTCACAGTATGTACTAGCCACGCGTCTTGGTGAGGTGTACCATAACCAACTGAAGAGCCCATTGGTACACTGGGGCGAAACGCTGGCAACTGTTTTGAGCTAGCCGGACCATTTTATCAAATTTCTTTGTGAATTTGTTAATGTACATAGCTCAATCGGACAATTTTACATCCTGTTTCCTATGGGAACAGATATTTCCAATATGGATTAGCTAGGTAAGCTAACATTATTTTTGAAAGGAAGTTTTGACTTCCATAGTACATTGGCGCTACTCGTGGCAACATTTGTGCCTTGCAGCGGCCTTCACAGTATGTACTAGCCACGCGTCTTGGTGAGGTGTACCATAACCAACTGAAAAGCCCATTGGTACACTGGGGCGAAACGCTGGCAACTGTTTTGAGCTAGCCGGACCATTTTATCAAATTTCTTTGTTAATGTACATAGCTCAATCGGACAATTTTACATCCTGTTTCCTATGGGAACAGATATTTACAATATGGATTAGCTAGGTAAGCTAACATTATTTTTGAAAGGATGTTTTGACTTCCATAGTACATTGGCGCTGCTCGTGGCAACATTTGTGCCTTGCAGCGGCCTTCACAGTATGTTCTAGCCATGCGTCTTGGTGAGGTGTACCATAACCAACTGAAGAGCCCATTGGTACACTGGGGCGAAACGCTGGCAACTGTTTAGAGCTAGCCGGACCATTTTATCAAATTTCTTTGTGAATTTGTTAATGTACATAGCTCAATCGGACAATTTTACATCCTGTTTCCTACGGGAACAGATATTTCCAATATGGATTAGCTAGGTAAGCTAACATTATTTTTGAAAGGAAGTTTTGACTTCCATAGTACATTGGCGCTGCTCGTGGCAACATTTGTGCCTTGCAGCGGCCTTCACAGTATGTACTAGCCACGCGTCTTGGTGAGGTGTACCATAACCAACTGAAGAGCCCATTGGTACACTGGGGCGAAACGCTGGCAACTGTTTTGAGCTAGCCGGACCATTTTATCAAATTTCTTTGTGAATTTGTTAACATCCAAAAGTAATAAATAAATAATAATTCTGAGAATAATTTCTTCATATCTGCATACTGTGGGCTATATACATGTTCCTTCATATCAGTCAAGCAATACATTATTCGGCAATGTGTCACCCGGTTACGGGGCAGATGGCCTCGTAGTTTCGCCCTTTAAAACAACAATAACTAACTAGTCACCCGGTTACGCATGTATTTTACCGGTACGCTGCTATGTTGCTCGACCAATATAAATGACCCTGACCCGTATATAGTTTATGTGTGTATTAATACAATCCGTTATGTGCTTGATACAGCATTTACACCACAAATGTACGGTATGCAAAAATTAAAAACAACTGCATTAGGAAAGGAGTTTTCATTAAATAACAACTCTGCATAAGGCTACCGTATTGATGTTATTTAGTTACAAATATTTACACACAGTCAGTGCTGCACTTAATTTCATAAATAATTATTTTTGTGTGTTCTGTTATTAGGCCCGGATTTGTAAGTCCTGTTATAGCATCCGCTTTAGATTTTCTATGGAACTTAAGATGAGTTAGCCTACAGGATTCCTTATCTCTGATCTCCTTTCAATCTGTCAATGTCCGTTATTTACATCACAACGTTTAGGTTTTTGATGTGTAACATCTTTCCACTCGAATGCTGGATATTTTTGTGGGAGTGATTTTTGAAATGGGACGGAAACAATGAGCGTGCGGTGACGGCGATTGGTACCACGACGTACTGTCGGCCGTGTGGCTATGTGGAATGTATATCGCATACAGTTTACTTCAAGGTTTGGAGGCCCCATTAAAGATATTCCTATATTAATTCATCTTCCAGTTGTCATTCTTTGGTGTGAAAATATTCATTATATCATATTTGCTGAAAACAATTATGATTTATTAAATCTTCATACATTTGCTGTGGAATGTATATCGCATACGGTTTACTTCAAGGTTTAGAGGCCCCATTAAAGATATTCCTACAATAAATCATTGGTACCACGACGTACCTCGCGCATGCGCACCGGTCAGGATTTGGCGCCGGAGTTGTACAAGTAGTTATTTCAATGACCAACAGAGTTCACTGTTAACAACGGATTTGCACTCCCGGCAGACACATACTAGGATAACATGTCAGATGTTACACACCATATGCGACTACTGTAAGTCTCGTAATTATTTTTTTAACATAAATTACGTCGGCTGGAATACCGGTACCCCGAGCCTCTTAATATGGCGTGTAGTATCATACTGTTAAAACATGTGTTAGGTTGGCAAGGGTTATAACCAAATATTGTTCTGTTATGTTGGTACTTATTATGTACCGGTATATTATTATTATTATTTTCAAGAAGAAAAAAAAGAGTAGTATACCCTACACTGCTCTGCGTTGCAAGTGAAAATGGTGTGTGTATTATTGAGTGTAGTGAAACCTAAAATACTATAAATTAGAGAAGCAGACTGAATCAGTTTACTAAAATATCAAATCCAGAACAAGTACTGTCAGCTGTACTTTACACACTTTTCATGTGTTTGTTAAATTGTATTTGTCGTGATAGGTTGTTAAATTGATTGAGACATGTTTATGTATTCCTTAAGGGTACTTACAAAAGAACACAACGTCACCGTGAGTGTAATCTATCTCTCAGACACTTTTAAAAATAAATGAACACGTGTGTAAAGTTACCCCACCCTTGGGGTTACTTTACACAGACATGCACTTTCATGGCCTTTGGCTATACAGCCTCACAAGGGGTTACTTGACACATGCCTGGAACTTTTCATTGGAGAGATAACACTCATTTGAAGTAAAGAGGATACTTTCATAGCTTAATTAAATTGTCTGAATACATTATAAAATAAATTAAACGTGTGTCAAACGTTTAATTTTATGTTTGTAGAAAAGAAAAAGAAAAACAATGCTGCTGATGTGTTAGTCGTAGAAAGGTACCAAACTTTGTTTTTACAGGAGCCTAAGGCATCATTAACAGAAATGTCACGTTAATAGACTCTATATTTACATCAGTGACTGCAGGTAGCTGGTTTTGGAAATTTTGAGTAAAATGCCTGTTAATACAAGACGCTGCGAGCTGTACGAGTAAAAGCCCGTATTTGTGTTTGTTCTATTTCACTCCTTTGGATATTAACTGCAGCTATAAATGCACTGTGCATTGTTAAGTTGTATAGAAACTTTCATTTCTATGACATGGTCATATTTTACTAAATGTTCTAATTTGTGACCAATAAATTTTCCTAAAGACTAGAGAGGCGGGGGTTAACATCACAGAAGTGACAAAGAGGAAATCGGACATTCTACGGATCGGAGCGTGGAATGTTAGAAGTCTGCTAGGAAGTGGAAAGTTAGAAAACTTAGAAAGGGAAATGGATAGGTTGAGGTTGGATTTGGTTGGGATTAGTGAAATGCGCTGGCAGGAAGAGCAGGACTTTTGGTCAGGAGACTATAGGGTCATTAGCACTAAATCAAACAATGGCCAAGCAGGGGTTGGTCTCATATTGAGTAGGAAACTTGGACAGCGGGTGGAATATTATGAGCAATACAGTGAACGGATTATTGTAGCAAAAATCAATACTAAGCCTACGTGCACCACAGTGGTACAAGTCTATATGCCTACCAGTCAAGCTGATGAGGAGGATGTTGAAAAGGTCTACGAAGAAATAGATGACATTCTGAGGTATATCAAAGGTGATGAAAATGTTATAGTAATGGGAGATTGGAATGCTGTGGTAGGAAAAGGGAGAGAAGGGAAGATAGTAGGAGATTTCGGATTAGGTGAAAGGAATGATCGAGGAAGCAGGCTGATGGAATTCTGCACCGAACATGAGTTGGTCATAGCTAACACCTTGTTCAATAACCACAATAGAAGAATATACACATGGATGAGACCAGGAGATACAGGGCGTTACCAAATCGACTTCATTATGGTCAAGCAGAGGTTTCGAAACCAGATTTTGGATTGTAAAACATATCCTGGTGCTGACATAAACTCTGACCACAATCTGGTTGTAATGAAATGCAGATTAAAGTTGAAGAAACTGAAGAAAAGTCAAAAGCCAAAAAGGTGGGCAATAGACAGACTGAAAGTGAAGGATGTAAACGAAAGATTCAAGAAGAGTATAAAGGAAGGACTAATCAAAACCCCTAAACAAACTTCAATTGCAGACGAATGGGCACTTTTGAAGAATGAAATAACAAAATCCGCAGAAGAAAACATTGGTAGGAAAGAAAGAATAGGTAGAAAACCGTGGATCACTCAGGATATACTAGAATTGATGGATGAAAGGCGGAAACACAAGAATGTAAGAGATGAAAAGGGGAAAGCAGAATACAGACGTCTGAGAAATGAGGTTAACAAGAAGTGCAAGGAAGCGAAAGAAGAATGGTTGAAAGAAAAATGTGCAGGTATAGAAAATTGTCTGAAATTAGGAAAAGTAGACACAGCTTATCGAAGGATTAAGAATACTTTTGGGGAAAAGAAGACTAAGTGCTGTAATATTAAGGACACAATTGGAAAGCCTCTAACAGATAGGGAAGAAAAGGTTGAGAGATGGAAAGCTTACATAGAGTGCTTGTATAAGGGAAAGGAGATTGAGAATCATGTAATGGAAAGGGAGGAGGAAATTGATGAGGATGCAAAAGGAGATTTAATATTGAGATCAGAATTTGACAGAGCATTAGAGGACTTAGGCAGGAACAAAGCACCAGGCCTAGATGATATACCGATTGAGTTGCTACGCTGCATAGGAGATGAAGGTCTGATCAGGTTATTTCACTTGGTGTGTAGGATTTATGAGACAGGTGAGGTACCCCCTGATTTCAAGAAGAATGTAATCATCCCTATACCAAAGAAAGTGGGAGCTGACAGATGTGAAGATTACCATACAATCAGCTTGATTACTCATGCTTCAAAGATCCTGTCTAGAATAATTTACAAGAGGATTGAAAGCCAGATAGAAACGGAGTTGGGTGAAGACCAGTTTGGTTTCAGGAGAAATGTAGGAACAAGAGAAGCTGTACTAAGTCTTAGGCTGATTTTGGAAGGTAGAATAAGGAAAGATAAGAGAACGTTCATGGCATTTGGAGACTCAGAAAAGGCTTTTGATAACGTTGATTGGACTAAATTGTTTGACATTTTGAAATCTATTGGAATAAAGTACAGGGATAGGAGGGTGATATACAATCTATACAGAAACCAGACAGCAGTCATTCGAGCTGAAGGACATGAGAGAGAAGCTGGTATTCAGAAAGGTGTAAGGCAAGGCTGCAACTTATCACCCATACTTTTCAATCTTTACATTGAACAAGCAATGAAGGAAATTGGAGAAAAATTTAAAGTGGGAGTGAAGATTCAAGGAGAAATAATTTCAACTCTGAGATTTGCTGATGACATCGTCATCTTGGCCGACAAGCCTGAGGATTTAAATGAGTTTTTGAATGGTATGGACTCCGTCTTACGGAAGGAATTCATGATGAAAATTAATAAATGTAAAACAAAAATACTGGAATGCAGCCGAAATAAATCAGAAACCTCTATGGAGATCAAATTGGCAGGTGAAAAGCTGAAGGAAGTAGGAGACTTCTGTTACTTAGGAAGCAGAATAACCAGTGATGGACGAAGCAAAGAGGATATAAAAAGTAGGTTGGCTCAGGCAAGGAAAGCCTTTCTACAAAAAAGGAATCTGTTGACATCGAATATAGATTTAGGTATTAGGAAGTCATTTTTGAAAGCCTTTGTCTGGAGCGTAGCGCTCTATGGAAGTGAAACTTGGACTATTGGTGCAGCAGAAAAGAGGAGAATTGAAGCATTTGAAATGTGGTGTTACAGGAGAATGATGAAGATCAGATGGGTAGATAGGGTTACAAACGAAGAGGTATTAAGGCGAGTGGGAGAGGAGAGATGTTTCTGGCGACTGCTAATGAAGAGAAGAGATAGGTTGGTAGGACACATACTAAGACAACCAGGAATAGCAAGCTTAGTTATGGAAGGAAGGGTCGAGGACAAGAACTGTAGGGGTAGACCAAGGTTAGAATATGTTAAACAGATAGCCTCGGATGTAGGGTGTGGTAGCTATGTAGAGATGAAACGATTGGCTCAGGACAGGGAGGTATGGAGAGCTGCATCAAACCAGTCAAAAGACTGAAGACTCAAACAACAACAGAGAGGCGGGAGGTGGATGTGGAACATGTTTCCTTGTTGAGTCACATTACTAGGCTCTTACTAATCCGCAGCACTCAAATACTCTGGGATTCAAATGTGAAATAGTAAACACTGGCTTTTGTGTCAAATAGCCTGTGTAAAGTTACCCTCTCCAAAGGGCGAGTCGTGCACCTTCGGTTATTTTAGGATTCCTAGTAATGTGACTCAACAAGTAAACATGTTCCACATCCAATTTCCGCCTCACTAGTCTTTAGGGAAATTGATTTGTCACAAATTAGAACATCTATAAAAATATGACTGTCATAGAAATGAAAGTTTCTATACAACTTACCATATGTGCAGATACTCAATTGCACTAAGTTGCAATTATTATCCAAAGAAGTGAAGTACAAATAACACAAACACGGTTTTCTTACTCGTACAGCCCACAGCGTCTTGTATAAACAGGCATTTTACTCAAAACTTCCAAAACCAACCACGTACAGTGCTCAAAAGATTTTAGCGAAAAGTGTGTAAAGTTACCCGGTCTGTGTAAAGTAACCCCAGTTGACGGTACTGCATACTTCCACTGGTGAAAGTCATTCTCTCTATTTTAGCTATAGTCTACGTCTATAGGCCAAATTTTGCACCTTATCACCCTTATGTGTGACCTGGTTTTCCTCAGTAGAAGTCACCAAAATGGGGGTCGCTTTGGCGTGAAGCCTATTGTCTCCCAGTACGGTATTTGTTTTTCCTCCCCCCCCCCCCGTTTTCTGTTCGTGAGTTCAATCTATCTAATTACCGTATCTCTGGTTCGTCACCAGTGGCTATTTTTATTTCCCTCCTCTTTCTTCCGGTATTCATCTAACATCAAGAACACCGCATCCCTACATTAAGTTGATTGGGTGAAGAGCGACTGCTGATGCCCAAGAAATTCTGATGTACCCTACGGTACGGTATTATTCCTTTCGCACGAGGTCTCGGACGCGATCAGCAGCCACGTATTTTAAATACGGTATGTCACGATTAGTAGCCCATCTTCACCACTAATGTTATAGAAACCGTTCTTACTGTGCCTATGAGGCTTTACATCCGTCGAAAGGTTAGCATTGAGGAATCGACCTTTCAGACTCTCCTCCTCCTTCCCAGTAGCCCAGTACGTCAACTATTCGTACATGGTTTCAACACCGATACAGCAAAAGACTAAGCTATCAACATGGCCATTTCCATTAGTAATTAATATTTCATCGCCAGCCAACAATATAACAGAAAAACCAGTCACCCCCTGCGCCACTTTCACGAACGTACGGTAGCCTATAATTGTAAAACCGTTCACCACTTGCAGTGCCCATCATTGGAGATTTAGGCCTACTGTGAATAGTATTTCGGTTGAAATGAACGTCTTTTTCACTGGAGAACTGCCTCAACTGAGTTATTATACGAGCTATTGCAACGTTTATCACAGCAATAACCCAAAACCTCTACCGGTACAGTATCTGAAATGTCATCAAGTCCGATTAGTTCAGTAGTTCACCATAGATCGAAATATCCGTGATCAGTTACATACCTTTTACTATGGACTCACATCTGAATTCTAAAATTTGACACATAATAAAAATAACAAATATCTTCATCAAAAGTTTAGCCACTGAAAAGGGGATCATTACTCATGTTGGCTCTCATCATGGCAATTTAAATGCCGCCATCTAGTATCGAAAAAGAATAAAAACAATTACAACTTTCGATTGTTATACGAACGCGACTTATGTCTTCTTCTTCTTGGTACGGTAGTGGGCATAGTAAACTCTTTACCCAATTGCTACTGTGCAGTGGTATGAATCATTGGGTAACCGTCGACTACCGATTGAAAGCGTAAGACCAGTGAGTAGCGGGGAATCGTAAACAAGAATATGACGCAACGCGGAGAGATACATATGAGGAAAACATAGGAATTAGAGACGAGGACACAAATGGTATTAACTCTTCACACCGAAGCGACCCACCTTGGTGACTCGCTACACATACACACACATGACCGGGCACAAATATGGATATGGGAAAGGAATACCCTTTCAAAGCGAATTATGTCAATGAGTTAGCAAAGTTCTCTATAAGATTAGGCGCGTTTTGGCGTTCCGTTTGGTATACTTTGGTTAATACAAAAGCTAACCAGACCGTTTTGGCGATTGGCGTCGACTTATCCCTGTTCCTTGTAACGTGACGCAGATATTGACGATTCCAATGTTTTTGATCGGGCGTAAAGTTATTTGTAATTGGAACAAGTTAGTTATTCTTGCTTTAAGGGGCGGAACAACTAGGTCATATACCCCTAGAATTTGGAACAGGAAATTGACATGTGATTCTTTCAGCATTGCTACTGTATTGATTGGTACCGGATGAATAATATTTGCTGCCATCAGGAAAAATTCCCGGGAATAGGTTCTGATTGTTTTCGCGATAAAAGATAGATTAATTAAGGCACACCTGGTAGCCTATGTACAGCTGGTATCACCCATTTTCCTTTCGGTACACCAGTTGGGGTTAGGGGAAGATGACATCGCTGTTTCGCCCCTTATAACAGCTATATTTAACTACACCAGGCGGAGCGTGACCACCGAGAGACAAAGCCATACCAATCCGCTCCCGCTGTGACGTAACGGCCCTTAATCAAGATAATTTATTTCAAGAGGGACTATTTCCCCGGTGGCAAATAGGGCTATTATACATGGCCTATAAATACCGTAGTAAAATTACCGTATGTTTCTAACAACTTGATTAACAACAAAAACTAACTCAATAACATACACTCGGTTAACAACACACACTTAACTCAGTACCGGCAATATATAGTGCATGAACACAATCGCAGATAAGCCCTGGGATAATTACCGGTACTGTACCGTACGCCTTGAAGTAGATGCCAGAAAAAGCAACGCCTCATCAGTCATGCTGGAGAAGAATTCATTGTTTGGCTCAACATCGATCGTGATTGCAAAGCATTAGTTCGCAATTGCATCGCCTGCCAGCACAACAAAGTTACAAAACACGTCACAGCTCCATTTGGTTCATTTACTCCTTCCAACCAGCGGTTTGATGATGATGATGATGATAATTGTTGTTTTAAGGGACCTAACATCGAGGTTATCGGCCTCTCCAACAGTTTGAACATGTCCACATTGACATAGGCTAATTGGTCCACTTCCCTCATCTAGTATTGCCTAACAGCAATTGACCGCTTTTCACGATGGCTTAAAGCGTATCCAATTGTAGATATTACGGCAGTAACTGTGGCGAGAACTTTTGTTAGTGGTTGGATTGCCCGCTTTGGCATTCCACGACGACTTACATCAGATCAAGGTCGACAGTTTGAGTCACACCTTTTCAAACTGTGGTGCAATGAATCCACCAGCAGGTACACGGCTTCCTTTCAAGACCGCAAATAATTCTTTGAACCAGTGGCGGCTGGTGACATTATTGCAGCGTTGCACAACTCCCAATAATTTTACACCTAATTCGTAGTTTCTTTTCCTTTAATGTTTTAGTTTTATAGATCTAATGCACTCAAAAATGTGTTAAATTCATCTAAATTTTGATATTATTTATCCAAATGCTTCACACTGTACCTATAAAAGCTGCCGCCTTCAAATCAAACTCCAGGGGGTTAGCTCTCTTGTGGCAACTCCCAAGCAGACAGCGCGGCGTACAGGACGAGGCTGGACGAGGCCAAGCTTGTGCATAGCATGCCGACCAGCATGGGTAGCAGGGAGTTGCAGACGAGCTGCCAGCCCCCTGGCAACACTCAGTTCCAAATGGCCCCGTTAGACTGCACCACTCTTTGGAAATGACAACACCCTCGATTTCTCTTACCCCGCGAAGGGTAGTTTAGTTAGTTATTTAGTTAGTTAGTTAGTGTTGTTTTAAGGGGCGGAACTACGAGGTCATCTGCCCCTGAAGGGTAGTTTCTTTCCCACACCACTAGAGAATGCTATACCACCCACAACGGTACAAATATCGGAATTTCATAGGGAGACATTAGTTGGTTCACACCCAATTATTTTTAGATGTTTTCTCATCATAACTTCATTTAATATTTTTGTCAATTGTTCTGTGAAGCGAGCCTAAGAACGCCACCGTGTTATAAGTACAGTAGATAAGTGGCTGAACTATTTTGCGACGTATTGTTGGTGTACTTTAGCGGTTTATGTTTGCTTTTACCACTCTTGTTCTTGCGGTATTTGGGTTGCGATTAGTTCTGTATTTAGTTGATTTGAGTATTTTGGTTCCAGGCAGATACTTAACTGTGCATTTTATTATTATTATTATTATTATTATTATTATTATTATTATTGTTGTTTGGTTGATTGTGAGTAGACCTATGCATTCACTACGAAATTTCTTGGCTAGCAAAATTCAGTGTTTTGTTAGTTTGCTTTTCGCGCCACTTTCCGATGTAGC
The DNA here is from genome assembly GCA_946902985.2 of Meconema thalassinum. NCBI lineage: Eukaryota > Metazoa > Arthropoda > Insecta > Orthoptera > Tettigoniidae > Meconema > Meconema thalassinum. Next base: position 16,843,368 of record OX336392.1, read on the forward strand.
ACCCAGATTTATCATCTGTGCATCTTGTAAGTTACCGTAGTATTTTATTTTAACGGAATGTTTAGTTTGAAACATTAATTGTATTGTGGAGTGTGAGTGAAAATGAATAGAGTAAGTAATTTGCTAGTCAGACAGATTTTCCAGCTCCCTGATGACGATAAACTTACAGTAAAAATACTCGGTGCACCATTACCGGATAAGTATTGTCCAAAATGTAAGTATACGAGGGCGTTAAAAGGAGATATTTAAGGCAATAATAATTGGTTATGTGAATGCGATATTTAAAACGCTTTATTCTGTTTCCCATGTTTGTTGGAGGAGAATCCGCGTGGACCAAAATAGGAGTTATGGAAAATAATCCCTAAAATAAAGAAACATGAATCTTCAGCTGAGCGGCTTCGGTGCCGTAGTTGGTAGCATGCTGAGCCTCTATGCCCAAGATCGCGGGTTCAAACCCGGCCGAAGTCATCGGATTTTTTAAGAGCGTTAAAAATCCCTCAGTATGCATTCCTTCGGAGGGGAAGTAAAGCCGGCGGTCCCATGTCATAGATTTATGGCATGTTAAAGAACCTTCCACTTATTACACCTGTGTGAAGCTAAATTATAGGTTAAAAATTTGAACAACGCTCTTAGGTTCCAACGTTCGTCGCCAGGAGCCGACTGCGGTGGCGTGTAGTAACCAAGTTCTGAACTAGTAGTCGTTTACGGTGGCCTTTGACGGCAAAAGTAGGAACTGCATGAAATTCAATGTCTGTAGTCCTCACTTGAATTAAAAACAGATAACACTCACTAATACAGCCATCACAATTAACACCGGTTATCAGACAGTTTCTCCACACACCCAAAGTACAGGGGCTACATGACTGCCTTGTCGCAGCTCCTAAACTGAGGAACCAACCAACCAATCTTCAGCTGTTTGAAATTGACACTTTTTGGAACTGTTAACGAAGCTGCACAATTGGACAGTGCCTATAGAAGGTAAATTGCGGAATATAACGAAGAAGTTAGGCTCAGTAGGTATGTGTTAAATATTGTAATAAACTGTATTCGTTTCTGTGGTTCTTTCGGACTGGCCTTGCGTGATCATGATGAAAGTGTAACATCAACAAATCCATGTGTTTTGAGAGAACTAATTAATTTTACCGCTGAGTTGGATGCTGTGTTAAAGGTCATTTGGTAAGGGCAACTGTTTTCAAAGGAACGTCCAAAACAATTCAAAATTAATTTTTACAGATTATGATGGAGGTTTGCCAAGAAGAAGAATCAAAGCAAATAAAGGAATCGGAAATTTTTGCCATTATAGCAGATGAAACTAGTGATATTTCAAACATATTTCAGATGGCTGTTGTGTACCGATACGTAGTAAGAGCAAGGGCGGCTGGTGATATTGTTGCAGCGTTGCACAACTCCCAATAATTTTACAACTAATTCGTCGTTTTTTTCCTTTAATGTTTTAGTTTTATAGATCTAATGCACTCAAAAATGTGTTTAAATCATCGATATTTTGTTATTACTTATCGTAATGCTTCACACTGTACCTATAAAAGCTGCCGCCTTCAAATCAAACTCCAGGGGGTTAGCTCTCTTGTTGCGACTCCCAAGTCGACAGCGCGGCCGGCAGGGACGAGGCCAAGCTTGTACATGCTTGCTGGCCAGCATGGGTTGTAGGGAGTTGCAGACGAGCTGCCAGCCCCCTGGCAATACTCAGTTCCAAATGGTCCCGTTAGATTGCACCACTCATTGGAAATGACAACACCCTCGATTTCTCTTATCCCGCGAAGGGTAGTTTAGTTAGTTAGTTAGTTAGTTAGTTACTGTTGTTTTAAGGGGCGGAACTACGAGGTCATCCACCCCTGAAGGGTAGTTTCTTTCCCACACCACTAGGGAATTCTACACCACCCGCAACAGTACAAATATCGGAATTTCATAGGGAGACATTAGTTGGTTCACACCCAATTATTTTTAGATGTTTTCCCACCATAACTTCATTTAATATTTTTGTCAATTGATCTGTGAAGCGAGCATAAGAACGCCACCATTGCTATAAGTACAGTAGATAATTGGCTAAACTATTTTGCGACGTATTGTTGGTGTACTGTAGCGGTTTATGTTTGCTTTTACCACTCTTGTTCTTGCGGGATTTGGGTTGCGATTAGTTCTGTATTTAGTTGATTGAGTATTTTGGTTCCAGGCAGATACATAACCGTGCATTATTATTATTATAATTGTTTGGTTGATTCACTACTATGCATTCACTACGAAATTTCAGGCTAGAAAAATTCAGTGTTTTGTTAGTTTGCCTTTCGCGCCACTTTCCGATATAGCACCCAGATGTATCATCTGTGCATCTTGTAAGTTAGTATTTTATTTAAACAGAATGTTTAGTTTGAAACATTAATTTGTGGAGTGTAAGTGAAAATTAATAGAGCAAGTAATTTACTAGTTAGACAGCTTTCCCAGCTCCCTGATGACGATAAACTCACAGTAAAAACACTCGGTTGACCATTACCAGATAAGTATTGTCCAAAATATAAGTATAGGCTACGAGGGCGTTTAAAGGATATATTTAAGGCAATAATAATTGGTTATGTGAATGCGATATTAAAAAAGCTTTATTCTGTTTTCCATGTTTGTTGGTGGAGAATCCGCGTGGACCAAAATAGGAGTTACGGAAATTAATCCCTAAAATAAAGAAACATGAATCTTCAGCTGAGCTGCTTCGGTGCCGTAGTTGGTAGCATGCTGAGCCTCTATGTCCAAGATCGCGGGTTCAAACCCGGCCAAAGTCGTCGGATTTTTAAGAGCGTTAAAAATCCCTCAGTATGCATTCCTTCGGAGGGGAAGTAAAGCCGGCGGTCCCATGTCATAGATTTATGGCATGTTAAAGAATCTTCCACTAATTACACCTGTGTGAAGCTAAATTATAGGTTAAAATTTGAACAACGCTCTTAGGTTCCAACGTTCGTCGCCAGGAGCCGACTGCGGTGGCGTGTAGTAACCAAGTTCTGAACTAGTAGTCGTTTACGGTGGCCTTTGGCGCCAAAAGTAGGAACTGCTTGAAATTCAATGTCTGCAGTCCTCACTTGAATTAAAAACAGATGACACTCACTAATACAGCCATCACAATTAACACCGGTTATCAGACAGATTCTCCACACACCCAAAGTACAGGATATGACCGCGTTGTCGCAGCTCCTAAACTGAGGAACCAACCAATCTTCAGCTGTTTGAAATTGACACTTTTTGGAACTGTTAACGAAGCTGCACAATTGGGCAGTGTCTATAGAAGGTAAATTGCGGAATATAACGAAGAAGTTAGGCACAATAGGTATGTGTTAAATATTGTAATAAACTGTATTCGTTTCTGTGGCTCTTTCGAACTGGCCTTGCGTGATCATGATGAAAGTGTAACATCAACAAATCCAGGTGTTTTGAGAGAACTAATTAATTTTAGCGTTGAGTTGGATGCTGTGTTAAAGGTCATTTTGGTAAGGGCAACTGTTTTCAAAGGAACGTCCAAAACAATTCAAAATTAAATTTTACAGATTATGTTGGTGGTTTGCCAAGAAGTATCAAAGCAAATAAAGGAATCGGAAATTTTAGCCATTATAGCAGATGAAACTAGTGATATTTCAAACTTATTTCAGATGGCTGTTGTGTACCGATAAGTTACGTAGTAAGAGGCAAACAAAACATGATGCACACACATTAGCAGCGTGTTTACTGGATTAATTAAAGAAGCAGAAATTGAATGAAACTCCGCAAAAATGAATTGCGCAGACGTATGACAGAGCGCACTTCATGGCTGGTTCCTCTGATGGGGTTCAAGCTATAGTAAAAAAAATCCTATCCTTATGCAGAATATGTGCCCGTCTTTGTTAGTAATATCATTTTTCGTAACGTACAAACTTTTCGGTTGCCATGTTTTTATGTTGAGAATGTTTATTATCCTGGAGATAGAGACCCAACCTTAGACAACCTGCTGTGTTTTAAATTCTTCCAATTAACTCAGGCATAGGGCGTAAATACAAACATATGATTTTTTATGAATTCTTATAGGAAGAAGCACAAAAGAGCCATTAAAATTTGTCTATTTGTCGAACGTACAGTTAGTTTGGAAAACCCATGTATTTTAGTTTTATAGAAATGTAGTTTATCTAACGTTAATTGATTTTTGTTACATGTGTAAACTTCCCATATAAAATTGCGACATCAGAAATGTTGGTGCAACACCCAGCTTTACATACCACCGGCCGCCACTGAGTAAGAGGCAAACAAAACATGATGCACACACATTAGCAGCGTGTTTACTGGATGAATTAAAGAAGCAGCCATTGAACGAAACTCCGCAAAAATGAATTGCGCCGACGTATGACAGAGCGCACTTCATGGCTGGTTCCTCTGATGGGGTTCAAGCTATAGTAAAAAAAAAGACTGGTAGTCAGTCTGAAAGACTAGACTTTATATCATTTTAAATGCTACAAATGCTGCGTGAACTCAAAGTCCGTTAGCAAGTGCAAACCAAGGTCAAAGGAGGTAGCTGGCTGGATGACGTCACGCTCACCGGAGCGCGTGGGGAAAGGAGGAAGCTCAATCAGTATTATGACGTCACACACCTCAGTGCATGCTCGGTACATTTCGTCCCGTCACCGTAACGTAACGCCAGACCCCAGCGTAACGACGAAGTCGACAAGATCATTTAAAATGATAAAAATCCTATCCTTATGCAGAATATGTGCCCGTCTTTGTTAGTAATAACATTTTTCGTTAACGTACAAACTTTTCGGTTGCCATGTTTTTATGTTGAGAATGTTTATTATCCCGGAGATTGAGACCCAACCTTAGACAACCTGCTGTGTTTAAAATTCTTCTCATGAACTCAGGCATAGGGCTTAAATACATAAATCTGATTTTTTTAATGAATTCCTATAGGAAGAAGCCCAAAAGAGCCATTAAAATTTGTCTATTTGTCGAACATACAGTTATTTTGGAAAACCCATGTATTTCAGTTTTTATAGAACTGTAGTTTATCTAACGTTAATTAATTTTTGTTACATGTGTAAACTTCCCATATAAAATTGCGACATCAGAAATTTTGGTGCAACACCCAGCTTTACTTACCACCGGCCGGCACTGCTTTGAACACATCTGGTCCCGTTGTGTTCTGGCCAGTTTTTAACAAGTAGACACTCAGCTGCCTTTTTTCGGCTAAAATGTCTTACAATCAGGCTCGTCTTAGTCAAATAATACTGATTCCTTCGCTGGATGTTGAGAAGAATTCTCCTGGCAGTCTGACCGTTAATCAACTCCGCAGCGGGTATAGTTCGATTAACCTGTCTGCAATCTTGGAGAGCGTGGCGAGTGGTGGAATTTTACTTAGAGTAAGCAATGATATAAAACTTAGCACCGGCTACAATAATAATAATAATAATAATGAAAATGAAAATCCACAGTCTGCTTCCAGTCTCCGACCGGGTCAGGAATGGAATGAATGAAGCCCCCATCTAGCGGCGAGGATATGAACTGTGCCGGCTGCCGAGGCCTGACGCACTCCTCTGGGGCAATGATTAAATGAATGACAGATGAAATGAAATGATAGTGGAGAGTGTTGCTGGAATGGAATTTAATCAGGGAAAACCGGAGTACCCGGAGAAAAACCTGTCTGCCTCCGTTTTGTCCAGCACAGATCTCACATGGAGTGACCGGGATTTGAACCACGGACCCAGCGGTGAGAGGCCGGCGTGCTGCCGCCTAAGCCACGGAGGCTTCAATAATAATAATAATAATAAATAGTAATAATAACAATATTAATAATAATGAAGCAGTAATTTGTTACCTGGAAGAAAATCATTGATGACCAGGTTGTGGAAGATTTGGATATTTCACCTGGGAAAGTAAATCTTTCTCAATATTGATATCAGTCTATGGCCTTATGTACTGCGAGAATAGTTCATTTTATTCGTTTTAGGACAGAAAAGCTTCTTTCTACAGAAGCACTTGTAGCCAGAATCGCTCAGATAAGTTCACCTTTCTATGTGACTCTTAGAGCTGATTAGATTTGAGGAAAAGTTTATTTTTATTTACTTTTAGTCAATTTACCCTCTAGGTTGGTGGTTCCCACGGACTCAGCGAGGGAACTCACCATTACCGCCTCTTTGGGCAGTGTCCTGGAGCCTGGAATATCTGGTCGGGATGGATACAACTAGGGAGGTGTGATCAGCACTTCGCCCAGGCGGCCTCACCTGCAAAGCGAACAGGGACCTCATGTGGGATGGGAAGGGATGGAAGATTGGGGTGGATAGGCGAGGAAGAGGGGAGGAGGCGGCCGTGGCCTTACAGTAGGTACTGTCCCCGATAATCCGGATAGTAGGCTGTCAGATATCCACCCCCTCAATCGGATTGCCAAAAATCAATCGCACCGGCACAGCTACATCAATGAAAATGGCACTGACAGATACTACCGAGATTAGAGCACTGTAGTTAACATGAAATTATTGTGGAACACACCAAAATATACGGGGGTTCATACTTACCTTTTACTTACCTATTCAATTTAATCTTGGGTCTGGGTTTTCAACTGGATCACTTAATAGTATGCCCTCACAATAACCTCCACCACGATATCTAAAATGAACCAAGTCGAAAACAAGAAAATTTAAACTGCACAATAATTTATTTCACATAAAGAAAATAATTTAACAAAATTTAACAACAAAATATACGTGGCAATCAGAAGCCATTGTCAATGCAATCATGTCCTCCTGTAGGACTTGTAGACTTCACATACAAAATTTCAGCTTTCTCTAGCTCAAAAGAACGTAATAATAAAAACAAAGCACTTTGGAATGGATAAGGGAGCTGGGACGAGACATATAGCATTTGTTTCCTTTTTCATGAACTTCACATTTTATTTATAACCGCAAGGCTGCTATGTAGATGACCTTGGCCTCTAACATACAGTTATCTGGCCACCTGCGATACACCCTGCACCGTGTCGCATGCTTGCTTCGTCAAATGGACACACCTGTCCAGCCAATGTTAGCATATGCTAGTTACCTCAGAGCCTAGCTCCTTTTCAAAACACTTTAAATGTTCACATCTCAACTCAAATATTATCACGCAAATCTTTTAAATGCTCCGTTCAACTATCAATGGATTACTCTAATAATCCCAAATCTTGTTTAATTGTATATTCCAATTGTTGAACTAGCGTTGTTTAGAGTATAATAACGAAAACGCTTAATGTTTATAACAAAATGTTCATTAATTATTTATAACATTTTAAATTGTTTATAACATTTTCAAACGACAATTGAAAAATTTATACACGCCTCTATTAATCCCGTTCGTTTCAAATTATTATTAAAGATATTTACATAGTTATTTACATTATTTATATTATTTATATTATTTATATTAGAAATACATTAAACCACACGTTTATCCGGTTGATAATTACTTAAATCGTGGTGATATAATCGACCAATGAAGGTTAGTTATATTTAAATTTTAGATTCAGGTTTAATAAGATTTAATAATTATTATTTGTGACGGTAACCTCCATTCAAAATCTTTATCTCAAATTATTTAAACACTCTTGTTAATTTTAACAGTAACTTCACATGAATAATTTTCAATGGACCTGAACAATACACTCAGCGGAAAAATACCTCGCTCAAAACGCACAAAATTGCACCAAAATTGGCCCATAATTCATCATATATCTCATTATATATGGCATCAAAATCTTCCACAATACACACAAAAAAACTCCACTTATAAATTCATCATCTTCATCAATATTACTGTGGGAACCTCATTCACTTATTACAGGGCATTATTCATCAGCGACTTTTACACGTCCACTGAACTAACGATTATACATCCATAGTTCCTCTTTAAAAATTCTTATATTCATCAATTGTATCGAAAACTGTTATTATATTTAACCTTCGTGGGTTTCATTCATGAATCGATATGAAGTAAAAATTTGCCAGTCACAAATAAATTTAATAGCAAATACGATTAGACACGCCTCCCTGGTCTATCAAAATTGAGATTAATATCATCAAAGTATCGCAGTATAAAAATACTATCTTCAATCAAAGTTCATCTAAACTGCATAAATAGTCGAATAGAATACAATTAGACTGTGGACTACAAACATTATTGTTCCAATCTAGAATTGAGAAAAACTCCTATCAAATGTTCATTACTATAGTGTACTCAATAAATCGTAATCAAAGTTCATATTTCATAAAATTGTCTATAATGCAATGGTATTTCAGAACTGACGATAAATGTCTATGTTGCAATCATGTTCATAAAACGACTAGTATTTCTAAGATCGTCGATAAAGTAGTAGATTTTAACGCTCTAAAATCTTTTAATCATTCTTCTTTCTTGAGGATGACAGAAAATTGGTCAAAGTAATTTACTGAATAGAATTACTTTAATAAAATGACACGCTGTCTGAATTCAAATTTGCCATAGAAAATCGTTAACTTTACAGTCAAATCGTGACTACAAAAATATGCAAATTACTGAAAGAATATATATAATATCAGTCTCAACTGATCCAAAATTATATAAATATGTCAATGACATAATAATGTCTCAATAAATCGTAGAAAAAGGCATAAATCAGCAAAGTGTACAGAGTACAGAAATATCAAGCAAGAATATGGGGCAAAATATATGGGACAGAAAATATGGGAAAAATGGTTGCTCAGATATCGCTAAATGGCTCAAATAAATCAAGAAACGTTCACGACTACCTTATCTGTTGATTGAAGTTCTAGAGGAAAATTTCCAAAGAAGACTGCTGTTGGTTCCATTTCACCACCGTAAAGATGTGCTCCGACCTCGAACCTGGAACCTGCGCCCTCGGAGAATCGAATAGGTTCCTCCTCCGGAAATAGCTCTGCTCCGTGTAGACGATAGACATCCTTCTGGCAAAACTCTTCTGTGTGAGCCGGGTCCACCCTGGCCTCTCTTGAAAATTCCCTGAAGTTCTGGTAGAAATTCGCCATGAAGTTTATTGCAATTATTTCCGCAGAAATGTTCATAATTGTGGAGTATGAAGATATTTCCACTGCCATTTGATGTAATTCAGCGATGGATTACGATGCATGAGTGTAGTTGGAAGTTCACTACATGCTCGCTTTTGTAGAATGACGATTAACGAAGCTCCATGCTGCTATTTCACTCCATTGATATATGTCCCAATTGCATTAAAGTTTTAGTCTTCCATCTCCACTTCCGTTATAATAATAGTCGAAAGTACTGCCAGATTATATAGTTCCATTGTAGAATGTAGCAGTGTATCACCAAATGTAATCTTCAGTATCACGGTTGCAATACATGTGTCAGCCGTAGCGTAGAATGTGGTATTATAAAAGTGATTCTCAGGTGTCGAGAAAATCACTTTTGTCTGCAGTCTTAAAATGCGAATATCTTCCAAAGTATAATAGTGAAAATGTTCAACTTTCGTACACGCCTCAATATTGTAATGCACAATTGAATTAGCATAAATGCAGTAGCTAACTCTTGATAGATAATCTTGTAGACTCGTTTATGTGTGCGCTCCAACTTCGCCTAGTTTCAGTAACCGTAAAATTGTACTGCTGCACGCTCAATGCTTGTTCGATGCTGTGGGCTCTGCCACACGTGCTAATGACGACTTGCTTCACTGAATAACTCGAAGTCTGACAATATGAGAATCAGAAAAATGAGCCATGAGAGCCTTGAGACATGAGACATGAGAACTTCCTCTCTGCTGTGCAAGGCCTTTTATCAACTTCTTAAGGGGCGTATCCATCCCTACCATAGCTTGTTCCTCCGTCATTGCTAGAAGTTCTAACTTTGACTATACTTGACGGATTTTCAAATTTCAAAAACTCATAATTAATTTCATCAAAATTCCAAATCAATGCCATAACTGAAAATAGATTTCCACAATTTTGCATGCCAAAAGTAATTAAATATGGTAGTTTCAGTAATCTCCGTCTCCCTCCAAACTATCATTCATTGGTTCGAGCCTCTCCTCCAATAGCGCAACTTCTTCCTCAGCACAATTCCTTGTTTCCCTGCGACTGTGTCGTAAATCTCAGATCTTTCTCGAACAAAATCATGACGTCACCAAGAATCTCAGCTCAAGCAGCCTACTTGCATGAAGTCTGCGTCATCCGTGCCTACGTCATGAATATACACGTCACAACTATGACGGCCATAACTTTATTCACATATGCCAATACAGCCACCGTGGTCTCAGTATAATTCAATTTACGGGGGCAGTACTGAGACAGTATTTTGCTATTTATTGGAACCCTGATATGACAGCGAGACGTATTTGGAAGTTATTGCTTGACATTATTTTGACTGTGGGTTTTGAGGCACAGTTTGTTTCATATGCATTGAGGAGATGGTTAGACTACCCCGCCACACTCCTGATCACGTGCACAGCACATGCTTATGGACTTGACATTGCAACTGGTGGAAGGTAATATGAAATGATAATCGATTGTGTTCGATTGTCCACCTCGATGCAGGTGTGATGCATCTTGGGAGTCTACCAGCTGGGTCTTGGATCAGCAGCTTTGATACGACACACACTTGAGTACAGCTATCTATACAGTGAACATGTTATCGTTCGTATAAGGAAGTTCCGTGTATTACGCGTTATACGAGTACTTTCTACACGCACCGCGATTCGAACGAGTGAGCTTAGCCAACACATGGACTTTGTTAATACAGAATTCAATGAGGAAATCTGCTACTTATTGGTTTGAAATGCAAGGAAGCATTATTATCGACAACATTATGACTGGATATTCTTGTGAGAAACAAACTATTGGAGTAATGATGTGCTAAATATATCGTTCAGGAATGTAATGCAATAGCAGAGTTGATCATTTGGAATGACATCCTTTTGAACTCTACAATGAAGAGAAAGAAAATGTTGAGAACATTAGTTCTAATCCAGTGACTTTAAAGTAGCCAAGAATGAAGAAACTTCTCCGAAGAAAGGAAGCTACTTTACTGTTAACGTCGAGGGAGCCTTGTGCAAGCATTATGCGGGAACTCCGTTTCGTGGACAGTAGTTTTCGGGTTAGGAGGAAGTTGGTTCGACAACTTGCGGATCCAGCCACGAGCTTCTCAGGGACGATGGTTCGATTCCTGACAGGAATGTATATTCTTATACATATTCTTCAATTTCAACTAGAACTTCGCCCAAGGTAGCTGGAAATCTTTTCTTCTCTTGTAGACAGTAGAACTTGTCACCTTTAGTTTGATACTTTTCACCAATATTTCATTAATTAGTATGAATTTCATTCAAAGGCTAGATCTGGTTCTCTTTTACCATTTCTGTCGGAGAATGTAATTTTTTGTGTAGTTAACTGTAAACGTGATGCTATTTAGAGCATTACTTTGTTGCTTTTATTTTTAAAATTTTGGAAATAAAACCAAGCATTCAATTTTGTTGGGAAGATATTCGCAGCATAATTAGGAACAAGACGACGATATCTTTGTATAAGAATAGTAATTAGGAAGAAGATGGCAACATACTCGTGCACTTGAACTTTTCAAAAATATTTGAGTGATACTATTCGATTGAACTTATGCCATTCTAGTAGAAATTCTTTCGTTTAGAAATGATAGTGCATTCTCATAATTATTTTCCATGGTTATGGATTTATGGAAATCGTCCGGCGAAAACAATTGTGAATTGATTGCCAAGGCATTTGCAGCCTACTTTCATATATATTTTTGATTAAAGATTTTTCTTTAAATATTTTTGTTCAGTTTTTGCTTGTATTATTTCAATTCGTTTTTGGGAAGACTCTTGGATAGATCATCGTTTGATTTAATGGTTTGCGTGTATCTATTGATTTGATAATAGACTCCTTTCCATGATGTAAGTCTCACGTGTTTTCTTCTGAGTAGTTGAGCCATTTTTCGGATTTGGATAGGCGAAACTGAAACGACTATTTTGATAGTGTCTATTTACAATTTTTCTATCACATATAAGTCATTATGGAAATATATATATAAATATATTGGAATTGTGAATTAAATTTAACTGTTCACATTGTTATAACAGAATTTATCGTAGACTTTAAAGACGATTATTGTGGAAATGAATAATGCAATTCATCTAACAAATTGTTGCTTCTTGTTTAATGAAGTTAGAAAAGAAGTAATATGTGGCATTTCTATATTCGTTTATGATGGAGGCATGATATTTTCAGAGCAATTTCTGAAAAGTTTCAAGTTTAATAATGTTTGGGTTTAATTCTTGACAGCTTTGGAAAGCTTAATTGAGGTATTGCAATTTTGTGCATACGATTTATTGTGTTAGTGCAGCTAATATTTGACATCATTGGATGGTCAATATTAATGCTGGATATTGTTCTTGTAGTCTTTTGAGAAGACATTAACGTAGTTATTGCGTTTTAGTAAGAGTGAAATTAGCTTTTGAGCTATCACTTTTTGGATTTGATGTTATAGTTCTCGTGATTTGGAATCACGAATGTTTTTCATATGCTTGTTTTATGCAAGTAGCCCTACGTTTTATTCTTGCCTAGTAGGATTTGCCGGAGATTAATTGTCTATATCATGACACCCATATTCAAGTAACACAGATACTTCTTAAACAACTTAACTAATTCATGCAACATAACACATGTAATATTTCGGTAATTTTTGTAAAAATATACTGAATTCTTTGAAACTTATAAATAGTCAATGAACTATTCTCACAAAATGTAATACAATTTAATTATCTTAATTGATTGTTGAATTCATCGAATTAAGGAAATGATAACCATGAACATACTTGTAAAATTAAATGAAGATAGGCAGCGTTGAAAACAAAATCCTATTTGAGGATGAAACTTGTATATAAAGTGTAAAATTTGTATAAATCTTTAAGGGTATAACATCAGTATATAATGTAACAATATTATATTTTTCTTGTTATTTGTTCAGCGATTGATATGAACAATAAGATGGGGCCTTATTGTAGGCATTTGTTTAAAACCATATTTTTCATTACTTGATTTAAAGATACTTTTCTTTAACTTCGTGTCTAATTGACGGACAGTCATTATTGATCAGTCAATAAATTGAATTTAATTTTAAAGAATATTAGAACGACTAGTGTTTTATATCAGAAAAGGGGAGTGCGTTAGGAGGACCAGTGGGTGGTTTTCTTTTGAGTTTGCTTAAACTTAACGCTCGAGATATTTTTATTTTATTTTAGAGTCTCTTGTTCGAGTTCCTTTGAGCTTTGTTTCATCGTAATTTTGTACACCACTGGCATCTTCGTACCGCATTCTTTTATATCGACGTATCCTGATCCCTGGTTGATCCTAGTTGGTAGGTTTTTCAGAGATTATTTGAGCCGGGAACTTCTAGAATCTACGATCCAGCCTTCCATCGGATTGCAACAGGTAAGACCACGTGGATTACGGGTACATCTATATATATGGCGACCCAATCTATGGGGCTATCGAATTGGCATTCTCGATTTCTCCAATGCTAAACCCATGTGTGAGAATCCATTTTTATGAGATTATTGAGTTTAGCAGTTTTCGAACGATGTAGTCGTTAGCAAAATTTTCTTTGGCATTGCTACGATTATACACGTCGAATTCGTTGGGAATTCATGTTTCTTCAAATCGTGAAGATGAGTTTACTCAATCTACCTGGCATACAGATAGAATTATCGCCATTGCTTAAATTTATTTGTTTAGTGCGTGCCAAGTAAAAAGAAATTTGATTGATTACGATATGACCATAAAAGAGATTTCTAGGAAATTTTTATGGATCAGCGTGGTCAGATGGGACATGACATGGGGCCATTTTACACTCCATGCTTGTTGGCCATTTTATGTTCGTTACCGGCGATGACTTTTAGATCATCTGTAATAATAGAATCACTTTCTTTAATAATAATATAAATAATTCATCATTTCAATTTTAATTTAAACCGTTTCTAATATAAATCACCGTCGTTGCATACCTCCTATTTTCTTATAGACTTAATTTATATAATAAGTTTAGAAGCAAAACAAAATTAAATGCTTGTATTGGTGAAAAGGGTCATTCTAAATGTGTCAATTCTGCTATTTATGTATTGCATTCCTGTGTTTTTTGTAATAGTATTTAATATGACAGCTGTGTCAAACGAGGACATTGCTAATATGTTAAGGGCAATGCAGGAGAAAATGGGTAGTCACGCCCATGAATTAGCCGAGATAAGGAGTAATTGCCAAACTAGCTTTGACAATATCAACTCCGTAGTCAACAAGAATACTGATTTAGTTCAGGAATGTGTGGGGGACAAGAGTCAAATGCACTTGTCTCTCAAATATATTCAAGACAGTAATCGTAAGATTGCAGCTAATGCTAAAGATATAAAGGAAAAGATAATTGATGTAGAAACAGGCATCGATAGTGTGACAGCCGATGTCAGGCTTGTTCAACTTGACATCAGTAACATTAATGTAGAAGTCAGCCATGTAAGATCTAATGTTGCATCATTAGAAGTAAAAGCCATAAGCACTGAAGGCAAATTAGATACAGCTGAAGGCAAATTAGATGCAATGCAGGGTAAAATTAATTCAACAGAAAGTAAAATTGATTCAGCTCAAGTTGATATTACTGCAATGCAAGGTAAAATAGATTCAACTGAAGGCATTGTAACTGGTATACGAGCTAATATTTCTACCATAAAGGAGGAGGTTAGAAATATTAAGTTGGAACTAGATAGTAATCAGAAAGAAAATAAAATCAGTTTAGATGCATTGCAATTGCAGTTTTCAAACGAAGCAAGTGCAACGCAACAAACTCTAACCAAATTAGAGGGTGATATGGTCCAACTTAAAGAAAAGGTTGAAGATCACAACAAGGTCTTGAGAAAAGATATTGAGATCGATCTCAAAGCCATTGTTAACGATCAAGTGACCATCTTAAGGGGGGAGATCACGAAAATAAATGCTGATGTCATCAAAAGCATTAAGTCAGATCTTGAATTAAAAATCAACGGAACAGAATTAAGACTTAACCAAGATATTTCCCAGGCTAGAATAGACACTGATAAACGGATCGATTCAGTTCAGACTATGCAGGTCGAAAGCGTCACTGTTCTTAGAGAAGATTTGGAAACGCAGATTAAAGGCGTAACTTTAAAAATAGATCAAGTTAAGATAGATCTAAACTCAGAGCGTGAGATGAAAACATCAGAATTAAATGAAATTAGACAAGAGTTTCAAACGTTCAGGTTAATGGATCATATAGATATAAACAAATTAAGAACGGAAATTAAGTCACAATTGGAAACGTTGGGGAAACCTATAAATTCCGATGGGGAAGGAAAGGTACGCCAGTTCAGGGACAGGATGGATACCACAACGCCAGCTAGGAACTATTTAGCAAGGTTAAATAAGGCACATGAGACAGAACAAGGTCATGTTAGATCAGAGATCCCGAATGAGGCTACGTCAGAGATAAATCCCAGAGATTTTAGGATGTCAACGCCTAATGACAGATCTCATGTCACGATAGTGAGAAACTACGAAGACAAAATTAAGAAGTTTTCAAATACGGAGGGTTTGACTCCTATAGAATTTATTAGAAATCTACAAGATCACTTTGCGGAACACCATGTTGCAAGGGATAGAGAACTGCGGATTGTGGAGAAGCATCTGGCAGATGCACCCTTAAATTGGTTCCGAGCTTTCCGTTATACTTTCGATAACTTCGAACAGTTTTCGGAAGCATTCATCAAAAGATTCTGGTCGATAGAGATACAACACGCAGTGAGAGCGGAAGTCTATTCGAGGAAATACAGTAGTACTGGACCCACCAGTTACTCTGAATTCTTCACATCTCAGTTAGCCCGTCTTAGATATCTTCAACCCCCATTGAGACAGGAGGAAATTCTGGAGACAATTTCACGCCAGTTACCGGTGGAGGTTAGAAGGAATTTAATTTCATCAGGCGTAGAGGATTTAGCGGCAATGGACGACTTGTTGCGTAGGCTAGACCACACTTCCATGTCACCTATAATAGTCAAAAGCGGAAGGACGGAAACTAAGGCCGTGAACGCTGTAGTCGTTGACCAAACTCAACAGACGGAAAGGTCAAATAAGACAGGATCTAGATGGGAAGGTCCGATGAGGAATAGTAGGACGTACACTCGTAGATTCGAAGATGGAAACAACCAACGACCATACGGAAACTACCAACAAAGATACGATCAAGATCGGAATAGACCAAACCAAACCGATCGTGCTCAAGAAAGGTATAGACCTTATGAAAATAGAAATAGGAATGACAGGTACATGAACGGTAATCAGGAAAGAGAACAATACCAACATAGGAATAACAGGTATCGAGGTTATCAGAATAATAACCGATACTATGATAATAGGGACAGACAAGGCCAGTATCAACAACAGAATAGAGGTCAACAAGGGTTTGCCAGATATAAAAACTATAGAGACAAAAACTATTATAACCAGGAAGACAGAGAACAGTCTAGAAAAGACAGGGACAGGCGTGAAGAAAGGAAGGATCGAAGGGACACAGAAAGTGAACCAGAACCTAACACTAGCCATCGCACTAGTGATAATGAAAAGGGTTCGAAAGAAAATAAAACGCCAATTTTGAAATCCCAGTAGGATTAAACAGCCAGCCGTCTCCATTTGATATTACTATACAGGATGTTTATGAGGTCACGGACGAAGATTTGTTATTTGAAGAAATGGAAGGAATTGTGAGTGAACGTGCTGAATTGCCTATAATTGAAATCTCTGTGGGCAATCAACATTGCAGGTCTCTTATAGACACGGGAGCGGTCATTTCAATCATGTCCGAAGATTGCTTTTTGAAATTAGAAAAGGAACAACAATTTACCACATTGCCAGCTTCATCGATCAAAGTAAGAGGACTATTTCAAGATAAATCGATGAAATGCAAATTACAAGTCCAGCTGAAGTTCAGCATAAATGAAAGATGTTTTGAACACATTTTTGTGGTGATCAAAAATATTAATTTTGAAATAATCCTTGGGATTGATTTTATTACTCGTGCAAGGATTACCATTGACATGGATAGGAGAATTATCAGGTTCCCAGAGAAAACTATTAGGAAGATAGTACATGAAAATATTGATTCCAATGATGATGTGGAAAATTTGATCAGGGAAGAAGTTTTGGAAAATATTATAAATCAGGTCGAACAAGAAAGAGAGCATTATGCACTTTACGTCGAGGGATTTGAAGAAAAAGAAAATGAATTCAAAGACTTGATCGAGGAGTTTACAGATATCTTCGATGATAAGCCAGGTCTAATAAAAAACTTCAAGTATCAGATTAGATTGAACGATGATACTCCATACCAGGCCAAATTGTATCCCATTCCGGATAAGTATTATGAAGAGGTCAGGGAGATCATTAAGAGAATGGAAGCAGAGGGAATAATTAAGAAACAAGCCTCTTCCTACTTAAATCCTATTACAGTGGTAAAGAAAAGCAATGGAGAGCTTCGTCTATGTTTAGACGCTAGAAAAATAAATTCCCGGATATTTTTAGAAATGGACCGACCGCCCAAAATCAGAGATTTGCTACGGAAATTTAAAGGCAAGGCATGTTTCAGCGTACTCGATTTGACAGCATCTTTTTATCAAGTGGAACTTACCGAGGACAGCAGGCAGTACACAGGGTTCCTGTTTGACCAAACAACCTTCGTGTTTTGTCGCGTTCCGTTCGGCATGATTAATAGCGGTCCAGCGCTCATTAGAGCTCTCGACAGTAAGCTTTCCGACGAAGTCAAACGCAACGTCACATGCTATATTGACGATCTCATCATCGCTTCAGAAAATGTTGAAGAACATCTGAAAGAACTTAGTTAGTTATTCCTAGAGCTCCGAGAGGCAAATATCAAGGTCAACTACAATAAATGTCATTTCATGAAGGAACGTATAAATTTCCTAGGCCATACCATAGATCAACATGGTTATCATCCCAATCTTAAGAAGATTGAGGAAATTGCAAAATTCCCTAGGCCTAAAAGAATCAAGCACCTACGCCAATTCCTTGGGATGTGCCAATTTTTGAGTAGTCACTGCCCAGGATACTCAGTGACCATGGCACCATTATATGAACTGCTGAAGAAAAATAATCGGTGGAAGTGGACGGACTCAACTGAGCAGGCCTTCGAGAATGCGAAGACTATGCTGAAGGAATGCATCAAGTTAGAGTATCCGGAATTCAGCCGCACTTTTTATATTGAATCAGACGCCTCCAGAGTAGGTTTAAGCGCGGTCCTGTATCAGAAGGATGAACAGGGGAATAAACACTACATTGATTTTTACAGCAGGAAATTAAGACCTCATGAGGAGAATTATTTTACTACAGAGCTTGAAGCTCTGGCATTTGTCTCAGCTTTGCAGAAATGGAAAAAAATACTCCTAGGTCACCAAATTGTAATAATTACAGACCACAGAGCTCTGCAGTTCATGCTTCAGTCCGATTTGTCTTCTGATCGTCTGACGAGATGGACGCTGTTTATACAGCAGTTCAACGCCACCATCAGACATCAGCCAGGCAAGGACAACCTTCTTGCCGATGCTCTTTCGAGAAACCCTTCTAATAAATTAGCAGTAAACTTGGTACATTTGGAGGAGGGAGATGAGGCAACCCTGGAAAAGCTACGCAAGTTAGCTGTGTCACAGAAGAGACACACTCCAATTAGGAATATGTACAGATATTTAAAGGGCTATATGGATGACTCAGATGATGATTATCAGGCAACTAGGAGATGTTCTGACAGATTCGCTCTCTGTGGAGAAGTTGTGTGTAAATATGTGGACAAGCACAAGAATAAACTTAGAATAGTAGTGCCTCCCAAGTTGACTGTACCTTTGATCTGGTTAACACACAATAGTATCGGCCAAGGTGGCTTGGATAAAACCATGAAAACACTTCAGGAGACGTTCTATTGGTCTAAATTACGTCAGTCAGTTGCCAGGGTTATTAGGTCATGTGACCGTTGCCAGCGGAGCAAATACCCTTCGGCATTATCTAAGGAGGAGCCGAGAGCTATTATTCCTTATAAACCACATGAATTGATGGCTTGTGACCTGTTTGGTCCTTGTCCAAAAGGCGCCAGGGGTAACCAGTTTCTTTTTGTTACTGTGGACGTGTTTTCGAAATTCGTCACCCTAGACCCCTTGCAGAATGCAACAGCAGCTCAAGTTATTAGTCGCTTAACCAAGAGTGTATTCAGAAAAGCCGGAAAACCAGAAACAATTCTTTCAGACCACGGATCTCAGTTTACTTCCCATGAATTCAAAGTCGCTATGGAGAGATTTGGAATACGTCACGTATTCTCCAGCATCAGATATCCTGAGTCCAACAGTTCGGAACGCCTAATGTCAGAGGTTGCCAAATTTGCACGCTTATACTGCCCTCAATATCATCCTAGTTGGGTGAAATATGTACCTTTGATGGAGACATGCTTAAATACGACATATCATGAAAGTCTGAGAGATATTCCAGTGTTAGTTCACCATAATAGAAAGCCAGAAAGAGCTTGGGATGAAATAACACAATTCTTAACCAAAGATACTGAACCGTCAGAGCAGGAAAGGGTGGATAATGCCCGAGAAAGCCTGATGGATGCGGCGGAAAAAAGGCAGAAAAGAAATGAAGGAAAGCGCTACAACCCGCCTTTAGAATCTAATGACTTAGTTCTTGTACGTAAATCTACTAAGACTGATGCAGCGAAGAAGATTTACACAAAATTCAGTAGCCTGTACATTGGTCCCTTCAAGGTAGGCAGAGTGTACGGGAACAATAGTTACCAAGTCTTAGACATCCCCACGAACGAGGAAATAGGAAAATTTAATGCAAAGAATCTCAGAAAGTACTTCAAGAAAGTGGAATAAAACGCAAAATTCTGTTCATTGACGAATACCTAGAATGGTGTAATAAAAGTATTCACACACTTTTATTAGTTAGGTTGGGAGGAGGATGAGACAGTATTTTGCTATTTATTGGAATCCTGATATGACAGCGAGACGTATTTGGAAGTTATTGCTTGACATTATTTTGACTGTGGGTTTTGAGGCACAGTTTGTTTCATATGCATTGAGGAGATGGTTAGACTACCCCGCCACACTCCTGATCACGTGCACAGCACATGCTTATGGACTTGACATTGCAACTAGTGGAAGGTAATATGAAATGATAATCGATTGTGTTCGATTGTCCACCTCGATGCAGGTGTGATGCATCTTGGGAGTCTACCAGCTGGGTCTTGGATCAGCAGCTTTGATACGACACACACTTGAGTACAGCTATCTATACAGTGAACATGTTATCGTTCGTATAAGGAAGTTCCGTGTATTACGCGTTATACGAGTGCTTTCTACACGCACCGCGATTCGAACGAGTGAGCTTAGCCAACACATGGACTTTGTTAATACAGAATTCAATGAGGAAATCTGCTACTTATTGGTTTGAAATGCAAGAAAGCATTATTATCGACAACATTATGACTGGATATTCTTGTGAGAAACAAACTATTGGAGTAATGATGTGCTAAATATATCGTTCAGGAATGTAATGCAATAGCAGAGTTGATCATTTGGAATGACATCCTTTTGAACTCTACAATGAAGAGAAAGAAAATGTTGAGAACATTAGTTCTAATCCAGTGACTTTAAAGTAGCCAAGAATGAAGAAACTTCTCCGAAGAAAGGAAGCTACTTTACTGTTAACGTCGAGGGAGCCTTGTGCAAGCATTATGCGGGAACTCCGTTTCGTGGACAGTAGTTTTCGGGTTAGGAGGAAGTTGGTTCGACAACTTGCGGATCCAGCCACGAGCTTCTCAGGGACGATGGTTCGATTCCTGACAGGAATGTATATTCTTATACATATTCTTCAATTTCAACTAGAACTTCGCCCAAGGTAGCTGGAAATCTTTTCTTCTCTTGTAGACAGTAGAACTTGTCACCTTTAGTTTGATACTTTTCACCAATATTTCATTAATTAGTATGAATTTCATTCAAAGGCTAGATCTGGTTCTCTTTTACCATTTCTGTCGGAGAATGTAATTTTTTGTGTAGTTAACTGTAAACGTGATGCTATTTAGAGCATTACTTTGTTGCTTTTATTTTTAAAATTTTGGAAATAAAACCAAGCATTCAATTTTGTTGGGAAGATATTCGCAGCATAATTAGGAACAAGACGACGATATCTTTGTATAAGAATAGTAATTAGGAAGAAGATGGCAACATACTCGTGCACTTGAACTTTTCAAAAATATTTGAGTGATACTATTCGATTGAACTTATGCCATTCTAGTAGAAATTCTTTCGTTTAGAAATGATAGTGCATTCTCATCATTATTTTCCATGGTTATGGATTTATGGAAATCGTCCGGCGAAAACAATTGTGAATTGATTGCCAAGGCATTTGCAGCCTACTTTCATATATATTTTTGATTAAAGATTTTTCTTTAAATATTTTTGTTCAGTTTTTGCTTGTATTATTTCAATTCGTTTTTGGGAAGACTCTTGGATAGATCATCGTTTGATTTAATGGTTTGCGTGTATCTATTGATTTGATAATAGACTCCTTTCCATGATGTAAGTCTCACGTGTTTTCTTCTGAGTAGTTGAGCCATTTTTCGGATTTGGATAGGCGAAACTGAAACGACTATTTTGATAGTGCCTATTTACAATTTTTCTATCACATATAAGTCATTATGGAAATATATATATAAATATATTGGAATTGTGAATTAAATTTAACTGTTCACATTGTTATAACAGAATTTATCGTAGACTTTAAAGACGATTATTGTGGAAATGAATAATGCAATTCATCTAACAAATTGTTGCTTCTTGTTTAATGAAGTTAGAAAAGAAGTAATATGTGGCATTTCTATATTCGTTTATGATGGAGGCATGATATTTTCAGAGCAATTTCTGAAAAGTTTCAAGTTTAATAATGTTTGGGTTTAATTCTTGACAGCTTTGGAAAGCTTAATTGAGGTATTGCAATTTTGTGCATACGATTTATTGTGTTAGTGCAGCTAATATTTGACATCATTGGATGGTCAATATTAATGCTGGATATTGTTCTTGTAGTCTTTTGAGAAGACATTAACGTAGTTATTGCGTTTTAGTAAGAGTGAAATTAGCTTTTGAGCTATCACTTTTTGGATTTGATGTTGTAGTTCTCGTGATTTGGAATCACGAATGTTTTTCATATGCTTGTTTTATGCAAGTAGCCCTACGTTTTATTCTTGCCTAGTAGGATTTGCCGGAGATTAATTGTCTATATCATGACACCCATATTCAAGTAACACAGATACTTCTTAAACAACTTAACTAATTCATGCAACATAACACATGTAATATTTCGGTAATTTTTGTAAAAATATACTGAATTCTTTGAAACTTATAAATAGTCAATGAACTATTCTCACAAAATGTAATACAATTTAATTATCTTAATTGATTGTTGAATTCATCGAATTAAGGAAATGATAACCATGAACATACTTGTAAAATTAAATGAAGATAGGCAGCGTTGAAAACAAAATCCTATTTGAGGATGAAACTTGTATATAAAGTGTAAAATTTGTATAAATCTTTAAGGGTATAACATCAGTATATAATGTAACAATATTATATTTTTCTTGTTATTTGTTCAGCGATTGATATGAACAATAAGATGGGGCCTTATTGTAGGCATTTGTTTAAAACCATATTTTTCATTACTTGATTTAAAGATACTTTTCTTTAACTTCGTGTCTAATTGACGGACAGTCATTATTGATCAGTCAATAAATTGAATTTAATTTTAAAGAATATTAGAACGACTAGTGTTTTATATCAGAAAAGGGGAGTGCGTTAGGAGGACCAGTGGGTGGTTTTCTTTTGAGTTTGCTTAAACTTAACGCCCGAGATATTTTTATTTTATTTTAGAGTCTCTTGTTCGAGTTCCTTTGAGCTTTGTTTCATCGTAATTTTGTACACCACTGGCATCTTCGTACCGCATTCTTTTATATCGACGTATCCTGATCCCTGGTTGATCCTAGTTGGTAGGTTTTTCAGAGGTTATTTGAGCCGGGAACTTCTAGAATCTACGATCCAGCCTTCCATCGGATTGCAACAGGTAAGACCACGTGGATTACGGGTACAGTACTGCCCCCGTAATTGAATTATGTAGAGACCACGGTGGCTATATTTGAAATTATAAGGAGAGTTATGGCTGTCATAGTTATGACGTGGGTAGTCATGACGTAAGCACGGATGACGTAAATGTTATGCCAGCAGGTTACTTGAGCTGAGATTCTCAGTGACGTCAGATTTTAGTCGAGAATGTTCCAAGATGTACGACGCAGTCGCAGGAAACGAGGAATTCTGCTGAGGAAGAAACTATGCTATTGGAGGAGAGGCATGAACCAATGAACGATAGTTTCAAGGAAGACGGAGATTGCTAAAACTATGGTATTTTTATTATTTTTGGAATGCAGAATTGTGGAAATCCATTTGCAGTAAAAGCATTGATTTGGAATTTTGGTGAAATTTATTTTCAGTTTTTGAATTTTGAAAATCCGTCATGTATTAACGAAGTTAGAACTTCTAGCGATGACGTAGTATCACGCTTTGGAAGGGATGGTAACGCCCCTCGTGAAGTTAATAAAAGAGCTTGCGCAGAAGAGAGGAGCTCTCTTTTCGTTCTCTGATCATTCTGAGACCTCATTCTCAGATCATCGAAGTATATTTGTGAAAGTTCTTTTCTTATACATTCATTATAGTGAGACGTCGAAGTGAACAGCAGTGAAAAGAATCGTCTTTATAACGTGTGGCGAGGCCACTATATTAACGAGATCCAAGTCAAACTAGGTGAAGTTGAAACGGACCTTAGAAAGCTTCTACAAGTTTAGCTTCGAACAGTTAGCGGTCTCCGATAAGCTAATTGTATTGTGCAGTGCTACATGCAGTTATAGAGAAAAGCTGAACAATTTCGACCGATTAGTTCGAAAGATATTAGCAGTTTTATACGACTGAGAAAAGTGATTATCTCGCCACAAGAGAAGCACTTTTGGTATAGCCAGAATCAACGCAACGGCTGACGCTGCGAGTGGAATAGAAAGACTTCAGATTGCTTGGTTACAGAACAATACGGTATAATGGAGCAATTGAATACGGCAGTTTGTTCTTCTAACACTACAACCGAAGAGCAGATGGAAGGCTAAGGCGCTTATTGCAATTGGGACATACTTCAACGGAGTAAGATAGCGACATGGAACTTCGCTAATTGCTATTCCACACAAGCGAACATGCGGTGAATACCATCTACACCCATGTTTCGTAATTAAAGGCTGAATACCATCGAACAGCCATAGAAACAATTTCATACTCTGAATATGAATAATTTCTTCGGAAATTTCTACAAAACTTCATGGCGATTGTCTACTGGAACTTCAGGGAATTTTTCAAGAGAGGTCAGGGATATCCCGACTCGCAAAGAAGATTATTGCCGGAAGGATGTCTATTCGTCTTCGAGGAAGCAGAGCGATTCACGGAGAAGGAAGCAGTTCGATTCTCTGAGGGTGCTATTTCCTATTTCGAGGATGGAGCTCAACTTTAACGTGGTGAAATGGATCCATCAGCAGTCTTCTTTGGGGAATTTTCCTCTGGAACGTCAATCGGCAGATAAGGTAGTCGTGAACGTTTATTGTATTTGAGTTTACTAATGATGTTTGAGCAACCATTTTTCCCATATTTTTATCATCATGTATTTTTGCCCTATTTTCTTGTTGAGATTCATATTCTCAGTACACCTTGTTGAGTTTTGCATTTTTCGACGATTTATTAAGACATTGTTATGTCATGGGCATAGTTAATGATTTTGAATCAGTTGAGACTGATATTTAGATTTTTCAGTAATTAATATGTTTGTAGTCACGATTTGACTGTAAGTTAATGATTTTTAATGGCAGATTTAAATTCAGACAGCGTGTCATTTTTATTAAAGTAATTCTACCCCAGTTTAATTACTTTGACCAATTTTCTGTCATCATCAAGAAGGAAGAACATTTAAATGATTTTAGAGCGTTAAAATCTCTTACGTTGTCGACGATCTTGGAAATACTAGTCGTTATTTGAATTGATTGCAACACAGACATTTATCGTCAGTTATGAATGAACATTGCATCATAGACACTTTTGTGAAAGATTAACTTTAATAATGAATTATTGAATGCATTAAAGTCAAGTACTTTTGTTAGGAGTTTTTCTCAATTAGAGATTTATAGAACGATGTTTGCATTCCCCAGTCTATTGGATTCTATTCGACTACTTTGCATTTTTGTCGCACTTTATTTGAAGATAGTATTTTTATACTACAATTTCTTTTAAGATGTTAATCTTAAATTTTGATAGACCAGACAGGCGTATATAAGCGTATTCACTATTAAATTTGTTTGTGATTGGCAAGATTTGACTTCATTTCGGTTCATGAATGAAATTCACGAAGGTTAAATAGAAAAACAGTTTTGAAACAATTAATGATTATAAAATTTTTTAAGTGGAACTATGAATGTATAATCGCTAGTGCAGCGCGTGTTGAAAGTCGCTGAGATATAATGCCCTTGAATATGAAGGAAGTTCCCACAGGAATAAATGTTAAAGAATTATTTGTGGAAGTTTTGTAAGTTATGTGGAAGTTTAATACCATATAGATTAATATATGATGATTTTGGGCATATTTGTAATGCAGTTTGTGCATTAACTTGTTAGCGAAGGATTTTCCGCTGGAGTAAGATTGTCATAGTTCGTTGAAAATAAATCAAGTGATTTACTGTTATAATTAACACGAGTTTTGAAAGAATTTGAGATAAGATTTTGAATGAAGGTTGCCGTCACAAATCATTATTAAAACCTTTATTAAACCAGATTGTGACATTAACATGTATAACTAACCTTCATTGGTCGATTATATTAATCACGATTATGAAAATTACCAACCGAATGAACATGTGGTCAATGTATTTATTAAATTAATAATTTAAACAATTTAAAATGTTAATATTGTAAATAATTGCTGTAAATATTTTTGAAAATAATGTGGAACGAGAGTGATGTTAAAGGCGTGCTTATAATATTTTTATTGTCTTTGACAAATATTATAAACAATTTTTAATTGTTATAAATAATTTATGTGATTTTGTTATAAACATTTAAGAGCTAATTAAACATTTGGATTGAAGTTAACAAGTTTAAGAAATTAACATAATGATTCAATAGGATGTGAGCAAAGTACTTGAAAGATTTGCGTAAATATTAATGTGAATTGTCTTATAGACATTTAAAAGCTTGAGAGAACAAGCTATATTCTTACGTAACTTAGCACGTGAGAAGGGAGTGCATTTGACCAGGATGCAACAGGTTGGAAGGTAGCTCGCAGCTGGGCCAACACCTGGTTATCAGAGTGAGGTCGTCCACACTCCGGCCTTGCGACTATAAATACCATTCTCATGTTTATTAAAAGGAAACCAAATGCTCTATATATGTCACACCCTTACGTCCTTTTCCAATCCAATAGTGTTATGAATATTACGTTATTTGGAGCTCTTGGGAGCTAAAATGTTTTATATCATGTTGTATGATAATTTTTGCAAGTCCTACTGAGGACGTAGTCAGATTGACTTGGGCTTCTGATAGCCACGTTGATTTTGTTGTGTTATCAAAATCATACTCTTTATTAGAAATAAAGCTTTTGTACAGTTCAAAGTTCTCGTCTTCGTTTTTGGTTCATTTTTAAATGTCATGGTGGAGGTTATTGTGTGAACAGACTTTTAGTGATCCTGTTGTCAACTCAAACCCCGAGATAATTAAGAGGTAAGTAACGGTAAGTATGAACCCCCGTCTATTTTGGTGTGTTCCACAATGATTTTCTGTGAACTTCTGTGCTCTTATCTCGATAGTATCTGTCAGTGCCATTTTCATTGATGTAGCTGAGTCGGTGCGATTGATAATTGGCAATCCGATTGAGGGGGCGGATATCTGACAGCCTACTATCCAGGTAAACGGGGACAGTACCATCCCGGCATTTGCCCGAAGACGATGTGGGAAACCACGGAAAACCACTTCGAGGATGGCTGAGGTGGGAATCGAAGCCCCTCTACTCATTTGGACCACCCGAGGCTGAGTAGACCCCGTTCCAGTCCTCATACCACTTTTCAAATTTCGTGGCAGAGTCGGGAATCGAACCTAGGACCTCCGGGACGGCAGCTAACCATGCTGACCGCTACGCTACGGAGGCGACATTTAAGGAAAAGTAACAGTTCATTAACAAGTTTTTCTCTTAAATCACCAGAAGTGTATGCCATTAGCTGCGATCGAAGAGCAGGAAAATATAATACATTGGGATAACTCTTTTTAAGACACGGAGCATTCGATTATTCTCGTCTGAATCAATAGAATTGATGAGTTCAAGAACTGTAGAGAATCTAAACGGTCAAACTTATAAAGCTGTGTCTATAATTTCATCATACTACTACAGTCATCACATATATACAAGTTATCGTACAGATGCTTCGGTGGCGTAGTTGGTAGCATGCTGAACTGCTGTTCCCAAGATAGCGGGTTCAAACCCGGCTGAAGTCGTCGGATTTTTTAAGAGTGCTAAAATCCCTCAGTATGCCTTCCTTCGGAGGGGAAGTAAAGCCGGCGGTCCCATGTCATAGATATATGGCATGTTAAAGAACCTTCCATTAATTACACCTGTGTGAAGCTAAATTGTATAGGTTAAGAATGTAAACAACGCTCTTGAGTTGCTACGTTGCCAAGAGCCGACGTCTGGTAGCTAAGTTCTGAACTAGTAGTCGTTGGCGGTGGTGTTTGGCAGCAAAAGTAGGAACTACTTGAAAAATTCAAAAGTCTGCAGTCCTTACTTGAATTAAGAAAACAGAAAACACACACTAATACAGTCATCATAATTAACACCGGTTATCACACAGATTCTGCACACACCCAAAGTACACGGGGCTACATGACCGCGTTGTCGCAGCCCCTAAACTTAAGAACCAACCAACCAAAGCCGGTGGTCACATATCATAAATTTATGGCATGTAAAAGATCCTTCCACAGACTAAACTTGTGTGGAGCTAAATTTCTAGGTTCTATTTCGTTCTCTGTGCTGGACAAAATGGAGGCAGACAGGTTTTTCTCCGGGTACTCCGGTTTTCCCTGTCACAAATTTCATTCCAGCAACACTCTCCACTATCATTTCATTTCATCTGTCATTCATTTAATCAATGCCCCAGAGGAGTGCGTCAGGCCTCGGCAGCCGGCACGTTCATATCCTCGCCGCTAGATAGGGGCTTCATTCATTCATTCCTGACCCGGTCGGAGACTGGAAGCAGGCTGTGGATTTTCATTTCGTTCTAACGCTCTATCAAAGTTCCAACGTTCGCCACTAGGTATCATTGATATCTGGTAGCCAAAGTTGGAACTACTTGAAATTGAACGGAACTTGTAGCTTACCCTAGTGGTGTCCGCTTGAAGCAGCTACAGCCTCTGGCGAGCCGAACATGTCCTCGGACACTCCCGGCACGAAAAGCCATACGATAAATAAATAATAATCGTACAAATTCAACGTACAGTACGCCCAACTACACGGGGTTGATGACCAAGATGTCCCAAGCCCCTAAAATGAATTAACATCAACTATAAGTTTATAAAACAGACGTTCATGAAAGAGATGGTACATTAGACGTTTATGAGATGCCTTAGAATCGTGCAATTTTCCTCTCTTACTATCTGGGTCACAGGTGCCCTTTACCTCTTGTTCGTCTTCTCCCAATATTCTTCGAATTGGCCCCTTTTTCCTGCAAATTCAACTTTGACTTCTCCTACTTAATAGGACTTCTTGTCAATATAGAAAACGAAATGCCAGTCAGAAGGAATATGCTTGAAAATATTGTGGGTATAAAATTAAAGAGGAAATCCTTCTACGAAACTGAAAATCCACGGGCAGCAATTAACCCTTTCCGTGTCTTTTCCGGAATATTCAGCAACGTAATTCCCCGGATCACGTACGGAATATTCCGCAGGCTAGCCTAAGTTTACATTTAATTACGGTAGATGGCAGGAAGGTATTAGACAACCTTAATGAATTTACCTGTAACCTGAAAAGACTACATGAATAATTCCATAAACATATTTCAGTATTTCAGGATTGATTAGATGAATACTTGAGTTTGACAGTATCAACTGAAGTACCGGTACAATGAAACAGTGAAATGGGGAGGGAGGCTGTACGGCAGTTGTACGAAGCGGACAGAGTTGAAGATAGTGTTGAAAAGATTCATGGTAAATCAAGTGACAATGAAACTGGTTGTGAGAGCAGTGTCAATTCAGATTGTATTTCAAGGTCTGTCTGCTTTCCA
Organism: Meconema thalassinum; assembly: GCA_946902985.2. Classification (NCBI taxonomy): domain Eukaryota; kingdom Metazoa; phylum Arthropoda; class Insecta; order Orthoptera; family Tettigoniidae; genus Meconema; species Meconema thalassinum. The sequence goes on from OX336392.1 coordinate 16,872,852, forward strand.
TGATGTAAATTCCATAATTCACAGATCTAATTCATATTTTGTAATATTTTTAGTCTTTTAAAATGTATTTCTAAACAATATAAAAGTAAAAACAAATAAGCTTGTCTTCTTCCTTGTAAAAATGGTCACTCAGTGAATAGTAACACGTATTTCAATGCACTGGAAGGGTTAAGATAAGCTGTTCACGATATTCGTAGGCGGTTCCAACCAAAAGTTGGTTGGTTCCTCAGTTTAGGGGCTGCGACAACGCGATCATGTAGCCCCGTGTACTTTGGGCATGTGTAGAATCTGTCTGATAACCGGTGTTAATTGTGATGGCTGTATTAGTGTGTGTTATTTGTTTTTTAATTCAAGTAAGGACTGCAGACATTCAGTTTTCAAGTAGTTCCTACTTTTGCCACCAAACGCCACCGTCGAAGACAACTAGTTATGAACTTGGCTACTAGATGCCACCGCCGTCGGCTCCTGGTGACGAACGTTGGAACCTAAGAGCGTTAGTCAAATCAAACCGATAATTTAGCTTCACACAAGTGTAATTAGTGGAAGGTTCTTTTACATGCCATAAATCTATGACATTCGGACCGTCGGCTTTACTTTCCCTCCTAAGGAAGGCATACTGAGGGATTTTTAACGCTCTTATAAAATCCGACGACTTCGACCGGGTTTGAACCCGCAACCTTGGGCATAGAAGCTCAGCATGCTCCAACTACACCACCGAAGCCACCAAACCCAAAGTGAAGTGTTCTCTATTTGAATAATAATAATAATGTTATTGGTTTTATGGCCCTGTGAAACTACTGCGGCTTTTAGAGACGCCGAGGTGCCAGAATTTTGTCCCAAAGGGGATCTTTAACGTGCCAGTAAATCTACCGATACGGATCCCTCACATTTAAGCACCCTACTTTCAGTCAACTGACTGCGCCGGGATTCGATCCTGGTATCTTGGAATCAGCAGGCGAGAACTTTACCGCAGGGCCACGCAATAATTGATTATGCAATAATATTTGCTAACTAGATTTCCTCTTTCTTAAGAACCTGCACTTGCATTGTGCCCTCTGAAAACGTGGTCTTGTTTGCCGAGGAGACAAACAACATCAATGAAACGTTCATAATGTCCCTGTTCGTTATGTCGCTGATCACTAATTTTCTTTCTCTCTTCTATCAGAAGGTTCATTGTGGAATATCCAAATGTTCTCTTTCATAATTACTACCGGTATTTGCAGATAAATTTGAGAAAAACTATGCTATTTTAAAATATTTTTATAATAATAATAATAATAATAATAATAATATCGTATGGCCTCGGGTGCCGGGTGCAAGATTTATTATTAGACACCCAAAGGGAAGCTTGCATGTTGAATTTCGTTGTCACTTGAAGCAATATGAAAGTCAAGGAGGTTAGACATCTAAGCTCCTTGAACACTATAGCGCTTTCTAGTAGAGAAATGAGGAACATTGTGTTGGCGGAAACTCCCGAGATTAATTTTGCCATTATGGACACGGCATACTGAATTCAAATGGGTTCTTTGACATGCCAATATCGTATGACATGGTGTCGTAATTTTTGCCGCCTTTCAAAAATCACTTACCACGACCAGGAGCGAACCTGCAAGCTTAGGGTTAGTAGACTGACACGTTGACCACTCACCCACCGTGGCAAGCCTGTTTAAATATATGTGTATTGTACCCATGTGAGTAATCTCGGTGGATAATATGCATCTGCCTCCAGCTAGCATCAGCTCTCAGGTGTGTACGGTAACCCCAATTTAGCAGTGCATATTTTGGATTTGAGGCTAAAAGGTATCAACTCTACAATGATAAGGCACAACTCTATTCTAAAACTTTAATTCAGTAAAATAAATCATGGCTTCAAACACAAACCAATACCCAAAAAGCATAAACCAAACAAACAAAATTTTTACTTCCACAATCCATAAGTAAACAAATATAAAATCACAACAAAGTCATATCTAGCCATAAGGCTTTACCCTTCTGTGAACTTCACAAGGATATACTAGTGCGCTGATGCACCTACGACTTCAAAACAAACTGTACATTAACATAACAGTCATACAATGTGACTTCTTTAATATTACAACAAGGATTATTCCTTAAACCTCTTTATGTTAAACAATTATGTGTGCCGTGCGTGTTTTAATATTTTACTTCTCACCAATGAAATGCTTTGCATGCATTTACCTATTTGGACGTTGCACCAAATCAACGTGCAACTCCATAATTATGTAAGCTACCCCCTACACATCCTCCAATTATATGGTTTCACCGCATGCTGTCTGTGATTCCTAGATAAAACGTTACGTTATAGCTTATGTCGGATTGTACGATAGACTACCTCGCGCTCATGGCGATTGGCATCTAGTAACCAACTACATGACTTGGCTCCAGTGACAGTACAAATATATCATGTAACTATTCGTCAGATAGCTAAAATAATGAACCATCAGGATGAACTATAATTATCCATGTGTTCACAAACCACATGGCTCTAATACTCAACATAACAATCTTGCATTATATGTCATTTTAACAAGGTCTAGACTCTCTTCCCTCTATAACTTGCCTGAGCGGCCCGGGTGGTTAGCTCCGACCCTCGGCTAAGGAAGTCGCTACACAATAGAAAGTGAAATGGGTCGTTTCACCAATTATCTCGACCTTTCTAAAAGTTTGAAAGCCTCCCTCTCTAAGCAGCGAAGATTTACAAGACAAATACTGTGTCCTGACCGACACCCATGTTCCCAAAGGATCTTAATTGACTATTATGCCAACAGGTATTGAATGAGCTTTTGTAATTATTCCTACGTCGAGGATAACGATTAATTAATGGCCTCACATGGGTCCATTCAACATGAAGGTTCGGGGTTCGCAATGCATGAGCCTGGCGGTTTGACCGATGTCTCAAGTATAATATAGGCGCAGAACCACTGTCGCCATGAGTTTTCGCTGCCAACGAGCGTAAATAACTCATCAATAAGTTCTCGGGAAATCATAGAGCTCCGAGGTGTCCTTGTTTCCTCGACTCTGTCATGATTCCAGTCCGGAACACATTTCAATCCTTTCTTCAGAGTTAGGGTCCATCACTAAAACTCTGGAATAAATAATATCTCCAACAATGTCCACGACATAGGAGAATTCATACGTAGAATAGACTATCTGGCCCCTAATGCTCCATGCTACGACACTCCGACCTATAATATTAAGAGAAATCTAACATTTACTCTATAAGCTTCTCAATTAAGCTGCAAATTCAATTCACTAAAAGCTCTTTCATTACTGGTATCATTACTGAATATCTGCAATATTCTGATATAAAACTTCTTTCCATAATTACTGAAATGTAATCTCACTGTAACATCTTCCTGCTTAGATTGATAAGTCTTGCACTTAGCGTTAATAATTCTCGCTTACAACATTTATTTGTTTCCTGATGTGTTCATTCATACTCTTAATAACCATTATTATTATTATCATCATTTCTCACTGACATAAATGACCAAAATCATCCTTTATTATTATTATTATAAATCTCATTGACATAAATGACCAAAATCATCATTTATTATTATTCTCACATAAATTACCAAAATTTCCGACATAGCTAGACGTTTTAAACTCGAACAATCGCGTTCGTTGCATTTACATAACTGATCGCCATTCTTAATTCATAGTGGGAATAATTACTCCACTTAATGATGCAAATCAACATCTCAACTCTATCAAAATCAACTCAATACTGATTAAACATGGAGGATCAGCCTCCTAACTGACTTTTACTGGCATCTATAAGGAATTCACAATATCTTTACGGAATCACAGACATGCAGCGGTTCATACTTCTACATAATCATAACCATAATTTGTGGGGTACTTACATCTCTATAGGCATCTAAGGTGGCTCCGACCAATCATATTCTTCCATGTCGCCCGCCATAATGGGTTTAACGCGACATATTTCTCTTGTTTACACACATTTGATTACACATAATTTCTATCACCAACACGACACGTTGCATACCTTTCAGGAAGTTATCACTCCCCAAACATGTGAAACACTTCATCAAACACTACTTTAAATGATATTTTTACATATGCATTACACTGAACACTCGTCACTTTATACACACTTCAATGCTGAAATTCCCTAGCAGAGATCGAAATTGCAGGTGTCGACGGCATCTTACGTTACCAACTCCTGATTGAAAGTCTGGTTATCTGCTCTCGGAACTCTCCAACAGTTTTATGACGATCATTACTCCTACAGTAAGCGTCCTGCGTTACATCAATACGCTGGCTCCCAAACATGAGCGTTAACATCTGGTACTTTCATGGCAATACCAAACACTTAGTAGAGTTTCTTTCGCGCATTCTATCGTAGTTACACATATACGATTAGTTAATACTATACACATTGCGCTTAATAAAGTTCAACACTTTCACAAATAATTATATACAATAGTTCTACCGTTAGTCTATACGGTGCTTCGTAACTGAACACGTCATAGTTCGTGCTGCTGATTATGCCTGTATCACGACTATTATTCATACAAGCATGTTTACGGTTTCTTTTACACATACCAGTCTTTGTTCGGCGTCTTGATGAATAGAATCGTCATGCGTTTTGCCTTGACGAACTTGCTTCAACCTGGCTGTAGCTGACTGAAGTTTCACTCGAAGACTGCACGTAACTTATTTGAAGACTTCTGTATGCGGCTTACACGCTGTCTCGTACTGCTGCATATTTGCTGCATGCTGATTGCAACTTATTGCCATTGTGCTACAATTGACAATTGAGTAAGACTGTAACTGGCTGTAACTGCGCTTGGCGGCATGTAGACTGCGTGACAACTGAGTTTCAACTGAGCATAGCTGAGAGCTCCTCCTAGGGTCTACTCCCTTATATCGGATTTCCACAGAAAGTAGAGCAACATCTTCCCGCGTAATCTTGGCTCCTCTCACAGCATGATTCAGGTCTTCAAACCATGACCATTGTGTTCCTCTCTCTTCACAGGTCCCAAAACTATCTGTGTGCAAAGGAATCGCTCGTTCAATTAATTAATATTAATTCCTTTCTCCATGGCGTGGGACGCTACCTAACGGGAAACCCCCGGCAACATCTTCACATCCATCCGCGAACAATGGTCGTTTTACAGTCCTTACGCACATCATTAAATATGCACCAATCTCGCAGGTAAAAGCCTCTAAAATTATCTTCTTGCCAAGATATTCACCTGTGTGCAACTCTCATCTCGATTCGTTACTCCAATCACGAGTAATCAATGATTTTTCTGGGCATTTCTCCGCCCCTACTCTAAATCCATTCTCCGTCGGGGAATAACTATGTCATTATTCAGGCCTCACCCCTGCTCCAGACGACATAATGGGGTGACTGAGATGGACGTGGCTCCACTGGGACCAACCCACAATTCTGGGCCAATTAGTAAATGTCAGCTCTGCCCTCCTCTGTGCTTCAAGCCTCCAATAGCTTACACCAAATCGTCTTATAATGATATAATCTGCTCATTATTTCCTACATTATTTTACTAAATAATGCCATTTCATCAAAATCACACCAGTGATTAAATATACATTTCTTTCGAGGGGTTTTTACCAAGAAACTCCCTGTACAGATCTCTGGTTCGCTTCCTGGTGGAACCTTTATACTGAGATCACAGTCTCTGAGAACCATGTTCGATTCCAGTCAGCATAACCCCATCGGGTTCATGTTCCCCTTGCAAAACTTATAAAAGTCCAATGCAAGTGGCTTATATAAGTAACCAGCTGACTGTCGACCACCGTCTGTGTTTAGGTCTGGGGTCCTTCACCTTGTCTGGCTGCGAGTGGGTTAGTAGTGTTCCCCCTTCCACACTCGGCCTTGTTTCTGAGCTGTCTATTCTCCCTGCGAAGGGTCGCGTTTACAGCCTCAACCTCTCTGGCCACTCTGACCATTTCTTCATAGAGTTCTCGCAAACACTGGCATTCTTTCTGCTCTCCGCTTACACTGGGTAAACTGTCTGCTTCTCGTCCCGTCTCGCCGTTCCAACATTCAGGTCTGCCTGCTTGGCTGCCTCCGCTCTCCACGTTGAGTTGGGTGTGCGTTACTAATTCTTCTTCTGGTTCATCGAATTCTTCTGGCGAGTAATAAACTTTTAAGTTGGCTATGTTCATAACGACCTCGTTTCCATTCTCTAAATGCCTTAACCTGTATGCATTGTTCTGGAGGTCTCTTATCACCTCGAACGGGCCGTGGTAAGAAAAAATAAACTTTTTATACTTCCGTGCCTCTGGATCTGAACTGGCGGGTTTCTTAATTAAAACTTTCTGTCCCACGAGAAGCGGTTTATGATACCTCTTCGCACGATTCCTCCTCTGACGTCTCTCCGCCTGTGCTTTGAGATATTCAAAGGTTCGTTGGATCCTCAATTCTCTACCGGGCTGTGCGTCTACAGGTAATGGAATAACACCATTCCACGGTCTCTCTGGTCTCTGATCCAGATGTAGAGTAACGGGAACCTGACCTGTCGCCTCATGTACAGTATTATTTATACAGTATTCAATGACTTCTAGAAATTCAATCCAACGCCAATTCGCTTCAGAACAGTAGATCTTCATGTATTTCTGGACCTCTCTCATTACTCTTTCAACGGGACTTGCCTCAGGATGGCGAATGGTAGATAAAATCTGCCTAATTCCTAGAGTTTCCAGTTCTCGACGAAATTCTGCACTAGTAAAGCAACTTCCGTGGTCCGAGAGAATGTTATCCGGCTTCCCAAGAATCGGAATAACTCTCTCTTTCAGGCGCTTCAAGACCTGTTTTGAACTTGTCTTTTGAATGGGGCACAACACCACCATTTTCGAAAATACATCCATGGCTACAAAAATGTGTCTATTGCCTCTACGTGCTCTAGGCAATGGTCCAAAGTTGTCGAAACTCAATAGCTGCCTTGGCTTCTCTGGTAACAACGGGATAGGTCGTTGCCTCATTAAAAAGGGATTCGGCTTTACCCTTTGGCAAAGATCACATGTTCTAATAGCATTTCTCACCGTTTCTCTCAATTTTGGCCAAGTAAATGCTTCCTTCAACAGAGCACAAATTTTATCTATTCCAGGATGTCCAAATGCTCTGTGGGCTAGCCATACTAATCTCCTCTGCAAAGATGCAGGAATTACAATCCTTTGACGTGTGTGATCCACATCGTCCCACTTGTGTAATATCTGATTATACCATACATAATCTGTTGCCAATGCCTCCGCCTCTCTGTATATCGCAGTTCCCCTTGCTAAGCGTCCCTCGAAGTAATCGATTATCATCTTCAACCATGGGTCTTCGCGTTGTAGGTTGGTAATGTTCCTTAAGTCATCCAACGTCTTCTGATCTCGATTCTCAATCTGGACCGCTAGTACTTCTTCTTCTCTAGGGTAACGACTTAATATGTCCGGTATTACATTCTCTTTCCCTGGACAGTATTCTATTTCCACATTAAATTGCTGGATATACAGGGACCATCTTGTCAATCTCTGACTAGACAAATCTGTCTTTAACAAAAATGTTAAAGCTTTATGGTCTGTTCTCAGAACTATTCGGAAGCCGTACACGAGTTTGTGCCACGATTGCAACGCGTACAAAATTGCGAGCAATTCTATCTCTGTGATCGTGTAGTTTTTCTCATGGGCTCTCAGTCTTCTGCTTATAAAGGCGATAAAAACTTTCTTCTCAGGCTGGTCAACATTTTCCTGGAATAGCATCGCTCCAATCCCAATAAGTGATGCATCCGTCTGTATGATAAACTTCTGGGTATAATCTGGGTATCCCAGTTTCACATATTCCAAAAGCATTTGTTTTGACCTCACGAATGCTTCCTGACATTGCTCCGTCCAATTCCATCTGCCGCCTTTCTTCAATAGGTCCTGCAGTGGTGCTACTGTCGCAGTATAGTTTGGGCAGTGGTTCGAAAAGAATCCAATTACTCCCAAATACTGTCGGACGTGCTTTACTTTCGTGGGTCGAGGGAAATTCCGAATTACCTCCAATTTATCTGGGTTAGGCTTCACTCCATTTGCATCAATAACATGCCCTAGGAATTTAACTTCCCTCTGACAGAAGTGCGATTTCTTGATATTGACCTTAAAGTTAGCCTCTCGAAGGTCATCTAGCAACTTCTTCAGGTCTCTCATGTGCTCCTCCAGAGATTCTGATGTGAGTAGAATGTCGTCTACATGTCTGATGGTACTCTCTTTAACCTCATCTGATAGATTGCGATCTAACGCTCTTATCAGGGCTGAACCAGCTGTTTTCAACCCAAAAGGTAGCCTTAAAAATGTGAATGTATGTTGATCAAACATAAATCCTGTCAACAGACTAGTTTTCTTCTCTAATTCAAGATGGTGGAAACTGGATGTGATATCTAAATTTGAGAATATAGTCTTCCCTCTAAACTTCCTGAGGATCTCTTTAATAGGTGGCACTTGGTCAAATTCCGGAATAACTCTCAAATTTAAGCGTCTCAGGTCCAAGCAGACTCTGACAGATCCGTCTGACTTTGGTACAATTACCAATGGACTTACATAAGGCGTAGGTGTTTTCTCAATAACGCCGGCCTCCAACATCTCCTGAATTGCCTCTTTTACTTTAGCATAATGCTTTTCAGCTATAGGGTAGGCTTTCTGCCTAAATGGTGTCCAATCACTGACTTGAAAAGCATAAGTGAAGTTCTTTATCCGACCAGGTCTCGAATCAAAGACTTCCTTCTGTTCCAGCAATAACTGCTTTAAATTTTCCTTCTCTTTTAGCCCAATTTTCGCTTCTTCTAGCTTCTCCGAAATGTATTCTTCCAATTTGGGTTCCAGATCTTTTTCCAAGTCTGTGGCTAGTGTTTTGAGCTCCGCTTCTAACTGCTCAATAGTTAACACTTCTTCATCAGCCACATCTCTGTATGTATGCCATACTTGTTCACTGGATCCTGGTTCAATTTCATTGAGTGCGACCTCTAAGCCTTCAGCTTCTTCATTCACATGGAACATAACCCTGTCCTGTGCTAGGTCAATTATCACTCTGTATTCCCTTATAAACTCTGCCCCAATAAGTAGGTTATAAGGTAGTTTGTTTACTAACAGGAAACTCTGTGAGAAAATCGAGCCTCCTATCTGTAAATCTAGGAATACCTGGTATTTACATATCATTGTTCTGTCTGGAATTACCCCTTTAATTTTGACACTGGAGATCGGTATCTTCAAAATGTTCTCTCTCCGGGCTATTTCATTATATAGAGCTTGTGTCATCAGGCTTACTGTTGATCCCGTATCTAACAGACTTCTGACTTTTAATCCTGCCACTCTCACAATTATAATAGGCAATTCTCTCTTGACCATGACCTGTGGTCCTCCTGTATCCTCAATCAATTCTTCTGGTTTGGCTATCCAATTGATGATGTTAATAGACTTCCATCCATCAGTCTCGAGCTCTTCTAATTTTGGCGTTTTTTTTTCTTCAGCGCCCGCCCCTTTGGAGTTCCTTCTCTCCTGTTCGCTGCGCTGTAGTTCCAAACTCTTAGCTCCATCTCCATATCTGTCTGGCGATGTCCTGTTCTGCATGACTTCTTGCCAGCGGACTTGTGGTTTCTGGGGCTCATCTCCCCTTTCTTCGAGGTATCGCAAAGAAGCATGATATCGCTCTTCTGCCTCGTCATCGAAGTTATTTCTTCTCTCTTGGGGTCTCCAGTTTCTATTATTGCCTTCCTGGCCATTATTACCTCCATTGTTATGGTACGGTTTGCCCCTGTTATTGTGTTTATTCCACGAACTTCGACCTCTTCCTGCTTTATTAGCATTTCCTTTGTACCTTGACTGCCATTTTCTGGGTTCCTGTTCCCATTGCCGTCCATAGGAATCTAAAGTTTCTGTGCTCGTGGCCTTGTTGTTCCTTGGAGCTTGCTGTTGGTCAGTCTGTGTGTTGGTCACGTGGACTTGTTCCACGGTTCGACTCTGACGCATAGTATTTGCTGTGGTGAGGTCCAGTTGCCTTAGAACTGTCTCCATTTCCATAGCAGTTTTCGCATTAGCCGAGATTAGTAGCCTTTGGATCTCGTATGGAAGCTGTTTGGCGATAGCAATGCATAGCTCCAGTTCACTAGGTTTTTGATCCAGCTCTTTAAAACGACACAGCTGCGATATGAAGAATTCTGCGTACTTCGTCGGGTTGTTCGTGCTGTACTTTTTGGCATACAAATCCAGCCGTAAATTCTGCTGAGTCGCGGCGTCCCAATATCTCTTCAAGAATGCCTCGCGGAATTCCTCAACAGTATCAAAAGTGTAACGGAAGCTGCGAAACCATAATGCGCACTCCCCCTCTGTTAACTTCTCTATAGCACGTAGCCTACGCTCCTGCGGTATTCGTGCATCATTGAGATATTCAGTCACTTCCTTTAACCAATATTTTGGTGTCATACTACAGTGACTACCTGAAAATTTCCTAGGTTTTTCTTCGCTTGCCCTAATGACGTTTATCACCTGGGTGTGCATCGCGTTTTCATGTGGCGTCGATGCCGCAATTGGTACACCTGGCGTCATGTAAGGACTTTCTCCTGCGCCTGCAGCGTTCCTGCTTATAGGTTGGGTTTCTAGGTCTGCCCACCTTGTTTTTCTCATATCCTCTATGCTGCCTTCACTTGACTTAGGATCTTTCAGAAGTGTCTCCTCCTGTGCTATTATCCTAGTCTCCATTTGGTTATGGCGCATTTCTGCTCTTTCTAGGCGAGTAATGACTTCTTTTTCTATTCTCGTAAGCCTATCTCGGTTTTCCTCGGCTACTTGAAAAATTTTCACCTTGTCTTCTTTCAGACTTGGTTTGATATGGAATATTTCATCCTCTACGTCCTCTTTAATTTGAGCAAGGGTCTTGTCGCTTGCCTCTGTTTTCTGGCCTTCTCTTATTTCGAGTTCTTCTCTCAGACCTTTAATTTCATCTTGAATGTGTCCATTGACTTTAGACAATTCATTCCGGACCTTGGTGATCTCGCCCCTATTTTCCTCTTGCCTTTTATTGACTATGACAATGTCGCTTTGCACTTGGTCCAGTTCTTTATGAACTTGACCCATCTGACTTTTCACGTTGCCTACCAGCTCCTTACTTTCATGAGCGATAGCCTTAATTTCGCCTATTTCCTGGCATTGACCTAATATATTCTGGTCCTGTTTCTTGAGGTCACCGTTAATTGCTCTAGCGTAGCTTTTCAATTTCTGGTCCCATTTGGAGTCGTTCTCCTCTAATCTCTGGTCTACTGTTTTCGTAAACTCTGCGAACTGTTTCGCTTGGCGTTCGAGATTCGCCTCATTTTGGATCTGAATATCCTTAATATCGTTAGACAACGCCTCTAATTTACTGTTGGTTTGCTCCTGAGCATGCCTACACGCTTGCAAATTACCCTCAAGTTTGGCTTCTATAGCCTCGAAACGTTTATCAGTATTTACCTGCATTTCCGATACAATGCTTACAACAGTATCTGTTACTTCGGTCTTAATGACTTCTTGCATTTGACCTAACTTATTATCTAGTGCAACCTGATTTGCATTAATTGCCTCCTGATGGGCATCTAACCGAGCATTTATACTATCCTGGAAAGCTTTGGTTTCCAGTTTGTTCTGCACGTGAGCAGCATCAAAATGCTGTTTCAGTCCTGCAATAACTTGCAAGATCTCCTGTGTACCTGACATTTTCCAATAACACACTTAAATATGCAGGCAGGCTTCCTGGAAAAATATGTGGATACGTTTCGAAGAGAAACATCAAACACTGCACACATATTGTGAAGTCGTACAAAACCTGATAATATTATAGTAGATTGTGGATTGGGTATGTAACGCTAGTACCCTTAGGCCATTCTCTTCTCAATAGAGAGATTCTGCGTTACCTCAAAAGCCTACTGAATTCAAAAATCACTCAAACACAGTTTGAGGCAAAACAATTACTACGGTTTTCCCCATGAAATACCATAAAAAATCTATGGGTTTTCCCTAAATCCCATAAGCTCCACGTATTCTGGGCGCCATGATAAATGAGATCAAAGGGTGGTATTAGTAGGACATCGGCCATATTTTAATTTACTATAAAAACTGTTCAGGGAGTGGTTTTTACTGCCGAAAGCCCCACGTTGGGCGCCATGATAAATGAGATCATAGGGTGGTATTAGTAGGACATCGGCCATATTTTAATTTACTATAAAAACTGTTCAGGGAGTGGTTTTTACTGCCGAAAGCCCCACTTGGGCCACGCCATGATAAATGAGATCAAAGGGTGGTATTAGTAGGACATCGGCCATATTTTAATTTACTATAAAAACTGTTCAGGGAGTGGTTTTTACTGCCGAAAGCCCCACTTGGGCCACGCCTTGATAAATTAATAGAGAATATGTACTATCTATAGGTATCTATCAAAATTTATATATACGTATCGGAACTTAGCTATGGATTAGGAGCGGTCACACCCTACTTCGTTAATTCTTACTTTAATAGAGTTGTGTGCATTAAATCTGACCGACTTTAGTCGTACCTTTAGCTCAAATCACAGTATAGGACATCAATTCCCATGTACCCATGTGAGTAATCTCGGTGGATAATATGCATCTGCCTCCAGCTAGCATCAGCTCTCAGGTGTGTACGGTAACCCCAATTTAGCAGTGCATATTTTGGATTTGAGGCTAAAAGGTATCAACTCTACAATGATAAGGCACAACTCTATTCTAAAACTTTAATTCAGTAAAATAAATCATGGCTTCAAACACAAACCAATACCCAAAAAGCATAAACCAAACAAACAAAATTTTTACTTCCACAATCCATAAGTAAACAAATATAAAATCACAACAAAGTCATACCTAGCCATAAGGCTTTACCCTTCTGTGAACTTCACAAGGATATACTAGTGCGCTGATGCACCTACGACTTCAAAACAAACTGTACATTAACATAACAGTCATACAATGTGACTTCTTTAATATTACAACAAGGATTATTCCTTAAACCTCTTTATGTTAAACAATTATGTGTGCCGTGCGTGTTTTAATATTTTTCTTCTCACCAATGAAATGCTTTGCATGCATTTACCTATTTGGACGTTGCACCAAATCAACGTGCAACTCCATAATTATGTAAGCTACCCCCTACACATCCTCCAATTATATGGTTTCACCACATGCTGTCTGTGATTCCTAGATAAAACGTTACGTTATAGCTTATGTCGGATTGTACGATAGACTACCTCGCGCTCATGGCGATTGGCATCTAGTAACCAACTACATGACTTGGCTCCAGTGACAGTACAAATATATCATGTAACTATTCGTCAGATAGCTAAAATAATGAACCATCAGGATGAACTATAATTATCCATGTGTTCACAAACCACATGGCTCTAATACTCAACATAACAATCTTGCATTATATGTCATTTTAACAAGGTCTAGACTCTCTTCCCTCTATAACTTGCCTGAGCGGCCCGGGTGGTTAGCTCCGACCCTCGGCTAAGGAAGTCGCTACACAATAGAAAGTGAAATGGGTCGTTTCACCAATTATCTCGACCTTTCTAAAAGTTTGAAAGCCTCCCTCTCTAAGCAGCGAAGATTTACAAGACAAATACTGTGTCCTGACCGACACCCATGTTCCCAAAGGATCTTAATTGACTATTATGCCAACAGGTATTGAATGAGCTTTTGTAATTATTCCTACGTCGAGGATAACGATTAATTAATGGCCTCACATGGGTCCATTCAACATGAAGGTTCGGGGTTCGCAATGCATGAGCCTGGCGGTTTGACCGATGTCTCAAGTATAATATAGGCGCAGAACCACTGTCGCCATGAGTTTTCGCTGCCAACGAGCGTAAATAACTCATCAATAAGTTCTCGGGAAATCATAGAGCTCCGAGGTGTCCTTGTTTCCTCGACTCTGTCATGATTCCAGTCCGGAACACATTTCAATCCTTTCTTCAGAGTTAGGGTCCATCACTAAAACTCTGGAATAAATAATATCTCCAACAATGTCCACGACATAGGAGAATTCATACGTAGAATAGACTATCTGGCCCCTAATGCTCCATGCTACGACACTCCGACCTATAATATTAAGAGAAATCTAACATTTACTCTATAAGCTTCTCAATTAAGCTGCAAATTCAATTCACTAAAAGCTCTTTCATTACTGGTATCATTACTGAATATCTGCAATATTCTGATATAAAACTTCTTTCCATAATTACTGAAATGTAATCTCACTGTAACATCTTCCTGCTTAGATTGATAAGTCTTGCACTTAGCGTTAATAATTCTCGCTTACAACATTTATTTGTTTCCTGATGTGTTCATTCATACTCTTAATAACCATTATTATTATTATCATCATTTCTCACTGACATAAATGACCAAAATCATCCTTTATTATTATTATTATAAATCTCATTGACATAAATGACCAAAATCATCATTTATTATTATTCTCACATAAATTACCAAAATTTCCGACATAGCTAGACGTTTTAAACTCGAACAATCGCGTTCGTTGCATTTACATAACTGATCGCCATTCTTAATTCATAGTGGGAATAATTACTCCACTTAATGATGCAAATCAACATCTCAACTCTATCAAAATCAACTCAATACTGATTAAACATGGAGGATCAGCCTCCTAACTGACTTTTACTGGCATCTATAAGGAATTCACAATATCTTTACGGAATCACAGACATGCAGCGGTTCATACTTCTACATAATCATAACCATAATTTGTGGGGTACTTACATCTCTATAGGCATCTAAGGTGGCTCCGACCAATCATATTCTTCCATGTCGCCCGCCATAATGGGTTTAACGCGACATATTTCTCTTGTTTACACACATTTGATTACACATAATTTCTATCACCAACACGACACGTTGCATACCTTTCAGGAAGTTATCACTCCCCAAACATGTGAAACACTTCATCAAACACTACTTTAAATGATATTTTTACATATGCATTACACTGAACACTCGTCACTTTATACACACTTCAATGCTGAAATTCCCTAGCAGAGATCGAAATTGCAGGTGTCGACGGCATCTTACGTTACCAACTCCTGATTGAAAGTCTGGTTATCTGCTCTCGGAACTCTCCAACAGTTTTATGACGATCATTACTCCTACAGTAAGCGTCCTGCGTTACATCAATACGCTGGCTCCCAAACATGAGCGTTAACATCTGGTACTTTCATGGCAATACCAAACACTTAGTAGAGTTTCTTTCGCGCATTCTATCGTAGTTACACATATACGATTAGTTAATACTATACACATTGCGCTTAATAAAGTTCAACACTTTCACAAATAATTATATACAATAGTTCTACCGTTAGTCTATACGGTGCTTCGTAACTGAACACGTCATAGTTCGTGCTGCTGATTATGCCTGTATCACGACTATTATTCATACAAGCATGTTTACGGTTTCTTTTACACATACCAGTCTTTGTTCGGCGTCTTGATGAATAGAATCGTCATGCGTTTTGCCTTGACGAACTTGCTTCAACCTGGCTGTAGCTGACTGAAGTTTCACTCGAAGACTGCACGTAACTTATTTGAAGACTTCTGTATGCGGCTTACACGCTGTCTCGTACTGCTGCATATTTGCTGCATGCTGATTGCAACTTATTGCCATTGTGCTACAATTGACAATTGAGTAAGACTGTAACTGGCTGTAACTGCGCTTGGCGGCATGTAGACTGCGTGACAACTGAGTTTCAACTGAGCATAGCTGAGAGCTCCTCCTAGGGTCTACTCCCTTATATCGGATTTCCACAGAAAGTAGAGCAACATCTTCCCGCGTAATCTTGGCTCCTCTCACAGCATGATTCAGGTCTTCAAACCATGATCATTGTGTTCCTCTCTCTTCACAGGTCCCAAAACTATCTGTGTGCAAAGGAATCGCTCGTTCAATTAATTAATATTAATTCCTTTCTCCATGGCGTGGGACGCTACCTAACGGGAAACCCCCGGCAACATCTTCACATCCATCCGCGAACAATGGTCGTTTTACAGTCCTTACGCACATCATTAAATATGCACCAATCTCGCAGGTAAAAGCCTCTAAAATTATCTTCTTGCCAAGATATTCACCTGTGTGCAACTCTCATCTCGATTCGTCACTCCAATCACGAGTAATCAATGATTTTTCTGGGCATTTCTCCGCCCCTACTCTAAATCCATTCTCCGTCGGGGAATAACTATGTCATTATTCAGGCCTCACCCCTGCTCCAGACGACATAATGGGGTGACTGAGATGGACGTGGCTCCACTGGGACCAACCCACAATTCTGGGCCAATTAGTAAATGTCAGCTCTGCCCTCCTCTGTGCTTCAAGCCTCCAATAGCTTACACCAAATCGTCTTATAATGATATAATCTGCTCATTATTTCCTACATTATTTTACTAAATAATGCCATTTCATCAAAATCACACCAGTGATTAAATATACATTTCTTTCGAGGGGTTTTTACCAAGAAACTCCCTGTACAGATCTCTGGTTCGCTTCCTGGTGGAACCTTTATACTGAGATCACAGTCTCTGAGAACCATGTTCGATTCCAGTCAGCATAACCCCATCGGGTTCAGTATATTATTAATGACACTGTATCTCTCATAATTCACATTGTTTTAATCAGTGGTTACTGGGTGTTCTGAAGTTCATACCTTATAGTTCTTTGTAGATAAACCCCAGTCGTCATGTTTCCGCCCAGCAAAGATACCAATGATGCGTTCTTTGAAGATGTCATCCCTGGAAAGATAGTTCACCAAACTCTTCTCAATAGCCAGAGTAATCAAAATTCTCAGTCTAGAATCTGACATGGAGTTCCTTAAAAATGTCTTAAATGTCTTCAATGCACTCACACTTCGTTCACTCGAAGCGGTAGAAACAAGAAAGGTAACAATCAGTCTTTTGAGGCGGACTGTGTTTTGATTTTTTTTTCTAAGTCGTTGTTCAAAAAATATTCTCTTCATAGGACAAGGAAGAAAACGGTCTTGATTTTAAACACACTGTTAAATCACTACACTGATCCATGTTTTAAAACTCACAAACGAGCATGAACGCGCTGAGATACTTCCCGCCTCACTGCTTGGAGCCTAGGCTCTTGCTCACGCATTCAGCTATCGACCTTCCGCTTGGCGCATGCGCAATAGGGAACATGCATGATCCGGGGTTTTTATTTAAAATGCGCTAATCTGATTCAAAATGTCATGCAGAATTCAAAAATGTGGTCAGAATGTACGAATAATAACTCCAAACATGATAAAAATCCGAAATAAAATACGCAAAATGTCACGTGACGCGAGTACACGATCTTATTGGTCTGACGTCATCGTTTATGTTGGTGGTGTTTGAGGCGGAATAAACAGATGTTGTGCTTTGAGACACAGTACTCGTATTTCTGTTATATTTTAGTGACCAGTAAACTTCGGTTCAATCTGCATTGCGTTGAGTAATTCTAAGTGTGAAGTTTTGTACTTACCATGAATTCAGCGCAGTTAGTGAGGCAGAAAGGTGTATAGTTCCAATGTGCACTAATACATCGCATGCTACTCCAGATAAGTTATTTATCAATGTTCCAAAGGATCCAAAAACTAGGAAGAAATGGATTTTGGCGTGCCGGAGAAATGTCAGTGATATATCGGAGAAGTCTACAGTTTTTTGCTGTGAAGATCATTTTAATGTAAGTTGAATTAGTTTGAAAGGACTCTTGATCATTTAACCACGTCTGCTTTTCTGGTGATTTTGAATTTGAATCTATGATACTTGAATTAAATTTTGAAATATGAAAGTAATGAACAGTCCATAAGTTAATGGAGATTATTAAAATATTCTCCAACCTAACCTAACTTTTAGAGTTTTCCATGTCCCTAATAATAGGCCTAAACCAAGGTTTCACGATCCAAATTGATTTCTCAAGTTATACCAATTTATCTTCGCATGTGACAGTTAGGTAAGTAGTTATTGAAAAGCTTACTTTTGTAAACACATTTAGGCTACAACAAAATACCAGTAGCCTACTCTAGGGCCTTTAGGCCTAATGTAACAAAAAGCAAAGTAGGCCTATGTACAGCATGAAAAAGAATTTATAAAGAACAAGTGTAGGCAACATCTGTAGAAAAAACAATGCTTGTCAGTTCGGGTGGTCTCAAGTCTTTTAAGTGAAATATGCTGATTAATAATAATAACAATAATGAATTACAATGATTTTTATTAATTACACAGCACAGTAATTTTAACAAAATACATATTCCTACATTAGGCCTATCATACTACAAATAATGGTGATGAGTTAAAAATATTATCCTAACTTAGTTCAAGTTACAAGAAAAACAGGGTAAATTAATAAATAAAATCACAGCACCCAAAGATATTCCTATATTATGTGACTTAATGCCACCAAGACACTGTTCTTGCTTGATATGCTAAAACTGTGTGAAAAGCTAGATGAAGTCAAATTCATCTTCAGAAAAGTAGCACATGGTCAGCAAAGCTTGTATTATTTATGCATGAAAACTTTGTTAGGATTTTTACATTGTGCTAATCCTGTTTTTCCAGCTGGAAAATGATATGGAAAACTGGGTTAAATTCAGAATCATTGGATGTCCAATTAAAATGAAGTCTGGAGTCATCCCCCATATATTTCAATGCCAGTCAGACAGGAGGAGAACAATGATTCATTCACCAAGGCCTGCTGCTGCCAAACGTTTGCGAGCTGAGGTGATTGAAGAAGCACTTAGGTCAAAGGAAACACAAGAAATACCCCTATCACAGAACGTAGCTATGGAAAGTGATTTTGAGGGTGTAGAAGTAGATACTGGAAGTACTGTCCCCGTAAATCCGGATAGTAAGCTGTCAGATATCCGCCCCCTCAATCGGATTGCCAATAATCAAACGCACCGGCACAGCTACATCAATGAAAATGGCACTGACAGATACTACCGAGATTAGAGCACAGCAGTTAACAAGAAAATTATTGTGGAACACACCAAAATATACGGGGGTTCATACTTACCTTTACTTACCTCTTCAAATTAATCTCGGGAATGGGTTGCCAACTGGATCACTTAAAGTATGCCCACACAATAACCTCCACCATGATATTTAAAATGAACCAAGACGAAGACAAGAAACTTTAAACTGTACAATAATTTATTTCACATAAAGGGGTGACTCTAACAAAAATTCAACAAAATGCACGTGGCTGGCAATCAGAAGCCATTGTCAATATAATCATGTCCTCCTGCAGGACTGGTAGACGGTACATACAAAATTTTATCTTTCACTTGCTTATAAAGAACGTAATAATAGTAATACACTTGGAATGGATGAGGGAATTGGGACAAGACACGTAGCAATTGTTTTCCTCTTTCATAAACATCACACTTTATTTATAACTGCAAGCCTGTTATGTAATCGACCTTGGCCTCTAACATACAGTTGTCAGGCCAGCTGCGATCCACCCTACAACAAGTCGCATGCCCACGTCGTCAAACGGGCCCACCTGTCCGGTCAGTGCTAGCATATGCTCGTAACCTCAGAGCTTAGCTCCTTTTCAAACGCTTTAAATGTCCTCAACTCAACTCAAATATTAACACGCAAATCTTTTAAATGCTTCAATCAAATGTTACTGGATTACTCTAATAATCCCAAAACTTGTTTAATTACATAATCCATATGTATACTTAGCGTTCTTTAGAGTATATTAACAAAACTCTTAATGTTTATAACAAATGCTCATTAATTGTTTATAACAATTACAAATTGTTTATAATATTGTCAAATGACAATTCAAAAATCTATACACGCCTCTATTAATTCCTTTCATTTCACATTATTGTTAAAGATAATTACATAATTTATTTACAATATTTATATTTATTTATTTATTTATTTTAGAAATACATTAAACCACACGTTTATCCGGTTGATAATTACTCAAATCAGGTTAATATAATCGACCAATGAAGGTTAGTTATATTTAAGCTTATATTCAGGTTTAATAAGTTTTAATAATTATTATTATTATTTGTGACGGTAACCTCCATTCAAAATCGTTATCTCAAATTATTTAACACTCTTGTTAATTATAACAGTAATTTCACATGATTAATTTTCAAAGGACCTGGACAATAAACTCAGCGGAAAAATACTTCGCTTCAAACGCACTAAAATGCATAAAATAGGCCCAGAATTCATCATATATTTCAATATATATGGCATAAAAATCTTCCATAATCCATACAAAACCTCCACTTATAATCTCATCAACATCATTAATATTACTGTGGGAACCTCCTTCAATTATTCAAGGGCATTATTCATCAGCGACTTTTACATGTCCACTGAACTAACGATTATACATCCATAGTTCCACTTAAAAAATTCTTATATTCATTAATTGTTTCAAAACTGTTATTTTATTTAACCTTCGTGGGTTTCATTCATGAATCGATATGAAGTAAAAATTTGCCAATCACGAATAAATTTAATAGCAAATACGATTATACACGCCTTTCTGGTCTATCAAAATTTGAGATTAATATCTCCTAAGTATCGTAGTATAAAAATACTATCTTCAAACAAAGTTCATCTAAACTGCATAATAGTCGAATAGAATACAATTAGACTGTGGAATGCAAACATTATTGTTCCAATCTAGTATTGAGAAAAATTCCTATCCAATGTTCATTACTATAGTGTATTCAATAAATCGTAATCGATGTTCATATTTCATAAAATTGTCTATAATGCAATGGTAATTTCAGAACTGACGATAAATGTATATGTTGCAATCATGTTCATATAACGACTAGTATTTCCAAGATCGTCGATACAGAAATAGATTTTAACGCTCTAAAATCTTTTAATTATTCTTCTTTCTTGAGGATGACAGAAAATTGGTCAAAGTAATTTACTGAATAGAATTACTTTAATAAAATGACACGCTGTCTGAATTCAAATCTGCCATAGAAAATCATTAACTTTACAGTCAAATCGTGACTACAAAAATATGCATATTATGTTTTGAATAAAGCACATTATAGCTATAGTGTTTTGAATAAAGGATATTATAGCACTTTAATAAGCACACACATCTGAATCTACATCTTAACACAATGAACAAATTACAACTGACATTGTCACAGAGTAAAAGCATATTTACACTCCGACCAAGTTCCATAGAGAACATAAACTAGATACATAATAGTCTCCCCCACTTATATAAAAACAAATAAAAGGAACTATTCATATTCATTTGGGCACATAGTCTTGCAGATACTGAGGAGGTCGCCTGTCTCTGGCTGATCTTCTTAAATAATTATCAGCAGGTGGTGGAAGGCTGTTTCGATCAGGGCGTTCATCTGGTTGCAGGATGGTCTGCCTTGTATCATCTGAAGTGTGGGTTGCAGGAGGAATATCCTCATTTTCTAGTCTTGACTGGGTTGGTGTTGGTATGTTTGGAACACCACGCACTGGAGGATTTGTTGGAGCAAAAGTGACATGCTTATCTTTCTTTGGCACGAGAGTCGATAATAACTGGTCAACATGCCGCTTTAAAATTCGTCCCGAATCCAATTTCACATCATAGTGACGCTGGCCGAGTTTAGTTTGTATAACACCAAACTGCCAAATATCACGGTTTTTCTGGTGAATCCGGACTTGCACTCTCTCTCCCACGTTGAAAGAGCGAACAGGGGGTGAGAAACTGGATGTAGTCAAGCTCTTTTGGTTTGGAAGTAGAGCATCCAACCGGATACGTAGCCGACGTTTCAAATATAGTTCAGCTGGAGACTGTCCACATGCCAATGGCGTTGCTCTGTATTGAAACAAGATGTTCTGTAACTTAGTCGATAATGGTGCCGGGTCATTTACAGCAGCACGAAGTCGCCTCTTCAAAGTTTGGATGTTTCTCTCGGCTAGCCCATTGGTTGCTGGGTGCCCTGGTGCAATATGTTTCTGAAAAATCCCTCTCTCCTTGCAATATGATCTGAATACATCACTCGTGAAGATAGTGGCATTATCTGACACAAGGACATTCGGGTACCCATGTACGGTAAAGATTTTGTCAAGCAGACTGATAGTAGTTGCAGTGGATGGAGCGTCTTTCACCATTCGTACTTCGACCCACTTGGATTTCGCGTCAACACACATCAAGAAATGGTGGTTATCAAATGGCCCCGCATAGTCAATGTGTATGCGTTCCCAATTTTCTTCTGGTTCATCCCAGGGGTGTATTGGAGCTTTTGGTGGATTTGAACGAGTCTGCGCGCACTCTTCACAAGATTTGATAAGCTTCTCAATGTCTTTGTCTAATTGCGGCCAGTAGACATATCGTCTTGCTAACTGTTTTGTTTTCACAATGCCGAGGTGTGTTAAATGTAACTCTTCCAAAATTTTTCTTTGTAGTTTCTTTGGGATAACAATTCGGTCTTGACGGAATAGAATACCATTTTCAACTGTATATGGTTCATCCAAGGATTGAGTTTGAAGACGTTGCAGGGTGGCACTAAGTTCTGGGTCTAACATAGTCTCGTCACGGATAGTTTCGTACGTAATGGCTTCACTTGACACTTGAAGAATCGTTTCAGCACAGAGTTGTGAAACTTCTGCATTTATTGATGTTTCAATGTTTGGCGAGGTAGATGCAACAGGGGCTCGGGATAGGCAATCAACATTTTCGTTATCTTTCCCTTTTTTCACTCTTACCGTGTAGTCAAACCCGGAGAGAAACGATGCATATCTTAGGAGCCTTGCGGATGTCATTTGTGGCAGGCCCTTGTTCTGATGAAAAATACGAGACAGAGGTTCATTGTCTGTCACAAGAATGAAATTTCTTGCAAAAATATAGTTGTAGAAGTGTGTTGTGGCGAAAATTATGGCCAGCGCTTCCCGGTCAAGCTGACTGTAATTACATTCTGCTGGTGTTAGGGCACGAGAGGCATAGGCGATGGGTCTTTCTTGGCCATCCATCTCATGACTTAATACTGCTCCAACACCAGTAGGACTGGCATCGGTTGACAAGATGATAGGCAGTGATGGGTTGAATGGGGTAAGGACACGTTCACTACATAACTCGGACTTGAGATTCAAGAAAGCTGCTTCACAGGCTGCAGACCAGAAAAACCGTACACCTTTCCGCAATAACTGCCGTAATGGGTGGGACTTCGTTGAAAAATTAGGAATGAACTTTGCATAATAAGTCACCATACCAAGGAAGCGTCTCACTTCTTCATTGTTTTTAGGGCGTGGCATTTGTGACACAGCTTGAACTTTCTCTGGTGACTTGCGGATCTCATTATATGATACAATATGCCCTAGGTAGTCTATGTTTTCCTTGAAAAATGAGCATTTGCTTTTGTTCAAATGCAGATTATTTTTTGAAAGCCGTTCTAGACAGGCTATTAAGTTCTTGGTGCACTCCTCCTTCGTTGTACCATGTATTATGATGTCGTCAAAATAAGCTTCAGCTTTTGGAAGACCATGAAGGATCTGTGATAATATCCTATTAAATTCTGAGGGGGCAGTTTTGATGCCAAAACTCAGTCGGTGCATCCTGAAGGTTCCTTTGTGAGTGGATATAGTTTGAATCATACTACCTTCTTCATCAACCTTCAGATGTAGATATGCCTTGTATAAGTCTAACTTGCAGAAAAATTTTGAGTTTCTAAGACTATGTAGAACATCATTAACTGGTCTTATGGGATGGTTTGCAGAAATCAACCTTGAATTTACTCCACATTTGTAGTCAACACATAACCTAACTCCCCCATCCGGTTTTGGGATAACAACAAGAGGCGATCCCCAATCACTTAAAGCTGTGGGAGAAATAACTCCTTCTGATTCCAATGAAGCGAGTTCCTTTTCAACGCGTTCCCGAAGAGCAAAAGGGACATCACGTTCACGATTGAAGACAGGTTTCACCCCCTCTCTGAGTTGCAGTTTTACTTCAATATTGGGAACGCATCCAATTTTTTCTTCAAAGATTGTACTATACTGATGTAAAATATCCTGAATTGACTGCACTGAGTTGACAGATTCAGTGTGAAGTGAATGATTTGTGTCCTTGTCAATTTCCTTCAGATTAAGGCCGAGGCCCCTGATCCAAACACGACCAAGCAATGCGGCATGACCTTGCGGAACTACAAAAAGATCTGCAACAATTTCTGTTCCTTTGTATGATACTGTGACAACAATTTTTCCTCTGGGTTTGATAACATGATCGGAATATGATCGAAAACAGACATTTGTTGGCTGCAATGGCAAACCAAGACCCAAGGTTGAACATTCGTTCTCTGGGATGAGTGAATATTTTGCTCCCGTGTCGACTTCAAACCTTTGTGATTTATTGTTGAGTTTAACAGTGATAAAATATTTATCTGATTCTTGTCCTACTTCAAAGAGATCTTCGATGCATTCCAGTTGTCCTATCCCGAACTTGGTTTCAGGGTGGTCATGCAAGTTGTCATCTATGTTCTCAGTTGCAATGTTGTGTGTATTTGACTGTTGAAGAAGTGTAGTGATACAAACTTTTGCAACATGTCCCACTTTCCTACATGACCTACATTTAAGAGAGTTTCTGTTTGTGCGACAATCTCTTGACCTGTGGTTTGAATTTCCACAATTCAGGCATAATCCATCAATACCTAGTGCTCTATAATTGACAGAACTACGGCGGCCCCTGGACTGTGAACGTGAGTGAGAGCCTGGGTTAGGCTGTTGAACAAAACGTGACTGAGTATCACTGCTATATTGATTCATACTTCGGTCATTATATGAACTTGTGGCTTTTGTTACTTTGTTTGTGTCCTCTATAGAGTCTGGCGGTGCAGTGAGCTGTTTTGACAGCTGATTACTCTCATACCGCGATGCTTCCAAGGCTATAGCCTTCTTCAGGAGATCATCAAATTTCGTGTCATTAGACTGGAGAAGTTTCTCTCTGATCCAATTGTCTCGCAAGCCACGTATAAATTGTGCACGAAGAAAAACATCCGCAATTGAAATTCTGGCGTCACATGTACACTGAATATAAAAGTCACAGTCTAGTAAGTGGCTTCTAAGAGTGGCAACAAATCCTGCAATATTTTGACTTTCTTTTTGATTGACGTTCAAGAAATAGTGTTGGGAAACTACGGTTGAGACTTGAGGTGACAATATTTGCTTTAAATGCTTTACTAGGTCATTATAACCGAGAGACTTGATTGGTTTATCAGGGCCTAAAAATGCAGAGAGATTGTTATAATGAATTGCCCCTATTGATGTACACAAGAGTTGAGCTTTCTTTGTTGGATCGGTGGCATTGTTGAAGTTTGCGTAATTTTCAAATCGTTCTAAATACGACACAAATTTTTCCTTTTCAGAATCAAAATTTTCAAAAGGTGTGATGTTAGTGGCTTGTGGGGTTGTGACGGGCTGGTGAGCTTGATACCTTTCAAGTAACTTCTCTTGAGAATTAGTAAAAATGTTCAGTAATTGTTGGAACTGATTTGCGTCCATCTTGACGGAACTTC
Organism: Meconema thalassinum; assembly: GCA_946902985.2. NCBI lineage: Eukaryota > Metazoa > Arthropoda > Insecta > Orthoptera > Tettigoniidae > Meconema > Meconema thalassinum. Next base: position 16,898,431 of record OX336392.1, read on the forward strand.
GAAATAATTTTAAAAATCACAGTTCAAATATAATAAAATGTTTCAAGATAACAGAGTTAAAACACACTGGGTAGTGATCGATGACCGAATATTGTCCTGGGCTCGAGAAAAAAAAAAACATTGCATAACCTCAAAGTTCGAACTGCGATACATATTATTTTGAATATGTGGCATGCAGGCACACGTAGCTGAATATACGATGAGTTGCTTAGGATCGTTTACAAGTACTCTGTGTACATTTCATGTCGATTTGCGTGATTCTTGATTTTACTCACGTGGCCGTTGAAACAGACGACGTAAATACCGTACTTCATTGATGTAGGCTATATCTGAACCGGAGGATCAAGTCCCAATTCCTCGTCGCCAACTATTATGTTTTGAATAAAGCACATTATAGCTATAGTGTTTTGAATAAAGGATATTATAGCACTTTAATAAGCACACACATCTGAATCTACATCTTAACACAATGAACAAATTACAACTGACATTGTCACAGAGTAAAAGCATATTTACACTCCGACCAAGTTCCATAGAGAACATAAACTAGATACATAATAATGCAAATTACTGAAAGAAAATTAATTATCAGTCTCAACTGATCCAAAATTATTTAAATCTGCCAATGACATAACAATGTCTTAATAAATCGTAGAAAAAGGCGTAAATCATCGAAGTGTGCTGAGTACATAAATATCAAGCAAGAAAATGGGCCAAAATATATATAGGACAAAAATATGGGAAAAATGGTTGCTCAGACATCGCTAAATGGCTCAAATAAAACAAGAAACGTTCACGACTACCTTATCTGTTGATTGAAGTTCCAGAGGAAAATCTTCCAAAGAAGACTGGTGATGGTTCCATTTCACCAAAAAGATGTGCTCCGTCCTCGAACCTGGAATCAGCGCCCTCGGAGAATCGAACTGCTTCCTCCTCCGGAAATTGCACTGCTCCGTGTAAACGATAGGCATCCTTCTGGCAAAATTCTTCTTTGTGAGCCGGGTCCACCCTGGCCTCTCTTGATAGTTCCTGAAGTTCTGGTAGTAATTCGCCATGACGTTTATTGCAGTTATTTCCGCAGAAATATTCATATTTGTGGAGTATGAATACGTTTCCACTGCCATTTGAAATAATTCAGCGTTGGACTACGATGCATGAGTGTAGTTGGATGTTCACTACATGCTCGCTTTTGTAGAAAGACGATTAGCGAAGTTCCATGCTGTTAATTCACTCCATCGATATATGTCCCAATTGCATTAAAGTCTTTAGTCTTCCATCTCCACTTCCGTTATAATAGTTGAAAGAATTGCGATATTATATTGTTCCATGTTAGAATGCAGCGTTATATTATCAAAAGCAATATGTAGTAGCACTGTTGCAATACCAGTGTCAGCCGTAGCGTACAATGTGATATATTTTAAAAGTGCTTCTCAGGCGGCGAGAAAATCACTTTTGTCAGTCGTCCTAAAATGCCAATATCTTTCGAATTATAATCTTGAAAATGTTCAACCTTTCTACACACTTTAATATAGTACTGCACAATCGAATTAGCTTAAAGACATTAGTCAACTCTTGATATTTTGTCTTGTAGACTTGAAAATGTGTGCGTTTCAACTTCGCCTAGTTTCAAATACCGTCAAATGGAACTGCGGCACGCTCGAAGCTCGTTCGATGCGGTTGGCTTTACCACACGCTAAAGACGACTTGTTTCACTTATTCACTCGAAAACGACTATAACATCAGCAATATATCTGCGGTATCAGACACATGAGATATGAGAGAGCTCCTCTCTGCTGTGCAAGACCTTTTATCAACTTCTTAAGGGGCGTATCCATCCCTTCCGTAGCTTGTTTCTCCGTCATCGCTAGAAGTTCTAACTTTGGCAATACTTGACGGATTTTCAAATTTCAAAAACTCAAAAATAATTTCATCAAAATTCCAAATCAATGCCATAACTGAAAATAGATTTCCACAATTCTGCATTCCAAAAGTAATTAAATATGATATTTTCAGTAATCTCCGTCTCCCTCCTAACTATCGTTCATTGGTTCGAGTCTTTCCTCCAATCGCGTAACTTCTTCCTCAGCACAATTCCTCGTTTCCCTGCGACTGCGTCGTAAATCTCAGATCTTTCTCGAACAAAATCATGACGTCACCAAGAATCTCAGCTCAAGCAGCCTACTTGCGTGAAGTCTGCGTCATCCGTGCCTACGTCATGAATATCCACGTCACAACTATGACAGCCATAACTTTCTTCACATTTTCCAATACAGCCACCGTGGTCTCAATATAATTCAATTTACGGGGGCATTCTCCCTTCACCACGTTTTAAAAACAGTTGCAAATTGTTTTTAAACTCTGTGTTATAAATATCTCAATTCACTTGAACACGAAATTGAATTATCATTGGCTTACTCTTGGATAATATTTCTTCAAGTTTCCAGCATTGAACTTGCCATAAACGACATTATTCTCATCATCGTAGAGTTCATAACAGTTGTTGCCATAAGCATTCGTAATTCTGAACGGACCCATGAACACTATTCCAAATTTGGGATAGATCTTCTTACTCACATCAGCCTTGACAGGTCTGCGTAGTAATACTAGATTTCCAATTTCTAAGGGAGCACCAAAACGTTTTCCAGCTACTCTTTTCAATCGTTTTTCTGCTGCTTTCTGGAGTTGTTCCTTCGCTTTGTCAATTCTCTGCTGCCTTCCTAGGTCGGGATCTCTAGGTATGTGGTTAAAAATATTATCCCACGGCCTTTCTGGGTTTCTTCCTAGATGAAGTCTCATTGGCACTTCTCCTGTGCTCTCCTGCACTGTAGAATTTAGACATTCCTCAATAAGGGGTACAAATCTCACCCAACCAGAGTGATCATTCGGACAGAAAATTCGACAAAATTTCGAAAATTCAGCCATATATCTTTCTGAAGAATTCGATTCTGGATAGCGCACGCTTGAAAATAAGTGCTTAATACCAAGCCTTTCCATATCTGCAGCAAATTCTAAGGATGTAAACTGAGCTCCATGATCCGACAGTAGATATTCTGGTTTACCAGCTTTTGGAAATACAGCATGTTCCTGTCTGCTTACAACATTCCTCGTGTTAGCTTTTTGCATGGGACTCATTGTTACAAATTTCGAGAAGACATCCACGGTAACCAACAGGAACTGATTACCCTGATATCCCTTCGGACAGGGACCAAATATGTCCGTCGCCATGAGTTCATTTGGTTTAGAGGGAATCATAGCCTTAGGTTTTCCTTTTAATAGAGCGGAAGCATACTTTGCTCTTTGACATTTATCACATGAACGAATGACATTAGCAATGCTGGAACGCATGTTAGTCCAAATAAACCTCTCTTTAAGAATATCAAGAGTTTTATCTAAACCGGCATGTCCAGCTACCCACACTTAATTGACAACAAGTTTAGGTGGCACGACTATTCGGAGCTTTGTATGCGCAGAGTCAGCATACTTACATACGATGTCTCCACTCAAGACAAAGTGTCGTGATTCTCTCTGTGTAGCTGCATAGTCAACATCAGTATTGTCCATGTAACCCTTAAGGAACCTGTACATTTTCCTGATTGGAGCGTGTCTCTTCTGTGACACACCGATTCGGGCTAACCTCCTAACGGTCTCTTGATCTTGCTGCTCCAATTGTACATGGTTTATCTGCACATTTTTAATAGGGTTACGTGATAAAGCGTCAGCCAGTAAGTTATCTTTCCCAGGCTGATGAACAATCGTGGCATTAAACTGTTGGGTGAACAAAGCCCAACGTGTCAATCTATCACTAGACATGTCAGTTTGCAGCATAAACTGAAGTGCTTTGTGATCTGTAATAATGATAACCTTGTGTCCCAGCAGCATTTTTTTCCACGCTTGCAAAGCTGTTACAAAAGCTAACGCTTCTAGTTCTGTCGTAAAGTAGTTTTCCTCGTGTTTCTTTAACTTTCGACTAGTGAACGCAATGTAGTGCTTGTTGCCTGCCACGTCTTTTTGGTATAAGACTGCACTAATGCCTATTCTTGATGCATCAGACTCTATATAGAACACCTTCTCAAAGTCTGGGTACTCCAGTTTGACGTTGTTTCTGAGCATCTCCTTTGCTTTCTCAAAAGCCTCGTCTGCTGCGGTACTCCATTTCCATCTGTTATTCTTCTTGAGTAAGTCATACAGAGGAGCCATAATTTCAGAGTATCTCGGACAGTGACTGCTAATAAATTGGCATGCGCCTACAAATTCTCTGACTTGTTTCACCTTAGTTGGCTTTGGGAACCTTGTGATCGCATCTACTTTCTGCATGTTTGGATGATATCCATCTTTATCAATCGTATGCCCCAAGTAGTTGATTTCCTTCTTCAAGAATTGACATTTTCCAAAATTGACCTTGATATTGGCCTCCCTTAAATTTTCAAACAACTTTCTCAAATGCACTAAATGTTCTGCGGCATTGGATGAAGATACAATTAAATCGTCAATGTAGCAGATTACATTTTCCTTTACTTCGTCAGTGAGCTTACTATCAAGTGCTCGAATAAGTGCTGGTCCACTGTTGACCATTCCAAAAGGCATTCTCACAAAGACCCATGACGTCTGGTCAAATAAGAATCCAGTGTATTGCATACTTTCTTCTTCTAATTGAACTTGGTAAAACGAAGATGTCAAGTCAAGAACACTAAAACATGCTCTCACTTTGAACTTTCGAAGCAGATCTCTGATCTTAGGTGGTCGGTCATTTTCTGGAAGAATCTTCAAGTTGATGGTCCGAGCATCGAGACAAAGACGTATCTGACCATTACTTTTCTTCACTACAGTGATGGGGTTTATGTAAGACGACGCCTGTTTTTTAATAATCCCGTCTACCTCCATTTTTCTGATCAACCCTCGTACTTCTTGATAGTATTTCTCAGGTATGGGGTATATTCTCTTTTGGTAAGGGGTTTCATCCGTCAGCCTTATCTTGTACTTATAGTCTTTAATCAATCCAGGCTTTTCATCAAAAATATCTTGGAATTCCTTTATCAAATCCTCAAATTCCCCCTGAATTTCTTCAAATCCTTCAGTTTTTCTACTGGGTATTTCTGTTAGATTCTCCACTTCATTGATAATAGTATTTAATATTTCTTCCCTAAGGTCTATCTCCAGACTGTTTTTCACGTCCTGTTCTTCGATCTCTTCTGTGATCATGTACCCATCATTAAAGCTAATAATCCTATTCTTCATGTCAATAATGGCTCCAACTTTCGATATAAAATCGATTCCTAGCACAATATCGAAATGGATCTTGCTCACCACAATAAGATCTGTTCATAAGTCCTTCCATTAATTTCAAAGTTCAACAACACTTGGATCTTGCATTTCACTGCCTTGTCTTGGAAAATTCCTCTCACTTTGACGGTAGAAACAGGTAAAACTGTCATGTTTTCTCCTTTTAACAGACTTTGATAGCATTCATCAGAAATGATAGAGATAATTGCGCCTGTATCCATAAGAGCTTTGTACTGTTGGCCATCTATCAGTACAGAAATAATAGGTAAGGCACATGGTCTTTCGTCTTTGACGATTCCCCTCTCTTCTAATAAATCCTCATCAGTTACTTCATAAATTTCATTAATGGTAATTAGGTGTGGTGTGGCAATGCATTCATGGTTTCTCACTGTCGTTGAGAAATCGGCGTTTTTTTTTTGTGTTACCAATCTCAAAGTTCTGTTGGCTTGTAGAAGGACCAGGATCGATCACTACATCCTGCCTTTTCTTTTGGTTTTCAGCTTCCTTCTCTCGTAATTCCTTAAGATACTGCTGACTTTCTTTCTCTCTTTCCTGATATTTGTCGGGTGTCATAACCTGACCTTGAGAATTCTGATTTTGATTCTGGTAATTTCTATTGTAGTTTCTATTGTAGCCCTGGTTATTGTAGTATCTACCTCTTCCGTTGTTGTAGTTTCCTCTATTATTATTCCAGCCTCTTCTTTGCTGATATGGACGGTAACCTTGCGATCTGTGGTTGCGAAAGTGATTATTCCTGTGAGGACCTACATTTTCAGTTTTTTCTTCATCGGGCTTGTCAGTTTGCTGAACTTGATCCATATAGACAGTATTGATGTCTTTGAATTCGTGCCTCTGACCTTTTTGTACCACATTTGGCATTGGACTCGTGTAGTCAAGCCTTCTTAATAATTCGTCCATACTGGTCAAATCCCTGATGTTTGACGATATGATGAGTCTTCTCACCTCCACAGGCAGCATACGAGAAATCGCATCTATCAACTGCTCTGTTGACAATGGGGGTTGCAAAAATCTCAAGCGTGATAACTGGCTCGTGAAGAAATCAGCGTACCGTGTTGGAAGAGTACCTGAATACTTCCTTGAGTATACCTCAGCTCTTAGTGAATTCTGCGCTTCGATGGACCAGAATCGTTTTATCAGTGCCTCTGCAAATTCGTCAAAATTACTGAACGTATAGCGAAATGCTCTGAACCATTCAAGGGGTCCTCCAGCTAGAAATCTCTCCACTATCCTCATCTCTCTTTCTCTGGGAATGTGAGCTTCAATGAAATAGTCTTTCAGGTTCCTGATATATTCTATCGGTGTTAGACTATCAGTATTGCTAAATTTTTGAGGTTTGTCCTCGAAGTTCCGGATGACTGTCACATTTCTCGGATATGAATCCATGTAATTCTTCCCACTATCACGATATCTCCATTCAGGTTCAATATTCCTATCCTCATCTTCTTCTCGGAATCTGGATATACGTTCCTCAGGACTAATATTTCTCTCTTCTGTAGCGAGGTTACATCTTCTGACGTAATTCCTATCATCGTCACCAGTCAAGCCTTCTGGATCCTTATCCGTGATTTCCGTGATGACTTTCCTGATCAACTCTTCTTTATAGGTTTCCATCATGCTGGCTTCTCCTAGTTTCAAATTCTGAAGTTTGCTCGTGGTTTCATTAACATCAGAGACAACCTTATGAATCTGTTCCTCTAACGCGGATTTTAATGCTTGCACGTCCTGACCTATTTGAGTTCTATCCTCTACCTGCTTTTCGGATAGCGAATCCATCCTTATACTCAAATCTTTCCTAATTTGCACTACCTCATTATTGATGTCTACTTGTGTACTGGCAAGTTTTCTTTCGATTCGTTCCTGAATCTGAGTTACATGTTCCCTACTTGACCTGTTCCATTCATCTTTCCACACCGTTACATTTGCAGTTAACATTTCCGCAATATCTACTTCGATGTCTTCCTTAAGTAAACGATTATGATCTAATACTTGGGTTCTCATGACCTCTACATCATACTTTAAACCTGCTAAAGAAGCTGTTGTCCTAACAGACTCGTCAACTAACCTAGTTGTTAATGCACTAATGTTACGAGTACAAAGTGTTTTTGAAGTTTCAATTTCTTCTCTAACTTTATTAACATCAGTTTGAACTTTAGCAATATCTACAAAAACAGTGTTAACTTCTACTTGTATCTTGGTTATATCGCTTTGTATCTCATTTACATCGGAATGAATGTTATTAATGTCTACTTGAACATTTGACACATCGGTTCGAACATTTTTAATCTCTCTTTGAACCTCTTCAACCTTATCTTGTACAGTAGCAACATCGTTCCTAACAACAATTACTTCAGCTCTAGCACATGAAATATCACCCCGGACATTAGCAACATCAAGATTCAACATAGTAAGATCTTTCTGTACCTTAGAAACATCAGTCTTAACATCAGAAACATCTTTATGAATGTCACTTACAGCATTCTCGATTCCCTGGGTACTGATCTGTAAACGCGACATATCATTTTCTAAGTTTGCAGAACTGGTCTGAAGAACTTTCAGATTTTCATCCAGCATCTGCTTTGTTCGACTAGCATTCCTAGCTTCCATCTCCTTCATACTGTTATCCATGCTAGCTTTCAAACTAGCAGACATATTATTGGCATTCTCCTCCATTCTAATAGACATATTACTAGAATTCTCCTCCATCATCTGCTTCATACTGCTATTCATGCTAGCTTTCATCTCCCTCGCACTTTCATTCATGCTAGCTTTCAACTCCTCTAACATCATCCTCATACTCTCATCTGCCATTTCAATATTATTCAAAAATAGACTGCTTTAGGGACATACATCAAACAGAGCAAAATAACAACATCTGAGCAACATCTTTCACCATATATAAGTTTGAGCAATTTTCTGTCTTAAATCTAACTTATAATTACCTTATAATTAACTTTCGTAGACATTTCATGTTGAAACAAACTCAAGCACATGTTCAAATTTCTTTGGTTCATTTTAAAATATCCTAATACAAATAATTTACATTTACAATCCAAATAGTTTAATTTTATCTTTAATATGACGAAACATGTCATAAGCCGGTCAAATAAAATAAGACTCCAGATCATAGGCGATTTTTCTAAGTTTCCAGCCTATTTAACCTCTCTCAAGTTGTATAAGATCTGATCTTTTCTGAGTGTAATTTTCCTAATGCAACACAACATTTAATCCCTATATAATCACACTCTCAAATTCTACAATTGGCCAAGACATCTAACAAAGAATCAACCTCTTTATTTGAGTCTTCACAATCCCATTGACATCGATAACTTGGTAATCCAATGTTATTCGAACACTCCACAAAATTGCGGTGCCAATTTTACTGCAATAACTTGGTAATCCAATGTTTTGCTGAACGTGCCAATCGAGCTAATCGTGCCCCACGAAATGGCGGCGCCAATCCTACTGTCCCCGTAAATCCGGATAGTAAGCTGTCAGATATCCGCCCCCTCAATCGGATTGCCAATAATCAAACGCACCGGCACAGCTACATCAATGAAAATGGCACTGACAGATACTACCGAGATTAGAGCACAGCAGTTAACAAGAAAATTATTGTGGAACACACCAAAATATACGGGGGTTCATACTTACCTTTACTTACCTCTTCAAATTAATCTCGGGAATGGGTTGCCAACTGGATCACTTAAAGTATGCCCACACAATAACCTCCACCATGATATTTAAAATGAACCAAGACGAAGACAAGAAACTTTAAACTGTACAATAATTTATTTCACATAAAGGGGTGACTCTAACAAAAATTCAACAAAATGCACGTGGCTGGCAATCAGAAGCCATTGTCAATATAATCATGTCCTCCTGCAGGACTGGTAGACGGTACATACAAAATTTTATCTTTCACTTGCTTATAAAGAACGTAATAATAGTAATACACTTGGAATGGATGAGGGAATTGGGACAAGACACGTAGCAATTGTTTTCCTCTTTCATAAACATCACACTTTATTTATAACTGCAAGCCTGTTATGTAATCGACCTTGGCCTCTAACATACAGTTGTCAGGCCAGCTGCGATCCACCCTACAACAAGTCGCATGCCCACGTCGTCAAACGGGCCCACCTGTCCGGTCAGTGCTAGCATATGCTCGTAACCTCAGAGCTTAGCTCCTTTTCAAACGCTTTAAATGTCCTCAACTCAACTCAAATATTAACACGCAAATCTTTTAAATGCTTCAATCAAATGTTACTGGATTACTCTAATAATCCCAAAACTTGTTTAATTACATAATCCATATGTATACTTAGCGTTCTTTAGAGTATATTAACAAAACTCTTAATGTTTATAACAAATGCTCATTAATTGTTTATAACAATTACAAATTGTTTATAATATTGTCAAATGACAATTCAAAAATCTATACACGCCTCTATTAATTCCTTTCATTTCACATTATTGTTAAAGATAATTACATAATTTATTTACAATATTTATATTTATTTATTTATTTATTTATTTTAGAAATACATTAAACCACACGTTTATCCGGTTGATAATTACTCAAATCAGGTTAATATAATCAACCAATGAAGGTTAGTTATATTTAAGCTTATATTCAGGTTTAATAAGTTTTAATAATTATTATTATTATTTGTGACGGTAACCTCCATTCAAAATCGTTATCTCAAATTATTTAACACTCTTGTTAATTATAACAATAATTTCACATGATTAATTTTCAAAGGACATGGACAATAAACTCAGCGGAAAAATACTTCGCTTCAAACGCACTAAAATGCATAAAATAGGCCCAGAATTCATCATATATTTCAATATATATGGCATAAAAATCTTCCATAATCCATACAAAACCTCCACTTATAATCTCATCAACATCATTAATATTACTGTGGGAACCTCCTTCAATTATTCAAGGGCATTATTCATCAGCGACTTTTACATGTCCACTGAACTAACGATTATACATCCATAGTTCCACTTAAAAAATTCTTATATTCATTAATTGTTTCAAAACTGTTATTTTATTTAACCTTCGTGGGTTTCATTCATGAATCGATATGAAGTAAAAATTTGCCAATCACGAATAAATTTAATAGCAAATACGATTATACACGCCTTTCTGGTCTATCAAAATTTGAGATTAATATCTCCTAAGTATCGTAGTATAAAAATACTATCTTCAAACAAAGTTCATCTAAACTGCATAATAGTCGAATAGAATACAATTAGACTGTGGAATGCAAACATTATTGTTCCAATCTAGTATTGAGAAAAATTCATATCCAATGTTCATTACTATAGTGTATTCAATAAATCGTAATCGATGTTCATATTTCATAAAATTGTCTATAATGCAATGGTAATTTCAGAACTGACGATAAATGTCTATGTTGCAATCATGTTCATATAACGACTAGTATTTCCAAGATCGTCGATACAGAAATAGATTTTAACGCTCTAAAATCTTTTAATTATTCTTCTTTCTTGAGGATGACAGAAAATTGGTCAAAGTAATTTACTGAATAGAATTACTTTAATAAAATGACACGCTGTCTGAATTCAAATCTGCCATAGAAAATCATTAACTTTACAGTCAAATCGTGACTACAAAAATATGCAAATTACTGAAAGAAAATTAATTATCAGTCTCAACTGATCCAAAATTATTTAAATCTGCCAATGACATAAAAATGTCTTAATAAATCGTAGAAAAAGGCGTAAATCATCGAAGTGTACTGAGTACATAAATATCAAGCAAGAAAATGGGGCAAAATATATATAGGACAAAAATATGGGAAAAATGGTTGCTCAGACATCGCTAAATGGCTCAAATAAAACAAGAAACGTTCACGACTACCTTATCTGTTGATTGAAGTTCCAGAGGAAAATCTTCCAAAGAAGACTGGTGATGGTTCCATTTCACCAAAAAGATGTGCTCCGTCCTCGAACCTGGAATCAGCGCCCTCGGAGAATCGAACTGCTTCCTCCTCCGGAAATTGCACTGCTCCGTGTAAACGATAGGCATCCATCTGGAAAAATTCTTCTTTGTGAGCCGGGTCCACCCTGGCCTCTCTTGATAGTTCCTGAAGTTCTGGTAGTAATTCGCCATGAAGTTTATTGCAGTTATTTCCGCAGAAATATTCATATTTGTGGAGTATGAATACGTTTCCACTGCCATTTGAAATAATTCAGCGTTGGACTACGATGCATGAGTGTAGTTGGATGTTCACTACATGCTCGCTTTTGTAGAAAGACGATTAGCGAAGTTCCATGCTGTTAATTCACTCCATCGATATATGTCCCAATTGCATTAAAGTCTTTAGTCTTCCATCTCCACTTCCGTTATAATAGTTGAAAGAATTGCGATATTATATTGTTCCATGTTAGAATGCAGCGTTATATTATCAAAAGCAATATGTAGTAGCACTGTTGCAATACTAGTGTCAGCCGTAGCGTACAATGTGATATATTTTAAAAGTGCTTCTCAGGCGGCGAGAAAATCACTTTTGTCAGTCGTCCTAAAATGCCAATATCTTTCGAATTATAATCTTGAAAATGTTCAACCTTTCTACACACTTTAATATAGTACTGCACAATCGAATTAGCTTAAAGACATTAGTCAACTCTTGATATTTTGTCTTGTAGACTTGAAAATGTGTGCGTTTCAACTTCGCCTAGTTTCAAATACCGTCAAATGGAACTGCGGCACGCTCGAAGCTCGTTCGATGCGGTTGGCTTTACCACACGCTAAAGACGACTTGTTTCACTTATTCACTCGAAAACGACTATAACATCAGCAATATATCTGCGGTATCAGACACATGAGATATGAGAGAGCTCCTCTCTGCTGTGCAAGACCTTTTATCAACTTCTTAAGGGGCGTATCCATCCCTTCCATAGCTTGTTTCTCCGTCATCGCTAGAAGTTCTAACTTTGGCAATACTTGACGGATTTTCAAATTTCAAAAACTCAAAAATAATTTCATCAAAATTCCAAATCAATGCCATAACTGAAAATAGATTTCCACAATTCTGCATTCCAAAAGTAATTAAATATGATATTTTCAGTAATCTCCGTCTCCCTCCTAACTATCGTTCATTGGTTCGAGTCTTTCCTCCAATCGCATAACTTCTTCCTCAGCACAATTCCTCGTTTCCCTGCGACTGCGTCGTAAATCTCAGATCTTTCTCGAACAAAATCATGACGTCACCAAGAATCTCAGCTCAAGCAGCCTACTTGCGTGAAGTCTGCGTCATCCGTGCCTACGTCATGAATATCCACGTCACAACTATGACAGCCATAACTTTCTTCACATTTTCCAATACAGCCACCGTGGTCTCAATATAATTCAATTTACGGGGGCAGTACCTTGTCTTCACAAAACTACGAAGTGTACACTAAATACCAGTAGGCCTACTGGTAGTTCAGATGTTGGAATTCAAGTAAACCTAGTTCCTCATTTTAGAAGTAAGGCTATTCAAACTAAATTCCCTGTGACAAGTACTGCCTCGTCTCCAATTAAATTTAAGTGTCCAATTCCACCTCCAATTGAAACAGACACTTTCGAGCAAAGCTGTAGTTCTGACTGTGAGAGTAGGGACTCCGATTTTAAAGTCGCAGATGGTGACAGTGACGAAGAACTTACACGTGAAATTACGTTATTAAACAAAAATGAAGTAGTCAAGGGTCGACTTGAAGTAATAATTAAACGTAATACTGAATTGTATCTTGGTTTTCCAGAGCAAAGTTTATATGTACTGGATTTACTTGTCAAGCAAATGAACCTTGAAATGAACCACAATTTACTAACACTAAAAAAATTAGGCTAGCTGAACCATTCTCAATTCTCGCAGATGACTTTGGAATTTCAGCCAGTTGTGCTAGTCGCATATTTTGTAAAACTGTCCCATTATTAGCACTGTGTCTTAAGGAGTTAATATTCTGGCCTGAAAGAAAGAAAATTGTAGAACTTCTGCCCATGCCTTTCAGAGCAAGATACAGTAATGTCCAGTTTATTATTGACTGTCTAGAAATAGAAATTGAGAAACCATCCAATTCAATGCACCAAGCACTTACTTGGTCAGAATATAAGCACTGCAATACTATTAAGTACCTTATATCTTCCACACCAGATGGTTTCATTAATTTCATTTCTGAAGGGTATAGTGGTCGTATAAGTGATTCCCACTTGTTTGAAAGATGTGACTTTCTCAAAAAGCTACCTTCTGACTGTGCAGTTATGGCTGACAGGGGGTTTAAACATGTGGAACCACTTCTGATACAAAATAGATGCTCGCTGGTTCGACCACCTAGTGTAGGTAATGGAGAAAAAATATCAAAGGAAGATGTAATGCAGACCAAGAGAATAGCCAGCTTAAGAATTCATATAGAACGTTTAATTAGAAGACTAAGAGAATTCAATATGTTGAAGCCTCATGCATGTGTTGACCATAATTTAATACCAGTGATTGATGAAGTTATTGTAATAGCTAGTGCACTGATTAATTTGCAAGCACCACTGGTAAGGTATTAAGACGAGTAACTTAGACTTATTGAATCAATGAAACCATTCGTATATAGTCAGTCTGTCCATACTGTATATACCTACATGTAGGCTTACATATATATGTGTATGTAATTGTAATTGTATTTACATTTTGAAGTAAGTTAAGCCTACTTACTTTATTTTACATATTGGTATTAATGGCACAATCTTATTTAATTTTTCTTAGGAATGTTTTCTGTGGAGCCTTTTAACACACACATGTATTACACGAAGAACAGTTTAGGCCTATTATTCTCATGTTAATCCATTTTAGTATATGGTATAATCTTATAGAGTACATATGGGGAAATATAGTAGGCCTATTTTACTACAAAAGGAACTTCATAATATGAATCAAAATATAAACAATGATCAGCCTACTAACCACTTAGGCTATGGGCTTAACACTCCTCATTAGTACTGGAAATATGCATTCTTTCCAGAACTTTTCAGCTTCATTAATGGCTCTAATAGCCAGTTCCTCATCGTATTCTACCCAAAAAATAGAAATACGCTTTGTTGCTTCAAAACTTGGATCAGCAACACAAAAGCTCCCTTTTCCATTTTTGAAAAATGCATCTGCATTTGAATCTGCAGTAGGAACTTGTCACTTATTTTGCCATTGTTGACATAATTTACTACTGAAGCTTCTCTAGCTGGAGACTTAACTTCCACAACAAAGTTCTTTCCAATGCCATCTGGTGAAGCTCCCATTACAGGATGTGATGCAGAAAGCAGGAGACCACTCTTTTGTATTTTGGTGCCAAGTAGGGCTTGTAAAGTGGCTATGACTTCAGTTTCAAGTGTACATCCCCTTTTCATTGCTTTAGTCTGTGTTGTTTTCACAGCACCGATCACTCGTTCCACAAATGTCCCATCAGATGTTCCGCACCTAGTTGCTTCATGGAGCTTGGAGGCTGTGATTCTCATATATCTGAGTTCATGCCAAGCTGGATCATTATGTTGTTTCAAAGTTTGCCTTTCTGCCAACTTAATAGACTCGAAGTCCATGTTCTCTTTTGCAAATGTGAGAAAAGAATCACTATCTCCACCTCTTTCTGCAAATTGAATCGCAAGATAGTGCAATGACAGCTTCTTGATGCAGTCACTTTCAGTGAAATACCTGCACAGTTGGTTTTCAATTTTAAGCTCTTTACCTGCAACAACTACAGCATTTAAGAAGCTGCCATTAGAGGAACTACTGTCAGTTGTTACCTCAGTACTTTGCTTCTTTTTACCCAAGTCCTTTGCAGTGATAAATTCTTCGATGTCCCAACAGCAGATAGCTCTGATTTTTTCCAGTAGCACTTCACAGATGTCGTGGCTTTCTCCTCACTTCGACGATGCACCCACATCAGAAATGTTATTGCATGTTTACAACCACCTGTATGGAAAGAAATCAAAATGACAGCACCTATGGATTTACATATAAATGGGCAAAGGGAGAGAAACCCATAGGCTGTGTTTGTATATTGAAAATAATAACAATAAAAATTATAATGTACGAAATGATGAAATAATAAGATAATAATACAAATAATAGTATGACATAATTTTATATTTTCCTCTTTGGTGGTTTTATGTAGGCCTACATACTGTAGGCTATCTTCTTTTTTTCTGTTTATATTATAATTTTTCAAACTTAAGATTACCAGTACTTGCAATTATTATTGTTATCATTTTATTTTCCTCGAAGGGGTCTACTCCTTAGCATAAGAGTTAAAATTGTTAGGCCTAAATATGCTGTTTACCAAGTTTATATAGGCTACTCACCAGATGATGCAGCACAGTCATGGCATTCTACACTATCTATGCAGTACTGTTCCTCATCTACAATTAGTGTGACTGTATAATTTTTGGATCTGACCTTGTGCTCAGGACATATTTTGCATTTTACTATGCATTGCCCACTTTGTCGCTTCACTTGAACATACCCTATAGCGCTGTCACCATAATTTTCTCTGCCAGCACTGTAACAATATTATATTTTATTGTACAATATAGATGCAAGGAAATTAACTGAAGTTACTTAATGTTTCGTTTTCATTGGCCTTTGGAGGGGGAGGGCAGTTGCCCCAACTAAAAATCTACCTATTTTCAAGATTGATAGATTATAGAAGCATTTATTTTTGAAATTGTACAATAATTGTACTCCTAAGCATAAGAGTTATGTTTAAAAAGTTTTTAGGGCTAAATTTGCGTTTTTTATGTTAGTTTTAGGCCCGTCTTGATCCGTACCATACCTTGGTAATGGTGAAAATTGATTGTATTTTCTAACATGTGAACCAATCTAGAAATAAATATGGGAAATGGGACTTAAGTGATATGTTTCTTTTCACGTTCCTTGTTATCCGAACACTAAGAGTTACAGAACGTATATACAAGATCCCACTTACCTATTTGCTTTTGATCCGCGAATTTCTGCAGCCACAAAACAGTCATTAGTTTTCAAGAATGATGCTACCATGATGGCATCCACACATGGTAGATTGTTGGACTGTGCTCTTTTAAAGCCTTCTTCTGTCATTTTGAAATCAATTGGTTTTCTTTTTCGCAATCACGAATAATGATTATTCGGCTATTAGTAGCAGCAGATGCACCAAGGATCATGTAAGTATAAGAGATTCGTCACTTTTGGTTATAGAATTTCCGAGAGTGAACACCACCTGAGGCTATGGATTGTACTGGCAAGTCTGGCAATATAAAAAGTAAAAAGCCATATGAATGTAGCCTTTATTACACGTAAATGAACAGTATGTTCTGCGATGAGTTATTGATTATTGATGAAAATAACACAAACATAACTGCGCCTTTCGCGAGGCGCTGAAATATACGTCCAGATAGGAAAATAATACATTTTGATATATATCAATGTTGGCAATAGATTTGTCACGAAGGACACAGTTATGCCGTTCTAGAGCTTAATTCACCTCTAGGCTAATTAAAAATGCTCTCATACTCTACATAATTGTTGGGATATTCGATGAATATAAAGAAAACTGTCCAAATGCACACACTACATTGCCATAACCTCACTTTTTGCCTAGCATGCCCGCTGCCACCCACCCCTCCCCGTAGCCCTAAACCACAAATTTTATTGCAATGCAAAGGAGAATGGGTAAGAAAACAAACAAGATATGAAATGCACACATTTATTCTCTATATATTTTTATTCGAGAGTAGTCCATATTGCCCACTAGTTTTACACATGGTCAACACCAGGACGATGAAAATTGCCGTATTGTTCTTACTATCATTATAATTCTTACATCCCGGTGCTTGGCAATTTTTCCTCCCTTGCAGTGGCATGATTGACTCTCAATTCGATTCAAATAAACAATCAAAATACTGAACAAATCAAAACAACAAACAACACCACGAGGACAATCAATCAAAACAGACTATTCCCGCTTCCACCAGTCGGTTTGATGTGAACGTTCATGAGTGCCAACTACGGAACCTTAGTGCTAAAATTAATTCTTCATTAGTTGGCAGAACATCCAGTACAGGGTCTTACCCCGGCCCACGCGCTCCCTATGAACTGTCATCCCCCTGAGATGCACGATGGCTGGCGAATCTTCATGCGGTGCTAAACGGTGACGTCACATCCCGCCGCTTACGTCACAGGATGTTTTACTCGCCTTGCGGAAAGAGACTTTTAAATATTTTTTAATGACAGAAAACAAAGCAACTTATCACAATGCAATATGTTTCCATACTATTTAATGGGTGTACTTTTCAAAAATTATTTTTTTGAAAATTACGCATGTTCCCAATTGCCTTCTCTACCCACAGAGACTTGAGCCTGTCTCAAAGGAAACTCACTGGCTGTTCAGTCCCGCGCTAAGAATCTGGCGTCCTTCCCACCGTGGTTACAGAGAATAATACGGAAACATAGATTTAATTTGCCTATGCCAATGAAAAATAGGAACATTTAAATGTGCATGTCCCTTGAGAATGAAATGGGTATTCTCCAGCTTCGCCACTGGTTTTTATCTTTTCGAGAAAAAGAAAGTCACGGCCAATAATACGTTGTATAATTTGTTGATGGAAGAGCAACCACACAGCCATGTGTTACTGGCATATATATTTACACTAGCTGTTACCCGCGGCTTCGCCCGCAATAACATTTGGAATCCCGTTATAACATTAGTTATGTAGATGTTTCCTGTAGTGGAAGATAATGACGGCAACATGGAGCGTTGAAATTGAAAATCGGGTGCAATATACGACGGGGAGTTTTGATCTAAGGCAGGTCCCCTAGCCTACTGACATGTCTATCGAGAGTGTTTTTAATGCATAAGCACTTCTAGGTAAACTACATTTCTGGTCTTTCTCTCAGGCAGCAGAATGATTAAGTCAACAGAAGAACTGACTCTGGAGCATGCCACGTACAGTTGACCTTGTGCGAAACAGTCACTTTTCAGTTCCTCTCCAGCTATTTTTAAACTCTGCCCCTGAGCCTTGTTAATTGTCATGGCGTAGCAGACTTTCAAAGGAAACTGCAGACGTTTGAATTGAAAATGGTAGTCTGAAGGGAATAGAGGAATGTGGGGTAAGAAGACAGTTTCGCCTTGGCCAACACCTGTAAATATGGTGGCTTCAATCACAAATGTATGCAGTGGGTAGGTTTTTGCTAGGAATTAACCTTACGCACAAGGGATGATGAAGAGAGAAGTAAAGGAAAGTGGGTTTTGGACTAAGGAACAAGTGTGGATAATAGGACGAGAGTCCAACACCAAACTAAGACAATGTTTAGAGACGAGTGTCACCGCAAAGCCCGTGAAACACCTAAAGTAGGTATGGACCTGGCCGTAGCTAACGGGAAATGCGGCTGGAGCTTGGGCTATTTCCCGGCGAGAGTTGATAATACCTTCCCTTCCAAGCCAAGATTCGGCTACTATGTGGAAGGGTGGTGGTCTGGCAAAGAACTAAATGATGAGTTTACTATGTATCCCTTCAAAGGAGTTTGTTTTAAACAAATATTTTGAAGAATGCAAACAATTTGAATTAGCCGTGATGTTTCAGTTCTTGAAATTGTAGAATTTCTAAGGAGCGACCGCATGTTTCCAAGAAGGGTAGTGATGAAGCAATTATACCCTTGGGAATAATTTTGGTAAGAGCACCAATAGTTGCATTTAAGAATGGCTAAGCTTTTACCCAGCATGCGCCGACTAAAAGTTTAGACAATGAGAAAAACTTAAATTTGGAAAACCAACCATAAGTTATAGAGAAAGTCTCAACAAGCATGAAGCTGGCGGAGCGAGCTATACTTGCCTTACTGGCTAGTTAGAATTAGCTATAAAAGCTAAGGGCGACTTTAATAAGTTTGTGACTAAGAGTTCTTGCTCAAATGCAACAAATAGTGGAACTATTGTTAATTTGATTTGTGAGTTGTTTTAATGTAAGCCTATAGGAAGAGTCGGGGAAGACAGGATCTTGCCTAATCGTTATTTTATTTTATAGGAAATGATGAAGCAAAAGGATATAGTTTGATTTATTTAACAATGCGTAGAATATGATCCATTTAACAAATGTATAATTTGATTTTTTAAACCATTGAGGTCTCAGACCTCCTAAATTATTTAAAGTTTGCACTAGGCAATTGACAATTTTTTGGTTTGGAACCTTTTATAAGCACTAAAATCTGCATAAGATTTTAAAATGGTGCTAAGATTAACAAATTGAAAATTTAAAGATAATTAACATAATCAAAGTTAAACAATAGGTCAGGTACAATGTGTGTACTTTAAGAATTCCTATATGGGCATCTTAAAAGTATGAACAAATAACAGCTTCGAAATTATAACAACAAGAAAAAGAGAGAGAAATTAAATAGAAGTTTCTATAACTTCTTATATTCATGCGGAAATTACGTATATAATGTATACAAATAGGGCAGGTCACTTATTGTGAAACCTGAAGAGAAAAATTAAAAAGAAGTTTCTGGAACTTCTATGTTCAAACAGGATCACGAGGAAAATGGGGCCAGTTACCCTTTCGTGAAGCCTGGATCAACGAGATTAATGAAAAGTTAAGTACTTAGAACATAAACAATTCCTGTAATAGCAAGAAAAGAAAATAGATTAATAGGCAGTTTCTAACTGCTGATATTTAAATAGAGTGAATAAGTTATAAATGGAGAAAAGTTGGGAGGGCGCCTATGGTTTGGTGAGGCCTCATTGAAATAGACATAAATTTAAGGATTAACCTAATTTGTTAGTAAAGAGTGGAACTTTGTGGATACAGTTCTTGGCCTTATTTATTTTTCTCGGACGAGCGTGGCGCGGATGAGACGTTGAACGAGCACTGGTTTCACTCTAGTCTGTTGACGTGGTTGAAAAGTTTACTATTGTAGCACAGAAAGTTTATAGAAAGGAAAGTTATTGCGGTGGCGTAAAATAACTAGTTGCATTTTGGTTTGCGAGAGTCTATTGCGTTGAAAAATTTGTAGGTTATAGTTGAATGCAGCGGACGAATTCCCACGAAGGAAGACAAATTAGGTGTTGATTATCTGTTCATAAAGAAAATTCCTTGGTTAGAAAAAGTATTTCCATATGTGAGTGGAAAATACTAGAAGGTTTAGCTTGTAGATGAATTGTTTGGCGTAAAAAATTCCAGAACAATCATAACTGTTGAATTGGTTAAATAAAGTCCAGCGGTGGAACGAACTAAGTTTTCTATAGACAGTATTTAGTTTAATAAGAATCCCACGGTGTGAGAGCTCATTCTCAGTTAACATGCACAAGAAATGCTGCTTCGTTTTACAAGATTAGCTGTCTTAGATAGACAAAGCCTGACATCGAAAATCCCGCGAAGATTGCAATTGTACAACATTTAGCAACTTCTCACTGTCTATAGATCGGTATTAAAAGCGTATAGCTAATTAAAAGCGATTATAATAATTATGTTGAAGAACATAGTACTTAGCTCATTTCTGTAGTAGGCGATCCAGGCGACCGTTAGTTAAGCAGTTGCTCTCAGCACGGAGACGAGGAGTCAAGTGAGCGAGCGAAGTGACGCGCCGAAAGTAGAGCGACAACGCACACGTCAGAGGTAGGCGGGCGGGGGGAAGGGAGGAGAGGGGATAGAGGAGAGAAACAAAAGAAGTTATACAAGCATGAGAAATATAACAAAAATAAAATATCTGATGAAAGTAAAGCTTCTTCGCAGAGCAGTCGGCTGACGAAGACTGCGGTGCCTGGCGGATTGAAGTCTAAGTCTTCGTAACTTGAGGCAATGGAAGTTCGGAGGGCGGCGATGAGATGCTGTGAGACTGGTTCTGCAGAATATGCGCTTCTGAAACAAACTTACAAGAAAAATGAACAAATGCACGGGGCAAACAGAAGTTAATGGTTCGATGTTGGTATATGCGGGAAGGAATTGTAAATAAATGAGTTAATATGATGTAATGGAGAGCAGCAAAAAGAAATTCTGTCTTTCCATGTATTTCCATAAATATACCAAGTTGGAGAACGACAAACACCAACAAGGAACAAGAACACAATATGAAAGAGGACTTACAACATACCCATCTGTTATCAAGATCCTCCTTTCCCTGACCCTTCCGTTCCCTCCTGGGTGACAATCGATCATTCCGCCAAAGATCTATGCTAAAGGGAGAAACGGAAAAAGGGGAGGCACCTATGAGGAACTGACCAGGTGTAAGCGGAAGCAAGTTATCAGTGTTATTAGAATGCGAGGGAGACGGGCGCGAATTAACAACACCGTCAATCAAAAAGTAGCTAGAAGGTGCGAGAAAGAAAACGTCAATGAAGATCGCGACAAAATGCAAAGAGAGCATCAACAAATGTAAACAAAACATGTAGGAGCAAGTACATTGATTAAGACTAATAATATACCAAATAAGCAAAGAAACTATGCGAGTAGAAGGCAAGAACTCCATAAGTAACAACAATCTAGTAGCCATAAACAATGACCTTAAGTTATAATGTGCACCAAAAGGGTTAACTATAAAAGTACTGAAATAAGCAAAAAACGTGACTTAACAAGAATATATATGAAGGTACATCGAATGTAACGACGAGAAAAAACAAGTTTGTTTAACAACAAACCACAAAGGTGCGAAATAGTTGCATTACATATGCGCAGAAGAAATATGTAACGATGTTGTGAAACGAGGATCAAAACAACCCGAGCGTGCGAATGTGAGCGAGTGAGGAAAGTAAATAAACGAGTCCTTGACCCACATAGTACAGCGAGATAACGAGTATGAATAGCTGGAGAAGTCATTGACCTGAACCAGTTTATATGAGGGAGGAAGTAGACGGCTTCCTGAATTATGGTAGCAACCCGCATGACAATAGTTGGCAGAGAGCCCGAGTTGAGATAAGACGAACTCGTCATGACCTTTGTCACATATAGATGACGTAAATGGCAGCTTGGCCTTACCCTAGCTTGTATACAAATAAGATTGACGAAGAAGCAGTTCAAAATAAATAAACAAAACAAGTGCAATCAGCCGAGACTTAAAGCAGAACATCAAGTAAAATGTCATGCAGTCATACGTAGCTTAGACATGAAAAACCAATTTAAGGACATATGAAACAAAGCAAGTAATTAATGTAAAATAATTTTGAGGACTACAGAATCCAACAATTGCCCAAAGAAAAAAGCTTAATTTTCCTAAACAGCGGAGAAACGCTGGGAGGTTGAGAGAGAAATTAGGGGTAAGAATTGTTATTCTTGAAGTTTGAGAACGCAGATTATCAGGCGGCTTCAAATGCGACTTCCAAGTGTGAGGAAGTGAGAAGGAGGCGGCCGTGGCCATCGGACTAAACAGAGAAAGAAGTGACACACGGCTTACAACAACGTGTTGGTGACTGATAGCCATGGTTTTACGCAAAGAGAAGATGGTTTTCGATAAAAGGTTTAACCAATTACCGGCTACAAAAAATGACAAAAGACAATAAACCAAGCGACAGAAGGCGAGGCGAACTTGAACTGCCATTTTGTTCGAGAATTAAACAAAACACATGGAGTAGCTTACGGCAGCGGCGTAGTTGCTAACACGAAGACATTGTTTCGACAAGCTGCTTTGAAACGTGCTGACATCGGAAACATAAGTGTTCTCTTTTTTAGAAAAGGAATTTATATCAGTGGTAACAAAATGACATTGTGAGTTGGTTTGAAGACTGGGACGTTGGATATGACCAGTAACAACCCAACCAAAATCAGTGTCTCTAGCGACCACAGTTGAGGATAATTTACGAGTTTGTTTATGAAGGCAATTGCAGAAAACATTAGCATTGAAAAGTATATCAATGGGGCTTTGATTATTAAACTGAGGATCAGCTAACCTTAAATGCAAAGGAATCTTTAAACCGGAAGTGTCGACAGAGTGACTTGGGGTGACTTTACCAATACTGTTAAGAATGAGACAGTTTAAGTTAAGATTGGTGTTTCTTTGACAGATGTCTCTAGTTTTTAATCTTGAAGACTGCAATGCTTGAGTTTTCAGATTTTCAATGCCGGATACATTGATGGAAGTAGAGTTTACTGGTAGGCCTAGTTTTTTGATTAATGATTGCGAAACAAAGTTGGGAGTTGAGGCAGAGTCGAGAAGACCGCGGGTTCGAAACCAATTTCCAAATCTATCCTGAATTTCGAATTGTACAGTGGACAACAGGACTTGCGCACTGTGAGAAGTTCTGGCGTTAGAAATGCAGGAAGAAGCATTAGTTTGTTCGGAGCTGCTCTGCATGGAGTTTGAAGAAGCAGGTACTAGTGACCTCGATTGATCATAAAAATGCAACAAAGAATGATGCGGTCTTTTGCAATGAAAACAAAGGTTGGAAGACATACAATTAGAAGCAGAATGTTTAGGTGACAGACAGTTGAAACAATATTTATTATTTGACACAAATTTCCTTCTGTCGTCAACATACAATTCTTTAAAGGATTTACACAAGTACAAAGCGTGGGAAACCATACAGAATGTACATTTTAAAGATTTGTTGAGCGGCCTAATATGTTCTCTTGGACTGTTGAAAGAAGCAGAACGGGTTTGCTTTTTCTCGACAGATGGGTGCTGATGTCCATTTGAAGAGACAAGTTTTTTATCCAGGATGTGATACAGAGGACTAGTTTCGACTCTTTTGCACTGAAATGAGAGTGCTGTAAGGAATTGGCACCGGCTGTTGAGAAACGCGATGAGATGCTCGAAAGAATACTCATCCTTGTGAGTGAGTTCGATTTCCCAAGCCTTTAACGTCGAAAGATCGAATCTGGATGTAGCAAGATGAATAAGGACGGTGTCCCAAGTTTGGACTGGCTGCTTGAGTTGATATAACGCTCTAACGTGCAATTGCATGGAGTCTACCGGGTCTCTTAGAGAGGTGACGTCATTAGGTTTTACGACTGGTAAGTTGAACAGGCAGCGAATGTGGCGAGCAATACACAAACGTACATTACCATATCTCTCTTTAAGAAGGTCAAAGGCAATGTTGTAGTTCTCTGCACTTAAAGGCAGTGACTAAACCAAGGCCAAGGCCTGGCCTTTCAAGGACGAACGCAAGTAATAGAACTTGTGGATATCGAGAATGCCTTTGTCTTCATGGATAAGGGAGCAGTAAAGTTCGTAAAAGAATACCATTCACATTCCTGGCCTGAGAAGTGAGGTAGACTTATCTTAGGGAGTAACGGTTTCGGTTTGTCCTTATGAACTGAAGCGGGTGCGAACTGGGCCGGATTGATGACCCTAGTGTCCGGTTCTGAGATACTTCGGATCAGTTGGCGGGCCTTAGCAATTCCTTCAAAATACAAGGGTTCAACCTCGTCCCGATCGGATTGAAGTTCGGGGCAGGCGGATTAAATATCGGTTTGGATTTGGTCCTAGTAATCGTAGGACCGTTCGTACAACTTAAGGCGTTGTGTCAAGACGTCTAGTTCACAATCGGCGGGATTTATTTTATTTAGAAAATTTCTAAATCTGGTGAGTTGTCCTTTATAGGAAGAAAGTCTGGCAACGAGAGTTTCATCCTTTTCAGTTGGCATGTTGAAATGGGTAAATTGATGTGTAACTTACGAAACTGTAGCGAGATTTTGAAAATGCTGTCAGGTTGGCAGCAGAAGACAGGTTGCAAATAAGACAGGCTGAAGAAGGCAGAAACGACCTCTATCACTTTCACCAGCTCTGCACGGCGAAGTTATAGCTGAAAAATTCAAAGTAGATATTAATAATTTGCAAAATATTGACAAATGGACTCTCCCGAGTTTCAGGGACCAAAGTTTGGGTAGTTTTTTGTTAGGAATTAACCTTACTCACAAGGCAAGGTGAAGAGAGAAGTAAAGGAAAGTGGGTTTCGGACTAAGGAACAGGTGTGTATAATAGGACGAGAGCCCAACAACAAACAAAGACAATGTTTAGAGACGAGTGTCACCGCAAAGCCCGTGAAACACCTAAAGTAGGTATGGACCTGGCCGTAGCTAAAGGGAAATGCGGCTGGAGCTTGGGCTATTTGCCGGCGAGAGTTGATAATACCTTCCCTTCCAAGCCAAGATTCGGCTACTATGTGGAAGGGTGGTGGTCTGGCAAAGAAAGAAATGATGAGTTTACCCAGCATGCGCCGACTAAAAGTTAAGACAATGAGAAAAACTTAAATTTGGAAAACCAACCATAAGTTATAGAGAAAGTCTCAACAAGCATGAAGCTGGCGGAGAGAGCTATACTTGCCTTACTGGCTAGTTAGAATTAGCTATAAAAGCTAAGGGCGACTTTAATAAGTTTGTGACTAAGAGTTCTTGCTCAAATGCAACAAATAGTGGAACTATTGTTAATTTGATTTGTGAGTTGTTTTAATGTAAGCCTATAGGAAGAGTCGGGGAAGACAGGATCTTGCCTAATCGTTATTTTATTTTATAGTAAATGATGAAGCAAAAGGATATAGTTTGATTTATTTAACAATGCGTAGAATATGATCCATTTAACAAATGTATAATTTGATTTTTTAAACCATTGAGGTCTCAGACCTCCTAAATTATTTAAAGTTTGCACTAGGCAATTTAATTTTTTTTGGTTTGGAACCTTTTATAAGCACTAAAATCTGCATAAGATTTTAAAATGGTGCTAAGATTAACAAATTGAAAATTTAAAGATAATTAACATAATCAAAGTTAAACAATAGGTCAGGTACAATGTGTGTACTTTAAGAATTCCTATATGGGCATCTTAAAAGTATGAACAAATAACAGCTTCGAAATTATAA
Organism: Meconema thalassinum; assembly: GCA_946902985.2. NCBI lineage: Eukaryota > Metazoa > Arthropoda > Insecta > Orthoptera > Tettigoniidae > Meconema > Meconema thalassinum. The sequence continues at coordinate 16,924,543 of OX336392.1, forward strand.
CAACAAGAACAAGAGAGAGAAATTAAATAGAAGTTTCTATAACTTCTTATATTCATGCGGAAATTACGTATATAATGTATACAAATAGGGCAGGTCACTTATTGTGAAACTTGAAGAGAAAAATTAAGAAGAAGTTTCTAGAACTTCTATGTTCAAACAGGATCTCGAGGAAAATGGGGCCAGTTACCCTTTCGTGAAGCCTGGATCAACAAGATTAATGAAAAGTTAAGTTGTTGTTGTTTGAGTCTTCAGTCTTTTGACTGGTTTGATGCAGCTCTCCATGCCTCCCTGTCCTGAGCTAATCGTTTCATCTCTACATAGCTCCGACACCCTACATCGGAGGCAATCTGTTTAACATATTCTAACCTTGGTCTACCCCTACAGTTTTTGTCCTCGACCCTTCCTTCCATAACTAAGCTTGCTATTCCTGGGTGTCTTAGTATGTGTCCTACCAACCTATCTCTTCTCTTCATTAGCAGTCGCCAGAAACATCTCTCCTCTCCCACTCGTCTTAATACCTCTTTGTTTGTAACCCTATCTACCCATCTGATCTTCATCATTCTCCTGTAACACCACATTTCAAATGCTTCAATTCTCCTCTTTTCTGCTGCACCAATAGTCCAAGTTTCACTTCCATAGAGCGCCACGCTCCAGACAAAGGCTTTCAAAAATGACTTCCTAATACCTAAATCTATATTCGATGTCAGCAGATTCCTTTTTTGTAGAAATGCTTTCTTTGCCTGAGCCAACCTACTTTTAACATCCTCTTTGCTTCGTCCATCACTGGTTATTCTGCTTCCTAAGTAACAGAAGTCTCCTACTTCCTTCAGCTTTTCACCTGCCAATTTGATCTCCATAGAGGTTTCTGATTTATTTCGGCTGCATTCCAGTATTTTTGTTTTACATTTATTTATTTTCATCATGAATTCTTTCCGAAAGACGGAGTCCATACCATTCAAAAACTCATTCAAATCCTCAGGCTTGTCGGCCAAGATGACGATGTCATCAGCAAATCTCAGAGTTGAAATTATTTCTCCTTGAATCTTCACTCCCACTTTAAATTTTTCTCTAATTTCCTTCATTGCTTGTTCAATGTAAAGATTGAAAAGTATGGGTGATAAGTTGCAGCCTTGCCTTACACCTTTCTGAATACCAGCTTCTCTCTCATGTCCTTCAACTCGAATGACTGCTGTCTGGTTTCTGTACAGATTGTATATCACCCTCCTATCCCTGTACTTTATTCCAATTGATTTCAAAATGTCAAACAATTTGGTCCAATCAACGTTAACAAAAGCCTTTTCTAAGTCTACAAAAGCCATGAACGTTCTCTTATCTTTCCTTATTCTACCTTCTAAAATCAGCCTAAGACTTAGTACAGCTTCCCTTGTTCCTACATTTCTCCTGAAACCAAACTGGTCTTCACCCAACTCCGTTTCTATCTGGCTTTCAATCATCTTGTAAATTATTCTAGACAGGATCTTTGAAGCATGAGTAATCAAGCTGATTGTACGGTAATCATCACATCTGTCAGCTCCCACTTTCTTTGGTATAGGGATGATTACATTCTTCTTGAAATCAGGGGGTACCTCACCTGCCTCATAAATCCTACACACCAAGTGAAATGAAAAGTTAAGTACTTAGAACATAAACAATTCCTGTAATAGCAAGAAAAGAAAATAGATTAATAGGCAGTTTCTAACTGCTGATATTTAAACAGAGTGAATAAGTTATAAATGGAGAAAAGTTGGGAGGGCGCCTATGGTATGGCGAGGCCTCATTGAAATAGACATAAATTTAAGGATTAACCAAATTTGTTAGTAAAGAGTGGTTGAGGAAGAGGAATTAGGAACGTTGTGGAGAAAGTTCTTGGCCTTATTTATTTTTCTCGGACGAGCGTTGCGTGGATGAGACGTTGAACGAGCACTGGTTTCACTATAGTCTGTTGACGTGGTTGAAATGTTCACTATTGTAGCACAGAAAGTTACAGAAAGGAAAGTTATTGCGGTGGCGTAAAATAACTAGTTGCATTTTGGTTTGCAAGAGTCTATTGCGTTGAAAAATTTGTAGGTTATAGTTGAATGCAGCGGACGAATTCCCACGAAGGAAGACAAATTAGGTGTTGATTAGCTGTTCATAAAGAAAATTCCTTGGTTAGAAAAAGTATTTCCATATGTGAGTGGAAAATGCTAGAAGGTTTAGCTTGTAGATGAATTGTTTGGCGTAAAAAATTCCAGAACAATCATAACTGTTGAATTGGTTAAATAAAGTCCAGCGGTGGAACGAGCTAAATTTTCTGTAGACAGTATTTAGTTTAATAAGAATCCCACGGTGTGAGACCTCATTTTCAGTTAACATGCACAAGAAATGCTGCTTCGTTTTACAAGATTAGCTGTCTTAGATAGACAAAGCCTGACATCGAAAATCCCGCGAAGATTGCAATTGTACAACATTTAGCAACTTCTCACTGTCTATAGAACGGTATTAAAAGCGTATAGCTAATTAAAAGCGATTAAAATATGTTGAAGAACATAGTACTTAGCTCATTTCTGTAGTAGGAGATCCAGGCGACCGTTAGTTAAGATCTGGACATGGCGTCCGATTCAAAAGTTTGTCTCTCGAGAAGAGGAGACGAGCCCTAGTTAGGCTCCAACTGGAGGTCTTGACGACTAAAGCACAAGCGAGGGTGAGAGCAATTGCTCTCAGCACGGAGACGAGGAGTCAAGTGAGCGAGCGAAGTGACGCGCCGAAAGTAAAGCGACAACGCACACGTCAGAGGTAGGCGGGCGGGGGGAAGGGAGGAGAGGGGATAGAGGAGAGAAACAAAAGAAGTTATACAAGCATGAGAAATATAACAAAAATAAAATATCTGATGAAAGTAAAGCTTCTTCGCAGAGCAGTTGGCTGACGAAGAATGCGGCGCCTGGCGGATTGAAGACGAAGTCTTCGTAACTTGAGGCAATGGAAGTTCGGAGGGCGGCGATGAGACGCTGCGAGACTGGTTCAGCGGAATATGCGCTTCTGAAACAAACTTACAAGAAAAATGAACAAATGCATGGGGCAAACAGAATTTAATGGTTCGATGTTGGTGTATGCGGGAAGGAATTGTAAATAAATGAGTTAATATGAAGTAATGGAGAGCAGCAAAAACTAATTCTGTCCTTTCGTGTATTTCCATAAATACACCATGCAGTGCTTTAACCTGCAGCCTGGTTCCATTGCAGAGTTTCGGAGAGTTTAAGTTGCGCAATGACATGACAGAAGCAACAACCTTGAGGATCAGGACATGAGGCGGTATTCCGGGCGGGTTAAGAGTGTTTAAAAACATCACAGGATAATGAACTGCATCTTCGACCACTACAACTGAGTCTACTGATTCGTATACCATTTTTGTTGTTAATAACTTTTTAGGAGGGCGATATTTATACTATCAGCAGAGTCATCTATTGGGGTAATAATAGCTCCTTCTTCCATCCATGAATTATCAAGGTTGGAATTTACAAACACTTGGGGACAGATCTTTTCGATCAAATTATCTAAACTGTCAACAACTTTGCACAGTCGAGCTGGAATAGTTATTTTTCCGTCATTTTCCTCCAACTTTCCATCGCCAATGTTTAGAAGGAAACAGGAAATCTCCTCAGCCATAAAATCACCATGAAGGTGTACGCGCATGTTGACAGTCAAGGGAATTGTTTGGAATTTGGTCCATATGTAAGACGGTCTCAGACAGGCATTTACTTCGTTAGCCCCTGTTCCACGGGGTATAACAGGGAGGGTCAGTCTAAAGTCACCGGCAAGAAATTCTGTGACTCAACCCATAAGTTGGTTGTTACCTCGAATGTCCATAAGTGTTCTGTCCAATGCCTTGACTCCTCCTTTGTGCACCTTCGTGCATTCATTCCAAAAAAAGAGTTTCGTCTCTCTCAGCACGTGAGCTGTGCCACTTTGCTTCGAGATGTTACAAAGGGCAGTTCCAGCGTGACTGAGGATAAGAGGGAGCTTGAAGGCAGAAAGCGCTGTTCTTCCACCACCCAGTAGGGTTGTTACAATACCCGAGGAAGTGACTGCGATGGCAATGTTCTGTCGACTTCTAAATGTACTGAGCAGGAGATTAATCAGGAAAGTTTTGCCAGTTCCGCCTGGTGCATCCGGAAGAAAGAGCTGACCACATTCTGAAACAACACTTCGAACTATTTCGCCATAGGCCATTCTCAGCTCGTTGTTCAATTTTGGAACATTATCAGCAACCACTTTGGACAACTTAATTGTGTCGTAAGATATTCACTGATATATTCTCGGTGAACAACGACGGAGTCTTGTTCTCGAGAAGGCGACGGGAGTCCAAAGCGTTCCAGTTGTTGACCAGACAATTTTAGTACTGCGCCAGAATTTATTGAAGGTCATTACTCAAGAACTGATCGGGAGATGAACCAAGACCCCAGAAAATAAATGAGTGGATAAACAATTTTTATTTATTAAAAATTCGAGAAATATGGGAAAAACTGTATGGAAATGAGTGAAATACTATAGATCTTATGCATTTATAAAAGGCAAGAAAGTAGGAATGATTTAAAGAAGGACATATATTCCATTATATGAATGTGGGAGGTCCATATTACGAGAAACATCACGCCACTTGAAGCGAGAGTTACGTCATGAGAGAGGGGAAGAGACGAAGGTCGAACTGCGGACTGAAGTGAGGAGAGGTGGTCGGAGTTACGTCACACCACGAGAGAGGGGGCAGAGAGACTGGAACTTGAGGACTGCGGAGAACAGGTCGAGAGAGTTCTTTCCAATTTGAGATTTGAACGAGACAAGACCTCGAGCAGAAACGAGTATTCTTACTATAGTGTGCCCGTTTAGACCGGAGTCCAAACGACCACATATGCATTTTACCAATAATCAGTCAGCACGAGAGTCAAAATATCCCGGAGCGCCAGATGGGTTAAAGCAAATCGCAAAAACGACATCAAATTAAAAAAATGCTTTACTGATTTTTGGCTCAATGCAACAATAAGGATAGAAGGAGATTTAATTGGGAGTAACACATCCTGTAAAATTATCTCAGTTTATTTTGAAGTTAAAATTGACTGCAAAAATGCTCAAAGTAGCATCACTCACGTGTGGCGACCCACACTCTTATTTACACAATATACAGAAATTTTCCAAACACATTTGACAATTATTTTTTTGGAAACACAAGTCTGATTAATAGTCCTGTAGACCGTGTTCCAAAATTATTAATGATTAATTCCAGTTCAAAGTTAATTGTCTCTACTGGAAATATCGTAGATCACTGTTTGAATATTTACATGATATTAACACTCGTAGAATAAATGTTCATAGAATTTTTAACTTTCACTTATTTTTCCAGTTTCAAAAATATATATAGTCGAAAAATATTATCATCATTGAAGCAACACAAATTATTTACACATATTAATAACATCTGAAAAGTATTTGACCTTGAGCATAGCATCGAAGAACTGTGCGAAGCACAACAACAATTAATTGTTCTTCTGACATTTAACATTCGAGAAGTGACTCGATTATGAACTTCAAGTTCCTAACAAAATATATGATTTCTGAATCATCAACTTGATCAATAAATGGTTGAACCATTCAGCTATTCAATTATCCACTTGGAATCATAATTATAAAAAATATTTATATTCATGGCCATTTTTAGCAACTTTCACAACTTGCAATTCTTCGACAGAATGCGGAAATTAGAATTGTAGTTTTATAATGAATTCATTTAGTTCATGGCACTAGGATTGAAAATATCCTTCAAATTATTCGTGGTTAAAGAATTATTTTTAATTGGCAGTGGTCCATTCTATTATTTGTGTAAGAACACAATATTACAACAACAACGGCAAATGTCTTCCTCTGAAGAAGAATAAACTACTATCATGACAAATCCGGGTTCTAGCAAAATCAAAGTCTAAATGGAATTCGTAAACAAGGTTGAAATAAGAACTGATGGTTTCTAAGAAATAACCTTCGGGTCATTCATACGACGAAATGTGTAGTTTCAATACTCCTACTATAAACCTGAGCCATCGAACCTGCTATTTGATTGATGCTCGAAAAAACCTCTTCATTCCTGCGACTTAAACATGCGCACCTGGGAATGGCATTTCAACTACTCCACACACATAAATTTTCTTCCCAAAATTTATACAATAAATCAAGCCTCTGCTTGTTATCAACACTGGAAGATTAATAAACTTACAAGTTTATTTTATTTTACCATTCAGTTCAACCCGTGAATTTACCATACTTATGAAAATCTTTATTTCACTTTCGAGTGTATTTACGTCATGATTTTATATAAATACTAAAATATCCTATTTGATACAAATATCATTTGCTTCCCGTTTCATGCCTCTCCGTGTTATCTGAAAAATATACTTTGCTCAATGCAAATATCAACTGTTCAACCAGAACTGACATGTTGGTTGAATGCGGGCTTGCGCTAACCACTTTCCTTCGGAAAATCTCCTGTTCCAGACTAGAAATGATTAAACTACTTCACAGGCTCTTTCTCAATACATATGATTATTAGAAAATATAATATCCAAGAATTATTTAGAAAAATTATAAAAATTATTATTATTATTATTAGTGGATTATTATTATTATTATTATTCGTTATATCATTTTAAATATGTTTAATTATCATCTCATTATGTGAGAATCCACATGTTCGAACCTTCGAATATGGAAAAAATATCCATTCCTCAACAAAAATAAATTATTAACTTTTACAGTTACATCGGCTGATTACCGTGATTTCCCAAAAATATGAAATATACAAATAAATGCTCGAAATGCTCGGTCATCGATCCTAAACTGTTCTGAGTGCTGAAAATACTCAGAATAACTCTAACAAGTCTTGCGTAAATCATTGCAAGCTTTAAATACGAAGAAAAAAATGTGTTGGTCATCTGCAGAAAAAATATTTTGTTCCAATTAGCTAGGCATAATATAATTCAAATGTGGCTTACATTTCTTGATGGTCTTGAAGCGTAGTAAACCTGGTCTGTACCAGATTTATCCATAAACATGCCCTATCGGACAAGCATGTATAATCCTTCTATCGGCCGCCATTATATACCCACAATCCGTCTAGTCAGACATAGTGGTAGTATCTTTTGACGTTTGAATTAACTGTTGTTCCATTTTAATATGGGCTTATATCAAAGCCATAACAGTTTGTTTAAATGGGGTCAGATCTAAGTGATCTCTTCTTAGATATGTCAGTTGTAACATAACTCACGGTAATCTTATCAGTACAAGAAAAACACTGACAGTCTAAGCAATCAACGGCTGTTCTGAAGATCGTTCCCTGGGCATGGTTTATTATATCACCATCTACCATGCGCTAAGCAACTTGTAGTTTCCCTTGCGTAGACTAATGAACGCCACCGTTATAGACTAGTCTTCAGTGTACTGACAGATCGAAGTGGTTAACTAGTTACAAATAATGAAAACTGACTGAAATGGATTTAAATTATCCAAGTATTATGTTATAACTGGACTGTGACAAAGTATTAGTTCTAGACAAAGTCTAGCATATGTCCATGTAGAAATATAAATATTTCCACCAATGTCTGTAGAAAAATCAATCACCTCAGTGATTCTCCTCGCCGTAAACTTACTAAGTTCCACCTCGTAGCGCAGCACTTTCGTGACTGAAAAGAACTTCTGCGTAGATCCGGCAACCATGTGCCTTGGCTCAGCGTCGTAGCAACTTGCTAGGCAAAAGCTTGTATTGAAGTGAGCTATCGATGCTTGCTCCAGCCGGCTTTTATTCAAAACTGCCAGGGTCACGCGTCATCACGTTGTAATCTAGAAATCCTCATATCTCTCGTATCCCTGGTCCGATTTACTTGATACTAATTGCATTCTCTTTCATTTGGCCGTGCCAGTAATCTGATCCCAGTCTCAAGTCTCTGCTCCATGGTTAACTATTTAATCAATAAATAGCCTCGACCTCTGCTATTACTCGCTACGTCACTTGACATCCAAGTATCGGTAAATTCCTTCCAATTCCTTCTCGAAGCAATGTAGCGCGATATTCAAATATCTGAACTTTCAAAAGCGGCTACAGCCTTTCCCTTGATATCTAGGTGTCTGAAACTTGGAATACCCATTCCTAGAGTTGGGCACATCCACCCCACACCTAGCAAGAAATAAAAATTGAAAAATTTTTATTTTTCCTATCTACACATTAAATCATCTGGTTCTTGAATAATATATATTCAAATTCGATGCATTGTAAGTTCCCACGATGTTACCAGTTCGTGTATTGGCGACTTCATAGCTTCCATTATTGTTTACTTCCACAATACGATAGGGTCCAGCGTAAAGGCTTGCAAATTTCGAGTACACTCGATTTTGCACGTCAGAGGGTGTAGGTCTTTTCACTAAAACAAGAGTTCCTACGCGCAAGGGTCTGCGAAAACGCTTTCCTCTCACTCTGCGCTCTCTCTTCTCAGCTTGGCTTCTCAACTTGTCTAAAGCTAGAGTTTCCCTCATCTGACGACTTGGTTCAATCTCAGGTGGAATAGAGATGATTCGATCCCATAATCTCGTTGGTTTAATTCCATGATGAAGCAACATAGGAATCTGTCCAGTACTCTCATGAATCGTAGAGTTGATGGATTCGGATGCTAAAGAAAGAACATCCATCCATTTCCAATGCTCATTTGGACAATAGAGGCGGCAAAATTTTGCTATTTCAGCCATCACGCGTTCCGCTGGATTGCTCTCTGGATGTCTAATAGAACAAAACAATTGTCTAATCCCAAGATTATTCATGACGGTTCGAAATTCTAAAGATGTGAATTGAGGTCCACGATCTGATAAAAGGAATTCCGGTTTGCCTGCTTCCGGAATTACGCTGTCTCTAATTCTCTTCGCACAATACTTTGCGTTTGCCTTCTGAATTGGATGTAACATAGTGTATTTGCTGAAAACATCCATGGTCACCAGAATATATCGGTTACCTCTTTTAGACTTTGGGAGAGGACCATATAAATCAGTCGCGAAGATTTCACAAGGCTTAGAAGGAATAATAGGCCGTGGTAATTCTCTCAATAATCTAGAATTATGTTTACTCCTTTGGCATAAGTCGCATTCTCGAATAGTGTTCCTGACAGTTTGTCCCATTCGCTCCCACGAAAATTTCTCTTGAATCATGTTGACCGTCTTATCTACTCCCGCATGACCTGCGATTCGATGTGCCATCCAGATAATGGGTTTTTGCATTCGTGGAGGTATCACTACTCTCAGCATCGTATGGTCGGGATCTGCAAACTTGTAGATTAAACCATCTAACATCATAAAATCTCTGGAAATTCTTTCAGTTTCCACAAAATCATCATCATTTGGATCCATGTCTCCCTGTATAAAACGAAAAATGTTTCTAAGACGTCGGTCTCTCCTCTGGGATAAATGCAACAACCTTAACCTTCTCAAGGTATCTTCATCCTCCTGCGTTAGGTTAACTTGAAAAACCTTAGATGTAGACTCCACTGCTCTACTCAATAAATCAGCTCCCACGTTCAACTTTCCAGGAGTGTGTTCAATAACTAGGTTGAATTGCTGAATAAAAAGTGACCATCTAGTTATCCTATCACTGGCAAAGTTTGTCCTCAAGATAAACTCCAATGCGTGGTGATCAGTCCTCACAATGACTGAATGTCCAATCAACATTTTCTTCCACGACTCCAACGCGAATATTACAGCAAGTGCTTCTAACTCTGTGGTGTAATAATTCCTCTCTGATGGACGAAGTTTCCTGCTAATGAACGCCAGGTAATGTCTCTTGTGGTCTTCATCTTCTTGAAGAAGAATAGCTCCAATCCCTACGGTGGATGCATCAGATTCTATGATGAAATTCTTGGTAAAGTCAGGATACTCCAATTTCACACTGTTTACCAATAACCTCTTGGCATCTTGAAATGATTGTTCACAATCTTCATCCCATTTCCATTTGTTTCCTTTCTTTAACAATTCCTGCAATGGCGCAACTGTCTTGGTGAAGTTCGGACAATGCCCTGCAAAGAATTGGCATGTCCCGAGAAAACTGCGGACATTCTTCACTCTAGTAGGTCTAGGGAAATTTGCAATTGCCTGTATCTTCGTCTCATTGGGACGGTATCCTTCTCCATCCAAAATGTGACCCAAAAATTTTATTTCCTTTCGAAAGAACTGACATTTTCGAAGGTTTACCTTGAAGTTCGCTTTTCTCAAATCTGCGAATAACATCTGAAGATGTAACAAATGTTCCTCCTTAGTCTCGGATGCAATTAAGATATCATCTATATAACGAATTGCTATCTCTTTTACGTCAGGACTCAAATTTTGTTCCAGTGCTCTGATCAAAACTGATCCAGATGTTTTGACTCCAAATGGTAAACGGCGGAATACATATGTCTGCTGGTCAAACATAAATCCTGTAAACTTCTTGGAATCTTCACTAAGCCTAATGTGATGGTAGGACGAAGTGAGATCAATATTAGAGAACCAGACCTTGCCTTGGAATTTCCTTAACAGTTCCCTAATGATTGGTGGTCTGTCATACTCTGGCAGTAATCTTGAATTCAAATTTCGCGCGTCTAAACATAGTCTCAGACTTCCATCTTGCTTAGACACTACTGCTAATGGATTGACATAAGATGTAGTGTACTTTTCAATCACATTGTTGCTTTCCATCTCCTTGATAAGCACTTTTACTTTTTCTCGATGCTTTTCTGCTACTGGATACAATTTAGCATGAAAAGGTGCATCATCATTTACCCGAATATGATATTCAAAATCTTTAATTTCACCAGGTTTAATGTCAAAAATATCGTGATACTCTTCCAAAATCTTCCCTAGCTCTGGGGACTCCTTCTCAGTGTAGACTTCTCTCCCTTCAGCTTCATGAAAAATCAGAGACCATTGAGCATCTCCCTCGATGTCTTCCTCTTATTTTCCCTCGAAGTTAATCTCTTCGGTATTCTTGAATCTGATCGTCTCTGTCTTCATGTCTATCACTGCTTGATATTTCTGAATGAAATCTGCTCCCAATATCATGTCAAAAGCCATGTCCTTCATTACAACAAACACATGTCGGAAATCATGTCCTCCAATCGTAATACATAAGTATAATTGTGTTTTACACAGAGATATTTTATTGGGTATTATTCCTTGGATCTTAATTCCTGATACTGGAATCTCCTCTAAATTCTCTTTGAGCTTCCACAGAATATAAAGCTTCTCACTCACCAGACAAAGCATAGCCCCAGTATCGATCAAAGTATCGACCGGCATACCGAATACTTCGCATGATATGATTGGCATTCTAATTCTTGTACCCATTTCTTTTCGTTCGTCATTCTGCTGAATTAAGTCATCATCCTCTGCTTGCCATTTAATAATTCTGGAAGTGAAAGTGTTCAAAATTCTATCTTCTACTGTGAATTCGAAGTTTTTTTTTCGTTACCATTCCCCCGGGATTGTTGTGTTCCCAATGGACCTGGTTCGTTGGGCCTCTGCTCCAAAAACTGCAAGTTATCTTGGTGTCTTGCTTCCAAATTTTTCCTCGTCTCCTTGTTGAACTCTTCATTGGACTGACGAGTATCTACATTCCCTCTGTTATTGTAGTTGTTTCTACCATAATATCTTCTTTCCTGGTACCTTCCTTGACTATCTCGTGGTCTTCTCCATCGAGTATTGTATCGATTACCACCATCCGGTCTCGCATATGGTTTGTAACTGTATCTGTTACTGTACTGGTTCCATCCTCTCTTATTGGAATCTTCCCTCGGCGTTTTCTCTTCTCGCTCCTCTCGAATCTCTCGAGGTGTCTGAGAATAACTATCAGCCATAACAGCGTACACAGCGTTGTTATTCTTTCCTCCCTTCTGATGGAAGAATTGAGCGTTTGTATGATCCAGCTTCTGTAATACTTCATCAAATTGTTCCATATTATAGATATCAGCAGCGATCAAAGTCCTCTGGACGTCTGCTGGAAATTGACGTATCAATGCAGTAATCAATTCGTTATCTGGCATCGGCGGATCTAAATGTTGGAGTTTAGACAGCTGTCCAGAAAAGTACGTAGAGTATCGAGTAGGTTGTGACGTCGAGAATCTCTTCGAATATAACTCTGCTCTAACTTGCTGTTGGGTTTCCGGGGACCAAAACATTTTCAATAGCCCACGAGAAAACTCCTCAAAAGTGGTTAGAGTGGATCTAAAAGCTCTAAACCAAAGAAGTGCAGGACCTTCCAAAAACTTCCCTATCACTCGGATCTGTCTTTCTTTAGGGATCTTGGAATCTTTCAGGTAATCCCCTGCTTCTCTCAAAAATTCCACGGGTGTCACAGAATCTCGCCCTGAAAATTTAGAAGGCTTATCTTCTATATTCTTAAATACAGTTATGGGGTTGGATTGAAATACTGTCCTGACCTCATCCTGTCTATCTGTCTCTCTAGCTGCTCCTAGATTTATCTGTTTCTGTTCCTTTCCCCTTACATTTGGCATTTTCAACAGATGATCAGACTGTTTCTCATCCTTGATTTGAGTTTTCATAGCCTCAAGTTCCTTCTGGTTTTCTTCTGCCATTTTCTTAATTGCTTCAGTTTCTTTACAATTCTCCTTAACATCAATGGATATCTGGTTCATAACAGCCTCATGACTTTTCAATGACCCTGTCATATCTGATATGTCCTTCTGAGTTGCTTGGATATCTTTGGCAATTACTTCAATATGGGATGACAAAGATTCCCTAATCTCCTTGATTCCCTCTTGGTTCTCCAGCTTGAGTGTGTCTTTAATTTCATTGACAACTGTGGTTTTAATTTCAGTTTGTAACTCATTAATCACACCTTCTCTTATTTCTCCCATGACAAGTTCTTTGAATTGTTCTGTCAACCGTTGAACAACTAGAATTCCCATCTCATTACTCTCCTTCTTCACTCTGACTTCCAGGTTGACCATGTCTTCACCAACTTTCCTAAGACCATGTTCTATCCTATCAGCTAAGCTTTGAGATCGAAGATCGGCATCGCGAAATTTATCGTCCATTAAACTTGCGTTAGTAGCTAATGAAGTTTCGAGATCATGTGTTTTTTCGCATAATTTATTCATTTTACTCTCAAGTGTCATTTTCAAAATTTCAGAATTTTCTTTAAATTTACTTTCCATTGAATTAAATTTACTATTTAAATTTTCTTTCAAATTACCTTTTAACCTGCTTTCTAAAGAATCAGAATTTTCTTTAAGTTTATCATTCAAATTTTCTCTAAGTTTATTCTCTAAACTTTCCTTCAAGTTATCTTTTAAAGAATCAGAACTTTCTTTAAGTTTATTTTCTAAAGAATCAGAATTTTCTTTAAGTTTATCGTTTAAACTTTCTTTAAGTTTATCAGAATTTTCTTTAAGTTTCTTTTCCAAAGCCTCAGTATTTTCTTTCATAATGGCTGCTACACGCAGTCCAGCCTCTTTTGAACTCTCCTCCAAACTCCTCATCATCCTCATCATTTCTTCCATAATTTTCAATTATTATTCAAAACTTAGGAGTATACAACAGTGGCAAACACAAGCTTATAACTAGAACAAGAAATATGAATAGCTAATTGGAACACTCTAATAAAATGAGATTTGTCCTAATGTCGACGTGATGGAAAAACAAAATTCTCTACTTTTACGAATTACATTTACCATAATATCACAAGAAAAATATGCAAGTTCTCAAATATCCTCCACCTGGATTCTAATAATATGTATGTCCAGTCATCGAACGTTTACTACTGAATTTACTTGACGCCCTAATGGTTAAGCCATTGTCAAAATTATCAAACCCATTCTAATTATTAACCAAGTTAAATTTTTAATTTTCCCCACTAATTGGGTTTCCTACTAATTTATTCATCCAAACCAGACATCTCTCAACTCCCAAAATATTTCTATAAAAATTATCACAATTTAAATCGGCATGCGATTGACCATGTCTAAATCGGGCCCCACGTTCGAAGCCATTTCTCTCTCTATCTTATTTTATGTGCCCGTTTAGACCGGAGTCCAAACGACCACATATGCATTTTACCAATAATCAGTCAGCACGAGAGTCAAAATATCCCGGAGCGCCAGATGGGTTAAAGCAAATCGCAAAAACGACATCAAATTAAAAAAATGCTTTACTGATTTTTGGCTCAATGCAACAATAAGGATAGAAGGAGATTTAATTGGGAGTAACACATCCTGTAAAATTATCTCAGTTTATTTTGAAGTTAAAATTGACTGCAAAAATGCTCAAAGTAGCATCACTCACGTGTGGCGACCCACACTCTTATTTACACAATATACAGAAATTTTCCAAACACATTTGACAATTATTTTTTTGGAAACACAAGTCTGATTAATAGTCCTGTAGACCGTGTTCCAAAATTATTAATGATTAATTCCAGTTCAAAGTTAATTGTCTCTACTGGAAATATCGTAGATCACTGTTTGAATATTTACATGATATTAACACTCGTAGAATAAATGTTCATAGAATTTTTAACTTTCACTTATTTTTCCAGTTTCAAAAATATATATAGTCGAAAAATATTATCATCATTGAAGCAACACAAATTATTTACACATATTAATAACATCTGAAAAGTATTTGACCTTGAGCATAGCATCGAAGAACTGTGCGAAGCACAACAACAATTAATTGTTCTTCTGACATTTAACATTCGAGAAGTGACTCGATTATGAACTTCAAGTTCCTAACAAAATATATGATTTCTGAATCATCAACTTGATCAATAAATGGTTGAACCATTCAGCTATTCAATTATCCACTTGGAATCATAATTATAAAAAATATTTATATTCATGGCCATTTTTAGCAACTTTCACAACTTGCAATTCTTCGACAGAATGCGGAAATTAGAATTGTAGTTTTATAATGAATTCATTTAGTTCATGGCACTAGGATTGAAAATATCCTTCAAATTATTCGTGGTTAAAGAATTATTTTTAATTGGCAGTGGCCCATTCTATTATTTGTGTAAGAACACAATATTACAACAACAACGGCAAATGTCTTCCTCTGAAGAAGAATAAACTACTATCATGACAAATCCGGGTTCTAGCAAAATCAAAGTCTAAATGGAATTCGTAAACAAGGTTGAAATAAGAACTGATGGTTTCTAAGAAATAACCTTCGGGTCATTCATACGACGAAATGTGTAGTTTCAATACTCCTACTATAAACCTGAGCCATCGAACCTGCTATTTGATTGATGCTCGAAAAAACCTCTTCATTCCTGCGACTTAAACATGCGCACCTGGGAATGGCATTTCAACTACTCCACACACATAAATTTTCTTCCCAAAATTTATACAATAAATCAAGCCTCTGCTTGTTATCAACACTGGAAGATTAATAAACTTACAAGTTTATTTTATTTTACCATTCAGTTCAACCCGTGAATTTACCATACTTATGAAAATCTTTATTTCACTTTCGAGTGTATTTACGTCATGATTTTATATAAATACTAAAATATCCTATTTGATACAAATATCATTTGCTTCCCGTTTCATGCCTCTCCGTGTTATCTGAAAAATATACTTTGCTCAATGCAAATATCAACTGTTCAACCAGAACTGACATGTTGGTTGAATGCGGGCTTGCGCTAACCACTTTCCTTCGGAAAATCTCCTGTTCCAGACTAGAAATGATTAAACTACTTCACAGGCTCTTTCTCAATACATATGATTATTAGAAAATATAATATCCAAGAATTATTTAGAAAAATTATAAAAATTATTATTATTATTATTAGTGGATTATTATTATTATTATTCGTTATATCATTTTAAATATGTTTAATTATCATCTCATTATGTGAGAATCCACATGTTCGAACCTTCGAATATGGAAAAAATATCCATTCCTCAACAAAAATAAATTATTAACTTTTACAGTTACATCGGCTGATTACCGTGATTTCCCAAAAATATGAAATATACAAATAAATGCTCGAAATGCTCGGTCATCGATCCTAAACTGTTCTGAGTGCTGAAAATACTCAGAATAACTCTAACAAGTCTTGCGTAAATCATTGCAAGCTTTAAATACGAAGAAAAAAATGTGTTGGTCATCTGCAGAAAAAATATTTTGTTCCAATTAGCTAGGCATAATATAATTCAAATGTGGCTTACATTTCTTGATGGTCTTGAAGCGTAGTAAACCTGGTCTGTACCAGATTTATCCATAAACATGCCCTATCGGACAAGCATGTATAATCCTTCTATCGGCCGCCATTATATACCCACAATCCGTCTAGTCAGACATAGTGGTAGTATCTTTTGACGTTTGAATTAACTGTTGTTCCATTTTAATATGGGCTTATATCAAAGCCATAACAGTTTGTTTAAATGGGGTCAGATCTAAGTGATCTCTTCTTAGATATGTCAGTTGTAACATAACTCACGGTAATCTTATCAGTACAAGAAAAACACTGACAGTCTAAGCAATCAACGGCTGTTCTGAAGATCGTTCCCTGGGCATGGTTTATTATATCACCATCTACCATGCGCTAAGCAACTTGTAGTTTCCCTTGCGTAGACTAATGAACGCCACCGTTATAGACTAGTCTTCAGTGTACTGACAGATCGAAGTGGTTAACTAGTTACAAATAATGAAAACTGACTGAAATGGATTTAAATTATCCAAGTATTATGTTATAACTGGACTGTGACAAAGTATTAGTTCTAGACAAAGTCTAGCATATGTCCATGTAGAAATATAAATATTTCCACCAATGTCTGTAGAAAAATCAATCACCTCAGTGATTCTCCTCGCCGTAAACTTACTAAGTTCCACCTCGTAGCGCAGCACTTTCGTGACTGAAAAGAACTTCTGCGTAGATCCGGCAACCATGTGCCTTGGCTCAGCGTCGTAGCAACTTGCTAGGCAAAAGCTTGTATTGAAGTGAGCTATCGATGCTTGCTCCAGCCGGCTTTTATTCAAAACTGCCAGGGTCACGCGTCATCACGTTGTAATCTAGAAATCCTCATATCTCTCGTATCCCTGGTCCGATTTACTTGATACTAATTGCATTCTCTTTCATTTGGCCGTGCCAGTAATCTGATCCTAGTCTCAAGTCTCTGCTCCATGGTTAACTATTTAATCAATAAATAGCCTCGACCTCTGCTATTACTCGCTACGTCACTTGACATCCAAGTATCGGTAAATTCCTTCCAATTCCTTCTCGAAGCAATGTAGCGCGATATTCAAATATCTGAATTTTCAAAAGCGGCTACAGCCTTTCCCTTGATATCTAGGTGTCTGAAACTTGGAATACCCATTCCTAGAGTTGGGCACAATAGTGCTACGGTTCATAAAAGTTGGAAGCGGAGAAGAGTGCAATTCCAGAACTTACAGTAACTTAGGAGCAAGCTACAATATATAAAGCAGAACGGAACAGTACAACCATATATTGCAGTGCTTATGCAAAGTTGTTCCACATTTCGACGAGAAGCTTTTCAGTATTTCTACGTGTAAAAGCTTATTTGAACATTACATTGAAAAATGCAAGTTAAAAGTCAGCAACGGGGAGGTCTCAATTATATTGTCAGAAATATGAATATTACCATGTGCTAAGCAAAAGCATAGGGAAGTGAAGACTACAAGGATGTCAGTTGAATTCCAGATTCACTAACATGAAGGCGCAACAGAATATCTACGCAAAGCGCAACATCACCGAGCAAAACTTATTTTTCTACGAGAGTTTTAACACATCTTGAGATACGAAAACGCTTGCATAAACGACAATATTACACCGTGATGTCTATTCTGAAGAAAACCGATGTCTATTCTGAAGAAAACCGATGTCTATTCTGAAGAGATGGAGAATCGAAGCCGGCCTACTTGCAGTGTACGGAGGACGGAGAGCTGGCGGAGCTGTTCACGGCGAGGTCATTCACCACGAGTCCAGCTGGTTCAGTCACAAACCGGTCTTCATAGCTGTGGGCGATGCTATGGAACACGACAAGTTTGGTTTGGGAGGAGAGATGCAGGTATTTTCAACAGTCCAGAAGCCAACACAAGGTAGTGAAGAAATTGTCTTTTATCATGTAGAATTGTAGTTATGTTCTGTGATTATCCAATTGACCAACCGCATATTTTTATCAGTATTTTTAACAGTATTTTTCAACAGCATTTTTCAACTGCATTATTTAAAACGTATAATTTTGTCAAAGTAATTAAATTTGTGTAGATCTTGTTATAGTGATTTTTCGTATTTTTCTACGAAGTTATTTGCCTTGTTCTTGAAAATTTCAGTCACTTGGACGAAATTTTGGCATGTTGATGCTATTAACACTAAAGTTATATTAAAGTAAAATCGTGTAATATTTTTCATATTTGCGTTAGATTTAATTTAATTAAATCTGTTTTATCGCAGCGATGGAATATAAATGAATTGTTCAGAGGAACTTAGAACTAATTGTTTAGAGGAATATAAATGAAATGAATGAAAATCCACAGCCTGTTTCCAGTCTCCGACCGGGTCAGGAATGGAATGAATGAAGTCCCCATCTAGCGGCGAGGATATGAATTGTGCCGGCTGCCGAGGCCTGACGCACTCCTCTGGGGCAATGATTAAATGAATGACAGATGAAATGAAATGATAGTGGAGAGTGTTGCTGGAATGAAATTTTGACAGGGAAAACCGGAGTACCCGGAGAAAAACCTGTCTGCCTCCGTTTTGTCCAGCACAGATCTCACATGGAGTGACCGGGATTTGAACCACGGACCCAGCGGTGAGAGGCCAGCGTGCTGCCGCCTAAGCCACGGAGGCTCTAGGAATATAAATGAATTATTTAAAAGAATATAAATGAATTGTTTAAAGGAATATGAAGCTAATTATTTAAAAGAATGTAGAGTGAACTGTTTAAAAGGAATAGAACGTTGAACGAAGTAAAGAAGGAGTAAGATTGTAATTGAAGTAATAAAATGAAGTTTATTGGAGCAAATTTAAGTACAGCATATTTAAGAAGTAACGTCACGAAGTGTAAAGAATATTTCGACAACTCATGATGTTGATTCGAGTGTCAGACATTTATTATGAACGAAAGTATTACGAAAAGCTTATACACATATGTCTAATGAGATTTAGAGCGTTGAAAAGCAAAGATGAATTTGTTAAACAAATATATTAACGGAAAGAAGTCAAACTTATATCTTTTGTTAAGAATATGAATATTTACTGATATTTCTTGAAAAGTTGTAATAAGATGTAAAGCTGAATTTAAACACGTGAAAAAGAAAGTTAACAAAGTTAAATCACAGGGTGATCAGAAAGTGAAAGTACAGAGATTTATTGCAGAAATGAAATTATAAGCACGAGGCGAAGTTATATCAGTATAGAGGAGAAATGTTAAAGTAGAGGAAGTATATGTATTGAAGTAGAAGTTTATAGTTGAATTACCGTGCAGATTAAGGAGATATGAACGTAAAGGAGTTACGTAATTTTACGAAGGGAGGCTGAGGAGTCTCTAAGTTTTTCTAGTATTGATTGCAATAATTGTGAAGTTATGTGAGTGTATTGAAGGAAGATTCTGTACAGGGTGTTTAAGAGAGAAAGTAATGGTTGTTTAATTATGAAAGAGGAGTGTGGAAACGAAGGTTAATGCCGTGCACGTCCAGTATTCACGTTTATCAGAAGATTGTTAACTCAGTAAAGAATTTCAGAACTTATTTCAGTATTTCATGATAAATAGATAAAGGTAAAAAGGAACAGTGCTTAGCTTAAATGTTTGTCACTTATGTTCAATTGATTATGACGAGTATTTATTACTTTCAACACGATAGTTGCGGTGTATGTTTGGATTTGATGTTTAAGAAAATTGAGTAGATGAAAGACTTATTGGAGGAAGAAAATTTAATCTTCGACATTATGAAGTGTAAAATTTGAGAGATTCTTAAAGAATGTATATATGCACATAGTTCATGAATAATTTTTGATTAGATATGGAACTACGATTCATAGTTGAAGCGGACCTGTATAAAATAGGGCAATACTTAATATCACGCCGTTTCACATTTTCTAACTATATTAATGCCACGTGCAAATTTAATTTTGCAGTTATTTTTGTTGAAGTGTCAGGGAGACACAATATTGAGGGAGGAAGCCAGTTTTTATACTTGTTTTTTTAGCTTAATAAACGGCTGGCGCTTTTTAGCGACTTAGTCAACGTTTATCTAAACTGATACCGTTTTCACTGTCGTCATCGTCGAAAATAGTACTACGAGGTATAGATACAGGCGCTCACTATAGATTAGACCTTATCACCCCTCGAGATGGAACTTCACAATATAAAAGTGTTGAAGCAAATTTATCGGATCGGCATAGTTCGAAGAAAGCAAGAAGAGTTGTGTTTGGAGAGCTGTTAACCTGGTCACGAACGTCGTCTTCACTAAAGTAAACCCGCTGGCCGTTCTCGAGGTGGACGGCAAGTTGCATGACCGAAGGATAGCGTTCATGTATGAGGAAGCAGAATATGCGCCAAGCCACCTCTGAGCTGCTGATGTAACGTCTTGATTCATGTCTCGCAACTTCGTCAAACTCTCCGATGCTAAAAGTAGCTTGGTCGGAACCTTTGTTAACATACTTGCACATGTATTTTATTGATTTTACAGAGTTGCAGTACTCAACATTGATATGAGCTGAGAAGGTGCGAGATACGACGGGGTTATAGGGTACCACCCAGCTATTGTCAATTTCCACTCCCTTTTTAATAATAGAAACCCCACCCTCCTAAGTGGGCAGCCTGCGATATCCATTTTACCAATAACTGACAAACGGCTGACAGCTTTACTCATTGCGACCTTCAGGTGCACATATCCCCCACTTCTCAACATTTTCTGATTGATGCGAATCCAATCTTTGCATACATATCAACCAGAAACAGATTGAGAAGATTGCGACATAATAAAATATAAGAATTATCACCCTCAAGCTCAAATATTCTGAAGCTATAAAAGTTAGCGGCAGACACGGCCTTCTTCAAAGGTGCTTGAGTGCTGTTGTGACGTTGAGGGATATTAATGCAGTAGCCATCTTCTCCTAACGTAATAAAACAAATCTCTACTTTAAAAAACCTGATAAATGGATTGGCAACTCAAACTAACACTTGGAGCGCTGCGGTCGGTCTGGATAAGTAGGGTTTAAAATACTCAATAACACGCGTTTGATATGGAACACTTTTTATTTTTCGGTTATAATCAGTAAATGTGGTCTCTAAAGTAATGACAGTGTTATTTTTAATTGTATATATGTATAACTGTGCGATACACGTGATCTAATTTGTGTGTTCCAATGGATTTTTGGTGTCATTTGCATATTATCAAGCATCAGTTTTTACGGTTGATGTAGATCAGCTGATTCAAATTTACACAGGGCTACACTTCGGACATTATTTCGGTACTATTATGCGCAATATAATGTAAATGTCGATCCTGAGTCAACGCCGAGGACATTCAAATAGAGAAATACGGTACATAAACAAATAAATAACACACCGAAGCTGTGCTACTTTTAACATTCCGAGACTAGCATCCACGCAAACCAGACGCCACTGTTCCAAGCTCCGACTTATATCGTGAATTGATGTCAAACTGATGATCCGCCAAGCCTACACCTCGTAATCGCTAAGTTCTTCGATATTCGAGCTATTCCACTACGAGTCATATAGGCCTAATTTGCCTCCCCGTGGGCACTGTACCGAATGAGTGATTCCGCTACCATTCAAATATTCAACACCAAACCCACCTTTTAACCATCCAAATCAAGCAATTCCTGTCGCCCCACGAGTTTTAATACAAGTTAAACTCATCCCTTCACCCTACCAAGCAGCCAATAATTAATTATTTAATTAATTATTCAAGTAACTTCAATCTTAACAGCACGCCCATCGTAACAGCTGTTTTTAAACTGAATAACCTTCGCTGGCTTTACGTCGCAGGTCTTCTGTCTGTCTACCTCGACAAGTGTTAGATCCTTCCCGGGGTGGAAAGGTATTATTATTAGGTATTAGGTATTATTAAGTATCATCACATTTCGGCTATTGCTATTTGCATCTTTTGGAAAGTGATGAAAACGTATATCCGCAGCCCTCTTATACATCGACTTACAGCCGTAAACTGAGCAATACACTTTGCTTCTACTCATTTTTCACTCTATCAACGAGTAAAACTTATTACTTATGTATAAAGACACGAACAATTTACCACGATCTGTTTACCAATACAAGAAACCATATACAAACAGTCACCACGTGACAAATGTACCCTACTTGGTAAGTTTCTCATTTTTACCGCTAGATGTCATATCAGATAGCTGGAGTTGCCAATTAGACCTAGCCTAACTTAACAAAATTAACTTTGGTAGAGGTAATTTTCTTTTACCAAAGTCTACTTTTCATTATAACTACAGTTACTTCAAATAAAGGCTAATATATAATGCAATATGATGATTATAAAGTGATGGTGTAAGTATAAAGTACAAACAGAAATTACATAGAAGTTCTGTTTGAACAGAGAGAGTGAGTAAAGGTCGGGAGCGCAGACAACAATGACGTGCACGTTACGACAGTAAGCTCACACTGCCTGAAAAGTGCCAGAACACTGGTTCGGGCGACGTTATGCAGCCCGCATTGCCTCATTTAATCGCGGGTTTCGCGGTTTGACCATGATCCCATACGAATTTTTTGAAAACCTTTCTTAGCGAGCACCTACGGCCCTTGAGGAAGCTGCATACCAAATTTCATTCCAATCCGTTCGGTGGTTTCTGAGATTTCGTGATGAATGAATGAGTGAGTGAGTGAGTGAGTGAGTGAGTGAGTGAGTAGTATTTGACAAATATATAGTAGATTAAAATCCCGAATACAAGCTTTCCCTTTCGGGGTAGTGCTCAGTTGATGAGTTGGACAACCTCCTAACAAAATTATTATTTTTTGTCCTCAAAGGATCTAGAAGAAAAGCTAGTTTGCTGAAGGTCACGAATTATGCAGTCCCTGTCAGTGACCCAATTGTTGACAGTAGGGGTAAGGTGGTTTTAAACCCCCACCACCACTACTCCCAATGCAAGCCGATATCTCCCAAACCCATTGTCGGAGTTTGACGAATGAGGTGTTGCTGGACTTGGGGTGACGTCCTCTTTCCTCCTGTTATATATATTTTTTAATTTTTTATTTTGTTTTTGAAAGTAGGCGATAGATTTATAAGCAAACATTGTAAAACGTGTTATATTGGCTTAAAAGAAAGGTCTCTATGTCCTTTATTTTTATGATAAAACTTATAACATTGTGTTTTTTTAAAACAGTCCAATTTTGTAATTCCTATATTTTGGAAACGAGGAATTCTACAAAAACGTTTGTCTGGCGTAAATGAAAGGTTTTTACCCCTTATACCCACAAACCAAGTTTCAAGTCTCTAGGACAAAAACTGTGCAAGTAGTGTTTCAACAGGTGTTCTACCTATAATCGCGTGTGTGCTTGATTACGTATGGCTATGCTGGGAAAAGGTGAAGGAATAGTCGTACAGAGGTCTGCGTGGTATCGTTTGAATGGTATTTTTTCCGCTGTATCTAATGGTGAGGTTATTTTTTAAATTGGTGAATTATTGAAAATCTATGGTGGTTTATTTTATTTCTTTTCTGATATTTGGAAACGCTTGACCTCTATAACCATTGCTGAAAACTAGGAATGTGTATGTGGGATAATTGCTGAACAGTCTACGGCTGAAAACTTAGGTGAGAGTGTTTTTATAAAAATCCTGTCTTTTGCCGTTGCCGATAGCTTAACCTGGGAACCCCTCGAGTCATGTTTCAAGTCGCGTGTGTTCTCCGGTCGCTTAGTCAATGTTAGGGAAAGTTTAATCCCGAAATACTTTGTTGAATCTTGTTTTGAAATTTTTAAAGATCTAATTTGTACAGCGCAAGGGATGTATAGGGCTTTAACGGTCAATACGAAACTTGTGTGCGATTTCATATATAAAAAGAAGGATGATGAGCTTTAAAAAACATTTTATATTTGCAGTAAAATGCAAGAGCTTTTCATAGTCGATAATCTGAAAGAGAGGTATGAATCCAATGTGATCAATGCCTTGCTAACAAAATTTGATAAACTGCAACAAGGACCCAGTGGCCTTGCCTTAAACAAAATCCATCGCCTACAAATCAACATTTGTCAATTCAACCCGATGAATGCTGGGTCTAGCTTGATTAAAACACCATCAGAGTTTGCCTGCCGGAGAGCTGTGGTGAATATTGAAAATTTTGACAATGATTTCTTTCTGTGGTGTGTGGCCGCATATTTTCAGCCAGGACAGCGTCACTGTGAGAGACCAGGAAAGTACAGGGCCAAGTTTGATGAATTGAAACAAAATTTAAATTTAACTCGTGTGTCGTTCCCTATGGACTTAACTGACATTCATAAGTTTGAACAAGATAACCAGGACTTTTCGTTCATGGTGTATGGCCTTGAGGGTGATGAAATTGTGGGTCCTATTTATGCTACAAAGGAACCAAAACGACACCACAGTCAACTTTTATATGTCTCTTACGGAGACGTAAATCACTATTGACTCATTAAGAATTTCAGTAGATTGGTTAGCAGTCAAGTGTCCAAGGACAAGCAACCAAAACATATTTGTGATCGTTGCCTCCAATATTTTAAAACACCTACGCCTTTGGAACGACGTAGGGCAGATTGCATATCTCAGGAAGCGGTAAGACTAATATTGCCACAAGTGGACAAAGCTGTGTTAAAGTTTAAGAACATTCGTAAGCGTGACACTGTCCCCTATGTGGTGTATGCAGATTTTGAAGCTCTCACCACACCAATGGCGGGATGAGAACCAGATCCCGCCATTAGATCAACCACACCCATTCAAAAACATGAACCCTTTGCTATAGGATTTAATGTGGTGTGTGCTTATGACCCTACAAAATCCTTTTACAAATCCCGTGAGGGACCAGATTGTGCGAAATGATTTCTGGACCAACTTGTTGAGTTGGCGGATCATGTACAACAGTAACTGGACAAACCAGTACCCATGAACCTAACTCCAGAACAGCAGCAGCAGTATGAGCATGCAACCACATGCTATATTTGTGAAAAGCCGCTGATCAGTGCTGAAGACACATTTCGTGATCACTCGCACTTTACATGAGAGTTTCGGGGAGCTGCGCACATCGAATGCAATTTGAACTTTCCAGCTCAGCAATTTATCAGCGTGTTTATCCACAATATGGCAAATTACGATATTCAGTTTTTGATTCGTGAATTGGGTCATGTCAACAAAGGATCGTTTTCAATTATCCCCCAATACCATGAAAATTTTACAGCCTTGACATGGCAGTTGGCCAAATTTTGCATTCGATTTTTGGATTCCTTCAAGTTTATGGCATCCTCGCTAAACAGTCTTGTCAATTGCTGGGATGAAAAGGAATTAAAATACACCAGAATGCATTTTAAAGATCCTGAGCAATTTAAATTGCGCATTAGGAAAGGTATTTTTCCCTATGATTTCTGTAACAGCCAGTATGTGTTAGAGCAGAAACCTCTGCCACCACAATAAATATTTTACTCAAAGCTGACACGCAGTACCGTTTCCACAAGCGTGGCAAGTTTGGCGAACGTTTTATATCAAGACGCTAGGTGAATATGCTATTCATTACCATAAACTTGATGTATTTCTGCTCACAGATGTGTTTGAAAAATTCCGCGAGTTTTGTCAACACATCTATGGCCTTGACCCGGTTCACTATTATACGAGTCCTGGGCTCTTGTTTGATGCAGCTTTGAAATACACTGAAGTGGAATTGAATTTACTTACGGATGTAGACATGGTCTTATTCTTTGAAAAGGGTATTCGCGGCGGCTTTGTGTCGCTTAACCAGCGGCATGCTGAAGCGAATAATCCCTACATGCCCTCTTATTCACAAGAGAAACCAGAATCGTACTTAGTGGACTAGGATGTGAATAATTTGTATGGCTATGCCATGAGCCAGCCTTTACCCTATGGGAATTTTGCTTGGCTGACAGAGAAACAAGTGTCACAATTTGATGTGAACATGGCTAGTCAAGAAACAGGCCGCGGATATGTGTTAGAAGTGGATGTTGAATATCCCTCATCCTTGTATGATAAACATGCTGATTTCCCATTTTACCTAGAGTGAATGGTTTCCCCAAACAGTAAAGTGAGAACTGAAAAAGTCATGGGCACAGTTTAAAACAAAAATCGGTATATGCAACATATCCAAATGTTGGTGCAATGCCTAGACCAATTCTTAGTGTTGAAGAAAATCCACAGAGGTAATTCCTTTGTTCAAAAAGCATTGCTCAAGCCATACATACAACTCAACACAGAGCACCGACAAATGGTAACACATCAATTTGAAATAATGTTTTTTAAATTTATGAACAACTGCATTTATGGAAAGTTAATGTAAAATGTCCGCAAATACCGTGGTAATAAATTGGTCAATGTTTGGGAGGGGCGGTGGGGTGCCCGGCGGTACATTGCCAAGCCAAATTTTAAATCGATCAAAATTATTGATGAGGATTTGGCCACCTTTGAAATGAATAAGACCAGTGTGGCCATGGATAAGCCTATTTACTTGGGTCAAGTCATTTTAGACTTTCCCAAATTGGTCATGTATCGATTCCACTACGAGTTTGCAAAACAATATTTTGAGGACGTATCTCTTTTGTATATGGATAGGGTCTCATTCATTTATCACATTGGCCACCGCAACCCCTATGACGTCATGAGGCAACATAGTGACTGATTCGACACCTCTTCGTATAGCACTGACAACGTGTTTTAGCTGCCCATAAAAACAAGAAGGAAATGGGTGTTTTAAAAGATGAATGCGGTGATTCCATTATGACGGAATTCGTAGGTTTGGCTTCCAAAATGTATGTCTATCGCACACTAGAACTGTAAGGAAGCCAAAAGAGCAAAAGTTGTAGGTAGAGCAGTGGTAAAATCGCTACGTGTAGATGTCTACCTAGCGGGTTTACAAGCTGGCAAAGCTATGTCACATAAACAGTGCCGGATACAATCCAGCAACCATAATTTGTATCTTGAAGAACAGAGAAAACCCACTCTCACCTCAATGGACAATTAAAGTGTGTGGGCTGATGATGACCTGCTCACCAGCCTACCATGGAGTTATGACCACGAGGAGCAGGTGTGATTTTTTTCTGTTTGATCGTTTAGAGACATGGCTTTTTGTAACTAGTAGATTTAGTTTTTTTGTATTTTGTAAGTATTTGTGTTTTTGTAATTGTAAATAATAATATTTTTGTAAATAGTGGAAACCACTTAGGCCTTTTGCTCTTTAAAGCTCTGTGCAACCCTATTTATTAATTTTGATTGGGTTGGGAATTTGAAAATGGGTAATGGAAATGGTAAATAGTTCGATTTTTTAAAGGCTGTACAAAGGTGTTATTTGTTATTTGTATATACAGGGTGTCTTTTATGTACCTTTGGAGAATGATATGTCGTGTAGGGGTCAGGAATAGAAGTTATTTGAGATAGGGAACTTGGGTCGGAGCGGCCTCCTTAACCCCTAAAATAAAGGTAAGTTAGGCAACCGACCCAAGCCTCTATTGCCTTTCTGAATCCTTTAACTCTTGGTAGGATTTAATGCACCATGTGGCTCTGGCGTAATGGATAGCGTTGCGGTGTGAAAGGCCAGTAGTCCCGGGTTCGATTCCGGACTTAGGCAAAAAAGAATGTTATTTTAGGTGTAAGATTTTTAAGCTTGATACCTGTGATAAATTAAACCGATCATTGTGCACATCGTAGCATTAAATTGTTTAAGTCCGTTATTACGTTTAAATCACGTTGATTTGCAAGAGAAAGTAAGGTTTAGCTAGGCTAGGCATGCTTAGCTTAATTTTTGCCTTAGGGTAATCATTAGAAGGCACGATCTTAAAACTACCGCAGTTTCGTAATTAGTCACAAAGTTCCTTTAATAGACAATAAAATTACAACACAACAACGTAGCACCAGACTGTATCATGTGACAACAATACGACAAATAACATAAAAAAGATATTGCCCAAGCCCGGAATCGAACCCGGAACTACCAGCCTTTCGCACCGCAACACTATCCATTACGCCAGCGCCACATGGTGAAATGAATCTTGCCAAGAGTTCAAGGATTGAGAAAAGTAATAGAGGCTCGGGTGGAGCACCCTTATTTTAGGGGTTAAGGAGGCCGCTCCAACCCCAAGTTCCCTATCTCAAATAACTTCTAAACCCGTCCCCTACACGACCTATCATTCTCCAAAGGTACATAAAAGACACCCTGTATATTAAATGAGTAAAGTTTTTTGTAATGTTAAAATGGTAAATTTATAATTAAAAAAAGTTATTTGGGATGAGTGTGCATGTCAAAAATGTTCTTCGGAAATAAATAAAGTGGTTGTGTTAGTTTCCAAAGACAGGAATGGTTGCGTGAATGTATGCCTAGAGAGAAATCTTGTATGTATGTGTGGGTTCCATTGATCGTTTGACCAGAGCAAACACGGTGAGGTAGTGTGGGAGGGGGAAATGAACACTTATATATGAATGGTGTTATTGAGTTGGAGTTGATTTTGGTGATGTAATGAATTTTTGTTCTCTTTTATGAATATGACCTTTATTTATTGTTTATTACCTTGTATGGTCTTGTATCTTCTCAATGCTATGGTTGCTTTATTACAATTGACTGCCGACAGCGCAGCGCTATGGCCTAACTAAAACCACGGCCCACTGGATGCTGCTCTCCAAGGAGCTTACAAAAGTAGTCCATACATAGAGGGCGCTTTTAGCAGCATATTAGTAGCTAACATTTCTGGCTCTCCTTGAAAGATGCGATTTCAACAAGAAAACCATGTACTATACGTACGGTAGGTTAAACACCATACGTAAACAACATTTGAACATAAATGTCAAAAACTACATCTAAGGAGAACATAATTATAACCTAACATAAACTCTAATCAAGCTGAGAATTCTTCGTTGAAGTTCTCCATCGGAAGGGGGCACAGCTTCTTGACACTTCTCGTAAAGTTCCCTTCCGCTGTTTTCACAGTGACAACTCTAATCTCGCCATCTGGTCCCGGATGAACATGAATTACTCGATCTCGTGGCCACCTTAGAGGTGGTATCCCTTCTTCAATGAGCAGAACTAGTGTGTTCAACTCGATGCGCTGATTAGAAGTGAACCATTTATTTCTTTTCTGCAATTCTTGCAAATATTCTCGTTGCCATCTTTGCCAAAGTACCTGTCGAAGTTTCTTCAAATGTTGCCAACGAGACAGTCGATTATCTGGTTCTTGAGTATGATTGGACTGTACTGGTTGGACCAGTGAATCACCAATAAGAAAATGAGCGGGAGTGAGAATATCCAGATCGTTTGGGTCTCTTGTGAGAGGTGTAAGTGGCCGCGAATTCAGGACTGCCTCAATATCACAAAGCAGAGTATACATCTCTTCAAAAGTATGTACTCTTCCTTGAGATGAAGTGTATAAATGTCTCTTTGCTATTTTAACGGCCGCTTCCCACAATCCTCCAAAATGTGGGGATCGAGGAGGAATAAATTGCCATGCTATTTGCTTTTCTCCCAAGTGAGAGGAGATGATTGGTGATTCTTTTGCCAAAAATGACTGCAATTCTTTCAGCGCATTTGCAGCCCCAACAAACGTTCTTCCATTATCTGAGAACATTTGATGACAAATCCCTCGACGAGCAGTGAACCGTTGCATTGCTGCCAAATAGGCTTCAGTTGTGAGCTCTGAGACAAGCTCCAGGTGAACGGCCTTTGTACTAAAGCAAGTGAACACTGCTATGTATGCTTTAAATATGCGTAATCTGCCTCTCCGTCGACTTTCTCGAAGTTGGAAGGGCCCCGCATAGTCCACACCAGTCACGGTGAAGGGCCTGGTGACTTTCGAAACCCTCTCTTTGGGTAAATCTCCCATGCGGACTTCTGGAACTATTGGATTGAATCGAAAACACTGGACGCATTTTCGAACGATCTTTTGTGCTTCTCTTCGACCACTTATCGGCCAATATTTTTGTCGAGTTGAATGTAATAGTTGCTCCGGTGGACAATGATGAAGTCTCACATGCTCGTGTCTCATAATAGCAGTTGTTATGTGATGATTTGCCGGGAGGAGAATGGGATGCTTTTGCTCTTCAGAGAGAGCAGAATGTCTCAATCTTCCACCAACTCGTATTAACCCATCTTCATCAATGAATGGATCAAGGCATCTCAAAGGACTTCCACGAGGTGGTGTTTCCTTTTTGGATAAACATTTGTGTGATGATGAAAAAGCTTCTATTTGCAACCACTTTAATACAGTAGTTTCTGCTCGTTTTATTTCTTCAGGAGTGATGTGGTTTGTATTTAGGTCTTTGGATCCTTTTCCCCATTTCTTGCGCTGTACTTTGTTTAAGGTATTATTGACAAATCTATGACAATAAGCAATGACTCGACGTAACTTCGAAAATGACGAAAATTTGTGCAATATTTTGGAAGTACTTGCGATGGTCAACATAACCTTTGAACTCTTCATCTCTGGCAGACTGATGTCAGGTTGCAATGTAGAAGGAGGTAGTGAATTTTCCTTGACTAACCAATTAGGCCCAAACCACCAAAGATGATGGTTAATAATATCTATGGTTGGAATCCCACGCGATATGAGGTCAGCAGGGTTTTCCTGAGAGGGTACGTGACCCCACTTTGCATTCTCAGCTGCATCTTGTATTTTTGTGACTCTGTTAGCCACAAATGTTTTCAGCAATCGCGATTCTGTGTTTATCCATCCTAAAACAATGGTGCTGTCACTCCAAAGATAAACATTTCTTATCTTGTCTGCTGCAGCAGCCTTCGTTTCTCGCACTAAACTTGTGAGTAAAAGTGCTGCTTCTAACTCTAGTCTTGGCATGGATATGGTTTTTAGAGGAGCCACTTTAGATTTTGCGCTGATTAGATGAGATGTGAACATTCCATCTTGATTTCTGTTTACTGCGTATATACAGGCTCCATATGCTTTTTCGGAGGCGTCACTGAATCCGAAAAGATCAAATTTTGAATTGTAATTTTCAGGATTGACGTTCCTTATGATTCTGAGCTGGTTTAGCTGTGGCAATGAAGAATAATATTGGTTCCAAATGGACAGCTTATCTGTGGTAACAGGTTGGTCCCAGTCGAACCCGTCCGTCCATAGTTGTTGCATTATGATTTTTCCTCTTATTAAAACAGGACTTACTAGCCCAAGAGGATCAAAGACTTGCGAGATTTTTGATAAAATCTCACGCTTTGTATACACTACTTCAGATGAGAGGTTAGCCTGATACTGCAATGTATCTTTTGTCGAATCCCAGACAATTCCTAACGTCTTACTGGCTTCTTCTTTGTCTAGGACCATCAAGTCTCGTGCATTCGATTGGATATTCAAGTGTTTTATGATTTCCTTATGGTTGGACCTCCACTTGCGCAACAACATTTGCCCCTTTTGCAATAGATCCATAAGCTGACGATGAATTTGTATTACTGCATCTACAGTATCGCCACCGGTGATACAATCATCCATGTAAAAGTCTTGTCTCATAATTTTGGCTGCTACTGGATATTGAGGGTCATAGATATTAGCAAGTTCGCGAAGACATCTCATCGCGTGGTAAGGTGCTGACGCTGTTCCGTAAGTGACAGTGTTTAGCTGATATGTTTTTATTGGTAACAGTGTATCCCTTCTCCATAAAATGTGTTGCAATGGTCGATCTTCATAGTGTATCATTATCTGCCTAAACATTTTCTCAATGTCAGCCGTTATTACATACTGGTGCATGCGAAATCTGAGAATGATGTGAAATAAATCTGCTTGTAAATTGGGACCTTGAAACAATTTGTCATTTAGTGATGTTCCTCGTGTAGTTTTGGCGGAAGCATCAAACACCACTCTCAATTTCGTGCTTGAGCTCTCTGGACGTAAAACCGCATGATGTGGTATAAAATAACATTTGTCTGATTCGTCCTCAGCTGTTTTTTCAATGTGTGACATATGTCCAAGTGCTTCGTACTCGTCCATAAAGTCACAATATGCCTGCTTCAAATTTTGTTGTTTGTTGAATTTTCTTTCCAAAGCGGCAAGTCTTCTCTTCGCTTTTTCTTTGGACTCGCCGAGAGTAACTCCTGGCCGTATGGGCAATCTAACCACAAATCTTCCAGATGAGTCCCGCGTGGTTGTTTCAGCGAATAGTTCTTCGCAAAATTGCTCTTCTTTTGTATAGTGCTGCGTTTCTGGGATTTTTTCTTGTAGCCAAAACCTTTCGAGCTGTTGTGATAATGTATCATTAGTCATTGTGAGACACGTAGACATTCCTTCAGCTTTATTTTCTTGTATTTCTCCACCGAGAATCCAGCCCAATTTTGTATCCTGCAAAGCAGGTTGACCAGCTATGTTGTTTTTTGGTCTTCCAACGACGATTTTCCAGTAAATGCTTGCTCCAAGCAGCAGGTCAACATCTCCTGGCTCGTTGAATGAAGGGTCTGCAAGTTGAATATTTTTTGGCATGACTATCTCATTGATGTTAACCTTATATTGGGGTAGTCGTCCTGTGATGGAAGGAACAACGTAGCATTCCAAATCAATGCTGTATTGACTATCCATGGAATAAAGTTGTATACGATTGATTCCCTTTGCTTCAACCTGGGCACCACTAACACCGCTGAATTGTTGATTCTGGCGAAACCACTGTAAATTAAGCCTTTTGCTAAAAGTCGTTGTTACCAAATTTAACTGTGCACCAGGGTCTAATAATGCTCGGCAGGTGATTCTCTTTCCTTTATTGTCCACTACATTCACAAGCGCAGTTGACAGAAGAACTTGTGATGTTCGAACTCTTGTTAAATTGACGCTTGGCCCTTGGCCTAATGTAGATTCTTGCAACTGAATTAAGCGATTTGCTTCTGAAGTTGTGGCCTTTTCTTGGCTTTCTGAACTGGCACTGTCTTTGTGCAGTAACGTGTTATGCAGTGAGTTGCATTTCTTGCATCTTGTTCCACGGCAATCTCTTGCTAGATGTCCAAATTTTAGGCAATTTAGACAATGTTTCTTTTTAATTAATAACTGTCTTCTCTCATCAGGCGTTTGCTTCAGCAACGTTTCACACTGAAAAATGAAGTGGTTTCCTTCACATATGTTGCATTTGAATGAAGGTGTGTTGATCATTAAAACCTTCTTATCCTGTTTATTTTCCTTCTGTGTATACTTGTTTCCCGGACTCTGTTTGTTTAATGTCTTTGATTTGAGGGTTTGTTTCAACAACATCAGTGATTGACATCGTTCGGCTAAAAACTTTGTGAATTCTTGTAGAGTTGGCATATTTTCTGGTGTGCGATTCTTGATTCTTTCTTGCCAGTCACGCTGTTCAAGATAATCTAGTTTCTGCTTAACTAAATGGATTATTAAGGTATCCCAATGATCTACTGGCTGATTAAGTGATTTTAACGCTGATATATTCGTTTGGATGTGCCAATTCAATTTTCGCATCGAGTCGGCTTTGTTTTCCTTCTCGATTTCTGGAAATTTGAAAAGTTCATCCAGGTGGGTCTGTATTATCATCATTTGGTTGTCGTATGTAGCGTTTAATAGATCCCAAGCGTTGGTATAGGTCTCTTCGCCTATGGTGAATCCTTCGATGACACTTTGAGCCTCTCCCTTCAGTACTCCGACAAGATACTGGTGCCTCTGTACATTTGATAGGTTTGAATTGTTGTGAATTGTGGATTCAAAGCTATTTTTGAAAAACCGCCACTTTTTGTAATCACCGTCGAATTCTGGGAGTTTTATTTCTGGCAATTTTGACACATTAGAATGAGTTGTTTGAGGAAGTTCTTGTACTTGAAGGTTCTGGGTATTTGGGGATATTTGTTGTTGTGATGTCTCGACGATAGCGTGTAGTTGACTGACTGTGTTGAAATATTGTGTTTCAAATACAGCGCGTTCACCCTCACATTCTGCCAGAAATACGTCCGCTTCAGTTTCATCTTCCGGTATATGGTCTTCGATAGCCTGTTGAATGTCGTCAAACTCTTTCCAAATGCCCTCTATTTTTTCTAATTTTACCGTTGCTTCAATTGGTGTGGTGTGTTCTGAGATCGAGTTGGCTGTTCTAGTCACGAATCCTTTTACTCGTGCGCGACTTTGTTTTAGCTTTGTGAATTGCGACATCCTGAATTGCGATTAAATATAAAGTTGCGTAGGTCTGTGCAGTGACCAATGCAATGAAGAAATGCCTATTGTATTCAATGAATTATATGAATTTGCACAATGGGATTTGAAGTACGGTAGACCTAGCTCAATGTTTTATTTGTTTTGGTAGTATGACTCTTGAATTATATATGACACTGCTTTGGCTATTGCGTTTACGTTTCAGCTGTCGATTGCGACGTATATTTGTAACCTATGAATGTCTCTCCAATTATGATTTATTTGATACTCACAGGAGTCGAGAGTTCCGCTGTTGGGCGCCAATGTTATTGAGTTGGAGTTGATTTTGGTGATGTAATGAATTTTTGTTCTCTTTTATGAATATGACCTTTATTTATTGTTTATTACCTTGTATGGTCTTGTATCTTCTCAATGCTATGGTTGCTTTATTACAATTGACTGCCGACAGCGCAGCGCTATGGCCTAACTAAAACCACGGCCCACTGGATGCTGCTCTCCAAGGAGCTTACAAAAGTAGTCCATACATAGAGGGCGCTTTTAGCAGCATATTAGTAGCTAACAAATGGTAAATAGTTATTATGTTTTTTCAATAGTTTTGTTTCTATCAAATGCAGCGGTAAATAGGCGTTATTTTTGTAAAACAGTCTCACCTGCAGTAGTAGTAGTAGGCCTCTACATTTCTGCAAACACATAAACAGACTGCATCATCGCCATAGTCATGCACTCGTATCAACACCATTGACAAAAACATAAAATGGAAAATCCATGTTTCGATATCAACAAAATTCAAACTGACATTTAAAAAAAGGTGGAAAAGTGGATAAATATTAAAATTGAAAAACGTTAAACTGAAATTGTTTAAAAAGTGTAAACAACAAATTGGAAAAGTCATGTTTCCATATCATTTTTTATTTTTATTTAGTCAATTTACCCTCTAGGTTGGTGGTTCCCACGGACTCAGCGAGGGAATTCACCACTACCTCCTCTATGGGCAGTGTCCTGGAGCTTGGAACATCTGGTCGGGATGGATACAACTGGGGAGGTGTGATCAGCACTTCGCCCAGGCGGCCTCACCTGCAAAGCGAACAGGGGCCTCATGAGGGATGGGAAGGGATGGAAGATTGGGATGGATAGGCTAGGAAGAGGGAAGGAGGCGGCCGTGGCCTGACAGTAGGTACTGTACCCTTATATACTGGATGATCCACCAATATCCTCCGGCTGGAAATAATCTGGGATTGTAGCATCTTGAAGTCCCGGCTAAAAACGACATGGTGCCACTTGGCGAAAACACTCAGAATAAGGGGCAGGATTTTCTCAGACGGAATGTGCTGCAGTAACAAACTACAGAACAGTAGGGTCATCTAACTACATAGGATAAAGAAAGTCTCAAAAAATCTTGGGCGTAAGGATGCGGATTAGGCCCTTCGGGAACTTCCACCCTACAGCACATTCCTCTACCATCTAACTACAAATATAATGCCAATTTCCTATAAAACAATCAGGAAATCGTCAACACGAATCCGTCTATTTATTTTTAAAACCAATATACTTCTCGTGTCGTCGAGCTTCGATTAAACGCTCTAAAAAAAAACAATGAAATAAATAAGAATGACCAAGTGTCATTAATCCACATAAAAATACAAATCGTTTCCTTGAGAATCCGTAAAAAATGTTATGTGAAAGCTTCAGTAAGCTTCTATACAGCGAACAACTGCTGTTCCCTAGGTGACGGGAGTTTATAACAAGAAAAATGTTATAAGCTATACATTTAAATAATCCCAAAAATAAATGACGTTGCCCCTGACGTAGATCTCCGTCATTACAAATACTATTCATTACTCTATACAATTTATCTCCCGCACCCTAACATTAAAATTTCTTCCTCTAGGAAGCGCAAAATCTCTACACAACTCTAAAGTTTAAATTAAAAATATAAAACACTCCTAAATCTAATTACGAATCTATTCGAGAAATATTTAATACAACATTATATACAATAAAAATTATCACGTCGTGGTTCATCGACTACTTACTTAAAACAAAAATATATAAAACACGTTCCTTCCTTTCTCCCGACAATACAACATGTAATTGTCCTTCTACTTCACTCCTGCCTCTAAACGGGTTTCAGAAAAATATAACTTCACTCTACTATGTCTCGTTCGTGGTTTGCGTTACAATCTGGGATTCTATAATCCATACAAATAAGTAGAGACATAGCTCAAAAACCTCCTACAACTAATCTGTTCATGAAATAAATATACTTAATAAAAATACACATTTCCACTCGTCGAATAATTACCATAAATTGAAACATTAGGAAAAGAACCATTTAATAGACCTCAGTTTACTCTCAGCTTCAACAAACATCCATTAAATCCTATAATTTCTATCAGATTTAACTTCATCCAGGATCCGCTGTCCTGTGAATTTCAAGGAGTTTCAACTATATTGAGACTATTTCAATAACATCCACAATTGATAAACTTCCATAACACTGCTCTCATAACTTCTTACTTCCATGAAATACACGCGTCAGTCACTACAGTCATTTCTACAAAAATCGATCAATGGCTACACACTGGCTCATTGTCTCACAACAAATACCTCCGTCTACAACGGGAATAATAAATCTCATCCATCGAGATACTTCGCTGTTCTTTCAATACTATTCCTTTCTCTATACTCTCCAATAATAAACTCTTCTTTCAGTTACCACAATCTTAATAACAATATAATAAAAATACTGGTTCTATCCATGAATTAATTTAACAGGTAATGCGATAAAATGATAATCTTCAAATAAAAATCTGATTTTTTGCCTCACTCACATTTCTTAAAAATCTTTCAACAAACTGTAATATTCCTTGAATTCCTTCGTTACATTAATTCTTACTTCAAAATACGCTATCATTCGTATTTGTTAATTCCACATTACAATTCTTTATAGATTCTTTCTTTACTGTCTTTTCAACAAATTCCAATGCTTTAAAAAATATTACTCACAAAATTTCTTCACCAAATCTGTTTAATTATTTATCAGATCGTGACTTTATATAGATCAACAATAGATCTTTCTGAATCGCATTCTTTGGCATATACTTTCTATCACATACTTGAAAAACATTTCCATCATTACAATCATTAATAAAACATAGCTATCGTGCGATTTTAAACACGTTTGAATTTTACTATAACTATTCTGAACTAAACTATAAAATCTCCCTTCAAATTTCGAATATCGCAAAAATCGAAAAATCGAAATGAAAAATCCCTAAAATTCCGAAATCGTCGAAAAATACGACTAAACATCCACATGATGTTTTTACGAACATAAGAATGAAAACTGTAATAATCTAATAAACAATATAGAAAAATGGCATTCAACAATAGTTGTCGGATATCTAGATATATACAATTCTACAAAGTGGGATGTTCAATCTTGGTCCGTAGACTACCTTGTGCTGGGTTAAAGTTGACATGAAGCGGACTTCCTTTGGTTACCCATTAGAAACGGAATGTTTCTAGCGGCTTAAGACTGCGTGATGTTCAGCATTCTTGTCCAATTCTCCCACCGAATATCTCGTTCGGTCAGGTCTCGGGATACGAACTCGATCATCATCGTGCTGTCGCCCCCTCCGCCGATGACTCTTCTGGGTGAGATAGGATAGCCCTTTCTCTCGCTTCGGCGCCGGGTCATTCCCTGGCTGCCCTCGTTCATGAATTCGTTTGGTCTTCTTTCCCCAAAGTTCCCTGTAGATCGTCATTTGAGATGGTAGAATGACTGATGATTGTAGAATTTCTATTACGGGAGAGATGAGATGTTAATCTCCCCCGAAATGTTGATGTTAAGTCATTTCGGATGTTCTTGATGCCATCATAGCGTCGTTCCCATAATTGTTTAGGCGGTCATCACGACGCTTGTAGAATCGTTAGGAAATTCCTCCCTCAACTTTTGGAATTTCACCATACTTGAAGCTGTGGATTTGTTGTTAATAATATATTTATTTCTTCGCTGAATGTCGACTTTTATGTTACTTGCACATTACTAAGTGCCTTCGATGAATATTTGCTATTTTCTTTGTTCAACTTGTAGAGTAGCTTGTTCGAACGTCCTTCTGCTTCGAAGTCGTGATTTATAAGAATCTCGCTGCCTCTTCTCTTTCCCCCGCGTCTAATTTCCAAAACCGCGTCCTTTCTCAATCCATGGCTCCGATTGGTCGCTTATAATAATTGATCAAACTCTTCATTCATTACTTAAATACTCGGCTGTAATTATAGTCAATCGTTCTTAATTATCATTCAACACTCTTGATGATGGTTTGATATAGTAACTTTGTCCTAGTAATTATATATGTTAATTACTCTGTTGGTTTTAATTTTAATAAGGCGGCTTCTCATTGGTTCCAGTCGCGTGTCGAGCTCGCGCCTCTTCCCCTTCTCCTCATTCTTGCCACGCGCCTTGCTTCTCTGTCGGGAATCTCACTCGGGAGTCTTCTTTGCTGCTCGGGCTCTCTGTCGTCTCGACAAAACAAGTTCCAAGTCCCCTAGCGGCTACTAATCTGCTATTGGCTGGCCGAATTAACTCAGTTAATTCCCTCGCTCAACAAACCTGTTTTTGTGTCGACTTGCAGCATCGTTATATTTTAACATGGGCCAATTTATAAAACTTTCAACTAGATGTATGATTTTCTGGCTCGTATCTCCAAACGAGTACAGTACCATCCCGCAATTTTCCAGAAGACGAAGTGGGAAACCACGGAAAACCACTTCGAGGGTGGCTGAGGTGGGAATCGAACCCCCTCTACTCATTTGGACCACCCGAGGCTGAGTAGACCCCGTTCCAGTCCTCATACCACTTTTCAAATTTCGTGGCAGAGCCGGGAATCGAACCCAGGTCCTCCGGGGCGGCAGCTAACCATGCTGACCGCTACGCTACGGAGGCGACTTCCATATCATCAAAAACACAAAACTTTAAACTGACATTA
The DNA here is from genome assembly GCA_946902985.2 of Meconema thalassinum. Lineage (NCBI taxonomy): Eukaryota > Metazoa > Arthropoda > Insecta > Orthoptera > Tettigoniidae > Meconema > Meconema thalassinum. The sequence goes on from OX336392.1 coordinate 16,963,832, forward strand.
AAAAAAAAATTGGAAATGGAGAATTGTCAATGTGTGAAATGCGAAATGAAAACATCAGCCAATCACGATCATCATTTTAGCCTATTTTCATTTATGAAAAAATAGGCTTATGAGATCACCTCTTGTCCGTGTGTCCGACTGTGTGAGCGTGCGTGTGTGTGATGGATTTTTGTGTGTCCCCCATAATAACTTCTAAACGGCTGGAGCGATTTCAATGAAAATCGGTAAGTTCATAGCACTATTCTGGGCGACCCCGACCGTGCCCTTCAAATTTGGTACGTCTCACCAATCCAACATGGCGGCTGTGCGAAATATTTCACCAGCATTCAATATCTCCAAAACTATTACCGATATCACCCTGGAATTTTGTACGGTGATAAAGGAAACTACTAGAAGTTCACCTATGTGACTTTTGAAAACCTGGTAACTACAAAACCTATATGGCGGCCATGCGAAATTGCGACTTTAAATAGACGTTTCTCGCGATTTAACCAACCAAACTCAATAAAACTTGGTACAGTATATGTTTATACACATCTAACCTCGTTCAATTGTTTACATAACCCCAAGATGGCGGCTGTGCGAAATATTTCACCAGCATTCTATATCTCTGAAACTATTACCGGTATCACCATGAAATTTTGTACGAAGATAAAGGGCACTACTGGACGTTCATCTATGTGCCTTTCAAGAACCGGTTAACGACAAAACGAATATGGCAGCCAAGCGAATTTGAAAGTTTTAAATAGACGTTTCTCGCGATTTAATGATCCAAACGCAATGAAACTTCGTACAGCAAATTTTTATACACATTGTGATGCACTGGTATCTAATTTAGTTCAATTGTTTACGTAACCTCAAGATGGCGGCTGTGCGAATTTCGAAAATTAAGTTTTTATTTCTTGTGTTCTAATCATGCGATCCAAATCAACATTTGCATAATGAACATACGCAATAATCATCATCTAATTTACATAACTCTATGGCCTACTTATATTAAAATCCAACATGGCGAGCATCCGAAATATTAAGACGGTTCTTAATATCTATTAATCTACTACAGCAATCAAACTGAAATTTTGTATGTGTATAGAGGCTATAAGCATAAGTTCACCTATGGGACGTTCAATAACCTGGCGAGCACAAATCCAACCAGGCGGCGACGCGAAATTCAAATATTCAAATAGATGTTTCTTGCGTTTTAACCATCCGAGCACAGTGAAACATGATACGCTATATGCTTATACAAATTTTAATCGACTGGCGTCTAATTCATTTAAATTATTTTCATAACCACATGATGGCGGCTGAGCGAAATTTTAAAAACCCGCTTTTATTTCTTGTGTACTAATAATGCGATTGAAGTTTGAATAAAACACCTACACAATAATCTTCATGTAATAGAACATAAATCTATGGTCTATAATATAAAAATCCAACATGGTGGCCATCCAAAATATTTAGACGGTTCTCAATATCTACGAATCCATTACAGCAATCAAACTGACAATTTGTATGTTGATAGATGCAATTAATATTAGTAGGATATATGAAAATAGGCTATTTAGTTCTTCAAGGAACTACTTGTTAAAAATTAAAAGAACATCGTGCAGTTGTAAGCCTTTTTTTATTTCATAGCAATAATAATAAATTTATTAAAGCACAAAATATTGAGTGTTAAATTGCAACTAGTTTGCACAGAACTGAGACAGAGATAACCTCCTCTGCCCACACCACATCACGTGGTATCGATCACATCTTCTACCACATAGGGCACATACACAATTTAAGTCTGGCTGATGAAATCTTCTGTTATTACACACTTTGAAGTGGAAACCATGTACCGAGAATCTCGTTACCAGGTGCCTCAGCTCGTAGCAGCTCTCTGTCCAGTCCCGTGACGTCATCGCATCAGTCGCGTAAGATTCTTGCCAGATGCAATAGGGATTTACAAAAAAAGAAAAGAATACAAAAAATACCAATTCCTCAATCCTTTTTTTTTTTTTTTCAATGTTCATGTCCATGCATTGTTAAATTCCCTTTCATAGCTCTCATCACAATCAGGGCTGCCAACCTCTCTCCCATTGAGGCATCACAGGATGTCAAACGTTATTTAGCTTTTTTCGCCAACCTTTTATCTGCCATATGTCACCAGGATGACTATGGCGATAAAAAAAATCGTGTTCTTTACATGCTTGATCCAAAAGATTAATGGGTACATCACCACGCTGCAAACATTTTTCAAGACGAGTTCCGGGGCCACAAGAACAATAACCAGGAAGGTGGATTTCGAAAGGTACTGTAAGTATTGAATGCATTTGTCCTGACGCCAATGCCAGTACAGGTCTGGCATATCCTTTTCCATCAATGGTGAGAAGGTTTGATCTTCCTCCTCCTCCTCCTCCTCCTCCTCCTCCTCCTCCTCCTCTGTGGACGATGTGTGTTGCTTTTGTTGTTGTTGGTCTTGCTTTTTCACGCCATTACACCCGTGGAATAAGGAAACAAAGTCATTACACTGACTTTTAGACCGTGATACAGTTTGACCAGTTGGCAAGTAGCACACTGACGCATAGAGGGTATTTTCACCATGGCCACTTGCTTATGGTGATCGTAATCCGTACATGGTTGCAATTCACTCAACACAGGGTCTTTAGTCCATGATTTTGGAACATGTTTCCAGATTTCTTTCACAGCATTGGCTGCCACATAATAAATGAACCACTTGGGGAGCGCTAATAATTCCTCTTTGGTAAAACTGTCCAGTTTCTTTTTGCACACAAAGAACTTTCCAATCGCTTTATCTGTAGCATCCCCTCTCTCCATGGTATCACGTACTGTAGATGTTTACACGTCGCTTGTAGGAATCTTACTGGTGTCATACACAGGTAAATCTTGAGTGTTAAATTTATTTAACAACTCCCAGCAGGCATTGGTGGTTAACCAATGAAAGAGATGCCACACATGGGCTAGGGCTGATTGATAATGTTGCCACAGGGACAGCGGTCCATGAGTGATTGCAGTGAGGGGCACCCCAAGTCCATTAAATCAATACGTTGACAGTAAGGAGCCAAAAATGGTTGTAGCCATTGCTGTTTTTCATTACCTTTTACAAATTCCACATAGGCTGAGGACAAGTAGGCTTTCATTACCATTCCAAATATTTATACGAAATGGTTCTTTGATTCCAGTCTAGTTGCATGTGATTTTCAATCAACTGGATTTGTTTACGGTCTTTTTCACACAACAGATCAAGCATAGGGCGGTTTAAATACCAAATGCGTAGCTTGCGATATCCAAAAGGTGGAACAATCGATCATGGCAATTTTTTTAAATATAAATTTGTTATCTCCAATTTTAAACCCCTGACAATACACAATCAGGTGCGCAACATGTTGACGCTTGCCTGGACAAAGTCCAACTGATGACTGACTATCGACCACTAAAGTGTGCCCATGGCATTGACTTACAGCCCATTCTAGTTTTAAAAATTGATGTTACGGTATGACAGGGGACATGCAAAATAATAATAATAACCACAACCTATTTTTATTACATCATTTTATTGTCATAACACGTCTTACGTGCTTTTGTTATTTTGGGATTGGGACGGTACCAACTCATACAACAATACAGTATTTTGTGTCCCAATGATTCTAAACTAGGTGTTTTTGACTGTGAGCTGCTCACCGAAGCACTGTTGGCGCCATAAGGTCCGCACGTTTCGTAACTTTTTTCATCACTCATAGGCACTAGTGAGGGGTAGCTTGAATGGCAGGGTATATTACCCACCTCCATTCTACACAGGTAGGGACAGGCGGGTGACCAGCGCTGTTGTTCCTGCATGGGTTCATCTCTCTCTTCCCGTTGGTCTACGGTTGGAACAAAATGCACATTTCACTTCATCACTTGTTTTTAAATAATAGAAACCAGCGGCTGCCAAGGCTTGAGGGTTTATGAAAGGCACAGGCCACGTCGCAAAGGTCTTGAAACGTTGTTCCTCAGAGTTTAAATTCATGGGTGTGACACCTCTTGAGGCTTTAAAGCAATGCATAACTGAGCTGCTTGACGTGGGTTGGCCTGTTATTTATACACTCGTCACTTGGTTGGACAGTGGATAATAGTTGACTTGTTTGTGATGAATAATCAAACAGTAGGCCGTGGTATTGGCTGGTATATTGTCATGCGTTTCAAAATCTAGTCGAATGTCAATATTGGATTGCTTGACAGACTCTTCCAAGTATAATAATAATTATATCGTATGGCCTCGAATGCCGGGTGCAAGCTTTGTTAATTGACACCCAGAGGGCAGCTTGCATGTCGAATTTCATCGTTCCTTTCAACGCTATGAAAGTCAAGGAAGTTAGATATCTAAGCTCCATGACACTACAGCGCTTTCTAGTAGAGAATGGGGAAACATTGTGTTGGGGGAAAATCCCGAGATTAATTTTGCCATTGAACACGGCCTACTGAATTCAAATGGGTTCTTTAACATGCCAACAACGTATGACATCCATGTCGTGATTTTTGTTGGCTTTCAAAAATCACTTACCACGGGCAGGAGCGAACCTGCAAGCTTGGGGTTGGTAGTCCGACACGTTAACCACTCACCACCCGTGGCAAGCACTCTTCCAAGTGGGAACAGTCAAAGACAATCAGTGGCGCCCTTGCCTTAAACGCTTGGGGTGACAGCATGGGGCTGTTCTCTTCTTGATATACGACCATCGAAACTTAGAAAACAAGTCGTACAGGGGGCCAAACTTATTTTTAGTAAAATCCAAACCCAGTCCTTCATAGGGAAATAGAGCTCCGTTGTGGAAGAGACGTGCATTTCTCAATTGCTGGTTATCAAATTGCGTCGCATCTTTGGTTTGTTGATACTTGCGATTCGTTTGAAAACCCACGTTAATGTACAGAGGTCTCTCTGTATAGCGGGTTGTTTTTACAGACCAGTTGTGTGTGTTGGTGGTGGGCAATAAAGGGTACTCATGGAGCGCCCAGCTTCCAAATTCCATGGGTAAAGGCATATATCTTCCCACAATCTTGAGCATGCCCAGTTTTTTGCTATCGGAAAGGGTAACATGGGGTACTTTCCATAGCATTCGTTGTAGTTGAATTTTTGAATCTATGGGTGCATCTTCGGCTCCCTTGAGTGCATTATTATCACTCCTGTCCCTAACCAGATAAAGCACTTGCCTTGCGTTGACTACAATACGCTGATGGTCTTCGGCATATCCTAAAATCAGTTTAAGAGGTAAACATCCAGTAAAGGTTCCATCGATGTGTACCATCCATTCATTGGATGAGTCAGGGGACCAACCTGCCATGCAAAGTTTTCTCCCTTCTTACTCACTAGAAGAGGGGTTTAGTTTCATGACACTTGAAATACCCACATTTCGAGTGCTATCCACCACAATATCGTTAATCACACAGCGCACCTCAGAAAACAGAAAGGCAAAAGCATGGTTGGCTAACTTGGATGTTGTGGGTGTAGAGCCATCGGCTTTGGTACGCGGACCTTCAATCTGAATGACACTTTCATGCGGTAGGGTGTAAATATCTTGGTTGTTGATAACAAATTGAATTTCATCATTGTTATTGAGTACAGGTGTTCGAGCTTGATATGAATAAAGATCAATTCTTACCACCCCTTGTTGCTCCTCGATTCGGTTCACTACTTCTAGGATATAATTCGTCATGGGGGTTGACGTGGTAACCCAAATGCGGTAAAATCTTCTTGCCCTTAGATGCTAACGTGTATTCACGTGGCAAACAACTAACACCATTCCAGGGCGGTGTTGTTGCTTTATACACCAACTTCATAGTGGCTTTAGAACCGACTTGTAAGTCACTAGTGTGGTAGAATCTAGTTGAATGAGTTGTTGATCGCTATTGCTCAGTCTTAATGTTATATTACCAATACAATCAACAGCCACAGAATGAAAAATCACCACTGGAGGGTTTTAACGATTAATATAGCCATTGGGTGATGTCACAATAAAATCATCAAGCTAATGCGATGGATCTTGATTGGTGTACACTTGGCTAATGATATTACACGTCACCGACACGTGATGGTCCTCAATCAATTTCACTTCATAGTCTGAATCATGTTTTTGTTGGGTTCCAACACACGTGGTTTAAATCCTAGTAAAGGACCAATGGAATCGGGTTGTGTTTTAAATTCAATCTTAAACGTAGAGATAATAATGCAGTGATGAGTGTTGGTATTTTCTGTAAGTTCAAACTTGTGTGTTCCATCAAGAAATGACTTTAAACCATATTCATTGATCACCACCACATAAATGTGTTCATAAATATCATCTATGGTATATCCACCAGTGTTCAGGGTGAGCACAGAATCATCATAGGCTAGTAAAACTTGTTGTTCACATGTTCACGTATGTTGTATATTCTATTGTAAGTTTCAAGAGAAACAAGTCCCAACTCATAAGGTCTTTCACTCAATTCGATAGGCGGGTAAATGTCTAGGCTGATTTCAGGTCCACGTCCATCCAGTGTAAACGTCTTACTTTCTGTCGACATTTTTGCTTATGCTGTGACTTATATAAAATATTAAACATAAACGCCCACACTCCTGGCTGTTAAACGTTTGCTCACGTTTCACATTATAATATATCTTGGTCCTGTTTCCAAAATAGGTCACTAGTTCCATGGGCGGGAGCAGATTTCCAAAACTGTCAAAGTAACATACCGTGGATCCCTCTTTTACATAGGCTACATAATGAGTTCCTGGTCCTGTACTCTCATCCAAATTTAGAATAGCACATTCCTGTTTCCAGGGTCGTGGCGGTAATTGGTTCCTCATAAACACACCTCGAAAATGGGAAAGCTTTAGTTGTTTGGCATAGCTTTCCGCTTGTTGATTAGTCAGGGAATGTATTGCTATGGCTGTGGTATTTTTTTTTCATTTCGAGATTGGGAAATCCCAAATTCTTGTTGATAAAAGGCTGGCTTTTAATTAGCGTTTCTTGCCCCATAACAATGGCTTCCATCGTTTCATTGTGTCGCTGACTTTCTTTTAATTGTTGTTTACCTTGTTCGACAGCTTTAATGGTTTTTGCCACGGAACTGGCACCGCCCAAAAGTGAACCCAGAGCCGCCAGACTGGCGAATAAAGCAGGTAAAAAGCCTGCTCGTTTGGCGACAGGAATCACTCGACCGTGTTTTGAAACCTGTCGCTGACGTTTTGGAATAACACGTCTCTGTGCTGCTCGAAGGGCTTTCTTTATCGTCAACACATTATTTTTATTTTTTTCATTCGCAAGAGCTTGTCAACCAATGCCTTAAGCCCATGCTTTGGCAATGACAGGGTATTATTTTTAGTCTTTTCACCGCATATCTTTGTTTCACCATGATGACGAACAATCTTTCACAAGAAAGTTTAAGTGACAACTAATGTGAGGTTGTTATTTCATGGCTGTATATTCAAGTTCCACATAAAGTTGGAAATCGTTTATGGCTTTTCCCGCTTGCTTTTCATCCCATGTTAGCATGATATGAAATGATAATCCATCACCTGCATTGACCAAATGATGGTTATGGGCCAACATCCTATGACCGTTTAACTCTACATGTAAATGGTTCTAATCATGCATGGATTGTTTAATGTGAATGGTTCCATCATAGCGTAATCGATAGTGTCTTAAACGTGCAGAAAGCACATAGGTCAAGTGTTGGTCATTGACTAGCGGTAAATGGTTTCTGTCATTCACAGGTTTTTCATTTGTCAGGTACCGGTACACTAAAAATACGGATGGGATAAATAAATGAAGCCTTTTCATTTTATAGGTCACGTAACGTTTGGTACCGACCTCGTCCTCTTCTTGTGGGTCTTCCACGTGAATAATGCGGTGATAATTAGCTGTATAGCCATTCACAGTAAGCTGAGGCACTTTGTCATATAACTCATGCACCTTGTTATCCACATACTTTTTTTTAGTGACATCTGTTGACACTTGAGGACGTTTCACATGGGTTAACCGCTTTCCCTTAAAGTCATAATCTCCCTGTTTAGAGCGTTGCACCACAGACCTATCCACACAGTGTATATTGGCAGGATCTGTTTCTTGTTTAGGATCATGTATGGGGACAGACCTAGCTTTGGCCATCAACACACGCCCAAAAACACCCATCGTCAACCTGTAGTAGGGGTCTACTGTTTCTATCACAAGCCCTGGTTCCATGTATACAGACAGCTTGCTAACCTCTCTAAGCCTTAGTTGATATGATGATTATTAAGCAGCAAGAGTCATACCCCGTGGGGGACATGGTTTCCCATCTCTGTCCCACAACACGTGAATAACGCCATGGTTCACTGTTTCCGTCTTCCATTCGCTGCATCATTGTGGGGCCTTCGGGGTGTGGAAAGACGAATCTTTTGCTTACCCTCATCACAGCACCCAATGGTCTGCGTTTTCAAAATATTTATATTTTTGCAAAATCTCTCTACCAACCCCTATACGTGTTCCTGGATCAAGTCATGTCTGGATTACAAAATGAGAATTTGGGTTATTTCACATTTTCCATGCAATAAATTGTTATTTCCCCGGATGAGGTAAAGCCTGATTCACTCATGATTTTCGATGATGTATCCACTGAACGACAAGGCATCATTCAAAGCTATTTCAGCATGGGTCGTCACAAACATATCGATTACTTCTATCTTGGACAAACGTATTCTAAAATGTCCAAACAACTTATTCGGGACAATGTCATTGTTTTATTTCGCCAGGATGAGCGGAATAGTCGTCACATTTATAATGAACATGTAAATCCTGATATGACATTTCAAATGTTTACTGAATTGTGTGCCAAGTGCTGGAACACTCAACGTCATGCCTATTTGGTCATTGACAAACAAAGTGAACTCAACCAAGGACATTATCGCTTAGGGTTTGATCATTTTATTACTATTTAAGGAACTGTCTCATTCCCTCTCAAGTCATTTGTCAAGACACCATGGTGTTAGCAGAGAGTCAATTGAAAAAGCATATTATTAGAGCAAAAATACTATTCGCCAAAAGTTTCGTCAATTGAAACGATCACGTGCAGATCGTGCAGATTGGTTTATTCAACAACATTTAGCACCTCCACTAAATGTCATGTTTAAACCCTCTTTCAAGCCATCTGAAACGCTACCCACTGTTTCACAAACCAATCAGACTCTACACGAGGACCCTGTGGGAGAGGAAGGGGAACAGGAAGATTTGACTTGTGTTAGCGATGTTGAGGTAAGGATGATCAAGTGTTTACGCCTCAACAAAAAAATCCTCACCCCTTGCAGAGTTTTTTTTAAATAAATCATTGGCCATGGTTGAAACGCCTTCCACTTCCAAGCAAACACCATTCTCACGACTCTTGGCCACCCCTCAATGCAAAGATCAATTAAAACACCTTTTAATAAAATATTATGGATCAACACTGGGATCCTATCTCACAGATCTATTTACTGGAAAGACGGATACAACATGTTCGCTATGAGGATAATGGTTTTAAAAGTGGTGATTCATCGATTAAATTTGCTCGTACTAGTGCTGTCATTGAGGACATAAACTATAAATTAACATCAGGCCTGTTAGAGCTGTTATTTTCTCGTACCCCTTCTTCACATGACTATAGGCAACAGGACATTGGCAAATATAAATCCATTTTATTGGACACTCATGCCCACAAAAGACAGCATAATCCCTCTCAACAAGTGAATGCCAATATATCTCAAAAATATAAAACCATCATTGCAAAAATGTTTCCAACCAGTCGAAGTGCTCTTCGTAGATAGTCTGTTTCGTGTGTGACATTTAAACCATTAAAACCCCTTGAGGATGTTACCTACTGGAATAATCCCAATAAGCTCGTACAGCGGCTACAGCTGTTGCATGCTTCACGTCAAGCAGGCCATACCGGTCACGATTGGGAAATTCAAGAAATTGAACAAGAACTTCGAAATACCAAAATTATTGTTTAAGCCCTCACCCATTAAAGTGGGCATTGCTCACGAGTTGCATCGCCCAGCTAGGCGTCACTATCAGCGACTCAAGGTAATTTCACGAGGTGTGGATGAACTTTGGCAAGCCAATTTGGCGGAAATGATTCCCTATGCTAGTGTTAACAATGGTGTACGCTATGTTGACCGTCATTGATGTATATTTCAAAATGGCCTTTGTTCAACCTGTTGTGTCCATCACGCGTCATGGCGCACCTCGCTCGAGAGTGATGTGCTCCATATCAGCAACGCTGTACAGCATTTCCCGGAGCGGATAGCTGATGAGACATGTCTTAATTCCCCGTACAAATACAAAATGATATAAAATAACTGAATTAATTTTCGTATTTCACAGTCATACAACATAACCTTTTGATGTATAAGGATTACAACGCAACTAAGAACTACATTTTCCAACGACCCCGAGCCGAGAAAAAGTTACCTTACAAAAATGATAACAACTTTCGTTCTTGAACACACGCTTAAAAACGGGCACTTTTTGTGTTTCACTGCGATAAAAATATTAAAATATAAATTAAAAATTCCAAACCTACATGAACTGAGGTAAGATAGAACGATGAAAATGATGATGTTATTGGATTTTATGTAGGTCTATTGGTTACTTCACAAACAACCTTCAAACTCGAGTGCATATAATACTGTATTTTGGTCGATTGTAAGCCTATAGGTGTCTCCGGCCCTGAATGGAGGTAGGCTACTAGCATCAGTGAAAATCATGTATCGCAATGTGGAGCTAACAAGGGTAAACTCCTACAAGTATCTTGGCCTGATACTCCAAACGACTGGACGGAATTTCTCCAAACATGTAAAAGATAGAGCTGCTACCGCGGTTATAGCCATGAATGAGATAAAACTAATAAGACAACACTCTCCATACAGATTGTATTAGAACTCTTTCACCTCAAAATTTCACCAATCATGACATAGTATGCAATAGAATTAATATGGGAGCATCTCTCGAAAGACGACCTTGCGTATAAGAATGATACTGCCATCTACAAAGCAATATCAGTTATTACTGCAAGAACTTCAAGAGAAGAAAGCCAACATCAGGAGGGATTTCTACCAGACAGATGCCATGATGACCTCAGAGTGGAGGAATTCTATGTACGAACTTCGCCATTTCATGACACTTTTCGCTGTTCATGGTTTTCATTTTAAGCTGTGCAGCAAGAAGGTCTACCATAACCCAGACGAGAACTGTTTGTTTAAATTGTGTGGAAAGTCGTGTGAAAGATATCATTCAAAAGTTTGTAATAAGAGAACAGTGCCGGTAACATTAACGGAATTCTGTATATGACTTCATTGTGCGCAATTTTAATTATTATTGTATTTGACCATTGGTTGCAATAAATATCATTAATAACAGAGTAGGGACTCTCTGGTACATCTGTGATTCGTTAAATTCAGGATGATTGCATCACCCGGGCTCCAACTCAAACGCACATGCTGCGCAAAGCTACTAAAAACCTGCATGATGCGCACCACATGGTGAATTCCAAGGCCACTGAGCAATAAAGCCTACTCAATCGTGGCGTTCTCTGCATAAACACTGTCCTCCTAGCAGTGCACGCATTGACCACTGCAGCACTGAGTCACCACCTAACATTAACATGACTGTAACCAAATAGCTTAAATATGATAATAGTTGAAACTCCCGCGAGAAACTGGCGACAGCGATTATGCGTGCTATCTAGCGGTTCGCGCAGACAACTACGAACTCGACTTCAACCTGCTGGGAAGTTTATATGCTGCGAGTCGACCGTGGCTGCAACGATAGTTAGACAGCGCAAAAAGATAAAACCCAATCACCTTATTAGCATACTACTTAACCCTACCCGTCAAAATAAATTCTATATACCGGTACTATAAGTAAGCTGGAGTGTGTGAATTTCAAAGGTAGAGGCATATAACGTGAAATTCGTAAATATTAACGAGTTGAAACCAATATCATGTCGCCTCCGTGGTGTAGTCTACTGGTCAGCGTGCTTAGCTGCCACCCTGAGGTCTGAGGTTCGATTCCCTGTTCTGTCACGAAATTTGAAAAGTGGTTTGAAGACTGGAGCGGGGTCTACTCAGCCTCGGGTGGTCCAAATGAGTAGAGGGGGTTCGATTCCCACCTCAACCATCCTCGAAGTGGTTTTCCGTGGTTTCCCATTTTGTCTTCGGGCAAATGCCGGAATGGTGGCCTTACCATGGCCACCTCCTTCCCACTTCCTTGTCTATCCTTCCCACTCTTTCCATCCCTTCATAAGGATCCTGTTCGCTTTGCAGGTGAGGCCGCTAGTCACACTCCCCAGTTGTATCCCGAGACTCAGAGCCTCAAGCTCCAGGACACTGCCCTCAGTGGCGGTAGAGGTGGAATCCCTCGCTTAGTCCGTTGGAATAGCCAACCCTGGAGGGTAAAACGATAACAAAAAAAACCACAACGGAAACCTATATCTATACGTCTAAGGTTCTGTCCATCCCCTGTTTTCTTGGCGTCCAATCGTGTGCGGGTGCATGTGGATTGTGATTTGTGTCTGTGTTGCAAGCTACGAGTGAAATTGAAATTCTACTTACTGATAGATTGTTACTACTATACTAAGTGTTGTTATGTAATGTAAGGTATTAGTAACATCATATTAGACATATCTCTGGGGAGCGTGATGACGCAGTGGCTTAGCTGCTCGTCTTACTCCTGGACGGCCGGGTTGTGTATTCTTTGGAATACACGATAAGACAGAGTTAGCCTTCGCTGCTCTTTGCTTAACTTCTTTCTTCCCTTTTTTTCTCAAACACCAAAAGTGATTTCTTACTTGTTCTTTTATTTGAGCAACTTGCTTACTTTCTTTGTAAGTTTGTTGTAGATATAACTTCCATGATCAACCTAGCGGCATCTAGCAGCTAACTGTTGAAGTTTCTCAACATCTCTATGCTCAAGAGAATTTCCTTCCCAATCCAGCCACAAGATGCCGTCGCTATCTCCAGCTAACATCTCCATGCTCAAGAGGACTTCTTCATCATTCCAATCCTCCAGACGTCGTCATCATCGCCTGCTAGCTACTCCTTGAAGATCACTCGATCAAGAAAATTAATATCTAAGAAAGCAATGTATCATTGTTAGGTTGGTAATTTTTATGTATGTTCCTTTGTCTGTTTCCCCCACCCTCCTCCCTCCTCCGAACCTTCGTGCTTCGTCGAGCAGCTCTCACTTCTGGGCCAGTCATCAAACCATACAGTTGGAGCCTACTTCAGGCTTGTCTCCTGTCTACTTGAGACACTTTTAAATCAAGACGCCATGTCTTAATTTTAACGTCATCCAGATCATCATCGTTCTTCGAAATGAGCTAAGTACTACTTCAATGGTTTTCACCAAGTTTTAAATGTTTTAAATTGCTTATAGCATTTAATTTGATTTTATAGACTGTGTGAAATTGATAAATGTGATGCAATATCTGCCTTCAAAAGATCTTCCTGATCTAGTTGTGGCTACTTCAGCTAACTTTTCAAAATGAGAAAGTACTTCTTGTACTGATTACCTGAGATACTATCTCACACCGAGGGATAATTTAAAGTACCCACTGTCTATAGAATTCAGATTTCCACCGGGGGACTTGTTTTGCCCATTCAACCGATATCAACGCTCTAGACCTTTCTACGTCAAGTTATCTTTCTACAAGTGAAATAGCCTGGCATTTCTTTAAATATGGGAACACATTTTCCTCATTGAGAAATTCATGTTGTACAATCTCTAATCAATATAATTTGTCTTCCTTCGTGGTATTTTCCGTTGCATTCAGCTACTATCTACGGATATCTAAAGAAATAAACTTTCTCCAACTAAAATTCAACTAGTGATCTCCATAATTGCAATAACTTTTCATCTTATAAACTTTCCTTGTTGCAATAGTGAACTTTTCAACGGACTACAGTGCATAACAGTGCTCGTTCAACAACCATCCGTGTCGCGTTCGATCGAAAGCAATAAATACGGCCATAAACTTTCTCCTAATCCTCCCATTTCCTCCTCTCAAACTCCTCACTAACATATTATAATAATTGTAAAATTTAGGTTCTTTTCAATGAGGTGACACTCTATAGAAGTGCCCTCTCATCTTTGTACTGTTTTCCATAAGTAATTTCTGCATAATCTGTGTCTAGTACACACCTTAAATCATATTGTTTTTCCTCTTTTGTTAGGGAATTCAATTATTTCTTCTCACAAGTGAGTTTTCCAACTCTCCTTTTCCAGGTTTCACGAAAGGGTAACTGGCCCCATTTTTCTCGTGATGCCTGCTTCAATACAAGAAGTTATAGAAACTTCTTCTTAATTCTTTCTTTTCTTGTTATAATTTCAAATTTAATATTTGTTCATACTTTAAGATTTCCACATAGGAATTCTCAAAGTGCATATATTGTACCTGATTCTCTGTCATATCTTTAATTATTTATAATTCTCGTTATAAACTTTAAAGTTTGCTATTTTTTGCACAACTTTTAAAATCTTATTCAAATTTGTGCTCGAAGCAAGTTTCAAACTTGCATCCTCTTTAACAACATTAAAAAATTTACAATTTGTTAGTATTAAGTCTCAGACTTTGGTAGGTTAAAATTGTTCATCGTTATTAATTGTAATCTTAATCAGTATTATATGGTATGTTACGACAGCTCTAAGTATTGTTAAATAAATTAAATTCCATTTTTTCGTTTTATAAATTCCTAGAGAATAACGGTCAGGCAGGTCCTTGTCTTCCCTGGCTCTTCCTTGGCTTATGGTCCTTTTAAGAAAATTACTTAAAAGAGTAATTAAAGTTTCGCTACTTGTTGCATTTAACTGGAAACTTCAAAAATCTTGTTTAAAGCTCTTTTTTAGTTTTCATAACTAATTCTAATAAGCCATCGAGGCGAACATAGCTAACTCAGCAAGCTTCCTGCTCGTCGAGATTTTCTCTATAACTCATGGTTTATTTTCCAAATTCATAGTTGTCCTCTGGTTTGAAATTTTAATCGGCACTCCGCTGGTTACAAGCTCAACTTATCTTACATGCAACAATTGGCATTCTTCCAACTCATCGAGAAGAAATAAAATCCTTACTAAAAACGTTCATATTGCTTCATCGCTTCCCTTTCTGGGAGTATTTGGTTGGTCTAACGGAGATCCAACAGTACCCAAAATTAAAGTTATCATGGCCAATTCAAATTATTTTCGCCTTTCAAAACCGTCGATTAAACCTAACTCCTTTGAAAGGATATACAATAAATCTGTCATTCTTTGTCTTGCCAGACTACCACCCTTCCCCATATTACCCAATTTTAAGCTGGGAAGAGAAAGCACAAACGTCGCTTTCTTGGAAATAGCCCAAGCTCCAGCCGCATTTCCCGTTAGCTACGGCCAGGTCCATACCCACTTAAGGTGTTTCACGGGCTTTGCGGTGACACTATTCATTGAATATTGGCTTAAATTCATTTTGTTTGGTGTTGGACTCTCGTCCTATTTATCCACACTTGTTCCTTAGTCCGAAACCCACTTCCCTTCCTTTTACCTTCATCTTCCCTTGGGGGTAGGGTTAATTCCTAGCAAAAACCTACCCACCGGGGATCGAATCCCGGTGACAGCTCGGTGAAATTTTCACGTGGCGTAAGGAAGGGCATCCGGTCTTAATTCCCCGGCCAAAACCAAAATGAGTCAGGTTGGTTCCGGTGACACTAATTAATTGGGATAAGCCGAAGCAAGAAGAAGATATATATCTTTTTTGTGTAGGTACTAACCATGCCTAGCCTGGTCTAAGCGCGACGATAAGCGAACAATATTGTTTAATATTAAATGATATTTTAGGAACGTTCTAGGAATATTATTTTTAATATTAAAATAATAGTTATTAATAATGTTTGTTATATGTAGTCTCCACAGGGGAGGGAAGGGGGCGACATGGGGAAAGTTGTCTGCCAAAATGTCATGGACATAAAGATAGTTTTTGCCATTTTTTGTCTGAAAGCACCCATGGGATTAAAAGCAGATTAACTGGTTGTTTTTTTTTATCAATTAATGACTCAAATAAAGTTATCTTAACAGCTGTACGAAATTACTGACCGGCAAGTATTTCAAAGTACCTCAATTTTTTATTGCTTTTACGTCCCTGTTAAGTACTGCGGCTTTTAGAGACGCCGGGGTATCGCAATTTTTCCCCGAAGGGAATCTTTAACGTGCCAGTAAATCTACTGACACGGCTCCCTCGCATTTGCGCACCCTCAACTGCCAACTGGCTGCACGAGGATTCGATCCAGCAACCTTGGGAACAGCTGGCGAGAACGTTACCGCTGAACAACGCAGCACACCCTAAGGCATAATTATAGAACGAATGATTCATAAGTGAAAAATCATCCCACTAAAAATATCTAGCTCAATACGATATTACACGTGTAATTTGCATTTGGAAATACCTGCAGGCTAGTCAAACTGCTGTCATAGAACGACGATGAAATGTTTTAATGACAATATACATGGATTTCATTCTTATTGCTGCACCTTTCGGATCAACATCCATCTTCCTTGCTTATATTATGCTACAAGAAATGGTTGGTTGGTTCCTCAGTTTGAGGGCTGCGACAACGCGGTCATGTAGCCCCGTGTACTTTGGGTGTGTGTAGAATCTGTCTGATAACCGGTGTTAATTGTGATGGCTGTATTAGTGTGTGTAGGCTATATCTTTTAATTCAAGTAAGGACTGCAGGTAATTAATTTTTTTAGTAGTTCCTACTTTTGCCGCCAAACGTCACCGTCAACGATCAAATAGTTCAGAAATTGGTTACCAGATGCCACCGCAGTCGGCTCCTGACGATGAACGTAGGAACCTAAGAACGTTAGTCAAATGTTTAACCTATATTAATTTAGCTTCACACAGGTGTAATTAGTGGAAGGTTCTTTAACATGCCATACATCATGACATGGACCGCCGGCTTTACTTCCCCTCCGAAGGAAGGCATACTGAGGGATTTTTAACGTTCATAAAAAATCCGACGACTTCGGCTGGGTTTGAACCCGCGATCTTGGCCATAGAAACTCAGCATGCTACCAACTATGCCACCGAAGCCGCTGCGACAAGAAATACGCAAATGACTTAAAATCTGTATTTATTCGCGTTTTCGAAGTCGAATTGTGTTATACTTCAATAGTTCGTTCCAGTAGTTGTCTATTCGAGCCGCTAGATGGTAGCACTATGCGCTGTTGCTGCTGTTTTGCGTGTTCACTGTTCAGAGGCGAGAGTTTCCACTATTATCATATAAGCTATTTGCTGTAACTTAATGGCATCGCTATCGTAAGCTAAAACCAGCAAAAATGTACATATGAGGTGCCTAGAATCAAAACCCTCCAAATCCATTCCTTCACTTTTTTGGCAAAGTGGCAAAAACTGCCACAAACGAACCAATACCCAAAAGGAAATACTTCTTTCACTAAAAAAAATTATTAATTCTTTTTAACAACAGTGGCGAAGTATAAAGCTGATCCCCTAGATAGTTATAAATTTATTTAGAAAAATATAAAGCAATAATTCGGACTTGTCGGGGTTTGTTACTAAGATTTGGATTTGGCAAGTTTTGATACCAAAGAACCCTAATAAATTTGAAGTTGTGAAGAGATTGTAGAAACTGGGTAAGCTTTACTAAGAAATTAATATTTTGAATGAAAGTTAACTAAATTTAGGTTTTAAAATAAAAAATCGTGAGTATCATTTTTGTGTTTATTTGCACCAAGATTATTGGTTAGTAAGAATAAACAGAAAAATAATAAAACTAATATTACCCATTGAAGATTTGATTGCCGCTGAGCATGGCTGTACCAGCGTTTATGTTTATTGTAACTTGAGCCCTGTGGGGATAGGGTGACCAGATCCAGTACAGTGAAATAGAGGACAACACATGACAAATTTGAGGACATTAAGGGAAAAAGAGGACAAATCTAAAATTAATAAAACCATATAAGATACGATAAAAATTGAACTTCAAAATGTATTAATTACATTAGTAAACTTAGAACATTGCCACTGAAAATGTATATTATTCTGAAATTAAAAACATGAAATTACACTTAATTTGTAGACTATTTATATTTATCTGAGGATGATATTCCTGCCAACAGTTTAGGTCTGTCCAACAGATATTTATAGAAGTCCTGACAAGAGTGTTCCTTAAAATTGTACTGTACCATTAATAGACCTTTCACAGATTCTATTTGCAATCTATTTCTTTCATCTATCCATTGAGATGAAATCAATGAGAAAACCCTCTCCACATTAGCATTGTGACCTGGGATACAAAAGAAATATTCTGCAATTTTAAGAAGCTCTGAGTAGCATTCAATATTTTCACTATCATTGAAATATTTTGCCCATTTTTGACTAGAAGTTAATTTAAGATATTCGCTGTTATTTGAAAACTTCTCTGTAAATTTACTCAGATTACAAAACTGATCAAAACATTTTGCATCATCAATGTGAATACCTTTCCCTTGTAAATACATAATACTTTTTTCAACATCAGTGTATTCCATCTTCTTTAAAGTTAAACTCATCCACAAGAAACAACAGAAATCATCAAAATATGTTACCCATTTTGTCAAATATTCCAAAGATACTTTATATAACATCAATGATTCATTCATAAATAAATCTGCTTCCTTATCATACCCCTCTTTTCGAACATTTTCTACTACATCTTTCACCTTCAATGAAATGAAAGAACCTTCATATCTATTTTGAAGCATAGCCTTGACACATTCCAACACATTCATGATTTCTAACACAGAACTCTCTTCTTTCTCTATTATCAAAATCTTTGAGTGAAATATTGACATTAGAGAATGCAGGTGCCACAAATAAGCTTCACTCAAATTATTTCCAAAAAAATTAATGAGAAGTTTTGGAGGATTTGGCACTGACAAGAAGTAAGACTTCAAGGGAAGAAACATTTCCAATAATCTCTCAACAGCAGGGAACAGAGATAGCCATCTTGTCTTGCTGTGGGAGAGTAATTGTTTGTAATTGGTATCAACAAATTCACAATATGACTTCAATTGTTCAGTTCTTACAGTGTAAATTGAGAAATAATTATACAACTTAACAATAAGACAATCTATGTCCACAGATAAAACATCAGTTCCATGTTGTATTGTATTATTCAATATATGAGCTGGGCAACCTATACCTACCATATTCCTATTGACAACATCCTTTAAGTTGGTAAATACATTCTTGCCTTCTCTACGATTTAAACCACCAAAGTTAGTGTTCGTGTTGTCACCAGCAAAGGCCACACATTTCTCTACAAGACCTAAACTAGACAAGGTATCCTTAATATACCCTGGAATATATTCAGCCTTCTCATTAGGAGTTGTCTTTAGTTCTAAAACCTTAGTTTTAATACCAACCTGCTTATAATCGAAATATTGAATGAGAATAGGAAACATTTTCAGACTTCCATGATTACTTCCATCCGTACACACTCCATAACAAGATATACCTTTCATACATTCTACTGTAACATCAACAGCATGTGGGCCTATTACTCTGTTTATTATACTTTCAGTTTTGGTTCTAGCTGAAGAAATTATTTTGGCCACTTCCGAATCATAATAAATTGTCTGGTTCAATTTGGGTGTGCAGTCCATTGATCTGTAGGAGGAATGATGACGAACGGTATGGAATGCTAATGCCCCTTCCGCAGCTAAAACGCGATTCGTTAATGCTGTAGTTGATGTGGAAAAAAGCTTGTCTATAGTTTGGGAACTGCCGCAGCCTTGTAAATTTTTTTTTTGTGTTTATTTGAAGAAATGTGACTATCCAGATCTTGAGAACCTACGAAATTAAATGAGAATTTTTTATAAATAACGCTCTTTTAAGATTTGTAATTTAATAACTTGTCCGTTGCACACGGTAAAATGTTTCTTAAAATTTATTTTACAACTAATTTTATAAAAAATTGACGAAAGCAAGCTGTGTTGTTCACGGTAAAATTATTTTATAAAATTCGTGGATGTATCAGGATCGCCATCTACCGATAAACTTCTGAACCAAGAATCAGCTGTTCATCACACATTGGTTTGAGAGCAAGTATGGCTCCAACAAACAAAGCAAAAATTGCAGCTTTAGCTACAATTATATGTCGTACAGTGGTAAAAAGGAAGAAAAGAAATGCTAGGAAGTCCTGTACTCGGGAATGGATAAAAAGAAGAGAAGAGTAGAGGAATGCTGCCCTTGGTCGAAAATGAGTTGAGAAAATGAGAAGATCAGAATTCATATAGGAATTTTCTAAGAATGGAGGAAAGCAGTTTAAAAACTCCTAGATCTTGTTGGTCCCAAAATTATTCGACAGGACACTAACACGAGGCAAGCCATTTCTCCTGAAATGAGACTGCAAGTGAGTTCGAAGCCCGTTTATCTTCGCCTTCACATCAGCCTGGCTTGTGTTCGGTCGAATTTGTGAAACATTTTCGGCGATTGAGATTTCTGCCTCCCTTCTTGCATTTCTATAGGGGTATATGGGCGTTTTAACCTCATACAAACACTGATATTTCTGGTACTCGTCCAGTAAAACACTAACAGCTTCCTTAGTTCAGCCGGAGCCTGCCATTTTCGAAGTGTTTGTTTACAAGCGAGCTTCAAAATCTTCTCACCTCGTGGCGCCAGCATCATCTCCATATCAGATTCCCTGATTGGTTCGTTTCGTAAAATTAATTTAACGGAATAAAACGTCCTATTTTATGGAAAGTTTTATCAAAGGTTTTATAAAACTTGAATTTGACCGTGAGCAACAGAAATTTTATAAAATTAAATTATTGTACAATAAATTTTAAGGAAAATTTCACCGTGAGCAACGGGCATAAACAATAAATTATAGAACTTACCATGATTTGCTACCGAGACGAAAGTTGCAGTTGGGCAAATTTTACATTCTGCCTCAAAATCATTACGTCCAAGCTTGAAAAAGTAGGATATTTGGTTTTCAAAGCATCTGGAAACTTGCACTTTCTTTTAGGCATCTTGAATGCGAGCAAATTTCAAACTGGCAAACACACAACAACACCACAAGACAGCCAATCAACGGAGCACAAACACAGAAACACATTCCCAAACCCAGCGTAGACCGGAAACAATTATTGTAGCGCTGCACATCGGTGAAAAATTAAACTATTGGCATGGCGCCAATATAAACTGCGAAAAACTAGAACATACATACATACATACATACATACATACATACATACATACCGGTGCATTCATACGATAATATAGTAAATTAATAAAAAGGAGGACATTTAGACAATTTTAAAAATTGTTCGCGGACAGAGGACAGAGACGTAAATTGGAGGACATGTCCGCGAAAAAGAGGACGTCTGGTCACCCTATGTGGGGAGAAGCGGAGGACACAGCAATGACAGAGTGCGGTCTGCACATAGGTCAAGCTGCATTGCGTCAGATAAGCGTCATAGGAGCTCGTGTCACCATGGAGAGTTAAACGATGACTGAAGGTACCGGTACTGGAGCTGAGTCATATCCTACTCGCGTAACAGTACACAAAGAATAGTTCCCATCTCCACCGCCGGCAATCAATTCGTGAAAGGGTATTGAATAATAATTATAAGGGAAAACTTCAAATTAAATTCATGTTCAATTCATATGGTCCCGGTACTTAGAGACAAAACAATCGTCATTCAACTATTAAATCACATTCTTTATTGGAAGTTCTAGCTACAACATGTCTGTTTCTACCTCATCCTCAATAGTAGTTTCACAATCTTCATCATTACCTTCATGTTTGCCACAACTTTCCAGATTGCAATAAAACTGAAGCTCTTCATTTTCCCTCCATCTTTCTCCAAAATGCTTCGAAAACAGTCTCGAAAAATCTTTCACTTCTTGTTCCTGAAGGACACTCTGTTAATGTATTCTGGCTGTACGTGAGTCATATCAAAATCAGGTCTCGTGACACGTTTATTTTCGCAAATATCAGTTCTGTGGAAAACTTCACCCCGGACCAAAATGTTATTGTTCTCCTTGTTCTTTGTCAAAATTATCCGAAACAAATTATTATTATCGGAAAGTATAACAACATAAACCATTCTGATCACGTCAGGCAGGGGTACGTTCTCTGACTAATGCTGGTAAAGAGTAAATACTTCGCAAAGCATCATAGAAGGTAAGATGGCGGAACTGAGTGATCCTATTGGCTGATGTGAATGTGGCGGGTTTTGTAACCCAAAATGGCGAAACTGTCTTTGGACTTGGCGGATATTGCAACTAAGCCTCAACTTTGGCTTCGTTTTACAGTAGGATGTAGCGGGTTTTGTGAAAAAATAAGTTTTAATGAATTCAGCGCATCAAAAGCTATAAGAAATAATGCTTATCTCAATTTTCAAAAAATATGAATTTGGCGGGCTTTGATTCTAGGCACCTCATATACACTATATTCATAGTAGCCTACATGAATACACATTGTTGAGTAGAATGAACTAAAATATAAGCGATGATCATATTTTAGTAGTTGGAGATCGTTTCAACTGTGGATTTCCCTTATTAGATAGCACGCACAACTGTCTGGTATGCACAAGAGTAAGATAGCCTACGGTACTGTAGATGGTTGTACTGAATACTTTTACCAGCGTACCATAGAGTTTCACTGAAAAGGAACGACGTTTCTTATTTTTTGTGATTCTTTCTTCTGATAATTTGTTTTTCTTCTCAAGACGTAGTCTCATGTCATTAGGGCCAGGGGCGTATATAAGGGGGGTGCTGAGGGGGCTCCACCCCCCTCCCCGAAAAAAGCCAATAAAAATTAAGAAAGTGTTGCTTTGGTAAGAGCATAAAATAATTGTAAATTTGGTTGTACCCTGATCTTAACTTATCGGCTAAGTTATAAACAATATTAAAATTGAAATTACACTAACTCGTGATGTAGTGGGTAGCATTCGTCGCTGCCGCCCCGGAGATCCGAATTCGATTCCCGGCTCTGCCAAGAAATTTTAATACTAGCCTGACGGCTGGAACGGGGTGCACTCAGTCTTGTGAGGTAAAGCTGTGAATTCCACAGTATGGTTTTTGAGAAATACATGTAAAAAAACTGTTTATCTCTCTGCTTAATAAATTGACAAATATTTAGATATCTGCCATTCATACTCCATAAGCTATAATAGAAAATTCATTAAGTATAAAATTGTATTTGTGTGTTGTGTTGTATTTTACAACTTTTTTGTATTGCCAGTAATTATTGTAGTCTATGTAAACGTTGAATCTTATCTAAAATAATTACACAAAGTTATATGCTCTAAGGTATTGGATGATATTTCTGGGTATTTTGCGGTGACAGTCCCCTGAGAATAATCACAATTTTCCAGTATAGTCAGCCCCCCCTCCGATTTTTTTTCTATATACGCCCCTGGCTCGTACTGCCGCAGTGGTACGCAGTGATGTTACCGATTCAGAACTAAGGCAAACGTTTTTCAAAAATGGCTCTTATGACCTTTTTGGTTGGGAGGCGTGCAGACTATGCACACATGGCTGACAAAGCAGTTAGATTTTTACTGCCTTTAACTACTTCGTACTTGTGTGAGACTGCATTTTCTTCACTTTTTTATCTCAAGAATAAATACCGGAATAGGTTGCTTACAGTGGAAAACGATCTTCGTTTGGGACTCATCAATCTTAAACCAGACATTCCTTTGTTGGCTTCTAATCTTCAAGCTCACCCTTAACATTGAAGTTGTTAGTTGAAATTTGTTTTTATGTTTAATTATTTGTATTATTATTTTTTATTAATATTATGAGATGTGGGTCTGGAGGCGAATGCTAAAGGTCAGTTGGACTGAAAAAAGAACAAACGAAAGTATACTGCGAGAAATCCAGGGAAGGAAACAGCTGATGGTAACAGTACATAGAAGAACAGCTAAATTCATTGGACACACCGTGTGTCATAATACCTTTCTAACCAATCTACTAGAAGGAACGGTATTAGGAAAGAAGGGACGAGGTCGACCTAGGAAGCAATTCCTTCAAGCATTGATACAAAACGTAAGATGTGGTTCCTATTGTGAGATGAAAAGACAAGCTGAAGACAGAAGACAATGGTTGAATCGACAAGGCATTGCCCTTAGACATTGATTGATGATTGATTGATTAATATTATTAGTACTGTGCCATTTCTGAACGTTTGAATTGAATACTTATTGTAATATAATAAAATAAGTGGACACACTTTTTATTATTTGAACTTTACCTCTAACAAACACAATTTACAATCCATCTTTTGGTCTACTACATAGTAGTGGTGGGGTTAGAGTTACTATATCTCCCAACCATTAGGTGGTACGCGAGAGATTCTCATCTCTTAAAGTGGTACACACACACAAAAGTTTGGGAAACACTGCTCTAAGGTATTGGTTGATATTTCTGGGTATTTTGCGGTGACAATCCCCTGAGAATATTCACAATTTTCCAGGATAGTAGCCCCCCCCTCCACCGATTTTTTTTCTATATACGCCTCTGATTAGGGCGCAGAAACTGTTGCAATTTCATCCTGCTCAGTTCCTCCTCACTTACTCCACACAGTAGGATATGATTTTCAGCAACATGTGGCAACAGTATTCTAGTTAATGTTTGTGCTATTCCTGGACTGCTCAGCGTAACCGATATCATTTCGTCCGTTACTTCTTCCAGCGAAACAAAACCTGGTTTACATAACTGGAGATGGACTCTGGACACCGAGGGGCAGTTGGCCTTGCTGTTCCTTCCCGTAAAACATCAATAACTAACTCTGGATACCGGCACTACTAATTTTATTAAGCACTCTTGACATGATATAGGTTATGGCTCGTTGTTGTCATCATTTCAAATGATCTTGTTGACTTCGTCGTTATGCTTGAGTCTAGAGTTATGCGGGACGGAGATGGTTGCGTTACGGAGACGGAATTGAAATCATGCAGCCGCGCGGGAAGCCGAAGTTAATGGGTAAAGGACGGCGAGTGCGTGACATCATGCAGCCACGCGGGAAGCCGAAGTTAACGGTTAATGGAGTCTGTTGAAAGAGTCCTGGGGCGTCGAGCGACCTGGGGCTTTGAGCGAAGCGAAAAGAATACAGGGTGAATCCTAAAGAGGTGTACAAGATGCCAGATAAGAATACAGGGTGACTCCTAAAGAAATATACAAGACGCCAGATAAGAATACAAGGTGACTCTTAAAGAGGTGTACAAGACGGCAGAGAAGAATACAGGGTGACTCCTAAAGAGGTGCACAAGATGTCAGACAAGAATACAAGGTGACTTCTAAAGAGATATACAAGATGCCATATAAGAATACAGGGTGCCTCCTAAAGAGCTGTGCAGGATGTCAGGGCAAAATACAGCACACGATGCCAGATAAAAATACAGGGTGACTCCTAAAGAGATATGCAAGATGTCAGATAAGAATACAAGGTGACTCTTGAAGAGGTGTACAAGGTGGCAGAGAAGAATACAGGGTGACTCCTAAAGAGGTGCACAAGATGTCAGACAAGAATACAGGGTGACTCCTAAAGAGGTGTACAAGATGTCACACAAGAATACAGGGTGACTTCTAAAGAGATATACAAGATGCCAGATAAGAATACAGGGTGCCTCCTAAAGAGGTGTGCAGGATGTCAGAGCAAATTACAGGGTGACACTTAACGAGGTGTACAGTATGTTAGATTCAATTCAAATACAAGGTGACCCTTAAAGAGGTTTGCAAGATATCAGATTCAAATAATGGGTGACTCTTAAATACTTTCCCTTTCACTTGTCAACAGACCACAGTTAATCCTCTTCGCTAATGAGTCCGGTCCCGTACGCTAGCTGGAAATATCTGCACTAGGTCACTGTACTATACACTGTTTCACAAGCACCACAATCACTTCCTCGGTGTCAAGAGAATCAGCTTCACTAGGGATTTCACAAGTTACCACACTTCTGTCGCCCAGGATAAACACTCGCACTAGCTCATAAAACACAACAACAACAACAACTGCTTGACAGGTCGCACTTATATAGCAGGCCGGTGACTCAATAAATGCTTCTAGATCCATCCAGGGTTCACGGCTTCTCGAGGTTTCCATCGCTGGTCCAGTCACGAATATTCTGGACTATCCCTTTGTCCTAGTAGCCCTGTTGCATAAGGCGCACGCAATACAGGAGGCAGGGCACAGCCCAGCCCTGGGGCAGTTGTGACTCATGCGGCGAGTGATGACACAAACTCACAGCCGTAACACCGCCCCCTTCCTAAAAAGGCTGATCGTCCCGATCAATCATTGGTCCGTCTGTGTCCCTCCGCAGGCTGCCAGGCGATCTCGATGGGTAATGGAGTCTGTTGAAAGAGTCCTGGAGAAGCCCTCCTGAGCCTTTCTAACATGTGTAGTATTTGCAGCATGCGTCATTTGAAATTATATAACGTCTAGTCTTTCAGACTGACTGTAATTTTTTCTTTAGGGGCGTCGCAACATCGTGATCATGTAGCCCCGTGTTTTTGAGTGTCTGCAGAATTTGTCTGATAACCTGCGTCACTGTTATGTCTGTAATAATGTGTGTATTTGTAATTGAGGAGAAATTTAGGTAGGAAACAGTCGTGGCGTTAAATTAGGTACCATCCGGCATCTGCCCGGAGTAGAAGTGGGAAACCACGTAAAACCACTTCCAGAGTAGCTGAGGTAGGAATCGAACCCACCTCTTCTCAGGTTTGCCTCATGAGGCTGAGTGTACCCCGTTCCGGCCCTCAGAACCAGGAATCGAACCCGGGCCTCCGCAGTGACAGCCAAGAACGCTAGCCACTACGCAACGAGGTGGACTCACAAGATCGTACCAAATACCCTCCAATATAGGCCATAGAAATTTGCTTATTTAGCTCCGTGTCTGCTACCCTGTGTCATTGCGGCATGCGCATTTGTAATTCCGGTGTTGATTTGGAAGTGACCTAAAGTTAGGAATCATCCCGGCATTTGCCAGGAGTAGAAGTGGGAAACCATGGAAAACCATTTCCAGGAAGGATGAGATGGGAATCTAACCCACCATTTTACAGTTTTAACTCATGAAGCTGAGTGTACCCCGTTCCAGCCCTCAGACAGAGACTGGAGTCGAACATGGATCTCCGGGGGTGACCACCAAGAATGCTACACGACAAGGTGGTCAGGAGATTATCATCATCATCATCATCAGAACTGGAGTAATTTATTTATTTATCCGAGTCCAAAACACATACATATATACATATAAATTACACTAAATTTCATTACTCCAGTGTTCAACTGTTAGAATGGCACAGTCATTGGTTCTATCAACTGGAGTAATAATATAAGATCACCTAATTTTCAGTCGCATGGTCAGCGCAGGCTACACTCGGTACCTTGTCCGCTTATTGCTTTAATCCATAATTTCTTAGTTGGCTCTCGACAAGGAAATTCATGAGAACTAGTTCCAGGAACATTATTTCTTGTTTACAAAACGGCACGCAACAGTATACAATGGCCTTATTTCAGTAAGATAACTTGATTCATGCGTATACAATGTGTATAAATAACGCCCACTGAACTAATCGTGTAGGTGGGTATGCAGCGCCTCTAGCGGCAAACATAGCATCTGCAGGGCGGACAGCTCCCAGAGGCTATTGGGCAGGCTTTTAATCACTGAGATGCAATAACTAGTCATATATTGTGCAATATACTGTTTGATATCTTCACACAGGATGCAATCAAAGAAATAAAGAAGCAAACACAGAAGGTTAACGCATACATGCAGACGACATGGCTCTTGCGTCTGAAAGTAAAGAAGAACTTCAAGTTGCCATGGACTTAATAGTGGAATGGGCTGAAGAAAATAATATGGATCTCAATGAAAAGAAAACCGAATTAGTTGTTTTTAGAACAAATGTAGCGGTTCAATAGCATCTAAAGACCACAGTGAGGCTGAGGCGTCTATTGAAAGTGTTTATAGGCCTAGTTCATAAGACTTATGACATCACTCATATTAGACGTAAAATGTTTCAATCTCTATTTATGGTGCACCATACAAGATTCAATTTTAAGGGAATTTTAAGTGTTCTCTGTCATATCGGCTGATGAAGGGGCCAAAACTATTAATTAGGTCTCGAAACATGTCCCACTAATAACCACACAGGCGGAACCTGTAACCTGTTTATACACCGTTGATAGTAGCCTAAATCGTTCGCAAGCTTGGCGAGTTGCTGCAAACCACCAGCCCCAGGGCTGTTAACTTAAGAGAGAGAGAGTGATTGTTATACATCGTTTGGATTGTTCGGAAATTTTTGTACCATTAATCTCGTTCCAAGTTGCATTTAGCGGATATTTTTCCAGCAAACTTCAAGTAGAGAACTTTATATACCGTACATTTCTCTAGCTCGTTGGTTGACACACCTTGATAGTAAATCGTTCCCAAGCTGTATAACAATGTCAATATATGCCACAATAAAACACTTCATCATTATCATCATTTATTGAACAATTAATTCCAACGAGCCAGAGGCTCTTACATAGGAATTGTACAACACAAATTTATTGGCGTCTACTACAATTTTATTTATATACCTTACATACAAATTTGCTGCGTGATTAAGTTAATTTTCAAAAACGATACTAGACCTAACACTGTAATTAGCTTACCAAAAAAAATTTGCAATGCAAATAACATAAAAATAAAAAGTAAAATAATAATTAAAATAATAATTTTATCAATGCAGAGTGAAATGAGACATTCTGATTCACTAAATTTGGCTACCTACTTTATTACGTACCGATTCCAAAATAATATCTTTAATTTAAATTTGAAAGTCGACAGATTGGAAATTGATTTTAAATAGCTTGGAAGATGGTTGTAAGATTGAATGGCTGAGAACTTAAAGCTACAGTTACCAAATTTATACGAGCGGATTTGAAAGAGAGCGAAGTCATCTGCTTGTCGCGTGATAAAAGTATGAATGGCTGAATTTAGGGTGTAGTCACTGTTATGCAGCACATTGTTTTGTTTAACTCTGTGTATTAGTATTGCTGACCTTAATTCTGCACACATTGACATTGGCATTATTTTACTCTTGGCATATAAATCTTGACTGTGCGTATTCTCTTTTAACATAAGTAAGCAGGGTGGATCTAGGGGAGGGCGAGGTGGGCGACCGCCCAGGGCCCCGCGGTCCGGGGGGCCCCACGCCATAGATTGTTTTAAATGTAATTGATTAATTATTTATACTTATCAAACTAATTTATAATTCATATTCCTTTTTCAGTGCAGCTATGACCTCCCGTGGCCGTTTAGCAAGTTTAGATTTCATTGAAATGATGAAAAACTTCAGCCGGGAAAAAAGTCGCGAAGTAATCTTTTAATATGTCATAGTTTACATAATATTCTTCAAGGGGACTTAAGGTTTCTTTCATATTATTAAAAAAATATACTGTAGTGTACTCAAAATATTGTAACCATTCTTTATTTTATTATTATTACAAAACTATTTTCCATTTGATTTGATTTTTTTCCTATTGTTGTGGGTTCTACAGTTGTATTATCCAGAGTTGGAATCCGACATTTCGGCGCCACTAGGCAAAAACAGTTGACGGCTAGATCGCACGCAAGGCTTGTTGCCATGGAAACCATACAGCGCTGCCAATTTGAATGTCGCTCTTTGGCCACGTGCTTGTCGTTTGACCAGTCGCTTGTTTGGTTGCTTCCAGAGTGCACACATTGACCTTGCTGCGTTATAATTGTTTTGAATTAATTAGTTAATTACTTTTTCGTGTAGGATTTATACTTATTTATACTTTATACTTATATTTATAATTCATTAGTGTCCGTTATTTATTTATATATTGTTAGTGTCAGTTTAAGCTTAGGTTCGTGTGAATTAGATTAAGGTTAGCTTTATTTTTGTTTGCGAGTGGTGACGTTTTTAAGGATGACTTCTCGTAGAGGAAGACCGAGGATACATCCAGTTCAGGAATCGTCAAGAACTGGTCAAGGTGTACCTATTCGAAGCCATGGGAGGAAGATGATTATCGCCGCGCGGGATATTTTTGAAAGGGAGGGAGAAAATATCCGAGTATCGGGCGAACCATTAATTCCATTCAGTCGCGTGCAGGAGCGTACTGCCTCTGCTCTTGGAATTAGTAAGACTACTGTCTGGAGGGTAACTGTGGAGAACTTCTCTTCGCCCGAGGACTCTACTTCAAAACTCAGCACGCCGGGGAAATCGAGACCTAGGAGTGCCACGGTCACTGAACTAGATACCTTTCAAGAGGACGCTATACGGCGCCACATATATGGCTATTATTTTAGGAAAGAACACCCGACTGTGAGGAATTAATAAAAATCTATCTATCTATCTATCTACTGATTTCTCTCAGACAGTGTGATTTGTTCAATGGAAGCTATAGTTCCCTTAGAAAGGTTTTACATCGTCTGGGGTTCGAGTACAAGAGACTAAATGGGAGGAAATTGCTACTCGAGAGAGGCGATATTGTGGCACTTCGCTATGAATTTTTGAACAAAATCAGAAGCGTTAATTTAAGTGTGGCTAGACGAGACCTGTGTGAATGCCGGCTACACCAAACCTAAAGGTTGGACTGATGACACTGTCCAGGGCACTATGCCTTGCTTAACTGGGAAGGGAGGCCGTTTCACCATTGGCCATGCAGGAACTTCTGAAGGCTTCATAAATGGGGCGCTACTTTCGTTTCGATCGAGGAAGACTGGTGATTACCACGAAGAGATGGATCACTCCAGATTTTATCGATGGTTCGAGGAGCAGCTTCTCCCTAATATCAAACCGAACAGTGTCATAGTAATGGACAATGCTCCTTATCACACTGTGCAGGCGCCAACGAATGCTTGCAGGAAGGATAAGATGATTGACTGGCTTGAGAGACATGGGGTCGAGGTTGACCACTCGCTAACAAAGGGAGCGCTCCTTAGTGTAATTAATAACATCAAACCAAGAACTCCGAAGTATCACGTTGACGAACTGGCAAAAAAAGATGGACATGAGATAATCCGGCTTCCACCTTACCACTGTCATTTCAATCCCATTGAAATGATCTGGGCTCAAGTTAAACAATATATTGCGGATAATAATAAAGCATTCAATTTGACAGAGGTTGAAAAGCTTATTGTCGAAGGGGTTGGACAAGTGACAGCTGAAAAATGGGCGAAGGTGGTGTCGCATGTGGAAAGAGTGTTAAGCGAAGCGCGGGAACGTGAAGGTGTTATTGGTTGCGTTCACGGTAGCAAACAGTTGATCAACAGCTCCAAAGCTGATGCATCGGGAGCGGGATCAGGTTTTACGTGTACCTGTGAACGGTTTGCTCCATCTGATCTGTAGCAGCGCGCGTTGTTCGAAAGTGGACAAGGGCGATGTACTATCCTCGAGCCTGCGATGATGAAATGATCAGATAATCTTGTGAGAGTGAATGCTGATATTAGATCAGTATCTAATTTACCTTTAGTTTTGCAACTCGGAACGAAATTGCTCTGAAACTATGTACCGAAGGCTGTGAACATGTATCAAACCATACCTTGCTCCCGATAATTTTAAAACTACGTTCGTAAATTTCTTGCCTTTCTGATACGGCATTTATTGTGTTATGCTAGTTTGGCTATGGTAAAGAATACTTAACAGTTTAACGTATGGTACGGTATATTAAGGTGGTATATCCCAAGACTTATGATAATTGAAGTCATTTTAATCTCTTCAAATTGAACAAGGTAGGTTAGGTCTACGTCTCAATAGACGAATATTTATTCAAGAATATCAATATAGCTTTAATTTTATTAATGTAGGGTTATATCCTATGAGAAGGGTCAAGCGTCTGTAAGTCTAGCAGTAAACCTCTTACCAGTCATCCACACATGATGACTTCATTATTTGTTTGCACTGCTTCATCTATCTAATTTGTCCCTAGGTATCCTTCATGCTGACACTCTCCTGCTTCTTATATCTTTTCTTTTTCACTCTAGTTTTCTTCTCAAGGATTTGAAGTTTTTGGATTTATTCATCAGCTTAACTGTGCTGTACAGTTTTTAGTTACTGTACTATACAAATTAATTGTATTTACAAAAAAAATCAGGTTAGATTGCAAAATTAATTTGAAACACTACAAGAATGTACATCACATTGTCCCTACCTGTCAACTAGAGGTATTTATCTGGATCATTACCCTTCCCCTATCTAATAAGGTCAGATGACCTCAAGGTCATTAAAATTATAACCAGCATCTAGAAATAAAATTTATGGGTCCCTCATTTAAAGCAAAGGAAATCATGGTACGAGCCTGTATTATCCTTGTTATAACGGTTCCTTACTTGTTTACACCCCAATATTAGTACTTAAAGAGAAAGGCACAACATGAACTGTTGATGGATTAACTTAGTCTCTTACTTGGCAGTCCATTCTCCTCCTATCAATACACAACTGGTTTCCATACCATATTCCCTATAGGCTACTGTTCATCTAATGAAAATGAAAAATGTTAGGCTACAGATTTTTGGTTGAAAACAGTTGTCTAAAAGATGCTTTAACAATTGATTTTTCAATAGATCATGTCATCAAATGGTCCAGTAACATAGAAAGAATTCAGGAAAATAGGGCATTTTAAAATTATTGCTACCTAAGTCTGGACAGTACAGAATGTGGTAGAGGAAACTAGACTGCAAAAATATAAACTGAAAAAAAAAAAAAAAAAATACACACATCAAAAAAAGTTTTGCATCACCTCGGTTCCAAGAGTTCCGGAACCTTTAAATACAAAGGGAATAGAGATCAACACAAACAACATTTCAGCTCGTTTTATTGCTCATGAGACCCACACATTGCATGTTGTACCATCATACAGCTAGACTTTCAGCATTTGTGGTCCAGATTGCAGTACACACCACTACCTCTAATACCCAGTAGCACGTCCTCTTGCATTGATGCATGCCTGTATTCGTCGTGGCATACTATCCACAAGTTCATCAAGACACTGTTGGTCCAAATTGTCCCACTCCTCAACGACAATTCGGCGTAAATCTCTCAGAGTGGTTGGTGGGTCAAGACGTCCATAAACAGCCCTTTTCAACATATCCCAGGCATGTTCGATAGGGTTCATGTCTGGCGAACATGCTGGCCACTGTAGTCGAGCGATGTCGTTATCTTGAAGGAACGCATTCACAAGATGTGCACGATGAGGTCGAGAATTGTCGTCCATGAAGACAAATGCCTCTCCAATATTCTGCCGATATGGGTGCACTATGGGTCGGAGGATGTCATTCAGGTATCGTAAAGCCGTTTCGGAGCCTTCCATGACCACCAGTGGCGTACGTCGGCCCCACATAATGCCACCCCAAAACATCAGGGAACCACCACCTTGCTGCACTCGCTGGACAGTGTGTCTAAGACGTTCAGCCTGACCAGGGTGCCTCCAAACACGTCTCCGACGATTGTCTGGTTGAAGGCATATGCGACACTCATCGGTGAAGAGAACGTGATGCCAATTCTGTGGGGTCCATTCAGCATGTTGTTGGGCCCATCTGTACCGCGCTGCATGGTGTCGGGGTTGCAAAGCTGGACCTCGCCATGGACGTCGGGAGTGAAGTTGCGCATCATGCAGCCTATTGCGCACAGTTTGAGTTGAAACACGACGTCCTGTGGCTGAACGAAACGCATTATTCAACATGGTGGCATTGCTGTCAGGGTTCCTCCGAGCGGCAATCCGTAAGTAGCGGTCATCCACTACAGTAGTAGCCCTTGGGCGGCCTGAGCGAAGCCTGTCATCGACAGTTCCTGTATCTCTGTACCTCCTCCATGTCCGAACAACATCGCTTTGGTTCACTCTGAGACGCCTGGAAACTTCCCTTGTTGAGAGCCCTTCTTGACACAAAGTAACAATGCGGACGCGATCGAACTGCGGTATTGACCTTCTAGGCATGGTAGAACTACAGACAACATGAGCAGCGTACCTTCGTCCTGGTGGAATGACTGGAACTGATCGGCTGTCGTACCCCCTCCGTCTAATAGGCCCTGCTCATGCATGGTTGTTTACATCTTTGAGCAGTTTTAGTGACATCTATGAACAGTCAAAGGGACTGTATCTTTGATACCACGGCCGACTGAATACGAGCTGCGCTCTATACCGGCCTTGACATTCCCAGTCAGAACCCATGTATAACATGTAATTGGAAAGTTTCTACTCGTTGCCGGTAGAGCGCACTCCCCTCCTATTATAGGCGCGATAAGGAATCAGCTGTACAGTACGTATATTAAATGTGTAATCTCAAGAACCACTGGATGGATTTTGATACTGCTTTCACCATTCTGTAAAGGTGATCTCGAGGAAGATTTGTGTAGAAAATAATTTATTTATGACCAAAGGGAGCCAAGCAGTAACGATTTCAGTGGAAAGGTCGAAAAAATAGCCTGGTGTCCGTGCGCTTTTTAAGCTTACGCTGGGCGAACCGTTAAAAATATCATATTATGAGTGTAAGAATTGTTCAGCGTGAGAAATTCTACAAAAAAAAGTCCGCGAGAGCATATCTCTATCTTCGATACATCGCCCACTATAAGTCTTTTTAGTTTGGACGGGAGGGGCATTTGGCTTGCACCTCGCCATTCTTAAATTACGTCTGGCAGAAATTCCTTGCACATTCATAACTGTTCCCGGGCGAAGCCGGGGTGGGTTGCTAGTGACACTATATAATTATTATCATTATAATTTCCGCATTATCAAAATTAAAATTATATCACAAAATAAAATAGCGTGCTAATAAATCTAAGAGAAAATAAACATACCTTGCACTTTCTTCGGCTACAAGGACACTACTCCAGCACCGTCTCATTAAAAGGAAAGAGAGGATCAAAATTACAGCCGGGAACAAGTAGCAGCTAATCGTGTATTGTGTTTTGTGCTAAGAGATCTTTCGACAAATTATCAGATACCGTGTGCCTTCTTTTTCACGAAGCAGCTGTCAGGACGGGACTTACATAAACTCCTGCTGGACGTTATTCTCGAGGTTGAACAATGCGGTTTCATAATTATAATAACTGTCTCTGATAATCACAAAACTAACACTACAATGATGAGGCATTTAGGGGGAGGGAATTTGCAACCAATGGTCAATCACCCATACGACGAGTCTAGGAATGTATTCCCTAGTTTTGATCATTGTCACATTCTAAAAAAAAAAAAAAAAAAAAAAAAAAAACATTAGAAGGCAGTTTCTGTAACGAGAGATGACTGATGGTACTGGAATAATTTCAGGGAAATACTTGTCATTACTATACACAATGCAAAAGGGTGAGATCGTCAAACCGGTCAGACACCTCACTAAAAAACACATCGAACCCACTAAATTTGAAAAAATGAATGTTCGGCGTGCCAAGGAAGTGTTCTCGTCAGAAGTTATTGGTGCCATTAGTACACTGAAAGAAAATATAGGCATGCACCCGGAAGCGTACACATTCATGGACGCAGAAGCAACCATTTTTTTGAAAAACGTTAATAAATGGTTCGCTATGCATGACGTAAGAATCACATATCATCATATTCAGTCTAGAAATCCAGATAAAGGGCATTTTTTCTCATTAAATGTCAGTCGCCTAAACTGGCTAGAGGAAAATTTTCTTTCTTACCTTGAAACGTTGAAAGCTGCTAGTAACGCTGCTAGAAAGGACTTCCTGAGTTCTGAGACTTACGAAGCTACCTATACAATTAATCACGGATTCAGCTGTCCAGTGCATAAGGTATCTTCTAAAAATGGGTAGAGGAAAGTCGCCAAATATGGGGAGTTTTTTTTATAGGGCTCACATTAGACATAAGAAGGAATGGAATAATTTTGGTTCTCTCACCAATGTAAACCTCAGGCGATATACTATGTATATTACAAATATGGGCACGTTTGATGTTGTAATACCCTCTGATATTATTGTTAACTTTAAAAGTGCACTTTCCCCGTATTAGGCAACCGGGTTTCGTAATATGGGGAGGTGAGAAACCTCACGGTTTTTATTTATAATAGGTACACTGAATAGTATACCCTACTAATTAAAGCATTAATTCTGACATATTTTTTTCGTGTGGCCTCCTGAGAGGCCGAGTGCAGGTCTTTCTAGTCGACGCCCGTGGGTGACCTGCGCGTCAGGATGAGAGATGGAATGGATGAAGATGAATGAAACTGGGCAAGGATGTGGAAGGAAGCGGCCGTGGCCTGTTAGAAGGTACCGTCCCAGCATTTGCCTGGTGTTGAAAAATGGAAAACCACGGAAAATCATTTCAAGGACGGCCGACGGTGGGGCTCGAACCCAAGCGTCTACCGAGTCAGCAGAGAGCTTGGCCCCATGGCCTAACGCTGCGCTTTAGCCAGCGTAGCCACTACTGTCGGTAATTCTGACAATGTAATGAAATCATGAACACAAATAGTACAAAAATACAAAAAGGAATAGTTTAAGTAAATAACAGTCTTAGTTTCCTGTTGCCGAACTTCCAAACCGTTCAGCAGAAAAATGCATAAACTTGAATGAAAACCGAGTGATTCTGATCGAATTCAACTGTAACGAGGTGCAAGGTATGTCTAATTTCTCTTAGATTTATTAGCACGCTATTTTATTTTGTGATATAATTTGCATTTTGATATTGTGGGAATTATAATTATAATATAATAGTGTCACTAGCAACCCGCCCCGGCTTCGCCCGGGAACAGTTATGAATGTGCAAGGAATTCCTGTCAGACGTAATTTAAGAATGGCGAGGTGCAAGCCAAATCCCCCTCCCGTCCAAACTAAAAACACTTATAGTGGGCGATGTATCGAAGATAGAGATATGCTCACGCGGACTTTTTTGTACAATTTTTCATGCTGAACAATTCTTACACTCATAGTATATTGATATTTTTAACGGTTTGTCCAGCGTAAGCTTAAAAAGCGCACGGACGTCAAGTTCTTTCTTCGACCTATTCAATGAAATCTAAAATCGTTACTGCTTGGCTCCCTTTGATAATAAATAAATTATTTTCTACAGATATCTTCCTCGATATTACCTGTACAGAATGGTGAAAGCCGCATCAAAATCCATCCAGTGGTTCTCGAGATTACCCGTGATATCCAAGAATTGGGGACTTTGTTTTACACTAAAAGTAGAGATAAGTCTTAGTCGTGCAATGCTTGGTGAACAGCGCTGTGTGAGCAGTTGAGTAACTAGCAAGATTTCATGAAAAAGGTCTCTTTGTCTAGGCCGGTATGAGCGCATTCAGTCGGCCGTGTTGATACAATATACACAGTCAACGTCTATATGCCGGAGATCTGGGAACCGAGGTGATGCAAAACTTTTTTTGATGTGTGTATATATATATATATATATATATATTTCAGGAATCAGAAAGGAATTTTTCAAATTCGAGGAGGTACTGCTCTGTATACGGTTGCAAATCGTATAAAGCGGGTACGAAATCTTTTCACTACTTTCCTGTACAAAAAGTTCAGAGAGAAAGATGGGCTTCGGCGCTGTCAATTGGAAAACGTGTTACACGTTACATGACAGTGTGCAGTCTGCATTTTTGTGAAGACGACTTCTTTCCACCGGTACTGTTGATTATTGATAGTTATTGTCTCTTTGTATTCACAAGGATTTAGCTACATCAAAAATACTGATAAACTTGTAGCCTAATACTTCCGTGCCGTAGGCCTACATAGAATGTTATCCGCTCTTCGTAAACTTATTTTAGGGGTTCTTCCGATTGACAATAGCCGAATGGTTAGAAAACTTAAGAAAAATGCTGTTCCTAGCCTTAATTTGCCAGAGAATGTATATTCTTGCCCTTGAACAGCAAGTATGTAGGTCAATATTTGCAATATTGAAGTATGATTTGGCTTAAATTGTGTTTTTGGCTATGATCTCCTTACTGTTGAATTTAGTTGATTAATGTGTAAAATCTTAGTTTTAAGTACCGGTTTGGTGACCCATCATCCCAGGCAGGCCGGTAACACCTATACTACTCAGGCAGATAGGGCACTTAGCCGTAATTTGGAAGTTATAGTGATGTTAAGTATATGCGGTAATGTAGCAGGAGACCTGATCGTCCTAGGCTATTCTAACTTTAATTAGTTCCCATTTCAGGGTTTTTCAGTTTTGAGTGCGAATAGTTGATTTGAAAGTTGTACAACAGTAAGGAGAGTATGTTTTCTATTGACGTCAGAAAAGTTGGATGGCGCAGCCACGCGGCAGAATGTTGAAGCTGTAACATTGTGACTGGTGAGATTTTATTAGATGGTGAAGCATTGACGTCGTGATGGAAACAGAAAGAAATTTGTCAAATTCGAGGAGGTACTGCTCTGTATACGGTTGCAAATCGTATAAAACGGCTACGAAATATCTTCACTACTTTCCTGTACAAAAAGTTCAGAGAGAAAGATGGGCTTCGGCGCTGTCAATTGGAAAACGTGTTACATGTTACATGACAGTGTGCAGTCTGCATTTTTGTGAAGACGACTTCTTTCCACCGGTACTGTTGATTATTGATAGTTATTGTCTCTAATTTGTATTCGCATGGATTTAGCTTCATCAAAAATACTGATAAACTTATAGCCTATTACTTCTGTGCCGTACAAAGAATGTAATCCGCTCTTCGTAAACTTATTTTAGGGGTTCTTCCGATTGACAATAGCCGAATGGTTAGAAAACCTAAGAAAAATGCTGTTCCTAGCCTTGATTTGCCAGAGAATTCATATTCTTGCCTTTGAACAGCAAGTGTAGGTCATTGAAGTATGATTTGGCTTAGATTGTGTTTTTGGCTATGATCTCCTTACTGTTGAATTTAGTTAATTAAAATGTAAAATATTAGTTTTACGTACCGGTTTGGTGACCCATCATCCCAGGCAGGCTGGCAACACCTATACTACTCAGGCAGATAGGTCACTTAGCCGTAATTTTGAAGTTATAGTGATGTTAAGTATACATATGCGGTAATGTAGCAGGAGACCGGATCGGCCTAGGCTATTCTAACTTTAATTAGTTCCCATTTCAGGGTTTTACAGTTTTGAGTGCGAATAGTTGGTTTGAAAGTTGTACAACAGTAAGGAGAGTATGTTTTGTATAGGTTTTAATTGGTATTATGGTTTATGTCGAGCTGAGGAGTGAATTTGGTTTGGCTTAAAGTGTAGTTTTTGATCTGTTCCGTTTGCTTATGACAAGTTCAAATGGAGACTCCAGCTTCGTTAAATATCTGTATTTTAAATATTTAATTAAATATATTGATAAAGAGGATGTCTCCATTTTAACTTGCCTGTGGCAAGAGATTAATAAATTAACATTCTTGCCTTTGAACATCAAGTATGTAGGTCAATATTTGCAATATTGAAGAATTATTTGAACATCCCAAGTAACGCTTCTTTGAACTCAAAACATTCATGCAAATTCAGGGTTGCTGGATTCAATTTATTATCAGGGAGTCGTCCTTTGTGTTATGTGAGATATGTACTGTATATTGTGAAATTAATAAAAACATCGATACCGATAGGCTCCCAAGTACAGGCTTCATATATGTAACAGCAGACAGTAAATTAACTATCTACATGTGGGTAATATTTTTAACTGGTAGTAATTAGGCACTGCATCTATATTGATTATAAAAATATTTCTATCAATGAAAGGAAATATGTAGTATTTTGCCATCATAAATTAGAAGCCATAACAAACGCACACCCAATTACTTCACGTCACTATATCGCCGCCATATTGGAAACAGCTGACCGTAAGCTCCTCCCCCGTTTCGGACGTCAATAGGTTTTATTTGGTATTATGGTTTATGTCGAGCTGAGGAGTGAATTTGATTTGGCTTTAAGTGTAGTTTTTGATCTGTTCCGTTTGCTTATGACAAGTTCAAATGGGGACTCCAGCCTTGCCAAATATCTGTATTTTAAATATTTAATTAAATATATTGATAAAGAGGATGCCTCCATTTTAACTTGCCTGTGGCAAGAGATTAATAAATATATATTCTTGCCTTTGAACAGCAAGTATGTAGTCAATATTAGCAATATTGAAGTATGATTTGAGCATCCCAAGTAACGCTTCTTTGAACCCAAAACATTCAAGCAAATTCAGGGTTGCTGGATTCAATTTATTATCAGGGAGTCGTCCTTTGTGTTATGTGAGATATATATATATATTGTGAAATTAATAAAAACATCGATACCGCTAGGCTCTCAAGTACAGGCTTCATATAAGTAACAGCAGACAGTAAATTAACTATCTACATGTGGGTAATCTTTTTAACTCGTAGTAATTAAGCACTGCATTTAAATTGATTATAAAAATATATCTATCAATGAAAGAAAATATGTAGTATTTTGCCATCATAAATTAGAAGCCATAACAAACGCACACCCAATCACTGTCTTGCTTACTTCTCGTCACTATCTCGCCGCCATATTGGAATCAGCTGACCATAAGCTCCTCCCCCGTTTCGGACGTCAATACAAATTGTCTTTGCTGCTTCTCAGTCGGTCAACATGGGGTACAAAATTATAAATATGTAAACACACTCCTGGAAACAATTACATGTATTAGTTGCCCATTGCCCATTTAAGTGTGATAACTAACTAATTAAGTGTAACTTTTTCCAGGAGTGTGTTTATATATTTATAATTTGTACCCGAAAAGCAGCAATGACTACATTTTATCTTGAATTTCAGTACATAATCATTACCAGCTGCTTGATGTACGATACTGGTACTTGAATGGGGCTTGACTAGTGGGCTCGCACAATTACATACCATTACCGAAGGTAACATTCATGACTCGCCACTCTCTTAAAGGTATTGATACTTGGTTACTAACAATTCCCTTTGTTGCTCAATATGTGCCTGGTAGAGAGATGGTTGGTACGAATCAGCAAACTAAATGTTAAAAAGAAGTAATATCTTCCACCTAGGCTCATTACCAAATTGAATACAAATGAAACTACGGTACAGCAGAACTATACCGTAGGTGTAGTTTTGTAAGAAACATAGTTCATTCAGTCACTGTACAAGAACATCAGGTCTTCTGTGGTCAGCAGCAAATACTGCTGTGTGATAGAATATGCAGATTATAAAGTGAAGCATCACTGTAATGAGGTGTTAAAACTCAGGCAGGTTGAGATAAGGTAAGGAAATATTGGACAAACTGGGTAGTGCTGTGTTGAACAGTGCTCAGTTTTCTCTGCCAGTGTAAGAAGAAAAATATATTATATATCTTGAGTTTCAGTACATAACCATTACCAGCTTCTTGATGTACTGGTCGCCTACTGCAGTGAACCTAGGTTAGCAAGCCTGACCAATTGTAGCCTATAGCCTACTGTACAGTACCTGTAGGTAATATTCATGACTCCTCACGCCCTTAAAGTTTTCATTTTACTAACAATTTCCTATACAGGTTATTAAGCTTGTAACTTAAAGCCTCCTTCCCAATCCTAGCCTCAGTTAAAAATACATGCACATGTCACTGACACCACAGCATTTTGAAATGTATCCTGTAGCCTAGGCTACTGTTAAAATATAGATCAATATGTAGCATACCGGGTGAGTTAGCCGAGGTCGTTGCGGCATGACTGTTGGCAGTCGCTCACATCTAGGAGGCGAGGAGGTTCGAATCCCCCCGCC
The DNA here is from genome assembly GCA_946902985.2 of Meconema thalassinum. Classification (NCBI taxonomy): domain Eukaryota; kingdom Metazoa; phylum Arthropoda; class Insecta; order Orthoptera; family Tettigoniidae; genus Meconema; species Meconema thalassinum. The sequence continues at coordinate 17,005,499 of OX336392.1, forward strand.
GGCAACCTTGAAGATGGTCTTCTGTGGTTTCCCATCTTCCTTCCAGGCAAATGCCGGGGTTGGTCCCTAACTATAGGCCACAGCCGCTACCTTCCAACTCCTCGACCCTCCCATCCAACATTCCTCCCCAACGGTACTTGTAGCTCACCCATTGGGTGTCCGTCTCGAAGCAGCTACAAAACTGGCGAGCCGAACATGTCCTCGGACACTCCCGGCACTAAAAGCCATACGCAAAAAAAAATATATATATATATATATATGTAGCATACACACAAGAGAGCAAGTAAAATAAATTAGCCTTATGTAACAATTTCTAAATCCATTCTCATAATGCATTTTACTTAATAGTCAGTTCCTATTTGAGTAGGCTACAGAGACCTAACCTGTCCCCTGAGAGAAAATCATCACTCGTTTGACAAAAGGAAGTCAAGGATGGAAATTTTGGTGTTGGATTAGTTGAAGAATGGACAAAATACAGTATGTGCATACAATACTTGTCACAAAATGTTAATACTCAGGCATGTTGAGATACCGTAAGTGAAGGAAATAAAGGACAAACTGGGTAAGTGCTATGTTGGAGAGTGCTTAATTTTCTCTCCTTGTGTAAGAAAAGAAATTTATATACAGTATATATATATTATATCTTGAGTTTCAGTGCATAATCATTCCCAGCGTACGGTACTGGTAGCCTACTGCAGTGAACATTGGCTATTGAGTTTGCCCAATTATAGCCAATGGTACCAGTACGGTTGGTAATATTCATTACATTGAAAGGAATGTGGCTGTTTAATCTAGACCTGAACAGCAACCGAGAAGCAAGAGAACTGTTAAGATAATACCATGGAAAGAAAAATACTGATAGGCTACTAGTATTTCCCAGTCATTACATTCTGATCAGCCAAACACTCAGTTTTCTATTGGAAGAATCACCTAATAATGCAGGCACAGACAGACCTACGGTAATTCTTATATCCTATTGCATACAAATCCTTAACCCAACAAGTACCGGTAGCCTACGGTATTGAAATAATTTATTTTCGAGTCAAGACTCTAGACAATAGGTCTTAGCCTATCAGAATTTGGGGTAGGCCAAGTAGGCCTTACAATGCAGGTATTTTTTATACAGTACCGGTTGCCTATGCTTGCTCCAAATGAAAGGTATTTTTTATACAGTACCGGTACCGGTAGCCTAGAAGTTTGATTCTCTCTATACTGCCTACACAACAATATATTCGTCGAGGTACAGTATTTAGCCCAAAGCATAGGTTAAAATCGTATTTTCAGACCACATTACCAAATTACAAGTGATTAAAAAACGCTGAAACATCGATTTAAAAACTTTAAAAATGCACATTGCCACTAAAAAGGAAACCACACACCTGAATTCATATAATTTTTAATACTTGGAACAAAATAAAGGATGTAACATCTGATATGTCAGGTTATGTTGTTTCACACATAGATTAACATTTGTCGCAACTGCGGTCCGTAAATCGGAATAAAGATATATCACGAATTTAACACAATGCAGGTCATTTATAGGCTATAGAGGGATCGTGATGTTGTGTTCTTCATTATTATTTCAGTATTCATCAGTTTAGGAACTATTTTGAGCGATTTCCACAATGTTTACATTAATCTACTTCATGCTACGCCATGTTGGATTTAAACGTGTTCCGTGGATGGAGCGAAGTTTTTCTACGCTCCATAAAATGGCATCCGCTCCATGGAACATGTTTAGGGAGCGCTCCATCACACTGCGTTCACAGCGTACTTTCTTCAACAGTTGATCAACTGTTTGCTATCGTGAACGCAACCAATTGACACAGCTGTGGACGACCTTATAATTTCCCTCGGCGATTCCTCATCCACCAGTGCGGGATCCAGTGACGGAGAGGACCGGGATGATGATGATGATGACATGGATGGGATAGCTTCTGTCTTCAGAAGGGTGAGTTAATAGCCTATGCAATGAACGTAGGCCTATATTTTGTAATACATTTGTGTGTTTCTTGTGCCTTGAAACTTATTCTACAGGAGATATAAATTGCTAAATAACACGGAAACAATCACGTGTTGTCGTTTCGCTTTGAACATTTTTGCTCTATGATAGTAGGCTATTCGTAATATTGCTATTGCTATTCATTACAATATTTTAGACCTCTCCTCAATTTGACGTGCTATTATTTTATTTTACAGTGTGAACCGAACAGTTTTAAGCATTGCTTTGTTTAAGATTTTTGAAAACCATCTGAGTAAAATTGTAATAAATGTAATAACGGTGCTAATGATAATATGAGCATGAGGAAAATAACGGGAGGGTGAAAGTACGCACGTGGTGGCTAGTAGCATACGACTTCTGTCTCGGGACAGTCGGATGAGGAGCCGCAAAGATGCGCGCGCACCCGGCAGCGAGGAGCATTTGAATAGCGCCGACTTGAAATGCTCCTCGCTGTCTCATTGTGTGATTGTTACCTACAACAACACAAACAACAAATCAACGACAGTGAAAAAAGTGAACACAAAAACAAAAACTCAACATACTATTTAGCGATAAAAAAATTGATACATTTGTCTTTATCATTTCCACACCACTTATTGAGTAGATAACTCGGTCGGGGTCCATGCACGGATGAGCCAGCTTGGTGATCCTAGGCAAAACCCCACACAAGACACCGCATAAACCTAGAAAAATTGCTGAGTTTTACGATTCCCATTCCTTGTAATATACCCACATAGCAACATGTCTGCAGAGGACAGGATCAACGGCGAATTCAGCCGAGTGTTAGACGCAGCCTGGAGCAAATGAAATTCATGAGAAAACAGTCCAAGGAGATGAAATTGGGTGAAGAAGACGCCATAAGAGAAAAGGAAGGGAAACATGTGGTTCTGGGGACTTTTAGACAGTGGGTGAAGAAGAAAAAAATTCTAATGTTTTAAAATTGTTTTGCTGCACAGTTCATTTTTTTGGACTTTACACCAACTATTCAGTAGCAAATATTAACCAATCTCAATAATATTTTTGTATCATGTGAAGATATCTATCTCCCATATTTATGTGCATCCACTTAAATAGATTAGGAAAAGAGTATCTTAGTGATGAAATCTGCAAAATTGTAAATTCAAATGGTAAGAATAATTCGACAGTAATATCATTAGAGTGGAAGCAGGGAAACTGGTAGAAGAAGCCAAACGTGAGGTTTGGCATTCACATCTTTTGAAGTCAAATTTAACGGAGTGCAACAATGGTATTTCGGATTTGTCTAGCAACAATAATAATAACAATTATGATAATAATAATGTAAATAAATCACCAACACAAGCTTGCAAAAGTAACAAATTTAAAATTTACCACCAGAATGTCCAGTCTCTTTATAATAAAATTGATTACATAAATCTAATGCTTAAAAATGAACTTAAAGACATCTCAGCACTATGTATTTCAGAACATTGGCTGAAAGAGGAACAACTTGAATTAATTCAATTCCCAGGGTTTATACAAGCTAGTAAATACTCTAGATCTAATATTAGCCATGGTGGTACTTGCATCTTCTTAAGAAATAATTTAGATCATAAACAGATAACAGCTTATGATTATCTAATTATGGAACAGGATTTTGAATTCTCTGCCGTAAAAATTCAGCAGTTTAAGTTAATAATTGTATGCGTATACCGTTCTCCGTCAGGAAAGTTTCCTCTATTTATAGATAAACTAGAATTGTTACTCAATAACATGAGAAAAGTAAATTTCGATATAATAATTTGTGGGGATGTAAATGTGGATTTCTTAAAACTTGATAGAAATTGTGAATTATTAAACCAGTTACTAATTTCCTATGGACTGAAACCTACAGTAAATACACCAACAAGAATAACAAAATTTAGTAAAACCACTCCTGATCAAATTTTTATAAATACAGATAAATATCACCATTCAATAGAAGTCTATTGTCCGGGTTTTAGTGACCACCATGGACAAATACTGAGTTTTGAAGTATCCGAAGTAATCAATAATAATGATAATGGAGTAAAATCAAAGTGCAGGTCATTCACTGAAGCAAATGTTACATATTTCAATGACTTATTAAATAAGGAAACATGGTCAGAAATGTATGAACTAGAAAATGTAAATGATAAATTTAATGCATTTAACAGTACCCTAAAACACTATTTTGAAATAGCATTCCCCTTTAAACGAAGAACTGTTCAAAATAACAAAACTAGCAATTGGATAACAACAGGGATTATAAATTCATGTCAAAGAAAGAAATTTCTACACAAATTATATAAACAATACCACACAACACCTGAATTCAATTTATACTACAAAAAATACACTAGCATATTAAATAAGGTAATAAGACTAGCAAAGAAAATGCATAATGATAATTTTATTTCCCAATCATCTAATAAAAACAGGGCTATGTGGTCCGTAATAAAGAAAGAAACTGGAAAATATGCTAAAATACAAAGGAACATTACACTGACCAGAAATAATAAAGTGATTAATAATCCAGAGGAAATAGCAAACACTTTTAATGACTATTTTCTGGAAATTCCGCAAAAATTATTAAATAAATCACAGGTAAATACACTAAATTCTAATAATAAAATAAATATATGCAGTGATTCTTTATTTATAAATCATGTCACAAGTGAAGAGGTAAGAATAGTTATAAAAGAGCTAAAAAATAAATTCTGTGCTGGCATTGATGGCATCCCTGATGCAATTTTAAAGAAATGTGCCGAAAATATAATAAATCCACTTACGCACTTAATAAACAGTTCAATTCTCTCAGGAACTTACCCGGATATTTTGAAGTTATCAAAAGTAATTCCAGTGCACAAAAACGGTTCAAAAGATGAATTAGATAACTATCGTCCTATTACCTTACCAACTGGTATTGCAAAAATTGTGGAAAAAATTATGTATAAGAGACTGATAAGTTTCATAGAAAAAAATAAAATATTATCAAACTCACAACATGGATTTAGAACGGAAAAATCTACACAGACAGCAATTTACGAATGTAGTAATAGTATACTGAAATTAATTGACAATAAGGAACATGTAACTGGCCTATTCTTGGATTTATCGAAAGCATTTGATGTAGTTGACCATAAAATCCTCCTTACCAAACTAAATCAATATGGTGTTAGAGGTCTAGCTAATAAATGGATAGAGTCTTACTTAACAAGGCGTAAACAAATAGTAAGCTTGAGACACAAGGATGATGGAACCAAATTACTTAATGAAACATTGTCCAATGAGGGAATTATTGAATTTGGAGTACTCCAGGGATCGGTTTTGGGCCCACTACTCTTTCTTCTATATATCAATGATATAACACAGAACGTTCATTCACATAAGGAAATTTTGTTTGCGGACGATACAACACTCGTAATAAAAGGTGAAACTAAACAGGTCATACAGCAGTCTGCTGACTCCGTTACAGGAGAGTTAACCAAATGGTCACAAGATAATCGCCTCATAATAAACTATAAAAAGACAGTATGTCTAAATTTCCACACTATACAGAATAGGAATCCTGCGATGCCCAATATAACATTAAATGGTCATCAAATAGAAAATAAATCAGAAACAAAGTTTTTAGGACTATGGATACAACAAGACTTGAAATGGAATAAACATATACAATATCTGAATACTAAACTGAACTCGATGTGCTTTGCGTTACGTATTTTGAAAACCTGCACTAGCATGCACACATTAAGAAATACTTATTTTGCTTATTTCCATTCATACTTAAGATATGGGATCATATTTTGGGGTATGTCGCCAGATGTACTAAGCACGTTTAGGATACAAAAGAGAGCGATTAGAATTATGGCAAATGTAAACTCGAGAGAATCATGTAGACCTCTGTTTAAAGATTTAAACATTCTCCCACTGCCCTGCATATATATCTTTGAAAGTATTATGTTTTTTAAAAAGAATTTAATGAATAAAGATGTTTTTCTTAAAACAAACAATGATGTTCATAGGCATAACACAAGACAAAATCAAAACATTCATATTTCACACACACACACAAGCATATATCAAAAAGGAACTTTTCACACTGGAGTCAAATTATACAATAAACTACCCCAGTATATAAAACTGGCCCCAAAAATAAAAACCTTTGATAGAATGTTGAAAGCTTATCTGCAGTGCCATTGTTTTTACTCAGTAGTTGAATATTTTAGCGTATAGGAGTGATGGAATCTATAACTATATTTTACTTTTTTAATTTAATTTTAATACCTAGCTGTATGTTGTTGTATTTATAGAATTAAGTTTTCATATTATGATAATAGAGTGAGGTGTAAATAGTTGTGCAATAAGATTGTATCTATTAAGATTTGCTATTATAATAAGTTATAAATAGTTATAATCTTAGTAATATATACCTGTTAGTTCTTTTATTTTATGCATGTAAATTCTGACGTGTCCTATATCAAAAATGTATTGAATGCATGTATTTGATCAAATGGAATTAATAAAAATCTATCTATCTATCTATCTATCTATAAGTTAAAATAGTTATCGTTTATTTTTAAATAATGTTTAACTTTAATTTTTGGAAATAAAAATTAATTTTGTGATTTTTTTTTTATTTCAGGAACTATTTCATATTTTTTCAAACCCATGCACAGAATTATTAGTCTGTGCAATGAGCTCATAGTGTAAAAAGATTGTAAAGTTTCAGTAACTTTTAGTGGTAAATAACTTAGTTGGTATATTTTTTTTAAGGAAAATACTATCTTTTAGTAATTTCTGCCCATACTGATCAACTGAAAGGAATAATTTTTCACTTTATGCGTTATGAAAGACGTTGGTCGTATGGAAATAAAATTTGGTGCAGTTTGGATCACTGGGAGCAAAAAAAATTTTTTTGGTTAGCCTATAGTGTCCCCTTAAAGAACCTTCCACTAATTACACCTGTGTGAAGCTAAATTGTATAGGTTAGGAATGTAAACAACGCTCTTAGGATTCTACGTTCGATGCCAAGAGCCGACTGCTGTGGCGTCTAGTAGCTAAGTTCTGAACTAGGCCTAGTAGTCGTTGACGGTGGCGTTTGGCGGCAAAAGTAGGAACTATTTGAAAAATTCAAAGTTGCAGTCCTTACTTGAGTTAAAAAACAGATACACACATTAATACAGCCATCACAATTAACACCGGTTATCAGACAGATTCTACACACACCCAAAGTACACGGAGCTACATGACCGCGTTGTCGCAGCCCCTAAACTGAGGAACCAACCAACCAACCAAATACAGAACGTGTCGTAGGCTAATATTATTATTCTGGGATAAATTTTGAACTATTTAAATAGTATCCGTCCATGGTTTTAAGCAGTATTTATGGAAAATAGAGTCGCCTCCGTAGCGTAGCGATCAGCATGGTTAGCTGCCGCCCCGGAGGTCCTGGGTTCGATTCCCGGCTCTGCCACGAAATTTGAATAGTGGTAAGAGGACTGGAACGGGGTTTACTCAGCCTCGGGTGGCCCAAATGAGTAGAGGGTGTTCGATTCCCCCTCACCCATCCTCGAAGTGGTTTTCCGTGGTTTCCCACTTCGTCTTCGGGCAAATGCCGGGATGGTCCCTACCGTAAGGCCACGGCCGCCTCCTTCCCTCTTCCTTGCCTATCCATCCCAATCTTCCCCTCCCTTCCCTCATGAGGCCCCTGTTCGCTTTGCAGGTGAGGCCGCCTGGGCGAGGTGCTAATCCCACCTCACCAGTTGTATCCCTTCCGATTAGATGTTCCCAGCTCTAGGACACTGCCTGGATAGGCGGTAGGGGTGAGTTCCCTCGCTGAGTCCCTGGGAGCCACCACCCTGGAGGGTAAACACGATTTAAAAAAAATAATTATGGAAAATAGAATTTTAAATGACAGAAAACATGTTTACTATCGTCCTCGTAGATCATGTAGACAAAACTAAGTTGCAATATTGTTGTACGACGTGAGGAGGATATAATAAAATAATTAAAAAGAAGTAAAAATTTTCGCCATTGGATAGCCTTGAACCCGGGATCTTCAAAACAACAAGCGAGCGCGATACCTATTGCACACTTTTGCAACAGACTTTGTCGCATTTTGTTACGCTCCTTAATATTGCGAATGGTTTAATATCCAATTATTACTGTTAGATCTTAAATATTGATTGGAATGCATTCATTCTGTACCAGGCATATTTTGAAATGTACTTAAAGCAAGTTTCACGACCGCTTTGCGTTAATAATGCAAATCGACTGTAAATGTTACCCCGAAACGACAACCGTCCTCTTTTTATTTCTTACAACTTGGCGCACGAAATGCTAGCGTGTGATACACTTCAGTCATAAAAGCTGGTGTTCGACGAGGATGAACAGAATCATACAGGAATGAAAGACAAGTACGCAGGTGGGATAATTCTTGTAGATAACAATCACACAATGAGACAGCGAGGAGCATTTCTAGTCGGCGCTATTCAAATGCTCCTCGCTGCCGGGTGCGCGCGCATCTATGCGGCTCCTCGTCCGACTGTCCCGAGACAGATGTGTAGCATACGTGGCAACGCTGCCTTTAGTTCAACGGTTCTCCGCCGAACTGTCAGATTCCAACTCTGGAAAATACACCTGTAATCTAAATACTCACGGCATTAGCCCAAAAAACATGAATTATTTATATAATCCGGGCCGTGAAAGCCTTAATATACACAGTTTATTAAGTACATAATGTATACTTTTTCATTCGATAATTATGATTAATTTTAACGTTAACGTAAAGTATTTACAATGCAGCAAACTCTTTCTTTTTATAACAATGTAAAGATTCGACTGCTTGAGATGCATAGAGGAAAGAACGGATTCTTTTGACGGAGTCGTTGTGAAAGATTATTAACTTCATTGTTATATTTTTGACGTCAGTCATTCAAGTTAAGGTGAGATGCCAAGTTTTTGTTTTTGAGTACCGGTATCTGTATTTTAATAATAGTATGCCGGGTCTGACTACGGATTCTTTCCTCCATGCCGAGATGATGATGTCGCCAACTTTAGTGACTAGTCACTAGTGTAGTGATATTTTATACTTAATTAGGCGACAAAATATAATGTATTGAGTTTTTTTTAGGAATTTAGTTCATTTAGCAACATAATATATTTATTTCTTTTGATAAGACAGGAATCTAGTGACGTATGATTACCGTCTAGTGAGTTTCAGTAAATACAGGTTGGCGACCTGTTTGAATCGCTAGAGATGTTGTTCTGTTTCTTCTCGCCTGACGTGGAATTCGTGTCATTTATTTGCTCCCCATGTTCTTTGGCTTGTGTGGATCTGTTGATCTGATCAGATATCTTGGATACGACTGAGGAATATTACAGAAGGAAAGAACATTTTCTTTTGACGGAGTCGTTGTGAAAGATTATTAACTTCATTGTTATATTTTTGACGTCATTCATTCAAGTTAAGGTGAGATGCCAAGTTTTTGTTTTTGAGTACCGGTATCTGTATTTTAATAGTATGCCGGGTCTGACTACATGACATGCGTTGTTGGCATTTGGAGATAAAATGCGAATGCAAATTCTTTCATACATAAGGTTCTCCTGTTCGTTATGTGAATAATTGGAAACGTAACTCATCGCATGTTGTGCATTACATGTGTATCCCTATAAGCACTGTGTTGTTAATCCATGTTTTGCACTTCAATGGCCTACCACAATTTCCTCCACCTTTCATGTCACCCTCCAATTGTCAGTTGCCTTTCCACAAACGTACAGAGATGCTTGTAACACTTCTTTATTGAAACTGCTGTATTATTTGGATTATTTAGTTTGAAACAATTTCTGTTGAGTAAGTTGGTATGGTATCTGGTTACTAGAATCTCAAAAAGAGTTAGTACTAGCCTAGTTCATATGGGTGTGTACATGTTTCCAAATACACACATGCACAGGGTCTTTAATAGCATTGCGACACTACTTCTCAAGCCACATCATGTTCTTGCATTGCCACTCGCTCTCTGCCTGGTACATGTAACCGCGGACTGCCTTGTTAGTCATAAAATGAAGACCTTGCATTAGGTCTATATATTATTTATACATTACCGTGGTCTGTGTTTGGGTTCTACCGAGTGACACATTACTGGTTCGTGACGGATTATTTGTAACATGTTAAGCATAACATCTGGATGTAGAATGTGTGTCCGGCTGGCGTTCAGGACTATGCACAAGTTGTCCAGGCAGGATATATCTCGACGTTTCACCGAACATTGCGTCCGGCATTATCAAGGGTCCGCAGGGTGATATTTTGGCATGACCGATGGGTCTCTTGCAACCCATGGCCTACAAGCATGGAAAACTTGTGCATTGTTATTTACTTCATGTTGTTTATTTGGTTCGATTAGTGGTTTGAGATAGGCTAGTTTCATAACATTAACATACATATTATCCTTATTGAAATTCTCTTCTCAGATTCCTAAAAGTCATTTGTATTAGGATATTTTTTTTTTTACTATTTTGTTACTGTAAAGGCTACTATATGAGGTAGTAAGTTAGGATTTATTTACTTGAGATTTCAAGGACAATGCCTTTTTTGTTGTTTGTTTTTAGTTTGGTCAAATGAGCTATCCATTCCGGGTCAATCATATGTCGGCTAAAGAGTTCAAGAAACAGCAATTTGACTTCATATGAAAGAATGCAGTGCCAGCCCCATGGTGTAGGAATGGCACACTTGACTCTTACCTAGGAGGTCCCGAGTTGATTCCCAGCTTAGTCAGAGATATTAAAATTGACATGAGGGTTGGAACTGGGTGCATTCAGCCTCGTGAGGACATTTGTGTAGCTGTCTGATTTAAGAGGCAGTGCCTCTGGTCAAGAAAGGGAAATACATGGTGATATTTTAGCATGAATGATTGGTCTCTCACAGTCCACTAGCCAGGACACGAGTGTTTGCCACCTGAGCTACATTAGGCGGTTGTAGTATATATCCCGAGTCCCGGGGTTTAGTGAGCTTTTGGTGATCTCAATGACGTCACCTATGACGTGGTAAATGTACTTACCTGATTGGTGAGTTGAAATTCATTGTCTCGATTGTGATTGGCCAGCTCATGTGCGCCAGCTGATATGCGCCGTGCTTGTCAGGCGCCATTTTTTTTTTTTTTTTTTACTTTGCGAGCTTTTGAAATGCTCGGTTGCTATACTTATGCGTTGCGAAAATAAATTAAAATAAGATTTAGTTATGGTATACCGTAATGTGGATGGTATATTAATAGTGATTGTGGTATTTTTGATGGTTGGTGGTGTGTATGTAAGAAGGCAGTGTCTGTGCATGTAAATTACACCTAATGAAGTTGCTGTTGGACTTCGGTGTCGAATGGGGTAAGTGTTGTATTTCTTCATATGCTTAGAGTGCTTCTGGTAGTTGAAGGATCAACAGCCCATGGATGTTTTGCTGTGTATCGCGATTGTTTGAAAATGAGGTGAAATGGAAAATTTTCGCCCGCGCAGAAAAAGTAAAGATCGTGATACCCATGACAAATTTGCCATTTCTGCTAATTTTCAAGCAATCGCCTAACGCAGAAAAAAAAAAGATCTCTATTCCCATCACAAATTTGCCATTTCAGCTCTTTTTCAAGGAATAGCGCTACGCATAAGAAAAGTAAAGAAGCTAGTGGGGCACTGTTCACACCAAACCATTGGTCTGGGCGGTTAGGCTGTAACCATTGGCAAAACCATTGGATTGGACGCAACGAAGGTTAGAGGTCTGTGGGTAGGTGTGCGGCAGCTAGTGGGGCACTGTTCACACCAAACCATTGGTCTGGGCGGTTAGGCTGTAACCATTGGCAAAACCATTGGATTGGACGCAACGAAGGTTAGAGGTCTGTGGGTAGGTGTGCGGCAGCTAGTGGGGCACTGTTGACACTAAACCATTGGTCTGGGCGGTTAGGCTGTGACCATTGTCAAAACCATTGGATTGGACGCAACGAAGGTTAGAAGTCTGTGGGTAGGTGTGCGGCAGCTAGTGGGGCACTGTTGACACTAAACCATTGGTCTGGGCGGTTAGGCTGTAACCATTGTCAAAATCATTGGATTGGACGCAACGAAGGTTAGAAGTCTGTGGGTAGGTGTGCGGCAGCTAGTGGGGCACTGTTGACACTAAACCATTGGTCTGGGCGGTTAGCCTGTGACCATTGCCAAAACCATTGGATTGGACGCAACAAAGGTTACAAGTCTGTGGGTAGGTGTGCGGCAGCTAGTGGGGCATTGTTCACACTAAACCATTGGTCTGGGCGGTTAGGCTGTAACCATTGTCAAAACCATTGGATTGGACGCAACAAAGGTGAGAAGTCTGTGGGTAGGGGTGCGGCAGCTAGTGGGGCACTGTTCACACTAAACCATTGGTCTGGGCGGTTAGGCTGTAACCATTGTCAAAACCATTGGATTGGACGCAACGAAGGTTAGAAGTCTGTGGGTAGGTGTGCGGCAGCTAGTGGGGCACTGTTGACACTAAACCATTGGTCTGGGCGGTTAGGCTGTAACCATTGTCAAAACCATTGGATTGGACGCAACGAAGGTTAGAAGTCTGTGGGTAGGTGTGCGGCAGCTAGTGGGGCACTGTTGACACTAAACCATTGGTCTGGGCGGTTAGGCTGTGACCATTGTCAAAACCATTGGATTGGACGCAACAAAGGTTAGAAGTCTGTGGGTAGGGGTGCGGCAGCTAGTGGGGCACTGTTGACACTAAACCATTGGTCTGGGCGGTTAGGCTGTAACCATTGTCAAAACCATTGGATTGGACGCAACGAAGGTTAGAAGTCTGTGGGTAGGTGTGCGGCAGCTAGTGGGGCACTGTTGACACTAAACCATTGGTCTGGGCGGTTAGGCTGTGACCATTGTCAAAACCATTGGATTGGACGCAACAAAGGTTAGAAGTCTGTGGGTAGGGGTGCGGCAGCTAGTGGGGCCCTGTTGACACTAAACCATTGGTCTGGGCGGTTAGGCTGTAACCATTGTCAAAACCATTGGATTGGACGCAACAAAGGTTAGAAGTCTGTGGGTAGGTGTGCGGCAGCTAGTGGGGCACTGTTCACTCTAAACCATTGATCTGGGCGGTTAGCCTGTGACCATTGCCAAAGCCATTGGATTGGACGCAACGAAGGTTAGAAGTCTGTGGGTAGGTGTGCGGCAGCTAGTGGGGCACTGTTCACACTAAACCATTGGTGTGGGCGGTTAGGCTGTAACCATTGTCAAAACCATTGGATTGGACGCAACGAAGGTTAGAAGTCTGTGGGTAGGTGTGCGGCAGCTAGTGGGGCACTGTTCACACTAAACCATTGGTCTGGGCGGTTAGGCTGTAACCATTGTCAAAACCATTGGATTGGACGCAACAAAGGTTAGAAGTCTGTGGGTAGGTGTGCGGCAGCTAGTGGGGCACTGTTCACACTAAACCATTGGTCTGGGCGGTTAGCCTGTGACCATTGCCATAGCCATTGGATTGGACGCAACGAAGGTTAGAAGTCTGTGGGTAGGTGTGCGGCAGCTAGTGGGGCACTGTTGACACTAAACCATTGGTCTGGGCGGTTAGCCTGTGACCATTGCCAAAACCATTGGATTGGACGCAACAAAGGTTAGAAGTCTGTGGGTAGGTGTGCGGCAGCTAGTGGGGCAATGTTCACACTAAACCATTGGTCTGGGCGGTTAGGCTGTAACCATTGTCAAAACCATTGGATTGGACGCAACAAAGGTTAGAAGTCTGTGGGTAGGTGTGCGGCAGCTAGTGGGGCACTGTTCACACTAAGCCATTGGTCTGGGCGGTTAGCCTGTGACCATTGCCAAAGCCATTGGATTGGACGCAACGAAGGTTAGAAGTCTGTGGGTAGGTGTGCGGCAGCTAGTGGGGCACTGTTGACACTAAACCATTGGTCTGGGCAGTTAGGCTGTAACCATTGTCAAAACCATTGGATTGGACGCAACGAAGGTTAGAAGTCTGTGGGTAGGTGTGCGGCAGCTAGTGGGGCACTGTTCACACTAAACCATTGGTCTGGGCGGTTAGGCTGTAACCATTGTCACAATTATTGGATTGGATGCAACAAAGGTAAGAAGTTTGAGGGTAGGTGCAGCCTTTGGCTGTGGCCACAGAGGGGCACCAAAAATGAATTCCTCTAGGCAGGTTAGGCTGAAACTATTGACAAAAACCGTGTGTGTGTGTGAAATATTAAAAATGGACGGAAATGGCAAATTTATAATGGGTATCGCGATCTTTCCTTTCTTTACGTAGCGCGATTGCTTGAACATGAGTATAAATGGCAAATTTGTGATGGGTATCGCGATCTTTATTTTTCTATGTGTAGCGCGGTTGCTTGAAAATGTGCAGAAACGGCGAATTTGTGATGGGTATCGCGATCTTTATTTTTCACTGCGTAGCGCGATTGCTTGAAAAAGAGCTGAAATGGCGAATTTGTGATGGGTATCGCGAACTTTATTTTTCACTGCGTAGCGCGATTGCTTGAAAAAGAGCTGGAATGGCGAATTTGTGATGGGTATCGCGATCTATATTTTTCACTGCGTAGCGAATTTGTGATGGGTATCGCGATCTTTATTTTTCACTGCGTAGCGCGATTGCTTGAAAAAGTGCTGAAATGGCGAATTTGTGATGGGTATCGCGATCTTTATTTTTCACTGCGTAGCGCGATTGCTTGAAAAAGTGCTGAAATGGCGAATTTGTGATGGGTATCGCGATCTTTATTTTTCACTGCGTAGCGCGATTGCTTGAAAAAGTGCTAAAATGGCGAATTTGTGATGGGTATCGCGATCTTTATTTTTCACTGCGTAGCGCGATTGCTTGAAAAAGTGCTGAAATGGCGAATTTGTGATGGGTATCGCGATCTTTATTTTTCACTGCGTAGCGCGATTGCTTGAAAAAGTGCTGAAATGGCGAATTTGTGATGGGTATCGCGATCTTTATTTTTCACTGCGTAGCGCGATTGCTTGAAAAAGTGCTGAAATGGCGAATTTGTGATGGGTATCGCGATCTTTATTTTTCACTGCGTAGCGCGATTGCTTGAAAAAGTGCTGAAATGGCGAATTTGTGATGGGTATCGCGATCTTTATTTTTCACTGCGTAGCGCGATTGCTTGAAAAAGTGCTGAAATGGCGAATTTGTGATGGGTATCGCGATCTTTATTTTTCACTGCGTAGCGCGATTGCTTGAAAAAGTGCTGAAATGGCGAATTTGTGATGGGTATCGCGATCTTTATTTTTCACTGCGTAGCGCGATTGCTTGAAAAAGTGCTGAAATGGCGAATTTGTGATGGGTATCGCGATCTTTATTTTTCACTGCGTAGCGCGATTGCTTGAAAAAGTTCTGAAATGGCGAATTTGTGATGGGTATCGCGATCTTTATTTTTCACTGCGTAGCGCGATTGCTTGAAAAAGTGCTGAAATGGCGAATTTGTGATGGGTATCGCGATCTTTATTTTTCACTGCGTAGCGCGATTGCTTGAAAAAGTGCTGAAATGGCGAATTTGTGATGGGTATCGCGATCTTTATTTTTTCACTGCGTAGCGCGATTGCTTGAAAAAGTGCTGAAATGGCGAATTTGTGATGGGTATCGCGATCTTTATTTTTCACTGCGTAGCGCGATTGCTTGAAAAAGTGCTGAAATGGCGAATTTGTGATGGGTATCGCGATCTTTATTTTTCACTGCGTAGCGCGATTGCTTGAAAAAGTGCTGAAATGGCGAATTTGTGATGGGTATCGCGATCTTTATTTTTCACTGCGTAGCGCGATTGCTTGAAAAAGTGCTGAAATGGCGAATTTGTGATGGGTATCGCGATCTTTATTTTCACTGCGTAGCGCGATTGCTTGAAAAAGTGCTGAAATGGCGAATTTGTGATGGGTATCGCGATCTTTATTTTTCACTGCGTAGCGCGATTGCTTGAAAAAGTGCTGAAATGGCGAATTTGTGATGGGTATCGCGATCTTTATTTTTCACTGCGTAGCGCGATTGCTTGAAAAAGTGCTGAAATGGCGAATTTGTGATGGGTATCGCGATCTTTATTTTTCACTGCGTAGCGCGATTGCTTGAAAAAGTGCTGAAATGGCGAATTTGTGATGGGTATCGCGATCTTTATTTTCACTGCGTAGCGCGATTGCTTGAAAAAGTGCTGAAATGGCGAATTTGTGATGGGTATCGCGATCTTTATTTTTCACTGCGTAGCGCGATTGCTTGAAAAAGTGCTGAAATGGCGAATTTGTGATGGGTATCGCGATCTGTACTTGAGCAGGGGAGCTCAAGTAAAGATCGCGATACCGGCTTTTTTTAAAAAATGCGGTGAAATGTGGATCTTTTTCTTTGTATCGCGATTGTTTGAAAATGAGGTGAAATGGCAAATTTTTGATGGGTATCGCGATCTTTACTTGAGCGGGGGGGCTCAAGTAAAGATCGCGATACCCATCCCGTTTTTCACGTTTTTTGTTGTTCCCCACCCAAAACCCCCTATTCCCCAGGCTTTTCCCGTAAGCTTGCTAGAGGAGTATTTCGTGACGTCATTGATGACGTCACGGACGCCGCCATTTTGTTTTAGGGATATTTGGTGCCGCCGGGACTCGCGATCTATACTAATCCCCATTAGGCTACACTATGTTCTGTCAGTGGCAAAAAAAGTAGTGCATTGTTAAGTATACGGTTCTTAAAATGTACAGTTTGAATTTGGACGTTCTGTCCCTCAGCTAGCAAACATTGCTGACACCTTCGGTTGAAATTACCATTCGCTCAATGCATCTTGTCTTCAAAATGAGCTGGCCACATATTATTCATAATTAGTCTGTCTTTGGAAACCTAAAATAAAACTGTTTTAGATTCATGAGGTGAATGTGATGGTGAGAACAGACGAGAACTTACTAGAGTCTGTTGAACAGTACGCCGGATTGATTTCTGAGGAGAACGTTCGAAACTAGGACGGATTCCATATGCTTTCTCCAATGTAAAAAGTCAGTGTTTAAACCGCGGTTTCTTGTTGAAAAATGCCCTGGTTTTCATTACTTTCTTTTTACGAACTTATGAATTGTGGATTTGTGTGGAACTCTTACATCTGGGAATTTACGAGAAAATTCTCTTGACGTACAGTATATGCATCACTACATTGATTTTCTTTACAAAAGATAAGTATTACTTCCAGGAAGCCAACACAAAGAAATCCCTCCTTGAGACTGAACTGAACCAGAAGTGTTTGCCTGGTGCCGTGACACAACCGGAAATGCACTACACGAGGCTCGGGCAGTCAGCCATCTACTCCTGACCAGTGGACTGCATGAGTCATCAACTATGCTGCAAAACAGCTAGGGGCACCTCAATGAGGCCATACGGCATAGCAACAGTTGCTCTAAATGGGCTGTAGGTGCCTATCAAAGGAAACTTTTCATGGTTGGTAGAGGCAAAGCCTGGAATTTTTGTACGTTAAATTATACAATGCGACATGTACCTGTCGAGGGGGAATTCTTGTAGAGCTTTGCTTTTCCAGTTTGCGTCAGCTAGTTGTTATGAAATTGAACAAAATTAAAATTTAGACTTGTAAGATGCTGTATTTTTTGCATTCTTTTTCTATGAACTTGAAGAGACTGAAGCCTTTAGAAATGTGAGAAAACTGTTCTGGGTTTATCATCCCTTTTGTCTGCTGTCAGCTTTTCATTTACGGTAGAATAGCTCAAACTTACCAACAGCTGCTTCTGGCTGTTACATGATTCACTGCTGCACTGGGAATATTTGTTATATTACGTAAATAGTGTTTTGTTTCTTGCTGGTTCAACGACGGCAGCCATGTTTGAGGCGCACACATTGACATATCACGTCCTATCACTGTTGCCAACATGTCCGATTCAAAATACAACACACGTAACATAATTATGTGAAGTAAAAAAGCAACAATTGGCAAAACCATTGGCCTGGATAAATATTATTGATGCGTGACTAGCTCCTCTGTGCGTGAAAAAAAAAACGGGGGGGGGGTGTTTGTTCATATTGGCTAAAGCAATACCGGATGCGAAATAGTACCGATGCGTGGGGTTGGCAATACTGTACTTGTTGCTAAAAATGGCGGAGTCAGCTGGAATTTCGTCTATATAAGTCTTGATCAAATTTGGGACGACAGGTGGGTTACAGACAGTGGAGGGGTAAGCATCTATTACTACATCATCTCCAGATGTTTTCCCGACTATTACTTCAGGTATTTGGGCTAATTTCAGTGGTATCGGTCAAAGCTAAGATTAATGTAAATATGTTGAAACACGATGCTATTTACGGGGCTACATGACCGCGTTGTCGCAGCCCCTAAACTGAGGAACCACCACGATGCTATTCGTGAGTCTCTCAAAACAGGATTTGATTTTCTTCTTCAAGTGCCGTGTCCTCTCAGGACGTTGGCGATCTGTTTTTTGTCCATAGCGCTTCTGAACAGTTCGAGTCTTGTCAGCCCAAACCACTGGCTTAAGTTGTCGAGCCACGATATCTTTCTTCGCCCCGGACCTCGTCTTCCATTAATTTTGGGATTTCATAACATGAGGAGGGTGCTGATGTTAACGATCAATGGAATCAGGTCAAGACGGTGCTTACGTCAGTGGGGCAGAGACATCTAAAGTCAGATAAAAAGAAAGAACACAAAACCTGAATGACAATGGCCATTCTTGAGCTAATGAATAAGAAGCGAGAATGCACAGGCAAAGGTCAAGACAAATACGATACTCTACAAAAGTTGATTCGTAATGAAATTCGAAAAGCAAAGGAGAATTGGATGACTGACAAGTGCTGCAAAATTGAGGAACTACAAAATAAACATGACCCATTTCACATGCACAAGAAGATTAAAGAACTGATAGGGAGAAGGTCTAGACAAAGCTGTGGAGTGTTAATAGACAATGAAAATAACTTGGTTGCCATGACCTGTGACAAGATGAAATTATGGGAACAGTATGTGAACAAACTCTTCGATGATGATAGAGATAAGGTTCATGGCATAGATGAGATGGAGATCGGTCCAAGAATCCTCAGAGAAGAGGTGATGAAGGTTATTTGTGACATGAAGTCTGGCAAAGCTCTGGGCCCGACGAGGTTCATGCTGAGATATTAAAAGTGTCTGGGTGACGAAGACATCAATATTCTCACATCTCTTTTCAATAAGATCTACCAGACAGGCCTAATTCCTGAGGACTGGCTTAAGTCTACTTTCATTCCACTCCCAAAGACGCCAAATGCAAGGCGCTGTGAAGAACGATCAGTTTGATGAGTCCTGTACTAAAATACCTTCTGAAAATAATTCATAAAAGAATCTTCCGGAAGTGCGAAGAATTCATAACAGATACGCAATTTGGATTCAGGGGTGGATTTGGCACCAGGGATGCCTCGTTTTCGATACAAGTCCTTGTGCAACGCTGCCGAGACATGAAGAAGGATGTATTTCTGAACTTCATTGATTATGAGAAAGCATTCGATTGAATAAAACACACTAAATTGTTAGAAATCCTTCAACATGTTGGTCTTGATAATAATGATAGAATTATTGTCAACCTCTATTGGAATCAAGGTGCGACAATTCGGGTAGATGGCAAGTTGTCTGATGACGTCAATATTTGGCGTGGTGTTCGACAAAGTTACGTACTATCTCCAGTGCTCTTCAACTTATATTCAGACAATCATGTCTGAAGCCTTGGATAATCCCGGTGACAGCGGCGTCAGGAAGGGCATCCGGCCTTAAATCCCCGGCCAAAACCAAAATGAGCCTGGTTGGCTCCAGCGACCCCAATTAATTGGGAAAAGCCGAAGATGATGATGATGTCTGAAGCCTTGGATGGATTTCATGAAGGCATTGTCATCAATGGCACAGTAGTCAACAATTTACGATATGCAGATGACACAGTTCTGATTGTCGGAATCATTGAAGATCTCATAGCATTGCATGCATGTAGTTAGCAATAATTATGGCTTGAGAATGAACATTAGGAAAGAATAGTTCATGGTTGTCAGCAAGGAAGCTATTAATAAGACATCGGTTGCTGGTTCACACATTGAGTGGGTCCATTATTATAAATATCTGGGGTGTTACCTGAATGACAAATGGGAATAAAGCTTGCATTGAGCAAGCCAGGAGTGTCTTTTATTAGAATGAAGAATCTGCCGTGTCAAGGAGAATTTAGTCTGAGAACGAGAATCCGAGTCTTCAGGTGTTACGTAATTCACGTTTTAATGTATGGTCGTGAGGGATGGGCGTTAACTAAAAACTTAGAGAGGAGTTTGGAAGCGTTTGAAATGTGGATGTATCGTCGGATGCTTCGAATACCATGGACCGATAAGGTGAGAAACACCCAGGTGCTGGATCTGATGGGCAAGAAGATGGAGATACTCGACAATATCAAGGAACAGAAACTAAAATATTTTGGCCATATGACACATAACTCGATCGCCTCCAACAGCTTATCACAGAAGGCAAAATAGAGGAACGACGCTGACCTGGGTGAAAGAGGATCTCCTGGCTCAAAAATTTGCGAGAATGGTTTGACCTTGACTCAGCATCCCTGTTTCAAACAGCAACATCAAAGGAAAGGATAGCAGTGGTGATCACCAATCTCCGTTGCGGAGGCGGGGTAAAGAAGTAAGTTTATCCCAATGAGTAGCTGTTGTCGAGTTCAAGCGACACTCTCCGCACATCACTGAAGGAATGGCTTCAAAACTTAACATATAAATAAGAAATCTCACCATCATCTATAAGGTGTTCAATCTCTGTGATTGGATAGGTTGACATATATTTTTCTTCATATGAATCTACTAGCCTGATTCAATACAAGTTCCAAATCAGGGACGATGCCCTGTTTGGTGCTAAAGGATGGAAACATGTTTGTTGGCAAGGTCTTGTAAACTTTCAGCCCCACCTTCGGGCGATATGTTGTAATCTACCGGTCTCAAAAGAAGGCGACCAAGTAGTAACCTCACTACTCCACTTTTCATAAACACAGAGGGGGCGTGGAGTGTTTGAGCACACGTGATATTGATGGATCTCGTAACTACAGGTCAATGCTAAAACTATGAATCATACCCGATTTTACATCATTTCTCCCGCCCTTCTGCTTTACGTATTAAATCTCTCGCGCGTAATTTCGGACTAAAAGTGCGAGATGATAAACTTCAGTCAACCATCCAACAGGTCGATTTCACGTGTGTTGAAGTGTGTTTCAATTCCATAGTTTCGCTTCAGATCGATAATTCTCCACAACTATTCGTATCGCTTAGTCGGATTTGAAACTCTTTGTTTGAAATAGTCGATAGTTGATTCACCGTGTCATCATAGTAGCCTGTGAGTGAGAGGTAGTTGAAGGCTGCGAAATATTGTATCCGTTTAACACGTGAAATTAGTAGTCTATAACTTCGATGTTGGCATTAATATGCCGGTAGGCTATTGTAAATTTTGGAGTGATTTTGTCGGTTCTTCGATAATAGGCTATGCCGAAGAAATAGGATTAGACGTCGCTCGTCTTCAAAATCTCCCGATTTTTCAGTTTGAAAGGTTGGCAGGTATGTAATGATTGAAAAACATGTCTGGTAAGATCTCATTATATTCTTAAACTGTGATAATTTGCTTTGATTTCTGCCCTACACTCCCAACCCTTAACTGGAACATAAGCAACAATGACAGAAAACATTGGATACACACAGAAACTCTGGTAGGATGATAGTAACACATGCTTTGATGCTGGATGTCTCATTCTGATGACGCCAGCCTATCTTTCAATTTACAGTTACAATTACATGCTGCGAGTGTGTGAACTGCATTCCACATTAATTGGCATGCTCCTGGATTTTATCTGATGGGGCGATATGGACAAGACAAGGGCAAACATAATAGGCGAGCCACGATCTCATCTGCTTTAACTGGGAAGAATGCCAGACTGACTGTCTCCTGTTAACTTTACTGTAATAGTAGAGTGAAGTTCCTGAATACCATTTAGTATTCTAATTATTCCAAACAGTCCCATGGATCGACTTCGCATTGTACAAACAAAATGTTCACTCGTAAGTCTGAACACACATAACCGTGCTTCAGAGTGAAGATTCCAAATGAATTCTTCACAAGTACAAAGTACTTCAATTAAATTCAATCTCTACAGACATACTAAGTCGTCACGTAGAAAGAGAATCATGACTTTTAACAGCTCACTGACATAATGACTCCACACAATCTTGAAAATCAGGAACAGAATAAGCCAAAGACATCCTTGCACGGACTTATATCAAATTGCTCGTACACGCGGGTCAAACTCCCCCCCCCCACTCATGCTTTGGCTAATCGAATCACAAGTGTCATCAAGCCAACTCCAGATCATTTAAATACAGACGCTACCACGATACAAGAAATCAGGGTTGGGAACCTTGCTGTTCCACCAAGTGAGCTATCCCTAAGTGGCTAATCTCAATTCGTCAGAATGGAGCAACAAACTTTCCCGGACTAGGGAATAAGTTACTTATAGCTTTCTGATGAAATATATACACCTGGCACAAATCGGACTCTAAAACGGGACAATGAAATATACATTATGGTAAAATTGTTGTTGTTTCTTATGGCTAGCCTGGATTCCAATCCATCAGCTTTCTTGCGTTCCAATAGAGTTGTGTGAGGTTTCCAGAAGTTCTAGCAGTCACATCAAGTTTGTTGCAATGTAGCAGGTGCCCCTTATCCATTTTACTTCCAGGTTCGTGACAAAGTCTGCATTCTTCAGATCTCAGGATGTTGATTCGTTTCAGATGAGCTGCAAGGCAGTCGTGGCCAGTGTTAAGTCTGAAGAAGGCTACAGCTTCTCTTCTTGGTGTTAATTTATATTGATCCCATTTAACATCAATGTCTTTCCATAATTTGGTTTCTGCTGTTTTCTTTGGCATTTCTTCATACCTGTTTTTGATAGTATTCTTCAAGATCCTTTTTGCTGACATAAAATCAGTCTGACTGACAGGTTGTTGTAGTGTGGTACCTTTTTTTGCTAATCTGTCTGCCTCTTCATTTCCTACTATTCCAACATGAGAAGGGATCCACTGAAATGAGATATGTTTGTGGAGTCTTTGAAGGGTTTTTATCATACAAAAAATTTCTTTCAGTTCTTTATTTTGGGGCTTATAATTTGACGAGATGGCTTGGATGGCTGCTTTTGAATCTGTAATGATAACGCATTTTTGATAATCAATGTTTCTGCCTAATAACTGTTGGAGAGCATGTGAAATTGCTCTTATCTCAGCATCAAAAAGTTTGTTTTGTTTTGGCCTACTGGGAAGTAGAGTGAGAAGAGAGATGAATGTATTCCTGCTCCAGTTCTATTTTCTTTGTCTTGTGAGCCATCTGTAAATATTTTTAGCCATTGATTAGATGGATATCTTTCTTCTATTGTACAGAGGGCCAGTTGTTTTAGATCTTGTGGTGAAGAGCCTTTCTTGCAGACCTCTTCTAACAAAGTAAGATCTGTAGTCACTTGTATATATTCAATGGGGTTGACTGGCATACAGAGTGGTTCAAGTTTTATTTGCAGATTGCTCTTATTGATGTATTCTTTGGCGAGACTTAAGGGATCTTTTTGTGTTTTAAGATTGGGGCTAGAAACTGTTTTTTTGATCCATGTCATTTGAGGTAGTCTTTGTATAGTGAGATATGCATTGGCTGTTTGATGTTTCATCTCTTCTTCTATTGGTAAGTTGTGGGTGTATAATTGCAAGGCGGTTATAGGTGTGGTTTTTATTGCACCTGTTATGATTCGTAGGGCATTATTCTGACACCTCGAGGCGATCAATGTTTGACTGGGGTGCTGTAGAGAGTACTTCACTGCCATATTTTATGATAGGTTTGATGTAAGTATTGTAGGTTTTGTTGAGTGTGTCTTGAGTGCTCCCCCAAGTAGCTCCTGCTAGTCTCTTCAGTAATTTCATCCTTGTTGCTTACTTTATCCTCCACATGTTGTATGTGTTTGGTCCAGTCCAGCTTCTTGTCCATGATGATACCTAAGTACTTTGTACTTTCACTTTTTGGAAGGTCTTGATTACTAAATTTGAGACTAAAATTTGGATTGTGGTATCTCAGGGAGAAAAACTGGTATACTGTTTTGGAAGTATTGATTTCCATATTATTGTTTTCAGTCCAGTTTTTGAGTTTTATAAGTGCCTGGTTCATTCTGTGTTCAAGAAGCATTTGCTGATATGGGCTGTTACGTGCTGTGGTCCAAATGATAACATCGTCTGCAAACATGCTGATATTCACATTACCTACTTTCTTTATTGTTTTTGGAAGATCGTTGATGTACACATTGAATAAAGTTGTGCTTGATACAGCTCCTTGTGGGAGGCCTAGTTTTGATTGTTTGCAACCTGAAGTTTTGTTGTTGTAACGAACATTGATCATTCTTTGTGAAAGGAATCTTGAAAACCAGTTTAACATACATCCATTTACTTTGAAGTTGATAAGTTTCTTTAGCAGCATGTTTCGCCATACAGTATCATAGGCTCCTTTAAAATCGATGAAAACTGCAAGAACACTTTCCCTTTTGTTAAAGGCTTCTTTAATAGCTTGTGTAAATCTCATTATTTGGTGGGAGGAGGACCTGTTTTGTCTAAACCCTGCTTGTTCTTCAGATAGAAGAGATTTTGTTTCCAAGTACCAATTGAGTCTATTTGTAATCATTCTTTCTAGAATTTTTACCAGAATGGAGGTAAGTGCTATAGGTCGGTACGAGGGGACTTGGTTTTTTGGCTTGCCTGGTTTTAAGATTGGAATGATGGTTGCTTTGGTCCAGTCTTTAGGTAGGTTATCATTTGATGTCCAAAATTTGTTGAATATGTGTAGCAGTATGTTTAGAGCAGATGGACCTAGATTTTTTATGAATTCTGGGAATATCTCATCTGGTCCTGGTTGTTTTCTGACTTGTGTGTTCTTTATTGCTAACATTAACTCTTCCATTGAGAATGTATTGTTAAAGATATCATCTGCATTATTATTCATGAATTTTTTGACTATTTTTTTGAGAGTCTTGTCTTCTTTCTTTTTCTGTTTTGATAGTCTAATTGAAGTGAAATGTTTACAGAAGTGGTTTGCTATTTTATGACAGTCTGTAATTTCCTTATCATTTATCATAATAGGATTCAAAGGAGTGACTACAATATCACTGTACTAGTTCCAACGTTCACCACTAGGTATCATTGATATCTGGTGGCGAAAGTTGGAACTACTTGAAATTGAACGGAACTTGTAGCTCGCCCTTTAGGGTGTCCGCTGGAAGCAGCTACAGACTCAGGCGAGCCGAACATGTCCTCGGACACTCCCGGCACTAAAAGCCATACGATAAATAAATAATAATAAGTGCAGCACTATTTCCTCACTTCATAGTATGAATCAGCCATGTTGGTTGTCCACAGACCATTGGTGGGAGAGGTATCGCACTCAAGTTGATACAGAAATAATCACTTGAAAACAGAATTCTATTTGGTAGCCTACATTGTTGCTTATGTTCCACTCAAGGGTTAGGAGTGTATGGCACAAATCGAGTCGAACTTGAGACGAGGTGCTGAAGTCGGAGAACAATGGTTGCGGAGACAAGGCATTGCCTTTAGTATTGGTGAGTGTTGTCTGTCTGCTGGTGATCTTTGGACACATAATTGTGACATTTATGGTGTTTAAAGCCATTTTCAGCGTTGACTTGGTAATTGAAATTTGATATTTTTGAGTCGGTCAGTATGATTGCACCCAATTTTATTATGATTGGTTCTTTCCCGTTCCTGAAAAAAAAAAAAAAAAACAACAATTACACAAGATTAATAAATACACTTGGATGACCAGTTTCGACAATCATCAGATCCATTACACTTAGGCTCTCAAATCTATGTCTACAAGTATGGGTGAAAGTATTTACAATATGTACCCTTATTTAGTTGCAGTAGTAGTTATGAAACTCGTCAGTATTTGTTAGTAGCTTGCCACGGTGGGTGAGTGGATAGCATGTCGGTCTACTAATCCCAAGATTGCAGGTTTGCTCCTGGCCATGGTAAGTGATTTTTGAAAGACGGCAAAAATACGACACGCTTGTCATACGATGTTGGCATGTCAAAGAACCCATTTGAATTCAGTAGGCTGTGTTCATAATGGCAAAATTAATCTCGGGAGTTTCCGCCAACACAAAGTTCCTCATTTCTTCACTAGAAAGCGCTATAGTGTTCAAGGAGCTTAGATATCTAACCAAGTGATATCTAAGATATCTAACCTCCTTGACTTCCATAGTGATTCAAGGAACAGCGAAATTCGACAAGCAAGCTACCCTCTGGGTGTCAAATTACAAAGCTTGCACCTGGCACCCGAGGCCATACAATATTATTATTAGCCTAGTATTTGTTAGTTGTGGTCTATGTAATGTTTTGTTAAGACACTCCAAGTGGTGATTGACCTCCAAATTTGCTTGCTTAGTGTGAATATGTGGTTGTTGTTAAATGGTTAGTTCAATCACAATGATGTTTAAGACCCTGTGCATGTGTGTATTTGGAAACGTGCACACACCCATATGAACTAGTCCTAACTCTTTGAGTTTTTGTGTATATAAAACGTTAAGCTATCCCATAAACCAGTCTGGCATGAAACTGTGGCCTCCATTTAAACCTTCAGACATTGTCTGAGCTATGAACCAGAGGTGACTGCTGCATATTGTTAATTCTTCTTGCACGAGTTCACATGATAAAATCTATTTGAGTTATACAATGGTTGTACCGAGTGATGAGGACAGCATGGAAGGAAAGGAACACCCCAGAGGACTGGAAAAAAGGAATAATTGTCCCGATCTTCAAGAAAGGTAGTAGAACAGATTGCAGAAACTATCGGGGAATAACACTGATGAGTCATTGTGCAAAGATCTTCGAGAAAGTTTTGGAAAGAAGAATTAGGACAAGGATAGAAGGAGGGATGAGGGAAGAACAACATGGCTTCAGAGCAGGAAGGTCCACAGTGGATTTGATTTTTGCTGTAAGGCAGTTACAAGAACAGCACTATGAGTATGGAACAGATCTACTGATGGCCTTCCTGGACATTGAGAAAGCATATGACAGTGTATGCAGAAACAAAGTATGGAAGTCTCTGGAGGATAGAGGAGTAGAGAAATGGATTATAAAGAGGATAAAGGAGATGTACAAGGGAAGCGTGAGCTGTGTGAAAGTGGGAGGAGAGAGATCGGACTGGTTGGAACAGAGAAACGGCCTGAAACAAGGAAGTGCACTGTCACCGTTACTTTTCATTGTGGTGATGGATGACATAATGACCCGAGTGGCACAAGTAATTAGGGAAGGAAAGATGAAAGCAATGGTGTTTGCAGATGATTTGATGATTTGGGGAAACGAGGAGGAGGTACAGGAACAGTTGGACGTGTGGGAAGGAATAATACAAGGATATGGGATGAAATTTAGCATAAATAAGAGTGAGATGGTGATCACAACAAGGAAGAAGGAAAGAACCACAACGGGAATAACAATTGGTGGGGAACAGCTGAAGAAAGTGGAGAGTTTCAAGTATCTGGGAAGCCTGATACAAGATAATGGAAGAAACGATAGAGAAATAAATGAGCGGGATAGGCAGGCAGAAGCATTTCGGAGGAGTGTGAGAAGCATGTTATGGAGCAAGGATGTCCCTCAGAACAGCAAAAAGATCATATATCGGACGTACTATGTCCCTATCCTGACGTATGCCTCGGAGACCTGGGTTATGAAAGGAAGGGAGAAGAGCAAAATACAGGCCAGTGAGATGAGGTTCTTGAGAAGCAGTATTGGAGCTACAAAGATGGACAGAATGAGAAATGAGAGGACCAGAGAATTAATGAAGGAGGTACCATTACAGGATGGTATAGAGGAATCTAGACTTAGATGGTATGGACATGTAAAGCGAATGGAGGAGAAGAGGATACCCAGGAGGGGGACTACTATACATTGCGATACGGCCGCGTATAAAATTCCCCTAAAACAAAATGGCGGCTTCCGTGACGTCACCAACGACGTCACGAAATACTCCTCTGGCAATTTTACGGGAGAAGCCTGGGTAATAGGGGTTTTTGGGTGGGGAAACACCAAAAAACGTCAATTTTTTATGTATCGAAATCTATATTTGAGCTATATAGTTCAACTAAAGATTCCGATACATGAAAAAATTTCGCGAATTCACGTATTCTATGTATCGTATTCTATATTTGAGCTATATAGTTCAATTAAAGATTCCGATACATGAAAAGAAATCGCAAATTCACATAATGGGAGTTTTTTGGGTGGAAAAACAGAGAAACCGTCAATTTATTTCCTATGTATCGAAATCTATATTTGAGCTATATAGTTCAATTAAAGATTCCGATACATGAAAAGAAATCGCAAATTCACGTATTCTATGTATCGAAATCTATATTCGAGCTATATAGTTCAATTAATGATTCCGATACATAAAAAGAATTCGCAAATTCACATAATATGAGTTTTTTGGGTGGAAAAACACAAAAAACGTCAATTTTTTAATGTATCGAAATCTATATTTGAGCTATATAGTTCAATTAAAGATTCCGATACATAAAAAGGATTCGCAAATTCACGTAATAGGAGTTTTTTGGGGTGGGAAAACCGTCAATTTATTTTCTATGTTTCGAAATCTATATTTGAGCTATATAGTTCAATTAAAGATTCCGATACATTAAAAAAAATCGCGAATTCACGTCATATATATCCGGGAAAGGCCTGAGTAATAGTTTTTTTTTGGATGGGCAAACACAAAAACCGTCAAATCGACCAATGAATCGAAATCTATAATTGAGCTATATAGTTCAATTAATGATTCCGATACATTAAAAATATCGCAAATTAACGTCATATATTATAAATTTCCGCATCGAAATATATAATTGGCCTAAGTAGATCAATTGCAGATTCCGATACACATGATAATTATTTTCTTTTCGTAAATAAAAAACATTGCATCGAAATCTATAATTTACCTATATAGCTCAATTAACGATTCCGATGCTGAATAAAATTTCGCAATTTAACGTTATACTTTACAATTTCCGCATCGAATTCTTTAATTGGCCTATATATGTCAATTACAGATTCCGATATACATCGTAATTCCAATTGATATTTTTAATTTTACACATCGAATTCTGTAATGCGCCTATGTAGATCAATTACAGATGACGATACACATCGTAATTTGTATAATTTCATATTAATAAAACATTGCATCGAAATCTTTAATTGAGCTATATAGGTCAATTACGGCTTTCAATACAATGTCTTATAAATATAAAATTAAATTAATAACGACGCTTAACGTCATCTGTAATTCAAACCCTAAATTAAAATATTTTCGTATGTACGGCGTGCCAAATTGAGGTAGGCCGATAAATAAATTACATATGACGAAACACAATACGTTTCGAAGTTTTTTAATGCTCATTTCTGTTATTGAGTTGTCACCACCCAAAATACCCTATAACCAAGGTTTTTCCCATAATCTTGCCAGAGAAGCATTTCGTCAAATGGAATAATGTTATTGCGTAGTTCCGTTTTTTTTCCAAAGTTGGCCCAAATACACCAAACACAATGCCATTATAAAACATTGTGGTCAATAATGTTGTTTTTGCTTGGGGGGGGGGGGGGGGGCCCTCCCACGATATGTTGATATTTTTATGTTTTCCAATACTGGCTGCAAACACAAAAACAAGACCTATAGGCCGATAGGTC
The DNA here is from genome assembly GCA_946902985.2 of Meconema thalassinum. Lineage (NCBI taxonomy): Eukaryota > Metazoa > Arthropoda > Insecta > Orthoptera > Tettigoniidae > Meconema > Meconema thalassinum. Next base: position 17,035,249 of record OX336392.1, read on the forward strand.
TAATACAAAACATTGCCATATCTATTTTGCAGGTGTTCATGTACATGCCAATTTGTCTAAATCCATTACTATTTTAAGAGGCGTATTCCCCAACACCGTTCCTGACGTAATATTATCGTTTAGACAACATCCATTACTATTTTAAGAGGCATATTCCCCAACACCGTTCCTGACGTAATATTATCGTTTAGACAACATCCATTACTATTTTAAGAGGCGTATTCCCCAACACCGTTCCTGACGTAATATTATCGTTTAGACAACATTCCTATTAAATGCAACAACCAAAATATATATATGAACAACGTAAAAACTCACCGATATATTCCAAATGCTGCATTATTCCACATGTACAAGCAGAAGCACTGATTTTCCACCACAAGTAACGGATTTTATTTTAATGCAACAACTTCAGGATGTAAACAATTTTAATACAAATCGTCAACACAATCGAGCACACGACACTGGTAATATCAAAATCTTGTTCTACAGGTTATTCACGGGAATATTTATTTTAATATTACGCTTAGAAAACGCTAACGCGGGACAATACAAAAATGGCGAACCGACTCCAGCAACCTCCCACGACGAACTGACCACGGAACTGACGTAGTAATCAGCTGACAACCAATAGCGTTACCGATAGCAATACGTCAGCCGTGAGATCACGGTGACGTCACTGATCTCCCTAAATATTCCCCAAACGCCGGTGTATCGGAAGGTATAGTTCAACCCCCAGGAGGATACACGAGACGAAGTGGGAAGGCAAGAGACCGAGAGGAAGACCGAGAGACAGGTGGCTGAAGGGGGTGGAAGAAAGCGTGAAGAAGAGAGTAGAAGACTGAACAAGGGTGGAAGCTGAGAGATGGTGGGAAGACAGAAGACGTTGGAGAGGCTTGTGTTCCAAACAGACCCGGCCAGTGGCTGGAAACTGTGCAAGATGATGATGATGATGATATATAAAAAAAGCTAGAATTACGTGGAGATCTTCAATGGCCTATCCCATTCTCAACCGATACTACAGACTGAGCCCTTGATTAATCTTCATAGCCACCGCAGATGTCGTACAGGCAGTAACATCATAAGTAATTTGAATATATACTTACAGATATATGCCGACAATATGGTAACATCCGAATCGCAGTAAAAACTGCAGGTATCCTTCAATCGATTGGAACAATGGGCAGATAGGAATGAACTATCACGTTAACGAAGATAAAAGTTTTTCAGAAGTCATTCACAAACTTATACAAGTCGAGTGACATTCTAACAGGCAGCCATGCCTCCAGGTTTAACAAATAAATGACTTGAGTATACATTTATGCCATTTCTTTACAGAAAAATGAAAAACAACATTGTTCTTCTAAGGATCTTCTTCTCACCACGTGACATTTGTTTCACTGATAGGTTAACTTCTTTGCACGTTCCAAGATAATTATTTAAATCTTAATTTGAAATATGGTTGTATCCACGGCCAACGAGAAATACCTAATCCTTTTGTAACGTAGGCATTGTAGTGCTTGATGGTGCTTGTACGTTGAAGTCGAGAGCAATTCATGAGCAGCAGAAATGCGATATTTTATATCGATCTTCTTGAAATGGACCCAGTTTAGATGTTCCGTGTGTTTTCAAACACGATAAATTATACTGTATAGGTTTACAAAACTACGCCAGCTATAGATAACCTATTTACATGTTGAAGTTACTCGTAACAAAAATCCACTTGAACTAGGATTCAAGGATTTGTTGTGTCTTTAATAGCTGCAACGAGTACAGTAAGTTGAGTTGTAGAGCCTGAGACCTTCGTTGTGAGTAACTTGTGAACATGAGCAGTGACATGAGTATAATTCGATCAAAGAAACTTGCAGTGAAAGTATTACTTAGTTATTGTTGTTTAAAGGGGCGGAACAGAAATGAATACGTTGATAGAAGAGATACACTCGCCACCGACTAACGACTCGTATCAATAACTTCTATGAAGACAAGTGGTAAAAGTATACCAGCATTTATACAGATTCAATGAAGACAAGATGACTACCATACCGCCAGTAAGACGAAGACCATAGAATATTATGTTCGTGAATATCTTACTATTACAAAAACGTTTGAACATTTACGTATATCGTTCAACTACAAGAGTTATACATGCATACATCTCCGGCACTATTCATAGCTTTTCATAACATTCCTGAACGCTTTGTAACCGTCAAGTAATTCCACATAATTAACAAGGAACCGCCAGGGAAAGATAACTTACTCCTGAAAAGTTTTAACTTGTGATCAACTACGACGATTTAAGATAAGTGATCTACTGGTTCTACTTAGAGTAATGAATACATAAGTAAATTGTGGCTAAGTATTGGACTTCATAAGATTGATCAGTGTAAGACTTGAGTTGTAATTACCGTGTATGTTTTGTCAGAAGCCATGGTTTTGTTGGGTCAATGCTTTTTACAGCGTGTTTTCTGATATGAAATGGGTTAAGTATTCTGTGATTTCAGCATCTTGTAGACAATACGGTTTATGTTCCCGTCATACATAACCCTACGGAAGTGGTGCAACAGCACTACATTGCTGACGTCACGAAAACGCACCAGGGCCAGTATTTCTCGTTGGCCATGGTTGTATCTAACTCCCTACTATTTATCTTTTGTTTTGTAAAGATTATCCATGCTACTACATGCAGGTAAGGGGCAGATGACCTTGCTGTTCTGCCCCTTAAAACAATAACTAACTCTCAGTCAACTGAAGATAATAGTTTTAGGGTCATTCCTATATGTTGTAAACATTAATTTCCAAAAATACTTCTGGGCATATGATATAGATGTTACAACTCTTTAAACTACTACCATAAAGAAATAATCTAATATTATTTTCATTGATGCAGGGTTTCTCAGGGTTGAATTATTTAATTACTATCTCAAGCAATTAACACAGCACTGTGTTTAAAAAAGCTTCAGTTGCAGTGCGCACGACCATACTCTCCCTGAGTGCAACGATGGTCAGCCCTATGAAGCCTTGCCGCTACCGTGTCCACTTCCCTACCTGCCCGGCCAAGCTACCCCCCCCCCCCCCTACTCCTAAAGTGCTCAGGTGTTCATCACTGCTGTAATGCATTGTTTAATAATTAAAAATCCATTGGAAGTTTAGAATGGCAGAGCAAACTTGTTACACTGGGACAGGCACAGCTGTAACACTTCATGGATACCGACAGCAGTGGCTACGCTGGCTAAAACGCAGCGTTAGGTCATGGGGCCAAGCTCTCTGCTGACTCGGTAGACGCGGGGGGTTCGAGCCCCACCGTCGGTTGTCCTTGAAATGGTTTTCCGTGGTTTCCCCATTTTCAACACCAGGCAAATGCTGGGACGGTACCTTCTGACAGGCCATGGCCGCTTCCTTCCACATCCTTGCCCAGTTTCATTCATCTTGATCCACTCCATCTCTCATCCCGATGCGCAGATCACCCACGGGCGTCGACTGCAAAGACCTGCACTCGGTCTCTCAAGAGGCCATACGAATAAAAAATCTTCATGGATGCACAAATGTATAGTCACCCAAAAGAAATAAAGGTATTGTATTTTGTAAGTTTTTCATAGGCTCATCTTCATGTGGATTGAGCATAGTTCACACACGCTCCTCAAAACTGTTTATTACATTATTCTAGGCAGTGAAATAACTGTAGTGAATTCCAAGTCCTCATAAGCTTATTTTAATCCATTAAATAAAGAGGGGTCCAGAAAAATGTAGACACTCTTTGATAGTTAATATCTATGGAACAAAATGACATACCGTTACAATTTTTGCACGGGGGAAGGTTATTTAATGCCCTACGAATCATAACAGGCGCAATAAAAACCACACATGTAACCGCCTTGCAATTATATACCCACAACATCAAACAGCCAATGCATATCTCAGTATACAAAGACTACCTCAAATGACATGGATCAAAAAAACAGTTTCTAGCCCCAATCTTGAAACACAAAAAGATCCCTTAAGTCTCGCCAAAGAATACATCAATAAGAGCAATCTGCAAATAAAATTGAACCACTCTGTATGCCAGTCAACCCCATTGAATATATACAAGTGACTACAGATCTTACTTTGCTAGAAAAGGTCTGCAAGAAAGACTCTTCACCACATGATCTAAAACAACTGGCCCCCTGTACAATAGAAGAAATATATCCATCTAATCAATGGCTAAAAATATTTACAGATGGCTCACAAGACAAAGAAAATAGAACTGGAGCAGGAATACATTCATCTCTCTTCTCACTCTACTTCCCAGTAGGCCAAAACGAAACAAACTTTGATGCTGAGATAAGAGCAATTTCACATGCACTCCATCAGTTATTAGGCAGGTACATTGATTGTCAAAAATGTGTTATTACAGATTCAAAAGCAGCCATCCAAGCCATCTCGTCAAATTATAAGCCTCAAAATAAAGAACTGAAAGAAATTTTTGGTATGATAAAAACCCTTCAAAGACTCCACAAACAGATCTCATTTCAGTGGATCCCTTCTCATGTTGGAATAGCAGGTAATGAAGAGGTCGACAGATTAGCAAAAAAAAAGGTACCACACTACAACAACCTGTCAGACTGATTTTATGTCAGCAAAAAGGATTTTGAAAAATACTATCAAAAACAGGTATGAAGAAATGGCAAAGAAAACACCAGAAACCAAATTATGGAAGGACATTGATGCTAAATTGGATCAATATAAATTAACACCAAGAAGAGAAGCTGTAGCCTTCTTCAGACTTAACACTGGCCATGACTGCCTTGCAGCTCATCTGAAACCAATCGACATCTTGAGATCTGAAGAAAGCACACTTTGTCACGAACCTGGAAGTAAAATGGATAAGGGACACCTGATACATTGCAACAAACTTGATGTGACTGCTAGAACTTCAGGAAACCTCACACAACTCTATTGGAACGCAAGAAAGCTGATGGATTGGAATCCGGGCTAGCCATAGGAAACAACAACAACAGGTTATTTAATGTGTTCAAAGTGACCCCCATTAGCAGCCAAACAACGTCGATGCCGCTGAACTGCTGACCGAACTATGGCTGTCAGTGTTGCCGGTGTGATAGTCGCACAGGACGCCTCGATGGTTTCTCGTAGGTCGTTCAGTGTAGGTGGCTTCTGTTGATAAACTTCATTTTTGAAGGTCCCCCATAGGTAGAAGTCAAGAGGCGTAAGGTCTGGAGACCGTGGTGAGTACTCAACAGCTCCTCTCCGACCTATCCATCGTCCAGATAGATTTTCATCCAAGTAGGGTCTGACATCTCTGTGGCAGTGAGGCGGTGCGCCATCTTGTTGTAGTAAAAATCTTTCATTTCCAAACACTTCTTGGATGGCAGGTAAAATCGATGTTTGTGGTATATGAAGATACACCTCACCAGTTAGGGTACCTTCAAAGAAGAATGGGCCAATCAAACTGTGCCATGACAGACCACACCACACATTAATACCCGGTAGATTAACATGTTTGTCCACGTGAACGTGAGGATTTTCAGGAGCCCAGTGCACGCAGTTGTGGCGGTTTACAGTACCGTTCCGTTTGAACTTTGCCTCGTCAGACCAGATAACTATCCCTGCAAACTGTTCATCCTCGCGAAGCATGCCTCCAAACCACTCGCAGTACTCAATCCTTCGATCCGGGTCGTCTTCGTTCATAGCATGCAGTGATCTTGGAATGTACACTTTCCACTTTGCAGCTTTCTGAATTCGTCATACACTTGATCGCCTTACCCTGCTTTCGCATGCACCCTGATCCACAGATTTTGAGGTAACCTGGTATAATGTTGCTGGAAGCTGGACTTGTTGATGTTTTTGGTCGGCCAGACCTTTCCTTCTGCACATCCTGTACGTGTTGGTGGCTGAGTTCCGTACACATTACGCCATTGCCGCTGTACCTCCATCATGTTCTCGTACTTCCAGTACCACTTCAATACGGCCTTGCGTTGCTCAAGCGATAATCTTACTTCATTCATTGCTGCACTGTCATCTGCTGGAAAATGCGCTAAGATTGTCGCGCCACTCATGTGACCTTCAACTGTTGAGAAACAATGGACTATTGCTACCCGCGCAAGAATTGTAACGGTATGTCATTTCGATTCAAAGATATTAACTATCAAAGAGAGTGTACATTTTTCTTGGCCTCTCTGTGTATGTGTGTAGGCTACTAATTCTTTGTTTGAGTGACTGTGAATGCAGTTTATGTGAATCCAAAACTAGAAGTTACCAGTTACTAATATTTTGGCAGAATTTATTAAAGTTGGTTATAAAACCAACCTCTTGATGACCGAGAAAATTCAGTGCAGACATGGATTACCTGTAGCATGTTGGTGTCTGAGTCATCTTCAATTCAAACATTTTGGATAAATTTGGCACTGCTAGCAATTGTATTTTACCAGCATTTGTAGAACTGTTAACTTTTTATTTCTTTTCAGAATGATTACAGACGTTCAGTTGGCTATATTTGCAAATGTTCTTGGAGTGACGCTATTCCTGCTAGTTGTTCTGTATCACTACATTGCAGCTAACAATTCTAAGGTATCGTAGGACTTCCAGAGGGTTACTTGCATTTATTCAGGTAATTATGTCTTTATTTGAGTCAGAAATAACACTTAACTAATCATAAGTCCTCATTGGGTTATAGTACAAGCCTGTAAGATGTAATGATGGCTGCTGTCCATTTTCTAGCCACCTCAAGGACAGTTGTTATAATTGTTTGCTGCCATTGTGTAAATGGGTTTAGAGTTCTTTGCCATCAATAGATTGGGATTTATTGTGGTTGGTTGGTTCCTTAGTTTAGGGGCTGCGACAACGCGGTCATGTATCCCCGTGTACTTTGAGTGTGTGTAGAATCTGTCTGATAACCGGTGTTAATTGTAATGGCTGTATTAGTGTGTGTATCTGTTTTAATTCAAGTACAGACTGCAACTTAGAATTTATCAAATAGTTCCTACTTTTGCTGCCAAACGCCACCGTCAACGACTACTAGGCCTAGTTCAGAACTCAGCTACCAGACACCACCGCAGTCGGCTCTTGGCATCGAACGTAGAAACCTAAGAGCGTTGTTTACATTCTTAACCTATCCAGTTTAGCTTCACACAGGTGTAATTAGTGGAAGCTTCTTTAACATGCCATAAATCTATGACATGGGGCTGCCGGCTTTACTTCCCCTCCGAAGAAAGGCATACTGAGGGATCTTTAACGTTCTAAAAAAATCCGACGGCTTCGGCCGGGTTTGAACTCGCGATCTTGGGCACAGAAGCTCAGCTTGCTACCAACTACGCCACCGAAGCCGCTGGGATTTGTGGATACGCATATTTTGAAGTTATGCTCATATTAGAGAATACAGTCGAAACCAATTATAGCCGATAGTTGCACAAGCCGGATTTTTGTTGTTTTGTTTAAAATTTCATATCTGTAAGGTTTAGGCTTCACACTTACATGGTTAATTAACAGAAAAAGGTTAAAACTATGTAATTTTAAATATGGTACAGAGGGATTGTAGAGGAATGTTTCTTCTAATGTCTATACAGTACCTACAGCAATACAGAGGTCAATTCATAAGTGATGGCAACTATTTTTTTCCCCCCGAGAATGTGCCAACACACGAAATTAATTATATAGTTGAAAGTGTGTTATATGACCTTCGTAATGTTGCCACCAGGTGGAGCCTGAGTGCAACAGTCTGGACATGAGCACAATCCCGATATCGGTCATCTGTTGACAGCAGTGCGTAATGGAGGCAACCAAAATTGAACAGTGTGCGTACAACCCGAAGGTATTGTTGTTATTCCCCATCTATGCCAACAAACCCTGGACAACATCAACCCTTGTTAAGAGATGATGCGTCAACAAATGCTGTTAAACCGGTTGTACGATAATAAAACAATGACTTACAGATGTTATATTGATGATGATAGACAGGGTGTACGAGAACGAAACAGTGGCTTGCCCTTTCCCACAGATTCCTGCATCCATACCCCATGAGGTGGCAACATTATGAAGGTCATGTAACAAATTTAATTGCATGTGTAGGCACCTTGTCGAGAAATAAAAAATAGTTGGCATGACTTATGAATCAACCATTGTATCAGAGTATAAAAACCTATATCAGGAAAGTAGCAACAATGTACACAGGCTTAACTAGAATAAGAATGTGCTGTATAATAGAATGAATGACACATATACCTTCCAGTTACTGTATTACAAACATTAATTAACAGTATAAAAATGAAAATATTGTACAGTACTCTATAGGCTACATGAATTACACAAATTCCTACACTTTCTGCTGTCTATATGTTGTACAAATATGCTGTCCTGTACTGTGTAAGGAAATCCAACACACAACCACTATACAGTTCATCAATAACAAATACAATAATTATTCCACTACTGTATTTAAAATAACACATTGGAATTCATTTTCTGTTTTTCTACAATAACAGGCTAAGCGTGTGTTTAGTTTTCTTTTAAACCAGTTGCTTTAACTTGAAATGCAATACAATAATGGTTACTACAGTACAGTATACTGTAATCAGTTACCTTTGTTTGCGTTTTGCAGTTAATATGAACATATGCATTTCGCTATGTATTAATTTAAACAAATTACTTTTAATTTGGAGTAAACTCCTTTGAAAACAAGACATTTTTGTAAAGTTGTCACTGCACTGCTCGAGTCTAAGCTGCGTGAACCTGAGAGGAATGTGCATCGCGGACTATGAGAAATGGTGTTGACGAGTGATGAAGTTTCTCGGTCCGTGCATAGTACCGAACCAAATATATTGGTCGGTGACTCACTAACTTATTCGTAACCCCACACTGGTTTCAGAAAAGACCCTATGTTAGCAGTATTGAAATAGACGAGTATGTCAGGTAACACTGCGGGCTGTCGACAGGCTTCTCAATTCTCGCCTGCTCCTACTCTGCCTCTGCTCCTCATCCCGCAAGTTCACAGAGCTTGGAACCGAGCAGTAGTTCTAGCTCGTTTTTTATTTACATCAATCCTGTGTTGGCTCTGAATGTCTGCTACAAATTCTTCACTCGCCGAGGTTCAGTATTCCACATTTTGACAAAGATGAACTCTGTACTTGTACTAACATCACCAGCTGAAAATATGTTGTTGGCCTCACTCTGGGATAGTGAAGAAAGATCTGAAACCTGCATGTCTACACTCGGAATATCATTAAAATTGCATCAAGAATGTTGAAAACTGTTTCTCCACCTTCTTCTATTTTTTGTAAATTGTTCATCACCTGAAGTTTCTTGTATTGCCCTTATTACTCCCTGTCCCACAGGCTATAAAGCTGAAGTGACATTTGGAGGTAAAAACACAAGCTTTATGCACTGAAGATCGTAGACTTCTGGATGAGCAGGGCAGTTTCCGACCAGAAGAAGAATTGTTTGATTCTTTGATTTCAGCTGAGAGTCCCAGTTACGCAACCACTTTCCATAAATTTCCGGTATCATCCAAGACTTTGCATTGTTTTCATAAACTGCATGTAGGGAGTGAATGTGTTTTAAACATCTTGTTTTTTTTATTTACCAAAGACCCTAGGCTTATCTTACTGCCATATTTGCAGCAAGTATAACTGCGATTCTTGTCATAGACATTCTCCCATCTGAACACAGTTCATCTTTCAATTTCATTGTTATATCTGGAGTCATATTGTAAAACAAGCCAGTTTCATTTGCATTGAATATATCATCAGGCTTGTAACGTTCACACAGTCAGCCACTCGTCTGTAATGCCACGAAGAACACCAGCAACTTCACCACAAATTATCATTATGGTCAGCTCAGAAACGTTTTATCCAAGAGAAAGAACAATTATTGAAGTTTGGATTGCCCAACTGACTCGGAATTTAATTGGCTTTTGCTTGAAGAATAGACCCATTGATCGGCACAATATTTGTTCTTTACCACTGAAACTAAGTAAAGCTTCTTGTGCTCAGGTGATCTGGTCTGCTTGATTTTTAAAGAATTTTGTTCAAAAAGAGACTACGGTATATTCTCTCTGTTCTTCCAAATACAGTATTAGAGATTGTGTGATACACCCAATTCCTTCAGTATTAAACACTTTCCTTTTCTTTTGCAACAGGATCGATGTCAGGCGCAGTCAGGGTGCATAAATGCAAGGGAGCCGTACTGGCACGTTAAAGGTTCCCTTTGGGGCAAAATATTGGCACCCGTCTCTAAAAGCCGCAGTGTTTAAAGGGACGTAAAACCAATTCTTTTGCAAGGTCTTCACAACGATGCTACCTTAACTATTTAACAGACATACTCATTTGAAATCTACAATCTACTGAAAATGAGAGTTTAGAAATAAGTTTTGTGTTGTCTGAAATCCCCAAATACGTAACAATCAAACATCAACATTGGCCTTTATAGCTGACCTACAGGATGGGCGGAGAACACACGGTTCCCCAGGTCAGGAAGCACCGAAAGACATGAAAAACGTATAGTAAAAGGGGCATGGTTTAGGAGAAAACGGGAGCAAAAGTACGTCACTCTTGGAAACACTGCTTGCTACTGTGTACAAGACCGGATCGAGGAAGTGCCACTGGACTGACAGAACAGCCGGTATTCACTGGGGTAGGTCTTGCAGACAACTGATAAGAGAAGGTCAGTTCCACGGATGGGAGGTAACTTGCCCAATCAGTTCCCACAGACTTCCGAATATGCATCCCTTCCCCTCTAAGATAAGAGAGCCGATGCGATGTTGCCGGCCTGCAACAACCTTCCCGAAGGTGATTGTCGTAACATGGAATTGTTTGAGAACTACGCGCCACATGAAGATCCACCCCCAGACATTATTTCTTCGCCGTTTTATGCTGCACAGCATGGTGGAATCCCAAAGTCATAGGACCAACAATTCGCCTGCTAGACATGTTTAAAAAATGTCACTAAACCATTCTTTTTCCTCTAAATTATGCACCTTTCATTATACAGAGAGGATAGTTTTTCTGTCTCGGAGACCCTCGCTCGCCCGCGGCGTGAGCCTGTCTCCCGCCACGCACTTTGCCGTTATGTGGCGCCCGCCCGGCACTGAGTCATTGAGTATAGGAATTTGTCCTTACCTAGTTCACAGCTGGTGCTGAAAATGTTCGCCATTCACTGCTACCTATCGCTGGCACCTTTTTATGAAAATGGCATTTACTCTCTGAAGTTCCTCAGTACCGATTGACTGTATTTCAGCTGTAATATAGTCTTGAAGCTCATTTACAGTGTGAGGGTTTCTCGCATACACTCTATTTTTAAGCGTCCCCCACAAATAAAGGTCACATGGTGATAAGTGGGGGTTTGCCTGTTCCTCTATCGGGCGCGTCCCAGTTGGCGGATAGGGGGGCTCGCCGGACTTGTCCGGAGGGTTTGAGGGAAATAAAATACCTCTCGCGGACCAAAAACAGGCCCCTTGCCAGGGTTATGGTGAAGCTACGTTAGGCCTAGCTAGCCAGTAGTGGATATGAAACTGCTTTTAAAACGGGAACGGGCCTCGGAAAGGACAGATCTAAAGGAAGCAGACCTGGCTATGGAAATGGACTACGAATCGGAACTTTGAATATAACGACATTGACGGGAAGAGTGGAGGAGGTTGTGGATATGATGGAGAGGAGAAAACTGGATGTACTCGGACTGGCAGAGACCAGATGGAGAGGGGAAGGAAGAAAAGAACTGAGAAATGGCTTGCAGCTATACTGGATAGGAAATGAGGAGGGGAAGAGAAATGGAGTGGGAATGGTGGTGAAAGAAGGGCTGAGGGAGGAAGTAAAGAGGGTAAGTGATAGAATAATTAGAGCCAGAATCACTGTGAAAGGTAGAAACCTGGACATTCTGCAAGTCTATGCACCACAGGTGGGATGCACAGAAGGCGAGAAGGACGAGTTTGAAGAGGAGTTGCAGAAGCAGTTAGTGGGGAGAGACCTGATAGTCATGGGAGACCTAAATGCCCATGTCGGAACTGATAGTAGAGGTTTTGAGGAAGTGATTGGTGGTGAAGGATGGGGAAACAGGAATAAGGAAGGAGAGAGATTGTTGGAACTGTGCAAGATAAATGGGCTAATGGTTGGAAACACATGGTACAAGAAGAGAGAGAGTCATAAAATTACTTGGTACAGCAGGGATTTGACTAGGAAATCAGTGGTGGACTATATTCTATGCGGGAAGGAGACAAAGAAGAGTATCACGGATATAAGGGTAATACCTTCAGAAGCCCTGGACAGTGACCACCGTCTGCTGGTCGCCAAGGTGAGAGGACTGAAGGAAAAGAGGAGAACTGAAAACCAAGAAAGAAGAATAAGGACATGGAAGCTGAAGGAGGATGGAAATAAGGAGAAGTTCCAGATATTAGTGAGGAACAAATTACCGAAGGATGATCCGAAAACAGGTGAAGAAGAATGGAATAGGTTCAAGGACGTGTTGGTAGAAGCAGCGGAAGTCGTGTGTGGCAGAACTAGTGGAAAGAAAAGGTGGAAGGAAACACCATGGTGGAACCCCAGAACTAAGGAAGCAGTGAAAAAGAAAAATGAAGCATTCAAGAAATGGTTCCAACAGAGGACAGACAGAACAAGAGAAGAATACCAAGAGCGGAAGAAAGAAGCAGGAGAAGTAGTGAAGGAAGAGAAAAAGAAATGGCTGGAGAAATGGACAGAAATGATGGAGGAGGACTGTGATGGCAGTAAGAAAGTGTTGTATGGAATGATAAAGGCAAAGAGAAGAGATACAGGGGAAAATGTCAGAATGGTGGACATGAATGGAAAGGAGGTCGAAAATATGGAAGAAGTAAAGGTTATCTGGAGAGAATACTTCAAGGAACTCCTAAATCCAACTAAAACCAGCGTAGTGGACATTGTGGAGGAAGAAACAGACAGTGACCAAGACATTTCAGAGAAGGAATTGACATGGAAAGAAGTGGAGGAAGCATTAAAGAAGATGAAAGGGGGAAAGGCACCGGGAATAGACGAAGTGAGTGTGGAGATGGTGAGAGCAGCAGGGGTGATAGGAACACAGTGGCTCTTTCGAGTAATGAAAGTGATATGGAGGGAGAAGAAAATACCAGAGGACTGGAAAAGAGGGATAATAATACCCATATTTAAAAAGGGAAGTAGGAAGGAATGCAAGAACTACAGGGGAATTACACTCATGTGCCACTGCGCCAAAATATTTGAGAAGGTACTGGAGAGAAGAATTCGGACAGAAGTTGAAGATGGGCTGAGGGTAGAACAGTATGGATTCAGGCCAGGAAGGTCAACAGTTGACCTCATCTTTGCAGTAAGACAGCTACAAGAACACCATTATGAATATGGGAAAGATCTGGTGATGACCTTCTTGGATATTGAGAAAGCATATGATAGTATTAATAGAAACAAGGTATAGGAAGCAATGAGAGCAAAAGCAGTGAACAAGGAGACAGTGGCAAGAGTGAAAGCAATGTACGAGGGAAGCAAAAGCTGTGTAAAGGTGGGAAGAGAGAGAACGGAATGGTTTCAACTGGAGAGTGGTCTGAAACAGGGAAGTGCCCTCTCACCCCTGTTATTTATAGTGGTGATGGATGAAATCATACGAAAAGTGGTAAATAGCATTGGGGAAAGGAAAATGAAGGCAATGTTGTTTGCTGATGACCTTCTGGTATGGGGAGAGGATGAGGAAGAAGTACAAGAGCAATTAGATGAGTGGGAGAAGGTAGTGTTATCATATGGGATGAAGTTCTCAGCACAAAAGAGTGAAGTGGTCATCACAACAAGGAAGAAGAACAGACTGGATATGGGCATAACACTTGGAGGACAGCAGTTGCAGAAAGTAGAATGCTTCAAGTACTTGGGAAGCATAATTGAAGAAAAGGGAGGCAATAGGATGGAAATAAATGAGCGGGGAAGGTGCGCAGATGGATTTTTCAAGAGTGTTAGGGGGATGATATGGAATAAAGATGTACCACAAAAATGTAAAGGAATCATCTACAAGACCTACTTTGTGCCAATTTTGACATATGGTTCAGAAACATGGGTGATGAAGGAAAGGGACAAGAATAAAATACGAGCAGTGGAGATGAAATTCCAGAGGAGTAGGGTAGGAGTGACAAGAATGGACAGAGTAAGGAATGAGAGAGTCAGGGAGATGGTAAGAGAGGAACCATTGCAAAATAGAAGAGAGCGATCTAGGCTACAATGGTATGGACATGTGAGGAGGATGCAAGAGGAGAGGATACCGAAGAAGATGTTTGGAATGGAAATGACGGGAAGGAGGCCAAGGGGAAGACCAAGGGACAGATGGACAAAAGGAGTTAAGAAGAGTGTGGAGGAAAGAGGAGTGTGCTGGGACACAGTAAATGACGAGAGATGGTGGATGGACAGGAAACGATGGAGAGGCTTATGTTCCAAGCAGACCCGACCAGCGGTTGGAAACTGCTCAAGATGATGATGATGATGGTGATAAGTCTGGGCTTCGCGGGGGCCACACGTTCCGACTTTCAATCCTCGTACCAAAAATGCGATGCAATTCTGTCATGGATGCTTCGGCAGTGTGAGCAGTGGCAGAATCTTGTTGAAAGTAATTCGACAATCGCTCTCCGTAAGTCAGTTCATCAAAAAATTGGTCAAGGATCGCATTGAAGTACAAATTCCTATACCCAATGACTCAAGGCCGGGCGGGCGCCGCATAACGGCAAAGTGCGTGGCGGGAGACAGGCTCGCGCCACGGGCGAGCGGGCTAGCAAGGGTCTCCGAGACAGATAAACTATCCTCCCTGTAAGTTTTCCTAGTCTTTCAGTGCGTCCTGACTTCGGGAATAATAATCTTATGTGGCGGCTGTCCAGTTCCCCAGGGCCATTTGAGTTTCTGCAAAAGGTAGTTTTGTTTCTAAAATCCTGGTTGGGGATTAAACCCACTCTCTTTCAGTTAGAAGCTCAGCACCTCTTCCGAATGGGCTACGCGCTGCTCGCTGACCCCTCTTTACCAAGGTGACAGCAAAAGCTCAAGCTCAGAGTGCTGCTTGAGCAAGATCCTGTAATATTGGGAGCTGAAATGATAGTTTTCTTTCTGTATTATTGTTCGTAAGGATTCACAAAAGACTTGTTTTGACAAGCACTTAAAGTGCCCCCCTTTTAAAATGCTATTTTAATGTGTTTTTTTCATCTGTCACCTGTAACATTTTTAAGTGTCTGTCTAATTCGTCACATTCAAGTGTTTTATCACCACATCATCTTTCATGATTATTAAGTTTCATTTTCATCCATTCTTTTTCATGTTAGTTCTACCTTTATTTATTTATTTATTTATTTATTTATTTACATAGGTCCCAATGAGCCTGAGCTCGTGTTAGGGACAATCGAGTAATATAGTTACAGCATGGCATATATATAATTTTGGTAACATTATTGTTTAGTTTAATAGTAACTTAGATTGCTAGTGACTAACTTTACAGAGATAATTCGGTATGATACATTGCATTGCTTAAGGCTATTGTACATGGGCTATTCATTCCTTAATAGGAAGTCTTTTGTTTTCCTCTTAAATGTTTTTATAGAGAAACTTTCCCTTATGCCTAATGGTAGCGAGTTGTATTCTTTTATTATAGAGGACATAATTCCTTTAGTTCCAAATTTAATGGATTGGGAATGGCTGGTGAATATTTGATTTACTCCTCTTGTTGCATAATGATGAATGTCATTTGCATGGGTAAAATGGATGTGTGTGTGTATCAATTTGTTTTCTAATTTGTATACAAATACTGTTGCTGACATAGCTATTTGTTTTTGCAGTGGCATAATTTTAGTTCTTGAGTAGAATTCATTTGAGGGTGTGAGCCAAGGAAATCCAAAGATAGATTTTATAGCACGTTTCTGGAGTATCTCAAGTTCTTTTATCATCTCCTTCTTACAATATCCCCATATGAAATTCATGTACATTAGATGTGAATGTATCAGAGCAAAGTATATATTTTTCAATTGTTGGCTAGTAAGACAGCTATATCTTAATCTGAAAATAATACCAATTAAAGGGCTGATTTCATGTTTTACATTTTCTACATGATTTTCCCAGGTTAGTGTACTATCTAGTGTGATACCTAAGTATGTTGCCGATTTAACCCTTTCTATTTCTTTGTTGGCTATGTTGATTATGTTTGTGGTCTCAATCTTGTATGATGGTTTATGGAAGAATAAATATTTTGTTTTAGTGATATTGATAACCATTTTGTGTGCTCTCAACCAATCCACCAGCTTATTGAGATCATAATTAATATTTAGCATAATTTCCTGTTCAGATGTTCCCAGATAGAGTATAAAAATATCATCTGCAAATAGTTTAAGCTTGCCTTTCAATTCTAATAATACTATATCATTAATATAGGCCAAGAAAAGAATTGGTCCTAAGACAGAACCTTGAGGTACTCCTGTGTCAATTCTCATTTGAGAACCTTTTACATTATCGATTGCAACATATTGTTTTCTGTTAGTGAGGTAGTTCTTGAACCAATCATGTGCCACTCCTCTGATGCCTGCAAATTCTAGTTTATTAAGGAGAATCTTATGGTTAACCAGATCGAAGGCTTTTTGAAGGTCAATTAGTACACCAGCAGCTAGTTTGTTTTCATCTAATGCCTTTTCTACATCAGTTACTACTTCAACTATAGCACTATCAGCTCCTCTATTTGGAATAAACCCATATTGGCAGTTTGCAAAGTAATCATTTTTCATGAAGAAATTCATAAGTCTTCGTTTAACAACGCTTTCAAGAACCTTGCTGATGGCAGATATAATATTAATGGGTCTGTAATTTGATGGGTGGGTTTTTTCTCCTTTTTTGTAGATCGGGACCACCCTAGAGACTTTACAGGCATCGGGGAATATACCAGTCATCAGTGAAAGATTTATTATTTTGACAAGATATGGTGTAAGGCCCTCAAGACACAATTGTAGCATGACATTAGTAGTGTTGTCCTCACTTATATTGTTTTTGTGTTTTAGGGAGTTTATAATTGATTGTATTTCATTAGCATCAGTAGGTAGCATAAAGATTGTCTTAGGGCTAGTAGTATTTTTATAGCTTGTAATATCCGAGGTAGAACCGTTTCCTTGATTTTCCCATATACTGTTAGCAATATTGACATAATATTTATTAATTTCATCACATATATTTTCCTTTTTTTCGACATTTGTGCCGTCGACTATAAGTTTGACAATTTCATTTTTCCCCTTCTTTGGCCTATTTAACATCTCATTAACAACACTCCACACTTCCCTCTGATTATTTGCATTTTGAATTTTTTGGTCAAAGTAGTCTCTTTGTAGGTTTCTCTTTAGTTTTGTTACTTGGTTGCTAATAATTTTATATTCTTCTAAAATTTCTGCAGATGGATTTTTAACTTTGGTTTTTGTATATATCTTATCTTTCCTGTGTATTAGTGCTAAAAGATCTTGTGTGATCCAGGGTTTTATTGGTGGGGCACTTGGCTCCTTATTCGTATATTTCATAGTACAGGCTTCTATTCCTTTATTAATAAAATCACAGAATTTATTGTAGTAGTCATTGATGTTAGTTTCATTGCATACAAATTCTTGAGTTATTAAATATTTATTAAGTTTTTTGTAGTTTATTTTATCCTTTTCTATTGGCCTATCATCACATATTGAGTTCCTGTTTATCTTTTTGTTTCTCATTTCACAGATGAGTAAATGGTGATCACTCAAATCATTATCAATATTATAGACATTACATTTTTGTCACAGTCATTCACCAATACATGATCAATTAGAGTAGAGCTAGTTTGTGTTACACGAGTTGGATATTTTGTATTACATAAGACTAGACCGTATGATTTGACTAGGTTAATATAACTACTAGTATATCTGTCCCCAAATAATAGATCGATATTCATATCACCTAGTATTATAACAGGATTAGTTGAGTAAGAACTAATAATTACTTCGAGATCAGTTAGAAAGTGTGGAATGTTGCTTTTATGAGGGTTATAAGCAGTGATTATATTGTATTCTTGATGGCCTTTTCTCACAGTAATATGCAGTATGCTGTGGGTGGAATTTATTTCCTTTACAAGGGTACTGCTACATTTGTTTGAAATATACAAACAAGTGATATGCAACATATTTCTTAATATTGAAAAACATTTTTGTTTGTTCTGTTAACCAATTTTCTGAGATTGCTAGGACATCTACACCTTTGATTCTGTCTAACATTATTTGGATATCATCGAACTTGTTTTTTATGGTATGTGCATTTATGTGTACGCATTTTAGTGTACTGGTATTACATAGATTTTAGTTTGAGAGGGCGAGTTCATCCAGTATTTCAGCACTTGATATAAGCTTTGAGGGTCCATTTTGATTTTTCCGAATGTATATTTTGCAGTCTCTGACCCAAGTTGCAAAGATTTTTCCCTGTTGTCTCAATTCACGGCACTTTTTGGCGATGGTTTCATTTCTTGGGATCAGGTGTTCATTGATATATATATTACCACCATCACTGTAACCAATTTCACTCGTCTTCAGGGTCTTCTTTTGTCTTCTGCTACTGAGAATCTCTTCCTTCTTCCACCTATTATTTAATTTCACAATTATCGGTTGAGGCCCAGGCTTTGTTGACGGGAGGCGGTGAGCTGCGTCTATGTTTGCCCTGGTGATTTCAACTCCTAACGTCTTGCCAATGTCCGAGATTTTGTGAAATACATCCTCCTCTCTTTCAGTGGGTATTCCATACACTATCAAGTTGTTCTTGCGCTGGTACTGTTTTAGTTCCTCCAATTCGTTGATAGCTCTAGATGCTGCCATTTCTGCGTCCTTGACGGTTTTTCTCTCTTTCTTCAGAATTTCAATTTCCCGGTGGAGTTCATCATACTTTTCTGATAAGAAAGTTGCTAGTTTTCTTACCTCGTGGTTTTCTTCTCTCATCGCCGAAAGGGATTCCTCAAGTTTCTGGGAGAAAGATGCCATAACCTCTTTGAGGTTAGGTTGCGGGAGGCAGTCTTCACGATTGCATGACCATTTGAAAGTATCATCTTTCCGGAATTGTTGGTACGTGTCTTTACTCATTTTCATGCATGTTACATGAAACCAGCGTCTACACTCACCATCACATCCTACAGCCTGCTGATTGTTCTTGATCTTTTTGCCGCATGGAGCACAGCTGACCGTCATGATATTAAATGTTATGTCTTCTCTTTTAACAAGTTATGTATTGTATTTCTCTTGCGTATTTTATCTACACTGTTCACACTGTTGTGATGTATCCTGTGATTATACTGATGAAGGGCCATCATAATAGGCCCCGAAACATGTACCAAATGGGTTCAATATAGCCCTATATATGTAAATATTGTGTATTGATCAGGCGGAGCTCCCAAATTTTATTATACACATGTGTTATGTAATTATTTGCTTTCAAAGCAGGAACAGGCCTCGGAAAGGACGGATGCAAACGACGACAACCCGGATATGCTAATGGACTACGAGTTGGGACATTAAACATACAGACACTGACAGGAAAAGTGGAGGAGATTGTTGATGTGATGGAGAGAAGAAAACTGGATGTACTGGGCTTGGCAGAAACAAGATGGAAAGGAGAAGGTCGCAGAGAACTGAGGAAAGGGTACCGGTTGTACTGGAGTGGGAACAGTGATGGAAGGAGCAGCGGAGTAGGAGTAGTTGTGAGAGATGGAATGAAGGAAGAGGTAAAGGGAATAAGTGACAGGATCATGAAGATCAGAGTAACTGTAAAGGGAAGAAGCCTGGAGATAGCCCAGGTATATGCCCCTCAAGTTGGATGTACAGCTCAAGAGAAAGAAGACTTTGAGGAGGAGCTACAACAGCAGTTGAATGGGCAGAGCATCATTGTCATGGGAGATTTGAATGCACATGTAGGAAGTGAAAGGCAAGGATATGAAAATGTATTGGGAGCAGAAGGATGGGGTAGCAGGAATGAAGAAGGGAGAAAGTTGCTGGATTTTTGCAAGAGAAACGGTTTAGTGGTAGGCAACTCCTGGTTCCGGAAGAAAGAAAGCCACAAGGTAACATGGTACAGCAGTGATTTAACAAATAAATCTTTGGTATATTACATGCTGTACGACTGGGAAATGAAGAGAAGTGTCAGAGATATAAAGGTAATACCATCAGAGGCCTTAGATAGCGACCACAGAATACTTGTAATGAACCTGGGAGTTGTTAAGGATAGCAAGAGGACAGAGTACCAGGAAAGGAGAATCAAAGTATGGAAACTCAAGGAAAAGGAAGTCAAGGAAGAATTCCAGAAGATAATAAGGGAAAGGATGCCAACAGACAATCCTAAAACAGGGGAAGAGGAATGGAAGCAATTCAAAAACACAATGGTGGAAGCTGCAGTGGCAGTATGTGGAAGAACAAGCAACAGAAAGCGGTGTAAAGAGACACCATGGTGGAATGAGAGAGTAAAAGAAGCTGTGGGAAGGAAGAACAAGGCTTTCAGAGTGTGGTTCCAGGAAAGAACTGATCTGACAAGGGAAGATTATAAGATAAAGAAGAAAGAAGCAAACAAGATTGTCGCAGAGGAGAGGAAGAAGTGGATGGTAAAGTGGACAGAGATGATGGAGGAAGACAGCAGAGGAAATAAGAAAGTACTTTATGGGATGGTCAAAAGTAAGAGAAGAGGTCTGCGAGAGGATGTGGTAATGATGGACAAAAACGGAAATGAGGTACACAACAAAGAGGCACTCAAGACAGTGTGGAAAGAGTACTTTGAGGATTTGCTGAATCCAAATGGTCATAGGGAGGAAGACAATGTATTGGAAGATGAAGAAGACATCACAGGAATGGAAAAGGACCTGACTGGGAGAGAACTGGAAATGGCTATAGACAAGATGAAAGGAGGAAGGGCACCAGGTGTGGATGAAGTGAGTGTTGAAATGGTGAAGGCAGCAGGGGAGGTTGGGAAACAGTGGCTGTACCGTGTGATGAGGGTGATATGAAAGGAGAAAAAGACCCCAGAAGATAGGAAGAAAGGATTAATTGCCCCAATATTTAAGAAAGGAAGCAGAAAAGAGTGCAGAAATTACAGGGGAGTCACACTCATACCTCACTGTGCCAAGATATATGAAAAGATATTAGAAAGTAGAATAGGAGCCAAAGTGGAGAGAAAATTGAGAGAGGAGCAGTATGGATTCAGACCTGGGAGATCAACAGTGGATCTCATATTTTCAGTGAGACAGCTCCAGGAACACCACTACGAATTTGGAGAGGATCTGCTGATGGCCTTCCTGGACATCGAAAAGGCCTATGATAGTGTGTGCAGGGAGAAGGTTTGGAAAGCAATGGAAAACATGGGAGTGGAAAAAGGGACTGTAGGCAGAGTGAAGGAGATGTATTGTGGAAGCGTGAGTTGTGTGAAAGTTGGAGAGGAAAGTGAGTGGCCTGAAACAGGGTAGAGCACTGTCACCCCTTCTCTTTATTGTGGTTATGGACGAGGTAATGACACTGGTAGCAGGAAAGATAGGAGAAGATAAGATGAAAGCAATGG
Organism: Meconema thalassinum; assembly: GCA_946902985.2. Taxonomy (NCBI): domain Eukaryota; kingdom Metazoa; phylum Arthropoda; class Insecta; order Orthoptera; family Tettigoniidae; genus Meconema; species Meconema thalassinum. The sequence continues at coordinate 17,056,773 of OX336392.1, forward strand.
TGTTTGCAGATGATCTCATGGTCTGGGGAAACAAGGAGGAGGAAATTCAGGAGCAACTGAAGGCTTGGGAAGAAACAGTGGGAGAGTACGGATGGAAGTTCAACATCAGTAAATGTGAGATCCTGTTAACGACTAGGAAAAAGGACAGAGCAATGAGTGGGATAACACTTGGAGGTGGACAGCTGAAGAAGGTGGAAAGTCTCAAGTACTTGGGAAGTATAGTGGAGGAAAATGGGAGAAATGACAAAGAGATTACGGAACGTGGCAGACAGGCAGAATCATTTCTGAGAAGCATTAGGAGCTTAGTGTGGAATAAAGATGTCCCACAAAAAAGCAAGGAAGTGTTATACAGAAGCTACTATATCCCGATATTGACCTATGCTTCAGAAACTTGGACAATGAAGAAAAGAGACATTAGCAGAATAAAGGCAGGTGAAATGAAGTTCCTGCGAAGTAGGATGGGAGTAACAAGAAGAGACAGGGTGAGGAATGAAAAGGTCAGGGAAATGGTGAAAGAGGAGCCCTTGCAAGGTAGGATTGAGACATCAAGACTGAGGTGGTATGGACACTTAAAGAGAATGGATGAGAAGAAGATTCCCAAGAGGATACATGAGATGCAGATGCAGAAGAAACGACCAAGAGGAAGACCAAGAGATAGATGGCTGAAAGGAGTGGAGGAATGTGTGAAGAAGAGAGGCGAGGACTGGACCAGAGTGACAGCGGAGAGGTGGTGGGAAGAAAGAACTAAGTGGCGAGGCTTATGTTCCAAACAGACCCAGCCTGGGGCTGGAAACTGTATAAGATGATGATGATGATGTGTTATGTAATTGATCAGTGGTTCTTTCAATTTGTCGAGTAATTTTTCCCATTTTAACAGTGCATATTTTGTTCTTTTTAATGAGTGAATTTGATTGTCCCATAGCTGTTGTAACATAGGCTTATAAAATAATATAAATTACTTTTATTTTCTGTGTATATTATGTCACAAATGGTGTTCTCTTTTGTTTATCAGTGGCTTTTATTTTATACTGTATTTTTATTTTCAGGTTTCGTGTACAAAGGCTTTTTCGAGCATCATCATACCATGTTCTACCAATGGTGTTTTTTAACAAACCTCGACATTTTTTATTAATTTATAACATGTAAATTTGACAAGTAAAGAAAAAGACTTCAATATTCTTGTCTTATTATTTAATTCCTTGTCCAGTTAATCCTTACCAGCATTGGTTACAATGTATTTAGACAGTCTGGCTGAGTGGTGCAGTCAGATTGCAGGAGCAAATCCCAGACATTTGAGGAACCAGAACTTACAAGAGCCCCATGTCAGTAGATTTATTTGGATGTTAAAAATCCTTTTCTAAAATAACAATTCCAATATTTTGCGGATCTCTGTATCTGCCTTGAATGCCAAAAAGTAAGGTGGAGTCGTCAAAGTTTCTTGTTGTTATTTCTTCCAAAGAATATTAGTGTCTACCTAGATCTTAAAATAATGGTAAAGTACTTATATGGATTCAGAGAACACCGTGCAACTATAGATCTCATATTTTCCCTTAGAATGCTGCTAGAAAAGCACTGGGAGAAAGGTAGACCCCTAACACTTGTATTTTTAGATCTTGAAAAAGCATTTGATAACGTCCCAAGAAAGACTATATGGGAATGCCTAAGAAAGAAAAACTTACCCGTGGGGCTAATCCAGAAAGTTAAAATGCTTTACGAAGGTTGCCACAGTTGTGTTCAGATAGGAAATGGTAATTCTGACTGGATCCAAACAACTAAAGGAGTTCAACAGGGCAGTGCCCTCTCGCCATTACTTTTTATCACTGTAATGGATGAAGTTATGAAAGGAATAAAGCATAACAACAATACAGAAATCAGCGCATTTACATTTGCAGATGATGTAGTAATTTGGGGTAATACAGAGAAAGAAGTACAGGAGAGGTTGACCATGTGGAATAACTGTCTAAAAGCACACGGATTAACAATAAACAAATCAATAACTGTAGCGATGTCAGTCAACAGACAGAACAAGAAAGGAGAAATAAGGCTTGAAGGTACACAGCTTGAAACAGTAGACCAGTTTAACTATCTTGGGTGCATTATTTCAAGCAATAACAGGATACAGCATGAGATCAATAGCCGAACCCAAAAAGCAACCCAGTTCTACCATCAAGTTCGGAACCTACTCTGGAACGAACAAGTCCCATTGAGATCAAAACAGACGCTCTTTCAGTCATACTTTACCCCCATAATAACATACAGCCTAGAAACCTGCACAACAACCAGACAGACAGCAAACTACAAGCTGCAGAAATGAAGTTTCTACGAACAATGGTCCAAAAAACTAGGAGGGATAGGGTAAGAAATGAAAAAATTAGGGAAGAAGCTGGAGTGTACCCAACTTTGAAAGAAAAAGTGACAAGGGCCCGTTTGAGATGGTTTGGCCATGTCAAGCGAATGGCCGAGGGAAGGATAGCAAAACAAAGACTACCCACAGATATGGTTGGTAGAAGGCCGGTAGGAAGACCAAGGAAGAGATGGCTAGACCAGGTGAAGGAGGACATAGGAACAAGGGGAGTTAGCTGGGATAGAATGGTACATGGACAGACGCAAGTGGAGGGTGCTCGTAAACTACACCCGGGCAACTGGAGTAGAAGACTGATGATGATGACTTATATGAGATAGATGCATCTTTCACAATTAAATACATTTGAAGTCTTACTAATAGTAATGTTATTTGCAGAGATAATTTCCGAGGGTATAAAAAATATATAAGATTTATTTAGCGTATGGCTTTTAGTGCCGGGAGTGTCCGAAGACTTGTTCGGCTCGCCAGAGGCTGTAGCTTCTTCTATGCAGACACCCATGGGGTGAGCTACAAATCCCGTTCAATTTCAAGTAGTTCCAACTTTCGCTACCAGATGACATATAGTGGTGAACGTTTCAATGAAATATAACCTAGAAATTTAGCTTCATACAAATATAGTTAGTGGAAGGATCTTTTACATGCCATAAATCGATGACATGGGACTGCCGGCTTTACTTCCCCTGCAAAGGAAGGAAGGATTTTAACGCTCTTAAAAAATCCGACGACTTCGGCCGGGTTTGAACCCGCGATCGTGGTCAAGCAGTTTATAATTTCTACCTCGGAGCATTCTTCTGTTTCCTAAAACCTGCATTGAGATAGTTTCTCAGTCATTGTTTTGGATAGGTTAAAGCCATGTGTTTGAGCAATGAGTGCTGCTGATCTTGTGAACTGCTTTGTATACGTCCAGCGCTGTTAAGCGTAACAGGAGCATGTGTCACCATGATTGAGGCTACTGGAGCCGAGTAATTTTATCCAACAACACACGCTGACATGTAAACAAAGAATAGTTTCCAACTAGGCCGACAGCACTCATATTTCGAATGAGTAATAATACTGTTGCAGCTGCTATTACAATTGTGAATATTATTGTCATAAAATAGACCTAAGTAATGCATGTTTAGTTGTAGTGTTTCTGCATCGGTGTTTAATTGTATCAGTATGAAATAAATCCTGTGTAGCTCAGTTGGAAGATCGTCAGCATACACAAAAAACAAATACTAATATATTATAGCTTTGTTGTTCCCAAGCTAACATTTGTTAGATTTATATCACTAATAATAATACAATAAAGGTTATAACTTCAATCATGCTCTAACTTGCTACCTTTGAATCATTAATCGAGTGCTTGGCTGCTCCTCCTCTCCTCCTTCAACAGCATAAACTATTTAAACTGCACATCTACAAGCACTTGCATTGTGTAACTGCACCATGGAACTTAGTGGAACGTACAATATATTCACTCTTAGAGGGTGCTGCCACTTCTATTTTTAGCCTACTTTCAATTTTTGCAAAAAATGAAAGTAGACTTACGAGATCTACACAGGGCAAAGAATTGTGTTTGTGTACTCTGAATGTCTGCCCCCCCCCCATCAATTTGAACACGGTGAAACCAAATTGAACGAAATTTGGTACAGAGGTAGCAAGCGTCATGTTTTATATCGCCGTCATCTTGACCGAAACATTATGGCGGCCACCCAAATATTCAAAGCTTAATTCAAATTACGATTAACCTAATTATCTGATTTCTACCAAATTTTGCAACACCATACCTTCAAGTGGGAAGCGTCTTTTGACCAAACGACAAGGTCATCAGCTCAATAGTTTGCGCATGGCGGCCCTGTGTGCAAATCGATTCCCCCTATCTATTCAAACACGGTGAAACCAAATTGAATGAAATTTGGTACAGAGGTAGCACTGGCAAAGGGGACCTCAGTATCATGTTTTACATCGCCACCATCTTGACGGAAACTTAATGGCGGTTCAAGGCTTAAATCAAATTACGACTAATCTAATCATCCAATCTCGACTAAAGTTTGCAACAATATACCTTAATGTGGGAAACATATTTTTTCCAAACCTCAGGGTCATCAGCCCAATAGTTTCAGGATGGTGGATGTATGAATCATGCAAGTATTATAGCCCAACCGTAACTTACGATTCAACAAGGCCTGACCTCAACAATTCAGCTTATAGTACATATAGAGGTTTAAACTGTCCTCAAGGAGGTGACCGGTAGGATATTAGCCCATTATAATAAAATATGTAACCGTAGAAGTGACTTAACTGGTCCGATTGACGATGCAATATCGTTGAGGGTCGTGATGTCCCATAGACAAAATGGCCGCTATTTGTGCTCGTAAATCCATATATATCCGTAACTGCGTAAGGTTATATCCTTTCAGAAATGTACTGAACAAAATAATACATATATAATAGCAAATGGTTTATAGAAGCCCCAAAAAACGGTAAGGAAATCGTTGATTTCGGCACAAAACAAAAAATGTACATTTGTACTAAAGGGGCTATTTACATAGCATTATTGTACTTTATCCGTGGACCGTGGCGCAGTGGTAGCAATCTAGCCTCATAGTCTGACTTGCTGTGGTTCGAATCCCTGTGGGTTCGAATATTTTTACTTCGTATTTTTTTTGTATTTATTGATTCATAACTACTCACACATTATAATGTTAAGCATATATTGTGTGTATTTGCAATCAAAAATATTATATAATATGCTGTACTCATAACACCACAAATTTCAACATTCAACTAGAGCGATTAAAATTCTTTGTCCTTTATCCGCGGTAGAGTCTATTGTTGTTGTTGATTCTTTAGGGGTTTTGCGGCATCATGGCCTTGTAGCCCCGTGCACTTGGGTGTGTGTAGATGTCTGATAACCCGTGTCATTGTGACATCTGTAGGCTTACTAGTGTGTGTACTTTTATACGAGGAAGGTTTGGGTAAGAAGCTGTTGTTGTTGTTGTTTCATTTGAGATGCATGGACATCATGGTCATTTAGCCTCGTGTACATGGGTGAGTGTTGAATTTTGTCTCATAGCCTGTGTTATTGAGATGGCTGTATTAGTGTGTGTGTATATATAATTCAGGTGAGGATTCAATCAACCAATGTATAATATCCGTATAGCACGTTGTATTTCAACAAGCTACTACAACCAACATTCAATTATACTCCTTGAAGAGGACAAAGTGTTATAACTTAACCCTTGCATTTAGGAGAAAATAGGTTATATGTTTTTACTGAACATCTTGTTTTACTTTCAATTGTAGCGTGGATACATTTTCAAACACACATTCGTTAAAAGCTCTCAAAAGAGCTTTTTTTTTCTCTCTCAGAATGTGCAATTAGACATTCCACAGCTCACAAATACTCTGGCACCAAGAAAGCTAATATATGTTAAATGCCTAGCATACAATAATAATATCCAGTTGACTGCTCATGGTCTATGGCCTTGTACAGTCCATTCCTACAGCAAGATACTGCTTCACTAAGCACATAGGCATCAGTGATACTCTAAATACGAGTAACTATAGGAGGCAATTATTAGTAGTTCTCTTCCTCTTTTGTTGACGAGGGCAGCATGGACTGTTAAATATCGTATTTTGTGTGATTTTTCCATTTGTGTTCTGCAGTGAATGTACAGTAATACCTAGGTAAGTCGACTTCATTCCTATCTCCCAAGGTATTTCAAATGTGTGCTTTTCGTTAAAGCTGAGGGGACCCGATGCGCTGATCACGCGTCACCCCAATATCTGCAGGCCACATGGCTGGGCAAAGGTCGCTTGGTTGGCCTAGGCCCTTCATGGGCTGTATAATGCCAGGGGTTGACTTGACTTTTCGTTAAACCCGAACTTTGTTGTTTTAAGGTGCGGAACAAAACTTGTACAAGAGGATCTTGTCAAGATCTGGGGATGTGGCACATAAGACACTAACAGTAACATTTCATCACTGGTCCAATGATGGCCTTGTACGAGTATATGGAGGGGAGGGTCTTTATTTTCTCCTTTTTTAATCCCTTTACAGAGAAGCATGCGTTTTGAGACTGAGACACTTGATGGTTCATTGCTGCGAATTGTGTTCAGGGTGTCCAGCGACCTTGAAAACCTGGAAAAAACCTTGAGTGAAAACAAACCTTGAATCGCCCCGAAAAACCTGGAAAAAGCCATTTCAATCTTTAGCTGACATGCGTGACTTGGTCAGCTAGCAATGTGGAGACTGTTTATTAGTTTATTATTTGGCATTGCTCCTTATTTTATTTTCAACGTTAACGAGCTGATCTCTCGTTGCGATGACATAGTTATCGGATTTGGCGATAGCTTAAATTTAATATCCGAACAAAACTCAGATGGACATGTACTTGAGGTTCTGGCATCCGGATAAAGCTCAGGTTGCCGTCCGTTATTTAAATTCAGCTTTTGTTAATCGTACTCGGGCCATTGATTTAAGAGATGAGTTAGTAAAGTCTTTGAAGACCGGTGATGGTCTGAGAAAGGTTTCCCAACTCTCTATGGACGGACCTCATGTTAATCATAAAGTGTTTCGAGAATTAGATGCCGAAGTGAAAGAATTGTGCGGAGTTGAATTGCTCGATATTGGAAGCTGCGGACTTCATGTTGTTCACTTGGCTTTTAAAGTAGCCATGATGTCTACTGGCTGAGATTTAGAATCCATTTTTTATTGTATGTATGACTTATTTAAAGACGCGCCAGCACGACGGAGTCTTTACGTTTAGTATACTGGCTGTACCTTGTTTCCGTTGCGATTTTGTGGAACACGTTGGGTTGAAAACAAAAGGGTTGCAGATCGTGCCATAGAAATTCTTCCCAATCAAAGAAAGTTTGTCATTACAGCTGAAAAGGAAAATACCGCTCCCATTTCACGCAATTTTGAGAAAGTCTCGTCGGCTGTTAAAGACGAATTATTGGGAACTAAACTTGCATTTTTTGGCTCAATAGAACCATTTCTGAAAGAGTTCCAGACAGATGCTCCTATGGCGCCATTCTTGTATGAGGAATTTCACTCCCTCCTTGATACATTTGATTGTTAAGCCTGATGTTATGCTGACAAGTTCTAATTTGCAAACCCTTGAGTTACGCTCAAAGACTTTGATTCACGCCAAAAAGTTTGACATTGGGTCCGCTGCTAAAGACGAGTTGCCCAAGGTTAAAAACGTGAAGGAATTAGAGATTCTTTGCTTGAAGGAAAGTATGCTCGGTAGTCTAGTTAAGCTTGTGGAAAAATTGCGGAAGCGGTCGCCCCTGAAGTATCAATTTGCGAGATTTATTTCTTGCTTAGATCCTGCAGTTGCTTTGAACGTAACGCTTGGCTTCAAACGCGTTGGCAAGTGTTTAGAAGCCCTTGTGGTGAAAAAGCGCCTCTCCGGATCGAAAGCAGACCAAATCAAAATGGAATATGTGGAAGTGTGTAGAAATGCTCAGGTTCAAGAGCGTTTTAAAGCTTCTAAGAGGAGTGGGGGTTTGCCTGTTTCTCTATCGGGCGCGTCCCAGGTGGCGGATAGGGGGGCTCGCCGGACTTGTCCGGAAGGTTTGAGGGAAATAAAATACCTCTCGCGGACCAAAAACAGGCCCCTTGCCAGGGTTATGGTGAAGCTACGTTAGGCCTAGCAAGCCATTAGTGGATATGGAACTGCTTTTAAAACGGGAACAGGCCTCGGAAAGGACAGATCTAAAGGAAACAGACCTGGCTATGGAAATGGACTACGAATTGGAACTCTGAACATAACTACATTGACGGGAAGAGTGGAGGAGATTGTAGATATGTTGGAGAGGAGAAAACTGGATGTACTCGGACTAGCAGAGACCAGATGGAGAGGGGAAGGAAGAAAAGAACTGAGAAATGGCTTGCAGCTATACTGGATAGGAAATGAGGAGGGGAAGAGAAATGGAGTGGGAATGGTGGTGAGAGAAGGGCTGAGGGAGGAAGTAAAGAGGGTAACTGATAGAATAATTAGAGCCAGAATCACAGTGAAAGGTAGAAACCTGCAAGTCTATGCACCACAGGTGGGATGCACAGAAGGCGAGAAGGACGAGTTTAAAGAAGAGTTACAGAGGCAGTTAGTAGGGAGAAACCTGATAGCCATGGGGGACCTAAATGCCCATGTCAGAACTGATAGAAGAGGTTTTGAGGAAGTGATTGGTGGTGAAGGATGGGGAGACAGGAATAAGGAAGGAGAGAGATTGCTGGAACTGTGCAAGATAAATGGGCTAATGGTTGGAAACACATGGTACAAGAAGAGAGAGAGCCATAAAATTACTTGGTACAGCAGGGATTTGACTAGGAAATCAGTGGTGGACTACATTCTATGCAGAAAGGAGTATCACGGACAGTGAGCACCGTCTGCTGGTCGCCAAAGTGAGAGGACTGAAGGAAAAGAGGAGAAAAGAGAACCAAGAAAGAAGAATAAGGACATGGAAGCTGAAGGAGGATGGAAATAAGGAGAAGTTCAAGATATTAGTGAGGAACAAATTACCGAAGGATGATCCGAGAACAGGTGAAGAAGAATGGAATAGGTTCAGGGACGTGTTGGTAGAAGCAGCGGAAGTCGTGGGTGGCAGAACTAGTGGAAAGAAAAGGTGGAAGGAAACACCATGGTGGAACCCCAGAACTAAGGAAGCAGTGAAAAAGAAAAATGAAGCATTCAGGAAATGGTTCCAACCAGGGGCGGTTCTAGGCGTAGTGCCACCATGCCATGGCACTGCCCTCTAAGAGAAAATAAATTATTCATAATCCTGAAAGAATAATTTCGAACGCCTACGTTTAATACCGATATCTAATTAGTTTCAAATTACTTTTTAGTTAAAATATTCCGTCCGTAAAGTATGATCATTGATTCCATCTTCGCCCCAGGGATATCTTGAGCCGCGGTCTATACGGCACGGTTGACGCATGCGCAGTCCAATTTACGATCTTTTCCGTAGCCTCTCTCGTCACTCGCTATGAGGAAATATGCTGGTCTCCGTGCCGAATAGAGCTTGGCTCAAAGCGGTACTGAAAGTTAAGTGCAATGCTATCTATCGGTCATTACGAGGTACTGGGCCAGCGACATGCCTGTCACAAGCTGTCACAAAGGGAGGAAGGGAAGAGGGTGTGGGCCAATGGCATGATTGGCTGGAAGTAATTTGACTCATTGGTTATTGGTGGAGTGGGGCGTTTGTTGACACAAATTGACAACCAATCGCTCTCACACAAAGAGCATTAATTCTAGATTTCTCTAAAAGGGGGCTCTGCATCCGACAGTGAAATTTAAACTTGCCGTAATAAATAGTGAAAATAATATGTATGTATTTATTAATTCCTTATTTGGTAAAGTGAATAACTAAGCGAATGAATAAAAGAGAAAATAGTAAGATCATGACTACCGTAGGCCTACATGTTAAAGCTTCACGGATTACTCTCGGTAGCTAAATATTTATGGTTGATAAACCATCTGCAACTGTCAGGCCTGGATGAAATCGCGCAAATTCCTGTTTGTAGTCTAGTCAGGTCTAGTCTATCTTCAGTTCTTGTTAACGGTTCGTGGTTATTTTTAGTGAGTCAAGGTATTAAAGAGTCAAACATTGAGTTGTGTTGTAGGCTATTAGTGAGTGAATGGTTGAGTGCTGAAAAAGTTTCTTTTATATACTGGTATTTTAATATATTTTCTTATCGTATATATTATATTCGGTAAGTCCCGATGTGAAATGTTGACTATCAAGATTAGTGTAGGCCCTATATATACATCGGAAATCGAACCCTGCTCTGATATAATGTTATGAAAATACCAATATTTTCATATTTTTTACTTGGCACTACCCCTTGTGTGGGACTGGAGCCGCCTCTGGTTCCAACAGAGGGCAGACAGAACAAGAGAAGAATACCAAGAGCGGAAGAAAGAAGCAGGAGAAGTAGTGAAGGAAGAGAAAAAGAAATGGCTGGAGAAATGGACAGAAATGATGGAGAAGGACTGTGATGGCAGTAAGAAAGTGTAGTATGGAATGATAAAGGCAAAGAGAAGAGATACAGGGGAAAATGTCAGAATGGTGGACAGGAATGGAAAGGAGGTTGAAAATATGGAAGAAGTTAAGGTTATCTGGAGAGAATACTTCAAGGAACTCCTAAATCCAACTAAAACCAGTGTAGTGGACATTGTGGAGGAAGAAACAGACAGAGGAGGAATTGACATGGAAAGAAGTGGAGGAAGCATTAAAGAAGATGAAAGGGGCAAAGGCACCGGGAATAGACGAAGTGAGTGTGAAGATGGTGAGAGCAGCAGGGGTGATGGGAACACAGTGGCTCTTTCGAGTAATGAAAGTGATATGGAGGGAGAAGAAAATACCAGAGGACTGGAAAAGAGGGATAATAATACCCATATTTAAAAAGGGAAGTAGGAAGAAATGCAAGACTACAGGGGAATTACACTCATGTGCCACTGCGCCAAAATATTTGAGAAGGTACTGGAGAGAAGAATTTGGACAGAAGTTGAAGATGGGCTGAGGGAAGAACAGTATGGATTCAGGCCAGGAAGGTCAACAGTTGACCTCATCTTTGCTGTAAGACAGCTACAAGAACACCATTATGAATATGGGAAAGATCTGGTGATGACCTTGGATATTGAGAAAGCATATGATAGGATTAATAGAAACAAGGTATGGGAAGCAATGAGAGCAAAAGCAGTGAACAAGGAGACAGTGGCAAGAGTGAAAGCAATGTACGAGGGAAGCAAAAGCTGTGTAAAGGGGGGAAGGGAGAGAACGGAATGGTTTCAACTGGAGAGTGGTCTGAAACAAGGAAGTGCCCTCTCACCCCTGTTATTTATAATGGTGATGGATGAAATCATACGAAAAGTGGTAAATAGCATTGGGGAAAGGAAAATGAAGGCAATGTTGTTTGCTGATGACCTTCTGGTATGGGGAGAGGATGAGGAAAAAGTACAAGAGCAATTAGATGAGTGGGAGAAGGTAGTGTTATCATATGGGATGAAGTTCTCAGCACAAAAGAGTGAAGTGGTCATCACAACGAGGAAGAAGAACAGACTGGATATGGGCATAACACTTGGAGGACAGCAGTTACAGAAAGTAGAATGCTTCTAGTACTTGGGAAGCATAATTGAAGAAAAGGGAGGCAATAGGATGGAAATAAATGAAAGGGGAAGGTGCGCAGATGGATTTTTCAAGAGTGTTAGGGGGATGATATGGAATAAAGATGTACCACAAAAATGTGAAGGAATCATCTACAAGACCTACTTTGTGCCAATTTTGACGTATGGTTCAGAAACATGGGTGATGAAGGAAAGGGACAAGAGTAAAATACGAGCAGTGGAGATGAAGTTCCAGAGGAGTAGGGTAGGAGTAACGAGCATGGACAGAGTAAGGAATGAGAGAGTCAGAGAGATGGTAAGAGAGGAACCATTGCAAAATGGAATAGAGCGATCTAGGCTACAATGGTATGGACATGTGAGGAGGATGCAAGAGGAGAGGATACCGAAGAAGATGTTTGGAATGGAAATGAATGAAGGAGGCCAAGGGGAAGACCAAGGGACAGATGGACAAAAGGAGTTAAGAAGAGTGTGGAGGAAAGAGGAGTGTGCTGGGACACAATGAAAGACGAGAGATGGTGGATGGACAGGAAACGATGGAGAGGCTTATGTTCCAAGCAGACCCGACCAGCTCAAGATGATGATGATGATGATGAAGAGGAGTGAAACTAGATTAGATGAGTTTTGGCTGGAAGTCATGAAGCTTTCACAAAAGCCCACTTCTTATCTGCTGGATTTGGTTAAAAGTATCCTTATACTGTCTCACGGAAACGCCACGCTCGAACGTGGTTTTTCGATTAATGAACAGTGCATCGTTGAGAACCAGATGGAGCATAGTTTAGTAGCCCAGCGCCGTGTTCATGACGCTATCCTTGGCGCAGGTGGTGTATAAAATGTTAATATACCAAAATCTCTAAGTTTGTCAATGCGAAACGCACACTCTCGGTACCAAGATCATTTACACGAGCAAAAAGCAAAAAATAAGACCTTAGCCAAAGCTGAAGCTGATAAAAATCGGAAGGCAGAAATGATCAAAAACAAAACGCAAAGAAGGCAGCTTTGCTAACTGATGCTGCTAAGCAAGCAGCACAAATCGATGACGAAATAAAGGAACTGAGATTCGAACGTGAAAATCCAGTTTTTACGGTGAATCACCAGTATTCATAATGCTAATTTAAGTATGTACTTACCTAATAATGTGATTTACGTTGCCAAAAAGTCATCTTTTTTGCCCTCTTGTTCAGTTTGTAGAATATTAGGAATTTTGTTCTCAAATGAGTTTACTTTAAGTTTGCGTTCGTACCAAAATGTACAAGAAATTTATTTTTTCATTTCTTTTAATTGTTGTGTAACTATGAAAGACTGATTATATTTTCTTTCTGGAAATATAACTGATTTTTTACCTAACAGCTTACATCTCTCACTCACCAAGCTAACTCACAGCACCAAGCAGGAAATCACCTGAAACCGCTTTTAACGAACTTTGCATGGAAGTGATTCTTCACTAAATGGAATTAGAAACAGCTATTAAGAAATGCCCATGATCATGGTGTAACTACAATGGTGAGGCGAATCGCTCCCTCTCTCTTGTGCGGATGACGTCACAACGGGGGCATTGCGTTCTGTGACACAGCACGAAGTACATGTATTTGACACGGCTCTGGTCTTAAGTTGAAGGCATAATTAATAAATAAAATGCATTATAGCACTCAACATACTTTGTATTGTAAACTCTGATAATAATGTTGGTAATTATGAATGCGCCGTACCTCTAAATAATATTAATAGTCCAATAACGAAATCAACTATTTTCTTACATTGATGAATTTACACATTTTGCGATTCAATTTTCTCTGTGAATTGCCGAAACTTATTTTTCTGTTTAAACCAAGCAACCTAATATATGTTCGGGTTCGAGCTAAACAGTGAATAACCTCATATGCAATATTAATATGAGGCAATTTTTACAAGGTCCTGCTGGTTAATTCGTTGAATATAAACATATCATTTGATTGCGAAATGTCAGGAAATTTATGAAACTCAGCGTCCATTGTTGTTTCAACTTCCATATGTTCATTAGAGGAATACAAACGATTTCCCCTTGAAATAAACTGGAGCCAATCTGGGCCTTCATTACTGGGTTAATGTTCTTGAGATACAAAGAACACGGAACTATATGACCGCGTTGTCGCAGCCCCTAAATTGAGGAACCAACCAATGTTCTTGAGATAATGTTCGCAAATTTTTGTACTTATCCCTGAATCTATGTGCTACATATCCTGTACTGTATTTTAAACCTTCATGGTTCATTTCATCTTTAAAATCTGAGACATCAAATTCATCCAACAATTCATTCTGATGATCGGTCATTTTAAACATACTCATATTCATTTCCACAGTTTCGTAATTTGATTCAATAAATAAACTGGAAACTAGTTTTTCTTAGTCAGGAGCATCCACGATATCAGGAATAGGTTTGGCAACATTCACTAACGCAGCCTGCGAGAAACAGGTATCGGTTTCTGTTTCCATTGGTTTAATCATACACTATTCGTCAATATCCTCCCCTGTGTTTATATTTAAAGTAAAAACTGAAGCAGAGGGCTTGTCCAAAATGTACCATCTCTATCTACAGTTTATTTAATATCCAGAGGATATTTGTGATCATTGGAGCCTCCCATTCCTCTAATATATGTGAGAAGGTTCTCCAAAATATCTTGATTTAGACGATAAGTTATAATGTACTCGATTTGGTACATGGGCTTCAAGCATCTAAAAAGGTTAACTAAATACGTGTTGCTGAGTAGAATTCATTTTCGAAATGGGAGTAAGGCTTTATGTCGGTCAACTTTCATGGACGTTATCAACTCATTGACATTATTTAGCACTCTGATTTGCTTGTCTAATAATAATTGTTGTTTTAAGGGGCCTAACATCTAGGTTATCGGCCCCTAATATTTTGGGTGATAGTGAAAGATGAGATGAGAATGATAACTATAAGTAATACAAACTAGACTTACATACTAAACGAAGAAATGGTAAACAAACAAAGGATAAGGCAAATAAAGGACAGGAAGAAAATAAATGCCCTCAACCCTCGAATAATGAGGATTGACGGACTTGGAAGGGAGGAGAGCCATGAAAGGCAGATAGGAAAGAGGAGAGGGCCCATCCCAAGTCAGTGGCAAAAGGGGACAAAACGGACCCAGCTCAGGAATCCCTCGGGATCGCCAACTCCCGAACTCACCAGCCGTAAGCCCCTGAGGGTGTAGCACAATCCAGGGTGCACCTGCAGTGGTGGGGCTACACACACCCTGCATCCTTGAGGGCCTTGAGCAGAAGGCAGGAGATAACATGAAAAGAAAAATAAGGCTGACCCCTCGCAGAAGGAGGTTATCAGAAAAGATGAGACAAGGGCCAATTAAGGCGGAAAAGGAAGATACTTCCTAGGCCTCGGAAAACCGTCGGGGTTGGAAGAGAACAAGAGTTGACCAAGAGAGGTCGACAGGAAAGAAGATGGAGAGGAGCCCGGCACAAGTAAGTGGAAGCAATGCCGGTCAGATGGGGTCCCGTGGTCACCAACCCATGTCCCACAAGTTGTGATCCCCTGGGGGCTTTCAGAATGACTCCCAAATTTGTTTTTAACATTAAGTAAGCCAAACCAGTCATTTATTAATTTTATACATCTAGCAGCTTCTTCTCAGTCAATGTTTTTAATCAAACCTTTCTCTCCACACCATTCAAGAGCCTTTGATACCTGGTTTGAAAGTAGTCTACTTGAGCTGCAGGCCGAAATTTTTGTCTCTGATCTCTTTAAGTTTACGTGATATCGGCTAATTTTGTGCGCAATAGTGAGTTCAGAAGAAGACATAGAAATTAGTAGTTCCAAAACATTCCTTGCTCACCTTTTTCCCATTGAGCAGTACACATCCCTGATCTAATTACGGACAAATCTAACAAATGATTTCTCACAAGTTTCAATAAATGAGGAATGTTTGCAAACACAAACACCTTTAAGGAACCGTCGCTTGGATGCTTGAGGACACATTCCCTATTATGCCGTTGACAGAGATTGAAATTCAATACTTTCACTAGCAACGTACACACCTTCAACATTAACATAATTATTTCAATCGACTGTGGATTCACGCGCTTGACTCCCGCCTTTAGCCACAAGTCACTGCAGCTCCCGTTGTGACGTCATGCGCACGAGAGAGAGGGAGCGATCCGCCTCACCATTGTAGTTACACCATGCCCATGATGCTGTTTTTAAAAATCTTGCCGAGAATCTTTTTTTTTTTTTTTCCTAGGAAAAAATGCCTTTAGTTGTGCTGTAAGGGTCTCTTGATTATCCTGGGTTTTGCTTAGCAAAATATTTTTTATTCTCTTCAATTCACATTTAATTGATCTACTATTACAATAATAGTTTATTTTTTAGCCCCCACACCTTAAAATTCACTTACAGTAGTCTCTTTTTTTTTTTAGGGGAAAAATCCTTGAAAATCGTGTTTTTTGAGCCTTGAGAACCTTGAAAAAACCTTGAATTGGAAATCCCATCTAGGCTGGACACCCTGATTGTGATAGTTTGATCACTGATTGATTGGCAGTCACAAAATGCACCCTTTTAACCTATTTTCTGGAAGGCATGTCCCAGGAAACACCATAGACATATAAATACTGAACACTCTATGTAGTGGTTGCTTGGGACTTGACCTTGTAGTGCAGCTTCTGTGACTGCAATACAGCATTGTCGCACATATTAATTTGTATGCTACAACTGCAATGGGGATCTGAAGATTCGAGTCCCAGTCCTGAGGTGGTCATCCTGAGCATGTTTGTTTTTCACACTCCCTGCAGGGAAATGCCAAGATGGTACCCAGGGTACCTATCCCAATACTAGGCTCAAATAATTACAATTACATACATAACCCTATCAGACAAATTCAATGCACACCCAAAAAGTACAATCGTGTGGTTGATGACAAAGATAAATCAGCTTTCAGCTGTTGGTCCTGTAACACATTTCAGTTGTCTTAATACTACAAATTATTATGAGCATTACATAGGTATAGCCTTGGAACTCTTATTTGTTTTCCTGTATAGCACTGCTTTTTTTAATATATTTATAAGGGAAATAAGTTTGTTGATAATGATCGCCATAAGCACGCCTAGGCCAGCCCATCATGGTCATCCCCAAGCTAGTTTCCAAGTGAGTGTCCCAGTTACTCTTGTTCAAATGCTGAGAGGTAAGTAGAAACTTAAGAAATAGTGATCTGTTCCCTGAGATGAAGGATTTGTGTACAGAGCATAACAGAGAATACAATTGAAATAATGTATTCCACACCTAACATTCCCTCCAACCCTCCAAAATTCTTTTGAGAGGTTTATGATATTTATGCATTAAAAATTATTTGGTCCTAGCTATTTGAAACTGTGCAATTAGCAAAGATTCAATGGTTTTGCTTCCATACTTCAAAATTCTTAGATTATGCCCCTGGTTCTTAAAATTTTGATACAAAAATCCAATTAAACATTTTGTCGGTTTCAAAATTATCCTAAGTTCTAAAATAGAACACCACAAAATTATGTAGCTTGAAAAATAAGTTTTGACTCCCTGGCTCCCTAACCACTATACTTTGGGGGGGGGTTAATTTTGCTAATTTTCCCTGGGTACCCTTCAATATTCAACCATACCAAATTTCAGCATACTGGCTGTCGTGGAAGGTGGAGAATTTGTGATTAGTGAGATTTTTTCCTTTTATGTGTAGAGGCTTCCTACTGCACACTAAGGACAAAACATCTACCATAGGAAATATTAATTCCATTATGTATTTGTTGAGGAATTAGTTGTTGTTTCCAATTGAGGGGTATGGATATCATTGTTATATAGTCCCATGTACTTGGGTGTGGATATCATTTTTAGTTACTATACAAAGTTGTCAAATGGTAGGGCCAATTGGTTTGAAGAATTTAAAGGCCTATTGGTTATTATTGATTTAAGCCCACTATGGAGCGCTTATGATTAGTTCTTCGATTTCCCCCAGGGGCTCACATCTAGTGGGACGTGGGTTGGCGACCACGGGACCCCAGCTGAGTCCGGTATTGCTTCCACTTACTTGTGCCGGGCTCCTCTCCGTCTACTTTCCTGTCGACCTCCCTTGGTCACCTCTTGTTCTCTTCCGACCCCGACGGTATTAGGTTATCCGAGGCCTAGGGAGTCTTTCACTTTCCCGCCTTAATTGGCCCTTGTCTCATCTTTCCTGATACCCTCCTTCTGTGAGGGGTCAGCCTTCTTTTTCTTTTCCTTTTGCCTCCTGCCTTGTGCTCAAGGCCCTTAAGGAGGCAGGGTGTATGTAGCCCCACCACTTCTGGTGCACCCTAGATAATGCTACACTCTCAGGGGCTCACGGCTGGTGAGTTCGGGAGTTGGCGACCCTGAGGGATTCCTGAGGTGGGTCCGTTTTCCCCTTTTTTCCCTTACCTTTGGGGCGGACCCTCTCCTCTTTTCCTTATATTTCCTTTTCTCTTTAAGATTCCCGCACTGTTTTTGTTACTTGGTTCACCGTGTATCTAAATTCCCTTTTAGCGATTTTTAAGGCATTTTGTACGTTTTTTCGATCTAAATTACATCTCGCGATTGTTTTCAACCTCAATTGCATTTTGTAAAGATTGACAATCTAAATTGCTTTTTAGTAAGTCTTTCAATGCAGGTGGCCGGGCCTTTTATTGAGTATTTTGAATTTCAATTGCATTTTGTAAGTATTTTCAACCAAAACCGCATTTTGCACGAATTTTGAATCTAAATTGCATTTTGTTTGGTGGGCATTTTGCACATATTTTGATTCTCAATTGCATTTTGTGGGTATTTTGAATCTAAATTACATTTTGTCAAGTATTTTCAACCTAAATTGCATTTTGTAAGTATTTTGAATTTCCATTGCACTTTGTGAATAATTTGGATTGGAACTGGGATAGGGCCTATTTCAATCTGAATTGCATTGTGTATTTTCAATTTCAATTGCATTTTGTAAGTATTTTGAATTTCCATTGCACTTTGTGAATAATTTGGATTGGAACTGGGATAGGGCCTATTTCAATCTGAATTGCATTGTGTATTTTCAATTTCAATTGCATTTTGTAAGTATTTTGAACCTCAATTGCATTTTGTACGTATTTTCGATCTCATTTGCATTTTGTAAGTATTTTGAATTTCAGTTGCATTTTGTAAGTATTTCGACGCTACATTTCATTTTGTACGTATTTTGAATCTAGCCTACGTTTTGTGGGTCTTTTTCAATCTATTCTTTTTGTGAATCTTTTCGTTCTAAATTCCCTTTTGTAAGACCATATTGTGAGTTGTTTCCATCTGAGTTTCTCTTGGTACGTATTTTCCGTCTCACATAATTTTCGTTCTGGTTTCCATTTCATTCTCATTTTCGCTATCACCCAGATCATTAGGGGCCGATAACCTAGATGTTAGGCCCCTTAAAACAACAATTATCATCATCATCATCATCTTCTTCGATCCTCTTTTCCGTTCCCAATATCTCTTGAGCCCTGCTGATAATTTCTCCTTTCTCTCCTACGAAAGGGGCTTCCGACATTTAGGGACTCTAGGTGGTGGGGTCCAAGACTCTACCATAGCACAAAATTTAGAACTATCTTCTACATCTAGGTCAGCAATTCCAGCCGAATCCAAGTCCTTGAGTACTTCATTAAGCCACAGTCTTCCAGTCTTGTAGCTTTTAACCAAGAAGATGATCTACTTGGTAAGCCTATTGTTCATTCATTGTAGGTGCTCGTAGAACTTTAGCCTCCTACGTCGCATACTAGTTTGGCTGATTCTAACTGTTGATACAGGTCAGAATTAGATTTCAAACGGTAGATTCCATCTGGGAGCAATCTCAGGCCATGGTAGGTTCCATCTTGGAGCAATCTCGGGCCATGAATTTTCCTGAGGATGCGTCTTTTGGCTTTCTCCAGGTCATCCATGGGGCCTTTTCTGTTCATTGAAGGCCTAATGGTGCTTTGTGAACAAATTTGTAAAAGAAAATGTTGTACATTAAGTCCTGAGAAAAGTTTTTCATAAAATGAAACTCTCAAATTTTGATAATTTCTTCTTATTTAATACATAATAAAACATTCGTTCTAATTTCAATTCTGCAAACTACTCATCATCATCAATTTCAGTTTTCCAGCCTAAGCCGGGTTGGAGCAAATATGATACCCCTCCACTTTACTCTGTCCACCATCCTTCCTCAACCACTGAACTCCACTCCACACTGTCCTTCACCAAAGCCATCCACAATTCTCTAGGTCTTCCTCATCCTCTCTTTCCATCTGCAAACTACTACTACTAATAATAATAATAATTATATGGCCTCAGCAGGACAGGTTAAGAAATGAGAAGATCAGAGAATTAGTCAAGGAGCAGCATTACAGGATAGGATAGAGGAATCAAGGCTTAAATGGTATGGGCATGTTAAGTGAATGGATGGGAGGAGGATACCCAGGAAGATACACAAGATGAAAATAGAGGGAAAAAGACCAAGAGATAAGTTGCTGATGGGTGTGGAGGACTGCAGGCGAAAGAAAGGAGAAGACTGGACCAAGGTGGTGACGGAGAGATGGTGAGGCTTATATTCCAAAGAGACTCGGCCAGTGGCTGGAAACTCTGTAAGATGATGGTGATGATAGGGCCTCAGCTACCTAGATCATTTGAGTTGGAGCCATCCGGGCAATCTGCTCTCCGATTTCTGTTCAACTTGCACTGGGAACAAGCTGACAGAGTGGCCTGTGGCAGAAATTTAATTAATTTAGTCTTGTTATCACAAATGTTATACGAGAAGTCTTTAACTAGCCAATTTCATATGGCCTGGAATGCTGTGATTTTTTCCACTCTTCAAAAATCCCAACCCATTCTTTGTTTAATTGTATTTCAAAACAAGTGCATCCATAGCCTCTTGTTCTAAAGACTGCCATGTTCAAGATTACACACACATTTTGACATTGATATTAGTGTTTTTTAATGTAATTTGTATAATAATCTGCAACACAAAGATTCCAGTTGTTTATTCAGAAACATAAATTGTTATCCAATATAATACAGGGTGCGCACAAATGATTGAAGTGGTTTCAAAATATTCTTGTTTGTTTATTATTTGTTTTAACATTACAAAATTTATAGACAGACAGAAGAACTCATTAAGTATTTTATGTGCCTACATGTGCTCTATATGTGCCCCATGAGAGATTTCACACACATCATCATCATCATTTCCCCTTATCCAGCACCTGCCGGGTCGGGGTATTTATGGCACTTCTCCACTTTCCTCTTTCCTTCCACAGTTCTTCTTCCACGATCTTGTCCCAGTCCAGATTTCTTTTTCTCACGCTGTTCTTCACTGAATCGATCCACCTTGTTCTAGGTCTTCCCCTTGCTCTCTTACCCTTGCACTTGGCCTCCAGCATCTGTCTTGGTATTCTATTTGCCTCCATCCTCTTTACTTGTCCAAACCACCTTAGTTTATTCTTCTCAATTCTCTCATTTAGTTTTCCCATCCCAACTTCCTTCCTAACTTCTTCATTCCTCACTCTGTCTTTCCTTGTCTTACCTATCATACTTCTTAGGAATTTCATTT
Source organism: Meconema thalassinum (assembly GCA_946902985.2). Classification (NCBI taxonomy): domain Eukaryota; kingdom Metazoa; phylum Arthropoda; class Insecta; order Orthoptera; family Tettigoniidae; genus Meconema; species Meconema thalassinum. The sequence goes on from OX336392.1 coordinate 17,077,832, forward strand.
CACTGGCTTGGATTCTACTCTCTTGCCTGCTTGTCAGGGTCCAAGTCTCAGCTGCATAAGTTAATATGGGAACGTAGTACGCTTTATACATTACCTCCTTGCTTTTCCTTGGTACTTCCTTATCCCAAACAAGTTTTCTTACACTTTGATAGAATGCATTGCTCTGCTGTACCCTCCTGCCAATCTCCATGTCCAACCTACCAGTTTGCATCAATTCACTTCCTAGGTATTTGAACGTGTCCACAATTTCCAAACTCTGACTTCCAATTTTCACAGTGCCCTTTCCTTGTCTTTCCCCTCTTGTCATCACCATGGTCTTGCTTTTCTCTATACTGATTTTCAGGCCATACTTCTGAATATTTTCGTTCAGTACATCTAGTTGTTTTTGCACTTCTTCGGTGTTCCTTCCCCAGACAGCAATATCATCTGCAAATAACAGTAACTTCATTTCTTTATGTCCATATGCTTCCTTTGTTTCCTTTACAATTTCATCCATCACCATTATGAATAAAAGAGGTGACAGCACACTCCCCTGTCTTAGTCCAGTCTTGTTCCTAAACCAATCTGTCTTTCCAACAGGGGTCAGTACCCTGCTAACACAGTTGTTGTACATTGCTTGCACCATTTCCAACATTTCTCTTCCCAGTCTCTTCTTAACCATGGTTTCCCATACCTTCTCTCTGGGGACACTATCATATGCCTTTTCTAGATCTATGAAAGTCATGATCAAATCCTCTCCATATTCCCAGTTCTTTTCCATCACCTGCCTCAAGCTAAAGATTGGGTCCACTGTGGATCTTCCACTCCTGAAGCCATACTGTTCCTCTTGTAACTCTCCTTCCACCTTTCTTCTCATTCTTCTTTCTAATATCCTTTCCAGTATTTTTAGCCTACTTTCGATTTTTGCAAAAAATGAAAGTAGACTTATGAGATCAACACAGGGCGAAAAAGTGTGTCTGTCTGTGTGTGTGTATGTGTGTGTGTGAGTCTGTGTGTGTGTGTGTCTGTGTGTGTGTGTGAGTGTGTGTACTCTGAATGTCTGTCCCCCCCTATCAATTCGAACACGGTGAATGCGAATTGAACGAAATTTGGTACAAAGGTAGCACTAGCAAAGGACACCTCAGTGTCATGTTTTATATCGCCGCCATCTTGACGGAAACGTAATGGCGGCCACACAAATGTTCAAAGCTTAAATCAAATTACGACTAACCTAACCATCCGATCTCTACCAAATTTTGCAACAACATACCTTTATGGGGGGAGCATCCTTTGACCAAACTAATAAGTCATCAGCGTAATAGTTTGCGGATGGCGGCCATCTTTGTGTGAAAATCGATTCCCCCTATTAATTCGAACACGGTGCAACCGAATGGAACGAAATTTGGTACAGAGGTAGTACTAACAAAAGGCACCTCAGTGTCATGTTTTATATCGCCGCCATCTTGACGGAAACGTAATGGCGGCCACACAAATGTTCAAAGCTTAAATCAAATTACGATTAACCTAATCATCCGATCTCTACCAAATTTTGCAACAACATACCTTTATAGAGGAAGCATCCTTTGACCAAATAACTAGGTCATTAGCCTAATAGTTTGCGGATGGCGGCCATCTTTGTGTGAAAATCAATTCCCCCTATTAATTCAAACACGGTGAAACCAAATGGAACGAAATTTGGTACAGAGGTAGCACTAGCAAAGGGCACCTCAGTGTCATGTTTTATATCGCCGCCATCTTGACAGAAACGTAATGGCGGCCACATGAATGTTCAAAGCTTAAATCAAATTACGATTAACCTAATCATCCGATCTCTACCAAATTTTGCAACTACATACCTTTATGGAGGGAGCATCCTTTGACCAATCTAATAGGTTATTAGCCTAATAGTTTGCGGGTGGCGGCCATCTTTATGTCAAAATTGATTCCCCCTATTAATTCGAACACGGTGGAACCGAATGGAACGAAATTTGGTACAGAGGTAGCACTAGCAAAGGGCACCTCAGTGTCATGTTTTATATCGCCACCATCTTGACTGAAACGTAATGGCGGCCACACGAATGTTCAAAGCTTAAATCAAATTACGATTAACCTAATCGTCCGACCTCTACCAAATTTTGCAACTACATACCTTTATGGAGGGAGCATCCTTTGACCAATCTAATAGGTCATTCGCCTAATAGTTTGCGGATGGCGGCCATCTTTGTGTCAAAATCGATTCTCCCTATTAATTCAAACACGGTGAAACCGAATGGAACGAAATTTGGTACAGAGATAGCACTAGCAAAGGGCATCTCAGTGTCATGATTTATATCGCCGCCATATTGACAGAAACGTAATGGCGGCCACACAAATGTTCAAAGCTTAAATCAAATTACGATTAGCCTAATCATCCGATCTCTAGCAAATTTAGCAACAACATACCTTTATGGAGGGAGCATCCTTTGACCAAACTAATAGGTCATCAGCCTAATATTTTGCGGATGGCGGCCATCTTTGTGTGAAAATCGATTCCCCTTATCAATTCGAACATGGTGAAACCGAATGGAACGAAATTTGGTACAGAGGTAGCACTAGCAAAGGGCACCTCAGTGTCATGTTTTATATCACCGCTATCTTGACGGAAACGTAATCGCGGCCACCCAAATGTTAAAAGCTAAAATGTACGACCAACCTAATAATCTAGTCTCTACCAAATTTTGCAACACCATATCTTTATGTGGGAAACATATTCAGACCAAACTGCAAGAACATCAGCCCAATAGTTTGCAGATGGTGGCCAAGTATGTGTGCAAATCGATTCCCCCTATCAATTCAAACACGGTGAAACCGAATTGAACGAAATTTGGTACAGAGGTAGCACTAGCAAAGAGCACCTCATATTCATGTTTAATATCCCTATAGCACGTTGTATTTCAACAAGCTCCTACAACCAACATTCAATCATACTCCTTGAAAAGGACAAAGAGTTATAACAATACCCATGCATTTAGGAGAAAGTAGGCTATATGTTCTTTACTGAACATCTTGTTACTATCTGTGATATGAGGGTGATCCCTCTATAGTTATCACACACTTTCTTGTCCCCTTTCTTAAACACTGGTATTATTAGCCCTTTCTCCCAGTCTTCTGGTACACATTTCCGTTTCCACACACACTTTAGCAGTCGATACAGCCATTGCATACCAACAGGTCCAGCAGCCTTTATCATTTCTACACTGATTTCATCCACCCCTGTTGCTTTTCCCATCTTCATTTTCTGTACTGCTAATTCCACCTCCAGCATTGTTATATCATCTTCTGTTATAGAGTCGTCAGGCTGTGTCACTACGATCTCACCAGTACAATTGCTCACATTCAATAGCTTATCGAAATAGTCCTTCCATCGTCCCTTTATCTCCTCTGGGTGTGTTAACAACTCTCCATCTTCCTTTTTCACTAGCTTTGTAGTAACTCTTTCTTTCCTCTTACTTCTTAGAAGCCCATACAGCATCCTTTTACTGCCACTTACATCTGTTTCCATTCTTCCCAACTTTTCTTCTCCTACCACTTTCTTACACCTCCGTTTGCTGTCGTGATACTTCCTTTTGCTTTCTTCTGTTTGATCTCGGTTCCATTCTTTCCATGCAGACTTCTTTTCTTTCACTGCTTTCCTCACTTCCTCATTCCACCACGGTGTCTCCTTCTCTTTCACTCTTGTTGACGTCCTACCACAAGCAGTCTCTGCTGCACCAGCAAATGCCTTTTTAAAGTGGGACCATTCCTCTTCTACATTTTCCACTTCAGTAACTGGGATTTGTTGCTTCAATCTCTCCTGAAAATCTTCCTGTACAGCTTTGTCTTTCAATTTCCATACTTTTATTTTACTTTCTCTGATCTCTTTTAGGTTTTCCAATTTTCCCCATCTAAATTTTGTCACCACAGCTCTATGGTCCCCATCAAATGCTTCTCCTGGTAAAGCTGTCACATCCATCAGCTTTCTGCGATTTGTCCTTTCCACCAGGAAGTAGTCAATTACTGATTTTGTTCTTCTATCACCCCACCCATATCTCGTAATTTTCCTGCTGTTTTTCTTCCGAAACCATGAATTACCCACTATCAGTCCATTCCTTTCACAAAAGTTTACAAGTTCATCTCCTTCCCGGTTCTTTTTCCCATATCCATATGGTCCAACGACTTCTTCCTTTCCTTGTCTCTCATTTCCGACTTGTGCATTCATGTCTCCCATGATCACCACTTCTACATCTGAGATTACTCTTTCTACATCCTCCAGGAATACTTCAATATCTTCTTCTCTGTTTCCAGTCTGTGGTGCATACACTTGTATGAAGTCCATCACATCATTCTTCATCTTCATTCTAATTTTCATTATTCTGTCACTCACACACTCTACCACTTCAACATACTCCTCCAGTTGTTTCGAGGTTATCAGTCCCACGCCATTTTTTGCCTCTTGGCCACCACTCCAGTATAATGTATATCCTTTCCTCAATTTCTTCCTTCCTTTACCTTTCCATTTCACTTCACTCAGCCCCATCATTCCAACCTTCTCCTTCTCCATGAAGTCTACCACCTCCTCCACCTTGCCTGTCAGGGTCATGACATTCATGATTCCTACTTTCATTTCGGTTACTGGTCGCCCATTTCTCACAGTTCCCCCAGTACCAAAGGAACTGCGCGTCGCCTGCAGGGTACGTCCTAACCTTTTCCGAATCATTGGAAGTGCCATTTCCATTTTAGGCTATTATTACGATGGGGTCGCCACTCCCAAAGGCATTTTATGAAGCTACTGCCAGCTATTATTCAGGCCGCCCCTAACATGGAGAACAGATGCCCTTGCAGCCTCCCCTAACATGGGAAACAGACGCTGCCGATTGATGCTGTACTCATACTATTCCCTGAGTACTGGGTTGCCTCTTCCGCAATCTCCACCGTTCCGAAGTCCATCTTCTCCGCTGCAGATTCCGTTGAGGTCTTCGCACGTAACTCTGTGCACGGGGCCTATGTTATACCCCATAGGACTGGGTCCTCACCAGAACTTAGCCGGTACTGTAGTTCCATGGTATATTACAGTACCGTTGCCCACCCCCGCGACGTGGACGCGCCTGGCAAGAATTATCCATGTAGCCAATTAGGATTGACTCAAGGACCGGGTTAAGGAGCTGTCTAAATCCAGCCTCCAAGGCTTCACACACATCAACTCTATAGTCAAGTTCGTCCCACACCCAACGTAGCATGTCGCTGTCAATTTGACCAAAGGTGTTGATGATGCGGACCCGCAGTTCTGTTAGATCAGCCGGTAATGGTGGCATAAAAACTGCGTTTTTCACATAACCTCATACGGAGAAGTCGCAAGGGGTGAGGTCTGGAGAGCATGGAGGCCATGACATGAGGGCGTGATCTTCATTCCCGATACGACCGATCCATCTTTCTGGAAGTCTGCTGTTCAGAAAATCACGAACATCACCATGGAAATGAGGTGGAGCACCATCCTATTGGTAGATGAAGTTCATGCTATCAGTCTCCAACTGTGGCAAGAGCCAATTCTCCAGCATATCCAGGTAGATGTGCCCTGTAATGGATTTTTGAGCGTAGAAGAAGGGATCGTAAACTTTAAATTTCGAGATGGCACAGAAAACATTGAGCTTGGGAGAGTCACGAGTAGAAGACGCATCATGTCTGTCAGATGTTGCAACTGTTGCGCTCTCGCGGGCGTTAAGGGAAGCACAATGTATGGAGGCTATTCAAACAAAACATCAAACACCATCACCATAGCTCTAATATGGCTAGAAATGATTGACAAAACCACTCCAATCATTTGTGCACACCCTGTATGTGTTGGCCAACTGAAGGATATTTTTACTCTGTTCCTTTTGTCAGAGTGAACATTTCCATACTTACCTTGTTTGTGGAATTCAATTACAGTATTCATATATCTATTGAGTAAAATACTGAGTATGATGGATTTCCCTACAAATCGGGGCCCCGCAGTTGCTGCGTGACAGCCAGGGCACTGCGTGTAGCCACTTACATTAATTTCAGAGTAGTTGCTGGAAATGCTGTCCATTTTCTAAACACACGTTGCAGCAACGTAGGAAGTTTTGGTACAATGGCTGATATTTTGTATCGGTGCAGTTCTCAAGAGCCTCCAGAGTATGCGGTTTGTTTCTGTATACCTTTTGTTCAAGATTCCCTCACAACAAAGGTTTGGTGCTTTTCAGTCGGTCGACACAAATGTACCCAAAAGAGTTGGGTATACCCTAATCCTGAGAGAAATTACATGAGATTAATATTTAGTCACTCCAAACAGACAAATTCCGGAGTTCTACCACCATTTTATCATTTCACCAAACATAACAAGTTGCATTACTAATACTGCAACTATATAAGTGTATATATTGTAAATATTTTCACCCGTATTGTCAAAAATAGGTTTTATAGCCTAAGTATAATGGATCTGATGATGATCGCTTGACGATCAAAACTGTTCATCCAAGGGTATTTATTAATCTTGTGTAATTTCTTTCAGGATTAGGGAATAACCCAGCTCTTTTGGGTACAATTGTGTTGACCGACTGAAAAGCACCAAACCTTTGTTCACTAAGGCAACACTGAAAAATTGCTTCAAACCCCATAATATTCGCTCACAGGCTGACACATACGAACATATTTACTGGACGATTAGTTTTCACTAGGAAAATTCAATGGGTTGTTCAACACCTAACCTAACATGAGACAGGCTACAGTACTTCTCTGAACTAAGGTATGCTATGACCATATGCAGCGATTCCCAACCTGCTGTTGTGTAACGGTAGATGCTAGTCAAGTGGTGGCGATTAATCACACATGGCCCGGCACTGCGTTTGGCACCTGTCGAGCGAGGTGCTAGCAGCAGCATAGTGCCCAACTTGTGTACATTTTCATACTTACCTCTCACTGTACTTGGGCCAGAATGGCCACTGTTCTAGACCTCATTGCCTTCCATGATAATATCCCCCAGGAGCCCGCGGCTAGCGGGACGTGGGTTGGCGACCACGGGACCCCAGCTGAGTTCGGCATTGCTCCCACTTACTTGTGCCAGGCTCCTCACTGTCACCTTTTCTTTTGGCCTCCCTTGGCCAACTCTTGTTCTCTTCCGACCCCAACGGTATTAGGGTGTTCGAAGCCTAGGGAGTCTTTCACTTTCCGACCTTAATTGGCCCTTGTCTCATCTTTCCTGATACCCTCCTTCTGCGAGGGGTCAGCCTTCTTTTTCTTTTCATGATAACTCCTGCCTTCTGCTCAAGGCCCTCAAGGAGGCAGGGTGTATGTAGCCCCACCACTTCTGGTGCACCCTGGATATTGCTACACCCTCAAGGGCTCACGGCTGATGAGTTTGGGATTTGGCGATCCCGAGGGATTCCTGAGCTTGGTCAAATGTTCTCCCCTTTTTCCATTGCCTTTGGGGCGGACCCTCACCTCTTTCCCTTTCCTCGCTGCCTTTCTTGGCTCTCCTGCCTTCCAAGTCCCTCAATTCTCATTATTCGAGGGTTGAGGGCATTTCCTCTCCTCCTGTCTTTTGTTTACATTCTTCCACTTTCTGTTTCCCATTTCCTCTTCTAGTTTGTAAGCCAGTTTTAGTTGTAGGCTTCATTTGATCATCTTTCATTTTCACTATCACCCAAACCATTAGGGGCCGATAACCTAGATGTTAGGCCCCTTTGAACAACAATTATCATCATCATCCATGATAATACAAGTCATAATTGATCCCATGGTCAGGTTCGAGTTGCACGAGACCCTGCCAAGTACTTTTTACAGTGAGGCTCTTCCCTCTCGAACAGAGAGTCACAGTGGCCGCGTGTCGAGCAAGAGCGTAGCGCCCAACTATTTTAACACATTTACCCTTTTTAACTTATTTAATAATCACTGGATATGAGACAGCCTACAGTACTTCACCACAAGTCTTAATTATCCCAACTAAGGTATCTTAGGGGCAGATGACCATGCTGTTCCACCCCTTAAAACATAAATAACTAACTCTTGCCGGCTCCACATCTAATAAATGCAATACCAGCATGGGGGACTTCCCGTCCTGCGCTAAATGCTAGCCAAATTGCGGTGACTTATCACTCTCCGCCCGCCTCACGTGCAAGCAAACCTCTGTTCTATAGGAAAGGGTCTCACTGTATAAACCAACTATCCCATATGATCTCGATAAATACCACCTTGTGCCTCAGTATTTATGGTTGGAGCCAGGAACACGATTACATCTTTCTTTGTCAATATCTGCAAAGGAATGGGCAGGAAAGATATACATTCAGTTCGACTCACTGCATTGAAAGGATCGACACAGATTTTGAGGATCATTTGCAGCTGAACTCTTATTGAAGATGCACTATTTTGTGCACAATACAAGATTCCGTTTGCTATCTTTTGCAGACTGAGATGATTTGTTTTTGAACATGCAGCTGTTTATTACTGTGCCTCCTTGTTCAAGAGGAAGCTGTGCTAATATTTGTAAAACAAGTATATTTATTCGTAAATTAATGCCCCGATTCCTTGCTGTATTACTGTTTCTTCCCGTTAGTCTCTAACTCCAATATTTTTCAACACCCTCTCCTCTCCTGTTGTTCCTCCCTTATCCTGTGGAAAAGTACATTTAACTTTACCCAAACCTCTGCTGTCATTGCTCGATTCTCACCAATTGTCATCTTGTGTACATGTGTAAATATAACCCATTATAAATTGAAGTATTTGGGTGAATGGATCCAGTCAAATGGACTTGATAACACAGCGTGCAAGGAGAGATTGCAGAAGATGGAATTTGCCTATAAGCTTACTCACACCCGTTACAACAAACTATCGATATCGTTCCAAGCAAAAATTAAACACTATGCAACTGTCATTAAACCAGAGGTATTATATGGTTCTGAATGCTTAACATTGAATAAAAAAGGAAACCAAGTTGAACTAGAGAAAAAAAACTTCGAAAAATATTAGGCCCCCAATAGAATAAAGAAAATTGGTGTATGAAAAGGAGAAATGAAGACCTTTGCCATCATATAGAAGAAATTACATCTTCAATTAAAAGGAGAAGACTAAAATTTTATGGACATCTTTAAACGATGAACAGTAATCGGCTCTCGAAGAACATTTTTGATTACATCTCTAAATTAAAAAAACACTACAGGATGGCTCGAGGAGATACGATGGGAACTGTAACAACTGACGATCACGGATGCTATCATCTCGGACAGGGAGGAATTTCGGCGACGGGTCCATTCAGCAGATGTTGCACGTTTCAAAGTCCAACGACGGCCTAAGAGGGTGATGTCAGTGGAACAACGGCAAATGATTAGCCGCCGAATGAAAAAGTTCTGGGAAGAAAAGAAAAGGAAAAATAATGTACCATTGTCTTAGATTCTAAGTGGTCTATAATTGGCCAAATTCTGTATGTATATATATATTAGTATAGATTGTTGGACGGATCACAAATTTCTCATCTGTAAACTCAGGATATCCATCAGCCCAAAACCACCAAGGTGTTTTTAAACCCCATCCAGTGGAAAGTTTAACACCTTCAAACTTCAGGATGAATCTATTTCCACAAACTTTGAAAATATGATCAATGACCAGCTATCAGATCATCCTGTTAAAACAAATGACATTCGAGAGGAATGGATCAATTTGAGGAAGATAATCACTAAGTCAGCTGAAGAAACCATTGGTATGGTAAAGCAGAAAAGTCAAGACTGGATTGATAACAACAACGAAGACATTTTGCATCTCATCAACATCAAAAGTGAAGCTTATCTATCTCATCTTCAAGACCCATCCTCCAATACGAAGAAAGCTCTGTATTTAGAACTCAAGAGTAAGTGTCAGACACAAATAAGAGAGATAAAGAATACTTGGTGGCAGCAGAAAGCTGAGGAACTTCAGAGGCTATCTGATACTCATGATCTGAGGAACTTCTATGCAGGGATTAAAGAGATATATGGCCCCTTCGTTCTTCATCAGGTATACTAAAAAGTGCTGACAACTCTGGCACTCTTACTGACAGCCATGATATCTTAGAGCGTTGGAAGGAACATTTCTCCATCCTTCTAAATCGTCCTTCTACTGCTGCTGAAGACTTCCTTCGTGATGTGCCGAAATATCCTGAACAACCATGGATGACTGTACCTCCATCTTACAATGAATTCAGTGTAGCTCTCAATCAACTGAAACCAAGAAAGGCACCTGGCCCAGATAACATCCAGCTGGAATTAATTCAAGCTGGAGGTCAGTCCCTCAAATCGTGGATTTTCACTCTGATTCTCAAAATTTGGGAATTAAGAGAACTACTGTCCCCGTAAATCCGGATAGTAGGCTGTCAGATATCCGCCCCCTCAATCGGATTGCCAATAATCAATCGCACCGGCACAGCTACATCAATGAAAATGGCACTGACAGATACTACCGAGATTAGAGCACAGCAGTTAACAAGAAATTATTGTGGAACACACCAAAATATACGGGGGTTCATACTTACCTTTACTTACCTCTTCAAATTAATCTCGGGAATGGGTTGCCAACTGGATCACTTAAAGTATGCCCACACAATAACCTCCACCATGATATTTAAAATGAACCAAAACGAAGACAAGAAACCTTAAACTGTACAATAATTTATTTCACATAAAGGGAATGACTTTAACAAAAACTCAACAAAATACACGTGGCAATCAGAAGCCATTGTCAATATAATCATGTCCTCCTGTAGGACTGGTAGACGTTACATACAAAATTTTATCTTTCACTTGCTTATAAAGAACGTAATAATAGTAATACACTTGGAATGGATGAGGGAATTGGGACAAGACACGTAGCAATTGTTTTCCTCTTTCATAAACATCACACTTTATTTATAACTGCAAGCCTGTTATGTAGTCGGCCTTGGCCTCTAACATACAGTTGTCAGGCCAGCTGCGATCCACCGTACATTATGTCGCATGCCCACGTCGTCAAACGGGCCCACCTGTTGACCAGTGCTAGCATATGCTCGTAACTTCAGAGCTTAGCTCCTTTTCAAACGCTTTAAATGTCCTCAACTCAACTCAAATATTAACACGCAGATCTTTTAAATGCTCCAATCAAATGTTACTGGATTACTCTAATAATCCCAAAACTTGTTTAATTACATAATCCATATGTATACTTAGCGTTCTTTAGAGTATATTAACAAAACTCTTAATGTTTATAACAAATGCTCATTAATTGTTTATAACAATTACAAATTGTTTATAATATTGTCAAATGACAATTGAAAAATCTATACACGCCTCTCTTAATTCCTTTCATATCAAATTATTATTAAAGATATTTACATAATTTATTTACAATATTTATATTTATTTATTTTAGAAATACATTAAACCACACGTTTATCCGGTTGATAATTACTCAAATCAGGTTAACATAATCGACCAATGAAGGTTAGTTATATTTAAGCTTATATTCAGGTTTAATAAGTTTTAATAATTATTATTATTAGTGACGGTAACCTCCATTCAAAATCGTTATCTCAAATTATTTAACACTCTTGTTAATTATAACAGTAATTTCACATGATTAATTTTCAAAGGATCTGGACAATAAACTCAGCGGAAAAATACTTCGCTTCAAACGCACTAAAATGCATAAAATAGGCCCAGAATTCATCATGTATTTCAATATATATGGCATAAAAATCTTCCATAATCCATACACAAAACCTCCACTTATAATCTCATCAACATCATTAATATTACTGTGGGAATTAGAGCTGGTGATAATCGATTTTCAATTAATCGATTAATAATCGATTAATTTGAAATTAATCGGAAACGATTAATCGAAGCTCCTTAAAACCGAATAATCGATTAATCGAATAATCGATTAACCGAAAAATCGATTAACTGATAGTAGACACGAGATAAGAAAATACGTTTTGAAAATGGTTTAAATGAGAAGTCATCGCTTAAGTTGAGTTAGGCTTATTTTCGGAATGATGTATAGACTCTATAAAAGTTAAATTTTGCGTAAAGATACGTGTCCTTCCTTGTTTATGTTAACAATAACCAAATAACAGTCAGTGACCGTGGAAAGACAAACATCAATAAAATTGGGAAGGGTTTCAGGAAAAGAAAACGAGGAGTTTTCAGCAATGCTTTTGAATTTTGTTCAATTTTTGTTGGAAAGGCTGTTTACAATTTAGGACAGGAACATTTTTGTTTTATTCTGGTTTAGCCTAATTTCCACAAAGACCTGTAGGTTGTAACTCTTCAGGCGGTCAACTTGAATTTGCCCAGAGACTGGGCGGAGTCCAATGAATAAACTATATGAATTATAAGTAAATAACACTCCTGGGAACATTGCACGTGTTAGTTATGATCGCTATTACAATCACTATCACTTTTACGTCGCCACACTGGAATGCTCCGAGTAGGTAAGAGATTTCACGAGCCCTTCATCCAGGAAAGCCACCAACAGCAAGGAGGTTCAGTCATGTTTTGGGGTGGAATCATGTTCGGTCGACGTACGCCACTAATTCCTATCCACGGTAACATGGCTGGTCTGGTGTATAGAGACAACATCCTTGAACCTGTCGTTACAGGATTTGCTGCCACAATGGGTGAGGGCTTTACACTAGAGGACCATAATGCTCGTGCCCATCGAGCTAGGGTGGTCAATCAGTTCCTTCAGATGCATGTCATACAGAGAATGGAGCGGCCTGCCTATTCTGCGGACATGAACTGTAATGAACATGCATGGAAAGAGCTCAAGAGGGTAATTTCGCACCGTCCCAATCCTCCAATAAACAAAGAGCAACTGATTGAAGCTGCTTTCCAAGAGTGGGGGAATCTGCCCCAAACCACGTTGTATCCGTTGGTGCTCAGTATGCCTCGTCATCTGCAAGCATGGATTAGAGCTCGTGGTGGCCATACATGGTATTGATATGCCCCAACATGAAAAGGACGGTTGTGTGCTATGTCCCACATTATCACTTTTGTTATTCGTCGTGTGTTTCTGTCTCTTTTGCAACGCAGATTGTGCGTGGTTTTTCTTAGTATGTACCCTATATTGTGTATAATATGATAACATACACATAGCAAAATAAACAAGTTACTGAATCACAATATGCGAGGCCTTTTTTGAGCATTGTATACGTTTAGTTTGTTTAATAAGGGTTTGTGAATTATTTATGAGTATTATGATCGTGTATACAAATAAGAATAACACAATATAATAAATAAAATAAACTTAGTGCATGCAATTGAATTCTATTATGCATAAGTTTACATATCTCAGCGGAGCCTTGGTCGTACAGTTGATACGCTTTAGCCTGCCTACTCCTGCCGGGCTCATTGTGATCATAACTAATACGTGTAATTTTACAAGTAGTTTATTTACTTATTACTCATATTATTTTTACATTGCACCCCGCACAGTCAATGGACAAACTCATGTTGACCGACTGAAGAGTTACAACTAACAGTTTTTGTATAGGCAACACTGAAACAATGGCTTCAACAGTTCACAAACAAGATGCATTATTTAAAAATAAATGTGACAATATATTTCAACAGACGGTCTGTTTTGGTGCAAAAATACAAGCAAGAACTCATTTTCTGGGACGAGGCAGCTCCGCTTTGCAGTCACAATGTTCCCAGCGGGGAATATCAAGTATTTTGTCGCTAGTTTAGCGGGCCTTTGATATATTGTTTATTCATTTTCAACCTGTGAAAAAGGGTGAGTATGCAAGTCAGGCGGTGAATTCCCAAGATAGACGTCCAGTTCGTATTTTGCAATGATTGCAATATTTACGCTACATCTACAAGATTTCCTATTTTTACCGCGCTTTTTATAACTGCCCTACCATGAGATCATTGAGTTTTTATCGAACTTGCCTAAGTGTTGACTTTAGACATACCTTCGTTCGTAAGACGTCTTATTTGTATCTTTGGAGTCGAAATTTAATGTTTTTCGGACGGTCAAAGACTTTTTACATGAGATTAATAAATACAATTAGATGTCCAGTTTCGATCGTCAAGCGATCATCAGATCTTTACACTTCGGCTATTAATCTGTGTCGACAAGTTTGGGTTATGATATTTACAATACATACACTTTTTTAGTTGCAGTAGTAATTAATCTAGCACAAATAGTAAAGATATGTTATTTTTTGTTGAGATACTGATAGTTGTGATTGATCCTCAAGTTTGCTTGCTTAGTGCCATTATGTGATTGTTATTGAATGGTCAGGTTATTGTGTCAGCATAATCGTCCTCACGCTGTGCACCTAAACGGACCACACATCGCTCAAACTGCGAAGTGCACCATTTAATAACTATCAGTATCTCAACAAATAGCACATATCTTTAGTTTGGTAGTTTAATTGCTACTGCAAATAAATAAGTGTATATATTGTAATTATCATTCCATACTTCTCCATATACAGTAGATTTAATAGCCTACGTGTAAATGATCTGATGATGATCACTTGACGATTGAAACTAGTCATCAAAGAGTATTTATTAACATCATGTAGTATATTTTCAGGATTAGCGAACAAATTTTGATTTCTAAGGCAAGTCTGAAAAAGGGCTTCCAACACGGTAATCCTTGGAGTGAAGTTAAATGAAACCTCAAAGCAGGCGTTGAGCAGTGGCTAGCATTCTTAGCTGTCATCACAGAGTTTTGGGTTCGATTCCCGGCTCTGCCAAGAAATTTAATTCTGGTGTGGGGGCTGGAACGTGTACACTCTGCCTCGTGAAGCAAAACTGATAGAGGAGGGTTTGATTCTTACCTCAGTCATCCTGGAAATGATTTTCCATGGTTTCTCATTACTACTCCAGGCAAATGCCGGGATGGTACCTAATTCAAGGCCACGGTCGGTTCCTACCCATATTCTACCTGAATTACAAATACACACACTGGTACAGACATCGCAGTGACACGTGTTATCATACATGTCTTAAACACACCCCAGTACGCGGGGATACGTGACCACGATGTTGCAAAGCCCCTAAAAGAATCAAAAACATCATCCAACTTGGGACTGCTCCGGCTAACCATGTCGAGTGATTGCATTAAGAAACCAAGTTGTGTCATAGTTGGTTGATTCTGTGAGAGCGTAGTTAAAAATGCGAAATACATTGATTAATCGGCAAAACAAATAAAAAACCGATTAATCGATTATTCGAATAACCGATTAATCGATTATTCGAATAACCGATTAATCGACTAATTGATTAATCGATTAATCGTTATATACGATAGTTAATCGATTATTCGATTTCGATTAATCGATTAACCGAAATCTGAAATTAATCGATTAAAAGTAACAGCCCTAGTGGGAATCTCCTTCAATTATTCAAGGGCATTATTCATCAGCGACTTTTACATGTCCACTGAACTAACGATTATACATCCATAGTTCCACTTTAAAAATTCTTATATTCATTAATTGTTTCAAAACTGTTATTTTATTTAACCTTCGTGGGTTTCATTCATGAATCGATATGAAGTAAAAAATATGCCAATCACAAATAAATTTAATAGCAAATACGATTATACACGCCTTTCTGGTCTATCAAAATTGAGATTAATATCTCCTAAGTATCGTAGTATAAAAAAAATACTATCTTCAAACAAAGTTCATCTAAACTGCATAATTAGTCGAATAGAATACAATTAGACTGTGGAATGCAAACATTATTGTTCCAATCTAGAATTGAAAAAAAATCCTATCAAATGTTCATTACTATAGTGTATTCAATAAAACGTAATCAATGTTCATATTTCATAAAATTGTCTATAATGCAATGGTAATTCAGAACTGACGATAAATGTCTATGTTGCAATCATGTTCATATAACGACTAGTATTTCCAAGATCGTCGATACAGAAATAGATTTTAACGCTCTAAAATCTTTTAATTATTCTTCTTTCTTGAGGATGACAGAAAATTGGTCAAAGTAATTTACTGAATAGAATTACTTTAATAAAATGACACGCTGTCTGAATTCAAATCTGCCATAGAAAATCATTAACTTTACAGTCAAATCGTGACTTCAAAAATATGCAAATTACTGAAAGAATATATTATCAGTCTCAACCGATCCAAAATTATTTAAATCTGCCAATGACATAACAATGTCTTAATAAATCGTAGAAAAAGGCGTAAATCATCGAAGTGTACTGAGTACATAAATATCAAGCAAGAAAATGGGGCAAAATATATATAGGACACAAATATGGGAAAAATGGTTGCTCAGATATCGCTAAATGGCTCAAATAAAACAAGAAACGTTCACGACTACCTTATCTGTTGATTGAAGTTCCAGAGGAAAATCTTCCAAAGAAGACTGGTGATGGTTCCATTTCACCAAAAAGATGTGCTCCGTCCTCGAACCTGGAATCAGCGCCCTCGGAGAATCGAACTGCTTCCTCCTCCGGAAATTGCACTGCTCCGTGTATACGATAGACATCCTTCTGGCAAAATTCTTCTTTGTGAGCCGGGTCCACCCTGGCCTCTCTTGATAGTTCCCTGAAGTTCTGGTAGCAATTCGCCATGAAGTTTATTGCAATAATTTCCGTAGAAATATTCATATTTGTGGAGTATGAATACGTTTCCACTGCCATTTGAAATAATTCAGCGTTGGACAACGATGCATGAGTGTAGTTGGATGTTCACTACATGCTCGCTTTTGTAGAAAGACGATTAGCGAAGTTCCATGCTGTTAATTCACTCCATCGATATATGTCCCAATTGCATTAAAGTCTTTAGTCTTCCATCTCCACTTCCGTTATAATAGTAGAAAGAATTGCCATATTATATTGTCCCATGTTAGAATGCAGCGTTATATTATCAAAAGCAATATGTAGTAGCACGGTTGCAATGCCCGTGTCAGGCGTAGCGTACAATGTGATATTTGAAAAGTGCTTCTCAGGTGGCGAGAAAATCACTTTTGTCTGCCGTGTTAAAATGCCAATATCTTCTAAATTATAATCTTGAAAATGTTCAACCTTTCTACACACTTTAATATAGTACTGCACAATCGAATTAGCTTAAAGGCATTAGTCAACTCGTGATATATTGTCTTGTAGACTTGAAAATGTGTGCGTTTCAGCTTCGCCTAGTTTTCAAACACCGTAAAATGGAACTGCGGCGCGCTCGAAGCTCGTTCGATGCGGTTGGCTTTACCACACGCTAAAGACGACTTGTTTCACTTTATCACTCGAAAACGACTATAACATCAGCAATATATATGCGGTATGAGACACATGAGATATGAGAACTCCTCTCTGCTGTGCAAGACCTTTTATCAACTTCTTAAGGGGCGTATCCATCCCTTCCATAGCTTGTTTCTCCGTCATCGCTAGAAGTTCTAACTTTGGCAATACTTGACGGATCTTCAAATTTCAAAAACTCAAAAATGATTTCTTCAAAATTCCAAATCGATGCCATAACTGAAAATAGTTTTCCACAATTCTGCATTCCAAAAGTAATTAAATATGATAGTTTCAGTAATCTCCGTCTCCCTCCTAACTATCGTTCATTGGTTCGAGTCTCTCCTCCAATCGCGTAACTTCTTCCTCAGCACAATTCCATGTTTCCCTGCGACTGCGTCGTAAATCTCAGATCTTTCTCGAACAAAATCATGACGTCACCAAGAATCCCAGCTCAAGCAGCCTACTTGCATAAAGCCTGCGTCATCCGTGCCTACGTCATAAATATCCACGTCACAACTATGACAGCCATAACTTTCTTCATATTTTCCAATACAGCCACCGTGGTCTCAATATAATTCAATTTACGGGGGCATTCTCCCTTCACCACGTTTTAAAAACAGTTGCAAATTGTTTTTAAACTCCGTGTTATAAATATCTCAATTCACTTGAACACGAAATTGAATTATCATTGGCTTACTCTTGTATGATATTTCCTCTATGTTCCTTAATCATAAGTCTCTTCTACTCTGGTTTGTGTGTGGCTAATGTATTCGCTCCTCTCTACTTTCTCTTCTGTCCTGAATTTCTATTTTCCAAGTTCTGTTGGCTTGTAGAAGGACCAGGATCGATCACTACATCCTGTCTTTTCTTTTGGTTTTCAGCTTCCTTCTCCCGTAATTCCTTAAGATACTGCTGACTTTCTTTCACTCTCTCCTGATATTTGTCGGGTGTCATAACCTGACCTTGAGAATTCTGATTTTGATTCTGGTAATTTCTATTGTAATTCCTATTGTAGCCCTGGTTATTGTAGTATCTACCCCTTCCGTTGTTGTAGTTTCCTCTATTATTATTCCAGCCTCTTCTTTGCTGATATGGACGGTAACCTTGCGATCTGTGGTTGCGAAAGTGATTATTCCTGTGAGGACCTACATTTTCAGTTTTTTCTTCATCAGGCTTGTCAGTTTGCTGAACTTGATCCATATAGACAGTATTGATGTCTTTGAATTCGTGCCTCTGACCTTTTTGTACCACATTTGGCATTGGACTCGTGTAGTCAAGCCTTCTCAACAATTCGTCCATACTGGTCAAATCCCTGATGTTTGACGATATGATGAGTCTTCTCACCTCCACAGGCAGCATACGAGAAATCGCATCTGTCAACTGCTCTGTTGACAATGGGGGTTGCAAAAATCTCAAGCGTGATAATTGGCTCGTGAAGAAATCAGCGTACCGTGTTGGAAGAGTACCTGAATACTTCCTTGAGTATACCTCAGCTCTTAATGAATTCTGCGCTTCGATGGACCAGAATCGTTTTATCAGTGCCTCTGCAAATTCGTCAAAATTACTGAACGTATAGCGAAATGCTCTGAACCATTCAAGGGGTCCTCCAGCTAGAAATCTCTCCACTATCCTCATCTCTCTTTCTCTGGGAATGTGAGCTTCAATGAAATAGTCTTTCAGGTTCCGGATATATTCTATCGGTGTTAGACTATCAGTATTGCTAAATTTTTGAGGTTTGTCCTCGAAGTTCCGGATGACTATCACATTTCTCGGATATGAATCCATGTAATTTTTCCCACTATCACGATATCTCCATTCAGGTTCAATATTCCTATCCTCATCTTCTTCTCGGAATCTGGATATACGTTCCTCAGGACTAATATCTCTCTCTTCTGTAGCGAGGTTACATCTTCTGACGTAATTCCTATCGTCTTCACCAGTCAAGCCTTCTGGATCCTTATCCGTGATTTCCGTGATGACTTTCCTGATTAACTCTTCTTTATAGGTTTCCATCATGCTGGCTTCTCCTAGTTTCAAATTCTGAAGTTTGCTCGTAGTTTCATTAACATCAGAGACAACCTTATGAATTTGTTCCTTTAATGTTTGCACGTCCTGACCTATTTGCGTTCTATCCTCTACCTGCTTTTCGGATAGCGAATCCATCCTTATACTCAAATCTTTCCTAATTTGAACTACTTCATTATTGATGTCTACTTGTGTACTGGCAAGTTTTCTTTCAATTCGTTCCTGAATCTGAGTTACATGTTCCCCACTTGACCTATTCCATTCATCTTTCCATACCGTTACATTTGCAGTTAACATTTCCGCAATATCTACTTCGATGTCTTCCTTAAGTAAACGATTATGATCTAATACTTGGGTTCTCATGACCTCTACATCATACTTTAAACCTGCTAAAGAAGCTGTTGTCCTAACAGACTCGTCAACTAACCTAGTTGTTAATGCACTAATGTTACGAGTACAAAGTGTTTTTGAAGTTTCAATTTCTTCTCTAACTTTATTAACATTAGTTTGAACTTTAGCAATATCTACAAAAACAGTGTTAACTTCTACTTGTATCTTAGTTATATCGCTTTGTATCTCATTTACATCGGAATGAATGTTATTAATGTCTACTTGAACATTTGACACATCGGTTCGAACATTTATAATCTCTCTTTGAACCTCTTCAACTTTATCTTGTACAGTAGCAACATCGTTCCTAACAACAATTACTTCAGCTCTAGCACATGAAATATCACCCCGGACATTAGCAACATCAAGATTCAACATAGTAAGATCTTTCTGTACCTTAGAAACATCAGTCTTAACATCAGAAACATCTTTATGAATGTCACTTACAGCATTCTCGATTCCCTGGGTACTGATCTGTAAACGCGACATATCATTTTCTAAGTTTGCAGAACTGGTCTGAAGAACTTTCATATTCTCCTCCATTCGACTAGTATTCCTAGCTTCCATCTCCTTCATGCTTTCATCCAGCCTAACAGACATATTACTAGAATTCTCCTCCATCATCTGCTTCATACTGCTATTCATGCTAGCTTTCATCTCCTCTAACATCATTCTCAGACTTTCATCTGCCATTTCAATATTATTTCAAGAATAAACTGCTTTAGGGACATACATCAAACAGAGCAAAATAACAACATCTGAGCAACATCTTTCACCATATATAAAGTTTGAGCAATTTTCTGTCTTAAATCTAACTTATAATTACCTTATAATTAACCTTCGTAGACATTTCAAGTTGAAATAAACTCAAGCACATGTTCAAATTTCTTTGGTTCATTTTAAAATATCCTAACAGAAATAATTTACATTTACAATCCAAATAGTTTAATTTTATCTTTAATATGACGAAACATGTCATAAGCCGGTCAAATAAAATAAGACTCCAGATCATAGGCGATTTTTCTAAGTTTCCAGCCTATTTAACCTCTCTCAAGTTGTATAAGATCTGATCTTTTCTGAGTGTAATTTTCCTAATACAACACAACATTTAATCCCTATATAATCACACTCTCAAATTCTACAATTGGCCAAGACATCTAACAAAGAATCAACCTCTTTATTTGAGTCTTCACAATCCCATTGACATCGATAACTTGGTAATCCAATGTTATTCGAACACTCCACAAAATTGCGGTGCCAATTTTACTGCAATAACTTGGTAATCCAATGTTATTCAGTCGATCGTGCCAATCGAGCTGATCGTGCCAATCGAGCTAATCGTGCCCCACGAAATTGCGGCGCCAATCCTACTGTCCCCGTAAATCCGGATAGTAGGCTGTCAGATATCCGCCCCCTCAATAGGATTGCCAATAATCAATCGCACCGGCACAGCTACATCAATGAAAATGGCACTGACAGATACTACCGAGATTAGAGCACAGCAGTTAACAAGAAATTATTGTGGAACACACCAAAATATACGGGGGTTC
The DNA here is from genome assembly GCA_946902985.2 of Meconema thalassinum. NCBI lineage: Eukaryota > Metazoa > Arthropoda > Insecta > Orthoptera > Tettigoniidae > Meconema > Meconema thalassinum. Next base: position 17,099,035 of record OX336392.1, read on the forward strand.
ATACTTACCTTTACTTACCTCTTCAAATTAATCTCGGGAATGGGTTGCCAACTGGATCACTTAAAGTATGCCCACACAATAACCTCCACCATGATATTTAAAATGAACCAAAACGAAGACAAGAAACCTTAAACTGTACAATAATTTATTTCACATAAAGGGAATGACTTTAACAAAAACTCAACAAAATACACGTGGCAATCAGAAGCCATTGTCAATAAAATCATGTCCTCCTGTAGGACTGGTAGACGTTACATACAAAATTTTATCTTTCACTTGCTTATAAAGAACGTAATAATAGTAATACACTTGGAATGGATGAGGGAATTGGGACAAGACACGTAGCAATTGTTTTCCTCTTTCATAAACATCACACTTTATTTATAACTGCAAGCCTGTTATGTAGTCGGCCTTGGCCTCTAACATACAGTTGTCAGGCCAGCTGCGATCCACCCTACAACAAGTCGCATGCCCACGTCGTCAAACGGGCCCACCTGTCCGGTCAGTGCTAGCATATGCTCGTAACCTCAGAGCTTAGCTCCTTTTCAAACGCTTTAAATGTCCTCAACTCAACTCAAATATTAACACACAAATCTTTTAAATGCTCCAATCAAATGTTACTGGATTACTCTAATAATCCCAAAACTTGTTTAATTACATAATCCATATGTATACTTAGCGTTCTTTAGAGTATATTAACAAAACTCTTAATGTTTATAACAAATGCTCATTAATTGTTTATAACAATTACAAATTGTTTATAATATTGTCAAATGACAATTGAAAAATCTATACCCGCCTCTCTTAATTCCTTTCATATCAAATTATTATTAAAGATATTTTAATAATCTATTTACAATATTTATTTATTTATTTATTTATTTATTTTAGAAATACATTAAACCACACGTTTATCCGGTTGATAATTACTCAAATCAGGTTAACATAATCGACCAATGAAGGTTAGTTATATTTAAGCTTATATTCGGGTTTAATAAGTTTTAATAATTATTATTATTATTAGTGACGGTAACCTCCATTCAAAATCGTTATCTCAAATTATTTAACACTCTTGTTAATTATAACAGTAATTTCACATGATTAATTTTCAAAGGACCTGGACAATAAACTCAGCGGAAAAATACTTCGCTTCAAACGCACTAAAATGCATAAAATAGGCCCAGAATTCATCATATATTTCAATATATATGGCATAAAAATCTTCCATAATCCATACACAAAACCTCCACTTATAATCTCATCAACATCATTAATATTACTGTGGGAATCTCCTTCAATTATTCAAGGGCATTATTCATCAGCGACTTTTACATGTCCACTGAACTAACGATTATACATCCATAGTTCCACTTTAAAAAATCTTATATTCATTAATTGTTTCAAAACTGTTATTTTATTTAACCTTCGTGGGTTTCATTCATGAATCGATATGAAGTAAAAAATATGCCAATCACAAATAAATTTAATAGCAAATACGATTATACACGCCTTTCTGGTCTATCAAAATTGAGATTAATATCTCCTAAGTATCGTAGTATTAAAAAAAATACTATCTTCAAACAAAGTTCATCTAAACTGCATAATTAGTCGAATAGAATACAATTAGACTGTGGAATGCAAACATTATTGTTCCAATCTAGAATTGAAAAAAATTCCTATCAAATGTTCATTACTATAGTGTATTCAATAAATCGTAATCAATGTTCATATTTCATAAAATTGTCTATAATGCAATGGTAATTCAGAACTGACGATAAATGTCTATGTTGCAATCATGTTCATATAACGACTAGTATTTCCAAGATCGTTGATACAGAAATAGATTTTAACGCTCTAAAATCTTTTAATTATTCTTCTTTCTTGAGGATGACAGAAAATTGGTCAAAGTAATTTACTGAATAGAATTACTTTAATAAAATGACACGCTGTCTGAATTCAAATCTGCCATAGAAAATCATTAACTTTACAGTCAAATCGTGACTTCAAAAATATGCAAATTACTGAAAGAATATATTATCAGTCTCAACTGATCCAAAATTATTTAAATCTGCCAATGACATAACAATGTCTTAATAAATCGTAGAAAAAGGCGTAAATCATCGAAGTGTACTGAGTACATAAATATCAAGCAAGAAAATGGGGCAAAATATATATAGGACACAAATATGGGAAAAATGGTTGCTCAGATATCGCTAAATGGCTCAAATAAAACAAGAAACGTTCACGACTACCTTATCTGTTGATTGAAGTTCCAGAGGAAAATCTTCCAAAGAAGACTGGTGATGGTTCCATTTCACCAAAAAGATGTGCTCCGTCCTCGAACCTGGAATCAGCGCCCTCGGAGAATCGAACTGCTTCCTCCTCCGGAAATTGCACTGCTCCGTGTATACGATAGACATCCTTCTGGCAAAATTCTTCTTTGTGAGCCGGGTCCACCCTGGCCTCTCTTGATAGTTCCCTGAAGTTCTGGTAGCAATTCGCCATGAAGTTTATTGCAATAATTTCCGTAGAAATATTCATATTTGTGGAGTATGAATACGTTTCCACTGCCATTTGAAATAATTCAGCGTTGGACAACGATGCATGAGTGTAGTTGGATGTTCACTACATGCTCGCTTTTGTAGAAAGACGATTAGCGAAGTTCCATGCTGTTAATTCACTCCATCGATATATGTCCCAATTGCATTAAAGTCTTTAGTCTTCCATCTCCACTTCCGTTATAATAGTAGAAAGAATTGCCATATTATATTGTTCCATGTTAGAATGCAGCGTTATATTATCAAAAGCAATATGTAGTAGCACGGTTGCAATGCCCGTGTCAGGCGTAGCGTACAATGTGATATTTGAAAAGTGCTTCTCAGGTGGCGAGAAAATCACTTTTGTCTGCCGTGTTAAAATGCCAATATCTTCTAAATTATAATCTTGAAAATGTTCAACCTTTCTACACACTTTAATATAGTACTGCACAATCGAATTAGCTTAAAGGCATTAGTCAACTCGTGATATATTGTCTTGTAGACTTGAAAATGTGTGCGTTTCAGCTTCGCCTAGTTTTCAAACACCGTAAAATGGAACTGCGGCGCGCTCGAAGCTCGTTCGATGCGGTTGGCTTTACCACACGCTAAAGACGACTTGTTTCACTTTATCACTCGAAAACGACTATAACATCAGCAATATATATGCGGTATGAGACACATGAGATATGAGAACTCCTCTCTGCTGTGCAAGACCTTTTATCAACTTCTTAAGGGGCGTATCCATCCCTTCCATAGCTTGTTTCTCCGTCATCGCTAGAAGTTCTAACTTTGGCAATACTTGACGGATCTTCAAATTTCAAAAACTCAAAAATGATTTCTTCAAAATTCCAAATCGATGCCATAACTGAAAATAGTTTTCCACAATTCTGCATTCCAAAAGTAATTAAATATGATAGTTTCAGTAATCTCCGTCTCCCTCCTAACTATCGTTCATTGGTTCGAGTCTCTCCTCCAATCGCGTAACTTCTTCCTCAGCACAATTCCATGTTTCCCTGCGACTGCGTCGTAAATCTCAGATCTTTCTCGAACAAAATCATGACGTCACCAAGAATCCCAGCTCAAGCAGCCTACTTGCATAAAGTCTGCGTCATCCGTGCCTACGTCATAAATATCCACGTCACAACTATGACAGCCATAACTTTCTTCATATTTTCCAATACAGCCACCGTGGTCTCAATATAATTCAATTTACGGGGGCAGTACCTGGTGACCTAAAGAACGCCACTATCATCACAATCTTCAAAAAAGATGATCGTAGTGTTTGTGGTAACTATCGCTACTATCTACTGTGGGTTACTTATCCGCCTTCAGGTTATCTCATAAAAGATCCTCTCCGAGTCCCAGTGCGGATTCCAATCTTCCAGAAGCACAACTGACTTCATTTTCTGCGTAAGAAAACTACAAGAAAAATGTAGTGAGCAACAGAATCCACTCTTCTTGGTCTTTTATGATCTGGAAAAGGCCTTTGACTCGATTCCAAGATCTGCTATGTGGGCGGTGCTACAATTCCGTGGCTGTCCTCAACGCTTTGTTGATCCTGGGATTCATCCCCTCCCTTTGTATACTTCCTTTTGAACCTCAGCTTGGTTCTTAAGTCTTTTTGCATTGCCTCAGCAGCTCTATCAGCTAAATATAAACGCTTCTGGTCGTTGGACTTCAATGACTAGACAGTTTTTCCCAGCTCTCTCACCCATCTCCATGATGGCATGACCAGTTAGGTTTGTCATCAAAATAAGATCTCTGACGGATTTCCTCTCACTCATGGACTGAAACAAGACTGTGTACTTGCTCCAACACTGTTTGCATTGTATTTGGCTGCAATGCTCTATAAATCGCCCACAAACATCCCAGGTGTAGAGGTCGGGTACCATTTTGATGGAGGGCTCTTCAACCTAGCTCGATTTCGCTCCAAGAAGCTAACTCAGGTTGCAAAGATAACCGATATGTTGTATGCAGATGATGCAGCATCGCCTACACTCACGCCAGTGGAGTTGCAACAGACTGTTAATTGCCACAAGAATGCATGTGAACGTTTTGGTCTCACCATTAATGTTCAGAAGACCAAGGTTCTGGCACAACCTTTACCAGGCACTTCCCTCCCGCACTTCAACATTTCTATCTCAGATACTCCATTGGAACAGGTAGACCACTTCTCATATCTGGGCAGTCTGCTATCTGTACACGGTAATTGTGGGCAGGATGTTAGAAGAGAATCGGTGCTGCCCATGTGGCATTTGGGCGACTATCGCACCGGATCTTCTTGAATAAAGATCTGACCGTGAAGACGAAGCTCATGGTGTACTGTCCCCGATAATCCGGATAGTAGGCTGTCAGAAATCCGCCCCCTCAATCGGATTGCCAATAAACGATCGCACCGGCACAGCTACATCAATAAAAATGGCACTGACAGATACTACCGAGATTAGAGCACAGTAGTTAACATGAAAATTATTGTGGAACACACCAAAATATACGGGGTTTCATACTTACCTTTTACTTACCTATTCAATTTAATCTCGGGTCTGGGTTTTCAACTGGATCACTTAATAGTATGCCCTCACAATAACCTCCACCACGATATTTAAAATGAACCAAGTCGGAAACAAGAAAACTTAAACTGCACAATAATTTATTTCACATAAAGGAAAAATAATTTAACAAAAGTTAACAACAAAATATACGTGGCAATCAGAAGCCATTGTCAATGCAACCATGTCCTCCTGTAGGACTTGTAGACTTCACATACAAAAATTCAGCTTTCTCTAGCTCAAAAGAACGTAATAATAATAATAATGCACTTTGGAATGGATAAGGAAGCTGGGACGAGACATATAGCATTTGTTTCCTTGTTCATGAACTTCACATTTTATTTATAACCGCAAGGCTGCTATGTATATGACCTTGGCCTCTACCATTCAGTTATCTGGCCACCTGCAATACACCCTGCACCGTGTCGCATGCTTGCTTCGTCAAATGGACGCACTTGTACAACCAATGTTAGCATATGCTAGTTACCTCAGAGCCTAGCTCCTTTTCAAAACACTTTAAATGTTCACATCTCAACTCAAATATTATCACGCAAATCTTTTAAATGCTCCGTTCAAATGTCAGTGGATTACTCTAATAATCCCAAATCTTGTTTAATTGTATAATCCAATTGTTGAACTAGCGTTGTTTAGAGTATAATAACGAAAACGCTTAATGTTTATAACAAAATGTTCATTAATTATTTATAACATTTTAAAATTGTTTATAACATTGTCAAACGACAATTGAAAATTTTATACACGCCTCTATTAATCCCGTTCGTTTCAAATTATTATTAAAGATATTTACATAGTTATTTACATTATTTATATTAGAAATACATTAAACCACACGTTTATCCGGTTGATAATTACTTAAATCGTGGTGATATAATCGACCAATGAAGGTTAGTTATATTTAAATTTTAGATTCAGGTTTAATAAGATTTAATAATTATTATTTGTGACGGTAACCTCCATTCAAAATCGTTATCTCAAATTATTTAAACACTCTTGTTAATTTTAACAGTAACTTCACATGAATAATTTTCAATGGACCTGAACAATACACTCAGCGGAGAAATACCTCGCTCAAAACGCACAAAATTGGCCCATAATTCATCACATATCTCATTATATATGGCATCAAAATCTTCCACAATACACATAAAAAACCTCCACTTATAAATTCATCATCATCATTATTACTGTGGGAACCTCCTTCACTTATTAAAGGGCATTATTCATCAGCGACTTTTACACGTCCACTGAACTAACGATTATACATCCATAGTTCCTCTTTAAAAATTCTTATATTCATCAATTGTATCGAAAACTGTTATTATATTTAACCTTCGTGGGTTTCATTCATGAATCGATATGAAGTAAAAATTTGCCAGTCACAAATAAATTTAATAGCAAATACGATTAGACACGCCTCCCTGGTCTATCAAAATTGAGATTAATATCATCAAAGTATCGCAGTATAAAAATACTATCTTCAATCAAAGTTCATCTAAACTGCATAAATAATCGAATAGAATACAATTAGACTGTGGACTGCAAACATTATTGTTCCAATCTACAATTGAGAAAAACTCCTATCAAATGTTCATTACTATAGTGTACTCAATAAATCGTACTCAAAGTTCATATTTCATAAAATTGTCTATAATGCAATGGTATTTCAGAATTGACGATAAATGTCTATGTTGCAATCATGTTCATAAAACGACTAGTATTTCCAAGATCGTCGATAAAGTAGTAGATTTTAACGCTATAAAATCTTTTAATCATTCTTCTTTCTTGAGGATGACAGAAAATTGGTCAAAGTAATTTACTGAATAGAATTACTTTAATAAAATGACACGCTGTCTGAATTCAAATTTGCCATAGAAAATCATTAACTTTACAGTCCAATCGTGACTACAAAAATATGCAAATTACTGAAAGAATATATATTATCAGTCTCAACTGATCCAAAATTATTTAAATATGCCAATGACATAATAATGTCTCAATAAATCGTAGAAAAAGGCATAAATCAGCAAAGTGTACAGAAATATCAAGCAAGAATATGGGGCAAAATATATGGGACAGAAAATATGGGAAAAATGGTTGCTCAGATATCGCTAAATGGCTCAAATAAATCAAGAAACGTTCACGACTACATTATCTGTTGATTGAAGTTCTAGAGGAAAATTTCCAAAGAAGACTGCTGTTGGTTCCATTTCACCACCGTAAAGATGTGCTCCGACCTCGAACCTGCGCCCTCGGAGAATAGAACAGTTTCCTCCTCCGGAAATCGCACTGCTCCGTGTAGACGATAGACATCCTTCTGGCAAAACTCTTCTGTGTGAGCCGGGTCCACCCTGGCCTCTCTTGAAAATTCCCTGAAGTTCTGGTAGAAATTCGCCATGAAGTTCATTGCAATTATTTCCGCAGAAATGTTCATAATTGTGGAGTATGAAGATATTTCCACTACCATTTGATGTAATTCAGCGATGGATTACGATGCATGAGTGTAGTTGGATGTTCATTACATGCTCGCTTTTGTAGAATGACGATTAACGAAGCTCCATGTTGCTATTTCACTCCATTGATGTATGTCCCAATTGCATTAACGGTTTAGTCTTCCATCTCCACTTCCGTTATAATAATAGTCGAAAGTACTGCCAGATTATATAGTTCCATTGTAGAATGTAGCGTTGTATCACCAAATGTAATCTTCAGTATCACGGTTGCAATACATGTGTCAGCCGTAGCGTAGAATGTGGTATTATAAAAGTGCTTCTCAGGTGTCGAGAAAATCACTTTTGTCTGCAGTCTTAAAATGCGAATATCTTCCAAAGTATAATAGTGAAAATGTTCAACTTTCGCACACGCCTCAATATTGTAATGCACAATTGAATTAGCATAAATGCAGTAGCTAACTCTTGATAGATAATCTTGTAGACTCGTTTATGTGTGCGCTCCAACTTCGCCTAGTTTTAGTAACCGTAAAATTGCACTGCTGCACACTCAGTGTTGTTCGATGCTGTGGGCTCTACCACACTTGCTAATGACGACTTGCTTCACTGAATAATATATACTTGTTCTATCGGAAGTAAGAACTCGAAGTCTGACAATATGAGAATGAGAAATGAGCCATGAGACATGAGAACTTGCTATCTGCTGTGCAAGGCCTTTTATCAACTTCTTAAGGGGCGTATCCATCCCTACCATAGCTTGTTCCTCCGTCATTGCTAGAAGTTCTAACTTTGGCTATACTTGACGGATTTTCAAATTTCAAAAACTCATAATTTCTTCATAATTCCAAATCAATGCCATAACTGAAAATAGTTTTCCACAATTCTGCATGCCAAAAGTAATTAAATATGGTAATTTCAGTAATCTCCGTCTCCCTCCAAGCTATCATTCATTGGTTCGAGCCTCTCCTCCAATAGCGTAACTTCTTCCTCAGCACAATTCCTTGCTTCCCTGCGACTGCGTCGTAAATCTCAGATCCTTCTCGAACAAAATCATGACGTCACCAAGAATCTCAACTCATCCAGCCTACTTGCATGAAGTCTGCGTCATCCGTGCCTACGTCATGAATATACACGTCACAACTATGACGGCCATAACTTTATTCACATATGCCAATACAGCCACCGTGGTCTCAGTATAATTCAATTTACGGGGGCAGTACCAAGCTGTTGTCATCTCAACATTGTTGTATGGCTGTGAAACCTGAACCATTTATCGACATGACTTCCAAAAGCTTAAGCGCTTCCATCAACAGAAACTTCGATCCATCCTTAAGATAAAGTGGGAAGACCACATCACCAACCTTGATGTTCTTGAGAAAGCGCATGCTAATAGTATAGAATCATCCATCATTGGTCATCAACTTAGATGGATTGGACATGTCCATCGGATGGATGATACAGGACTACCACGCCAGGTTCTGTATGGTGAACTCAGCCTCGGGACCAGACCTCATGGAGGCCCTAAGAGACGTTACAAGGACCAATTTAAACAGAATATGAAGTTGACGGGTCTCAATCCACAAACCTGGGACCAGCTTGCTAAAGACCGTTCAATTTGGCGCCAGACCATCCCGGCTGCTGTCAAAATGTTTGAAGAAGAACGTTGTAGACTTGTTAAGGCCAAGCGACAAGCACGAAAGCTCCGTTTAACACAGCCACGCCCTCCACCAACAGTTCTGTGTGGACGTTTGTTTCATGCACGCATTGGGCTGTTCAGTCACAGCAAACATGCCCACAGACCTCCAGCTTAGATTATATTAGACTGTTTTGGAAGAAGATCTATACTCGGAAACGAGTTAAAGCCAACGCTGACGACGAGTATAGATTATACTGTATATAGTGGGGGCTTGAGGCATCTCAAATGCAAAGTGGGGCTTTGCTCTTTTCAGAGACCCCCTTCAGTGTACTGTAAATATAGTGTACATTAATGCACTGATACATGAAATGAAACAATTGTTAACTCATGTGCCGTAACCACGATGGGCAGCTGCAGAAAATCAGAGATGAGAATCCCAGTGCCGTCAGGGCCTATCCTGAGGGAAGTGGGTTTTCCTACCTCCCACTCCAGGCAAAATAATGTTGGAATAGTACCTTATATCAAGTCCTCGGGTACTGTAGGTACCCCATCCCTGTCCCTAATATAGCTACAGCCATCACAGAAACACAGGTTATCAGACAAGTTATCACACACCCAAGTGTGTAGTGTGGTGGTGCTTGTCCCTCACAAAGGTTGACGGGGTTCATTCCCTGGTCAATGCATGTAAGATTTTCGAAGTGAAATATCACGTCCTGTGGTTCAGATTCCACATAAAATGGAGGTCCTTGGCTCATGATTGCGAGATTAACGGTCACATAAAACTACAAGCTTCCTTGCTTTACACACCCAAGTACATCGATTGATGACCTACATGTCCCAAGTCCCTAAAATAAATTAACAATGTGATTTAATTATTTTGGATCCTTATGGTCAGCTAAGAAAAAGCCTCCATGGCTTAGGCGGCAGCACGCCGGCCTCTCACCACTGGGTCCGTGGTTCAAATCCCGGTCACTCCATGTGAGATCTGTGCTGGACAAAACGGAGGCAGACAGGTTTTTCTCCGGGTACTCCGGTTTACCCTGTCAAAAATTTCATTCCAGCAACACACTTCACTATAATTTCATTTCATCTGTCATTCATTTCTTCATTGGCTCAAAGGAGTGCGACAGGCTTCGGCAGCCGGCACAGCCCATATCCTCGCCGCTCGATTCATTCATTCTATCCCTGACCCGGTTGGTCAACGGGAAGCAGGCTGTGGATTTTCATGGTCACCTAAGAAAAAAAGGAGTCTTTGACTATATTAGAGGGTACCAATTGAAAGAAAAATACATGACGTGATTTCCTTGGCAAGTCAACTGTTGCCAGAACCTGACTACATTCAGAATGCTAGAGAATAACTTGGTGGTTACTTTCCTCATAAGTAGATGTTTCTATACAAGAATAAGCTGGACATTGTAGAAATCTCATATCAGAATCCTCTCGTTCTTAGCTAAAGACTAGCATCTATACCAATGGTTCTGAACCTGTCTGCGGACCACTCAGTGTGAAATTGAATCCTGTACGGACCACCCCTCTCCCATACACCTCATCAGTTATAACCCTTCCTCAATAACACTTATTTTAAAGATATTTCAATTCAAAACCTGCTAGTCATCACCACCAATACATTCGGACGATTCTCATTCAACGCACATCGTTTTAGAAATCGCCATTTGTTGGCCACTTTTTCAAAAGTGCTGGTGGACTCTTTTCTCCCGCGGACCACTCCCAAGGCACTCGCCTGTTAAAAACCACTGATCTATACACTGAAAATAATGCGATCTTGTGGTGGCCATTGCAGTGAAATGTTCATCACGCCCTCCTTTGCTGTGCCAACAGTTAATACACCAGTTGACTGCCTTCACATAGGTGAGAGATCAAGTGTGACATATTGTCCATGTTACAAATTGTCTTGGGTAATTCATCATAGCAATTATGATGATGATGATGATGATGCAGATCATCAAGAGCCAATAACCATGCAGTTTGACCCTTATAACAATAATCATTGATAACAAACCGGTACTTTAAGAAAAATTGTGCTGAATATGTCGCCACTAAAATATTTTTGTGCGATATCTTGCATTAATGTAGGAGAAGTGAAGTTTTTACAATTATATGACCCTCGGCGTAGCTGTCTGTTTTGAACCTTTTGCATCTACATGCCATCTAGCGTGTAGATACGATCCTGTTGGGGGATGGCCTAACATCTGCACTTGTAAATTGGCACTCCTGCCATATCATAATGCATGGTGGCGGAACTATGAAGCTCTGCCAGTTGGTGGTCATGGAACTCCTTGCGAATAGACCTGTGAGTGAGATCGCCATGAGGTCTTGAAGGAGCTAGACATATAGTTGTGTGCTGCAACCCAGGCCCTTTTGGGCAAGCATTTGCTGCTGGAAGAAAGAGATGATGGTGAGTCGCGAACTTATGGATTAAAAATATGATAACCCTTTGAAAATATTCTACTTGAAGATCAGTGGTTGTGCTTCTCGTGAGGTGTTTCCTTTATGTGACCTTACCCAAAGTACACGGGCCTACATGACCGCGTTGTCGCAGCCCCTAAACTAAGGAACCAACCAACCAACCAATCTTTACTGGGACTTGTCATTGCGATTAATTGGATGAAAGCAATGGTGTTTGCAGATGATTTGATGATTTGGGGAAACAAGGAGGAGGAGGTACAGGAACAGTTGAACGTGTGGGAAGGATTAATACAAGGATATGGGATGAAATTTAGCATAAATAAGAGTGAGATGGTGATCACAACAAGGAAGAAGGAAAGAACCACAACGGGAATAACAATTGGTGGGGAACAGCTGAAGAAAGTGGAGAGTTTCAAGTATCTGGGAAGCCTGATACAAGATAATGGAAGAAACGATAGAGAAATAAATGAGCGGGGTAGGCAGGCAGAAGCATTCCGGAGGAGTGTGAGAAGCACGTTATGGAGCAAGGATGTCCCTCAGAACAGCAAATAGATCATATATCGGGCATACTATGTCCCTATCCCGACATATGCCTCAGAGACCTGGGTTATGAAAGGAAGGGAGAAGAGCAAAATACAGGCCAGTGAGATGAGGTTCTTGAGAAGCAGTATTGGAGCTACAAAGATGGACAGAATAAGAAATGAGAGGACCAGAGAATTAATGAAGGAGGAACCATTACAGGATGGTATAGAGAAATCTAGACTTAGATGGTATGGACATGTAAAGCGAATGGAGGAGAAGAGGATACCCAGGAGGGTGCATGAGACGAAGTGGGAAGGAAAGAGACCGAGAGACAGGTGGCTGAAGTGGGTGGAAGAAATCGTGAAGAAGAGAGGAGAAGACTGGACAAGGGTGGAGGCTGAGAGATGGTGGGAAGACAGAAGACGTTGGAGAGGCTTGTGTTCCAAACAGACCCGGCCAGTGGCTGGAAACTGTGCAAGATGATGATGATGATTGATCTTTCTTGTTTTTGGGGCATAAAAACAAGTAACGTTTTCTTTAACTGAGATGGTGTGTCTGTGTGAGTCGAGGCTGGACCTGGAGCAAATTTGGGCTCTTATGCTTGGATTAGTGATCTAATGTAGAAGAAGTAGGGTTGTGATTATTAGCCTACTTTTCTCATTTTGTATGGGAGCTATTCCAAAGTTGGCACACATATAGGCTAGATAATAAAATTTCAGTTTAATTTCCAGGAGGCCATACAAGACAGTGTTACCAACTTCATGTTATGAGATCGATCCGGGAAAATGTGTGTGTGTCTGTCTGTCGGTGTCTCACCCCCCTATCAACTCCTAAACGGCTGCAGCTATGGAAACCAAATTTGGTATGAGTAAAGATCTATGCCGGAATATCTCAAGGCCATATTTAAAAATGATGTCAGTGCTACCAACTGCTGAAAAATTGAAATTGAAATTTAGTTCAATGTTGGATATCCTGGAAGGTATGCATGGGAGCTATTCCAAAGTTGGCACACATATAGGCTAGATAATAAAATTTCAGTTTAATTTCCAGGAGGCCATACAAGACAGTGTTACCAACATGATTCTAAGCCAGCTGATAAGTCTAATTTTTTACTTCTGCACTATCAATTGGATTTCAACCAAATTTCATTTGTACTATGTGTACAATAACAAATATGACTCTGAGTATTTTTAAGAGCAACCAGGGCTGACAACTGTTAATAAATGCTCTCTCTATTATTTTATCCTATTACCAATATATCATAAAGTATGCAAACCAAGAGCTCTAAACTTTGCACACGTATAGTACCTAACATTCTAAATTAATTTGGGGTAACTAATGTACGTCAATGCTGCCAACATTATTTAATCCTTCTGATAAGTCCAATTTTTAAATGCATGTAACTTCTATACTAACAAATGGATTTTATCCAAAATTGGCACAGTAAAAGATCATAACATTTTAGATTGATTCATAAATTCTAAGAAAAGTAGGCTCTTTAGTTCGTCACGGAACTGCTTGCTTTTTTTGTGTGACAGGCTGTAATGAGGCTCTTATCCTCTGATGCTATTTGTACAGGCCATGCATGTATAACATTTTTGTGTTGGCTGTTGACTGGTGTTGAAGCCATTCTTATATTTGGGTTCTGTTTATATTTTACCAGGGCAGTGGCTTTTGTGGGTATCTACTCACATAACGTAACGGCGGTGCTTTTTGAGGATCCAACCAGCCTTTGGGCTGACTACCTAACAGACAGACAGACTGAGGGTTTTATACAGTTTATTTGCATACTGACCTCATGTGGTGTGTAAGTTAATGTGATTTAACCTTAAATTCTTGAACATGTGTTTGCTTCAACTCCCGGTACCAAACTAATGGCTTAGCATGTGATCAGGTTTATGATTATTATCTTATCATCATCATCATCATCATGAACCAGCTCGTTTCCCGGGTGCTGTGAATGAGTACTCTCCATTTAGTTCCCTCCAAGAATGTTTCCTCTTCTATGATCCGCTTCACCTCTCCCTGCAAGATCATTTCTAATCTGGTCGATCCATCTTTTCCTCGGTCGACCTCTTGGTCTCTTGCCTTTCAGTTCTTTCTCAAACCACACTCTAGCTGTTCTTTGTGTGTCCATTCTCTTGAGATGACCGAACCATTTCAGCCTGGCTTCAACACAGATCTCATTAAGAGATTGTTCTACTTGAACAAGATGGCATATCTTATCATTTTTTATTTTGTCCCTCCTTGTCTCCTGAATCATAGTTCTTAAAAACTTCATCTCCACCGCCTGTAGTTTAGTGGTATTTCTCTTGGATTGGGGACAGGTTTCTAAGCTATATGTAGTAACAGGTACAAAGAAGCTCTTGTAGAGTATTAGTTTTGATCTTAAAGGAACTTGCTTGTCCCAAAGAAACCCTTTCACGAGATAAAATTGTGCTCCATGTCGAACTCTACTAGTGATTTCTGCAGATGGCTGGTTATCTGTGGACACTACACTGCCAAGGTAACAGAACTGATGTACTTGTTCTAACTTTGTACCATTCAGAGTGATGTTAGTACAGATGTTTTGTCGACTGACAGGCATCACTACCATTTTGGACTTGCTTATATTCAGACCAAATTGCTTGAATATATCATTCCAATCATTCAGCTTCTGTTGTATTTCAGCCTCATTTTCACCCCATATTACATCATCATCTGCAAACACTAAAGCTTTAAACTCAGAGTCTTATTGAGTCTCTTAACTCTCTTCATTATTTCATCCATTACAGTACCGGTAATGAATAAAAGTGGCGATAGAGCTCTGCCTTGTGGTACACCCTGTTTAGTCTCGAACCACTCTGAATAGCCATCACCTATTTGGGCACAACTTAGCCTATATATTAAATAATTGGGAAGAAATTTCACCTTTTACTAAAACTGAAATATCTAGAGAAGTAATAGTGCTGGCTTGAGAGACAATGCACATTAAGCATTATCCATGGAGCTCCAACTTGCTTGATTCTGTTATCGTGCATTATTCATTTCACCAAGGCCATTCAGGCCACGGAGTGAAGGGTGGAGTCGAGTGGCTTTAACACTGGGTGCCTGGTGCATTTTAACAGCTTCCGTTCTTCGAGGTTGGGTATGCAATTAACACAATGATGAGTGTGAGGCGAACCTCAATACAGATGTTATAAAAATGAACTGAGACGGTATCTGTCTGTTCAGGTCATTGACATATTGTGTGTACAACAATCGGAGTTTATTTACTCTGGTTAAAAGACGATTTGTTAAACATCTTCCACACAACTGGAATAATTATTCTCCTTTCATCTTTGGCAACAGTGATTTGTACAAAACTGCTATCATGCTAGATATGTACGGTATGTCTTGCAGAAGCCGCATACAGGATATTTTCATTTCACATGCATGAACACTCACATTCTATTATGCTATTACCAGTTCACTTACCCAACTTGCTACATTTTTATTTTTAAAATGATAACGCTCCAGATATTTTACTTCAAGCAAAGCTGCTCAACACAGAATTACAGGCATAGTTCAAGTTAAATCAAGATCTTAGTGTTGTTTTGCTATATGACAGTGTAAAGTGTCAGTAATGGTACTCATAGTCAACAATATCTATTGTGTCCACTTGCCTGTAGCATGTGTGATACCTATAAGAGGTCGATTTTTCTGGCTGTTTTTGGAAATATGTTTGTAAAATTTCAATTGAGCAAAAACTTTATTGTTACAATGCACTATAATTAAAAGTAATTTTTAAAACAGCTAGAAAACCTGGACCTCAATAAACTCAAGACACCCAGCAATGTAGCTGGGCATACACATCAAAGTACTGTACATGGGGCTGATAACAAATATGTTCCAAGAAATAACAAAAACATAAGCTCCGGAACACATCCCAAGGGAATGTATATATCCTGCAACACCTGCACATTACGTCTGGAATAATAGCAATAATAGAAAGATTGTTTCAGGAACTATATGCAGAATGTATAATGCTTCACCTACAGAAACATAAAGAAATTATTTATGCCTGTTATTGCTTCATGTTGTAGGGGCTACGTGTCTTTATCAGGTCTTACAATCTTCCCTAATAAATCTAAAATAAGTACTCCCCTTATATAACAGCTTAGGCTTTCACGGCCGGCGTTCATAATTAAATACAAGTTTTTCGGGCTTGGACCACGGCCTACAAGCCCGAAAAACTTGTATTTAATTACTCCCCTTATAATATTAAATTGAGCCTGTATTGAAATAATCTTGTTTTAATTATAAAATTCTATTATTTCTTTAATTTAAAATGTAGTCAGTCATTTGCCCCTCCCCTTTCCCTTAATAATCATCTTAATTTTTTGTATATCCGTTTTTCTTCAAGGTTAAGATCTGTAGCAGTGTTTATGCATTTATGGGCATCCTCTGTAGGCCCCTAGCACCTTTCATTTCCCGTCCTTGTGACGTTTTGTCCCTGGTTTGTGGGACGGTATCTTCTTAGAGCAGAGAATGGTTGTCAGCGTAGTTTCAGGGTTCAGTTGAGCTGTCATTCCTAGGTCTCCACCTCTGTTGGGACAGAATACCGGTACATAATATTTATAATTAAAAATCAAGTTTTTAATTTTGTCTTTGACTTACAAGATCAATATGACTGAAATAAGAAATTTAAATAATTTATCACTCATAGAAGTACAGTACACAAGTTCAGTCTATTCTTACAAACTTGAAACTACTTTTACCTGCAGTTCATAATGACAAACAATTACCAGCATGAGCTTGCACGTTGAGTTGGACAAAGATGATACTGATGTTGGGTACTCCCTGCTTTCTGAGCCCTGATTTATAAAACCTGAAGTTTCATGCCTGACAAATGCAACAATTATCCAATACAGTCATCCCTCGTTATACACGTTTTCGCTATAACGCGATATAAAAACATTGTACATAATTGTATAAAATAAAATATGTACAAGTTAAGTTGCAGATTCAGTCATCCTGTGGGACGATTTCGTGATGGAGTGTGCAGAGCTGCAAGGCGGCGCCCGGCGTAGTCAGTCTCAAAGAGAGTGCTGAGTAGCTGTGTTGCCTTGTTCCAGTGTTGACTGGCGGCATGTCGTCATTATTAAAGAGAGCATTGAATTAACTAGCTGTGTTTTATTGTTTCTACAAACTTTATGGAGAAAAGACAGTGTGATCAAAATGCTTCCAATAACAAAAAGCGAAGGAAATCAATAACACTTGAAGAAAAGATGAAAGTTATAAAGCGATATGAGCGCACTGTGGACATTGTCAGAGCAACAGGAATCTCGGAATCAACTCTGAGAACCATAAGAAGTCAAGCAGAAAAGTTAAAGAAAGCTGCAAAAGTGCGACCAGAACATTTCTGTCAATATGAGAAAAGAGGACCCACGGCTTTAAAGTCTCCAGAGATCTCCTCACTTGTTGTTAGGAGGAAATGCATCTCGGGACCATAAAATCAAACCCCTGTTGGTTTATCATTCTGAGAACCCACGAGCACTCGATTGCATTTCTTTATCCCTCAAAGGCTTTTTATTTTTCCCTCGAAATAGTCCATAACACCTATCTAACCCATATTATAACACATTCACTTTACTCGTTTTCATATTACGCGATGATTACTCGGAACGAATTCATAGCATAACATGAAGTATAACATAGTATACAGGGATACCTGTGATGTTGTTTTGCTATATGACAGTGTAAGTGTCAGTAATGGTACTCATAGTCAACAATATCTATTGTGTCCACTTGCCTGTAGAGGATAGCATGCGTGATACCTATAAGAGGTCGATTTTTCTGGCTGTTTTTGGAAATATGTTTGTAAAATTTCAATTGAGCAAAAAGTTTATTGTTACAATGCACTATAATTAAAAGTAATTTTTAAAATAGCTAGAAAACCTGGACCTCAATAAACTCAAGACACCCAGCAATGTAGCTGAGCATTCACATCAACAAATAACACAAACATAAGCTCCAGAGCATTTCCCAAGGCAATATGATGGAGGAATTATCACATGACAATAGTACTAGTAACTTACAGTCAATTTCTTCCTTTTGAATGAAATAATTCTCTGACATTGACTCTTCAAGATATCCATTTCACTTATAGCTGATACTTTTCAGATTACATTT
This sequence comes from Meconema thalassinum, assembly GCA_946902985.2. Taxonomy (NCBI): domain Eukaryota; kingdom Metazoa; phylum Arthropoda; class Insecta; order Orthoptera; family Tettigoniidae; genus Meconema; species Meconema thalassinum. The sequence goes on from OX336392.1 coordinate 17,117,327, forward strand.
CTCTATGGTTCCTGACCCGGTCGGAGACTGGAAGCAGGCTGTGGATTTTCATTTTTCATTTCTCTATGGACTGGCTGCGTGGCGCAGTGGTAAACGTTATCACCTGCTGTGTTCATGGTTTCAGGATTGAATCCTGACGCAGTCAGTTATTTGAGGGTGCGTAAATGCAAGGGAGCCGTGTGAGTAGTTTCACTAGGATGTTCAAGATCCCCTTTGGGCAATGTTCTGTCACCCAAGCATTTCGAAAAGCCACAGTATGGGGTTAAAAGGGATGTAAAACCTATGACCTTGTTATTATTACCGTATGTACAGTTCACATTTGAATGTGAACAAGCAATTGAAGACCTCGTTTCCAAAACTCACTAAGTCAAAAATGATGATTTTTCAGGAGAGACATTTTTTGAACCGGAGCCTACTTTGACAATATTACTTCATTATGAATTAAAGAGACGTTTTTCAAATTAATATGCAGAACAGTGATAACGAACCAAAACCCTATTTTGAAGTTATTAACGTTAAAATGCCAATTTTTTTCCAAAAGTAAACTAGGTCACTTGACTTAGGTCAATTCTGGAAAGGAACTACAGACTTAGTGAGTTCTGGAATAAAACATCTACTTGCACATGCTAAGTTACACATTTGGTAGATCGGAAGCAAGCACGTAAAGCAATGGGATTTTAGTGATTTATTCTAGATTGCTCAAAATTCCCTTGAAAATCAATGAGGAACAGAAAAATGTTATTGAATTGTCCAATACCTGGCATTAAAAAATACAAATATATAACAAATAAATTCCAAGAACAAACACACTTGCTCTTCAGCAGTGTATTTCTGTGTGATCAACCAGATCTGCATCATCACCGAAGTTCTTCAGAGCTTTATTGTAGTACAACTGACCTTGTTCAGACAGAGAAACAAACTTCAGAAGTGCTGCAACATCTTTCTTCTTCTCTGAAGATATTTTATTGCATTCCTCTACTACATGGACCAATCTGTATGAGTTCCTCCAAGAATGGACTGATTTCTTCTTTAACACTTCGTATTCATTGAAGTCTCCATTGTAGGTATTCTTGTCAAACACTTCTTTCTTTCCTTTTTTGTACAGAAGAACACGCTGCTCCCTCATCAAGAATGGGAGCTTAGTTTTCATTACATTATTTGCGCTCCTTTTAAAATCAAGTAGCCGCCAATCTCTCTTTAAAAGTTTAACAGCTCCATGTTTTTCCAGAATAGCATGATAATCTTGTGGCTCTAATAGTTTTTCACGAGTTCTGTACACTTTTTCGATTCTTCCAAACACTCGGTCCGGAGGCAAAAAAACTGTGTCCTCTTATAGGAAATACGTGTTCCACTTTATTAAAAATGTCACTTTTGTTTACATAATCTAGCAAGAAGCCCACGATGGTCGAGTTCTTGTTTTGACTTGTGGCAGAGTCTGAGAACAGTCTCAATGTTTTCTGAGAATTAATGCCTTCTGGTTTTGCTTCTTGACGAACCCTCTCTTCAAGACAGAGTAGGAAGTTATGCAAGGCTGATGCAACTTCGTTCGATCCTCTTCCAGACTGATCTTCTGTCCAAGAATATATGAATGTGTTTTCCACATTTTGGACGTTTTCATGAATTATAAAAGTTAGGTTGTACAACCAAAGCTGTCGAGCATAAAACGTCTCGGAAATTCTAATCATGGGAAGGGGCTGGTTCCGTTGCATGTCAAATGCTACTTTCAGAACATTATCTTCCTCTCGCTTCAAAATTTCATAAAATTTTTTGGCTCGTAATTTGTGCAATCTGTAACATCCCATCAGGTCTGCCCTTTCGGCTGGTGATGTAGAATTATTTTGTATCTTGATTTGTAATTCTTCACAGTATGAACATGTGTCGGTTTTCGGGTGCCCAAACCCGATATTGAATCGTGTTTGGAAAATTCTATGAAATTTGCTATAAGATGCGACTGATTTTGAAGCACTTACCCTGGCCTCTCTCCACAATCGCCAAATCTTCTTGACGGAAAGTGTTGGGTCCATGTAAACTCGTACGCTCTTTGCCCTCCCATAATGGCTTTCTCTGCACTTCAATGTCTTAATGAAATTAACAATTGAAACCTCAGTTTCCATGTCTTTGGCTTTAATACGACCACCGCCCCTGTTCTCTTTACATTGTTCACCTGTAGCATTGAAGTTCTTAGATAAACGATTCAATCTGAATCTACTCATTCCTGTTACCGAACAGAAAGATTGAGCACAAACTCGTATAATCTGGCCGGCTTTCCTCCGTATAAAATATTGTGTTAATAACCTAGCACGGGGATTGCCTACATTTCTTGGTCAATGTGATTTTGGTTCTTTTGTTACAATATATTTTAAAAGGAAGTTATCTTGCTCTACTTTTGATTTGTTGTCATACAGTTTGTCACGGAAATGAGTGATGTCTTCTTGACTCAACAATCCTACCTTGCAAGTATAGTTCGGTCTTCCAGCATGATTACAAGCGATACAAGATGCAGGGTGAGCACTTGAACTGTTTCTTGCATGCTTGCGTTTTGTTTTATCCCAGGTGTTTACATCTTTTCTTCTCTTCCTGCTTCGACCGGAATCTTCTAGAGGACTCTTTAATCCTTCTAAATCAAAGTCACTCATCTTGTACACTTTCTTAAAATGTAGAAACTTTCTCTTAAACACAGCTCATCAACATACGACACATGAAACAGCCAAGAGGTTACTGGCAGGAAACAGGCACGTTAGACTTAGCAGAGTTCAGAAGACATCACGGCTTGGCGGGAAACAGGAGCTTACTCGTACGCATGCGCATTAGACTTAGCAGAGTTTGGAAGACATCACGGCCTGACTTAGTACAGTTTTGAAAAAAAATGCAATATCCTACGTAACAATTTATGATGACATAGTGAGTTCTGGAATAAAATATTAGTAGCATACATAGGTCTACACCTTACGAACAAGATCCAACGGATTTCTCAATTTCGTCCAAAACTGACTTAGTGAGTTTTGGAAACGAGCTCTTCAATTGTGATGTGAGGAGCTTTCTCTTTGTACTTCACATGAGATGTGGAGCACTGGAAGCTCTCTTGTAATTGTCAATCTATTAGAGACAAAACGGAAGGAAGCTTGTAGTAGTTTTACATGACTTAATCTTTTGATCATAAGCCACAAGTCCTCCTTTTTTACATGGAATTTAGAACACTGGACATGACATTGGAAATCATGTTGTGTGACTTCTGCATCAAGAACATTATTGTTTGGGTGAGGCTTTCAGACTCATCACACTTAAAGCATCACAAGTCAGGGGCGTATATACAATTTTTTTCAGGGGAGGGGAACTGACTATCCTGAAAAATTGTGAGTATTCTCAGGGGATTGTCACCGCAAAATACCCAAAAATATCAACCAATATCTTACAGCATATAACTTTGTGTAATTATTTGAGATAAGATTCTAAGTCTATACAGCCTACAATAATTAGTGGCAATACAAAAAAATTGTAAAATACAACACAACACACAAATACAATTTTATACTTAATGAATTTTTTATCAAGATCTGTGCAGTATGAAATATTTGTCAATTTACTAAGCAGAAAGGTAAAGAGTTTTTTTTGTTCTTTTTTTTTACAAGTTGATAATATATTACTCAAAAGTACCGTACTGTGAAATTCACAGTTTTGCCTCAAAAGGCTGAGTGTACCCCGTTTCAGCCCACAGACCAGAATTAAAATTTCTTCGCAGAGCCGGGAATCGAATTAGGACGTCTGGGGTGGCAGCCAAGAATGCTACCCACTACACCACGAGGCAGAATAATTTCGATCTTAATATTGTTTTTAACTTAGCCAATGAGTTAAGATTAGGGTACAACCAAATTTACAATTATTTTATGCTCATAACAAAGCAACACTTTCTTAATTTTTATTGGCTTTTTTCGGAGGGGGCTGGAGCCCCCTCAGCACCCCCCCTTATATACTCCCCTGTCACAAGGCTTTATAGTGAGTTGACTTGAGATTGTGTCCAGTTTGTTTTCAGGGTGAATAGATGTAAACTTAATGAGTTCAACCCTTTGACTTTCAAGGTTACGTGTTGGTGCCAAAACTCTTAAGCCCGGTTCACAATAGCCCGGGAACGAGAAGCTAATAGTACCCCGGGAAGGACAACGGGAAACATGGTCAAGTTTCATGTTTGACGTTCTCGGAGCTTCCCGGAGCCAATCAGAAATGTTGTACATGCACATGCGCAGTACGGAAGGAGTAGCCAGCGATGTAAACATAACCTGTGAATGAGCTCACTAAACTTGCTTCTCTAAAGCGCACAATGTGTGTTTAATAAAGTTATTATAACCCTCTGGAATATTTCAGTTGTGTAATTGGTGTTTATTAGTGGGCGCTTTCTGATTGTTTTAATATTATTACACTATAGCTGATCGCGCGCTCATGTACAAGTTCACGTTCCCGGGCCAATTGTGAACCGGGGCCCCGGGAAGCTTCGCGTTCTCGTTCTGGTTCTCGTTTCCGGGCCAATTGTGAACCAGCCTTTAGGGTAACGATCCATCGTTGACGCTTGAAAACAGTAATTTTCAGGGAATATAAAGAAGGCAATTTTAACTACGTTTATATTTCGCAGGAACATCTTTATTCTTAGAGCCTGAAACATGTGCTCACAGAGTTTCGTTTCTTGTTTACGTCGTGGTTGGTGGCAAACGCGTGTATTTTTCTCAGTTTTCTTTGGTAATTTTGGAATCTTGACAATTACCATGCTATCAAATATATAGAGTTTCTTTTAACATGAATTGTAGATTTGACAAGTGAATTCCATTTCCCAAAATTACTCCAAAAATGACAAATCTGAAATTTGTATTTTATTTTCCATTTTTTTTTTTTGCATTGAAATCATATGGCTCAGGGACATGACTTGTGATTTATACACTCCATGTTTATAATATTGGTTTCTCTTCCATCTCATTTTAAAAGAAGTGTGAGCACAGCTTGGTAAATATGGCTGACAGGTTTCACATATCCATCAGATGACAGCTTGAAAGTGAAAGGGTTAAGCCTGTTTTTATGAATTCGACATGCAAGCTGCCCTCTGGGTGTCAAATAACAAAGTTTGCACCCAAGGCCATACGATATTATTATTATGAGACTGTTTTTTTATAGTGTTTATATGCCAGTTGTAATAATATTCTACTTTCAGTTAAGGTATATGGGTGGGTTTTTGTATGTTCTTTATTTTATTATAAATAATATTACTCGAAACAAGCGGCTTCGGTGGCGTAGTCGGTAGCATGCTGAACTGCTATGCCCAAGATAGCGGGTTCAAACCCGGCCGAAGTCGTCGTTTTTTTTTAAGAGCGTTAAAAATCCTTCAGTATGCCTTCCTTCAGAGGGGAAGTAAAGCCGGTGGTCCCATGTTTCATACTGTCCCTACTTCTGGAGATGATGACATAGATTCTTTGACATAAGTAATCTCTGATTTTCCCTTACCCTGTGAAGGAAAACCCTTCATATAATCAATGAGCAACATCTACCTTTTTGAGTTTTCCTATATAGATTTCTGTCATGCTAAAAAAAAAGCCATGCTTGAGTCACATGGGTGTTTGATACTAAATTATAGTACCGGTATCTTGAAGAAAAAAAAATATATCCTACAATTCTTCTAGGTTTTTCTGTGTCTTTTCTGAAGAGTCCAATTTGGTACACTTGGTGCACCTGGGCAAAACCCCACAAAAGACACGGCAAAAACCTAGAAGAATGGCTTGATTTTTATTACTTGGCCATGAAAGTCAATATGCCATCTTTATTAGCATGTGTTTTATGGTTACTTGTCCCAAAGCATCCTTATTCGATATGCACCAGTGTTACTATTCTATATCGAAACTCTCAAAATGATGGCAAATTCCTGCTCATCCCTCCTACCAGAGATGCCCAGTTGTATTGTAGAGAAGAGAAAGAAAACTTTACTTTTGCTTTGTCATTATGAACTAGTTAGATTTTTATTTCACTCATGACTTTAAGGCTAATTCTAGATCATTATAAAATATTCTGTAATAAACTTAAAACTGTTAAAAGTCACATGGCTTCACTTCATTTGTTGATGGACCTTTAAGTCTTTCATTATTAGCATATGTACACAGCAAAGTTCTGTTCTTAATCACTGAAGCACAGCGGACACTAGCAATGGCCTCGAGCCTGTTTGATGTTCTCTGGTTGGCCATGGTGCACTGCAACTTTATATATATGGACTGAGCTGTCCAGGGGCATATCTGGATTGTCTTGTCCATAGCCATGCAAGCCTCTGTCTTTGGAGTCCAAAACAACGATGTGATCCCCCACTGAAATAAAAACAAGGTGTCATATTCAAAATCAAATTGTATTATACACACATCATGTGGGTGTGGTAGAATTGAGGAGCAGAGTAGAAAAAGAGGCGACACCAACGAAAAGTACTCAACATACGACAGAAATGTATTGTTGTCAATCAAATTAGACTATGTGTAAGTATGAAACAGAAGACAAATAATTATAACAGTTGCAAGGTTGGATAATGCTTCTTCTTAGAACCAGTACCTTGTTATGCCTCCTCGTGCATTTCATAAATCTTCAACTCACTCGGGCATATTTTTGATTAGAGCTTCCAGCCAGCCAAAGCCCAATTTGTCCCACACCTCTTTCGCTACTCTATATCTTTTGAAGTGTTAAGTAGTGGTGGTTGAAGATAAGGTTTCACTGTTGCACAACAACCAGATTTTTCAAGACAAATATTTTTGAAGTTAAAATGATGCAATTTGTATTATATCACCTTATATGCAGAAGAATTGATAGTATGCACTGGAAAAGCAGAGTGCACCAACACAGAATAGGAGCATTCGTCAAGTGGTCATTGCATGTCTTGAGCACTGACCAGATTTTTCCAGTGGCTGGTATGTCAGATATACTAGGAAAAGAAACTCATACTCCCAACAGTTAACTCAGCTGGTTGTTTCATCTCAGATGCACGAGATGCAAGGCTGCACGAGCAAGAATATCCAAGCTGCTCCATGTACTTCGATCCTCACTGCTGCACATTGTAAATAGATTGTATGATACTTCCTGTCATTTCTCACTTAATTAACATTTATATTTATTTATGGAAAGGTAGCCTCCGTGGCTTAGGCGGCAGCACGCCGGCCTCTCACCGCTGGGTCCGTGGTTCAAATCCCGGTCACTCCATGTGAGATCTGTGCTGGACAAAACGTAGGCAGACAGGTTTTTCTCCGGGTACTCCGGTTTTCCCTGTCAAAAATTTCATTCCAGCAACACTCTCCACTATCATTTCATTTCATCTGTCATTCATTTAATCATTGCCCCAGAGGAGTGCGTCAGGCCTCGGCAGCCGGCACAGTTCATCTCCTCGCCGCTAGATAGGGGCTTCATTCATTCCATTCCTGACCCGGTCGGAGACTGGAAGCAGGTTGTGGATTTTCATTTTCATTTATTTATGGAAAGACCCGCAGAGACAAAATCAGAAACAAGGAAATTGGGGAGAAAACAGGATTCCCAAAGTTACAAGACAAAATAGAGATCAGTAAGCTAAAATGGTATGGACATATGATGCGAATGGGTGAAGACGAGTCCCGAAGTGATTATTTACTGAGAAAGTCACGGGAAGGCCGAGGATGAGGTGGATGGATGCAGTGAGGGAGAGCGTTGAGAAAAGAGGAGTGAAAGTGGAGGATGTACTGGAAGAGGGACGAGAGTGGTGGAGAGACAGAAGAGTATGGAGGTCCTTGATTCACACTCCGACCCAGATCACTGGAACCGGGAAATGAAGAAGAAGAACATTTATTTATGTATTTATTTGCCAATGTGGATATAGTTCCTTGTGGCAAATCACAATAAAACTACAATCGAGTACGCCTACTGTATAAATGTACCCAATATTTAACAATGGTTTACATTCCAGAGAAACAAAATAATAATTAGTGATTGCGGGATAATAATACCATACATCCTGGATTAAGGAAGCTCAGAAAGATGCAACACTCTGGAGGTTCAAATGTTAGAAAAGGATATGTTTCAGAGCAGAGATAAAGGGATACATTTTGGAGCAAACTTTAGAAGGGTTTCAAGTCAAAAGAACTACAAATACCAGAAGATCAAAGGCAGCAGCTTAGCAAATGTATGAAGGAGAACTGAGAGAGAGAAGAAAATCATTAGTAGTCAATTTGCAAATAAAAGAATTACCCTCTCCTGGAAGTAATTAAAATTATAACTTTTCTGTCATTCAATGCAAAGTAATTCCAATCACTGGGACGTGTGAAAAATAACCTGAAAAAAAAAAAAAAAAAAAAAAAAAAAACATGTGATTAAAAAATATACAGGGTGTATCTTAATTATACCGACAAAAAAATCAGGGACGCACTGCGTGTTATGTAAAATACAATGCCGCAATCGGATTGTCGGAGAAAATTTTTCCCTCCGAGAAAATGAGGTTACTTTGTTATTTCCGGGCGCGCGATTCAAATCTACGAACTCGCCGTATTTGCTGAGCTAGAGAGCAAGCCGCTGGCCACTGCTGTGCTTCAAGCAAGGGAAGGGAGTGTGATAGAAGGCGATAGAGATATGCTGGCGGGCATGCACAAGTTTCCTCGATCGCCTCGGCTTGCCGCATGCCCGCCAGCATATCTCTGTCTCCTTCTATCACACTCCCTTCCCTTGCCTGAAGGACAGCAGTGGCCAGCGGCTTGCTGCCTGGCTCAGCAAATACAGCGAGTTCGTAGATTTGAATCGCGCGCCCGGAAGTAACAAAGTAACCTCATTTTCTCGGAGGGAAAAATTTTCTCCGCCAATCCGATTGCGGCATCGTCTTTTACATAACACGCAGAGCGTCCCTGATTTTTTTGTCAGTATAATTAAGATACACCCTGTATACCAGATGAATCAGCTGCGCCTAATAATAATGTTTTATGCAGCCCAACTATCGTTGTTATCAGGAAGGTCGATGTTTCTCTGTTTGCATCCCGTACGGTACAGTGAGATTCTTTTTCTGGAGCGGGGCCAGCGGCCAGTTCAGGCGCGCGCACGCCTTCAGCCAGCCAACCGAAGTCGGGCCGCAGATAAAAACATTAACTTCAACCCAACGAGGTGAGCTAACCAGGGTCACTAAACTTTTATCAACGAGGGTGTGAAGTGTCAGCACAGAGATAAGAAGGTAACGTAAAAAAAAGCATGAGCAATGCGCTGGCAACATGTGGCGCTAATTGTCAAAATCCAGCCAATACGAGCCCGCAGCGCCCATTTCATATCGTCCCCGCCAAATATGCCAGGTAGTGGACTCAGTCATGGTTCCGTATTGGTTGACAATCAAGTATAATATAAATTGGGAGATCCGCCTGATCAATTCACAATTACATATATAGGGCTATATTAATCCCATATGGTACATGTTTCGGGGCCTGGCCCCTTCATCAGCCAAAAATACAAATCATCAGTAAAATCATAGGATATATCATCAAATGTAGATTAACATGAAAAAGAATGGATAACAATGAAACATACTAAAAATGAAAGATGGAAGTGGTGAATAAAACACTCAAATGTAACAAAAATAGAAAGACACTTAAAAATGTTACAGGCAAACAGATGAAAAGAAACCATTAAAATAACATATTAAAAGGGCACTTTAAGTGCTTGTCAAAACAAGTCTTTAGTGAGTCCTTATACCTAATAATACCATCAGGGTATCGTGTCTAAATATTCCATGTTAAAACGCTGAAAATATTGTTAAAAACTCCAGTCTATTGGACCTGGCTGTTCCGTCTTCCCCTATCACCTTCCCCTTAACCCCTCCCAAACCCCGCCTCTCCACTGCCACGAAAGCGCTCCTCTACCTCCCCTCTTTCCTTCCCGCATCTTGCTCTGCTTGCGAGCTCAGCTGTTTGTTATTGCACTTCCAAGTCTGTTGACGCAGCGCTTCCTGCTTCGGACACCCGGTGTTCGTAAGTTATTTTTTCTTTCATATCGGCCTAAAGAGCCCTATTTTCACTAATATTTTTCGTTCCCTACACTTTATCTTTTCTATTCTAAATTTTCTTTTCTAAAATTCATTTTTTGTTTCCTCCTTAGGACCTCGGGAACATTTTTGGACTAGTCATATGTCAACAAGTTTTTAAGGATTTCCCTTTGATTCTATCCTCTGTCCAACTTGGCTTGTTCGAAGTGTTGGTCTTTCAACAGCAACTTTCTCCTTTTAACAGCCAGGTCCAATAGACTGGAGTTTTTAACAATATTTTCAGCGTTTTAACATGGAATATTTAGACACGATACCCTGATGGTATTATTAGGTATAAGGACTCACTGAAGACTTGTTTTGACAAGCATTTAAAGTGCCCTTTTAATATGTTATTTTAATCGTTTTTTTCATCTGTTTGCCTGTAACATTTTTAAGTGTCTTTCTATTTTTGTTACATTTGAGTGTTTTATTCACCACTTCCATCTTTCATTTTTAGTATGTTTCATTGGTATCCATTCTTTTTCATGTTAATCTACATTTGATGATATATCCTATGATTTTACTGATGATTTGTATTTTTGGCTGATGAAGGGGCCAGGCCCCGAAACATGTACCACATGGGATTAATATAGCCCTGTATATGTAATTGTGAATTGACCAGGCGGAGCTCCCAATTTATATTATACTTAAATATGCCAGGTTCTTACTCTTGAAATACAGAGTATAGCTACTGTGAGACAATAGCTTCTTTTAGGTGGCAAGAAGCCTATGTACTAGCGGCTTCGGTGGCGCAGTTGGTAGCAAGCTGAGCTTCTATGCCCAAGATCACGGGTTCAAACCCGGCTGAAGTCGTAGGATTTTTTAAGAACATTAAAAATCCCTCAGTATGTCTTCCTTCGGAGGGGAAGTAAAGCCGGCGGCCCCATGTCATAGATTTATGGCATGTTAAAGAACCTTCCACTAATTACACCAGTGTGAAGCTAAATTAATATAGGTTAAACATTTGACTAACGTTCTTAGGTTCCTACATTCGTCGTCAAGAGCCGACTGCAGTGGCATCTGGTAACTAATTTCTGAACTAGTTGTTCGATGACGGTGGCGTTTCGCGGCAAAAGTTGAAACTACTTGAAAATTGACCGTCAGTAGTCCTTACTTGAATTAAAACAGATACACACACTAATACAGTCATCACAATTAACACCAGTTATCAGACAGATTCTACACACACCCAAAGTAGAGGGGGCTACATGACCGCGTTGTCGTAGCCCCTAAACTGAGGAACCAACGACCTATGTACTAAACTCCGTTCAAGCAATCTGCGAAGTGCTAGTGTGAAAATATGTAGTCTGCGCACAGGAGTGGCCAATGAGGCGCGATGCCACTGAATAATAAGCACAGGTGGGAGGCACGACCAACTCTCGCAATGACTGGGCTGCCAAGCTCCACCCATAGCATTCCCTTTTCACTCCTCTGTGTGACGTCATGCCGAAACCTACTTCACAGATTCCGTGGATGAGGTATAGAAACTGTAACTCTTCATGTCATGCATCCAGAAAGTAAGCTGAGACACTGTCCACTTCAACTAGGACTGGAGCAGAGTGTAGAAGAATCTCAATAAAAATGGTTTGGCCACAAGAATGCCCAAGGCCTACTCTGAAAAGAGAGCTAGTTGGAAAAAGACCAAGAGTAAACTGGAGAAAGCACTAAATTGCAGAATCTGAAGTGATCCTTTCCCGGCAATTAATATTGCAACTTTTCACTCGGTCAACACGAAATATTTTAGAACTAAAAAGGTTCATTCTGGTTCCGTATTGATAAACTAATTAGTATAAACAGGTTAAAGGTTCCGCCTGATCAATACTTTATTAAATATAATCACTGTGTGGTCATTAGTGGGACATGTTTCGAGGCCTAATTAATAGTTTTGGCCCCTTCATTAGCAAATATCACAGAAAATTATACAAGATATCGGCTAATGAAGGGGCCTCGAAACATGTCCCACTAATGACCACACAGTGATCATATTTAATAAAGTATTGATCAGGCGGAACCTTTAACCTGTTTATACTAACACAAAATAATCGCAATTACTTGAAAAAGCGAAAAACAGCCTTAATTTTGGGATTATTTTGTGTTGACCAATTGAAAAGTTGCAATATCAAATGTCAATAAGGGAACACTGAAAAACGGCTTCCGAGTTCTCTATCTTTTACCGGGCCATGACGAGAGCAACTTCACATTCGTGGAGCTTGTATGCTTGTATACAATACATGTGTTGTACCCCTAGAGTACGCTACCCCCATCCCCTATACAAAATCTCCAACAAATCAAAATTCTAAACATTTAATCTAAAAACCTATAAATTACAACCTATAAATTACAAGACTAATAATTAGCACATACATGAACCCAAGTAGCCTCGTAGCCCAGGCAACGACCCGGGAAAGGTTTACGACTCGGTAGGAATGTTAGGATTCCGCCGACCTAGCACACGAAACCTATAAGAACCCCGGAGGTCAAACACCCAGGATCATTCGATCACTCAGTCTGTCATAGTGCACCGACGTGACGAACCTCTGCTGTTGGCTGAACAGGTAAGTGTCTCAAGCGATCACTACACTCACCACCACACTACACTTACATCCCCCTGTGCTTGGATTGTAATTATTTTTATTGATTATCATTTGAACTGCTATTTGCCAGTGTACCTCAAGATCGAAGTACACATTAAATTCAGAAACACTAGAAGCCACTGGTCTTATTCTTTTATTTATCTAGCTAATAAGATCCTACCCTATTAGATCCCCTTTAGGTAGGACATAGAATTAGTCTTATTGTTCATTTGTTTAATTGCTTCTTGTCGTCAGCTGAGCGCTAATGCTCAACGCTGACAATAGTGGATTTCCCGTCAGCTCGCCTGCTCACGTCTCGCAATAGACTGCATGACGCAGCTGTTGTGCACAGTGTAATAACTTAATTGCCCTTCCAAACACCCCCTCACTTAGAACTACCCCATCAAACAGTACATTGGGGAGTTCTCCTTGCTGATCGCAGTGTCGATCTCCATTCACTAAATACACCCGACCTATTACAGCATTTGCCAAGCTCGCCCCCTATTTAGACTAATTTCATCCCTTAGATTAATAATTTGTACAGGCTACCCTAACAGGAACCTTACACATGGTATGTTCAGTGTTAAGGATGCATGGATGCTAAAACCATGATCTAATGAGATTAGGTCTGGTTGGTACTGAAAGCACATTGGTCTGCCAACAACTAATACAAGTCCTCTAATAATCTCACTAAGCTTGTGCAGTATTTGCCTCGAAATGCCAGTGATTCCGTATTCTGCATTACACCTCATCGAGAAACTAGCCAACAGTCGTCTCTAAGAAAATAAATTTTGAGTGCACACGAGATAGCCCAAAAGACAGTATTTCATGAGAATTATTATCTTTATGGCAGAACCGAATTACATTTCTTGATTCCGCTTCAATTTATTCATTCGTTAATTTTACACACCTGGTCCAATTCATCAGCTTGTTTGATATGACGTATCACCATTGTGATAATTCGTATGTAGGTGTGTGTTATTCCTCATGAAATGAAATGAAAATCCACAGCCTGCTTCCAGTCTCCGACCGGGTCAGGAATGGAATGAATGGAGCCCTCATCTAGCGGCGAGGATATGAACTGTGCCGGCTGCCGAGGCCTGACGCACTCCTCTGGGGCAATGATTAAATGCATGACAGATGAAATGAAATGATAGTGGAGAGTGTTGCTGGAATGAGCCGGCCCCGTGGTGTTGGGGTAGCGCGCCTGCCTCTCACCCGGAGGCCCCGGGTTCGATCCCCGGCTCCGTCAGGGATTTTAAAACTGACGTGAGGGTTGGAACGGGGTGCACTCAGCCTCGTGAGGACAATTGAGTAGCTGTCTGACAGTGAGACAGCGCCCCGATCACGAAAACCGAGATTAACGGCCGAGGGGACCTGACGCGCTGATCACGCGTCACCCCAATATCTGCAGGCCGAATGGCTGGGCAGCGGTCGCTTGGTCGGCCTTAGCCCGTCATGGGCTGGATAGTGCCAGGGGTTGACTTTTTTTTTTTTTTTTGTTGTTGCTGGAATGAAATTTTGACAGGGAAAACCGGAGTACCCGGAGAAAAACCTGTCTGCCTCCGTTTTGTCCAGCACAGATCTCACATGGAGTGACCGGGATTTGAACCACGGACCCAGCGGTGAGAGACCGGCGTGCTGCCGCCTAAGCCACGGAGGCTCACGTTTTATTCCTCATGGAATCTTTGTATTCTTTCCTGCTTGGCACAGAACAGCTGTTATCCATGACACAGAGCTCAAAATGTCAGTCTACATTTGTTCCGTCAGGTGAAATCCCCGATAGGGGAAGATACAGAACGAAAATTGGTGGCAAGACACGAGTTTATGGATGAGGCTTGTTCATTCCTACACCCATCTCACTAGAGTGGAGAACCTATGGTGATGATCCACGCAAATGTGTGCAATCACAGACTTAAGGTGTGATTAGGCTCCTTGCAGTCTTATCTATTGTTTTTATTCTTCACTTTCTTCAAGAATGCTTTCACTTGTTGCATGATACAAGGATGGAAAGGTACGAATCGTCGTAAAACTGAAACGGGTTGATATTTGAATATGCCGCTTTGGGATAACATAGGCCGACATCTAGGAGACGTAGTGTCCGGTGTGATACTGCGCATACGTCGGAACGCTCACACATGACGCAGAAGAGAAGCTGACAGTTGGACATTCCATCCCGTCCAGTTGAAGTTGAAGCAGCAGCAGTGATGGCGTTCACATTGCACAATTTGACAAGTGAGGAGCAGAGAGGTGTCATCACATTTCTGACTGCAGAAGGGTCTAAACCATCCGATATCTATCGCCGGATGGTGGCTGTATACGGAGAAGACTGTGTATCTGCCAAATCTGTGAGGAAGTGGAGTGCCCGTTTTCGTGAGGCCGGGAGTGCTTGAGTGATGATCCGAGACCAGGCCAGACAAACACGGTAATCACGGCCAAAAGCATCGCCAAAGTGAACGGCCTGGTGAGAAGTGATTGGCGTGTCACCATGCGAATGTTGGCAACACTGTGGGGGTCAGCGTTGGGACAGTGTGGACAATTGTGCATGACAGGTTAGGTTACCGGAAAGTGTGCACCCAGTGGGTTCCAAAGCAGCTTCGGGAACCTCAAAAGGAACTGCGTATAGGGCTGGCACTGCAACACCTGTTCCGGTATCATGAAGACTCTTCCTGGAGCGGATCGTCGCCGGTGACGGAAGCTGGTTCTATCACCACGAGCCAGAGACAAAGAGGGACAGCATGTGTCATCACCTCCCCCTAAGAAATTCAAAGCTGCACCCTCAGCAGGCAAGGTGATGCTAACCGTCTTTTTCAACGTCCAAGGTCCCCTACTTATCGGATTCCTAGAGCACGGATAAACCATTAAAAGTGATGTGTATTGTGCGACACTCCGTAGCCTACGCAAGTCCATCAAGAAGAATAAACGGCCTGGACTGCTCACGAAGGGAGTGATTCTGCTCGATGATAACGCTCGCCCACACGTCTCTAACGTCACACAAGGTGTATTGGCCACTTTCAAGTGGGACCAACTTGAGAATCCGCCCTATAGCCCAGACTTGTCACTCTGCGACTTCCATCTGTTCGGTCCGTTAAGAAAACATCTCAAGGGAAAAGGTTTCCATTCGGATGACGAACCAAAGGACACCGTACAGGATTGGCTCCTGTCACAACCACAAGACTTCTGGGAACAGGGAATCCTGTGGCTAGTGAAGCAATGGGACACCTGTGCACAGGACTGTGGTGATTACTTTTGAATAACGAATAAATTGTGTCCACTGTATCGTTTGGTACCTTTTCACTTGAACACCCCTCGTAGAATTACTCTTGATCGTGCGGTAACCTGTGCACACTGAGTTGTTTCAGTAATATTGGTAGATTGGGCAAGTGTCAAGTCTGGATTCTGCAACTTCAAAGACAGTTTGCATATTTGATCTGCAGAAACTGAAAGAAGTTTAATTAGGATGATCACAGACTAGCATTTAATTCTGTGTGCAATTAAGGTGGCAGAAACCATTCAAAGGAATTTTTACGAATGGAATGTGAGTTGGCAGCTGCAAGTTGCTGCAGTGCTTTCACTTATGCTGGGCTCCTCTTTTTCATATTTCCTGATGACCACCTGTGATTTCAGTGTAAAGTGTGTGTCAGTAAGTTTGTTTAAAATGTGCTTAGTGCATGATGAATAGTTAAAAGGTTTTTTAATGTCCATTGGTGTGTAGTTATGATTTTATGGCTGTAGTGACATTTTTCATGGAATTAGATGAACTTATACAGGCTAAGTATTGAAAGGAAACAGTATTTCTGCTATGCATGATGTGAACTGTGACAACACCACTGTATTTTCCCCATATGACATCAATTACACATCACCATATCATGTTGATTTCTTTAGGTTAACTCTTGTTCCCTTCCAACCCTCATTATATTATTCAACTGCCTCATTATTACGTCATTATATAGTCATCTTCCCCACCTTTTTTTTTTGTCCCGATGCGTTCATTCTTCAAGGGATAGAACCTAATTTTCTTTTTCTTTCAGTGAAAATTGTATGATATAATGGGCTATTTTCCTCATTTAACATTTATGAAGAAACCTGCCACAACCACCACCACCTTTATACATTTCTAATGCAAGTATTTATGAGAAATATTTACCTTTTTCTAAAAGTTTACATCTGCAGTTTTCATTGAGCCTCAAAGAAACAAGTTTCCTTATCCTCTTAGGCAGTCTCCTCGGGGACATATCGAGCAGTAATCTGGCATGACCTCCTTTCCTTATAGCCAGTTTATAAACTGCTGAGGAATTGCAGTAGAGTGTGGTAAAGCCACTGGACGTTGTTTCTTCACAGTCAGGGCAGGAGGTGACATCTCTAGGATCTGGAACAAAATACAGTTTACAATTACAACAGTATCTACTGCCTGTCCGTAAGTATTCTATTATAGGGTTCGGAAGTTTAAGACCTAAAGAAGTGCAAAATATCCAAGCAAATATGTCCTAAAAAACAATGAAATATGACATGAATTTCTGGGATGGGCCGAGTATCACTAACATACAGTAAACATCTTAAGTGCCAAAACGTGATCAGCGATAATACACCAGACAAACTGACAGAGAGCTACAGTACATTAAAATTTTCAGCATTCATTCAGTATCATATCCTTGAGATGCAGTTCTTGCTCGGTTCCTAAAAGACATAACATGGCATTTCCTTGTTTGCTAATTGCTCGTGAGCTAAATATATCTACTGGAGTGGCATCCCATCGTCATGTTCCGTGACCTCATGTGTTCAGTGTCGCAATCTAACATGTCCAGAAAGATGTGCTAAAAGACGTCCGTAGAGGAGCGCCTTCTTGGAATCAGGTTTTCTGAACCTGCTATCTGCCTGTTCCGGGAAAAGAAAGAAAAATATATCTACTACACTATTCGGAAATCCTGTGTTTGAAACTCGACACAGATAACACGTAGGCCTACCTTGTTAACGACGCCTCAATTTAAACAAAAATGCTGAATTATAATCAAATATGTCCTTATATCACTAAAATATGACCAAAACAATAAAAATGGCTGATATATGCATTTATAGGCAACATATGACTTTTCCTTAACATCCGAACCTTATTTATCAATAACATGTAATGTCCAGGTTGATAAATTAACTGCTTGCATGAGTTATGACATTCATGCACTAAAAATATTAAAATATGCACTTAACAATAAGCTGATCTTATTCGCTCTTCTTTCCTCCTTTGCCATAATATGTGCGGTCGTTATTGCATGTTGTAAAAGTTTAGTTTCTTTTCACATTTCCTTTCCATCGAGCATACTTGACAATAGACGACAACGCCATCAGTGTATAATCACTATTACCTGACATCCACTGATTTAATAAACACTTTCTCCTGCTCTTCTCTTTAGGCATTTTGAGTTAAGGATATGCAGACTAAGAATAAAGTAACACACTAACAAAACTAACCCCGGGCTACTGGCTGTCGAGATGGTCCCTTCTTCAAATAACCAGGCAACATGTTTGCGTAAAATATTAGTTATTAATCTGTTGCTCAGAAAGTTGCTTACAAGGAATGTCCAACACTCAGGCGAAACATATTTTGTTCAACATGTTTTAAGTTATATTTAATTTCTACAGTTTATGCTAAAATGTGCTGTTATGCTCACAATATGCAAAACATCCAATAAACCCTCAAAACATGCGGTCCCTAGTTTTTACTATTTGATGAGCAATTTAAAATTTAGCATTATAAAAATGAAATAATGTATTTTATAGCATTATTAATGTTCGCACTTTTAAAAAGAAAAAAATAATTAGAGCAGTACCTCGAGATAAATATAAGTTGAGATGTTTGCGGGAGACAAGGATAACGATAACGGAAGGAGAAATAAAACATGACCGTACACAAAATGATAAAGAAGAACCTATGGCCCTTAATTTACCTTCTGCTCCTCGATCTGCCTGGGGACGAGCATATACTGGTTCAGGACCCTCATTTCCAGAAGGCACTTCCAACTCGTGGTCTACATTAACAAATTGAGGATTAAGATGACCAAGAGAATCTGACGTGTTAGTGTCCTCTGTAGTCCCAGAGTCCGATTGCATTAGTCCTGTACCATCTGGAAATAGAAAGAAAATGTATTATGTCATAGTGGAGACGATGAAATACCGTACAATATATCGACAGCTAACAAGTGGTACTTTGTACTTCACATTGGTTACAGATGCAGGATATGAGGTATCATTTCCTAGTCATCGATACCCACAATTACAAATCTTCCATTTGGGCACCCATAGTCCAGCCATCAGAAGCTCCGATTCACTAATCATTCATGAAATTTTTCATTGTTTAGATTATGTTCTGTATTGAAAATAGGTTCTGCAGTTAAAGGAAACTCTGTATTGAAAATAGGTTCTGCACTTAAAGGAAACTGCATTGTGTTTCAAATATACACTTTCCAACAGAAGGGAAAATGTGTTATGCAAGCACATTCAAACCCATAAATAATAATATGGTATGGCTTCGGGTGCCAGGTGAAAGCTTTGTTAATTGACGCCCAGAAGGCACCTTCTTGTTCGTTGAACAGGTACCCGCGGCTTCGCTCGCAATCAAGACAATGGGGACGATGCATCATTGCTGATAATTGGTCTATTCTATTACAGCAATCGCGGCTACAGGTGGGTCCATTCTAATTCTGAAAATTCTGATACATACAGTATATTGATATGAGCAGCAAAGTGGGAATTTTATAGAGTTGTGAAAGTCTGCAGGGTACGATTCATTATATGAACACATTTTAAAATTACGTTTTTGGTTTTGCCATCTTCTGCTGAGACATAACGATTTTGTTGTCCGGATACTCGCGACCACGCCACATACAGTTGCCCTTAGGAAAAAATGGTTTTGTCTAAATGTCCACCTGCTGCTGTTAAGTGTGTGTCATTGCGCTTTGTTAATGGAAATTGCGAATATTGTTTGAAGAGGGAACTGCACTCTTGCACACTGGAATGGCAAATCTATCAGAATATGGGGAATTAAAAGTATTTTTCCTTAAGCTATTCTGGGTGTAATTTTGCCACACTTATTGATGATTTGAATGTCAACTTGTTGCTAATAATAGACCTATATATATCTATGCCAGCCTCTGTCCTGTTTGTTTCGTTCCTTACTTTGTCTCTCCTTGTCCTTTGAAGCATTGTTCTTATAAACTCATTTCGGATGCCTGAATCCTACTTTCTTCTCTTCTGGACAGGGTGCATGTTTCTATTGGGATGTAGTATGTCTTAAACAGTATATGTTTACACTTCCCGGGCACAGTAGTGTTCTAACTTGTGCACAGAATGTACTAGTCCTATTTGTTACTTCACTGTTGTTGTTGTTGTTGTTGTTATCCTTATAGAGTATGCTACCAAGATATCTAAATTGATCAACAATTTGTAGAGGCTGATTATTCAGGTAAATGGTTGCATTAGACAGCCCTGTTGTCATCACTTTGCCTTATTTTCAACCCATACTCCTTGAACAGCTTGTCCCATGCATCCAGGTTTTCTTGTACTTCTCTGGCACTTTCTCCCCAAATCATGACGTCATCTGCAAAGACAAGGGCATTTGCTTCATTACCCTTTTCTTCTTTTATTCTCTTCAGGATTATGTCCATCACTGTGATGAATAGTAATGGAGACAGTGAACTTCCTCGTTGGACTCCTTGTTTTGTTGAGAACCATCTGCTTTCCCCATTACCTATTCTTACACATGCCCTTGTGTTCTCATACAGCATTTTGATCTTGTTTGTCAAGCCTTTTGAGACATTGTGCCTTTCTAAACATTCCCAAATTTTTGATCTTGCAATGCTATCATAAGCTTTTTCTATATCTAGAAATATTACCCTTTCATGAATTGATTACCGGCGGTCGACATGGGAACTGTTCTCTGTTTACTCGTGTCACACGTCACTCTGCTTCGTTGACAGGTACAGTTGCGCGAGTAGGATATGACTCAGCTCCAGTAGCTGTTCGTGGTGACATGACACTTATCTGCGCTTCTAAGACAGGTAGCGCGCGCAATGCAGCTTGACTTATACGCAGACTGCACTCTGTCATCACTGTGTTCTCCTCTTTACCCAGTGGGGCTTCTGCTACAATAATCAACATACGATGGCGCAGCCATGCTCAGCGGCAATCAAATCTTAAATGGGTAGTACCATTACTAACTCTTTCCCTTTTTCAAGATGTTTCTCAATAAGCATTTTTGCAGCAAAGATCAAGTCAATAGAAGTTTCCGTGGCTTAGGCCGCAGCACGCCGGCCTCTCACCACTGAGTCCGTGGTTCAAATCATGGTCACTCCATGTGAGATCTGTGCTGGACAAAACGGAGGCAGACAGGTTTTTCTCCGGGTACTCCGGTTTTCCCTGTCAAAAGTTCATTCCAGCAACACTCTCCACTATCATTTCATTTCATCTGTCATTCATTTAATCATTGCCCCAGAGGAGTGCGTCAGGCCTCGGCAACCAGCACAGTTCATAGCCTCGCCGCTAGATGGGGGCTTCATTCATTCCATTCCTGACCCGGTCGGAGACTGGAAGCAGGCTCTGGATTTTGATTGTCATCAAGTCAATAGTACTCCTTCCTGGTCTAGGGCCATGTTGTTCTTCTTCTAAAGCCTTTTCTAATTGTTTTTTATTTTGCAATTATTTTTTCCAAGATCTTTAGACCATGGGATAACAAAGTAATTCCACAATAGTTCTCACATCTTTTCCGGTTTCCTTTTTTAAACAATGGCACTATTACACCTTTAGACCAGTCATCAGGGATCTTATTGTCCTTCCATATAGCATGTAATACTCTGTACAACCAATGTATCCCATTAATCCCTGCTGCTTTTATTATGTCTGAACTTACTGGTACTTCATCAAATCCAGTGGATTTCCCTTTGATCATAGCTTTTAAAGCTTCTTCCACTTCAGACCAGGTTGGGGGTGGTTCTTGGTGGTTTTCATCATTGGCCCCTAAAGTGATGTTCGTGTCCCCACTGTCGTTATTAGATGCATCATTTAACAGTTGATCAAAATACTGTCCCATTAACTTCCTGATTTCATTTATGCTTCTTACCACTTCTCCATTATTTTCTTCTAAAGCTGTAACTGATTCCTGTTGTCTTTTATTGTTTTTCACAGTTTCATATAGTAATTTCTCCAGTTTCTTCACAAATTCATCGCAAATCTTAACCTTCTCTTCATTAATTATGCGTTTAACTCTTAATTTGTGCTCTCGATATTCTTGAGCAAGTGATCTGAATTTATCCTCATTTCTGTCATTCTTTTGTCTCTCCACTTCTCATTTTCTCTTTACTTGGTTCCTTAACTGAATTATTGTCTTGACTTCCTTATTCCACCAGGCAGTCTCTTTATGTCGAACTTTGCTACTTGTTTCGTCACATAATTCTCTAGCTTCTTCAACTAAGACATTTTGAAAATTTTGCCACTGGTCCTCTGCACTTTTGGTATCACTTTTTGGAACTTTTCCTAAACTTCTTCTCTGATATTCCTCACGTTTATCAGATTTCTCCAGCTCCCTGACCTTGATCTTTTGTTTCTTTTCCGTTGTATAATTAATCAGTTTAACACGAGTTATACTAACTAGAACAAGCCTATGGTCACTGTCGAGACTTTCACTGGGAACGACTTTGACATCCACAACTTGTTTTCCTGCTTCACCCGCTGTTATTACAAGGTCTATCATTGATCTATGTTTTCCATCCCAGCGGTATTGTACCCATTTCACAATGGAGAATGCTTCATCACGACCTGGCTAACTACTTCGGTCCGGGGCGTGTATGTCAACCCCCACCGTGATTCCACATTCGATATGATAGCACTTTTTAGGATCTACAAGACTAAATTGAAAAACCAGACATGTTACAAATGACATGAGTTTATTGTAGAAAAACTCCAAGGAACAATACAAATTGTCATACATAAACATTTTGGAAAATCCAAAATCCACATAAATATCAAAAATTCACTTAAATCTCTATCATTATCTTATCCTTATCTTTATCTTGCTTAGATCATATTTTATACATTAGCATTTCTCTATATTTTTGTTTACAACACATTATCTGTTTAGGCACAAAGCTTGCCTATTATTTCATATCATTTTTCTCTAAGGTTTTACGGATATTTAACCGCCTAATTATTTTTTTAATTTTACCTTCAGTTTACTTTAAATTCTTTAATTATCATTTTATTTTGATTATATTACCTCTGCCGGTAAGCCTTAGTCTATCATAACAAATCAACACTTTAAAACAACTAACCATGCCGTCCCTCCAAAATTTCTTCCATGCAATAGGGTGGTTTATAAATGAGGTATCATATGCCATCACTATACAGTTATTTAATTACTTGCAAACTCCATTATGAATTAACCCGTTTTCATTTCATATCTCTCTTTTAGGTAGGAATCGGATATTCAGTGTTCAACTTATACTTTGACTACTATGGTCAAATATTATCAGATTTCAACAAATTTAATGTGGGGATGATTTTCAAGAACCCACTGTGACGTGTGCCACGCCACTGTTAGCTGACATAAAAAATAAAACCCTAACCTGAGATATTCAATTCCTGCCAAAATTTACCCATCCCTGTATTTCCAGTTGAGGCGAACGCTTCATATTTTCCTTCACTTACCTAAATCTCTGAAGAACATTGTGGCCTATGCCGACAGTTGCAAATTTGGACTATGAACACCTTGTAGACGAAATCTTCCAGGATATAACATCGCACTCGCAGTCAAAACACGCGAGGTATAACTCCGGACCTGATGTGCACTGGTTCTGGAATTTAGTGTTCCCTAACCTCAAATATAAACTTGTGGAATTACGCATTTATGAAAACAACATGGCCTGTATCGATTGTTCCGACCACGACCATCGCAAGATGTATCGACCGCCGGGAGACGAGCGCATAGCGACCGACCAGTGTGACCAACTCTCACGAAAGTGAACACGGAAGTGTCTTACGGACTACGTTCAAGAAGCCAGGGGATTCTGGTGTGCGTATGTGCTACGACTGATTTATTAAAATTATCGTGTCATTTTGAAATATGTTGAACGTTCGGCGTTAGGACCTTTTTTGTTGCCTGACTGTGATACTGGAAGCATCTCCGGGGGATTCGGGTGCCCCCGGCATATAGGACAGGTATCAGCCTCCTCGTGGGGCGGTTTTAGTTTTAGTTTTGGCTAGTTTCATTTAACATGTAGTGATGTAAGTTCCAGGAAGTGTGATATTTCTTATTGTTCATCTACTTATTTGGGTTGTGTTTGTATTTTCTTTCTGCGTAACTGCGTCGTGGAGATATTTACCTCGTGGTAATGGCGCAACACTTTGGGCTTCGGCCGGATAATGGGTTGATGTCCCCCACTGTTTAATTTCTGAATTGTTTATCAATATTTCTTCTTCGGAAGCTAGTTTTCACAGTGTGAAATCTTCTTCTTTTGGGGCGAGGGTTTTCCTTGTTGCGAAACCGTAGGCGACCTTTTGGTTTGGTTCCAAATTTATTTATTATTTTCCTGTGACATCACGCTTCTTGGAATTTTCTCAATTGCAGCCATGTAGAGTTTTTTTAATTTTAGTTTTAAGGGGTCCCTGTCCTTTCTTTCGTCACCTTGCGTCCACGTGGTGTTTGTAGGTTACGTGACATTTTCCTCTTGGTTTTCCTTCTTTGCGCCTCATGTGCGTCTCACCTTGCTTTTATAACACATCTGTAGTTCAGTTTAATGTCGATTTAGTTTAAATCTTAGTATTTCCAGGGTGGCATCATAATGTGCAACGGTACCTTGGGGTACCGTTATCCTCCGCCATTTTAAGAGAGTCTTGTTCATGTCGGGGCGCATGGCGGTCGTGTGATACCGTCCTCTCCGTTTTTCTGGAGTCTGTAATTTAGTCTTTTCATTTTATTTCGTTCTCTTTTCTTTTTACGTTGTTCAGGATGTGTTCGTACTTGTGTTTGTAACATATTTCCATTCCGGATGTAACTTGTAAATTCATCCTGGTATTGCGCAACCATCGCGGCGGCATTTCTTGTCATTATGTTTGTTCTGGGGGATATGTGCGCACGTGTTCCCAAGTTCAAATCTTGTGTCAATCCATTTGGCTAGGGATAGCCTTCTCTTGTGTAACTGTTTGCTAATTGCAAGATATTACCTTTCTGTGTACCTGCTCTTTTCATAATCCGGATGGTCTCGGAAGCACGTAAGGTGGTGTGCCGTGCCACATAGCGTTACTGACCTTGTGACCGTTCTTTCAAGGACAATTAATCATGTGTGATAAAATCAGTTTAATATGGTAATCTCTTGTGCCTAAAAAGTGTAGTTCCTAATATTTGTAATTTACCCTTTTATTGGTAATACATACCCCTCTATTTTGGTAATTACTACTTTATTTGGCCTTAACGTCCCATCCCCAACCCTCAAGACAGCTGCGGTGGAATGATCCTCACCAGGTAAGTCTTCCACATTCCAAGCTTGTGGATAAAACGACGTACTTCCTCTCTTGTACATCTGAGAGTGTCACCCGAGTACGTTGTCAACACTGGCCGCCGAGACAAAGCCATCAAGTCCAGTAAGGATGTCTTGGGGTCGCCGTTGGTAAGTTTCCTTCGGGTTGGCAGGCCCTCAAGGGAGTTTGTCGAGCTGGAGGTAAGAAGAAGGGAGCGAGAGAGAGAGGGGGGTGACACCCACCAATTCAATTATTTGATTAACAACTTTATAGCACCGTTAATTTACAAATTTGTGTATTTAACTATAACGCACTTCATATTTATTCAGCAACCGCAACCTTTTTAAACAAAAGTCCATTGCACTCTCCTTTCGTGTTTAGGGTCGGTCGGCCGGGTGGCAGAACCTCCCTCACACCCTCGTTTCACGATAATTTACGACCTTGCGCTCACACCATTCACTTCCCTTTAAAAGAACCTTCAACTGTTTATTTCTACAACATAAGATGCATGAAAATCCAAGTGCGACATTACTTCATTCAACTCTATCCCTAATTAACTTTTATTCATTTCATTGTCCTTGTAACCAGTGCTATAATTGGAGATCACGACGCATTTATTTATTTATTGGGAGGAGACAAGAGGTCTTTACCATTCTTTGCTTCGAATCCCGTTCATTCCTTTTACACATTTCACTTGGTCATAACATTTCGATGCTGGCAAAGAAAGGCTATATGATTTTTAGGCTCGGAACACACTGTTTCCCCAGTTATAACCATATCTCGTAGAAGCACTAATACTTTCCAGATTAATACACACACATTTAGCAATTGCCCAGCGGGACTTAGATTGCGACAACTATAATGCCTCTGGTTCGAATCCCTGTTCGTCCAAATGGGTCGAACCCTCGCTAATACAACAATACCGACGACTTCCTGACCATTATTACTTTTAGATCTCTCATCTTATGCATGTTACAAGACATATTTATTCCACTAGCTAGCCTATTTGACTCATTTCATCATTTTACGGGCCTATTCCGGCTCCATAACTTTTATAAGACTTGGATCTTCATTACAACAACTTTGCTCGTGTTTAGCATTTTATTTCGACATGGCCTATAGCCTATAACATTCAACTTTATTTTATGGCGTTCAATTTTCACCTATTACTTTTAGCACATTACATTTTATCATTTGCTGAATAACGTTTATTATTTCATTTCTTAAGGTATCCCCAACGATCCTTCAATTACGTTAATTATTCCACGCACTTCAATTATTTCAATTATTTTATCACTTCAACTCGAGTTTATTATTATCATTTGATTAACATTCATTATTTCCTTATTAACTTGCAAAAATGCCATTTTTACTTTAACATTATTATTCGGAGTATAAAAACTCAATACTATTTTTCGGAGTATAAAACTCAATATTATTATTCGGAGTATAAAACTCAATATTAATTATTATTGTCATAATTCTAATGGTGCTTATTACATTTACGTTAATTTATTTGGCATACATTGTACTTCCATTTTTCATTTATTATATTCGATTCCTCCTTTGAGATTTCACTTTATTTTCATTTAACCATTTTTTTGGGTTTTATTATTATTATTATTATTATTATTACTTTGCACTTTTCATAATTATTATTCACATTTTTGCAAACCCAGTTGCCTTTTGACATCTTAACACTTTTTGACTATCCATCGTGCATACATTTATACATAAATTCACTGATTTGCATATGATACCCTCATTTTTATATTATCAACATTTTCTACTCACCCCTTTTCCATCTTGTGACATGATTTTTGGATGGTTTTCACCCACACATGATTTTAACATCACATAACTTCACACACATAGACCTTCTTCATTTTCTGGCCTGTTATTTTACACACGGACATATTTTTATACATTTTACGTTTCACAGAAAGCACTTATTTCACTAAAAAGAAAATCGCTTAATTATTATTTACACTTTCTTTCACACGGACCAAATCTCAGCTGACGATGAAGATATCCTCACGTGGCTGATGATCCTAGTAAGTCCCTTTTTCTGTATTGGTTTGGACGTGTGATTACTGTTATCCCCCCTACATTTAGGTAAGTCTCTTTCCTACTGCCTTTATTCATGTAACAGCTCACCTCTCTTCTCCTGGTAAGTCTCTTTCCTTCCTAATTGTATTAGTATTTCGTCTATTTTCCGCTCGAATACTGTTCATCAAATTCTTCCATTTATTAGTTTATTCCTATAATTCTAACTTTACTTCTGTTTGGCTCTTGATGCAATATTACTTTTGGTTTCCCTTCGACTTATCTTCCGTGAAGACCATTTACTATACCGTAGGGTATTTGTTTCCCCTTGACTGACCTATTTCTTCGAACCAATGTTCTTTTGATCTTTTCAGTTTCTAGCGTATTTTTCGAACAGATGATAAATTTGCTGTGTCTCGCTTGTTAGCTTATTAATTTGCCTAGCGCATTCGTTCTGTACTTTTTGTCCCTTTCGGAGACTCGAATTCTACTGTCTGTTACTTTGGTTTTGTTCTTGACGGTTTTTACTTGTCGCTAATTCGCGTATCCTATCACCGAGGCTCTGTTTACTTTTGATCGTACTTGGCACACTTTCCCTATAAGCCTATAATAAAGCTTTGCCTACTGACGGAATTTAACTTATAACTTGTCTCTGTTGACTGTCTGGCAGACTGGTGATACTTCGTATGACGTGCCTCTCACCAAGGCCTGTCATAGACTGACGAACTTCATATGACGTGCCTCTAGCAAGGCTCTTGTTCAACTGACGGACTTCGTAACGTACCTCCTCTGCCGAGGTTTGAATCTGACTGACGAACTTCATACTTTTGCTCGGGTCTTAGGCCTATTTATTCATCTCGGCTTAGGCCTATTTATTCATCTCGGCTGAGAACTAGTTCCTTACGAGCTTCGGAAGTTCAAATCCTGAATCCTAGCTTCGATCTTGTTTAAATTTTAATCACAAGTGTAATTGGTAATAATATTACAATTTCCGGCAGGCGGAATGAAATTGTTTCGCTGGGTTATCTGTAATTAATTAAAATAGTTGATATGCTCTTGGCGGGGCCTATCTTTCACTTTCTGCCCTCCGCTAGTATCCTGTCGCTCAAGTGATTATGACCTTTTTCCCTTACCTTGCATTCTTCTCAAGTGTTTTTCAGGACTGCCAACTTCTTGAATTTTTGGGTCACTAGATTTTGTCTCGACTTCGTATCTAATAGTTTTGGTGAGTTTATTTCGTGAGGTTTAACGAGGTAACTCCCCCTTTTATCTACTTAAGAAAAACTGCTGATTTAACAGATTCCTGGTTTAAGTTTCGAGTGTCTATTAAGAAATAGTTCCAACTCTTAGTGTCCTGGAGTTGCTATCTCCCTGGAATCTCGAGTGTTACTTATTGCCTCTTGAGTCTGACTTTCTGGTGCTTGCTAATCGTTATTTTAATGGCGATTTGCTTTTAAAATGCCAACTAAAATGGGAATATATGTATTTCCACTTAACCATCTCCCCTTCAGGAATGCCTGAATGTTCGTTTTCCTGTGAGTTTCTCTCTGAGACTTCTGGTGCATCTCTAAGATTTTATAATATTTCATAAGACTTTAAAATATTCTCTGTAAATGGTCAGGGGTTCAAATCTTGTGCCAGTCCTAAATGGGCACAGTATCTAGTTACTTTATGGCTTTCTCTCTTCTTAAACCAGGTATTTTGAATTTGAAGACTATTTCGACTGCACATATCAAGCAGGTCTTCCCTTTCTAGATTCCTGTTTCCATAACCAAATGGGCCAATCACTCTTTCTACACCCTCCCTTTTGCATCCCACCTGAGCATTTAAGTCACCTATTATCATAATGTTCTCCTTATCCAATTGGTTCTCAAGCTGTTCCAAGAACTTCTGTTTCTCTTCATCCTTGCACCCCGTTTGTGGGGCATAAACCTGCACTAGGTACCTCTAATCTAATGATTCTGTCGCTAATATATTTAATATCCGAACAGCATATACTTTCTTACTTAGAATAAAGCCCGCTCCATTATGTGACCCTTTCCATTTACCACACCAGTAAAGGGTATATCCTCTTCCCTTTCCTTTTCCATTTGGTTTCGCTCAGACCTAATACATCCAGGTGCCTTCTTTCCATCAGATCTAGAAGCTCTTGACATTTTCCAGTTAATGTCATTACATTCTATGTTTCAATTCTCATTTTGGGGTTATCTTTCTTTATTCTGTTTTTTCCCACAGCTTACATTGCATAACATCATTCCTGTCAACTGTAAGGCGTGTGAGCTGTCCGAGGCTCGTTTTAACATTGAACGCGCATAACTATTTACTCCTTTATTGGCTTGCTAGGCCTAACATATTGGAGGATTTTCTGTCAGGGTTGTCTCCCTTAGCCTTTGGTATTCCACTACCAAACTCATATTTAACCCCTGAGTACTGGGTTGCCTATTCGCCATCTTCCCTGTACCAAAGTCCATCTTCTCCACTGCAGATGCCGTCTTCGCAAGTAACCCTGTGCATGGGGCCTATGTTATACCCCATAGGACTGGGTTACTGTAGTTCCATGGTATATTACAGTACTGTTGCCCACCCCCGCGATGGGGACGTGCCTGACAATCCATGTAGCCAATTTTAATTGACTCATGGACCGAGCAACAATTCGTTACTTCAACAATTAATTGTAACTGTAACTGTGATGCAAAGAAAAGTAAAAGAAAGAAAAAAAACCAGCCTGGTGGAATGATGAAGTAAAGAGTGCAGTTCAAAAGAAAAATGAACCAAGAAAGGCTTGAGATAAAGAAATTCAGAAAGGAGATGGAAAAAAAGTCCAGGAAAGGCTGAACGTCTGGAATGATCATTTGAAAAAATTTGGACTGATAATAAGTGCTACAATTTTCCGAGGCTAAACCATTTTGGGTAATCTTCTTTCGATATCTACTCTGGAATAAGCAAGTGCCACTAAGATCAAAACAAACTCTGTTTCGAACATACTTTGTCCCTATATTGACTTATGGGTTGGAAACATGCACAACTACCAAAAAAGATGACAGCAGACTTCAGTCTTAATAAATGAAGTTTCTGAGAAGCATGCTTCAGAAGACGAGGAAAGACAAAGTAAGAAATGAGAAGATAAGAGAACAGTCAACACTGCACTCGGCCGCTTGACAGGTTTCACTTTACTCTCGCGGTCGAATATTGATAAATATTGATGAGATACTCGCGGTCAGAACAGAAAAATATTGCGATGTTACGCGGTCGGTTTGACAAGAGTCCCATTGTTCTCACGGTCGGGCACGGATAAATATCACGATGGTTTCCTCCAGACTGAAATATAGTGATGTTATGCAATCCACACTGCTCGCCGTCCATTTGACGAGATCTCGGGTTCTTGCGGACAGACACAGAGAAATGTCGCTATGTATATTTTCGACGCCACTCTCGGCCGTTTAACGAAATTCCCGTTGGCCTAACAAAGTGGAAGGTGGCAAGTTCACAAGTTCGCAGTCGAGCATGTTCGAATGTGGCGAGTAGGTATCGGTACCACTCGCAAGCGGGTTGACTTATTTCTACTCTACAGTTTCTACTCTGTGGTCACGAGTTTACGGTGGAGCGCGTCTGACTTTGGGGAAAGTCGTGAGTACGATATGCAATTGGGTGTGATCGGCGCCGTTCGTGTATTACGAGATTACCGCGACTTTCACGATCACAAGATATACTTCGTCGTAATCTGGATAATGACCAATCCAGGTGGACTATTTGTCTCTGGTACGTGTTTAGACGTCTCATCATGAAACAGCACACTGTCGCTGTGCAGTTACGCTAGAAAAATTCGATTCACGCTTTAAGATTCATTTTTCAGCTATTTGATATGCGAACTCAGTCTCAGAGAGTTTCAAAGAAATATAGAAAGTTTTATTTAAAGTCCAAAGAAATGTGGTACTTGAAAATACTTCATCATTTTTTCTCCCTAAATATGATTTATTTCTTACCCTTAAACTAAATTTGTCTAAACAATTCCAGTACCGTAGTATACTTACTTCCACTAAGTGCTACATCTTCCACTGTTGCAATATTTGGCTCTGGGTGAGGCAATCTTTCATTCCTGCAGCCAGCATCAGTCGAGTATTTCTGAAACATGAGTCATCATAAGCACTGGAGTTTATAATGTAAGCCACTGAAGTGCCTCAAAATAGAACGTAACGCAGATATGATGCTCATATTATTGTTTATGTACTAATATGCCTTGTGGTGTATCGGTACTGGTTCAGAGGCTCAGGTTTGACCCAGCTCCACGCCAAGAAATGTAATTCTAATTTCAGGTACCATGCACATCACGCAAGTGGTGTAAGTTTCAGGCCTAGTGGGCAACAAAATTTACTTTCAGTGTTTATTATTCAACTTATTGATGTATAGATAACATCAATATCTTATGAAATGACTGGTGGAAAACCTAGAGGTTCTGCAACAGGACCGTTGTTGTAGATTCAGGGCCTTTATGACATCATTTTATGTAGCCCTGAGTACTTGGGTGTGTGTGTAACCTCTGTCATTGTGATGGATGTACTGTGCCCAACTCTAGGAATGGGTATTCCAAGATTCAGACACCTAGATATCAAGGGAAAGGCTGTAGCCGCGTTTGAAAGTTGAGATATTTGAATATCGCGCTACATTGCTTCTCGAAGCATTTGGAAATAATTTACCGATACTTGGATGTCAAGTGACGTAGCGAGTAATAGCAGAGGTGGAGGCTATTTATTGATTAAATAGTTAACTATGGAGTAGAGACTTGAGACTGGGATCAGATTACTGGCACGGCCAAATGAAAGAGAATGCAATTAGTATCAAGTAAATCGGTCCAGGGATACCAGAGATATGAGGATTTCTAGATATCAGGTGATGACGCGTGACCCTGACAGTTTTGAATAAAAGCCAGCTGGCCGAGGCATGGTCAGCTCATTCTAACACAAGCACTTGGCGAGCAAGTTGCATCTACGCTGAGCCAAGGCACATGGTTGCCGGATCTACGCAGAAGTTCTTTTCAAAGTCGTGATAGTCACGAAAAGTGCTGCGCTACGAGTTGGAACTTAGTAAGTTTCTGGTGAGGAGAATCACTGAGGTGATTGATATTTCTACAGACATTGGTGGAAATATTTATATTTCTACAAGGACATATGCTAGACTTTGTCTAGAAATTAGTATTTTGTCACAGTCCAGTAATAACTTAATACTTGGATATTTAAATCCATTTCAAGTCAGTTTTTCATATTTGTAACTAGTTAACCACTTCGATCTGTCAGTACACTGAAGACTAGTCTATAACGGTGGCGTTCATTAGTCTACGCAAGGGAAACTACAAGTTGCCTAGCGCATGGTAGATGGTGATATAATAAACCATGCCCAGGGAACGATCTTCAGAACAGCCGTTGATTGCTTAGACTGTCAGTGTTTTTCTTGTACTGATAAGATTACAGTGAGTTATGTTACAACTGACATACCGTATCTAAGAAGAGATCACTTAGATCTGACCCTATTTAAACAAACTGTTATGGCTTTGATAGAAGCCCATATTAAAATGGAACCACAGTTTATTCAAACGTCGAAAGATACTACCACTATGTCTGACTAGACGAATTGTGGGTATATGATGGCGGCGGATACAAGGATTATATGTGCTTGTCCGATAGGGCATGTTTATGGATAAATCTGGTACAGACCAGGTTTACTACGCTTCAAGACCATCAAGAAATGTAAGCCACATTTGAATTATATTATGCCTAGCTAATTGGAACAAACTATTTTTTTTCTGCAGATGACCAACACATTTTATTTTTCGTCGTATTTAAAGCTTGCAATGATTTACGCAAGACTTATTAGAGTTATTCTGAGCATTTTCAGCACTCAGAACAGTTTAGGATCGATGACCGAGCATTTCGAGCATTTATTTGAATATTTCATATTTTTGGGAAATCACGGTAAACAACCGATGTAACTGTAAAAGTTAAATTTATTTTTGTTGAGGAATGGATATTTTTTCCATATTCGAAGGTTCGAACATGTGGATTCTCACATAATGAGATGATAATTAAACATATTTAAAAATATATAACAAATAATAATAATAATAATAATCCACTAATAATAATAATAATAATTTTTATAATTTTTCTAAATAATTCTTGGATATTATATTTTCTAATAATCATATGTATTGAGAGAGAGCCTATGAAGTAGTTTAATCATTTCTAGTTTGGAACAGGAGATTTTCCGAAGGAAAGTGGTTAGCGCAAGCCCGCATTCAACCAACATTTCAGTTCTGGTTGAACAGTTGATATTTGCAATGAGCAAAGTATATTTTTCAGATAACACGGAGAGGCATGAAACGGGAAGCAAATGATATTTGTATCAAATAGGATATTTTTGTATTTATATAAAATCATGACGTAAATACACTCGAAAGTGAAATGAAGATTTTCATAAGTATGGTAAATTCACGGGTTGAACTGAATGGAAAAATAAAATAAACTTGTAAGTTTATTAATCTTCCAGTGTTGATAACAAGCAGAGGCTTGATTTATTGTATAAATTTTGGGAAGAAAATTTATGTGTGTGGAGTAGTTGAAATGCCATTCCCAGGTGCGCATGTTTAAGTCGCAGGAATGAAGAGGTTTTTTCGAGCATCAATCAAATAGCAGGTTCGATGGCTCAGGTTTATAGTAGGAGTATTGGAGCCACACATTTCGTCGTATGAATAACCCGAAGGTTATTTCTTTGAAACCATCAGTTCTTATTTCAACCTTGTTTACGAATTCCATTTGGACTTTGATTTTGCTAGAACCCGGATTTGTCATGATAGTAGTTTATTCTTCTTCAGAGGAAGACCTTTGCCGTTGTTGTTGTAATATTGTGTTCTTACACAAATAATAGAATGGGCCACTGCCAATTAAAAATAATTCTTTAACCACGAATAATTTGAAGGATATTTTCAATCCTAGTGCCATGAACTAAATGAATTCATTATAAAACTACAATTCTAATTTCCGCATTCTGTCGAAGAATTGCAAGTTGTGAAAGTTGCTAAAAATGGCCATGAATATAAATATTTTTTATAATAATGATTCCAAGTGGAAAATTGAATAATTGAATGGTTCAACCATTTATTGATCAAGTTGATGATTCAGAAATCATATATTTTGTTAGGAACTTGAAGTTCATAATCGAGTCACTTCTCGAAATGTTTAATGTCAGAAGAACGATTAATTGTTGTTGTGCTTCGCACAGTTCTTCGATGCTATGCTCAATGGTCAAATACTTTTCAGATGTTATTAATATATGTAAATAATTTGTGTTGCTTCAATAATGATAATATTTTTCGACGATATATTTTTGAAACTGGAAAAGAAAGTGAAAGTTAAAAATTCTATGAACATTTATTCTACGAGTGTTAATATCATGTAAAAATTTCAAACAGTGATCTACGATATTTCCAGTATAGACAATTAACTTTGAGCTGGAATTAAATATTAATAATTTTGGAACACAGTCCACAGGACTATTAATCGGACTTGTGTTTCCAAAAAGATTGTCAAATGTGTTTGGAAAATTTCTGTATATTGTGTGTAAATAAGAGTGTGGATCGCCACACGTGGATGATGCTGCTTTGAGCATCTTTGCAGTCAATTTTAACTTCAAAATAAACTGAGATAATTTTACAGGATGTGTCATACCCAATTAAATCTCCTTCTATCCTTATTGTTGCATTGAGCCAAAAATCAGCAAAGCATTTTTTTAATTTGATGTCGTTTTTGCGATTTGCTTTAACCCATCTGGCGCTCCGGGATATTTTGACTCTCGTGCTGACTGATTATTGGTAAAATGCATATGTGGTCGTGCGGACTCCGGTCTTAACGGGCACAGTACTGCTCAGGTCCAAGCTCCGTGAACTTAAGAGGAATGTGGATCGCGGACTATGAGGAGTGATGGTGACGAGTGATGAGGGTTCTCGGTCCGTGCGAGAACCAAATGCATTGGTTGGTGTTTCACTCACTCATTTGCAACACCACAGTGGTTTGAGCAACGGGTCTATGTTAGTGGGCTGTTGACAGGCCCTTCTCTTCCTGCCTGCCATTTCACCTCACCCCGCAACCACAGAGTAATACTAGTGTGTGTGTTCATAATTGTTTATAATTGAGTTACCATCTCAGCAATTGTCTGGAGTAGATGTGGGGGAAACCACAGAATACCACTTCTAGGATGGCTGGGATGGGAATTGAACCTACTGCTTCTAAGTTTAGCCTTACAAGTCTGAGTATACTCCATTATAGCCCTTAGACCAGAATTGCATTTCTTGGCAGAGCCGAGAATTGAACCCAAACCCTAGGAGTGACAGCCAAAAAGGACTACAACAGTGCCACCTGAGATAGTAGGGCCATAAGTACCTAATCATATTTTTAGATCCCCACCGAACCACAGCCGTGCTGGCCTTCATGTTCAGATGCATTAAAAATATTCCATGAACTATATTGTTATTGGTAAGCCTGAACGATATACAGTACCACCATCTGTTGCTGCCTTGTGCAAACTAGTTGTCTTGTGTCTGTGATATAAGCAGACTTATGGTATATGCCTTCTGAACTATTATAACCTACTAGCAATCCGGGAACTGTTATGAATGCATTACATGTTAAGTGCTTTTCTTTCGATGTCAATGACCCATATTTGTTTTACATCTCGACATGATGGGTTAAAATCACTGACTGGACTATTAATTATATTATCATGGAGATGCATGTGCAACAAATTCTTGTCAGACGTAATTTAAGAATGGCGAGGTACATGAAACACAAATCCCCCTTCCGTCCAATCTTAACTTGACTGTGAATTTTGTGGAACAGAAAGTTCACAGGCGAAATCAAGAAAAGCCGAGTTGCACTTCCAGGGAAACTCCAAACACTTCCACTCTTCTCTGAAGTCTCAACTCAACACTACTCGATGGTTTGCTGCTGGGCTGTAACTTGGGTACACCCCTAGGTAGCTCGTAAACTGTCTCCTCAGTAATTGAATGGAGATTGTTGGAAGAAATGAAAACGTAAAAACACTTATAGTGGGCGATGTATTGAAGATAGAGATATGGTCTCGGGGACTTTTTTGTAGAACGTTTCATGCTGAACAATTTTTAACAGTTTGTCCAGTGTAAGCTTATAAACCGCACGGACGCCAGGTTTCTTTTTCGACTTTTCACTGAAATCGTTACTGCTTGGCTTACTTTGATTATTAATAAATTATTTTCTACAGAAACCTTCCTCGATATATTCTTTACAGAATGGTGAAAACCCCATCAAATCCATCCAGTGGTTTTCGAGATTACGCGTGACATCCAAGAATCGGGGACATTGTTTTATACTAAGTAGAGATTATTTGGGAAGTGTGTTAGTGTATAATTAATTCAGGCATTAGGATTTGCTACTCCCTGCCCAGTCTAATTGTGCACAATCGTTTTGGCTGACTGAAAGGCATCTCTTTAGATAAACAGGTAATGTGCAGGCTTATGTATGTTACTAATCATCATCATCATCATCATCATTTCCCCTTATCCAGCTCCTGCCGGGTCGGGGTATTTATGGCACTTCTCCACTTTCCTCTTTCCTTCCACAATTCTTCTTCCACGATCTTCTCCCAGTCCAGATTCCTTTTTCTCACGCTGTTCTTCACTGAATCGATCCACCTTGTTCTAGGTCTTCCCCTTGCTCTCTTACCCTTGTACTTGGCCTCCAGCACCTGTCTTGGTATTCTATTTTCCTCCATCCTCTTTACATGTCCAAACCACCTTAGTTTATTCTTCTCAATTCTCTCATTTAGTTTTCCCCTCCCAACTTCCTTCCTAACATCTTCATTCCTCACTCTGTCTTTCCTTGTCTTACCTACCATACTTCTTAGGAATTTCATTTCACTGGCTTGGATTTTACTCTCATGCCTGCTTGTCAGGGTCCAAGTCTCAGCTGCATAAGTTAATATGGGTACATAGTACATTTTATACATTACCTCCTTGCTTTTCCTTGGTACTTCCTTATCCCAAACAAGTTTTCTTACACTTTGATAGAATGCATTGCTCTGCTGTACTCTCCTGCCAATCTCCATGTCCAACCTACCAGTTTGCATCAATTCACTTCCTAGGTATTTGAACGTGTCCACAATTTCCAAACTCTGACTAATATTTCACTATATTTCACTATATCATCGTAAATTGTAACATAGGATATTGTATTTTTTTCCAAAACTCTGCTAAATCTCAGTGACTTAGTTTACTTTTGGAAATTGGCATTTTAACGTTATAACTTCAAAATAGGGTTTTGGTTCGTTATCATTGTTCTTCACATTAATTTGAAAAACGTCTCTTTATTTCATAATGAAGTAATATTGCCAAAGTAGGCTCCGGTTCACAAAATGTCTGTCCTAAAAAATCATCATTTTTGACTTAGTGAGTTTTGGAAACGAACTCTTAGCTGTCTGACAGTCAGGCAGCACCCTAGTCAAGGAGACCAAGGTAAACGAGCAAGGGGACCCGACGCGCTGACCCTGCAACACCCTACAATCTGTAGCAAGGGCTGTGGTGCCACAGGGTTTGGTTTTGGTTTATCACTTTTCTCTTAGTAGTAAATAAATACCGTAGTTGCCTCTATTAAAGTTCCAATCAACATATTTAGTTTTAATTAATTTTCATTAACCTCTTAACTGGGTATTGGTGTAACCTGCCGTGTGTATCATTGTTACGACAGTATATTAGCAATAATAATGTTGAGTTATAGTATAATGAGGAAATTTCAATGTATTAAGTATAATTCAAGAAGCATTTTGACCATTTCTACAGTAACTACAAGGTCATTTACCTGATTAGAACTTAAGAGTTTTGTCCGTATGACCTAAACTGTTCATTTCCGCACATTGAGAGGTGCAAATAAAACGTAGACTATCAAATGCTATCGAGATCAAACGTGTAGGTTTGCTCCCCGCACAAAGCCAAATCAAACACATGACCAAAACAGAAAGCAGAATTCAAAAACAAAAGCAGAAGCGAAAAACAAACACTAAACCAAAAAGCAAACAAACAAAACAAAACAAACAAACAAAAAAAAAAAAAAAATGCAAAGCAAAATTCAAAAGAAAAGAAAAAGCAGAAAACGAACAAAAAAGCAAAAATCAAAAACAAAAGGAAATACAGAAAACAAACACAAGAACCACAAAGCAAAAACAAAAATTCAAAAGAAAAAGCAGAAAATGAACAAAAATTCAAAAACAAAAAACAAAAACAAAGGCAAATACAGAAAACAAAAACAAAAATGCAATGACAATGCAAACCTACACGAACAAAAAAGCAAAAATCAAAAACAAAAGGAAATACAGAAAACAAACACAAGAACCACAAAGCAAAAACAAAAATTCAAAAGAAAAAGCAGAAAATGAACAAAAATTCAAAAACAAAAAACAAAAACAAAGGCAAATACAGAAAACAAAAACAAAAATGCAATGACAAAAGAAAAAGCAGAAAAAGAACATAACATAAAAAAGAAGCAAAATTCAAAAACAAAAGCAAATACAGAACAAACAAAAACAAAAATTACTCAAAGCAAAAACAAAAATGTATATTAAAAAAAAGCAGAAAACGAACACAAAATCAAATACAAAAACAAAAAAACAACCAAGATACAGGAGGCGGGAAATGTCGTAACTGCTGCCAAAACATCAATTTTCTCGCCATTCGCCATGCCGCGAAAACTGGACACGCCCAGGAGGCGTTAGCGGTAAAAGATGGAGTATGTATATATTCGCCATGCCGCGAAAACTGGACACGCCCAGGAGGCGTTAGCGGTAAAAGATGGAGTATGTATATATTCGTCATGCCGCGAAAACTGGACACGCCCAGGAGGCGTTAGCGGTAAAAGATGGAGTATGTATATATTCGTCATGCCGCGAAAACTGGACACGCCCAGGAGGCGTTAGCGGTAAAAGATGGAGTATGTATATATTCGTCATGCCCAGTTAAGAGGTTAAAAAAACACACTTGAAGAAAACTAGAAGGCACCGCTTGGCCAGTTCTCTACACTGTGCCGCTCCAGCTTGTCGCCAAGCTAATACATGTCCAGCATTTTATTTTATATATTGGCTGCGTTGTTATGATCCATATTCCAACCATGGCTCGTGCAGTGGTCAAGCTGCTTGTCTCTCACCAAGGTGAACCGGGTACAATTCCCTGTCAATGCAAGTGAGATTTTCTAAATGAGACATTATGTCCTGTGGTTCGTATTCTGCGTAAGAATGGAGATCCCATGGCTCATTATCGTGACATCAATGGTCACGTAAAACTACAAGCTTCAATCTTGGCTGCAACTTTCCTTCTAAACTCTTTTGTCATACTCAATAAGACAGTTTGCAGCCACCCATGCTTTGGAGGAACGATAGTTGTTATTACGTAAATAATCAAAATTGATGTGCCTCAGTCAATCTTTGCCAGGGCATGTTTAGTTGGCTTCTCTTAGAAATGAATGAATTACTGTCTAAAGTTTGGAAAGGTTTCTTACCTGTGATACTGAGAGTTCTTGCTGATAATAATCATACAGTTTGACTGTTGCATACGAAGGATTTTCTACCTCAGTCTCCTGCATCACCAGGAAACCGATGCATTGTCTCTTATTCGATAATTCTTCAAAATAGAAGTTAACAGCTTCTTTTTCTTCTTCCCAACGCTTGAGATCTGGAGGAGAAAGGAAAAGTGTAGTAATGAACTTCATACATATTCAACAAAGAGTATTTAACAGTAAACAGAATCTCAAATGTTAGGATATTCTCTGTATTCAAGTTCAAAGCCATTTAAGGAACATGATCTAGTCCTATTTTACCACAAGAACACAATAAGCCTCTAAGGTTGCCTGTCTACTCGACACATGTGATGAGTGTGCTTGGACCCCACCTTTGGCTGTCCTTGAAATAGTTTCCTGTAGTTTATTATCAAAAAGTCAACCCCTGGCACTATACAGCCCATGGCGGGCTAAGGCCGACCAAGCGACCGCTGCCCAGCCATTTGGCCTGCAGATATTGAGGTGACGCGTGATCAGCGCATCGGGTCCCCTCGGCCGTTAATCTTGGTTTTCGTGATCGGGGCGCTGCCTCACTGTCAGACAGCTACTCAATTATCCTCACGAGGCTGAGTGCACCCCGTTGCAACCCTCAAGTCAGTTTTAAAATCCCTGACGGAGCCGGGAATCGAACCCGGGGTTTCCGGGTGAGAGGCAGGCATGCTACCCCAACACCACGGGGCCGGCAGTTTATTATCAACTTCAGGGAAATGTTGGCCAATACATTTCCTTCTGGCTCTTCATTCAGCTTCATTCAATTTAATCTCTTATTAACTCTTCTGATGAGGTTGCTGAGGCAGAGGACATAAGCCATATCCTGTAGAAGTGGAAATAATATGGGGCTGAAATGCGAGGGCTGTTTTTTAAGTATGAGCCTTTTTTTTTTTAAATTAACCGAACATTTTATTTTCAAACCACATTTATAGTTAGGTTTTACATACCTTCCTCTATTTTTCTACATAGTTGCCTTGTTTATTTAGGCACTTGTCATACCTTAAAACTAAGTTCCGAAATCCCTTTGCATAAAAGTTTGCCGCCTGCTCTGGCAACCAAGAATTCACACTTGAGGACAATCCATTGATAGAGTGGTTATCATGAATCTTCGTTCCTCGTGAATTTTCGGGTCAATTGCAGTCACCAAGTCCTCTGTGATCGCAGACCTGAGCGTTCATCGTCATGAACATTTTCACTGCCAGTTTTGAACTCGCATACCCATTTTCGCACTTTACCTTCCGTCATTGCATTATCACCATAAACCTCACAAAGCTGCAGCCGACATGATTCTTGCACTCAAAAAACGTATCACAGATCGTATCTCACACGCGGCGGGCGAATCAATAATCTTGAACATTGTAACGATGCACAGGTCAGCTACACAGCTGCAACAGACGCCTGCTTGTTCGCAAAGGATGCCGGGAGGTAGGGCGCACACTTGTTGCGGCGTGCGCACTAACTATGGGCTTAAAAAAAACGGCCCTTACTTAAAAAAACAAGCCTCGTACATCATTATTAGTTGATTGTTTTGATGCATTCTGCCCAACTGGAGTGCGTTAGCTCAAAGTCTACCAATTATCCTGAATGTGGATCGTCCAATAAATCAAATCGGTTTTCCATCAATGAGAAAATAATTTCCTTACCGTATTTTCAGCTATTGCATTAGTAAACAGCACAAATTATTTTTGCTACATTTGATGCTTGAAGAACACAACTTATTCATTTGACACTCATTGTGTTCCAATTGCAGAATAATATAGAGAATGTTTGCAAAATTAGAGAAAAACAGTGTTTTTTTCAAAATGCAACTACAAATTAAGCAGTAACAATGGAATCTCTACTTAGTATAAAACAAAGTCCCCGATTCTTGGATGTTACGGGTAAACACGAGAACTAAAGGATGGATTTTGATGCGGTTTTCACCATTCTGTAAAGGATATCTCGAGGATGATTTCTGTAGAAAATAATTTATTTATGATCAAAGGAAGCCGAGCAGTAACGATTTCAGTGGAAAAGTAAAAAAAAAAACCTGGTGTCCGAGAGTTTTGTAACGTTACGCTGGGCAAACCGTTAAAAATATCTAAATACTATGAGTGTAAGAATTGTTCAGCATGAAATGTTCTACAAAGAAGTCCGCGAGAGCATATGTCTATCTTCAATACATCATCCACTATAAGTGTTTTTACGTTTTAATTTCCTCCAACTATGTCCATTCAACTACTGAGGCGACAGTTTATGAGCTAGCTAGGGGCAAGTCTATCATCGCTGTTACAGCCTAGATACCGGGCGAACCTATTGCCTCAGATACAGCCAGCAGCAAACCGTCGAGTCGTGTTGAGTTAATACTTCTGAGAAGGGTGGTGGTGTTTGGAGTTTCCCTGGAAGTGCAACTCGGGTTTTCTTCATTTCGCCTGTGAAACACAGTCAAGTTAAGATTGGACGGAAGGGGGATTTGAGTTTCATTCACCTCGCCATTCCCTGGAAGTGCAACTCTCATTTCGCCTGTGAACTTTTCGTTCTGCAAAATTCACCGTCAATTTAAGATTGGACAGAAGGAGCAATATATTATATTAAATTATACTGATTGGCGTATAATCTCTAGTTAGTATAAAACAAAGTCCCCGATACTTGGATGTCACGGGTAATCTCAAGAACCACTGCATGGATTTTGATGCGGTTTTCACCATTCTGTAAAGAATATCTCAAGGAAGGTTTCTGTAGAAAATTATTTATTTTTGATCAAAGGAAGCCAAGCAGTAACAATTTCAGAGAAAAAGTCGAAAAAATATCCTGGCGTCCGTGCGCTTTTTAAGCTTACGCTGGGCAAACCGTTAAAAATATCAATATACAATGAGTGTAAGAATTGTTCAGCATGAAAAGTTCTACAAAAATGTACGTGAGAGCACATCTCTCTATTCAATACTAACAACCTGCCCCGGCTTCGCCCGGGAACAGTTTTGAATGCATTACATGATAAGCGCCTTTATTTTCGATGTCAATGAATTACGACCTATATCCGTTTTACGTCTCAGCATGATGGGTTAAAATCACTGACTGGACTATTAATTATATTATCATGGAGATAGCATGTGCAACAAATTCTTGTCAGACGTAATTTAAGAATGGTGAGGTGCATGAAACTCAAATCCCCCTACCGTCCAATCTAAAATCACTTATAGTAGGCCATGTATTGAAGATAGACATATGCTCTCGCGGACTTTTTTGTAGAACTTCTCATGCTGAACAATTCTTACACTCATAGTATTTAGATATTTTTAACGGGTTGCCCAGCGTAAGCTTACAAAGCACTCAGACGCCAGTTTTTTTTTTTTTTTACTTTTCCACTGAAATCGTTACTGCTCGGCTTCCTTTGATCATAAATAAATTATTTTCTACAGAAATCATCCTCGAGATATTCTTTACAGAATGGTGAAAACCGCATCAGTGGTTCTTGAGATTACCCGTAACATCCAAGAATCAGGGACTTTGTTTTGTAGAGATATCGTCCACTACAAGTGTTTTTAGATTGGACGGAAGGGAGATTTGTGTTTCATGCACCTCACCATTCTTAAATTACTTCTGACAAGAATTTGTTGCACATGCGTCTCCATGTTAATATAGTTAATAGTCCAGTCAGTGATTTTAACCCATCATGCCGAGACGTAAAACGGATATAGATCGTAGTTCATTGACATCGTAAAGAAGCGCTTATCACGTAATGCATTCACAACTGTTCCCGTTGCTAAGCCATGGAAAACACTATGAACTTTTACACTGATCCAATAGCTCTGAGGGTCTTCCTGAAAGAAGAGATAAGATAGACTTTGGCTAAAATAATAAAAAAATAAACCCTGGTCGACTTCTAACCATTGCTTACGTTATTATGTACAAGCTGGAATATAGCAGCTAAAATACGGCTCGAAATTAGTCCTCTTGCAATACCAAGTATTGCTGCTGGTGGCAGAGTTGGATACCATGACATCATTATCATAGAATAATATGTACAGTGAAACCTCTATTAAGAGACCAGTGACGGGTCCATGGAAAACCCCTTAATAGGGGTAGGCATTAAAAATAATTTTATACTGCATTATTAATAAAGTACAGTTGGAACACACACCTGATTACAATTTATCTGAATTGGATCACATTTAGTACAAATTAATTACAATTAGTTATTTCTGAGCTATGTCATTTTAAAAAGTCACGAATTGATCTCTGTTTCAGGTTAGCAAATTTTTTTTTAACAATATCACTCTCTAGAATATCTCTGAGTGAGTTCGAAAGTCCATTAATTTGTTCTGGGTTCGAACAATCTTCTAGGAGAGCCGTTTTTTGTATTTTTTATATGTTACATAATACTTTTTATAATGACATTGTAGAAGAAAGGGACTGAGAACCAGGAAAGACGTATAAGGATATGGAAACTGAAAGAAGGGGATAGAAGGGTCGAGTACCTCAAAATGGTAAAGGAAGTAATTCCAACAGATGAAGAAAGAGGGGTGGAAGAGGAATGGGCTAGATTTAAGAAGACACTAGTAGGTGCAGCA
This sequence comes from Meconema thalassinum, assembly GCA_946902985.2. Taxonomy (NCBI): domain Eukaryota; kingdom Metazoa; phylum Arthropoda; class Insecta; order Orthoptera; family Tettigoniidae; genus Meconema; species Meconema thalassinum. The sequence goes on from OX336392.1 coordinate 17,161,644, forward strand.
GAAGCAGTTTGTGGGAGGACAAGTAGTAAGAAGAGGTGGAAGGAAACACCATGGTGGAATGAGAAGACAAAAGATATAGTAAGGGAAAAGAATAGAGCCTTTAGGAGGTGGTATCAAAATAGGATGGTAGAGACAAGGGAAGAGTACCAGGAAAGAAAGAAGGAGGCGAAGAGAGTAGTGGCTGAGGAGAGAAGAAAGTGGATGGAAGAGTGGACAAAGATGATGAAGGAGGATAGTGAAGGTACAAAAAAGGTCCTGTATGGGATGGTAAAAAATAAGAGGCAGAAGGATCCTACGGATTATGTTAGAATGGTTAACAAAAGGGGACAAGAGATAGAAAATAGGGAAGAACTGAAGAAAATGTGGAAAGAATATTTTGAAGAACTTCTGAACCCAAATGGAAAAGATGGTGAGGAGGAAGAAATCGGGGAATAGGAAGATGAACTGCAAACAGAAAAGGACTTAACGTGGAAAGAAGTGGAAGATGCAGTGAACAAGATGGAAGGAGGGAAGGCACCGGGTGTGGATGAGTTGAGTGTGGAGATGGTGAGAGCAGCAGGAGAGGTGGGGATACAGTGGCTGTACCGAGTGATGAGGACAGCATGGAAGGAAAGGAAGACCCCACAGGACTGGAAAAAAGGAATAATTGTCCCGATCTTCAAGAAAGGTAGTAGAACAGATTGCAGAAATTATCGGGGAATGACACTGATGAGTCATTGTGCAAAGATCTTCGAGAAAGTTTTGGAAAAGAGAATTAGGACAAGGATAGAAGGAGGGATGAGGGAAGAACAACATGGCTTCAGAGCAGGAAGGTCCACAGTGGATTTGATTTTTGCTGTAAGGCAGTTACAAGAACAGCACTATGAGTATGGAACAGATCTACTGATGGCCTTCCTGGACATTGAGAAAGCATATGACAGTGTATGCAGAAACAAAGTATGGAAGTCCCTGGAGGATAGAGGAGTAGAGAAATGGACTATAAAGAGGATAAAAGAGATGTACAAGGGAAGCATGAGCTGTGTGAAAGTGGGAGGAGAGAGATCAGACTGGTTGGAACAGAGAAACGGCCTGAAACAAGGAAGTGCACTGTCACCGTTACTTTTCATTGTGGTGATGGATGACATAATGACCCAAGTGGCACAAGTAATTGGGGAAGGAAAGATGAAAGCAATGGTGTTTGCGGATGATTTGATGATTTGGGGAAACAAGGAGGAGGAGGTACAGGTACAGTTGGACGTGTGGGAAGGAATAATACAAGGATATGGGATGAAATTTAGCATAAATAAGAGTGAGATGGTGATCACAACAAGGAAGAAGGAAAGAACTACAACGGGAATAACAATTGGTGGGGAACAGCTGAAGAAAGTGGAGAGTTTCAAGTATCTGGGAAGCCTGATACAAGATAATGGAAGACACGATAGAGAAATAAATGAGCGGGGGAGGCAGGCAGAAGCATTTCGGAGGAGTGTGAGAAGCATGTTATGGAGCAAGGATGTCCCTCAGAACGGCAAAAAGATCATATATCGGACGTACTATGTCCCTATCCTGACGTATGCCTCGGAGACCTGGGTTATGAAAGGAAGGGAGAAGAGCAAAATACAGGCCAGTGAGATGAGGTTCTTGAGAAGCAGTATTGGAGCTACAAAGATGGATAGAATAAGAAATGAGAGGACTAGAGAATTAATGAAGGAGGAACCATTACAGGATGGTATAGAGAAATCTAGACTTAGATGGTATGGACATGTAAAACGAATGGAGGAGAAGAGGATACCCAGGAGAGTACACGAGACGAAGTGGGAAGGCAAGAGACCGAGAGACAGGTGGCTGAAGGGGGTGGAAGAAAGCGTGAGGAAGAGAGGAGAAGACTGGACAAGGGTGGAGGCTGAGAGATGGTGGGAAGACAGAAGACGTTGGAGAGGCTTGTGTTCCAAACAGACCCGGCCAGTGGCTCGAAACTGTGCAAGATGATGATGATGATGATGATGCAGTTCTGTGCCAACAGAACCATTGTTTACATCATCACCCTCATAACCATCTCCAATGGGAAAGCAGACGAGAAGTGGTCAGACTGAGAAAATGCCTGATCTTTGGTCGGGGAGAGGGGTTAAATAGAGGTAACAACCTTATGAGGTTTTAAATCAGTTCCAAGAAAAATCGGTCTTTAAGAGGGGTGGTCTTTAGAGAGGTTTGTACTAATATTAGGATGTCTCATAAGTAATGTAATTTTTTAAGTTTGGTGTGTTATAAGATAGAATAGGTTCACCAATGCTATCTACAGGAGGCCGTGACTAGAATTGTGTATATTGCGAGAATGTATCAGTCGTCAGTTGTTACATCGCCATATTATGGAACTTGGAAAATCAAACAGAAGCTGTAGATCTGTACCTCATGAATTGACTCCTGTACACGCACAACGTAGAGGGGACATCTGTTGTCAGCTCATTGGTAACCCCATGGATGTTAGATTTATCAGGAGATTTATCAGGAGTATATTGTCACATGTGCTGAAAAATAGGTCATTACCGCAATGCTGACGCCTCCAAACAGTGACTCAGTCACCGTCGAACTGCCAAAGTCATTGTTAAAAAGGATCGGTTCGGCCCCAAAGTGATGTTGTGTGTCTGGTGGAATTTTGAAGTGGTGGTTTGTTCCAAATGGGCGTGCAGCCAATGCGGATCTTTATTCTCAATAACTGGAATGAGTTCATAAAAGTTTGAGACAAAGATACCCAGCATTAGTTAACCAAATTAGAGTTCTCTTGCAGCAGGACAATGCGAGACCCCATACTGCACGAACAACCATGGCATAACTTCATGAATTGGGAGGAGTCGAACTGCTACCACATCCAGTATACAGCCCTGATCTTGCGCCTTCACATTACCATCTTTTTTGATCCATGGCCCATTTCTCGCATGGAAGGAATTTCGTCAACATCGAAGCTGTGGAAGTGGGTCTCGCCGAATTCTTCGCATCAAAACTCAGAGATTGGTACTGTCGCAGGATAAAAAACCTCGCTGGAAGATGGCTCAAGACCATGGAGTCTGATGGTCTCTACTTTGAAGAATAGTTTAATTTCTTGTCAGAAAACTTTCCAAATAATATGTTCTTTAAGAAACGACATTACTTATGACTCCCCTGTATATTTAGGGCATAATTAGTCCCTGAATCAGCCTCCCAGTTTTATGGCTATGATGTCATGTTGTGTAATGCCATATTGGGAAACAAGTAAATTTCAAATCACTGTAATTTGATGATGTTTTTATTGATAAATAATCCACTTGTGAATAAAGTTATATCACATCAATATTTTTAAATGAAACCAGTTATCAAAGACGACAGTATTAACTATGCCTAGTAGTAACCAGAGATATGACCTTTAGTACAAAACACACCCAAGAAAAGTATTAAAATGAATTAGCTGAGGTATTCTCAAATGAAACGATAATAAGCCTGGCATTTTTTAATTGCACCCAACTAGTAATTCACATATTTATGATAGCCTGCTCAATGCAAAGTCATTGCGTAATGGTTAAAGTGTCCAATCCATGTACCATGTACAACACACCATAAGCAATGTTCCTAAAAGTGTTGTTACATACTCACTGGTGTCTCTTTCCTGTGCCAGCTTGTAAAGTGTTGAGCGGTCTGCAACGTAGCCCGACACCATGCTAACTTCCAGCACTGCCATGTTTGAAGTTTGCTCTGCCAGTTTATAGCGGATGCACAATTCCAATCTTTGTACTGTGCATATGTCGACCGACGATACGGGGCCAGTCTTTACGTCCAGTTCAAATGCATCACTGCCAGATGGCGTTTTCACATTATACCGTAGAGAACTCTAGAATTAAACAAGACATTATTTTCCTTACAGATTCAAAGTGACTAGAGAAGAAGAATATTCAAAAAATAAGGTACTAAGAGATCCCATGTGTGACATATTCCACCAGGGCCAGGGGCGTATATACAATTTTTTACGGGGGGAGGAGGAGGGGGTGACTATTCTGGAAAATTGTGAGTATTCTCAGGGTATTGTCGCTGCAAAACACCCAGAAATATCAACCATTATCTTATAGCATATAACTTTGTGTAATTATTTGAGAAAAGAGTTAATTGTAAAATTCTAAGTTTACACAGCCCACAATTAGTGGCAATACAACACAACACACATTTTCTATTATGGGCTATTATGGCAAATGTCTAAATATTTGTCAATTTATTAAACTGAAAGCTAAACAGTTCTTTTTTTTTTACAAATTGATAATTTATTTCTCAAAAGTACCGTACTGTGGAATTCTCAGTTTTGCCTCACAAGGCTGAGTGTACCCCGTTCCAGCCCTCAGAACAGAATTAAAATTTCTTGGCAGAGCCAAGAATCAAATTCGGACCTCCTGGGCGGCAGCCAAGAATGCTAGCCACTACACCATGAGGTAGTCTAATTTCAATCTTAATATTGTTTATAGCTTAGCCAATAAGTTAAGATTAGGGTACAACCAAATGTACAATTATTTTATGCTTTTACCAAAGCAACACTTTCTTAATTTTTATTGTTTTCTTTTTTCGGGGTCTGAAACCCCCACAGATTCATCATTCAGCCATTATAAGTGTAAATGTTGCATCAGATGAAAGATGGCTGCATGCAAGGAAATATTTGTCACATGTGGAGGAGCTTAGTGTGATCCAATGTTTGCATCAGAAGGGTATCTCATCAGCAAAAATTCAGACCTTAAAAACAGACACACTTTGTCATCATAGGGTCCTGATTTGAAGGTTTTAACCTATTTTTTTCCCCTGCTTTCTAATTTGAACAAAACGTTCATGCCCCTTGCTTCTGAATATATGAATCCTACAGAACCTAAATAAGGCTAAATCAGGCAGAAGGGGCTAAACAAGCACTGGATTGAGGTCCGGGAATATGGGCGGCCATTGTAAGGTTGTGTGTAGTGGAGAGCTTCCCTGGAGATGTGGGCAATGTCCTGTTGAAACATTCCATTTGTAATGTTCACCATCATAGTGACAACCACTGGATTGAAGTCCGGGAACCTGGGCGGCTTTCACTGAAAAACTAGAAGGTAAGGAGGCCTTTCGCAGAAAAGCATTGTTTTTAAATGAATTTTTCTGAATTAATAATGTTAGTGCTTTTACGTGCCTTTTAACTACTGCGGCTTTAAGACACACTGGGGTACCAGAATTTGCTCCAAAGGGGATCCTTAACAAGCCAGTTAATCTACTGACATGGGGCAGATGACCTCGTTATTCTGCCCCTTAAAAGCTCAATAACTAATACTGACATGGCTATGTTGCATGCCCTCTCATGAACTGTTGGGTTTGGAACGTAGTCATCTCATTAGATGTTCATAATGAATCTGAGCTTCTGTTGGTGGAAGCGTTCTAATTTCTTCATAAAGAGTCCAGGATTCACATCCATATTCATACACCAAAATTAAATGAATTAATTTTTCTTTTAAATATATATTTCTTCCCTTTTCTGGATGAATTGGTGACACACTGACCCTTGCAATCAGTGGCACCCGGTAATACAGTTGCAACGTTGCAAAATGATAACATTTTTTAAAATAATACCTTGATAATAATCTTCTTAGCAATAAAAAGCTGTACTTATCCTCTCGTATATGCATAGGAATTCATAGTTTTGTTGTTTAATAATTCAGGTAATCTTGTAGTACTGTGAACTGTTTGAGAAAGCGACGAATGCCAATAGTACAGGAGCACTTGCCAAGCCCAAGCATCGACCAGATCTCAATAACGGAGAAAATGGTAGAGATGCTGGACCAAATAAGTCCTATCCCAACTGTTAACTCGACTAATCGTTGCCCACTGATTGCAATAAGGGAGGAGAGGGGCGATGCTCTGCCTGCTGACGATATCATATCTCGCAATGTAATTTTGCAGGTGTGTTCGACACTCGTGGTATTTTCTTGTTGTTTTGTTTTCATGAAGTTTCTCAAGTAACTTCTTCTTCTTCTTAATTTCCCGGTTCCAGTGATCTGGGTCGGAGTGTGAATCAAGGACCTCCATACTCTTCTGTCTCTCCACCACTCTCGTCCCTCTTCCAGTACATTCTCCACTTTCACTCCTCTTTTCTCAACGCTCTCCCTCACTGCATCCACCTCATCCTCGGCCTTCCCGTGACTTTCTCAGTAAATAATCGCTTCGGGACTCGTCTTCTCCCATTCGCATCATATGTCCATACCATTTTAGCTTACTGATCTCTATTTTGTCTTGTAACTTTGGGAATCCTGTTTTCTCCCCAATTTCCTTGTTTCTGATTTTGTCTCGGTGGGTCTTTCCAATTATACCTCTAAGGAACTTCATCTCTGGATTCTACTTTCCTCCCGTTTAGTTGTTGTCCACGTGCCTGCTGCATACGTCAATATTGGTGTGTAATATGTTTAATACAAGATACTTTTACATTTCTCCGGAACTTCCTGGTTCTACACCAGACCCCTCACACTCTGGTAAAACCCATTTGCTTGTTGGATCCTCTTACCAACTTCCTCACTTATCCTTCCATCATCTGCTAGGACTTATAATCCTTTAATCTTGATGTAATGTGATGTTCTCTGGACTGTGGTACTTGTGATGGATGAGCTACAGCACATGTGTGTACTGTTTTCTCTGATATCAAAGCAATCTTTTACCCTCCCCCCTTAGTGAAAATAGTGCAGCACCCAGAACAATTATCTACCAGCCGCCACTGCTATTGACCCGGTTGATGGCATGGAGATGGATTCTTGTCCTTGGTCCTTGTCTTCCTCCCTCCACCCCCACCTGCCTGTCATTGTGCTTGTTTTTTCTACATCTCTTTACTTGTTTCTGTTTTATGATTGTTTATATATCTGCCCCTTGGTAGCTTCCTACATAGATTTTTACAATACAATATTCTTTACCAGAACCTGCAGATCTTACAGAACATATTCACACTTAAATTGACATATTTACAACAGTAAACATTTACATGCTTAAGGAATATAACACTTGATGCGATTGATTTCAGGATCTGTAAGCCATTGCTCACATGGGGCACTCCATAGTTTCAGACATTACATCATAGAATAGTTATTAACAAGAAATGTACATCCGCCTGAATCAATACTATAAGGAAAAAAAATAATTATTTGACTTGATTTCAGTACATGTTTCAAGGATTAATTACATTTTATCCCCTTCATCAGCTATTGAAAAAAACAAAACAAAGCGTAGCACAGTAATAAGATACATATTTAAACCTAATACGGTGCACCATGAAATTTAGGTTATAAGAACAGAATAAAATGAAATGAAATAGATGGTGACGGTGATCTGCTGCTCATGACAAATAATAGTTCCATATTGAGTCCCAATGACAGGCTTGTCATCATCACCTGTGCTTGAAATTATGACCACCTTAAGAGGCTATACAGAATATCCTAAAGTAATTTCTATTAATATTATCTTAGATTCTATCACACATGAGAGAAAGCAAAAACAATAAACATTTACCTGTATAAGAGCACATCCATCACCCTCGGCTATAATCTCTACCTGAGTGGGTAATACTGGCAAAGGTAACATTTTCAGTATCATTCTTTCTTCATTTGAAATATGGAATTGATGCTGGATTTCTGTTGCTGCTACAAATATATTTAGTGCAGTCTCTTTTTGTGGTAGAGTAATCGAGTACTTTGCCAGTGCTTCTAGGGCTACAACTGTGTCCTGTCAAGTGAGAAACAAAATTATACCTCAGACCACAATGCTATAAATTGAATACTGGGTGCTTTAATAACTTGGAAAATTAATTACTAGAGTCAAATGACATGAGATAAAATGAGCAAGCAGTGTAGGAGTTAGATATTAAACTCAACCAAATGTTATAATGTTCTGCCATGTCCGTTGCAGGGTTTTGCTACCAAGTAGTAGGTATAGTCGGATTTGCATATAGATCAATTAACTTATTTGAATCATTATTTACTTGCGCACACGTAGACTATGACCCTGTACTTTAATATTAAAGATTTTGGGATGTAAAGTTTGTAGTTTTTGAAGTGGAAATGTAGTGGGTTTTAGCAGTTACCGTATTTGCTCGCGTATATCTCGCCCCCGCGTATATCTCGCACCCCATTTTTTAAATTAAAATTTCAGGAAAAAAAAAGTACTCGCATATATCTCGCATTCATTACTGATGCCATCATATAAATGACCGTAATAACCTTGAGGTAGAAACACGTTCGATTTAGCGCGCCACAACAGTCGTCATTGTCCAGGAACTTACCCGAAGCGCTACTAACAGGAAGAGCGAGCAACAACGAGTTGATCCGAACTTCGATACGAGCCGATTAGGGATCGAGGCACCGCGTGAAAGCATACGGCGCAGTGTGAAGCACGCTGTACATCGTTAGTCCTCGGCCATGGTTAGCTAAATTCGCCGCCTTGAGACACGTTCGAATTAGCGATTAGCGCGCCACATAAGTTGCGCAAGTAGGCCTACTGTTACATCGCAGAGAAACGCAGTTTAGTCTTCTCGAATCTCAATGATTCCGTCTTTACGCATTGCGTCGCATCAGCGCTCGGCCGCGTGCAAGCATACAGCACAGCATGAGTGTTAGCACACTGTACATCGTTCGCCGCGTCTGGCTAAATTCACCGCCTTGAGACACGTTCGAATTAGCGATTAGCGGGCCACGTCAGTTGCGGAAGTGGGCCTACTGTTAGATCGCAGAGAAACGCAGTTCAGTCTCCTCGAATCTCAATGATTTCATCTTTACGCATTGCGTCGCATCAGAGCTCGGCCGCGTGCAAGCATACGGCGCAGCGTGAGTGTTAGCACGCTGTTCATCGTTCGCCGCGTCTTCGGCTGCGGTTGGCTAAATTCACCGCCTTGAGACACGTTCGAATTAGCGATTAGCGCGCCACATAAGTTGCTCAAGTAGGCCTACTGTTACATCGCAGAGAAACGCAGTTCAGTCTTCTCGAATCTCAATGATTTCGTCTTTACGCATTGCGTCGCATCAGAGCTAGGCCGCGTGCAAGCATACGGCGCAGCGTGAGTGTTAGCACGCTGTACATCGTTCGCCGCGTCTTCGGCTGCGGTTGGCTAAATTCACCGCCTTGAAACACGTTCGAATTAGCGATTAGCGCCCTACTGTTACATCGCAGAGAAACGCAGTTCAGTCTTCTTGAATCTCAATGATTTCGTCTTTACGCATTGCGTCGCATCAGAGCTCGGTCGCGTGCAGGCATGCGGCGCATCGTGAGTGTTAGCACGCTGTACATCGTTCGCCGCGTCTTCGGCCGCGGTTGGCTAAATTCACCGCCTTGAGACACGTTCGAATTAGCGATTAGCGCGACACGTCTGTTGCGGAAGTAGGCCTACTGTTACATCGCAGAGAAACGCAGTTCAGTCTCCTCGAATCTCAATGATTTCGTCTTTACGCATTGCGTCGCATCAGAGCTCGGTCGCGTGCAGGCATGCGGCGCATCGTGAGTGTTAGCACGCTGTACATCGTTCGCCGCATCTTCGGCCGCGGTTGGCTAAATTCACCACCTTGAGACACGTTCGAATTAGCGATTAGCGCGCCACAACAGTTGCGCAAGTAGGCCTACTGTTACATCGCAAATTTTGTGTTTTTTCGGGAATATGGTCATTCCCCGCGTATATCTCGCACCGAAAATTTTCACACATATTTTCGGTCAAAAAAGTGCGAGATATACGCGAGCAAATACGTAAGTTTTTTATATTTAGCATTTTGTGGCAAAATGGTTGGAAATATGGATTATGTGCAAAATTACATGGAAATAAATAATCTAACTTTATTGCATAATATTGCTCATCATGTACATTGACAATGTACTTAATCACTGAATTTAGATGGGAACGAGATGCATTCTGTCAAAAACATCCAACAGTAGTCAATCTAAAATATAAACATTTCTACCAAACAACATTTGTGGACACTTTTCCTATTTTTATGAAGAAACACTGTATTGGTATTAAGTTTTCAAAGAAGACAAAAATTTATTAATTATCAGAGTTTATGGAGTAGTTTCAGTCAAACATAAAAGTTTAGACTGAAGAATTAATTTTCTAATAATTTACAACTTTGCATTTTATTCAAATTGCCAAATTCAAGACATAAATTCCACTTGTAGTGGTCACAAAACATAATGATATATATAATCTGATGAGTTTTGGACAAATTTTGCATTTACCATTTATGCTAAAACCACAAACTCTATGACCTCGTAGTTCCGCCCTTTAAAACAACAAGCAAACACAAACCGTATGCATGAGATATTTCTTACCTGTGTGGAAACAAATCCACCATTTGAATTGCGATGTTTAGCAATCCATCGAACTGCCTTCAGAGCGTGAATGAAGTGTTCTTCTTTCCCCATTTTTACCAATGACAATATTGCATATGCTGTCGTCTCCACACTGAGGCCAAGTGAAGGAGTTTCGGGAGTACTTTCTGTCAAACATAAACATTTAGACTGGATAATTACCACTTTAGATAGTTCGCATGCCATTGTTACTAACAATTATTAAATAGGAATTTGTCATGTAAAGAATTTCGTAAAACATCCCTTTGTTCTCTTTTCTCTATCAAAGGGCGCACATATTGTAACAATTTAAACTCAAAGAATGTTAACTGTAAATAAACTGATTGATTGTGATTGATATTTTAAGGAGTTACAATGTTAACCGAGGTACTGCATGTGCACTGAATGTTATTTTGTAGTATAACATCCCAATTCGATTGTTTTACATCTGAAATGTATCAGTAGATTTACTGGGGATTTCTTTTGCAAGTAGACACAGTATAGGGTGAAAATTCCAGTCATCACTGGCTCCCTGAATGAAGTCACCCAGGATTTAAAAAGGCAATTTTGATATATATTTATTTTAAATATCCGAACAGTTGCCAGTTGTATGAGTGATAGAAGTTCTCTAAGTTGGTATTGATGAGATTCCAGTATCAGTCAACAATACTCCAGGACCGCTACAACTCCTCGTGGTCCCACTGATAGAACATGGCTGTTGTTGTAAACTTGGCGGTTTCGGTGGCATAGTTGGTAGCATGCTGAGATTCTATGCACAAGGTCGCGGGTTCAAACCCCGCCAAAGTCGTCAGATTTTTTAAGAGCATTAAAAATCCCTCAGTGTGCCTTCCTTCGGAGGCGAAGTAAGGCCGGCGGTCCCATGTCATACATTTATGGCAGGTTAAAGATCCTTCCACAGACTAAACTTGTGTGAAGCTAAATTATAGGTTATATTTGACCAACGCTCTTAGGTTCCAACGTTCGTCGCCAGGAGCAGACTGTGGTGGTATCTAGTAACAAAGTTCAGAAGTAGTTGGTCATTGATGGTGGCGTTTGGTAGCAAAAGTTGGAACTACTTGAAATCGAATGTCTGCAGTCCTTACTTGAATTAAAAACAGATAACACACACTAATACAGCCATCACAATTAACACCGGTTATCAGATAGCTTCTACACACACCCAAAGTACACGGGGCTACATGACCGCGTTGTCGCAGCCCCTAAACTGAGGAACCAACCAACCATTGTAAACATGGATTTTACATTTGAGAAGTTAAAAATCAAGCCTCCGTGGCTTAGGCGGCAGCACGCCGGCCTCTCACCGCTGGGTCCGTGGTTCAAGTCTCGGTCACTCCATGTAAGATCTGTGCTGGACAAAACGGAGGCAGACAGGTTTTTCTCCGGGTACTCCGGTTTTCCCTGTCAAAATTTCATTCCAGCAACACTCTCCACTATCATTTCATTTCATCTGTCATTCATTTAATCATTGCCCCAGAGGAGTGCGTCAGGCCTCGGCAGCCGGCACAGTTCATATCCTCGCCGCTAGATGGGGGCTTCATTCATTCCATTCCTGACCCGGTCGGAGACTGGAAGCAGGCTGTGGATTTTCATTTTTTTTTTTCAAGTTAAAAATCATTTTAAGCAAGTGATGCAAAAGCCATAATCCTAACTGCAAATTGGAGATCATGAAGGCACCTCATTTGTTCACCAACTAGTGCAGTCTAGACTTAATGCTGAAAGTCTGAGCAGCCTATAATGAAAATAATTAATATTAAAAATGAAAACTACAGATTGTAGGCTGAGGGTAGGGTGGACATAGTATGTGTTACCTGTCTTCTCCCACCACAGGAGGTCCTGCTGTCTGGAGGCAGCACCGAGTAAACGTTCCAGCGCTTCCTCTCCCAGCTGCGTCTCTCCCATCAGCACTAGAGCGTAGGTCTTGAGCGCCAGAGAGTATACATCTGGCTCCTTGTCCCCTTGCAAGCAGAACACTGCATTCGATTTGACTGAGGGAGGAAGAGGAATCCCAGTCTCCAGCAGAGAGATGAGGACATACGCTGTGAGGCCGGAGGAAGAAGTCTCTCCAGTCAACCCCCCCTGTACAACAAACATGTATCATTGTTCTTCATTCAAGAGCTGTAAGAAAATACTGTCAACTATTATGATTATTATTTAATTGAATAGCATTTTTACAGAGCTCTTTAAATCAATACTTCAATATTTGCTAAATGTCTTCTCCCTCCCTACCCACATTGATGTTGTTCGATGTTCCGTGGCTGCTTTCTAGTTCATCCCTGATGATCAATTGTTGAAGTTTGCCTCTAAACGAATCTTTATTATGTGGGCACAATCATGTTGACCGACTGAAAAGCATAACTTTCATTCACTTATCATCTTCACTTCCCGGTTCCAGTCTCTTCCTAGGTCGGGTTGTGAACTAAAGACCTCCATCTTTGCCCCCACTCCTTTCCTACTTGCAGTACATCTTCTGGTTTTCCTCCCTTCTTCTCTACACACTCCTTCACTGATCCAACCATCTTCCTCGTGGTCTCTTTCCTGTTAACTTTCCCAAAAATATTCTTTGTGGTACTCTCTCCTCACTCATTCCACTTCTATCCTATCCTGGAGTTTCCAGATTCCTGTCCTTTTTCTAATTTGCTCATTCCTTACTCTATCTTTCCTTGTGCTTCTTAGAAACCTCATCCCTGCTGCCTTTTTGTCGTTGTGTCAGCATGGGTTAATAATAGCTTGTGTATGGAACCCTTTGGGACATTCCGGTTCCACACAATTCCTCTCACACTCTGGTAGAAACTGTTTGCTTGTTGTATTCTTTTACCAATTTCTTTGGTTATCTTCCCATCTTCTGTGATCACACTTCCCAAGTACTTGAAACTTTTTACCACTTCTAGAATATTTCCATTTAATTTTATCTTTCCCCTTCCTTCCTTACTTCCCCTTGTCATCAGCATTGTTTTGCTCTCACTAACACTAATAAATGACTCCCAACATGATAAAGTTACTGTCCATATTTGACTCATTAACTTGAAGAAATGGTTTGGCGTAAAACATTAGAGGAGATCATACTTGAAACAGATCCTCTCTTTCATTGTTTAAGAAATATTTTTTGGCAAGTTTAAAGAATCTTTGTTTCATTCAAATCCATAATGGATTTTGTTAGGTCCGTATTGACAAATAACTAATAAATCAATTTAAGAGGAGTTTTCCTCTTAAATTGATTTATAAGTTTAAAGAAGTTAGGGAAAATGTCCAACTGTATTGAGTTACAAGGAGATAATGTCAAAAAATAAATTGAATTTCAATAAGAAGAAGTAGAAGTTCCTATCAAAGTCACTGTCTCTTCAAACGACACCCTCATGCAATAAGAATCATATACGTCTTATAAAAGAAAAGAAAAAAAATATTGATGAAAGTTACCTTTATGTCTTTATGGAACACTTGTCCCACCATTGGGAAGCAGCCATTTTCTAGTTGACGTTTAATTATCCACTGCAAACTTATTTTAAGATCTTTCTCGTCTATAAAGATGTGTGCTCGAGCTTGGGCAAATGATTTCACAACAAACGCAGTCAGCCACATGGAGCCTTCTGAATCCGAGCTGCCAAATGCAGAGTAAGAACCATCAGCATGGCGATAATTCAGTTCTCTTTGGTAGCCTGAAAATACAGCGAACAAATTATAATACCAGTCAGTATGCAAGTCAAGGAATGTAATTTGCTCTGAAGGGATGGGATACAATCAGGCTTGTGAGGGGACTGAGTAGAAACAGGTTTTAGGGTCCTTACACACGAGCGTTTCTCTGTCGCCGCTGTCGACTGCAAAAAGTGGTTCATGTGTAGTCGCTTGTCGCCATATAATGCAATGGGAAAAATACTTCCCCTTACAGACGAACGCTTTCCCGACCACATGCAAACCACTGTCGCCAATCCCGCCCACTGACCACATCCCGACTGCAGAGCTTTCCTCTTCACACGGGCGACATGTCAGCCACATCATGGCAACTTCCCACTTGCAGTAATCATGATGTCGATATGGCCTTCCTCATCACAGTATCAGCCCTTGAAATAATTGGTTTAGTTTCCTGTAGTAGCTCATTAAAAAAAAAACATCCTGAAGAACTGGAAAAGCTTATCCGGATAATTGCAAAGTTCGTGATATAATGAAACTGCCCAAACTGTTGCCGGACTTCTGCAATTGGATGTATCCCCATTCTACGCGTTTTCCTTCTTTTTTTTTTAGCGATTTCGCATGAGCAAAAAAAGTAGTCTCCCCTTCAGAATCCATACTGTGAATGACCGACGTTCCACTTGCCGAACAACATTATTAAACCCCATTACATTATTCCATCCTTGGTGAAGCTGGCCAGACCACAAAATGTGGCTATACTGAACTACACAAGTGGTCGGGGTGGCGACAAAGAAGCGTATTTTTGCAGTCAACATAAAAACGCTCATGTGGAAGGGCCCTAATTCCCATCTCAGTCACTCCATAAGTGGTTTTCGCTGTTTCTTTCTTATGCTCCTGGACAAAGCCATCTTCTTTTGAATCCTAGGCCCAATTACAAGTACACATACTAGTGCAGACAACACAATAACATAGATTATCACATATACTGAAATTCACAGAGCTGATGTCTCAAGGCCGTAAATAAAACAGCAACAATTATCATATTTCCCATTAGTTCATTAAAGTGTTTTTCTTTCGATGACATGTGTATGTTTCAGAAAACTGACTACCCTGAATAATACATTCTTGTAATTATTATTCGAGAGACTTGTGAAATTTTCAAGGGGGCTGATATTTATCATGCAAATTACTCCTGAATTTTGGGGCAGATAGCCTTGGTGTTCTGTGTCTGAAAGCTACAATCACATCATCACCACTACTGAACTATGTTAAAATACGCTGTATGTCCAGAGAGTAAGTTCCGTTTGGTAAAAAAAATAAAACCACTACGGGTTTATTGTGAAACAAATTACAAATCGTTAACTATCCACATTTGCAGACACTTGTAATTGCAAGGCATAAGGTTTTGTATGCCTTCTTCATAAAACATTACCGCCAATGTTGTGAACAATTTCATGAAGAAGTGGTCTTGAAATTTGCAGAATGTTCGTGGAACAGTTTTCCTGGATGCGTTCTCTAAATGCACGAATGAAGTCTTCATTAACCCGCGAGGACTGGCGCATGGGTATTTTTGACCCAAGGCTTAAAGGCTTTGTTTTGGTCAACCCTTATTTCCTGTCGCTTACCATACCTTCCTTTCTAGCCTTGAACTTCACGCTGCAAAAGAAACATGTCCATTACCATTTTGTAACACTCAAGTTATTTCTATATTATTTACGGTCGGGTCAGATTTACCCATGGCGCCAGTCCTCGCGTGACAATTTTCGGCCTACCTTAGTCGGAACAATCTGTAAACAATAAGGGGGGAAATCCATCTATTTTGGTGCAGCACAATCTCATAGCTCAAACCTTGGTCAGACTGCTTTGCTGCCACTATTAACGTTACGAAAATTATTGTCTTTTTTCTGCATGTTAAATTTTAACAAGAAGTTCCGTAACGAACTAAAGAGCCTACTTTTCTTAAAATTTAAGATTCATCTATATGGATCTATCTAGAATAATGACAAAATTAAGTTGATAATATAAAAATTTCAAATTAGTTCGAAATACTGTATACCTGGCTTAATGTAGCCTAATAGAGCACTACAGTTGGCAGCCCTGGTGACTGAATATATTCTTAGTTCCATCTCTTAAGGTACAGAACACAAAATTTGGTTGAAGTCCAATGGATAGCATGGACGTTACATGCAGTTAAAACATTGGATCTAACAGCGTGCAAAATCATGTTGGCAACAATATCATGCATGTATTGGTCAGAAATAATCTGAAATAATAGATCTATTGTAGTGCCAATTTTGAATGAAATCCATTAGTTAGTATAGAAGTTACATGCATTTTAAAATTGGACCTATCAGCAGGCTTAGAATCCGGTTGGCAGCACTGACCTATATTAGTTACTCCAAATTAATCTAGAATGCCAGGTACTATACGTGTGCATAGTTGAAAGCTGTCGGCTTGCATACTTTCTGATATATGGGTATTTGGATAAAAGAAATTGAAAGCATTTATTAACAGTTGGCAGTCCTGGTGGATCTTAAGAATACGCTCAGTCATATCTGTTTATGTACACATAGCACATACAAAATTTGGTTGAATTCCAATTGATAGTGTAGAAGTTATATGCATTTAAAAATTGGACTTATCAGCAGGCTTTTAATCATTTTGGCAACACTGCCATGTATGGCCTCCTGGAAATTAAACTGAAATATTATTATCTATATGTGTGCCCATTTTGAAATAGCTCCCATTCATACCTTCCAAGATATCCAACATGGAGCTCAAATTTCAATTGTGATTTTTCAGCAGTTGGTAGCACTGACATCATTTTCAAATATGACATTGAAATATTCAGGTAAAGATCTTTACTCCTACCAAATTTTATTTCGATTGCTGCAACTGTTTAGGAGTTGATAGGGGGGACACACACAGACAGACAGACAGAAGGACAGACAGAGACGCACATTTTCTCGGATCGATCTCATAAGTCCACTTTTTCCTCATTTTTGCAAAATGTGAAAAGTAGGCTAAACATATAAATAAACCTCATTTGATATTGGGAATAGTTTATGGAAAGACACCAGGTGGAAAGTTACTTCATTATAATAAGTACTACTACGACAAAAAGGGAGTGACACACTATGGGTCCTCGAGTTATATTTTTTCACGCCAGTTCTCAAGGGTTTACCAACGATGGACGCCCACTTCGTTCGTCATCGTGGACTTGATCAAGTCTCCTTACCTTTGAATCACTCATCGCATTTTCTCTGTACACCTCGCAACTCTGTTGATGAGTGTCAACTGGTTTAGTGCTCTTCGCATTCAGAAAACGATTGACAGGTGTAATTTGACAAGAGGCGGGATTGTTACTCAACGTTGCCATTCTAACCAAGCACTACAAACAGAGAGCGTTCTCAAAATGGTGTCATCTCCTCCACTCAGAGCAACTATAGTGCATGCGCTGAACTGCGATTGCAATGCACAAATATGGAACTTACTTTCTGGATGAGCCTAGTGCATCATACAAATATCATGGTTCTAAGACAGAAATATTTTCATTAAAGGAATCAAGGAAACTTATAGTTTTAAGTGACCATTACTTCTTTTGACATGGAATCCAAATCATCAGATATAACATTTCTCCTTGAAAATCCCAGCATTAACCTGTAATCGAACACAGTCCACAATCATGGCAGATGCCCTATATTTTCATTCAAGTTATGATTTGTTGACCAAGGATGTGTATAGCTATTATATGTTGAGTACAAGCCATATAGTATACAAGAAGACAATTACTATGTCTGACATATGCAGGAGTCTAAGCTATGGGCATTGATGACCAAACCCAAAGATTGTGAGCATGCATTGGACAATTTAATTTTCTTCCTTTTTTTTATCATCTGGGCTTCCAGGACCGAGCCGCGTTGTATATCGGTGATTGTTTCCAGACGTTTCGGCTGTCATTGCAGCAGCCATAATCATGGGTAGGTACGAGTTGGATGTCTGTACTTAAACTGACGGTTATTGCCAGTCAGATGTGCTTGCTTGCCCTGCAATAACGTCATGCTGCTCCCTGATTGGTTAGCGCCCTTCACAGTCGCGCGCTAGGAGAACTTTCCAAGTGTTGCTAAGTTTGAAACCATCATCGCGATTGAAATTATTGGGATGCTTCATGACCTCTATTGCCTCTCTAATTAACCTGTTTTGGTATCTGGGAATTTCAGCAACAGTTCCGGCCTTATCAAATTTGATGGCGTGTCTCGCGACGTCAGCATGTTCAGCTATTGCAGATCTGTAGTTTAACTGTTTCGTGTCTCGAATGTGCTCTGAAATCCTAATGGAAACGTGTCTTTTCATTTGCCCTCTTGTTCCTCTTGTCTACATGGTCTGTACTCAGCTAATACTGTAGCTGAAATCCTCCTTGGTCATCAATGCAATTGTGAAAATCCAATTCATGTTTTGTTCTTTTCTTTGATTTGGTAATTGGAAAGACACGACTGTGTATATCATCTTGTCACAGTTCCTGTAGTAACAATATCGTAATACAGTAGTACCGAATATTGTCACTTAGGAAGCGGCACCTTAGATCGAACTTTTTCCAGTTATGAAGTACTTATCCTCAAGTTATGTGATAATCTTTTAAGTACGCTTATGAAGATACTTGTGCAACATTATTTTACCTTTCTCCATATTTTTGATGGCTTCTGACATGATGACTGGGTTGAGATTGTTTGTTGCGTTCAGATAATTGATAACGTGTAAGTTGGGTACAAACAGGATCATATTCTGCTCTCCACAGCCCATTGGCAGCCTCACGAGGTGATCAAGGTTCTGCAATCAATCATTAAACATAATATAATGGTAAACCAATTAGCCCACTGGAGGTTAATGTCTCATCAATAGGGCTCAGATTTTTAGGCAAATAAATATTTGTTTAATGTAAATACATGTTTTAAGCATTCTTCTATAAATACATAAATTCCTGTTTTTCACTTATTTGCACATAAAAAGACATAATATATACATTTTTTTTTAAATCAGTACCATATGCTAGATCTTTCAGTTTATTGCATTTTTGTTCTGTGTTACTTCAACGGGAAAGAAACTGTGAGCTATCTAATCTTCATGCAGAGCGTATGTCAGCTTGCAACTGTGTTATTCTTAACTTGTCGCCCCGTGCCACTCACTGTGGAAGCTGGGGATTTCCTTGTCCATAGCCATATTGAGCCATGTGCAAGATCTCCCATCCCCCAGCAACCTGGAACTAGTTTCACTCACATGCAGTTAATTTCTGGCAATGTGAAGGCAGTTCTACGATGCCTAAGTAAAAAGAGACTGATAGTCAGTCTGAAAGACTGGGCTTTATAACATTTTAAATGCTAGCAGCTGAGTACCAAGAAGGCAGTGCGAGAACAGAGTTTCAAGATTCTATTTTGTTTCTTCACTGCCTACTTGATTGTTCTCGCACTGCCTTCTTGAAACTCTGTTCTCGCACTGCCTTTTTGGTACTCGGCTGCTACATTGTACTATGACGTCACACACTTCAGTGCATTCTCGGTACATTTCGTCCCGTCACCGTAACGTAACGCCAGACCTCAGCGTAACGACGAAGTCTACAAGATCATTAAAATGATAAAACAACTACAAGTTATTGTCTGTTGCAGAATTTAAAGATAATTTTACTTCTGATGGGGGCGTTCTGTTCTGCCAACCATGTGGGAAAGCAATCATGGCTGAACAGCGATCTCAAGGTACACAACACCTCAAGGGCAATTGCCGCAGTTTCGAGCGTTCAGAAGAAGTGTTTTGTGATCATCGTCGGTTATTTATGATGGACAACCTGAAGATGTATCTCGTTGTATATTATAATACTTCAGCGGTCAGTGAGGCATAGCATAAATTGCATTCGTGACCACTGCATATTGTTTATATTCACATTAATAAACTAAATTATAACTTAATGAACTATTTTTACTTTTTTGGTTAAATATTTCAGATATTTTTAATACATAAAAATAAATATTTTCCCGAATTTTAGCACCTAAAAGTCCGAGCCCTGCTTATCGAACATGTTTCTAAATAGGAATAAGCTTAAACTGATGGATACATTCAAGACCAGAACCAAATTCCTCCGGCTTCTGTGACATAAATAATTGATATTGCAACGTTTCAGTCAACACGATTTAATTCGAACACACTGAAAGGTTGCAAGATCAATTGTCAATAAGGCAACACTGCAATCTATTGCATAAGTTTTGTGGTTGACCATCATTTCAAGCCCATTGAGAACATCATTATGCTTTTGTAATAAACACTAAGGTCAGTGGCATACGTAGGATTTCCTTCTGCGGGGATTCATTAATATAAGAGGGTAATTGTGCACATTATTAAAGTGCTAGATGACCTTGCTGTTCCGCCCCTTAAAACGACAGTCATCATCATAATTTAAATATTACGATTAATATTCATAAAAAACAATAATTAAACTATTTTAGGTCTCATTATTTCTTCTACACAATAAAAAAAGGAAAAAGAATCTTAAGAATATGGAAAACAGTAACTAAATATTAAAACTGAAACGATGCAGTGGTGCTTGCTTATAATATTGATATTGTGAGAGAAAAATAGCTCTCCATGTTCCTACTGTCATTACTATTGACTCTCAAACTCTGCCATCTTGATGACTTTATCTGTATCATTCATTGGAATAAATTGCAGAAACTCCTCGTGTACTGAATGGACACACAATTAAAGTAACCCGAAGTGACGTGAAAAAGGTTACTGATCGCACACTTTAACAGTAAAACTGATCCATGGCTTGCTTCAACACTGAAGGAGGAGTCTCGTTGCGAGTAGAGTGCAGGACATTTACCAAGTGACGAACGTGATCACTTTTAAAATATATACAGGAGTTAAGACGCCTCACTAGTGGTGATAGATGGGACAATATAAAGATTCAAGTAAAGAAATGTCTCTGGGAGGTTTAAACCCTAACTCCCTCCCGTCGGTACGCCACTGCTTAAGATGCTGAAAGTATCATCTAAATATTGGTTCACCACAATGAGTACTGTCAACCGGAATTGAGTTGGTTACGGTGTCATTATTACAATTATTTGACTATATTATTCCTGACTTCCACATGCACCCTTCAGTCAACACTTCCTATATGGCGGGAGCGGCCTACAATTCACGTAACATGTTAGTGAATTAAAAATATCTGATCTTGAAAGCTTTGATCTAAATGTGTGTCTAACTTTTAATAATATGGCATGGTTGTGTTTACTGCATATGGCCGTAAATGTTATTAAGGGTTCCTGGTATTGTTGTTAGCTAGCAACATTAGCAATAATTACTTGAGTTAGTTATTGTTGTTTTAAGGGATGAAAAAGCAAGGTCATTTGCCTCTAATAATTACGGTACTTTTATTTCTTATAAGACAGAATTATGCAAATAAATTCAATTCGAGTATTGAGTTGACCTGCTTGGCATGGTGGGCGAGTGGTTATCATGTCGGACTACCAACCCCAAGCTTGTAGGTTCGCTCCTGGCCTTGGTAAGTGCTTTCGAAAGGCGGCAAAAATCACGACATGCATATCATATGTTGTTGGCATGTTAAAGAACCCATTTGACTTCAGTAGGCCATGTTCATAATGGCAAAATTAATCTCGGGATTTTCCGCCAACACAAAAAGTTCCTCCATTCTCTACTAGAAAGCGCTATAGTGTCAAGGAGCTTTGATATCTAACCTCCTTGACTTTCATAGTGCTTCAAGGAACAACAAAATTCGACATGCAAGCTACCCTCTGGGTGTCGAATAACAAAGCTTGAGTTGACCACCTGGGTATTCTTGGTAATGAATTGGTGTTCTTTCTCTGACTTATGCGAGATGAATGTATTCCTCCTTTTTAATAGCATTCCATGTTATAGTACTCCCCCTGTTATGATGGGAGACAAGTATCACACTTCAAAACTGTGATTGGGGATATTAAGGCCCAAAAATTGTCCTTTAGACTAGCTGTCAAACAACATGGTACTGGTATCCCAAGATCGATGGTTTTTACGGTAGTATAACTGAAGCTGTCCAGGAAAGTATGAGAGCATTATTATCACATATTTCAAATGGGTGGCCAGCTCAAGCCCAATTGCCATGAAATTAACAGCATTAGGAAATTGCACTTTAACCTGTAATATGTTCTCTTGTTATGTATCGCTTGTAAGTTCATTCAGAGTTTCCAGTAATGATCCCCGATGAGCGGAGGGTAAACGGGTTTGTAAAAAGTGACCAACTCAAATCAGTTGATGGTACACAACTCAGAGGGCATAAGGAATCCGGTGACTGCCACTTGGAATATGTTCACTGGTCAGTAGCACTGGTAATTGTACCAACAGGAAAAATCGTACACCAGTGCCTACTTTCTTGAGGTTATTGAGTGTCATCAGATAGCTTGAATTGTCCCCATTATAATCACCTCAGTCCTTCATGCTTGACATGAAGTTCCATTATGCTCTTTGGTGTGAGAACTGGGATACTGCTTGAATTTTATACAATTCCAAAGGTATAAACAGTCATTCCTGTTTTCATACTTGGCTGTTCATTTGCAGTCACACATAATATCATAGTGCACTTCAATGACATTATAGCTTCTGAACTTACTTATAAAACATACATTTAAATGTACATTTTTGTATCTTTTCCACAACTATTCTTAAAATTCAACATACGACAATGTCTAACCTACAATTCCTGTAATAACTTATCCTTTGATATACAGTACATATAGAAAAGGATGAATTTAAGGACAATATTTTGTTTGGGCAGATGACATCAATATTATAACCCAAAATTCATCAATATTCCTTTATTAATGTTTTGGTTCTTATTTTAGATATTTCCGATTCCTCACCTGTAATGCTGGCCCAAGTAGATCTCCTACGACACCAATATCAGCCCTAGCCGAGTCTTCCACAACATCTGATGGCAACTCCATATTCCAGAGAATGCTTGTGTCATCTGAGAAGTCTAGCCAACATATCAAAATAAACATTTCAAAAACTTCTTGGTCTGGCAAGTTTTCCAAATGTATTCATATACTGTATATAAAACCTGCCAGGACTCACAGATAACCACAAGGATCCAAGATACTAAAATTACAATCAGTATTCAATTTGTGGGGGAACGGCAATGCCTCCCCTATTTTGAGCATCTTTATCTTTTTATATTGATAGTTAAAGATGCCCAGTGTCTCAGATAAAGCAACAAGTTGGCAATTGCAGCACATTGCTGCAGCTAGTGTCAGAACAGATTACAGAAAGATGATGATGATGATGATGATAATTGTTGTTTTAAGGGGCCTAACATCGAGGTTATCGGCCCCTAATGATCTGGGTGATTGCGAAAATGATAATGAAATGGAAACCAGAACAAAATTATCTGAGACGGAAAATACGTACAAAAAAGGAACTCAGATGGAAACAACTCACAATATGGTCTTACAAAAGGGAATTTAGAACGAAAAGTTGCACAAAAAGAATAGATTAAAAAAGACCCACAAAACGTAGGCTAGATTCAAAATACGTACAAACTGCAAAGTAGCGTCGAAATACTTACAAAATGCAACCGAAATTCAAAATACTTACAAAATGCAAATGAGATCGAAAATATGTACAAAATGCAATTGAGGTTCAAAATACTTACAAAATGCAAGTGAAATTGAAAATACACAATGCAATTCAGATTGAAATGGGCCCTATCCCAGTTCCAATCCAAATTATTCACAAAGTACAATTGAAATTCAAAATACTTACAAAATGCAATTGAAATTCAAAATACTCACAAAGGTCCCTCCGCCATATTGAAAGACTTTCGAAAAAGCAATTTAGATTGTCAATCTTTACAAAACGCAATTGAGGTTGAAAACAATCGCACGATGTAATTTAGATCGAAAAAACATACAAAAAGCAACGTAGATTAAAAATGCCTTAAAAAAAATGCTAGAAGGGAATTTAGATACACGGTGAACCAAGTAACAAAAACAGTGCGGGAATCTTAAAGAGAAAAGTAAATATAATGAAAAGAGGAGAGGGGAGAGAGGAGAGGGTCCGCCCCAAAGGTAAGGGACAAAAGGGGAAAACGGACCCAGCTCAGGAATCCCTCGTGGTCGCCAACTCCCGAACTCACCAGCCGTGAGCCCCTGAGGGTGTAGCATTATCTAGGGTGCACCAGAAGTGGTGGGGCTACATACACCCTGCCTCCTTAAGGGCCTTGAGCTCAGGGCAGGAGGTAAAAGGAAAAGAACAAGAAGGCTGACCCCACACAGAAGGAGGGTATCAGGAAAGATGAGACAAGGGCCAGTTAAGGTGGGAAAGTGAAAGACTCCCTAGGCCTCGGATACTCTAATACCGTCGGGGTAGGAAGAGAACAAGAGTTGACCAAGGGAGGTCGACAGGAAAGAAGACGGAGAGGAGCCCGGCACAAGTAAGTGGAAGCAATGCCGGACTCAGCTGGGGTCCCGTGGTCGCCAACCCACGCCCCACTAGATGTGAGCCCCTGGGGGGAATACAGAAAGAAACAACACAAATTATCAAATTATTGTTTGAATCTGAAAGGATTATCTGAATAAACCTGGTAAACATTTGGTACTTGGCATAATAGAATGTTTGTTTAAATCCAGTTGCTTATTTTACAATATCTTTAATTCAGGTTGGCTACATATATCGCCGCTGAACTTTCAACACTGCGTATCTGACAATGCTCTTCTTTCCCATTATCTTCCATAAGATTGGTCATGCCTCCCAGCCGTGTCTGCAGAGGCGCAAAACTCGGAGAGGGCAGGGAGGTCATTGCACCCTCAATTTGTAGATGCAAGACAGAACGTTTAAGTCATCATCATCATCATCCTCCTCCTGAACCAACACCAGTATATGGTGTATGAGCCCCCCTGTCCTTGTACCACTCCTCCTCCTCCAATTTGTCCCAATCATGACCTCTCTGCAGTACATCGTTCTTGACTGTATCCATCCACTTCTTTCGTGGCCTTCCCACGGGTCGTCTTCCTCCTACTTTTCTCCCAAATTCCTTCCGTGCAGTTCTGTTTGGTGGCATCCTCTTCATGTCACCAAACCAGTCTTGAGATCTGGATCTTATTGAGGAGAGAATCATCTATTCCTACTTCTTCTCAAATCTTCTTATTCCTGATCTTGTCTTTCCTGATCTTCTGAATCATGGTACGTAGGAATTTCATTTCGGCTGCCTGGAGTTTAGAGTTAGTGTTGTGGTTTCGAGACTGTATGCAAGAATCGGTGTATAATAGGACTTGTGCAATGTCATCTTTGTATTCATGGGCATTTGCTCATCCCACAGCAGGTGTCTTACCTGGTGGTAAAATTGTGTTGCCTTATTAATTCGATTGTTTACCTCACGTTTTGCTAGGTTGTCACCGGTACATCATGGAAGTACTTGAAAACTGGAACGCTGTCCAATTTGGCTTCATTTAGCATGACTATTGGTTCTGCTCCTTAACAAAATAAAAATGTTGTAAGATAACCCAAAGCTATCCTATAAATGATTTAATGCTAGGTTTGGCGGTAAATTGGAAAAGCCATCTTGCCTTGCTAAGTCGTAATTTCTTTATTCTACCGAACAAACAGTCTTTTTTTTGCTCCTCTCCCGTTTTCCGCCGAGCCACCAACTTAGTTGAGACGCTATAAGTTAGGTGCATTTTCAAACTATTATTTGAGAGCGCCGGTTTAAAACTGAGATAAGCGAGTGTTCGGGTCTTTTGCTAGACGTTGACAAAAAGATTTTGTGTTTCGTATTCATATTCCGATTGTATTTTGTATATCAATTAGAAATAATGAATAAAAATCATCTTTGTTTGTTTAAATAGAGCGTTAGGCCCACATTACTGTGTTATTTGAAGTTTTAAAACCTTAAAGTAAACAAAACATTCCCTGGTAGGTAGGTAACCACAGTTTATAAATTTGACCCCCTTAACACCCCTTTAGAACCTGAATATCCAAAAATCCTTCCTTATTGAGCATTTGCGGGCCTTGAGGAAGCTGCATACCAAATTTCATTCCATTTTGGCTGGGCGATGATGAGTGAGTGAGTCAGGACATTTTCTTTCAATTTTCTTTTTTCAGAATTTCACCCCTCCCCATGAACCCCTTAAAGTTGATTTATGATAAAAACTGTCGAACAGCTATTTACTTGCTTTTAAGCAGATTTTCCCCCCTGAGTTTGATGAGTGAGTGAGTCAGTCAATCAGTTAGGACACTTTCTTTCCTGTTTTTTCCCCCCAGAATTTCACCCCTCCCCATGGGCCCCTTAAATTGGATTTATGAAAAAACGGTCAAACACATATTTACTTATTTTTTATGCTGATTTTTTCCCCATTGTGTTTCAAACTCCTGGCCTATGTCGTTTAAGAGATACACGGTCCGTTAGGAATCCTTCAACCCCAACTTTTCACCCCTTTCACCTCATAATATACACCACATCGAAAAACCCCCAGACACGCGTCTTCTTATTTTTAATGATGAGTTTATATGCCGAGTATCACATCCCCCTATGAAACCAATCGGGAGATATTGCTATTCAATGAAATGCAGGTCTACCCCCTTAACACCTCTTTAGAACCTGAATATCCGAAAATCCATTCTTAGTGGGCGTTTGCGGCCCTTGAGGAAGCTGCATACCAAATTTCATTCCAATCCTTTCGGTAGTTTCTGAGATTTCGTGATGAATGGATGAGTGAGTGAGTGAGTGAGTGAGTGAGTGAGTGAGTGGTATTTGACAAATATATAGTAGATATAAAGTCATAAGTGAACTGTGGAAATTATAGAAATAAAATCGCTCTTACTTGCTGGGCAAACAAAGGTGGACTTGGTCAATTCCACTGGAAAGCCTTCTGCTTCAACACGAATTGGTTTCACGAGAGTATCTCTGAAAGAGAGTTTAGTTCCAGATAAAGTTCAAATCACATCTATAGTTTTAATGCTGCATTTAATAAAACTGTACCATTTAGAATGAGCTATGAACCTCACCTTCTGTTCAAGATCATTTCTGGTCCGCATGGCTCAGGATACAAAGGATCAATTTCTGCACTCACAGTGATGTTGGGTTCTCCAAGATCCACCGCCTTAATGCGGAACTGATGAACGTAACTTTCATGTCCTTGCACACAGACCACCACAATAGAACTGTTGGACAGAAGTTCTATACCAGGTGAATCTATAAAAGAAATCCGAACCTAGAAGGAAAGTAATGGCAGAGATAACTGTAAGCTGCTGTGGTAGGGACTGAATAAATTAATTGGGCACTGTTTCCAAATTATATATACTCAGCGGCAAAAATAACACAACACTTGTATTTTTTAATTATTCTCATAATTTATTGCACTGAAATTATTCTTATGTAAAAACTATGCATAATTAATTGTGTTTTAAACATTTGAAAACCACTTCACGTACAAACAATGCTTCAAATAAAAAATATGTTTAATTTGCTAGAATAAGAAGAAAAGGGAAAATGTCTTAAATTTTGAGTAAATTACAAAGTCGTTTAAAAATTTTAATCTGAGTTCCAAAATTTATCATTTCTGAATTAATCCATTCCTTTGGGTACTGACTCAAGAACTGAACACTTAAAAATGGGTATTTCCACCCCTAGCACAAATCACCTCATGTAACCTCTCTGCCATACTTGTGATGATTTGTGAAATGCTTCCCTGTGGGATGTGTTCCCACTACTCATGCAGCATCACCTGAAGTTACTGGAGAGTCTCAGGAGCACGTTGCTGAACATTTCTGGCCAACATATCCCAAACATGTTCAGTTGGATTGAGGTCAGGGCTCCTAGCCGGCCAGTCCAGTGCGTGGATTCCAACCACATGCAGGTACTGCTGGACACATCGGGCAGTGTGTGCTCGTGCATTGTCGTGCATCAGGCGAAATTCATCCCCGACAAATGGAGCAAATGGTACAACGTGGTTTTCAAGGACTTCCATGATGTACCGGTCAGCTGTGAGAGTCCCATTCTCAATTAGGTAAAGTTCAGTCCTGGCATCCATACTGACCACGGCCCAGGCCATGACAGAATTCCCGTCGATTGCAGTCCTGGGGGAAAAAGTTACAGGAGAAAACCTTTCTCCAACCCTCCTCCACACTCTTTCTCTTCCGTCAGGCGATCTGAGACCGAATCTCTTCTCGTTTGTGAAGAGAACGCCTTGCCATTTTAATTTAATTTAATTTTAAAAATCAAGTGTTGCGGTTATTTTTGCCGGTGAGTGTCTTGAATTCAAATCTCTATTGTTAATATAATTAATACTTGTACACTTATGACAAGATAACCAACTCCATCATAGAAACTGTATCCTAAACATGGACACATGGAATCAATAGAGTAGTAAAAGAGTTGATTACCGTATTTACTTGGCTATAGGTGCCCCCCTTAATTTTCGAGAGCCAAAATTAATTATTGAGAGTCAAAATACAACATTCTTGGAAATTGACAAATTCTTAACATGTTTAAAATTATGACTGAAATTCTCCTCTTTTATGACAAAAATATTTTTCTTGTTACATTCATCATCATCATCTTGTACAGTTTCCAGCCCCAGGCTGGGTCTGTTTGGAACATAAGCCTCGCCACTTAGTCCTTTCTTCCCACCACCTCTCCGCTGTCACTCTGGTCCAGTCCTCGCCTCTCTTCTTGACACATTCCTCCACTCCTTTCAGCCATCTATCTCTTGGTCTTCCCCTTGGTCGTTTCTTCTGCACCTGCATCTCATGTATCCTCTTGGGAATCTTCTTCTCATCCATTCTCTTTAAGTGTCCATACCACCTCAGTCTTGATGTCTCAGTCCTACCTTGCAAGGGCTCCTCTTTCACCATTTCCCTGACCTTTTCATTCCTCACCCTGTCTCTTCTTGATACTCCGATCCTACTTCGCAGGAACTTCATTTCACCTGCCTGTATTCTGCTTATGTCTCTTTTCTTCATTGTCCACGTTTCTGAAGCATAGGTCAGTATCAGGATGTAGTAGCTTCTGTATAACACTTCCTTGCTTTTTTTGTGGGACATCTTTATTCCACACTAAGCTCCTAATGCTTCTCAGAAATGCTTCTGCCTGTCTGCCACGTTCCGTAATCTCTTTGTCATTTCTCCCATTTTCCTCCACTATACTTCCCAAGTACTTGAGACTTTCCACCTTCTTCAGCTGTCCACCTCCAAGTGTTATCTCACTCATTGGTCTGTCCTTTTTCCTGGTCGTTAACAGGATCTCACATTTACTGATGTTGAACTTCCATCCGTACTCTCCCACGGTTTCTTCCCAAGCCTTCAGTTGCTCCTGAATTTCCTCCTCCGTGTTTCCCCAGACCATGAGATCATCTGCAAACACCATTGCTTTCATCTTATCTTCTCCTATCTTTCCTGCTATCCGTGTCATTACCTCGTCCATAACCGCAATAAAGAAAAGGGGTGACAGCGCACTACCTTGTTTCAGGCCACTCATTTGTCTGAACCAGTCTGTTCTTTCCCCTCCAACTTTCACACAACTCACACTTCCACAATACATCTCCTTCACTCTGCCTACAGTCTCTTTTTCCACTCCCATGTTTTCCATTGCTTTCCAAACCTTCTCCCTACACACACTATCATAGGCCTTTTCGATGTCCAGGAAGGCCATCAGCAGATCCTCTCCAAATTCGTAGTGGTGTTCCTGGAGCTGTCTCACTGAAAATATGAGATCCACTGTTGATCTCCCAGGTCTGAATCCATACTGCTCCTCTCTCAATTTTCTCTCCACTTTGGCTCGTATTCTACTTTCTAATATCTTTTCATATATCTTGGTACAGTGAGGTATGAGTGTGACTCCCCTGTAATTTCTGCACTCCTTTCTGCTTCCTTTCTTAAATATTGGGACAATTAATCCTTTCTTCCAATCTTCTGGGGTCTTTTTCTCCTTCCATATCACCCTCATCACACGGTACAGCCACTGTTTCCCAACCTCCCCTGCTGCCTTCACCATTTCAACACTCACTTCATCCACACCTGGTGCCCTTCCTCCTTTCATCTTGTCTATAGCCATTTCCAGTTCTCTCCAAGTCAGGTCCTTTTCCATTCCTGTGTTATCTTCTCCATCTTCCAATCCATTGTCTTCCTCCCTATGACCATTTGGATTCAGCAAATCCTCAAAGTACTCTTTCCACACTGTCTTGAGTGCCTCTTTGTTGTGTACCTCATTTCCGTTTTTGTCCATCATTACCACATCCTCTCGCAGACCTCTTCTCTTACTTTTGACCATCCTATAAAGTACTTTCTTATTTCCTTGCTGTCTTCCTCCATCATCTCTGTCCACTTTACCATCCACTTCTTCCTCTCCTCTGCGACAATCTTGTTTGCTTCTTTCTTCTTTATCTTATAATCTTCCCTTGTCAGATCAGTTCTTTCCTGGAACCACACTCTGAAAGCCTTGTTCTTCCTTCCCACAGCTTCTTTTACTCTCTCATTCCACCATGGTGTCTCTTTACACCGCTTTCTGTTGCTTGTTTTTCCACATACTGCCGCTGCAGCTTCCACCATTGTGTTTTTGAATTGCTTCCACAAGTCTCCCACAAGTCCAACCCCTCCTCCACGTGGTGGGAGACGGGCAACGGCATGAAGTAGGGGATTGGCTGTAGGGGTGAAGTACAGTGGGGACTTTGTGTGCCCCGGGACCGCTACGGTAGCTGTGAAGGCTCTATGGGAACCCTGAAAAGTGACGGCTGACGGGGCTCTGGTGAAGCTACGATAGGCCTAGCAAGCCAGTAGTGGATATCCTATTTGCTTTCAAACCAGGAACAGGCCTCGGAAAGGACGGATGCAAACGACGACGACCCGGATATGCTAATGGACTACGAGTTGGGACATTAAACATACAGACACTGACAGGAAAAGTGGAGGAGATTGTAGATGTGATGGAGAGAAGAAAACTGGATGTACTGGGCTTGGCAGAAACAAGATGGAAAGGAGAAGGTCGCAGAGAACTGAGGAAAGGGTACCGGTTGTACTGGAGTGGGAATAGTGAAGGAAGGAACAGCGGAGTAGGAGTAGTTGTGAGAGATGGAATGAAGGAAGAGGTAAAGGGAATAAGTGACAGGATCATGAAGATCAGAGTAACTGTAAAGGGAAGAAGCCTGGAGATAGCCCAGGTATATGCCCCTCAAGTTGGATGTCGTCGGCATTAACTCGTTTCCGAGTATACATCTTCTTCCAAAACAGTCTAAAATAATCTAAGGTTGAGGTCTGTGGGCATGTTTGCGGTGACTGAACAGCCCAATGCGTGCATGAAACAAACGTCCACACAGATCACACAGAACTGTTGGTGGAGGTGTGCTGCATGGAGCTTTCGTGCTTGTCGATTGGCCTTAACAATTCTATGACCTTCTTCAAACATTTTGACAGCAGCCGGGATGGTCTGGCGCCAAGTTGAACGGTCCTTAACAAGCTGGTCCCAGGTTTGTGGATTGAGTCCTGTCAACTTCATATTCTGCTTAAATTGGTCCTTGTATCGTCTCTTAGGGCCTCCATGAGGTCTGGTGCCGGAGGTGAGTTCACCCTACAGAACCTGGCGTGGTAGTCTCGTATCATCCATCCGATGGACATGTCCAATCCATCTAAGTTGATGACCAATGATGGATGATTCTATACTATTAGCAAGCGCTTTCTCAAGAACATCAAGATTGGTGATGTGGTCTTTCCACTTTATCTTAAGGATGGATCGAAGTTTCTGTTGATGGAAGCCCTCAAGCTTTCGGAAGTCATGTCGATAGAGGGTCCAGGTTTCATAGCCATACAACAATGTTGAGATGACAACAGCTTGGTACACCATGAGCTTCGTCTTCACGGTCAGATCTTTATTCAAGAAGACCCGGTGCGATAGTCGCCCAAATGCCGCATGGGCAGCACCGATTCTCTTCTCAACATCCTGCCCACAATTGCCGTGTACAGATAGCAGACTGCCCAGATACGAGAAGTGGTCTACCTGCTCCAACGGCCAATTATATCATCGGCTTTAACTCTAATCCGAGTATAAATCTTCTTCCTTCAGTCCAGTTTGTGGATGTGTTTACGGTGACTAAAGAGTCCAATCCTGGCATGGAACAAGCGACCACACAAGTCACATAGTATTGCTGGAGGAGGACGTGGTTGGGCTGCTCGAAGTTTCCTAGCTTGACGCTTGGCCTCTTCATGTGTGCGTCGATCCCTTTCAAACGTCTTTACAGTATCCGAGATGGTACGGCGCCAAGTTGAGCGGTCTTCAGCCAGCATGTCCCAGGTTTGTGAATCAAGACCTGTCAATTTCAGGGTCTGCTTAAATTGGTCCTTGTAGCGCCTCTTAGGACCTGCTATGGTGCCATAGCATAACTCACCATATAGCATTTGACGAGGTAATCTCACATCATCCATCCGATGGACATGACCAATCCATCTAAATTGGTGACCTATTATGGATGATTCTATGCTGTTGATTTGAGCCTTTTCCAGAACAGCAATATTGGTAATGCGGTCTTCCCATTTAATCCTCAGGATTGATCGAAGTTTTTGTAGGTGGAAACGCTCAAGCTTCCTAAGATCACGTCGGTAAAGGGTCCACGTTTCACAACCATACAACAATGTAGAAATGACTACTGCTTTGTACACCATAAGCTTTGTACTCATAGACAGATCTTTATTCATGAAGACCCGGAGCGCTAATCGTCCATACGCTGCGTAGGCTG
Organism: Meconema thalassinum; assembly: GCA_946902985.2. Classification (NCBI taxonomy): domain Eukaryota; kingdom Metazoa; phylum Arthropoda; class Insecta; order Orthoptera; family Tettigoniidae; genus Meconema; species Meconema thalassinum. The sequence continues at coordinate 17,194,364 of OX336392.1, forward strand.
CGCCAATTCTCTTATCCACATCCTGCTCACAGATACAGCTCACCGAAATGGTACTGCCCAGGTACGAGAAGTGGTCTACCTGTTCTAATGGCAAATTTGAGATGGAGATATTGAGGTGTGCCTGGTGAAGGTTGTGCCAAGACTTTAGTCTTATTGACATTTATGGTAAGACCAAAGCGATCACATGCACTTTTGTAACAATTAACTGACTCTTGCAGCTCTTCTGGTGTGAGAGTTGGTGACGCAGCATCATCTGCATACAACATGTTAGTAACCTTAGTAACCTGAGTTTTCCTCAAGGAGCGGAGACGAGTTAGGTTGAAAAGCCCTCCATCAAAACGATACTTGATCTCCACACCTGGGATGTTTGTGGGTGAATCATAAAGCATTGCAGCCAAGTACAGCGCAAAAAGCGTTGGAGCCAGTACACATCCTTGTTTCAGTCCATGGGTAATGGGAAATTCATCGGACATCTTATTCTAATGGCAAACCTGACCTGTCATGCCATCATGGAGAGCCTTGAGTAGATCTACAAAACGCTGATGGCAACCAAACCGCTTCAGCACTGCCCACATGGCTGGTCTTGGAACCGAATCAAATGCCTTTTCCTAGTCATAAAAGACTAAGAAGAGTGGATTCTGTTGTTCTCTACATTTTTCTTGTAGCTGTCTCACACAGAAAATCAAGTCAATTGTGCTTCTGGAAGTTCTAAATCCGCATTGTGACTCTGGGAGGATCTTCTCAGAGATAACCTTGAGGCGGTTAAGTAGAATTCTTGCAAGAATCTTCCCCACAATTGATAGCAGTGATATACCACGGTAGTTGCCACAAACACTGCGATCACCCTTTTTAAAGATAGTGACGATAGTGGCATTCTTTAGGTCTCCAGGTACCTTTCTTGATTCCCATATTCTGAGGATAAGGATGAAAATTCTTGTTTTGAGGGAATGACCTCCGGCTTGAATTAGTTCCAGAGGGATGTTATCTGGGCCAGGTGCTTTTCTGGGTTTCAATTGGGTGAGAGCTGCACTGAATTCATGATAAGTAGGAGGTACTGCCAACCACAGTTGTTCAGGTTGTTGCAGCACATCACAGAGGAAGTCTTCAGCAGCTTCTGATGGACGATTTAGGAGATTGGAGAAGTGCTCCTTCCAGCGTTCCAAGATTTCTTGACTATCAGTAAAGGTAGTAGAATTATCAGCGCTTTTCAGTGTACCTGATGATGAGCGAGATGGTCCATATATTTCCTTGAGTACGGCATAGAAGTTCCTCAAGTCTCGAGCATCCGATAGTCTCTGCAGTTCCTGAGCCTTCTGTTGCCACCAAGTATTTTTAATCTGCCTTATCTGCATCTGGCATTTACCCTTGAGTTCCAGTAGTTTATCTCTCTTTGTGTTGGAAGTTGGGTCTTGTAGATGGGCAAGATAGGCATTCCTTTTGGCATTGATGAGAGACAGAATTTCCTCATTGTTGTCATCAAACCAGTCTTGTCTTTTCCGCACTATAAAACCAATGGTTTCCTCAGCTGACTGTGTGATAATCTTCTGTAATGTAGCCCATTCTTGCTGAATATCATTTGTTACTGGGTTTTCTGATAACTGGGTGACGATCCTGTTTCCAAAATGTTTGTACATGGATTCATCCTGAAGTTTGGATGTATTAAACTTCTTTCTTGGCAAATTTTTGATGTTCCTAGGAGGTTTAGGTCTGATGGATATCCTGAGCTTAAATATGAGAAGTTTATGATCTGTCCAACAATCGTCTATATTCCTTGCTGTTCTGGTAATAAGAGTGTCCTTCTTATCACAGTTGGATGTACAGCTCAAGAGAAGGAAGACTTTGAGGAGGAGCTACAACAGCAGTTGAATGGGCAGAGCATCATTGTCATGGGAGATTTGAATGCACATGTAGGAAGTGAAAGGCAAGGATATGAAAATGTATTGGGAGCAGAAGGATGGGGTAGCAGGAATGAAGAAGGGAGAAAGTTGCTGGATTTTTGCAAGAGAAACGGTTTAGTGGTAGGCAACTCCTGGTTCCGGAAGAAAGAAAGCCACAAGGTAACGTGGTACAGCAGTGATTTAACAAAGAAATATTTGGTAGATTACATGCTGTACGACTGGGAAATGAAGAGAAGTGTCAGAGATATAAAGGTAATACCATCAGAGGCCTTAGATAGCGACCACAGAATACTTGTAATGAACCTGGGAGTTGTTAAGGATAGCAAGAGGACAGAGTACCTGGAAAGGAGAATCAAAGTATGGAAACTCAAGGAAAAGGAAGTCAAGGAAGAATTCTTGTTACATTATTACTTTTGTTATTCAGACGAAATGACCGCCATTTTGCATACATGTACGCTATTGGACAGGATATCGAATTGTGTAGCCAATATCCAATAGAAGATGCCATGCTATTGGCCGAGTAGAAGCACCAAGTTTAAAATCAGCCAATGAAAGTTATGGATTCATATCTTGCCTGCATTCTTTTGTTTAGTATTCTTCGTATTGCGCTTCAAAGTGGTGTTTGCGGCAGCCTCTTCCTCTCAGTTTTATTTTAAACACATTTCATTTGCTGCAAGAACCGTCGGCGTTTGTGTGACATGTTATTGGTATATTAATGTGGAATATGTGAATAATACGTTCTTTGTTTTATACTAAGTAGAGATTATACGCCAATCAGTATAATTTAATATAATATAATCCCCCTTCCATCCAATCTTAAATGAACTGTGAATTTTGCAGAACGAAAAGTTCACAGGCGAAATGAGAGTTGCACTTCCAGGGAATGGCGAGGAGAATTAAACTCAAATCCCCCTTCCGTCCAATCTTACAGTAATTTGACGACTCGACAGTTTGCTGCTGGCTGTATCTGGGGCAACAGGTTCGCCCACTAGCTAGGCTGTAACAGGGATGATAGACTCAACCTTAGCTAGCTCGTAAACTGTCGCCTCAGTAGTTGAATGGACATGGTTGGAAGAAATTAAAACGTAAAAACACTTATAGTGGGCGATGTATTGAAGATAGACATACGCCCTCGCGGACTTTTTTGTATAACTTTTCATGCTGAACAATTCTTACACTCATAGTATTTAGATATTTTTAACGGTTTGCCCAGCGTAAGCTTACAAAGCGCTCGGACGCCAGATTTTTCTTTGTCTTTTCACTGAAATCGTTACTGTTCAGCTTCCTTTGATCATAAATAAATATTTTCTACAGAAACCTTCCTCAAGAAATCCTTTACAGAATGGTGAAAACCACATCAAAATCCATCCAGTGGTTCTTGAGTTTACTCGTAACACCCAAGAATTGGGGACTTTGTTTTGTACTAAGTAGAGATGTAATGTTAACTGAATCATAATTGACCCGTTAATAAATATTAACGTGCATTCCAGTCGTATCCGCGGGCGGCTGCTGTTGCAAACTTGATCTTCACGGTATCTATTGGTGACTGTCCGAACTAGTGAGCCGGCAACCTTCAGCGTGTCTGTCTTGTCGATGGCTCGCTCGTGTGGCTAATGTTGGCACTTAAGTTTTGAGAACTCGAGGTCTCACGATCGGCTCCGTTCGAGCCCGAACGGCGGCCATTTTGTTCTGGTTGTTGAGATAAACAAATGAAGTTGAAGGAATTCTTGCAAGAAGGAAAGATGTGAGAACTAAATCTCTGGTGTAAAACGGGGATTATCTGGCCTTAGGCCAGGTAAACTTCCTTTCCCCGATATAATTTCGTCTCTACGTGATTTACATTTACCGCCCACCGTTGAGAAATCTCTGTCATCGGATTAAATATGTAGACATGAAGAAAACGCAATGTATGAAGTTTGGCTACAGGAATACATCTCTTTATTAAGGTTTGTTTGTGTTAAAAGTTATTGGAACTATTTGTGACCTGAAAATGTGAATTGGTCGTCGATACGAGTATTTGTGTTGGTGTTATTCTACATATTTAATATGTTGCAGTCTTGAGCTGTTGAATAATTATCTTAGCGCAGTTGGCATTTATTTTGCCGTTAGTAAGTCACTTGGTTTGTAGAACCGAGTAGGCCTAAGCATGAAGAGAAAGTTCCAATACCTTATTTTTTTCTTGATGTAATACACTTATTTATATGTATTTTGGGAGGGTTGTGTTTTATCTTTTTTCTGACGTGCCGTGCTGTGTAATGTTCAGATCTCATTTTGTTTTGAGCGAGGAATTTTCCTAACCTTAATTTTTTTTTTCGTAACAGTTAATTTTCCTTTTCCTCGTCTCGTTAGCGTGGTCTCTTAAAGACTCTGTTTAAAATATCACCACTTATGATATGTATTTTTATTTTTTCCATGGTCCGTTGCCTGGATACTCTCCGGGATTGTTATCCGATCTCGTTTTTCTCGGAAACAATGTAATTAATTTTTCATGTCGACTTGAGGTCATTCATATTGGATTTTCATGCCGTACGCACGTACCTTGCCTTTGCTCCTGAGTAACTAAAAGATTTCAAGAATTATCTTATTAATTTCCAAGAGATATCTTCTTGGTGGTTTGAACTTGTCATTCTTCGAACCTATACGATGTTAATGTATATTTTTTTTTCGGAATCTAATTCTACTGATGTAGAGTATAATTGGTTCTCGCATAATGGGACTTCTTCATTGAAATTGGGTAATTAAATTCCATCTCCTTCTTAATTTTTATTGGTTCCTTGCTTCTTGATTATTATTTTGTTTGTTCTATTTTTTACCTTTTATGTTACATCTTTTTCTTTAACATGCATGTAAAGATGTTCTTTCCTTCAATTATATTTAATGTTATGAAATGTGATTCGTGTTTTCTTCAAGTTTAGTTTTAGTGCTCTTCTCTCAATTTAAATGCAACCTGGGTATGGTAATTTGTCCAGCCGTTCCACACACATACCCTAGTTGCTCTCTGTTATTATTTATCGTTTTCTCTCTTAGTGTTTCTGAAGGTAACTTGTGGGTACATATTTTGGTACCTAGTCGCGTGGTTTTGTTTCCACCTTGTATTTTGTTGAGAGAATGTGTACTGGGTTTGACTTGGAGAAAGCATAGGCATAAAAGGGTTACTTATTCTGAAAAAATCTTGTATTAATCCTATGTGATTTTATGTTTCATGTCGACTATAAATGGAGCAACGGAATCTTAGGGCAGCTTACAGTTTGACCAAAGAAGAAATTATCTATGAACTCCTGATTAGAGGTTCTACTTCCTCTGGGAATAGGGAAAGGGATCTGATATTACTGAATGCAGTTACGGATAATCCTGTACGTGTACCAAACTGGAGGAAATTTGACTGGACGTTAGGTAAGTCCCTTATTGTACCATCTGTTGAAAGTTTAATTGTGGTTTTTCATTCATTAAACTCTGACTGTGCTCCGTCTAGTTCTCGACTTATCAGATTTAAGGTCCGCTGTTCACATTGGTACCATCGCCTTCGTGATTTAATAGAAGTTTGGCAGGATAGAGATCCTGAATTCCATTTAAAATTAATTTCTCTGCGTGCTAAACTTGTTGATTGCTTTTTTGCGTTATTCCCAAATAATAGTGAGAGTGCGAGTGTTAACCCTGATGTGTGTGCAAATGAAGGGGTTCCTTCTATTAGTGGATTGAACGAATTGTTGCATAATATCAGTGTTGAAAGCAATTTAGGAAGTTTTGGTGGATCTTTGTCGAATCATAGTGAACCTGCAACTATGTATAATCAGGAAAACTATCCTAGTGCGTGCAGAATATCTGAGGTTAGGTCTGAGTGTAGCAATGTCAGAACAGGGTCGACCTCATCACGTCATAACCTTGAGAATCTTGATGATATAAATGTTTCCTTTGCTAATGTGTCCATTTCTGGTGCTGCGAGCAACCAGGTTAGGGGTAATTTATCAAATGCTAGGTCGAATGATGAAAGATTATCGCCCCTATGTTCTGAAAATCCTATTAATTTAGAACATGTGTCATCTAATGTAAATAATAATACTCGTGGGGAGTTTAAAATGGGAATTAAGTTTGGTAGTGTACCTCATCCTTTAAATGCTTGCATCCAAAATCTAGAGATGTGCAACGGTAACGATGCTAACCTGTTAATAAAATTTTTAAAGCAATTTATTGACCTTGCTGACAATGCTGTAAGATTTGGGTGTCCTGATAGTCAAATTTTCAACCTGATCTTTCCTTATACCTCTGGTTTATTGAGAGAAAAGTTAATTGTAGCCATGGAAGGTTGTTATTCCATTGATCGATTTCATCGTGAAATATTAAGTTCATTTATTCCTAGTCGTGCTTTGAGTATGCTGATGCATAATTTTTTCTATAGAGTTCAGAGATTCGAAGAGTCTTTAAATGATTATGTAACTGATATCAAGTCTTATGCTAGAGTTTTTTCTGTACAATTAAGTGAACAACAAATTGTGGCTTCTATATTGGAAGGGATTAATCCAGAAAGCAGGTCATACTTGACAACATGCAGTATTCCCGTAAATTTCTCTGATTTAAACAGATTTGTGTTGAATTCGGGTATTATCAAACATTCCGATTCCTTGAGAGTTGCCAATGTTCCTCCACCTAATTTTAATTCTAATCTATCTCAGGATTCTGGAAATCCTATCTGTTATGATAGCTCGCAAGGCCCTCGTTTCCAAAATAGAAATTCCTTCGATTCGGGTAATCGCACGTCGAATAACAGGAGAAGATGTGATACTTGTGGATCATTTCAACATATTGCTAAATGGTGTACGAGGAGACCTAAACATAACCTATGACTAAAACGTAAGGAGACTTCTTCGGATTGCCATGCGTCAAATAGTTCTAAAATAAATTCTATGGAGGTAAATAATTATTTTGATGATGTCAGAAGTCTTAAACCTAAAGTGAGGTTATGTAGTCGCATTTCTGAAGTTTCTAAACATTGTTCCCCATTTATTGATATTTGGGTAAATAACGAACCTGTTACTGCTCTGATCGATTCGGGTAGTGTGAAATCATTTTTAAGTAAAAACTGGTTTGAAAATATGAGGTCAGTATGCAAATTTGGAAAACTTATTAAAGAACCGAACAATTTTGTGTCAGCGAACTGTTCTAGTCTTGAAGTTTTAGGATTGGTAAACTTAAAGATCCGCATTTTAAATTTCACTTGGAGATATGATTTTTGGGTTGCAAATAATTTATCTTGTGACGCCATTATGGGTGCTGATTTTTTGTCTCATGTTGGGTTGTTACTAGACCTTAGAAACAGGTCATGTTGGTTTCGTTTTAAGCCTAATTTAAAATTAAACTTCAAGCCTTGTCTTAGTTTTTCCGGAGTGAATTCCTCCAAAGTTATATCTGGTTCTGACACCATTGAGGAGTTTAATTTTGAAAATCTTAAACCTGACCAAGCTGATAAACTTCGTGAACTGTGTTCATCCTTCCCTGAGGTTTTGACGAATAAGTTAGGGGTGACCAATCTATTGGAATACAAGATTGTCGTTTCTGATTATATTCCAGTCAGTTCGCCACCGTATAGACTAGCCCCTCCCAAGATGAAAATCTTGAAAGAGATAATCGACGAGATGTTAGATGAAGGGATCATTAGTAAGTCTACTTCCTCGTATTCGTCACCTATTTTCTTGGTGCCTAAATCTGACGGTAAATTTCGCCCAGTTGTTGATTATCGAGCTCTTAATAAAAAGGTTATTCAGCAGTCCATCCCGCTTCCTGATCTGAGATCTTGCTTTGCATGGTTTAGGGGTGCTAACTGGTATACGATTTTAGATCTGAATCGCGCGTACTTTCAGATTCCATTAACTGAAGATTCTAAACATCTAACAGCCTTCTCCACTGACTGGAATCTCTTTCATTTTAACCGTTTACCATTTGGGATCTCCACGGGTGCGGCCATCCTAAGCCGATTGCTAGATATGGTATTTGATGGAATCAAGTTCAAGTTTGTGTATCATTATTTAGACGACGTAGTCATATTCAGTGAGAACTTTGATGATCATCTGGAACATATTGGTGAGGTTATGTCTCGTCTAAAGAAAGCTGGTCTTACCGTAAAACCATCTAAAGTTTCCTTTGCTAAACCCAAGATTTCATTTTTGGGACATATCGTAACATCGTCTGGAATTTCTGTGGATCATTCGAGAACCCAAGCGATTCGTGACTTTAAGCCCCCTAAGAATGTTAAAGGTGTATCAAGGTTCATCGGTATGATGAACTATTTCCGTAAGTTCATTAACAATTTCGCTCAGCGTGCTGCTCCTATAAATATGTTGAGGAAGAAGGGAGTTAATTTTGTTTGGGGTCCTTCGCAAGAAGCAGCATTTGAAGATTTGAAATTAGCTTTGATAAATGCACCTATTTTGTCCATCCCTGATTTCTCCAAAACCTTTATTGTGCAAACGGATGCCTCCAATAGTGCTGTTGGTGCAGTGTTACTACAAGACCATGGAAAAGGTAGATTACCTATTGCGTACACTTCCCGCACTCTGAATGATGCAGAAAGAAATTACTCTGTTTATGAACTCGAAGGTTTGGCCGTCATGGATGCTCTTGAAAAGTTCAAGTTGTATATCGAACATGTACCCTTCGAGTTAGAAACAGATAACCAAGCCTTGAGTTGGGTTCTTGGCAGACCTAGGAAAACTGGTCGAATAGCTCGTTGGGCCACTCGAATTTCTTCCTTTAAGTTCTCTGTACGTCACATCCGAGGGAGTGAAAATGTCATCGCTGATTGTTTAAGTCGGATGTATGGTGACACTAATGTTGAGGTTGAGGAAAATGTGAAGTGTAACGCAATTTTGGAACATAACATGTCAAACGTAATTCTGTCTAACTGTCCCATGTTGTTTCGGGATGTATCTGAATATCAAAAGGAAGATCCAGTTCTAAGTGAGATTATAAGAAAATTAGAGGTTGGTGAAGTTGTAAAACCATATTCATTAAGGAATGGAATCTTGTGTTGTTTGGCCCGTTCTGATAGAACACCTAAGATTGTTCTTCCCACTGTTTTAGTAGGCGAGATCTTTAAATACTTTCATGAGTCTCCTATCGGTGGACATTTAGGAGTATATAAGACCAGATTAAAGGTGAGGCAAAATTTTATCTGGAAGGGTATGGATGGTGACATCAGAAGACTGGTAAATAATTGTACAACATGTAAATTGGCAAAACCATCTCCTAACACTAAGGTTGGAATGTTATCGTCTCAACTTTCCGATAAACCAATGGAAAGATTGTTTGTAGATTTTGTCGGCCCGATGCCGCTGTCGAAGCTGGGTAACCGTTTTGTACTGGTTTGTACGGATGGCTTCAGTCGTTTTAACTGGTTGTTCCCAACTCGCTCAGCTACCACTGAAACGGTAATTAAATGTCTTAACCATATTTTTGCTGTTTTTGGCCCCTGCCAATTTCTGGTATCAGACAACGCGAAATGCTTTACATCACATGTTTTCCGCAATTTTTGTTTCGAGTTATCCATTTCCCATGTGACATCTTCTATCTATTATCCTAAAGGATCGTATGCTGAGAGGGTGAACAGGAATCTTCGAGCTGCGTTAATTGCTTACCATCATAAGGACCATAGATTATGGGACAGTTGCATTCCTTGGTTGACTTATTCGTTCAACACGGCGGTGCATGAATCTCATCGTACCACCCCTTTCAATTTAATGTTCTCCTTCGTCCCAAATTCCCCTATATCTAATTTGTGGACTATTAATCAATTGCTGCCTGATAAAGTCATGAATGAGAACGTACGTTCTATTTGGAAAAAGGCCAAAACATATATGAAGGTGGCACACGAGAAACTACAGCAGAGGTATAATAAAGGACGTAAACCTACGTCACTTCAGATTGGGGACATGGTTTTTGTCAAGAATTTTTCTGTTAAGGAAGTTGGTTCTAGAGAATCTGGCAAGCTAGTCACAAGATTCCGTGGCCCTTGTGAAATTATAAGTTTTATCACTCCGGTGACATTACTTGTAAAGGACCCTCAGAAAAAGAAAATATTTAGGGTGCATATGTCTCATGTTAAGAGAGGTTGTGATGTTTCAAATTAATGATCATAAAGTTGTATTTTAAATTTGTAAAAGCAAGGAATCTCAAAAATTTGATGGGGAAACCTTAGTTAAAACTTAGTTATGTATATTCTGTAGCCAAAATTTTTCCTAAATCATGTTTAAACTATGGACTTGTCGTAACTGATGTTAATCAAAAAGTGTGATGAAGAAAGAAATGGACCATTGCTGTCGGAGTACGATTTGATTTCAGATCAAATGTTGGTGATATCGTCATCCTGTTTGAAGAGCGTTGTGACTGTCGCGAATGTCCAGGGCCCGGACGTCGTGATGCTAAGCCGTGACCTCAGCACTGAGAATGACCGAGTCTCCTCCATCCTATGAAGACTCATTTCTGTATTTTATTGTATCAAAAAAAGATTGTACTACTGCCAAGTAAGAGTTGGAATTTTACGCATGTTGGTGATTTTCAGATGCATGAAAAAACTTGGGTGTATCTAATCATGGAACGATCAGTTTGGTGTACTAGGTGTTGTGAGAACTGATGTATGTTTTCAGGTCATATTTTCTCGGTGTATCTTTTACCCCCAACCATAAACTTGTGAACAATTGTTGCCTATTGTCCAGCATTGTGTGGGGGAGAGATGACCCGTTAATAAATATTAACGTGCATTCCAGTCGTATCCGCGGGCGGCTGCTGTTGCAAACTTGATCTTCACGGTATCTATTGGTGACTGTCCGAACTAGTGAGCCGGCAACCTTCAGCGTGTCTGTCTTGTCGATGGCTCGCTCGTGTGGATAATGTTGGCACTTAAGTTTTGAGAACTCGAGGTCTCACGATCGGCTCCGTTCGAGCCCGAACGGCGGCCATTTTGTTCTGGTTGTTGAGATAAACAAATGAAGTTGAAGGAATTCTTGCAAGAAGGAAAGATGTGAGAACTAAATCTCTGGTGTAAAACGGGGATTATCTGGCCTTAGGCCAGGTAAACTTCCTTTCCCCGATATAATTTCGTCTCTACGTGATTTACATTTACCGCCCACCGTTGAGAAATCTCTGTCATCGGATTAAATATGTAGACATGAAGAAAACGCAATGTATGAAGTTTGGCTACAGGAATACATCTCTTTATTAAGGTTTGTTTGTGTTAAAAGTTATTGGAACTATTTGTGACCTGAAAATGTGAATTGGTCGTCGATACGAGTATTTGTGTTGGTGTTATTCTACATATTTTATATGTTGCAGTCTTGAGCTGTTGAATAATTATCTTAGCGCAGTTGGCATTTATTTTGCCGTTAGTAAGTCACTTGGTTTGTAGAACCGAGTAGGCCTAAGCATGAAGAGAAAGTTCCAATACCTTATTTTTTTCTTGATGTAATACACTTATTTATATGTATTTTGGGAGGGTTGTGTTTTATCTTTTTTCTGACGTGCCGTGCTGTGTAATGTTCAGATCTCATTTTGTTTTGAGCGAGGAATTTTCCTAACCTTAATTTTTTTTTTCGTAACAGTTAATTTTCCTTTTCCTCGTCTCGTTAGCGTGGTCTCTTAAAGACTCTGTTTAAAATATCACCACTTATGATATGTATTTTTATTTTTTCCATGGTCCGTTGCCTGGATACTCTCCGGGATTGTTATCCGATCTCGTTTTTCTCGGAAACAATGTAATTAATTTTTCATGTCGACTTGAGGTCATTCATATTGGATTTTCATGTCGTACGCACGTACCTTGCCTTTGCTCCTGAGTAACTAAAAGATTTCAAGAATTATCTTATTAATTTCCAAGAGATATCTTCTTGGTGGTTTGAACTTGTCATTCTTCGAACCTATACGATGTTAATGTATTTTTTTTTTTCGGAATCTAATTCTACTGATGTAGAGTATAATTGGTTCTCGCATAATGGGACTTCTTCATTGAAATTGGGTAATTAAATTCCATCTCCTTCTTAATTTTTATTGGTTCCTTGCTTCTTGATTATTATTTTGTTTGTTCTATTTTTTACCTTTTATGTTACATCTTTTTCTTTAACATGCATGTAAAGATGTTCTTTCCTTCAATTATATTTAATGTTATGAAATGTGATTCGTGTTTTCTTCAAGTTTAGTTTTAGTGCTCTTCTCTCAATTTAAATGCAACCTGGGTATGGTAATTTGTCCAGCCGTTCCACACACATACCCTAGTTGCTCTCTGTTATTATTTATCGTTTTCTCTCTTAGTGTTTCTGAAGGTAACTTGTGGGTACAATAATCACACCAAATACTGAGGATTGTTTGTTAGTTATTCCAGAGTAGGACTTAGATTTAAAGGGAAAGAATACCGAGTATGAGAAACAACCCATAACAAACAGGTAGACTTTGATCATTTATGCCTCTGTGAAAAATGCAAACTTTTAGCCAAAAATTTGATATGCACAAATAATAAGACAAATTTAGATATCCAGTTAAACACCAGCTTAAGGTTCGTCTTGAGTTTTTAACACATTGATGATGGGCTACGTTAATTTACGTAGTTTTGTATTGGTGCGCAGGCGACCAACTTCGCTGCAGTAGCTCGCTGGCAGCAGCTCTGCCCAGTTGGAAGCTAAACTGTGACTGGGGTTCAAGTGAGATCTCAGCGCCTTATACAATAGTTATTACCTGAGTCAGGACACAGTAACCTATACCCTAATTAGTCTATATTGTTTGCTGCTTCCTTGCACTCTACGCTTGAATTACAGCTGTAGACAGTGTCTCGCAGCGAGCCCGCAGGGTTGAAGAATGCAGTGAGCCCGGTAATCAGCATTCGGGGAACACACAGGAGCCCCACAATGAGCATTAAACTACGCCGATTGATATTGGTCTCTGTGCATTGTTGAGTTTCATCAAGCTCTTCTTGCGGGTACTCTACCTAACTTAAGATCACGGCCGCTTCCTACCCAAATTCTACCTCAATTACAAATACATACACTAGTTCAGACATCACAGTGACACAGGTTATCAGATAAAATCTACACACACCCAAGTACACGGGCCTACATGAACACGATGTCATAAAGCACCTAAATAATCAACAAATATTTCTCTTACTGTTTCAGTGTTGGATTGAAATATACTCCTTTCCTCCATGGTCAGATTTGGCGTCTATGATTTAACATTTCATTCTTACTTCATTCGATAAATTGAGCATTATTTTGATCATGAATTGTATTCATAAGGAGTACTTACTGGGAGACTGTAATCAAGGTAGTTGAAGAGAGAAGTCTTCAGCTGAAGTATTTCTCCTCGTTTAATTGAATATGGCATGGAATAATCAAGGAAGAATGGTTGGAATGCAGTGAGGTGTACCGGTGGGGAGATCCCCAGTCCTAGAGTTGGCGACACACACACTGTGTTTCCAACCCAGTCAGTGATAGAATCTGGAAGTTCTCTTTTCACCTGCAAACTGCCTTCATCCCTGAAAACAGTTACCATCCATAAAATTAACTTACTGCTTTGTTGTCTTTAAAGACCCAGTTAGAGTCATACGAAATCAGTACCGTATAACTTATTCATAACTTCAATATCATTTTTTTAATTTTTATTAATGCAGCCAATGCCCATGTATTTTTCTTTTCAGGACGGGTCAGGGAAGGGATATTGGAAGGAAATCAGCCGTGGACCTATTGAAAGGAACCGTCCCGGCATTTGCCTGGTGGTGAAAATGGGAAACCACGAAAACCATTTTCAGGACGGCCGAGGTGGGAATCGAACCCACGCTCTCCCGATGCCAGCGAGACACGAGATAGCGCGTTAGCGCTCTCGGCCATCGCGGCCGGTCAATGTCCTACAGCTTTTATAAAAAGCAAAAACATTCACCAATTTAGGAAATTACAAGAAAATTGCATTGTTCATGATTATCAATCCAATTTATCTCAATATAGTAAGGCAAGTCAAGCCAAAAAACTAAGGTATAAATTTGTATTTTATTCATCAATATGGTATTTTAAGAACAATTTTTTATGCAAGTGCAACAAACATTTTAGAGTTTTATTTGTAAAATTTGTAAGGGCTTTTTAACGTGTGTAAAAATTTGTAAGTTTTTTTTAAACGTGTGTGCAACTATCTCATATGTTTTTATCACATTTCATCCACAGCAACCATTTTTCATTAACCTTTAATGTTCACAGTGACTGGCCATTATCATACTACCTGATGAAGGGGCAAAGTTTCCATGAAAATAATAAGCCTCGAAACATGTACCAGTATATAAATAAAAAAACACAAAGTATTGAATAGATGGAATTAAGTGTATTTTTAATTTTCAAATTAACATTCGTATATACGGACCAATCATGGACAATCCCAAAATAATGGTTGGTTAAAGTGATCCTATGTGGTCTCAAAAGAAGAGGAAGAATAAGAATAAGAAGAGGAAGCTCTAATTTTGAAAACCAATGTTATGCTCTAATACGTCAAGTAGGACACTTGCAATAAATTGGAATGAATGGAAATGTTCAAATGTTAGTTTTATCCTGAGAGTCAGTGTTGTTGTGATGCCATAACTATATACTGTTTTAGATCCCTTATTTAGGGGTGGTAGGACCTAAAACGGAAGAGTTACTGTATTGATTTTGAATGGAGTGTCTAAAAGGGGGCAGCTGCCTTTGGAGGGGCAAGCTGACCAGTGTGGAGTGTTGTTTAGCGTTAGGAACTAGGGGGCGCTCCTATAAAAACTGTAAATGTGGTTTAAGGGATGTAGCCTTAGCACGCGGGTCGATGTACTAGTCGCCCAGCCGGCTACTTATTATATAATCACCTTGCTAGTGTCAGCGGTTCGGCACGCGCTTCACTTGAGCACTCGAGCCGCTGTGAGGAATACAATGACGTCTGAGTTGGCGTTATTACTACGGTGTGTCACGTCTGACTGTGACGGGAGTAAGGAAGGACGTTGGGACGTGAAGAAGAGTGTAGATCAGTAATGCAAGTGTAAGAGACTGACCAAGTGTTTATTGGTCAGCAATGAGTAACTGTTAGTCCCTTTTAAGGGATCTTGTGATGTTATAATGTGAGTACAAACTGTGGGTGTTAGGTTACAAAAGTAGGATTCTGAACACTGACTGACTGACTCACCTCGGTTGACACTGTCGTTAGCCTCCGGCTGTCTCGTCGAAGCACTGATGATGGAGAGATCCTCGTGACCCACTTAAGGCACCTTTTATACCTTTAGCCTCTGTTCTGTCAGCGCGTTGTGGCATAGTTGAACCAGTTTGTAGTATGTCGCTGTGTGTCATAATTACGCAAGGGTTGAGCTGCTTTATGGAGTAACCAGCTGCCCTTATAGTATTGATGGATATTGGGTAGGCTTTTAAAGGGTTGCCTTTTATGAGATTTAGACAGATGATGGGGGGGATGATCTCTAAGGGGTGCATACCCCTTGGGTATTGTACAAGCCTCTTCCTCCATTTGGTCGCGTCCTCGCGACCGGGAAGGGCACTTGGGGTTGGGATGTTGTCGTAGTAGTTTTTGAATCCCCCTCGTCTCTTCTGGTGGTGGCGTCGTAAGCGTCGTCGTATGGAACGGGTGTCGTCGTGCAGAAGTGTAGGTGTGCGGTCAGCCCGTGTTCAGAGGGGAGGGTTATGGGGTGTACATAGATATATATGTATATAAATTTTACATTGCATGGTGAAATGTGCATTAACATTGTTGAATAAAGAAAATAATTGCTATTGAGGCACAATCGCCATTGCCGTTGTCGGCATAAAAAAGAAAAAAAACATGGTTATACATGGTTACATAGTTGTGCAGGGAGGAAAAACCCAGGGCCGAACGGATGATTGCGTCGTCCGCCCTATCTTGGGGAAAAAGTGCTCCCTGCAATAAAGAAGATAGGAGAGAATAGAAAAAAATGGGTGTTCCAGGGTATAATTTAAAGGAAATATTTAAAATGTATTTATTGGTGTGGGATAAAACGGAACACCCTGACAAATGGGGAAGTTAGAAGAGAGAAAAATGAAAGAAAACAATTCACAGACATTGGTTACGTGTTACCTTAGCAAACGAAACAAAACAAAACAAAAATATAGACATCGTGTACACGTGAACTTGATAAACAGACAAAAATATATATAGTGTTTAATGTATTATGTTGCGATGCTGACATTTAGGAATTTCCATTGGAATAATTGCCCGTGGGCGCATGAATATGTATGTAGTTTACTCTTTAAAATTATGAACTACAATGACCTTATGTCTACTTAAGCGCGCTAAACCCTTATAATTCTAGTTTTTGTTTGGATCCTCGCGTGCACGCTACCTGTTTGTACGTACGCTTGCCGTATCACGGCTGATCCTATACGGCCACCTCTTGGCACGGTTGAGTGGTCGTACCGCTGGCAGTGTATTCTTAATACCTAGTCTGTGAAGCATCCTCTGTGGGTGAATGCTTGCACACTTGGCCATGAGGGTCGCCGCCACATGCCGGTTGCGCCCTCATCGCCGTAAGCTGCGTCGCATTTTGACGCTTCAAGTGTTTTTGTTTTATGCAGATCTGCCAGCAAGCCTGATGCCCCACAGGCATCATTCCCGCTGTGCAGATTATTGACGTGTAGCTGTAAAAAAAAAATGTAGTGAGTGTGTAAGTGAGAATGAATGTTAAATGGAGGTTAGTATGCACAGGTATAATACTACAATAAGGGGGCATTAAATAGCATGTTGCTGCTATCTGGCAGCAAAATCATAATTACACGTGTCATATTCTAGGTGACAATGCCTGCAAAAAAAAAATGGAGAGGTTAACAAAACATTGAAATTCCCTATTCCATATGCCGCTTCCTGTGGCAGCGTTGCCACAGTCTGAAGCCCCTTTTTACCTGTGAAAAGAATGGCATGGTTATTATTACTCGATATATGGCCGGGCTTACCCTATATGGTGCCGTGACGTCATTTCCTAATGTGTTGTAGTATTGGGCTTACCCTGGCAACGAATTTGGGCCGCCAGGCGCCGAAATTTTACCTCAATATATGTATTAAAAAAAATTGTCTTAAATGTAAGACTATGCTACATTATAATAACTTATCATGAGTTATCGGACTTACCCTGATGACGGATTTGTGGGTCATCAGGCGCCGAACGGCGTTCTCTTATACTACTTATTCTACTTATGGTATATATAAAAAAAAAACTACATCTAAGCCGAGAGGGTTGCCTTAATCTATTGCCGAAAGATGCTGTGCTGAATTGCAACAGTGTTCATTAAATTTGCTTAATCCTAGGTTGCGTGTCAAATGCAACCGTCTATAACTAAATTTGGCCTAGGACGATCGCCTGGGGCAATTAAATCCCCAGATCACCACCCGCACGAGCCCCAGAAACACCGGTTGTCTCTAGGGTCGCTAGATTCCGTCCCCTTAACTCTAGGTGTCGACGTCTATTACTAGGACTAATCTATGCGCAGGCGCTTACGGTGCCACTAAGCTAACCGTTTCGCCCGCTGTAACTTTCGTGTTCATAACCGGGTGCTGTTCCTATTTGACGTAGGTGAGCCGCCCACTTGGCTCCTGTGAGGGGCGCGCAATGCCCCATCTCTTAATGCCCTCTGACTGCCCGATGCGTCGTCATTTATGTGGGCATTGGACAGTGTGGTCCAATGGCATAATATCCTCCGGGAAAAAAGCGTCCGGGGAGTCCTCTTTGCCTGTGTCGGCCGCAATATTTGTATTCATATGTCCTCCGGGAAGTGAGCGTCCGGGGAGTCCTCTTCGCCTTAATCGGCATTGCTGGGTTGGCCCACGGAACCCTTTTGAGTGCCCGCTATGCTACTCATTTAAGAACTCTGGCGACCCGTTGTCGTCCATTTACGTGGGCGCAGGACCGAATGAGCGCGTACATTCCATATATATATATTCATATTTCATTCTGCATTATTGATTACCGTCGTGGTCTTCACCTTCACCTCGCGGGGTAAGGACTTGTCGGATCTAGGATTGGTCCTGCTGAACCCTTGGATCCTGCTTCACTCCTGACGAATAGGAGTCTGACTCCCCGCCATGGAAGTCCTACTTACGTAAATTTAACTAACAGTCTAGTCATAATATGGTCGTCTCTAGGGATAGCTCCCGAGGCCGGCGCGGAGTGAGCTATTTCTCCCGCCATTCTCAGAAAGTCTCCCTGCAGGTTTTGGCTTCGACGACCGTGGCTCAAAGTGGGTTTAGCATCCCTTCCTCCCAGGGGCGGTTTATGCGCACCTAGGATTCCAGAGCTTGCCCGACCAGGCCGCGAATGCTTTGACCTCACGTGGTTCGTCTGTTTGGTCTAGTCGTCAAGTTAGGTGATTTGTCGAGCCAACTGGGGTAAGGGTTGTCATTACCTACCCCAGTTCTGCCCCTAGTGTTGTGCTTTTGACCTTTGGCTAACGCCGGTATCATCAGCCAGGGTGTTTCAGATTCCCTTTTTTTTTTTTAATTATAGGTGTAACCTGTGTAAAAAGTGTCAAATGTAAAATACTTCCAGTGTGGTGGGCTGGTAAAACCTCTACATACGTAGACTACTTTAGGCTACCTGTGCTATATCAGCTTCTCCAGCGATAATGCTCTTTTTTAACCTTGATGGAGGTGTTAGTAGGGTCTGTGGCGTCAGGTACCCTGTTATTGTGATCTGGGGGTAGTTATCTGTAGAGTGGGTTAAAGCAGGGTAGGAGGAGGTTGCGCACTTCCGAATTCCGCGTTAGTGGCGGCCTGGAACCGGTTTTTGTGCTGGGATGCTCCTACAGTGAGTGGAACGGGGCAGGTAATTCCCGGGGTTGCAAAAAATAAAATAAAAATCCATGCCGGTCTGATATCAATATCCCCTGGTGAATGGATGGGATATACATGCATGCGTCTGGATATGAGGCGTTTGCACTCATGTATGGATAGGTGTAGGTTGAGGCATAATACTAATATATTTCCCTCTCATGCGGGATGATTTAAATTTAAAAAAAAATGGTTAGTATTTATTACTTATGGCCTCATCTCTCATATGGAGATGTGCATTACGCTTAGTTGGTGTTGGCCGATGCACCCCTCTCATTCAGGTGATAGCGGTGGGGCTCAAGGCGTAGCATGCCCTTTCTGTAAACACATGAAGTTTACCAACCCTTATGTATACTTTGTAGTGTAGTGTAGCTGTGCTGGTCGTGTTCATGTGTCTGCGTTGTTTATGTTTGGACGTGAAAAGGTTATGGGAGGGGAGTAGAGTGGGACGCTGTTAGCATGTTCTCTTGTCATCCTTCCTTGGTCCATGTTGGTTTTCTATCCGCGCTTTGGGATAGCGAAGCTTCACGACCTACTCTGGTCCGTTATAGGGCTAAGTCCTAGTCGCCTGGAATGATTTGTTTCGGGACTAGGGTCGCAAAAAGAAGTTGTTAAGGGGAGGTCCCGTTTCCTCAAAGTCCCTATGTTCGCCCCTGATTGGTGAGCGCGTTTGTGTGTGTGTGTGTGACTACGCTCCGTTACACCACGCGGACGCCTGGTCTGCTGTAGGGCTAAGTCCTACTGTGTATATTGTGTATGGGTAGGAAGCGCCCGTGGCCTGCCAACGTCTTTACGAATGTGCTACTCTGGGCCTGCGACAAGTTTTGGTCTGTGACGTCTGCTTGTTGATAAATGCTTTCGCAGTGTTGAAAAATGTATAGTGTTATGATTGTTCTGCATTTGTTTATTCATGGTCACTGCCACTACACAATCGCGTTTTGTCATCGACAGTGTTGCAAAGTGGCTAAGTCTGCAAGTCATCAGTTTGTGTGTGTAACTTCAGGCCGGGATTTTATGTAGGTTAACCACTGTTGCGTGTTTTTCTGCACGTATGCCAGTGTGGTCATTGTGTTAAATTCCTGGCGGCCCGATGTGGTAATCCGCCCTGCTACTATTGCCGTTGTGTGGCCATTATTCCGTAAGACCGTTGTCTTACGAAATTTATATGTCTCTGTCTGGAAAGTCCATTTTCCCTGTCAAGTGTATTTCTGGAATTTTATGCCTGTCATTTGGCCGCAGGAATGTAGTATTATCTGTCTAAGCCGTTATATGGGCCAATTTTGGTGTGATTGGAAAGCCGTCTGCTTGTTTTTCCCTGGCGTGCAATTTTCTCTGGGGTTCGAACCCGTGTTCTATGTAATTCTCTGTGTTATATGTCTGCGTTGTTCATGTTCTGCGGGCATTCTGTCTGTATTTTGTTTGTGTTTCTCGTACCGAAAATACCGTTGTTTAGTTAGTTTTCGGTACGAGGTTTTTGTGTGTGGACATGGGTTCGAAGCCGGTTGTCTGTAAAGATTTGGTGGCCATTTCTGTGCCGCCTACACTATGGCAAATGGGCTGTGTGTTTTTCTATGCGCAACCCCTAGTATACCTTCCTGCGAGGAGTTTGCTTATTTTTGCCCTCTCCTCGTAGTGTAAATTTTGAAGATATAGGGTTCTTAGGTTGGCTATGAATGATTCCGTGCAGTGTGCTTTGGGAACTGTCGTCTGTAAGGCTCGCAGTTTATCACTGAGGTCTGCTTTACTGCTGAGTATGATGGTGTCGGGTTGCAATGTCTTGCGCGCTCGCTTGTTTACTTGTTTCGATAACGCTGTGTATCCGAACATGTGTTCTTAATCAGCCTGCTTTCTGTTAGTGCTCTTCGCATTATAAAAAGGCAAGAGGGGAATTTTGTGGTTTAACGTGACCATTTCTGGAGATCATGTGCCACGGGATTTCCGTTTTACTTGGAATCCAAACCACAGTCCATTTTTCTTTCTTGGGCTAAATGTGTGAAACAAAAAAAAAATATTTATGCCCCGCTCTGAATTAAGAGAGCACATTGAAAGAAAATAATAGTAGGTGGCGTTAGTCTCTAAAAATTATGTCGTGAGCACTATGTTTTTGAAAAAAAATGGTGATTGGGACCTGAGTGTAGTATTTACCATATTGGTAACGTGAGTACTACCGTAATCTGGTTACGTCTCAGGGGAATCTACCGACACTGTCTAGTACACCTTAGGAAGGCCATTGCCAGACGTAACTGATACCCTTGTATCCACGTCACGAGCAAAGCCAGTGCACTGTGGGAGTCAAACCTGCCTATCAAAGTAATTGTAACTCACCAAAATGACAGTGTCTCATCCCGGTGTGCAATTGGGCTTTTTAGTTGGTTAAAGCACACCTCCCAAAATTTTTTTTTTTTGAAACTAGTTTGAGATTCTTAATTCTTGCCATGCTTACGGTTTTCGCCCGCAACAAGAGAATCTGTCAAACTGTGGAACCATAACGTAGAACGTCTAGTCATTTCTACTTAGAAAGACTCCCTTAAGCTCTATGCTGTGATTTTATGCCTAAGTTGTGTTCAAAATATCTCTTTCCGGCCTTAAGCCTGATGGGCTTTCACTTGGCTTAGTGATGGCCTAATAGAAAGATGCCATGGTTCCCAAAAAAAAAAACACAGAAGGATTTAAAATTACTCACTTCTAATTTGGCCATGTTGCCCTGTATATACATAAAATACGAGAAAGAAAAAAAAATGCGCAGTTTATGTTTACTATGTAATTGTCGGTCTATTTTCTGATATCTCCCGCGTGAAAGAACTTGTGTGGCCATTTATGATGGGGGAAGTGATGTTATTTTATTTCTTTGGCCTTGGTGGAAGTCGTTATCGTCTTTCGAGCTTCAGTGCTCAGAAAGGTGAAGGGTTTTGCCCTGTTACGATATTATAGGCCTCTGAAATCCATTGAGGTGTTTCTTTGCTGTTTTCCGGCGGAATTTCTAGCAAAGTAAGCCTTGCCCTACTTCCACCGTAGCGCGTGTTTCTAGGTCTAAGTGTACCTGTATTTAAGGGCGTTATTGCGCTTGGCGCTATCTTAGCAGATTTTGCGGGAGTGTATGTATGTTTGACTGCGAGGTTTTGTGGGGTGGGTAATAATACCTTTCCTAATCCCCGTGTATTGTATGGTAATGCCTGTTTAATCTGTATGTGCGTGTACCGTGCATCCTGAGGGACTAATGCCGGTGTTCGCCTCCGTTCTGGCAAATTTGCCCTTTGAACTGGCGGTGAGGGCCGCTTAAGTGCCTGTTTTTGTCCTGCCAATGTGGTGTCGTGTAGCCTGTCCGCTTTCTGGCCCGTGGCCACGGCAGACTCCTGCCACTGTGTTAGCCTATGTGTGTGAGTGTATGTAGGCTTTATATGTGGTAGGTCAGGCTCTACGTCGTCAGCCCATGACGAGGTTACCTCCTGTTGTCCCTCTGTCGTATTATGTGTGATTGAAGGTCCTGGCTTCAACTCCCTCTCGTTCATCCGGTCCGAGGGGATTGTTCTAGGCTCTTCCCCTCGGCTTGGCAAAATTGCCTTCCGATCCGGAGCTGGAGGACGTGTGTCTGTGTAGGACGTATTCTTTAGTATGTTGGAGCCTAACCTGGCCGTCTCCTGGACTGTGGCCACGGCGAACTCCTGCCCCTGCGTGGCAGTACTTGTCGAGAGGGACATCCTCGCAAATTGTCGAGTTAGCGTATCTACGCTTATGTCCTCTCTCGGCTGGGCTGGTGGCCCTACCATGAACTCAAAAATGGCCTTGTTGGTTTGGAGTTCACGGTATTCGTCCCAAATTTGGGTGTACTGCCTATTGAGGCATATGGCCTGTTTGCAAGTGCTTATGTGCGCATCTTAATCGCGCTGTCCTACCCTCTGACGGAGTGTATGGCTGTTTGCCCTGTATTGTCCCGATTTTCTGTTTTGAGTGTCCGTATTTGTGTTTGCCTGATCTGTATGTGCCTTTGGCATCTAGCCAATAATGCTACTAATATTGGCATACCCCTATTACCTTCATGGCTTGCAATCTCTTCATGAGGTGCCATTCTGCCTGAAGTGTATGGGCCTAAAGTAACAATAGAGAGAAAAAAAAATCTGTGCGTGTTTGCCAGTGTATTCCTATATCTCTCTGGTTCTGTATGGGGCTAGGGGGTTGGTTTATCAAGCCTTTCCCTTGTGTAGCTAGTTTAGAGCACCAAAAAAAAATATGGTGCTTTCTGTCTGGGGGAAAAAAATTTTCACTATCTGCTTGGCTTTTTGCGGTTCAGAGGGGGTCGTTTTGACTACGAGGGCTCGTTGGTTGAGTCCTGTTACTGCGCGTAGTACCCCGCCTCCACCATCTGTTTTAGATCCCTTATTTAGGGGTGGTAGGACCTAAAACGGAAGAGTTACTGTATTGATTTTGAATGGAGTGTCTAAAAGGGGGCAGCTGCCTTTGGAGGGGCAAGCTGACCAGTGTGGAGTGTTGTTTAGCGTTAGGAACTAGGGGGCGCTCCTATAAAGACTGTAAATGTGGTTTAAGGGATGTAGCCTTAGCACGCGGGTCGATGTACTAGTCGCCCAGCCGGCTACTTATTATATAATCACCTTGCTAGTGTCAGCGGTTCGGCACGCGCTTCACTTGAGCACTCGAGCCGCTGTGAGGAATACAATGACGTCTGAGTTGGCGTTATTACTACGGTGTGTCACGTCTGACTGTGACGGGAGTAAGGAAGGACGTTGGGACGTGAAGAAGAGTGTAGATCAGTAATGCAAGTGTAAGAGACTGACCAAGTGTTTATTGGTCAGCAATGAGTAACTGTTAGTCCCTTTTAAGGGATCTTGTGATGTTATAATGTGAGTACAAACTGTGGGTGTTAGGTTACAAAAGTAGGATTCTGAACACTGACTGACTGACTCACCTCGGTTGACACTGTCGTTAGCCTCCGGCTGTCTCGTCGAAGCACTGATGATGGAGAGATCCTCGTGACCCACTTAAGGCACCTTTTATACCTTTAGCCTCTGTTCTGTCAGCGCGTTGTGGCATAGTTGAACCAGTTTGTAGTATGTCGCTGTGTGTCATAATTACGCAAGGGTTGAGCTGCTTTATGGAGTAGCCAGCTGCCCTTATAGTATTGATGGATATTGGGTAGGCTTTTAAAGGGTTGCCTTTTATGAGATTTAGACAGATGATGGGGGGGATGATCTCTAAGGGGTGCATACCCCTTGGGTATTGTACAATACTGTACCTCTTCTGAGGTGTGTACTTTCAAATGTTGGTTGTATTTTTTAGAAGTACCGTAAATGGATAATTATTGAGTTCTATAGTTACCTATTGGGATACTCTTAATTGAACTCATTGCTTTCTTAAAACTGTATAGGGTCCATATGAGTTGGTTATAATTTATGACAATTAGGAGATGCAAAGCCCCAAAGATTATTGAGTGAACACGCGTCTCTACCTTTTCCTTAAAAGGGGAGCGCGCCCGTGAGGTACCGTCAGTCGAGATGATTCGCTCAGGCACGGTGCAACCACAGCAGCTTTTAGTTTGATAACATGTGCAGAACAACTCATCGCCGCCGGAGAGGCACTCTGTCGGAGGGAGTCCTCGCGCCGGGAGTGGAGCGGTCAATCACGCCCTCCCAGTCGTACGCCAGGTATCCGGTGGCGCCTAATTTAACTTCTGCCTTACAACAGTTTTTCGCCCAATATGATCCGGACGATGACGCAGTTGAAACGGCACCCCTATTGCCTGACAACATAGTGCCTCACCACATTCAGAACTTGGATTGGATAAGATGGCACTCGGCGCCCTGGGACGTGGTATCCGACGATGGTACCAATGACGACACCCCAGGTCCTGGCGACGACGGCCCTGGCACTCCAGGGGACAGGGATGATGCAGCACCCTACCAGGGACCAACGGAACCGTGGCAACCCGATGACGACGAGGAGGATCCACTCTACGAGTACGACCCGAGATATCCTCGCCGACCTCCACGACTCAGGATACGTCACGTCGAAGACCATGGATTTCCACACATCATAGTCGAGCCTCCATCAAAGAAGCCTCCAAAGCCGACCGTCTACATCTCTACAGCTGTTCCGGCCGCCAATCCTGTGCCATACCTGGATACTCCTAAAGGTGACTATGCTACACGAATAATACGGGATGGTGTCGCACTCCCAAGACCTACTAACGCACCTGGCAGTTTCGTGGCCACACGACCTTCAGACTTAATGGATACTGTTATTGAAGATCTAGTGAATGGACAGATCATTTATAAGTTCAAGCCTTGGCACGCGTTTCCACTCTTTCTCGTGCCCAAGGCCAATGGTTCCGCCCGAGTCATCTATGACTTGTCTCTCTGGACAGACTATATCCAAAAACCAAAGTTTACGCTGCGATCGGCAGCCCAGGCATTATCTATTATTCCTCAAGACCATCTCGCGATCAAACTGGACCTCAAAAGCGGGTTTTATCAAATACCAATCCGTGTGCGTGATACATTTAATTACGGTATATATTACCGAAAACAATATTATTGTTGGCAGCGCCTCCCGATGGGCCACGCATTGGCGCCTAGTATTATGCAGCGCTGGGCGGAGGCCATCGGGGAGGTTATTGAGTCCGAGTTTCCGACAGTGAAATTTATTGCATATTTAGATGACTGGCTCATACACGGTGTTGACATTCCAGTGCAGGACATCGTATTGTACATGGAAGTGATTCTCGGTGTAAAGCTCAACCGAGCGAAGTGTATTCTAACACCCGCAACGGTGATTTCATACTTGGGTTTGACTGTGAATATTCATGCTCAGTGTTTATTGCTTCAACATGCCGCACAAAGTCGCGTACTCCAGATTCTTCGCGACGCGCCCTACTACACCCAAGAACAATCAGAACAAGCAGCAGGATACATGTCTTGGATTTGTTATGCCATGGCCTGGCCAATGTTCATTACCAAGCACGTGTTATCAAAGGAACTTTTCTGGCCTCGCCGGCTCTTGACCCCTCAGTTCATCGGAACCCCTCGGGATCCTGCTATTGTGTATTGTGACGCAACGCCTAACAGCATGGCAGCCGTCATGCCAGCCCATAACCAGGCATGGGCACAAGCATTCACTCGGGTATCGACCATCAACGAAGCGGAAACCGCTGCAGCCCTCCTCGCCGCCAGATGGGTCCTCGAGGAAGAGCTCCGGCCCGATCAACAGAAGATTGTGATATATACAGACTCTAACGTGGCTCGGTACACCCTTAGCTCCGGCAGGGGTACCATATTGTATAGATCCTTGTATATTTTCCCAATTTTTGTAAATCTTGTTAATAAATGCGCAGAGCGGGGGGTATCCCTCGCGGGGCGATCCGTGTCCTCAGCGGAGAATCCGGCTGACGGGCCCTCACGGGCCGTACTCGACGAAGTACACGCGTCTCTACCTTTTCCTTAAAAGGGGAGCGCGCCCGTGAGGTACCGTCAGTCGAGATGATTCGCTCAGGCACGGTGCAACCACAGCAGGTATTAGGTGCTAAGTAATGGTTAGTTGAGGGACTAATATCATACTGACTGCTTTCTTAATAAAACTTGATATTAGGTTTTTATTAAAATAAAGGACCAAGAACTTGTTGGGAGGACGTGGTCAAGACAGACATTGCAACCAAGGGAAGGACACTAGATGATGTCATGAAGAACAAGACGCACATGGACAGAGGAGAGTGGAACAGGCTTGTCAACAATACCCGGGAAACTGGAACTGTACATGGATGATGATGATTAAAATAATATATAACTAAAAACCTACATCAGATTAAAATAATGCTTACCTATGATAAATTTAGTGACATAAAATAATGAGAAATAATAATCTGACACTAATAATTATAAACTGACATTAGGTAACCTTCTTAAAAGGGAGTCATAAATATTTTGAGACTACGACTTATTAATGGGCCACACAATCGACGCATGATCATGGTGGGGTCAATATGAAAGGGGTGTACAAAGAGTATACCTCTTGTGTAGGTAGGGAGGCATAAAGTGTGCACGCTGTAAGATATTGTATATAATCGTTAATAGTAATTGATTCATTCAGTGATGCTGTGCTTTAGTATAGTTGTTAGCGAGCATGGACTTGTAAATGTAAATGTTGAAATGTGGTACTGTGCCCAACTCTAGGAATGGGTATTCCAAGATTCAGACACCTAGATATCAAGGGAAAGGCTGTAGCCGCTTTTGAAAGTTCAGATATTTGAATATCGCGCTACATAGCTTCTCGAAGCATTTAGAAAGAATTTACCGATAGTTGGATGTCACGTGACGTAGCGAGTAATAGCAGAGGTGGAGGCTATTTATTGATTAAATAGTTAACTATGGAGTAGAGACTTGAGACTGGGATCAGATTACTGGCACGGCCAAATGAAAGAGAATGCAATTAGTATCAAGTAAATCGGACCAGGGATTCAAGAGATATGAGGATTTCCAGATATCAGGTGATGACGCGTGACCCTGACAGTTTTGAATAAAAGCCAGCTGGCCGAAGCAACTACAGCTCATTCTAACACAAGCAGTTGCCTAGCAAGTTGCTACGACGCTGAGCCAAGGCACATGGTTGCCGGATCTACGCAGAAGTTCTTTTTAAAGTCGTGATAGTCACGAAAGTGCTGCGCTACGAGGTGGAACTTAGTAAGTTTACGGCGAGGAGAATCACTGAGGTGATTGATTTTCTACAGACATTGGTGGAAATATTTATATTTCTACAAGGACATATGCTAGACTTTGTCTAGAAATTAGTACTTTGTCACAGTCCAGTAATAACATAATACTTGGATATTTAAATCCATTTCAAGTCAGTTTTCATATTTGTAACTAGTTAACCACTTCGATCTGTCAGTACACTGAAGACTAGTCTATAACGGTGGCGTTCATTAGTCTACGCAAGGGAAACTACAAGTTGCTTAGCGCATGGTAGATGGTGATATAATAAACCATGCCCAGGGAACGATCTTCAGAACAGCCGTTGATTGCTTAAACTGTCAGTGTTTTTCTTGTACTGATAAGATTACCGTGAGTTATGTTACAACTGACATATTTAAGAATAGATCACTTAGATCTGACCCTATTTAAACAAACTGTTATGGCTTTGATAGAAGCCCATATTAAAATGGAACAACAGTTAATTCAAACGTCAAGAGATACTACCACTATGTCTGACTAGACGGATTGTGGGTATATAATGGCGGCCGATACAAGGATTGTACATGCTTGTCCGATAGGGCATGTCTATGGATAAATCTGGTACAGACCAGGTTTACTACGCTTCAAGACCATCAAGAAATGTAAGCCACATTTGAATTATATTATGCCTAGCTAATTGGAACAAACTATTTTTCTGCAGATGACCAACACATTTATTTTTCGTCGTATTTAAATCTTGCAATGATTTACGCAAGACTTATTAGAGTTATTCTGAGTATTTTCAGCACTCAGAACAGTTTAGGATCGATGACCGAGCATTTCGAGCATTTATTTGAATATTTCATATTTTTTGGGAAATCACGGTAATCAGCCGATGTAACTGTAAAAGTTAATAATTATTTTTGTTGAGGAATGGATATTTTTTCCATATTCGAAGGTTCGAACATGTGGATTCTCACATAATGAGATGATAATTAAACATATTTAAAATGATATAACGAATAATAATAATAATAATCCACTAATAATAATAATAATAATTTTTATAATTTTTCTAAATAATTCTTGGATATTATATTTTCTAATAATCATATGTATTGAGAGAGAGCCTATGAAGTAGTTTAATCATTTCTAGTTTGGAACAGGAGATTTTCCGAAGGAGAGTGGTTAGCGCAAGCCCGCATTCAACCAACATGTCAGTCTGGTTGAACAGTTGATATTTGCAATGAGCAAAGTATATTTTTCAGATAACACGGAGAGGCATGAAACGGGAAGCAAATGATATTTGTATCAAATAGGATATTTTTGTATTTATATAAAATCATGACGTAAATACACTCGAAAGTGAAGTGAAGATTTTCATAAGTATGGTAAATTCACGGGTTGAACTGAATGGTAAAATAAAATAAACTTGTAAGTTTATTAATCTTCCAGTGTTGATAACAAGCAGAGGCTTGATTTATTGTATAAATTTTGGGAAGAAAATTTATGTGTGTGGAGTAGTTGAAATGCCATTCCCAGGTGCGCATGTTTAAGTCGCAGGAATGAAGAGGTTTTTTCGAGCATCAATCAAATAGCAGGTTCGATAGCTCAGGTTTATAGTAGGAGTATTGGAACTACACATTTTGTCGTATGAATGACCCGAAGGTTATTTCGTAAAACCATCAGTTCTTATTTCAACCTTGTTTACGGATTCCATTTAGACATTGATTTTGCTAGAACCCGGTTTTGTCATGATAGTAGTTTATTCTTCTTCAGAGGAAGACCTTTGCCGTTGTTGTTGTAATATTGTGTTCTTACACAAATAATAGAATGGGCCACTGCCAATTAAAAATAATTCTTTAACCACGAATAATTTGAAGGATATTTTCAATCCTAGTGCCATGAACTAAATGAATTCATTATAAAACTACAATTCTAATTTCCGCATTCTGTCGAAGAATTGCAAGTTGTGAAAGTTGCTAAAAATGGCCATGAATATAAATATTCCTATAATAATGATTCCAAGTGGAAAATTGAATAGTTGAATGGTTCAACCATTTATTGATCAAGTTGATGATTCAGAAATCATGTATTTTGTTAGGAACTTGATGTTCATAATCGAGTCACTTCTCGAATGTTAAATGTCAGAAGAACGATTAATTGTTGTTGTGCTTCGCACAGTTCTTCGATGCTATGCTCAAGGTCAAATACTTTTCAGATGTTATTAATATATGTAAATAATTTGTGTTGCTTCAATGATGATAATATTTTTCGACTATATATATTTTTGAAACTGGAAAAATAAGTGAAAGTTAAAAATTCTATGAACATTTATTCTACGAGTGTTAATATTATGTAAATTCAAACAGTGAACTACGATATTTCCAGTAGAGACAATTAAATTTGAACTGGAATTAATCATAAATAATTTTGGAACACAGTCTACAGGACTATTAATCGGACTTGTGTTTCCAAAAAAGATTGTCAAATGTGTTTGGAAAATTTCTGTATATTGTGTAAATAGGAGTGTGGGTCGCCACACGTGGATGATGCTGCTTTGAGCATCTTTGCAGTCAATTTTAACTTCAAAATAAACTGAGATAATTTTACAGGATGTGTTACTCCCAATTAAATCTCCTTCTATCCTTATTGTTGCATTGAGCCAAAAATCAGTAAAGCATTTTTTTAATTTGATGTCGTTTTTGCGATTTGCTTTAACCCATCTGGCGCTCCGGGATATTTTGACTCTCGTGCTGACTGATTATTGGTAAAATGCATATGTGGTCGTGCGGACTCCGGTCTAAACGGGCACAGTACCAGCTTATATTTATTGATTTTTTTTTTAACAGATCCTATTGTACATTGTATTACGTCATTGAATAGCAGTCAGCTACCAAGTTTAGGAGCGATTTCACTATAAATGATATTTTTAAGTTTCTTTTGTATTGCGCAGGGGTTTATTTACATAGCTTATTCCTAGTAATTTTTTACCACGTTCTTGTTGATTAGGACTTCTTGACGGAATGATAGGACAGAGGGTGCTCTTTATTTCAGGAGGGTTTACTTTTAGTTGTCATGTGGAATAGTCACCAGATTCCCCATATGGAGTAGGCTAGGGATCTTTGGTCATTAATATTGCGAAAGACTTAAAGTTATTTCTGGCTTATTTGTTAGTAGTTTCGCATATTTTCTGTTTCATTGAGAGGTGCATTTTGGGCTAGTTTCATATCACCAGTATTATACTCTCATGCTGGGACTAGCTCAAATGCATGTCTGGTATCTCTGTGATGTTTGTTTGCAATGGGGCATCATGGCAGTCGGGTTTGGCACTTGACCCTATGGCATCTCAGAGCAAACGGGCTCAATATCTCTAAAAATATTAATGTTAGAATATTGAAATAAGTTTTGTTGTACACAATTATTATGGATCTAGTTTCTAATTTGACAAGAAAAATGGGTTCTTTTCATTTAAAAAAATTACAAGCGGATTGTGCGCATGCGTGAGCGGCAAGAAATCTGCATTTGTCTTTATTAACTTAAAAATATACTGTAACATATTTGTTTATTTTAAAGACTCTCTGCAAATCTACAGGCCAGGAGCTTTCGTCAGTATGCTCTACGAAGTAAATCGGTTCTGTAGTTCTCTCAATCTCGTGTTAACAAAAATCCCCTTAGTGTTTTAAATATATAGATAACTGTTTTGAAATTGATCCTTTTGCGGTACACTACAGTTTGTGTATTGAGGAGCTAGATGGTGCAGTGGCATAGCTGCTTGTGTTTCACCAGGTCTGCCAAGGTTTGAATCGCCACCTGAAAAATCATGTGGTGCCAAGAAGGGTTAAATTCCCAGCCAAAACAAAGAATGAGCTATATACATTGGTTTCAGGTACCCCAAGTAATTGGGATCAACTGAAGAGGGAAAATTGGAGAATATGGGCCGATTGCAGAAACGATGACTAGTTTTAAGACTTAGACAATGTCTACCTAGATGTTCCGTTGCTTAGACAGTGTTTAACCGGCGTCTAGCTAGACATCGTTTATGTTTCGATTTCAGTACGAAAACGGAAATAGAAGTGTCTTCCATGCTACTCTTTGCCAGCTGCGACCAATGAAAGGTCATCGATGCTGGCACCATCATTAATCAGCTGATGATGAAAGAAATACATTCCTAACAGCTGCGGGTTTATGAGTTACAGGAGAAGGCTTTATTGGACATATATTTAATCGAGAAAGAGATTATAAAGAAAGGGCATAACCTGCCGCAATGGCACAAATCAGTGAATTAAACAGTGAACAGAATAATGTAAGTGAAATAATAATTAATAAATATATTTTTCTTTTACTTGAGGTGATCTTGTCTTGGCATGATTTCTAGTGGTTGAAGTAATTATCAATTACGAGCTGACGCCATCTGTTTTGTTATATCATCAGCTATCGGATCAACAGGCACTTCATCATCTGGTAAGTCTGCTTCCAGGTCAAGTTCACCGCGCTGCACAGCGAGGTTATGTAGCACAGCAGTTGCAATGATGATTTTCAGGGTTTTTCGTACTTTCGTTCGCAGACCATGTGCAAGACAAGGAAATCTTCTTTTCCACGAACCAAAAGTTCTTTCTACTACATTTCTGGCCAGGAGATGCGCTCGGTTATAACGCGTATCAGCTGCGTTCCTTGGATTCAAAATCAGAGTGAGTTTTTTAAGTATTTCTTACAAGTGTAGCCAGAATCTCCGACAAGATGTCCCCTGACCTCTCCTCTTTCCAGGCGGTCGTGAATAGTGGAATTGCGAAATATTCTGCTGTCGTGGGTCGAGCCAGGCCATCGAGCAACAATACTCCTTATTTTCATCTTTGTGTCACATATCACCTGAAATTAAATAAAAATCCGCCGTATAGAGTAGTAGGTTTAAACCATAGTGGTAGTAATACTTTATTTTGTTGCCGCTGCTGCTACATGTTGTAAAGGAGCGTTAACATGAACTCGTTAATCCGATAACAGCGACAACGGAAAAAAGAACTACTGTGTTGTAGTGTTGTGTGTACTTACTTGGCAGTTAATAGAATAGAATCCCTTCCGATTCATGTACGTGACAGCCCTCTCACGATCGGGACAAGTTATTCTGATATGGGTACAGTCAATAACACCTATTATTCCAGGGAAGTTAGCCCTAGAAATAATAAAATAATCACGTTCCACAGTGTAAGAGATAACGCTGGAGTTTGCAATATATATATATATATATATATATATACAGTGGAATCTCGTTAGCACGTTCTCGGTTACGACGTTTTCCCGCTTAGCGCGATGATTTTTTCAAGTCCCAGTCCCAATTCTACAAAATACATGTTGATATATCCCCTTAATACGTTCTCTATTCCCGCTTACGACGATCAAATTTCCGTTGTACTATTTGTTAGTGAACCGTATTTTATTCTTATTTCATTTTAAAATTCGGCTTCTGGAAAACACGACGCGATATTGCCTCATATTCTCTGATAGTTATTGACAGTGTAGATGATTTCATTGTGTTTGACGGCGTAGAAGTGGCTATAGCAATGACGCAACACAGGTGACGTGTGTCTCTCCCGCTGCCCTTTCTTTCCTTTCTCAAGTCCCTATCCTACTAAATTCATGTTGATATATCCCCTTAATAAGTTCTCTATTCCCGCTTACAACGATCAAATCTCCGTTGAACTATTTGTTAGTGAACCGTATTTTATTCTTATTTCATTTTAAAATTCGGCTTCTGGAAAACACGACGCGATATTGCCTCATATTCTCTGATAGTTATTGACAGTGTAGATGATTTTATTGTGTTTGACGGCGTAGAAGTGGCTATAGCTATGACGCAACACAGGTGACGTGTCACTCTCCCGCTGCCCTTCACCCCCTTCCCTTTGTTTATTTCTCACGTAGGCACATCATTGTCTTCCTGTTCCGCACTATTGTCTTCTAGTTCTTAAGTGTTCACGTCCAGTTATGACCTATTTTATTGCTTGTTTCATAATGGATAAGAAGAAAGTACGGCAGATAACTAATGACGAGAAGATTAAATACATTCGAGACGTAGACTGCAATCCTCACATGAAGAGTGTGGATATAGCGCGTAAGTGGAACATTCCTCCGTCTACACTGAACACGATTCTCGGCAAAAGGAAGGAAATTGAACGTGCATTTGAAGAAGGGGCGAGTGGCAAAAGGAAACGTGTGCGAGAGGGACAGTTTCCTGAACTAGAAAGCGCTTTATTGAAGTGGTTCAAGCAAGCACGTGCTTCAAACATATGCGTGCGCGGTCGCCGGCGATAGAGCCGTCACTGGCGGAGCGTGAGAGCGAGAATGTCCTTGCTGATCAAATACACACATCAAAAAAAGTTTTGCATCACCTCGGTTCCCAGATCTCCGGCATATAGACGTTGACTGTGTATATTGTATCCAAGATACAGTCCCTTTGACTGTTCATAGATGTCACTAAAACTGCTCAAAGATGTAAACAACCATGCATGAGCAGGGCCTATTAGACGGAGGGGGTACGACAGCCGATCAGTTCCAGTCATTCCACCAGGACGAAGGTACGCTGCTCATGTTGTCTGTAGTTCTACCATGCCTAGAAGGTCAATACCGCAGTTCGATCGCGTCCGCATTGTTACTTTGTGTCAAGAAGGGCTCTCAACAAGGGAAGTTTCCAGGCGTCTCAGAGTGAACCAAAGCGATGTTGTTCGGACATGGAGGAGGTACAGAGATACAGGAACTGTCGATGACAGGCCTCGCTCAGGCCGCCCAAGGGCTACTACTGTAGTGGATGACCGCTACTTACGGATTGCCGCTCGGAGGAACCCTGACAGCAATGCCACCATGTTGAATAATGCGTTTCGTTCAGCCACAGGACGTCGTGTTTCAACTCAAACTGTGCGCAATAGGCTGCATGATGCGCAACTTCACTCCCGACGTCCATGGCGAGGTCCAGCTTTGCAACCCCGACACCATGCAGCGCGGTACAGATGGGCCCAACAACATGCTGAATGGACCCCACGGAATTGGCATCACGTTCTCTTCACCGATGAGTGTCGCATATGCCTTCAACCAGACAATCGTCGGAGACGTGTTTGGAGGCACCCTGATCAGGCTGAACGTCTTAGACACACTGTCCAGCGAGTGCAGCAAGGTGGTGGTTCCCTGATGTTTTGGGGTGGCATTATGTGGGGCCGACGTACGCCACTGGTGGTCATGGAAGGCTCCGAAACGGCTTTACGATACCTGAATGACATCCTCCGACCCATAGTGCACCCATATCGGCAGAATATTGGAGAGGCATTTGTCTTCATGGACGACAATTCTCGACCTCATCGTGCACATCTTGTGAATGCGTTCCTTCAAGATAACGACATCGCTCGACTACAGTGGCCAGCATGTTCGCCAGACATGAACCCTATCGAACATGCCTGGGATATGTTGAAAAGGGCTGTTTATGGACGTCTTGACCCACCAACCACTCTGAGAGATTTACGCCGAATTGTCGTTGAGGAGTGGGACAATTTGGACCAACAGTGTCTTGATGAACTTGTGGATAGTATGCCACGGCGAATACAGGCATGCATCAATGCAAGAGGACGTGCTACTGGGTATTAGAGGTAGTGGTGTGTACTGCAATCTGGACCACAAATGCTGAAAGTCTAGCTGTATGATGGTACAACATGCAATGTGTGGGTCTCATGAGCAATAAAACGAGCTGAAATGTTGTTTGTGTTGATCTCTATTCCCTTTGTATTTAACGGTTCCGGAACTCTTGGAACCGAGGTGATGCAAAACTTTTTTTGATGTGTGTATAAAGAAAGACCCTGTATTATATGTGTTTGGAAGCAGATGGGGAACATTTTCAGCATCTACTGTAAATCATGGCCAGTAAAACTGCATGGTAGGCTACTGATTTTAAGCACCGTATTCTGCCGTAGGCCTACATATGCGTGCGCGGTCGCCGACAACTGAGCCGTCACTGGCGGAGCGCGAGAGCGAGAATGTCCTTGCTGATCAAATATAAAGAAAGACCCTGTATTATATGTGTTTGGAAGCAGATGGGGAACATTTTCAGCATCTACTGTAAATCATGGCCAGTAAAACTGCATGGTAGGCTACTGATTTTAAGCACCGTATTCTGCCGTAGGCCTACATATGCGTGCGCGGTCGCCGCCAACAGAGCCGTCACTGGCGGAGCGCGAGAGCGAGAATGTCCTTGCTTTGTAAGCAAAAATAAAGACCCTGTATTACACTGTAGTGTAGAGGTACAGTAATTATTTTTTATGTTATTTATTGCGTGTAAGTTACTGATAACCTATATTTATGTCGTGACTGTAGTAGTGCATACAATCACTTACTAAGGTCGGCAATTTGACATCCATATATACGCCGCGTTCTTTCTTGTACGTTGTAAATGCAGTATGGCGTTTTTTGGTAGTACGTTTTCCCGCATATGACGTCCAAATTTTTCAGTCCCTTGAAAAACGTACTAACGAGATTCCACTGTATATATATATATATATATATAGTCTATACACGTTATCAAGGAGAGCTGATAGTTAACAATCCACAGAAAGAACAATTATTTACCTGGATAGGACAGCGAAATCATTCCTAATAGTGGGTAACTCATCATTATTAGGGAAGTTGATAAATCTCCTCCTCAAACTATTGATGGCAGTCACAACACGATCTACTGTCCAGCACACAGTCGCTGCGTTGACATATATAGTATCGCCATTCATAGTATAAAATGCACCGGTTGCCAAAAATCGTAATGTCAGAAGGAGCTGTAGGGTGACAGGTAATGGGCAACCCCTGGTGTCGTGCTCGAGAAAATCTCCCACGTCACGCAACAAGTCCCTCACAGTTTCTTTTAGAAAGCGAAATCTTATTTTAAACTGTGCATCTCCGTACATTTCAAAAGGATTGCTCCGATCTCGCAGCATCCGACGTACAGGAGGCCGTCTGACTAACAACTCTCTCCTGAACCGTCTCAACATAGCGATATAATTTACATGCTCCATAGTAAACAACCACCGGCTGAGATTCGCTCCTACATTTGGGGTTAAACAGTGTTCTCGGCAGTGTTTAAACATGGATCCTTAAACGCCGACTTTAGACGATGTCTAAGTGATAAATAACATCTTCGCAATGCGGAAGCCATATTTAGACATTGTTTAACCTTAAACAGCGTCTAAATACCGTCTCTGCAATCGGCCCTATGTGTTTTCTCAATTTGTGAGCAGCGGTACCTTAATAGGAAACATTCCTGTGAACTCGGTCATTCAATATCTTGTACAGTTTTGAAAATATTTCAGGTTGCTACATTAGGTGAAACACTCATATTTTTGGCTGTCGGATGGACTTCATTTTCTGTTTATACTTGGGTCTAAGAAACTTTTTATAGAAAACAAAAGGGAATTAGCTTACCCAATATGAAGCAACTCCCATAGCCAAGTTTCAGGGAAGTATGTGCGTACCTCTGCTGTGTTTGGCTGTATCTCTTCATTATAATCCACCTCTGTAAGGGGATAAGCTCTTGGTGGAGTTGAAATGTACACCATAGAGCGAGACACTGGAAAAACAGTAATCACAGTTACAATAGCAGTTATTTGAGTTATTTTATTGTCAAAATACAACCCCAAGAGCAACACTTGAATGAGAGAAGATGGGTTTGCAATCAAATACAAATACAATATTCATATAAAATAGGCTTCAAGTAGCCTACCTTCCAGTATTCAAATTATCACTAACATATGAGTGGTCTTATCCAACAATGAATTAGTTTTAACAACAAATTGTATATCCGCCTTAGTCAATACATAAACGAAAATAAATTATAATTACACTTGCTCCTGGTACATGTTTCGGGGATTAATTGCTTTTATCCCCTTCATCAGCCAAGACAAATATCCGAAGAAAGATATAATATAGCGTAGCACTCAAAAAATAAATAGCTATTTAACTTAATATGGTGCACCATATAAGTAGGTCACAGGAAATTGTTGAGCAATATTAAAAACATATATGTAACAGCGATGATATTTCATTCTCTGTGTTTTGATGGCTGAATATCATCGCTGTTACATATATGTTTTTAATATTGCTCAACAATTTCCTGTGACCTACTTATATGGTGCACCATATTAAGTTAAATAGCTATTTATTTTTTGAGTGCTACGCTATATTATATCTTTCTTCGGATATTTGTCTTGGCTGATGAAGGGGATAAAAGCAATTAATCCCCGAAACATGTACCAGGAGCAAGTGTAATTATAATTTATTTTCGTTTATGTATTGACTAAGGCGGATACAATTTGTTGTTAAAACTATTTAGTACGTCAATACGGAACCATCATGGAAACTAGTTTAAATAATAGAAACAATGAATTAGGCGACATTTTTTAAAATGTTGAGCTATTCACAGTTTTAAAATGTTGACATTTCATTTTGTCTTATGCCAAAAAGAAATATCTGACAACTCGGCTCGTATCCTTGCTTTAGCAAGGGATTTACTTGGCAGAAGGTTGGCACTATTTGTTTCTTCCTTCATTAGTGGATAGCAACACTGGCCGAAATATTGACTCGCTTTCGATTGTTCAGCGACCATGGGTTTACCATTCGTGAACATGGTTCATTCTGGCATTGGAGGAAACCAACATAACCTCAAATAAACTAATAACTTCAGTCCTTTATTTCTCAAAACTAACTGAATGTCGCTTAGTTCCTTGTAGCATAAGACCATTCAAACACAAATAACATACAACATGAGAATTTTAAAGTTACTCCACTTATTTTATATAATTGTAGCATATCATACATAGAAGAGTGACTCATTTATTACAACGATGGGAAAGGAAGTGTGTCAATACTCTAGCTTTAAACGGTTGCAATGGTCCATTTGTTATTGATTCAGATAATACATTGTACAACTTGATTGTAAGAGGTAATATGCAATTCAAATCCAGTTTAGAGGTTGTATTGTGAGATAGAAAGAAGTGATTAACCTGCCTTGTTTGATAATGATGTATGGTATATCATGAACTGTGACTAATGGCTTACAGTACCGTATTTGATTTTATAAGACCATTTTTGATTAAGTGCAAATGATTGACTATAGCAGTATTAATACATACCGTACACTGATGGGCTTAATCCCAGAAATTTTACATAAATCTTTGGTATGTGTTCTAAAGAGAAGATTGTAAATTAGCTTGATAAAATGCTATTTTGGATTACCATCAGTTCCTGTAATAAATCTTGGTTATGTTATTTTAAATTTCACTCACTAGTGAGACCATCATGTCCTACTCTATTCTACGACTTTGAATAAAGCAACATGGGTAGGATGTATATCGCCAAGGACCAACACCTAGGTTGTGATCAGACTGTTAGGATGTCTAACACAGGCACCTCACATTATAAGCAAACATGTTAAACTGATTGTGCAGGCCTAAATCTCTTGAAACAAGACTTAATTTAATTTTAATACTGTATAGGCTACAAAGAAAGCACCAAGGACAGGATTTTTTCTTTTACTTATTGATTTAAATGATTTTAAAATTAAAGGACAGGATAAATAGGATAAAAATGGACAATGATTAGGAGAAGACACTGGCAATTCATATTCTTTAAATTTCTGACAAAACCAAAGAGTTCTAATTGCAAACCAAATCATAATATTAATACCAACATCATAGATTATTGAGCATTAAAATGTTTGTGTAAGAAATCCACCATTTGGACTGATGAATAAAACATTACTTATTAAACATACTGTACAAGATGAAGGGAAGCTGTCATACCTCCTGCCGCAGCTGGACTGTTACAAGGTCTTGTCTCGAGGGTCAGATCACTCATCACAACTACACCAAAATCCTGTAACATCACATAAAGACATCTCAAACTGAAATCACACTACACTTGGAATAACTTATTACTCTACAAAATAATTTTTGTTGATTCAATTTGGGGCTTAGACATAATGGTCATTTCCTTACCTTACCGCATGACACTACAGCCCATGAAGGGCCTAGGCCTGCCAAGCGATCGCTGTCCAGCCATTTGGCTGGCAAATTATCGAGTGTCACGTGGTCAGCACGTCAGGTCCCCTCGGCCATTAATCCTGGATTCTGTGACCAGAGCGCTGACACACTGTCCGGCCGCTACTCAGTTGTCCTCACGAGGCTGAGTGCACCCCGTTCCAGCCCTCACATCAGTTTCAAAAACCCTGACGGAGGCGGGAATCAAACCCGGGGCCTCCAGGTGCAAGGCAGGCGCACTAACCCAACACCAAGGAGCCTATTGGTCATTGTTATTGGCAGGACAGTACCACTAACCTCCTTGACTTTCATAGAACTCCAAGGAGTGATAAAATTCGACATGCAAGCTGCCCTCTGGGCGTCAAATAACAAAGCTTGCACCCGGCACCGAGGCCGTACGAAATTATTATATTACTATTCTGTGATTGGAGCAGACCCTCTCCTCTTGTTTCATGTCCCGTGGCACAGTCCATGCTTGTTGAATTGTGTGCCACGGCTGTGAGGGCAGCTGCAGCAAGTCCGGAGATCGCTGGTTCGAATCCCAACACTAACAGCGGCTATCTTGGGTGTGGGTTTCCAACAGGTTTATCCACACTCCCTCCAGGCAAATGCCAGCATATTACCTTACTTCATTCCTGGGATATCTATCTCATCCCTGACCCTAATACGATTATACACACTACGATAGTACAGTCATCACAGTTCAACACACACCTGAGAACACGGTGCTGATGACCAAGATGACCCAAGCCCCTAAAATGAATTCACAACAAACAACTCTTTTTTTTATGGTCCTTCTTATTTCCGAGACCCTCAATGTTCATTCTTTGAGATTGAGGGCATTTCCTTTCTCATAATTTCTTGTAGTGAGTAAGCTCCTTTTAACCACTGAGGCTTAAGAGATGCCAGGGTGCTAGAAAACATGCCCGTTAATCTACGGACACAGATCTCTCTCATTTAAGCTTCCTCAAATGCCAATGGTCTGTGCCAACATTCCATCCTGAAACCTTCAAGGACAGCATGCGAGAAACTTACAGGTTCACCTCACAACCAGCCCGAGTAACTTGGTTGTAGTAATAGAGGAAATAATAATTTAAAAAAGTTGTTTGCCTCCTCTCCAGAAATAGCCATTCAACAAGTAAATTACTTACATGATTGTGCAATCAAAATAGGACTCAAGATATCTTACACTAAAAGCCAATTCATCTCTAATATAAAAGAAGCTCCAGCTCATCTTCAAACCACCCACGGCCAGATCTTAAAAGTTAAAATATATTGGTGAGTGGATCGAACCAAATAATTCTGAAAAGTTTGCCATCTCAACACAAGTCAATAAATTCGAAAACGCCTTCCGCCTCACACACGAACTGTACAATAAAAAGTCCATCTCTATGAATCACTATCAACCTGTGATGAGACCAGAAGCACTGTGTGCAGCGGAATGCCTAACAAACCGCACAGCTGGCCCGATGGGGAGACTTAAAGTTAAGGAAAGAAAGATTATTAGGAAAATTCTTGGTCCTAAGTTGAAAGATGGAGGTTACAAGCTCTGGAGTAATTCAGAAATATACTCCCACACTGAAAAGATCTCAAGTGTAATGCGGAAACGGAGAATAACTCCTCAGAATGCCAGTCAGTAGATTCTCCAACCGTCTATTATCATACTTCCCAGGTTTAAAGGCTGGTGGAAGTGGATAAGGACTTGTTAAAGTTTGAAATTTCTGAATCAGATATCTTGCTCAGAACCCCACTGAAACAAAAACTCCGTCAGGTTCATCAAGGGGAAGTAAACCCCAGCAAGAGATATGTTCACTCGGATGAATGGAAGAAATCCCATTCCGAAAGGATGAAGGCGTGGTGAGATCTCGCAGTCCCTAGTGCCCAATTATATGCAAGTCGGACCCCCTCAAAACACTATTACAAACTCTGACCACTTCAACTACCTGTGAGCGATAGCTTTAATTATGAAGTAATTAAATTGTTTTTATTTTTGCACACTTACATCAAAGGCTTGAATAGCATCCACATACTTTGATGAGGGTGCGACTCCTTGGTTTGCAACAGATGACCGTTTCCTTCTCTTCAAGTCCCAGAAAGGTGGCTCAGCAATGCTAGGACTTGCATGAGGCTCCAAATCTTTCATATTCTCCAGCTCTGAAAGAAGAGGAGCCGCTTAATATTTCTGAATGGTAATATAACAGTGCATCAACCAGGTGATGTAAAATACTGCTTTCTTGCTCAACCTGTTGTTTAAAATTTTGACAGTTTACAACATTTAGAATTAT
The DNA here is from genome assembly GCA_946902985.2 of Meconema thalassinum. NCBI lineage: Eukaryota > Metazoa > Arthropoda > Insecta > Orthoptera > Tettigoniidae > Meconema > Meconema thalassinum. The sequence goes on from OX336392.1 coordinate 17,236,105, forward strand.
GTGTCATCATTGTAGTCATGGATGATATAATAACCAGAGTGGCGGAAGTGATTGGCGAAAGAAGGATGAAAGTAATGGTGTTTGCAGACGATTTGATGATCCGGGAAAACAAGGAGGAGGAAGTACAGGAGCAGTTGGATGTATGCGAAGAAACAGTACATGGATATGGGATGAAGTTTAGCATAAACAAAAGCGAGTGGATGATCACAACCAGGAAGGAGAGAGTCACAACGGGAATAACAATTGGTGGGGAAGAATTGAGGAAAGTAGAGAGTTTCAAGTATCTGGGAAGCATGAGACTAGAAAATGGAAGAAACGACCGAAAAATAAATGAGCGGGTGAGGCAAGCAGAATTATTCAGGAAAAGTATGGAGTAAGGATGTCTCTCAAAACAGCAAAAGGATCATATATAGGACGTACTACGTTCCAATGCTGACTTATGCCTCAGAGACCTGGGTTATGAAAGGAAGGGAGCGAAGCAGAATACAGGCTAGTGAGATCAAATTCTAGAGAAGCAGTATTGGAGTGACAAAGGCAGACAGGTTAAGAAATGAGTAGAACAGAGAATTAGTCAAGGGGGGAGCATTACAGGATAGGATAGAGGAATCAAGGCTTAAATGGTATGGACATGTTAAGCGAATGGATGGGAGGAGGATACCAAGGAGGATACACAAGATGAAAATAGAGGGAAAAAGACCAAGAAATAAGTGGCTGAAGGGTGTGGAGAAGACTGGACCAAGGTGGTGACGGGGAGATGGTGGGAAGACAGAAGACGATGGATAGGCTTATGTTCCAAACAGACCCAGCCAGTGGCTGGAAACTGTGCAAGATGATGATGTTGATGATTACCTGACTGGTTAATATTTGGTAGGGTTCAGAATATGACAGACTATTTAATTGTATTCCTACCCTTTATTAATCCCATTTTTACAGCCTCATCAGGGATAAGGTGAGATGAGTTTTCTATGAAGCGGATGGTTTTTAAGGCTTGATGCCCTTCCTGATGCCAACAACATCAGAGGAGTTCATGAGAAACTAAATGAAGATCAATGAAAATAATGGGTAAGGAATTGGTACCAGTATTTGCCTGAATGTGAATATGGAAAACCATGGATGTGAATATGTCACAACACTATTCTAAAGCATGAAAGCATTTATGAAATTGTAAAATATCCAAAAATTAAACTACGGGTAGATTTGGTCATCCATTCGTTCGTTCGTTTTACCCTCCAGGTTTGGCTTTTCCCACGGAGTAAGCGAGGGATCCCACCTCTACTGCCACTGGGGGCAGTGTCCTGGAGCTTGAGACTCTGAGTCGGGAATACAACTGGGGTGTGTGACTTAAACACTTTCGCCCTGGCAGCCTCACCTGTAGAGCGAACAGGGGCCTTATGAGGGGGAGGGGAAGAGTGGGAGGGATACGCAAGGAAGAGGGAAGGAGGCGGCCGTGGCTTTACGTTAGGTATCATCTCGGCATTTGCTCGAAGACAAAAGGGGAAACCACAGAAAACCACTTCAAGGATGGCTGAGGTGGGAATTGAACCCCCTGTACTCATTTGGACCACCCGAGGCTGAGTAGACCCCGTTCCAGTCCTCATACCACTTTTCAAATTTCGTGGCAGAGCCGGGAATCGAACCGCGGACCTCCGGGGTGGCAGTTAAGCATGCTGACCACTACACCACAGAGGCCACTAGATTTGGTCATTATCTGGAATAAATAGAAAGTTTTAACCAAAAATTCAAAATGTTCAGACAGAAAGCTTACTTTATTTATAGAGATGTAGGAGAATAACAGGATGGCAGCCAGTTGTGGGCAGAGGGAGAGATAACTTACTTTTAGAGCAATATTCCACATTATCTGCTTGTCGAGGCATATTGAAGGGTTCTATGTGGAAGGGGTTGAGAGCTGAGAACACTTGATCTGTATTGAGAATGTTTGAGGAACCGAGGAAATGTGTGCTCTTATCAACAGCTGTGACTGCACACAGAGACCTGGGAGCAGCTTCAATGTGCAGTGACACTCCGGCACCCGGCTGTTGCTGCTTCTCAAGGAACTTTGCTTTCACCTAAACAAATAAAGTACATGTTAATAAACCCATTTATATTGAGCTACAGCATAAAGAAGCAAACCACTTACAATTACAGACGGTAGGATATATTATACACATAAACTATCTTTGGACAAGGAAAGAAGGACTGAACAAAGGGCATGTATAATGACAGGCAGGAACAGGTGGATAGGAGATTAAATAGAGTAAAACAAGGACAAATTGCTGTCCTGAATGTCCACCTTTGAAGATGGCGGTGTGTCTGGCTGTGTTTGTTTGCCCTAGTTTCTTCCTGTTATACGGAGGAAAATAACGTTTAAAGAAAAGAGGGTTTGGCCACTATTGCGTTCATAGCCTTAATTGCAATCTAAATTCTCAAGTGTGCATAAAGAACTTGTACTTTCTTGATTTTCTGATTTTTTAAATTCCATAAATTTTATATTGTTTATGATTATACAGGGCGTCAGGAAATGTTCCCCGCAGTGACTGCCAGCTTCTGACAGAGCAGAAGTTTAGCAGTTTAGTTGGCAGCACGGTGTCCTTGACAGGGTGAATCCCACACGTGTCGAAATCGTCAGTGTGTATTTGCAATAAGTGAGCGTGTGTGTCATCAGCACTTCCAGCATCAGTTATGACTGGCTGTGGTGAGTACAAAGTTTACTGTTTGTTTTATTACAAGCGACAGTAGTGCTGCCAACCCAACTACTGATGCTAGCTCTCGCAGTCCCTTGTAGGCACTGGGGAGAACATTTCCTGGCGCCCTGTATTTATTATTTTCATATATATGCATCCACCATTAAATTTAAATTCAATCTAAATATGTATTATTTTATTAGTGTTAAGACAGCAATATCTCTCCTTCTGTCTGCCCTGTCCAATGATAGTTTATATGCTCATCTTGTTGTATTATGCGGTAGGTTGGAAACATGTTATGTGTGGTGGAGACTTGCACTTTGTTTTGTTTCTAGACCCATGACTGGTGAGATTCAGACCCGCCCAAGCAAGACCAAAGAGCAGTAATCCAGTTTATAACGACATACTGTTGCAAGCCAGCTTAATACTGCAAAGAGTGCTTTTCGAAGACAACTGTTATGGATTGGTCGTGAATGTTTGGCAATGGATTTGCTGCTTCCTGCAACTTTTATCTGTTTGGGTCGTTGAAGAAATTCCTAAAGGGAGAAAGATTTCACTCCAGCTATGGACTGGTTCCAGCAGACGATGGTATCTGCCACCTTGCCAGCCTCAACACCATGGGTGACTTCTTTAGAGCAAATGTGAGCAGTTTTGTGTAAAATAAATACTTCTCTTTCATTTGGCGGATCACTCTGAATACCATCGAGTGCAGTTATCGGCAGCTAGCTCTGCACTTGCCCATTTGCCACGCTAAGTGGCACTGGCTTAGACTAGTAATGTTTGAGGGACTATGCCACTGTTGCGCGCGTCAATGTTCTCAGACGGGGAAGTATTCAGCACGATCCCCGCACCATTCTGCCACTTAGCTCTCAAGTTAGTACAGAGCTAGTTGCCGGGTCTATAATTATTAGAATAATCATCATCATAATTATCAGTTATAATCATTAGTTGAAATATGGTGATAATATAGCACGGCCCCTCAAAACAAGAAACACCCGCACCTTCACCATCATAATTGGAACTGTCATCAATGTTGTTGTTGTTTGAGTCTTCAGTCATTTGACAGGCTTGATGCAGCCCTCCATGCCTCCCTGTCCTGAGCTAATCGTTTCATCTCTACAAAGCTACCACACCCTACATCCAAGGTAATCTGTTTAACATATTCTAACCTTTGTCTACCCCTACAGTTCTTATCCTCGACCCTTTCTTCCATAACTAATTTTCCTATTCCTGGGGGTCTTAGTATGTGTCCTACTAACCTATCTCTTCTCTTCATTAGCAGTCGCCAGAAACATCTGTCCTCTCCCACTCGTCTTAATACCTCTTCATTTGTTACCCTATCTACCCATCTGATCTTCATCATTCTTCGGTAACACCACATTTCAAACGCTTCAATTCTCCTCTTTTCTGCTGCACCAACAGTTCACGTTTCACTTCCGTAGAGCGCCACGCTCCAGACAAAGGCTTTCAAAAATGACTTCCTAATATCTAAATCTATATTCGATGTCAGAAGATTCCTTTTCTGTAGAAATGCTTTCTTTGCCCGAGACAACCTACATTTTATATCCTCTTTGCTTCGTCCATCACTGGTTATTTTGCTTCCTAAGCAACAGAAGTCTCCTACTTCCTTTAGCTTTTCACCTGTCATCAATATTACAATATATTTCTCAGTTTTAGAGCTTACTCATAAAGTACCTTATTAGCAAGACATTTGCTTGGAAGAATGGACTGCGTAGCAGCGGCAACTTCTCCGTCTTCTCTCACATAGTAGACCAATAAGAAGCTGAGAGGCGCCATTTTTGGTAAAATGTGCAGCGAGAAAGGTAATGTATTAATTTTTAGTTTGCTCTGTCTTTCTGAAATATTATTCATCTGTGAATTATTTTTAATATCATTATTTGTAGCAAGTATATTAGGAAAGTCTTCAAAATCTCCTTGATGTTCTGTGCTTCCATTGGGATTAAGTTGGCCAGAATGTATGATATCGCCTCTTGATGTAACCTGAAGAAGAAAGAAAGACACATCATTACGAAAATACAATAATTATAGATGCAATTTCTATAAACACAGCTATTATTGAATATAGAGAGCAAAGGTAACCAAAAGGAAAGTTTAATGCACAGTAAAGGCCTGCTAAAACTGACCTTTGCCTATCCAACATGTCTGAGAAAGAGATGAGTGATGTCGGCTTGTCAATAGAACTTGAAGCAACAAAATACAAAAAAAAAGGACATTTCCAGCACTGAAGTGTTATTTTTACAGAGAATGTGGTAACATAGTGGTAAGAAAAAGACAGTCTTTAAGCAAGCAACAAGCTTTCTTTAAAAGCCAATCAACATTTGTATGTTCAAGTAGCGGCTGGCGAATAATTGTTCTGGGCGTTGCACTATTTTCATTAGGGGGGGAGGTAGGCTAAAAGACTACTTGATATCAGAGAAAACTGTATTCAATTGTACCGTAAAATGAATGTACCTCATTCATCACGAATGTTGCAGTTCATCACATTTTCATCGGTTTATCTGGAGCATAAGTTAAGTTATTACCCGTTTAACATTTGATTGCCGCTGAGCCTGGCTGCACCAGTGTTTGTTATTGATTGTAGCAGCTGCCCCGCAGGGCGAAGCGGGGAACACAGCTATGACGAGAGTTCATTCTGCACATAAGACAAGCAGCATTGCGCGTCACAGGAGCTCAATTCCCCACGGACAGTCAAACGATAACTGAGACTATTGGAGCTGAGTCATATCCTACTCGAGCAACTGTACCTGTCAACGAAGCAAGCTGACGTGTGACACAAGTAAACAAGGAATAGTTCCCATCTCGACCGCCGGCAATCAATTCGTGAAAGGGTAATATATAAGCGGGCCAGAAAGAACCGCGAGTGTCACAAGTACGTGCAAATTACATTGCAAGACATAGCCTAGTATCGGCAGTTGACGGAGCATCTCCGTCCGCGTCTCAGCTCCCTTGTTGCAATCAGCGGGCAACGACCAGCCAAGTTAACTGTTGGGATAGGACTTACTCTGCCATACCCTTCACTATCGAGATCTGGTGGGTGCTCGGGCCTGGCAACGACCAAACGGACGAGCGCTCCAGACAGTTGGCGTGCTTCGCTTTCTCAGACAGTTCACAGTAACTTACTATAAGATTTCCTGAACAAAGTTATGAATTTCTATAAAAGGAAACGTACAGCTAAGAATATTATTACGGAGTTAATTGTTTTTCTTAAAGAAATGTGGTCGTTGTGCAACACTGCAACCTTATTACCGGCCGCCACTGCTCAAACTTTTTAGAACAATTTTACATGTGCATCTATTTTAATTCATGCTTAAAATTTTAATCGTATTGTACAGGGGATGTAAATACAGCATTGCCAACTCTATTAACTGACATTCCCACCATGTCCTGACATCCCATTAGTGTCATATAAGTGGGCCTTTACTGTATTTCCAATTCCAGTCATCAAACAAATGAATTAGACCAAACACTTTGATATATGTTGTGTCTTTCCAGCTCAACTGCCCGCTGACTGAATCAGAGCTGCTAGGCTGCGAGTGAGCTGAGCTTCTGCCCAGTTCAAGGGGAGAGGTGACACCAACTATCAACATGCAGACCAACAAGAGTAAGCCTGTTCTGCCTGGCAAAACAGAGCAGTCAGGGGTGGGGGCAGCTAGGAGCCGAACTCCAAGTTGTCAGTGGAGAGGCACGGCATAACCCATGAATTTGAATTTGAGACTTGTAGCTCCATGATATCTTTGAATGTGGTCTCATGATATCTTTGTATCTCAAGATATTCTTGGCTCTGTGGCTAAGTGGTAAGTACGAAGGGTCCCAGTTTTGCGAAGACCTCACTTCCTTAAATCTCAAAATAAAAGTAATTCATAAAATCTTGGGAGCAATATTCCTTTACTTCTAGCCTTAGCTATAAATATTGTTACATTTATTTATTTATTTAGCGTTTGGCTGTACATACCAACATTAGTCAAAATAGATGTATATTTACATTATTTACAGTTTCACTTTCAAGTTGTTAATAAAGTCTATCACAGCTGGGCCTGCTTCCACAAAGTCACTGAAGTTGCCACTGTAGGAATGCGTCAGGCAGTCATTCACTATATGCCGTATGGTCTGCCTGGGATCACCACAACTGCATTCTGGTGAAGATATATATCCCCATTTGTAGAGAAGATCTGCACATCTACCATGGTTTGTTCTTATCCTGTTTAGCGTTGACCATGTTTTCCGGGGTAGATGGAAGCCACTTGGTGGTGTTGTGGAGTTTGTGATATCTTGCAGCTGACTTGGAATGTTTTCCACCAATTCTTCTTTCCAGTTTTGCAGCAGGTTGAAGTTCTGGTTCACCAGGTGTCTCACTGTCCGGATGGAGGGGTTTCGCGAGCGTAGACGTCTCACTTCAGCAGCAGTGATGTCCTGGTGTATTGGTAGCTGGTCGTTGGCATTTATCTTCTTATACTCCCGGAGTAAGGCATGTTTGCGTCTGAGTTCCGCTGGTGGAATATGACTCAGTGCTGGTAACCAAAATGTTGGTGTTGATTTTACTGTGCCAGATATCATTCTCATTGCCTGATTCAATTGGGCATCGACAAGTTTGGTATAACTGCTATTTAGCCACACTGGAGAACAATACTCAGCTGTTGAGAAGACCAGACTGAGGGCAGTGGTGCGTAAAGTGTCGGCTGACGAACCCCATGTAGTGCCACATAGTTTTTGAAGTATGTTGTTTCTAGACTTCAGTTTTTCTGCCGTTTTCTTCAGGTGTTTCTTGAAGGAAAGAGTTCTGTCTAAGATGACCCCCAGGTAATTGGATTCATTGGTGTGGGTCAAGCGATTTTTACCTAGGTACACTTCTAGTTCACGATTAGCTAGCTTATTGCATAAGTGGAAACATGTCACTGTAGTTTTGCTTGGGTTCGGTTTCAGCCTCCATTTTCGGAAGTATTCATCAAGAATGCGTAGATCAATAGTTAGGGTATGTTCTGTATTTTCGATTTGTCTCTCCTGGGTAGCAATTGCCCAATCATCGGCATATCCAAACTTTCTTGAACTGGTTGCAGGCATATCGGAGATGTAGAGGCTGAAGAGAAGTGGAGCCAAGACGGAGCCTTGAGGCAATCCATTGTCAAGTTTCTTCTCCTTACTGATAGTGTTTCCCAAAATTACTTGAAATCTGCGATTCATTAACATGTTATCCACAAGTCTGGCTATTCTTCCGCAAGGTATTGTGCGTAGGAGTTTGTAGATCATGCCATGTCTCCACACAGTGTCATAAGCAGATGTCAGATCAATGAATGCAACTGATGTCTTAAGCCCTTTCTGGTATCCGGCTTCTATGTGGGTGGTCAGTGATAGTACTTGATCGATACAACTGCGATTTGGTCGAAATCCAGCTTGTTCCATAGGCACTTGTTCAAGGATTAAAGAGCTTATCCTGTTGTAAAGAAGTCTTTCTAGTAGCTTGTACACTGCGCTGAGTAGTGCAATTGGCCTGTAGCTTTGAGGTAAATCATTTGGTTTGCCTGGTTTCAATATGGCGATAACCTTTGTTCTTTTAAGTGCAGGAGGTATGTTCCCAGTTTGCAGGATATCAGAGAAGAAGCATGCAAGCCATACTTTTGCATATTTTCCACAATGGAGCAGGAATTCTGGGTGGATACCATCAAAGCCTTGAGCTTTACCTGGTTTGACATCTTTTAGTGCCTTTGAAATGTCCTCTGATGTGAATGGACAAGATAATTCATTATCTTCTAAACCCTTTGCTTTTAAGACTTTAAGCTCTCGTTTAATCTTGTTGGTGTGATCTCTTTGCTTGGGTGCTTTTGATGTTGACACCATGTGTGAGGCTATAGTATCTGGACTGATGGTGCTGTTATCACGTACTATTTTGTTTCCTCCTGCCAGTTTTCGAAGAAGGGACCAAGCTTCCCTGCTTGAGTGTTTGAAGTCGATGTTCTCGACGGTTTCAGTCCATTTCTGTCTTCTTGAGGCATCAAGGCAGTGCAGTAGTTCATTTGATATTTCATGGTCACCAGTTGTGAGGATCTCTTCATACAACTTTTCGCTAACTTCATTCCATCCAGGAATATACTCCTTCCTGCACCCTCTAGGAATAAACTTCTTTGCTATACTGATCACTGCGCCCGCAAATCTCTCGTAACTTTCACTTACAGGTGGAATCCAACCCAGACATTTGTCAAGGTTCTCAGAAAATGCAGGCCAGTTTGCCTTTTGGAAATTCCATCGTGGTCGTGGAGTAGAAGTGATGATAGGCACTTTCAAACTAGTTTCAATGATGACTGGTCTGTGTTGACTGCGAGGGAAGGCACGTAGGACTTTGCGTGATGTTGGTAGAGGCAGACAATTATCATCCGTAGATACAAAGCATAAATCAGGGTTGTAGTCACGTTTCCAAGAAGCTGATCTGAAAGTAGCCAAATCTTTCGCGTCAAAAATAAGGTGCATGTGATGTGCGTCGGCCCAGGTGGCCAGAGCCTCACCATTGTCGTCATTAACACTATATTTCCATTCAGTATGATGACTGTTGAAATCACCAAGATAGACATATGGATGTGGGTAATTTGGAACCACAGAAGGAGGCCACTGAGCGGCAGGTGGCTTGTAGACGTTTATGACTTTTGTCCCACTTACTTCTATGACAACGGTGTGGATGTCATTGCTGGTGTTAGTAGAAATCAGAGAGGCATTTTCTATAGTATTGTGAACATATGTGGCTGTACCATACACCTTATGATATGTTGCCCCTATGAGATCATATCCTGGAACTTTGCCGCGAGAGTTTAGTTGGCCTATATCTTCTGTATGTGTTTCTTGAATAGCAATAACGTCAATGTTGTTTTCTAGAGCGATTTTGGACAAGTACTCTCCCTTTGCTCTGCTTATGCCTTCTACGTTGATCTGTAACATGCGGAGAGCAGGTCCTATTCTTCTGAAGTGCGAGTCCTTATAAGGACTATTTGAGTTAGATTTCGTCATGGTATTGATATTGATATGTAAATTGGCCAGGAGATCACTAGGATTGTTAGATCCTTTTTGTCATTTACAGTTTGAATGTGTACACCCTTATTGGGAAATATCTTTTCTTATCGTAAGTCCAGCTGCAGAAGTGCTTGTGGTACTCGGGAATGGATTGAGGTACCGATAAGAACCATCCTACACTCGGTAGGATTATATCCAAGAAAGATTTTTCAAATTCTTAAAAAGCTGAGTTATATGTTCAGCTATTGGGCTTTCCAGCAATTGCTTTGTCTAGGACAATATCATGGAGGACCAGTCAAGAATGGACAGCACATGAATTTTGAGGACACCACCTGCATTTAAAAGCAATGCTAATGCTTGTTCATCAAAATCCTGTGTAAAATCAGGCTCATGAGATCAAAATTTCAAAGAAATTCATATGGGCTGAAGGAGACACAGGACTGAAAGTTTATCAAAGAATCACAGGCGTCTTCATTATTCCACAAAGGTAAAGAAAGCTAAGGGAACTAAAGGAAAGGCAGTATTATCCTGACTTTGGTCACAAAAATGTTCCCTTCATTGCTCTAGAATGTTCCACCATAGGACAGGGTTTTAACGAGCAAAAATAATGGAATTTATTCTTTAAGTTCTGTAAAGCGTCCAGCGTTAAGTAAAGTCTGTGGAGTCTTATGGTGACAGTGTTGCTAACTCTAGGCAGAGGTAGCGCTGACGTCATAAGTTATCTTCACCCATTTTGAGTACTGTGCTTTCATAAGTTAGCGACACAACACAACCCCAGCAGCTACCTGAAATAGAACACGCCCAGGAAGGAGCAGTTTTGCAGGTGTTAACGGATTGGACCAGTATTAAGGATACCGTACGCGAAGAGAACCAATAACGACATTAATTTCGTTGTGATATGACGCAATAATGATGACAGATGACGAGAGCACAACCCTTCCTTCCTTCCTTCTCGGATGTATGCAGACGATGTTAACAATGTTTACGTCAGCAATACTGTTGATCATCACCTCTTTAGTTATTAGTTAGGCTATAATTTAGTTTCTTTCAATTTTATTCTTGTTGTTTTGTTTAGATTAATATTTGTAATATTGTAGTGAGTTAGCCGTGCTGTTAGGGGCGTGCAGCTGTGAACTTGCATTTGGGAGATAGTGGGTTCAAACCCAACTGTCGGCAGCCCTGATTCGATCGAACAGAAAATATAACAAGACACACAACAATAACACCAATGACGGATAGTGCTTCAGAACTTATGTTGCCGGCGGAACTGAGCACGTGCTCCACTCCGGGCGAGCATGCAGCACTGGACGAGGCTCTTCTTTCCAGTGTGCTAACCCCGAAAATGTTTAAATACTAAGACATAATATAAACGATACTTGTATGCAATAACAAAGGTAATCAATTGGCAGATAATTGTAGGAACCTATTATGACGAAAAATATATATGTTCAGAGTTCCTTCATCATAAAACGTGAGGTAACAAAATCAGTGTATGGGGAAGGGAGGTTCTGTTAAAAGTAAAAGCCCGTAAGACCCACAGTCTTTTCTCAACGCTGGATGCTCTATAGAGGAGATAAAAGAAAAGGGGCTCCTAAGGTTTAAAAGTCGTTTCAGTAGGTTGGCAGTCATATGACCAAATCACATATTCGTGGAAAGATGGCAAAATCAATAGCTGAACAATGCTGGACTCAGTCATGACTGTTAAGAAATTAGAAATGAAACTTTCTGTAGGATTCTGCAATGTCACAGAAGACTAGGTCAAAACAAGGGTGGCTCAGGATTAGTGTCCTTGACATCCTCTAGCAGGCCTGACCTCAACCCCTTGCACTGTCTGTGAAGCACTCCTTGGAGATAGCAGAAGATGATGTGCATGCTACAATAACATTGATGAGTAAGTGGACAGACTAAGACTGTTTTCAAACTTAGCTTTCCAATTACTATGTAAAACTTTTAAAGATAGAATAATTTCAACTTACCAAATACTGGAATGGTTGACTTGCATTCAGTTGCCCAGTGTAGTATACTTCAAAAGAGTGCAGCATATTACATTGCCAACTCTTCTCTTCTTTATCAATGATTTCAATGTAGCTTTTTGATGGTGAAAACCAAGAATGGACATCAAAGAAGGCTGAAGGTTGGTCCATGAACACTCGCCATCGCTTATCTGGAGAGTAATATTTTGTTTGATAATGAACAGTTGTTGCCTGAAATAACGAGAAGGCTAAGTAATCATCTACACATGCAACACCAGTTCAAGTTCATAAAGGTGCAAGGATAGTTCAGGCAATTCAAATCAACAAAGCTTCCGCTTCATGAGAGTGGATTTTTTAAATCAAGTTTTAAACTAGTTTAAGATTTTTGGTTTAGGTTTATTCAGTTTTATGTTTTTATTTATTGTTCAAGATGCCTTATTTGTTTTAATGTTTTTAATCATCCTTTTTTTAAATTTATTTTATTCAAATAAGGGCCGGTTCTACCACGTCCGGGCAAAGGGGCCGATAACTTGCCCGTCGGAATAAGTAAGAATTTCCGTTCGACCATCAACGGGTAGCGCTATCGGAGGAATAAACTTCGTCTACCCGGAGTGTAAATTTTCGGGAGCTTCGAGAGGCCGACAAAGCATTACCAGCCAGATTTGAGCCGTGCGTAAGGGTTTCTTTGCATCACCTATGCTGTACATAACCTCTTCATAAATTACTAATAATACAATTAGAATCATTTGGTAATTTTGTCACATAATGATATAATTACAATTATTAATTATAAGGGATGCAACAGTTACTGAGCATATTTTATTTTAAGGTGATGGAAGAGATAATTGACGACCTGGAAATGTATAACTTTTTTGTCGACGTTGAAGAAGACGCAGTCACACGTCCAAGACGGAACAGAGATCGGCTGGAGCATAATGAAATTTGGTCGAATGAGGAGTTCTTCGTCCGGTTCAGGCTGCAAAAGCCAACAGTTTTATATTTGCTGCGGTTGATTGGACATGAAATACGACCGCCTAGTGATTACCGTACGGAATCATCATAGATTTCAAAATATTATCTCAATTACATGTTTAGAAATACTGTATGAAGCGCTCATATAATTGAATAAATTCGCACAAGTGTGCATGCGAAATACAGAGTGTACAGGACATTATTCAGGTTCTGTAGGCCTACTATACATTGCCACTGAATTGGTGTTTTGCTCATACAGCATAAGACCTGATATTTGGGGCATTGCATTTTATAGTTTTCTACATCACTAAAGCCTTGACAAACAGAACTACGATCTTAGGCTTGTGGTGACGCGTTATACGGTCAATGGCTTTCATCATAAAATATGTGTGACAAAATCATTCCATCCGCCAAACGAAAAGTGTAAATGTGAACTTTGCAACATGACCTATCCAAGATAGCTTCTATAGCTGTGCAAAAAGAGTGAAATATCTCGTAGAATGCAGCAAAGAGAACTATCTAATTATGCACAAATGTGCATATTCCGTTCCATTCATTTTACAGAGTTACAAACTTGTCGCCTGGAGAGTGATAATTTGATTTGACATACATTTTATGATTGAACCTATGCACTGCAAGCCTTGTCACAGCAGATCTGTAGCTCATATAGGCCTAAGCCTGTATTCGGATTGCAAAGTAGCCTATTGCTAGAAACATATTTCACATGCTATTCCTCCTTGAAGAGCACTGCATGCTTGTCAAGTTTTCGATTATTGAGTTTAGGTATGGTTATTCAGTTGCATTCCTCCGAGAACTGAATCACATGCTAGGTTTATACTGCCCAGAAGTGTCGCGCGAGGTTTTGGTACTAGGCCTATATCTTGTTGAAACCAAAGAACACGTGCTATCAACAAACAACGGACAAAAGCGAAACGAAATGAAACTTAACGCATCTAACGATAGGTGGCTCACTCATCGATTACTCAAATTTAACAAAAATCAGGCTAGCCACCATCTGTATTTTGCTATAAGGTTCCGGGTAGCTGCCCGGAACTTGCACGGACGTGGTAGAACACTGCCCAAGATACACAGAGGTTTATACCGGCAGATAGTTTATCACCCGGGTTGCTGCCCGCAACTTTTACCCGGATGTGGTAGAACCGGCCCTAAGGAATGTTATTACATCCTTGGCCGTGGGATTTTTTATCATTTCACTAGTGGCCAATAAGCTCCATGTTAGGCCCCTTAAAACAACAATTATCATCATCATCATAAAAGGCCAATGACTTATCCAAAAATAGGTTGGTTGGTTCCTCAGTTTAGGGGCTGCGACAATGCAGTCATGTAGCCCCGTGTACTTTGGGTGTGTGTAGGATCTGTCTGATGACCGGTGTTAATTGTGATGGCTGTATTAGTATGTGTTATCTGTTTTTAATTCAAGTAAGGACTGCAGACAATTGATTTTCAAGTAGTTCCAAATTTGTCTACGAAACACCACCGTCAATGACCAACTAGTTCTGAACGTTGTTACTAGATGCCACCGCAATCGGCTCCTGGCGACGAGCGTTAGTCAAAGATAACCTATAATTTAGCTTCACACAAGTGTAATTAGTGGAAGGTTCTTCATCATGCCATAAATGTATGCCGAAGGAAGGCATACTGAGATCTTGCCAACAATAAAGAAGTAGAAGAACTTCAAAAGAAGGGAAATTCACAAAATTTGAATTTGAAATATAACATCATCTCATAAGAACTCTAGAATAAAAAAAATTAAGAAAATGCATTGCATTTGAGGAAACAACCTTTATTGAAAGTTGTATCAGTTCTGTAGACAATACAGTAGGAGCTAATACAAATATAAATAAGAATTCCTCATGGATGAAAATTCTCTTTGATGTAATATTGAAGATGCAGTGAATAATCTCACCTCAACCACAGTACTTACCACAAATGAAAGTAATTCAATATCATGATCTTGAGGTGGGACGAGAAATTTTATGAATCCATCAACATCTGAAGTGTAGTTCCTGCATTTGACTAGAGTGCGGTTCCACTCGCCCTTTCTCCTCACTTTCAAACACAGCTGTACTGATGTACCGGACTTGGGTACATTGTTGGGCTGCAGAACTTTGATCTGCAATCAAAAGAAAAATAAATACTTTTATGAGGTATTATTGCAGATGGTCAATTTAGGAAATTTTAACTAACTTTCATCCGGTCATGCCCACGGTAGATTACCGTCCTATTGAAAAAAATGTGCGTCGAGCTCCTCCGATTGTTACAAAGGGTGCAAAAGGCACATGTATTCTCAAGGTATCCTTTGCTAGATGACAAAGGAGTAGCGGTTCTTGCGGCGATGTTTTCGCCGAGTTCTTCATCGAAGTGCTAAGGGCACAGTTGAGTGGTAGACTACCGTCGCGTGCGACCGGAAGTGCAATTTCTTTGCTGACCACCCAAAACAAAATGTGAGTATTTATGATAGTTTTTCCTGATTTCTAACACATTTCATTCACTATTGAGAAAGAACCCCTCCCCCCAACATCCACACACACGCAAGCACACAACAGTATCTTTGAAGCTGTCATATAGTGCTTTTTCATTTTTGCCACCACCGTTGTCGCTCTTATTATCAACTCTGAACTCCCATGTTTCTTCGACATATAAAATATATTGGTTGTATGTACTTAAGAGTTTCATTTACATAGGTTTTATGTTATTTTCTAAAAATAGTAATTTTTGAATTCATCGTTTTTATGCATGTTGGCAAAATGTGGGCTTTTTATTGAATAAACCTATGTATGTCAATTACATGTCCGATCAACCTCAAAGCCAGTCATATTGCCATTAAAAGTGAAAAAAAAAACCTCACAATTGAAAACAAAAATTGGGAGGACGGTAGATTACCGTTGCGTGATCGTGTGTGTTACATGAAGGGGCGCGACCGCAGGAAGGTTAAATGTGACTAAAATGGTACTTCACCAGCAAATAGAATTCCCTGCTGTGTCAAGGGACTAAAGGACAATTGCTCCCCAGAATATGTCACTATTCCGGTCATGTACAGTCTATATAAAAGTGAATATTTGGAGTCTGTGTTACTTTCCTCCTATAAGAAAATATTTTATTCTAAATTCAATCTGAGGCGCAAAGCATGGAAAAAAGACACCTGTAATGTTTGCGATTCTCTGAATGCTGAACTGAAATATCATGAGGATTCGCTTTATCTAAGGCAACATCTGGAGATCTATCAAGAAATGGCAGAAATGGCGCGTTCAGAAATGACGCATGATATGAAGCGTGCTGCTAAGGACAGAGATTTAGCGGTCGTGACATTTGACCTGCAGTGAACTTTACTTTTGCCAAGAATCCCCACTAATATTGTACTCTACAAACGCTTATTGTGGCTGCACAACTGTGGAGTTCACGATGGGGGTTCAAAAAAAGGCTACTGCTATGTCTGGTTAGAAGGGCAAGCTTGTCGTGGAGCACAAGAAGTAGGGTCTTCTCTTCGACAACATCACATGGTGCGGCAGATGACCTCGTAGTTCCGCCCCTTAAAACAACAATAACTAACTAACATCACATGGAAAATGTATACGAGGGAAAGAAACATTTAATATTGTGGTCTGATTCTTGTGGGGGGAGGGCAGAACAGGAACATTAAGCTTGTACTTATGATGAAGAGTATCCTGGCTTCACATCACAACATTAGAAACCATTCGAATGAAATTTCTAATACCTGGGCACAGTTTCTTGTCCAACGATGATGACTTCGGAGATATAGAGTGCTCCTTAAAGAATCAGCAGCGATTGTACACCCCGGATGATTACGTACAAGTAATGAAGAATTGCCGTAACAAAAATAAAATGATTGTAAAGAAGATGAAGAAGGAAGACTTCGTTGGATCTGCTAGTTTAGAAAAGAAGATAAGGAACAGTAAGAAGGACGTTGAGAGTAAGACTGTGAGTTGGCTCCAAACCAGGGAAATTGAGATCGAAAGGAGAAAACCATATTCTCTCATTATGAAAAATTCTTTCAACAGTGAGGGTCAAGAAGTTAGTTTGAAAAGAAGAAACACTTCACGTCTGAGTGATCACAATATATTCCTGGATGATAATCTGGAACTCCTGTGGCCTAATGGAAAGCCAATATCAGAACCCAAACTGCAAGACTTGAAGAGTATCATGCATCTCATTCCAAGTGACTGTAAAGGTTCCTATGAAAACTTGTATTCAAAAGGTGGAACCTATGATGATATAGATGGATTCGATGAAAACCGTGATTCCACACTTCAAAGTGAAAATGTGTGATAATGGAAAAAACTATCGCGTGTGATTGCAATGTGTAAGAGATTATGTTTTCCTGTAACTATAGATTGTATTGAATTTAAAATCTGAATGTTAACACTTTCCACTATTGATAGTCATATTAATGTACTGTATATTTCTGTGAAATTCTTATGTAATAACATATTAATACGTTGACTGAAAATCAAATGTTTCTTGGTTATTAACAACAAAACTCACAAAGTAGCACTTAACTTGTTGTTACATAACTACATAAACCCTGAGCCCTGTGCATCAACACGTTAACCGCCACAGATTGGTGCTTAGCCGCTTGATGTGTAACTGCGAAACGCAAACTGCAAATACGGCTAAGTTAAATTTGAGAAAAACAAAGAAACTATTGCACCAAGTGAGTTTTTGTGTGAATAATCACATTACGCTCAAAACTAAGAATTGGCGCGTAGCCGCATGATGCATAACACCGTCCATTTAATGTACGGCATCCGAACCTTGTGAATGGACTGAAAAATGTTACAAAGAGAACATAAAATGTATTTTGTAAATAACTATTATGTTGCTATTTTCATAGCCAGAAGAAGAGCAAAGTTTTCGAAGTCTTTATGTACGCTAGCGTAAAATATCTAAATAACCTCTGCAAAGTCTGACTTCTAGTTCATACAGTTGTAAAAGGCCTTCAACTTATTTTTATGATGAGAAACTTTTCTGTCAGCTACAACAAAAAAAGACATTTAAATCCACATTGTGCAAAATTAAAATGTACAAAAGAAAAAAATTGTCAATAAGAATATGAATCCACGGAGATTTGTTTTGGGGAGGGAAAGACTTTGCAATAGAAATCCTAACTTGATACTTCCAGAACTTCAAGATGGAGGGGCCCACAAACCCCAATCCTTGCTGTCCACGACCCAGGGTTCTCTATGTCATTCACCTTCATTGTCTCTAGAACTAATGTGCAGTACTCTAGAACTAATGAAACATGCATGGATCTCATTACCTTTCCAATGTATGGAAGTCCTGGTTTGAAGTAACGAGAACTGTGTGGCAGAAACTCTATCTGCAAGGCCTGATGGATGATAGTTGACTCTGTAGTTGCATTCTCGACTACGCTCGTTCCCACCTCGGTCACAAACGCTGACACGATAACGGAGCTGGGTGCAACATCCCATTCTGGGAGACCAAGATCTGTTCCTGTCACATTTAACTCATAGCAGCCATCATTGCTCTTCAGCTAAAACAATGGCAGAGACAGCAAGGGTTAAACAGAACAAATGTAAATGTAAACAAACGTTTGGTGCTTTTCAGTCGGTCAACACGATTTTACCCAAATGAGATGGGTTATTCCCTAATCCTGAAAGAAATTACATGAGATTAATAAATACACTTGGATGACCAGTTTCGATCATCAAGCGATCATCATCAGATCCATATAAATAATTCATGTTTTTTGGGCTAATTCCTTTTTCCATTGAAAAAGGAGGCAATGTTTCTCCGAAACGTATGGTTCTAATCTAAATACACACGGCATTAGCCCAAAAAACATGAATTATTTATATAATCCGGGCCGTGAAAGCCTTAATATACACATCATCAGATTCATAACACTTAGGCTATAAAATCTATGGCTGAAAATAAGGGGGGAAATTATTAATACTAGCAGTAGTGGCCGGCTTCATCCGGTGGATTTATTTGTTTTATGGATGATAATGAAGACTACTACAGAACTGAATCCCTCAAGGATAAGGATCGGAAAGCACCAACGCTTATTGCAGGTGATAACCTTGGTTTACTGCACGAACATCATCGCCCTTATATAGAGGCATACTATAGTCATGATGATAACTGTTTTAAGGGGCCTAGGAAATCTCTTTGCACTAATTACTCCCCGTGACTGCAATTTATAAGCAGCTCGCAATTCTGCACCGGAACACTGGTAGGGGCGATGTGATGCAGCCCGCATTGCCAGGCAACAATAGACTTAGGTATTATTGGAGCTGTCTGGGAGCGCTTGTTCCTCTGACTTACTGAACAAAAATCAGTCTTTAAGGTTACCTGAGAGGTGTAGCCTAATGCTACATAGCCTAAACTATTCCTCTTGAATCTGGCTATCACATAAAAAGGAATTTTCCGAATCCGACTGGTAGTTCCGGAGATTAGCGCGTTTAAACACACAAACTCTTCAGCTTTATTATATTAGTATAGATGTACACTTATTCGTCACACACAGGAATTTCCCGTCAGTCAAGTGCAATAAGTGTCCAAGTTAACAGCTCTCAACAGGACCGCGCAAGACTCATTCAGATAAGTATCCTGTACAATACAATCTGAATTGACCATTTACAACAACCACATATTCACTCCAAACAAGCAAACTCTGGAGGTCAATCACCACTTCGAGTATCTCAACAAAATATCACATAGACCACAACTAACAAATATTGACGAGTTGCATTATCTCAACTAATACTGCAACTAAGTAAGTGTACATATTGTAAATATTTTCACCCATACTTTCACACATAGATTTTATAGCTTAAGTATAATGCATCTGATGATGATTGAAACTGGCCATCCAAGTGAATTCATTAATCTCATGTAATTTCTTTCAGGATTAGGGAATAACCCAGCTCTTTTGGGTACAATCGTGTTGACCGACTGAAAAGCACCAAACGTTTGTTTACTAAGGCAACACTGAAAAATTGCTTCAAACCCCATAATGTAAATGTAAGAAAAAATGTACACCATCATCAAAGATATTTTTAAGGGAGTTTGTAAAGATGGGTGAGTCCATAACATGGAGAAAATCTCTTGATGAATTACTTGTAATGAAAAACCTAGGAGCTACTGTATTGGAAATTATTATGTAAATTACAACAATTTGAATGGTCTCTAGAACTTTATGTTCCTTACCCTTTACTTCAGCTCACTTATAGTACTTGGTTTTTCATGTTCTTTACAGACTTATCGAGGAATCATTTGGTGAGTCAAACCCTCAATAAGTGATAAATTTAAAGTTGTCTTATGTATTCAGTGGAGACTTCACGAGCAAGATGTCTTTATTTTACATACGATAGGGTACCGGTAAAGGAAGGAAGCTCTTGTTTTATATGACTGTCAGTCTTGCCATGGGTACATAGGGCAAGTGCTTAGATGACATACTGTACGTGGGAAGTGTGATACTGTCAACCTACAACAACCTGTCTATAACAACTGTGATACAATATGTACGGTATATGTGACTAGACCAAACCCTTGTCTGTTCCAAATGTCCATAATGCAGAACTATAATAGAACAAGTAGAATATATTGTGGAAAAAAGGTGGAAAGGCTTCAGCTTTTGGTTCTCGCAGTAAAGAGGTGCAGTTGCACTTTATATAAAGGGAGGTAGGGTGCAGTTACTCTTGTGGGGGTCTGGGCAGGAACACCAAGAGCCCGCTAATGAGCCAGTTTGGTGTCCTAGGCAAAACCCCTCACAAGACACGGCACAAACCTAGAAGAATTGCTGAGTTTTAATACAATATTTCAGTTTGATTGCTATCATAGATTACTAGATATTGAGAACCGTCTAAATATTTTGGTTGGTCGCCATGTTGAATTTTTATGTATGTAGGCCATGTACTATTAGATTTTTTATGGGGGGGGGACACATACACACATACACAGAAGGTGATCTCATAAGGTTATATTTTCAGAAATAAAAATAGGCTAAAAATGGAAGAGGTGTTTACTAATTAAGCAATATTATCGAGTGTAATAGATGCTGTATCAAAATAAAAGAATACCAATTTTGATCAAATTAAAACAAAAAATAAACGAAAGAAGAATGGCTTAGAAAAATCTGCTGTAGAAGAAAGAGTGCACAAGATTCAAAGAGCATCTGGTATAACCAGGAATATCTATAACTAAACATGTTTATCTAAGAAATTGATAATACAGCGCTATAGAACAGTAATTAAACCTGAATGCTTATATGCCAGTGAAATTGGATAAATCAGAAGTATCAGAATGAAGAAAGGAAAGACAATCCTTAAAGCCTCTCCATTATCTACTATATATTTGTCAAATACCACTCACTCACTCAGTGATTGACTGACTGACTGACTGACTGACAAAATCTCAGAAACCACCGAACGGATTGGAATGAAATTTGGTATGCAGCTTCCTCAAGGGCCGCAAACGCCCACTAAGAAAGGATTTTTGGATATTCAGGTTCTAAAGGGGTGTTAAGGGGGTAGACCTGCATTTCATTGAATAGCAATATCTCCCGATTGGTTTCATTGGGAGATGTGATACTCGGCATATAAACTCATCATTAAAAATAAGAAGACACGTGTCTGAGGGTTTTTCGATGTGGTGTATATTATGAGGTGATAGGGGTGAAAAGTGGGGGTTGAAGGATTCCTAACGGAGCGTGTATCCCTTAAACGACATAGGCCAGGAGTTTGGAACTCAGCGGGAAAAAATCAGCATAAAAAATAAGTAAATAGGTGTTCGACCGTTTTTTCATAAATCCAATTTAAGGGGCCCATGGGGAGGGGTGAAATTATGGGGGGGGGGGGGACGTAATATGTCTGAGTGTAAAATTATACATCGCCTATGTTGTAGACAATAACACATTACATCTTTTTTGTCTCTTGCTATTTCATCATACAAAGAATACTTAGGGAGTTATTAATGATTTTGTACTTTTTGGCCGGAATTTTCAAAGTCCCAGGAATGACATAAAAATTGATTCGAATGAAATTTAAAAAAATAGTTTTTTTTTAATACTTTTATTATATTTTTCACGTCTTTTAGGGTCCGAAGCCAACATGATATTTTGATGTTTTCTTTCGTCCCATGCATTTTTGGTTTCAGGTCATAGAATTATTTTCCACTAGGACCCATGCTTATCTATCTATATAACTAATGTTATAACGGGATTCCAAATGTTATTGCGGGCGAAGCCGCGGGTAACAGCTAGTCTACTATATAAAGCTCAAATACCACTGACTGACTCATTCATTCATCACGAAATCTCAGAAACCACCAAACGGATTGGAATGAAATTTGGTATGCAGCTTCCTCAAGGGCCGCAAACACCCACTAAGAAAGGATTTTTGGATATTCAGCTTCTAAAGGGGAATTCAGGGGGTAGACCTGCATTTCATTGAATAGCAATATCTCCCGATTGGTTTCATTGGGGGATGTGATACTCAGCATATAAACTCATCATTAAAAATAAGAAGACACGTGTCTGAGGGTTTTTCGATGTGGTGTATATTATGAGGTGAAAGGGGTGAAAAGTGGGGGTTGAAGGATTCCTAATGGAGCGTGTATCGCTTAAACGACATAGGCGAGGAGTTTGGAACTCAGCTGAAAAAAGTCAGCATAAAATAACTAAACAGTTGTTTGACCGTTTTTCATAAATCCAATTTAAGGGGCACATGGGGAAGGGTGAAATTGTGGGAGAGGGAGGGGGGAAAACGTAATATGTCTGAGTTTAAAATTATACATGGCCTATGTTGTAGACAATAACACATTACATCTTTTTTGTCTCTTGCTATTTCATCATACGACGAATACGTAGGGAGTTATTTTGTACTTTTTGGCCGGAATTTTCTAAGTCCCAGGAATGACATAATAGTACATTATGCAACGAGCCTATAATGGCAATAATTAAGACACGAGTATGTTTATAAAACGAGCGTATGCGAGTTTTATAATTTCCATACGAGAGTCTTAATTACCATTATAGGCGAGTTGCATACGACTGTTTATGTTCGACGATAATTATAACTTTATTGTATGTTTTAACATAAATATTCATAAATATATGTGGGATTCAGTTAGAGAACAGGGCGTGCTGGCTTTGCTGACTGAACAGAGCGCATGCGTGGGTCAAGGCACTCCAGACGCAGAGACCATTCACTTTGCTTGTTAACACAGAACACCTATTGTTTACAGCGGATTTTGAGCGCATGCGCGAAGGTATCCTTTCCTAATTGGTCACACAACTGTTTCTTGAGCTCTGATTGGTGGGAGAAACTGTTTCATAATGAAAAATAGTGTTTTAATGAGGCTCATTATGATACAGTTTTCTGACACATAATAGTTAGGGTCGAACATAAAAATTGATTCGAATGAAATTTCAAAAAATAGTTTTTTTAATACTTTTATTATATTTTTCACGTCTTTTAGGGTCCGAAACCAACAAGATATTTTGATGTTTTCTTTCGTCCCATGCATTTTTGGTTTCAGGTGATGGAATTATTTTCCACTAGGACCCTTGCTTATCTATCTAACTAATGTTATAACGGGATTCCAAATGTTATTGCGGGCGAAGCCGCGGGTAACAGCTAGTAAGTCTATAAAAACCAAAATCAGGTTACTATAAAATAAATCGAAAGGGATAACAAGAATTAGCCAATTGACAGTTTAAAAATGTCAATATGATCCTCAGTGAATCAGTGTTCTTATGTTGGCACACAAAATGTTCCAGTAAAAAATCTTGTGAAAACAGACCGGCAAATCCTTGGAAATTGTATTACTTAAATGTGGATTGTTCTGGTCCTCATTAAAAGAAAACAATATTAATACCACTTCTCAGATACACTTAAAGTTTTGCAGCTTATTGTATTTAATAATACATGACATTATTCAGTTGTTATTGGAACCCATTGAGCTGTCCTTCTGAAGTTTTTAATTCTTCTTCTCCTCCTTTTGAGACCACATAGGATCACTTTAACCAACCATTAGTTCGTCGACTTGTAGGAACTGGACGAGCCTTGCGGTCCTCCCAGTACTTCTTCATGCGTATTGATCGTCTTGCCCTTTCTTGGGCAGAAAATACTTGTTGGAATTTTCTTTTTTATGAGTGGAAAATGAAAAGTCATATTTTTAAGTGCTGTAGTTAAACTTTCCTTATTTGTAGCATCTTCTGTTGTTAAGCCAATTTCTTTTAAGTCCTCTCTGATTTCCTTTAACCATCGGCATCCAGTTGTTGTGTTTTTTGAAGCAAGATTGTACTGTACTTGTTGTTTTAGAAGACGTGAATCTGGCATTCTCACGGTGTGCCCAAAGAATCCTAGTCTTTTCTTTCGCATGGTATCAGTAATGGGTTCTAGGTTGTTATAGACCATATTGTTAGGTATTATTCGCCATAGACCATCTTTTTTATATCCTTTATTGATACAAGTTCTTCCAATTCGCCTTTCGATCTTCTGTAATCTGTCGGTTTTAGAATGTTCATTTAGATGGAATAATGTTTCTGCTGCATATGTGGCTTCCGGTTTTATGACTGTATTGTAATGTTTAATTTTTGCATTAATTGATAAGCATTTCTTTTTGTAAGTTTCCCATGTTAATTTTTGTGCCCTAGATAACTTGTTGGTTCTTATTTGAATTGATGCTTTCTCATTTAAGTTGTATGTTATTAACTCGCCTAGATATTTGAATCGTGTTACAATTTTAATTTTTATATCATTAATTTGTATTTCCTTTAATGGTGTTGGTTTTTGTGGCATGATTTCTGTTTTTTCAAATGATATCTTAAGGCCAGTTTTATTTGCAATGGTCTGAAGCTCTGATATCTGTGTTTTGGCTTCCTCTAGATCTTTCGCCAATAATGCCATGTCGTCTGCAAAACCAAGACCGTTTGTTTGAATTTTTCTCCCTATTTTTATATTTGGAGGAGTTTTCTTAGACCATTCTCGCATTACCATTTCCAATGCACAATTAAATAGTAATGGTGATGAGCCATCACCCTGTCGTAAACCGATTGTGACCTCAAATGGGTCAGAGAATTCACCTCTGAATTTAACTTTTGATTTGGTGCCTGTAAGAGTTAGTTTTATGAGATTTGTCAATTTGGGGTGTAATCCCATGTGTCTTAGAATTTTTAATAAAGATTCTCTATGAATATAATCGTATGCTTTTTAATTCATTATAAAAAAAATTACCTCAGTAATAAAGTTTATCTCCGGTGGTCTTGCATTACCTTGACGCCATGATGGAACCTGTGGCTCTGCTTTAACATGCAGCTGGCCTCTGACTGGCTGCCCATAGCTGTACCTGCAATACACAGAGGAACATCACTCCTTGTTAATGTTAGTCAACAGATACTGTGTCATGACATAATAAAATGAGTAATGGAATAGAATTTATAGGGACATAATGTACCGTACCTATGTCTACTGGGATGCTTGGACTCCAGTATAAGTAAATTGACTCTTTTGTTACAAGCATTCTAATTAGCAGATCCTCACCAGAAAATGAGTATACTTGGCGCATTATCAAATGAGTTTGGAAATGTTACGTTGCTGCAGCAATGGACAGTGCATTATTTTGGCAATATTTTGTCAGGTCCATTTGGTTCCCGTGCAAGGATGTGAAGACATCGGAGAATCTGTGAACACGAGCCAATGAAACGCTCAGTGAATATTGCAAGGATATGAAAAGCAGATGGTGAAATGTAATGTTGAAAAGAGATATGAAATCTGTTTTGATTTAATTGTTTCTCAATACTGAATACTGATAAGAATTAAGGAATTAACATAATTAAATGTCAAATGATGAAGTCTCAAGAATATTCATAGCAAAGATAGTGGTATCATTACTGTTTGAAGTTATAAAGCAATAAAAAAAATTAACCGTAATGATTAATTTCTGGTATCGTGTGTATATTCTGATTATATTTTCATAGCTTTCATTTAGCCTATCTTGTCCTGATTTCTTCATCCCTTAACCTTGCTTCTTACCTTCTTCCATCCAAAAGCACTTAAATCTACCTCCTCCATT
The DNA here is from genome assembly GCA_946902985.2 of Meconema thalassinum. Classification (NCBI taxonomy): domain Eukaryota; kingdom Metazoa; phylum Arthropoda; class Insecta; order Orthoptera; family Tettigoniidae; genus Meconema; species Meconema thalassinum. Next base: position 17,261,825 of record OX336392.1, read on the forward strand.
AGGAAAATTACTCCTCTTTCTTTGGATACCAAGTGTTGAAGTATAGAACTTGTCATATTGTTTTCAAATGGGCACACACTGCTAGTATAATATACAATAGCTCAGTGATACAGATGATGGTAGAGAAACTGAATGCTCTGAATCACCCCTATGCTTTCTTATTTAGCAAGGCAGAATAACATGTAGCATTACTGACATAGAACTACACAACAGGAGTAGGATGGAAACTGAGCTGGACAAATGTGAATAAAGAATAAGTATTCCACATTTTGTAATAGAACTAAATGGTACATGGGACACTGAAAGAAATCATTTTAAAGTTGAACGAGAAAAGAATGTTATTCGTTGCCCATGTCCACCACAAGATGTCATCTGGTCTGAGGCGCGTGCAGTTCCTTGATATCGTCAGTACGGTGCATTTCAGCTCATGAGTGCTGTGTCCTACAAGATCGATGAAACTGTCGTTAGAGTGATCTCGTCAAGTATTATGCAGTGAAATCATTATTAACTATTATTATTAAATAAAAAATTCAATTTGTATCATTGTCAATATATGATGTCTTTCAGCTTAGTCTCAGCTATGTAGTTCAAAATAATTGTGCTCATTTTATGATTTCACTAAACAGAACACAAACTTTCTAATGAGAGCTCTCTCGAAAGCCTACCATATCGCGTTTATGAACTGATAAGTGCTGTATAGAAGATTTTAAGGACTTTGACCTTCGACTTGCGACCCAAGTTTGTCTTCCAAAATGGGAGGATCATGTATGGACTTCGAGAAACATTTCTCATATATGTAAGTTAAACTTCATACGAACCTGTCTTGGCTCTTTAGTGGTGAATCGTAGACAGTAGAATAAGTGATGCTAAGTCAAAGTGCAAACAATATACACCACTTTTGTTCCACAGAAACGTAGTTCTATGCACAACCTAACAGTCCAGTTGAGATCCGAACCCAATGATTTTGTTATTATTGGAGTTCATAGTGAAGTACAGTAATAGGAGCCAGTGAAGTACAAACAGAATTGCTAATGTGTGTTTTCAGTGTGCCAACTTACATATCAAAGACTTCTCCTTTGATTGAGACTTCAAAATACAGAAATAAGACATGAAATTTGATCACATTCTATTCCATAAAGTATTAACATTTTATTATGACAGAGCACTGTGTATCCAAATGATTCATCAGAAATTATCTTACCTAAAACTAAGCATTAGTTGACTAAATTAGAGAGTAAATGTAAAGTAAAATAATTGTTATATTACTTGGCACATATCCTCCAAATGAGAGATGATGCATCAGCCAAAATGTAGTCTGGAGGTTTAATTGTGACTCCAAAACGAGGCAGAACATATTCTCGTACTTCAAACATCCTACTCTGAACAGCTGCATATTCCTTATTCAGCTCAACCTTTATCTTCCATTGACCCTGTGAATTAAAACAGCTCATCATAATACATACCGTATAGTACATTCATTTAAGAGGAGTTTGCTGGAAATTAGAAATAAGCACAGCGGCTCCACTGGTGGATGAAAGTGGAATTTCGGAAACATGACTCAGTTTTATTATTTGGAGTCATCAAGTATTGAATTTCAATATTTGCATATACTCTGCGACCTGACTTTTCTAATTAATGCTCATTTACGCAATTCCACTGTGTGATTCCCTTAAAATTTGTTCCAAACCATTAGTGAAATAATATGCAGGAAATTGGAACTTGCCAAGTTAAGATACCATTAAGTTAATTACGAGTATGACTCCGATGTATAAGTGCCTTCTCTAGTTTGTTCCAATTATGAGATCATTGGTTATATATACAAGTCGTGAAAAAGTAGATAAAGGCCCATGTGCATTTTGGGTTGTTAAGTTTAACTTAGATTATGTAATAAAGCTGTCTCCATTACCAACATCCATTTTTATTACATAAATTTAGATAACTACGTACAGTATTTTGTGGCCAGTATATCACGAATTTAGCATTTTTGTACACATCTCAATAACTCTATTTTTGATAAGTTGAATTTATTTAGAATCCCCTAACAATTCAAGATATTGTGGTTCGACTCAGGACTCACTCCTATTGGAAGCAAGCTAAAACATTGTTACAAAATGTTCAGTAGCAATAAAATACAATATGATTTTTCTTAACCTAGAAGATGTTATTCAGGATGATGTCACCTGTTGGGGTTCTTGGGCCAATTGGAATTTCTGCTGCACTAGGCCATCTTTGGTTTTTACATCAAGCCACTGTGCCAAATGTACTTCTGATGGACTCTCAATACTAACTTTGGATATCTGTGAACAAATAAATGCAAATAATTAATAATCTCCTGCTGAGAGAAAGAAAGAAAACTAAATAAAACTAGAAGCCCCGTGCGAGAAATCTCGCATGTTCATAAACCACACTTTCCCCAATAGGTTTATAATGAGAGACTTAAGGAGAAAGGTTGTTAAGTTTTCATTTCAACCAAATGATTATAGAACACTATTTACATTTCAGTTAGAATTCCAAGTTCTACGTTCCCAAAGCCAATCACTGAAAATTGGATCATCATAACATTCACCGGTAATTCGATATTTATCAAATTATACGATTTGAGAACTCATTCCTTTGATTTACTCTTTCTGAAATCCATGCAAAATGATAAATGAAAGACCTCAGAATATTAAAATGACATGAAACAGGCATCACAGCGGCCAAAATGTGAAGTGGACAGCAATTATGGAGTGTATTTTCCTACAGCCACAGTATCTAAATATCGCATACTTCGTACATTTTTTAAAGTGACTTTTTAAAGAAATTATAGATATTTATGAAATTAGAGTGTAATTTGTCACTGCTAATGTCTATTCTCTTTCATTTGTCACGATCGGTCGCTTGTGAGTGCTGCAGGAGGAATCCATACTACTGATATAATATATATGATAATAAGATAATAAATGAATGAATGAAAATAAAATAAATAAATAAATCCCATAGAAACTCTCGGCAGCAATTATATGCCATTAAAAAGGTTTCAAAATACTGAAGATTTTGCTAAACAGTTCAGTGGAGAGCATCTTTGTGCCTGTCATCAGATGTATGACTTCAATCCCCTTATGAGGGGCAGATGACATTGCTGTTTTGCCCCTTAAAACAACGATAACTAACTAATCTGCTTATGAGTTCCAATGAACTTGTAATATGTATCTTAGATAGGGGGTAGTGGCAATTATCACCATAAGGGACACATTTCCTAAACACTTCTCTTCTTGTAAACAATCTCTTACCTCTTTAAAACATAACATATTATTTATTTCGCACCCAATAATCACATCTCTAACACATAATTTATAAGCAATCTTCCAGCATGGCTTCCAACAATCTCCATAGATTTTCTAAACAGATAGCCTACTCTAACAAATATTTTTACAGCATGGAATAAAAAAATAATCAAAGATACTATATATATATATAAACAGCATCAAAATAGAAATAAAACACAGATGTGTCACTCTATGGTTCATGGCCCCCTCCCACCTCTCTACTAGATCATTACAAGGAATACCATGGCTCAAGGCTCAATACTCCTTGCAATGATCTATTAGTAAAAAGGTAGCCATGCTATAACCTTAACCTATAATCTAAGAGATTGAACAGCAGTGACAATTGACCACTGTAACCACATGTTACAATTCGCCCCCAATGTGATTTTCACGTGAGGATCACATTTATAAAAATAACATAAATGAAAAATACAACCAACATATCACATACAAATAAAATAACTTATCAACTACTTCAGAAGGAACTACATAATCGTCATCAAGCCAGCCCACTTCGCTATCACAATCATTCTCGTCCTCCCTTTCATCATCGTTTGAAGAACCATACGGATCTGGTGTTCAAACGTGTTGCTTAATCCATGCCTCTTGATATTATGAGTTACTCTGAGGCAGTAACTAACTATTCTGAATCCAACCCATCACCAAGCTGCAATCCACTTTCCAATATTAAATCTCGAAGCGCTAAAGAAATGAGTTCATTTGATAACAGTGGCGGCTGGCGGATAATTGTTCTGGGTGTTGCACTATTTGCATTAAGGGAGGGGGAGGGGGGGGGTAAGGAGTGGTACATGGGCACCCACAGGATTTTTTCTTGGGGGGATGCAAGTAATATTTTTCATTTCAATGCCTACATGTCACTAGGTGTTATTAAGACGTACACCCCCACCGCAATATTCGTTTCACTTCTTACTTGCTTCGTGATTTGGCCGCTCTTAGACCGTTGGGTACATGATCTTTATGGCATGAATGGGAGGATTTTTTTTTTAGTTCAGAGTTTTTGTCCATGGGAGTTTGCTTTTCTTTGTGAATCATCGTCATAATGTTCAAGGGGGCGTGGTGGCTCAGCGGTCTAGCTGTATGCCTCTCACCAAGGCGGTCCGGGTTCGATTCCCGGTCAATGCATGTGAGATTTTCGAAGTGAAATGCCATGTCCTGTGGTTCGGATTCCACGTAAAAAGGAGGTCCCGTGGCTTATGATCTCGAGATTAACGGTCACGTTAAACTACAAGCTTCCTTTTTTCATAATGTTCATTTTTTTTAAATCAGGCAAAAAGTAGTTGTATCACTATGTATCGACAAAAATAAAATCAAACAGTTCATTAAAATGGTAATGCTAAATCCAGTTCGCCGATTTTTAAAATAACTGAAGATATTCTCAAATAATCCCAAATTACTAAGTTTAATACAACTGTGGAATTATCCCTACATGTAAATCAGTTAACCATCAGTAACTTCAATTTATGAAATAAACTGGTGAGACAATGAACAATCGAAATATTCTCGGGATTTCAGGGGGAGAAAAATGTGTCCAATTGCGCGCTAAAACGGATGTACCTCATTCATAACGAATGCCGCAATTCCAAGAACATCGGATTAAATGGAATATAAGTTAGTCTGCGTGAAAACACTCACGAGAACAAAAAAACGTAGTTAGTTAGTTATTGTTGTTTTAAGGGGCGGAACTACGAGGTCATCTGCCCACAACGTAAGTTATATACGTGGGCGAGAACTTCGAGTGTCACAAGTACGTCCAACCTTGCAAGTTTATTCGAAGAAGAATCCATTGCAGGTTCCGTGTTGACGTTTAGAATTGAATATAACAAGTTGCAAAGTTTCCGCCTAATCAACACACATTTAATTTTAAGTTAGCGTCTCATGGGTACATGTTTCGGAATGTATGTCAATTCCTTCTTCAGCCCTTTACATTAATATTAGGGAACACCATTACACAGACAAAATTTACCTCGTCCATGTCGAAACATATAATACACTGATATTAAAACACTATAAAAACTATTAAAAAATTAAAACATGACAAACTTATGAACAATTAAAACATTCTTGCTGTTTACAGCCACTTAAATATGTAATCGCTATTATGAACATTCTTGTTTAGTGTGCGAAGTGATTTATGACTGTGCATTTTAACCATCGCACACTAAACAAGAATGTTCATAATAGCGATTACATATTTAAGTGGCAAGAATGTTTTAATTGTTCATAAGTTTGTCATGTTTTAATTTTTTAATAGTTTTTATAGTGTTTTAATATCAGTGTATTATATTGTTACGGCTGTGAGTTTGTGTCATCGCTCGCCGCTTGAGTCACAACTGCCCCAGGGGCTGGGCTGTGGCCTGCCTCCTGTATTGCGTGTGCCTTATGCAACAGGGCTACTAAGACAAAGGGATAGTCCAGAATATTCGTGACTGGACCAGCGATGGAAACCTCGAGAAGCCGTGAACCCTGGATGGATCTGGAAGCATGTATTGAGTCACCGGCCTGCTATATAAGTGCGACCTGACAAGCAGGGGTTTTTGTTGTGTTTTACGAGCTAGTGTGAGCGTTTATTCTGAGCGACAGAAGTGTGGTGACTTGCGAAACCCCTAGTGTAGCGGCGAAGTGAGGAGCATACAGGGGACTGCCGTGTTCTGAGTGAGTGTGCTTTCACTGAGTGTCAGATATTGTGGTGTCGAAATCCAGTGACATTGTTTCTCCCAGCTGGTGAACAGCGCGCAGCAAGTACTGTAGTAGGCGCACATTAGGAAGAAGTTGCATGTAGTTCTGTCAAGGCCACTAGGCTCATTAGCGGCAGGATTAACTTCTGTGGTTTGTTGACAAGTGAAAGGGGCAAGAGCTCTCCACAAGCAGGAGACTTGAGGAAACTAGAGTAAGGTTCCTATTGTCTGTAATTGCTGATGAGTAGTGTAATTTTCTGGCAGCAATAAAGTTAATTACTTCTTTAAGCAGTAATTGGTGTTGTGCTTCCTACCCACCGTAATCCAGTTAACAAAAGTGCCACTAGGGGGGTGGCACGTAACAACTGGTGTCAGAAGCCGGATTACGAACTCAAGCACAACACCTGACGGTCCTGGTTTCAAAACCCGAGCAGGTCATTTTCTCTAATTTTCCTGTGAGTGCATGCCCTTTACAAGACAAACAACTAAAATGGAGGAGAAATTGGCAGCATTGCTAGAAAAGTTAAATGGCATGGAAACCAAGATCGAGGACGGCCAGAAGAATTTAACCAAGGAGCTAACAGCCAAATTAGAAGACGGCCAGAAGAAGCTAGAAGACGGCCAGAAGAAGATGGAAGATGGTCAAAATAAGCTAGCGGAGGACCTGAAGAGGATAGAGGACGGCCAGAAGAAGATGGAAGACGGTCAGAATAAGTTGAAACAGGACCTGAAGAAATTAGAACTGGGTCTGCGTGAGGAAGTCACGGCAGTGGAAAAGAAGTTCGACGCCTTACAAGTGGAAGTTGCCGAGCTGCGACAACGCCCGCTGATGGGGGTGGAGGAGAAATTCAACGTCTTACAAAAGGAAGTTGACGAACTGCGCCAACGCCCACTGACGGGGGTGGAGGAGAAATTCAACGCTCTACGAGAGGAATTTGCCGAGCTGCGCCAACGCCCGCCCACCGTTACACCGGGAATATCAGGAACGGGACATAGCAGAGTGACGCCCCCAACCTTCGACAGAAAGGTCCCGTGGAGCACCTACTTACGTCAGTTCGAGGCGGCCTGTTCCATAAATAACTGGAACAACACAGAAAAGGCTACAGCTCTCATTGTAGCGCTGAGAGGTGACGCCCTTAACGTCCTTCAGGCCATCCCGACTGGTTCCCAGGACTACGCTTCCCTGATCGCACATATGGAGTCCCGATATGGAGATAGCCATCTTCAGCAGGCCTATCATATGCAGCTCCGGACCCGGGTACAGAAGAACGTGGAAACCCTGCAGGAGTTCGAGATGGACATCGCACGCCTCGTAAGGCTCGCCTACCCAACAGCACCGGCCGAATTTCTGGAGCAGATAGCGACGCAGACTTTCACCGACGGGCTACTGGACTCGGACACTCAACAGGCGCTGCGTCTCGCGCGCAATAAGACCCTGGCAGATGCACTGAGCCACGCACTTGAGTTCGAGACGGCAAAACAGGCATCCAGAATGCACGCGCGGGTGCGTCAAGTGGACGTCGACGAACCAGTAAAAACCAACGAGACCAATCCCCTGGCCGACGAATTAATGGAGGCGCTAAGCCGTTTCTTCGATAGTCGCGGTACCACCAGCAACGACACAGCCGGAAGACAACCGGAGAGGCGGCCCGGAAGAGGACTACCGACTTGCTGGGCCTGCGGTAAGAAAGGCCACCTGAGCAAGGACTGCGGTGATCGCCGCCGCCGAGGGTATCCGACGGGAAATCAGTCGTCTGGAAACCGCGCGGCCCAGGGAAACGAGTATTAGCCAGCCTTGGGGGGCAAAGGTTGGCTTGTGACAGTCGTCAAGCCCCAGCAGTCCAAGTGCGTGTGACGAAGTTACGGAGGGACAATAGCAGCCTGATGGTCGACGGAGTCGTCAACGGAGTGAGCTGGCCCATGCTGATCGACACGGGAGCGTCGAGGACCATCGTCAATCCCACCGTGATCCCGAAGTGGAGAGTGCAACCCACACAAAGGAACCTCCAGCTAATAACCGCGACCGGAGAGACCGCACCGGTACATGGCGAAGCATTACTGGAGCTCGTCATTGGTCGACGGGTGGTGAAGCATCCAGTGCTTGTGGCTGACGTATCAAACGAAGTGATCATCGGACTGGACTTCCTGGACCAGAACAACATCATCTTGGACTTGAGTACCAACACTCTGCACTTCGGAGGTGAGGAACTTGCTTTGCAACCAGCACAAGAGGCCGTCACCGCACGACGAGTAAGGCTGAGAGAAGACGTCATCGTTCCTGCCAGGACGGAGGTCAGCGCCGCCGTAATTGTCGACGGAACTGCTGAGGGAGTGGCGGCTGTCATCGAGCCAAAATATGAGGACATCCAGACAAAAGGATTGCTAGTTGCCAAGACCCTCATCAACACGACGCCTCGGCCGTACGTCCGCCTGTCCAACCTGAACGACTACGATATTACGGTTCACCGGGACACCAACCTAGGAGTCTGCGAGCCCGTTACCTGGATTGCCCGCATCACAGATACGACAGACGGACACCTGCAGACGGACAACCGAAGAAGACGCACACTGCCAGAAGAACTACAGAAGCTGTACCAAGGATCCCAGGACCATTTAGACGAGGAACAATCACGCCAACTTCAGGACCTGCTACGCGAATTCCAGGATGTCTTCTCCGTGGGGATCAAAGACTTCGGCAGGACAAGCTTGGTTCAGCACAGAATCGACGTTGGGGACAGCGCACCGATTAGGGCCCCATTCCGACGTGTCCCGCTCGCCAAGCAAGCCGAAGTCGACCGGATGGTAGAAGAGATGAAGGAGCAAGGGGTGATCGAGCCATCACATAGTCCTTGGAGTTCTCCGGTCGTGCTAGTGAAGAAGAAGGACGGTTCCACCAGGTTCTGCGTGGATTACAGGCGGGTGAATGACGTCACGAATAAGGACAGCTACCCTCTACCCCGGATCGACGACACCCTGGACACCATATCAGGGTCGAGATGGTTCTCCACCTTGGATTTGAAGAGTGGCTACTGGCAGGTGGAGGTCCACCCTAAGGACCGCGAGAAAACTGCGTTCTTCGTGGGCAGCGGGCTCTGGCAGTTCACCGTCATGCCGTTCGGTCTGTGCAACGCCCCTGCGACCTTCGAAAGGCTAATGGAGTCCATTCTGAGGGGACTACACTGGAAGACCTGCCTGGTCTACCTAGACGACGTCATCGTTCTGGGGAGAAGCTTCGAGGAGCACTACAGCAACCTGAAGGAGATCTTGTTGAAGCTACGGGCTGCCCAGCTGAAGTTGAGCCCCAAGAAGTGTCAGCTCTTCCAGAAGCGGGTCCAGTACCTTGGGCATATCGTCTCCGAGGAAGGGGTGCGCACTGACCCAGAGAAGACCGCAGCTGTGAGGGAGTGGCCAGTTCCGAAGGACAAGTCCCAACTACGAAGCTTCCTGGGACTCTGCACTTATTACCGTCGCTTCGTGAGAGGATTCGCCGACATCGCCAAACCTTTACATCGACTGACTGAGAAGGACCAACTCTTCGCGTGGACAGCAGAATGCCATAGTGCCTTCGAACAACTCAAGCAGGCTCTGTGCACCGCGCCTATTCTGGCCTACCCCAGACCTGGAACAAGGTTCATCGTCGATACCGATGCCAGCGACTTTGGCATAGGGGGGATCCTGTCGCAAGTAGTGGACGGCGAGGAAAGAGTAGTGGCCTACTTCAGCAAGGCCTTGTCAAAGCCAGAAAGGAACTACTGCGTCACCAGGAAGGAGCTGCTCGCCATCGTGAAGACCATTGAACACTTCCACAAGTACCTGTACGGGCAAGAATTTCTCATCAGGACCGACCATGCATCCCTGCGGTGGCTCCTGAACTTCAAGCAGCCCGAGGGTCAACTCGCGCGGTGGTTAGAGAGGCTTCAACAGTACAACTTTGAGATTCAGCACAGGAAAGGCCAACTGCATTCTAACGCCGACGCCCTGTCACGAAGACCGTGCCCCGAAGACTGCACCTTCTGTACTAGGAGGGAGGAGAACACCGGGATACAGTGCCGAAGGACTACCGTGGAACTTCAAGGGAGCTGGAGCCGCGAATCTTTTACGCGGGCACAAGCAGAAGATGATGACCTGGGACTGATAGCCGAATGGAAGAGGGCCTGTGTCCCCAGACCCGGGTGGAACATTGTGAGTGACTGCAGCCCAAAGTTTAAGTCCTACTATGCCCAGTGGGACTCGATGATTGTAAGGGATGGCCTCATCTGCCGTACCTGGGAGAGCACCGACGGGAAGACATCTCGGGAACAAGTCGTCGTTCCAAAGGCTATGACGGGGGAAGTCCTGAAGGAAGTTCATGGAGGATCATCTGGTGGACACCTAGGGATAAAGAAGACCCTGGAGAAGCTGAGAGAGCGGTTCTACTGGATCGGATGCCGAACAGACGTGGAGAATCACTGCGCGAGGTGCCACGATTGCGCAGCCAGCAAGGGCCCAGGACGAAGACGACGGGGTCCACTGAAGACCTACAACGTGGGCGGCCCCATGGAGAGAGTGGCCATCGATTTTGCTGGGCCATTCCCGTTAAGCGAGGCAGGGAACCGCTACATATTAGTCGTTAGCGACTACTTTACCAAATGGCCGGAGGCGTATGCGCTCCCTAACCAAGAAGCCGCGACGATTGCAGAGACCCTGGTGAAGGAATTCGTCAGCCGGTATGGTGTACCCCTGGAGCTGCACTCCGATTAAGGGAGGAACTTCGAGTCGCAGGTGTTCCAGAACCTATGCCAGCTGCTGGGAATCCGGAAGACAAGGACGACGCCGCTACACCCTCAGTCCGACGGGATGGTAGAGCGATTCATTCGCACCATCGAGAACCATCTCCGAATAGTCGTCAGCGAGCACCAGAGGGATTGGGACAAACATCTTCCACTATTTCTCCTGGCCTACCGCGCCGCCGTGCATGAAGCCACCGGGTGCACACCAGCCCCGGTCATGTTTGGGAGGGAGCTCCGTCTACCCGTCGATCTTGCCTTCGGCCGACCTGGGAATGATCCGATCCCAGTAAGCCAGTATTGTCAAGAACTGGTCGACCAACTGGAGGACGTGCACGCGTTCGCGAGGAGGAAACTGCGGATCGAGACCGACCGAATGAAGACCCGATACGACCAGCAGACGGATGCCGGCGGATTCCACGAGGACGACCTGGTCTGGCTCTTCAACCCATTACGGAAGAAAGGCCTGTCACCCAAACTTCAGAAGTCCTGGGAGGGCTCGTACCGAGTCGTGAAACGGATCAACGATGTCGTCTACAGGATCCAGCGGAGCCCGAGGGCGAAGATGAAGATCGTGCATCGAGATCGCCTGGCAGCCTACGGAGGGACACAGACGGACCAATGATTGATCGGGACGATCAGCCTTTTTAGGAAGGGGGTGGTGTTACGGCTGTGTGTTTGTGTCATCGCTCGCCGCTTGAGTCACAACTGCCCCAGGGGCTGGGCTGTGGCCTGCCTCCTGTATTGCGTGTGCCTTATGCAACAGGGCTACTAAGACAAAGGGATAGTCCAGAATATTCGTGACTGGACCAGCGATGGAAACCTCGAGAAGCCGTGAACCCTGGATGGATCTGGAAGCATGTATTGAGTCACCGGCCTGCTATATAAGTGCGACCTGACAAGCAGGGGTTTTTGTTGTGTTTTACGAGCTAGTGTGAGCGTTTATTCTGAGCGACAGAAGTGTGGTGACTTGCGAAACCCCTAGTGTAGCGGCGAAGTGAGGAGCATACAGGGGACTGCCGTGTTCTGAGTGAGTGTGCTTTCACTGAGTGTCAGATATTGTGGTGTCGAAATCCAGTGACATTGTTTCTCCCAGCTGGTGAACAGCGCGCAGCAAGTACTGTAGTATGCGCACATTAGGAAGAAGTTGCATGTAGTTCTGTCAAGGCCACTAGGCTCATTAGCGGCAGGATTAACTTCTGTGGTTTGTTGACAAGTGAAAGGGGCAAGAGCTCTCCACAAGCAGAAGACTTGAGGAAACTAGAGTAAGGTTCCTATTGTCTGTAATTGCTGATGAGTAGTGTAATTTTCTGGCAGCAATAAAGTTAATTACTTCTTTAAGCAGTAATTGGTGTTGTGCTTCCTACCCACCGTAATCCAGTTAACAAAAGTGCCACTAGGGGGGTGGCACGTAACAACTGGTGTCAGAAGCCGGATTACGAACTCAAGCACAACACCTGACGGTCCTGGTTTCAAAACCCGAGCAGGTCATTTTCTCTAATTTTCCTGTGAGTGCATGCCCTTTACAAGACAAACAACTAAAATGGAGGAGAAATTGGCAGCATTGCTAGAAAAGTTAAATGGCATGGAAACCAAGATCGAGGACGGCCAGAAGAATTTAACCAAGGAGCTAACAGCCAAATTAGAAGACGGCCAGAAGAAGCTAGAAGACGGCCAGAAGAAGATGGAAGATGGTCAAAATAAGCTAGCGGAGGACCTGAAGAGGATAGAGGACGGCCAGAAGAAGATGGAAGACGGTCAGAATAAGTTGAAACAGGACCTGAAGAAATTAGAACTGGGTCTGCGTGAGGAAGTCACGGCAGTGGAAAAGAAGTTCGACGCCTTACAAGTGGAAGTTGCCGAGCTGCGACAACGCCCGCTGATGGGGGTGGAGGAGAAATTCAACGTCTTACAAAAGGAAGTTGACGAACTGCGCCAACGCCCACTGACGGGGGTGGAGGAGAAATTCAACGCTCTACGAGAGGAATTTGCCGAGCTGCGCCAACGCCCGCCCACCGTTACACCGGGAATATCAGGAACGGGACATAGCAGAGTGACGCCCCCAACCTTCGACAGAAAGGTCCCGTGGAGCACCTACTTACGTCAGTTCGAGGCGGCCTGTTCCATAAATAACTGGAACAACACAGAAAAGGCTACAGCTCTCATTGTAGCGCTGAGAGGTGACTCCCTTAACGTCCTTCAGGCCATCCCGACTGGTTCCCAGGACTACGCTTCCCTGATCGCACATATGGAGTCCCGATATGGAGATAGCCATCTTCAGCAGGCCTATCATATGCAGCTCCGGACCCGGGTACAGAAGAACGTGGAAACCCTGCAGGAGTTCGAGATGGACATCGCACGCCTCGTAAGGCTCGCCTACCCAACAGCACCGGCCGAATTTCTGGAGCAGATAGCGACGCAGACTTTCACCGACGGGCTACGGGACTCGGACACTCAACAGGCGCTGCGTCTCGCGCGCAATAAGACCCTGGCAGATGCACTGAGCCACGCACTTGAGTTCGAGACGGCAAAACAGGCATCCAGAATGCACGCGCGGGTGCGTCAAGTGGACGTCGACGAACCAGTAAAAACCAACGAGACCAATCCCCTGGCCGACGAATTAATGGAGGCGCTAAGCCGTTTCTTCGATAGTCGCGGTACCACCAGCAACGACACAGCCGGAAGACAACCGGAGAGGCGGCCCGGAAGAGGACTACCGACTTGCTGGGCCTGCGGTAAGAAAGGCCACCTGAGCAAGGACTGCGGTGATCGCCGCCGCCGAGGGTATCCGACGGGAAATCAGTCGTCTGGAAACCGCGCGGCCCAGGGAAACGAGTATTAGCCAGCCTTGGGGGGCAAAGGTTGGCTTGTGACAGTCGTCAAGCCCCAGCAGTCCAAGTGCGTGTGACGAAGTTACGGAGGGACAATAGCAGCCTGATGGTCGACGGAGTCGTCAACGGAGTGAGCTGGCCCATGCTGATCGACACGGGAGCGTCGAGGACCATCGTCAATCCCACCGTGATCCCGAAGTGGAGAGTGCAACCCACACAAAGGAACCTCCAGCTAATAACCGCGACCGGAGAGACCGCACCGGTACATGGCGAAGCATTACTGGAGCTCGTCATTGGTCGACGGGTGGTGAAGCATCCAGTGCTTGTGGCTGACGTATCAAACGAAGTGATCATCGGACTGGACTTCCTGGACCAGAACAACATCATCTTGGACTTGAGTACCAACACTCTGCACTTCGGAGGTGAGGAACTTGCTTTGCAACCAGCACAAGAGGCCGTCACCGCACGACGAGTAAGGCTGAGAGAGGACGTCATCGTTCCTGCCAGGACGGAGGTCAGCGCCGCCGTAATTGTCGACGGAACTGCTGAGGGAGTGGCGGCTGTCATCGAGCCAAAATATGAGGACATCCAGACAAAAGGATTGCTAGTTGCCAAGACCCTCATCAACACGACGCCTCGGCCGTACGTCCACCTGTCCAACCTGAACGACTACGATATTACGGTTCACCGGGACACCAACCTAGGAGTCTGCGAGCCCGTTACCTGGATTGCCCGCATCACAGATACGACAGACGGACACCTGCAGACGGACAACCGAAGAAGACGCACACTGCCAGAAGAACTACAGAAGCTGTACCAAGGATCCCAGGACCATTTAGACGAGGAACAATCACGCCAACTTCAGGACCTGCTACGCGAATTCCAGGATGTCTTCTCCGTGGGGATCAAAGACTTCGGCAGGACAAGCTTGGTTCAGCACAGAATCGACGTTGGGGACAGCGCACCGATTAGGGCCCCATTCCGACGTGTCCCGCTCGCCAAGCAAGCCGAAGTCGACCGGATGGTAGAAGAGATGACGGAGCAAGGGGTGATCGAGCCATCACATAGTCCTTGGAGTTCTCCGGTCGTGCTAGTGAAGAAGAAGGACGGTTCCACCAGGTTCTGCGTGGATTACAGGCGGGTGAATGACGTCACGAAGAAGGACAGCTACCCTCTACCCCGGATCGACGACACCCTGGACACCATATCAGGGTCGAGATGGTTCTCCACCTTGGATTTGAAGAGTGGCTACTGGCAGGTGGAGGTCCACCCTAAGGACCGCGAGAAAACTGCGTTCTCCGTGGGCAGCGGGCTCTGGCAGTTCACCGTCATGCCGTTCGGTCTGTGCAACGCCCCTGCGACCTTCGAAAGGCTAATGGAGTCCATTCTGAGGGGACTACACTGGAAGACCTGCCTGGTCTACCTAGACGACGTCATCGTTCTGGGGAGAAGCTTCGAGGAGCACTACAGCAACCTGAAGGAGATCTTGTTGAAGCTACGGGCTGCCCAGCTGAAGTTGAGCCCCAAGAAGTGTCAGCTCTTCCAGAAGCGGGTCCAGTACCTTGGGCATATCGTCTCCGAGGAAGGGGTGCGCACTGACCCAGAGAAGACCGCAGCTGTGAGGGAGTGGCCAGTTCCGAAGGACAAGTCCCAACTACGAAGCTTCCTGGGACTCTGCACTTATTACCGTCGCTTCGTGAGAGGATTCGCCGACATCGCCAAACCTTTACATCGACTGACTGAGAAGGACCAACTCTTCGCGTGGACAGCAGAATGCCATAGTGCCTTCGAACAACTCAAGCAGGCTCTGTGCACCGCGCCTATTCTGGCCTACCCCAGACCTGGAACAAGGTTCATCGTCGATACCGATGCCAGCGACTTTGGCATAGGGGAGATCCTGTCGCAAGTAGTGGACGGCGAGGAAAGAGTAGTGGCCTACTTCAGCAAGGCCTTGTCAAAGCCAGAAAGGAACTACTGCGTCACCAGGAAGGAGCTGCTCGCCATCGTGAAGACCATTGAACACTTCCACAAGTACCTGTACGGGCAAGAATTTCTCATCAGGACCGACCATGCATCCCTGCGGTGGCTCCTGAACTTCAAGCAGCCCGAGGGTCAACTCGCGCGGTGGTTAGAGAGGCTTCAACAGTACAACTTTGAGATTCAGCACAGGAAAGGCCAACTGCATTCTAACGCCGACGCCCTGTCACGAAGACCGTGCCCCGAAGACTGCACCTTCTGTACTAGGAGGGAGGAGAACACCGGGATACAGTGCCGAAGGACTACCGTGGAACTTCAAGGGAGCTGGAGCCGCGAATCTTTTACGCGGGCACAAGCAGAAGATGATGACCTGGGACTGATAGCCGAATGGAAGAGGGCCTGTGTCCCCAGACCCGGGTGGAACATTGTGAGTGACTGCAGCCCAAAGTTTAAGTCCTACTGGGCCCAGTGGGACTCGATGATTGTAAGGGATGGCCTCATCTGCCGTACCTGGGAGAGCACCGACGGGAAGACATCTCGGGAACAAGTCGTCGTTCCAAAGGCTATGACGGGGGAAGTCCTGAAGGAAGTTCATGGAGGATCATCTGGTGGACACCTAGGGATAAAGAAGACCCTGGAGAAGCTGAGAGAGCGGTTCTACTGGATCGGATGCCGAACAGACGTGGAGAATCACTGCGCGAGGTGCCACGATTGCGCAGCCAGCAAGGGCCCAGGACGAAGACGACGGGGTCCACTGAAGACCTACAACGTGGGCGGCCCCATGGAGAGAGTGGCCATCGATTTTGCTGGGCCATTCCCGTTAAGCGAGGCAGGGAACCGCTACATATTAGTCGTTAGCGACTACTTTACCAAATGGCCGGAGGCGTATGCGCTCCCTAACCAAGAAGCCGCGACGATTGCAGAGACCCTGGTGAAGGAATTCGTCAGCCGGTATGGTGTACCCCTGGAGCTGCACTCCGATTAAGGGAGGAACTTCGAGTCGCAGGTGTTCCAGAACCTATGCCAGCTGCTGGGAATCCGGAAGACAAGGACGACGCCGCTACACCCTCAGTCCGACGGGATGGTAGAGCGATTCATTCGCACCATCGAGAACCATCTCCGAATAGTCGTCAGCGAGCACCAGAGGGATTGGGACAAACATCTTCCACTATTTCTCCTGGCCTACCGCGCCGCCGTGCATGAAGCCACCGGGTGCACACCAGCCCCGGTCATGTTTGGGAGGGAGCTCCGTCTACCCGTCGATCTTGCCTTCGGCCGACCTGGGAATGATCCGATCCCAGTAAGCCAGTATTGTCAAGAACTGGTCGACCAACTGGAGGACGTGCACGCGTTCGCGAGGAGGAAACTGCGGATCGAGACCGACCGAATGAAGACCCGATACGACCAGCAGACGGATTCCGGCGGATTCCACGAGGACGACCTGGTCTGGCTCTTCAACCCATTACGGAAGAAAGGCCTGTCACCCAAACTTCAGAAGTCCTGGGAGGGCTCGTACCGAGTCGTGAAACGGATCAACGATGTCGTCTACAGGATCCAGCGGAGCCCGAGGGCGAAGATGAAGATCGTGCATCGAGATCGCCTGGCAGCCTACGGAGGGACACAGACGGACCAATGATTGATCGGGACGATCAGCCTTTTTAGGAAGGGGGTGGTGTTACGGCTGTGTGTTTGTGTCATCGCTCGCCGCTTGAGTCACAACTGCCCCAGGGGCTGGGCTGTGGCCTGCTTCCTGTATTGCGTGTGCCTTATGCAACAGGGCTACTAAGACAAAGGGATAGTCCAGAATATTCGTGACTGGACCAGCGATGGAAACCTCGAGAAGCCGTGAACCCTGGATGGATCTGGAAGCATGTATTGAGTCACCGGCCTGCTATATAAGTGCGACCTGACAAGCAGGGGTTGTTGTTGTGTTTTACGAGCTAGTGTGAGCGTTTATTCTGAGCGACAGAAGTGTGGTGACTTGCGAAACCCCTAGTGTAGCGGCGAAGTGAGGAGCATACAGGGGACTGCCGTGTTCTGAGTGAGTGTGCTTTCACTGAGTGTCAGATATTGTGGTGTCGAAATCCAGTGACATTGTTTCTCCCAGCTGGTGAACAGCGCGCAGCAAGTACTGTAGTAGGCGCACATTAGGAAGAAGTTGCATGTAGTTCTGTCAAGGCCACTAGGCTCATTAGCGGCAGGATTAACTTCTGTGGTTTGTTGACAAGTGAAAGGGGCAAGAGCTCTCCACAAGCAGGAGACTTGAGGAAACTAGAGTAAGGTTCCTATTGTCTGTAATTGCTGATGAGTAGTGTAATTTTCTGGCCGCAATAAAGTTAATTACTTCTTTAAGCAGTAATTGGTATTGTGCTTCCTACCCACCGTAATCCAGTTAACAAAAGTGCCACTAGGGGGGTGGCACGTAACAATATGTTTCGACATGGTCGAGGTAAATTTGGTCTGTGTAATGGTGTTCCCTAATATTAATGTAAAGGACTGAAGAAGGAATTGACATGAATTCCGAAACATGTACCCATGAGACGCTAACTTAAAATTAAATGTGTGTTGATTAGGCGGAAACTTTGCAACTTGTTAAATTCAACATTGCAAGACATGGTCTCGGCAGCTGACGGAGCATGTCGGATGTCTCCTGGTTGCAGTCAGCGGGCAACGACCAGCCGAGTTATCTGTTGGGATAGAAAGTGTGGTATTTGGTGCGTGGGAGGAGATGGTCTTCCAGGCAGGCGTATCAGAAGTCACACAGGGGGGTAGTATGTAAGTAAATGAGAGTTTTTAAGGTACAGGGAAATATGACGGGATTGTCGGATGCTGTTGAGCACTAAATTGTCTCGATGCACCAAGGCCATTTTGGCAGCGCTGATGGGTTCCCATTTATCTCCAAGAGATGGGGGAGCGCTTGTATAGGGCTTGTTAGCTTAAGGCGTCCACGAGATAAAAGATGGGCCATCAGAATGCGAGACAGTCCTTCATGAAACTCATACATATCAGCACACGTGATTTCTGTTGACGGCCTCGCCATGTAAGATTTGTAAGTGTGTAATTTAAGGTAATTTGTACAAAGGTATTATTTGAGTGAGGAGAAATGGTCTCAATAGGCCAGTTTTTGTGAATAGCACACACAGGGAGGTAGAACTGGGTAAGTTCAGCAATCGACAGGGGTGCCCAATGGAGTTCATGAACACTATAGAAAATAAATTCGGGGAGAGGTTGGAAAATGGTAGTATTGAGTGGTGCCAGGTAGTTGAAATTTTAGAACAAGTGTTTGTGGGGGAAACGAGGAATTGGTTTGCTGTCTACAGAGACAAGTTTACTGATATTAATGATTTTAAAATGAAATTCTGTGAAAAGTTCTGGAATGAGGTTATTCAGTCGCAGCATCGTGAGGGAGTAGTGTGTGGTAAATATAACCCTAAAGGAAGCTCCACCATGACCGAATACTTTTTAGGGCAGGTATTAGTGTGTAAATATCTTGATGGCTTGAAGGAGGAAAGTGATGTGGTAAGGTTGCTACTTAGGCACTTTCCCTATAGGATCAAGGAGGCTGCTTGTATCCAGAATGTAAAGACTATATCACAAGTAGAAAATTTGTTAAGCACATTTGATGCACTAGGGAGAGGGGGTTATGAGGACAATTTCAATCGGAACCAGGGTAATAATAATAATAGACCTAATGAAGCCAGGCATCAGGAAGTTCAAGGGAACGGTGGCGAAGGGGCCAACGCTCAAAATAGGAATAATAATAATCAGCTAAATCAGAACACAGGAAATGGCTATGGGAATCAGTATCAAGGGAGGAACAATGATTTCAGGGGAAATCAAGGGAGGAACAATGATTACAGGGGAAATCAAGGGAGAAACAATGATTTCAGGGGAAATCAAGGGAGAAATTATAATGACAATAATTACAACCAGAATAGGGGTCAAGGAAGAGGACAGACTAGGGGTAGTAATATACAGCAAAACAATGACAACACAGCCCAGAACATCCAGACCAGTTCAGTAGTTAGTAGTACTACGGCCAGCTGTAGCGGTTCTTTAAACGCGAACCAGGCTGCGAAGTAAGGTCAGAATCTCAGTCTGTAGCATGCCCTGTCCATACAATTATACAGGAACCCTATGACCTAAATGTAAGAAATGAATTATTACATGAACTAAATGATGAAGGTATTATTCAGGAAGTGGTTAGTAAGAGCCCCATAGTTACATTTAACGTGTCCGAGGCGTACACAGATGTTTTAATTGATAGTGGTTGTATGAAGAGTTGCATAAGTAGTGCATTTTATGATAAAATGAAAGGAACAGGAGTAAATTTTGAGGAGATGCCAATTAAAAGCACTTTTGTTATCACAGCTGTTGGGAAGAGGTCTAAAGTAATTTCTAAGCAAGTTTTAGTAGACATTAAAATTAATAATCATGTAGAGAAGCAGATTTGCCTTGTAATTCCAAATTTAGTATTCAGTGTTATCTTGGGTTCAGAGTGGCTACGTAGAGTTTCTGGTAACTTATGTTATGATGTAGGGAGTTTGAAATTTAAATGGGGAGATTCTGAAGTAGAAGTAGCGTTCAATGACCATATTCAGAGGAGTAGTATTGTAGGTGTGATTTGTACTTTAAATGAGATATCGCCAGCCGTAGAGCGGGGTTCTCCATGTTTTGTGGGCAGTGTGATTACGAACGGAAGTCTAGAGGACTCGTTACGTGAGGCTGCATTTCAGGGAAATATAGAGGATGAACAGTGTGTTCGGCTCTATGATGTGTTATGGTGTAATAGGAGAGTTTTTGAGGATCGCATTGGTATGGCCAATTGCTATACACATTCATTGAACGTTATTGATAGGTCAGTATTCACAGGACATAGATATCCTGTACCTTTCGCTTATCAGAGTGCAGTTGAGGCACAAATTAATCAGATACTTGAAGATGGGATTATTGAGCACTCGAACAGTCCATATGTTAATTCTTTGATCACGGTACCCAAGACCGACGGCACTGTTCGTATTTGTTTAGACGCTCGTTTGGTTAACAGTAGAATTAGTTCAGATCAGCTGAAATCTATGTCAATAGAAGAATTAATGCAAACATTTGAGGGGAAGAAGTATTTCACTTGTGTAGATTTGAGTTCCAGTTTTTGGCAAGTGCCACTTATGTACGAAGATAGACCATTTACAGCTTTTAGTCATAAATATAACCTTTATCAATTTTGTAGAACACCTTATGGGTTAAAGAGTAGTTCAGCAGCTTTAATTAGGGCTTTAAACATCGCATTAGGGGATGACACAGGAGAGTTTGTAACCATTTACATAGATGATATGGTAATTAGTTCACGCAGTTTTGAGGAGCATCTACGTCATTTAAATATAGTTTTTCAGAAGTTAGATCAGGCAGGGTTCACTTTGAAGCTGTCTAAGTCGTCATTCTGTCAGTCAGAAGTGACATTTTTAGGTCATAGAGTGTCGAGTAGAGGTGTAACACCAGAAGAAAGTAGGGTTAATAAGATACTTAACGCAGAGGTGCCACAGAATGTTAAACAGTTAAAAACTTACCTGGGAATTTGCAACTTTTTCAGGAGGTTCGTTCTTAAATACTCAGGGTTGGTAGAACCATTCAGGGAATTGCTTAAAAGTGGGACTCGGTGGAGATGGGAGTCCAAGCATGATCAGGCTTTTAGAGCGCTGAAGGAAGGTTTTGAGAAAGCTGTAGTGCTGAAATATCCGTTAAAAGATAAGGAATATGTGGTTATGACAGATGCTTCACATATAGGCATTGCTGGAGTATTATGTCAGAAAGATGATGAGGGTAATCTGTGCATTGTATCTTTAGCCTCGCGAGGACTGACAGCAGCGGAGAAAAGATACACGATTACTGAGTTAGAGCTTTTAGGTATTGTTTTCAGTTTAGGGAAATTTAGAATGTATTTAGTAGGGGGGGGGGGGAAATTTGAGATCCACACAGATCACCATGCATTACTGTATATGAGGACTTGTAAACTCAGTTCTAACAGAGTTAGTAGGTGGATTCTTGCTCTGCAGGAATACGAATTCACAGTAAAATATATTAAAGGTAAAGATAACATTCTTGCAGACATGCTATCGAGGGACAGTAATCTATGTAGGGATTATCCTGTGGTTAAAGCAGAGGACGGTATTTTAATATGTGCATGTGTGGACAGTAGCAACAGGGCATCGTTACAGACACTGAGAAATATGCTAGGTAGAGCAACGTGATGACGTTCATTTAAAGGGAGCCACTTGCAAGGTTGGAAGCTGGTGACGCAGAAACATTTATAGTTTCCAAACGTATTGGGAAAACAGCATATGTGCTGGAGAATAGTGAGGGAAACAGATTATACGGGACGTATAATATACATAGTCTACGAAAATATGTGTCATAAAGTGAGTGTGTTTAGCTGGCGAGCCAGCCTATCAAATGAGTAAGTGTGGTATTTGGTGCGTGGGAGGATCTGGTCTTAAGGCAGGCGTATCAGAAGTCACACAGGGGGGTAGTATGTAAGTAAATGAGAGTTTTTAAGGTACAGGGAAATATGACGGGATTGTCGGATGCTGTTGAGCACTAAATTGTCTCGATGCACCAAGGCCATTTTGGCAGCGCTGATGGGTTCCCATTTATCTCCAAGAGATGGGGGAGCGCTTGTATAGGGCTTGTTAGCTTAAGGCGTCCACGAGATAAAAGATGGGCCATCAGAATGCGAGACAGTCCTTCATGAAACTCATACATATCAGCACACGTGATTTCTGTTTACGGCCTCGCCATGTAAGATTTGTAAGTGTGTAATTTAAGGTAATTTGTACAAAGGTATTATTTGAGTGAGGAGAAATGGTCTGTGTTGAGAACTAGTATTAAGTAGAATATGGTTAACGGGAACTTAACAAGACAGGGCGATTACGGCACAGAAATATTTGGTGTTATATGTAATGCGCATTTACTGTTTTTTTTTTCAGAAGTCAATATTAATTTAATCTACTTTAAAGAGAGATTAATTATTATGGTCACGAGGCGCTGCCACAGTAGTGTGATCGTGTGCTCAGTGATAAGTGAGATTAAATTTCACCATAAGGAGGGGACCTCCAGTGAAATTAGGGAGTTCTATGGAGATATAAATATATCAGAACACCTTCAATGCGTGTGATATGACATCATAAATACATAGTGCTCACACATTAATTATGTCTATTTCTCCAACATAGAGAAATTTGAGAGGCGGAAATATCCGTGGAACACTATTCCCTATGTAAAACATTGGACTGGTTGCAAAGTGCAATCCATAGTGACAACAAACTTTGACGCAAAGTGCGTGAAGAAAAAATATGAGTGTATATATCTGTAATTTAGGGTGATTTCATTTATGTAATATGTATTTTGGATGGGGTTTATTAACGTGTCTGGGATAATCGGATAATGGACCGTCGTCACGGTAAATCATCCGATGATCCGAGGCGAATATGTAACGTGTTTTTCGAGGGGTTTTATGCAACTGGCATAAGTCAGTAGGAAGCCATTCTATATTTATTTACACGGCAAATTGTTCAGCCAAGAGAATTTTTCATGTTAATTTATTATTATTATTATTAATTTATTATAATTATTATTTAGGTATTTTCGGAGCATTTTATAAAAATTATTAGCATTCAGATAGGTTTTCTATGTCTTAGAAAACGCTATCCAGCAAATTATTACGAACGACGATATCATAGAAAATTATCTGATTACGGAATTTTACGGAGTTTTCGTCAGTTAGGGTATATCGAGAGACGTGACTCACTGGGATTTCAAGTACACGCTTAATCTTGTCGAGAAGCATGACGCAATCTTGGGTCGCAAGGTCTAGAAAAGGCGAATTGTTGGGACGGAAAACGACTTCTCCCTCTCGCGCGCCGAGTGTAAAGAAACCAGAGGAGGGGAACTAGCGGCGTGCTCTGCCAATCAGTGAGGACGACGTAAGCTAGATGTCGGTACCATGGTGGGGGAGCCAACGTGTGGATATATCGTTCGACGCGCCGTGAAACGAGGACTATCTGTGAAATACTTGAGGAGTATGGATGCGCGTGCGAGTCGCTCCGATGTTCGGTGGAGTTAAGGACAATCTGTGTAGAACTTGCAGAGTACGGTCGCAAGTGCGTGTCGCTCCGATGTTCAGTGGAGTTAGCGACGAACTTTTGTAAAACTTGGTTGTACGAGTGTTTGAGTCCGAGGTACGGACCATAGAATTATCTAATCTACCAGAATATCATCAAATTCCGACGGAGATGACGACGTCCAGGAGACTGTGGGAAGCTCACAACATCATCAAGAACGAGGAAAATGCTTTGGCAATTTCCAGTGGTAAGCGCAAATGACGCGGAAATACGCAATCTCTCATTTTTCTTTGTTTTACATTTCATATTTCAGTAACTTCATAGCTTGGAAATAAGAGTAAAATCAATTTATCAGACTCCGTTTTCACGTAATTTTCTATCGGTAATATTCAAATCACAACGCTCCAATTTAAATTTTGTACTTATTATTATTATTAATTTTGCTATACTTGTTTTATATAATAAATTCATTTCTTTTACAATGCAATCTTTGCTTTCAGTAGGTAGCATTAGATATAGACCAATTCCTTCTCCTGATACAATTGTTTGTTGGGTTAATGATCAAATCATACCACGATCTGAGTGAATAGAGTCTTGAAGGTGTTCTGCCAGAGCTAGACGTTGTTAAATACAAATTTAGATTTCAACATTGCATTGAGGTCTTGGCGCCCATTAAAACAACATAGCTTAGGCAAAGGTAAACAGTTACATTTATCACCCAACAGTGTGGGCTAGCAAATCTGCTACAGTTTGTCTATTTTTGGTTGAAATCTTATTTTTATGTCTTTCAGTTTTTTTAATTTTTTGTTTTGTTTTGCAAGTCATCCAAGGTTATTTCTAATTCTTTCATATCTTCTCTAATTTCCTTAATCCATCCTACTTGTTGTTTCATATTCCAAAGTTTCTCAACAATTTATCTAGATAATCTGGTTTCCGGTGTCCTCATAATGTGACCAAAAAACGAAATCCGTTTCTTCCGAATAGTATCAGTGATGGGCTCCAGTTCATTTGGTACTATCCGCCATTGTCCATCTTTCTGATATGTTTTATTTATGCATGTTCTAGCTATTCTTCTTTCTACTTTTAAAATTTTGTCGATTCTGTTTTTGTGAGTAACTTTAAAAAGAGTTTCGCTTCCATATGTCACCTCTAGTTGAATCACCATCTTGTAATGTTTTAATTTTGTTGTCTGTAGTACTTTTTTCCTATCATTTTCTTTGTACCCTCCCCCAATTTAACTTAACTTAACAGTACACCTTTATGCTACTGATCATTTAGCTTCATTCCTAGGTTTAAGCAGTACTTACTACAGGTAAAGACCATAATTATGCCAAGTGTCACCCATTCTTATTCTGAATACAGCCTGTGAATTAAAGCAAAATGGAAAAGGCTTGAAGATTTTAATATCCACAAATCATGCTTACCGCATTGTTAATGGGGGTAAAGTCATGTTTCAGCACTAGGACACGAAACTTGACTTCTTGGCCTGGCTTGTATATTGTTTTGTCTGTCTCAATGAAGACTAAAAGTGGTTCATGCTGAATGCGTATCTCTTTCACACTGTTTATGACATAATCATAAGCATCATCAAAGCGAGCCTGCAGATGTAGACGGCCTCTAGTTTCTTGTGTGGGAGGGACAGACAGCTCCAAGCAGGAATCGGAACCTGAAACATATGAGAGTACATTTGGGAACACGACCATGATATGGGCATTGGACTAAGCTGCCAGAGTATTTTAACAAATTATTTTGGTGACAATGACAAATTGAGAGTTTCAGCTGTATTGTTCTATTGGTACAAGGTATTTAGGTGGGAAGTAGAGAATTACACGAACACATACAGTATGTCCAACTTCGTAAGCAGTTGCTCTATTATTAAGCTAACGCGGAGACAGGATAACTAGGGCTTGCTTCTGGGTCAAAATTACCGGTACATTGGGGAGTGAGGGCTCGGACATAATAAGACATGATCAATAAGAGCTAATATACCATCCCAAAGTTACAAAACTTCCTATCTACATTTTTAGCCTACTTTTCACATTTTGCAAAATTGATGAAGGCAAAGGTGTGTGTGTCTGTCTGTACTTCTAAACCGCGTTCCTTATCAACTCCTAAACGGCTACAGCTATCAAAACCAAATTTGGTATGAGTAAACACCTATACCAGGACATCACACGGCCATATTTGCAAATGATGTCAGTGCTACCAACCGCTGAAAAATTACAATTGCATTTTGAGTTCAATGTTGAATATCTCAGAAAGTATGCATCTGAACTGTTTGAAAATTGGCATACATATAGATAATACTATTTCAGATAAATTTTCAGAAGTCCATGCATGACAGTGTTGCCAACATGATTGTACACTTCATGATACGTCCATTCTTTAAAGACATGTAACTTTTACTGTATACCGGTACTATCAATCGATTTCAACCAAATTTCGTATGTGGTTTGTGCACCGTAACAGATATGACTATGTGCATTCTTTAGAGTCACCAGGGCTGCCAACTGTTGATAAATGTTTTTTATAAATTATTATCCTAGTCTCAATATATCAGAAAGTATGCTAAATTTTCCAAACTTATAGAACATAATATTCCAGATACATTCAGAGTAACCGATATACAACAGTGCTGCCAATATGATTCTATGCGTGCTGATAGTTTCAACGTTTAACTGCATGTGCATTGTGTACCTTAAGATATGAAACTACGCATATATTCAGAGTCTCCAGGGCTGCCAACTGTTAATAAATGCTCTCCATAATTTTAAACCCTAGTCTTAGTAAATCAGAAGTTCTAAACTTCACAAACTTACAGAACATAATATTCCTGGTGAATAATTTTGATAAACTTAAAGCAATTTTCAGTAAAATACCAGAGTTTGTGAATGTTGGTAAACAAATTAGCTGAGTGCATTTTCAGTGATAGATCTGAGTTCAATATGATTGATAGGATATATTGGAAGCAATAAAAGCAAGAGGTGATGCACTTAAAGAATTTGTTGATAAATGTCATAGTGGTTACCTCTTTGAAACGCAGATATTGAGTGGTTTTATTTTTCACAGTACAATCTTGTAGTCGGGTGAAGTAAGGTTATTTGGCGAGACAGGTAATTTGGTGATAAACTTTTAAAAGAATGCCACGACAAAACCTATTCTATTCTTGAGCTCGCCTGTTGTCTGAAGGGAGTCTTGGGTTTTTCCTTTGCTCTGAGCTCACATGTAATCCTTAGACCCTTCCACTTACTGAGTTATGCGATTTTGTAACACTTAGTGGCAGTGAATTGACAAGTGCTGACGTCTTAAATACAGTGTGCTCTTCAAGTGAAATTTAGTGTGTCAATATATCGTTTATTTTAGTAGGTCTTTGTGTCAATCTGTTCCTAAGAAAGTGAGTTATTTTAAACAGTGAGAGAAAAGTTGGATACCACAGACATTTTCGGCACAAACCTTAAGATAATACCGAAATATTTAAGCATTTTCTACTCAGCTGATGGTAAGCCACAATATTTATATTTATATTTTTATTTTTATATCAGATTTCGAGTCTGATTTCTTTAAATGTTTAAAGGAATGAGAATGTAATAGATATTAGAGTTGTAGGTAGTGTAAATTAACAAATTTCATAATTATTTTCAGAAAATAGACTATCACCAAATTACCTTACGGTAAAATGCCGGAAAAAAGACAACATGAAACGAAAGCCTGATATTGATGACGATGTAATCGTATACATGTGTGACGTGTGTTGTGAAAACTCATCATAAGACAAAAACTCCTGTGGAATGTAGTTATACAACTCTAGAAAGTAAAAACATGTTTAGATAACTATCACCAAATTACCTTCCTACTGTCACCAAATTACATATATGTATCACCAAATAACCTTACTCAAGTGGGTTGTAAAAAATGACATAGATTTCAATAAAAAATAATTACAAGAAGACATTGATGATCAAAACCTGTAGCTAACGGTCTGTTCTATATGATACATTGAATTTAAAGTAAATAAATTATGTATATTTATACTTAATATTGCTATAATATAAAATTAATGTGTCAATCGGCACAGATCTCCACGCCTAAATCCCCTAGTCTGGCATCGATCCCTAGCCTGTGGGAGAGATGTGAGCCTACCTTGGCATCGAACCTTGGTCCCTGAAATTAATGACTCTGGGAAATAATCATTTGGGTCAGCGAGTGAACTATGCAATTGCCTAACTAATTCAAGCTCGCTAAATGCGAGATCACCCTATCAGTTCCTACTCCCACGTCCATTCAAGCCAATCCACACCCAAGAAGACCACCCTATCAGTTTCCACTCCCACGTCCAGTCAATCCTTGAAGATGTTGACTTTTGAAGATGTTTACTTCTGAAGATGTTTGCCTCTGTGGATATTTACCCAATGCCCACCCAGTATCCAATTAAAATTCCAATCGGCGGGTGGCCAGATCTGGAGTGTTCCCAGATGTGACGTAAAGCGTCTCGCTTGGGTTACCGCCCATTTTCGTGCACTGACATTTCGCCTTTTCCGAAATAAGCCAATCGGCGCGCATATCGGTGTTTGGCGTCATTTTCAACAAAGACTACCCTTGTTCTAACATCGCGGGAATCTTCCGCGTTTAGTTTGAACTCTGCCTAGCAACTGCGGGCTCGGAGGTACCAACATAGTGGCAAGAAGAGTAACTGAAAAGACACGCAAATTTAAGATTCTCGGCAGTGTTTCGTGTGGCGAGCCTGGATGATTTTCCAGCAATTGTGAAGTGTGCAAGTGTCTTGGCAGGCTGACGCTTGTCATTCTGAATACCGACTTCGAAGCTTGCAGACGTGTGTAACGTGTGCGTCAGCGGCCGGGTGCGAAGATGTCACCTCTTCCACCAGGCCAGTTAACCAACCAACCTACAAATGTTTGAAGTAACCGTGTGCGATAATAAGAACTACCGTACTGAGAAGTAACATTTAACATTATTATTTTGGGTGGTTAGGGAATACATCTGTTGGCTGCGCGCGTGATATTCTTTTGCGCACAAGGGCTTCTATTCCAGTTTTGTTCATGTTTCTGTTTCATGGCGTGTACGAACTCGCAAGTAATATGGTTCTGTCACTCCGTGTGAATCCGGTGTCGATTAATTCGTGTAATTATCCGGGGGACCAGTCTTGTAAGATTTGTGTTTATGCAAAGCACTGTGTGGGGGATTAGGGAAGCATTTTTGGCTTTTATTTGTGTCTAATCCGGACAGTTTAACTGTTTTTAATGTAGTGTATTTTTAAGGGCAGCATGGCCAAGTTCGATTTTTGCATTGCGTTATTCTTTTGTTTGTGGTAACTCATTTGTCTATGGAACGAGTGTCTTTTGTTTTATGACAACATGGCGTCCTTGTGTTTACACCTAAGATGGTATCACGTGCGCGGCCGTGGAAGTCAGCTTAGTTGTGTAATGTTATGTTTATTTATGTTTATTATTATTGCTGTTTCATATTCGAGCTCTCCTCCCATCAAAATTTCAAATGGTTCTTTCACGTAAGTAATTGGATTGGGGGTTATTGCCTCGCGGGGCCTTACTGCCCCGGAGTAATCAGTATTCTCTGCAGTCAGTACCTGGGCTCTGCCGTATTAAGACGTAATTTGTCATTCGTCCGGTTCGATGCTTGGGCCTAGCGGTTTTCTCTTTAGTTGGTTCATTTAATTATTTTGTATCATTGTGGGGTTATGTTCCAGACTTAGTGATATCCCGCTTCTTGGTTTTTACCCTTCATTTTCGTGTTGCCATTATTTTACCCTCGTTTGGCAATGTCACCCCTTTGTTCGGAAGGGAGCGTTAATATGAATTTCCATTAAAGGATTCATCCACTTCTGATTATACTGTTAGTAGTTCAGTGTTAGTTTTGGGAGGTCACCTAACCTCATCCGGTTGAATATTTGTTTTACGCGGCGTTCTATTAAAGGGGCCGTCCCTACTTGGATTTTTAATTATTCATGTAATTCTGTATTTTATCCTGTGACCATTTCACCCGAGGTGAATGGGTAACCATTGTGTATAGCCTATAAGTTTGTACCATAGTGATTTAGTGTCTGTTTTATTGCTAGGCACTTGCTTAATCTATGTAATGAGGCGTGATTGCTTTTGATTTACCTTGTCTGTATTCCTTGAAATTATATAGTTATTCCCTTAAATGCAACTTCTTTCTCTTAGCATACGAAACCTTAGGTAACCTATTCCTAATTGCGGCCTCTGCGTACGAGGTCCTCGTCCATCCCCGAGCTTGTCTCGAATAAGGCCCCGTGTAGTAGTAGTGGCGCATGGGGGGTACAGTGGTACCAGAGCGTGGTTTATCTATCCGTATATAGGTTATGTTAGGTTGTCGTGGTTAGGAGTGTAGAACCATTTCAAATTTGTTTTGCTTACCTATTGTAAGAATTCTATATACCTTGTGTAATCTCTCTATTATCATTTTCATGTACGATGAGCCGCCCTACACCAATTGTGGAATATCTCTCTCCTGAGGAAACTGTTTATGAGCTGTGGATCAGAGGTATTGAGGATTCAGGAGACAGCGACCAGAACCGTTTACGTCTTTCTGCTGGTACTGATTTAGCTGTAATACCTCCGGTGCTGAACGTTGCATCATTCCAGGCAAGTGTGTCCCAGATTGTTGAGGAGGTGGATTCTGTAGTCAATATTGCAAACTTTATTGGGTTTGGTAGTGCTAGTGAGCCTCAATTAAATAGGTTACGAGCCCAGATAACATATTTGTTTTACCGCATTGGTGATATTTTAACTGTGTCAAGTCATCGTTCCGTTAGTGAATTAAATATTTTAACTAGTTGTCAGGGAAGCCTCCGTGGCTTAGGCGGCAGCACGCCGGCCTCTCACCGCTGGGTCCGTGGTTCAAATCCCGGTCACTCCATGTGAGATCTGTGCTGGACAAAACGGAGGCAGACAGGTTTTTCTCCGGGTACTCCGGTTTTCCCTGTCAAAATTTCATTCCAGCAACACTCTCCACTATCATTTCATTTCATCTGTCATTCATTTAATCATTGCCCCAGAGGAGTGCGTCAGGCAGCCGGCACAGTCCATATCCTCGCCGCTAGATGGGGGCTTCATTCATTCCATTCCTGACCCGGTCGGAGACTGGAAGCAGGCTGTGGATTTTCATTTCAACTAGTTGTCAGGAGAAGTTGGTTGAATGTGCCAATCATGTATTCGAAGATGAGGTTGTAATTATTTCGGGGGGCGAGCTGTCTTCATCAGCTCATGCTCGTTCCGATGTTGAATCGCATCCTGGTATCGGTGTAAACGCTAGTAACGTTCTTGAAGTGCCTAATGTGAATAATGTGTCAGCCGTTGAGGCAACGTGTAACTTACCTGTTCGTGATTTCTCAGCCGAACAACAATGGCAATGCTCGAGTAACTTATAATCCCATTGTGTCGACTTTCTCTTTCCCTGTCAATGGGAGGAATCCCAGTCGTGCTTTAGCTTCGTCTGTTTTGCCTTTTTCCTTGCCTGTTTCGTCGACAATTTATAGTAGCCCAAGAGCAAGCTGTAACGTAAGCTCTGCCCTACGCGTGAGTTCAGTACAAGATGTTGTGCCGAACAACAATGGCAATGCTCGAGTAACTTATAATCCCATTGTGTCGACTTTCTCTTTCCCTGTCAATGGGAGGAATCCCAGTCGTGATTTAGCTTCAGAGTCTAGCCGGGTACCGAACCTTGGTCCCGACTTGCAACGTAACCATTCTGTAGAAGTGCATGCTGCACAACAGGGTTGTTCTAATTCGTCGATCGCTTCCACGTTGCCAATTTACTCTGTTCGCAACCTTATTTCAAACGTTGCTCGGTCGTGTTCAGGTGTCCCATCTGCTCACAGGCACTCTGCTCCTGAGGTAGATTTTCCTATTTCTAATTCTTACCCTCAATCTTGTAACTCTTTTCGTCGTGCGTGTGGACATGGGGTTCCGCACTGTGAATCGAATCGTGATGGTCCTTTTCGCCCCAATAGTTGGGGATTTTGTGATAATGTACCTACTCTTCATCGTCCTGCTGGTGTGATGCCTGCATCATCCAGTCCGAACCGTCAGAATGTGAATTTTGGGAAGTTAAATCATCCTTTGACCAGTTGCGTTACGAAGTAGAAAGAGTTCACTACCGATGCTGTTGATGGGGTTGTTAGGTTTCTGCGTGAACTTGTGGTTATCCACGAATATGCAGGTGTATCTGGAGTGTCCGATGGACAAATATTTCAACTGGTATTTCCTTTTACTTCGGGAGTAATGCGTAGTAAGGTCGTTGAGGCCATGTCAACCGGGGTGACCCTGGATTTGTTTCTGAGAGATGTGCTAAATTTCTTTGTCCCTGCAAGACTGATGGGTTCAGTGACGCAGCAGTATTTTTACCGGGTTCAAAACCTGGGTGAGTCTCTGAACTCGTACGTCCAAGATATTTTAAAGTTTGCTAAGGTTTTTGGTTTGCCCCTGTCAGAAGGAGAAATCGTTTCAAATACACACATCAAAAAAAGTTTTGCATCACCTCGGTTCCCAGATCTCCGGCATATAGACGTTGACTGTGTATATTGTATCAAAGATACAGTCCCTTTGACTGTTCATAGATGTCACTAAAACTGCTCAAAGATGTAAACAACCATGCATGAGCAGGGCCTATTAGACGGAGGGGGTACGACAGCCGATCAGTTCCAGTCATTCCACCAGGACGAAGGTACGCTGCTCATGTTGTCTGTAGTTCTACCATGCCTAGAAGGTCAATACCGCAGTTCGATCGCGTTACTTTGTGTCAAGAAGGGCTCTCAACAAGGGAAGTTTCCAGGCGTCTCAGAGTGAACCAAAGCGATGTTGTTCGGACATGGAGGAGGTACAGAGATACAGGAACTGTCGATGACAGGCCTCGCTCAGGCCGCCCAAGGGCTACTACTGTAGTGGATGACCGCTACTTACGGATTGCCGCTCGGAGGAACCCTGACAGCAATGCCACCATGTTGAATAATGCGTTTCGTTCAGCCACAGGACGTCGTGTTTCAACTCAAACTGTGCGCAATGGGCTGCATGATGCGCAACTTCACTCCCGACGTCCATGGCGAGGTCCAGCTTTGCAACCCCGACACCATGCAGCGCGGTACAGATGGGCCCAACAACATGCTGAATGGACCCCACAGAATTGGCATCACGTTCTCTTCACCGATGAGTGTCGCATATGCCTTCAACCAGACAATCGTCGGAGACGTGTTTGGAGGCACCCTGGTCAGGCTGAACGTCTTAGACACACTGTCCAGCGAGTGCAGCAAGGTGGTGGTTCCCTGATGTTTTGGGGTGGCATTATGTGGGGCCGACGTACGCCACTGGTGGTCATGGAAGGCTCCGAAACGGCTTTACGATACCTGAATGACATCCTCCGACCCATAGTGCACCCATATCGGCAGAATATTGGAGAGGCATTTGTCTTCATGGACGACAATTCTCGACCTCATCGTGCACATCTTGTGAATGCGTTCCTTCAAGATAACGACATCGCTCGACTACAGTGGCCAGCATGTTCGCCAGACATGAACCCTATCGAACATGCCTGGGATATGTTGAAAAGGGCTGTTTATGGACGTCTTGACCCACCAACCACTCTGAGAGATTTACGCCGAATTGTCGTTGAGGAGTGGGACAATTTGGACCAACAGTGTCTTGATGAACTTGTGGATAGTATGCCACGACGAATACAGGCATGCATCAATGCAAGAGGACGTGCTACTGGGTATTAGAGGTAGTGGTGTGTACTGCAATCTGGACCACAAATGCTGAAAGTCTAGCTGTATGATGGTACAACATGCAATGTGTGGGTCTCATGAGCAATAAAACGAGCTGAAATGTTGTTTGTGTTGATCTCTATTCCCTTTGTATTTAAAGGTTCCGGAACTCTTGGAACCGAGGTGATGCAAAACTTTTTTTGATGTGTGTATTATCGGTGGGATCACACCGGAGTATAGGTCGTATCTAAGTCTTGGGTTACGCCCAAGCAACATTAAGGATTTGTGTGCTGCCGCCATTCAGGCGGAGTCAGTACGCCAAGCGGATGCACAGAGACCTAACCTCAGCGTGTCTCCGCCCAAATTTAGACCACCTCGACAACAGGGGAACTCCAGTGGTGGAAATAATGGTCGCCCATTTAAGTGTACTATTTGCGGACGTTTGGGTCATTCTGCCCGTTTCTGTCGGCAAAATACTAACTGACTGGACCCGACCAGGCATCGGAAGGTTCACCCCGCCAAGGAAGAGTTGAGCAAAGTTGTCACGGAGATGGTTGACGAAGTTGAAGAGGATTTTGGGTGTTCTGATGTCTGTTCGAGGATTTCGTTACCTTCACATTTTCCTTCTCCTACCACTGTAATTTCTGTTAATGACGCTTCGGTCATTGCCTTGTTGGATTCTGGGAGCGCTCCTTCACTTCTGAGCGAGGAATGGTGTAACTCGATGAAGTCTATTTGTAAGCTGCCTTCGTTGTCTACTGTAAAATCTAAATTGATGTCTGCTAATTGTTCTCGTCTAGAGGTGTTGGGTGCCGTTAAGGTAAAGATTCGCATCCAAGGGTTTGCCTGGAAGTTTTCTCTTTGGGTGGTACGAAACCTCTCGTGTCCGGTCATACTTGGCGCTAATTTCTTTGCTTATGTGGGGTAGTTGCTAGATATTCAGGATGAGTTCTTTTGGTTCAAATTTTGCCCTGACTTAAAATTAAGATTTTTTCATTCTGTGAGATCAGCTGTTTGTGCCCAGGTGGGCGATGTTGATGAGGTGAGCCCTCAGCCTGCCAGTGTGGAGACTCTGGATTTGGGTAACCTGACTGTAGTGCAAGGGAATGCGATTCGTGAATTGTGCAGAGATTTTCCTCGGGTGCTCACCGATAAATTGGGGGTCACTACTGTTCTGAAGTACAAAATTGAGGTTACCGACACTATTCCGGTGAGGCATCCTCCCTATCGATTGAACCCTCCTAAAATGATCGAGCTAAAAAGGATTATTGACCAGATGCTGGCGGACGGAGTAATCCGACCATCAACTTCTGCGTACTCTTCACCTATGTTCTTGGTTCCGAAGCCTAATGGTGGATTTCGGCCGGTGGTGGACTTCAGGTGTTTGAATAAGAAGGTTGTCCTGGAGTCTATTCCTTTACCTGACTTGCATTCCTGTTTTTCGTGGTTCCGTAACGCTAATTTCTATAGCCTCCTCGATTTAAAAAGGCTTATTACCAGATACCGTTGGCGGAGGAGTCAAAGGGTTTGACTGCCTTTGCAACAGACTGGAACTTGTATGAATTCCAACGTGTCCCGTTCGGTTTGTCAACAGGGGGGGGGGGGCGTACTGAGTCGGTTGTTGGACAAGGTGTTTTCTGGAATTAAATTTGAGTTTCTCTATCATTACCTTGATGACGTAGTCATGTATAGCGAAACGTTCGAAGATCACCTCAAGCATCTGCGTGAGGTTTTTGAGAGGTTGGAAAATGCAGGCCTCACTGTCAAGCTTTCGAAGGTTTCGTTTGCAAAGCCGGAAATTTCGTTTTTGGGCCACATAGTTTCAGCTGTTGGCGTGTCGGTCGACCACTCCCGCACCCAGGGGATCCGAGATTTCAAGCCACCAGTGAATGTCAAGGGTGTCGCCCGTTTTGTGGGCATGGTGATTTTTTTTCGTAAGTTTGTCCCCAATTTCGCTCAACGTGCCTTGCCGTTGAATGTGTTGCGCCGATCTAATGTTAAATTTGAATGGGGGGCTTCTCAGCAGGCCGCCTTTGAAGACTTAAAATCTGCCTTGTCAAATGCTCCGGTGCTGGCTGTACCAGATTTTTCTCGCCCGTTTATCGTGCAGACTGTTGCCTCCTTGGGAGCCATTGCAGCCGTGCTATTACAAGATGGAGAATTCGGTCGTCAGCCGATAGCTTATGCTTCGCAGACCTTGTCGTCTGCCGAGACAAAATACTCTGTCTACGAGTTGGAGGGATTGGCAGTGATGTTCGCCTTGGAACGTTTCCGCATGTATGTTGAGCATGTTCATTTCGAGTTGGAGACTGAAACCAGGCTCTCAGCTGGGTGTTAGCTAGACCACGGACCACCGGGCGCATTGCTCGCTGGGCCACACGAATTTCTTCCTTCCAGTTTACCGTTCGCCACATCCGTGGGAGCGAGAACGTCGTTGCTGATTCGCTGAGCAGGATGTACGAGGAGGTGCCCGCGAAAACCAGCGACCCCCTCCCTTCTGTCCCGGATGTTTGTGCTGTTAATTCCGCACTTCATATCTTGATGAACTCTCCCTTGCTTTTCAAGGATATCGCTGTACATCAGAAGGAGGACAAGCAGTTGGAGGAACTGATTTCGAAACTTGTTTCCGGGGAGATTGTTAAGCATTATCTATTAAAATCTGGAGTCTTGTGTTGCCTTGCTAGGCATGATGGAAAACCAAAAATTGTCTTGCCATCTCAGTTGGTCGATGGGATATTGAAGTATTTCCATGAGTCGCCCGTTGGGGGGCATCTTGGTATATTTAAAACTCGTCAAAAGATACGACAGTCATTTGTTTGGAGAAACATGGATAAGGACATTCGTCGTTTTGTGCTGGGTTGTAGAAATTGTAATGTGAGCAAACCTGCTGTAAACTCTTAAATTGGTTCTCTGTCTTCTGAACCTGCGTCCCGTCCTATGGAAAGCGTCTTGATCTATTTTGTGGGCCCGTTCCCGCGGTCTCGATTAGGCAACCGATTCGCGCTGGTGTGTGTTGACGGATTCTCCCGTTTCAGCTGGATTTTTTTCAACTAGATTGTGTAACTCATCTACCGTGATGAAATACTATTTTCACTTCCAATGGTCCGTGTCAGTTCCTGGTGTCTGACAATGCCAAGGCTTTCACTTCGCACCAATTCCGTAATTTCTGTTTTGATTATTCAATTGCTCACGTGACCACCACTCCCTATTATCCGAATCCGAGCCTGGCTGAACGGGTAAATCGTAACCTGAGAGCCGCTTTGATTGCTTATCACCTTGACAATCACGCAAGATGGGATTCATCCCTACATTGGTTAGCTTATGCATTTAATACTGCGGTACATGAGTCCCATGGGAAGACTCCCTTCTCCCTTATGCACGCTTTCGTGCCCAATTCCCCTCTGACCAATCTGTGGTCGATCCACGAGTTGCTCCCTGATCAGCCGAGCGCTGACAGTGTTAAACAAAATGGAAAGAGGCTCAGAAGGCTATTAAGATTTCACATGAGAAGCTAGCTGAAAGGTACAATCTGGGGCGTACTGCTTGTAAGTTCAAGGTAGGGGATAAAGTGTATGTGAAGAATTTTCAACCCAAGGTTGCTGGTCGTCAGGTCTCCGGAAAACTCAAACCCCGGTATAGGGGGCCGTACGAAATTTTGTCCTTCTTAACGCCGGTGACTGTATTGTTGAGTGACGGCATTAAGAAGCGAATTTTCCGCACTCATCTGTCCTACCGCAAGGCAGCTGGTGAGCATGCGACTGATGACTAAGAATCATGTTTAGTGTAATTTCATGACTCGTAAACTCCTTTTGCTTAAGGTGACTTCCGGGATGGCTAAGGTTAGGTTGTTAAGGGGAATTGTAAAGGTTTTAAGCCAAAATGTGGGGGGGGGGGGGGGGGGGAGTGTAACGAACTGTGGGTCTTGGAATTCATGTGCGAGAGTCATCCGTGGGTTGACTATTTGACTCTTGAGTGAGCCGTGACGTTCAGAAGCTCTTTAATTGAGGTGTGGGCAATGCCCAATAAGGGGGTCGTTCCTTCGAAGGTGCATATGTGATGGTCGGTGGTGACCGTTTTCTGGTTCGGTCTCTGGGTCTGGTTGAATGTTTCAGTGGAGTCTTGGATGCAGCGGAAGAACGGTGCCATACTATCAGTGTCCTGTGGCCACGGTCAGCTGGTAGGAGGGTACCGTGGCAAATTAACGTCATGGGGGCCAACTCTCGGTGACGGCTGGCGGTAATCTGAGAGGATCCTCATCTGTCACCTGCCTGTTCCATGGTTCCCTTCTGGATCAGCGTTAAAATCATCAACACGCCTGGCTCATCACCACACCGGTCCCATGGTTCTCATCTGGATCATCGTGGATGAACAGCACCACATCAGTCCCATGGTTCTCTTCTGGATCATCGTGGAAAAACATCAACACGTCTGGGTCATCTCCACTCCGGTCCCTTGGTTCTCATCTGGATCACCGAAAGAAATTTCAGCAAACCTGTCCCATGGTGTTCGTGTGGGTACGCTGGTACGGAAATGGGAAGCCGTCTCTACGCCTCACCCCATGGAGACAGTTGTGGGGGGGGGGGGGGGAGGAGGTTGTGCCAATCGGCACAGATCTCCACGCCTAAATCCCCTAGTCTGGCATCGATCCCTAGCCTGTGGGAGAGATGTGAGCCTACCTTGGCATCGAACCTTGGTCCCTGAACTTAAAGACTCTGGGAAATAATCATTTGGGTCAGCGAGTGAACTATGCAATTGCCTAACTAATTCAAGCTCGCTAAATGCGAGACCACCCTATCAGTTCCTACTCCCACGTCCATTCAAGCCAATCCACACCCAAGAAGACCACCCTATCAGTTTCCACTCCCACGTCCAGTCAAGCCTTGAAGATGTTGACTTTTGAAGATGTTTACTTCTGAAGATGTTTGCCTCTGTGGATATTTACCCAATGCCCACCCAGTATCCAATTAAAATTCCAATCGGCGGGTGGCCAGAACTGGAGTGTTCCCAGATGTGACGTAAAGCGTCTCGCTTGGGTTACCGCCCATTTTCGTGCACTGACATTTCGCCTTTTCCGAAATAAGCCAATCGGCGCGCATATCGGTGTTTGGCGTCATTTTCAACAAAGACTACCCTTGTTCTAACATCGCGGGAATCTTCCGCGTTTAGTTTGAACTCTGCCTAGCAACTGCGGGCTCAGAGGTACCAACATAGTGGCAAGAAGAGTAACTGAAAAGACACGCAAATTTAAGATTCTCGGCAGTGTTTCGTGTGGCGAGCCTGGATGATTTTCCAGCAATTGTGAAGTGTGCAAGTGTCTTTCAGCGGCCGGGTGCGAAGATGTCACCTCTTCCACCCGGCCAGTTAACCAACCAACCTACAAATGTTTGAAGTAACCGTGTGCGATAATAAGAACTACCGTACTGAGAAGTAACATTTAACATTATTATTTTGGGTGGTTAGGGAATACATCTGTTGGCTGCGCGCGTGATATTCTTTTGCGCACAAGGGCTTCTATTCCAGTTTTGTTCATGTTTCTGTTTCATGGCGTGTACGAACACGCAAGTAATATGGTTCTGTCACTCCGTGTGAATCCGGTGTCGATTAATTCGTGTAATTATCCGGGGGACCAGTCTTGTAAGATTTGTGTTTATGCAAAGCACTGTGTGGGGGATTAGGGAAGCATTTTTGGCTTTTATTTGTGTCTAATCCGGACAGTTTAACTGTTTTTAATGTAGTGTATTTTTAAGGGCAGCATGGCCTAGTTCGATTTTTTGCTTTGCGTTATTCTTTTGATTGTGGTAACTCATTTGTCTATGGACCGAGTGTCTTTTGTTTTATGACAACATAGCGTCCTTGTGTTTACACTTAAGATGGTATCACGTGCGCGGCCGTGGACGTCAGCTTAGTCGTGTAATGTTATGTTTATTTATGTTTATTATTATTGCTGTTTCATATTCGAGCTCTCCTCCCATCAAAATTTCAAATGGTTCTTTCACGTAAGTAATTGGATTGGGGGTTATTGCCTCGCGGGGCCTTACTGCCCCGGAGTAATCAGTATTCTCTGCAGTCAGTACTTGGGCTCTGCCGTATTAAGACGTAATTTGTTATTCGTCCGGTTCGATGCTTAGGCCTAGCGGTTTTCTCTTTAGTTGGTTCATTTAATTATTTTGTATCATTGTGGGGTTATGTTCCAGACTTAGTGATATTCCGCTTCTTGGTTTTTACCCTTCATTTTCGTGTTGCCATTACTTTACCCTCGTTTGGCGATGTCACCCCTTAGTTCGGAAGGGAGCGTTAATATGAATTTCCATTAAAGGATTCATCCACTTCTGATTATACTGTTAGTAGTTCAGTGTTAGTTTTGGGAGGTCACCTAACCTCATCCGGTTGAATATTTGTTTTACGCGGCGTTCTATTAAAGGGGCCGTCCCTACTTGGATTTTTAATTATTCATGTAATTCTGTATTTTATCCTGTGACCATTTCACCCGAGATGAATGGGTAACCATTGTGTATAGCCTATAAGTTTGTACCATAGTGATTTAGTGTCTGTTTTATTGCTAGGCGCTTGCTTAATCTATGTAATGAGGCGTGATTGCTTTTGATTTACCTTGTCTGTATTCCTTGAAATTATATAGTTATTCCCTTAAATGCAACTTCTTTCTCTTAGCATACGAAACCTTAGGTAACCTATTCCTAATTGCGGCCTCTGCGTACGAGGTCCCCGTCCATCCCCGAGCTTGTCTCGAATAAGGCGCCGTGTAGTAGTAGTGGCGCGGGGGGGGGGGGGGGGGGTACAATTATCACCAAATTACCTTACTTTACCCTATCAGATATGAAAGAACAAAATGCAGCAAGTTCGGAAATTGGAGGTTCGAATCCCTGGACTGACAGTGGCTACCCTGAGTTTATTTATTTTCCACACTCTCTCCAGGCAAATGCGGGGACAGCAAATCCCGCGGCGCCTACCTCATTCCCGATCCTGTGGTTAAGTGTAATAGCCCTCCCTAACTTCACCTCAATAAAGGCGCCAATAAATAAATAATATTTACAGTTAAATACACTACTAGAGTCACCACAAAACACAGGTTATCAGTCAAATCGAACAAACACTCAATACACGTCGCTGATGAACAATATACCCCAACCCCTAAAACGAATTAACAACAGTTCAATAATTGATGAAAGCCTTCACTTATCAACTGTCCGCATCGTGGCGCAACCGGGTGAGTTAGCCGTCGTCGTTACGGCATGACTGCTGGCAGTCGCTCACATCCGGTAGGCGAGGAGGTTCGAATCCCCCCGCCGGCAACCTTGAAGATGGTCTTCTGTGGTTTCCCATCTTCCTTCCAGACAAATGCCGGGGTTGGTTCAACTCCTCGTCCTTACATCCAAAATTTTCCTCCCCAACGGTACTTGTAGCTCACCCATTGGGTGTCCGTCTCGAAGCAGCTACAAAACTGGCGAGCCGAACATGTCCTCGGACACTCCCGGTACTAAAAGCCATACGCTAAAAAAAATCGTGGCGCAGTGCCCCTGAGGTCTGGGTTCGATTTCCGGCTCTGCCAAGAAATGTAATTATGATCTTAGGACTGGAACGAGGTTCACTCATTCCGTGAGGCAAAATTGAGAAGAAGTTGGTTCTATTCCCACCTCAGCCTTTCTGGAAGTGGTTTTCTGTGGGTTTTCACTTCTAATAGGCCTATATTACAACCTACTAGCAACCTACCCCCGGCTTCGCCCGGGAACAGTTATGAATGAATTAAGTGATAAGCGCTTTTTTGGATGTCAATGAACTACGA
Organism: Meconema thalassinum; assembly: GCA_946902985.2. Lineage (NCBI taxonomy): Eukaryota > Metazoa > Arthropoda > Insecta > Orthoptera > Tettigoniidae > Meconema > Meconema thalassinum. The sequence continues at coordinate 17,303,069 of OX336392.1, forward strand.
CCTATATCCGATTTATGTCTCGGCATGATGGGTTAAAATCACCAACTGGACTATTAATTATATTAGCATGGAGATGCATGTGCAACGAATTCTTGTCAGACGTAATTTAAGAGTGGCGAGGTGCATGAAACACACATCCCCCTTCCGTCCAATAACCTAGATGTCAGGCCCTTGAAACAGCTATAGCCTAATACTCCCTGTATAATGTATATGCAATTGTAATTTAAGGATATATCAGCAGTGGTATAATATTATGTGGAAATTTCATCTCAAAAAGTAAGCACACGAAATAACCTCATCCAAAAACTTTGCAGCACTAGTTGGGGAGCATCAGCAGATACGATTCGAACCTCTGCACTCAGTTTAGTATATTCTGCAGCTGAATATTGTGCGCCGGTATGGATGAACAGCCCCCACGTAAAGAAGGTAGACACTCAGCTCAACATAGCCATGAGAACCATCTCCGGTTGTATAAGACTACTCCACTCTACTGGCTCCCAACACTCAGCCACATAGCCCCTCCAGTGTTAAGAAGACAGGATGCACTAAGGAAGGAATATTCTAAAATAATGAACAACCCTGCACTTCCAATCCATGACGACATTCCCACTCTGGCAATAAACCGGCTCCGGTCCAAGAATCCACCCCTGCGACTCGCTCAACAGCTTGCTGATAGTAATTTCAACATTGCAGCTAAATGGCGTGAAACATGGACTAGAAATGCCTCGTGACCTCATTGATCCTGTAAAGAAAATCAAGGGCTTTGAACAACCGCGGCATATATGGAAGACCATTAACCGCATCCGTACAGGACATGGAGTTTGTGCGTACAACCTGCACAAATGGGAAAAGCGGCCAGACCCCTGATGTGATTGTGGTTCACCAAATCAGACCATCAGGCACATTGTTGAAGACTGCAAAATAAGAGCATACCTAGGTGACCCTATCGACTTTTCCAGTGCTACACCACCGAGCCTGAACTGGATCAATAGTCTGGTCATAAGGTTATAGGTCGATATCTGTGCTTGTGTGTACTTTTTATTATTATTATTTTTATTATTATTATTATTTGTTATTATTATTGTGTAATGCCATACGCTAAATAAATAATATTATGTGGATAATTATAGGGAAGGAGTCGCCACAATTGGTCAGTAATTACGGGAGATAACTTATGACAATTTTAATACAGTACCGGTATTCATTAGCGGTAAGTTTGTCTCTCTTCCTACGCGCGGGGACCTCTTGGATAGCCTACAAGACTCACCTGCTGTGAGGTGGTACTGTGAAGAAGCGATCTTGTCATCCGACTCGGCTCGCAGAACGTCTATCTCCACATGTGCCGAGCCTGTCACGTTATGGAACGATACACACACCGTCTCTGTGGTCCCTGCGAGCAGTCGCTTCGGGGCTGTCAGCAGGAATCCTCTGGAACACAAGAACAACAATATACTGTACTGGTTAATCTCGCGATCATCAGCCTTTTTTCGTAGAATCCGAACCACAGGACATGGCATTTCGCTTCGAAAATCTCACGTGCATTGACCGAGAATCAAATCCGGTCTGCCTTGGTCAGCTTGACTCTATAGGGAGGAGATAATGTTATGCAGCAAACTAGCACAACGATGTGGAACTATTGCAAGATACGCTACCCAGCAGGATGTGCCAACAGCCCGCTGATGATCCTGACTTGATGCACATAAGCAAAAACCCGCAACAGACAAGACATAAACCTTAAAAATTGGTTGGAGTTCGATTTTAAGGTAATCGCATTTGAAGGTCTAAACAAGTTCTGTATAATACGATAACTGGCTTTGGTATAGACTGACCTCGATGTCTTGTTGTTTATTTTAGGGGCTGCGACATCGTGGTCATTTATAGCCTCATGTATTTGTGTGATAACCTGTGTTATTGTGATGGCTGTACTAATGTATCTGTAAATTAGGGATAGTATTGGGAAGGAGGCAGCCGTGGCCTTACGTTAAGAACTATCCCAGCATTTGCCTGGAATTGAGGTGAGGGAAACCACGGAAAATCACTTCCAGAATGGCTCAGTTTTACCACACGAGGCTGTGAGTGTACCCAGTTCCAGCACTCAGACCATAATTAAAATTTCTTGGCAGAGCCAGGAATCGAACCCAGATCTCTGGGGTGACTGCCAAGGACGCTAGGCCATGATGCCAGAAGCCCCTAAATGAATTAACAACATATCAAGAATAAAGTTGTCAGGCTTTGTTCCTAATGGTCTTTCTTTTTGTAAATCAATGCTCTGCAATTGAAATGTTTCATTTGGTAACCCTGAGACCCACTTGTACAGTGAGCTTCTCATTGCATCGCTGAAAGCTAATTTTAGTTGACGCTGCGGAACATGATCGCCGCGCCTCGCCGCATGATTCATGCCTTCTTGGTTACTCTGTGAATAAGATGCTCATGCACTTTATGACGTCATCTCACCGGCGTCTCATTCTCACCCTGGAGCATGCGAGCACCACAGTGCTCTTTAAATGAAATTTGGTGCTCTCGTCATATGAGCCAAAAAGTATTCGCAAGCAGAAGCTACTCTGGTTGGTTCCTCAGTTTAAGGGGGGGAGACAACGCGGTCATGTAGCCCCGTGTACTTTGGGTATGTGTAGAATCTGTCTGATAACCAGTGCTAATAGTGATGACTGTATTAGTTTGTGTTATCTATTTTTAATTCAAGTAAGGACTGCAGACGATAAATTCAAGTACAGGGTCTTTATATGTATTTGCTTGGCAAGGACATTCTCGCTCACGCGCTCCACCTGTGACGCCTCAGTTCCCGGCTACCGTGCGCGCATATGTACGGCAGAATACGGTGCTTAAAATCAGTATCATGCATTTTTACTCACCATGTTTACAGTAGATGCTAAAAATGTTCCCCATCCGCTGCCAAACATAATCAGCTTTCGGTTACTCCGGTTAATTTAGCTTCAGTAAGGAAATAACGACCTTTAGTAAATTTTTATTGTTTACTCTTAGCCAGTTTTTTAATTGTCCGATTTATAGGAATGAGTCTCCCTGGAAATGTTACCCAACTTTTGTCTCGTTCTAGTGCACGAGTTCCTGCACTTTATGTACGTATTGTGCAGATATACACGTTCACGTAACGAATACTTCAAATAAGGCATTACAGCACTATACACAATCACAATAAAACACTATACAATACGATATACAGTACACAGTAGCTTTATAAAACACCCAATGAGCTCGGAGGGCACACGTCTACCGCAGCAAGAGCGTGGGAATACGGCCAGAGACCACGCGCCAACCTGTAACAGCGAGATATTGGCCGGGGATCGCCTTGCCAAGCGAAAATAAAGACTCTGTACCGTAGTTCCTACTTTTGCCACCAAATACTACCGTCCACGACACCTAGCCTGCGGACTTGGCTACTAGATGGCATCGCAGTCAGCACCTGACGGCGAACGCTGGAACTAATAGAGCGTTATCAATTCTAACCTACAAATTGTTGCTTCACACAAGTGTAGTTAGTGGAAGGTTCTTTTTCATGCCATAAATCCATGACATGGGACCGCCGGCTTTTCTTCCCCTTCGAAGGCAGGCATACTGAGGAATTTTTAACGCTCTTAAAAAAAACAACAACTTCAGCCGGGTTTGAACACGTCACCTTGGGCATAGAAGCTCAGCCCGTTTAACATTTGATTGCCGCTGAGCCTGGCTGCGCCACCGTTTGCTGATTATTGTAGCAGGAGCCCCGCGGGGTAAAGAGGGGAACACAGTGATGATGCACACAAGTCAAGCAGCATTGCGCGTGCTACCTTTCTTAGAAGCGCAGATAAACGTCATGTCACCACGAAGAGCTACTGTAGCTGAGTCATATCCTACTCGCGGAACTGTATCTGTCAACGAAGCAGAGTGACGTGTGACACAAGTAAACGGAGAATAGTTCCCATGTCGACCGCCAGCAATCATTTCGTGAAAGGGTAATACCAACTACGCCACCGAAGCCGCCAAAATTTCTACTCTGAGATCCATCTTCAATTCAAATTTCGTTGCACGAAGTGTTTACATTACAAGTTTTGACAGTGAGAAGTTTTATAATATTGTGAATTAGTATTTCTTAATCTACAGAAAAAATTAATTGGACATCCCTGTTTTATGAGTAACACAAAATAAGCTAATCCACACTCGACTGTCCACACGTAAATGTATCTTATCTGTGAGTCATGCAAGGAGTTACAGCATGCCTGGTGAGCGGTGAATCCCTAGTCATTTCAGCATTACAGAGGGAGACAGACAAGGAAAGGAAAGAGAGGTGCATGCCTGCATTATTATTATTATTGTTGTTGATTGGCGGCGGTCGAGATGGGAACTATTCTTTGTTTACTTGTGCCACACGTCAGCCTGCTTCGTTGACAGGTACAGTTGCGCGAGTAGGATATGACTCAGCTACAGTAACTGTCAGTGGTGTTATGACGCTTATTAACTTAATTATTATTATTATTATTATTATTATTGAAGCCTCCGTGGCTTAGGCGGCAGCACGCCGGCCTCTCACCACTGGATCCGTGGTTCAAAATCCCGGTCACTCCATGTGAGATCTGTGCTGGACAAAACGGAGGCAGACAGGTTTTTCTCCGGGTACTCCGGTTTTCCCTGTCAAACTTTCATTCCAGCAACACTCTCCACTATCATTTCATTTCATCTGTCATTCATTTAATCATTGCCCCAGAGGAGTGCGTCAGGCTTCGGCAGCCGGCACAGTTCATATCCTCGCCGCTAGATGGGGGCTTCATTCATTCCATTCCTGACCCGGTCGAAGACTGGAAGCAGGCTGTGGATTTTCATTTTCATTATTATTATTACGGTATAGTATGTCTACCCATTATTATTCCCGTTTTCCAACAGGGTCGGGGATGAGATGCGATGGAAGTCTTTGTGGTGTATGGTTTTACGGCCGGATGCCCTTCCTGACGCCAACCTCATGAGAGGAGTTAATGAGAGATGAAATGAATGATGGTGAATGAAACTGGGCAAGGATGTGGAAGGAAGCGGCCGTGGCCTGTCAGAAGGTACCGTCCCAGCATTTGCCTGGAGTTGAAAATGGGGGAAACCACGGAAAGCCATTTCAAGAACGGTGGACGGTGGGGCTCGAAACCACGCGTCTACCGAGTCAGCAGAGAGCTTTATTATTACATTCGATCTGGTACTTGCTATGGCGTGAAGGTGGAGCTCACAAGGTTGACAACTCCTGCTGGAAGGATTAAAGATGCTGTATTATTAGAGGAGCTTCGTAATCGTGGTCATTTAGCCCCGTGTACGCGGGTGAGTGTGGCATTTTGTCTGATAACCTGTGTTATTGTGATGGTTGTATTAGTGTGTGTATTTGTAATTCAGGTGACGACTGGGATGGAAGCGGTCGTGCCCTTAAGGTACGCACCTTTTGCCTGGAAAAGGAATCTTTTGACTTCGAATATAGATTTAGGTATTAGGAAGTCATTTTTGAAAGCCTTTGTCTGGAGCGTGGCGCTCTATGGAAGTGAAACTTGGACTGTTTGTGCAGCAGAAAAGAGGAGAATTCAAACGTTTGAAATGTGGTGTTACAGAAGAATGATGAAGATTAGATGGGTAGATAGGGTACCAAACGAATGGGTATTAAGACGACTGGGAAAGGAGAGATGTTTCTGGCGACTGCTAATGGAGAGAAGAGATAGGTTGGTAAGACACGTACTAAGACACCCAGGAATAGCAAGCTTAGTTATGGAAGGAAGCGTTGAGGACCTGTAGGGGTAGACCAAGGTTAGAATATGTTAAACAGATTGCCTCGGATGTAGGGTGTGGTAGCTTTGTAGAGATGAAACGATTAGCTCAGGACAGGGAGGCATGGATAGTTGCATCAAACCAGTCAAAATAATGAAGACTAAAACAACAACAACAACAACAACAGTGGGAATGGTTGAGGTGAGAATCGAACCCGGTGACACTCAAGAATGCTAGCCACTATGCAACGACGCGGACACACGGGCTGACTACCTTACAGACAAACTTCCGGCTAATACCGGTTCCTAACTTAAAGGCAACGTCCGCCTCCTTCCCAATTCTAGCTTCAATTACAAAAATACAGACACTACAATAACACCGGTTATCAAACAAATACTACACTCACCTAAGTACACGATGTCCAAGCCCTCTAATTGAAACAGGGTTTCATTTCCGTGTCAGAAGCAAGGCCGAACGCCGGCAGAACAAAGCTGGCAGTGCCACTTGACGGATCGCATAATCGGGGACCTCATTATATGGGACAGCAAACAAGCTTAAGATCACTGACCTTACTCACTTGACAACGTCGCACATGAACCGCTAACTTCCTCCCCTCCCCATTGCATACGTCACAGCTTTACTGACATACTGTACATCACTGGGGCTCCGAAGTTTAACACCTAACAATAAGCAAGCAAATATAACCTTAAAAATGACGAAATATGACCTGAAATGATTGATTTAAATATGGCCGTAAAGAAGAAGAATATCCAAGCGTCAACGACACCTAGCTGTGAACTTGGCTACCAGATGCCACTGCAACCAGCAACTCGCAACGAACGTTGGAACTTCCCCTCCAAAGGAAAGCATACTGAGGGATTTTTAGCGCTCTTACAAAATCCAACGACTTTGGCCGGCTTTGAACCCGAAACCTTGGGCATAGAAGTTCAGCATGCTACCAGTTACGTCACCGAAGCCGCTTCACACTTAGTCAGATGGAAATATGAATCTGATCTCGTGCAAGTGCGTTGTCATGGCGACGTCTGATGGCTCATCCCTCATCAATTTAGTAGTGTTGCCATGACAACCACTGATAGCTCTTTGCATTTTCTTATAATCCGAAATCATTTTTCTCATCCCTTGGCGTAATGATGGGTCATATCAAAAATTCTTTCAGACAAAAGTTTTAGGTAATTATTAGGGGAATATTGTCCATTTTGTACAGTTTTGATATTGTGCCTATTAAGAGAGATATGATTAATGTTTCCCGAAAAACCTACTTTTTCCCACCCCTTTGGTCAATGGTTGGTGCTATAAAAAAAGTCTTTAAACATAAATTTTTAGGCTTTATCCGACACATAGTATGAACTTTGAACGGATTCGATATTTCACATATTAAGAGAGTTATGGCACTATTTCACTTTTTCGATAAAAGCCCCCCATTTTCACCCCCTTCGACCGATTTAGCCCAGTAACGAACTCGACCGAGATTTTATAGGTATACATATTCGGTAAAAAATTCAAAGTGATTGGTGCAAAATTACGGCAGTTATCGTGTCCACAAGAAATTGATATACATATATATATATACATACATAAATTATATATAAACTTTTGAACTGACGGTGGTTTTGGGGTCTGGGGAATGTGAAACGCGAAGATATGTCGAAATTTTCCGGAAGTCGAAACATGGTACCCATTGCAATAGTTAGCTTTCTAATGAAATCTACCTAAAATCGCTAGAATTTACGACTTGCCACAATAGTTGGTAACACAGCGACACAAATCTGTCCGGCCTGGTGGACTTTGTATTGAGAGCCAACACGTACACGCCGCCCGCTGGTTGTCGACCACTGGAGAGATCTGGCTATATCTATCGCTCTAGCTGGTATATATAAAAATCAAATTTTGTCTGTTTTTTTTTCTTTCTGAATTTCCACGGAAACTTATGTTATTATCGCGTTTCAGACTGGTTTATGACCTCACTCCTCGTCGTGCCTAGTACGCCGGTGTCGTGCCGAATGCGACCCAGCAATTTGCCATCGTGCCACTAGCCACCCAAACGCTGATGTATCGGTGGAATCTGCGAATTTCTAACACATCTGTCTCTGCTGAAATTCCGCTTAGGTTCATAGCCTACATTTTCTCATCGTATGTGCTTCCTAACAATATTGTTACGGCTGTGAGTTTGTGTCATCGCTCGCCGCATGAGTCACAACTGCCCCAGGGCTGGGCTGTGGCCTGCCTCCTGTATTGCGTGCGCCTTATGCAACAGGGCTACTAGGACAAAGGGATAGTCCAGAATATTCGTGACTGGACCAGCGATGGAAACCTCGAGAAGCCGTGAACCCTGGATGGATCTAGAAGCATTTATTGAGTCACCGGCCTGCTATATAAGTGCGACCTGTCAAGCAGTGGTTGTTGTTGTGTTTTACGAGCTAGTGTGAGCGATTATCCTGAGCGACAGAAGTGTGGTGACTTGCGAAACCCCTAGTGAAGCTGATTCTCTTGACACCGAGGAAGTGATTGTGGTGCTTGTGAAACAGTGTATAGTACAGTGACAGACCTAGTGCAGCTATTTCCAGCTAGCGTACGGGACCGGACTCATTAGCGAAGAGGATTAACTGTGGTCTGTTGACAAGTGAAGGGGAAAGTATTCTCGACGTGAGGAAACTGGAGTAAGGTAATAATTGCTGTTGAGTAGTGTATTTTTCTGGCTGCAATACAGTTAATTATTTCTTTAAGCAGTAATTGGTGTTGTGCTTTATACCCACCGTAATCCAGTTAACAAAGGTGCCACTAGGGGGTGGCACGTAACAATATTTACATTTCTACATTTTATGTTGGCGGGCAGGATATTCCAAAGCCGTGCCGTGCTTTTTCAGTTTTTTCTTACCACAATTTCCAATGATAGGGATTTTTAAAACACAGTGTCAGGATGTGCATAAAAGTGATGAATGAAATTACAATATATTCATAATCATATCTGAATGTAATTATACGAAGATACAAAAACGCGATTTCTGATGTTTAGCATTTCCTGGATTTACGTCACTTTGGAAATAAGCTCTTTAATTTTTCTCTCGAACAATGGGTCGCATGGGGCACTGTAAGCTACTAGCAGGATCGCTACAGGCACGATTATTACTGGGTCGCATCTGGCACGGTCGCACTCGGCACGTAGTCAGTACGCCTCACTATAGCGCTGCCTTTTTTTTGTGGGTATGAACCCACATATCCTAACGGCGGTACTTTTTGAGGATGCAACCAGGCTTCGGGCTGACTACCTAACAGACAAACAGACAGACAGCGCACAAATACATGTTTTTTGTCTGTCTGTATACAACTTTGCACGCTTTTAACTCGAGAACGATGGGTGGATGAACGTAAAATTTGGTACAGTACAGATATCCATCAGAGGGACGGCACTAATCATTGATGTAACTCTTCTCCATACCTCTGATCTAAAACCAACAGTTTCTGACATATTCCCAGAAAACTAATTTCATTTAGAAACTGGACGGAATACAAGGCAGTCATAACGCTGTCAATAAGCTTGTTAGTTCATCGTGGTGATATCATGTGTACTGCTCGGGTCCAAGCTGCGTGAACCTGGGAATGTGGATCGCGGACTATGAGGAGCGATGGTGACGAGTGATGAGGTTTCCCGGTCCGTGCGTAGTAACAGAACCAAATACATTGGTCGGTGACTCACTCACTCATTCGCAACACCACAATGGTTTGAGCAACGGCTCTATGTTAGCAGTATTGGAATAGAAAGGAATACCAGATATCACAGCGGGGACACATCTGTCACTTCACCTCACCTCGCAAGTTCACAGAGCTTGGACCCGAGCAGTACAAGCCGGACGTTTGTTTTAGACGATTGCCCTTGACTTTGAAGCTTGCGGGTGTGCCTGTACATAGTCACTCTCTCACTCTCTCACCCTCTCGCTTCAGAGTTGTCACCAGCGGTCTGATGTAATGAAATTCCAGACTTGAGCACGTAACGGCACCACCGTGCAGACAGTACAGTCCACGTCGAAGTATTGTGTGACGCGGAAGTACACGTTACATAGTTACGAACAGAACGTCATTATATTTCCCAATGCCTGTAGGCCTACTTCAGCAGTAGTGTGTGATACCTTTGTCCATCAACTGACCACATGGGACAGACACAGGTACTGTAGTAACTCGCCTCCAGGCTTCCATTAGGATTTTCCACTCGTCTAAAACAAACGTGCGCCTTTTTATTTTGTACAATGCTGCTGCACATTAAACCGTTTTTTCATACTTTCAATTCACACAACTTGCAAAACAGAACTGAACTATCTGTACAAAAATATTATTCTCCAAATTCCTCAAAGTTTCGAAGTCTGGTAGAAGTCTTTTTCATAGGCATAAAGGAATGCGTCCTGGAGTGCGATTCACCGTAAACTGACGCTTCTTCAAGCTAAAGAAGGAGATGTAATTAGCCAACTGGGATAGGTTTTTGTAAATTATTTCTGTGTCTACCAGTGCGACCATCCTGCCGAGTACAATCAACACCTTTTATACTTCTAGAGTATAGACGGTGTTGGTGCAATGTAGTGGCGCAAGAGGTGCAGTGAGATGCATGACCTTCATCCCATACAAAAGGTAATCCACTTGCATTAACTGCCGTTGTGACCAGTGTTGCCAATTTGGTGTTTTTAGCACCAGATCTGGTGTTTCTGAAGTTCGTCTAGTGCCAGAAATGTTCTAATAGCGCCATAGCAAAATACTGGTGTTATTTCAATAAAACCAGTGCCAAATCTGGTGCTTTACGGATTTTTCCATGAAATTGTCTCCTATGACAAATAAGTAAATCCTGGAAGCCTTGTAATAGTTTTAATAACGTTAATCAATTAAGATAGGCAATGTTCAGCCTTACACGTGTCAAGGTCAACGCTCCAACAGGGGAAGTCCCTGAAATTCTCATTCTCGTGCATGAGTGCTTAGTAAGCACAACATGCAGGGCTCAGTGCAAGTGCACTTGTACAAAGAATCCGCCTATCATCTATTTTCTTCCCAGCTCCCTGGGGATTTCACAGTTTCAAGCGAAGGCAGTTTATGTACTTCCACTCCCTCACTCTAATGCAGATGTAGGGAGAGTGTTTAGCCAAGTTTAATTGGTGAAAACAAAGCAAAGAAATCAAATGAAAGTTCAAAAATAAAATACCATTCTGTGTGTGCGATTTGGACTGAAACAGAGGGAAAATGATATCACGACTACGAACTCCGAAGGATATAATAGTGGCCAGAATTGGAAGTATGCATAGCTACAGCAGTACTACACCTTCCTGCTCTAACGATGCAATACCGGTAGCAGGCTCCGCAAGTGAAGAAGACGATTTTTAATGAAAGAAATGTAAGTAAAAAGCCGTTTATACTCTGCATATTTATAATGTTTGGTGTTTTGAATCATAGAGTCCAGCTGGTGCTTTTCTGGTGTTTTAAAGCGAAGGGTTTAGTTCTTTCCCATTTCAAGATTTGGCAACACTGGTTGTGACATCCAGATTCTATCTCTGTAAACACTAGTTCTCGTTCGGTAAGTTGAGGATGATTGCACACCTACAACCGCCGTCAAACTACCGAAATATGACGTTCTTACCAAACAATGCTGAAAATATGACCTAATGGTAAAAAATGTTCGAAACATGCATTTATATGACAAATAAAAACTACTGTATCGTGACAATGATTTCCATCAGAAACCAACCGGGCATGAAAATAGAGGCTTCGGGGGAAGATGACCTCGCTGTTCCGCCCCTTAAGACAACAATGTCTCTTTCTAAAATAGAGGCAAAGAAGAAAATATAACTTTTCCTAAACATTTGAGCCCTAGTAATGATGTAGGGGCTTGGACATCAAGATAATCTTCCCTCAATCTGTCTCATAACCAATGTTATTGTAGTGTGTGGACGATAGGATTGGGAAGAAGGTGACCGTGGCCTTATGTTGGGTACCATCCTGGTATTTGCCAGGAGTAGAAGTGGGAGACCATGGAAAACTACTTCTGGGATGATTGAGGTGATATTCAAACCCACCTCTTTTCAGATTCGTCTCACGAGGCTGAGTGTACGCCGTTCCAACCCTCAGACCAGAATTACAATTCTTGGCAGAGTTGGGAACGAACCCAATTCTCAGGAATGAGGTAGTCCAGAACGAAAGCAGGTGCGTACTTGCGACATGGTTCAGGATGTTCTTCTATTAAACTGTATTTGATGCCCAGTTGTCTGTGCACAATTTTTGTTGATTTATTGTACTTGATTGTGTAGTCAACTCCGGCTTAAGGTAGTCTCTTATTATTATTATGATGATTATTATTATTATTATTATTACCGGCCACCGTGGCCGAGAGTGCTAATGCGCAACCTAGTGCCTCGCTGACTTTGGGAGAGCGTGGGTTGGAATCCCACCACGGCTGTCCTGAAAGTGATTTTCAGGATCTCCCATTTTGACCACCAGGCAAATGCCGGGACGATTCCTTTCAACAGGTCCGCGACCAAAATACCTTATATCAAAGTTAGCGGTCGCCTGTCACCATCCCCAGTTGTATCTACTGACAAAGGGTGTCAGCTCCCAAACGCCGTCCTTGCGACGTAGAGGAATGATCCCTCGCAGAGTCCCTTGGTTGTCGGGGGTATAACCACATTCAGGATAGCTTGGCTCCCAACTTGGCTTGACCCACGGACTCTGCGAGGGATCATTCCTCTACCGTCGCAAGGATGGTGTCTGGGAGCTTGACATTGTTGTTTTAAGGGGCGGAACATTTGACGATATTGTCAGATTAAGCAGTAGAGTCACCAAGCCCTCTTCACGCCTTGCCAAGCGATGATTAGAAATTGCGTACTTGCCTTATTGGCGGGATTTGAGATTTCCTCTAAACCCTCTCGTGATTTACAGCCTAGTTTTATTTTAGGAGTGCCCTGTACTTAAATAGGCTGGCTGCGTGGCTCAGCAGTAACGTGCCCAAGGTTGCAGGATCGAATCCTGGTGCAGTCAATTGGCATTTGAGGATACGCAAATGCGAGGGAGCCATGTCAGTAGATTTACTGACACGTAAAAGATCCCCTTCGGGGAAAAATTCCGGCATCCCGGCGTCTCTAATTATTATTTTGCTGGAGTGACGCCAGACGGGCGCACGCCTTCCCCCAGCCAACCGGGAGCGTCTTGCCATAATATAGGCCTCGGTTTATTGAAGATACGGTACAAAGTACCAGTGGCGGATCCAGGCCTTGCGGGGCCCTGGGCGATATCATAAGGTGGGACCCACAACAATAGGAAATTTTAAAAATTCAAATCAAATCGAAAATAGCTTGGTAATAATAATAATAAAATAAAGAATAGTTACAATATTTTGAATACACTACAGTACATTTTTTAAATAATATGAATGAAACCTTTAAGTCTCCTTGAAGAAGATTATGTAAACTATGAAATATAAAAATAATAAAAAATTCTTAGTGACTTTTCTCCCCGGCTGAAGTCTTCTATTATTTCACTGAAATCTAAACTTGCTAAACAGTCACGGGAGGTCATAGCTGCACTGGAGAAAGGAATATGAATTATAAATTAGTTTGAAAAATATAATTAATTAATTAATTATTTTTAAAATCCATGGCGCGGGGCCCCGCGGTCGCCCTCCTCGCTCTCCCCTAGATCCACCCCTGCAAAGTACATCCTATTCCATTATTATATATCCCTCCTTATCTAGCCTGGCCCAACTGTTATGCTATTTCCCATTTATTAAGGGGAATATTGTTTAGTTGCGTGAAGAGAGGTGAGACGTGTGTTCGTTTAAGTTGTTAGGGTTGTTTACCTTAGCTAGGCGTATCTCGATTGCATTCTTTATGTCGAGGATTCTCCCTTTCGTTTCATGATGTATGCATTTTAAGTTTGTTTATAAGATGGCGACGCTGTGTCCCGAATCGTACATACATCATGTTCACATATGGTCGAATGTGTCCCGTATTTTATTGCATTTCTGTGTTCCTTGTAGCGTGTTTCCATTCTTCGGTCAGTTTGTCCTATGTAATTTGCTTGACACCCTGTATATTCTTGGCACGTTATTAAATATATCCCTGTTTTCGAGTACGGTTCCTGTTTATTTACTTTGCTGTTGTACAGATGCATGAGTATTGTGTTGTTTGTTGTGAAGGATATAACAACACAGGTTATAAGACAAATCCCACACACATCCAACTACACGGGGACACATGAACATGATGTCAGTAAGCCCTTAAAAGAATCAATAAGAACGACACTTTCGGCATTCACTGTAGGTGAAAAAACAGATTCTCCAGTCTGTGCCAACAGAAGAATGTCAAAATACTATATTCGTCCATGTATGATAATAGGCCTACAGGAATTTCCTAAGTAATTTATCCCAGTTTCTTTTCGAGAACTTTTCTGATCGCTGCTTATGAGCCATAACACATGCAGTGGTGGGAATAAGAAATCCTGACCGTCCATATAGCTTTTCCAATTTATAAGCGTCCAGTTGCACCATCCATTTAACATGCAGGCTCCTAATTAATTGTATTTACATTTTAAATTAGCAGAATAGGGGTCTTGCATCCTGCATACCGAATACTGTGCGCTATGGTGAATACGAAAGCAATGACCGGCCATGACCGTTAAGAACTGTCGACCGCCTTTCGTTGATCGTAAACATGAATCATGTCATGGGCCAGGTCAGTGCTGTGGCTCATTGTATCTCACCCCAGGGGCTCAAGACTAGCGGGACGTGGGTTGGTGAGTACCCAATGAGTTCTCTCCACGGGGGTAAATTAGGAAAATCTTAACAGGGGAAGTGGAAACTGGACGTGAAGGAATGTGTCAACCTGCGCTGATCTTCACTCTTTACTCTTGTTATCTCAGAGACGTCTCATTAGCAACTTTTGGTACTAACCCTTGAGAACTGGCGTGAAGTGCGCCAGGTCATTTTGACCCGTAGTGTGCGTCATAGTCGTACGGATTTTAATGAAGTACGTAATTTTACATCTGGTGTCTTCCTATGAAGTACAGTATTCCCAATATAAAATGAGGTTTATTTATATTTTTCATATTTAAAACGCAGAAAAATGACAATGATTTCCGTAACAGTATAATTGGTCTGGATTGTGGCGGTGAAGGAGCTGATGACCAAGGTGTCCCTAGTCCCTAAACATGGATCAACAAGAACGTGAGCTATGAGATTGTGCTGCACCGAAATAGGTGGATTTTCCCCCTTATTTCTTACAGATTGTCCCGACTATCGTAAGCCAAAAATTGTCACGCGAGGACTGGCGCCATGGGTAAATCTGACCCGACCGTAAATAATATAGAAATAACTTGAGTGTTCCAAAAGCTATCGACATGTTACTTTAGCAGGGTGAAGTTCAAGGCTAGGAAGGAAGGTCCAGTGAGTGACTGCAAATAGGGGCTGACCAAAACGAAAATATAGAGCATTATTTAATCCTCGGCTCAAAAATACCCTTGCGCCAGTCCTCGCGGGCTAATCCAGATTGCTGGATTTCTTTAGCCTTGAACTTGATAAAGATAAGGTTCGGTAATTTTCTTTGTGTTTCACAGTTACTATTCAGATCTGCACAGATTAATTGTTATGTTTGACTTTGTAAACATGCAAGTTCTAGCCTGCACTATGAGCTAACGATATCGTGGGAACCAAAATGCTTATACGGTATGTATTCTGCTAAAATATAAGGTGCATCGTAAATTAATTCCTTGTTGGAACACCACCACTCTTGGCCCCGTTGTGACAACTCAAACTTACAACTCACAATACTCCACCTCTTTGACTGTATATGGACAACTGAACTGATTATATCTACAGAAACTCCAGGGGGTCCAGGTGTATGCAGCTCATGGCTTAACCAACAGTTCAGGAGAGGCTGCCTACTTCCACTCTCTTCCCAAACCCATTAGCAAGAGGTGACAGGACTGTTTGGATTTAACCTAATTAGCGCAGTTCGACCATCCCGAGCACGAAACCCCAGCTGAGTCCAGCATTGTTTCCACTTACTTGGCTCTGTCATCTTTCCTGTCGACCTCCCTTGGTCAACGCTTGTTCTCTTCCGACCCCGACGGTATTATGGTATCTGAGGCCTCGGGTATCTTTCACTTTCCTCCCTTGATTGGCCCTTGTCTCATCTTTCCTAATGCCCTCATTCTTCGTCGGGTTAGACCTCTTCTTGGTATCTTCTGTCTTCTGCTCAAGGCCCTAAAGGAGGCAGGGTGTGTGTAGCCCCACCAGTTAAGGTGCACCGTGAATACTGCTACACCATCAAGGGTCCACGGCTGGTGAGTTTGGGAGTTGGTGACCCTGAGGGATGCCTGAGCTGAGTCCAGTTCTTCTCTTGTTTCCTTTGCCTCTGGGATGGACCCTCTCCTCTTACCCTTTCCTCTCTGCCTCACATGCGTCTTCTTTATTCCAAGTCTCTCAGTTCTCATTCTTCGAGGGTTGAGGACATTTCTTTTCCCCATCGTTTATTTTCCTTATTCCTGTTTTGCCCCTTTCGTTCTTCTAGTATTTTAGTTAGATAATAATAATAATAATAATAATATCGTATGGCCTCGGGTGCCTGGTGCAAGCTTTGTTAATTGACACCCAGAGGGTAGCTTGCATGTCGAATTTCGTCGTTCCTTTGAACGATATGAAAGTCAAGGAGGTTAGATATCTAAACTCCTTGACACTACTACAGCGCTTTCAAGTAGAGAATGGAGGAACTTTGTGTTGGCGGAAAATCCCGAGATTAATTTTGCCATTGAACACGGCCTACTGAATTCAAATGGGTTCTTTAACATGCCAACAACGTATGACATGAGTATCGTGATTTTTGTCGATTTTAGTTAGATGTAGGCCTAAGTGAGTAGTTAGTTGTTGTAGTAAGTAGCTCATATATTTCATTAGCGGCCGGTAACCTAGAGGTTAGGCTCCTTAAAGGTCTATTTACACTTAGCAGTGACGTGACCAGCACGTGCTCCTACCGGCGAGCTTCTTCCAGGATATTGAGTGGCGGTGTTCACCCGGCCGTACGTTGACCGTCAGGTTATTCCCCACAGCCGTGTCACTGGCTCATTTCAAAGTTGTATAGAGATGAATGATGACAAACTTATTGAACAATTGAGCAATTATCCTGGGCTGTATCATCCGCCCAACCCTAAGTGCATGGGCACGGATATTAAGAATAATATATGGAGTATAAATAAGCAGATGTAAGACAGAGTTCCTGAGCCTGAGGAGTGCAGAAACATGTGTTAAATTGGCTGGAGTAGAGATCCCAACAGCAAGTTCGTTCAGATATCTTGGTGCAGTTATCCAACAAGATGGTGGACTGGAGGAGGAAATAAAGAGCAGGATATGGTCGGGATGGTTGACCTGGAGAAAAACATCCAGTGTACTATTCGATAAGAAGGTACCAGAAAAATTAAAAGGGAAGGTACACAAGGCCGTGGTGAGACCAGCAATGATCTACGGGGCAGATCACAAGGAGATGGGCAGAAAAACTGGGCGTGTCAGAAATGCGTATGCTGAGATGGGCAAGTGGACATACAAGGTTGGACAAAGTGAGAAATGAAGTGATTAGGAGACGTCTTAGCGTGGTGCAAGTTTCTGAGGAAGTCAGAGAAGCTCAGATGGTATGGCCATGTTAAGAGAAGAGATCAAGATTATGTGGGCAATAGGATGATGGAAATGCTTCCACCAGGGAAACAGAGTCGAGGATGACCAAAAAGGCGATGGATGAACAGCATTCAAGAAAGCATGAAACAGCGGGGGCTTGTGGAGGAAATGGTCCGGGATAGAACAACGTTGAGGAGGAATATCCGCAATATCGACCCCACATAAGTGGGATTAATCGTGCTGGAGAAGAAGAAGAAGAAGACGATATGGAGTATAAATATAAAGAGTAGCAAATTCCCCTTCTGTTCTTCTCTCTTTCCAGGGATGGAGAACCCACTTGTTGCTCCTGCTCTTCGTCCAAACTAAGAGCAAACTGCGAGTTTCGCCAATTTCCGTGGTATAGAAAACACTGCCTGATGCCGATCATGCCACATTTAAGTGTGAATATACATCACTGAGTTTACGGCCGGCGGGATCACGTGCTGGTAACGTCACTGCTAAGTGTAAATATACCTTAAAACAACAAATATCATCACTTCATATAGACTGCATGATGGTGCAGTGGTCAAGATGCTTCCCTCTCACCTAGGCGGACCGGATGTGATTCCCGGTCAATGCATGAGAGATTTTCGAAGTGATTACTTGCGATTACTTCAACCTTCTTATACTAGCCTATATAGGAACGATGTTACTCCAATCAAATCTTGGAAGCAAATCACGATATACCAAGCCTCAAAACACCAGCAGCAAAACCAGCGAGTTCTAAATAGTCCTACTGACGTGTAACGTTCACATTGCAGTTGTTGGCGGGTTGACAGGACACTATCTTCCATCTTAATGGCGTGAATTATGTGTACAACACAGTGGTGGATTATGATCCCAAATAGGCCTACTAAAGGTGCGTTCAAAAAGTGACGACACCGGCTAATCGTGGAGTGTGTAACGAGGTGTGGTTCTGACCAGAGCGTGGAAGGTCACAGTCCGTCGCTAGAGGGCACGCGTGCACGTCACGTGGCGATACAAAGCGAGCAGCAGCATGCATCAATCGTCCAACGCTGCCAGTTGCATTGCAAACAGTGACATGGAGGCGTCAAACGATGAGCAAAGAGGTGTTGTTCGGTTTCTGACAGCGGATGGAGTAGGGGGAACGGACATTCATCGCCGAATGTCACAAGTGTACGGCGAACACTGCATGTCCCTTGCAAGGGTCAAGGCGTGGCACAAGCACTTCAGGGAAGGATGGGTGTCGTTAGCCGATTATGCCCGGTCTGGGGCACCCCCCTGCATTACCGATGACAACGACCAGCTGGTCGAAGCACTCATTACCCAGGACCGCCGAGTGACAGTGAACGCCATAGCCACCGTGGTCGGATTGAGCGTCGAAAGTGTGCACACCATCTTGAAGGAACGACTGCATTTGCGCAAAGTGTGTGCCCAATGGGTGCCCCACAGTCTTCAACCACACCAGGAAGCATATCGAATGGCCCACTGTCTTGGTCATCTGCAGCGCTATGCGAGGGAAGGGAATGGGTTCCTGGCACGAGTGGTAGATGGAGATGTGTCATGGTGTCATCACTTCGAAGCAGAATCCAAACGACAAACGCTCTGGTCGGAACCACACCTCGTTACACACGCCACGATTAGCCGATGTCGTCACTGGTTTGCGCATTCCAGCCTCCGGATCGTTACTTTTTGAACGCACCTTATATATTATATTGTATTTCCGTGTCCGGGAGACACACTAAATTCTTCCTTTCCAGAACTCTGCAGCTCTTATCCCTCGGTCTGTGGCCAACATAAGGTCTTCCTGGCTGAAGGTAACATTCAGATCTTGGCACGTGGGCAGCTGTTGTGGAGTCTGGATTTCTCCACATTCACATCTTGGATCTTCTGCATAACCCCACTTCACAAGGTTGCTACGACACTTAGGCACTCCTGTTCTCATCCGGTTTAAGGAACGCGAGGTGGTATAAGGCAAATGACTACCACTGCTCAGTTCTTCTTTAGGGGTAAACCCCTCTGGTACTATTTGTTTCCCGAGTGACACACGCCGACCCTCTGGTTTAGTATGGAGGGGTAATGATCTCTTAATAAAACTCTTCCTGGATCTTAGGCGGGGAGTGGTCACCTTGTGGTTCAACATAGAATGTCTGGGATCTGTCTCAAGCTTTTGTCTCTCTTTCTGTGCTGCCACCCTGCGTCGAATATCTGGAGGTGCAGTGTCAGCGAGAGGGTAGATCTTCTCAAACATCCAGTGACAATACGGGTGGACTCGTTATGGGCAGATGCTCCCCACACTGATGATCCGTACTCTCCTGCTGAGAAGCAAAGTCCTAAAGTTGTTGAACGTAGAACCTGAGGGTTCGCTCCCCATGTTGAACCTAACTTCCACAGTATGCTATTCCTTGAGCTGATCTTGCACTTCAATTCTCTACAATGTTTCCTGAAGCCCAGGGTACGATCAAGCTTGATTCCCAAATACTGGTGGAGGGAGACGATAGTCAACATCCCCTGTGCCGTGCAAGCATTTACTAAATAATAATAATAATTATCCCTCCCTATATTATTCTGCTATGGTCCCATTACAGTTTTGTACCAACCTACACATATGGGGAACCTACAGGTTCAGCATAACCCAATGCGTAAGCGAAACCCACTTACTTACTCTTTAAATGCCTCACAATTAAATAAATACGGTACCTTAAAACGTGTATATTTACAATGAAATAATGAAAGAATGCAACACGGTAACCATGGTAACAGAATCTCACAGGTCCATCTATTTCTGTAAGACGCAATGCAATTCCAATTATTACATTACTGTGAAAGTTCCCAGACGGTTATAAGGTTATCACTGAACCAAATTAAGCTGTAAAATTCATGAATACATACAGTATCGCTTAAGGGGGTGAAGGGGCACTCTAAAAAAATTTCACGCTATTTTCACGTGTGAGTGTGGTACGAATGGTTTTATTCACCCGACCATAAAGGGTCTCCGAAAACCACATTTAAAGGCGCTTAAATTAACAGTGTCTGTGATATTCCCAGAAAACTAACTTCCCTCTGATATACCTATGAAGGAATGACAAACCCCTAACCACTGCACCAGTAGCTGAATTGATAAAGTCTGATTATTCATACCAAGGATAAATCAGTCATAGCATTCATGATTGAGATTTTGCTAAGTGTACTCTTTACAACTAGAATATTCACGGGCGAAGCCGCGACGGGTAATGGTAGTTATTATTATATCAACTCCTTTTTGAAAGGGAAATTAAAAAAAAAAAAACTAATTACTACCTCTAGTACAATCTGCACTATTTGACACGATGACTGCCGCTGCACAGCGTTGAGTGAGAGCGGCCATGGCCCTGCTAGTTCCTTCAACGTTCAGCGGCTCCGGAGGCGTAGATGGTAGCATGCTGACCTTCTATGCCCAAGGTCGCGGCTTCAAACCCGGCCGAAGGCGTTGGAATTTTTAAGAGTGTTAAAAATCCCTCAGTATGCTTTCCTTAGGAGGGGAAGTAAAGCCGGCGGTCCCATGTCATAGATTTATGGATAAAGAACCTTCGACTAATTACACCTGTGTGAAGCTAAATTATAGGTTATATTTGACTAACGCTCATAGGTTCCAACGTTCGTCGCCAGGAGCCTACTGTGGTGGCATCTAGCAACAAAGTTCAGAACTAGTTGGTCGTTGACGGTGGCGTTTGGTAGCAAAAGTTGGAACTACTAGAAAATCGAATGTCTGCAGTCCTTACTTGAATTAAAATCAGATAATACACACTAATACAGCCATCACAATTAACACCGGGTATTAGACAGATTGTATACACAGCCAAAGTACACGGGGCTACATGACCGCGTTGCCACAGCACCTAAACTGAGAAACCAACCAGCAACAAAACACTTGCTTTTTAACAGTTAAAATAAGCTGACAGTTTCTGATAAGTGACGGCCGCAGGACACGTACATTGCAGTAATTATCTGCTTGTTCACAGTCTGTCGAGCGCGATACGGCTCATGGTCAGGGAGTTACGGCTTCATCTGGAAGCTTGTAAGTCACGTTCATTAACAATAGATACTGCGCAACCTCGGGGCTTCAGCAGTAAAATAACTTCATAAAAGATAACATTTGGAAGCTTTCAAGCTATCACTGGCATAAAAGTATCATTTCCATTGCCGTTATTGCTATTATAATTAATTATCAATACTCCTTTTAGTCCAGTCAAATTAGACAGAAAAAGGGGCCCGACCTTGCAAAAGGTCATGTAGTTCTAATTTTTGTATAGGTTGTTTGGACCTCTCCCAATAGTTAAAAAAACTAATTTACAACTTCGAAAGTCCTGTGCTAGCTGTGTAATAGCCAAAAAACCATCAGATATTTGCACTTTTTTCAGGTTTTGCTCAATATCGTCTAAACTATGAGTCTGAGAGAAAACATTGCGAATACCTGTTTACAATTATATTACATTATCTACAATTCAAGTCCTAAGCGAGCTCTGTACGTTTAGTAGTTCCCGAGATACAGTTATTTGAAGATTGGATGTATTTTCAAAAAGTCAAAAATTGTTGTTTTTGGTCTCCTAATTTGACAAATATTGTCAAAAATTCTCACCCTATGATAAATGTAATTGATAATGAACTTGAAGTTTATTTGTTTACCTTTAATTTGAGCTTTGATGGGTACCTGTAGGCCTAGTGCTTCTCCCAAAAGTGGCATGTAACAGAAAACCTTGAAAAATAGAATTTCAGAAAAATGAAAGAAGAGAGTTCACATATGTAATATTTTGTTTTATTACGAAAACAAACGTTACATCTAAAATTATTTTACAGTTATGAAGCAACAGGTCTCATCGTAATTTCACTTGTGATGGACAGGGTCTCGAAAAATCTTCCTCTGACGATGGTGCAGGTTTATTGGAGGATTTTTTGAACTGAACAGCAGGCGCAGGCTCGTTTTGCAGTTCTAGCAATGTAGGGGTGGGGATGTCTTCCTCATCGTCCGAATCCTCTAGCTGAAGCGATTACACATTTCTTCATATTTTGCCACCACAAAATCGACTGAGCATTTCAGCACAGCTTTGCAGCAACTGCAACCGGCGCTGCAACCTTTTCTGCAATTGCAGGAAGTCTAGGATCCATAGTTGTAGTGACACGGGTAACCCTTTATCATCAAGCTTCCATCTCCAATCTGTAGGAATTTATTTTGACTGGACTATTTTAACTAGTAGTAACTACACTGTTATTGTCACAGCAAACGTTGGTGCGATCATTATGCATATCCCGACAGTCGCGATTTTTAGCCTATTTTCATTTATGAGATCACCTTTTGTCCGTGTGTGTCCTAGATGTCTTTTCCCAATCATTACGATCACCATCTGCCATTCCAGAGAGCCATTGCTATTCTGAACACAGCTCAATGGTATGTTGTGCCATTTGAAACAACAATGTGCCCAATGTTTATGTATCATTATGGAATTTGATCAATCTTGTGTTTTGAATGCGTAAAAGCATTCTTTTCTTCATGAAATATATTTTCTCCTGCATAGCCGTGCACGGTGGGGAGTTGCAGCAGTTCGGCTGTTTGAATCCCGACACTGGCAGAGCATATCCTCAGTGTTGTTTCTACTCTCCCGCTAGGTAAATGCTGGGATAGTACTGTACCTTCATTCAAGTCCTACTTATATTACAGCTTGCGTGGGAATTGAACCCGTCTCTTGTCATCATTGCTTCACGGGGCTGAATGTACGCCTTTCCAATCAATATATTGGCATTCACTCGCGAGCCAGTATGAATTAGTCTTCCTACTGATGCTTCCTCAGATGACTGATCCTGTTTTCTCTCCGTGAGCAGTTCTGCTGCAATGCTACGCCTCTGCTCTTCCAAAACAGCAATGGTGCTTCTCCATGTTGGACGATCCAGCGCGTGCATTTCCCAGTTACCATCATTGATGTTACATTTCTTCAGGGTGTATTTGAGGCAATGTGTATACTTCTTCCTCTGACCTCCATAGCTCCGAACGCCCTCACGAAGTTCGGGGTATAGCACTTGTTTTGGAATGCGGTGATTTGGCATGCGGATCACGTGACCCACCCATCGGAGTTGGTGTTGGGCTAACATTGATTCTATGCTCGTAATACGGCGTCATCCAGAACGCTAGTATGTAGTATCTGTGCGTTTATCTCTACAAGTGAGTTTCAAGATACGTCTGAGGCACCTTTGGTGGAATCTCTCAAGCATTATTTTGTGACGCCTGTAGGTTGTCCACGACTCACAGCCATATAACAGAGCCGACAGTACAACAGATTTGCACACGAATATCTTGGTAGAATAATTGATGTCGTGGTTGTCGAATACTCTCGAACAAAGTTTTCGAAATGCTGATCCAACGCATTGCAGACGATGAAGGATCTCTGAATCAATATTAGCTTTGGAAGAGAGGTGGCTTCCAAGAAACGGGAAGCAATTAACATTCTGAAGAGGTTGTCTGTTGACTATTATGTTAGGGGCTTCTGCTTTGTTGTCAGGAGCAGGTTGGTATAGAACTTATGTTTTCTGAAAGTTCAGTTTGAGTCCTAATTTGGGATATGCCTCAGTGAAAGAATTCAGGATAGATTGGAGATATTCCTCTGATTGTGAAAATATAGAATTATCATCTGCATACTGAAGCTCTAAAACGGATGTTATTGATGTTCTTGTTCTAGCGTTGAGCCTGGAAAGGTTGAATAGCTTGCCATCCATAATACAGTATAAGAGGCTGGAGAGATTACGTACTGCTATTTACGTCAAAGTAAACGACTTCTGTATTTGTTGTATTTAAGATGGAACTTAGGGTATTAAACTTGAAAGACAACAGAGGATTCAGTGTATATAAATAGCGTTAAATACAAAATATATACTAATTTCAACCATTTAACTAATTAGTGCCTTAGCACAAAGTTCGTAATGTACGTGAATTTAACGTATTGTTAGTATTAAGCATCGATTGAATATTGTTAGTATTGTAGGGATAATACTAGCTGAAGTGCCCGTTCTTTGAACGGCCTTTGGTATTTGTCAGCCCAAAACATTCCAATGTTAGTTTACAGCAGTGGTTTTTAACCGGTGGTCCGCGAGTGCCTCGGGAGTGGTCCGCGGGAGAAAAGGGTCCACCAGCACGTATAAAAAGTGACCAATAAATGGGGATTTCGAAAACAATGTGCGTTGAACGAGAATCGTCCGAATGTATTCGAGGCGATGACTATCAGGTTTTGAATTGAAATATCTTTAAAATAAGTGTTATTGAGGAGGGGTTACAACTGATATGGTGTATTGGGGGGTGGGGTTTGTACATGATTCAATTTCACGCTGAGTGGTCCGCAGACTTCTACGGGTTCAGAACCACTGGTTTACAGCAACATCTGCCAATGATATGAGCGAACAAAGAACAATGTCTGAACAGAACCAGGCTCATTGTCAGCACTCTCTAATCGCTTAATGATCATTTCCGCTCAGAGGCGAGGGGAATGTCTGCTGTACCATCACGTCACTTGGAGTGTGTTGATGTCAGTTGGTGCACAAAGTTTGGAGTCGGCTAGGAAGCGAGACCTGGAGTATAAGCCTCTTGGTTATTTATTTATTTATTTATTTATTTATTTATTTATTTATTTATCGTATGGCTTTTAGTGCCGGGAGTGTCCGAGGGCATGTTCGGCTCACCAGAGGCTGTAGCTGCTTCAAGCGCACACTCATAGGGTGAGCTACAAGTTCCGTTCCATTTCACGTAGTTTGAACTTTCGCTACCAGATATTACTGACATCTAATGGTGAATGTTGGAACTTAGATAGGACGTTTTAACGAAATATAAGCTGTAAATTTAGCTTCACACAAGTGTAATTAGTGGAAGGTTCTTTTACATGCCAAGAATCTATGACATGGGACCGGCGGCTTTACTTCCCCTCCGAAGGAAGGCATACTGAAGGATTTTAACGCTGTTAAAAAATTCGACGACTTCGGCCGGGTTTGAGCCCGCGATCTTCGGCACCGAATCTCAGCATGCTACCAACTACGCCACCGAAGCCGCTAGACTCTTGGTGAATGTGGCTGATGACCAAGATGTCCCCCAAGCATCTGAAACGAACCTCTTGATGACACTAGCCCGTCCACCTTGTGACGTAGTAATTAGCTTGTTTTTGTTGTTAATAATTCGTTTCAGGGGCTTGGGATATCTTGGTCATCAATCACGTATACTTGAGTGCATGTTCAATTTTCTGATAACCTGTGTTTCTGTGGTGGCAGTAGTAGTATGTGTAATTATTATTAGATTTGGGAATGGGGACATGAAATAAAATACTATCCTGGCATTTGCCTGGAGGGAATATTGACAAACCCCAGGAGAGACAACACTCATTGTCAGTGCCAGGATTCGAACCCTCGATCTCTGGATTTGCTGTAGCCCCACATTGTGGTCGTGGAGTGCGATTGAAGGCGCATGGACGCCACAAGGAATAGTGATTACGATTACCATTCTTGTCTGGTGTCAACTGACTTGTGAGCAACAACCTCGGGTATGAAGGGCGAGTGCTTAAGGGGAATTCCTATGATAATAATGAAAATGAAAATCCACAGCCTGCTTCCAGTCTCCGACCGGGTCAGGAATGGAATGAATGAAGCCCCCATCTAGCGGCGAGGATATGGACTGTGCCGGCTGCCGAGGCCTGACGCACTCCTCTGGGGCAATGATTAAATGAATGACAGATGAAATGAAATGATAGTGGAGAGTGTTGCTGGAATGAAATTGTGACAGGGAAAACCGGAGTACCCGGAGAAAAACCTGTCTGCCTCCGTTTTGTCCAGCACAGATCTCACATGGAGTGACCGGGATTTGAACCACGGATCCAGCGGTGAGAGGCCGGCGTGCTGCCGCCTAAGCCACGGAGGCTTACCCAATAATAATAATAATAATAATAATAATAATAATAATAATAATATCGTATGGCCTCGGCTGCTGAGGGCAAACTTTGTTATTTGACACCCAGAGGGCAGCTTGCATGTCAAATTTTGTTGTTCCTTGGAGCGCTATGAAAGTCATGGAGGTTAGATAGCTAAGCTCCTTCACACTATAGCGCTTTCTAGTAGAGAAAGGAGGAACTTTTGTATTGGTGGAAATTCCCTGTACAGAATGGACCACCACAGGCTGTCTTATAAGATCTTCAAGGTAGCCAAGAAGGGTAAAGCACTGGGTCCTTGTGGATCAAACAAATTGAGAAGGATCTGGCTGAACTTAATATTCAGCAAGACACAATAAATGTCGCCTCCATAGCGTAGCGGTCAGCATGGTTAGCTGCCACCCCGGAGGTCCTGCGTTCGATTCCCGGCTCTGACACGAAATTTGAAAAGTGATAAGAGGACTCGAACGGGGTGTACTCAGCCTCGGGTGGCTTAATGAGTAGAAGGGGTTCGATTCCCCCCTCAGCCATCCTCGAAGTGGTTTTCCGTGGTTTCCCCACTTCGTCTTCGGGCAAATGCTGGGATGGTACTGCCCCCGTAAATTGAATTATATAGAGACCACGGTGGCTATATTGGAAAATTATAAAGAAAGTTATGGCTGTCATAGTTATGACGTGGGTAGTCATGACGTAAGCACGGATGACGCAGACGTTATGCCAGCAGGCTACTTGAGCTGAGATTCTCAGTGACGTCAGCATTTATTCGAGAAAGATCCGAGATCTACGACGCAGTCGCAGGAAACGTGGAATTCTGCTGAGGAAGAAATTATGCTATTGGAGGGGAGGCTCGAACCAATGAACGATAGTCTGAAGGAAGACGGAGATTGCTGAAACTATGATATTTTTATTACTTTTTGGAATGCAGAATTGTGGAAATCCATTTGCAGTAGAGGCATTGATCTGGAATTTTGGTGAAATTTATTTTCTGTTTTTGAATTTTGAAAATCCGTCATGTATTGACGAAGTTGGAACTTCTAGCGATGACGCAGTAACACGCTATGGAAGGGATGGATACGCCCCTCATGAAGTTTATAAAAGGCCTTGCGCAGAAGAGAGGAGTCTCATTCTCAGATCATTCTCAGATCATCGAAGCTCATATCATCGAAGCTCAGTTCTTATATAGTTATTTCGGTGAAACGTCGAATGAGATTAGTAGAAAGAGTCGTCTTTATAACGCGTGGTGAAGCCACTGCAGTGAACGAGATTCGAGCGGACAAGCAGTGCAGGTTTACTGTGAGTAAAACTAGGTGAAGTTAAAACGCACATTATAACGCGTCTACAAGATTAGCTATGAACAGTTAGTGGTCGCCTATAAGCTAATTCTATTGTGCAGTGCTACAGTAAGGAGTGTAGAAAAGATGAACAATTTCGAGGAATTATTTTGGAAGATATTGGCAATTTTAGACGACTGACAAAAGTGATTTTCTCGCCACATGAGAAGCACTTTGTATCGCCAGATTCTACGCCACGGCTGACACGGCTAGTGAAATAGGGAGACTTCAGATTGCTTTTGTGACACAACGCTACAGTATTATGGAGCAGTCTAATATGGCAGTTTGTTCTTCTATTACCATAACCGAAGAGAAGATGGAAGGCTAAAGGACTTTAATGCAATTGGGACATATTTCAACGGAGTAAGATAGCAGCATGGAACTTCGCTAATTGCCATTCCACACAAGCGAACATGTGGTGAATAACCATCTACACCCATGTTTCGTGGTTCAACGCTGAATACTATCAAACAGCAATGGAAATGATTTCATACTTACTGAATATGAATATTTCTTCGGAAATTACTACAAAAACTTCATGGCGATTTTCTACTGGAACTTCAGGGATTTTTCAAGAGAGGTCAGGGTTGTCCCGACTCACAAAGAAGATTATTGCCGGAAGGATGTCGTTCGTCTTCACGGAGCAGTGTAATTTCCGGAGGAGGAAGCAGTTCGATTCTCCGAGGGTGCTGTTTCTTGTTTCGAGGATGGAGCTCATCTTCAAGTTGGTAAAATGGATCCATCAGCAGTCTTCTTTGGGGAATTTTCCCCTGGAACTTCAACCAGCAGATAAGGTAGTCGTGAACGTTTATTGTATTTGAGTTTCTTAGCGATATTTGAGCAACCATTTTCCCATATTTTTTGTCCTCATGTATTTTGCCCTATATTCTTGTTTGAGATTCCTATTCTCAGTACACCTTGATGAGTTATGCCTTTTTCGACGTCTTATTAAGACATTGTTATGTCATGGGCATAGTTAAACGATTTTGGATCAGTTGAGACTGATATTTAGATTTTTCAGTAATTTGCTTATTTTGTAGTCTCGATTTGACTGTAAGTTAATGATTTTTATGGCAGATTTAAATTCAGACAGCGTGTCACTTTATTAAAGTAATTCTACCCCAGTTTAATTACTTTGACCAATTTTCTGTCATCATCAAGAAGGAAGAACATTTAAATGATTTTAGAGCGTTAAAATCCATTACGTTGTCGACGATCTTGGAAATACTAGTCGTTATTTGAATTGATTGCAACACAGACATTTATCGTCAGTTATGAACGACCATTGCATCATAGACTATTTTGTGAAAGATGAACTTTAATTATGAATTATTGAATGCATTAAAGTCATGAACTTTTGTTAGGATTTTTTTCTCAATTAGAGATTTATATAATGATGTTTGCATTCCCAGTCTAATTGGATTCTATTCGACTATTTTGCAGTTTAGTCGCACTTTATTTGATGATAGTATTTTTATACTACAATTCTTTGAAGATGTTAATCTTAAAATTTTGATAGACCAGACAGGCGTATATAAGCGTATTCACTATTAAATTTGTTTGTGATTGGCAAGTTTTTACTTCATTTCGATTCATGAATGAAATCCACGAAGGTTAAATGACAACAGTTTTGAAACAATGAATGATTATAAGAATTTTTAAGTGGAACTATGAATGTATAATCGCTAGTGCAGCGGACGTGTTGAAAGTCGCTGATGTATAATGCCCTTGAATAAATGGAGGAGGTTCCCACAGTAATTAATGATGTTAAAGAATTTGTTAATGGAGGTTTTTGTAAATTCTGTGGAAGATTTTGATGCCATATATATTAAAATATGATGAATTTTGGGCCTATTTTTAATGCAGTTTTGTGCATTATTTTGTAAGCGAAGTATTTTCCGCTGGAGTGTATTGTCATAGTCCGTTGAAGATTAATCAAGTGAATTTACTGTTATAATTAACAAGAGTTTTGAAAGAATTTGAGATAAGATTTTGAATGAAGATTACCGTCACAAATAATTATAATTATTACAACCTTTATTAAACCAGATTGTGACATTAACATGTATAACTAACCTTCATTGGTCGATTATATTGACACGATTATGAAATTACCAACCGGATGAACATGTGGTTAAATGTATTTCTTAAATTAATAATTTAAATAATTTAAATGTTAATATTGTAAATAATGATGTAAATATCTTTGACAATAATGTGGAACGAAAGTAATGTTAAAGGCGTGTTTAAAATTTTTGTAATTATCTTCGACAATATTATAAACAATTTCTAATTGTTATAAATAATTTATGTGATTTTGTTATAAACATTTAAGAGTGTGTTTCATACTCTAAACTATACTTATTAAACATTTGGATGATAATTTAACAAGTTTAGGGATTGTCAGAATAATCCAGTGGTATGTGAGTAAAGCATTTGAAAGATTTGCGTCAATATATATGAGTTGTCTTGCGGACATTTAAAGCTGTTGAGAGGGAGCTGAATTCTTACGCAGTGTGGCGTGACAAGTGAGCCCCATTTGACAGGTGTGCGTCAGGTTGAAGGGTAGACGGCAGCTGGTCAGACAACTGGTTATCAGCGGGCGAGGTCGTCCACATTGAGGCCTTGTGCCTATAAATACAAGTGTCATGTTTATTAAAAGAAACAAAATGCTCTATATATGTGTCTCGTCCTGACTTCCTTATCCAATCCAAATGTGTTTTGAATGTTACGTTATTTTGAGCTCATGGGAGCTAACATATTGTTTGATAACTTTGCAAGTCCTTCAGGAGGACATAGTCAGATTGACATGGGCTACTGATAGCGACATTTATTTTGTTGAGTTGTTAAAATCATACCCTTTATTTGAAATAAAAGCTCTTGTACAGTTCAAAGTTCTCGTCTTCGTTCTGGTTCATTTTTAAATGTCATGGTGTAGGTTATTGTGGGAGCGTACTTTAGAGATCCTGTTGTCAACCCAATCCCCGAGATAATTTTTAAGAGGTAAGTAAAGGTAAGTATGAACCCCCGTCTATTTTGGTGTGTTCCACAATAATTTCTTGGTAACTTCTGTGCTCAAACCTCGGTAGTATCTGTCAGTGCCATTTTCATTGGTGTAGCTGAGCCGGTGCGTTTGATTGTTGGCAATCCGATTGAGGGGGCGGATATCTGACAGCCTACTATCCGGGTAAACGGGGACAGAAGGATTGGCGACCCTAAAACGTGGGGCTGGTTCAACATAAGTGGATCACCAGGTTGAACGCCAGTAGGATTGGCAAACCTAAAACGTGTGGTTCGATTAGACTCAAATAAAGAGGTTGATTCTTTGTTAGATGTCTTGGCCAATTGTAGAATTTAAGAGTGTGATTATATAGGAATTAAATGTTGTATTGTATTAGGAAAATTACACTCAGAAAGATCAGATCTTATACAACTTGAGAAAGGTTAAATAGGCTGGAAACTTAGGAAAATCGCCTATGATCTGGAATCTTATTTTATTTGACCGGCTTATGACATTTTAGTCATATTTAAGATAAAATTAAATTATTTGGATTGTAAATGTAAATTATTTGTGTTAGGATATTTTAAAATGGGCCAGGGAAATTTGGACATGTGCTTGAGTTTGTTTCAACATGAAGTGTCTTCGAAAGTTAATTATAAGATAGTTATAAGTTAGATTTAAGACAGAAAATTGATCAAATATATATATGGTGAAAAGTGTTGCTCAGATGTTGTTATTTTGCTCTATTGATGTATGTCCCTACAGCAGTCTAATTTTGGATAATATTGTAATGGCAGACGAAAGTTTGAGGATGATGTTAGAGGAGATGTCTGCTAACATGAAGCAGATGATGGAGGAGAATGCTGACTTGAAAGCAAGCATGAATAGTAGTATGAAGCAGATGCTGAATGAAAGTATAAAGGAGATGGAAGCTAGGAATACTAGTCGAATGGAGGAGAATGCTAGTAATTTGTCTGCTAATTTGAAAGCTAGCATGGATGAAAGTTTGAAGGGTCTTCAGACCAGTTCCGCTAACTTTGAGGATAATATGTCGCGTTTACAGATTAATACCCAAGGAATTGAGAATACTGTAACTGACATGCGCACAGATGTGTCCAATGTGCATAAAAATGTTTCTGATGTTAAAGTTGATATTTCTAAGGTACAGAAAGATCTTACAATGTTGAATCTAGATGTGGCTAATGTCCGAGGCGATATTTCTTGTGCTAGGGCCGAAGTAGTTGTTGTTAAAAATGATGTTGCGACTGTCCAAGACAAGGTTGAGGAAGTCCAAAGAGAAATCCAAAATGTTAGAACTGATGTATCCAATGTTCAGGTTGATATTAATAACATTCATTCGGATGTAAATGAGGTGCAAAGTGACATAAATAAGATTCAAGTAGAAGTCAACACAGTTTTCGTAGATATTACTAAAGTCCAAACCGATGTAAATAAAGTCAGGGAAGAGATAGAAAATTCGAAAACTCTTTGTACACGTAATATAAGTGCATTAACGACTAGATTAGTTGATGAGTCAGTTAGAACGACAGCGTCTTTAGCAGGTTTAAAGTATGATGTAGAGGTCATGAGAACCCAAGTATTAGACCATAATAAAGTATTGAAAGAAGATATCGAAGTAGACATAGCAGAAATGTTAACGGCAAATGTAGCAGTATGGAAAGACGAGTGGAATAAGTCAAGTGGGGAACATGTAACCCAAATTCAGGAACGTATTGAAAGAAAACTTGCCAGTACTCAAATAGATATTAACAATGAAGTAGTACAGATTAGGAAAGATTTAAGCGTCAGGATGGATTCGCTATCCGAAAGACAAGTTGAAGATAGAACACAATTAGGTCAGGATGTGCAAGCATTAAAATCTGCATTAGAGGAACAGATTCATAAAGTTGTCTCTGATGTGAATGAAACGACGAGCAAACTGCAGAATTTGAAGCTATGAGAGGCTAGTTTGATGGAGACCTACAAAGAAGAGTTAATCAAGAAAGTCTTAACGGAAATCACTGACAAGGATACAGAAGGCGTGGCTTGCGAAATCAATAGGAATTATGCCAGAAGATATAACGCAGATCCAGAAGAGAGAGACGTGACTCCTGAAGAACGTATATCCAGATTCAGGGAGGAAGATGACGAGAGGAATATGGAACCTGAGTGGAACTATCGAGATAGTGGGAAAAACTACCCGGATTCATATCCGAGGAACGTGACGGTCATCAGGAATTTTGAAGACAAACCGCAAAAATTCAGCAACACTGATAGTTTGACACCTATAGAATATGTAAGGAACCTCAAAGATTATTTCATCGAAGCTCACATTCCCAGAGAGAGAGAGATGAAGATAGTGGAGAGATTTTTGATTGGAGGACCCCTCGAATGGTTTCGCGCATTTAGATACACATTCAGTAACTTTGACGAGTTTGCAGAGGCATTAATCAAACGATTTTGGTCCATAGAAGCGCAGAATTCGTTAAGAGCGGAGGTGTATTCAAGAAAATACTCAGGTACTCTTCCAACACAGTACGCTGATTTCTTTACGAGTCAATTATCCCGCTTGAGATTTTTGCAACCCCCATTGTCAACGGAGCAATTAATTGATGCGATTTCTCGTATGCTGCCTGTGGAGGTGAGGAGACTAATCATTTCGTCAAACATCAGGGATTTGACCAGCATGGATGAATTACTGAGGAGGTTAGACTACACAAGTCCAATGCCTAACGTGGTACAGAAAGGTCAAAGGCATGACTTCAAAGAAATAAATACTGTATATATGGACCAAGTCCAACAAACTGACAAGCCAGATGAAGAGAAAACTGACAATGTAGGTCCCCACAGGAATAATCAGTTTCGAAATTACAGATCGCAAGGTTACCGTCCGTATCAACAGAGAAGAGGCTGGAACTATAATCGAGGAAATTACAACAATGGAAGAGGCAGATATTACAACAATAATGGTTATAACAGAAATTATAATAGGAATAACCAGAACCAAAACGGAAATCAGAATCCTCAAGGTCAGGTTATGACACCCGATCAGTATCAGGAAAGAGAGAAGGAAAGCCAGCAATACCTGAAAGAATTACGGGAAAAAGAAGCCGACAACCAAAAGAAAAGGCAGGATGTTGTAATCGATCCTGGGCCTTCTACGAGCCAGCAGAATTTTGAGGTCGGTAACACACAAAAAAAAACGCCGATTTCTCAACGACAGTGAGAACTTGTAAATACATTGCCACACCACACCTGATTACAATTAATGAGATATATGAAGTTACTGATGAAGATTTGCTAGAAGAGAGGGATATCGTTAAAGAGGAAAGACCATGTGCCTTACCTATTATTTCTGTACGGATAGATGGCCAACAGTACAAAGCCCTGATGGATACTGGTGCAATTATCTCCATCATTTCAGAGGATTGTTATCAAAGTCTGCTAAGAGGAGAGAACATGACAGTTCTACCTGTTTCTACCGTCAAAGTGAGAGGGATATTCCAAGATAAGGCAGTGAAATGCAAGATTCAAGTGTTATTGAACTTTGAGATCAATGGAAGGAATTATGAACAGATCTTCATTGTAGTGAGCAAGATCAATTTTGATATGGTGCTTGGAATCGATTTTATATCGAAGGTCGGAGCTATTATTGACATGAAGAACAGAAGTATTAGCTTTAATGATGGGTACATAATCACAGAAGAGATAGAAAAACAGGACGTGAAAAACAGTCTGGAAATAGACCTTAGGGAAGAAATTTTGAATACTATAATTAATGAAGTGGAAAATTTAGCAGAAATACCCAGTAGAAAAACTGAAGGATTTGAAGAAATTCAGGGGGAATTTGAGGATCTGATAAAGGAATTCCAAGATATTTTTGATGAAAAGCCTGGATTGATTAAGGATTATAAATACAAGATAAGGCTGACAGATGAAACCCCTTACCAGAAGAGAATATACCCCATTCCTGAGAAATACTATCAAGAAGTACGAGGGTTAATCAGAAAAATGGAGGTAGACGGGATTATTAAAAAACAGGCGTCGTCTTATATAAACCCCATCACAGTAGTGAAGAAAAGTAATGGTCAGATACGTCTTTGTCTCGATGCCAGGACCATCAACTTGAAGATTCTTCCAGAAAATGACCGACCACCCAAGATTAGAGATCTGCTTCGAAAATTCAAAGGGAGAGCATGTTTCAGCGTTCTTGACTTGACGTCTTCATTTTATCAAGTTCAACTAGAAGAAGATAGTATGCAGTACACTGGATTCTTATTTGACCAGACGTCATGGGTCTTTGTCAGAATGCCTTTTGGTATGGTTAACAGTGGACCAGCACTTATTCGAGCACTTGATAGTAAGCTCACTGACGAAGTGAAAGAAAATGTAATCTGCTACATTGACGATTTAATCGTATCTTCACCCAGCGCCGCAGAACATTTAGTGCACTTGAGAAAGTTGTTCGAGAATTTAAGGGAGGCCAATATCAAGGTCAATTTTGGAAAATGTCAATTCTTGAAGAAGGAGATAAATTACTTAGGGCATACTATTGATAAAGATGGATATCATCCAAACATGAAAAAAGTAGATGCGATCACGAGATTTCCAAAGCCAACTAAGGTGAAACAAGTCAGAGAATTTGTAGGCGCATGCCAATTTATTAGCAGCCACTGTCCAAGATACTCTGAAATTATGGCTCCTCTGTATGACTTACTCAAGAAGAATAACAGATGGAAATGGAGCACCGCTGCAGACGAGGCTTTTGAGAAAGCAAAAGAGATGCTCAGAAATAATGTGAAACTGGAGTACCCAGACTTTGAGAAGGTGTTCTATATTGAGTCTGATGCATCAAGAATAGGCATTAGTGCAGTCATATACCAGAAAGACGAGGCAGGCAACAAGCACTACATTGCGTTCACCAGTCGGAAGTTGAAGAAACACGAGGAAAATTACTTCACGACTGAACTTGAAGCGTTAGCTTTTGTAACAGCATTGCAAGCGTGGAAGAAAATCCTGCTGGGACATAAGGTCATCATTATTACTGACCATAAAGCACTACAGTTTATGCTGCAAACTGACATGTCAAGTGATAGATTGACACGTTGGGCTTTGTTCACCCAACAGTTTAACGCCACTATCGTCCACCAGCCTGGGAAAGATAACTTACTGGCTGATGCTCTATCACGTAACCCTATTAAAAATGTGCAGATACACCATGTACAATTGGAGCAAGAAGATCAAGAAACCGTTAGGAGGTTAGCCCGAATCGGTGTGTCACAGAAGAGACACGCTCCAATAAGGAATATGTACAGGTTCCTCAAGGGTTACATGGACAATACGGATGTTGACTATGCAGCTACACGGAGAAATTCACGACACTTTGTCTTGAGTGGAGACATCGTATGCAAGTATGCTGACTCTGCGCATACAAAACTCCGAATAATCGTGCCACCTAAACTTGTTGTCAATTTAGTGTGGGTAGCTCATCACGCAACTGGACATGCCGGTTTAGATAAAACTCTTAATACTCTTAAAGAGAGATTTATTTGGACTAACATGCGTTCCAGCATTGCCAAGGTCATTCGATCATGTGACAAATGTCAAAGAGCAAAGTATGCTTCTGCTTTATTAAAAGGAAAACCGAAGGCTATGATTCCTTCTAAGCCAAACGAACTAATGGCGACGGATATATTTGGCCCCTGTCCAAAGGGATATCAGGGTAACCAGTACCTGTTGGTTACCGTGGATGTTTTCTCAAAATTTGTTACAATGAGTCCCATGCAGAAAGCTAACACGAGGAACGTTGTAAGCAGACTGGAAAATGCTGTATTTCCTAAAGCTGGTAAACCAGAATATCTACTGTCAGATCATGGAACGCAGTTTACATCCGTGGAATTTGCAGCGGATATGGAAAGGCTTGGCATTAAGCACTTATTTTCAAGCGTGCGTTACCCAGAATCGAATTCCTCAGAAAGATATATGGCTGAATTTTCGAAATTCTGTCGGAATTTCTGTCCAAATGATCATTCTGGTTGGGTGAGATTTGTACCCCTTATTGAGGAATGTCTGAACTCTACAGTGCAGGAGAGCACAGGAGAAGTGCCAATGCGACTTCTTCTAGGAAGAAACCCAGAAAGGCCATGGGATAATCTTTTCAACCACGTTCCTAGAGATCCCGACCTAGGAAGGCAGCAGAGGATTGACAAGGCGAAGGAACAACTCCAGAAAGCAGCAGAGAAACGATTGAAGAGAGTAGCTGGAAAACGTTTTGGTACACCCTTACAAGTTGGAAATCTTGTATTATTACGCAGACCTATCAAGGCTGATATGAGCAAGAAAATCTATCCCAAATTTGGATTTGTATTCATGGGTCCGTTTAGGATTACGAACGCCTATGGAAACAACTGCTATGAACTCTATGATGATGAGAATAATGTCATTTACGGCAAGTTCAATGCTGGAAACTTAAAAAGATACTATCCTAGAGTAAGCCAGTAATAATTCAATTTCGTGTTCAAGAGAGTTGAGGTACTTGTAACACTGAGTTTAAAAACAATTTGCAACTGTTTTTAAAACGTGGTGAGGGGAGAATGCCCCCGTAAATTGAATTATATAGAGACCACGGTGGCTATATTGGAAAATTATAAAGAAAGTTATGGCTGTCATAGTTATGACGTGGGTAGTCATGACGTAAGCACGGATGACGCAGACGTTATGCCAGCAGGCTACTTGAGCTGAGATTCTCAGTGACGTCAGCATTTATTCGAGAAAGATCCGAGATCTACGACGCAGTCGCAGGAAACGTGGAATTCTGCTGAGGAAGAAATTATGCTATTGGAGGGGAGGCTCGAACCAATGAACGATAGTCTGAAGGAAGACGGAGATTGCTGAAACTATGATATTTTTATTACTTTTTGGAATGCAGAATTGTGGAAATCCATTTGCAGTAGAGGCATTGATCTGGAATTTTGGTGAAATTTATTTTCTGTTTTTGAATTTTGAAAATCCGTCATGTATTGACGAAGTTGGAACTTCTAGCGATGACGCAGTAACACGCTATGGAAGGGATGGATACGCCCCTCATGAAGTTTATAAAAGGCCTTGCGCAGAAGAGAGGAGTCTCATTCTCAGATCATTCTCAGATCATCGAAGCTCATATCATCGAAGCTCAGTTCTTATATAGTTATTTCGGTGAAACGTCGAGTGAGATTAGTAGAAAGAGTCGTCTTTATAACGCGTGGTGAAGCCACTGCAGTGAACGAGATTCGAGCGGACAAGCAGTGCAGGTTTACTGTGAGTAAAACTAGGTGAAGTTAAAACGCACATTATAACGCGTCCACAAGATTAGCTATGGACAGTTAGTGGTCGCCTATAAGCTAATTCTATTGTGCAGTGCTACAGTAAGGAGTGTAGAAAAGTTGAACAATTTCGAGGAATTATTTTGGAAGATATTGGCAATTTTAGACGACTGACAAAAGTGATTTTCTCGCCACATGAGAAGCACTTTGTATCGCCAGATTCTACGCCACGGCTGACACGGCTAGTGAAATAGGGAGACTTCAGATTGCTTTTGTGACACAACGCTACAGTATTATGGAGCAGTCTAATATGGCAGTTTGTTCTTCTATTACCATAACCGAAGAGAAGATGGAAGGCTAAAGGACTTTAATGCAATTGGGACATATTTCAACGGAGTAAGATAGCAGCATGGAACTTCGCTAATTGCCATTCCACACAAGCGAACATGTGGTGAATAACCATCTACACCCATGTTTCGTGGTTCAACGCTGAATACTATCAAACAGCAATGGAAATGATTTCATACTTACTGAATATGAATATTTCTTCGGAAATTACTACAAAAACTTCATGGCGATTTTCTACTGGAACTTCAGGGATTTTTCAAGAGAGGTCAGGGTTGTCCCGACTCACAAAGAAGATTATTGCCGGAAGGATGTCGTTCGTCTTCACGGAGCAGTGTAATTTCCGGAGGAGGAAGCAGTTCGATTCTCCGAGGGTGCTGTTTCTTGTTTCGAGGATGGAGCTCATCTTCAAGTTGGTAAAATGGATCCATCAGCAGTCTTCTTTGGGGAATATTCCCCTGGAACTTCAACCAGCAGATAAGGTAGTCGTGAACGTTTATTGTATTTGAGTTTCTTAGCGATATTTGAGCAACCATTTTCCCATATTTTTTGTCCTCATGTATTTTGCCCTATATTCTTGTTTGAGATTCCTATTCTCAGTACACCTTGATGAGTTATGCCTTTTTCGACGTCTTATTAAGACATTGTTATGTCATGGGCATAGTTAAACGATTTTGGATCAGTTGAGACTGATATTTAGATTTTTCAGTAATTTGCTTATTTTGTAGTCTCGATTTGACTGTAAGTTAATGATTTTTATGGCAGATTTAAATTCAGACAGCGTGTCACTTTATTAAAGTAATTCTACCCCAGTTTAATTACTTTGACCAATTTTCTGTCATCATCAAGAAGGAAGAACATTTAAATGATTTTAGAGCGTTAAAATCCATTACGTTGTCGACGATCTTGGAAATACTAGTCGTTATTTGAATTGATTGCAACACAGACATTTATCGTCAGTTATGAACGACCATTGCATCATAGACTATTTTGTGAAAGATGAACTTTAATTATGAATTATTGAATGCATTATAGTCATGAACTTTTGTTAGGATTTTTTTCTCAATTAGAGATTTATATAATGATGTTTGCATTCCCAGTCTAATTGGATTCTATTCGACTATTTTGCAGTTTAGTCGCACTTTATTTGATGATAGTATTTTTATACTACAATTCTTTGAAGATGTTAATTTTAAAATTTTGATAGACCAGACAGGCGTATATAAGCGTATTCACTATTAAATTTGTTTGTGATTGGCAAGTTTTTACTTCATTTCGATTCATGAATGAAATCCACGAAGGTTAAATGACAACAGTTTTGAAACAATGAATGATTATAAGAATTTTTAAGTGGAACTATGAATGTATAATCGCTAGTGCAGCGGACGTGTTGAAAGTCGCTGATGTATAATGCCCTTGAATAAATGGAGGAGGTTCCCACAGTAATTAATGATGTTAAAGAATTTGTTAATGGAGGTTTTTGTAAATTCTGTGGAAGATTTTGATGCCATATATATTAAAATATGATGAATTTTGGGCCTATTTTTAATGCAGTTTTGTGCATTATTTTGTAAGCGAAGTATTTTCCGCTGGAGTGTATTGTCATAGTCCGTTGAAGATTAATCAAGTGAATTTACTGTTATAATTAACAAGAGTTTTGAAAGAATTTGAGATAAGATTTTGAATGAAGATTACCGTCACAAATAATTATAATTATTACAACCTTTATTAAACCAGATTGTGACATTAACATGTATAACTAACCTTCATTGGTCGATTATATTGACACGATTATGAAATTACCAACCGGATGAACTTGTGGTTAAATGTATTTCTTAAATTAATAATTTAAATAATTTAAATGTTAATATTGTAAATAATGATGTAAATATCTTTGACAATAATGTGGAACGAAAGTAATGTTAAAGGCGTGTTTAAAATTTTTGTAATTATCTTCGACAATATTATAAACAATTTCTAATTGTTATAAATAATTTATGTGATTTTGTTATAAACATTTAAGAGTGTGTTTCATACTCTAAACTATACTTATTAAACATTTGGATGATAATTTAACAAGTTTAGGGATTGTCAGAATAATCCAGTGGTATGTGAGTAAAGCATTTGAAAGATTTGCGTCAATATATATGAGTTGTCTTGCGGACATTTAAAGCTGTTGAGAGGGAGCTGAATTCTTACGCAGTGTGGCGTGACAAGTGAGCCCCATTTGACAGGTGTGCGTCAGGTTGAAGGGTAGACGGCAGCTGGTCAGACAACTGGTTATCAGCGGGCGAGGTCGTCCACATTGAGGCCTTGTGCCTATAAATACAAGTGTCATGTTTATTAAAAGAAACAAATGCTCTATATATGTGACTCGTCCTGACTTCCTTTCCCAATCCAAATGTGTTTTGAATGTTACGTTATTTTGAGCTCATGGGAGCTAACATATTGTTTGATAACTTTGCAAGTCCTTCAGGAGGACATAGTCAGATTGACATGGGCTACTGATAGCCACATTTATTTTGTTAAGTTGTTAAAATCATACCCTTTATTTGAAATAAAAGCTCTTGTACAGTTCAAAGTTCTCGTCTTCGTTCTGGTTCATTTTTAAATGTCATGGTGTAGGTTATTGTGGGAGCATACTTTAGAAATCCTGTTGTCAACCCAATCCCCGAGATAATTTTTAAGAGGTAAGTAAAGGTAAGTATGAACCCCCGTCTATTTTGGTGTGTTCCACAATAATTTCTTGGTAACTTCTGTGCTCAAACCTCGGTAGTATCTGTCAGTGCCATTTTCATTGGTGTAGCTGAGCCGGTGCGTTTGATTGTTGGCAATCCGATTGAGGGGGCGGATATCTGACAGCCTACTATCCGGGTAAACGGGGACAGTACCTACTGTAAGGCCACGGCCGCCTCCTTCCCGCTTCCTTGCCTATCCATCCCCATCTTCCCCTCCCTTCCCATCCCTCATAAGGCCCCTGTTCGCGAGGTGCTGATCACACCTCCTCAGTTGTATCCACTTTGACCAGATGTTCCCAGCTCTAGGACACTGCCCGTAGAGGCGGTAGTGGTGCGTTCCCTCGCTGAGTCCGTGGGTTCCACCAACGTGGAGGGTAAACTAATTTCAACAACAAAAAAAGACGCAATAAATGACAGGAGTCGCTACTGTCTGACAGTTGAAACCAGGCCTTTCCTCACATCCATTACAGAAGTTCACCACAATGCGTCCAAGAACGTAAGATAAGAGTTCAGCAAGAAAATGAAAGATTACTGGTCCAACAGAAAGGCTCAATAGGAGCCGCCAAACAATCCCCCCAAAACACCACAAGTGGCAGACAACAGCTAGAGCATAGGTGGCCCAAACACCACAAGTGGCAGACAACAGCTAGAGCATAGGTGGCCCAAACACCACAAGTGGCAGACAACAGCTAGAGCATAGGTGGCCCAAACACCACAAGTGGCAGACAACAGCTAGAGCATAGGTGGCCCAAACACCACAAGTGGCAGACAACAGCTAGAGCATAGGTGGCCCAAACACCACAAGTGGCAGACAACAGCTAGAGCATAGGTGGCCCAAACACCACAAGTGGCAGACAACAGCTAGAGCATAGGTGGCCCAAACACCACAAGTGGCAGACAACAGCTAGAGCATAGGTGGCCCAAACACCACAAGTGGCAGACAACAGCTAGAGCATAGGTGGCCCAAACACCACAAGTGGCAGACAACAGCTAGAGCATAGGTGGCCCAAACACCACAAGTGGCAGACAACAGCTAGAGCATAGGTGGCCCAAACACCACAAGTGGCAGACAACAGCTAGAGCATAGGTGGCCCAAACACCACAAGTGGCAGACAACAGCTAGAGCATAGGTGGCCCAAACACCACAAGTGGCAGACAACAGCTAGAGCATAGGTGGCCCAAACACCACAAGTGGCAGACAACAGCTAGAGCATAGGTGGCCCAAACACCACAAGTGGCAAACAACAGCTAGAGCATAGGTGGCCCAAACACCACAAGTGGCAAACAACAGCTAGAGCATAGGTGGCCCAAACACCACAAGTGGCAAACAACAGCTAGAGCATAGGTGGCTCAAACACCACAAGTGGCAAACAACAGCTAGAGCATAGGTGGCCCAAACACCACATGTGGCAAACAACAGCTAGAGCATAGGTGGCCCAAACACCACAAGTGGCATACAACAGCTAGAGCATAGGTGGCCCAAACACCACAAGTGGCAAACAACAGCTAGAGCATAGGTGGCCCAAACACCACATGTGGCAGACAACAGCTAGAGCATAGGTGGCCCAAACACCACAAGTGGCAGACAACAGCTAGAGCATAGGTGGCCCAAACACCACAAGTGGCAGACAACAGCT
This sequence comes from Meconema thalassinum, assembly GCA_946902985.2. Taxonomy (NCBI): domain Eukaryota; kingdom Metazoa; phylum Arthropoda; class Insecta; order Orthoptera; family Tettigoniidae; genus Meconema; species Meconema thalassinum. The sequence continues at coordinate 17,345,744 of OX336392.1, forward strand.
AGAGCATAGGTGGCCCAAACACCACAAGTGGCAGACAACAGCTAGAGCATAGGTGGCCCAAACACCACAAGTGGCAGACAACAGCTAGAGCATAGGTGGCCCAAACACCACAAGTGGCAGACAACAGCTAGAGCATAGGTGGCCCAAACACCACATGTGGCAAACAACAGCTAGAGCATAGGTGGCCCAAACACCACAAGTGGCATACAACAGCTAGAGCATAGGTGGCCCAAACACCACAAGTGGCAAACAACAGCTAGAGCATAGGTGGCCCAAACACCACATGTGGCAGACAACAGCTAGAGCATAGGTGGCCCAAACACCACAAGTGGCAGACAACAGCTAGAGCATAGGTGGCCCAAACACCACAAGTGGCAGACAACAGCTAGAGCATAGGTGGCCCAAACACCACAAGTGGCAGACAACAGCTAGAGCATAGGTGGCCCAAACACCACAAGTGGCAGACAACAGCTAGAGCATAGGTGGCCCAAACACCACAAGTGGCAGACAACAGCTAGAGCATAGGTGGCCCAAACACCACAAGTGGCAAACAACAGCTAGAGCATAGGTGGCCCAAACACCACAAGTGGCAGACAACAGCTAGAGCATAGGTGGCCCAAACGACCGAATAATAATAAACGACAATAAAGCAGGAAGCAGTTGAACCTAATAACCCAATTGGACGTACAGTTTATTTGTTTGTTTACATTTCTTCCGGTGCACTAGCGATCCCAACTTGACTCGGCAGCCCAGACAAGAGAGGAAAGTGCATGCGGCGCAGCATAGCTAACACGCCTCTGCCCTAGGTGCACCAAGTTAGACTCATCAGTGGGCTCTTGGGGACTACGCCACGGGGTGTGGATATGATTCCCACCACAGCCATCCTAAAACTGTATTTCCGTGCCTTCCCACCTCTACTCCAGGCAAATGTCCGAATGGTACCTAACTCACGACTACGACCTTCTCCTTACAAATCCTACCTCCAATTACAGAAGACACACACAAGTAGAGACACGACAATAGCATAGGTTATCAAACACATTGCACACAATTCCGTGTACACGAGTCTGATGAACACGATGTCGCGCAAGTGCCTGAATTAAATAATAACAACACCAGAAAAAAAGGCATCTACATCAGAAAATCCAGGCAAGAAATATACTCTAAGATAGAGAAGATCACAGACACAATGTAATGGGGCGTAATGAGAGATATGTGGGAAATAAATTAACATAAAATGATGAATGAAATGAAAATGAGACAAAATTAAATTATGCACTTGTGTTCTGTACTTACCTTTGGAGTACACTAAAAATGATATGATATGATATGGGCGCCAGACTTTAGATAGTCAAAAGAAGGTGATTGCACATCTACTCATTGGCAGAAAACAAGATATCTTATTCCCGGTCGAAGTGAAACCGTAGTACTCAAACCGATTCAGCATTATGAAGGATAGTTGGGTTTGCCTTATATAATATTACTAACTACTATAAATGAGGGTCCTGACATTGACTTAAATGAATTTAATGAATCTAGGTAACAAATATAAAAAGAAACACAATAAGAATAGTTACAAATTTGAATTTAAAGAAAATTTACTGCGGCTCAACAGATAAAGGATAATGAATGGATTTAACTAAAAATGAACACAAGCTTGATTTTACATGGCCTGAGAGACGTGAGATAAATCATGATCTTCGCTCACCTCTTGAAGTATTGTCATATATATAGATAATATGACTGATGTCCTCGTTGATCCGTCCCGTAGTTGACATGTTGTAGTACTTCCTGCATGATGCCTCGCTAATATTTTCCTCTGAATGTATAATGTTGGATGGTCGATGCTCAGGGAACGACGGCTTGATGGCGACTCCCAACTCACGTTAAACTGACTCCCAGTACGTAGGACTACTGGAGTGACTGAATGAATAATAATAAGTCTTTTCCTCTGGCTTGAGCTACCGTATTTATAGTATTTTCAAGTTTTTGTCGATAATATGGTTCTTAAAGTCCACCCTTTCAATTAGACACAGTCTATAAGTCACTGCTCCTTCACGAACAATACTCATCAGGAATACTGACATTTCCATTATAGAATATGCCATGTCTTCAGTTATTTCTACACAGCTGCCAGGGTTTCTTACATTCATTTGGGGTTGAGAATGTTTCTTAAAGTCGAACCCTTTCAATTAGACACAGTCTATAAGTCACTGCTCCTTAAAAAACAATACTCATCAGAACTACTGACATTTCCATTATTGAATAATGTCATTTCTTAAGTTATTTCTCCACAGCAGCAAGGGTTTCTTACATTCATTTGGGGTTGAGAATAGATTTACCACTACCGGCACTAATAGTGACCGGAAACCGCATCGCCTTTGTCACGCGCTAGGACCTTCTTCAGGAAATAACATCCATTGTAGAAATGCGAGCGAACCTGTCACTTCCCACGTCTCTCTGACAACTAACTTTACAACCATTCGTAAATGAAAATCTGTTCAGAATTATTTGAGCTGCTTACAGACAGATAAAATCTTGTAGCATGGAATACTACTTAATAAAAAATTAATATATATATAAATATAACGAAAAAGATTAATTATTATAAATATAAAAGCTTGGGGATCGAATCGTTACAAATCGCCCCTTGAAATAAATGATTTTACATGAAATGACAACATTATTTCTTGCAATGCACTCTACCAAAAAATATCTACATACGTTACACTCAAAATGAAAATACACAAATACACCTCAGAATGACAACATAAAAAATTTCCACCCTGACAATATACAATTACATTATCACAAAATTATACATATAGACAAAATATACCCTTCATTTTATATTTGCGTTCCCCATTTCTCAACTTCTCAAGTGTTCATATAGTCTTTGGTTTTATTTAAAGGAATTCCTGAAAGAAAGAGACATTGATGTACCCTTCACTTTCGCATTAGACGTAATTCGTCTTCGTTGCACTTTAATAACTGAGATATCGTATGCATATCATACGTGTTACCTTTATAGCTAATGAGCGTAGAATTTTTCTGTCAGCCTAGTGTAGGAATACATAGTTGTTGTACTACTGACAATATCACTCGATACACATCACTGCACACGATTGCTTACACGAATCACATAATATACCTTTCGTCTCTTTATAAGAATTACGAAGTTGCACTGAATCAATCTGGTGATGCTTAATATGTAAATGTAAAAACAAGGAACAATTAGCAATACTCATAAAACAACCCAAATGTCAGTACGTATGTATTACTCATGAAATTACCCCACATACACATGAAATTTCCGTCAATTGATATTATATTTACCCAAGTATTCTACTTGCTCTTATCCGGACACATAATAACACAGGTTATTAATAACACTCTCTCGTACAATTATACATAGAACTCTCACTTACCGTTACCTGTTTTATCCGTAGTTACCTGCCTTAATACTCTTTAATTATTATCCTTCCGCGAAATCCGCCTGATAACATGAGATTTTAATTTCTCCTCTAAAGAAATGACTTACCTTTAAATCCAGAGTACCGTGATTACCTCACTATCAATAAATGTAGCACCGCGCACCCCTTATCCCTTTAACTGATTTAAAATTATTAATAAATGATTCCTCCGACATCTCTTCTGACAATAAGTCTCAATGCTTTCTCACCCAATAAACTACCAGTAAACCGCCACTTCATTTTAAATTTCACATGAATTAGTCCCACTTTGCATACATTAACTTCTTCTCCGAATACTTCAACCATTCAAGCAATTATCTTTGAATTATAACAAATTCCTTTCAATAACTTCTGAATATTATGTCAACCAAATTATAATAATTATTATTATTATTATTTTTACTTTTAAACTTGCGTCGAACAATAACACAATATACCATTAATTCCTTCTCGCTCATCATCAGCAATTTATGTTAGAAGTGGTTCAACTAGGTATTAAGCTTTGTAATCTATTTGGATGTGTTCATAAATTGAGTACAGTATAACGATCTATATCAAAAACTTGGACCAACTCTCATCTGTATTCCCTTGCATACAACAGCGCTTCTTTCTACTCCAAAAACTCCCATCATCACCTCCACGTGTTCCTTTGACACCATAAAAAACTCTTGCTCAGAGATACCAATCTACTCTGGCACACATATTTCTTCAACTCTCACTTCAATAAACTCATTTGGCCAACTACCAAATCTTAAACCCCAAATGCTCAATGGCACTAAATATCGCTAGCCTACTTCCTCCTTACACCATTTATGTGACCTTACACATCCACATACACACATCAAAAAAAGTTTTGCATCACCTCGGTTCCCAGATCTCCGGCATATAGACGTTGACTGTGTATATTGTATCAAAGATACAGTCCCTTTGACTGTTCATAGATGTCACTAAAACTGCTCAAAGATGTAAACAACCATGCATGAGCAGGGCCTATTAGACGGAGGGGGTACGACAGCCGATCAGTTCCAGTCATTCCACCAGGACGAAGGTACGCTGCTCATGTTGTCTGTAGTTCTACCATGCCTAGAAGGTCAATACCGCAGTTCGATCGCGTCCGCATTGTTACTTTGTGTCAAGAAGGGCTCTCAACAAGGGAAGTTTCCAGGCGTCTCAGAGTGAACCAAAGCGATGTTGTTCGGACATGGAGGAGGTACAGAGATACAGGAACTGTCGATGACAGGCCTCGCTCAGGCCGCCCAAGGGCTACTACTGTAGTGGATGACCGCTACTTACGGATTGCCGCTCGGAGGAACCCTGACAGCAATGCCACCATGTTGAATAATGCGTTTCGTTCAGCCACAGGACGTCGTGTTTCAACTCAAACTGTGCGCAATAGGCTGCATGATGCGCAACTTCACTCCCGACGTCCATGGCGAGGTCCAGCTTTGCAACCCCGACACCATGCAGCGCGGTACAGATGGGTCCAACAACATGCTGAATGGACCCCACAGAATTGGCATCACGTTCTCTTCACCGATGAGTGTCGCATATGCCTTCAACCAGACAATCGTCGGAGACGTGTTTGGAGGCACCCTGGTCAGGCTGAACGTCTTAGACACACTGTCCAGCGAGTGCAGCAAGGTGGTGGTTCCCTGATGTTTTGGGGTGGCATTATGTGGGGCCGACGTACGCCACTGGTGGTCATGGAAGGCTCCGAAACGGCTTTACGATACCTGAATGACATCCTCCGACCCATAGTGCACCCATATCGGCAGAATATTGGAGAGGCATTTGTCTTCATGGACGACAATTCTCGACCTCATCGTGCACATCTTGTGAATGCGTTCCTTCAAGATAACGACATCGCTCGACTACAGTGTCCAGCATGTTCGCCAGACATGAACCCTATCGAACATGCCTGGGATATGTTGAAAAGGGCTGTTTATGGACGTCTTGACCCACCAACCACTCTGAGAGATTTACGCCGAATTGTCGTTGAGGAGTGGGACAATGTGGACCAACAGTGTCTTGATGAACTTGTGGATAGTATGCCACGACGAATACAGGCATGCATCAATGCAAGAGGACGTGCTACTGGGTATTAGAGGTAGTGGTGTGTACTGCAATCTGGACCACAAATGCTGAAAGTCTAGCTGTATGATGGTACAACATGCAATGTGTGGGTCTCATGAGCAATAAAACGAGCTGAAATGTTGTTTGTGTTGATCTCTATTCCCTTTGTATTTAAAGGTTCCGGAACTCTTGGAACCGAGGTGATGCAAAACTTTTTTTGATGTGTGTATATTCATCTCCATGTATCCGACGTCCTATTAATCCAATACTCTCTTTTCTCCACCAGATGTTGGTTAATTCACTATGCGTTACCTTCGTTAACTTTAAACCACTTCTACATTTCTCCACTTATAGTACCTGATTATCTCGATGTCCTCAACTGAAACTACATTACTGTATATCAATATTTACTTAATCCACTTATTAATTTTATTCTCACTGTACCACCTCAACGTAAATCAATTAACCATCTGTACTTTATTATTATTATTATTATTATTATTATTATTATTATACTTCTTCGTATTATTATTACTCTCATTATTATGGTTGGCATAATAGTTATTACTTTCAATATAGTCTAATCATTTCTGTTTTAATACACTTAAATACTTCTTCCAACTACGCACATATTAATAGAAGCTACCTATCGTTAAGCAGTTCACCATGTTTACCTATCCCACTATCAAGAAGCAGAGGTATGTGCGCCCCTCGCACTCTAAATTCTACGACTGAGTTGAATTTATTATTAATTGGTTCCTCTGATACTTCACATAAATCAAATAGTAATTCATCACGAATATTAGGGTCCTACGGATAATTAACACATGGTACTACACTCTTACATAACTACTCTCTGTTATTTTGCAGTCCTCACCACTCTCTTCTTCCATTCTACCTTTCTTTATTGTTATATTTTCTTCTCTCCTTATCACCATAGTTTCTACCTCCTCTGAACTATATTTTTCAATAGTAACATTATACTTTGTCTCACCTACTTCCCCTACTCTAGCTACGATGGTACGCCATTGCATCTCATATTCTCTCTCTCTTTCTTTCATCTTATGTTCTAATTCTTCTAATAACTTCGTTCTCTCCTCTTTCGTTTTATTTCTGGAATTTCTACCTTTAGGCCTTCCTATCATTTCTCCACTACTATTATTTAATGTCCCCTTCAGCTGCTGCTTATTGCTTCTGTTCTCCTCTATCTCCGTTCTCCTCTCATCTTCTCTACTGTCATCCTCCATCATCTCTTCCAACATCGTGCTTTGCTTCTGCTTTTTCTTCCTATTATTAGGATTCCTTATCTCAGCCATCCGCTTTTCCTGTTCAATACCCATGTCTTTCAGACTGTGACTTAACGCGCACTTCTCTATCTCCTGTAATTTCATTTTAACTTCCTCTTTATAGGCTCTGAATTCTTCCCGTGTCTGCCTATTTTCTTTATCCATAATTTCCTGCATTCTTATTTCCTGTGTGCTCAGTACTTTCTTTACTTTACCTATTTCTGCTCCAACCAACTTGCTAAAATTTTCATCCTGAGTTACTATTTTATTCTCAATCTGCTTAACTATTTTCTTTTCAATCTTACTTTCTACCGCTTCTAATTGTTCATCCATTTTCTCTATTATATATTTAGTCTTCACTTCTATCATCTCCTTAATTTCACCTCTGATTTCCTGTTTCACCCCCTCAATACTCTTCTGCATTATCCCATATTTCATACTTAATTCTTTATTCATCTTTTCCACTATATCTAGCTTTTGATTTAGCTCTTTATCTAATTTCTCAAATTTCTTACTCATGGCCTCTTTCAACTCCCTACTATTATTATCCAATTTAAAATTCATGGCCTCCTTCATCTCCTGATTTTCCCTACCCATATTCTGCAACGCCCTCATGATTGCTTCGAATTTATCTTCCGGAATATCTGGAGATTTCTGTTTCTCATCCGCCATCTCGAAGTACACCGTTTTAAAAATTGCCCTTCCAAAATCACTTCACTCCCTCAAAATCACACTTGCACTGACATTTATACCTACCTTTCATAAATACTGAACAAGTTTTCGAGCGCCACGTTAAGGTGCCATAATGTAATGGGGCGTAATGAGAGATATGTGGGAAATAAATTAGCATAAAATGATGAATGAAATGAAAATGAGACAAAATTAAATTATGCACTTGTGTTCTGTACTTACCTTTGGAGTACACTAAAAATGATATGATATGATATGGGCGCCAGACTTTAGATAGTCAAAAGAAGGGGATTGCACAGCTACTCGTTGGCAGAAAACAAGATATCTTATCCCCGGTCGAAGTGAAACCGTAGTACTCAAACCGATTCAGCATTATGAAGGATAGTTGGGTTTGCCTTATATAATATTACTAACTACTATAAATGAGGGTCCTGACATTGACTTAAATGAATTTAATGAATCTAGGTAACAAATATAAAAAGAAACACAATAAGAATAGTTACAAATTTGAATTTAAAGAAAATTTACTGCGGCTCAACAGATAAAGGATAATGAATGGATTTAACTAAAAATGAACACAAGCTTGATTTTACATGGCCTGAGAGACGTGAGATAAATCATGATCTTCGCTCACCTCTTGAAGTATTGTCATATATATAGATAATATGACTGATGTCCTCGTTGATCCGTCCCGTAGTTGACATGTTGTAGTACTTCCTGCATGATGCCTCGCTAATATTTTCCTCTGAATGTATAATGTTGGATGGTCGATGCTCAGGGAACGACGGCTTGATGGCGACTCCCAACTCACGTTAAACTGACTCCCAGTACGTAGGACTACTGGAGTGACTGAATGAATAATAATAAGTCTTTTCCTCTGGCTTGAGCTACCGTATTTATAGTATTTTCAAGTTTTTGTCGATAATATGGTTCTTAAAGTCCACCCTTTCAATTAGACACAGTCTATAAGTCACTGCTCCTTCACGAACAATACTCATCAGGAATACTGACATTTCCATTATAGAATATGCCATGTCTTCAGTTATTTCTACACAGCTGCCAGGGTTTCTTACATTCATTTGGGGTTGAGAATGTTTCTTAAAGTCGAACCCTTTCAATTAGACAAAGTCTATAAGTCACTGCTCCTTAAAAAACAATACTCATCAGAACTACTGACATTTCCATTATTGAATAATGTCATTTCTTAAGTTATTTCTCCACAGCAGCAAGGGTTTCTTACATTCATTTGGGGTTGAGAATAGATTTACCACTACCGGCACTAATAGTGACCGGAAACCGCATCGCCTTTGTCACGCGCTAGGACCTTCTTCAGGAAATAACATCTATTGTAGAAATGCGAGCGAACCTGTCACTTCCCACGTCTCTCTGACAACTAACTTTACAACCATTCGTAAATGAAAATCTGTTCAGAATGATTTGAGCTGCTTACAGACAGATAAAATCTTGTAGCATGGAATACTACTTAATAAAAAATTAATATATATATATATATAACGAAAAAGATTAATTATTATAAATATAAAAGCTTGGGGATCGAATCGTTACAACAATACGAAAACGCCGAGTTTGCTTCTACGGTCACATACGACGGATGATCGAAACTTATCTTCAGTATCTTTGACTCAAAACCAAAAACGACCATGCTACGGTACGTTAACGTCCAGAACAAGAAGTTCCGTGAAGAACTATACAGCCTACTTTTCATGCCAATGATTATTCTACAGTATATGAACCTATCTAGAATAATGACGAAATTAAGTTGGTAATATCGAAATATCTAATTAGTTCAAAATATACCTGGTATAATGTAGCCTAATAGAGCACTACAGTTGGCAGCCCTGGTGACTGAATATATTCTTAGTTCCACCTCTTAAGGTACAGAATACAAAATTTGGTTGAAGTCCAATGGACGTTACATGCAGTTAGACACTGGATCTATCAGCACGCGTAAAAGCATGTTGCAAACAATACCATGCGTGTGCTGGTCAGAAATAATCGGAATTATTATGATATCTTGTTGTGCCAATTTTGGATGAAATCCATTTGTTAGTATAGAAGTTAAATGCATTTTAAAATTGGACATATCAGCAGGCATAGAATCATGTTGGCAGCACCGCCTTCTATTAATAACTCCAAATTAATCTAGAATGGCAGGTGCTATACGTGTGCAAAGTATAGAGCTGTTGGCTTGCATACTTTCTGATATATTGATATTAGGGTAAAAAGAATATAGACAGCATTTATTAACAGTTGGCAGCCCTGATTGCTCTTAACAATACTTATAGTCATATCTGTTATGGTACACATTGCACATACGAAATTTGGTTGAAATCCAACTGATAGTATAGAAGTTACTTGTATTTAAAAATTGATACTATCAGCAGGCTTATAATCATGTTGGTAGAACTGACGTATATAAGTTACTCCAAATTAATCTAAAATGTCAGAATATACGTGTGCATAGTTTAAAGCTGGTGGCTTGCATACTTTCTGATATATTGGTATTTGGATTTTAAAAAATAGAGAGAGCAATTATTAACAGTTGGCAGCCCTGGTGGCTCTTAAGAATACGCTCAGTCATATCTGTTTATGTACAGATATTACATACAAAATTTGGTTGAAATCCAGTTGATAGTGTAGAAGTTATATGCATTTAAACATTGGACCTATCAGAAGGCTTAAAATTATTTTGGCAACACTGTCATGGTTGGCCTCCTGGAAATTAAACTGAAATAGTATTATCTACATGTGTGCCAATTTTGGAATAGCTCCCATGCATACCTTGCAAGATATCCAACATGGAGCTCAAATTCCTAGTGCGTTTTTTCAGCAGTTGGTAGCACTGACATCATTTTCAAATATGGACGTGAGCTATTCCGGTGCACATCTTTACTCATACTAAATTTGGTTTTGATTGCTGCAGCCCTTTAGGAGTTGTTAGGGGGGGGGGGGGGACACACACACAAAGCCAGACAGACAAACAGACAGACATACAGAAGGACAGACAGACAGACACACATTTTCCCTGATCGATCTCATAAGACTACTTTTTCCTCATTTTTGCAAAATGTGAAAAGTAGGCTAAAAATCTTAAAGAAATGGGGATACGAGCAGAAGATTCAGGACCGAAATCTTTATAGAGCAGCCATCAAGACGTTTGGGACTTTCCGGGACGAATAACGGACAACTGGTGTGAAATGGACAGAAGAACGTCGTGCTAAACACAGTGAGCTCATGAAGACAATGTGAATCAAGCGCCAGAATGTAAAATGAGGCTTGTCGTGGTCCCTAGTTGGCTGTCTACGGCGACTGTTTGGGCTACAGTATTCTTAAAATGCTACTCAAACAGCTCACTTGGCACGGACTTGACTTCCTGAGAGAGCATCGCTCATTTGGAATGCTAAAACACTTGTGGGTGGAAGGTTGGTACTTACCTGCCAGACATAGTTGTTGTTGATTCTTTAGGGGCTTTGAGAAATTGTGGTCATGTAGCCCCGTGTACTCATGTGTGTGTGCGTGTGCAGAATTTGTGTGATAACCTGTGTTATTGTGATGGCTGTACTAGTGTGGGTATTTGTAAATTGGGGGATATGGTTGGGAAGGAGGCGGCCGTGGCCTTAAGTTAGGAACCATCCGAGCATTTGCCTGGAGTAGAACTGATGGGGGATACCGCGGATGGCTAAGGTGGGAGTCGAACCCTCCTCTTCCCAGTTTTGCCTCACGAAGCTAAGTGTACCCCGCTCCAGTCCTCACACCAGAATTAAAAGTTCTTGGCAGAGCCGGGAATCGAGACTGGACCTCCGGGGCACGCTAGCCGCTAGAGAACTCTTTGTCTCTTCCGACCCCGACAGTATTAGGGCATCGTACGCCTAGGGAGTCTTTCTCATCCCCACCTTAATTGGCCCGTGTCTCATCTCTCCTGATACCCTCGATCCTCGAGGGGTCATAACTCTTATTTTCTGAGGGGACGTCATGATGCATCAGTCAAACTGCTTGTCTCTCACCAAGGTGAATCGGATTCGATTCCCGGTCAATGAAAGTGGAACTCAACTTAATTCAAGAGGAACAAGAAGTCCCGTGACGAACTAAAGAGCCTACTTTTCTTAAAATTTAAGATTCATGCCAATGATTAATCTATATGGATCTATCTAGAATAATGACGAAATTAAGTTGGTAATATCGAAATTTCTAATTAGTTCGGAATACCGCATACCTGGCGTAATGTAGTCTAATAGAGCACTACAGTTAGCAGCCCTGGTGACTGAATATATTCTTAGTTCCATCTCTTAGGGTACAGAATACAAAATTTGGTTGAAGTCCAATGGATAGCATGGACGTTACATGCAGTTAAACATTGGATCTAACAGCGCGCGTAAAATCATGTTGGCAACAATGTCATACATGTATTGGTCAGCAATAATCTGAAATAATATGATCTATTGTTGTGCCAATTTTGAATAAAATCCATTAGCGAGTATAGAAGTTACATGCATTATAAAATTGGACCTATCGGCAGGCTTAGAATCAAGTTGGCAACACTGCCATGTATGGCCTCCTGGAAATTAAACTGAAATATTAGTATCTATACCTGTGCCAATGTTGAAATAGCTCCCATTCATACCTTCCAAGATATCCAACATGGAGCTCAAATTTCAATTGCAATTTTTCTGCAGTTGGTAGCACTGACATCATTTTCAAATACGGCATTGAGATATTCAGGTGTAGATTTTTACTCCTACCAAATTTTGTTTCGATTGCTGCAACCGTTTAGGAGTTGATAAGGGGGACTCACACACGCACAGCCAGCCAGACAGAAGGACAGACAGACACACATTTGCCCGGATCGATCTCATAAGTGAAAATGTGAAAAGTAGGCTAAAAATACCTGGATATGCCTTACTCGGTGCCACTTTTGATATTGTCTATGGTGTGGCAACATATGTTAGACAAGATATAGAAAATGCACATCTAATTTCTGTAAGCTATACCAATGGTATCCAAGAAGTTGCCACAAGGATTGGTGAAATGACGATTGTTAATGTTTACAAGCCTCCCGGCATCTAAAGTTCTTAATACTCACACTCATCCTACTACATATCTGGGCGACTTTAACAGTCATCATCAGATGTGGAAATACAGGCACAGCTATGAAAATGGAAAAGCTTTGGTGGATTGGGCCGAAGACCATGACATACATCTCATCTTTGATGCTAAGGATCGGAGCACTTTAAGATCCGGTGCCTGGAAAACAGACCATAATCCCGATCTTTGTTTTGTCTCGTCTGATTGTAAAAGTCAACCAATTTCAGTATTAAGAAAAGTCCTTGGGGACTTTCCACACAGTCAACACCATCCAATTTATCTTGAATTTAGGATTAGTATTCCTTTAATAAAAGCTCTTCCTAGGTCCAGGTGGAGTTTTCAAAAGGCTGATTGGGTCACATTCTCAAAAAATCTGGATAAATGTGTAGGATGGATCCCACCAACAAGCTCAAAATATCAGCGGTTCGATGAAGCTATAATTGGTACAGCAAAGCAGTGTATTCCAAGAGGTTTCCGTAAGGAATATATTCCTGGCTGGACAGAAGAATGCGAAAAGCTATACAAAGAATTCTGTGAAAGTAACGATCGTGAAATAGCAGATGATTTGCTGAGTAACATCGACACAGCTAGACGTTTAAAATGGACTGAGTCCGTTGAATCCCTGGACTTTTGTACATCAAGTAGGAAGGCTTGGTCATTGCTCAGAAAACTAGGTGATGCTACCTCACGAGATCGTACATATGACGTTGTTACCCCAAACCAAGTTGCAGCCAACATCGTATCCACTTTCAGAACTCCTCAAGTCCGAGCAAACACTATTGCGGCTAAGAAGAAACTTAAGTCACTCAAATCAGCTTGCAAAGCAGAAACTGAATATTCCCACCATTCATCATTGAAGAAGTAACGACTGCCACAAAAGAAATGAAATCAGGGAAAGCCCTGGGATTTGATGGTATTCATGCAGAATTCCTTTTGGACTATGGCAAGTATGTGAAAAAGTGGCTTGCTATGTTCTACACAGACATTCTGCAAACGGGCAACATACCACATGAAATGAAACGGGCTCAAGTCTTACTGAAAGCAGGTAAGCCAAATGACAAGCCAGAAAGTTACCGACCCATAGCTTTACTTAGCATGCTATATAAGCTCCTCGAAAGAATGGTGTACAATAGAATATGTCTCAAGGTCTTTGAACATGTACCAGTTGAACAGGCAGGTTTCAAACCTAACCGCAGTTGCACAGACCAAGTCCTATCCCTAAAAAGCTTCTTGGAAGCTGGCTTCCAGGATCAAGAAAAGTCATCACATCATGGTCAAGTAGTTTCAACATGGGTTAATAAATATTATTGTCATTGACATCTAGCCGTGAACACTGGAACTTGATAGAACGTTAATCAAATCTAACCTACAATTTAAACATCACACCATGGCGAAGTAGTTTCAACATGGATTTATAAGTATTATTGTCACTGCATATGATACCGTCTGGACACAGGGAGTCATATTGAAACTCCTACAAGTCATTCAATGCCTAAAAATCGGCAATCTCATCAATGAAATGCTCAATAACCGATGTTTCTAAGTGCTAATGGACAACAAGATGAGTTCACAAATGAAGCTAAATAATGGGCTGCCCCAAGGATCTGTTCTCGCACCTCTGCTGTTCAGCTTATACATATCAGATATGCCTGAAACCACATCAAGAAAGTTTGGGTATGCTGACGTCAGGGCCCTCGCAGTGAGGCATAGAGATCTTGAAGTTACAGAGTCCATATTAACCCATGATTTGTCAATTATGGGTGCATATTTCCGCAAATGGAGGTTGCTGCCAAGTGTCGCTAAGACAGAAGTCTCATCGTTTTACCCAAACAACAATTGGCCATATTATCCTAATAATTAGGGGTCGTTAACCTCGATGTTAGGTCCCTTGAAACACTAATCAGCATCATCATCATCATCATCATCATCTTTTGCTCATTCTGTAGGCATGAACAGTCCTTTGAAAAGACACAATGAACGTAGACAGGATCTTTGTTTTATAATAATGCAAGATAGGCTCGATGCTTCTCGTATTGGGCAATACCCAATAACGGAAACCGCGAAAAGTAACATAACCCTGCACTGGGCTATGCTGTGCGGGGTATTCAAAAGGAAGAACCCTTGAGTAAGAGTGGTATAACTTACACTTACAAACACATGAAAGTTTTAACAGACATTTCCGCAGAGAAAGCCAGCAAGGTCAGAGTCCCGGCATTAAGACCACATAAATGCAGCTCATGTACTGTTGAGCTTTGTCGCGAGGACAAAGACTCCGTGTAACAATCACTAATACCTGCAAGATCAGGTACTCACAACTTGTGGGACATTGGTTGGCGACCACTAATTTTTACCGAGCGCATCCCTTTCATCTTTCCTTGTGCTCATCCGATCCTCGCGGTATTAGTGTATCCGAAGCCTAGGGAGCCTTTCATTTTCTCGCCTTCATTAGCCTTGGCGTTCTATATTGATACCCCTATTTGCAGGGCCGGTGAGTACAGAAGATGGCGACCCCGAAGATGGCTGAGCTGGGTCTGCTTGTAGGGAACACCCCCTACTTCTCTTTCCTATCTGCCATTCATATCTCCATCTCTTTCCAAGTCTCTCAATTCACATTCTTCTAGGACTGAGGGCATTTTGTTCGGTATATTTTATTGCCCATATTCTTTAATTTTGTTTCCCTCCCTATATTATTCTGCTAAGGTCCCATTCCAGTTTGGTACCGAAAATAAGGTCCTATTAACACCAACCTACACATATGGGGTACCTACAGACTCAGTATAACCCAATGCGTAAGCGAAACCCACTCACTTACTCTTTAAATGCCTCACAATTAAATAAATACGGTACCTTAAAACGTGTATATTTACAATGAAATAATGAAAGAATGCAACACGGTAACCATGGTAACAGAATCTCACAGGTCCATCTATTTCTGTAGGACGCAATGCAATTCCAATTATTACATTACTGTGAAAGTTTCCAGACGGTTATAAGGTTATCAATGAACCAAATTAAGCTGTAAAATACATCAATACATACAGTATAATGTGCTTAAGGGGGTCAAGGGGAACTCTAAAATTTGTTCACGCCATTTTCACGTGTGAGTGTGGTACGAAAGGTCTTTTTCACCCGACTATAAAGGGTCTCCGAAAACCACATTTAAAGGCCCTTAAATTAACAGTGTCTGTGATATTCCCAGAAAACTAACTTCGCTCTGATATACCTATGAAGGAATGACGAACCCCTAACCACTGCACCAGTAGCTGAATTGATAAAGTCTGATTATTCATACCAAGGATACATCAGTCATAGCATTCATGATTGAGATTTTGCAAAGTGTACTCTTTACAACTAGAATATTCGCGGGCGAAGCCGAGACGGGTAATGCTAGTTTTTGTTATTGTGGTTGTTTCATTTAGGGGATTGGACATCGTGGTCATTAATACAGCCCCCTGTATTCTTGGGTGTGTGTGGAATCTGCCTGATAACCTGTGTCATTGTGATGGCTTTATTAGTGTGAGTATTAGTTATTGAGGTAGGATTTCAGGAGGCGGCCGTGGCCGGCATTTGCCTGGAGTAGAAGTGGGAAACCACGGAAAACCAATTCCAGGATTGCTGAGGTGGATATCGAACCAACCTCTTCTCAGTTTTGCCTCAGAGGCTGAGTGTACCCGTTCCAGTCCTCTGACCAGATTTATTTTTCTTGTCAGACCCGGGAATCGAACCCGGACCTCTGCGGTGGCAGCCAAGAATGCTAGCTACTCGCCATGAGGTGGACTGAATGAAAGAAAGAAAGAAAGAAAGAAAGAAAGAAAGAAAGAAGAGTGTATGTTGATTCAGTAAAGTTGGAAATGAAAGGAACAACCTGTATGGATTGATAATTTGTAAAGGCCTAACTCACTATATTTTATGATATTTGGTAGTCTAAGGTCAATTTTGAAAAGTTCTCTCTTTAGCAGTTTACATACACAAATGGAATGTAAGGAATTTCACGTAAATTGGACCCCTCCGAGTGGGGAATCAAATTACGAAGGTGGATCAAAAGGTTAGTTAGACTAACGCGCTACAGCAGCGCGCTGTGTGACGCAAACGTGTGCACAGCGGAGAAAGGGACATACATTGCCCACACGTTAGGCAGGTCGCTGTGGTGTTTCGTCTCGTATGGTGTGAATAGCGGCCAAATGCAATGGCGCGTTGACTGGACGTTCACTCCAAATATGAGGTGCGTGCAACAAAAGGCCAAAATGAAGAATTGCACGATTAAATAGAAGCGCCGGGGGAAATTGAGCGCCAGTGTGATTTTGTTGCACGATCAACACCTCACAAGGCCCACCAAACGAGAAACCTGCTGCAGCGTTTCAAGTGGGAGGTCTGGCAACATCCACCCTACAGTCCCGACCTAGCGCCATGTGACTTTCATCTGTTCGGTAAGCTCAAAACGGAGCTCGGTGGTCAACGTTTCTAGACCGATGAGGAGGTAAAGGCCGCTGTCTCCGTGTGGTTGCAGAACGCTGGAGGAACTTTCTATGCATCCGGCATCGACAAGTTGGTTGTGCTTTCGCAGAAATGTTTGGAGTCTCTTGGAAACTATGTGGAAAAGTGACGTTACATTGTATGTCGTTATAGGCGTGTTGCTGTTGTATAGGTGGTGTAATAAATGGCCATAACTGGGAAGTGCAACTTATTTTTTGATCTGCCCTTGTACATGCAAGTTATTCCCGATCTGTCGTAAGAGGCGATTAAAAGTGCAGGTGTGTGTTACCCAGCACGCACTGTACACATGAGTTCCCGGCTGGTGCATCGTGCAATCCATCCATTATAATCAATTACATGCAATAACCCCCCTCCAGGGGTGGGACGTGGGTTGGCGACCACAGTACCCCCAGCTGAGTCCGGCATTGCTTCCACTTAATTGTGCCGGGCTCTTCTCTATCATCTTTCGTATCGACGCCCCTTGTTCAACTCTTGTTCTATTCCGAAACCTACGGTATTCGGGTATCCGAGTGGTCAGACCTCTTGTTTTTCTTTGTATGATATCTCCTGCCTTCCGCTCAATGCCCTAATGGAGGCAGGGTGCGTGTAGCCCCACCACTTATGGTGCACCCTGGATTGTGCTACGCCCTCAAGGGCTCACGGCTGGTGATTTCGGGGTTTGGCGACCCCGAGGGATTCCTGAGCTGGGTCCGATTACTCCCATGTGTCATTTTCTTTGGGGCGGGCCCTCTCCTCCTTCCCTTATCTGCCTTTCAAGGCTCTACGTATTTCCGAGTCCTCATTCTTCAAGGGCTTAGGGCATTTCTGTTCCCTCATTCGTTAAAAACCTGTCCATAGCAGCAGAGTTAAATTTCGATTAACCTTCGCCCCGAGACGATAAGATACATTCAAGTGGACCTCGATGAATCAATAATGTACACATCGGATGACCTCTGATCTAGTTAATGTCGAGCCATTGTGGTTCCTTCCAAGTTCCTTCGTAGCTCTGGCTGGTATAGGTCAGCATTTCCCTTGTGGTTTAGTCAATCCCCGAATTCAATAACCGTGAGACCTTGAGGGTGTACCACATACACCCTGTCTCCTTGAGGGTCTTGTGCAGAAGTCCGGAGATATAAAACAAGAGAAAGAAGAGGTTTGACCCCTCGAAAGATAAGGGGATCAGGAAAAATGAGACAAGAGCCTATTAAGGCGGAAACGGAAAATACTCTCTAGGCCTCGGATACCGTAATACCGTGGGGTTCGGAAGAGAACAAGAGTAGACCAAGGAAGGTTGACAGGACAGATGACAGAAAGGAGCTTGGCACAAGTAAGTGGAAGTAATGCCGGACTCAGCTGGGGTCCCGTGGTCACCAACCCACGTCCCAGTAGTCGTGAGACCCTGGAGGGTCTTCATAGAGATCGAGCGTCTAAACTGACATGTAGCCTAGGTCTCCCAAAATGCATGCACCTGACAGCCGAGACCATAGCATTGTGTAACATCTTTCCACTCGGTTGCTGGATATTTTTGTTTGTTTATTATTATTAATAATATCAATATTACATCCAGCAATATAAGAAAATATATGCATACATAGCTTTTTAAATATTACGACATCCCCGTACATTGCTCAAGCAATCACGTGTGCTATCTAGACATTGTCCTTGTCACTACAACACTGTATAATTCACTTGTTCTCTTGATCACTGGAGTCCCTTCATATTAAATATGTACTGTATAATCTTCATCATATTGTAAATGTAGTCTATTTCTTGTTATTATCTAAGTAAACGTATTAGTCTAACAAGAAGTTCCGTGAAGAACTATACAGCCTACTTTTCATGCCAATGATTATTCTACAGTATATGAACCTATCTAGAATAATGACGAAATTAAGTTGGTAATATCGAAATATCTAATTAGTTCAAAATATACCTGGTATAATGTAGCCTAATAGAGCACTACAGTTGGCAGCCCTGGTGACTGAATATATTCTTAGTTCCACCTCTTAAGGTACAGAATACAAAATTTGGTTGAAGTCCAATGGACGTTACATGCAGTTAGACACTGGATCTATCAGCTCGCGTAAAAGCATGTTGCCAACAATACCATGCGTGTGCTGGTCAGAAATAATCTGAATTATTATGATATCTTGTTGTGCCAATTTTGGATGAAATCCATTTGTTAGTATAGAAGTTACATGTATTTTAAAATTGGACATATCAGCAGGCATAGAATCATGTTGGCAGCACTGCCTTGTATTAATTACTCCAAATTAATCTAGAATGCCAGGTGCTATACGTGTGCAAAGTATAGAGCTGTTGGCTTGCATACTTTCTGATATATTGATATTAGGGTAAAAAGAATATAGACAGCATTTATTAACAGTTGGCAGCCCTGATTGCTCTTAACAATATTTATAGTCATATCTGTTATGGTACACATAGCACATACGAAATTTGGTTGAAATGCAACTGATAGTATGGAAGTTACATGTATTTAAAAATTGGTACTATCAGCAGGCTTATAATCATGTTGGTAGAACTGACGTATATAAGTTACTCCAAATTAATCTAAAATGTCAGAATATACGTGTGCATAGTTTAAAGCTGTTGGCTTGCATACTTTCTGATATATTGGTATTTGGATTTAAAAAAATAGAGAGAGCAATTATTAACAGTTGGCAGCCCTGGTGGCTCTTAAGAATACGCTCAGTCATATCTGTTTATGTACATATATTACGTACAAAATTTGGTTGAAATCCAATTGATAGTGTAGAAGTTATATGCATTTAAACATTGGACCTATCAGAAGGCTTAAAATTATTTTGGCAACACTGTCATAGTTGGCCTCCTGGAAATTAAACTGAAATAGTATTATCTACATGTGTGCCAATTTTGGAATAGCTCCCATGCATACCTTGCAAGATATTCAACATGGAGCTCAAATTCCTAGTGCGTTTTTTCAGCAGTTGGTAGCACTGACATCATTTTCAAATATGGACGTGAGCTATTCCGGTGCACATCTTTACTCATACTAAATTTGGTTTTGATAGCTGCAGCCGTTTAGGAGTTGATAGGGGGGGGGGGGGTTCACACACACAGCCAGACAGACAGACAGACATTTTCCCGGATCGATCTCATAAGTCTACTTTTTCCTCATATTTGCAAAATGTGAAAAGTAGGCTAAAAATGTACTTTCTTAGATCTATGTGATGAATATCAAATTCAGTCGAGTAAGGGAAGAATACATGTAAGGTATACCACGTAAGGCAAGGCCTTGTGGGTGGCATATTAGGTCTACTTACCTAATTATAACGTTAAGTGCTCATGTTAAAAAATATATTACATATACTGTATATATTAAAATAAGTTTTGTGAAATAGTTAAGTAGCAATGGTAATGCAATGTTGTGGGAGTGATTTTGAAAAATGGGACGGAAGTGGATCGGACGGAAGTGTGCAAGACGCATTGCCAGATAGATCGCATCCCTACTACTATTCTCAGGCAGTGACGAGCATATCACCTTTGAAGGTGAATGCAGGAGGAGGAAGAGTCTGGTGCCCGTAAACCGGGCTCCTTTTACTCTATTTTAAGGGGTAAACGTTTTTGGAGGATAATTAATGATGAATTAAGTAAATTTCTTCTGGCTATAGCTTAATGGATAACTGATAGCCAGAGTTTTTGCAGTGCAATGGATTTTTAGTTGTGCAAGGGTGTTAACTTTTAAATTTAATTAATTGATTGC
This sequence comes from Meconema thalassinum, assembly GCA_946902985.2. Classification (NCBI taxonomy): domain Eukaryota; kingdom Metazoa; phylum Arthropoda; class Insecta; order Orthoptera; family Tettigoniidae; genus Meconema; species Meconema thalassinum. Next base: position 17,366,587 of record OX336392.1, read on the forward strand.
AAGAGCAATTAGTCAATTAATTTGGGGCAGTGCAAATGAGGAAGAGAATAGCAGAACTGTTCCAGCTTATGTTCGGGTCAGGATGTGCCAGTCGGTCATTGTTGGCCAATGCACACTCCTGCCGATGCTGTAGATGTTAATTATCGGTTCGCTCGCCATCGTTTAACTGTGTTTGATTTTGCAGTGTGTATGATTGTTTAATTTAAGAAGCAGCTGCGTAAAAAAAGACCTGTAGTAGGTTTTGCATTGTTTTATAACAATGGATTGTTTTGTAAAGGCCACAGCTACCACCTCATATTGTTAATATTTGTGAAAATAATATGTAGCTTGTGTTATTATAGTGTAAAGACTGACACTGGAGCGGGGAGTTTGAATTTAGAGTTGCTGTTCGCTGATTGGCTGGTGGAGTGATCTGATTGGCTGATGGCTGGAATGGAGTTTAATGTATTTGTATGTAGTAATTATGCGATATTATGATTAATTATTGTTAATTTAGACTGTTGATGGTGTAATTTGAAGTTTTCGTGAAGCATGGGAGCCAGTATAGCGTAGGCCAATCGACGGGATTGGCCCCGCTAGCCTGGGCCTCCTAGTGGGTACTTAGTTCGAATCCTGTAATACGCTCCAATGCAGTTTGGTGTGTTTGCTGCTCCGGGACCGTGGTTCGTCACCCCAGGCGGGCTGGCAGGGCCTTACCCCCAGGCAGACTTCGCCACGGCTCCCAGGAATGATGTATTTGTGGGGATGTGAAGTTTATAGTGTTGCTGAGACTAATTGCGAGAGAATCTGTAGGATGTGAGTGAGGGCTGAGTTCTGTGTTAGAGCTGGCGGCGGTGGGATTGTTAGAGACATGAGGGAGGGAAGGTTGGAAGTAGCGCGTTGTCTGAGTTCCAACTGCCTGTGTTTTTTGGCTTTTTTGATGAAACTGCAACCACCGTATGACGCTGCATGATTGCCCTTGCAATTGCAGCACTTAGGACTGTCAATTGGAGTCGCACAGGTCTTATGGTGATGTGGATCACCACACCTGTTACAGCGAGCCTCGTGAGGGCAATCTGAAGCGTTGTGGCCCAGTTTTTGGCAGTTGAAACACTGGTAGATGAGTGTGGAATGTTGTTTGGTTATTGGACGACGTTTCGCCCGTGTTCTTGTTTTGGGGGATGAATTTACTGTGTTGGGGGAGGTGAAGAAGGGGATTCAGTGGCGTGCGTGCTCAAGGCAGGCTGGGGAGAGTCTGTTTGAGAAGTTGATTCAACGGGGCTTGGTGGATCTGTTTTAGTGGGTTTTTTTTGTTTTTGTTTTTTCTTTTGCCCGTTTGGGTCCAGACTTGAGTCCATCTTTCTCCTGTCTCCTTGTGTGTTTGAGTTTGTTCGTGTAAGTGTTCTATCGTGTCTGTTTGAGCGTGTTTCTTGCTGGTGTAAGTGGGCATTGGAGGTGGAATAGGGATGGTCTGCGAAGTTTTTGAGCGCGTTTCAACTGTTGGTAGAGAGGTTGGGTCTGTTTGAGTTCTGATTGAGTGAGTTTCCGAATGTTTGTAGGGGATGAGAATGTGCTGAGGAATGTAGGGATGGCTTTGTAGCGCATAAATGACTGCGTTGATGCGGTAGTCCCTGGTGGGAGTAATTACTATTTGGTGATTCACCAGTTCCTCTATGTTTGTGATGTAGTGTGCAATAGTTGTAAGCACGCTGATGAATGCGTCGCGAGTAGCTGGCAATTGTCTGTAGCCCGGAGGGCGTATACAGTAACTATCAGCGTGCTTTTGGGAGAACGACGCACAGTGTGTCGAATCGCAATTCTAGGTGGAAAAAATTAATAACTTCGTAATACTGGTGGGATTCTATTAAAAGTTGGCAATATACCGTTTTCGAGGTCGCTTAATTCATTTCTGGCATCGCCTGAAGTGTACGGTAGTAAAAATCACGATACGGATGTTTACATCATAGTTTATGACATTGGAAAACATACTCTTTAAAACTGGATAAAATATGAATAACGATGAGACTTGCAGTCCAGCATTTTTGTTACACCTTATTTGAGGGAATAGATGAAGTCACTGTATGTAAAATCATCCAGATTAAAAACGTATGTTAAATTGTTCTTTTGAAATCTTGCTGAATTTGTTTTTTCCTTTGTTCAAATTCTCCCCTTATTTGTGAACGAACCTGCCATACCTTAAATGGAATTCTGTAACCGATGTTTTTTTAGAATGGCTTTATCCACGAATGTAATGTCGGTAAACCATACACGTAGTTATTGACATTAACACTTCTAGACAGCATTGAGTTCCTTTCGCTAGGCTTCGCGCCACAATTATAGCAAACTTGAGAGCCTGGGGTATATGTCTAAATATTGCAGATTTTTCCATCTACCATGGTTTGCAGAAAGCTGTGAATTACAGTCCAATTTCCAGCCAGAGATGGCGTCAGCTCTTTTATTTGGTTTTCAATTAACTGAACTTCACGTTTGACCATTTCAGATGTTTCCTTCCCAAAACGAAATGTTATTGGCCGGCAATAACGCGTTGACAAAGGCCTGGGATTTGTCCAAATTTTATTGGCATAATTCATGTGCAGTTTTAAAGGAACAAAACAGATTACAAACATATACGCATCTGTGTTACTTTGGTCCTTAAATCTCTGTTTGTACAAACTGTGACCTGAACTTCCGTCACATCCCCATTTACTGATAAGGGTGGCAGAGGAGTCAGTACATTGCACAGGCAATGTGTCAACTAAGCGTTTTACCGTTAGATCTAATATTGCCTGTAACTTTACAGCAGCTGAAGTATCGCTAATAGTCATATCTTCCTCCACAGGATAACACGCAGCTTTAGCTTTCTTTAGAGCGTAATATGAGGGGTAAATGAAATGCCCTAAATCCATGGCACGTTTCCTCATTAATTTATAACCGTACGAGATAGACTTGGTGTCAACGTACAGTATAACGCTAACGCTTCATACGGTGTAAATGGACGCTTTTCCTGCTCCTTTTAGTGAGCAAATAGAGCCTTCTTAATTTTTGTGCCTCTTGTTGGGGAGGAATAAAGCTCTTTCACGATGTTTGCTGCGTCTCTTTTCCCGTTTGATCGAAAAGAATCTTCAGCAGCAAACGCTACTTCCTCCAAACTACGCGATTCGGTAATATCACAAACTTTTTGCTTCTTTGTCTTGGCGGAACAGTCCTTAAATTCCTTCGGGACGCAATTTGTTTTCGGATCATACGCTGGATCGATGTCTTCTTGTTCACTGGAAACGATTAAATCCGCCCCATTTAACCAATAACCGAATTTTTCCCGGAATCGTTGTACTCTTCTTCCTGCACTCTCCCATTTTTTTTGTTAATATTATGGGATATCAACTTAATTTTATTTCTTACCTCCTGAACCTGAGTGTCGGTAAGAGATGTAGGATCAAATTTATTCGTAACATATTGAAATATGACGTCTGTACGCCCCTCTTTACGACAGGACCGCCACGCGTTGAAAAATTCTTCTCGCGGTAAAGCCCACATAGTCACTGAAAATAAGAAAATAAACCATGATGCACATTCGTGCGCAACCAAACCACTACAGATCCTGAATCTACATTAAATTTCCTATCGAATGACGTTCAAAGTAAAATGGCACTATGAGGCACTCATAAAGTAAATTATTTATTTAATGCAGGAAGCTTGTATTAAGCATAAATTTGAGAACACATAACTCTTTTTACTATTCCATGAGCAGCAGAAGACAACACCTCATTGAACTCACAAGAAACACAACGTTCGGTTCACTCCGACACCTCCTATCAAATGAACTGATAACTGCCAGGAAGACCTTTCAGCACCAAACCCTTCCTCCTGCGCACCAGACAGCGGAAAAGAAGACCGAAGGTCACCTTCTAGTTTGTTCACTATCGAATGAGCCAGTTTTCGCTTTCATTTGCGGCAGTGATTTTTTTCCACCTAGATATGGGATTCGACACACTGTGCGACGTGTAGGTGACGCGTACCATAGCCTCTCCCCGTAGTCGAATTGCGGAAAGATGCCATGGCACGGTGTAGATGGAGGTGTAGGGTCCCTAAGGTGCTCGGAGTGTGGTGTAGAGGCCCATGACTGATTGCTTTCCTCCGACAGCGATGCTGCGAATTCGGCAAAAGCAGCCACGTGGTCCACTGGGTCCATGTGTGTAAGTATGTGTAAATGTGAGTGAGTTAGTGTTTAGTTAAAAGGGGTCAAATACCGTGGTAGACCCTTGTATTTAATTTGGCTCGCCCAAGAAGAGTAGCCAGTCGTATAAGGTTATCCAGTTATTAAGCAGAGGGGCTGCGACAGTATACGAGCTGGCTTCGAAGATTGACGGATTAATTAATTAATAAATTAATCAATTAATTAGGCTGCTGGGGGTGGGAAGGAGATGAGTTTAGCTTGGCGGCGACTCGGTTGATAGGAATTGCTTGATTGGGACGGTTTGGTAGGTGGGACAGTTAAACTTGGTTAGGAGTCAACAATGGTAACTGTTAGATTATTGTTGTTTGAACTCGGAGGGGAAGGCGGGAAGGGTAATGATAAAGGGGTACGGGATAGCTGTAGTCTCGGTGGCAGCGATGTTAGCGTGACGTGGAAGGTGGATCATCGACTTGGCATCTCTTGGTTCGGAGTTCGTAGCAGCGACGTCTGATCTGTTCCGTAGCTGAGCTCAGAATGATCGCATCCCTCCTGGTTGCTTTAGCAGTGGTACCATGTGGAATGCATATAACATACGGATTACTTCAAGGTTTGGAGGCGACATTACAGATATTTCTACAATAGATCATCATCAAGTTGTCGTTCTTTGGTGTAAAATATTCATTAAATCATATTTGCTGAAAACAATTATGATTTATTAAGAGTCTGTCTTTCAATCTCTGGATAAAAGTGATGGGCATCCACTCGCCAAGTAACTTTCCTAACACTTTCATACTGAACGGTAAACGCTCATGCGAACTCTGGTGTCAACTCATTGAAACACAAACCACATGTCTTCGTATCAGTATTTAACCCTCCAGTGGTTATGTGGGGTGCTCACAACACCCCAGCATTATTATTTGTTATGTAGTAAAGTTACTAAGTTGGCTATGTTGGTGGCGGGCTGAGTACCTTCTCGCTGAACATTGTCATTTGAAATCAACTCATCGTTGGCCAAAAGTAACAAACTGTTTGAATGCTATAAACGTTTATTGACATTGGGGTGCTATATACACCCCACCTAACAACTTGCGTAATATCTTTGTTGTCAAAGTCATTTTTAGATTATACACCCAGTTCAGTGTGGAAGCTTTATTTGCCTTGCCGTGTCTTCCAATAAGTATCAACAGCGTATACGGAGAATGCTTGAAGAAGAAACTGAAGATTCGTGTGGCGATTCAGATTTTCGGGAGTCAGATGATGGTGAGCGGGATGATCGAATGAAAGTGCGGCTGATGAGGATGGAACGAGTTCATCTCCCATTATGAGTACTCTTCCTTCCTCGAACCCGGTTGCAACAGTAGTGACGAATTTTATGCTTTGAAAGGACAGAAAAACTAAGTGGTTACGAAATATTAGAATGAACCATAACGTACGCACCAGGTCACAGAATATCATAACTCACCCACCAGGTACTAGATTGCAAGCTAAAGTTGCTAAAACACCACACGACTGTTTCAGTGTGCTCATGAACGATGTTATAATCAGAACAATCACTCAGGAAGATGCACTGTTTGTCCTAGGAAGTCAGACAAGAAAAGCATACACTTCAGCTACAGATGTCAACAGTTCTAGTGCCTGAATCATATGGAGAGTATATGCCGCACGTGCTGCAATGATTCTTCCTCTGATGACTGTTAAGATTTCAGTAATGGTTTCGTGACATAACTTAAATGTATTAAAAATATATAATATTACATTAGTGAGTGATATTTGCATTAAATTTGAACTAAAGACAGAAACTTTCCAATTTGCATTAATGACTGACAGTCTCCTTCTCTTTCAAGATTTCTCATTGTAAGTTAAAACAGAATATCATTAATATTGTGTTGTTTTATGGAAGTGTGGTATGTTTAGATTAGTATAACACAAGTCCGAACTTTCCTAAGAAATGAGCCAACGCGAAATGCTTGAAATAGCAACATGTAGAATCAAGCAGCGAAAAAATATAGGTAGGCCCTATATCTTCCAAAGGTTTTAATTTCTTTAATGAATTAGTTTATTGTTATAAGGTAAATAAAAATTGGTTTAAAAGGATGTGAATAGTATGAAAAATGAGTAACACATTTTCTGAAAAATGTATGTCCGAGATATCCCAGCAAAACTTTGGGGTGATCTCAGCACCCCACCTAACCACTTATGTAATTTTAAACCACCTAACAACTTAAAGGTTAAATGATGATAATTATGCTTTTATCTGAAACATTGTAACTAGTCGGCAGAGCCGGTATTATGTTTCTGCACAATGGGTATTCAGATTTTAACCCACATTGCGGTAATGCAGTGATCAATATAATATATATCAATGATTTTATACGGGAACTGGGTTAGCCTTTCATAGACCACTATAGGAATTCCCTTTACTGTCAAGTAGGCGTATTCATAACTAATTTAAAACTCAATTCCACGCAGGAACATTATCGAAAAAAAAAGCAAAATATAGCATAAAAAATACTTCCATATTATTACCAGCACGTGAAAATAAGTACCTGTCTTGTACTCCAAGTGTCTGTGGTGTTAATGGCTGCGTGAATAACATCTTGATCTGCGAATCATGAGGTCTCAGGTTCGAACGCCAGTCCCGGTAATTATTTTTGCTACCGGATTATCGGTTTAAACGATATACCAGGTGAGTCAGCCGCCCCTTATCGTTTTAGTTTTCGGCCACATTTCCAACGCCTGATGCCAATATGGTCGACAGTTCCCCGTCCATGGCCAAACCACAATGACCCTAAACGACTTGACAAGATTTATGACGACATGGAAGCAAGACCTTTACAAAACCATGTGTGCGACAAGTGATAATTCAAAGCATCTAACTGTCATACGGGCATGTACAAAGAACATGCCGATGATACGGTTTCAGTTGGATACGAAATTGACGCTAGGTACGGTGGCTTACTGATAAAAAACCTGAATGAACCTTGGAAGCGGAAAGCTGTATCACATCTCATACGCTTTCAGGCAAGTTGAAGGGACAAGTAGCCGTGGAGCAATGGTATAAGTGCGTAGAAGATAATCGTCCTGTTTTTGGGAGCTGGGTTCAAATCTCACCACCGCTGAGTATTTTTATGCACATTTTAAGCTTTGGGAATAATATACAAGGGCATTCGTGCCACATTTGACTAATATCATGCGGTGTTTATTTAGGGTTCAATGTGTACTGGCTTGACACTGGGTGCAGCCTAGAAGCGCTGGTTATTTCATCACCATGTTCTTGTATTTGGTTCCCCAGGGGATCACATCTGGTGGGACGTGGGTTGGCGACCACGGGACCCCAGCTGAGTCTGGCATTGCTTCGACTTGCTTGTGCCGGGCTCCTCTCCGTCTTCTTTCATGTCGACCTCTCTTGGTCAACTCTTGTTCTCTTCCCACCCCGACGGTATTAGGGTATCCGAGGCCTAGGGAGTCTCTCCTTTTCCACCTTAATTGGCTCTTTTCTCATTTTTCCTGATCCCTCATTCTTCGAGGGTCGGGATCGGAAGAGAACAGGAGTTCCTATCTTTCACAAATTTCAGGAATGCGTTAAATAAGTCTTCTCCCCTAGCACATCCGTGAAGTGGCAGAACTTTTACAAACTCCTCCTTAACCGTAAAATCATCGAAGACCATCCTAATAAATACACACAGCTGTGCAATATCAGAAATATCAGTGCTTTCATCAAACTGAAGCGAAAAATATTCACTCGACTGCAGGTCCTGATATAATTGAGATTCTAAGTTGTTAGATATCTTTTCAACCCGTCTATCAAGTTTGGTGAGACAATTGAAGTCCTTTTGTGGAAGACAACAGTGAAGATTTATCTTTGTGACCATCGAACAAAGATTCCGCGGCACTGACCATTGCTTCTTTAACTACTTCTCCGTCACTGAAAGGTTTCTTTCTTTTTGCTAAAACATAACAGACTTTGTAAGAGGCCATTGTCACATTGCTATTTTGCTGAACTGGCCCTGGAAACGCACTTTGCTGTCATTTTAATTTATATTTTAAGTCTCTAATTTTGTGTTTTCGTAATCGGAATTAACAGGAAACTCACTAATAAAGTCGTGATTTGTCGAAAAATGTCGTTCTGCGTTACTTTTCTTCGGAACAGACACACTACAATTACACAATAAGCACACTGGTTTTCCTCTAAATTCGACAAAACAATACTGATTTTCCCAATCACTGTTGAAACTGTAGGTTCTTTGCCTTTTAGCCATACTGTACCACAACACCAGAACCTTCACTCACGAGCTCTCAAGTTATACTGAATGTTTGGTTGGTTGGATCTCCTTCCGTCGCTATCGGTACAAATAACACTCTTCAGATGATCGAACTGACTGTTAGCGGCATAGCTTTGTTCGGATTTAAGTAACTTTGTCTCTAATTCCCAATCAGTTGAGACCTGACGAAAGTGCAGATTCTGGAGGTGGGAGTGTCTTTTGTATGGCAGAAATGTTTATGACACAGCAGGGACCGCAGTTCCGAGAAGGGATGTAAACACCGTTATGGCAAGTAGGTCCCTTCCTAATGAGAGGAAACAGGAAAATACTAGTGCTTCATGGGTGTGACTGGGAAGATGTCCCGAAGAAAATAGTTTTCACTTGAAATTGAAATTAATATTAAAAACTCATTGGAATAAAACTGTGAAGGGCACCAGGAAAATACACCTAGGGCACCATGGCGCCCAAGGGCGCAGCGCTGGACCAAGATATTTGTCTGCCAGGATTGATTGCCGGTTAATGGACGAGTGATTTTCGAGGTGAAATGCCACATCTGGTGGCTCGGATTCCATGCGATATTAACAGCCTCCACACAAATTGTGAACCCCATAGACGAAGATGGACAGGGTTGAAAATGGTTGTGATTGTTGTTTTAACGAACGGACGGAACATCGAGATTATCACTGGAATAACTTATATGTATTGTACCAATGGCGATACCTGGGTATTTTGATTGAACGCCCGAGCGCTCCCAACATCAAGTAGTTCCAACTTTGCCTACCAGATGCCACTGTCCCTAACACTAGCGGCGAACGTTGGAACTTGATAGAGCGTTTCAAAATAGCCAAATATAACCTACAAATTTTGCTAGACGCTACCAATTGCAGTGGTAGGTTCTTTTACGTGCAGATGATGTGGTGATTTGGGAAAAGGGAGAAAATGAAGTACAAAAGAGACTGGACATTAGGAATGAAAATCTGAAGGAGTTTGAATTGGTAATTAGTAAAAAGAAAACTGTAGTCACGTACTGTGGAAAAGAGAAAAAGAAAAGAAAAGTGAACTTGGACGGGGTACGGTTAGAGAATGTAGAACAGTTTACATATCTAGGTAGCACTAGAAATGGAAGCAATGACATCAACATTGAAATTAAAGGTACCACATTTTATCATCAAGTCAGAGAACTTTTATGGGATGACAAAGTACCCAAGAGAACGAAATTAACACTATATAAACAGTATTTCATACCAATTGTAACATATGGACTGGAAACACTGGTAACGAATAGTAAGCTTTTTTTTTTCGTGTAGCCTCCTGAGAGGCCGAGTGCAGGTCTTTCTAGTCGACGCCCGTGGGCGACCTGCGCGTCGGGATGAGAGATGAGATGAATGGATGAAAGTGGGCAAGGATGTGGAAGGAAGCGGCCGTGGCCTGTCAGAAGGTACTGTCCCAGCATTTTCCTGGTGTTGAAAATGGGAAACCACGGAAAACCATTTCACGGACAGCCGACGGTGGGGCTCGAACCCACGCGTCTACCGAGTCAGCAGCGAGCTTGGCCCCATGACCTAACGCCGCGCTTTTAGCCAGCGTAGCCACTGGTTGGTTGGTTCCTTAGTTTAGGGGCTGCGACAACACGGTCATGTAGCCCCGTGTACTTTGGGTGTGTGTAGAATCTGTCTGATAACCGGTGTTAATTGTGATGACTGTATTAGTGTGTGTATCTGTTTGTTTAAAATTCAAGTAGGGACTGCAACTTTGAATTTTCTAACAGTTCCTACTTTTGCCGCCAAACGCCACCGTCAACGACTACTAGGCCTAGTTCAGAACTAGCTACTAGACGCCACCGCAGTCGGCTCTTGGCAACGAACGTAGCAACCTAAGAGCGTTGTTTACATCCTTAACCTATCCAATTTAGTTTCACACAGGTGTAATTAGTGGAAAGATCTTTAACATGCCATACATCTATGACATGGGACCGCCGGCTTTACTTCCCCTCCGAAGGAAGGTATAGCCTACTGAAGGATTTTAACGCTCTTAAAAATAACTGGAATAACTTCGAAGAAGTCGGGTAAAGTAAAGGGTAGGTTCATGAATGTTGTAAAAATGAAAGTCACCCCTGATTTTCATATGTACACTAATTACCGTCAGGGTTGAAGAGCACAGGAACTGACCAAGGGAGGTTGGCAGTAATAAGTAGATATAATCCAAAGGTCCAAGTGAAAAATAAAACATTTATTATAAAAACCGGCCACTTTGGCTGAGAGCACTGGCATCGGTAGAACATGGGTTCGAATTCCACCTCGGTCGTCCTGAAAATAATTTTCGTGGTTTCCCCATTTTCACCACCAGGCAAATGCTGGGACGGTTCCTTTCAACAGGTCCACGGTCGACGTCCTTCCATAATCCCTTCCCTGACCTTCCCTTCATTAGACCCAAGTTAGCGGTCACCTGTCACCATCCCCAGTTGTATCTGCTGACAACTTGAGTTTAGCTTCCAGGAACCATCCTTGGAACGTAGAGGAATGATCCCTCGCAGAGTCCGTGTGTGGTTTCCCATATCTATTCCAGGAAAATTAGTCGCAATTGTTGTCGGAGAAAACAAAACTCAAAATTTACAAGACCTTGATCAGACCAGTGTTAACTTATGGTTCAGAAACATGAACTATGTTGGTTCAGGATTGCATTAAACTTAGGGTGTTAGAGAGGGAAATAATACGGAGAATGTATGGTGCTGTATTGGATAGAGGAGAATTGAGGATACGAACTAATAGGGAAATAGATGAAATCCTAAGACATTGTTCGATATATAAAGTCACAAAGAATAAGATGGCTGGGCCACATTGAAAGGATGGAAGACAAAAGAACACCAAAGATTATATATAAAGCCAGAATGGAAAGAAGACGACGCCCTGGGAGACCAAATCGATGGAAAGATGAAGTGGAGGGGGACTTGCAAACAATGAACGTACGACCCTGGAGAACAGCTGTCCAAGATCGAGATCGATGGAAATCTGTGGTTAGGGAGTCCAATTCTCACACCGGGCTGTAGTGCCAGATAAAGGAGAAGAAGAAGAAGACGATTCCAGGAAAATAGTGTCCAAGCTTGATGTTGCCGTCGTCATTTAATCGTATGTTTTGTTGTTGAATATTTAGGGGCTTTGCGACATTGCAGTCATGTAGCCCCTTATACTTGGGTGTGTGTCTGATAACCTGAGTCACTGTGATGTCTGTAGTCTACTAGTGTGTGTATTTGTAATTTAGGTAGGATTTGGGTATGAAGCGCAATTACGTTAGGTACCATCCCGGCATTTGCCTGGAGTAGAAGTGGGAAAACCACGGAAAACCACTTCCAGGATGGCTGAGATGGGAATCGAACCCGCCTCTTTTCAGTTTTGCCTCACGAGGCGGGGGGTCCGGGCGGAGACACCAAGAGCCCGCCGATGAGCCAGCTTGGTGTCCTAGGCAAAACCCCACACAAGACACGGCACAAAACTAGAAGAATTGCTGAGTTTTAATTCACCGGCCGTGAAAGCCAATATACCATCTTTTTGGAAGCCTTCATAGGAAGGTTAAGGCTGCTTGAGCTTTTAGTTCTCGCAGTCAAGTGGTGCAGTTGCACCTAATATAAAGGGAGGTAGCGCGCAGTTCGTCACTCCTGTGGGGGTCCGGGCGGGGACACCAAGAGCCCGCCGATGAGCCAGCTTGGTGTCCTAGGCAAAACCCCACACAAGACACGGCACAGACCTAGAAGAATTGCTGAGTTTTAATTCACCGGCCGTGAAAGCCAATATACCATCTTTTTGGAAGCCTTCATAGGGAGGTTAAGGCTGCTTGAGCTTTTAGTTCTCGCAGTCAAGTGGTGCAGTTGCACCTAATATAAAGGGAGGTAGCGCGCAGTTCGTTACTCCTGTGGGGGTCCGGGTGGGGACTCCAAGAGCCCGCCGATGAGCCAGCTTGGTGTCCTAGGCAAAACCCCACACAAGTCACGGCACAAACCTAGAAGAATTGCTGAGTTTTAATTCACCGGCCGTGAATGCCAATATACCATCTTTTTGGAAGCCTTCATAGGGAGGTTAAGGCTGCTTGAGCTTTTAGTTCTCGCAGTCAAGTGGTGCAGTTGCACCTAATATAAAGGGAGGTAGCGCGCAGTTCGTTACTCCTGTGGGGGTCCGGGCGGGGACACCAAGATGATGATGATGATAATTGTTGCTTTAAGGGGCCTAACATCGAGGTTATCGGCCCCTAATGATCTGGGTGATAGCGAAAATGATAATGAAATGGAAACCAGAACAAAATTATCTGAAACGGAAATTACGCACAAAAAGGAACTCAGATGGAAACAACTCTCAATATGGTCTTACAAAAGGGAATTTAGAACGAAAAGTTGCACAAAAGGAATAGATTGAAAAAGACCCACAAAACGTAGACTAGATTCAAAATACGTACAAAATGGAATGTAGCATCGAAGGGTACTTACAAAATGCAACTGGCATTCAAAATACTTACAAAATGCAAATGAGATCGAAAATACGTACAAAATGCAATTGAGGTTCAAAATACTTACAAAATGCAATTGAAATTGAAAATACACAATGCAATTCAGATTGAAATACGCCCTATCCCAGTTCCAATCCAAATTATTCACAAAGTGCAATTGAAATTCAAAATACTTACAAAATGCAATTGAAATAGAAAATGCTTATAAAATATACGGTAGATTCAAACGACTCAGGTGGATTTACAATACTTACAAAATGCAATTTAGATTGAAAATACTTGACAAAATGTAATTTAGATTCAAAATACCCACAAAATGCAATTGAGGTTGAAAACAATCGCGAGATGTAATTTAGATCGAAAAAACATACAAAAAGGAACGTAGATTAAAAGTGCCTTAAAAAAATCGCTAGAAGGGAATTTAGATAAACGGTGAACCAAGTAACAAAAACAGTGCGGGAATCTTAAAGAGATAAGTAAATATAATGAAAAGAGGAGAGGAGAGGAGAGGAGAAGAGGGGAGAGAGGAGAAGGTCCGCCCCAAAGGTAAGGGACAAAAGGGGAAAACGGACCCAGCTCAGGAATCCCTCGCGGTCGCCAACTCCCGAACTCACCAGACGTGAGCCCCTGAGGGTGTAGCATTATCTAGGGTGCACCAGAAGTGGTGGGGCTACATACACCCTGCCTCCTTAAGGGCCTTGAGCACAAGGCAGAAGGTAAAAGGAAAAGAAAAAGAAGGCTGACCCCTCACAGAAGGAGGGTATCAGGAAAGATGAGACAAGGGACAATTAAGGCGGGAAAGTGAAAGACTCCCTAGGCCTCGGATAACCTAATACCGTCGGGGTCGGAAGAGAACAAGAGGTGACCAAGGGAGGTCGACAGGAAAGAAGACGGAGAGGAGCCCGGCACAAATAAGTGGAAGCAATGCCGGACTCAGCTGGGGCCCGTGGTCGCCAACCCACGTCCCACTAGATGTGAGCCCCTGGGGAGGGACACCAAGAGCCCGCCGATGAACCAGCCTGGTGTCCTAGGCGAAACCCCACACAAGACACGGCACAAACCTAGAAGAATTGCTGAGTTTTAATTCACCGGCCGTGAAAGCCAATATACCATCTTTTTGGAAGCCTTCATAGGAAGGTTAAGGCTGCTTGAGCTTTTAGTTCTCGCAGTCAAGTGGTGCAGTTGCACCTAATATAAAGGGAGGTGGCGCGCAGTTCGTTACTCCTGTGGGGGTCCGGGCGGGGACATCAAGAGCCCGCCGATGAGCCAGCTTGGTGTCCTAGGCAAAACCCCAACACAAGACACGGCACAAACCTAGAAGAATTGCTGAGTTTTAATTCACCGGCAGTGAAAGCCAATATACCATCTTTTTGGAAGCCTTCATAGGGAGGTTCAGGCTGCTTGAGCTTTTAGTTCTCGTAGTCAAGTGGTGCAGTTGCACCTAATATAAAGGGAGGTGGCGCGCAGTTCGTCACTCCTGTGGGGGTCCGGGCGGGGACACCAAGAGCCCGCCGATGAGCCAGCCTGGTGTCCTAGGCGAAACCCCACACAAGACACGGCACAAACCTAGAAGAATTGCTGAATTTTAGTGTGACAATCAGTTTGCTCTGATCTTATGTGTAACAACATAACCTCTTATTACTCTCCAGTGCCTTCGCTCTTATGAACGAACCAAGAACAGCAACAAATGCCCTTGAAGCGTGTGACAAAAGTGTTTTCCCTAACTTTCATACCTTTATCAAACTTTTGGCAAATTTGCCTCTCTCTGTAGCTACTGGTACTGCCGAATGGAGTTTGAGTTGGTTGAAAACATATTTAAGAAATTCTACTTCTGAAAACAGACTCAACTGTCTGACGATGAAGTTATAAACCGATTTGGTAATGCTTCAAGAAACCTTGACTTTGTATTATAGTGTAAGTTGTAAATCAAAACAGTAACATTAATTTTTTCCATGTAAACACTATCAAGTGACCAAGACCATTGTATTAATAAAAAGTAGTTCCGTGAAGAACTATGCAGCCTATTTTCATGTATCCTACTAATGTTAATTGCCTCTATCTACATACAAAATTTCAGTATGATTGCTGAAATAGATTCGTAGATATTGAGAACCGACTAAATATTTCGGATGGTCGCCATGTTGGATTTTATATATGTAGGTCCTAGAGTTATATACTATTACATGAAGATTATTGTGTACGTGTAGCATTCAAACTTCAATCGCATGATTAGGACACAAGAAGTAACAAGGAGATTTTAAAATTTCGCACAGCTGCCATCTTGTTGTTAGGGGAACAATTGAAATAAATTAGATGCCAGTGGATTAACATTCGTATAAGGATTTACTGTACCAAGTTTCACTGCACTCGGATGGTTAAATTGCGAGAAACGTCCATGTGAATATTTATACTTCGCGTCGCCGCCATGTTGGATTTGTGATCACCAGGTTATTTAAAGTCATGTAGGTGAATTTAAGTTCATAGCCGCTATGAACATAAAAAAATCCAGTTTGATTGCTATAATGGATTCGTAGATATTCAGAGCCGTCTAAATACTTCGGATGGTCGCCATGTTGGATTGTTAAATGTATAGGCCACAGAGTCATGTACCATTAAAGGACAATTAATTCGTATGTTCACTATTCATTCTTTCACTACGATCGCATGTTTACGACACAAGAAATAAAAACTTAATTTTAAAATTCGCAAAGCCGCCATCTTGAGGTTATGTAAACAAGTCAACTAAATTAGATACCAGTGTATTGCAATGTGTATAAACATTTCCTGTACGAGATTTCATTGCGTTTGGAACATTAAATCGCGAGAAAGGTCTATTTAAAATTTTCAAAATTCGCTTGGCCGCCATGTTCGTTTTGTAGTTAACCGGTTTTTGAAAGTCTTATAGATGAACTTCCAGTAGTGCCCTTTATCTCCGTACAAAATGATACCGCTAATAGTTTCAGAGATATAGAATGCCGGTGAAATATTTCGCACATCCGCCATCTTGTGGTTATGTAAACAATTGAACCAAGTTAGATGTCGGTGCATTACAATGTATATAAACATATACTGTACCAAGTTTTATTGCGTTTGGTTGGTTAAATCGCGAGAAACGTCTATTTAAAAGTCGCAAATTCGCGTGGCCTCCATGTTGATTTTGTAATTACCAGTTTTTCAAAAGTCACATAGGTGAACTTCTAGTATTTCCCTTTATCATCGTAAAAAATTCCAGGGTGATATCGGGAATAGTTTCGGAGATATTGAATACTGGTGAAATATTTCGCACAGCCGCCATGTTGGATTGGTGAGACGTAACAAAATTTGAAGGGCACGGTCGGGGTCTTCCGGAATAGTGCTATGAACTTACAGAGTTTCATTGAAATCGCTCCTGCCGTTTAGAATTTATTAGGGACACACACACACACCTCACACACACACACCTCTCTCTCACACACACACACACACACGCGCGCGCGCGCGCGGACAAAAGGTGATCTCATAAGCCTATTTTTTCAAAATTGAAAATAGGCTAACAAGGATCATAAAATGGTCTTAGTTGTGTTTGACATTAACCAAATATAAAACATCACAACAAATTGGTTGAAAAATTGATGCCAGATAGCCTTAAAACTCATCATTTTACACCAAAGTTTCCCGGGGAGAACCCCGGACCTTCTATTCTTAGGGGCCTGTGCCATCCCCTAACCCCCGGTTGGTCACCTCGGAAATTAAAATTCTATATACGCCCCTGAAATCTACCTATAACGGCATAGAAGTACTGAGTTAACTTGCTTAGTGCATCTGAAAGAAGAAATTCTCACTGTCCGAGCAGTGGCATTGTGCCCAGTTATCAGCAAGCGTGTGAAGGTCCAACGATAAGGGATTCACAGTAAATACACAAGAGTGGTCTAAGGCTCCAATTCCAGTGCGTGACGTTACATGTTTATTAAATTACCCACATTCCAAGAAAATACGCAGATACTGACAAATAGGCTACGTTGAGAAATACTTACTACTCGTAGAAAATAAGCGTTATTGATTCAACAAAATGAAATTCTATGAAACAAACTTCAGATTTGCTGAGGGTCCCGAGGCGGTAAAATGAGTTAAGAGTGGAAACTTGATTTAATTTAACGTCTAAACTATTATGAAATTTTCCGAAACGACTCTGCTCGACGTAGCCTAAATACAGCCAGTGAATAGTAATGAAAACATTACAAAGAGAACATATAACTGATTTTATAAATAACCATTGTGCTTTTCTTTTTTTCTTCCGGGAAAATTGCGTTGTTGCCAAAGTTGTCCATTTAATTCATAACGTGCTAAAGTTCAAGAGTTCTTTACCATTCTTGCAAATGCGAGGGAGCCGTGTCAGTACATTTACTGGCACGTTAAAGATCCCCTTCGGGGCAAAATTCCGGCTCCCCGGCGTCCCTAAAAGCCAGGGTAGTTAAAAGGGACGTAAAACCAATATCATTATTATTATTATTATCTTTACCATTCTAATTCAATCTCATAAAAAAGTATCCTCCTTACATTTACATTACATCGGGAATATTGTATGTTGATTATTTATTAGCCTACTTTCGATTTTTGCAAAAAATGAAAGTACTTATAGACTTATGAGATCTACACGGGCTAAACGGTGTCCGTCTATCTGTGTGTGAGTGTGTATATCTGTCCCCCCTATCAATTCAAACACGACGAAAACGAATTTAACGAAATTTGCTACAGAGGTAGCACTAGCAAAGGACACCTCAGTGTCATGTTTTATATCGCCGCCATCTTGACGGAAACGTAATGGCGGCCACCCAAATATGCAAAGCTTAAATCAAAATAGGCTACGAGTAACCTAATCATCTGATCTGTACCAAATTTTGCAACAATATACCTTAATGTGAGAAGCGTCTTGACCAAACTACAAGGTCATCAGCCAAATAGTTTGATGATGGCGGCCGTGTTTATGTGCAAATCGATCCACCCTATCAATTCACACACGACGAAACTAAATCGAACCACCATTGGTACACAGGTAGCACTAGCAAAGGACAACTCGGTGTTATGTGGTATATCGCCGCCATCATAACGAAGAAGAAATTGCGCCCACCCAAATGTTCTGAGCTTAAATCAAATTACGACTAACCTAATCATCCGATCTCTACCAAATTTTGCAACAATATACCTTAGTGTGGGAAGCGTCTTTTGCTCAAACTACAAGGTCATCAGCTAAAGAGTTTCAAGTTGGCGGATGTATCAATCATGCAAGTATTATAGCCAAACCGTACATTATGATTCAACAAGGCCTGGCCTTACCAAATATGCTCATCGTACATAGGGAGGATAAACTGTCCTCAAGGAGGTGACCGGTAGGATATTAGCATTTTAAAATAGAATATGTAACCACAGTAGTGACTATCAGTTCGGGCCGACCGTGCCGTCTCGTGCTGGGCCATGCCGTCCCGTTGGGTCAAAATGGAGGCTATTGTTTGCTCGCTAGTCCATATTTCAGTAAATTCGTAAGTTTATATCCTTTTAGGAATGTACTGTACGAAATAATATATATTCACTGCCAAAAGGTTTATAAAAATGGCAGAAAAACGCTAATGAAATCATTCATTCCAAGACAAAATATGTTATGCAGTTATACTAAACCAGTTGTTAACCTAGTGTTAATACTGGGTGCGTGTTGCGTAGTCTCATAGTCTAGAGGTTCGTGGATCAAATCCAAGCAGGTTCAATTTTTTTACTTGTTTTTTGTTGGTGGTATTTATTGATTTATAACTACTCACACTTTATAATGTTAAGCATATAAAGTGTGTATTTGCAATATTATATACATACTTATAACACCACATATTTCAACACTCGACTACAGCGATAAAAATTAGTTGTCCTTGATCCGCGTTAGAGTCTATTGTTGTTGTTGTTGTTGTTGTTTTTTCTTTAGGGGTTTTGTGGCATCATGGTCTTGTAATCCCGTATATTTGGGTGTGTGTAGAAGTTGTCTGATAACCTGTGTCGCTGTGATGTCTGTTGGCTTAATAGTGTGTGTACTTTTATACGAGGAAGGATTTGGGTAGGAAGCTGTAGGAAGCCACAGTAGTGGCTGCGCGGGCTAAAGCGCAGCGTTAGGTCAAGGGGCCAAGCTCTCTGCTGACTCGGTAGACGCGTGGGTTCGAGCCCCACCGTCGGCTGTCCTTGAAATGGTTTTCCGTGGTTTCCCATTTTCAACACCAGGCAAATGCTGGGACAGTACCTTTTGACAGGCCACGGCCGCTTCCTTCCACATCCTTGCCCAGTTTCATTCATCCTCATCCATTCCATATCTCATCCCGACGCGCAGGTCGCCCACGGGCGTCGACTAGAAAGACCTGCACTCGGCCTCTCAGGAGGCTACACGACAAAAAAAAATGAGATGAATGGGCATCATGGTCATTTAGCCCCATGTACTTGTGTGAGTGTTGCATTTTGTCTGATAACCTGTGTTAATGTGCTGGCTGTATTAGTGTGTGAATATATAATTCAGGTGAGGATTCAATCAACTAACGTATAACTTAATATCCATATAAGTTAACTCGTTGTATTTCAATATGCTACTACAGCCAACATTTAATTATAGCCTACGCATTGAAGAGGACAAAGAGTTATAACAATACCCATGCATTTAGCAGAAAGTAGGCTTTATGTTCTTTACTGAACATCTTGTTTTTATTTATTTTATCCAACTGTTTCCCTTTAGGAGAGCGATTGAACTTGAATTCATGATTTCATCTTCGGTCGTTTTCCCTCTTCTCTTCCCACAATCTGTTCATCCTCTCGGAATGCTCCTTCTTCCGCTCAGCTGTCCATTCCCCACCCAGGTTGTGATGTGATGTTCTTTGCTCAAACTTAACATAAATGTGATCTTATTCCGGCACTCGGTGCGCTCCTCGAGATTTTCTATTTTGATCTGTTGTAGTTCCCTCTGTCAGCCTTTCCGTGCCACATTGACTCCTTGTTATGATGTTGAGTAGTGTCTTTACCGTTCTCGAGTTGGCCAACCTGTAGATGTATGTGTAAAAGTTCGCTCGGTGTTTTCTGATTTCTTCCGTTATTGTGTTGGTATTTTGATAGAGTTCGTCCTGAGGTCTCTTCATCCAAACGCCGTTTTTATTGACTGCTCCGTAAATCTTCCTGAGAATATTTTGTTTCTGCCTTTCTAGGTCCTTAATTTTGGAATGCCCGTCGATCACCATTGTTTCGGCTGTGTAGGTTGCTTGTGGAAGAATGACCGTTGTATAGTGCCTTACTTTTGCGTCTATCGAAATGCAGTTCTTGTTTTAGTGAGCCCACGTTAGCTTGTAGGCCTTCTGTAGGTGGCGTAGTCGGTAGCATGCTGATCTTCTACGCCCAAGATAGCAGGTTCAAACCCGGCCGAAGCCGTCAGATTTTTTTGCGTTAAAAATCCCTCAGTATGCCTTCGTTCGGAGGGGAAGTAAAGCCGGCGGTCCCATGTCATAGATTTATGGCATGTTAAAGAACTTTCCCCTAATTACACTTGTGTGAAACTAAATTGTATATGTTAAGAAACAACGCTCTTAGGTTGCTACGTTCGTTGCCAAGAGCCGACTGCGGTGGTGTCTAGTAGCTAAGTTCTGAACTAGGCCTAGTAGTCGACGGTGGCGTTTGGCGGCCAAAGTAGGAACTATTTGAAAAATTCAAAGTTGCAGTCCTTACTTGAATTATAAAACCAGATACACACACTAATACTGTCATCACAATTAACACCAGTTATCAGACAGATTCTACACACACCCAAAGTACACGGGGCTATATGACCACGTTGTCGCAGCCCCTAATCTAAGGAACCAACCAACCAACTTCTGTAGGTGATCCTTTGATTATTTATTATTAATATTGTGGTGCCTGAACACGTTCAGATACAACAAACATGGGATTTTTAAAGCACAGTGTTCGAATTGGCTAGAGCTACTGAAGCCGGTAATGTATTCATTTTAGCTTGTCGTAATTTATCGAGAAAAAAAATGTCAGCTGTTGTTTACCCTAACTAATTTGACATGTGCACACATGTTTTCTATGTGTTTTCATTTGGGTCTGGATTGACTATTTTGTTAAATGTTAATGATATTTTTCACTTGCTTGTTCTGCATTTACGCCTGCTTGGTTTTAAGACATTTTCTTTAGGCCTGTCAAAATGAATTATGTAACTAACAAGAAGAAGAACGTACCTGTTGGCCGTAGCCCCGCCCACCGCTAGCAACAGCAGCAGCGCCGAGAGCCTGGCGCACATCACACAACACTTGTTCACACGACACAGACTGTAGCGATAGCGATCCTCTCTGGCGAGACACCGCGGGCTGACTGAAGGTCGTCCTGACCCCACACAGAGTTGAGGGCTGCAGCCGTCTTCTTCTTTTTGTGCTGTGCTGCGTTGTGTTGTGTTCATCAAGTGCACTGGGGATTCTCCCATCGTGTGTGTCTTCCGGCATCAGGCAGATGCGCTGCCACTGGCGAAAAGTTCCTCTATGGATTACAATCGATCCCCGAAGGGTCGGGCCCTGGTCAGTAGGGTAGGTTTTTTTATTTGTCAATATTCAGTCGCTCGTTATTTGAATGTCTTTGTGGCTCAGCGGTAACGTTCTCGCCTGCTGATCCCAAGATAGCGGGATTGAATTCTGGCGCAGTCAGTTGGTATTTGATGGTGCTTAAATGTTAGGGAGCCGTGTCAGTAGATTTACTGGCACGTTAAAGATTCCCTTCGGGGCAAAATTCCGGCACCCCGGCGTGTCTAAAAAACCGCAGTAAAATGTAAAACTATTATTATTATTATTATTATTATTATTATTATTTTGGACAGAGAGGAAACATGGTGAGGTAGGTTATTATCTCACTCAATTCTTCACTGGCCATGGGTACTTCTGTTCTTATCTTAAGAAGATGGGGAATGTGGATTCACCAGATTGTATCTACTGTGTTAATGAGCTAGATAGTGCTATTATTCATAATGTTGAATTTTGGGCTTATGCCGTGTTTTATTATATTGCAATTCGACGCGTTTCGAAAGAAACCATGTCTTTCATCGTCAGGAATAATCTGGAATACGACAATGTTGCTAAGAGAAAGCAACGAAGAACATATAGAAGGTGCCCAAAGATGGACGCCATTATAGCCCCATGTTAGGGACAATGGAAAGCAGCAGTGAATTACTTTCTCAGGGTTCTGATAATAGGTAGCCAGGATTCACTGAGATTGTAGCCGGTGTCGCGGTTGAAATTATCTGGGTGTTTACGTATTTCAACCGCCTCCCTGATGATTCTGGGACGATATTGCTTTATACGGGCAAGAACATCCACCCCTTGGAACATGACATCATGGCCAGGTGTTAAAGCATGATCGGCAACAGCTGATTCAACCTGATAAATCAGCTGTTGCCGATCATGCTTTAACACCTGGCCATGATGTCATGTTCCAAGGGGTGGATGTTCTTGCCCGTATAAAGCAATATCGTCCCAGAATCATCAGGGAGGCGGTTGAAATACGTAAACACCCAGATAATTTCAACCGCGACACCGGCTACAATCTCAGTGAATCCTGGCTACCTATTATCAGAACCCTGAGAAAGTAATTCACTGCTGCTTTCCATTGTCCCTAACATGGGGCTATAATGGCGTCCATCTTTGGGCACCTTCTATATGTTCTTCGTTGCTTTCTCTTAGCAACATTGTCGTATTCCAGATTATTCCTGACGATGAAAGACATGGTTTCTTTCGAAACGCGTCGAATTGCAATATAATAAAACACGGCATAAGCCCAAAATTCAACATTATGAATAATTACACGGGCCGTGAAAGTCTAAATGACAATATTAGATAGTGCTAATCACACCTTCTTCTCTTGTGGACGATGGGTCCAAAATAGGCAGTCTCTTCAAGATCAAATTGATGTAGAGATATCTCCCGACAATATTGTTGCGGTAATGCTACAAAATGAAGAACATTGGAAACTTGTAGCAAGTTTTGTTGACGATATCCTCCGAACAAAGAAGACGGATCTGGATCGCTACTGAAGATAATTCACTATGGAGGAGAACCCTACGGGCAAATATAAAATGACTCTAGCCTGAAGTAATGTGCTAAACGGTTCCAGGCTAGTGTTCAGAAGTAATGGGGGGAGTTTTGGTCGGTAGTCTGCTACTCAGGAGCAGGAGCCCGACACTGTGCGTAAATGCATTTCTTCCCCTAAAAAATAAATAAATAAAAATATACTATTATTATTATTATTATTATTATTATTATTATTATTATTATACCTTCTAGAAGTTAGCAAGAATCAAAATTACATTTCAATATCAAAGAAAATTATTGAAATTAGTTGTTGTTTCATTTGAGGGGCTTGGCCATCGTGGTGTGTGTGTAATTTTGTCTGATAACCTGCTTTATTGTGATAGCTGTATTTGTAATTCAGGTGAGGTTTGGAAAGGGGGCGGCCGTGGTGTTAAGTTAGGAACCATCTCGGTATTTGTGTGGAGTAGAAGTGGAAAGCCACTTTCTTGATGCCTGAGGTGGGAATCAATCCATCTAGTCTCAGTTTTGCCTCACGAGGCTGAGTGTAACCAACCAAGGAACAGAATTAAATTTCTTATAAGATGATGATGATGATGATGATGATAATTGTTGTTTTAAGGGGCCTAACATCTAGGTTGTCGGCCCTTAATGGTTTGGGTGATCCTGAAGATGAAAATGAAATGCAAACTTAAAACTTAAACTAGCTACTAACTTATATACTAGAAGAAGAAATGGAAAACTAAAGGAGAATAAGGCAAATAAAGGACAGGAGGAAAAGAAATGCTCTCAACCCTCGAATAATGCGGATTGAGGGACTTGGAAGGAAGGAGAGCCATGAAAGGGAGATAGGAAATTGAGAGGAGAGGGTCTTCCCCACAAGTAAGGGACAAAAGGGGGAAATCAGACCCAGCTCAGGAATCCCTCGGGGTCGCCAACTCGCAAACTCACCAGCCGTGAGCCCTTGAGGGTGTAGCAATATCCAGGATGCACCAGAAGTGGTGGGGCTACACACACCCTACCTCCTTGAGGGCCTTGAGCAGAAGGCAGGAGATAACAGGAAAAGAAAAAGAAGGCTGACCCCTCGCAAAAGGAGGGAATCAAAAAAGATGAGACAAGGGCCAATTAAGGCGGGAAATGAAGAGACTCCCTAGGCCTCGGATACCCTAATACCGTCGGGGACGGAAGAGAACAAGAGTTGACCAAGTGAGGTCGACAGGAAAGAAGACAGAGAGTAGGCCGGCACAAGTAAGTGGAAGCAATCCCGGACTCAGCTGGGGTCCCGTTGAAAATAATGTTACAGACAAATTAGTAATTTTGAATGAACTTACTAAAGATGTAAATATCCCTGAAACCAAATCTGATGAGCTATCTTCACAAGTTTTGAAAGAGCTTAATATATTTCATATCAATTTACAATCTATAAGAAATAAGTTAGGTGAACTAGAAATCTTACTCAATTCCCTTTCAATAGATATCTTGTGTGTAAATGAACATTGGCTTGTGAAGGAAGAGGTTAGTCTTTATATTCCATCAGGGTAAGACTAGCTTTTGTAGAAAAAATAAATCAAACGGGGGTGTTGCTATATTCAAGAAAGTAATTACAAACATGGACAGTATAATAATGGATCTAAATGATTTCTGTATAGAACAGCTCTTTGAAGTAGCTGGGGTAAAACTCAGCAATTCTTCTAGGTTTGTGCCGTGTCTTGTGTGGGGTTTCGCCTAGGACACCAAGCTAGGCTCATCGGCGGGCTCTTGGTGTCCCCGCCCGGACCCCCACAGGAGTGACGAACTGCGCGCCACCTCCCTTTATATAAGGTGCAACTGCACCACTTGACTACGAGAACTGAAAGCTTACAAGAGCTAAATTTATTATTATTTCCATATATCGTACACCTGATTCGGATGTCCAGGCCTTCATAAACATATGGGAAAGGTTTGCTTGTTACTTAGCAAAATTCCAAAAGTATGAAATATATTGTTTAGGGGATATTAACATGTATTAATTGAATCACTGGCAAAGAAACAATTCTGTAACATTTTAAAATCTTTTGATTTTTATCTGATCAATAACCAACCAACTAGAAAGAAGTCTTGTTTAGATAACATTATTACTAATGTGCCAACAAATGGTTATAATTTTGGTGTTACAAAACCTCTCTTGTCTGACCATAGTGGGCTCTGGCTAACATTTCAAATTGATACTGGACACTCCCCAGAAAATAGGCAAGTCAAGTATATTAGGATGTTGAGCGACAATAACTTTCTCAAATTAAGACACGAGTTGACCAGCAGGAATTCGGAAAACATAATTGTGAGCCATAGCAATGTTTCTGAAGCAGCTGATAAGTTTATGAATATAATACATACTTCCTTAAATAAATGCTGCCCAATTAAGAAATAAATAATTAACAGTCCAGATCAAAAACAAAGTAAAAATAATACCAAATGGTATACGCCTTACCTTGATGTTATTAGGAAGCTGAAGAGCATGGATTACACTAAAGCAAAGAAAGGAGACCCACAGAATATAGAAAACTATAATCACATTAAAAAATTATATCGGGGGGAAATTAAAGCAGCAAAAAAGAGAGCGAATGATGAGTTCATTAATAATGCAAAGAATAAATGTAAAGCTGCATAAACAAGGAACTGGGTAAAAATAAAAGTCAGGACTCGACACCAATAACGCCAAATGTGTTAAATGAATATTTTATAAATTCTGTTGAAAATATGGTCAAAGGTTTGGAACATGAAAATCATCATACAAAGTTTATGGAGAAATTGGAAAACCATAAGGTAGATGAAAATCCCACACCATCCTTCAGATGGAGACAAATAACATATGAGAAGGTTCTAAAAATAGTTTCAGAACTAAACAATTCAAAATGTGAGGATTATTATGGAATGTGGAATTTTATTCTAAAACAAATAATGGACATCATAGTATTACCTTTAACTTATCTAATAAACTGGATATTTACTACTGGAGTTTTTCCAGAGTGTCTGAACATCACAATCACAATTCCAGTCCATAAACAAGGAGATATGATGGACTCCAGTAACTATAGGCCAATCTCAATTGTCCCAATTATTTCCAAAATAATAGAACAGTGATTCTTTGAGGAGCACAAGTTGTTTAATAGTACCCAATTTGGTTTCAGAACTGGTAAGTCAACGGTCCAAGCTGTTGAAGCTGTTGTTGATGAAGTGATTGCTGGATTTGAATCTCAACTTATTACATCTGTCACACTCTTAGACCTAAGGAAAGCTTCCGATTTATGGATCATGATATATTAATACAACAAGAAGTTCCGAGACGAACTAAAGAGCCTACTTTTCTTAAAATTTAAGATTCATGCCAATGATTAATCTATATGTGTAATGGCCAACGCGGGAAGTCAACAACCCACCAAGAGTATTCTGGTAATAGTGGACAATGTATAAAGATTTGTTGGCCAAAGCATTAGATAATGAAGTGATAATACAAAGGGTTGACTTTACAAAGGTCGCATGACAATTTAGCAAACATATGGAGGACCAGACAATATTATTGTCACCAAATAAGGAGGTCCAGGAAGGCATAAAGGACACAACACCACCACTAACTAATAATAAGATATATTATCAAATAGGTGGCACATAAACAAATATTCAAAGGTGGCACATAAAACAAATATTCAAAGGTGGCACATAAAACAAATATTCAAAGGTGGCACATAAACATATGAGAAACACTGGCACAAATTTACACAATTGAAGAAACACTCGCAAGGATTTAACACACGTTAAGTCTTGAGCCTAAAACACATATATTGTCTTGAACGTAGCTGCAGATCAGTACATCATAGAGCGGCATGCAATACACGGCGGTTCCAAAGAATGATATAATTTAAATATGCAACACAAGTGGAGTTGCAACAAATAATGAAAAAACAGGTCGCATGGAACGAGAATGTGTCGTCGAACCAGGACTGACTTACAGTGATGCGCCGATACTGTAAGCCCAAAATGAATTGTTAATAAAGCAAATTATGTGTGAAACGCAGGAAGTCAAAGTAGTTGCTGTCATACAAATACCGGGATATGCCAATCGCACGGTATTGTCACAATAGTAAAGTAGTTAAGCCCAGCGTCAACTTCCATTCCAGTGATGTTGCAAGAAGTCAAAGTAGTGGCACAAATTTACACAATTGAAGAAACACTCGTAAGGATTTAACACACGTTAAGTCTTGAGCCTAAAACACATATATTGTCTTGAACGTAGCTGCAGATCAGTACATCATAGAGCGGCATGCAATACACGGTTACTATGAAGATAGCACCAATTATAGAAATGATTAGCTGGATACTTGTTGATACATACAAATACCGGGATATGCCAATCGCACGGTATTGTCACAATAGTAAAGTAGTTAAGCCCAGCGTCAACTTCCATTCCAGTGATGTTGCAGGAAGTCAAAGTAGTTGCTATCATACAAATACCGGGATATGCCAATCGCGCGGTATTGTCACAATAGTAAAGCAGTTTAGCCTAGCGTCAACCTCCAATTAGTGATGATGCCTGGCCTTGTAACATGCTTCCAGACACGATGAATTACTTATCACACGAAGCATCATCATTATTCATACGCGTGAAGACAAATTGTTAGGCAGTAAATGAAGATGGAAGTAAACACATTACAACAAACTATCCGACGCCGCGGATTGAAGAATTCGTCGACATGGCGCGTAGCAACATCAAGCATGGTTTGATGAGATCGAAAATCACCGTAATGTCACTGCCCCAACAAAATATGAATCATGTGCATAGGACATGATTGCTAAGCACGGTTACTATGAAGATAGCACCAATTATAGAAATGATTAGCTGGATATTTGTTGATATATCACAACCAGCGTTGAAGCACAACATTGTCATGGCTGCAGACTTAGAGAACAACGAAGAAGAAACACGTGATTGGTCGCTACAAACAGCAAAGAGGCCTCTGATAGGCTGGAAGCAGCCAATCACAGTAGAGAGTTCAAAAACAAGTCGGAGGCCTCTGATAGGCCGAAAGCAGCCAATCACAGTAGAGAGTTCAAAAACAAGTTAAAGAAGAATCAATGTGGTCAACTTAGAAATACCAAAATACCTTCTAAGCAAAAATATCCTACTGGAAACACGACAGTGGGAATACAAAACGTAATCAAAACAAATAAATCATGACAACTAACCAACATAAACAAAACAAACTTGACAATGAATAAATACAATGAAGACAAATAATACAGATATGTACAACCACACAGAGTGGAAACAAATAGGGAAACACAAAAACTGGTTTGCCAAGACAGTGGCCGAACCAATATGGATCTATCTAGAATAATGACGAAATTAAGTTGGTAATATCGACATTTCTAATTAGTTCGAAATACTGTATACGTGGCATAATGTAGCCTAATAGAGCACTACAGTTGGCAGCCCAGGTGACTGAATTTATTCTTAGTTCCATCTCTTAAGGTACAGAATACAAAATTTGGTTGAAGTCCAATGATTAGCATGGACGTTATATGCAGTTAAACATTAGATCTAACAGTGCGCGTAAAATCTTGTTGGCAACGATGTCATGCATGTAATGGTCAGAAATAATCTGAAATAATATGATCTATTGTTGTGCCAATTTTGAATGAAATCCATTAGTTAGTATAGAAGTTACATGCATTTTAAAATTGGACCTATCAGCCGGCTTAGAATCATGTTGGCAACACTGACGTATATTCGTTACTCCAAATTCATCTAGAATGCCAGGTACTATACGTGTGCAAAGTTTAGAGCTATTGGCTTGCATACTTTCTGATATATTGATATTAGGGTAACAAAAGTAGAGACAGCACATATTAACAGTTGGCAGCCCTGGTTGCTCTTAAGAATACGCATGGTCATACTTGTTATGGTACACATATCACATACGAAATTTGCTTGAAATCCAAATGATAGTATGGAAGTTACATGTATTTAAAATTGGACCTCTCAGCAAGCTTAGAATCATGTTGGTAGCACTGACGTATATAAGTTACTCCAAATTAATATAGAATGTCAGGTACTATACGTGTACATAGTTTAAAGCTGTCGGCTTGCATACTTTCTGATATATTGGTATTTGGATAAAAGAAAGTAAGAACATTTATTAACAGTTGGCAGCCCTGGTGGGTCTTAAGAATACGCTCAGTCATAACTGGTTATGTACACATACAATATACGAAATTTGGTTGAATTCCAATTGATAGTGTAGAAGTAATATGCATTTAAAAATTGGACCTCTCAGCAGGCTTATAATCATTTTGGCAACACTGCCATGTATGGCCTCCTGGAAATTAAACTGCAATCTTATCTATACGTGTGCCAATTTTGAAATAGCTCCCATTCATACCTTCCAAGATATCCAACATGGAGTTCAAATTT
The DNA here is from genome assembly GCA_946902985.2 of Meconema thalassinum. NCBI lineage: Eukaryota > Metazoa > Arthropoda > Insecta > Orthoptera > Tettigoniidae > Meconema > Meconema thalassinum. The sequence continues at coordinate 17,396,005 of OX336392.1, forward strand.
CAATTGCGATTTTTTAGCAGTTGGTAGCACTGACATCATTTTCAAATATGGCCGTGAGATATTCAGGTATAGATCTTTACTCCTACCAAATTTTGTTTCGATTGCTCCAGCCGTTTAGGAGTTGATAGGGGCGAGGGGGGGGACGGGGGGACGGGGGACGGACATACACACAGCCAGACAGACAGACATACAGAAGGACAGACAGACACACATTTGCCCGATCTCATAAGTCTACTTTTTCCTCATTTTTGCAAAATGTGAAATGTAGGCTAGAAACTTCACTATTATGGAGTCAAAGATTGTGAATTACCATTAATTACCTCCTATCTCCACAAGAGAAGGCAAATAGTTGTAATAGACAACCAAAAATCTGCTCCGCTCATTGTAAATACAGGTGTAGCCCAAGGTTCAGTCCTTGGAGCCTTTTTCTTCCTGGTCTATATAAACGACATTGTTAGTAATATAAATGCCAAGTCAATACTGTATGCTGATGACATTACTGTAATAACAAGTGATAGAGACCTAACTTGCCTTGAAGAGAAAATAAACAAATTATTAGGTGAATCAACTTCTTGGCTAAAGGTAAACAAACTATCTCTAAACAGTAACAAAACAGAAGAAATCTATTTTCACTTAGTCAAATTGGCTTCAAGTAGTCATGAATGCAGCTCTGTTAAGTTGTTGGGAATCCATTTAGACTCTAAATTAAACTCGGACATTCACACACAAAAATTATGTACAAAATTAGCACGAGTCTTATTTTTACTGCGAAGACTCAAACAATCAGTTAGTGCTAATCAGATGATTCTCGCATACTATGCATTTTTCCATTCACATTTAACTTATGGTATAATATTGTGGGGAAACTCAACTGGGGCACAAGATGTTTTCAGATGGCAGAAGAAGGCAATAAGATGTCTACAAGGTAAACCTAGTACAGAATCCTGCAGAAATCACTTCCAAGAACTAGGAATTATGACTCTTACATCAATATACATATTCCATAGCTTAGTGTATATTAAAGAAAATCTCAGTGTATATAAAAATCGAAGGGATGTGCATTCACACACCACAAGAATAAGAAACCAGTTAGATACACCTCATGTCAGGTTAAAGAAAACACAAGAACACTACAAATACTATGGAATTAAAATCTTCAACAAACTACCAACACAACTACAGCAGGAGTCTATAAACATTTTCAAAGCTTCCATTAAGCGATGGCTCATTAACAGCAGTATTTACACTTTGGTCGAATTTGAAGAGAAAATTACACTCTACCCAGATGGACTATAGAAGAACAACTTCTTCTTACTGTATTCGTGTTATTTTATTCTTATTTTATTTTATAGAATTCAGTAAGCTGGTAATAATACTTGTAATATATTATACATAACGTTGTGATTTTATTGTAAATTGAAAATGTATTTTTAACAATGTGAGTAGTGGAGTAGTGACAGTTCTAACTCACCCGGCGTTGCTCGGGCGGCGTCCATGTTAAATAATTAATATTTGGTGAACCCATGGTCGGATGTTGACAAATGAGGTGTCGTTGGACTCGAGCTGACGTCCTCTTTCCTATGGACCACTCGTTATATTTTTGATTTTTTTTTGAAAATTTTTGTTTTCGAAAGTTGGTGATAGTTTGAAAACCAAACATGGTAGAACGTTGTGCCATGGCTCAAACGAATGGTCTTTATGACCTTTATTTTTTGTAATAAAACGTTTTTATTTTTAATGTTTTTTTGAAAACACTTGAATTTTGAAAATCCTATATTTTGGAAACTAGGAAGTTTACAAAACAGTTTGTTTGACATAAATGAAATGTCCCTATGCCCTCTAGCCCCAAAATAAATTTCAAGTCTCTAGAGCAAAAATTTGTGTTTTGTAGTAGTGTGGTAACAGGGGAGCTGCTTACTAACTTATTGAGCCCTCCTCGTAGCGGCCCCGAAGCTGATATCTCGCTAACCAATCATGGGATTTCAACATACAGGGTGTCCTAGCACTCGTAGTGATGCCCCCTACTTTCCTACAGGCTCTTTATTTAAATAAAAGACCAAAACTAAAAGGTCATGTGCTTTTAATATCTCGCGAACCAATCATGCTAGAGGCATGTTCGACAGGTCCAAGGACTCGGGGTGACGTCCTCTCTGCTATGGACCACTCGTTATAATTTTTAATAAAATTGGAAACTCGATTTTGGGGTAAACACGTGTTTTTGTGATTTTGCCGATATCTCACGAAGCAATAACGCTAGAGGCATGTTCGATGGGTCCAAGGATTCGGGCAGACGTCCTCTTTGCTATAGACCACTCGTTGTAATTTTTTAAAATTTGGGAAACGCGATTTTGGGGTAAACACGTTTTTTTTGTGATTTTTGCCGATATCTCACGAACCAATAACGCTAGAGACGTGTACGAGGTGTCCTAGGACTCGGGCTAACACCCCCTTTCAAATGTGGTAGATATTTTTTTTCCAAAAAATAATTCACAAAGGGCCTAACGCCATACATGTTGAAAAAAAATTCTTTACCGTTACCTGTTGATAATGTTTATGAAGCGTGGTGGTTGAGAGAGACGATACTGCTGAGTGTGTGTGTTTCAACGAACCCGTCGCTGACCATGGTGGCTGTGTTCAATAAATCAATTGCTATTTCGGCGGGTCGGTGTATGACAGAGCGAGCGTGCGTTTTTTCTCACATTTTACCTTTAACGTGTAAACGGTGATGAGAACTTGGTTCTATGTTGGTCGAAGCGAGTACAGAAAACAAACTTGCAGACAAGCAAGAGGTGAATGTCATTTGAGCTTATTGGAAGGCGCTGATCTGACTTGACAACAGGTGCAATGGAAAAAAAAATGACCAAGACGCTTCAAAGTGAAATAATCTGACCATTGTGGTGGCAGGGAAGAGCGAAAGGCATGTGAACATGTGTGAAACCACATGCACGCTAAACCAGTGACATCCTGTCTTGCTTCGTACGTGACAAAATGCAAGTCCATGTGAAATTTGATCTTTCACAGGTGTTCGCTTGGACGTTATCTGTCCACGTGCGCGATACGAGAACGTTCAAAGCGTGGGAAAAAAAGATTATACATGCAAGGTAATATATATAAAGACATGTCGTTATCATTCCCACTCTCACTTAGGTGACTACCTTTGAACACACTGCGTCTTGTTTAACAGTTTTGCTGTTGGTGGAAAATACTTAACCTTGTTGTGAGGTAGGTATATATATTTATTGATTTTATATAAATACATGCAATTATTTATTGATTAGGTAATTAATGATTTTATTTATTTATTTGTTTGCAGATAACGTGTATAGCCTACCTGTTGTATGAGTGTGTGTGAGAACTATATTAAAGAAAGAGAGAAAGACAGCTAGAAAAGGAAACCATTTCCACACTAGCCCACGAGACGGGAATATAGCAAAGCATTACACGTCAAGGTGAGATTCGTTTTTTTTATATAATATAACCTGTTTGATTTTGTTTTGTTTATGAAATGCATAAACTATATGGAATGGATATACTTATGGTGGTTTATTTTATTTCTTTTTAGATATTTGAAAAAAAAAAGGGTTCACCGCTACAGCAAATACAGTTGAAAACCAAGTGGCTCTAGTGTGTGACCATTGTCAAGCAGTCTACAGCTGAAAACTCAGGTGAGAGTCTTCTTTCAAAATAATGTCTTTTACTGCTGCGGATACGTTAACTTGGGAGCCCCTTGAGTCTTGTTTCAAATTGCGTGTGTGCTCTGGTCGTGTGGTCAATGTTAGAAAAAGTTTGATTCCCAAAGAATTTTTACAATCTTGTTTTGAAATTTTTAAAATTGAAATTTGCACAGCGCAAAGGTTGCATACGGCTTTAAAGGTGAATACAGAACTGGTGTGCGATTTCATATATAAAAAAAAGGACGTAGAGCATAAAGAAACATTCTATATTTGCAGTAAAATGCAAGAGCTATTCATAGCCCATAATTTGGAACAGTGGTATGAAACCCACGTGGTGAATGCCTTGCTATCAAAATTTGATAAACTACAACAAGGACCGAGTGGCCTTGCCTTAGACACAATTCATCATCTACAAATCAACATTTGTCAATTCAACCCGTTGAATGCTGGGTCTAGCTATATTAAAACACCACTAGCCATAGCTTCGAAAAAGGCTGTGGTCAATATAAAGAATCGTGACAATGATTGCTTTCTGTGGTCTGTGGCTGCGTATTTGCAGCCAGCACAACATAATGGTTGTCGACCAGGAATGTACAAGGCCAAGTTTGTCGAATTGAAACAAACGTTAAATTTAACTCGAGTATCGTTCCCTATGGACTTAACCGAGATCCATAGGTTTGAACAAGATAACCAGGACTTTTCGTTCATGGTGTATGGCCTTGATGGTGATGAGATTGTGGGTCCTCTTTATGCTACAAAAGAACCGAAACGTCACCACGTCACTATTGCCTCATTAAAAGCTTGAGTAGATTGCTAAGCAGTCAAATGTCCAAACATGATGGTAAGAAGCACATTTGTGATCGATGCTTGCAATATTTTACAACCCCCATGCTCTTAGAACGTCATAGGGTAGATTGTGTTTCTCAGGAAGCGGTGAGACTGATATTGCCACAAGGGGACAAGGCTGTGTTAAAGTTTAAGGACATTCACAAGCGTGACACTGTCCCCTATGTGGTGTATGCAGATTTCGAAGCTCTCCCCACACCCATGGCGGGATGTGAACCAGATCCCTCCATGAGCTCAACCACACCCATTCAAAAACATGAGCCCTTTGCCATAGGATTTAATGTGGTGTGTGCCTATGACCCCACACAATCCGTTTACAAATACCGTGAGGGGCCAGAGTGTGCCAAATGGTTCTTGGATGAACTTGTCAAGTTGGCTCATGATGTACAGGAATTACTGGACCATCCAGTACCCATGAGCCTATCTCCAGAACAGCAGCAGCAGTATAAGCATGCCACGACATGCCATATTTGCGAAAAGCCTATTTTAAGTGGAGAGGAAAAAGTCAGAGACCACTCGCATTTTACAGGGGAGTTTCGTGGAGCTGCGCACAGCAAATGCAACTTGAACTTTCCAGCTCCTCGTTTCATCAGTGTCTTTTTCCACAATCTGGCGAATTATGACATTCAGTTTTTGATTCGTGAATTGGGCCATGTCAACAAGGGCTCGTTTACCATTATTCCCCAAAACCATGAGCGTTTTACGGCCCTGACATGGAGGTTGGGCGACTTGAGCATTCGATTTTTGGATTCCTTTAAGTTTATGGCATCATCGTTAGACAGCCTTGTGAATGGCTTGAATGAGGAGGAATTAAAAAATACTAGAATGCATTTTAATGATCCTGAGCAATTTCAATTGTGCATTCGGAAAGGTATATTCCCGTATGATTTCTGCAACAGCTGGGACGTGTTAAAGCAAAGAAAACTCCCACCACAAGAGAAATTTTACTCGAAACTAACACGCAGTACCGTTTCCGATAAAGACAATGCACATGCATGTCAAGTTTGGCGAGTGTTTGGCATGAACACGCTAAGTGAATATGCTTTGCATTACCTAAAACTGGATGTATTGCTGCTCACTGATGTGTTTGAAAAATTCCGTAACTTGTGTCAACACATTTACGGTCTTGACCCGGCTCACTATTATACAAGTCCTGGACTCTCGTTTGATGCCGCATTGAAATACACTCAAGTGGAATTGGATTTACTCACTGACGTAGACATGGTTCTATTTTTTGAAAAGGGCATTCGTGGCGGCTTTGTGTCGCTTAACCAACGCCATGCTGAAGCGAACAATGTCTACATGCCTGATTATTCACCGGACAAGCCAGAATCGTACTTAATGTACTATGACCTGAATAATTTGTACGGTTACGCCATGAGTCAGCCTTTGCCCTATGGGAAGTTTGCTTGGCTGATAGACAAACAAGTGTCAGAATTTGATGTGAACATGGCTAGCCAAGAAACAGGCCGTGGATATGTGCTAGAAGTGGATATTGAATATCCCTCATCCTTGTATGATGAACATGCCGATTTCCCATTCTGCCTTGAGCAAATGGTTCCCCCTGACAGTAAAGTGAAAATTGAAAAACTCATGGGCACACTTTACAACAAAAATCGGTATGTGCTACATATCCAAATGTTGGTGCAATGCCTCGCCCAAGGCTTGGTGTTGAAGAAAATCCACAGGGGTATTTCTTTTGCTCAAAAAGCATGGCTTGAGCCATACATGCGACTCAACACAGAGCACCGACAAATGGCAACACAGCAGTTTGAAATTATTTTTTTTAAATTAATGAACAACTGCATCTATGGCAAGTCCATGGATAATGTCCGCAAATACCGTGACATTAAATTGGTCAATGTCTGGGAGGGGCGGTGGGGTGCCCGGCGGTACATTGCCAAGCCAAATTTCAAATCAATCAAAATTATCGATGAAGATTTGGCTACTATTGAAATGAGTAAGACCAGTGTGACCATGGATAAACCCATTTACTTGGGTCAAGTCATTTTAGACTTTTCTAAATCGGTCATGTATCGATTCCACTATGAGTTTGCCAAACGCCATTTTGAGGACGTCTCTCTTTTGTATATGGACACGGACTCATTCATTTACCACATTCGCCACTGCAACCCCTATGACGTCATGAGGCAACATAGTGACTGGTTCGACACCTCTTGCTATAGCGCTGACAACGTGTTTCAGCTGCCCCTAAAAAACAAGAAGGAAATGGGCTTTTTAAAAGATGAATGCGGTGATTCCATTATGACGGAATTCGTAGGTTTGGCTTCAAAAATGTATGCTTACCGCACACTCGACTGTAAGGAAGCTAAAAGAGCAAAAGGTGTAGGTAGGGCAGTGGTAAAATCGCTACGTGAAGACGATTACCTAGCGGTTTTACGCACTGGCAAAGCTATGTCTCATACACAGTGCAGGATACAATCCAGCAACCATCATTTGTATCTTGTGGAACAGAGAAAACGCACCCTCGCCTCCATGGATAACAAGCGTGTGTGGGCTGATGACCTGCTCACCAGCCTGCCCTGGGGTTATGATCGCAAGGAGGAGAAGGTGTGATTTCATTGTTTAATCGTTTATGGGACATGGCTTTTTGTAACTTGTAGATTTAGAATTTTGTAAATATTGGTTTCTGTCATTGTAAATAGTAGATTTTGTAAATAGTGACAATCCACTTGGACCTTTTGCTCTTTAAAAGTTCTATGCAAACTTATTTTTTTTAAATTTTTGATTGGTAAATAGTTTGATTCTTTTAACGCTGTACAAAGTTTTTTTTAAAATTGTAAATATGAAATAAGTAAGATTTTTAGTAACTTTAATAACTAGTATTTAATTATTTTTCATAATGTAAATGATAAACTTAAAAAAAGTTCTTTTGGGATGAGTGTGCATGTCGAGAATGTGCTTTTGGGAATAAATAAAGTGGTTGTGTTTGTTCCCAAAGACAGGTGTGAATGTATGAGTAGAGAGAGAAAGCTCGTGTGTATGGTTGACCAGAGCAAACACGGTGAGGTAGGGTGGGTGGGTGGGGAGGGGTAAATAGTCTTTTATATACTTATTTTGTTTTGTCATTAGTTTTTTTTTTCATTGAAATGTGGCAGTCAAAAGACATTATTTTTGTAAAAACAGTCTTACCTGCAGTAGTCGTAGACCTCGACGTTTCTCCAAACACGCATTAACACATTGCAGTATCGCCATGGTCAAGCAATTGCATCAACATCATTGTCAAATCTCAACTTTTGACATACACTAAATGGAAAAATGTGAAAACAGCAAAATGGAAAATCCATGTTTCCATATCACCAAAAACGCAAAACTTAAAACGGACATTTAAAAAAACTGGAAATGGCCATGTGTGAAATTTGAAAATTTAAAAACTTCAAACAGACATTGTTTAAAAAGTGTCATCAACAAACTGGAAAAATCCATATCATCAAAATCATAAAACTTGAAACGAACATTTTTCACATCTGTAAATTGCAAAATAACAAATGGCAATGTGTGAAATGTGTAAAATGAAAAAATCAGCCATCAACATCACGATTTCTTAAAATTAATAAAAACACAAAACATCGTGCTCTGGTAAACCTTTGTATTTATTTCATAGTCATAGCGAATTGACAAAAGAAAAATAGAATACAAACAAATCCCAATTCCTCACTTTTCAATTCCTTAATGTTCATGTCCATGCATCATCAACTTTCCTTTCATAGCACTCATGACAATTAGGGCTGCCATCCTTTCACCCACTGAGGCATCACTGGATGTGAAACGTTGTTTAGCTTTCTTCAATAACAATTAACTGCCACATGTCTTAAACCAGGATGACTATGGCGATAAGAAAGGTCATGTTCCTTGCATGCTTGATCCAAAAGATTAATGGGTACATCACCACGTTGTAAACGTTTTTCGAGTCGAGTTCCAGGGCCGCAAAAACGATAACCTGTAAGATGGATTTCGAAAGGTAAGTATTGAATCACTTTGTCAATGACGCCATTGCCAGTACAGGTCTGGCATATCCTTTTCCATCGATGGTAAAAAGGGTTGGTCTTCCTCCTCCTCTGTGGACGAAGTTTGTGTTTGTTGTTGTTGTTGCTTTTTCTCGCCATAACACCCGTGGAATGATTCAACAAAGTCTTTACATGGACTTTTATGACCGTGATACAGTTTCACTAGCTGGCAAGTCGCACACTGACGCATAGACGGTATTTTTGCCATGGCCACTTGCTTATGGAGATCGTAATCCGTACAGGGTTGCAATTCACTCAACACAGGGTCTTGAGTCCATGATTTTGGTACATGTTGCCAGATTTCTTTGACCGCGTTGGCGGCCACATAATAAATGAACGACTTGGGCAGCGCCAAGAGTTCCTATTTGGTAAAACTGTCTAGTTTCTTTTTACACACAAAGAACTTGCCGATGGCTTTGTCCGTAGCATTGCCTTTCTCCATGGTATCACGTGCTGTAGATGTTTACACGTCGCTTGTAGAAATCTCACTGGTGTCATTCACAGGTGAATCTTGAGTTATAATTTTGTTCAACAACTCCCAGCAGGCATGGGTGGTTAACCAATGAAAGAGATGCCACGCATGCGATAGGGCTGTCTGGGTAATGTTGCCACAGGAACAAGTATCCATGAGCGTTTGCAGGGAGGGGCAGCCCAAATCCATGAGGTCGATACATTGGCAGTAAGACGCCAAAAATGGTTGCAACCATTGACGTTTTTCATTACCTTTCACAAATACCACATTGGCCGAGGACAAGTGTGCTTTCATGACCACGTCCAAATATTTATAGGAAATGGTTCCCTGATTCCAGTCTAGTTGCTTATGATTTTCAATCCACTGGGTTTGTTTACGGTCTTTTTCACACAACAAATCAAAAGCATGGGGTGGTTTAAATAGCAAATGCGTAGCTTGCGATATCCAAAACGTGGTACAATCGATCATGGCCACTTGCTTAAATATAAATTTGTTGTCACCAATTTTAAACCCTTGGCAATCCACAATGAGTGTGCGCAACATGTTGACGCTTGCCTGGACCAAGTTCAACTGACGACTGACTGACGATCAGGTGTGATCATGTAATGGACTTACCTGCCATGCTAGTTTCAAATTAAGGTTAGGGTAGGACAGGGGGACATGCAAAAATAAGAATTTAAGAATTACATCATTTTATTATCATAACACGTCTTACAGGCTTTTCTCACTTTTGGATAAGGACGATAGCAACTGATACAACAATATAGTCTCTTGTGTTTGTAACGTCCATAACACCGATGATGTCCCAATGTCTCTAAACTAGGCGTTTTTGATGGTGAGCTGTTCACCGAAGCACCATGGACACCATACGGTCCACACGTATCGTAACTTGTTTTTTTTTCATCACCCAGAGACACAAGTGAGGGATAGCTTGAATGACAGGGTATATTTCCCACTTACATTCTACACAGGTAGGGGCAGGTGGGTGACCAGCGCTGATGTTCCTGCATGGGTTCATCGCCCACCTGCCATTGGTCTATGATGATGGGACAAAAGGCACATTTCACTTCATCTCTTGTTTTTAAATAGTAGAATCCAGCGGCCGCCAAGGCTTGAGGGTTTATGAAAGGCACTGGCCACGTGGCAAAAGTCTTGAAACGTTGTTCCTCAGAGTCTACATTCTTGGATGTAACGTCTCTTGAGGCTTTAAAGCAAGACATGACTGAGCGGCTTGACGTGGGATGACCTGTTATTTATACACTCGTCACTTGGTTGGATAGTGGATAATAGTTGACTTGTTTGTGATGAATAATCAAACAGTAGGCCGTGGTATTGGCTGGTACATTGTCATGCGTTTCAAAATCTAGTCGAATGTCGATATTGGATGGCTTGACAGACTCTTCCAGGTAAGAACAGTCAAAGACAATCAGTGGTGCTCTTGCCTTAAACGCTTGGGGTAGTAGCATGGGGCCGTTCTCTTTTTGATAATACGACCATCGAAATTTAGAAAACAAGTCGTACAGAGGGCCAAACTTATTTTTTGAAAAATCCAAATCCAGTCCTTCATAGGGAAACACGGCTCCGTTGAGGAAAAGACGTGCATTTCTCAATTGCAGGTGATCAAATTGCGTGGCATTTTTGGTTTGTTGATACTTGCGATTCGTTTGAAAACCCACGATCAGGTAGAGAGGTCTCTCTGTATAGCGAGCTGTTTTTACAGACCAACTGTGTGTGTTGGTGGTGGGCAATAGCGGATACTCATGGAGTGCCCAGCTTCTAAATTCCATGGGTAGAGCATATCTCTCTTTACCATTTTGAGTATGTCCAGTTTTTTGCTATCTTCAAGGGTCACATGGGGGACTTTCCATAGCAAGCGTTGTAGTTGAATTTTTGAATCAATGGGCGCATTGTCGGCTCCCTTGAGTGCATTATTATCACTCCTGTCTCTCACTAGGTAAAGCACTTGCCTTGCGTTGACCACAATGCGTTGGTGATCTTCGGCAAAGCCTAAAATCAGTTTAAGAGGTAAATATCCAGTAAAGGTCCCATCAGTGTGTACCATCCAATCATTGGTCGAGTCAGGACACCAACCTGCCATGCAAAGTGTTTTACCTTCTTCCTCACTATAAGAGGGGTATAGTTTCATGACACTGGAAATGCCCACATTTCGAGTGCTATCCACCATGATATCGTTAATGACATACCGCACTTCAGAAAATAGAAAGGCCAAACCATGGTTGGCCAACTTGGATGTGGTGGGTGTAGAGCCATCGGCTTTGGTGAGCCGACCTTCAATCTGAATGACACTTTCATGCGGTAGGGTGTAAATATCTTGGTTGTTGATAACAAATTGAATTTCATCATTGTTATTGAGTCCAGGTGTTTGAGCTTGATAGGAATGGAGATCAATTCTTACCACTCCTGGTTGTTCCTCGATGCGGTTCGCTATCTCTAGGATATAATTCATTATGAGGGTTGACGTGGTAACCCAAATGCTGTAAAATCTGCTTGCCTTGAGATGTTAACGTGTATTCACGTGGCAAACAACTAACACCATTCCTAGACGGTGTAGTTGCTTTATACACAAACTTCATAGTGGCTTTAGCACCAACTTGTAAGTCACAGGTGTGGCAGAATCTAGATCAATGAGTTGTTGCTCTCTATTGATCAGTCTTAATGTTATATTACTAATACTATCGACAGCCACAGCATGAAAAAGCACCACTGGAGGGTTTTCACGAATAATATAGCCATTAGGCGATGTTACAATAAAGTCATAAAGCGAATGCGATGGTTCTTGATTGGTGTACACTTGGCTAATAATATTACATGTCACCGACACATGATGGTCCTCAATGAATTTCACTTCATGGTCCGAATCATGTTTTTTGTTGGGCTCCAACACACGTGGTTTAAATCCTAGTAATGGACCAATGGAATCGGGGTGTGTTTTAAAGTCAATGTTAAAGGTAGAGAAAATACTGCAGCGATGAGTGTTGGTATTTCCTACAAGTTCAAACTTGCGCGTTCCGTCGAGAAATGACTTTAAACCATATTGATTGATCAACACCACATAAATGTGTTCATAAATATCATCGATCGTGTATCCACCAGAGTTCAAGGTGAGCACAGAATCATCATAGTAAAACTTGTTGTTCACATTTTCACGTATGTTGTATATTCGATTGTACGTTTCAAGAGAAACAAGTCCTAAACCATAGGGTTTTTCACTCAATTCGATAGGCGGGTAAAAGTCTAGGCTGACTTCAGGTCCACGTCCATGCAGTGTAAACGTTTTACTTTCTGCCGACATACTGGTGGCGTTTTTGCTTATGCTGCGTCTTATATAAAAAAATTAAACACAAACGTCCACACTGTTGGCTGTTAAACGTTTGCTCACGTTTCACATTATAATATATCTTGATCCTGTTTCCAAAATAGGTCACTAGTTCCATGGGCGGGGGCAAATTCCCAAAACTGTCAAAGTACCATACAGTGGATCCCTCTTTGACATAAGCTACATAATGCGTTCCTGGTCCTCGGTAATCATCCAAATTGACAACAGCACATTCCTGTTTCCAGGGTCGTGGGGGTAATTGGTTTCGCATAAACACACCTCGAAAATGAGAAAGCTTTAGTTGTTTAGCATAGCTTTCCACTTGTTGATGCGTCAGGGCATGTCTTGCTATGGCTGAGGTTATTTTTTTTTTTTTAATATTTCGAAATGGTGAAATCCCATATCCTTGTTGATAAAAGGCTGGCTTTAAATTGGCATTTCTAGCCCCCATGGCGATCGCTTCCATCGTTTCATTGTGTCGCTGACTTTCTTTGAGTTGTTGCTTGCCCCGCTGCGCGGCTTTAATGGTTTTCGCCACTGCACTGGCACCGCCCAAAAGTGAGCCCAGAGCAGCTAGACCGGCAAATACTGCAGGTAAAAATCCCGCTCGTTTGGGGACGGGAATCACTCGCCCTTGGTTTGAACTCTGTCGCCGACGTTTTGGAATAACATGTCTCTGTGCTGCTCGAAGGGCTTTCCTTATGGTCAATACATTATTTTTTCTTTTTTTCTTTCGCAAGGGCTTGTCCACGAATGTTGTAAGCCCAGGCTTTGCCAAGGACAAAGTCCTTTTTTTAGTCTTTCTCACTACATACCTTTGTTTCACCATGATGATAATGACCCACAACCTTTCACAAGAAAGTTTAAATCACAACTAACATCAGATGGTTATTTCATGGCTGTATATTCCAATTCCACATAAAGTGGGAAATCGTTTATGGTTTTTCTCGCTTGCTTTTCATCCCATGTCAACATGAGATGAAGGGATAATTCGTCACCTGCATTGACCATTTCATGGTTATGGATCAACATCCTATGACCATTTATCTTTATTTGTAAATGGTTCTCATCAGGTATGGCATATTTGATGTGAATGGTTCCATTATAGTGTAATCGATAGTGGCTTAAACCCGAAGCAAGCACATAGGTCAAGTGCTGATCATGGACTAGCGGTAAATGGTTTCTGTCATTCACAGGTTTTTCATTTGTCAGATACACTAAAAATACACATGGGATAAATTTATAAAGCCTTTTCATTTCATGGGTCACGTAACGCTTGGTACAGACATCGTCTTCGTCTTGCGGGTCTTCCACGTGAATAATCCGATGATGATTAGCGCTATAGCCATTCACCGTAAGCTGAGGCACTTTTTCATTAAACTCATACACTTTGTTATCCACATACTTTTTCGTAGTAACGTCTGTAGACACTTGAGGATGTTTTACATGGATTAACCGCTTTCCCTTAAAGTCATAATCTCCCTGTTTTGTGCGTGGCACTACTGACGTATCCACATAGTGTTTATTAGCAGGATATGTTTCTTGTTTAGGATCATGTATGGGGACAGGCCTAGCTTTGGCCATCAACGCACGTCCAAAGACATCCATCGTCAACCTGTAGTACCAGTCTACTGTTTCTATGACAAGGCTCGGTGTCCTGTATATAGACAGCCTGCTAGCCTGTCTAAGCCTTAGTTGAAATGAAGATTATTAAGCAGCAAGAGTCATTCCCCGTGGGGGACATGGTTTCCCATCTCTGTCCCACATCACGTGAACAACGCCATGGTCCACTGTTTCCATCTTCCATTCGCTGCATCATTGTGGGGCCTTCCGGCTGTGGAAAGACAAATCTTTTGCTAACGCTCATCACAGCGCCCAATGGTCTGCGTTTTCAAAATATTTATATTTTTGCAAAATCTCTCTACCAACCCCTCTACGTGTTTCTGGATCAAGTCATGTCTGGATTACAAAAAGAGAATATGGGTTATTTTACATTTTCCATGCAAGAAAATGTGATTTCACCGGATGAGGTAAAGCCTGATTCACTCATGATTTTCGATGATGTATCCACTGAACGTCAAGGCATCATTCAAAGCTATTTCAGCATGGGTCGCCACAAACATATCGATTGCTTCTATCTTGGACAAACGTATTCAAAAATGTCCAAACAGTTGATTCGTGACAATGCCAATGTCATTGTTTTATTTCGCCAGGACGAGAGGAACAGTCGTCACATTTATAATGAACATGTGAATCCGGATATGACCTTTCAAATGTTTACAGAATTGTGTGCCAAGTGCTGGAACACTCAACGTCATGCCTGTTTAGTAACTGACAAACAAAGTGAACTCAACCAAGGACGGTATCGCTTAGGGTTTGATCATTTTATTGCTATTTAAGGCCCTGTCTCATTCCCCATCAAGTCATTTGTCAAGCCACCATGGCGTTAGCAGAGAGTCAATTGAAAAAGCATATTATTAGAGCAAAAAATACCATTCGCCAAAAGTTTCGTCAATTGAAACAATCACGTGCAAATCATGCTTTGTTTATTCAGCAACATTTAGCACCTCCACTAAAAGCCATGTTGAAACCCTCTTTCAAGCTATCTGAAACGCTACCCACCGTTTCACAAGCCACGCAGACGCTGCACGAGGACCCTGAGGAAGAGGAAGAGGAACAGGAAGATTTGACTAGTGTTAGTGAAGTTGAGGATGAGGAGGAACAAGTGTTTACGCCTCAAAAAAAGGCCGCACCCCTTGCAGAGTTTTTGAGAAAAAAGAAATCCTTGGCCATGGTCGAAACACCTTGCCCTTCCAGGGCGTCTCCGTTTTCACAACTCTTGGCCACCCCTCAACATAAAGCTCAACTGAAAACCATTTTAATAAAATATTATGGATCAACATTGGAACCCTATTTCACCGATCTATTTATTGGAAACACAGATACCACGTATGGTGTTCGCTATGAGGATGATAGTTTTAAAATTGGCGATTCATCCATTAAATTTGCTCGTACTAAAGCTGTCATTAAAAACATCAACTATAAATTAACGCCAGGACTGTTAAAGCTGCTCTTTTCTCGGACCCCCTCTTCCCATGATTATACGTCAGAGGATCTTGACAAATATAAATCCATTTTATTGGATACCCATGCCCACAAAAGACAGTATGATCCCGCTCAACAAGTGAATGCCAATATATCTCAAAAATATAAAACCATCATTGCAAAAATGTTTCCCACCAGTCAAAGTACTCGTCGTAAAGCGTCCGCTTCGGGAGTGACATTTAAACCATTAAAACCCCTTGTGGATGTTACCTACTGGCACAATCCCAATAAGCTCGTCCAGCGGCTACAGTTGTTGCATGCCTCACGTCAAGCTGGCCACACCGGTCACGATTGGGAAATTCAAGAAATTGAACAAGAACTTCGAAATGCCAAAATTATTGTTTAAGCCCTCACCCATTAAAATGGGTATTGCTCACGAGTTGCATCGCCCAGCTAGGCGTCATTATCCACGACTCAAGGTGATTTCACGAGGTGTGGATGAACTTTGGCAGGCTGACTTGGTTGAAATGATACCCTATGCTGGCGTTAACGACGGTGTACGCTATATGTTGACCGTCATTGATGTCTATTCCAAAATGGCCTTTGTTGAACCTGTGCGTCGCAAGTCTGGTCCACTAGTTACCAAGGCCTTTCAACATATTATTCAACACTCCCAACGTCAACCTCAGCTGCTACAAACTGACCAGGGGAAAGAATTTTTCAACAAGGATTTCTCCAGTTTTCTCAAATCTAAGGATATTCACCATTACACCACGTACAGCAACCTCAAAGCCAGTGTGGTCGAGCGGTTCAACCGAACATTGAAAACCCATATGTGGAAAGCGTTTACCGCTCAGGGCAGTTATCGCTGGTTGGACATGTTACCTGAACTAGTGTCACGTTACAATGACACCAAACATAGAACGATTGGGACCAAGCCACGCCTCGTGACTAAAAATATTCAGCGATTGGATAAACTGTTTAACCCCATAAAAACAGCCGATCCTAAACGTCACCGACTGAACATTGGGGATTTTGTTCGTGTGAGCAAATTTAAGTCTGCCTTCAATAAGGGCTACACGCCTCAGTGGGGTACTGAACTATTTCGAATTCGTCGAGTCAACTTGGACACTCCAGTCACCTATTTACTCGAGGACCTCAACCATCAACCCATAAAAGGTAGATTTTATCTCCATGAACTTCAGAAAACAGCATTTCCTCAGCATTATCTTGTGGAAAAAGTGTTGAAACAAAAAGGAAATAAACTCTATGTCAAATGGTTAGGGTTTAACTCTACGTTTAATTCTTGGATCAATAAATTACATGTTGTGTGAACCTATGTACTTTTTATTTATTCACACATGTTGTACACCACCTATAGCTCTGTGTGTACTGCGCTCCGCGCTTCGTGCATGTTCATACATATTTGTCTTTCCCTTTCCACCTGTGTTCTCTCATACATTACCCCTCCCCCTCTCCCTCCCTTCACCAGCCCACCACTGCTGTTTGCAGCTCTTGCCTATCTATTGGTTGTGACATCATTCCCAAAAGTTGCATCATACTTTTTACTGATTCAGCGATTCCCACGCTTTGAAGATTCTCTTATCGTGCACGTGGACAGCTAACGTCCAAGGTGAACACCTGTGCCAGATCAAATTTCACGTCAACATGCATTTTGTCACGTACGAAGCAAAACAGGATGTAACTTGTTAACAGTTATCGCGCACGTGGACAGATAACGTCCAAGCGAACACCTGTGAAAGATCAAATTTCACATGGACTTGCATTTTGTCACGTACGAAGCAAGACAGGATGTCACTGGTTTAGCGTGCATGTGGTTTCACACATGTTCACATGCCTTTCGCTCTTCCCTGCCACCACAATGGTCAGATTATTTCACTTTGAAGCGACTTGGTCATTTTTTTTCCATTGCACCTGTTGTCAAGTCAGATCAGCGCCTTCCAATAAGCTCAAATGACATTCACCTCTTGCTCGTCTGCAAGTTTGTTTTCTGTACTCGCTTCGACCAACATAGAACCAAGTTCTCATCACCGTTTACACGTTAAAGGTAAAATGTGAGAAAAAACGCACGCTCGCTCTGTCATACACCGACCCGCCGAAATAGCAATTGATTTATTGAACACAGCCACCATGGTCAGCGACGGGTTCGTTGAAACACACACACTCAGCAGTATCGTCTCTCTCAACCACCACGCTTCATAAACATTATCAACAGGTAACGGTAAAGATTTTTTTTTCAACATATATGGCGTTAGGCCCTTTGTGAATTATTTTTTGGAAAAAATATCTACCACATTTGAAAGGGGGCGTTAGCCCGAGTCCTAGGACACCTCGTACACGTCTCTAGCGTTATTGGTTCGTGAGATATCGGCAAAAATCACAAAAAACACGTGTTTACCCCAAAATCGCGTTTTCCAAATTTTTAAAAATTACAACGAGTGGTCTATAGCAAAGAGGACGTCTGCCCGAATCCTTGGACCCATCGTACATGCCTCTAGCGTTATTGCTTCGTGAGATATCGGCAAAATCACAAAAACACGTGTTTACCCCAAAATCGAGTTTCCAATTTTATTAAAAATTATAACGAGTGGTCCATAGCAGAGAGGACGTCACCCCGAGTCCTTGGACCTGTCGAACATGCCTCTAGCATGATTGGTTCGCGAGATATTAAAAGCACATGACCTTTTAGTTTTGGTCTTTTATTTAAATAAAGAGCCTATAGGAAAGTAGGGGGCATCACTACGAGTGCTAGGACGCCCTGTATGTTGAAATCCGATGATTGGTTAGCGAGATATCAGCTTCGGGGCCGCTACGAGGAGGGCTCAATAAGTTAGTAAGCAGCTCCCCTGTTACCACACTACTACAAAACACAAATTTTTGCTCTAGAGACTTGAAATTTATTTTGGGGCTAGAGGGCATAGGGACATTTCATTTATGTCAAACAAACTGTTTTGTAAACTTCCTAGTTTCCAAAATATAGGATTTTCAAAATTCAAGTGTTTTCAAAAAAACATTAAAAATAAAAAAGTTTTATTACAAAAAATAAAGGTCATAAAGACCATTCGTTTGAGCCATGGCACAACGTTCTACCATGTTTGGTTTTCAAACTATCACCAACTTTCGAAAACAAAAATTTTCAAAAAAATCAAAAATATAACGAGTGGTCCATAGGAAAGAGGACGTCAGCTCGAGTCCAACGACACCTCATTTGTCAACATCCGACCATGGGTTCACCAAATATTAATTATTTAACATGGACGCCGCCCGAGCAACGCCGGGTGAGTTAGAACTGTCACTACTCCACTACTAATGTGACGTAGTCTAATACAACGATAAGTTGTTAAATGACAATTAAAAAAAGTAAGTGGAAGCAATGCCGGACTCAGCTGGGGCCCCGTGGTCGCCAACCCACGTCCTACTAGATGTGAGCCCCTGGGGGGTTTCTTATAAGAGCAGGGAGCAGCCTCCGTGGCTCAGGCGGAAGCACGCCTCTCACCGCTGGGTCCGTGGTCACTCCACGTGGGAATTGTGCTGGACAAAGCGGAGGCAGTCAGGTTTTTCTCCGGGTACTCCGGTTTTCGCTATCAAAATTTCCTTCCAGCAACACTCTCCACTATCATGTCATTTCATCTGTCATTCATTTAATCATTGCCTCAGAGGAGTGCGACAGGCTTCGGCAGCCGGCACAGTTCATAACCTCGCCGCTAGATGGGGGCTTCACTCACTCCATTCCCTGACCCGGTCGTTGGACTGGAAGCAGGCTGTGGATTTTCATTTTCATGAGAGCAGGGAATGAAGCCCAGACTTGTGGTGTGGAAGCCGCTACACCATGAGGTGGTGATTACTAGGATCGACAGTGATCCGCTGTGGAATGTCTGAACCATGGGGCCAACACAACCTCCTTTTTATTTGCATCACTAATCGTGGGCCTAACACAACATACCCTAAGAAAGATGGAAAGTGATGTGTTTTCAATACCAGAACACGGATCATTAGCGTATAGTAATATTTCAGGTAAGCATAATACTAAGCTGCAGTGAGTGCAGAATGCATCTATTGATCTCGTCTCCAACATTCGGTTAACAATATCATGTTACGCCATTTTATAAAACCACTAGCAGTAGTGCCCGGCTTCGGCCGGTGGATTTATTTGTTTTACAGAACTGGAGCGCTCAAGGATAAGGATCGGAATAAATGAAAGTAAATTTGAAAGCCCCAACGCTTATGCAGCTGATAACCTCAGTACACTCAACACCTTCTATACTACAAGCCTGCTCGCTCCGTGGGTGACGTCACGCAGTGTGGTCCGGAAGGATTGAGCAGAGGAAATGCTTCGTATTATGCCCTGTTCTCAGAGCGATAAATGTTATATTTCACTGCTGGACTCAGCATACCAACGCTAAATTATATTCTTCCACTTGGCCGAGAAGCATACGAAACGATACTTCATGGTGTGTGTGGAGTGTTTTGTTTAGGCAGAAAATGGCAGGACAGAGACTACAAACATTCGTAAGTCACAACACAAAATATAGTACTGTTGATTTAACTAGGAATCATGATCGGATCCTATTTTAGAGGTGCCCGCCTCGTTGCGTAGTGGCTAGCACTCTAGGCTATCACCGCAGAGTCCCGGGTTCGATTACAGGCTCTGCCAAGAAATGTATTTGTGGACTGAGGTCTGGAACGGTGTACACGCAGCCTCGTTTTAAGGGGCGGAACTAAGAGGTCATCTGCCGCAAACTGAGAAGGGGTGGATTCAATTTACACCTCGGTCATCCTGGAAGTGGTTTTCCGTGGTTTACCACTACTACTCCAGGCAAGTGCCGGGATAGTTCTTAACTGAAGGCCATGGCCGCCACCTTCCCAAATATCATCTGAATTACAAATTCACACACTAATAGAGCCATCACAGTGGCACAGGTTATCAGACAAATTCCACACACACCCAAGTACATGGGGCTACATGTTGCAAAGCCCCTCAATTAATCAACAACAAACAGAACATTTTAGTACTAGTACCAGCAAATACATTTACAACTTGCGCACAAGCAGATAGTGACAAAATCTACTCGGCATAGTTTTAGCTCCTTTTATTATTATTATTATTATTAATAATATTAATCTTGATTGGTCACATTGGACCACTTGAGTCGTTCCACGATCACTTCTTCTTTGGAGGTAGTACTGCTTGGTTCTTGCGCTTTTTCCAGTACTTTTTCATTCTTTCAGATAGGGATTTTCTCAACTCATCTGAAATCTCCATAGGCTCTATGTGTCATTTCTGCAGAAAATTTGTGAGTTTTACAGAACAATATTTACGATTATTTAAAAAAAATCCAATTTACATGTTTTTTTTATTGTTACTTGATTGCTGTAATAATATTATTATCATGATCATTAATAGCATGAGTAGCATGTAAGCTTAATACAGGTACCCTTTACTATGATTGTGTTCTGGTAAATATACAGTACCGTACACCAAGGAAAGGAAACAAGGAGGGAATTATATTATAGATAGTGTATAACATTTTATGGACCACCTCATGGCACAGTGACTAGCATTGTTGGCTGTCACCCCGGAGGTCATGTAAGATTCCTGGCTGTCAAGAATTTTGAAGTCTTGGTCTGGTGTCCCAGCGCCGTGATGCTAAATGGGAACCTACCGGATGCTGTGGCAGGAGGAGGAGTGGAAAGGACCCAGCCACCCTACCATATGTAAACAGCGACTCAGGATGGCTGGATACTGATCTCTTGACCTAGCCAGGGACTCTAATCGGGTTGCCTACATACCTCGTGGATATGGCACTCTTTGATTGAAATTTATGAAAACATGGCTAAAATATCACTTCAAAAAGTACCGATATCTAAGACTTCACAATTTGGCAGGTATCACTAGATATTAAGTTGTAAAGTTATAAAGTTCGGGAAGACATAATGGGCTATTTAAAATTACAAAATTTTATTCAACTTTAGATCAAGGCTATGATGTTTCCATTAGAACCTCAATTTCTGTTGTTACAGTTCAACAATAAACCATGCATTCATTACACGATCATATTTTAGAAACTATTTACATCAAGTGAAAGATCGACAAGAAAAATGGATAACATTAATCATTAGTACATGATTTGAGAACTACAGTAGGCCTACATTTCCTGAAGAGAATGAAATCATAATCATAATATGAATAATATGTCCACCACAACAGGCTAGCAATGTTTCAATGCCTGAATTACATAAAGGTAGAAAAATGAATATGTGCAATAAAATTTGTGGGGGTAAGATCTCATTCTATGAGATGACATACAACGTTCCAGTTCTTTTTGCATAAGATGTCACATAAAAAAATGTTTTATGCTTTTACCTTAAGATGAGAAAGACACTTGCTATACACCTTTACATGAAGTATAGTCATTGCACTGTCCACAAATAAATCAAATGAATGCCACTGAAATTTACGACTACATAACAGTTAATGTTCTCTTCACCCTATGCAAGTCACATCTTGTAGGCCTCAGGCACCAGGAGGACAGTTCTATCTGTGATAAATGTCAATAATCAACCTTCTATATCCTTTTATTTCTATCACTGATTTATTTCTCCAATCATATGGGGGAGGATGCCGGTCTCTCCTGGATGCAGACCCTGACCAGTATATCCAATTCAAGTGCAATAACTCCTACGGCAGATGGCAATCTGCAACATAATGTAGATTTTACATGAGGCTAAGAACTCAGGAACTCACTGCTGTTGAGTACGGTATGGAAAATGGCAGAACAAGATAATTTGAGCTTACCCAATAACTTGTGTTTAAACAGTGTTGCATGCCTTGCTTCTATTGATGTTATTGATTTCAAAACCTAATGTCATCGTCTTTTGAACACAGTGACATGAAACAAATATATACCGTACAATAGGCCTATATATTTAATATTAAAAAAAATGCATGTTTATAATTTATTTGATTTATAACAAAGTGGAGAAACATGACTAACTGGTGATTCACAATAGCTGTACGTATGCTCTGTGGAATGCTGAAATTTAGCACAAGTTGCCAAAAACCATGAGCCTATGAATGCCAGTGTACCATTGAATATATTATCGACAAGCATTTTATGCTTGAAACGTGGTTGATATTTTCCCTATGTATCATCTGCATGCAACCTTCTGTGTGGCTTTTCAAATTGTGACAATTTCTACAGTTCGTGACAAAAGATGAATCCACCACCCAAATAGGCCTACTGTTAAAGCCAGCTAATGGACACATACACATCCATCCAGAAATGTAAACCTTACCGATAACAAAGATCGTCCAGCAGGCAACATTATGAGTGAAGTCATGATACTCTTGCTACAAAAATTGCAGTATCATGTGGAAATATATAACACTAACAATATTTGTTTAACTCTTAATTTGCAAATTTTCTTTGACTGTGTGACTATTCCCACTGTGCGTGACAAAAACCAGGGGAGCATATATGGCTAACGCGGTCCTACCTAGTAATTAGTGAATGAGACAAGAACATGCCTCTATGAAACTCACAACTTCGTTAATATGGATAATACATGATTTTCATACCTTATATTCATAATCTAGGGGACAATACCAATTGAAATTGCTGCCCATTATCACTAGTGCACTGGAAATATGTGCTTTTGTTTCTTGCCCATTGAACGATGGCAGCCATGCTCCTCAAGTGCATGAGGTCTCTTCAACTGTTACCGTACCTAGGTACATACATTGATGTCACGTTCGTGTTGCCAACATGTAAGATAGGCCTACAAAATACACCTGTCATGAGGTCGGTCATACGAGTGACTAATTCCACTGTGCGTGACAAAAACCGGGGGTACACATATGGCTAACGTGGCCCTCACTACCTAGTAATTATTGGTACCAAATGCGTGAGGTTGGCAATACTGTACTTGTGCATAATTCACACGGATAATGGCCGACACGGCTGGAATTTTACTATATAAGTCATGATATTGAAAGAGAAAGGAGGGTGGGTTATAGACTGCGGAGAATATTAGCCAAAATACCTTCTGTAATGATACAAATTGAATCTGGAAATGATGAAGTTTACTCCTCGGCTATCTATAACCCACCCACCGCACCCTATTTTAGATCACGACTTATTGAGTAAAATTCCAGCTGTGTCGGCCATTATAGTCTACGCGTGAATTATGGACAAATATAGTATTAGAATCCGTATATATTTACCATTTTGTAACATTTTTAAATTGTCCATTCGCTAAGGTGACAACTGTAGTGGTTCTATTTAACAAACATGATAATAATAAACAATATACACTGTGGTGTGACCTTACCTGTGATAGTGTAATATAATATAATAAGTTGTTGAGCGCCAGATTCCTATTTAAGACAGTGAATCGAAATTTATTAATTAATCCTCGGCAGTCAGCAGTAAAGTTCGAGACCACTTACCCGGGCCGTAGTGTAACTTAGTTAACTAACCATTCAGTATTTATTTATAAGAAGTAGTTAATTTGCCTATAGTATTTGCTAACTACAAGAAAAGTTACAGTCATGAAGTTAAATAAAATGAATTTATTAAATGCAAAAACAAAATATTAATAAAACAGAACAGTGATAGTCACACAATTGAATTTAAAATTACTCAATGCGGCAATTAATTTAAAAGAAAATAAACATTAATGAATTGAATCTATCTTGAAGTTACATATTACAGAGACGTCGGATATTTAATTGTTTGCTCACCCAGTCGAAGATTCGTCATATTTAAGTAATGACCGATGATCTCGATGTTACGTCGCATATGTTTAAAAATGATGTGATATCTCAATTACTATGAAATATCCTCATTAAGTACGTTGCCATCTGTAGAAAGACTCTTGATCAGGGATATAACCCATTATGTACTAATATAGATGTCGGCAGGACATCGTTCAGTGTCGACTCTGTGTGCTCAGTCCATTAGGACCCAGAAAGCAAGGTTACAACTTCCTTCTTTTATCGAGAGCTGGTGATGAATGAATGTCTTGTCGAGGGTGCAGGTACTAATCACTTCCTTGTCACGTGGTCTTCGATTGTCTCCCACCCTAGTAAGCTTCCCTCTCTTCAGTGTTCATTCACTCACGAGGGCTAATTGCATCACAACTTGTAATATCTTGACGCGTACGTACAGTAGAAAATGGCGTGTTAGTTGCAACATGCGTGAAATATAATGTTCCATTCCTTCCAGAAGGAATTAGATGGTCAAACCAGTGATGGTTACTCATAGTGGGTTTCTTAGCATCCCATGACAGTGACGCTGTTTGCCGTGGTGAAATAACTACTACGACGTTCTGTTTGTGACGCATAGAGTTGGTCCTTATTGCCAATTTTGTTGCAATATATAATACCTCGTCTCTTTACAAATAAATGTTAATAAAAATCTGAGTATAATAATAAAAACCGCTTACAAGTATCTGATATAAAAATCATCTCATGGATGTACTAATTAATAATAATAATAACATGATAATAAATGAATAACCCTATAAATATAATAGGTATGGGATCGAATCGTTACAATCGCCCCTAAGATAAATAATTTAAATGACATTTAACATTATTTCTCTTACCACATCCAACATACAAAAAACTATAAATATAAATATTATAACCACCAAAAATACAACATACAATATACTCTTCATCAATATACAAAAATATACAAGAAATATACTCTTTTCACTTTACATATTTGTACTATCATTTCTTAAAATGTTCATAGTACTTTTCGTTTGAATACATACATTCTGTATATAAAAGAAATTTTCTGAAAAGAATAAAAGCATTTATTAGCCCTTCACTTTACATTCTTCGAAGTAATTACTTCGTTGCACACGCATATCACTGCACGCGGTGTGGTGATACAATCAACATAATATCCCTTTCGTCTCTATAAAGGGATTACTCAAATGCAGTAAAATTTCAATAATTGAAGAAAAAAAAATAACTTAGCAAGATACCTAAGGCAATTCCAATTTCAGTGCATATGTCATACATGTGAATATTTCCCCAAATACATAATGACATCGAACTACCTTAAAGCAGTTATTAAACAGTTCACTTAAATATCCAAGTTAGTACTCACCTGCCTTCGTGGCTTAATTCTTTCTTAGGCCACGGCCGCCTCCTTTTAAATTAATACTTCCTAAGTCTCCACGACTTCTTAACTTCTCATAAAACCATAATTCCTCTTTACTACTTCTCGAAAACAATAACTCGAATTTTCAAAATCACAAATAAACATAAAATCTGACTTCTTGTTCACATTATAAAATTTAACTTAGCCTCAAGATATAACTTTACTGTATTGTCATTCTTACCTACCCTAACAAAATGATTAAGACGAGGACAAAATACTACTCAATACCTGAATTACGTATATCACTAAACTATTTCACAAAAACACATGACAAACTCCTCGGAATAAATATTTCGTTCCACAAAATATTAATGCTCTTATACTTTAAACTTAGTCTATACATGATTTGACTTCTTGCTGAATACCAAAAAAAAACCATTAGTTTTCTCTCAAAACTCTTAATTAAGTACCGTGTCCTCCAAACACCACTTCCTACTTGTTCTGACCGCCTGGAGTATAGCTATTCCTACTACACCAGAATCTCTCAGAACTCTCAACAACTCATCGTGACATCACACGTCACATAAAAAAAACTCCCCTATTCGTGGTATAATCCCACATCTTCGTACTGTTATAGGTCACCTCTTACTGACCAATAACACCCTAAATTTCAGCTAAAAAAAATCTTACATGCTTCGACTAATTCCTTGGAATAATAACATCACACTTTGTTTTCCTAACTATTTTCTTCCTAAAATAATGACAGTGTTCCAGTTGATAGTCAATAACACCGACACTCCTAATTGGCAAATATTTTCCCATAATCACTTCATAAAGCAAGTCCTGAGTTATAACACAGTTCAGACACTCTCTGCTCTACCAAATTAAATGCGTTAATTTCACCTGCCTTTAATTGAAACTTCATTATTACCCCTTAGGTATACTCACCTTACAAACCTACTCTTGTCTTCAAAAATATAAACTTCTCTTTACTAACTCCGTACGACATAAATAAAACTTTAATTTCTCCTCTGATTAAAACAATTATTTATCTTTAAATCCTCAAAAATTCGAATTATAACAAATTCTTATCAATATTAGTAAATATTATGTCAACCATCTAATTATTATTATTATAATCTTTACTTTTACCTGTGTAGGACAACAATCTACCACATCATTAATTCGTTATTAACATTTTTACTAAAAGTGGTTTAGCTCGATAACAAGCCTTTGTAATATCTTTAAAACGTGCGTAACTGTAACTAAAACTTGGGAGCATCTTACCTTTGTACTCTCTTATTACCTTGTGTGCATACAACCATATATACTTTAAAAACCTCCCAACCTTAACTTCACGTAGTCCCGTAGATACCATAAAAAACTCATTGCTCAACGGAATATACCTCACTGACCTACTTCATCCTCCAAAAACTTCTTAAAACTTAATTTGGCATCTTACCAAAACTTAAAACCACATTGCTCAACGGCATTACCTTCGTTGGCCTACTACTTCAAACTCACGTCCATTTACGTGAAAATACACACATACACACACATATCTGTCACCAAGTAAGTTACCAGATGTCCTAATTAGTTCCTACTTCCTTATTTCAACCCGATGTTGGTTAATTCATACTACGCATTACCATAAACTATTCTAAACCACTTCTAAATTTCTCAAAATATATCCACTGATAACCTCGCTGTCCTCAACTGAAACTTCTTTATTTAATTAATACTTCTTCAACTAATTAATTTTTTTTACC
The DNA here is from genome assembly GCA_946902985.2 of Meconema thalassinum. Classification (NCBI taxonomy): domain Eukaryota; kingdom Metazoa; phylum Arthropoda; class Insecta; order Orthoptera; family Tettigoniidae; genus Meconema; species Meconema thalassinum. Next base: position 17,423,315 of record OX336392.1, read on the forward strand.
ACTGTACCACATCATCTTCACTCACTTTTGAATTAAATCTTTATTACCATTATATTCATAATTATGGTTGCCATAATAATTATTACTTTCTTTCGATTACTTACTTTTGTAATAACCTTCCTACTTTTTTTTAAAATTTAATCCTCACTTCCTCCAACTTACCTGCAGCTTAAGGACCCACATTCAACTTACCTGAATTGCTCAATAGCACGACAACCTCTGTCTTCCAAATTAAATGATTTTAGACCACCTAAATCAATAAGCGTAGGCACTACGCGCCCCTTACCATCCTAACTTCACGACTGAATTAAAATTACACACAGCAGGTTCCTTATCTACCTCTGTTAAATCCTATAAAACTTCATTACTTAATATTTAAGTCATACGGAACAGTAACTATCGTTAAAATAAATTTACATAACTACCTTCTCTGGCATTTCACAGTTCTTACCACATTCATCTTCAATTCTATCTTTCTCTAGAATTCCACTTTCCTCTTTTCTTATAACATTAATTTCTACTTTCTTTGTACTATATTCATCCATAGTAACACAGTACTTCGGCTTTCCCCCTCTCACTTCCCCAAGTCTGGCTAATTCAGTACGCCACTGCACATCATATGCTTTCTTTCTCTCTTTCATTCTGATTTCTTTTTCCTCTAACAACTTAATTCTCTTCTCTTTCATTTTACTTCTAAAATATCTACCTACATGTCTTCTCTTCACTTCGCTACTACTATCACTTAATTTTCTCTTTAGCCGTTGCCTATTACTTCTGCTCTTATTTATCTCTCTCCTCCTCTTAACCTGTTTACTAATTATGTTCTTCTGACTATTACTTAACGCACGCTTCTCTGCCTCTAATAATTTCACATTAATTTCCGCTACACCATCATTAAATTCTTCCCTAGTCAACATATCCTCTTCACCTAAGATTTTCTGCATCTTAATTTCTTGAGTGCCTAGTACTTTCTTTATCTTACCTACTTCTATCCCTATCTTTTCTCTCATCTTCTCCACTTCTTTTTCACTATATTCTATAGTCTTTTCTATAGCTGTCCTGCTTTCATCTATCATCTCCCCTGATTGCTGTTCCTTACCTAAGCTACTTTCATCTATGTCTAGCATCTCTACCAACTCTACTATGTTTTCTCCTATTATATCCGCTAACTGCTGTTCGTCACCTATAATTTCTTCTACAGCTATCCTGCTTTCATCTAAAATTTCCTCTGACTCTAATCTGCTTTCACCTACAATCTCCTCCAACTCTACTATGCTTTCTTCTACTATCTCCTTTGACCCTACTCTACTTTCACCTACAATCTCCTCCAACTCCACTATGTTTTCTTCTACTATCTCCTCTGACTCTAATCTACTTTCACCTACAATCTCCTCCAACTCTACTATGCTTTCTTCTACTATCTCCTCTGACTCTAATCTACTTTCACCTACAATCTCCTCCAACTCTACTATGCTTTCTACTATCTCCTCTGATTCCAATCTACTTTCACCTACAATCTCCTCCAACTCTACTATGCTTTCTACTATCTCCTCTGATTCCAATCTACTTTCAATTACAGTCTCCTTACAGGCTGTCTTTACTGATTCTACTGCAGTATCCCCTAAAGTCTCTACCACCTGCCTAGTTTCCGCTTCTACCAATTTGCTAAAACTTTCACCTTGAATTGCTATTTTATCTTCAATCACCGTTACTATTCTTTCCTGAATCCTACTTTCTGCTGCTTCTAATTTCTTATCTACTGTCTTAATAATATCTTTAGCCTTCATCTCTACCACCTCATTAATTTCACCTCTGATTTCCTGTTTCACCCCCTGAATACTCTCCTGCAGCATATCATACTTCATACTTAATTCTCTATTCATCGCTTCCACAATATCTAGTTTTAAATTATTCTATTCCAATTTTTGATTTATTTTACTACTATTCTCTTCCAATTTTTCATTAAGAAAGGCCTCCGTACTTCGCTTATTTTCATTAAACTTCTCATTCATATTTTGATTTAGCCTGCCCATATCTTTATCTAATTTCTCAAATTTATCATTGAATTCCTTTCTACTTTCCAAATTCTCTTCATTATTTTTATTTAGCTTAATATTCATATATTTACTATTTCTATTCATCTCCCTCATGATATCAGCTAATTAAATTTCAGGGACCTCTATGAACGTTTCTATATCCTGACTACCACTAGTCTCAGGATGTACCTCTGTATTCGTCTCCAGATTTACCTCTGTATTCGTGTCAGGGTTAACCTCAGGATTATTTTCAGGATTACTCTCAGGATTATTCTCAAGATTTACCTCCGACATCTTGGTATTATTCTCTACGCTCTCAACATCGCTACCGCTATCAACCTCCTTATAATTAACTTTCTTGACTGCCTCCCTACTTCTCAACTGCCTCTGTTCCTCCTCCGACATCTCGAAGTACGCCGTATAAAAATTTGCCCTTCCAAAATTTCACTTCACTTCACTGTCCCCCAAAAGCACTGACAATTTGCACTGAAATTATACACTCCTCTCCTAAATACCGAATGGTTTTCGTGCCCCACGTTGGGCGCCAAATGTAACATTTTTAAATTGTCCATTCGCTAAGGTGACAACTGTAGTGGTTCTATTTAACAAACATGATAATAATAAACAATATACACTGTGGTGTGACCTTACCTGTGATAGTGTAATATAATATAATAAGTTGTTGAGCGCCAGATTCCTATTTAAGACAGTGAATCGAAATTTATTAATTAATCCTCGGCAGTCAGCAGTAAAGTTCGAGACCACTTACCCGGGCCGTAGTGTAACTTAGTTAACTAACCATTCAGTATTTATTTATAAGGAGTAGTTAATTTGCCTATAGTATTTGCTAACTACAAGAAAAGTTACAGTCATGAAGTTAAATAAAATGAATTTATTAAATGCAAAAACAAAATATTAATAAAACAGAATAGTGATAGTCACACAATTGAATTTAAAATTACTCAATGCGGCAATTAATTTAAAAGAAAATAAACATTAATGAATTGAATCTATCTTGAAGTTACATATTACAGAGACGTCGGATATTTAATTGTTTGCTCACCCAGTCGAAAATTCGTCATATTTAAGTAATGACCGATGATCTCGATGTTACGTCGAATATGTTTAAAAAATGATGTGATATCTCAATTACTATGAAATATCCTCATTAAGTACGTTGCCATCTGTAGAAAGATTCTTGATCAGGGATATAACCCATTATGTACTAATATAGATGTCGGCAGGACATCGTTCAGTGTCGACTCTGTGTGCTCAGTCCATTAGGACCCAGAAAGCAAGGTTACAACTTCCTTCTTTTATCGAGAGCTGGTGATGAATGAATGTCTTGTCGAGGGTGCAGGTACTAATAACTTCCTTGTCACGTGGTCTTCGACTGTCTCCCACCCTAGTAAGCTTCCCTCTCTTCAGTGTTCATTCACTCACGAGGGCTAATTGCATCACAACTTGTAATATCTTGACGCGTACGTACAGTAGAAAATGGCGTGTTAGTTGCACCATGCGTGAAATATAATGTTCCATTCCTTCCAGAAGGAATTAGATGGTCAAACCAGTGATGGTTACTCATAGTGGGTTTCTTAGCATCCCATGACAGTGACGCTGTTTGCCGTGGTGAAATAACTACTACGACGTTCTGTTTGTGACGCATAGAGTTGGTCCTTATTGCCAATTTTGTTGCAATATATAATACCTCGTCTCTTTACAAATAAATGTTAATAAAAATCTGTCTGAGTATAATAATAAAAACCGCTTACAAGTATCTGATATAAAAATCATCTCATGGATGTACTAATTAATAATAATAATAATAATAATAATAACATGATAATAAATGAATAACCCTATAAATATAATAGGTATGGGATCGAATCGTTACAATTTTATTGTGATAATAGTTAACCATATTGGCTAGTGGTAACTTATATTTATTTATTTGATGAACCTCAGCCTTGTCAATACTAAAATGTAATATTTATTTAACGATGGAGGCTACATGTTTTGGGATTCCATTGATACCGGTACTGTACCTTCTTTAGCATCAGCGTAAATGGATTATGAACTAAGTTACCAAGTAGTGTTAAGAGAAATAGATATCCTTATAATTTAATTAAAAGTTCCTTGTTGTTCGTATTTTGGGTATTACAAACTCTTCAAACCTGGATCAGCAATATACCGGTACCATAGTATTTGAGTGTAAAATACTTAGAAGTGTCATTGGAGTTGCGATGGACTGTAGTGAAATTGTTAACATCGATAGAGGGATTGAGATTTCTACATTCGATATCTGCCCTTGCCAAACCATTATTTGCTGGCTTATTCTCTTTGTAGTTGTTCAAATAGCTTCAAAAGAAATATTTATATACTCCACAATGCTCTTAATATGTTCATCATTTCGTGTAGTTTAATGAACGATTCCTTGTATAAAAGTTTCAATCGTATTAATGCTGCTCTCTTGGGTCCAGCAGGTTTCATCTGCATCGGAATTGAAAAATGAAATTGTTCCAACGATAATTGTATCTGGATCACCTTTCGCTGGTGGTATTACTATGTATAACGTGGTTGCGAGACCATTATCTACGAACTTATCAGGTTATGTGTACTTCTTACAAATGCACATGTTGGTTGTAGCATTGAAAACTTTTGTGTGCTTTATTTTTGAGATATTGTACTCGTATTCAATTTCACAACGTTCTGATCACATTACAATGTCCGTATGCTACAACCAACATGTGCATTTGTTACACATAACATGATAAGTTACTAGATAATGCTCTCACAACTACGTCATACATAGTAATACCACCAGCAACAGTTGATTTTCAAGATACAACGTTGGAACAATTTCATTTTTCAACTCCGATGCAGATAAAAGCTGCCGGACACAAGAGCATTAATTCGATTGAAACTTTATACAAGGAGTCATTCCTAAAACTACACGAATTGATAAATATACCAAGACTTTGTGGAGAATGTAAATATTTCTTTTGAAGCTATTCGAACAACTACAACGAGAATAAGCCAGCAAATAATGGTTTAGTAATGGCAGATATTGAACGTAGAAATCTCAATCATGTTAACAATTTCACCACAGTCCATCGCAACTCCAATGACACAGTCAAGATGCAACAACTTTTAAGTATTTGACACTCGAATACTATATCGCTGATCCAACTCTTGGAATGATTTGCGAAAGCCCAAAATACAAACCAGTAACTTAAGGAACTTTTAATTACATTTATTATTGTAAGGACATCCATTTCTCTTAAGAACATTAATTGTTAACCTAGTTTATCATCCAATTACGCTGACCAGTATCAATATAATACAGAAACATGTAGCCTACGCCGTTTAATAAATATTACATTTTAGTTCTGTTCATCAAATAAATAAATAAATAAATAAATAAATACAGTACAGTATTACCAACCCCACACATAAGGCACTAATTGCCTCGACCAAATATTACTAGATAGCACACCCTATGCAGCCCAAGTTCTTGTCACGCACAGTGCGAATAGTCGCACATCAATAATCTTTCTCTAGACCAATGGGTTTGGCCTAGACCAATAATTAATTAATTAATTAATTAATTAATTAATTAATTAATAGGTAGCGTGTTAGCCATATATGCACCCCTGGATTTTGTCACGCAAAGTGGGAATAGTCACGCATCTGTATTAACCTAGTTGTGAGGGTCAAAGAAAGGTTCTCTTAAGCAGTTTTGATAACAGAATTTTCTCTTGCAATGAAAAATGGAAATAATAGGCCTAATACAGATGAAGTTCCTCCGCATCACTGAGAAACATGATGTTCTTAGGCCTAAATGATGAATATTTGTTGCCTAGGTAACCGTATAGGAGGTCTAGATAACAAACCTTAGAGCATAAATACAATAGAGGGCGCATTGCCCCATTGCGCCTGTACTGTGACGTGAAACCAACATCTCGATCAGCTGACTGAAGGGTAATGGCTCAAGAACGACTACAATTGGCTAATGGCGAATGCTAAGCAACGTCAAGGAATACAAAAGGAGCTCCATATTGGATAATTCTATTATCACTATCCGCAGTTCCCTTCAGTCAGCTGATCGAGATGTTGGTTTCAACAATGTGACGTCATCAGCCATCCATTGAATTTATGGTCTAAGTAACAAACTCTTATTGGCATGGTAACTAACAGTATGAAATTTATCCACACCGATCACAGATAGCCCCGCCCTAAAGCATGTCTATGTTAAAAGGCGAAGGCTTGTATGTTTTATTAATTTATTCTAACTAGCCTATGAACTGCTGAAAAGTAGTATAAACTTACACGAGGATTCATATTCAATATACAGTATGAATCCCTACTTGCTGCAATGGCATGTTCTTTAGGCATACAGTATCCTAGTAAAATATGATGGGCATCCAGGAAAGGTTCCTTAGAAGGTTGGGGTATTTTAAGGGGAACAGTGAACTTTTCACCATTTTCATTGAATGAACTTGTTTCCAAGAGCACATCCATTTCCATTGCTTTGAAATGTCCATGACACACCTGAAAGGAAAAGCAAGTATATTATAACCTGTACATGTACTTCTACACTTAAGTTAGATTCTTCCACTGTAGCCTATATTCATGATATTTAAGCATAGGCCTAATATTAGAGGCACTGTCTGTCTGTTAGGTAGTCAGCCCGAAGGCTGGTTGGATCCTCAAAAAGTACCGCCGTTGCGTTATGTGAGTAGATACCCACAAAAACCCAAGGCAGCACTATTTTGAGGCGTTCTAGGCAAGAAGAGGAGTGAGGTAGTTTGCCATTGCTTTCCTCACTGAGTCAGAACATTAGTCCTAACCCTATGAGTTGAACCTTTCACAGCATTCACAGGCACTGACTGTGCCTCGAATGCCATTACTAAGCCACCCATACCTCAGTAGCTTCCATATAATCACAGCCATGAGTGAGACTGAGACATCGGTGAAAAGCCACCTTTTACTCTAGCCTGTGCCAACTGACAAATGCAAAAGTACTGTATTCATCAAGAGATGGCGAACAGGCCAATTAGAGGCACTAAGTTTCTTATTTATTTCTAGGCTACACAATTAGCGAAATAAAATATAGCCTAACCTAGGCCTTAATGAGTCTTGAACATCGTAAATAGGTAAGTAGCCTATATCGTACAGTTTTAGAAATGTAGGTTTGGTCCACGGTCCAGTGATATTGACATCTAGAACTCGGGAATAAAACCCAATGATGCAGTTGAAAATTAAATTAAATTTTAAAAAAGTTAACAGATATGTATACCGAAATATAAGACCACTGATAACAAAATAATGTATTCACTTACCCCTAGTGTTCTGAGCTGGCATAAAATCTTCTTGGAATGGCACGAAGTCAATTTTACTTTAAAATCTTCTTTCACATAACAATTTGAACACATGGACCTTAGATCCAATAACATAGTTTCCACTGCAACCAGTCACACAGCAGGGCATAGACATTTTTCGATTTTTAAACACAAATTCACAGCACTCAACAACAGAAAACAAACATCCAACATGACTGCCTTGCCTAGAACCATAGGACCACACTCTCAGCCGTGAGGTCTGGTGACGTCAGAGCACTCTGGCCTTCCTTCAGAGGGTGTTGGTATACTGCACCAACACCATCGCCCTTATACAGAGGCATACTATTGCCATGATGATAACTGCTCTAAGGGGCCTAAGAAATCTTTTTGCACTAATTACTCCCCGTGACTGCAATTTATAAGCAGCTCGCAATTCTGCACCAGAACATTAGTAGGGGCGACGTGATGCAGCCCGCATTACATGGCAACAATATACTTGAGTATTATTGAAGCCGTTCTGGAGCGCTTGTTCTTCCGACTTACTGAACAAAACGCAATCTTTAAGGTTACCTGAGAGGTGTAGCCTAATGCTACATAGCCTAAACCATTCCTCTTGAATCAGGCTATCATATACAAAAGAAATATTTCGAATCCGACTGGTAGTTCCAGAGATTAGCACGTTTAAACACACAAACTCTTCAGCTTTATTATATTAGTATAGATTGGCTGGTAACGCTTGGCAAAGACGATCGTACAGTACTCAACTTCATGCTTATTGCAGAGAATAATAATAATAATAATAATAATAATAATAATAATAATAATAATAATAATAATAATAATAATAATAATAATAATAATAATAATAATAATAATAATGGTTTCATGGAGCACCGCCCTCCAACTTACAGTGGGTGGCACTCGTTTAACATCTTCATTAATACCGATTCGCCGAGGAATTTTCCAAGGAGACTCGCTAAGCCCACTCTGGTTTTGTCTGGCATTGAATCCTCTCTCGCAAATCCTGAAAAGTAGCAAATACGGATTTAGTATTAAGGGTAATCATGGTGAAGCGTACAGGATGAACCATCTTCTTTACATGGATGACATTAAACTGTATGCATCAACTAAAGTGCACCTACAATATCTTATCTCTATCACTCAGAGCTTTTCTTCAGATATCCATATGCAGTTTGGGTTTGATAAGTGCAGAACACAGACTGTTATTAGAGGCTCGCACTCTGCACAAGGAATACCTGTTTGAGAGGGACAAAGAAGTATTCAGCCGTTGGAGGAAGGCGCATTGTACAAATATCTTGGGTTCGCCCAGAGTACCCGTCTCAGACACGGTGATATCAAGAAGAACATAACTGAGCAGTATACTTCACGGCTTCGCAGTATTCTCTCTTCAAAACTTAGCGCTAAACATATCATTAAGGCAGTTAACACATTTGCAATGCCCGTAGTTACATACTCCTTTGGTATAATCAGGTGGATTCAAACTGAACTGCACGATCTGCAACGAAAAACATCGGTGCTTTTATCACGCCATCGTATGCACCATCCGAAATCAGCAACAGAGCGCCTGACTCTACCTCGGTCTGAAGGTGGTAGATGACTGATAGACATCATGAACCTTCACACAAAACAAGTGACAACTCTGCGTGCATTTTTCCACAACAAAGGAGAAACATCCCCTCTCCATCACACTGTATCTTCAGCTGATGATAATTACACACCGCTCCATCTGTCATCTTTAGATCCACCAGTAAAAGAAATGAAAACTACTGAACACAAGATCGGGAATTGGAAACAGAAGGCGCTTCATGGGAAGTTTCCACATGAGTTGGACCAGCCTCACATCGACAAGTTAGCGTCGCACGCATGGCTGACCCACTCGGTCTTCTTTCCGGAAACAGAGGGATTTGTTGTAGCTATCCAAGACCAAGTTGTTGCTACTCGAAGCTATCGGAAATTTATCATAAAAGATCCAGCAACAGAGAGTGAGAAATGTCGCCGCTGTGGCAAATGTAGTGAAACCATTCAACACGTCATATCAGGTTGTTCCCACCTTGCCAACACTGACTACAAACATCGACACGACCAAGTTGCCAACATTATCCACCAGAAACTTGCATTGAAGTACAAACTTCTTCAAAGTTCCGTCCCCTATTGGAAATACATACCATCTGCAGTACTCGAAAATGCCACACACAAGCTCTATTGGGACAGAGGAGTTGTGACAGATGTCGCAGTCAGTAACAACCGGCCAGATATCATAGTCATCAATAAAGTACACAAAGAGGCATTACTGATAGATATCGCATGTCCCAACACTCAAAACATCCAAACAACAGCTGCTACTAAAATATCGAAGTACACAGAGCTGGCAATTGAGGTAAAGCAGATGTGGAAACTTGATTCGCTGACTACCATCCCAATAATTGTATCGTGCACTGGTGTTATACCGAAAACTCTCCATAGTAGTCTATCAATATTGAATCTGCACCCGCAGATATATATTGAACTTCAGAAGGCAGTTCTGTTAAACACATGCCATATTGTTAGGAAGTTCCTTGGTGACAATACACTGGCCGAATACTCAGCAAGGCTTGATAGTAGAGGAGCAAGGAGGGTTCTGCTTCAAATACCGTTATTTATGCAAATGAGGGGGGCGTGGCAAGGTCAATGACCTTGAGGTAGGTCATGGTCAATGACCTTGAGGTAGGTCATTGACCCCCAAGGTCGCCGGGACCCCGGAAGGTAAACAAACCTTGGAGGGTCCAGGAACCGGTTTGAGGGGGTGTGGGTGGAGGGGGAGGAGTGGGGGTGGGGAGGGAGGGTGGGGGAGGGAGGGAGGGGGAGGGAAGGGTGGGGTGGGGGACGAGGGGGGAAGGATGGAAGAGGCTCTGCACGAGACCCTCCTCGACCCAGTCTCTCTCTTGGACTGAGCGCCTTCTCTGATATTATCCTGGGCTATATAGCTTTGCCTTATGCCCGATGAGATCCGAGTGTTGCCGAAGGTTTCCGAATCTTTGTCGGTGAATGAATCGTCAGATTTGAACGGTCAACTGGCATGTGTGTGTGACGTCACAGCAGATTACGGGATGTGAGGTAGGTCATGGACGGGAGTGTTTTGAATGGAAAACATGAATGGCGGTGGATGGCGGTGGTTGTTGAACCCTGACGTGCTAGGTTGGCGGGTAAACAAACGTGAATGAAGATGGAACTGTTAATGGAGGTTGGGACGTCACAGGCAGAATGTAGTGTAGGTCATGGATGGGATTGTTTTTTTTTCAAATACTTAACGGTAAACAAATTGTTAATGGGTGGGGGATACAAAAACGCATGGCATGTCGGTTCAGCCAGCTCGACATGAAATAAAAACAAGATGGTGTAATGTCTATTGATGACATTGGAATATTCCATCTAGTTGTGAAGATATGAACTGTGCCGACTGTCGAAGCCTATCGCACTCCTCTGAGTCAGCGATTGAATAAATGACTGATAAAATTAAATGATGGTGGAGAGTGTTGGTGGAATGAAAGTTAGTCAGGAAAACTAGAGTACCCGGAGAAAAACCAGTCTGCTTCTGTTTTGTCCAGCACAGATTTTACATGGAGTAACTGGGATTTGAAACACAGACCTAGCGGTGAGAGGTTGGCTTGCTTCTCCCTAAGCCATGGAGGCATAATCACAGAGACCTAGTGCAGCCGAAGGATTTTTTTATTTATGCTGACTTGGGAGATTTGAATTTATGTGTTATGGAGCTGAGGATATGGAAGGCGTGCTAGATGTTTAATGGACATGGATGGGTGTTAGAATGAATAATCTGATTTGAACGGTCAACCGATGTGTGATGTCACAGGAGTGAATTTCTGAGATTGACACCTGACATGTTGGCTCGCTCAGCTTCATATAAAAAAATAAAAGTGGGAATGATAGACAAATAAATCAATCAAAACAAGAATATTTTTTAATAATATTGTTTTCTTACAATTACTTATTTAATTATTTTTTTTCGTTAGTTTCTTCTCCTTCCTCTTCACTATCATCGTCCTCCTCCGTGTCATTCTCGGCCTCCATCATCAACATCATCTGCACGAAAAATTCCGCCATGACGCGGTCATTCGAGAAACTATAAAATAGAAAAAATGTCTATCAATGTCATTAGAATACCCAATCTAGCGGCGAGGATATAAACTGTCTTGATGTTTGTGTCAGGGAAAATTAAAGTACACAGAAGAAAACTTCCTAAGTTATGGAGGCATACTCCTTGCACTTCTCTGCATCAATGATTAAATGACAGGCAGAAGGTAGGAAATAATGGGAAAAGAAGACTGGCCTCTTGCAGAAGGAGGGAATCAGAAAAGATGTGGCAAGGACCTTGGATACTCTAATACAGTTGGAGTTGGAAGAGAACAAGAGTTGACCAAGCGAGGTTGACAGGAAAGAAGACAGACCAGACAGCAGTCATTCGAGTTGAAGGACATGAGAGAGAAGCTGGTATTCAGAAAAGTGTAAGGCAAGGCTGCAACTTATCACCCATACTTTTCAATCTTTTCATTGAACAAGCAATGAAGGAAATTAGAGAAAAATTTAAAGTGGGAGTGAAGGTTCAAGGAGAAATAATTTCAACTCTGAGATTTGCTGATGACATTGTCATCTTGGCCGACAAGCCTGAGGATTTGAATGAGTTTTTGAATGGTATGGACTCCGTCTTACGGAAAGAATACATGATGAAAATAAATGTAAAACATAAATACTGGAATGCAACCGAAATAAATCAGAAACCTCTATGGAGATCAAATTGACAGGTGAAAAGCTGAAGGAAGTAGGAGACTTCTGTTACTTAGGAAGCAGAATAACCAGTGATGGACGAAGCAAGTAGGTTGGCTCAGACAAAGAAAGCATTTCTACAAAAAAGGAATCTGCTGACATCGAATATAGATTTAGGTATTAGGAAGTCATTTTTGAAAGCCTTTGTCTGGAGCGTGGCGCTCTATGGAAGTGAAACTTGGACTATTGGTGCAGCAGAAAAGAGGAGAATAGAAGCATTTGAAATGTGGTGTTACAGGAGAATGATGAAGATCAGATGGGTAGATAGGGTTACAAACAAAGAGGTATTAAGACGAGTGGGAGAGGAGAGATGTTTCCGGTGACTGCTAATGAAGAGAAGAGATAGGTTGGTAGGACACATACTAAGACACCCAGGAATAGCAAGCTTAGTTATGGAAGGAAGGGTCGAGGACAAGAACTGTAGGGGTAGACCAAGGTTAGAATATGTTAAACAGATTGCCTCCGATGTAGGGTGTTGGAGCTATGTAGAGATGAAACGATTAGCTCAGGACAGGGAGACATGGAGAGCTGCATCAAACCAGTCAAAAGACTGAAGACTCAAACAACAACAATTCAACTTTTGCGGTATCCTACACAGATCTCACATGAAGTGATTGAGAAGCTGGTATACTAATGCTAATTTACATAACAGCGCAACACAATTTTAATGTATGAGTAATGATACTGTCACAACTCTAAGATATTGAAAGCCCGTTTGACATTAGACTGGTATCAAGATTGATGATGTAGGCTATTAACTTTTATTTTTGTTAAAGCAGTATGTCTTGGCAATATAATGAAAGCCATTATATTTGACAGCGGCAATAAATTTAACAGGTCTCTAACCGGTAATACAATTTGCATTAAATTACAATAAATTAGTCATGTTTCTTAAGTCGGACTGGGAGAAAAAGAAAGCTGTCTGTTCCAAACAATGTATGAATACCAAGTAGGATGCAATACACTGTATTTTTTAAATCGTTAACATGTGTGCTTATGTAACATAAAATGTAGGTATATATGATAGTATTACAAGGCTGAAACGCTGCATTAGGTCATGGGATCAAGCTCTCTGCTGACTCGGTAGACGCGTGGGTTCGAGCCCCACCGTCGGCCGTCCTTGAAATGGTTTTCCGTGGTTTCCCATTTTCAACACCAGGCAAATGCTGGGACGGTACCTTCTGATAGGCCACGGCCGATTCCTTCCACATGCAAATGCTGGGACGGTACCTTCTGATAGGCCACGGCCGATTCCTTCCACATCCTTGCCCAGTTTCATCTTCATCCACTCCATACCGACGCGCAGGTCGCCCACGGACGTCGAATAGAAAGACCTGCACTGGGCCTCTGAGGAGGTCACACGACAAAAGAAACTAGCTATGAAATTCAATTAAAAGCTTGTCAGGACGGACTCGGTAGACGCGTGGGTTCGAGCCCCACCGTCGGCCGTCCTTGAAATGGTTTTCCGTGGTTTCCCATTTTCAACACCAGGCAAATGCTGGGACGGTACCTTCTGATAGGCCACGGCCGATTCCTTCCACATGCAAATGCTGGGACGGTACCTTCTGATAGGCCACGGCCGATTCCTTCCACATCCTTGCCCAGTTTCATCTTCATCCACTCCATACCGACGCGCAGGTCGCCCACGGACGTCGAATAGAAAGACCTGCACTGGGCCTCTGAGGAGGTCACACGACAAAAGAAACTAGCTATGAAATTCAATTAAAAGCTTGTCAGGACGGACTCGGTAGACGCGTGGGTTCGAGCCCCACCGTCGGCCGTCCTTGAAATGGTTTTCCGTGGTTTCCCATTTTCAACACCAGGCAAATGCTGGGACGGTACCTTCTGATAGGCCACGGCCGATTCCTTCCACATGCAAATGCTGGGACGGTACCTTCTGATAGGCCACGGCCGATTCCTTCCACATCCTTGCCCAGTTTCATCTTCATCCACTCCATACCGACGCGCAGGTCGCCCACGGACGTCGAATAGAAAGACCTGCACTCGGCCTCTGAGGAGGTCACACGACAAAAAAAACTAGCTATGAAATTCAATTAAAAGCTTGTCAGGACGGACTCGGTAGACGCGTGGGTTCGAGCCCCACCGTCGGCCGTCCTTGAAATGGTTTTCCGTGGTTTCCCATTTTCAACACCAGGCAAATGCTGGGACGGTACCTTCTGATAGGCCACGGCCGATTCCTTCCACATGCAAATGCTGGGACGGTACCTTCTGATAGGCCACGGCCGATTCCTTCCACATCCTTGCCCAGTTTCATCTTCATCCACTCCATACCGACGCGCAGGTCGCCCACGGACGTCGAATAGAAAGACCTGCACTCGGCTTCTGAGGAGGTCACACGACAAAAAAAAAACTAGCTATGAAATTCAATTAAAAGCTTGTCAGGACGGACTCGGTAGACGCGTGAGTTCGAGCCCCACCGTCGGCCGTCCTTGAAATGGTTTTCCGTGGTTTCCCATTTTCAACACCAGGCAAATGCTGGGACGGTACCTTCTGATAGGCCACGGCCGATTCCTTCCACATGCAAATGCTGGGACGGTACCTTCTGATAGGCCACGGCCGATTCCTTCCACATCCTTGCCCAGTTTCATCTTCATCCACTCCATACCGACGCGCAGGTCGCCCACGGACGTCGAATAGAAAGACCTGCACTCGGCCTCTGAGGAGGTCACACAACAAAAAAAAACTAGCTATGAAATTCAATTAAAAGCTTGTCAGGACGGACTCGGTAGACGCGTGGGTTCGAGCCCCACCGTCGGCCGTCCTTGGGCTACACCCGGCTAAGTATATAAAACCTTAACACCTATCTAAGTGTTCAAAGCTACTTGACCACAATTTGACAAACGCTATTAACATTAACAGCAATAGTGTTAGCCAAGCTTGACATTGCATTTAAACAATAGTGTAATAATTAACTTGACTGCTTATTGCGAGACAAGATACAACTATGTGTTTAGCTGTGTTGCTCAACTATACTGTTCTTGGCTGCTGTTAGACTCTGAACTGGAGGGTCCTGGGTTAGATTTTTGGGAGGTCTGTGGGGATTGTATTTTCTGGTGATTAATTCCCCTGGCTTGGGGACTGGGTGTTTTGTGTTGTCTTAATTAAAAATATATTCCGGTCCCATGGTTAATTGGTTAGCGTTCTAGGCTTTGATTTAATTTTTTAGCCTGGTATCAATTTAAAAATATGAATATTACTTACATGAAAATGTCCAAAGAAGAATCCCAATTTGCGGATTCTTCTTCTTCATCGCCATGATGGGTGTTTTCCTGATCAGACATAGCAGCAGTGAATGACAATTCTTTGTAAAGTAGCAGGTTCATTTATACTAAATATGGAGGTCATCCAGTTACTGAGAAAGCGGACAAACCGGTGTGTTGCCTCTGATTGTAAGGGTATATAAGCCCTGACATTATTGTTGCTAGCCAGAGAAGTTCACGAGTTGGTAGTATACACATCGCTTTGCTGCAAAGATCTTCTATCAGGTAATATTGAACACAGTACCTTTAGTTTCTCTAACTGTCGATGGTTATACAGTTGACCTTAAATATTTATCAAGTGGATAATAATAATATCAAATGGGTATATAAAACTATTATTGAAACTAACAGTCATTACCAGGCTTGACGTTAGTCAAAAGAGATATTACCTTATCTCGCTCTATCCGACTGATTTACTGGGACTAAGCGCTGTTAGGAGACTCCTCGTCTTAGCACATAAGTTTTGTATACACATTTGATGGTTTAGTCTAGAGGTTTGGATGGGGATGCAGGACACACTACTCAAGTGGATATATGAAACTATTATTGCAACTAACAGTCATTACCAGGCTTGACGTCAGTCAAAAGAGATATTACCTTATCTCGCTCTATCCGACTGATTTACTGGGACTAAGCGCTGTTAGGAGACTCCTCGTCTTAGCAAATAAGTTTTGTATACACATTTGATGGTTTAGTCTAGAGGTTTGGATGGGGATGCAGGACACACTACTCAAGTGGATATATGAAACTATTATTGCAACTAACAGTCATTACCAGGCTTGACGTCAGTCAAAAGAGATATTACCTTATCTCGCTCTATCCGACTGATTTACTGGGACTAAGCACTGTTAGGAGACTCCTCGTCTTAGCAAATAAGTTTTGTATACACATTTGATGGTTTAGTCTATAGATCAGGGTTTGAGTTAATGTGCTAATAAATAAAGGTGGAGGGTACCTGAACCTTTTTAATAGTTTACCTAAACACTTTATAATTACCTTTCAGAACCAATATGTCTGCTATAACAGTTGCGAATCTCATTGGCAGAGCAACCGGTCTGGAGACTAAACGATTACAGGACCTGCCAGTTAACGAGTCCTATTTGGTGACAGCTGTTCGCAAAGTAAACACGAAATATGGGAGAAGAATAGTTTGCGAACTAGAAGATTTCGCTGTCTTCTTACCTGCGAGGTTCATGGAACTCAACGACGAAGCTGTAAATGACCTCAACAAAGGAACCATCTACCTAAAATATTTGGGACTAGAAAACAAAAGATGTTTTGTAGAATTTATTGAAGAATCAAATAAAATTTAAAATTTGTTAATGTTAAAACAGAATTTGCAGAGACAATAAACTTTGTTTGTTTTCATTCTCTGCAAACTGTTCAGTGATTTGCTGTTTTTGTAGTAAATGTAATTACTGTAAGTGTCATGATGTCAGCACCAGAACTTAGTTGGCAGAACGTGGATAGTTGTTTTAATAATAAGTTATGTAGCTTTAAAATTAATAATGATGCTAAATTTTTAGACCCAAATGAATTTTTAAACGCTAGCTACAACATTTTTCAAAATAAAATGCAAGACTGTTTAAGAGAACATGTAGCGTTAAAGATTAACGCTGAGTTATTATGTGATTTTGTTATTTTAAAACAAGGTGTTGAAATAACCAAACCGATTTATTTACATACGAAAATGTGTGAATTGTACCGCACTGATAATATACACAGTTGGTATAGTAAAAACATTGTCGATAAGCTCATGACGCGCTTTGCCGAGTTTCAAGAATTGGAAAGTGGCAAATCGCTGGAAGCTATCAACCATTTTAAAATTAATGTATGCACCTTTGATCCCATGAACAGTGGTTCAGCTCATGTTAATTTACCTAAACAGTTGGAAAAACATCACGCAGTCATCAATGTGGATAAAAATGACGTTTTTTGCTTTGTGTGGTCCTTGGCTGCTGGGTTAAGTCCTGCAACTGAAAATGTTCACAGAATGGGAAAATATCACCAGAAATTTATGGAATTAATGATCAGTCTAAATTTAGCAGACATAGAATTCCCAATGGACCTCAACGCCATTTCTCGTTTTGAATCTAAAAATCCGCTTTACTCCATTAATGTATACGGAGTTGAAGGGGACAAAGTTATTGGTCCATTGTATGTGACAAAGGGAAAAAAAGAAAAGCATTTTAATTTACTGTACATTGAAGGGGAATTGTGCAACCATTATTGTTATATCAAAGATCTTTCTAGACTAGTTCGTTCACAAGTTACAAAAAAAAAAATAGGGTACATATATGTGATCGCTGTTTGCAATATTTTACTAGCAATCAAAAGTTGACAGCACATACTATTCATTGCATCACACAACCAGCGGTAAAAATTATATTTCCAGAAAAGGATAAAGCCAGTATGAAATTTCAAAATGTGTCTCGTCAAGAACCGCTTCCATTTACAGTATATGCAGATTTTGAATGTTTAACCACACCCATTGACACATGTAAACCAGATCCGACACGGCCGTACACTCAACAAGTACAGCAACATGTGCCATTCAGTTGTGCCCTAAACGTGATTTGTTCATACGACCCTTCACTTTCATACTTCAAATCTTATCGCGATGCAGATGCTGCTGCTTGGTTTTTAAATGAATTGGACGCCTTGGCAGATCGGGTGTACAATATCCTGCAAAATCCAATTCCGCTTCAAATGTCGGACGCAGACGAGGCGGTTTTTGCAACAGCAACCACTTGTCACATTTGTCAAAAACCAATAGCACCTTGTGACACACCAGTGAGAGACGATAATCGGTACACTGGAAAATTTAGAGGAGCGGCTCATAGTGTATGTAATTTGGCGTATAAAAGAGCACGCTATATTTCTTGTTTCTTACACAACATGTCTCGGTATGACAGCCATTTAATTATTAAGGAATTTGCTAACCTTGAAAACCAAAAGTTTAATTTAATTCCACAAAATCATGAAAATTTTATTTCGTTTTCGAAATGGCGAAATGGAATCAGTATACGATTTTTAGATTCGTATAGATTCCTCGCATCATCATTGGATGCGCTTGTTCAAGGGCTTCACCCAAACAATTTGCATTTTGTACGTCAACACTTTACTGATGCCAAACAATTTGAATTATGCATTCGAAAAGGGGTGTTTCCCTATAATTATGTAAACAATTGGGCATGTTTACAGGAAACTGCACTCCCTTCAAAGGACAAATTTTACAATGACTTAACAAAAAGTCATATTTCTGAAGAAGACTATTTACACGCTCAAAAAGTATGGAACGTGTTCAAGATATCAACTTTGGGCGAGTATGCTGATTTATACCTCAAAATTGATACACTACTTTTGACAGACGTGTTTGAACACTTTCGCAAACTGTGTCTTGAAATCTACAATCTAGATCCAGCCCATTACTACACCCTTGCCGGATATAGTTGGGACTGTATGTTGAAGGTGACTGACATAGAACTGGAACTATTAACAGACATCGACATGTTACTCTTTTTTGAACGCGGAATACGTGGTGGTCTTGTTTCGCTTGTACAAAAGCACGCCAAAGCAAATAATCCATATATGGATACATACAAACCAAACCAACCTACAACATACCTCACCTACCTAGATTGTAACAATTTATACGGATATGCTATGGAAAAACCTCTTCCATATCAAAATTTTCGATGGCTGTCTTCAGATGAAGTTTCAAATTTTAATTTAAAAGATGTGTTGAGCAATGACACGCGTGGCTACGTTCTAGAGGTCGACTTATTATATCCCTGTGAGATACACAATGATCATTCTGATCTACCATTTTGTGTTGAAAAATTACAACCTCCCAGTTCACGTTCCAACAATAAAAAGTTGCTGGCAACGTTAAATTCAAAAAATCGGTACGTCATACACATTGAAAATTTAATGCAATGTTTGAAACATGGTTTGAAACTGCAATCCATTCACCGCATTATTTGCTTTGACCAAAAACCATGGTTACAACCGTACATGCAATTGAATACTCATCATCGGCAACACGCCAAGACCACATTTGAATCAAATTTTTATAAATTAATGAACAATGCGTGCTACGGTAAATCAATGGAAAATATTCGAAAGCATAGAACTATTCATTTGGTAAACCACTGGGACGGTCGATATGGCGCACGAAAATATATAGCTATGCCTAATTTCCATTCTGTACGAGTTATTGAAACTGATTTAGTAACCATTGAATTGTCAAAGACAGAAATCATGTATAACAAACCAATTTACTTGGGAATGGTGATACTTGACTTTTCAACATTTGTAATGAATCAATTTCATTATGAGTTTGCCAAACAAAAGTTTGGAGATGTAAAATTACTGTATATGGATACAGACAGTCTTATTTATCAAACCAATAAGATAGATGTTTACTCAGTGATGAGAGAACATCCAAATTACTTTGATACCTCAAACTATGAGGTTAACAATATGTTTGGCATAATTCCCATGAATAAAAAAAATAGGTCTATTTAAGGATGAGTGCGCCGGTGATGTTATGACAGAATTTGTGGCTTTGGCGCCGAAAATGTACGCATTTTCAACACAAAAGAATAAAGGTCAATGCAAAGCGAAGGGTGTTCTTCGTAGCGTCACACAATTCCTCAATGTTGAGGAATATCGATGTGTACTCTACGCAAACACCTCTCGCTTATACCAGCAAACACGCATTCTTTCAAAGAACCATAATATTTTTACAGTAAATCAAAATAAAACATCGCTGACAACATATGACAATAAACGTCTGTGGGATGGTGTAAATAGCTTGCCTTATGGACATTTCCACACCTTGTAAAAAAGAACACACTTTCATTTTCAATTCTTTTTATTAAAATTGTATGTTTTTTACAAGAAGAAAACTAAACCATATTTTGTGTATACTATGAACTGGTGGACTGACTCTCAAATAAATACTTCACAATATTTGATTCATGTTTATTACTTTGTCCTTTTCCTCACTAATCCACCACCAATCAATAGCTTTGACTTCATCGCTCCTGCTACAATCAAGGCTGCAATCTTCTCACCAATAGAAGCAGTAGATGACATCACACGCTGCATGGCCTTTCTTAGAAGAATGCGGTCTGCAACTCGACGTACTTCTATATTCTTGTTGTTGTAAGCAATGTCATGATCTCTACACGCTGCATCCAATATGTTGATTCCAGAGTTCACTTGTGCTAGACGTTGGCTTAGTTTAGTTCCAGGTCCACAAAATTGATAGCCAGGAATATGCAGTTCAATGGGAAGTAGATCAATGGCCTTGTTAACTAGACCATGACCAGCAAAGGTCTGGCATATCTTTTTCAAGCGTTGTCTTACTTTTTGGTGCTGGCGATACTGCCGCTGCTGTCTCTTCTTCCTCTTCTTCATCGCAACCATGGAATGATGAAGCAAAGTCTTTACAGGACGGTATATTTGTATGGCCGTGGTACAATTTGATGAGCTGACACGTTCCACACTGTCTAATGGATGGCATTTTAGTAATAGACACTTGCTGGTGATGACTAAAGTCAGTGCATGGTTGTAGTTCACGCAGACCAGGATCTCTGCTCCATTCACTAGGTACACTGTGCCAAATATTTTTCACCGCGTTTGAAGCAACATAAAAAAGGAACGCCTTGGGCAAAGCGTTCAATTCCTCATCTGTGAAACTGTCAAGCTTTTTTTTACAGGCAAAAAACTTGACAATAGCTCGCTCTGTGGGGTTTGAGTCCAAACCTTCAATTGCTGCCATATTACTACACGTCCACACTGATCACTGGTATGTCTCACACTGAAGCTGACGTTACAACGCTTTGCACTCAACATGCAAGTTTTGACATGCTCTGCGAGCTAGCCAATCAAAAAGCTTCCAAACATTTTGAAGTGTTTTATTTTGTAGAGGTTCATCAGGCACGGAGAGGTTGTACAGTGCAGGACATCCCAGATCATGAAGGTCAACAAGTTGACATGTTGAATTAACATACTGACGCAACCATTCCTTTTTTTCACTTCCCTTTACAAATACAAGGTCAGCACCAAACAAGTGAGCTTTCAGAACAAGTGATAGATGCTGGTAAGGAATGTCGCCTTCTTTCCAGACTAGTCCCAAATTGCGTTGCAACCACTCTGTTTGTCTTCTGTCCTCGTCTGACTGCAAATGCAATGGAAACGGTGGTTCAAAGACAAAACTGGTTACTCTTGGTGCCCACATGGTTGTGCAGTCAATAATTCCAACTTCTTTAAATACAAACTTGTTTCCGTTCACCTTGAAACCCTGCACGTCGACAATCAATGTTTTCGGCATGGCGACGGATATCACACCTTCCACCACCGCTGCTTCTTAACAACTAACTGATTGGATAGGAGCGGGAAAATAATATACACACAAAAATCAATTACACAATTTTATTCATAAAGTTATCAGTACATCGCTTACAATTTTTTATCATAGGATTTGGACCATCCCAATCACAGTGAGAATCTCCTCGATGCATAAAGTGTCTACGACAAGGACGGCAGGCTGCAACATCCGCCGACATACGGAGGTGTAATGGTAGCTTATCCCAATTAAGGTCAATGTCGTGTGCACCGTACGCGGTCAGAAATCCAGCTGGTAAATAGGCAATCAGATGCTGCGGCATTTCACGAAGAAATTGCGCTTTATGGTAGGCGCGTATTGCTAAACTCACCAGGGTGCGATAAATCTCAAATGCTGCATCAGCGTCTCGACTTGTTGAGCAACGATCGCATTTGCAGTCCATGCAATCTACCCGCTCTCCAACATGACAAGATGAAGCTTTGGCAACACCATCGTCCACATTATTTGTTTGATTAGCGATGGGCTTGTTGTTGTAGCCCCTGTCATGAATACCAAACGTAGACATGAATCCATCCGGTAAATAGTGAACCAGATGCGGCGGCATTCTAAGCACAGTATGATTCTTGTGATAGGCAGTTATAGCTTCACTCACTAGGGCGCGATAAATGGTAAACCTTGAATCTTCATCTGAGCCTGGTGAATCACTTTCACATTTGCAGACCCACCTCGCAGAGGGGGTTGTGACTTCATCGTAGCTTTCCATGACTGTGAAGGGCAATGGAGGAAGACATGCTATTTATACTCTGGTCACCATATTGGACAGCGGTTGATAAAACACTTGCGCCTCGTGAACAATAAGGCAATAGGCTGTTGTTTTTTCTGGAATAACTGTAGATGTTTCAAATTCTAGTCTGATATCAATAGTTGTTTCCTTCATCGACTCCTCCAAATACGAACAGTCCATCACCACCAGAGGCGCCTTGGACTTGAAGTCTTGTGGTGATAATAGCGGACATGCCTCTTTCTGATAATAGGATGACTGAAAGTTTACAAACATGTCATAAAGCTTACCATATTTGTTCTTGTTAAAGTTTAAATCCATTCCCTCATAGGGAAAGGTAACACCGTTCAAAAAGAGTCGTATATTTCGTAATTGGATGTGGTCAAATTTTGATGCATCTTTATTCTGTTGATATTTGCGATCTGTTTGAAATCCAACCAGGACGTAGAGTGGCCGCTCTGTATACCGTGAGGTTTTTATAGACCAAGTATGTGTATCGGAGAGTGGTAATACCGGGTATTCATGCAGCTCCCAGCTTCTAAATTGAATGGGTAAAGCTGTATCCTTCTCCACAATCTTGAGCAGACTCAATTTTTTCTGATCTGATAGAGTAACGTGCGGTACTTTCCATAGAATTCGTTGCAGTAGAATTTTTGTATCTATTGGCGCTGTATCAGCTCCCTTTAGCGCATTATAATCACTCCTGTCTCGTACAAGAATCAGATCCTGTCTTGCGTTCACAATAATGCGCTTATGATCCTCTGCAAAGCCTAGTATTAATTTTAGAGGTAAATGTCCAGTAAATGTACCATCATCGTTAATCATCCAGTCGTTGGTTGAGTTGGGACACCAACCAGCCATACAAAAAGCTTTACTCTCTTCGCTTCCATACGAGGGATAAAGTTTCATGACACTTGTTATGCCAACATTTCGAGTAGTATCCACTTCAATACCGTTGATCACGTAGCGAACCTCAGAAAACAAAAAGGCCAAAGCATTGTTGGCCAACTTTGACGTTGTTGGAATGGTACCATCCAATTTGGTGAGTTGCCCTTCAATCTGGATGTAACTTTCATGTGGAAGCGTGTAGATATCTTGTTGGTTAATAGTAATGCGAATCTCATCATTATTATTTAGTCCCTGAGTATACGGTTGGTAGGAATGGTGTTCAATTCTTACAATACCCTCCTGTACTTCGACAGGGTTTGTCACGTCTAGAATCGAATTCATGACGTAAGGTGTAACCAAGTTGTTGTAGGATCTGCTTGTTGACACGTGTTAACCTGTACACGTGTTGAGCACAACTAACACCTGCTCTTGACAGCGTTGCCGCTTTATACACTTGTTTCATGCTGGCTTCAGATACAGTTTGTAGGTCACAGGTGTATGAGGGTCTAATCGGATGAGACGTTGGTTTCTATTCACCAGTCTTAAGGTAATATTCCTGATGTTGGTCACACTCACAGGATGATAGAGCACCACCGACGGGTTTTCGCGGATGATATAACCACCAGGTGAAGTAACAATAAAATCATAAAGCGAATGCGAGGGATCTTGATTGATGTAGACGTCTGTAATAATATTACACGTGACAGATACGTGATGATCTTCAATTATTTTCACCGGTTGGTCAGACTTGTGTATCACGTTCGGTACTAACACTTGTGGTGAATAGCCTAACAATGACCCAATCGAATCTGGTTGAGATTTAAAATCAATCCTAAAAGAAGAAAGAATACTGCAGCGATGTGTCACGTTGTTGGCTATGAGTTCAAACTTGCGTGTCCCGTCCAGAAATGCTTTTAGACTAAATTCCTTGGCGAGAGTTGTGTAGATGTGATCGTGAATATCATCTACGGTGTAGCTGCCAGACGGTAGAGTTAACACATAGTCATCGTAGTAGAACTTATCATTGACGTCTTCAATTATGTTGCAGATTCTATTATAGCCTTCAAACGAAACAAGTCCCAGCACGTAGGGTCGTCGTCCCAATTCAATAGGAGGATAAAAGTCAACAGTTACTTCCGCACCTTGTCCGTGCACTGTAAACGTTCTACTTTCTGTTGTCATAATGACCACGTCACCCGCCGTGCTCGGTCTTATATAGAAAAGTCAAACATAGACGACCGCACTGTTGCGTGTTAAAATTTTGCACTCGTTTCACATTATAGTGTATTGTTGCACTGCTTCCAAAATAGCGAACAAGCTCTGTCGGAGGAGGAAGATTTCCAAAACTGTCAAAGTACCACACGGTTCGCCCATGCTTTATGTAGGCCACATAATGCGTTCCCGGTCCATGACTGTCATCCAAATTGACAACTGCACTTTCATGGCTCCGTGGACGAGACGGTAGTTGGTTGCGCATAAACACGCCTCGAAAGTGGGAGATCTTAAGCTGTTTTGCATATCTTATAACTTCCTCATGCGTCATGGCTCGTCGTGGCAGTGCATCGATTAACCGTTTTTTGGCGACATGTAAATGCCGAGTCCTTTCTTGTAGGGTGCTAGCTTCATGTTCACACCTTTACCGCGCAGTGCTATGGCCTCCATAGTTTTATTATGCCTTTCACTTTCCTTCAACTGTTGCTTCGCCTCCTCAACAGCTTTCACCGTTCGTGCTACCGCACTTGCTCCTCCAAGAAGTGAACCCAGGGCTGCTAGTCCAGCAAACAGTGCAGGTAAAAATCCACCACGTTTCGGCACAGGAATAACTCGGGCACGTTTTCTAAAACGTAGTTTACTTTTGGGATTCGCATGCAATCGTGCTGCTCGGAGTGCTTTCTTAATA
This sequence comes from Meconema thalassinum, assembly GCA_946902985.2. Classification (NCBI taxonomy): domain Eukaryota; kingdom Metazoa; phylum Arthropoda; class Insecta; order Orthoptera; family Tettigoniidae; genus Meconema; species Meconema thalassinum. Next base: position 17,448,740 of record OX336392.1, read on the forward strand.
GCCAACTCACTATTTGTTTCTCCGCGCGAAGCTTGACGTGCCGCATGAAGAATAGCTTTAAAGCCTCCCTTTCTTGAGAACTTCTTCCTCTTCTTCACCACATATCTCTGTTTCACCATCGCGACCAAAGAACAAGACAACCTCACACCGCAAAGTATAGAACACAACTAACACTCCTCAGGAAGGGAACCTATAATTATTTATTCAATGGTGGCTGTATATTCAAGTTCTATATACAGAGGAAAATCGTTCATCGTTTTCCCCGCCTCTTTTTCTTCAGACGAGAGTTTCAAATAAAAGAATAATTTGTCTCCGGCTTTCACCGGTTGATCAATAAGTGGTTGAACACTACCGTTTAATCGTACCTCTAAATGTTTCAAATCTGGTGCATACTCAATTACACGAATGGCACCATCATACATTAAACGGTAATTGTCATACCCCGAACGTAGTATGTAGGCGAGGTTATTGGGATCTTTTACCGGTTGTTGGTTTACAATGTGAAGCAGAAATATAGAGGGTATTGATTTAATAAAAAGCGATAACCGTTGTTCCAAAAATCGTTTCGTCGTCACGTCGTGAGGTTGCACAGGATCAGCAACTTCTGCTATTCGTCTTCGCTTCATCTGTAGAGCGTTCTCCTTAATTTCCCACACCTTTTCCATTTCAGAGTTTAAAAACCGTTTTGTAGAAACATCTTGATCATCTTCAGGATCGGCCACATGCACAAGGCGTGCATTATTTGCTGTATAGCCCTTTGCAGTTAGGGTGGGCACAATACTGAGCACCTGTTTCACCTTGTTATCTACATAGTCCTTTCGAGCAGCGTCCGTGTTGTTTGTTGGAAGAGCCAGCTGAGTGATTCGACGTTGGTGTACGTCATAGTCCTTTGCTTCTGTTAACACCACAGCATTGGTTAACATATAGGCTTTGGTGCACACATCTTGATCGTTCACAGGATCTGCAACGCCTGTAATACGTTTATTCTGAGCCTCATAATCTCCTTTGATACGTCGTAAGCGGTAATAATCTACATACTTTTTTGAACATGCGTCCGAGGGTAATACGGGTTCTGTTATATTGGTCAATCGCTTTCCATTAAAGTCGTAATTCCCATCTGTAGTGCGTGACAATACATTAGCATCGACATATCGTTTAGTAGCCGGATCTGTATCATGTTTTGGATCGTTTGTCAAAGCAAATCGTTCATTTGTTTTGAGAGTTCTTCCAAAGGCGTCCATGGTTACACTGGAACTGAAACACCCGTTTGCCTCATGTATATAGAGACCAGCTCTTCCCCTTTCACATTTAGTTGATATGCAGATTATTAAGCAACAACATTCACTTCCGGTGGGAGACTTGGTTTCACACCTCTTCTCAACATCGTCCGAACAACGTCATGGATCACTCTTCCCATCCTCCATTCGCTGTCTCATCGCCGGCCCGTCGGGATGTGGAAAAACCAATCTTCTGCTTACCCTCATCACCTCCTTAAACGGAGTGCGCTTTCAAAATATCTATATTTTTGCCAAATCGCTGTGTCAACCGCTGTATGTGTTCTTGGAACAGGTCATGTCAGGTCTGCGCAACATGGGCTACTTCACATTCGCAGCACACGAAGATGTCATTTCTCCAGACAATGTTCGCCCCCATTCGCTTATGATTTTTGACGATGTGGCCACAGAACGACAGGGTATTATTCAGGCTTACTTTAGCATGGACGTCATAAATATATTGATTGTTTTTATCTCGCTCAAACCTATTCGCGAATACCAAAACAGTTGATTCGTGACAATGCCAACGTGATTGTTCTCTTCCGACAGGATGAGCGCAACATGCATCACGTCTACGATGATCACGTGAACCCAGACATGACCTTTCAAGCCTTTACACAGTTGTGTGCCATGTGTTGGAACGCTCATCACCACAGTTGTCTTGTTATTGATAAGCAGAGCAACATCAACAATGGACGCTACCGCATGGGATTTGATCATTTCATTCGTATTTAAGTAGCTGCATTGCTTTTCTGAACATCATTAGTTCAGATGTCATGGCGACAACAGGGAGTCAATTAAAAAAGCACATAATCCGTGCACGAAATAGCATTCGACAAAAGTTTCGCTATCTAAAACGTGCACATGCCGACAGTGAACTGTTTGTCGAAAAACATTTGAAGTCACCTCTGGAAGCTGTGTTGAAAGGAACATCAAAACCTAGTACACGCTCAAAAGAAACACAAACAATTGAAGAGGAGGAAGAAAATGATGAAGAACCTGAGGATGTTTTTTCTCCATTGCTTCCGTCTTCTAGCTCCAAAGAATCACCGCTGCCCCAGTTTTTGAAAACATCAATAATTGCTGAAACACCCACTAGACTCAAAGAAAAGCAGCCTACTCTTAAAGAAATATTAAATACGCCCGAACAATATGTGCGGTTAAAATCCATTTTACTACAAAATTATGGTGCGTTGGTTACTCCCTTCCTTGAAGATCTTTTTACTAAGAAAACTGATACTACCTATGGTGTTCGCTATGAAAACAATAGATTTCGAATTGGCGATTCACCAATCAAGATAAGTGACAATGTTTTGATTGTTAAAACAGTTCGTTATAAATTGACGCCAGGTCTTTTAGAACTTTTATTTTCACGTACACCTTCTACCGAGAACTATGATAAAGAAGATCTTGAAAAGTATAAAGACATCTTGATTGCTACAAATCGTTTTAGGCGTAATTATAAACGTTCTGAAGCAGTAAATGCTAATAAGAGCTTCAAATATAAAACCATCATATCAAAATTGTTTCCCACCTATGCAAGTGTTCGCCGTGCAAATTCAGCGTCCGGTATCACGTTTAATACTTTGAAACCATTCATCGATTTCGCCTATTGGAACAATCCAAATAAGTTGGTTAAACGTCTGCAACTGTTGCGTGCATCAGAACAGGCTGGTCATACCGGACACGAGGCGGAAGTTTTAGAAATAGAAGAGGAGCTTCGTCATGCTGGCATTATTGTCTAATGAGTCAACGTGTTCATACACCCTCGCCTGTTAAGGCTGGCATTGCTCGCGAGTTGCATAGACCAGCTCGTCGTCTCTACCATCGTCGTCATGTCATCACACGGGGCGTTGACGATCTTTGGCAAGCTGATCTGGTTGAAATGATTCCCTATGCCAAAGCTAACAACGGGGTCAACTATCTGCTCACCGTCATCGACGTTTATTCCAAAATGGCATTTGTTGAACCTGTTCGGAATAAATCTGCACAACTGGTCACCGCTGCATTCAAGACCATCGTTCAGCGGTCAAGACGACAACCTCGTTTGCTTCAAACAGATCAAGGCAAAGAATTTTTCAACAAGACTTTTTCCGCTTATCTCAAATCACTTGACATCCATCACTATTCCACTTTTAGCAATCTAAAGGCAAGTGTTGTAGAACGTTTCAACCGCACACTCAAGACGCGCATGTGGGAACAATTTACAGCAAGAGGATCCTATCGCTGGCTTGAACTTGTAGGCGACCTGGTGACACGTTACAACAACACTAAACATAGAACCATCAAAATGAAACCACGCCTTGTAACCAAGAACATTGCGCAATTGGATCGCATTCATCACAAAATCAAAACAGTAGATCCACGACGTCATCAATTACGTATTGGTGATTATGTGCGCATCAGTAAACATAAAACAATCTTCGCCAAAGGATACACACCAAACTGGAGCACAGAAATATTTCGTATTCGCAAGGTAAAACTTTCTAATCCAGTTGTTTATTTACTTGATGACCTCAACAAGCAGCCAATCCAAGGAGGATTCTACATGGAGGAACTGCAAAGGACGCAATATCCCAAGCATTATCTTGTTGAAAAAATTGTACAAAAACGTGGCAATAAACTTTTTGTTAAGTGGCTAGGTTTTAATGCCACATATAATTCATGGATTAATAAATCAGATCTGGTGTACACCTTCTTGTTTTTATTTCATGTCGAGCTGGCCGACTCAACATGCTATGCGATTTGTATCCTACCCCCACCCTACCATTTACAGGAAATACTACACCTGATTCATTGACGTTTGTTTACCATTGAGCACATTCAACAACCAGTTCATTCCCCCTCTCCCTCAATTCCATTCACTACTCCCGATACCATTGATGTTTGTTTACCATTGAGCGCTTTCAACCCCATCTTGTTTGTCTCTCAGACCCATTCACACCTAACCAACCTACCACGTCAGGGTTCAACAACCACCGCCATCCACCGCCATTCATGTTTTCCATTCAAAACACTCCCGTCCATGACCTACCTCACATCCCGTAATCTGCTGTGACGTCACACACACCAGTTGACCGTTCAAATCTGACGATTCATTCACCGACAAAGATTCGGAAACCTTCGGCAACACTCGGATCTCATCGGGCATAAGGCAAAGCTATATAGCCCAGGATAATATCAGAGAAGGCGCTCAGTCCAAGAGAGAGACTGGGTCGAGGAGGGTCTCGTGCAGAGCCTCTTCCATCCTTCCCCCCTCGTCCCCCACCCCACCCTTCCCTCCCCCTCCCTCCCACCCCATCCCCCACTCCTCCCCCTCCACCCACACCCCCTCAAACCGGTTCCTGGACCCTCCAAGGTTTGTTTACCTTCCGGGGTCCCGGCGACCTTGGGGGTCAATGACCTACCTCAAGGTCATTGACCATGACCTACCTCAAGGTCATTGACCTTGCCACGCCCCCCTCATTTGCATAAATAACGGTATTTGAAGCAGAACCCTCCTTGCTCCTCTACTCTTGATGATCCAGATGGGAATTTAGCTCATCCTACAAATGAAGGAGACTCGTGAAGACTGCGGGCACGACCTGGATGTGAAGTCTCTGAACAGTATAATAGAAATTATCTCAGTACAGATGGTTCCTTGCTAAGGCCGAACCAGGCTGTAACAGAAAATGTAGCCGGTATTTGCCGTGATAATGTTGTTAAACAATAAACTATAATAATAATAACAGAGGAGGTGGTAATATGTAACCCAACTTTGTTTTTAAGCCATACAGCCTATCTTAGACAATAACAATATTAATTTTATTGAATACCAATGATATAGTCTACAGTTTGTGATATGCCCCTCGAATCTGACGGAAACTCCAATACAGATTACCTGTGAGACGTTAGTTACGGTACATGTATTGTGACGTGTTGAGGCAGTTTCACAGGCAGCTGACCAGACAGAGTTTCCTGGCCGCAACCCTAGGTCGCCTCAAGGGAGGGGTCGCAACAATAGTAGCGCTGTGAGTCAGGCAGGCCATTGACACAAGAATGTTCTCTTTTCTCTTTCTCGAAACCGCTATATCACAAGCATCACGCAATAGCTCTGAGGCGAGCGAGAATTGCTGGAGAAGTCACCACAGGTATAAATGACCCTCGAAGGACTGCTGTCACGCGGGGAGGGTGGAGGTGCGGGAGACACTCCCCTCCCCCCGAAAAATAAATATAACAAAAACAAATAAACAAGAAAAAAACCGGTGGTAGGCAGTTACGACAGAGTGGAGTAGCGGATCCAACTAATGCGAAGTTGTGGAAATAAACGTCGATATATAATGCAGAGTACTAAAGAGACATTTCCTCTCAAGGTACAGTGTAAATACATTCAGTGACTAATAATTGTATGAAGTGTGTGTGCGTGAGTGGGCCTAATTTGTATTAATTTTGATTAGTGTAAGGCATAGCAAATAAAAAAATAGTGTAGACTTACTATATGCCTGACCTGTTATTCAACGAACCCTAAAAACGTAACAATATATTCAACGCATCTTCTAGATCTCCAGATTCACCGAAAACAGACTAGCTTACGTAATAGCCAACGAATCATTCTTCCTGGATGACAGCAAAACCACCTTCAGCCTACAGGACACACCTGCCTCCATCTTCGTCCCAGAGTTCAAACATGAATATACAAGATTCGCCGCCCACGGCTTTCACTGGAAGATCTGCACGACTGACGGCCACCACACAACGGATGACAACTGCAAGTCCCAACTGTGTGGAATGAAATGTACTCAGTACCAGCTGAGGAACTGCTCTGAAAGGGCTGCTACACTCGCCAATTACGCCACAGACCTGTAAATTCAGGTCAACACGCCATATCTGCACAATGTGCTTTGTATATATATATTTAGGGAAGAAATGCATTTACGCACAGAGTGTCGGGCTCCTGCTCCGGAGTAGCAGACTACCGACTAAAACTCCCCCCATTACTTCTGAACACTAGCCTGGAACCGTTTAGCACATTACTTCAGGCTAGAGTCAATTTATATTTTCCCGTAGGGCTCTCTTCCGTAATGCAGTGGCGATCCAGATCCGTCTTCTTTGTTCGGAGGATATCTTCAACAAAACTTGGCTACATGTTTCCAATGTTCTTCATTTTGTAGCATTACCGCAACAATGTTGTCCGGGGATATCTCTACATCAATTTGATCTTGAAGAGTGCCTATTTTGGACCCACCGTCCACAAGAGAAGAAGGTGTGATTAGCATTATCTAATTCGTTGATACAGTAGATACAATCTGGTGAATCCACCTTCCCCATCTTCTTAAGATAGGGACAGAAGTACCCATGGCCAGTCAAGAACTGAGTGAGATAGTAACCACCCTCACCATGTTTCCTCTCTGTCCAAACCTGCACCTGAGGGATCATTCTCTTAGTCCATTGCCTTTGATCTCCTTGCTCCCATTTGATCTGCCAATTTTGAAAGGTTTGTACTCTTGCCGATCGTCTTGCATTTTGTAAACTCATATCAGATTTCCTCAAGTAAATGTTCTTGCGTTCTTTCGCAAGAAAAAAATCGGAATAATCCCGGCAATAACGAGAACTGCTTCCTCAGAGACCGTGCGATATGCAGATGCCAAGCGCAAAGCACCTCTGCCCTTGCACTTGCGCCAGTGACTTCCTATAAATTTCCTTATCCAGGGCATCCGCCCATATTTCCGCTCCATAAGGCAGAAATGAATGGATGGCTGTCATCAATAGTCTCCTCTTACTAGATTTTGGCCCACCAACATTGGCCATGAGCCAATAATAATAATAATAATAATAATAATAGTCTAATAATAATCGTCATGGGAAAATCAAGCGGGTTGTGAAATTTAAGCATCTTGGTGAATGTATAGGCCCTACGATGTCCGAAAACGAGGCTTTTGCGTCACGCTTGAATAAAATTGAAACTAAGAATGTGTACAACAAAACATCTCAAACACTACTGCACGGTCATCCGGCCAGAAGCTGTGTATGCAGCGGAGTGTCTCGCCATGAATAAAAAAGGCATAATGGAAAAACTGGAGACCAAGGAAAGGAAGATTTTGAGCAAAATCCTGGGCTGCGTCAATGAACACGGCGAGTTCAGAAGACGCCGCAACCAAGAATTGTATACACACGTAGAGAAAATAACTGACGTGATGAGGAAAAGGAGTTCTTTTTATGGACATATAACCCGAATGAAATCAACACGGTTATCCAACCGACTTTTTGCTTTTCTCTGTGAGAAAGATACAAAGGGGACTTGGTTCAGTGAAGTAGAGAAATATCTGTCGGAGATTGGGATAACATGTGAAGATATCCAGGAGCGTGGCCCACTTAGGGAATAACTTCAAGAACATCGGAGTTTTCAACCTAAGCTGAAACTAAAAACCGGGTAGGCGTGAACGACAGAGAGAAAGGCGCAACATCGATTGCGAATGAAAGAGCACTGGGCCAACATTAAAATGCAGAAGAAACAGTTAACATGACGTGGTCCTTGGTTGGCCGTAACGAAGGAATAATAATAATAAGGTATATTCAACGTGCTTGCAAGAGGAATATAATATCAACATTTGTTATCAAATTGATATTTTTCTATTTCATTTGTAGCCTACTGGATCATGTTGCTGTACAATAAAATTTTAACATATTAAAAGCGATAAATAGAAAGTTAAATTATAAACAATTAATAACATTAACACCTTCAGTATGCCAAAATGTTCGTTAGCTATGTCAAAGAAGAACAAAATTACTTCTGTGACGGTCGGGGCACGGCACAAAGAGCTCGCTGATGAGTCTGACTTGGTGCACCCTGACGAAACCTCACAAAAAACGCACAGCAAGAACGTAGATGATTTGCTGAGTTTTAATTACGTGACCGTGAAGTTGTATTGCCATGATCTATTGAACTGCTCATTGAGACAGTTAGTTATTATTGTTTTAAGGGGCGGAACTACGAGGTTATCTGCCCCTATAAATTAACCAGCATGATGAAACGCACATTCTGTTGCATAATTATTTAGCATTGTATTAATGTAGGGCAGGCTCCCCACGAACCAGACCAATAGTGTTCTCATTACAAGTTTTGACAGAAACGGTGACGTTCTCGCCTGCTGGTTCCAAGGTTGCAGGATTGAATTATGGCGCAGTCAGTTGATATTCCGGCCGAAGTCGTCGGATTTTTTAAGAGCGTTAAAAATCCCTCAGTATGCCTTCCTTCGGAGGGGAAGTAAAGCCAGCGGTCCCATGTCATCGATTTATGGCATGCAAAAGATCCTTCCACTAACTACAATTGTGTGAAGCTAAATTGTAGGTTAGATTTGACTAACGCTCCTAGGTTCCAACGTTCATCGCCAGGAGCCGACTGCGGTGTGATCTAGTAACCAAGTTCAGAACTAGTTGTCGTTGACGATGGCGTTTGGTAGCAAACTACTTGAAAATTGAATGTCTGCAGTCCTTATTTGTATTAAAAACAGATAACACTCACTAATTCAGCCATCACAATTAACACCGGTTATCAGACAGATTCTACACACACCCAAAGCACACGGGGCTACATGACCGCGTTGTCACAGCCCCTAAACTAAGGAACCATCCAACCAACCATCAATTGTCATTTGAGGGTGCGCAAATGCGGGGGAGCCGTATCAGTAGATTTATTGGCACTTTAAAGATCCCCTTTGGGGCAAAATTCCGGCACCCCGGCGTCTCTAAAAGCCGCGGTAATTAAAAGGGACGTAAAACCAATAGCATAATGACGATTTTATCATTGTGTGAAATCTACAGTAAACATAATTGGACATCCCGGATTTATGAGTGAAACGAAATAGGCTAAGCTAATTCCACTAGACTGTCCTCACGTAAATGTATCTTATCTGCATGAGTCATGCAAGGAGTTACAGCATGCCTGGTGAGCGGTGAATCCCTAGCCATTTCAGTGTTTCTTACCCTGGTATTTGTGCCTTACCAGCCACTGTAGGAATCTGTTCGGGCTCGAGCCGTGCAACGACCTTTTAGCGAGTGCTGCTATACGGTGTTGGTACGCTTTGCATTTCCCGCGTAGTAGGCTACACAGTAGAGCTGGATTTTTTGAATTATTAAAGGGCAAAGTTATCAATATTATTTATTCTTACGCACTATTTTTATATGTGTAATAACTTAATTTCGAAAATCGACTTTTACCACTGATAAAATCCGGTTGTTGTGCAATGCTGCAACATTATCTCTGGCCACTACTTATAGTGATGGGAGCTCACTTGTTTGCGAGTGCGGAGTAAGGCGGAGAACGAGTTTTCCATCACACATCCTCCCTTTCGTTGCTATGGTAACCTGCTCACTACTCAGAAGAATATATCGGCCCGTTGTGCACTCAGTAGGACGCGTACAACGTTATGGCACAATGTATTTGGGATGATCTCAGTCAGGCAACAAGGCTCGGCAGTGCTCGGTAGCAGTATTCCTCTGCCTATCATTCATGAATGTCCTCATCTAAAGGTAGTTATCGACTTGAGCTTTGGGACACGGCCTTAATATCACGACAGATGCTCTATGCGCGCATTGAGAGGAAGTATTACGTCAAGTAGTTCTGTGGGAGAGGAATAATTGGCAGCTTCAATTCCTACGGCACGCGTCAAGTAAATATGCACATGATACATGATTCATGTTAGAGGACTTCCGTGGAGGATGGTACATTGTAAATGTCGGCAAATTAAAGTCAAATGGCCAGTGACTTCATAGGGCACAGTGACTCAATAACGCGGGCCCACGGAAATGTTCTTAATTCATTGTAACATCGTGCTTATTAGCCTCTTGTACTTGGATGTGCAATGTGTATATTCAGCTAAGAGGGCCATCTCAAATATCTACGGAATCGTCATTCTTTTTCAAATTCTTAAATCGTATTAAGGGGCTCATAGGCTAGAACACGGCCTATTTCGCTCCCAGCACATACGTATTTACCGAGAAACCGGCAGCAACTTTGGTTTTCTAAATTTCGCCCACTGGAACAACTAAGAAACAAGTGACAAGTTCAATGATGTGCTTATTTTGCAAATCCAACGAGTACTTTTTGAGATATTAAAGATTTCCATATGTGTCGGCATATTATAATGTGTTCATTTTCAAAATGATTGATGATTGATGATTAACCGGAGTCGTAAGAATTAACATTAGACGAGACGTTCGCATTGAACTATATGGGCGAGTTCTATTACATTTCTGATTTTAATATGTAGGCCTACATTTAGTCATTGTCGCAGGTCTGCCAGGACTAAAAAAATTCGTAGTTTATTTATCCTCTTGATTGAGGTGTTTTCAGATATTTCCGCAAGGATTCAGGACGAAGTGGAGAGGGAGAAAGGCACACGTACATAAGAGACTGGATTTTGATTATGTACACATTACAGTAGCCCTATGCATAGTATGGAATAAATGCGGTATGTGTGCTTGTCAACAAGGAGGGCATCACGCAAGAGAACATGCACTTCACATTCCAGCGACTGGCGTATCGCTTTCTGTCTAATGCTGATACGTATGGAAACCTTTAATATCTCAAAAAGTAATTGTCGGATTTGCAAAATAAGCACATCACTGAACTTGTCACTTGATTCTTAGTTGTTCCAGATGGTGAAATTGGTATAGTTCCATTTAGAAAACCAAAGTTTCTGCCGGTATCTCGGTAAATACGTATGTGCTGGGAGCAAAATAGAATATGTTGTATGAGCCCCTTAATACGATTTAAGAATGACGATATATTAAACGTTTCCGTGGCCCTCTTAGCTGAATCACCCTGAGTATCTACTAGCAGGAGTGCCCGGCTTCGCCCGGAGGATTTATTTGTTTTATGGATGATAATGAATACTACTACAGAACTGGAGCGCTCAAGGATAAGGATCGGAAAGCACCAACTCTTATTGCAGCTTATAACCTCAGTATACTGCACCAACACCATCGCCCTTATACAGAGGCATACTATTGTCATGATGATAACTGTTTTAAGGGGCCTAAGAAATCTTTTTGCACGAATTACTCCCCGTGACTGCAATTTATAAGCAGCTCGCAATTGTGCACCAGCACACTGGTAGGGGCGACGTGATGCAGCCCGCATTACATGGCAACAATAGACTTCGGTATTATTGAAGCTGTTCGCGAGCGCTTGTTCTTCCGACTTACTGAACAAAAATCAATATTTAAGGTTACCTGAGAGGTGTAGCCTAATGCTACATAGCCTAAACTATTCCTCCTGAATTTGGCTATCATATACAAAAAGCATTTTTGGAATTCGATTGGTAGTTCCAGAGATTAGCGCGTTTAAACACACAAACTCTTTCAGCTTTATTATATTAGTATATTATATATATATAGAGAGAGAAAATTTGTCTGATAATCTGTGTTATCAGACAGATTCTATACTCACCCAAAGTACACGGGGTTACATGACTGAATTATTATATGTAGCCCGACTGAAAGCTATAATAGCAATTGTCAATAAGTCAACACTGGAAAATGGCTTCAAAGCTCAAATTAAGACTTTCCAAATCCCTAAAATAAATTGACAACAGCTACAACCAATCTTACTCCCGGCAAATACCGGGATGGTTCCTAACTTAAGGCCCCCTCCTTCCCAATCTTAGCCTCAATTACAAATACACACACACCTACAATAACATAGGTTATCACACACTCCCAAGTACACGGGGGTGAATGACTATGGTGTCCAGCCCCCTAAGTGAAAACAACAAAACTACGACGACAACTAAAATAACTAGTACCGACACCACAATAACACATGCTATCAGACAGACACTCAAGTGTACGGGACTTATAAGAGTCTCTAATTCATTTGATTTAGCCGCGTTTAGAAACCAGGTACCGGTGCGACAATGCGCTCCTTTGCCTGAGGTATGAATGTTAAGGGCATTAGAATGAATTCGGTAATGACTTTAATAATTGTTTCAATATAAATAATTAAGTTGGGTAGAAAGTGGAGAGTTTCAAGTATCTGGGAAGCCTGAACAAGATAATGGAAGAAACGATAGAGAAATAAATGAGCGGGGGAGACAGGCAGAAGCATTTCAGAGGAGTGTGAGAAGCATGATATGCCTCGGAGACCTGGGTTATGAAAGGAAGGGAGAAGAGCAAAATACAGACCAGTGAGATGAGGTTTTTGAGAAGCAGTATTGGAGCTACAAAGATGGACAGAATAAGAAATGAGAGGACTAGAGAATTAATGAACGAGGAACCATTACAGGATGATATAGAGAAATCTAGACTTAGATGGTATGGACATGTAAAACGAATGGAGGAGAAGAGGATACCCAGGAGGGTACACGAGACGAAGTGAAAAGGAAAGAGACCGAGAGGAAGACCGAGAGACAGGTGGCTGAAGGGGGTGGAAGAGAGCGTGAAGAAGAGAGGAGAAGACTGGACAAGGGTGGAGGCTGAGAGATGGTGGGAAGACAGAAGACGTTGGAGAGGCTTGTGTTCCAAACAGACCCGGCCAGTGGCTGGAAACTGTGCAAGATGATGATGATGAGATTAATATTTTCCTCCGCAAGTGGCTGTCGCTTCGGCGGCTGTGTGTGTAAAGCAGTGGTTTTTAACTGGTGATCCGCGGACCAAAGGTGGTCCGCGAGTGCCTCGGGAGTGGTCCGCGGGAGAAAAGGGTCCACCAACACGTATAAAAAAGTGGCCAATAAATGGGGATTTCGGAAACGAGGTGCGTTGAACGAGAATCATCCGAATGTATTCGCGGCGATGACTTATTAGGTTTTGAATTGAGTTATCTTAAAAGAAGGGTTATTTAGGAAGGGTTACAACTGATACGGTGTATTGGGGGGTAGGGGTGGTCCATACATGATTCAGTTTTAGGCTGAGTGGTCCGCAGACTTCTACGGGTTAAGAACCACTGGTATAAAGTAATAGTTTCGTATCAATTGAATATTGTGTAAGTTTACATTAGTGTGATTTATTTTCTTAAATAATTGTGGGGTGGATACTGTGGTCATAGAGGACGTAGTCGGTCACTGACCTTATCGTAGTTGTTGCGCCTTATGAACTCGTGAGTGGTTACTTCCATGGCTTAGCAGCAGCAGCTTTAGTTTGTTAATTTTTTTTTTTTTTTTTTTTACGAGGGACTGTGGAAAAATCTTCAAAAGAAACATGTGAAGGGTCCGCACTTCACAGTAGTGTGGGATTCTTACCCACTAAAAACCACCTCCCTTTTCCCACGATGTGTTCATCACCCCGGAACCGCTCTCGCATTACTTCAGGGTGATGTCGTGCTTACTTAGTCATTCAGACTTCTTCTTTCTTCATTTTTTCTTAAGGATGTTCGAACGCATCCATTTCCCTCTTCTTCTGGCGCAGGACACATTCTATGTAAATAGCTATCTGATTCCATGTTTGATCATTTCGGAGCATCATCTGTAGGATGTTTTCCGGCGTGATTGCCCCTATAGAAGCTTGCAGATCTCTTCTATGTGTTGACCAGCGTTCACACACAAAGAATGTGTGGAGCGCATCATCCTCTTCATTACAATAATGACACAAAGGATTATTAGCCACGCCTATATGATGCAGGAATCTCCGAAAATATCCATGGCCTGTTAGGAACTGTGTCAAATAATAATTGACCTCTCCGTGGTTTCGATCAACCCAGTCAGCCAGACGCGGAATAAGTTTCTTTGTCTATCGACCTCGTGTCTCATCATCCCACTTCTGTTGCCATCGTTCCATACAATGGTTGTGTGCAGACGTCTTTGCCTGGTGTATGTCCAGTTCTTCTTTGGTGCGCCAAACTTCCTGACGCTCTAAGGCAAGCAAATCAATTGGTGCTACTCCCGCTACCGCTAGAACAGCAGGCTCTGAAACAGTGCGATATGCACATGAGATCCTCAGTGCTCCTCTTCGTTGTACTGCTGCTATCCTTTTACGATATTTCTCGAACCGTAAGGACTCAGCCCAGATCTCAGCTCCATAGAGTAATATGGACTGGACTGTTGTCATCAGGAGACGTCGTTTGCTAGGCTTCGGACCTTTAATATTACCCATTAATCGGCTCAAAGCGGTCAAGATATTTGCTGCTTTATCCGTCACTCTTTGAATATGGGCCCAGAATGTGAGCTTCGTATCTAGCGTCACACCCAAGTACTTCGTACTCCTTGATGAATTAATCATCGTCCCTCCCACTTGCATTGGTACAAGAGTGTTGATTCTCCTTCTCGTCAGCACAACAATCTCCGTTTTATGGTCTGCTAATGACAGCTTATGTTCCGTCATCCAATCTGTGACACGTCGCATTACCTGATTGAGTTTCAGTTGCGCCAGCTCTATATCACGAGCCACAATCAGAGCAGCAACATCATCAGCATATCCTACCAATATTGCATCTTCGGGCATCTTCAGCCGAAGCAGGCCATCGTATGCAATATTCCAGAGATCTGGCCCAAGAATAGATCCTTGAGCTGCCCCAGCGGTTAATCTTTTAGTCCTATGTCCTTCCTCGGTATCGTACTGCAAAATACGGTCCTTTAGATAATCCCTCATTATCCGCATGAGGTATCTCGGTAGTCTAAATTTATCTTGAAGTGCCACCAAAATGTCACTCCACTGGGCAGAGTTAAAGGCATTCTTCACATCTAGAGTCACAAGTAGCGTAACTTTTCGAGAGTAATGGTTACCCATCTGAGCTCTGTTTGCAGTCTCTACAACTACCCGCACAGCATCTATAGTCGAGTGCCCTTTCCGAAAGCCGTATAGTTGGGCAGATAGATCTCCAGCTGATTGAACTGCCATCAATATTCTAGGCTGTAATAGTTTTTCTAATCCTTTTCGAGCCGTATCCAGCATACATAATGGCCTGTATGATGAAGGCAAATTTCCTCCCAATTTTCCTTTACTAATAAGAACTAGTCTGGCCTTCTTCCAGCAGGCACTAAAACGCCTGCCTTCAGACATGCGTTATACATGTTCAAAAGGAGTCGCGGGCAAGCTCTTGCTGCCTCCTTAAGTGCTTCTGCTGGAATCCCATCTGGTCCAGGAGCCTTCTTGTTCCTGATAGAATTAATCGCTTTCAATAATTCTTCCTCGGTGAACAATGGTATTTCTTCAATATCAATGCAATCATCAGCTTCATCAATCCTCTCCGGATGTTCCGGAAACAGCTTACTGACTATTTCGTCCATAGTGTGTGCATCCATTATCGGATTAGAAAAAGTTCCAAGTTTCTTCAATACAATCTTATATCCTAGTCCCCAAGGATCGCTGTCAACTTCTTTGACCATTTCCCACCATTCGTCAGCTTTACTTCTTTTAATTGCATCCCGAAGCGCCTTTCTTTCTGATTTGTGGTCTTCGGAGAATAAGGCTGCCTCTTCTCTTCCTCTCGCTCTATGTGCCCTTCGTCTCATCCTCAGGCAGTGTCGCCTCATATCAGCAATTTCCTCCGTCCACCAGTATGCTGGCTGTTTGTGTTTTCGCGTTTTCTTCCTGCACATGGATTTATTGCAGGATTGATGAATAAGCAACATAGTGTTCTCTACCCAATTATCCGCCGCCTCTCTCTCCTCAAATGAAAAGCAACTCGTTTCAACTTTCACCATTCCTCTCTGTATTACCTCACAGAACTTTTCTTTATCCATATTTGTGGGATTCCAGTATGATGGTTTGCGTATGACAGCGCTTTGTTGTCGATTTTGCTGAAGTACACAGAAAGTAACATACTGATGATCGCTTCCTGTGTAGTCCTCAATCACCCGCCATTCAGATATTCTTGACAAAAAATCGTCTGACGCTAAAGTCACATCTGGTATGGTTCCATTGCAGCCAGGTCGTCGAAAGGTAGGCGTATTTCCAACATTTACGGTCGACAATCCTAACCTTGCAGCCATTTCCAGTATACGACGTCCTCTGGAATCTACATCCGGCATACCCCATTCCAAGGGGGTATTGAAATCTCCAGCTACAATAAGGTTATTTCCCATACCACGCAATGTGTCCTCAAGGCTATCCAACTTGTTCTGGAAATCAGCAATGGGCTCGTTCGGAGTGAAGTAACAGCTCACGTACGTAAGCGTGCCATTCTTAACCCAGACGAAACCATCCTTAGAACCTTGATCTGTCACTGGATATTTTCCCAGATCCGGAATGAAAATTGCGGCTGTTCCAAGGTTGTCCGCAAACCACCCATGATGGTCCCTGTTCTGATATTGCTCACTCAGGAGAAAAATATCCACTTCCATTTCAAATGCCAATTGCGTCAAGAGATCATTGGCAGTCAAACTTCTGTGAACATTTCCTTGAAGAACTCTCACCATTTTTTGCCGATTTTAACCTTCTCGAGAGCATCCCTAAACACTATACAGGCGCCTGAACCAGGAACATGGTTCCGTTTGGTGTCATGAACCTCCTTCTCCGTGCATAGCACACATCGTGCTTCACCTTTACAGTCTGATGCTTTATGTCTAGCATCTCCACACTTGTAACAGACTTTGCTCCTATCAGGGCCATTACAATTCCTTGCAAGATGTCCATATGACAAACAACGGAAACAGCGAGTTACCATTGCTCTCTCCCTTACCCTACCATATATCCATCCCACTTTCATTCTCCCCTCTTCCAGAAGTTTACCGGCATCTTGCTCTGCTAAATGTATAATAGCCATTTTCTGACTTCTGCTATTGGGTTCCGTGACAAAGATTTTGACTTCTCCGCTAAGTGTTTTAATGTCCCGTCTGACCGCCTCCTCCACATCTGCAATAGTCGTGATGCAGTCTAAGTCCCGCACCTCCAGAGTTATTCGGGGGGTCGAAGTTCTGACATCTTCATCCTGACCAAGAGCCTCTCTCAACGATTTGTTGAGGTTTCCTCGACCCTCACACGTCGTAGATTTGTTCAAGAAGAACATCTCCAGACCTGGTCTTCCTAATTGACTTAATGTCCACGCCACTGTCCTCTGGTTTGACCTTGCTACGGATATCTTTAAGTACATCCGCAAAGGATCTGTCTTTTGCTGGCTGAATAAGAACAGCTTCAAGGCGCCTTCTTGGTTTAGGCCTCTTCCCTTCTTCCTTTCTTGCAGGGTTCATGACCACAGTTTGAACCTCTTCTACTCGCTGCTGAGTATTTTCAATTTCATTACTCTGTTGTTTCCTCTTCTTCTTGGGTTGAACTCTTGTCCATTCCTCCTTTTCAGTGTTCTCTGGAATTGTTCCCGAAGATATCGGAGACAATTCCTCCGCTCTTGAAGAAAGGTCCTTTTTTTGAAGCAACAGCAACTCTCTGGCTTTCTTCCAGGATCTCCGACTAGTACTCCCTGCATCTAAAGCCTCCTGCAATTTTTTCAACCCAACTTGAATCTCCAGCTTCATATTCCTTTGGGGGATAGCCAAAATGCTCTCCAAAAACGCCTTAGCAATGTCAAGATACTCCTGTTCTTTGTTTTCATTGTCCGATATCTGCTGTCTTAAGACGGCGAACTTATCGGCATCCAATGCTCCTTGACTCAGTATTTCCTCCATGGCAATGCTACGGGTTAAAAATGTCCGCCGAAACAGAGAGATCTAAACGCCCTTGCCGCCTCCTGGCGACAGAACCTTAACTACTACTAATACCAGACGGCTTTGGAAGTTACGGCAAGACCTTGTACTAACAATACCCTAACCTCTACTTGGACCAAAGATGATATTTCGAGCTCGTTTGTTTGAGATGATACTACCACTACTTAACCTCAAATTGGTTATGACATTACAATATACAAGCGATAAAATAACCAAAAATGTATTTTGCACCAACAACAGAGATATTTATATTAACTGAAATGTACACCGACCTGTTCCCAATTATAACACAAACCAATGATACCTTCTTATCATGCAAATGCTCATTTTATACACACCAAATCATCAACACCACTATCGTAATCATGGCACCTAACAATCAAAAAACTTAGTTTGTTAATAATAATAATAATAATAATAATAATAATAATAATAATAATTATTATTATTATTATTATTATTACCGTATTATATAAAAGAGTTTTAAGTTCTTAAATATAGCATTAGGAAGGAAGAAAGACCGCCAGTGGGTTAGTTTTTCCAGTGTGAAATATTGTAGATAAACCTATAGTAGATTTGGATGTTTAAAATAAAAATAATAAGTTGATATTAATACGCCTCGCTATGGGGGAATTATGATTGTATGTGTGATCGTAGTGTAGCGTATGAGGTGAATGTTGAGTAGGTATCCTGTGAGTGGCAGTATTTCAATGAGTTACTGTGGCGGGATATGAGCTGGTCTGTGACTGGCCGATTGTGTTTAGGTCTTTATGGTGTGTCCCCTGAATAAAACGAACTCTAACACCAGATAGAGGAACAGACCACGGGCGATCAGAATGAAGCGAGCCATGTGGACAATCACCCACCGCACCGGACGCCTCGTCAAAGCCCCACTTTATCACTTGCCACTCGTTAGCATGGGAGCTAACTTATGGGCACCCAGCCAAACATTCCACACGCTCAAACCGTGGCGCGTGTACCTCCGGCGGCATGCTGAGCTTCTATGCCCAGCGTCGCGGGTTCAAACGTCGTCGTATTTTAAGAGCGTTAAAATCCCTTAGTATGCCTTCCTTCGGAGGGGAAGTAAAGCCGGCGGTACCATGTCATACATTTATGGCATGTAAAAGAACCTTCTACTAATTACACATGTTGCTTTCTTTCTTTATTTCTTTCTTCATCGTTTATCCTCCAGGATTGGTTTTTCCCATGGACTAAGCGAGGGATCCCACCTCTACCGCCACTGAGGGCAGTGTCCTGGAGCTTGGGACTCTGAGTCGTGGATACAACTGGGGTGTGTGACCATCACTACGCCCAGGCGGCCTCACCTGTAAAGCAAACAGGGGCCTGATGAAGGGATGGGAAGAGTGGGAAGGTTAGGCAAGGAAGTGGGAAGGAGGCGCCGTGGCCTTACCGTAGCTACCATCCCGGCATTTGCCCGAGGACGAAGTGGAAACCACAGAAAACCACTTCGAGGATGCCTGAGGTGGGAATCGAACCCCCTGTACTTATTTAAACCACCCGAGGCTGAGTAGATCCCGTACCAGTCCTCATAATATTTTTCAAATTTCTTGGCAGAGCCGGGAATCGAACCTCAGACCTCCGGGGTGGCAGCTAAGCACGCTGACCACTACGCAACAGAGGCAACTAATTACACTTGTGTGAAGCTGAATTATAGGTTAGATTTGACTAACACTCTTAGGTCCCAAGGTTCGTCGCCAGGAGCCGACTGCGGTGGCATCTAGTACCCAAGTTCAGAACTAGTTGTCGTTGACGGTGGCGTTTGGTAGCAAAAGTTGGAACTACTTGAAAATTGAATGTCTGCAGTCCTTACTTGAATTAAAAACAGTTAACGCACACTAATACAGCCATCACAATTAACACCGGTTATCAGACAGATTCTGCACACACCCAAAGTACACGGGGCTACATGACTGTGTTGTCGCAGCCCCTAAACTGAGGAACCAACCAACCATCGCTCTCCTCTATGGAATACCACTAGAGTCAATGACGTAGCACATTTCGTGAAGGCCTAACCGCAAGTTAAGTACAAAGGTGTCTTGGTTCTGAAATCAGACTATTACAGTGAGGACCATCCCCATAGAACGGAGCCTCGGATGCGCCGTGTGACGTGTGGGCCACTGTGCCTAGCAGCAGCATAGCGCCCAACTAGATCAACACATTTACACTTTTTAACGTATTTAATAATCATAATTTCAGGGGCAGATGATCTCGTAGTTCCGCCCCTCAAAACCTCAATAGCTAACTATATTAATATCGTATGGCCTTGGGTGCCGGGTGCAAGCGTTGTTATTTGCCACCCAGAGGTCAGCTTGCATGTCGAATTTTGTTGTTCCTTGGAGCACTATGAAAGTCAAGGAGGTTAGATATCTAAGCTCCTTGACACGATAGCGCTTTCTAGTAGAGAATGGAGGAACTTTTGTGTTGGCGGAAAATCCCGAGATTAATTTTGCCATTATGAACACGGTCTACTGAATTCAAAGGGGTTCTTTGATATGCCAACATCGTATGACATGCGTGTCGTGATTTTTGTCGCCTTTCAAAAAAATCACTTAGCACGGCCAGGAGCGAACCTGCAAGCTTGGGGTTGGTAGTCCGACCGATAACCACTCACCCACGCGTGAATACATGGGGGAGGTTCAAAAATCGACTAAAAAGTGATTACGTGATATGTAGATGGCCCCTTACCAGTATAAACTCATTGGGAGCTTGTTGAGGTGTACGGCTCCTGTGATGGACGTCCTTGGACGGTCATAACAGTGCACATCTATCCTGGTGTCCACCTGTTTTCGTGTTATGCCATTCGCGCCCTTGAAAACCAGGTAAAATCCCTTTCCTAAGATGGCCGAGGTGGAAGCGAACTCACCTTTCCTCAAATTTTCTTTCCGGGGCCAACCTTGAAACCAGATTTAAATTGTCATATAGGCTTTCACGGTCATACTCCAGCAATCTATCCTGATGTTTCCGGACCGGGCAGGAACACCAAGTGATTATTATTATTATTATTTATCGTATGATGATACAGAGTTAAAATAAAAGTTATATACACTACAAGTTATATATACAGTTATATACATAGTCATAAATACAAGTTCTTGCTTTAAATTTCTAAATCCAGGCCATCAATCCACTGAAGTGCCTCAGAAGATGCATGATGAATGTCACCTACTGATCCTTGGAACGCTTGTTGCGGACATTCACCAACAATATGTTCGATGGTTTGCAGGGTGAGAAGGGAAGACCCCCCCCCCACACACACTTTGTACCTGTGCTGCCGTATTCACCGTGGCCCACATTTTAACCGAGTGAAGACAAACACTCGATCTTACGTGGACTTTTTTTTAAAGTTCCGATGGACTGTATAAAAATAACAGATTGACAGACCAAACCGATTTTCCTACTAAATGTTTGCTTGTTTTATTCTTATGCCTCAACATAATCGTCAAAACGATTGAAACATTTGTTTTATCTTTACGCCAGCCCTCGGCAAAAAATTCACTTAGGTGGGTACTTCTGGAGAGTCTCCTGAAAGTTTTCCTTTTTGGCGAGGCGTTACCGCCCAACCATACCTTCAATTCTCGAAAAAGGTGAAAACCATTCAATGCAGGTTTGGACTAAATGGCAGATGGTCCAAAACTTCACACTTGAGTTCTTTGAAAAGTCTATCATAACGTTGGCACAGTGCGGTCGTGAATTCTTTGCCGAGGGCATTGGAAAGCTGGTGTAACGATACGACAAATGTTTCAATCGTTTTGGCGATTATGTTGAGACATAAGAATAAAACAAGCAAACATTTAGTAGTAAAATCAGTTTGGTCTGTCAATCTGTTATTTTTATACAGTCCATCGGAACCATCCCTCTTATATGAGCCAATGACGTGTTGGCTGCTGATCTCGTCACCCGCTTTATGAGTGAGAGTGGGTTAGATCCAGCAATCTAGAGTATTCAAGAGTATATTTACTTTAAGAACTTATTCCGTTTTGAAATGATGATGAATTTTCCCCCCGTAATGTTTGCTTATTATTATTATTATTATTATTATTATTATTATTATTCTTTATTTGTTTCATCCAACTTTGGGACATGAAATCAATCACTTTTTATTGTTTTGAGCTTTCCTTTGGGTCCAGTATTTCCTCATCCTTTGAGATCTTGCTTCCTTTCTTCGGCAGAGATGTGGATCGTACGCTTTTGTTTGAGTTTCACTTGGGACCGTTGCTTCTTATCCTTGGTGATAGTTTTGGCTGTTTTGTCCATGAGCATGGTGTCTGTAATTTGGAGTTCAACGAGGTCTTTCTCAATTTCCTTAAACCAACAAGTTTTTTTTATTACGGAAGTGGTCGAAGAACTTTTTGGATAATCTATTTGAATTCATACGGAGGATGTGCCCATAAAAATCAATTCTCCGTTTTTTTAATTGTGTCCGAGAGTTTTTCAGGTTTTTGGTAAAGAGTTTCGTTCCTTACATGGATTAATTTGTTGTTATGAAATTTGGGGCCTAAGATTTTGCGTATTATCTTTCTTTCCTTGACCTCCAGCCTTTCAAGCGGCCCCTGGGTGGTGAGAGACAATGTTTCGGCTGCATATAAGGCTTCTGGTTTAATTACCGTGTTATAATGGTATTTCAGGAGAGAGACTTCTTGTTATAAGTGTCCTTCGTAAATTGGAAGGCCAATTCAACTTTATTTCTCCTAGATTCCATTGCCTTTTTCTCTAGCGCATTCCAGCCGATCCATTCCCCAATATATTTAAATTATTTGACGATGTCTATGTATTGTTTGCCCACTTGAAGCTTTTTTTGGTGTTTTTTTTATGTTCGTCATTATTTTGGTCTTTTCAACTGAGATTTTGAGACCCATTTTTAACGATTGCCTCTGGAGTTGGAGGATTTGTTGCTTGGCTTCTTCCCATGTCATCAGAAAAAGCTAAACAATTGACCTTAATTATTATTATTGTTTTATTAAATTTAGGCATTTTCAAAAAATCATATTTAGGCACCAAACTCCAAATTTTAAATTCATCTAAATTTGCATAATTTTATATTTGTTAAGAGGGGCAGATGACCTCGCTGTTTCGCCCTAACCACACTGCCCGCTGAAGAGCTTAACTTGGTGCACCTAGGCAAAATCCCGCAAATGACATGGAACATACGTAAAAGGATTGCTGGAGGAGATTAAAGGTTTTAGCTGAGCCGAGAATCAAACTACGGACCTTCGTGACTGGAGTATTAATACTCGCCTCTAAAGTAGACCACATAAGGTAGCTCGAAACACAAACGCTGTGGAAATTCATCACGACAGGTCCTATCGCCTTTAAAAGCTATTTGTTTGGACGGAGGGTGTAGGATAATCAGCTCATTCCCCCGGATACCCGGACTGATCGACTTCAATTCAATGAAATTCCAATTTAAACGCACTGGGGAGGAAAATTGATTCTTACGAAGGAGTTTCCAATCTTTTCAGGAGAAGAGACACAACTCGTACTAAAGACTGGCTCTAATGCTATACAGGCAAAATTTAGTAGGCTACGTGAATATCTTAAAAAAGACAAGTAATTCCGTGACGAATTAAAGACCCTACTTTTCTTAGAATTTTAGATTCATACCAATGAATTCTAACTGAATAATGACGAAGTTAAGTATTTTCTTTTTCGTGTGGCCTCCTGAGAGGCTGAGTGCAGGTCTTTCTAGCCGACTCCAAAGATGGAATGATGAAGATGAATGAAACTGGGCAAGGATGTGGAAGGAAGTGGCCGTGGCCTGCCAGAAGGTACCGTCCCAGCATTTGCATGGTTTTATTTATCGTATGGCTTTTAGTGCCGGGAGTGTCCGAGGACATGTTGGGCTCGCCTGAGTCTGTAGCTGCTTCCAGCGGACACCCTAAAGGGTGAGCTACAAGATCCGTTCAATTTCAAGTAGTTCTAACTTTCGCCACCAGATATCAATGATACCTAGTGGCGAACGTTGGAACTTTGATAGAGCGTTCTGACGAAATCTAACCTAACAAATTTTGCTTTACACATGTTTAGTCTGTGAAAGGATCTTTTACATGCCATAAATCTATGACATGGGACCGCCGGCTTTACTTCCCCTCCGAAGGAAGGCATACTGAAGGATTTTTAACGCTCTTAAAAAATCCGACGACTTCGGCCGGGTTTGGACCCGCTATCTTGAGCACAGCAGTTCAGCATGCTACCGACTACGCCACGGAAACCACGGAAACCCATTTCAAGGAAGTCCGTCGGTGGGGCTCGAACACACGCGTCTACCGAGTCAGCAGAGAGCTTGGCCCTATAACTAGAGCATCCGGATGACTGTTATCCGAATCTACTGACATTACAGTGAAATGAAAGTCCACAGCCTGCTTCCAGTCTCCGACCGGGTCAGGAATGGAATGAATGAAGCCCCCATCTAGCGGCGAGGATATGGACTGTGCCGGCTGCCGAGGCCTGACGCACTCCTCTGGGGCAATGATTAAATGAATGACAGATGAAATGAAATGATAGTGGAGAGTGTTGCTGGAATGAAATTTTGACAGGGAAAACCGGAGTACCCGGAGAAAAACCTGTCTGCCTCCGTTTTGTCCAGCACAGATCTCACATGGAGTGACCGGGATTTGAACCACGGACCCAGCGGTGAGAGGCCGGCGTGCTGCCGCCTAAGCCACGGAGGCTTGACATTACAGTAATATTTTTAATTTATTAGAAAACGCATAAATTACTAAAGTTACACCTTTAGACATTTGAGGAGAAAGTCTTTCCCTTAGGCTTTGTGTGCCATGTGCTATGTCTAAAATGAATGTTACACAGCCAGAATTGCAACCCTTTCCTGTTCAGAGTGTTAATTATGCTTAATGACATAATTTGAATGAGATTAGCTTTCATTTGTCACGAAAAGAACATAAGGGAAAAATATGATATGTCATAATAAAGATCCGGGTCCTAATAATGATATCCAACAAGTTCGGATTGTTGGTTGGTTCCTCAGTTTAGGGGCTGCGACAATGCGGTCATGTAGCCCCGTGTACTTTGTGTGTGTGTGTAGAATCTGTCTGATAACCGGTGTTAATTGTGATGACTGTATTAGTGTGTGTATCTGTGATTCAGGTTGAAGGACTGCAGACGATTAATTTCTTCAAGTAGTTCCTACCTTTGCCACCAAATGCTACCATCCATGACACCTAGCTGCGGATTGGCTACTAAATGCCATCGCAGTCAGCACTTGGCGGCGAACGTTGGAACTAATATAGCGTTATCAAACTAACCTAAAAATTTTAGCTTCCACAACTGTAGTTCCTTTTACATGCCATAAATCTATGACATGGGACCGTTGGCTTTACTTCCCCTCCGAAGGAAGGCATACTGAGGGATTTTAACGCTCTTAAAAAATCCGACGACTTCGGCCGGGTGTGAACCAGCGACCTTGGGCATAGAAGCTCAGCATGCTACCGACTACGCCACTGAAGCCGCTATTCAGTAAGTTCGGATTGTATTCTAAAAACAATCCGCAAATTTTCTCCGAACAGCTTGTCCGCTATCCCCACAGCCATGCAAACTATATCCTCGGTTTTAACTGCAGATATCCGCATCCGCAACGCTGCGCTTTAGCGAGCGTAGCCACCGCTGTCGGTATTAAGTTGGTAATACTGGCATTTATTATTTGTTCAAAATACAGGGTGATTCAAAAAGAATACCACAACTTTAAAAATGTGTATTTAATGAAAGAAACATAATATAACCTTCTGTTATACATCATTTCAAGGAGTATTTAAAAAGTTTTTTTTCACTCAAAAACAAGTTCAGAGATGTTCAATATGGCCCCCTTCAGACACCGAGCAATATCAAGCCGATACTCCAACTCGTTCCACACTCTCTGTAGCATATCAGGCGTAACAGTTTGGATAGCTGCTGTTATTTCTTGTTTCAAATCATCAATGGTGGCTGGGAGAGGTGGCCGAAACACCATATCCTTAACATACCCCCATAAGAAAAAATCGCACGGGGTAAGATCAGGGCTTCTTGGAGGCCAGTGATGAAGTGCTCTGTCACGGGCTGCCTGGCGGCCGATCCATCGCCTTGGGTGGTTGACGTTCAGGTAGTTACGGACAGATAAGTGCCAATGTGGTGGCGCTCCATCCTGCTGAAATATGAATTGTTGTGCTTCTTGTTCGGGCTGAGGGAACAGCCAATTCTCTAACATCTCCAGATACTGTTGTCCAGTTACAGTAGCACCTTTGAAGAAAAAGGGACCAAAAACTTTAATGGCTGAAGTGGCACAGAAAACGTTCACCTTAGGCGAGTCACGTTCATGCTGAATTGTTTCCCGCAGATTCTCAGTGCCCCATATATAGACATCGTGACGGTTGACTTTCCCGTTAGTGTGGAAAGTTGCTTCATCACTAAACACAATCTTTGAAACGAAAGATTCATCTGTTTCCATTTGAGCAAGGATAAAATCACAGAAATCGATTCTTTTAAACTTATCAGCTGCAGACAGTGCTTGAACCAATTTCAGACGATAAGGTTTCATAACTAACCTTTTTCGTAGGACTCTCCATACAGTTGATTGTGGAATTTGCAGCTCTTTGCTAGCTCTGCGAGTCGATTTTCCTGGGCTGCGAACAAATGCTTGCTGGATGCGTGCTACATTTTCATCACTCGTTCTCGGCCGTCCAGAACTTTTCCCTTTGCACAAACACCCATTCTCTGTAAACTGTTTCTACCAACGTTTAATACACCACCTATCAGGAGGTTGAACACCATACTTCGTTCGAAATGCACGCTGAACAACTGTCGTCGATTCACTTCTGCCGTACTCAATAACACAAAAAGCTTTCTGTTGAGCGGTCGCCATCTTAGCATCAACTGACGCTGACGCCTAGTCAACAGCGCCTCAAGCGAACAAATGTACAACTAAATGAAATTTATAGCTCCCTTAATTCGCCGACAGATAGTGCTTAGCTCTGCCTTTTTTCGCTGCAGAGTTTTAAATTCCTAAAGTTGTGGTATTCTTTTTGAATCACCCTGTACACCTGAAATATTATAGTCTAATAGAGCACTACAATTTGTTTATTATAATTTCCTTCCACGCATTCTGAGATACTGAGAGTCTAAGGCTCAAATGCTCAAAGAGAGTTATTGGGTAGTTGGTAGGCCTGCTGCCACTGAAATTGCACACAAATATATCCCTTAACGGCATACACTATATAAAATTTGTTAGTTATCCTTTATATGTTATGGACGTTAGATGCTCTTAAACATTGAACCTATCAGCATGCGTAGAATTACGTTGGCAACACTGTCGCGAATGGGTTGCTCGAAGTGAAGCAGCAAAATTATCGTCTATATTGTGCCCTTTCGTGCAAGAAATATGCAAATCACTGTCCAACTGCTCAGTCTGTATCTTTCCGGGTCATAGAACGTCCTCCCATTGAGTGATTCACACATTATAGGATCAAGCTTAGGATAACACTTCAATGAAATGAAATTCAACATCCTACTATAAAACTATTTAATTATCAAAATTAGGCGCTACAAATACACACAAATAAACTGAATCACCTTCACATTTGTTCTAATGAACAAGGAACAAATACAACAATAATCAAAAAAATCAATATTTGAGGTTCCACTGAACCCTAAATAAAATTATCAAAACTACTCTCACTTCCATTTAGCAACACTACAAAATTCTTTCAAAACGAGCTCTAAAAGTCTCGGTAAAAATTATTATATATAATTTTCTATTTAAAAACACACTAAATATTCTTATTTGAATATTTTATAAATTTGAGCTAATGTTAATTAAAAAAATGGTGTCAACAATTACCATTTATATGGGTACCACATGCTATTCACACTATATAATCCCTCTTTCCAACACTACCAAATCGTATTTGTCTTCGGGAACCTCATGCACCACAATCTTTGGAAACTACTGATTTACTCAACTCAAAGTAGACTCCCAGCTACCTGATATTTCCAACAATAACTTGGGAACAATAACATTTATCAAGCAACAATACAAAGGGATTTTTATTATTGTCTCACTGACAATCTAATTATTCATGAAGTACGGATCTATAGATCTATAGATAGATGCAGCGGTAAGGATAAATAATCATAGCAAAACTCGGTACAAATTACCGGTCCATTAAGAAGTTTATTACAGCAGAACGCAGACGGTGTCTGGTTCTGCTACTGGCCTACCCCAACAGTGGCCTTCATTAAGAAAACGTCGAGACACTTCAGGCGAGGACGGGCGAGGACAAGTCAATGCTTCCTCCCTCCTGGACGGTACTTTACAACAGCTTTCAAACAAGCGTGACTTCTGAGACTTGGAAAGGCGACACATCACATTCATTTAACAAAACAATCTGAAGTTCTAATGACCTATTTCTGTGGCTCAGGTATAATTATAATTTCGGAGCTTTATCACTGGCAAGTAAGAACTCAATAAAACCAATAATAATTAAGGGGCTTTCGACGTGAGAGAACTCCGGTTCGATTCTCTGGCCAACCTCTAGGATATTTCCATTTTTGAGGAATTAGGGCTAACACCTGGAGCGAGGGTATCTGACCACTCGTCCGAATAATAATAGTGACTTTTGGAAAGGTATTCGCACGCAATTCCGCGCTTGACAGTAAACTTAGCACCCTTTAAAATTTGTCATTACAAACACACACATAATCATTTACTCTATCCAGCTGATCCCCGTAATTATAATCTCCTGGCATTATTCTCACCGCATTTATAGCGTGACCATTCATAATATAAGCGCTCATTGGCGACAATCAATACATTCGTGATGCCTTTCAAAGCCCAATATTTATTCCAACATGATTAATTTCTTCGTCCAAAAATAATAGTTTTGCCTTTAACTTAATCTTGACTTTCCATTTACAAGAACACAACTGGTTCAATAAATATCATTATCATTATTATAATCTTAGCCCACAACGGCTCATATTTGAATATTACCTCAATAATTTGTTCATTCATTACATTATTCTTATCATTTTTATTTTTCACTTACTGGTATTCCACTGAATACGATTTCTTTTGATTACACATTTACATTTTAGTAATTTTTACTTTAATTTTAGATCCCGCACTTCTCATTATCACACAGTTTTACATCCCTGATTTTCAATACTGGAGAATACTTTCTCCATGGTTATTATTGTTACACGAGATTCCTGAATCCAAAACACATAATAAAATTTGGTGTTACTTACATGAATTATCGGCCAAACTGTCCGGATTCCAGCGGAGCAACATTTGGCCCACACTAAATTTCTCACTCCATGGTGACACACATATTATCACTAATTAAATTGCCCTCTATTTTACACACATTTAAATTAATATGAGGGATTACACTCATTTTTCACAACACTAAAAAAATCACTAAAATATAAATTTCACTAATAATTATATTTACATACAGACTTTCACTTTGTGGCATCAAACACTGCCTGACACACGTGAATTCTTTTCGATCCAAATCCTAGGGGTGCAAGTTTCGACCGCTGCCTTCTACTTCCTATTTGGATAATGACAGTCTCGTACGAATTTCCTCTCCTTGGATACGAATATTCTCCTGATACTGGTGTTGAATTTATCGGCACTTACAGTACTGCACGATAATATTGTCTCTTCCAGTATGCAATTGTCTATGTAGTAAACGGTCTATGGTTTACATTTACCCCTGAAGTCACTATACTGCGCTCGACAATTGTCTTTAGTACTTTGCGTCTGAACTGAATTCTGACGACTATTGTCATTTCTTGATGGAATACTTCCCAGTAATTCCACGTGGCCACTGATGTCTATTCGTAGACTCCTAACTCTATCGCCACTTGTCACGCTAATCTCCTCAATTCAGGAAAATTAGGTGTTTGCAATGTTTGACCCTACTGTGGTTATTTAACGCACTGGGAAAAACGTTTAGAGTTTCCACTCTCTGCTGATGTCTCGTATACTTTCGAGATACTACGATGTAACTTAAAATACTAGTGTCTGGGCTTCGATTACCCTCGCCGGCTAACGTATGTTGCTCACCGTTTCAAACTTGGCCTAAGTCTGTAGACTATTAATTGTTCGAAGTTTTGACGATACTTTCCTTTTGAAAAGAACTTCAATGTTTTTAAGGCGCGGCGACACTGATGGACGTTGGATAGTACTTCTCTTAAGAGTATTTCGCGTTGTGATACAGATTCGAGTCCCAACGGACTGAATAAAACTGCCGGTGCTGATGAACAGCACGACCGTACGTGGTCTGATGATTACTGCATGTACTGTTGAATACTTGTCAAACAGTATGACCTTCCCTGAGGTTAGTTGTAGGCTGAATGATTGTTGATCCAGCGTGCAGCGCTTCTGCGCTCACTGAGACTGAATTGTTGGTTGAAACAGAACCATGCGCTCCCGCGCCATTGGTAAACTGAATACTGCGTGATGCAGCACCTCCGTTCGAGGCCAGTTGTAAACTGCATTTGACACAGCCTCTCGCCCCACTGGGCTGACGAAAACTGCATGATTTCCCTTGGGCTCACGGCCTATATATTCGATTCTGGGGAAAATAAATAAATTTCTCATCTTCTCCACCGCCAATTTCCAAAATAATCGTCGTACGATGTTAAAAAAATATCTCTGAAAAGCTGAGGTTTTAAACGTCTCAACAATATCTAAGTTTCCAAGAATCGACCGTACAAACCTTTAATATTAATTCAAATGATATCTTCAATTATGTGGGCGGTGTCTTCGTTTTGTCCCCCACCACAAGATCCTGGTTCGGGAAATCACCAACTATGCAATGCTGATTGTGCATTTCTTTCTTGTACAATTACTATTGACTTTATCCACTCTAAAAATCTCTTTCCCTGGATAATTAACATTGCTGGAGTCCTTTCTTTAGTTTAATGCCCGCAAATGGCTTAATTTCAATTATTTCTCTGATTTCATGACTCCTCCCTTGAAGCGGCGATGCCATTTTACTGTCGAGTAAGGGCTATTTCCGAAACTCCATCTCTCTCAACTCAATGAAATATTTTCAAGTCTATATTTATCGAGTGCGTAACCTGGTCTCCGGTGACTGTTCATGACATCATCCTGCAGCTGTGGCCTGGCAATCTGTGGTTACACAACTTCTCCACGCGTCATGCAATATGATGCAGTATTACCCTCTCAACTAACTTCAGAACTCCGTTCTAAAGTCTGCATTCCTTCTTTTCTTTTCTGAAATACAAGGATACGGGTTCGATACTGTACCTCTCCCATGGGTTCAATATCTAGATACATATGTGCCAAATTTTTGAACTGTTTGCCTGCATACATTGAGACTACAGTTCTAAATTATGAAGAGCATTTATCAACAGTTGGTAGCCCTGGTTTTATCTCTTGAGATATACATTACACACACGAAATTTGGCTGAAATTCATTATGAATGTTACATTCTGTTGAACGTTGATCCTCTGCGCTAGCATAAAATTATGTTGGTAGCACCAGCTTTCACCATTTTCTCTAAATATGTCAAACACATCTAGGACTTTAAGTATGCAAAATTTGAAGTGTGATCCGTAAAAATATTCCAGGATAATGAATCTAGAGTTTAAAATACTTGAGATACAGTACACAGTTGGTAGCCCTGCTGACTCTTATAAAATTAAGCACAGTTATATTTCATAGAACATAAATTGGACATACAAATTTAAGTTAATTGTTGTTACGGTTACCGTGTTTAGAAAATAAATATCAGAATATAGTCAGCACCGACAGCGGTAGCTACACTCGCTAAAGCGCAGCGCTAAGCCATGGGGCCAAGCTCTTTGCGGACTCGGTAGACGCGTGGGTTTGATCCCCACCGTAGGCCGTCCTTGAAATGGTTTTTCCATTGTTTTCCATTTTCAACTCCAGGCAAATGCTCGGACGGTACCTTCTGACAGGCCACGGCCGCTTCCTTCCACATCCTTGCCCAGTTTCATTCACTATCATTCATTTCATCTCTCATTAACTCCTCTCATGAGGTTGACGTCAGGAAGGGCATCCGGCCGTAAAAACCATCCGTCATGAAGAATTCCATCGCACCTCATCCCCGACACCGTTCGAAAACGGGAATAACAAGTAGTTCCGAGAATAACTAAATTGCCTATTTTCATATATCCTCGATCAACACAAAAATACAACATACATATTTCAAGTTTGATTGCTGTAATAGATTAATAGATATTGAGAACCGTCTAAATATTTTGGATGGTCGCCATTTTGCATTTTAATATATGTAGGCCATAGAGTTATGTACTATTAGATGTGGATTATTGTGTACGTTCATTATTCAAACGTTGATTTCGATCGTATGATTAGAATACAAGAAATAAAACCTTAATTTTAAAATTTTGCACAGCCGACATCTTGAGGTTATGCAAACAACTAAATTAGATTTCAGCGCATTGCAATTTGTATAGTCATTTGCTGTACCAAGTTTTACTGCGTTCGGTTGGTTAAATCGCCAGAAAAGTCTATTTAAATGTGTCAACTTCGATAGGCCGCCATGTTCGTTTTGCAGTAAACAGGTTTTTGAAAGTCACATAGGTTAACGTCTAGTAGTGCCCTTTATCTCCGTACAAAATTTCAGGGTGATTTCAGACATAGTTTCGGAGATATACAATGCCCATGAAATATTTCGCACAGCTGCCATGTTGTATTGGTGAGACGTAATAAAATTTGAAGGGGACGGTCGGTGTCAGTCAAAATGGTGCTATGACTTCACCGAGTTTCATTGAAATCGCTCCAACCATTTAGAAGTTATTAGGGGGACACACATAAATTAAAATAGTCTAATAAGGGGTGGACATACTTTAGCCCCCACCCCTTATTGATCTAAATAAATGTACATATTGTAAACGCCATTTACCATTTACTTTTAGACACAGACTTTGATGGCTTCGGTGGCGTAGTCGGTAGCATGCTGAGCTTCTATGCCCAATATCGCGGGTTCTTACCCGGCCGAAGTCGTCGGATATTTTAAGAGCGTTAAAATCCCTCAGTATGCCTTCCTTCCGAGGGGAAGTAAAGCCGGCGGTCCCATGTCATAGATGTATGGCATGATAAAGAACCTTCCACTAACTACACTTGTGTGAAGCTAAAATTTGTAGGTTAGAATTGATAAGTCTCTATTAGTTCCAACGTTCGCCGCCAGATGTTGACTGCGATTCCATCTAGTAGCCAAGTCCGCAAGCTAGGTGTCGTAGACGGTAGCATTTGGGGGCAAAAGTAGGAACTACTTGAAATTATTGTCTGCAGTCCTTACTTGAATTTAAACAGATAACACACCCTAATACAGTCATCACAATTAACACCGGTTATCAGACAGATTCTACACACACCCAAAGTACACGGGGCTACATGACTGCGTTGTCGCAGCCCTTAAACTGAGGAACGACCCAACCGACATAGATTTAACGGCCTAAGTTTAAAGGATCTGATGATGAACGAAACTGGTCATCCAAGTGTATTTATTTATTTTATTAAAGTTCTTTCAGGTTTACAGAAACATCCTTTATTGGGTACAATGGTGTTGACAGATTGAAAAGCATTAACTTAGTTTCGATAATTAAGGCTAATTAGTCAACACGGTAGACTAATATCCGTGTATTTGAGTGTGTGTAATTTGTATGCTAACCTGTATTCTTGTGGTATCTTGTAGTATGTGTGTGGCTGTAATTATTAGGGTCGTGAGGTGTGTCTGAGGTATTGTTCATTGACATGATGAAGTGTTGAGCGGAAGAGGTGAGATGATCGACCCGCTATGGTAATGAGACAGGACCTGCTATTCTGGAACATCGCGTGATACGAAGTGACTCACCCATTCACATAGTGGTCTTAAAAAGTGGCATGTCCTTGACAAAATCGTTATTGATACCACGCGATGACAATGAAGGCAGTTAATGGCTGATATGTGACTATATAGAGGAAAACATTCAACGTCAATCGATTCTCTAAATGACAGTCATTCATCAGGCACAGCCCCCCCCCCCCCACGGGTAGGACGAAGGGCCCAGTCCCTGCCCTCTAAAGACCGATAAATGAACTAAAATACGAGGCACGTCCAGAAAGTAAGCTCCGTTTGGTAATAAAATTAAATTGTGTACAGATACAGAAAAAATATTTATTGCACAACATCTTACACCTCTTAAAGTACTTTTCCACATAACTGCCGAACTTTTGCAGGCATTTGTCATAGCGTGGCACAAGTTTTTGGATACCTTCTTCATAGAAGTTTGCCGCCGACCCGTATACGAGAGTGAAGACTCCCCTTAAGATATCCTACTGTTTGGCCACTACTGTTAGGCAAATTGCGTGCTTACCAGGAGAACTGCGTATGTTTAGGAGTTCTCCTGACCACATACGCAATTTGCCTAACAGTGATGGCCAAACAGTAGGATGTCTTAAGGGGAGTCTTCACTCTCGTTTACGGGTCGGCGGCAAACTTCTATGAAGAAGGTATCCAAAAACTTGTACCACGCTATGACAAATGCCTGCAAAAGTTCGGCAGTTATGTGGAAAAGTAGTTTAAGAGGTGTAGAATGTTGTGCAATAAATATTTTTTCTGTATCTGTACACAATTTAATTTTATTACCAAACGGAGCTTACTTTCTGGACGTGCCTCGTATGTTAATAAATAATATAGGCTATACCAGGAGAATCAGCTACCCTTGTTTTATGCAGCCCAACTAACGCTTGTTGTCAGGAAGGCTGCATCCAGTATGGTGCTAGTGCACTGGAAGCATATCCAGTATACGATACTGAACACTGTTATTACTTTTTCCCTCGTAATTGTAGGTCGCTTCCGTTGTGTAGTGGTCAGCGTGCTTAGCTGCCACTCCGGAGATGTGAGGTTCAATTCCCGGCTCTGTAACGAAATTTGAAAAGTGGTATGAGGACTGGAACGGGGTCTACTCAGCCTCGGGTGGTCCAAATGAGTAGAGCGGATTCGATTCCCACCTCAGCCATCCTCGAAGTAGTTTTCCGTGGTTTTCCACTTCGTCTTCGGGCAAATGCCGGGATGGTACTGCCCCCGAAAATTGAATTATTCTGGGACAAAATGAGAGTATTTTCCGTCCCCATGATTAAATTTAACCAGCAAATATAATTTCTGGAAGTGTGACACAGGAGGGTAGTGTTACAAGCTCGAGGCCGTGGGAGAGCCCGATCACGTGATATATTGCACAATGGACGCTTCTAGAAGGCTATATTTAGCATAGCAACAGCGAGTTTGGAAATTAATATTATAAATATTGTTATAAATTATGCTATTGGATCCCAGCCCAGAGTCAATGAGAAGAGGTCTTATTGATGACGGGATCAACTTAAAGTACATAATTTGGTGAAATTATGCATTTAGGCCCTTAGAAGAAGATTTTCTTATTTGGTAATGAAGAGAATATTAAAAGAAATTATGTCTGATACTTTAAAAACCGCAGATCGGTTAATCTACGCAGTAATAAGAATTAGTAATCTACGCGCTAAAATTATGGTGGGAGATTGATATGGCCGCCAAAATTTCGACTTGGAGGGGGAGATCCAAAGATCGAGGTTCTTATTCCAGCAGTCTTTGAAGAGTGAGGAAGTGTTTTTATTGGGATAACGGAGATCCCAAAGCTTTGTCAGAGTGCGACGACTAACGACTCGTGGAGACGCTAGGTTAGCAGTGTAGAACGTTGGAGATTACCGCACTTCCATTTTAAGCGAAGTTGTGAGGAACATTGAAGTTAGAATATCTCTTATATAATTGAGATTAGAGTTCAACTAAGTGAATATAGAGAAATAACAGGTCGAATACTACATTCTGCTGAAAGTCAAGCGTTCTAAGGTTTACCATTTCGACAATATAAGCCTGTTAGAACAGTTTTTCAAAAGTGTTGGAAATAAAGCTGAATATCATTTTAGTTGCAACGTGAAGTTGGCGAACGCAGTTCAAGTGAACAGTAGCGGAGAACTTTTAACATTGGCGCAGCAAATAAACATTATCATAATGACTATAATTATTCTTCAAGTGGATTCATTCAACATAATTAACATTGTTGATATGATGAACTAAATAGTTATGCGCCAGAGATATATTCGGTAACAGAAGTTAAGATACAACGATGGAATTTCGTTAGACGACGTATTCTTGAATTCAGACGTAGTCAGTCTACGAACACTAATGTAACATCAATTAGCAATAGAAATATTTCATTCACCATCTATATAAATATTTCTATAAATTATTTTCCAATGATGAGGCTGATATATATTTGCGACGGAGAATGAAGATTCTACAGAAGAGATTTGTCAAGATGCTAGGGTAGCCCAGCAACAATAGAATAATTTGCCGGAAGGATGTCGTTCGAGCCCAGGCGAATGTTGGTGAATTCCGGAGAGGGAACGTTTTCCTATCTCTGAGGTCGCAGATCCGAGGTTCGAATGCAGATCCATCTCAGTATCTTGAACTGAGGAAACATCTAAAGTATTGTGTGAATTCTTACATAGATCTTCAAGTTTTCGTCCAAATAAGGTACTTATGTCTCTTATTTTTAGTATAGAGCTTGATTAGTGACATCCTGAGCCGTCGTTCTTACTCCATATTTTCACATTTCATGTATTTCAGTGTTTTCTTGTATTTTACACTACTACACTTTATGCTTCAAGATTATTTAGGAGATGATTGTCTTTCATCTATTTTTCAATTTTATTCTACGTATCAGTTGTTGAACTGACATTAAAAATGTTGTTTGAGGAATCAGATTGCCTCATAGAAGACTAGTCGTTTCGACTATCGAATTTAATAATTTTATTTAAACCAATTATTCCGACACTGTGTCATAGCTTCAAATTAAATTATTTTAAATTTAATTTGAGCACTTTAATGTAACAACATCAAATTTCAAGAACAGAAGAAACATCGAATGATATTGCCATATCATTATTGTACATAAAATTTCGACGATCTAGGAAATACTAGTCGTTTGATAAGACCGAAGTCTTAATCCCTATAAACATTCTTTGTGTAGAGTGGAAAAACATTACGACGTTGACAAACCTTTTTATTATTTGTAAAGCTGAGAGCTTTGTTCAATTAATATGTTAGAGGAAATATCTTTTAATAGAAGATTATTCAAATCTTTGGCTAGTAATTCAAAGCTAGTTTATCCCGGTCAAGATTGAGTTCTATTTGACACTATAAATAACATGTGTGTTATTTTACACTATTTGTGTAATATCACGTCATTATTTAGACCTGATATTACAACGATATACAATACGTGAGGTGAGACAGGAGTATAATTTTTATTACATGTATTTGCGACAGACGAGTTAACATTTAATTATCTTTTTGTGTAGTAAAATTTAGGAAGTCAACCACGACAGTCTAATATCATTCATTACGATTGGAAGTTTCGTTTGAAGAACTTAAGTATGTATAATTGCAGATCAGTAGTCATGTGAAACGATACTGAAGGTCATGCCGTTATTTGAGAAAAGTTCCTACAGAAGAAATGTTAGTAACAATCCGTTTTTGTTTAACATAGTGGATGATAATTGTTTATGCCATACATACTGTTATATGAAGATTTGTAGAGCTATGGAGCGCTCGTGCGAAGGAAGTTCCGCATTTTAAGGGAAGTCAATGACATTATTGTTCTTTGATAAGAAAGGCATGGATCATGATAAGAGTCGTTGTATACAAGTAGTCCAGTTCATGTGAAGTAACGTTTTAGCTGTGTTGACAGAAGGGTTTTAGCGGAATGCAATTAGAGAACGATTGCCTACTCATGTCAATGATACCATTATTATATTTTATTAAACCCGAAGTTATGTAATTATGTACAGTTAACCTTTGTCAGTCGACTGTATTAGACCGACATTGTAATGAAACCTATATAAGACGATGTGTGAGCAGTTTATGAAAACTACAGAGTGTTAGGGAAAAACTTCTTCTTCTTCTTCTTCTTCTTCCTAGCGTTGTCCCGCTGGTACAGGGTCCGCTTTTTTGGTCATTGACCTCCATTTTGTCCGGTTTTGTGCGTCAGCTGGATTTAGGCCGGTAATTTTTAAATCACCATTTATTGTGTCTTGCCAACGCTGCTTCGGTCGTCCTCTGGGGCGTAGGACTTCAACCTCAAAGTGAAGGACGGAGTTATTAACAGTATCAGGCGCTGCACGCAGGGCATGGCCATACCAACGGAGCCGTTTCTCTCTCATTTTGTCCACAATTGGGGCGACACCCATTTGCTCCCGAATTGTGTCGTTTCTGACTTGGTCAATAAGGGAGATGCCCATTGTCCAACGGAGCATTCTCATTTCCATGGCGTGCAGGCGACGTTCTGAAATTTTGTCGGATGGTCGACATTCAACTCCATACAGCGCAACTGGCCGTACCACTGTCCGATATATTTTCGATTTGAGACGAAGTGGCATTTTCTTGTCGCAAAGCACACCCGTGACCTCCCTCCACCGCAACCAGGTTGCGTTTACCCTGGCTCTTACTTCATCATTGAAGTTGCCATCACTCTGAAGACGAGATCCAAGGTACCTGAAGCATTCTGTCTTGACTAGATTTTGTCCAGCGACTTGAATGGTACCGTCGCTTGGGTTTAACTCCAGATACTCCGTCTTTTTCACATTCAGACATAGGCCGTACTGGGAGAGGCGGTTATTCCAATCTTCAACTTGACATTGGAGTTTTTCTCGGGTGTCACCTGCAACCATTATATCATTTGCATACAGAAGGGTCCAAGGAACATTCCGTTGCAGGTCACGAGTGATGGTGTCCATCACAAGAACAAAAAGGGACGGTGATAGTGCTGAACCTTGGTGGACGCCGACATTTACAGGAAAGTTTTCCGAGATGCCAACAGCACAACGTACTCTACTGCTGGTGTTCGTGTATAACATCTTGACCACATTTACAAATGACTCTGGCACACCATGGTTGCGGAGCGCATACCAAATCAACTAATGAGGAACACGATCGAAGGCCTTTTCAAGGTCAAGAAAGGCAATATACAGAGGCTTTCTTTTCTCACGGTGCATTCCATCAGTAACCGTGCTGCGAAGATGGCGTCAGTGGTTCCAGCCCCCTTGACAAACCCGCACTGGTTGGAGCTGATTTCGGTGATGGCACGTAGGCGTCGATCAAGAATCCTCTCAAAGATCTTCATTGTATGTGAGAGAAGACGTACTGGGCG
This sequence comes from Meconema thalassinum, assembly GCA_946902985.2. Taxonomy (NCBI): domain Eukaryota; kingdom Metazoa; phylum Arthropoda; class Insecta; order Orthoptera; family Tettigoniidae; genus Meconema; species Meconema thalassinum. The sequence continues at coordinate 17,487,835 of OX336392.1, forward strand.
ATAGTTTGAACATTCCGCTGGGTCTCCTTTGTTCTTGAAAATCGGTACTGTAATGCTTGTAGCCCAGTTAATAGGGATGTGGCCAGAGTCCAATATGGCATTGAAAAAGGTAACAAGCCAATCTATAGCAGTAGATTGCAGTTCTTGAAGTTTCCAGAAGTCAGCAGGGAGGTTGTCTGGCCCAGGAGATTTATGGTTTCTCATGCTTTTTAGGGCAGTGGTAACTTCCTGTGGAGTGATTTGGGGTATAGGGCCACTAGTTGGGACACCTTCTGGGATTGTTGGATGCGGAAACTCTATGTTTGAGATCTCCTCGAAATGCTCTTTCCATCGCTTGAGATTAGCATGTTTGTTGTGTAGTCTTTGGCCTTCCTTGCTCTTTATGCGCACATAGTGTTCAATATCCCTTGCTGCTCTTGCTCGGTCTTTGGCCAGACGGTAAATATCGTTTTCACCATCTTTGGTGTCCAAGTTAAGATAGAGGTTGTTGTAGTGGTTGGCTCTTGCTTCAGCCACGGCTTTCTTTGCCTCTCGTTTAGCAGTGACGTACCTTTCTCTGCTCACGTCTGTCTTTAGAGAAAGCCAGATTTTATATGCTTTCTTCTTATCACGGACCTTATCTTGCACCTGATCTGTCCATAGCCATGTCTGCTTGTCAATAAGGCGACGCCCTGGCTTTGTGGTACCCAATGATTCTGCTGCTGCATTAGTCACTGACTCACAGAGATCAGTCCATGTGGTATCGATGGAATTTGGAATGACAAGAAGAAATGTTATACTGTTAACCAATGCTGATTTCTGGTCGCGTAGTTTCCACCACTTTACTTTTGTTGAGACTCTTGTACATCCACATTAGGGAAAAACAATGTAAATAATTAATTGAGAGTTGTATAGTAACCGAGAATCCAGAATCTCGAAAGTAACGTGTTAGCAACGTTAAATATTGTCTCTTATTATGAACAAATTACTTGTAAATATTTTTCGGAAATGATTTAATTATTTAAATTTAATAGGATTTATTAATCGAATGTTTTGGAATAGCGTGTGTTTTGTGAGCGGATGATTTTGTATGGATGATTGCCCACTGTTAAGAGTGAATGTTGAACCGAATTGGTCTAGAAAAATTCCGGGGTATGAATGAAAGATTGTATGAAGATTTCAGAATGATTGTTATAGGAATATAGACGTTATGAGCATTTTTGTAAGATCTGAATGTTAATTTTATACGTGTATTTTAAACGCACACAAGGCAGTCTCAATGCAAGCCGGACAGAATGATTCACCGTTAGGAGTGGAGAGCTTGGTGTGACATAATGTGAACAGGTGGCGACTCATAGCCTTGTATAAAATGTAAATAGTTCTGGGCGCAACGCTGTGCTTGCACTCATTGATGAAGCAAGCCAATGCACGTGCGTTTCCTGGACGCGTGCCAATGAAGGGAACCAGTTGTCAGGAATGTCATGAATGTAAGAGCCTCTATTATACGTTTGTCTTTACGTAGTGTAGGCCTAGATACGCCAAGGCTTTTATGCTTATATTTTTACACAGCAATGTATTAAGATGTGTTGTGGAAGAGAAGTGTGTATGATTGTACGGGTTTATTTTTTGTTGTTGTTAGATTAGTTTATTGATATTTTGTTTATATTAGATTAGTGTATCTTTGTTAATAAATTTATTCAGTTCGTTATCTGTCGTCGTTGACGTGTGATTCATTTTAAATATAAGGATTATAGTATTGTGGATGTATTGTAGGCGAAGCTGAGTTTCCAGTCCCCGAGACATGTAAGTAAAGCTAAGTGTGCCCCGTGTAGTTTGTTTTTTATTCACAATATTCTTGTAAGTGCTGTATGTAAATCCCTAAAGACCATGTTGGAGAGATTTCTAATGTATTAATTTGCCGGTGCTGTTAGAAGTAGGCGATCCAGCTGGGGCAATGGATATTCTAACAGGCTACTTTCCGGATTTACGGGTACAGTACCTACTCTAAGGCCACGGCCACCTCCTTCCCTCTCCCTTGTCTATCCCTCCCATTCTTCCCATCACTCATGAGGGCCCCTGTTCGCTTGGCAGGTGAGGTCGCCTGGGTGAGGCGCTAGTCCCGCCTCCCCAGTTGTATCCCCCGACCTGATGTCAAGCTCCAGGACACTGCGTCCCAAGCGCTCTGTTCAGTACATAAAGTAGTTATAATTATCGTCGAACATAAACAGTTGTGTGCAACTCGCCTATATCGTAATTAAGACACTTGTATGGAAATTATAAACATTCTCGTGTCTTAATTATTGCCATTATAGGCTCGTTGCATAATGTACTATTGATCTATCACCTGGTAATGTGTTACTTTGCAGCCAGTGAAGCTTCTTTACTCCTGTGTATATTTTAATGTGATCACGAAGGCTCCGAACTTCATGCACTATTAAATGAATGAATATGCATGCAAACATGCGCTAATTATTGGTCAAATACTCATCACGTTTCAAAAAATATGCTATGAATAACTATATCAATTACGATCACTCCTTATTCTTCAGCGTTTCTATTTTGAATATCAAGAAAATATGAACAGACAGACTGTGTCACCTTTTTAAAATATCTCAACTAAGAAACAGTTCTAAATAGTAGGAAAAGTTGTTTTGTGGATTTTCAATCGGTGTTGACAATTCATAATTATTTTGTTATGTTAATTGTTAAGTATAACTGATGAAATGAAATCCACAGCCTGCTTCCAGTCGACCGACCAGGTCAGGGAATGGAATGAATGAAGCCCCCATCTAGCGGTGATGATATGAACTATGCCGGCTGCCGAAGCCTGTCGCACTCCCCTGGGGCAATGATTAAATGAATGACAGATGAAATGAAATGACAGTTGAGAGTGTTGCTGGAATGAAATTTGTGACAGGGAAAACCGGAGTACCCGGAGAAAAGCCTGTCTGACTCCGTTTTGTCCAGCACAAATCTCAAATGGAGTGACCGGGATTTGAACCACGGACCCAGCGGTGAGAAGCCGGCGTCCTGCCGCTTAAGCCACGGAGGCTAAATTTAACTAATATACAGTTTTAATATCCATTAATTCTTTTTTAAATGAAAGTAATTTTACTATATTTACTTAGTAAATGAATTCATATTAACTTGCAAAAAGGATTGAAACGTACTGGGTATTAAAATAATGTCATTATTATTCTGTGATAGACTCTCGGCTTTAAGAACATTAAGTGACAAAGAGCGCTTCAAAACAACAGGAAATTAGAATATACGTCCTTCTCAAGCAGAGATATGAACTTAAACAGGCCAAGGAGAAAAATATAATGGATTGTGGCAAAATAACCAAAATATGCATAAATATGGAAAAATATGATTTTGCTTGAACTTCCTGGCCTTAGTGATCACATTCGCCACTTGCTAAATGCCCTACACTCTGTTTACAGCGAGACTCCTTCAGCGTTGGTGCGCGCCGTGCTTCAGTTTTACTGTCGAATGTGCGATCGGTAACTTTCTCCACGTTACTTCGGGCTGCTGCATATCTACATTGTCACTGTATGTCCGTTTCGATAAAGATAATTCAGTACATGAGGAGTTTCTGTAATTTATTCCAATTAATGATAAGATAAAGCCATTAAGAAAGGCAGATAGTAAGAACATGGACAGCAAAACTCTATTTTTCTCTCACATAACATCAATATTATAAGCAGTAACTTATAGACACGTTGGTACCCCTGCATCATTTCAGTTTTAATATTAGTTACTGTTTACCATATTTTAAAAAAATGTGCTGAAAAATATAATTTAAACAGTTTTTATGCAAAGAGAACGTTTATTTAAATACTGCTTTCTTGGGACTTGTTATTATAGGCGAAAAATACCAGTTACTACAACTAATTATTGAAGGAAAAATTCATAGGAAAAGGTCTATTGGAACACGAGGAAGGATGTATTGTTGCCCACCAGAAGATACCTTTCATGCAGCAATGTCAAGATCGCAGCTGGCTATGGGGAGACGACGTCTTAAGAAGAATGAATACTTATCGAAATATCATTTTAATAATGTACACAACTACTGTTGTATGAATGAAATCCTCCTTGGGAAATGCTGCGTACGCTACTGATTGTACTGTTACGTGCCACCCCCCTAGTGGCACTTTTGTTAACTGGATTACGGTGGGTTGAAGCACAACACAGATTGTTTCTTTAAAGAAATAATTAACTTTATTGCGGCCAGAAAATTACACTACTCATCAGCGATCTTGGCCCTTTCACTTGTCAACAGACCACAGAAGTTAATCCGTCCTAATGAGTACGGTGGCCTTGACAGAAACTACCTGCTCCTCTCCCTTATGTACACCGACTACAGTTACTTACGATCACTTGCTGCAGGCTGTTCACAAGCTGGGAGAAACAATGTCACTGGATTTCGTAACTCGCACGGCACTTCGTCACCACACTTCTGTCGCTCAGGAAAACACGCACTAGCTCAGAAACACACACCCACAGAAAGCCCGGTCCCCTCACTGTTGAAGCCGCTTATATAGCAGGCTGGTGACTCACTAAATTCTAGGATCGTCCAGGACACACGGCTTCTAGAGATTTCCTTCACTGGCTGGGTCACGAATATTCTGGACCATCCCTTTCACTTCGCAGCCCGTTGCGTAACGCGCTCGTAACACACTGAAGCAGAGCACACACAGCCTGGGGGCAGTTGTGACTCAACGCGTCGAGGCGACAAAACAAACTCACAGCCGTAACACCACCCCCTTCCTAAAAGGCTGATCGTCCCGATCATTCATTGGTCCGTCTGTGTCCCTCCGTAGCCTGCCAGGCGATCTCGATGCACGATCTTCATCTTCGCCCTCGGGCTCTGCTGGATCCTGTAGACGACATCATTGATCCGCTTCACGACTTGGTACGTGCCCTCCCAGGACTTCTGCAGTTTGGGTGACAGGCCTTTCTTCCGTAATGGGTTGAAGAGCCAGACCAGGTCGTCCTCGTGGAACCCGCCAGCATCCGTCTGTTGGTCGTATCGGGTCTTCATTCGGTCGGTCTCGATCCGCAGCTTCCTCCTCGCGAACGTGTGCACGTCCTCCAGTTGGTCGACCAGTTCTTGACAATACTGGCTTACCGGGACCGGATCATTTCCAGGTCGGCCGAAGGCAAGATCGACAGGTAGACGGAGCTCCCTCCCAAACATGGCCCGGGCTGGTGTGCACCCGGTGGCTTCATGCACGGCGGCGCGGTAGGCCAGGAGAAATAGTGGAAGATGTTTGTCCCAATCCCTCTGGTGCTCGCTGACGACTATTCGGAGGTGGTTCTCGATGGTGCGATTGAATCGCTCTACCATCCCGTCGGACTGAGGGTGTAGCGGCGTTGTCCTTGTCTTCCGGATTCCCAGCAGCTGGCATAGATTCTGGAACACCTGCGACTCGAAGTTCCTCCCTTGGTCGGAGTGCAGCTCCAGGGGTACTCCGTACCGGCTGACGAATTCCTTCACCAGGGTCTCTGCGATCGCCGCGGCTTCCTGGTTAGGGAGCGCCTACGCCTCCGGCCATTTGGTGAAGTAGTCGCTGATGACCAATATGTAGCGGTTCCCTGCCTCGCTTAACGGGAATGGCCCAGCGACATCGATGGCCACTCTCTCCATGGGGCCGCCCACGTTGTAGGTCTTCTGTGGACCCCGTCGTGTTCGTCCTGGGCCCTTGCTGGCTGCGCAATCGTGGCACCTCGCGCAGTGGTTCTCCACGTCAGTTCGACATCCAATCCAGTAGAACCGCTCTCTCAGCTTCCCCAGGGTTTTCTTTATCCCTAGGTGTCCACCAGATGATCCTCCATGAACTTCCTTCAGGACTTCCTCCGTCATAGCCTTTGGAACGACGACTTGTTCCCGAGATGTCTTCTCGTCGGTGCTCTCCCAGGTACGGCAGATGAGGCCAACCCTCACAACCAGCGAGTCCCACTGTGCCCAGTAGGACTTAAACTTTGGGCTGCAGTCACTCACAATGTTCCACCCGGGTCTGGGGACACAGGCCCTCTTCCATTCGGCTATCAGTCCCAGGTCATCATCTTCTGCTTGTGCCCGCGTGAAAGATTCGCGGCTCCAGTTCCCTTGAAGTTCCACAGTAGTCCGTCGGCACTGTATCCCGGTGTTCTCCTCCCTTCTAGTACAGAAGGTGCAGTCTTCGGGGCACGGTCTTCGTGACAGGGCGTCGGCATTAGAATGCAGTTGGCCTTTCCTGTGCTGGATCTCGAAGTTGTACTGTTGAAGCCTCTCTAACCACCGCGCGAGTTGACCCTCGGGCTGCTTGAAGTTCAGGAGCCACCGCAGGGATGCATGGTCGGTCCTGATGAGAAATTCTTGACCGTACAGGTACTTGTGGAAGTGTTCAATGGTCTTCACGATGGCGAGCAGCTCCTTCCTGGTGACGCAGTAGTTCCTCTCTGGCTTTGACAAGGCTTTGCTGAAGTAGGCCACTACTCTCTCCTCGCCGTCCACTATTTGCGACAGGATTCCCCCTATGCCAAAGTCGCTGGCATCGGTATCGACGATGAGCCTTGTTCCAGGTCTGGGGTAGGCCAGAATAGGCGTGGTGCACAGAGCCTGCTTGAGTTGTTCGAAGGCACTATGGCATTCTGCTGTCCACGTGAAGAGTTGGTCCTTCTCAGTCAGTCGATGTAAAGGTTTGGCGATGTCGGCGAATCCTCTCACGAAGCGACGGTAATAAGTGCAGAGTCCCAGGAAGCTTCGTAGTTGGGACTTGTCCTTCGGTACTGGCCACTCCCTCACAGCTGCGATCTTTTCTGGGTCGGTGCGCACCCCTTCCTCGGAGACAATATGCCCAAGGTACTGGACCCGCTTCTGGAAGAGCTGACGCTTCTTGGGGCTCAACTTCAGCTGGGCAGCCCGTAGCTTCATCAAGATCTCCTTCAGGTTGCTGTAGTGCTCCTCGAAGCTTCTTCCCAGAACGATGACGTCGTCTAGGTAGACCAGGCAGGTTTTCCAGTGTAGTCCCCTCAGAATGGACCCCATTAGCCTTTCGAAGGTCGCAGGGGCGTTGCACAGACCGAATGGCATGACGGTGAACTGCCAGAGCCCGCTGCCCACAGAGAACGCCGTTTTCTCGCGGTCCTTAGGGTGGACCTCCACCTGCCAGTAGCCACTCTTCAAATCCAAGGTGGAGAACCATCTTGATCCTGATATGGTGTCCAGCGTGTCGTCGATCCGGGGTAGAGGGTAGCTGTCCTTCGTGACGTCGTTCACCCGCCTGTAATCTACGCAAAACCTGGTGGAACCGTCCTTCTTCTTCACAAGCACGACCGAAGAACTCCAAGGACTATGTGATGGCTCGATCACCCCTTGCTCCTTCATCTCTTGTACCATCCGGTCGACTTCGGCTTGCTTGGCGAGCGGGACACGTCGGAATGGGGCCCTAATCGGTGCGCTGTCCCCAACGTCGATTCTGTGCTGGACCAAGCTTGTCCTGCCGAAGTCCTTGCTCCCCACGGAGAAGACGTCCTGGAATTCGCGTAGCAGGTCCTGAAGTTGGCGCGATTGTTCCTCGTCTAAATGGTCCTGGGATCCTTGGTACAGCTTTTGTAGTTCTTATGGCTGTGTGCGTCTTCTTCGGTTGTCCGTCTGCAGGTGTTCGTCCGTCGTATCTGTGACGCGGGCAATCCAGGTAACGGGCTCGCAGACTCCTAGTTTGGTGTCCCGGTAAACCGTAATGTTGTAGTCGTTCAGGTTGGACAGGCGGACGTACGGCCGAGATGTCGTGTTGATGAGGGTCTTGGCAATTAGCAATCCTTTTGTCTGGATGTCCTCATATTTTGGCTCGATGACAGCCGCCACTCCCTCAGCAGTTCCGTCAACAATTACGGCAGCGCTGACCTCTGTCCTGACGGGAACGATGACGTCTTCTCTCAGCCTTACTCGTCGTGCGGTGATGGACTCGTGCGCAGGTTGCAAAGCAAGTTCCTCACCTCCGAAGAGCAGAGTGTTGGTACTCAGATCCAAGATGATGTTGTTCTGGTCCAGGAAGTCCAGTCCGATGATCACTTCATTTGATACGTCAGCCACAAGCACTGGATGCTTTGTCGCCCGTCGACCAATGACGAACTCCAGTGATGCTTTGCCATGTACCGGTGCGGTCTATCCGGTCGTGGTTATTAGCTGGAGGTTCCTTTGTGGGGGTCGCGCTCTCCACTTCGGGATCACGGTGGGACTGACGACGGTCCTTGATGCTCCCGTGTCGATTAGCATGGGCCAGCTCATTCCGTTGACGACTCCGTCGACCATCAGGCTGCTATTGTCCCTCCGTAACTTCGTCACACGAACTTGGACTGCCGGGGCTTGACGACTGTCACAAGCCAACCTTTGCCCCCCAAGGCTGACTGATACTTGCTTTCCTGGGCCGCGCGGTTTCCCTACGACTGACTGTCCCGACGGAAACCCTTGGCGGCGGCGATCACCGCAGTCCTTGCTCAGGTGGCCTCTCTTACGGCAGGTCCAGCAAGTCGGTAGTCCTCTTCCGGATCACCTCTCCGGATGTCCTTCGGCTACGTTTTTGTTGGTGGTACTGCGACTCTTGAAGAACCGGTCTAGCGCCTCCATCAGTTCATCGGCCAGGGGCTTGGTCTTGTCGGCTTTGGCTGGTTCGTCGACGTCCACCGGACGCACCCGCGTGCGCATTCTAGATACCTGCTTTGCCGTCTCGAACTCAAGTGCGTGGCTCAGCGCATCTGCCAGGGTCTTATTGCGCGCGAGTCGCAACGCCTGTTGAGTGTCCGAGTCCCGTAGCCCGTCGGTGAAAGTCTGCGTCGCTATCTGCTCCAGAAAGTCGCCGGCGCTGTTGGGTAGGCGAGCCTTACGAAACGTGCGATGTCCATCTCGAACTCCTGCAGGGTTTCCGCGTTCTTTTGCACCCGGGTCCGGAGCTGCATCTGGTAGGCCTGCTGAAGATGGCTATCTCCATATCGGGACTCCATATGGGCGAACAGTGAAGCGTAGTCCTGGGATCCAGTCGGGATAGCCTGAAGGACGTTAAAGGCGTCACCTCTCAGCGCTACAATGAGAGCTGTAGCCTTTTCTGTGTTGTTCCAGTTATTTATGGAACAGGCTGCCTCGAACTGACGTAAGTAGGTGCTCCACGGGACCTTTCCGTCGAAGGTTGGGGGCGTCACTCTGCTATGTCCCGTTCCTGATATTCCCGGTGTAACGGTGGGCGGGCGTTGGCGCAGCTCGTCAACTTCCTCTCGTAGAGCGTTGAATTTCTCTTCCACCCCCGTCAGTGGGCGTTGGCGCAGCTCGGCAACTTCCTTTTGTAAGGCGTTGAATTTCCCCTCCACCCCCATCAGCGGGCGTTGGCACAGCTCGGCAACTTCCACTTGTAAGGCGTTGAATTTCTCCTCCACCCCCATCAGCGGTCGTTGGCACAGCTCGGCAACTTCCACTTGCAAGGCGTTGAATTTCTCCTCCACCCCCATCAGCGAGCGTTGGCGCAGCTCGGCAACTTCCACTTGTAAGGCGTCGAACTTCTTTTCCACTGCTGCGACTTCCTCACGTAGGCCCTGTTCTAATTTCCTTTGGCTCTCCTCTAATTTTGTCAGCAGACACTCTTCCAGATTTTTCTGGCCATCCAGAAATTTGGCGGTTAGGTCCTCTGCTAACTTATTCTGGCCGTCCTTCAGGTCCTCTGCTAGCTTATTCTGACCGTCTTCTAATTTGGAAGTTAGGTCCTCGGCTAAACTTTTCTGGCTGTCTTCTAGCTTCTTCTGGCCGTCTTCTAATTTGGCAGTTAGGTTCTTGGTTAAATTCTTCTGGCCGTCCTCCATCTTCTTCTGGCCGGCCTCCATTTTGGTTTCCATGCCATTTAACTTTTCTAGCAATGCTGTCAATTGCGCCTCCATTTTAGTTGTTTGTCTTGTAAAGGGCATGCACTCACAGGAAAATTAGAGAAAATGACCTGCTCGGGTTTTGAAACCAGGACCGCCAGGTGTTGTGCTTGTGCTTGAGTTCGTAATCCGGCTTCTGACACCAGTTGTTACGTGCCACCCCCCTAGTGGCACTTTTGTTAACTGGATTACGGTGGGTTGAAGCACAACACAGATTGTTTCTTTAAAGAAATAATTAACTTTATTGCGGCCAGAAAATTACACTACTCATCAGCAAATACAAGCAATTGGAACCTTACTCCAGTTTCCTCAAGTCTCTTCCTTGAGCGCTCTTGGCCCTTTCACTTGTCAACAGACCACAGAAGTTAATCCGTCCTAATGAGTACGGTGGCCTTGACAGAAACTACCTGCTCCTCTCCCTTATGTTCACCGACTACAGTTACTTACGATCACTTGCTGCAGGCTGTTCACAAGCTGGGAGAAACAATGTCACTGGATTTCGTAACTCGCACGGCACTTCGTCACCACACTTCTGTCGCTCAGGAAAACACGCACTAGCTCAGAAACACACACCCACAGAAAGCTCGGTCCCCTCACGGTTGAAGCCGCTTATATAGCAGGCTGGTGACTCACTAAATTCTAGAATCGTCCAGGACACACGGCTTCTAGAGATTTCCTTCACTGGCTGGGTCACGAATATTCTGGACCATCCCTTTCCCGTTGCGTAACGCGCTCGTAACACACTGAGGCAGAGCACACACAGCCTGGGGGCAGCTGTGACTCAACGCGGCGAGGCGACAAAACAAACTCACAGCCGTAACAGTACTATTCTCGTGACAGACCGTAGACACTAAGTAGACGCTTTTCTACTTCGCCACAATGTCCTTATTATGTACCTTACCGTTATGGCAACCCTAAGTGAACCCCGTTTGTAATTTACTAGCGGACCCGTGCGAGAAATCTCGCCATGTTCATAAACCACACTTTCCCCAAGAGGTTTATAATGAGAGACTTAAGGAGAATGGTTATGTATTTTCTTCAACAAATGATTATAGAACACTATTTACATTTCAGTTCGAATTCCAAGTTCTACGTTCCCTAACTTAGAAGGCAATCACTGAAAATTGGATCATCATAACACTCACCGGTTATTCGATGTTTATGAAATTATACGATTTGAGTCTCATTCCTTTGATTTCCTGTTTCTGAAATCCATGCTAAATGAACAGGAAAGACCTCAGAATGTTAGAATGACATGAAACAGGCGACACAACGGCCAAAATGTGGAGTGGTCAGCAATTATGGAGCGTATTTCCTGCAGCAACAGTATCTTCAAATCGCACACTTCTTACAGTTTTTTAAAAGTCATTTTTAAAGAAATGATAGATATTTATGAAATTAGAGGGCAAAGCGTCACTGCTAATGTCTATTCTCTTTCATTTGAATGCTCATTTGTCACGATCGGTCGCTTGTGAGCGCCGCAGGAGGGATGCATACTACTGAAATAATATATATGATGATAGGGGTAGAAAGTCCTTGAAGTCGGAGTCAATGCTTGCTCTCGCCATTCTCTGATGCGCTTGGGGCTGTAGATGATCGCGTTGGTATTCGAGGAACGCCAGTTCGTGCAGTGGACGACTTAATAACAGAGTGAACAGGTTCTATAAGATCCAGTCTATTTCTGGCACGGAAGGAAGAGAGCCCAAGGCGGCTGCTAAATATAGCTCGCCAAGTACAGGCAGGAACTCCAGTACTGGCTACTGCTGTATCACCTCTAGAGAAACCAACGCAAGCGGTTCGGGCAATGATACTTGAGAACCCTCAGCTTGGAGACAGCAATGGCTCTTTTCAGAAATAAAATCATGCCTATTCTAACGGGCCTATATGGCATTGAAGTCATTTGGCAACACCTAACAGAAAAGAACCTTTCCTCACTAGGAAGAGTGAAGGAATTTTTAGCCTACTTTTCACATTTTGCAAAAATGAGGAAAAAGTAGACTTATGAGATCAATACGGGAAAATGTGTGTCTGTCTGTCTGTCTGTCTGTTTGGCTGTGTGTGTGTCCCCCCCCTATCAACTCCTAAACGGCTGCAGCAATCAAAACCAAATTAAGTATGAGGAAAGATGTGCACCGTAATAGCTCACGTCCATATTTGAAAATGATGTCAGTGCTACCAACTGCTGAAAAAAACGCACTAGAAATTTGAGCTCCATGTTGGATATCTTGCAAGATATGCATGGGAGCTATTCCAAAATTGGCACACATGTAGATAATAATATTTCAGTTTAATTTCCAGGAGGCCAACCATGACAGTGTTGCCAAAATAATTTTAAGCCTTCTGATAGGTCCAATGTTTAAATGCATATAACTTCTACACTATCAATTGGATTTCAACCAAATTTTGTATGCAATATCTGTACATAAACAGATATGACTGAGCGTATTCTTAAGAGCCACCAGGGCTGCCAACTGTTAATAATTTCTCTCTCTATGTTTTTATCCGAATACCAATATATCAGAAAGTATGCAAGCCAACAGCTTTAAACTATGCACACGTATATTCTGACATTTTAGATTAATTTGGAGTAACTTATATACGTCAGTTCTACCAACATGATTATAAGCTTGCTGATAGTACCAATTTTTAAATACATGTAACTTCCATACTATCAGTTGGATTTCAACCAAATTTCGTATGTGCTATGTGTACCATAACAGATATGACTATAAGTATTGTTAAGAGCAATCAGGGCTGCCAACTGTTAATAAATGCTGTCTATATTCTTTTTACCCTAATATCAATATATCAGAAAGTATGCAAGCCAACAGCTCTATACTTTGCACACGTATAGCACCTGGCATTCTAGATTAATTTGGAGTAATTAATACAAGGCAGTGCTGCCAACATGATTCTATTCCTGCTGATATGTCCAATTTTAAAATACATGTAACTTCTATACTAACAAATGGATTTAATCCAAAATTGGCACAACAATATATCATAATAATTCAGATTATTTCTGACCAGCACACGCATGGTATTGTTGGCAACATGCTTTTACGCGTGCTGATAGATCCAGTGTCTAACTGCATGCAACGTCCATTGGACTTCAACCAAATTTTGTATTCTGTACCTTAAGAGGTGGAACTAAGAATATATTCAGTCACCAGGGCTGCCAACTGTAGTGCTCTATTAGGCTACATTATACCAGGTATATTTTGAACTAATTAGATATTTCGATATTACCAACTTAATTTCGTGATTATTCTAGATAGGTTCATATACTGTAGAATAATCATTGGCATGAAAAGTAGGCTGTATAGTTCTTCACGGAACTTCTTGTTTAAATCCAAATACCAATATATCAGAAAGTATGCAAGCCAACAGCTTTAAACTATTCACACGTATATTCTGACATTTTAGAATAATTTGGAGTAACTTATATACGTCAGTTCTACCAACATAATTATAAGCCTGCTGATAGTACCAATTTTTAAATACATGTAACTATACTATCAGTTGGATTTCAACCAAATTTCGTATGTGCTATGTGTACCATAACAGATATGACTATAAGTATTGTTAAGAGCAATCAGGGCTGCCAACTGTTAATAAATGCTGTATATATTTTTTTACCCTAATATCAATATACCAGAAAGTATGCAAGCCAACAGCTCTATACTTAGCACACGTATAGCACCTGGCATTCTAGATTAATTTGGAGTAATTAATACAAGGCAGTGATGCCAACATGATTCTATGCCTGCTGATATGTCCAATTTTAAAATACATGTAACTTCTATACTAACAAATGTATTTCATCCAAAATTGGCACAACAAGATATAATATTTCAGATTATTTCTGACCAGCACACGCATGGTATTGTTGGCAACATGCTTTTACGCGAGCTGATAGATCCAGTGTCTAACTGCATGTAACGTCCATTGGACTTCAACCAAATTTTGTATTCTGTACTTTAAGAGATGGAACTAAGAATATATTCAGTCACCAGGGCTGCCAACTGTAGTGCTCTATAAGGCTACATTATACCAGGTATATTTTGATCTAATTAGTTATTTCGATATTACCAACTTAATTTTGTCATTATTCTAGATAGGTTCATATACTGTAGAATAATCGTTGGCATGAAAAGTAGGCTGTATAGTTCTTCACGGAACTTCTTGTTCATAATGAAAAGGAATTGGAGTGTCAAAAACTACCAGGTTACGATTCGTCTACCTCCTGGCACGATAATCATTTCTTATACAGCTCGGGTCTAAGCTGCGTAAACCTGAGAGGAATGTGGATCGCGGACTACGAGAAGTGATGATGAAGATGATGACGAGTGATGAGGTTTCCCGGTCCATGTGTAGTAACAGAACCAAATACATTGGTTGGTGACTCGCTCACTCATTCGCAACACCACAGTGGTTTGAGCAAGGGCCCTATGTTGGCAGTATTGGAATAGACAGGAATACCAGATATCACGGCGGGCTGTTGATAGACCCTTCTCTTCTCGCCTGCCTCTTCCCTGCCTCTTCCCCTCACCCCGCAAGTTCACAGAGCTTCGACCCGAGCAGTATAAGAAATGATTCTCGTGCCAGGAGGTAGAAACCATGTACCTCTCCCAAACACCAGAGCCTCGGAAAAGCTACTAACTTCATTGCAGACAAAACGAGAAGACATACCTCAAGAATGTTATGGAACCGGAGCCATGATTGGACAACAGCCAACTTTGGGTTGAGCCATGTGTTTACACGTCTGGCGGTCCGTCGTTTTCACCACCTTATTACCGGGTGAGTTAGCCGAGGTGGTTACGGCATGACTGATGGCAGTCACTCACATCCGGGAGGCGAGGAGGTTCGAATCCCCCCGCCGGCAACCTTGAAGATGGTCTTCTGTGGTTTCCCATCTTCCTTCCAGGCAAATGCCGGGGTTGGTCCCTAACTATAGGCCACAGCCGCTACCTTCCAACTCCTCGTCGTTACATTCCAACTTCCCTCCTTCCCTCCCCAACGGTACTTGTAGCTCACCCATTGGGTGTCCGTCTCGAAGCAGCTACAAAACTGGCGAGCCGAACATGTCCTTGGACACTCCCGGCACTAAAAGCCATACGAAAAAAAAACCATCTTATTAGCGTTAGCAAATATTTCCATGACCCTACAATGACGCGTGTATGTCAACTGTGTGGAGAAGCTACCACTTAGAGCTCTGTAGGAAAAGGACAAAATCAATCAAGGACTATGCAACTCAAAGTGCCAGAGTGCAATTTTAGTGTAGTCTACGTGTTTATACTTTATTTTTCAATGGATTTGGCCGCAATAAAAGTATTATTATATCTAGTCATGCCTTATTCCTAAAGCAGTGTTGCCAAGTACATTCTAGTCATGTCACTACAAAACACGTTCACCGTGGAAGTCCGGGTTCGCTTCCCGGCTCTGCCAAGAAATTCAATTCTGGTCTCAGGGCTGGAACGGGGTACACTCAGCCTCGTGAGGCCATTCTGGAAGTGATTTTCCGTTGTTTTCCATTTGTACTTCAGGCGAATGCCGGGATGGTTCCTAAATTAAGGCCATGGCCGCCTCCTGCCCAATCCTTATCTAAATTACAAAAACAACACACTACTACTACTACAGCCATCACAATAACACAGATAAATTCCGCACATCCAAGTACACGGGGCTACATGACCACCAAATCGCAAAGCCATTAAATGAATCAACAACAACAAGAGCAACAGAACACGTAGAATGTCCCCATTATTTATTTAATCGTATGGTGAGTACAACGAGGAATTCATAAGTCAGGTCCAAGTTCTTCAACCACAGAGCAGCACTTTCTGATAGATGAAACAGGTCGCTGGGGCTTCCGGAGTAGGCATGAAGAGGGTAGCGCAGGATGACATGGTCCATGGTCTGCTCCTCTTCACTGCATTCTCACATTGGAGAATCCATCCACTTATGGCGCAAGAAATTACAGCGCCCATGCCCAGTTCTCAGTCTGTTGAGGCGACACCATAGTTTTCTTGGGAGGTCAAATCCATTCATTTTCCGAGTTGAATTGATCTCATGGACATTAGTACCAGATGTTGAATTTGACCACTCTTCCTGCCAGCTCCGGTTTAGGTTGAAATTGTCCCTCAAGAGTCGGCCGGCCAATACACTTGCTGGTCTCCTAGATCGAAGTCGTTGTGGCGATGGGTAACACAATTCCTTGTGAACAAGTAATGAGGGAGATGACCGGATCTTCTTTGCTTCTCTCAGCAGAGCTTCCTTTCTCCTCAGGTGGGGTGGTGGGATATGGCTAAGAACGGGTAACCAGTGGCGAGGTGTAGACTTGACAGTACCAGTCATGCAGCGCATGGTTTCATTCAACTTAGTATCCACTTTATGCACATGTGCACTTTCCAGTCATACAGGGGCACAGTATTCCGCTGCAGAGTAGACAAGACTAATACCCGTTAATCGTAAGCAGTCAGCCGATGCTCCCCATGAACTACCACAAAGCTTGTGTAGGATGTTATTCCTTGTAGTGGTTTTGTGAGAGAGCTTGGTGAGGTGTTCTTTGTAGCTTAAAGTTCTGTCCAGGGTGACTCCTAGATATTTCGGGAAAGGGTTGTACTTTAGTTTATCACCAAGAAATAAAACAGATGGCTCGTAGTTTGCGAGTCGGTTGATAAGATGGAAACATGAGACCTCAGTCTTAGAAGCGGAACTGGGGCCAATACTGATCCCTGTGGTAAACCGTTATTTAATTTTCTTTTACGACTTTTGGAATCACCTAGGAATACTACAAACTCTCTCTCACAGAGCATGTTGGAAATTACGTTTGCAATTTCCAAGCAGGGAATGACTTCCAGCAATTTAAGAATTAGTCCATGTCGCCAGACAGTATCGTATGCACTTGTCAGGTCAATAAACACAGCTGTTGATTTTAACTTCTTTTGGAAGCCTGCCTCGATGTGAGTGGTAAGAGCCAAAACTTGATCAGTACAGCTACGATTTCTTCTGAAACCAGCTTGTTCTGGAGGGATTACATCTTCAATGAGTGGTGCAATCCTAGTGAGGAAGACTCGTTCCAAGAGTTTATAAATGCAACTAAGAAGTGTTATTGGACGGTAGTTTTCAGGTCTCTGCTCCAACTTTCCAGGTTTCAGAATGGCAATCACTTTTGATCGTTTAAACTGCTTTGGCAGTTTGTTAGTCTGAAGGATGTAAGAAAAAAGAGAAGTGATCCACTTTATACTGTATGGACCCATATATCGAAGGAATTCGTTGTAGATATTATCTGGGCCAGCAGCCTTACCGGTCTTCAGCATTTTGATAGCAGCTTCAACTTCCTGAATAGAAAATGGCCTGGACAGATCCTCATTCTTCTGTGATCCATGTTTGAGCTCAGTGAGCTTACGCTTCACATTTTTCGTATGGCATTTATCTCTCTTGGTTCGGGTGACTTCAACCATTCTATTTGCTATGGCATCTGGACTCAAGTTATTGCACTGCTTTTTAGAATAATGTTTTCCAGTAAGTCGATTCAAGACTCTCCAAGCTTTCCTGCTCGATTTTGCAAAGTCCATGTCTTTCACTGTTACTTCCCACTTTTCTCTCCTATTCTTGTCTAATGACTGCAGAAGCTGCGAACCTACTTCATGACTACCTGTTGTTTGATATTCTTCATACAGAGCCTCACTTTCTGGATTCCAATCAGGCACATAATATTTCCTGAAACCTCTCGGAACATTTGATTTGGCAGTTGAAATGACCAAGCTGACGAATTCATCATAGTTGCTGGTAGTTGGATCTAGATTTATAACAGATAGCTTCTGGTCAAGATCTTTAGAGAATTTATCCCAGTTTGCACGATTACAATTCCATCTGGGTACAGGTACTGAGGTCACCAGGGGCATCTTCATACCTGCTTCCAACAGAACTGGTCTATGCTGGCTGTTTGGGAAACTCGACAATATTGTTCGTGTGATACTGAGAGGCTGATCAAAGCAATCCTTGGACACAAATGTTAGGTCAGGGTTGTAGTCTCTTCTCCAGCGAGCAGAATGGAAAGTGCCCTTGTCTTTCGCATCAAAAACAAGGTGCAGATCGGATATTTCAACCCACTGAGATAATGCCTCACCATCGTCATCAACAGAGTCATATCGCCAGTTAGTATGATGGCTGTTAAAATCTCCAGTGTAAATGCAGGGATGGCTGAAAGTTGGCAAAATGCTAGGAGGCCAACTGATGCTAGGAGGTTTATACACGTTAGCTTATTAACCTGTATAACTCTAGAGAAGATGAGATCCTTGACACTTGACTCAACAACTTGAACTCCTGTAAGACTGGATTTGGCATAGGTGGCAATCCCATACTGTTGATGGTGGATAGCATCGACAAGTGTATAGCCCAAAATTCGTCCTCTTCTATCAAAGTCCTCTTCGTCTGTGGTGTGCGTCTCCTGAATGTTGACGATATCAATATCGAAGTTGTTCAGCTGTTTTCCGAGATATTCACACTTGGCACGACTTATGCCTTCAATATTTAGTTGTAAAATACGGACTGAAGGTCCAATGTCTATTGTTGATTGGTTCTGAAAAGAACCCAGGAGACACGTGCAGGGCAATCAATAGGTAAGAACCTGCGGACGTGAGCAACGGTCATCCACCATAATTATTATCCATGAGAATCCCTACAAAAGTAAAATATTTATGGAACAGACGTGTTAGTAAATGTTGTTGATTGATTCAGGGGCTTTATGCTGTTTGAAACCATTTTCAGTGTTGCCTTAGTAAACAAAAGTTTGGTGCTTTTCAGTCGGTCAACACGAATGTACCCAAATGAGATGGGTTATTCCCTAATCCTGAAAAAATTACATGAGCTCAGGGGCGTATATTGAGTTTTATTTCGGGGGGTTGGGGCATGGTATAGGCCCAAAAAAATAGGGGGTCCGGGGTTCTCCCCGGGAAACTTTTGTATAATTCGGGGCAAAATGATGAGTTTTAAGGCTATCTGGCATCACTTTTCAACCAATATGTTGTGATGTTTTATGTTTGGTTAATGTCAAACACAACTAAGACCATTTTAACTCCACTATACCGGTGGCAAGACCGGGGCCCTATTCGCAAGAAATGGGGAAGGAGGAGTCGGAGGAGTAACACCTCGTTAAAAAACCTAGGTCCAGCTGACCCGGCTGGTAGTACCTTGTAAGGGTCCCTTGCCAGGGTTACGGTGAAGTCCTATACGGCATTGTTGGTGGAGCGGTTGAACTGCGGTACAGTAATAATGGCGGAAGGGGCCTCCTTGTGCTCGGGAGATTAGGAGTAAAAGGTATGTGGTCCACACATATCAGGGTAGCGTCTGTCTCAGATTGAGCGGCTACAAACAGCGTCTGTTCCAGATTGGGCTGGGCGGCTAATTTTAATACTGGGAGGCTTACTACCTCATCAGTTATAGCCCCGCTATCCTTCGGGATAGCCTTTATCAATTCTTTTCCTCACTCATGATGGAAACACAAAGTATTGGATTATCTACCCCAAGTGGTAATTACCCAGGTGGTAATAAATCCACCTCCACGTATTGTGGAGTTAGTAGGCCTGCGGAGTCTGGGGAGCCTGCAATGTCATGTAAGAAGAAATATATTATGTACTTAGCAACAATTAACATAAACTCACTCCTTTAGATAGGAAAACTAAAGCAAACATTGGATGTTCTTGAGAAACATAACATTGTCATCGCTGCATTGCAAGAAACACGATTTTGTGATGAAGAAGCTTTTGAGCCTCATGGATTCAGAATTTATAAAGGAATACCTGGCACAAGAGTTACACCGAACATCCCTCATCTTGGTACAGGTTTTATAGTCCACAAGAAAGCTGTTGATTCAGTGCTGGATTTTACATCATTCAATGGAAGACTATCCACATTGTCATTTAGATCACTTAATAAAGCCTACACCGTGGTCAATTTTCATGCACCGACGAACGTGTCAAACAAAAAAGACCGAGAGCAAACTAATATAATATGGGAACAATTAGAAGACGTGATTGACAATATTCCAGCGCATCACACCACCATCCTACTCGGTGATTTTAACGCACAAGTAGGAAGAGAGAAAAAGTTTAGGAATATAGTTGGAAACTATCCTGCAAATAAACGAACAAACAAAAATGGCGAACGGCTGATTGACACCTGCAAAAACAACAACCTAGTTTTGAAATCTACTGCGTTTAAACATCTTCCTCGGAAAGCAAAGACATGGAGACATCCAAATCCACTTATGGGTGAATTTCAACTGGATCATGTGGCAATATCAAAAAAATCAGATCGTGAAATCCAAAATGTGAAGGTCCTGCGTAATGCGAATATAGACTCAGATCATTATCTGTCCCTTATTAAAATGGAAGGTATTCCGTTTAGGAACAATAGAGTGAATGTTGAAAAGGGAATGAAAACGCAAAAGTACAACATCGGTGGCCTGAAGTCAAATAACAACACTTTTGCGGAAACACTCCACAACAAACCAAAAGATGGAACATGGTTTACTTTAAGGAACGCCATTGTTACTGCGGCTTCGGAATCCATTCCTCTTGATAGAACGCGCAAGCATCCTTGGTGGAACGGTCAATGTGATCACGCAATAGAGGAAAGAAGAAAAGCTTGGATCAAGTGGAATAACAAGAAAGACGATGTGAACCTTGAGAACTTTCTCTGCATCAGGAAAGAAACTTGTAAAATTTTAAAATTGGCAAAAAGGAATTTCCACAAATCACAAATTATTCAAATTGAAGATGATTTTCAAAGGCACAAAACAAGGGATTTCTATCAAACTTTTAAACACCAACTGTCCAAATACGTCGCCCCTACTCTTCACATCCGAGGATCTGATGGTAAACTTAATCTCAATAATAAAGACTGTGCTAAAGCTTTTGGAGAATATTTTGAAACCCTTTTGAACACGGACATACCTACTGAATAACTTGCTTTCTATCCTAGCGTTGCATACCACGACAGTTCACCACCCTCCGTCGAAGAAATAACACAAATCAACAAGGTGCTAAAAAATAATAAGGCCTCTGGGGAGGATAGTATTGTGGCTGAATTATGGAAATATGCAGATAATGACTCCATCATTTGTCTCCAGAAAACCATTGAAGAAATATGGCATAGTGAAAAGTTGCCGGAGGATTGGACTTCTGCCATCATTCGTCCTATACATAAGAAAGGGGATAAATCCGACCCAAATAATTATAGAGGTATTTCACTGGTATCGGTAACGTACAAAATATTTGCAAGGGCTCTTCTGAACAGAGCAGAACCGATATTAGACCGTCAGTTAGGAGAATATCAAGTTGGGTTCAGGAAATCAAGATCCTGTCCTGAACAAATTCATAACCTTAAGACCATAATTTCCTACTGAACGGTACGATCAAAACCTTATGTTGTGATTTTTGTGGACTTTCAAAAGGCTTATGATTGCATTCATAGAGACACAATAATTAACACCTTACGTGAGTTTGGTCTAGACAATAAATCAATTAATTTGTTCAAAGCAAGCTTAGAAAACACAATTTCTAAGGTCAAATTTCGTGGTGAATTGTCCGAAGCCTTTGCAATCAAGACTGGCTGTAGACAAGGTGATCTGGGATCACCGATGCTGTTCAACTGTGTCTTGGAAAAAATTATAAGAGAATGGTTAACAATCTTACCAAATAATTATGGTATTCGAATTGGTTATAAAAAAGAAGACCTGAATATAAACTGTCTCGCTTTTGCAGATGACATTGCTTTGTTCGCTAATTCAATGGAAGAGGCCACTGACCAACTTAATAAACTACAAATAATAGCTGCTAAAACTGGACTTAAAATGGCCTTCCATAAAACTAATTTAATCACAAATGTCAAAGATGCCTCAAAATTCATCACGATAGGTCTGCAAAAAATCAAACAAGTCCGAAAATTTAAATACCTAGGCGAATGGATTACCCATAATAATTCAGAAATAGCTGCCATTGAGAGCAGAAGTAACAAATTGGAAGGTGCCTTTCAAACCTGCAAAAACATTTACAAGAGTAATAGCTTGTCCCGGAATGTCAAACTTTGTCATTATAACACAGTAATTAGGCCGTCAGCACTGTATGCTGCAGAATGCTTACAGATGACAAACAAAGGCCCATTGAGAAAATTAGAACTTAAGGATCGGAAAATTCTAAGGAAAATATTAGGACCTGTTAATGATAATGGTACTTACAGAAGAAGACATAACAATGAATTATTTGAACATATAGAAGATTTGGTGAGTGTGATGAGAAAAAGGAGAATGTTTTTCTTTGGACATTTGGAACGGATGGAGCATCATCGACTTTCATATCGAATACACTCATCAATCTCTAAAAAAAAATCCTATGCAGGTTAAAAAGGACCTAACAGAAGCTCGAATCAATCAAGCTCTGGTTTGGGATAGGAACCTGTTCAGAAAGGCGGTTAAATCAACCAGTAATCTACACCCTTTAACATCTGTGATGCCTCGCCCTCACTGCAAGTGGACGGAAGAAAGGAGAGCTGAACATTCGTCAAGAATGAAGATCTACTGGCAGACAAGAAAACAAGCATTACAGTGATCATATGAGTGAAGAACATCGTGGTCCATTGATGGCCGAAACGTCTCAAAATTAAAAAAAACTAAGACCATTTTATGATACTTTTTATTAATTCAATCACCTTGCTCACTTGATAGTGTTTACATGGAAAGAATTAATGTTAGTGTTTTGATTTACAACTTACACTATTATATAAAGTGAAGATTTCTTGAAGCATTACCAAATCGGTTCATAACTTCATCGTCAGTGAGATGTATGTCTCTGTGAATAGATTACAATACTAGACCGTTGAGTCTGTTTTCAGAAGTAGAATTTATTAAGTATGTTTTCAACCAACTCAAACTCCGTTTGGCAGTACCGGTAGCTACAGAGAGAGGCAAATTTGCCAAAATGTTGATAAGGGTATAAATGTTAAGGAAAAAGAAAATGTCACACGCTTCAAGGGCACTTATTGCTGCTCTTGGTACATCAGATCCATTACACTTATCCCCCAGGGGCTCACATCTAGTGGGACGTGGGTTGGCGACCACGAGGCCCCAGCTGAGTCCGGCATTGCTTCCACTTACGTGTGCCGGGCTCCTTTCTGTCTTCTTTCCTGTTGACCTCACTTGGTCAACTCTTGTTCTCTTCCGACCCCGACGGTATTAGGGTATCCGAGGCCAAGGGAGTCTCTTCCTTTCCCGCCTTAATTGGCCCTTGTCTCATATTTCCTGATACCCTCCTTCTGCGAGGGGTCAGCCTTCTTTTTCTTTTCCTGTTATCTCCTGCCTTCTGCTCACGGCCCTCAAGAAGGCAGGGTGTGTGTGTAGTCCCACCACCTCTGGTGCACCCTGGATATTGCTACACCCTCAGGGGCTCACGGCTGGTTAGTTCGGGAGTTGGCGACCCCGAGGGATTCCTGAGCTGGGTCCGTTTTCTCCTTTTGTCCCTTACCTTTGCGGCGGACCCTCTCCTCTTTCCCTTTCCTATCTGCCTTTCATGGCTCTCCTTCCTTCCAAGTCCCTCAATCCGCATTCTTCGAGGGTTGAGGGCATTTCTTTTCTCCTGTCCTTTATTTGCCTTATTCTCCTTTAGTTTTCCATTTCTTCTTCTAGTATAGGCCTATAGGCTACTGTAAGTTAGTAGTTAGTTTTAGTTATAAGTTTGCATTTCATTTTCATCTTCACGATCACCCAAACCATCAGGGGCCGATAACCTAGATGTTAGGCCCCTTAAAACAAAAACTATTCCATCTTCTGTTTAAGGATTCAACCAAGGTACAGTATGTGTCTCCTTTGCTCTTTAGAGAACATTCTCATTCGTGACTTTATCAGTCCAAGGTATCTTTAGTAGTCGTCGCCAGCACCACATCTCGAATGCCCTAAGTTGTGATATATCTGCTTGTCGCAGAGTCCATGTTTCAGAGCCATCACTTGCAATACTCTATACAAAACTTTTCACGAAGTGTTTTCGCACCTCAAAGTTAACAGTCTTGGATGTTAGTAAAGACTTCTTTTTTGAGAAGGCTTCTTTTGCCTGTGCGATTCGGGCATTTACTTCTCTCGTACACTTTCCATTTGATGTGATCAAGCTCCCCAGATATCTTGAATCCTTTACTTGGGCTAGATTTTCACCATCCATTAGCACATTGACTATTTGGTCGCCATCTCTAGTGCAAGCCATTACTTCGGATTTCTTTTTATTTATCCTTCTCTTGCAATAATTCGTTTATGTGATTCAGAGCATTTTCCATATCTCTCTCATTTATAGTTATCAGGGCTATATCATCTGCAAATCGCATGGTACTGTACAGCTTGCCATTAACTTTTATGCCATGACTGTTGGTAGCTAAGAATTCTTGAATGGCTTCTTCAATGTGGATATTAAATAACAGTGGTGACAGTCCGCATCCTTGTCCTACTCCCTTCCCAATTCTTGCTTCCACTCTTTCCTTGCCAATTAATGCTGTCTGGTTCTTGTAAAGTTGACAGAGTATTCTTCTGTCCCTGTAGTCTATCTTCAGTTTTCTTAGGGTTTCAAACAGCACCTTCCAATTTACATTATCATATGGCGAAAATAACTAACTAACTAACTAAATAAATAAATAAATAAATATGCGTCTTGTTTAGCCCGTCTTTCTGACAACAGAACCACTATTTTCTTCTATAATAAGTTTCTCTGGATATGGCGCCTATAGAGAGATTGTGCTCGTATTTTATAGTAAGAGGCTTGTCGATGGATATCTTCACTACAGCGCAATATCCTGTGAGGCAACAAGCAGCTCAACATTTAATCAAGTGCTTGATTAAACTTAGACGTCGTCTTTATACGAGCACTTGAGATTTCATAAAGGAAGTGTAAATAATGTTGACAGAGAAGATAGGCTGAGTGTTTGACCGACATGGCGGTGAGGCAATATTGAGCGAGCTAGAATACATGGTTTCACATCGTACCAACGATCACTAATACATAGGCTACTTACCGATATCCAAACCACATAATTAATTCTTGGAGTAATGGCTTTTTATGGCCAAGTGTTTAAAGTCCAGCGAATCATCTAGGATTATGCCGTGTAATTGCGGGGTTTCACCTAGGAGTAGCGAGTCAAGCTCATCAGCGGGCTCTTGGTAACCCTGCCCGGACCACCACTGGGGTAGTGGACAATGGGAGGTGAAACAGCTTCATGTAGCCTGTTCATTTCTAATTTAATCTTTATCTCTTCATTAGGAGCACCTTTCTCCCATTGCTCCCATCTGTTTGTCCCTGCAATCATTCCTACTAACCTTATATCAGTTATACTTGTGCCACGCGTCTCTCCTTCTTTCCTGTCGACCTCTCTTGGTCAACTCTTGTTCTCTTCTGACCCCGACGGCATTCGGGTATCCGAGGCCTAGGGAGCCTTTCACTTTTCCACCTTAATTGGCCCTTGCCTCATCTTTCCTGATATCCTCGTTCTTCGAGGGGTCAACCTTCTTTTTGATGTGTAACATCTGCCCACTCGGTTGCTGTATATTTTTTGTGGGGGTGATTCTGAAAAATGAAATGGAAATGGGTCGATGAAACAGAAATGGGACGGCAATCCAACGGAAACAATGAGCGCGTGCGGTGGCGGAGATTGGTACCAAGACGTACTGTCGACCATGTGGCTATGAGGAATGTATATCGCATATGGTTTACTTCAAGGTTTGGAGGCCCCATTAAAGATCTTACTACAATAAATCATCTTCGAATTGTCGTTCTTTGGTGTGAAAACATTCATTACATCATATTTGCTGAAAACAATTATGATTTATTAATTAAATCTTCATACTTTTGCTGTGGAATGTATATCGCATACTGCTTACTTCAAGGTTTGGAGGCCCGTTTCCTGAAATCCTGTAGGCTGTGATACGACTGTCTATGGTATGTTTAGTGTTCTTAGGAGGTGACGTGAGATTAAACTAGAGTTGTTATGTTGTGAGGACATGCAAGATGGCCAGCTCGGCGTTGGAGCGCTTGAGTGACGGTTGCTGGAACTTGTCGAGCGGGAGTGTCTGCTCTGTGGATTCCAGAGGTGTGAGAGACAATGGGAAGAAGGCTTTGTAAAGGAATAGATGGAGGTTATGATTGTGCTATTAACAATTGTTTGAGATATATGTGAAGAAATATATAAAAGGAAATATCTAATATCTCGTGAAACAATAATGCTAGGGACTTGTACGAGGTGTCCTAGGACTCAGAGTGACACCCCCCGTTTTCCTATAGCCCCCTTAATTTAACCAAAGGACCCAAAACTAATACCGGTAGGTTATCGGCTTTTTAATATCTCACAAACCAATAATGCTAGGGACTTGTATGAGGTATCCTAGGAATCGAGGTGACGCCCCCTGTTTTCCTATAGCCCCCTTAATTTAACCAAAGGAACCAAAACTAATACCGGTAGGTCATCGGATTTTTTAATATCTCACGAACCAATAATGCTAAGGACTTGTATGAGGTGGCCTAGGACTCGTGGTGACACCCCTCCCCCTCCCCGTTTTCCTATAGCCCCCTTAATTTAAGGTATTCATTGACCCTTCCATTAGTCATTTTCAAGAAAATTTTCGATTTTTTATTGTCTCATTCGATAGTATTGTGATGGTCCTAATTTGTGACCAGAATGAAATAATTTTATATATTTTATTATTATTATTATTATTATTATTATTATTATTATTATTATTATTATTACTATCAATATTATTTTTAAGTTTACATTTTACCTTTAATTAGTTATTATGTTAACTAATATATTTATATCTATTATTATGCGGTAATGTAGAATATTATGGCAATTGAAAGGACTTGGAGCGATACACATTATATTTGAAATAAGTTAGACGCTTGACTGAATATTATTTCTGAAGAAAATACGAACAAGAGAAGAAGAGGGTTGTTCGCGGAAGGCCGGCTTATCTACCGCTTCCTGGTAACGACATGAATAGACACTTATGTCTTTCACATCAAGTATTCTACCAGTATACAAATCATACTAAGAAGGGATTCTATGAAGACTCGCCATTAACAATGCTGGACCTCTGAATTATTCCTTTGCTACTGTATACAAAAGGTGGGGTGGACCTCCCGAGAAACGTTACAAAGAAGTATTGTCATTATTGATATGCGAAAGGCGTGCAAATTGCCTAGTGACTTCAGAAGTGGGGGTGGGCGCGTGCCCTACCTGGGAACGTTATATATATGACGGCCGCCCAACTGGGGAGTGATTATTATTATTATTGAATTGCTGGCGGAAGACGGAATGGTGCTGTTGGGAGCAGAAGAGTGGACAAGTTATGATTGAACATAGTAAACATGTGATGAGGATGAACATAGAAAAAATAATGTTTGCCATGTGGGTACCTTGTACGCATAAGTACTTTTGCCACTCTTGTGGGCCCTTGCAACTGTATGACATGGCGAGAAAATACAAAATAATGTACACTTTATAATTATCACTATCCTATATATATATATAAACCTTATAGAGCTCTGTTACCTGCCCAGTTACTGCATACCTCTTATACTTGGCGCGCACCGTACTATTAGGCCTCGCCGACCGTTCTCTAATCGGCCGTTCCTGGTGAGGTTTAGTGGCTAGTCCACTACTCTCTCCCTGTACTTATTACATAACCTCGTGGTTTTCCGTCGTGGGTCGGAATCCCACCTTAGGGTCGAAGGTCCGGCACTTACAAACCCTGTGTCGCCCTTTGAGCCTGGAGTAACGCGTCATTTGCGTATTCTGAAATGTGTGTGCGTTCAGCGATGGTCATCATCCCACGTATGCTGTCCACCGCTGACCGCTGGCGTTGTCACCTTTAAGGGTGCAACTAAAACTGATAAGGAGTGTAATTGTGTATGACATGTATGTGTATTTGGGTAATATGTTTACCATAGACATATTCACGTTCTTGGTTACCTGTAAATCAAAACAAAACAAAAATGCATCCATATTAAGATGTTTATCTCCTCGTATCTCCGTGGTCTTCCTGTGTGGCTAAAAGTGGGTTAATTATGAATATTACAGTGCAATACATTATGATTCAAGACAGGTATATATATAACCTTCTTCGGTAGCGCGTAGTTTGGAAACTAAGTGTAGCGCCACCGAAGTCTAACCTAACCTAGGTTAGCCTATTTTAACCTAGTTTTGTCGGCCTTACCCTGATGCCAGGTTTCTGGGCTATCAGGCGCCGAACGGCGTTATCTTACACTACTTATGGTATATCTAAAAAAAAATTGCTATATCTAAACCGAGAGGGTTGCCTTAATCTATTGCCGAAAGATGCTGTGCTAACATTGCAACAGCGTTCAGTAAATTTGCTTAATCCTAGGTTGCGTGTCAAATGCAACCGTCTTACAGCTAAATTTGGACCAGGACGATCGCCTGGGGCAATTAAATCCCCAGGACACCACCCGCACGAGCCCCAGAAACACCGGTTGTCTCTAGGGTCGCTGGATTCCGTCCCCTTAATTCTAGGTGTCGACGTCTATTACTAGTACTAATCTATTCACAGGCGGCTTACGGTGCCACTAAGCTAACCGTTTCGCCCGCTGTAACTTCCTTGTTCATGACCGTTTGCTGTTCCGATTTATCGTAGTTGAGCCGCCCACTTGGCTCCTGTGAGGTGCGCGCACTGCCCCTCTCTTAATGCCCTCTGGTTGCCCGATGCGTCGCCATTTATGTGGGCATTGGACAGTGTGGTCCAATGGCATAATATTGTCTTCGCCTTTATCGGCCGTCGCAGTCTGCTTTTCGCAGTAATATTTGCCTCTATGGGCCGCCGTAGAATGCTTTTCGCATTGATATATGATTTTGCCTCTATGGGCCGCAGTAATATGTATTTCGCAGTTATCCTCCACTCCAACGCATAGGAGTTTTCTCCAACGCACAGGAGTTTTGCTTCCCGCTATGGAAGCCGTGCCTACTTAAATTTAAACTTAACTAGAAGTCTAGTCACAATGGGGTCGTCTCTAGGGATAGCTCCCGAGTCCGGCGCGGAGTGAGCTATTTCTCCCGCCATGCTCAGAAAGTCTCCCTGCAGGTCTTGGCTTCGACGCCCGTGGCACAAAGTGGGTGTAGCATCCCTTCCTCCCAGGGGCGGTTTATGCGCACCTAGGATTCCAGAGCTTGCCCGGCCAGGCCGCGAATGCTTTGACCTTACGTAGTTCGTCTGTTTGGTCTAGTCGTCAGTTAAGTGAGGTCGCTGCGCTGTCGCGCCAACCGGGGTAAGGGTCCACATCGCCTTCCCCAGCTCTCAAAGTGTTGTTCTCCTGACCTTCGGCTTACACCGTTGTCAACAATCAGATCGTATCAGATTCCTTTGTAAGAAAAAAAATGTGTCGTAACCTGTGTAAATAGTTTAATCTCTGGGTAAAATGTAAAATATTTCCAGTGTTGCGGGGTTGTAGATCTTCTAAGTACATGGGCTACTTCTGGCCTACCATCGCTACGTCAGCTTTCCAGCAATAATGCTTTCGTTACCTGAATGGAGGTGTTAGTAGGGTCTGTAATGTCAGGTACCCTGTTATTAGGATTTGGGGGTAGTTATTTGTTGAGTGGGCTTAAAGTATGGTAGGAAGGGTTTGCGCACCTTTGGGTTCCACGTTAGTGGTGGCCTGAAACCGGTGATGCCACTGGGATGCTTCTATAGTGAGTGGAGTGGGGAGGTAATTCCCGGGATTGCAAAGATACGAAAATTCATGCAGGTTTGATATTAAAATCCCTGGTAAATGGATGGGATACTCATGCATGAGTCTGGATATGAAGTTTCTGTCTTCATGTACGGATAGGTGTAGGGTGGGCATAATACCAATATGTTCCTCTCATGCGGGAGTGTTTAAGTACTAGAGAATGGTTAATATATATCTATGGCCTCCTCTCTCATTTGGAGAGGCGCATTATGCTTCTTTAATGTTTGCTGAGCCACCCCTAATACTCAGGTGGTAGCATCGTGGCTCAAGGCGTAGCATGCCTGCTCTTTAGACGCATGAAGTCCATCAACCCCTTGTGTGTATTTTGTAATGTAGTGTAGCTGTTTTTGGTCGTGTACATGTGTCTGCGTTGTTTATGTTGGGCGTGAGAAGGTTATGGGAAGGGAGTAAGGTGGTACGCTGGTAGCCTGTTCTCCTGTCATCCTCCCTTGGTCCATGTTGGCTTTCTATCCGCGCCTTGGGATAGTAGAGCTGCATGACCTAATCTGGTCGGCCATTTGCAGTGTAGATGTGGCCAGTGGTCGTAGTGCGACTGGTCATGTGCTAGTCATCTGTAATGACTCTTATGCCTTACGATCGATAAGAAAAGTTATTAGGGGGGAGATCTTGTCTGTGTTCGCTCCTAATTGTTGAGTGCGTGTGCGTGTGTGTGTCTATGTACCGCTACACCACGCGGACGTTTGTTCTGTTGCAGGCCAAGTCGTAATATGTATCGCCTGTGTGGGCAGAAGGCGCCCGTGGCTTGCCAACGTCCTTGCGGATGTGCCCTGATAGGCCCAAGATAAGTTCCGCTGTGTCACGTCTTGTCCATTGCCAAATGTTTTTGCAGTGTGGGAAAAAAAATGTATGGTGTTATAATTGTTATGTGTGTGTAATTTCACGGTCACTGGCTATACGCAATAGTGTCTTGTCACCGCAGTATTGCAGTGTAAATAGTCTGCTGTCAGCAGTTGGTATGTGCTTTTCTGCACGTAATCAAGTGTGGTCATTGTTTTAGATTCCTAGCGGCCTAATGTAGCAATTCGTCCTAGTTAGGTAATGACGTCGTGTGGCCATTGTTCCCTAAGACTTGTGTCTTGTGAAATTTTCCTACCTGTGTCTGTGAAATGTATGCTCTATGTCAGGTGTAATTCGAAATTTTCTGTCTGGCTTTTGGTGGGAGGAAATGTAGTATTCCCTGTTCATGCACTTGTATGGGCCAATTTCAGTATGATTGGACGCCTGAATAGCTGTTTTCCTTTGTGTCTAAATTTTGACTGGAACTCAGACCCGTGACCTTATGTCATTCTCTGTGTTTTATGTCTGCGTTGTGTTCCAGGGCTTGGGGCTTCCCCAGTGTGGTTTTTGCTTGTGTTCCGCGTACCAAAAATACCATTGGATAGTTAGTTTTTGGTACGCGTGTGGTGTGTGGTCATGGGTTCGAATCCGGTTGTCTGTAAAGACTTGGTGTGATCATTTCCGTGCCACATATAATATGGCACGTTCCCGTGGATGTGCAATGCGCAAATGAAAGCATGCATACCTGTGTAGAGTTTGTATGTTTTTGATTTCCCCTCGTAGTGTAATTTTGGAAGATATAGGGTCTCTAAATCGGGCGTGAATGATGCCGTGCGTACTGCTCCGAGAGCTGTTGTCTGTAAGCGTGCAGGTTATCACTGAGGCCTGCGTTATTGCTGAGTATGGTGGTATCGGATTACAATGTCTTGCGCGCCCGCTTGTTACTTGTCTTGATAACGCTGTGTGTCCGGCACATGTGTTTTTAATCGGCGTACTCTCTGTGACTGTGATTAGTGCTTTCCGCATTGTAAAAGAAAAGAGGGGAACTTGTAGTTTAACGTGACCGTATCTGGAGATCATGAGCCACGGGACTCCCGTTTTACGTGGAATCCAAACCACAGGCCATGGCATTTCACTTCGGAAATCTCATATGCATTGGCCGTATTGTAGAAGAACCTTCCATTGACTACATTTGTGTCCCCAAATTTTGCGTTAACTGTATCGTGGTTCAAGTATGTTCTTTATCCCTGGAGAAAATGTCGTTGTACGCGAGTGTGTCTGGTCCGCTAGTCGCGTGTTTGGTGACCAGATGCCAGAGGCGATTTTATTGTTTTTCGTTTATGACCCGCTATTAGTGGGACTGTCCCAATTTGTCTTAGCTTTCCCATTTTTCTATTCTAGAACTGGATATCTACCCAACCTTATATTCCTGGTATTCAGAAGGTTGCGGGTTTGGAGACCGTCTTTTACCCAGAGTAATTGTTTCTGGCACCATTAAGGTTGTGTCTCCGGGACAGTTCTGGTGAGTGTTATGATCGTATCCCGGTTCGGTCAGTGAGGTCTGAAGGCTATTTCTTGGCTTTCTTCCCACGTCTGCCAACGGGACCGTTTCCTTTTCTTTTAGCAGTGTGCCCGCCTTTACGAGTAGGTGTGTGAGCTTTACGTGTGTGATATGCCTTCATCCGGCGGGCGTGAATAGTGTCCTTTATGAGTTTCCTCCCATGGCGCACGCTCACTATATAATTTAGGTCAGATACCTTCCTGCAGACTTTGAAGGGACCTGCCCATCGTGGCAGGAGGAATTCGGACACGTTCTTCTTACGGGCAGAATTGGAGACCATTACCAATTGCCCGGGTGTGTATTCCACGGTCTTTCTATTCCGATCGTACCGCTCTTTTTGCTTTTTCTGGGCCTCGGCTATGTTTTTTCTAGCGTCCATGCGGGCTATCTGCAAATGCTCTAGCCGAGCCGCATTGTCTGTGTAGGCGTCCTGTGGGATACATATATTGTCTATGGGACTTCTGGGTGTGTATCCGTGCAGTAGGAAGTGTGGAGAGTGTTTCGTAGCCGTAGATACAGAGGTATTATAACTAAAAGTAATGCTTTGCAGGTATTCATCCCAGTCTGTTCCTGCGTCCTCTGTAAATTTAGCCAGCGCTATTCCAAGTATTTTGTTCATACTCTCCGTGAGTCCGTTGGTTTGCGGGGAGACACTCGTGGTAGTGTATGCCTTAATCCTGAGTATCTCCAGAAACTGTTGGAGCACTCTCGAGGTGAAAATAGTACCTCTGTCGGATAATAAGGTTTGGAATAGGCCATATCGTGTAATTATGTCAAATAGAAATTCGGCTATGCTGTTCGTGTCTGCTTTGGGAACAGCCTTTGTAATCATGTATCGTGTGAGATACTCGGTGGCCACCAGGATATATTTATTGCCTTTCTGACTTGTTGTAATGGGGCCTTTCACATCTATCCCGACTCTGTGAAATAACTCTCCCACGGGAATTGGGTTGAGTAGTCCATGAGGCTTGCCAGGTCTTGTTTTGAATCGTTGGCAGGTGTGACATGTCTTTACAAAGGTATCTATGTCGGCCTTCATGTTCACCCAATAGTACTTGTCACGGATTCTAAGGTATGTTTTATGCGTACCTAAATGTGCCCCTGCCAGTGGGCTATTGTGGTGTCCGATCATGATATTTTCTCTCAATGATTCCGGAACCGCTATAGGTGCGCTATCGTGCATGGCTGTGGGCTTAAATTTCAGTACCCCGTCTTTGTCTAGGAAAAATCGCCTAGACAGCCGTGCTGTCTTGGAGTCCACTTTATCCAAGTCTTCTAGGGCCAATAGAATCTGTTTCAAGTGCGGATCACTTTCTTGCTCCTGTTTGATGTCAACCACCGTCAGGGCAAAGGTGGGCATATCGTCCCAGTCGTGGTCCTTACTGTCATACGGGGGCTCGGCTACTGGCAGCCTAGACAACCCATCTGCGTCTAGGTGTGTAGCGCCTTTCTTGTGTTTGACCACGAAGTCATATTCATACAGGCGGAATATAAACCTGTTGAGTCGCGAATTTGGGTTTTTAAATTTGTCCCAAAAAAGCAAGCTCGCGTGGTCAGTCACTACCGTGAACTTGATACCATAGAGGTATACTCTAAAATAGTTCACTCCCCACGAAAATGCCAGCATTTCCCACTCTGTGGCAGAGTATCTAGTCTCAACGGCCGTTAGCTTCCTGCTAGCGTAGGCGACGGGCCGTTTGCGCCCTTCGGCGTCTTCCTGCAATAGGGCCGCTCCCAGCCCATACAGGCTGGCATCCACGTGTAAAAATGTGGGCCTATCACTGTGGAAGTGTTGCAGTAATGGAGGTGAGGTCAATAGTTGCTTCAGTGTGTTGAAGGCATCTATGTGTTCCTGCGTGATGCTGAAGGGCGTTTTTTCACGTGTGAGTTCAGTTAGTGGATGGGCGATGTGTGCAAACCTATAGATATGCTTGCGATAGTACGAAGCCAAGCCAATAAAACTGCGCAATTGTTTCAAATTTGTGGGCATTGGGATGCCCGTTATTGCGTCAGTCTTAGCTGGGTCGGGAATAATGCCCTCCCTGTTGACAATATGGCCCAATATATTAATTTGCTGTCTGGCAAATTGACATTTCGCAGGTTTAAGCCTTAGTTTAGCTTCTCTGATCCTTGCGAAAGCCTCCTCCAAATGTACGATGTGTTCGTCAAAAGTGTTGGAGAAGACCGTTATGTCATCCACGTACACCGATACGGAACGCCACTTAAGCCCTGAAAATGTCTTATCCACTAGCTTTTGGAAGGTTTGGCTGGCGTTACGGAGACCCATCGGTAAACGGGTGTAGGTAAATAGTCCGTTCTCTGTAACGAACGCCAGCTTGTGCCTATCTGGTTCATAGACGGGGATTGAATAGAATCCACTATAGCAATCCATCGAACTGAACCAGCTAGCTCCACCAAGGGCGTCCAAATAGGTGTCTGCCCTTGGTAGTGGATAACTATCATTTTCGACTAACTTATTGAGCCTCCTGTAGTCAGTACAAAATCTGTGCGATCCGTCCTTCTTTTTGGTCAGCAGAACTGGAGAGGAATAGTTAGAAATAACTGGAACAATGACCCCTGCCTCGAGCATCTCTGAGATCTGGGCATCGATGGCATGTCTCTCCTTCTGGCTCACTCTGAAGGGAGGCTGGTGTACTGGTCGGTCACTAGTGAGTGTGACGTGGTGTTCAATGAGGTCTGTCACAGCGAGATCCTTCATTGAGTGGGCAAAAATATCTCTGTTGGTCTCCAGGAGCTCCGTGAGCCTTTTATTTTGCTCCGGAGTCAGGTCCTGCCTGTGGTTCTGGTTGGCCGCCTTATCCGTGTGTGTGTTTGTGTATTGGCTGATAGCGTGCAGTGTAGGGGCCTGATGCTCGTGGTTTTCTCGCTCCGCTCGAATCCCGTCTCTGTTCCTGGTGTATACCATGGGATGTGTGGTGAGCCTCTGGTCGTGCTTTAAAAGCATCTGACCACTAGCGAAATTTATGCTAGCCTCATATCTAGCGAGAAAATCCATGCCAATTATGGCTGACGCAGAAAGGTGTTCGATAACGAACATGGGGTGCGTTGTGGCAAAATGGTCTATCCTAATATGTATGTTTGCTACCCCCATGTTTTCCAGCGCCTGAGCATTGGCCGCTACCAACCGAATGTCTCCCGTGACACCTTGTATTTGCGCCTCGGTAATGTGTCGTCTATTAACACAACTTACGGCTGCCCCAGTATCAATTAGGGCCTGCACTCTGTGGCCATTTATGGTGGCGTGTATCGTGAGGGCCGATACCTGAAATCCACTGCCCTGCACCGATGTGTTGTGTAAGATGTATGTTGTTGTTGTTGTTGTTGCCGGAGTGACATTTGTGCTGGGAAGGCATGGATCTGTCCGCTTATCGTACCTGGCACGCTTCGCCTCTCGGCTTACTTCCTGTCCTGAATACTTTGCCCCGGTCAGCAAAGTGCGTTTGCCAAGTACATTGCCATCTCCTTTAACCGGTCTTGCTGTGAGACTAGGAGTCTGCTGGCGAACGTTTAATGTATTAATCGTTCCCAGCTTTTGTGTAGTTGTGTTGTTGTTGGTTTCTTCCTCTCGGGAAGGTGTGTCTGCAAATGTGACCCTGAGCTTGCCCTTGTTACCCCGACTTTTGTTCCAGGCGGTCGCGAGTTCGACTCCTGTTGCTGGCCTCCCCATGCCGAGCGAGCTCGCGTCATGCGCCTGTGTGTGGTCAATTCCCCCCCTGTGTTGTGGTGAAGGGGGTGGGGTTTTCTGTTTGGAGGGTGTGGGCGTGTTCTCGGGCTGTTTGCTTCTGATTGTGAGGGGTGTGTAATGCCCCGCCTTAGGGTTTCCTGTGAAAAGTACGTGTAGGTCCCTATTGAATCCCGCAGTTGAGAATAGCGGAGGCGAGTGCACATCCGTGTATACATGGATGTTGGCTTTGAGCACCTTGCCGAGAGCGGTTACCTCTACGGCACTGCCATAGGTGCCGTCCTTACCCATGTATTTTCGGTAATCCGCCCCGGTCTGGAATGGGTTTTCCCGCTCGTCCGACACAAAGTCCCGGTACTCTTTCCAGTTGGCCAGGATATGTTTGACCGT
This sequence comes from Meconema thalassinum, assembly GCA_946902985.2. NCBI lineage: Eukaryota > Metazoa > Arthropoda > Insecta > Orthoptera > Tettigoniidae > Meconema > Meconema thalassinum. The sequence continues at coordinate 17,523,941 of OX336392.1, forward strand.
TTTCTGTCTGTAGTCCCCATGATAATCCTCGGTATTCCGGATTAGATAGCTCATGGCCCTAAACAGACAGTTGCCGTCTCCTTGCACGGGGTGTGTTTGGAAACGGTCCGGGGGCGGATCGTCAGCCTTAGCTTTAGCTGGCTGCTTCTTCCCCTTACTCTTACGAGTTTTCTTGGGGGAAGGGCCTTTCTTGTGTGGTGTTGGGGGAGGAACCTCAGCTGCTTCATCAGCTAGCCGACCCTCCCCGTCTAGGCGTTTTTTGAAAATGTGGGTGTACGCCTGCCTGTAATGTATGTGCGCCCCCCCTCGGGGTGGCTGCGCCAGCTCCCCGCTTGCGGTGTGTGTCTAGGCGTAGGGAGTATTGCCCCCCTGTCTGTCCTGTGGGGTGTTTCATCCCTGAACTCCCTCGGGTATTCGTCGGGGAGGGGGTAGTGTTCTGGGCCCTTCGTGTGTTTGTCTATGTTGTCCCTTTCTCTAGTGGGTTTCCTTCCTTGTCGGTTATTGCCCTGTTGTCCGTTATTCTGTCTCCGCCAGGGTGGGGTGTCTGTCTGCTGCTGCTGGGGCGGGTGTTCCCGTCGGTTCCCCTTTTCCCTATATTGGTCAGCTGCATACCCCTGTCTGGTCGAGGGTGGGTTTTCTCGCTGTTCCCAATTTCCCTTGTACTGCGGGGCCGCATAGCCTTGGCTGCGTGGGGGCGGGTTCTCCCGATATTCCCCATTTCCCCTGTACTGCGGGGCTGCATAACCTTGGCTGCGTGGGGGCGGGTTCTCCCGATATTCCCCATTTCCCCTGTACTGCGGGGCTGCATAACCTTGGCTGCGTGGGGGCGGGTTCTCCCGATATTCCCCATTTCCCCTGTACTGCGGGGCTGCATAACCTTGCCCGCGTGGGGGCGGGTTTTCCCGGTACTCCCTGTCTGCCCTGTATTGTGGGGCAGCGTAGGACTGTCTATTTGGTGACGGGCTGTTTCGTCGGGGGATGTCGTGGTCGTACTCCTCAGGGTAGTACTCCCGCGTGTACGGAGATGGTGAACGCCTTGAGGGGTATGACGGCTCTGTGTCCGTGTATGCTATCGGTGAGTACCGAGGAGGGTAGTGTGGCCTATCCTGTGGGGGAGGTGTTGTTGGCCGCTGTGGAGGGTAGTAATTTTCTTCCCTCCCGTAGTGTCTCCTCTCTGTGTACCCCCTGTCCCTCTCAGTATGATAGTGTTCTCGTGTGTCTGCTTGCTCATCCCTTGGCGGTCTCCCGCCCGCTTGGATGGCAGCTATGGTCAGTTTCTCCATCCTGTCCACTAATTCGTCTATTTTGTCATTAGTGTCGTCTTTCCGAGTTTTGAAGTGCAGATCCACGGCTTTTTCCGTAGCCTTTTCCGTGATCTTTCTCCCCTCCTCTATGGTCTTTATGTTATTCAACATATGTTGGACCGTGAGGTTGTTCATGATGCATAGCTTTTCTACTATGGCTGGTCTGAGGCCCTGCATTAACAGCTTGACTTTCTGTTTATTTGTCATTGCTGCATTGTACTTTTCGCACATTATCAATTTAACATTGATGTATGCCTGGGCGCTCTCTTTGGGTCCCTGTGACCTCTGTCTAATCTGGTCATAGAGATCGTCATCGTCTGGTATAAGCTGGAACTCATCCTTCAACATTACCGCGGTTTCCTCCCGTGTGGCAGCCTCTAGTGCGTCCTCATGGAGCTCATACCATGTCATGGCCGCCTTTGTGAGATAGGCAGGAAGGAGCCGTTTCCTAACTTCCTCGCTCCAACCATTGATCCGGGCCGTTCTATTGAAGGCCTTGAGGTATTCCTCGGGATCCTGGCCTTCCCCCGTGAACTTTGAGGGGTGGATCATGGGGTATTCAGTGTGTCTATTCATCTCGCTTTCAGCTGTGCCTCGTTGGCTGTGTAGTGCTTCGGGTCTGTTTGTGCCGTTCACCCCGCTGTCGTGTGCCGAGGTGTTTGGGCTGTTTCGAGGGGAATTAGCCTCGCTTCCCGTGTACGACACCTGTGTTACGTTACCAGGTGGCTCGTCACCTGATATGTCTGTGCTGATGGATGGTGTATTGTCGTACTGTGTGGATTCGACTATGTGTACGGTTCTGTCTAAATCCTGTTTTACTGTCTCCAAAATAGTGTGGATGTCAAGAACCGCTTCTGTCGTGTGATTATTGGCTTTAATAGTGTCTGTCTCTAATAGCTCTGAAATGCGCTCGAGCAGGTTACTGGCTTTCTGCTCTGTGATCTGCAGTTGCTGCAACAATAGGGGATGGAGTGTTGGCAGGCAATCTACCTCACTAGCGCTGGATACTGGTGACTCTTGTGTGTGTTCACTGGCCTGGGACCGTGTAAAATGTATAACTTGTGCTGCGGCGGCAGGGTGTTGAGCACGGATCTGTGCTGTTTTGAATTCAAGGTCCCTGAGAAGTTGTACTGCAGTCTGGTCAGTTATTAAGTCACCGTTCCTAATTTTTAGCTTCGGCAGGAGTGGAGTTGTACTAGCCGATAAATGGTGTGCAAAGTCTCTTAATGTAGTTCTAAATGTGGACATTTAATTTAAAAAAATGTGTGACGTAATATGAGGTTAAAAAAAATTTTTTTTCACTATTTGCTTGGCTGCGTGCGGTTAGGACCGTCTTGACCGCAGGGATACGTTGTTTGTACCCCTAGGGCGTTGTTCTAAAACAACGTCACGGTACTCTGCGCCTCCACCAGTGTTTTAGATCCCTTATTTGGGGGTGGATCTAAAAGGGAGAGTTATTGTACTAATTTATAAGGTTGTGCCTAAAAAGGGTAGCTTCCCTTGGCAGGGCAAGCTGACCAGTGTAGAGTGTTGTGGTGTGCTAGGAACTAGGGGGCGTCCCTATAAATAATGTAGTAGTGTTTGAAGGGATGGGACCCAATGCAATAGTCACGGTGCTAGTCGCTCAGCTGACTGCTTATTATGTAATTGAATCTGCTCGTATCAGCCGAGTGGCACGTGCTGCTTGCTGGCAGCCGGGCCGGCTCGAGAAACACAAAGGCACCTGAGTTAGCGCTATTGGACTACCGTCTGTCACGTCTTACCGTGACGGGAATAAGGAAGGGCGTTGGGATGTAAAGAGGCGTATAAACAGTAATGCTAGTGTAGAGTGTGGACCAAGTGTTTATTGGTCTGTAGTTCTGAGTATGAGTCCCTTGTAGGGAATGTAGTTATGTTCCCAATGTAAAGTACAAGTTGTGGGTTTGAGGTTACAAAAGTAGGAACTCTGAACACGACTGACTTACCTCTGCTGACACCGGCGTGGCCTTCGGCCGTATCGTTGAAGCACTGATAATGGAGAGATCCTTTGACCTCATTAGGATGCCTTCTTATACTCTCTGGCGCTATGTTGTCAGCAATGTGTTGGCCCAGTTAATAGTATGTCGGTATGTGTAACCATTGTGCAAGGACTGAGCTGCTTCCTAGAGTGGCAAGCTGTCCCTGCTACGTTTTATGGATGTTGGCCCAGCTCTCCAAGGGTTGCCCGTTAGGAGATGTAGGCAGATGATGGGGGGATGGTCTCCAAGGGGTGCATACCCCTGGGAGGCTGTACACGATATGGAATTGGAAATTAACATTCATTGTAACGCAGTACTATATTATACAGTTGACTATTTAAGTATGTGAATTTGATAAGACAGTCTGTCCCATCAAACTGTGACGTGGTTGTGTACGTGGCTATTGTCACAGGGATGATTTTTGGAATTTATTCCGTCATCCACATATAAATTCATTACGTTGAGGAAGATCAGGGCCATCAGGAACTCTCTACGCAACAATCCAACTACAATGATCTTCAATGCGGTGAGCGATTTAAACAGTTTTACTCCAGTCAAATCAGAAGGCTCTCATGCTTATTAAATTCAATCTATATTTTATTCAATTAACTCAGTATACTCCAATTGCCAATCAAGACCCATAATACAAGCAATTTCAGTAGATTCTTTAATTTAATTTATTAATATTATTACCTTTAGTATTTTATTATTTTTGCACTTGTTGTTTTTATATATTAAATTCAAATGTTTGACTGGTTTCCTTTAGTAGCTAGAAATTACTATAAGGCAACACCACACTCCTAAACTAATTATCGTAAGGTTAGATTACGTAAGTTTCACTACGGCTGGAGATAGGAATTTCGCTGCTCCACCTCTGTTTAACCGAGGTTTAATATATTATTATGATCATGATATATGAATGGTCTGGCGCCCTGGCTACACATAATACTACACATTATGTACGTTTTTAGTGATGCTGACAACAATACAGATACACTATTAAATTAATACAAATTAAATGTTTCATATTGATCACCCAAAAGTGGGCGACTATTTAATTATTAACCTTTGCATATTAATATTCAAGAAGTTCTTTAAACCATTACATATATCCCCAACAGTGGAGCGCTTTGCATACAATCAGTTTCTTATTATTAACATTATTCATCAATCTAAATAAGAACCCATTACAGTATGTCCTCTCTAGCTTCCCGAATTATATAGTTTATACTAGTTTTATTGTTGTTTAACTCATTTATATTCACTTTAATGATCGGTGTGTACGCTTCTCAGCAGCTGTCACTTTGACGCATAGGTGCAGCAGATAAAGCACACATTAATCTGGCTTTGAAACAGTCTACTCCAGAACTAAAACAATGTAGGAGATACTCTCGGGTCGGTTAATGCAGAAGATCGACCTAAAATCCAAAGAAAAGGCAGTTTTTATGAGTTGAAAAGTAAGACTCTTTACTCTAAATGTGTACCTCAACTTTAAGTTACGATTTCTCTCACTTCATTTTTTTCAATATTTGTCTTGACTTGGGCAGTCAAAATGTCCACTTAGAATGCAGATATTAGAAAATTTAAAAACTAAAATATAGACAAATAATGCAGCTATGTTGTAAAGCAGAATGAAGCTGTTAGTTGAAATTAGGGGTCGCTCCCCCCACAATTAATTTATTTTTTCAATCAAAATAACGTAAATTGTGAAACAAAGCTAATATATTTGCCTCAATCAATGATTTAAAAAAAACGATTCTGCTATACAACATTCTGAACACACAGCAGATCAATTTGCAACAACAATGACTCGATTAAGGCGAAGAAGAGCGAAGATATCGAGTCCTAAAAATGCACGTTATTTTTGTGATTACACTTGAAAAAGACCCCCCCCCCCCCATTTTTATTTTTGTTTCTTTTTCGGCAAAAATCCACTAGTTTATATTCTTGGAAGCAGTGATATCAATTTCAAGAAAATAAGATAGCCTAACTTGTAATGAAATGTTTTCAGTAGTGTCGATGAGTACCTTAACCAAAGAACCCAAAACTATTAGGTCAATGGCTTTTTAATATCTCGCGAACCAATAATGCTAGGGACTTATATGAGGTGTCCTAGGACATGAGGTGACACCCCCCGTTTTCCTATAGCCCCCTTAATTTAACCAAAGGACCCAAAACTAACAGGTCATCGACTTTTTAATATTTCGCGAACCAATAATGCTAGGGACTCATATTAGGTGTCCTAGGACATGAGGTGGCACCCCCCCCCCCCCCCCCCGTTTTCCTATAGTCCCCTTAATTTAACCAAAGGACCCAAAACTAATAGTTCATCGACTTTTTAATATTTTGCGAACCAATAATGCTAGGGACTTGTATGAGGTGTCCTAGGACATGAGGTGACACCCCCCCCCCCCCGTTTTCCTATAGCCCCCTTAATTTAACCAAAGGACCCAAAACTAATAGGTCATCGACTTTTTAATATTTCGCGAACCAATAATGCTAGGGACTTGTAGGAGGTGTCTTAGGACATGAGGTGACACCCCCGTTTTCCTATAGTCACCTTAATTTAACCAAAGGACCCAAAACTAATAGGTCATCAACTTTTTAATATCTCGCGAACCAATAATGCTAGGGACTTGTATGAGGTGTCCTAGGAGTCAGGGTGACACCCACTGTTTTCCTATAGCCCCCTTAATTTAACTAAAGGACCCAAAACTAATAGGTCATCGGCTTTTTAATATCTCGCAAACCAATAATGCTAGGGTCTTGTATGAGGTGTCCTAGTACTCGAGGTGACGTCCCTGTTTTCCAATAGCCCTCTTAATTCAACCAACGAACCCAAAACTAATAGGTCATTGGCCTTTTAATATCTCGCGAACCAATAATGCTAGGGACTTGTATGTGGTGTCCTGGACTCGGGGTGACACCCCCCGTTTTCCTATAACCCCGTTAATTCAACCAAAGGACCCAATACTAATAGGTCATCGGCTTTTTAATATCTTGCAAACCAATAATGCTAGGGACTTGTATGCGGTGTCCCAGGAGTCGGGGTGACGTCCCTGTTTTCCTAACCCCCTCTTAATTTAACCAAAGGACCCAAAACTAAAGGGCCATTGGCTTTTTAATATTTCGCGAACCAATAATGCTGTATGAGTTGTTGTAGGACTCGGGCTGACGCCTCTTTTTTCATGATTTTGTGATTTGCAGAGATGGGTAAATCCAGAGCAGAATATATGCGAAATTATCGACAAAAGAAACGTGTGAAATAATTAAAAACTGGAGGAGTACAGCCGAAAAAAATGACTTCACATATATTTCATCTCAATTTCACAGTAGGATAACATGTCAGATGTTACACATCATATGCGACTACTGTAAGGTTCGTATTTTATTTCTTTTCATGTTATATCCTGCCTTCCGCACAAGGCCCTCGAGGAGGCAGGGTGTATGTAGCCCCTCCACTTATGGTGGAAGAATAGGAGTTGGCGACCCCGAGGGATTCCTGAGCTGGGTCCGTTTTGCCCTCTTTTTCCACTGACTTTGGGGCGGGCCCTCTCCTCTTTCCCTTTGCTATCTGCCTTTATGGCTCTCCTTCCTTCCAAGTCCCTCAATCCTCATTCTACGAGGGTTGAGGGCATTTCTATTCTTCCTGTCATTTATTAGCCTTAACCTTTATTTGTTGACCATTTCTTCTTCTAGTATGTAAGTCTGTAGTTAGTATTAGTTATAGTTTACATTCTCATCTCATCTTTCACTATCACCCAAACCATTAGGGGCCGATAACCTAGATGTTAGGCCCCTTAAAACAACAATTATCATCATATCAGTTACCTCTTGCTTATGTATCAGATGTCCTGAATCTACCCAGCTCTCACTTCCATACAGCAAGGTCGATCTAAATACTGAGCAATGTAGGGAGAATTTCGTCCCTGCACTAACTTCTTTCTTACAGAATACTGTGGATCACAACTGAGAACTGATTGGCTTTTCTACACCTCGACTCTATTTCTTCCGCCATACTGTGACCCTCCTGAGGGAATACACAACGTAAGTAGGGCCTACTTAAAATTGTCCATGTGCTCCAATTTAGCCCCTCCTATCTGGCATTATTCCGGCCCCTTGGTGTTGGGGTAGCGCGTCTAACTCTCGCCTGGACGCCCCGGGTTCGATTCCCGTCTTCGTCAGGGATTTTTGAAACTGACCGATTTACATCCAGGATCATTTTCTCGAAACAGCAGAAAATTTAGTTGTTTGTACAGACAAAGCAGACATTCGTAAACTATTACAAAGAAACAAATTCCCTCGCATAATATGACTTCTGGCGCACAGGATATTACAGTAATAACTTCGTGGGCTACTTGTCTCACGTGCTTAAGGTTCAGCGCGACTTCCGCGCCACAAACTGGCTGGACCATGAACTACAATGCTTAAGGAGCGGAGTGACGACACTGTTTATTTCTATTCGTCATGATGCAAGTCTGAAAGTCCTCATGATGTGCGGGCTGGCTCCCCAGGTGCTGCCGATCATCTTCTTGAGTATGCCACTACATACTTATTATATTGTTTGTTTATTCTCTTCAAGCAGGTAACATCACAAGCCTATGTATATTCTTAACCATACATGATGACATCAAGCATAACCTAAATATGTCTACGCGTAAGTGTCCTAATGTCTATATTTCCCCTTTCCTTTCTGACTTCCTATAATTTGTTTCTCATTTCTTACTTAATCTTCATTTTAGATCACTGTTTCTACTTCAATCTGCTTTTTTAAAATCAAGATTTATATCTTTCGTCTTCAATATATATTGTAACAGATCTGACCTTTTAAAATTTTTATGTGTGTATTTTAGCCTTTAGACGATTGGTATTTTTTTAGAAATAATTTTGATAACAATTTTTGAATGTAAGTCTTGCATCTCTACGTATATTATAATTTGCCACCGAAGAAGGTACAATGCGACCGAAACCGGTATTATAGTCTTTCCGTTTAACCATGATACCCAAAGGATTAGGGACTTCTCGGAACTCAACTCACGTCACTCACTCACCCGCTCGCCGGACCGGCCGGTGACGGGCAATGATTCACCTACTGGCGCTGTCCCAAAGGACTACAACTTTTCTTATTTCAAGTTTAAATTTACAATTCAAGTATTTTTGAATTCTACATGCAATTCTAAAGACAATGAGTCGAAACTCGGACTTCTTGCTTCTTAAACTGTCGTTTATTACATGTCATTTATTGCAACTACTAGTTTTAAAATTTCCAACAAATAAAGAAAAATTGAAAAATTGAGGAATAGAAAATAACCAAGTTGCAATTTGCAAAAGTCGTGACTCTATGACTATGGCCTAATTACTACAAACAATGACGGCACGAAATACGTCACAAGATTTGAGCGACCATCAGACCGTGGATATGAAGCATTACAGTCGCGTTTGGACTAATTTTCTTTAGAATTGTATGTCGCATTCAACAAGTAGTTCCGTGAAGAACTATACAGCCTATTTTCATATATCCTACTTAGGTTAACTGCCACTATCAACATACAAAATTTCAGTTTGATTGCTGTAATAGATTCGTAGATATTGAGAACCGACTAAATATTTCGGATGGTCGCCATGTTGAATTTTATATATGTAGGTCCTAGAGTTATGTACTGTTATATGAAGATTATTGTGTATGTGTAGCATTCAAACTTCAATCGCATGATTGGGACACAAGAAGTAACAAGGAGATTTTAAAATTTCGCACAGCTGCCATCTTGTGGTTATAGAAACAATTGAAATAAATTAAATGCCAGTGGATTAACATTCGTATAAGGATTTACTGTACCAAGTTTCACTGCACTAGGATGGTTAAATTGCGAGAAACGTCCATGTGAATTTTGTATAATTCGCGTCGCCGCCATGTTGGATTTGTGATCACAAGGTTTTAAAGTCCTATAGGCGAACTTAAGTTCATAGCCCCTATGAATATAAAAATAATCAGTTTGATTGCTATAATAGATTCGTAGATATTCAGAGCCGTCTTAATATTTCTGATGGTCGCCATGTTGGATTGTTAAATGTATAGGCCATAGAGTCATGTATCATTAAAGGAAAATTATTGCGTAGGTTCATTATTCAAACTTTCTCTTCGATCACATGATTACGATACAAGAAATAAAAACTTAATTTTAAAATTCGCACAGCCGCCATCTTGAGGTTATGTAAACAGTTGAACTAAATTAGATACCAGTGCATTACAATGTGTATAAACATTTCCTGTACCAGATTTCATTGCGTTTGGAACATTAAATCGCGAAAAAGGTCTATTTAAAATTTTCAAATTCGCTTGGTCGCCATGTTCGTTTTGTAGTGAACCGGTTTTTGAAAGTCTTATAGATGAACTTCCAGTAGTGCCCTTTATCTTCATACAAAACGTCAGGGTGATATCGCTAATAGTTTCAGAGATATAGAATACCAGTGAAATATTTCGCACATCCGCCATCTTGTGGTTATGTAAACAATTGAACGAAATTAGATGTCTGTGCATTACAATGCGTATAAACATATACTGTACCAAGTGTTATTGCGTTTGGTAGTTTAAATCGCGAGAAACATCTATTTAAAAGACGCAAATTTGCGTGGCCGCCATGTTGGTTTTGTAGTTACGAGTTTTTCAAAAGTCACATAGGTGAACTTCTAGTAGTTCCATTTATCACCGTAATAAATTCCAGTGTGATATCGGGAACAGTTTCGGAGATATTGAATGCTGGTGAAATATTTCGCACATCCGCCATGTTGGATTGGTAAGACGTAACAAAATTTGAAGGGCACGGTCGGGGTCGCCTGAAATAGTGCTATGAACTTACCGAGTTTCATTGAAATCGATCCAGCCGTTTAGAATTTATTAGGGGGGGGGGGGCACACACACCTCACACACACACACACACACACACACACACACACACACACGCACACACAGACACACGGACAAAAGGGGATCTCATAAGCCTATTTTTTTCAAAATTGAAAATAGGCTAAAAATACTTGACAATTGTAAATTTTAATTTGAAATAAATAGGTTCTGGTGCTGTGGGACAGCCACCGGCCGGTCCGGCGAGCGGGTATGTGAGTGACGTCAGTTGAATTCCGAGAAGTCCGCTGGGTATCATGGCCAAACGGAAAGACTATATAATTAAAAGTACACCTTAATATTGACTTATGGTATTAAACTTCGTCGATAAGAAACAGGGCAGCCCTGGTCATATTCCTAGGTTTTCATTGTTCAGCTACAGTAGTATGAATATATTCTTTCTGTGGAAATGTCTATTCGCTTGGTTGGTACCCCTGAGGTCCGGCTTCCAATTTCGGCTCTGCCAAGAAATGTAACTCTGATCTGGGAACTGGAACGGGGTACACTCAAAGAGATGGGTTTGATTCCCACCTCAGTCATCCTCGATGTGGTTATCCACGGTTTCCCACATTTACTCCAGGCAAATGCCGGGATGGTTCCTAACTTAAGGCCACGACTGCCTCCTTCCCAATCCTCGCATCAATTACAAATATAACCATTACTACAGTCATCACAATGACATGGATTATCAGACAGATCACACACACACCTAAGCACACGGAGCTATATTGTATAACCAGGATGTTGCAAAGCCCATAAATGGAATAACGACAGTTATCATCATGATCATTTCTTGTTTCTGATGAGGCCTTTTAACTTCCTGCAGCATTGCTTCAAATCAAACAAGCACGAACAGTCTTGTGATTTACGAGACTATGATTACAAACCAACATGCTCTATAACAGGGGTGCACAATATTCTTATAAGTGGGGGCCAAGTTTATTAGCCTACTTTCGATTTTTGCAAAAAATGAAAGTAGACTTATGAGATCAACACAGGGCGAAAAAAGTGTGTCTGTCTGTGTGTGTGTGTGTGTGAGTCTGTGTGTGAGTGTGTGTACTCTGAATGTCTGTCTCCCCCCCCTATCAATTCGAACACGGTGAATGCGAATTGAACGAAATTTGGTACAAAGGTAGCACTAGCAAAGGACACCTCAGTGTCATGTTTTATATCGCCGCCATCTTGACGGAAACGTAATGGCGGCCACACAAATGTTCAAAGCTTACATCAAATTACGACTAACCTAATCATCCGATCTCTACCAAATTTTGCAGCAACATACCTTTATGTGGGGAGCATCCTTTCACCAAACGAATAGGTCATCAGCGTAATAGTTTGCGGATGGCGGCCATCTTTGTGTGAAAATCGATTCCCCCTGTAATTCGAACACGGTGATACCGAATGGAACGAAATTTTGTACAGAGGTAGTACTAACAAAAGGCACCTCAGTGTCATGTTTTATATCGCCGCCATCTTGACGGAAACGTAATGGCGGCCACACAAATGTTCAAAGCTTAAATCAAATTATGATTAACCTAATCATCCGATCTCTACCAAATTTTGCAACAACATACCTTTATAGAGGAGGCATCCTTTGACCAAATGAATAGGTCATTAGTCTAATAGTTTGCGGATGGCGGCCATCTTTGTGTGAAAATCAATTCCCCCTATTAATTCAAACACGGTGAAACGGAATGGAACGAAATTTGGTACAGAGGTAGCACTAGCAAAGGGCATCTCAGTGTCATGTTTTATATCACCGCCATATTGACAGAAGCGTAATGGCGGCCACACAAATGTTCAAAGCTTGAGTTAAATTACGACTAACATAACCATCCGATCTCTACCAAACTTTGCAACAACATACCTTTGTGGAGGGAGCATCCTTTGACCAATCTAATAGGTTATTAGCCTAATAGTTTGCGGATGGCGGCCATCTTTATGTCAAAATTGATTCCCCCTATTAATTCGAACACGGTGAAACCGAATGGAACGAAATTTGGTACAGAGGTAGCACTAGCAAAGGGCACCTCAGTGTCATGTTTTATATCGCCGCCATCTTGACGGAAACGTAATGGCGGCCACACAAATGTGCAAAGCTTAAATCAAATTACGATTAGCCTAATCATCCGATCTCTAGCAAATTTAGCAACAACATACCTTTATGGAGGGAGCATCCTTTGACCAAGCTAATAGGTCATTAGCCTAATATTTTGCGGATGGCGGCCATCTTTGTGTGAAAATCGATTCCCCTTATCAATTCGAACACGGTGAAACCGAATGGTACGAAATTTGGTACAGAGGTAGCACTAGCAAAGGGCACCTCAGTGTCATGTTTTATATCACCGCTATCTTGACGGAAACGTAATCGCGGCCACCCAAATGTTAAAAGCTAAAATGTAATTACGACCAACCTAATAATCTAGTCTCTACCAAATTTTGCAACACCATATCTTTATGTGGGAAACATATTCTGACCAAACTGTAGTCCAATAGTTTGCAGATGGTGGCCAAGTATGTGTGCAAATCGATTCCCCCTGTCAATTCAAACACGGTGAAACCGAATTGAACGAAATTTGGTACAGAGGTAGCATTAGCAAAGGGCACCTCATATTCATGTTTAATATCCCTATAGCACGTTGTATTTCAAGAAGCTACTACAACCAACATTCAATCATACTCCTTGAAAAGGACAGTTATAACAATACCCATGCATTTAGGAGAAAGTAGGCTATATGTTCTTTCCTGAACATCTTGTTTTTACATAATAACAAGTTACCTCTCCACATAGGCACTTGCCAAACCCTACCGCTAAAGCTAATGTTACTATTATCGGAATAACCTATTTTACCAGCAGACAAAAAATGTGTTTCAATACCATTTTATGTCCTCTAAATGGTTTAAATCCATTTTTGAAGTTCTTTGGTGAATTGCGTTATTAAGTTATCAAATTACTGATTTACAATCAACTTACTCCTAATTCGAAAAGGTTTAAGGGTATATAAAATAAAATAATACTATCACAAGGTTGTGAAATATTAATTTTTACAAAAAGCAGAATTCTTAACATCAATGCATATAAAATATGAAAATCAATATATCGTCAAACTGACCATCAAATCAAGTAGTAGCCCCTCTCCCGTGCCGCGTGTCGGTCCTGTGCTCACATCCAGTTGCATTGCAAGAGTGACTCCACAGTCAGGCTGAACCTTGCAGCAGTCTTAAAATATGTCCAATAACTCCCTTTTAATTATTTTTAACCAAACATTTTTATAATTTTCTTATGTCAACCAGGGCCTGCAATAATCTCATCACTCACAATATATATTCACGTTCTCAATGGTATAAAATATTTACCTGCGAGTCGTGGGTTGTGCACCCCTGCTCTATAACAAGATAGAAATCAACATTTTCCTGCAGTTAATGGCGCTAACGCCAATTGCTTCAGTATTGTCATGGTGCAGACATTGTCCGTCGCTATTCCCAGCCGATGAATGTAAATTAGCCTATGTATTTCATAGGTAAGTTATTCCGATCGAACTTGGAGTTCATTTGCGTTTAAAATGACTTGCTGTCTTCTTCAGCAATGTGCTTCACAAGTCGAGTGTCGATAGTGGACTATCAAGTGACCGATGCTGTTCGTTGGGGGCATTACGCGTTGTGTTCTTTGCGTCATATGAGTTCTAACTTATGATTTGTGCTAAATTCAAATCCAGTCGTCAAAGGTAAGAATAAATCCATGATTTTGAAGAAGTCAGATTTTTAGGTCGATTCACTACTGTAAACCAGATACACGCTACAATGTCGTGGTTATTTCATCCCGTATATTTGGGTGTGTGTGTATGTTATGAAAATGATAATTTGCCTGTTAATTTGTGTGATTGCGGTGATAATGGTGTGCATATTTGTACTTGAGTGGCTTCGGTGGCATAGTCGGTAGCATGCTGAACTACTATGCACAAGATCGCGGGTTCAAACCCGACCGAAGTCATCAGATTTTTAAGAGCGTTAAAATCCCTCAGTATGCCTTCTTTTGGAGGGGAAGTAAAGCCGGCGGTCCCATGTCATAGAAGAAACCTACCGCTACAATTGGTAGTGTGTATTCGGCTGGTTAGAAACGCTCTATCAAGTTCCAACGTTCGCCACTAAGTGTTAGTGACATTAGCATCAGGTAGCCGAAGTGGGAACTACGTGAAATATAACTTATTGGGAGCCCTCGGGCGTTCAAGTAAAATACCCTGCTATGCTCATTGACTGCAAACTCTACATATAATACGCTAAGGTGTATGTTTCACAAGACTCAAGCTCCTAAACCACAGGGAGTGGTGGTTTGTACTAAAATCTTCCAAATAGTCTCAATAGTACAGGAAAAATCTTACATTTCTTGAAAAGTCAACTGAAATATATTTATTTGTTTATAAAGTGCTTTTAAACAAATAAACAAGACGATAGCCCCTGGCAGAACTGTGTCGCGTACAGCCGCATAGCACTAGAGCTGGGCGGGTAGTCTGTACACAAGGGGCGCACACAACCAGCAGCAGTGATGAATTGCTCTCTGATTTTATAAATACTGACAATTTGTTTTAAAAGTGCGTTTAAACAAATAAACATATTTATAGAAGCCCGCATAACAGTAAAGCCGGGCTGGTGGTTCATACGCACGGATCCGCTAGTTCATTTGAGGGTAGGCTAAGTACTATCCCGACATTTGCATGGAGTACAAGTGGGGAGACCACGCAAAACCACTTCTAGGGTGGCTTTGGTGGGAATTTAACTCCTTCTTAGTTTTGCATAACGAGGGTAAATGTTCCCCGTTCCAACTTTTAGACCTAAATGAAATTTCTTGTCATAGCGGGAAATCGAACCCGGATATCTGAGGTGACAACCACTACCACGAGGTGGTGAAACGCTAGAATCTGGAGTCTTCAGGATTTGCCTTTTGTATTCCATGCTTTCAGAATTCTCTCGAGGGAAAAAGCGTCTTTAAATGGTGTAATGTGCGAGCATACCGCATTTTCGGCTTGGAGTCAATTTAGAGTATTTGGGCCAGTAGCGGCTATTCAGGTGAAGAGAGTGAAGAGCCTCTTCACTAGCCATGTCTTAAATAAAATAAACATTATTTTTTCTTATTGAAATAAAAATGTCATTGTCTTGGGCTACTTTTTCATTTAGTGTACTGTTATTTCTACACTCCGTCGCTAGATGGTGCGCAAGCAAGGCTGCATGACGTCCTTGTGGCAGTTGTGCTCCCTGTCGCTAGATTGTACTGCCGTAACTTCGAAGGAAAGCTGCGAGAGACGAATTATCTTGTTTATGTCAGCCACATCGTCTCGTTGCCATGGTAACCTGACGTCAGTTGTGACGTCATTACCCGCCGTCAGACAGACGAGTGAAGATGTTCCTGTGTCGGCAAGGCAATACGTCTAGTTCAGTTGATGAAAGTTTACATTGCAACAGGCTTCTTTTTCTTTTATCTTGAGGCTTTTATTTACTTTCCCAATAAATAGTATATATTTATAACGTTATCTACCCTGTTGTTGAAGAAAGTTGATGGCTTTTAGTGTATAATGTTTGCTGTGAAAGACACGTTATTAATTTTATTAGAAATTCCCTTCAGTAGGTGGATAGATGAAGACAAAAAGGGATTTATTAATTAATTTATTAATTTGTGGGCGGCCAAAGAAATTAATAGAACTGTGCACTAAAGAAATAAAACCGGAAAGTCCTATAGCCTTCATCGCAAGGGATCGTGGTTCGAACAGTTCACATAGTAGTGCAGTAGTTATAGAACTGTTCTGTTGGCCTTGCTTACTTTACAGTAACAGTAACAAATTTACAAAATATTACGCCCGGGTTGAACAAACACAGAGACAGTGAGCAACATTTAAAGAACCAGTTACCAGTTGTTCTATACTCAAGTTTACAGGAACTCTCTTCTAGAGGAGGGCCGATAACCTAGATGTTTGGCCCCTTAAAGCAACAATTATCATCATCATCATCATCATCTTCTAGAGGACATGACGAGACCTCTTTAAACCGTGTACGCTTTAAGGAATTATTGAAGATACTGATATCTAAAAAGCTCTTAGAACCTCAAAATTATTAAAATAAAATTCAAAGTGTGTTCCCTGGAAATAACTGATGCAATATCAGAGTACATCAGCGATCATATTAAGGACCGACTTAATAATGTTCCGCTTTTTTTCATGCTAACGCATGGCTGTGATAAATTATAATTCTTAAATAAGTCTTATAAATTCCGACAAATTTGAGCTGTATAACAAACATATTCAGCAATACCCCATATTTAAGAAATGAGCTGTCACTCTTTTATGCTCATGAATCCTACAAAGAAAAAATAGTCGGGAGAAATATATCAAGAACTCCGTGAATAGAAGAGACTTACAAAGTTTTGCTTAAGGACAATACATAGTGCATGATGAAAAAATCGATTTTTTGATTTTGACGCCATACAATTCTTCATTCTTTTCTGAATCCAAATATATATAATTTGTGGGGGTTTTGATGTCTACAACTACCTTAAATTGGTTTTTTTAAATTAGCGTCCCATGCTCTGAATAATTCACTTTTAACTTGACCAGCTGTTTTCCGTTAATACTCATTTTTCATGTTTAGGTACCAATAACTAGGAAACCATTTAAGATAGAGGGTTAATTTTTTACATTAACTTGCCTAATGGAGTACTTGATTATTAACCTATTTGCACTTCCAAACCATAGTAGGCATGGATTGGGAAGAGACAAATTGATACATATTTTTGAATAAATTTAAAAAGAAAGAGTTCGGATTCTTTTTTCTTGCATTCTGTCCCAGTAATAATGAAACAAAGTGGTTACTCATCTGCCATAATCCATTCCAAGTATGCGAACAAAATTTGAGAATATTTGATTGAAAAACAACTGAGAAATTTGTACTTGAAGCAACTTATACAACGTTTTTTGAAAATGTAACTGTCCAAGTTTGTATTAATTTCACACATTCTATAAAAGCAAAGTAGCACTACATGGTCAAAAACAGCTCAGAATATACCGCTTCTTATATGTGACAAGAATCATAGCTGTACCTTTAGCATAAATCCAGAGAATACTTAGTAAAGTGATGCCACAAAAATAGACTTTTTCATCTTGTAAGTGTACGTGGTGACCTTAATTGGGTACTGGCAATACCTTCTACAAGTGCATCAGCAGAACGCAGTTTCTCTTGTTTGAAAAGATTCAATACTTTTACATGTAACACAATATCTCACTCCAGACTTACATCATTGGCTATCTCCATAAATCGTGAATTGTAGTTGAAATTTATTGAAGACCTTCTATGAGGACATCACAGATAAGATTGCCGACCTTAGAGAACGGAGGATTCATTTAAGCTATAAAAATAAGCGAGTTTGACTTTTTAGTACGATAACTTATGTTTGGTTTGGTTTTAAGTAGATATTTTAGCATTAAAATACGAAAAAGAATGTCAATATTCACAAACGCAAACATCATGCACTGATGAAATTAGAAGTTCGGCTCTTCACCTGATATTTCATCTACGAGCCGCCACTGATTTGGGCTACAAATAATTGGGATCTCACAGGGATTCGCAACTAGTGGGACGTGGGTTGGTAATTACGGGACCCCAGGTGAGTCTGATATTGCTTCCACATACTTGTATGGGATCCTCTCCTTCATAGTTCTTGTCGACGTTCCGTGGTCAGCTCTTGTTCATTTCCGACCCCCCAGTGGTAAGATTTTTCGAACAATAGTTAGTTATTGAGGTTAAAGGGGTCATCTGCCCTTATATATTGTGTTGAGAAATAATACAATAGAATCGGCCGGAGCTGGAAAGTATTAAGTCAGTTTCCACTACTTTTCAGGAGACAGATAAACCGTCAATGTCAGAACAGCACTTAACAAACACACTATATTAGTTATCTGGGTACACTCAGCCTTGTGAGGCAAAACAGAGAATAGAAACGTTCTATTACCTCCTCAGCCATCCTGGAAGTGGTTTTCCGTGGTTCTCCACTTCTACTCCAGTCGAATGCCGGGATGATTCCTAAATTAAGGCCACGGCCGCCTCCTTCCCAATCCTCTTCTGAATTACAACTGAACATGAAAATCCACAGCCCGCTCCCAGTAGACCGACCGGATCAAGGAATGGAATGAATGAAACCCCCATCTAACGGCGAGGATATGAACTGCGCCGGCTGCCGAAGCCTGTCGCAATCCCCTGGGGCAATGAGTAAATGAATGACAGATGAAATGAAATGATAGTGGAGAGTGATGATGGCATGAAATTATGACAGGGAAAAATCGGAGTACCCGGAGAAAAACCTGTCTGCCTCCGCTTTGTCCAGCACCAATCTCACATGGAGGGTCACCGGGATTTGAACCACGGACCCAGCAGTGAGAGGCCGACGTGCTGCCACCTAAGCCAAGGAGGACTTCTTCAGAATTGCCACTACCCACACTAATTCAGCCATGACAACCCAGCTTATCAGACAAATTCCACACATACACACAAGTAGCCTACACGGGGCTACATGACCATGATGTCGCAAAGCCCCAAAATGAATCAACAACAACTCTTTCCTTACTCGTTCTCCGCGCCACGTGGTAAATGTCGGACCAAGTTCTTAAATGATAACTACTGTGCTAAACCCGTAGGATACCGCTGTAAAGTAACTTCTGAATAACTGACTGTGTCTGACCTGGGAAGCACATTAATAAAATATCCTCTTCCTCTCATTCATAATATACTGCATGTCATCCTTCCCAGTGGCCATAACGTTTCTCGTTTATAGCACCAAACAAAATTTACAGACATATTGAAGAGCGTATCCTGGGGCGCGAAGATTAATGACCAAGGCAGGCCTCACAAGAGTTCGAACGGAGTTATTGTTGTTCCATTTGTTAGGTCATGCAAGGTCCACCCACTCGTGCCTGATGAAAAGGGAAGATTTCAGTTTATTGCTGTGTAGTTGTACAGTTACCGACAGTTAGCTCTGCACTTCCCCCGTATACTACTGCAGCGTAAAACATTTACCACGCAAAGCGTCTGTGTGTCTGATTGTGAGAACTTACTGTCATGCGCGTCAATGTGTTCAGATAGGGAAGTATTCGGCACGTTCCTTGCAACGCTCTACATCCCGTTCCTACCTCTGAGCTCTCTAGGTCAAGTGCATAGCTAAACGCCGGTATCTGTATATCTGTTGCCAACAATTTAACCGAGGGTGTGGATCTTGTACATCTACGAAGAAACTATCAATCTTATATTAGACGAGGCGTCTTCGGTGGCCTAGTCGGTAGCATGCTGAGTTTTATTCCCAAGGTCGAGGGTTAAAACCCAGCCGAAGTCGTCGGATTTTAAGACCGTTAAAAATCCCTCAGTATGCCTTCCTTCGGAGGGGAAGTAACGCCGGCGGGCCCATGTCATAGATTTATGGCATGTAAAAGAACCTTCCTCTAACTACACTTGTGTGAAGCCAAAATTTGTAGGCTAGAATTTGTAACGCTCTATTAGATCTAATGTTCACCGCCAGGTGTCAACTGTGATGCCATCTAGTAGGCAAGTCCACAAGCTAGGTATCATGGACGGTAGCATTTGGTACCAAAAGTAGGAACTACTTGAAATTACTGTCTGCAGTCCTTACTTGAATTAAAACAGATAACACACACTAATAGTGGGTGCGTTTTTTTTAAAGCGGAACGCGCAGCGATTCAGCAGTGTCGCGCGCAGCGCGTTCTTTTATTCATGCTGCACTCTCTGCTGCTGGCTGCGATTTACCCCTTCGTGCAGCGTAGTTTTACTTTGCTACTTTGCTTTGCTGCGTTGCTTCGATAATCAAAATGGCTCCAATTGAATACGTTCTTATCCTACAAGATTTTCTGGAATGTGTGATTTTCTTTAAAGTGTTGTTGTACATGTGTGTATGACCGAATATCAAGTTTGATAAAGTAGGATCAAGCCTACGAAGACGTAGTATTGCTTTGAAAGTCGTAATCACACGAGTATTGAATTGATGATTAAATTTATTTGGTTATGTTCTGTGCTATGTAGGCCAACTATGGTGGAAAACCCTTACTATTATACCATACTCCATAAGAA
This sequence comes from Meconema thalassinum, assembly GCA_946902985.2. Taxonomy (NCBI): domain Eukaryota; kingdom Metazoa; phylum Arthropoda; class Insecta; order Orthoptera; family Tettigoniidae; genus Meconema; species Meconema thalassinum. The sequence goes on from OX336392.1 coordinate 17,544,259, forward strand.
GTCGCAGATTTGTGAATGCATCTTACTTACAGTACGTCGTTACGAAAAAATACTGCATGTTATGTCTTCGGTCTACAAACATTTTCCCCCATTTTTGTTGTTGGTGTACATAGGCCCTACCTCAGCATGGTAACAAATATCTGTACTTGGCCGGGTGGTAACAAATTCTATTATGTTTCTCATGAAAAATAATATGGACACTAGCCTATTTTATTTCCCTAAGGTGCATTTTAACTAAGTATACAAATAGTTTCATTTGTCTTCCATTCCTCCCACTGTGTGTACTCTATTCATATTCACTCCAATTATACATATTTATTTTGGCCCTGACTGTTATGTGCTGAAGTTCTTGTAATTATGGTATTATGCGATATGAACAAGGATGCCATGACCCACTCAGAATACACTGCCACTAAATTCTGTACTTAACTGTTATAAGAATCATACCAACCTCTTCTCAGTTGTCCTTATGAAGCTCATTGTATGATATTCCAGAGCTGGGAATCAAACAATCTCAATACATACTTCTAGACCACAACAATGGCAAGAAATTTATACAGAAGGGACTCTATCTATGTTGGTGAAAATAATTCCTGGATAAACTCTCGAGTACCATGGTAGCGCTTTTATGTTCCTACAGTTGTAAGGCGTAGGGAAGGGGATTTTGATTTTACTGACTACTTTGTACATTTCATTCATGCGTGGAGTGTAAATGTTAGTGAGAATTCTAAAAACAAAGCATACAGAATTTTTTGTCAGGTCACAATCAGAGTGTAGGCCTACTGTACTTAGTTTGTGGGACTCAAGCTTCTCAGAGCCGACGCACAACCAATATATTAAAAGTCTATAAAATACTCAACTGTGCATGCGCCATGCCAACCCGAGCACTTGGTGCTTGCGCGCCCCGGTGCTTTTCCCTTCCCACCCCTCTTTCTCCACAGTCAGACTTGGATGATGAGCAATGGATCACTGACCTCGCTTTCATGAAATACATCACGGGGTATTTAAATAACTCGTTGCAAAGCAAAAATAAATTAATCAGTACTATGTGTGACCGTATTGAAAGTTTCAAATTGCAGCTTGTGCTTTTTAAAAGTCAGCTTCAAGAAGGAAATTGGGACAATTCTCCCAATTTACAAATAAACAACACGACTCTCGCCTCGCTAAGCGCTGCTACTACAAGTTCCTCTCTTACAGCAGAGCACCGTGCTTTTCCAGTTGCCGGCCAGTGCTCGCTAAGCACCTGAGTTGGCGAGGCCTGGGTTATGGAATACTCAATTGCCCGTGTGTTTTAAGGGGTGGAACTACGAGGTCATCTGCCCCTCTTAACACAGATTAATGAATACAAATTTGGAATTGAATTTAAAATTTAGAGGTGGACACCTAAATTTGAAAAGACCTAAATTTAATAAAACAAAATATTAAATAAAAATAATAATTATAAAAATAAACAAAAATTATGAAAAAACAAAAAATTATCATTCAAAAACGAACAAGTCGTTGAGTCAATATTCACTGGAAAATTTAGATTGCTGGCCCTAACCCACTCTCGCTTATAAAGCGGATAACGCGATCAACAGCCACCGCGTCATCGGCTAATATAAGTTTGAGTGTCATCTGCAAACCAAGGTTTCTTCGTAAGTCAGTAAGATCCACACACTCGGTTAAAATGTGGGCCACGATGTAGTTCCCTTGATCGTTCTCAGTTTACTGGGCAGTGGGTCAGCTATCCACTGACTCTCCCAAAATACCAGAACTTGTAGGCGTAACTGAGAGCGAATATCTCTAGCGGGTACCTCCATTGTTCGAGGTGGTAGTGATCCCGCCTCTTTTACAGCTTGATCCGCTAACTCATTTCCCGCAATTCCCATGTGGCTTGGAAGCCACAGAAAGGTGATTCGAGTATCAGCGTGACACAGCCCGGCTAGTAGGTCGTGGATTCGCTGCACTAGGGGGTGTTGCAGGAATCAAGTAGCAATTGACTGCAACGAACTCAAAGAGTAGGTGCACACGAGAAAGTGGATTCATGCATCCTGTAGTGCAAACTGCAGAGCTTCATAGATGGCAACGAGCTCCGCAGTAAACACACTACAGCAGTGGCGTATACTGGTCTGAAGATCTGGGCTACCACTGAGCTTAATATTACACAAATGATGCTTTTGAACTGCCGTGCGAAAAAAAAACCTTCCTTTCACGGCTAAATAACAAACATGGCCAGCAATACAATTTAGACAGTTAAGAACTGCCAGATAACCTATTCCACCTAGCATGTAGATGATGTGAAATGACGAGTGTACATTGGCACACAATTGCAGTTCAGGTCATATGTATAATATGAACTTTCTCACTGTATAGACGACGGCAGAAAGGAACTTCTAACAAACTCTCTATTATACAGTCATTGGCATTTAAAGTCCCCGCATGTGTTAGTTCCATAATTGTCTTACAAAATCACAACTGGCACAGTTAAAACAAAACGACTACATAAAGATTATTCAGCATACACACATTTAAATAAATCACACATCGAAAATACTACAACTTCTAAAACATATTCACATATATGCGCGCGATAATGTATATTTATTGTAGGCTATTTGTTCCTTTAAACGCTTTTAACTTCAAAGAAACCGCTGGTACTCAATTAAATTAGCCTCTGGCTGCGCGAGCCAGCGGCGTGTGGTCCAGGTATGCGGTGCGACTAAGCGCTCCTTAGCCTGGGATTTAACTTGAATCGGGGTTAAAAATTGGTGGATTCTTGCTTGGTTTCAAGTTGTTAAGCGAATAATTTTTATTTGATGTTGTGTATGCAATCATTTAAATATTTGGTAGTTTGATGTTATTTTGCGTGGTATAAATATGTTAGTACCTATTTCGCTCCGTGTTACTCAGACCATCGCCGCTCCAAGCTGTGTTAATTCTTGTTAGGCGCTGTCCAGTATGATAAGAAACCGCTGGCCGTAGCGGCAACTCACTCGCTATGAACGATGGGCCTGCACGGTACAAGGGAGGGTGCGGAGAGATGGGGATAGCGGCGTAAGGCTGCCGCTTTCTCGGATGGTTTCTGCTGCGTTGCCGCGTTGACTACCCACGAACCATTATTTCTTTCGATAAAGAAGAATGTGCATGAAAGTCACGATTGTTTGAATGCTTTGTTGAACCAGTAATAAAGTGTTATTTATTTTTAATGTAAATTTCTTGGGCTACCGCCGTTAGCCCCGGTAGCCCTAAGAATACGCCCCTGCACTACAGGCCTCTGGCAAAGAGATCTTGGTATTTGCACCATCAATAACGTAAGCACAACCCACTTTCTCATCCACCTTCGACCGAGTTTTGTCCCTCTGAGCAATGGTAAGTGGAACAGCGGGTGGCTAATTATAGCACTTACTTAGTCATCGGATATACCCACGCAGGCAAGCGCAGGTATAAAGCTTTTTTTTTTTTTTTTTGTGGTAACAATAATTGAGGGTATTTCCATGACTGGCTTCTCTCACTTCTCATTCTCGTACAACCCAACCGAAAGCAAATAGGGAAATAACAAGAAACGTGAAAGACGCAGTTCTTAGTAAGAACTAAAAATCCAGTTCAACATTGTATTCTAAAATCTATCCGCAAATTTACTCTAAATATTATCCGCTATCCGCACAGTCGTGCAAACTATATTCGCAAGGCGAACGGTTTTGATATCGTGCCAGGAGATGGCAGTTGGGATTGAACTGCAGATGTCTTCCCGCTCACTGCGCATCGCACATTCCAAAAACATTAAGTTGGCCACTACTTGCTTCACTCACACAGCACATTCCTTTTTCACTGGCTGCGAGTCATCTGCTGTGATAACCATTGGCATACGGGAAGCCGATATATTTAGGTTTAGAATAAGCGGGCCACGCATACGTACTGCAAGACCCCCACACACCCCGTCACAGTGTGTTGAACTTCCATCTCCTGGTGCGATGACAATAGTAGAGCAGATGCAAGAAGAGCTTGCCGAAACTCAACGATGAGCAGAGACCAATATCAATTGGCGTATTTCAATGCTCATTGCGGGGCTCCTGTGTGTCCCCCGAATGCTGATTACTGGGCTCACTGCTCACTCCATTCTTCAACAATGCGGCTCGCTCCAAGACACGGTCTACAGGTTTAAACCAAGCGTAGAGTGCAGGAGGCATCACACGTGTGTATTATTACTATTTTATGTATATTACGTAGCTGAAAGTGTGTTTGTTGAATACCTGAAGCCTTGAAATTTGTGTATAATATTCAGTGTACCACAATGCCACCGTTTCGCTTTAAATTAGGGAGTGCCAAAACTTTACATAGTCGAACTAGTGAAGTTATTTATAATGTGTATAAATTCATGAAAAAGGAAACACATCTCGCTGGGAACTTATACGCAATTCAAAATAAAGTGGCTGAAGCATCAGGTGTGTCGGAAAGGTCGGTGCGGAATATAATACAAGGCGCCAAAAGAATTGAAAGTGGTGAAGTGGATTCATTTTCAATGCCTGGAAAGAGAAGACCAAAATCTGCCAAGAAGTGTAAGTTAGACGATTTTGATAAATGCGTGGTAAGGCATACGATTCATAATTTTCACTATAGCAAAGGTGAGAGGCCAACGCTGGAAAAGATCCGTAGGAAACTGGTTGAGGTTATAAATTTTAAAGGTGGCGTACGAACATTAAGCAAGATAGTTCGAGGCCTAGGCTTCAGATGGAGGAAGACAGAAGACATGCATAGAATACTTATGGAGAAGCCTGACATAACGCATGCAGTACTTTCAGAGCATAAGGCGGTACCGACAACAGGGTAGGCCTATTGTTTACACTGATGAGACATATTTGCATAGTTCGCACACTAAGCCAAGTGCTTGGAGTGACGGTTCTCTTCATGGACTGAAGTCGCCTATCTCGAAAGGACAAAGATTAATAGCGGTATATGCCGGTTCTGATGCATGTTTCTTTCCAAATGCTTTGTTGGTTTTCAAAATCCAACAAAAGAACTGGGGACTATCACGATGAGATGAACTATAGAAATAACGAAAAATATCTGACAGAAAAATTAATTCCCAATTTGCCAACACATTCTGTAGTCGTGATTGACAATGCCTCGTACCATAATGTCCAATGTGAGTGCGTACCCACATCATCTTCCCGAAAAACAGTTATGCAGGATTGGTTGACCGATAAGGGTATTCCATTTTCTACAGAGATGATAAAACCTCAACTGTACGCTTTGATTAAATCCCATAAACCACGTTATGAGACGTATCAAATCGATACACTGCTTGCTACCTATGGACACACGATCTTGCGTCTACCATCGTACCACCCCGACTTGAATCCCATCTAAATGATTTGGGCTCATGTTAAAAATTATGTAGCTGGACAGGTGGTGGTGGGGATGAATGTTTTAAGGAGTGTAACATCGAGGCCCCCTTTCCTGTTGGCGTCGAGTTAGGCTATAGAAGGAAGAATTTCGACTCTTTAAAAAAATTGGGGTAGTGAGTAAAGAGAAAGGCCATGACAGACTCCCTAGGCTTCGAAGGTCTGAAGAAAATGAGAGATGACCAAGGGAGTTGTAGTTATTATTTAAAGGGGTGGAACAATGAGGTCTTCTGCCCCATTGACCCAAGGAGATCGCCAGGAAGATGAAAGAGGAGCCTGGCACAAGTAAGTAGATGTACCATACTGCATAATTCAGAAGATTTTAGGCATTGGAAAGTCTGCCCCTTCAAGTTGACAGATGTATAAACTAAGGAGGACTACTTCATCGACGACATCAAAATACAGTTCTACCTACCAAACACCAAAGCCTATGAGAATGCACGCCGAACCTTAAATGAGAAACGAAATGCCATTTGGTCCAACTTTTACTCCACAGATGCCATAATGACGGAAGAGTGGAAACAAACTAATTACGAACTACGACACGTAATAACACGTTACGCCACCCATGGATTTCACCATAGATTCTGCAAAACCAAGAATTTGCACCAACCGAATGAAGACTGTATGTGACCTGTGCAACGATCATTGTGAAAGGTACCACACACAAAACTGCAAAATGAGGACAACCTCAATAATAAGACTGGCATTAGCATAATTGATCATATGTTCAAATATGTATTTGCACATTGTGCGCTTTTCTTTTAATAATAATTCAGAAGAGGCTATACACTGCCCCACAAGTGACTATCCTGGGGAAATCATTAGTGACATGCACAGGCTATTGGTGTAGCATATAATATTGCACAATGATAGGCCTACATTTCCATTGGCAGCATCTCAGTTGGTTAGTTAGGAAATATTTATAAGAAGGCAAAAGGAGTCAAGAGCTAGGTCGTCCCATTTTGCAATTTTTAAATCCAAGTTACCTTGCCACATAAAAGTTATGCTGATTATTATAGATATGGTAACCTTAAGTTCTGAAATATTTATCTAACGCTACTTCATTCGTAAAACGGTCATTTTGAATGCGACTTTAATGGCTAAGCCAAGGGCATTACTTCGTGGAAGGCAACTCGAATGACATGGGCTAGGCCTAACCTAAAAATTACAAGCAAGGTGAAATCCTAGTGTACGGTAATTAACAAAATTGTTTATTGAGCGATATAACTATGCATTCATCATAACTTTGGTCTCCTAGTAGACGCATAATATTCAGTGTACCGCAATGCCACCGTTTCGCTTTAAATGCTTTAAATTAGGGAGTGCCGAAACTTTACACAGTCGAACTAGGAAAGTTATTTATAATGTGTATAAATTCATGAAAATGGAACACGTCTCGCTGGGAACATATGCGCAATTCAAAGTAAATTATAAATAATTTAATTACATTAAATTTATTTCGAAATAATGACCGAAACACGTTTTAAACGACCGCCAATTCGCGCCATCTTTACCGTTTTTATTTACAGGTAGTTGTGATGTAGCGATTTACTTCCCCTTGATGCAGCGCTGCAATTTCTCGCTTTAAAAAAAAACGCGGCCACAGTCATCACAATTAACACCGGTTATCAGACAGATTCTACACACACCCAAAGTACACGGGGCCACATGACCGCGTTGTCGCAGCCCCTAAACTGAGGAACCAACCAATATATTAGTGGACGATGGCGAGATATTGCCTGTATGGGAGAAAGTAGGTTAAAGTGACTTTTCTAATTTCGCAAGTGACTATTGTAGCCTACTGTATATGAAAGGAACAAATATTACTTTTTTTGTATCGTTTCTTCTGTTTATATTAATTGTGATTTTATTAAATTTATTCACTTCCGTGGTTTATTATTATTATTATTATTATTTCGAGCCACCGTGGCTTAGGCGGCAGCATGCCGGCCTCTGACCGCTGGGTCCGTGGTTCAAATCACGGTCACTCTATGTGAGTTTTGTGCTGGACAAAACGGAGGCGGACTGGGTTTTCTCCGGGTACTCAGGTTTTCCCTGTCACAATTTCATTCCAGCAACACTCTCCACTATCATTTCATTTCATCTGTCATTCATTTAATCATTGCCTCAGAGGAGTGCGACAGGCTTCGGCAGCCGGCACAGTTCATATCCTCGCCGCTAGATGGGAGCTTCATTCATTCCATTCCCTGACCCGGTCTGAGACTGGAAGCAGGCCAATTCAAACAAACCGCGCCACAGTTACTCTTACATAGCCCACATTCTCATCACATAAATTTATAATTGCGATATCAATAGCCGACCAACGCCTAACCTACTATAGGTCTAATTTTTCTTCTCTTCCTAAGCACTAATAAACTAACCCACTATCGGTCTTTCTATTTTCATTTAGAATACGAAGCTGCTGCAAAATTTAAAACCTATATAGATACACACATCAACCAACCATGGCGAGCGAGAGAGTTATCTCATTAACATCTAACAGCATCGGCAGGAAAGAGACTGGTCTCTATTTCAAGGACCATTAGTAACTTCCTCAACCTTCTACTTTGCACTGCCCCTTATGAATCTATTAAATAACTACGCACAACTCAAAACCACATCATAACAAATACTCGAACTATAAGCTTTTAAAATACTTTAGTCAGAGGTAATTTTTATTAATTATTATTATTACCCCCTCATAACTCGCACCGTCCCAGGGGCCCGGTTTACGGGCACCAAACTCCGTCCCCCGCGTACACCTTAAAAAGGTGTATTGCTGCACTGCTTGAGAGTAGTAGTAGAGGTCCGGGTTCAAAATTTCAATTCTTGTGTGAGGGCTAGAACGGGGTACGCTCAGCCTCGTGAGGCAAAACTGAGTAGAAGAGGGTTCGATTCCTACCTCAGCCATCCTGGAAGTAGTTTTTAGTTTCCCCCCTCTCCTTCATTTCTAGTCCAGGCAAATGCTGGGATGGTTCCTAACTTAAGGCCACGGCCTCCTCATTCCCAATCCTGTCCTCACCTGAATTCCAAATACACACACTAGTTCAGCCATCACAATAACACAGGTTATCACACAACTCTCACTATCCATGCACTCATCTTGGTGTTTGTTCACCAACGTTCTGACTAGGCCTGTCACGATGCTCTACCCAGTTCTGCCTCACGAGGCTGATTCAACACCGTTCGAGTCCTTACATCAGAATTACAATTTTGGCAGAGACCAGAATCGAACCAGAAGCTCAGGAGTGACAGCCAATAAAGCTAGCCACTGTGCCACGAGCTGGCCTAAATCAGAATCGTAATTTATGATAATAATAATAATAATAATAATAATAATAATGGTTTTATGTCCCTTTTAAATGCTGCAACTTTAGAGACGCCGGGAGTCGAAACTCTGTAGCCTACTGAGGGGATCTTCAACGAGCCAGTAAATCTACTCACACGGCTTCTGATTGCTTCCGAGCTGAAAGCCCATTTGCTCAACGAATAATTATAATTCATCTGTGGTGATTGCTTCCAAGCTGAAAATCACTTTGCTCAAAGAATAATTACATTTCATCTGTGGTGATAATTTCCAAGCTGAAAGCCTCTTTGCTCAAAGAATAATTACAGTTCATCTGTGGTTATTGCTTCCAAGCTGAAAATCTCGTTGCTCAAAGCATAATTACATTTCATCTGTGGTTATTGCTTTCAAGCTGAAAATCTCGTTGCTCAAAGAATAATTACATTTCATCTGTGGTGATAATTTCCAAGCTGAAAGCCTCTTTGCTCAAATAATAATTATAATTCATCTGTGGTGATTGCTTTCAAGCTGAAAATCTCTTTGCTCAAACAATAATTACAATTCGGCTGTGGTGATTGCTTCCAAGCTGAAAATCTCGTTACTCAAAGAACAATTGCATTTCATCTGTGGTGATTGCTCCAAGTGAAAATCTCTTTGCACAAAGAATAATTACATTTCATCTGAGATGATTGCTTCCAAGTTGTTAGCTCTTTGCTCAAAGAACAATTACATTTCATCTGTGGTTATTGCTTCCAAGCTGAAAATCTCTTTGCTTAAAGAACAATAATTACATTTCATCTGTGGTGATTGCTTCCAAGCTGTTAGCTCTTTGCTCAAAGAACAATTACATTTCATCTGTGGTGATTGCTTCCAAGTTGTTAGCTCTTTGCTCAAAGAGCAATTACATTTCATCTGGGGTGGTTGGTTGCACTTCAGTGGATGGACGTGATTGATGTATTGAGGTGTAGTAGAGACATATTGTCAATGTTGTTGGATGACAGCTGACATCTTGAACTCCCCAGCTGATAAGAGCATCATCAGAGTAAACAGGATCAGAGGTCAAGCAGGGGCGCCCCCAAGTACAGTCAATTCTCGGGCATTAAGTACAGTCTGGAACAGGACTCTATAGTCCGAATCATCTAAGGAAAGTTTCTATGAGTGAAACCTTACCATTTGTCCTCCATCACTATAACCATGGTGAATAATATAGGAATTTTCTTACTGTTATGTTCAGTGTCGCCACCCAAGTTCGAAGTCACTACGTTTGTAGGCTAGATTGCCATATTTGCAGTTATCAGAAAGTGGGCAGGAATTGCTGCAAATCCTTTGCGCATAGTCGCCAACCGTCACATCCTTGAAAATACTACAATAATAAATAATAATATCGTATGGCCTCGGGTGCCGGGTGCAAGCTTTGTTATTTGACACCCAGAGGGTAGCTTGCATGTCGAATTTTGTTGTTCCTTGACTATGAAAGTCAAGGAGGTTAGATGTTAGAACACTCAAGCGCTTTCTAGTAGAGAAATGAGGAACTTTGTGTTGGCAGAAGCTCCCGACATTAATTTTGCCATTATGAACTTGGCCTACTGAATTCAAATGGGTTCTTTGACATGCCAACATCGTATGACATGCGTATCGTATTTTTGCCACCTTTCAAAAATCACTTACCACTGCCAGGAGCGAACCTGCAATGGTGGGGTTAGTAGACCGACTCGATATCCACTCATCCACTGTGGCAAGCTAGTACTGCAATAATGCAATGGGATATTCCTTTAAACTGGACAGAGATAAGAAAGAAGGATGCGTGCCTATATCTCACAACAGGCTTGGCCAACTTCTTGCTATAGGGGAAAGGGAAGGTTTGGGTTGGGAAGGATTAAGTTACGAAGCGGCATTCATCTGGAGCAGAAGGGAGAAACCACGGAAAAACACTTCCAAGTTGACTGAGGTGGGAATCGAAACCACCTCTTCCCCATTCCAGTCCTCAGACTAGAATAGCAGAGCCGGGATTGAACCCGGACTTCCGGGGTGACAGCCAAGAATGCTAACCACTACACCAGGAAAGAACTTGGTGTATTCCCTTCTAGTAAGTAAGTCAGTAGTTAATATTAGCAATGATAGAGTAATTTTCAGGCGATTTCGGTGGCGTAGTCGGTAGCATGCTGAGCTTCTATGCCCAAGATCGCGGGTTCAAACCCGGCCGAAGTCGTCGGATTTTTAAGAGCGTTAAAATCCCTCAGCATGCCTTCCTTCGGAGGGGAAGTAAAGCCGGCGGTCCCATGTCATAGATTTATGGCATGTTAAAGAGCCTTCCACTAATTACACCTGTGTGAAGCTAAATTGGATAGGTTAGGAATGTGAACAACGCTCTTAGGTTTCTACGTTCGTCGCCAGGAGCCGACTGCGGTGGCATCTAGTAACCAAGCTCAGAACTAATTGGTCGTTGACGGTGGCGTTTGGTGGCAAAAGTAGGAACTATTTGAAAATTGAATGTCTGCAGTCCTTACTTGAATTAAAAACAGATAACACACACTTATACAGTCACCACAATTAACACCGGTTATCAGACAGATTCTACACACACCCAAAGTACACGGGGCTACAGGACCGTGTAACAGCTCCTAAACTGAGGAACCAACCAACCAATTTTCATTATGATCCTCATCATTAGAGGCAGACGACCTACGGTAGATGTCACGATTTTTAAACAATAAACACCACCACTAAAGGTCCATGACTCCATGGTGACAATATTGTTACACGGTACTTGAAGAGTTTCTGTCTCATTCCATGAAGTATCGTAGGGAATAACTATTGGGGCCGCAGGGCCAGCCGTGCCGGGGTAGGGACCATGGTCTCAGGGCCCACAAAGTCATTCTACGGGTATCGGTATAAATTATCTGGAATCATCAACAATTGAAAAATTTCAGCTTCTAAATAAACTCACTTTATATTTTACATGAGCGTACCGACAGCAGTAGCTAACGCGCAGCACTAGGCCATGGGGCCAAGCTCTGTGTCACTCGGTAGACGTGGGTTCGAGCCCCACCGTCGGCAGTCCTTGAAATGGTTTTCCATGGTTTCCCCATTTTCAACTCCAGGAAAATGCTGGGACGGCACCTTCTGACAGACCACGGCCGATTCCTTCCACATCCTTGTCCCGTTTCATCAATTTCATCTCTCATTAACTCCTCTCATGATGGCGTCAGGAAGGGCATGCGGCCGTAAAAAAACCGCCACATAGACGATCATCGCATTCTCATCTCCGACACCGGGAATGATAAAGGGTGGACAAACAATACATATTTTAAGCGAGCGTATTCCGTGGCAAATATTCAATGTACATATATTCTTCGTGTCTTTTATTCTGTACTAGGCTAATGTATCACACTTACAGTGGGATGCACGTTGCACGGGATGCAACTCTCTAATTGAACATTGTGCATGCTAATATGACCCAGGGATGTTACAATTTGATGAAGCAAACGTACGCAAACCCGAGAGCGGAGAAGGGAAACGAACTGAAAGAAGGTAGTGGAGGGGGTCACCGCTGCTGTGGTCGTGGGAGACACTAACGTGCAATACTGCTACAGTTAGAGTAGGAGTAGCGGCTTCGGTGGCATGCTGAGCTTCTATGCCCAAAGTCGCGGGTTCAAACCCGCCCGAAGTCGTCGGAATTTTTAACAGCGTTAAAATCCTTCGGTATGCCTTCCTTCGGAGGAGAAGTAAAGCCGGCGGTCCCATGTGATATATTTATGGCATGATAAAGAAGCTTCCACTAATTACACTTTTATGAAACTAAATTATAGATTATTTTTGACTAACGCTGTTAGGTTCAGATGTTCGTCGCCAGGAGCCGATTGCTGTGGCATCTAGTAACAAATTTCAGAACTAGTTGGTCGTTGACAGTGGCGTTTGGTAGCAAATGTTACAACTACTTGATAATCGAAAATGTATGCTGTCTTTACTTGAATTAAAACAGATAACACACATTAATACAGCCATCACAATGAACACTGGTTATCAGACAGATTCCACACACACTCAAAGTACATGGAGCTACATGACCGCGTAGTCGCAGCCCCTAAACTGAGGAACCAGCCAACCAGAGTAGGAGCCGATAAGAACATTTCCGTGGCAACGAGAGAATTGGATCATGCTGCAGCACATGGACTCACCCACATACGGAATTTGTTGCTTACACACGTGCCATCAGGTACAGTAATAATTGTGGTACAGACGGTTTGTGATGACTCGTAGGGTTCGGGAGTTTAAGACCTAAAGAAGTACAAAATATGCAAGCAAATATGGCATTTCCTTGTTTGCTAATTGCTTCTGAGCTAATATATCTACTGTAGTGACATCCTATTGAAAGGTGGAAGCACACTATCGTCATGTTCCGTGACCTCATGCGTTCAGTGTCGCAATCTCACTTGTCCAGAAAGATGTGCTAAAAGACGTGCGTAGAGGAGCGCCTTCTTGGAATGAGGTCTTCTAAACCTGCTAACTGCCTGTTCCTGGAAAAGAAAGAAAAATATATCTACTGCTCTATTCGGAAATCCTGTGTTTGAAACTCGACGCAGATAACACGTACCTTGTTAACGATGCCTCAATTTAAACAAAAATACTGAAAATATGACCAAATATGACCAAAACAATAAAACTGGCCGAAATATGCATTTATAGGCGACATCAAATTGCTTTAAACGTGGTCAGGGACCCGTCATTCAAACTTATTTTTCAGATTTCGGGTAAAATTAGCTCAGGAAGAAAATATGACTTTTCCTTAACATCCGAACCTTTGTGATGAGGCATCAATATCACGGTACATTATGAGTGGTGGAGAGACGAACACCCCTCACTTAACTGCGCCGAACTCAAGACGAGTCCAAGCACAGATATTAAGCATTAACACGCGATGTCGACAGCACGGTGGACGACGAGTGACTGCTGTCGCTGTTCCGCCACCACTGAAACGTGGCTGGAGATCTGTCTGCCCAGCTTGACCTTGAAGCCTCTAATGTTGCAATTTGGTGAATTCCCGCCCTTTACAGGGAAAAACTATATTTTACTTTTATGTGTTTCTACATTTCAATTTATTGCAATTATTATAATTATAAATCATGTCAATTTTTGTTTCTCTAATTTCAGTGTTTACATATTTATTTTTATTTTCAAATTATGTGCTTATAGATTTAATTTTGATATTTTTATTGAATTAATTAATTAACTAATTTCGAATTGATTTCTACAATTATTTTCATAATAATTGTTTTATGGTTATGATTATTATTTAATTTTTTTAATCTTATATATTGAAATAGTTTTCAAAAAATTTCACCCTTTACTAAAACTGAAATATCTCGGGAAGTATTTGCGCTACGACGGCGTTTGTTGCCTTAAAATGTAATTCCCGTCACGCATTATCTATTGATACCCACCTTACTTCATGATATAATTCGTGTATTAAAATAATTGCCAATATTACTTCCTTCAAGGTTTCGCGAAAATAGAATCGAATGACTTGACGGACTAACACTGTATCATGATATTCAACTCCGCCACAATAATAAATTTAACTTGATATTAACAGAGAGTTCCCTAATTACGTCATGTTATTGTTAACTTCTACCTGCTCCACTCGGGCGCTGATGTCGTATGTATCCATACAATAAGCAGAAGGGGATACTGTGCACATAATTTAATTAAAACTTCTCAAAGAATGGATTACTTTGAGACTGAAATGCTCATGCACTATCAGCAGTCAATTTGCTAATGACACTGCCATGTCAACATCTCTTTGAATGACAACAAATACTGTATACGAAAGACAACTAATTTCACGAAGATGCCGCCACAGTCGAATGTTGGAACCGCCAATTTGTATTGTGTATCCAATCTTTCTGTTGTATAGTCTTTGGTCTCACCAGCTACAAACTGTCTTCATTTCGTTTCATCATTCGTCCTTATAGGTTGTGTGCTCAATCAATACTATGAATCATAATATTATTATGATGAATGAGAGGCAACACTCAATTACAAATGTTATAAAGATTAAAGGTGACGGTAATTGTCTGTTCAGGTCATTGGCATATTGTGAGTACAACAATCAGAGTTTATTTACACAGGTTAGAAAGCGAATTGTAAAACATGTTACAGACAAGTGGAATAATTATTCTTCCTTTATTGTTGGTAACAGCGATAAGTACGAAACTGCTATCAATACGAGCGATGATTACAAAATTTATATGTCTATGAATGGTATTCATGGAGGTCATGTTGAGTTAATTGTCGCTGCTCAAGTTTGCAAAATGGATATTTATTCGTGGATTACTACTTTCGTATGGAAGGTGACCGGTTAAAATATATACGTCATCAACAAACGAAGTTACGAGTTGATACATATGCTGGTTTAGCAGACGCCTTGCATATACGAGCAGAAAATGAAAATCTCAGAGTCGATCGTATTAAAGTTTTGCCATCTTCTTTTACAGGTAGCCCAAGGAAAATATTGCAAAATTATCAGGATGCGATGGCGATAGTGAGGAAGTTTGGAAAGCCAGATGTATTAATTACGTTCACCTATAATGCGGGCTGGCCAGAAATACTTAACAACATTCATCTCTGGGAAACGGCTAATGATAGGCCTGATATTGAACTGAGAGTTTTCCATTGCAAAGTAAAGGAATTGCTACGATTGATTAATGTTAAGGAAATTTTCGGTAATGTAAAAGCATATCTATATACAGTGGAATTTCAAAAACGAGGTCTCCCGCACGTCCATTTACTCTTAACATTAACGGAAGATTGTAAGTTTCGAGAAATTTCTGACATTGACAGTGTAGTGTCAGCCGAAATACCAGATCTCGAGGATGAAGCGCTATACGAGTTGGTAAGGCGTCATATGGTACATGGTCCTCGCGGATCTTTGAATCCTTCTTCAGTCTGAATGAAAGATGGCGTATGTAAGAAAGATTTCCCTAAACAGTTTCAGGAAGAGACGAAAGATATTGCCAATGGTTATCCTTCGTATAGGAGAAGAAATAATGGACGGATTATTATAAAAACAATTCGAGGCATTGACATTGAAATCGATAGTCGATTCATTGTTCCCTACAATCCATTTCTATTACTTTACTTGCAAGCTCATATTAATGTTGAAATATGCTCAAGTGTTTCGGAGTGTTAAATACATCCACAAGTATCTTCTATATTAAAATCCACAAGTATGTGTATAAAGGTCATGACTGCTGCATTGTTAAAATATGTCCTGACGGCGAAACGGTGAACTACGATGACATTACTTCTTTCCTAAATGCTACATATGTTAGTCCAACAGAAGCCGCATTCAGGATATTTTCATTTCACAAGCATGAACAGTCACATTCTATCGTGCGATTACCAGTTCACTTGCCAAACTTGCAAAATATCTATGTTAAAAATGATAACGCTCCTGATATTTTACTTCAAGCACAGTTTCGCAACACATAATTACAAGCGTGGTTCAAGTTAAATCAAGATTCGCAAGCCAGAAGTCCGTATATATATATATCCTTAAACACCAGTACATTACGTCTGGAATAAGAGCAACTGCCAGTGGCAAAAAGTAAAAAATGTTTCAAAAACTTTAGGCAGAATGTATAATGTTTCGCCTACAGAAACAGAAAGGTATTATTTACGCCTGTTATTGCTTCACGTCATAGGTGCTACCAGCTTCCAGGATCTACGAACATACGAAGCAGTGGTCTATTCTACTTTTAAAGAAACAGCTAAGGAGCGATTCTGAATGGCAGCGTTGTTTGGCAGAAGCGTCACAATTTCAGATGCCTTCTCAGTTACGACAACTGTATTCTTCGATATGTTTCTTTCAGACCCCTTCAAATGTAAGATAGTTATGGGACATTTTCAAGAATTCATTACCAGAAGATTATCTGCAGTTTCACGAACCTAACATTGCGTATCAGTTCACTCTTATACATATTTCTAATACATTAAAGCGCCATGGTCTTCCCATTACTTCTCTCGAATTGCCAGCTATTATTGATAATTTCCCTCAGACAAATTTACCAATGAATTATCCAAAACTTAATGAGGATCAATTAAGTCGGATGATAAACCAAGCAAATGGAAACCAAACGGCTATAATTACAGAAATTTTGGGGTTAGTACAAAACAGCAATGAAAGGATGAGAAATGCATATTTCTTTGACGGTCCAGGGGGCCCCGGGAAAATATTTCTTTACCAATGCTTGATTCACAGTTGCACAAATTTGGGGTTAAATGTAGTTTCTGTTGCATGGACTGGTATTGCAGCAATGTTACTACCTCAGGGGCGCACTGTACACAGCCAGTTCAAGTTACCTCTACATTTACATGAAAGTTCTGTATCAGGAATAAAAGTTAACAGCAAGGAAGCTTTTTATATTCTTTCAGCAATACTTATCATCTGGGATGAAGCCCCTATGGCTAATAAGCACGCGTTGATGTGTGTAAATCGGTTGCTCAAGGACATCATGAATAGCGACGTGCCTTTCGGAGGAAAAATTATCATCTTAGTGGAGATTTTAGGCAGGTATTGCCTGTTGTGTCTCACGCATCTAAAGCAGCATCAGTCCAAATGTCAGTAAGGTTCTCTCCTTTGTGGCCATTATTCAAAATTTTTAAAATGAACAAAAATATGCGAGCGGATACAGATCAACGTGACTTTGCAAACTGCTTGATACAAATTGGTAACGGTGAATACCCTAAAGGCGATGGAGAAAATTCAGAATTAGTCCCACGCTGAAAAATATTTCACGCTTTTCAAAAATAGCGATTTTATCACTTAAAAATGAACATTGTAAAGAAATCAATGACAAAGATTTAGACCTAATCCCAGGATCATCGAGAACTTACATCAGTGTGAATAATTTGATTACTGAAGATGAGAGTGAACTTCTACAATTCCCAATAGAATTTTTAGACAGCATAGGCATAAGTGGATTTCCACCTCATATCCTTCGACTAAAAGAAGGCTCAATTGTGATTTTGCTGAGAAATATCAATGTTACCCAAGGTCTGTTGAAGATGCATGACAATTGCTTACACCTTGAAATTATTACTGGCGTAAATGTTGGAAACAATGTCCTACTCCTTCGCCTTGGCCTTACGCCATCAGATACTTCTATGCCATTTTCCTTCAAAAGTAGGCAGTTTCCAATACGATTGGCTTTTTGTATAACTATCAATAAAGCTCAAGGTCAAACACTAGATCAAGTAGGCATTTATTTACCACAACCGGTGTTTAGCCACGGACAACTTTACTGTCTGTCGCACTATCGCGAGCAAAATCCTTTCATGACGTCAAAGTTCAAATAGAACCAAAAGGCAAGCGAACTGCAAATGTCGAATGGAAGTACTATTAGAATTTTGAAACGAATGTTGCGGAGAAGCACAGACCTCAGCAAACGGGGCACAGATTAAATAACAATTATACAAGGACGTCCGCTTCCCTAATACGATAACTGTCCTGCGGTAATGGTAAAAAAAATACTATTGTCCTACATCGGTGATTACTATCATACATCCTGTTATTTCATTCCCTGAGTTCTATAACAAAGATATACTCAATCAAATTTACAGCTTAATAAATATTAATTCCTTCTGTGTGAGTTATCTTTTCATTTCTCATCAATCGCCTTTACTTTCTATTCTATCTGTAGGGCGTGGAGGCGATAGCTGTCTTTACAGAGATGTGCAAATTATTAGATTCAGTTTTCCAAAATTACATTTTTACTTTTCACGGTTTATTCCACTAAGTATGTTTACAAGGCGATGAAATTACTTCAAATGTTTAACCAAGACTCCTAATTATATTTTCATTTAAGAAACTCAAATAAAAATGATTTTTTAGAATTTCCACTAACAGAGGAGCCTTGCAAATGCAAAATGCCACACGTTTCGTTTTTATTGCTTCACTCTACTTTACGTGCGAATTTAGAGCGGAGGGATTTGGGGTATTTTAACTGATGAACGCTATTGAACTATTCAAAGATTCATGAACTATGCATTGAAATCACCTGACTTGAATTCTAAAGTCAATGAAAAATTGGAAATGGACCCAGCTCAGATATCCCTCGGAATCCAATAATCTGAAAGTTTCCAGGTGCAATTCCTTATGGGAAAAATGTAATTCCACGGGAGAGGAAACACTACTAAGTAGGACAACAAAGGAAGTTGGTCAATATAATGATTTTGAATAAAAGAAATTATGACTAATTAAAATTATTTGAAAATGAAAATCCACAGCCTGCTTCCAGTCTCCGACCGGGTCAGGAATGGAATGAATGAAGCCCCGAACTAGCGGCGAGGATATGAATTGTGCTGGCTGCCGAAGCCTGACGCACTCCTCTGGGGCAATGATTAAATGAATGACAGATGAAATGAAATGATAGTGGAGAGTGTTGCTGGAATGAAATTTTGACAGGGAAAACCGGAGTACCCGGAGAAAAACCTGTCTGCCTCCGTTTTGTCCAGCACAGATCTCACATGGAGTGACCGGGATTTGAACCACGGCCCCAGCGGTGAGAGGCCGGCGTTCTGCCGCCTAAGCCACGGAGGCTTTACTTATTAAAATTATTTATTTAATTCTATTAATTTGCACACCTCTATATGTTAACCAAGAGTTACATTTCTAAATTCAAATATAACCGACCCATCTTTTATTTTAAATTTATATCATTGGTATCATAAGTAGACAAAACACCAAATTGTACCGCTGTAGCCTTGAATTGTGTAGATATATCTATCTACTTAGTATAAAACAAAGTTCCCAATTCTTGGATGTAACGGGTAATCTCGAGAGCAACTTGATGGATTTTGATGCGGTTTTCACCATTCTGTAAAGGATTTCTCGATGAAGGATTAGGTAGAAAAACATTTATTTATGACCAAAAGAAGCCGAGCATTTACGATTTCAGTGAATTGAGTTGAAGAAAAAGCTAACGTCCATGTGTCTTTTAGGCTTACACTGGGTAAACCGTTAAAAATATCGATATTCTCTGAGAATTGTTCAGCATGAAAAGTTCTGCAAGAAAGTCCGCGACACTGTAATTGTTTTTACGTTTTTTACGTTTTCATTTCTTCCAGCAATCTCCATTCAGTGGAAATTTAAATTACTAGCTTCAAAGTGAGTTTACGAGCTTGCGAGCGACCTATCACCCTAGCTTCAGCCAGCATCAAACTGCCGAGTCGTGTCGAGTTAATTCTTCAGAGAAGAGTATAGCTTATGTGTTTGGAGTTAGCTGTTCACCTCGGCTTTTCAGAATTGCGTCTGGAACCTGACGTCCGTGCGCCTTTTAAGCTTACGCAGGGTAAATAGTGGGACACACACACAGAGGACAGGCAGACACCCACACATTTGATCTCATAAGTCTACTTCATCATTTACCCAAAAGCGGCGGTACCGGAAATGTCTGTGCAGGTCACTAGCATGAAGACATGCAAATGTCAAATGGACAGAAGTGCTGTAGGATTGTTGAAATGAATGCTGCGGAGCAGCACGGGTCTTCTAGTATTTCATGTATTATTCTAATTTAATTTTTATGATTTTCATTTCTATATTTATATTTTAGTTGTACACTTTAATTGTTAATGGTTTTAGTTTAACATTTTTAAAATTTTTATCCAACACATTAGCATATTTATATTTTAGTTTTACACATTAATTGTTAATGGTTTTAGTTTAACATTTGATTTTCTCCGAAATTTGGCTGAAAGATTCAACCATCCTCTAAAGCGTTAACGGGCAGCTGGACTGCGATGAGACAGGCTCGCTGCACGCGCAGGCGCAGGTACAGCAATATCAACTTGTGATTCAATGCCACTGAACCTGATTGTCAGTAAATCTTGCCACATCTACCGATATTTTTGCAACATACCAGAACATCTCTGAATCTCTCCCTATCCAAATCTAAGGAAAATGAATTGTGAAGATTAATGTTATATAAGGTGCGTTCAAAAAGTAACGAGCCGGAGGCATAATTACAGAAACCAGTGCCTGTATGTTAGAAGTATTGGCCCTGGCTGTTGAGGCACTTGTCCCACTGTGACACGAGGCGGTGAATGGCTGTCTCATAAAATTCCCCGGGCTGCGATGTGGACCAGTTCCGCACGTACAGCTGGACGTCCGCGTCCGAGGTGAATCGTTGGCTCCGCAGAGCCCTTTGCAGGGGACCAAACATGGCGTAATCACAGGGAGAGGGTGTCCGAGAACCTCCCATTTGAATTTCTACAGGAGTGCCACGACTGTGTTGGCCGTATGAGGTCGTGCATTGTCGTGGAGCGACCACGGCGGCTATGGCGTTCACTGTCACTCGGCGGTCCTGGGTAATGAGTGCATCAACCAGCTGGACGTTGTCATCGGTAATGCAGGGGGGTGCCCCAGACCGGGCATCATCGGATAACGACACCCGTCCTTCCCTGAAGCGCTTGTGCCACGCCTTGACCCTTGCAAGGGACATGCAGTGTTCACCGTTCACTTGTGACATTCGGCGATGAATGTCCGTTCCCCCTACTCCTTCCGCTGTCAGAAACCAAACAACACCTCTTTGCTTTTCGGTTGACGCTTCCATGTCACTGTTTGCAATGCGACTGGCAGCGTTGGACGATTGATGCATGCTGCTGCTCGCTTTGTATCGTTACGTGACGTGCACGCGTGCCCTCTAGCGACGGGCTGTGACCTTCCACGCTCTGGTCGGAACCACACATCGTTACACACGCCAAGATTAGCCGATGTCGTCACCGGTTTGCGCATTCCAGCCTCCGGCTCGTTACTTTTTGAACGCACTTTATAATATACTTGCAACCCACTCAGGCTTCGCCCGGTATCTTTAACAGTTTACCCAGCGTAAGCTTAAAAGGCATACGGACGGCAGGGTTTTCTTTGACTCGATTTACTATAATCGTTAGCTGAGGGCCCTGGGTCCTGGTATTGAATGCCGAGTCCTTACAAGGACTTTTCGTATCAATTTTACTGTCATGGCTGTGAGGCTCCATGGGGCAGTCCGGCGACATCTTATCACTGTTGCTTTCTTAGCACCAACCAGGGGTAATTTAAGGTTTCACCTACGGACGTGAAGCAACGATCGACCCCCTATAATCGTTACTACTAGACTTTCTTTAGTCATTAATGAATGTTATTCTACAGAAACCGACCTTGAGATATCCTTACCGAATGGTGAAAACTACATCAAAACCCATCCACTGGTTCTTGAGATTACGCATTATATCCAAGAGTCGGGGACTTTGTTTTATAAAAGAGATTTGTACTGGAAATCTGTTCCCTCGTCCCACTATGTTTCGTACCGGGTGAGTTAGCCGTGGTGGTTACGGCATGACTGCTGGCAGTCGCTCACATCTGGGAGGCGCGGAGGTTCGAATCCCCCCGCCGGCACCCTTGAAGATGGTCTTCTGTGGTTTCCCATCTTCCTTCCAGGCAAATGCCGGCCGGGGTTGGTCCCTAACTATAGGCCACAGCCGCTACCTTCAAACTCCTCGTCTTTACATGCACACTTTCCTCCCCTGACACACTCCACACGTGACGGTACGTGTAGCCAATGGCGGATCGGGGCCCCTGGGCGATATGAAAAGGTGGGACCCGCAACAATAGGAAATAAAAGAAAATTCAAATCAATTGGAAAATAGTTTTGTAATAATAATAAAATAAATAATAGTCAACAAGTCAACCCGACCAAGCGACCGCTCCCCAGCCATTTGGCCTGCAGATATTGGGGTGACGCGTGATCAGCGCATCGGGTCCCCTCGGCCGTTAACCTTGGTTTTCGTGATCGGGGCGCTGCCCCACTGTCAGACAGTTACTCAATTGTCCTCACGAGGCTGAGTGCACTCCGTTCCAACCCTCACGTCACTTTTAAAATCCCTGACGGAGCCGGGAATCGAACCCGTGGCCTCCGGGTGAGAGGCAGGCGCGCTTCCCCAACACCACGGGGCCGGCTAAATTAAATAATAGCTACAATATTCTGAATATACTACAGTACATCTTTTTTAAATAATATGAAAGAAACCTTAAAGTCCCCTTGAAAAAGATTATGTAAACTATGAAATATTAAAATTATTATTTTGCGACTTATTTTTCGGCTGAAGTCTTCCATTATTTCACTGAAATCTAAACTTGCTAGACGATCACGGGAGATCATAGCTGCACTGAAAAAATAATATGAATTATAAATTAGTTTGAAAAATTTAATTAATTAATTAATCAATTAAATTTAAAACAATCCATAGCGCAGGGCCCCCCCCCCCCGACCGCGGGGCCCTGGGCGGTCGCCCTCCTCGCCCTCCCCTAGATCCGCCCCTGCGTGTAGCTCACCCGTTGGGTGTACACCTTGAAGCAGCTACAAACATGTCCTCGGACACTCCCGGCATAAAAGCCATACGCTGAAAAAAACTAAAAAAAAACTATGTTTCGTTTTATCGGAAACATCACTCGTCTGGTGTTTCCTGTTTCCTACATTGTAGGTTGTAGGCATTAGCCTTGGGCTTGATTACGTCATTCAAGGGAAGCACCCAACACATTTGAAATCATACCAGGATGCTAAAAGGATCTCAATCAGTCGTCAGTTCAGTTGATGACATGGTTTTGTGATGAGTGCACAAGAGTTCCATCTAAGTGGTTCCCAAACACGCAAGAGAGAACGGAGTATGGAAGATTTCTAAAGTGCATGTTCCTCTGGCAATTGTGTTCGCTTGTGATGAATCGGACTCCGGCGTGTTGGTTGATAATTCAAGTAAAAGTTGCATAAAATTCAGGGGAACGCAATGCATGTTAGTGGCATTTCAGAACTGATTGATTTTGAAAGTGATAGTGCGAGAAACTTCATTGACACTAATCGTGGCCGGTAAAGTGGTAAGTTAGAGAAAGATTTGAAATTTAGAATGCTTAATTCAGAATCTTTGTTGTTGTTGCTTATTTTAGTGGCTGCGACATCGTGGTCGTATAGCCCCGTGTATTTTGTGTGATAACTTGTGCTATTGGAACTGTAGATCGGCGTTGTCACACTTGGAAGGATTGTTGGGCATGAGGACAGACAAGTTGTTCTATCTTCAGAGAGCTGGCTGGGATTGTAGGATGCGTTATCAATAGATATGCGTATGGAAACAAGATTAAAGACTCTTTATCGAGCAAAACAGACAGCCATAAGAACACGAATCTCTGAGTATGGTCGGAAACGATAAATCATCGTTGAGTCCACAAATTCAATTTTTGACGGTAACTGATTAAGAAACATACATAGCCTACATTCAATCAGTCCCTGGCCGATTTTATAGATTTTATAGCTTGCCACGGTGGGTAAGTTGTTATCGTGCCAGGCTACCAACCTCAAGCTTGGAGGTTCGCTCCTGGTCATGGTAAGTGATTTTTGAAAGGCGACAAAAATCACGGTGCCCATGTCATGTTAAAGAACCCAATTGAATTCAGTAGGCCGTGTTCATAATGGCAAAATTAATCTCTGGATTTTCCGCCAACGGAAAGTTCCCCCTTTCTCTACTAGAAAGCGCTATAGTGTTCAAGGAGCTTAGATATTTAACGTTGACTTTCATAGGACTCCAAGGAACGACAAAATTCGTCATATAAGCTGCCCTCTGGGCGACAAATAACAAAGCTTCCACCCGGCACCCGAGGCCATACGATATTATTATTATTATACCTGTATCAGCCATGTTTGAGGCACGCTATCAAAATGTGTTTGACAGTCAATGTATGCAATCTACATGTGCGACCAGCGTCTGCGCCAAAACAGAGACTTTGGGTTTCCTACTCTCGGCATCACCAGAGATTATCGTATCGATAACTAACTGTTCCTTGCATCCCTGGCTAGATCTCCTACAGTCCTTCTGCTCCTCTGTTAACAGATGGTGGTTTTTCAGATGTGCATAGACCGCGAAAAATCATAAAGCGTCAGGTCCAGACGAAATATTTAATGTACATTAGAAAGAAGCTCTACCTTACCTGGAAGGAATATGAACGGCGCTCTTCAATAAATGTTTAGAATCTCCAGCAGTCAGTACCGTCCAACTGGAAGACTTCTACGCTGAAAGTATTACACAAAGGCAAAGGATCCTCTGACACTCCAGACTCCTACAGGGGAACTGAGTTGGAAAATACAATTTTAAAGTATTCAGCACAATTGTATCTAACATATTAGCAAAAGAGACGGTAAACTTCATTCCGGATCATGAATTTGGCTTTAGAAAAGGCAGATCTACCCTTCAAGCAATCAGAAATTTGATGGATGACATTAACGAAACATTTAGACATCAATGGAGTTAATTCCACACCATATTTGTAGACTTCAGGAAGGCCTTCAACCTTCACAAACCTAAAAAAATGGCTGAGTTTTTATTCACCGGCCGTGAAAGGCCATATACCATGTTTTTGGAAGCCTTCATAGGGAGGTTAATGCTGCTTGAGATTTTAGTTCTCGCAGTAAAAAGGTGCAGGTGCACTTCATATAAAGGGAGGTGGTGCACAGTTCGCTACTCCAGTGCGGGACCAGGCGGGGACACCAAGAGCCCGCTGATGAGCCAGCTCGTGTCCTACGCGAAACCCCACACAAGACATGGCACAAACCAAGAAGAATTGCTGAGATCTATTCTGTATATATATTTTCTCTGTATTCCCGAAACAGGCAGATAGTAGGTTTAGAAGACCTGATTCCGAGAGAAGGCTTCTGCACGGATATTTCATTGGCCACCTCAAAGCAATTAGTAAACAAGGAAACGCCGTCTTATCTCACACTCATTTCGTTGTTGACCGGTCCCTTTCACAACCAGGGTATTTGAACAGATTAGTCACACTTGTACAAACGTTTACGCCACAGTTTTTGGCCGGTCAGCCTCGGTTGCGCAGTCGTACAGAGGACAGCCTCAGACATGTGCAACATGTGCTTTCCGCGCAACTGACGTATGCCTGAGGCACTGTAGCCTAAAGTGAAGTGCGGTTCGTGTGAGGCAGTGTTTTCGAACTTACGCCAACAAATAGCAAAAAACATGCTATTACTTCGTTTTTGGCGGCTTTGGTGCCCAATGTCGCGGGTTCAAACCCGGCCGAAGTCGTTGGATTTTTTAGGAGCGTTAAAAATCCCTCAGTATACCTTCCTTCGGAGGGGAAGTGAAGCCGGCGATCTCATGTCATAGATTTATGGCAAGGTAAAGAACCTTCCACTAATTACACCTGTGTGAAGCTAAATTATAGGTTAAGCATTTGGCAAACGCTATTAGGGTCCGACGTTCGTCGCCAGGAGCCAACTGCGATGGCATCTGGTAACCAAGTTCTGAACTAGTAGTCGTTGAGAGTGGCGTTTGGCGGCAAAAGTACGAACTACTTTAAAAAATTCAATGTCTGCAGTCCTTACTTGAATTGAAAACAGATAACACACACCTAACACCGTCCTGCTCCGAGGCTAAATGGTTAGCGCGCTAAGCTTCGGCTCGAAGTGTCCCGGGCTCGATTCCCGGCCGAGCCATCAGGGATTTTAATCTCCTGGGGCTAATTCCCGTGGCTCGGGGACTGGGTGTATGTGACGTCTTATTCATCACTTCATCCTCATTACGACGCGCAGGTCGCCCACGGGCGTCAACTACAAGACCTGCACTCCGACTCTCCGGAGGCAACACGATCATCATCATCAATTAACACCGGTTATCAGACAGATTCTACACACACCCAAAGTACACGGGGCTACATGACCGCGTTGTCGCAGCCCCTAAACTCAGGAACCAACCAACTTCGTTTTTGGGTTTTGTTTTGAGGAAAAGTAAGTGAGGACTGCGTCCCAAGGCTGTCGTACTGAATGAACATTGAAAAGTTAAATGTAGGTGTTTTTGCTCCCTCAGTTTATATGATTAAATATGCGTGTTGTATTATCGCACTTTATGTTAGCCTCCGTGGCTTAGGCAGCAGCACGCCGTCCTCTCACGCTGGATCCTTGGTTCAAATCTCGGTCAGTCTATGTGAGATTTGTGCTGGACGAAATGGAGGCAGTCAGGTTTTTCTCAGGGTGCTCCGGTGTTCCCTGAAAGCAATTTCATTCCAGCAACCCTCTCCACTATCATTTCATTTCATCTGTCATTCATTTAATCATTGCCTCAGGGGAGTGCGATAGGCTTCGGCAGCCGGCACAGTTCATATCCTCGCCACTAGATGGGGACTTCATTCATTCCATTCCCTGACCAGGCCGGTCGACTGCGAGCAGGCTGTGGATTTTCATGTTATAGTTACACTCCAATACTTGCTACATATCCCTAAAATGCACAGGTGTTAAATTATGAGACTATCTGTTTTTATTATTTTTATTATTAAGCTGTGATATGACGTAAGTGTGTACCAAGCCATGCGATTAATAATAATAACAGGCTACTTCATATTCTCCCGTATTCAGCTTGCTTTAGGGCATATTTGCTTGCATATTTTGTACGTTCATAGGTCTTAAACTTCCAAACTGAGTCATCCAGGGAACGGATTTCTATGTAAATACACGAAGCTAAACTTCATTATCTCTATGAATCATGGCGTGTGGAGTTGAGAAGAAGAGTATTTATTTTCCATTTTAGGAAATTTCGCGCATGTGTTCCATATTCTTAGTCATTAAAATCAATATAGCCTAGTCCATATTTCGGCTAGAAAGTATTACATTCTAGTAAATTAGCAGTGCTATCAATAATGGAGAAACAAGCTAAAGAACTATGTTTAAATACAAATTAAAATCGTGGTACAGGTGAAGTTGTAGATGTGGCAAAAATGAAGTTGGACACTGAACTTTCAAATAACCCCGGATATGAAGCAATGGGAAAGGTTGCTGCAATTTTGTGTGAAGATTTAAGTGTAAAGTTAACGTTGGATTTAACCCCAGTTGACATTGTGAAGTTCAAATACGCTCCCGTTACCTCTTCTGATATTGAACACAGTTTCAGTCAATATAAACCTGTCCTTAGAGACAACAGGAGAAGATTCACTTTGCAGCTCTTAAAAGTACGTTTTGTAATCCATTGATTCGGTAGCAAAGAATAAAAGATTGAGTATTCTTCAAAAATCATATTGATTTTAAAATGAGAAATGCAACATTATGTTTCAAGTAGATCTACTTTGTTTAGCTTCATTGAATTTGATTATAATAGTTTCTTTTATAATTTTAAGTCCATATATCATCATCATATATTATTCCAGTAGTATAGATCCCTCCTGCGGCGCTCACAAGCGACAAATGAGCATTCAAATGAAAGAGAATAGACATAGCAGTGACTTATTGCACTCTAATTCCATAAATATCCATAATTTCTTAAAAATATTACTTAAAAAATTGTACGAAGTGTGCGATTTGCAAACACCTTTGCTGTAGGAAAATGCGCTCCATAATTGCTGTCCATGGTCCGCTGTGACGCCTGTTTCATTTCATATTAACATTCTGAGGTCTTTCCTTTATCCTGAAATGTAAATAGTGTTCTATAATCATTAGGTTGAAATAAAAACATAACCATTCTCCTTTAGTCTCTCATTATAAACCTATTGGGGAAAGTGTGGTCTATGAACAAGCGAGATTTCTCGCACGGGCCCGCTAGTTTAAACATATTTCATTAATTACTAGCACATATAAATTCGTTCCCTGTTTATCTACATTATATGGGCACTCCTTAAATTAACAACAACAACAACAACCATCATTTGTCTTTATACTCTGCCAATTGTGGTTGAAGGTGAAGGCGATGACTTGCCGTGGCTGGCCATACAACCACGCTGTCGACTAAATGATGTATGGCCGATTGCCATTAACAGTGGAGAAGGAAGTCGTCATTAACGGCAGTTACATTGGAAAGGCCAATTGAGTCAATCAACAAGGTCAATTCAGATATTGCTTAATTCAGGCAACACAAGTTCGTGCTGCCTCAAGATCTTGGCAGGCGGTTCAACTAACTTTTACAATAATGTATAATTTTAAAACAAATTAACAGTCGTATCGACGTCTCCACAGGGAAAGAAAGACACTGAAATCTTTTCAATTAGTACTCTAATTGATTCAGTGAAAAACAAATCTCCCAAACTCTGGCGATTATTCTTTTGGGCGGTGGAAAATCGAGGTCATCCGCCTTTAGCAAAACGCTATCGTAAGAAAATGAAGAGAATTCATTTTTTGCCGTTTTTGAAACGTTTGCCCATAATTGCTCATCATCATTAACGTTCACGTATTAGGCTAGTGACCTTGCCAGCGTCTTCCCAGGTTCCCTCGACCACTTGGAGCATACGGACCCGGCTAGAACTCATCCAGTCCACGTTCTTTCCATTTCTCCCTACGCTGTGCAACTGGGGGGATTTTTAGCCTATTTTCATTTTATGAAAAAATAGGCTTATGAGATCACCTTTTGTCCGTGTGTCTGTGTGTGATTCGTGTGTGTGCCCCTAATAACTTCTAAACGTCTAGAGCGATTTCAATGAAACTCGGTAAGATCATAGCACCATTCAGGCCGACCCCGACCGTGCCCTTCAAATTTTATTGTGTCGCACCAATCCAACATGGCGGCTGTGCGAAATATTTCACCAGCATTCAGTATCTCCGAAACTATTACCGATATCACCCTGAAATTTTGTACGGTGATAAAGGGTAATACTAGAAGTTCGCCTATGAGACTTTCAAAAACCTGGTGACTACAAAACCAACATGGCGGGCAAGCGAAGTTGAGACTTTTAAATAGACTTTTCTCGCGATTTAACCATCCAAACGTAATGAAACTTGGTACAGCAAATGTTTATACACATTGTAATGCACTGGCATCTAATTCAGTTCAATTGTTTACATAACCTCAAGATGGCGGCTGTGCGAATTATTAAAATTAAGTTTTTATGTCTTGTGTCACAATGATACGATCGAAGTGAAAGTTTGAATAATGAAGCTATGCAATAATTTTCCTTTAATGGTACATAACTCTATGGCCTATACATATAACAATCCATAATGGCGAGCATCCAAATTATTTTGACGGTTCTCGATATCTACGAATCTTTTACAGCAATCAAACTGATATTTTTTATGTTCATAGAGGCTATGACCATAAGTTCACCTATAGGACTTTCAATAACCTGTGAGCACAAATCCAAGTACAAGCGAAGTATAAATATTTAAATGGACGTTCCTCGCGATTTAACCATCCGAGTGCAGTGAAACTTTGCACGTTAAATGCTTATACCAATGTTAATCCACTGCCATCTAATTTATTTCAATTGTTTTCATAACCACAAGATGGCAGCTGTGCGAAATTTTGAAATCTCGTTTTTTATTACTTCTTGTGTCCTAATCATGCGATTGAAGTTTGAATACCACACATACACAATAATCTTGATGTAATAGTACAGAAATAAAAACTAACCTGGCGACCATCTGAAATATTTAGATGGTTCTCAATATCTACGAATCTATCACAACAATCCAACTGAAATTTTGTATGTTGATGGAGGCAATTAACATGCCTAGCATATATGAAAATAGGCTGCATAGTTCTTCACGGAACTACTTGTTAGTTCTTGCAGGATGTCTTCATTCTTCCGACGATAAAGTAACGAGTAACCAGAATTTCCTCTCATGAATCTCATTTCTGCTGCTGTTAGTCTGCCTTCCTGTTGGTCCAGGCCTCACTTCCATATGCAAGAACTGGTCTAGCAAGAGTTTGATATATTTTCAGTCTAGTGTGTCGTTGAAAACGTGATTGATTATTCCCATATTGTTAATAATAATAATAATAATAATAATAATAATAATAATAATAATGATAATAATACCGAGAAACATTCCCAGAAAGAAATTAGGACCTAAATATTGTGCCCTTTTAACAAGAAATATGCCAATCACAGTATACCAGCGTAGCTCAATTCGGAAATTTCGGGGCAGTGGTAAGTTCCCCCACTCTGTGACCCACATATTTTGGATTAATTAGAGGATACACTTGCAAAAATAACAACAAAATCAACTCCTATTTAAACACATTTAATTAATAAAATTAATGGCGCTACAAACACTTTAACAATTTAATTACTGACCCATAATCATCTACTTGTTCCAAATGAACAAGGAATCACAAATATAATAAAACAAATATTGTATTTAAAACATGTGGTTTCCACATAAACCAACAATTCCTACTTAGTCTTACTTCCATAAAGCATCACTATAAGTTTTATATAACTTCGAGCTCTTTTGGCTCCATGCTTTACATAATAATGGTGTCATTCTTGTACACCTCAAATACTATCCTTTATATTTTCTTAATTCTCAAAAAAACAAAACAAATGTATAATTACATTTAAAATTTATGTTAATTATCTAACTCAATATTTTGGGCATGTCCACACATTCAGTTGTTATCATCTCTCTTTATTTTCACAAATATATTAAGGTAATCAGGAAATCAATTGTGTACTCCAGAGCGTGAAGATACTTGACACAGTCAAAAAACTATAGTTACTCCCGAAACTTAGTTGCCTTCAATTAACTCGTGGAATCCTACGTCCATACATCATTACAATAAGGATTATTATTTATATCTTATATTTTATAAGACCATTATCATATAAGAAACGACGATCTGAACAGGCAAACGAAAATATCAATCTACCAGGACCTCGGTTCAACGCCCGGGTCGTTAACAACTTTTAAACACTCCTGGTGTATTCATTTCTCTTTACAACATCTTACGAGACGGTTTCTGGCCACTCTCACTCTAAGAAAGCTAGACCCTTCAACTCGGGCGCGATTTATGACACGGAGGGTGACGGCGACTCCCTGTCTAACCCACGTTAATAGCTTATTTCCAAGGCTTTCAAAACAAACCTTCACATTATATTCAGTTCTGGGGAGAGACCGGGCTTTACTGTACCGTACTCATTCAAACTACTATTCCTTTGGTTCAAAGACCACTTTCGTAACCTTGGCATTTATTAATTATGAGAGGGTCCTCATTGATTGGGAAGATTAATACACATTCAACGACGAAGAATTTAAGGGGCTTTTATCATAAGAAGATTCTGCATTCGAATCTCTTCACGTGCCTCGGGAACCATTCCCTTACAGAGGACTTATACAAAATGCGATTTAAAGTCGGCCGTGGCCCATATGACATACGCTCAATAATACCATATTTTAGCTCCCTTTCAAATACATACACAATGCCTCGTGATACTACGTCACAAATAGAGGACTTATACAATTATCAATTCACTGCAATCAACTACCCTCCATAAGTAATTTACCAAGTATTTAACCTCTACGCGTTCCTAGCGTGACATTTTAATATTATTGGCGCTCTTTTGCGCTATGCATTATTTTAAGCCGAATTGTCTTCCCAAGAACTGATAAATCTCATTAGTAACAATTCATATTATTTTAATTCTCATATTAATCTTTTCCGTTGTCGATAAATCGCTCCCTTTTTAAAATATCCCATTGAACATCATATCTTACACATACATTAAGGCTTTAACGCTCTTATGTTCACATCAATTTATTTGATCTTTATTTAATATTTCCATATTTAATTATTATTATTACCTTTATTCTTTACACAAGCTCAAAAGCTATTTCTTTCATATCTCAACTTTACTTTATTGAAATATCTTTCATGATAATTACTGATATTTCGCTTGCTCTTATGACATTCGTTAAATACATTAACATTTTATTCACTTATTTCCTCTACGGGATTTATTCTTTACATAATCATTATAACTTCTCAAATTTCTATTATTGTTCAGACCGCGTTCTTGTTTATTCAGTATTTATTTATTAAAACACATCCCTTTTACTCAAAAACTCCGGTGGATTTGTACACAACCAATCTCTGACACCAAAATAGAATGAAATTCAGTACTCACATGTTATTAAGATCGTCCCATGATCTTTATTCTTGTGCGGTGCTTCATTTTGGGCCCACTTTGAACTTTTTACTCCATATTAAAAGAATTCATCTTATGGATAAACACTACTTGACATATATGTAAAACACTTAACATTGACGACATTTTTATACACTGATGTGTCCCTTTTGAACACATAATAAACACTAAAAAGATTAATTTAACACACAATCTTGATAATTTTTACACTTCACAATTCTTGATCACTAGGCCGTATTTCTGAGCCTATCACACGTGACCTTCTTAATTTCCCGTTTCCAAGGGTGAAATTTATTCGATGTCGGCTTCCTATCCTGCAGAAACGAAAGTCTCGAAACATCTACTGTTTCCTGGAACCCAAATTCTTCTACTCCTATCCTGGATGACCGGCTATTTATCTAGCTTGCACGGTTTCTTTGTAGATCTGTTTATCGATCCTAGCGAAAGTCTATTCGGATCGAGGTTTCCTCAATGACCTATAGATTTAGTTTATATCAGCTAGTACTTCTCGAGTCTAGTACTTTTAGAATAGTTCGCCTGCTTTCTGGAGATAATGTTTATAGTCTCCTATCTTCTCTATTTGATCGGTTCTAACACTCCTACGTTTCTGGTATACGTTCCGAACCTTATTCTGTTCTTCCCTTTTTGGTTTCTTTAATTTAAATGACAGTTTATCTCTCTGGTACGGTACTTCCGTACGTTATGATCTATTCGTTCGTCTATTAAACGACCTATCGCCTTTAAGTCCGACGTTCGCGGCCTGCTCTGACTATATCTTACGAACTTTCACTATAACTTGTATACAGTCGGGCCTAAATCCTGTAACTAGGATTTTCCTAATATTTCACTACGGCGATACTTTAAATTTCTTCTTGACCACTCCTTATGGAGGCAAGCAAGTCATTAATACTGCGACGCCTATGGCTATCGGATATTACTTCTGCGGTGTAACACAGTATTTCTCCCCTCAAGGAGTACTGGTAACTGTCTTCGGTGTTACGCAGAGTTACGCCCCAAACGGCTGTCTGAATACTGATGTGCTGTGATGTAGTCTTACGCCCCTCACGGGCTGTCGGAAACTGCTTGCGTAGTAACACCCTCACGGGTTGTCAGAATAACTGCATGTGCTGATGATCCAGCGTTACGTCCCCCTGGACGGATTTGTACTGCGTGATGCGTGATTATACCCCTCACGGGCTGTTCGAGACTGCATTCAATGATGATCGTGACACAGTGTCATGCCCGCAGGCTGACAATAACTGCATGAGCTGATATAACTTCACGTCCCCCTGGACGGATTCGTACTGTGTGATGCGTGGCAACACCCCCTCGGGCTGTTCGAGACTGCATGATTGGCTTGGTGAGGCCCGAAGCTTTATACTATTTTACTACAAAAAAATAAGACTCTAGCCTTTTCTGTGGTCAACTTCTAAAATAATGGTGCCACAAATATAAAAATTATACCTTCCGAAAGCTCGTCTTCTCAATGTCAAATAATCTCATTGCACCTAAGAATCGATCGTGCAATTCGGAGATATTAATTAATTTCTCGTCCTCAGATGTGTGGGTGTTGCATTTCTTTTGCTCTCTCCCCTCCACACAAGCCTTGGTACTTCCCCAATGACGTCGTCTTGCGTTGGCAGTTTTTTCCTGCGCAATTATTAAATGGTTTCTCTTTACTGAAAAATCTCTCATTCAAAATGATTCACTGTACTGTACTTGTTTACTCATTATTATACTTGTAAACGGGTTAAATTTAATTATTCCTCTCCTGGCGCATAAGCGGTGTTGTCAATTTCCAGCAACGTCAGCTCGAATTCCGATTCAGGTCTCCTTGTCTAATCGTTGGAAAGCTCCACTCGGTTATTAATACTCGTGACTCGCTCCCTTCAGAATGTCAAGAGGGATGATATCATCCTCTCGAACACCTGGTCCACGTTAGTTGCACAACCTTATACTGGCCTCCTAGCTTGATCTTTCTTTAAGTTACATTGGAAACTGTACGTTTCTTTGATTTCTTCCTCAAATGCATGGATTCGACCATCCATGGACCTGATGGCACATGGGTTCATCTCTCCCCTCCTTAGGTAAATAAATTTTCGAAAATTTTTCAGGAAATTTATTTCAATTAATCATATCTGTCTTTATTCGTCGAAGCCATCATAACGTTGTCCGTACCTTCCGTTGTTTTTACTTCTTTAAAGTCGTATCCGGTAATTGTGTAGGTCGGGTATGCTCTGTCCCTACCCTTTCTTTCTTTCTTTATTTGTCTGGACTTTAAGTCCCCAGAACCTCATTCTTCCTTACGGGTTTGGTCTATCCCTACCCGTTTCCTTATTTCATCATTTTCTTTTCTTAAATTGGAATTTTCTTCTTCAATAAATTCAATTATTTCTTTAATTTCCCAATATAATTTCTCCAATTCGCATTCGCACTCGAATGCTTGAGCTCTATTTTCTATTTCTTCCTTATTCTTGTTTATGTCAAAAGCGGATTCATCTCTACATGTTTCCATAACCAGGGCTTGTTCATTTTCTTCATCAAAATCTTCGGGAGGGTAATATAATTTCAAATTTGCTGAATTCATGGTCACTTCGTGATCCGTTTCACAGTGCCGAATTCTATATGCGTTATTCCTCAAATCTCTGATTATTTGATACGGTCCGTGGTACATTTTCTGGAACTTCTTGTACACACGGTTCCCTGGATCCGAAATGGCTGGTCTTTTTACTAACACCATTTCTCCTGCTAATAATGGTCGATGATACCTCTTATGCCTATTTCTTCTCTGCCTCCTGTCGGTTTGAGCTTTTAGGTGCTCAAAGGCTCTTCTAATTCGTACATCTCTTCCAGGCTGAGCGTCTGCTGGCCTAGGAATTACCAGACTCCAAGGTCTTTCTGGTTGCTCATTCCGATGTAACGTTATGGGTATCTCTCCTGTGGATTCATGGATTGTATTATTTATACAAAATTCGATAATATCCAAGATATCTATCCACTTCCAATTTTCTTCGGCACAGTATATTCTACAATACTTGGCCGTTTCCCTCATCACTCTTTCTACAGGGTTTGCCTCAGGATGGCGAATACTTGACAAAATCTGACGTATTCCAAGTCTTTCTAATTCTCGTCTGAACTCTACACTGGTGAAACAACTGCCGTGATCCGACAACAAATTCTCAGGCTTCCCCAGAATCGGTATCACTTTTTCTTTAAGTCGTTTTAACACCTGTTTGGTACTAGTCTTCTGTATGGGAGCAAGGACAACCATTTTAGTGAAGACATCCATAGCCACCATTATGTGTCGATTTCCTCTTCTTGCCTTTGGCAAAGGTCCAAAATTATCAATAGATATGATTTGGCCGGGCCTTTCGGGCAACAATGGTATAGGCTTCTGTCTCATCAGAAATGCATTAGATTTGATCCTTTGACATAGATCACATGTCTTTAGTGTGTCCCTTACAGTTTCTCTCAGTCTCGGCCATACAAATGCTTCTTTCAGCATCGAGACTGTTTTGTCGACTCCCATATGTCCGAACGATCTATGGGCTAACCATACTATTTTCCTCTGCAAAATTGCAGGTACAACAATCCTTAATTTTGTATGGTCAGAGTCCACAAACTTATATAATAATCCATTATAAAACGTGTAGTCTTGAGCTATCTTCTCAGCTTCCGTGTATGCTGGTGTTCCTCTTATCAAGCTTCCCTCAAGGAAAGATATGAGCATGTTCATCCATGGATCCTCCCGTTGTCTTTGACTAATGCTTCTTAACTCATTAAGAGGACGCTGATCCCTGTCTTCCAAATCTATAGCCATTACTTCCTCTTCTATGGACTCTGGCTGTCTACTTAAGTAGTCTGGAACTATATTTTCTTTTCCTGGGCAGTACTCTATCTTGACATCAAATTGTTGAATGTATAAAGCCCAACGCATCAACCTTTGACTGGATAAATCAGTCTTCATCAAAAAGTTTAAGGCTTTATGATCCGTCCTTAGAATGACCTGAAACCCATATACGATCTTCCGCCAATATTGCAACGCGTGCAATATCGCTAACAGCTCGATCTCGCTGATCGTATAATTTTTCTCGCGTGGTTTCAGTCTCCTACTTGTGAAAGCTAGATAGTTCTTCTTATCAGGGTTTTCCGGGTTCTCCTGATATAGCATTGCCCCTATTCCAATCTGGGATGCATCTGTTTGAATGATAAATCTCTGATTAAAATCAGGATATCCTAGCTTCACGTAATTTAAGAGCATTTCCTTAGCCTCTACAAATGCTTTTTCTGCTTCCTCCGTCCATTTCCACTTGCCCCCCTTCTTCAGAAGGTCCTGTAGTGGTGCAACAGTTTTTGTGTATGATGGACAATGTCCTGAGAAGAACCCAATCAATCCCAAAAACTGGCGAACGTTCTTCACCTTCAAAGGCCTTGGAAAATCCCTTATCGATTCCAATTTGCATGGATTTGGTTTAACACCATCCTTATCAATCACATGCCCTAAAAATGTCACTTGCCTTTGACAAAAATTCGACTTCTTTAAATTTATTTTAAAATTTGCCCTTCTTAAGTCTTCCAATAATTTCTTCAAATTTCCTAAATGTTCCTCAATGTTCTCCGAGGTAAGCAAAATGTCATCCACGTAACGGATAGTGCAATCTTTCACTTCCTCTGACAGGTTTCGATCAAGCGCTCTTATTAATGCAGATCCTGCAGTCTTCAATCCAAACGGACATCTTCTAAAACAGTATGTTTGTTGGTCGAACTGAAATCCAGTCAACAAGCTGGTTTTCTCTTCCAGTTCGAGATGATGATACGAAGAAGTCATGTCAATATTTGTAAAAATCTTCTTGCCTTTGAACTTCCTCAGTATTTCTTTTATGGGTGGTGCCGAATCATTTTCTGGTATGATTTTTGCATTTAAATTTCTGGCATCTAAACACACCCTTACTGAGCCATCCGGTTTACTCAAAATCACTAATGGACTAACATATGGTGTCGCCATCTTTTCTATAACACCTGCATTCATCATCTCCTGCAGTGTTTTCTTAGTTTGTGGGTAATGTTTTTCCGCAACCGGGTATGGTTTTTGTTTGAACGGTGCCCAATCATTTACTTGGAACGCGTATTTAAAATTTTCAATCTTCCCTGGCTTGGAATCAAATACGTCCCTATAATCCAATAATAATTTCTACCTCCTCCCAGCTCCTGGTATGTTTCCACTTTTGACAATTTAAATTTGGAGTTTTTTTTATCCTGAGGGCTCCCTTTTCCCTCATTCTTTAATTGAGCTTGTAGTTCCAAGCTTTGAGCTCCGTCTAGTCGGTCGGGTGATTTCCGGTTCTTGATTGCCTCACTCCAACGGACTTTTTGCCTATCAGGTTCATCTGGTCTTTCGTTCATATACCGAAGACTTTCCTGATATCTTTCTTCTATTTCGGCCCGATATTCATCATCCCTATCGTCTGGCCTTACATTTCTTCTGGGATAATTCTCCCATTTCTTCCTGTTTTCTTGCCTTTGATGGTTATTGTTATAGGGTCGGCTTTCTTGTTGCCTATAACCCGTAGTTCTAGGATTTCTTCCTCGATATCCTCCCCTGTAATATGGCTGTATCCTTCTAGGCTCCTGGTGCCCATACTCTCGATCTAGTCCTTGAGTATCCGTACTGGTGGACTGATTCCTGGTCGCTGGTTTTTCTCCTGTTTCCTGACTGCTGGCCATGTGTACTTGCTCAGTTTGTCTTTGATGCCGAGGAGTTACGTGCGAAGTCGTCATATCTAACTGACGTAATACACTTTCCACTTCCACAGCACTTCTGGCTTTGGATGAGATTAGCAGCCTCTGAATCTCATACGGAAGCTGTCTTGCAATGGCGGCACACAGGTCGTTTTCTGCCGGAGCAATATCCAGTTCGCGGAATTTACACAGCTGAGCGGTGAAAAATTCCGAGTATTTAGTGGGTGCATTGGTGCTGTACTTCCTAGAGTACAGATCTAGCCTCAAATTCTCTTGGACGTCTGCTGCCCAATATCGTTTTAAAAATGCTTCCCTAAAGCCTTCCACCGTATCAAAGGTGTATCTGAAGCTTCTGAACCAGGTGAGACAATCACCTGCTAACAGCTTTTCAATAGCTCTCAGTCTCCGATCCTGAGGAACCTTCATTTCGTTTAGATACTCTGCCACTTCTTTTAGCCAGTATTTTGGAGTAATAGACATGTTATTACCCGTTAACTTTACTGGTCTGTCCTCATTGGATTTTATAATGTTTATTATCTGGCCATTTGTCTGATTCATGTACGGGGTTGACATCGCCATCGGATATCCTGGGTTCTTATAAGGGCTCTCCCCTCCTAAGTCCCTCTCCGTATCTGTGCCTTGTTCACGAGAATCTACCCATCCTGTCTTTGGAAACTCCTCCTGATTCTCAAATTCTAACTTCCTTTCCCTCCGGGCACTTTCTTCATTAGCCATAAGTTGGATTTCTATTTGACTATTCTTATGATCAGTCCTCTCTAATCGGGATCTTAATTCATTCTGAATTCTTTCTTGATTCCTTTTAATATCTTCCTCTACCTTTTTGAGTTGGAATTTCTCATCCCTGAAGCTATCCCTGAATTCATTTATTTGGTCTTCTACCTCTTTCTTAATGATCTTAGCCTGTCGGTCTATAATTTCTGGTTTCACGTCACCTATGGTATCCAGGTCTTCTCGTATTTCCTTTATCTTCTTCTCCACTTCTTTTCGTCCTTTATCGACTTTGTCCTGGATCTTGTTCATATCCTCTCGAGCCTTTCCTTGTTCCTCGAATATACTTGTTATGTCAGTCATAACCTTATCTATATCTCCCTTGGTGTTTCCCATTTGTTTTGTTAATCCTATTACAGTTTCCTGTATTCCAGTAACCCCTTTATCTATCCTCTCTATTTTCACGAGTTGTTCATCACGATCCTTTTTTCGTTGCATGCTTTCACCCTTAAGAATCCCTTCGTATTCACCTAACTTCGTGGTAATATCCCCCTCATGCTTCCTCAACCATTCGTCCACCTGTCCCGTGAATACGTTAAATTGCAATTCCCTTTTACTTGCATCGGCCTTACTTTGCTTCTTAACATCGATTATTTCTGCCTGGACCTTCTCGACTTTTCCCTCTAGGTCTCCTACTTTGTCCTTTACCCCTTTAAATTCTTCTCCTAATTTCTTAAAACTTTCTTTTATCTCATCCCGGGAACGTTCACAAATATTCTTGTTAAATTCTATCTGAGCTGTCAATTTTGTCTGCACACCTTGGATCTGGTTTACAAGTTTCTTTTCACATGCATCACCCTTTGTTTCTATAGAATTTAACTTAGTTTTTATAGCCTTAAAATTACCTTCTAAATTTTCAAAGTTTACTTTGCATTGAGTTTGGGAATCCACCATACTGTCCTTCAATACCTTTATTTGGCCTTGCAGTTCAGACTTAAGTGTCCCATTTTCATTCTGAATTTTACTGGTGATTTCCTCTTTTAACTCCGTTAGCTTCTTCCCACACTCATGTCAAAACCCTGGAATTTGTTATTCACTTTATCTATCTCAGCCTTTACTTCATTGTTCATTGTTACACAGTTAGCCTCGATAGCTTCTAATTTAGTTCCCATGGTATCAGTTTTAACTTCGATATCTACTAATTTAGTTCCCATATTAGCACTATCAGTTTTTATTGACTCCAAACTTTCATTTATGGATTCGAACACTTCTTTATTTTCAGTCTGTTGGCTATCCAACTTATTCAAACTCTCATTTATGGATTCGAACACTTTGTTATTTTCATCCTTTTGGAGACCCAATGTATTGTCTATTGTTCCCAATTTATTGTTCATGGCCTCCAAAAGCCGCTGCATCTCTTCACTCAATGCCATCTTATGAGAATACAGTGGGCCACTAATGCCACCACACTAGTACATGCTTGAGAGATGATACTCTGAATTAGTGTGTCCCAATTTCTTTTAAAATATTACTTTGGTACGGGTATTCACTTACAACGTACCCTTTTGATACTTTTATTCAATTTCATAAACCTTTATGGAAGTATTTAAAATTCAAAATTTCGAAAAACCATTTTTTTTTTCAAAAAATGAAAATTTTGATTTTTCGAGAAAACTCGGGTTTTCCCTAGGAAAACTCAGCCCTGCGTACTGGGCGCCAAAATCAGACATGATTTGCTAGGGGGTTTGATAATAATATAATTCAGGGCTGCTCGGTATGAGTTTCTAGGGACCCATGCGGTCAGTTAAGATTTTAGGTTGTAGCTACACCTATCCTTACTTTACTTTACATGAGATGACCGTCTTAAGTGTTCCTCTAGTTATTAATCCAGCACATTACTTATAAGACCCCCATGTGCCCTTTTAACAAGAAATATGCCAATCACAGTATACCAGCGTAGCTCAATTCGGAAATTTCGGGGCAGCGGTAAGTTCCCCCAATCTGTGACCCACATATTTTGGATTAATTAGAGGATACACTTGCAAAAATAACAACAAAATCAACTCCTATTTAAACACATTTAATTAATAAAATTAATGGCGCTACAAACACTTTAACAATTTAATTACTGACCCATAATCATCTACTTGTTCCAAATGAACAAGGAATCACAAATATAATAAAACAAATATTGTATTTAAAACATGTGGTTTCCACATAAACCAACAATTCCTACTTAGTCTTACTTCCATAAAGCATCACTATAAGTTTTATATAACTTCGAGCTCTTTTGGCTCCATGCTTTACATAATAATGGTGTCATTCTTGTACACCTCAAATACTATCCTTTATATTTTCTTAATTCTAAAAAAAACAAAACAAATGTATAATTACATTTAAAATTTATGTTAATTATCTAACTCAATATTTTGGGCATATCCACACATTCAGTTGTTATCATCTCTCTTTATTTTCACAAATATATTAAGGTAATCAGGAAATAAATTGTGTACTCCAGAGCGTGAAGATACTTGACACAGTCAAAAAACTATAGTTACTCCCGAAACTTAGTTGCCTTCAATTAACTCGTGGAATCCTACGTCCATACATCATTACAATAAGGATTATTATTTATATCTTATATTTTATAAGACCATTATCATATAAGAAACGACGATCTGAACAGGCAAACGAAAATATCAATCTACCAGGACCTCGGTTCAACGCCCGGGTCGTTAACAACTTTTAAACACTCCTGGTGTATTCATTTCTCTTTACAACATCTTACGAGACGGTTTCTGGCCACTCTCACTCTAAGAAAGCTAGACCCTTCAACTCGGGCGCGATTTATGACACGGAGGGTGACGGCGACTCCCTGTCTAACCCACGTTAATAGCTTATTTCCAAGGCTTTCAAAACAAACCTTCACATTATATTCAGTTCTGGGGAGAGACCGGGCTTTACTGTACCGTACTCATTCAAACTACTATTCCTTTGGTTCAAAGACCACTTTCGTAACCTTGGCATTTATTAATTATGAGAGGGTCCTCATTGATTGGGAAGATTAATACACATTCAACGACGAAGAATTTAAGGGGCTTTTATCATAAGAAGATTCTGCATTCGAATCTCTTCACGTGCCTCGGGAACCATTCCCTTACAGAGGACTTATACAAAATGCGATTTAAAGTCGGCCGTGGCCCATATGACATACGCTCAATAATACCATATTTTAGCTCCCTTTCAAATACATACACAATGCCTCGTGATACTACGTCACAAATAGAGGACTTATACAATTATCAATTCACTGCAATCAACTACCCTCCATAAGTAATTTACCAAGTATTTAACCTCTACGCGTTCCTAGCGTGACATTTTAATATTATTGGCGCTCTTTTGCGCTATGCATTATTTTAAGCCGAATTGTCTTCCCAAGAACTGATAAATCTCATTAGTAACAATTCATATTATTTTAATTCT
Source organism: Meconema thalassinum (assembly GCA_946902985.2). Classification (NCBI taxonomy): domain Eukaryota; kingdom Metazoa; phylum Arthropoda; class Insecta; order Orthoptera; family Tettigoniidae; genus Meconema; species Meconema thalassinum. The sequence goes on from OX336392.1 coordinate 17,586,818, forward strand.
CATATTAATCTTTTCCGTTGTCGATAAATCGCTCCCTTTTTAAAATATCCCATTGAACATCATATCTTACACATACATTAAGGCTTTAACGCTCTTATGTTCACATCAATTTATTTGATCTTTATTTAATATTTCTATATTTAATTATTATTATTACCTTTATTCTTTACACATGCTCAAAAGCTATTTCTTTCATATCTCAACTTTACTTTATTGAAATATCTTTCATGATAATTACTGATATTTCACTTGCTCTTATGACATTCGTTAAATACATTAACATTTTATTCACTTATTTCCTCTACGGGATTTATTCTTTACATAATCATTATAACTTCTCAAATTTCTATTATTGTTCAGACCGCGTTCTTGTTTATTCAGTATTTATTTATTAAAACACATCCCTTTTACTCAAAAACTCCGGTGGATTTGTACACAACCAATCTCTGACACCAAAATAGAATGAAATTCAGTACTCACATGTTATTAAGATCGTCCCATGATCTTTATTCTTGTGCGGTGCTTCATTTTGGGCCCACTTTGAACTTTTTACTCCATATTAAAAGAATTCATCTTATGGATAAACACTACTTGACATATATGTAAAACACTTAACATTGACGACATTTTTATACACTGATGTGTCCCTTTTGAACACATAATAAACACTAAAAAGATTAATTTAACACACAATCTTGATAATTTTTACACTTCACAATTCTTGATCACTAGGCCGTATTTCTGAGCCTATCACACGTGACCTTCTTAATTTCCCGTTTCCAAGGGTGAAATTTATTCGATGTCGGCTTCCTATCCTGCAGAAACGAAAGTCTCGAAACATCTACTGTTTCCTGGAACCCAAATTCTTCTACTCCTATCCTGGATGACCGGCTATTTATCTAGCTTGCACGGTTTCTTTGTAGATCTGTTTATCGATCCTAGCGAAAGTCTATTCGGATCGAGGTTTCCTCAATGACCTATAGATTTAGTTTATATCAGCTAGTACTTCTCGAGTCTAGTACTTTTAGAATAGTTCGCCTGCTTTCTGGAGATAATGTTTATAGTCTCCTATCTTCTCTATTTGATCGGTTCTAACACTCCTACGTTTCTGGTATACGTTCCGAACCTTATTCTGTTCTTCCCTTTTTGGTTTCTTTAATTTAAATGACAGTTTATCTCTCTGGTACGGTACTTCCGTACGTTATGATCTATTCGTTCGTCTATTAAACGACCTATCGCCTTTAAGTCCGACGTTCGCGGCCTGCTCTGACTATATCTTACGAACTTTCACTATAACTTGTATACAGTCGGGCCTAAATCCTGTAACTAGGATTTTCCTAATATTTCACTACGGCGATACTTTAAATTTCTTCTTGACCACTCCTTATGGAGGCAAGCAAGTCATTAATACTGCGACGCCTATGGCTATCGGATATTACTTCTGCGGTGTAACACAGTATTTCTCCCCTCAAGGAGTACTGGTAACTGTCTTCGGTGTTACGCAGAGTTACGCCCCAAACGGCTGTCTGAATACTGATGTGCTGTGATGTAGTCTTACGCCCCTCACGGGCTGTCGGAAACTGCTTGCGTAGTAACACCCTCACGGGTTGTCAGAATAACTGCATGTGCTGATGATCCAGCGTTACGTCCCCCTGGACGGATTTGTACTGCGTGATGCGTGATTATACCCCTCACGGGCTGTTCGAGACTGCATTCAATGATGATCGTGACACAGTGTCATGCCCGCAGGCTGACAATAACTGCATGAGCTGATATAACTTCACGTCCCCCTGGACGGATTCGTACTGTGTGATGCGTGGCAACACCCCCTCGGGCTGTTCGAGACTGCATGATTGGCTTGGTGAGGCCCGAAGCTTTATACTATTTTACTACAAAAAAATAAGACTCTAGCCTTTTCTGTGGTCAACTTCTAAAATAATGGTGCCACAAATATAAAAATTATACCTTCCGAAAGCTCGTCTTCTCAATGTCAAATAATCTCATTGCACCTAAGAATCGATCGTGCAATTCGGAGATATTAATTAATTTCTCGTCCTCAGATGTGTGGGTGTTGCATTTCTTTTGCTCTCTCCCCTCCACACAAGCCTTGGTACTTCCCCAATGACGTCGTCTTGCGTTGGCAGTTTTTTCCTGCGCAATTATTAAATGGTTTCTCTTTACTGAAAAATCTCTCATTCAAAATGATTCACTGTACTGTACTTGTTTACTCATTATTATACTTGTAAACGGGTTAAATTTAATTATTCCTCTCCTGGCGCATAAGCGGTGTTGTCAATTTCCAGCAACGTCAGCTCGAATTCCGATTCAGGTCTCCTTGTCTAATCGTTGGAAAGTTCCACTCGGTTATTAATACTCGTGACTCGCTCCCTTCAGAATGTCAAGAGGGATGATATCATCCTCTCGAACACCTGGTCCACGTTAGTTGCACAGCCTTATACTGGCCTCCTAGCTTGATCTTTCTTTAAGTTACATTGGAAACTGTACGTTTCTTTGATTTCTTCCTCAAATGCATGGATTCGACCATCCATGGACCTGATGGCACATGGGTTCAATATGAAAACCGGGTTTGGATGAAAAAGAAGCCCCATAAAATATATCAAAACTATTCAAATAAATCACAGATTCCATCAGGAAAAGGAGACTGAAATTTTACGGTCACATAACTTATAGAAAATGAATGACAATTGGCCGGTAGAAATAACACAAGAGCTACAAGAAATTGGTAGTCTATCAACAAAGAATTGATAAATTGAAAATCCGCCTGAGCAATAAATACTAAGAGAAGTTGTTTAATGAAATATTAAACGACGTACATGTTTCGGAATATCAATGATTACATCCTCAGCGAGAAAAATATTATACCTTAAAAACTAGTCAAACATTGTCAAAAAGATGGATATCCATACAAATTTAAATTAATGAAAAACTTGTAAATAAATGAATTGATATGCAATTAGTAGACAAACTACGTTAAAATATTGATATTCTATCAGTATTTCGAAATATATATTAATAGGGGACTTCTTTTTTCGAATGTAGATATGTGAAAATGTCATTAAAATTGTAAGAATTTTCGATAATAAACGTAAATAAATATTATCAAAATCAGTCGAAAATTCAAGATGATTCTGCACTCTGATCAGGCGGATTTTCAATTTAACAATTCTATCAATCAATACGGATATATCTATTTAACATTTTTTAAAAATATCTAATAAGAAATCCTTCACAATCGAACAACATTTGGAGCAGTAATAAACAGATACAACATTTACTGAGAAACTTAAAAGGAAGAATACAGGATTGACAGAAGAATGCAAAAGAGAACGGACGAAGAGAGAGTGGGAAGAAAAAGGGGAAACATTGTGATGAATAAGTTCGAACGCGCTCCATAGTTCGGCTTAACGACTAATTAAAGATAAAAAAAAAACAATAATACTAATAATAATACATCAATTTTTCATTTGAGACTGATTTGCCTTTCAGCGTCCAGTCCAGTCAGTAAGCCTCCGTGTGCGAACAAGGATCCCCTATTAGCAGTTAGCACTGCGGTATACTCTACGTCTACACCTTGTTGGGTACCCATTCTCATCACATGATCTGAGGGATTTAGATGATCAAATCGCCAATTTTATCGTTCTGTTTTCATGGCCGAGAAGCCATGTGACTCAGATGGAATCATTTTGTCTTGTAATACCAAACGATCGATCTTTTATCATTTTAAGTGATCTAGTCGACTTCGTCGTTACGTCGCGAAACGTACCGAGAATGCACTGAGGTGTGTGACGTCATAGCACCGCTTGGTGCATGTGTACTGGGTTCAGTGGTGAGCTCTGGCGTTACGAGACGGCAACGACACGGCGAGTGTGACGTCATCCAGCCAGCTCCTTCATGACTTGTAACTTTCTAGCGTTCTGATTGTTTCTTGATCATCTAACATGTCAAGAGTGTTTGGCTTCGAGCGAAGCGAGAAGCCTCCTGCCTTTCTAGCATTTTTCAGCATTTGTAGCATTTAAAATGATATAAAGTCCAGTCTTTCAGACTGACTCTCTTTTTTATTATTTAATGAAAGCGCACAATGTGCATATTGATATATACATTTATTATTCTTGTCCTAGTCTAATTATTGAGATTGTCCTTTCGCAATTTTGAGCATGATATCTCTCACAGTGTTTGTCGCACAGTTTACACACACAGTCTTCTTGCGGTTGATGGAATCTTTGGTTATGGCATAATTTGTGCTGGAAACCGTCAGTTGCATATCTTGGCATTATATGTCGGAGTTCGTAATTTGGCTGCTTCCAATCTGATGTTGTAATAGCGTCTGTTGAGTAGAATTCGGGCCATATGGCTTTTTTCTTCTCATTTATTAGGTGGAGAGTCTTTTCATAAGCCTTTGTACTGTATTTGGTAGCCAGAATTGTGTTTTAATGTCCTCAATGAAGAATGTTTCTTTTGTTAACCTTGATAGTGCTGCCTTCCCAACTCCAAGAATCCGTTTTAGGTATCGGGCTTTTACTTTATTTTTTTATTTTTCAATTGCTTGCCACGGTGGGTGAGTGGTTATCGTATCGGGCTACCAACCCCAAGCTTGCAGGTTCGTTCCTGGCCGTGGTAAGTGATTTTTGAAAGTCGGCAAAAATACGACACGCATGTCATACGATGATGGCATGTCAAAGAACCCATTTGAATTCAGTAGGCCGTGTTCACAATGGAAAAATTAATCTCGGGAGTTTCCGCCAACACAAAGTTCCTCATTTCTCTACTAGAAAGCGCTATAGTGTTCAAGGAGCTTAGATACTGTATCTAACCTCCTTGACTTTCGTAGTGATTCAAGGAACAACGAAATCCGACATGCAAGCTACCCTCTGAGGTCAAGTTACAAAGCTTGCACCCGGCATCGAGGCCATACGATATTATTATTATTATTATTATTATACTAACTACAATTGTGTGAAGATAAATTTGTTGGTTAGATTTGATTAACGCTCTATTAGTTCCAACGTTCGCTGCCAGGTGCCGGTTGTGGTGGCATCTAGTAGCCAAGTTCGGGGTTAGGTGGTAGTAAAAGTAGGAACTACTTGTAATTGATCGTCTGCAGTCCTTACACTAACACAGCCATCACAATTAACACCGGTTATCAGACTGATTCTACACACACCCAAAGTACACGGGGCTACATGACCGCGTTGTCACAGCCCCGTGTACTTTGGGTGTGTGTGGACTTGCTGCGTGGCTCAGAGATATCGTTTTCGCCTGCTGTTCCCAAGTTTTTAGGATCAAATCCTGGCACAGTTGTTGCTGTTGCTTTTTTTGGGTCTTCAGTCTTTTGACTGGATTGACGCAGTCCTCCATGCTTCCTTGTCCTGAGCTAATCGTTTCATCTCTACATAGCTACCACACCCTACATCCGAGGCAATCTGTTTAACAGATTCTAACCTTGGCCTACCCCTACAGTTCTTGTCCTCGACCCTTCCTTCCATAACTAAGCTTACTATTCCTGGGTGTCTTAGTAAGTGTCCTACTAACCAACCTCTTCTCTTCATTAGCAGTCGCCAGAAACATCTCTTCTCTCCTAACCGGCTTAATAGGCCTACCTCTTCATTTGTAACCCTATTTACCCATCTGATCTTCATCATTCTCCTGTAACACCACATTTCAAACGCTTCAATTCACCTCTTATGCGACACCAATAGTCTAAGTTTCACTTCCATAGAGCACCACGCTCCAGATAAAGGCATTTGAGGGTGCGCAAATGAAAGGGAGCCGTGTCAGTAGATTTAATGGCACGCTAAAGATCCTCTTCGGGGCAAAATTCCGGCACCCCGGCGTCTGTAAAAGCCGCAGTAGTTAAAAGGGACGTAGGACCAATAACAATATGAATATTATTAGAGTTCTTCTTCTTGTTTTGAATAGGCCATCTAAGGACCACGACATTCAACTGTTACATTTGGAGTGGCCTTTGATGTTTGCCCAGTAGTTACGCATCCTCTGGCTGTGTTGTACCCTCCTCTCCTGAGTCCAGAGGGCACCTGTCTTCTTTCTTGGCGGTTTGTCCTGAAGCTCATTTGTTGAAGCATCTTCCTGAGAGATATCCGGTCTTTTAAGTCTCTTTCCGTCCCTCCAAGTTCTTGCAGATCTTTGGTCACTTCCCACAACCATGATGACTTGGTCTTCCGCTTCTGCCAGTAACCGAGGAGCTGATTGGTCAACCTGGTAGGATGCATCCTGTAGACGTGTCCATAAAATGCTAGACGTCGTTTCCTAACAACATCCGTGATTCTTTCACAGTGCGTGTACAGCTCTTGATTAGGCCGCCTTCTGTATTCATTACCTTCCTTAACAGGTCCCAATATCGTCCTCATTATATTTCTCTCCTGTACTTCGAGTTTGTCCGTGAGTTCCTTCCGGTTGAATACTAGACATTCTGAAACATATAAGGCTTCAGGACGTATAACTGTCTGGTAGTGTCTCATTTTAGTCTTTCGGGAGAGACACTTCTTATTATACAGGGTGGGGCAGCTGAACCCATGTACCATAGGCCTCAAAGGGAGTCGAATCCATGTACTTTGAGAAAAGAATGAAAGAATCATACAGTTTCTAAGGGAACGGAGAGAGATTTCAAGCCAGGATTATAGCTTAACATTGTGCAAGCGCTAGGGCCAGGTGTTCCTTAGACGAGCTCATGCCTCTTGACATTTATAAGGAGCCAGTCATGGATATTATTAGAACGAGTGGAAAGTTTTGACTGTAAGACGAAGAAGCTGGACTCGGAAATTGCTCTTACGTTGCAGGAATATGGCAACCTCGCTGCTGAGTCAGAACAGGAATAATTAAATTTAACCCGTTTACGAGTATAAAAATAAGTAAACGGATACAGTACGGTGAATCAATTTGGATTAGAGATTTTTGTGTAAAGAAAAACCTTGTAAAAATTGCACAGGAGAAAACTGCAAACGCAAGTAGACGTTATTGGGGGTTCACCGAGACCCAAGGAGTGGGAGAATAAAAAAAGAACAGCACCACCCACACAGTTGAGGACGAGAAATTAATTAATATCTCGGAAATGCACGATCGATTTCCATGCACAGGAAGATTATTTTACGTTTGGAAGACGAGCTTTCTGGATATATAATTTTTATAATTGTGCGACAATTAGTTCAAAAGTTGGTCACGAAAAGGACTAGAGTTTTATCTTTTTGTGGCTGAATAGTATAAAGCTCCTGGCAGAGCCAGACCAAACATGCAGTCTACGAGAGCCCGTGAGGGGAACGTCACGCTGTATCAGTACATGCAGTATTAGTCCGTCCAGGGGGGCGTTACGCTGGAGCATCATAATCATCAGTCTACGAGCATTCCGTGAGCGGAAGTGCTGCACCACATCGTATACGCAGTATTCAAGAGCCCGTGAGGGGGACGTTAAGCTGTATCAGACATTGATCCAGAGCCTGTGGGAGGCTATGCTACAAGTTCGCCGAGTGTAGACCAGTTACGATATAAGTACGCTACGCTGAGGGTTAGCAGTTCGAGACTTTGAAGAGTCCTAATTTATAAAGAACATTAAATATACGGACTTTAAAGCAATATCGCCAAAGTAAGACACAGCGATCAGTAGGGAACTTCGAGTTCCAGAAGAATACTAGTTCAATACAGTTACGAAGTATAAGAACTCCAACAAATAAACGGCGTTACGTCTAGTAAAGACATTGTTAAAGACATTAAGTCCTGTAAAGAATAAACAGTAATTACGATCGCGAAAGATAGAAGTTCAAGCGAAAGGAACTTAGGAACTTAGGTTCGAAACCAGAGGGAAACGTACTCTAGTGAGAAAACGTCAAAAATATACGATAGACAGTATACGGTCCTCGAAGGGAGGCCAAGATATAGAAACTAAACGGTACGATAGACAGTATACGGTCCTCGAAGGGAGGCCAAGATATAGAAACTATAGGGGGCGATAGCCCACCATATATAAATAGAGGTGACGGCAAAGTAAAGACATTTATCGCCTAGTTAAAGCAGATAAAGTAAAGCCGAGTAATAGACAATAGAAGCGGTTTTGAGAGACTGAAACCAGTAGTTTCCATTGTAGGAGAGAGAAACTTTGAACGAGTAAAATCACACGTCCAATGCAGGTCGATAGGATTCACATCAGGGATCATCAACAGCCGACAGAAATTGTCAAAATCGTTGAGATACACCCGTGTGATAGGAGTGAAGTGTAAATATTGTAAGAAAAGAAATAAGAGTATCATTTTAAGTGTTTTAGGTAAAGTGAAAGCGTTTTATGCACAGTGATATGTGTTATAATATGTACCAGAGTAATATTTTTTAGTGTTTTAATGTGTGTTCAAAACGGATACACCAGTGTATAAAAAAAATGTTGTCAGTGTTAAAAATAGTGAATATGTGTCAAGAAATTTCTGTACATAAGATGAGATTGTACAATATGGAGTAGGTCAAGAAGGTGGGCCAAAATGTCACATCAAACGAGAATAAAGGTCAGAAAGCGACCTTAAACATGTAAGTAAAGATTTTCATTATGTTTTGGTGTCGGGAAAAATTTTGTGTACAATTCCACCGGAGTTTTGAGTAGAAGGGATGTTTTTAAATGAATAATAACTAAATAAGAACGCGATCTGAACGAAAATAAAGTTTTAAGAAATAATAAATAATTATGTGAAATAATAAATCCTGTAGAGGAAATGCATGGAATAAAATGTCAGTATTTAATGAATGTTATAAAAGCAAGCGTGATAATAATAATTATAACAAAGATATTTACATAAAGGTAAATTTGAATTATATGAAGGAATAGCTTTTGAGCTTTTGTAAGGAATGAAAACATGATGTGAATAACAAGGTAAAGAAATCTAAATAAAGATTAAATTGAATGATATAAAAATATAGAGCGTTGAAGCCTTAACAAATGTATAAGACATGATGTGAATGCATGTTCTTAAAAAGGGAGCGATTTATTGTCAACGGAAAAGATTAATATAAGAATTAAGATATGTATCAATTGTTACTATGAAATTTATCAGTTCTTTGGAAGACATTCGGCCGTAAAGTAATGTGTAGCGTAATGGAACGCAATTAAATAAAAAGTCACGCTAGGAACGCGTAAAAGTTAAAGTACTTGGTAAATTACTTATGGAGGGTAGTTGATGGCAGTGAATTGAGATATGTTGTAAGTCCTCTAAATTGTGACGTTGATCACGAGGCCATGTGTGTATTATTTAAAAGGGAGCTAATGTATGGTATTATTGAGCGTAGGTCCTGTAAGCTACGGCTTGACCCTAAATCGCGTTTTGTATAAGTCCTCTGATGTGGAAATGTTCCCGAGGCATGTTAAGAGATTCGAACCTAGAATCCTCTTGTTGTTAAAGCCCCTAATTATTCGTCGTAGAATGTGTATTAATCTTCCCAATCAATGAGGACCCTCTCATAATTAATAAATGCCAAGGTTACGAAAGTGGTTTATGAGCCAAAGAATATTGTTGAATGAAAATAAGCGAGTAAAAGCCAGGTCTCTCCACAGAACTGAGAATAATGTGAAGGTTTGTTTTAAAGCATTGAAGAGAGCTGTCACCGTAGGTTAGGCAGAGAGTCGCTTTCCTTGTCATAAATCACGCCCGAGTATAATGGCCTGACCCTCATAGAGCGAGGGTGGGTAAAAACCGTCTTGTAAGATGTGTTAAATACACCGTGAGTGTTTAAAGTTGTTAATGACCCGGGCGTTGAACCGAGGTCCTTGTAAATTGATATTATCGCTTGCCAATTCAGATCGTAGTTTTCTTATGGGATAATGGTCTTATAAAACAAATGAATTAAATAAAATCCCTATTGTAATATTGGATGGAAAATAGGAATCCACGAGTTTTGTGAAGATAACTAGGTTTCGGGAGTGATCATAGTTTTTGACTTTGTCAAGTAATCTTTATAACTCTGGAGTACACAAATAGTTTTCCCGATCACCGTAGTGAATTTGCAAAACTTGAGAGAGATAGTAAATACGGAGAACATGTGATATGCCCAAATATTGAAGTGAATAATTAACATGTAATTTTAAATGTAATTATATATTTGTTTTGATGATAAGAAAAGATAAAATAATTCTTGAGGTGTACAAAAATATGACACCATTATTATGGGAAAGTATCGAGCCAAAGAAGCTCGTAGTTATTTGGAACTTTAAGATAAGTACTTTATGGAAGTGAAAATAATCGTGAATTGTTGGCTTTAAAGAAAACCATGTGTTTTAATCTAATATTTGTTTTATTTTTATGCTATTCCTTGTTCACTTTGGACAAGTAGAATGATATTGGTCAGTAGTTTATGTGTTTATTTGTTTGTAGCGCCATAATTTTTGATTAATTAAATGTGTTAAAATAGGAGTTGATTTTGTTGTTATTTTTGCAAGTGTATCCTCTATTTAATCCAAAATATGTAAGTCACAGAGTGGGAGAACTTACCGCAGCCCCGAAAAATCCCGAATTGAGCAATGCTGGCATACTGTGATTTGCATATTTCTTGCTGCAAGGGCACAGGGGGGTGAATAGAAGTACTGTGCTTGGATTAATAATTAGAGGAACACTAAAGACGGTCGATTCATGTAAAAGTAAAGTAATGATAGGAGTAGCTACAACGTATAATGTTAACTGACCGCATGGGTCCCTAGAAACTCACACCGAGCAGCCCTGGATATAAACAACCCCCCCCAGCAAATTATTTGTGTAGTGGCTTCAACGTAGGGCCTGTATGATTTTATCATACACCTAGGAAAACCATTATCTCTTTCATGGCGCCCAGTACGCAGGGATGAGTTTTCCTAGGGAAAACCCGAGTTTTCTCGAAAAATCAAAATTTTCATTTCTTTTGAAAAAAAAAAGATTTTTCGAAATTTTGAATTTTAAATACTTCCATGAAGGTCTTTGAATTTGAAGAAGAGTATCAAAAGGGTACGGTGTAGTAAACACCCGTACCAAAGTAAATTTTTAAAGAAATTGGGACACAATGGTTCAGATTACTATCTCTCAAGCATGTTCTAGCGATGTGGCATTAGTAGCCCACTATATTCTAATAAGATGGCATTGAGTGAAGAGATGCAACGGCTTTTGGAGGCTATAAAAGCCGATAACAATGAGAAGTTGGAGGCTATAAACAATACATTGGGCCTCCAAAAGGATGAAAATAACAAAGTGTTCGAATCCATAAATGAGAGTTTGAATAAGTTGGACAGCCAACAGGAGGAAAATAACCAAAAGTTAGGATCCATGAATCAAAGTTTAGAGTCACTAAAAACTGATAGTGCTAATATGGGAACTAAATTAGTAGATATCGAAGCTAAAAGTGATAACATGGGAACTAAATTAGAAGCTATCGAAGCTAATTGTATAAAAATGGATAAGGAACTGAAGGTTGAAATTAAGGAAATGAAAGAGGGGTCCAAGGTTTTAGAAGAAACAATGAATACCAAATTTCAAGATTTTGACACTAAGTTTGGGGACAAATTAAATGATTTAAAAGGGAAAATCGCAAGTGAAATTCAAAGGGAAAATAAAGTATTTCAGTCAGAATTGCAAGGCCAAATAAATACTATGAACAAAAATATGGGAGAATCACAAAATGAATGCCGAGAAAATTTTAAAATTTTAGAGGATAATTTTGGTACTATAGAAACTAAATTAAATAGCATGGAAAAAGCATGTAAAGAAAATGTAGAGGAATGTGAAAAGAAACTTGTAACCCAGATCCAAGGTGTGCAGAAAAAATTAGAAGCTCAGATAAAATCTAACAGCGATGTCTGTAAAACATCCCGGGATGAAATAAAACAAAGTGTGAATGAGCTAGGAACCCGATTTGGAAAGGTTGAGGAGAAAGTAGGAACCCTCGAGAACAAAATTGGTGTAGTTCAGACCGAAGTAACTGAGATGAAAAATCAAAATCAAAAGGATGCGCGGGATATGAAAAGTCAATTTGAGCTGTTTACCGGGCAGGTAGATGATAACTTAAAGAAGTATGAGGGTGAAATAAATCGAAGATTAGGTATATACGAGGGGCATCTCCAGAGTGAAAGAAAACAACGAGAGGACGAAAATAAGGAAAGTAACCATAAGATAGATGAAATAAGTCAGGGTATTAATGATGTTCAGGGAACCATCGGAACATTAAAGGTCGAAGTAGGAAAAACTCATATGGAAGTAGGCCAGATCCAAAATGACTTGATGATATTATATAAGAGTCAAGGGAAAACTGAGGAAAAACTGGAAGGAATTAAAGTAAATATGGTCAAAGGACAAAGAGAGATGGAGAAAAAGATAAAGGAAATACGAGAAGACCTAGATACCAGAGGTGACGTTAAACCAGAAATTATAACAGAACAGGTCATGGTCATCAAGAAAGAGGTAGAAGAACACTTAAATGAAATCAGGAATAGCTTCAGGAACGACAAAAACCAACTCAAACAAGAACTGGAAACCAGTAAGAAAAATCAGGAAAGAATTCAAAATGAATTAGGATCCCGGTTGGAGAGGACTGAACATAAGAACAGTCAAATGGAAATCCAACTCATGGCTAATGAAGAAAGTGCCCGAAGGGAAAGGAAATTAGAATTTGAGAATCAGGAGGAGTTTCCAAAGACAGGATGGGTAGATTCCCGTGAACAAGGCACAGATACTGATAGGGACTTAGGAGGGGAGAGCCCTTATAAGAACCCAGGATATCCGATGGCGATGTCAACCCCATACATGAACCAGACAAATGGTCAGATAATAAACATTATCAAATCGAATGAGGACAGACCGGTAAAATTTACGGGTAATAACATGTCAATTACTCCAAAATACTGGTTAAAGGAAGTCGCAGAGTACTTAAACGAAATGAAGGTTCCTCAGGATCGGAGACAGAGAGCTATTGAGAAGTTGTTGGCAGGTGATTGTCTCACCTGGTTCAGAAGCTTCAGGTACACCTTTGATACGGTGGAAGGCTTTAGAGAAGCCTTTTTAAAACGATATTGGGCAGCAGACGTCCAGGAGAATTTGAGGCTAGATCTGTACTCTAGGAAGTACAGCACAAATGCACCAACTAAGTACTCGGAATTTTTTACCGCTCAGCTGTGTAAATTCCGCGAACTTGACATTGCTCCAGCTGAGAACGACCTGTGTGCCGCCATTGCAAGACAACTTCCATATGAGATTCAGAGGCTGTTAATCTCATCCAAAGCCAGAAGTGCTGTGGAAGTGGAGAGTGTATTACGTCAATTAGACATGACGACGTCACACGTAACTCCTAGGCACCAAAGACAGACTGAACAGGTACACATGGCCAGCAGTCAGGAAACCAGCGAAAAACCATCGACCAGGAATCAGTCCACCAGCACTGATACTCAAGGACTAGGTCGAGAGTATGGGCACCAAGAGCCTAGAGGAATACAGCCATACCACAGAGGAGGATATCGAGGAAGAAATCCTAGGAATACGGGTTATAGGCAACAAGAGAGCCGACCCTATAACAATAACCATCAGAGGCAAGAAAACAGAAAGAAATGGGAGAATTATCCCCGAAGGAACGTAAGGCCAGAGGATAGGGATGATGAATATCGGGCCGAAATAGAGGAAAGATATCAGGAAAGTCTTCGTTACATGAACGAACGACCAGACGAACCTGAAAGGCAAAAAGTCCGTTGGAGTGAGGCAATCAAGAACCGGAAATCACCCGACCGACTAGATGGAGCTCAAAGCTTGGAACTACAAGCTCAGTTAAAGAATGAGGGAAAAGGGAGCCCTCAGGATAAAAAAACTCCAAATTTAAATCGTCAAAAGTGGAAACATACCAGGAGCTGGGAGGAGGTAGAAATTGTGAATTGGATAGCAAGACCAGATGAGCTAATTAATGAGGATGTGGAAGGAATCCCACCTATCAAAAGAGAATTACCCATAATTATGCTAAGAATAGAAGGATTACTGGTCAGGGCATTGATTGATACCGGATCAACAATAAGTTTAATTACGCAAACCCTTCTGAATGAATTGGAAACAAGAGGCCGCGTATTAAAAATCCCCACATCAAGTGTAAAGATTAAGGGAATTATCCCTGAAAAATCTTTAACATGCAAATTTCAGGTATACATTGATCTGATCATGGGTAACGCTGAAATTTCGCAATGCTTTTTGCTGGTAAATCAATTACCGTATAATGTCATATTAGGTATTGATTTTATCCGTGACAACAAGGTCATCATAGACCTAGCGCAAAACTGCATTAGAATCCAAAGAGAGGATGTGGATGAACAAAACATTAACCTACAGGAACAGGATGTGAAAATAGGAGAACAGGTATGGCATGTGGAAGAAGTAACGGAGGAAGGTTGTAAGGACATAGAAAGGATATTTGAAGTCCTCAATATAGAACTCGAAGATAATTTGGAAACTGAGTTCGAGACCAACCTGTCAGGAAAAGTAGAGGAAGCTAAAGTTAACCTCGAAAACAAGGAACAATTAAAGGAATTATTATTGAATTTTAGGGACGTATTTGATTCCAAGCCAGGGAAGATTGAAAATTTTAAATACGCGTTCCAAGTCAATGATTGGGCACCGTTCAGACAAAAACCATACCCGGTTGCGGAAAAACATTACCCACAAACTAAGAAAACACTGCAGGAGATGATGAATGCAGGTGTTATAGAAAAGATGGCGACACCATATGTTAGTCCATTAGTGATTGTGAGCAAACCGGATGGCTCAGTAAGGGTGTGTCTAGATGCCAGAAATTTAAATGCAAAAATCATACCAGAAAATGATTCGGCACCACCCATAAAAGAAATACTGAGGAAGTTCAAAGGCAAGAAGATTTTCACAAATATTGACATGACTTCTTCGTATCATCATCTCGAACTGGAAGAGAAAACCAGCTTGTTGACTGGATTTCAGTTCGACCAACAAACCTATTGTTTTAGGAGATGTCCGTTTGGATTGAAGACCGCGGGATCTGCCTTAATAAGAGCGCTTGATCGAAACCTGTCAGAGGAAGTGAAAGAGTGCACTATCCGTTATGTGGATGATATTTTGCTTACCTCGGAGAATATTGAGGAACATTTAGAAAAATTGAAGAAATTATTGGAAGACTTAAGAAGGGCAAATTTTAAAATCAATTTAAAGAAGTCAAATTTTTGTCAAAGACAAGTAACATTTTTAGGGCATGTGATTGATAAGGATGGTGTTAAACCAAATCCATGCAAATTGGAATCGATAAGGGATTTTCCAAGGCCTTTGAAGGTGAAGAACGTTCGCCAGTTTTTGGGATTGATTGGGTTCTTCTCAGGACATTGTCCATCATACACAAAAACTGTTGCACCACTACAGGACATTCTGAAGAAGGGGGGCAAGTGGAAATGGACGGAGGAAACAGAAAAAGCATTCGTGGAGGCCAAGGAAATGCTCTTAAACTATGTGAAGCTAGGATATCTTGATTTTAATCAGAAATTTATAATTCAAACAGATGCATCCCAGATTGGAATAGGGGCAATGCTATATCAGGAAAACCCGGATAACCCTGATAAGAAAAATTTTCTAGCTTTCACAAGTCGGAGACTGAAACCACACGAGAAAAAATATACGATCAGCGAAATCGAGCTGTTAGCGATATTGCACGCGCTGCAATATTGGCGAAAGATCGTATATGGGTTTCAGGTCATTTTAAGAACGGATCATAAAGCCTTAACCTTTTTGATGAAGACTGATCTATCCAGTCAAAGGTTGATGCGTTGGGCTTTATACATTCAACAGTTTGATGTAAAGATAGAATACTGCCCAGGAAAAGAAAATATAGTTCCAGACTACTTAAGTAGACAGCCAGAGTCCACAGAAGAGGAAGTAATGGCTATTGATTTGGAATACAGGGATCAGCGTACTCTAAATGAGTTAAGGAGCATTAGTCAACGGCAACGTGAGGATCCATGGATGAACATGCTCATATCATTCCTCGAAGGAAGTTTGATAAGGGGAACACCAGCGTACACAGAAGCTAATAAGATAGCTCAAGATTACACATTTTATAATGGATTATTATATAAGTTTGTGGAATCTGACCATACACGATTAAGGATTGTTGTACCTGCAATTTTGCAGAGGAAAATAGTATGGCTAGCCCATAGATCGTTCGGACATATGGGAGTCGACAAAACAGTCTCGATGCTGAAAGAAGCATTTGTATGGCCGAGACTGAGAGAAACTGTAAGGGACACGCTAAAGACATGTGATTTATGTCAAAGGATCAAACCAAATGCATTTCTGATGAGACAAAAGCCTATACCATTGTTGCCCGAAAGGCCAGGTCAAATCATATCTATTGATAACTTCGGACCTTTGCCAAAGGCAAGAAGAGGAAATCGACACATAATGGTGGCTATGGATGTCTTCACTAAAATGGTTGTCCTTGCTCCCATACAGAAGACTAGTACCAAACAGGTGTTAAAACGACTCAAAGAAAAAGTGATACCGATTCTGGGAAAACCTGAGAATTTGTTGTCGGATCACGGTAGTTGTTTCACCAGTGTAGAGTTCAGACAAGAATTAGAAAGACTTGGAATACGTCAGATTTTGTCAAGTATTCGCCATCCTGAGGCAAATCCTGTAGAAAGAGTGATGAGGGAGACGGCCTAGTATTGTAGGATATACTGTGCCGAAGAAAATTGGAAGTGGATAGATATCTTGGATATTATCGAATTTTGTATAAACAACACAATCCATGAATCTACGGGAGAGATACCAATAACGTTACATCGGAATGAGCAACCAGAGAGACCTTGGAGTCTGGTAATTCCTAGGCCAGCAGACGCTCAGCCTGGAAGAGATGTACGTATAAGAAGAGCCTTTGAGCATCTAAAAGCTCAAGCCGACAGGAGACAAAGAAGAAATAGGCACAAGAGGTATCATCGGCCACTATTAGCAGTGGAAATGGTGTTAGTAAAAAGACCCGCCATTTCGGATCCAGGGAACCGCGTGTACAAAAAGTTCCAGAAAATGTACCACGGACCGTATCAAATAATAAGGGATTTGAGAAATAATGCCTATAGAATTCGGCACTGTGAAACGAATCATGAAGTGACCATGAATTCAGCAAATTTAAAAGTGTATTACCCTCCCGAAGACTTCGATGAAGCCAATGAACAAGCCCTGGTTATGGAAACATTTAGAGATGAAGAATCCACTTTTGATAGAAACGAGAATGAGATAGAAAAAGGAAACACAGCTCAAACATTCGAGTGCGAATGCGAATAGGAGAAATTATATTGGGAAATAAAAGAAATAATTGATTTTATTGAGGAAGAAAATTTCAATTTAAGGAAGGAGAATGATGAAATAAGGGAACGGGTAGGGATAGACCACACCCGTAAAGAAGAATGAGGTTCTGGAAACCTGATATCCAGACAAATAAAAAGGAGAAAGAAAGGGTAGGGACAGAGCGTACCCAACCGACACAATTACCGGATATGACTTAAAAAGATGAAAGAAATCAAATTATCGTGGGATTTTTAAGGAAGAAAAATCAGAAGGTACGGATAACGTTATGATGGCTTCGACAGTTAAAAAGAAAAAAATAAGATTTTTTTTGATAATTAAAATAAATTTTCTCAAAATTTTTCGAAAATTTATTTACCTAAGGAGGGGAGAGATGAACCCATGTACCATAGGCCTCAAAGGGAGTCGAATCCATGTACTTTGAGAAAAGAATGAAAGAATCATACAGTTTCTAAGGGAACGGAGAGAGATTTCAAGCCAGGATTATAGCTTAAGATTGTGCAAGCGCTAGGGCCAGGTGTTCCTTAGATGAGCTCATGCCTCTTGACATTTATAAGGAGCCAGTCATGGATATTATTAGAACGAGTGGAAAGTTTTGACTGTAAGACGAAGAAGCTGGACTCGGAAATTGCTCTTACGTTGCAGGAATATGGCAACCTCGCTGCTGAGTCAGAACAGGAATAATTAAATTTAACCCGTTTACGAGTATAAAAATAAGTAAACAGATACAGTACGGTGAATCAATTTGGATTAGAGATTTTTGTGTAAAGAAAAACCTTGTAAAAATTGCACAGGAGAAAACTGCAAACGCAAGTAGACGTCATTGGGGGTTCACCGAGACCCAAGGAGTGGGAGAATAAAAAAGAACAGCACCACCCACACAGTTGAGGACGAGAAATTAATTAATATCTCGGAAATGCACGATCGATTTCCATGCACAGGAAGATTATTTTACGTTTGGAAGACGAGCTTTCTGGATATATAATTTTTATAATTGTGCGACAATTAGTTCAAAAGTTGGTCACGAAAAGGACTAGAGTTTTATCTTTTTGTGGCTGAATAGTATAAAGCTCCTGGCAGAGCCAGACCAAACATGCAGTCTACGAGAGCCCGTGAGGGGAACGTCACGCTGTATCAGTACATGCAGTATTAGTCCGTCCAGGGGGGCGTTACGCTGGAGCATCATAATCATCAGTCTACGAGCATTCCGTGAGCGGAAGTGCTGTACCACATCGTATACGCAGTATTCAAGAGCCCGTGAGGGGGACGTTAAGCTGTATCAGACATTGATCCAGAGCCTGTGGGAGGCTATGCTACAAGTTCACCGAGTGTAGACCAGTTACGATATAAGTACGCTACGCTGAGGGTTAGCAGTTCGAGACTTTGAAGAGTCCTAATTTATAAAGAACATTAAATATACGGACTTTAAAGCAATATCGCCAAAGTAAGACACAGCGATCAGTAGGGAACTTCGAGTTCCAGAAGAATACTAGTTCAATACAGTTACGAAGTATAAGAACTCCAACAAATAAACGGCGTTACGTCTAGTAAAGACATTGTTAAAGACATTAAGTCCTGTAAAGAATAAACAGTAATTACGATCGCGAAAGATAGAAGTTCAAGCGAAAGGAACTTAGGAACTTAGGTTCGAAACCAGAGGAAAACGTACTCTAGTGAGAAAACGTCAAAAATATACGATAGACAGTATACGGTCCTCGAAGGGAGGCCAAGATATAGAAACTAAACGGTACGATAGACAGTATAGGTCCTCGAAGGGAGGCCAAGATATAGAAACTATAGGGGGCGATAGACCACCATATATAAATAGAGGTGACGGCAAAGTAAAGACATTTATCGCCTAGTTAAAGCAGATAAAGTAAAGCCGAGTAATAGACAATAGAAGCGGTTTTGAGAGACTGAAACCAGTAGTTTCCATTGTAGGAGAGAGAAACTTTGAACGAGTAAAATCACACGTCCAATGCAGGTCGATAAGATTCACATCAGGGATCATCAACAGCCGACAGAAATTGTCAAAATCGTTGAGATACACCCGTGTGATAGGAGTGAAGTGTAAATATGGTAAGAAAAGAAATAGGAGTATCATTTTAAGTGTTTTAGGTAAAGTGAAAGCGTTTTATGCACAGTGATATGTGTTATAATATGTACCAGAGTAATATTTTTTAGTGTTTTAATGTGTGTTCAAAACGGATACACCAGTGTATAAAAAAAATGTTGTCAGTGTTAAAAATAGTGAATATGTGTCAAGAAATTTCTGTACATAAGATGAGATTGTACAATATGGAGTAGGTCAAGAAGGTGGGCCAAAATGTCACATCAAACGAGAATAAAGGTCAGAAAGCGACCTTAAACATGTAAGTAAAGATTTTCATTATGTTTTGGTGTCGGGAAAAATTTTGTGTACAATTCCACCGGAGTTTTGAGTAGAAGGGATGTTTTTAAATGAATAATAACTAAATAAGAACGCGATCTGAACGAAAATAAAGTTTTAAGAAATAATAAATAATTATGTGAAATAATAAATCCTGTAGAGGAAATGCATGGAATAAAATGTCAGTATTTAATGAATGTTATAAAATCAAGCGTGATAATAATAATTATAACAAAGATATTTACATAAAGGTAAATTTGAATTATATGAAGGAATAGCTTTTGAGCTTTTGTAAGGAATGAAAACATGATGTGAATAACAAGGTAAAGAAATCTAAATAAAGATTAAATTGAATGATATAAAAATATGGAGCGTTGAAGCATTAACAAATGTATAAGACATGATGTGAATGCATGTTCTTAAAAAGGGAGCGATTTATTGTCAACGGAAAAGATTAATATAAGAATTAAGATATGTATCAATTGTTACTATGAAATTTATCAGTTCTTTGGAAGACATTCGGCCGTAAAGTAATGTGTAGCGTAATGGAACGCAATTAAATAAAAAGTCACGCTAGGAACGCGTAAAAGTTTAAGTACTTGGTAAATTACTTATGGAGGGTAGTTGATGGCAGTGAATTGAGATATGTTGTAAGTCCTCTAAATTGTGACGTGGATCACGAGGCCATGTGTGTATTATTTAAAAGGGAGCTAATGTATGGTATTATTGAGCGTAGGTCCTGTAAGCTACGGCTTGACCCTAAATCGCGTTTTGTATAAGTCCTCTGATGTGGAAATGTTCCCGAGGCATGTTAAGAGATTCGAACCTAGAATCCTCTTGTTGTTAAAGCCCCTAATTATTCGTCGTAGAATGTGTATTAATCTTCCCAATCAATGAGGACCCTACATAATTAATAAATGCCAAGGTCACGAAAGTGGTTTATGAGCCAAAGAATATTGTTGAATGAAAATAAGCGAGTAAAAGCCAGGTCTCTCCACAGAACTGAGAATAATGTGAAGGTTTGTTTTAAAGCATTGAAGAGAGCTGCCACCGTAGGTTAGGCAGAGAGTCGCTTTCCTTGTCATAAATCACGCCCGAGTATAATGGCCTGACCCTCATAGAGCGAGGGTGGGTAAAAACCGTCTTGTAAGATGTGTTAAATACACCGTGAGTGTTTAAAGTTGTTAATGACCCGGGCGTTGAACCGAGGTCCTTGTAAATTGATATTATCGCTTGCCAATTCAGATCGTAGTTTTCTTATGGGATAATGGTCTTATAAAACAAATGAATTAAATAAAATCCCTATTGTAATATTGGATGGAAAATAGGAATCCACGAGTTTTGTGAAGATAACTAGGTTTCGGGAGTGATCATAGTTTTTGACTTTGTCAAGTAATCTTTATAACTCTGGAGTACACAAATAGTTTTCTCGATCACCGTAGTGAATTTGCAAAACTTGAGAGAGATAGTAAATACGGAGAACATGTGATATGCCCAAATATTGAAGTGAATAATTAACATGTAATTTTAAATGTAATTATATACTTGTTTTGATGATAAGAAAAGATAAAATAATTCTTGAGGTGTACAAAAATATGACACCATTATTATGGGAAAGTATCGAGCCAAAGAAGCTCGTAGTTATTTGGAACTTTAAGATAAGTACTTTATGGAAGTGAAAATAATCGTGAATTGTTGGCTTTAAAGAAAACCATGTGTTTTAATCTAATATTTGTTTTATTTTTATGCTATTCCTTGTTCACTTTGGACAAGTAGAATGATATTGGTCAGTAGTTTATGTGTTTATTTGTTTGTAGCGCCATAATTTTTGATTAATTAAATGTGTTAAAATAGGAGTTGATTTTGTTGTTATTTTTGCAAGTGTATCCTCTATTTAATCCAAAATATGTAAGTCACAGAGTGGGAGAACTTACCGCAGCCCCGAAAAATCCCGAATTGAGCAATGCTGGCATACTGTGATTTGCATATTTCTTGCTGCAAGGGCACATAACTTCCTTTTTTCAATTGCGCCCCATTTAGTAGTGTGATGTAGTACCGGAGCGCTAGTGGTCTCGTCCAATAGGCGGGTCTGTAAAGTTTTGTACTGACACAGTTCAGTCGCCATCATGCGTTGGAACAGTGTGGAGCGTGCGTTTGCCCTTGAGGCCTACTTTTCGAGCGGTTGTTCTGTGATCGCAACCCAGCGTGCCTTTCGGAATCGCTTTAATTTAGCCCCATTGGCGCCTTCCCAGACCGGAAATCAATTGTTACGTGGGTCACTACGTTCAGACAAACTGCAAGTGCAACAAGACGTAGAACTGGAGTCCTACGGCCCATTAGATCACCTGATAACATTGAGGCAGTGAGAGCTTCAATTTTGCGATCACCACGGCGTTCTGCGCGCAAACATTCGTCTGCCCTTGGACTTTCTAATCGTTCTGTGAGGAGAATTCTTCATGATGATCTTCATTTTCATCCATTCAAGATGGCGATTGTGCAGGAACTTTCTGAACGCGACTTCAATTCTCGGAGGAACGCGTGTCAGGTGTTTCTGGAAGTCGTGCCTGAGGACGCTATTGTGTTTTTTAGTGATGAAGCCCATTTTCATTTGTGTGGATCCGTCAACAAACAAAACATGCGCTACTGGGCTGCTACCAATGCTCGAGAATTGCATCCAAGGCCTTTGCATTCACCAAAACTCATAGTGTGGTGTGCAATTTCCTCAGGTGGAATAATTGGTCCCTGGTTCTTTGAGGAAAATGAAGTCACAGTGCCAGTGAATTCGGACCGGTATGTAAACATGTTACAGGATTTTTTTTTTCCACAACTGGATGAGTTGGACTTAGGGGACGTTTGGTTTCAACAAGACGGTGCAACGGCACACACTTCAAGAGCATCGATGGCCGTTTTGAGGGAACACTTCCCAGGGCGCCTAATGTCAATTAGGGGCGACTTGGAATGGCCGGCCCGATCCCCCGATTTGACCCCTTGTGATTTTTTTCTATGTTTTTTTTGAAATCCCGTGTTTATGTAAACCGACCAATGACCCTACAAGATTTGAAGAACAACATCCAGGAAGAACTTGCCAACATAACGCCTGCTATGCTGGTAAGAATTATGACAAACGCCAGAAATCGGTTCACCCAGTGTGTAGAGAATGGGGGACGTCACCTACCTGATTTGATCTTCAAAACCAAGTAAAACAAAACTTTATATTTGTACCTACATTATATTAAAAAATAAAAATTTTCTGATTCGTACAATGTGTTTTATTAAGGTTTGAAAAAAGGAAGTTATGCTGCCCCACCCTGTGTGTTCTTGGTTAGTTGATAAGCCATTTCTAACTTGTTAACTCGACTTGATAATGCCCTTACTTCCGAGAGATTCGGTTGAAGCCATTCTCCTAGGTACTTATATCTGTCAGTATTCTTGGTCTCTCCCTGGTCCAAATGCAGTGTACAAGGAGATTCACTGATGCTTGTGATGTAGTGTGTTTTTTCAAGGTAGTGACACATGTAGTCCTACCTTAGCTGCTTGTTGCGTGAGGACATTAAGTTGTTTCACAGACGTTTTTATTGAATGAGATAGAAGTGCCAGGTCGTCGGCAAATGCCAGGCAATCAACCCTGAGCCCATTGCACTTGTGTCGCAAAGTGATACCACTTGGTAACCCCTGTCTAGTTTGCTGCTTTCGCCACTCCCTTATCACCTTTTCCAGGGCACAGTTAAAGAGGAGAGGTGAGAGACCGTCTCCCTGTCTTACCCTTGACTTAATTTCAAAACTTTCAGAGAGGGCTCCTCTGAACTTCACTAGACTATTATTATTATTTAGTAGTGTAATAATTATATTTGGGACTGGGATGAGATAGGTAATAATGGTACTTATTTATTTATTTATTTATTTATTTATTTATTTATTTATTTATTTATCGTATGGCTTTTAGTGCCGGGAGTGTCCAAGGACATGTTCGGCTCGCTTGAGTTTGTAGCTGCTTCCAGCGGACACCCTGGACACCACAAGTTCCGTTCAATTTCAAGTAGTTCCAACTTTCGCCACCAGATTTCAATGATACCTAGTGGTGAACGTTGGAACTTTGATAGAGCGTTCTGGCAAAATCTAACCTAACAATTTTGCTTTGCACAAGTTTAGTCTGCGAAAGGATCCTTTACATGCTATAAATCTATGACATGGGACCGCCGGCTTTACTTCCCCTCCGAAGGAAGGCATACTGAAGGATTTTAACGCTCTTAAAGAATCTGACGACTTCGGCCGGGTTTGAACCCGCGATCTTGGGCACAGCAGTTCAGCATGCTACCTACTACGCCACCAAAGCCGCTAATAATGGTACTGATCTATCAGCTTATTTAGGGTCAATAAGCGGTGTACGGAACTATTGGCTCCGTGCGAATATTGTACTGATGTGCTGCTGTAAGCGGGCGTTTTGAAAAGTTGTTGCGGGATGATGCGATCAGCTGAGTGATTGAGAACGCGTGAGCATTTATTCATTATTCTATTCAGTAACAAGTAGTTCCGTGACGAACTTTCATGTCAATGATTAATCTGTATATCAGAAATGAAATGTTATATTCTAAATATCAGCGCGCGTAAAACCATGATGGCAACAATGTCATGTATGTGTTGCTCAGAATTAATCTGAAATATTATGATCTATTATTGTACGGTACCAATTTTTGATGAAATCCATTTCTTAGTATAGAAGTTAAAGTATTACAAAATTGGACCTATTAGCAAGCTTAGAATCATGTTGGCAGCACTGACATGTATCAGTTATTCCAAATTTATCTAGAATGTCAGGTCCTATACATGTGCAAAGTTTAGAGCTGTTGGGTTGCATACTTTATGATATATTGGAATTAGAATAAAAACATCGAGAGTGCATTTACAGTGTTAACAGTTGGCAGCCGTGCTGGCTCTTAAGAATACGCATATTCATATATGTTATGGTACACAAAAAATACGAAATTTTGTTAAAATCCATTTGTTACTATAAAAGTTACATGCATTAAAAATTGGACTTACCAGCAGGCTTAGAATCATGTTGGCAACACTGTCCTATATGGGCTCTGGAATGTTATTATTTCTGTGTGTGCCAATTTTGGAAGAGTTAGCAAGAATAACTTTTGAGATATCCAACATAGAGCTATAATTTCAATTGTGATTTTTCAGCAGTTTGTAGCACTGATATCATTGTCAAATACGGCCGTGAGATATTCAAGAATAGTTCTTTACTAATACCAAATTTGGTTTTTCGGTAGAGCTACTGCCCCTTAATACTGTACAATACCCAAGGGGTATGCACCCCTTAGAGATCATCCCCCCCATCATCTGTCTAAATCTCATAAAAGGCAACCCTTTAAAAGCCTACCCAATATCCATCAATACTATAAGGGCAGCTGGCTACTCCATAAAGCAGCTCAACCCTTGCGTAATTATGACACACAGCGACATACTACAAACTGGTTCAACTATGCCACAACGCGCTGACAGAACAGAGGCTAAAGGTATAAAAGGTGCCTTAAGTGGGTCACGAGAATCTCTCCATCACCAGTGCTTCGACGAGACAGCCGGAGGCTAACGACAGTGTCAACCGAGGTGAGTCAGTCAGTCAGTGTTCAGAATCCTATTTTTGTAACCTAACACCCACAGTTTGTACTCACATTATAACATCACAAGATCCCTTAAAAGGGACTAACAGTTACTCATTGCTGACCAATAAACACTTGGTCAGTCTCTTACACTTGCATTACTGATCTACACTCTTCTTCACGTCCCCACGTCCTTCCTTACTCCCGTCACAGTCGGACGTGACACACCGTAGTAATAACGCCAACTCAGACGTCCTTGTATTCCTCACAGCGGCTAGCGTGCTCAATTGAAGCGCGTGCCGAACCGCTGACACTAGCAAGGTGATTATATAATAAGTAGCCGGCTGGGCGACTAGTACACCGACCCGCGTGCTAAGGCTACATCCCTTAAACCACATTTACAGTCTTTATAGGAACGCCCCCTAGTTCCTAGCACACCACAACACACTACACTGGTCAGCTTGCCCTGTCAAGGGGAGCTACCCTTATTTAGGCACAAACTCATAAATTAGTACAGCAACTCTCCCTTTTAGATCCACCCCCAAATAAGGGATCTAAAACACTGGTGGAGGCGCCGTCCTACGCATAGAGAAAAGGGACTCAACCAACGAGCCCTCGTAGGTAAAACGACCCCTTCCGTACCGCAAAAAGCCAAGCAAATTAGTGAGAAAATTTTTTCCCCCAAATAAAAAGCACCATTTTTTTTTTGAGTGCTCCAAACTAGCTACACAGGGGAAATTCTTAACAAACCAACCCCCCAGCCCCATACAGAATCAGAGAAATATAAGAATACACTGTCAAAACACGCACAGATTTTTTTTTTATTATTTTTTCACATACACTCCATTCAACATGGCCCCCCTATACCGCCTAGCTGTGCTAAGGAGCATTGGGGAGTACCAGGAATTAATTGCCTGGCATAGAGTTTTTGAAACTAGGCAGGACTACCTCAGAAGGTTTCAGCAGCTCCTGCACGCCCAGTACATGCGGATCATAAGAGCCCTTGTCCGGCCACTCCGCAGTGCTAAGAATCGCAAGATTCGAGCGAAAATCCCCACCCTCCGCACACAAATCATAAAAGCACACTGGCAACTACACTGTCGACACGAGTTTATGTTCCAACAATGGGAAACACTCATCACGGAACACAGACGGATAGGGACTCAGGACACCAAA
Organism: Meconema thalassinum; assembly: GCA_946902985.2. Lineage (NCBI taxonomy): Eukaryota > Metazoa > Arthropoda > Insecta > Orthoptera > Tettigoniidae > Meconema > Meconema thalassinum. Next base: position 17,613,310 of record OX336392.1, read on the forward strand.
GTCGCTGAACTGGCCATATGCCTCAATAGGCAGTACACCCAAATTTGGGACGAATACCGTGAACTCCAAACCAACAAGGCCATTTTTGAGTTCATGGTAGGGCCACCAGCCCAGCCGAGAGAGGACATAAGCGTAGATACGCTAACTCGACAATTTGCGAGGATGTCCCTCTCGCCACGTACTGCCACAGAATGGAAGGAGTTCGCCGTGGCCACAGTCCGGGAGACGGCCAGGTTAGGCTCCAACATACTAAAGAATACATCCTACACAGACACACGTCCTTCAGCTCCGGATCGGAAGGCAATTTTGCCAAGCCGAGGGGAAGAGCCTAGAACAATCCCCTCGGACCGGATGAACGAGAGGGAGTTGAAGCCAGGACCTTCAATCACACATAATACGACAGAGGGACAACAGGAGGTAACCTCGTCATGGGCTGACGACGTAGAGCCTGACCTACCACATATAAAGCCTACATACACTCACACAGATAGGCTAACACAGTGGCAGGAGTCTGCCGTGGCCACGGGCCAGAAAGCGGACAGGCTACACGACACCACATTGGCAGGACAAAAACAGGCACTTAAGCGGCCTTCACCGCCAGTTCAAAGGGCAAATTTGCCAGAACGGAGGCGAACACCGGCATTAGTCCCTCAGGATGCACGGTACACGCACATACAGATTAAACAGGCATTACCATACAACACACGGGGATTAGGAAAGGTATTATTACCCACCCCACAAAACCTCGCAGTCAAACATACATACACTCCCGCAAAATCTGCTAAGATAGCGCCAAGCGCAATAACGCCCTTAAATACAGGTACACTTAGACCTAGAAACACGCGCTACGGTGGAAGTAGGGCAAGGCTTACTTTGCTAGAAATTCCGCCGGAAAACAGCAAAGAAACACCTCAATGGATTTCAGAGGCCTATAATATCGTAACAGGGCAAAACCCTTCACCTTTCTGAGCACTGAAGCTCGAAAGACGATAACGACTTCCACCAAGGCCAAAGAAATAAAACAACATCACTTCCCCCATCATAAATGGCCACACAAGTTCTTTCACGCGGGAGATATCAGAAAATAGACCGACAATTACATAGTAAACATAAACTGCGCATTTTTTTTTCTTTCTCGTATTTTATGTATATACAGGGCAACATGGCCAAATTAGAAGTGAGTAATTTTAAATCCTTCTGTGTTTTTTTTTGGGAACCATGGCATCTTTCTATTAGGCCATCACTAAGCCAAGTGGAAGCCAAGCAGGCTTCAGGCCGGAAAGAGATATTTTGAACACAACTTAAGCATAAAATCACAGCATAAAGCTTAAGTGAGTCTTTCTAAGTAGAAATGACTAGACGTTCTACGTTATGGTTCCACAGTTTGACAGATTCTCTTGTTGCGGGCGAAAACCGTAAGCATGGCAAGAATTAAGAATCTCAAACTAGTTTCAAAAAAAAAAAAATTTTGGGAGGTGTGCTTTAACCAACTAAAAAGCCCAATTGCACACCGGGATGAGACACTGTCATTTTGGTGAGTTACAATTACTTTGATAGGCAGGTTTGACTCCCACAGTGCACTGGCTTTGCTCGTGACGTGGATACAAGGGTATCAGTTACGTCTGGCAATGGCCTTCCTAAGGTGTACTAGACAGTGTCGGTAGATTCCCCTGAGACGTAACCAGATTACGGTAGTACTCACGTTACCAAATTGGTAAATACTACACTCAGGTCCCAATCACCATTTTTTTTTCAAAAACATAGTGCTCACGACATAATTTTTAGAGACTAACGCCACTTACTATTATTTTCTTTCAATGTGCTCTCTTAATTCAGAGCGGGGCATAAATAATTTTTTTTTCTCTCACACATTTAGCCCAAGAAAGAAAAATGGCCAAATAAACTATATATATATTTTATACATAGGTATACCTAACACAACACTCGGGGACACAAGTGTAGTCAATGGAAGGTTCTTTTGCAGACGGCCAATGCATATGAGATTTCCGAAGTGAAATGCCATGGCCTGTGGTTTGGATTCCAAGTAGAACGGAAATCCCGTGGCACACGATCTCCAGAAATGGTCACGTTAAACCACAAAATTCCCCTCTTGCCTTTTTATAATGCGAAGAGCACTAACAGAAAAGCAGGCTGATTAAGAACACATGTTCGGATACACAGCGTTATCGAAACAAGTAAACAAGCGACCGCGCAAGACATTGCAACCCGACACCCTCATACTCAGCAGTAAAGCAGACGTCAGTGATAAACTGCGAGCCTTACAGACGACAGTTCCCAAAGCACACTGCACGGAATCATTCATAGCCAACCTAAGAACCCTATATCTTCAAAATTTACACTACGAGGAGAGGGCAAAAATAAGCAAACTCCTCGCAGGAAGGTATACTAGGGGTTGCGCATAGAAAAACACACAGCCCATTTGCCATAGTGTAGGCGGCACAGAAATGGCCACCAAATCTTTACAGACAACCGGCTTCGAACCCATGTCCACACACAAAAACCTCGTACCGAAAACTAACTAAACAACGGTATTTTCGGTACGAGAAACACAAACAAAATACAGGCAGAATGCCCGCAGAACATGAACAACGCAGACATATAACACAGAGAATTACATAGAACACGGGTTCGAACCCCAGAGAAAATTGCACGCCAGGGAAAAACAAGCAGACGGCCTTCCAATCACACCAAAATTGGCCCATATAACGGCTTAGACAGATAATACTACATTCCTGCGGCCAAATGACAGGCATAAAATTCCAGAAATACACTTGACAGGGAAAATGGACTTTCCAGACAGAGACATATAAATTTCGTAAGACAACGGTCTTACGGAATAATGGCCACACAACGGCAATAGTAGCAGGGCGGATTACCACATCGGGCCGCCAGGAATTTAACACAATGACCACACTGGCATACGTGCAGAAAAACACGCAACAGTGGTTAACCTACATAAAATCCCGGCCTGAAGTTACACACACAAACTGATGACTTGCAGACTTAGCCACTTTGCAACACTGTCGATGACAAAACGCGATTGTGTAGTGGCAGTGACCATGAATAAACAAATGCAGAACAATCATAACACTATACATTTTTCAACACTGCGAAAGCATTTATCAACAAGCAGACGTCACAGACCAAAACTTGTCGCAGGCCCAGAGTAGCACGTTCGTAAAGACGTTGGCAGGCCACGGGCGCTTCCTACCCATACACAATATACACAGTAGGACTTAGCCCTACAGCAGACCAGGCGTCCGCGTGGTGTAGCGGAGCGTAGTCACACACACACACACAAACGCGCTCACCAATCAGGGGCGAACATAGGGACTTTGAGGAAACGGGACCTCCCCTTAACAACTTCTTTTTGCGACCCTAGTCCCGAAACAAATCATTCCAGGCGACTAGGACTTAGCCCTATAACGGACCAGAGTAGGTCGTGAAGCTTCGCTATCCCAAAGCGCGGATAGAAAACCAACATGGACCAAGGGAGGATGACAAGAGAACATGCTAACAGCGTCCCACTCTACTCCCTTCCCATAACCTTCTCAAGCCTGACATAAACAACGCAAACACATCTACACGACCATAAACAGCTACACTACACTACAAAGTATACATAAGGGTTGGTAAACTTCATGTGTTTACAGAAAGGGCATGCTACGCCCTGAGCCCCACCGCTATCACCTGAATGAGAGGGGTGCATCGGCCAACACCAACTAAGCGTAATGCACATCTCCATATGAGAGATGAGGCCATAAGTAATAAATACTAACCATTTTTTTTTTAAATTTAAATCATCCCGCATGAGAGGGAAATATATTAGTATTATGCCTCAACCTACACCTATCCATACATGAGTGCAAACGCCTCATATCCAGACGCATGCATGTATATCCCATCCATTCACCAGGGGATATTGATATCAGACCGGCATGGATTTTTATTTTATTTTTTGCAACCCCGGGAATTACCTGCCCCGTTCCACTCACTGTAGGAGCATCCTAGCACAAAAACCGGTTCCAGGCCGCCACTAACGCGGAATTCGGAAGTGCGCAACCTCCTCCTACCCTGCTTTAACCCACTCTACAGATAACTACCCCCAGATCACAATAACAGGGTACCTGACGCCACAGACCCTACTAACACCTCCATCAAGGTTAAAAAAGAGCATTATCGCTGGAGAAGCTGATATAGCACAGGTAGCCTAAAGTAGTCTACGTATGTAGAGGTTTTACCAGCCCACCACACTGGAAGTATTTTACATTTGACACTTTTTACACAGGTTACACCTATATTTAAAAAAAAAAGGGAATCTGAAACACCCTGGCTGATGATACCGGCGTTAGCCAAAGGTCAAAAGCACAACACTAGGGGCAGAACTGGGGTAGGTAATGACAACCCTTACCCCAGTTGGCTCGACAAATCACCTAACTTGACGACTAGACCAAACAGACGAACCACGTGAGGTCAAAGCATTCGCGGCCTGGTCGGGCAAGCTCTGGAATCCTAGGTGCGCATAAACCGCCCCTGGGAGGAAGGGATGCTAAACCCACTTTGTGCCACGGTCGTCGAAGACAAGACCTGCAGGGAGACTTTCTGAGAATGGCGGGAGAAATAGCTCACTCCGCGTCGGCCTCGGGAGCTATCCCTAGAGACGACCCCATTATGACTAGACTGCTAGCTAAGTTTAAATTTAAGTAGGCAAGACTTCCATGGCGGGAAGCAAAACTCCTGTGCGTTGGAGCATACTACGGCGGCCCATAGAGGCAAATTTATATATCAATGCGAAAATGCATACTACGGCGGCCCATAGAGGCAACTTTATATATCAATGCGAAAATGCATACTACGGCGGCCCATAGAGGCAAATATCACTGCGAAAGCAGGTTGCGACGGCCGATTAAGGCGGAGAGGATATTATGCCATTGGACCACACTGTCCAATGCCCACATAAATGACGACGCATCGGGCAGTCAGAGTGCATTAAGAGATGGGGCATTGCGCGCCCCTCACAGGAGCCAAGTGGGCGGCTCACCTACGACTAATCGGAACGGCAAAACGAGCACGACAAGGAAGTTACAGCGGGCGGAACGGTTAGCTTAGTGGCACCGTAAGCCGCCCGCGGATAGATTAATCCTAGTAATAGACGTCGACACTAGACTTAAGGGGACGGAATCTAGCGACCCTAGAGACAACCGGTGTTTCTGGGGCTCGTGCGGGTGGTGATCTGGGGATTTAATTGCCCCAGGCGATCGTCCTAGGCCAAATTTAGTTATAGGCGGTTGCATTTGACACGCAACCTAGGATTAAGCAAATTTAATGAACACTGTTGCAATTCAGCACAGCATCTTTCGGCAATAGATTAAGGCAACCCTCTCGGCTTAGATGTAGTTTTTTTATATATATACCATAAGTAGAATAAGTGGTATAAGAGAACGCCGTTCGGCGCCTGATGACCCACAAATCCGTCATCAGGGTAAGTCCGATAACTCATGATAAGTTATTATAATGTAGCATAGTCTTACATTTAAGACAATTTTTTTTAATACATATATTGAGGTAAAATTTCGGCGCCTGGCGACCCAAATTCGTTGCCAGGGTAAGCCCAATACTACAACACATTAGGAAATGACGTCACGGCACCATATAGGGTAAGCCCGGCCATATATCGAGTAATAATAACCATGCCATTCTTTTCACAGGTAAAAAGGGGCTTCAGACTGTGGCAACGCTGCCACAGGAAGCGGCATATGGAATAGGGAATTTCAATGTTTTGTTAACCTCTCCATTTTTTTTTTGCAGGCATTGTCACCTAGAATATGACACGTGTAATTATGATTTTGCTGCCAGATAGCAGCAACATGCTATTTAATGCCCCCTTATTGTAGTATTATACCTGTGCATACTAACCTCCAGTTAACATTCATTCTCACTTACACACTCACTACATTTTTTTTTTTTTTACAACTACACGTCAATAATCTGCACAGCGGGAATGATGCCTGTGGGGCATCAAGCTTGCTGGCAGATCTGCCTAAAACAAAAACACTTGAAGCGTCAAAATGAGACGCAGCTTACGGCGATGAGGGCGCAACCGGCATGTGGCGGCGACCCTCATGGCCAAGTGTGCAAGCATTCACCCACAGAGGATGCTTCACAGACTAGGTATTAAGAATACACTGCAAGCGGTACGACCACTCAACCGTGCCAAGAGGTGGCCGTATAGGATCAGCCGTGATACGGCAAGCGTACGTACAAACAGGTAGCGTGCACGCGAGGATCCAAATAAAAACTAGAATTATAAGGGTTTAGCGCGCTTAAGTAGACATAAGGTCATTGTAGTTCATAATTTTAAAGAGTAAACTACATACATATTCATGCGCCCACGGGCAATTATTCCAATGGAAATTCCTAAATGTCAGCATCGCAACATAATATTTTTGTCTGTTTATCAAGTTCACGTGTACACGATGTCTATATTTTTGTTTTGTTTTGTTTCGTTTGCTAAGGTAACACGTAACCAATGTCTGTGAATTGTTTTCTTTCATTTTTCTCTCTTCTAACTTCCCCATTTGTCAGGGTGTTCCGTTTTATCCCACACCAATAAATACATTTTAAATATTTCCTTTAAATTATACCCTGGAACACCCATTTTTTTCTATTCTCTCCTATCTTCTTTATTGCGGGGAGCACTTTTTCCCCAAGATAGGGCGGACGACGCAATCATCCGTTCGGCCCTGGGTTTTTCCTCCCTGCACAACTATGTAACCATGTATAACCATGTTTTTTTTCTTTTTTATGCCGACAACGGCAATGGCGATTGTGCCTCAATAGCAATTATTTTCTTTATTCAACAATGTTAATGCACATTTCACCATGCAATGTAAAATTTATATACATATATATCTATGTACACCCCATAACCCTCCCCTCTGAACACGGGCTGACCGCACACCTACACTTCTGCACGACGACACCCGTTCCATACGACGACGCTTACGACGCCACCACCAGAAGAGACGAGGGGGATTCAAAAACTACTACGACAACATCCCAACCCCAAGTGCCCTTCCCGGTCGCGAGGACGCGACCAAATGGAGGAAGAGGCTTGTACAATACCCAAGGGGTATGCACCCCTTAGAGATCATCCCCCCCATCATCTGTCTAAATCTCATAAAAGGCAACCCTTTAAAAGCCTACCCAATATCCATCAATACTATAAGGGCAGCTGGCTACTCCATAAAGCAGCTCAACCCTTGCGTAATTATGACACACAGCGACATACTACAAACTGGTTCAACTATGCCACAACGCGCTGACAGAACAGAGGCTAAAGGTATAAAAGGTGCCTTAAGTGGGTCACGAGAATCTCTCCATCACCAGTGCTTCGACGAGACAGCCGGAGGCTAACGACAGTGTCAACCGAGGTGAGTCAGTCAGTCAGTGTTCAGAATCCTATTTTTGTAACCTAACACCCACAGTTTGTACTCACATTATAACATCACAAGATCCCTTAAAAGGGACTAACAGTTACTCATTGCTGACCAATAAACACTTGGTCAGTCTCTTACACTTGCATTACTGATCTACACTCTTCTTCACGTCCCCACGTCCTTCCTTACTCCCGTCACAGTCGGACGTGACACACCGTAGTAATAACGCCAACTCAGACGTCCTTGTATTCCTCACAGCGGCTAGCGTGCTCAATTGAAGCGCGTGCCGAACCGCTGACACTAGCAAGGTGATTATATAATAAGTAGCCGGCTGGGCGACTAGTACACCGACCCGCGTGCTAAGGCTACATCCCTTAAACCACATTTACAGTCTTTATAGGAACGCCCCCTAGTTCCTAGCACACCACAACACACTACACTGGTCAGCTTGCCCTGTCAAGGGGAGCTACCCTTATTTAGGCACAAACTCATAAATTAGTACAGCAACTCTCCCTTTTAGATCCACCCCCAAATAAGGGATCTAAAACAATACCCTCATTACAAAATTAAGTGATTTGTACGCTTAGGAGACGACACAACCCACACGAGTGCTTACATGGATGCCCAAGTATTTGCACGAGTCTTCTTCTACAAGCATTTCCGAGCTCTCTCCATATTCTCATGAGTCTACATTTACTCGTATGGATTTGATAAGACGGCGAATCGCAAGCAGTAAGTAGCCTATAAATTGTGTAGATGGAATTAATTAGCCTATCTTTAACTTGGTCTGTTGATGTTGGAAGTTAATTTGAACTTTCAGACAACTATAGGTGATGGAAAAAGAGTTGACCTATGGGCGAATTATGCCTGTGTACTTACGTCAAACTGCCTCTGAGCCCCAATCTCAAGACTCACCAGTTCGGTTCCCTCGATAAACCTTTAGACTAGATATTTAAATTTGATGACTGAAGAAATAAAACTTCAGATTGATCGATACTAGACATCCAAGTGAATTGTGAGATGTGGAATGTACTTAGACGGATGGGCATACCTGAACATCTCAATGTCCTGATGCGTAACCTATATTTAGGACAAGACGCCAATGTTAAAACTGAGCATGGTGAAACAGAGTGGTTCCCTATTAGTAAAGGTGTGCGACAAGGCTGTATACTTTCGCCTTTCTTATTCAATCTCTATGCTGAGTATCATGAGGAAATCTGTATTGGATGAGTCACCTCATGGTTTTAAGATTGGTGGATTGAATATAAACAACTTGAGGTATGCAGATGACACCACTTTGGTTGCTGAAAGCAAGGAAGTGCTCGAGGATATCATTACGAAAGTTAAAGAACATAGTGAAACCATGGGCAGGCGCGGATTCAAGGGGGGGGGGGTCACGGGGGGTGATGACCCCCCCCCCCAAACGGAGACCACATTTTTTTGCAAACTCAAAAAACGAAAACACAATAACCAGACAAATAAAACTTACGAATTTTAACTGAAAAACAGTATTTTTATTCATTTTATTCAATACTGAAAATATCTTTATTACAATTATTATGTTCTGTTACAACTTCATACCTGTTATATAAAAACGATTATTTATATAACAAAATCAACTCGTATATTTTGTTTAGCAAACCTTGTGATTACCGAATCGATGTCTATAGTGATGTCACGATGAATGTGCAGCAATGCACGGATAGAATTTGGGGCTTTTTCACACGGATAGGAATTCGGGGCTTTTTTTCACACGAAAAGTTTTTGCCGACGTCCAAACTGCAAGCTTGGTTGTCAATTTAAGCTGTGACTTTCTCCCTTTGTCGGTACCAACTCGACTTGCCGAAACTGTAACGTACCTTGATACTTTTCTCGAAGCACGATGCAAATGTCGCAAAACACGCCGTTGCAATTTGTACGATTATTTTTGGTGCGCTAAACGCATCAAATTTCTATCCATGTAGCTTGCAAAAAAAAAGTCCGGTTTTGTACGTTTGGTTATTTTGTGATTGCGTTGTTAGTGATACCATTTTTCTTAACAATTTCGATTCTGTGACCCCCCCCCCCCCCCCCCGCTAAACTCTAGATCCGCGCCTGACCAAGGGCTTGTACTTGAATATCAACGAGACAAAACTAATGACAAGAGGTTTACCATCAAACATTATGATAGACAATAAGTAAATCACAGAGGTGAATAGTTTCTGTTTATTGGGATCAACCATTAGTAGTAGCGGCTCATGCAATCGAGAGATTCGCCGAAGACTTGCCGTAGGAAGAGCAGCTTTTAAAGGCCAGGATAAGATCTTCAAGACGGGTTCAGATGTATCTTTGTCTAGTAAAATTAGAGTGGTTAAGGCACTAGTCTTTCCCATAGCTACATATGGTTGGGAAAGGTGGACCATAAGGAAATGAAAAAAGGAAAGGAAGCTTGTAGTTTAACGTGACCGTTAATCTTGAGATCATGAGCCACGGGACCTCCTTTTTACGTGGAATCCGAACCACAGGACATGGCATTTCACTTCGAAAATCTCACATGCATTGACCGGGAATCGAACCCGGACCGCCTTGGTGAGAGGCATACAGCTAGACCGCTGAGCCACCACGCCCCATAAGGAAATGAGATAGGAAGTATATTGATGCTTTTGAGCTCTGGTGTTGGAGAAGGATACTACCTATTCCTTGGACAGCCAAGAAGACAAATGTATGGGTAATTCAAAAAATAAAACCAGACCTGTCTCTTGAAGCATTGATAAGAAGATTACAGCTGTCATATTTTGGACACATTATGAGGCGTTCTGATTCGTTGGAAAATGCAATTATGCTTGGAAAGGTGGAAGGGTCTCGGAGACGAGAGCGGCCAGCATTGAGATGGATCGACTCCATCAAATCCAACATGAATATGTCACTGAAGGATCTGAAGTATATGGCTGAAGACCGAATCATATGGAGACAGTCCATGCAAGCAGTCGCTGGGAGTCAACGCCGACTTGATGGGACCTGATCATCATCATCATCAGTTTTGTTTCAGCTTCAGGGAATAACAGGGATTACAATTGGGTACCATGGTGTTGGTCGACTGAAAAGCATATTAGTTAATTAATTAATTTATTTATTTATTAACATAAATGGCATTTGCTGGTTTGGTTGGGAATCAATTAAGTGGAAACTAGGTAAGGAGTCTGGCCTATGCTGATGGCCTGGTGGTGATGACAGACTCTATGGAAAGCTTACAAGCCAACATGTTTGGACTTGATCAGAAATGTAGGGAGCATGGTATGAAGATCAGCATTTCAAAGACGAAGGTTATGTCGGTAGGGAAGGAACGCAAGAGGATAGAATGCCACGTAGGAGGAACTAATTTGGAGCAGGTGGGATATTTAAAATATTTTGTCCGTCTGTATTCTCTCAGGACTTATACCAACGTTTTGGGAAAGCTGATGTGGGTAGGATCATCAGAGGAAGACGGCTCCAGTGGATGGAACATATCGTAAGAGCTGCGGAATCTATCCCTAACAGAGTGTTCAATGCTAAGCTGTTTGGCAAACGTCCAAGGACGAGATGGAAGGATAGGGTGATGAGAACGTTGCAGCAGGTAGAACCAACATCAGTACTGGATGATGCAATGGATAGAGAAAAATGGAACGGCATTTGTAAGAAATGCTTGAGATTGTGTTCGGGATAATGCCTCCAGTGTGATTGATTAGGATAGTGTTTTGTAATATTGTATATTTGATGTGTTTGTCACGTTTCTTTGTTTTCTGTCATGGGCCTTAATGGCCTGATATGTGCAATAAATGATGATGATGATGATGATGATTCTCTCAGGATGGTCACAGTGTGGGGAAGGAAATAGAGTCGAGGTGTGGTAAAGCCAATGCAGTGAGTTCTCAGTTGTGATCTACAATATTCTGCAAGAAAGAAGTTAGTGTAGCAACGAAACATCGCTCAGTATTTAGATCGACCTTGCTGTATGGAAGTAAGAGCTGGGTAGATTGAGGATATCTGATACAAAAGCTGGAGTTAACTGATATGAGGATAGTTGGGACAAATAGATGGGAGCAATGGCAGGAAGGTGCTCGTAATGAAGAGATAAAGGCTAAGCTAGATGAAGCTGTTCGTATGAGTCGACTCAGATGGTGGGGTCATGTGAAGAGGATGAGGGAGGGGTGAATACCTAAGAGGGCAATGACCTTGGCTGTAGAGGGTAAGATAAGTAGAGGTAGATCTAGGAGGCGATGGTTAGATTCAGTGATGGACGATCTCAAAGTGACAGGTGTAGAAGCAAGGGAGGTTGATTGGTTGGTTCCTCAGTTTAGGGGCTACGACAACGCGGTCATGTAGCCACGTGTACTTTGGGTGTGTGTAGAATCTGTCTGATACCTAGTGTTAATTATGATGGCTGTATTAGTGTCTGTATCTGTTTTTTAATTCAAGTAAGGACTGCAACTTTGAATTTTTCAAATAGTTCCTACTTTTGCCGCCAAACGCCACCGTCAACGACTACTAGGCCTAGTTAAGAACTTAGCTACTTGATGCCACCGCAGTCGGCTCTTGCAATGCTAACTGCTAATAGGGGATCATAGAGGCGACTTGTTCGCAAACAGAGGCTTGCAGACTGGACTTTATGCTAATAGACAAAACAGTCTCAAATCCAAATGTATTTACTCTCCCCGTTAATCGGCAGTGAATTGGACGACCCTACGAAAACATCGTAATTCACGTCGATAAAACAAGAACATGGCTCTAAAAAAGATGATTGGGATCTAGGTTCGATTTGACCAAAAAGAAATATGCCGGAGGTTACGAGATCTCGAGTAGTCTCAGGGGTGGTTAAAAGGATAGATCAACCCTTCCTTGGATCCGAATCAACTCCATAAATCAACAAAATCAGAAGAAAAGAAAATCTTAAAAACCAGTATCCATTTATTGTGATGCTCATAAACCAACAAGCAATAAAACTTATCATCCAAGAGCCTATCCTGCTTCGGAGATGTAAGACTTGCTCTGGATTTATCAGACGTTGAGTAAATGTCAACTGACAATAAAGATTAATGGGCCAATAAAACTCCTCAGTCCTAAGCTTCGATATAATTCAAATTACGAGATACTCAAGGAAGAGTAAAGAAGATGATTTAAATACAAGTTAGACACTGTCTCATTTGACTACAAAATTAATTAAACACTCTGAATGTCTGTCAGGTGGTGTTTCAGATCATAAATACATTCTATCATCACTTGAGTTCATCAGGAAAATTAAATAAATATATTGCCCTAAATTGACATTGTGTAGATCTTAAATATTTCAACCAAAAAATATTTATCCACAGCATTTTTTATTCAAGTTTATCAAAGTTTGATCTTATTTAACCGTTGTTAGAGGCTTTAAGGCGGCAATGAAACGTAACACTCGATTAAATGTTATTCAACTGTTTATTTATCGCAAAATACAAGAACTGATTAAAAGTATTGTTGCAGAGAACAGATCAAAAACGAACTGAAAAAGAAAAGTTAGTTGAGGGCGCTGGTGCGCCTCGCAAGCAGGGTGGTGGTAGTTACCGACGGATGTCGATTTCACCAACAACCGTCATGCGGATGCGGTTAACAGTCGTGCGGATGCGGGGCGGATGCGGATAATGTTTTGTTTTTTCCGCGCATAGGGTCACCTGTGGATTGCAGACAGATGATTTTTGGTGCGTGACCAAGAAAGTGCTCCGAAATATCCGAATTGTGTGATTGTATAGCCTATACGATCGTGATCATGGATGACCGTGTGTGCTACGGCCATATAGTCTAGGTATAGTGTCGCCGTACACCGGGCGTGATTGTTATCGGAGTATCAAGTGAGAATATAATTACGAGTCGCCAATATTATACCGGGCGTGTTTACTATGTCAGACGGCGGGGTTGACGTGCATAATTGTGCAAACGCATATTGGCTTGATAACGAAAGGACAGGCCCATCGCAACATAGCCTTAAATGTGAGCTACGGTACGGCATACTTCGTGCAGAGAACACTCCAGAACAAGCGAGGCACTTATCATTGAAGGAGAACTAGCTGATGCAATTTATAATTCGACAATACACACGCAGTTTATGAACAGCTGTGAAGGCTGTTAACCCGTGAGAACTGGATGCCTGAGTATACTCTGCCCTTCTCACGTGTTGTTATCACCACTTCACCCTTTTGCGTGGAAAACTTCATTCCATAGGATGACACTACTTCCTCCCATGCATTGAGTTGCTCCTGTACATCCCTTTCCTTGTTTCCCCTGATCATCATTTCTTTCTCCCCAATATGCTGTGCTACCTTCTGCATCTCTTCGTCCATCACCATTACAAAGAGCAAGGGCGAGAGGGCACTTCCATGCTTTAGACCAGGGGTCTCCAAACTACGGCCCGGGGGCCACATCCGGCCCGCGGACAGATTTTGTCCGGCCCGCGGAGAGCTAGCATACTTGAAAACTCCTTTTAGAGAACATATTTTTTATAGCAAATTAAATTTAGTTTACTGAAGTATTCTAATTTTATGTTGAATAATTATTAATATGACATCTACATTGATATGGTCATGGGCTAACTACTCATAACATTGTTGTAGGCTTATTGTTATTGTTTTTGTGATAAGTTGGATAAAGAAACACAGAATTGTAATGAGTAAAGACATGTATACCATGCAGACATATGAAATACTAATGAGATTTATGTAATTGAGATTTTCCACTGACAATAGTTTGTAGTTGTGGACTAATTTTACTTGTACCAATTCTTAAAAGAGATTTAAGATGCTCATCAGTTAATTTAGATCTGTAAACATTTTTTGTGTACTTCATTTTGGAGAAGGTCTTCTCACACAAATAAGTAGTACCAAAAACAGAAAACAGCCCACGAGCAAATTTATGCAAATTATCAAATTGTGTCAGTGGAAGACTCTTATAAAATTCCAACAAAGATGAGTTTTGATATTTGTTCTTAATTATATCACTGCACTGTAGTTCAATCATTTCCATTTGAAGTTCCGGGGCTAGGGTTTCAATGTCAGTATCAAAAGGATCCTGAAAAATCTTAATTTGAGTGGAAGACACCAGAACTCTCTCGAACCAACGAGATTACTCTGTACGTGCTATTAGCGCCATCTGTTAGCGATAGAAGGTACTACCTATTTCCGCTTGTGTCCACCAGATGTCGTGTCACGTTACTCCTCATGGCTCGTTCTCTACGACTAATCTAGAAATTACAGATAATGACAGGAAAATTAATAATATGCAGTGTTGCCGTTTTGCGGACTTTAGTCCGATTTGCAGCCTTTTTTCAACGTTGCGTACTTTTTCGGACTTTTTTTTATCAGTGGACTATTTCATTTTTTACCACCGGCAACAATGATAATATGGTTTTGGCCCTCGGAACTTACTGGAGTAATCAGTATGGCCCTAAGGCTGGAAAGTTTGGAGACCCCTGCTTTAGACCATTAGTCAACTCGAACCATTCTGTTCTTTCCATACCGACTTTCACACAGTTTCTGCTTCCCTCATATACATCTCTCTGACTCTCATCACTATTTCTTCCGTTATTGCTTTGGCTCTCATCGCTTCCCATACTCTGTTTCTTACGAAACTGTCGTATGCCTCCTCAATGTCCATAAAGGCCAATATGAAACAGTAAATCTACTATGGAATTGACCAAAATAGGACGTTCAAATGGTAGACAATGAAACAGGAACATGACGGGTCGATCATCACTTAGCCAGCTTTTACAGCGTTGCCACATACTCCCAAAAATACATATTTTCCACGCCATAATACATCACAGATTACTAATGATATCGCGTCAGGAGTTGGCAGTCGGGTTTGAACTGCATGGGTCTTCCCGCTCACTGCGTATCGCGCATTCCAAAAACATTCACTCAGCACATTCCTTCTTTCGGTGGCTGAGTGTCGCCTGCTGCAATGACTACCATTGGCATGCGGCAAGCCGATATATTTAACTTAGGAATATGCGGGCCGCGCATGCGTACTGCAAGACCCCCCCCCCCGCACCCCGTCGCAGCGTGTTCAACTGCCAACTCCTGCCGCGATGACAGTATGTTGGGCACAGTATGTTTGTTATTAACATATTTGTTTACCATATATGATACAAGAAGCACGGAAGGCTTCACTTAACAGCGGTGCCAGTGGCCAGCTACCAGGCACGCGCATGCCTTCCACCAGTCAACCAAACTCGGGCCGCAGATTGCACGCAGGTCAACCTAACGAGGCGAGCTAACCAGGGTCACTAAACTTTCATCAATGAGAGTCTAAAGTGTCAGCACACAGATAAGAAGGTAACATAAACAACAGCGTCCTGCAAGATTTAATTAAAGAAGCACAGATGTGTTTTATTACTTGGAAGACTTGATGACCTCACGTCACCAGTTAAAGGTTAGAACTTACCTTTTCACAGAAGATGCTGAAAATGTTCTCCTTCGGCTGACGGACAGTAACTTTGAAAGTTACATTATGTAGCTACTCCTGCACCCCACTGCGTGTTTACTGTGATTAAACGAAGCACGGACCTGAGCCCGTTTGATGTTCAATTGTGAGTTAATTTAAAATACATAGTGTACAGATCAATTACCCCCACTCCAGTGGAGCTGGAGAACAATATACAGCAGCAGATATCCCTCACAACAGAAGGGAATATTACAACGTGTAAACGCTAATTTATTTACACGGTACAGCGCCTGTCTGTCAGCTGAAGGAGAACACTCTCAGCATCTCCTGTGAAAAGGTAAGTTCTTTAGTCATGATTTGCTGGTGAATTTACTATTAATTAATGAACTCGGTTACGGTTGCTACCTGCGCGCAATCTGCGGCAGAGTTTGGTTGACTGGCGGAAGGTGCGCGTGCGCCTGGTAGCCGGCCGCTGGCCTCGTTCTAGCAAACGAATCACCCTGTATCCTCGTAACGAAATGTGTAATCTCCCGCCCACGCATCTACGAGAGGCACCCATGTGGTTTATGCTCATCAATTACACGCAGTTATCGTATTTATGGCAGGGTCATTCTCCTTATCGTCCACATACTCACATGAAAATTGAATAATGTTTGTGGATACATTGCAATGATCTACAGATTATAGCACTCTTCGAATCAAGAAAGCCGTAAAATTATCAAAGTGACTTAACATCGGCTTCGGTGGCGTAGTCGGTAGCATGCTGAGCTTCTATGCCCAAGATAGCGGGTTCAAACCCGGCCGTAGCCGTCGGATTTTTTATGAGCGTTAAAAATCCCTCAGTATGCCTTCCTTCGGAGGGGAAGTAAAGCCGGCGGTCCCATGTCATAGATTTATGGCATGTTAAAAAACGTTCCACTAATTACACCTGTGTGAAGCTAAATTGGATAGGTTAAGAATGTAAACAGCGCTCTTAGGTTTCTACGTTCGTTGCCAAGAGCCGACTGCGGTAGCGTCTAGTAGCTAAGTTCTGAACTTGGCTTAATAGTCGTTGACGGTGGCGCTTGGCGGCAAAAGTAGGAACTATTTGAAAAAT
This sequence comes from Meconema thalassinum, assembly GCA_946902985.2. Classification (NCBI taxonomy): domain Eukaryota; kingdom Metazoa; phylum Arthropoda; class Insecta; order Orthoptera; family Tettigoniidae; genus Meconema; species Meconema thalassinum. The sequence continues at coordinate 17,630,293 of OX336392.1, forward strand.
TCTAAGTTGCAGTCTGTACTTAAATTAAAAAGAAAACCACACACACTAATACAGTCATCACAATTAACACCGGTTATCAAACAGATTCTACACACACGGGGCTACATGACCGCGTTGTCGCAGCCCCTAAACTTAAGAACCAAGCAACGAACCATCGGAGTGTCAGTTAACGTTGAGTATGTGCGTAAGCGCAGTAGCTACACTACGCCCACTGCGCTCGGTGTCATGCTGGCCCTGAGGTCGATCTTGAGTTGACGAGGACCACAGCGACCATTGGATACAGGTAAGTTATTACCACTGATGTCCACACTTCTATGTGACTTATATTTACTAGTCTCGCTAAGCAAATGCCGGGATGTTACCTTATTCAATTTCCTGGCATCCACTCTTTTTTTATTTCAGGGGGGGGGGGGGGAGGTTTCCCGCACCCCCCGCGTGGCACCGGACCTTACTACTGGTGCCTCCGACATGCAGTTAGTCTACACAGTAGAAGAGAAAGCATAGGGGTTTGGAAAAGGATTGCCCTTTGAGGCTTAGCGCCTGTCCGATCGCGGTCGCGATTTACCAGGCATCATGGGTATATATTAACATTGGTATATTTTACATATATGCTCGTATAAATATGTGCATATATGTAAGGGTAGGATTGTAGGGCCAAGGAAAACCGCGTATGCAGAAAGGAAAGATTGCCTACACGTAAAACCTGGCGGCTTGGTTATTGCCACATGCAAGGATAATGTGGGTATGGAAATGAGTAGGTTTTGTTAGTACGGGAGGTGTATCATGCAACAGTTGCAAAATCAGTTTCCTCGCCGAGATTAGTATATGTGGGAATCAGTTGGCTTGGTACTGCTGGGACTAGCGCGCGAACTGCACGTCCGGGGTTAGGTTCGGAGCACAGTCCGGCCTAGAGCGTCCTAGAACCAAGTCTCCGTGATCCGGAGAGGGGAGCCACGCCTTCTCTCGTGTCCTGGACATAGCTGATGGTTGTTATCAATCACTCCGCCTCTGCATACAATCGTCCTGAAACTATAAGCTAATGATTAATAGTCCTTCCCTTGGCTATCCTTTTGGCAAGCCAGGGGAAGGGTTTTATAATTTATTTATTTTTGCCTTAATCTAAACTTAAGCTGAAATAAACAAACTGAAACAGACAGACAGACGTACACATACACTACTCCTGGCCCTGATATTTATAGTTGCACAGACACCAATAGTCACCATAAACCGTTTCCTCACCGCTGAAACACACGGTGAAAGGGTAGCGGTCCTCCAATGAGCAACCTTCACAAGGGAGCCTCATCAACCCCTCTAGCAGTTCGTTCATCGCTATTTTTAGCCTATTTTCATCTATGAAAAGATAGGCTTATGAGATCACCTTTTTTCGTGTATGTGTGTGTTTCCCCCTAATAAAATATAAACGGCTAGAACGATTTCAATGAAACTCAGTTAGGTTATAGAGCCGTTTTAGCCGACCACGACCGTGCCCTTCAAATTTTCTTACGTCTCACAAATCTAACATGGCGGCTGTACGAAATATTTTACCGGCATTCTATATCTCCCAAACTATTACTGATATCACCGTGAACTTCTGTACGATGATAAAGGGCACTACTAAACGTTTACCTATGTGACCTCCAAAAATCTGTTAACTATAAAACGAACATGGCGGCCAAGCGAAGTTGAAACATTTAAATAGACTTTTCTCGCGATTTAACCATCCGATCGCAGTGAAACTTGGTACAGCAAATGTTTATACACATTGAAATGCACTGACATACAATTTAGTTCAATTGTTTACATAACCTCAAGATGGCGGCTGTGCGACATTTTAAAATTACATTTTTATTTATTATGTCCTAATCATGAGATTGACGTCAACGTTTGAGTAATAAACCTACGCAATAATCGTCATCTAATATTACACAACTCTATGGCTTACGTAGGCCTATATAACAAGAAGTTCCGTGACGAACTAAGGAGCCTTCTTTTCTTAAAATTTAAGATTCATGCCAATGATTAATATATATGGATCTATCTAGAATAATGACGAAATTAAGTTGGTAATATCGAAATTTCTAATTAGTTCGAAATACTGTATACCTGGCATAATGTAGCCTAATAGAGAACTACAGTTGGCAGCCCTGGTGACTGAATATATTCTTAGTTCCATCTCTTAAGGTACAGAATACAAAATTTGGTTGAAGTCCAACGGATAGCATGGACGTTATATGCAGTTAAACATTGGATCTATCAGCGCGCGTAAAATCATGTTGGCAACAATGACATACATGTATTGGTCAGAAATAATCTGAAATAATATGATCTATTGTTGTGTCAATTTTGAATGAAATCCATTAGTTAGTATATAAGTTACATGCATTTTAAAATTGGACCTATCAGCAGGCTTAGAATCATGTTGGCAGCACTGACGTATATTAGTTACTCCAAATTAATCCAGAATGCCAGGTACTATACGTGTGCAAAGTTTAGAGCTATTGGCTTGCATACTTTCTGATATATTGATATTAGGGTAACAAAAATAGAGACAGTATTTATTAAAAGTTGGCAGCTCTGGTTACTTTTAAGAATCGGCATATACATATCTGTTATGGTACACATAGCACACACGAAATTTGGTTGAAATCCAATTGATAGTATAGAAGTTACTTGTATTTATAGTTGGACTTCTCAGCAGGTTTAGAATCATGTTGGTAGCACTGACGTATATAAGTTACTCCAAATTAATATGGAATGTCAGGTACTATACGTGTGCATAGTTGAAAGCTGTCGGCTTGCATACTTTCTGATATATTGGTATTTGGATAAAATAAATTGATAGCATTTATTAACAGTTGGCAGCCCTGGTGGTTCTTAAGAATACGCTCAGTCATATCTGTTTATGTACACATAGCACATACGAAATTTGGTTGAAATCCAATTGATAGTGTAGAAGTTAAATGCATTTAAAATTTGGACCTATCAGCAGGCTTATATTCATTTTGGCAAGACTGCGATATATGGCCTCCTGGAAATTAAACTGCAATATTATTATCTATACGTGTGCCAATTTTGAAATAGCTCCTATTCATACCTTCCAAGATATCCAACATGGAGCTCAAATTTCAATTGCGATTTTTGAGCAGTTGGTAGCACTGACATCATTTTCAAATCTGGCCGTGAGGTATTCAGGTATAGATCTTTACTCTTACCAAATTTTGTTTCGATTGCTCCAGCGGTTTAGGAGTTGATAAGGGGGGACACACACACAGCCAGACAGACAGACAGACACACATTTGCCCTATCTCATGTCTACTTTTTCCTCATTTTTGCAAAATGTGAAAAGTAGGCTAAAAATCCAACATGGTGACCATCCGAAATATTTGGACGGTTTTCAATATCTACGAAACTATTATAGCAATCAAACAGACATTTTGTATGTTGATAGAGGCAGTTAACAGAAGTAGGATATATGAAAATAGGCTCTGTAGTACTTCACGGAACTACTTGTATTTTTTTTGTCGCGTAGCCTCCCGAGAGGCAGAGTGCAGGTCTTTGTAGCCGACCTGCGCGCCAAGATGAGAGATGGAATGGATGAAGATCAATGAAACTGGGCAAGGATGTGGAAGGAAGCGGCCGTGGCTTGCCAGCATTTGCCTGGTGTTGAAAATGGGAAACCATGGAAATCCATTTCAAGGACGGCCGATGGTGGGGCTCGAAACACACGTCTACCGAGTCAGCAGACAGCTTGGCCCCATGTCCTAACGCTGCGCTTTAGCAAGCGTAGCCACCGCTGTCGGTCGTTTATCGTTGAAACACAGGGAAACCAACCGCATTTGTTGGAGGTTACAGCAGACGATCTCAAGCGAGCCAAAGAGATCTCCATTCTTCAATTCAAATTATGTTGCACAAACCGGAATAATAGTGTTTTCATTGATGGCTTCGGTGGCAAAGTTGGTAGCATGCTGAGCTTCTATGCCCAAGATCGCGGGTTCAAACACGGAAAAAGTCGTCAGATTTTTAAGAGCGTTAAAAATCCCTCAGTATGCCTTCCTTCGGAGGGGAAGTAAAGCCGGCGGTCCCATGTCATAGATTTAGGGCATGTAAAAGAACCTTCCACTAACTACACTTGTGGAAGCTAAACTTTTTAAGTTAGAATTGATGACGCTATATTAGTTCCAACGTTCGGCGCCAGGTGCTGGCTGCGATGTCATCTAGTTGCCAAGTGGACATCTAGGTATTGTGGACGGTAGCATTTGGTACATAAAGTAGGAACTACTTGAAAAATTAATCGTCTGCAGTCCTTACCTGAATCACAGATAACACACACTAATACAGTCATCACAATTAACACCGGTTATCAGACAGATTCTACACACACCCAAAGTACACGGGGCTACATGACCGCGTTGTCGCAGCCCCTAAACTGAGGAACCAACCAGTGTTTTCATTACAATGTTCACAGTCAGAAGTTTCATAACATAACGATAAACATAATTGGACAACCCTGTTTTATGAAATAAGCTAATCCACTCGACTGTCCACACGTAAATGTATCTGATCTGCGTGAGTCATGGCTCACATCTAGTGGGCAACTACGGGACCCTAGCTGAGTACGGCATTGCTTCCATTTGCTTGCGCTGGGCTCCTCTCCGTTTTCTTTCCTGTCTTGGTCAAATCTTGTTCTCTTCCGACCCCGACGGTATTAGGGTATCCGAGGTATAGGGAGTCTCTTCCTTTCCCGCCTTAATTGGGCCTTGTCTCATCTTTTCTGATACCCTCCTTCTGCGAGGGGTCAGCCTTCTTTTTCTTTTCATGTTATCTCCTGCCCTCTGAACAAGGCCCTCAAGGATGCACGGTGTGTGTAGCCCCACCACTTCTGGTGCACCCTGTATATTGCTACACCCATAAGGGCTTACGGCTGGTGAGTTTGGGAGTTGGTGACCCCGAGGAATTCCTGAACTGGGTCCGTTTTTTTTCCTTTTTCCACTGACTCTGGGGCGGGCCCTCTCCTCTATCCCTTTCCTATCTGCCTTTCATGGCTCTCCTTCCTTGCAAGTCCCACGACATTTATTTCCTTCCTGTCCTTTATTTGCCTGATCCGTTAATTGTTTACCATTTCTTCTTCTAGTATGTAAGTCTGTAGTTAGTATTAGTTATAGTTTTCATTCTCATCTCATCTTTCACTATCACCCACACCATAAGGGGCTGATAACCTAGACGTTAGGCCTCTTAAAACATAAATTATCATCATCATCATCAAAAATTTTCTTGGTCCGTCTGTCCTCGTGCATCCTATTGTATGTGTCCACAAAATTTTGCTGTTCTTTTCCTGATGGTGTTTGTAATCATCTCTGTGTGTTTGTATAGTTCTATTGTCGGTCTCTTTATCCACATTCCCTCCTTCTGAACTGGCCCGTAGATCTTTCTCAGTATTATTATTATTATTATTATTATTATTATTATTATATTCGATTTAAGGGTGCTCGAGCACTTGGTATGGCACTAGGGTGGTGTTCACAATCTCAAAAAGGTTGAGAATGGCTGAGTTACAGTTACTACACAAAGCCACTACACGGGGCTGATGATCATGACGTCCCAAACCCTTAAAATGAATCTACAAAAACAACAAATAAATACATCTCGCGCTGGGTAAGTTACCGTTTGAAAGTAAATAAAATTTCGCACAGCTGACATCTTGAAGTTATGTAAACAATTGAACTAAATTAGATGCCAGTGCATTACTATGTCTATAAACATTTGCTGTACCAAGTTTCATTGCGTTTGGATGGTTAAATCGAGAGAAAAGTCTATTTAAATGTTTCGACTTCGCCGCCATGTTTCTTTTGTAGTTTTTTAGTTTGTAGGTTTTCGAAAGTCACATAGGTGAGCTTCTAGTAGTGCTCTTTATCACCGTACACAATTTCAGGGTGATATCACTAATAGTTTCGGAAATTTAAAATGCCGGTGAAATTTTTCGCACAGTCGCCATGTTCGATTGGTGAGAAGTAATAAAATTTGAAGGGCCGAAATAGTACTATGACCGTACGGAGTTTCATTGAAATCGCTCCAACCGTTTAGAATATATTAGGGGACACACATACATACGCACACTCGCACAAATGAAAATAGGCTAAAAATAACAATGATGTTACCATAACAGTTACTTTAGTTAGTTATTGAGGTTTTAAGGGGCGGAAAGCAAGGTCATCTGCCCCTAAAATCGTTACTTTATGTGACAAATGATAAGTAACTGGGTTACGGGTACACTGGTCGAGGTAAGTCATTGTTGTTTCTCCATTAGCCTATTTATGCCTATTTTGCAGTCTGACAGCAATTTGTGTTTGCAAAAGGACACAGGATAGCTATCGAGTTTATTTAAGGGGCTCCAAAATGCCCAAAATGCAATATTTTGTTTTTGCAGCATATTATTCTACAGACTTCTAGCTTCCGCACGGTACATTTACTTTCGTATATCTCATTCCTGAGGCTACTTTGGTTGATTGGTTGGTTCCCCAGTTTAGGGGCTGCGACAACGCCCCGTGTACTTTGTATGTGTGTAGAATCTGTCTGATAACAGGTGTTAATTCTGATGACTGTATTAGTGTGTGTTATCTGTTTTTTATCGTTTTAAATGAGTATGTCGGCTTTATCTGGGGTCTGACGTTACGTTACGGTGACGGGACGAAATATACCGAGAATGCACTAAGGTGTGTGACGTCATAGTACGATGTAGCAGCCGAGTACCTAGAAGGCAGTGTGAGAACAATCAAGTAGGCAGTGAAGAAACAAAATAGAATCTTGAAACTCTGTCCGTGCACTGCCTTCTTGGTACTCGGCTGTTAGCATTTAAAATGATATAAAGTCCAGTCTTTCAGACTGACTATCCGTGTCTTTTTTATTCAAGTAAGGACTGCAGACTTTTGAATTTTTCAAATAGTTCCTACTTTTGCCGCCAAACGCCACCGTCAACGATTACTAGTTCAGAACTTAGCTACCAGACGGCACCGCAGTTGGCTCTTGGCAACGAACGTAGGAACCTAAGAGCGTTGTTGTTGACATTCTTAACTTATTCAATTTACCTTCACACAGGTGTAATTAGTGGAATGTTCTTTAACATGCCTTAAATCTATGACATGGGACCGCCGGCTTTACTTCCCCTCCGAAGGAAGGCATACTGAGGGATTTTTAACGCTCTTAAAAAATCTGACGACTTCGGCTGGATTCGAACCCGCGATCTTGGACATAGAAGCTCAGCATGCTACCGACTACTGTACCTGAGGCTACTTTCCTTATAAATCAAGTACAGCTATAAGTTCCCATCGTTGCAGCTAGATCGCAGTGTGTAAGCAATTTCCAGTATGTTCTAATAGACTACTCAATTGTATTAGAGTTGAAGAAATTAGCATAAATTTGATTTTGTTATTAATTATTTATTTATTTGCGGCATCTCTCCCGAGCACCCCCAGGGGCTCAAGACTAGTAGGACACGAACTGTAGGGGCTGACCAAGATTAGAATATGTTAAACAGATTGCCTCGGATGTGTGGAGTGGTAGCTACGTAGAGAAGAAACTATTAGCTCAGCACAGGGAGCCATGGAGCGCTGCATCAAACCAGTCAAAGGACTGAAGACTCAGACAACAGCAGTGGCTATTGCACCCTGAGTGTTTTCAATGCAGTGTGTGAGATTAGGTCACTCAGCCACCTGGCGGCTATTTCTTTGTTTATTTGTGTGGCGTGTCTCTGTGCTCACGGTATCACATGATCTCATCAGCTTTCAAAATAGGCTATTGGGCATATGGCATACTGGACAGAGTTTGTCGTGTGCCCTATATTTAGCCTACACGCAGTCATCTATCATTCAACCTTACAGAAGGGTAGCTCATTTCATACGTGGAGGGAGGAAAAACCTGTTTCATTCTCACAGCTTTGACAGAGAGGGTGACAGTATTCCATTCCAGTGTTGTGAAAGGAAGTATGGGAACACGGTTCGTTGTCGCTTGTGCTCGAGGGCTCACGTGTACGTGTGTGAAATAGCAAACCAATGAATCCAATGTTACTACAAGAAATATGGATATACCTGTAGTGTTCCAGGTTATGGTAAGTTGAATGCACACTTTTTACGCATGGGTAAATTGGCAATGTCTACGAAGTGTAGTGACGGTCTGAATTAGGTCGATGATAACCTCATGAAGAAGAATTGTAATAAAATGCAGGTGTTCCAACTCATTAAAGGGAGGATATAGGTACGTCAACGCAAACGCGGAACACTACGAGGCCCGAAGGGCCGCGCTATCAATCCTCCATAGGTCTGGACGAAAATATTGCTCTACTCAAAACCATTGGTGCCGAATGCATGGGGTTGGCATTATGGACTCCTTCACAAACATTCACAAAGATGGACGGCAGAGTAGCAATTTCAGCTATATAAGTCTTGCTCCTATTAGGGTGGGATGGTGTGTCTACAGCAACGAACGAGTGAACATCTATTACTATATCGTCTCCAGTTACCATTACTACAGTTATTTTGGCCAATTTCATTACTTACAATTTTTAGCCTACTTTTCACATTTTGCAAAAATGAGGAAAAAGTAGACTTATGAGATCGGGCAAATGTCTGTCTGTCTGTCTGTCTGTCTAGCTGTGTGTGTGTGTGTCCCTATCAACTCCTAAAGGGCTGGAGCAATCGAAACAAAATTTGGTAGGAGTGAAGATCTATACCTGAATATCTCACGGCCATATTTGAAAATAATGTTAATGCTACCAACTGCTGAAAAATCGCAATTGAAATTTGAGCTCCATGTTGAATATCTTGGAAGGTATAAATGGGAGCTATTTCAAAATTGGCACACGTAAAGATAGTAATATTGCAGTTTAATTTCCAGGATGTCATACATGGCAGTGTTGCCAAAATGATTATAAGCCTGCTGATAGGTCCAATTTTTAAATGCATATAACTTCTACACTATCGATTGGAATTCAACCAAATTTCGTATATGCTATGTGTACATAAACAGATATGACTGAGCGTATTCTTAAGAGCCTCCATGGCTGCCAACTGTTAATAAATGCTATCAATTTCTTTATCCAAATACCCATATATCAGAAAGTATGCAAGCCGAAAGCTTTAAACTCTGCACACGTATAGTACCTGACAATCTATATTAATTTGGAGTAACTTATATACGTCAGTGCTACCAACATGATTCTAAGCCTGCTGAGAGGTCCAACTTTAAATACATGTAACTTCTATTCTATTAATTGGATTTCAACCAAATTTCGTGTGTGCTAGGCCGATTCTTAAGAGTAAGCAGGCCTGCCAACTGTTAATAAATACTGTCTCTATTTTTGTTACCCTAATATCAATATATCAGAAAGTATGCAAGCCAATAGCTCTAAACTTTGCACACGTATAGTACATGGCATTCTAGATTAATTTGGAGTAACTAATATAGGCCTACGCCAGTGCTGCCAACATGATTCTAAGCCTGCTGATAAGTCCAATTTTAAAATGCATGTAACTTCTATACTAACTAATGGATTTCATTCAAAATTGACACAACAATAGATCACATTATTTCAGATTATTTCTGACCAATACATGTGTGTCATTTTACGCGCGCTGTTAGATCCAATGTTTAACTGCATGTAACGTCCATGCTATCCATTGGACTTCAACCAAATTTTGTATTCTGTACCTTAATAGATGGAACTAAGAATATCTTCAGTCACCAGGGCTGCCAACTGTAGTTCTCTATTAGGCTACATTATACCAGGTATACAGTATTTCGAACTAATTAGAAATGTCGATATTACCAACTTAATTTCGTCATTATTCTAGATAGATCCATATAGATTAATCATTGGCATGAATCTTACATTTTAAGAAAAGTAGGCTCTTTAGTTCGTCACGGGACTTCTTGTTTAAACACTCGTTCTCCTGTTCTGTAGCGCCACCCAAATATTTGATTGATACAATGTTTGGAAAGGTCCTACGCTGAGTTTACTCTGAAATTCGTAGTGTTCGCTTTTTTTTTTGCTCCGAATATAGTTGTTTAATTTTGAGGGACTTTGACATCGTGGTCATTTAGCCTCGCGTATTTGGGTGAGTTTGGAATAGTTTGGATAAGTTGACATAATTGTATTCCATATTAGTGCAGTGTATCATTTGTGTATTCGCCACGCGAGATATTATAATACAGTTAGGGCACTAGCTTAAATAGGAGCAGTTTATTTAGAACAATAACAACAAAATAGTATCGACAACATTCCTCAAGTTATTCTCAATAATAATTCAATAGATCACATACTGAATGCCATGCTAATTTTCAAACCACGGGGGGGGGGGGTGCTTTGTGACCACCACAATACATTCTTTGTGGTTTGCATTGTCCTTTAATCAATATATCTTGTATTTTAAACATTAAATGAACCTTAGATGGCAAAAATATAACTTAACCAATCTTTACGAGAGGGTTTCCTTCCTTTATATCACTTTCACAAGGCTAAATATTGAAAATATATATAATTTGATTTACATACCTTCTGGGAGCTTATGGGAGTTCATTTTCAATTTGCATCGGCATTGCTGCGCTGGAAATAATTGCTTTTACTACCGATAACAGTTAATTCTCACGAGATTCCGCACCATCTTACATTCACGTCACACGCTACGTCATACCCGTTGTCAATGTTGCCAACATGTCCAATACAAAATACACCACACGACATGAAATAAAAGGCAAAACTATTGGCCTGGATAAAGATTATTGATGCGTGACTTCCCCCCACTGTGCGTGACAAAAAACAGGGGGGGGGGGGGCGCTATGAAAATATTGGTCTAGGCAAAACCATTGGTCTGCCGGATGCGATATAGTACCGAATGCGTGTGGTTGGCATTACTGACTCCTTGAAAAAGATGGATGCCAAAGTCGCAATTTCAACTATATAAGTAGTGATCCTGCCTCCGTGGCTTAGGCGGCAGCACGCCGGCCTCTCACCGCTGGGTCCGTGGTTCAAATCCCGGTCACTCCATGTGAGATCTGTGCTGGACAAAACGGAGGCAGACAGGTTTTTCTCCGGGTACTCCGGTTTTCCCTGTCAAAATTTCATTCCAGCAACACTCTCCACTATCATTTCATTTCATCTGTCATTCATTTAATCATTGCCCCAGAGGAGTGCGTCAGGCCTCGGCAGCCGGCACAGTTCATATCCTCGCCGCTAGATGGGGGCTTCATTCATTCCATTCCGGACCCGGTCGGAGACTGGAAGCAGGCTGTGGATTTTCATTTTCAAGTAGTGATCCTATTTGGTACGGCTGGGTGGGTCTCAGACAGCGGAGGAGAATTACTACATCATCTCCAGATATTTTCCCGACTGCTGATTCAGGTGAATTCGTTAATTTCAGTAGTTAAAAATGTTATCATTTTAAATGATCTTGTCGACTTCGTCGTTACGCTGGGGTCTGGCGTTACGTTACGGTGACGGGACGAAATGTACCCAGATGCACTGAGGTGTGTGACGTCATAGTACCGCTTGGTGCATGTGTTCCCCGACAATCTCTACTGGGCCGATAACCTAGATGTTAGGCCCCTTAAAACAACAATTATCATCATCATCATCATCTCTACTTCGTTAGTATAAGACAAAAATCCCCGATTTTTGGATGTCACGGGTAATCTCGAGAACCACTGGATAGATTTTGAAGCGGTTTTCACCCTTCTGTAAAGGATATCTCGAGGAAAGATTCTGTAGAAAATAATTTATGTATGATCAAAGGAAGCCAAGCAGTAACGATTTCAGTGAAAAAGTCGAAAACCAACTTGGCGTCCGTGCGCTTCTTAAGCTTACGCTGGGCAAACCGTTAAAAATATCAATATACTATGAGCGTAAGAATTGGTCAGCATGAAAAGTTCTACAAAAAAGTCCGTGAGAGCATATCTCTATCTTCAATACATCGCCCACTATAAGTGTTTTTAGACTGGGTGGAAGGGGCACGTCCCCGCGCGCTCTGGTGAGCGTGCGGCATCCCGCGCGCTTGACCTTGTTTTGCCCTTGGTTTGCACTTGCCGTTCGCGAGTAATTTGAAACAAGATAAGCAAGATAAGTATTATGCAGATAATTTTCTAACATGCCAAGAGTCTCCAGCCTTTCTAGCATTTTTCAGCATTTGTAGCATTTAAAATGATGCAAAGTCTAGTCTTTCAGACTGGCTGTCACTTTTTTTTTATACAAAGGAAACCCTCTTGTGAAGTTTAACCATTAACAACAGTTGCAAACAAAATCAAAAAATCATGAAAGAGAAGTTCAGATTATTCACTGATCCTACTCTTCGCTATATTTAACACACGTGGAACTGTTCTTTACTGTACCTCTTGCAACCAGAACAAATTATGGAGGATTTGTTAATTTTGTTGTACTTTTGCCCTTACCACAGTGCACAGTATGACGAGACACACGAATTACCAACGGTGGAAGGGGGGGGGGGGGGTTTCTCCGTGTCCACCAAAAGAAAATTGTTAATATCTTATACAAGAATTAAAATTGAAAAAAAAATTGTGGTTAGGTAACCGGATTCAAAATAGACAATAACTTTCTGTACAGTGAGCGTAGATGTACCCGCCCCCTCCTCGTCGGTATTGCTAGGGTTAAACTACATTATTAATAACGCAACAAACTGGTAACTACAAAACCAACATGGCGGCCACGCGAATTTGCGACTTTTAAATAGACGTTTCTCGCGACTTAATCAACCAAACGCAATAAAACTTGGCACAGTATATGTTTATACACATTGTAATGGACCGACATTAAACTTCGTTCAATTGTTTACCTCACCACAAGATGGTGGATGTGCGAAATATTTCACCGGCATTCTATATCTTTGAAACTATTAGCGGTATCACCCTGAAATTTTGTACGGAGATAAAGGGCACTACTGGAAGTTCACCTATATGACTTTCAAAAACCGGTTAACTACAAACCGAACATGGCGGCCAAGCGAATTAAACATTTTAATAGACCTTTATCGCGATTTAATGTTCCAAACGCAATGAAATCTGGTACAGGAAATGTTTATACACATTGTAATGCACTGGTATCCAATTTAGCTCAATTGTTTACATAACCTCAAAATGGCGGCTGTGCGAATTTTAACATTACATTTTTATTTCTTCTGTCGTAATCGTGCGATCGATGTGAAAGTTTGAATAATGAACCTAGGCAATAATTTTCCTTTAATGGTACATGACTCTATGGCCTATACATTTAACAATCCTACATGGCGACCATCCGAAATATTTAGACGGCTCTGAATATCTACGAATCTATTAAAGCAATCAAACTGAATTTGTTTATGTTCATAGGGTGTATGAACATAAGTTGACCTATAGGACTTTAAATAACTTGGTGATCACAAGTCCAACATGGCGGTGACGCGAACTATAAATATTCACATGGACGTTTCTCGCAATTTAACCATCCTAGTGCAGTGAAACTTGGTAGTAAATCCTTATACGAATGTTAATCCACTGGCATCTAATTTATTTCAATTGTTCCCATAACCACAAGATGGCAGCTGTGCAAAATTTTAAAATCTCCTTGTTAATTCTCGTGTCCTAATCATGCGATTGAAATTTGAATGCTACACGTACACAATAATCTTCATCTAACAGTACATAACTCTAGGACCTACATATATAAAATCCAACATGACGACGATCCGAAATATTTAGTCGGTTCTCAATATCTACGAATCTATTACAGCAATCAAACTGAAATTTTGTATGTTGATAGAGGCAATTAACATAAGTAGGATATATGAAAATAGGCTGTATAGTTTTTCACGGAACTACTTGTTTACTTTTTTATGTCGTTTGGAAAAACATTGGAAAATAGGAAAACTGTAAAAAATAAAATAAAAATAGAATCAGTTCAGGGAAACCATGGAATATCCATCGTTGAAAGTAGGCATAGCTTCACTACATCATTACTGATCATCTTAATTGTCACATGATCATAAACCCTCAATCTCTACAAAAAGTCTTCAAAGTTACTGAAATCGCTGTCAAATTCGTTCTAGTACCTTGTAATCGTGGACACATTGTTATCGTACGACCCCGCCATTTCACTGCTTATATCAGCTGATAATGTCAAACTCAAGTAGCTATCTAACCAATTCTGACAAATCCAAATGAAAAGATTCACGTAATCATTCCCAGTTTCAGGTGAGTCGTTCGTACAGGTTGTCTTGTACCTTCCTGCGACCTACCGTAATTAAATGTAAACTTATAGTACCCTGCGGAATATATCGCAAACAATACGTAAAGTAAAGGTATTAGCGCGGAATATATCGCAAACGATACGTAAAGTAAAGGTATTAGCGCGGAATATATCGCAAACGATACGTAAAGTAAAGGTATTAGCGCGGAATATATCGCAAACGATACGTAAAGTATAGGTATTAGCGCGGAATATATCGCAAGCGACAAGTAAAGTAAAGGTATTAGCGCGGAATATATCGCAAGCGACAAGTAAAGTAAAGGTATTAGCGCGGAATATATCGCAAAAGACACGTAAAGTAAAGGTATTAGCGCGGAATATATCGCAAACGATACGTCAAGTAAAGGTATTAGCGCGAAATATATCGCAAACGATACGTAAAGTATAGGTATTAGCGCGGAATATATCGCAAGCGACAAGTAAAGTAAAGGTATTAGCGCGGAATATATCGCAAAAGACACGTAAAGTAAAGGTATTAGCGCGGAATATATCGCAAACGATACGTAAAGTAAAGGTATTAGCGCGGAATATATCGCAAACGATACGTAAAGGTATTAGCGCGGAATATATCGCAAACGATACGTAAAGTAAAGGTATTAGCGCGGAATATATCGCAAACGATACGTAAAGTATAAGTATTAGCGCGGAATATATCGCAAACGATACGTCAAGTAAAGGTATTAGCGCGGAATATATCGCAAACGATACGTAAAGTAAAGGTATTAGCGCGGAATGTATCGCAAACGATACGTAAAGTAAAGGTATTAGCGCGGAGTATATCGCAAACGATACGTAAATTGAAGGTATTAGCGCGGAATATTCCGGAAAAGACACTGAAATGGTTAAACTTGTTAAGGGGAGGCTTCACTAAAATTATGAACTTCTACATTTTTCAACGAATCAGCTCTAAATATTTATCACTTACCTATGCTTTTAAGAGAAATCATCATACTGAGTTTTAGGAAAATTTACTAATTACTTTTTGAGGTATGTGTCCTTTTAGTTCAATTTACGATGCACCACGAGAGAAACTCCTTGCGTCAAAGTTTCCTTTTTCTAAAAGCTGAAATTCACAGAAATAGGCTTAATCACACACATAATTCATTGTTACTGTGAATTTTTATTGTTAAACAATATATGGAGGAGATATAAATCTTTGATTTTCTCTGAATTGAAATTTTTAAAAAAGATCAGTTCATTGCTATTTTATTCAGCAAGGAAAGGTAGTAATTTTCACTTGTCCCTAAAAATCTGAGTAACTTTAAACTCTCACATGTACCAGAAGATGTACTGAAAGTTTCGCATGAATTGGATGAGAACTGTGCCGCATTGAGCATTTTGCATGTGAAAAAAGGTTGAAAAATATAAAACCGAGAAAACGGCAATTGAAAGTGCAGGCCCATTCTCAGATAATTGTTTTGATTTTAAAAATGGCGCTCGGTGCTTTAAAAATGGTGGTACGGTGAAAGTAATTATATTTTTAGGAAGAGGAAGGACACATGATTTTTTAAGGGTAAAATCTTAAATCCTTTTTTCTTCTTAAGAAATTAAGCAAGATTTCAGTCAAACCTCCCCTTAACGTGGTTTGCTGATTATTATACAATTGTGTCTTAGTCCCTTCCTTGTGCCTTTTAAAATGGTATACCTGTCTTAGTTGGCAACCCGAACTGATCGGGAAGTTACGGTAAACAATTATTTAACAAACAGTAAATGTCTGAGCTGTGACGAAAGCCAATACGGCCACACTGAAGTGCACTGATAAGAGGACAACCGAGCAGATATGATTGTGAACTGAGAGTGAGTGTTAGTGCAGGACAGCTGTTCTCCAGCCAAGGTAAGATAACTCTGTAACAGCTTAGTGGCAGGATTGAGGAACAGCAAGAAACTTGTCAGACATCCTCGTTTTCCGGCGAAGTCCTCCAAACTGGCCTTATCTCTTTTTCTGAGGTTTGCTTAATATCCATGGTTTTACAATTTGTAGGGTGCGTGGTTTGTAACATTAACGATACATACGATATTTGCCCAAAACTTGTCAGATAGTTATCACAATGTTTTATGGCCTTTCCACAAGAATTTCGACGGTATGTGTTTGCGTTAAAACGCGAAATTGGCTAAAAATCTCTACTTACTATAAAACAAAGTCCCCGATTCTTGGATGTCGCGGGTAATCTCGAGAACTACTGGATGGACTTTGATGCGGTTTTCACCATTCTTTAAAGGCTATTTCGAGAAAGATTTCTGTAGAAAATAATTTATTTATGATCAAAGGAAGCCAAGCAGAAATGATTTCAGCATAAAAGTCGGAAAGAAACCTGGCGTCCATGCGCTTCTTAAACCCATGGCAAACCGTTAAAAATATCAATATACTATGAGAGTAAGAATTGTTCAGCATGAAAAGTTCTACAAAAAGGTCCGCGAGAGCATATATCTATCTTCAATACATCGCCCACTATAAGTGTTTTTACGTTTTCATTTCTTCCAACAATCTCCATTCAATTACTGAGGCGACAGTTGACGAGCTAGCCAGGGGTGAGCCTATCACCCCAGTTACAGCCTAGCTAGCGGGCAAGCCTATTACCCCAGATAAAGCCAGCAGCAAACTGTCGAGTCATGTTGAGTTATGACTTCAGAGAAGAGTGGTTGTGTTTGGAGTTTCCCTGGAAGTAGCCTACAACTCGACTTTTCTTTATTTCGCCTGTGAACTTTTCGTTCCGCAAAACGTATATACTGTACATTTAAAAACGTGGGAGATTTGAGGGGAAATTGCAAAGAACAGCTCAAAGCAAAGGCACATTTTCGTAATTGGTCAAAAATTATTATGATCAGAATTTACAAATTTATAAATTTTCTTCTGCTAGCAAAGATGTCTGCGTATGTATGCAAGGCTGTTTTGTGGATGAAGATTTCTCATTATTTTCAAATGAAAATCCTTTATTACCATTCAGGGTTGATTCTAGAACCATTTCAGTTTTATTGGAAGGCATAATGAAATTCTTATCATAATAGATTTCGTTGCTTGCTTACGTTTGAAGTCTATAGACATGCGTTTGTTAATGATAGTCACAGTCATAAAATTATTATTGATACTCTGTTTAGGCTCCTTAAACTATAAACTTACCGGGACAAGGCGGCAAGTACTGCTCGGGTCTACGCTCTGTGAACTTGCGGGATGAAGGGCAGAGGCAGGGAAGGAGCAGGCGAGAATTGAGAAGCTTGTCGACAGCCCGTCGTGTTACCTGACATTCTCGTCTATTCCAATACTGCTAACATAGGGCCTTTTCTGAAACCAGTGTGGCGTTGGGAATGAGTGAGTGAGTCACCGACTAATGTATTTGGTTCTGTTACTACGCAAGGACCGAGAAACCTCATCACACGTCACCACCACTACTCATAGTCTGCGATGCACATTCCTCTCAGGTCCACGCAGCTTTGACCCAAGCAGTAGCATACATACATATACAGGATGTTCCGGAATTCCTAATGCACACGTTTGGGGGCTGATAACATTTGCACATCCTCGAAGGATGTCTTCACATGTGGGAATCACACTTTAGGCATAGCGAAGGCGTACAAATATTTAGAGGTAACTCTGCAGGTCACCGGATCCACCTTCACAAGACATGTTCAGGAAAGATCAATCTCCGCAATAAAATCCACAATGGAAATCAAAAGATTTCATTGCCTCTCACTAGAAACGGCAATTTTACTTTTCAATCCAAACATTGTCCCAATAGCATCATACGCAATTGAATTCATTTGGCCACACTCGAACTACAAAAACATCAAAGACCTGGAGTCAAAGCCAGATACCTCAAGGAAACCCCGTGTGTATCGAAGTACGCCCCAACCAGATTAGTTTATCAACTGGTGGGAACAAAGACATTTATAGAAGACCTAATATTAAAAAACAACCTGATTCAATCACAAGCATGCATCAAGTTCCTGGAAGAAAGAGCCCAGAAATCAACAGAAATAGACCCCGATTTCTACCGCACCCCAGCCATGGAGGAGAAGGAATGGAGATCAGCCGACTATGAACTACGACACCTCTACACCCGAGGAGCAAAGAACAATACCAATCTCGCACTAGGCAGAGGACGAATGTCAATGATATCTGTTATGTAATAATTCTGTACACATTGTGTTTAATTCCAATAATAAATAACATTTGCATGCGGAGCTCATTCCTGGACCGCACCCCTTTGATACCATATCGATGTCAAGGTCGATTCAAATTGGTGATACTGGGTGCAGGAATGGTTGCAGAGTGGGCGTTGTGGTAACCCTTCCTGTTGCAGATTTTATGGTGGAAGCCGTGTATGGCGCGTTTTTTCTACCATGGTCCATACAGTAATTTCTGGCAGCTGCTCTCTGGTGACGAACAGAGGAATTTATCTTGTTTTTTTGTAATCTTATTGATATACTTTCTTTGGCCACATTGTTTAATTCCATTGAAAAAGGAGGCAAGGTTCCTTCGAAACGTCTGGTGGTATTTTGTTTTATTTTCGCATGGGATTAGCCCCAAAACCATGAATTATTTGAATATTTATATTCTAATTCTCATTGTGAAACCTTGGGGTATATGTCCCCTTGTCGGTAGGCCCAACCCTTAGGCAATGAAGCACATGTTAATAACACATAGTTACAAGTAGAAATAATGTAAACAATTGTACCGTAACGGCCCTCCCTATAGAACGGAGCCCCGCAGAGGCCGTGCCGCGGACAGGTCGCAATATATAGAGCATCCAGCGTTTAAAAAAGACTGTGGTTCTTATGGGCTTTTACTTTTAACGGACCCCCCCCCCCCCTACACTGGTTTTGTTATCTCACCTTTGATCATGAAGGAACTCTGAACACATATATTTTTCGTCATAAAATCTTCCTACAAGTATCTGCCGATTGATTACCTTTGATATTGCATACAATTATCGTTTATATTTCGTCTTAGTGATTTAAGAATTTTCGAGGTTAGCACGCTGGAAGGAAGAGCCTCGTCATGTGCTGCATGCTCGCCCGGAGTGGAGCACGTGCTCAGTTCCGCCGGCAACATAAGTTCTGAAGCACTATCCGTCATTGGTGTTATTGTTGTGTGTCTTGTTATATTTTCTGTTCGATCGAATCAGGGCTGCCGACAGTTGGGTTTGAACCCACTATCTCCCAAATGCAAGTCCACAGCTGCGCGCCCCTAACAGCACGGCTAACTCACTACATTATTACAAATATTAATCTAAACAAAACAACAAGAATACAATTGAAAGAAACTAAATTATAGCCTAACTAATAACAAAAAAGATGATGATCAACAGTATTGCTGATGTAAACATTGTTAACATCGTCAGCATACATCCGAGAAGGAAGGAAGGAAGGGTTGTGCTCTCGTCATCTGTCATCATTATTGCGTCATATCACAACGAAATGAATGTCGTTATTGGTTCTCTTCGCGTACGGTATCCTTAATACTGGTCTAATCCGTTAACACCTGCAAAACTGCTCCTTCCTGTGCGTGTTCTATTTCAGGTAGCTGTTGGCGTTGTGTTGTCACGCTAACTTATGAAATGACAGTACTCAAAGCGGGCGATCATAACGTATGACGTCAGCGCTACCTCTGCCTAGAGTTAGCAACACTGTCGCCATAAGGATCCACAGTCGTTTCTAAACGCTGGATGCTGTCAGAATTTATTTCATTCGCAATGCTGGCAAGATAGACTACCTTTTATCCCGTGAACATGGTTACGTAATGAACAAACTATCGAATTCTCCTAGTGGAAACTTATGTGCTCAAAAAGATGTCTTGAAGTAAATGTGTTTGTAAGTTTCAGCGACGTGCGATTTATAATTGTGGGGGAATCTCAAACAAAGGGTATACAGAAACAATCCGCTTACTCTCAGGGCCGGATTTAAGACTAAAGTCCATTTGCCGCCCCATTTGCTTAATACTTTGTTTTATACAACAGAAGGATAACGTTTATTGGCCGTTTCATAATTTTTAAACATAAATTTCATTTAGTTTAGATAAAACTACAATTTTATTGGCTTACAGAATAAATGTTATAATGAAATTAGTTGTTTTGCTTTACTTCTTTTAAGATTCGTTAAAAATGAAATTGGTTTCGAACTTAATTTATTAATTTGTTCTTGGAGATCAGTGATCACTATTTTACATATATTTTTACATTTTAATGCCAATGTGTTCAATTTGAATTAAGTTGTCCTACATGGTGAAATGAAATTACACAAAATGTAGTTAATTACTGGTTTATTTGTTGAAAAATATACAAACTTCTCTAAAACAACTCACCTCACGTCATCTTGATGTTAAATTTGCATAGCGTTCTTACGAGATTTCTTAATGGCAAACTCGTTAATAATGTCCTCATATGAAAGTGTTTCAGAAATACTAGTTCGCAGACAGTTCTTAACTCTTATAAGGCAGGAAAAACTGTAAAAGGACTAAAATATATTTTAACTAACATGTATTCTTAAATTCGTACAGAAAATATTATTAACGTGTGAAATACTTCATTTTAGCTTTTGAATGAATTGCCAAATTGTCGCCCGTGAAAATTGGCCGCTCTAGTCTGCAGCCTGTTTAGAAATACGGCCCTGACTACCCTGCAGACTCTCGAGAACGGAATATCAGTGAGGATGGATCACAGCAAGAGTACCAACATTTCCTACGTTGGTGCAATGTGTGTTTAGACAGCATTTCCAGCAACTACTCTGAATACTGGTACAACCATTGGATAACTTCTAATAACACAGGTTATCAATTGCCCCAGAGGAGTGCGTCAGGCCTCGGCAGCCGGCACAGTTCATATCCTCGCCGCTAGATGGGGGCTTCATTCATTCCATTCCTGACCCGGTCGGAGACTGGAAGCAGGCTGTGGATTTTCATTTTCAACACAGGTTATCACACAAATTCCACACACACACAAATACACGGGGCTATATGACCACGATGTCGCAGCCCCTAAAACAACAACAACAAACTCCCAATTTCCGTAAGAAGTGTATAAATAATAATTCATGATTTTTTAGGCACTGATAATAATAATAATATCGTATGGCCTCGGGTGCCGGGTGCAAGCGTTGTTATCTGACGCCCAGAGGGCAGCTTGCATGCCGAATTATTTCGTTCCTTGGAGCGCTGTTAGATATCTAAGCTCCTTCACACTATAGCGCTCTCTAGTAGAGAAAGGACAAACTTTGTGTTGGCGGAAAATCCCGATATTAATTTTGCCATTATGATCACGGCCTACTGAATTCAAATGGGTTCTTTAACATGCCAACAACGTATGACATGTGTGCCGTGATTTTTGTCGCCTTACAAAAGCCACTTACCACAGCCAGGAGCAAACCTGCAAGCTTGGGGTTGGTAGTCTGACACAATAACCACTCACCCACCGTGGCAAGGATATTAATTGATACTCCCCGCTTAATCTGATAGTGAAAACCCATATTGACCGACTAAAAAGCAATGGTGTCTGCTTTATCTTTCTTTGGACATAGTTGGCCAGGTGTCCGCAACCTCTTTGAGACTGTGACCACCACCTTCAAGCCACACCAAGAATGCGGTGGTATATTATAAGAGACATTTACTGACATTCAATTTGCGTATAGACGAAGAAATAAACAATGCTGCTCACGTGTACTCTTGCTGACACACGAAGTGGGCGTCTCCCAGTAGCGACGCAATGAGTCTTTAGAAAAATTCTCACAAAAATCACATTTTCGCCAAAGTCAATTTTAAGCGTCGTCACGTATCTCCTGCGTGGTGGTGATTTCGGTTATAATAATAAAATTAACGCTTAGCAATTCTATGACCGTGGCGCCTGACGGACAGATTGAGAACTCAACTTGAGTCCGTGCATCGAGCCTGGTGACATCACAAAGCTTTTCAATGCTATTTTTAGATTTGACCACTTCGCCTCAGCCTGGAAAATTGCCAAGTTAATAATGATAGGAAAACCTAACACCTACGGCTCTCAAAATTATAGGTCCATTAGTCTCCTCTCAATCCTACCGAAGTTATTCGAGATGACACTGCATTCCAGGCATATATGATTCACTAATGGCGCCACTCCACGACTCGCCAGCTTCTCAGATTAGCTGTATGACTTTCCTGACGCCAACCTCATGGCCTGTTAGAAGGTACCGTCTCAGCATTTTCCTGGAGTTAATGGCAAACCACGGAAACCATTTCAAGAACGGCCGACGGTGAGGCTCGAACTCACGTCTACCGAGTCCGCAGAGATCTGTATAAAATACTATTTCAGAAACTGATAAAATTTCTGTCAATTCTTGTAATGAAATAGTACATTATGCAACGAGCCTATAATGGCAATAATTAAGACACGAGTATGTTTATAAAACGAGCGTATGTGAGTTTTATAATTTCCATACGAGTGACTTAATTACCATTATAGGCGAGTTACATACGACTGTTTATGTTCGAACATAAATATTCATAAATATCTGTCGAGATTTCGCCTGTTTTATGTACTGATCGGAGCGCATGAGACGCAGTGAATGCCTTGTATTTGACCATGGCCTCCTCGATTACCCTAGTTTAACACTAGGCCAGGCAGTGAAATTTAAATTAGAAAGCCGTGGAACTGAGCGCATCTAATTATTTAATTGGTCAAACAACTGTTTCTTGAGCTCTGATTGGTGGGAGAAACTGTTTCATAATGAAAAAAAAAAAATGAAAAAATAGTGTTATAATGAGCCTCATTATAGTACAGTTTTCTGACATATAATAGTCAGGGTCGAACATACACAGTGTTATTGCGGTTCGTGCAATAAATTTGAATTGAAGAATGGACTATTCGCTCGTATGATGAGAGCACCAAATCTAATTTAAAGAGCACCGAGGCTGAGAATACCTATTTAGGCCAGGCCACGCCAACGCGAACACTTAGTGGTTGCGCGCCCCAGTGCCACACCGAGCAGCACCGGTGCCTTCCCCCCTCCCCTCCCTTCTTTCCTACCCGTGTAGTGGCGGTAACACAGTCAGACTTGGATGACTAGCAATGGATCGCTGACGTCGCTCTCATAAAATACATCACGGGGTGTTTAAATATCTCGTTGCAAGGCAAAAATTAATTAATCAGTAGTCTATTATGTGTGACCGTATTGAAAGTTTCAAATTGCAGCTTGTGTTTTTTAAAAGTCAGCTTCAAGAAGGAAATTGAAACAATTTTCCCTCTCTGAAATCCTTGAATGTAAGTACTTATGAACTCGTCAGTGAGTACACAAAAGCGATACAGTCATTGCATAGAGAATTTGATGATTGGCTTAAAGATATAAAACAAGTAAAACCGCCACTCAAAGTTTTTATGAGGGCTTTTTCGGTGCGCTCAGTGCATCAGGTCTCCCAAGTTGAGCTGATAAAACTACAGTGCGATTGAATTTTGACAGACCGGCATTACCATAACTATGGTGTTCTGATTACTAGGGCTAGGATTATGATGACCTAAAAAGTGCAAAAAAATACAAAATAAAAAATACATTTATGACCTAAAGATTTGCAGAAAATGACCCTTTGTGTGGTCACAAAATGAATTCAAGCTATTAATATTGGCAAAACAGACATTTTGTAATACATTTTCGAGTTATGAATTTTAAAAATAATACTTACATATTTACAAAACAAACGTTTCTCAGCCATAAAGGTCCTAAATGTTCATTCCAAAATGTGTGAGTTGGAATGAACAACGAATACATGATGTAGATTTTCAAATGAAAATGATTGTCTTATTGTCAGTCAACAAAGCTTTATACATAGAAAAGCTCCTTTCTACCTCCACCGACACAACAGAAGCATATTTAAAGCAAACAATGTCACTTGAATTTAATTCACTGTCGTCAATGTCACAAAGAGAAAATGTTTCACCTGACAAAATTTTAGCATTTGAACACATTGTCTGATGGCCTTTATTTTTCTCCAAAACCTTCTTCATCTTCTCAGACACAGCTTGTTCCACTTTGCCACACGCGCGATCCAAATCATTCACCACTTTGAGCACAAGTTGTAAGTGCTGCACTAGCGGCACTTCCGGTAGTAGGAAGAAATCCAAAATTTGCTTTTATGTAAGCAAGTTTCCCTGCAATTTACCTATCTGCCAAAAGTTTTTGCGCTGCTTTGATTGATGCGGCTTCAGTGCTGTCAAATGAATCCACGATTTGTTTCACCACTTGTAAGTTCTCGCTATAATACGTGCAGGCTTCAATCCCGGTTCCCCATCTTGTCAAAACGGGAGGAGGAAGTGAAATGTCTGAAGCTTCTAACTTGAAAGTTGAAACTCGAGAGGGTGCCTTAAAAAATACCTTTTTCACACATCCTATCAATTGGCCAACTTCTGGAAAATGACCGCGAACCTCCTCCGCGACTCGGTGTAACTCGTGGGCCAAACAAGTTAAATGCACTATTTTAGAGTAGAGAGCACGAAGCGAATTAGCAGCCTTGACCATGTAGGGGGGCTGCATCCGTTACTAAGTGCAATACATTGTCATGCCGAATGTCATCAGGCCACAACAATGCCAACGATTTATCAAGAACTTTGCTGATTGTTGAATAGTTCACTTTTTGTAAATGCTCACAATAGAGTAGAAAGTGATCCCCAGGAACATCCTCGTCCAGTGTTCCTACCACCACGTTAGCTACATATCGTCCTGAAGAGTCTGTCGTCTCCACCGATACCCATATTTTTTTAATTTCCAACTCTTTCCCTGATTTCTTCCAAAGTTTTTTCATAGCATCGTGTAACATAGATTTTCCTTAACGTAGAAGAATCCGGTATGGATTTGCCCGTGTGCTTCTCTAAGAAATTGTGCAGTTTAGGGTTGTTTAACTTACTCAATGGGATATCGGCACAAAGAAACACTCTACACAGTTCTTCAAAGAATGGTGAAAAGGATGAATGGGTTTCTCCAAGAAGCTTCTGTAGTAGTAATATTCCTTCATTCTGAAGTCGTTGCAGACCACGTTTATGTTTCTCACACGATACATGTTGTTGCACCGTAAACCTTTTTACAGCTGCCACTCTCACGTCACAAAGTTTGCAATAAAGTATTGTCCCGTCAGTGGTGAAGACCCTTTCTCCATACTGCGAAACAAATTGTTTTAGTTTTACAGATATACGTTGCTTCACTTTAGGCATATCGTAACTTCGCGTGTAATAGAACAGCACTTCCGGCTCTAAGAAATACCACGAACTCAATGATTCATTGCTAGCTGTAGCCTTCTACCTACGCAAGAGGCAAATGCACTTCCTTGTATGGGTGAGTCCATCATACGCATACTTGTGGGAATAGGGTACCGTTTACTGGAAAATATATGTTATGCTTGTATGAAATCAAACGAAATATTCAACACGGAAATTTAGTAAAATACAGTATTAGAATAGCTAAACATAAAAAATTATCCTTCTTTTTTGAAAATAGTATAAAAACAAGATGTTCAGTAAAGAACATTTAGCCTACTTTCTCCTAAATGTATGAGTATAGTTATAACTCGTTGTTATTATCAAAGAGTATAATAGAATCATTTCTTCGTTGAAGACCTTAGAAACTATTTACCTCTACCAAACGCCACAACCTAGAAAAAAAAAACTACTACCATCATTGAAGAAAGATAGATAAGAAGTATCTCAAGAATGGTATGGATCTGGAGACATAATCGACCGGACTGGCTGCGTGGCTCTGCGGTAACGTTCTCGCTTGCTGGGCCCTAGGTTGCAGGTTCGTATCCTGGCGCAGTCAGCTGGCATTTGAGGGTGCACAAATGTGAGGGAGCCGTGTCAGTAGATTTACTGGCACGTTAAAGATCCCCTTCGGGCCAAAATTCCGGCACCCCGGCGTATCTAAAAGCAGCAGTAGTTAAAAGGGACGTAAAACAAATAACATTATTATTATTGTTATTATTACATAACCGACCTGCCGTGGACAACATCCAACTTTGAGTTGAGGCATGTCTTTACACGTTTGGTTGTGCATGGCTTTCACAACCCTAATTGAATTAACAAATCTTTCCATGACCCTACAGAGACGTGTGTATACAAACTATGTGGATATTTTCGATTGCTATTTGCCTGAAATAAATGTATTAATAACCTGAACTAGCACCAACGGCTAGAATTCAGTTACTATGTGAAATCGTGTTGATCTTTACTTCAAATAACATTTTCAAATAACGCACAATAGGCTGTTACAAACCCTTTAAAATAAGAAGTAAAAATGTATCATAGTATCATCTTGTCATTCTTCAAATTCGATGCGCATGGAATGCCAATGGTATACTATCAATGGAGTCCCATGTAGATCAATCGTGAAATCTAGTGGAGAAGTATCGAACAATATAATCCTAACAGGGCGAGTGCATTCTAGCGGCCATAAGAAGAAACTTTTCAATAAAATCTGGAAGTTAATAAGTAGGCCGGCGTGCAGTTAACTTTTTGGCTGCTAGATGACTCGAGCAAATCTGCAGGCGAATTATGTTTTAATTAAATATACAGGGTGCTTAAAAAAATGTATACACACTTTAAACTATCGTAGTTTTCCCGCTCTACAAGGCTAATATTATATTTCTTCGCCAGGTGGCAGCATAATCGTCCCTCTATGTTATATTGTCAGTTGGAATTTGTAATATCAACATGGCGGACGTACGTTTGAGTTTTGAAGAACGTAAGCAGGTTATTAAGTGGTACTGGAAGTTTGAGAATGTAAATGAAGTTCAAAGACAGTGGAGAAGGGAGTATGATACAGAACCACCTTCAAGATTAACAATTACACGCATACGAGACAAATTCGAAGTTCATGGAACAGTGTGTGATGTGCATAAAGGTCATTCAGGTCGACCTCGAACAGCTACAAGTGATGAGTCATCAACGGCAGTCTTGGAACTGTTTCAACGCTCTCCTAACAAATCTTCAAGGCAAGGGGCACGTGAAAGTGATGTAAGTGCTAGCAGCGTGCTACGCATTCTGAAGAGAGGCAAGTATCGTGTTTACATTCCAAGGCTGGTGCAACAGCTAAGTGACGACGATCCAGATCGAAGGTTGCAATTTTGTGAATGGGTTCAGGAGATGGTGATACGTGAACCGGGATTTATGGGTAGCATCATTTGGTCGGATGAAGCCCAATTCAAACTTAATGGAACTGTCAATAGGCACAATTGTGTTTACTGGGGTGAAGAAAATCCTCACATTACAATTGAAAAAGCTGTAAATTTGCCTGGTGTAAATGTGTGGTGCGGTTTGTCTTCAAGGGGACTCATTGGACCTTTTCGATTTGAAGGCACAATGCTTGCTGATTCCATATTTCCTGCCATTCGTGCATTATACGGTAATGATAATTTTTATTTTCAACAAGATGGTGCCCCGCCGCACTATCACAGGGACGTACGAGCTTACCTGGATCAAAATTTGCCGGGCCAGTGGATAAGACGCAGGGGGCCAATCGAGTTTCCCGCACGCTCTCCAGACCTTACACCACTGGATTTCTTCTTATGGGGCACAGTAAAAGATGAGGTGTACAAACGTAAACCACGTAACCTAGACATTCTTTGGAATGTGATTCAAGCCGTGTGTAGAGAAATCTTATTGGACGTTTTGATACGATGTACAGAATCAGTGGTGACTCGTACTCAGAATTGTATTGATGCTGCAGGTCGCCAATTTGAACAGTATTAACATTTGTTATTTATGTTTCATTTACATTGGACTTTCAGCTTTCTAAGTTCCTGAAATTTAACTTTGTAGAACGGTAAATAAATTTTCTATGGAAGTTCAAAGTGTGTATACATTTTTTTGAAGCACCCTGTATGTTTCCCACCGTAATATGCACAATATAACGCTTAATTTTAAAACGTCTGAGTCATTACAAAGCAATAAATATGTAAAATTTCAAGCAAAAAACCTAACACTGATGGGGTTTGAACCATAGGGATATGAATGATAGACCAACGCTCTACCACGGAGCCATTTGTGCCAACGAACATTGTTCTATATAAAATGACTTACATAGAACCTGTGAGCAAATAATGATTTAGACCTAACGATTTCATCAGTGGAGTATATTATTTATATATAAAGCATTTCATACAAAGTTTATTTATTTTGTATCAGTACGCTATATTGCATGCAATACTCAAATTAGTGAAATATAAGTCAGGCACAAGATATCCGCTGCCATCTTGTCTTCTTACCGAGACGGCTCAGCTTTTTAAAATCACTTCTGCACTATAATATTACAAAATAAAATTTTAATTTCGAACGTGCCTCTTCCTTTAGAACAGTTAAATCGATTCTCGGCTCGATAATCGGAACTGGTGGGTCCCATGATATGGATTATAAAGTTTGCATAATTCGCACGGCCGCCATCCTGAAATGGTCCGGCGGATGACCTTGTAGTTTGGTCACAAGACGCGTCCTATATGAAGGTATGTTATTACCAAATTTGGTAGAGATCGGATAATTTGGATAGTCGCTATTTGATTTTACGTTTTGAACGTTTGAGTGGCCGCCATTCAGTTTTGGTAAAGATGGCGGCGATATGAAACATGACACTGAGGTGCCCTTTGCTTGTTCTACCTCTGTACCAAATTTCGTTCAATTCGGTTTCACCGTGTTCGAATTGATACGGGGGACATACATTCAGAGTACACACACACACACACACACACACACACACACACAGACTCACACACACACAGACTCACACACACACATACACACACACACACAGACAGACACACAATTTTTGGCCCTGTAGTGATCTCATAAGTCTACTTTCATTTTTTGCAAAAATCGAAAGTAGGCTAGTGACAAAATGACCTAAAATCTCCCCCCGAAATGCCCTATCCCTCAAAGATGGTAAAAAATTGCAAAAAAAAGACCTAACAAATAGACTTCATTGAACTCATTCTTTCATGAAACATTGTGAACCCTTTATCCACAGGCTGTATAAAGGATTCTAATAAATTATTCATCATCTTTTGATACATTTCTACAGACAGCAGATATGAGAGCCAGACGGTGTTGGGAAATATTGAGAAATCAGTGGTCGAGAGGACACAATGGTTTAAGCTCCTGTGGTATTTTAGGAGGTAGCATAAATATTCTTGACACATAGGACAGGTGCAACTTTTAGCGCGGAGATGGTTTGGGCACGCACAATATGGCCTGTTGCTATGAGTGTTGGTGCCAAGAAGAAAATCGAATGCTACGATGTAATTGGTCAATCTTCATGTTAACCACTCCCTGTCGTAGAAATACTAGTAAAAGCGCGCAAAGACATACAAGAGTCTGAACCAATAATATCAAGACGCCTTGTTTTAGCGGCAACTCGGCTTGGTAACGCACCCTGGTAAATTAACGCGGGAGTTATCTACGGATTAATTCCACGATCGATTCGAGCCGGCTACAGCATAATCGTAACCTCCACATCGCTACGAACTCAATGATACCGATCGCTTGCTAGTCTGATAATTATTATGGAATATTTTTCTATAAATCCCCTTCCACACCTACCCTAGTCAGTTTCATTTATAAGGATCCAGAAAGCTTCGAGAGAACACTTATTTTTGTGCGTCTGAGGACGTAACGTCGACTCTTTATTTTTGTGCGTCTGAGGACGTGACGTTGATTTTATTTGAGCATTTGAGGACATAAGGTGTCCGAGGACACGAAGCATACTCTGCATATTTTCATGTTTTTAAACATGGAACATTTTCGTCAAGTTATAAGTGTAACTTCAGTGATTTATTTGTAGTCCCAGCACTACCAGTAGGACCAGTTCATCGAAATAATTCACCAAATAGACTGTCAAGGAATTTAGTACTTGATAGGTGAATTTAGTAGGAAATATATCGTGTGTGTATCTGACAAAACTTTATTTAATTCAGCACGAGATGACGTCTAGGAACGAGACCGGATCTTGGAACCAGCAGGACATTTGCCAGAAGATGTCGATGACGAGATAAACATCTTAAAGGAGATGGCTGCAGACGTTTCCTTGACGCTGTTTTAAAGGATGGAGTAGAAATGAATTTATTTATTTATTAAATCAACAGGAGCCTCCGTGGCTTAGGCGGCAGCACGCCGGCCTCTCACCGCTGGGTCCGTGGTTCAAATCCCGGTCACTCCATGTGAGATCTGTGCTGGACAAAACGGAGGCAGACAGGTTTTTCTCCGGGTACTCCGGTTTTCCCTGTCAGAATTTCATTCCAGCAACTCTCTCCACTATCATTTCATTTCATCTGTCATTCATTTAATCATTGCCTCAGAGGAGTGCGTCAGGCCTCGGCAGCCGGCACAGTCCATATCCTCGCCGCTAGATGGGGGCATCATTCATTCCATTCCTGACCCAGTCGGAGACTGGAAGCAGGCTGTGGATTTTCATTTTCATTAAATCAACAGCCGGCCTCTCACCGCTGGGTCCGTGGTTCAAATCCCGGTCACTCCATGTGAGATCTGTGCTGGACAAAACGGAGGCAGACAGGTTTTTCTCCGGGTACTCCGGTTTTCCCTGTCAACATTTCATTCCAGTAACACTCTCCACTATCATTTCATTTCATCTGTCATTCATTTAATCATTGCCCCAGAGGAGTGCGTCAGGCCTCGGCAGCCGGCACAGTTCATATCCTCGCCGCTAGATGGGGGCTTCATTCATTCCATTCCTGACCCGGTCGGAGACTGGAAGCAGGCTGTGGATTTTCAGTTTCATTAAATCAGCTATGGTATTATGGGACATATTTTGTAGATATTTGGTTGCTTGTTATGAAAGCCGGATCTAAAGATCCTATGCCGTGGTATATTGGAAAAAGTCTGTCTGTATGTATGTATGTATGTATGTATGTATGTATGTATGTATGTGCGTGACGTTTTTGCGTTTAGCAAAGTACAGGTCGCAATTTTCAAGATATCGAGCTGAAATTTTGTACGGTGAAAGAGTTGCGACCTGTGACGAACCCTATTGTTGGGCGTTAAAATCGGTGCAGGGCCGGACCTTCTTTTGGGGCCCTGAATTTCATCCTATTTTTTTGAATCATTATATCTCGGAAACGGTTGGTCGTATCGAAAAATGTTAAAGGTATAGGTGTAAGATCTCCGCGGTATGCAACTTTTTTGCTCAAAACGATTTTTTGATATCTCTCACCGTTTTCTTTTTTTGGGGCCCTGAAAATGTCCATTGTGCGTGACATTTTTGCGTTTAGCTAAGTACTGGTCGCAATTTTCAAGATATTAAGCTGAAATTTGGTACGATGAAAGAGTTAGTGACCTTGACGAATCCTAGTGTTGGGCGTTAAAATCGGTGCAGGGCCGGATCTTTTTGGGGGGCCCTGAATTTCAAACGTTTTTTTGGAATCGATATATCTCGGAAACGGTTGATCGCATCGAAAAATGTTAAATGTATAGGTGTAAGATCTCCGCGGTATGCAACTTTTTTACTCAAAATGATTTTTTAATATCTCTCACCGTTTTCTTTTTTTGGGGCCCTGAAAATGTCCATTGAGCGTGACATTTTTGCGTTTAGCTAAGTACTGGTCGCAATTTTCAAGATATTAAGCTGAAATTTGGTATGATGAAAGAGTTAGTGACCTTGACGAATCCTAGTGTTGGGCGTTAAAATCGGTGCAGGACCGGACCTTTTTTGGGGGCCCTGAATTTCAAACGTTTTTTTGGAATCGATATATCTCGGAAACGGTTGATCGCATCGAAATATGTTAAATGTATAGGTGTAAGATCTCCGCGGTATGCAACTTTTTTACTCAAAACGATTTTTTGATATCTCTCACCGTTTTCTTTTTTTGGGGCCCTGAAAATGTCCATTGTGTGTGACATTTTTGCGTTTAGCTAAGTACTGGTCGCAATTTTCAAGATATTAAGCTGAAATTTGGTACGGTGAAAGAGTTAGTGACTGTGACGAATCCTGTCGTTGGGCGTTAAAATCGGTGCAGGGCCGGATCTTTTTTGGGGGCCCTGAATTTCTAACTGTTTATTGGAATCGATATATCTCGGAAACGGTTGGTCGTAACGAAAAATGTTAAAAGTACAGGTGTAAGATCTCCGCGGTATGCAACTTTTTTACTCAAAACGATTTTTTGATATCTCTCACCGTTTTCTTTTTTGGGGGCCCTGAAAATGTCCATTGTGCGTGACATTTTTGCGTTTAGCTAAGTACTGGTCGCAATTTTCAAGATATTAAGCTGAAATTTGGTACGGTGAAAGAGTTAGTGACTGTGACGAATCCTATTGTTGGGCGTTAAAATCGGTTCAGGGCCGGATCCTTTTTGGTGGCCCTGAATTTCTAACTGTTTTTTGGAATCGATATATCTCGGAAACGGTTGGTCGTATCGAAAAATGTTAAATGTACAGGTGTAAGATCTCAGAGGTATGCAACTTTTTTACTCAAAACGATTTTTTGATATCTCTCACCGTTTTCTTTTTTTTTTTGGGACCCTGAAAATGTCCATTGTGCGTGACATTTTTGCGTTTAGCTAAGTACTGGTCGCAATTTTCAAGATATTAAGCTGAAATTTGGTACGGTGAAAGAGTTAGTGACTGTGACGAATCCTATTGTTGGGCGTTAAAATCGGCGCAGGGTCGGATCTTTTTTGGGGGCCCTGAATTTCTAACTGTTTTTTGGAATCGATATATCTCGGAAACGGTTGGTCGTATCGAAAA
Source organism: Meconema thalassinum (assembly GCA_946902985.2). Lineage (NCBI taxonomy): Eukaryota > Metazoa > Arthropoda > Insecta > Orthoptera > Tettigoniidae > Meconema > Meconema thalassinum. The sequence continues at coordinate 17,663,260 of OX336392.1, forward strand.
ATGTTAAATGTACAGGTGTAAGATCTCCGCGGTATGCAACTTTTTTACTCAAAACGATTTTTTGATATCTCTCACCGTTTTCTTTTTTTGGGGCCCTGAAAATGTCCATTGTGCGTGACATTTTTGCGTTTAGCTAACTACTGGTCGCAATTTTCAAGATGTTAAGCTGAAATTTGGCACGGTGAAAGAGTTAGTGACTGTGACAAATCCTGTTGTTGGGCGTTAAGATCGGTGCAGGGCCGGATCTTTTTTGGGGGCCCTGAATTTGAAACCTTTTTTTGGAATCGATATATCTCGGAAACGGTTGGTCATATCGAAAAAAGTTAAATACACAGGTGTAAAATCTCCGCGGTATGCAACTTTCTTACCCATAACGATTTTTTGATATCTCTCTGCGTTGTCTTTTTTTGGGGCCCTGAAAATGTACGTATGTACGTGACGTTTTTACGTTTAGCAAACTACAGGTCGGAATTTTCAAGATATCGAGCTGAAATGTGGTACGGGGAAAGAAATCGGGCCTGTGAGGAACTCGGTTGTCGGGCGTTAAAATTGGTGCAGGGCCGGACCTTTCTTTGGGGCCCTGAATTTCATCCTCGTTTTCTACCCCTGATGATGTTTTGATATCTCTCACCGTTTTCCTTTTCTGGGGCCCTGAATGTCTTCCTTTTTTCGAACCGTTATATCTGGAAAACTGTTGGCCGTATCTAACAAAGTTAAATATACAGGTGTAAGATTTCAGTGATTAGCAACTTTTTCAACCCTTTAGATTTTTTGATATCTCTCACCGTTTTGATTTTCTGCGGCCCTGAATTTCTTCCTTTTTTCGAACCGTTATATTTGGGAAACGGTTGGCCGTATCGAACAAAGTAAAATCTACAGATATAGGACCTCAATGAGTAGCAACTTTTTAACTCTTATGATTTTTTGATATCTCTCACCATTTTCCTTTTTTGGGGCCGTGAATTTCATTCTTTTTTTCGAATCGTTATATCCCGGAAAGCGTCGAACCTATCGAAAAAGTTAAATCTACAGGTGTAAGATCTCAGTGATTTCCAACTTTTCTACCCCTTATCATAATTTGATATCTCTCACCGTTTTGATGTTATTAAATGTTTTTGGTTTTTGAAAAGAAATGGGGCCAAATGTATATAATAACTGGTCAAAATTCAACTGATGGACTAATTGAATTCTACGGAAAATTATCTATAATAACTCGTTTTAACCTTTTTCAATATGTTGAATGATGTATTTACAGCAGTAAAATATTTTCCACTTCCTAAGACGTCCGGCTTTCATAACCATGTGATGGTGTCAGCATTGCCTAGAATAACATTTTATAATTTTCCTACATTTCCTCGCAATCGGGTCGAAGGTCCGAAATGCAATTCCGCTGGCCTTTCCGCCAACGAAGTTGTTGTTTGAGATTATAACCCCTCTTGCTGGCCCCTTGCTGCTGCGCCACCGTCTCATCAAAAGCAGGTCGTGCTGCGGGGACTCCTACTTGTTTGGTAATGTAGATTCTTAGTTCTTGTTTACTGACACATTAAGTATGGGACGAGCTGAGCGCTTTGTATTTTGTAGATGTTGTGATTTTATTTGGTTCAACTGTACGGGGCTATGCGCATCTCGTGCTCGCATTCGCTTGCGTAAATCGCGGTCAAGCATTATTATTCGGAGGTATGCCTTATAACAAAAATGGAACTGAATTAATTTTGAGATTAAAAATAGAATTTGGAGGGTAAAGATTATTTGTGAGCAGAATTTTATGACGGATCAGGATTAATTTTGATAGTTGCTTTTCAGCAGATCTGAACGGGATGGCATTTTGCACCCGAGTTTTTGTTGTGTATTTTTTTTTAATGTGTCAATGGACGCAATATGGTTGATCTGTTTTGAGCCGACCCAGTGATATGTTTATGAGAGTCAGTCCAAGCTTTGGTGCGTAGTGTGATTTTTTATGATGTGCTAGCGAGAATATATTATGGTGATTATTCTGACTTGCTCCACGTCAGCCCAGTTCATGACCTCGCGAGGCTGGACTTGTGGTATATATTTGTGTTTTCTTGCCATCCAGGTGGATGGGTGAGATATGTTGACGTTTCCAGAGGGAAACTGCACCTAGCTTGAGGGACTGAGAGAGATAATTGGGGCAGCGATGACTCATACAAGAGGGGCGCGCTCAAATCAGATAACGTGGCTTGTCATTAGTAACAGGCCAGGATCCTGTACTTCAATTTTAGACGTTGTTTTAAATTCACAAAACCTGATCGGTTATAATGAGTATTTGATTGATTAAATGGGTGCTGTCCATAGTTGTAAGGTAGCTTCCGAAACTCCTGTTTGTCTGGCGTTTTATATAAATATAAACATAGTTTTCCAGCCGTTAGGCTTGTATTTTGTTGCTTTTGCTTTAATTCTTGTGTGTTTTTTACGCGTTCAATGACCCGTGTGGCATTAGGGTGCGCGAGGCTATGTTCCCAAGTTGTGATGAGAGCGTTTTGGCCTATTTCTGGCATGCTCTTTTTGTTTATTTATGTTTTCTGGCACCAGCTAGAATCTCAGGGAGGTTCTCCATCTTTTTATATTATTAGATCTTGCATGTGTCAGTAGTAATGATAGTGTATTAATTAAGGGTGGGTCCCATAACCGTAGTGTGATTTGAAAGATGCAACTGCGTGAGCAACATGACTGTTCAGTTGTAAACGGATTCGCATCAGTACTCAGTTTCTTATTAACGAGCAGTACACCACACATTATATAACTTCTTGACCAAAAAAATGAACTTGTATCCATATGTTGACGAGCGAGTTCTTACAGCTCAAAGTTCATGTTATGATTAATCTTCTTGTGTGAAGCTGTATTCACATTGTTTTGTCGGTGGAGCGAGTCTTTCCGCTCAGTGTTATATTATTATTTATTAGGGGGTGAAAGTCAGGGAGGATTTCTTTTATTTATTATTATTATTATTATTATTAAGCACATAATTTTCAGTCATTAAATTTCTTTTATTCTACTTGTTATTCATTTTATTTCTAGTATAGCCTCTGTCATGAACCTTTCTATTCATTAGAGCATGTTGTTTTTAAGCGAACTTAGCTGTGTATTGCAGTCAGGACTGAACACGACCCCGTAGATGACTCTTGAGAAAACCATGCTTTATTGAAGGGTGCAATATATATATATATAATTGAGCAACGTGTCAGTCTTACAAAAAAATGCGAAATCATCAGAATCCTAGCCCTACTGATTAGATTCCATTTTATAAAGGCGTTGAGGAACAAGAATTCCCGAGGATTCATGCCCTTGCCCGAAAATTTGTTGCTATGTTCGGAACAACGATCGTTTGTGAACAAATGCTTTGAATTATGAATATTAACAAAACAAAAACAAGGTTAAGTTTGTCTGATGCTTCCTTGGAAGCTACACTTCAGATTGCAACTGCCAAAACCATTGTTCCAAATATCGGAAAATTTGTGCCTTCAAAGCAATGCCAAAGATAAACAAGGAATGTTAAAAATTAGTGCAATATCAGGAGTGCAATAACAATATTATTTTTGTCTGTACACAAAATTGGCATTATTATTATTATTATTATTATTATTATTATTATTCGATTTCATACCGGTACGCCGCCTGACGCGCGCTTATTCTCCAAACAACAACAACAACAACAACAACACGACTCTCGCCTCGCTAAGCTCTGCCACTACACGTTCCTCTCCTACAGCAAAGCACCGGTGCTTTCGCCGGTGCCGGCCGGTGCTCGCGAAGCCCCTGTGTTAAAGGCCGGTATTACACTATCAAAGAGATTTGTCAAAGATCTTTGATAGAGATCTTTTATGAAAGATATGACAGTGTAATGGAGAAATCTTTTTTAAAAGGTGGTTTTATAAAATGTATGAGCATCATGCTATTTTGGATAAAAGATTCAAACTAAAATGGCGGATCATAACAGCTGGGATATTACCACAACAAAGATGCTCATATCAGAGTGTGAAATGCATGATATGTTACATAATATGTTACATAATGAATGGTGTACAATGTAAAACATAAATAACAGAAAGTGTAGGTAACAAGAAGTTCCGTGAAGAACTATACAGCCTACTTTTCATGCCAATGATTATTCTACAGTATATGAACCTATCTAGAATAATGACAAAATTAAGTTGGTAATATCGAAATATCTAATTAGTTCAAAATATACCTGGTATGATGTAGCCTAATAGAGCACTACAGTTGGCAGCCCTGGTGACTGAATATATTCTTAGTTCAATCTCTTAAGGTACAGAATACAAAATTTGGTTGAAGTCCAATGGACGTTACCTGCAGTTAGACACTGGATCTATCAGCACGCGTAAAAGCATGTTGCCAACAATACCATGTGTGTGCTGGTCAGAAATAATCTGAAATATTATGATATCTTGTTTTGCCAATTATGGATGAAATCCATTTGTTAGTATAGAAATTACATGTATTTTAAAATTGGACATATCAGCAGGCATAGAATCATGTTGGCAGCACTGCCTTGTATTAATTACTCCAAATTAATCTAGAATGTCTGGTGCTATACGTGTGCACAGTATAGAGCTGTTGGCTTGCATACTTTCTGGTATATTGATATTAGGGTAAAAACAATATAGACAGCATTTATTAACAGTTGGCAGCCCTGATTGCTCTCAACAATACTTATAGTCATATCTGTTATGGTACACATAGCACATACGAAATTTGGTTGAAATCCAACTGATAGTATAGAAGTTACCTGAATTTAAAAATTGGTACTATCAGCAGGCTTATAATCATGTTGGTAGAACTGACGTATATTAGTTACTCCAAATTAATCTAAAATGTCAGAATATACGTGTGCATAGTGTAAAGCTGTTGGCTTGCATACTTTCTGATATATTGGTATTTGGATAAAAAAAATAGAGAGAGCAATTATTAACAATTGGTAGCCCTGTTGGCTCTTAAGAATATGCTCATTCATATATGTTTATATACAGATGTTACACACAAAATTTCGTTGAAATCCAATTGATAGTGTAGATGTTATATGCATTTAAACATTGGACCTATCATAAGGCTTAAAATTATTTTGGCAACACTGTCATTGTTGTCCTCCTGGAAATTAAACTGAAATAGTATTATCTGCATGTGTGCCAATTTGGGAATAGCTCCCATGCATACCTTGCAAGATATCCAACATGGAGCTCAAATTTCTAGTGCGTTTTTCAGCAGTTGGTAGCACTGACATCATTTTCAAATATGGACGTGAGATATTCCGGTGCACATCTTTACTCATACTAAATTTGGTTTTGATTGATGCAGCCGTTTAGGAGTTGATAGGGGGACACACACACACAGACAGACAGACAGACAGACAGACATTTGCCCGATCTCATAAGTCTACTTTTTCCTCATTTTTGCAAAATGTGAAAAGTAGGCTAAAAATAGCCGAGGCTATAGGCGCTGCTCATAAAGGGCGCACATTGATGACAGAGAGGAATAAAATAGTTGAATAGGCTGAAATTAAGCCGTGAATAGAAGTGTGTTTTATGTTATAATATAATTCGTTAATTTCTCACCTAATGCATAGTTTTTTACTTCGTATGTTTCAATGTTATTTGCTCGGGCAGTGGTTGTTTCGAACGTCACCATCAATAATGTCTTCATAATTATTAATAATTAAATAACAATGTAATTTTTCAAGTCTTCGTACTGCAGCTCGTTCGCCAAGATTTTTTCCTGTCACATGGCGACCCAAGGTTTAACCCTCTCTTTTACATGCCGGTAGCCTATTGCCACCACAGAATTTCAACTACTGTGAAGAAAAAAAAAAAGTCAAGTGAACAAGGAACTGTCCTTCATCCATTTTGCTGAACTATGATAAAATATTTGATGTATTGTAATGGTGTGATTATTGCTTTTTATATCTTTTATAAAAGTTCAGTTATATAAAATATTTTATAAAATTTCTTTGACAAACTTATAGAATAGTGTAATACCGACCTATTAGGCCAATGATGTCGCAATGTTCTTAAATCTCCTCTGTGTGTAGAACACGCCAGACGAATTCTTTGTAGTCTTGCTTCATTTCATTGTTCTGTGCTTCATTTATGGTCGCCTGATCACAGCTATTGGGAGTATTATCATATCTCGCCTCTGACTGAACGATTTGCTGGCTTATCTCCGCTTTCTACCAACATGCTGTGTGAGTCTGAGAGTTCAGATAACACGTGTAGCCTGCCGTGGTTTCATTTACCCACCAATCATATCTTAATCAACCAACAGAACTGCTCTTTAGTCAGTCTCCCACAGGGGCTCACAGCTAGTGGAACGTGAGATGGCTGCGTCCGGCATTGCTTCAACTTATTTGTGGCGGGCTTCTCAGTCTTCTTTCCTGTCGATCTCACTTGGTCAACTCTTGTTCTTTCCCAACCCTGACGGTATTAGGGTATCCGAGGCCTAGGGAGTCTTTCACTTCCCCCCCCTCATTCTTCTAGGGATCAGCCTTCTTTATCTTTTCATTCTAGTTCCTTTTCTCCTTAAGATTCTTGCCCTGTTTTTATGAATTGGCTCCCGGTGTCTCTAAATAATATTTTGTGTTTTTTTTAACTTACCCACATTTTGTAAGTATTTTTGATCGAAACTCCATTTTGTCAGTACAGTATTTTGAATTACCATACATTTTGTAAGCATTTTCAATTTCAATTGCATTTTGTAAATATTTTGAATATAAACTACATTTTGTGCGTATTTTTCAATAGAAATTCCTTTTGTGAGTATTTTCCTTTTAAATTACCTGTTGTAAGTATTACATTTTGTGAGCCATTCCAATTTGAGTTGTTTATTGTTAGTATTTTCAGTCTCACTTAATTTTCGTTCTGGTTTCCATTTCATTGTCATTTTCGCTATCACCCAGATCATTAGGGGCCGATAACCTAGATGTTAGGCCCCTTAAAACAACAATTATCATCATCATCATCCTTAGACAATCAACACAAGAGAGCCCAAATTGGGCAAAAAGTGACGATTATTTTGCTTACCAATTATCTGAAAGAATATAATGCCTCATGATTTTTTAGCCTACTTTACACATTTTGCAAAAATGAGGAAAAAGTAGACTTATGAGATCGGGCAAATGTGTGTCTGTCTGTCTGTCTGTCTGTCCTTCTGTCTGTCTGGCTGGCTGTGTGTGTGTCCCCCTCCCCCTATCAACTCCTAAACGGCTGGAGCAATCGAAACAAAATTTGGTAGGAGTGAAGATCTATACCTGAATATCTCACGGCCATCTTTGAAAATGATGTCAGTGCTATTAACTGCTAATAAATCGCAATTGAAATTTGAGCTCCATGTTGGATATCGTGGAAGGTATGAATGGGAGCTATTTCAAAATCGGCACACTTATAGATAATAATATTTCAGTTTAATTTCCAGAAGGCCATACATGGCAGTGTTGCCAAAATGATTATAAGCCTTCTGATAGGTTTAATTTTTAAATGCATATACCTTCCAAACTATCAATTGGAATTCAACCAAATTTCGTATGTTGTATGTGTACATAACCAGATATGACTGAGCGTATTCTTAAGACCCACCAGGGCTGCCAACTGTTAATAAATGCTCTTCATTTCTTTTATCCAAATTCCAATATATCAGAAAGTATGCAAGCTGACAGCTTTAAACTATGCACGCGTATAGTACCTGACATTCTATATTAATTTGGAGTAACTTATGTACGTCAGTGCTACCAACATGATTCTAAGCCTGCTGAGAAGTCCAAATTTAAATACATGTAACTTCTATACTATCAATTGGATTTCAACCAAATTTCGTGTGTGCTATGTGTACCATAACAGATATGTATATGCCGATTCTTAAAAGTAACCAGGGCTGCCAACTTTTAATAAATACTGTCTCTATTTTTGTTACCCTAATATCAATATATCAGAAAGTATGCAAGCCAATAGCTCTAAACTTTGCACACGTATAGTTCCTGGCATTCTAGATTAATTTGGAGTAACTAATATACGTCAGTGCTGCCAACATGATTCTAAGCCTGCTGATAGGTCCAATTTTAAAATGCATGTAACTTATATACTAACTAATGGATTTCATTCAAAATTGGCACAACAATAGATCATATCTAAAATTTGGTTGAAGTCCAATGGACGTTACCTGCAGTTAGACACTGGATCTATCAGCACGCGTAAAAGCATGTTGCCAACAATACCATGCGTGTGCTGGTCAGAAATAATCTGAAATATTATGATATTATTTCAGATTATTTCTGACCATTACATGCATGACATTGTTGCCAACATTACTTTACGCGCGCTGTTAGATCCAATGTTTAACTGCATGTAACGTCCATGCTATTCATTGGACTTCAACCAAATTTTGTATTCTGTACCTTAAGAGATGGGACTAAGAATATATTCAGTCACCAGGGCTGCCAACTGTAGTGCTCTATTAGGCTACATTATGCCACGTATACAGTATTTCGAACTAATTAGAAATTTCTATATTAGCAACTTAATTTCGTCATTATTCTAGATAGATCCATATAGATTAATCATTGGCATGAATCTTACATTTTAAGAAAAAACAGGCTCTTTAGTTCGTCACGGAACTTCTTGTTTTATCCATTAACACACTTCTCTTGCAAATGGTGAGGGTTAGAGAGGATTCTCGGCTCCACCAAGAAATTTAATTCAGATATGAGGGAGATCGCAGTCTCAATGCGTTCGTCGAGACCATAGATGGTTGGTTGTTTCCTTAGTTTAGGGGCTGCGACAACGCGGTCATGTAGCCCCGTGTACTTGGGGTGTGTGTAGAATATGTCTGATAACCGGTGTTAATTGTGTTGACTGTATTAGTGTGTGTTATCTGTTTTAATTCAGGTAAGGACTGCATACGATCAATTTTCAAGGAGCTCCTACGTTTGCTACCAAATTCTACCGTCTACGACACCTTGCTGCAAACTTGGTTACTAGATGCCATCGCAATCAGCACCTGGCAGTGCATGTTGAAACTCATTCATTACAGTGTCCTGTCAGCATTTCCAAAACCTGCAGCTGCGATGGCCTTGTTACTTTCTCTAAAAACATCTTCTATTTTGCATGGGTTCTCCAGGAGGGAGCAGGGGCCGATAACCTAGATGTTAGGCCCCTTAAAACAACAATTATCATCATCATCATCATCATCCAGGAGGGGGCAGATAAGTAGGTGGCTTGGGTCTTGTTCAGCTCCACATTCAGAGGAGGTGTCTGCATCTGCTGGAAGGATCCCCCATTTTTGCAGGTTGGTCTTTTATCGAGGGACACCCACTCTTAAGCATTAGTCAAATCTAACCTAAAACACAATTGAAGTTAGTGGAAGGATATTTTCCATGGCACAAATCTATGACATGGGACCGCCGGTTTTACTTCCCCTCCGAAGGAAGGCATACTGAGGGATTTTTAACGCTCTTACTTCGGTCGGGTTTGACCCCGCGATCTTGGGCATAGAAAAACAGAAACTAATCTAAACAAAACGTCAGATAACATCGTGTGGTAACTATAAATATTATGGCATTAGGCAAATAACTACCGTATGTATTTGAATGTTGCAAAACTTAGAAATGACAATCCTATCAACAAGTCAGTCTTCCTCCCCCAAAACTAATCTGCTATTACTGTGATAAGCGCTAAACTACAGTAGAATTGATGAGGTTTCTGGAATATAGACCTATGGGTCATTTTCCGGGAAATCGTTTTAAATCACCCGCCTTATTGTATAGTATATTCCCTCCAAGTTTAGTTTCATACTTTCGCCATTGGAGTGAATGGCAGCACTTATCGTGTCTGATGTGCAGTTGTCTGGAACCTGTGTGCTGTGCACTAGATCTGTTGATATTACTGTAGTTTATGTAAGTTTGTTTTTACATAAAACGAAGTGAAATGGAACCCGAAGTAACTGTGAATCAGGCACCAGTAAAATCTGTGAAATAAGATGAGTCACAATAGTAACAAATGACAAAATATAATAATTGATAATTGTATTCTATTATTATATTTAATTATTATTATTACTACATCTGAAATTAAACATTTTACAACACTACTAACTCATTATAAACCTAATTTACTGTCGATTTATGGTAAAACGACCCATACACATGTTCACTATTATTGTTATACTTTCAAGGTTGTGTTACTTCTAATTTAGAAAATAACATATTTCTTGTTACAAAATGCAAAATTTGTTAAAAAGTAGACTGCATATATATTACATGTCGTCTTTATTAGGTTACACATTCTAAACATCTTTGATTGCAAATAACTCAATTCGCCATATTGCCTTATGGGTCCTTCTTCCAGAAACCTCCTCAATTGTAAACTAATATGCGAAAATGATGCTGTGATGATGATTTAAAACATGGCGTTATAGACTTTAAATGCTTTTGCTGTTGGTATTCTGACAGACGCAAGTTTATAATCAGTTAAACCTAAGCAATTCTTCTAGGTTTATGCCGTGTCTTGTGTGGGGTTTCGTCTAGGACACCAAGCTGGCTCACCGGCGGACTCTTGGTGTCCCCGCCCGGATCCCCATAGGAGTAGCGAACAGCGCGATACCTCCCTTTCTATTGTTACGGCTGTGAGTTTGTTTCGTCGCCTGCCGGTTGAGTCACAGCTGCCCCGGGCTGGGCTCTGCCTCAGTGTATTACGTGCGCCTTACGCAACAGGGCTACTAGGACAAAGGGATGGTCCAGAAGATTCGTGCCCCAGCCAGTGATGGAAACCTCGAGAAGCCGTGAATCCTGGATGGGTCTAGAAGCATTTATTGCGTCACCAGCCTGCTATATAAGGGCGACCTGGCAAGCGGGGTGGACAGTGTTTTTCGAGCTAGTGCGAGCTTTTACCTTGAGCGACAGTTGTGGGCGAAGGAGTGTGAAGCCTGCGGAGAAACTGTGTCTTGAGCGGGTGTGTTTTCCAGTGCAACAGAGGTTAGTGTGGTGAATTGCGAAAGCGCCGGGGGCTGTTTCCCTAGCCAGCGTTGAGCGAGGCAGAGTGTAGTGGAGAGTGACCGGCTATCGTAAATAACGGTAGCGTGCGTATTTCAAGGAAGTGTTGCAGGTAGTTCTGTCGAGGCCACCGGACTCATTAGGAGGGATTAACTTCCGTGGCTTATTGACAAGTGAAAGGCAAGTGGTTCCTACAAGAGGAAACTAGAGTGGGTTACTAATTTCTTGTATTTGCTATTTGTGTGGTGTATCTTCCTGGCCTGCAATAAAGCTAATACGTTTTCTTCAAAGGAACAATTTGTGTTGTGTTTTCTACCCACCGTAATCCAGTTAACGGAAGTGCCACTAGGGGGTGGCACGTAACAACTGGTGTCAGAAGCCGGATTACGAACTCAAGCACAAGCACAACACCTGAAGGTCCTGGTTTCAAAACCCAAGCAGGTCATTTTACCACAGTTCTCTAATTTTCCTGTGACTGCATGTCCTTTACAAGACAAACAACTAAAATGGAAGATCAATAGGGATATATGGAACTAGCACCGATAGAGCGCACTGCTGTTGTACTGGGTAAGCGCAAGGCGCTCTTCATTTGTCTCCTGTGTTCTCATGCCGCTAATATGTACGAATTTGAGTTGTTTAAATTGTTATTTTCGTGACTATGCCGACCTATTGCAGTGTTCATCTTTGCAAAAATCATGGAAGCTCGTTTTAGTTTCACTAATTTCCACAAAATAAAGAAATGAGGAAGAAATTTTGGTGGGAAAAAATCTGACCGAATATATTAAAGTGTGTTCCCATCATTTACAACCCGCTGACTTGACGAAAGCTGGGTTGAATAAGTGTGATTTACAAAGCGAAATAATCCTTATCTTGTACCTATTAACTGATTAGACATTTCGATAACAACCACTGAATTTATGCGTTTGTATTTGAAGGTGAGAGAGCAAGATTAAAACCGGGCGCTGTTCCATCGCTTTTTCCGTGGACCACGACCACGACATAAATAAGGATGAGGGCATACACAAGAAAATTGCCGGATTATCACGATAAGCCTACAATATCGGACTCTGCAGAAATCATATCCATTGAAGTACGGGAAGAAATCGTCAATATAGGCCTACACGAAGAAGTGAATGTAACATTTCTGACACTCATTTTCAAAGACATCTATACTCGGACAAATTCTTCACGAATAAATGTCGCAACATTAACAGTCACAAACGTATTATGGTTGGTTCCTTGAAATCAGAATTAATCGTCAACTTCCATCTGCCCGTCAGAGAATGTGGTACCGGTAGCGACTGACTTCTACATTTTTGAGACATAGTCAGATGAAAACAGTTCGTGGCCCTAAAGCAGGGATTCTCAAACTCTAAAAAAATTGTACCCCCAAGTCCTTCCCCAGGGGTACGGGAACGATTCTTATTGAGAAATTGACAAAATTACATAAGAACCAAACGTTGCGATGCATTTTCTAGGTATACCGGTACAATACCGGTAGGGTATCAACTTTCTTTGATTATGTTTACCTTAAAACATGACAGTTTCATGTAAGCTATCAACCTAAAAGAAAAGAGAATCGTAGTCTATAAGCAAGGGAAGCAAGTGAATATTTAAATCTCTATTTATGATTTAAGTCTTATGGAGATATATTTATCAATATAGGCCTACAATACTCAAGTAATTGTAATCTTTAGGAGAAAGCATGCTGACTCCTATTCATTATTTGAATAATAAAGCGTGTTAGAATGTTGTTATTACCGCTGTAGCCTATTAATTCTTCCTTCCTCCCACTAGTTTTAGCGCCTGAAGTCCGTAGCACATTTTGCAGCTGTTGAATGCTTAAACACTGAAAATCATCCATAATTTATTAGGAGATGTGCCCATAGAATTAATTAATATAGTCTTGGAGTAAAATTAGAGAAGATATAATTTACTTTAGCTTAGAAAACTCTGTCACAATTTATACATTCCTCGCAGCTGACTGGGAGAAACATAAGACGATCGCCTTGCGCTTACCCAGTACTACACGAACGCTATCTGCCGCGAACTTTCTCCAGCTACATCCCTATTTGCAGCATTGCTAGAAAAGTTAAGTGGCATGGAAGCCAAGTTGGAAGACGGCCAGAAGAAATTAGCAGAGGACCTGAAGAACGGCCAGAATAAGTTAGCAGAGGACCTAACCGCCAAATTTCTGGATGGCCAGAAAAATCTGGAAGAGTGTCTGCTGACGAAAAAGAGGAGACCCAAAGGAAATTAGAACAGGGCCTGCGTGAGGAAGTCTCAGCAGTGGAAAAGAAGTTCGACGCCTTACAAGTGGAAGTTGCCGAGCTGCACCAACGCCCACTGACGGAGGTAGAAGAGAAATTCAACGCTTTAAAAAAGGAAATTGCTAAGCTGAGCCAACGCCCGCCGACGGGGATGGAAGCGAGATTCAACGGTCTACAAGAGGAAGTTGCCGAGCTGCGCCGACGCCCGCCCCAGGTACACCGGGAATATCAGGAACGGGACAGAACAGAGTGACGCCCCCCAACCTTCGACGGAAAGGTCCCGTGGAGCACCTATTTACGTCAGTTCGACGCAGCCTGTTCCATAAACAACTGGAACAGCACGGAAAAGGCTACAGCTCTCATTGTAGCGCTGAGAGGGGACGCCCTTAACGTCCTTCAGGCCATCCCGACTGGATCCCAGGACTACGCTTCACTAATCGCCCATATGGAGTCCCGATATGGAAATAGCCATCTTCAGAAGGCCTACCAGATGCAGCTCCGGACTCGGGTACAAAAGAACGCGGAAACACTGCAGGAGTTCGAGATGGGCATCGCACGCCTTGTAAGGCTCGCCTATCCAACAGCGCCGGCCGACTTTCTGGAACAGATTGCGACGCAGACCTTCACCGACTGGCTACGGGACTCGGATACTCGACTGGCACAGCGACTTGCGCGCAATAAGACACTTGCAGATGCGCTGAGCCACGCACTTGAGTTCGAGACGGCAAAGCAGGTATCCAGAATGCACGCACGGATGCGTCAAGTGTACGTCGACGAAACAGCCAAAGCCAACGTGACCAAGCCCCTAGCCGATGAACTGATGGAGGCGCTAGGCCGGTTCTTCAAGAGTCGCAGCACCACCAGCTACGACACAGCCGAAAGACATCCGGAGAGGCGGCCCGGAAGAGGACTACCGACCTGCTGGACCTGCCGTAAGAGAGGCCACCTGAGCAAGGACTGCGGTGATCGCCGCCGCCAAGGGTTTCCGTCGGGACAGTCAGTCGTAGGGGAACCGCGCGGCCCAGGAAAGCAAGTATTAGCCAGCCTTGGGGGGCAAAGGTTGGCTTGTGACAGTCGTCAAGCCCCGGCAGTCCAAGTTCGTGTGACGCAGTTACGGAGGGATAATAGCAGCCTGATGGTTGACGGAGTCGTCAACGGAGTGAGCTGGCCCATGCTGATCGACACGGGAGCGTCCAGGACCATCGTCAATCCCACCGTGATCCCGAAGTGGAGAGTGCAACCCACGCAAAGGAACATCCAGCTAATAACCGCGACTGGAGACACCGCACCGTTACTTGGCGAAGCATCTCTGAGTTCGTCATTGGTGAAACATCCAGTGCTCGTGGCTGATGAATCAAACGAAGTGATCATCGGACTGGACTTCCTCGACCAGAACAACATCATCTTGGACCTGAGTACCAACACTCTGCACTTCGGAGGTGAGGAACTTGCTTTGCAACCTGCGCACGAGTCCATCACCGCGCGACGAGTAAGGCTGAGAGAGGACGTCATCGTTCCCGCCAGGACGGAGGTCAGCGCCGCCGTAATTGTCGACGGAACTGCTGAGGGAGTGGTGCCTATCGTCGAGCCAAAATATGAGGTCATCCAGACAAAAGGATTGCTAATTGCCAAGACTCTCATCAACACGACGTCTCGACCGTACGCCCGCCTGTCCAACCTGAACGACTACGACATTACGGTTCACCGGGACACCAAACTAGGAGTCTGCGAGCCCGTTACCTGGATTTCCCGCATCACATACACGACGGACGGACACCTGAAGATGGACAACCGAGGAAGACGCGTCCTGCCAGAAGAACTACAGAAGCTGTACCAGGGATCCCAGGACCATTTAGACGAGGAACAATCACGCCAACTTCGGGACCTACTACATGAATTTCAGGATGTCTTCTCCGTGGGGAACAAAGACTTCGGCAGGACAAGCTTGGTCCAGCACAGAATCGACGTTGGGGACAGCGCACCGATTAGGGCCCCATTCCGACGTGTCTCGCTCGCCAAGCAAGCCGAAGTCGACCGGATGGTAGAAGAGATGAAGGAGCAAGGGGTGATCGAGCCATCACATAGTCCTTGGAGTTCTCCGGTCGTGCTAGTGAAGAAGAAGACGGTTCCACCAGGATCTGCGTGGATTACAGGTGGGTGAATGACGTCACGAAGGACAGCTACCCTCTACCGCAGATCGACGACACCCTGGACACCATATCAGGGTCAAGATGGTCCTCCACCTTGAATTTGAGGAGTGGCTACTGGCAGGTGGAGGTCCACCCTAAGGACCGCGAGAAAACGGCGTTCTCTGTGGGCAGCGGGCTCTGGCAGTTCACCGTCATGCCATTCGGTCTGCGCACCGCCCCTGCGACCTTCGAAAGGCTAATGGAGTCCATTCTGAGGGGACTACACTGGAAGACCTGCCTGGCCTACCTAGACGACGTCATCGTTCTGGGGAGAAGCTTCGAGGAGCACTACAGCAACCTGAAGGAGATCTTGATGAAGCTACGGGCTGCCCTGCTGAAGTTGAGCCCCAAGAAGTGTCAGTCTTCCAGAAGCAGGTCCAGTACCTTGGGCATATATTCTCCGAGGAAGGGGTGCGCACCGACCCAGAAAAGACCGCAGCTGTGAGGGAGTGGCCAGTTCCGAAAGACAAGTCCCAACTACGAAGCTTCCTGGGACTCTGCACTTATTACCGTCGCTTCGTGAGAGGATTCGCCGACATCGCCAAACCACTGCATCGACTGACTGAGAAGGACCAACTCTTCACGTGGACAGCAGAGTGCCACAGTGCCTTCGAACAACTCATGCAGGCTCTGTGCACCGCGCCTATTCTGGCCTACCCCAGACCTGGAACAAGGTTCAACGTCGATACCGATGCCAGTGAATTTGGTATAGGGGGTATCCTGTCGCAAGCAGTGGACGGCGAGGAGAGAGTAGTGACCTACTTCAGCAAAGCCTTGTCAAAGCCAGAAAGGAACTACTGCGTCACCAGGAAGGAGCTGCTCGCCATCGTGAAGACCATTGATCACTTCCACAAGTACCTGCACGGGCAAGAATTTCTCATCAGGACCGACCATGTATCCCTGCGGTGGCTCCTGAACTTCAAGCAGCCCGAGGGTCAACTCGCGCGCTGGTTAGAGAGGCTTCAACAGTACAACTTTGAGATCCAGCACAGGAAAGGCCAACTGCATTCTAACGCGGACGCCCTGTCACGAAGACCGTGCCCCGAAGACTGCACCTTCTGTGCCCGAAGGGAGGAGAACACCGGGATACAGTGCCGAAAGACTACCGTGGAAATTCAAGGGAGCTGGAGCCGCGAATCATTCACGCGGGCGCAAGCAGAAGATGATGACCTGGGACTGATAGCCGAATGGAAGAGGGCCTGTGTTCCCAGACCCGGGTGGAACATTGTGAGTGACTGCAGCCCAAAGTTTAAGTCCTACTGGGTGCAGTGGGACTCGCTGGTTGTAAGGGATTGCCTCATCTGCCATACCTGGGAGAGCACCGACGGGAAGACATCTCGGGAACAAATCGTCCTTCCAAAGGCTATGACGGAGGAAGTCCTGAAGGAAGTCCATGGAGGATCATCTGGTGGACTCCTGGGGATAAAAAAAGACCCTGGAGAAGCTGAGAGAGCGGTTCTACTGGTTCGGATGCCGAACAGACGTGGAGAACCATTGTGCGAGGTGCCACGATTGCGCAGCCAGGCAGGGCCCAGGACGAAGACGACGGGGTCCACTGAAGACCTACAACGTGGGCGGCCCCATGGAGAGAGTGGTCATCGATGTTGCTGGGCCATTCCCGTTGAGCGAGGCAGGGAACCGCTACATATTGGTCGTCAGCGACTACTTCACCAAATGGCCGGAGGCGTATGCGCTCCCTAAACAAGAAGTCGCGACGATCGCAGAGACCCTGGTGAAGGAATTCGTCAGCCGATACGGAGTACCCCTGGAGCTGCACTCCGACCAAAGGAGGAATTTCGAGTCGCAGGTGTTCCAGTACCTATGCCAACTGCTGGGAATCCGGAAGACAAGGACGACGCCGCTACACCCTCAGTCCGACGGGATGGTAGAGCGATCAATCGCACCATCGAGAACCATCTCCGAATCGTCGTCAGTGAGCATCAGAGGGATTGGGACAAACATCTTCCACTATTTCTCCTGGCCTACCGCGCCGCCGTGCATGAAGCCACCGGGTGCACACTATTGCGGGCCATGTTTGGGAGGGAACTCCGTCTACCTGTCGATCTTGCCTTCGGCCGACCTGGGAATGATCCTGCCCCGGTAAGCCAGTATTGTCAAGAACTGGTCGACCAACTGGAGGACGTGCACGCGTTCGCGAGGAGGAGACTGCGGATCGAGACCGACCGAATGAAGACCCGATACGACCAGCAGACGGATGCTGGCGGATTCCACGAGGACGACCTGGTCTGGCTCTTCAACCCATTACGGAAGAAAGGCCTGTCACCCAAACTGCTGAAGTCCTGGGAGGGCCCGTACCGAGTCGTGAAACGGATCAACGATGTCGTCTACAGGATCCAGCGGAGCCCGAGGGCGAAGATGAAGATCGTGCATCGAGATCGCCTGGCAGCCTACGGAGGGACACAGACGGACCAATGATTGATCTGGACGATCAGCCTTTTAGGAAGGGGGTGGTGTTACGGCTGTGAGTTTGTTTCGTCGCCTGCCGGTTGAGTCACAGCTGCCCCGGGCTGGGCTCTGCCTCAGTGTATTACGTGCGCCTTACTCAACAGGGCTACTAGGAAAAGGTATGGTCCAGAATATTCGTGACCCAGCCATTGATGGAAACCTCGAGAAGCCGTGAATCCTGGACGGTCCTAGAAGCATTTATTGAGTCACCAGCCTGCTATATAAGACCGACCTGGCAAGCGGGGTGGACAGTTTTTTTTCGAGCTAGTGCGAGCTTTTACCTTGAGCGACAGTTGTGGGTGAAGGAGTGTGAAGCCTGCGGAGAAACTGTGTCTTGAGCGAGTGTGTTTTCCAGTGCAACAGAGGTTAGTGTGGTGAATTGCGAAAGCACCGGGGGCTGTTTCCCTAGCCAGCGGACAGCGAAGCAGAGTGTAGTGGTGAGTGACCGGCTATCGTAAATAACTGTAGCGTGCGTATTTCAAGGAAGTAGTGCAGGTAGTTCTGACGAGGCCACCGGACTCATTAGGAGGGATTAACTTCCGTGGATTATTGACAAGTGAAAGGCAAGTGTTCCCTACAAGAGGAAACTAGAGTGGGATACTAATTGCTTGTATTTGCTATTTGTGTGGTGTATCTTTCTGGCCCGCAATAAAGCTAATACGTTTTCTTTAAAGGAACAATTTGTGTTGTGTTTTCTACCCACCGTAATCCAGTTAACGGAAGTGCCACTAGGGGGTGGCACGTAACAGTATAGAGTGCAACTGCACTACTTTACTGCGAGGACTAAAAGCTCAAGCAGCCATAACCTCCCTATGAAGGCTTCCAAAATGATGGTGTATTGGTTCTCACGGCCAGTGAATTAAAACTCAGCAATACCATCTTTTTGGAAGCCTTCATAGGGAGGTTATGACTGTTTGAGCTTTTAGTTCTCGGAGATAAGTGGCGCAGGTGTGCTTCATAAAAAAAAGGGAGGTAGCGCGCAGTTCGCTACTCTTGTGGGGGCCCGGGCAAGGACACCAAGAGCCCTCTGATGAGCCAGCTTGGTGTCCTAGGCGAAACCCCACACAAGACACGGCATAAACCTAGAAGTATTGCTGAGTTTTAATTCACTGGCCGTGAAATCCAATGTACTATCTTTATGGTTAGTGTTACACTGGAGGGTGTTTATGATTCTGGGGTTAAGAGTCTCGTGTCTCGCTTAGGCTTCTTTTACTCTGTCTTTCAGATATGTAAACGTTTATTAAAATTTTGTTTCTTTTCTAGTTGTATTTTGTTAAAATAGATTTAAACTCGTTTTACGGCAATTAATTGTCATTAGACGAATTTTGTTGTTGTGACGTTAATTAGTTGTAGTTGGGGTGATTATATTTTAAAAGGAAGGAAGCTTGTAGTTTAACGTGACGGTTAATTTTGCTATCATGAGCCACGGGACCGCCTTTTTGTTACGTGGAATCCGAACCACAGGAGATGGTATTGGTCATCTCGCATGCATTGACCGTGAATCGAACCCGGTCCACCTTGGTGAGAGACCACTCCCACCGATTGTATTTAATATTCAATACTTATTGGTGCAGGCTTATAGAGATGTTTGGTTTACAGCAGATAACCTCGGCTAATGTTAGGTCTAGCTGTAGCTAATGACAGTCACTTCCCAGCCGTGGTTGATGTTATGCAGCAGCATTTCACTTTTGGCCATAAGTTGTGCAGTGAGGGCCTTCTCTGTAAAACGGAGCCTTGCTGGGGCCGTGTGCCGGATCGAGAGCGTCGAGTCATTGCCAGATTACACAAGAGCACCAAATATTGGCATTGCAGAGCTGCCAAAATACCTTACTGTAGTTGAGATAATTAACACTTGTTGTGAAGTACTGTAGCCTATCTCGTGAACATGGCAAGGAATAGAACGAAACAACGAATTTTCTTAGTGGGAACTTATCTTCTCAAGAAGTCTTCCATTAAATGTGTTCCTACGTGCGTTGTTCAGCCAATTTTCATTTATGAAAAAAAAAAAAAAAGGCTTATGAGATCACCTTTTGTCCGCGTGTGTGTGTGCGTTCCCCTAATAGAATAAACGGTTGGAGCGCTTTCAATGAAACTCGGTAAGGTCATAGTACTATTACGTCCCACCAATTCAACATGGCGACTGTGCAAAATATCTCCTAAACTATTACTGACATTATCCTGAAATTGTGTACGGTGATAAAGGGCACTACTAGAAGTTCACGTGTGAGACTTTCAAAAACCTGTTAACTATAAGGTGCGTTCAAAAAGTAACGAGCCGGAGGCTGCAATGCGCAAACCGATGACGACATCGGCTAATTGTGGCGTGTGTAAGGAGGTGTGTTCCGACCAGAGCGTGGAAGGTCGCTAGAGGGCACGCGTGCACGTCACGTGACGATACAAAGCGAGCAGCAGCATGCATCAATCGTCCAACGCTGCCAGTCGCATTGCAAACAGTGACATGGAGGCGTCAACAGAAGAGCAAAGAGGTGTTGTTCGGTTTCTGACAGCGGAAGGAGTAGGGGGAACGGACATTCATCGCCGAATGTCACAAGTGTACGACGAACACTGCATGTCCCTTGCAAGGGTCAAGGCGTGGCACAAGCGCTTCAGGGAAGGACGGGTGTCGTTAGCCGATACTGTCCGGTCTGGGACACCCCCCTGCATTACCGATGACAACGTCCAGCTGGTTGATGCACTCATTACCCAGGACCGCCTAGTGACAGTGAACGCCATAGCCGCCGTGGTCCGATTGAGCGTCGGAAGTGTGCACACCATCATGAAAGAACGACTGCACTTGCGCTAAATGTGTGTCTAATGGGTGCCCCACAGTCTTCAACTACACCTGGAAGCATGTCGAATGGCCCACTGTCTTGGTCATCTGCAGCGCTATACGAGGGAAGGGAATGGGTTCCTGGCACGAGTGGTGGCTGGTGATGAGTCATAGTGTCATCACTTCGAACCAGAACCCAAACGACAAAGCCTCAAGTGGAAGCATCCAGGGTCACCACCACCCAAAAAAGGCAAGGCCATCCATACGAGTGCGGGAAAGGTAATGTGACGTTCTTCTTTGACCAAGATGGCCCCCTTCTGATACACTTCATGCCGCACGGGACAACAGTGAAAGCCCAGCGTTACTCGCAAACCTTGAGCACCCTTCGCCAAGCGATCAAAACAAAACGACCAGGCAATCTCACCCGTGGGGTCATTCTGCTCCACGACAATGCACGACCTCATACGGCCAACACAGTCGTGGCACTCCTTCAGAAATTCAATTGGGAGGTTCTCTGCCACCCTCCATACAGTCCAGACCTTCTCTCTGTGATTACGCCATGTTTGGTCCCCTGAAAAGGGCTCTGCGGGGCCAAAGATTCACCTCGGACGTCGACGTCCAGCTGTACGTGCGGAACTGGTTCACATCGCAGCCCAGGGAATTTTATGAGACAGCCATTCACCGCCTCGTGTCACAGTGGGACAAGTGCTTCAACAGCCAGGGCCAATACTTCTAACATACAGGTACTGGTTTCTGTAATTATGCCTCCGGCTCGTTACTTTTTGAACGCACCTTATACAAAACGAACATGACGGCCAAGCGAAGTCGAAACATTTAAATTGTCTTTTTTTTCTCGCGATTTAACCTTTCGAGCGCAGTGAAACATGATAAAGAAAATGTTTATACACATTGCAATGCACTGGCATCTAAATTCGTTCAATTGTTTACATAACCTTAAGATGGCGGCTATGCGAAAATTTTGAAATTAAGTTTTTATTTCTTGTGTCTTAATCATGCGATCGAATGCGTTTAAATGATGAACCTGCGCAATAATCTTAATGTAATAGTAATTACTCTATGGCCTACATATATAAAAGTTCAACATGGCGTCCATCCAAAATAGTTGGTAGGTTCTCAATATCTACTAATCTATGACAGCAATCATACTGAAATTTTGTATGTTGAAAGAGGCTATTAACATAAGTCCACCTATGGAACTTTTAATAAACTGGTGAGCACAAATCCAACATGGCGGCGACGCGAAATTTAAATATTTTAATAGACATTTCTCGCGATTTAACCATCCGAGCGCAGAGAAACTTGGTACGGTAAATACTTATACGTGGGCAGTTTATAAGGTAGATCTCTTATTTTAATAACATCATTTTACTATCACTTTTTAATATATGGCATTAAATATATTTCCAAGTTTTTCCATTTTTGATTTCAAACAATTGTTGTAAGGATATCCATTTCTTCTTGGCTTTGTTAACTAGTTTTAAGATTTAATATCAATCACGCTGAGGAAGGTAACAATGAAATACCGAAACATGTACGATTAATGATGTAATTAAACGTTTCTTAAGTGTTTGACTGGCGGTTTTAATGCGATCAGTCAACACGGTTATTAATTATTACCATTGTCATAATGGTCAATGTTTACAAATTTTAATCCACTGATATCTAATTTATTTCAATTGGTTTCATAACCTCAAGATTGCGGCTGTACAAAATTTTAAAATATCGTTTTTATTTCTTGTGTCCTAATCATGCGATTGAATATACCTACGCAATAATTTTCATCTAATAATACATAACTCTATGGCCTACATATATAAAAATCCAACATGGCGACCATCCGAAATATTTAGACGGTTCTCAGTATCTACGAATCTATTAAAGCAAACAAACTGACATTTAATATGTTGATTGAGTATATTAACATAAGTAGGATATATGAAAATAGACTGTTTAGTTCTTCCGGGAACTATTGTTACTTGTGGGGGAATCTCAAACAAAAGGTAGACAGAAACAATCCGCGTACTCTGCAGGACCACGAGAAGGAAATAACTGCACCGATGCTTGCCACAGTGGGTGTGTGGTTATCGTATCGGACTACCAACCCCAAGCTTGCAGGTTCGCTCCTGGCCGTGGTGAGTGATTTTTGAAAGGCGGCAAAAATCACGACACGCATGTCATACGATGTTGGCATGTTAAAGAACCCAATCGAATTCAGTAGGCTGTGTTCATAATGGCAAAATTAATCTCGGGATTTTCCGCCAACACAAAGTTCCTCATTTCTCTACTAGAAAGCGCTATAGTGTTCAAGGAGCTTAGATATCTAACCTCCTTGACTTTCATAGTGATTCAAGGAACAACGAAATTTGGCATACAAGCTGCCCTCTGGGTGTCAAATTACAAAGCTTGAACCTGGCATCCGAGGACATACAATATTCAAGTAAGTAATGATGATTATTAACACTTTTAAGAGTGTAAATGTGTTGAACTAGTTGGGCGCTACGCTGCTGCTAACACCAGTGGCCCTCCCATCACACGGCGCCTGCGAGGTTCCGTTCTGGAGAAAGAGCCCTCACTGTAGTTGCTACCACTGGTGCTTGTGGAGAGCAGTTGTTCGGGGGGGGGGGGGGGGGTGATATTATATGAAGAAGTATTTAGAAGTATGCTTTGATGACAATCATTTTGTAGTCTCTGATGGGGTTGTTGGTCTATCTATGCCTACCCCGAATTTCCAACTTTTGGTACTGTCACCCTGCGGCGAACGTTGGAACTTGATAGAGCGTTTGGTTACACACTACCAATTGTAGTGGTAGGTTCTTATCTACGACATGCCTTTACTTTTCCGCAGAAGGAAAGCATACTGAGGGATTTTAGCGCTCTTAAATATCCGACGACTTCGGCGGTTGTAAACTCGCATGCTGACGACTACGCCACTAAAGCCGCCTGATGGTGCTGTTGGTATTACTGAGATTATTTGTCCTTCTGTTTTATTACAGTAGTATTACCGACCGTGGTGGCTACGCTCGCTAAAGCACAGCGTTAGGTCATGGGACCAAGCTCTCTGCTGACTCGGTAGACGCGTGGGTTCGAGCCACACCGTCGGCCGACCTTGAAACGGCTTTCCGTGGTTCCCCATTTTCAACACCAGGCAAATGCTGACAGGCCACGGCCGCTTCCTTCCACATCGTTGGCCAGTTCCATTCATCTTCATCCATTCCATCTCTCATCCTTTAGTGCAGGGCGCCCACGGGCGTTGACTAGAAAGACCTACACTCGGCCTCTCAGGAGGCCACACGACAAAGAAAACAGTGGTATTCTTGTTAAATTTATGGCTTTGCCTTCAAAGACTATGGACGGTGCATAAAACGTTGTTTTAGTTACGTATTGAGTTATGGCCTGTTTGAGTCGTATTATGGTTCATGGTTTTTAGCATTGAGTTTACGTTTGTTTTCAAGTGATAGCAAGCCATAAAATGCTTTCGCTATCAGTTGGTGTGTCAGTCTGAGCTGTCCGGTGTAATCACTGCCTATGCTCGACGTGAACGAGCAATAACCTCCCGCACAGACGGCAAGTGACGGTGGAGGGTGTGCAGTATAAAGCGTGTCGAATGGAAGTGGAACACAGTACAGTCGCTGTCGCAATGCGGACACGGAGCGATTTATCTGACGTCCAAGAGGGCATGATCATTGACTTTCGGGCCAAGGGTGGAAGCATTTCCGAAGCGGCTACGTTTGTAAACTGTTCGCGTGCCGCCGGAGTTTATGTGTACCGTGCGTCGCAAAATGGCGCTATTCAAAATCGGCACCGAGGCAACTTTAGTGATGATGATGATGATGATGATGATAATTGATAATTAGGTTATTGGCCCCTAATGGTTTAGGTGACAGTGAAAGACAAGAATGCAATGTGACTTATAACTAAAACTGACTGGCTAGGTGGCTCAGCGGTAACGTTCTCGCTTGCTGGGCCCAAGGTTGCAGGTTCATATCCTGGCACAGTCAGCTGGCATTTGAGGGTGCGCAAATCTGAGGGAGCTGTGTCAGTAGATTTACTGGCACGTTAAATATCCCCTTCGGGGCAAAATTCCGGCACCCCGGCGTCTCTAAAAGCCACAGTAGTTAAAAGGGACGTAAAACCAATAACATTATTATTATTATTATTATTATTATTATTATTATTATTATTATTATTATGTAACATAATATCGTATGGCCTCGGGTGCCAGGTGCAAGCTTATTATTTGACACCCAGAGGGTAGCTTGCATGTCGAATTTCGTTGTTCCTTGAAGTTCTATGAAAGTCAAGGAGGTTAGATATCTAAGCTCCTTGAACACTATAGCGCTTCCTAGTAGAGAAATGAGGAACTTTGTCTTGGCGAAAACTCCAGAGATTAATTTTGCCATTATGAACACGGCCTACTGAATTCAAATGGGTTCTTTAACATGCCAACATCGTATGACATGCGAGTCGTAATTTTTGCCACCTTTCAAAAACCACTTACCACGGCCAGAAGAGAACCTGCAAGCTTGGGGTTGGTAGTCCGACACTATAACCACTCACCCACCGCGGCAAGCTCTTATATAACTAAAACCACACTTACAACTTACACACTAGAAGAAGAAATGGAAAATAAATGGAGAATAAGGCAAATAAAGGACAGGAAGAAAATAAATGCCCTCAATCCTCGGAAGAATGTGGATTGAGGGACTTTGAAGGAAGGAGAGCCATGAAAGGCAGATAGGAAAGAGGAGAGATCCGCCCCAGAGGCAGTGGAAAAGGGGGGGGGGGAACCGGACCCAGCTCAGGAATCCCTCGGGTTTGCCAACTCCCAAACCCACCAGCCGTGAGCCCTTGAGGGTGTAGCACTATCCAGGGTGCACCAGAAGTGGTGGGGCTACACACACCCTGCCCCTTTAAGGGCCTTGAGCAGAAGGCAGGAGATACTGTGAGCCCATGGGGGTGTAGCACTATCCAGGGTGCACCAGAAGTGGTGGGGCTACACAAACCCTGCCTCCTTAAGGGCCTTGAGCAGAAGGCAGGAGATACTGTGAGCCCTTGAGCGTGTAGCACTATCCAGGGTGCACCAGAAGTGGTGGGCCTACACACACCCTGCCTCCTTGAGGGCCATGAACGGAGGGCAGGAGGTACTGTGAGTCCTTGAGGGTGTAGCACTATCCAGGGTGCACCAGAAGTGGTGGGGCTACACACACCCTGCCTCCTTGAGGGCGATGAACAGAGGGCAGGAGGTACTGTGAGCCCTTGAGGGTGTAGCACTATCCAGGGTGCACCAGAAGTGGTGGGGCTACACACACCCTGCCACCTTGAGGGCCTTGAGCAGAAGGCAGGAGATACTGTGAGCCCCTGAGGGTGTAGCACTATCCAGGGTGCACCAGAAGTGGTGGGGCTACATACACCCTGCCTCCTTGAGGGCCTTGAGCAGAAGGCAGGAGATACTGTGAGCCCCTGAGAGTGTAGCACTATCCAGGGTGCACCAGAATTGGTGGGGCTACACACACCCTGCCTCCGTGAGGACCTTGAACAGAGGGCAGGAGATACAGAGAGCCCTTGAGGGTGTAGCACTATCCAGGGTGCACCAGCAGTGGTTGGGCTACACACACCCTGCCTCCTTGAGGGCCTTGAGCAGAAGGCAGGAGATACTGTGAGCCCCTGAGGGTGTAGCACTATCCAGGGTGCACCAGGAGTGGTGGGGCTACATACACCCTGCCTCCTTGAGAGCCTTGAGCAGAAGGCAGGAGATACTGTGAGCCCCTGAGGGTGTAGCACTATCCAGGGTGCACCAGAAGAGGTGGGGCTAAACACACCCTGCCTCCTTGAGGGCCTTGAGCAGAAGGCAGAAGATACTGTGAGCCCCTGAGGGTGTAGCACTGTCGAGGGTGCACCAGAAGTGGTGGGGCTACACACACACCCTGCCTCCTTAAGGGCCTTGAGCAGGAGGCAGGAGATACTGTGAGCCCCTGAGGGTGTTGCACTATCCAGGGTGCACCAGAGGTGGTGGGGCTCCATACACCCTGCCTCCTTGAGGGCCTTGAGCAGAAGGCAGGAGACACTGTGAGCCTTTGAGGGTGTAGCACTATCCAGGGTGCACCCGAAGTGGTGGGGCTACACACACTCTGCCTCCTTGAGGGCCTTGAACAGAGGGCAGGAAATACTGTGAGCCCTTGAGCTTGTAGCACTATCCGGGGTGCACCAGAAGTGGTGGGGCTACACACACCCTGCCTCCTTGAGGGCCTGAGCAGGAGACATGAGATACTGTGAGCCCTTGAGGATGTAGCACTATCCAGGGTGCACCAGAAGTGGTGGGGCTACACTCACCCTGCCTCCTTGAGGGCCTTGAGAAGAAGGCAGGAGATACTGTGAGCCCCTGAGGGTGTAGCACTATCCAGGGGGCACTAGACGTGGTGGGGCTACACACACCCTGCCTCCATGAGGGCCTTGAGCAGAAGGCAGGAGATACTGTGAGCCCCTGGGAGTGTAGCACTATCCAGGGTGCACCAGATGTGGTGGGGCTACATACACCCTGCCTCCTTGAGGGCCTTGAGCAGAAGGCAGGAGATACTGTGAGCCCTTGAGGGTGTAGCACTATCCAGGGTGCACCAGAAGTGGTGGGGCAACACACACCCTGCCTCCTTGAGGGCCTTGAGCAGAAGGCAGGAGATACTGTGAGCCCCTGAGGGTGTGGCAATATCCAGGGTGCACCAGAAGTGGTGGGGCTACGCACATCCTGCCTCCTTGAGGGCCTTGAGCAGAAGGCAGGAGATACTGTGAGCCCTTGAGGGTGTAGGACTATCCAGGGTGCACCAGAAGTGGTGGGGCTACACTCACCCTGCCTCCTTGAGGGCCTTGAGTAGAAGGCAGGAGATACTGTGAGCCCTTGAGGGTGTAGCACTATCCTGGGTGCACCAGAATTGGAGGGGCTACACACACCCTGCCTCCTTATGTGTTTTGAACAGAAGGTAGGAGATACTGTGAGCTCTTGAGGGTGTAGCAATATCCAGGGTGCACCAGAAGTGGAGGGGCTACATACACCCTGCCCCCTTAAGGGCCTTGAACAGAGGGCAGGAGATACTGTGAGCCCTTGAGGGTGTAGCACTCTCCAGGGTGCACCAGAAGTGGTGGGGCTACACACACCCTGCCTCGTTGAGGACCTTGAGCAGAAGGCAGGAGATACTGTGAGCCCTTGAAGGTGTAGCACTATCCAGGGTGCACCAGAAGTGGTGGGGCTACACTCACCCTGCCTCCTTAAGGGCCTTGAACAGAGGGCAGGAGATACTGTGAGGTTTGAGGGTGTAGCACTATCCAGGGTGCACCAGAAGTGGTGGGGCTACACACACCCTGCCTCCTTGAGGGCCTTGAGCAGAAGGCAGGAGATACTGTGAGCCCCTGAGGGTGTAGCACTATCCAGGGTGCACCAGAAGTGGTGGGGCTACATACACCCTGCCTCCTTGAGGGCCTTGAGCAGAAGGCAGGAGATACTGTGAGCCCCTGAGGGTGTAGCACTATCCAGGGTGCACCAGAATTGGTGGGGATACACACACCCTGCCTCCTTGAGGACCTTGAACAGAGGGCAGGAGATACAGAGAGCCCTTGAGGGTGTAGCACTATCCAGGGTGCACCAGCAGTGGTTGGGCTACACACACCCTGCCTCCTTGAGGGCCTTGAGCAGAAGGCAGGAGATACTGTGAGTCCCTGAGGGTGTAGCACTATCCAGGGTGCACCAGAATTGGTGGGGCTACATACACCCTGCCCCCTTGAGAGCCTTGAGCAGAAGGCAGGAGATACTGTGAGCCCCTGAGGTTGTAGCACTATCCAGGGTGCACCAGAAGAGGTGGGGCTACACACACCCTGCCTCCTTAAGGGCCTTGAGCCGGAGGCAGGAGATACTGTGAGCCCCTGAGGGTGTTGCACTATCCAGGGTGCACCAGAGGTGGTGGGGCTCCATACACCCTGCCTCCTTGAGGGCCTTGAGCAGAAGGCAGGAGACACTGTGAGCCTTTGAGGTTGTAGCACTATCCAGGGTGCACCAGAAGTGGTGGGGCTACACACACTCTGCCTCCTTGAGGGCCTTGAACAGAGGGCAGGAAATACTGTGAGCCCTTGAGCTTGTAGCACTATCCAGGGTGCACCAGAAGTGGTGGGGCTACACACACCCTGCCTCCTTGAGGGCCTGAGCAGGAGACATGAGATACTTTGAGCCCTTGAGGATGTAGCACTATCCAGGGTGCACCAGAAGTGGTGGGGCTACACTCACCCTGCCTCCTTGAGGGCCTTGAGCAGAAGGCAGGAGATACTGTGATCCCCTGAGAGTGTAGCACTATCCAGGGTGCACCAGAATTGGTGGGGCTACACACACCCTGCCTCCTTGAGGACCTTGAACAGAGGGCAGGAGATACAGAGAGCCCTTGAGGGTGTAGCACTATCCATGGTGCACCAGCAGTGGTTGGGCTACACACACCCTGCCTCCTTGAGGGCCTTGAGCAGAAGGCAGGAGATACTGTGAGCCCCTGAGGGTGTAGCACTATCCAGGGTGCACCAGGAGTGGTGGGGCTACATACACCCTGCCTCCTTGAGGGCATTGAGCAGAAGGCAGGAGATACTCTGAGCCCCTGGGAGTGTAGCACTATCCAGGGTGCACCAGATGTGGTGGGGCTACATACACCCTGCCTCCTTGAGGGCCTTGAGCAGAAGGCAGGAGATACTGTGAGCCCCTGAGGGTTAGCACTATCCAGGGTGCACCAGAAGTGGTGGGGCAACACACACCCTGCCTCTTTGAGGGCCTTGAACAGAGGGCAGGAAATACTGTGAGCCCTTGAGGGTGTAGCACTATCCAGGGTGCACCAGAAGTGGTGGGGCTACACACACCCTGCTTTCTTGAGGGCATGAGCAGAAGGCAGGAGATACTGTGAGCCCTTGAGGGTGTAGCACTATCCAGGGTGCACCAGAAGTGGTGAGGCTACACACACCCAGCCTCCTTGAGGGCCTTGTGCAGAAGGCAGGAGATACTGTGAGCCCTTGAGGGTGTAGCACTATCCAGGGTGCACCAGACGTAGTGGGGCTACACACACCCTGCCTCTTTGAGGACCTTGAGCAGAAGGCAGGAGATACTGTGAGCCCCCGAGGGTGTAGCACTATCCAGGGTGCACCAGAAGTGGTGGGGCTACACACACCCTGCCTCCTTGAGGGCCTTGAGCAGAAGGCAGGAGATACTGTGAGCCCCTGAGGGTGTAGCACTATCCAGGGTGCACCAGATGTGGTGGGGCTACACTCACCCTGCCTCCGTAAGGGCCTTGAACAGAGGGCAGGAGATACTGTGAACCCTTGAGGGTGTAGCACTATCCAGGGTGCACCAGAAGATGTGGGGCTACACACACCCTGCCTCCTTGAGGGCCTTGACCTGAGGGCAGGAGATACTGTGAGCCCCTGAGGGTGTAGCCTTATTCAGGATCACCAGAAGTGGTGGGGCTACACACACCCTGCCTCCTTGAGGGCCTTGAACAGAGGGCAGGAGATACTGTGAGCACTTGGGGGTGTAGCACTATCCAGGGTGCACCAGAATTGGTGGGGCTACACTCACCCTGCCTCCTTGAGGTTCTTGAGCAGAAGGCAGGAAATACTGTGAGCCCTTGAGGGTGTAGCACCATCCAGGGTAACCAGAAGTGGTGGGGCTACACACACCCTGCCTCCTTAAGGGCCTTGAACAGAGGGCAGGATATACTGTGAGCCCTTGAGGGTGTAGCACTATCCAGGGTGCACCAGAAGTGGCGGGGCTACACATACCCTGCCTCCTTGAGGGCCTTGAGCAGAAGGCAGGAGATACTGTGAGCCCTTGAGGGTGTAGCATTATCCAGGGTGCTCCAGAAGTGGTGGGGCTACACACACCCTGCCTCATTAAGGGTTTTGAACAGAAGGTAGGAGATACTGTGAGCCCTTGAGGGTGTAGCAATATCCAGGGTGCACCAGAAGTGGTGGGGCTACACACACCCTGCCTCCTTAAGAGTTTTGAACAGAAGGCAGGAGATACTGTGAGCACCTGAGGGTGTAGCAATATCCATGGTGCACCAGAAGTGGTGGGGCTACATACACCCTGCCCCCTTAAGGGCGTTGAACAGAGGGCAGGAGATACTGTGAGCCCTTGAGGGTGTAGCACTCTCCAGGGTGCACCAGAAGTGGTGGGGCTACACACACCCTGCCTCCTTAAGGGTTTTGATGAGAAGGTAGGAGATACTGTGAGCCCTTGATGGTGTAGCACTATCCAGGGTGCACCAGAAGTGGTGGGGCTACACACACCCTGCCTCCTTAAGAGTTTTGAACAGAAGGCAGGAGATACTGTGAGCCCTTGAGGGTGTAGCACTCTCCAGGGTGCACCAGAAGTGGTGGGGCTACACACACCCTGCCTCCTTAAGGGCCTTGATCAGAAGGCAGGAGATACTGTGAGCCCTTGAAGGTGTAGCACTATCCAGGGTGCACCAGAAGTGGTGGGCCTACACACACCCTGCCTCCTTGAGGGCCATGAACGGAGGGCAGGAGGTACTGTGAGTCCTTGAGGGTGTAGCACTATCCAGGGTGCACCAGAAGTGGTGGGGCTACACACACCCTGCCTCCTTGAGGGCGATGAACAGAGGGCATGAGGTACTGTGAGCCCTTGAGGGTGTAGCACTATCCAGGGTGCACCAGAAGTGGTGGGGCTACACACACTCTGCCACCTTGAGGGCCTTGAGCAGAAGGCAGGAGATACTGTGAGCCCCTGAGGGTGTAGCACTATCCAGGGTGCACCAGAAGTGGTGGGGCTACATACACCCTGCCTCCTTGAGGGCCTTGAGCAGAAGGCAGGAGATACTGTGAGCCCCTGAGGGTGTAGCAATATCCATGGTGCACCAGAAGTGGAGGGGCTACATACACCCTGCCTCCTTAAGGGCCTTGAACAGAAGGTAGGAGATACTGTGAGCCCTTGAGGGTGTAGCACTATCCAGGGTGCACCAGAATTGTTGGGGCTACACACTCCCTGGCTCCTTAAGAGTTTTGTACAGAAGGTAGGAGATACTGTGAGCCCTTGAGGGTGTAGCACTATCCAGGGTGCACCAGAAATGGTGGGGCTACATACACCCTGCCTCCTTATGGGCCTTGAACAGAGGGCGGGAAATTCTGTGAGCCCTTGAGGGTGTAGCACTATCTAGGGTGCACCAGAAGTGGTGGAGCTACACACCCTGCCTCCTTGAGGGCCTTGAGCAGAAGGCAGGAGATACTGTGAGCCTTTGAGGGTGTAGCACTATCCAGGGTGCACCAGCAGTTGTGGGGTACACACACCCTGCCTCCTTGAGGGCCTTGAGCCGAAGGCAGGAGATACTGTGAGCCCTTGAGGGTGTAGCACTATCCAGGGTGCACCAGAAGTGGTGGGGCTACTCTCACCCTGCCTGCTTAAGGGCCTTGAGCAGAAGGCAGGAGATACTGTGAGCCCTTGAGGGTGTAGCACTATCCAGGGTGCACCAGAAGTGGTGGGGTTACACACACCCTGCCTCCTTGAAGGCCTCGAGCAGAAGGCAGGAGATATTGTGATCCCCTGAGGATGTAGCACTATCGAGGGTGCACCAGAAGTGGTGGGGCTACACACACCCTGCCTCCTTGAGGGCCTTGAGCAGAAGGCAGGAGATACTGTGAGCCCCTGAGGGTGTAGCACTATCCAGGGTGCACCAGAGGTGGTGGGGCTACATACACCCTGCCCCCGTAAGGGCCTTGAGCAGAAGGCAGGAGATAGGAAGAGAACAGAAGAGGTCTGACCCCTCGAAGAATGAGGGATCAGGAAATATGTGACAAGGGCCAATGATTTGATTGATTGATTTTATTTTCACGGCTACACTTAGAGCTTAAGAGCTCC
Organism: Meconema thalassinum; assembly: GCA_946902985.2. Classification (NCBI taxonomy): domain Eukaryota; kingdom Metazoa; phylum Arthropoda; class Insecta; order Orthoptera; family Tettigoniidae; genus Meconema; species Meconema thalassinum. Next base: position 17,695,871 of record OX336392.1, read on the forward strand.
TTTACAGTAGCACCCTACATAAAATAAGGTTAGGGCTTATACAAATAAAACATTTCACTTACATTCACAATATAAATAATAATAGTCTAACAATAGTAACAAAAAGACAGTAATAATGCAATAATAATTATAATAATAATAATAATAATAATAATAATAATAATGATAATGGAAAAATTATTTACCAAAGAGAGCATACAGACACAGTATCAGCCCGAAATGCAAATATCATATACTGTACAAGAAAAGCTATTAAATTAGACAGGTTGTCAGCTATTGTCCTGATGTTATAATTTAAAGGCTCCCTAGACCTCGGATACCCTAATATCGTCGGGGTCAGAAAACAACAAGAGTTGATTAAGGGAGGTCGATAGGAACGGTGACAGAGAAGAGGCCGGCACAAGAAAGTGGAAGTAATGCTGAACGCAGCTGGGGCCCCGTGGTCGCCAACCCATGTTCCACTAGTCGTGAGCCCCTGGAGGAGCAACTGACCGCCCAGATGAACCAAGGGGCTACCAAACCTGTCTCCTCAAAGACCGTTCAGCGAACGTTGCTGGGTATGTGCCCTCAGCAGCACGCACCTGGTTCATGCACCCGTGTTGACAGCTGTTCATCGACGACAAAGGTTGGCATTTGCACGCAACTGGACGTCCAGTGAGTGGCGACAGGTGGTCTTTTTCTGATGACACACGTTTTATGCTTCATTGTACAGATGGCCGTTGCACAGTGGGTCAAAATAGAAATCTAGGAGGACAAAATTATTTATTTTCATAATTAAAAAATCATAATTTAATACTTCTACAGCATTCTCATACAATTGCCGCTCACTATTCTGGGATATAAACGCATCTTAGTGTCAATCTGTCACCACTGTTCGAGCAGTCTGAATTGGAGGGTGAATGTAAGTGGCTGTGGTTTGGTTGTCTTTGTGGTTAGTGTGATGCTTTAAGATGGAACATGCAGCTGAAGGTATGATCTTTGTAACGTGTTTCAGTTATTAATGGGCGTAATTGTTACGTAATTTTATCTATATTTGCATTATAGAGTATAATATTTAACTATTATTTTTTAAATTATATTTTCACTTAGATTTTTAGTATGTCGCGTCACTCTGCGTCACTTTCTATTTAATGTTAAAATGTAGTTAAAGTCTTGTAGTTTACGCCTGTTATAAGATTTTTTGTATCTTTTTGCAACTTACTTAGTTATTTTACGTTTCAGAAGATGCCGCGCAACCAGTTCTCACACGTTTACAACTGTTTGAAGCACTGGGTTCGACGATTATGTCAAAAGTGGAACTTTGTGACTTTGTTAAAAGTAAATTACGGGTAGAAATTTGTTCTGAAGAGATAACTGATTGCTCTATCCAACTCCTAGTTATAGACAATTTCTTGCATGTGTAGACGTAGGTCTTAACTGATGTTTATTATGAAGTAAACAAATTATATACGTTGCTTTCACGCTAAATCCATGATTAGGGGGGTGCATGAAATGGACTAAAAATGTCAATTTTCAATTTATTTTTTATTTGTTAGTAGAACTCAATGACAATAATTTCCCAAAGTTTCAATGATGAAATCGCATCCGAAGTGCCTGAAGAATTATGAAATATGTGGCGCAACATTCCAACCGCGCCCATCTTTTGAAGCAACTTGTCATGAACAACGATTCCATGGATTACTTTCAAGTAAACTTGCGCGGCATACATCTAGAAGGCTGTGATATATATTCATTGGCTTTATAGACCTTCTCTGCTACTCTGTTCCGTATCCTGGAAACAATAACAATCCAGCTGCACGGTTTATAAAGATGCAATTCATTGTTGTTTTTCCTTGTGGTACTGGCGTTCAAAGTTGGAAGATGGAAAGGGCATTGGAGGACATAACAGACTCACAAAGGAGATGATAGACACTCTTCAAGTGTATTATGGCAAGGCAATTAGACAGAACCTATCCAGTGTAAGTGAAATGAAAAGTGCTGTATGGGCTACATATTTCCACATGGTGTCAACAGATGAACATCCCATTCATCATCTGTGTCACATTAGCTGTTGTAAATATCTACAGGATCGGAGGGATAACATCCCTTACTTTCACAAGGAGAGGCTTCCAAATTGTAGCCTATCCTGGATGTTGTCAAGCCCACATACAGGTTTCTGGCTGATCCTGACCTTCTCCAAATGTGTGTTCATGGCAAAACCCAGAATCCAAACGGGTCTCTGAATTAACTCAAATGGAACCAATGCCCTAAAACGACATTTTCATCTGCTACAGTTGTCAGAATTGCTATTTATGATGCAGTCATTGTATTCAATGATGGGAATGTAGGGAGGCTGAAGGTATTAGAGAAAATGGGCTTCAAGATAGGAGGTTTCACTCAAGACATCTTGAGAAAAATAGATTTACAGCGCCTCTATGCGGCTGAAAAGTCAGTTGGTCACCTGGTTAAGGAAAGGAGGCAGAAAACAAGAAGCCAAAAGAGAAGCCTTGAAGGGAAAGAGGACCCTGAGTACAGTTCTGGGCCTTTTAAAGAGGTAACAGAAGAAAAAACGTTATGCCAAACTTTAAATTGCTTTTCCTGAAAATTATATTTTTCAATGTTTATGTACAGTACCTTTTCCTCAGGATCTGAAAAGGCTAGAATTATGAAATTTTGTACTCTTATTTCTATAAACATAATACATGCTGAAAGCAAGGGGAAACTACAGCCGTTTGCTATTCCCGAGAATATGCACCTCTCTATGCATAATTACATGTGATGATGGCCTCCTCCCTTGTAAAATTTCAATCCGGAGGTGAACTAGTCCCCCGTTCGGATCTCCGGGTGGGGACTACTCGAGAGGGGGTTAACATCACAGAAGTGACAAAGAGGAACTCTGACATTCTACGGATCGGAGCGTGGAATGTTAGAAGTCTGCTAGGAAATGGAAGGTTAGAAAACTTAGAAAGGGAAATGGATAGGTTGAGGTTGGATTTGGTTGGGATTAGTGAAATGCGCTGGCAGGAAGAACAGGACTTTTGGTCAGGAGACTATAGGGTCATTAGCACTAAATCAAACAATGGCCAAGCAGGGGTTGGCCTCATATTGAGTAGGAAACTTGGACAGCGGGTGGAATATTATGAGCAATATAGTGAACGGATTATTGTAGCAAAAATAAATACTAAACCTACCTGCACCACAGTGGTACAAGTCTATATGCCTACCAGTCAAGCTGATGATGAGGATGTTGAAAAGGTCTACGAAGAAATAGACGAAATTCTGAGGTATATCAAGGGTGATGAAAATGTTATAGTAATGGGAGATTGGAATGCTGTGGTAGGAAAAGGGAGAGAAGGGAAGATAGTAGGAGATTTCGGATTAGGTGAAAGGAATGATCGAGGAAGCAGGCTGGTAGAATTCTGCACTGAGCATGAGTTGGTCATAGCTAACACCTTATTCAATAACCACAATAGAAGAATATACACATGGATGAGACCAGGAGATACAGGGCGTTACCAAATCGACTTCATTATGGTCAAGCAGAGGTTTCGAAACCAGATTTTGGATTGTAAAACATATCCTGGTGCTGACATAAACTCTGACCACAATCTGGTTGTAATGAAATGCAGATTAAAGTTGAAGAAACTGAAGAAAAGTCAAAAGCCAAAAAGGTGGGCAATAGACAGACTGAAAGAGAAGGATGTAAACGAAAGATTCAAGAAGAGTATAAAGGAAGGACTAATGAAAAACCCTAAACAAGCTTCAATTGCAGACGAATGGGCACTTTTGAGGAATGAAATAACAAAATCCGCAGAAGAAAACATTGGTAGGAAAGAGAGAATAGGTAGAAAACCGTGGATCACTCAGGATATACTCGAATTGATGGATGAAAGGCGGAAGCACAAGAATGTAAGAGATGAAAAGGGGAAAGCAGAATACAGACGTCTGAGAAACGAGGTTAACAAGAAGTGCAAGGAAGCGAAAGAAGAATGGTTGAAAGAGAAATGTGCTGGTATAGAAAATTGTCTGAAATTAGGAAAAGTAGACACAGCTTATCGAAGGATTAAGAATATTTTTGGGGAAAAGAAGACTAAGTGCTGTAATATTAAGGACACAAATGGAAAGCCTCTAACAGATAGGGAAGAAAAGGTTGAGAGATGGAAAGCTTACATAGAGAGTTTGTATAAGGGAAAGGAGATTGAGAATCATGTAATGGAAAGGGAGGAGGAAATTGATGAGGATGCGAAAGGAGATTTAATATTGAGATCAGAATTTGATAGAGCTTTGGAAGACTTAAGCAGGAACAAAGCACCAGGCATAGATGATATACCGATTGAGTTGCTACGCTGCATAGGAGAGGAAGGTCTGATCAGGTTATTTCACTTGGTGTGTAGGATTTATGAGACAGGTGAGGTACCCCCTGATTTCAAGAAGAAGGAAATCATCCCTATACCAAAGAAAGTGGGAGTTGACAGATGTGAAGATTATCGTACAATCAGCTTGATTACTCATGCTTCAAAGATCCTGTCTAGAATAATTTACAAGAGGATTGAGAGCCAGATAGAAACGGAGTTGGGTGAAGACCAGTTTGGTTTCAGGAGAAATGTAGGAACAAGGGAAGCTGTACTAAGTCTTAGGCTGATTTTGGAAGGTAGAATAAGGAAAGATAAGAGAACGTTCATGGCTTTTGTAGACTTAGAAAAGGCCTTTGATAACGTTGATTGGACTAAATTGTTTGACATTTTGAAATCGATTGGAATAAAGTACAGGGATAGGAGGGTGATATACAATCTATACAGAAACCAGACAGCAGTCATTCGAGTTGAAGGACATGAGAGAGAAGCTGGTATTCAGAAAGGTGTAAGGCAAGGCTGCAACTTATCACCCATACTTTTCAATCTTTACATTGAACAAGCAATGAAGGAAATTAGAGAAAAATTTAAAGTGGGAGTGAAGATTCAAGGAGAAATAATTTCAACTCTGAGATTTGCTGATGACATCGTCATCTTGGCCAACAAGCCTGAGGATTTGAATGAGTTTTTGAATGGTATGGACTCCGTCTTACGGAAAGAATTCATGATGAAAATTAATAAATGTAAAACAAAAATACTGGAATGCAGCCGAAATAAATCACAAACCTCTATGGAGATCAAATTGGCAGGTGAAAAGCTGAAGGAAGTAGGAGATTTCTGTTACTTAGGAAGCAGAATAACCAGTGATGGACGAAGCAAAGAGGATATAAAAAGTAGGTTGGCTCAGGCAAGAAAAACATTTCTACAAAAAAGGAATCTGCTGACATCGAATATAGATTTAGGTATTAGGAAGTCATTTTTGAAAGCCTTTGTCTGGAGCGTGGCGCTCTATGGAAGTGAAACTTGGACTATTGGTGCAGCAGAAAAGAGGAAAATTGAAGCATTTGAAATGTGGTGCTACAGGAGAATGATGAAGATCAGATGGGTAGATAGGGTTACAAACAAAGAGGTATTAAGACGAGTGGGAGAGGAGAGATGTTTCTGGCGACTGCTAATGAAGAGAAGAGATAGGTTGGTAGGACACATACTAAGACACCCAGGAATAGCAAGCTTAGTTATGGAAGGAAGGGTCGAGGACAAGAACTGTAGGGGTAGACCAAGGTTAGAATATGTTAAACAGATTGCCTCGGATGTAGGGTGTGGTAGCTATGTAGAGATGAAACGATTAGCTCAGGACAGGGAGGCATGGAGAGCTGCATCAAACCAGTCAAAAGACTGAAGACTCAAACAACAATACATGTTCTCTCGTGAGAAAATTTTAAAATTCTGTGTATAAGCTGAGATATGGGGAATAAGGCTTGGAATTTTGGGTGGATTTTATATTATACGTACAGAAATAATTTTTTTAGCGTATGGCTTTTAGTGCCGGGAGTGTCCGAGGACATGTTCGGCTCGCCAGTTTTGTAGCTGCTTCGAGACGGACACCCAATGGGTGAGCTACAAGTACCGTTGGGGAGGAAAGTGGGAATGAAAGGTCGAGGAGTTGGAAGGTAGCGGCTGTGGCCTATAGTTAGGGACCAACCCCGGCATTTGCCTGGAAGGAAGATGGGAAACCACAGAAGACCATCTTCAAGGTTGCCGGCGGGGGGATTCGAACCTCCTCGCCTCCCGGATGTGAGCGACTGCCAGCAGTCATGCCGTAACGACCTCGGCTAACTCACCAGGTATTATTAAAATGATCGTATTAGATATATCCAAAAATGTCATGAGAGAAGATTACTAAATGCAAAGAGATTAAATACAGAAAGTTTTGTAGAAATCAGTTTAATAGTTTCTGAAAAAAAAAAGGAAAATTTATGACTTTTTGGAAATACAATTTTAAATTCTCTTAAAAATAGTTAATGTTGAAAATATAACCCAGGAACTTCACAGTATATTCACTAACTTAATATAAAGCATGGAACAAAATTTCATTGTCATATCATCAAAATTGTGGGTTTAGTGCATCTTTAAAATAGTGTGTGTTTTTGATCAACGTCCCCCACTTAAAACGTAAAAATAATTTTGTCCCCCTAGATTTCGAGTTTGACCCACTGTGTGTTGGCGTATACGGCGTGAAACGTCTGAAGGCAAACACCCTGCAACAATCGCTGGACGGGTCCAGGCTGGAGGAGGGAGCGTTATGGTCTGAAGGCAAACACCCTGTAACAATCGCTGGACGGGTCCAGGCTGGAGGAGGGAGCGTTATGGTCTGAAGGCAAACACCCTGCAACAATCGCTGGACGGGTCCAGGCTGGAGGAGGGAGCGTTATGGTCTGAAGGCAAACACCCTGCAACAATCGCTGGACGGGTCCAGGCCGGAGGAGGGAGCGTTATGGTCTGAAGGCAAACACCCTGTAACAATCGCTGGACGGGTCCAGGTCGGAGGAGGGAGCGTTATGGTCTGAAGGCAAACACCCTGCAACAATCGCTGGACGGGTCCAGGCAGGAGGAGGGAGCGTTATGGTCTGAAGGCAAACACCCTGCAACAATCGCTGGACGGGTCCAGGTCGGAGGAGGGAGCGTTATGGTCTGAAGGCAAACACCCTGCAACAATCGCTGGACGGGTCCAGGCAGGAGGAGGGAGCGTTATGGTCTGAAGGCAAACACCCTGTAACAATCGCTGGACTGGTCCAGGCCAGAGGAGGGAGCGTTATTGTCTGAAGGCAAACACCCTGCAAAAATCGCTGGACGGGTCCAGGCCGGAGGAGGGAGCGTTATGGTCTGAAGGCAATCACCCTGTAACAATCGCTGGACGGGTCCAGGCCGGAGGAGGGAGCGTTATGGTCTGAAGGCAATCACCCTGTAACAATCGCTGGACGGGTCCAGGCTGGCGGAGGGAGCGTTATGGTCTGAAGGCAAACACCCTGCAACAATCGCTGGACGGGTCCAGGCCGGAGGAGGGAGCGTTATGGTCTGAAGGCAAACACCCTGCAACAATCGCTGGATGGGTCCAGGCCGGAGAAGGGAGCGTTATGGTCTGAAGGCAAACACCCTGCAACAATCGCTGGACGGGTCCAGGCCGGAGGAGGGCGCGTTATGGTCTGAAGGCAAACACCCTGCAACAATCGCTGGACGGGTCCAGGCCGGAGGAGGGAGCGTTATTGTCTGAAGGCAAACACCCTGCAACAATCGCTGGACGGGTCCAGGCCAGAGGAGGGAGCGTTATGGTCTGAAGGCAAACACCCTGCAACAATCGCTGGACGGGTCCAGGCCGGAGGAGGGAGCGTTATGGTCTGAAGGCAATCACCCTGTAACAATCGCTGGACGGGTCCAGGCCGGAGAAGGGAGCGTTATGGTCTGAAGGCAAACACCCTGCAACAATCGCTGGACGGGTCCAGGTCGGAGGAGGGAGCGTTATGGTCTGAAGGCAAACACCTTGCAACAATCGCTGGACGGGTCCAGGCCGGAGAAGGGAGTGTTATGGTCTGAAGGCAAACACCCTGCAACAATCGCTGGACGGGTCCTGGCCGGAGAAGGGAGCGTTATGGTCTGAAGGCAAACACCCTGCAACAATCGCTGGACGGGTCCAGGCTGGAGGAGGGAGCGTTATGGTCTGAAGGCAAACACCCTGCAACAATCGCTGGACGGGTCCAGGCCGGAGGAGGGAGGGTTATGGTCTGAAGGCAAACACCCTGCATCAATCGCTGGACGGGTCCAGGTCGGAGGAGGGAGCGTTATGGTCTGAAGGCAAACACCCTGCAACAATCGCTGGACGGGTCCAGGCCGGAGGAGGGAGCGTTATGGTCTGAAGGCAAACACCCTGCATCAATCGCTGGACGGGTCCAGGTCGGAGGAGGGAGCGTTATGGTCTGAAGGCAAACACCCTGCAACAATCGCTGGACGGGTCCAGGCCGGAGGAGGGAGCGTTATGGTCTGAAGGCAAACACCCTGCATCAATCGCTGGACGGGTCCAGGTCGGAGGAGGGAGCGTTATGGTCTGAAGGCAAACACCCTGCAACAATCGCTGGACGGGTCCACGCCGGAGGAGGGAGCGTTATGGTCTGAAGGCAAACACCCTGCAACAATCGCTGGACGGGTCCAGGCTAGAGGAGGGAGCGTTATGGTCTGAAGGCAAACACCCTACAACAATCGCTGGACGGATCCAGGCTGGAGGAGGGAGCGTTATGGTCTGAAGGCAAACACCCTGCAACAATCGCTGGACGGGTCCAGGCCGGAGGAGGGAGCGTTATTGTCTGAAGGCAAACACCCTGCAACAATCGCTGCACGGGTCTAGGCCGGAGAAGGGAGCGTTATGGTCTGAAGGCAAACACCCTGCAACAATCGCTGGACGGATCCAGGCCGGAGGAGGGAGCGTTATTGTCTGAAGGCAAACACCCTGCAACAATCGCTGGACGGGTCCAGGCTGGAGGAGGGAGTGTTATGGTCTGAAGGCAAACATCCTGCAACAATCGCTGGACGGGTCCAGGCCGGAGGAGGGAGCGTTATGGTCTGAAGGCAAACACCCTGCAACAATCGCTGGACGGGTCCAGGCCGGAGGAGGGAGCGTTATGGTCTGAAGGCAATCACCCTGTAACAATCGCTGGACGGGTCCAGGCCGGAGGAGGGAGCGTTATGGTCTGAAGGCAATCACCCTGTAACAATCGCTGGACGGGTCCAGGCTGGCGGAGGGAGCGTTATGGTCTGAAGGCAAACACCCTGCAACAATCGCTGGACGGGTCCAGGCCGGAGGAGGGAGCGTTATGGTCTGAAGGCAAACACCCTGCAACAATCGCTGGATGGGTCCAGGCCGGAGGAGGGAGCGTTATGGTCTGAAGGCAAACACCCTGCAACAATCGCTGGACGGATCCAGGCCGGAGGAGGGCGCGTTATGGTCTGAAGGCAAACACCCTGCAACAATCGCTGGACGGGTCCAGGCCGGAGGAGGGAGCGTTATTGTCTGAAGGCAAACACCCTGCAACAATCGCTGGACGGGTCCAGGCCAGAGGAGGGAGCGTTATGGTCTGAAGGCAAACACCCTGCAACAATCGCTGGACGGGTCCAGGCCGGAGGAGGGAGCGTTATGGTCTGAAGGCAAACACCCTGCAACAATCGCTGGACGGGTCCAGGTCGGAGGAGGGAGCGTTATGGTCTGAAGGCAAACACCTTGCAACAATCGCTGGACGGGTCCAGGCCGGAGAAGGGAGTGTTATGGTCTGAAGGCAAACACCCTGCAACAATCGCTGGACGGGTCCAGGCTGGAGGAGGGAGTGTTATGGTCTGAAGGCAAACATCCTGCAACAATCGCTGGACGGGTCCAGGCCGGAGGAGGGAGCGTTATTGTCTGAAGGCAAACACCCTACAACAATCGCTGCACGGGTCTAGGCCGGAGAAGGGAGCGTTATTGTCTGAAGGCAAACACCCTGCAACAATCGCTGGACGGGTCCAGGCTGGAGGAGGGAGTGTTATGGTCTGAAGGCAAACACCCTGCAACAATCGCTGGACGGGTCCAGGTCGGAGGAGGGAGCGTTATGGTCTGAAGGCAATCACCCTGTAACAATCGCTGGACGGGTCCAGGCCGGAGGAGGGAGCGTTATGGTCTGAAGGCAAACACCCTGCAACAATCGCTGGACGGGTCCAGGCCGGAGGAGGGAGCGTTATGGTCTGAAGGCAAACACCCTGCAACAATCGCTGGATGGGTCCAGGCCGGAGGAGGGAGCGTTATGGTCTGAAGGCAAACACCCTGCAACAATCGCTGGACGGGTCCAGGCCGGAGGAGGGCGCGTTATGGTCTGAAGGCAAACACCCTGCAACAATCGCTGGACGGGTCCAGGCCGGAGGAGGGAGCGTTATTGTCTGAAGGCAAACACCCTGCAACAATCGCTGGACGGGTCCAGGCCAGAGGAGGGAGCGTTATGGTCTGAAGGCAAACACCCTGCAACAATCGCTGGACGGGTCCAGGCCGGAGGAGGGAGCGTTATGGTCTGAAGGCAAACACCCTGTAACAATCGCTGGACGGGTCCAGGCCGGAGAAGGGAGCGTTATGGTCTGAAGGCAAACACCCTGCAACAATCGCTGGACGGGTCCAGGTCGGAGGAGGGAGCGTTATGGTCTGAAGGCAAACACCTTGCAACAATCGCTGGACGGGTCCAGGCCGGAGAAGGGAGTGTTATGGTCTGAAGGCAAACACCCAGCAACAATCGCTGGAAGGGTCCAGGCCGGAGAAGGGAGCGTTATGGTCTGAAGGCAAACACCCTGCAACAATCGCTGGACGGGTCCAGGCTGGAGGAGGGAGCGTTATGGTCTGAAGGCAAACACCCTACAACAATCGCTGGACGGATCCAGGCTGGAGGAGGGAGCGTTATGGTCTGAAGGCAAACACCCTGCAACAATCGCTGGACGGGTCCAGGCCGGAGGAGGGAGCGTTATGGTCTGAAGGCAAACACCCTGCAACAATCGCTGCACGGGTCTAGGCCGGAGAAGGGAGCGTTATTGTCTGAAGGCAAACACCCTACAACAATCGCTGCACGGGTCTAGGCCGGAGGAGGGAGCGTTATGGTCTGAAGGCAAACATCCTGCAACAATCGCTGGACGGGTCCAGGCCGGAGGAGGGAGCGTTATGGTCTGAAGGCAAACACCCTGCAACAGTCGCTGGACGTGTTCAGGCCGGAGGAGGGAGCGTTATGGTCTGAAGGCAAACACCCTGCAACAATCGCTGGACGGGTCCAGGCTGGAGGAGGGAGCGTTATGGTCTGAAGGCAAACACCCTGCAACAGTCGCTGGACGTGTTCAGGCCGGAGGAGGGAGCGTTATGGTCTGAAGGCAAACATCCTGCAATAATCGCTGGACGGGTCCAGGCCGGAGGAGGGAGCGTTATGGTCTGAATGCAAACACCCTGCAACAATCGCTGGACGGGTCCAGGCCGGAGGAGGGAGCGTTATGGTCTGAAGGCAATCACCCTGTAACAATCGCTGGACGGGTCCAGGCCGGAGGAGGGAGCGTTATGGTCTGAAGGCAATCACCCTGTAACAATCGATGGACGGGTCCAGGCCGGCGGAGGGAGCGTTATGGTCTGAAGGCAAACACCCTGCAACAATCGCTGGACGGGTCCAGGCCGGAGGAGGGAGCGTTATGGTCTGAAGGCAAACACCCTGCAACAATCGCTGGACGGGTCCAGGCCGGAGGAGGGAGCGTTATGGTCTGAAGGCAAACACCCTGCAACAATCGCTGGACGGGTCCAGGCTGGAGGAGGGAGCGTTATGGTCTGAAGGCAAACACCCTGCAACAATCGCTGGACGGGTCCAGGCCGGAGGAGGGAGGGTTATGGTCTGAAGGCAAACACCCTGCATCAATCGCTGGACGGGTCCAGGTCGGAGGAGGGAGCGTTATGGTCTGAAGGCAAACACCCTGCAACAATCGCTGGACGGGTCCAGGCCGGAGGAGGGAGCGTTATGGTCTGAAGGCAAACACCCTGCAACAATCGCTGGACGGGTCCAGGTCGGAGGAGGGAGCGTTATGGTCTGAAGGCAAACACCCTGTAACAATCGCTGGACGGGTCCAGGCCGGAGGAGGGAGCGTTATGGTCTGAAGGCAATCACCCTGTAACAATCGCTGGACGGGTCCAGGCTGGCGGAGGGAGCGTTATGGTCTGAAGGCAAACAACCTGCAACAATCGCTGGACGGGTCCAGGCCGGAGGAGGGCGCGTTATGGTCTGAAGGCAATCACCCTGTAACAATCGCTGGACGGGTCCAGGCCGGAGGAGGGAGCGTTATGGTCTGAAGGCAATCACCCTGTAACAATCGCTGGACGGGTCCAGGCTGGCGGAGGGAGCGTTATGGTCTGAAGGCAAACACCCTGCAACAATCGCTGGATGGGTCCAGGCCAGAGGAGGGAGCGTTATGGTCTGAAGGCAATCACCCTGTAACAATCGCTGGACGGGTCCAGGCTGGAGAAGGGAGCGTTATGGTCTGAAGGCAAACACCCTGCAACAATCGCTGGATGGGTCCAGGCCAGAGGAGGGAGCGTTATGGTCTGAAGGCAATCACCCTGTAACAATCGCTGGACGGGTCCAGGCTGGCGGAGGGAGCGTTATGGTCTGAAGGCAAACACCCTGCAACAATCGCTGGATGGGTCCAGGCCAGAGGAGGGAGCGTTATGGTCTGAAGGCAATCACCCTGTAACAATCGCTGGACGGGTCCAGGCCGGAGAAGGGAGTGTTATGGTCTGAAGGCAAACACCCTGCAACAATCGCTGGATGGGTCCAGGCCAGAGGAGGGAGCGTTATGGTCTGAAGGCAATCACCCTGTAACAATCGCTGGACGGGTCCAGGCTGGCGGAGGGAGCGTTATGGTCTGAAGGCAAACACCCTGCAACAATCGCTGGACGGGTCCAGGCCGGAGGAGGGAGCGTTATTGTCTGAAGGCAAACACCCTGCAACAATCGCTGGATGGGTCCAGGCCAGAGGAGGGAGCGTTATGGTCTGAAGGCAAACACCCTGCAACAATCGCTGGACGGGTCCACGCCGGAGGAGGGAGCGTTATGGTCTGAAGGCAAACACCCTACAACAATCGCTGGACGGGTCCAGGCCGGAGGAGGGAGCGTTATGGTCTGAAGGCAAACACCCTGTAACAATCGCTGGACGGGTCCAGGCCGGAGGAGGGAGCGTTATGGTCTGAAGGCAAACACCCTGCAACAATCGCTGGACGGGTCCAGGTCGGAGAAGGGAGCGTTATGGTCTGAAGGCAAACACCCTGCAACAATCGCTGGACGGGTCCAGGTCGGAGGAGGGAGCGTTATGGTCTGAAGGCAAACACCTTGCAACAATCGCTGGACGGGTCCAGGCCGGAGAAGGGAGTGTTATGGTCTGAAGGCAAACACCCTGCAACAATCGCTGGACGGGTCCAGGTCGGAGGAGGGAGCGTTATGGTCTGAAGGCAAACACCCTGCAACAATCGCTGGACGGGTCCAGGTCGGAGGAGGGAGCGTTATGGTCTGAAGGCAAACACCCTGCAACAATCGCTGGACGGGTCCACGCCGGAGGAGGGAGCGTTATGGTCTGAAGGCAAACACCCTGCAACAATCGCTGGACGGGTCCAGGCTGGAGGAGGGAGCGTTATGGTCTGAAGGCAAACACCCTACAACAATCGCTGGACGGATCCAGGCTGGAGGAGGGAGCGTTATGGTCTGAAGGCAAACACCCTGCAACAATCGCTGGACGGGTCCAGGTCGGAGGAGGGAGCGTTATGATCTGAAGGCAAACACCTTGCAACAATCGCTGGACGGGTCCAGGCCGGAGAAGGGAGTGTTATGGTCTGAAGGCAAACACCCTGCAACAATCGCTGGACGGGTCCAGGCTGGAGGAGGGAGCGTTATGGTCTGAAGGCAAACACCCTACAACAATCGCTGGACGGGTCCAGGCTGGAGGAGGGAGCGTTATGGTCTGAAGGCAAACACCCTGCAACAATCGCTGCACGGGTCTAGGCCGGAGAAGGGAGCGTTATTGTCTGAAGGCAAACACCCTGCAACAATCGCTGGACGGGTCCAGGCTGGAGGAGGGAGTGTTATGGTCTGAAGGCAAACATCCTGCAACAATCGCTGGACGGGTCCAGGCCGGAGAAGGGAGCGTTATGGTCTGAAGGCAAACACCCTGCAACAATCGCTGGACGGGTCCAGGCCGGAGGAGGGAGCGTTATGGTCTGAAGGCAATCACCCTGTAACAATCGCTGGACGGGTCCAGGCCGGAGGAGGGAGCGTTATGGTCTGAAGGCAATCACCCTGTAACAATCGCTGGACGGGTCCAGGCTGGCGGAGGGAGCGTTATGGTCTGAAGGCAAACACCCTGCAACAATCGCTGGACGGGTCCAGGCCGGAGGAGGGAGCGTTATGGTCTGAAGGCAAACACCCTGCAACAATCGCTGGACGGGTCCAGGCTGGAGGAGGGAGCGTTATGGTCTGAAGGCAAACACCCTGCAACAATCACTGGATGGGTCCAGGCCATAGGAGGGAGCGTTATGGTCTGAAGGCAAACACCCTGCAACAATCGCTGGACGGGTCCAGGCCGGAGGAGGGCGCGTTATGGTCTGAAGGCAAACACCCTGCAACAATCGCTGGACGGGTCCAGGCCGGAGGAGGGAGCGTTATGGTCTGAAGGCAAACACCCTGTAACAATCGCTGGACGGGTCCAGGCTAGAGGAGGGAGCGTTATGGTCTGAAGGCAAACACCCTGCAACAATCGCTGGACGGGTCCAGGTCGGAGGAGGGAGCGTTATTGTCTGAAGGCAAACACCCTGCAACAATCGCTGGACGGGTCCAGGCTGGAGGAGGGAGTGTTATGGTCTGAAGGCAAACACCCTGCAACAATCGCTGGACGGGTCCAGGTCGGAGGAGGGAGCGTTATTGTCTGAAGGCAAACACCCTGCAACAATCGCTGGACGGGTCCAGGCTAGAGGAGGGAGCGTTATGGTCTGAAGGCAAACACCCTGCAACAATCGCTGGACGGGTCCAGGCCGGAGGAGGGAGCGTTATGGTCTGAAGGCAAACACCCTGCAACAATCGCTGGACGGGTCCAGGCTAGAGGAGGGAGCGTTATGGTCTGAAGGCAAACACCCTGCAACAATCGCTGGACGGGTCCAGGCCGGAGGAGGGAGCGTTATTGTCTGAAGGCAAACACCCTGCAACAATCGCTGGACGGGTCTAGGCCGGAGGAGGGAGCGTTATGGTCTGAAGGCAAACACCCTGTAACAATCGCTGGACGGGTCCAGGCCGGAGGAGGGAGCGTTATTGTCTGAAGGCAAACACCCTGCAACAATCGCTGGACGGGTCTAGGCCGGAGGAGGGAGCGTTATGGTCTGAAGGCAAACACCCTGCAACAATCGCTGGACGGGTCCAGGCCGGAGGAGGGAGCGTTATGGTCTGAAGGCAAACACCCTGTAACAATCGCTGGACGGGTCCAGGCCGGAGAAGGGAGCGTTATGGTCTGAAGGCAAACACCCTGCAACAATCGCTGGACGGGTCCAGGCCGGAGGAGGGAGCGTTATGGTCTGAAGGCAAACACCCTGTAACAATCGCTGGACGGGTCCAGGTCGGAGGAGGGAGCGTTATGATCTGAAGGCAAACACCTTGCAACAATCGCTGGACGGGTCCAGGCCGGAGAAGGGAGTGTTATGGTCTGAAGGCAAACACCCTGCAACAATCGCTGGACGGGTCCAGGCTGGAGGAGGGAGCGTTATGGTCTGAAGGCAAACACCCTACAACAATCGCTGGACGGATCCAGGCTGGAGGAGGGAGCGTTATGGTCTGAAGGCAAACACCCTGCAACAATCGCTGGACGGGTCCAGGCCGGAGGAGGGAGCATTATGGTCTGAATGCAAACACCCTGCAACAATCGCTGGACGGGTCCAGGCCGGAGGAGGGAGCGTTATGGTCTGAAGGCAAACACCCTGCAACAATCGCTGCACGGGTCTAGGCCGGAGTAGGGAGCGTTATTGTCTGAAGGCAAACACCCTGCAACAATCGCTGGACCGGTCCAGGCTGGAGGAGGGAGTGTTATGGTCTGAAGGCAAACATCCTGCAACAATCGCTGGACGGGTCCAGGCCGGAGGAGGGAGCGTTATGGTCTGAAGGCAAACACCCTGCAACAGTCGCTGGACGTGTTCAGGCCGGAGGAGGGAGCGTTATGGTCTGAAGGCAAACACCCTGCAACAGTCGCTGGACGTGTTCAGGCCGGAGGAGGGAGCGTTATGGTCTGAAGGCAAACACCCTGCAACAATCGCTGGACGGGTCCAGGCTGGAGGAGGGAGCGTTATGGTCTGAAGGCAAACACCCTGCAACAGTCGCTGGACGTGTTCAGGCCGGAGGAGGGAGCGTTATGGTCTGAAGGCAAACATCCTGCAATAATCGCTGGACGGGTCCAGGCCGGAGGAGGGAGCGTTATGGTCTGAAGGCAAACACCCTGCAACAATCGCTGGACGGGTCCAGGCCGGAGGAGGGAGCGTTATGGTCTGAAGGCAATCACCCTGTAACAATCGCTGGACGGGTCCAGGCCGGAGGAGGGAGCGTTATGGTCTGAAGGCAATCACCCTGTAACAATCGATGGACGGGTCCAGGCCGGCGGAGGGAGCGTTATGGTCTGAAGGCAAACACCCTGCAACAATCGCTGGACGGGTCCAGGCCGGAGGAGGGAGCGTTATGGTCTGAAGGCAAACACCCTGCAACAATCGCTGGACGGGTCCAGGCCGGAGGAGGGAGCGTTATGGTCTGAAGGCAAACACCCTGCAACAATCGCTGGACGGGTCCAGGCTGGAGGAGGGAGCGTTATGGTCTGAAGGCAAACACCCTGCAACAATCGCTGGACGGGTCCAGGCCGGAGGAGGGAGGGTTATGGTCTGAAGGCAAACACCCTGCATCAATCGCTGGACGGGTCCAGGTCGGAGGAGGGAGCGTTATGGTCTGAAGGCAAACACCCTGCAACAATCGCTGGACGGGTCCAGGCCGGAGGAGGGAGCGTTATGGTCTGAAGGCAAACACCCTGCAACAATCGCTGGACGGGTCCAGGTCGGAGGAGGGAGCGTTATGGTCTGAAGGCAAACACCCTGTAACAATCGCTGGACGGGTCCAGGCCGGAGGAGGGAGCGTTATGGTCTGAAGGCAATCACCCTGTAACAATCGCTGGACGGGTCCAGGCTGGCGGAGGGAGCGTTATGGTCTGAAGGCAAACAACCTGCAACAATCGCTGGACGGGTCCAGGCCGGAGGAGGGCGCGTTATGGTCTGAAGGCAATCACCCTGTAACAATCGCTGGACGGGTCCAGGCCGGAGGAGGGAGCGTTATGGTCTGAAGGCAATCACCCTGTAACAATCGCTGGACGGGTCCAGGCTGGCGGAGGGAGCGTTATGGTCTGAAGGCAAACACCCTGCAACAATCGCTGGATGGGTCCAGGCCAGAGGAGGGAGCGTTATGGTCTGAAGGCAATCACCCTGTAACAATCGCTGGACGGGTCCAGGCTGGAGAAGGGAGCGTTATGGTCTGAAGGCAAACACCCTGCAACAATCGCTGGATGGGTCCAGGCCAGAGGAGGGAGCGTTATGGTCTGAAGGCAATCACCCTGTAACAATCGCTGGACGGGTCCAGGCTGGCGGAGGGAGCGTTATGGTCTGAAGGCAAACACCCTGCAACAATCGCTGGATGGGTCCAGGCCAGAGGAGGGAGCGTTATGGTCTGAAGGCAATCACCCTGTAACAATCGCTGGACGGGTCCAGGCCGGAGAAGGGAGTGTTATGGTCTGAAGGCAAACACCCTGCAACAATCGCTGGATGGGTCCAGGCCAGAGGAGGGAGCGTTATGGTCTGAAGGCAATCACCCTGTAACAATCGCTGGACGGGTCCAGGCTGGCGGAGGGAGCGTTATGGTCTGAAGGCAAACACCCTGCAACAATCGCTGGACGGGTCCAGGCCGGAGGAGGGAGCGTTATTGTCTGAAGGCAAACACCCTGCAACAATCGCTGGATGGGTCCAGGCCAGAGGAGGGAGCGTTATGGTCTGAAGGCAAACACCCTGCAACAATCGCTGGACGGGTCCACGCCGGAGGAGGGAGCGTTATGGTCTGAAGGCAAACACCCTACAACAATCGCTGGACGGGTCCAGGCCGGAGGAGGGAGCGTTATGGTCTGAAGGCAAACACCCTGTAACAATCGCTGGACGGGTCCAGGCCGGAGGAGGGAGCGTTATGGTCTGAAGGCAAACACCCTGCAACAATCGCTGGACGGGTCCAGGTCGGAGAAGGGAGCGTTATGGTCTGAAGGCAATCACCCTGCAACAATCGCTGGACGGGTCCAGGTCGGAGGAGGGAGCGTTATGGTCTGAAGGCAAACACCTTGCAACAATCGCTGGACGGGTCCAGGCCGGAGAAGGGAGTGTTATGGTCTGAAGGCAAACACCCTGCAACAATCGCTGGACGGGTCCAGGTCGGAGGAGGGAGCGTTATGGTCTGAAGGCAAACACCCTGCAACAATCGCTGGACGGGTCCAGGTCGGAGGAGGGAGCGTTATGGTCTGAAGGCAAACACCCTGCAACAATCGCTGGACGGGTCCACGCCGGAGGAGGGAGCGTTATGGTCTGAAGGCAAACACCCTGCAACAATCGCTGGACGGGTCCAGGCTGGAGGAGGGAGCGTTATGGTCTGAAGGCAAACACCCTACAACAATCGCTGGACGGATCCAGGCTGGAGGAGGGAGCGTTATGGTCTGAAGGCAAACACCCTGCAACAATCGCTGGACGGGTCCAGGTCGGAGGAGGGAGCGTTATGATCTGAAGGCAAACACCTTGCAACAATCGCTGGACGGGTCCAGGCCGGAGAAGGGAGTGTTATGGTCTGAAGGCAAACACCCTGCAACAATCGCTGGACGGGTCCAGGCTGGAGGAGGGAGCGTTATGGTCTGAAGGCAAACACCCTGCAACAATCGCTGCACGGGTCTAGGCCGGAGAAGGGAGCGTTATTGTCTGAAGGCAAACACCCTGCAACAATCGCTGGACGGGTCCAGGCTGGAGGAGGGAGTGTTATGGTCTGAAGGCAAACATCCTGCAACAATCGCTGGACGGGTCCAGGCCGGAGAAGGGAGCGTTATGGTCTGAAGGCAAACACCCTGCAACAATCGCTGGACGGGTCCAGGCCGGAGGAGGGAGCGTTATGGTCTGAAGGCAATCACCCTGTAACAATCGCTGGACGGGTCCAGGCCGGAGGAGGGAGCGTTATGGTCTGAAGGCAATCACCCTGTAACAATCGCTGGACGGGTCCAGGCTGGCGGAGGGAGCGTTATGGTCTGAAGGCAAACACCCTGCAACAATCGCTGGACGGGTCCAGGCCGGAGGAGGGAGCGTTATGGTCTGAAGGCAAACACCCTGCAACAATCGCTGGACGGGTCCAGGCTGGAGGAGGGAGCGTTATGGTCTGAAGGCAAACACCCTGCAACAATCACTGGATGGGTCCAGGCCATAGGAGGGAGCGTTATGGTCTGAAGGCAAACACCCTGCAACAATCGCTGGACGGGTCCAGGCCGGAGGAGGGCGCGTTATGGTCTGAAGGCAAACACCCTGCAACAATCGCTGGACGGGTCCAGGCCGGAGGAGGGAGCGTTATGGTCTGAAGGCAAACACCCTGTAACAATCGCTGGACGGGTCCAGGCTAGAGGAGGGAGCGTTATGGTCTGAAGGCAAACACCCTGCAACAATCGCTGGACGGGTCCAGGTCGGAGGAGGGAGCGTTATTGTCTGAAGGCAAACACCCTGCAACAATCGCTGGACGGGTCCAGGCTGGAGGAGGGAGTGTTATGGTCTGAAGGCAAACACCCTGCAACAATCGCTGGACGGGTCCAGGTCGGAGGAGGGAGCGTTATTGTCTGAAGGCAAACACCCTGCAACAATCGCTGGACGGGTCCAGGCTAGAGGAGGGAGCGTTATGGTCTGAAGGCAAACACCCTGCAACAATCGCTGGACGGGTCCAGGCCGGAGGAGGGAGCGTTATGGTCTGAAGGCAAACACCCTGCAACAATCGCTGGACGGGTCCAGGCTAGAGGAGGGAGCGTTATGGTCTGAAGGCAAACACCCTGCAACAATCGCTGGACGGGTCCAGGCCGGAGGAGGGAGCGTTATTGTCTGAAGGCAAACACCCTGCAACAATCGCTGGACGGGTCTAGGCCGGAGGAGGGAGCGTTATGGTCTGAAGGCAAACACCCTGTAACAATCGCTGGACGGGTCCAGGCCGGAGGAGGGAGCGTTATTGTCTGAAGGCAAACACCCTGCAACAATCGCTGGACGGGTCTAGGCCGGAGGAGGGAGCGTTATGGTCTGAAGGCAAACACCCTGCAACAATCGCTGGACGGGTCCAGGCCGGAGGAGGGAGCGTTATGGTCTGAAGGCAAACACCCTGTAACAATCGCTGGACGGGTCCAGGCCGGAGAAGGGAGCGTTATGGTCTGAAGGCAAACACCCTGCAACAATCGCTGGACGGGTCCAGGCCGGAGGAGGGAGCGTTATGGTCTGAAGGCAAACACCCTGTAACAATCGCTGGACGGGTCCAGGTCGGAGGAGGGAGCGTTATGATCTGAAGGCAAACACCTTGCAACAATCGCTGGACGGGTCCAGGCCGGAGAAGGGAGTGTTATGGTCTGAAGGCAAACACCCTGCAACAATCGCTGGACGGGTCCAGGCTGGAGGAGGGAGCGTTATGGTCTGAAGGCAAACACCCTACAACAATCGCTGGACGGATCCAGGCTGGAGGAGGGAGCGTTATGGTCTGAAGGCAAACACCCTGCAACAATCGCTGGACGGGTCCAGGCCGGAGGAGGGAGCGTTATGGTCTGAATGCAAACACCCTGCAACAATCGCTGGACGGGTCCAGGCCGGAGGAGGGAGCGTTATGGTCTGAAGGCAAACACCCTGCAACAATCGCTGCACGGGTCTAGGCCGGAGTAGGGAGCGTTATTGTCTGAAGGCAAACACCCTGCAACAATCGCTGGACCGGTCCAGGCTGGAGGAGGGAGTGTTATGGTCTGAAGGCAAACATCCTGCAACAATCGCTGGACGGGTCCAGGCCGGAGGAGGGAGCGTTATATTCTGAAGGCAAACACCCTGCAACAATCGCTGGACGGGTCCAGGCCGGAGGAGGGAGCGTTATGGTCTGAAGGCAAACACCCTGCAACAATCGCTGGACGGGTCCAGGCTGGAGGAGGGAGTGTTATGGTCTGAAGGCAAACATCCTGCAACAATCGCTGGACGGGTCCAGGCCGGAGGAGGGAGCGTTATGGTCTGAAGGCAAACACCCTGCAACAATCGCTGGACGGGTCCAGGCCGGAGGAGGGAGCGTTATGGTCTGAAGGCAATCACCCTGTAACAATCGCTGGACGGGTCCAGGCTGGAGAAGGGAGCGTTATGGTCTGAAGGCAAACACCCTGCAACAATCGCTGGACGGGTCCAGGCCGGAGGAGGGAGCGTTATGGTCTGAAGGCAATCACCCTGTAACAATCGCTGGACGGGTCCAGGCCGGAGGAGGGAGCGTTATGGTCTGAAGGCAATCACCCTGTAACAATCGCTGGACGGGTCCAGGCCGGAGAAGGGAGCGTTATGGTCTGAAGGCAAACACCCTGCAACAATCGCTGGACGGGTCCAGGTCGGAGGAGGGAGCGTTATGGTCTGAAGGCAAACACCTTGCAACAATCGCTGGACGGGTCCAGGCCGGAGAAGGGAGTGTTATGGTCTGAAGGCAAACACCCTGCAACAATCGCTGGACGGGTCCAGGCCGGAGAAGGGAGCGTTATGGTCTCAAGGCAAACACCCTGCAACAATCGCTGGACGGGTCCAGGCTGGAGGAGGGAGCGTTATGGTCTGAAGGCAAACACCCTGCAACAATCGCTGGACGGGTCCAGGCCGGAGGAGGGAGGGTTATGGTCTGAAGGCAAACACCCTGCATCAATCGCTGGACGGGTCCAGGTCGGAGGACGGAGCGTTATGGTCTGAAGGCAAACACCCTGCAACAATCGCTGGACGGGTCCAGGCCGGAGGAGGGAGCGTTATGGTCTGAAGGCAAACACCCTGCAACAATCGCTGGACGGGTCCAGGCCGGAGGAGGGAGCGTTATGGTCTGAAGGCAAACACCCTGCATCAATCGCTGCACGGGTCCAGGCCGGAGGAGGGAGCGTTATGGTCTGAAGGCAAACACCCTGCAACAATCGCTGGACGGGTCCAGGCCGGAGGAGGGAGCGTTATGGTCTGAAGGCAAACACCCTGCAACAATCGCTGGACGGGTCCAGGCTAGAGGAGGGAGCGTTATGGTCTGAAGGCAAACACCCTACAACAATCGCTGGACGGATCCAGGCTGGAGGAGGGAGCGTTATGGTCTGAAGGCAAACACCCAACAACAATCGCTGGACGGGTCCAGGCCGGAGGAGGGAGCGTTATTGTCTGAAGGCAAACACCCTGCAACAATCGTTGCACGGGTCCAGGCCGGAGGAGGGAGCGTTATGGTCTGAAGGCAATCACCCTGTAACAATCGCTGGACGGGTCCAGGCTGGCGGAGGGAGCGTTATGGTCTGAAGGCAAACACCCTGCAACAATCGCTGGACGGGTCCAGGCCGGAGGAGGGAGCGTTATGGTCTGAAGGCAAACACCCTGCAACAATCGCTGGATGGGTCCAGGCCGGAGGAGGGAGCGTTATGGTCTGAAGGCAAACACCCTGCAACAATCGCTGGACGGGTCCAGGCCGGAGGAGGGCGCGTTATGGTCTGAAGGCAAACACCCTGCAACAATCGCTGGACGGGTCCAGGCCGGAGGAGGGAGCGTTATTGTCTGAAGGCAAACACCCTGCAACAATCGCTGGACGGGTCCAGGCCAGAGGAGGGAGCGTTATGGTCTGAAGGCAAACACCCTGCAACAATCGCTGGACGGGTCCAGGCCGGAGGAGGGAGCGTTATGGTCTGAAGGCAAACACCCTGTAACAATCGCTGGACGGGTCCAGGCCGGAGAAGGGAGCGTTATGGTCTGAAGGCAAACACCCTGCAACAATCGCTGGACGGGTCCAGGTCGGAGGAGGGAGCGTTATGGTCTGAAGGCAAACACCTTGCAACAATCGCTGGACGGGTCCAGGCCGGAGAAGGGAGTGTTATGGTCTGAAGGCAAACACCCTGCAACAATCGCTGGACGGGTCCAGGCCGGAGAAGGGAGCGTTATGGTCTGAAGGCAAACACCCTGCAACAATCGCTGGACGGGTCCAGGCTGGAGGAGGGAGCGTTATGGTCTGAAGGCAAACACCCTACAACAATCGCTGGACGGATCCAGGCTGGAGGAGGGAGCGTTATGGTCTGAAGGCAAACACCCTGCAACAATCGCTGGACGGGTCCAGGCCGGAGGAGGGAGCGTTATGGTCTGAATGCAAACACCCTGCAACAATCGCTGGACGGGTCCAGGCCGGAGGAGGGAGCGTTATGGTCTGAAGGCAAACACCCTGCAACAATCGCTGCACGGGTCTAGGCCGGAGAAGGGAGCGTTATTGTCTGAAGGCAAACACCCTGCAACAATCGCTGGAGCGGTCCAGGCTGGAGGAGGGAGTGTTATGGTCTGAAGGCAAACATCCTGCAACAATCGCTGGATGGGTCCAGGCCGGAGGAGGGAGCGTTATGGTCTGAAGGCAAACACCCTGCAACAATCGCTGGACGGGTCCAGGCCGGAGGAGGGCGCGTTATGGTCTGAAGGCAAACACCCTGCAACAATCGCTGGACGGGTCCAGGCCGGAGGAGGGAGCGTTATTGTCTGAAGGCAAACACCCTGCAACAATCGCTGGACGGGTCCAGGCCAGAGGAGGGAGCGTTATGGTCTGAAGGCAAACACCCTGCAACAATCGCTGGACGGGTCCAGGCCGGAGGAGGGAGCGTTATGGTCTGAAGGCAAACACCCTGTAACAATCGCTGGACGGGTCCAGGCCGGAGAAGGGAGCGTTATGGTCTGAAGGCAAACACCCTGCAACAATCGCTGGACGGGTCCAGGTCGGAGGAGGGCGCGTTATGGTCTGAAGGCAAACACCCTGTAACAATCGCTGGACGGGTCCAGGCCGGAGGAGGGAGCGTTATGGTCTGAAGGCAAACACCCTGCAACAATCGCTGGACGGGTCCAGGCCGGAGAAGGGAGCGTTATGGTCTGAAGGCAAACACCCTGCAACAATCGCTGGACGGGTCCAGGCTGGAGCAGGGAGCGTTATGGTCTGAAGGCAAACACCCTGCATCAATCGCTGGACGGGTCCAGGTCGGAGGAGGGAGCGTTATGGTCTGAAGGCAAACACCCTGCAACAATCGCTGGACGGGTCCAGGCCGGAGGAGGGAGCGTTATGGTCTGAAGGCAAACACCCTGCAACAATCGCTGGACGGGTCCAGGCCGGAGGAGGGAGCGTTATGGTCTGAAGGCAAACACCCTGCATCAATCGCTGGACGGGTCCAGGTCGGAGGAGGGAGCGTTATGGTCTGAAGTCAAACACCCTGCAACAATCGCTGGACGGGTCCAGGCCGGAGGAGGGAGCGTTATGGTCTGAAGGCAAACACCCTGCAACAATCGCTGGACGGGTCCAGGCTAGAGGAGGGAGCGTTATGGTCTGAAGGCAAACACCCTACAACAATCGCTGGACGGATCCAGGCTGGAGGAGGGAGCGTTATGGTCTGAAGGCAAACACCCTGCAACAATCGCTGGACGGGTCCAGGCCGGAGGAGGGAGCGTTATGGTCTGAAGGCAATCACCCTGTAACAATCGCTGGACGGGTCCAGGCCGGAGGAGGGAGCGTTATGGTCTGAAGGCAATCACCCTGTAACAATCGCTGGACGGGTCCAGGCCGGCGGAGGGAGCGTTATGGTCTGAAGGCAAACACCCTGCAACAATCGCTGGACGGGTCCAGGCCGGAGGAGGGAGCGTTATGGTCTGAAGGCAAACACCCTGCAACAATCGCTGGACGGGTCCAGGCCGGAGGAGGGAGCGTTATGGTCTGAAGGCAAACACCCTGCAACAATCGCTGGACGGGTCCAGGCTGGAGGAGGGAGCGTTATGGTCTGAAGGCAAACACCCTGCAACAATCGCTGGACGGGTCCAGGCCGGAGGAGGGAGGGTTATGGTCTGAAGGCAAACACCCTGCATCAATCGCTGGACGGGTCCAGGTCGGAGGAGGGAGCGTTATGGTCTGAAGGCAAACACCCTGCAACAATCGCTGGACGGGTCCAGGCCGGAGGAGGGAGCGTTATGGTCTGAAGGCAAACACCCTGCAACAATCGCTGGACGGGTCCAGGTCGGAGGAGGGAGCGTTATGGTCTGAAGGCAAACACCCTGTAACAATCGCTGGACGGGTCCAGGCCGGAGGAGGGAGCGTTATGGTCTGAAGGCAATCACCCTGTAACAATCGCTGGACGGGTCCACGCCGGAGGAGGGAGCGTTATGGTCTGAAGGCAAACACCCTGCAACAATCGCTGGACGGGTCCAGGCTGGAGGAGGGAGCGTTATGGTCTGAAGGCAAACACCCTACAACAATCGCTGGACGGATCCAGGCTGGAGGAGGGAGCGTTATGGTCTGAAGGCAAACACCCTGCAACAATCGCTGGACGGGTCCAGGTCGGAGGAGGGAGCGTTATGATCTGAAGGCAAACACCTTGCAACAATCGCTGGACGGGTCCAGGCCGGAGAAGGGAGTGTTATGGTCTGAAGGCAAACACCCTGCAACAATCGCTGGACGGGTCCAGGCTGGAGGAGGGAGCGTTATGGTCTGAAGGCAAACACCCTACAACAATCGCTGGACGGGTCCAGGCTGGAGGAGGGAGCGTTATGGTCTGAAGGCAAACACCCTGCAACAATCGCTGCACGGGTCTAGGCCGGAGAAGGGAGCGTTATTGTCTGAAGGCAAACACCCTGCAACAATCGCTGGACGGGTCCAGGCTGGAGGAGGGAGTGTTATGGTCTGAAGGCAAACATCCTGCAACAATCGCTGGACGGGTCCAGGCCGGAGAAGGGAGCGTTATGGTCTGAAGGCAAACACCCTGCAACAATCGCTGGACGGGTCCAGGCCGGAGGAGGGAGCGTTATGGTCTGAAGGCAATCACCCTGTAACAATCGCTGGACGGGTCCAGGCCGGAGGAGGGAGCGTTATGGTCTGAAGGCAATCACCCTGTAACAATCGCTGGACGGGTCCAGGCTGGCGGAGGGAGCGTTATGGTCTGAAGGCAAACACCCTGCAACAATCGCTGGACGGGTCCAGGCCGGAGGAGGGAGCGTTATGGTCTGAAGGCAAACACCCTGCAACAATCGCTGGACGGGTCCAGGCTGGAGGAGGGAGCGTTATGGTCTGAAGGCAAACACCCTGCAACAATCACTGGATGGGTCCAGGCCATAGGAGGGAGCGTTATGGTCTGAAGGCAAACACCCTGCAACAATCGCTGGACGGGTCCAGGCCGGAGGAGGGCGCGTTATGGTCTGAAGGCAAACACCCTGCAACAATCGCTGGACGGGTCCAGGCCGGAGGAGGGAGCGTTATGGTCTGAAGGCAAACACCCTGTAACAATCGCTGGACGGGTCCAGGCTAGAGGAGGGAGCGTTATGGTCTGAAGGCAAACACCCTGCAACAATCGCTGGACGGGTCCAGGTCGGAGGAGGGAGCGTTATTGTCTGAAGGCAAACACCCTGCAACAATCGCTGGACGGGTCCAGGCTGGAGGAGGGAGTGTTATGGTCTGAAGGCAAACACCCTGCAACAATCGCTGGACGGGTCCAGGTCGGAGGAGGGAGCGTTATTGTCTGAAGGCAAACACCCTGCAACAATCGCTGGACGGGTCCAGGCTAGAGGAGGGAGCGTTATGGTCTGAAGGCAAACACCCTGCAACAATCGCTGGACGGGTCCAGGCCGGAGGAGGGAGCGTTATGGTCTGAAGGCAAACACCCTGCAACAATCGCTGGACGGGTCCAGGCTAGAGGAGGGAGCGTTATGGTCTGAAGGCAAACACCCTGCAACAATCGCTGGACGGGTCCAGGCCGGAGGAGGGAGCGTTATTGTCTGAAGGCAAACACCCTGCAACAATCGCTGGACGGGTCTAGGCCGGAGGAGGGAGCGTTATGGTCTGAAGGCAAACACCCTGTAACAATCGCTGGACGGGTCCAGGCCGGAGGAGGGAGCGTTATTGTCTGAAGGCAAACACCCTGCAACAATCGCTGGACGGGTCTAGGCCGGAGGAGGGAGCGTTATGGTCTGAAGGCAAACACCCTGCAACAATCGCTGGACGGGTCCAGGCCGGAGGAGGGAGCGTTATGGTCTGAAGGCAAACACCCTGTAACAATCGCTGGACGGGTCCAGGCCGGAGAAGGGAGCGTTATGGTCTGAAGGCAAACACCCTGCAACAATCGCTGGACGGGTCCAGGCCGGAGGAGGGAGCGTTATGGTCTGAAGGCAAACACCCTGTAACAATCGCTGGACGGGTCCAGGTCGGAGGAGGGAGCGTTATGATCTGAAGGCAAACACCTTGCAACAATCGCTGGACGGGTCCAGGCCGGAGAAGGGAGTGTTATGGTCTGAAGGCAAACACCCTGCAACAATCGCTGGACGGGTCCAGGCTGGAGGAGGGAGCGTTATGGTCTGAAGGCAAACACCCTACAACAATCGCTGGACGGATCCAGGCTGGAGGAGGGAGCGTTATGGTCTGAAGGCAAACACCCTGCAACAATCGCTGGACGGGTCCAGGCCGGAGGAGGGAGCGTTATGGTCTGAATGCAAACACCCTGCAACAATCGCTGGACGGGTCCAGGCCGGAGGAGGGAGCGTTATGGTCTGAAGGCAAACACCCTGCAACAATCGCTGCACGGGTCTAGGCCGGAGTAGGGAGCGTTATTGTCTGAAGGCAAACACCCTGCAACAATCGCTGGACCGGTCCAGGCTGGAGGAGGGAGTGTTATGGTCTGAAGGCAAACATCCTGCAACAATCGCTGGACGGGTCCAGGCCGGAGGAGGGAGCGTTATATTCTGAAGGCAAACACCCTGCAACAATCGCTGGACGGGTCCAGGCCGGAGGAGGGAGCGTTATGGTCTGAAGGCAAACACCCTGCAACAATCGCTGGACGGGTCCAGGCTGGAGGAGGGAGTGTTATGGTCTGAAGGCAAACATCCTGCAACAATCGCTGGACGGGTCCAGGCCGGAGGAGGGAGCGTTATGGTCTGAAGGCAAACACCCTGCAACAATCGCTGGACGGGTCCAGGCCGGAGGAGGGAGCGTTATGGTCTGAAGGCAATCACCCTGTAACAATCGCTGGACGGGTCCAGGCTGGAGAAGGGAGCGTTATGGTCTGAAGGCAAACACCCTGCAACAATCGCTGGACGGGTCCAGGCCGGAGGAGGGAGCGTTATGGTCTGAAGGCAATCACCCTGTAACAATCGCTGGACGGGTCCAGGCCGGAGGAGGGAGCGTTATGGTCTGAAGGCAATCACCCTGTAACAATCGCTGGACGGGTCCAGGCCGGAGAAGGGAGCGTTATGGTCTGAAGGCAAACACCCTGCAACAATCGCTGGACGGGTCCAGGTCGGAGGAGGGAGCGTTATGGTCTGAAGGCAAACACCTTGCAACAATCGCTGGACGGGTCCAGGCCGGAGAAGGGAGTGTTATGGTCTGAAGGCAAACACCCTGCAACAATCGCTGGACGGGTCCAGGCCGGAGAAGGGAGCGTTATGGTCTCAAGGCAAACACCCTGCAACAATCGCTGGACGGGTCCAGGCTGGAGGAGGGAGCGTTATGGTCTGAAGGCAAACACCCTGCAACAATCGCTGGACGGGTCCAGGCCGGAGGAGGGAGGGTTATGGTCTGAAGGCAAACACCCTGCATCAATCGCTGGACGGGTCCAGGTCGGAGGACGGAGCGTTATGGTCTGAAGGCAAACACCCTGCAACAATCGCTGGACGGGTCCAGGCCGGAGGAGGGAGCGTTATGGTCTGAAGGCAAACACCCTGCAACAATCGCTGGACGGGTCCAGGCCGGAGGAGGGAGCGTTATGGTCTGAAGGCAAACACCCTGCATCAATCGCTGGACGGGTCCAGGCCGGAGGAGGGAGCGTTATGGTCTGAAGGCAAACACCCTGCAACAATCGCTGGACGGGTCCAGGCCGGAGGAGGGAGCGTTATGGTCTGAAGGCAAACACCCTGCAACAATCGCTGGACGGGTCCAGGCTAGAGGAGGGAGCGTTATGGTCTGAAGGCAAACACCCTACAACAATCGCTGGACGGATCCAGGCTGGAGGAGGGAGCGTTATGGTCTGAAGGCAAACACCCAACAACAATCGCTGGACGGGTCCAGGCCGGAGGAGGGAGCGTTATTGTCTGAAGGCAAACACCCTGCAACAATCGTTGCACGGGTCCAGGCCGGAGGAGGGAGCGTTATGGTCTGAAGGCAATCACCCTGTAACAATCGCTGGACGGGTCCAGGCTGGCGGAGGGAGCGTTATGGTCTGAAGGCAAACACCCTGCAACAATCGCTGGACGGGTCCAGGCCGGAGGAGGGAGCGTTATGGTCTGAAGGCAAACACCCTGCAACAATCGCTGGATGGGTCCAGGCCGGAGGAGGGAGCGTTATGGTCTGAAGGCAAACACCCTGCAACAATCGCTGGACGGGTCCAGGCCGGAGGAGGGCGCGTTATGGTCTGAAGGCAAACACCCTGCAACAATCGCTGGACGGGTCCAGGCCGGAGGAGGGAGCGTTATTGTCTGAAGGCAAACACCCTGCAACAATCGCTGGACGGGTCCAGGCCAGAGGAGGGAGCGTTATGGTCTGAAGGCAAACACCCTGCAACAATCGCTGGACGGGTCCAGGCCGGAGGAGGGAGCGTTATGGTCTGAAGGCAAACACCCTGTAACAATCGCTGGACGGGTCCAGGCCGGAGAAGGGAGCGTTATGGTCTGAAGGCAAACACCCTGCAACAATCGCTGGACGGGTCCAGGTCGGAGGAGGGAGCGTTATGGTCTGAAGGCAAACACCTTGCAACAATCGCTGGACGGGTCCAGGCCGGAGAAGGGAGTGTTATGGTCTGAAGGCAAACACCCTGCAACAATCGCTGGACGGGTCCAGGCCGGAGAAGGGAGCGTTATGGTCTGAAGGCAAACACCCTGCAACAATCGCTGGACGGGTCCAGGCTGGAGGAGGGAGCGTTATGGTCTGAAGGCAAACACCCTACAACAATCGCTGGACGGATCCAGGCTGGAGGAGGGAGCGTTATGGTCTGAAGGCAAACACCCTGCAACAATCGCTGGACGGGTCCAGGCCGGAGGAGGGAGCGTTATGGTCTGAATGCAAACACCCTGCAACAATCGCTGGACGGGTCCAGGCCGGAGGAGGGAGCGTTATGGTCTGAAGGCAAACACCCTGCAACAATCGCTGCACGGGTCTAGGCCGGAGAAGGGAGCGTTATTGTCTGAAGGCAAACACCCTGCAACAATCGCTGGAGCGGTCCAGGCTGGAGGAGGGAGTGTTATGGTCTGAAGGCAAACATCCTGCAACAATCGCTGGATGGGTCCAGGCCGGAGGAGGGAGCGTTATGGTCTGAAGGCAAACACCCTGCAACAATCGCTGGACGGGTCCAGGCCGGAGGAGGGCGCGTTATGGTCTGAAGGCAAACACCCTGCAACAATCGCTGGACGGGTCCAGGCCGGAGGAGGGAGCGTTATTGTCTGAAGGCAAACACCCTGCAACAATCGCTGGACGGGTCCAGGCCAGAGGAGGGAGCGTTATGGTCTGAAGGCAAACACCCTGCAACAATCGCTGGACGGGTCCAGGCCGGAGGAGGGAGCGTTATGGTCTGAAGGCAAACACCCTGTAACAATCGCTGGACGGGTCCAGGCCGGAGAAGGGAGCGTTATGGTCTGAAGGCAAACACCCTGCAACAATCGCTGGACGGGTCCAGGTCGGAGGAGGGCGCGTTATGGTCTGAAGGCAAACACCCTGTAACAATCGCTGGACGGGTCCAGGCCGGAGGAGGGAGCGTTATGGTCTGAAGGCAAACACCCTGCAACAATCGCTGGACGGGTCCAGGCCGGAGAAGGGAGCGTTATGGTCTGAAGGCAAACACCCTGCAACAATCGCTGGACGGGTCCAGGCTGGAGCAGGGAGCGTTATGGTCTGAAGGCAAACACCCTGCATCAATCGCTGGACGGGTCCAGGTCGGAGGAGGGAGCGTTATGGTCTGAAGGCAAACACCCTGCAACAATCGCTGGACGGGTCCAGGCCGGAGGAGGGAGCGTTATGGTCTGAAGGCAAACACCCTGCAACAATCGCTGGACGGGTCCAGGCCGGAGGAGGGAGCGTTATGGTCTGAAGGCAAACACCCTGCATCAATCGCTGGACGGGTCCAGGTCGGAGGAGGGAGCGTTATGGTCTGAAGTCAAACACCCTGCAACAATCGCTGGACGGGTCCAGGCCGGAGGAGGGAGCGTTATGGTCTGAAGGCAAACACCCTGCAACAATCGCTGGACGGGTCCAGGCTAGAGGAGGGAGCGTTATGGTCTGAAGGCAAACACCCTACAACAATCGCTGGACGGATCCAGGCTGGAGGAGGGAGCGTTATGGTCTGAAGGCAAACACCCTGCAACAATCGCTGGACGGGTCCAGGCCGGAGGAGGGAGCGTTATGGTCTGAAGGCAATCACCCTGTAACAATCGCTGGACGGGTCCAGGCCGGAGGAGGGAGCGTTATGGTCTGAAGGCAATCACCCTGTAACAATCGCTGGACGGGTCCAGGCCGGCGGAGGGAGCGTTATGGTCTGAAGGCAAACACCCTGCAACAATCGCTGGACGGGTCCAGGCCGGAGGAGGGAGCGTTATGGTCTGAAGGCAAACACCCTGCAACAATCGCTGGACGGGTCCAGGCCGGAGGAGGGAGCGTTATGGTCTGAAGGCAAACACCCTGCAACAATCGCTGGACGGGTCCAGGCTGGAGGAGGGAGCGTTATGGTCTGAAGGCAAACACCCTGCAACAATCGCTGGACGGGTCCAGGCCGGAGGAGGGAGGGTTATGGTCTGAAGGCAAACACCCTGCATCAATCGCTGGACGGGTCCAGGTCGGAGGAGGGAGCGTTATGGTCTGAAGGCAAACACCCTGCAACAATCGCTGGACGGGTCCAGGCCGGAGGAGGGAGCGTTATGGTCTGAAGGCAAACACCCTGCAACAATCGCTGGACGGGTCCAGGTCGGAGGAGGGAGCGTTATGGTCTGAAGGCAAACACCCTGTAACAATCGCTGGACGGGTCCAGGCCGGAGGAGGGAGCGTTATGGTCTGAAGGCAATCACCCTGTAACAATCGCTGGACGGGTCCAGGCTGGCGGAGGGAGCGTTATGGTCTGAAGGCAAACACCCTGCAACAATCGCTGGACGGGTCCAGGCCGGAGGAGGGCGCGTTATGGTCTGAAGGCAAACACCCTGCAACAATCGCTGGACGGGTCCAGGCCGGAGGAGGGAGCGTTATTGTCTGAAGGCAAACACCCTGCAACAATCGCTGGACGGGTCCAGGCCAGAGGAGGGAGCGTTATGGTCTGAAGGCAAACACCCTGCAACAATCGCTGGACGGGTCCAGGCCGGAGGAGGGCGCGTTATGGTCTGAAGGCCAACACCCTGCAACAATCGCTGGACGGGTCCAGGCCGGAGGAGGGCGCGTTATGGTCTGAAGGCAAACACCCTGCAACAATCGCTGGACGGGTCCAGGCCGGAGGAGGGAGCGTTATTGTCTGAAGGCAAACACCCTGCAACAATCGCTGGACGGGTCCAGGCCAGAGGAGGGAGCGTTATGGTCTGAAGGCAAACACCCTGCAACAATCGCTGGACGGGTCCAGGCCGGAGGAGGGAGCGTTATGGTCTGAAGGCAAACACCCTGTAACAATCGCTGGACGGGTCCAGGCCGGAGAAGGGAGCGTTATGGTCTGAAGGCAAACACCCTGCAACAATCGCTGGACGGGTCCAGGTCGGAGGAGGGAGCGTTATGGTCTGAAGGCAAACACCTTGCAACAATCGCTGGACGGGTCCGGGCCGGAGAAGGGAGTGTTATGGTCTGAAGGCAAACACCCTGCAACAATCGCTGGACGGGTCCAGGCCGGAGAAGGGAGCGTTATGGTCTGAAGGCAAACACCCTGCAACAATCGCTGGACGGGTCCAGGCTGGAGGAGGGAGCGTTATGGTCTGAAGGCAAACACCCTGCAACAATCGCTGGACGGGTCCAGGCCGGAGGAGGGAGGGTTATGGTCTGAAGGCAAACACCCTGCATCAATCGCTGGACGGGTCCAGGTCGGAGGAGGGAGCGTTATGGTCTGAAGGCAAACACCCTGCATCAATCGCTGGACGGGTCCAGGCTAGAGGAGGGAGCGTTATGGTCTGAAGGCAAACACCCTGCAACAGTCGCTGGACGGGTCCAGGCCGGAGGAGGGAGCGTTATGGTCTGAAGGCAAACTTCCTGCAACAATCGCTGGACGGGTCCAGGCCGGAGGAGGGAGCGTTATGGTCTGAAGGCAAACACCCTGCATCAATCGCTGGACGGGTCCAGGTCGGAGGAGGGAGCGTTATGGTCTGAAGGCAAACACCCTGCAACAATCGCTGGACGGGTCCACGCCGGAGGAGGGAGCGTTATGGTCTGAAGGCAAACACCCTGCAACAATCGCTGGACGGGTCCAGGCTAGAGGAGGGAGCGTTATGGTCTGAAGGCAAACACCCTGTAACAATCGCTGGACGGGTCCAGGCCGGAGAAGGGAGCGTTATGGTCTGAAGGCAAACACCCTGCAACAATCGCTGGACGGGTCCAGGTCGGAGGAGGGAGCGTTATGGTCTGAAGGCAAACACCTTGCAACAATCGCTGGACGGGTCCAGGCCGGAGAAGGGAGTGTTATGGTCTGAAGGCAAACACCCTGCAACAATCGCTGGACGGGTCCAGGCCGGAGGAGGGAGCGTTATGGTCTGAAGGCAAACACCCTGCAACAATCGCTGGACGGGTCCAGGCCGGAGGAGGGAGCGTTATGGTCTGAAGGCAAACACCCTGCAACAATCGCTGGACGGGTCCACGCCGGAGGAGGGAGCGTTATGGTCTGAAGGCAAACACCCTGCAACAATCGCTGGACGGGTCCAGGCCGGAGGAGGGAGCGTTATGGTCTGAAGGCAAACACCCTGCAACAATCGCTGGACGGGTCCAGGCCGGAGGAGGGAGCTTTATGGTCTGAAGGCAAACACCCTGCATCAATCGCTGGACGGGTCCAGGTCGGAGGAGGGAGCGTTATGGTCTGAAGGCAAACACCCTGCAACAATCGCTGGACGGGTCCAGGCCGGAGGAGGGAGCGTTATGGTCTGAAGGCAAACACCCTGCAACAATCGCTGGACGGGTCCAGGCTAGAGGAGGGAGCGTTATGGTCTGAAGGCAAACACCCTACAACAATCGCTGGACGGATCCAGGCTGGAGGAGGGAGCGTTATGGTCTGAAGGCAAACACCCTGCAACAATCGCTGGACGGGTCCAGGCCGGAGGAGGGAGCGTTATTGTCTGAAGGCAAACACCCTGCAACAATCGCTGCACGGGTCTAGGCCGGAGAAGGGAGCGTTATTGTCTGAAGGCAAACACCCTGCAACAATCGCTGGACGGGTCCAGGCTGGAGGAGGGAGTGTTATGGTCTGAAGGCAAACATCCTGCAACAATCGCTGGACGGGTCCAGGCCGGAGGAGGGAGCGTTATGGTCTGAAGGCAAACACCCTGCAACAATCGCTGGACGGGTCCAGGCCGGAGGAGGGAGCGTTATGGTCTGAAGGCAATCACCCTGTAACAATCGCTGGACGGGTCCAGGCCGGAGGAGGGAGCGTTATGGTCTGAAGGCAATCACCCTGTAACAATCGCTGGACGGGTCCAGGCTGGCGGAGGGAGCGTTATGGTCTGAAGGCAAACACCCTGCAACAATCGCTGGACGGGTCCAGGCCGGAGGAGGGAGCGTTATGGTCTGAAGGCAAACACCCTGCAACAATCGCTGGATGGGTCCAGGCCGGAGGAGGGAGCGTTATGGTCTGAAGGCAAACACCCTGCAACAATCGCTGGACGGGTCCAGGCCGGAGGAGGGCGCGTTATGGTCTGAAGGCAAGCACCCTGCAACAATCGCTGGACGGGTCCAGGCCGGAGGAGGGAGCGTTATTGTCTGAAGGCAAACACCCTGCAACAATCGCTGGACGGGTCCAGGCCAGAGGAGGGAGCGTTATGGTCTGAAGGCAAACACCCTGCAACAATCGCTGGACGGGTCCAGGCCGGAGGAGGGAGCGTTATGGTCTGAAGGCAAACACCCTGTAACAATCGCTGGACGGGTCCAGGCCGGAGAAGGGAGCGTTATGGTCTGAAGGCAAACACCCTGCAACAATCGCTGGACGGGTCCAGGTCGGAGGAGGGAGCGTTATGGTCTGAAGGCAAACACCCTACAACAATCGCTGGACGGGTCCAGGCTGGAGGAGGGAGCGTTATGGTCTGAAGGCAAACACCTTGCAACAATCGCTGGACGGGTCCAGGCCGGAGAAGGGAGTGTTATGGTCTGAAGGCAAACACCCTGCAACAATCGCTG
The DNA here is from genome assembly GCA_946902985.2 of Meconema thalassinum. Classification (NCBI taxonomy): domain Eukaryota; kingdom Metazoa; phylum Arthropoda; class Insecta; order Orthoptera; family Tettigoniidae; genus Meconema; species Meconema thalassinum. Next base: position 17,731,403 of record OX336392.1, read on the forward strand.
GACGGGTCCAGGCCGGAGAAGGGAGCGTTATGGTCTGAATGCAAACACCCTGCAACAATCGCTGGACGGGTCCAGTCGGAGGAGGGAGCGTTATGGTCTGAAGGCAAACACCCTGCAACAATCGCTGCACGGGTCCAGGTCGGAGGAGGGAGCGTTATGGTCTGAAGGCAAACACCCTGCAACAATCGCTGGACCGGTCCAGGCTGGAGGAGGGAGTGTTATGGTCTGAAGGCAAACATCCTGCAACAATCGCTGGATGGGTCCAGGCCGGAGGAGGGAGCGTTATGGTCTGAAGGCAAACACCCTGCAACAATCGCTGGACGGGTCCAGGCCGGAGGAGGGCGCGTTATGGTCTGAAGGCAAACACCCTGCAACAATCGCTGGACGGGTCCAGGCCGGAGGAGGGAGCGTTATGGTCTGAAGGCAAACACCCTGCAACAATCGCTGGACGGGTCCAGGCCCAAAGGAGGGAGCGTTATGGTCTGAAGGCAATCACCCTGTAACAATCGCTGGACGGGTCCAGGCCGGAGGAGGGAGCGTTATGGTCTGAAGGCAAACACCCTGCAACAATCGCTGGACGGGTCCAGGCCGGAGGAGGGAGCGTTATGGTCTGAAGGCAAACACCCTGTAACAATCGCTGGACGGGTCCAGGCCGGAGGAGGGAGCGTTATTGTCTGAAGGCAAACACCCTGTAACAATCGCTGGACGGGTCCAGGCCAGAGGAGGGAGCGTTATGGTCTGAAGGCAAACACCCTGCAACAATCGCTGGACGGGTCCAGGCCGGAGGAGGGAGCGTTATTGTCTGAAGGCAAACACCCTGCAACAATCGCTGGACGGGTCCAGGCCAGAGGAGGGAGCGTTATGGTCTGAAGGCAAACACCCTGCAACAATCGCTGGACGGGTCCAGGCCGGAGAAGGGAGTGTTATGGTCTGAAGGCAAACACCCTGCAACAATCGCTGGACGGGTCCAGGCCGGAGAAGGGAGCGTTATGGTCTGAAGGCAAACACCCTGCAACAATCGCTGGACGGGTCCAGGCTGGAGGAGGGAGCGTTATGGTCTGAAGGCAAACACCCTGCATCAATCGCTGGACGGGTCCAGGTCGGAGGAGGGAGCGTTATGGTCTGAAGGCAAACACCCTGCAACAATCGCTGGACGGGTCCAGGCCGGAGGAGGGAGCGTTATGGTCTGAAGGCAAACACCCTGCAACAATCGCTGGACGGGTCCAGGCCGGAGGAGGGAGCGTTATGGTCTGAAGGCAAACACCCTGCATCAATCGCTGGACGGGTCCAGGTCGGAGGAGGGAGCGTTATGGTCTGAAGGCAAACACCCTGCAACAATCGCTGGACGAGTCCAGGCCGGAGGAGGGAGCGTTATGGTCTGAAGGCAAACACCCTGCAACAATCGCTGGACGGGTCCAGGCTAGAGGAGGGAGCGTTATGGTCTGAAGGCAAACACCCTACAACAATCGCTGGACGGGTCCAGGCCGGAGGAGGGAGCGTTATGGTCTGAAGGCAATCACCCTGTAACAATCGCTGGACGGGTCCAGGCCGGCGGAGGGAGCGTTATGGTCTGAAGGCAAACACCCTGCAACAATCGCTGGACGGGTCCAGGCCGGAGGAGGGAGCGTTATGGTCTGAAGGCAAACACCCTGCAACAATCGCTGGACGGGTCCAGGCCGGAGGAGGGAGCGTTATGGTCTGAAGGCAAACACCCTGCAACAATCGCTGGACGGGTCCAGGCTGGAGGAGGGAGCGTTATGGTCTGAAGGCAAACACCCTGCAACAATCGCTGGACGGGTCCAGGCCGGAGGAGGGAGGGTTATGGTCTGAAGGCAAACACCCTGCATCAATCGCTGGACGGGTCCAGGTCGGAGGAGGGAGCGTTATGGTCTGAAGGCAAACACCCTGCAACAATCGCTGGACGGGTCCAGGCCGGAGGAGGGAGCGTTATGGTCTGAAGGCAAACACCCTGCAACAATCGCTGGACGGGTCCAGGTCGGAGGAGGGAGCGTTATGGTCTGAAGGCAAACACCCTGTAACAATCGCTGGACGGGTCCAGGCCGGAGGAGGGAGCGTTATGGTCTGAAGGCAATCACCCTGTAACAATCGCTGGACGGGTCCAGGCTGGCGGAGGGAGCGTTATGGTCTGAAGGCAAACACCCTGCAACAATCGCTGGACGGGTCCAGGCCGGAGGAGGGCGCGTTATGGTCTGAAGGCAAACACCCTGCAACAATCGCTGGACGGGTCCAGGCCGGAGGAGGGAGCGTTATTGTCTGAAGGCAAACACCCTGCAACAATCGCTGGACGGGTCCAGGCCAGAGGAGGGAGCGTTATGGTCTGAAGGCAAACACCCTGCAACAATCGCTGGACGGGTCCAGGCCGGAGGAGGGAGCGTTATGGTCTGAAGGCAAACACCCTGTAACAATCGCTGGACGGGTCCAGGCCGGAGAAGGGAGCGTTATGGTCTGAAGGCAAACACCCTGCAACAATCGCTGGACGGGTCCAGGTCGGAGAAGGGAGCGTTATGGTCTGAAGGCAAACACCCTGCAACAATCGCTGGACGGGTCCAGGCCGGAGGAGGGAGCGTTATGGTCTGAAGGCAAACACCTTGCAACAATCGCTGGACGGGTCCAGGCCGGAGAAGGGAGTGTTATGGTCTGAAGGCAAACACCCTGCAACAATCGCTGGACGGGTCCAGGCCGGAGAAGGGAGCGTTATGGTCTGAAGGCAAACACCCTGCAACAATCGCTGGACGGGTCCAGGCTGGAGGAGGGAGCGTTATGGTCTGAAGGCAAACACCCTGCAACAATCGCTGGACGGGTCCAGGCCGGAGGAGGGAGGGTTATGGTCTGAAGGCAAACACCCTGCATCAATCGCTGGACGGGTCCAGGTCGGAGGAGGGAGCGTTATGGTCTGAAGGCAAACACCCTGCAACAATCGCTGGACGGGTCCAGGCCGGAGGAGGGAGCGTTATGGTCTGAAGGCAAACACCCTGCAACAATCGCTGGACGGGTCCAGGCCGGAGGAGGGAGCGTTATGGTCTGAAGGCAAACACCCTGCATCAATCGCTGGACGGGTCCAGGTCGGAGGAGGGAGCGTTATGGTCTGAAGGCAAACACCCTGCAACAATCGCTGGACGGGTCCACGCCGGAGGAGGGAGCGTTATGGTCTGAAGGCAAACACCCTGCAACAATCGCTGGACGGGTCCAGGCTAGAGGAGGGAGCGTTATGGTCTGAAGGCAAACACCCTACAACAATCGCTGGACGGATCCAGGCTGGAGGAGGGAGCGTTATGGTCTGAAGGCAAACACCCTGCAACAATCGCTGGACGGGTCCAGGCCGGAGGAGGGAGCGTTATTGTCTGAAGGCAAACACCCTGCAACAATCGCTGCACGGGTCTAGGCCGGAGAAGGGAGCGTTATTGTCTGAAGGCAAACACCCTGCAACAATCGCTGGACGGGTCCAGGCTGGAGGAGGGAGTGTTATGGTCTGAAGGCAAACATCCTGCAACAATCGCAAGACGGGTCCAGGCCGGAGGAGGGAGCGTTATGGTCTGAAGGCAAACACCCTGCAACAATCGCTGGACGGGTCCAGGCCGGAGGAGGGAGCGTTATGGTCTGAAGGCAATCACCCTGTAACAATCGCTGGACGGGTCCAGGCCGGAGGAGGGAGCGTTATGGTCTGAAGGCAATCACCCTGTAAAAATCGCTGGACGGGTCCAGGCTTGCGGAGGGAGCGTTATGGTCTGAAGGCAAACACCCTGCAACAATCGCTGGACGGGTCCAGGCCGGAGGAGGGAGCGTTATGGTCTGAAGGCAAACACCCTGCAACAATCGCTGGATGGGTCCAGGCCGGAGGAGGGAGCGTTATGGTCTGAAGGCAAACACCCTGCAACAATCGCTGGACGGGTCCAGGCCGGAGGAGGGCGCGTTATGGTCTGAAGGCAAACACCCTGCAACAATCGCTGGACGGGTCCAGGCCGGAGGAGGGAGCGTTATTGTCTGAAGGCAAACACCCTGCAACAATCGCTGGACGGGTCCAGGCCAGAGGAGGGAGCGTTATGGTCTGAAGGCAAACACCCTGCAACAATCGCTGGACGGGTCCAGGCCGGAGGAGGGAGCGTTATGGTCTGAAGGCAAACACCCTGTAACAATCGCTGGACGGGTCCAGGCCGGAGAAGGGAGCGTTATGGTCTGAAGGCAAACACCCTGCAACAATCGCTGGACGGGTCCAGGTCGGAGGAGGGAGCGTTATGGTCTGAAGGCAAACACCTTGCAACAATCGCTGGACGGGTCCAGGCCGGAGAAGGGAGTGTTATGGTCTGAAGGCAAACACCCTGCAACAATCGCTGGACGGGTCCAGGCCGGAGGAGGGAGCGTTATGGTCTGAAGGCAAACACCCTGCAACAATCGCTGGACGGGTCCAGGCCGGAGGAGGGAGCGTTATGGTCTGAAGGCAAACACCCTGCAACAATCGCTGGACGGGTCCAGGCTGGAGGAGGGAGCGTTATGGTCTGAAGGCAAACACCCTACAACAATCGCTGGACGGATCCAGGCTGGAGGAGGGAGCGTTATGGTCTGAAGGCAAACACCCTGCAACAATCGCTGGACGGGTCCAGGCCGGAGGAGGGAGCGTTATGGTCTGAATGCAAACACCCTGCAACAATCGCTGGACGGGTCCAGGCCGGAGGAGGGAGCGTTATGGTCTGAAGGCAAACACCCTGCAACAATCGCTGCACGGGTCTAGGCCGGAGAAGGGAGCGTTATTGTCTGAAGGCAAACACCCTGCAACAATCGCTGGACCGGTCCAGGCTGGAGGAGGGAGTGTTATGGTCTGAAGGCAAACATCCTGCAACAATCGCTGGACGGGTCCAGGCCGGAGGAGGGAGCGTTATATTCTGAAGGCAAACACCCTGCAACAATCGCTGGACGGGTCCAGGCTGGAGGAGGGAGCGTTATGGTCTGAAGGCAAACACCCTGCAACAATCGCTGGACGGGTCCAGGCTGGAGGAGGGAGCGTTATGGTCTGAAGGCAAACACCCTGCAACAGTCGCTGGACGTGTTCAGGCCGGAGGAGGGAGCGTTATGGTCTGAAGGCAAACACCCTGCAACAATCGCTGGACGGGTCCAGGCCGGAGGAGGGAGGGTTATGGTCTGAAGGCAAACACCCTGCATCAATCGCTGGACGGGTCCAGGTCGGAGGAGGGAGCGTTATGGTCTGAAGGCAAACACTCTGCAACAATCGCTGGACGGGTCCAGGCCGGAGGAGGGAGCGTTATGGTCTGAAGGCAAACACCCTGCAACAATCGCTGGACGGGTCCAGGCCGGAGGAGGGAGCGTTATGGTCTGAAGGCAATCACCCTGTAACAATCGCTGGACGGGTCCAGGCCGGCGGAGGGAGCGTTATGGTCTGAAGGCAAACACCCTGCAACAATCGCTGGACGGGTCCAGGCCGGAGGAGGGAGCGTTATGGTCTGAAGGCAAACACCCTGCAACAATAGCTGGACGGGTCCAGGCCGGAGGAGGGAGCGTTATGGTCTGAAGGCAAACACCCTGCAACAATCGCTGGACGGGTCCAGGCTGGAGGAGGGAGCGTTATGGTCTGAAGGCAAACACCCTGCAACAATCGCTGGACGGGTCCAGGCCGGAGGAGGGAGGGTTATGGTCTGAAGGCAAACACCCTGCATCAATCGCTGGACGGGTCCAGGTCGGAGGAGGGAGCGTTATGGTCTGAAGGCAAACACCCTGCAACAATCGCTGGACGGGTCCAGGCCGGAGGAGGGAGCGTTATGGTCTGAAGGCAAACACCCTGCAACAATCGCTGGACGGGTCCAGGCCGGAGGAGGGAGCGTTATGGTCTGAAGGCAAACACCCTGCAACAATCGCTGGACGGGTCCAGGCCGGAGGAGGGAGCGTTATGGTCTGAAGGCAAACACCCTGCAACAATCGCTGGACGGGTCCAGGCCGGAGGAGGGAGCGTTATGGTCTGAAGGCAAACACCCTGCAACAATCGCTGCACGGGTCTAGGCCGGAGAAGGGAGCGTTATTGTCTGAAGGCAAACACCCTGCAACAATCGCTAGACGGGTCCAGGCTGGAGGAGGGAGTGTTATGGTCTGAAGGCAAACATCCTGCAACAATCGCTGGACGGGTCCAGGCCGGAGGAGGGAGCGTTATATTCTGAAGGCAAACACCCTGAAACAATCGCTGGACGGGTCCAGGCTGGAGGAGGGAGCGTTATGGTCTGAAGGCAAACACCCTGCAACAGTCGCTGGACGTGTTCAGGCCAGAGGAGGGAGCGTTATGGTCTGAAGGCAAACACCCTGCAATAATCGCTGGACGGGTCCAGGCCGGAGGAGGGAGGGTTATGGTCTGAAGGCAAACACCCTGCATCAATCGCTGGACGGGTCCAGGTCGGAGGAGGGAGCGTTATGGTCTGAAGGCAAACACCCTGCAACAATCGCTGGACGGGTCCAGGCCGGAGGAGGGAGCGTTATGGTCTGAAGGCAAACACCCTGCAACAATCGCTGGACGGGTCCAGGCTAGAGGAGGGAGCGTTATGGTCTGAAGGCAAACACCCTACAACAATCGCTGGACGGATCCAGGCTGGAGGAGGGAGCGTTAAGGTCTGAAGGCAATTACCCTGCAACAATCGCTGGACGGGTCCAGGCCGGAGGAGGGAGCGTTATTGTCTGAAGGCAAACACCCTGCAACAATCGCTGGACGGGTCCAGGCCGGAGGAGGGAGCGTTATGGTCTGAAGGCAAACACCCTGCAACAATCGCTGGACGGGTCCAGGCCGGAGGAGGGAGCGTTATGGTCTGAAGGCAAACACCCTGCAACAATCGCTGGACGGGTCCAGGCCGGAGGAGGGAGCGTTATGGTCTGAAGGCAAACACCCTGCAACAATCGCTGGACGGGTCCAGGCCACAGGAGGGAGCGTTATGGTCTGAAGGCAAACACCCTACAACAATCGCTGGACGGGTCCAGGCCGGAGGAGGGAGCGTTATGGTCTGAAGGCAAACACCCTGCAACAATCGCTGGACGGGTCCAGGCTGGAGGAGGGAGCGTTATTGTCTGAAGGCCAACACCCTGCAACAATCGCTGGACGGGTCCAGGCTGGAGGAGGGAGCGTTATTGTCTGAAGGCAAACACCCTGCAACAATCGCTGGACGGGTCTAGGCCGGAGAAGGGAGCGTTATTGTCTGAAGGCCAACACCCTGCAACAATCGCTGGACGGGTCCAGGCTGGAGGAGGGAGTGTTATCGTCTGAAGGCAAACATCCTGCAACAATCGCTGGACGGGTCCAGGCCGGAGGAGGGAGCGTTATATTCTGAAGGCAAACACCCTGCAACAATCGCTGGACGGGTCCAGGCTGGAGGAGGGAGCGTTATGGTCTGAAGGCAAACACCCTGCAACAGTCGCTGGACGGGTCCAGGTCGGAGGAGGGAGCGTTATGGTCTGAAGGCAAACACCCTGCAACAATCGCTGGACGGGTCCAGGCCGGAGGAGGGAGCGTTATGGTCTGAAGGCAAACACCCTGCAACAATCGCTGGACGGGTCCAGGCTAGAGGAGGGAGCGTTATGGTCTGAAGGCAAACACCCTACAACAATCGCTGGACGGATCCAGGCTGGAGGAGGGAGCGTTATGGTCTGAAGGCAAACACCCTGCAACAATCGCTGGACGGGTCCAGGCCGGAGGAGGGAGCGTTATTGTCTGAAGGCAAACACCCTGCAACAATCGCTGCACGGGTCTAGGCCGGAGAAGGGAGCGTTATGGTCTGAAGGCAAACACCCTGCAACAATCGCTGGACGGGTCCAGGTCGGAGGAGGGAGCGTTATGGTCTGAAGGCAAACACCCTGCAACAATCGCTGGACGGGTCCAGGCTGGAGGAGGGAGTGTTATGGTCTGAAGGCAAACATCCTGCAACAATCGCTGGACGGGTCCAGGCCGGTGGAGGGAGCGTTATGGTCTGAAGGCAAACACCCTGCAACAATCGCTGGACGGGTCCAGGCCGGAGGAGGGAGCGTTATGGTCTGAAGGCAATCACCCTGTAACAATCGCTGGACGGGTCCAGGCCGGAGGAGGGAGCGTTATGGTCTGAAGGCAATCACCCTGTAACAATCGCTGGACGGGTCCAGGCTGGCGGAGGGAGCGTTATGGTCTGAAGGCAAACACCCTGCAACAATCGCTGGACGGGTCCAGGCCGGAGGAGGGAGCGTTATGGTCTGAAGGCAAACACCCTGCAACAATCGTTGGATGGGTCCAGGCCGGAGGAGGGAGCGTTATGGTCTGAAGGCAAACACCCTGCAACAATCGCAGGACGGGTCCAGGCCGGAGGAGGGCGCGTTATGGTCTGAAGGCAAACACCCTGCAACAATCGCTGGACGGGTCCAGGCCGGAGGAGGGAGCGTTTTTGTCTGAAGGCAAACACCCTGCAACAATCGCTGGACGGGTCCAGGCCAGAGGAGGGAGCGTTATGGTCTGAAGGCAAACACCCTGCAACAATCGCTGGACGGGTCCAGGCCGGAGGAGGGAGCGTTATGGTCTGAAGGCAAACACCCTGTAACAATCGCTGGACGGGTCCAGGCCGGAGAAGGGAGCGTTATGGTCTGAAGGCAAACACCCTGCAACAATCGCTGGACGGGTCCATGTCGGAGGAGGGAGCGTTATGGTCTGAAGGCAAACACCTTGCAACAATCGCTGGACGGGTCCAGGCCGGAGAAGGGAGTGTTATGGTCTGAAGGCAAACACCCTGCAACAATCGCTGGACGGGTCCAGGCCGGAGAAGGGAGCGTTATGGTCTGAAGGCAAACACCTTGCAACAATCGCTGGACGGGTCCAGGCCGGAGAAGGGAGCGTTATGGTCTGAAGGCAAACACCCTGCAACAATCGCTGGACGGGTCCAGGCCGGAGAAGGGAGTGTTATGGTCTGAAGGCAAACACCTTGCAACAATCGCTGGACGGGTCCAGGCCGGAGAAGGGAGTGTTATGGTCTGAAGGCAAACACCTTGCAACAATCGCTGGACGGGTCCAGGCCGGAGAAGGGAGCGTTATGGTCTGAAGGCAAACACCCTGCAACAATCGCTGGACGGGTCCAGGCCGGAGGAGGGAGCGTTATGGTCTGAAGGCAAACACCCTGCATCAATCGCTGGACGGGTCCAGGTCGGAGGAGGGAGCGTTATGGTCTGAAGGCAAACACCCTGCAACAATCGCTGGACGGGTCCAGGCCGGAGGAGGGAGCGTTATTGTCTGAAGGCAAACACCCTGCAACAATCGCTGCACGGGTCTAGGCCGGAGAAGGGAGCGTTATTGTCTGAAGGCAAACACCCTGCAACAATCGCTGGACGGGTCCAGGCTGGAGGAGGGAGTGTTATGGTCTGAAGGCAAACATCCTGCAACAATCGCTGGACGGGTCCAGGCCGGAGGAGGGAGCGTTATGGTCTGAAGGCAAACACCCTGCAACAATCGCTGGACGGGTCCAGGCCGGAGGAGGGAGCGTTATGGTCTGAAGGCAAACACCCTGCAACAATCGCTGGACGGGTCCAGGCCGGAGGAGGGCGCGTTATGGTCTGAAGGCACACACCCTGCAACAATCGCTGGACGGGTCCAGGCCGGAGGAGGGAGCGTTATGGTCTGAAGGCAATCACCCTGTAACAATCGCTGGACGGGTCCAGGCCGGAGGAGGGAGCGTTATGGTCTGAAGGCAATCACCCTGTAACAATCGCTGGACGGGTCCAGGCTGGCGGAGGGAGCGTTATGGTCTGAAGGCAAACACCCTGCAACAATCGCTGGACGGGTCCAGGCCGGAGGAGGGAGCGTTATGGTCTGAAGGCAAACACCCTGCAACAATCGCTGGATGGGTCCAGGCTGGAGGAGGGAGCGTTATGGTCTGAAGGCAAACACCCTGCAACAATCGCTGGACGGGTCCAGGCCGGAGGAGGGCGCGTTATGGTCTGAAGGCAAGCACCCTGCAACAATCGCTGGACGGGTCCAGGCCGGAGGAGGGAGCGTTATTGTCTGAAGGCAAACACCCTGCAACAATCGCTGGACGGGTCCAGGCCAGAGGAGGGAGCGTTATGGTCTGAAGGCAAACACCCTGCAACAATCGCTGGACGGGTCCAGGCCGGAGGAGGGAGCGTTATGGTCTGAAGGCAAACACCCTGTAACAATCGCTGGACGGGTCCAGGCCGGAGAAGGGAGCGTTATGGTCTGAAGGCAAACACCCTGCAACAATCGCTGGACGGGTCCAGGTCGGAGGAGGGAGCGTTATGGTCTGAAGGCAAACACCTTGCAACAATCGCTGGACGGGTCCAGGCCGGAGAAGGGAGTGTTATGGTCTGAAGGCAAACACCCTGCAACAATCGCTGGACGGGTCCAGGCCGGAGAAGGGAGCGTTATGGTCTGAAGGCAAACACCCTGCAACAATCGCTGGACGGGTCCAGGCTGGAGGAGGGAGCGTTATGGTCTGAAGGCAAACACCCTACAACAATCGCTGGACGGATCCAGGCTGGAGGAGGGAGCGTTATGGTCTGAAGGCAAACACCCTGCAACAATCGCTGGACGGGTCCAGGCCGGAGGAGGGAGCGTTATGGTCTGAATGCAAACACCCTGCAACAATCGCTGGACGGGTCCAGTCGGAGGAGGGAGCGTTATGGTCTGAAGGCAAACACCCTGCAACAATCGCTGCACGGGTCTAGGCCGGAGAAGGGAGCGTTATTGTCTGAAGGCAAACACCCTGCAACAATCGCTGGACCGGTCCAGGCTGGAGGAGGGAGTGTTATGGTCTGAAGGCAAACATCCTGCAACAATCGCTGGATGGGTCCAGGCCGGAGGAGGGAGCGTTATGGTCTGAAGGCAAACACCCTGCAACAATCGCTGGACGGGTCCAGGCCGGAGGAGGGCGCGTTATGGTCTGAAGGCAAACACCCTGCAACAATCGCTGGACGGGTCCAGGCCGGAGGAGGGAGCGTTATTGTCTGAAGGCAAACACCCTGCAACAATCGCTGGACGGGTCCAGGCCAGAGGAGGGAGCGTTATGGTCTGAAGGCAAACACCCTGCAACAATCGCTGGACGGGTCCAGGCCGGAGGAGGGAGCGTTATGGTCTGAAGGCAAACACCCTGTAACAATCGCTGGACGGGTCCAGGCCGGAGAAGGGAGCGTTATGGTCTGAAGGCAAACACCCTGCAACAATCGCTGGACGGGTCCAGGTCGGAGGAGGGAGCGTTATGGTCTGAAGGCAAACACCTTGCAACGATCGCTGGACGGGTCCAGGCCGGAGAAGGGAGTGTTATGGTCTGAAGGCAAACACCCTGCAACAATCGCTGGACGGGTCCAGGCCGGAGAAGGGAGCGTTATGGTCTGAAGGCAAACACCCTGCAACAATCGCTGGACGGGTCCAGGTCGGAGGAGGGAGCGTTATGGTCTGAAGGCAAACACCCTGCATCAATCGCTGGACGGGTCCAGGTCGGAGGAGGGAGCGTTATGGTCTGAAGGCAAACACCCTGCAACAATCGCTGGACGGGTCCAGGCTAGAGGAGGGAGCGTTATGGTCTGAAGGCAAACACCCTACAACAATCGCTGGACGGATCCAGGCTGGAGGAGGGAGCGTTATGGTCTGAAGGCAAACACCCTACAACAATCGCTGGACGGATCCAGGCTAGAGGAGGGAGCGTTATGGTCTGAAGGCAAACACCCTACAACAATCGCTGGACGGATCCAGGCTGGAGGAGGGAGCGTTATGGTCTGAAGGCAAACACCCTGCAACAATCGCTGGACGGGTCCAGGCCGGAGGAGGGAGCGTTATGGTCTGAAGGCAAACACCCTGCAACAATCGCTGGACGGGTCCAGGCCGGAGGAGGGAGCGTTATGGTCTGAAGGCAAACACCCTGCAACAATCGCTGGACGGGTCCAGGCTGGAGGAGGGAGCGTTATGGTCTGAAGGCAAACACCCTGCAACAATCGCTGGACGGGTCCAGGCCGGAGGAGGGAGGGTTATGGTCTGAAGGCAAACACCCTGTAACAATCGCTGGACGGGTCCAGGCCGGAGGAGGGAGCGTTATGGTCTGAAGGCAAACACCCTGTAACAATCGCTGGACGGATCCAGGCTGGAGGAGGGAGCGTTATGGTCTGAAGGCAAACACCCTGTAACAATCGCTGGACGGGTCCAGGCCGGAGGAGGGAGCGTTATGGTCTGAAGGCAAACACCCTGCAACAATCGCTGGACGGATCCAGGCTGGAGGAGGGAGCGTTATGGTCTGAAGGCAAACACCCTGCAACAATCGCTGGACGGGTCCAGGCCGGAGGAGGGAGCGTTATGGTCTGAAGGCAAACACCCTGTAACAATCGCTGGACGGGTCCAGGCTGGCGGAGGGAGCGTTATGGTCTGAAGGCAAACACCCTGCAACAATCGCTGGACGGGTCCAGGCCGGAGGAGGGCGCGTTATGGTCTGAAGGCAAACACCCTGCAACAATCGCTGGACGGGTCCAGGCCGGAGAAGGGAGTGTTATGGTCTGAAGGCAAACACCCTGCAACAATCGCTGGACGTGTCCAGGCCGGAGAAGGGAGCGTTATGGTCTGAAGGCAAACACCCTGCAACAATCGCTGGACGGGTCCAGGCTGGAGGAGGGAGCGTTATGGTCTGAAGGCAAACACCCTACAACAATCGCTGGACGGATCCAGGCTGGAGGAGGGAGCGTTATGGTCTGAAGGCAAACACCCTGCAACAATCGCTGGACGGGTCCAGGCCGGAGGAGGGAGCGTTATGGTCTGAATGCAAACACCCTGCAACAATCGCTGGACGGGTCCAGGCCGGAGGAGGGAGCGTTATGGTCTGAAGGCAAACACCCTGCAACAATCGCTGCACGGGTCTAGGCCGGAGAAGGGAGCGTTATTGTCTGAAGGCAAACACCCTGCAACAATCGCTGGACCGGTCCAGGCTGGAGGAGGGAGTGTTATGGTCTGAAGGCAAACATCCTGCAACAATCGCTGGACGGGTCCAGGCCGGAGGAGGGAGCGTTATGGTCTGAAGGCAAACACCCTGCAACAATCGCTGGACGGGTCCAGGCCGGAGGAGGGAGGGTTATGGTCTGAAGGCAAACACCCTGCATCAATCGCTGGACGGGTCCAGGTCGGAGGAGGGAGCGTTATGGTCTGAAGGCAAACACTCTGCAACAATCGCTGGACGGGTCCAGGCCGGAGGAGGGAGCGTTATGGTCTGAAGGCAAACACCCTGCAACAATCGCTGGACGGGTCCAGGCCGGAGGAGGGAGCGTTATGGTCTGAAGGCAATCACCCTGTAACAATCGCTGGACGGGTCCAGGCCGGCGGAGGGAGCGTTATGGTCTGAAGGCAAACACCCTGCAACAATCGCTGGACGGGTCCAGGCCGGCGGAGGGAGCGTTATGGTCTGAAGGCAAACACCCTGCAACAATCGCTGGACGGGTCCAGGCTGGAGGAGGGAGCGTTATGGTCTGAAGGCAAACACCCTGCAACAGTCGCTGGACGTGTTCAGGCCGGAGGAGGGAGCGTTATGGTCTGAAGGCAAACACCCTGCAACAATCGCTGGACGGGTCCAGGCCGGAGGAGGGAGGGTTATGGTCTGAAGGCAAACACCCTGCATCAATCGCTGGACGGGTCCAGGTCGGAGGAGGGAGCGTTATGGTCTGAAGGCAAACACTCTGCAACAATCGCTGGACGGGTCCAGGCCGGAGGAGGGAGCGTTATGGTCTGAAGGCAAACACCCTGCAACAATCGCTGGACGGGTCCAGGCCGGAGGAGGGAGCGTTATGGTCTGAAGGCAATCACCCTGTAACAATCGCTGGACGGGTCCAGGCCGGCGGAGGGAGCGTTATGGTCTGAAGGCAAACACCCTGCAACAATCGCTGGACGGGTCCAGGCCGGAGGAGGGAGCGTTATGGTCTGAAGGCAAACACCCTGCAACAATAGCTGGACGGGTCCAGGCCGGAGGAGGGAGCGTTATGGTCTGAAGGCAAACACCCTTCAACAATCGCTGGACGGGTCCAGGCTGGAGGAGGGAGCGTTATGGTCTGAAGGCAAACACCCTGCAACAATCGCTGGACGGGTCCAGGCCGGAGGAGGGAGGGTTATGGTCTGAAGGCAAACACCCTGCATCAATCGCTGGACGGGTCCAGGTCGGAGGAGGGAGCGTTATGGTCTGAAGGCAAACACCCTGCAACAATCGCTGGACGGGTCCAGGCCGGAGGAGGGAGCGTTATGGTCTGAAGGCAAACACCCTGCAACAATCGCTGGACGGGTCCAGGCCAGAGGAGGGAGCGTTATGGTCTGAAGGCAAACACCCTGCAACAATCGCTGGACGGGTCCAGGCTGGAGGAGGGAGCGTTATTGTCTGAAGGCAAACACCCTACAACAATCGCTGGACGGGTCCAGGCCGGAGGAGGGAGGGTTATGGTCTGAAGGCAAACACCCTGCATCAATCGCTGGACGGGTCCAGGCTGGAGGAGGGAGCGTTATGGTCTGAAGGCAAACACCCTGCAACAATCGCTGGACGGGTCCAGGCCGGAGGAGGGAGCGTTATGGTCTGAAGGCAAACACCCTACAACAATCGCTGGACGGGTCCAGGCTGGAGGAGGGAGCGTTATGGTCTGAAGGCAAACACCCTGCAACAGTCGCTGGACGTGTTCAGGCCAGAGGAGGGAGCGTTATGGTCTGAAGGCAAACACCCTGCAATAATCGCTGGACGGGTCCAGGCCGGAGGAGGGAGGGTTATGGTCTGAAGGCAAACACCCTGCATCAATCGCTGGACGGGTCCAGGTCGGAGGAGGGAGCGTTATGGTCTGAAGGCAAACACCCTGCAACAATCGCTGGACGGGTCCAGGCCGGAGGAGGGAGCGTTATGGTCTGAAGGCAAACACCCTGCAACAATCGCTGGACGGGTCCAGGCTAGAGGAGGGAGCGTTATGGTCTGAAGGCAAACACCCTACAACAATCGCTGGACGGATCCAGGCTGGAGGAGGGAGCGTTATGGTCTGAAGGCAATTACCCTGCAACAATCGCTGGACGGGTCCAGGCCGGAGGAGGGAGCGTTATTGTCTGAAGGCAAACACCCTGCAACAATCGCTGGACGGGTCCAGGCCGGAGGAGGGAGCGTTATGGTCTGAAGGCAAACACCCTGCAACAATCGCTGGACGGGTCCAGGCCGGAGGAGGGAGCGTTATGGTCTGAAGGCAAACACCCTGCAACAATCGCTGGACGGGTCCAGGCCAGAGGAGGGAGCGTTATGGTCTGAAGGCAAACACCCTGCAATAATCGCTGGACGGGTCCAGGCCGGAGGAGGGAGGGTTATGGTCTGAAGGCAAACACCCTGCAACAATCGCTGGACGGGTCCAGGCTGGAGGAGGGAGCGTTATGGTCTGAAGGCAAACACCCTGCAACAATCGCTGGACGGGTCCAGGCCGGAGGAGGGAGCGTTATGGTCTGAAGGCAAACACCCTGCAACAATCGCTGGACGGGTCCAGGCCAGAGGAGGGAGCGTTATGGTCTGAAGGCAAACACCCTACAACAATCGCTGGACGGGTCCAGGCTGGAGGAGGGAGCGTTATGGTCTGAAGGCAAACACCCTGCAACAATCGCTGGACGGGTCCAGGCCGGAGGAGGGAGCGTTATGGTCTGAAGGCAAACACCCTGCAACAATCGCTGCACGGGTCCAGGCCGGAGGAGGGAGCGTTATGGTCTGAAGGCAAACATCCTGCAACAATCGCTGGACGGGTCCAGGCCGGAGGAGGGAGCGTTATTGTCTGAAGGCAAACACCCTGTAACAATCGCTGGACGGGTCCAGGCCGGAGAAGGGAGCGTTATTGTCTGAAGGCAAACACCCTGCAACAATCGCTGGACGGGTCCAGGCCGGAGGAGGGAGCGTTATGGTCTGAAGGCAAACACCCTGCAACAATCGCTGGACGGGTCCAGGCCGGAGAAGGGAGCGTTATTGTCTGAAGGCCAACACCCTGCAACAATCGCTGGACGGGTCCAGGCTGGAGGAGGGAGTGTTATCGTCTGAAGGCAAACATCCTGCAACAATCGCTGGACGGGTCCAGGCCGGAGGAGGGAGCGTTATATTCTGAAGGCAAACACCCTGCAACAATCGCTGGACGGGTCCAGGCTGGAGGAGGGAGCGTTATGGTCTGAAGGCAAACACCCTGCAACAATCGCTGGACGGGTCCAGGCTGGAGGAGGGAGCGTTATGGTCTGAAGGCAAACACCCTGCAACAATCGCTGGACGGGTCCAGGCTGGAGGAGGGAGCGTTATGGTCTGAAGGCAAACACCCTGCAACAATCGCTGGACGGGTCCAGGCTGGAGGAGGGAGCGTTATGGTCTGAAGGCAAACACCCTGCAACAGTCGCTGGACGGGTCCAGGCCGGAGGAGGGAGCGTTATGGTCTGAAGGCAATCACCCTGTAACAATCGCTGGACGGGTCCAGGCTGGAGGAGGGAGCGTTATGGTCTGAAGGCAAACACCCTGCAACAGTCGCTGGACGGGTCCAGGCTGGAGGAGGGAGCGTTATGGTCTGAAGGCAATCACCCTGTAACAATCGCTGGACGGGTCCAGGCTGGAGGAGGGAGCGTTATGGTCTGAAGGCAAACACCCTGCAACAATCGCTGGACGGGTCCAGGCCAGAGGAGGGAGCGTTATGGTCTGAAGGCAAACACCCTGCAATAATCGCTGGACGGGTCCAGGCCGGAGGAGGGAGGGTTATGGTCTGAAGGCAAACACCCTGCATCAATCGCTGGACGGGTCCAGGTCGGAGGAGGGAGCGTTATGGTCTGAAGGCAAACACCCTGCAACAATCGCTGGACGGGTCCAGGCCGGAGGAGGGAGCGTTATGGTCTGAAGGCAAACACCCTGCAACAATCGCTGGACGGATCCAGGCTAGAGGAGGGAGCGTTATGGTCTGAAGGCAAACACCCTGCAACAATCGCTGGACGGGTCCATGTCGGAGGAGGGAGCGTTATGGTCTGAAGGCAAACACCCTGCATCAATCGCTGGACGGGTCCAGGTCGGAGGAGGGAGCGTTATGGTCTGAAGGCAAACACCCTGCAACAATCGCTGGACGGGTCCAGGCCGGAGGAGGGAGCGTTATGGTCTGAAGGCAAACACCCTGCAACAATCGCTGGACGGGTCCAGGCTAGAGGAGGGAGCGTTATGGTCTGAAGGCAAACACCCTACAACAATCGCTGGACGGATCCAGGCTGGAGGAGGGAGCGTTATGGTCTCAAGGCAAACACCCTGCAACAATCGCTGGACGGGTCCAGGCCGGAGGAGGGAGCGTTATTGTCTGAAGGCAAACACCCTGCAACAATCGCTGCACGGGTCTAGGCCGGAGAAGGGAGCGTTATTGTCTGAAGGCAAACACCCTGCAACAATCGCTGGACGGGTCCAGGCTGGAGGAGGGAGCGTTATGGTCTGAAGGCAAACACCCTGCAACAATCGCTGGACGGGTCCAGGTCGGAGGAGGGAGCGTTATGGTCTGAAGGCAAACACCCTGCAACAATCGCTGGACGGGTCCAGGCTGGAGGAGGGAGCGTTATGGTCTGAAGGCAAACACCCTGCAACAATCGCTGGACGGGTCCAGGCCGGAGGAGGGAGCGTTATGGTCTGAAGGCAATCACCCTGTAACAATCGCTGGACGGGTCCAGGCCGGAGGAGGGAGCGTTATGGTCTGAAGGCAATCACCCTGTAACAATCGCTGGACGGGTCCAGGCTGGCGGAGGGAGCGTTATGGTCTGAAGGCAAACACCCTGCAACAATCGCTGGACGGGTCCAGGCCGGAGGAGGGAGCGTTATGGTCTGAAGGCAAACACCCTGCAACAATCGTTGGATGGGTCCAGGCCGGAGGAGGGAGCGTTATGGTCTGAAGGCAAACACCCTGCAACAATCGCTGGACGGGTCCAGGCCGGAGGAGGGCGCGTTATGGTCTGAAGGCAAACACCCTGCAACAATCGCTGGACGGGTCCAGGCCGGAGGAGGGAGCGTTTTTGTCTGAAGGCAAACACCCTGCAACAATCGCTGGACGGGTCCAGGCCAGAGGAGGGAGCGTTATGGTCTGAAGGCAAACACCCTGCAACAATCGCTGGACGGGTCCAGGCCGGAGGAGGGAGCGTTATGGTCTGAAGGCAAACACCCTGTAACAATCGCTGGACGGGTCCAGGCCGGAGAAGGGAGCGTTATGGTCTGAAGGCAAACACCCTGCAACAATCGCTGGACGGGTCCATGTCGGAGGAGGGAGCGTTATGGTCTGAAGGCAAACACCTTGCAACAATCGCTGGACGGGTCCAGGCCGGAGAAGGGAGCGTTATGGTCTGAAGGCAAACACCCTGCAACAATCGCTGGACGGGTCCAGGCCGGAGGAGGGAGCGTTATGGTCTGAAGGCAAACACCCTGTAACAATCGCTGGACGGGTCCAGGCCGGAGAAGGGAGCGTTATGGTCTGAAGGCAAACACCCTGCAACAATCGCTGGACGGGTCCATGTCGGAGGAGGGAGCGTTATGGTCTGAAGGCAAACACCCTGCAACAATCGCTGGACGGGTCCAGGCCGGAGGAGGGAGCGTTATGGTCTGAAGGCAAACACCCTGCAACAATCGCTGGACGGGTCCAGGCCGGAGGAGGGAGCGTTATGGTCTGAAGGCAAACACCCTGCATCAATCGCTGGACGGGTCCAGGTCGGAGGAGGGAGCGTTATGGTCTGAAGGCAAACACCCTGCAACAATCGCTGGACGGGTCCAGGCCGGAGGAGGGAGCGTTATTGTCTGAAGGCAAACACCCTGCAACAATCGCTGCACGGGTCTAGGCCGGAGAAGGGAGCGTTATTGTCTGAAGGCAAACACCCTGCAACAATCGCTGGACGGGTCCAGGCTGGAGGAGGGAGTGTTATGGTCTGAAGGCAAACATCCTGCAACAATCGCTGGACGGGTCCAGGCCGGAGGAGGGAGCGTTATGGTCTGAAGGCAAACACCCTGCAACAATCGCTGGACGGGTCCAGGCCGGAGGAGGGAGCGTTATGGTCTGAAGGCAATCACCCTGCAACAATCGCTGGACGGGTCCAGGCCGGAGGAGGGAGCGTTATGGTCTGAAGGCAATCACCCTGTAACAATCGCTGGACGGGTCCAGGCCGGAGGAGGGAGCGTTATGGTCTGAAGGCAATCACCCTGTAACAATCGCTGGACGGGTCCAGGCTGGCGGAGGGAGCGTTATGGTCTGAAGGCAAACACCCTGCAACAATCGCTGGACGGGTCCAGGCCGGAGGAGGGAGCGTTATGGTCTGAAGGCAAACACCCTGCAACAATCGCTGGATGGGTCAAGGCCGGAGGAGGGAGCGTTATGGTCTGAAGGCAAACACCCTGCTACAATCGCTGGACGGGTCCAGGCCGGAGGAGGGCGCGTTATGGTCTGAAGGCAAGCACCCTGCAACAATCGCTGGACGGGTCCAGGCCGGAGGAGGGAGCGTTATTGTCTGAAGGCAAACACCCTGCAACAATCGCTGGACGGGTCCAGGCCAGAGGAGGGAGCGTTATGGTCTGAAGGCAAACACCCTACAACAATCGCTGGACGGGTCCAGGCCGGAGGAGGGAGCGTTATGGTCTGAAGGCAAACACCCTGCAACAATCGCTGGACGGGTCCAGGCCGGAGGAGGGCGCGTTATGGTCTGAAGGCAAGCACCCTGCAACAATCGCTGGACGGGTCCAGGCCAGAGGAGGGAGCGTTATGGTCTGAAGGCAAACACCCTACAACAATCGCTGGACGGGTCCAGGCCGGAGGAGGGAGCGTTATGGTCTGAAGGCAAACACCCTGCAACAATCGCTGGACGGGTCCAGGCCGGAGGAGGGCGCGTTATGGTCTGAAGGCAAACACCCTACAACAATCGCTGGACGGGTCCAGGTCGGAGGAGGGAGCGTTATGGTCTGAAGGCAAACACCTTGCAACAATCGCTGGACGGGTCCAGGCCGGAGAAGGGAGTGTTATGGTCTGAAGGCAAACACCCTGCAACAATCGCTGGACGGGTCCAGGTCGGAGGAGGGAGCGTTATGGTCTGAAGGCAAACACCTTGCAACAATCGCTGGACGGGTCCAGGCCGGAGAAGGGAGTGTTATGGTCTGAAGGCAAACACCCTGCAACAATCGCTGGACGGGTCCAGGCCGGAGAAGGGAGCGTTATGGTCTGAAGGCAAACACCCTGCAACAATCGCTGGACGGGTCCAGGCTGGAGGAGGGAGCGTTATGGTCTGAAGGCAAACACCCTACAACAATCGCTGGACGGGTCCAGTCGGAGGAGGGAGCGTTATGGTCTGAAGGCAAACACCCTGCAACAATCGCTGCACGGGTCTAGGCCGGAGAAGGGAGCGTTATTGTCTGAAGGCAAACACCCTGCAACAATCGCTGGACCGGTCCAGGCTGGAGGAGGGAGTGTTATGGTCTGAAGGCAAACATCCTGCAACAATCGCTGGATGGGTCCAGGCCGGAGGAGGGAGCGTTATGGTCTGAAGGCAAACACCCTGCAACAATCGCTGGACGGGTCCAGGCCGGAGGAGGGCGCGTTATGGTCTGAAGGCAAACACCCTGCAACAATCGCTGGACGGGTCCAGGCCGGAGGAGGGAGCGTTATTGTCTGAAGGCAAACACCCTGCAACAATCGCTGGACGGGTCCAGGCCAGAGGAGGGAGCGTTATGGTCTGAAGGCAAACACCCTGCAACAATCGCTGGACGGGTCCAGGCCGGAGGAGGGAGCGTTATGGTCTGAAGGCAAACACCCTGTAACAATCGCTGGACGGGTCCAGGCCGGAGAAGGGAGCGTTATGGTCTGAAGGCAAACACCCTGCAACAATCGCTGGACGGGTCCAGGTCGGAGGAGGGAGCGTTATGGTCTGAAGGCAAACACCTTGCAACAATCGCTGGACGGGTCCAGGCCGGAGAAGGGAGTGTTATGGTCTGAAGGCAAACACCCTGCAACAATCGCAGGACGGGTCCAGGCCGGAGAAGGGAGCGTTATGGTCTGAAGGCAAACACCCTGCAACAATCGCTGGACGAGTCCAGGCCGGAGGAGGGAGCGTTATGGTCTGAAGGCAAACACCCTGCAACAATCGCTGGACGGGTCCAGGCTAGAGGAGGGAGCGTTATGGTCTGAAGGCAAACACCCTGCATCAATCGCTGGACGGGTCCAGGTCGGAGGAGGGAGCGTTATGGTCTGAAGGCAAACACCCTGCAACAATCGCTGGACGGGTCCAGGCCGGAGGAGGGAGCGTTATTGTCTGAAGGCAAACACCCTGCAACAATCGCTGCACGGGTCTAGGCCGGAGAAGGGAGCGTTATTGTCTGAAGGCAAACACCCTGCAACAATCGCTGGACGGGTCCAGGCCGGAGGAGGGAGCGTTATGGTCTGAAGGCAAACACCCTGCAACAATCGCTGGATGGGTCCAGGCCGGAGGAGGGAGCGTTATGGTCTGAAGGCAAACACCCTGCAACAATCGCTGGACGGGTCCAGGCCGGAGGAGGGCGCGTTATGGTCTGACGGCAAGCACCCTGCAACAATCGCTGGACGGGTCCAGGCCGGAGGAGGGAGCGTTATTGTCTGAAGGCAAACACCCTGCAACAATCGCTGGACGGGTCCAGGCCAGAGGAGGGAGCGTTATGGTCTGAAGGCAAACACCCTGCAACAATCGCTGGACGGGTCCAGGCCGGAGGAGGGAGCGTTATGGTCTGAAGGCAAACACCCTGTAACAATCGCTGGACGGGTCCAGGCCGGAGAAGGGAGCGTTATGGTCTGAAGGCAAACACCCTGCAACAATCGCTGGACGGGTCCAGGTCGGAGGAGGGAGCGTTATGGTCTGAAGGCAAACACCTTGCAACAATCGCTGGACGGGTCCAGGCCGGAGAAGGGAGTGTTATGGTCTGAAGGCAAACACCCTGCAACAATCGCTGGACGGGTCCAGGCCGGAGAAGGGAGCGTTATGGTCTGAAGGCAAACACCCTGCAACAATCGCTGGACGGGTCCAGGCTGGAGGAGGGAGCGTTATGGTCTGAAGGCAAACACCCTACAACAATCGCTGGACGGATCCAGGCTGGAGGAGGGAGCGTTATGGTCTGAAGGCAAACACCCTGCAACAATCGCTGGACGGGTCCAGGCCGGAGGAGGGAGCGTTATGGTCTGAATGCAAACACCCTGCAACAATCGCTGGACGGGTCCAGTCGGAGGAGGGAGCGTTATGGTCTGAAGGCAAACACCCTGCAACAATCGCTGCACGGGTCTAGGCCGGAGAAGGGAGCGTTATTGTCTGAAGGCAAACACCCTGCAACAATCGCTGGACCGGTCCAGGCTGGAGGAGGGAGTGTTATGGTCTGAAGGCAAACATCCTGCAACAATCGCTGGATGGGTCCAGGCCGGAGGAGGGAGCGTTATGGTCTGAAGGCAAACACCCTGCAACAATCGCTGGACGGGTCCAGGCCGGAGGAGGGCGCGTTATGGTCTGAAGGCAAACACCCTGCAACAATCGCTGGACGGGTCCAGGCCGGAGGAGGGAGCGTTATTGTCTGAAGGCAAACACCCTGCAACAATCGCTGGACGGGTCCAGGCCAGAGGAGGGAGCGTTATGGTCTGAAGGCAAACACCCTGCAACAATCGCTGGACGGGTCCAGGCCGGAGAAGGGAGCGTTATGGTCTGAAGGCAAACACCCTGCAACAATCGCTGGACGGGTCCAGGTCGGAGGAGGGAGCGTTATGGTCTGAAGGCAAACACCTTGCAACAATCGCTGGACGGGTCCAGGCCGGAGAAGGGAGTGTTATGGTCTGAAGGCAAACATCCTGCAACAATCGCTGGATGGGTCCAGGCCGGAGGAGGGAGCGTTATGGTCTGAAGGCAAACACCCTGCAACAATCGCTGGACGGGTCCAGGCTGGAGGAGGGAGTGTTATGGTCTGAAGGCAAACATCCTGCAACAATCGCTGGACGGGTCCAGGCCGGAGGAGGGAGCGTTATGGTCTGAAGGCAAACACCCTGCAACAATCGCTGGACGGGTCCAGGCCGGAGGAGGGAGGGTTATTGTCTGAAGGCAAACACCCTGCATCAATCGCTGGACGGGTCCAGGTCGGAGGAGGGAGCGTTATGGTCTGAAGGCAAACACCCTGCAACAATCGCTGGACGGGTCCAGGCCGGAGGAGGGAGCGTTATGGTCTGAAGGCAATCACCCTGTAACAATCGCTGGACGGGTCCAGGCCGGAGGAGGGAGCGTTATGGTCTGAAGGCAATCACCCTGTAACAATCGCTGGACGGGTCCAGGCTGGCGGAGGGAGCGTTATGGTCTGAAGGCAAACACCCTGCAACAATCGCTGGACGGGTCCAGGCCGGAGGAGGGAGCGTTATGGTCTGAAGGCAAACACCCTGCAACAATCGCTGGATGGGTCCAGGCCGGAGGAGGGAGCGTTATGGTCTGAAGGCAAACACCCTGCAACAATCGCTGGACGGGTCCAGGCCGGAGGAGGGCGCGTTATGGTCTGAAGGCAAGCACCCTGCAACAATCGCTGGACGGGTCCAGGCCGGAGGAGGGAGCGTTATTGTCTGAAGGCAAACACCCTGCAACAATCGCTGGACGGGTCCAGGCCAGAGGAGGGAGCGTTATGGTCTGAAGGCAAACACCCTGCAACAATCGCTGGACGGGTCCAGGCCGGAGGAGGGAGCGTTATGGTCTGAAGGCAAACACCCTGTAACAATCGCTGGACGGGTCCAGGCCGGAGAAGGGAGCGTTATGGTCTGAAGGCAAACACCCTGCAACAATCGCTGGACGGGTCCAGGTCGGAGGAGGGAGCGTTATGGTCTGAAGGCAAACACCTTGCAACAATCGCTGGACGGGTCCAGGCCGGAGAAGGGAGTGTTATGGTCTGAAGGCAAACACCCTGCAACAATCGCTGGACGGGTCCAGGCCGGAGAAGGGAGCGTTATGGTCTGAAGGCAAACACCCTGCAACAATCGCTGGACGGGTCCAGGCTGGAGGAGGGAGCGTTATGGTCTGAAGGCAAACACCCTACAACAATCGCTGGACGGATCCAGGCTGGAGGAGGGAGCGTTATGGTCTGAAGGCAAACACCCTGCAACAATCGCTGGACGGGTCCAGGCTGGAGGAGGGAGCGTTATGGTCTGAAGGCAAACACCCTGCATCAATCGCTGGACGGGTCCAGGTCGGAGGAGGGAGCGTTATGGTCTGAAGGCAAACACCCTGCAACAATCGCTGGACCGGTCCAGGCTGGAGGAGGGAGTGTTATGGTCTGAAGGCAAACACCCTGCAACAATCGCTGGACGGGTCCAGGCCGGAGGAGGGAGCGTTATGGTCTGAAGGCAAACACCCTGCAACAATCGCTGGACCGGTCCAGGCTGGAGGAGGGAGTGTTATGGTCTGAAGGCAAACATCCTGCAACAATCGCTGGATGGGTCCAGGCCGGAGGAGGGAGCGTTATGGTCTGAAGGCAAACACCCTGCAACAATCGCTGGACGGGTCCAGGCCGGAGGAGGGCGCGTTATGGTCTGAAGGCAAACACCCTGCAACAATCGCTGGACGGGTCCAGGCCGGAGGAGGGAGCGTTATTGTCTGAAGGCAAACACCCTGCAACAATCGCTGGACGGGTCCAGGCCAGAGGAGGGAGCGTTATGGTCTGAAGGCAAACACCCTGCAACAATCGCTGGACGGGTCCAGGCCGGAGGAGGGAGCGTTATGGTCTGAAGGCAAACACCCTGTAACAATCGCTGGACGGGTCCAGGCCGGAGAAGGGAGCGTTATGGTCTGAAGGCAAACACCCTGCAACAATCGCTGGACGGGTCCAGGTCGGAGGAGGGAGCGTTATGGTCTGAAGGCAAACACCTTGCAACAATCGCTGGACGGGTCCAGGCCGGAGAAGGGAGTGTTATGGTCTGAAGGCAAACACCCTGCAACAATCGCTGGACGGGTCCAGGCCGGAGAAGGGAGCGTTATGGTCTGAAGGCAAACACCCTGCAACAATCGCTGGACGGGTCCAGGCTGGAGGAGGGAGCGTTATGGTCTGAAGGCAAACACCCTGCATCAATCGCTGGACGGGTCCAGGTCGGAGGAGGGAGCGTTATGGTCTGAAGGCAAACACCCTGCAACAATCGCTGGACGGGTCCAGGCCGGAGGAGGGAGCGTTATGGTCTGAAGGCAAACACCCTGCAACAATCGCTGGACGGGTCCAGGCCGGAGGAGGGAGCGTTATGGTCTGAAGGCAAACACCCTGCATCAATCGCTGGACGGGTCCAGGTCGGAGGAGGGAGCGTTATGGTCTGAAGGCAAACACCCTGCAACAATCGCTGGACGGGTCCAGGCTAGAGGAGGGAGCGTTATGGTCTGAAGGCAAACACCCTGCAACTATCGCTGGACGGGTCCAGGCTAGAGGAGGGAGCGTTATGGTCTGAAGGCAAACACCCTACAACAATCGCTGGACGGATCCAGGCTGGAGGAGGGAGCGTTATGGTCTGAAGGCAAACACCCTGCAACAATCGCTGGACGGGTCCAGGCCGGAGGAGGGAGCGTTATGGTCTGAAGGCAAACACCCTGCAACAATCGCTGGACGGGTCCAGGTCGGAGGAGGGAGCGTTATGGTCTGAAGGCAAACACCTTGCAACGATCGCTGGACGGGTCCAGGCCGGAGAAGGGAGTGTTATGGTCTGAAGGCAAACACCCTGCAACAATCGCTGGACGGGTCCAGGCCGGAGAAGGGAGCGTTATGGTCTGAAGGCAAACACCCTGCAACAATCGCTGGACGGGTCCAGGTCGGAGGAGGGAGCGTTATGGTCTGAAGGCAAACACCCTGCAACAATCGCTGGACGGGTCCAGGCCGGAGGAGGGAGCGTTATGGTCTGAAGGCAAACACCCTGCAACAATCGCTGGACGGGTCCAGGCCGGAGGAGGGAGCGTTATGGTCTGAAGGCAAACACCCTGCATCAATCGCTGGACGGGTCCAGGTCGGAGGAGGGAGCGTTATGGTCTGAAGGCAAACACCCTGCAACAATCGCTGGACGGGTCCAGGCTAGAGGAGGGAGCGTTATGGTCTGAAGGCAAACACCCTACAACAATCGCTGGACGGATCCAGGCTGGAGGAGGGAGCGTTATGGTCTGAAGGCAAACACCCTACAACAATCGCTGGACGGATCCAGGCTAGAGGAGGGAGCGTTATGGTCTGAAGGCAAACACCCTACAACAATCGCTGGACGGATCCAGGCTGGAGGAGGGAGCGTTATGGTCTGAAGGCAAACACCCTGCAACAATCGCTGGACGGGTCCAGGCCGGAGGAGGGAGCGTTATGGTCTGAAGGCAAACACCCTGCAACAATCGCTGGACGGGTCCAGGCCGGAGGAGGGAGCGTTATGGTCTGAAGGCAAACACCCTGCAACAATCGCTGGACGGGTCCAGGCTGGAGGAGGGAGCGTTATGGTCTGAAGGCAAACACCCTGCAACAATCGCTGGACGGGTCCAGGCCGGAGGAGGGAGGGTTATGGTCTGAAGGCAAACACCCTGTAACAATCGCTGGACGGGTCCAGGCCGGAGGAGGGAGCGTTATGGTCTGAAGGCAAACACCCTGTAACAATCGCTGGACGGATCCAGGCTGGAGGAGGGAGCGTTATGGTCTGAAGGCAAACACCCTGTAACAATCGCTGGACGGGTCCAGGCCGGAGGAGGGAGCGTTATGGTCTGAAGGCAAACACCCTGCAACAATCGCTGGACGGATCCAGGCTGGAGGAGGGAGCGTTATGGTCTGAAGGCAAACACCCTGCAACAATCGCTGGACGGGTCCAGGCCGGAGGAGGGAGCGTTATGGTCTGAAGGCAAACACCCTGTAACAATCGCTGGACGGGTCCAGGCTGGCGGAGGGAGCGTTATGGTCTGAAGGCAAACACCCTGCAACAATCGCTGGACGGGTCCAGGCCGGAGGAGGGCGCGTTATGGTCTGAAGGCAAACACCCTGCAACAATCGCTGGACGGGTCCAGGCCGGAGAAGGGAGTGTTATGGTCTGAAGGCAAACACCCTGCAACAATCGCTGGACGGGTCCAGGCCGGAGAAGGGAGCGTTATGGTCTGAAGGCAAACACCCTGCAACAATCGCTGGACGGGTCCAGGCTGGAGGAGGGAGCGTTATGGTCTGAAGGCAAACACCCTACAACAATCGCTGGACGGATCCAGGCTGGAGGAGGGAGCGTTATGGTCTGAAGGCAAACACCCTGCAACAATCGCTGGACGGGTCCAGGCCGGAGGAGGGAGCGTTATGGTCTGAATGCAAACACCCTGCAACAATCGCTGGACGGGTCCAGGCCGGAGGAGGGAGCGTTATGGTCTGAAGGCAAACACCCTGCAACAATCGCTGCACGGGTCTAGGCCGGAGAAGGGAGCGTTATTGTCTGAAGGCAAACACCCTGCAACAATCGCTGGACCGGTCCAGGCTGGAGGAGGGAGTGTTATGGTCTGAAGGCAAACATCCTGCAACAATCGCTGGACGGGTCCAGGCCGGAGGAGGGAGCGTTATGGTCTGAAGGCAAACACCCTGCAACAATCGCTGGACGGGTCCAGGCCGGAGGAGGGAGGGTTATGGTCTGAAGGCAAACACCCTGCATCAATCGCTGGACGGGTCCAGGTCGGAGGAGGGAGCGTTATGGTCTGGAAGCAAACACTCTGCAACAATCGCTGGACGGGTCCAGGCCGGAGGAGGGAGCGTTATGGTCTGAAGGCAAACACCCTGCAACAATCGCTGGACGGGTCCAGGCCGGAGGAGGGAGCGTTATGGTCTGAAGGCAATCACCCTGTAACAATCGCTGGACGGGTCCAGGCCGGCGGAGGGAGCGTTATGGTCTGAAGGCAAACACCCTGCAACAATCGCTGGACGGTTCCAGGCCGGCGGAGGGAGCGTTATGGTCTGAAGGCAAACACCCTGCAACAATCGCTGGACGGGTCCAGGCTGGAGGAGGGAGCGTTATGGTCTGAAGGCAAACACCCTGCAACAGTCGCTGGACGTGTTCAGGCCGGAGGAGGGAGCGTTATGGTCTGAAGGCAAACACCCTGCAACAATCGCTGGACGGGTCCAGGCCGGAGGAGGGAGGGTTATGGTCTGAAGGCAAACACCCTGCATCAATCGCTGGACGGGTCCAGGTCGGAGGAGGGAGCGTTATGGTCTGAAGGCAAACACTCTGCAACAATCGCTGGACGGGTCCAGGCCGGAGGAGGGAGCGTTATGGTCTGAAGGCAAACACCCTGCAACAATCGCTGGACGGGTCCAGGCCGGAGGAGGGAGCGTTATGGTCTGAAGGCAATCACCCTGTAACAATCGCTGGACGGGTCCAGGCCGGCGGAGGGAGCGTTATGGTCTGAAGGCAAACACCCTGCAACAATCGCTGGACGGGTCCAGGCCGGAGGAGGGAGCGTTATGGTCTGAAGGCAAACACCCTGCAACAATAGCTGGACGGGTCCAGGCCGGAGGAGGGAGCGTTATGGTCTGAAGGCAAACACCCTTCAACAATCGCTGGACGGGTCCAGGCTGGAGGAGGGAGCGTTATGGTCTGAAGGCAAACACCCTGCAACAATCGCTGGACGGGTCCAGGCCGGAGGAGGGAGGGTTATGGTCTGAAGGCAAACAACCTGCATCAATCGCTGGACGGGTCCAGGTCGGAGGAGGGAGCGTTATGGTCTGAAGGCAAACACCCTGCAACAATCGCTGGACGGGTCCAGGCCGGAGGAGGGAGCGTTATGGTCTGAAGGCAAACACCCTGCAACAATCGCTGGACGGGTCCAGGCCAGAGGAGGGAGCGTTATGGTCTGAAGGCAAACACCCTGCAACAATCGCTGGACGGGTCCAGGCTGGAGGAGGGAGCGTTATTGTCTGAAGGCAAACACCCTACAACAATCGCTGGACGGGTCCAGGCCGGAGGAGGGAGGGTTATGGTCTGAAGGCAAACACCCTGCATCAATCGCTGGACGGGTCCAGGCTGGAGGAGGGAGCGTTATGGTCTGAAGGCAAACACCCTGCAACAATCGCTGGACGGGTCCAGGCCGGAGGAGGGAGCGTTATGGTCTGAAGGCAAACACCCTACAACAATCGCTGGACGGGTCCAGGCTGGAGGAGGGAGCGTTATGGTCTGAAGGCAAACACCCTGCAACAGTCGCTGGACGTGTTCAGGCCAGAGGAGGGAGCGTTATGGTCTGAAGGCAAACACCCTGCAATAATCGCTGGACGGGTCCAGGCCGGAGGAGGGAGGGTTATGGTCTGAAGGCAAACACCCTGCATCAATCGCTGGACGGGTCCAGGTCGGAGGAGGGAGCGTTATGGTCTGAAGGCAAACACCCTGCAACAATCGCTGGACGGGTCCAGGCCGGAGGAGGGAGCGTTATGGTCTGAAGGCAAACACCCTGCAACAATCGCTGGACGGGTCCAGGCTAGAGGAGGGAGCGTTATGGTCTGAAGGCAAACACCCTACAACAATCGCTGGACGGATCCAGGCTGGAGGAGGGAGCGTTATGGTCTGAAGGCAATTACCCTGCAACAATCGCTGGACGGGTCCAGGCCGGAGGAGGGAGCGTTATTGTCTGAAGGCAAACACCCTGCAACAATCGCTGGACGGGTCCAGGCCGGAGGAGGGAGCGTTATGGTCTGAAGGCAAACACCCTGCAACAATCGCTGGACGGGTCCAGGCCGGAGGAGGGAGCGTTATGGTCTGAAGGCAAACACCCTGCAACAATCGCTGGACGGGTCCAGGCCAGAGGAGGGAGCGTTATGGTCTGAAGGCAAACACCCTGCAATAATCGCTGGACGGGTCCAGGCCGGAGGAGGGAGGGTTATGGTCTGAAGGCAAACACCCTGCAACAATCGCTGGACGGGTCCAGGCTGGAGGAGGGAGCGTTATGGTCTGAAGGCAAACACCCTGCAACAATCGCTGGACGGGTCCAGGCCGGAGGAGGGAGCGTTATGGTCTGAAGGCAAACACCCTGCAACAATCGCTGGACGGGTCCAGGCCAGAGGAGGGAGCGTTATGGTCTGAAGGCAAACACCCTACAACAATCGCTGGACGGGTCCAGGCTGGAGGAGGGAGCGTTATGGTCTGAAGGCAAACACCCTGCAACAATCGCTGGACGGGTCCAGGCCGGAGGAGGGAGCGTTATGGTCTGAAGGCAAACACCCTGCAACAATCGCTGCACGGGTCCAGGCCGGAGGAGGGAGCGTTATGGTCTGAAGGCAAACATCCTGCAACAATCGCTGGACGGGTCCAGGCCGGAGGAGGGAGCGTTATTGTCTGAAGGCAAACACCCTGTAACAATCGCTGGACGGGTCCAGGCCGGAGAAGGGAGCGTTATTGTCTGAAGGCAAACACCCTGCAACAATCGCTGGACGGGTCCAGGCCGGAGGAGGGAGCGTTATGGTCTGAAGGCAAACACCCTGCAACAATCGCTGGACGGGTCCAGGCCGGAGGAGGGAGCGTTATTGTCTGAAGGCCAACACCCTGCAACAATCGCTGGACGGGTCCAGGCTGGAGGAGGGAGTGTTATCGTCTGAAGGCAAACATCCTGCAACAATCGCTGGACGGGTCCAGGCCGGAGGAGGGAGCGTTATATTCTGAAGGCAAACACCCTGCAACAATCGCTGGACGGGTCCAGGCTGGAGGAGGGAGCGTTATGGTCTGAAGGCAAACACCCTGCAACAATCGCTGGACGGGTCCAGGCTGGAGGAGGGAGCGTTATGGTCTGAAGGCAAACACCCTGCAACAATCGCTGGACGGGTCCAGGCTGGAGGAGGGAGCGTTATGGTCTGAAGGCAAACACCCTGCAACAATCGCTGGACGGGTCCAGGCTGGAGGAGGGAGCGTTATGGTCTGAAGGCAAACACCCTGCAACAGTCGCTGGACGGGTCCAGGCCGGAGGAGGGAGCGTTATGGTCTGAAGGCAATCACCCTGTAACAATCGCTGGACGGGTCCAGGCTGGAGGAGGGAGCGTTATGGTCTGAAGGCAAACACCCTGCAACAGTCGCTGGACGGGTCCAGGCTGGAGGAGGGAGCGTTATGGTCTGAAGGCAATCACCCTGTAACAATCGCTGGACGGGTCCAGGCTGGAGGAGGGAGCGTTATGGTCTGAAGGCAAACACCCTGCAACAATCGCTGGACGGGTCCAGGCCAGAGGAGGGAGCGTTATGGTCTGAAGGCAAACACCCTGCAATAATCGCTGGACGGGTCCAGGCCGGAGGAGGGAGGGTTATGGTCTGAAGGCAAACACCCTGCATCAATCGCTGGACGGGTCCAGGTCGGAGGAGGGAGCGTTATGGTCTGAAGGCAAACACCCTGCAACAATCGCTGGACGGGTCCAGGCCGGAGGAGGGAGCGTTATGGTCTGAAGGCAAACACCCTGCAACAATCGCTGGACGGATCCAGGCTAGAGGAGGGAGCGTTATGGTCTGAAGGCAAACACCCTGCAACAATCGCTGGACGGGTCCATGTCGGAGGAGGGAGCGTTATGGTCTGAAGGCAAACACCCTGCATCAATCGCTGGACGGGTCCAGGTCGGAGGAGGGAGCGTTATGGTCTGAAGGCAAACACCCTGCAACAATCGCTGGACGGGTCCAGGCCGGAGGAGGGAGCGTTATGGTCTGAAGGCAAACACCCTGCAACAATCGCTGGACGGGTCCAGGCTAGAGGAGGGAGCGTTATGGTCTGAAGGCAAACACCCTACAACAATCGCTGGACGGATCCAGGCTGGAGGAGGGAGCGTTATGGTCTCAAGGCAAACACCCTGCAACAATCGCTGGACGGGTCCAGGCCGGAGGAGGGAGCGTTATTGTCTGAAGGCAAACACCCTGCAACAATCGCTGCACGGGTCTAGGCCGGAGAAGGGAGCGTTATTGTCTGAAGGCAAACACCCTGCAACAATCGCTGGACGGGTCCAGGCTGGAGGAGGGAGCGTTATGGTCTGAAGGCAAACACCCTGCAACAATCGCTGGACGGGTCCAGGTCGGAGGAGGGAGCGTTATGGTCTGAAGGCAAACACCCTGCAACAATCGCTGGACGGGTCCAGGCTGGAGGAGGGAGCGTTATGGTCTGAAGGCAAACACCCTGCAACAATCGCTGGACGGGTCCAGGCCGGAGGAGGGAGCGTTATGGTCTGAAGGCAATCACCCTGTAACAATCGCTGGACGGGTCCAGGCCGGAGGAGGGAGCGTTATGGTCTGAAGGCAATCACCCTGTAACAATCGCTGGACGGGTCCAGGCTGGCGGAGGGAGCGTTATGGTCTGAAGGCAAACACCCTGCAACAATCGCTGGACGGGTCCAGGCCGGAGGAGGGAGCGTTATGGTCTGAAGGCAAACACCCTGCAACAATCGTTGGATGGGTCCAGGCCGGAGGAGGGAGCGTTATGGTCTGAAGGCAAACACCCTGCAACAATCGCTGGACGGGTCCAGGCCGGAGGAGGGCGCGTTATGGTCTGAAGGCAAACACCCTGCAACAATCGCTGGACGGGTCCAGGCCGGAGGAGGGAGCGTTTTTGTCTGAAGGCAAACACCCTGCAACAATCGCTGGACGGGTCCAGGCCAGAGGAGGGAGCGTTATGGTCTGAAGGCAAACACCCTGCAACAATCGCTGGACGGGTCCAGGCCGGAGGAGGGAGCGTTATGGTCTGAAGGCAAACACCCTGTAACAATCGCTGGACGGGTCCAGGCCGGAGAAGGGAGCGTTATGGTCTGAAGGCAAACACCCTGCAACAATCGCTGGACGGGCCCATGTCGGAGGAGGGAGCGTTATGGTCTGAAGGCAAACACCTTGCAACAATCGCTGGACGGGTCCAGGCCGGAGAAGGGAGCGTTATGGTCTGAAGGCAAACACCCTGCAACAATCGCTGGACGGGTCCAGGCCGGAGGAGGGAGCGTTATGGTCTGAAGGCAAACACCCTGTAACAATCGCTGGACGGGTCCAGGCCGGAGAAGGGAGCGTTATGGTCTGAAGGCAAACACCCTGCAACAATCGCTGGACGGGTCCATGTCGGAGGAGGGAGCGTTATGGTCTGAAGGCAAACACCCTGCAACAATCGCTGGACGGGTCCAGGCCGGAGGAGGGAGCGTTATGGTCTGAAGGCAAACACCCTGCAACAATCGCTGGACGGGTCCAGGCCGGAGGAGGGAGCGTTATGGTCTGAAGGCAAACACCCTGCATCAATCGCTGGACGGGTCCAGGTCGGAGGAGGGAGCGTTATGGTCTGAAGGCAAACACCCTGCAACAATCGCTGGACGGGTCCAGGCCGGAGGAGGGAGCGTTATTGTCTGAAGGCAAACACCCTGCAACAATCGCTGCACGGGTCTAGGCCGGAGAAGGGAGCGTTATTGTCTGAAGGCAAACACCCTGCAACAATCGCTGGACGGGTCCAGGCTGGAGGAGGGAGTGTTATGGTCTGAAGGCAAACATCCTGCAACAATCGCTGGACGGGTCCAGGCCGGAGGAGGGAGCGTTATGGTCTGAAGGCAAACACCCTGCAACAATCGCTGGACGGGTCCAGGCCGGAGGAGGGAGCGTTATGGTCTGAAGGCAATCACCCTGCAACAATCGCTGGACGGGTCCAGGCCGGAGGAGGGAGCGTTATGGTCTGAAGGCAATCACCCTGTAACAATCGCTGGACGGGTCCAGGCCGGAGGAGGGAGCGTTATGGTCTGAAGGCAATCACCCTGTAACAATCGCTGGACGGGTCCAGGCTGGCGGAGGGAGCGTTATGGTCTGAAGGCAAACACCCTGCAACAATCGCTGGACGGGTCCAGGCCGGAGGAGGGAGCGTTATGGTCTGAAGGCAAACACCCTGCAACAATCGCTGGATGGGTCAAGGCCGGAGGAGGGAGCGTTATGGTCTGAAGGCAAACACCCTGCTACAATCGCTGGACGGGTCCAGGCCGGAGGAGGGCGCGTTATGGTCTGAAGGCAAGCACCCTGCAACAATCGCTGGACGGGTCCAGGCCGGAGGAGGGAGCGTTATTGTCTGAAGGCAAACACCCTGCAACAATCGCTGGACGGGTCCAGGCCAGAGGAGGGAGCGTTATGGTCTGAAGGCAAACACCCTACAACAATCGCTGGACGGGTCCAGGCCGGAGGAGGGAGCGTTATGGTCTGAAGGCAAACACCCTGCAACAATCGCAGGACGGGTCCAGGCCGGAGGAGGGCGCGTTATGGTCTGAAGGCAAGCACCCTGCAACAATCGCTGGACGGGTCCAGGCCAGAGGAGGGAGCGTTATGGTCTGAAGGCAAACACCCTACAACAATCGCTGGACGGGTCCAGGCCGGAGGAGGGAGCGTTATGGTCTGAAGGCAAACACCCTGCAACAATCGCTGGACGGGTCCAGGCCGGAGGAGGGCGCGTTATGGTCTGAAGGCAAACACCCTACAACAATCGCTGGACGGGTCCAGGTCGGAGGAGGGAGCGTTATGGTCTGAAGGCAAACACCTTGCAACAATCGCTGGACGGGTCCAGGCCGGAGAAGGGAGTGTTATGGTCTGAAGGCAAACACCCTGCAACAATCGCTGGACGGGTCCAGGTCGGAGGAGGGAGCGTTATGGTCTGAAGGCAAACACCTTGCAACAATCGCTGGACGGGTCCAGGCCGGAGAAGGGAGTGTTATGGTCTGAAGGCAAACACCCTGCAACAATCGCTGGACGGGTCCAGGCCGGAGAAGGGAGCGTTATGGTCTGAAGGCAAACACCCTGCAACAATCGCTGGACGGGTCCAGGCTGGAGGAGGGAGCGTTATGGTCTGAAGGCAAACACCCTACAACAATCGCTGGACGGATCCAGGCTGGAGGAGGGAGCGTTATGGTCTGAAGGCAAACACCCTGCAACAATCGCTGGACGGGTCCAGGCCGGAGGAGGGAGCGTTATGGTCTGAATGCAAACACCCTGCAACAATCGCTGGACGGGTCCAGTCGGAGGAGGGAGCGTTATGGTCTGAAGGCAAACACCCTGCAACAATCGCTGCACGGGTCTAGGCCGGAGAAGGGAGCGTTATTGTCTGAAGGCAAACACCCTGCAACAATCGCTGGACCGGTCCAGGCTGGAGGAGGGAGTGTTATGGTCTGAAGGCAAACATCCTGCAACAATCGCTGGATGGGTCCAGGCCGGAGGAGGGAGCGTTATGGTCTGAAGGCAAACACCCTGCAACAATCGCTGGACGGGTCCAGGCCGGAGGAGGGCGCGTTATGGTCTGAAGGCAAACACCCTGCAACAATCGCTGGACGGGTCCAGGCCGGAGGAGGGAGCGTTATTGTCTGAAGGCAAACACCCTGCAACAATCGCTGGACGGGTCCAGGCCAGAGGAGGGAGCGTTATGGTCTGAAGGCAAACACCCTGCAACAATCGCTGGACGGGTCCAGGCCGGAGGAGGGAGCGTTATGGTCTGAAGGCAAACACCCTGTAACAATCGCTGGACGGGTCCAGGCCGGAGAAGGGAGCGTTATGGTCTGAAGGCAAACACCCTGCAACAATCGCTGGACGGGTCCAGGTCGGAGGAGGGAGCGTTATGGTCTGAAGGCAAACACCTTGCAACAATCGCTGGACGGGTCCAGGCCGGAGAAGGGAGTGTTATGGTCTGAAGGCAAACACCCTGCAACAATCGCTGGACGGGTCCAGGCCGGAGAAGGGAGCGTTATGGTCTGAAGGCAAACACCCTGCAACAATCGCTGGACGAGTCCAGGCCGGAGGAGGGAGCGTTATGGTCTGAAGGCAAACACCCTGCAACAATCGCTGGACGGGTCCAGGCTAGAGGAGGGAGCGTTATGGTCTGAAGGCAAACACCCTGCATCAATCGCTGGACGGGTCCAGGTCGGAGGAGGGAGCGTTATGGTCTGAAGGCAAACACCCTGCAACAATCGCTGGACGGGTCCAGGCCGGAGGAGGGAGCGTTATTGTCTGAAGGCAAACACCCTGCAACAATCGCTGCACGGGTCTAGGCCGGAGAAGGGAGCGTTATTGTCTGAAGGCAAACACCCTGCAACAATCGCTGGACGGGTCCAGGCCGGAGGAGGGAGCGTTATGGTCTGAAGGCAAACACCCTGCAACAATCGCTGGATGGGTCCAGGCCGGAGGAGGGAGCGTTATGGTCTGAAGGCAAACACCCTGCAACAATCGCTGGACGGGTCCAGGCCGGAGGAGGGCGCGTTATGGTCTGACGGCAAGCACCCTGCAACAATCGCTGGACGGGTCCAGGCCGGAGGAGGGAGCGTTATTGTCTGAAGGCAAACACCCTGCAACAATCGCTGGACGGGTCCAGGCCAGAGGAGGGAGCGTTATGGTCTGAAGGCAAACACCCTGCAACAATCGCTGGACGGGTCCAGGCCGGAGGAGGGAGCGTTATGGTCTGAAGGCAAACACCCTGTAACAATCGCTGGACGGGTCCAGGCCGGAGAAGGGAGCGTTATGGTCTGAAGGCAAACACCCTGCAACAATCGCTGGACGGGTCCAGGTCGGAGGAGGGAGCGTTATGGTCTGAAGGCAAACACCTTGCAACAATCGCTGGACGGGTCCAGGCCGGAGAAGGGAGTGTTATGGTCTGAAGGCAAACACCCTGCAACAATCGCTGGACGGGTCCAGGCCGGAGAAGGGAGCGTTATGGTCTGAAGGCAAACACCCTGCAACAATCGCTGGACGGGTCCAGGCTGGAGGAGGGAGCGTTATGGTCTGAAGGCAAACACCCTACAACAATCGCTGGACGGATCCAGGCTGGAGGAGGGAGCGTTATGGTCTGAAGGCAAACACCCTGCAACAATCGCTGGACGGGTCCAGGCCGGAGGAGGGAGCGTTATGGTCTGAATGCAAACACCCTGCAACAATCGCTGGACGGGTCCAGTCGGAGGAGGGAGCGTTATGGTCTGAAGGCAAACACCCTGCAACAATCGCTGCACGGGTCTAGGCCGGAGAAGGGAGCGTTATTGTCTGAAGGCAAACACCCTGCAACAATCGCTGGACCGGTCCAGGCTGGAGGAGGGAGTGTTATGGTCTGAAGGCAAACATCCTGCAACAATCGCTGGATGGGTCCAGGCCGGAGGAGGGAGCGTTATGGTCTGAAGGCAAACACCCTGCAACAATCGCTGGACGGGTCCAGGCCGGAGGAGGGCGCGTTATGGTCTGAAGGCAAACACCCTGCAACAATCGCTGGACGGGTCCAGGCCGGAGGAGGGAGCGTTATTGTCTGAAGGCAAACACCCTGCAACAATCGCTGGACGGGTCCAGGCCAGAGGAGGGAGCGTTATGGTCTGAAGGCAAACACCCTGCAACAATCGCTGGACGGGTCCAGGCCGGAGAAGGGAGCGTTATGGTCTGAAGGCAAACACCCTGCAACAATCGCTGGACGGGTCCAGGTCGGAGGAGGGAGCGTTATGGTCTGAAGGCAAACACCTTGCAACAATCGCTGGACGGGTCCAGGCCGGAGAAGGGAGTGTTATGGTCTGAAGGCAAACACCCTGCAACAATCGCTGGACGGGTCCAGGCCGGAGAAGGGAGCGTTATGGTCTGAAGGCAAACACCCTGCAACAATCGCTGGACGGGTCCAGGCTGGAGGAGGGAGCGTTATGGTCTGAAGGCAAACACCCTGCATCAATCGCTGGACGGGTCCAGGTCGGAGGAGGGAGCGTTATGGTCTGAAGGCAAACACCCTGCAACAATCGCTGCACGGGTCTAGGCCGGAGAAGGGAGCGTTATTGTCTGAAGGCAAACACCCTGCAACAATCGCTGGACCGGTCCAGGCTGGAGGAGGGAGTGTTATGGTCTGAAGGCAAACATCCTGCAACAATCGCTGGATGGGTCCAGGCCGGAGGAGGGAGCGTTATGGTCTGAAGGCAAACACCCTGCAACAATCGCTGGACGGGTCCAGGCTGGAGGAGGGAGTGTTATGGTCTGAAGGCAAACATCCTGCAACAATCGCTGGACGGGTCCAGGCCGGAGGAGGGAGCGTTATGGTCTGAAGGCAAACACCCTGCAACAATCGCTGGACGGGTCCAGGCCGGAGGAGGGAGGGTTATTGTCTGAAGGCAAACACCCTGCATCAATCGCTGGACGGGTCCAGGTCGGAGGAGGGAGCGTTATGGTCTGAAGGCAAACACCCTGCAACAATCGCTGGACGGGTCCAGGCCGGAGGAGGGAGCGTTATGGTCTGAAGGCAATCACCCTGTAACAATCGCTGGACGGGTCCAGGCCGGAGGAGGGAGCGTTATGGTCTGAAGGCAATCACCCTGTAACAATCGCTGGACGGGTCCAGGCTGGCGGAGGGAGCGTTATGGTCTGAAGGCAAACACCCTGCAACAATCGCTGGACGGGTCCAGGCCGGAGGAGGGAGCGTTATGGTCTGAAGGCAAACACCCTGCAACAATCGCTGGATGGGTCCAGGCCGGAGGAGGGAGCGTTATGGTCTGAAGGCAAACACCCTGCAACAATCGCTGGACGGGTCCAGGCCGGAGGAGGGCGCGTTATGGTCTGAAGGCAAGCACCCTGCAACAATCGCTGGACGGGTCCAGGCCGGAGGAGGGAGCGTTATTGTCTGAAGGCAAACACCCTGCAACAATCGCTGGACGGGTCCAGGCCAGAGGAGGGAGCGTTATGGTCTGAAGGCAAACACCCTGCAACAATCGCTGGACGGGTCCAGGCCGGAGGAGGGAGCGTTATGGTCTGAAGGCAAACACCCTGTAACAATCGCTGGACGGGTCCAGGCCGGAGAAGGGAGCGTTATGGTCTGAAGGCAAACACCCTGCAACAATCGCTGGACGGGTCCAGGTCGGAGGAGGGAGCGTTATGGTCTGAAGGCAAACACCTTGCAACAATCGCTGGACGGGTCCAGGCCGGAGAAGGGAGTGTTATGGTCTGAAGGCAAACACCCTGCAACAATCGCTGGACGGGTCCAGGCCGGAGAAGGGAGCGTTATGGTCTGAAGGCAAACACCCTGCAACAATCGCTGGACGGGTCCAGGCTGGAGGAGGGAGCGTTATGGTCTGAAGGCAAACACCCTACAACAATCGCTGGACGGATCCAGGCTGGAGGAGGGAGCGTTATGGTCTGAAGGCAAACACCCTGCAACAATCGCTGGACGGGTCCAGGCTGGAGGAGGGAGCGTTATGGTCTGAAGGCAAACACCCTGCATCAATCGCTGGACGGGTCCAGGTCGGAGGAGGGAGCGTTATGGTCTGAAGGCAAACACCCTGCAACAATCGCTGGACCGGTCCAGGCTGGAGGAGGGAGTGTTATGGTCTGAAGGCAAACACCCTGCAACAATCGCTGGACGGGTCCAGGCCGGAGGAGGGAGCGTTATGGTCTGAAGGCAAACACCCTGCAACAATCGCTGGACCGGTCCAGGCTGGAGGAGGGAGTGTTATGGTCTGAAGGCAAACATCCTGCAACAATCGCTGGATGGGTCCAGGCCGGAGGAGGGAGCGTTATGGTCTGAAGGCAAACACCCTGCAACAATCGCTGGACGGGTCCAGGCCGGAGGAGGGCGCGTTATGGTCTGAAGGCAAACACCCTGCAACAATCGCTGGACGGGTCCAGGCCGGAGGAGGGAGCGTTATTGTCTGAAGGCAAACACCCTGCAACAATCGCTGGACGGGTCCAGGCCAGAGGAGGGAGCGTTATGGTCTGAAGGCAAACACCCTGCAACAATCGCTGGACGGGTCCAGGCCGGAGGAGGGAGCGTTATGGTCTGAAGGCAAACACCCTGTAACAATCGCTGGACGGGTCCAGGCCGGAGAAGGGAGCGTTATGGTCTGAAGGCAAACACCCTGCAACAATCGCTGGACGGGTCCAGGTCGGAGGAGGGAGCGTTATGGTCTGAAGGCAAACACCTTGCAACAATCGCTGGACGGGTCCAGGCCGGAGAAGGGAGTGTTATGGTCTGAAGGCAAACACCCTGCAACAATCGCTGGACGGGTCCAGGCCGGAGAAGGGAGCGTTATGGTCTGAAGGCAAACACCCTGCAACAATCGCTGGACGGGTCCAGGCTGGAGGAGGGAGCGTTATGGTCTGAAGGCAAACACCCTGCATCAATCGCTGGACGGGTCCAGGTCGGAGGAGGGAGCGTTATGGTCTGAAGGCAAACACCCTGCAACAATCGCTGGACGGGTCCAGGCCGGAGGAGGGAGCGTTATGGTCTGAAGGCAAACACCCTGCAACAATCGCTGGACGGGTCCAGGCCGGAGGAGGGAGCGTTATGGTCTGAAGGCAAACACCCTGCATCAATCGCTGGACGGGTCCAGGTCGGAGGAGGGAGCGTTATGGTCTGAAGGCAAACACCCTGCAACAATCGCTGGACGGGTCCAGGCTAGAGGAGGGAGCGTTATGGTCTGAAGGCAAACACCCTGCAACTATCGCTGGACGGGTCCAGGCTAGAGGAGGGAGCGTTATGGTCTGAAGGCAAACACCCTACAACAATCGCTGGACGGATCCAGGCTGGAGGAGGGAGCGTTATGGTCTGAAGGCAAACACCCTGCAACAATCGCTGGACGGGTCCAGGCCGGAGGAGGGAGCGTTATGGTCTGAAGGCAAACACCCTGCAACAATCGCTGGACGGGTCCAGGTCGGAGGAGGGAGCGTTATGGTCTGAAGGCAAACACCCTGCAACAATCGCTGGACGGGTCCAGGCCGGAGGAGGGAGCGTTATGGTCTGAAGGCAAACACCCTGCAACAATCGCTGGACGGGTCCAGGCTGGAGGAGGGAGCGATATGGTCTGAAGGCAAACACCCTGCAACAATCGCTGGACGGGTCCAGGCCGGAGGAGGGAGCGTTATGGTCTGAAGGCAAACACCCTGCAACAATCGCTGGACGGGTCCAGGTCGGAG
Organism: Meconema thalassinum; assembly: GCA_946902985.2. Classification (NCBI taxonomy): domain Eukaryota; kingdom Metazoa; phylum Arthropoda; class Insecta; order Orthoptera; family Tettigoniidae; genus Meconema; species Meconema thalassinum. The sequence goes on from OX336392.1 coordinate 17,772,248, forward strand.
GAGGGAGCGTTATGGTCTGAAGGCAAACACCCTGTAACAATCGCTGGACGGGTCCAGGCCGGAGGAGGGAGCGTTATGGTCTGAAGGCAATCACCCTGTAACAATCGCTGGACGGGTCCAGGCTGGCGGAGGGAGCGTTATGGTCTGAAGGCAAACACCCTGCAACAATCGCTGGACGGGTCCAGGCCGGAGGAGGGCGCGTTATGGTCTGAAGGCAAACACCCTGCAACAATCGCTGGACGGGTCCAGGCCGGAGGAGGGAGCGTTATTGTCTGAAGGCAAACACCCTGCAACAATCGCTGGACGGGTCCAGGCCAGAGGAGGGAGCGTTATGGTCTGAATGCAAACACCCTGCAACAATCGCTGGACGGGTCCAGGCCGGAGGAGGGAGCGTTATGGTCTGAAGGCAAACACCCTGCAACAATCGCTGGACGGGTCCAGGCCGGAGGAGGGAGCGTTATTGTCTGAAGGCAAACACCCTGCAACAATCGCTGGACCGGTCCAGGCTGGAGGAGGGAGTGTTATGGTCTGAAGGCAAACATCCTGCAACAATCGCTGGACGGGTCCAGGCTGGAGGAGGGAGCGTTATTGTCTGAAGGCAAACACCCTGTAACAATCGCTGGACGGGTCCAGGCCGGAGGAGGGAGCGTTATATTCTGAAGGCAAACACCCTGCATCAATCGCTGGACGGGTCCAGGTCGGAGGAGGGAGCGTTATGGTCTGAAGGCAAACACCCTGCAACAATCGCTGCATGGGTCCAGGCCGGAGAAGGGAGCGTTATTGTCTGAAGGCAAACACCCTGCAACAATCGCTGGACCGGTCCAGGCTGGAGGAGGGAGTGTTATGGTCTGAAGGCAAACATCCTGCAACAATCGCTGGACGGGTCCAGGCTGGAGGAGGGAGCGTTATGGTCTGAAGGCAAACACCCTGCAACAATCGCTGGACGGGTCCAGGCCGGAGGAGGGAGCGTTATGGTCTGAAGGCAAACACCCTGCATCAATCGCTGGACGGGTCCAGGCCGGAGAAGGGAGCGTTATTGTCTGAAGGCAAACACCCTGCAACAATCGCTGGACCGGTCCAGGCTGGAGGAGGGAGTGTTATGGTCTGAAGGCAAACATCCTGCAACAATCGCTGGACGGGTCCAGGCTGGAGGAGGGAGCGTTATGGTCTGAAGGCAAACACCCTGCAACAATCGCTGGACGGGTCCAGGCCGGAGGAGGGAGCGTTATGGTCTGAAGGCAAACACCCTGCATCAATCGCTGGACGGGTCCAGGTCGGAGGAGGGAGCGTTATGGTCTGAAGGCAAACACCCTGCAACAATCGCTGGACGGGTCCAGGCCGGAGGAGGGAGCGTTATATTCTGAAGGCAAACACCCTGCAACAATCGCTGGACGGGTCCAGGCTGGAGGAGGGAGCGTTATGGTCTGAAGGCAAACACCCTGCAACAGTCGCTGGACGGGTCCAGGCTGGAGGAGGGAGCGTTATGGTCTGAAGGCAAACACCCTGCAACAATCGCTGGACGGGTCCAGGCCGGAGGAGGGAGCGTTATATTCTGAAGGCAAACACCCTGCAACAATCGCTGGACGGGTCCAGGCTGGAGGAGGGAGCGTTATGGTCTGAAGGCAAACACCCTGCATCAATCGCTGGACGGGTCCAGGCCGGAGGAGGGAGCGTTATGGTCTGAAGGCAAACACCCTGCAACAGTCGCTGGACGGGTCCAGGCTGGAGGAGGGAGCGTTATGGTCTGAAGGCAAACACCCTGCAACAATCGCTGGACGGGTCCAGGCTGGAGGAGGGAGCGTTATTGTCTGAAGGCAAACACCCTGCAACAATCGCTGGACCGGTCCAGGCTGGAGGAGGGAGCGTTATGGTCTGAAGGCAAACATCCTGCAACAATCGCTGGACGGGTCCAGGCTGGAGGAGGGAGCGTTATTGTCTGAAGGCAAACACCCTGCAACAATCGCTGGACGGGTCCAGGTCGGAGGAGGGAGTGTTATGGTCTGAAGGCAAACATCCTGCAACAATCGCTGGATGGGTCCAGGCCGGAGGAGGGAGCGTTATGGTCTGAAGGCAAACACCCTGCAACAATCGCTGGACGGGTCCAGGCCGGAGGAGGGCGCGTTATGGTCTGAAGGCAAACACCCTGCAACAATCGCTGGACGGGTCCAGGCCGGAGGAGGGCGCGTTATGGTCTGAAGGCAAACACCCTGCAACAATCGCTGGACGGGTCCAGGCAGGAGGAGGGAGCGTTATGGTCTGAAGGCAAACACCCTGCATCAATCGCTGGACGGGTCCAGGCTGGAGGAGGGAGCGTTATGGTCTGAAGGCAAACACCCTGCAACAATCGCTGGACGGGTCCAGGCTGGAGGAGGGAGCGTTTTGGTCTGAAGGCAAACACCCTGCAACAATCGCTGGACGGGTCCAGGCCGGAGAAGGGAGCGTTATGGTCTGAAGGCAAACACCCTGCAACAATCGCTGGACGGGTCCAGGCTGGAGGAGGGAGCGTTATGGTCTGAAGGCAAACACCCTGCATCAATCGCTGGACGGGTCCAGGTCGGAGGAGGGAGCGTTATGGTCTGAAGGCAAACACCCTGCAACAATCGCTGGACGGGTCCAGGCCGGAGGAGGGAGCGTTATGGTCTGAAGGCAAACACCCTGCAACAATCGCTGGACGGGTCCAGGCCGGAGGAGGGAGCGTTATGGTCTGAAGGCAAACACCCTGCATCAATCGCTGGACGGGTCCAGGTCGGAGGAGGGAGCGTTATGGTCTGAAGGCAAACACCCTGCAACAATCGCTGGACGAGTCCAGGCCGGAGGAGGGAGCGTTATGGTCTGAAGGCAAACACCCTGCAACAATCGCTGGACGGGTCCAGGCTAGAGGAGGGAGCGTTATGGTCTGAAGGCAAACACCCTACAACAATCGCTGGACGGATCCAGGCTGGAGGAGGGAGCGTTATGGTCTGAAGGCAAACACCCTGCAACAATCGCTGGACGGGTCCAGGCCGGAGGAGGGAGCGTTATGGTCTGAAGGCAATCACCCTGTAACAATCGCTGGACGGGTCCAGGCCGGAGAAGGGAGCGTTATGGTCTGAAGGCAAACACCCTGCAACAATCGCTGCATGGGTCTAGGCCGGAGAAGGGAGTGTTATGGTCTGAAGGCAAACACCCTGCAACAATCGCTGGACGGGTCCAGGCCGGAGAAGGGAGCGTTATGGTCTGAAGGCAAACACCCTGCAACAATCGCTGCATGGGTCTAGGCCGGAGAAGGGAGCGTTATTGTCTGAAGGCAAACACCCTGCAACAATCGCTGGACCGGTCCAGGCTGGAGGAGGGAGTGTTATGGTCTGAAGGCAAACATCCTGCAACAATCGCTGGACGGGTCCAGGCTGGAGGAGGGAGCGTTATGGTCTGAAGGCAAACACCCTGCAACAATCGCTGGACGGGTCCAGGCCGGAGGAGGGAGCGTTATGGTCTGAAGGCAAACACCCTGCAACAATCGCTGGACGGGTCCAGGCCCGAGGAGGGAGCGTTATGGTCTGAAGTCATACACCCTACAACAATCGCTGGACGGGTCCAGGCTGTAGGAGGGAGCGTTATGGTCTGAAGGCAAACACCCTGCAACAATCGCTGGACGGGTCCAGGCCGGAGGAGGGAGCGTTATTGTCTGAAGGCAAACACCCTGCAACAATCGCTGGACGGGTCCAGGCCGGAGGAGGGAGCGTTATGGTCTGAAGGCAAACACCCTGCATCAATCGCTGGACGGGTCCAGGTCGGAGGAGGGAGCGTTATGGTCTGAAGGCAAACACCCTGCAACAATCGCTGGACGGGTCCAGGCCGGAGGAGGGAGCGTTATGGTCTGAAGGCAAACACCCTGCAACAATCGCTGGACGGGTCCAGGCCCGAGGAGGGAGCGTTATGGTCTGAAGTCAAACACCCTACAACAATCGCTGGACGGGTCCAGGCTGGAGGAGGGAGCGTTATGGTCTGAAGGCAAACACCCTGCAACAATCGCTGGACGGGTCCAGGCCGGAGGAGGGAGCGTTATTGTCTGAAGGCAAACACCCTGCAACAATCGCTGGACGGGTCCAGGCCCGAGGAGGGAGCGTTATGGTCTGAAGGCAAACACCCTGCAACAATCGCTGCACGGGTCTAGGCCGGAGAAGGGAGCGTTATTGTCTGAAGGCAAACACCCTGCAACAATCGCTGGACGGGTCCAGGCTGGAGGAGGGAGTGTTATGGTCTGAAGGCAAACATCCTGCAATAATCGCTGGACGGGTCCAGGCCGGAGAAGGGAGCGTTATGGTCTGAAGGCAAACACCGCTGCAAGAATCGCTGGACGGGTCCAGGCAGGAGGAGGGAGCGTTATGGTCTGAAGGCAAACACCCTGCAACAATCGCTGGACGGGTTCAGGCCGGAGGAGGGAGCGTTATGGTCTGAAGGCAAACACCCTGCAACAATCGCTGGACGGGTCCAGGCAGGAGGAGGGAGCGTTATGGTCTGAAGGCAAACACCCTGCAACAATCGCTGGACGGGTTCAGGCCGGAGGAGGGAGCGTTATGGTCTGAAGGCAAACACCCTGCAACAATCGCTGGACGGGTCCAGGCCGGAGGAGGGAGCGTTATGGTCTGAAGGCAAACACCTTGCAACAATCGCTGGACGGGTCCAGGCCGGAGGAGGGAGCGTTATAGTCTGAAGGCAAACACCCTGCAACAATCGCTGCACGGGTCTAGGCCGGAGAAGGGAGCGTTATTGTCTGAAGGCAAACACCCTGCAACAATCGCTGGACGGGTCCAGGCCGGAGGAGGGAGCGTTATGGCTTACGGTGTGGGGAATGTCTTCGTGGCATTCCCTGGGTGATCTCCAGGGCTCGGATAATTGTGTGCTTAACATTTCAGAAATATGTATTTATGTGTTTAAGTTTCCAAAATATGTTCTTAAATTTGTATCATATTTATATCCCCCAGTTACTCGAAATATAGTTGAAACGTCCAGCTCAGGGCCATCCAGACAGCGCTCTCACCGCGTTCTAAGCCAGTGCTGCGAGCGCTTTGGTGGAAGGTAGTTTCAGAAGTGGTGGGAGGAGCTTGGCTGGCTGAGCACGCTGAAGTGTGCAGCCGATCCATCAGTCGCTAGTCTAGTCCAATGCGCTTTGTTGACAGCGTGTAAGTAAATCAGTTTCACAGTGGTCATGACTGAACATTATACAAAGAAAGGAGTGGTGAAGCAGCAGCCTTTAAAGCAGAATGGGAAATTTCATTTTTCTGTACAGCTTATAAAGGGCATGCCAAATGTTTAGTGTGCAACAGAGATGTAATGTGTTAAAAAGAACACAATTTGTTGTTAAATTTTCCTCTCTAATATGTTTACATTTCAGTTTGGAATAAATCATAATATTCTTTACTTAACACTTGTGTTCGTTTCCTGCACATTCCATACATCGGAGTAGCATTCGATTTGTATATGCGGTATATTTGTTATGGCGAAACAGCCATATTAATTTGTCAACAATCCCACAAGAGACGTCGGCCACACGACTCTACGTACGTATCTAGTCAGCGTGGTCCGAACATCGTCTGTCTCCTCGCAGCCACAGTGTAGTGGTGGTAGGGGAAGGAGCGCTAGTCTGACTGCCCAGTGCTCCCGGAGCGCAATGACTAAATGGCCCTGCGAGCTGCTTGAATAATCCTCAATCCAGTCTTCAGTACAAAAGTAATGTTCCGGCTTAATAGGCCAGGTCTTGCCTCAGTTCCCCAATCCTAAAATACTTACTACAAATACGCAATAGTATGTGCTGTATTAGAATTTCATTCTAAAGAGCAGAGGAAAACGTCACTTCAAAAAAGTTCATAGCACTCTGTCAATACATGGAACTTACTCATACCACTGTAAGTTCAAGTAAAATTTCCTGTCAAGGTAAGGACTAATGGAGGCTGAGACATATAGCCTACTTTCTCCTAAATGCATGGGTATTGTTATAACTCTTTGTCCTTTTCAAGGAATATAATTGAATGTTGGTTGTAGTAGCTTGTTGAAATACAACGTGCTATAGGGATATTAAACATGAATATGAGGTGCCCTTTGCTAGTGCTACCTCTGTAAAAAAAACCATTCAATTCGGTTTCACCGTGTTTGAATTGATCTGGGGAATGGATTTGCACACATACATGGCCGCTATTTGCAAACTATTGGGCTGATGACCTTGTAGTCAGTCATAAGATGCTTTCCACAAAATGGCATGTTGTTGCAAAATCCGGTAGAGATCAAATTATTAGGATGGTCGAAATTTGATTTAAGTTTTAACATTTGGGTGGCCGTCATTCCGTTTCCGTCAAGATGGCGGCGATATAAAACATGACACTGAGGTGCCTTTTGCTAGTGCTACCTCTGTACCAAATTTCGTTCAATTCGGTTTCACCGTGTTTGAATTGATAGGGGGAATCGATTTGCACACATACTTGGCCACCATCTGCAAACTATTGGGCTGATGATCTAGCAGTTTGGTCAGAATATGCTTCCCACATAAAGATTTGTTGTTGCAAAATTTGGTAGAGACTAGATTATTAGGTTGGTCGTAATTACATTTTAGCCTTTAACATTTGGGTGGCCGCGATTACGTTTCCGTCAAGATGGCGGTGATATAAAACATGACACTGAGGAGGCCTTTTCTAGTGCTACCTCTGTACCAAATTTCGTTCCATTCGGTTTCACCGTGTTCGAATTAATAGGGGAATCGATTTTCACACAAAGATGGCCGCCATCCGCAAAATATTAGGCTAATGACCTATTAGTTTGGTCAAAGGATGCTCCCTCCATAATGGTATGTTGATGCAAAATTTGGTAGAGATTGGATGATTAGGTTAATCGTAATTTGATTTAAGCTTTGAATATTTGTGTGGCCGCCATTACGTTTCCGTCAAGATGGCGGCGATATAAAACATGACACTGAGGTGCCCTTTGCTAGTGCTACCTCTGTACCAAATTTCATTCCATTCGGTTTCACCGTGTTCGAATTAATAGGGGTAAACGATTTTGATACAAAGATGGCCGCCATCCGCAAACTATTAGGCTAATGACCTATTAGATTTGTCAAAGGATGCTTCCTCCATAAAGGTATGTTGTTGCAAAATTTGGTAGAGATCGGATGATTAGGTTAGTCGTAATTACATTTTAGCCTTTAACATTTGGGTGGCCGCGATTACGTTTCCGTCAAGATGGCGGAGATATAAAACATGACACTGAGGTGCCCTTTGCTAGTGCTACCTCTGTACCAAATTTCATTCCATTCGGTTTCACCGTGTTCGAATTAATAGGGGTAATCGATTTTGACACAAAGATGGCCGCCATCCGCAAACTATTAGCCCAATGACCTATTAGATTTGTCAAAGGATGCTCCCTTCATAAAGGTATGTTGTTGCAAAATTTGGTAGAGATTGGATGATTAGGTTAGTCGTAATTTGATTTAAGCTTTGAACATTTGTGTGGCCGCCATTACGTTTCCGTCAAGATGGCGGAGATATAAAACATGACACTGGGGTGCCCTTTGCTAGTACTACCTCTGTACCAAATTTCGGTGCATTCGGTTTCACCGTGTTCGAATTAATAGGGGCAATCTATTTTCACACAAAGATGGCCGCCATCCGCAAACTATTAGGCTGATGACCTATTAGTTTGGTCAAAGGATGCTGCCCCCATAAAGGTATGTTGTTGCAAAATTTGGTAGAGATCGGATGATTAGGTTAGTCGTAATTTGATTTAAGCTTTGAACATTTGTGTGGCCGCCATTACGTTTCCGTGAAGATGGCGGCGATATAAAACATGACACTGAGGTGTCCTTTGCTAGTGCTACCTTTGTACCAAATTTTGTTCAATTTGCGCTCACCGTGTTCGAATTGATAGGGGGGGGGGCAGACATTCAGAGTACACACACTCACACACACACACACACACACACACACACAGAGACTCACACACATACATACACACACACACAGACAGACACACTTTTTTTCGCCCTGTGTTGATCTCATAAGTCTACTTTCATGTTTTGCAAAAATCGAAAGTAGGCTAATAAAATAAAGAATAGTTACAATATTTTGAATACACTACAGTACATTTTCTTTTTAACCTACTTTCGATTTTTGCAAAAAATGAAAGTAGACTTATGAGATCAACACAGGGAGAACAAGTAGTTCCGTGAAGAACTATACAGCATATTTTCATATATCCTACTTATGTTAATTACCTCTATCAACATACAACATTTCAGCTTGATTGCTGTAATAGATTTGTAGATATTGAGAACCGACTAAATATTTCGGATGGTCGCCATGTTGGATTTTATATATGTAGGTCCTACAGTTATGTACTGTTACATGAATATTATTGTGTACGTGTAGCAACTTCAATCGCATGATTAGGACACAAGAAGTAACAAGGAGATTATAAAATTTCGCACAGCCGCCATCTTGAGGTTATGTGAACAATTGAACTAAATTAGATATCAGTGCATTTCAATGTGTATAAACATTTCCCGTACCAGATTTCATTGCGTTTGGCACATTAAATCGAGAGAAAGGTCTATATAAAATTTTCAAAATCGCTTGGCCGCCATGTTCGTTCTGTAGTTAACCAGTTTTTGAAAGTCTTATAGATCAACTTCCAGTAGTGCCCTTTATCTCCGTACAAAATTTCAGGTGATATCGCTAATAGTTTCAAAGTTATAGAATGCCGGTGAAATATTTCGCACATTCGCCATCTTGTGGTTATGTAAACAATTGAACGAAGTTAGATGTTGGTGCATTACAATGTGTATACGCATATACTGTACCAAGTTTTATTGCGTTTGGTTGGTTGAATCACGAGAACGTGTATTTAAAAGTCGAAAATTCGCGTGGCCGCCATGTTGGCTTTGTAGTTACCAGTTTTTCAAAATGCACATAGGTGAACTTCTAGTAGTTCCCTTTATCACCGTACAAACGTTCAGGGTGATATTGGGAATAGTTTCGGAGATATTGAATGCCGGTGAAATATTTGGCACAGCCGCCATGTCGGATTGGTGAGACGTAACAAAATTTGAAGGGCACGGTCGGGGTCGTCCGGAATAGTGCTATCAACTTACCGAGTTTCATTGAAATCGCTCCAGCCGTTTAGAAGTTATTAGGGGACACACACACACACACCTCTCTCACACACACACGCGCGCACACACACACGGACAAAAGGTGATCTCATAAGCCTATTTTTTCATAATTGAAAATAGGCTAAAAATTGTGTGTCTGTCTGTGTGTGTGTACTCTGAATGTCTGTCCCCCCCCCCCCTCTCAATTCGAACACGTTGAATCCGAATTGAACGAAATTTGGTAAAGAGGTAGCACTAGCAAAGGGCACCTCAGTGTCATGATTTATATCACCGCCATCTTGACGTAAACGTAATGGCGGCCACCCAAATGTTCAAAGCTTAGATAAAATTACGACTAACCTATTCATCCGATCTCTACCAAATTTTGTAACATTATACCTTTATGTATGAAGGAACGTTTGACCAAACTACGAGGTCATCTGCCCGATAATTTGCGGATGCCGGCCATATTTGTGTGCAAATCGTTTTCCCCATCTATTCACACACGGTGAAGCGGAATTGAATGAAATTTGGTACAGAGGTAGCACTAGCAAAGGGCATCTCAGTGTCATTTTTTGCCTTTTTTTAGCGTTTCTCGCGATTTAAGCAACCAAACGCAATAAAACGTGGTACAGCTTATGTTTATACACATTGTAATGAACTGACATCTAACTTCGTTCAATTGTTTACATAACCACAAAATGGCGGATGTGCGAAATATTTCACCGGCATTCTATATCTCTGATTAGCGGTATCACCCTGAAATTTTGTACGGAGATAAAGGGCACATTTGGAAGTTCATCTATAAGACTTTCAAAAACCGGTTAAGTACAAAACGAACATGGCGGCCAAGCGAATTTGAAAATTTTAAATAGACCTTTCTCGCGATTTAATGTTCCAAGCGCAATGAAATCTGGTACAGGAAATGTTTATACACATTGTAATACATTGGTATCTAATTTAGTTCAATTGTTTACATAACCTCAAGATGGCGGCTGTGCGAATTTTAAAATTAAGTTTTTATTTCTTGTGTCGTAATCATGCGATCGAAGTGAAAGTTTGAAAAATGAATCTACGCAATAATTTTCCTTTAATGGTACATGACTCTATGCCCTATACATTTAACAATCCAACATGGCGACCATCCGAAGTATTTAGACGGCTCTGAATATATACGAATCTATTACAGCAATCAAACTGATTTTTTTATGTTCATATGGGCTATGAACTACGCCCTATGGGACTTTAAATAACCTGGTGATCACAAATCCAACATGGCGGGGACGCGAATTATAAATATTCACATAGACGTTTTTCGCAATTTAACCATCTGAGTGCAGTGAAACTTGGTACAGTAAATCCTTATATGAATGTTAATCCACTGGCATCTAATATATTTCAATTGTTTCCATAAACACAAGATGGCAACTGTGCGAAATTTTGAAATCTCCTTGTTATTTCTTGTGCCCTAATCATGCGATTGATGTTTGAATGCTACAGGTTCACACTAATCTTCATGTGACAGTACATAACTCTAGGACCTACATATATAAAATCCAACATGGCGACCATCCGAAATATTTAGTCGGTTCTCAATATCTAAGAATCTATTACAGCAATCAAACTGAAATTTTGTACGTTGATAGTGGCAGTTAAAATAAGTAGGATATATGAAAATAGGCTGTATAGTTCTTCACGGAACTACTTGTTTATATTGCCGCCATCTTGACGAAAACGTAATGGCGGCCACCCTAATGTTCAAAGCTTAAATCAAATTGCGACCAACCTATTCATCTCATCTCTACCGAATTTTGTAACGTTATACCTTTGTGTATGAAGAATCTTTTGACCAAACTACGAGGTCATCTGCCCAATAATTTGCGGATGGCGGCCATGTTTATGTGCAAATCGATTCCCCCTATCTATTCAAACACGGTGAAACGGAATTAAACGAAATTTGGTACAGAGGTAGCACTAGAAAAGGGCACCTCAGTGTCATATTTCATATCGCCGCCATCTTGACGGAAACGTAACGGCGGCCACCCAAATGTTAAAAGCTTAAATCAAATTACGGCCAACCTAATCGTTTGATCTCTACCAAATTTTGCAACAACATACCATTTTGTGGGAAGCATCTTTAGACTGAACTACAAGGTCATCTGCCCAATAGTTTGCAGATAGTTCTCATGTATGTGTGCAAATCGATTCACCATATCAATTCAAACACGGTGAAACCGAATTGAATGAAATTTTGTACAGAGGTAGCACTAGCAAAGGGCACCTCATATTCATGTTTAATATCCCTATAGCACGTTGTATTTCAAGAAGCTACTACAACCAACATTCAATCATACTTCTTGAAAAGGACAAAGTGTTATAACAATACCCACGCTTTAGGAGGAAGTAGGCTATATGTTCTTTACTGAACATCTTGTTTAATAATATGAAAGAAACCTTTAAGTCCCCTTGAAGAGGAAGATGCTAGACATGCAAATACAGGGAGTGAGAATACGAGGCAGACCTAAACGAAGATGGAAGGATTATGTACGGCCGAAAAACAGTTGTCAGAAGAGGATGTGCATACCCGGGTTAAATGGAGGAGAGCTGTCAGAATAATCGACCCCACATAGGAGTGGGAATGATATAAAGAGAAAGAAGAAGTTTATGTAAACTATGAAATATTAAAATATTACTTTGCGATTTTTTTCCGGCTGAAGTCTTCTATTATTTCACTGAAATCTAAAGTTGATAAACGGTCACGGGAGGTCATAGCTGCACTGAAAAAAGGATTATGAATTATAAATTAGTTTGAAAAGTATAATTAATTAATTAACTCAATTTTAAAAAATCCCCGGACCGCGGGGCTCGGGGCTCGGGGCGGTCGCCCTCCCCTAGATCCGCCCCTGCATGTACATATATGTAGGCTACGACTGGTGGAGAGCATTACGGTCATCACGTGGAGTATTTTTTTCGTTTTTGTTGAAAAATGGAGCCACCACGAAAACCGATTCAAGGGCGTTCCACTAAATCCCAGAGGAGATTGCGACTAAGAAAAGAAATCCAGGCCTAGAGAAAAATAAAAATTAAAAAAATGAAACACCGCTTCACAACCGTAAGTTTTTTTTCCTAGTTCATATTTGAAATGATATAATTATTTACACGTGCATTAGAGAATCTGTAATGATCTGAGCAGTTATGATTTCACTTATATTTAACCTGTAGCCTACAAGTTGGATGACTAAACGTCACCCCGAAATCTCCAGGCTACATGGCTGAACAGCGCAGCGGTTGCTTGGTAGGCCTAGGCTCTTCATGGGCTGTCGCGCCACGGGTGTAGTTAGTTTGTTTGTTACTTCCAATACATAAGTGTAGGAGTACAAAATCACGAACTATTCATTGTCAACTTTTTTCAGAGAAGCAAGTTCGACTTCAATTGAAAACAATGCGTTGTGTGGAAAAATAAAGGCGTAGCGAATGTGAAAAAGGAAAATTGGTTTCCGGAAATACTGGATTGGATTGGGATCCATACAGATTGCAAACAGTACTTTTGAACTACCAGTGGGCAAGGTGAAGACGAACAGCTAACTGCAACCAAACTTATGCGTTATTGCTTGCAGCCCCTAATTGCAAAAAGTTCCCAGCTAGTATCAAGCAATGCTGCCGAAAATTATATGGCCCTTGTTGCAAAATTCACGGGAGGTAAGCAGATCAATCGAGGGAAACGAGGTTCCTTCACTCATAGAACCAAAGCTGCCAGACTGGTATTTCAGTTTGGGCCATCCTGGCACTATAAATCAATGAAATCCGTTTAGAAAAAAACTGTCACAATAATGAAGGACACTGCACTCAGCAGAAAGAGAAAAAGAGCAGCTTTCCGAAAAAGTTTATTTGCGTCGCGAGAAGGGAAAAGAATGTCCCGACAACAGTGTATTGAATGAAACGTACTGTCTCACGTGATTATAGAAACCGATCAATGCAGTTGGATTTCGATGAGGTACTGTTGAGAGAGTTTAGTGATGAGAAGATCAAGCAACTAACGCTTAGTAAAGGCGATATACAAAAACTGGAAAAGGAAACAAGGGGCCAAAGGGAAAATGAAAAGTGGCACACAGCTAGAAAGGGCAGACTTACGGCATCCAATTTTGGATATGTATGCAAGAGGAAACCTACTTTGAAATGGGCTCCTTTAGCAACAAACATTCTGTACGGCGAATTTCACTCAAAAGCAATGCAGTATGACTATGATAATGAGCGAAATGCAAAACGAAATTTAGAGGAGAAATCGGTAGAAAAGTCGAAGAATGTGGTATTTTCGTACATAAAACATATGGGTATTTAGGTGCCTCCCCAGACGGATTAATAGGAGATGACGCTGTAGTCGAAGTCAAGTGCCCTTATTCTGCACGGAATATGACCATACTGGAAGTCTGCAAAAAGCTAAAGGGATTTTGTTTGGCAGAAAGTAAGCGAAAAAGAAAGCCAGACAATGTCAAGAACAGTGCCTTTCAGAAGAGAACAGATTGATAACTCTCTAACACTCACATGGTTTTTATTTCCACAACCAGGGCCAGTTGGAAACAACATAGCGGGAAATATGTTATTTTGTGGTATGGACGACTAAGGACACTCACATAGAAACAATAAAGAGGGACGAAAATTTCTGCAGACAAAAAATGCTTATGTAACTGACACTCTGCTGCGAGAAATTCTTGTTGCTTGAGATCATTGATCCCAGGATGACCAGATCAATGGATATAAGAGAACCTGAGGTGAAGTAAAATACTGAGTGTGTGTAAATCATGAAACGCTATCTTTGATATGGAAAAAAAATTGAAGAATTTATTTCAAAAACAGGAAATAATTAGGTATAATATTTTTGTTTGTTTATAATACGCAGTACTAGTGCCTGTGCTAACAATAGGCAGATGAGAATATCTTAGGGGCAGATGACCTCGTAGTTCCGCCCCTTAAAACAACAATAACTAACTAACTAACTAACTAGAATATCTTAGGAACTTTAATTCTATTATGTACATAATAATTTTGCTCTTCTTATGCATTTTCATAATTTGTTTATATTGTAATAAAATGTCCTACATAAATGAACTTTTATTATTACTTCCATGAAAATTGAAGTAAGTTATAGTGATTGGCCACACGGAGTCGTTTCAGATCTCACTAAAAAAAAAAAAGAACCATACTAATCACCAAAATAAATGTATGTATGTATGTACTTATATGTAGGTCTATGTGCGTGCGCATTTGGCCTCTTATAAATCGATTAGAATATTTCACGGGTTGTGGTCTTGTTTGATGTCTAGAAGACGATACCTAGAGTAGGATGTCCGCATTGGATAGTTTTTAGAATAGATATTCCCAATAAACCTGAACACGAACATATCTTGTCCATCTTTTTTCTAAAATATCAAGAACGTGCTAACTACAAACCAGTCATATCTTTCTATACAGTATTCAATTTCGCATCAAGTGAAACCAGTCGCTGATCTGTGCGGTAAGAATTATGCCCTACAAAGTATTACTAATGTCGGAACAATATGTTTTTTGTTCGGGAGTTTATCCTCAACCAACTCTAAAACTGTTACCTAGAAGGGAATCCTGCGCTGTCAGCATCTATCCTGAGTGTGTTTTCACCGGTTTTTCCACAATCATTCCAGGTAAATGCCGAGAAAGTACCGTACGTGTAGTTTCAGGGCACCTGTCCCATCCCTGACTCTAATACAGTTACACACATAATCAATTACACGGGACTGATAATAATAATAATAATAATAATAATAATAACATTATTGGTTTTACGTCCTTTTAACTACTGCGGACTTTTAGAGACGCCGTGGTGCCGGAACGTTGCCCCGAAGGGGATCTTTAACGTGTCAGTAAATCTAATGACACGCTCCCTCGCATTCGCGCACCCACAAATGCCAACTGGCTGCACCAGGATTCGATCCTGCAACCTTGGGCACAGCAAGTGAGAACGTTACCGCTGAGCCACGCAGCCAGCCAAAGGTACTGATGACCAAGATATCCCAAGCCCCTACAATGTATTATCAACAAGAATGTTAGAGGAAGTAAGAAAGGCATCTGTACGAACACATTGTGTCAACGTTACATATTGTGACACTACTACAGTATAATTTTATTGCTCAGATATTTTCCACGCCTAGGCACTTGTACACGTAACTTGTCGAACTATAATATTTGTGACAAGAGGAAGACAACTCCTTCCTGTCGTCAAATTGTTCCCTTCTCCCTCCGCCCTGTCAGCGTGTTCAGCATTTTCCTTGCGCAAGAGATCTTGTGGAGCCGCGCCGCCTACTACTCCTTTCAAAACAATTCCCAAACTAATGCTGTCGATTCCATTCACCCGATTTTAATTCTGAAAAATGCATTGGAAACAGAAAATAAATCTCCATTATCGTATTACCAGTTTTTTTTTTCATATTTTAAGTAGAGATATAAACAACGGTTAGTAACTTTTTTGTTTTTCACATTTTGGAAAATGCATCGAATTAATATCAATTTAATTGCAGTCTAGTATACATAGTGGTTTTCAGATCGTAAATACGCGCTTTCGTTCAAGAGAAAACTGAAAAAAGAAATTGTCTCACTTTGTGCTGCTACGTGGTGTCAGAATTACAAACTAAAAAACGGGACATTTAGTCTTAACACCAACCTACACATATGGGGGTGCCTACAGGTTCAGCATAACCCAATGCATACGCGAAACGCACTCTCTTACTCTTTAAATGCCTCACAATTAAATAAATACCTTAAAACATGTATATTTACAATGACATAATGAAAGAATGCAACACGGTAACCATGGTAACAGAATCTCACAGGTCCATCTATTTCTGTAAGACGCAATGCAATTCCAATTATTACATTACTGTGAAAGTTTCCAGACGGTTATAAGGTTATCACTGAACCAAATTAAGCTGTAAAATTCATCAATACATAGAGTATAATACGCTTCTCAAGGGGCACCCTAGATTTTTTTCACGCAATTTTCACGTGTGAGTGTGGTACGAAAGGTCTTTTTCACCCGACTATAAAAGGTCTCTGAAAACCACATTTAAAGGCCCTTAAATTAACAGTGTCTGCTATATTCCCTCTGATATACCTATGAAGGAATGACAAACCCCTAACCACTGCACCAGTAGCTGAATTGATAAAGTCAGATTATTCATACCAAGGATAAATCAGTCATAGCATTCATGATTGAGATTTTGCTAGGTGTACTCTTTACAATTAGAATATTCGCGGGCGAAGCCGCGACGGGTAATGCTAGAGAAAGACCTGCTCTCGGCCTCTTCGGGGGTCATACGATCATCATCATCATCATCATCATAGGAATGTAACTATGAACAGTATTGCAGTGCATACCTCCAGGTGACGATTCCAATGTGGTTACTAATTCTGAAGTGAACACAGAACGGATGTAAACAACTTGAATACACAGCATTCTCTCCGCTTATCGCGTGGGGGTGACGTGGCAGTTCAAACTTCCGCAGTGAGGAGTCCAGGACTTGTCCTTATCCACATCATCACGTGGTCTTCTACTGTATGGACATGGAACAGTTGACTAACAAGTCCGGGATTTGATTTTTGGACTTTTAGCCAGCTTTCCCCCACTGTGCGATGCAAAGTATTTCCGGGTGAAAATTCCATTGGACTGTCATCGGGATTTGAACATGGGCCGCACGAGTAAAAGGCATGTGACGATACCCCGGGACCATCACTCTGCTGAATACGTGTGCAAATGATTATGCTGAAAGTCCGCAAAAACCACCCAGGCCTGCTTTTTAGGGTTGCCAGACTTCAAGAATGAAAAAACGAAACACACGTCCCAAAACATTGGTTTGTTTTTAAATCAAAGTTGTTAAATGTTGTAATAAATAAATCTCATATGTATTAAATAAACATTACATAATCAAATACACACAATTAAAACTAGATATTGCTGACATATCATATAGGCCTATGACACCAGCAACTTACAAATACTTTGAATCCTTTGCAAGGATTTTTTATTTGTAAGTATCTTCTGATAAAATTCAGTACAATCATCATTATCCTGAACCAACTCCAGTTGCCCAGGTGTGGTATATGAGCCCCCTCCTTGTACCACTCCTCCTCCACCAACTGGTCCCAATCATGTCCTCTCTGCAGTACATCGTTCTTGACAGTATCCATCCACTTCTTTCGTGGCCTTCCCACGGGTCGTCTTCCTTCTACTTTTCTCTCAAATTCCTTCCGTGCAGTTCTGTTTGGTGACATCCTCTTCATGTGGCCAAACCAGTCTTGAGATCTGGATCTTATTGAGGAGAGAATCATCTATTCCTACTTCTTCTCTGATCTTCTCATTCCTGATCTTGTCTTTCCAGGTCTTCTGAATCATGATCCGTAGGAATTTCATTTCGGCTGCCTGGAGTTTAGAGTTAGTGTTGTGGTTTCGAGACTGTATGCAAGAATCGGTGATTAATAGGACTTGTGCAATGTCATCTTTGTATTCATGGGCATTTGCTCATCCCACAGCAGGTGTCTTTCCTGGTGGTAAAATTGAGTTGCCTTATTAATTCGATTGTTTACCTCATGTTTTGCTAGGTTGACACTTGATAGAATGGTACCCAAGTACTTGAAAACTTGAACGCTGTCGAAATTGCCTTCATTTAGCATGACTATTGGTTCTGCTCCTTCCTCATACACTTTCATCGCCACCGTCTTTGTCTCGCTGATGTACAGTATTCGTCATAATTGTAATATGTGAACTATTCTTGTTTTATCAAACTAATGGAGCTTTTGTTTCTCTCCATTTGATATTCATGACAGAAGAAACACTCTCCGTAAAAGCATTGGAGGGGAAAATGCTGAGTAATAACTGCACAAGGACTAAGTTATGTTGTTGCCCCTAATAAATCTATAACATATGCCCAACTATCTGACACAGAAATAGAAACCATTTTCTCTTTCAAACTTGCACCTGTATCATCAGAAAACAACCTAGATATTACAATCAATTCTGAAGCGGGACATTTGGAAATTGGTGCGAAATTGAATATGTTATCAAATTAACAAACAAACAAACAAAAACGGAATATTTGGCGTTCCGTTAAAGATTAAAACGGAAACGGAACGCGAAACAAAACAAGAATAAACGGAATTTTATGTGTAAAACAGAATGTCTGGCAACCCTAGTACACATACTGTACAGCCTACCACTAAAGCCCTGCTGCCGAAAATGTTTGGAGTAAATTTGCGGATAGATTTTAGAATACAACAAGAAGTTCAGTGACGAACTAAAGAGCCCACTTTCTTGAAATTTAAGATCCATACCAATCTATATAGACCTATCTAGAATAATGACGAAATTAAGTTGGTGATATCGAAATTTCTAATTATTTCGAAATACACCTGGTATAATGTAGCCAAATAGAACACAACAGTTGGCAGCCCTGGTGACTGAATATATTGTTAGTTCCATCCCTTAAGATACAGAACACAAATTTTGGTTGAAGTCCAATGAATAGAATGGACGTTACATGCAATTAGACATTTGATCTATCAGCGCGCGTAAAATCATGTTGGCAACAATGTCATGCATGTGTTGCTCAGAAATAATCTGAAATATTATGATATCTTGTTGTGCCAATTTAAGATGAAATCCATTTGTTAGTATAGAAGTTACATGTATTTCAAAATTCGACCTGTCAGAAGGCTTAGAGTCATGTTGGCAGCACTGACGTATATTAGTTTCTCCAAATTAATCTAGAATGTCAGGTACTATACGTGTGCATAGTTTAAAATTGTCGGCTTGCATACTTTCTGACACATTGGTATTTGGATAAGAAAATAGAGAGAGAGCATTTATTAACAGTTGGCAGCCCTGGTGGATTTTAAGAATACGCTCAGTCGTATCTGTTTATGTACACATAGCACATATGAAGTTTGGTTCAAATCCAATTGAAATGAAAATGAAAAATCCAATTGATAGTGTAATATATGCATTTAAAATTTGGACCTATCAGCAGGCTTAGAATGATTTTGGCAACACTGCCATGCATGGCCTCCTGGAAATTAAACTGAAATATTATTATCTATATGTGTGCCAATTTTGGAATAGCTCCCATGCATACCCTCCATGGTATCCTACATGGACCTCAAACTTCAACTGCGGTTTTTCAGCAGTTGGTAGCACTGACATCATTGTCAAATATGGGCTTGAGATATTCAGGTATAGATCTTTACTCATACCAAATTAAGATTTGATTGTTGCAGCCGTTTATGAGTTGATAGGGGGGGGGGCGACGCACACACACAGTCAGACAGACAGAAAGACAGACAGACAGACATTTGCCCGGATCGATCTCATAAGTCTACTTTTTCCTCATTTTTGAAAAATGTGAAAAGTAGGCCAAAAAGATGTTATATTGGCTTTCACGGCCAATGAATTAAAACTCGGCAATTTTTCTAGGTGTGTGCCGTGTCTTGTGTGAGGTTTTGCCTAGTTCAAGCAGCTTGCTGAGTTTTAATTCACTGGCTGTGAAAGCCAATATACCATCTTTTTGGGAGCCTTCATAGAGAAATTATGGCTGCTTGAGTTTTCAGTTCTCACAGTAAAGATGCTCAGGTGCGCTTCATAAAAAGGGACGTAGCGCGCAGTTCGCTACTCCTCTGGGGGTCCGGGTGGGGACACCAAAATTTGCTGATGAGCCAGCCTGGTGTCCTAGGCGAAATCCCACACAAAACACGACAGAAACCAAGAAAAAATGCTGAGTTTTTACAATACAATCCGAACTTGTTGAATAACACTCCTAGGACACGGATGTTTATGACATACCTTATTTTTCCCGTTATGTTTTCTTCAGGACAAATGTAAGATGATGATTTAAGCTAATCTAAATTATGTAATTAAGCACAATTAACACTCTGAACTGCAACTCTGGCTGTGTAACATTCATTTTAAACATGGTACTTGACATTCAAAGCCTAAGGGAACGGCTTTCTCCTCAAATGTATAAATGTGGTGCTTTATGCTTTATCTATTTAAACATATTATTGTAATGCCAGTAGATTCGGATAACAGTCGTGTGGATGCGGGGAGGATGGGGATATCAGTCGAGTGGATGCGGATAACAGTCGTGTGGATGCGGGGAGGATGTGGATAACAGTCGAGTGGATGTGGATAACAGTCGTGTGGATGCGGGGAGGATGTGGATAACAGTCGAGTGGATGTGGATAACAGTCGTGCGGATGTGGATAACAGTCGAGTGGATGTGGATAACAGTCGTGCGGATGTGGATAACAGTCGAGTGGATGCAGGGCGGATGTGGATAACAGTCGAGTGGATGCGGGGAGGATGGGGATATCAGTCGAGTGGATGCGGGGAGGATGGGGATATCAGTCGAGTGGATGCGGATACCAGTCGTGTGGATGCGGGGAGGATGTGGATAACAGTCGAGTGGATGCGGGGCGGATGTGGATAACAGTCGAGTGGATGCGGGGCGGATGTGGATAACAGTCGAGTGGATGCGGGGCGGATGCGGATAACAGTCGAGTGGATGCGGGGCGGATGCCGATAACAGTCGTGTGGATGCGGGGCGGATGTGGATAACAGTCGAGTGGATGCGGGGCGGATGCCGATAACAGTCGTGTGGATGCGGGGCGGATGCGGATAACAGTCGAGCGGATGCGGGGCGGATGAGGATAACAGTCGAGTGGATGCGGGGCGGATGCGGATAACAGTCGTGTGGATGCAGGGCGGATGTGGATAACAGTCGAGTGGATGCGGGGCGGATGCCGATAACAGTCGTGTGGATGCGGGGCGGATGCGGATAACAGTCGTGTGGATGCGGGGCGGATGCGGATAACAGTCGTGTGGATGCGGGGCGGATGCCGATAACAGTCGAGTGGATGCAGGGCGGATGCCGATAACAGTCGTGTGGATGCGGGGCGGATGCGGATAACAGTCGTGTGGATGCGGGGCGGATGCGGATAACAGTCGAGTGGATGCGGGGCGGATGAGGATAACAGTCGAGTGGATGCGGGGCGGATGCGGATAACAGTCGTGTGGATGCAGGGCGGATGTGGATAACAGTCGTGTGGATGCGGGGAGGATGGGGATATCAGTCGAGTGGATGCGGATAACAGTCGTGTGGATGCGGGGAGGATGTGGATAACAGTCGAGTGGTTGCAGGGCGGATGTGGATAACAGTCGAGTGGATGCGGGGAGGATGTGGATAACAGTCGAGTGGATGTGGATAACAGTCGTGCGGATGTGGATAACAGTCGAGTGGTTGCAGGGCGGATGTGGATAACAGTCGAGTGGATGCGGGGAGGATGTGGATAACAGTCGAGTGGATGTGGATAACAGTCGTGCGGATGCGGATAACAGTCGTGCGGATGTGGATAACAGTCGAGTGGATGCAGGGCGGATGTGGATAACAGTCGAGTGGATGCGGGGAGGATGTGGATAACAGTCGTGTGGATGCGGGGCGGATGTGGATAACAGTCGTGTGGATGCGGGGCGGATGTGGATAACTTTTAGTTTATTCACGCAGGACTCTACTTATCGCTGTAATTCCGATAAGGAAATTACTGTACTCGCCCAAGCAGACCAGGAAACTTTGTCTCTATCGTCCAGTGCAGTGTCGAGCTGTACGCTGTGCGGTTACAACTTCAAGTAACTTTGTCTTTTGATGTGCTTCATCGCTGTGAGTATTTTCAGTGCTCATTCTCTATGGTTTTAGTGCTCTTTGCACAATAGTTTTTTTTATAACAACTAGCTTAGCCTCCGTGGCTTAGGCGACAGCACGCCGGCCTGTCACGGCAGGGCCCGTGGTTCAAATCCCGGTCACTCCATATGAGCTGTGCTGGACAAAGCGGAGGCAGACAGGTTTTTTCTCCGGGTACTCCGGTTTGCCCTGTCACAAATTCCGTTCCAGCAACACTCTCCACTTACATTTCATATAATCTGTCATTCATTTAATCATTGCCCCAGGGGAGTGCGACAGGCTTCGGCAGCCGGCACAGTTCATATCCTCGCCGCTAGATGGGGGGGCTTAATTCATTGCATTCCCTGACCCGGGCGGTCGACTGGAAGCAGGCTGTGGATTTCCATACATAACAACTAGCCTTGCTTGACCGTCGATGACGGATTTATGCCGTAGGATTCTTGTTGTCTTTTAACAGTTCGAAGACTTGTTATAATTTGAGGAGCTTGGACATCGAGGTCATTTACCCTTGAGTACTTGGGTGTGTGTAATTAGTGTGATAACCTGTGTTATTGTGATGGCTATACTAGTGTGTGTATTTGTAATTTGGGGATAGGATTAGGAAGGAGGCTGTCGTGGTCTTAAGTTGGGAACCATCCAGGCATTTGCCTGGAGTGGAAGTGGAGAAACCACGGAAAACCACTTATAGGGTGTCTGAGGTTGTAATCGAACCCACCTCTCCTCAGTTTTGTCTCATGAGGCTGAATGTACCAGTTCTAGCCCCGGACCAGAATTACATTTCTTGGCAGTGCGGGGAATCAAACGCGGACTTCCGGAGCGACAGCCAAGAACGCAAACCGTTACACCAACAGGTGGTACAAAAGTACTATTGTAGTTGGTTTAATTTGAGGGGCTTGGGCATCGAGGTCATCAGCCTCGTGTAACATTTGTCTCTGTGGAGACTGTAGTAGTGTGTATTTGTCAT
Organism: Meconema thalassinum; assembly: GCA_946902985.2. Taxonomy (NCBI): domain Eukaryota; kingdom Metazoa; phylum Arthropoda; class Insecta; order Orthoptera; family Tettigoniidae; genus Meconema; species Meconema thalassinum. The sequence continues at coordinate 17,795,082 of OX336392.1, forward strand.
TCAGGTGAGGATAGGGAAGAAGACGCCTTAAGCTAGGAACCATCCCAGCATTTGCCTGGAGGCCACGGCCGCTTCCCACCCAAATCACAGATACACACACTAGTACAGTCACCACAGTGACACATGTTATCGGAAGAATTCTGCATACACCCAAGTACACGGGAATACACGACCACGATGTCGCAAAGCCCCTACATAATCAACAACAACAACAACAACAACATCAAATGTTTTCCCTCCAATTTCACTGCCGGAGGTCAGGAATCTGTTATAATACGAACGGTTTAAAACATTCTTCCAAAACCTGACTATTTCATATGTTTCTACGGTGATCGATGATTTTCGGTCAGATAGGCTACAACGAAAACATTTTAAGCGGCTATTGATAATGAATCATATAAGAGCAAAATAAACAAGTAGTTCCGTGAAGAACTATACAGCCTATTTTCATATCTACTTATGTTAACTGTCACTATCAACATACAAAAATTCAGTTTGATTGCTGTTAGATTAGTAGATATTGAGAATCGTCTAAATATTTCTGTTGGTCGCCATGTTGGATTGTTATATATATAGGCCATAGAGTTATGTACTATAATTAGATGCCGATTTTTGCGTAGGTTAATTACTCATACGCTCACTTCGATCAGATGATTAATACACAATAAATAAAAACTTAATTTTAAAATTGCGCACAGCCGCCATCTTGATGTTATGTGAACAATTTGACTAAATAAGATGCCAGTGCATTAAAAGCCTCCGTGGCTTAGGCGGCAGCACTCCGGCCACTCACCGCTGGGTCCGTGGTTCAAATCCCGGTCACTCCATGTGAGATCTGTGCTGGACAGAACGGAGGCAGACAGGTTTTTCTCCGGGTACTCCGGTTTTCCCTGTCAACATTTCATTCCAGCAACACTCTCCACTATCATTTCATTTCATCTGTCATTCATTTAATCATTGCCCCAGAGGAGTGCGTCAGGCCTCGGCAGCCGGCACAGTTCATATCATCGCCGCTAGTTGGGGGCTTCATTCATTCCATTCCTGACCCGGTCGGGGACTGGAAGCAGGCTGTGGATTTTCTTTCAAGATGCCAGTGCATTGCAATGTGTATAAACATTTACAGTACCATATTTCACTGCGCTCAGAGAGTTAAATCGCGAGAAAAGTCTATTAAAATGTTTCACCTTCGCTTGGTCGCCATGTTCGTTTTGTATTTTACAGGTTTTTGGAAGTCTCATAGCTGAACTTCTAGTAGTACCCTTTATTACCGTGAAAAATTTGAAGGTGATATCAGTAATAGTTTCGGAGGTATAGAAAGCCGGTGAAATATTTCGCACAGCCGCCATGTTTGATTTGTGAGACGTAAGCCTATTCTTTTTCACACATGAAAATGGGCTAAAAACACACGGAGTCTTTTTAGGGGGGTTTAAAAGCAGAAGGAATATTGCAATTGAAGCTATGATTGGGAAGATACCATTCCGATATTTACCTAAGAAGAAGTGGAAAACCACACGAAGGAGCCCGTGAGTTCTAAAATTAGGGCCCGTGCTCGTTCCCCACGGCCCTGGTAGAGAGCTCTACGCCCACCTCTAATTAACCGGGTGAGTTAGCCGTGGTCGTTACGGCGTGGTTGCAGGCAGTCGCTCATATCCAGGAGGCGAGGAGGTTCGAATCCCCCCGCCGGCAACCTTGAAGATGGTCTTCTGTGGTTTCCCATCTTCCTTGCAGGCAAATGCCGGGGTTGGTCCCTAACTATAGGCCACAGCCGCTACCTTCCAACTCCTTGTCCTTACTTTCACACTTTCCTCCCCAGACAACACTCCACATGTGGCGGTACTTGTAGCTCACCCATTGGGTGTCCGTATAGAAGCAGCTACAAACTCTGGCGAGCCAAACATGTCCTCGGACACTTGGGTAGTTTATTGGCTGAGGAATAACCCACCCACCAAGGGAAGATGATTAAGAGAAGGAAGTAGATTTGGGATTGGAAAAGAAGGATAGAAAAATAGGAGGAGAGTCCCACAAAAATTATGAATTTGACTTTCAATACATTTAAAGGTGGTTGCCACCGCAGATCCTTGTTCGGATACCTAAAGTGGGTACGAGCTTGGTCGAAGCTGACGGGAACTGCAGCTAAGACTTGGGCAGTTTGCCAGAGAGTGGCTTTAGTGTCTTTCCTCCCAAGCACGAATAAAAGTACTATAGGGAAGGGTGATGGTCTGGCCAGACAGATAGTAAAAGCTTTATTAAGCATGAACGAGGGCATAAACCTAGGAAGGGCTAGGAAAGCCAGGATCCTGCCTAACTGTAGTATCAGAGAAATGATGAATCCAAAAACAAATATTTAATTTATTTAACAATTAGATGAAGTTTGAGGAAATTAACAATTATGCAATATAATTTTAATAAACATAGTTCATTTGAACTCTTTAACAAATAGGGTCGCAGACCTCTCAACATTAAACGGTTGCTCCAGGCAATTGACAATTTACACGGTTTCAAACCTTACATGTTTTTAAAATCTTTCTAAGATTTGAGCAATGAAATAATTAAAGCTTAAACGTGAATTGGAGTACAAAAAGTGCACCTTAAGAAATTCAGGAGAGAATGTTCTAGAGAAAGTGACAACTTTGAAAATAAAAATAATAACAACATGAAAAATAAGATAGAAGTTCCTACTACTTCTTATATTTATACAGAATTAATATATGAGAATTATACAAAGAGGGCAGGTCACTTACTGTGAAACCTGAAGAAATTGAAAGGGAAAGTTCTGGACTTCCCAAGTTTGAGCAGGAATCACTCGCCAAATGGGACAGTTTCCATTTCGTGAAACCTGAACATGACTCGCTCAAGAGTTTAAAGAATTGTTTTCCCTGATTATGGGAAAGGAACAACGTAAATCTAAAACTTGTATCACACAAGCAATTAAGCAGAATTTAATTAATGTTAAACTAGCCAAGAGGAAAGGGCACCTTGTGGGTGACACCTTATAGAAAGTTACAATTTTATTAATAATGATGGTTAGTAGAAGGTTGAGGAAAGATCATTGGGATATAGGATAAATGTTCATGGCCGTATTTAATATAACCGGACGATCGCGACGCGGTAGAAACGCGGAGCAAGCACTGTTTATCACTATAGTCTATGAAGATGGATGCAAAGTTCACTATAGAAACACTGAAGTTCATGAAAAAGAAAGTTATTGCAATTATGGAAATAACTGATTGCACTATATAGGTGAGAGTCTATTTCTTGAAAAAGTTGTGATTTACAATTAAATGCGCCATAGAATGTTCCAGAGGTTCCAGCGGTGGAGGAAAGTTAGCTATTGCAAAAATTTGTAAGGAAGATTCCTCATTTTAACTAGCATTTTCACAAGTGCGTGAACAATACTTGACGGCAAGACTCGCAGATAGAGAACAAGATCTCGAAGGTTCCAGAACAACCTTAGCAGAAAATGGGGTTGAGAAAATCCAACGGAGGAAATAGCTTTATATTTATAGACAGCGGGTACTAAATAATATCCCACGTAGCGAGAGGATTTCTCGTTTAAATAGCTTAAGAAAAGCTCTTTTTTAGTAAAGTTGGCTTATACAAGCAAAAGCTCAACATGGCAAATCCCACGAGGAATGAGTATTGCCCCAAAATAAATGATTTCACACTGTCTATAAATTATAATTAAAAGCACGAGGAAGTTAAAACCATGAAGATGAGGTTAAAACTTTTAAAATGGTACTTATCTTGATTTCATGTTGAAGTCGAAGTTTCTGTTGAAGATTACTTAGCCAACATGCCGTAGAAGAGGTTGAGCCTCTTGGTTTGAGGAGGCAAGCTCGAGCGGAGCTTTGACTGAACGAGTCAACTGCAGACTAAGAAGTGAGAGCAGCTCAACGGAGCACGAAGGGACCAAGAAGGGGGGAAAGAGTGGGGGGTAGGAGACAAAAGGAGAAGATATAAGCATTACCAACTTAAATACAAAAAAATTATCTTCTCTTGCTGAGCTGGTCTTCTAAGAGTTGATAACAGTTGATACTAGCGCAGCATGGTGAGTAAAGAAGTGGACGTAGTCCTCTTGCTCCAAGAGAAAATAGCTGACGATGGTAACAGGATCTGGTAGCCAAATGGATAAGTAAGTCCTCTAGCACCAGGAAGAATTGAGGAGCTTCAGAGATTCGCTGCGAGGTGACGCTAGGTGGGTCACAGAAGTTATATGTCTGAAACATACTTATGAAGACATAAGAGATATGCCCAACAAGGAGAAAACAGATGATCACTGTTGGTGTTTGGCAAAGAGGAAGGAAGAAATGAACATGCAAAGAGCAATAAAAAATATATCTCAGGTGCCGTGTATTCAAAGAATACACCATACTGGGGGGACAAACACCAACAGGGAACAAGAAAAACAAGTAAACATTTAAAGGTAATAAGCAATTGCAGAGAAGTAGTCTTGTGATCTGACCATTAGTGGTCAAGACTCTGACTACCCTGACTCTCCCATCTCTTCCAGGATAACACTCGGTCACTCTTCCAAAAGGCCAGACTAGGGGGGGGGGGGGTGAAACATCCCTAACTAAGACCAAGTCTCCCACTTTAATGTCGGGACTGGAAAGAAACCACTTCTGTCTCCCTTGCAAGGAAGTTAAATATTCCAAGTTCCATCTCTTCCAAAAAGAATTACGGAGGGCTTCAAGTTTACGCCAAGCGATAGGTAAATCAGAATCCCTGAAAGAATTAGGAAGGGGAGGAGGGGCAGAGAGAGAAGTGCGTGTAAGGAAGCGACCAGGTGTAAGTGGAAGGAGGTCATCAGGGTCATTAGAAAGCGGAGTAAAAAGGCGAGAATTATCAACATCTTCCATCACAAAATAGCTGGAAGCTGAGAGAAATAAAGCACTAGTTAAGATTACGATACAATGCAAAAGAAGAATTGACAAGTTTAAACAAAGCGTATAGAAACAAGTACATCTATTCAGGACAAGAATACACCAAATAAACAAAGAAACTATACGAGTAGAAAGCAAGAACGCCATAGGTAACGACCTAGTAGCAATAAGCAATGACCTTAAGTCACAATAAGCATCAAAGGGGTTACTCAGAAAAATACTTAAGTCAGCGAGAAACGTGACATAACAAAGTATAAATGCAAAAACACATCGAATGTGACGACGAGAAAAAACAAGTTTGTTCATCAATGAACATTAAGATCGCAAAAGATGTAAGCAAATTGCAATACATAAGCGCGTGAGAAATACGCAACGAAGTTTTGAAACAAGGAACGAAGCAGTTATAGAATACGAGCTTGAGTAAACGAAAGACACAAGCAAGTGCGGCCTTGACCCACATAGTACAACGAGATAAGGCATATAAATAGCTGAACGAGTCCTTAACTGGAACAAGTTTATTTTGGGAAATAGGTGAGCGGCTTCCGTACTTGCAGTAGCGACTCGACAGACAATGGTTGGCAATCAGCCAGAGTTGAGATAAGAGAAACTTGTTTTGACCTTTGTCAAGCGTACAGGAAATAAACAACAACTTGGCCTTCCTCAGGCGTGTATACAAACAAGTTTGAAAAACAAGCAGTTCAGAATAAACAAACAACACTGGTTGAATCAGCTGTAACTTAAAGTAGATATTCAGGTTGAACGGAATGCAGTCAATCGTAACTTGGACGTGAACAAGCGATTTAAAGATATATGAAATAGAGTAGGAAATCAATTTCGCATAATTGAGAGGATCACGGAATCCGACAATTTTCAACAAAAAGAAGCTTAATTCTTCCGAGCAAAGAAGACAAGCTGGGACATTGAGAAGAAGGTTATGCATAAGAATAGTTATTCTAGATGCTATAGAATTCAGATTTTCAAACGGTTTCATGAGCGACTTCCAATTGTGAGGAAGGAGGGAGGAGCCGACCGTGGCCATCCTTCTAAATAACGAAAGAAGTGAGACATGGCTTACAGCAAAGTGATGGTGACTGATAGCCATGGTTTTACACAAGGGGAAGATAGTTTTCGAGAAAAAGTTTAAGCAATTACCTGCTATAAAAAATGACATAAGAAGGTAAACGAAATAACACAAAGCAAGGCGAACTTGAATTGCCATTTTGTGCGGGAAGAAGGAAAACCCATTTAAACAACTTACAGAGGTAGCGTAGTTGTTCATGATAAGACATCGTTTCGACAAGTGTTTTTCAAAAATATTAAGATCTGAAACATGAGCGTTTTTTTTTTCAGAAATGGGATTTATGTCAGCTATAACGAAATGACATTGCGCTTTGGTTTGAACACTGGGATGCTGAATTTCACCAGTAATAACCCAACCAAAATCGGTGTCTCTGGCGACCACGGTTGAAGATAACTTGCGTGTTTGTTTGCGAATGCAATTCCAAAAAACATTGGCACTGAAAAGTACATCAATGGGACCTTGAGCATTAAACTGAGGATCGGCTAACCTTAAGTGCGAAGGAATCTTTAATCCGGAGGTATTAATAGAGTGACTTGGAGTGTCCTTGCCAATACTGGTAAGAATGAGACAGTTTAAATTAAGATTGGTGTTTCTTTGGTAAACGTCTCTGATTTTCAATTTTGAAGACTGCAAAACTTGAGTTTTCAAATTGTCAATGCCGGTCACACTGATAGAAGTAGGCGATGACGAAAGACCTAGTTTTTTAATCAACGATTGCGAAACAAAGTTATGAGTTGAAGCGGAATCGAGAAGACCACGGGTTCTAAACCAATTTCCAAATTTATCTTGGATTTCGAATTGTACAGTGGTCAAAAGGGTTTGCGCACTGTGAGAAGGTTCGGCATTAGAAATGCAGGAAGAAGCATTAGTTTGTTCGGAGCTGCTCTGCATGGAGCTTGAAGAGGCAGGTACTGATGACCTCGATTTATCGTGAACGTGCAATAAAGAATGATGCGGTTTTTTACAATGGAAACAGAGATTTGATGACGTACAGTTCGAAGAAGAATGCTTAGGTGACAAGCAATTGAAACAATGTTTGCTATTCAACACAAACTTCCTTCGATCTTCGACAGACAATTCTTTAAAGGATTTGCACAAATACAATGTGTGAAGCTTTTTACAGAGCGTGCATTTTAACGATTTGTTAAGCGGCCTGATATCTTCTCTTGAATGATTGAAAGAAGAACGGGTTTGTTTGTTTTCGACAAATGGGGGCTGATGTCCCTTTGAAGAAGCAAGTTTTTTTTCAAAAATTTGACACTGAGGATTCGTTTCGACCTTTTCGCACTGAAATGCGAGTGCTGTAAGGAATTGACATCGACTGTTGAGAAACGAGATAAGGTGTTCGAACGAATGTTCCTTGTTGCAGGCGAGTTCGATCTCCCAGGCCTTCAGTGTCGAAAAATCGAATCTTGATGTAGCTAGGTGAATAAGTATGGTGTCCCATGTTTGGACAGGCTGTTTTAGTTGGTATAACGCTCTGACATTTAACTGCATAGAATCTAAGAGGTCTCTTAAAGATGTGACGTCATTAGGTTTGACGGCTGGTAAGTTGAAGAGACAGCGGATATGACGAGCTACACTCAAACGTAAATTGCCATATCTCTCTTTAAGGAGATTAAAGGCGATGTGGTAGTTGTCTGCGCTTAAAGGCAGTGACTCCACTAAGGCTAAGGCCTCACATTCCAAAGAAGTGCGGAGGAAGTAGAACTTATGTATGTCAGGGATCTCGATATTTTCATGAATTAGGGAGCAGTAAAGTTCATAAAAAGAATACCATTCACCTTCCTTGCCTGAGAAGTGCGGTAGGCTTATCTTGGGAAGTAACGGTTTCGGTTTGTTCTCGTGAACTGAAGCGGGTGCGAACTGGGCCGGATTGATGACCCTAGTGTCCGGTTCTGAGATATTGCGAATCAATTGGTGGGCCTTTGCAATCCCTTCAAAGTACAAGGGTTCGACCTCGTCCCGATCCGATTGGAGTTCTGGGCAAGCGGATTCAATCTCGGTTTGAATTTGGTCATAATAATCATAAGACCGTTCGTACAGCTTAAGGCGATGTGTTAAGATATCTAAATCACACTCGGCGGGATTTAACTTGTTGATAAAATTTCGGAATCTAGTGAGTTGCCCTTTATAAGAAGACCGTCTAGCAATGAGAGTTTCATCTTTTTCAGTAGGAGCCATGATAAAGAGAATAAATTGAAATACAACTCACGAAACTGTAGAACCTTGGAGATGCTGTCAAGCTGGCAGCAGCAAATGGGTATAAAGAACAGGACACACCAAAGGAGACAGGGGCGGCCTCTTTCCCGTTCACAGGCTTTGCATGATGTAGATATAACTGAAAAATCCAAAGCAGATATTAATAATTTGCCAAGTATTGTCAAATGACACTTGACAAACAATAGAAATAAAAAATGGACTCTCCCTGGTTTCGGCACCAAATTTTGGGTAGTTTATTGGCTGAGGAATAACCCACCCACCAAGGGAAGATGATTAAGAGAAGGAAGTAGATTTGGGATTGGAAAAGAAGGATAGAAAAATAGGAGGAGAGTCCCACAAAAATTATGAATTTGACTTTCAATACATTTAAAGGTGGTTGCCACCGCAGATCCTTGTTCGGATACCTAAAGTGGGTACGAGCTTGGTCGAAGCTGACGGGAACTGCAGCTAAGACTTGGGCAGTTTGCCAGAGAGTGGCTTTAGTGTCTTTCCTCCCAAGCACGAATAAAAGTACTATAGGGAAGGGTGATGGTCTGGCCAGACAGATAGTAAAAGCTTTATTAAGCATGAACGAGGGCATAAACCTAGGAAGGGCTAGGAAAGCCAGGATCCTGCCTAACTGTAGTATCAGAGAAATGATGAATCCAAAAACAAATATTTAATTTATTTAACAATTAGATGAAGTTTGAGGAAATTAACAATTATGCAATATAATTTTAATAAACATAGTTCATTTGAACTCTTTAACAAATAGGGTCGCAGACCTCTCAACATTAAACGGTTGCTCCAGGCAATTGACAATTTACACGGTTTCAAACCTTACATGTTTTTAAAATCTTTCTAAGATTTGAGCAATGAAATAATTAAAGCTTAAACGTGAATTGGAGTACAAAAATTGCACCTTAAGAAATTCAGGAGAGAATGTTCTAGAGAAAGTGACAACTTTGAAAATAAAAATAATAACAACATGAAAAATAAGATAGAAGTTCCTACAACTTCTTATATTTATACAGAATTAATATATGAGAATTATACAAAGAGGGCAGGTCACTTACTGTGAAACCTGAAGAAATTGAAAGGGAAAGTTCTGGACTTCCCAAGTTTGAGCAGGAATCACTCGCCAAATGGGACAGTTTCCATTTCGTGAAACCTGAACATGACTCGCTCAAGAGTTTAAAGAATTGTTTTCCCTGATTATGGGAAAGGAACAACGTAAATCTAAAACTTGTATCACACAAGCAATTAAGCAGAATTTAATTAATGTTAAACTAGCCAAGAGGAAAGGGCACCTTGTGGGTGACACCTTATAGAAAGTTACAATTTTATTAATAATGATGGTTAGTAGAAGGTTGAGGAAAGATCATTGGGATATAGGATAAATGTTCATGGCCGTATTTAATATAACCGGACGATCGCGACGCGGTAGAAACGCGGAGCAAGCACTGTTTATCACTATAGTCTATGAAGATGGATGCAAAGTTCACTATAGAAACACTGAAGTTCATGAAAAAGAAAGTTATTGCAATTATGGAAATAACTGATTGCACTATATAGGTGAGAGTCTATTTCTTGAAAAAGTTGTGATTTACAATTAAATGCGCCATAGAATGTTCCAGAGGTTCCAGCGGTGGAGGAAAGTTAGCTATTGCAAAAATTTGTAAGGAAGATTCCTCATTTTAACTAGCATTTTCACAAGTGCGTGAACAATACTTGACGGCAAGACTCGCAGATAGAGAACAAGATCTCGAAGGTTCCAGAACAACCTTAGCAGAAAATGGGGTTGAGAAAATCCAACGGAGGAAATAGCTTTATATTTATAGACAGCGGGTACTAAATAATATCCCACGTAGCGAGAGGATTTCTCGTTTAAATAGCTTAAGAAAAGCTCTTTTTTAGTAAAGTTGGCTTATACAAGCAAAAGCTCAACATGGCAAATCCCACGAGGAATGAGTATTGCCCCAAAATAAATGATTTCACACTGTCTATAAATTATAATTAAAAGCACGAGGAAGTTAAAACCATGAAGATGAGGTTAAAACTTTTAAAATGGTACTTATCTTGATTTCATGTTGAAGTCGAAGTTTCTGTTGAAGATTACTTAGCCAACATGGCGTAGAAGAGGTTGAGCCTCTTGGTTTGAGGAGGCAAGCTCGAGCGGAGCTTTACTGAACGAGTCAACTGCAGACTAAGAAGTGAGAGCAGCTCAACGGAGCACGAAGGGACCAAGAAGGGGGGAAAGAGTGGGGGGTAGGAGACAAAAGGAGAACATATAAGCATTACCAACTTAAATACAAAAAATTTATCTTCTCTTGCTGAGCTGGTCTTCTAAGAGTTGATAACAGTTGATACTAGCGCAGCATGGTGAGTAAAGAAGTGGACGTAGTCCTCTTGCTCCAAGAGAAAATAGCTGACGATGGTAACAGTATCTGGTGGCCAAATGGATAAGTAAGTCCTCTAGCACCAGGAAGAATTGAGGAGCTTCAGAGATTCGCTGCGAGGTGACGCTAGGTGGGTCACAGAAGTTATATATCTGAAACATACTTATGAAGACATAAGAGATATGCCCAACAAGGAGAAAACAGATGATCACTGTTGGTGTTTGGCAAAGAGGAAGGAAGAAATGAACATGCAAAGAGCAATAAAAATTATATCTCAGGTGCCGTGTATTCAAAGAATACACCAACACTCCCGGCACTAAAAGCCATACGCTAAAAACAAAAAAACAAAAAAATATAATGAGAATGAGTTCTTGTTGTTACATATGAGGGACTTGGACATTGTGGTCATTTAACCCCGTGTACTTGGGTGTGTGTAGAATTTTCCTGGCATTTTCCTGAAGTAGAAGTAAGAAACCACGAAAAACAACTGAGGTGGGAATCAAATCCAACTCCTCTCAGTTTGCCTTCACAAGGCTGAATGTTCTCCTTTCCTACCCTCAGACCATAATTAAATTTCTTCGCAGGGCTGGGAATCGAACCCGGACCTCCGAGGCGACGCTACCCGTTACACCAGAGGGTTTACCTAGTGAGCACGCTCTGCTTTATGTTGTTGTTAATTCATAGTGGTCATCTGGCCCCGTGTTCTTGGGTGCGAGTAATATTTGTCTGATAACCTGTGTTATTGTGATGTCTGTAGTAATGGGAGTATTTGTAATTCAGGAAGGAGACGGCCATGGCCTCCAGTTAGGAACCATCTTGGCTTTTTCATGGAGTAGAAAGGGATATCACGGAAAACCACTCCCAGGAGCGTTTATTTCATGAATGAAATCAAGGTTGGTAAGTGCTTTGGCTTTAATGGTGGAAGTTTTAATTGGTGTAGCATTTCTAACTTTGTCACCGGCTTCGGTGACGTAGTTGGTAGCATGCTGGGATTCTATGCCCAAGGTCGCGGGTTCAAACCCGGCCGAAATCGTCGGAATTTTTAAGAGCGTTAAAATCCCTCAGTATGCCTTCCTTCGGAGGGGAAGTAAAGCCGGCGGATCGATGTCATAGATTTACGGCATGATAAAGAACCTTCCACTAATTACACTTATGTGAAGCTAAATTATAGGTTATCTTTGACTAACGTCTAAGGTTCTAACGTTCGTCGCCAGGAGCCGATTGCGGTGGCATTTGGTAAAAAAAGTTCAGAAGTAGTTGGTCGTTGACGGTGGCGTTTGGTAGCAAAAGTTGGATCTACTTGAAATCGAATGATTGCAGTCCTTACTTTAATTACAAGAAAAACAGATAACACACACTAATACAGCCATCACAATTAACACAGGTTATCAGACAGATTGTACACACACCCAAAGTACACGGGGCTACATGACCGCGTTGTCGCAGCCCCTGAACTAAGGAACCAACCAACTTTATTGGAACGTAAGCTGTGGGATTCGAATGGAACCCATATCTTCTCAGTGTTGCCTCACGAGACTGAGTGGACCCCGTTTCCGGGTCTCCGTGGTGGGTTCTGATTTATACAGGTGTTTCAAGTATACGTTTACTGTCTTTAATCATTTTCATTTTCTTCGATATTCCCCCGCAGCTGTCAAGCGGACATAAGACATATTAGATATCCTTTCCTGTGAGGCTCGGTATAACTGATGGACGAATATGTCCAATCGATGGTTGATATTATTTACTGTACCTGGTGACGGGTGTAAGAAGAAGTCAAGAGTCGTGTTTAATCGATTGTGGAGGGTGGAGCAAGGCTTGAGAGATGCTTACCTCAGCCACGCCACCGTGAATACATGATGTCAGCTATTACTGTCACGCTCTTCCAGCTGGGCTACAGGACTCGAGCAAGACACAAGGTAGGATGCAAATCTTCTCATCCCTGGGATTGACTATCGGCTGCATACCATAAAACATAATTATATAGCTTCCGAATGACTGATGCGAATAAAAAATTTCTCACGCCACATCTTCCCTTTGTAAAAATTAAGAATGAAAGAAAACTATTTTAATCCGCACCCTGGTTGGTTGGTTGGTTCCTCAGTTTAGGGGCTGCGACAACGCGGTCATGCAGTCCCGTGTACTTTGGGTGTGTGTAGAATCTGTCTGATAACCTGTGTTAATTGTGATGACTGTATTAGTGTGTGTTATCTGTGTTTAATTCAAGTAAGAACTTCAGTCATTCGATTTTCAAGTAGTTCCAACTTTTGCTACCAAACGCCACCGTCAGCTTCCAACTAGTTCTGAACTTTGTTACTAGATGCCACCGCAGTCGGCTCGTGGCGACGAACGTTGGAACCTAAGAGCGTTAGTCAAATCTAACCTATAATTTAGCTTCACACAAGTGTAATTAGTGGAAGGTTCTTTTTCATGCCGTAAATCTATGACATGGGACCGCCGGCTTTACTTCCCCTCCGAAGGAAGGCATACTGAGGGATTTTAACGCTCTTAAAAATCCGACGACTTCGGCCACGTTTGAACCCGCGATCTTGGGCATAGAGCTCAGCATGCTACCCACTACGCCACCGAAGTCCTAACCACTGCAATTACGTGTAAATTCTTTCATTTCTGTTTGAATAGAAATGTCGACGGATTAGTCACACCTTGCTTGCTGCTTCTCTTCAAAACTGTAGACTGCAAACGATAATGGAATATCCGATCGAGAACACAACTTGTGGTGTAGCGGCTAGCTTTCTTGGCCCGTGTCTTGAGGTCCGGGTTCGATTCCTGTCAATTGCCAAGAAATGTAATCTTGGTCTAATGGCTGGATTGAGGTACACCCAGTCTTGTGAGGCGAAACTGAGAAGAGCTGTTTGGATACTGACCTCAGCTATCCTAGAAGTGCTTTTCCGTGGTTTCCAACTTCCACTCCAGACAAATGCTGGGATGGTTCCTAACTTAAGTCCACGGCCACCTCCTTTCCAATTGATAGCCGGTGAACACTACACAGTATAATCCCAATCACGGAGACATTACTGTTGTGCGAGGATAATGCAGTTAGTTGTTGTTTTAAGGGGTGGAACTACGAGGTCATCTGCCCCTCTTAACACAGATTAAAGTATACAAATTTGGAATGGAATTTAAAATTTTAGAAGTGGACACCTAAATTTGAAAAGACCGAAAATTAATAAAACAAAAATTTAAATAAAACTAATAATTATAATATAAACAAAAATTACGGAAGAAACAAAAATTCATGATTCAAAAAGATGTTCAATAAAGAACATATAGCCTACTTTCTCCTAAATGCATGGGTATTGTACAAAATTTCATTCAATTCGGTTTCACCGTGTTTGAATTGATAGGTGAATTGATTTGCACACATACATGGCCGCCATCTGCAAACTATTGGGTTGATAACCTTGTAGTTTAGTCAAAACACGCTCGCTATATAACTATATGTTTGTGCAAAATTTGTTAGATATCGGATGATTAGGTTAGTAGTAATTTGATTTTAGCTTTGAGCATTTGGGTGGCCGCCATTACGTTTCCGTCAAGATGGCGGTGATATAAGTTAATACATGACACTAAGGTGCCCTTTGCTACTGCTACCTCTGTACCAAATTTCGTTCAATTCGGTGTTCGAATTGATAGGAAGGGAGGGGGGACAGACATTCAGAGTACACACACTCACAGACTCACACACACAGACAGACACAATTTTTCGCCCTGTGTTGATCTCATAAGTCTACTTTCATTTTTTGGAAAAATCGAAAGTAGGCTAAAAACGAACAAGTCGTTGAGTCAATGTGCACTGGAAAATTTAGATTGTTGGCCCTAACCCACTCTCACTTATAAAACAGATAACGCGATCAGCAGCCACCGCGTCATCGGCTAATATAAGTTTGAGTGTCATCAGCAAACCAAGGTTTCTTCGTAAGTCAGCAAGATCCACACACTTGGTTAAATTTAGGCCACGGTGAAAACGGCTCCACATGTATAAAGCAGGGGGGGGGGGGGGTTCTTCCTTTCTCATTAGGTACGAGTGGCTAATGCACAATTGCAATGATTTCTCGCACAGGTACCGTAGTGTCTCTAAAACATTTATTCTAAGGAGTTGCAATTGACAATCTGCCTTCAACATTGACGTAAAAATGCACAAGGGGGCAGTGTTGCCAAATCTTGAAATGGGAAAGAACTAAACCCTATGCTTTAAAACACCAGAAAAGCACCAGCTGGACTCTACGATTAAAAACACTAGAAAAACACCAAAAATTATAAATATATAAACGGCTTTTTACTTACATTCCTTTCATTAAAAATAGTCTTCTTCACTTGCGGAGCCTGCTGCCGCTATTACATCTTTAGCTCTGCATACTTCCAAGTTTGGCCACTATTATATCCTTCGGAAGTTCGTAGTCGGGATGGCATTTTCCCTCTGTTTTTAGTCCAAATCGCACACACAGAATGGCATGTTATTAGCCTACTTTTCACATTTTGCAAAAATGAGGAAAAAGTAGACTTATGAGATCGGGCAAATGTGTGTCTGTCTGTCCTTCTGTCTGTCTGTCTGTCTGGCTGGCTGGCTGGCTGTGTGTGTGCCCCCCCTCCTATCAACTCCTAAATGGCTGCAGCAATCGAAACAAAACTTGGTAGGAGTAAAGAATATCTGAATATCTCACGGCCATATTTGAAAATGATGTCAGTGCTACCAACTGCTGAAAAATCGCAATTGAAATTTGAGCTCCATGTTGGATATCTTGGAAGGTATGAATGGGAGTTATTTCAAAATTGGCACACGTATAGATAATAATATTGCAGTTTAATTTCCAGGAGGCCATACATGGCAGTGTTGCCAAAATGATTATAAACCTGCTGATAGGTCCAAATTTTAAATCCCGCTTGCTGAGCCCAAGGTTGCAGGTTCGAAACCTGGCGCAGTCAGCTGGCATTTGAGGATGCGCAAATGCGAGGGAGCCGTGTCAGTACATTTACTGGCACGTTAAAGATCCCCTTCGGGGCAAAATACCGGCACCCCGGTGTCTCTAAAAGCCAGGGTAGTTAAAAGGGACGTAAAACCAATAACATTATTATTACCAAATTTTAACTGCATATAACTTCTACACTATGAATTGGATTTCAACCAAATTTCGTATGTTCTATGTGTACATAAACAGATATGACTGAGCGTATTCTTAAGAGCCAACTGTTAATAAATTCTCTCATTTTTAAAAAAAAATCCAAATACCCATATATCAGAAAGTATGCAAGCCGACAGATTTAAACTATGCACACGTATAGTACCTGACATTCTATATTAATTTGGAGTAACGTATGTACGTCAGTGCTACCAACATGATTTTAAGCCTGCTGAGAGGTCCAACTTTAAATACATATAACTTCTATACTATCATTTGGATTTCAACCAAATTTCGTGTGTGCTATGTGTACCATAACAGATATGACTATGCCGATACTTAAGATTAACCAGGGCTGCCAACTGTTAATAAATACTGTCTCTATTTTTGTTACCCTAATATCAATATATCAGAAAGTATGCAAGCCAATAGCTCTAAACTTTGCACACGAATAGTACCCCGCATTCTAGATTAATTTGGAGTAACTAATGTACGTCAGTGCTGCCAACATGATTCTAAGCCTGCTGATAGGTCCAATTTTAAAATACATGTAACTTCTATACTAACTAATGGATTTCATTCAAAATTGACACAACAATAGATCATATTATTTCAGATTATATCTGACCAATACATGTATGTCATTGTTGCCAACATGATTTTACGAGCGCTGTTAGATCCAATGTTTAACTGCATGTAACGTCCACGCTATCCATTGGACTTCAACCAAATTTTGTATTCTGTACCTTAAGAGATGGAACTAAGAATATATTCAGTCACCAGGGCTGCCAACTGTAGTTCTCTATTTGGTTACATTATGCCAGGTATACAGTATTCCGAACTAATAAGAAATTTCGATATTACCAACTTAATTTCGTCATTATTCTAGATAGATCCATATAGATTAATCATTGGCATGAATCTTACATTTTAAGAAAAGTAGGCTCTTTAGTTCGTCACGGAACTTCTTGTTTTTGAACTTTCATTCGATTTCTTTGCTTTGTTTTTACCAATTAAACTTGGCTAAACACTCTCCCTACATCTGCATTAGGGTGAGGGAGCGAAAGTACATAAACTACCTTCGCATGAAACTAGGAAATCCCCTGGGAGCTGGGAAGATAGGTGGATTCTTTGTACAAGTGCACTTGCACTGAACCCTGCATGTTGAGCTTGTAGCACTCATGCACGAGAATGAGAATTTCAGGGATTTCCCCTGCTGGAGCGTTGACCTTGACACGTGTAAGGCTGAACATTGCCTATCTTAATTGATTAACTTTATTAAAACTCTTACATGGCTTCCGGGATTTACTTATTTGTCATAGGAGACAATTTCATGGAAAAATCCGTAAAGCACCAGATTTGGCACTGGTTTTATTGAAATAACACCAGTATTTTGCTATGGCGCTATTTGAACATTTCTGGCACCAGACGAACTTCAGAAACGCCAGATCTGGTGCTAAAACCCCAAATTGGCAACACTGCAAGGGGGGAACGAGGTAATATTGCAGTGTACTGTAATTGTGTTCTGTTACGAAGAAATTGGGGGTCAAGCAAGTTCAAGTATCAATTAGAGCAATTAAGAGATTCGAGTACTGGTACTTAAAGAGTTCCAAACTAGAGACATCCAGACTGTTAACTGCGCTTTATTGATTAAATAAGGCAGTTCACTTCCTGGTTCTTGGATGTCGTCCCAGAAGTCTGGGTTCGCTTCTCGGGTCTTCCAAGAAATGTAATTCTGGTCTGAGGACTGAAACGGAGTACACTCAACCTCGTGAGGCAAAACTGTGTGAAACTAAAATTTCTACGGTAGATTTGATGCGCTGTAAGTTCCAACGTTCGTCGGCAGGTGCTGGTTGCATTGGCATCTGGTAACCAATTTCACAACTAGGTAGAAAAAGTAGGAACTACCTTAAATTGATCGTCTGCAGTCCTGACCTGAATTACAGATGACACACACTAATACAGCCATCACAATTAACACCGGTTATCAGACAGATTCTTCACACACCCAAAGTACACCGGGCTACATGGCCGCGTTGTCGAAGCCTCTAAAGTAAGGAACCAACCAACCAATTACATGATGTCGTGAGAACCTAGAACCATATCATCTGCATATACGTAAATCTTCCCTCCCTGAGACATTCCTCTTATTGCCCGAACAATATCGTGCATGGATACCTTGCATAGAAAAGCGCTAAGGGGGTCACCCTGGAGTACGCCATTTCCCTGGAAACTGTTACGTTGTCTGATATTTGAACCTTATTAAGAATATGGGATGTTGATTGCAATCATCAGGGATAGACAAGAGTATTTACGAGACTACCCACATTCCGATTTTTATGTGAACAACATAATTAAAAACAAGCTCTCCACTAACTACACACACAAATGCAATTTTTCTTAACTTTAACAATCTATATATATATATAATATACTAAGGTGTATGTTTCACAAAACTCAAGCTCCTAAACCAGAGGGAGTTAGAAGGTGCAGTTTGCACCAAACTCTTCCAAATCGTCTTAATAGTACAGGAAAAATCTTGCATTTCTTGAAAAGTCAACGGAAATATATTTATTTGTTTATAAAGTGCTTTTAAACAAATCAACAAGACGATATCCCCTGGCAGAACTGTTTCGCGTACATCCGGCATAGCACTAGGGTCAGGCGGGTAGTCTGTAGCCTGCACATGGGTCGCGCACAACCCACAATTTGTTTACAAAGTTTGTTTAAACAAATAAGCATATTTATAGAAGCCCGCACAACAGTAAAGCCAGGCGGGTGGTTTATACACATGCGAGAGTTCTCGCACGGGTCCGCTAGTAATAATAATAATAATAATAATAATAATAATACCGTAAAACCTGGCTTCAACGGCCCCTTTATTAAACTGTAACTTGTCTTAAACGGAAATATTTGACGATCCTGTGAACTTAGAGGTAAAAAAAAGTGTTACGTTCCCTCCATTTTTCGAAAACTGTGTTACGCGGACAACGGAAATGAAAATATGTATTTTAAGGGAAAATTTCCAAGTTCCAGAACGCAGTGTTCAGAAACTTTTCAGACACCCTATGAAAGTCTACCTAGTCTGCTGTAATAGTTGATTCTGTAGCTAACATGGAATGTGCCAATAGGTCTTCCTTCTTTTGTTCTCATTAGAGCCCGATGACCTAGATGTTAGGCCCGTTAAAACAATTATCAAAATCATCATCATCATTTGTACTCCAACTTACACGTCAAATTGCCTGTTTCCTGCTCCAGAACCTTTCCCAATGCTCGCTTTAATGGCCCTTGTCAATCAGCTTGGAATTCAGCTTTTAAATGTACAACACAGCTCGGCAGTAGTCATATGGCTTCATCTCACAAGGAAAGTATCGGGTAAGACAGGTCGAAACCTACCTTGACACTTTGTGGACGCAATCGTTGTACAGGCCGGGCGTTTGTTTTAGACGATTGGCCTTGACCTTGAAGCCTGCGGGTGAGCCTACACACACTCACTCTCTCACCCTATCGCTTCACATTTGTCACCACCGATGTGAGGTAATGGAATTCCAGACTTGAGCAGACAGTACAGTCCACGTCGAAGGATTGTGTGACGCGGAAGTACACGTTACGTAGTTACGAACAGAACGTCATTATATTTACCAATGACTGTACTTCAGCAGTAGTGTGAAACAGCTTTGTCAATCATCGGACTGCATGAGGCACCTGATAACAACACAGGTACTGTAGTAACTCGCCTCCATTAATATTTTTAGCTCGTCTAAAACAAACGTCCGGCCTGTGCTACAGGGCGCCCGAGAATGTTCTCCGCAGTGTTTACGTGCAGCTGTGAGTGGTTGCGTCATCGGTTTAGTTGGTAGCACTGTGTCTTTGACAGGGGGAATCCCACACGTGTGGGCTGTAGCCTGTCAGTGTGTATTGCAATTAGCGAGCGTATGTGTCATCAGCACTTCCAGCATCTGTTATGAATGGCTGTGGTGAGTACAAAGTATACTGTTTGCTTGTTATTAGGGAACACAGCGATTACAGAATGCATTCTGTACATAAGTCAAGCAGCATTGCGCATCATAGGAGCTCATGTCACCACGGACAGTTAAACTATGACAGAGGCTACTTGAGCTGAGTCATATCCTACTCGCGCAACTGTACAGGCTGATGTGTGACACAAGTAAACAAAGAATAGTTCCCATCTCGACCACCGGCAATCATTTCGTGAAAGGCTAATACGATGCAAGCGGCAGCCGGACTCTCTGTATAAAAGGACAACGTGCGGAAAATCTGCCCCCACATAAAACTGCAAGACTCCGAAATCATGCGGCGAATCTCTGATATAAATCAATCGGAAGTAGCGAGTACCATACATGTTGGCAGGGACAGCCCTGACTGCCCAGGCACTCGAAGCCAGTCGCACGACCGCCTGGATATACGCCCCGCCTCGCTACTATTCCGAGTACCACAGGGATGTCCAGGTCCTCCAGCCGTCATGCCTGCGTAGCAGGATGTCAGGTACGATTTCGGATCCTTGCAGTTCAATCAGGCGGCTGATTTTCCGCACGTTGTCCTCTTATAGTTTCAAGAAAGGTTTCCACCTGTCTTACCTCATACTTCCCTCGTTAGCACGACAGTAAAAGTGATAGGCTACAGTAATTCGAAGCAGAAATATGTAAATACAACTTTAAATAAGGTATGAAGACTACACCATTTTATTTTTAGCCTATTTTCATTTTATGAAAATATAGGCTTATGAAATCACCTTTTGTCCGAGTGTCTGTGTGTGCGTGTGTGTGTGATTCGTGTATATATCCCCCTAATAACTTCTAAACGGCTGGAGCGATTTCAATGAAACTCGGTAAGATCATAGCACCATTATGGCCGACTCCGACCGTCATGGCGTGCGTCGCTCAGAAGTGATGGGCTCCATCACAGCAACGCTGTACAGCATTTCCTGGAGCGGGTAGCTGGTGAACGATGTGTTATTTCCGCCTACAAATACAAACCGATATAAAATAAGTGAGTTAATTTATATATTTCACAGTCATACAGCATAACTTGTTGATGTATAAGGATTACATCGCGTCCAAAAACTACATTTTCTAACCACCCCGAGCAGAGAAATAGTTACCTTACAAAAATGATGACAACTTTTCTTCTTGGACACGCAAAATTTTGAAATTAATAAACCAGTTAAACAACATTCCAATGTATATTGTGTTAAAATTTGGATTCGATCTGATGACGGGTTTTTGAGATAATAATTCTTAAATGTGACGCACAGTTGAAACACGGTTAAAAACGTGCACTTTTTGTGTTCCAACTGCGACAAAAAATATTAAAATATAAATTAAAAATTCCAAACCTACATGAGCTAACGTAAAATAGAACGACGAAAATGATGATGTTATTGGATTTTATGTAGGTCTATTGGTTACTTCAACCTTCAAACTCGAGTACACATAATACTTTGGTCGACAGTAGGCCTACCTCCGTTGACCGGAAACTTATCTAATAACACGAAAAAAAAAACGCGAGTCCCGTGCGATTCCGATTTCACTGTAATAATAACGCCTCAAATTGTCGAATTATCCGCCAGCCATTTCTTTCTTTGCGTGACCAACAAATTGGACACTAAAATCAATGGATAGGGTTGGCAATAAAAACATTCTACGTATTACTAAACGCTTTTAATTGCTTTTCACTATTTACCCAAACAAATCGTAACGATCCCCATGATAACACCGACGAGTGTACGCCCAGTGGGATCCATCCTTGGCCATTATATTCTGATTTGCATACAACATGGAGCTAATCTGGATTGGCCACTGTCCGTCTCTCTCTCTACATTAAACTGTTTGTAGTTCTGATTTACATACGGTACCGAGAGCTCCAATTTTCCGTTAATTGCACTCTCACAAGGTTCAGTTGAGCTGTGTTATCGACCAGTGAGATGCACGCAAGACCCAGAACTGTCTAAAACTCGACTTCTTAATGATTTCCTCCAGCGCCGTTAAGTTTAGGGGCTGCGACAACGCGGTCATGTAGTCCCGTGTACTTTGGGTGTGTGTGTAGAATCTGTCTGATAACCGGTGTTAATTGTAATGACTGTACTAGTGTGTGTTATCTGTTTTAATTCAAGTAAGGACTGAAGACAGTATTTTCAAGTAGTTCCTAATTTCGCTACCAAATGCTACCGTCCACTACACCTAGCTGTGAACTTGGCTACTACAGAGAGTTTGTTTTATATGCGACAGGGACCTTCGCTTGCCTGCTCCCCCGCGTTGCGAGCCTGTCTCCCGCCAGACACTTTGCCGCTATGTGGCGCTGCGCAGCAGTGAGTCATTGAGTGTAGGAATTTGTACTTACGTAGTTCACAGCTGGTGCCGAAAATGTTCGTGAATCACTGCTACACATCGCTCGCACCTCTTTATGAAATTGTCATTTACTCTCTGAAGTTCCTCAGCACTGATTGACTGTATTTCAGCTGTAATATAGTCTTTAAGCTCATTTCTAGTGTGAGGGTTTCTCGCATACACTCTACTTTTAAGCGTCCCCACAGATTAAAGTCACATGGTGATAAGTCTTGGCTTCGCGGGGGCCACACGGTCCGACTTATAATCCCAGTCTCGAAAATGCGACGCAATTTTGTCATGGATGCTTCGTCAGTGTGACCAGTGGCAGAATCTTGTTGAAAATAAGTTGACAATCGCTCTCCCTAAATCAGTTCGTCAACAAATTGGTCAAGGATCACATTCAAGTACAAATTCCTATACTCAATGACTCAGTGCTGCACAAGCGCCGCATTGCGGGAAAGTGCCTGGCGGGAGACAGGCTCGCAACGCGGGCGAGCGGGCAAGCGAAGGTCCCCGTCGCATATAAAACAAACTGTCTGTACTAGATGCCATCGCCCGGTGACGAACTTTGGAACATAACATGGGATAGTGGTCTCTATATTAACCACCTGTCATAAGGACAATTTATGCTTTCAAAGATGCTGATAGTTGAATCTTTCGGCCAAATTTCGGAGAATTTTGATGCCGAAGTGCTAGTATTTCAAAAAATGATATATGCCTATGTAATGTGCTGGATAAAATTTTAAACTAAAAGCATTAACAATTAAAGTGTAAAAATTATATGTCAATAAACAAATGAAAATCATAAAAATAAAATAGTTGAGAAAATAATTGTAAAAAACAATTCGAAATTAGTTAATTAATTCAATAAAATATCAAAATTAAATCTATAAGAACATAAATTGAAAATTCATCAAAATGATTTTTTTTCGTGTGGCCTCCTGAGAGGCCGAGTGCAGGTCTTTCTATTCAACGCCCGTGGGCGACCTGCGCGTCGGGATGAGAGATGGAATGGATGAAGATGAATGAAACTGGGCAAGGATGTGGAAGGAAGCGGCCGTGGCCTGTCAGAAGGTACTGTCCGCAGCATTTGCCTGGTGCTGAAAATGGGAAACCACGGAAAACCATTTCAAGGACAGCCGACGGTGGGGCTCGAACCCACGCGTCTACCGAGTCAGCAGAGAGCTTGGCCCCATGACCTAACGCAGCGCTTTAGCCCGCGTAGCCACTGCTGTCGGTAAAATGAATATAACGTACAGACATTAAAATTGTAGGAACAAAAAAAAAACATTATTAATTTTTTTTAAAGTAAATTTTACCCTCCAGGTCGGTGGTTCCCACGGAGTCAGCGAGGGAACTCACCACTACCGCCTTTCCAGGCAGTGTCTTAGAGCTGAGAACACTTGATCGGATTGGATACACCTGGGGAGGTGTGATTAGCACCTCGCCCAGGCAGCCTCACCTGCAAAGCGAACAGGGGCCTCATGAGGGATAGGAATGGAGGGGTAGATTGGGATGGATAGGCAAGGAAGAGGGAAGGAGGCGGCCGTGGCCTTACTGGAGGCACCATCCCGGCATTTGCCCGAAGACGAAGTGGAAAACCATGGAAAACCACTTCGAGGATGGCTGAGGTGGGAATCGAACCCCCCTCTACTCATTTGGACAACCTGAGGCTGAGTAGACCCCGTTCCAGTCCTCATACCACTTTTCAAATTTCGTGGCAGAGCCGAGAATCGAACCCAGGACCTCCGGGGCGGTAGCTAACCATGCTGACCGCTACGCTACGGAGGCGACAACATTATTAATAATTATAATAATTAAATTAAATTAAAATGTAAAAGCACATAAAAATAATAAAGTTGCCCTATAAAGGGTTAAGGGAATTGATCAAACCTAACCTAAAAAATTTAGCTTCACACAGGTGCAATTAGTGGAAGGTTCTATAACATGCCATAAATCTACGACATGGGACCGCCGGCTTTACTTCCCCTCCGAAGGAAGGCATACTGAGGGATTTTTAACGCTCTTAACAAATCCGATGACTTCGGCCGGGTTTGAATCCTCGACCTTGGCCATAGAAGCTCAGCATGCTACCTATTACGCCACCCGTTTAGACACAACACGTATATATTGACAGTAATAAAATAGGATTAAAGAGCAAGTAGGATATAGAAAGAAATGTTCTTAAATCTGGTTATAAGTATGGTAATGTTATATCTGTGTTGCAGGTGCACTGGGCGCAGGACGTCTCCCAGATTGGCCTGCGTCACCGTAAAAGGATGGAGAAAGAGGGAAACTAAATCAGGCGAGTAATACTTTTTTTTAAAATCCCATATTTTCTTTTTGACGTGTAACATCTTTCCACCCGGTTGCTGGATATTTTTTTATGGGAGTGATTTTGGAAAAGGGACGGAAATGTGTAAGAGGAAACATCGCATTCGGTTTACTTCAAGGTTTGGAGGCCCCATTAAAGATATTCCTACTGTAAATCATCTTCAAGTGTTTGTTCTTTGGTGTGAAAATATTAATTATATCATATTTGCTGAAAACAATTATGATTTATTAATTAAATCTCCATACTTTTGCTGTGGAATGTATATCGCATACGGTTTACTTCAAGGTTTGGAGACCCCATTAAAGATATTCAGGATTTCGCACTGGAGTTTTACAAGTAGTTATTTCAATGACCAACAGAGTTCACTGTTAACAAGGGATTTGCGCTCCCGGAAAAACTAATAGGTCATCGGCTTTTTAATATCTCGCGAACCAATAATGCTAGGGACTTGTATGAGGTGTCCTAGGACTCGGGGTGCACCCCCCGTTTCGCTATACCCCCTTAATTTAACCAAAGGACCCAAACCTAAAGGGTCATTGGCTCTTTAATATTTCGCGAACCCAATAATGCTGTATGAGGTTGGTTCGGCCACTGTCTTGGCAAACCAGTTTTGTGTTTCCCTATTTGTTTCCACTCTGTGTGGTTGTACATATATTTATTATTTGTCTTCATTGCATTTATTCATTGTCAAGTTTGTTTTGTTTATGTTGGTTAGTTGTCATGATTCATTTGTTTTGATTACATGTTGTATTCCCACTGCCGTGTTTCCAGTAGGATATTTTTGCTTAGAAGGTATTTTGGTGTTCTAAGTTGGCGACATTGATTCTTCTTTATTCTCTTTGACTTGTCTTTGAACTCTCTACTGTGATTGGCTGCTTTCAGCCTATCAGATGCCTCCTTGCTGTTTGTAGCGACCAATCACGTGTTTCTTCTTCGTTCTCTAAGTCTGCAGCCATGACGGAATGTTGTGCTTCAACGCTGGTTGTGATCTATCGACGAATATCCAGCTAATCTTTTCTATAATTGGTGCTATCTTCATAGTAACCGTGCTTAGCAATCATGTCCTATGCACATGATTCATATTTTGTTAGGGCAGTGACATTATGGTGATTTTCGGTCTCATCAAACCATGCTTGATGTTGCTACGCGCCATGTCGACGAATTCTTCAATCCGCGGCGTCGGATAGTTTGTTGTAATGTGTTTACTTCCATCTTCATCTACTGCCTAACAATTTGTCTTCACGCGTATGAATAATGATGTTGCTTCGTGTGATAAGTAATTCATCGTTTGTCTGGAAGCATGTGCCACAAGGCCAGGCACCATCACTAAATGGAGGTTGACGCTAGGCTAAACTGCTTTACTATTGTGACAATGCCGTGCGATTGGCATATCCCGGTATTTGTATGACAGCAACTACTTTGACTTCCTGCGTTTCACACATAATTTGTTTGATTAACAATTCATTTTTTGGGTTTATGGTATCGGCGCATCACTGTAAGTCAGTCCTGGTTCGACGACACATTCTCGTTCCATGCGACCTGTTTATTTATTATTTGTTGCAACTCCACTTGTGTTGCAAATTCAAACTATATCATTCTTTGGAACCGCCGTGTATTGCATGCCGTTCTATGATGTACTGATCTGCAGCTACGTTCAAGACAATATATGTGTTTTAGGCTCAAGACTTAACGTGTGTTAACTCCATGCGAGTGCTTCTTCAATTGTGTAAATTTGTGCCAGTGTTTCTCATATGTTTATGTGCCACCTTTGAGTATTTGTTTTATGTGCCACCTTTGAGTATTTGTTTTATGTGCCACCTATTTGATAATATATCTTATTATTAGTTATTGGTGATGTTGTGTCCTTTATGCCTTCCTGGACCTCCTTATTTGGTGACAATAATATTGTCTGGTCCTCCACATGTTTGCTAAATTGTCATGCGACCTTTGTAAAGTCAACCCTTTTATCATTACATCTTTGTCTAATGCTTTGGCCAACAAACCCATATATATATGTCCACTATTACCAGAATACTCTTGGTGGGTTGTTGACTTCCCGCGTTGGCCATTACAGAGGTGTTGTAGGACTCGGGGTGACGCCCCTTTTTTTTATGATTTTGTGATTTGCAGAGATGGGTAAATCCAGAGCAGAATATATGCGAAATTATCGACAAAAGAAACGTGAGAAAAAATTAAAAACTGGAGGTGTAGGCTACAGCCGAAAAATATTGACTTCACTTTTGGCTATATTTCATCTCAATTTCATAGTAGGATAACATGTTAGATGTTACACATCATATGCGACTACTGTAAGGCTAGTATTTTTTAAACTTATGAATTCAACTTTTGTCTGTGTGTATGTGTGTAACGTATAACTTTTGATCGACTGGGCAGATGAACATTTTCTTGTAGGTTACCTCCAACTCCGGACACCTCAACTGTGCTCTTCAAATTTCCATTATATTCACGAATCCAACATGGTGGCCACGAGAAATAATTCACCTGTAGTCCTACTCAATATTTTCGAAGCTATTGGAGCAATCAAACTGACATTTTGTATGGTGCTACGACTAACGTATTTAGTAAGTTAATATAAGTGACTTTTTAAATCCTGACGGACACTAAAACAACATGGCGGCCACGCAAAGTTCAAGCATTTCAATGATTTTTCTGGCGATCCGAGCACGACAGTGAGTCTTTGTTTATAAATATTAGAAGAAAGTTCTCAGTGCTAAGGCCTTCAGTGGCGTAGTCGGTAGCATGCTGAACTGCTATGCCCAAGGTCGCGGGTTCAAACTCAGACGAAATCGACGGATTTTTAAGAGCGTTAAAATTCTTCAGTATGCCTTCCTTCGGAGGGGAAATAAAGCCGGTGGGCCCATGTCATAGATTTATGGCATGTTAAAGAACCTACCACTGAAATTGGTGGTGTGTGGCTGGATCGGTAACGCCCTATAAAGTTCCAACGTTCGCCGCTAGGTGTCAGTGACAGTGGCACCTGGTAGCCAAAGTTGGAACTACTTGAAATTGAACTTTCATTCAATTCATATCTTATTATTTCCTCTCGTGAAGTTGGCGTCGGGAAGGGCAACCGGCCGTGGAAGCTATCAGGCACCTGGTTCATCGCATCTCATCCAATAGTCTATTAGGCTAGTAGTAGCTCTTCAGTTGGTCAACGCTCGCCACGGTGGGTGAGTGGTTATCGTGTCGGACTACCAACCCCCCCCCCCAAAGCTTGCAGGTTCGCTCCTGGCCGTGGTAAGTGTTTTTTTTTTTGAGAGGCGCGCATGTCGTGCGTTGTTGGCATGTTAAAGAACCGATTTGAATTTAGTACGCCGTGCTCATAGTGGCAAAATTCATCTCGGGATTTTCCGCCAAGACAAAAAAGGTCCTCCTTTCACTACTAGATGGCGCTATAGTGTCAAGCATCTTAGATCGAAGGCCCTACGATATTGTTATTATTGTTGGTCAACACGAGTGCGTCCTATTCGATTGGGCGGAGAGTTGTCAATTAATTTCCTAGCGTCCGGAATTATTATTGTGTAATTAGTGTTCACTATATTTCCGTCATCAGCTAAACGTTGTAAGTTCTAAGAGTGATAGTTCCTTATCCAAGTGACTTGGAAATTGCAGCTTCGCGTGTTCACCTTCGCGTTCGAGAAAAAAGGGGATGATCGATAGCTCTGCATGCTGAACAAGGGAGGATTGGTATATCATAAGACATATTATGTTGACCTTCGCTTATAGAACTCTCATGCCACGCCGGTGAGTCATGGTTCAATCCATATTCCTTTTCCTGCAATTTTGCCGATGCGATTTTTCTTCTAAACCTGAGATATTTGGTGGTAAGTATTTCGCTGTCCCCAGAGACTCAACTATTGCCCTTTCACGAATTGATTGCCGGCGGTCGAGATGGGAACTATTCGTCACCCGGTTCATGAGGGAGAGTGGTTACTATTTTAAGTTTTAATGTAAGTTAAGACTTTTAATTCAGGTTTAGTCTGTTTTATGTTTTTTATTGCGTTCGTCTATTTTATTGTTCACTAAGCCTTATTTGTTTTATTGTTTTTTACCATCCCCCTTTTACCATTTTTAGCCTATTTTCAATTTTGAAAAAATAGGCTTATGAGATCACCTTCTGTCCGTGTGGGTGTACGTGTGTGTGTGTGTGAGGTGTGTGTGTGTGTGTGTGTGTGTGTGTGTGTGTGTGAGGTGTGTGTGTGTGTGTCCCTAATAAAATCTAAACGGCTGGAGTGATTTCAATGAAACTCGGTAAGTTCATAGCACTATTCCCGGCGATCTCGACCGTGCCCTTCAAATTTTGTTACGTCTCACCAATCCAACATGGCGGCTGTGCGAAATATTTCACTAGCATTCAATATCTCCGAAACTATTACCGATGTCGCCCTGAAATTGTGTACGGTGATAAAGGGCACCACTAGAAGTTCGCCTATGAGACTTTTAAAAACCTGGTGACTACAAAACCAACATGGCGGTCAAGCGAAATTGAGACTTTTAAATAGACATTTCTCGCGATTTAACTATCCAAACGTAATGAAACTTGGTACAGCAAAGGTTTATACACATTGTGATGCACTGCAGTCTAATTTAGTTCAATTGTTTACATAACCTCAAAATGGCGGCTGTGCGAAATATTTCACTGACATTCTATATCTCCGAAACTATTACAGATATCACCCTGCAATCTTGTACGGTGATAAAGGGTACTGATACAAGTTTACCTATGTATATTTCATAAACCTGTAAAGTACAAAACGAACATGGCGACCAAGCGAATTTGAAATATTTTAATAGACTTTTCTCGTGATTTAACTCTCTGAGCGCAGTGAAATGTGGTACAGTAAATGATTTTGCAGATTGTAATGCACTGCCATCTAATTTAATTCAATTGTTTACATAACCTCAAGATGGCGGCTGTGCGAAATTTTAATATTAAGTTTTTATTTCTTGTGTCGTAATCATGCGATCGAAGTGAAAGTTTGAATAATGAAGCAAGGCAATAATTGTCCTTGAATGGTACATAACTCTATGGCCTATACATATAACAATCCTAAATGGCGAGCTTCCGAAATATTTAGACGGTTCTCAATATCTATGAATATTTTACAGCAACCAAACTGATTTTCTTTTATGTTCATAGAGACTATGAACATATGTTCGCGTATAGGACTTTCAGTAACCTGGTGAGCACAAATCCAACATGGCGGCGACGCGAAGTATAAATATTTAAATGGACGTTTCTCGCGAATTAACTATCCGAGTGCCGTGAAACGTTGCACCTTAAATGCTAATACAAAGGTTGATCCACTGGCATGTAATTTATTTCAATTGTTTGCATAATCACAAGATGGCTGGTTTGCGTACTTTTAAAATCTCGTTTTTACTTCTTGTGTTCTAATCATGCGATTGAAGTTTGAATACCACACGTACACAATAATCTTAATGTAATAGTACAAAAATAAAAATCCATCCTGGCGACCATATGAAATATTTAGACGGTTCTCAATATCTACGAATCTGTTACAGCAATTAAACTGAAATTTTGTATGTTGATAAAGACAATTAACATGAGCAGGATATATGAAAATAGGATCTATAGTTCTTCACGGAACTACTTGTTATTCAAATAAGGCATAATTGTTGGGGCTCGTCTGTATTATCTAAACCGTTTTCGTTTCATCCATGGCAGTGAGCTGTATCCTTTCATTTCATACCATTTCATTTCATTAGGGGCCGATAACCTAGATGTTATGCCACTTAAAACAATAATTATCATCATCATTGTTTAATTTGTCACACGTCAGGCTGCTTCGTTGACAGGTACAGTTGCGCGAGTGGGATATGACCCAGCTCCAGTAGCCTCAGTCATTGTTTATGTGTCCATGGTGACATGAGCTCCTGTGACGCGCAATGCTGCTTGACTTATGAGCACAATGCACTCTGCCATCGCTGTGTTCCCCGCTTCGCCCCGCTAAAATAAACAAAGAAACACTGGCGTGGGTTGACGCCCTTTCTCATGTCCTTCTCCCCCAGGGCCGGTCGTAGGCTCCGTCAAGAAATTTCATTCTGGTCTGAGGGCTGGAATGGGGTTCACTCAGCCTCGTGAGGAAAAACCGAAAAGAAGTGGGTCTCAGTCAATCTGGAAGTGGCTTTCCCTGGTTTCCCACTTCATCCAGGTAAATGCTGGGATAGTTCCTAACTCAAGATCACGGTCGCCTCTTTCCCAATCTTCACCTGAAATACCATTAGAGATACCACAATAACAACATGTTATCAGACAAATTATATATAGCCTATACTCAAGTACACGGGGCTAAATGACCACGATGTCTAAGTCACTCAAATCAAAACAACATCAGTCATATTCGAAGTGATTTTCCGTGATATCCTACCTCCTCCAAGGGAACGCCGGGATGGTACCTAAATTAACCAACCCCGAGAGCTTCCTGAGCTGGGTCCGGTTTTTCTCCTTCTTCCATTGTCTTTGGGGCGGTCCCTCTCCTCTTTTCATTTCCTGGCTCTCCTTCCTTCCAAGTCCCTTAATTCTCAATCTTTGAGGGTTGTGGTCATTTCCGTTTCTCCTGTCTTTTGTTTCCCTTATTCTTATTAGCCTACTTTTCACATTTTGCAAAAATGAGGAAAAAGACTTATGAGATCGATACGGGAAAATGTCTGTCCCCCCCCCCCTATCAACTCCTAAACGGCTGCAGAAATCGAAACCAAATTTAGTATGAGTAAAGATGTATACCGGAATATCTCACGTCCATATTTGAAAATGACGTCTGTGCTACCAACTGCTGAAAAAATGCACTAGAAATTTGAGCTCCATGTTGGATATCTTGGAAGGTATGTGTGGGAGCTATTCCAAAATTGGCACACATGTAGATAACACTATTTCAATTTAATTTCCAGGAGGCCATATATGACAGTGTTGCCAAAATAACTTTAAGCCTTCTGATAGGTTCAATTTTTAAATGCCTATAACTTGTACACTATCAATTGGATTTCAACCAAATTTCGTATGTGCTATGTGTAACATAACAGATATGACTATAAGCATTCTTAAGAGCAATTAGGGCTGCCAACTGTTAATAAATGCTGTCTATATTTTTTTAACCTAATAATATCAATATATCAGGAAGTATGCAAGCCAACAGCCCTATACTTTGCACACGTATAGCACCTGACACTCTAGATTAATTTGGAGTAATTAATATAATTCAGTGCTGCCAACATGATTCTATGCCTGCTGATAGGTCCAATTTTAAAATACATGTAACTTCTATACTATCAAATGGACTTCATCCAAAATTGGCACAACAAGATACCATAATATTTAAGATTACTTCTGACCAGCACACGCTTGACATTGTTGCCAACATGCTTTTACGCGTGCTGATACATCCAATGTCTAACTGCATGTAACGTCCATCGGACTTCAACCATTTTTTTAAATTCTGTACCTTAAGAGATGGAACTAAGAATATATTCAGTCACCAGGGCTGCCAACTGTAATGCTCTATTAGGCTACATTATACCAGGTATATTTCTAACTAATTAGACATTTCGATATTACCAACTTAATTTCGTCATTATTCTAGATAGGTGCATATACTGTAGATTAATCATTGGCATGAAACTTCATTTTAAGAAAAGTAGGCTTTTTAGTTCGTAGGCTTTTTAGTTCGTCACGGAACTTCTTATTTTTGTTTTCCTTCCTCTTCTAGTTTGTAAGTATGTAGTATCTGGCACTAAACTAAGCACCCAATTATGAAAATCACTCAGAATATAATCTTTGCTCCGTCATAGTACGTACGGTAAATATTACAATGGCATGAACGTATGAGCAATGACTGTGTATAGGTTACGTGAGCTATGTAGCCTACAGTATATTGATTTATCTCGGAACAAGGCCTCAAGTGTTGTTTTGACCCGTACCAGCGACTCCTCTTTCTCACGCGACCATTATAGTCTACTATACACATATCTATCGATCTAAACGTAGACTGACAAGTCCAGCCAATGGACGGTTTGTCACATACGAATTGGTTTTCAGACTTGAGGAACTCTGTGTTGGTGTAGGTTGTCATTGTTCGGGGCCTTGCAGAACAAGAATGACCCTATGGCTAGAGCGTCTGGGTTCGGGTTTGTTAGTTCCTCCCTTGCTGCATCGCGTGAACCTTCCCACATTGGCAACCTAGCTTTTTCAGCAGTGGTTCTAAGTTCCTTTGATGTTCTAAGGAAACTCTTCCTCGACTTCAGTCGTTGCGGTTGTGGTTCGTGTCCATATAGAGGATGAGTTCTTTCATGCTCCACTGTCTTTCGTTCCTTGTTCGCAGCTATTTCTCTTCGAACAGGGGGTGGTGCTATTCCTGCGAGGAGATAAAGCCATTCGACTGGAGTTGATTTCAAGCAACCTGTTATAATCCTGCAGGTATCGTTGAGAGCTACATCCACCTGTTTGGCATGTGTTGAATTATACCAAACAGGAGAAGCATACTCTGCTGCAGAATAGCATAGTGCCATTGCAGAAGTTCGGATCGTTTCAGGTTGACTACCCCACTGTGATCCAGCCAGTTTGCGTAGGAGATTGTTCCTGGAAGAAACTTTCGACTGGAGTTCATGCAGTGGTCCTTGAAAGTAAGAGATCTGTCACGTGTCACTCCTATATATTTTGGAGTCTCACAGTGTTCCAGTTCGACCCCTGACCATGCGATCTTTAACTTGCGAGTAGCTTCCCTATTTCTCAAATGGAAAGCACACACTTGTGTCTTTGAGGGGTTTGGCTTGAGCGGGTTTGTGTTGTAGAATCTGGAAAGATCTTTAAGGGCATTCGTGAGGGTGTTCTCCACTGATTCAAAATCTGCGCTCTGAGTGGCTAGAGCAAGGTCATCAGCATACAGGAAACTTCTGCTGTTCGGGGCTATAGGTTGGTCGATTGTGTATATATTGAACAGGATTGGAGCCAGTACACTTCCTTGCGGGAGGCCGTTTTTCTGTAGTCTCCATCGACTACGCTGTCCTTGAAAGTCGACGAAGAACCTGCGATTTTGCAAAAGAGTGGCGATGAGCCTGGTTAGGCAAAAAGCCTTGGTGAGGTTGTAGAACTTGACTAGTAGTAGCTGATGGTTGACAGTATCATACGCTGCTGATAAGTCGACAAATACCACTCCTGTCACCTTACGAGCTTCAAACCCATCTTCTATAAACTGTGTAAGATTTAGCAGTTGTCCAGTACAGCTTTTACGAGGGCGAAATCCAGATTTCTGAGGTGTAAGTAAGGGGTCAATTTGCGATTAGAGTGTAGGACATTTACCAAGCGAGGAACGAGATCACATTTAAGAGGTGTACAGGAGTACCTACTAGCGATAGCTTAATACAGGTCATAGATGGGACAAGATTCAAGTAAAGGGATATCTCTGGGGAGGGGTTAAACCCTAACCTCCCTCCCCGATCGGTACGCCATTGGGTATATGGTAAGGGAATTGTTAACAATGGTAGAGCCAGGAATCAAACCCGGATCTCACAGTCGACAGCCAATTATGCTAGTCACTACACCACGAGGTGCTCTGAAATGGCAGTAAGTTTCTTTGAGTTTTGCGTTCTCTTGGAATGCTGGTGCAAAAATGCTACAGGCTTGCGACATCGTAGAGTGCCACACGCACTAAAGTATTTGTAGAGTTTGTCTCATAACCTATGCCTTTGTGGTGCCAAATGTGTGTATTTGTAATTGAGGCTTAGGTTGGGAAGGAGGCGGTCGTGGCATTCAGTTAGGAAATATCCCGGTATTTGTCAAGAGTAGAAGTGGGAAACCACGAAAAACCACTTCTCGTAGGATGGCTGAGTGAGTCCCGTTCCAATCCTCAGACTAGAATTATATTTCTTGGCTTATTCAGGACCATTGATATTGGATGCTCAGTACGTACGGCCTACGCCGAGACCACAAAAGGTGGCCTACCACCAGGCAAATGCTGAGATGGTTCCTTCTAACCCACGAGGACTGGCGCAAGGGAATTTTTGACCCGCGGCTTTAATAATGCTCTATATTTTCGTTTTGGTCAGCCCTTATTTCTTGTCACTTACAATACCTTCCTTCCTAGCCTTCAACTTCACCCTGCAAAAGAAACATGTCCATAGTTTTTTGAACACCCAAGTTATTTCTATATTATTTACGGTCGGGTCAGATTTACCCATGGCGCCAGTCCACACGTGACAATTTTTGGCTTACGTTAGTCGAGACAATCTGTAAAAAATAAGGGGAAAATGCAACTATTTTGGTTCAGCACAATCTCATAGCTCACGTTCTTGTTGATCCATATTTAGGGACAAGGGACACCTTGGTCATCAGCTCCTTTGTTAAAAAATGAAGATGACTGCTTTATCGGCACTATCAAGGCCAATGATACTGTTACGAACATTACTGCTAATTTTCTCTATGTTAAATTTGAAAAATATAAATAAACCTCAATTTTATATTGGGAATAGTTCATAGGAAGACACCAGGAGTAAAGTTACTTCATTAAAATAGGTACGACTACGACAAAAAGGGAGTGACACACTATGGGTCACAATGACCCGGCGTCAGTCCTCGTGATATATTATTTCCACGCTGGTTCTCAAGGGTCCATGGCCGATTTCCTTCCAAGCTCTCTACCATGACCCGTCCTGAAGATACAATAAATGAGCCTTAGTTTCATTAGGCCCTATAAGAATTATTTTCTATGGCAAAGGAAAGAAGCTTGTTTTCTGTAGCTCTTTTATGAAGACGTCACACACATCCAGAGTCCAAACCAGGAGAATTGATCGTAAGCTATTAAAATGTTAACGGTGCGGCCAGGAATCAAACTTGGGACTTCGGGCTAACTACCAATTAGCCACGGGACTGGACCATTAAGCGGGAATCTAACCAGGTTCGTCTCGCTCACAGATTACCTACTAGTGTCGCTGCACCACTACGCTTGTGAATCTGTGGCAGCATCATTTCAAGAACCATAGCAGAGTTGACACCAGATGTCGGCAGCATCTTCACGCACTCGTGTGAGGTTGCTGACAGAGTTACATCAGTCACCACGAGATGGCAGCAGCTCAAACACTCCAACATCGCGATAATGCGTTGCGTACACTGTTCATTTCCGGGGCAGGAGACGTAGTTCGAATCCAGCTACTACAGTGCAAAGGCCCTAATGAAACAACAACAACAACAACACACACAACCCTCAACGTTTGAGTTTGTTAATTCAATCCGTATAAATCAGAAATCTCTATGGACATCAAGTTGGCAGGTGAAAAGCTAAAGGAAGATGGAGACTTCTGTTACTTAGGAAGCAAAATAGCCAGTGATGGACGAAGCAAAGAGGATATAAAAAGTAGGTTGGCTCAGGCAAGGAAAGCATTTCTACAGAAAAGGAGTCTGTTGACATCGAATATAGATTTAGGTATTGGTGGTGATGATAATTGTTGTTTTAAGGGGCCAAACATCGAGGTTATCGGCCCCTAATGAAATGAAATGGCGTGAAATGAAAGGATGTAGATAAGAAACAGCTCACTGCCATGGATGAAACGAAAATGGTGTTTATAAAACAGACAGTGAGCCCCAAAAATTATGCCTTATTTGAATAAAAAGAATAAAAGACGGATGGTAAAAAGGATAAAACAAATAAGGCATAGTGAACAATAAAATAGATGAACACAATAAAAAAAACAAGAAGCAGATTTAACCTGAATTAAAAGTCGTAACTACACATTAAAACTTTAAAAAGTAACGACTCTCCCTCATGAACCGGATGACGAGGTCAGCTGACGGCCCGTCATCACGGAGAATAAGGGAGAGGGTGTTAGGCAGTTTAAGAGTCCTTCGCAGATCGGCCAGATCCACACACTCCAAGAGAAGGTGTGCCACTCTTAGGTGGGCACCGCAAGTACACACAGGAGGATCTTCTCTCTTTAGCAAGTGGGAGTGCTTAGCAATCCCAAGGCCGATCCGGAGTCGACAGAGTACCACTGCTTCCTTCCGAAGAGATTTCCACACCTTCGTTGTCTCCTTGATGCCTCTCAGTTTGTTGGGTGGAGGCGTGGCACGCCATGCTTCCTCCCAATGCGACAGGATCGAATGCCGCAACTGAGAGCGCACATCACTAGCAGGCACCTTTTACGGTAGCGAGGGCAGTGCGACTGCCTCTTTCGCCGCCTGATCAGCAAGCTCGTTTCCCACAATACCCATGTGGCTAGGAAGCCACACAAAGGTCACCCCGGTTCCAGCGATACACGAACTGACGAGCAGGTCGGGCACACGCTGGACCAACGGGTGCTTCGGGAAACACACATCGAGCGCTTGCAGCGCACTCAGAGAGTCAGTTCACATCAGAAAGTGCTGGTGATCGTCTGATAACGTGTACCACAGAGCCTCTAAGATGGCATAGAGCTCCGCTGTGTACACGCCACAGGCCTCGGGAAGTGAAAGTAGAAATCGACGATCCTCAACCACAAATGCACAGCCTACTTTCTCGTTTACCCTCGAACCGTCCGTGAACAGAAGCCCTGATCCGGGATACCGGCTCACCACGGACTGGAACAGCCTCCGATGGACGGAGGAGTCCGTGTCCGACTTGGGGCTGGTGTGCAGATCCAGGATGATATCAGGGCGAGAGACCATCCACGGAGGGGCCTTGCTAGGTACTCGGACGATACAGGAGACAGAGAAATCGGAACTAACGGTATAAGTCATCCAAGCGAATCCCCGCCGGCCGAGTGGCTCGGGTGAGCGCATCATACAGCTGGCGATTCGGATTGGAAAACAAACATGCATAGCTTGGATGAAGTGGCATCTGTCGAATAGTTGCAGCATAGGTCAGCAGTACTTGTTGGCGCCTCTGGTGTAAAGGAGGTACGCCAGCCTCGGCGAGCAAGCTGACGACTGGGTTCGTCCGAAAGGCACCCGTCGCCAGCCTCACACCGCCGTGGTGGACACTGTCCAGTTTAACAAGCACTGACTTACGGGCCGAAATATATGCTACACTGCCATAATCTAACCTAGATAAAATCAGTGCCTTATAAAAACGTAGGAGCACCGCGCGGTCCGACCCCCATGATGTGCCGCTAAGAAACCGCAACATGTTGAGTTTCTTAGCACAGGCAGTTTTCAAACACCGCACGTGTGGTTCCCACGTCAAATTCTGGTCGAAAAGGAGCCCAAGGAACCGGTACGTAGCAACAACAGGCAAAGCTACATTGCCCAGATAAAGCTCAGGATCAGGATGGAGAGTGCGCTTTCGGCAGAAATGGACAATTGAGGACTTAGCGGTTGAGAATCGAAAGCCATGCTCTGGTGTCCAGCGTTCCACTCGCCGAATAGCTTGTTGTAGCTGTCGTTCAGCGACCGCCACATTTTGCGCACTATAATGTAGAGCGAAGTCGTCTACATATAGCGACGGTACCACTGCTGGACCAGCAGCAGCGACTACACCGTTTATGGCAATCGCAAATAATGTTACGCTAAGCACCGATCCCTGGGGGAATATGTTCCCCCTATTCGGACACGGAATAGGTGAAGGGACAGAAAATTCGCAATAAAAACTGGCAAGTTACCTCGGAATTTCCATTGATGCAGGGTAGAGAGGATGCCGTAACGCCAAGTGGTGTCATAGGCCTTCTCGAGGTCAAAAAAATCAGCGACTAGGTGCTGTCTCCGGAGAAAAGCGTCCTGTATGGCGGTCTCGAGGCGTACCAGATGGTCGTTGGTACACCGAGACGCCATGAATCCACACTGGTATTCAGACAGGAGTCCTCGCTTCTCCAGGACCCACACCAGGCGCCGATTGACCATCCTCTCAAAGAGCTTGCACAGACCGTTAGTGAGACAAATAAGTCTGTAACTCCCTGTCAAATTGGGATCCTTATCGAGCTTCAGGATAGGTATCATTATACCTTCCTGCCATTGCGCTGGAAACACACCTTCCAATCAGATACGATTAAACACCCTGAGCAAATAACGAATGCTCTCTACCTACGACTGGGGAACGACACGGGCTTCTGGTTCAGAAGTGTAAGAACGATCGGGAAATGGTCACTATCACAGAGGTCGTCGTGTACATACCAACCAAATAGGGGGACCAGCGCACGGCTACACACACTCAAGTCAATGTGTGAATACGTGCCGTGCGCTAAGCTAAAATGTGCAGCTTCCCCTGTATTTAATAGAGATAAATCCAACCCCTGAATTAAGCCCTCCACGTCCCTTACTCTGGGGCAGGAAGATGGTGATCCCCATTGGGGGTGATGCGAGTTGAAATCACCCACGATAAGGAAAGGGACTGGAAGTTGATCAACAAGATCAAAGACGTCATTAATATCCAGGGGTTGGTTCGGTGGAAGGTACACTTTACAAACAGTTGTCATAGCAGGCAATGACACGCGAACTGCAATAGCTTCCAGAGGAGTGGCGAGTGGAAACTCTTCACTATAGCAGTCAGAGCGAACGAAGGTACAAACGCCCCCCGGAAGCCCGGGCGGCGTCTTGTCGCTCTTTAGAG
This sequence comes from Meconema thalassinum, assembly GCA_946902985.2. Lineage (NCBI taxonomy): Eukaryota > Metazoa > Arthropoda > Insecta > Orthoptera > Tettigoniidae > Meconema > Meconema thalassinum. The sequence goes on from OX336392.1 coordinate 17,834,013, forward strand.
TATAGTCTGAAACCTCTCAGAACAGTCTCGTGATCAGGTCTGAGGTTTGTTTCCTGTAGGCAGACTATACTCGCTGCGTATTGTGCAATGAGCTGACGGAACTCTGTCAAATTCCTGTCATAACTGTTACAATAACACTGTAACAGTGTCATAGTGTGCACTTATAAACTAGGGAACAAGTTGGAGCAGCAAGCTTCAACTTATCCTCTGGAGGATCTTCACCCACTACGTCGACTATAATCTCCATGTCCTCAGGCGAGGTCGTGGAGTGAATCGACTCAGCGGAAGATTTCCTGGACGCAATTTGGCGGCGGGGGGATCTCCGTGGGGAGCGCGAAGATCTGGGGAACAAAACGTCCCCAGGCGCAGAAGCATCCGCAGGTGGTGGGGCGGATGGCTTCCCCTTCTTTGGAGGAAAAAGGGAACGCGTAGTGCGGGCTCCCTTCTTCCCCGCCTCTTTCAGATATTTAGGCGGGTCAGGAGACTTATTCCTGACCCTGGTCGACGATGCCGCCTCCGCCGGCTTTGGCGCGGCTTTCGCCGACCGTTTGGGTGGGGAGGAAGTTGAAGTGGGGAGTAAGCCTTCAACTTCCTCCCCTGCTCTGCGGGCGGAGCAGCCTTCGCTCGCACAGCCTTCTTTGGGGCCGAAGGTGGGGTTGAAGTCACCTTCGGGCTCTCTTTCCGATTCTGGGGTGTAGATACAGATGTAGATGGCGGTGGTACATTAGAAGGCTTCACAGCTGAGACAAAAGATTAGGTAGCCGGGACCAAATTGGGTATTATGACTCTATAATCAATCTTTGGAGAAGGCGAAATCGTGGTATGGTACTTCTTGCGGGCCTCCTGGTAGGTGAGACCATCCAGGGTTTTGATCTCCTGGATTTTCTTCTCACTCTGGAAGACAGGGCAGTTCCTGTCCCGAGGAGAATGAAATCCAGGGCAATTAGTGCACTGATATGGTGTGGTGCACTCTTCCGCTTCGTGGGCTTGAGCATCAGGCTAACTTGTGCCCGAACTTCTGGCACTTCTAACACCTCATTGGTGGAGGGATATAAGGCCGTACGTCACAACGGTAACTTGTAACCTTGACTTTCTCCGGGAGCACCGAAAGCTCAAAGGAAATAATGAAAGCACCAGTATCCACGATTTGACCATTGACCTTGCGCGTGATGCGCCGGACATCAGTCACGTGACGGTGCTGCATATCCTCCTTGAGCTCTTCGTCAGTGTTCAGAATCAGGTCCCGGTGGAAAATAACTCCTCGGACCAGATTCAGAGACGTGTGCTTTTCCACTTTGACAGGGATATCGCCAAAGTGGTCACATTTCAGAAGTTGTTCAACCTGCTCACCAGTCCTAGTCGTGAGCAACAAGCTACCTTTTCTCATCTTTTGTACCTTCTCAAGCTCGCCATAGACCCCTTCTATGTGGCGAGAAAACAAAATAGACTTTACCATCTTTAAATCACCCCCATCCGTTCTGGTTGCAACCAGAAACTTGGGAGTGTTAGCACCCATATTCTCACGAACAGACTGTTACCAGGGGGTTGATCCCCGTAGAGAATCAAAAGTTAAAGACTTGGGTGGCGGACCACCCTGTTGGGAGATATTCCTTTTCTGTCCCATGGCCATTGCATCCTCCCTGAATGCCAACGACTCCAATCACGGGCTGTCTCTGTAGGTGCTACCCAGCCAAGGCAAGGCCCGCCTAGCTTGGAAGGCAATGCCCGGGGGTCCGATGTTTGACATGCCATACAGGCATGTACCCCTTGGCATATACTAGAGAGTTTTCCAGCACAGGCATGCAGCTGTGCGGGGACCTGCGTTGTCAGGCGGATACTACTGCATGGGTACATGGCGCACCCACCTGTCGGTGTGGCCAGACCGAACAGGCTCTCGAGCGTAGTCGCACACTTAGGTGGCCCTTCCCCTGACAGCACGCACATATAATTTTGAGTGTCAGACCTCAAAAACATGAACGGAAAAGGCGTGGGATATAACCTAATGAGAGTTATATCGCACAAAGTGGGGCGTTTAGAGCTGGCTGTCAAACCCGTAGAGGGGACCTGGGCCAAGAAACTCTTTTCGTCGCCTTCTACGACTGGCAGGGTATACCTGTGAGTGTATTCCATCCCTCCCACCCACGGGAGGTCCAATTCGCAAGACAAGCCGGAAACCTAAAAGAATAGCCAAGGTCGCCCCTTTTAATAATAATAATAATGTTATTGGTTTTACGTCCCTTTTAACTACACTGGCTTTTAGAGACGCTGGGGTGCCGGAATTTTGCCCCGAAGGGGATCTTTAGCGTGCCAGTAAATCTACTGACACGGCTCCCTCGCATTTGCGCACTCTCAAATGCCAGCTGACTGCGCCAGGTTTCGAACCTGCAACCTTGGGCTCAGCAAGCGAGAACGTTACCCCTGAGCCACGCAGTCGCCCCTTTTAGTCGCCTCGTACGACAGGCAGGGGATACCGTGGGTGTATTCTAAACCCCCCACCCACAGGGGGGATTTAGGTATTAGAAAGTCATTTTTAAAGCCTTTGTATAGTGCGTGGCGCTCTATGGAAGTGAAACTTGGACTATTGGTGCAGCAGAAAAGAGGAGAATTGAAGCGTTTGAAATGTGGTGTTACAGGAGAATGATGAAGATCAGATGGGTAGATAGGGTTACAAACGAAGAGGTATTAAGACGAGTGGGAGAGGAGAGATGTTTGTAGTGACTGCTAATGAAGAGAAGAGGTAGGTTGGTAGGACACATACTAAGACACCCAGGAATAGCAAGCTTAGTTATGGAAGGAAGGGTCAAGGACAAGAACTTTAGGGGTAGACCAAGGTTAGAATATGTTAAACAGATTGCCTTGGATGTAGGGTGTGGTAGCTATGTAGAGATGAAACGATTTGCTCAGGACAGGGAGGCGTGGAACGCTGCATCAAACCAGTCAAAAGACCAAAGACTCAAACAACAACGTATAATTGTGTAGAGTTGAATTTTTCTAGAGTGGGAATTATCTTCGGCCAAATTTAGTAAGATGGCGGGTTCAAATCCGGCGCAAGCTGTCGGATTTTTTAAGAGCGTTAAAAATCCTTCAGTATACCTTCCTTCGGAGGGGAAGTAAAGCCGGCGGTCCCATGTCATAGATTTATGGCATGATAGAACCTTCCACTAACTACAATTGTGTGAAGCTAAATTATAGGTTATGTTTGACTAACGCTCTTAGGTTCCAACATTCGTCGCCAGGAGTCGACTGCGGTGGCATCTAGTAACAAAGTGTTGAACTAGTTGGTCGTTGACGGTGGCGTTTCGTAGCAAAAGTTGGAACTACTTGAACATCGAATGTATGAAGTTCTTGCTTGAATTTAAAAGCCATCACAATTAACACCGGTTATCAGACAGATTCTACACACACCCAAAGTACACGGGGCTACATGACTACGTTGTCGCAGCCCCTAACTGAGGAACCAACCAACCAAGTTAAGTAATACACGTGATTGAGAAGCGAGTGCCGCTGATCTTAGCAGCCCTTGTGGACAAGGAGGGGCTGACACAGCGGTGACGGAATATAGTGTCTAGCACTGACATTATGAGAACAAGGTCACGAAGAAATGCTGTTCATCCTCTAGGCCCGGGTTCCATTCCCACCTCAGCTATCCTGCAAGTGGCTTTCCGTGGTCTCCCACTTCTACTTCAAACAAATGCCGAGATGGTAACGAACATAGGGCCACGGACGCTTCCTACCCAAATCCTACTTCAATTACAAATACACACACTAGTACATTTATTTAGCGTATGGCGGTTAGTGCCGGGAATGTCCGAGGATATGTTCGGCTCGCCAGATTTTGTAGCTGCGTCTATGCTCACAAGTACCGTCGCGTGTAGATGAGATGGAATGAATGAAGATGAATAGGCTAAATAAGTTCAATTTCAAGTAGTTCCAATTTTGGCTACCATATGCCACTGACACCTAGCGTCCAACGTTGGAACTTGATGAGCTTTCCTACCGAATATAACCTACAAATTTGGCTACACACTACCAATTGTTCTTTTTCATGCCATAATTCTATGACATGGGCCCGCCGACTTTACTTACCCCCCGAAGGAAGGCATACTGAAGGATTTTAACGCTTTTAAAAATCCGACGACTTCGGGCGGGTTTCAACCCGCGATCTTGGCATAGCAGTTCAGCATGTTACCGACTACACCACCGAAGCCGCTCACTAGTAGTCTACCGAAATCATAATGACACAGTTTATCAGACATATTCGACACACACCCAAGTACATGGGGATACATGACGATGATGTCGCAAAACCCATAAACGAATCAACATGAACATCTTCCTCCTCCCCGGAACCAAGAGGCTGGATTCTACACTGGATAGAACTAAATATAGAAACCAGCAGTTATATCTGACTCAAATTTTATGATGATGATGATGATAATTGTTTTAAGGGGCCTAACATCTAGGTTATCGGCCCCTAATGGTTTGGGTGATAGTGAATGATGAGATGAGAATGTAAACTGTAACTAATACTAACTACAGACTTACATACTAGAAGAAGAAATAGTAAACAAATAAACGATAAGGCAAATAAAGGACAGGAAGAAAAGAAATGCCCTCAACCCTCGAAGAATGAGGATTGAGGGACTTGGAAGGAAGGGGAGCCATGAAAGGCAGATAGGTAAGGGAAAGAGGAGAGGCCCCGCCCCAAGGTCAGATGAAAAATGGGACAAAACGGACCCAGCTCAGCAATCCCTCTGGGTCGCCAACTTCCAAACTCACCATTCGTGAGCCCTTGAGGGTGAAGCACTATCCAGGGTGCACCAGAAGTGGTGGGGCTACATACACCCTGCCTCCTTGAAGGCCTCGTGCGAAAGAAAACGAAGGCTGACCCATCGCAGAAGGAGGGTATCAGGAAAGATGAGACAAGGGCCAGTTAATGCGGGAAAGTGAAAGACTCCCTAGGCCTCGGAAACCCTAATATCGTCGGGGTTGGAAGAGAACAAGAGTTGCCCAGAGAGGTCGACAGGAAAGAAGACGGAGAGGAGCCCGGCACAAGTAAGTGGGAGCATTGCCGTACTCAGCTGGGGTCCCGTGGTCGCCAACCCACGTCCCACAAGTTTTGATCCCCTAAGAGGGGGGCTCAGATTTTAGTTCTATGTTGTACACTATATTTCGTTGCAGTACTCGAATCTTGCCCATTAATTCAGTTTACTAAACCATAGATTATCTTCTCTCACATATTTCAGCTTGCTACAAGTTTACGCCGGCAAGACATGCATCCCACTTTATGTGCAATGAACACGAATGCAACTCAGCATTTTGCTTCATTTGAATATTGCACTGCGCTCCATTATACACACATCAAAAAAAGTTTTGCATCACCTCGGTTCCAAGAGTTCCGGAACCTTTAAATACAAAGGGAATAGAGATCAACACAAACAACATTTCAGCTCGTTTTATTGCTCATGAGACCCACACATTGCATGTTGTACCATCATACAGCTAGACTTTCAGCATTTGTGGTCCAGATTGCAGTACACACCACTACCTCTAATACCCAGTAGCACGTCCTCTTGCATTGATGCATGCCTGTATTCGTCGTGGCATACTATCCACAAGTTCATCAAGACACTGTTGGTCCAATTTGTCCCACTCCTCAACGACAATTCGGCGTAAATCTCTCAGAGTGGTTGGTGGGTCAAGACGTCCATAAACAGCCCTTTTCAACATATCCCAGGCATGTTCGATAGGGTTCATGTCTGGCGAACATGCTGGCCACTGTAGTCGAGCGATGTCGTTATCTTGAAGGAACGCATTCACAAGATGTGCACGATGAGGTCGAGAATTGTCGTCCATGAAGACAAATGCCTCTCCAATATTCTGCCGATATGGGTGCACTATGGGTCGGAGGATGTCATTCAGGTATCGTAAAGCCGTTTCGGAGCCTTCCATGACCACCAGTGGCGTACGTCGGCCCCACATAATGCCACCCCAAAACATCAGGGAACCACCACCTTGCTGCACTCGCTGGACAGTGTGTCTAAGACGTTCAGCCTGACCAGGGTGCCTCCAAACACGTCTCCGACGATTGTCTGGTTGAAGGCATATGCGACACTCATCGGTGAAGAGAACGTGATGCCAATTCCGTGGGGTCCATTCAGCATGTTGTTGGGCCCATCTGTACCGCGCTGCATGGTGTCGGGGTTGCAAAGCTGGACCTCGCCATGGACGTCGGGAGTGAAGTTGCGCATCATGCAGCCTATTGCGCACAGTTTGAGTTGAAACACGACGTCCTGTGGCTGAACGAAACGCATTATTCAACATGGTGGCATTGCTGTCAGGGTTCCTCCGAGCGGCAATCCGTAAGTAGCGGTCATCCACTACAGTAGTAGCCCTTGGGCGGCCTGAGCGAGGCCTGTCATCGACAGTTCCTGTATCTCTGTACCTCCTCCATGTCCGAACAACATCGCTTTGGTTCACTCTGAGACGCCTGGAAACTTCCCTTGTTGAGAGCCCTTCTTGACACAAAGTAACAATGCGGACGCGATCGAACTGCGGTATTGACCTTCTAGGCATGGTAGAACTACAGACAACATGAGCAGCGTACCTTCGTCCTGGTGGAATGACTGGAACTGATCGGCTGTCGTACCCCCTCCGTCTAATAGGCCCTGCTCATGCATGGTTGTTTACATCTTTGAGCAGTTTTAGTGGCATCTATGAACAGTCAAAGGGACTGTATCTTTGATACAATATACACAGTCAACGTCTATATGCCGGAGATCTGGGAACCGAGGTGATGCAAAACTTTTTTTGATGTGTGTATATTATGCAATATGCTCGTGACTCGCTTCTAACCTGATGGCTCGTGACTCATGATGGATTTATATACGCGGGTGGACCCAAACGTCACCGGACTCGGACCGCGCTGCCATTCGTGGACGTAGTAAAGAGTTCTCCCGCTAGATGCGGGAAACAACTGCACCGATGACGTCAGTTGGTATATAATTTTCTCTTACTATTCTCATGATCCACCTGCGAAGTCGATATGGCAGATTTAAAAGAAAAGTGTGTTTCCTGCTTACAAAATCGGCAACAGAAGCTTACCAAATGCTTCAACAGGCACAAGGGTTTGAGTGGTCTGGGCGCTATAAATGTAGTGAGATGACTCGGTCCAACGTCGAACGCCGTGGTGATAGGCAACCTCTTCAACACTTCAGCAATGCGGCGATAAACACGCCTGCCATAATGCAGTCATTATGACAGGCGTGTTGAAGAGGTTGCCTAGCAAATCCATCTAGCGAAAGAACTCTCTACTAGGTCCACGAATGGCAGCGGGATCTCAGTACGGTTTCTTTTGAGTCCACCCTCGCATTCCCCTCCTCGCCCCGTCCTCGAACCTAGTTGATGATTATTGTCTAGAGCAGAGATTCTCAAACGTTGAATCACTAAATCATGTCTAGTTTTCTATTGTACCCCTCTCCCCTATATTTTTTTTTCAAAATTAAGGTTGAAGGTCACTGACATAACAAATAATAGTAATATTAACAAGTAGTTCCGTGAAGAACTATACAGCGTCAGTTTGATTGCTGTAATAGATTACAGTAGTAGATATTGAGAACCGTCTAAATATTTCGAATGGTCGCCATGTTGGATTGTTATATGTAGGCCATAGAGTTATGTGCGGGCACTTGCCACGGTGGGTGAGTGGTTATCGTGTCGGACTGCCAACCCCAAACTTGCAGGTTCGCTCCTGGCCGTGGTAAGGCGACCAAAAATCACGATACGCATGTTATACGATATTGGCATGCTAAAGAACCCATTTGAATTCCGGAGGGCGTATTCATAATCGCAAAATTAATCTCGGGATTTTCCGCAAATATAAAGTTCCTCATTTCTCTACTAGAAAGCTCTATAGTGTCAAGAAGCTTAGATATCTAACCTCCTTGACTTTCATAGCGCTTCAAGGAGCGATAAAATTTTACATTCAAGTTGCCCTCTGCGTCTCAATTAACAAATCTTGCACCCGGCATCCGAGGTCATACGATATTATTATCATTATTATTAAACTTAGTAGTAGTAGTAGTAGTAGTAGTAGTAGTAGTAGTAGTAGTAGTAGTAGTAGTAGTAGTAGTAGTAGTAGTAGTAGTAGTAGTAGTAGTAGTAGTAGTAGTAGTAGTAGTAGTAGTAGTAGTAGTAGTAGTAGTAGTAGTAGTAGTAGTAGTAGTAGTAGTAGTAGTAGTAGTAGTAGTAGTAGTAGTAGTAGTAGTAGTAGTAGTAGTAGTAGTAGTAGTAGTAGTAGTAGTAGTAGTAGTAGTAGTAGTAGTAGTAGTAGTAGTAGTAGTAGTAGTAGTAGTAGTAGTAGTAGTAGTAGTAGTAGTAGTAGTAGTAGTAGTAGTAGTAGTAGTAGTAGTAGTAGTAGTAGTAGTAGTAGTAGTAGTAGTAGTAGTAGTAGTAGTAGTAGTAGTAGTAGTAGTAGTAGTAGTAGTAGTAGTAGTAGTAGTAGTAGTAGTAGTAGTAGTAGTAGTAGTAGTAGTAGTAGTAGTAGTAGTAGTAGTAGTAGTAGTAGTAGTAGTAGTAGTAGTAGTAGTAGTAGTAGTAGTAGTAGTAGTAGTAGTAGTAGTAGTAAAAACTTAATTTTAAAAATTCGCGCAGCCGCCATGTTGAGGTGATGAGAACAATTGAACTAAATTAGATGCCAGTGCATAACAATGTGTATAAACATTTGCAGTACCAAGTTTCATTGCGTTCGGATGGTTATATCGCGAGAAAAGTCTATTAAAATGTTTCAACTTTGCTTGGTCGTGATGTTCGTTTTGTAGTTAACAGGGTTTTGAAAGTCTCATAGGTGATCTTCTAGTAGTACCTTCTATCACCGTACAACATTTCAAGGTGATATCTGTAATAGTTTCCGAGATAAAGAATGGTGGTGAAATATTTTGCACAGCCGCCATGTTGGATTGTTGAGGCGTAATAAAATTTGAAGGGCACGGTCGGGGTCGGACAAAATACTGTAATACTATGACCTTACCGAGTTTCATTGAAATCGCTCGAGCTATTTAGATTTTATTAGGGGGACACACACACGGACAAAAGGTGATCTCATAAGCTTGTTTTTTCATAAATGAAAATAGTCTAAAAAAGTGGCGAAGTATTTATATATAAATAATTCAAATGTTGTAGTTTAACATAATGTGGTTTAGTATCGTTAAGATCAGTTTAAAAAAGTTTTATCGTCACAGTTTCAATGAAACTTTTTTCTTAAATAATGAAGAAGCATGCACTCACTTATCTCCAAAATTAAATACATAGACTGCTTCGATTTGCGAGCGAGGAAATAAAATATTACCACATATTAAATTGTTGTGTAGGTTTTTTTAGTCGAACAAGAATGAATGTCGCAACATTAACAATCACAAACGTATTATGGTTGGTGTCTTGAAATCAGAAATAATCGTCCACTTTGACTGTTGAGAATGATTCACAGAGTCAAGTGTTAAGGTAAAAATGCAGCAAAGCCGATGGTAAAACCTGTGTTAGTGTAGTAGGCCTATTACTGTAGTGCTATGTTCCTCAGACAATCTAAGAAAAACGTTCATATTGCATGCTTCGAGTTATGAGAGTTCAAAATCCCTCAGTGTGCCTTCCTTCGGAGGGGAAGTAAAGTCAGCGGGCCCATGTCATAGATTTATGGCATGTTAAAGAACCTTCCACTAACTACACTTGTGGAAGCTAAAATGTGTAGTTTAGTTTGATAACTCTATAATAGTTCCAACATTCGCCACCAGGTGCTGACTGCGATGTCATTCAGTAGTGCGCCAACCTAAACGTAATGATGAACTAGGTTCGCACTTACCTGAGTGCAGGAGACACCAGGCATAACAGCAATCTTCTTGAGAAGGATGTAAAACTGGCGGTGGAAGAGAGAGAGAATAGTTTCGTGCTGGTTTGCGAAACTACCGTGCCAGGACTCAAGAAGATGAGCTGGGCACCCCAGGGTCGAGGACGAACGTACCTTCGTTAAGAGAGTAAGTTCAACCAAGTCCTCTCATATGACAGTATCTCGCCAAACAAGAGCCGAGAACGAAAATAAAGAAAGACTATAAGACACAAAAGACAACAAGGGATAAGCAAGAAATTGTCGAGACGACATGCATTTCAAATATGCAAAAGATCCGAAGCGAGAGGAACGATAACAAGCTAGGATGAACGTAAAATAAGTGGAGCACATAAAGATACGTCCACTGCCGCAAGGCTGTAGGGATTTTTTTTTTAAAGAAGACGTTGGGAAAGAAAAGATTAAGAGGAGCTTACGCAGAGTCTTGTGAAAATATGTACTGTAACAAAGTAGGCGGGCGTTACAGTCCCAAAAGGAGCTCCTGAGTTAGGTAAAGAAAGAAATAAGAATACATATTGAGACGAGAACGAACCACATATTAGAGAAAACCGGGCATAAACACACCGTTAAACAGAAACAAAACAAAATAGACTTACGGAAACATAGCTAAATTTAGATATCTCAGTAATAGGGGAACAGGCAGGAAAAGGGTCATGGGAAAAAGATTTGCATAACAAACCGCAATCTCACTCAAAGACACGAAAGAAAAGGAACTTGAGTGCAGTAGATTGCTTGGGTCAGAAAAGAAAGAAGTATACGATGCGACAGTACAGGTCTGTCCTAAGATTCTGGTGCATAGCAATACCGAAGTGATATGCAATGACCAAAAGTTCTTACACCAGGCACAGACATGACTAGACGAACATCATAGCTTGCCACGGTGGGTGAGTGGATAGCGTGTCGGTCTACTAACCCCAAGATTGCAGGTTCGCCCCTGGCCGTGGTAAGTGATTTTTGAAAGGCGGCAAAAATACGATACGCATGTCATACGATGTTGGCATGTCAAAGAATCCATTTGAATTCAGTAGGCCGAGTTCATAATGGCAAAATTAATCTCGGAAGTTTCCGCCAACACAAAGTTCCTCATTTCTCTACTAGAAGGCGCTATAATGTTCAAGGAGCTTAGATATCTATTATCTAACCTCCTTGACTTTCATAGTGATGCAAGGAACAACGAAATTCGACATGCAAGCTACCTTCTGGGTGTCAAATTACAAAGCTTGCACCCGGCACCGAGGCCATACGATATTATTATTATTATAGCAGTAATATGAGCATCCCGAAAATGCATGAAATGCAAGGAGGCCGAAGCACACACTGCACACACACGGGATCCCAAAACATGCATGTATGCCCAACGCCAAGTCCAAGAAATACAACACCCAACTAAATACTGAACTCAAGAAAAAATAAGAAAAGGGGAAAGGGACAAAACACATAAACACATGGGAAAAGGAGAACAAAAAAATCACAGTCAGTCTGAAAGACTAGACGTTGTATCATTTCAAATGACGCATGCTACACATGCTCAGGCTCAGGACTCTTTCAACAGACTGCATTACCCATTAACTTAGGCTTCCCGCGCGGGCACCTCTTTAAGGGTCACGGGATGAAATGTGTTTCTTTTACTTGTATTAGAGATGTGTTTGGTTGAATAAAGCGTAAATTGTGAACTTTTTGATAGCGGTTTTGTGGCCCATCATCCCAGGCAAGCCGGTGGAAACCTTTGCCTCCCTGTCAGAAGGATCATTTGGCCGTAAATTTGAATTAGTGTAAGGATGTAGTATGAATGTCCAGATTTAGACAATAGCCTACTCCATGAAGGGGTCACGAGTATGCCTTATATGTTTGTTTAATGAATAGTGTATCTGAAATAAGGGAAGAATACTGATTTACAGATTTGTGGAGTGAGTTTCTGATTTTTAAATAGAGTTTATGAAATTTATGGTAAAGGTGAAGGAGAGGTGAACATGATTAGACAATAGCCTACTCCATGAAGGAGTCATGACTATGCCTTCTGTGTCTGTTCAAAGTATAGAGTAACTGAGATGAGGGAAGTTTACTGAATTTGGTGTTTGTAGAATGTAACTTTCGATTTTAATTTGGGTTTTCGTGAAGCTTGTTGCGGAGTTGTTATTTCTCTGAAAAGGAGTGTTTTTGCCCCAGGCAGGCCTGTGTTCGATCTGGCTAGACTAGTGTATTAGTAGAGAGTTGGGAGATGAGTTGTAGAACCTGGGGGCGAGCAGTGGCGGGGTGAACATTGGGGGGGGGGGGGGCTATTTTGAGTGAGAGTAGGGATGGAATATTGGGACTGGTACGATGCTTTGCTCTGACATCCTGCACGCCTCTTTAGAAGTCACCCTGTATTCTTGTGTTCGCTTCGCTCAAAGCCCCAGGTCGCTCGACGCCAGGCCTCTTTCAACAGACTCCAATAATCATTAGCGTCTGGTTCTCGCTCCCCGCGTGAGCATGACGTCACGTTCCCGCGCAGCTGCATGACGTCACTTCCCGCGCGGCTGCATGACGTCACGTCCGTCACCGTGTCCGTGTCCGTAATGCATAACGATGGACCCCAACGATAACGACGAAGTCGACAAGATCATTTGAAATGATAAAAAGATATGCATATCGAGAAAAGGAACATGGAGACTACTTACCGAGATATTGCTGTGTTTTCGTAACGTTAAAAGCGACACAAATAACGAATGAAAAGAAATCCAATTACGTTAATTAATAGAAAAATATGCGTATTTCACTTCATCTCAATAAGTATACTTATCAAACCAAAGAGATCAGAAAGTTGCGTTAATCGTCCATCGTGAACGAGGAAAGAATATGAAGAGATGCCAAATTAATGCCACCAGATGTCATCGATAAGAGAAGTGAAGAAAGAGAAAAGTGCAGCGGAGGACTTAAATGGCATAATAAAAGAATGAAATACATGAATTAATAATAATAAGGGAATAACTATTTAAATACCATTGTCGGATCGTAATAGGAGTGATGGAATGGAAATTTGGACCCTGCTGAACCAGGAAAATGGTTCAGTAGCCATGTCTGCAGCTAGGTGTCGTGGACGGAGCATTTGGTAGCAAAAGTAGGAACTACTTGCAAATAAAAATCGTATTCTACCTGAATCACAGATAACACACATTAATACAGCCATCACAATTAACACCGGTTATCAGACAGATTCTACACACACACAAAGTACACGGGGCTACTCAAACAACTTGTTATTATTTTATTTCGAAATTTTAAGTCTTTAATTCCGTTTCTTTGGCTATTATAATTAATAATTTTTTCTTAAATTTTAACCAATAAATACTTGTATTTTTGAACTCTTAGGAGGGGCAGATAACCTCACTGTTCAACAAAAATCATCATCGTAAATGAGGAATATTGATTTTTACTGCCAAGGAATGAATTTCTGGTTGGCTAAGGTGGCGATTAGTTTCGAGGTAAATAAAGATATTTTTTCTTAGGGGGCGTGGTGGCGCAGCGGTCAAACTGTTGCCCTCCCACCACGGCGGACCGGGTTCGATTCCCGATCAGTGCATGTCAGATTTTCAAAGTTAAGTGCCATGCCCTGTGGTTCGGATTCCAAGTTAAAAGGAGGTGCCGTGGCTCATGATCGCGGGATTATCAGTTACGTAAAACTACACGCTTCCTTCGTTGAAACTCAGCAATTCTTCTAGGTTTGTGCCGTGTCTTGTGTGAGGTTTCGCCTAGGACACCAAGCTGGCTCATCAGCGGGCTCTTGGTGTCCCCACCCGGACCCCCAATATACCTTTTCTTCCTTATGGTAATTTCTTGGTATTACCTCGTTTGTTTGTTTTCTGATACTATTCACCAAACTTTTATATTCATACAACGTACTGCACATTGAATGTGTACTGAGTCGTTTGCCACACGTGAAACGTTTCTTGATGATGATGATAATTGTTGTTTAAAGGGGCGTAACATCTAGGTTATCGGCCCCTAATGGTTTGGGTGATCGTGAAGATGAAAATGAAATGTAAACTATAACTAAAACTAACTACGAACTTATATACTAGAAGAAGTGGAAAACAAAGGGAGAATAAGGCAAATAAAGGACAGGAGGAAAATAAATGCCCTCAACCCTCGAAGAATGCGGATTGAGGGACTTGGAAGGAAGGAGAGCTATGAAAGGCAGATAGGAAAGTGAAAGAGGAGAGGTTCCGCCCCAGAGGTAATAGATAAAAGGGGAAAAACCGGACCCAGCTTAAGAATCCCTCGGGGTCGCCAACTCCCGAACTCACCAGCCGTGAGCCCCTGAGGGTGTAGCAATATACAGGGTGCACCAGAAGGGGTGGGGCTACACACACCCTGCCTCCTTGAGAGCCTTGCGCAGAAGGCAGGAGATAACATGAAATAAAAAAGAAAGCTGACCCCTCGCAGAAGGAGAGTATCAGAAAAGAAGAGACAAGGGCCAATTAAGGCGGGAAAGGAAGAGACTCCCTAGGCCTCGGATACCCTAATACCGTCGGGGTCGGAAGAGAATAAGAGTTGACCAAGTGAGGTCGACAGGTAAGAAGACGGAGAGGAGCCCGGCACAAGTTAGTGGAAGCAATACCGGACTCAGCTGTGGCCCCGTGGTCGCCAACCCACGTCCCACTAGATGTGAGCCCTTGGAGGTTGTAACGTTATAGAAATTAACTTGACCTTTCCTCTTTCCTGTTCCCCTTCAGTACTGCCAACTCTGACTGAAATAAGAAAACTATTTTTAGGTTATAGCCTACACTACGATTGGACCGAATTTCAGCACAAGAAGGTTTCACTTCAAAAGAAGTTATCTGCATGGCGTATTCGGTAATGCTCTTGCCAACTGTAAAGAAAATTGCCAAATCGAGTTCCGACGCGGCATTTGAGGATGTTTAATTGCAAGAGCCCCGTTTCAGAAAATTCACTGGCACGTTCAAAATTCCCTTCAGAGCAAAATAGTCGCATTTTCCCTACCTCCTCGTCGTTAAACACATATCAACTTCATATTTACCCACCGTCTTTTGAAATTACACCCACGAGAGTTGTTGGTTGGTTCCTTAGTTTAGGGGCTGCGACAACGCGGTCATGTAGCCCCGTGTACTTTGGATGTGTGTAGAATCTGTCTGATAACCGGTGTTAATTGTGATGGCTGTATTAGTGTGTGTTATCTGTTTTAATTCAAGTAAGGACTGCATACGATAATTTCAAGTACGGTAGTTCCCTGCTTTTGCCACCAAATGCTGCCGTTCACGACACCTAGCTTGCGGACTTGGCTACTAGATGGCATTGCAGTCAGCACCTGGCGGCGAACGTTGGATCTAATAGAGCGTTATACATTCTAACCTACCAGTTTTGGATTCACACAAGTTAGTGGAAGGTTCATTTTCATGCCTTCAATCTATGACATGGGACCGCCGGCTGTACTTCCCCTCCGAAGGAAGGCATACTGAGGGATTTTTAACGCTCTTAAAAATCCGACGACCTCGGCCAGGTTTGAACCCTCGACCTTGGGTATAGAAGCTCAGCATGCTACCAACTACGTCACCGAAGCCGCGCACCCACGAGTGTGTTCCTACTTTTTTATGCACCCCTTGCTGTAGTGATTGGCATTCTGGGCTGTCACCCCTGGTTGGAACGAGTTACACTCAACCTTCTGAGGCCCCACCTCAGTCATTCTAAAAGTGGTTTTCCGTTCCCTCTTCTATTCCAGGCAAATGCTGGAATTGTTACTAAGGTCAGACCACAGACATCTCCTTCCCAATCATAGCCTCAATTACAAATACACACGCTACTGCAGGTGGATAGATGAAGGCGTTGTTCTGCCCCTTAAAACAACAATAACTAACACTACTACAGACACCAGAATAACACAGGTTGTCAGGCAAATTCTACACACACCCAAGTACGCGGAGCTAAGTGACCACTATGTCATAGCCCGCAAATTAATCTACTACTACGACGACATGTACACACGATTGACTAATTTCTTCAATTGAAACAGCTTCATGGTTTATTATTATTATTATTATTATTATTATTATTATTATTGCAGCGGCTTCGGTGACATAGTTGGTAGCATGCTGAGCTGCTATGCCCAAGATCGCGGGTTCAAATCTGGCCAAAGTCATCGGATTTTTTAAGAGCGTTAAAATCGTTCAGTATGCCTTCGTTGGGTGGGGAAGTAAAGCCGGCGGTCCCATGTCATAGATTTATGGCATGTAAAAGATCCTTCCACTAACTAAACTTGTGTGAAGCTAAATTTCCTGGTTAAATTTCGTTGAAACGCTCTGTCAAAGTTCCAACGTTCACCACTAGGTGTCAATGACATTTGGTAGCGAAAGTTGGAAGTGCTTGAAATTGAACGGAAGTTGTAGCTCACCCCATGGGTGTCCGCATTGAAGCAGCTACAGCCTCTGGCGAGCCGAACATGTTCTCGGTCCTCGGACACTCCCGGCACTAAAAGCCATACGATAAATAAATAAATAAATAAATAAATAAATAAATAAATAAATAATAATTATTATCATTCCATCATTTTTGCCCTATGGACAGTGTTTGAACTTGAAAATCTCACGATGACACAATTTTCACTTTTTCCATTCTTCCTCTTCTCTTCCCAACATCTCTTCACCCTTTGACTGTGTTCCTGTTTCCTTTGTTATGTCCACATTGTTCCCGTCTTCCCCTTTTCAGGTATTATACGTTTTGTGTTCTTATTTTGTTTCTGAATTCTCCTGTATCGCCTATCATTTGCCTGCCTGAAGTCTTCCTCTATTTCATGAAACCAGTTAGTTTTCCTGCTTGAGCTTTTCACTACATCAAAGATCTTCTTTGTAAGTCTATTGTGGTTCATTCTCTGGGTGTGCCCGTAGGAAGATAGTCTGCGTGTTCTAATCATATCTGTGAGTCTATATGTGTGCTCGTATAACTCTTTGGTAGGTCTCTTCATCCAGATGCCATCTCTGTATATTGCTCAAATTATTTTCCTGAGAATTTACGTTCTACATTTTGTGCTGCTATGATGCCTGATGCGCCGATTGTGGTCGTTCTGACGCTTACAATGCTTCTGGTAGTACGGCTGTTTTGTAGTGTCTATGTTTGGGCTGTCTTGTTATTATGTGGCCATGTGAGTTTGTATGCTTTCTGGAGTGTTTCCGTTCGGGCTATGTTAGCTGCCTTGTTTGGACATATTCCCCTAAATATTTAAGTTTTTCGACACTTGTTATGGATCCATATGCATTGTTTGCACACAGTCTGTCGTCCCATGTAGTGAGTCTTCTCGTGGGATATCTGGAGACCTATTGTTATTATTTTTTTTTTTTTTTTATTTTGCGCATGCGCTTACACATTCTCAGCTTACTTGCTGGAAAGAAATCATTTACAATCCCAGATACCGTACATATCATAAGGAGCAAATTCTAGGTCACTGCATTGAGTAGTAGCTTTAAACTTTTCCCTCACTCCTTCAGGCCTGATAGCCCAAGAACAGCCTTACTACGCGACACGTAAAAAGTATGACTGTCTTCTGCATCAGTTTGAAAAGGCCTGGGTCTAATTTCAAGTCTGTGAGCGATTCCTTTAAGTTGTTGTGAATCACGCCAGTGCTGGAGATGATAATAGGAACTGTCCTGATTTGTGCCTTATGCCATTGCTTCTTTATCAGTTCTGAAAGCCCTGTGTATTTTGGCAGCTTTTCAACATGCTTTGTTAGCATGTTGCCACTGTTTGGGATTGCCACATCTATGAAGGTGGTGTGCTTCATGCATTCGTCAACAAACAAACTGACTGGTCTGTCAACACAGTACGATCCCAGTACAACGTAAAGCTCTCATTTTCCAGAACACTTTCAGGAACATATTTATAGTACGGCACTTTCTCTTGGCTCAGCAGCTGAAGGTGTATAGTCAGTTCTTAATGTACTATCTTGGCAACAAAATCATGTCTCTTCCTATATTCTGTCCCTGCAAAATGGCGACAACCTGGACTTTCTCCGACGTCGTCCCCCTGTGGGTGGGTGGGGGGTTAGAATACACCCACGGTATCCCCTGCCTGTCGTAAGAGGCGACTAAAAGGGAGGACCTTGGCTATACTTTAAGGACTCCGCGTTGGTTTGTGAATTGGACCCCCAGTGGGTGGGAGGAAGCGAATACATCCACGGTAATCCCTGCCAGTCGTAAAAGGCGACTAAAAGGGTTTCACGGATGGGTCCCCTTTCGAGGGTTTGACAGTCAGCTCTAAAAGACATACATCCGTGCGGTATAACTATCATTAGGTTATATCGCACTTCTTTCCGTTGCTGCTTGCAGGGTCTGGCAACCAAAATTTCTATATGTGCGTGCTGTTAGGGGATGGGCCACTTACGTTTGCGACTACGCTCGAAAGCCTGTCCGGTCTTGGCCGCGCCGACAGGTGGGTGCGCCATGTACCCGTGCAGTAGTATCCGCCTGACTACGCAGGCCCCCGCACAGCCGAATGTCAGAGCTGTAAAATCTAGTATATGCCAAGGGGTACATGCCGATACGGCATCGTAAAACATCGGACCCCCGGGCAATGCCTCCCAAGCTAGTCGGGCCTTGCCCTGGCTGGGTAGCGCCTACTGTGACGGCCCGTGATCGGATGTCGGTGGCATTCGGGGAGGATGATCTGACCATGGGTTCCAAAAGAAAAATCCCCAAAGAGGGTGGTTCTACACCCAAGTCTTTAACTTTCGATTCCCTACGGGGATCAACCGCCTGGGAACAATCTGTACGTGAAAATCTGGGTGCTAACACCCCCAAGTTTCTGGTAGCGACCAGAACACATGGGGGTGATTTCAGACTGGTAAAGAGTATTTTATTTTCTCGCCACATAGAAGGTGTCTATGGTGAGCTTGAGAAAGTACAAAAGATGAGGAACGGTAGCTTGTTGCTCAAGACTAGGACTGGTGAGCAAGTTGAACAACTTCTGAAATGTGACCACTTTGGCGAGATACCTGTCACAGTGGAAAAGCATACGTCTCTGAATCTGGTCCGAGGAGTTATTTTCCACCGGGACCTGATTCTGAACACTGACGAGGAGCTCAAGGAGGATATGCAGCACCGTCACGTGACTGATGTCCGGCGCATTACGCGCAAGGTCAATGGTCAAATCGTGGATACTGGTGCTTTCATTATTTCCTTTGAGCTCTCGGTGCTCCCGGAGAAAGTCAAGGTTACAAGTTACCGTTGTACGTACGGCCTTACATCCCTCCACCAATGCGGTGTTATAACTGCCAGCAGTTCGGGCACATGTTAGCCCGATGCTCGAGCCCTCAAATCTGCGGAACATGCGGTAAGGTACCACACGAAGCGGAAGAGTGCACAACACCATATCAGTGCACTAATTGCCCTGGATTTCATTCTCCTCGGGACAGGAACTGCCCTGTCTTCCAGAGTGAGAAGAAAATCCAGGAGATCAAAACCCTGGATGGTCTCACCTACCAGGAGGCCCGCAAGAAGTACCATACCACGATTTCTCCTTCTCCAAAGATCGATTATAGAGCTATAATACCAGATTTGGTCCCGGCTACCACATCTTTTGTCTCAGCTGTGAAACCTTCCAATGTACCACCGCCATCTACATCTCCATCTACACCCCAGAATCAGAAAGAGAGCCCGAAGGTGATTTCTACCCCACCTTCGGCCACAAGGAAGGCTGTGCGAGCGAAGGCTGCTCCGCCCGCACAGCAGGGGAGGAAGTTGAAGACTTACTCCCCACTCGGGAGGCCTCCCCACCCAAACGGTCGGCGAAAGCCGCGCCGAAGCCGGCGGAGGCGGCATCGTCGACCAGGGTCAGGAATAAGTCTCCTGACCCGTCTAAATATCTGAAAGAGACGGGGAAGAAGGGAGCCCGCAGTACGCGTTCCCTTTCTCCTCCAAAAAAAAGGGGAAGCCATCCGCCCCACCATCTGCGGATGCTTCTGCGCCTGGGGACGTTTTGGTCCCCAGATCTGCGCGCTCCCCACGGAGATCCCCCCGCCGCCAAACTGTGTCCAGGAAATCTTCCGCTGAGTCGGTTCACTCCACGACCTCGCCTGAGGACATGGTGATTATAGTCGACGTAGTGGGTGATGATCCTCCAGAGGATAAGTTGTAGCTTGCTGCTCCAACTTGTTCCCAAGTTTATAAGTTCACATTATGACACTGTTACAGTGGAATTGTAACAGTTATGACAGGCATTTGACAGAGCTCCGTCAGCTCTTTGCACAATACGCAGCGAGTATAGTCTGCCTACAGGAAACAAACCTCAGACCTAATCACGAGACTGTTCTGAGAGGTTGCAGACTATACTCTAAAGAGCGACAAGACGCCGCCCGGGCTTCCGGGGGCGTTTGTACCTTCGTTCGCTCTGACTGCTATAGTGAAGAGTTTCCACTCGCCACTCCTCTGGAAGCTATTGCAGTTCGCGTGTCATTGCCTGCTATGACAACTGTTTGTAACGTGTACCTTCCACCGAACCAGCCCCTGGATATTAATGACGTCTTTGATCTTGTTGATCAACTTCCAGTCCCTTTCCTTATCGTGGGTGATTTCAACTCGCATCACCCCCAATGGGGATCACCATCTTCCTGCCCCAGAGGAAGGGACGTGGAGGGCTTAATTCAAGGGTTGGAATTATCTCTATTAAATACAGGGGAAGCTACACATTTTAGCTTAGCGCACGGCACGTATTCACACGTTGACTTGAGTGTGTGTAGCCGTGCGCTGGTCCCCCTATTTGGTTGGTATGTACACGACGACCTCTGTGACAAGTGACCATTTCCCGATCGTTCTTACACTTCTGAACCAGAAGCCCGTGTCGTTCCCCAGTCGTTGGGTACTTAAACGGGCCAATTGGCCATCATTTACCAAACGCGCTGTATTTGATGATCTGGGATGCCGGAGCATCGATGACGAGGTACAGCACATTACTGACGTGCTTCTTGCTGTCGCCGAAGAGTCCATTCCATCCTTTTCTGGGACTCCTCGTCGCAAACTCGTCCCTTGGTGGACAGAGGATATTGCAGCGGCAATAAGAGACCGTCGTCGAGTTCATAAGCACTACCGTCGGCGTCCAACCACGGCCAATTTGGTGGCGTTTAAGAAATTTCGTGCCAAGGCATGGATTCTTATCCGCCAGAGTGAGAAACAATCCTGGGAACGGTATGTGTCTTCTATTACGGCACATACCCCCTCCTCTCAAGTGTGGACTAAACAACGACGCATTGCGGGAATTCAGACATCTTCTACTGTACCTGGAATTTCCCTTGATAATGAATTGGTTACAGATCCTTATCGCGTTGCAAACCATCTCGCCTCGTATTTTGCCGATATATCCGGTTTGGATAATTATGCTCCAGATTTCGTTGCTGTGAAATGCGAGGCAGAACGTATCCAGCTCTGTTTTACTTCCCGCGATTCGGAGGAGTACAACGTGCCCTTTACGGAGTGGGAACTCCATGGAGCGCTGGCGCTCTGCAAGGACACGTCTCCCGTGCCGGATAATATTGACAACCAGATGCTTAAACACCTTAACGAAGGGAGCATTCGTTCTTTGCTCAGGGTGTTTAATCGTATCTGGTTGGAAGGTGTGTTTCCAGCGCAATGGCAGGAAGGTATAATTATCCCTATCCTGAAGCCCGATAAGGATCCCAATTTGACAGGGAGTTACAGACCTATTTGTTTCACAAACGGTCTGTGCAAGCTCTTTGAGAGGATGGTCAATCGTCGCCTGGTGTGGGTCCTGGAGAAACGAGGACTCCTGTCTGAATACCAGTGTGGTTTCAGGGCGTCTCGGTGTACCAACGACCATCTGGTACGCCTCGAGACCGCCATACAGGACGCTTTTCTCCGGAGACGGCACCTAGTCGCTGTATTCTTTGACCTCGAGAAGGCCTATGACACCACTTGGCGTTACGGCATCCTCTCTACCCTGCATCAATGGAAATTCCGAGGTAACTTGCCGGTTTTTATTGCGAATTTTCTGTCCCTTCGCCTATTCCGTGTCCGAATAGGGGGGACATATTCGCAATATCATATACAGGAAAACGGAATCCCACAGGGATCGGTGCTTAGCGTAACATTATTTGCGAATGCCATAAACGGTATAGTCGCTGCTGCTGGTCCAGGAGTGGTACCGTCGCTCTATGTAGACGACTTCGCTCTACATTATAGTGCGCAAAATATGGCGGTCGCTGAACGACAGCTACAACAAGCTATTCGGAGAGTGGAACGCTGGACACTAGAGCATGGCTTTTGGTTCTCAACCGCTAAGACCTCGGTTGTCCATTTCTGCCGAAAGCGCACTCTCCATCCTGATCCTGAGCTTTATCTGGGCGATGTAGCTTTGCCTGTTGTTGCTACCTACCGGTTCCTTGGGCTCCTGTTCGATCAGAAATTGACGTGGGAATCACACGTGCGGTGTTTGAAAACTGCCTGTGCTAAGAAACTCAACATGTTGCGGTTTCTTAGCGGCAGATCGTGGGGGGCGGACCGCGCGGTGCTCCTACGTTTTTATAAGGCACTGATTTTATCTAGATTAGATTATGGCAGTGTAGCATATGGTTCGGCCCGTAAGTCAGTGCTTGTTAAACTGGACAGTGTCCACCGCGACGGGTGCCTTTCGGACGAGCCCAGTCGTCAGCTTGCTCACCGAGGCTGGTGTACCTCCTTTACACCAGAGGCGCCAACAAGTACTGCTGACCTATGCTGCAAATATTCGACAGATGCCACTTCATCCAAGCTATCCATGTTTGTTTACCAATCCGAATCGCCGGCTGTATGATGCGCTTCCCCGAGCCACTCGCCCGGCGGGGATTCGCTTGGATAACTTATACCGTCAGTTCCGATTTCCCTCCGTCTGAGTACCTAGCAAGCCCCCCCCCCCCCCCCCCCCCGTGGATGGTCTCTCGCCCTGATATCATCCTGGATCTGCACACCGGCCCCAAATCGGATACGGACTCCTCCGTCCATCGGAGGCTGTTCCAGTCCGTGGTGAGCCGGTATCCGGGATTAGAGCTTCTATTCACGGTATAGAGGGAAACGAGCTAGCTGATCAGGCGGCGAGAGAGTCAGTCGCACTGCCCTCGCTACCGTATAAGGTGCCTGCTAATGATGTGTGCCTGGCGTGCCACGCCTCCACCCAACAAACAGAGGGGCATCAAGGAGACAACGAAGGTGTGGAAATCTTCCTTCTAATCTCATCGGAAGGAAGCTGTGGTACTCTGTCGACTCCGGATCGGCCATGAGATTGCTACGCACTCCCATTTGCTAAGGAGAGAAGACCTCCCTGTGTGTACTTGCGGCGCCCACCTAACCTTGGCACACATTCTCTTGGAGTGTGTGGATCTGGCCGATCTGCGAAGGACTCTTAAACTGCCTCATACCCTCTCCCTTATTCTCCGTGATGACGGGCCGTCAGCAGACCTCGTCGTCCGGTTCATGAGGGAGAGTGGTTACTTTTTCAAGTTTTAATGTCAGTTAGGACTTTTAATTCAAGCTAAGTCTGTTTTATGCTTTTTTTTATTTCTTTCATCTATTTTATTGTTTACTATGCCTTATTTGTTTTATTGTTTTTACCACCCACTTTTACTATTTTTATTCAAATAAGGCATAATTGTTGGGGCTCACTGTCTGTTTTATAAACACCATTTTCGTTTCATCCAGGACAGTGAGCTGTTTTTATATTCATCCTTTCATTTCACGCCATTTCATTTCATTAGGGGCCGATAACCTCGATGTTAGGCCCCTTAAAACAACAATCATCATCATCATCATCATCTCAGATGTTGGGCAACCATATTTGCAATGGTCATCTTGCACAGATGCATCCTTGATAATGAACTTGACGTAGTTCCTCGTGGGTACAACCTGGTCCTGAATATCCATCACAAAGCCTTCTGTTTCAGGAAACATCAGCCTAGAAATCAACCAAAAGTTCACCAAAACTAATTTCTACACAGCGCATTGCCTTCAAACGACTCCGGTGACAATATTACTGAGGGACGGCAGATGTAAACATATGGCCTGCATATGGCATTGCAAGCACACAGAGCGCATGCGTCGGTCGTTCAGAGATCTACCCAGCGCTCGCTCTGCGATCACAAAATTCAAGTGGCTGACTCTCAACAGATACTTATGAATATTTATGTTAAAACATATAATAAAGTTATAATTATCGTCGAACATAAACAGTCGTATGCAACTCGTCTATAATGGTAATTAAGACACTCGTATGGAAATTATAAAACTCGCATACGCTCGTTTTATAAAAATACTCGTGTCTTAATTATAGCCATTATAGGCTCGTTGCATAATGTACTATTATAACCTATTTCTTAGCTAATTGTGTATATATCAGTGACGTTTTTTTTTCATTTTTTTCATATGAAATTTTTAGTCCAGTTATTTGCGCGATTTTATTTCGTTTCCACTGCGCGCAGCGCTTCATTTCTGTTGTCTGTGATAATTGCAGTATCGACCGCGAAAGCGAGGCATTTGACTTCAATACGGTTCTCTTTCTTTATACCAACTTGAGGTTCCCATTCCCTAATGATATTTTCTAGAACAATATTGGACAGGATTGGGGATAGTTCGTCCCCCTGTCGGACTCCAGTTTTGACCTATTATTATTATTAATGATTCGTTATGCCCAACTAAGGTGAGCGTTAGAACTTCTTTAGCACAAAGTTTCATCTTTTCTTCCCAGTATCTCGTCATTCATTCATTGTGGCCTCTCCATCCTGTATTCTTCCCTGTAGGTTTTATGGCAAATATGTGTCCGTTTATTATTATTATAATTATTATTATTATTATTATTATTATTATTATTATTATTATTATTATTATTATTATTAAGTAAAGCTTGACCAAGAAAAAGTTTATAATCCTTGTTTGAATTTTTAGCCTACTTTTCACAATTTGCAAAAATGAGGAAAAAGTAGACTTATGAGATCGATCCGGGAAAATGTGTGTCTGCCTGTCAGTCTGTCTGTATGTCTGCCTGGCTGTCCTTCTGTCTGTCTGTCTGGCTGGCTGGCTGTGTGTGTGTGTCCCCCCATATCAACTCCTAAACGGCTGCAGCAATCGAAACCAAGTTTAGAATGAGTAAAGATGTATACCGGAATATCTCACGCCCATATTTGAAAATGATGTCAGTGCTACCAACTGCTGAAAAAACGCACTAGAAATTTGAGCTCCCTGTGGGATATCTTGGAAGGTATGCATGGGAGCTATTCCAAAATTGGCACACATGTAGATAATACTATTTCAGTTTAATTTCCTGGAGGCCATACATGACAGTGTTGCCAAAATAATTTTAAACCTTCTGATAGGTCCGATTTTTAAATGCATATAACTTCTATGCTATCAATTGGATTTCAACAAAATTTTGTAAGTAGTATGTGTACATAATCAGATATGACTGAGCGTATTCTTAAGAGCCACCAGGGCTGCCAACTGTTAATAGTTGCTCTCTCTATTTTTAAAATCCAAATACCAATATATCAGAAAGCATGCAGGCCGACAGCTTTTAAACTATGCACACGTATAGTTCATGACACTCTATATTACATTGGAGTAACTTATATACTTCAGTGGTACTGCCCCCGTAAAATGAATTATTTGGGATGAAAATGGGAATATTTTTCGAAGTCCATGATAAAATTTAACCAAGCAATATCGAGGCTGGATGTTGGCAGAAACCAGTCTCATGGCGACGTCGAGCAGGAGGGAATTTTCGTCACGTGATTATATTGGGCAATGGAAGGTTCGAGAAGCCTAGAATCGGCCTAGCAACAGCGAATCATCCCAGGAATTATTTAAACATTGTTATAAATTATCTGATTGGATATGAGCCTACAGCCAATAAGAAGAAGTTTTAGAGGAGACGGGAGTTCCAACAACTAAATTTTATGGATATTTATCACATTTAAGCCCCAAGAGAATGAATTTATGTAATGGTAAAGTGAAGAAAATTTTAATAAAATATTGGAAATATTTTATAAGCCGACAGCAAGTCGCAATTCGAAGGAATAAGCAATTTGCTAGAGCCCGCTCAAATTTTCGAGGGAACGGAAAAGGCGGCCAGAATCGGTGGCATGGAGGGGAGACGCCAAGCATCGAGGCTCTTATTCATTGGAAGTTTGAACTGATCAGACGTGTTTTATCGGGAGAGATAGGAGTTCCGAGTGCATCACCGATTCCGTGAAAGGTTGACTCGTGGAGACGTGGTATCGCAAGGCTAGGAGTAGGAGATAGCCGCGTCAGTAAAGTGAGTGAAGTTGCGAGGAATATAAATGCCGCAATAACTTCGAACTGATCAACTTCAGAAACATTCTTTCTACTACAGATTATAGCATACAATCTTGTGAAGTATATTACGAACTTTTATTGAATTCGGATGAATATTTTGGGAGACATAAACATTTTGTGAAGAGTTAGAAAAGTGTCTGAATCCAACGCTATAAAACACTTTTGTCCGAGAAGACTACAGCGAATGCACAGATTCACGTGAGTAACAGTGAGTGTTAGCATTGCTATAGAGCATCCAGCGTTTAGAAAAGACTGTGGAGCCTTATGGCGACAGTGTTGCTAACTCTAGGCAGAGGTAGCGCTGACGTCATACGTTATGTTCACCCGCTTCGAGTACTGCACTTTCATAAGTTACTGAGACAACCACGACCCCAGCAGCTACCTGAAATAGAACACGCCCAGGAAGGAGCAGTTTTGCAGGTGTTACCGGATTGGACCAGTATTAAGGATACTCTATGAGAAGAGAACCAATAACGACATTCATTTCGTTGTGATATGACGCATTACTGATTGACAGATATCGAGAGCACAACCCTTCCTTCCTTCTCAGATGTATGCAGACGATGTTAACAATTTTTATGTCAGCAATACCGTTGATCATCACCTCTTTAGTTATTAGTTAGGCTGTAATTTAGTTTGTTTCAATTTTATTCTTGTTGTTTTGTTTAGATTAATATTTGTAATATTGTAGTGAGTTAGCCGTGTCGGTTAGGGGCGCGCAGCTGTGAGCTTGCATTCGGGAGATAGTGGGTTGGAACCCAACTGTCGGCAGCCAAGATTCGATCGAACAGAAAATAAAACATACACACAACAGTAACACCAATGACGGATAGGCCTAGTTCTTCAGAACTTATGTTGTCGGCGGAACTGAGCACGTGCTCCACTCCGGGCGAGCATGCAGCACAGGACGAGGCTCTTCTTTCCAGCGTGCTAACCTCGAAAATTTTTAAATTACTAAGACGTAATATAAGCGATACTTGTATGCAATAACAAAGGAAATCAATTGGCAGATAATTGTAGGAACCTATTATGACGAAAAACATACACACATCAAAAAAAGTTTTGCATCACCTCGGTTCCAAGAGTTCCGGAACCGTTAAATACAAAGGGAATAGAGATCAACACAAACAACATTTCAGCTCGTTTTCTTGCTCATGAGACCCACACATTGCATGTTGTACCATCATACAGCTAGACTTTCAGCATTTGTGGTCCAGATTGCAGTACACACCACTACCTCTAATACCCAGTAGCACGTCCTCTTGCATTGATGCATGCCTGTATTCGTCGTGGCATACTATCCACAAGTTCATCAAGACACTGTTGGTCCACATTGTCCCACTCCTCAACGACAATTCGGCGTAAATCTCTCAGAGTGGTTGGTGGGTCAAGACGTCCATAAACAGCCCTTTTCAACATATCCCAGGCATGTTCGATAGGGTTCATGTCTGGCGAACATGCTGGCCACTGTAGTCGAGCGATGTCGTTATCTTGAAGGAACGCATTCACAAGATGTGCACGATGAGGTCGAGAATTGTCGTCCATGAAGACAAATGCCTCTCCAATATTCTGCCGATATGGGTGCACTATGGGTCGGAGGATGTCATTCAGGTATCGTAAAGCCGTTTCGGAGCCTTCCATGACCACCAGTGGCGTACGTCGGCCCCACATAATGCCACCCCAAAACATCAGGGAACCACCACCTTGCTGCACTCGCTGGACAGTGTGTCTAAGACGTTCAGCCTGACCAGGGTGCCTCCAAACACGTCTCCGACGATTGTCTGGTTGAAGGCATATGCGACACTCATCGGTGAAGAGAACGTGATGCCAATTCTGTGGGGTCCATTCAGCATGTTGTTGGGCCCATCTGTACCGCGCTGCATGGTGTCGGGGTTGCAAAGCTGGACCTCGCCATGGACGTCGGGAGTGAAGTTGCGCATCATGCAGCCTATTGCGCACAGTTTGAGTTGAAACACGACGTCCTGTGGCTGAACGAAACGCATTATTCAACATGGTGGCATTGCTGTCAGGGTTCCTCCGAGCGGCAATCCGTAAGTAGCGGTCATCCACTACAGTAGTAGCCCTTGGGCGGCCTGAGCGAGGCCTGTCATCGACAGTTCCTGTATCTCTGTACCTCCTCCATGTCCGAACAACATCGCTTTGGTTCACTCTGAGACGCCTGGAAACTTCCCTTGTTGAGAGCCCTTCTTGACACAAAGTAACAATGCGGACGCGATCGAACTGCGGTATTGACCTTCTAGGCATGGTAGAACTACAGACAACATGAGCAGCGTACCTTCGTCCTGGTGGAATGACTGGAACTGATCGGCTGTCGTACCCCCTCCGTCTAATAGGCCCTGCTCATGCATGGTTGTTTACATCTTTGAGCAGTTTTAGTGACATCTATGAACAGTCAAAGGGACTGTATCTTTGATACAATATACACAGTCAACGTCTATATGCCGGAGATCTGGGAACCGAGGTGATGCAAAACTTTTTTTGATGTGTGTATATATTCAGAGTTCCTTCATGATAAAAGGTGAGGCAACAAAACCAGTGTAGGTGGGATTTCCGTTAAAAGTAAAAGCCCATAAGACCCACAGTCTTTTCTAAACGCTGGATGCTCTATAGTGAGGAACTTTATGGTAACACCAGTGTGATGACGGTGTATTCTCAACAGAAGAACATTATTAAGTCGTATAATATGAATATAATTATGGACTAAATTAGTATGTGTGCCAGGAATACAGGAAGATAGAAGCAATATAGTCAACGATGGAGCTTCGTTAGAGGAGTTTCTTCATGACTGTCTACTTGACGAGCAAACATGAGACTTTATTTACAACCACATTCTCGTGCATTATCGTCAAACATGGGCTCGATATTAACACCAGCGATTACAGAACAATATTCATACTCCATCTCTATGAATATTCAGTATGCGAGTGAGGTCCACGACTTCCTTTTCGAATTTATTTCGGAACGTGAAGCTGAACTTTCGACACTTCTCGTTGTTTTGATGAAACTGTACCATGACGGAGTGAGAAGAGACATGAAAACTATCAAGAGGTCCAGGGTATTCCGGATCACAAAGAAGATGATGGTTGGCGGTCCGCAGTTTGATCTCGGTCGGAGCTTGCTGTTTTCCAGTAGTGGAATTCGTTCCTTTCCTGAGGTCGTGAGTTCTTGGAGACGAGCTAGGATCCAACCGGGATCCTTGAGGGACGTAACAACTGAGTATTTTATAATACTCTATTTGAACTTCTAGACTCCCAGACAAGGTAGCTGTGTTCATTAAACTTGTAGTTAGAGCATTATAGTGGCATTCTAGAGCAAGTCCTTTATCCATATTTCGACACGATATATATGTATTCCATGTATAGACATTTTATTCTTCGAGATCATTTGTAGTGATTGTCCTTCAACGTTTTTAGCATTGTTTGTTTGCAATCCAGTTTCTGAACTGAGATTTTTAACTTGTTTTAGGAACTAGTATTTTTGTCATTTCCTTTAAGGAACATTAATGTATTTTCGATGTTTATGAATTCATTTTGAATTCAGCTGATAGACATTTTCGTCTATGTTACCAATTAAATTAATTTATTAGTTTAATTTGGGTTTCTTATTCGTCGTGAAGTAACATCAAGAGAGAAGAAAGAAACGGTGATGTATTGTGAAATATCACAGCATCGTAACGATCTTAGCATCGTATTAGAGAGAAACATTTGACGTGGAAACGATGATTATCGTTAGAACTCATAGACATTCGTTCAGAATGGAGATAATACGAATATGACTAACTGTATGTTTTATTGAACAAAGCTATGATCTTTCAGTCAGTTAAAATAATTTGAGAATAGAATCTTCTTGGAAGACCTTTATCATCCGACGTTAGGGAAGTTCTAGTTTGGTTACCTCGTCGAGATTGATCCTTATCGAACACACACAAATAATGTTTGTGATTATGTATTCACGACGGGTAATATAATATCACATTGTAGACATGATATTCCTTCATCTGTGAAAGTGAAACCAGAAGGATGGGGTGACAGTGCAGTATTTTTATTAAATGTATACGCAACAGTTTAGAGATATCCTAGTAACGGTTTTAAGTAATTGTGAAGAGGTCTTTCACGCTTAGTCCAAAGGTCGTTGGTATGTATAGATTAATGGATTAACAACTGATGTTATTGTTTGTTATACCAGCGGTTGGTTTGACAACGCTGAGGAATTATGCCCTTTTTAAGGAATGCCAGTTTGAAGGAAGTGAAGATGATAACCTTTCGATAGTGGTTAATATGTTTGTAATTCCGTGTTCAGTTTGGCATACGAGAGGATTTTAGCGAAGGAGTTTCCACATTATAATACAGTCATTGCATGGGCAAGACTATATTTGGGCAAGGCTATTTTTGGCAAGGTATAACGTGGGAGTGGGTAGAACTCCTTTTATTTCATACACGACTTAGGATAAGTAAAGATAATAGGGTCACAGCTGAAATTTAGACGGGAAATTGGATATTGATGTCTGTTACGTTTACTCTTATTAACTTTTATTTCACCCAAGGATGTAAATAAGTATGTTTAACCTTTGCTGGTCGAATATATTTGACTTATTTTGACGACAGACCAGAATTGAGTATAAGTGGTAGTATTTCTGAAATTATGGAGAATTGTGAGGATCCCATTAAATTGCAATTAGCATTGATGCGAGATCAGAGCTTTTGCTCGAGTGTAAATAGACATTACATTTATATCTTGATAATAGCTCATGCTATTGAATGGGTTTTAAATTCATTGGTTGTAAACTTTCATTACTTTTCAATCGAGGGTATAACGTGTTAGGTTTAGGAAGTTATTTGATGTTTTAGCATAGTGGATAGCGTACGAAAGTCGATGTGGTTGAATGCAGTTTGTTTATTGTTCAGTGTGATTGAAGACAACTCCGTTGGGGTATCACCACGCGAGGTAGTGAAAGGAATAGTGTGTGGAAGTTTCATTTTGTTAACATGTAGGATGTATGAGAGATTTGCGTTTTTGTCTGGCGTAAATCAGAATTATATAACGTTGCCTGTTGGTGACAGATGTGTGCATTCTCGGTCAAGGGAGGCAAGCGAGGGTCTTCTTCAGAACTCGTTTTTCCAGCCAAGGCCAGGGCACCTCCACATAAATGAGGCGACATGTTGCTTGCCAACAAAGTCAATGAATGGATCAGCCGGTGTTGGAGATTGTAACGGGCTGGATTATATAATCAGTCACATGGCTTGAGTCGCGCGCTGCAAGGATCCAGGTGTCCAGCGGAGCGTACCACAAGAATGTGAAACATGCAGGGGTTTTTAATTGTTATAGCTTGTTGTAATAGGCTTTGGCCGCCCCAAGATTTTGCCATAGTGTTCGTGGAACACAGGAGTGTCAGTGGCGTAGATGTGAAGAGGTGACAATGAGTGTGCGTTTTATTAAGTGTATGAATGTTTAGATTTAGTTTACTTTTTGTTATTAAATTGTTTAGTTTGTTAGACGCCGCGTCATTTCGATTTATTTTAGATATAAGGAGATGCAACTGTGAAACCCATTTTAGATCCAGAAGCTGACCACTAGATCCCCGAGAGCGCAAGGTAGGTGCTCTACTTTGAGCTAAGTGCATGTTTGTAATTCAGAGTTTCATCGTTTTTCCCGCTACGTATATTCTTGAGGGTCATGTTGGAGTGGATTCTGACTAGTATTTGAGCCGGAGCAGTCAGGGTCTACAAATCCAGCGGTGCTTCGGATATCTGACAGACCGCCTCTCGAATATACGGGTACAGTACCAATATGATTCTAAGCCTGCTGAGAAATCTAACTTTAAATACATGTAACTTCTATACTATGATTTGGATTTCAACCAAATTTCGTATGTGCTATGTGTACCATAACAGATGTGACTATGCGTATTCTTAAGAGCAACCAGGGCTGCCAACTGTTAATAAATGCTGTCTCTATTTTTGTTACCCTAATATCAATATATCAGAAAATATGCAAGCCATTGGCTCTAAACTTGGCACACGTATAGTATCTGGCATTCTAGATTAATTTGGAGTAACTAATATTCCTCAGTGCTGCCAACATGATTCTAAGCCTGCTGATAGGTCCGATTTTAAAACGCATATAACTTCTTTACTAACTAATGATTTTCATTCAAAATTGGCACAACAATAGGTCATATTATTTCAGAGTATGTCTGACCATCACACGCATGACATTGTTGCCAACATGCATTTACGCGTGCTAATAGATCCAATGTCTAACTGCATGTGACGTCCATTGGGCTTCAACCGAATGTTGTATTCTGTACCTTAAGAGATGGAACTAAGAATATATTCAGTCTCCAGGGTTGCCAAATGTAGTGCTCTATTAGGCTACATTATACCAGGTATATTTCCACCTAATTATACATTTCGATATTACCAACTTAATTTCGTCATTATTCTAGATAGGTTCATATACAGTAGATTAATATTTGGCATGAATCTTAATTTTAAGAAAAGTAGGCTCTTTAGTTCGTCACGGAATTTCTTGTTAAACCATATAATTGGCCTATGTTCATTTATGAAAAAATAGGCTTATTTATTATTAACAAGAAAAGTGCGCTCGAGTTGAGCATTAATTTACACATATTGAAGCACATCTAAAATAACAAAATAGGCTTATGAGATCACCTTTTGTCCGTGAGTGTGTGAGTGTGTTCTAAACGGCTGGAGTGATTTCAATGAAACTCGGTAAGATCATAGTACTATTTCGGCCCACCCCGATCGTGCCCTTCAAATTTTATTACGTCTCACCACTCTAACATGGCGGATGTGTGAAATATTTCACCGGCATTCTATATCTTCGAAACCATTACCGATATCACTCTGAAATTTTGTACGATGATAAAGAACGCTACTAAAAGTTTATCGATGTAACTTTCAAAATGAAGTAAACTACAAAACGGACATGGCGGCCAAGCGACGTAGCGACATTTTAATAGACTTTTCTCGCGATTTAACCATCTGGGCACAGTGTAATATGGCACAGTAAATGTTTATACACATTGTAATGCACTGGCAGCTAATTTAGTTCAATTGTTTGCATAACCTCAAGATGGCTGCTGTGCGAATTTTAAAAATTAAGTTTTTATTTCTTGTGTATTAATCATGCGATTGAAGTGAATGTTTGAATATTGAACCTAGGCAATAATCGTCATCTAATAGTAGGTTACATAACTCTATGGTATACATATGTAAAATTCCAACATGGCAACCATCCGAAATATTTACACGGATCTCAATATATAATGTGCGTTCAAAATGTAACGAGCCGGAGGCTGGAATGCGCAATTCGGTGACGACATCGGCTAATTGTGGCGTGTGTAACGAGGTGTGGTTCCGACCAGAGCGTGGAAGGTCACAGCCCGTCGCTAGAGGGCACGCGTGCACGTCACGTGACGATACAAAGCGAGCAGCAGCATGCATCAATCGTCCAACGCTGCCAGTCGCATTGCAAACAGTGACATGGAGGCGTCAAACGAAGAGCAGAGAGGTGTTGTTCGATTTCTGACAGCGAAAGGAGTAGGGGGAACGGACATTCATCGTCGAATGTCGCAAGTGTACGGCGAACACTGCATGTCCCTTGCAAGGGTCAAGGCGTGGCACAAGCGCTTCAGGGAAGGACGGGTGTCGTTAGCCGATGATGCCCGGTCTGGGGAACCCCCCTGCATTACCGATGACAACGTCCAGCTGGTTGATGCACTCATTACCCAGGACCACCGAGTGACAGTGAACGCCATAGCCGCCGTGGTCGGATTGAGCGTCGGAAGTGTGCACACCATCATGAAGGAACGACTGCACTTGCGCAAAGTGTGTGCCCAATGGGTGCCCCACAGTCTTCAACCACACCAGGAAGCATGTCGAATGGCCCACTGTCTTAGTCATCTGCAGCACTATGCGAGGGGTTCATGGCACGAGTGGTGGCTGGAGATGAGTCATGGTGTCATCACTTCGAACCAGAATCCAAACGACAAAGCCTCCAGTGGAAGCATCCAGGGTCACCACCACCCAAAAAAGGCAAGGCCATCCACTCGAGTGCAGGAAAGGTATCCTCCGGCTCGTTACTTTTTGAACGCACCTTATATATTAATCTATGGCAGTAATCAAACCGAAATTTTGTATGTTGAAAGAGGCAATTACCATGAATAGGATATATGAAAATAGGCTGTATAGTTCTTTACGGAACTACTTGTTTTTTAGTCCTCTCGATCTGTAACGATGTTATTGTTAATTCATCTTAGGGGCTGGGGACACCTTGGTCATCAGCCCAGTGTAGCTGGGTGTGTCTGATAACCTGTACTGGTGTGTGTAGGTGTATTAGGCACAGGGAGGTGGTATGTGCCCCGGACTTGAAATAAGGAACTATCGCGGCATTTTCATGGAGAGAATGTGGAAGAAAAGGGGGAAAAACCCACGCCGGGATTTGAACCCACGATTTCCGGGCTTGCTGTGGCTGGCCGCGCGGTCGTGGTGCACGATTTAACGAGCACAGCTACGCAACGGGTGTGCTATTACGTTCATTGCTGTCTTTATCGCTAATTAGGTTATCGATCGCAAACGAGACTCGCGCATTCTTTCATTGATTAGGCAGTTATGAAACATGTTACGAAAGTTATGGTGGTCATTTACTCGATACTTATGTGTGTGTTAGAACGTATTCTTTATTTTGTGAGGTTGGTGAGTTGATTGTCAGTTCTTTTAACAGTAAGATGTGCTTTTCTTGTTTAAATATTGTTCTGGAAAGTTACTCTCCACATGGCCTCCTAACAAGGCGGTGAATCAACTGCGAGTTTCTTATTGTACTAAGTAAGCATCTTCTCGTTTTGTGATAAAACCCTGGCTAAGGTTGGTTGGTTGGTTCCTTAGTTTAGGGGCAGTGTACTTTGGGTGTGTGTAGAATCTGTCTGATAACCGGTGTTAATTGTGATGACTGTATTAGTGTGTGTATCTGTTTTTAATTCAGGTAAGGACTGTATACATTGGATTTTCAAGTAGGTCCAACTTTTGCTACCAAACGCCACCGTCAACGACCAACTAGTCCTGCACTTGGCTACTAGATGCCACCGCAGTCGGCTCCTGGCGACGAACGTTGAAACCTAAGAACGTTACTTAAACATAACCTATACTTTAGTTTCAGACAGGTGTAATTAGTTGGAGGTTCTTTTACATGCCATAAATCTAGGACATGGAACCGCCGGCTTTACTTCCCCTCCGAAGAAAGGCATAATGAGGGATTTTTAACGCTCGAACCCGTGATCTTGGGCATAGAAAGTCAGCATGCAACCAACTGCGCCACCGAAGACGCAAACCCTGGTTAAGATTCTTGTAACGTGCAGAAAGTAACTTACTCTGAACTGGATGATAACCATAGCCCTCCCCCAGGGGCTCACATCTTGTGGGACGTGGGTTGGCGACCACGGGACCCCGGCTGAGTCCGGCATTGCTTCCACTTACTTGTGCCGGGCTCCTCTCCGTCTTCTTTCCTGTCGACCTCTCTTGATCAACTCGTGTTCTCTTCCGACCCCGACGGTATTAGCGTATCCGAGGCCTAGGGAGTCTCTTCCTTTCCCGCCTTAATTGGCCCTTGTCTCTTCTTTCCTGATCCCTCATTCTTCGTGGGATCAGCCTTCTTTATCTTTTAATTATAGTTCCTTTTCTCTTTAACATTTCTGCCCTGTTTTTCTGAATTGGCTCCCGGTATCTCTAAATTATATTTTGTGAGTATTTTGAATTTCAATTGCACTTTGTGAGTATTTTGAATCTGAACCGGTCTTTTTCAATCTAAGTTGAATTGTGTATTAGCCTACTTTCGATTTTTGCAAAAAATGAAAGTAGACTTATGAGATCAACACAGGGCGAAAAAAGTGTGTCTGTCTGTGTGTGTGTATGTGTGTGTGTGTGTGAGTCTCTGTGTGTGTGTGTGTATGTGTGTGTGTGAGTCTGTGTGTGTGTGTGTCTGTGTGTGTGTGAGTGTGTGTACTCTGAATGTCTGTCCCCCCCTATCAATTCGAACACGGTGAAACCGAATTGAACGAAATTTGGTACAGAGGTAGCACTAGTAAAGGACACCTCAGTGTCATACTTTATATCGCCGCCATCTTTACCAAAAGAGAATGGCGGCCACTCAAATGTTCAAAACGTAAAATCAAATTACGGCTAAACTAATCATCCGATCTCTACCAAATTTGGTGACAACATACCTTTATATAGGACGCGTCTTTCACCCAAACTTCAAGGTCATCGGCCATGTCATTTCAGGATGGCGGCCGTGTGAATTATGCAACCATTTTAATCAATAGCTTAAGACCCACCAATTCCGATTATCGAGCCTAGGGGGGTTTAAGCTATCCTGAAGGTCGTGATCCGTTATTTATTATAATTTAATATTATAATATTATACAGTATGAGTGGCTTAAAAGAGCTGAGCCGTTTGTGTCACACGACAAGATGGCAGCTGTCCTCATGTGCCTGTCTTATATTTCAGTAGTTTTAGTATGTTGTATGTGATATACCGTACTGATACAATAATATAAACTTTGTATGAAATGATCTTTAATGAAGATGTACTGCAGTGAAGAAATCGTTTATTTAAAGTCATTATTTGCCAACAGTTTGTATCTAATATGTCAGTTAAGAACTCCTGACGTCATGGATACGGTTAGCTCTGGGCTAGCATGTTAGTCTGACACGCAGTTGACTGGGTATCGAAGACTGCTACAGTTAGGTTTTTTTTCTTGAATTCTTTTACAAATGATGTGCACGAGCTTTTCCCACAGATACTGTATAAAATGTCATTTAGCTCAAAGGAGAGGATAAAGTATACACTCGTATATTAATAAAATCACAGTCCCAGCATCGCACATAAACAGAAGACATTAGAAAAAGGAGAATAGAAGAACTAGATACACGTTGTCATTAACCACAGCCTTCTTAATGCCTCTGTACGGTGCTGTCCTCTTGTGGGTTATGTGGGTAATATTGTTCCAAACATAACGCTGTGTAAATGCCTGAGCTGGCCTCCTGAAGTATGGCAATTTTGTAATACTGGTAGTTCAACTATTAGCCACGATCGCGCTCCGAATACCTTTAAACACTGCCAGCTGGATCGCCTCCCTTTTGGCTACTTTAAACTGCCTACTCATTCAACACCCATAGAACACTGCCATCGTAGTACATTACGATGGCAGTGCATAGGCGTACAAGATAAAGATTAATTCACTGATAGGTCGCAGCACCACCTACTGTGATTGGGGCGGAAGATGATTGGGGCGGAAGATTCTTAATTTTGCAGGCTGGCTTAATATAGAGATTAACGGACGTGAATGCATTACAATAAGTTATTAGTTTTGTTATTCAATCATCATAAAGTATATAATATTGATCTTGACACTTACTGGCTTATTATCAATATAAAAGAAAACAAACAATACATTGTGGTTGGGGTGATTGTTTTAGGGATGAGGACAAAGAGTCATAAAGATACCCATACATTTAGGAGAAAGTAGGCTATATGTTCTTTGCTGAACATGTTGTTTTTAATCTGAGTTCCATTTTGTGAGTATTTTCAGTTCAGCTTAATTTTCGTTCTGGTTTCCATTTCATTGTCATTTTCGCTCTCACCCAGACCATTAAGGGCCGATAACCTGGATGTTACGCCCCTTAAAACAACAATTATCATCAGAAGAGGTGGAAAATATCCCCAAAGGACACACTGACCCTTCAAGATAATCACCTAGAAGAAGTTTCAAAATTCAAATATCTTGGAGATACTCTCCAAACAACACTGCCATCATTTAACATTCATGTGAAAGAAAGAGCAACAGCAGCGATAAAAGCAATTTACCACATTCAACAGCCTTAAAAACCCTCTATAAAAACGGCTATGACATTATTTAAAACGGCCATAGCACCAATAGCGACTTACGGAATCCACATAATTTGGGACAAACTAAAAGAAAACGACCTATTAACATTAGAGAAAGTCAAAGCCCGCTATATGAAAAGAGTCTTGGGTATCGGGAAGAATTATGTCTTATGTCTTCACAAAAGAAATGTTCTTCATAGAAGACATTAGACTGCAGATACTACCGCCGCGCACCGAGGCCTATGAGAGTGCCCTTCAAATACTCAAAGAAAAGCAGAACGCTATCTGGGATGATTTCTACTCAACTGACGCCATAATGACTGACGAATGGAAACAGGAAATCTATGAACTTCGACACATAATGACACGATACGCTACACATGGCTTTGAGTACAAGTTCTGCCAAAACAAGCGATTCCACCAACCAACTGAAGAATGTGTGTGTGATCTATGTTCTCGATATCAAGCTAAATATTGTCGACAAAGACACACATCAATAACCCAATAGGGATTGGAATAATGCACAGTAGGTTACTCAGTTTGGTATTTTGCACAGTGTGCGCTGTTTCAATATAATAATAATAATATCGTATGGCCTCGGATGCCGGGTGCAAGCTTTGTAATTTGACACCCAGAGGGTAGCTTGCATGTGGAATTTCGTTGTTCCTTGAATCACTATGAAAGTCAAGGAGGTTAGATATCTAAGCTCCTTGAACACTATAGCGCTATCTAGTAGAGAAATGAGGAACTTTGTGTTGGCGGAAACTCCCGAGATTAATATTGCCATTATGAACACGGCCTACTGAATTAAAATGGGTTATTTGACATGCCAACATCGTATGACATGCGTATCGTATTTTTGCCGCCTTTCAAAAATCACCTACCACGGCCAGGAGCGAACCTGTAATCTTGGGTTTAGTAGTCCGACACGCTATCCACTCACCCACCGTGGCAAGCTAACGATATGGTGATATCTTGAGATCAAAAAATCTAGAAAATTAATACAAAAGGAAATAAAGAAAAAAATAACAATCGTTTTATTCAAGAAATCGTATCTGAGTTGTTTTTCAACCAAATACAATTTCCGACAATCGGTAACTTGAGAGTGTTAACCTATTTAAAACTCAGCAGTTTTTCTAGGTTTATGCCGTGTCTTGTGTGGGGTTTCGCCTACTGTCGACCAAAGTATTATGTGTACTCGAGTTTGAAGGTTGTTTGTGAAGTAACCAATAGACCTACATGAAATCCAATAACATCATAATTTTCGTCGTTCTATTTTGCGTTAGTTCATGTTGGTTTGGAATTTTTAATTTATATTTTAATATTTTTATCGCAGTTGGAACACAAAAAGTGCCAGTTTTCAAGCGTGTTTCAACCATGCGTCACATTTAAGAATTATTATCTCACAAATCCGTCATCAGATCGAATCCAAATTTTAACACAATATACATTGGAATGTTGTATAACTAGTTTATTCATTTTAAAATTTTGTGTGCCCAAGAAACAAAGTTGTTATCATTTTTGTAGGGTAACTTCTTCTCGGCTCGGGGTGGCTTGAAAATTTAGTTCTTGGTTGCGTTGTAATCCCTATACATCAAAAAGGTATGCTGTATGATTGTGAAATACGTAAATTAATTCACTTATTTTATATCGATTTATACGGGGAATTAAGACATAGTTCACCAGTTAGCCGCTCCGGTGCAAGCTGTATAAAATAAGTGGATTAATTTACGTATTTCGCAGTCATGCAGCATAACATTTTGATGTATAAGGATTTCAACGCAACCAAGACCTACATTTTCCAACGACCCCGAGCCGAGAAAAAGTTACCTTACAAAAATGATAAGAACTTTCGTTCTTGAACACATAAAATTTTGAAATTAATAAACCAGGTATATAGCATTCCCATGTATATTGTGTTAAAATTTGGATTCGATCTCATGACGGGTTTGTGAGACAATAATTCTTAAATGTGACGCATGGTTGAAACACGCTTAAAAACGGGCCCTTTTTGTGTTTCAACTGCGATAAAAAATAATGAAATATAAATTAAAAATTCCAAACCTACATGAACTAACGTAAAATAGAACGGCGAAAATTATGATGTTATTGGATTTTATATAGGTCTATTGGTTACTTCACAAACAACCTTCAAACTCGAGTACACATAATACTTTGGTCGACAGTAGTAACACCAAGGTAGGTTCATCAGCAGGCTCTTGGTGTTCCGGGCTGTGAAATTTGGAACAGAGGGAATTCTATTCTATTCTTATGACAACTACTATAATTGTGGTGACCAAAGTGAAACTGCAGGGACGTACCCACCGGATATACTATTTCTAACGTCACGAGGGCAATCATTCCAAATTATAGTTCCCGACATGAAGAAAGAGTTACTGAAGGCAGTTTCTGCACTGTAATAATATAATAATAATATCGTATGGCATCGGATGCCGGGTGCAAGCTTTGTTATTTGACACCCAGAGGGCAGCATGCATGCCAAATTTTGTTGTTTCTTGAAGCACTATGTTAAGTCAATGAGGTTAAATATCTAAGCTCCTTGAACACTATAGCGCTTTCTAGTAGAGAAAGGAGGAACTTTGTGTTGGCGGAAAATCACGAGATTAGTTTTGCCATATGAACACGGCCTACTGAATTGAAATGGGTTCCTTAACATGCCAATATCGTATGGCATGCTTGTGGTGATTTTTGTCGCCTTTCAAAATTCACTTACCACGGCCAGGAGCGAACCTGCAAGCTTGTGGTTGGTAGTCCGACACGATAACCACTCACCCACCGTGGCCAGCTACTGCACTGTAGCTGACTTCAGACCAAAGAGGTTTAAAACACCACCATAACGTATTTTTAGCCTATTTTCATTTATGAAAGAATAGGCTTATGAGATCCCCTTTTGTACATGAGTGTGTGTGCCCTTCCCCCTAATAACTTCTAAACGGCTGGAGTGATTTCAATGAAAGTCGGTAAGGTCATAGTACTATTTTGGCCGACCCCGATAGTGCCCTTCAAAATTTATTACGTCTCACCCACCAATCCAACATGGCAGCTGTGCGAAGTATTTCACCGGCATTCTATATCTTCGAAACTATTACTGATATCATCCTGAAATTATGTACGGTGATAAAGAGCACTGCTACAAGTTCACGTATGTGACTTTCAAAACCTGTTAACTACAAAACGAACATGGCGGCCAAGCGAAATTGAAACATTTAAATGGACTTTTCTCGCTATTTAACCATCTGAGCGCAGTGAAACTCGCTTCTAAGTGTCCCTTTTGAAAACAAACAAAAAATGAAATTTTGTATCTAATGATCAGTATCAGTCTTTAGTAGTCCTGCCCGCACACGGAGGAGGCCATCAAGTTTATCTTGGGGTAAGAGGTCCACTCCTCTATGGCGGTAGTCCAAACGTTTGTTGAGCAGTGTATTATAATTGAGGCACAATCTTTCTCTCTTTCTCTTTATTCGTTTGGTCGATTCCGACTCTCCGTAACCCCATGTACTTAACTACGCCAATTTCTTCTGTCCTGCACCGCCTCTCGAAGATTTTCCAAGCTGGAATGTATTGCTTTTGTGATGCCATCCATCCATCTCATTCTTTGCCTCCCTCTTCTTCTTGTGCCTTCTATCTTCCCCAGCATTAAGGTCTTCTCTAATGAATTATATCTTCTCATGATGTGTCCAAAGTAGCCCAGTTTTTGTTTCAGGATTAAACCCTCTAAGGAACACACTGGTTGAATTTGCAGTAAAACTGACGTATTGGTTCTCTTCGCAGTCCATGGAACTCGAAGAACTTTTCTCCAACACCATAATTCGAAGGAATCTATTCTACGGCGTTCAGCTTTTCTTTGGTCCTGGTCTCACAACCGTACATCACAACTGGAAAAACCATAGCCCTTACTATACGGATCTTTGTTGTTAAGGTTAGGTCTCTACTCCTTAAGATATTGTCCAGATTTGAAAATGCCTGTCTACCAAGTAGCAATCGTCTTTTGATTCCATGGCTGTAGTCACCATCAGCAGAAATCTGTGAGCCAAGATAGTTAAAAAGAAGGGACTAACTCCATTTTTTTCTCCTCCTACACGCCATGAATTGACAGTTGTAGTGGTCATAATTTTTGTTTTCTTGACATTCAACATTAGCCCAGCCTTTTGAACTTTCCTCTTTCACTTTCAGTTAGAGATTTTTTAAATTTTCTTCAGTTTCAGCCATCAGGATTGTATCATCTGCATATCTCAGGTTGTTTATATTTAACCCAGCTGTTTCTTCTTCATCTAACCCCACATTCCTCATAAAAACACAATCACACGTGTCAAAATCCAACCGTAAATTACGAAACATTAGTTCATTGGCAAAGACAATAATCACTTCAAAACTTCCATTGGAGCATTATCCAACCTTTGTTCCACTCCGTAAAGAGCATATTCTCAACTTATAGAAATAACACCCCATTGTTCATCACAAGATATTTGTTTAAAGATCTTTTTGTCTGTTTTATAGTAATCTACACCCACCAACTGTTTAGATATGTCATTTTCACAAAATTGTTTTATATTATCATCAATTAAAAGCCCTATTTGTTATAGATCTCATTTTTAAATTATTTTGATACATTTTTTATTAATTTTTCAAAAGAA
The DNA here is from genome assembly GCA_946902985.2 of Meconema thalassinum. Classification (NCBI taxonomy): domain Eukaryota; kingdom Metazoa; phylum Arthropoda; class Insecta; order Orthoptera; family Tettigoniidae; genus Meconema; species Meconema thalassinum. The sequence continues at coordinate 17,876,801 of OX336392.1, forward strand.
AAAAACAAGTATAATATATATTCAAACTTTTCTCGCAATTATAATACAAAGGGCGTACTCTATTGTTTTACACATAACTTTTTCTACCCAAATGAGGTACATTACACATCAGTTGTTACGCCCACCTTCTCAACATAATCTCCTTGTGACTTTATGCACTTTAACCATCGATGTGTCAGTCTCTCCAGACCTTCCTGAAACCATTCTCTCGGAGTGCTGCGTACCCTTGCCTCAACAGCTGTGTCCACAGGTTTCTTTATGTTCCTGAAGAGGTGATGATCCTGCCAACTTCATGGCTAGGCTTCTGACATGGCTCCATTACCATGAGCCACAAACGAAACTACAACCATCCAATGAAAGCATAGGGGCAGTCCACCGCCAAAGAAATGGCGAACAGTGCCATCAGTTGGCAAGCGAATGGCGACAGTGTTCTGGGACACAAAGGGCATCGTCCTCATTGACTGGCTGGAATTGGGGGTCACGATTAACAGTGCAGCATATGTGGCAACCCTTAAGCGCTTACGTCGTGCCATTTAAACTAACCGGCGAGGAAAATGAGCTAAAGGTGTGATTCTGCAAAAGGACAATGCCCGCCCCCACACTAGCCGAGAGACCACCGCTGGCATTGATCAAATGGGATTTACTTGGCACCAAGGGATGTTCAACTGTTCGGGAATATGAAGAAACCTCTGTGTGATCGTTGTCAAGGTACGCAGCACTCCGAAAGAATTGTCTCAGGAAGGTCTGGAGATTATGTTGAGAAGGTGGACGTAACAGCTGATGTGTAATGTACTTCATTTGGGTAGAACAAAATAAAGAAACACAAAGAAGGGAAGAGCCTGGACGGATGAGCAGAAGAAACAGCATAGCGCCCATATGAAGGAGTACTGGAGGAAGAGGAAACTTCAGGCAAAGAAAAAATGAAATTGTACCGTGATCCGAAGTGGTCAATTCGCAAATAAAAAAAAAGTAGTTTCCATTAAAGAACAATTACTAAGGAGGACCATAATGCGCCTGAAACTGGTATAATCAATTAATGTATATTAATTCAATTTATTGACATGAAGTGTAATACAGCATGGTGTTTCACTTACATACTGTACATGCTATCATATTACGCTATTTGATTGGACTTATACTCATGTTGACCGACTGAAAGTTATTATTGAATTATTTAATTGTATTCATAAATGTTTCAAATCACCGTCTGCTTGTGTTGCAGTATCTGTGTGGATGTACTAACTTCCTGGGCTAGCTCTCAACACTTCATCAGCCCCTGTCAGAAGTGATGGTGCACTGATCGCACACATGAGGTAAGCTTTAGAGGCTCTGCGTTTCTGTAGCCCCATGTATTTGGGTGTATAGGATTTGTCTGATAACCTGAGTCACTGTTATATCTGCACTAGTTTGTGTATTTGTAATTGTAGTAGGATTTGTGTAGGACGCATCCGTGGTACCATCCCCGCATTTGCCTGGAATAGAAGTCGGGAAACCTCGAAAGACGACTTTCAGGATGGCTGAGGTAGGAATACAGGTGAACACACTACTACGGTCATCACATAAATACAAGTTATCAGACAAAATCAACACATACACAACTACAAGGGGCTGATAACCAAGATGCCCCAAGCCTCTAAAATGATTAACAACTAAATTGACCGATTCAGTGCATATTTTGTCATTTATAGTGCATAACGCGGCCTTGGTAGCCGAGAGTGCCGACGTGCTTGTTCGTTCCTCGCCGGCACTGGGAGAGCGTGGGTTCGAATCCCACTTAGGTCGTCCTGAATATGGTACTCGTGGTTTCCCATTTTCGCCACCAGGTAAATGCCGGGACGGTTCCTTTCAACAGGTCCACGGCTAACTTAGCGGTCGCCTGGGCGATCGGCGTGTCACCATCCCCAGTTGTATCTGCTGACAAAGTGTGTTCAGCCCCCAGACACCGTCCTTGCGAGGGTAGACGAATGATCCCTCGCAGAGTCCATGGGTGAAGCCGAGCTTGGAGGATAACCATTAAAAAGAACATAGTGCATAAACTTAATTAATTAGTTTGGGCGTGGTAGCTCAACGGTCAAAGCTGTATGCTTCTTACCAAGGCGGACCTGTTTCAATTCCCGTTCAATACATGTGAGATGTCATGTCCTGTGGTTCGGATTATCGCGAGATTAACGGTCACGTTAAATTACATAGTCTACAGGGCCATCCAGTCATTGTGCTCGGGGAGCACTGGGCAGTCAGACTAGCGCTCCTTCCCCTACCACCACTACACTGTGGCAGCGAGGAGACGGACGATGCTCGGACCACGCTAACTACTGTCGACCAAAGTATTATGTGCACTCGAGTTTGAAGGTTGTTTGTGAAGTAACCAATAGACCTACATAAAATCCAATAACATCATCATTTTCGTCGTTCTATTTTACGTTAGTTCATGTAGGTTTGGAATTTTTAATTTATATTTTAATATTTTTTATCGCAGTTGGAACACAAAATGTGCCCGTTTTTAAGCGTGTTTCAACCATACGTCACATTTAAGAATTATTATCTCAAAAACCCGTCATCAGATCGAATGCAAATTTTAACACAATATACATTGGAATATTGTATAACTGGTTTATTAATTTCAAAATGTTGTGTGTCCAAGAAACAAAGTTATCATTTTTGTAAGGTAACTTTTTCTCGGCTCGGGGTGGTTGGAAAATATAGTTCTTGGTCGCGTTGTAATCCTTATAAATCAGGAAGTTATGCTGTATGACTGTGAAATACGTAAATTATTTCACTTATTTTATATCGGTTTGTATTTGTTCGTGGAAATAAGGCATGATTCACCGACTAGCCGATCCGGGGTAAGCTGTACAGCGTTGCTGAGATGGAGCCCATCACCGCCGAGCGAAGAGAGGTCTTATTTCCCCGTTCAAATACAAACCGATATAAAATAAGTGAATTAATTTACGTATTTTAAAGTCATACAGCATAACCTTTTGATGTATAAGGATTACAACGCGACCAAGAACTACATATTCCAACCACCCCGAGCCGAGAAAAAGTTACCTTACAAAAATGATAAAAACTTTGTTTATTGGACACGCAAAATTGTAAAATTAATAATCCTGTTGTATGACATTCCAGAGTATATTGTGTTAATATTTGGATTCAATCTGATGACGGGTTTTTGAGATAATAATTCTTAAATGTGACGCATGGTTGAAACACGCTTAAAAACGGGCACTTTTTGTGTTCCAACTGCGATAAAAATATTAAAATATATAAAAAAATCCAAACCTACATGAGCTAACGTAAAATAGAACGACGAAAATGATGATGTTATTGGATTTTATGTAGGTCTATTGGTTACGTCACAAACAACCTTCAAACTCGAGTACACATAATACTTTGGTCGACAGTAAATACGAACGTAGAGTCGTGCGGCCGACGGCTCTTGTGGAATTGTTGACATATTAATATGGCTGTTTCGCCATAACAAATATACCGCATATACAAATCGAATGCTACTCCGATCTATGTAATGTGCAGGAAACGAGCACAAGTGTTAAGTAAAGAATATTGTGATTTATTCCAAACTGAAATGTGAACATATTAGAGAGGAAGATTCAACAACAAATTGTGTTCTTTTTAACACATTACCTCTCTGTTGCACACTAAACATTTGGCATGCCCTTTATAAGCTGTACAGAAAAATGAAATTTCCCATTCTGCTTTAAAGACTGCTGCTTCACCACTCCTTTTTTGTATACTGTTCAGTCATGACCACTGCGAAACTGATTTACTTACAGGCTGTCAACAAAGCGCATTGGACTAGACTAGAGACTGATGGATCGGCTGCACACTTCAGCGCGCTCAGCCAGCCAAGCTTCTCCCACCACTTCCGAAACAAGCTTCCAACAAAGCGCTCGGAGCACTGGCTTAGAGCGCGGCCGGAGCGTTGTCTGGATCGCCCTGAATTACAATCTTGCTTTCTAATTAACTAATATTTATGCAAATCCTGGCCATTAAATGCACTAGACTCTCGGCCTAATGAGGCGGCAGGTCAAGCCGGATAGGCCGGAGTTCTATATTCTCTCTCCGATCCAAGCCGCACCATTATGCTTACATTTCAACATCGTTTTTCTTACTTTCATTCCACTTCCACTACTTTGGGCAGCACACCACTTTTCAATTTTTCTGACAGAAGTCGGCTACACTGTTGAGGAACTCAGTACCTCCTTGAATAAGCTTGGAGTTTATTATTGCCGACAATAGCATTTATAGGCTGGAGTGTCGTCAGCACCCCGCATACCCAGTTACGTTACGTTACACAGCGTGTCTAGTTGGCTTCTACTTCGCAAATTGAGCTGTCGCTTCTGTGTGGTGTTGGGAGTGTGTGTAATGAATACTTCTTTAGATGTAGGCTAGTGCAGGAACGTATCAGTTTAAATATTTGTGTTTGTAAATATGTAATTGTCTGGAAGTAATGAAGAATTGAGCTTAAAAATTTACCTGCAGTACGAAACCAAAATATTAAGACTTTGGGATTGGAAATCAGTAAGGTATTTATTTTTATAACTGTGGTGCCAAATATCTTATGATAATATTTCTAAGGAAGTAATAAAGATTGAATTTTGCGCATTTGGTCTTTATTTAACATTTGTAAAAGAATAGTGACCACCTCGTGGAGCAGTGGCTAGCATGGTTGGCTGTCACTCGGTACCGGGTTCGATCCCCGGCTCTGCCAAGAATTTTAGAGTCTTGGTATGATCTAGTACGGGGTCTCTCAGCCTCGTGATGCAAAATGGGAACCTGCCGGATGCTATGTCTGGAAGAGGGGTGGAAAGAAACTACCCTACCACATGCAAACTCCGGTTCGTGATGCCTGGTTAGTGACCAAGTCAGGGGCTCTAATTCAGGTCGCCTACGTCCCCGGAGGGGATATGGCACTCTAATTATCATCAAGAGAATAGTGCAAGTTTTAGTTGGGGTGTTGTGAGCCACTTACGTAACTCTTCCCCAAATATCTAATTAAAGGTTAAACTTCCTCAATATCGAACGAACGATGCTCTCGTGGGACGATGCATGACCTGGTTATTCCCCATCTATGTTCAGCAGTGCAGTGCTGGTGTTTCTGAAATAGCCGAGCGCCAAGCTATTTGGAGCACTTCCAAGGTTCACTAGAACAGTCCACGTCCATGAGTTAAATCACACTCCTTCACGTCTACAAGAATAACACTGTGTCATATCGATTGTCTGCCCAAGGGGTTCACATCTAGTGGGTAGGGGTTGGCGACCACGGGACCCGAGCTGAGGCCGGCATTGCTTCCACTTACTTCTGCCGGGCTCCTCTCGGTTTTCTTTCCTGTCGACCTCTCTTGTCAACTCATGTTCTCTTCCAACCCCGACGGTATTAGCGCATCCGAGGCCTAGGGAGTCTTTTCCTTTCCCGCCTTAATTGATCCTTCATTCTTCGAGGGATCAGACCTCTTGATTTTCTTTCAGGTATCTCCTGCCTTCTGTTCACGGCCCTCAAGGAGGCAGGGTGTGTGTAGCCCCAGCACTTCTGGTGCACACTGGATATTGCTACACCCTCGAGGGCTCACGGCTGGTTAGTTCGGGAGTTGGCGACCCCGAGGGATTCCTGAGCTGGGTCCGGGTTTTCCCCTTTATCCATTGCTTTTGGGGCGGGCCCTCTCCTTTTCCCCTTTCCTATCTGCCTTTCATGGCTCTCCTTCTTCCTAAGTCCCTCATTCTTCGAGGGTTGAGGGCATTTATTCCTCCTTTCTTTTATTTCCCTTTCTCTTCTTTTGATTTTGTTTTTCTCTTCTGTGTGTAAGCTGTGGTTACTTTTATCATTTCAAGTGATCTTGTCGACTTCGTCGTTATGCGTTACGGAGACGGAGACTGTGACGTCATGCTGCCGCGCGGGAAGCCTAAGTTAATGGTTAATATAGAGTGTTGAAAGAGTCCTGGGGCGTCGAGCGACCTGGGGCTTCGAGCAAAGCGAAAAGAATACAAGGTGACTCTTAAAGAGGTGTACAAGATGGCAGAGAAGAATACAGGGTGACTCTTAAAGAGGTGTACAAGATGGCAGAGAAGAATACAGGGTGACTCTTAAAGAGATATACAAGATGGCAGAGAAGAATACAGGGTGACTCTTAAAGAGGTGTGCAAGATGGCAGAGAAGAATACAAGGAGATTCTTAAAGAGGTGTGCAAGATGGCAGAGAAGAATACAAGGAGACTCTTAAAGAGGTGTTCAAGATGGCAGAGAAGAATACAAGGAGACTCTTAAAGAGGTGTGCAAGATGGCAGAGAAGAATACAAGGAGACTCTTAAAGAGGTGTGCAAGATGGCAGAGAAGAATACAAGGAGACTCTTAAAGAGGTGTACAAGATGGCAGAGAAGAATACAGGGTGACTCCTAAAGAGGTGTGCAAGATGGCAGAGAAGAATACAAGGAGACCCTTAAAGAGGGTGTGCAAGATGGCAGAGAAGAATACAAGGAGACTCTTAAAGAGGTGTGCAAGATGGCAGAGAAGAATACAGGGTGACTCCTAAAGAGGTGTGCAAGATGGCAGAGAAGAATACAGGGTGACTCCTAAAGAGGTGTACAAGATGGCAGATAAGAATACAAGGAGACTCTTAAAGAGGTGTACAAGATGCCAGATAAGAATACAGGGTGACTCCTAAAGAGGTGTACAAGATGCCAGATAAGAATACAGGGTGACTCCTAAAGAGGTGTACAAGATGGCAGAGAAGAATACAGGGTGACTCCTAAAGAGGTGTGCAAGATGGCAGAGAAGAATACAAGGAGACTCTTAAAGAGGTGTGCAAGATGACAGAGAAGAATACAAGGAGACTCTTAAAGAGGTGTGCAAGATGGCAGAGAAGAATACAAGGAGACTCTTAAAGAGGTGTGCAAGATGGCAGAGAAGAATACAAGGAGACTCTTAAAGAGGTGTGCAAGATGGCAGAGAAGAATACAGGGTGACTCCTAAAGGGGTGTACAAGATGCCAGATAAGAATACAAGGAGACTCTTAAAGAGGTGTACAAGATGCCAGATAAGAATAAAGGGTGACTCCTAAAGAGATGTACAAGATGGCAGAGAAGAATACAGGGTGACTCCTAAAGAGGTGTACAAGATGCCAGATAAGAATACAGGGTGACTCCTAAAGAGGTGTGCAAGATGGCAGAGAAGAATACAGGGTGACTCCTAAAGAGATGTACAAGATGGCAGAGAAGAATACAGGGTGACTCCTAAAGAGGTGTACAAGATGCCAGATAAGAATACAGGGTGACTCCTAAAGAGGTGTGCAAGATGGCAGAGAAGAATACAGGGTGACTCCTAAAGAGGTGTACAAGATGGCAGAGAAGAATACAGGGTGACTCCTAAAGGGGTGTACAAGATGGCAGAGAAGAATACAGGGTGACTCCTAAAGGGTGTACAAGATGGCAGAGAAGAATACAGGGTGACTCCTAAAGAGGTGTGCAAGATGGCAGAGAAGAATACAGGGTGACTCCTAAAGAGGTGTACAAGATGGCAGAGAAGAATACAGGGTGACTCCTAAAGAGGTGTACAAGATGGCAGATAAGAATACAAGGTGACTCTTAAAGAGATATACAAGATGCCAGATAAGAATACAGGGTGACTCTTAAAGAGGTGTACAAGATGGCAGAGAAGAATACAGGGTGACTCCTAAAGAGGTGTGCAAGATGCCAGATAAGAATACAGGGTGCCTCTTAAAGAGGTGTACAAGATGGCAGAGAAGAATACAGGGTGACTCCTAAAGAGGTGTACAAGATGCCAGATAAGAATACAGGGTGACTCTTAAAGAGGTGTACAAGATGCCAGATAAGAATACAGGGTGACTCTTAAAGAGGTGTACAAGATGGCAGAGAAGAATACAGGGTGACTCCTAAAGAGGTGTGCAAGATGCCAGATAAGAATACAAGGTGACTCTTAAAGAGATATACAAGATGCCAGATAAGAATACAGGGTGACTCTTAAAGAGGTGTACAAGATGGCAGAGAAGAATACAGGGTGACTCCTAAAGAGGTGTACAAGATGCCAGATAAGAATACAAGGTGACTCTTAAAGAGGTGTACAAGATGCCAGATAAGAATACAGGGTGACTCTTAAAGAGGTGTACAAGATGGCAGAGAAGAATACAGGGTGACTCCTAAAGAGGTGTACAAGATGTCACACAAGAATACAGGGTGACTTCTAAAGAGATATACAAGATGCCAGATAAGAATACAGGGTGCCTCCTAAAGAGGTGTGCAGGATGTCAGAGCAAAATACAGGGTGACACTTAACTAGGTGTACAGTATGTTAGATTCAATTCAAATACAGGGTGACCCTTCAAGAGTTGTAAAAGATGTCAGACTCAAATACAGGGTGCCCTTAAAGAGGTGCCCGCGCGGGAAGCCTAAGTTAATGGGCAATGGAGTCTGTTGAAAGAGTCCTGGGGCTTCGAGCGAAGCAAGGAGCCCTCCTGAGCCTTTCTAACATGTGTAGCATTTGTAGCATGCGTCATTTGAAATGATATAAAGTCTAGTCTTTCAGACTGACTGTAATTTTTTTAGTTAGATTTACTTATATGTTCATTTGCATTATCACCCAAACCATTAGGGGCCGATAACCTAGATTTTGGGCCCCTTAAAACAACAATTATCATCATCAACAATCATCATCGTTTATTCCAAGACATTTCACTTCGGAAATCTCACATGCATTGGCCGTGAATCGAACCCGGTCCACCTTGGTGAGAAGCAAGCAGCTGTTGGTGACTCTACAACTGCGTGACTTAGAGTCCATTTGCATAAAGATGCACATGTCTGCTTGAATCCACCTTTTCTATCGACCACACTTGAACAAGTTTTTGTGTCTTTTTTTTCGGCTTCGGTGGCATAGTTGGTAGCATGCTGAGCTTCTATGCCCAAGATCGCGGGTTCAAACCCGGCCGAAGTCGTCGGATTTTTTAAGAGCATTAAATCCCTCAGTATGCCTTCCTTCGCAGGGGAAGTAAAGCCGGCGGTCCCATGTCAGACATTTTTGGCATGATAAAGAACCTTCCACTAAATTACCTCTGTGAGGCTAAATTATCATATGTATTATTTCAGTAGTATCGATCCCTCCTGCGGCGCTCACAAGCGACCGATCGTGACAAATGAGCATTCAAATGAAAGAGGATATACATTCGCAGTGACGAATTGCACTCTAATTTCATAAATATCTATACTTGCTTTAAAGAACGACGTAAAAAATGTATGAAGTGTGTGATTTGCAGATACTGTTGCTGTAGGAAAATACGCGATATCATTGCTGTTCAGTTCGCATTTTGGCCGTATGGACGCCGGGGAAAGTGTTGTTTATGAACACGCGAGATTTCTCGCACGGGTCCGCTAGTAGGTTATATTTAACTAACGATCTTAGGTTCCAACGTTCGTCGCCAGGTGCCGACTGCGGTGGCATCTAGTAACCAATTTAAGAACTAGTTGTCGTTGACGGTGGCGTTTGGTAGCAAAAGTAGGAACTACTTGAAAATGGAATGCCTGCAGTCTTTACTTCAATTAAAAATAGATAACACACACTAATACAGCCATCAAAATTAACACCGGTTATCAGACAGATTCTACACACACCCAAAGTACACGGGGCTACATGACCGCGTGGTCACAGCCCCTAAACTGAGGAACCAACCAACCCTTCTTGCGCTACATACAGCTAGAACCAGCCACAGTTCGGAGGATGTAGAATCCTACAGTCAAATCAGAAAAGAATATAAAAATCTACTTAAGATTTTAAAAAGGTCTACATGGAACAGAAAGCAACCAATATGGTGGAAGAAGCCAGAAAGGACCCATACGTAGCATTAGCGCCACGGAAATCTCAAAGCATCAGCAAAATAGACATGACAGTTTGGGAAGAATATTTCAAAAGCATTCTCAGCATTGATAAAACCAACATCGCATATGATCCGATCAATGTGAAGACATGCTTAGCAGAAACTAATTCTTTCACGACGGAATAGGTACACGAGACAATAACATCTTAAAACAAGTCGTTCCGTGAAGAACTAGCCTATACAGCCTATTTTCATATATCCTACTTATGTTAATTGCCTCTATCAACATAAATTAGATTCAGTTTGCTGTAATCGATTCGTAGATATTGAGAACCGTCTAAACATTTCGGTTGGTCGCCATGTTGGATTTTTATATAGGTCTTAGAGTTATGAACCATTAAATGAAAATTGTTGCGTAGGTTCATTATTCAAACTTTCACTTCGATCGCATGAATAAGACCCAAGACATGAAAACTTAACTTAATTTTAAAAATACGCACTGCCGCCATCTTGAGGTTATGTGAAAAATTGAACTAAATTAGATACCAGTGCATTACAACGTGTATTACCATTTACAGTACCATATTTCACTGCTCTCGGATGGTTAAATCGCGAGAAAAGTCTATTAAAATGTTTCACCTTCGCTTGACCGCCATGTTTTTTTTTTTTTTTTTTTTAGTTAACGGGTTTTTGAAAGTCTCATAGGTCAACTTCTGGTAGTACCCTTTATCATCGTACAAAATTTCAGGGTGAAATCAGTAATAGTTTCAGAGATATAGAATGCCGGTGAAATATTACGCAAAGCCGCCGTGTTGGATTGTTGAGGCGTAATCAAATTTGAAGGTAACGGTAGGGGTCGGCTGTAATAGTACTTTGACCTTACCGAGTTTCATTGAGATCGCTCCAACCGTTTAGAAGTTATTAGAGAGACGCACACACACACATGGACAAAATGTGATCTCATAAGACTAACTTTTTCATCAAATGAAAATAGGCTAAAAAACAAGAAGGCACCAGGCCCCGAAGGTATATATAATGAACATATCAAAGGCTCAGCTAGCTTGTTACTTCAAGAAATCACTGATATGTTAAACCTGTGCTTACAGTACAAGAGGGCAACATACTAGAAATATGGAGGATTTCGACAATTAAGATAATATTTAAGGGGAAAGGCAATCAATTGGATCTGAACTCCTACAGGGACATTGCCCTGGAAAATGCATGTTGAAGATACAAGCATTATCACAAAGCGAATCTCTAAAGAAGTAGAACACAAGATCCCGGAAGAACAATTCGGTTTCTGAAAAGGCAGGAGCACTTTGCATGCCATTAACGATTAATTGATGATATAGGGGATGCTTAAGACATCCCCAAGGGAAATTCCATGTAATATTCGTAGATTACGCCAAAGTTTTCGATACACTAAACAGACGTATACTAATCTCAAAGCTGGAATCAGTAACAGGAAAATATAAACTCACAGGGCTGATCCATAACATGTTGACAGCCAATTTCATTCAGATCGCAGATGGCGTATCCACATCAAAAACAATAACTCAAACAAACGGCGTACTACAGGGGGACCCATTAAGCCCCCTGCTTTTCAATGTCGCCTCATACGATGTTGTGCAGATGATTAAGAGACGGAAGCTGTCAAAATCTACATATATGCGGACGACGTGGTCATTGGATCGAACTCCACCGATAACCTACAAAGAGCCACAAACCAACTTCAGAAGTGGGTGCAGGAAAGCAAAATGGAAATTAACACCGAAAAAAAAACGCACAGATGACATTCCGCAACGGAGGTCGAGAAGCTGTGGAGGACAGGATATATCTACTGTAGGACTGAAACCTCTACTGAGAGTCAACAGCTTCAAATACCTGGGAGTGACTCTGCAAACCATTGCCAGATCATTCAGAATACACGTGAAATCCCGAGCAGCATCTGCCACAAAAGCAATTTTCGACATCAAAGAAATATCCAGATTATCATTGCAAACTGCTATGGCCTTGTTCAATGCAAACATAGTTCCAATCGCAATCTACGGAATTGATATCATGTGGAAAAAGATGAGTTTAAAATATCTAATGACTTTGGAAGCAGTCAAATCACGTTTCTTGAAAGCCACCCTAGTTGTTTCGAAACACAGAAAGTCGAGGATAGTATAAGAGCTCGTCAGAGAACCCTTCTTTATAGAGGACCTACGTATGAGGCTCCCATTCACCGTCAACTTGAACAAACTGCTCCTTGAAAGAGAAAAGAAAGGAAGGGAGACTGGACTTTTATACAACAGAAGCCATGATAAATAGATCCTGGGCCGACACGAATCAGGAGCTCCGACACCTGGTGACCTCAATGATCACCACAAGGTATGTAAGACGAAGTTTTCACGACCCCGGGAATACCTGTGGTTGTGAATTGTGCGATCAGCCCTGTGACCGTTACCACGTGACTACCTGCAAAAAGCGAGCGAAATCCCTGGTAGACTTTTGTGCACAATAAACAATATATACAAATGCGGGTTACAAAGCATATTGTAGGGGTTCTTGGTGTGGTACCCGATACAATGTTGTGTTAAGGGGGATGAGATGTAAGAATCTGGGGGATGTTTGGGATTCGAGTGTATGGTGTGTAGGCGATTGGGCTGTCAGGGGGCGTTGACGTAGCTCGGAAGAAGAACTCCCAATTGTTCAGTCTGGTTGGGTAGCTCGAGGGTGTGATAGCGGTGCTAAGGGCGGTTTAGAAAATATGGATTTAAACTGCTGTGCCGCTACTCGGCTTATTATTAGCGTGAGCTGGCTAGCAAAGACTTGGAGCGAATACGCTGATGCAAGCACAGTGACTGTGTAGCAAGTGGCTGTCCGCTGACGCCACGAAATAACTAAACAAATAATGCTAGAGGATCCTACCTGGATGAGGTCTAGAGGGTAGGAACTTATCAGCTAATTAAATAAACTGAATGACCAGTTAGCTTAAGACGTCTAGTTTTTAATGAGTACTTTTATGGAGAAGTACTAATAGAGTTTGCAGAGCAGCTATTGTGCTAATTATTCAGATGAAAATACAATACAAGCAATAGGGGTTGAAAGTGTATGTGTGTGTGTGTAGAATGATACTCGCTATACACTTACCCAGGTGGCATCAGTCGTGACGACGCTCGGCAGAGGTTCGGCACTACGAAACAAGGTCTGTTCAGGTATACCCCGAGTCATGAACTCCCAGAGGTTTTATAGATTCGGAAGTGCGGTGTGCGCAGAGTTGAACATTCCTTTAGTGTCGAGGCACCTACAGGGGTCGTTCGAGTTCAGGCGTGAGGTTACCTGAGTTTATTGAGGTGATATGATTTTAGATGTAGCTGTAATTTGTAGAAGTGGGCATGAAGGCATGTATTTGGATGTAGTTGTAAGGGGTGTGAATAATAGGGGGTGGGGGTGGTATCCTATGGATACAACAATATGAAACGTACGGTATAACTTATACACAACTTGTGTGCATATCATTCTAAAAATACAACTTTTTTGTTGTTGCAAAATGTAAAAAACTGGCTAAAAAAGAAAGTAACGCCTTTGATTGTCTGTTCTGTCACGTGACAGTGATGACAATGATTAACAATCCTCTCACTCTCTCCTAATGTGAAAGTCGCCAGCCTTAAAGTAATTCGTTGTTGTTTATATTCCTATTAGTGGCTTGGATAGCCCCGTGCAGTTGGGTATGTGTTGAATTTGTCTGATGACCGGTGTTCCTGAGGGGACTGTAGTTGTGTTATTTATTTATTTATTTATTTATTTATTTATTTATTTATTTAGCGTATGGCTTTTAGTGCCGGGAGTGTCCGAGGACATGTTCGGCTCCCCTGAGTCTGTAGGTGCTTCTATGCAGACACCCATGGGGAGAGCTACAAGTACCGTCGCGTGTGAATGCTATGAAATGAATGACGATGATTGAGCAAGTTTATTTTCAAGTAGTTCCATATTTGGCTACTAGATGCCACTGACACCTTGCTAAGAACGTTGGAACTTAATAGTGCGTTTCTAACGAAATATAACCTACAAATCTGGCTACACCCTACCAATTGTAGCCGTAGGTTATTTTCCATGCCATAAATGTATGACACGGGCCCGCCAGCTTTACTTCCCCTCCGAAGGAAGGCGTACTGAAGGATTAACGCTCTTAAAAATCCGACGACTTCGGCCGGGTTTGAAGCCACGATCTTGGGCATAGCAGTTTATGTAGTTGTGTGTGTAGCAGCAATGAATGGGTCGGAGATTGGGAAGGTGCCCCGGGACTAGAAATAAGATAGTATCCTAGAATAAAAAGTACATTGGTTCAGGCAAGGAAAGTATTTCTACAGAAAAGAAATCTGTTGACATCGAATATAGATTTAGGTATTAGGGAGTCATTTTTGAAAGCCTTTGTCTGGAGCGTGGCGCTCTATGGAAGTGAAACTTGGACTGTTGGCGCAGCAGAAAAGAGGAGAATAGAATCGTTTGAAATGTGGTGTTACAGGATAATGGTGAAGATCAGATGGGTAGATAGGGTTACAAATGGATAAGTGGGAGAGGAGAGATGATTCTGGTGACTGGTAATGAAGAGAAGAGATAAATTGGAAGGACACATAGGCTACTAAGTTACCCAGGAATAGCAAGCTTAGTTATGGAAGAAGGTTCGAGGACAAGAACTGTAGAGATAGACCAAGGCTAGAATATGTTTGACAGATTGCCTCGGATTTAAGGTGTGGTAGCTATGCAGAGATGAAACGATTAGCTCAGGACAGGGAGGCTTGGAGCACTGCATCAAACCATGCCAAAAGACTGAAGACTTAAAAACAACTACTATCCTAGCATTTCCCTGGGGAGAGTGTGGAAAAAACAAGGGAAAACCACACTCACGACAGCCGAGATTGGAAGCTCTGCTGTCCGTACTTTCTGCGGTTCTTGGCCACGGTCGCGGTGAATGAATTAACACGCATGCCTAGGACGCGGGGCATTTAGTAACTCTTTGTACTTGTGACATTCATGGCTAGCACCCATTTATCTTATGAAGGAAGCGTTATAAAATTCGCCAGCACGCTAATGAATACAGTGAGATATAGAGGGAATCCACTATCACGCGATACCATTCCTAGAAGAGAGGCTACCAACTTTGACTTACTGTAGTATATGTGCATTCCGCTCCACTATTCAGCTAGAATCAGGAATCCTCCAGTCTAAATTCACTGGAGACAGCTTTGAAGCAATTTTCCAGTGTCGTCTTATTTATAATTGATGGGTTTATTCCAAGAAACAGATAAGTCAAAAAATTGACTTTTTGATATAAAGACATGCTCTTCCTCTTCAAGGCCAGCTGTATTATTGCTGTCTCAGACAGGTCGGGTTATATACGAGTGTGAAATATTGGGGATTCAACAAAAATGAGACAAGTCCAATTCTTTTCCAAGATAATTAATCACCTGGAATGTTTGGTATTCAATAATGATTTGTACTTTGTTAGAATTTATATAATAAATAATCGTATTTGAGGATTAATATATCTTCCATTTTTGTATTTAACTAAGATTTCGGCAAAAACCAGACTACTGTCGACCAAAATATTATGTGCACTCGAGATTGAGGGTTGTTTGTGAAGAAACCAATTGATCTACATAAAATCCAATAACATCATCATTTTCGTCGTTCTATGTTACGTTACTTCATGTAGGTTTGGAATTTTTAGTTTATATTTTAATATTTTTTATCGTAGTTGGAACACAAAAAGTGCCCGTTTTTAAGCGTGTTTCAACCATGCGTCTCAAAAACCCGTCATCAGATCGAATCCAAATTTTAACACAATATACATTGGAATATTTTATAACTGGTTTATTAATTTAAAAATTTTGTGTAGCCAAGAAACAAAGTTGTTATCATTTTTGTAAAGTAACTTTTTCTCGGCTCGGGGTCGTTGGAAAATGTAGTTCTTGGTCACGTTGTAATCCTCATACATCAAAAGATTATGCTGTATGACTGTGAAATACGTAAATTAATTCACTTATTTTATATCGGTTTGTATTTGTATGGGAAAATAAGGCATGGTTCCGCAGCTACAGAGAAAGCTGCACAGCGTTGCCGAGTTGGAGCCCATCACGCGTCACGGCGCGCCTCGCTCGGAAGGGACCTCAATGGTCACTATGGAATATTCTACTCTTGAAAAAACTCCCCAAGGGCTTACAACTTGTGGGACGTGGGTTGGCGACCACGGGACCCCAGCTGAGTCCGGCATTGCTTTCACTTAGTTGTGCCGGGCTCCTCTTTGTTATCTTTCCTCTCGACCTCCCTTGGTCAACTCTTGTTCTCTTCCAACCCCGATGGTATTAGGGTATCCGAGGCCTAGGGAGTCTTTCACTTTCCCAACTTAATTTGCCCTTGTCTCATCTTTCGTGATCCCTCATTCTTCGAGGGGTCAGACCTCTTGTTTTCTCTTCACTGTATCTGCTGCCTTCTACTCAAGGCCCTTTAGGACTCACGGCTGGTGAGCTTGGAGGGCTTCCTGAGCTGGGTCCAGTTTTTCCCTTTATCTATTGCCTTGGGGGCGGGCCCTCTCCTCTTTCCCTTTCCTCTCTGCCTTTCTTGGCTCTCCTTCCTTCCTTCCAAGTCCCTCAGTCCTCATTCTGAGAGGGTTGCGGGCATTTCTTTTCCTCCTGTCTTTAATTTCTCTTATTCCTTTCTTTTGTCCTTATCTTCTTCTAGCCCGTAAGTTTTTTAGTTAGTTTATGTTCGACCCTGACTATTATATGTCAGAAAACTGTTTCATAATGATGGTCATTATAACACTATTTTTCATTATGAAACAGTTTCTCCACCAATCAGAGCTCAAAAAACAGTTATTTGACCAATCAGGTGAGGATAGCAACGCATCTGCGCCGAGTTCCAAGGCCTTCTAATTTAAATTTCACTGCCTGGCCTAGTGTCATAGTGGGGCGATCGAGGAGGGCATGGTCAAATACAAGGTATTCTCTGCGTCTCATGCGCTCTATTCGGTACAAATAACTGGCGAAATCTCGACAGATATTTATGAATATTTATGTTCGAACTTAAAATAGTTATAATGATTATCGTCGAATGCAACTCGCCTATAATGGTAATTAAGACACTCGTATGGAAATTATAAAACTCGCGTACGCTCGTTTTATAAATATACTCGTGTCTTAATTATTGCCATTATAGGCTCGTTGCATAATGTACTATTTAGTTGTAGTTTCATTTTCACGATCACACAAACTATTAGGGGGTGATAACCTACATGTTAGGCCCCTTAAAACAATTTGCAAAGACTGTAAAGAAAGTCCTGCTCGACCATATTCTGTTGTTAATTCATTCAAGGGGCTTGGGACATCTTGGTCAACATCCCCGTGTAGTTGGGTGTGTATTGAACTTGTGTGATAACCTGTATTCCCGTGATGACTATAGTAGTGTGGGTAGCTGTATTAGGGGCAGGGATGAGGTAGGCGCCCTGGGACTTGAAATAAGGTACTATCCCGGCATTTGCCTTGAGGGAGTGTGGGGAAAGAAACGGGGAAAACCTACACTCAGAATAGCCACTGTCAGCGCCGGGATTCGAACCTACGATCTCTGGACCTACTGTAGCGCCCTCACGATTTAACTCTTTATATTATTGAAGATCTTTTTTTATATTTATTGTAATTTAATTTTACTTAATTATTATTAGACTAGAGCCTCCGTGGCTTAGGCGGCAGCACGCCGGCCTCTCACCGCTGAGTCCGTGGTTCAAATCCCGGTCACTCCATGTGAGATCTGTGCTGGACAGAACGGAGGCAGACAGGTTTTTCTCCGGGTACTCCGGTTTTCCCTGTCAAAATTTCATTCCAGCAACACTCTCCACTATCATTTCATTTCATCTATCATTCATTTAATCATTGCCCCAGAGGAGTGCGTCAGGCCTCGGCAGCCGGCACAGTTCATATCCTCGCCGCTAGATAGGGGCTTCATTCATTCCATTCCTGACCCGGTCGGAGACTGGAAGCAGGCTGTGGATTTTCATTATTAGACTAATTATTATTAATTTTAAATTTTGTTTTCTTTGACATTTCAATATTCTTAAAATTAAGATTATATAATAAAATAATTTATTCAAGTAGTTCCTATTTTTGCTACCAAATGCTACCGTCCACGACACCTTGTGGTGAACTCGGCCACTAGATGTCATCGCAGCCAGCATGTGGCGACGAACGTCGGAACTTAAGAGCATTAATCAAATCTAATCTACAAATTTTGCTTCACACAATTGAAGTTAGTGGAAGGTTCTTTTACATGCCATAAATCTATGACATGGGACCTCTGGCTTTACTTCCCCTCCGAAGGAAGGCATACTGAGGGATTTTTAACGCTATTAAGAAAATCCCACGAGTTCGGCCGGGTTTGAACCCGCTATCTTGGGCACAGCAGTTCAGCATGCTACCAACTACGCCACGGAAGCCACCTTTTCGAGCAGATAATAATTAACAATGTCGTGTAAGACACGTTCAAGATCCACATTAGGGGAAATTTGTGACATCTCGGTGTTTCTTAATTCGCAATGAGCATAAAATTGTGTTTCGTAATGGAAACAGGCTGCACTCCTCAGTTTACATCTGACGATCGATAAGAACGCCATCTATTACTCCTAAGGATTATGCACCGTATCGAGTATATAACCAATAAATTATACCGGTCCCCTTTGGGAATTAGCTTACCACAGTGGGTGAGTGGTTATCGTGTCGGACTACCAACCCCCAAGCTAGCAGGTTCGCTCCTGGCCGTGGTAAGTGATTTTTGAAAGGCGACAAAAATCACTGGATGCATGTCATACGTTATTGGCATGTTAAAGAACCCATTTGAATTCAGTAGGCCGTGTTCATAATGGCAAAATTAATCTCGGGATTTTCCGCCAACACAAAGTTCCTCCATTCTCTACTAGAAAGCGCTAATGTGTCAAGGAGCTTAGATATCTAATCTCCTTGACTTTCATAGCGTTCAAAGGAACGACAAAATTCCACATGCAAGCTGCCCTCGGGTGTCAAATAACAAAGCTTGCACCCGGCACCCGAGGCCATACGATATTATTATTATTATTATTATTATTATTATTATTATTATTATTATTATTACTTTGAGAATTTACGCTGCGATCAGTTCAAAAGATATTCATTTTTAGAAATTAGCCCGGTGTCGTCTATAAGTTAATGATAACTACAGTGGAATACTTTTCTGTGTGTACAAAATATTTTAGGGGAACGTGGTGGTCCAGTGGTCCGACTAATTGCCTCTAACCAAGGCGGACCGGGTTCGGTTCCCGGTCAATGCATGTGAGATTTTCGAAGTGAAATATCACCTCTCGTGGCTCGGATTACACGTAAATACGGAGGTCTTGTGGTTCATAAACACGAGATTAACGGTCACGTCCTTCCTTTCTTCTCAAGCGCCGTTTTCCTCCACTCATTTTGAATGTTAAGATTATAAATAGGTAACATAAATAAAGATCACATAACGCAGCAAAAATGCTGGAGATTTGCCCTCAGTGTGAGAGAGAGGTTGAGGAGCTGTCGGCAGATATTTCTGTCGACCAGTGCTTCTCGAATGGGCTCTAGTGGTGCGAGCGAATACTTCTAAAACATGATTACACCTTGGGTCGCCTCCGTGGTGTAGTGGTCAGCCTGATTAGCTGCCACTCAGGAGGTCCACGGTTCGATTCCCGGCTCTGCCACGCAATTTGAAAAGTGGTATGAGGACTGGAACGGGGTCTACTCAGCCTCGGGTGGTTCAAATGAGTAGAGGGGGTTCAATTCCCACCTCAGCCATCCTCCAAGTGTTTTTCAGTGGTTTCCTACTTCTTCTTCGGGCAAATGCCGGGATGGTAATGTGCCCGATTTTCACTTACCAATACCTGTTGAATCCCCCGTTAAACAATGGATCGTAGAATCTTAAAATGCCCGGCTAAAAAACACTACAAAAAACAGGTCCTACCAACAGGTGAAGGAAGTATAAAGGGTGCATATCAACCAACCAAAATTGTGCAAAGACAGACCAAAGTGCAAACGAAAAACCTAGCTCAAGTCAAAAGTCATAACACGAAACTCAAATAAGATAAAAACTTAAAGGATTGAGAAAGATGGAAAAACACATTGGTCTTCTCGTCACAACCTTATATGATTATTATGAACTATCAATCTCGAATCAAATCTGTACAATAAAAAAAATATTAAAGGAAAATTAGATCTCAGAAAGTATCACCTCACCTTCCAATCGTCAAAATGACGAAAATGCGATATAACACCAAAGTGTCATTTGAAACTCCACATCTGATGTTTAGCACACCCTCGCAAGACTCCGTCATGCATACTGTCGTTTCGTTAAATAACGATATCTTATACATCATAGACAGTGAATTGTATCCACCAAATTACACATTACATTATCCAAATTTACATTAAATACAACGAACTAATATTCATATATACATAGTTTTAGGTTGTTTCTTCCAGAAACATAATTCAATGAATACTTTCAACACCCATACGACTCATTATTGTGTTAAATTCGATATAATAATGTCACTTCCGATCTGATTTAACCAGCTCAGTTACATTTATAAGTCCACATTGTGGTATACGAAAATACAAGTGATTCAGAATGCAGTACTTGAATATAACTGTTCTCACGAAATCCTCAGTAATAGACAAAAGGTCTCATTAAATTTTTCTTCAAAATGAAATTGGAAATAAATTAATATATAAATAATTAATATCACAACAAATATCTAAAAAACTATTACCTCCAATTATTCGAAAAATCACACGTCAAACGATGACGTAGTCTCAAAAGACGCAATTATGTACTCAAAGTACATCCACAAACCTTCGAAATACTTTACATAAGTATCTTACAACACCATGGAAAATTCTCCAAACTTCAACTATATTCAACTCAATACTTGTACAACACACTGTACTTCATTTGGATGTATATTATACTTTCTTAATAATCGTCACTCTCATAGTGATCGTAAAACTTCCTACAACTTTGAACTTATATGTCGTGGTTACAAATATCCACAAACTCATATTTCCATAATCAATTATGCTTCAATTACAATTCAATACCTAGCCTAATTTTCGTGAGAAATCTTCATTACAGTATTATTCAAGAATTAAACCGTTTCACAGAGTAATAAATATACATTTTCAACCTTGACATTCTGATAGATTGTTAAAAATAAATTTCAATCAAAATTATTCCAATCCGCAAAATCCCTAACTCAAAGTTCATCTTCACGTCAAACAAAGCTAATTGCGCGGGAAAAGAACTTACTGGGAGTCGAAATATCAAAAACATTGTAACGTGTTTTTCGAGGGGTTTTATGCAACTGGCATAAGTCAGTAGGAAGCCATTCTATATTTATTTACGCGGCAAATTGTTCAGCCAAGAGAATTTTTCATGGTAATTTATTATTATTATTAATTTATTATAATTATTATTAAGGTATTTTCGGAGCATTTTATAAAAATTATTAGCATTCAGATAGGTTTTCTATGTCTTAGAAAACCCTATCCAGCAAATTATTACGAACGACGATATCATAGAAAATTATCTGATTACGGAATTTTACGGAGTTTTCGTCAGTTAGGGTATATCGAGAGACGTGACTCACTGGGATTTCAAGTACACGCTTAATCTTGTCGAGAAGCATGACGCAATCTTGGGTCGCAAGGTCTAGAAAAGGCGAATTGTTGGAACGGAAAACGACTTCTCCCTCTCGCGCGCCGAGTGTAAAGAAACCAGAGGAGGGGAACTAGCGGCGTGCTCAGCCAATCAAGGAGGACGACGTAAGCTAGTTGGGACTGAAGAGTGGGGAGCCGGCGTGTGGTTATATCGTTCGACGCGCCGTGAAACAAGGACTATCTGTGAAATACTTGAGGAGTATGGATGCGCGTGCGAGTCGCTCCGATGTTCAGTGGAGTTAGGGACAATCTGTGTAGAACTTGCAGAGTACGGTCGCAAGTGCGTGTCGCTCCGATGTTCAGTGGAGTTAGCGACGAACTTTTGTAAAACTTGGTTGTACGAGTGTTTGGGTCCGAGGTATGGACCATTGAATTATCTAAGCTACCAGAATATCATCAAATTCCGACGGAGATGACGACGTCCAGGAGACTGTGGGAAGCTCACAACATCATCAAGAACGAGGGAAATGCTTTGGCAATTTCCAGTGGTAAGCGCCAATGACGCAGAAATACGCAATCTCTCATTTTCTTTGTTTTACATTTCATATTTCAGTAACTTCATAGCTTGGAAATAAGAGTAAAATCAATTTATCAGACTCCGTTTTCACGTAATTTTCTATCGGTAATATTCAAATCACAACGCTCCAATTTAAATTTTATAGTTATTATTATTATTAATTTTGCTATACTTGTTTTATATAATAAATTCATTTCTTTTACAATGCAATCTTTGCTTTCAGTAGGTAGCATTAGATATAGACCAATTCCTTCTCCTGATACAATTGTTTGTTGGGTTAATGATCAAATCATACCACGATCTGAGTGAATAGAGTCTTGAATGTGTTCTGCCAGAGCTAGACGTTGTTAAATACAAATTTAGATTTCAACATTGCATTGAGGTCTTGGCGCCCATTAAAACAACATAGCTTAGGCAAAGGTAAACAGTTACATTTATCACCCAACAGATAGGAGCTAGCAAAACGTTTCAACATGACGATGCAGAAATGCTTATATATTAAACGCAACTCTTCCCCTAAATGTTGATTTTCACAACGATTGAATGATTCAAAATGCTACGTTGATAAAGAATTAAACGCATGGACAAAGAAGGATGTGAATATCCAAGAGACAAATGAAAAGAAGATGTTCGTCAAACGAACGAAAAGTAATCGAATCTGGGATCAAGAATGACAAGGAATTATCATCAATTATTCTAACTACAAAATTGGCAACAGGAAACAACAAAATATCAATGCTCTTCTTCTACTTAAAAAAAAGATGTCGAACGTCTACCTTGCATAGAACCTTGGAGAGGCGTCACTCGGAACAAAGCCCAAATCTGGTCTCCAAAATATACTGGCAATCAGTATACGAATCCACCATACTGGTCTCGAACCTGGAATACTTCTCCTCACTGTTCCTTCCTCTCTGGGGACTGTACTCCAAATCCGGTATATTCTGGGAGCTCGTACTGTACGATAAAATTCCAACTCTCTTGAAAGACGGTTTCTTAAAATGCATAAATCCCGGATACAAAATACGGCCACAGTACTTAACGTAAGACCAACCCTGGGGGGTAAAACGATAAAGAAAGAAGATTACACCTTGGAAGTAAATGCACTAAAATATGGCCAAATATGCATTTTTGTATTAAAGTAGCTTACGTAATAATAATAATAATAATAATAATAATAATAATAATAATAATAATAGTAATAATATTAATAACTAGCAACCCGACCCGGCTTCGCCCGGGAACAGTTATGAATACATTACGTGATAAGCGCTCTTTTTTTTGCCAATGTCAATGAACAACGACCAATATCCGTTTTACGTCTCGGCATGATGGGTTAAAATCACTGACTGGACTATTAATTATTTTATCATGGAGATGCATGTGCAACAAATTCTTGTCAGACGTAATTTAAGAATGGCGAGGTGGATGAAACACAAATCCCCCTTCCGCCCAATCTTAACTTGACAATGTACTTGGCGGAACGAAAAGTTCACAGGCGAAATGAAGAAAAGCCGATATGCACTTCCAGGGAAACTCGAAACACAACCGCTCTTCTCTAAAGTTTTTAACACAACATGACTCGACAGTTTGCTGATGGCTGTATCTGGGGCAATAAGCTCGTCCGCTAGCTAAGCTGTAACTGGGGTGATAGATTCGCCCCTAGCTAGCTCGTAAACTATCGCCTCAGTAACTGAATGGAGATTGTTGGAAGAAATGAAAACATAAAAACACTTATAGTAGGCGATGTATTGAAGATAGAGATATGCTCCCCCGGGCTTTTTTGTAGAACGTTTCATTGTGAACAATTCTTACACTCATAGTATATAGATATTTTTAACGGTTTGCCCAGCGTAAGCTTAAAAAGCGCACGGACGCAAGTTTTTATTGTCGACTTTTTCACTGAAATCGTTAGTGGAACTGGAAATAAATAAATAATTTTCTACAGAAACCTTCCTTGAGATATCCTTTATAGAATGATGAAAACCGCATCAAAATCCATCCAGTGGTTCTCGAGTTTACCCGTGACATCCAAGAATCGGGAACTTTGTTTTATACTAAGTAGAGAAGAGATAATTGTTTTACGTCCCATTTAACTATCGAGGCTTTTAGAGACGCCGGAGTGTCGGAAATTTGCCCCTGAGGGGATCTTTAGCGTGCCAGTAAATCTACTGTTATGGTCCCCTCAAATGCCAACTGACTGTGCCAGGAATCGATCCTGTAACCTTGGGACCAGCAGGCGAGAACATTACCGCTCTGTCACGCAGCCAGTCAATTAGCTAACTGACAGCACATGCACTTATATGCAGCCTATCATAGAAGTAGGCAAAATAAAACTTCGTAAGGGGCCGGCCACATATTACGTAATCACCTAGCGGGGGAGTTCGAAGCTTGATTACGATGATGACGTGTGGGGTGGGAGGGAGGGAGGGTAAACGAAATGATTACGTAATCACTTAACGAATAATAAAAATAAAAAATAACTCATTTTACGCTCTACGTGGCTTTCTAGCCACGCTGACAAGGCGCGAGCGGTGCCAAGGAATATTTATACTCGGATCATAAGGAAGTCCAAGAAATATTTTTGATCAAATATAAAGTAGGAATTTCGTCAATTGTTCGTACATTTCTTGTGCTGTTTTGCCCCCCCCCCTCCCCAAGGAACCTCAGGAAACCTCAGCGTAATTTTTTGCGGTATATAGCCCCGTGTATTTTGCGGGTGTGTATAAAAGATGTGTGATAACCTGTGTTATTGTGGTGACTATACTGGTGTGTGTATTTGTAAATTGGCATAGAATTGGGAACGAGGCGGCCGTGGCCTTAAGTTAGGAACCATCCCAGCAATTCCCTGGAGTAGACGTGTTGGGGAATCACAGAAAACCACTTCCAGGATGGCTGAGGTGGGAATCGAACCCTAACTATTCTCAGTTTGCCTCACAAGGCTGAGAGTACCCCGTTGCAGCCCTCACAACAGGATCAAAATTTCTTGGCAGAGCCGAGTATCGAACCCGAATCTCTGAGGGCGCCAGTTGAGAACGCTAGCCTCTACGCCACGAGTTGGTTATTGTGTTCCTTGTTTCATTCATTTATTTATACGTATAAATCGTGACAAAATCAGAAATATTAGGCATTACGTGATCGATGTGCTGATTACGCGTGTTTACGTGGGGGAATGTTGTCTTCTTCGGCATTGCTCATCCAGTGATGGGACCAGGATATTTCTGATTATTCTGCTCTCTTTGACTTCCAGTTTTTCAAGAACTTGCAGTTTTCCTTTCCGTTGCTCTATTAATAAAGCCCTGCGAGGATGCGAGGGTTGAGAACATTTCTTATATACTGTATCTATTTCCTTAATTCTTTATTTTAATAATCTTGCATTTCTTTTAGTATTATTAAGCTGTAATACAATCTGAAATCTAATGCCTCAAGTCAACAATAAATATTTTTAATTATAGTTCCGGTTTCGACCTCATTGTAACCTTCCTTCCTCAGCGGCAATCTCCTCTCTTATATAAAAGAAAGTGTCCTGACTGACTCACTCACTCATCATCGCCCAGCCAAAACTATTGAAGTTAGAAACATGACATTTTGGGGATATGTTTATTGTATGTCGAAAACGTCCACTAAGAAAGGATTTTTGGATATTCATGTTCTAAAGAGGTGTTAAGGGGGTGAAACCTGCATTTCATTGAATAACTATATCTCACGAGTGGTTTAATTTGGGGATGTGACACTCGGCACATAAACTAATCATTAAAAATAAGAATACTTGTGTCTAAGGGTTTTTCGATGTGGTGTATATTATGAGGTGAAAGGGGGAAGATGTGAGCGTAGAGGATTTTGATTTGTGTAATTTTATAATCTGTACTTTTTTTTTCATAGGAATTTAGGTAAACTAGCTGATCCGTGTGAGAACTCTCGCATAATGGGTTGTGTGCGCCCCATGTGTACAGACTACCCGCTCGGTTTAGTGCTCTGCGGGCTGTAGGCGACAGAGTTCTCGCAGGGGCTATCGTCTTGTTTATTTGTTTAACAGCATTTTATAAACAAATAAATATATTTCCGTTGACTTTTCAAGAAATGCAAGAATTTTCCGTTACTATTGATACGATTTGGAAGATTTTGGTACAAACCACACCTTCTAACTCCTTCTGGTTTAGGAGTTTTGTGATACATACACTTGGTCTTAGCGTATTATATAATAAGATGGATTTTGTGTTTGGTCAGTACCGGTTTACGTTTGTGGTCGGAAACCGTGTTGTGATTTTGAGTCGAATTTTATACATGCGATGCGACGTGACATTCGTGCGAAGCCGCGATGGGTAATGCTATTATACATAATAAAAGACAAGTTGCATGTCTTATATTCAAATTTTTTCTAACAAAGGTTCTTTTCAAAAATATTTCAAAAATACTACTTGGCTGAAGGCGGGGACACCAAGAGCCCGCCGATGAGCCAGCTTGGTGTCCTAGGCGAAACCCCACACAAGACACGGCACAAACCTAGAAGAATTGCTGAGTTTTAATTCACCGGCAGTGAAAGCCAATATACCATCTTTTTGGAAGCCTTCATAGGGAGGTTATGGCTGCTTGAGCTTTTAGTTCTCGCAGTCAAGTAGTGCAGTTGCACTGTATATCAAGGGAGGTAGCGCGCAGTTCGTTACTCCTGTGGGGGTCCGGACGGGGACACCAAGAGCCCGCCGATGAGCCAGCTTGGTGTCCTAGGCGAAACCCCACACAAGACACGGCACAAACCTAGAAGAATTGCTGAGTTTTAATTCACTGGCCGTGAAAGACAAATACACCACCATTTTGGAAGCCTTCATAGGGAGGTTATGGCAGCTTGAGCTTTTAGTTCTCGCAGTCAAGTGGTGCAGTTGCACCTTATATAAAGGGAGGTGGCGCGCAGTTCGCTACTCCAGTGGGGGTCCGGGCGGGGACACCAAGAGCCCGCCGAGGAGCCAGCTTGGTGTCCTAGGCGAAACCCCACACAAGACACGGCACAAACCTAGAAGAATTGCTGAGATTTAATTCACCGGCCGTGAAAGCCAATATACCATCTTTATTAGTTCATATGTTTGAGTAAGAATGACTATCTTTGTGATGATGTTACTGTGAAAATAGAATCGAGGAAAATTGAGTCTTCAAAGATAAGAGTTTGGGCAAGGAATAACTTGAATTCATTCAACACTTCATGTGTCAACTCGACGTTTTTCTTACTCGCCTCCTCCTCCTAGAAATATATGCTTCCCCCAGGGGCTCACATATAGTGGGACGTGGGATGGTGACCACGGGACCCAAGCTGAGTCCGGCATTGCTTCCACTTACTTGTGCCGGGCTCCTCTCCGTCGTTTTTCATGTCGACCTCCCTTGGTCAACTCTTGTTCTTTTCCTACCCCGACGGTATTAGGGTATCCGAGGCCTAGGGAGTCTTTCACTTTCCCGTCTTAATTGGCCCTTGTCTCATCTTTCGGTGATCCCTCCTTCTTCGAGGGGTCAGACCTCTTGTTTTCTTTTCATTATATTTCCTTTTCTCTTTAAGATTCCCGCACCGTTTTTGATGTGTAACATCTTTCCGCTCGGTTGCTGGATAGTTTTGAAAATTGGGGACGGAAGTGGATCGGAACGATCGAGCTGGCAGTGGTGGATCAAACGGAAGTATGCACTGCCCGCTCGATCGATCAAACGGAAGTGTACTAGCTGGCAGTGGTGGACAACGGAAGTATGCACTGCCCGCTCGATCGATCAAACGGAAGTGTACTAGCTGACAGTGGTGGACAATGGAAGTATGCACTGCCCGCTCGATCGATCGAATGGAAGTGTGCCCTAGCTGGCAGTGGTGGATCGAACGGAAGTATAAGACGCACTGCCAACTCGATCGATCCCTCCAGCTGGTACTGGTAAGAGAAACAATCAGCGCGCGGTGTCGAAAATTGATACCATGACGCACTCTCGGCCATGTGGAATGTATATGACATACTGAACGGAAAACGCTCATGCGAACTCGGGTGTCAAGTGGTTTAAACAAATGACATGGTACATGTTCGAAGTCTTCGTATCAGGTCTGGCTGCGTGGCTCAGGGGTAACGTTCTCGCTTGCTGAGCCCAAGGTTGCAGGTTCGAAACCTGGCGCAGTCAGCTGGCATTTGAGGGTGCGCAGATGCGAGGGAGCCGTGTCAGTACATTTACTGGCACGTTAAAGATCCCCTTCGGGGCAAAATTCCGGCACCCCGGCGTCTCTAAAAGCCAGGGTAGTTAAAAGGGACGTAAACCAATAACATTATTATTATTATTATTATTATTATCTTCGTATCAGTATTTAAATGGTAAAATTCCTTAATATCAAACATTTTAAGTAGTCGGCATTGCATTGGCATAAGGCATTTTAAACTCATTGTCACTCAGGTACATTATCGAAACAAGCAAAATATAAATGAAACTTAATTCCGTAATGCAGTATTATTGGAACGTGGAAGTAAGTCACCATTTTGTGCACACTATTTGCGTAGTCGAAATAGCCGTGGGGTTATTGCGTATGACTGTGAATCTAGAGATCTTGGGTTCGAATCCTGGACGGGGTAGATATTTTTGCTACCAGATTATCATTTTAAACGACATTTATCATAACAATATGACTCATTTTAACAGAATCCATATGAAATTACGTGTTGGTCTGTGAATCAAGACGACCTGTTTATAAGGAACTTAAGGTTATGAGCGGTGTCGCGTCTCTTAATCTAGTTGATCCATATCGTATTCTTTATTTAGGCTAGTGCTGGTTGAAGCTACAAATCATCTAATAAAATGAGTTCCGTATTATAATCTACAATATCTGTAAAACACTCCCTTTTACAATAGATTAATATTTGTGCCAATAATAGTATAAAATACCGGTGTATCAACAATTTCACGTGAGGTTTCTTCTATGTCAGATGTTACACATCATATGCGACTACTGTAAGGCTCGTAATTTTTTGTTTGTTTGTTAATTGGCTCCCCGTCTATCTAAATTCTATTTAGCGATTTGTTTGTATCTATACTCAATTTTGTAGGTGTTTTCAGTCTCCGTTGCATTTTATAAGTCTTTTCGATCTACAGTGAATTGCATTTTGCGAGTGTTTTCAACCTCAATTGCATTTTGTAAGGATTGCCAATTTAAATTGCTTTTTAGTAAGTCTTTCAATATAGGGGATGGGACTTTTGTGAGTATTTTGAATTTCAATTGCATTTTGTATTTTCAACCTAAACCGCTTTTTGCAAGTATTTTCAATCTAAATTGAATTTTGTATAGTGGGCATTTTGCTAGTATTTGGATTCTCAATTGCATTTTGTGGGTATTTTGAATCTAAATTACATTTTGTAAGTATTTTCGATCTTAATTGCATTTTGTAAGTATTGTCCATAGGCAAGAAACTGAGAGACATGATAAAAGGAATGTGTATGGAGTGCTACAGTAGTGTGAAGACTAGCGTCGGGACATCGGAATGGTTAAAAATTGACACTGGACTAAAGCAAGGGAGTGTGTTGTCACCATTATTGTTGGTAATGGTGATGGATGACATCATGAAGGCAGCAATGAAAGACTAGAGTAGGGCAAATATGAAGGTAATGTTGTTTGCAGACGACGTTGTGATTTGGGGCGAGGATGAGATGGAGGTACAAGAACCGTTAGAAGTAATAAATGAAAAGATTGAGCAATGGAGATTGAAGATAAATGTGGAGAAGAGTAAAACAGTGGTGATGAGTAGAGATAAGAAAGAAGGAAAAGGAGTAATCAAAGTAGGAGATAAGGAATTGGAAGTAGTGAAACACTTCAAATTCTTGGGAAGTGAACTGACTGAAGATGGAAGACTACATTTGGAAATTGGCAGAAGAATACAACTCGGGAGTGCTTTCTACCAACAGGTACAGAGACTAGTATGGAACAAGGATATACCAATTAAGGGTAGAGAAGTTATGTACTGTGCCCAATCGGACACGGCAGACTGGCATCGAACTCGGGTCTTATCAGAGAAGACCAGGCCCATGATTCTGCCTAGAGTCGAACCATTGATCTCTGAGGGGGAACAGCTACAGGGAACCCGAAGAGCAATGAGTTGTATAATGACATATAATCACAATAGCATGATTTCACGGCTAGAATGTGAATATCATAGCTGTTTAAGGGAATAATTGTTAGAAAATGCAGTCATATGTACATTTTGGAAGCATAGAAGTATGAAGGCAAGCCAGCTTGACGGTTGACTAATCGCAGCCAGCGGATGGGCGTGGATTCGTGACGCCAAAGGAACTCATTTCGTCTGGACCGCCACGACAGCTCAAAGTTAATGACTCTGGGGTTCACCGATGGACAACGTTTGAGAATGGAGAGGGGGTAATTGTCCACAGAAATTAATTGATTGCAGCCAATTGGAGCATCGAAATGGAGTGAAATGTACACCCAGGTGAATATATTCTAGGAGAGATAATTTAGGAGTGGTTTCACGCCTAAATTAAAGCATATATCTTGAAATAAGCCTGCGAACACAGAGCCTACGCGCGAGAGGAATGATTTGGAGACCCACACGAGGGGATTTACCATGGTGGCGTCATGACGCTATGGAAGAAGGCAATTAATTGTAATTAATTGGCCGAAGCGATCGCTTGCACGCGAGTGATTATGGGACTTTCACACCTAGATAAACGAGGTGTATACGTCATTTTGAATGGAAATGCATTATTTCAAGAAAGGAGTCGCACCCGTATGTCCTGTGGACTACGTTTTACGAGAAACCTTTATATAGGGGAAGCAGCGCAGACCAAGCCAGTTCTTCTTCAGTTGCTCTGCAGTTCGTCTTCAGTTCTTCTACAGTTCGTCTGACTCAACACATAAACTAAAACGCTGCCAGAAAGTGCGCGAAATGTTAGAGTATCGACGCTCGAGTATATATGAAGAACAATGGAAGCGCATCATACAGCTTCTTAATAGTAATCATGAATCGCGTAAGATTTAATCTACAGCAGATATTTATCCATTAGCATACGCAAGTATAGTTCGCCTCAGCGTAGGATCAAGTTAGGATATTTTTGAACAGTGAACATACCAGGAGGTATTGTCATAGTTATAAATGACGCAGTATCGTCAGGATCACTACAATTATGGGAACCGGGAAGGCATCACAAGTAATCATGACGGTGAAATGAACAGTATTGAAGGTGACGAGAATCGAACGCATGCACACGCAAGATAGACTTTCACGGAGACCAGCGGTTGTCGTAGCTGCATCGCATCTCTGAGGTCAGGCGTTAGGAGGAGTCCAATTAAGGATCCACATGTGAAATAGTGCGAAAAGAGTATATAAGTTTTATTACAGTGATTTCAAAAGTGTTTATGTGTATTGTGAAAAATATGTATTGTGTTAAAGTGAGAAAAGCCACTGATAAAAATGTGATTATCATGTGTGAATTATGTGATAGCATGTGTCGTGTGAGATATAGCATGATGGCTTAAACCAAGCATCATGGTAGGTTCGTGGCTGGTGTGCTGGAATAATCCAGCGAAAATGAAAAGTGAGTACAAATTTACAATGTTAATCTAATTAGATAGTTCACCATACAACGAAGCATCACTTTAAGACTAAGATGTAACAGTCACTTATGTACGAGCTTTCACCACTCGTATTTTGGTAGAATATGGCTTGGAGGGTGATTTGGTTAGGGCCATTCAGGCCTAAGATAGTGATGAATGTAACGGTAACGTTAAATGATAATAATAATAATAATGATCTGGGGTCGGTAACAGTAATAAGTAAAGTAATAGGCATTTCTGGCCTAAAGAACGTTCAAAGTGTGTCATGCCTAATATAAAGATACTGTATTTGGTAAACAGTAAGAAAGTAATATAAAATATATCGAGATACGAGAATTTTTCAGCGTCAGTGAAGTGTTGAATGAATATTTGATATGGTCAATTCTTAGGAGTGTATTTGAGAACCATTAAAGTAATGTAAGCCAGTAATTTTATACTTGTTTTCGGAGCTATTTAAAGCTTTGGCTTAAGAGTAATTGCAGAGAGGACGTGAGTGCTTTAATAATTGAGTCATCTATGAGAAGTATTGTTTGAGCCGCATATAGCGAGCAATGTAACGTAGAATCAAGTGATTTACGTCAATAAAGTTGCGGGGACCACTCTTAACATAGCTTGCACGTTAGGTGAAAGGTTGGCTAATCTACGAGATAGTATTGCCGTTGTAGCATACTTATATTATTCGCAGCGAATTGGAACGGAGCTTGTCTGTATCCATCGCTTGCAGGAATATTGCCACGAGGGATGCTCTTCGAGACCCCGTGAGCTCATGTATTAATTGATCTGCCCTGAGAGGAGAATCATGTTCGTCGTATAGGAAACGCAGATTTCCTTATTATTGTAGGCAGCTACTGATGAGAAATCTTGTATTCTCAATCGTGATGCGCGCCCGAAGCCACTAGTAATCGCCACAGAACGGCAAGGCTATTACAGGATCCATCCCCAGCCATGAATGTTAATTAGGAGCCGAGTTGAGCCCATTACGCTATAAATATAGGTGGTAAATAATTAGTATGACTCAATTACTAGAGACAACACTCAGCGTAACTCCATTGTATTGCAATTGTAAACAAAGTTGACCTTGCTAGCAGCCAGAGGGGTGTGGTAGGTATGCCACGAGGACGGCGGCCATCTTGCTCGGCCAGCTGGAACTAATTTTATGGCCTGCTTGAAAGGGAGGTCTGTTGACCTGGTCCCTTTATTTTGGAAGCATAGTGGGACACTGAAGAATCTCGATATTTCGGAGTGTAATTAAGATATGATTGCTGTGATGATGCCAATTGAATTAAATGATGTGTTTCAACACACATACCTGGTCGGATCATTGTGATCGGATAATATTTGGCCCAGTTATTCTCTGAGGAGGAACGCTGAACCAAATAAATGTAGGCATCTTTTTAAAGTGCATTTTTGCCCAGTTCACACTAATTTATGCAGACGGGTAGGTGATTTCAATAACATGACACGTTTGTAACGATAATAATTTCGACCAGACCCAGAAAATCTTTGTATGGTGAAACTATAAACATTTCTATCCATGTGCATTTTGGAAGGGAAAACGTACCACTTTAGCGTTTCATATTGATGGGAAAAAGGAAGACGATTCACACGACACAACATTTATTAATTAAGGAATAAGATAATGAATTTATGTTAATGAAAGTAAATGCCCGTGAAAAACGGATTACTGTTTAATTATTACAGAATTGATGCCATTTAAAAGTGATATTGTGACGTTTGTGTTGTGATACTCCAGTTTGTAAAATTGTGCCACGGGAAGAACACTATGGATACTCGTGGATGTCTGAAAGTATCAATGAGAGGATGCTAGAAATATATTTGAGTGCAGTGAAGCACTAATTGATTAGAGACTCACAAATAACCTTGATTTTCATTGTGGGAATTTAATGTAAATTATCCTTTGTTTGTATTTTGTTGTATAGCCATGACTTTATATCAGTAAATGTTTTATTTAGGAATATGTTGTTTCTTTCATGTAGAGTAGTTACCTGACAGACTCAAATCCTGAGCATGTGGTCGTATGGTGGGCAGGAACGTCCCATACCTCGAAAGACCGTGAGTTAGCTGGGATACGAACACATGTTCCATATGATGACAATTGGGTACAGTACAAAGCATATTATGTTCCTATAATGACATATGCAGCAGAAACTTGGACAATGACTAAGAGGGATGAGAGCAAAGTACAGGCAGCTGAAATTAGATTCCCGAGATGTAAGGTCCAGAAAAATGAGGAGGGACAGAGTGAGAAATGAAGATATACGGAAAGAACTGGGAGTACAGAAACTAAATGACAAACTGGAGCAAAACAGATTGAGATGGTTTGGACATGTCAAACGGATGAATGAAGTAAGGCTACCAAGACGAGCACTGGAACGACGGATGACAGGGAAGAGCGGACGAGGAAGACCAAGAATGCGTTGGATGGACTCGGTGGAGAATAGTATTAGAAAACGGAACATGGATTGGAACACTGTGTCGGAAGAGAAATGGTGGAACGACAGAACAAAATGGAGAGGAACCATATTTGCCCCCACCCAGTGTCAGCTGGAAAAGGGGAAATGAAGATGATGATGATGTCCATCCAATTGAGTAGTTTGAATCTACCGTGCATTTTGTAAGCATTTTCAATTTCAATTGCAAGTTGTAAGTATTTTGAACCTCAATTGCATTTTGTACGTTTTTTGAACCTAACCTACATTTTGTGCGTTTTTTTTTTCAATCTATTCCTTTTTGTAAGTATTTTCCTTCTCACTTAATTTTCGTTCTGGTTTACACTTCATTGTCATTTTCGCTATTACCCAGACCATTAGGGGCCGATAACCTAGATGTTAGTCCCCTTAAAACAACAATTATCATCATTATCAGCATCAAATGTATGCTACATAATGTTCGAGACCTTAATTCAACAGACAGCAGTTAACGACCCTAAATGAGCTGCCTGTTAGCTTATTGACCCATCTGATTTGTGCTCTTGCCAGACGCGTGTACTAGATTATATAACAGCTGCCAAATAAAGCACTGCAGAATGTACAGTCACCTACACAGAAAAATGAACGTTCTCTAGAAAGCCGTGTTGGTTGGTTGGTTGGTTGGTTCCTCAGTTTAGGGGCTGCGACAAGGCGGTCATGTAGCCCCGTGTACTTTGGATGTGTGTAGAATCTGTCTGATAACCGGTGTTAATTTTGATGACTGTATTAGTGTGTGTTATCTGTTTTTTAATTCAAGTAAGGACTTCAGACTATTGAATTTTTCAAATAGTTCCTACTTTTGCCGCCAAACGCCACCGTCAACGACTACTAGTTCAGAACTTAGCTACCTGACTGCACCGCAGTCGACTCTTGGCAACGAACGTAGCAACCTAAGAGCGTTGTTTTTTAACCTATACAATTTAGTTTCACACAAGTGTAATTAGTGGAAGGTTCTTTAACATCTGAATATGTGGGGAAACCTGTAGCCTTGTAATTTTGTAGGTTGAGTGAAAAAACACTTAACCTTACTCTGTATCTAAACTGATGCACGTCATATTACACGCATACGAATGAATGTATGTTGAATGGTCATCAATTATGGGAGGAGACACAACACACAACGCAAAAGTCACATTCAAGAACGAATAGTGGGGTTTTACGTTCCTGTAACCATGGCATGAATATAAACAAACATTTCGAAATGACATTTTCACAGCCATGGCAATTATACCTCCACAGACACTAAACGTATCAAAGTGTGAAACTTATATAAAAAGCTTAAAATACGAGGAGCTCAAAGTCAAAGACTGTTCACCAAGTCACGGTCACCTGATACAGAATGAGAAGTACATATGCGGAATATTTCCTTGTGTGCTTAACACCAGTAACGACCCCTATATAACCACCGAAAATCCCCAGGGACTCTTGCATCCAGTCGGCTTTCTAATGTAACATGATAATAATGATATCTCAGCACGGGCAGTGCGTGTGCGAGTATTATTCTGAGCAACTCAACTGGAAGACGTGCAGCAACTTCCCTGGTCAGCACAGGAGTTCAGCATATTACCAACTACGCAAGAGTTGAGGGTGGACGAGTCGCCGGGTCACTTGTCAGCATAAGGCCTGGGGTGGGGCTGGTGTGTCTTGGACGAATGCAACTACGAGACAGCGCTCACCAGGTCTACGTCGAACGCGGTGTTTGCGGATGGAACGTTGGAACTTTGATAGAGCGTTTCAACGAAATCTAACCCAGAAATTTAGCTTTACCCATGTTTAGTTAGTGGAAGGATCTTTTACATGCCATAAATCTATGATATGGGACCGCTCGGTACGTGCAGGATGTTGTTAGACGCGTTCTTTTGTCGCAGGCATCGGGAGAGCGTGTGTTCGATTCCCACCTCGGCCGTCCTGAAAATGGTTTTCGTGGTTTCCCATTTGTACAACCAGGCAAATGCCGGGACGGTTCCTTTCAATAGGTCCACGGCCGATTTCCTTCAAATATCCCTTCCCCGACCCGTCCTGAAAAGAAAAGTACATGGCCATTGGCTGCATTAATAAAATAATTATTAACAAGAAGTTCCGTGACGAACTATACAGCCTACTTTTCATGCCAATGATTAATCTACTGTATATGAACCTATCTAGAATAATGACGAAATTAAGTTCGTAATATCGAAATGTATAATTAGTTCGAAATATACCTGGTATAATGTAGCCTAATAGAGCACTACAGTTGGCAGCCCTGGAGAGTGAATGTATTCTTAGTTCCATCTCTTAAAGTACAGAATAAAAAATTTGGTTGAAGTCCAATGGACGTCACATGCAGTTAGACACTGGATCTATCAGCACGCGTAAATGCATGTTGGCAACAATGTCATGCGTGTGATGGTCAGAAATAATCTGAAATAATATGATCTATTATTGTGCCAATTTTGACTGGAATCCATTAGTTAGTATAGAAATTACACGCATTTTAAAATTGGACCTATCAGCAGGCTTAGAATCATGTTGGCAGCACTAACGTATATTAGGTACTCCAAATTAATCTAGAATGGCAGGTACTATTCGTGTGCCAAGTTTAGAGCTATTGGCTTGCATACCTTCTGATATATTGATATTAGGGTAACAAAAATGGAGACTGCATTTATTAACAGTTGGCAGCCCTGGTTGCTCTTAATAATACGCCTCATCATATCTGTTATAGTACACTTAGCACATACGAAATTTGGTTGAAATCCAAATGATAGTATTGAAGTTACATGTATTTAAAGTTGGACCTCTCAGCAGGCTTAGAATCATGTTGGTAGCACTGACGTATATAAGTTACTCCAATGTAATATAGAATGTCAGGTACTATACGTGTGCATAGTTTAAAGCTGTCGGCTTGCATACTTTCTGATATATTGGTATTTGGATTTAAACAATTTGAGAGAGCAATTATTAACAATTGGCAGCCCTGGTGGCTCTTAAGAATACGCTCACTCATATCTGTTTATGTACACATACTACATACAAGATTTGGTTGAAATCCAATTGATAGTGTAGACGTTATATGCATTTAAAAATTGGACTTATCAGAAGGTTTAAACTTATTTTGGCAACACTGTCATGTGTTGTCTCCAGGAAATTAAACTGAAATAGTATTATCTACATGTGTGCCAATTTTAGAATAGCTCCCATGCATACCTTTCAAGATATCCAACATGAAGCTCAAATTTCTATTGCGTTTTTTCAGCAGTTGGTAGCACTGACATCATTTTCAAATATGGGCGTGAGATATTGCGGTATACATCTTTACTCATACTAAACTTGGTTTCGATTGCTGCAGCCGTTTAGGAGTTGATATGGGGGGACACACACACAGCCAGCCAGCCAGACAGACAGCCAGGCAGACAGACAGAAGGACAGACAGACAGACACACATTTTCCCGGACCGATCTCATAAGTCTACTTTTTCCTCATTTTTGCAAAATGTGAAAAGTAGGCTAAAAATGATATCTCAGTTGGTCAGAAGTATAATAATATTAACGTGGGCTTGAGCAAGTACTTAATATGCAAAGATCTGAAATCACTGATTTACAAATTAAAGAAATCCTAGTGTGGCCTCTTACATAACCCACCACAAGTTTTATTAATAATGAAAATACCACAATTAACTCAAACAATATACAGTACATAAGTAGAATATAACTTGTGCAAGTTCATCCCTAACATGCATTCATACATTCCTTATTATCTAAACATTAATGCTCTTGTTCTTTTTCACATATTTTTCAAAACAGCCTCCTCTTACATAAAAAACACGTAGTTCCCTGAAGAACTATGCAGCCTATTTTCAAATATACTACTCATGTTAATAGCCACTATCAACATACAAAATCACAGTTTGATTGTTGTGATAAATTCGTAGATATTGCGAACCGTCTAAATATTTCAGATGGTCGCCAGGTTGATTTGTTTTAAATTTCCTATTACATGAAGATTATTGTGTACTTGTGGTATTCAAAATTCAATCGCATGATTAGTACACATGATGTAAAAACGAGATTTTAAAATTTCGCACAGCTGCCATCTTGTGGTTATGAAAACAATTATATAAATTAGATGTCAGTGGATTAACATTTGTATAAGCATTTAACGTGCAA
The DNA here is from genome assembly GCA_946902985.2 of Meconema thalassinum. Taxonomy (NCBI): domain Eukaryota; kingdom Metazoa; phylum Arthropoda; class Insecta; order Orthoptera; family Tettigoniidae; genus Meconema; species Meconema thalassinum. Next base: position 17,915,105 of record OX336392.1, read on the forward strand.
AGTTTCACTGCACTCGGATGTTTAAATCGCGAGAAACGTATATTTAAATATTTATACTTCGCGTCGCCGCCATGTTGGATTTGTGCTCACCAGGTTACTGAAAGTCCTATAGGTGAACGTACCTGCATAGCCTCTATGAACATAAACAAGTAGTTCCGTGAATAACTCTACAGCCTATTTTCATATATCCTGCTCATGTTAATTGCCTCTATCAACATACAAAATTTCAGTTTAATTGCTGTAACAGATTCGTAGATATTGAGAACAGTCTAAATATTTCAGATGGTCGCCAGGTTGGATTTTTATTTTTGTACTATTACATTAAGATTATTGTATACGTGTGGTATTCAAACTGCAATCGCATGATTAGTTCACAAGAAGTAAAAACGAGATTTTAAAATTACGCACAGCAGCCATCTTGTGATTATGCAAACAATTGAAATAAATTAGATGCCAGTGGATCAACATTTGTATAAGCATTTAACGTGGGACGTTTCACGAGTCTCGGATACTTAATTCGCGAGAAACGTCCATTTAAATATTTATACTTCGCGTCGCCGCCATGTTGGATTTGTGCTCATCAGGTTACTGAAAGTCCTATAGGTGCACATATGTTCATAGTCTCTATGAACATAAAAAAAATCAGTTTGGTTGCTGTAAAAGATTCATAGACATTGAGAACCGTCTAAATATTTCGGAAGCTCGTCATTTAGGATTGTTATATGTATAGGCCATAGAGTTATGTACCATTCAAGGACAATTATTATTGCCTAGGTTCATTATTCAAACTTTCACTTCGATCGCATGATTACGACACAAGAAATAATAACTTAATTTTAAAATTTCGCACAGCCGCCATCTTGAGGTTATGTAAACAATTGAATTAAATTTGATGGCAGTGCATTACAATCTGCAAAATCATTTACTGTACCACATTTCACTGCGCTCAGAGAGTTAAATCACGAGAAAAGTCTATTAAAATATTTCAAATTCGCTTGGTCGCCATGTTCGTTTTGTACTTTACAGGTTTATAAAATATACGTAGGTAAACTTGTATCAGTACCCTTTATCACCGTACAAAATTTCAGGGTGATATCTTTAATAGTTTCGGAGATATAGAATGTCAGTGAAATATTTCGCACAGCCGCCATTTTGAGGTTATGTAAACAATTGGACTAAATTAGACTCCAGTGCATTACAATGTGTATAAACAATTGCTGTACCAAGTTTCATTACGTTTGGATAGTTAAATCGCGAGAAAAGTCTATTTAAATGTCTCAACTTCCCTTGGCCGCCATGTTGGTTTTGTAGTCACCAGGTTTTTGAAAGTCTCATAGGTGAACTTCTAGTAGTGCCCTTTATCACCGTACACAATTTCAGGGCGATATCTGTAATAGTTTCGGAGATATTGAATGCTAGTGAAATATTTCGCACTGCCGCCATGTCGGATTGGTGAGACGTAACAAAATTTGAAGGGCACGGTCGAGGTCGCCGGGATTAGCGCTATGAACTTACCGAGTTTCATTGAAATCGCTCCAGCCGTTTAGATTTTATTAGGGGGACACACACACACACCTCACACACACACACACACTCACACACACACGCGCGGACAAAAGGTGATCTCATAAGCCTATTTTTTCAAAATTGAAAATAGGCTAAAAATAATATAACACCATCATAAAAGAATCTGTGCTCTATCAAAGCTGCAATGGGCAAAGCCCCCTACCACCTCATTGCTAGGTCACCACAAAGAATCCTGTAGGCACAAAGCACCAGACTCCCAGCAAGAGGCGGCCATCTTCTAGCCTATATACCGATACTTAAAAAGGAACCGTTACAATATGAAACATCAGATGGAGAAACTTATAAATACAAATAATGTAAATGTAATCTCTACTTAGTATGAAACAAAGTCCCCGATTCTTGGATGTTACGGGTAAACTCGAGAACCACTGGATGGATTTTGATGCGGTTTTCACCATTCTATAAAGGATATCTCAAGGATTATTTCTGTAGAAAATAATTTATTTATGATCAAAGGAAGCCAAGCAGTAACGATTTCAGTGGAAAAGTCGAAAAAAATCTGGCGTACGAGCGTTTTGTAAGCTTACTCTGGGCAAACCGTTAAAAATATCTAAATACTATGAGTGTAAGAATTGTTCAGCATGACATGTTCCACAAAAAAGTCCGGGAAAGCATATGCCTATCTTCAATACATTGCCCACTATACGTGTTTTTACGTTTTCATTTCTTCCAACAATCTCAATTCAACTACTCAGGCGACAGTTTACGAGCTGGCTAAGGGCGAGTCTATTATCAATGTTACAACCTAGCTAGCGAGCGAACCTATTGATCCAGATACAGCCAGCAGCAAACCGTTGAGTCGTGTTGAGTTAATACTCCTGAGAAGGGTGGTTGTGTTTTGAGTTTCCCTGGAAGTGCAACTCGGGTTTTCTTCCTTTCGCCTGTGAAGCACCGTCAAGTTAAGATTGGACGGAAGGGGGATTTGAGTTTCATTCACCTCGCCATTCCCTGGAAGTGCAACTCTCATTTCGCCTGTGAACATTTCGTTCCGCAAAATACACAGTATATTATATTAAATTATACTGATTGGCGTATAATCTCTACTTAGTATAAAACAAAGTCCCCGATTCTTGGATGTCACGGGTAATGTCGAGAACCACTGAATGGATTTTGATGCGGTTTTCACCATTCTGTGAAGGATATCTCGAGGGAGATGTCTGTAGAAAATAATTTATTTATGACCAAAGGAAGTCAAGCACTAACGATTTCAGTGAAAAGGTCGAAAAAAATGACGTCCGTGTGCTTTTTAAGCTTACGCTGGGCCAACCGTTAAAAATATACTATGAGTGTAAGAATTTTTCAGCATGAAAAGTTCTACAAAAGAGCCCGGGAGAGCAATACATCGCCTACTATAAGTGGATTTACGTTTTCATTTCTTCCTACAATATCCATTCAGTTACTGAGGCGAGAGTTTACGAGCTAGCTAGGGGCGAGTCTAGATAGTGGACGAGCTTATTGCCCCAGATACAGCCAGCAGCAAACTGTCGAGTTAAAAACTTAAGAGAAGAGTGGTTGTGTTTGGAGTTTCCCTGGAAGTGCAACTCGGCTTTTCGTCATTTTGCCTGTGAACATTTCGTTCCACAAAATTCACAGTCAAGTTAAGATTGGACGGAAGGGGGATTTGTGTTTCATGCACCTCGCCATTCTTAAATTATGTCTGACAAGAATTTGTTGCACATGCTTCTCCATGATAATATAATAGTCCAGTCGGTGATTTTAACCCATCATGCTGAAACGTAAAGCGGTCATTGGTCGTTGTTCATTGACAGTGGATAAAAAGCGCTTATCACGTAATGCATTCATAACTGTTGCCGGGCGAAGCCGGGTCGGGTTGCTAGTACTAGTATATAAATAGTTTACGTTGAAAGAACCAAGAAAGTTGACTTCCATTTTTCATCAAAGCAATGAATGGTTTCTTTTATATTGGTTTAAGCAACATTTTTGTCATACATCTACTTTCGTTTACACTGGTAGAAAAGAGAAATATATTGTACAGTTCCGTAATGGGATCTTGAGCTGGGCGTTGAGATAGACAGCACGCCGCGTTCTACTCATGCTACAGTTCACGCCACTGCTGGTGAATTTAGTCACTTACTGCAGAAGATTCAAGTTCGAATCCCCATTGTGGTCACATTTTCAAGTTTCAAGAGTTTAGTGCTTTTCAGTCGGTCAACACGAATGTACCCAAAAGAGATGGGTTATGCCCTAATCCTGAAATAAATTACATGAGATTAATAAAACACTAGGATGACCAGTTTCGATCGTCAAGCGATCATCATCAGATCCAATACACTTAGGCTATAAAATCTATGTTTGAAATACAGGTGAAAATATTTACAATATGTACAATTATTTAGTTGCAGTATTGGTACTGCAACTGTCAGTGTATGCTAAATGCAGTATATATGTTAGGTGAAATGCTAAATGGTGATGGCTATCCGGAGATTGTACTTTAGAGAGATTATATGGCTGTAAACAATGGTTAAACTATAAAATTTTAGGCTAACTACTTATCTGATTGTCTTCCGTACTACAGCTATTCGCAGTTTCCGTGCTCACTTGAACTCGCTGTGCGGTCGACTGCGGTGGTTATCTTAACGACTGGTTTTCCCTGCCTTTCCCCCCCCCCCCTGTCCCTACGTGCTGTGGGGAGTGATCGCGATGTGTTTATGTGAGGTGTTGCCAACCTAGATAAGATGTATGTTATTGAATGAGGTGGATCTACAACTATTAAAGACCGTGGATTAGTCCTCGCCACGCGTGGAGCATAACCCATTCGAACTAAGCGTTGACGGTCTTATGAGGACGTCCCGGCACCTTTAATACTGCCTCTAATATGGGCCTTGGTTTATTGCAGAAGAAAAGTACATCGTACACCTGATCCAGATAACATTTACCTATTAAAACCCCCCTAATTTCCCCCCTTTTTTTTATCTAGCTTGGCTGTGTCGCTAAATTGTGTTTTGTTTCCGACAGGGTGTGTTTTTTAGTAGCGTGAAGAGGGGTGAGCTCTCCATGAACGTGTGTTCATTTAGATTGTTGGGATTGTTTCGTTTGGCTAGGTGTATCTCGATTGCTTCCTTTATGTCAAGAGCTCTGCCTTTCGATTCGTGATGGATTATTTTAAGGTCCGACTGAAAAGCACTAAACTCTTGTTTACTAAGGCAACACTGAAAATATGGCTTCAAACACCACAATTTTCAAGTTTCACTCGACAGATTAGCGGTTTCGGTGGCGTCGTTGGTAACGTTGATCAAATTAACCTATAATTTAGCTTCACACAATTGTAATTAGTGGAAGGTTCTTCACATGTCATAAATCTAAGACTTGGGCCGCCGGCTCTACTTCCCTCCGAAGGAAGGCATACTAAGCGATTTTAACGCTCTTAGAAAATCCGTGGTTTTCCATTTTCAACACCAGGCAAATGCTGGGACGGTGCCTTCTGACAGGCCACGGCCGCTACCTTTCACATCCTTGCCCAGTTCCATTCATCTTCATCAATTCCATCTCTCATTCCGCCGTGCAGGTCGCCCACCTGCACTCGGCCTCTCAGGAGGTCACACGACAAAAATACATGTATAGAAAATATTTCACTGTGATCTGTTGAACCTGTCTCTATGTAAGTTGGTAAACAAGTATGCAATTCCTTAGGGCGGCTTCGGTGGCGTAGTGGGTAGCATGCTGAGTTTCTATCCCCAAGATCGCGGGTTAAAACCCGGCCGAAGTCATCGGATTTTTAAGAGCGTTAAACATCCTTCAGTAGGCCTTCCTTCCGAGATCAAGTAAAGCCGGCGGTCCCATGTCATAGATTTATGGCATGTAAAAGAACCTTCCACTAATTACACTTGTGAAGCTAAATTATAGGTTAGATTTTATTAAGTTTATTCAGAGATCGGCTATGAACATCTTGAGAACCGTGTTATCATGAGTATATTTGGCTCGCAAGGAGTCCGACTGTGATGGTTTTGTATTTTTATGTAAATTTCATATAATAATAATAATAATAATAATAATAATCTGTCGAGTTGGGAGAGATGTCCTCATTGTTCCGCCCATAAAACCTACAATAACTAACATAACTATTACAATTTATTTAGCGTATGGCTTTTAGTGCCGGGAGTGTCCGAGGACATGTTCGGCTCGCCAGAGGCTGTGGCTGCTTCAAGCGTACACCCATGGGGTGAGCTACAAGTTCCGTTCAGTTTCAAGTAGTTCCAACTTTCGCTACCAGATGTCACACAGCTAGTGATGAACGTTGGAACTTTGATAGAGCGTTTCAACGAAATCTAACCTAGAAATTTAGCTTCATCCAAGTTTAGTTAGTTGAAGGATCTTTTACATGCCATAAATCTATGTCATGGGACCGCCAGCTTTACTTGATCTCGGAAGGAAGGCATACTGAAGGATTTTAACGCTCTTAAAGAATCCACGACTTTGAATCCGGGATCTTGCGCACAGCAGTTCAGCATGGTACCAAATACGCAACCGAAAGCGCTTAGGATAAGGAAGGAATGTACATTATCGGCCTTCTAATGTAACATGATAATAATGACAGTGCCGTAGCGCAACCAACCGAAGGTTTTGAGGTCGTCAAGGGGGCTGTGGTTGGCAAGCCGAGTCCTCTTTCTTTTTGTATTTCTTTGGTAGTTGTTGAGAGGAAGCTTCACAAAGTGATTATAGATTGTAATTGTTCGATGAAAACGCGAGGGTTCAGTATAAGAATTTCTACATTAAAAACCGATCCTGATTATCAAATACTGGCGACCGTGGACAAGACTTGCTAAGAAGCAATGGAGAAATTAGTAAAACTTCGAACCCAAAATAGGCGTGCTTTTACACGAGCTTACAATGACATCAACAAAGTGATCCAAGAGGAAACTGATTCAGTGAAGTCGTGTGTATTTCATACACCATATTATCAGTCCAAATTGATTTATGGAATTGAAGAAGAGGCATTCAAATGGCCCATATTGCTGTCAGGTGAACATCCTCTTGTACATTACTTGATCTTATTCCATCATATCCAAACACACCATGTAGGAATTCAAGCTTTACTCAATATATTGAGGGAACGATTTTGGATCATTAAAGGTCGGAATGCAGTCAGAATGGTTATAGGAAAGTGCATCCCGTGCAGACGACACAACAGTAAACCAATAGAGACACCCTTTGCCCCTCACCCATATGATCGAATACAAGATGCTAATGTATTTGAAGTGACTGGCATGGATTACGCCGGGCCATTGTTCCGTAGATCAGGAGGGAAATGCGGGACAACCCCCTTTACGTGTGCGATATATAGAGCAATCCACTTGGAACTGGTTGATTCCATGAGTACCGGTGCTTTTCTTTTAGCTTTCAGACGTTTCATTGCTCGACGAGGACGTGTTTCAGTGGTCAACACAGATAATGGGTCAAACTGTACGGCAGCGTATAATGCATTGAAAGATTGAATGGGAAGAAATTAAAAGAGAGACTTCATTGAAAGAGATCACATGGAAATTCATTCCACTCACAGCTGCCTGGTGGGGAGGATGGTGGGAGCGGCTCGTAGGAATGCTAAAAGCTCTGCTAAGGCGCAATCTGGAAAGAGCGAGGTTAGAATCTTATGAGCTGTACACAATACTCACCGAATGTGAAGCAATAATCAACTCAAGGTCACTCACATATGTGAACGAAAACCAGGTGAACTGTCGCCATTAAGTCCCTCAACATTCCTGAAAAGCATTGCTAGTCATGAGGTTAGTGATTTAGATGCTGTTGATGAGAAGAGGATGAATAGGAGGTGGCGTTACTTGCAACATGTAAGAACAAAGGTGAAAGAGAGGTTCAGACAAGAATATTTGGGTATTCTCTTCAATACGGGACAAAGGAAACCCAGAGAATTGGATATTGTGATATTGTTATCATACTCTGTGATAATGTGAAGAGGATTAGCTGGACTAGTGGTCAAGATATTTCAGGGGCCAGATGGAGTAACAAGAGTAGCGCGATTGAAGACTTCCAAGGGAGAGATCACTCGTCCACTTCAAAGGTTGTATCCACTTGAGCTCAACCAGTCTACGGGAAGGAATGATGGTTCTCGGGTCAACCCAATGGAGGCCAACTCGAAGGAGAAAATGATAACGAAGAGTGGAAGACGTGTAAATGTGCCACAACGTCTAGATTTATAAAAAAAAAAGACATTAGTGTTTTTATTTTGGTTGTTAACTTGTGTTTTTCTGTTACAGACAAAGCGGAATTGTTTTGCAATTGTAAGTATGAAAACCAATGGACATTGCAAAAGGTGGGAGGATGTCAGAAATGATCAAGGAGGCTGTGGTTGGCAAGCTGAGTCCTCTTTCTTTTTTTTTTCTTTGGTAGTTGTTGAGAGGAAGCAGAAATAAATAACATGGAAGTAAGTTTCACAAAGTGATTATAGATTGTAATTGTACGAAGAAAACTTGAGGGTTCAGTATAAGAATTTCTACATTAAAAAACGATCCTGATTAATAAAGTCAGCACTCAGATCGGTTGTGCCAAAACAATCCATTAAATAATTGTTTTTACCCGTAATTCTAAATGCCCGAAATATATCATTCCGCCACCGGAAGACACGTCCTGCAGCACTGTAGCTCCTATAGCACATTAAAGCCGGCCGCCACTGACAGCGTTTCCCAAACTGTGGTACGCGAATTACATACCTCGCCCGGTATTGAACTCCAGACTGCATCTCCTAATGAATTTAACTTCTAAATTGTTATTATTATTATTATTATTATTATTATTATTATTATTATTATTATTATTATAGTAAGGAGAAGGCAGGACACGGCTTGTAGAATGTTTCAACATGAAACCTATCTAAGGAAATACCAGGGCCTGGCCATCAATTGACTTAAGTAAAACTGCATGTAAGTTTTTAGGGCGGAAACAGCCCATAGCTATTAGCAGCACCAGGAATTCTAAGACGTAGTCATTTACGGAAATGACAACATTCCATTACGAGACGATTTCACTTTAGATAAACTTAGAACGAACTTCCTCAATTTCCTAAAGTGAAAGGTTCTACAAGGGCCTGGTAATTTCTAGAAGGAATTCGTGGTGACTCCTGTGTGGGGATTGTCATCCCATTGGTCAGACACGGTAGCCTCGGGAGATCCCAGCTACCCCCTCTCAAGTAAACCAAATGTATATATAGCCTGTATTTCTGGGAGTCGTCCTCTGTGGACTCTGTGAACTCTCCGTGTTAGCCCACTGTGGGCTCTGTCACCTCTGTGGACTCCGACAACTCTGTAGACTACTACTATGTAAATATCGCTCTTCGAGCAAGTAACCAGCTGTGCTGTAGACAATGGCATATTATTAAATTACAATACTGACTTCAAACTGCAAAACTTGATTTCTTCATTTCTGTTGAATAAGATACCACTCAGCCGCGTGGAGAACCTGAGAAGGACCAACACTTTGTAGTTTGCCACGCATTGTTAAGCTACAAATTGGTGTCCCGTCCCGGGATATCAACAAACTTAACTCGCCTACCACTGGTGGTACGATCGTACCGCTGCAGTGGTACGTGGTGATGTTACGAAATATATATAAAAAAATACGTTACGAAAAATTGACAAATATAAAATTAAAAATATAAAAACATTGATGTGTTGCCGCAGACAGAGCAGTTAGATTTTTACTGCCTTTCACAACTTCATACTTGTGTGAGACTGCATTTTCTTCACTTGTTTATCTCAATAATAAATACCAAAAGGAAGGAAGGAAGCTTGTAGTTTAACGTGACCGTTAATCTGTAGATCATGAGCCACGGGACCTCCTTTTTACGTGGAATCCGAACCACAGGACATGGCATTTCACGTCGAAAATCTCACATGCATTGACCGGGAATCAAACCCGGACCGCCTTGGTGAGAGGCATACAGCTAGACCGCTGAGCCACCACGCCCCCTCAATAATAAATACCGGAATAGGCTCATTACAGTGGAAAACTCAGCAATCTTAAAGCATACATTCCTAAGTTGGTTTCTAATATTAAAGCTCAGACTTCACATTGAAGTTGTTAGTTGAACTTTGGTTTTATGTTTAATTATTAAGAGTCCTGTTATTAATATTATTTGTACAGTGATATTTCTGAATGTTTGAATTGAATAATTATTGTAACAAATAATAAAACAACTGGAAACGTTTTATTATTTGAACTCTAACTCTAACAAACACAATTCATGATCTGCTACATAGTGGTGGTGGGGGTTAGAGTTACTATATCTCCCAACCATGAGGTGGTACGCGAGAGATTCTCATCTCTTAAAGTGGTACACACACAAAAGTTTGGTAAACAGTGTACTCTAAGGTATACATTACTTTGTCTTCTTGTGCATGTGAACCCGCAGCACAATAATGAATCTTCGTTTGTTTCAGGTTCGGTGAATGGTGGAAGAATACTTGGAGCAGGGTGACTCGCGATGTGAACATAACATGTAGCCTACATCGTCAGACCACTGCCGGTCCAGCACTTCATGACATCAGACTGCTAAAACGTTCACCTCATCGACGCTTTACGAGGTCGTGAACGACTAGCGATGAAGGCGCCCTTTCGGCATCTATGTACGAGGCGTTCCATGCACTATATCATTCATCCCATAATAAGACATTCAAAACCATATCGTAAATTCATCCCAACTATATCTGCGTATTGCTTCTTTGTGGCATTGGTGGTTATAGGCCCATGTGTGATGTATAACATCTACGTTCACACTGTTGAGATGCACTTCTATAAGTTATATGCGAAGAGAGACGGCACAAGAGTTCCTTCTGTTTGTGTGGTACCTGACTATAATCCTTACGATTCAAGTATAATTCAATATATATACCCATGGAGCCCAGTGCAGTGTGGCCAGAATCAACCCTATTTAACATACGTTGATTTTGACGGTTATTTGTATTTGAACTTGTCTGGTGTCGATGCGAGTGGACGTACTGAGTTCGACTACGTGTGTACGTATTCTGAAATAAAGAGATGCAATGGTACAGACGATAAAGTGGAGTTGGATGTAAAAAGAATAATCCGAAGAAAAGAAAAACTTGATTATCCTTTTGTTATAGTCCAATGTAAATTAACTTCCACCGGTAAGTTAGTTTATGAAACAGGACATGCAATCGTTGTTGGACCTTCTGTTAATTTACTGGCAAAAACTGCCAAAGTTCGTCCTGATCGTCCAAATATCCTGATGTTAGGGTTGGATTCTATGTCCCGCCTTAATTTAATTCGTCAATTGCCTAAAACGTACAACTTTCTAATCCATCAATTAGATTCCGTTGTACTCTCAGGATTGACGAAAGTTGGTGATAATACTTACCCAAATATTCTTACCATGCTGACTGGAATTGCAGCTAGAAAAGTACCTGGTGTTAGTGTACCATATTGGGGTGAAGCAAATGCGTATGGGTTCTTTGATGATTTACCTCATGCTTGGAAACAATTCGACGAAGAAGGATACATTACTATGTATTCAGAAGATTGGCCCGAGTGGACAGCTTTTAATTATATGGCAAAAGGCTTCGTTCATGAACCAGTTGATTATTACATGCGCCCATTTTGGATTGCAATGGAGGCTCTTAGAAATTTCCGTTCTTCTGATAATCGATGCTTTGGAAACATTCCTCAATATACATATCTGTTTAATTATACAGCAGAGTTTATTAAAAAAATGCGAAATTTGCCATATTTTGCCTTCAGTTTTGTTACAGGATACAGTCATGATTACTTAAACTCGATCCAAGTGATAGATAAAGAATTAGAAAATATGTTTCGTAATATGTTCAACAGAGGGGATCTTAAGAACACAATACTCATAGTCATGGGTGATCATGGCAATAGGTTTGATACAATTCGTCAAACTACTATTGGCCGAGTGGAGGAACGTATGCCATTCTTCTCGGTGGCTCTTCCGCCAGGACTCCGAAAGCAATATCCACACCTGCAGAGGAATTTACAGAAGAACAGCCGAGTGCTGCTTAGTTGGTTCGATGTGTATGAATTACTCATGGATGTGGCTAAGGACAATTTTAAAGAAGAGTCTAGTGTAGAACGGTGGGGAGTGTTGGGATATTCTCCATTCCGATCAGTGCCTCGAAACAGAACATGTGCGCAGGCGGGTATACCTAATAATTACTGCATTTGCCCACGTGAGATTACTTTAGAACCTCAAGACACTACTGTGGTAAACATGGCAAGGGATTTAGTGACGCAAGTGAACGGTTGGCTCTCGACAGTGAAGGAAGGAACATGTGCTCCCCTAGTTCTAAATAAAATCAAAAATGCCCAGTTAATTTTACCTAACATTGAAGTTGCGCAGCCTAAGAAATTTGTAGCTCTATACAGAGTTACTGTGGAAGTCTCACCAAGTGGTGGAATTCTTGAAGGAACTCTAGAGATGAATGCTTGGAGCAGTAAGGGAAAGCTTATTGGAGATGTTAATCGTATCAATAAGTATGGAAACCAATCTCACTGTATTCAAAACAAAGTGCTAAAACTCTATTGTTACTGTACCGACTTACTACGTGAAAAAGATAGCGCTGGCGTATGAGAATATATGATTACTAGGGCCCGGATGTTGATGAAATGGCATCTTTTTACTGAGCTGTCTAAAACAATGCTGAAGTACATAGAAACTCCAGACGGGCCACCCCGTATTCAAATATGTCATTTTTATTTTGCATCTTTTTGCATTTTTTTTCCTATTTTTTTCATTTTAAGAGCATTTTTTTAAAGTTTGGTAGATTTTTTGATCGTATTTTAGAGAAATAGGCCTTGTGAGGTAATTATTTTTCCAATTTAGTCATGCCACAGTTTTATATGAGGGAGTTACGTCTCCCAGAGTTAAGAAGAAGCTAGTAGCTGATGCAAGATAATTTAAAATATTGAAATATCGATTCCATTTCCTTAATCAACCGGGTGGAATCTAGTCTTAGCGACAATCGTGGCGAAATTGCTGCGGGTATTGCGGTGGTTTTATCCGTTGTGGACAGGATTCCGCTTATTAAAGGTTCCAAAAACACTGGGTATAAAACATTATGCAAAATCTCAGACATTCTTTCTGGTGAAAACTACTGCATGGATGGGATTGAGGAGGATTTAGCAGCAAACGACCTTCCTCACTTCAAGTACGCTCCGATCACTTCAGTTGATGTTGAACGCAGCTTTTCGAGATATAAAAACTTGTTGGCTGATAACAGCAGATCATTCACATTTGACAACATCAGAATGACATTCGTAGTGCAGTGCTACTCAGACTAAAGTGAACATAAACCTTTTGTTAAGTGCTAGAACTCTATTTTCAGTTTGAGCTTAAGATGTCATTTTTGAAATATTGGTGTGTTTATTATTATATGATAATTTTCTCCATTTTATAGAACATTTTTCGAATTTTTATGTAATTTATTACAGTCATTTTTGAAAGTTTTAAGTGCATTTTTTAAACTATTTTATGGCATCAACATCCTGGCCCTAATGATTACGAACAATTAATATTGTTAGACTAGTCATGTTGTCGTATTGCTTACAGTTCAGAATGCCAATACAGTACTGTGCTATTACTAGAGCTATTATAGTTCTTTGCTCCACTCGAGAGATGACCCGAAACCAAATTCGTGCCTTCGCTAGTGAGGGCCGCACAATACTAGAGAAATCTTGCCAAGGGTAGTCGAAAGAGTTTGTAAAACATTCCTGTTCAGTAAATGATTTATTATTAATCAGATAATTGTCCGTTAAATAAACTGTAATTTGCTTCCGTTTCTGAGTTCGACAGGTTCCACTACATACAGAACAGGTAAATTAACAGGAATAATAGGCCATAATTCACGGACCGGTGCGGTGGTTTTATCCGTTGTGGGCAGGATTCCACTTATTAAAGGTTTCATTAAAGGCAGCTTTTACCGTACTTCAAGGATATATAGTAATGTCATTGTTACTTCTGACTTGACGTTTCAGTGCAACACTAGAGCTATCTAGCGGTCAGAAGTGAAATCACTTTAACCATCCAATCTCAGGCCGCCATTCAAATCGATAAATCACGACAAATCGATTTGAATGGCTGCTTGTGATTGGCTGTTTAAAGAGATTTCACTTCTGACCGCTAGATAGCTCTAGAGTTGCACTGAAACGCCAAGTCGGAAGTAACTATGGCTCTACTAGACTATTGGCAACTCCAGCTATCTGATATGACATCTAGCGGTAAAAATGAGAAACTTACCAAGTAGGGTACATTTGTCACGTGGTGACTGTTTGTATATGGTTTCTTGTATTGGTAAGCAGATCGTGGTAAATTCTTCGTGTTTATACATAAGTAATAAGTTTTACTCGTTGATAAGAGTGCAAAATGAATAAAAGCAAAGTATATTGCTCAGTTTACGGCTGTAAGTCGATGAATAAGAGGGCTGCGGATATACGTTTTCATCACTTTCCAGAAGATACAAATAGCAATAGCCGAAAGGTGACGATACCAAATAAATACGGGCAACAAGAGCAGGTTGGACCACTCACCACTACACTCACTGACGACAGGACGGGTTGTTCACTTACGCAGAGCCAAGCCGCACCTAGACAGCCAAGCACAGTCTCGCCGAGCCAAGCCGTACCAAGACAGCCGAGCCTAGGCCCTTATACTTACATGATCCTTGCCTAGGCCTACACCAGCCAAGGACAGCCAAGCTTCATCAGTCAGGTATCCTTCCCCGCTCCCTAGTTCATTTCCAATAACCCTACCAACCGTCATCACCTCGCTCTGCGATATTAGAGCCATTCCACTACGAGTCATATAGGCCTAATTTGACTTCGCAGGGTAAAAACTTACCATGCAAATCAAGCAATTCCTGTCTCCCCCGAGTTTTAATACAAGTTAAACTCATCCCTTTGCCCTACCAAGCAGCAAATAATTTATAGGGTTTATGGTACAGTGAGCAAACTCAAATATAGCTTTTAAACGTAACAGCGCCATGACTGGAACTGCACAAAAACAAATACCAGCAGACAACCAATGCTTGATAATATGCAATTGACACATAAAATACAGTGGAACACACAAATTAGATGACGTGTATCGCACAGTTATACATATATACAATTGAAAATAACACTGTCATTATTGTAGAGACCACATTTACTGATTATAACCGAAAAATAAAAAGTGTTCCATATCAAACGCGTGTTATTGAGTATTTTTACCCTACTTATCCAGACGACCGCAGCGCCCCAAGTGTTAGTTTGAGTTGCCAATAGTTGTGGGTTGTTCATGGGTTGGACCATTTTCACGTAGTCATAATGTTGTATTATTGTGTATTTATTTTCAGATTATGTTAGTTAAAAACATGTACTTGTACATTTTAAATCTCGCTACTGTGGTTGAATTAATTATAAGACTGTTGTACAGTCGCTCAAACAAAGATGAGCAACTCTTAGCAGCTGCTCAAATGTTCTTTCTTTCTTTCTTGTCTAATTCTAGAGCCCAGAGCCAAAATCGAGTAGAGTAATTAATATTCTCTGGCACCGATGTAAATGATATCGTATATAAACCGTCTGTTGGAACTTGCTCAAAACAATTACCAAGAACGCGTTCATTCTTTGTTTGAACGACTGTACAGTGCGCCCGGGAAGTCCGCAGAGCTTACTAGTTTCTTATTAGCGCTGTGTCCTTTGTTGGTGTAACCTTAGCCTCACTTAATCGTCATTCTGTGAGTTGGAACGACAGTGATGTAAGTTTGTTTTGTAATGAAGAGAGGTTAGTGGCGAGTGAATGGATGCATGAACCAGTGTTGCCAAATTCCTGAGAACAAAACAAGGGACAGGTGTGTTGACAAGGAAATTGGAGCGTGACATAGTCCACAACTAGTGAATTTCCTTTGAAAATGATTTTACAGAAGTTATATTGACATTACAGGGCAGTTACCTTTACCAGTAATAGACTGAAACAAACATTTCCTGTCCTTGCCGACACTACGTCATTCAGCATATTTTTCGTTACTATAAACAGATTTTAATAGTTTAATGTCTTTCGTAACAGCCTGTGCATAAAACTGAAGATAAATTCACAGAAATAAAACAATAAATAACACTGGCTATGAGCTAAGTGACACTTGGCTAACAGTTCCCATCTCAGTTTCTCTATTTGTTCACCTGTTTCAAATTGTTCGGTTTCTCCTATGGCTCCAGGCCCAGGCCCTTTGGTCGTCACTGGAGGAGTTTCCATATGTTTTTTCACCGAGGCCTGTATGACGTTGGGTTTGTTTCTGTTTCCTTATATCCGCCATTCCCCACTCCTTTCCCCTTATTTGGACATCCTCATTCTTCAAGGACTCTCAATTATTCCCCCGCTCCCCTTTCATTCTCCTTCCTTACTACTCTGTCCGCCGTTCTACTTAATATGGCGAGATTTTCTACCAAGGTCCATACAGTAACTTCTGGCTGCTCTCTGGTGACGAACAGAGGAACTTCTTTGTTTTGGTAAGCTCATTGACACACATTCTTTGGCCACATTGTTTTAATTCTATTGAAAAAAGGAGGCAAGGTTCCCACCGAAACGTATAGGAATTTTTATATTCGACCCTGACTATTATGTGTCAGAAAACTGTATCATAATGAGGCTCATTATAACACTATTTTTCATTATGAAACAGTTTCTCCCACCAATCAGAGCTCAAAAAACAGTTGTGTAACCAATTAGATAAGGATACCTTCGCGCATGCGCGCAAAATCCAACATGTCTATATAAATTACCGAAAGTGCACCGTCCATATGTTCGCGTAAATAAACTGGTGAATATGAGACAAGAAATAGCACTGTACCTTAATATCCCCAAATCCAATTTCTACACAGCGCGTTGTTTTCAAACGACTTCGGTGACAGTTTTACTAAATACTGGTGCACAATCTGAACATATGGCATTGAAGCACACAGAGCGCATGCGTCGGTCGGCCAGAGAGCTTGGGAAACAGAGATATACTACCCAGCGCAACACCCGAACACAAAATTCTAGTGACTGAACAGATATTTATGAATATTTATGTTAAAACATATAATAAAGTTATAATTATCGTCGAACATAAACAGTCGTATGCAACTCGCCTATAATGGTAATTAAGACACTCGTATGAATATTATAAAATTCGCATACGGTACGCTCGTTTTATAAACATACTCGTGTCTTAATTATAGCCATTATAGGCTCGTTGTATAATGTACTATTATTTTATTTCATTTTCAAACGGCATAATCCCAATAATATGAATAAAATTTAGAGTACTCCGGGCCGTCAAAACCTGAAACTACACAGAGTTTCTTCTGTCATTACGATCGAATTTACCAGAGTAAGTAGGCTAATCTTTGTAATGAAAAATTCAGACAGAAAAACCCAAAGAGAACTTTTTGAATGAAATAGTAAACCAGAGTTATAAACACAGACGCATTTCTCTTGAGTTTCAAAACACTCGAAAATCGGGACAATAACCGTCCGGGACAGGGACATATAGCACGAATACGGAACTGTCCCGTAAATTCCGGGCATGAACATAAGAGACAATTAGTATCATACGTGAACACCTGGAGGAACAGTTCAAGAAGCCTCCACACACAAAAAGGACAATGATTTCCGGAGAAAGAAAATAGTTTCTAACAGGAAATGTGGAAGATCACCCGAGAAGTGGACGAAAGACGCTACAGGAGATGTGTTGACGGCTACGGTGGCGTAGTTGGTAGCACGCTGAGCTTCTATTCCTAAGGTCACGGGTTCAAACCCGGTTGAAGTCGTAGAATGTTTTAAGAGCGTTAAAAAGCCCTTAGTATGCCTTACTTTGGAGGGGAAGTAAGGCCGGTGGGCCCATGCTATAGATTTATGACATGTAAAATAACCTTCCACTAACTTAACTTGTGTGAAGCAAAATTTGTAGTTTAGCTAGGTGTCGTAAACGGTAGTATTTGGTAGCGAAAGTAGGAACTACTTGAAATTATCGTCTACAGTCCTTACTTGAATTAAAACACACACTAACACAGACATCACAATTAACACCGGTTTTCAGACAGATTCTACACACACCCAAAGTAGGCTAGGGGCTTCATGCCCGCGTTGTCGCAGTCCCTAAACTAAGGAACCAACCAACCAACCAACCAGGAGACATGTTCTCAAAATTTGCCGTCAGTTCAAAGTTCCCTCGCAAAATCCACTCGCAAACGGGCTGTTGACTGTGACGTCCTACGATCGACTCTAATTTATCATAAGTTCATTACTAGATTATTTTTATAATTAAATATTCATTAATCTTATTCAACAAAAATAATAAGCAACAAAATACCAACAAAGGTACAGTCTTCCCGGACGTACAGTACTGTACATGACAAGGTGACAACAGGGTGACAGTTGAGCATGGTGCATGATTGTTGCAAAGACTACATCGATACCCTGTTAGCAGAGATGATCCAAGGACAATCCAGCACCCAGGAAAGGTAGTCGCAAAATGTGATGGTATAATTATCAGGGTATTTAATCTCGTAGCATCATTGTGAGGGTAGTTAAAATACTACAAACTACAAATGAGGAAGGACACAAAGTCCCGCAACTCTTGTTATAAACAAGGTGAACGAAAATTCAATAAAGTTGTTTTGATTGACAAATCACACTGAACCATATTCTCGTATGTTATAACTAGGGCTTGGAATTTTACGTGCTAAAAATTGGGGAAATATTTATTTTTATGTATTAAAAATACCTGAAATATGTGACAAAAAAGTAAAAATATGTAATTATAATTAAGTTTATTAATGTGAATATAAACAATATGCAGTACTCACGAATGCAATTTATTCTATGTCTCACTGACTGCTGAAGCATTACAATACACAACGAGATACATCTTCAGGTTGTCCATCACAAATGACCGACGATTATCGCGAAACACTTCTTCTGAAGGAGCGAAATTGCGGCAATATGTTTCTTGCCCTCGAGGTGTTGTGTAACTTGAGATCGCTGTTCAGCCTTGATTGCTTTCCCACATGGTTGGTAGAACAGAACGCACCCATCAGAAGTAAAATTATCTTTAAATTCTGCAACAGACGATAACTTGTAGTGGTTTTTACTCTAGGCATCGTAGAACTGCCTTACACTTCACAGTGCCAGAAATGGACTACAAGTGAGTGACACTGGTTCCAGGTAGCTGGGGGAGGGGAGGTCTAGCACGTGGTGCAATATGGCTATGGACAAGAAAATCCCTGACTTCCACAGTGAGTGGCACGGGGAGACAAGTTAAGATTAACACAGCTGGAAGCTGACATACGCTCTGTATTAAGATTAGATAGCTCACAGGTTCTTCCCCGTTGAAGTTACACAGAACAAAAATGCAATAAACTGAAACTGATTTAAAAAATAATAATATTATTTGCTTTAATGTGCTAATAAGTGAAAAGCGGGAATTTATGTATGTATAGAATAAATGCTTAAATATGTATTTACATAAAACAATATTTATTCACCTAAAAATCCGAGCCCTGGTTACAAAGATAGCTTTGAAGCCATTTTTCAGTGTGCCTTGTTAACAATAATTAATATTGTACAGTAGCTATCAGTTTCAATATTGGTGAAGCTGTGTCTCGCGCAACGAGATGTGATAAAATACGGGACGCACTCGGTCGTATTCGAACACAAGCGAGACACAGCTTCACCAATTTTGAAACCGACTTGAATATCATTCATCACGAGCATACACGAATTAATCGAAATACGCTTCGCTAAAGTAAACCCCAATAATTTAAACGAACACACATTCTTGGAGAATTCATCCCGTTGGAAATGAGGAACAACGTAACGTTGTAGCCAAGCTTGTTAAGGGATCAATAAGGGAAACATGTTATTGATGTACCATATCTTCAATAAACAAAGGCCGAGATTAATGGCAGTATTAAAGGTTCCGGGACATTTGCATTGGACCGTTTGCGCTTAAAGAGGGCTGTTTAGCTTACGCATGGCGTGAATGAAAACTGGCCTTTAATAGTGAAAGATGTCCAGTATACACAGCATTAGGAAGTCTAGACTTGGCATATGTTACATTGATCGATGAACTCATACATTTAGGAATGTGGAAGGGGGAAAGCCTAAGGAGGTAAGAGACAGGAAATTCCTCCCAGTTCAGTGCAGACAGTGTCGAGGTTAACTGCTCTCATCCGGACCGCGTGCAACTCGAGTAGCTAAGTAGAGAATTCACTCTGAACTGACCATTTAACAACAACCACATATTCACACTTAGCAAGCAAATTTGGAGGCCAATCACCACTTTCGGTATCTTAACAAAATATCACACATGCTCTAACTAACAAATATTGACCAGTTACGTTCAGTTGAACCTCTACTGCAAATAATTAAGTGTGCATATTGTAAGTACTTAGACTCAGACCTAGATTTAATAGCCTAAGTGTGATGGATTTGATGATGATCGCTGACGATCGAAACTGGTCATCCGAGTGTAGCCTATTTTAATCTCATGTAAGTTTTTTCAGGATTAGGGAACAACCCATCACAATTGGGTACAATCGTGTTGACCGACCGAAAAACATCAAATTTCAATTGTACGCACACGGTTTTGTACGAAGCATATATTTTCCTGGGGTGGTGAATAAACTCCCAGGGAAAAACATCTCAAGTTCAATATTAGGGACCAATAGATAACAAATCTTGCAGTTTGCTTATGCCAGTTTTATAATCGTAACAATAGTTTGTATGACTCATTCAGAAAGTACTGGAAGTTTTAAATCTAGTTGCACTCGTATCTGAAAGTTTGTAACAGAACATTTTAAGGAATTTCATACTTAGTGAGCACACATTACACAAACTGCTCAATATCCCTGCAAATATTAGTGAGGTTATCTTGAATGTTGGCCCGTATGTACATATTCCTTTGGTGTTTTGAACAGCAAAAATAAAGCATATTTTGTATGATGCGATTGTTTTTTGCATTTCGAACTGTTGTTGCCTTATTTTCCAAAACACTCAATATCTTTTTAAGTGAGCAGAAACAGGAAACATTTTCTCAACTCATGAAAGCAGAGGTTATCTTCTAGTGGATGAACCACAATAGCAAATAGTCGACATTTTAATTGATGTAACAAAAAACTTAGTTTTTTTATTTTTAGTATAATTGTTTTACAGTTGTAACCCATTCAGTATTTTTTATTAAATGTTACCACTGAATTTCATCCTAGAGAATTGCCTGTATACATACAAACAATTCTACCAATCTCTGAGCGAATCGTTCAATTAGGTTGTACAATGTTACACAATTTTTATCAATGATAAATACAGCTTTCAGGAAGGGGAGACGTAGGCGGAAAATACTTCTTTTATTTGCTTATATGAAACAATATATCTTTGAGAATATTATCCCAAAATCTTATACATCGAAATTGAAACTAAAATTAAAGCCCCGTGCACTGCACTTTGTCTCGGCCATTCTGTTTTCTTCTCTTTGGCAAAGGAAGAGGTATTCTCAGACAACTTTGTCAGTCAAATTTTAGTAAGCAATTTACCGAAGCCAATGAGACTGGGGAGTATCAGTAAGAAGATTTAAGTGCAACAGATGTTTAATCCGACTCAAACAAAAATTAAAAAATTATTCACCAATTCAAAAGATCACAGAAATTTACTAAAAATGTTTATCAATAAGTTGCTGTACTTATGTGGATTAGTAAATTACAATTTTGTGCCCGGAGAGCGACAAAACTTGTACCGAAAATAAAAGGGTAGCAATAATTAATACTACGTGCCATCGATGAACAGAGGGTTGCACAGGCTGAAGTACCAATGCGGATCGAAGAAAGAGAAGCATAACACTGAGGAGAGCAGCAGACGATGAAGGAGAACTGGAATATGGTTATGGGCCGTTTTAGTCACGGTAGAGTAGTAATGGACCATGTTATTGCCAACATGACTGGTCGCCCGTGAAACAAATTGCTCACCGCTGAGGGAGGGTATATTCATAAGGTCACGGAAGCATCCTCCCCTCAAAGCTGCTGTGGGAAGGTATTGTGCCCGTTCACGACACACGTGGATCGGCTCCAGCCTCCCGTTGATCCATCCCAGGCCCGCAAACTGACCCCAGGAGGGATGCACCCATCGGGAAGTTGGGCAAAAAGAAATTCAAAGCCATTGTTAAAATTGTACCATCATTTATTAAGACAAGAATGCAACGCGTATAACATAACTTTCAAACTCAAATATTTTCAAATAATCATATAAATATCCGTGTTACTACCATGTCATGCGATGCCAGACGCTATTATCATGGCCGAAACATGTAATAAAATATGCTTTATAAATAAATTTGATGTTTTATAATAAATTCAAAATATATCATAATTGCTTATAAATAAATAACATTACAAATGTTGCTGAGGCATGTTATAAACCATCATTAATGGTGCTGAAGCATGTTTTTTTTTGTAAATATCACCATGTTGTTGTTGTTTGAGTCTTCAGTCTTTTGACTGGTTTGATGCAGCTGTCCATGCCTCCCTGTCCTGAGCTAATCGTTTAATCTCTACATAGCTACCACACCCTACATCCGAGGCAATCTGTTTAACATATTCTAACCTTGGTCTACCCCTACAGTTCTTGTCCTCGATCCTTACTTCCATAACTAAGCTTGCTATTCCTGGGTGTCTTAGTATGTGTCTTACCAACCTATCTCTTCTCTTCATTAGCAGTCGCCAGAAACATCTCTCCTCTCCCACTCGTCTTAATACCTCTTCGATTGTAACCCTATCTACCCATCTGATCTTCATCATTCTCCTGTAACACCACATTTCAAACGCTTCAATTCTCCTCTTTTCTGCTGCACCAATAGTCCAAGTTTCACTTCCATAGAGCACCACGCTCCAGACAAAAGCTTTCAAAAATGACTTCCTAATACCTAAATCTATATTCGATGTCAACAGATTCCTTTCTGTAGAAATACTTTCCTTGCCTGAGCTAGCCTACTTTTTGTATCCTCTTTGCTTCGTCCATCACTGGTTATTTTGCTTTCTAAGTAACATAATATGTGATCATTGTTTATAAATAAGTAAATAAATAACATTATGTAGGTTAACTTACTGAGGCATGTTATAAACCATCATTATCGTGTTAATCAATGTGTGTTACATTAATGGGATGGCACAGCCAGTCCAGAAAGTGTGATTCTATTTATAGCCTATATGGCATGACGTCCTACAAGATATATCGTTGGTGCACTTGGGAAGGAGCTTATATGGGGGAAGCAACAATACTCAGAAACATACACTCGCCTTCGCATTAAACCTCTACATCATGGCATCTGCAAGTCAGCCTACGCCTTTTAATAACACCTTAAATGTCGTGGCTCCATGGCTCACATCCTCTCCTCTTTCACTTTCCTATCTCCCTTTTATGGCCCTCCTTCCTTCAAAGACCCTCA
Source organism: Meconema thalassinum (assembly GCA_946902985.2). Taxonomy (NCBI): domain Eukaryota; kingdom Metazoa; phylum Arthropoda; class Insecta; order Orthoptera; family Tettigoniidae; genus Meconema; species Meconema thalassinum. Next base: position 17,938,147 of record OX336392.1, read on the forward strand.
ATCCGCATTCTTCGAGGGTTGAGGGCATTTCTTTTCCTCCTGTCCTTTATTTGCCTTATTCTCCTTTTGTTTTCCATTTCTTCTTCTAGTATATAAGTTAGTTTTAGTTATAGTTTACATTTCATTATCATCTTCACGATCACCCAAACCATTAGGGGCCGATAACCTAGATGTTAGGCCCCTTAAAACAACAATTATCATCATCATCATCCATGGCTCACAAAATGTAAACAACACTCGATGTGTCGTGACACTATGGCTCACGAACATAATAATAACAGCACCTGATACGCATATACTAGTCTAGCGCACTCGAAATATTTCCTTCCCCCGACGACATGCTCAGTTTAAATGTAATAAATACAAATCATAGGCTATCCCATTAACACAACATTACGACCAACACGTCGTTTCAATAGATCACAAATAGTTACGAAAAATGGTGTCAAGATGCCTGTCTTAAGATAGAAATCGAGAACTAGCCTAATTTACAACGAAGATGGAGCTGTCAAATATTAATTGATCTTAACTAATTTTAACCTACGTGGATCAATCAACCAGGAAAGAACGAACTGTGTGATAACCACAAGTAGCCAAATGGAGAATTAGCTGACACAACACTTTCTTGCAGATCGTCGCGGGGTGCCTTCTTGTCTATGGGGGCGTGCTCCGGCGTCGGCTGTAAGCGTCGCGACGCGCGCCTGCGCCATCGGCAGGTCTTCTCCGCATTATGCCAATCACCGGCATCCCTGCTGTCAAAATCCCATCGGGTAGTCTAGTGACTCATGTTGACAGGATCGAAGACCAACTAGATGAGGCGTCTCTCCATTTCCACCAACGTCGTGGCACGCATCGACAAAAACCTTCCACCCCGCATGCTGTTTCAACAAATATCCCAGATGTGATCCGACTAGTGTTAACGTGTCTGTCCACGTTTGACGTCACTCCTCGCCAATTATTTTCCGAGAGTCACGGTTCCAAGTGAGTCCTGATCTAATCCTCCGATAAAATAGGATATCGCAATTACCGTTCTCATAAAATACCTGCACTCGAATTTCACTGCACTTTCAGCTGCCAGCATAACCAGTTAATATTGGTACGGTTACAGTTCTCGTAATTTGTCTATACTCGTAATAACATTTCGCAACAATTTCACATGACAATTCAACCATTTAATTGTCCCAATTACGATTTCGTAAATTTGTGTGTACTCGTAAAAACAGTTCGCAACACTCTCGCATGACTATTCAACCATTTAATAGTCCCAATTGCAATTTCGTAAATTTGTGTGTACTCTTAATAACAGTTCGCAACTTTCACATGACCATTCAACCATTTGATAGTCCCATTTACGATTTCGTAAATGTGTGTGTGTACTCGCAATAACATTTCGCAACACTTTCACATGAATAGTTTCTTGCAATAACCACACCACAAAATAAATCAGCGTGCCTGGCCTACATAGTAATATGCACTGCAGTCCGCATACTGACCCGAGTGAACTGTACCACCGGCAATTTAGAGCAACACTAACTTACACGCTCGCTTGACGCAACTGATAACACACACTCGCTGCATCTGCCACTTCAATAGCCTTCACTGTCTCCTCATACAAGTGACTCACGCAAGTCAAGTCCTTGAGTCAAGTCCTCGAGTCCAGTGACGGTCCAATCCGCCATCCGGACCCACTTCCGTGTTCAGAGTGCGTTCTAATATTCACTTCCGCGGGTACCTCTCGAATAGTCCACGTTGCACTCCATACTGTTTCAACAGGCAGATATATACAAATCCTGAGGAGATTTGTAGGCAAGGCCTACCCTTGGTGTGAAAATTAAAATATTTTAAAATATTTATGCACAGGTCTAGGATATTTATTGCAAAAAATACTTATTTGTTCGTCCAGAGTCATTTGGCCCTATCGGAATCCGTTCATTATCTATGACAATACATTTATGTCTTTATTAATCGTCTTCATCGACTTTCGCCAACGCTAATAAAAAATATTCCGTGTTTAAACACTGGTATGTTTGTCTCCATCCATTATTTCGTGTCTCTCAATCTTCACATATCTGATATCACCCAACATAAATACAACCAGCATGGCCAACATTACATAGGTACTTCTCGCTTTCAAAACACACCATAATACAAAATGGCCAACATTTCCACTGCCTACTTCACTCACACAGCAGGAGGATAGAACACACTGATGATCACAGTGTTGAAGTTATTTTATTCTTAATCTGTTTTAAGATATTGTTATTCCCTGACGTCCACACAGGGTACAACTACGACTACAACCTCCCCCTATCATCCCCCTACACAGCGCGCTTCACCCCCAATCTCACACCTAAAGCCATGAGGAAAGCAACAACTACAATTATCTAATTGCAGCATTTCCATACAGACCTAGCAGGCTGGCTACACAAATGTAGCAATCATTACGACACTACACAAAACATAGACAGCAATACTAACTAGGACACGAATGTGTCAACTCCCTTACTCCGCAATAACATCATCATCATCATCATCATCATCATTTTCCCTTATCCAGCTCCTGCCGGATCGGGGTATTTATGGCACTTCTCCACTTTCCTCTTTCCTTCCACCATTCTTCTTCCACGATTTTGTCCCAGTCCAGATTTCTTTTTCTCACGCTGTTCTTCACTGAATCAATCCACCTTGTTCTAGGTCTTCCCCTTGCTCTCTTACCCTTGCACTTCGCCTCCAGCATCTGTCTTGGTATTCTGTTTTCCTCCATCCTCTTTACATGTCCAAACCACCTTAGTTTATTCTTCTCAATTCTCTCATTTAGTTTTCCCATCCCAACTTCCTTCCTAACATCTTCATTCCTCACTCTGTCTTTCCTTGTCTTACCTATCATACTTCTTAGGAATTTCATTTCACTGGCTTGGATTCTACTCTCCTGCCTGCTCGTCAGGGTACAAGTCTCAGCTGCATACGTTAATATGGGTACATAGTACATTTTATACATTACTCCTTGCTTTTCCTTGGTACTTCCTTATCCCAAACAAGTTTTCTTACACTTTGATAGAATGCATTGCTCTGCTGTACCCTCCTGCCAATCTCCATGTCCAACCTACCAGTTTGCATCAATTCACTTCCTAGGTATTTGAACGTGTCCACAATTTCCAAACTCTGACTTCCAATTTTCACAATGCCCTTTCCTTGTCTTTCCCCTCTTGTCATCACCAATAACAATAACAATTCTTATAAATAGTCCTTTACCCCAAAGGAGGGGGTCTGTCTGCAAAACCACCAGCCCACGAGCAGGCCGAAGGCTATAGGCGTCGACCAGCTGATCCAAGTAAGTGTACAAGGGTATTTCCAAACTTTCCTCTCCCCTTCAAACCTTAAATTTGTAATCATCTTCACCACTTATTATAAACCGCACTTCACTAAGTACAGCTTGCTTACATCATTACAATCTTACCATTAACATTTTATTACAATTTGCTCTCTGTTTGCCTTTATTAAAAGCCTACCCCAACTTGCCGGGTGTTAATAAACACGACTCAAAGTCTGCTGAGTCAACTTTATCTAGAGCTCAATTGCTAGCAATGCAGCAAAGCAGAGTCGTTCTGACTCACTCCCGCAGCACTCCACTGACTAACCAGCTCTTTCACTTACAATTCATTAGCTCCCATACTTATTTAGGGAATAAGATTAATTAACAATCAGTGGTTAGGAACCCTTTTAACTCCCAACAAGTTACCAAAGTCGCCAAGCATCTAAAGATCGCAACCCCCAACAATTGATTAAGCCGTCAAGTAAATTCCAACTATCGAGGGCGGTACTTACCGCCATAATCAACACACAGTTGGAGAACTAAATAAATTCCAACCCCTAACAATATTATTAACGAATAATTTATTGTATCCATTAAGTTCAGCAATGGTATAGATTGTGTGTATTTCTTGAATGTATTCTTCTGACTTCATAGGTGTATTTAAGTCCATTGTAATAAGACTCTAAATGTTGATTTTTTTTATGAGATCCTGGGTGAACAGAATCATTTCGTATGATATTAGAAGTCATAGTGGGCTTACGGAATTTGCTGTAAAATAAAATAACAACACTTCAAAATGAAGATAAAAATAGGACGTTGCTAACATTCGCATACACCAACAATACAATTTACAGTACCGTATAACAAATATATTTAAAAAGAAAAATTGTAAGATTGCGTTTAAAACACATAATACTACATCCAAATTGATTTACAATTTCAACAAATTAAATAAAGAAAACCTGTTCAATAATTCGGTAGTATATATACTAGAATGTAACACTTGCAAACTCACAAATATTGGCCAAACTGGGATACCTTTTAATAAACGATACATTGAACACGTTAATGCCGTCAAATATAAGAAATGCTCAAGTATGGGAGAGCACATGATGATATGAACCATGTTTTTACTTGTATTAACACAGACTTGACAATTTTACATTTATCAGACAAAGGCAAACAATTAAACATCCTTGAAAAAAAAATAGAAATATACATCAACCAAATCTTATCCCCAGACCTCGACATAAATGAAATAATTAACGAAAGTAACCCTTTGTTTATCACAATCTTGAACCACATAGAAACCAAGAAACAAATACTCCTACCTCCATAAACATCTTTAACAATCCCTGAGATTAAATTCGTTTTTCATAAAAATCAAAATTTTATACAATTTTTCACTACCATTCATAACATCAACTCGCTTTAAAAAAGGAACAGAATATCTGACATTTAAAGAAGCAAAATTATCTATGTTAAATGTTTTAATATAAGTAGTGGTTTTGTAGCGGTTCTGTGACCTCCACCTCCACATTCCTCCACACAAGATGGCGGTGGCGCGATATCTCGCCAACCCATGATCGGATTTTAACAAATGAGGTGTCGTAGGACTTAGGTCAACGCCCTCTTTAGTATGGACAACTTATTCCCACCCCAAAATAAAACCTACCCCTACTAGGGGGTTAAATAGTATTATTTTAGTAAACGTGGCTTTCCATGTGCAACATGTATGTGGTTCAATGCTATGATGAAATTAAACGTTGTTACACACAACATACATTTGTATGGTTGGATGTCAATATGAATTATCATTTTTGTTTTTACGCATGCGCACTTGAGGTTTTTGTAAGAGGGTGGGCTTTTTAAATTATGATTTATGGTTGAGTTATTTAAAAAAATAACCAACAGATCGAAAACTAATAGGTCATGTGCTTTTAATTATCTCGTGAACCAAGAAGGCTAGGGACTTGTATGAGGGGTCGTTGGACTTGGGGTGACGCCCTGTTTTTGAATCTATTATTCATTTTTTATCAAAAGGGCCTAACTGCACTTTCGTTAATATCTCGCTAACTAATACTCAGAGAGGGTCAAGTGAGGTGTCATAGGACTTAGAATGGCCAACCCTTTCCCATGACCATTGAATTTACCCCCAAAAGACCCAAAACAGCAAGGTCATTGACCTAAGATTTTATAAACTAAAATTCAGAGAGGGATAAGTGAGGTGTCACAAGACTAAGGATGGCCAACCCTTTTCCATAGCCAACGAATTTACCCAAAAGATCCAAAACAGCAAGGTCATTGACCTAAGATTTTATAAACTTATCATCAGAGAGGGTCAAGTGAGGTGTCATAGGACTACGAATGATTAACCCTTTCCCATGACCAATGAATTTACCCCAAAAATCCAAAAAAAAAAAGGTCATTGACCTGAGATTTTATAAACTAATGATCGGATATGGACATGTGAAATGTTTACCGTGAGTAATAAAACATAGCTAGGTAGAGAAAGAATTATTGTAGGCTACGTGTATGGTGACTGACAAGTCTTTCACCATTGTAACTTGTTTTCAGATCAAACTGCAGTACAGAGAGAGTATAGGTTGTAGGTATGGGTTAATAAATGACAAATGGTGTAAACAAAATCTGATTTATCGATTCAAGAAATAAAGAGTAGACAATTTTTAATTGATTGGTTAAAGAGGATAGCTAAAACACAAAATGGTGACCACATCGAACTAAACTGATCCAAGCTGAATCAAACCCAACTAAACCGAACCAAACCTAATCAAAAACAAGCCAAGGGTTTACGTGTAAAACTTGTGGGTGGATGTGGTCATTGGTGATGTCAAAAAGGAAAGTGATAACGCTCTACCTATAGAGGGTAAGGTAAAGCTAGTGCATGGTGCTAATGCATGAACCACACACAACTAACCTATACTCTTTTTATGGGTTGACTGTTAAAACTTGCTCAGTGGTTACTGGGACAAGATGGTCGCTACACACAACAAGCTTTAAATTCTTGAGGCTAATAATCTATACACACACACTCGCTTGTTCTAAATTAAACTGTGTTGCTGTCAGTGCTCACACAGTAAGCAGATGACTCAAATGCTTGGCTAACAGAAATACAATCATTTCCGGTTGTCTAATGTTACCAGCTAACCATTTTGTGATGCAGTGGTGAGCACATCTGCCTCTTACCGACAGTAGTGGCTCAGCTGGCTAAAGCGCAGCGTTAGGTCATGGGACCAAGCTCTCTGCTGACTCGGTAGACGCGTGGGTTCGAGCCCCACCGTCGGCTGTCCTTGAAATGGTTTTCCGTGGTTTCCCATTTTCAACACCAGGAAAATGCTGGGACGGTACCTTCTGATAGGCCACGGCCGATTCCTTCCACATCCTTGCCCAGTTTCACTCATCTTCATCCATTCCATCTCTCATCCCGACGCGCAGGTCACCCACGGGCGTCGAATAGAAAGACCTGCACTCGGCCTCTCATGAGGCCACACGACAAAAAAAAATATCTGCCTCTTGCACTAGAGATTTTAACTCGATTTCCAGCTCCAAGGCCTAGAACGAATCAAACTAAGAAAGAAGGGCATGGTGGCGTAGTGGTTAAGCTGATAGGCTTTCACTAACGTGGACTAGGGTTTGATTTCAGGTTAATATGCATGTCATAAACATATATAAAAAAAAGCAGAAATAATGTTTTAAACCGATTACACTCGTCTCTTTTCAAATTATTACTTGGATTACAAATACAAAGGTGGACAGGGTTTGATATACAGTTAATGCTGCCTATCGCACACTAAACTGTAAGGAAGCCATATGTAGAGAACTACCTAGCGATTTTATGAACTGGTATAGCTATGTCGCATAAACAGTGCAGGATACAATCCAGCAACCATAATTCGTATCTTGTGGAACAGAGAAAATGCACTTTTGCCTTGATGGATAACAAATGTGTGAAGACGAATGACCTACGCATTAGCCTAGCAAGGGGTTATAACCACGAGGAGGAGGTGTGATTTCTATATTTTATTGTTTAGGGACATGGCTTTTGTAACCAGTAGATTTAATTGATTTAGCATTTTGTAAATATTATTTTTGTAATTGTAAATAGTTAATTTTTTGTAAATAGTGGAAACCATTTATTTTTGTAATGGTAAATATTAAATCTATAACTAAAAGTTCTTTGGGAATGAATGACTGGATGAAATCGTCCACAAAATTGCTGAGACTCTAGAAGTAGATCTAAACATATTTGATGTAGAGGAAGATTACAGTCCCCCCCCCCCTCTTGCAAAGAAATAACAAAATCCCCCCAATAGTGGTAAAATTCTACTCTATATCCAAAAAGAATGAATTTTTACAGAAAAGAAAAGGACAAAATTTCTTCACTCATGGGAACACTAAATCTAGGTTTTTCATTAACGAAAGTCTAACGGCATTCTACAGACAGCTACTATGGAAAACTAAAAATCAGACCAGATAACATAACTGGAAATTCATTTGGGTAAAAAACGGCAAAATTCTAGCGCGAAAAAACGACGAATCTGGTATATTGAGAATCTCCTGTGAGGAAGACATTAACAAAATTAGGTAAGCCCCCCCCCCCCAAAAAAAAAGAAATATTAAATTATTATATTAATTGATATTAGAAACAGTTGGGATGGCAATATAAATGTATCTGGAACACAAAGTGAACTCACATTTCTCAATATATCCGATTTCGTCGAAAATGGTAATAAGACTAGAAATAATGCTGAAATCAATATACTTTCTCTAAATATTCAATCTATATAAAAACTGGGATTATTTAACCATAACCTTAGGTAAGAAAATTAATGATCTGGATATTATCTGCCTAACAGTAATTAACATACTTGAATTTAATAATTACCTATTTACTTTGGAAAATTTTAATGTTGTATTTTGTAATAGAACAAATCGTAAAGGAGGAGGCATAGCCACATATGTGGCTATTAGAACACACAATTCATACATTTCCAATGGTAATAGAAATACTTCACATGAACAAAAAGGTTGGATTAGCATGCTTTTAGACCATCTAGCACTAACATAAATGACTTTATTGATGAACTGGAGACACATATAACACAACACACCAGTAAGTACAGCGAATACGCCATTTTAGGAGTTATCATCATTGATAGTTTATCTAATGACATCAGTCTATCAGCTATCAAATATACAAATATTACGGCAACTCATGGTTGTCTATTACTTATCACTCAATGTACTCGTTATGATCCAAATTTAGACTCGAGAACATGTATTGATCACATATACTATCGTAGCAGACTAGATCAATATACTTCTGCAGTCATACAATCAGATATCTCTGACCACTACATAACATATGCAGGTATTTGGCCAAAAAATGATAAGACACAATTACAAGATAATGAATCGACAATTACGCTAATGAACGATACTATAATACACACAAGCCTTAACAACACAGACTGGACAGATTGCCTTGAATTAAAAAATCCTAATGACATAACAATATAACAACCAATGGCAGAAGGAACACAGGGTATCCCTCGAGGCAGTATTATTTCACCTACACTTTATAACCTGTTCGTAAATGACATGAATGAAGCCATTAAACACAGTAAAATATTTATTTATGCTGATGACACCACTATACAGGGTGTTGCAGGAGGAATAGTAAATATTTTGGGAGGAGGTAGTATAGATGAATTGCAATACAAATTCCATACAATATGTGTCCTATTTGTATTGCGTACCGAGATACAGATGTTGGTATGTAACCAGGGCAGTTGTCGTTTCGTGTGTTGGTACACCTGTTACTATGGCGTATTAAACAGTCGTGTGTTGTTGTTCAGGTTGTGAAGTTGTGCTTTGTTGACCAAGTTGACTGTACTGTATCGTTTAAACATGCCGCACGTTTTTACACATGCCGGTTTGTGTGTGGGTTTTGTAATGGAAACGCTGCTCCTGCTGCTTGTAGAGAATACGGAATACGATTTCCTAACCCCAGATTACCAGATTCAAGAGTGTTTACAATATACTGCGTGACTCTGGTGCAGTACCCAGCTGTCGACATGGTGATACAACGTCTAAACCTAACATTCCCCGGAAGATGGATCGGGAGATATGGACAAGTTTCTTGGCCACCAAGGTCCCCGGAGCTTACCCTTTTGGATTTTTGCCTGTGGGGATAGTTGAAAGGCGAAGTCTGCAAGGAAAAAGTTAACACAAGAGCCGACTTGGTCGTTCGGATTATGCCTAGTGCTGCCCTCATCAAAAAACGCCAAGACCCCTCCGAAGAGCTACATGGGGTGTTATCAAGAGAAGTGCAAAATGCATTGAAATTGGTGGTGGATGTTGTACAGCCTCCCAGGGGTATGCACCCCTTGGAGACCATCCCCCCATCATCTGTCTAAATCTCCTAACGGGCAACCCTTGGAAAGCCGGGCCAACATCCATAAAACGTAGCAAGGACAGCTTGCCACTATAGAAAGCAGCTCAGTCCTTGCACAATGGTTACACATAGCGACATACTATTAACTGGGACAGCAATGCCAACACATTGCTGACAACATAGCGCCGGAGAGTATAAGAAGGCATCTTAATGAGGTCAAAGGGTCTCTCCATTATCAGTGCTTCAACGATACGGCCGAAGGCTACGCCGGTGTCACCAGAGGTGAGTCAGTCAGTCGTGTTCAGACATCCTACTTTTGTAACCTGTAACCCACCACTTGTACTACATTGTGAACATAATTACATTCCCTACAAGGGACTCATATTCAGAATTACAAGACCAATAAACACTTGGTCCACACTCTACACTAGCCTTACTGTTTATACGCCTCTTTACATCCCAACGCCCTTCCTTACTCCCGTCACGGTAAGACGTGACATACGGTAGTCTGATAGTGCTAGCTCAGATATCGTTGTGTTCCTCGAGCCGGCCCGGCTGCCAGAGAGCAGCGCGTGCTACTTAGCTGATACAAGCAGATTCAGTTACATAATAAGCAGTCAGCTGAGCGACCAGCGCAGTGACCCTTGCATTGGGTCCCATCCCTTCAAACACTACTACATTATTTATAGGAACGCCCCCTAGTTCCTAGCACACCACAACACTCTACACTGGTCAGCTTACCCTGCCAAGGGAAGCTACCCTTTTTAGGCACAACTTTATAAATTAGTACAATAACTCTTCCTTTTAGATCCACCCCCAAATAAGGGATCTAAAACACTGGTGGAGGCGCGGGACTACGCACAATAGAACGGGACTCAACCAACGAGCCCTCGTAGTCAAAGCGACCCCTTGCGTACCGCAAAAAGCTAAGCGAATAGTGAATTTTTTTTTCCCAGACAGAAAGTAGTTTTTTTTTGCTCCAAAACTAGCTACACAGGGGAGATTCTTACTAAACCAAACTCCCAGCCCCAGAAAGAACCAAACAGATACGAAAATACACTTTCAAACACGCACAGATTTTTTATTTTATTTCAATCGCATATACTTCAGTCAAAATGGCGCCTCATGCAGAGATTGCAAGCCATACAGGCAGTAGGGGTACGCCAATATTATTAGCATTATTGTCCAGATGCCAGAGACACATACAAAACCGGCAAACGCAAATACGGGCACTCCAAACAAAAATCGGGGCAATACAGGGCAAACAGCCATACACTCCGTCAGAGGGTAGGACAGCGCGATTAAGAGGCGCACATACGCTCTTGAATCACATACATGAACACCTCAACAGGATCCATATCCAAAGGCACGGAATACACGGCCAGTTGATCACCTCACAGGGTCCCGTAATAAATAATGCAACCCTCCAGAGGTTGAGGGTGCACTACGCGACTTTACACGCTCAGTACAGGGAGTTAATTCGCGAGCAAGCGCTTCTCCAACTAGCGGCCACAAAACTATACAGAACACAGAAACATTAATACAGTAATTTGCAGACAGGCCATATGCCTCCACAGGCAGTACGCCCAAATTTGGGGCGGACATAAGGAACTCCGGGCTCACTAGGACATTTTTTTGAGTACATGGCAGGGCCACCAGCCCAGCCGAGAGAGGACATAAGCGTAGATACGCTAACTCGACAATTTGCGAGGATGTCCCTCTCGCCATGTACTGCCACACATGGGAAGGAGGTCACCATGGCCACAGTCCAGGAGACGGCCAGGTTAGGCTCCAATAGGCTACAAATACAAGGTTACATAAACACATGTCCTTCAGCTCCGGATCGGAAGGCAATTTTGCCAAACCAAGGGGCAGAGCCTAGAACAACCCCCTCGGAACAAAGGGACGAGAGGGAGTTGAAGCCAGGACTCTCAAACACACATAGCATGACAGGGAGACAACGGGACGTAACGACGTCATGGGCAGACGACATAGAACCCGTCCCACTACACATAAAGCCTACATACACCCACACAGATAGGCTAACGCAATGGCAGGAGTCTGCCGTGGCCACAGGCCGAAAAGCGGTCAGACTACACGCCACCACATTGCTAGGCCAGACACAAGCCATTAAGCAACCTTTACCGCCAGTTCAAAGGGCAAATTTGCCAGAACGAAGGCGAACACCGGTATTAGTCCCTCAGGATGCACGATACACGCACGCACATTTTGACCAGGGACACACATAAGTTCCTCTACACGGGGGAAATACGCCAATAAATACATACAGACTCACTAACGTAAACGGCACATTTTTTTCTCTCTTTCTCTATCTGCCTTCTTTTATTGATATGCAGTGCAACTTGGCTAGATCAGAGGTGCATGATTCAAAATCCTTGTTTTTTTTTGTTTGCCCCTGACATTTTTCTCCCAGGCCAGTAATGATTATTGGTCGGAGTGGTCATCACCATAAATTGGATAACGTAAAGTTTCTAATATTCAAAGCCCAGTAGAAGCCCATCAGGTGAGCTACGCGGCTTAAAGCCGGAAAGAGATATTTTGAGCATAGCTTAAACATCAAGTCACAGCATAGAGCTTAAGCGAGTCTTTCTAAGCAGAAATGACTAAATGTTCTACGTTCCGGTTCAACAGTTGGATAGACTCTCTAGTAGAGGGCAAAAGCCATAAGAGTGGCAGGAATTAAAAATCGCAAACTAATTTTCAAAAATTTGGTGAGGTGTGCTTTAACCAACTGAAAAGCCCAATTGCACACCGGGGCGAACCACTGTCATTTTGTTGAGTCATGCCGGAACATTTAGCACAATTTGTGTATAAATATATAATGGCTCAACGGACAATACATATTTCTCTTTTGAAAATTATATATTCCATGCCAAGGTAAGGTTATAATTGCTTTGGAGTGGAGTTCGACTCCCATAGTGCCCTGGCTTTGCTCGTGACGTGGATACACATGTATCAAATACGTCTGGCAATGGCCTTCCCCGGGTGTACTAGACAATGTCGGTAGATTCCCCTGAGATGTAACCAGATTACCGTAGTAATAACATTACCAAAATGGTAAATACTACACTCAGGCCCCAACTTTCATGTATAAACATTTTTCATATTTACAACACAGTTTTTACAGACTACCACCACCCGGGAACCCGCTTTTATAAGCATAAAAGCAAGGGGCAGGCGAGATACAATATAGTCTTTCTATTATTTTCTTTCAAAGTGCCCTCTTAATTCAGAGCGGGGCTAACATTTTTTTTTTGCCTCACGCATTCGGCCCGAGGAAGGAAGGTGGCCAAGCTAAACTATATATATATATTTAATACATAGGCATCCGTTACACATAACACTGCCTCTAACATGACTCTCTCTCACCGGCACATTGTCACTAAACACGCGCCTAGCGGCCCAGACACACTAGCGTACAACGACATTTTGTACCACGGATAGGAATATACCTGAACCCCGATACAGTAACACACAATTGGGGACACACATGTAGTTAGTAAGAGGTTCCTTTCCAATACGGCCAATGCATGTGAGACTTTCGAAGTGAAAGGCCACGGCCTGTGGTTTGGATTCCACGTAAAACGGGAGTCCCGTGGCGCATGATCTACAGATCAACGGTCACGTTAAACCACAATTTTTTTTTCTCCACAATGCGAGAGGCACTGCTCGCAATCACTACAGGCAACAATCAAGTTCACACACACACACGTGCAGAAAACTAGGACGTGGGCTGAACATAAAACAAATGAAACCACACAACACCGTAATTCAACACCGTCGTATCAGCAGTAACATACTCCTCAATGAGCAAGACTGCTCGACACAGACGAGCCGAGCCAAATCCTACTGGACAGAAACCAACGCATCATTCACGCCCGATTTAGAGACCCTATATCTTCCAAAATTACACTACGAGGAGAGTTCAAAAATACGCAAACTCCTCACAGTATTAAGTACTTTCGTTTGCGCATAGCAGATACACAGTACACGTGCCATAATATATCCGGCACAGAGAGGGTCACACCAAGTCTTTACAGACAACCGGATTCGAACCCATGACCACACACCACACTCGTACCAAAAACTAACTATCCAATGGTATTTTGGTACACGAAACACAAGCAAACACCACAAGGGGGAAGCCCCAAGCCCTGAAACACAACGCAGACATAGAACACAGAGAATGACATAAGGTCACGGGTCTGAGTCCCAGTAAAAATTAGACACAAGGGAAAGCAGTTATCCAGGCTCCCAACCACACCGAAATTGGCCCATACAAATGCATGAACAGGGAATACTACATTTCCTCCCACCAAAAGCCAGACATAAAATTTCGAATTACACCAGACATAGAGAATACATTTCCCAAACACAGGTAGGAAAATTTCGCAAGACACAAGTCTTAGGAAACAATGGCCACACAACGTCATTACCTAACTAGGATGAATTGCTACATTAGTCCGCTAGGAATCTAAAACAATGACCACACTTGCATACGTGCAGAAAAGCACTTGCCGGCGGATGACAAACAATAACATCCCAGCCTGACATTACACATACCAACTGCTGACTGGCAGACTATTCGCACTGCAATACTACGGTGACGAGACACTATTGCGTATCGCCAGTGACCGTGAAATTACAAACACATAACAATTATAACACCATACATTTTTTTTCTTCTCCACACTGCAAAAACATTTGGCAAGGGACAAAACGTGAAACAGCGGAACTTATCTTGGGCCTATAAGGGCACGTTCGCAAGACATTGACAGGTCACGGGCGCCTCCCGCCCATAAAGGCGATACATATTACGACTTAGCCTGCAACAGACCAACCGTCCGCGTGGTGTAGCGGAACATAGTCACACACACGCACATGCACTCAACGATTAGGAGCAAACACAGACAAGATCCCCCCCTAATAACTTCTTTTATCGATCGTAAGGCATAGGAGTCATTACAGATGACTAGCACATGACCAGTCGCACTACGACCACTGGCCACATTTACAAATGGCAGACCAGATTAGGTCATGAAGCTCTACTATCCCAAGGCGCGGATAGAAAGCAAGCATGGACCAAGGGAGGATGACAAACCATAGGTGGATAATCCCAGAGGGATTACCGACATACTACAGCAGGCTACCATAGTTAATACCCAATTCCCTTCCAATAACCCTCTCACGCCCAACATAAACCAACGCAGACACATGTACACGACCAAAAACAGCTACACTACATTACAAGGTACACTCAAGGGGTTGATGGACTTCATGCGTCTAAAGAGCAGGCATGCTACGCCTTGCGCCACGATGCTACCACCTGAGTATTAGGGGTGGGTCAGCAAACATTAAAGAAGCATAATGCGCCTCTCCAAATGAGAGAGGAGGCCATAGATATATACTAACCATTCTTTAGTACTTAAACACTCCCGCATGACAGGAATATATTGGTATTATGCCCCACCCTACACCTATCCGTACATGGAGGCAGACACTTCATATCCAGACACATGCATGAGTATCCCATCCATTTACCAGGGATTTTGATATCAAACCTGCATGAAATTTTCGTATCTTTGCAATCCCCGGAATTACCTCCCCAGTCCACTCACTATAGGAGCATCCCAACGCCACCACCGGTTCTAGGCCACCACTAACGTGGAACCCAAAGGTGCGCAACCCCTTCCTGCCTTGTTTCAGCCCACTCGACAAATAACTACCCCCAGATCCTAATAACAGGGTACCTGACATTACAGACCCTACTAACACCTCCATTAAGGTAAAGAAAGCATTATTGCTGGAAAGCTGACGTAGCGATGGTAGACCAGAAGTAGCCTATGTACTTAGAAGATCTACAACCCCACAACACTGGAAATATTTAACATTCTACACAGAGATTAAACCATTTACACAGGTTACGCTACATTTTTTTTTTACAAAGGAATCTGATACGATCTGATTGATGACAACGGTGTAAGCCGAAGGTCAGGAGAACAACACTTTGAGAGCTGGGGAAGGCGATGTGGACCCTTACCCCAGTTGGCTCGACAGCGCAGCGACCTCACTTAACTGACGACTAGACCAAACAGACGAACTACGTAAGGTCAAAGCATTCGGGACCTGACACGGGCAAACATCGAGATCTAGGGGTGCATATTAGCTCATCCCCCTTGTCGGAGAAGGTTACACCCACTATGTGTCACGGTCGTCGAAGCCAAGACCTGCAGGGAGACTTTCTGAGAAAGGCGGGAGAAATAGCTCACTCAGCGCCGGACTCGAGAGCTATCCCTAGAGACGACCCATATTATGACTAGACTGTTAGTTAAATTTACGTAAGTAGGACTTCCATGGCGGGGAGTCAGACTCCTATTCGTCAGGAGTGAAGCAGGATCCAAGGGTTCAGCAGGACCAATCCTAGATCCGACAAGTCCTTACCCCGCGAGGTGAAGGTGAAGACCACGACGTTAATCAATAATGAAGAATGAAATATGAATATATATATATGGAATGTACGCGCTCATTCGGTCCTGCGCCCACGTAAATGGACGACAACGGGTCGCCAGAGATCTTAAATGAGTAGCATAGCGGGCACTCAAAGGGGTTCAGTGGGCCAAACCAGCAATGCCGATAAAGGCGAAGAGGAATCCCCGGACGCTCACTTCCCGGAGGACACATGAATATAAATATTGCGGCCGACACAGGCGAAGAGGAATCCCCGGACGCTCACTTCCCGGAGGACACATGAATATAAATATTGCGGCCGACACAGGCGAAGAGGACTCCCCGGACGCTCACTTCCCGGAGGATATTATGCCATTGGACAATGTCCAATGCCCACATAAATGGCGCCACAGCGGGCAGTCAATGGGCATTAAGAGAGGGGCATTGCGAGCGCCTCATAAGGGTTACGTGGGCGGCCCACCTACGACTACACACGCAATGGCAACGATCAAAGAAATGGAAGGTACAGCAGGCGAAACGGTTTGCTTAAATGGCACCGTAAGCCGCCTGTGATTAGATTAGTACTAGTAATAGACGTCGACACCTAGAATTAAGGGAACGGAATCCAGCGATCCTAGAGACAACCGGTGTTTCTGGGACTCGTGCGGGTGGTGTCCTGGGGAAGTAAATTGCCCCAGGCGATCGTTCTAGGCCAAATTTAGCTATAAGACGGTTGCATTTGACACGCAACCTAGGATTAAGCAAATTTATTCACCGCTGTTGCCAGGTATGGCGCAGCACATTTCGGCAATAGATTAAGGCAATCCTTTCGGCTTAGAAATAGCATTAAGTAACGCCGGTCGGCGCCTGATAGCCCAGAAACCCGGCATCGGGGTAAGTCCGACAACTCATGATAAGGCATGATAATTCGTTGTAAGGTAACATAAACCTACATTTAAGGCAATTTTTTTTATATATATAGATCACAATAGAATATCTCGGCACTCGGTGACTAAAAATCCGTTACCGAGGTAAGCCCGACCATACTTAGGATAAACTAGGTTAAAATAGGCTAACCTAGGTTAAGTTAGACTTCGGTGGCGCTACACTTAGTTTCCAAACTAAGCGCTACCAAGGAAGGTTATATATATACCTGTAATGAATTATAATGTATTGTACTGTACTATTCATAATTAACCCACTTTTACCCACACAGGAAGACCACGGAGCCACGAGAGATAAACATCTTTATATGGATGCATTTTTTTGTTGTTGTTTTGAATTACAGGTAACCCAGAACGTGAATATGTCCGTGGTAAATATATTACCAAAATACACATACATGTCATACACAAATACACTCCTTATCAATTTTGGTTGCACCCTTAAAGGTGACAACGCCAGCGGTCAGCGGTGGACAGCATACGTGGGATGATGACCATCGCTGAACGCAAGCACATTTCAGAATACGCAAATGAAGCGTTACTTCAGGCTCAAAGGGCGACACAGAGTTTGTAAGTGCCGGACCTTCGACCCTAAGGTGGGATTCCGAACCACGACGGAAAACCACGAGGTTAGGTGATAAATACAGGGAGAGGATAGTGGACTAGCCACTAAACCGCACCAGGGACGGCCGATTAGAGAACGGTCGGCGAGGCATAATAGTACGGTGCGCGCCAAGTATAAGAGGTATGCAGTAACTGGCCAGGTAACAGAGCTCTATAAGGTTTCTATATATATATATGATAGTGATAATTATAAAGTGTAAATTATTTTGTATTTTCTCGCCATGTCATACAATTGCAAGGGTCCACAAGAGTGGCAAGAATACTTATACGTACAGGGTACCCACATGGCAACCATTATTTTTTTTTATGTTCATCTTCATTACATGTTTACTATGTTCAATTATAACTTGTCAGGGATTTTACAAATGTAAGGATTACTATTATTATCGGGTCATATCTGTTACCATTATCAAGACCACCAATGTACATAATGTCTATGATTTGTTTTCTTTCATTTTTCCTTCTTCTAACTTCCCCATTTGTCAGGGTGTTCCGTTTCATCCCGAACCAATAAATACACTTTGATTATATCCCTTAAATTATACCCTGGAACACCCATTTTTTTCTATTCTCTCCTATCTTTCTCTTTGCAGGGAGCACTTTTTTCCCCAAAGTAAAGCCAGACGACACAATTCCTCGCCCAGCTGGGTTTTTTCCTCCCTGCACAACTATGTAACGAATCACCATCAAAAACCATGTTTTTTTTTGAAACTAGCAATATGCCAGCAATAGCAAGGGCAATTTTTATTTACATGTCAAATTTCTTTTAATGTCAAATTTTTCCCAAATGTCAATTTTTTTTTCAAATGTCAATTTTTTCTCGATGTCAAATTTTTCGCAATGTCAATTTTTTTTGTTTTGTTAATTTCCATTTTCACAATGCCAATATCAGTGTATACATATATCTGTACATCCCATAACCCTCCCCTCTGAACACGGGCTCACCTCACACCCACACTTCGATACGACACCGCCAGGAGATACGAGGGGGTTCCAAGAACCACTACGTCAACATCCCAACCTCCAGTTCCGTTCCCGTTCGCGAGGACGCGAACAAATGAAGGAAGACGCTTGTACAGCCTCCCAGGGGTATGCACCCCTTGGAGACCATCCCCCCATCATCTGTCTAAATCTCCTAACGGGCAACCCTTGGAAAGCCGGGCCAACATCCATAAAACGTAGCAAGGACAGCTTGCCACTATAGAAAGCAGCTCAGTCCTTGCACAATGGTTACACATAGCGACATACTATTAACTGGGACAGCAATGCCAACACATTGCTGACAACATAGCGCCGGAGAGTATAAGAAGGCATCTTAATGAGGTCAAAGGGTCTCTCCATTATCAGTGCTTCAACGATACGGCCGAAGGCTACGCCGGTGTCACCAGAGGTGAGTCAGTCAGTCGTGTTCAGACATCCTACTTTTGTAACCTGTAACCCACCACTTGTACTACATTGTGAACATAATTACATTCCCTACAAGGGACTCATATTCAGAATTACAAGACCAATAAACACTTGGTCCACACTCTACACTAGCCTTACTGTTTATACGCCTCTTTACATCCCAACGCCCTTCCTTACTCCCGTCACGGTAAGACGTGACATACGGTAGTCTGATAGTGCTAGCTCAGATATCGTTGTGTTCCTCGAGCCGGCCCGGCTGCCAGAGAGCAGCGCGTGCTACTTAGCTGATACAAGCAGATTCAGTTACATAATAAGCAGTCAGCTGAGCGACCAGCGCAGTGACCCTTGCATTGGGTCCCATCCCTTCAAACACTACTACATTATTTATAGGAACGCCCCCTAGTTCCTAGCACACCACAACACTCTACACTGGTCAGCTTACCCTGCCAAGGGAAGCTACCCTTTTTAGGCACAACTTTATAAATTAGTACAATAACTCTTCCTTTTAGATCCACCCCCAAATAAGGGATCTAAAAAACAATGTTTTGAAAATCAACTTTGAACGTCTTCATTTGCCTTGGCTTTACGTTTGTATGGGCTAAATACTACCAGCTGTACAATTGGGACACATATTGCAAATCATCTATACTACCACCTCCTAAAATATTTACTATTCCTCCTGCAACACCCTGTATATACCATACATAAAGACTTTAAAACAGCTTTTGATAGACTTCAAGAAGACTTCAATAACATCACAAGATGGTGTCATGACAATAATTTGTATATAAATACAACCAAATCTAAAATAATGCTCATCACAGTTGATCACTTCACACAAGAAAAATACAAACTAACGCACCACAGCTTATCATGCATACACCAAAACATCCTGGCAGGTTGCAAATGTAACACCTTCTTAAATAGTACCGACACAAAAATACCTAGGAATTACCCTTCGGTAATACACACATCAAAAAAAGTTTTGCATCACCTCGGTTCCAAGAGTTCCGGAACCTTTAAATACAAAGGGAATAGAGATCAACACAAACAACATTTCAGCTCGTTTTATTGCTCATGAGACCCACACATTGCATGTTGTACCATCATACAGCTAGACTTTCAGCATTTGTGGTCCAGATTGCAGTACACACCACTACCTCTAATACCCAGTAGCACGTCCTCTTGCATTGATGCATGCCTGTATTCGTCGTGGCATACTATCCACAAGTTCATCAAGACATTGTTGGTCCAAATTGTCCCACTCCTCAACGACAATTCGGCGTAAATCTCTCAGAGTGGTTGGTGGGTCAAGACGTCCATAAACAGCCCTTTTCAACATATCCCAGGCATGTTCGATAGGGTTCATGTCTGGCGAACATGCTGGCCACTGTAGTCGAGCGATGTAGTTATCTTGAAGGAACGCATTCACAAGATGTGCACGATGAGGTCGAGAATTGTCGTCCATGAAGACAAATGCCTCTCCAATATTCTGCCGATATGGGTGCACTATGGGTCGGAGGATGTCATTCAGGTATCGTAAAGCCGTTTCGGAGCCTTCCATGACCACCAGTGGCGTACGTCGGCCCCACATAATGCCACCCCAAAACATCAGGGAACCACCACCTTGCTGCACTCGCTGGACAGTGTGTCTAAGACGTTCAGCCTGACCAGGGTGCCTCCAAACACGTCTCCGACGATTGTCTGGTTGAAGGCATATGCGACACTCATCGGTGAAGAGAACGTGTTGCCAATTCTGTGGGGTCCATTCAGCATGTTGTTGGGCCCATCTGTACCGCGCTGCATGGTGTCGGGGTTGCAAAGCTGGACCTCGCCATGGACGTCGGGAGTGAAGTTGCGCATCATGCAGCCTATTGCGCACAGTTTGAGTTGAAACACGACGTCCTGTGGCTGAACGAAACGCATTATTCAACATGGTGGCATTGCTGTCAGGGTTCCTCCGAGCGGCAATCCGTAAGTAGCGGTCATCCACTACAGTAGTAGCCCTTGGGCGGCCTGAGCGAGGCCTGTCATCGACAGTTCCTGTATCTCTGCACCTCCTCCATGTCCGAACAACATCGCTTTGGTTCACTCTGAGACGCCTGGAAACTTCCCTTGTTGAGAGCCCTTCTTGACACAAAGTAACAATGCGGACGCGATCGAACTGCGGTATTGACCTTCTAGGCATGGTAGAACTACAGGCAACATGAGCAGCGTACCTTCGTCCTGGTGGAATGACTGGAACTGATCGGCTGTCGTACCCCCTCCGTCTAATAGGCCCTGCTCATGCATGGTTGTTTACATCTTTGAGCAGTTTTAGTGACATCTATGAACAGTCAAAGGGACTGTATCTTTGATACAATATACACAGTCAACGTCTATATGCCGGAGATCTGGGAACCGAGGTGATGCAAAACTTTTTTTGATGTGTGTATAATAAAAACCTAAGAGCAAACCTCTACACCTTCTACAATCTCCGATTTTATGTAGATTAAAAAAACTTACAAAACCATTTATAGTGCTCTGATTGAAACCAAATTAAGATATGCTATAGCAGCTTGGGGAAAACAAAACACAACTTTAATTAATAATCTTCAAGATAGCCAAAACAGGTTCTTTAAATATTTCACTGATATCCCTTGTTTTAATATTAAAGTGTACAGTACTGTACTGAATCTCTACTACCATGATCCAAGATTCAGGCATAAGGTCTCTCACAACATACAAACAAGAGCCATAACAAGTACTAAATATGTAAAACCTTTATGTATAAATAGCTATGGTTTCAAGAGACTAAATTACAGTATATTATACCATCACTACTTAATGACCTACCACCCGGATTGACGAACATTAACAGCAAACAACTAGCTATAAGTCGCATTAAAAATATTACTTAACTAAACATTAACTCATAACATAATAGTACATTATGCAACGAGCCTATAATGGCTATAATTAAGACACGAGTATTTTTATAAAACGAGCGTATGCGAGTTTTATAATTTCCATACGAGTGTCTTAATTACCATTATAGGCGAGTTGCATACAACTGTTTATGTTCGACGATAATTATAACTTTATTATATGTTTTAACATAAATATTCATAAATATCTGTTCAGTCACTACAGTAGAATGTTGTGATCGGGTGCTGCGGTGGGTAGTATATCTCTCTTGTCCAAGCTCTCTGGACAACCGACGCATGCGCTCTGTGTGCTTCAATACCATACGTTCAGATTGCGCACCAGTATTCAGTAAAACTGTCACTGAAGTCGTGTCAAAACCATGCGCCGTGTAGAAAATGGTTTTGGGGATATTAAGGTACCGGTAGAGTGCTATTTCTTGTCTCATAATCGCCAGTTTATTTACGCGAACATATGGACGGTGCGTATTCCATGTCGGTAATTTATTATAGTTCGATGTTGTGTTTATGTCCGACATGTTGGATTTTGAGTGCATGCGCGAAGGTATCGTTACCTAATTGGTCAATGAACGAGCTCTGATTGGCTGGAGAAACTGTATCATAATGAAAAACGGTTTTCTAACACATAATAGTGAGGGTCGAACATAAATTTATTAACATAACTACCATAGTGTAACTTTTTATGTCTTTAATTATTTACATTAATATTTTTATCATTAACATTACAAAAAATACATGCATTCTTGTATTGAAATATAATTGTATATATGCTGTATATAATAATTAATATGTCTCACAGATAATCTTTACTGTCATCAGATTCGTGAGACATATCACAATAATGTAACATAAATAGTATTCAATAAATAAAATAAATTTAATTTAATGTATGACATATTGAATTTAAGGATTTACTATAGAACGGAAGTTTTCTAAATCAATCGATTTACTTAGTAAGGTTCTGAAAAAGTCTTGTTTGTCCATGTGGTGAACACAAACGACAACAGTTACTAAATTCCACATTCATCAAAATCAAGAAGTAAGATGAAACAATCGATGGGAGACAATATAGAGCTCTGAATAACGAAACAACAAGGAAAATCGTGTTTAATTAGATATACTAAATTACACGTAGGGGGGGGGGGGGGGAGGAGAGGGGGTTGATACTTCCAGGATAATGACACGGGACGAATAAAAAATACGCTATCGCTCTCTACGGCCCTGATTGTGGTAATATACGACCTCCAGCAGTAAAACATTCAGAGTGTGACCAACAGCTATTCATGGCTAATGAAACTGCTCTGAGGCCCTCCACTCATCCGCAAACGCTGCATCCGGGTATTGTTTGCCTTTCCAGCCAGCACCAGACTGAAGCGTCCTCTCGATACAGGAAGTAACTGATCTACTGTGCATTGCTATGTAGGGCGTAGAGTAATTATGATGATAATAATCACGGACAAACTAAAAATCCAAGTGCCTTAATTGGCACTTGTCTCATCTCTCCTGAGACCCTCCTTCTGCGAGGGGTCAGCCTTCTTTTTATTTTCTCCCCAAGGCCTCACATCTAGTGGGACGTGGATTGGCGACCGCGGACCCCAACTGAGTCCGGCATTGCTTCTACTTACTTGTGCCGGGCTTATCTCAGTCTTCTTTCCTGTCGACCTCTCTGGTCAACTCTTCTCTTCCGACCCCGACGGTATTAGGGTATCCAAGGCCTAGGGAGTATCTTCCATTCCCTCCTTAATTGGCCCTTGTCTCATCTTTCCTGATCCCTCATTCTTCGAGGGATCAGATCTCTTGTTGTTCTTTCATGATAACTCCTGCCTTCTGCACAAGGCCCTCAAGGAGGCAGGGTGTGTGTAGCCCCACCACTTCTGGTGCACCGTGGATTGTGCTACACCCTCAGGGGCTCACAGTATCTCCTGCCTTCTGCTCAAGGCCCTCAAGGAGGCAGGGTGTGTGTAGCCCCACCTCTTCTGGTGCACCCTGGATAGTGCTACATCCTCAGGGGCTCACAGTATCTCCTGCCTTCTGCTCAAGGCCCTCAAGGAGGCAGGGTGTATGTAGCCCCACCACTTCTGGTGCACCGTGGATTGTGCTACACCCTCAGGGGCTCACAGTATCTCCTGCCTTCTGCTCAAGGCCCTCAAGGAGGCAGGGTGTATGTAGCCCCACCACTTCTGGTGCACCCTCGATAGTGCTACATCCTCAAGGGCTCATGGCTGCTGAGTTTGTGAGTGGGCGACCACGAGGGATTCCTGGGTTGGTTCCGTTTTCCCTTTTCCCTCTGACTTTGGGGCAGGCCCTCTTCAATTTCCCTTTCCTCTCTGCCTTTCATGGCTCTCCTTCCTCCCAAGTTTCTCAATTCTCGTTCTTCAAGGGTTGAGGGTATTTCCTTTCCTCCTGTCTGTTATTTACATTGTACTCCTTTTTGTTTACCATTTCCTCTTCTAGTTTGTAAGAGAGTAGTTAGTTTTAGTTGTAGGCTTCATCTGATCATCTGTCATTTTCATCATCACCGATGACCTAGATGTTAGGTTCCTTAAAACAGCAATTATCATCATCATCTTCAATCGTGTATGGATTGAAGGGGAGTTTCCATCTCAATGGCGAGAGGGCATCCTGATACCGATTCCCAAAGCTATAGGCCCATTTGTCTGACAAATGGCCAATGTAAGCCGCTTTAGAAGATGGTGAACCGTCGACTGATGTGGTTCTTGGAGGAGAGAGGCCTCATTTCGCTCTCATAGGTCCACCACCGACCATCTGGTGCGACTTGAGAGCGCCATACAGGAGGCTTTCCTCTCGAGGAAGCACCTAATCACCGTTTTCTTTGATCTGAAAAAAGCCTGGCACCACTTGGCGCTACGGGATCCTTTCCATCCTTCACGAGTGGGGACTCCGTGGAAATCTACCTAATTCCATTGCGAATTTTATGTCCGCCCGCCTCTTCCGAGTATACTAAGAGTCGGTAGGACATTATTACACACAGGAAAATGGAGTTCCTCATTGTTCTATGCTGTCACGTTGTTCGCGATTGCCATAAACGGCATTGATACCGCCGCCGCGTCCGCGGTAGTTTCATTGCTGAGTGTAGACGATTTGGCTCTATATTACAGCTCTGTAAGTATAGCAATAGTGGAACGGTAATTCCAGCTAGCTATTGACTGGGTCGACAGGTGGGTTCACGACCGGGGTTTTCGTTTTTCAGCAGCGAAAACCTCCGTTGTCCATTTTTGTCGGCTCCGGAGGATACATTTACACCCTGAACTACATCTCAGGGATGCTGAATTGCCAGTGGTTGACACTTATCGCTTCCTGGGGCTCCATTTGGCAGCTAATTAACGTGGCAGCACCATATACGGCAATTGAAAAAGACGTGTCTCAGGAAACTGAACATGATTAAGTTTCTTAGTGGCACTACGTGGGGGGCTGATCGTGCGGTGCTGCTATGGTTCTACCAAGCCCTCGTCCTGTCCTGGCTAGACTATGGTTCTGCGGCATACGGTTCAGCAAGGCCGACAACCTTGAAAATCCTGGACATTGTCCACCATAGTGGCGTTAGGCTGGCTACCGGTGCCTTCCAGACCAGCCCGATACCCAGCCTACTTGCCAAATCGGGTGTTCCACCTCTAAATTATAGACGCCAGCATATGCCAATGTGCGTCAAATGCCGCAACATCCGAGCTATGGAGCTCTCTTCAGTACCCAATACCATCAGAGGTACGCCAACCAGCTTCGCGCACTCGACCGGTTGGTACCATTGAACTATATAGGTACTACTGGAACAACTCCTCCCATGGTAACCCTCGCTGAAAACTGCTTCCTGGTCATCGCCTCCTTGACGTGCACTACCAGGCGTAACTAGTCGCACCAAAAACCGCACTTTTCTCCCATACAGTCGGCATTCCAGTAGTATCTATAGTTCAATGGTTGGTATTAGACTTGATAGCTCGTGTACTGAAATAGGAGTGGCTGTAGGTCCATGTATGATCCGGACACCTAGCGAGGTGCCTCCGTGGCAAGTCCCGCGTTCGGAAATTCGGTTAGATCTGCACCGAGGTCCTAAGGTGAACACGGATTCCTCCGTTTATGGGAGGCAGTTCCACAGCATAGTTCACCAATTTCCGGACGCTGGAATTCTCTACACGGATGGTTCGAAGGTGGACGAGAAGGTGGGTTGTGCTTAAGTTATTGATGGTGCAAATACCAAGATCTCTTTGCCTGAGGCCTGTAGTGTGTTTACTGCGGAGCTCGTTGCCATCTATGAAGCTCTGCAGTTTGCACTACAGGATGCACGAATCTACTTTCTCGTGTGTACTGTGCCCAAATCCAGTTGCCTAGATTTTAGGGTACAGGCCACAATGCTAAGTCCAGAATTGAAAGTTTGAATAGCGCGCGCCAAACCTTCCTAGAAGGAATTGGAAGCTTTCGACAGCCAAGAAATGGTTAAGTGACGTAGGCCGAGAGCGTCATAGTCGAGGCTAAAATGTCATTAAATATTTCCCGATGGAGTAGAATCTTGAGACTAACATCAGATTACTGGCGCGGACAAGGGAGGAAGAATGTGCTTTATTTCGAGGAAATTGATTGAGCGGAAGCTGAGATATGAGATGTTTTAGTTCCAGCATTTTTTTCCCCGCAGTGACCTCGTGTAGCCCGCTGAGGAGTATATAAGGCACGCCTGCCCGAGCTAAGTATGTTCACTTCTCCATAAGCACTCCGTTGTTATGGATGTGTAGTACTTCGTAAACGCTCTAGCCGCTAAACACTCTACGTAACTCCGAACACTGTTATAATCTTCGTGCACTTGGTTGCAACTTCTTCGTTATTTACAGCACAGTTGCTGGGACTTAGTGTTTCGACAGTAAATGGTTACTGGTATTAGAAAAGTGTTAAACATTATTGTGATGTTCGAACTTTTCAAAAGTTATCACCAAGGTGATAAAAATTTGTGGCGCTGGTAATTATTTACTGCTACAACTGGACATATGGTAGACTTTGGTTGGTCGGTTCTTAAGTTTAGGGGCTGCGACAACGCGGTCATGTAGCCCCGTGTGTAGAATCTGTCTGATAACCGGTGTTAATTGTGATGACTGTATAAGTGTGTGTTATCTGTTTTTTTAATTTAAGTACTGCAACTTAGAATTTTTCAAATAGTTCCTACTTTTTCCGCCAAGCGCCACCGTCAACGACTACTAGGCCAAGTTCAGAACTTAGCTACTAGACACCACCGCAGTCGGCTCTTGGCAACGAACGTAGAAACCTAAGAGCGTTGTTTACATTCTTAACCTATCCAATTTAGCTTCACACAGGTGCAATTAGTAAATGGTAGACTTTGTCTACGTTTCTTTCTTCTGTCCACAATTGTTCAAAGCTGGATTAGGCCTATTTAATCCATCAATCAGAGGACAAGCTTTTGTCTTGTTAGTGGACCAGCCAAGATAAATCAGTACTTTTATTACCATTCTTGCACGGTACAATTCTTTAGCCGATATTGGGAATACAGTTTTGCCTTGCGCAATCTGAAGAGTGAGAAACTCTGCCCAGCAAACTCGACAGAATTTGTACTAGTGCTGAACAAGATTATAAGCGTATTAGGAGTACTGAACACATCACAGTTGGGCCATGTTAATAATTTTCATCATGGATCATTTTGATCAGACCCCCGTCAACTTTAATTCAGGTTTTGAAGCTGGTAACATTTTTCATCGAGATATTCAGGCTTCAAGTATGAATACCGCAATGTCTGTGTAAGACCATTGCGGGTATAAAATGGAGGCCGATACAAGATTATAAATACGTGTTCTAATGGGGACAAGAAGACTGAATAATCTGGTTCAGACCAGATTACAAGCATCAAGATCTACAAGAATGTAAGCTACAATTTGCATTATTTTTATGCGTAGTTAGCTGGATTTCTCATATATTTTTCTACAGTCTTACCAACACATATTTTCTATTCATCGATATGTTTTTTGCTGTTGCAAATATTTTTCTTTTGCAATAGAAGCTTTGATCTGAGTAGTTTTTACACTCAGAAGTCAATGATTCGAAATTTATGGACGAGCAGAACGAGCATTTATTTAATTTTGATATTTTTCTAATCGCGGTCATCAGCCGTCGTAACTGAAGATTTAACAATAAATTTAAGTTGAGGAATGGATATTTATCCATTATTTAGAAGTCGAGGATGATATTCCCCGAACAGTTTAACAATTTTAAATCCTTGTTGAGGAAATAATAATAATAATGTTGATTTAATAATAATAATAATATTTTTTCTATTTTCTGAGATAATAACAATAATAATAGTTGTGATTTCTAATAATCATTATCATGTAGTATGATTTATACATTTGACATTTAAAACAATATTCTAAGATCGGATACTTGTTGATTCCGATGGTTAGTGGTTAACTCATGCCCACAAATAAATAACATATTGATTCAGTGGAATTATTTCACGCTTGCATTATGCATTTAAATCTTTGAGAAGACACGGAAAGTAATGATACGGGAAGCTAAAACAGGGTTTTTGCTAGAGTTTGTATAAAAATAAAATCATTATTGAGCAACGTCTTTCAAAACGTTTGGCTAAGAATAGACACGGTGTGCAGTTATTCATGTTTTAAACTGATGGTAAAATTATTATTGTAAACTCATTCGTGGAGTTTACTAACATATAAATCTTCCAGTTGTCCTAACAAGCAAAGGCTTGATTATTCTGTATAGTTTGGGAAGTAATAATTGTTGTGTGTGCAAAGCATTAAATATGCCATTCTGAGTGTGCAAGTCGCAGGAATGAGGTTGTGTGAAATGAAGCATCAATCATATTGTAGGTTGGATGTCTTTTATTAGTAGAGGAGTAGATTTTAGCCACACTTTCGTCGAAATATAACCAAAGGTTATTTTGTTGAGCCATCATTGTCAATTCACAGTTTACCACGTGTTCTAGAAGTATTCCTAGTTATTGCCAGCCCGAAAATTTTATTGTTAAAATTGTACCTTTCATTATGAAAAGACTTGACCGTTGTCTAGATGCTAATTATGATTATGTGATTTTTGACGCATTTAAATCGAATGGGCCGATGCTGTTGATTATTTAAAACTGTTACTTCTTAACAACCAATACAAACTGAAAGGATTTTGTGATCCTGTAAAAATACATTTTGCAAATAAGTTTGATGATTAACATATTTGACATTTTGTCAAACTATTGTAAATTTGATAATAACAAATAAAATTGTTTCATGATAAATTTTCTAAATAATATTTCCAAGTGATAATTAATTGATTAAATGGTTGAATCCATGTGGAATTGAATTTATATTTTGTTGATAAGAATATTTTGACAATTATATTTATGATTGAGTCAAAAGCTCTGAATAGACTTTGGATCGAGAACAGATGGTTCAATAAATATTTTCTGTTTATCGAAGTTCGTCGAATCCAAATGCTCGCAAGTCCATGTAAATGATATTGTGTTGTATTTCTTGTTAATAACTTTGTATTTGAACAAAATCCTGAGATAACTCAATCCTGAAGTGTTAGTTAATTTGCTACGATATTTTGAAAAAGTGAACTGTGATATATTTTTCAACGGGTGATTTTTTTTATTTCAATATGTGAAAACTCAAATAATATAGGGATCAGTAAAGACAATTAAATTTGCACTGACAAAACCCTACTACTGTAAATAATTCTTTTGAGCGAAGTCAACAGGACTATTAATTTGACCTTCGTCTCAATTGCTAAGTGTTCATATGATTCATCTTTTGTGCCATTTTGGCAAACTTTCAGTCAATTGTAACATTTTAAATAAAATGAGATAATTTTATCGGATGCATTCATTTCAGAAAATCTCCTTCTATCCTTATTGTTGCATCGAGCCGAAAATCAGTAAAGCATTTTTTTTGTTGAGTTATTGTAGTCACTTTAACCCATCTGGCGCCCCGGGATATTTTGATTCTCGTGCTAACTGATTTTTGGTGAAATGCATATGTGGTCGTCCGGACTTCGGTCTGAACGGGCACAGTACCGACTCTTTGAGTTCGTTGCAGTCAATTGCTACATGTTTCCCGCAACACCCCCTAGTGCAGCGAATCCACGACCTACTAGCCGGGCTGTGCCACCCTGACACTCGAATCACCTTTCTGTGGCTTCCAAGCCACATGGGAATTGCGGGAAATGAGTTAGCAGATCAAGCTGCAAAAGAGGCGGTATCACTACCACCTCGACCAATGGAGGTACCCGCTAGAGATATTCGCTCTCAGTTACGCCTACAAGTTCTGGCTTTTTGGGAGAGTCAGTGGCTAGCTGACCCACTGCCCAGTAAACTGAGAGCGATCAAGGGAACTACTCGCGTGTGGCGGAGCTCCTTCCGGGCCCGGAGAGAGTCCGTCATTTTGTGTAGGCTAAGGATAGGTCATACAAGATCCACCCACTCGTACCTAATGAGAAGGGAAGACCCTCCGACTTTGTACCTGTGGAGCCGTTTTCACCGAGTGTGTGAATCTTGCTGACTACGAAGAACCCTTGGTTTGCAGACGACACTCAACCTTATATTAGCCGATGACGCGGTGGCTGCTGATCGCGTTATCCGCTTTATAAGTGAGAGTGGGTTAGGGCCAGCAATCTAAATACTCCAGTGTAATTTAACTCAATGACTTGTTTGTTTTTGAATGATATTTTTTCCCCGTAATTTTTGTTAATTTTTATAATTATTATTTTTATTATTTTTTTTGTTTTATTAATTTTAGGTCTTTTGAAGTTTAGGTGTCCACCTCTAAATTTTAAATTCCATTCCAAATTTGTATACTTTAATGTGTGTTAAGAGGGGCAGATGACCTGGTAGTTCCGCCCTTTAAAGCAGCAATAAATAACTATTTTTTGCAAGTAACGGAGCTGTATATTCGTTACTATTGTGGTAAGTGTATAACAGTTAGGCTTCTTGTAAATGAGAAGCTCATGGTTGTTTTTAATTCCAGCCAAGAGTTCGTGTTATCGCAGACAGCGCAGTGTAGCGGTCTCAATGATTAGTCCAGTATTTGTCCATGTTGTCACGCAACACATCAGCCGGCCCACTTATTGATCCTCATGGAGCAGACTGTTGGTGTGGCCATTATTCGCTCTCAAATAACTGTGTACTTTGAAACGGTTCCTTTTCTCAAGGGCCATTGCAAGGAGTCTAGCTCCTGAGCTATGGGATTCCTAGTGATGGTCCAGAAATGGGTAACAGGGGGCTTTGCTCTTTGATGAAGTCATTTCTGTATATATTCCTTTTATGATAGTCAGTTGTTGAGGAATATGAGGATCTTCTTGTTGAGAATGGTGATGGGTATGCTGTTTAGAATCTCTATGGAGAATAGTGATGTAGAATCTATTTGTTGAAAGGAGAATATGGTAGATTTAGATGTATGAAGAGGCATATTAAAGAAAGAGGATTTTTAACAAATTAAATGAATACGTGTGTTCTTATGGTAAGGTGCAGGTTCCTTTATGTTTTAATTGATGGTGATCTGAGTAACCTAATGAACGGTTAACAGAGGAATGTCCATCATAATTATATCAGGTATATGGATTGTCTGTCTTCTCTGCTGTTAAAATAAAGTATCCCTTGTGAGTATAATCAATCTCTACCTCCAAACAATTTGAAAATAAACGTTACTAATTGCACCTCAACGCGGGGATATCGATAGTAACGTTACAACTTATGGGCTCTTCCTGTTGGCCGCCCTTGGTCAAATCATGTTCTCTTCCGACCACGACGGTAGTAGGGTATTCGAGGCCTAGATTTTCTAATGAATTGCATACATGTACTGTCCTCGTATTATATCTCTGCCGCTGAGCGATCGTTGCATTTCTGAGAATTGTATTTATCGTATGGCATTATTTATAAGTTGGCATCAAGGTTGGAAACCTAATGAAGTGCCTGTTGGGTCCCTAGGAAGAAGTCGCTGAATGTTTGTGGGCATTCTTGAACTAGGTGCCGAACAGTCTGTCTTTCAGCACGGCACTCGCAACATGATGAAGATTTTTTCCTCCACTTGTACAGGAGATCGCCGCATGCACCGTGATTGGTCCAGATTCTATTTAATTTAGACCAGGTCTTTCTAGGCCGAGTAATCCCTGGCACCTTCTCAGATATGCATAGCATTACTGAACTCTCTGGAGAGACAAACGAATTCCAATCAGAAGACCATCTCTCAGTCAGGTTCGTCAAAATCAAAATATGTACTTTCGTTTTGAGAAATTTAAACAAGTAGTTCAGTGAAGTACCAAAGCCTATTTTCATATATCCTACTTATGTTAATTGCCTCTATCAACATACAAAATTTCAGTTTGATTGCTGTAATAGATTCATAGATATTGAGAACCGAATAAATATTTCGGATGGTCGTCATGTTGGATTTTTATATGTGTAGATCTTAGTGTTATGTACTGTTACATGAGGATTATTGTGTACGTGTAGTATTCAAACTTCAATCGCATGATTAGGACACTAGAAGTAAAAACGAGATTTTAAAATTTCGGACAGCTGCCATCTTGTGGTTATGGAAACAATTGAAAAAATGCTTCCAACAAATTTTAAAGAATTAGAGAATAGATTATAATATTCAAATTTTAGTTTCATTTAAATCTGTAGAACACGTTCTATTTTAAAAACAAGCGCTTTTAGCATGTTATTTTCTAATTATGTTGAAAGTAACTTTTATTTTGAAATATGACAGAGCTTTTCAAAACCCGCAATTTTTCGCTACACTGGACCCTTCAAGATAATCACCTAGAAATCGTTCCCAAATTCAAATATCTTGGAGTTACTCTCCAAACAACAATGACATCATTCAACATTCATGTGAAAGAAAGAGCAACAGCAGCGATAAAAGCAATTTACCACATTCAACAGCCTCAAAAACTCTCGATAAAAACGGCTATGACATTATTTAAAACGGCCATACAACCAATAGTGACTTATAGAATCCACATAATTTAGGACAAACTAAAACAGAACGACCTATTAACATTAGAGAAAGTCAAAGCCCGCTATATGAAAAGAGTCTTGGGTATCGGGAAGACAGCGCTGTCCAGACTGACTTATGTCTTCACAAAAGAAATGTTCTACATAGAAGACATTCGACTGCAGATGCTACTGCCGTGCACCGAGGCCTATGGGAGCGCCCTTCAAATACTCGAAGAAAAGCAGAACCCTATCTGGGATGATTTCTACTCAACTGACGCCATAATGACTGACGAATGGCAAAAGGCAAACTATGAACTACGACACGTAATGACACGATACGCTACACATGGCTTTGACACAGTATAGTAACCATACAGTAAGGACACATCAGGCCTTTACCATGTAAATTTTTCGTCATGGTTTTGAATCGGCCGGTTCCGGAAGCACCGCACGCACGCACGCATGGCGGCGACGGTTCACCATGTATCCGCGAGAGAGCAGTCTACCCGTATTCATTGAGTGCGGCCTGTCGATTTTGTCTGAAGAAAACATTGTTTGTAATTATTAAAATCAACTCAGAAATATAATTTTGCATTTTAACCAATGGCAGAAATGTGGGAAACCAACATCTGTGCGGTAATTTATTGCGCAGTTCTTGTCACACTGGACATAACAGCATTCCGGTTTCTCGTGCATTGGAGCGGTAAATACAAATATCACACGTTTCATCGAATAATTCTGGTTTTAATATCCATGAGATGTCAGTCCCTCAAACACCTATCCATTAATTCACAAATTCCTCATTCCTAATCCAGATATAATGACTGGATAAAGGCCTGTAATCAGGAGGATTTACTGGCAAACGTGGCAAATCTACACGCCAATATATAGGGTATGTAGCCTTTATTTCTCAAAGGAAGTGTTTTAAACCACAAGGAGGGCAGTGCTAGGCTGAGATTAGGTAATATTGCCCAACAAACATTAAATCTCCACCCTAGAGAAGCTATTGTCTCCTTTAATGTGTCCGTTTTCTAACCCCACTTAGCCTAGGAGGTAAATGGTTTCCTGACTGAAGTTAGTTGATGTGTTTTATTAACTGTAATTTGTTAAGCTGCAGCCCTTTACAGTGAATTAAGAGCTTTAATTACAAGCTACAATGCAAATCGGATTTAACATTTGCTCCCTCACCTATGGGACTTTGTGCTATTCCTGAAGAGTTCTGGAGAAGTTTGGATTGTCGTGTACCCAAAGCTACAATCCCATGAAATGACAAGGTACTCCAGTCCATCAAAATTGTAAATAGTGTTGCTTTCAGAGACAAACTATTGAGGTTAGCAACCCCTCACTACGCTCTGCATGGCATTAAGGCTGTGTGACTTAAAAACCAGGGCTGTTAACCTTGATGTTCCTAACTCATAGACATATCACAATGCCCTTAATTTTATTTAATTCTGTGAGACCACTAAAAGTTTGCCCACCCATGTAAATGATAAGCCCACCCAATTTCTTCTCAAGTGATACCTCCCTCTCATTCCACACACGCCCAAATACACGGGGATATATGACCACGATGTCTCAGCCCTTAAAATAAGCAACAACGACTGTATCTTCGATACACACTGATCAAATTCCTGGATACTTCTATACTTTCAGCAATGATCCTAGGGATGATTTTTCTTCACTATGTCACATGCAGAACATGGCACCACTAAAGCAATACTGTATAGGTCCATGTTATTTGAAAATGAATACCGGTACATAATAATCATACAAGAGTGGAGCCTTGCATAAGTGAGGAGATGTAACACCAAACTCTGGGTGTCAACAAGCCTTGCACTTATATCACTCGGGAATTGAGAAATTGGGTGGGCTTTATGTGTGATAATCTTTGTTACTGTGGTGGCTGTACTAGTGTGTGTATTTGTAAATAGGGGATAGGATTGGGAAGGAGGTGGCTGTGCCCTTAAGTTAACAACCATCCCTGCATTTGCCTTGAGTAGGGAAACCACTTCCAGGATGGCCGAGGTGGGAATCGAACCCTCCTCTTCTCAGTTTTGCCTCACGAGGCTGACTGTAACCCATTCCAGCCCTAAGGCCAGAATCAAAATTTCTTGGCAAAGCCGGGAGTCAAACCCAGACCTACGGGGGTGACAGCCAAGAAAGCTATCTGCTGCACCACGAGGTGGTCTCGCGAAAATGTAATGTCTTGGTCATAAATATATTCTATATAAATCTACATGAAAATAGCCTACTCCCTATCCAAACATTTTCATAAATTTAAGTTTCATATACCATTTTAAAGCTCAATGGTTTTAAAATTTACAGTTATCTTAAGTCATAGCAACAGATTTCAATGTTTACATTAAGCCACATTGTTCAAACCTGTTCAGGGATGTCGGAAATTCCTCAGATAATGGCAAGCTGCAACTCACATCCTATTCTATTGTTGGGCAAGGACTTGATTCTCATCATTGCAGAAATAATCTGTTTAATACTAGCTGTAAACATGGCCAAGGTTTCATGTGATACAAGCTAAAGGTGTAGAATTTGGTATAAATGTTTATCTCAAGTATCCAGTACCAGTACCTCTATGTCAATGTTGCATAGGCATTGTGCTTGCTACACTTGTCATAGTATGTGGTACGGTATAAATTTCAGAATGTGCATCAATTTTAATTTCTACCGTTTGATTATTCATATTTTTGTGGGGGTCAGGAATCGTATGGTTTGTGAAGTGATGCTTAGGAAAAGTTGTCTCCTTTCTTTTTAAGGATGTGTGAAGGACAGAGTGGTGTGTCTTTATAATGACATACTAAAATTGTAATGGCTGATGAAGGATGTAATTAATATCCAGAACATGTCCTACTATTTGCACATTATTTATTCATTTAAGGGTTGATTAGGCAGAAAGATTTACAGAAGATTACAATTCAAGAAATATTATACTCATCAGAGTTAATTAGAGATGAATGAAACTGGGCAAGGTACTGGAAAAGCCTGTGACCTATTAAAAGGAAAGGTCCCGGCAGATTTCCCCTATATTGTTCAACCAGCCACATCTGGTTACGACCACTATATTCTTCCTGAAGTAACTCCACAGAGAGAATGAAAAGTGTCAAGAACAAACTTCTGCTTGCAATCGCACATTTTTCTGCATTACAGTATTACTTACTTGTTTACATGGTTTATGTAGAATCAACTCGTACAAATATTACAGTGAATTCTATGTCTGTGCCCCATCATATCCATAGTACCGTACCTAGAAGAATTTGCAGTAATTTATTTTCTGGCCATGAAAGCCTAAACATTCCAACTCAAACAGGCATATTTTTCTGCAAATGTTTGGGTATTCTGATATATTTTCATGGAAACATTTGACTTTTTTTTTTAAGAAACATTATTTTTTCCTGTTTTCAATTTTCAGAGGTGAAGCTCACCAATTTTGTGACTACATCCTGAAGTTGGTTGGCCTAGAAGCCTAGAGTATATAAAATATGGTAGCGAGTGTTTAATCGTAAAGAGGTTTTCTCAATAGTGATTTTTAATGCCCTGGCATTGTCATTGAGGAGCAAATTTAACTTCCTAAATACTGTAACATTTAAGTTGGTCTAACACGAAAGAAATTTAATAATACTATACCTGTAAGGTTTTAGCTACCTACTAAGAAAATTAATGTGCAATTTTTGAATGGAGCTACCTAGGCAAATCTTTACACCAAAAACCAACATATTGTTTATCGCTACCTTTTAGTGGAGAAACTAGAATTCATGTCAGATAACCTGCAGCTTCTGTGACTGATAACTATAGTTTTGTCTTGTTGTCAACAAATGTGATAGACAGGTCTGAAGCAGTTCATTATTTCAAAAACTGACTCTCTCTATCAGAAATCAAATCAGTGATTTGAGATCATGGCGATATCAGGAATGTTTGTTTATTGCATTACAACAAAGGATTTGGAAGTAATCTCATAAAGCAATAACTTCTAAATCAAAATAACTTACAATTTTATTGTTGGACAGCCAAAGGACTTAACATAATCCTCCATGGTTTTAGACAGGTGCAACGATCCATTAGTTCTGGGTTATCCCATCCCGTTAGAAAATGGAAGGATTGGGGTTTGAGGCCTAAGGATGTTGTACAACATTAACTGCAAATCACATCACCACACTGAAGACCTGGTTTGTGAAATAAGTTGGTTCATGTCCCTTCACCTGTCATTTCAAGTTAGCTTCCTTGTTTCTCATCTCAAAATGCTGAGATGGTGGCTTTCCCATAGACCACAGTCACTTCCCCATTCCTTTCTTAGCCTCTTCTACTTTCCATCTACGTTGAGGCTGCATGGATGATCCTTTTCTCTAGAATGAAAGGGCTCCATGACACTGTCAATTATGACGATAAAGACTTTGGGAGTGAAGTACGGGGATAAAAGAAATATTCATATCCAAGAAATAAAAATAGCCAAACATATAAGCCCATTGTTTCCACAGCTACTGCCATGGTCTAGAAGTAAGCATAGCTGCCTTCTAACTGGTTGGCCCAGTTTTGAATCCTGGTTTTGCCAAGGAGAATTTAAATTTTGGCCTGTAGTCATGTGTACTTGGATGTGTGTATCATTTGTCTCATAAACTGCCTTATTGTGATGGCTGTATTAGTGTGTGCATTTATAATTTTAGGTGAGGATAGGGAAGGAGACGACTATGGCCTTACGTTAGGGGTAGCTTACCGTCTCGGCATTTACCTGCAGTAGAAGTGGAAAACCAAGGAAAACCACTTACAAGATGGCCGAGATGGGAATCAAATCACCTCTTCTCAGTTTTGCCTCACAAAGCTGAGTGTATCCCGTTCCAGCCCTCAGACCAGAATGCTAGTTGCTACACCACGAGGTGATCTAAGTGAAAAGGGATGGATTCTAATCCACCTCTTGGTCCTAATAGAAGTGAATTTCTATGGTTTCTAATTCCCCTTCCCCCCTCCCAGAATGCTCCATGCACCAAACATTCCATCTTCAAATTATTTTGCATGCCCAATTAAATGGAGTAATATAGCTCGGGTGGTGTTGGGGTAGCGCGCCTGCCTCGCATCAGGAGACCTCGGGTTCGATTCCAGGCTCCGTCAGGGATTTCAGAAACCGGCGTGAGGGCTGGAACTGGGTGTACACAGCCTCGCAAGGACAATTGAATAGCTGTCTGACAATGAGGCAGCGCCACGCTCATGGAGACCAAGATTAACGGCCGAGGGGACCCGAGGCGCTCACCACGCGTCACCACATAATCTGCAGGCCAAATGGCTGGGTGGCGATCGCTTAGTAGGCCTAGGCCCTTCATGGACTGTAGTGCCACGGGGTTTGTTTGTTTGTTTCGTTTTAATGGTAGTTCGGAGACTACGGTTTCAATAGTCTTCTTAGAATGTACAGTATATGGGTGTTAACTTTAAAAATACCCGCACGAGTCTCTCTGGAGGACTCACACATTATTACTATTACGTAAACATATCTTGCATAAGAATCATGGCCCTACTAATAATATAGTTCATCGTATCTTGGTGAGAAAAATACCTTACCTGTATGTGCATTTGCTCAAAGAACTTTTTCTTTTCTGAATTTTTATTCCATACATATTATTATTATTTTTAAAATTAATATTAGGCATCCACCTATAAATTTTAACTCAACTAAAATTTGTATTATTTTGTGTTAAGAGGGACAGATGACCTTGCTGTTCCGCCCCATAAATAACAATAAATATCCATACTATGTGTGATGTTAATGAGCAATTCTGAGAATATTTACAGCAGATCTAGATTGCAGTCATGGACCACCTTGTGGCGTAATGACTACCATTCTTGGCTGTTGCCCCAGAGGTCTGGGTTTGATTCCCGGCTCTGCCAAGGAATGTAATTCTGGTCTAAGGGCTGCAACAGGGCACACTCAGTCTCGTGAGGCACAACTGAGAAGAGGAGGGTTTGATTCCCACCTCAGCCATCTTGGAAGTGGTCTTCCGAGATTTCCCACTTCTTCTGCAGGCAAATGCTGTAATGGTTCCTAAGTTAAAGCCAATGCCGCCTCCTTACCAATCCTCACCGGAATTGCAAATACACATACTCAGACAGGCATCACAATAACACAGGTTATCAATCAAAATTCCACACTCGTCCAAGTACACGGGGCTAAATGACCACGATGTCCAGGCCCCTGAAATGAAACAACAGATTGCAGTCGATGTACAGAAGTTGTCTAACATGGTGGCCAGATCGCTCCTTAGTGCCTCTTGGTCTATTGGAATGGCTGTAACATCCGGCGCATTATACCATAGTCGAACTGTTCCTCTATTGGAGCACGAAGATTGGGATTCTCTGCCGTCACTGTCTCATGAAGCCATAGCCAGGTGGCTATGCTAATGCTTGTTGTTTCATGTAGGAGGTTGTACATCATGGTCGTCTGCCCTGTGTACTTGGGCGTGAGAAGAAACCCATACAACAGGAGCAATCGAGTGTGGCAACGGGTGGGTGAGAGATTTCACAAGCTCTTCATCCAGGAACGCCTCCAACAGCAAGGAAATTGTCATGTTTTGTGGTGGGATCATGTTTGGTCGACGTACGCCTCTAATTCCTATCCACGGTAACATGACCGGTCTGGTATACAGAGACAACATCCTCAAACCTGTCGTTACAGGATTCGCTGCCACAATGGGTGAGGGCTTTACACTAGTGGACGATAATGCTCATCGAGCTAGGGTGGTCATCAGTTCCTTCAGATGCAAGGCATACTGAGAATGGAGTGGCCTGCATATTCTGCGGACATGAACAGTATCGAACATCCATGGGAAAAGATTAAGAGTGCAGTTTCGCACTGTCCCAATCCTCTAACAAACAAACAAACAAACAAACATTCAGCAACTGATTGAAGCTGCTTTCAAAGAGTGGGATAATCTGCCCCAAACCCGGTTGGTTCGTAGTTCGGTATGCCTCTTAGTCGGCAAGCATGCCTTAGGGCTCGTGGTGGCCATACATGGTATTGATATGCCCCAACTAGAAAAAGATTGCCACTTTTGTTAAGCTTTTAGTGTTTGTCTCTTTTGCACAACATATTGTGTGTTGTTTTTCTTTGTATGCCATTACATACTACCTTACCAGGGAATTGTTACTGCTAGACGTGGAGCACGGCTGTTGTGTATACATTACGTCAGCTCGCCTCGCTATGGCTGCCGCGAGCGGTTGCTGGCCAAGAGGGGGAACGCATGCACAGTCGTACAATGAGAACACACCGCACAGCGCACGACCCAGCACGAATCATGCACACAAATGACATGCGATGAGGTTTCTCTGGCGACAACTGCACGTCTATCGCAGGAGTGTGGCTGGGCGGAGTGCATTAGTTCCGATTTCCGCCACCGGTAACAATTCGCTGGTAGGATAGTACACATAGCAAAACACTAAATCCCAATATGCAAAACCTTTTTTGGAGTACTGTTCAAGTTACAAACACTGCTAGTCACCATAACACTCTAGGGGCAGATGACCTCGAAGTTCCGCCCCTTAAAACAACAATTACATTACATTCACCACAACACTGATTATCAAATACCATGCACACACAAGTACACGGGTCATAGACCAAAGAGGTCCTAATTGGAACTATAATAATATATACAGTACCGGTATGTCAAAAAATATGGTTATATAAATGACTCCAGATTATAGCTTACCAAGAGACATACATAGGCCTACTTTGAACCGGCCTTGGTGGCCGAGAGCGCTAATGTGCTATCTCGTGCCTCGCTGGCTTCGGGAGAGCGTGAGTTCGAATCCCACCTCTACCGTCCTGAAAATGGTTTTCGTGGTTTACCATTTTCACTACCAGGCAAATGCCGGGACGGTTCCTTTCAATAAATCCACGGCCAATTTCCCTCCAATATCCCTTCCCTGACCCGTCCTGAAAAGAAAAGTACATGGCCATTGGCTGCATTAATAAAATTATACATACTTTGAAACTTTAGTTTTTAAAATAAGACTGCTGTTACGACTTGAAACTGAATCCCAGCACTCTGCGCAGAGTGTGAACTGATAACACCACGATAGCCCTTTGTTAACTCTTGGGCCTAGTAACTGAAACTATGGCATGTAGTTAGGCCTCCTAATGACCAGTATTAATTCTGCTATGATGTACATGTCGCTTACAGGTACCAACTGGAAAGACCTGCCCCAGGCCTCTCCAAAAGCAACACAGCATTATGAGCCTAACATTTCTCTCATCCTGGTGTAAAAACCATCCATCGCATGGAAAACTCATCCTACATTATCTCCATTTCTGCAGAATGGGGAGAATAAGGAGTTGACATACCACTGACAAGTAAAAAGTGCGGTGCGGATAGATGGCAACTTATTAGTCGTGACGAGGTTAAAGTTAGGTCTGATTGGTGTTAAGCTATGGTTAGAGCAAGTTTAGGACTGAGCGTTTTACTTGATTGATTGGCGACACCATTGCACATAGTGTTATTTACCAGTTATATTACTTTATTACATTCACTAGCGACAGAAAGCAAAGCAAACTTGTAGCTTCACGTGGCTCTCGTGATCATAAGCCACAGAACCTTTCTTTTTTATATTTGGAATTTGAACCACGGGATGCAACTCTGGAATTCTAACATGCATTAACCAAGAATCAAAACCCAGTCCAAAACTATAATATGACGACTTTAGGATCTCCGAATGGAGATCTGGGTGTGACCTTGGCTTCTAGGATTAAAGAAGCAGGCCTCTGTACGAAGGGTGGTTGGCCGGTTTACTTACTGTAAGCCCTGAGCTTGTATTTCAGCTTTACTTTACTTATTTTTAGGCCATCTGTAGGCTAAACAAAACAATCTACCAGTAAATGTATAGTCTATTTGTTGAATCTGAAAGCTACTTGTTGCTCCTATAATAGGCACACAAAGACGTGGAACTAATAAAGGTAATGAAAAGAGATTCCTTAGCACATGACTTACAGTACCGGTATTGAATTCTTCTTGGAACACAAGATAATGAACGGAAGTGTGAGTAGGCTAAGAAATAAGGAGTAAGAAGTAGCCTAGGCATATCATGAAATGTGAAAATAACACTGCATAATAAGGCTGTCCCCACCCATCAACATGACTTTTTATTGACTAAATAAATTCCCGGGTATTTACGTTAGGAAGCTAAGAACATTAAAAATTAACACTTATTTACAGTTTCTGTAGAAAACTTGAATTGCATTATCTCAGACTACAAAAGTTTAAGAAACAAAATCCACATTTCCCCCACACTTTTCAATATATCGTGTGTTAATTTAATCATTAAAAACATATCATAACCTTTCATCGTCACGATGCAATCACAATGCGACACCACAGGACTGGAGGAGGAATGTGGTGTTAAACATTAAATTCCACACTTCTTAGAATTAAAACACAGTAGTATTAACACTTTCTATTTTCTTGTTATTTATTTTCCTAAAATATCTGATTATAATGAGAGCTAGTGTGTTGAAATAGAGTTAAATAAATGACATAAAATATACATTCATCAATCAGCTGTTTATCATGTGGTTGTCCATAAGTGGTGCTACCTAGCGGCTTACAGGTGTATTGGTGCTCCCCCTTATCAATTGTTTTTTTGAAAATCCGTTCTTCCGGTTTTGCCGAAGTGTCCATACTGTATGGTTACTATACTGTGGCTTTGAGTACAAGTTCTGCACAAAACAAGCGATTCCACCAACCAACTGAAGAATGTGTGTGTGATCTATGCAGTGAATGCTGTTCTCGATATCAAGCTAAATATTGCCGACAAAGACATACATCAATAACCCAATTGGGAATGGAAGAATGCACAGCTGGTTACTCACATTGTGCGCTCTTTCAATAATAATAATAATAATAATAATATCGTATGGCATCGGGTGCCGGATGCAAGCTTTGTAATTTAATAATATATTCATTGCAGCCAAATAGCCATACAACAAAGAAAAGAAATAATACATTTATATTTTGTTCTTTTGGTGCAGCGTTCTAAGTGGTAACGTTCACACATGTATCCACATAGTTCGCACTTAGATGTCTCTGTCGGTTCATGGTATGAGGTGTTGTTACAAATTAGATGGTGGAAACCATGTACTGCCAGTCTTGTGAACAAGTGCCTCATCTCGAAGCTCGATGTTGTCCATGTCCGGTCTATCATAGCTCCAGTTCCAAAGAATTCTGAAGGCGTGTCTTCTCTTTTTTTGTTGAGTTTTGCTAGGAGATTTTTTGATGCTCTGGTGTTGGG
Organism: Meconema thalassinum; assembly: GCA_946902985.2. Classification (NCBI taxonomy): domain Eukaryota; kingdom Metazoa; phylum Arthropoda; class Insecta; order Orthoptera; family Tettigoniidae; genus Meconema; species Meconema thalassinum. The sequence goes on from OX336392.1 coordinate 17,981,486, forward strand.
CAGGTTCAGGTGTGTTCTGAAGTCTTCAATGAGGAAGGTTGGTTGGTTGGTTCCTTAGTTTAGGGGCTGCGACAACGCGGTCATGTAGCCCCGTGTACTTTGGGTGTGTGTAGAATATGTCTGATAACCGGTGTTAATTGTGATGACTGTATTAGTGTGTGTATCTGTTTTTTAATTCAAGTAGGGACTGCAACTTTGAATTTTCAAATAGTTCCTACTTTTGCCGCCAAACGCCACCGTCAACGACTACTAGGCCTAGTTCAGAACTTAGCTACTAGACGCCACCGCAGTCGGCTCTTGGCAACGAACGTAGCAACCTAAGAGCGTTGTTTATATTCTTAACCTATCCAATTTAGTTTCACACAGGTGTAATTAGTGGAAAGATCTTTAACATGCCATAAATCTATGACATGGGACCGCCGGCTTTACTTCCCCTCCGAAGGAAGGCATACTGAGGGATTTTTAACGCTCTTAAAAAATCCGACGGCTTCGGCCGGGTTTGAACCCGCTATCTTGGGCATAGAAGCTCAGCATGCTACCAACTACGCCACCGAAGCCGCCCAATGAGGAAGGATTCTCGCGCTAGAAGGTAGACGAGCCTTGATCTTGTTGTCTTGGATACTCCGATCGCTCTCTGTATGTATAATGCTTTAACACTTTCAAGTGATGTTAGATTGTTTTTCAGTGAGGAAAGGCCATATGATTTATAATCCGTATGTCAATATTGGCATTATTTTATTTTTAAATAATGCCATTGCTGTCTCGAGGTTGAGTGTTCTTATATATCTTATATCGTGCATCGCCCGAACTGCTTGTGTGATTTTTTCTGTCACATGTTTTGTAAAGCATTTTGCACTTGTTTGTAGAGTGATGCCTAGGTATTTGATTTTTTTTATTTTTTTTACTATATTTATTCTTTTTTCCTGAATGAAAATTTCTGTTCCGGTTAGTACCTTTCCCCCTTGTCGAAACACCATCATTTCTGTCTTAGATGTGTTGACGTCAAAATTATATTCAGTGCACCATTCCTCCATGTCTTTTAGAATGTTTTGTAGTTTTATGATGTTATGTGATTCGATCACAATGTCATCAGCGTACGCATATGTTACAATATCTGTCTTTTGAGTTATTCTCATTATGTCTTCCGCTGCTAGGATGAAGAGCAAAGGGCTGATTGAATCACCCTGTAGTACTCCATTCGTCTGAATTATCGGATCAGGGAGTGATATATTATCCTAGATTCTTATGTTGTTCCAATGTATAATTCTTGTCCATACATTATCTCTATCTATAGCTTTTCCCAGCTTCAGTTTCACAAGATCACGGTTTATGAGATCAAATGCTTTTGTGAAGTCTATAAATACTGCGTCAACTTTTTCTTTTCTTTCCATGACTTGCCAAATGTTATTTAATAATAGTTTTATTGCAGTAAGAGTTGACCTACCGTTCCTGAATCCAAATTGTGTTTCTGGTAGTTGTACATCTATTTCTTCTTTGATTCTTTCTGTTATTATTTTAGTGAATATCTTGAACGGTATATTTTCCAGCGCGATGCCTCTGTACATATTTGTATCATATGGGACGCCTTTGCCTTTATAGAGAACTTTTATGGTAGACTGTCTCCATCTCTCTGGTATTGATGCCATCTCGATACATTTGTAATTTGACACCCAGAGGGTAGCTTGCATGTCGAATTTCGTTGTTCCTTGAATCACTATGAAAGTCAAGGAGGTTAGATATCTAAGCTCCTTGAACACTATAGCGCTTTCTAGTAGAGAAATTAGGAACTTTTTTTGTTGGCGGAAACTCTCGAGATTAATTTTGCCATTATGATCACGGCCTACTGAATTCAAATGGGCTCTTTGACATGCCAACATCGTATGACATGCGTGTCGTATTTTTGCCGCCTTTCAAAAATCACTTACCAGGCCAGGAGAGAACCTGCAAGCTTGGGGTTAGTAGACCGACACGCTATCCACTCGCCCACCGTGGCAAGCTAATAATAATAATAGTCTGAGTGCTCTTAAAGTAATTTAAATAATATTTACAACATTTAAAAATATAGTATAGCTAGCTAGATAAACACGAAGAAACTTTTCCCGTGAATTCCCAGGTGTTGTAGTTCCCCACAGATCAATTCAAACGCTAGTAAAGAAAGTAAAGATACCACTGTTCCACATTTCCGGGAAGGTGAACAGACTCAACCGCCACATGTTGGGAACGAAAAATCCCCATGCCACCATAACAAATATTTATTGTAGATGGAATTCGAACTATTGCTCATTGCAATAGAGTTGAATTAATTTCGAGCGTTTTAGGTCAGAACGGGCTGCTCAAATCTGAATCTTCCTCTTCCGCTGCAAGCACCTCGTTCCGCCTGTGTTGCGGCAACCACTTCGACACGGGCTTGCGGCTAACCCGTTGTAGACTTCTAGTTTACACGTCAAAGACACACTAAATTGCAATGAGTATTAGTTAGAAACCTATCAAAGTAAGGAGATAGTCTTGAAGAACATCCCTGAAAAAAATCGAATAGTTCCTGTTAATAGTTTATGAGTCGGACATTAGCTAGGGCTACGGAGTCCGGAGCCCCTTAACAATGCCAAGATAGACAAATGAATGAATGGATACATTCTTCTCATGAGGTTGGCGGCAAGAGGGCCATCCGGCTGTAAAAAACACCCGCCACACATAAGTTCATCGCAACTGATTCCTGACCCTCTTGAAACGGGAATAATAAGGGCTAGCCGACAATATCATTATTATTATTACTATTATTATTATTATTATTATTAAGGTGGATAGATATGGTTGAAGCTCTTCAATTCACCTTCCAGTTGCCTGCATATCCCCTGCGTATAATGAAAGATTATTTGAAGGACCGTACCCTGTTATATGACACTGCAGACGGTCAGAGGAGGAGAAAAGTCACGGCAGGAGCAGCGCAAGGATCTATCCTGGGCCCGGATTTGTGGAACATGTTGTACGACGGCTTGCTGCGCATGGAGATGCCCGAAGGTACATTCCTTGTTGGGTACGCCGATGATATTGCAGCGGTGATTGTAGTCCGAGATGCGGTTCTGGCTCAGTGGAAACTCAATCAGGTAATGCGACGGGTGAGTGGTTGGATGAACGCTCATGGTCTGAATTTAGCTATGGCGAAAACTGAAATAGTAATGTTAACTAGGAGGAGAATGGACACTATAATTCCCATGAAAGTTGGAGAGGTGGTCGTTCGAACTGGAGCCACTGCGAAGTACTTAGGATTTACTCTTGACACGAAACTGACATACTGGTCTCATATACGGAAGGCAGCAGACAAGGCGGAAGTAGTGACAGCTGCCATTAGTAGACTCATGGCTAATGTGCATGGTCCTAGACAAAGCAAGCGTCGACTACTGTTGTCCACAGAGGTGGTCTATTCTCCTGTATGGAGCTGAGATTTGGTCTGATTCGCTGAGGATAGAGAAGTATAGGAAACGCCTAGCTGCAATTCAGAGGAGAGGAGCTCTGAGGGTGGCGTGTGCTTACCGTACAGTTTCTGAACCTGCAGTCCTGGTTGTCTCAGGTGTTGCGCCAATAGACTTACTCGAGCAAGAACGTAAATACGTATACTTCCGACGAGTAGAATTGGGCAAGGCTCAAGCCCGGAAGGAAGCCGTAGCACGCAAGATGGAGCTTTGGCAGCAGAGGTGGAAAGACGATCTCAGAGGGAGATGGACAGCTCGGCTGATACCGAGTCTGGTCGAGTCGACGAGTAGGAAACACGGAGAAACTAATTACTTCCTGACTCAGATGTTGACAGGTCAGGGCTACTTTCGGTGTTACCTTCATCGTATGGCCAAAGTAAGGAGTCCAGCTTGTATTTACTGCGAGAACGAACGAGATGACGTATATCATACGTTCTTCGTCTGCGATCGTTGGGCAGCGGAAAAACAACAACTTGAAGCTGAGGTTGGTCCAACAACGCCGGACAATATAGTTGGCATTATGCTGAGGAACGGGCTCAGCTGGGATACGGTCGCTTTCTTTCTTGAGGTGGTCCTTCGTCAGAAGAAGTCGGATGGGGACTTGCTCGGTTTAGTTGATTAAGTCTGCGAACTATGAATCGAGAAGTAAGATGGTGCTTGTGAAGCAAAGAAAATGGCTCCATCCTGAAGTAATACGAAAGTGGTCCCGGGATGGGTTTTGTCAAGAGGACAGGGTGTGGTTTTTAGTGGGTAAGAATCCCACACTCTTGAGGAGTGCGGACCCTTCTCAAGGTCTTATGCAAGATTTTTCCACTTCCCTCGTAAAAAAAAAATCATTATTATTATTATTATTATGGGCAAAAATAATATAGCTGTTTATAATATGTATGTTTCTGATACGAGTTTTTATTTTTCAGTTCGTTAGGGTCATGTATGGACCACGATGCTTGTGTTTTAGCTGAATGTTTCTTGCTGTTATCGTCGTTGTTTGGTTGGTTGGTTCCTTAGTTTAGGGGCTGCGACAACGCGGTCTAGCCCCGTGTACTTTGGGTGTGTGTAGAATCTGTCTGACAACCGGTGTTAATTGTGATGACTTTATTAGTGTGTGTTATCTGTTTTTTAACATAAGTACAGCCTGCAACTTCTTCAAATAGTTCCTAGTTTTGCCGCCAAGCGCCACCGTCAACGACTACTAGGCCAAGTTCAGAACTTAGCTACTAGACGCCACCGCAGTCGGCTCGTGGCAACGAACGTAGAAACCTACGAGCGTTGTTTACATTCTTAAGCTATCCAATTTAGCTTCACACAAGTGCAATTAGTGGAAGGTTCTTTAACATGCCATAAATCTATGACATGGGACCGCCGGCTTTACTTCCCCTCCGAAGGAAGGCATACTGAGGGATTTGTAACGCTCTTAAAAAATCCGATGGCTTCGGCCGGGTTTGAACCCGCTATCTTGGGCATAGAAACTAGTTGTTTGCCTTGCCCAGCAGTCCTTCATTTGCTGCTAAATTCAATCTTGCGCTCCTCAGACCATTTCCTAGTCTCGTCCTTGGGTGTCTGTGTAGCTTCTGTGTGGGTCGTTACGAAGGCTGTAGTTTTGGCAGTTATATGATAGTTACTCCGGTCATCTGTGTCATATTGATTAATATGGAGTTCCGTAAGATCCTTCTCGACTTGCTCCATCTACAAGAATCCCTTGTTAGCAACTTCTATACTAACAAATGGATTTCAACCAAATTTTGTATGTGCTTTGTGTACCATAACAGATATGACTATGCATATTCTCAAGAGCCAGCAGGGCTGCCAACTGTTAATAAATGCTCTCTCTATTTTGTTATCGTAATATCAATATATCAGGAAGTATGCAAGCCAACAGCTCTAAACTTTGCACACGTATAGTACCTGACATTCTAAATTAATTTGAAGTAACTGATATACGTCAGTGCTGCCAACTTGATTCTACGCGTGCTGATATGTTAAATGTTTAATCAGATGTAACTTCCATACTAATGAATGGATTTTTTCCAAAATTGGCACAATAATATATCATAATATTTCAGATTAATTCTGAGCAACATATATCGGTGCATGACATTGTTGGCAATATGATTTTACGCGCGCTGATAGATCCAACTTCTAACTGCATGTAACGTCCATACTATCCATTGGACATCAACCAAATTTTGTATGTGCATTCTGTACCTTAAGAGATGGGACTAACAATATATTCAGAGTCACCATGGCTGCCAACTGCAGTGCTCTATTAGTCTACACCATTTCAGATATATTTAGAAGTAATTAAAAATGTCAGTATTACCAACTATATTTCGTTATTATTCTAGATGGGTCTCTATAATCATTGCCCTGAATTTTAAATTTTAAGAAAAGTATGCTCTTTAGTTCGTCACGGATCTACTAACTTGCTTACATTTCTGATTTTCGCAGGCCAGTTAGTTGAAGACCGTATATTATGTGGATTATTTTGTTTAATTTAACAAAGAAAACATTGATTTATTTTATTCCATTCTCACGCAGGGTGTCAAACTTTTATTTACTAAATAATTTTGACAGACCACTGTCAACTTGGAGTACACGTTTCTCTGAAACTAGATACCAGGTGAGTCAGCCGCCCCTTATTTTTTTAGTTTTCGGCCACACTCCCATCGTCTGATGCCAACATGGTCGACAGTTTCCCGTCTATAGCCAAGCCGCAATGACCCTAAATGACTTTACAAGATTTATGACGACATGGAAGCAAGACCTTTACAAAAACATGTGTGTGACAAGTGATAATTCAAAGCATCTAACTGTCATACGGGCATGTACAAAGAACATGCCAATGATACGGTTTCAGTTGGAAACGTAATTGACGCTAGGTACGGTGGCTTACTGATAAAAAACGTGAATGAACCTTCGAAGCGGAAAGCTGTATCACATCTCATACGCTTTCAGGCAAGTTGAAGGGACAAGTAGCCGTGGAGCAATGGTATAAGTGCGTAGAAGATAATCGTCCTGTTCTTGGGAGTGAGCGGTGGTGAGATTTGAACCCAGCTCCCAAAAACAGGACGGTTATCTTCTACGCACTTAAGACCATTGCTCCACGGCTACTTGTCCCTTCAACTTGCCTGAAAGCGTATGAGATGTGATACAGCTTTCCGCTTCCAAGGTTCATTCACGTTTTTTTTTCTTCAGTAAGCCACCGTACCTAGCGTCAATTTCGTATCCAACTGAAACCGTATCATCGGCATGTTCTTTGTACATGCCCGTATGACAGTTAGATGCTTTGAATTATCACTTGTCGCACACATGGTTTTGTAAAGATCTTGCTGCCATGTCGTCATAAATCTTGTAAAGTCATTTAGGGTCATTGTGGCTTGACTACAGACCGGGAACTGTCGATCATGTTGGCATCAGACGATGGAAGTGTGGCCGAAAACTAAAAAAAAAAAAAAATAATAAGAGGCGGCTGACTCACCTGGTATATGGGCTATCAAGCTGATAATTTCAGTAAATCAAAAGTTGCACATTGTACTGTTTGGTGTATTCTTTGGAATACACGGTAAGACAGAGTTAGCCTTCGCTGCTCTTTGCTTAACTTATTTCTTCCCTTTTTTCTCAAACACTAACAGTGATTTCTTACCTTTTCTTTTATTTGCGCACCTTGTTCATTCTGTTTAAAAGTTTGTTGTAGATATAACTTCCATGATCAACATAGCGGCATCTAGCAGCTAACTGCTGAAGTTCCTCAACATCTCTATGCTCAAGAGGACTTCCTTGCCAATCCAGACACAAGATGTCGCCGCTATCTTCAGCTAACATCTCCATGCTCAAAAGAACTTCTACAACAAACCCTTCCACCAGGCTTCGCTATTGACGCCTACTATCAACTCCTTGAAGATTACTTTTAGTTTTATTTCTAAATTTGGTATTTCATATGTATGTTCCTTTGTTTTCCCCCACCCCCTTCCCTCCTTGGTACCTCTGTGCTTCGTTGTGCGGTCCCCACTTGTGTGTTAGTCTTCAAAGCTTACAGTCGGAGCCTCACTAAGGCTCGTCTCCTGTTCGTGTGAGACATGTTTTAAATATCTACGCCATGATGTGGATTTAAGCTAACGGTCGCCTGGATCACCTACTCTTCAGAAATGAGCTAAGTACTAATCTTAAAAGTTTTTACATGGTTTTAATGGTTTTTAATAAGATTTTATAGACAGTGTGTGGTATTGCTACCAACTACATACTAACCGCCTTCGAGGGACTTTTCTAGTCATGCTCCATCCATCTAAGCTGACTTTCCAACTTGGAAAATTACTGCTTCCTGCACAAATTAATTGGGAATGATTTCTCACACCGTGGGAGATTTATTAAACTTACTGTCTATAAAAACTTAGCTCTTTTCATCCGCGGGATGTTCTGCCCAATTCTACTGTTATCACAACTCTAGAACTTTCTACATCAATTTATCTTTCTACAAGTAAAATCGTCAAGTACTTTCCACCTAAATATGGGAATGCTTGTTCCTCACTGAGGAATTTATGTTGAAAATACTTCTAATCAGCATATAATTTGTCTTCCTTCGTTGGAAATTATCCGCTGCATTCAACTACAATCTATAACGTCAAAACGCAATAAACTTTCCCAATCTAAAATTCAACTAGTGATCTCCACAACTGCAATAACGTTTCGTCTCATAAACTTTCCGTGTTGCAATAGTGAACTTTTCAACAGACTACAGTGCATAACAGTACCAGTTCAACCACCATTCGTTTCGCGTTCAAACGAAAGCAATAAATATGGCCGAGACTTTCTCCTAATCCTCCTATTTCCTCCTCTCAAACTCCTCACTAACATATTATAATAATTGTAAAATTTAGGTTCTTTTCAATGAGCTGACACTCTATAGAAGTGCCCTCCCTTCTCTGTACTGTTTTCCATAAGTAATTTCTGCATAATCTGTGTCTAGTACACACCTTAAATCATATTGTTTTTCCTCTTTTATTAGGGAATTCAATTATTTCTACTCACAAGTGAGTTTTCTAACTTTCCTTTCTCCAGGTTTCACGAAAGGGTAACTGGCCCCATTTTTCTCGAGATCCCTGCTTCAATACACGAAGTTATAGAAACTTCTTCTTAATTCTCTATTTTCTTGTTATAATTTCAAATTTAACATTTGTTCATACTTTAAGATTTCCACATAGGAATTCTCAAAGTGCATACATTGTACCTGATTCTCTGTCATAGCTTTATTTATTTATAATCCTCGTTATAAACTTTAAAGTTTGCTATTTTTAGCACAACTTTTAAAATATTATTCAGATTTGTGCTCGAAGCAAGTTTTAAACTTGCATCCCCTTTAACATCGTTAAAAAATTTACAATTTGCTAGCATTAAGTATCAGACTTTTGTATGTTAAAATTGTTCATTGTTATTAATTGGAATCTTAATCAGCTTTATATGGTTTGTTACGTCAACTCTAAGTATTGTTAAATAAATTAAATTCCATTTTTTCGTTTTATAAATTCCTAGAGAATAACGGTCAGGCAGGTCCTTGTCTTCCCTAACTCTTCCTTGGCTTATGCTCTCTTTAAGAAAATTACTTAAAAAGTAATTAAAGTTTCGCTACTTGTTGCATTTAACTTGAAACTTCAAAAATCTTGATTAAAGCTCTTTTTAGTTTTCATAACTAATTCTAATAAGCCATCGAGGCGAACATAGCTAGCTCAGCAAGCTTCCTGCTCGTCGAGATTTTCTCTATTACTCATGGGTTGTTTTCTAAATTCATAGTTTTCCTCTGGTTTGAACTTTTAATCGGCACTCCGCTGGTTACAAGCTCAACGTATCTTACGTGCAACAGTTGGCATTCTTCCAACTCATCAAGAAGAAATAAAATCCTTACTAAAAGCATTCATATTGCTTCATCGCTTCCCTTTCTGGGAGTATTTGGTTGGTCTAACGGAGATCCAACAGTACCCAAAAGTAAAGTTATCACGGCCAATTCAAATTATTTGCGCCTTTCAAAACCTTCGATTAAACCTGACTCCTTTTTCTCTTTGTCTTGCTAGACTGCCACCCTTCCCCATAGTAGTCAAATATAGGCTTGGAAGGGAAAGCACTATCGTTGCTTGCTTGCAAATAGCCCAAGCTCCAGCCGCATCTCCCGTTAGCTGCGTCCAGGTCCATACCCACTTTAGGTGCTTCACGGGCTTTGCGGTGACACTCGTCACTGAATACTTGCTCAAATTCATTTTGTTTGGTGTTGGACTCTCGTCCTATTTACCCATATTTGTTCCTCAGTCCGAAACCCACTTCCCTTTCCTTCTCTCTTCATCTTCCCTTGGAGGTAGTGATTAACCCTGGCCACAACCTACCCACTGTTTAAATTGAGCGAGTTAGATTTTGGATTTTCTTAATAATAGTTCAAAAAACAGCGTACATTTTGCAATTTTATTGCCAAAATAATCTGTGCAAATAAATGTATTCTAAAATTATCTAAAATACCATGAGAAGGTATTACGCTCATTATGTCATTCAGAATATATTCATAGGTATGTTAAAATATGGCTGTTCTGGTGATAGATATTATTTTCTGGAAAATGGTACCCAAAGTTTACAGTGGAATAAGGTAAAGGAATGTTTTCTGAGTTAAATTACACACAAGAATCCGCCTAATGAACGGTCTACAATTAAGTGGCCTGTGAAAATTATAAAAGGAGAAAAATAGTGTAAACGTAGCTTGTAAAATGGAGAAAATGTGGGTCCATGACCACACGTCACGAGTGATGCAGTATCTCCATTAGCCTGGTCTTACTTATTGCTTGTTTCATCCTGTTTTAACAATTGTGCATTAGGTGAAATTAAATGTATTCATTGACGAAGTTCTTACAGAGCGAACTGCAGATACACGTTAACAAGAACCGGGAAAAGTCGTTCTGTCTTACTGCTCGCACTTCCTGATCAGCAAGTCGGAAATATTTATAAAGTAGAACAAGATATTTACAGTTGTGAGAAATATGAATCGATAAATCACTTCCTTAAAGCGAACCATTTAAGTGTTTCGGGGGAGCAGCGGGACAAACGTCTTCAAGTCGGAACTGTACTTAGGTGTATGTAGAATTTGTCTGATAACCTGTGATAATATTATGTCTATAGTAAAGCTAGGATTGGGGAGGTAGTGGTCATGGCCTTAAGTTAGATACTATCCCAGCATTTTGTCTAGAGAAGAAGTGAGGAAACCACCGCCACCTCCTTTAAAAATCCTAGCTCAATTAGACACACACTTGTACAGCCATCACAATGACACAGGTTATCAGACAGATGCTCCACGCACACACCCAAGTACATGGGGCTAAAAAGATAACGATGTGGCAAGCCCGTGCTAAATAAATCATCATCATCAACAACAGCAACAATTTGGAGAATCAATCTGACTGTATAAATGTAAAACACAGCGTAGTTGGACGCCTGGACAACACTAAGAATCGATAAAATGGCAGGATTTGTGAAGGAAACAGGTACAGTATGGCTGCCTGTGATTGGCTGGTTAAAGTGATTTCACTTCTGACTGCTAGATAGCATTGAAGCGTCAGGTCGGAAGTAACGATGTAACCATAAGCAGAATATAATTGCCGTGGCCTTGATCGCAGTGTTCGCCAATCCAGTCTTTACAAGAAGTCAAGGAGCGAACTCTCTTATCAGAAAGGCCCGGAGGTTCATGCACTATTAAATGAATAAATAAGCATGCAACAATGCACTAATAATTGGTCAAATATGCAACACATTTCAAACGAGTAGTTCCGTGAAGAACTAAATAGCCTATTTTCATATATCCTACTAATATCAATTGCCTCTATCTAAATACACATTGCCAGTTTGATTGCTGTAATAGATTCGTAGATATTGAGAACCGTCTAAATATTTTGGATGGTCACCATGTTGGATTTCTATATTATAGGCCTTAAATTTATGTACTATTACATGAAGTTTATTAAGTAGGTGTTTTATTCAAACTTCAATCGCATGATTAGGACACAAGAAATAAAAGCGGGATTTTAAAATTACGCTCAGCCGCCATCTTGTGGTTATGAAAATAATTTAAATGAATTAGATGCCAGTCGATTAAAATTTGTATAACCATACACCGTATCAAGTTTCACTGCGCTCAGATGGTTAAAGCGCAAGAAACGTCCATTTGAATATTTAAATTTATCGTCACCGCCATGTTGGATTTGTGCTCGCCAGGTTATTGAACGTCCCATAGGTGAACTTATGCTTATAGCCTCTATACACTTACAAAATTTCAGTTTGATTGCTGTAGTAGATTAACAGATATTGAGAACTGTCTAAATATTTCGGATGGTCGCCATGTTAGATTTTAATATATGTAGGCCATATAGTTATGTACTATTAGATGATGATTATTGTATACGTTCATTATGCAAATGTTGATTTTGATCGCATGATTAGAACACAGGAAATAAAAACTTAATTTTCGAAATTCGCACAGCCGCCATCTTGAGGTTATATAAACGCTTGAACTAAATTAGATACCAGTGCATTACAATGTGTATATACATTTGCTGCACCAAGTTTCATTGCGTTAGGAACATTAAATCGCGAGAAAAGTCTAATTTAAACTTTCAACTTCGCTTGGCCGCCATGTTCGTTTTGTAGTTAACCGGTGTTTGAAAGTCTCATAGATGAACTTCCAGCAGTATCCTTTATCTCCGTACAAAATTTAATGATGATACCGGTAATAGTTTTAGAGATATAGAATGCCGGTGGCACTGCAGAAGTGTCCATGCAGCACGCCGGGCGCGCTGGCTTTGCAGCGATGATGCAGAAAGGCTATATCTCTGTCTCTCTCGCTCACTCTCCCGTCTCACTCCCTCCCGTGCTGCCTCCGCTGTGTTGTGGTTGATCGGTCGAACGTCAAACGGTATTCAGAATACTGTAAATATGAAATCAAAATAGAAACAAAACGAAATCAAGTGGGAAAATCAATAATGTGTCTGCAGTTGCAATATCTTCGATGACTTCCATGATACCTTATCAGTATTTCTGACTATTTGAATGCTAAGCATGTAATCTTCAGGTTATTATTATTATTACGATTAGCATATGATGTTATAATTGACAATCGGTTCACAAAATATATAAATGTATATAAGAAAACAAAGAAATGTGATAAAGGCTTCGTCAATGTGGTAGCCTATCACAGACGTACGTCCAGTCTCTCCAACCAAGTGACTGCGTCAGGGATTAAACGATGGAGGTCTTGGATTGATCCAGAGAATGCTCGCCCTTCACAATGTGCATGATGGTTTGCACCTCTGAACCACAGTCAGAAGCAGGAGACTTCAGTCAACCCCACTGGTGGAGAACAGAAGCACCTCTTCTAACACCGCAGCGTATCAGATTGGTCCAGGTGGAGCGAGGGAGATTGAACCCAGCCAGTTTTATAGTTGGATCCCTGATAGAAATGCCAGACGAGTATGATTGAGACCATTCTTCTTTCCATGCCTCCTTAGATCTGAAAGGTAAGGCAGTTAATTCCTTGGCTGTCCTCCAAGCAGGTACCGATATGAAACACAATGTACATGTGTCGTGGTCGACCAGTTTATTTGTTTGTTTGTTTGTTTGTTTGTATTACGTGCGCTAACGATCCCAACTTGAGTCGGCCAGAAGCGGCCAAGAGCTGTCGCAGCGCTGGCAGTCAGGGCAGGCAAGAGAGGCACGAGCCAGCCAACGGCACCGGCGTGCTGTGCAGCTATAGTCTTTCCGTTTGGCCATGATACCCAGAGGATTAAGGGACTTCTCGGAACTCAACTGACGTCACTCACCCTCCCGACCCGCTCGCCGGACCAGCCGGTGGCGAACAATGACTCACCAACTGGCGCTGGCCCACAGCACTAAACCTTTTTAGCCTACTTTTCACATTTTGCAAAAATGAGGAAAAAGTAGACTTATGAGATCGATCCGGGAAAATGTGTGTCTGTCTGTCTGTCTGTCTGGCTGTGTGTGTCCCCCCCCCCCTATCAACTCCTAAACGGCTGCAGCAATCAAAACCAAATTTAGTATGAGTAAAGATGGGCACCGGAATATCTCACGTCCATATTTGAAAATGATGTCAGTGCTACCAACTGCTGAAAAAACGCACTAGAAATTTGAGCTCCATGTTGGATATCTTGCAAGGTAAGCATGGGAGCTATTCCAAAATTGGCACACATGTAGATAATACTATTTCAGTTTAATTTCCAGGAGGCCAACCATGACAGTGTTGCCAAAATAATTTTAAGCCTTCTGATAGGTCCAATGTTTAAATGCATATAACTTCTCCACTATCAATTGGATTTCAACCAAATTTTGTATGTAGTATCTGTACATAAACAGATATGACTGAGCATATTCTTAAGAGCCACCAGGGCTGCCAACTGTAAATAATTGTTCTCTCTATTTTTTTTAAATCCAAATACCAATATATCAGAAAGTATGCTAGCCTACAGCTTTATACTATGCACACGTATATTCTGACATTTTAGATTAATTTGGAGTAACATATATACGTCAATTCTACCAACATGATTATAAGCCTGCTGATAGTACCAATTTTTAAATACATGTAACTTCTATACTATCAGTTGGATTTCAACCAAATTTCGTATGTGCTATGTGTACCATAACAGATATGACTATACGTATTGTTAAGAGCAATCAGGGCTGCCGACTGTTAATTAATGCTGTCTATATTTTTTTACCCTAATATCAATATATCAGACAGTATGTAAGCCAACAGCTTTGCACACGTATAGCACCTGACATTCTAGATTAATTTGGAGTAATTAATACAAGGCAGTGCTGCCAACATGATTCTATGCCTGCTGATATGTCCAATTTTAAAATACGTGTAACTTCTATACTAACAAATGGATTTCATCCAAAATTGGCACAACAAGATATCATAATATTTCAGATTATTTCTGACCAGCACACGCATGGTATTGTTGGCAACATGCTTTTACGCGTGCTAATAGATCCAGTGTCTAACTGCATGTAACGTCCATTGGACTTCAACCAAATTTTGTATTCTGTACCTTAATAGATGGAACTAAGAATATATTCAGTCACCAGGGCTGCCAACTGTAGTGCTCTATTAGGCTACATTATACCAGGTATAGCCTCCGTGGCTTAGGCGGCAGCACGCCGGCCTCTCACCGCTGAGTCCATGGTTCAAATCGCGGTCACTCCATGTGAGATCTGTGCTGGACAAAACGGAGGCAGACAGGTTTTTCTCCGGGTACTCCGGTTTTCCCTGTCAAAATTTCATTCCAGCAACACTCTCCACTATCATTTCATTTCATCTGTCATTCATTTACTCATTGCCCCAGAGGAGTGCGTCAGGCCTCGGCAGCCGGCACAGTTCATATCCTCGCCGCTAGATAGGGGCTTCATTCATTCCATTCCTGACCCGGTCGGAGACTGGAAGCAGGCTGTGGATTTTCATTTTCATTTCATACCAGGTATGTTTTGAACTAATTAGATATTTCGATATTACCAACTTAATTTCGTCATTATTCTAGATAGGTTCATATACTGTAGAATAATCATTGGCATGAAAAGTAGGCTGTATAGTTCTTCACGGAACTTCTTGTTTTATTTCAAGTTTACATTTACAATTTTCAAGTATTTTTAAATTCTACATAGAATTCTAAAGAAAACCAGTCTAAACGCTAGTAAAATGCCTCATAAGCATGGTCTGATGGTCAATTACGGCACGAAATATGACATTGTTCGCCACGGGCCTGTCCGGCAAGTGGGTCGGGAGGGTGTGTGACTTCAGTTGATTTCCGAGAAGTCCCTTAATGCCCTGGGTATCATGGCCAAACGGAAACACAATAGACTAAGCTATCACGCCACTGTTCTACTGCATTCCAAGTCCTTCAATCCTCATTCTTCGGAGGGTGAGGGTATATGGTGTAAATTTGTAGTTTTAATTGTGGTTTTCATTCCTTCATTTCCACTATCATCCAAATCATTAGGAGGAGATGATTTGGATGTTTCGCTCCTGGATACAAGAATCGCCACCAACAGACTCCACAATACCACAGGTTATCACATAAATTCGTCACACATCTAAATATACGGATGTCCAAGCCCTTAAATGGAAGTTACACGGAGTAACCGTGCTCATTAAATCATGCACCATGGCCACGGGGGCAACTGCAGCAAGTCCGGAGAACGTAGGCTCGAATCCCAGCGCTGACAGCGGATATCCTGAGTATGGTTTCCCTCGGGTTTTCCACACTCCCTGCAAGCAAATGCCGGGATAGTACCTTACTTCAAGTCCCGGAGCACCTACCCCATCCCTCTCCCTAATACAGTTACACACACTACCACACTCATCACCTAAATTAAGGTTGTTATTATCCATGTTATCAGATGGTTGGTTGGTTCCTTAGTTTAGGGGCTGCGACAACGCGGTCATGTAGCCCCGTGTACTTTGGGTGTGTGTAGAATTTGTCTGATAACCGGTGTTAATTGTGATGACTGTATTAGTGTGTGTATCTGTTTTTTAATTCAAGTAGGGACTGCAACTTTGAATTTTCAAATAGTTCCTACTTTGGCCGCCAAACGCCACCGTCAACGACTACTAGGCCTAGTTCAGAACTAGCTACTAGACGCCACCGCAGTCGGCTCTTGGCAACGAACGTAGCAACCTAAGAGCGTTGTTTACATTCTTAACCTATCCAATTTAGTTTCACACAGGTGTAATTAGTGGAAAGATCTTTAACATGCCATAAATCTATGACATGGGACCGCCGGCTTTACTTCCCCTCCGAAGGAAGGCATACTGAGGGATTTTAACGCTCTTAAAAAATCCGACGGCTTCGGCCGGGTTTGAACCCGCTATCTTGGGCATAGAAGCTCAGCATGCTACCAACTACGCCACCGAAGCCGCTGAATGTTATCAGAAAAATTAAACACACACCCACAACTACACGGGGTTGAGGACCCAGATATCCAAACAGCCTAAAATGAATTAACAACAAAACCCTTAAACAGAAATAACAACGAAAACCTACTGTAATACCATTGGAGTTGGAAGAAAACAAAAGTTGATCAAGGAAAGTCGACAGGAAAAGTAGGAAGATGGGAGTCCGACATACGTGTTTGGACGCAATAATGGATTCAGCCTAGGCCCGGTGGTCGCCCATTACATGTGAGCCACTGCTGGGCGGGTGGATGGAAGAATAAAGGCTGGTTCACAATATTGGCCCGGGAACGTGAACTTGTACATGCGCGCGCAATCAGCTATCACTTGTCTATAATTAGTTTGTTGACTCTATTGTGTGTATAAAGTGTATGCGCTGATGATTATCGAGTGCATTCACAGGTTATGTTTACATCGCTGGCTACTCCTTCCGTACTGCGCATGTGCAGGTACAACGTTTCTGATTGGCTCCGGGAAGCTCCGAGAACGTCAAACATGAAACTTGACCATGTTTCCCGTTGGCCATCCCGGGCGCGAGATTGCATTTTCTAGTTCACTTTTAGCATTAGAGAGCGATACGGCTTCTTGATTGGCTGTTCTGACAAAACCCGACTGCAGCAAGGGCTGTGATTAGTCAGCGTAGTTAGTCTATAGAATGGAACCTATCAGCGATGTCGTTCCAGGTTTGAACAAAATATGTAGAATTCCCACTGTTTTAACTTCGTATTTTCCTGGTACCTTCATAAATATTGTAATCGCCTAGCAATAGTTGCATGATCATTGTTCCTAGGCCATAAGTGTGTTCATAACTTCTTAGGTCAAGAAGTACGGTGAATGGCAAGCTCATCTTTCGACCCCGTGGTTGCCATTCATACCATTCAGGCCGTCGGAAATGAAATATTTTGAGCCACCTTCCATGTACATACAATCTTGATCGGGAGTGGATGATAAGCTACTTCCGCGTTTGTACAGAGTAAATCAGCTAAACGATGAGAAACATTCTGGTAATTATTCGTCTTGACTTAAGGAGATACGGAAACACTTATGGCATAGGAACAATGATCATGCAACTATTGCTTGGCGCATTACAATTTATACGGGTAGCTAGAAAATAGGGATTTAAAACAGCGGGAGTTCTATATTTTTTTTCAAACCTGGAACGACAGCGCTGATAGGCTCCACCCTATAACTTCGCTGACTAATCACAGCCCTTGCTACAGTCGTGTTTCGTCAGAATAGCCAATTAGGAAGCTGTGTCCTTCTCCAATACTAAGAGTGAACTGGAAATTGCAATCTCGCTTCCTGGGCTACTTTTAGCTTCTCGTTCCCGTTCTCGTTCTCGTTCTCGTTCCCGTTCTCGTTTCCGTTATCGTTGCCGTTCCCGTTCTCGTTCCCGGTCTCGTTCCCGTTCCCGTTCCCGTTCTCGTTCCCGTTCTCGTTCCCGTTCCCGTTCTCGTTCTCATTCCCGGTCTCGTTCCCGTTCCCGTTATCGTTGCCGTTCCCGTTCTCGTTTTCGTTATTGGGTGATTGTGAACCAGCCGTAAAACTCAAGACCTCCTTCAAAGTGTGATTAACGTCAGCTGGAAGAGGATCGCGTGTCATGCTGTATGACCGACCCCTGGGATAATAATAACAAGGCCCGTAGACGACCACATGACGTCTTGTCTGATTACAGGGATCATTGATGGGCTTGACACCCTTTTCACAAGGTAACATAATTCCAGCAGTCACGACATGGACAGGAAGGTTTGAATCCCTTCGTCCCGCCTACCATTCTTGAAATGATTTTCCGTGAATTTTACCATATTTTATCCATTTGTCACTCCAATTGGTTGTTTTTATTGTTGTTGATTGATTTAGGGGCCTTGCGACTTCGTAGTCATATTCGTATTTGTGTGTGCATGTGGTATGTTACTGATAACCTGTGTTATTGTTACGACCCCTTATGACTGTATTAGTGTGTGTATTTTAGTCTTGTGTAGTTCGCGAACGAACTAGTTCGGAAGAGCGGGTCCCACAGACGAGCTAACGAACTCGTTCCCAGATCCCTCGCTTGTTAGTTCGTTCGATCCTTTTCCGCTGACAGACTTGTAACAGCGCGAGAGCGCGGGTCCGCCGTAACTCGTCAGCTCGTCACGTCATCACTCATTGCACAATCACATGCGCTTCGTTCAGTCAGTTCAGTTGATTGAGTGTATCTATTGTTAGTGGCAAGATTGTCAAGTTTTGGCGCGGCGATTGTTCAATGTTGGTTTATAATAATAACTAGAGACGGGAATTTGCCTATTTGCCTATTTTATTCCTATGTTTAGAAACGTAGGCTTTCGAGATATAAATCCGTTTTAGGTTCTTTTAGGCTAGATTTCGTTGGTTTTATTGTGCCTATAAATGCCTATTTCAAGGGTTTGTGCCTATTTGGAGTATAATTGCCTATTTGATGCCTTTTGACTGTATTTTAAATTGTATTATATTGCAGCTGGTGTGTTCGACAGAATTATATTCTCATTTCTCAATATGTGTTTGCCCCACGAACAAGAATGGGAATTCTCGGAAGTCACCAGAAATAGCGCTTGGGAAATTTCCATCAGAAGAAACAAGGAACAATTTGACCTCGAAGCCTTCAGCCCCTCCAACCTCGCAAGACACATGCGAGAACCAATCAACGTCGAATTATGTTGCACAACCCGTATCCCCTACCTCCCTCTCGATGCAAACTGTGTAAGCGTACGCTTTATCTTCACTTCAGATTCAGAACTTTGTGAAATTTATTGCGAAGAAGAAGTGTGTCCGTGGCAATGCCAAAAGATAAATTATCGAAGTCTTACTGGCTGAAGCAGTGGATCACAGGGGATACCAATTTCACTACCGATGGAAGAGTAGTCTTCTGCCAAGCTTGCTGTAAAGAGTTAATTCGTTTGTTTCTTTTATGTTTATGTGATTGAGAAGTACGATCGCATTTCATTGTAGCACTTTTAGGCCTATTAATTTATGTATTGTGAGAAGCAATGCTGTATTAGACATGAACTCTCAATAATTTATATGAAAAATCCACTGCCTGCTTCCAGTCTCCGACCGGGTCAGGAATGGAATGAATGAAGCTCCCATCTAGCGGCGAGTGTACCGGCTGCCAAAGCCTGTCGCACTCCTCTGGGTCAATGATTAAATGAATGACAGATGAAATGAAATGATAGTGGAGAGTGTTGCTGGAATGAAATTGTGACAGGGAAAACCGGAGTACCCGGAGAAAAACCTGTCTGCCTCCGTTTTGTCCAGCACAGATCTCACATGGAGTGACAGGGATTTGAACCACGGACCCAGCGGTGAGAGGCCGGCGTGCTGCCGCCTAAGCCACGGAGGCTCTAATAATTTATATATATAATGTAAATAATCATTTAATTACTGAACGAGGAGTTAGAACGCTGGTGGTCTCTTGTCCCAGAGTGGATGAAAATTAGAAATCGGTATTTTGAACTCTGAATCATTCCCTGTGAAAATAGAGATTTACAACTTAAATACTTTTTTTTTTTTTGAAAAATTCGCGAGTAACTTTCACCAGCGCTATGTGTGGCTCTAGTCTGGGGGAGCGTTAAGCTCCCAGGTTAGGACCGCGAAGCTGCCAACAAGCCTCTAGCATCCCCTCTAGAGTATTGCTAAATTGTGGCAAAAAGTAAGGTTATGGGCGAATGCCACAATTTCAAATTAAGCGGGTTTCTAATTTTCAACGAGGATTGCAGGCTTGTGGGAACACATCATGCAGGATCTATTGCAGGCAACAGAAAATAGGAGTGGAATCCCCCTGGTGGAGTCATGTAGGATTGTTGAAGTAGTCAGGGGAAGTTTGGAAGGAACCTCTGGGAAGATAGCTGCTGTCAGGGAAAAGTTTGATAGGGTCCTGCAGAGGAATCCAGGATGGGAAGCAGTGGTAAAGGTAGCCAGTGTGCTACGAGGTGAGGTAGATGAAGCAATTGACCTAAAACCAGATGCAGTGGCTTCGTTAAAGTTTTGCCCAATCACTTCATGTGATGTTGAGAGATCTTTCTCTCAATATAAAAACATTCTTCATGACAGGAGAACAAACTTATTACAAGAAAACATTGAAAATTTGCTCGTTGTTAATTCTTATTATAGTAATTAAATATGTTATTAAACTATAAGAAATATTTTCATGCCTATTTTGTTGCCTATTTTACACGTTAGTGCCTATTTTCATGCCTATTTTGGCTATTTTAAGAGCCTATATGCCTGCCTATTTTAACTGTTTTAGTGCCTATAGTCTAATTCTCGTCTCTAATAATAACAGTATAACACACTACTAGACTAGTGCTAACACGCTAATATATAATAACTACCTTATATTTGTAATGTAATACAGTGGCGGTTCATAAATTGAAGTTACAGATATTTAACTGATTTAGATATGGGGATAATTCCACAGTTTTATTTAACTCAGTCATTTTGGATTATTTGAAAATATGTCCAATTATTTAGAAAATCGGCGAACTGGATTAACATTACCATTTTAATGAACTGGTTGATATTTATTTTTCTCGATACGTGGTGATACAACTACTTTTACCTGTTTTTAAGAAATGAACATTATGACGATGATTCACAAAGAAAAGCGAAATTCTATGGACAAAAACTCTGAACTAAAAAACCTATTCCTCCCATTCATGCCATAAAGATAATGTACTGAACGGTTTCAGAGCAGCCAAATAATGAATATCACGAAGCAAGTAAGAAATGAAGCGAAAATTGCGGGGGGGGGGGTACGTCTTATCATCACCTAGTGACGAGTAGAAAATGGAATCGGATGGTGAGGCGCCGATCGATATACGCGAAAAATGATGATGATAATTGTTGTTTTAAGGGGCCTAACATCTAGGTTATTGGCCCCACGCAAGAAAAAAAAAATAAAGAGAATAATGAATGTATGCTTCTACGAACACATCGTCCATACTGTTATTCTTTTAGGTACGGTACCGGTATTTAATTAATGATAAACAAATGACGACTTTTGGCTTTATAAACAATAGAAAGAGAAGTTTTCTCAGAAGGAAAGACATGGACCCTAATTAAAAGGATTGCCAACAATAGAGTGAGATGGAAGAAGTTTGTAGCTGCCCTATGTTCCTACAAGGAATAACAGGAAATAAGGAAGGAATAAGGAATTTCACTAATGTTTCAATACTCATATTTTTGTATTTTTTATCTTCGAATATTAAAATGTAAAACACATTACTGCACACGCAAGATGTCAATATCTAATAGACGAACTGCACGTGCAGCGAGCATACTAACTGTTACAGTATTGCTTGAAACGAGAGCAATGTGAATGAGCAATCAGTGGTGACAGACTGCTCTAACAAACAAAGAGCGCGTGCAGTGGCAGTAGCAAGGCGAGCGAACGATCTGTCTTCGAGATGAGAGCTAACGAACTAAAAGAGAGTTGCGAACTAGTTCGCTAAGGAGTTGCGAACTAAACTGATCGCTCCCAGCCGCGAACTATTATGCGCAAGACTAGTGTATTTGTAATGCAGATGAGGATTGGGAAGGACGCAACCGTGGCTTTAAGTTAGGAACCATCCTGCCATTTTCCGTGAGTGGAAGTGGGAAACCACGGAAAACCACTTCCAAGATGTCTGGGATGGGAATCAAACCCACTAGTTCCAGCCCTCACACTAGAATTAAAATGTATTGACAAAGCCGGGAATTGAAGCCAGACCGCCGGGCCGTCAACCAAGAATGCTAGCCACTACACCACAACGTGGTGCCAGCACACCAGTGTCCCGGACGTGGTTTATGAGCACTCTTCACGCTTGTTTTTTATTTTTTATGTGCCCACCCACGTAACTGTGATTTCTTTTCGGAGAGCGCTGAATTCATTCATGCACAAATTTGCAGAGTTATGATCGCTGATGAATTTTTAAATATCACAACAAAATTATGAGAAATTTTAATTGAGATGAGGATTGGGAAGAAGGCGGACATGGCCTTAAGTAAAGAACCATGTCAGCATTCCCATCTCAGCCACCTTAGAACTGCTTTTCTGTGGTCTCCCATTTTTACTCCAGGCAAATCTTCAAACATTTCAACATTTTGTTTTTGTGCCATATTAATTTACGAACTTTTAGTTTGTTTTCATATCTCATTCCTGAGGCTTCTTTCCTTATTCGAGTACTTTCCCACAATCTCTATCAGACGATAGATACAAACTTAGGTCCGAGACAATCTGTTTAACATATTCTAACCTTGGTCTACCCCTACAGTTCTTGTCCTCGACCCTTCCTTCCATAACTAACTTTGCTATTCCTGGATGTCTTAGTATGTGTCCTACCAACCTATCTCTTCTCTTCATTAGCAGTCGCCAGAAACATCTCTCCTCTCCCACTCGTCTTAATACCTCTTTATATGTTACCCTATCTACCCATCTGAGCTTCATCATTCTCCTGTAACACCACATTTCAAACGCTTCAATTCTCCTCTTTTCTGCTGCTCCAACAGTCCAAGTTTCACGCTCCCGACAAAGGCTTTCATAAATGACTTACTAATGCTGTTGTTGTTGTTGTTTTAAGGGGCGTAACAGCAAGGTAATCTACCCCTGACTTCCTAATGCCTAAATATATATTTGATGTCAACAGATTTCTTTAGAAATTAAGGGGCACATGACCTCATAGTTCCACCCCCTAAACAACAATAACTAACTATTGTTTTATAAATGCTTTCTTTGCCTGAGGCAACCTACTCTTTATATCCTCTTTGCTCGTCCATCATTGGTTATTTTGCTTCCTAAGTAGCAGAAGTCTCCTACTTCACATAGGACTTTGTCTTGCGTCAGAAGCAAGAGGAAGGGGACATGGAATAACAGTAAAATGGAGGCTAGCGCTTCAAATGGTAGAAGAAGAATCCCACCTATGTTCCAAAAAAACTGGAGAAAAATAATTATAAATTCTCACTAAAAAGGGCACATCAGTTTATTTTAACACGTCCGTTTCTCATAATTTACTTTAGTTTTATACTGCCAGATGGACGTGTTCATGAAGTCCTGTTAAAATGCAGCAATTTTAACAGGACTTCATTAAAATTCAAAGATGCAGTACATGTCGAGGTAAGGAGAGAGACCTGAAGAAGCGTATAAAATTATATTTAATCCATGTCATTCCTTCCAGGTTTTAAATGTGGGTAGATACGTGTTATCCCCCACGCAATTTAATCGGGCACAATAACGAGTTTTTTTACTGGAAAATTATTTATTGACTTATTATTTTATTTATTTAAGCGTAAATTCCCGTACAGGAGAGCGATTAAACTCGATAACATGATGTCATTTGGAGGTGTGTCTCCTCCGCTCCTCCCAAAATCTCTCATTCTCGCGGAATGCTCCCTCTACCACTTTTTCCCAGAATGTCGTAATGATCTTGGTTCGAACTTAACATTCGCGATTTTCGTCTGGCACTCAGTTCGGTCTTCGAAATGTTGTATACTGATAACTTGTAAGTCTCTCTGTACCTCTTTAAGCCATTCTGTGCCGCATTTGCTCTGTGTTATGATACAGAGTAGTTTCTTGGGCAATCTGGAGGTGTCCATCCTGTGGATGTGAGTGTAAAATTTGGCTCTGCGGTTTCTTATTTCGTCTGTTTAATCACTTATTATTATTATTATTATTATTATTATTATTATTATTACTTCTTCTTCTTGTTCTTCTTCTTTCGGATGGTCCAGCTAAGGACCAGGACGTTCAACGTTTCAGCTTGGCGAGGGACTTGATGTTTGCCCAAAATTAGCGCATTCTCTGGCTATGTTTCACCTTTCTTTCTTTTGTCCACACGGTGCCGGTTTTCTTACAGGGTGGTCAGTCGTGAAACCTCTTCTGTTTAAGTGTCTTTCTGAGATGTGATCGGTTTCTAACATTACTTCCCATTATCTTCAGTTTTCGATGTCTTTGTTAACTTCTGTTGGCCACGGTGTCACGATCTTTCTATTCTCCCAGTAGCTGAGAAGCCGGTTGGTTAGTCTTGCTGGGTTCATCCTGGAGACATGTCCGTAGAAATCCAGGCGTATCTTGCTAGCCACATCTGTGATTTTCTCTGTATAGCTGTACAGCTCCTGATTTGGTCTTCTGTACTCGTCATCTATTTTGACTGGTCCAAGTATCTTTTCAGGAGTTTCCTCTCCTGGATCTCCAGTTTGTCCATCAAACCTATCCTGTTCAGTACAAAGCACTGTGTAGCATACAGGGCTTCTGGGCGCATGACTGCGGAGTAGTGTTTCAATTTGGTGTTGCGAGAGAGACACTTCTTGTTAAAACATTCTTGGTCGGTTGATATGCCAGTTCTAGCTTGTTCATCCGGGTTGATAGTGCTGTCTCTTCCGCTAGATTCGGTTCCAAACATTCTACATGTACTTGAATCTGTTAACTCTCCCAATTTGACCCTGTTCCAACTGTAGTTTACTGGGAGTTTGTGAAATATTTCGCCTTTTTTAGTGACAGCTGCAATCCCACTTTGGCAGCCTGGTGTTGGAGTGTGTTGAGTTGTTTCACTGCTTCTTCTACTGAACTTACCAGAAGTGCCAGGTCATCTGCGAATGCTAAACAGTCTACAAGTACACCCTTTCGTTTATGTCCCAGGTACTGTAAATCCCCGTCGGTACATTTTGTCTCCCATTTCTTTTCTGCACTCTCTGATGACCTTGTCCATTTAATATTTATTTATTTATTTATTTATTTATTTACTAGCATTACCCGTCGCGGCTTCGTCCGCGAATATACTAGTTGTCAAGAGTACACTTAGCAAAATCTCAATCATGAATGCTATGACTGATTTATTCTTGGTATGAATAATCGGACTTTATCAATTCAGCTACTGGTGCAGTGGTTAGGGGTTTGTCATTCCTCCATAGGTATTTCAGAGGGAAGTTAGTTTTCTGGGAATATCACAGACACTGTTAATTTAAGGGCCTTTAAATGTGGGTTTCGGAGACCCTTTATAGTCGGGTGAAAAAGACCTTTCGTACCACACTCACACGTGAAAATTGCGTGAAAAAAATCTAGAGTGCCCCTTGACCCTCTTAAGCGCATTATACTGTATGTATTGATGAATTTTACAGCTTAATTTGGTTCAGTGATAACCTTATAACCGTCTGGAAACGTTCACAGTAATGTAATAATTGGAATTGCATTGCGTCCTACAGAAATAGATGGACCTGCGAGATTCTGTTACCATGGTTACTGTGCTGCATTCTTTCATTATTTCATTGTAAATATCCATGTTTTAAGGTATTTATTTAATTGTGAGGCATTTAAAGAGTAAGTGAGTGCGTTTCGCTGACGCATTGGGTTGTGCTGAAACTGTAGGTACCCCATATGTGTAGGTTGGTGTTATGGGACCTTATTTTCGGTACAAAACTGGAACCACCTTAGTCATTCTGTACACGAGATTTTTATTTTTTTTATCAGCCCCGTACTTCTTCATCCTGTCGGATCGCAGTCTTCTTTCTTCGTCTGAAATCACCCTTTCTACTATTCGTTTATTAATCGTTGCTTGCTTGCTTGAGTCTTCAGTCTTTTGACTGGTTTGATGCAGCGCTCCATGCCTCCCTGTCCTGAGCTAATCGTTTCATCTCTACATAGCTCCGACACCCTACATCGGAGGCAATCTGTTTAACATATTCTAACCTTGGTCTACCCCTACTGTTTTTGTCCTCGACCCTTCCTTCCATAACTAAGCTTGCTATTCCTGGGTGTCTTAGTTTGTGTCCTACCAACCTATCTCTTCTCTTTATTAGCAGTCGCCAGAAACATCTCTCCTCTCCCACTCGTCTTAATACCTCTTTGTTTGTAACCCTATCTACCCATCTGATCTTCATCATTCTCCTGTAACACCACATTTCAAATGCTTCAATTCTCCTCTTTTCTGCTGCACCAATAGTCCAAGTTTCACTTCCATAGAGTGCCACGCTCCAGACAAAGGCTTTCAAAAATGACTTCCTAATACCTAAATCTATATTCGATGTCAGCAGATTCCTCTTTTGTAGAAATGCTTTCTTTGCCTGAGCCAACCTACTTTTAATATCCTCTTTGCTTCGTCCATCACTGGTTATTCTGCTTCCTAAGTAACAGAAGTCTACTACTTCCTTCAGCTTTTCACCTGCCAATTGATCTCCATAGAGGTTTCTGATTTATTTCGGCTGCATTCCAGTATTTTTGTTTTACATTTATTTATTTTCATCATGAATTCTTTCCGTAAGACGGAGTCCATACCATTCAAAAACTCATTCAAATCCTCAGGCTTGTCGGCCAAGATGACGATGTCATCAGCAAATCTCAGAGTTGAAATTAATTCTCCTTGAATCTTCACTCCCACTTTAAATTTTTCTCTAATTTCCTTCATTGCTTGTTCAATGTAAAGATTGAAAAGTATGGGTGATAAGTTGCAGCCTTGCCTTACACCTTTCTGAATACCAGCTTCTCTCTCATGTCCTTCAACTCGAATGACTGCTGTCTGATTTCTGTACGGATTGTATAGCACCCTCCTATCCCTGTACTTTATTCCAATTGATTTCAAAATGTCAAACAATTTAGTCCAATCAACGTTATCAAAAGCCTTTTCTAAGTCTACAAAAGCCATGAACGTTCTCTTATCTTTCCTTATTCTACCTTCTAAAATCAGCCTAAGACTTAGTACAGCTTCCCTTGTTCCTACATTTCTCCTGAAACCAAACTGGTCTTCACCCAACTCCGTTTCTATCTGGCTTTCAATCCTCTTGTAAATTATTCTAGACAGGATCTTTGAACCATGAGTAATCAAGCTGATTGTACGGTAATCTTCACATCTGTCAGCTCCCACTTTCTTTGGTATAGGGATGATTACATTCTTCTTGAAATCAGGGGGTACCTCACCTCTCTCATAAATCCTACACACCAAGTGAAATAACCTGATCAGACCTTCATCTCCTATGCAGCGTAGCAACTCAATCGGTATATCATCTATGCCTGGTGCTTTGTTCCTGCTTAAGTCTTCCAAAGCTCTATCAAATTCTGATCTCAATATTAAATCTCCTTTCGCATCCTCATCAATTTCCTCCTCCCTTTCCATTACATGATTCTCTATCTCCTTTCCCTTATACAAACTCTCTATGTAAGCTTTCCATCTCTCAACCTTTTCTTCCCTATCTGTTAGAGGCTTTCCATTTGTGTCCTTAATATTACAGCACTTAGTCTTCTTTTCCCCAAAAGTATTCTTAATCCTTCGATAAGCTGTGTCTACTTTTCCTAATTTCAGACAATTTTCTATACCTGCACATTTCTCTTTCAACCATTCTTCTTTCGCTTCCTTGCACTTCTTGTTAACCTCATTTCTCAGACGTCTGTATTCTGCTTTCCCCTTTTCATCTCTTAGATTCTTGTGTTTCCGCCTTTCATCCATCAATTCTAGTATATCCTGAGTGATCCACGGTTTTCTACCTATTCTTTCTTTCCTACCAATGTTTTCTTCTGCGGATTTTGTTATTTCATTCTTCAAAAGTGCCCATTCGTCTGCAATTGAAGTTTGTTTAGGGTTTTTCATTAGTCCTTCCTTTATACTCTTCTTGAATCTTTCGTTTACATCCTTCTCTTTCAGTCTGTCTATTGCCCACCTTTTTGGCTTTTGACTTTTCTTCAGTTTCTTCAACTTTAATCTGCATTTCATTACAACCAGATTGTGATCAGAGTTTATGTCAGCACCAGGATATGTTTTACAATCCAAAATCTGGTTTCGAAACCTCTGCTTGACCATAATGAGGTCGATTTGGTAACGCCCTGTATCTCCTGGTCTCATCCATGTGTATATTCTTCTATTGTGGTTATTGAATAAGGTGTTAGCTATGACCAATTCATGCTCGGTGCAGAATTCCACCAGCCTGCTTCCTCGATCATTCCTTTCACCTAATCCGAAATCTCCTACTATCTTCCCTTCTCTCCCTTTTCCTACCACAGCATTCCAATCTCCCATTACTATAACATTTTCATCACCCTTGATATACCTCAGAATTTCGTCTATTTCTTCGTAGACCTTTTCAACATCCTCATCATCAGCTTGACTGGTAGGCATATAGACTTGTACCACTGTAGTGCAGGTAGGTTTTGTATTGATTTTTGCTACAATAATCCGTTCACTATATTGCTCATAATATTCCACCCGCTGTCCAAGTTTCCTACTCAATATGAGGCCAACCCCTGCTTGGCCATTGTTTGATTTAGTGCTAATGACCCTATAGTCTCCTGACCAAAAGTCCTGTTCTTCCTGCCAGCGCATTTCACTAATCCCAACCAAATCCAACCTCAACCTATCCATTTCCCTTTCTAAGTTTTCTAACCTTCCACTTCCTAGCAGACTTCTAACATTCCACGCTCCGATCCGTAGAATGTCAGATTTCCTCTTTGTCACTTCTGTGATGTTAACCCCCTCTCGAGTAGTCCCCACCCGGAGATCCGAACGGGGGACTAGTTTACCTCCGGATTGAAATTTTACAAGGGAGGAGGCCATCATCACATGTAATTATGCATAGAGAGGTGCATATCCTCGGGAATAGCATACGGCTGTAGTTTCCCGTTGCTTTCAGCCGTGCAGCAGGACGCAGTGTAGCCATTATTGGCTTATATTATCAATATCTTAACCGTCTATAAGACTAGTAAAGAATTGATTTATTCTGAAAGGCTGCTACTCCCTTTCAGAATAAGTAAAGAGCAATTCTATCGTACTGTTCCAAAATGTTTCTATTAATTTCGTACTGATTCTGCTTCCCAGTGTCCTGATTAAATGATATGCGTGTTTTTCTCATTTTGCTCAGTACCAGTTCCATCTCCTTGTAGACTGTTTCTTCTCTTCGGTCGTTTGGGCCACGGTGCTTGTTGTCTGCCACTTGTGGTGTTCTTGGTGGGTTGTTTGGCGGCTGCCTTGTTGCTGGAATCTTTCATGTTCTTGCTGAACTCTATCTTACGTTCCTCGGACCATTTCCTGGGCGCGTTGTGGTGAACTTCTGTAATGGATGTGAGCAAAGGGCCGGTAGCGACTCTTGACATTTATTGAGTCTTGCTGAATATTAAGTTCAGCCAGATCCTTCTCAATTTGTTTGATCCACAAGGACCCAGCGGCTTTACCCTTCTTGGCTACCTTGAAGATCTTATAAGTGAACCTTGGTGTTCTATTCTGTACAGGTGGTCGTAAAAAGCCAGACGTGTCCTTCTGATGGCATCGGTGAGGTGTTCCTGGTGTTTGGACCATTGTCTTCCATCTGGCAATAACCTTGGTCCCACTATTTTCTGTAAGAATTTCCTTTCCTATACCTCGAGAGCCCTTAGGGGGGTCTTCTTAGTTAGAAACAGGCACTGAGCAGCTTCTTCTTCCTTCTTTCTTCGTTTTGCCCACTTAGGGCGGGCGCTTGAACTTGTTGACTCTGGTTGAAGGTTGTTTCCTCTTCTTCTCCTCCCAAAATCTCCTCATGAACTCGCTATGGCTCTTCTTACGTTCCTCCCTCCATCTTTTTACAGTGGTCTTTTTTAGCTTTTTCGGTGAAAGAGTGATTTGTAACTCGGGTTCCAAAAGTCTTGCGATTCTTGATGCTATCTTCTGTAATGTTTATTTCCTTTAAGTCCTGTTTGATTTCTTCTAACCAACTGATTTTTTCCTTCTTTGAATTAATTATATCAAGCAGTTTATATTTGCATGTCTGGTGTTGTCCATTCGGCAGATGTGACCATAGAACTTCAGTCGTCTCTCACGCACGGTATCAGAGAACTTATTGATTACTGTGTACAAGTCTGTGGTTTTCCTTTAAATCCATATACCATTAACATAAACGTGGCCATATATTTTACGTTCCTGGATTTCGATTTCACCAATTTGAGAGTGGCCCCCTAGAGATATAGTACAATGCTTCCGTAAGAACAACTTCATTATTTATTTATTGGTGTACATTTTATGATCTTTATTGGACAAATTAGTCAATTCTATACATGTCCATCCTCGTGATATTGTTTTTCTATGCATGTTGTGGCCGTTCTTCTTTCTATTAGGGACAGATGACCTCTCTGTTCCGCCCCTTAAGGGGGCTCATACACCGTCGGTTGTCAAAATTAAAGTTTTTTAACGTTTAAATGAAAGACAATGCCTTTCTCAATATATCTGTTAAGTTTTATCACTAAATTCAGCGTTTTGGCAGAGACCATGCGCCTATCTCTCAATGGAGTGTTTAATATTCAAAGCTGTTTACCCGAAAGGTTGCTTTTTTGGTAGGAAAAACACAATATCTCGTGAACTGTGTGATGAAACTGGATGAAACTCGGCAGATACATTCCAACATATGATCTCTCGAGGATGAACCTCATTCATGAAATTATCTTAAAATATAATTGAGATATACTTGGAAAAATTAACCAAAAAAACTGTTCATTTTTTTGAAAGACAAATTTAATTTTTTTTTTTTATATACTATTTGCAATATAACATTCATGGTGATTCATGCCCGCTATTTATGCGTTTACTTTACACGAAAAAAAATCATTCCATTCAGACTGGTATTTCTTGTTAAATCGTGCTGTTTGTGATTCATGGAGTTTAAAAAATCACGAAAATGATCCTTTCAATGAATCACGAAATGCTTTATATACTGTTCCTCTCTCTAAATTAGATGAAAGCTCTATGTATTTACTAACACTATGTTACATATTAGTAAAGCTATGATATGATTCGTAACTGTATGCGAAAATTCACACTGACGATTCATGAGCCCCCTTAAAACAACAATAACTAATTTCTTTCTAGTTTATTTTGTTTGCGTTCTCTTGGTGATTTATTGTGCTTTAGTCAATGTGTTTATTCCACTGCGCCAAGTTGGCTTTACGTGAAGGTTACATGTTATTATTTCTCCCAAATATTTAAATTTACAATTAATTTACTCTACTTCATTTTAAATACTAATTATATAAATTTCATTGCAGCTGAAAAGCCATCACTGTAGTTACAGAATTGTAAAATAACCATAATACTGTGTACCCTAACATGGCATGATTATTCTCTGCTCTTGTCATTGCAACAGTCACTGAGTGTTTTGTTCTTTGTTTGCACCCCATAATGTGATAATATTCACATTTGTGGTCACACAATACACATGTACATTGATCATTTGCGTGTTGGAATTATTTGGTTGTGCATAACTTATGATGATAACCGTGTATGGCGAGCCTAATAGTGGCATGCCTCTGCGTTTGGTCTGCTTTTGTCAAAATTCAGAGCATCAGTTCCAAAAAATTCTTCAATGATTTCTTTTTACTTTCATTTTCGTCACTGTATTGTGCTAGCCACGGGTGTTGGGGTTGCGCGCCTGCCTCTCATCCGGAGGTCCCAGGGATTTTAGAAACTGACGTGAGGGCTGTAACGGGGTGCACTCAGCCTCGTGAGGACAATTGAGTAGCTGTCTGACAGTGAGGCAGCGCCCTGGTCACAAAAACAAAGATTAACGGCAGAGGGGACCCGGCGCGCTGACCACCCCAATATCTGCAGGCCAAATGGATGGGCAGCGGTCGCTTGGTATGCCTAGGCCCTTCATGCGCTGTAGTACAAGGGTATGGGGGTTATCACTGTATTGTGGTAGCTTTAGCTGAATCCTTAAGTCCTCCAGGAAGAAACTTTCTCTGGAAAGGGCGTATATCATCCTATTTGGGGCGTAATTCCCTGCTCCGAGAGCTCTTTTCTAAAGTCTTGGCAATTCTCTCCATATTTCTGATGGTTTATTTGTCCCAGATGAGGGAGATCCCAAATGGAGCAGTTCATTGCTGTTGACAGGTCAAGGGATGTTGAGTAGCATTCGTGGCTGCTGCTGTTGTTCTTCAATATGACTACTGAATCACGAACTTGTAGTTTGTAGTGTTATACCTAAATATTTTAATTTCTTAACGATTTCAAGTGATCTTGTTTTTAGTGTTAGTGTGTCCCTATCGGATGCTCTGCCTCCTTTTCTGAAGGTCATTTGTTTGGTTTTATCAAGATTTATTTTCATCAGCCCATTCTCATATTATAAGATATGCAAATGTTTCCAAGTAGAAGCCGAGAAACTTTTCATAAAATCTTTAACAAGATGTTCAGTAAAGAACATAGTCTATAGCCTACTTCCTCCTAAATGCATGGGTATTGATATAACTCTTTGTCCTTTTCAAGGAGTTGGTTGTAGAAGCTTGTTGAAATACAATGTGCTATATGGATATTCAACATTAATATGATGTGCCCTTTGCTAGTGCTACCTCTGTAAAAAAATTCATTCAATTCGGTTTCACCGTGTTTAAATTTACAGTATATGGGGAATCGATTTGCAAACATACATGGCCGCTGTCTGCAAACTATTGGGCTGATGACCTTGTAGTTCAGTCAAAAGATGCTTCCCACAAGAAGGTATGTTGTTGCAAAATTTCGTAGAGATCAAATGATTAGGTTGGTCGTAATTTGATTTAAGCTTTTAAGATTTGGGTGGCCGCCATTCCTTTTCCGTCAAGATGGCGGCGATATAAAACATGACACTGAGGTGCCCTTTGCTAGTGCTACCTCTGTACCAAATGTCGTTAAATTCCGTTTTACCGTGTTTGAATCGATAGGGGAATCGATTTGCACACATACATGGCCGCCATATGCAAATTAATGAACTGATGACCTTGTAGCTTGGTCAAAAAACGCTTCTCAAATAAAAATATGTTGTTGCATAATTTGGTAGAGATCAGATGATTAGGTTGGTCGTAATTTTATTTAAGCATTTTACATTTGGGTGGCCACCATTACGTTTCCTTCAACATGGCGGCGACAAAAAACATGATACTGAGGTGGCCTTTGCTAGTGCTACCTGTGTACCAAATTTCGTTCAATTCAGTTTCACCGTGTTTGAAAAGATGGGGGGAATCGATTTGCACACATACATGGCCGCCATCCACAAATTATTGAGCTGATGACCTTGTAGTTTGGTCGAAAGATTCTTTATACATACAAGTAAATGTTGCAAAATTTGGTAGCGATCAGATGATTAGGTTGGTCGTAATTTGATATAAGCTTTTAACATTTCGGTGGCCGCCATTACGTTTTTGTCAAGATGGCGGCGATAGAAAACATGATACTAGAGTGCCCTTTGCAGGCGCTACCTCTGTGCCAAATTTCGTTCAATTCGGTTTCACCGTGTTTGAATAGATAGGGGGGAATCGATTTGCACGTATACATGGCCGCCATCCGCAAAGTATTAGGCTGATGACCTTGTAGCTTGGTCAAAAGATTCTTCATACATAATGATATAATGTTGCAAAATTTGGTAGAGTCCAGATGATTAGATTGGTCGTAATTTGATTTAAGCTTTTAACATTTGGGTGTTCGCCATTACGTTTTCGTCAAGATGGCGGCGATATAAAACATGACACTGAGGTGTCCTTTGTTAGTGCTACCTCTGTACCAAATTTGGTTCAATTCGGTGTCAACGTGTTTGAATTGATAGGGGGAATCGATTTGCTCACATACATGGCCGCCATCTACAAACTATTGGTCAGATAACATTGTAGTTGAGTCAAAGGACGCTCGCCATATAAGTATATGTTCTTGCAAAATTTAGTGGAGATCAGATGATTAGGTTAGTCGTAATTTTATTTTTTCAACATTTAGGTGGCCGCCATTACGTTTCCGTCAAGATGGCGGCGATATAAAACATGACACTGAGGTGCCCTTTGATAGTTCTACCTATGTCCCAAATTTCGTTCAATTCGGTTTAACCGTGTTCGAATTGATAGGGGGGACAGACATTCAGAGCACACATACACACTCACACACAGACTCACACACAATTTTTTTCCCTGTGTAGATCTCATAAGTCTACTTTCATTGTTTGCAAAAATCGAAAGTAGGCTAAAAATGCGGGTTAATGAGGCGTTATTTAATTGTGGTCTTGTTTGAGGTTAAAAAGTGCTCGAACCGGCCATGACCTTGCATTGTGGATGGAGTAAGCAAACAAGGTTTTGGGGAACAAGGCCTGGACACTCCGTTATGGGAATTATTTTCAAATTAACCCGTGTCCTTTACTGACGTCAGTTTGTTCGGAGAATGAAGAGCTCAATGTTTAATGGCGTGATCTCTATGCACTGAACGATTCATATGACGTACATATCGACCATGGACTAGGTGCTCGTCAATAATAGTAAGGACAGTGACATTGGATGTCAAATATTACTCTTGGTCTAGTTTAATAGAGATGTTCATGTTCTAGGGCACGAATCCTTCAACGGTAACTGAATGGGTGTTGATTATTATTTAAAGAGGCGTAACATTGAGGTTATCTTCCCCTAATGTTAATAATGATAATGAAAGTGATTACGTAACCCCAATGCTGCCGGATTAAATCTTGAACGTTACTCTCAAAAATATAATTAAGCAATGAAAAATTCACCTTTATTTTCACCTCATTTTCTGATAGGCTACACACTACTGAAAAGTATAATTCTTACATAAATACTGACTAATTATTAAATCGCTTTTCCTCCCAGTTCGGCCTCGCCCATGGACTCTGCGAGGGATCATTCCTCTACCGTCACAAGGACGGTGTCTGGGAGGCTTAAATGATAATAACTTTAGGGGCTACGACATCGCGGCCATAGCCTATAGCCCTGTTTATTTGGATGTGTGTGAGTGTGGAGGTGAATTTCAACGGGGAAAGAAAAATGTTTCAAATTCACTTAAATTGCCAAAAGTCCCATCATCATATATATTATTTCAGTAGTATAGATCCCTCCTGCGGCGCTCACAAGCGACCGATCGTGACAAATGAGCATTCAAATGAAAGAGAATAGACATTAGTAGTGACAAATTACACTCTAATTTCATAAATATCTATAATTTATTTTAGAAATGTATGAAGTGTTCGATTTGCGCATACTGTTGCTGTAGGAAAATACGATCCGTAATTGCTGTCCACTTCACATTTTGGCCGCTGTGACGCCTGTTTCATGTCATTTTAACATTCTGAGGTATTTCCTTTATCGTTTTGTATGGATTTCAGAAACAGTAAATCAAAGGAATGAGTACTCAAATCGTATAATTTCATAAATATCGAATAACCGGTGAGTGTTATGATGATCCAATTTTCAATGATTGCCTTCTTGAGTTAGGGAACGTAGAACTTGGAATTCTAACTGAAAAGCAAATAGTGTTCTAGCCTATAATCATTTGGTTGAAATAAAAACATAACAACCTTTCTCCTTAAGTGTCTCATTATAACCCTATTGGGGAAAGTGTGGTGTATGAAAATGCGAAATTTCTCGCACGGGTCCACTAGTCTTCTTATCATTCCGAAAACATTTTACTCATCCCTGGCCTAAGGGTGGGTCGTATCAAAAATTATTTCAGACAAAAGATCAAGGTGATGTTTAGAGTAGTGTTATGGTTTGAATTAAGGGGTAGGATGGTTTTACTGGTTTTGTGGGAAAGAGGCGGTTCCCCCGGATAGTGGTTGAGACGTTGGAGTCGACTCCACTCCGGCGCCTCTACCATTTTTGTTACGGTTTGAATGACCTTAACAATGTGTTTGGTGAGGCTGGCCAGAGGGCTGCGCTGAGCCGTTTCAGAAGGACCGTAACAGGATCTTAGGGGGGAGGGGAGATGTTAGGGGATCTATGAGGACGTCTAGGGATGAGTGATGGTAAAGGGGGTGTGGAGTGACTTTAGGAGGGGCACTTACCCTGGGGTTTAGCATGCTTGTCACCTGCTGACGCAGCGACAGGTGGGCTCACGTGCGTTCTTCTTAACACCAGCTTGCCACGGTGGGCGAGTGGATAGCGTGTCGGTCTACTAACCCCAAGATAGGAGGTTCGCTCCTGGCCGTGGTAAGTGATTTTTGAAAGGCGGAAAAAATACGACATGCATGTCATACGATGTTGGCATATCAAAGAACTGATTTGAATCCAGTAGGCCGTGTTCATAATGGCAAAATTAATCTCGTGAGTTTCCACCAACACAATGTTCCTCATTTCTCTACTAGAAAGCGCTATAGTGTTCAAGGAGCTTAGATATCTAACCTCCTTGACTTTCATAGTGATTCAAGGAACAACGAAATTCGACATGCAATCTACCCTCTGGGTGTCAAATTACAAAGCTTGCACCAGGCACCCGAGGCCATACGATATTATTATTATTATTATTATTATTATTATTATTATTAAGCCTCCGTGGCTTAGGCGGCAGCACGCTGGCCTCTCACCGCTGGGTCCGTGGTTCAAATCCCGGTCACTCCATGTGAGATCTGTGCTGGACAAAACGGAGGCAGGCAGGTTTTTCTCCGGGTACTCCGGTTTTCCCTGTCAAAATTTCATTCCAGCAACACTCTCCACTATCATTTCATTTCATCTGTCATTCATTTAATGAATGCCCCAGAGGATTGCGTCAGGCCTCGGCAGCCGGCACAGTTCATATCCTCGCCGCTAGATGGGGCTTCATTCATTCCATTCCTGACCCGGTCGGAGACTGGAAGCAGGCTGTGGATTTTTTCATTATTATTATTATTATTATTCAGTATGCCTTTCTTCGGAGGGGAAGTAAAGCCGGCGGTCCCATGTCATAGATTTATGGCATGTAAAAGATCCTTTCACAGAATAAACTTGTGTAAAGCTAAATTGTTAGGTTAGATTTCGTCAGAACGCTCTATCAAACTTCCAACGTTCACCACTAGGTATCACTGATATCTGGTGGCGAAAGTTGGAACTACTTGAAATTGAACGGAACTTGTAGCTCACCCTAAGGGTGTCCGCTGGAAGCAGCTACAGACTCAGGCGAGCCGAACATGTCCTCGGACACTCCCGGCACTAAAAGCCATACGATAGATAGATAAATAAATAAATAAATAAATAAATAAATAAATAAATAAATATTATTATTATCAACACCGGCAAGCTGCAGACAGTAGGTTCTAACTTAATTACAAACCCGGGGGTCGGGATTATAACGAAGTGAAATAAAAAGAGAGATTTCTAGGCTGTGACTAAGGGTTTATTACAATAAATAAGAGGGGGTGAAAGTGTAGATTTGGGGGGGGGGGGGTAGAGAAGGAATAAAGGATAGACGACACACCCACCATAAAGCGTCTAGTAGAAGTCCATGCTGAGGCGTCGTTGGAGCTGTCCAAACTTAGAATGAGACCGGCCGCGAAGGTGTCTTCTGTATTTGAAGCTTAATTGGGCCATAGCATGTGAGCAGAATGTGGAGCTGTACACCTGCTATCGTTATTGTCACATATCAGTGCAAGCTTGCGGTTACAGTGCTATGAACATGTAGTGATTGCTGCAACTCCTGCTGTATGTCCGTCCGTGTGTAATTCTTTCTTGTATGAATTATGTATTTTTTATAGTCATAACCCCTGTAATAGGGTTGGAGCTATAACAGTTGTGTTGAGCATTATAAATTGTTTTCATATTATGCCTATGAAGGAACAAGGAAGGTATAATAGTTTTTCTCAAAACTCCATTTTTCCCACCCCTTTGGTCAATGGTTGCTGCTATCAAAGAAATTAATTGAAATACGTTTTGCCCTTATCCGAAGAATAGTACGAACTTTGAATGGATTCGTTTTTTCACATACTAAGAATGTTAAAGCGATATTATTTTAACGTTTTCAAGAAACGACCTCCCGTCCCTAATTCCACCCCCTTGGTCCGATTTTGCCCATTAACGAACTCAACCGAGAGTTTAAGTGGTTATATTTTATGTATAAATCTGAAAGTGATTGTTGAAAAATGACGGCAGTTATCGTGTCCACAAGAAACTGATATACAGAGTGTATCAAAAATACTTTTACAAAATTTGGGGATTGGTTCCTTACACCAAAACAAGAAGAAAAAGTTCATATACACATATGTCCCAAAATCCTTCGTTTTCGATTTATTAATGAAAGAACATTGTCCAGTGACACATTAATTGACAGCCTGTTTGGAAGAGTTTAACACGTGAACTCATATCAAACAAGAAGTTCCGTGAAGAACTATACAGCCTACTTTGCATGCCAATGATTATTCTACAGTATATGAACCTATCTAGAATAATGACGAAATTAAATTGGTAATATCGAAATATCTAATTAGTTCAAAATATACCTGGTATAATGTAGCCTAATAGAGCACTACAGTTGGCAGCCCTGGTGACTGAATATATTCTTAGTTCCACCTCTTAAGGTACAGAATACAAAATTTGGTTGAAGTCCAATGGACGTTACATGCAGTTAGACACTGGATCTATCAACACGCGTAAAAGCATGTTGCCAACAATACCATGCGTGTGCTGGTCAGAAATAATCTGAATTATTATGATATATTGTTGTGCCAATTTTGGTTGAAATCCATTTGTTAGTATAGAAGTTACATGTATTTTAAAATTGGACATATCAGCAGGCATAGAATCATGTTGGCAGCACCGCCTTGTATTAATTACTCTAAATTAATCTAGAATGTCAGGTGCTATACGTGTGCAAAGTATAGAGCTGTTGGCTTGCATACTTTCTGATATATTGATATTAGGGTAAAAAGAATATAGACAGCATTTAT
Source organism: Meconema thalassinum (assembly GCA_946902985.2). NCBI lineage: Eukaryota > Metazoa > Arthropoda > Insecta > Orthoptera > Tettigoniidae > Meconema > Meconema thalassinum. The sequence goes on from OX336392.1 coordinate 18,020,528, forward strand.
TAACAGTTGGCAGCCCTGATTGCTCTTAACAAAACTTATAGTCATATCTGTTATGGTACACATTGCACATACGAAATTTGGTTGTAATCCAACTGGTAGTATAGAAGTTACATGTATTTAAAAATTGGTACTATCAGCAGGCTTATAATCATGTTGGTAGAACTGACGTTTATAAGTTACTCCAAATTAATCTAAAATGTCAGAATATACGTGTGAATAGTTTAAAGCTGTTGGCTTGCATACTTTCTGATATATTGGCATTTGGATTTTAAAGAATAGAGAAAGCAATTATTAACAGTTGGCAGCCCTGGTGGCTCTTAAGAATACGTTCAGTCATATCTGTTTATGTACAGATATTACATACAAAATTTGGTTGAAATCCAGTTGATAGTGTAGAAGTTATATGCATTTAAACATTGGACTTATCAGAAGGCTTAAAATTACTTTGGCAACACTGTCATGGTTGGCCTCCTGGAAATTAAACTGAAATAGTATTATCTGCATGTGTGCCAATTTCGGAATAGCTCCCATGCATACCTTGCAAGATATCCAACATGGAGCTCAAATTTCTAGTGCGTTTTTTCAGCAGTTGGTAGCACTGACATCATTTTCAAATATGGACGTGAGCTACTTCGGTGCACATCTTTACTCATACTAAATTTGGTTTTGATTGCTGCAGCCGTTTAGGAGTTGATAGGGGGGGGGACAGACACACAGCCAGACAGACAGACAGACAGACAGAAGGACAGACAGACAGACAGACATTTTCCCGGATCGATCTCATAAGACTACTTTTTCCTCATTTTTGCAAAATGTGAAAAGTAGGCTAAAAAGGTTCCTGACACCGACAGATGGAAAAACTGTCAAATGCACAGGTGTTCCAGACCTGCTCGCCATCAGCACCAGTTTAGGATTAATGTGTGGGCTGGCATTGTAGGTCCATTACAGGTGCTGTCTCCAGAGACTTTATCCAGGACACCCTTTCAGACAAAGTATGCGGTGGATGCATGATGGGGCTCCTGCACACTTTGGTCACCTTGTCCGCACTTCCCTGACGGAGATCTTCCAGGACAGATGGTTGGGAAGAGGAGGACCCATTACATGGCCTGCACGGTCACCAGACCTCAATCCGTTATACTTTTTTCTTTATAACTAATGTTATAACGGGATTCCAAATGGTATTGCGGGCGAAGCCGCGGGTAACAGCTAGTATATATATATATATATATATATATATATATATAAAGGAATGTCTGCGTCAGCACGCAGTTCACAACAGATGGAGGAGATTTCGAGTAATCCTCGATTTAAATCGATCTATCGAATGTTTCTTTTGATCGGCAACTCGGCACTCCGTTCTTATAAGCACGCAGGCTAGTGTTTGGAGGTGAGAACTATTTAACATCCACCCAGGCATCGATACAGCTGAGAGTTAATGATTCGAACACAAACAATGAGCGGACTTTGCAAATTGCCGAAAATTGCAAGATCGTGATGTCTTGTCGGCTACAAGTGAGAGTACCCCTTAAATTCTTAAAAAAAAGCACTGTATATATATAAACTGTTGAAGTGACACTGGTTTAAGAGGGTCGGGGGGATGTTTTATTTAATCGTGTCAGGGAACATACATCATAAAACAATAGAACAATTACATTTGGTACTTTAAGAAAACCATGAAATCCCTGTATACATTGCATAATTGCTTATATTATACACGCACTCACTCAAATGAAATACTGAGACCAGAATTTTGCCAACTCACAAGCTTCAGGAGTTCCGTCCATCAGGATCCGTGGAGAACATGTGATGGGACTCAGTCTGCTCCTCACCACACTCACACAAAGTCGAGTCACAGGCAAATCCCCACTTTTTCAAATTTGTCTTCGACCTTCCTACTCCTGTGCGCAGCCTGTTGAGGGTCTTCCACGTTGACCAGGTTTCTTCGTGTCCATCGGGCAGGTGTTCAGATGGCAGCGTCCATCCTGCAGAGTCGTTAGATCTGGAGCGCCAAGACAGCGTTCTAAATACTGAAGGAGAGACTGTCAAATTTTCAGTGGCGTGAAGAAAACTTCTTCTTGATTTGAGCCTTGTAGCTGCAGGTAAGTAACCATACAAAGGATGGGTCTGTTGGGTCAAAGCTTTAGATCTGGCTGCCGATTCACGGCGGATATCTGGAGGTCAGATAGTAGATTTTATCAAGCGGCCTAGATCTCAGACAAGACAACCTGCAATAAGTCTGCAGGTCTCATTTAATGCAATGTCTCCCTGCTTGGCGTGGCTAGATCTGTACCAGACAGGACATGCTTATTCTGCTGTTGAATAGCAAAGGCTGTGAGAGGCTGTGTTCCCCGAGTTGTAGCGCACAATTTACGTAAAATATTGGTTCTTGCTGTGCGTTCTGTACGTGAGTGCACGATCAAGAGTAACTCCTAGATATTTTGGAGTAAAACAGTGCACTAATTCTGTGCCTTCCTGCAGTTTCCTTGCTGCCTCCCTGTTCTTGAGATGACGGGCTCAAACTTGAGTCTTTAACGGAAGTCGCCACATGGTACCCATTGCAATAGTTAGCTCTCTAATGAAACCTACCGAATAGTGAACTCCAGGGTAGGTGCTAGAGTTAAGTTTGTCGCTTAACAGTCTTCTTTAGTGATGTACTAAGAAGTCGTTGCTACTGCTAAGTCAGTAGGTCTCGTGGTTCTTACTTCTGATGAGTAGTATCTGCTTTCTATGAATGAGAACTCGTTGGTTAGTTTTGTAGATGTATTTATTAATCTTTGACAATCCAATATATACAAGTTAACACCAGACAGTCAACCTGTTTAGTCGCTGCTGTAACTGGAAGAGACCAGTGCTCCTCAGCGCAGGGCTTTTATACAAGTCCCTTCACAAGGGAGAGGGCAATGTGCGTCATACAGAATATGGACTCATGGTTCCGATAACAGGAATTCCATGAAGCGAACACTCATAGGCAGTGTGTCATTTCCTTGGTTCCGAGAATAAGAATTCTCTGAATTGAATACAAGCGAACACTCATATGCAGTGTGTGTCATTTCCTTGGTTCCGAGAATAAGAATTCTCTGAATTGAATACTCACAGGAAGTGGGGTAAACATATCGAGATATACAGAATGACAGACACACGCGGCTTGCTATTCCATCTCTAGTAATAATAATCATAAGTCTTAGTTTAGAATGGGGTCTGGAGTTCGACCCTAGACGGAATACATAACTCTAGTGTCAGTGGAGTGAGATGTCTGTGTCACGCTAGATGTTGGCGGGCCACGCGAAAGCCTCCGCCCTTTGTCAGAGCGTGAGCTGGAGTGAGTCATGTCTTACTGACTGTGGATGACGGAGGTTAGCTTAGTTATGGCTACACTGTCAGACCTTGTTTGGCGACACCCGTGCAATTTCGCTCCTTAGAGTTAGGTAGGCTTACTGAAAGGAACACCACTTCAGGGGGCAAAAATAAATATTAAACAGCTGATAAGCGGTATAAACTATCAACCCCCCCACCAGGGGCTCATGACTAGGGGGTCGTGGGTTGGCTACCACGGGTTTCCAGCTGAGTCCGGCATTGCTTCTACTTACTTGTGCCGGGCTCCTCACTGTCACCTTTTCTTTCGGCCTCCCTTGACCAACTCTTGTTCTCTTCCGACCCCGATGGTATTAGGGAGCCTTGCAATTTCCCGTCATAATTGGCCCTTCCCTCATTTTTCCTGATCTCCTAATTCTTTGAGGGGTCAGCCCTCCTTTTTCTCATATATCCTGCCTTCTGCTGAAGGAGGGGCAGATGACCTCGTAGTTCCGCCCCTTAAAACAACAATAACTAACTAACTAACTAACTAACTAACTAACTTCTGCTGAAGGCCCTCAAGGAGGCAGGGTGTGTGTAGCCCCACCACTTCTGGTGCACCCTGGATAGTGCTACACCTTCAGGGGCTCACCACTGGTGAGCTTGGGATTTGGCGACCCCGAGGGATTCCTGAGCTGGGTCAAGTCCCCCCCCCCTCCTCCCCATCCCCCTTTCCATTGCCTTGGGGGGCTCTCCTCTTTCCCTTTCCTCTCTGCCTTTCTTGGCTCTCCTTTCTTCCAAATCCTTCAATTCTCATTCTTCGAGGGTCGACGGCATTTCCTTTCCTCCTGTCTTTTATTTACATTCTCCTTCTTGTTTCCCATTTCCTGTTCTACACTGCCTGACAATTGCTAAGGAACAGAGACATTGGTTGAAATAAATATTCACAGGTAAGGATGGAAGACATGTCATCCGTAATAGAGGTGGAAATTAGTACAGATTTCACCTCATGGGAAAACAGGATAACAGATGTAAAGAAATCAATACATGTTGGAAACAGTTCAGACTGACAAAATCCAGATCGATAGCAGTCTCTCAGTAAGGAATATGCCCTCCTCGGACACGAATACGCATTGTGCACCTGTTATTCATGCTGTCTACTAAATTGTTGAGGAGTCCTTGGGGGATATTTTCCCATTGCTCTCTCAAGGCGATTTTAAGGTCTGGCGTGGTTCAGGGAGGGGGTGTTTGTTGAGAAACACGTCTGGCAAGAGCAACCCAGACCTACTCGATTGGATTCAAGTCCGGGAGTATGCAGGCCATTCCAAACGTTCAATATTTTCGCTTTCCAGTGTGTCCACTACTGCAGTGGTCCTGTGTGGGTGGGCATAGTCGTCCATAAACAGAAAGTCGGCACCTACCGCACCCCTAAAAGACGAACGTGGACCAGAATAATCTCACCGCAATACCGCTGTGCTGTAACGGTACCTCGTTCGAAGATATGCAGCGGTGCTCAGCCATTGTGCATAATGTCTGCCCACACCTTACACACGATGATGCTCATGAACACTCTCCACACTAAATGGTGACCAGAATCACTTGTCACGGTGAAGCGGGATTCGTCGGGGAACATCACTCCGGACCACTGTTGCTGACCCCAACCAACATGTTCCTTACACCAACTAACTAACTCTTGCTCGACGATGGCGTGGCAAAGGGAACCCGGTAGGGTCTATATCAAAAATGTTAAATTTACTGTTTTTAGGTACGGCTCATGCTAAAGGCTTCATTTTTTTCTATTGCATTCTTTATACCTTCTTGCATGTTTTAACGTAGGGGTTTATTCATTAGAGATATACGTCCAATTTTTAATTTTTGTTATTAAATGCAACATTTTTTGGAAAAATCGCTAACTAAACACTTCACTCCAAAAACATTGTGTTAAAGTATGTTAGGCAAGGCGACAGGTCGGAAAAAAGCCTCAATAAGGAAATAATTCGTGGAAAGCTTGGAAATTGCTTTAATCCCTTTATTTTGACCCAGATATTACTCTCCCAAGTTTTCCCCCTCGAGCGAAGTCGGCGTTGGCCCTTCTGGCCCTAAGAAGGTACAATTTTTCGTTGTTTTTTTTTTGTTGCAAATATCTCCCAAACCATCACCTTTTTCAACAAAATACCTATTATAGAAAATAATCTAGAGTAAATTTCCTACAGAAATGATTTTGTACCTTTTGTCTCTAATGTGAACCGTTACGATGCTACGACCATTCAAAGTGGAGCCCTTTTTGATTCTTGCGGAAAAGCTATGGAAATGATAAGCCATATCAAAGTTTCTACATGTTATAAATATTTGTCAGCATTCCAGGTGCACAAGCTGTTAACTTGTCAAACGTATAGCAGCTTTTCAATGTAAACAGATGTGGCAAAGTACCTACCATTAGTAACATTATTGTGTAGTATTGGCATAAAATCACTCTTTTCCACACCACCTGGCGGTAGAGTAAATGGTGCGTTTTTTTAAACGGTGTCCCCAGGAGGCCTAATCCACTGTTCGAATGTCAAAGTTAGTCGATTTAAAACCGTGTTGATGAAGGCTGGCAGTCTTGATCGTCTGCTTCAATTTCTCCGTCATCGCTTTCATCGTCTGTAACGGTACATTTGTCCGACGTCACAGAGCACTCAAGATTAAGATCGATGTCTCCGTCACAATCATCCATATCATCTTCCTCGGCAGCATTTGTACATGACCGTCCCGTACAATTCATGCCGATTCTGGAGCATCAGAGGCCCGTTTTCGTGCAACCACACGCTGCGTTACATCCTTTCGAACATTTGCAGGACACTGTGTTTAGAAGCGTTTGTGGCGCCGGATCCCTCGTCGTAGGTATGGGAGCCAAACCACATTGAGAATTTTTCCAGCCCTAATCCAGTGGATTTGTATAATTTCCATGCCTTGTTTGGATTTGATGGTATGTTCTTAAAGAGTGCTCACGTGCCGCTGATTCGGTGGGAGGTAAGCTTGCGAGATTAAATCAATGTTTGCTTAGAGATTTTGCAAACAGTTGGGACCGCAACTAATTCAGGGTATTTCCCGTGGTTTTGTTGTCATAAAGCCTAGCCAAAACCAACTGGCCCGCTTTGTCAATTTCATCGAGGTTTGCGTTCACGTCTCAGAAAACCCTAACAGCTGTCTGCAGTTCCTCATTACTCTTCAGCAGTGTTACGAATTTCATTTTGCCCTGCCTGTGAAACGAAGACGTTGTATCGCACCAACTAAACGCATGCAAAAAGAGGATGTTTTCTTGCACACACGGCGGGAGATTGAAACAATGTGTTGTCCACGAGGAAAGGGATCGTGAGTTGATAACCGTCGAAAATTTTTCTCAAGTCCGCATCATCCCGCGAGATCCGCGCACACCGTGCATCCACATGCTGTTCTGTAGTCGAAAACACAATATTGCAAAACGATTCCAGTTCATTTATGTCGAACAGAGCAGGCATCGCGAGAATCCACTGCGCCAGTACGCTGCTGGTTATGCCGCGCCCGTGAGTATGACCACCGCTACTTTTCATCGATCCCATAAGCGTTTGTTCTATGGTCATATCGGACTGTCATATCGACCAAAACCTATCGGATCTTCGCACCGTAAAAAGCCATTGTTCACAAATTGATCATATTCGCAAGGAGTAAGTTTGGATCGTATATCGAACATATCTTGCAGATATAAGTGGCAAGATTTCGCAAACAAAAAATGACCACTGGCGTGGAAATAAGGCAGCATCTTCTGAATGGAGTCTAGAGGTAGTTGCCAGTTTCCACTTCTTTCTGCGTACACGAACTGTATCAGCAGAGTGACCATCTTGAAATATTGAATCAGAGCTTTGCCGTCGGTCCATGTTGGCTTAGTTCCTCCAATTTATTAGAATAACTTGGTAAAATGCTTTTGAAAGGCTCCACATCTAGTTTTCGCATCGCATCATATTTCTCATCATCATGTTGAAGCCCGATGTCTGCCACTACCAAGAGCATGTCAGCGGCTGCCGAAAGCTTGTCGTCGGCCACATCTATCCGTTGAAATACAAGCGTGACCAGAGCCAGTTGCGCCAGGGAATGTGCTCTCAATGCTCTCGAATATGCATGGCCCGTTAACATTTTTTAGGTGGATGTTAGGGCATATGCAGTACAGAATAATTCTTGCAGCCGCTTCCATCCATTACATGTCCGATTGTACCCATGAAGGACATCACGAGGTGGAACCCACCAAGCCTTATAATTGTGTTGTTCAATTCAGAAGCAGGATTCAACGCCCGGTGACGTCGGTCAAATGTACCGTTACAGACGATGAAAGCGATGACGGAGAAATTGAAGCAGACGATCAAGACTGCCAGCCTTCATCAAAACGGTTTAAAATCGACAAACTTTGACATTTGAACAGTGGATTAGGCCTCCTGGGTACACCACTTAAAAAATACGCGCCATTTACCCTACGGCCAGGTGGTGTGGAAAAGAGTGATTTTATGCCAATACTACGCAATAATAATACTAATGGTAGATACTTTGCCACAGCTGTTTACATTGAAAAGCTGTTGTTAACAGCTTGTGCACCTGGAATGCTGACAAATATTTATAACATGTAGAATCTTTGATATGGCATATCATTTCCATAGCTTTTCCGCAAGATTCAAAAAGGGCTCCAATTTGAATGGTCGTAGCATCGTAACGGTTCACATTAGAGACAAAATGTACAGAGTATTTCTGTAGGAAATTTACTCTAGATTATTTTTATAATAGGTATTTTGTTGAAAAAGGTGATGGTTTGGGAGATATTTGCAAAAACAAAAAACGAAAAATGGTACCTTCTTAGGGCCAGAAGGGCCAACGCCGACTTCGCTCGAGGGGGAAAACTTGGGAGAGTAATATCTGGGTCAAAATAAAGCGATTAAAGCAATTTCCAGCTTTCCACTAATTATTACCTTATTGAACTACCTGTCGCCTGGCCTATGTACCGTATATTATGAGTTTATGTAACATCTGAAAGTTTCAATATTGTACACTGAATAGTTTTTGAGAAGATGTTCCTTTTGTTCAGAAAAAAGTGAACTTGCAGAAACAAGCCTTCAAAGTTTGTCAATGTAATCCTGCCCCAAATGATGGATCAACTGGGTTGTCTTGCATCTCATCCTCTAGTCTTCTTCTCAGAGCTCTCTTAGTTTGTCTTGACAGTTTTTTACAGTCCTTTTCTGCACTTTCAACCTTCTTTTTCCGTTCACAATCGTTTTTCAAATAAAATGGTTGGGATAGAATTCTTATGGAAAATCGGCTGATTTAAGGTATTTTTGGGAATTTTGGTAAATTTAGGCGTTGAGGGTGATAGGGGATATGGAAACGGGTGGGAGTATAACGGTAAGGTGATAGGCCATCTGAAAAGACCCCACTCACCCTTGAGAATGTTTACCATTTTTTAGCCTACTTTCAATTTTGAAAAAATGAGGAAAAAGTAGACTTATGAGATCGATCCGGGAAAATGTATGTCTGTCTGTCCTCCTGTCTGCCTGTCTGTCCTTCTGTCTGTGTGTATATACCCCCCCCTATCAACTCCTAAACGGCTGCAGCAATCGAGACCAAATTTGGTATGGATAAAGATCTATTGAACCCATGTACCATTGGCTCAAAAGGGGTCGAATCCATGTATTTGGGGAAGGAATGAAAGAAACATACAGTTTCTAATGTAACATAGAGAAATTTCAAGCCAGGATTCTAGCCTAACGTTGTGCAAGCAGCGAGGACCAGGTGTTCAGAAGATGAGATCACGGCTCTTGACTCCTTGAGAGGAGCGGGTCATGGATATTAATAGAACGAGTGGAAAATTTTTACTGTAAGACAGAGAAGCGTGACTCGGAAATCAGCTTAGCTTGCAGGAAAACGGCAACACCGCCGATGTGCCAGAAGAAGAATAATTAAATTTAACCCATTTGCGAGAATAAAAATAAGTAAATAAATACTGTACTGTGAATCATTTCGGATTAGAGATTTTTGTGTAAAGAAAAACCTTGTAATAATTGCACAGGAAAAAACTGCAAACGCAGTATACGTCATCGGGGATTCACTGATACCAGAGGAGTGGGGAATATTAAAAATGAACAGCAACACCCACGCCGCTGAAGACTACAAATTAATTAATATCTCAGAATTTCACGATCGATTCTTATGCGCAGTGAGATCATTTGACGTTGAGAAGACGAGCTTTCTGAAGATATAATTTTTATAATTGTACGACAATTAGTTCAAAAGTTGGTCACGAAAAGGACTAGGGTTTTATCTTTTTGTGACTAAATAGTATAAAACTCCTGGCAGAGCCAGACCAAACATGCAGTCATTCCGACAGCCCGTGAGGGGGCGTCACGCTGTATCAAGCAGTTTTACAACGAGCACTCCGTGAGCGGAGGTGCTGCATCACAGTCTTCAAACGTATGAACCTCAGGGGAGGTCATACTGTGCAACGAGTATAAGCACCGAATGAAGAATATCCGACAGCCACGGGCGTCGCGGTATCAATAATTTACGTGCCTCCGTAAGGAGTTGTAAAGAAGTAAAATTACAGTACCGCCGTGTTGAAAAATTAGGAAAATCCTAGTTACAGGATTTAGGTCCGACAGTATAAAAGTTTACAGTGAAAAGTTCATAAAATACAGTCAACGCAGGCTGCGAACTTAGGACTCAGGGCGATAGGTCTTTAAGTAAACGACCAAAAGTATCATAACGTACGGAAGTACTGGAACAGCGAGATAAACAGTTTATCTAATTTAAAGAACCCGAGCAGGGACAGAGAAAATAAGGTTCGTAAGTATTCTAGAAGATTAGAAGTGCGAGAACCGAATAAGCAAAGAAGAAGACAGGAAACTATAGACATCGTTTCAAGAAAGCAGACGAACTATTCAAAAGCACTAAGACGCAAGAAGTATTAGTTGCTAAAAATCCATAGGTCACCGATAAATTATCGAGGGGACCGTGAACAGAACAGACTTTCGCTAAGATCAATAAATAGGATCTAAAAGGGGAGCCGTTCGTGTCAGAGAAATAGCAGATCGTCAAGAACGGGATTCGAAGGAGTGCTATTGCAGGGAGGAAGTAGATGATTCGAGACTTTCACATTCAGAGAGGATAGGAAGCCGACATTACTAAATTTTACCCTTGGAGACGGGAGATCAAGAGGTCACGTGTGATAGGCTTTAATAGCGGTCTAGTGATCAAAATTTGTGAAGTGTAAATATATCAAGATTTTGTGTTAAAAGTAATATATTTTCAGTGTTTTTATTGTGTGTTCTAAACGGATACACCAGTGTATTTAAAATGTTATTAGTGTTAAATGTATACGTGTTAAATATGTGTCAAGATATGTCTGTACATGCAATGAATTTGTACACGATGGAGTAATTTAAAAAAAGTGGGCCAAAATGACGCATCGCACGAGGAGAAGGGTCAAGAAACGACCTTAAACATGTGAGTAAAGATTTTCATTATGTTTTGGTGTCGGGGAAATGATTGTGTACAAATCCAGTGGAGTGTTTGAGTAAAAGGGATGTTTCTAAATAACTAAATACAGAATAAGAACGCGGTCTGAACAAAAATAGAATTTTGAGAAATTATAAATAATTATGTGAAAGAATAAATCCTGTAGAGGAAATGTATGAATAAAATGTCAGTGTATTTGACGAATGTTATAAAAGCAAGCGTATTAATAATAATAATAATAATAATATAAAGTAAATATAAATAAAGATTAAACTAAATGATATGAAAATAAGAACGTTGGAGCCTTAATAAAAGTATAAGACATGATATTAATGCATGTTATTAAAAATAGAGCGATTATTGTCAAAGGAAAAGATTAATATAAAAATTGAGATATGTATCAATTGTTAATATGGAATTTATCAGTTCTTTGGAAGACGCTAGGCTTAAAAATAATGTATAGCGCAATGGAGCGCAATTAAAATAAAATGTCACGCTAGGAATGCGTAAAAGTTAAAAGTACTTGGTAAATTACTTATGAGGGGTAGTTGATTGCAGTGAATTGAGATATGTTGTAAGTCCTCCAATAGTGACATAGATCACGAGGCCATGTGTGTGTTATTATATTGAAAAGGGAGCAAATGTATGGTATTATTGAGCGTAGGTCATGAAGGCTACGGCTGACCCTAAATCGCATTTTGTATAAGTCCTCCAATGTGGGAATGGTTCCCGAGGCATGTTAAGAGATTCGAACCTAGAATCCTCTTGTTGTTGAAGCCCCTAATTATTCGTCGTAAAATGTGTATTAATCTTCCCAATCAATGAGGACCCTTTATAATTAATAAATGCCAAGGTTACGAAAGTGGTTTATGAACCTAAAATGTTGTTGAAAGGAAATAAGTGAAGTTAAATGCCAGGTCTCTCCATAGAACTGAAAAGAAAGGAAGATTTGTTTTAAAAGCATTGAGGAGAGCTCCAACCATAGGCTAGACTGGAAGCCACCCTCCCAGTCATAAATCTCGCTCAAGTATAACGGCCTGACCTTCATAGCAGGAGGGTTGGTGAAGGCCGTCTATAAGAAGGAATGAATACACCGTGAGTGTTTAAAGTTGTTAATGACCCGGGCTTTGAACCGAGGTCCTTGTAGATGAAATTATCGCTTGCAAGTTCAGATCGTAGTTTTCTTATGTGACAATGGTCTTATAAGACAAATAAATAAATAACAATCCCTATTGTAACGTTAAATGGAAGTAGGATTCCACGAGTTAAATGAAGGTAACTAGATTCCGGGAGTAATCATAGTTTTTGACTTTGTCAAGTAATCTTTATAACTCTGGAGTACACAGGTATTTTCCCGATCACTATGGTGAATTTGTAAAACTTGAGAGGGATGGTAAATGCTGAAAACATGTGAAGTGCCCAAATATTTAAGTAAAGAATTAACATGTACTTTAAATGTAATTATATATTTGTTTTGATGATAAGAAAATATAAAAATAGTATTTGAGGTGTACAAGAAGAATGACACCATTATTATTGGAAAATATCGAGCCAAAGGAGCTCGTAGTTATATGGAACTTTAAGATAGATACTTTATGGAAGTAAAAATAATTATGAATTGTTGGTTTTAAAGGAAACCATGTGTTTTAATACAATATTTGTTTAATTCTTATATTATTCCTTGTTCACTTGGAACAAGTAGAAGATTTTGGTCAGTAGTTTATTTGTTTTATTGTTTGTAGCGCCATAATTTTGGTTAATTAAATGTTTTAAAATAGGAGTTGATTTTGTTGTTATCTTTGCAAGTGTATCCTCTATTTAATCCAAAATGTGTAAGTCACAGTGTGGGAGAACATACTACAACCCCGAAAATCCCGAATTGAGCAATGCTGGCATACTGTGATTTGCATATTTCCTGCTGAAAGGGCACATGGGGATATATAAAGTAATGTGCTTGTATTAATAACTAGAGGAACACTAAAGACGGTCATTTCATGTAAAGTAAAGTAATGATAGGAACCGCTACAACGTATAATGTTAACTGACCGCATGGGTCCCTAGAAACTCACACCGAGCAGCCCTGTATTAAACTACCCCCCAGTAAAGCATCGATTTTGGCGCCCAGTACACAGGGATGAGTTTTCTTAGGGAAAACCCGAGTTTTCTCGAAAAATCAAAATTTTCATTTTTTTTTTGAAAAAAGGGTTTTTCGAAATTTTGAATTTTAAATACTTCCATAAAGGTTTATGAGTTTGAATAAAGATATCAAAAGGGTACGTTGTAGTAAATACCCGTACCAAAGTAAAATTTTTGAATTGAGACACAATGGTTCAGTTACCATCTCTCAAGCATGTTCTAGCGATGTGGCATGAGTAGCCCACTGTATTCTAATAAGATGGCATTGAGTGAGGAGATGCAACGGCTTTTGGAGGCCATGAACAATAAATTGGAAACGATAGACAATACATTGGGCCTCCAAAAGGATGGAAATAAAAAAAGAGTTCAAATCCATAAATGAAAGTTTGAATAAGTTGGATAGCCAACAGAATACAAATAAAGAAGAGTTGAAATCCATAAATGAAAGTTTGAATAAGTTGGACAGCCAACAGAGTGAAAATAAAAGGGATTTAGGATCCATGAATCAAAGTTTAGAGTCACTAAAAACTAATAGTGATAACATGGGAACTAAATTAGAAGCTATCGAAACTAACTGTGTAACAATGAACGGTGAATTGAAGGTTGAGATAGATAAAATAAATAACAAATTTCAAGGTTTTGACACTGAGTTTGGGAAGAAGTTAAATGATTTTAAAGGGGAAATCACAAGTGAAATTAAACAGGAAAATAATGTACTTAAGTCAGAATTGCAAGACCAAATAAATATCTTGAAGGGTAGCACGGAAAAAAACCAAACTGCATGTCAAGAAAATTTTGGAATTTTGAATAAAAGTTTGAGTTCCATGGGAACTAAATTAAGTAATATGGAGGGAAATGTAGATGCATGTAAAAAGGAACTTGTAAACCAGATCTAAGAGGTGAAGGAAAAATTAGAAGCTCAGATAAAATTTAATAGCGATATTTATGAAACATCACGGGATGATATTAAAAGTGGTATTGAGGCATTAGGAAATAGGTTCACTCGATTCACGGAAAATACAGATAGGGGAAATATCCTAGTACAGAACCATCGGGCCAATGAGATAGTTGCCCAAGTTGAAAAGCAAGTAGAAAGCGAAGAAGAAGAAGTCGAAAAAGAACTAGAAATCGTAATGACTCTAGTGGAAACTGAGGAAAACCTTGAGATCCTTCCTGAAGAACAAATGGAGACCCAAGAGGAAATAGTAACTCCAGACCAAGTAGACAGCCGAAATGAAAATGAGTTGCAAAGTGAAGAAAATCATTTGGATGAAAAGGTTAAGCTGGAAGAGCAAGAAATAATCTCAGAGCAGGAGATAACAAAAGAATTGAAGACTGGGGAAACGGAAATAATAATTCTTGAAGAAATGGAGAAGGTAAAAGAAACAATGATAGAAACTATCGTCGAAGCACCGATGGAAACAGAGGTTCAAGATTTCATAGAAATTGAAAAGGAGAACTTAGAAGAAATTCAGGATAAGAAAGATAAGATACAATTAGAAGAAGAAGAAGAAGGACAAAATTTGAAAGCACAGATCCTTGAATTAATGATACAATGCCAGGATTGCCAAAGAAAGAAAAGGAAAATAGAAACAGATCCAAATGAGAGCCAAGAAAACCTCAAAGGAAAAGATGAGATTGTTGGAAATAATGAAAAGAAGGAAGGAGATGCCTTTGAAGAAAATCAGGAAAGAGGAAAACCGCAATTGGTAGTCGGTTTACAAGAAAATAGATACCCCATGGAAACCAGGAAAGGAGGAGATACGACGTACAATGCCTTGGAGGAAGAGGATGCTCAGGCATATTTCAGTTGGAAGCTTCGTAAAAAGAAAGGGAGTGATAAAAGAAAGAGACAGAAGGGAGATCTGAAGGATCTAAGGAATTGGAAGAGTCGAAAAAAGAAATACTCTTTGAAAATGCCATCTCGATGCGAGATGAAGGAAAAGATTATTCCAATGTAGATAACGGGTTAAGCCATATGCACCCGTTAAAGGATAAGAGGAATAAAATAATTTTGTTTGAAATACCATCTAAAAAAGAGATGAGGAAGGGGGAAGAAAACTAGGAAGAGTCAGGTGAGGTTAGACCGAGCTCTTAAAAAACCAAATGAAATATTACAGACTTGAAGTCTGAGAACAATAATGATGAAGTAACGGGTAAAGCCATTAGCACCCGCAAGGTAATTAAAAGAAGGTCATTAGGTTGACAATACGTAATGAATAGAGAAACAGACAGGCAGAAGTCCGTCTTATGAAAAGAGAAAAGAAACAAACTGTTTGACTCAAGTTTGGAGAGTGCACACCAGACTAGGGAAGAATTGTAAACACCCGAACGTGACAAGAAATTTATGACCCTGAGTGGAGACGTCCGCTAAGGAAAATAAATGAATGAATGGAACCTTTTAGGAGACCCAAAGACAAGCCAGAGAAGAAGGGAACTTTAAAGAAATAAAAGAGACAGAAGGTACGGGTAACGTTATGATGGCTTCGACGAATAAAGAAAGATAAGATTAATTGAAATAAATTTCCTCAAAAAATTTTCGAAAATTTATTTTTACCTAAGGAGGGGTGAGATGAACCCATGTACCATTGGCTCAAAAGGGGTCGAATCCATGTATTTGGGGAAGGAATGAAAGAAACATACAGTTTCTAATGTAACATAGAGAAATTTCAAACCAGGATTCTAGCCTAACGTTGTGCAAGCAGCGAGGACCAGGTGTTCAGAAGATGAGATCACGGCTCTTGACTCCTTTAGAGGAGCGGGTCATGGATATTAATAGAAAGAGTGGAAAAATTTTACTGTAAGACAGAGAAGCGTGATTCGGAAATCAGCTTAGCTTGCAGGAAAACGGCAACACCGCCGATGTGCCAGAAGAAGAATAATTAAATTTAACCCATTTGCGAGAATAAAAATAAGTAAATAAATACTGTACTGTGAATCATTTCGGATTAGAGATTTTTGTGTAAAGAAAAACCTTGTAATAATTGCACAGGAAAAAACTGCAAACGCAGTATACGTCATCGGGGATTCACTGATACCAGAGGAGTGGGGAATATTAAAAATGAACAGCAACACCCACGCCGCTGAAGACTACAAATTAATTAATATCTCAGAATTTCACGATCGATTCTTATGCGCAGTGAGATCATTTGACGTTGAGAAGACGAGCTTTCTGAAGATATAATTTTTATAATTGTACGACAATTAGTTCAAAAGTTGGTCACGAAAAGGACTAGGGTTTTATCTTTTTGTGACTAAATAGTATAAAACTCCTGGCAGAGCCAGACCAAACATGCAGTCATTCCGACAGCCCGTGAGGGGGCGTCACGCTGTATCAAGCAGTTTTACAACGAGCACTCCGTGAGCGGAGGTGCTGCATCACAGTCTTCAAACGTATGAACCTCAGGGGAGGTCATACTGTGCAACGAGTATAAGCACCGAATGAAGAATATCCGACAGCCACGGGCGTCGCGGTATCAATAATTTACGTGCCTCCGTAAGGAGTTGTAAAGAAGTAAAATTACAGTACCGCCGTGTTGAAAAATTAGGAAAATCCTAGTTACAGGATTTAGGTCCGACAGTATAAAAGTTTACAGTGAAAAGTTCATAAAATACAGTCAAAGCAGGCTGCGAACTTAGGACTCAGGGCGATAGGTCTTTAAGTAAACGACCAAAAGTATCATAACGTACGGAAGTACTGGAACAGCGAGATAAACAGTTTATCTAATTTAAAGAACCCGAGCAGGGACAGAGAAAATAAGGTTCGTAAGTATTCTAGAAGATTAGAAGTGCGAGAACCGAATAAGCAAAGAAGAAGACAGGAAACTATAGACATCGTTTCAAGAAAGCAGACGAACTATTCAAAAGCACTAAGACGCAAGAAGTATTAGTTGCTAAAAATCCATAGGTCACCGATAAATTATCGAGGGGACCGTGAACAGAACAGACTTTCGCTAAGATCAATAAATAGGATCTAAAAGGGGAGCCGTTCGTGTCAGAGAAATAGCAGATCGTCAAGAACGGGATTCGAAGGAGTGCTATTGCAGGGAGGAAGTAGATGATTCGAGACTTTCACATTCAGAGAGGATAGGAAGCCGACATTACTAAATTTTACCCTTGGAGACGGGAGATCAAGAGGTCACGTGTGATAGGCTTTAATAGCGGTCTAGTGATCAAAATTTGTGAAGTGTAAATATATCAAGATTTTGTGTTAAAAGTAATATATTTTCAGTGTTTTTATTGTGTGTTCTAAACGGATACACCAGTGTATTTAAAATGTTATTAGTGTTAAATGTATACGTGTTAAATATGTGTCAAGATATGTCTGTACATGCAATGAATTTGTACACGATGGAGTAATTTAAAAAAAGTGGGCCAAAATGACGCATCGCACGAGGAGAAGGGTCAAGAAACGACCTTAAACATGTGAGTAAAGATTTTCATTATGTTTTGGTGTCGGGGAAATGATTGTGTACAAATCCAGCGGAGTGTTTGAGTAAAAGGGATGTTTCTAAATAACTAAATACAGAATAAGAACGCGGTCTGAACAAAAATAGAATTTTGAGAAATTATAAATAATTATGTGAAAGAATAAATCCTGTAGAGGAAATGTATGAATAAAATGTCAGTGTATTTGACGAATGTTATAAAAGCAAGCGTATTAATAATAATAATAATAATAATAATATAAAGTAAATATAAATAAAGATTAAACTAAATGATATGAAAATAAGAACGTTGGAGCCTTAATAAAAGTATAAGACATGATATTAATGCATGTTATTAAAAATAGAGCGATTATTGTCAAAGGAAAAGATTAATATAAAAATTGAGATATGTATCAATTGTTAATATGGAATTTATCAGTTCTTTGGAAGACGCTAGGATTAAAAATAATGTATAGCGCAATGGAGCGCAATTAAAATAAAATGTCACGCTAGGGATGCGTAAAAGTTAAAAGTACTTGGTAAATTACTTATGAGGGGTAGTTGATTGCAGTGAATTGAGATATGTTGTAAGTCCTCCAATAGTGACATAGATCACGAGGCCATGTGTGTGTTATTATATTGAAAAGGGAGCAAATGTATGGTATTATTGAGCGTAGGTCATGTAGGCTACGGCTGACCCTAAATCGCATTTTGTATAAGTCCTCCAATGTGGGAATGGTTCCCGAGGCATGTTAAGAGATTCGAACCTAGAATCCTCTTGTTGTTGAAGCCCCTAATTATTCGTCGTAAAATGTGTATTACTCTTCCCAATCAATAAGGACCCTTTATAATTAATAAATGCCAAGGTTACGAAAGTGGTTTATGAACCTAAAATGTTGTTGAAAGGAAATAAGTGAAGTTAAATGCCAGGTCTCTCCATAGAACTGAAAAGAAAGGAAGATTTGTTTTAAAAGCATTGAGGAGAGCTCCAACCGTAGGCTAGACTGGAAGCCACCCTCCCAGTCATAAATCTCGCTCAAGTATAACGGCCTGACCTTCATAGCAGGAGGGTTGGTGAAGGCCGTCTGTAAGAAGGAATGAATACACCGTGAGTGTTTAAAGTTGTTAATGACCCGGGCTTTGAACCGAGGTCCTTGTAGATGAAATTATCGCTTGCAAGTTCAGATCGTAGTTTTCTTATGTGACAATGGTCTTATAAGACAAATAAATAAATAACAATCCCTA
The DNA here is from genome assembly GCA_946902985.2 of Meconema thalassinum. Classification (NCBI taxonomy): domain Eukaryota; kingdom Metazoa; phylum Arthropoda; class Insecta; order Orthoptera; family Tettigoniidae; genus Meconema; species Meconema thalassinum. The sequence continues at coordinate 18,039,139 of OX336392.1, forward strand.
TTGTAACGTTAAATGGAAGTAGGATTCCACGAGTTAAATGAAGGTAACTAGATTCCGGGAGTAATCATAGTTTTTGACTTTGTCAAGTAATCTTTATAACTCTGGAGTACACAAGTATTTTCCCGATCACTATGGTGAATTTGTAAAACTTGAGAGGGATGGTAAATGCTGAAAACATGTGAAGTGCCCAAATATTTAAGTAAAGAATTAACATGTACTTTAAATGTAATTATATATTTGTTTTGATGATAAGAAAATATAAAAATAGTATTTGAGGTGTACAAGAAGAATGACACCATTATTATTGGAAAATATCGAGCCAAAGGAGCTCGTAGTTATATGGAACTTTAAGATAGATACTTTATGGAAGTAAAAATAATTATGAATTGTTGGTTTTAAAGGAAACCATGTGTTTTAATACAATATTTGTTTAATTCTTATATTATTCCTTGTTCACTTGGAACAAGTAGAAGATTTTGGTCAGTAGTTTATTTGTTTTATTGTTTGTAGCGCCATAATTTTGGTTAATTAAATGTTTTAAAATAGGAGTTCATTTTGTTGTTATCTTTGCAAGTGTATCCTCTATTTAATCCAAAATGTGTAAGTCACAGAGTGGGAGAACATACTACAACCCCGAAAATCCCGAATTGAGCAATGCTGGCATACTGTGATTTGCATATTTCCTGCTGAAAGGGCACACTATACCGGAACATCTCAATGTCATACTTGAAAATGATGTCAGTGCTACCAACTGCTGAAAAATCGCAATTGAAATTTGAGCTACATGTTGGATATCTTAGAATGTATACATGGAAACTATTCCAAAATTAGCACACATATACAGTAGATAATAATACTTCAGTTTAATTTCCAGGAGGCCATACATGACAGTGTTGTCAAAATGATTCTAAGCCTACTGATAGGTCCAATTTTTAAATGCATATAACTCCTATGCTATCAATTGGATTTGAACTAAATTTCGTATGTACTATGTGTACATAAACAGATATGACTGAGCGTATCCTTAAGAGCCACCAGGGCTGCCAACTGTCAATAAATGCTCTGTCTATTTTGCATCCAAATACCAATATATCAGAAAGTATGCGAGCCAACAGCATTAACCTTCGCACACGTATAGTGCCTGACATTCTAGAATAATTTGGAGCAACTAATGTATGTCAGTGCTACCAACATGATTCTAAGGCTGCTGATAGGACCAATTTTTAAATACATGTAACTTCTATACTATCAATTGGATTTCAACCAAATTTCGTATGTGCTATGTGTATCATAACAGATATGACTATGCGTATTCTTAAGAGCAATCAGGGCTGCCAACTGTTAATAAATGCAGTTTATATTTTTCACCCTAATATCAATATATCAGAAAGTATGCAAGCCAACAGCTCTAAACTTTGCGCACGTATAGTATCTGACATTCTAGATTAATTTGGAGTGACTAATATATGTCAGTGCTGCCAACATGCTTCTAAGCCTGCTGATAGGTCCAATTTTAAAATAACAGTAACTTCCATACTAACAAATGGATTTCATCCAAAATTGGCACAACAAGAGATCATAATATTTCAGATTATTTCTGACCAACACATGCATGACATTGTTGCCAACATGATTTTACGCTCACTGATAGATCCAATGTCTAACTGCATGTAACGTCCATGCTATCCATTGGACTTCAACCAAATTTTGTATTCTGTAGCTTAAGGGATGGAACTAAGAATATATTCAGTCACCAGGGCAGCCAACTGTAGTGCTCTATTAGGCTACATTATGCCAGGTATATTTCGAACTAATTAGAAATTTCGATATTTCCAACTTAATTTCGTAATTATTCTAGATAGGTCCATATAGACTAATCATTGGCATGAATCTTAAATTTTAGGAAAAGTAGGCTCTTTAATTCGTCACGGAACTTCTTGTTTTATATTGAAAACTCAGATTTAAAATTTGTAGTTAGGCCCTTTGGCAAAATCTTAAAAAAACGAACCTATCCTGGAGATAGAGGCGTGATCCCCTTAAATTCGAGCCCTCGTGCGACTCGATACGATTACTAGTTCGAGAGTTATAAATAATCAATAATGTTGAGCGGCCATCCCGAATCAACCAATTAAAGATACGTCCCCCTCTCGCGCAGGGCATCCCCTCCCCTGTCGGGATAGCTACCTTCCTAAAAATGTTCTACAGCGAAGAGGGCATTACATGCTTTAATTTTAATCCTTGCGCGACTTTGTACAACTATTGGTTCGCGAGATATTTTTTCATTGTTAATGTAGTTAGGGCAAAGTCTGAAAAATAAATGACTGAATTTTTTCTTCAGGCTTCGACAGTTTTTTAGATGTTGAACAAGTAGGGGTATCGCCATTGAGCGGGTATATGAGGAGGGAGCCATGGTAACGTGTATTGTCGTTGTCAACAACGAAATCTCCCGGCAGATAAAGTTTCCGCGCCCATGCAGTGTTGTCTTGGAAACGCAATTTAAAGCACTTAGAATAAGATATGACCATGAATGATAGCTCAAATTGAACAAGAATGTCTGAAGATTATTTTGAAATGAAAAAGTAAAAATCAATTTTTTGCCCAATTTCATCCTACCGGGTCCCCTTAACAGGCTTTCGAGCATACAAACAGCCAGATGTAATCGCCGTGAAATGATTCTGGCAGATACACGTACACTGGTAGCGGTTGCAAGGTCTGCAGCTATCTGACGAGGAGTGAGATGTCTGTTCCTTTTCTCTGCAGATAACACGTCCCGCTCTCTCCAGTGTCTTTTACCCTCATTGGTCGTTTGATCCTTCGCATTTGTGTGTCGTTCCTGGGAAATAGCCACTTGCTCCTTAGCAATTGCCAGCCAGTGTAGTTTGTAAGTCAGTAGCTACCGTAGTTTTAGTTGCAGGTTTCATTTGATCATCTTTAATTTTCGCTATCACCCAAACCCTTAGAGGCCGATAACCTAGATGTGGTCCGGCTCCGTGGCTAAATGGTTAGCGTGCTAGGCTTTGGGACAAGGTGCCCTAGGTTCGATTCCCGCCCGAGCCATCAGGGATTTTAATCTCCTGGGGATAAATCCCGTGGGTCGGGGACTGGGTGTATGTGTCATCCTCATTACGACGCGCAGGTCGCCCACGGGCGTCAATTAGAAAGACCTGCACTTGGCCCCATTAAAACTACAATTATCATCATCAGCATCATAAACTATTAAACAGTACGCAAATTCTAACAAAATAAGTTTTATAGAGATATGTGTTGGCCTTTTTAACCGTGCGGTCAGCTCTGATTTAATTTATTTTTACTTGAATTGTGTGTCTTGGTTTGGTGAGGAAAGATTAACTTAAGCCTATTGTAATGTATACATATTATGTCATAAAAACTGAATGGGCTTACAATTAACGACAACACACGCATCCATACCTGTGGCCGAATTCGAAACGGTAGCGGAGCTTGAGTTAATTTTCAGCACCAACAATTATTGTTACTTTATCATTTCAAAATAATCTAGAGACATTCTTGTTCAATATGAGCTATCATTCAAGGCCATATCTTGGTTGGTTGGTTGCTTAGTTTAGGGGCTGCGACTACGCGGTCATGTAGCCCCGTGTACTTTGGTTGTGTGTAGAATCTGTCTGATAACCGGCGTAATTGTGATGGCTGTATTAATGTGTGTATCTGTTTTTCAATTCAAGTAAGGACTGCAACTTTTAATTTTTCAAATAGTTCTTACTTTTGCCGCCAAACGCCACCGTCAACGACTACTAGGCCTAGTTCAGAACTCGCGCAAATTGGCAAAAAGAAAAAAGAAGCAGATACTGATTGTGTCTTATTTCCCGAAGTCATCCGATTTTTTAGAGGGATAAAAATCTATAAGTATGCCTTCCTTCAGAGGGGAAGTAAGGCCGGTGGGCCCAAGTCATAAATTTACGGCATAAAAAAGAACCTACCACTACAATGGGTAGTGTAGCCTATAGCTTAATTTGTAGGTTATTTGGCTAGAAACACTCTATAAAGTTCCAACGTTCACCGCTGGGTGTCTGTGACGTCTGGTAGCCAAAGTTGGAACTACTTCAAATTGAACTTCATCTTCATTCATTTCATTTCAGCCACACCCTACGGTACTTGTAGCTCACCGCATGGGTGTCCACATAGAAGCAGCTACAAACTCTGGCGAACCGAACATGTCGTCGGACCCTCCCGGCACTAAAAGCCATACGCTGAATCAGCAAGCCGTTCTCACACTTGGAATTGCGATGTCAAAAGAAGGGTTGGTTAAGGCTTCCTGTTAATCCCCTCGCCCTTTTGAAAATGAAAATGAAAATCCACAGCCTGCTTCCAGTCTCCGACCGGGTCAGGCATGGAATGATTGAAGCCCCCATCTAGTGGCGAGGATATGAACTGTGCCGACTGCCGAAGCCTGTCACACTCCTCTGAGGCAATGATTAAAAGAACGACAGATGAAATGAAATGATAGTGGAGAGTGTTGCTGGAATGAAATTGTGACAGGGAAAACCGGAGTACCCGGAGAAAAACCTGTGCCTCCGTTTTGTCCAGCACAGATCTCACATGGAGTGACCGGGATTTGAATGAACCACGGACCCAGCGGTGAGAGACCGGCGTGCTGCCGCCTAAGCCACGGAGGCTTCCCTCACCCTTTTGTGGTACAAAACTAATTTGTAGCTTAATTTTATTTTATGAGTGCCTTCTACTTAAGAAATGTTATACCAAACGCACCAGTAGTTTTGATGCCAACCACATAACAAACAGACAAAAATCAAACTGATGGTGTAGCCTATTTGGCCATTACTCATTATACACCCCATCGGATAAATACAACATTTTACCCAAAAATTCCAATTATTCAGACAGAAGGTTTACTTTATTTATAAAGCTGGGAGCTCACTTGTTTGTGAGTGCGGAGTGAGGCAGAGAACGAATAGAAGAGGCTCCCTACACTAGGCCTTCTTTTCATTGCCAGAGCAACCTGCTTACTACTCGGCAGAATATATCAGCCTGTTGCGCACTAAGTAGGACGAGTAGAAAGTTATGGTGCAATGCTTTTGGGAAGGGAGATTTCGCTGATCTCAGCCAGACAACGAGGCGCTAAATTCTCGGCGGCTACATTCCTCTTTTTGCATTCAAGTGAGCTTCCATCATTACTTCCATTTTATTCGTATTGTTTAGTCTGCTCGATCTCCCTGGAATTTGTTACCAACCTTCCTAAATGTCACTTGCAAGTCAAGTGTATATTACTGTTGAGAACTGACTTGATATTGCTAACGAATTGTTATATAATACCGAGCATGAGTTGGTCATAGCTAACACCTTATTCAATAACCACAATAGAAGAATATACACATGGATGAGACCAGGAGATACAGGGCGTTACCAAATCGACTTCATTATGGTCAAGCAGAGGTTTCGAAACCAGATTTTGGATTGTAAAACATATCCTGGTGCTGACATAAACTCTGACCACAATCTGGTTGTAATGAAATGCAGATTAAAGTTGAAGAAACTGAAGAAAAGTCTAAAGCCAAAAAGGTGGGCAATAGACAGACTGAAAGAGAAGGATGTAAACGAAAGATTCAAGAAGAGTATAAAGGAAGGACTAATGAAAAACCCTAAACAAACTTCAATTGCAGACGAATGGGCACTTTTGAAGAATGAAATAACAAAATCCGCAGAAGAAAACATTGGTAGGAAAGAAAGAATAGGTAAAAAACCATGGATCACTCAGGATATACTAGAATTGATGGATAAAAGGCGGAAACACAAGAATCTAAGAGATGAAAAGGGGAAAGCAGAATACAGACGTCTGAGAAATGAGGTTAACAAGAAGTGCAAGGAAGCGAAAGAAGAATGGTTGAAAGAGAAATGTGCAGGTATAGAAAATTGTCTGAAATTAGGAAAAGTAGACACAGCTTATCGAAGGATTAAGAATACTTTTGGGGAAAAGAAGACTAAGTGCTGTAATATTAAGGACACAAATGGAAAGCCTCTAACAGATAGGGAAGAAAAGGTTGAGAGATGGAAAGCTTACATAGAGAGTTTGTATAAGGGAAAGGAGATTGAGAATCATGTAATGGAAAGGGAGGAGGAAATTGATGAGGATGCGAAAGGAGATTTAATATTGAGATCAGAATTTGATCGAGCTTTGGAACAGGAACAAAGCACCAGGCATAGATGATATACCGATTGAGTTGCTATGCTGCATAGGAGATGAAGGTCTGATCAGGTTATTTCACTTGGTGTGTAGGATTTATGAGACAGGTGAGGTACCCCCTGATTTCAAGAAGAATGTAATCATCCCTATACCAAAGAAAGTGGGAGTTGACAGATGTGAAGATTACCGTACAATCAGCTTGATTACTCATGCTTCAAAGATCCTGTCTAGAATAATTTGCAAGAGGATGGAAAGCCAGATAGAAACGGAGTTGGGTGAAGACCAGTTTGGTTTCAGGAGAAATGTAGGAACAAGGGAAGCAGTGCTAAGTCTTAGGCTGATCTTGGAAGGTAGAATAAGGAAAGATGAGAGAACGTTCATGGCTTTTGTAGACTTAGAAAAGGCTTTTGATAACGTTGATTGGACAAAATTGTTTGACATTTTGAAATCTATTGGAATAAAGTACAGGGATAGGAGGGTGATATACAATCTATACAGAAACCAGACAGCAGTCATTCGAGTTGAAGGACATGAGAGGGAAGCTGGTATTCAGAAAGGTGTAAAGCAAGGCTGCAACTTATCACCCATACTTTTCAATCTTTACATTGAACAAGCAATAAAGGAAATTAGAGAAAAATTTAAAGTGGGAGTGAAGATTCAAGGAGAAATAATTTCAACTCTGAGATTTGCCGATGACATCGTCATCTTGGCCGACAAGCCTGAGGATTTGAATGAGTTTTTGAATGGTATGGACTCCGTCTTTCGGAAAGAATTCATGATGAAAATTAATAAATGTAAAACAAAAATACTGGAATGCAGCCGAAATAAATCAGAAACCTCTATGGAGATCAAATTGGCAGGTGAAAAGCTGAAGGAAGTAGGAGACTTCTGTTACTTAGGAAGCAGAATAACCAGTGATGGACGAAGCAAAGAGGATATAAAAAGTAGGTTGGCTCAGGCAAGGAAAGCATTCTTACAAAAAAGGAATCTGCTGACATCGAATATAGATTTAGGTATTAGGAAGTCATTTTTGAAAGCCTTTGTCTGGAGCGTGGCGTTCTATGGAAGTGAAACTTGGACTATTGGTGCAGCAGAAAAGAGGAGAATTGAAGCATTTGAAATGTGGTGTTACAGGAGAATGAGAAGATCAGATGGGTAGATAGGGTTACAAAAAAGATTTATTAAGACGAGTGGGAGAGGAGAGATGTTTCTGGCGACTGCTAATGCAGAGAAGAGATAGGTTGGTAGGACACATAATAAGACGCCCAGGAATAGCAAGCTTAGTTATGGAAGGAAGGGCCGAGGACAAAAACTGTAGGGGTAGACCAAGGTTAGAATATGTTAAACAGATTGCCTCGGATGTAGGGTGTGGTAGCTATGTAGAGATGAAACGATTAGCTCAGGACAGGGAGGCATGGAGAGCTGCATCAAACCAGTCAAAAGACTGAAGACTCAAACAACGAAATTCATACTGAAATACTCTGTCCATCTGTCCAATTACCACTTAAACTACGGTATATTCATCCGCACAAATCATTACATGGAAAGGTAAGTTGGTAACACTCCAAATTAACATAAAAATGAAACATTTCTAATAAATTTATTCAAATGAAATTCTGAATCGTAATGTACCTAGGTAGCTAGCTTATGGAAACAAAGCTATTTGAACCCAACTTTACATAATAAGGTGCGTTGAAAAAGTAACGAGCCGGAGGCTGGAATGCGCAAACCGGTGACTACATCGGCTAATCGTGGCGTGTGTAACGAGGTGTGGTTCCGACCAGAGCGCGGAAGGTCACAGTCCGTCGCTAGAGGGCACGCGTGCACGCCACGTGACGATACTAAGCGAGCAGCAGCATGCATCAATCGTCCAACGCCTGCCAGTCGCATTGCAAACAGTGACATGGAGGCGTCAAACGAAGAGCAAAGAGGTGTTGATCGGTTTCTGACAGCGGAAGGAGTAGGGGGAACGGATATTCATCGCCGAATGTCACAAGTGTACGGCGAACACTGCATGTCCCTTTCAAGGGGCAAGGCGTAGCACAAGCGCCTCAGCGCTTCAGGGAAGGACGGGTGTCGTTAGCCGATGATGCCCGGTCTGCCCCCCCCCCCCCCCCCCCCCCCCCGCATTGCCGATGGCAACGTCCAGCTGGTTGATGCACTCATTACCCAAGACCACCGAGTGACAGTGAACGCCATAGCCGCCGTGGTCGGATTGAGCGTCGGAAGTGTGCACACCATCATGAAGGAACGACTGCACTTGCGGAAAGTGTGTGCCCAATGGGTGCCCCACAGTCTTCAACCACACCAGGAAGCATGTCGAATGGCTCACTGTCTTGGTCATCTGCAGCGCTATGCGAGGGAAGGGAATGGGTTCCTGGCACGAGTGGTGGCTGGAGATGAGTCATGGTGCCATCACTTCGAACCAGAATCCAAACGACAAAGCCTCCAGTGGAAGCATCCAGGGTCACCACCACCCAAAAAGAAGGCAAGGCCATCCACACGAGTGCAGGAAAGGTAATGCTGACGTTCTTCTTTGACCAGGATGGCCCCCTTCTGATACACTTCATGCCGCACGGGACAACAGTGAATGCCCATCGTTACTTGCAAACCTTGACCGCTCTTCGCCAAGCGATCAAAACAAAACGACCAGGCAAACTCACCCGTGGGGTCATTCTGCTCCACGACAATGCACGACCTCATAAGGCCAACACAGTCGCGGCACTCCTGCAGAAATTCAAATGGGAGGTTCTCGGCCACCTCCATACAGCCCAGACCTCTCTCCCTGGGATTACGCCATGTTTGGTCCCCTGAAAAGGGCTCTGCGGGGACAACGATTCACCTCGGACGTCGAAGTCCAGCTGTACGTGCGGAACTGGTTCACATCGCATCCCAGGGAATTTTATGAGACAGCCAATCACCGCCTCGTGTCACAGTGGGACAAGTGCCTCAACAGCCAGGGCCAATACTTCTAACATACAGGTAGACTACTGGTTTCTGTAATTATGCCTCCGGCTCGTTACTTTTTGAACGCACCTTATATATTGTTACGAACTATTGAAGAAGCAGAAGAAGAAGAAGAATATTCTAAACTGATATACGGGAATGAACTACATGTACAGGCCGGACTTTTGTTTTAGACGATTGCCCTTGACCTTGAAGCCTGCGGGTGAGCCTACACTCACTCACTCTCTCACCCTATCGCTTCACACTTGTCTCCACCGATCTGATGTAATGGAATTCCATACTTGAGCACACAGTACAGTCCACATCGAAGTATTGTGTGACACGGAAGTACACGTTACGTAGTTACGAACAGAACGTCATTATATTTGCCAATGACTGTAATTCAGTAGGAGTGTGAGATAGCTTTGTCAATCATCGGACTGCTTGGGGCAGCTGATAACAACACAGGTACTGTAGTAACTCGCCTCCAGGCTTCCATTAAGATTTTTCACTCGTCTAAAACAAACGTCCCGCCTATACTCTACTGTGATGAATACAAATATTACCGCATGCATAAACATGTACCAGACTGCCATGTTATCAATCACTTACTCGTCGTTCCCGCTCTCCTAAGAGCTGACGAAGAGACAGCAGACGACACTGACACATGTGTTTGACGGCTGTTTTTAGCCACTGTTATTACAGGTGATGCCAGTTATGAAACACCATCGTCTGAGGACGAACATCTGTTTGTAATCGCTTAAATGATCTCCACACTCTCCAATGTTTGTTGTGGCCAGCATGTCTCCCCTCCATCCAATCTGTATGCTGATTCCTTAATGTCCAAAAGATGAATCTAAACCATTGTGGTTCATCAAATGATTCTGAAAGATAGCTGTTCACCTTGCTATTACTCGTGTGGCGAGTCTTAGCCGTTTTGAAGTGAGTGCCCTGTCAGCTGTTTACATCTGTCACTCGGCGCATCAGGGTGCGTGTACAGTCGTACAGAAGACAGATGGTGAATCTCAGGTCCTGCAGTACACTATCGCCGAATGTAGGCGAACAGAGACGAGCGCGATAGTGTACCCGGAGTGCTCGTGTACATTCGGGGTAGTTCGCATCGCCAACATTCGTGTTCGGCTGCGCTCGCTATTTTGGCGGTCTACCGACACGGATCAAAGGAGACGAGCGAGGGCGAATGCCGAGCGCGGACAGGTACTAACTTGAGCCAGTACACACTCGCTTGCATTCGTGTAGCCACGCACGCGCTCTGTCTACAGTGATCGTTAATTATTTATTTGTTAACTGGTGCGATTTCTTTATTTATTGATGGAGTGGTCTAATGAGGAAACGCTGTTGTTTCTAAGCCCCACCACCACTCCCCCCGACGCTTGCCACGGTGGGTGAGTGGTTATCGTGTCGGACTACCAACCCCAAGATTGCAGGTTCGCCCCTGGCCATGGTAAGTGATTTTTGAAGGCGACAAAAATCACGATACGCATGTCATACGTTGTTGGCATGTTAAAGAACCCATTTGAATTCAGAAGGCCGTGTTCAATGGCAAAATTAATCTCGGGATTTTCCGCCAACACAAAGTTCCTCCATTCTCTACTTGAAAGCGCTGTAGTGTCAAGGAGTTTAGATATCTAACCTCCTTGACTTTCATAGCTTTCAAAGGAACGACGAAATTCGACATGCAAGCTACCCTCTGGGTGTCAATTAACAAAGCTTGCACCAGGCACCCGAGGCCATACGATATTATTATTATTATTATATACTCCCTCCGACGTCAGAAGCCCCACCATCCCCCTTGGTCCTAGAGACTTGAAACTTGGTTTGTGGGTAGAGGGAGTAAAGACCATTCATTTACATCAAACAAACATTTTTGTAAAATTCTTAGTTTCCAAAATATAGGCAATTTTGAAAATTGAACCTTTTTTGGAAAAAATGAAAAAATATAAAGTTTTGTTCTAATGATAAAAGACATATAGACCATTATTTTAAGCCTATATAACATTTTTAGTATGTTTGGTTTTCAATATATAGCCTATTTAAAAATTGATTTTTTGTTTGTTTTCGTCTTAGGGACCTGGAACTTGGTTTCTTGGTAGAGGGGTAAAGACCTTTGATTTACGTAAAATACACTTTTTTTTTGTAAAATTCTTAGTTTTGGAAATATAGCCAATTTCAAAATTGAACGTTTTCCAAAAAAATGTAAAAAATATCAAGTTTTGTTCTAATGATAAAGGACCTAAAGACCATTCTTTTAAGCCTATATAACACTTTTTAGAATGTTTGGTTTTCGAAATATAGCCTACTTTCCAATTATTATTATTTTTGAAAATTTTGAAGAAAAAAACACCACTATTTTTCGACTGAGAGTGGGATAGAGGTAGGAGTAGGAGTTAACATATGACTTGATATGATTTTTAGTTTTAACATATAGCCTACTTTCTCAATTCAACTTAAAAAAATAAAAAATACAATAAGTTATTATTTTTGACTGAGAGTGGGATAGAGGTAAATGTAAGAGTTGAGAGTCAATAAATAACCATAGAGTATTTTGAATTTTTTGGAATATCAATGTGTTGTTGTTGCTTAAAAATATGGCAGTAAGCTTTTTGCTGTGATAAAAAGGACTGAGATACTTTCCAAACCAAATAAGCCAACAAGTAAGAGCAAATATGAGAGAGCCAATACAAAAGCCAAGATATGGGCCAATACAAACGCCAACACAAAAAGCCAACATAAAAAGCCAATACAAAAAGCCTACATAAAAAGCCAATACAAAAAGCCAACATAAAAAGCCAATACAAAAGGCAATACATAAACCAATACAAAAAGCCCATCCCTACTACCCCCTTATTGTAACTTTTGTCTTAGAGAACTGAAACTTGGTTTTTGGGTAGAGGAGGTAAAGACCATTCATTTATGTCAAACAAACCCTTTTTGTAAAATTCTTAGTTTTCAAATTATAGCCAATTTCAAAATTGGACCTTTTTGGAAAAAAATGAAAAAATAAAGTTTTGTTCTTTTAAGCCTATATAACACTTTTAGAATGGTTTTCGAAAAATCGCCTACTTTCAAAATTGAACTTTTTTGGTTTTTGTCCTAGAGACTTGAAACCTAGTTTGGGGGGTAAAGGGGGTAAGGACCATTTATTTACGTGACACAAACTTTTTGTAAACTTCCTAGTTTCAAAAATATAGGAATTTCAAAAATGGACTTTTTTGGAAAAAAAAGTTTTGTTCCAACGATAAAGGTCGCAATGAGTGGGTTTGGCGGGAATGTTTTGCAGCGAATACGCACGATTGGGTTCGGCATGGTTCGGCCGAACTTAGGCAATGGTGTACTTGGTTAGTTCGGGGTGGTTCGCGTTGCACATTCGTCTACATTCTCGGTCGCAATCCCACCCGAACATTCGGGTGAATGTTCGGCGATAGTGTACTGCCCACGTCAGACATATGCAATTGTCACGCTAATTGTTTCCCGCGCAACTGAAAACTCACGAATCTATGGGAGTGTTCTAGGCGAACTTTGTGTGTCCGGCACAAGAGTGCAGCAGGGACCGAAGGCAAGGAATAATAAGGAGAAGCCCTGTCAGCTCTCTAGCACGCTGTGAGTACAAGCCAGACGTTTGTTTTAGACGATTGTCCTTGGCCTCGAAGCTTTCGGGTGAGCCTGTACTGTATCCATATGACGTCATGTGGAGAACATGTATTCACATCCCGACTGGCTCCGTCCTTTCGGGGCGTGGTGCGTCTCCCCACAATGCGAACACATATTCAGGATCCGAATACTACCAGGTACTGCTCTACATGAAAAGGTAAACAACTTCCTAAAATACAATATTTAATTCTTAAATCATGGCTATTATACAACAATAGAACATCCATTTACATTTAATTTAATCTCACAAATCAAAAGAACCTTTGGATCACACAGATGATAATGGCAAAAGGGACACTGAATGCTAATCTACATCATCTGTGGTGCGCAGCAGAGATCGCAATTCGACCTCACCAGGCATGCTGCCACAACTCTTCCTGTGAGTCTATGAGTCTAGCTCTGGTGTCTCAATACACCCTATTCTACACTTCACTAAACAGTTTCATTTATGGTAATGCACTTTTTTGTCATCTGACAATGTTCATATCTTATGCACACTACTTAAACAACAAAAATAATAATCAAGACAAATCAAATAAACATGACATCAACTGTACATAAATAGCACTACAATATTATTGACGTTACAGTATTTATTACTTGACTATCCATAGTGCTTATGGAATATTTACTTTACTTCATGGTTTAACAATGCGTTAGCCATTGTTGCGATAGGTTACTTGTACCACAATGTACTTTAATTCTGTGTATTGTTTCCTTCCTCCGCTCTCTCCACAAACGCTAACAATAGTACCTTCTTATCTCCATAAACAAATGCTAGTCTGCTACAACGACACTATACTGTACGTCTTTAAGTCGTTCAAATATATAAGTCGATTTTTAGTTATGTTTGCATCAAATCCACATTCACGGTACCCGTATGCAAATATGCATCTCAAACTGGGTTTTAAACTTCGAATAATGTGCCAGTTCCCTTTTAACAGAGTTAGTGTTAAAGAACAGCTAACTTGGCTAAATATCACTCGATTTCAACAATTAAAAGATGGATATGACATCCTTATAATGCTAAGAATTGATTTCTGTAGCCAAAATAAACAATTTCTTATTAATTAAAATGCCAGACCATGATAGCGCAGTCTCCAGTACATTTTACCATAGGGTTAGACATAAAACTACCACCCGTCGTGAATACAATAGCTTACGGTCGGGTCGCTAGGAACCCATGATGGCCGCCTAGCCTGACCATCGGCCGACCAGCTCTCAGCTCCCACAGCTGTCTTAATTACTCATTCACACACACCAAGAAGATATTTACAGTTGTACTCTCACTTTGCATTTAGTATAAGGCGAAACTTGTGTCATGTTATGAACTGGACATCCAAATATTTAACATCCTATTAATAGGTTAACATTAATTGGCTCAATGTGGCTCAATAACATAGATATAGCAAAGGAATGGGTTTTGCTAGGCACGAAAATCCTGGGGAACGGCATACGGCTTTTTACTGGCGTGGCCTAGTGGTCTTACTGCATGCCACTGTCACGCACGAATTATCGGTAAGGAGTCCTTGACCCTTCCGTACAAATGGATTCTTGCATCACAATGCGGATCATTACAAGGAGTAGCTAATTGAGTTGGCAAACGTTAATCCTCAAAAGCCCTCGCGAGGCTGGTATGGCAGCTCAGACGCCTGTCTGTCTCCATCCGCCATCGTCAATACAACAATATGCCCCATGGCTATACATCAATACAAACCTTCGTAGACTAGCCTGTATGGTCCTGACAATGTCCTAGAAACGTTCTTTGCATTAATTAAGTAATCATCTTGATTTTACTCTTAAATTGCTCGCATATCAGCGGCATAAATATTAGGTCTGTCGGTATATCACAGATCATATGACACTTCTAGTTCCCTTCCATCTAGCGTTGTTAATGATTTTCATATCATGCCTTATCATACAGGTATATGTTTTACTGGCATTTTTGCTGGCTCTTTAACATTCAACAATTACTGTGTGATTCAATTTCACTCATTACATTTGATTATGTATAACATTACTTTCTGACAAATGATGACATCATTCTTACATATAATCTTTACCTTGTAATTACCTGGGATTTGATGCAATTTTAACACTTCATGAAAACATGCTGAATATTTCATTATTTCGACTTTCTCACTTATAAAGTTACTGTTTAACTTTAATATTAGACTCATTTTGGTCTTACGCAAATCCGCTGTAAGCCAAATCCTTCTCAATTTGCAAATGCTTCTATATCAAATACGAGGAAGGCAATCTCGTATAAATATTACTTCAAAATACCTATTTTGACATGGTTTTGACTTAAACTTATCGTATCGCTAGCGTTCTACATTATATCATTTGGATTGGTACTCACATTTGTATTCTGGTGGTCGAAACTCATGATACTCCATAAAACCCACCATCTTGCCATTTACTGACGAATCATGATGGATATGTGATATTTCCTTTGTGGTTACAATGCACTTTTCACTCTTATAATACACATTTTCACTTTTGTAATACACATATTATTTTTAACACTGACATATATTAACATTTATATTACACAGACACTTTTTCACACGATTTGCCTCTTTGGCTTCATATTTGCGTGATCACAGAGTTGCAGGGGCGTGATTTCCAACATCTAACTCCAATGGAAGACTCTATCAAACGCGATCCTGGCTAACCCTCGACCAAACGGCTGCTATTGTGAATGTTCCTCCACGTCTAGTACTCAGTGTCTTTGTCTGTACTTGAATAATATCACAATGCCTGTGACATGGTTTCTCATCCCATGATCTATAATAACGGATATAGTGTGACCATTGTCGATTACTAGATCATGACTTGCGCGCTTTACCAAATTACCCATATGACGATGTAATTTACTGTCCATACCACATTATTTCAGTTACTGCGCGGCTTGATGACTATCAGCTTTACTTGGCTTATTATTATTACGGCGTCTGCGCACTCGTAATTCCGTCCTATCATTTCAGTACTGAAGAACATCTTCCTGACTGAAATACTTCTATTGACATTAGCTTAAACATCAAAATGTTCCTTTCATATACTTGTGTAAATACTTTGCACTTGTAGTTGCGCAGTCTTTGTTTACAAATTTCCGAACGGACGGACAGCACCCTCCTCGCGTGAGTGCTCCAAATCGACTGACTTCTCCATGGCCACGTGCCCTATTTAAAGTTTCCCTCTCGAAACATAGTTCTCTCAAATCCACGGAACAACCTTTCCTTTAAACCTGCAGTTCCCATGGCTGACACTGCCTTCATCTGGTCCAAATTTCCACGGAGGTTAC
The DNA here is from genome assembly GCA_946902985.2 of Meconema thalassinum. Lineage (NCBI taxonomy): Eukaryota > Metazoa > Arthropoda > Insecta > Orthoptera > Tettigoniidae > Meconema > Meconema thalassinum. The sequence continues at coordinate 18,055,236 of OX336392.1, forward strand.
AATTTTATCCTCGTGCCAGTGATTTGATCGTTCAATTAATTAATATTAATTTATGTTGGTGATGGCTTGGGTACGCTATCTCCGGGATTCCCCTTCATCTTCTTCCGCTGATGTCTGACATCCGCGTCTCTGTGTTTGCAGTCCGTGTAGTGCTTAATATGCTCCGATAAGCATACTTCTTGGAATCATAATTTTACTCTTCGGATTTTATTCATCTAGGCTATGTGTTGATTTCAACTCTCTTGGATGTCTCGTTTTCCTGTAATCAATTATTTCCATGTGGCGTCCTCCCCACTCCAACCTTTTTCCTTATGTTTCTGTGATTCCCTCAGTCATTAGTCTCTGTCTTGGTTCCGCCTCTTAGACGTAAAAAGTTCTTGGGCGCCAAGCTGACACGCCCCTCTGAACAAGCTAATTTCTCACTTGTAAATTTTGTGCCTTTTGCTCAAATACAGCATCTTACCGTACTATGAATATCTTATATTTTGTACAATATTGCTTGTAAATCCTACAAGACATCTGGAATTAAGCTGATATTTCACGAATAGTCTTATATTATATGGTTCTTGGTTATCATGAGTTTTTTCTTCCTCGAAGACCTCTGGTTCGATACCCCGAAAAATCATATGCGTGATTTTTCCTCTCTGGAGCCTCAGATTCCATGCCAGTGAGCACCAGTACCATGGGTGCAGTACACAGTCGCTCTCTCGGCCTCTCGCTTCATAGTTGTCACCACCGGTCTGATGTAATGGAATTCCAGACCTGAGCACGTGACGACACCACCGTGCAGAACAGTACAGTCCACGTCGAAGTATCGTGTGACGCGGAAGTACACGTTACATAGTTACGAACAGAACGCCATTATATTTGACAATGACTGTACTTCAGCAGAAACGTAAGATAGTTTTGTCCATCAACTGACCGCATGGGGCAGCTGACAACAACACAGGTACTGTAGTAACTCTCCTCCAGGCTTCCATTAGGATTGTTCACTCGTCTAAAACAAACGTCCGGCCTGTGCTAATGTAGAGTAGAGTTTCGATGTACCGCCAGCTGCGATTATTCTACACAGGCTGGGTAACTTTACACACTTTTCGCTAAAATCTTTTGAGCACTGCACGTGGTTGGTTTTGGAAGTTTTGAGTTAAATGCCTGTTTATACAAGACTAGTAAGAAAACCGTGTTTGTGTTTTGTATTTCACTCCTTTGGATAGTAATTGCAGCTTAGTGCTCTTGAGTATCTGTACATTGTTAAGTTGTATAGAAACTTTTATTTCTATGACAGTCAAATTTTTATAGATGTTCTAATTTGTGACAAATCAATTTCCCTAAAGACTAGAGAGGTGGAAATTGGATGTGGAACATGTTTACTTGTTGAGTCACATTACTGGGAAGCCTAAAATAACCGAAGGTGCACGACTCGCCCTTGGAGGGGGTAAATTTACAGAGGCTATTTGACACAAAAGCCAGTGCTGCGGATTAGTAAGAGCCTAGTAATGTGACTCAACAAGGAAACATGTTCCACATCCACCTCCCGCCTCTCTAGTCTTTAGGGAAATTGATTTGTCTCAAATTAGAACATCTAGTAAAATATGACCATGTCATAGAAATGAAAGTTTGTACACAACTTAACAATGTACAGTGCATTTATAGCTGCAGTCAATATCCAAAGGAGTGAAATAGGTAAAACACAAATACGGGCTTTTACTCGTACAGCTCGCAGCGTCTTGTATTAAGAGGTATTTTGCTCAAAATTTCCAAAACCAGCTACCTGCAGTCACTGATATAAATATAGAGTCCATTAACGTGACATTTCTGTCAATGATGCCTTGGGCTCCTGTAAAAACAAAGTTTTGTACCTTGCTACAACTAACACATCAGCAACATTGTTTTCTTTTTATTTTCTACAAACATAAAATTAAACGTTTGACACACGTTTAATGATTTTATAATGTATGCAGACAATTCAATTAAGCTATGAAAGTATCCTATTTACTTCAAATGAGTGTTATCTTTCCAATGAAAAGTTCCAGGCATGTGCCAAGTAACCCCTTGTGAGACTGTATAGCCAAACGCCATGATAAGTGCATGTCTGTGTAAAGTAACCCCAAGGGTGGGGTAACTTTACACACGTGTTCATTTATTTTTAAAAGTGTCAGAGATAGTTTGCACTCACGGTGACGTAATGTTCTTTTGTAAGTACCCTTAAGGAATATATAAACATGTCTCAATCAATTTAACAACCTATCACGACAAATAAAATTTAAAAAACACATGAATAGTGCAGCGGCGGCTCGAGGGATGTAAGTTCGGTGCAGCCGAACACACGCTCTTGTGCAGTAAACGTATATATTTTGAATAGGTGTGTTGGGTCATCTAGCTAGGAGGAAATCTGGTATCGGGGTGATGCTTTGGGAAGACAATGGCGTACAAATCATCCGCTGTATTATCTTCATGCAGTTGCTTTAAATAGCACAACATAAGTATAAAATTAACTAAAAGAACAAATATCACTCACATTCGGTCACGTCTATTGCTTGTACAGTATGTTAAATCTATTCTTCGGTCCTTTGAAGCACCGAACTTGTCTATGATGTCATCGTGAAAGGGCATTGTATTCATCAAATCGTTGAGCAGTGACTTCTCCAGGGGTATGGTTGCCAGCGCAGTCGGCCTCTCATGGGATGTTGAATTCCTTAAGTATGCTTTATCATTTTAAATGATCTTGTCGACTTCGTCGTTACGCTGATGTCTGGCGTTACGTTACGGTGACGGGACGAAATGTACCGAGAATGCACTGAAGTGTGTGACGTCATAGTACGATGTAGCAGCCGGGTACCAAGAAGGCAGTGCGAGAACAGAGTTTCAAGAAGGCAGTGCGAGAACAATCAAGTCGGCAGTGAAGAAACAAAATAGAATCTTGAAACTTTGTTCTCGCACTGCCTTCTTGGTACTCGGCTGCTAGCATTTAAAATGATATAAAGTCCAGTCTTTCAGACTGACTCTCTGTGTCTTTTTATCCGCTTACGGAACGAAAAGCTTCTTTCTACTGATGAACTGGCAGACGGTATAGTAAGTATTAAATAAAATAATGTATACGCTTCTTTGAACACGACCTTAAGTTCATTCTTATTGAGCGACAATTATTTCCTCTAATCTGGTATTTTTGTAGGTAGAATCAGAATAGATGTACTGAAGTTCGTTTTTTAACCTGTGTGTGTCAAATGTCGTGGGATAAGAGATTTTTAAGTTCTCTAGACAGAGCGTCAAGAGGGAGGATTTTAGAATATTCTTCAAACTTAGAGCTATCTCCTAAGCAAAGAAACGGGAGCTTCTGCATATCTTGAAATCTTGTTAAATTTTAGTTTTCTTCTCAGCCGTATGAAAATAGGTTTTAAACGTTACTTCATTCCTTTTACCTAGTAGGCTATCAGTTGCCGTGTGGTGTTTATTTTCGAGAGGCAGAAGTAAATGTGCAGAGACTTCTTTTGGAGCACGTTAAATAATATATTAGCAAGCTCAAAAATGTAATTGAATACTATTGATAAAAAATATGAACTGGAAGCTATTGAAGTTATTATACAACCCTTCCGATTGACGAATGGTTTTCTCGTCTGACTGAGGGTCGTCCATTAGTCTTTCAAAAATATCTTTCAATCCCTCCCACTCCTCGAGAACCACGTTTAAAAGTTTTCCATGTGACGACCAACACGTCACAATTAATGCGCCACACGGCCACGAATCACAATTTAACAGCACAATTTTTACTATAAAGTAATACTTAGTACACCACACGTTCAAATTTGTAACAAGCTTCTTGTTGCAGCTGTTGGAACAGCCGAACAGTAGCCGCAATTCTCGCGATAAAATATACTAGTAAATATGTCTTTGCACGATTGTGTTTTAGCGTGATTGAGATACTAACATTGGCAGCAATGGTCTAGGAGCGGAGAGCCAGGGTTATATTCGGGTGCGTTCGGAATAATATCGTCACAGCTCGTGCTAGGCAGCCAGATATTCCAGTTGCACGCTGGGCAGCACCAAGCGGAATGCATCTGTATACATACCGCAGGCCGTTCGGCGCGTTGTCATGGCAACCGTTGAGTTACACGTCACAAGTCAGCCCGTACTGCTGTGAGCATTGGCTGGGCTGCACTCAGACGCAAGGCGCAATCGTGAAGGAAACAGACTGCGGTGCTTGCTTAATTACTAATAAGTATGAGCGCTGCACCGGTTGTGTAATCACAACCGATAAAGCGCATTCTTCGTTCATTTTAACGAATGCGGTAGGTTTTAAAGATAAAATATAGGGATTCAGAAAATGATAGACAATTGTTTTGAGAAATGTTAGTGCAGCCGGGCTGTACCTGATGCACCTGAAAAGCCGCTACTGGAATAGTGTGTAAAGTAACCCCAGCTGACGGTATCTATGTCTCTAGTGAGATAGCATATTATGCATAGAGCTCAGCAACTTGAAGTGCGACCCAGCGAGCTGGTGCAGGCCGGACGTTTCATTTAGACGAGGAAAATTCTAATGGAAGCTAAGAATCCTGCCATGAAGGCATAAATAATATGCCTTTGGAAAGTGGGAACCTGGTGCCCCTTAATTTAATCAATTTTTTGTTTTTGTTATGTGTATTTAGTTGCTTTTTTGTTTTTTAATATACATAATACATATACATAATTATAGGGCCTATCCTTTTTCAAGGCGCAATCAATGCGCAAAGATACAGGGATAATATACTCAAACCATTTTTTTGACGAACTGACTGACACTAACTCTCGAAATGGATATTATCAGCAAGACTCTGCCACCGCGCATGCAGCTCATGACACATTAATCTTAATTGAGAAAATTTTTGAATACCGTGTAATTAGTACGGACTTATGTCCGGCACGGTCCCCATATTTAACTGTTTGTGACTTTTATTTATATGGGTGCTTAAAGAATAAAGTGTATCCAAGAAACCTTCACACGTTGGGCGAACTGAAAGAACATATCCGGGCAGAAATACCCTCAATTACGGAAGACGAACTAATGCCTGTGAATCGGAGTTTCCTAAGACCATGCCTGAAATGTGTGGATGTAGGAGGAGAACATTTCCAACGTCTCCTGTCACAACGTACGAGCTTATTATTTTAATTAATTGTTATTCTCTTAATTTTAATTGTTATCTCATGTCATGCACGGATAGACTGGGCCAAGTGCTATGCTAAGCCGAGCGGGGAGTGATGAGTCAACGGGAGGCAGATAGCAGATAAGCCGGCCGGCCGAGTCGTGAGAGAAACTCACTGTAGCCTGCACCTTGCTAGTACTTTAAGATCAGCAGTGGGTTCAGTGTGTGATAATTTTTTGTGTTCATTTGTGAATTATTAATGAGCTAGGATTACCACGCTTTGCACGCTTCGCCATGGCTTGTCCCCCAACTCCTGGACATTATGAGTCGTGTAGACCGTGCAGTTAATGTGGGACAAGGTGTTGTAATTGACTGGTGTAACAGCAACAACTTCAGTCATTTAATAGGAATAATAATAATAATAAAATTAAGTTGTTATAATAAGTAAGTTAAGGGAAGATAGAAAGACCACTAGTGGGTTAGTTTTCGTAGAATGAAAATAGTTAAAGACCTGTAGTAGGTTTTTTTTTAGTAAATAATAAGTGGACAATAATAATAATAATAAGCCTCGCTGTGGTAATGAGTTCCTGGAGGGGAGTAGCTACAGTAACACTTTTCACGAATTGATTGCCGGCGGTCGAGATGGAAATTATTCTTCGTTTACTTGTGTCACACGTCAGCCTGCTTCGTTGACAGGTACAGTTGCGCAAGTAGGGTATGACTCAGCTCCAGTAGCCTCAGTCATCGTTTAACTGTCCGTGGTGACATGAGCTCCTGTGACGCGCAATGCTGCTTGACTTATGTGCAGACTGCACTCTGTCATCGCTGTGTCCTCCGCTTTGCCCCGCGGGGCTCATGCTACGCTCAGCGGCAATCAAATGTTGGATGGGTAATACCTGGCTTGTTGTCACCTGCCACATGCGGTCAGATGATGAACAAAACTAATGTCATCACGCCAGGAGATGTCAGTTCAACACGCTGTGACGGGGTAAGGGGGGTCTTCCAGTACGCATGCGCTGCCCGCCTATTCCAAACCTAACTATATCGGCTGGCAGTCAGTTGCTGCTACTTCACGTGTGTGTGTATTGTCACCTTCCCTCCTACTGTCGATATTCTTACAAGCCTTTGTGTTTACTTTTAACAGTGTGGCAGTATCAGGTACAGTAATGGAAACAGTGACCAACCTAATGTTTTTGGAATGCGCGATACGCAGTGAGCGGGAAGATTACTGCAGTTCAAACCTGACTGCCATCTCCTGGCGAGATATCAGTACCTGACGCTGCTGCTGAAGTACAGTCATTGTCAAATATATAATGGCATTCTGTTCGTAACCATGTTACGTGTACTTCAGCGTCAATACTTCGTCGTGGACTGTACTGATCAGCACGGTGGTGTCGTCACGTGTTCAAGTCTAGAATTACATTATGTCAGACCGGTGGTGACAAATTTGAAGCGAGAGGGCAACTGTGTACAGGCTCATCCGGAAATGACAAGGTCAAGGGCAATCATCTAAATAAACAAACGTTCGGCTTATAGTTCGCAATTTTCCCGGTGTTTCAGTTGGAGTTGCTGAGCTCTAAACATGTTCCAGACTGCCATGTTATCAATCACTCACTCGCCGTGCCTGCTCTCCTAAAAGAGCTGACGAAGAGACAGCAGACGACAATGACACATGTGTTTGACGTCTGTCCTTAGCCACTGTTGCAGGTGATCCCTGTTATGAAACACCTGACATTCGGTGCATCGCGGTGTGTATAAGTTAAAGGTGGCCATACACGTACCGGCCAAACTGTCAGTTATGCCTGAACAGCCGAAACTAAACCGGCGGCCGGTGATCGAACGAAAACTCAATCGTCCATCCGGTTGACCGGAAGAGAGTGGTGAACAGTGTTTATTTGTATGTTTATCATATAAATACAATTGTGTGAAGTTAAATTTGTAGGTTAGATTTGATTAACGCTCTATTAAGACCCAACGTTCGTCGCCAGGTGCTGGTTGCGGTGGCATCTAGTAGTCAAGTTTGCAGTTATGTGTCGTTGACGGTAGCATTTGGTAGCAAAAGTAGGAACTACCAGAAATTGATCGTCTGCAGTCCTTACCTGAATTACAGATAACACACACTAATACAGTCATCACAATAACACCGGTTATCATTATGGAGTTTGAGCCATTTTCAGTGTTGCCTTAGTAAACGAAAGTTTGGTGCTTTTCAGTTGGTCAACACGATTGTTATCAGACAAGCTCTACACACACCCAACTACACGGGGCTGATAACTGACATGTTTCAAGCCCCTTAAATGAATTAACAACAAATACACAGTCTCTTGCAATAATTATGAAGAAAATACGTTCAAAGAGAATATTTTGATACTCAACTATGCTGATTATGAATGTAGTTACTTGAAAGATAGATAACAGTTCAGTTCAATGATCTTGCGGGTCAAACGCCGTGCGACCACTGCAGGGTTGAAATGAGCTCTTCCTGTACGCGAAAAGGAAAATCGGTGTATAGAGGTTGATGGTGATAATTGTTGTTTTAAGGGGCCAAACATCGAGGTTATCGACCCCTAATGGTCTGGATGATAGCGAAAATGACAATAGAATGGGACCCATGGTAGATTGAAAACATGTAGCCTACCAAAGGTATCTTAGACTGAAAGCACTCACAAAAGGCAAGTTAAAGGAAAAATACTGACAAAGTGGAATTTAGATTCAAAATACTTACAAAATGTATTAGTATGTGTTATCTGTTTTTAATTCAAGTAAGAACTGCATACATTAGATTTTCAAGTAGTTCCAACTTTTGCTACCAAACGCCACCGTCAACGACGAACTAGTTCTGCACTTTGTTACTAGATGCCACCGCAGTCGGCTCCTGGCGACGAACGTTGGAACCTAAGAGCGTTAGTCAAAGATAACCTATAATTTAGCTTCTCTTAGGTCTAATTAGTGGAAGGTTCTTTAACATGCCATAAATCTGGCTTTACCGCCGGCTTTACCTCCCCTCCGAAGGAAGGCATAGGCTACTGAGGGATTTTAACGCTCTTAAAAAGAATCCTACGGTTTCGACCGGATTTGAACCCGCGACCTTGGGCATAGAAGCTCAGCATGCTACCTACTACGCCACCGAAGCCGCTTATTCAAAATACTCACAAAGAGGCAAGTTTGATTCAAAATACGAGTACTTACAAAATGCAATTTATAGTCTATCCAGAACACTTACAAAATGCAATTTATAGTCTATCCAGAACACTTACAAAATGCAATTTAGGTTGAGAACACTTACAAAATGCAATTTAGGTTGAGAATACTTACAAAATGCAATTTAGGTTGAAAAAACTTAGAAAATGCAATTTAGGTTGAGAACACTTACAAAATGCAATTTAGGTTGAGAAAACTTACAAAATGCAATTTAGGTTGAGAACACTTACAAAATGCAATTTAGGTTGAGAACACTTACAAAATGCAATTTAGGTTGAGAACACTTACAAAATGCAATTTAGGTTGAGAAAACTTACAAAATGCAATTTAGGTTGAGAACACTTACAAAATGCAATTTAGGTTGAGAACACTTACAAAATGCAATTTAGGTTGAGAAAACTTACAAAATGCAATTTAGGTTGAGAATACTTACAAAATGCAATTTAGGTTGAGAACACTTACAAAATGCAATTTAGGTTGAGAATACTTACAAAATGCAATTTAGGTTGAGAAAACTTACAAAATGCAATGTAGGTTGAGAATACTTACAAAATGCAATTTAGGTTGAGAACACTTACAAAATGCAATTTAGGTTGAGAAAACTTACAAAATGCAATTTAGGTTGAGAATACTTACAAAATGCAATTTAGGTTGAGAACACTTACAAAATGCAATTTAGGTTGAGAAAACTTACAAAATGCAATTTAGGTTGAGAACACTTACAAAATGCAATTTAGGTTGAGAAAACTTACAAAATGGACGTCGAGTGCTAATACCGGTCTATTTTCAACTGATAGTGTATGGGGTCTTCAGTTCAACCGGCGGACAGCGTCCGGTGAACTGTTCAGTCGTAACTGACAATCTTACCGAAACGTATGGCCGGCTTAAGAGGAAGGACTTGTACACTCAAGGACTAATAATTAGGCCCCCTGTTAGCTCTCTATAGCACGCTGGGAGTTGAAGCATTGACCACGCCCCGTAAAGGCTCTATAGTAAATTCATCATTACTTCTGAATTGACGTACCAGTGTTACCCTAGAGCTATCTAGCGGTCAGAAGGAAAATCACTTTAACTAGTCAATCACAAGCAGCCATTCAAATCGATATATCACGACAAATTGAGTTTCGTTCGCGATGTCGCGATTTAGCGAACAAAACTCTAGTCTAGCACTGAAACGTTAAGACGGAAGTAATGATCGCTTTACTATAGTTGGTCGTACCTATGTCTTCAATAGCAAATAATACAGTGTGCGTGGGTTATTGTACTATAATGCTTAATTTACAGATATGGTCGTTAAAACAAGATGTTCGGTAAAGAACATATAGCCTACTTTCTCCTAAATGCATGGGTATTTTTTATAACTCTTTGTCCTTTTCAAGGAGCATGATTGAATGTTGGTTGTAGTAGCTTGTCGAAATACAACGTGCTATACGGATACTAAACATGAATATGAGATGCCCTTTGCTAGTGCTACCTGTGTAAAAAATGTCATTCAATTCGGTTTCACCGTGTTTGAATTGATATCGGGAATCGATTTGCACACACACATGGCCGTTATCTGCAAACTATTGGTCTGCTGACCTTGTAGTTCAATCAAAAGATGCTTCCTACAAAAAGGTATGTTGTTGCAAAATTTGATAGAGATCAGATGATGAGGCTGGTCGTAATTTGATTGAAGCTTTTTACATTTGGGTGGCCACCATTACGTTTCCGTCAAGATGGCGGCGATATAAAACATGACATTGAGGTGTCCTTTGCTAGTGCTACCTCTGTACCAAATTTTGTTCAATTCGGTTTCACCATGTTTGAATAGATAGGGGAATCGATTTCCACACATACATGGCCACCATCCGCACATTACTGGGATGATGACCTTGTAGTTTGGTCAAAATATTCTTCATACATAAAGGTATAACGTTGCAAAATTTGGTAGAGATCGGATGATTAGGTTAATCATAATTTGATTTAAGCATTGACCATTTGGGTGGCCGCCATTACGATTCCATCAAGATGGCGGCGATATAAAACATGACACTGAGGTGCCCTTTGCTAGTGCTACCTCTGTACCAACTTTCGTTCAATTCGGTTTCACCGTGTTTGAATTGATAAGGGGGGGGGGACAGATATTCAGAGTACACTCACACACACACACACACACAGAGAGAGACACATACAGAGACAGACACACAATTTTTGGCCCTGTGTAGATCTCATGTCTACTTTTATTTTTTGCAAAATCTAAAGTAGGCTAAAATACAACGTGGAGGAAGAAACGTTGGTTGGTTCCTCAGTTTAGGGGCTTCGATAACGTGGTCATGTACTTTGTGTGTGTTATCTGCTTTGAATTCAAGTAAGGTCTGTAGACATTCAATTTTCAAGTAGTTCCTACTTTTGCCACCATACGCCACCGTCGACGACAACTAGTTGTGAACTAGATTACTAGATGCCACCTCAATCGGCTCCTGGTGACGAACGTCAAATCTAACCTACAAATTTAGCTTCACACAAGTGTAATTAGTGGGAGGTTCTTTTACTTGCCATAAATCTATAACAAGGGACCGACGGCTTTACATCCCCTCCGAAGGTAGGCATACTGAGGGATATTTAACGCTCTTAAAAAATCCGACAACTTCGGCTGGGTTTGAACCGGCGACCTTGGGCTTAGGAGCTCAGCATTCTACCCATGTCACCGAAGATGATACGAGTACATTCGATTTTTAGCCTACTTTTCGCATTTTGCAAAAATGAGAAAAAAGTAAACTTTTGAGATCGATCCGGGGAAATGTGTGTCTGTCTGTCCTTCTGTCTGTCTGTCTGGCTGGCTGTGTGTGTCCCCCCCCCCTATCAACTCCCAAACGGCTGTAGCAATCGAACCCAATTTGGTATGAGTAAAGATCTCTATTTGAATATCTCAATGCCGTATTTGAAAATGATGTCAGTGCTATCAACTGCTGAAGAAATGCAATTGAAATTTCAGCTCCATGTTGTATATCCTGGAAGGTATGCATGGGAGCTATACCAAAATTGGCACACATATAGATAATAATATTTCAGTCTAATTTCCAGAAGGTCATACATGACAGTGTTGCCAAAATAATTCTAAGCCTGCTGATATGTCCATTTTTAAATGCATATAACATCTACACTATCAATTGGATTTCAACCAAATTTCGTATGTACTATGTGTAGTTAGACAGATATGGCTGAGCATAATCTTAAGAGCCACCAGGGCTACCAACTGTTAATAAATGCACTCTCTATTGTTTTTATCCAAATACCAATATATCAGAAAGTATGCATGCCGGCAGCTTTAAACTAGGCACACGTATAGTACCTGACATTCTAGATTAATTTGGAGTAACTAATGGACCTCAGTACTACCAACATGATTCTAAGCCTGCAGATAGGACCAATTGTAAATACATGTAGCTTCTATACTATCCATTGGATTTCAATCAAATTTCGTATGTGCTATGTGTATTAAAACAGATATGACTATGCGTCTTCTTAAGAACAAACCACGGCTGCCAACTGTTAATAAATACTGTCTCTATTTTTGTTACCCTAATATCAATATATCAGAAAGTGTGCAAGCCAACAGCTCTGAACTTTGTTCACGTATAGTACCTTACAATCTAGATTAATTTGGAGTAACTAATATACGTCAGTGCTTCTAACATGATTCTAAGCCTGCTGATTGGTCCAATTTTAAAATACATGTAACTTCTATACAAATAAATTGTTTTCATCCAAAATTGGCACAACAATAGATCAGATTATTTCTGACCAACACATGCATGACATTGTTGCCAACATGATTTTATGCCCGCTGATAGGTCCAATGTCTAACTACATGCAACTTCCATGCTATCCATTGGACTTAAACCAAATTTTGTATTCTGTACGTTCAGAGATGGAACACATTCAGTCACCAGTCACCAGGGCTACCAATTATAGTGCTCTATTGGGCTACATTATGCCAGTTATATTTCGAACTAATTAGAAATTTTGATATTACCAACTCAATTTCGTCATTATTCTAATTAGGTCCATGTAGATTAATCATTGGAATGAATCTTACATTTCGAGAAAAGTAGGCTCTTTAGTTCGTCACGGAACTTCTTGTTTTAATACCGTACTGTAGGTACAGGCAATTAAATATTGTATCTTAACCTTCTTGTCACCCTGTGCCACCCTGATTTACGTCTATGCGAAAGGTATTATTATCCTCGTTGCTATGGGATCATGGATGCTTGGATAGTCTTCCTGACGCCAATCGAATGCCATGAAATGAATGAAACTGGGCAGGTAGTTGGAAGGAGACGGCTATGGCTTATTGGAAATTACCGCCTGGACATTTGTAGGATTTGAAAATAGGAACGAACGGAAAACCATTCCTAGAAAAGCCGGCCATAATGCGGTCGATCCCACTCGTCTACCGAGTACGGAGGAGCCTGTCCCGATTGCCTTCCGTCTTAGCGCGAGTAGCTACCGCGGTCGGACGTTTTATAATACAACTAGCAACCCGCGCCGACTTCTCCCGGGAACAGTTATGAATGCATCACGTGATAAGCGCTCCTTTTTTCGATGTCAATGAACTACGACCTATATCCGTTTTACGTCTCGGCATAATGAGTTAAAATCACTGACAGGAATATTAATTATATTATCATGGTAGCTTGCCACGGTGGGTGAGTGGTTATAGTGTCGGACTACCAACCCCAAGATTGCAGGTTCGTCTTTGGCCATGGTGAGTGATTTTTGAAGGCGACAAAAATCACGATACTCATGTCATACGTTGTTGGCATGTTAAAGAACCCATTTGAATTCAGTAGGCCGTGTTCCATGGCAAAATTAATCTCGGGATTTTCCGCCAACACAAAGTTCCTCCATTTTCTACTTGAAAGCGCTGTAGTGTCAAGGAGTTTAGATATCTAACCTCCTTGACTTTCATAGCGTTCAAAGGAACGACGAAATTCGACATGCAAGCTACCCTCTGGGCGACAATTAACAAAGCTTGCACCAGGCACCCGAGGCCATACGATATTATTATTATTATTATTATTATTATTATTATTATTATTATTATTATATTATCATGGAGATGCATGTGCAACGAATTCTTGTCAGACGTAATTTAAGAATGGCGAGGTGCATGAAACACAAATCCACCTTCCGTCCAATCTTAATTTGTCTGTGTATTTTGCGGAACGAATAGTTCACAGGAGAAATGAAGAAAAGCCGAGTTGCACTTCCAGGGAAACTCCAATCACAACCACTCTTCTCTGAAGTCTTAACTCTACACGACTCGACAGTTTGCTGCTGGCTGTATCTGGGGTGATAGGCTCGCCCGCTAGCTAGGATGTAACAGGGGTGATAGACTCGGCCCTAGCTAGCTCGTAAACTGTCGCCTCATTAATTGAATGGAGATTGTTGGAAGTAATGAAAACGTAGACACACTTATAGTGGGCGATGTATTGAAGATGGAGATATGCTCTCGGGGACTTTTTTTGTAGAACTTTTCATGCTCAACAGTTCTTACACTCATAGTATACCGGTACTGATATTGTTAACGGTTTCCCCAGCGTACGATTAAAAAGCGCACGGACACTGGGTTTTATTTTCGACTTTTTCACTGAAATCGTTACTGCATGGCTTCCTTTTATCATAAATAAATCATTTTCTACGGAAATCTTCCCCGAGATATCCTTTACAGAATGCTGAAAACCGCATCAAAATCCATTCAGTGGTTCTCGAGATTACCTGTGATATCCAAGAATCGGGGACTTAGTTTTATAATAAGAAGATTTCTTGTGGTAGGCCTCTCTGGTCTCGACGACCGTGCGGGAGTTCAGAATACTCGTCCTTGGTCTTCACTAAACAATGGTAGAGTGTCGTCACACAGAACATGTTACAAAACCGGCGTAAATCAACAATCACAAACATTTACCATACATACAAAAGATGACGGTTGTTTATCGTTCAGAACGAAGTCACGCTATTGGGGACTCGCACTGAAGGTCACTCATTACACAACCATATCTCGTCCTATTGACAGACCATGGCTAGAGCCCTGCGCGGATAAACAAAACCTTATCCGCATCCGCCCCGCATCCGCAAGACTTGTATAAAAATCCGCTGATATTTCAATTCCGTTTTCCTGACCTCCGCTTTAGACAAAAAACTGGCTATACTTCTTTGGCTACTTTCGCACTTGTGCCGCAGTAGGTTTGATGTGCCTGATTTGTGTCCTGAGTATGAATACACTTATTTACAGGTAAAACATCCTACTATATCGTTCATCTCATTGGTTCCATTGAAAACGTAACCAAATATCTACCTTATCCTTGACTTGAGCTTTGTTTCACGCACTATTGAATATTCACCTTGTTTTGTTTTAATAGATATTTTATCAATGTTGGTTAAATGTTGTCCATACTCCCGGTCGCGGTAACATATACTGCTCAAAAAAATTAAAGCACCACTTTTTTCAAAGGCCACCAAATTTGGAAAGTTGACTGCACAAGGTCGAAATCTCAGTATGACGTTTGCCCCGACGCCTACCAAGCACATGCTTCAGCACAACTCCCCAACTTGTGTAGTTTCGGGATAACGCCCCCAAAACCCGCCCATTTTTGAAAACCGTAAATTGAAGTTTGCGAAAAACGCTGTAGGACTTGTCGCAGGTTGCCAAAGCAGTCGAAAATGAATGAGTCTTGCTCTTAAGGTTCCACGAACACGTTGAAATCGTTACACTTGACGTTTGGGCATTTTCAACCCCCTTCATCACCCCCTAAACATGGACTACCATTGGGGGCGCCTGAGAAGGTACCGGATGTGTTTAACCACCTGAAAACCTGCACACCGTCCTCAGTTGCTGATTGCAGTAAGTTCTTAAGGCCTCCGGCAATGTTCACCCCTCCTAACACCCTCAACTGGCAAGGGACCAAACCACCCCGTCTTGATTCACCCCTAAGGAAGGTTTAAATCGAGATTTTTATCAGTGCTGCTAATGGGGGGGTCTTCCCCTAACGTTTCAAAAGAGGACCTGCGCCTGTGTCGCCACCCCTTCCCTTGCTACCCCCTTTTGTATGATTTTTCGAATCAGGCCCTTTTTAAGGGCTGAAATGAGGTCTTAATCGCTGAAAGGGCTGTAAAGGTCCTTAGAAGTAGTGGTGACACGAAATCAACCCCTTCCGATGTTTGATTGACATTCCATCCCCCAAAGTTGACATTTTTGCACCCTCAACCCTCCCTGTCTGGACGCGTAACGCGTCATGGCAGAGTTTTCAGAGTTGGATCAAAATGAAGCTTAGGGCCTGAAATGGAGCCCAAAACAGCAGGTTGGATGGAAATTCATCGGTAGGGTGGGAAACGGGACCAAAAAGTTTTCAAAAAAGTTAACAGCCTCTAGTAAGTACACCAATGCATAGGCAACCCACATCACGTCATTTTTCTCCCATTGCCAAACTTTGTAACCTATTGCCGATCATAGGCAACCCACACGCACGGACGTGATGTGGGTTGCCTATGCATGGGCGTACTTACTGTAGGCTGTACACTTTTTTGAAAACTTTTGGTCCCGTTTCCCAACCTACCGATGAATTTCTATCCAGCCAGCTGTTTTGGGCTCCATTGCAGGCCATAAGCTTCATTTTCATCCAACTCTGAAAACTCTGCCATGACGCATTACGCGTCCAGACAGGGAGGGTTGGGGGTGCAAAAATTTCGAATTTGGGGGACGGAATGTCAATCATCGATCGGAAGGGGTTGATTCCGTGTCACCACTACTTCTAAGGACCTTTACAGCCCTTTCAGCGATTAAGACCTCGTTTCAGCCCTTAAAAAGGGCCTGATTCGAAAAATCATACAAACGGGGTTTGCAGGGGAAGGGGTGGTGACAAAGGCACAGTTCCTTTTTTGAAACGTTAGGGGAAGACCCCCCATTAGCAGCACTGATAAACATCTCGATTAAAACCTTCCTTATGGGTGAATCGAGAAGGGGTTGTTTGGTCCCATGCCAGTTGAGGGTGTTAGGGGGTGTGGACATTGCCGGAGGCCTTAAGAACTTACTGCAATCAGCAACTGAGGACGGTGTGCAGGTTTTCAGGTGGTTAAACACACCAGGTACCTTCTCAGACGCCCCCAATGGTAGTCCATGTTTAGGGGATGATGAAGGGGGTTGAAAATGCCCAAACGTCAAATGTAACGATTTCAACGTGTTTGTGAAAACCTTTAAGAGCAAGACTCATTCATTTTCGACTGCTTTGGCAACCTGCGACAAGTCCTGCAGCGTTTTTCGCAAACTTCAATTTGCGGTTTTCGAAAATGGGCTGGTTTTCGGGGTGCTACCCCGAAACTACTCAAGTTGGGGAGTTGTGCTGAAGCATATGCTTGGTAGGCGTCAGGACAAACGACATACTGAGATTTTGAGCTTGTAGGTCAACTTTTCAAAATTTGGTGGCCTTTGAAAAAAGTGGGGCTTTAATTTTTTTGAGCAGTATATACTAAGTGAACTTCTCTTTAAGCTTGGAGAAAGGGATTGACATTTGGCCGGAACTTCCAAGTCAGTCATCATACTTCTGTCTCTTGACCCATCAATGTTCGCATAGTTGATGTGATAACTGTCTCCGTTGCAATATCACAGCCCACGCGTTTCAGTGCCAAGATGGAAATAAATCTACAGATAAACCTGGAACCAGATCTTCCAGGATAGCTTAGATAGCGAAGTAGCTGACTTGAGAAATGTTAATGATGTCACCACGATGAACTAACAAACTTATTGACAGCATTATATCTCGTGGGTAACGGCAGTGAGAAATTGATGATGATGATGAGATGTCAAGACCTTCTACTACAAACTTAATAACTACTTAATAAAATGTAGTTGAAACCATATGAGTAAAATAATCTTCTCGTGTATAACTACAAAACGTACCCGAATATTTCGTACGCAATAGGCTATAGGAGTATTCCTCTTTTAAGCATGAAGCTGTAGATTGGCATATCAAATATGTAATATTATCGAAAGTTCCACATCGTATTCTAAAAACTATCCGCACAGCCATGCAAACTATATCCGCGTGGCGAAAAATGCTGCGGATATCCGCGGGTTTATCCGCGGATATCCGCATCCGCGCAGGGTTTTAAGTCCATGGCAGCTTCGAGAGGGGAGAGGGTTATTCGTATTAATCGTGAAAATTGCAAGAGTATCGCTTTTGTTGTATTATTATTGATGACTTTTAAAATTAGGTCTTACAATTAATGACCAAAAACCTCAATACATGGTTATTATTTATTTATCGTATGGCATTTAGTGCCGGGAGTGTCCGAGGACATGTTCGGCTCGCCTGAGTCTGTAGCTGCTTCCAGCGGACACCCTTAGGTTGAGCTACAAGTTTCGTTCAATGTCAAGTAGTTCCAAATTTCGCTACCAGATATCAATGAAACCTTGTGGTGAACGTTGGAACTGTGATAGAGCGTTCTGACGAAATCTAACCTAGAAATTTAGCTTCACACAAGTTTAGTCTGTGGAAGGATCTTTTACATACCATAAATCTATGACATGGGACCGCCGGCTTTACTTCCCCTCCGAAAGATGGCATACTGAGGGATTTTTAACGCTCTTAAAAAATCTGACGACTTCGGACGGCACAGCAGTTCAGCATGCTACCAACTACGCCACCGAAGCCACTAATACATGGCAATGAACAGGAATATTGACGTGGTTACCTCTTCTTATTGGTAACCATAGATATCTGCGGGTTGAACATTTCAAATTCTTAGGAGTGATGATTGATGAACAGAATCGTAGAGAAGTGGAAATTAAAGTTAGAATACAGACTCTCTGCAGTCTTTATTGGGATCCAAACTTTTGACGAGAAATATAAAACTGAAAATATACAATATCATCATTAGGCCAGTACCAACTTATGGTGCAGAATCATTGAGTTTAACTGAACAGGAAGAACACCAGTTGCAACTTTTCGAAAATAAAGTGTATAGGAAAATTTTGGGCCATTTTTTAACTCTTCATCTCAAAGATGAAAAAAAGATCAAATAAAAACATACACTATCACAGCAAGCAATGGGCTGCTCATTTACTAACAAGGGAATTATCAAGTAAGACAGGTCGAAACCTATCTTGAAACTTTGTGGACGCAATCTTTGTACTATAAGAGGACAATCAGCCGCCGGATTGAACTGCAAGGCTCCGAAATCATGTGTCGAATCTCTCAATGGGAAGTATATGTTGGAAGGGACGGCCCTGACGGCCCAGGCACTCAAGGCCGGAAGTCCAAAGTCCTCATTAGAAAAGCTGATGGGAAATGCTTTTCACGACCTCTTATTACCATTTGCTTGAATTGATGAAGTTAATCACAAGTTAATTTTAAATAGCGAAGGAAACGGCCGTACAATTCCGAGCAAGGCGCACCATGACGCATCTCGGCAACGCTGTACAGCTTTCTCCGTATCGGCTAGCGGCTGAACCATGTCTTATTTTCCTGTACAAATACAAACCGATATAAAATAAGTGAATTAATTTACGTATTTCACAGTCATACAGCATAACCTCTTGATGTATATATAAGGATTTCAACGCAACCAAGAACGCAATTTTCCAACCACTCCGAACCAAGAAAAAGTTACCTTACAAAAATGATAACAACTTTGTTTCTTAGAAACACAAAATTTTGAAATTAATAAACCAGTTATAAAACATTCCAATGTATATTGTGTTAAAATTTGGATTCGATCTGATGACGGGTTTTTGAGACGCATGGTTGAAACACGCTTAAAAACGGGCA
This sequence comes from Meconema thalassinum, assembly GCA_946902985.2. Classification (NCBI taxonomy): domain Eukaryota; kingdom Metazoa; phylum Arthropoda; class Insecta; order Orthoptera; family Tettigoniidae; genus Meconema; species Meconema thalassinum. The sequence continues at coordinate 18,074,362 of OX336392.1, forward strand.
CTTTGTGTGTTCCAACTACGATAAAAAATATTAAAATATAAACTAAAAATTCCAAATCTACATGAACTAACGTAAAATAGAACGACGAAAATGATGATGTTATTGGACTTTATGTAGGTCTATTGGTTACATCACAAACAACCTTCAAACTCTAGTGCACATAATATTTTGGTCGACAGTAGGAGTCCACGTGGAGTGATAGCGGAAGCATTCTAATAGTCAGGGGCGTATATAGAGTTTTGTTTTGGGGGGTGACCAACCGGGGGTTAGGAGGCAAGGTATAGGCCCCAAAGAATAGGGGGTCCGGGGTTCTCCCCGGGAAACTTTTGTATAATTTGGTGCAAAATGATGAGTTTTAAGGCTCTCTGGAATCACTTTTCAACCAATTTGTTGCGATGTTTTATGTTTGGTTAGGGGGATGAAGTTATTCGCGTCCGCAGCATTCCTTAAGCTGTGCGTGTCCCCTGGGTGGTGCTAAACGAATAACAAAAAAATGGCTGCCAGACCTATCTGTTACAGATCTCCTGGCGAACGATTTAGAATCGGTCCTTCTCAGGACCAGCAACTACAACAAGTAAGACATCTTGGTTACAACTTACGGATAATGCAAATTAATATAGAAGGACTTAGTCGATCTAAATGTCAATATCTCTCCCGAATGCTCCTTGAAAACTATGTGGATGTAGCTGTTATACAGGAAACACATTATAGATAATGAGGAAAATTTTAAATCAAGAGGGCGTGTTGCAGGATATGAAGTCTTAGGAGCTGCTTATCACCATACTTACGGCTGTGCTACTTACATTCGCAACAATATTGAAAATGCACATCTGATTTCTGTGGACACCTCACAAAATGTTCACATTATCGTGATAAAAATTGAGAACATTACAATAACGAATGTTTACAAGCCTCCTGCAGTAAACTGGTCTGCTGAAGTGATCCCAACTCTACCTCATCCTAGCATATATATCGGCGACTTCAATAGCCACCATACTATGTGGAATTACAATGAAGATGATGAGAATGGTGAAAGACTTGCTAATTGGGTTGAATCTAACAATCTAAGTCTAGTATTTAACTCAAAGGACAAAGGGACTTTTAGATCTGCGGCCTGGAAGAAAGACTACAACCCTGACCTTTGTTTTGTTAGTCAGAACTCTAAATGTCAACCTCTTGCCACAGTAAGGACAGTTCTTGGGGATTTTCCAAATAGCCAACATCGGCCAGTTTTAGTTAATGTAGGAATTCAAATACCTATAATCAGATCCATTCCAAAACCAAGATGGAACTTTAGAAAATCTAACTGGAGCAAGTTTTCCAATGAACTTGATAAATTTATTAGGTGGATCCCCCCTGTGAGTGAAAATTATGAAAGATTTGTTGGAGCGGTCTTATCAACGGCAAAAAAGTGCATGCCAAGAGGATTTCGCAAAGAGTACATTCCAGGATGGAACAAGGATTGTGAAGAACTATACCAGTCTTACATAACCACCAATGATCATGAAATTGCTACTGAATTGTTACAGAGCTTAGATAAAGCTCGCAGAGAAACCTGGGTACAAAAGACAGAGAACTTAGACTTTACAAGATCAAGCAGAGAAGCGTGGAGCCTGCTGATGAAGTTGGGAGGATGCTCCCCACCTAACCGTGATGATCCACATGTTACACCAGATCAAATAGCCAGTAGAATAATTTCTTTGTCCAGGGCACCACCGCATAAGCAACATACAAGAAAGGTCAAGAAAGAACTAACCAACCTCAAGCAACAGGCAGTCCACCAGTCAGAATATGCCAATGACTTCACAGTAGCTGAGATTAATACTGCGCTTAAGGATGTTAAAACAGGTAAATCGCCAGGGTTTGATGGCATTCATCCTGAATTCCTTGTCAATTGTGGGAACAAGACTCGTAAATGGCTTGCAGCTTTCTTTTCTAATATAATGATCACTGGTAAACTACCAAAAGCTTTCAAGGAAACGAAAATCATAGCTGTATTGAAACCTGGTAAGCCAAAGGATAAACCAGATAGCTATCGACCGATAGCTCTCCTAAGCTGTTGCTACAAACTTCTGGAAAGACTCATCCTTAACCGAATTGGTTCGAATATTCATGAAGTAACACCTATTGAACAAGCAGGCTTTAGACCAAGTAGAAGCTGCACAGATCAAGTACTAAGTCTCACCACTCATATAGAAGCAGGGTTTCAACAACAATTAAAACATGTGTTGCTTTTGTTGACCTTACAGCAGCCTATGACACGGTATGGAAGGATGGATTACTCTACAAACTGATGCGTATCATACCATGTCAAACTATGAACAAGCTTATAAACAATATGCTGTCTGAAAGATATTTCCAAGTGGTTCTTGGGACCAAAATAAGTAAGCAAAAGAAACTGAACAATGGACTCCCACAAGGTTCCGTTTTAGCTCCAGTGCTCTTTAACTTGTACACATCAGATCTCCCTTTAACGCAGTCGAGATAATTCATTTATGCAGATGACCTGGCTTTGGCAACTCAACAAAGAACCCTTGAGAAGAGCGAACAAATTCTTTCCTCAGATCTAAGCATTATGAATGAATATTTTAAGAAATGGAGACTAACACCGAATCCTAGTAAGACTGAAGTTAGTTGTTTCCATTTAAACAACAGGTTGGCAAATACAAAGCTGAATGTCATATTTAATGAGAAAGTCCTCCATCATCAACATTTTCCAAAATATTTAGGCGTTACTCTCGATAGAACTTTGTCCTTCAAGAAGCACCTGCAGATCACTGCAGCAAAACTAAGATCACGCAATAACATCTTGCAGAAGTTATGTGGAACCACATGGGGAGCTACAGCAACAACATTACGATCTTCTGCTCTAGAACTTGTCTATTCTGCTGCTGAATACTGTGCTCCGGTGTGGCTTAACAGTCCACATATGAAGCAGATTGATGTCCAATTGAATTCGGCGATGAGGATAATATCAGGTTGCATCAGGACCACTCCTCTGTACTGGCTTTCACCTCTAAGTCATATTGCACCACCTGACTTACGTAGACAAAACTCTCTCTTGAGGGAATATCAAAAGATAATTTCCACTCCAAAGCTTCCTATTCATTGTGACATACCTACAGTAAAGATAAGTCGCTTGAAATCCTGCCGACCACCCATCCTAACAGCGGAATATCTACAATTAAATACTTTTCAGATTGACAACAAGTGGTCTGAGGTATGGAATAATTTATCCCATGAGAAATATGGAAACTTCATTGATCCTATCAAGAAACCAGCTGGCATGGAACTACCACGCCATACATGGAAATCACTCAACAGAATTCGAACGGGACATGGGGTCTGCGCAGACAGCTTATTCAAGTGGAATAAGGCTTCCTCACCTCAGTGCGACTGTGGTTTTGAAAGACAGACCATCCAACATATCGTAGAGGACTGCAGCCTTCGAGCCTATCATGGGAACTTCAAAGACTTTCATGATGCAACGCAGCCTGCTCGAGATTGGATTTCCAATTTAAATCTTACCTTGTAAATTTGAACTTTTTATCTATTGAATATGTGTCTCCTCATTCAAAATTTATTTTAATATTGTTCTTTTAGGCTAAATACTAATGTATATGTTTAATGTGTTCTTTAGCTTGTAATTATGTAACCATGCCATACGCTAAATAAATAATGTTTGGTTAATGTCAAACACAACTCTGACCATTTTATGATACTTTTTATTAATTCAATCATCTTGCTCACTTGATTGATTGATTGATTGATTGATTGATTGATTGATTGATTGATTTTATTTTCACGGCTACACTTAGAGCTTAAGAGCTCCTTTACAGTAGCGCCTGCATAAAATAAGGTTAGGGCTTATACAAATAAAACATTTCACTTACATTCACAATATAAATAATAATAGTCTAACATTAGTAACAAAAAGGCAGTAATAATACAATAATAATAATAATAATGATAATGGAAAGATTATTTACAAAAGAGAGCATACAGACACAGTATCACAGTATGGAGTTTACATGGGGAGAATTAATGTTACTGTTTTGATTTACAAGTTACACTATAATATAAAGTCAAGGTTTCTTGAAGCATTACCAAATCGGTTTATAACTTCATCGTCAGTTTAACCATGCTAGACAGTTGAGTCTGTTTCCAGAAGTAGAATTTCTTAAGTGTGTTTTCAACCAACTCAAACTCTATTCGGCAGTAGGCCTACCGGTAGCTACAGAGAGAGGGAAATTTGCCAAAATTTGATAACGGTATAAAAGTTAGGGAAAAGGCCTTTGTTGCACGCTTCAAGGGCACCTGTTGCTGTTCTTGGTTCGTTCATAAGAGCGAAGGCACTGGAGAGTAATAAGAGGTTATGTTGTTACTCATAAGATCAGAGCAAACTGATTGTCACACGGTTTACATCGCTCTACCGTCGCCTCGCTATGCAACGTTGCCATACGTCGCTTAGTAACAATAGTACCATCGCCTCGCTTTGCAACGTTGCCATACGTCGCTTAGTAACAATAGTGCCGTCGCCTCGCTTTGCAACGTTGCCATACGTCGCTTAGTAACAATAGTACCGTCGCCTCGCTTTGCAACGTTGCCATACGTCGCTTAGAAACAGTAGTACCGTCGCCTCGCTTTGCAACGTTGCCATACGTCACTTAGTAACAATAGTACCGTCGCCTCGCTTTGCAACGTTGCCATACGTCACTTAGTAACAATAGTACCTTCGCCTCGCTTTGCAACGTTGCCATACGTCTCTTAGTAACAATAGTCCCGTCGCCTTGCTTTGCAACGTTGCCATACGTCACTTAGTAACAATAGTACCTTCGCCTCGCTTTGCAACGTTGCCATACGTCACTTAGTAACAATAGTACCGTCGCCTTGCTTTGCAACGTTGCCATACGTCACTTAGTAACAATAGTACCTTCGCCTCGCTTTGCAACGTTGCCATACGTCACTTAGTAACAATAGTACCTTCGCCTTGCTTTGAAACGTTGCCATACGTCACTTAGAAACAATAGTACCTTCGCCTCGCTTTGCAACGTTGCCATACGTCACTTAGTAACAATAGTACCTTCGCCTCGCTTTGCAACGTTCCATACGTCACTTAGTAACAATAGGACCTTCGCCTCGCTTTGCAACGTTGCCATACGTCACTTAGTAACAATGGTACCTTCGCCTCGCTTTGCAACGTTGCCATACGTCACTTAGTAACAATAGTACCTTCGCCTCGCTTTGCAACGTTCCATACGTCACTTAGTAACAATAGTACCTTCGCCTCGCTTTGCAACGTTGCCATACGTCACTTAGTAACAATGGTACCTTCGCCTCGCTTTGCAACGTTGCCATACGTCACTTAGTAACAATAGTACCGTCGCCTCGCTTTGCAACGTTGCCATACGTCACTTAGTAACAATAGTACCGTCGCCTTGCTTTGCAACGTTGCCATACGTCACTTAGTAACAATAGTACCGTCGCCTTGCTTTGCAACGTTGCCATACGTCACTTAGTAACAATAGTACCTTCGCCTCGCTTTGCAACGTTGCCATACGTCACTTAGTAACAATAGTACCGTCGCCTTGATTTGCAACGTTGCCATACGGCACTTAGTAACAATAGTACCGTCGCCTTGCTTTGCAACGTTGCCATACGTCACTTAGTAACAATAGTACCTTCGCCTCGCTTTGCAACGTTGCCATACGTCGCTTAGTAACAATAGTACCTTCGCCTCGCTTTGCAACGTTGCCATACGTCACTTAGTAACAATAGTACCGTCGCCTTGCTTTGCAACGTTGCCATACGTCACTTAGTAACAATAGGACCTTCGCCTCGCTTTGCAACGTTGCCATACGTCACTTAGTAACAATGGTACCTTCGCCTCGCTTTGCAACGTTGCCATACGTCACTTAGTAACAATAGTACCGTCGCCTTGCTTTGCAACGTTGCCATACGTCACTTAGTAACAATAGTACCTTCGCCTCGCTTTGCAACGTTGCCATACGTCACTTAGTAACAATAGTACCTTCGCCTCGCTTTGCAACGTTGCCATACGTCGCTTAGTAACAATAGTACCGTCGCCTCGCTTTGCAACGTTGCCATACGTCGCTTAGTAACAATAGTACCGTCGCCTCGCTTTGCAACGTTGCCATACGTCACTTAGTAACAATAGTACCTTCGCCTCGCTTTGCAACGTTGCCATACGTCACTTAGTAACAATAGTACCTTCGCCTCGCTTTGCAACGTTGCCATACGTCGCTTAGTAACAATAGTACCGTCGCCTGGCTTTGCAACGTTGCCATACGTCGCTTAGTAACAATAGTACCGTCGCCGCGCTTTGCAACGTTGCCATACGTCACTTAGTAACAATAGTACCGTCGCCTCGCTTTGCAACGTTGCCATACGTCACTTAGTAACAATAGTACCTTCGCCTCGCTTTGCAACGTTGCCATACGTCACTTAGTAACAATGGTACCTTCGCCTCGCTTTGCAACGTTGCCACACGTCGCTTAGTAACAATAGTACCGTCGCCTCGCTTTGCAACGTTGCCATACGTCACTTAGTAACAATAGTACCTTCGCCTCGCTTTGCAACGTTGCCATACGTCACTTAGTAACAATGGTACCTTCGCCTCGCCTTGCAACGTTGCCACACGTCGCTTAGTAACAATAGTACCGTCGCCTCGCTTTGCAACGTTGCCATACGTCACTTAGTAACAATAGTACCGTCGCCTCGCTTTGCAACGTTGCCATACGTCACTTAGTAACAATAGTACCGTCGCCTCGCTTTGCAACGTTGCCATACGTCGCTTAGTAACAATGGTACCTTCGCCTCGCTTTGCAACGTTGCCATACGTCACTTAGTAACAATAGTACCGTCGCCTCGCTTTGCAACTTTGCCATACGTCACTTAGTAACTATAGTACCTTCGCCTCGCATTGCAACGTTGCCATACGTCACTTAGTAACAATGGTACCTTCGCCTCGCTTTGCAACGTTGCCACACGTCGCTTAGTAACAATAGTACCGTCGCCTCGCTTTGCAACGTTGCCATACGTCGCTTAGTAACAATAGTACCGTCGCCTCGCTTTGCAACGTTGCCATACGTCACTTAGTAACAATAGTACCGTCGCCTCGCTTTGCAACGTTGCCATACGTCACTTAGTAACAATAGTACCGTCGCCGCGCTTTGCAACGTTACCATAAGTCACTTAGTAACAATAGTACCTTCGCCTCGCTTTGCAACGTTGCCATACGTCACTTAGTAACAATGGTACCTTCGCCTCGCTTTGCAACGTTGCCACACGTCGCTTAGTAACAATAGTACCGTCGCCTCGCTTTGCAACGTTGCCATACGTCACTTAGTAACAATAGTACCGTCGCCTCGCTTTGCAACGTTGCCATACGTCACTTAGTAACAATAGTACCGTCGCCTCGCTTTGCAACGTTGCCACACGTCGCTTAGTAACAATAGTACCGTCACCTCGCTTTGCAACGTTGCCATACGTCGCTTAGTAACAATAGTACCGTCGCCTCGCTTTGCAACGTTGCCATACGTCGCTTAGTAACAATAGTACCGTCGCCTTGCTTTGCAACGTTACCATACGTCACTTAGTAACAATAGTACCGTCGCCTCGCTTTGCAACGTTGCCACACGTCGCTTAGTAACAATAGTACCGTCGCCTCGCTTTGCAACGTTGCCATACGTCGCTTAGTATCAATAGTACCGTCGCCTCGCTTTGCAACGTGCCATACGTCGCTTAGTAACAATAGTACCGTCGCCTCGCTTTGCAACGTTACCATACGTCACTTAGTAACAATAGTACCGTCGCCTCGCTTTGCAACGTTGCCATACGTCACTTAGTAACAATAGTACCGTCGCCTCGCTTTGCAACGTTGCCAGACGTCGCTTAGTAACAATAGTACCGTCGCCTTGCTTTGCAACGTTGCCATACGTCACTTAGTAACAATAGTACCGTCGCCTCGCTTGGCAACGTTACCATACGTCACTTAGTAACAATAGTACCGTCGCCTCGCTTTGCAACGTTACCATACGTCACTTAATAACAATAGTACCGTCGCCTCACTTTGCAACGTTCCATACGTCACTTATTAACAATAGTACCTTCGCCTCGCTTTGCAACGTTGCCATACGTCGCTTAGTAACAATAGTACCGTCGCCTCGCTTTGCAACGTTGCCATACGTCGCTTAGTAACAATAGTACCGTCGCCTCGCTTTGCAACGTTGCCATACGTCACTTAGTAACAATAGTACCGTCGCCTCGCTTTGCAACGTTGCCATACGTCACTTAGAAACAATAGTACCTTCGCCTCGCTTTGCAACGTTGCCATACGTCACTTAGTAACAATGGTACCTCCGCCTCGCTTTGCAACGTTGCCACTCGTCGCTTAGTAACAATAGTACCGTCGCCTCGCTTTGCAACGTTGCCATACGTCACTTAGTAACAATAGTACCTTCGCCTCGCTTTGCAACGTTGCCACACGTCGCTTAGTAACAATAGTACCGTCGCCTCGCTTTGCAACGTTGCCATACGTCACTTAGTAACAATAGTACCGTCGCCTCGCTTTGCAACGTTGCCACACGTCGCTTAGTAACAATAGTACCGTCGCCTCGCTTTGCAACGTTGCCACACGTCGCTTAGTAACAATAGTACCGTCGCCTCGCTTTGCAACGTTGCCATACGTCACTTAGTAACAATGGTACCTTCGCCTCGCTTTGCAACGTTGCCACACGTCGCTTAGTAACAATAGTACCGTCGCCTCGCTTTGCAACGTTGCCATACGTCACTTAGTAACAATAGTACCGTCGCCTCGCTTTGCAACGTTGCCATACGTCACTTAGTAACAATAGTACCGTCGCCTCGCTTTGCAACGTTGCCATACGTCGCTTAGTAACAATAGTACCGTCGCCTCGCTTTGCAACGTTGCCATACGTCACTTAGTAACAATAGTACCGTCGCCTCGCTTTGCAACGTTGCCATACGTCACTTAGTAACAATAGTACCTTCGCCTCGCTTTGCAACGTTGCCATACGTCACTTAGTAACAATGGTACCTTCGCCTCGCTTTGCAACGTTGCCACACGTCGCTTAGTAACAATAGTATCGTCGCCTGGCTTTGCAACGTTGCCATACGTCGCTTAGTAACAATAGTACCGTCGCCTCGCTTTGCAACGTTGCCATACGTCACTTAGTAACAATAGTACGGTCGCCTCGCTTTGCAACGTTGCCATACGTCACTTAGTAACAATAGTACCGTCGCCGCGCTTTGCAACGTTACCATACGTCACTTAGTAACAATAGTACCTTCGCCTCGCTTTGCAACGTTGCCATACGTCACTTAGTAACAATGGTACCTTCGCCTCGCTTTGCAACGTTGCCACACGTCGCTTAGTAACAATAGTACCGTCGCCTCGCTTTGCAACGTTGCCATACGTCGCTTAGTAACAATAGTACCGTCGCCTCGCTTTGCAACGTTGCCATACGTCACTTAGTAACAATAGTACCGTCGCCTCGCTTTGCAACGTTGCCACACGTCGCTTAGTAACAATAGTACCGTCGCCTCGCTTTGCAACGTTGCCATACGTCGCTTAGTAACAATAGTACCGTCGCCTCGCTTTGCAACGTTGCCATACGTCGCTTAGTAACAATAGTACCGTCGCCTCGCTTTGCAACTTTGCCATACGTCACTTAGTAACAATAGTACCGTCGCCTCGCTTTGCAACGTTACCATACGTCACTTAGTAACAATAGTACCGTCGCCTCGCTTTGCAACGTTGCCATACGTCACTTAGTAACAATAGTACCGTCGCCTCGCTTTGCAACGTTGCCATACGTCGCTTAATAACAATAGTACCGTCGCCTCGATTTGCAACGTTACCATACGTCACTTAGTAACAATAGTACCGTCGCCTTGCTTTGCAACGTTGCCATACGTCACTTAGTAACAATAGTACCGTCGCCTCGCTTTGCAACGTTGCCATACGTCGCTTAGTAACAATAGTACCGTCGCCTCGCTTTGCAACGTTACCATACGTCACTTAGTAACAATAGTACCGTCGCCTCGCTTTGCAATGTTGCCATACGTCGCTTAGTAACAATAGTACCGTCGCCTCACTTTGCAACGTTGCCACACGTCGCTTAGTAACAATAGTACCGTCGCCTCGCTTTGCAACGTTGCCATACGTCGCTTAGTAACAATAGTACCGTCGCCTCGCTTTGCAACGTTGCCATACGTCGCTTAGTAACAATAGTACCGTCGCCTCGCTTTGCAACGTTACCATACGTCACTTAGTAACAATAGTACCGTCGCCTCGCTTTGCAACGTTGCCATACGTCACTTAGTAACAATAGTACCGTCGCCTCGCTTTGCAACGTTGCCAGACGTCGCTTAGTAACAATAGTACCGTCGCCTTGCTTTGCAACGTTGCCATACGTCACTTAGTAACAATAGTACCGTCGCCTCGCTTTGCAACGTTGCCATACGTCACTTAGTAACAATAGTACCGTCGCCTTGCTTTGCAACGTTGCCATACGTCACTTAGTAACAATAGTACCGTCGCCTCGCTTTGCAACGTTGCCATACGTCACTTAGTAACAATAGTACCTTCGCCTTGCTTTGCAACGTTACCATACGTCACTTAGTAACAATAGTACCGTCGCCTCGCTTTGCAACGTTGCCATACGTCACTTAGTAACAATAGTACGGTCGCCTCGCTTTGCAACGTTGCCATACGTCACTTAGTAACAATAGTACCGTCGCCTCGCTTTGCAACGTTGCCATACGTCACTTAGTAACAATAGTACCGTCGCCTTGCTTTGCAACGTTACCATACGTCACTTAGTAACAATAGTACCGTCGCCTCGCTTTGCAACGTTACCATACGTCACTTAGTAACAATAGTACCTTCGCCTCGCTTTGCAACGTTGCCATACGTCACTTAGTAACAATAGTACCGTCGCCTTGCTTTGCAACGTTGCCATACGTCACTTAGTAACAATAGTACCGTCGCCTCGTTTTGCAACGTTACCATACGTCACTTAGTAACAATAGTACCTTCGCCTCGCTTTGCAACGTTGCCATACGTCACTTAGTAACAATAGTACCGTCGCCTTGCTTTGCAACGTTGCCATACGTCACTTAGTAACAATAGTACCGTCGCCTCGCTTTGCAACGTTACCATACGTCACTTAGTAACAATAGTACCGTCGCCTCGCTTTGCAACGTTGCCATACGTCGCTTAGTAACAATAGTACCGTCGCCTCGCTTTGCAACGTGGCCATACGTCACTTAGTAACAATAGTACCGTCGGCTCGCTTTGCAACGTTGCCATACGTCGCTTAGTAACAATAGTACCTTCGCCTCGCTTTGCAACGTTGCCATACGTCACTTAGTAACAATAGTACCGTCGCCTTGCTTTGCAACGTTGCCATACGTCACTTAGTAACAATAGTACCGTCGCCTCGCTTTGCAACGTTACCATGCGTCACTTAGTAACAATAGTACCGTCGCCTCGCTTTGCAACGTTGCCTTACGTCGCTTAGTAACAATAGTACCGTCGCCTCGCTTTGCAACGTTACCATACGTCACTTAGTAACAATAGTACCGTCGCCTCGCTTTGCAACGTTACCATACGTCACTTAGTAACAACAGTACCGTCGCCTTGCTTTGCAACGTTGCCATACGTCACTTAGTAACAATAGTACCGTCAACTCGCTTTGCAACGTTACCATACGTCACTTAGTAACAATAGTACCATCGCCTCGCTTTGCAACGTTACCATACGTCACTTATTAACAATAGTACCGTCGCCTCGCTTTGCAACGTTGCCATACGTCGCTTAGTAACAATAGTACCGTCGCCTCGCTTTGCAACGTTACCATACGTCACTTAGTAACAATAGTACCGTCGCCTTGCTTTGCAACGTTGCCATACGTCACTTAGTAACAATAGTACCGTCGCCTCGCTTTGCAACGTTACCATACGTCACTTAGTAACAATAGTACCGTCGCCTCGCTTTGCAACGTTGCCATACGTCGCTTAGTAACAATAGTACCTTCGCCTCGCTTTGCAACGTTGCAATACGTCACTTAGTAACAATAGTACCGTCGCCTCGCTTTGCAACGTTGCCATACGTCGCTTAGTAACAATAGTACCTTCGCCTCGCTTTGCAACGTTGCCATTCGTCACTTAGTAACAATAGTACCGTCGCCTTGCTTTGCAACGTTGCCATACGTCACTTAGTAACAATAGTACCGTCGCCTTGCTTTGCAACGTTGCCATACGTCACTTAGTAACAATAGTACCGTCGCCTCGCTTTGCAACGTTACCATACGTCACTTAGTAACAATAGTACCGTAGCCTTGCTTTGCAACGTTGCCATACGTCACTTAGTAACAATAGTACCGTCGCCTCGCTTTGCAACGTTACCATACGTCACTTAGTAACAATAGTACCGTCGCCTTGCTTTGCAACGTTGCCATACGTCACTTAGTAACAATAGTACCGTCGCCTTGCTTTGCAACGTTGCCATACGTCACTTAGTAACAATAGTATCGTCGCCTTGCTTTGCAACGTTGCCGTACGTCACTTAGTAACAATAGTACCGTCGCCTCGCTTTGCAACGTTGCCATACGTCACTTAGTAACAATAGTACCGTCGCCGTGCTTTGCAACGTTGCCATACGTCAATTAGTAACAATAGTACCGTCGCCTCGCTTTGCAACGTTACCATACGTCACTTAGTAACAATAGTACCGTCGCCTCGCTTTGCAACGTTGCCATACGTCGCTTAGTAACAATAGTACCGTCTCCTCGCATTGCAACGTTACCATACGTCACTTAGTAACAATAGTACCGTCGCCTTGCTTTGCAACGTTGCCATACGTCACTTAGTAACAATAGTACCGTCGCCTCGCTTTGCAACGTTACCATACGTCACTTAGTAACAATAGTACCGTCGCCTCGCTTTGCAACGTTGCCATACGTCGCTTAGTAACAATAGTACCGTCGCCTCGCTTTGCAACGTTGCCATACGTCACTTAGTAACAATAGTACCGTCGCCTCGCTTTGCAACGTTGCCATACGTCGCTTAGTAACAATAGTACTTTCGCCTCGCTTTGCAACGTTGCCATACGTCACTTAGTAACAATAGTACCGTCGCCTTGCTTTGCAACGTTGCCATACGTCACTTAGTAAAAATAGTACCGTCGCCTTGCTTTGCAACGTTGCCATACGTCACTTAGTAACAATAGTACCGTCGCCTCGCTTTGCAACGTTGCCATACGTCACTTAGTAACAATAGTACCGTCGCCTCGCTTTGCAACGTTGCCATACGTCGCTTAGTAACAATAGTACCGTCGCCTTGCTTTGCAACGTTGCCATACGTCGCTTAGTAACAATAGTACCGTCGCCTCGCTTTGCAACGTTGCCACACGTCACTTAGTAACAATAGTGCCGTCGCCTCGCTTTGCAACGTTACCATACGTCGCTTAGTAACAATAGTACTTTCGCCTCGCTTTGCAACGTTGCCATACGACACTTAGTAACAATAGTACCGTCGCCTCGCTTTGCAACGTTACCATACGTCACTTAGTAACAATAGTACCGTCGCCTCGCTTTGCAACGTTGCCATACGTCACTTAGTAACAATAGTACCTTCGCCTCGCTTTGCAACGTTACCATACGTCACTTAGTAACAATAGTACCGTCGCCTTGCTTTGCAACGTTGCCATACGTCACTTAGTAACAATAGTACCTTCGCCTCGCTTTGCAACGTTACCATACGTCACTTAGTAACAATAGTACCTTCGCCTCGCTTTGCAACGTTGCCATACGTCACTTAGTAACAATAGTACCTTCGCCTCGCTTTGCAACGTTGCCATACGTCGCTTAGTAACAATAGTACCGTCGCCTCGCTTTGCAACGTTGCCATACGTCACTTACTAACAATAGTACCGTCGCCTCGCTTTGCAACGTTGCCATACGTCACTTAGTAACAATAGTACCGTCGCCTCGCTTTGCAACGTTGCCATACGTCACTTAGTAACAATAGTACCGTCGCCTCGCTTTGCAACGTTGCCATACGTCACTTAGTAACAATAGTACCGTCGCCTCGCTTTGCAACGTTGCCATACGTCACTTAGTAACAATAGTACCGTCGCCTCGCTTTGCAACGTTACCATACGTCACTTAGTAACAATAGTACCGTCGCCTCGCTTTGCAACGTTGCCATACGTCACTTAGTAACAATAGTACCGTCGCCTCGCTTTGCAACGTTACCATACGTCACTTAGTAACAATAGTACCTTCGCCTCGCTTTGCAACGTTGCCATACGTCACTTAGTAACAATAGTACCGTCGCCTCGCTTTGCAACGTTGCCATACGTCACTTAGTAACAATAGTACCGTCGCCTCGCTTTGCAACGTTGCCATACGTCACTTAGTAACAATAGTACCGTCGCCTCGCTTTGCAACGTTGCCATACGTCACTTAGTAACAATAGTACCTTCGCCTTGCTTTGCAACGTTGCCATACGTCACTTAGTAACAATAGTACCGTCGCCTCGCTTTGCAACGTAACCATACGTCACTTAGTAACAATAGTACCGTCGCCTCGCTTTGCAACGTTGCCATACGTCACTTAGTAACAATAGTACCGTCGCCTCGCTTTGCAACGTTGCCACACGTCTCTTAGTAACAATAGTACCTTCGCCTCGCTTTGCAACGATACCATACGTCACTTAGTAACAATAGTACCGTCGCCTCGCTTTGCAACGTTGCCATACGTCACTTAGTAACAATAGTACCGTCGCCTCGCTTTGCAACGTTGCCACACGTCTCTTAGTAACAATAGTACCGTCGCCTCGCTTTGCAACGTTGCCATACGTCACTTAGTAACAATAGTACCGTCGCCTCGCTTTGCAACGTTGCCATACGTCACTTAGTAACAATAGTACCTTCGCCTTGCTTTGCAACGTTGCCATACGTCACTTAGTAACAATAGTACCGTCGCCTCGCTTTGCAACGTTACCTTACGTCACTTAGTAACAATAGTACCGTCGCCTCGCTTTGCAACGTTGCCATACGTCACTTAGTAACAATAGTACCGTCGCCGCGCTTTGCAACGTTACCATACGTCACTTAGTAACAATAGTACCTTCGCCTCGCTTTGCAACGTTGCCATACGTCACTTAGTAACAATGGTACCGTCGCCTCGCTTTGCAACCTTGCCACACGTCGCTTAGTAACAATGGTACAGTCGCCTCGCTTTGCAACGTTGCCATACGTCGCTTAGTAACAATAGTACCGTCGCCTCGCTTTGCAACGTTGCCATACGTCACTTAGTAACAATAGTACCGTCGCCTCGCTTTGCAAGGTTGCCACACGTCGCTTAGTAACAATAGTACCGTCGCCTCGCTTTGCAACGTTGCCATACGTCGCTTAGTAACAATAGTACCGTCGCCTCGCTTTGCAACGATGCCATACGTCGCTTAGTAACAATAGTACCGTCGCCTCGATTTGCAACGTTACCATACGTCACTTAGTAACAATAGTACCGTCGCCGTGCTTTGCAACGTTGCCATACGTCACTTAGTAACAATAGTACCGTCGCCTCGCTTTGCAACGTTACCATACGTCACTTAGTAACAATAGTACCGTCGCCTCGCTTTGCAACGTTGCCATACGTCGCTTAGTAACAATAGTACCGTCGCCTCGCTTTGCAACGTTACCATACGTCACTTAGTAACAATAGTACCGTCGCCTTGCTTTGCAACGTTGCCATACGTCACTTAGTAACAATAGTACCGTCGCCTCGCTTTGCAACGTTACCATACGTCACTTAGTAATAATAGTACCGTCGCCTCGCTTTGCAACGTTGCCATACGTCGCTTAGTAACAATAGTACCGTCGCCTCGCTTTGCAACGTTGCCATACGTCACTTAGTAACAATAGTACCGTCGCCTCGCTTTGCAACGTTGCCATACGTCGCTTAGTAACAATAGTACTTTCGCCTCGCTTTGCAACGTTGCCATACGTCACTTAGTAACAATAGTACCGTCGCCTTGCTTTGCAACGTTGCCATACGTCACTTAGTAAAAATAGTACCGTCGCCTTGCTTTGCAACGTTGCCATACGTCACTTAGTAACAATAGTACCGTCGCCTCGCTTTGCAACGTTGCCATACGTCACTTAGTAACAATAGTACCGTCGCCTCGCTTTGCAACGTTGCCATACGTCGCTTAGTAACAATAGTACCGTCGCCTTGCTTTGCAACGTTGCCATACGTCGCTTAGTAACAATAGTACCGTCGCCTCGCTTTGCAACGTTGCCACACGTCACTTAGTAACAATAGTGCCGTCGCCTCGCTTTGCAACGTTACCATACGTCGCTTAGTAACAATAGTACTTTCGCCTCGCTTTGCAACGTTGCCATACGACACTTAGTAACAATAGTACCGTCGCCTCGCTTTGCAACGTTACCATACGTCACTTAGTAACAATAGTACCGTCGCCTCGCTTTGCAACGTTGCCATACGTCACTTAGTAACAATAGTACCTTCGCCTCGCTTTGCAACGTTACCATACGTCACTTAGTAACAATAGTACCGTCGCCTTGCTTTGCAACGTTGCCATACGTCACTTAGTAACAATAGTACCTTCGCCTCGCTTTGCAACGTTACCATACGTCACTTAGTAACAATAGTACCTTCGCCTCGCTTTGCAACGTTGCCATACGTCACTTAGTAACAATAGTACCTTCGCCTCGCTTTGCAACGTTGCCATACGTCGCTTAGTAACAATAGTACCGTTGCCTCGCTTTGCAACGTTGCCATACGTCACTTACTAACAATAGTACCGTCGCCTCGCTTTGCAACGTTGCCATACGTCACTTAGTAACAATAGTACCGTCGCCTCGCTTTGCAACGTTGCCATACGTCACTTAGTAACAATAGTACCGTCGCCTCGCTTTGCAACGTTGCCATACGTCACTTAGTAACAATAGTACCGTCGCCTCGCTTTGCAACGTTGCCATACGTCACTTGGTAACAATAGTACCGTCGCCTCGCTTTGCAACGTTACCATACGTCACTTAGTAACAATAGTACCGTCACCTCGCTTTGCAACGTTGCCATACGTCACTTAGTAACAATAGTACCGTCGCCTCACTTTGCAACGTTACCATACGTCACTTAGTAACAATAGTACCTTCGCCTCGCTTTGCAACGTTGCCATACGTCACTTAGTAACAATAGTACCGTCGCCTCGCTTTGCAACGTTGCCATACGTCACTTAGTAACAATAGTACCGTCGCCTCGCTTTGCAACGTTGCCATACGTCACTTAGTAACAATAGTACCGTCGCCTCGCTTTGCAACGTTGCCATACGTCACTTAGAAACAATAGTACCTTCGCCTTGCTTTGCAACGTTGCCATACGTCACTTAGTAACAATAGTACCGTCGCCTCGCTTTGCAACGTAACCATACGTCACTTAGTAACAATAGTACCGTCGCCTCGCTTTGCAACGTTGCCATACGTCACTTAGTAACAATAGTACCGTCGCCTCGCTTTGCAACGTTACCATACGTCACTTAGTAACAATAGTACCGTCGCCTCGCTTTGCAACGTTGCCATACGTCACTTAGTAACAATAGTACCGTCGCCGCGCTTTGCAACGTTACCATACGTCACTTAGTAACAATAGTACCTTCGCCTCGCTTTGCAACGTTGCCATACGTCACTTAGTAACAATGGTACCTTCGCCTCGCTTTGCAACGTTGCCACACGTCGCTTAGTAACAATGGTACCGTCGCCTCGCTTTGCAACGTTGCCATACGTCGCTTAGTAACAATAGTACCGTCGCCTCGCTTTGCAACGTTGCCATACGTCACTTAGTAACAATAGTACCGTCGCCTCGCTTTGCAACGTTGCCACACGTCGCTTAGTAACAATAGTACCGTCGCCTCGCTTTGCAACGTTGCCATACGTCGCTTAGTAACAATAGTACCGTCGCCTCGCTTTGCAACGATGCCATACGTCGCTTAGTAACAATAGTACCGTCGCCTCGATTTGCAACGTTACCATACGTCACTTAGTAACAATAGTACCGTCGCCTCGCTTTGCAACGTTGCCATACGTCACTTAGTAACAATAGTACCGTCGCCTCGATTTGCAACGTTGCCATACGTCGCTTAGTAACAATAGTACCGTCGCCTCGCTTTGCAACGTTACCATACGTCACTTAGTAACAATAGTACCGTCGCCTCGCTTTGCAACGTTGCCATACGTCGCTTAGTAACAATAGTACCGTCGCCTCGCTTTGCAACGTTGCCACACGTCGCTTAGTAACAATAGTACCGTCGCCTCGCTTTGCAACGTTGCCATACGTCGCTTAGTAACAATAGTACCGTCGCCTCGCTTTGCAACGTTGCCATACGTCGCTTAGTAACAATAGTACCGTCGCCTCGCTTTGCAACGTTACCATACGTCACTTAGTAACAATAGTACCGTCGCCTCGCTTTGCAACGTTGCCATACGTCACTTAGTAACAATAGTACCGTCGCCTCGCTTTGCAACGTTGCCAGACGTCGCTTAGTAACAATAGTACCGTCGCCTTGCTTTGCAACGTTGCCATACGTCACTTAGTAACAATAGTACCGTCGCCTCGCTTTGCAACGTTGCCATACGTCACTTAGTAACAATAGTACCGTCGCCTTGCTTTGCAACGTTGCCATACGTCACTTAGTAACAATAGTACCGTCTCCACGCTTTGCAACGTTGCCATACGTCACTTAGTAACAATAGTACCGTCGCCTTGCTTTGCAACGTTACCATACGTCACTTAGTAACAATAGTACCGTCGCCTCGCTTTGCAACGTTGCCATACGTCACTTACTAACAATAGTACCGTCGCCTCGCTTTGCAACGTTGCCATACGTCACTTAGTAACAATAGTACCGTCGCCTCGCTTTGCAACGTTGCCATACGTCACTTAGTAACAATAGTACCGTCGCCTTGCTTTGCAACGTTACCATACGTCACTTAGTAACAATAGTACCGTCGCCTCGCCTTGCAACGTTACCATACGTCACTTAGTAACAATAGTACCTTCGCCTCGCTTTGCAACGTTGCCATACGTCACTTAGTAACAATAGTACCGTCGCCTTGCTTTGCAACGTTGCCATACGTCACTTAGTAACAATAGTACCGTCGCCTCGCTTTGCAACGTTACCATACGTCACTTAGTAACAATAGTACCGTCGCCTCGCTTTGCAACGTTGCCTTACGTCGCTTAGTAACAATAGTACCGTCGCCTCGCTTTGCAACGTTACCATACGTTACTTAGTAACAATAGTACCGTCGCCTCGCTTTGCAACGTTACCATACGTCACTTAGTAACAATAGTACCGTCGCCTCGCTTTGCAACGTTACCATACGTCACTTAGTAACAATAGTACCGTCGCCTTGCTTTGCAACGTTGCCATACGTCACTTAGTAACAATAGTACCGTACCGTCAACTCGCTTTGCAACGTTGCCATACGTCACTTAGTAACAATAGTACCGTCGCCTCGCTTTGCAACGTTGCCATACGTCACTTAGTAACAATAGTACCGTCGCCTCGCTTTGCAACGTTGCCATACGTCACTTAGTAACAATAGTACCGTCGCCTCGCTTTGCAACGTTGCCATACGTCACTTAGTAACAATAGTACCGTCGCCTCGCTTTGCAACGTTACCATACGTCACTTAGTAACAATAGTACCGTCGCCTCGCTTTGCAACGTTGCCATACGTCACTTAGTAACAATAGTACCGTCGCCTCGCTTTGCAACGTTGCCATACGTCACTTAGTAACAATAGTACCGTCGCCTCGCTTTGCAACGTTGCCATACGTCACTTAGTAACAATAGTACCGTCGCCTCGCTTTGCAACGTTGCCACACGTCTCTTAGTAACAATAGTACCTTCGCCTCGCTTTGCAACGTTACCATACGTCACTCAGTAACAATAGTACCGTCGCCTCGCTTTGCAACGTTGCCATACGTCACTTAGTAACAATAGTACCGTCGCCTCGCTTTGCAACGTTGCCACACGTCTCTTAGTAACAATAGTATCGTCGCCTCGCTTTGCAACGTTGCCATACGTCACTTAGTAACAATAGTACCGTCGCCTCGCATTGCAACGTTGCCACACGTCTCTTAGTAACAATAGTACCTTCGCCTCGCTTTGCAACGTTGCCATACGTCGCTTAGTAACAATAGTACCGTCGCCTCGCTTTGCAACGTTGCCATACGTCACTTACTAACAATAGTACCGTCGCCTCGCTTTGCAACGTTGCCATACGTCACTTAGTAACAATAGTACCGTCGCCTCGCTTTGCAACGTTGCCATACGTCACTTAGTAACAATAGTACCGTCGCCTCGCTTTGCAACGTTGCCATACTTCACTTAGTAACAATAGTACCGTCGCCTCGCTTTGCAACGTTGCCATACGTCACTTAGTAACAACAGTACCGTCGCCTCGCTTTGCAACGTTACCATACGTCACTTAGTAACAATAGTACCGTCGCCTCGCTTTGCAACGTTGCCATACGTCACTTAGTAACAATAGTACCGTCGCCTCGCTTTGCAACGTTGCCATACGTCACTTAGTAACAATAGTACCGTCGCCTCGCTTTGCAACGTTGCCATACGTCACTTAGTAACAATAGTACCGTCGCCTCGCTTTGCAACTTTGCCATACGTCACTCAGTAACAATAGTACCGTCGCCTCGCTTTGCAACGTTACCATACGTCACTTAGTAACAATAGTACCTTCGCCTCGCTTTGCAACGTTGCCATACGTCACTTAGTAACAATAGTACCGTCGCCTCGCTTTGCAACGTTGCCATACGTCACTTAGTAACAATAGTACCGTCGCCTCGCTTTGCAACGTTGCCATACGTCACTTAGTAACAATAGTACCGTCGCCTCGCTTTGCAACGTTGCCATACGTCACTTAGTAACAATAGTACCTTCGCCTTGCTTTGCAACGTTGCCATACGTCACTTAGTAACAATAGTACCGTCGCCTCGCTTTGCAACGTTACCATACGTCACTTAGTAACAATAGTAACGTCGCCTCGCTTTGCAACGTTGCCATACGTCACTTAGTAACAATAGTACCGTCGCCTCGCTTTGCAACGTTGCCACACGTCTCTTAGTAACAATAGTACCTTCGCCTCGCTTTGCA
Source organism: Meconema thalassinum (assembly GCA_946902985.2). Taxonomy (NCBI): domain Eukaryota; kingdom Metazoa; phylum Arthropoda; class Insecta; order Orthoptera; family Tettigoniidae; genus Meconema; species Meconema thalassinum. The sequence continues at coordinate 18,095,613 of OX336392.1, forward strand.
ACGTTACCATACGTCACTTAGTAACAATAGTACCGTCGCCTCGCTTTGCAACGTTGCCATACGTCACTTAGTAACAATAGTACCGTCGCCTCGCTTTGCAACGTTGCCACACGTCTCTTAGTAACAATAGTACCGTCGCCTCGCTTTGCAACGTTGCCATACGTCACTTAGTAACAATAGTACCGTCGCCTCGATTTGCAACGTTGCCACACGTCTCTTAGTAACAATAGTACCTTCGCCTCGCTTTGCAACGTTACCATACGTCACTTAGTAACAATAGTACCGTCGCCTCGCTTTGCAACGTTGCCATACGTCACTTAGTAACAATAGTACCGTCGCCTCGCTTTGCAAAGTTGCCATACGTCACTTAGTAACAATAGTACCGTCGCCTCGCTTTGCAACGTTGCCATACGTCACTTAGTAACAATAGTACCGTCGCCTCGCTTTGCAACGTTACCATACGTCACTTAGTAACAATAGTACCGTCGCCTCGCTTTGCAACGTTGCCATACGTCACTTAGTAACAATAGTACCGTCGCCTCGCTTTGCAACGTTGCCATACGTCACTTAGTAACAATAGTACCGTCGCCTCGCTTTGCAACGTTGCCATACGTCACTTAGTAACAATAGTACCGTCGCCTCGCTTTGCAACGTTACCATACGTCACTTAGTAACAATAGTACCTTCGCCTCGCTTTGCAACGTTGCCATACGTCACTTAGTAACAATAGTACCGTCGCCTCGCTTTGCAACGTTGCCATACGTCACTTAGTAACAATAGTACCGTCGCCGTGCTTTGCAACGTTACCATACGTCACTTAGTAACAATAGTACCTTCGCCTCGCTTTGCAACGTTGCCATACGTCACTTAGTAACAATAGTACCGTCGCCTCGCTTTGCAACGTTGCCATACGTCACTTAGTAACAATAGTACCGTCGCCTCGCTTTGCAACGTTGCCATACGTCACTTAGTAACAATAGTACCGTCGCCTCGCTTTGCAACGTTGCCATACGTCACTTAGTAACAATAGTACCTTCGCCTTGCTTTGCAACGTTGCCATACGTCACTTAGTAACAATAGTACCGTCGCCTCGCTTTGCAACGTTACCATACGTCACTTAGTAACAATAGTACCGTCGCCTCGCTTTGCAACGTTGCCATACGTCACTTAGTAACAATAGTACCGTCGCCTCGCTTTGCAACGTTGCCACACGTCTCTTAGTAACAATAGTACCTTCGCCTCGCTTTGCAACGTTACCATACGTCACTTAGTAACAATAGTACCGTCGCCTCGCTTTGCAACGTTGCCATACGTCACTTAGTAACAATAGTACCGTCGCCTCGCTTTGCAACGTTGCCACACGTCTCTTAGTAACAATAGTACCGTCGCCTCGCTTTGCAACGTTGCCATACGTCACTTAGTAACAATAGTACCGTCGCCTTGCTTTGCAACGTTACCATACGTCACTTAGTAACAATAGTACCGTCGCCTCGCCTTGCAACGTTACCATACGTCACTTAGTAACAATAGTACCTTCGCCTCGCTTTGCAACGTTGCCATACGTCACTTAGTAACAATAGTACCGTCGCCTCGCTTTGCAACGTTACCATACGTTACTTAGTAACAATAGTACCGTCGCCTCGCTTTGCAACGTTACCATACGTCACTTAGTAACAATAGTACCGTCGCCTCGCTTTGCAACGTTGCCATACGTCACTTAGTAACAATAGTACCGTCGCCTCGCTTTGCAACGTTGCCATACGTCACTTAGTAACAATAGTACCGTCGCCTCGCTTTGCAACGTTGCCATACGTCACTTAGTAACAATAGTACCGTCGCCTCGCTTTGCAACGTTACCATACGTCACTTAGTAACAATAGTACCTTCGCCTCGCTTTGCAACGTTGCCATACGTCACTTAGTAACAATAGTACCGTCGCCTCGCTTTGCAACGTTGCCATACGTCACTTAGTAACAATAGTACCGTCGCCGTGCTTTGCAACGTTACCATACGTCACTTAGTAACAATAGTACCTTCGCCTCGCTTTGCAACGTTGCCATACGTCACTTAGTAACAATAGTACCGTCGCCTCGCTTTGCAACGTTGCCATACGTCACTTAGTAACAATAGTACCGTCGCCTCGCTTTGCAACGTTGCCATACGTCACTTAGTAACAATAGTACCGTCGCCTCGCTTTGCAACGTTGCCATACGTCACTTAGTAACAATAGTACCTTCGCCTTGCTTTGCAACGTTGCCATACGTCACTTAGTAACAATAGTACCGTCGCCTCGCTTTGCAACGTTGCCACACGTCTCTTAGTAACAATAGTATCGTCGCCTCGCTTTGCAACGTTGCCATACGTCACTTAGTAACAATAGTACCGTCGCCTCGCTTTGCAACGTTGCCACACGTCTCTTAGTAACAATAGTACCTTCGCCTCGCTTTGCAACGTTACCATACGTCACTTAGTAACAATAGTACCTTCGCCTCGCTTTGCAACGTTGCCATACGTCGCTTAGTAACAATAGTACCGTCGCCTCGCTTTGCAACGTTGCCATACGTCACTTACTAACAATAGTACCGTCGCCTCGCTTTGCAACGTTGCCATACGTCACTTAGTAACAATAGTACCGTCGCCTCGCTTTGCAACGTTGCCATACGTCACTTAGTAACAATAGTACCGTCGCCTCGCTTTGCAACGTTGCCATACGTCACTTAGTAACAATAGTACCGTCGCCTCGCTTTGCAACGTTGCCATACGTCACTTAGTAACAATAGTACCTTCGCCTCGCTTTGCAACGTTGCCATACGTCACTTAGTAACAATAGTACCGTCGCCTCGCTTTGCAACGTTGCCATACGTCACTTAGTAACAATAGTACCGTCGCCTCGCTTTGCAACGTTACCATACGTCACTTAGTAACAATAGTACCGTCGCCTTGCTTTGCAACGTTGCCATACGTCACTTAGTAACAATAGTACCGTCGCCTCGCTTTGCAACGTTACCATACGTCACTTAGTAACAATAGTACCGTCGCCTCGCTTTGCAACGTTGCCATACGTCGCTTAGTAACAATAGTACCGTCGCCTCGCTTTGCAACGTTGCCATACGTCACTTAGTAACAATAGTACCGGCGCCTCGCTTTGCAACGTTGCCATACGTCGCTTAGTAACAATAGTACCTTCGCCTCGTTTTGCAACGTTGCCATACGTCACTTAGTAATAATAGTACCGTCGCCTTGCTTTGCAACGTTGCCATACGTCACTTAGTAACAATAGTACCGTCGCCTTGCTTTGCAACGTTGCCATACGTCACTTAGTAACAATAGTACCGTCGCCTCGCTTTGCAACGTTGCCATACGTCACTTAGTAACAATAGTACCGTCGCCTCGCTTTGCAACGTTGCCATACGTCACTTAGTAACAATAGTACCTTCGCCTCGCTTTGCAACGTTACCATACGTCACTTAGTAACAATAGTACCGTCGCCTTGCTTTGCAACGTTGCCATACGTCACTTAGTAACAATAGTACCTTCGCCTCGCTTTGCAACATTACCATACGTCACTTAGTAACAATAGTACCTTCGCCTCGCTTTGCAACGTTGCCATACGTCACTTAGTAACAATAGTACCTTCGCCTCGCTTTGTAACGTTGCCATACGTCGATTAGTAACAATAGTACCGTCGCCTCGCTTTGCAACGTTGCCATACGTCACTTACTAACAATAGTACCGTCGCCTCGCTTTGCAACGTTGCCATACGTCACTTAGTAACAATAGTACCGTCGCCTCGCTTTGCAACGTTGCCATACGTCACTTAGTAACAATAGTACCGTCGCCTCGCTTTGCAACGTTGCCATACGTCACTTAGTAACAATAGTACCGTCGCCTCGCTTTGCAACGTTGCCATACGTCACTTAGTAACAATAGTACCGTCGCCTCGCTTTGCAACGTTGCCATACGTCACTTACTAACAATAGTACCGTCGCCTCGCTTTGCAACGTTGCCATACGTCACTTAGTAACAATAGTACCGTCGCCTCGCTTTGCAACGTTGCCATACGTCACTTAGTAACAATAGTACCGTCGCCTCGCTTTGCAACGTTGCCATACGTCACTTAGTAACAATAGTACCGTCGCCTCGCTTTGCAACGTTGCCATACGTCACTTAGTAACAATAGTACCGTCGCCTCGCTTTGCAACGTTACCATACGTCACTTAGTAACAATAGTACCTTCGCCTCGCTTTGCAACGTTGCCATACGTCACTTAGTAACAATAGTACCGTCGCCTCGCTTTGCAACGTTGCCATACGTCACTTAGTAACAATAGTACCGTCGCCTCGCTTTGCAACGTTGCCATACGTCACTTAGTAACAATAGTACCGTCGCCTCGCTTTGCAACGTTGCCATACGTCACTTAGTAACAATAGTACCTTCGCCTTGCTTTGCAACGTTGCCATACGTCACTTAGTAACAATAGTACCGTCGCCTCGCTTTGCAACGTTACCATACGTCACTTAGTAACAATAGTAGCGTCGCCTCGCTTTGCAACGTTGCCATACGTCACTTAGTAACAATAGTACCGTCGCCTCGCTTTGCAACGTTACCATACGTCACTTAGTAACAATAGTATCGTCGCCTCGCTTTGCAACGTTGCCATACGTCACTTAGTAACAATAGTACCGTCGCCTCGCTTTGCAACGTTGCCACACGTCTCTTAGTAACAATAGTACCTTCGCCTCGCTTTGCAACGTTACCATACGTCACTTAGTAACAATAGTACCGTCGCCTCGCTTTGCAACGTTGCCATACGTCACTTAGTAACAATAGTACCGTCGCCTCGCTTTGCAACGTTGCCACACGTCTCTTAGTAACAATAGTACCGTCGCCTCGCTTTGCAACGTTGCCATACGTCACTTAGTAACAATAGTACCGTCGCCTCGCTTTGCAACGTTGCCACACGTCTCTTAGTAACAATAGTACCTTCGCCTCGCTTTGCAACGTTACCATACGTCACTTAGTAACAATAGTACCTTCGCCTCGCTTTGCAACGTTGCCATACGTCGCTTAGTAACAATAGTACCGTCGCCTCGCTTTGCAACGTTGCCATACGTCACTTACTAACAATAGTACCGTCGCCTCGCTTTGCAACGTTGCCATACGTCACTTAGTAACAATAGTACCGTCGCCTCGCTTTGCAACGTTGCCATACGTCACTTAGTAACAATAGTACCGTCGCCTCGCTTTGCAACGTTGCCATACGTCACTTAGTAACAATAGTACCGTCGCCTCGCTTTGCAACGTTGCCATACGTCACTTAGTAACAATAGTACCGTCGCCTCGCTTTGCAACGTTACCATACGTCACTTAGTAACAATAGTACCGTCGCCTCGCTTTGCAACGTTGCCATACGTCACTTAGTAACAATAGTACCGTCGCCTCGCTTTGCAACGTTGCCATACGTCACTTAGTAACAATAGTACCGTCGCCTCGCTTTGCAACGTTGCCATACGTCACTTAGTAACAATAGTACCGTCGCCTCGCTTTGCAACGTTGCCATACGTCACTTAGTAACAATAGTACCGTCGCCTCGCTTTGCAACGTTACCATACGTCACTTAGTAACAATAGTACCTTCGCCTCGCTTTGCAACGTTGCCATACGTCACTTAGTAACAATAGTACCGTCGCCTCGCTTTGCAACGTTGCCATACGTCACTTAGTAACAATAGTACCGTCGCCTCGCTTTGCAACGTTGCCATACGTCACTTAGTAACAATAGTACCGTCGCCTCGCTTTGCAACGTTGCCATACGTCACTTAGTAACAATAGTACCTTCGCCTTGCTTTGCAACGTTGCCATACGTCACTTAGTAACAATAGTACCGTCGCCTCGCTTTGCAACGTTACCATACGTTACTTAGTAACAATAGTACCGTCGCCTCGCTTTGCAACGTTGCCATACGTCACTTAGTAACAATAATACCGTCGCCTCGCTTTGCAACGTTGCCACACGTCTCTTAGTAACAATAGTACCTTCGCCTCGCTTTGCAACGTTACCATACGTCACTTAGTAACAATAGTACCGTCGCCTCGCTTTGCAACGTTGCCATACGTCACTTAGTAACAATAGTACCGTCGCCTCGCTTTGCAACGTTGCCACACGTCTCTTAGTAACAATAGTACCGTCGCCTCGCTTTGCAACGTTGCCATACGTCACTTAGTAACAATAGTACCGTCGCCTCGCTTTGCAACGTTGCCACACGTCTCTTAGTAACAATAGTACAAATAAGTATATTGGTTTTAATGTTTTAATTCATAAACAAATATTATATGGGACAAAAATTTCGGGGGAGAGGTCTCCCGGGCACCCCCCACCCCTGCTAATGGTCAGTAGCGAATAATGGTTATCGTCGGCGCGTGCTATACTGCCTTACGTTTGAGTAGCCGCTGGGAACTATAACAATTGCGGTATACTGAACTTGGAGAAGAGGGAGTGTTGGGCGTCATCTCTCTACAAAAGTCAAAGCTCTTGATGTGGCCTCATTCATCGTGTCATGATATAGCTTTGGGGTGCTATTTATCGTCGCTGTTAAACATTTATAGAACCATGCAGGAGTCACGTTCAGCTTAAGGAATGCACGGACGTAAGCAACGCAACTCTCGTATCGCCTTTCAGTGTTTTATCAATCGCCGAACTTCGGCCCGATACCGGGCCCTGGGAACAATTATATTCTACAGAATGGTCTCTCAATAAATATTGACTGCAGTGATATTGCGAACTATAAGACGAGTGGGAGAGGAGAGATGTTTCTGGATGTGTAGGTTGGTAGAACACATACTAAGACACCCACGAATAGCAAATTTAGTTATGGAAGGAGGGGTCGAGGACAAGAACTTGAGGGGTAGACCAAGGTTAGAATTATGTTAAACAGATTGCCTCGGATTTAGGGTGTGATGATGATAATTATAATTGTTGTTTTAAGGGGTCTAACATCTAATTTATCGACCCCTAATGGTTTGGGTGATAGTGAAAGATGAGATGAGAATGAAAACTATAACTAATACTAACTACAGACTTACGTACTAGGGCCCGCCCCAATGTCAGAGTAAAAAGGGGACAAAACGGACCCAGCTCGGGAATCCCTCGGGGTCACCAACTCCCATATTCCCCAGCCGTGAGCCCCTGAGGGTGTAGCAATAGCCAGGGTGCACCAAAAGTGGTGGGGCTACATACACCCTGCCTCCTTGAGGGCCTCGTGCAGAAGGCAACAGATAACATGAAAAGAATATGAAGGCTGACCCCACGCAGAAGGAGGGTATCAGGAAAGATGAGACAAGTGCGAATTTAGGAACCATCCCAGCATTTGCCTGAAGTGGGGAAACGAACGAAAAACCACTTCCAAGATGGCTGAGGTGGGAATCGACCCCTGCTCCTCTTCTCACGAGGCCTATCGAGAGTGTGGTTTTTTCCCCGGCTTTTTTCCACATTCCCTCCAGGAAAATGCCGGGATAGTACATTATTTCAATATGTCCTCGGCCGATTTCCTTTCATAATTCCTTGCAGTAGCGTAGTTTGTGGGGGGGGGGGGGGCATTAGGTCCACATCTATTAATGCAGGAGTTCATATACTTTAGCCTATTTTCATGTGTGTACGTTTGTCTCCCCCCTCCCCCTCTACCCCCACCTACTCTTAATAAAATCTAAAGGACCGGACCGATTTCAATGAAATTCGGTACTACTACCTCATCCAACCTCGACTGTGCCTTTCCAATTTTGATACGTTTCACCAATTGAAATGCGAAATATTTCACTGGCATTCTAGGCCTCTATCTCCTGAACGGTAACATATATCACCCTGAAATTTTGTTCAGTGATAAAGGGTACTACTACAAGTTTACCTATGTGACTTTACAAAACCTGTTAAGTACAAACCGAACATGGCGGCCAAGCGAAGTTGAACCATTTTAATGGATATTTCACGAGATTTAACCATCCGAGTGCAATGGAACTTGAAACGGTAAATGTTTATACAAATTCTAATCTACTGACATCTAATTTTGTTCAATTGTTTACATAACTTAAAGATGGCGGCTGTGGGAAATTATAAATTAAGTTTTTATTTCGTGTGTCCTAATCATGCGATCGAAGTGGAAGTTTGAATAATGAACCTACGCAATAATTTTCATCTAATGGTACATAATTTTATGGCCTACATATATACTCATCCAACATGGCAACCATCCGAAATATATAGATGGTTCTCAATATCTACGAATCTATTGCAGCATCAAACTGATATTTTGTATGCTGATAGAGGCTATTAATATAAGATCACCTATTGGACTTTCAATAACATGGTGAGCACAACACAAACATGGCGGCGAAGCGAAGTTAACGCATTTAAATGGAATTGACTCGTGATTTAATTATCCGAGCGCAGTGAGACTTGGTACGGTAAATGTTCATACAAAAGCTACTGGCATCTAATTAAATTCAATTGTTTCATAACCCCAAGATGGCGGTCGTGAGAAATTTTAAAATTGACTTTTTATTTCATGTATCCTAATCATGCGATCGAAGTGAACGTTTGAATTTTTTTAAACCTTCTGAGAGGCCGATTGCAGGCGTTTCTAGTCGAGTTCCGTGGGCGACCTGCGCGTCGTGATGAGAGAGGGAATGATGAGAGATGGATGAAACTGGGCAAGGATGTGGAAGGAAGCGGCCGAGTCCTAGCAGAAGGTACCTTCCTAGCATATTCCTGGTGTTGAATATGGGAAACCATTTCAAGGGGCTTGAACCAATCCGTCTATCGAGTCAGCAGAGAGTTTGGCCCCATGGCCTAACGATGCGCCTTAGTGAGCGTAGCTACCACTGTCGGTTGTTTGAATAAACCTACGCAATAATCTTCATCTAATTGTGCATAACTCTATGGCCTACATACAGAACAATCCAACATGGCGTTCCTTTTCATAGGCGGGATATTTTTTTAATAAAGAAGACCAATAAGATATATGAAAATAGGCTATATAGTTCTTCACGGAAGTACTTTTTCTAATTATAAGTACTTTAGGGTTCACTTTTAGCTTCGGACAAAAATCTTCGGTCTGTTCATGTCTGTCTGAATTCCACCCTTCGTTGCTTTGTTTTGAGGCAGCTCACAGCCGTGTCGGTGTCTCTGTCGCACAGATTTTCAATTATCAGAATACTACTATTGTGGCATATTCACACGTTTCAGTTCAGAATGTTCTTTACATTAATACCGCACTATGTCTTGGTGTTTTTAAATAGTTTATTTAGGCTACCAGAAATATTATTTGTCAATTAAATGAATATGTCCAAACCAAACCCATCAGGAGTAGATAACAGGAAGAAGGGACACTCATAAAGGCATCAAACAAAGCAGGCAGGTTGCAAAACATTTAGGTCAATTATTGTTAGTGTAATTTATACAGTGCTGTTTAAAGGTAAGCCTAATGGTCCCCGTGGACCTCATTCTGGTTTATTATTATTATTATTCAGAGGAAACTGTAACACCCTTTAAATAATAATAATAATAATAAAATATGAACCTTTTAAAAAGATCGAATAACTTAACATTTTATCAGTGAACAATGCGTCTTTCTCGTGCTGTGCTTATATAATGAAATGGGGCCTCGATTTTCTACACCTACAATAAAAACTTTTCATAACTTACCGAACATGTATCCAGTTTTGCCTTCTTTACGACAAAGCGGTCGATCTTCTCAACACTCGCTAATGTGACAAAAAGAAGAAAGAAAAGAGCAACTATCAAATAACTCCCGACTCTTCCAAAATAAAAACTGTATATCTCCTCTCGCACAGACACACAACCACCGTATATCACGACAGTGGCGATAATCAACCACGCTGCGCCAGTATTGAAGAGTGGGACATTTAAACACAGCTATTCCCAGGAAATGGAAATTAAAAGCTGACGAGAGAGTATAAGCTGACAAGCTGGCCCCCTCCAGATAGGTCTCTTACTAATTGGCAATCTCCTAATTTCTTGGTAGACTTTTTTCATCATCACCTGGTTGTATTCCCAGTACTGGGGCACCTACTATTCTTTTCGTTGTAGGTCCTAAATTTGTTTGAGCCGTAAGAAAATATCTGGAATTATTTGGGGGGGCGGCCCCTCTGGCTACGCCACTGTTCCTTCCGTGACCCATCCTCAAAAGAAAAATACATAGCCATTGGCTGCATACTTTAATAACATTAATAAAAAATTAAATAATAATGTTATTGGTTTTAGGTCGCTTTTAACTACTCTGGCTTTTCGAGACGCCGGGGTGCCGAAATTTTGCCCCAAGCGTTACTCAACGATAACCTATAATTTAGCTTCACACAGGTGTAATTAGTGGAAGGTTCTTTAACATGCCATAAATCTATGACATGGGACCGCCGGCTTTACTTCCCCTCCGAAGGAAGGCATACTAAGGGATTTTTAACGCTCTTAAAGAATTCGACGACTTCGGCCGGGTTTAAACCCGCGATCTTGGGCATAGAAGCTCAGCATGCTATCAACTACGCCACCGAAGGCGCTTGATTAAACAATCAATGTCCTGTTATATTCGCTGTCCAATTACGGAGAACTACTTACTCTGTTCAATCCATTTCAGCTCTCATTAACGCCCTTGAAGAGGATGTCAGGATGGACATCCGGCTATAAAAATAATTTCTCACATAGTCATGTCGCCTCCACCCGGACCCCGTAGAAACGGGAATAGGTCGTAATAATAATGTTATTGGTTTTACGTCCCTTTTAACTTCTGCAGCTTTTAAAGACGCACGCCGAGCTGCCGGAATTTTGCCCCATAGGGGATCTTTAACGAGCCAGTAAATCTACTGACACGGCTCCCTCGCAATCGCGCACCCTCAAATGCCAACAGACTTTTCCAGGATACCAACCGCCAACCTTGGGCTCAGCATGCGAGAACGTTACCGCTGAGCCACGCAGCGAGCATAATAGAAACATAATCGTTCATTTACGTACCTCACACAATCTACATTATTATTTCAAGTTCTCTACTCTCCTCTTTTTCTACCTCGTTGTACACCTGACAGGCACACCTTGTAATCTCCTCTTTATCTCTCGTTATGTGAACTTCACCAATCCCTAGACTAGCCTATCCCATCCTACTTGCTGACTCAGCTACCTCCACTTTCTTCCTTCCATAACCACCCTCGATATTAATAGCAATCCATCGAATACCAATTCAATTACAAGAAGCTCGTGTGACTCTTTTTACCGCTTATTCTCCCAGCTCGGCTTCACCAACGGACTCTGCGAGGGATCATTCCTCTACCGTCACAACAACAGTGTCAGGGAGTTGAACAGTTTCTCAGCAGATACAATTGGGGATAGTGACAGGCTAAACGCTCAAGTGACCACTAACTTGGGTGTAATTAAGGAAGGGATTTTGGAAGTAATTCAGCCGTGAACCTGTTGAAAGGATTCGGACCCACATGCTCCCTCAAGGAGGCACGGTGTGTGTAGCCTCACCACTTCTGGTGCACCCTGAACAGTGCTACACCCTCAGGGGCTCACCGCTAGTGAGGTTCCTCTGTTAGGTCCGGGTTTTCCCATTTTCCACTGATTTTAGGGCGGGCCCTCTCTTCTTTCCCTTTCCTATCTGCCTTGCACGGCTCTCCTTCCTTCCAAGTCCTCGAGGGTTGAGGGCATTTCTTTATCTCCTGTCGTTAATTTGCCTTATTCTTCTTTTGTTTTTCGTTCCTTCTTCTTCTAGTATGTAAGTCCGTAGTTAGTTTTATAAGGTGCGATCAAAAAGTAACGAGCTGGAGGCTGTAATGCACAAACCGGTGACGACATCGGTTAATCGTGGCGTGTGTAACGAGGTGTGGTTCCGACCAGAGCGTGGAAGGTCACAGCCCGTCGCTAGAGGGCACGCGTGCGTGTCACGTGATGATACAAAGCGAGCCGCAGCATGCATCAATCGTTCAACGCTGCCAGTCCCATTGTAAACAGTGACATGGAGGCGTCAAACGAAGAGCAAAGAGGTGTTGTTCGGTTTATGACAGCGAAAGGAGTAGGGGGAACGGACATTCATCGCCGAATGTCACAATTGTACGGCGAACACTGCATGTCCCTTGCAAGGCACAAGCGCTTCAGGGAAGGACGGGTGTCGTTAGCCGATGATGCCCGGTCTGGGGCACCCCGTTGCATTACCGATGACAACGTCCAGCTGGTTGATGCACTCATTACCCAGGACCGCCGAGTGACAGTGAACGCCATAGCCGCCGTGGTCGGATTGAGCGTCGGAAGTGTGCACACCATCATGAAGGAACGACTGCACTTGCGCAAAGTGTGTGCCCAATGGGTGCCCCCCAGTCTTCAACCACACCAGGAAGCATGTCGAATGGCCCACTGTCTTGGTCTTGGTTGGACGATTGATGCATGCTGCTGCTCACTTTTTATCGTCACGTGACGTGCACGCGTGCCCTCTAGCGACGGGCTGTGACCTTCCACGCTCTGGTCGGAACCACACCTCGTTACTCACGCCACGATTAGCCGATGTCGTCACCAGTTTGCGCATTACAGCCTCCGGCTCGTTACTTTTTGAATGCACCTTATAGTTATAGTTTACATTACATCATCATTTTCACTATCACCCAAACCATTAGGGCCCAATAACCTAGATGTTAGGCCCCTTAAAACAATAATTATAATCATCGTCATCATAACCTTGACAGAGGCAGGAATCGAACCCGGATCTCCGAGGTGACAGCCAAGAACACTAGTCGGTACACTACGAGGTCGTCAAATTGTCCAGGTGAGTACGTCACTGAAGCAGTTTATTTATTTATCGTATGGCTTTTAGTGCCGGGAGTGTCCGAGGACATGTTCGGCTCGCCAGAGGCTGTAGCTTCTTAAAGCGGACACCCATGGGGTGAGCTACAAGTTCATTTCAAGTAGTTCCAACTTTTGCTACCAGATATCACTGATACCTGGTGGTGAATGTTGGAACTTTTATAGAGCGTTACAACGAAATCTAACCTAGAAATTCAGCTTCACACAATATTGTAGTTAGTGGAAGGTTCTTTTACATGCCATAAATCTATGACATGAGACCGCCTGCTTTACTTCCCCTCCGAAGGAAGGCGTACTGAAGGATATCAACGCTCTTAAAAAAAACGACGACTTCGGCCGGGTTTGAACCCGCTATCTTGGGCACAGCAGTACAGCATGCTACCAACTACGCCACCGTAGCCGCTACTGAAGCAGTGTTACTCCAATTACGAGAAAAAGTTTGTGATGCAATTTCCTCTTCCGTAACCGGAAGTGCTCGTGGGACATGTGGCTTATCGCGTTCTACTGACACACTTCCGCCCTTTCCCACGATCACCGTAATGTGAGGTGCAATGGCTGACGTCTTTAGCTCTTACTCCTGAGGTCCATGACTTAATTCCCGGTTCTGCGATTAATTTTTTTTTCTGGTTTAGGGGTTGCAAAGTAATGGACGAAGCAAAGAGGTTATTAAAAGTACATTGGCTCAGGCAAGGAAAGCATTTCTACAGAAAAGGAATCTGTTGACATCGAATATAGATTCAAGTATTAGGAAGTCATTTTTGAAAGCCTTTGTCTGGAGCGTGGTGCTCTATGGAAGTGAAACTTGCACTATTAGTGCAGCAGAAAAGAGGAGAATTGAAGAATTTGAAATGTGGTGTTACAGGAGAATGATGATCAGATGGGTTGATAGGGTTACAAACGAAGAGGTATTAAGACGAGTGGGAGAGGAGAGATGTTTCTGGCGACTTCTAATGAAGAGAAGAGTTAGGTTGGTAGGACACATACTAAGACACCCAGGAATAGCAAGCTTAGTTATGGAAGGAAGGGTCGAGGATAAGAACTGTAGGGGTTGATCAAGGTTAGAATATGTTAAATAGATAGCCTCGGATGTAGGGTGTGGTAACTATGTAGAGATGAAACGATTAGCTCAGGACAGGGAGGCATGGATGGCTGCATCAAATCAGTCAAAAGACTGAAAACTCAAACAAAAAGCAGGGGTTGGAACGGGATAAACTCAGCCTGAGAAGAGGTGGGTTCAATTCTCACCTCAGCCAACCTAGAAGTGGTTTTCCATTTCTACTCCAGGCAAAAGCCGGTATGATTCCTGACGTAAGACCATGACTTGTTTCCATTACAATCCTGCTAGCATGCCGATATTCTATGCCCAAGATTGCGGGTTCAAACCCAGCCAAAGTTGTCGGATTTTTTAAGAGCGTTGAAAATCTATCAGTATGCCTTCCTTCACAGGAGAAGTAAAGCTGGCGGGCCCATGTCATAGATTTATGGCATGTAAAATAACCTTCCACTAACTACAATATTGTGTGAAGCTAAATTTGTAGATTAGATTTTATTAACGCTCCATTAGTTCCAACCTTCGCCGCAAGGTGCCGGTTATGGTGGCATCTACAGGGTCTTTCACTCAAAGCGGGGCAGGTCGCTTGGCCGGCGCTCCACTGCAGGTAGAACGTCAGACGAGCAGATAGCAACACGGAGCTGAGACAGCAAATGTCTTAAGGCAAGAAGTGCTATAGGATTGTTGAAATTTAAGGTGGCTACACACGTAACTGCCAGCTTGACAAGCGTGAATGATCAACCTTGTTGCGCAAGCAGGTTTAGCGTCTGTAGGATAATTCTGCGTATGCATTTTAATTGTACAAGAAGCTTGAAGATGGACTGAATTGAAATCATGCAAGCTTGTACAAGCCGTGTTTGCCCAAGCGAAGCTGAGCGTGTGCACCACGGATGTGCCAGCATCAGTCGTGAGTGAGCTCTACAGGTGGTGACATCATTTGGACCATGTCCAGTGATCTGAAGAAGGTCAACCGTCAATAACCATGGTTCGCTACTGAGCTATAGCTGACGGTTCTTAACCAATACCATACTTCCTCTATCACTCCAAGTGAACTCCAATGTCCCACCCTGGCGGCCAGCTCGCGTGTCACGTAGTGTCAGGTGTCACCAGTGCTGGATTACCCATTAGGCCCGACTAGGCCCAGGCCTAGGGCCCCCAATTATCTAGGGCCCCCAAAATTTCTAATTTAGTTCAATTTTATTCCGAAGATTTAGAATTTTTTTATCCAGAACTGAGACAGTTTCAGCATTATATTAAATTACGATGTTCTTTAAAAACGGAGTTCACTCATTCTGAACTTTACGAAATTCTTATTCGAGATAAGCTTAAGTCTGTTTTCCCGAACGTTGAAATTGCTTTTCGCATTTTCCTGACCCTCATGATAACGAATTGTTCTGCGGAGCGCTCGTTTTCAAAATTGAAACGGATCAAAAGTGCGCAAAGAAGTATCATGTCACAAGAACGATTAGACATGCTAAGTTTAATGTATATCGAGTCAGATGTTCTGCGGGAAATTGATGTTGATGACATAGTAGAAGATTTCATTGACCGAAAAAACAAAAAAACAAAAATTTCGTTACATTTTGCAGAAGTAAAAAATAGTATGATTTGTTAAATTGTTCATCAAATCATCTGAAATGTTTTCAAATAACGATGATCGTTTCAATGTAAATGTATGTATCTATGATTTAATAAAAAGTGTATTATTCATCTTGAGAAAAAGAACTCCTTGTATATACTTTATTAAATGTACAGGTGCTAAAAAATAAAAATTATTTGTTAAAAATAAAGGGGCCCCAAAAATCTGAGGGACTTGGGCCTGGGCACTGGGTGTCACACTGTTGCACAGTTGCACACAGTTCTGTCAAGTCTCGCTGCTTGCTCTCAGTGGCTACAGTGTAGAGTTGGCAACACTGTGCTTCGCGCTAGGAAAGCCATGGCTTCCCGCAGACATGGAATGTAAACATATCCGCCCGTGATCGTATTCTTCTTTTTAATTAAAGGTGTTACGATCAACAAAGGGTTCAGATAAGTTCCTTCATTCATTCTGATATAATTATGCCAATCACGCGGATATACCTTCAATTCACTCAGCAACTTAACCTGGGAATAACCACTCTTTGCAGCACATATCCCGCTTCTTCTTTCGCGTTTTCCTCTTGTGGACAAGGCAAACCTGCTCGTCATAGTGCAAGCGCCCGCTGGCACTTGTTCAAACATACTTGTACCGTGTGGTGTCGTAGGGAAATTTTGCATTCCTGTACAAAAAAGATTGATCATGCATGCTTGTCAAGCTTGCAGTTACGTGTGTCTTAATGCTGCGGAGCAGCGCGGGACTTCGCGGTGCTGAGACAGTTTCGACGCAGTATTTGCCGAGTAAGGTTGACTTTGTTATTTCGTTTATAGCCTCTTTTAAGTTATAACGTGTGTAGGCCATACGTGTTAGTGCTTATTGTTTAATTGTTATTGTGTTTCAAAATTGTATGACGTTATTGCTAAGTGTTAAAGCCTATTATTTCAATAATGCCTCATCATGCGTACACATTAGCACAAAATATCACGAGAGAATTTGAGGCTATCTCGGTAGATGAAGTAATGCGTGTGAATGGAAATTTCCATAAAATATGCCAGAAATGTGTAGATGCAGGTGGAGTACATTTTCAACATCTTCTGTGACAAGTTGACTAATTATTTTACTTTGATTATGTGTTATTTTGTGTGTTTTTATTCACATGTGATTCGTACTGTACCCGAAACCACTTACCAATACCTGCTGAAATCCCTCGATGACAACTGGATCGCAGAACCAGAAAATGCCCGGCAAAAACCCCCTCAGGTCCTACCACCAAGTAAAGGAGTAATAGGGTAACTAGTCTTCCTAACAGGTTGTCTTAAGAATGACCATGGCTTTGAAGGAAAAAATTTAAAAAATCGACCTCAAGAACTACTCAAAAGAGAACTATCTCACGGGTGGAATATCCTGAAAATTCCAACCGATGGCCTTCTTAACATAACCTCCCATCTCTTCGTTAAAATATCACGCAATGTATTTAAAAATGGGAAAACAAACTTTATTCCAAAAAGGACATGACAATAGTAAAAAGAAAAATACCTGTCGTCAAAACGACCAAAGTCACAGTAACAAAAACTGTCACAAGAAAACAACAAGTAGTTCCGTGACGAACTGAAGAGCCTACTTTTCTTAAATTTAAGATTCATGCCAATGATTAATCTATATGGACCTATCTATAATAATGACGAAATTAAGTTGGTAATATCGAAATTTCCAATTAGTTCGAAATATACCTGGCATAATGTAGCCTAATAGAACATTACAGTTGGCAGCCCTGCTGACAGAATATATTCCTAGTTCCATCTCTTAAGGTACAGAATACAAAATTTGGTTGAAGTCCAATGGATAGCATAGAAGTTACATGCAGTTAGACATTGGATCTATCAGCGCGCGTGAAATCATGTTGGCAGCAATGTCATGCATGTGTTGGTCAAAAATAATCTGAAATATTATGATCTATTGTTTTGCCAATTTTGGATGAAATCCATTTGTTAGTATAGAAGTTACTGGTATTTTAAAATTGGACCTATCAGCAGGCTAGAATCATGTTGGCAGCACTGACGTATATTAGTTACTCCAAATTAATGTAGAATGTCAGGTACTGTACGTGCGCAAAGTTTAGAGCTGTTGGCTTGCATACTTTCTCATTTATTGATATTAAGGTAAAAAATATAAACAGCATTTCTTAACAGTTGGCAGCCCTGATTGCTCTTACGAATACGCATAGTCATATCTGTTATGGCACACATAGCACATATGAAATTTGGTTGAAATCCAATTGATATTATAGAAGTTACATGTATTTAAAAATTGGTCCTATCAGCAGGCTTAGAATCATGTTGGTAGCACTGACATACATTAGTTGTTCCAAATTAATGTAGAATGTCAGGCACTATACATGTGCAAGGTTTAAAAGCGTTGGCTCGCATAATTTCTGATATATTGGTATTTGGATAAAGAAAATAGAGAAAGTATTTATTGACAAAAAAAAAAAAGGGAAAGGAAGCTTGTAGTTTAACGTGACCGTTAATCGGTATATCATGAGGCACGGGACCTCCATTTTACGTGGAATCCGAACCACAGGACATGGCATTTCACTTCGAAAATCTCACATGCATTGACCGGGAATCGAACCCGGACCGCCTTGGTGAGAGGCATACAGCTAGACCGCTGAGCCTCCATGCCCTATTTATTGACAGTTGGCAGCCCTGGTTGTTCTTAATAATACGCTCAGTCATATCTGTTTATGTACACATAGTACATACGAAATTTGGTTGAAATCCAATTGATAGTGTCGAAGTTATATGAATTTAAAAATGGGACCTATCAGTAGGCTTAGAATCATTTGGCAACACTGTCATGTGTGGCCTCCTAAAGATTAAACTGAAGTATTATTATCTCTGTGTGTGCCAATTTTGGAATAGTTCCCATGTATTCATTCCAAGATATCCAACATGGAGTTCAAATGTCAATTGCGATTTATCAGCAGTTGGTAGCACTGACATCATTTTCAAGTGTGACATTGAGATGTCCCGGTATAGATCTTTACTCATACCAAATTTGGTTTCGATTACTGCAGCCGTTTAGGAGTTGATAGGGGGGGACACACACACAGACAGACAGACAGACAGACAGACAGACAGAAGGACAGACAGACAGACAGACATTTTCCCGGATCGATCCCATAAGTCTACTTTTTTCCCATTTTTTGCAAAATGTGAAAAGTAGGCTAAAAATCCAAGAGTGGATTTTTTTTTAGCGTATGGCTTTTAGTGCCGGGAGTGTCCGAGGACATGTTCGGCTCGCCAGTTTTGTAGCTGCTTCGAGACGGACACCCAATGGGTGAGCTACAAGTACCGTTGGGGAGGGAAGTGGGAATGTTAGGACGAGGAGTTGGAAGGTAGCGGCTGTGGCCTATAGTTAGGGACCAACCCCGGCATTTGCCTGGAAGGAAGATGGGAAACCACAGAATACCATCTTCAGGGTTGCCGGCGGGGGATTCGAACCTGCTCGCCTCCCGGATGTGAGCGACTGCCAGCAGTCATGCCGTAACGACCACGGCTAACTCACCCGGTTAGACTGGATAATGACTATCACCTTCTCGCTGGGGTGATCATAAAAATATACCTTGCATAATAATACAAAAATATTTAGTGTCAATCTCAGAATTATATTATGTAATTCAAATAATAGACTGGACGACGAATAAACATGAATGAGCACGTCTTAAACGATTCCCCCCTAATGCTGTAGCATTCATTAAATATTATGTACAATAAATTTACAAGAATTTATACAGAAATGTGTCTTTGGACACTCAAATGCTTTACTCTTATAGCTGATCTGGATCATATCATTCGCATTATTACAAATCGTAGAAAAAATACTTATTAAACAGGGTTATATTTCACCAAGCGATTAAGCTAAGTAAAAATATTAATGGTCTGCGTTCATGTTTCATGTATAGAATAGGATTGTGCAAGATTGTAGAGGTTTCGATTATCAGCTATCAATCACATAAACAGATTATCCAAGCATTGCTCATGATTAGGTGAAGAAAAGCATGCAGGCTTCATCTAGCAAAGATCAACAGCTGGCAATGTCTCAAACAGACATGCAAATACAGAAAATCCCACCTAGGTTTACATTACACCAAACACGGGTGTTAGACTACTCGAAGTCAAAAACAGATCGGCACTCACTGGCTCACAAGCTCTTACCGGCTCAATCCAAAAATACCCTAATGCTTCAAAAAGCATAAAATCACAAAAATACAGCATAATACCGGATATGCATTCGAATCCAAAAGAACAGGTTACAACAACCCTCAAAAAACTATCATCAAATCCAATTACTATCACAAAAACCTACAATCGTGCTTAAAATACACACTAACCTAAAGCACGTTGTTCAAAGCTATGGAACTAAAGTATTTCACTAGCCAAAAAAAATCTTGCCTCACAATAATGTACATCAGGTATACCGCTTATCTCTAATGACTTAAAGTCAAGCTTCCCTGAGAATAATTTAATCAAATTTCATGATGGTGTTCAAAAAAACTGTACTAATATCACTCACACACAATTGCACTAAATGCAATTATTTACGTTATGTTTATAGAATATACATGTCTCGGCATGACATCTACTGTTAAACTGCTCTCAAATTAATGCCTAATAGAAGGTTAATCTGATCCTTCCCTAAATCAGGATAGCCTCCAACTTCAGTGGATTTAGAAATATCAATGGATAAGACCTACACCATGAAAGCAAGTTAACTTCACCGGTTAATCCAATGACAATCATTAGGCAAATCCATTAATAAATCCTCACGCACAAAAGCTAAGTGCTCTCCATGAAAATAATCCAAAAGATGGATTAAAACTATCAAGGCAAAGAACATCAAGAAAAACTTTCCAAGTTTCAAATCGCTGCGAGGAAAAACAAAGTTCCTAACTCAAACGCAGTACATGGAAACATGTTCTAGCCACAAGAAGAACAGTGTCCCAAACACTGTTAAACAGAAACGCGATTAAATCTATACTTAAACAAACATCTGGAGCTCTTCTCATAATCCTCCTTCTCGGCAATAAAAATACGCACATCTAATTAATTGACACTAATGAATTTACTAATTAAATATCAAAACTATCAATACACAAGGGATGAATTCATTAAGTGAACAATAATCCCGGATAAGCAGCAAGTCAGTTTCGACAGAAACATCGAACCTAAACTTGTGCATGTCCATTTAATCCACAAAAGCAAAAATTATGATAATGGCTAACAAATGCCCTCACTAAGCTACGATAAATGAGATGCTGGTCCAGTACCTTTCGTTGCCTCTTGTAGCGTCGTAAAAGGATATAAGTATCTGATTAACCTCCACGCTACCATCAGATAATTCATACTTCCACCTTGGATCTGGGACTCGAACCCGGGAACGCACCGCACACGAACAATGGCGGGGTGGCACTCCGTTCCCTCGTCGTTCAGGCCAGGAATGTCCTTACACGCCCGTGAAAACGCACTATCCCGCATGTCGTAGCTTGCAATAACATCAGCTAACAACCACTGGAGTACTTAGAAAATATGCTCCTTTCCTTACAGGAAAGTGCAGTTTGTGGATTGTATGCATCCCGCTTATGCATTTCACGCGTAGTGAACCCGCTGAGCTAAGGTTCATGTGATATTTTTCATGACAACACATTTATGATGGGATGTACTACCTTTGAACACACCCAGAAAGCAACTAGAAGCTGAGAGCGTATACAATTCTCTTTGGAGTAGCGAAGGATCGCACTTTTGACTTTGGTGAAGTCTGCTAATTATTTATCTGAGGTGTTATTAATCAACTGTAACTTTCTACGAGACTCAGAATATTCCATTTCGTCATTCAGTATTATTGAAACATTTAGGAGAATGTTTTTTTTTTCACTTTAAGGTATGGTAATATCATTGCAGATATGCAAAAAGGAATGTAAATAGTCGCTAAACGACTTAGTTTGACAACTTGATTCCACGGGGAACGCAGTTCCGTGCACTACGTCTTGAGGATCCGCCCGGTTGAGGCGTGTTGTAATACCCGTCGTGTAAGACGTGGGAATAGTCCGCTTTCTAGCGAAGAATTTTATCAAGTGTCATCGAGCACCATCTTATTGTGCATCACGATTATCAAAGTGTAGTGATCAGCACTAATAGTATTGTGAATTTATTTGAAACGCATTGTGAATTTTCTACGATTTTGTAGCACCGCATTTTGTACCCACGTGATTTGTGGAGGGCTAAAGGCTGGTGTCAAATATACAAGTAATTGTGATAACGTTGCATTAAACGAGTGTTATATTAAATACGCTTCGTGTATAAATTGCTACAGTGGATTTATCCGCAAGAATTCGACGCCAATTTCACGGATGCCAAGTGATTACAAAAATAGAATCTGTGCACGTGTGAACCAGCAGATCAGTGCATGGCCATTTATTTATGATATCTGCAAAGTGTAGAGGCTGTGTTGCTAGATATATGTGTAACTCCTGTGATAGCTACAAAGCACACCACAATTTCAGGTGATAAAGAAATACATAATGTCTAATATTACCGACCACGTGTTCGACATTTATAACACCATGTTCGAGTCGAAAATGATGGGCTAGATACCGTCATGGTATGAGGGAGACATCTCGGATGGAACGAGCATGATTTGTAACTTCAAGAACGTCGAACGAGAAGGAAGGAGTCGAGGATGCCCTTTCTAGGCATGTCCAACCCATTCACGATGTCAACTACGGGGACAGACCGAACCTTGGTCTTTGGGAGAGCCAAGATGGAAGTTCTGATATGGACAAAACCAATCCTGAAAGCCAGAGGTGCTTTTGTTCAACCCTTGTCATTGGAAAGAGCTAAGTGTGGGCTCCGTCATATCGTGAGTTTGTACAACCCTTCATTGTTCTAGTCATTGGTGGTATATTTAGATTAGTGTAGATTGTAAATCAGCCGAACTTCGTGACAGCCATTTTATAGGCAGGGAATGTAATTAGTATAATTAGATGTTATTCATTTACAGTGATTGTGAGCCACCCTTGGGTTCGATATTTTGTTTAACCCTGGTGCAACCTGATGGACGTCGTAGGACGCCAATTCCTGTCTATTGCTAAACGTGACCGTAGCCATTTCAGGGCTACTTTGTTTAACCCCATCTAGGGTGATTTTCGAGTCTTAGCAGAGTCCTGTCATGGCAAATTGATGCCATGGTCATAATTCTTTAACTGCACTTATAGCAGCCACTCAACGTTACGCCCCTGACCTGCTTAGAGAAGTCGTATCACTTAGGTAATCGACTGTAATTACCGGTTTTGTAACTGCGTTTATATTTCATTCAGGATGTGCTCAGAAGCCATCCAGGTCGAGTGTAGACCTTGCAAGTAAAAGGGATGTTCGTTGTAACCTAGCATCGAACCCAGTTCCCAACGTATCATTAAGCAAATCCAGCAGAGTGGGGTTTGCGCCATAATATTATTTTGTTTGTGTCAAGTGTAATGACACGTGATTTATTTGAATGTTTGATACAAGAAACAAATGAAGTGTTTTATCTTTGAGAGCAAAGAGCTCCAGCAATGATAGACATTGCTATCTTTTAAACGTCTTTGCTATGAAAGACAGATTTATATATTTATATTCAGCTTTATAGCGTGCTCTTAATGCACACATTCTTTGATGTTTATAACCCATGGTAAAGGTATTATTATGAGGCCAGTTTTATAGTTATTTTCTTGCCAAAACTGCCGGCCCAGTCAACGTGTTGTGTCAAATAGTACAGGGAGCCTGTAACTCGCTGTGACACAAAGACAGGTGTGTGAATATTTCCCAGCGCACGATTGGGAGCGCTTGCTTCCAAGTGAGACAGACTTATTTTTAACACAGGACGCAATGCTTGCAGCATTTTCTTTTTCATTGCATTGATTGCTCATGGAATCCAGTGTCCATTTCTGTGTCTGAACACATGTTCTGTAGATTGTTATTTGTTAGTTAAACGCCTTTTGCGTGTACCGTTGTTTCGACGAGTACAGTTATGTCAGGATTCTTATATTATGTTGGAGGCTAGTGACCCCCGTGAAGAGGCTTCTCATGTAAGAAGGTATTTTGTGTACCATGTCCGGGACAGTTCCCGTAGACCAAATATTTAGGGAGGGTAACTGATGTGTTTCCAGGCCTGTCCCAAAGTTATTGAACGCGAGCTGCGCGCCGCTGGTAACTCGTGTTATTGTGTGTCCGAGATGTTATTACTCGTTGATCGTATCCCGACTTTTGAGTCGAGGCTCTTCGGCAGGGATGATCTCGCAGAGACGCTCCATGCCAGGCTAGTCAGCTGTTATTCGCCATAAACCAACTATAATTTAAACCGACATCTTAATAATAAAACGCATAATTTTGATAAACAAAATATAAATAACAAATCTTTTCTATTTAACCTTGTTCATTTGCATTTGGAACCTGCTGACATAGCCGTGCCAATGAAAGTATTTCCTGGAGGAAATGACCTTAGGACAGCTGACACTTTTTGTAACGACAGAGGCTTGCTTGAACCTATAGTTCGTAGCTGGTGGAGCTCAGGCCATACGATGTTAGACGTAGTTTCCACTACGTAGTCGTCACCGTAATTACACACGTTAAATGACTATGGCTTACGAACAGTAAACCAAGGTGTAGGTAGGCTTTGAATAAAACTGTGGTCTTGTATTTATTGATTTATTGATGTGAAAGTGTATAAATCCTCCATGTCACCTTTTGTGTGCTGATTAGCACCTAGTTTGTAAGAATGCCTTAGATGTTTTTTTATGGCTTGTCACATAGCTTTGATTGTAATTGTTTGATATTACGGACGTCACCGCCGTAAATTTTGTAAATAATTGGTAGGACTTAGCTAGATGAATTAATATTAAATGTAAATGAGGAAATGGTATCATCCTAACTTAGATTTGTTTTGCTGCCCTGTTAAATGTAAATTCCGATATTAGCTTGATCTTGTAACTTGATCTAGGGTTTTTCGCCGTACCATTTTCCTAGTGTTTCTGTTGTTGCTTTAATAATTGTGAGATAGATCTTTCGCGAGGGTTTACAGTAACTTCTCGGGTAGGGACCTGCTCTTTATTTTTGATTATTTATTAGCTTGCGGATTAGCCGATAGAAACCCTCCGAACTAGGATAGGGGTTTGTCGATTTTAAAATAAATCTTTACGATGTTTTACATAAGTCTGGATGTTTCTTTTCTCAGTCTAGCTTTTAAGGTGAACCTTTCCTTAGGCAGTCTATGACCTTTAGTCACCATGTACCACAATCCCCGTGGATGATGGATTCTCGTGCCGCTTTGGCCTGTTTGGAAGTTCACCTGATCCTCTTGGCATTTAGGTCCGGCGGATGAGATGTTAGGGAAGTCATTTCGGTTGTTGGCTGTCCTGGCAGCTCCTCTGACGGGCTCAGTAGTTACCCCATATCATTCTAACCTGCCATTCTGGGAATTATAACAATAAAGTCAATCTTCCCCGTGGACATCTCGAATAATAATATGCCTTTAATAATACGCATAATGCAATGTATATCAAGTCTTGATGTTGGCATGTACTGTACTCGAGAATGCACGTTACTGAAACACGTGGCAGATTCCACACGAGGATCTCATAATGGCTGCTTTTATCATGGACACCGCTGGACATGGAAATAAATCAGTCCGCGTTCCAATTATAAACTGGTCTTTCTTTCCCAATTCGACACTCTGCACATGGATTGAACTACAAGTCTCAACTCGATTGCGATATGGTAACTGCGTTATATAATCGCACACGGTACGCGGTTACTTGTTAAAACATAATACTGTGTCCGGTGAAAACACACTTTGAAACGCGATCGAGCCTAGCCGATTATAATGCTGGCCGACTCATCACGCTGGAGTTTCAAATGGCCTGGCGCTCGCGAATCGCTCACCAGCCGAGTTCCGTAAAAACATGTGACAACTGTAAGTCGAGTGAGTCTCTTCCGATGGCTGCAACTCGCTGAGGGAGATATCCTGTATAGATATCGATATGTCAATATATCGTTTGTAGCTTTGATCAAATTGATGTAATTCCTGCGTTTCACTTGTTAGGTTCTATTTCTCATATATAATAGCTTTCTGCTATGGTAATACACATTCTACAGTCTTCATAATGTCTTTAATAACTCTAATTTGCTTCATATCAGTAAAGATAATCCTCTAGTTGTGGTCGATGCACGACATTAAGTCATCTATGGATTTATTGATTGGCTGGGCTTCGGGTCGTTCATTCGGAAATGCTCGTGGCTTCCGACCTGTAACCGAATGACACTTCTTACAATTTCTCCGCCGCAAAGCATGACTTGTCTCGTGAGTTCAACTGCGTCACGCCTCCTGACGTAACTATTTACAGTATCTGGACAAAAAAAACTTACGAAAAAAACGGTACAGTACGGGCGCTCTCTCGACCCCAAGCTCACAAAGTGAGTCGACATGTGTTCGTCTGACACTCCACTTTGAGTGAAAGACCCTGTAGTAGACAAGTTCACTGCTAGGTGTCGTTGACGGTAGCATTTGGTAGCAAAATTAGGAACTACTGGGAAATTGATCGTCTACAGTTCTAACCTGAATGACAGGTAACACACACTAATACAACCATCACAATTAACACCGGTTATCAGACAGATTCTACACACACCCAAAGTGCACGGGGCTCCATTTTCTTATAATTCCGAAATCATTTTGCTCACCCATTGGCGTAATGGGGGGTCATATTAAAAATGCATTCTGACAAACGTTGTCGGTAATTAATTATTGAAGATTTGTTTCTGTTATTCACAACTTGCTTCCTCTTACTAGTGCAAGACTTCTTTTGATAAACGAGCCAGGCTTGCCGTCAGCTGCACGTCCAGAGCAATGAACGCTAGTACCACCTAGCGGCGGAAACGGTCAACTACCGGAGTTCCACCACGTATTACTCTATTCGCCCTGCTCTTGCCTTCAGCCTTGGCGAGGCTCGCGACAGCTGGTGACAGTAGATTCTGCCACTGCCATCCTAATGTACAGGCCGTAATGTGCCCGTTTAGACCGGAGTCCGCACGACCACATATGCATTTTACCAATAATCAGTCAGCACGAGAGTCAAAATATCCCGGGGCGCCAGATGGGTTAAAGCTAATCGCAAAAACGACATCAGATGAAAAAAATGCTTTACTGATTTTTGGCTCAATGCAACAATAAGGATAGAAGGAGATTCAATTGGGTATAACACATCCTGTAAAATTATCTCATTTTATTTTGAATTTAAAATTGACTGCAAAAATGCTCAAAGCAGCATCACTCACGTGTGGCGACCCACACTCCTATTTACACAATACACAGAAATTTTCCAAACACATTTGACATTTTTTTTTTTTTTTGGAAACACAAGTCTGATTGCTAGTCCTGTAGACTGTGTTCCAAAATTATTTATAATTAATGATTAAATCCAGTTCAAATTTAATTGTCTCTACTGGAAATATCGTAGTTCACTGTTTGAATTTTTACATAATATTAACACTCGTAGAATAAATGTTCATAGAATTTTAACTTTCACTTATTTTTCCAGTTTCAAAAATACATATTGTCGAAAAATATTATTATTTCTGAATCAACACAAATTATTTACACATATTAATAACATCTGAAAAGTATTTGACCTTGAGCATAGCATCGAAGAACTGTGCGAAGCACAACAAAATTAATTGTTCTTCTGACATTAAACATTCGAGAAGTGACTCGATTATGAACTTCCAAGTTCCTAACAAAATATATGATTTCTGAATCATCAACTTGATCAATAAATTGTTGAACCATTCAACTATTCAATTTTCCACTTGGAATCATTATTATAAAAAATATTTATATTCATGGCCATTTTTAGCAACTTTCACAACTTGCAATTCTTCGACAGAATGCGGAAATAAGAATTTTAGTTTCATAATGAATTCATTTAGTTCATGGCACTAGGATTGAAAACATCCTTCAAATTATTCGTGGTTAAAGAATTATTTTTAATTGGCAGTGGCCCATTCGATTATTTGTGTAAGAACACAATATTACAACAACAACGGCAAAGGTCTTCCTCTGAAGAAGAATAAACTACTATCATGACAAATCCGGGTTCTAGCAAAATCAAAGTCTAAATGGAATTCGTAAACAAGGTTGAAATAAGAACTGATGGTTTTAAGAAATAACCTTCGGGTTATTCATACGACGAAATGTGTAGTTCCAATACTCCTATAAACCTGAGCCATCAAACCTGCTATTTGATTGATGCTCGAAAAAATCTCCTCATTCCTGCGACTTAAACATGCGCACCTGGGAATGGCATTTCAACTACTCCACACACATAAATTTTCTTCCCAAAATTTATACAATAAATCAAGCCTCCGCTTGTTATCAACACTGGAAGATTAATAAACTTACAAGTTTATTTTATTTTACCATTCAGTTCAACCCGTGACTTTACCATACTTATGAAAATCTTTATTTCACTTTCGAGTGTATTTACGTCATGATTTTATATAAATACAAAAATATCCTATTTGATACAAATATCATTTGCTTCCCGTTTCATGCCTCTCCGTGTTATCTGAAAAATATACTTTGCTCATTGCAAATATCAACTGTTCAACCAGAACTGAAATGTTGGTTGAATACGGGCTTGCGCTAACCACTCTCCTTCGGAAAATCTCCTGTTCCAAACTAGAAATGATTAAACTACTTCATAGGCTCTCTCTCAATACATATGATTATTAGAAAATATAATATCCAAGAATTATTTAGAAAAATTATAAAAATTATTATTATTATTATTAGTGGATTATTATTATTATTATTATTAGTTATATTATTTTAAATATGTTTAATTATCATCTCATTATGTGAGAATCCACATGTTCGAACCTTCGAATATGGAAAAAATATCCATTCCTCAACAAAAATAATGTAACTCAACCATTACATCGACGGTTTTCCGTGATATCCCTAAAATATGAAATATTCAAATAAATGCTCGAAATGCTCGGTCATCGATCCTAAACTGTTCTGAGTGCTGAAAATACTCAGAATAACTCTAACAAGTCTTGCGTAAATCATTGCAAGATTTAAATACGAAGAAAAATAAATGTGTTGGTCATCTGCAGAAAAATAGTTTGCTCCAATTAGCTAGGCATAATATAATTCAAATGTGGCTTACATTTCTTGATGGTCTTGAAGCGTAGTGAACCTGGTCTGTACCAGATTTATCCATAAACATGCCCTGTCGGACAAGCATGTATAATCCTTGTATCGGCCGCCATTATATACCCACAATCCGTCTAGTCAGACATAGTGGTAGTATCTCTTGACGTTTGAATTAACTGTTGTTCCATTTTAATATGGGCTTCTATCAAAGCCATAACAGTTTGTTTAAATGGGGTCAGATCTAAGTGATCTATTCTTAGATATGTCAGTTGTAACATAACTCACGGTAATCTTATCAATACAAGAAGACACTGACAGTCTAACCAATCAACGGCTGTTCTGAAGATCGTTCCCTGGGCATGGCTTCACACCATCTACCATGCGCTAAGCAACCTGTAGTTTCCCTTGCGTAGACTAATGAACACCACCGTGATAGACTGGTCTTCAATGTACTGATAGATCGGAGTGGTTATCAAGTTACAAATATGAAAACTGACTGAAATGGATTTAAATATCCAAGTATTAGGTTATTACTGGACTGTGACAAAGTACTAATTCTAGACAAAGTCTAGCATATGTCCATGTAGAAATAAAAATATTTCTACCAGTGTCTGTAGAAAATAATCAATCACCTAGTGATTCTCCTCGCCGGAAACTTACTAAGTTCCACTCGTAGCGCAGCACTTTTGTGACTATCACAACTTTGAAAATAACTTCTGCGTAGATCCGGCAACCATGTGCCTTGGCTCAGCGTAGTGGCACCTTGCTTGGCAAGTGCTTGTGTTGAAGTGAGCTAACCATGCCTGCGCCAGCCGGCTTTTATTCAAAACAGCCAGGGTCACGCGTCATCACGCTGAAATCTGGAAATCCTCATATCTCTGGTATCCCTGGTCCGATTTACTTGATACTAATTGCATTCTCTTTCATTTGGCCGTGCCAGTAATCTGATTCCAGTCTCAAGTCTCTACTCCATGGTTAACTATTTAATCAATAAATAGCCTCGACCTCTGCTATTACTCGCTACGTCACTTGACATGCTAGTATCGGTATATTCTTTCCAATTCCTTCTCGAAGCAATGTAGCGCGATATTCAAATATCTCAACTTTCAAAAGCGGCTGTAGCCTTTCCCTTGATATCTAGGTGTCTGAATCTTGGAATACCCATTCCTAGAGTTGGGCACAGTAAGGCTCCTACTGTGACGTCACGCCTAGGGTCGTTATAGTCGCAGCAGCAAGTCACACGCAGTCTCTTCAAACCAAATATAAATTACGCTCCCGCTTCAAGACGTAGAAAAATAGCAATGCTATTTATGGCTGATTGGTACTTCCATCCGTTACCACTACATACGCCTAATTATCGCTCCGCTTGTTCGAATCCGGCCGATGAACAAAATGGTACATTGCCGGTACATTTACTAGGACGTTGAAACACACCAACAGGGCTAAATTGCAGTATTTTGACGTCGAGAATAAGATCTATTCTTGGCCATTTTCTCGTTGTTCACCGCTTTGAAAAGGTTTATGGTAGATGCCTGAGAAAACCCCACATCACTCTTGGCTATTCAACAGATCACGTCCTAAACTGCTCGTCGATGACAAAGCACAATGTAACCTATCTCTAACTGTATTCAATGCACAGGCCACCCTCAAGGTGACTTAAACAGGGCCTATCCTAACAGCACTTATTTTCTATGACTCAATCTAACTTGTTTCTTGCAACAGGAATTTACAATGGGTAATCAGGTATCAATAACCTACAATACATACACCAGGTGCTAACAATCCCATTAATGTACATACAGTACCTACACAAATGCTGCCACGAAAACATTACCATATTCACTTGAGCTTGATCGAGAGACCATTCTCACAAATAATGTAACTTGGACTGACTTCAGTAGATACTGAATACTGGATATCGCTTCTCTGATTTACATACGGTAAGTAACTTAACCTCAGCATTATCATATTAGAAATGTTTCCAGTCCTAGCATAGGCTGAAGTTTGGGAACTTCTTACAATAATTGAAACCATATTCACTAACAACCTACCATCAAGGCGATTAGCTCTTCTCTCCCGAAGAATGGTATCTTACTTTCAGGGAAATGTTAACACACACTCTTGGATTCCCCGTAATGTAGCCTACCTACCAATAATTTCTAGGAATGTTGTGTATGCATTGCTTTCTTAAATTGTCGTGGTGGGGAAGGAGAAGCAATCCACGTTACCATTTCTTTCATAATACCGGTAGTTGCTATAAACAAACTTTTGACATACCTGCGACCTGGGAAGGAGGTTTCTTGAACTAACAACATTTTATTACCATCCAAAAAACCTTGTATGAGTCGAAATAATAAGTGATAAAGAGGTCCTAACTAAAACATAACCTTCTGTGTGATGACAGACATGCAACGCATAATTTGCGTAGATACAATAACCTACCTACAAAATGAACATTTGTTTCAGAAAATAAATAATCCTCATTCTAGATGACGTAAGTAGAAGCGTTCTCAAGTATCACTTTTCACGCGGATACTCATTCATAAAAGATATAAACAACACAGCACAAAGCAAAATGGTCGCCATCTCTACCCCCTACCTATCAGCTGATCACTCGTTAGAGTCGCTGCATGATGGCCTGTACATTACGATGGCAGTGATTCTGCTCGCCATTCAAAGCATGTTTGCTGAAAAAATAAATACCAATACTGAATAAATAAGAGTTATTTGCAAAAAAAAAAAAAAGAAAAGCAACAGAAGGATTCAATGGTTTAAAATCGTCCGGCTAGAACATTTTAAAAAAAGCTGTTCTAAATGATTGAAAGACTTGGCATTTTAAATAGGTTTCAAAGCATAGGTTTTGTTATAGTAACCACATTGCCCATGGTACTGCCGCTTGTCTATGAGCTCTCGGCTTTTGGCTGCGCCAGAAACTTAGGATCCTACGCGAAGTACAAAATAAGGTGAATTCAGCCTTGTGAGGACAATAGAGGAGCTGCTTGGTAAGAGAATGGCCTAAATCCAAGGTAACGTAGCTGAAGGTGTCGTCACGCTGCGCTGGTCACAATACGCAATCGTAAGGTAAGGATTAGTTAATATCGTAACCACGGTAATGTGTACAGTAACCATGGGTTTGTCACAATGTGGTTTGTAACCATGATTATATTGCAATGTGTATCGTAACTACGGTTATATAATAATGTGTATCGTAACTACGGTTATATAATAATGTGTATCGTAACTATGGTTATATTATATTGCGTATCGTTATTATAGATTACTCAACCATGGGTATATTACAATGTCCACCGTAGCCATGTTTTCGTTACGATGTTTATCGTAACTAAGGTTATATTATAATGTTTATCGTAACTACGGTTATATTATAATGTGCATTGTGATTGTTGATTTCTTAACCATGATTTTATTATAATGTCTACCGTAACCACGGTTCCTCCTTTTTACAATGTGCATAGTAACTACGGTTATACAATAATGTGTATCGTAACTATGGCTATTACCGTATTGCAATTTTTTATTTTTTTTAGTCGTTTCGGCCATCAATGGACCACGATGTTCTTCACTCATATGATCACTGTAAAGCTTGTTTTCTTGTCTGCCAGTAGATCTTCATTCTTGACGAATGTTCAGCTCTCCTTTCTTCCGTCCACTTGCAGTGAGGGCGAGGCATCACAGATGTTAAAGGGTGTAGATTACTGGTTGATTTAACCGCCTTTCTGAACAGGTTCCTATCCCAAACCAGAGTTTGATTGATTCGAGCTTCTGTTAGGTCCTTTTTAACTTGCATCGATCATTTACAATAGGAATTTTTTTTAGAGATTGATGAGTGGATTCGATATGAAAGTCGATGATGCTCCATCCGCTCCAAATGTCCAAAGAAAGACATTCTCCTTTTTCTCATCGCACTCACCAAATCTTCTATATGTTCAAATAATTCATTGTTATGTCTTCTTCTGTAAGTACCATTATCATTAACAGGTCCTAATATTTTCCTTAGAATTTTCCGATCCTTAAGTTCTAATTTTCTCAATGGGCCTTTGTTTGTCATCTGTGAGCATTCTGCAGCATACAGTGCTGACGGCCTAATTACTGTATTATAATGACAAAGTTTGACATTCCGGGACAAGCTTTTACTTTTGTAAATGTTTTTGCAGGTTTGAAAGGCACCTTCCAATTTGTTACATCTGCTCTCAATAGCAGCTATTTCTGAATTATTAGGGGTAATCCATTCGCCTAGGTATTTAAATTTTCGGACTTTTTTGATTTTTTGCAGACCAATCGTGATGAATTTTGAGGCATCTTTGACATTTGTGATAAAATTAGTTTTATGGAAGGCCACTTTAAGTCCAGTTTAAGCAGCTATGATTTGTAGTTTATTAAGTTGGTCAGTGGCCTCTTCCATTGAATTAGCGAACAAAGCAATGTCATCTGCAAAAGCGAGACAGTTTATATTCAGGTCTTCTTTTTTATAACCAATTCGAATACCATAATTATTTGGTAAGATTGTTAACCATTCTCTTATAATTTTTTCCAAGACACAGTTGAACAGCATCGGTGATCCCAGATCACCTTGTCTACAGCCAGTCTTGATTGCAAAGGCTTCGGACAATTCACCACGAAATTTGACCTTAGAAATGGTGTTTTCTAAGCTTGCTTTGAACAAATTAATTGATTTATTGTCTAGACCAAACTCACGTAAGGTGTTAATTATTGTGTCTCTATGAATGCAATCATAAGCCTTTTGAAAGTCCACAAAAATCACAACATAAGGTTTAGATCGTACCGTACAGTAGGAAATTATGGTCTTAATGTTATGAATTTGTTCAGGACAGGATCTTGATTTCCTGAACCCAGCTTGATATTCCCCTAACTGACGGTCTAATATCGGTTCTGCTCTGTTCAGAAGAGCCCTTGCAAATATTTTGTACGTTACCGATACCAGTGAAATACCTCTATAATTATTTGGGTCGGATTTATCCCCTTTCTTATGTATAGGATGAATGATAGCAGAAGTCCAATCCTCCGGCAACTTTTCACTATGCCATATTTCTTCAATGGTTTTCTGGAGACAAATGATGGAGTCATTATCTGCATATTTCCATAATTCAGCCACAATACTATCCTCCCCAGAGGCTTTATTATTTTTTAGCGCCTTGATGATTTGTGTTATTTCTTCGACGGAGGGTGGTGAACTGTCGTGGTATGCAACGCTAGGATAGAAAGCAAGTTGTTCAGTAGGTATGTCCGTGTTCAAAAGGGTTTCAAAATATTCTCCAAAAGCTTTAGCGCAGTCTTTATTATTGAGATTAAGTTTACCATCAGATCCTCGGATGTGAAGAGTAGGGGCGACGTATTTGGACAGTTGGTGTTTAAAAGTTTGATAGAAATCCCTTGTTTTGTGCCTTTGAAAATCATCTTCAATTTGAATAATTTGAGATTTGTGGAAATTTCTTTTTGCCAATTTTAAAATTTTACAAGTTTCTTTCCTGATGCAGAGAAAGTTCTCAAGGTTCACATCGTCTTTCTTGTTATTCCACTTGATCCAAGCTTTTCTTCTTTCCTCTATTGCGTGATCACATTGACCGTTCCACCAAGGATGCTTGCACGTTCTATCAAGAGGAATGGATTCCGAAGCCGCAGTAACAATGGCGTTCCTTAAAGTAAACCATGTTCCATCTTTTGGTTTGTTGTGGAGTGTTTCCGCAAAAGTGTTGTTATTTGACTTCAGACCACCGATGTTGTACTTTTGCGTTTTCATTCCCTTTTCAACATTCACTCTATTGTTCCTAAACGGAATACCTTTCATTTTAATAAGGGACAGATAATGATCTGAGTCTATATTCGCATTACGCAGGACCTTCACATTTTGGATTTCACGATCTGATTTTTTTGATATTGCCACATGATCCAGTTGAAATTCACCCATAAGTGGATTTGGATGTCTCCATGTCTTTGCTTTCCGAGGAAGATGTTTAAACGCAGTAGATTTCAAAACTAGGTTGTTATTTTTGCAGGTGTCAATCAGCCGTTCGCCATTTTTGTTTGTTCGTTTATGTGCAGGATAGTTTCCAACTATATTCCTAAACTTTTTCTCTCTTCCTACTTGGGCGTTAAAATCACCGAGTAGGATGGTGGTGCGATGCGCTGGAATATTGTCAATCACGTCTTCTAATTGTTCCCATATTATATTAGTTTGCTCTCGGTCTTTCTTGTTTGACACGTTCGTCGGTGCATGAAAATTGACCACGGTGTAGGCTTTATTAAGTGATCTAAATGACAATGTGGATAGTCTTCCATTGAATGATGTAAAATCCAGCACTGAATCAACAGCTTTCTTGTGGACTATAAAACCTGTACCAAGATGAGGGATGTTCGGTGTAACACTTGTGCCAGGTATTCCTTTATAAATTCTGAATCCTTGAGACTCAAAAGCTTCTTCATCACAAAATCGTGTTTCTTGCAATGCAGCGATGACAATGTTATGTTTCTCAAGAACATCCAATGTTTGCTTTAGTTTTCCTATCTGAAGGAGTGAGTTTATGTTAATTGTTGCTAAGTACATAATATATTTCTTCTTACATGACATTGCAGGCTCCCCAGACTCCGCAGGCCTACTAACTCCACAATACGTGGAGGTGGATTTATTACCACTTGGGTAATTACCACCTGGGGTAGATAATCCAATACTTTGTGTTTCCATCATGAGTGAAGAAAAGAATTGAGAAAGGCTATCCCGAAGGATAGCGGGGTTATAACTGATGAGGTAGTAAGCCTCCCAGTATTAAAATCAGCCGCCCAATCTGGAACAGACGCTGTTTGTAGCCGCTCAATCTGAGACAGACGCTACCCTGATATGTGTGGACCACATACCTTTTACTCCTAATCTCCCGAGCACAAGGAGGCCCCTTCCGCCATTATTACTGTACCGCAGTTCAACCGCTCCACCAACAATGCCGTAGAGGACTTCACCGTAACCCTGGCAAGGGACCCTTACAAGGTACTACCAGCCGGGTCAGCTGGACCTAGGTTTTTTAACGAGGTGTTACTCCTCCGACTCCTCCTTCCCCATTTCTTGCGAATAGGGCCCCGGACTTGCCACCGGTATAGTGCAATATGTATCGTAATAATGGATTTCGTAACCATGGTTTTATTACAATGTCCACCGCAACCATGGCTTTATTAACAACTGTTTTATTACATTGTGTTTCGTAACTACGGTTATATTAACCCGAAAGATCCACCCTGTTTTCTTCAAGTTTTTTTTGAAAATTATTTCCTGACAGGCAGCGGTATCGCTGCTGTAAACAATACAACGCGGGAATCATTTCTCTTTGTACATATCGATGTGTTTTAGTTCCGTGAATAACTGGATTAGTAATAAGTATTCTTTCAACACGCTGCAGTCAGCTTACTTCGCGTGCATGCCATCTTTTGAAGTTGTGTTTCTTTACGTTCTTAGTCGATGCTAAAGTATCTAAACTCTTTGAATGAAGAGGAAACAAGTAAGGTTTTAACGCTGAGAGTGAATTTTCGACTGATAACAACGACTTTGAAAATTTTCCAATACGAATTATTAAAAAAAGTTATTTTTTCAATGAATTTAATACAAATAAGTTTTAAATATTTAAGGTCCTGCTACGAAAAAACATTAACATTCTAAAACAAGTAGTTCCGTGAAGAACTATTCAGCCTATTTTCATATATCCTACTTATGTCAATTGCCTCTATCAACATACAAAATTTCAGTGTGATTGCTGTAATAGATTCGTAGATATTGAGAGCCGTCTAAATATTTCGGATGGTCGCCATGTTGGATTTTACCATTTCAAATGATCTTGTTGACTTCATCGTTATG
Source organism: Meconema thalassinum (assembly GCA_946902985.2). NCBI lineage: Eukaryota > Metazoa > Arthropoda > Insecta > Orthoptera > Tettigoniidae > Meconema > Meconema thalassinum. The sequence continues at coordinate 18,132,214 of OX336392.1, forward strand.
CTTTGGTCTACCGTTATGCGTTACGGTTACGTAGTGTATGACGTCTTCATGTTGTTCAGTGCATATGCACCGAGTCTGAGTTTACTCCTGGGGTCTGGCGTTATGCGATACGGAGACGGCGAGTGCGTGCCGTCATGCAGCAGAGTGCACCTCCCACTCTCCGTTCCCCGCGCGGGAAGCCTAAGTTAATGGGTAATGGAGTCTGTTGAAAGAGCCTTTCTAACATGTGTAGCATTTGTAGCATGCGTCATTTGAAATATTATAAAGTCTAGTCCCTCAGACTGACTGTATCTTTTTTATATATAGGCCTTACTTCTACATGAAGAGTATTGCGTAAGTGTTTTATTTAAACTTCAATCGCATGATTAGGACACAAGAAATAAAAAACGAGATTTTAAAATTTCGCTCAGCCACCATTTTGTGGTTATGAAAATAATTTAAATCAATTAGATGCCAGTGGATTCAAATTTATATAATCATATGCCGTACCAAGTTTCACTGCGCTCGAATGGTAAAATCGTGAGAAACAACCATTTGAATTTTTAAATTTTGCATCGCCGTCATGTTGGATTTGTGGTCACCAGGCTATTGAACGTCTCATATGTGAACTTATGCTTATAGCCTCTATACACATACAAAATTTCAAGTTGGTTGCTGTCCTAAATTAATAGATATTGAGAACCGTCTAAATATTTCGGATGGTCGCCATGTTGGATTTTAATATATGTAGGCCATAGTAGTATGTACTATTAGCTGAATATTATTGTGTACGTTCATTATTAAAACGTTGACTTCGATCGCACGATTTGAACACAAGAAATAAAAACATAATTTTGAAATTTCGCACAGCCACCATCATACGGTTATGTAAACAATTGAACTAAATTAGATATCAGTGCATTGCAATTTATATAATCATTTGCTATACCAAGTTTCACTGCGATCGGATGCTGAAATCGAGAGAAAAATCTATTTTAATGTTTCAATTTCGCTTGGCCGCCATGTTCGTTTTGTAGTTAAGAGGTTTTTGAAAGTCACATACGCAAACGTCTAGTATTGCCCTTTATCACCGTACAAAATTTCAGGGTATTATGAGTAATAGTTTCGGAGATATAGAATGCCGGTGATTTCGCACAGCCGCCATGTTGGATTGGTGAGACGTAATAAAATTTGAATGGCACGATCGGGGTCGGCCAAAATAGTACTATGAACTTACTGAGTTTTGATTGGAATCGCTCCAGCCGTTTAGAAGTTATTGGTGGGGGGCAAACAAACAAACAAACAAACAAACAAACAAACAAACAAACAAACACACACACACACATGGACATAAGGTGATCTCATAAGCCTATTTTTCCATATATGGAAATAAGCCAGAAATAGAGGTAGGATATAATTTTCATCACATACAGTACCGTACTTGTATTTTCACGAAACTTCTTTTGGCATCGAACGGGTTAAGTGGGTTGGTTATTCCTTAGTTAAGGGGCTGCGACTACGCGGTCATTTAGCCCCGTGTACTTGGGGTGTGTGTAGAATCTGCCTGATAACCCGTGTTAATTGAGATGGATGTATTAGTCTGTAATTCAGGTAAGGACTGCAGACGGTCAATTTCAAGTAGTAGTTCCTAATTTTGCTACCAAATGCTACCATCAACGTTACCTACCTGTGAACTTGGCTACTAGATACCAGCGCAACCAGCAACTGGCAACGAACGTTGGAGCTTCCCCTCCGAAGGAAGGCATACTGAGGGATTTTTAACGCTCTTAAAAATTTCGACGTCTTCAGTCGGGTTTGAACCCACGATCTTGGGCATAGAAGCTCAGCATGCTACCGACTACGCCACCGAAGCCGATTTCCCACAGAGACAGATGTATAACTGAATGTGATCTCGTGCAGTGGCGTAGTCATGGCAACCTCTGATGTTTTGGCATTTTCTTATAATTGCGAAATAATTTTGCTCATCCCTTGGCGTAATGGTGGGACATAACAAAAATTATTTCAGACAAACGTTTTAGGTAATTATTGGGGGAATATTGTCCATTTTATACGGTTTTGATATTGTGCCTATTAAGAAAGATATGATTACTGTTTCCCGAAAAACCCACTTTCTTTCACCCCTATGGTCAATGGTTGGTGCTATCAAAAAACCTTTTAAACATAAAGTTTTGGCACTTATTCGACACATAGTATGAATTTTGAATGGATTCGATATTTCACGTATTAAGAGAGTTATAGCGATATTTCACTATTTCGAAAAAGCCCCACCCCATTTTCACCCCCTTCGACCGATTGTGCCCATTAACGGACTCGACCGAGATTTTAAAGGGATACATATTATGTAAAAAATTCGAAGTTTTTGGTGCAAAATTACGGCAGTTATCGTGTCCACAAGAAACTGATATATATACATATATACATAGTGACGTAGAAGGCATTGAGACGAGTAATTTGATATAGGACACAGAGGGTAGCAAGTGTCCGGAAATACCTTAAAAGTGAACCACAACTGTTAAACACATGAAGTCATCAGGTGACGACTCAGCTCAAGCGTTCAGGCCCGTGCTCCCTTAAGTTATACGCACTCGAAAGCAAACGTTGAATACCATATCACTCTGATTCCGTGTCTTAGTGTCAACAAGCAATCTGCTTCCACTTGAAAGGAGAAGAGAGATAACAAAGAAAGTTGATGGATAGGCCCCGCGCCCAAGTCGCACACGCAGTCTCGGAGCCAGAGTGATATGACATTCAACGTTCGCTTTGGATGCTTTCAAATGCGTAAAACAGCACGGGCCTGATCGCTCGAGCGTAGTCATCACCTGATGACGTCATATGTTTAACAGTTGTGGTTCACTTTTAAGGTATTTCCGGACACTTGCGACCCTAATTGTCCCATATCAAATTTCTTGTCTCAATGCCATCTACGTCCCTACAGAGAGTTTTAAACGTTAATAAGAATCACCCTGTATATTGAACCCTTGTAAAGAAGCATATGAGACTCAGTTTCGGGGGGTGTAACAGTCCATTTCGTTAAGTTGTTGTTAAGCGCTTCTTATAACATGCAGGGTACCATATAACAAAATAACATGCAGGAAGAAGTGAATACCAGGGTTAAAACATATGAATTTAATAACAGATCAACTATTTACAATACAACAAAACAAACAAGGTCTCCCAAATGACTCCCACTTGAATAAAAAAAACTGCCAAACTTAGGCCTAATCTCAGGAGAGATTGTAAACAGCTGGACCAAATGTCCCAAATTACTACAATGACAATGTGCGTGTGCGGCTGTTCTACATGCGTTACGATGTGTACAAATTAATGCGAGATCCGTTACCATCCAGTACACCTTCAGAGGACGAATCTGCATTGTCTAGAGCTAGACAGACACGGGGAACCAACTAAACACTAATTAAATTAATCCGACACTTCCTACACTAAATAAAACAACAATAATTTCCGCATGAAATTGGAATCAAAGAACTGCCGAAGCAAACAACATTAACGCCTAAAATTACGACTTTTCAAATCAACACAAGTAAATTAACACGTGACCAAACAAGAAAAATACACATATGGCCAATTGCCATTTTTACAAGAAAATACACAAGTACGCCCAATGGTGTCACAACAGACAAAACTAACAATGAAATGAGTCATAGAAATCACTAGGCTCAGGGCCAACATGTACATCATAAAACCATATTCCATTCATACGATATGCGGTAATCCGTAACGGACATGGCGAACTCCCAATTCATTATGGTCCAATGACCATCACAAAAGAACAGGTTTGCTACTGATAGCTTACAGGGTCAGTCGGTCAGCTGGACTGCCTAAAAGATGAATCACCAGACATAGACGGGCGCTAAGTGGAATCCGCACATCTGTCAACCCACGTGTCAATAACCTCGACCTGCCTTGGCACTGATTCGAGTCTCGAAGAAGCGTGCTCCCAAAAGCACATAATATACGTGTGTGTGTCAGAATACAATATCTCAGCATTTCCCAAGGAAATCCAAGAATCAGCACTGGACAAGGTACAGTAGCCTCTGAGAATGCTCTGCATTTCCATAAAATACAACCACAGTATTTGAGGGCGGTAGCACCTTCTACCCCTCATCACGAAGAATCAATACACACACCTGACACAAGAACACACACAGAATCACACGCATGGGTTTGACAGAAACCTGAAATAAAAGACATAAAATATTTTCCACCAACTTGCGCTCCCAATCTAGTCCGTGACTAAAGAACCTGAAAAGGACTAAAAAAAACTCAAAAAAAATAGAACTAAGGTGTTCTACAGTGACATCTTAATTTGTTGCGCTCGGCAACCCTAGTATGAATAAAAACCTGTTCGTAAAACATCTTACAATATTTACCCCCTTTTTCTACAAAAAAAAATGAACTTGAATAAAGCACCACTTGTCGACCGTGACGAGTTTCGCATTCGCATGGATAAAATCAAATACACACGCCGTGTACACTAAATATGACTCATAAGAAAATACACAATCAAACAACTTTGGCCACGTGCCAACGTACATTTAAAGATAACAGTGTCGGCACACAAAAAAAATCTAAATACAAGAAAAACAATGAATAAAATATTTACAACGTTCCAGCGTCTAATCTAACTACATATTGAGTAAATCAATGGTTTGTACATCACCGTTGCAGCTTGTAGAACTTAACCTCCATCCCAGAACATTTCCCTACGGGAAATCTAGTCGTCCATCGTCGACGTATTGGTAGAGGCGATGCACTTCATTCCATCACACGACCTTTCAGCAGACATCTTGGCGTAGCTTCTTGGAAAGAAATGTTCAAAGTTATTAGTTTGCCTAGCTAGAATCGCTATGAGCTACTGACCTTCACTCACAATAATGTCCTAGGCGATTACTTAACGTAGAACTGGCCCTATCTCAGCATTTGCTTATCACACGCACATATACGTCACACAAAAATATAATACAAAAATGTACATAAGTTACACTCTTCAATCTCAACGCAACTGGCTTCAAACAAGTCTCAAATATATCTATCACGCAGCGCTTATCTCGACTAGAGATCTTCACCGCTAAGCGTGAACTCTGCTCCCTTGAGCACAAAATGAAATGTTTGTCAAACAGACGTGAAGTATGCTCACTAGAGCTTGATAAATCGTGACGCAAACTGGCGTGAAGGTTTCTCACCAGAGCTCAATAAAGTTGTGTCCCAAACAGCTCATCACCGATCAATTTATATGAAACTGACAGAATGGGGTAGGGTGGGGACAATTCGTGAAAATAATCTGTAGTTTTCACCTCACAAACTTGGGACTAGTATCAATCTTCTTCTTTTCATCCAAACGTCTCAATGGACTTATGCGGAATTATATCGTATCGGCGGTTCTTTAGATACGCGTTTTCGCGCCTTTTTCTAAGGTACGCGATCCACCGCGTGGCTTTGGCTTCCTCTCTCCTGATTTGCTGATTCAATCGTGGATCGGTTAGAACTTCACTTCTGACACTCCCATAATGACGCCGATTGAGGTGCGCGTTGGTATAGAATTTGTCCTTGAACTCGGCTTAACCGGTCATCTTCAGGAATAACTACCAAGCTGCTTCTGTTGTAATCGTTGCGACACACTACCTGACTCCCCTTTGTCAATTTCAACATGTACTGCCTGGGCATCAGTAATAATAATAATAATAAAAATCATGAAGACTTATTGATCGACAAATCAATAAGGGTTCAATATATACATAAATTATGTATAAACCTTTTAACTGACGTTGGTTTTGGGGTCTGGGGGATGTGAAACGCGAAGATATGTCGAAATTTTCCGGAAGTCGAAACATGGTACCCATTGCAATAGTTAGCTTTCTAATGAAATCTACCTAAAACGCACACTAATACATACCCCACAACAATGCAGGTAATCGGACAAATTCTACACACACCAAAGTACACGGGGCTGAAATGACCACGATGTTCAAGCCCCTGAAATGAAACAACAACAACAACAACAACAAAACAACAACAAAAAGCTGTTGGTTGAATGTTAAACCTATTTATACATGCGAGGGGGAAATGATGTAGTTGATTCGGTAATAGGCTTTGCGACATCGTTGCCCCGTGTACTTTGGTGTGAGTGGAATGTGTGTGAATACCAGTTTTATTGTCTTGGCTGTATTATTGTGTGTAGTTGTAATTCATATGAGGATTGGGAAAGAGGCGGCTGTGCCCTTAATTGAGGAACCATCCTGGCATTCGCCAGGAGTAGAAGTGGGGAAACCACGGAAAACCACTTCCAGGATGGCTGAGGTGGGAATCGAACCCGCCCCTTTCCAGTTTTGCCTCACGAGGCTGAGTGTAGTTTACCCCGTTCTGGCAATCAGACCAGTATTAAATTTCATCACAGAGACGTGATTCGAACCCGGGCCTCAGCGGTGACAGCGCTAAGAGTGTTAGCAACTACGCAACGAGGCGGATTGAGGGAGAAATATGATTTTCCCAAATCCCCTCAATTTTGTCGGCTGAAGGTCAATACTCAGAAATCTCAGTCGTGTTTATGGTTTATCATAGCAGGAAAACCACGTGCTATATGTGCCTTTCTTCCAGTAAACCACGGCTCTCACTTCCTGTAATCAAAGGTTCGATGTGGAAATCTCGCATGGACATCAGACGTGAGAGACTTGTGTTAGATCGTATGTTACCATGATGGTGATGTCGAAATTACTAGGGCTCCAATTTTTTGGTAAATAAATATTTTCATGTAAATACATATTTTAAGCATTTTTCTATAAATACATAAATTCCTGCTTTTCACTTGTTGTTGTTGTTGTTTGAGTCTTCAATCCTTTGACCGGTTTGATGCAGCTGTCCACGCCTCCCTGTCCTGAGCTAATCGTTTCATCTCTACATAGCTACCCTACATCCGAGGCAATCTGTTTAACATATTCTAACCTTGGTCTACCCCTACAGTTCTTGTCCTCGACCCTTCCTTCCATAACTAAGCTTGCTATTCCTGGGTGTCTTAGCATGTGTCCTACCAACCTATCTCTTCTCTTCATTATCAGTCACTACAAACATCTCTCCTCTCCCACTCGTCTTAATACCTCTTCGTTTGTCACCCTATCTATCCATCTGATCTTCATCATTCTCCTGTAACACCACATTTCAAACGCTTCAATTCTCCTCTTTTCTGCTGCACCAATAGTCCAAGTTTCACTTCCATAGAGCGCGACGCTCCAGACAAAGGTCTTCAAAAATTAACGCATAAAAGACACCGATAATCAGTCTGAAAGACTGGACTTTATATCATTTTAAATGCTAGCAGCCGAGTTTCAAGAAGGCAGTGCGAGAACCGAGTTTCAGGATTCTATTTTGTTTCTTCACTGCCTACTTGATTGTTCTCGCACTGCCTTCTTGAAACTCTGTTCTCGCACTGCCTTCTTGGTACTCGGGTGCTACATCGTACTATGACGTCACACACTTCAGTGCATTCTAGGTACATTTCGTCCCGTCACCGTAACGTAACGCCAGACCCCAGCGTAACGACGAAGTCGACAAGATCATTTAAAATAATAATATAGTATAAATAATTCATGCTTTTGGGCTAATGCCGTGTGTATTTTTAATTTAAACCATACGTTTCGGAGAAACCTTGCCTCCTTTTTCAATGGAAATAAACAATGTGGCCAAAGAAAGTATATCAATGAGATTGCAAAAAATATAGATAAATTCCTCGGTTCGTCACCAGAGAGCAGCTGCCAGAAATAACTGTATGGACCATGGTGGAACGGCGGACAGAGTAGTAAGTAACAAGAAGGTAAAGGGGGCGGTGTGAAAATATAGAAACACCTCGAAGAATGAGGAGGGGGGGGGGGAGGGGGAGGGTTAGATGGATATAAGGAAACATAGACAAAAGGGAATACTAGCTGAACGATACCTAACGTCATACAGTCAACGGCGAAAAAACAGATGGAAACTCCTCCAGTGACGAACAAAGGAGATCAAATCCAGGCTCTGAGCCCTAGAGGGAAAATGTACAATTTTAAATATGTGAAGAACAGAGAGACTGAGAGGAACTATCTCCCTAGATCCTTAATAACTGGTAGCCAAGTGTCACTTAGCTGATATCCAGTGTCTCTGTTAAAATTATTGGGATTTTTACGAATTTCAACTGCCTCCCTTATAATTCTAGACCAGTTGTGCTTAACAAGGGCAAGCGCATGAGCATCCTTGAAACATACATCGTGCCCTGAAGACAGGGCATGTTCAGCTATAGCTGATTTGTCAGGTTGGTTTAGACGGATGTTCCTTTGATGCTCTTTGATGCGAGTGGCAATTGATCGTTTTGTTTGTCCAATGTAGACTTTTCCGCAAGTACATGGGACTTCATACACCCCAGGTTGTAGTATTGGGGACAATTTATCTTTGTTTAATGCTAAACGTTGACCAATTTTCGTCATAGTGCCGAAAACTGTTTTTATCTTGTGCTTGCGGAGAATCTTAGCAACGCGGTCAGTGGTGTTGTGAATATAAGGGAGGTAAGCAGTTCCTCTCACGTCGAAGCTCTGAGAAGGTTGTCTATCCCTCCTTCTGGGATGTAGGGACCTATATATAGTGGATTCATTATAGCCATTACCCTTAAACATGGTTTGTAAGGCATGTAACTCTTCCTGAAGAGTTGATGCCTCACAAATACGTTCCGCTCTTTTGGCTAGAGTTGTTATAATTCCTTGTTTTTGTGCTGGGTGGTGGTGGGAGTCCGCATGTAAATAACGGTTAGTGTGAGTTGGCTTACGGTAGACGCTGTGCCCCATGGAGCCATCCGCTTTCCTCCTCACAAGAACATCCAAAAAAGGTAAGCATCCACCTGACTCTAGCTCCATTGTGAAGTGTATTGAAGGATGCAGCTGATTTAGGTGGTTCAGAAAGTGGTTCAGTTTCTCAGAACCCTCCTCCCACACCACGAACGTATCATCCACATACCTCCACCAAATCACAGGTTTGAAAGACGCCGAAGATATAGCCTCCCCCTCAAAATGTTCCATGAAAAAATTTGCCACGACAGGCGAGATTGGACTTCCCATGGCCACACCATCAGTCTGCTCGTAATATTTACCATCCCACAAGAAATAGCTGGAACACAAGCAGTGGTGGAATAATCGGGCAATGTCCTCAGGAAACAAATCCTTGATGAGTGACATGACTGAGTCCACCGGCACTCTGGTAAACAAGGACTCGACATCAAAACTCACCAAAATAGCATTTGGTTGAACGGCGATGGTTGACAATTTTTCGACGAAATGGGTTTAATCCCTAATGTAGGACTGTGTGCGCCCCAAGTGCGGCTGAAGCAACTTGCTGAGATATTGCGCAAGAGCATAAGTTGGAGAACCTATTGTGCTAACAATTGGTCGAAGAGGGACGTCTTGCTTATGGATTTTTGGAAGACCATACAATCTCGGAGGAACAGCATCTCTCGGAATAAGACATCTTCCCTCTTCTTTTGGAATAGATGACAGTTTAACAAGCTTAGCAGTGGCATTGGATACACGAGTGGTTGGATCACGAGTGCACAGTCTGTACACAGGATCAGATAACAGAATCGAGATTTTACTTTTATATTCAACGGTATCCATCACCACTGTCGCATTTCCCTTGTCAGCATGAAGAATAGAAATGGTGTCATTATTTCTTAGTTCCTTCAATGCCTTTCTTTCACCCCGAGTTAAATTGGGTGCGGGTACTTTAGAGGATCTTAATATCCTCACACTTTCTTGTCTAACTTCTCCAGCTTCATCTGGAGGTAAATTGTAGATGGCAGCCTCAACGGATGTGATCAACTCCTCTGTAGGAATTTTGGAGGGTGCAAGAGCAAAGTTGAGACCTCTGCTTAGTAAAGTTGTTTGATAGTCATCTAAAGGGGTATTAGAAAGATTGACTACAACTTTACTAGTATCAAGAACCGTACGAGGAGCTGTTTGTCTCGAGGACAATCGAAGGAACTTAGCTCTTTGTCTATCTACAGCCCGACAAAAATTATTCTCGGCCTGAATAGCGGAGATACGTTCAAAGAACAGCCACAATTCCTCTGAGAGAATGCTACTAAGAAGCAGATGTAAGTGTAATAACTCACGGGAAACTGCGTCCAATTCAGTACGAGAGTTCTGGATCCTCTCGATAACAAGTGCCTTGCTAGCGCGCTGATAAATTCTCATAGCTTTATGAGTGTGTATAGTTTGCTTCAATTTTACACAGTTGGGAATGATGTTATGATCCCTGCATCTAAGAAAGAAGGACAACGATGAAAGGAGAGAGCTCCTTCTTCGCCTCAACTTACTAAATTTAGATGATTGTCGAACAACTTCCTCCCCATAGAGGTTTCTAATTTGCATATTAAGGCTTTCACGGCCCGGATTATTATATAAATAATCCGGGCCGTGAAAGCCTTAATATACAAAATAATATAGTACATTAAGCAACGAGCCTATAATGGCTATAATTAAGACACGAGTATTTTTATAAAACGAGTTTTATAAATTCCATACGAGTGTCTTAATTACCATTATAGGCGAGTTGTATACGACTGTTTATGTTCGACGATAATTACAACTTAATTACATGTTTTAACATAAATATTCATAAATATCTGTTCAGTAACTAGAATTTTGTGATCGGGTGGTGCGCTAGGTAGCATATCTCCGTGTTCCAAGCTTTCTGGCCGACCGACGCATGCGCTCTGTGTGCTTCAATGCCATATGTGCAGATCGTGAACCAGTATTCAGTAAAACTGTCACCGTAGTCGTTTGAAATCAACGCGCTGTGTAGAAATTGGAATTGGGTATATTAAGGTACAGTGCTATTTCTTGTCTCATATTCACCAGTTTATTTACGCGAACATATGGACGGTGCACTTTCGGTAATTTATATAGACATGTTGGATTTTGAGCGCATGCGCGAAGGTATCCTTATCTAATTGGTCAAACAACTGTTTCTTGAGTTGTGATTGGTGGGAGAAACTGTTTCATAATGAAGTATAGTGTTATAATGACCATCATTATGAGTAGTGGAGTAGTGGGGGTTCTGCTTCACTTGACACTCCTGTGCCCAATAAACCAACATGGCCGCCGCGCGAAGTTGAAACATTTAAATAGACTTTTCTCTCGAACCCATGGTCGGAGTTTCACGAATGAGGTGTTCATAGGACTTGAGGTGACGCCCCTTTGCTATGGACCACTCGTTATACTTTTGAAAAAAAAAATGAAAATTTTTGTTTTTGAAACTAGGTGAGTTTGAAAACTAAACATGATAGAACGTTGTGCCATAGCTCAAACGAATGGTCTTTATGCCCTTTATTTTCTATAATGAAACTTTTTTACTTTTATGTTTTTTTTGAAAACACTTTAATTTTGAAAATCCTATATTTTGGAAACTAGGAACTCTACAAAAAAGTTTGTTTGACGTAAATGAATGATCCCTACCCCCTCTACCCCCAAAATAAATTTCAAGTCTCTAGGATGAAAACCTGTAGGTAGTAGTGTGGTAAGGGGGAGCTGTCTCACTTAGGAAGTTGTGAGACCCTGCGACCTTGGAATGGAAGGAGCCATGCTAGGAGGGCGTGCTTGGATTCGTTTTTTTCGTCTCGTCGTGCTCTTTACGGGAATGTCGGTGTCGAAAATGTGAAAATCTGGAAACACAGTCTTTTTGGGGTAAAAACGTGATTTTAGACTTTTTGCTATATCTCACGAACCAATAACGCTAGAGGCGTGTTCGACAGGTCCAAGGACTCGGGGTAACGTCCTCTCTCCTATGGACCACTCGTTATAATTTTTAATAAAATTGGAAACTCGATTTTGGGGTAAACACATGTTTTTTGTGATTTTGCCGATATCTCACGAAGCAATAACGCTAGAGGCATGTACGATGGTTCCAAGGACTCAGACAGACGTTTTCTTTGCTATGAACTACTCGTTGTAATTTTTAAAAATTTTGGAAACGCGATTTTGGGGTAAACACGTGTTTTTTATAATTTTTGCTGATATCTCACGAACCAATAACGCTAGAGACGTGTACGAGGTGTCCTAGGACTCGGGCTAACGCCCCCTTTCAAATGTGGTAGATATTTTTTTTCAAAAAAGATAATTCACAAAGGGCCTAACGCCATACATGTTGAAAAAACGTTTTCTTTTTCTTTACCTGTTTATAATGTTTATAAAGCGTGGTGGTTGAGAGAGAGAGACCATACGGCTGGGTGTGTGTGTTTCAACGAACCTGTCGCTAACCACAAGGACCATGCTTAATAGAACAATCGCTATTTCGACGGGTCGGTGTATGACAGAGCGAGCGTGCGTTTTTCTGATATTTTACCTTTAACGTGTAAACGGTAATGAGAGCTAGGTTCTATGTTGGTCGAAGCGAGTAGAGAAAACAAACTTGCCGACGAGCAGGAGGTGAAGGTCATTTGAGATTATTGGAAGGCATTGATCTGACTTGACAACAGGTGACGCTTGAAGGTGAAATAATCTGACCATCGTGGTTGCAGGGGAGTGTGAAAGGCATGCACACACATGTGTGAAACCACATGTAGGCTAAACCAGTGACATCCTGTTTTGCTTCGTACGTGACAAAATGCAAGTTGACGTGAAATTTGATCTACCGCAGGTGTTCGCTTGGGACGTTATCTATTTACATGCGCGATAACTGTTAACAAGTTACATCCTGTCTTGCTTCGTACGTGACAAAATGCAAGTTGACGTGAAATTTGATTCGGCACAGGTGTTCGCTTGGGTGTTAGCTGTCCACGTGCACGATAAGAGAATCTTCAAAGCATGGGAAAAAAAAGATTATACATGCAACGTAGCATATATAAAGACATGTCGTTATCATTTCCACGCTCACTTAGGTGACTACCTTTGAACACACTGCGTTGCATGAAACCCCTGATCTTGTTTATCAGTTTTGGTGTTGGTGGAAAATACTTAACTTTGTTGTGGGGTAGGTATATATTTATATATTTATTGATTTTTATATAAATACATGCAATTATTTATTGATTAGGTAATTAATGATTTTATTTATTTATTTGTTTGCAGATAACGTGTATAGCCTACCTGTCGTGTGTCTGTGGGAAATATATTAAAGAAAGAGAAAGACAGACCGATAGAAGAGGAAACCATTTCCACACTAGCCCACGAGACGGGAATATAGCAAAGCATTACACGTCAAAGTGAGATTTGTTTTATATATATATATATATAACCTGTTTGATTTTGTTTTGTTTATGAAAGGCATAAACTATATGGAATGGATATACTTATGGTGGTTTATTTTATTTCTTTTTAGATATTTGGAAAACAAAAGGTTCACTGCTATTGCAAATACAGTTGAAAACCAAGTGGCTTTAGAGTGGAACCCTTGTCATGCAGTCTACAGCTGAAAACTCGGGTGAGAGTGTTCTTTCTAAAATAATGTCTTTTGCCACTGCTACCGATAGCCTAACTTGGGAACCTCTAAACAGTTGTTTCAAATCACGTGTGTGCTCTGGCCGCGTAGTCAATGTTAGAAAAAGTTTGATTCCCAAAGAATTTTTACAATCTTGTTTTGAAATTTTTAAAATTGAAATTTGCACAGCGCAAAGGTTGCATACGGCTTTAAAGGTGAATACAGAACTGGTGTGCGATTTCATATATAAAAAGAAGGATGTAGAGCATAAAGACACGTTTTATATTTGTAGTAAAATGCAAGAGCTATTCATAGCCCATAATTTGGAACAGTGGTATGAAACCCACGTGGTGAATGCCTTGCTATCAAAATTTGATAAACTTCAACAAGGACCCAGTGGTTTAGCGTTAGACAAAATTCATCATTTACAAATCAACATTTGTCATTTCAACCCGTTGAATGCTGGGTCTAGCTTTATTAAAACACCACCAGCAATAGCATTGAAAAAGGCTGTGGTCAATATAAAGAATCGTGACAATGATTGCTTTCTGTGGTCCGTGGCCGCGTATTTGCAGCCAGCACAAGACCGTAATGGTTCTCGACCAGGAAAGTACAAGGCCAAGTTTGATGAATTGAAACAAACGTTAAATTTAACTCGAGTGTCGTTCCCTATAGACTTAACCGAGATCCATAGGTTTGAACAAGACAACCAGGACTTTTCGTTCATGGTGTATGGCCTTGATGGTGATGAGATTGTGGGTCCTCTTTATGCCACAAAAGAACCGAAACGACACCACATTCATCTTTTATATCTGTCTGAGGGAGAGGTGAATCACTATTGCCTTATTAAGAGCCTAAGTAGATTGCTAAGCAGTCAAATGTCTATGAACAAGTGTGCAAAACATATTTGTGATCGTTGCTTGCAATATTTTACAACCTCCATGCTCTTAGAACGTCATAGGGTAGATTGTGTTACTCAGGAAGCGGTGAGACTGATATTGCCACAAGGGGACAAGGCTGTGTTAAAGTTTAAGGACATTCACAAGCGTGACACTGTCCCCTATGTGGTGTATGCAGATTTCGAAGCTCTCACTACACCCATGGCGGGATGTGAACCAGATCCCACCGTTAGCTCAACCACACCCATTCAAAAACATGAACCCTTTGCCATAGGATTTAATGTGGTGTGTGCCTACGACCCCACGCAATCCGTTTACAAATACCGCGAGGGGCCAGATTGTGCCAAATGGTTCTTGGATGAACTTGTCAAGTTGGCTCATGATGTACAGGAATTACTGGACCACCCAGTACCCATGAGTCTATCTCCAGAACAGCAGCAGCAGTATGAGCATGCCACGACATGCCATATTTGCGAAAAGCCTATTTTAAGTGGAGAGGAAAAAGTCAGAGACCACTCGCACTTTACGGGGGAGTTTCGTGGAGCTGCGCATAGTAAATGCAACTTGAACTTTCCAGCTCCTCGCTTCATCAGTGTCTTTTTCCACAATCTGGCAAATTATGACATTCAGTTTTTGATTCGTGAATTGGGCCATGTTAACAAGGGCTCGTTTACCATTATTCCCCAAAACCATGAGCGTTTTACAGCCCTGACATGGTGGTTGGGCGACTTTAGCATTCGATTTTTGGATTCCTTTAAGTTTATGGCATCCTCGCTAGACAGCCTTGTGAATGGCTTGAATGAGGAGGAATTAAAAAATACTAGAATGCATTTTAATGATCCTGAGCAATTTCAGTTGTGCATTCGGAAAGGTATATTCCCGTATGATTTCTGCAACAGCTGGGACGTGTTAAAGCAAAGAAAACTCCCACCACAAGAGAAATTTTACTCCAAACTAACACGCAGTACCATTTCCGATGAAGACTATGCACATGCATGTCAAGTTTGGCGAGTGTTTGGCATGAACACGCTAAGTGAATATGCTTTGCATTACCTAAAACTGGATGTATTGCTGCTCACTGATGTGTTTGAAAAATTCCGTAACTTGTGTCAACACATTTACGGTCTTGACCCGGCTCACTATTACACGAGTCCTGGACTCTCGTTTGATGCCGCTTTGAAATACACTCAAGTGGAATTGGATTTACTCACTGATGTAGACATGGTTCTATTTTTTGAAAAGGGCATTCGTGGCGGCTTTGTGTCACTTAACCAACGCCATGCTGAAGCGAACAATGTCTACATGCCTGATTATTCACCAGACAAACCAGAATCGTACTTAATGTACTATGACGTGAATAATTTGTACGGTTACGCCATGAGTCAGCCTTTGCCCTATGGGAAGTTTGCTTGGCTGACAGAGAAACAAGTGTCAGAATTTGATGTGAACATGGCTAGCCAAGAAACAGGCCGTGGATATGTGCTAGAAGTGGATATTGAATATCCCTCATCCTTGTATGATGAACATGCCGATTTCCCATTCTGTCTTGAGCAAATGGTTCCCCCTGACAGTAAAGTGAAGATTGAAAAACTCATGGGCACACTTTACAACAAAAATCGGTATGTGCTACATATCCAAATGTTGGTGCAATGCCTCGCCCAAGGCTTGGTGTTGAAGAAAATCCACAGGGGTATTTCTTTTGCTCAAAAAGCATGGCTTGAGCCATACATGCGACTCAACACAGAGCACCGACAAATGGCAACACAGCAGTTTGAAATTAATTTTTTTAAATTAATGAACAACTGCATCTATGGCAAGTCCATGGAGAATGTCCGCAAATACCGTGACATTAAATTAGTGAATGTCTGGGAGGGGCAGTGGGGTGCCCGGCGGTACATTGCCAAGCCAAATTTCAAATCGATCAAAATTATCGATGAGGATTTGGCTACTATTGAAATGAGTAAGACCAGCGTGACCATGGAGAAGCCCATTTACTTGGGTCAAGTCATTTTAGACTTTTCTAAATCGGTCATGTATCGATTCCACTATGAGTTTGCCAAACGCCATTTTGAGGACGTCTCTCTTTTGTATATGGATACGGACTCATTCATTTACCACATTCGCCACTGCAACCCCTATGACGTCATGAGGCAACATAGTGACTGGTTTGACACCTCTTGCTATAGTGCTGACAACGTGTTTCAGCTGCCCATAAAAACAAGAAGGAAATGGGCGTTTTAAAAGATGAATGCGGTGATTCCATTATGACGGAATTCGTAGGTTTGGCTTCAAAAATGTATGCTTACCGCACACTCGACTGTAAGGAAGCCAAAAGAGCAAAAGGTGTAGGTAGGGCAGTGGTAAAATCGCTACGTGTTGATGACTATCTAGCGGTTTTACTTACTGGCAAAGCTATGTCTCATACACAGTGCAGGATACAATCCAGCAACCATCATTTGTATCTTGTGGAACAGAGAAAACGCACCCTCGCCTCCATGGATAACAAGCGTGTGTGGGCTGATGACCTGCTCACTAGCCTGCCCTGGGGTTATGATCGCAAGGAGGAGAAGGTGTGATTTCATTGTTTAATCGTTTATGGGACATAGCTTTATGTAACTTGTAGATTTAGTATTTTGTAAATATTGGTTTCTGCAATTGTAAATAGTAGATTTTGTAAATAGTGACAACCCACTTGGACCTTTTGCTCTTAAAAGTTCTATGCAACCTTATTTTTAAAATTTTTTGATTGGTAAATAGTTTGATTCTTTTAACGCTGTACAAAATTGAGTTTTTTGTAAATATGAAATAAGTAAGATTTTTAGTAACTTTAATAACTAGTATTTAATTATTTTTCGTAATGTAAATGATAAACTAAAATGTTTTTTTTTTGGGATGAGTGAGCATGTCGAGAATGTGCTTTTGGGAATAAATAAGGTGGTTGTGTTTGTTCCCAAAGACAGGTGTGAATGTATGACTGGAGAGAGAAAACTGGTGTGTATGATTGACCAGAGCAAACACGGTGAGGTAGGGTGGGTGGGTGGGTGGGGAGGGGGGTAAATGGTCACTTTTATACTCATTTTGTTTTAAATAGTTTCGTTTTTTCATTGAAATGTGGCAGTCAAAAGACATTATTTTTGTAAAAACAGTCTTACCTGCAGTAGTTGTAGACCTCGACGTTTCTCCAAACACGCATTAGCACATTGCAGTATTATCAAGGTCAAGCACTTGCATCAACATGATTGTCAAATCTCAACTTTCGACATACACCAAATGGAAAAATGTGAAAACAGCAAAATGGAAAATCCATGTTTCCATATCACCAAAAACGCAAAACTTAAAACGGACATTTTAAAAAAACTGGAAATGGCCATGTGTGAAATTTGAAAATTCAAAAACTTCAAACGGACATTGTTTAAAAAGTGTCATCAACAAACTGGAAAAAATCCATCTCATCAAAAACGTTAGACTTGAAACGAACGTTTTCAAAAACTGTAAATTGCAAATTGGCAAATGACAGTGTGTGGAATTCATTATGTGTGAAATGTGTAAAATGAAAAAATCAGCCATCAACATCACGATTTCTTAAAATTAAAAATAACAAATCATTGTGCTCTGGTAAACCTTTGTTTTTATTTCATAGTCATAGTGAATTGACAAAAGAAAAATAGAATACAAACAAATCCCAATTCCTCACTCCTCAATGTTTATGTCCATGCATCATCAACTTTCCTTTCATAGCACTCATGACAATTAGGGCTGCCATCCTTTCACCCACTGAGGCATCACTGGATGTGAAACGTTGTTTAGCTTTCTTCAATAACAATTTATCTGCCACATGTCTTAAACCAGGATGACTATGGCGATAAGAAAGGTCATGTTCCTTGCATGCTTGATCCAAAAGATTAATGGGTACATCACCACGTTGTAAACGTTTTTCGAGACGAGTTCCAGGGCCGCAAAAACGATAACCTGGAAGATGGATTTCGAAAGGTAGGTATTGAATCACTTTGTCAATGACGCCATTGCCAGTACAGGTCTGGCATATCCTTTTCCATCGATGGTAAAAAGGTTTGGTCTTCCTCCTCCTCTGTGGACGATGTTTGTGTTTGTTGTTGTTGTTGTTGCTTTTTCTCGCCATGACACCCGTGGAATGATTCAACAAAGTCTTTACATGGACTCTTATGACCGTGATACAGTTTCACTAGCTGGCAAGTCGCACTCTGACGCATAGACGGTATTTTTGCCATGGCCACTTGCTTATGGTGATCGTAATCCGTACAGGGTTGCAATTCACTCAACACAGGATCTTGAGTCCATGATTTTGGTACATGTTGCCAGATTTCTTTGACCGCGTTGGCGGCCACATAATAAATGAACGACTTGGGCAGCGCCAAGAGTTCCTCTTTGGTAAAACTGTCTAGTTTCTTTTTGCACACAAAGAACTTGCCGATGGCTTTGTCCGTAGCATTGCCTTTCTCCATGGTATCACGTGCTGTAGATGTTTACACGTCGCTTGTAGAAATCTCACTGACGTCATTCACAGGTAAATCTTGAGTTATAATTTTGTTCAACAACTCCCAGCAGGCATGAGTGGTTAACCAATGAAAGAGATGCCACGCATGCGATAGGGCTGTATGGGTAATGTTGCCACAGGAACAAGTATCCATGAGCGTTTGCAGGGAGGGGCAGCCCAACTCCATGAGGTCGATACATTGGCAGTAAGACGCCAAAAATGGTTGCAACCATTGACGTTTTTCATTACCTTTCACAAATACCACATTGGCCGAGGACAAGTGTGCTTTCATAACCACATCCAAATATTTATAGGAAATGGTTCCCTGATTCCAGTCTAGTTGCCTATGATTTTCAATCCACTGGGTTTGTTTACGGTCTTTTTCACACAACAAATCAAAAGCATGGGGTGGTTTAAATAGCAAATGCGTAGCTTGTGATATCCAAAACGTGGTACAATCGATCACGGCCACTTGTTTAAATATAAATTTGTTGTCACCAATTTTAAACCCTTGGCAATCCACAATGAGTGTGCGCAACATGTTGACGCTTGTCTGGACCAAGTTCAACTGACGACTGACGGACGATCAGGTGTGATCATGGCATGGACTTACCTGCCATGCTAGTTTCAAAATTGAGGTTAGGGTAGGACAGTGGGGGCATGCAAAAAAATAAGAATTTAAGAATTACATCATTTTATTATCATTACACGTCTTACAGGCCTTTGTCATTTAGGGATAAGGACGATAGCAACTGATACAACAATATAGTCTCTTGTGTTTGTAACGTCCATAACACCGATGATGTCCCAATGTCTCTAAACTAGACGTTTTTGATGGTGAGCTGCTCACCGAAGCACCATGGATACCATACGGCCCACATGTATCGTAACTTGTATTTTTTTCATCACCCAAAGACACAAGCGAGGGATAGCTTGAATGACAGGGTATATTTCCCACTTTCATTCTACACAGGTAGGGGCAGGTGGGTGACCAGCGCTGATGTTCCTGCATGGGTTCATCGCCCTCCTGCCATTGGTCTATGATGATGGGACAAAAGGCACATTTCACTTCATCTCTTGTTTTTAAATAGTAGAATCCAGCAGCCGCCAAGGCTTGAGGGTTTATGAAAGGCACTGGCCATGTGGCAAACGTCTTAAAACGTTGTTCCTCAGAGTTTAAATTCATGGATGTAACGTCTCTTGAGGCTTTAAAGCAAGACATGACTGAGCGGCTTGACGTGGAATGACCTGTTATTTATACACTCGTCACTTGGTTGGACAGTGGATAATAGTTGACTTGTTTGTGATGAATAATCAGACAGTAGGCCGTCGTATTGGCTGGTACATTGTCATGCGTTTCAAAATCTAGTCGAATGTCGATATTGGATGGCTTGACAGACTCTTCCAGGTAAGAACAGTCAAAGACAATCAGTGGTGCTCTTGCCTTAAACGCTTGGGGTAGTAGCATGGGGCCGTTCTCTTTTTGATAATACGACCATCGAAATTTAGAAAACAAGTCGTACAGGGGCCCAAACTTATTTTTTGAAAAATCCAAATCCAGTCCTTCATAGGGAAACACAGCTCCGTTGAGGAAAAGACGTGCATTTCTCAATTGCAGGTGATCAAATTGCGAGGCATCTTTGGTTTGTTGATACTTGCGATTCGTTTGAAAACCCACGATCAGGTAGAGAGGTCTCTCTGTATAGCGAGCTGTTTTTACAGACCAACTGTGTGTGTTGGTGGTGGGCAATAGCGGATACTCATGGAGTGCCCAGCTTCTAAATTCCATGGGTAGAGGCATATCTCTCTTTACCATCTTGAGTATGTCCAGTTTTTTGCTATCGTTAAGGGTCACATGAGGCACTTTCCATAGCAAGCGTTGTAGTTGAACTTTTGAATCGATGGGGGCATTGTCGGCTCCCTTGAGTGCATTATTATCACTCCTGTCTCTCACCAGATAAAGCACTTGCCTTGCGTTGACCACAATGCGTTGGTGATCTTCAGCAAAGCCTAAAATCAGTTTAAGAGGTAAATATCCAGTAAAGGTCCCATCGGTGTGTACCATCCAGTCATTGGTCGAGTCAGGACACCATCCTGCCATGCAAAGTGTTTTACCTTCTTCCTCACTATAAGAGGGGTATAGTTTCATGACACTGGAAATGCCCACATTTCGAGTGCTATCCACCACGATATCGTTAATGACATACCGCACTTCAGAAAACAGAAAGGCTAAACCATGGTTGGCCAACTTGGATGTGGTAGGTGTAGAGCCATCGGCTTTGGTGAGCCGACCTTCAATTTGAATGACACTTTCATGCGGTAGGGTGTAAATATCTTGGTTGTTGATAACAAATTGAATTTCATCATTGTTATTGAGTCCAGGTGTTTGAGCTTGATAGGAATGGAGATCAATTCTTACCACTCCTGGTTGCTCTTCGATGTGGTTCGCTATCTCTAGGATAGAATTCATTATGAGGGTTGACGTGGTAACCCAAATGCTGTAAAATCTGCTTGTTCTGAGATGTTAACGTGTATTCACGTGGCAAACAACTAACACCATTCCTAGACGGTGTTGTTGTTTTATACACAAACTTCATAGTGGCTTTAGCACTAACTTGTAAGTCACTGGTGTGGTAGAATCTAGATCAATGAGTTGTTGATCTCTATTGATCAGTCTTAATGTTATATTACTAATACTATCAACAGCCACAGAATGAAAAAGCACCACTGGAGGGTTTTCACGAATAATATAGCCATTGGGCGATGTCACAATAAAGTCATAAAGTGAATGCGATGGTTCTTGATTGGTGTACACTTGGCTAATAATATTACACGTCACCGACACATGATGGTCTTCAATGAATTTCACTTCATGGTCTGATTCATGTTTTTTGTTGGGCTCCAACACACGTGGTTTAAATCCTAGTAATGGGCCAATGGAATCGGGGTGTGTTTTAAAGTCAATGTTGAATGAGGAGAAAATACTGCAGCGATGAGTGTTGGTATTTCCTACAAGTTCAAACTTGTGCGTTCCGTCGAGAAATGACTTTAAACCATATTGATTGATCAACACCACATAAATGTGTTCATAAATATCATCGATCGTGTATCCACCAGAGTGCAAGGTGAGCACAGAATCATCATAGTAAAACTTGTTGTTCACATTTTCACGTATGTTGTAAATTCGATTGTACGTTTCAAGAGAAACAAGTCCTAAACCATAGGGTTTTTCACTCAATTCGATAGGCGGGTAAAAGTCTAGGCTGACTTCAGGTCCACGTCCATGCACTGTAAACGTTTTACTTTCTGCCGACATACTGGTGGCGTTTTTGCTTATGCTGCGTCTTATATAAAAAAATTAAACACAAACGTCCACACTGTTGGCTGTTAAACGTTTGCTCTCGTTTCACATTATAATATAGCTTGATCCTGTTTCCAAAATAGGTCACTAGTTCCATGGGCGGGGGCAAATTCCCAAAACTGTCAAAGTACCATACCATGGATCCCTCTTTGACATAAGCTACATAATGCGTTCCTGGTCCTCGGTGATCATCCAAATTGACAACAGCACATTCCTTTTTCCAGGGTCGTGGGGGTAATTGGTTTCGCATAAACACACCTCGAAAATGAGAAAGCTTTAGTTGTTTAGCATAGCTTTCCACTTGTTGATGCGTCAGGGCATGTCTCGCTATGGCAGAGGTTAAATTTTTTTTTTTTAATATTTCGAAATGGTGAAATCCCAAATCCTTGTTGATAAAAGGCTGGCTTTAAATTGGCATTTCTAGCCCCCATAGCAATCGCTTCCATCGTTTCATTGTGTCGCTGACTTTCTTTGAGTTGTTGCTTGCCCTGCTGCGCGGCTTTAATGGTTTTCGCCACTGCACTGGCACCGCCCAAAAGTGAACCCAGAGCAGCCAAACCGGCAAATAATGCAGGTAAAAATCCAGCTCGTTTTGGGACGGGAATCACTCGCCCTTGGTTTGAAACCTGTCGCCGACGTTTTGGAATAACCTGTCTCTGTGCTGCTCGAAGGGCTTTCCTTATGGTCAATACATTATTTTTTCTTTTTTTTCTTTCGCAAGGGCTTGTCCTCGAATGTTGTAAGCCCAGGCATTGCCAAGGACAAAGTCCTTTTTTTAGTCTTTCTCACTGCATACCTTTGTTTCACCATGATGATAATGACCAACAACCTTTCACAAGAAAGTTTAAATCACAACTAACGTCAGATGGTTATTTCATGGCTGTATATTCCAATTCCACATAAAGTGGGAAATCGTTTATGGTTTTTCCCGCTTGCTTTTCATCCCATGTCAACATGAGATGAAAAGATAATTCATCCCCTGCATTGACCATTTCATGGTTATGGATCAACATCCTATGACCATTTATCTTTATTTGTAAATGGTTCTCATCAGGTATGGCATATTTGATGTGAATGGTTCCATTATAGTGTAATCGATAGTGGCTTAAACCCGAAGCAAGCACATAGGTCGAGTGCTGATCATGGACTAGCGGTAAATGGTTTCTCTCATTCAAAGGTTTTTCATTTGTCAGATACACTAAAAATACACATGGGATAAATTTATAAAGCCTTTTCATTTCATGGGTCACGTAACGCTTGGTACAAACATCGTCTTCGTCTTGTGGGTCTTCCACGTGAATAATCCGATGGTGATTAGCGCTATAGCCATTCACCATAAGCTGGGGCACTTTGTCATAAAACTCATACACTTTGTTATCCACATACTTTTTCGTAGTAACGTCTGTAGACACTTGAGGATGTTTTACATGGGTTAACCGCTTTCCCTTAAAGTCATAATCTCCCTGTTTTGTGCGTGGCACTACTGACCTATCCACATAGTGTTTATTAGCAGGATCTGTTTCCTGTTTAGGATCATGTATGAGGACAGGCCTAGCTTTGGCCATCAACGCACGTCCAAAGACATCCATCGTCAACCTGTAGTAGCAGTCTACTGTTTTTATGACAAGGCTCGGTGTTCTGTATATAGACAGCCGGCTAGCCTGTCTAAGCCTTAGTTGACATGAAGATTATTAAGCAGCAAGAGTCATTCCCCGTGGGGGACATGGTTTCCCATCTCTGTCCCACATCACGTGAACAACGCCATGGTTCACTGTTTCCATCTTCCATTCGCTGCATCATTGTGGGGCCTTCCGGCTGTGGAAAGACAAATCTTTTGCTAACGCTCATTACAGCGCCCAATGGTCTGCGTTTTCAAAATATTTATATTTTTGCAAAATCTCTCTACCAACCCCTCTACGTGTTTCTGGATCAAGTCATGTCTGGATTACAAAAAGAGAATATGGGTTATTTTACATTTTCCATGCAAGAAAATGTGATTTCACCGGATGAGGTAAAGCCTGATTCACTCATGATTTTCGATGATGTATCCACTGAACGTCAAGGCATCATTCAAAGCTATTTCAGCATGGGTCGTCACAAACATATCGATTGCTTCTATCTTGGACAAACGTATTCAAAAATGTCCAAACAGTTGATTCGTGACAATGCCAATGTCATTGTTTTATTTCGTCAGGACGAGAGGAACAGTCGTCACATTTATAATGAACATGTGAATCCGGATATGACCTTTCAAATGTTTACAGAATTGTGTGCCAAGTGCTGGAACAGTCAACGTCATGCCTGTTTAGTGATTGACAAACAAAGTGAACTCAACCAAGGACGGTATCGCTTAGGGTTTGATCATTTTATTGCTATTTAAGGCCTTGTCTCATTCCCCGGCAAGTCATTTGCCAAGACACCATGGCGTTAGCAGAGAGTCAATTGAAAAAGCATATTATTAGAGCAAAAAATACTATTCGCCAAAAGTTTCGTCAATTGAAACAATCACGTGCCAATCATGCTTTGTTTATTCAGCAACATTTAGCACCTCCACTAAAAGCCATGTTGAAACCCTCTTTCAAGCCATCTGAAACGCTACCCACCGTTTCACAAGCCACGCAGACGCTGCACGAGGACCCTGAGGAAGAGGAACAGGAAGATTTGACTAGTGTTAGTGAAGTTGAGGATGAGGAGGAACAAGTGTTTACGCCTCAAAAAAAGGCCGCACCCCTTGCAGAGTTTTTGAGAAAAAAGAAATCCTTGGCCATGGTCGAAACACCTTGCCCTTCCAGGGCGTCTCCGTTTTCACAACTCTTGGCCACCCCTCAACATAAAGCTCAACTGATAACCATTTTAATAAAATATTATGGATCAACATTGGAACCCTATTTCACCGATCTATTTATTGGGAACACAGATACCACGTATGGTGTTCGCTATGAGGATGATAGTTTTAAAATTGGCGATTCATCCATTAAATTTGCTCGTACTAAAGCTGTCATTAAAAACATCAACTATAAATTAACGCCAGGACTGTTAAAGCTGCTCTTTTCTCGGACCCCCTCTTCCCATGATTATACGTCAGAGGATCTTGAAAAATATAAATCCATTTTATTGGATACCCATGCTCACAAAAGACAGTATGATCCCACGCAACAAGTGAATGCCAATATATCTCAAAAATATAAAACCATCATTGCAAAAATGTTTCCCACTAGTCAAAGTATTCGTCGTAAAGTGTCCGCTTCGGGAGTGACATTTAAACCATTAAAACCCCTTGTGGATGTTACCTACTGGCACAATCCCAATAAGCTCGTCCAGCGGCTACAATTGTTGCATGCCTCACGTCAAGCTGGCCACACCGGTCACGATTGGGAAATTCAAGAAATTGAACAAGAACTTCGAAATGCCAAAATTATTGTTTAAGCCCTCACCCATTAAAATGGGTATTGCTCACGAGTTGCATCGCCCAGCTAGGCGTCACTATCCGCGACTCAAGGTGATTTCACGAGGTGTGGATGAACTTTGGCAGGCTGACTTGGTTGAAATGATACCCTATGCTGGCGTTAACGACGGTGTACGCTATATGTTGACCGTCATTGATGTCTATTCCAAAATGGCCTTTGTTGAACCTGTGCGTCGCAAGTCTGGTCCACTAGTTACCAAGGCCTTTCAACATATTATTCAACACTCCCAACGTCAACCTCAGTTGCTACAAACCGACCAGGGGAAAGAATTTTTCAACAAGAACTTCTCCAGTTTTCTCAAATCTAAGGATATTCACCATTACACCACGTACAGCAATCTGAAAGCCAGTGTGGTCGAGCGGTTCAACCGAACATTGAAAACCCATATGTGGAAAGCGTTTACCGCTCAGGGCAGTTATCGCTGGTTGGACATGTTACCTGAGCTAGTGTCACGTTACAATGACACCAAACATAGAACGATTGGGACCAAGCCACGCCTCGTGACTAAAAATATTCAGCGATTGGATAAACTGTTTAACCCCATAAAAACAGCTGATCCTAAACGTCACCGACTGAACATTGGGGATTTTGTTCGTGTGAGCAAATTTAAGTCTGCCTTCAATAAGGGCTACACGCCTCAGTGGGGGACTGAACTATTTCGAATTCGTCGAGTCTACTTGGACAGTCCAGTCACCTATTTACTCGAGGACCTCAACCATCAACCCATAAAAGGTAGATTTTATCTCCATGAACTTCAGAAAACAGCATTTCCTCAGCATTATCTTGTGGAAAAAGTGTTGAAACAAAAAGGAAATAAACTCTACGTCAAATGGTTAGGGTTTAACTCTACGTTTAATTCTTGGATCAATAAACTACATGTTGTGTGAACCTGTGTACTTTTTATTTATTCACCCATGTTGTACACCACCTATAGCTCTATGTGTACAGCGCTCCGCGCTTCATGCATGTTCATACATGTTTGTCTTTCTCTTTCCTCCTGTGTTCTCTCATACATTACCCCTCCCCTCTCCCTCCCTTCACCTCCCACCACTGCTGTTTGCAGCTCTTGCCTATCTATTGGTTGTGACATCACTCCGACAAGTTGCATCATACTTTTTACTGATTCAGCGATTCCCACGCTTTGAACATTCTCTTATCGTGCACGTGGGCAGCTAACGTCCCAGGCGAACACCTGTGCCGGATAAAATTTCACATGAACTTGCATTTTGTCACGTACGAAGCAAAACAGAATGTGACTTGTTAACAGTTATCGCGCACGTGGACAGATAACGTCCCAGGCGAACACCTGTGCCGGATCAAATTTCACATGAACTTGCATTTTGTCACGTACGAAGCAAAACAGGATGTGACTGGTTTAGCGTGCCTGTGGTTTCACACATGTGTGTGCACGCCTTTCGCACTCCCCTGCCAGCACGATGGTCAGATTATTTCACCTTCAAGCGTCACCTGTTGTCAAGTCAGATCAATGCCTTCCAATAAGCTCAAATGACCTTCACCTCCTCGGCAAGTTTGTTTTCTCTACTCGCTTCGACCAACATAGAACCTAGCTCTCATTACCGTTTACACGTTAAAGGTAAAATATCAGAAAAACGCACGCTCGCTCTGTCATACACCGACCCGTCGAAATAGCGATTGTTCTATTAAGCATGGTCCTTGTGGTTAGCGACAGGTTCGTTGAAACACACACACCCAGCCGTATGGTCTCTCTCTCTCAACCACCACGCTTTATAAACATTATAAACAGGTAAAGAAAAAGAAAACGTTTTTTCAACATGTATGGCGTTAGGCCCTTTGTGAATTATCTTTTTTGAAAAAAAATATCTACCACATTTGAAAGGGGGCGTTAGCCCGAGTCCTAGGACACCTCGTACACGTCTCTAGCGTTATTGGTTCGTGAGATATCGGCAAAAATTATAAAAAACACGTGTTTACCCCAAAATCGCGTTTCCAAAATTTTTAAAAATTACAACGAGTAGTTCATAGCAAAGAAAACGTCTGTCTGAGTCCTTGGAACCATCGTACATGCCTCTAGCGTTATTGCTTCGTGAGATATCGGCAAAATCACAAAAAACATGTGTTTACCCCAAAATCGAGTTTCCAATTTTATTAAAAATTATAACGAGTGGTCCATAGGAGAGAGGACGTTACCCCGAGTCCTTGGACCTGTCGAACACGCCTCTAGCGTTATTGGTTCGTGAGATATAGCAAAAAGTCTAAAATCACGTTTTTACCCCAAAAAGACTGTGTTTCCAGATTTTCACATTTTCGACACCGACATTCCCGTAAAGAGCACGACGAGACGAAAAAAACGAATCCAAGCACGCCCTCCTAGCATGGCTCCTTCCATTCCAAGGTCGCAGGGTCTCACAACTTCCTAAGTGAGACAGCTCCCCCCTTACCACACTACTACCTACAGGTTTTCATCCTAGAGACTTGAAATTTATTTTGGGGGTAGAGGGGGTAGGGATCATTCATTTACGTCAAACAAACTTTTTTGTAGAGTTCCTAGTTTCCAAAATATAGGATTTTCAAAATTAAAGTGTTTTCAAAAAAAACATAAAAGTAAAAAAGTTTCATTATAGAAAATAAAGGGCATAAAGACCATTCGTTTGAGCTATGGCACAACGTTCTATCATGTTTAGTTTTCAAACTATCACCTAGTTTCAAAAACAAAAATTTTCATTTTTTTTTTCAAAAGTATAACGAGTGGTCCATAGCAAAGGGGCGTCACCTCAAGTCCTATGAACACCTCATTCGTGAAACTCCGACCATGGGTTCGAGAGAAAAGTCTATTTAAATGTTTCAACTTCGCGCGGCGGCCATGTTGGTTTATTGGGCACAGGAGTGTCAAGTGAAGCAGAACCCCCACTACTCCACTACTATTATGATACAGTTTTCAGACACATAATAGTCAGGGTCGAACATAAATACATAATATTCACATTTAAAAAAAAATCAGTATGCTAGTTATTTCAGTTTATTGCATTTTTGTTCTGTGTTACTTCAACGGGGAAGAACCTGTGAGCTATCTAATCGTCATGTCAGCTTGCAACTGTGTTATTCTTAACTTGCCGCCCCGTGCCACTCACTGTGGAAGCCGGGTAATTCCTTGTCCATAGCCATATTGCACCCCCAGCTACCAGGAACCAGTGTCACTCACATGCAGTTCATTTCTGGCACTGTGAAGTGTAAGGCAGTTCTACGATGCCAAAAGTAGAAACAACTACAAGTTATCGTCTGTTGCAGAATTTAAAGATAATTTCACTTCTGTTCTGCCAACCATGTGGGAAAGCAATCAAGGCCGAACAGCGATCTCAAGTTACACAACACCTCAAAGGCAAGAAACAAATTGCCGCAGTTTCGCGCCTTCAGAAGAAGTGTTTCGCGATAATCGTAAGTCATTTATGATGGACAACCTGAAGATGTATCTCGTTGTGTATTGTAATTCTTCAGCAGTCAGTGAGACATAGCATAAATTACATATTGTTTATATTCACATTAATAAACTGAATTAAAAATATTTTTACTATTTTGTCACATATTTCAGGTATTTTTAATACATACAAATAAATATTTTCCCGATTTTTAACACCTAAAATCCGAGCCCTAGTGATTACAGTTCTTTTAAGACACAGGTCACCTGGCCATTAATAGCGCGCTAATAATCCCCTTCTGGCACCCTGGCATCTCTTGAGAGCCAGCAATTAACAACCTCCAATTTTCGAGGACTACACTAAGGATATTATTCTCTAATTATGCGTTTATTTTGCTATAATAGAAGGTCCAGGGTTGAATCCCAGTTCTGCTATGAAGGAAGGAAGTTTGCTGTTTTACATGACGGTTAAAACCCTTTATAGGGCAAAAGACTGGGGGTATAACATATTTGTTTTTTGTTGTTGCACATTTGCAATTGGGGGTGACAGATGAGTAGGAATATGCAACAATTTTATGGGTGTGGATTCTATATGGGATGGGAAATTATTATCCCACAGCCCACACCCGACTGTATGTTTTCTTGAATGAGCAATGGGGTAATAATTTCCCACCTCCAAATTATGATGATACTGTGTTTATCACTCAATAATGAGGTTTATTTAACAGGATATCTATATATATAAAAATCAATGTAACGTGATAGTTTGTCTGTGGGTGGGTATGTATGTCTCCTATGCGTTCATATACCATTCGTCCGATTGCGATGAAACTTGGGTGAGATGTTGAGTACACTCCAAGGAAGGTTTCTGACTTAGTAAATCCATTTTACAATAGGTAGCGCACGCGTAGATTCAACTAATGAGCGACGATGCGCGAAGCATTTCAACAAAGTCCCGTATGTGTTCATATACCATTCGTCCGATAGCGATGAAACTTGGGTGAGATGTTGTGTACACTTACGTGAAGGTTTCAAAATTAGTGAATACATTTGACAGTAGATAGCGCACAAGTAGATTCAACAAATGAGCGACGACACGCAATGCGTTTCAACAAAGTCCCGTATGCATTCATATACCATTCGTCCGATAGCTATGAAACATGCGTAAAATGTTGTGTACACTGCAGGGAAATTTATGGCTTAGTATATCCACTTTACAATAGGCAGCGCACGAGTAGATTCAACAAATGAGCTACGACGCGCGAAGCATTTCAACAAAGTCACGTGTGCGTTCATATACCATTCGTCCGATAGCGATGAAACTAGGCTGAGATTTTGTGTGCACTCCAGGGAAGGTTTCTAGCTTAGTGAATCCCTTTAAAAATAGGTAGAGCACGAGTAGAATCAACAAATGAGCAACGGCGCGCGAAGCGTTTCAACAAAGCCCCGTATAAAGTCATATACCATTCATCCGATAGCGATGAAACTTGGGTGAGATGTTGTGTACAATCCAGGGAAGGTTTCTGGCTTAGTACATACATTTTACAATAGGTATCGCACCAGTAGATTCAACAAATGAGCGATGACACGCGAAGCGTTTCAACAAAGTCCCGTATAAAGTCATATACCAGTCGTCTGATAGTGATAAATGTTTGGTGAATTGTTGTGTACACTCCAGGAAAGGTTTCTGGCTAAGTAAATCCATTTTACAATACGAAGCGCACGTTTATATTCAACAAATGAGTGACTACGCGCGAAGCGTTTCGACAACGTCCCGTATACGTTCACATACCATTCATCCGATTGCGATGAAACTTGGGTGAGATGTTGTGTACACTCCAGGGAAGGTTTCTGGCTGAGTACATCCATATTACAATATGTAGCGCAAGAGTAGAATCAATAAATGAGCGACGACACGCGAAGCGTTTCAACCAAGTCCCGTATGCATTCATGTACCATTCGTCCGTAGCTATGAAACTTGGGTGAGATGTTGTGTACACGTCATGGAAAATTTTTGGCTTAGTAAATCCACTATACAATATGCAGCGCACAAGTTGATTCAACAAATGAGGGACGACGCACGAAGCGTTTCAACAAAGTCCCGTATAAGGTCATATACCATTCTGCCGTTAGCGGTGAAACTTGGGTGAAATATGGTGGACACTCCAAGGAAGGTTTCTGGCTTAGTAAATACATTTTACAGTAGGTAGCACACGAGTAGATTCGACAAATGAACGACGACATGCGGAGCGTTTCAATACAGTCCCCTATGTCTTCATATCCCATTAGTCCGATAGCGATGAAACTTGGGTGAGATGTTGTGGACACTTACGTGACGGTTTCTAACTTAGTAAATACATTTTACAGTAGGTAGCGTACGAGTAGATTCAACAAATGAGTGACGGAGCGCGAATCGTTTAAACAAAATCAGGTATGCGTTCATATACTATTCATCCCATTGCGATGAAACATTGATCAGTTATTGTGTACCCGCCAGGGCAGGGAACTTAGTAAATCCATTTCTCAATAAGTAGCGCAAGAGTAGATGCAACAAATGGGTGACGACGCGCGAAGCGTTTCAACAAAATCCCCTATTGCCTTCATATAACATTCTTCGATTGCGATAAAACCTTGATGACTTATTGTGTACACGCCAGGGAAGGGCTTCGACTTAGTAATACATTTCTCAATAGGTAGCGCACGAGTAGATTCAACAAATGAGTGACAGCGCACGAATCGTTTAAACAAAACCCCGTATACGTGCATATACAATTCATCCGATTGCGATGAATCTTTGATGAGTTATTGTGTACACACCAGGGAAGGGTTTCGACTTAGTAAATCCATTTCACAACAGGTAGCGTACGAGTAGATTCAACAAATGAGTGACAGCGATGAAACTTTTGAAAGTTGTTGTGCACGCTTCCACGAATGGTTCTAAATTAGAAAATCCATTTTACGATAGCTTAGAGGCAGTTAACATGTTGTGTATCCAAAAGCACTTCAAGAAACAGAATTTCAACGCCAACACTTTCTTTGATTGGCATTGCAACGCATGCCGGGTGCAGCTTGTAATATATAAAAACACCCACGCAACACAAGGTCAGTGACCTATATCATCTTTGCCGAAAACTGCACAAAAATAAAAAAGTGATTTTGGAATATTAAAATTTAGTATATTCGAATATAATTCAATAATTTCAAAATAGTATTTACTAAAACACAGAAAATTAATTTTCAAAATCGTCTATTCTATGGCAAGCTCCCTGAGCAGGATAATTATTTCCTTTCTAGCTGAATTATATTTTCTCAAGTGACCAAAACCATTATTAACATTGTATTTCAGTTATATACAAACGGTTACAAATCTCTTATCTTCATTAAAAACACTTTCTTGTGTAAAACAATGCATTTCTTGCACTCAACACAACCGAACTGGCGAGCACTTGCACTGTGGAGACCACTGGGATATGCTTCCCGCCTTTGGTTTCTGATGACAGTATGCATGTGGAACTGCTTGAAATGAAAGGGGTGGGAAGATTCTCTCCCTAACACCGTTCTATAAATACATGGTGGGAAGATAGTATCCCAAGGACCTATAAAGGGTTCTCGCGTGCATGAGCCACGGGACCTCCTTTTTACGTGGAATCCGAACCACAGGACATGGCATTTCACTTTGAAAATCTCACATGCTTAGTTATGCTATGAAATTTAAATCTGGTCTGAGGGTTAGAATGGCAAAACTGAGAAGACGTGTGTTTGATTCCCACCTCACTATCCTATTAGTGATTCCACATTGTTTCCCAGTTCTACTCCAGAAAAATGCAGGGATGTACACTAGCTTAAGGCCACGGCTGTCTCCTTCCCAATCATCACCTGAAGTACAACTACTTACACCAATACAACCATCACAATGACACGGGTTATCAGACAAAAAATTCCCACACACACGGGGCTAAATTACCACTATGTCCACGCCTTTCAAATTAAGCAACAACAAAAATCAGGTGTAATAATAGTACATTATGCAACGAGCCTATAATGGCAATAATTAAGACATGAGTATGTTTATAAAACAAGCGAAGCGATATTTGTCGAGATTCCGCCAGTTTCATGTACTGAACAGAGCGCATGGGACGCAGAGAATACCTTGTATTAGGCCATGGCCTCCTGGAATACCTCACTATGACACGAGCCACGCAGAGAAATTTGAAATAGAAGGACGTGGAAGTCAGCGCAGGTGCGATGCTATCCTCACCTAATTGGTCACACAACTGTTTCTTGACCTCTGATTGGTGGGAGAAACTGTTTCATAATGAACAAGTAGTTCCGTGAAGAACTAAAGCCTATTTTCATATAACCTAATTATGTTAATTGCCTCTATCAACATACAAAATTTCAGTTTGATTGCTGTAGCAGATTCGTTGATATTGAGAATCGTCTAAATATTGCCGATGGTCGCCATGTTGGATTTTTATATATATAGGTCTTAGAGTTGTGTACTGTTACATGAAGATTATTTTGTACGTTTAGTGTTCAAACTGCAATCGCATGATTAGGATACCGTACAAGAAGTAAAAACAAGGTTTTTAAAATTTCGCACAGCTGCCATCTTGTGGTTATATAAACAATTGAACGACGTTTGATGTCGGTGCAGTACAATACGTATAAACATATACTGTACCAAGTTTAATTGCGTTTCGTTGGTTAAATCGCGAGAAACATCTATTTAAAAGTCGCAACTTCGCTTGGCCGCCATGTTGGTTTTGTAGTTACCAGTTTTTCGAAAGTCACATAGGTAAACTTCTAGTAGTTCCCTTTATCACCGTACAAAATGCCAGGGTGTTATCGGTAATATATAGCTTCGGAGATATTGAATGCAGGTGAAATATTTCGCACAGCCGCCATGTTGGATTGGTGAGCCGTAACAAAATATGAAGGGCATGGTCGGGGTCGTCCGGAATAGTGCTATGAACTTACCGAATTTGTTTGAAATCGCTCCAGCCGTTTAGAAGTTATTAGGGACACACACACACACACACCCATAAATGAAAATAGACTAAAAATAGTGTTGTAGCGACCCTCATTGTGATACAGTTTTCTGACACATAATATTTACACAAAGTCCCCGATTCTTGGATGTCGCGGGTAATCTCGAGAACCACTGGATGGATTTTGATGCGGTGTTCACCATTCTGTAAAGGCTGTCTCGTGGAAGTTTTCTGTAGAAAATAATTTGTTTATGGTCAAAGGAAGCCAAGCAGTACGATTTCAGTGAAAAACTCGAAAGAAACTTGGCGTCCGTGCTCTTTTTAAGGTTACGCTGGGCAAACCGTTAACAATATCTGTATACTAGAGTGTTAGATTTGTTCAGCATGAAAAGGTCTACAAAAAAGTCCGTGGGAGCATATCTCTATCTTCAATACATCGCCCACTATAAGTGTTTAACGTTTTCATTTCTCCCAACTGAGGTGACAGTATACGAGTTAGCTAGGGGCGAGCCTATCACCCCAGATACAGCCAGCAGCAAACTGTCGAGTGGTGTTGATTTAAGACTTCAGGGAAGAGTGGTTGTGTTTGGAGTTTCCCTGGAAGTGCAACTCGGCATTTCTTCATTTTCGTTCCGCAAAATACTCCTCGCCATTCTTAAATTACGTCTGACAAGAATTCGTTGCACATGCATCTCCATGATAATATAATTAATAGTCCAGACGTAAAACGGATATAGGTCGTAGTTCATTGACATTGAAAAAAGTGCTTATCACGTAATGCATTCGTAACTGTTCCCGGGCGAAGCTAGTTGCTAGTTCTATATAAATTATTTCAGGTTTAGGGAACAACACCTACTAAAATCCATTTAACTGTAATTTACTAAGACAACACTGAAACACAATAAATATAAACACAACTATTGTTTATTGCTGCAGAGATGACAATAAAAAGAACGGATTTCAGACTTTTCAAAAAAAAAACTGTCTCAGCCTTCGCGCGTAGAATTTGTTTGCAATCGTTGGTTGGTTCCTCAGTTTAAGGGCTGCGACAACGCGGTCATGTAGCCCCGTGAACTTTGGGTGTGTGTAGAATCTGTCTGATAACCGGTGTTAATTGTGATGACTGTATTAGTGTGTGTTATCTGTTTTTAATTCAAGTAAGGACTGCTGACATTCAATTTTCAAGTAGTTCCTACTTTTGCTACCAAACGCCACCGTCAACGACAACTAGTTCTGTACTTGTTTTCTAGATAATAGATTAATATATATATATATATATATTAGTTCCACCTAGTCAATTCGGCCGGGTTTGAATCCGCGACCTGGACCATAGCAGCTCTGCATGCTACTGCTTGCGTGGTGAGGAGAAGGGGCAGGAAGGATCAGGCGAGAAGAAAAGGGTCTGTCAACAACCCACCGTGATATCTGGTATTCCCTTCTATTCCAATACTGCTAACATAGGGCCGTTGCTCAAACCCGTGTGGTGTTACGAATGAGTGAGTGAGTCACCGACTAATGTATTTGGTTCGTTTTTTTTTGTAATATGCACGGACCGAGAAACCTCATCACTCGTCAACACCATTTCTCATAGTCCGCGATGCACATTCCTCTCAGGTTCACGCAGCTTAGACCTGAGCAGTGTTGCCAATTTGGTGTTTTTCGCACCAGATCTGGTGTTTCTGAAGTTCGTCTGGTGCCAGAAATGTTCTAATAGCGCCATAGCAAAATACTGGTGTTATTTCTATACCCTCCTATGACAAATAGGTAAATTCTGGAAGCCATGTAATAGTTTTAATGAAGTTAATCAATTAAGATAGGCAATGTTCAGCCTTACACGTGTCCAAGATCAACACTCCAACAGGGGAATTCCTGAAATTCTCATTCGTGTGCATGAGTGCTAAGTAAGCGCAACATGGATTGCTCAGTGCAAGTGCACTTGTACAAAGAATCCACCTATCATCTATTTTCTTCCCAGCTCCCTGGGGATTTCCTAGTTTCATGCGAAGGCAGTTTATGTACTTTTGCTCCCTCACTCTAATGCAGATGTAGGAAGAGTGTTTAGCCAAGTTTAATTGGTGAAAATAAAGCAAAGAAATAGAATGAAAGTTCAAAAATTGCATTCCATTCTGTGTGTGCGATTTGGACTAAAAACAGAGGGAAATGCTATCACCACTACGAACTTCCGAAGGATATAATAGTGGCCAAAATTGGAAGTATGCAGAGCTACAGCAGTACTACACCTTCCTGCTCTAAAGATATAATAGCGGTAGCAGGCTCCGCAAGCGGAGAAGACGATTTTTAATGAAAGAAATGTTAGTAAAAAGCCGTTTATATATTTATAATTTTTGATGTTTTTCTAGTGTTTTGAATCATAGAGTCCAGCTGGTGCTTTTCTGGGGTTTTAAAGCGCAGGGTTTAGTTATTTTCCATTTCAAATTTGGCAACACTGGACCCGAGCAGTACCAACTACGTCACTGAAGTCGCCTTGTTTGCAATGGTATGATTGACTGTAACCTTGAGAAAGTGAGGTGTCTGTCAGCGTGTAACCCCTAACTTCGGCGCCAAAGCAGACTGCAGTATGTCAGTGTCGACAAAAGAGTAATGAAGACAGCCTTCCTGTCGCCGACCGACATTCTACCGTGTGAAAATTACCATAGACCTTCCGCGTCACCTTAAATACGTTGACAATGCTCAAACCTTACACACTGGGCTGTCACACACACTGGTACTGTTACACCAGAATACGGAATATAAAGCGATCTCGTTCTTGTTAATTCATTTTAGCGACTTGAGACATCAGTCCGTGGCCTGTTCGCCATCTCTTGATGAATACAGTACTTTTGCATTTGTCAGTTGGCACAGGCTAGAGTAAAAGGTGGCTTTTCACCGATGTCTCAGTCTCACTCATGGCTGTGATTATATGGAAGCTACTGAGGTATGGGTGGGGCTTAGTAATGGCATTCGGGGCACAGTCAGTGCCTGTGAATGCTGTGAAAGGTTCAACTCATAGGGTTAGGACTACTGTACTGACTCAGTGAGGAAAGTAATGGCAAACTACCTCACTCCTCTTCTTGCCTAGAACGCCTCAAAATAGTGCTGCCTTGGGTTTTTGTGGGTATCTACTCACATAACGTAACGGCGGTACTTTTTGAGGATCCAACCAGCCTTCGGGCTGACTACCTAACAGACAGACAGAGACATCAGTCCCGTATACTTGGGTGTGATTGTGTAGAATTCGTTTGTTGTTGTTGTTGTTGTTTGAGTCTTCAGTCTTTTAACACGCGAGAACTGGCGCGTGGGTATTTTTGACCCTCCTGCGGCGCCCACAAGCAACCGATCGTGACAAATGAGCATTCAAAGGAAAGAGAATAGACATTAGTAGTGACGAATTGCACTCTAATTTGATAAATATCAATAGTTTATTTTAAAAAATACTTTAAAAAATGTTCGAAGTGTGAGATTTGCAGATACTGTTGCTATAGGAAAATACGCTCCATAATTGCTGTCCACTTCACATTTTGCTACTGTGACGTCTGATTCATGTCATTTTAACATTCAGAGGTCTTTCCTTTATCATTTTGCATGGATTTCAGAAACAGTAAATCAAAGGAATGAGTACTCAAATCATGTAATTTCATAAATATCGAATAACCGGTGAGTGTTACAGTCAGCACACTCAGCACACAAATGACATTATCAGTGACGAATAGCATTCTAATTTCATAAATATCAATTTTTGTGAGAAGTGTTCGATTTGCAAAACATATTGGGGAAAGTGTGGTTTATGAGCATACGAGATTTCTTGCAAGGGTCCGCTAGTCTTCTATATTTTCGTTTTGGTCAGCCCTTATTTCCTGTCGCTTGCTCTACCTTCCTTCCTAGCCTTGAACTTCACCCTGCAAAAGAAACATGACCATAGCTTCTTGAACACGCAAGTTATTTCTATATTATTTACGGTCGGGTAAGATTTACCCATGGCGCCACTCTTCGCGTGACAATTTTTGGCTTACGTTAGTCGGGACAGTTTGAAAAAAAAATGGGCGCAGCACAATCACTTAGCTCACGTTCTTGTTGAACCATGTTTAGGGACTAGGGACACCTTGGTCATCAGCTCCTTTGTTCAAAAGATGACTGCTTTACCGCTACTATGAAGGCCAATTATACTGAGGAAAATTATTGTCGCTTCTCTGCATGTTAAATTTCAAAAATATAAATAAACCACATTTTATATTGTACCCGATTGTCACCATGTGGACCATGTGTTCGTATCCCAACTAGCTCACGGTCTTTCGAGGTATGGGACGTTCCTGCCCACAATACGACCACATGCTCAGGATTTGAGTCTACCAGGTAACTACTCTACAGGAAATACACAACATTCCTAAAAATAAAACATTTACTGGTCTAAAATCATGGCTAAACAACAAATACAAATCAAAGGACAAATTACATTTAATTCCCACAAATAAAATAGGGTTATTCTGTGAGCTTTCTTCTTAAAAATAGTGCTACACTGCACTCAAACCTAATTCTAACATCCTGTCAATAATAGTTCAGATTACAAGGTTTCCATAGTGTTCATCATGTGACACAATTTTAGTTAATGGGAGTATCTTAACACAAAAATCACATGTCACATAAAAATGATATTACTAAGACATTATTCCGCCTCTTACGGCATTTACTTTAATTAGCAAAAATTCATTATTTTCTGCATTTATTAACAAATATTTGTTGTGTCGTGCGAATCATCTTCCTTCTTTCCATCCCTATGAACGATCTAGGACAGTGGTACATGCTCCTTAAAAAAAAATAAACATGGATAGAATATTTTATAGTTTCACCATATAACGATTTTCTGGGTCTTGTCGGGCTTACCATAGTTACAACTGTGTCATGTTCTGGGAAAAACACATACCCGTTTGCATAAATTAGCATGAACTGGCAAATGCATTTTAAAGAAGATGCCTACATTATTTTGGTTCAGCTTTCCTCCTCAGAGGATAACTTCGCCAAATATTATCTGATTTCTATGATCCAACAACGTATGTGACTTGCCACACACCATTCAATTCAATTGGCATCAATATAATACTCATATCTTAATTGCATATTTAAATACCCAGATTCCTCAGTGCCCTACTGTGACTGTAACTGACAAGGGATCGGTCGACGGACCCTTCTCCCCCTCAGCAGGCCATAAAATTCGTTCCAGCTGGCTAACCAAGATGGCCGCCACGGAAATGGTCTGCAATACCTCTCTCTCTCTATCGTCAAGGTCAAACTTGTTTACAATTATATAACAGTACAGATACGCTAGGCGTGATTCCTAAGTAATTGAGTCATTTAATTAATTAACACCTATCTTTATAGTGTATTTGGGCTCAAATGGCTCCTTAATAAACATTCATGGCTGGGGTGGAATTCTAGTGATAGCCTTGCCGTTCTATGGTGATTATGTGGCTTTAAGACGCGCATCATAGTGAAACCCCACGGTTTTCACCAGCAGCTGTCAGTAATATATCAGGAAATCTGCGTTCCTAGACGACGAATATGATCCTACCTATCAGGGTAGACCATTGGTACAAATGCTCACTGCGTCTCGACGGACGTCAATAGTGGCCATAATTCATGCAAGCGTTGGAAATAGACAGGATCTATCCAAATCGCTGCGTATAATACAGTATGCACAAAGGCGATACTCCTCGAAGATTCAGCCAACTCTTCACCTAACGCGCAAGCTATACTAGCCAATCCCCGCGATTATCTTACGTAAATCACTGGATTCTACGTTAATCTCCACGCTATACATGCGGCTCAAACAATCTTTCACATAGATGACTCCATTATTAAGGCACCTGCGTTCTCTCCGTCATACTACTTAAGCCAAAGCTTTACATAGCTCCTAACACAAATGTATAAATTTACTGGCTTACTTTAATTTAATGGTCCCCAAACATAATCCTAAGGATTGACCATATCAAATATTCATTCAAACTTTCACTGCCACTGAAAAAGCTCTCGTATTTCACTATATTCCACGTTACATTTTTACTGTTTACCAAATTACAGTATCTTTAAATTAGACATGACACTATTTGAACATTATTTAGGCCACATTTGCCCATTACTTTATTGTTGTCGACCCCAGATTATTATTATTATTCATTTACCGTTACCGTTAGATCCATCACTATTTTTGACCTAAAGGGTCCTAAACAAATCACCTTCCAAGCCATATTTTATTCAAGACGAGTGGTGAAAACTCGTTCAGTAAGTGACTATTACATCTTTTAATCTCAAAGTGATAAATCGTTACATGGTGAACTATTCAGTTATAAGGATATAATTGCATGTGTACTCACTTTTTCCTTCTTGCTGGAAAATGCCAGCTCTTCAACCTGAGCGCTACCATGATGATTGGTTTAAGCCATCATGATATCCTTAACACAACACTGAGATTCACACACTTGCCACATGATACACATATTTTTATAAGTGGCCTTTACCACTGCTATACACTGAATATTAACCATTAGACACATGAACACTTTAAATCATTATTTCACAATTTATGTACACTTTATCCACGACTTCACATGTTGATCCTTAATCCGGACTTCTCCTACGCTTGATCTCAGAGATGCGATGCAATTATGACAACCGCTGGTCTACGTGAAATCTAGTAGCGTTTTACGGATGTTCGATCCTCGTTCCCTGCAATCACGTTCAGCTCACTATCCTGGTTAGGTGGCAATGACTTCCACGCTCCCATCACTGTAGTGATCCTGATGATAATGTCATACAATTCTGACAATACCTCCCGGTATAAGGACTGTTCGAAAACATTATAAGTTCCTTTTCGCTGTAGCGAATTTATATCTGCGTCAGGTAATAGATAACTATCTGTATTAATTTACTTTCGACGCACTTCATGATTACTTATGAAGCTTATAACTTGCTTCCATTGTCTTCAACGGCGGCGCGTTGCAGAGCGAATGTAGACAAAAGACTTCTAACTCTCAACTGCTGTAGGTCAACTAACAACGTTCACCTCGAGCGACTGTAGATCAACTGCTTTCAACTGACGCTTGGCGTGGGCTGCTCCCCCTTATAAAGGTTTCTTGCACAAAATAGTTCACGGGACACGTGAGAGCGACTCCCTTCTTGAAATAATCCCTCTTCAGCCGAAATGACATCTGCATCTTGTTTATTTAGGTGTGGAGGTTTCAAAAACATTCGCGTGCCGGCGATCGCTTCGGCCAATTAATTTCAATTAATTGCCTTATTTCAGCGCGTTATGACGCCACGGTGGGGTTCCCCGCTGGCTGGTTACAGTATCCCTGCTCTTGAGCGTGAGTTAGGTTGTAATGCGGTCATTTGGAGATATAGGCATTAATTTAGGTGAAAAACCACTCCTAAATTACCTCTCCGTGAATATATTCATCTGTGTGTATATTTCAGTGCATTACAATGCTCCATTTAGCTGGAATTAATTAATTTCCTTGTACCGGGTGAGTTAGCCGAGGTCGTTGCGGCATGACTGTTGGCAGACGCTCACATCCGGGAGGCGAGGAGGTTCGAATCCCCCCGCCGGCAACCTTGAAGATGGTCTTCTGTGGTTTCCCATCTTCCTTCCAGGCAAATGCCAGGGTTGGTCCTTAACTATAGGCCACAGCCGCTACC
This sequence comes from Meconema thalassinum, assembly GCA_946902985.2. Classification (NCBI taxonomy): domain Eukaryota; kingdom Metazoa; phylum Arthropoda; class Insecta; order Orthoptera; family Tettigoniidae; genus Meconema; species Meconema thalassinum. Next base: position 18,173,971 of record OX336392.1, read on the forward strand.
TTCCAACTCCTCGACCCTCCCTTCCAACTTTCCTCCCCAACGGTACTTGTAGCTCACCCATTGGGTGTCCGTCTCGAAGCAGCTACAAAACTGGCGAGCCGAACATGTCCTCGGACACTCCCGGCACTAAAAGCCATACGCTAAAAAAAAAAAAAAAAAAAAAAAAAAATGTCCTTGTGCATGCGGTCCCGCCATAGCTTGCCCCGTTGTCGAGTGGTGGATACCCGGGTCATTAATTTTGAGCTGTCTCCCCGCTCCAGACATAAGTAGTGCGGTAGGCGCCGAAATTCTGCACCCGCTTGTTAAGGATCATTTGTAAACTGCCAAACTCGCCCTCTCTCGTTTTCGTATGCTCTGAAAACGTATATTTCCTTTTCATTTGGCTACAATTCTTCCCTTAAATTGCTATGATTTTCACGTATAAATCGTGAAATCACGCTAGACTATTATATGTCAGTATACCTCTCATTGCTCTGTGGGTTCCCTATAATTGCTCCCCCTTAGAGACCAATGGTTCGACCCTAGGCATAACCATGTGCCTGGTCTTCTCTGATGAGACCTGAGTTCGATGCCAGACTGCCGTGACTAATTGGGCACATCTTTCTCCTGCTAAGCTTGAAAAATTCATTTCATAAGTGAATTTTTCGGGCCTATCAGTTGGCATCAACTCCATGCAGTATTTACTTTAAGCGGTCATTGCTCTCAGCAATGGGCTTTCTCGTTCCCCACTCCACTCTGTCTGCTGTCTCGTAGACTCTCGTTCTCCCTTCTCAATTGTTCATTCATCCCCCTTAGCTCCACAGCGGCTTCCCTCAACTGGTCATAAAGTTCCTGCAGTAGACAGCTGCATTCTTCCTTCGTGTCCGCTGGGTTGGTGAGCTGGTTGCTTCGCTTCGACCCTTCTTGAGCCTGCAAGCTTTTCTCAAGAATCTTTCCGTGCATACGTAATGATTCCCCGTTCACTTGGATGTGCATAGCTTGTTCCTCTCTCGCATCATAGTCTTCTGGTGGACTATATAGTTTCAAGTTAGCTGCGTTTACCACAACTTCTCTACCTGTTGCTTCATCTTTGATCCAATATGCACTATTTTGCAGATCCCTTATAATCAGGTAGGGTCCGTGGTAGGCATGCTGGAATTTCTTATATTTCCTGCTCTCTGGATCTGAACTGGCGGGTTTCTTCAATAAGACGTATTCTCCCACGAGTAACGGTCTGTGATAGCGTTTCCTCCTGTTTCTCCGCTGTCGTCTATCTGCTTGTTTCTTGAGATACTCGAACGTCCTCTGGATCCTCAACTCACGTCCAAGTTGTGCATCGATGGGTGTCTGGATAACATTATTCCACGGCCTCTCTGGTCTTCTATCGAGATGTAGGCTCACTGGCACCTCTCCTGTCGCTTCGTGCACGGTATTGTTGATACAATATTCAATAATCTCAAGTACGTCAATCCATCTCCAATTCTCAGTAGAGCAATATATCTTCATGTATTTTTGCAGTTCCCTCATAACTCTCTCAGCGGAATTCGACTCCGGGTGTCGAACCGTGGACAAAATCTGTCTTATGCCCAGATTTTCCAACTCCCTGCGAAATTCTACGCTGGTAAAACAACTTCCATGATCAGATAGGATGTTTTCTGGCTGTCCTAATATAGGAATGATTCTTTCCTTCAGCCTCTTAAGTACCTGTTTTGTACTGGTTTTCTGAATTGGACACAGGACTACCAGTTTGGAAAACACGTCTAGTGCAACTAGGATGTGTTTATTTCCTCTTCTAGCTCTAGGAAGGGGCCCAAAGTTGTCCAGCGCCAGGAGCTGACATGGCTTCTCTGGTAAGAGTGGTATAGGTTTCTGCCTCATTAAGTAGAGTTAGGCTTTACTCGTTGGCACATATCACATGTCCTGATAGTATTTCTGACTGTTTCTCTAAGTTTTGGCCAAATAAATGCCTCTTTAAGCAGGGCAACAGTCTTATCTACACCGGAGTGTCCAAAAGCTCGGTGTGCTAGCCATACTAGCCTTCTCTGCAATGCTGGTGGTACAACAATCCTGGGTTTGGTGTGGTCAGAGTCGCTCCATTTATGTAGCATCTGGTTAAACCATAGATATTCCGTTGACAGTGCTTCAGCTTCCACATACATCGGGGTTCCTCTATCCAGCTTTCCCTCTAAGTAATTAATCATCAACCGTATCCAGGGATCTTCACGTTGAAAAACGGTGATGTTCCTCAGATCATCTAAGGTCTTCTGATCTCTATCTTCTATCTCGATAGCTAGAGCTTCTTCTTCCTCTGCTGTAGGGTATCTGCTTAGCAAATCAGGTATGATATTGTCCTTCCCCGGGCAATATTCTATTTCCACTTGAAATTGTTGTATGTACAGGGACCACCTTGTCAATCTTTGACTCGACAAGTCAGTTTTCAGCAGGAACGTTAGGGCTTTATGGTCTGTTCTCAATATAATTCTAAAACCATAAATCAGCTTGTGCCAATACTGTAAGGCATACAGTATCGCGAGTAGTTCGATCTCCGTGACCGTATAATTCTTTTCATTAGGCTTCAACCTTCTACTGATAAATGCAATATAAGTTTTCTCCTCTGGCCTGTCCATATTTTCCTGATATAACATAGCTCCAATGCCTATGAAGGATGCGTCAGTCTGGATAATAAATTTCTGAGTGTAGTCAGGATATCCCAATTTTACATAATCTAACAGCATCTGTTTAGATTTCACGAAGGCTTCCTCGCATTGCTCCGTCCATCGCCATCTTCCTCCCTTCTTAAGTAAGTCTTGGAGTGGTGCTACAGTCTCGGTATACTTCGGACAATGGTTTGAAAAGAATCCAATAACGCCTAGATATTGCCTGACGTTCGTTACCTTCGTTGGTCTCGGGAAACGTTTAATGACTTCCAATTTTCCCGGATTAGGTCTGACTCCTTGTGCATCTATTACGTGACCTAGAAATTTAACTTCTCTCTGAGCAAAGTTAGACTTCTTTATATTGACCTTAAAGTTAGCCTGACTTAGGTCATATAACAACTTGCGTAGATCTCTGACATGTTCTTCCACTGTTTCAGAGGTCAGTAGTATATCATCTACGTAGCATATGGTTGTAGCTTTTACTTCTTCGGATAGGTTCCGATCTAGCGCTCGTATCAACGCTGAACCTGCTGTTTTTAATCCAAATGGAAGACGTACGTATGAATACGTGTGCTGGTCAAATAACAATCCGGTTAATAGACTTGTTTTCTTTTCCAGAGCAAGATGGTGAAAACTTGCCGTCAGGTCAAGATTTGAGAACACAGTCTTTCCTTTGAACCTCCTGAGTACCTCCTTAATGGGCGGTACTTTATCAAATTCCGGTATGACCTTGGAATTCAAATTTCGTAGGTCCAGGCATATCCTCACACTTCCATCCTGTTTCGGTACAACTACCAGTGGGCTGACATAAGGTGTGGCTGTCTTTACAATGACGCCTGCTTCTAGCATTTCCTGTATCGCTTCTTTGACCTTTAAATAATGTTTCTCAGCTACAGGATACGGCTTCTGTTTGAATGGCGTCCAATCACTGACTTGGAACGCATACTGGAAATTCTTGATCCGGCCAGGTCTCGAATCGAAGACTCCTTTATACTCGAATAGCAGTTCCCTTAGCATTTTCTCATATTCTGGACCAAATTTAGCTTCCTCAATCTTCTCTTCCAGGCATTCTTCAAATTTTGGTTCGAGATCCTTTTCAATGTCTGCGGCCAGTGTTGCCAACTCTTCCTCAATGTCTTCTATTTTCGACACTGCATCCCCAGTCATATCTCCGTATGTATGCCATACGTATTCTTCTGGTCTCGTTTCATTATACCTTAATGAGAGTTCTAACTCTTCCTTTCCCTCACTTGCGCGAAACATCACAATGTCTTGCGAGAGATCTATAATAACTTTATACTCTCTTATGAAATCCATCCCAACAATGAGGTTATACGGCAGCTTATTCACAAGTAGGAAGCTCTGTGAGAATGTAGAGTTCCCTATCTGCAAATCTAAAAATACTTGGTATCTGCATATCATAACTTTATCTGGTATGACACCTTTTTTTTTCACGCTTGAAATAGGTATTTTCAATACGTGGATTTTACTCTGGATTTCACTGTATAATGCCTGGGTTATCAAACACACTGTTGACCCTGTATCAATGAGACTTCTTACTTTCATTCCCGCAATGTTCACAATAATAATAGGTAGTTCCCTTCTTACATTGACCGTTCTTTCATCGAGGTCTTCGATAAGCTCCTCAGGTTTGGCAATCCAGTTAACAACATTCACTGTATTCCATCCTGAACTTATCTCTCTTTGGTCATTTAAAATTGGTGTTTTTTTTTCAATTGCTCCATTCTTTGTGGAGTTCTTCTGCCTGTCTTCATGCTGTTGAAGTTCCAGACTTTTGGCACCGTCATCATTTTGATATATGTCGGGTGACCTTCTATTCCGAATCGCTTCATCCCAATGAACTCGCGATTCTCTCGGATCATCTCCGCGCTCTTCCATGTATCTTAAAGATGCGTGATAACGTTCTTCCGCCTCTTCATCGAACCCGCGACTCTGCTCTTGGGATCTCCATCCTTGGTTGTTCCATTTCGGCCGTAATTCCTTCTGTTATCCAGCTGCTGGTCTCTGGTACCACGCTGATTCCAGTTTTTCCTTCCTCGGTTACCACGGTTCGAACCTCCTCGATACGCTGGCCTCCAATTTTGGTTTTCGCGTCCTTCGCGCTGCCAGTCGGATTTTCCTGTTTCGGTGCTTGTAGATTTGCTCTTTGTCTGCACCTTCGTTGGCTCGATCGGCGTATTCGTTATGTTAACCTGTTCCACATTTCGACTTTGTCTTGTGTGCTGCACTGTGGTTAGATCGAGTTGTCTCAGCACTTCCTCCATATCGATTGCAGTTTTGGCGTTTGCTGAGATTAGCAGACGCTGTACTTCATACGGTAGCTGCTTGGCTATTGCTATGCATAAATCTGACTCTTTAAGCCCTTCATCAAGCTCGCGAAAACGGCATAATTGATTCACAAAGAACTCTCCGTACTTAGTCGGATTACTAGTACTGTAACGCCTGGAATACAAGTCCAGTCTGAGGTTTTGTTGTACGCTCGCGTTCCAATATCTGCTTAAAAATGCTTGGCGAAATTCGTCAACGGTGTCGAACGTGTACCGAAAACTCCTAAACCATAGTGCACACTCCCCTTCGGTTAGTTTTTCAATCGCTCTCAACCTGCGCTCTGGCGGTACTTTCGCATCATTCAAGTACTCGGAAACTTCTTTAAGCCAGTACTTGGGTGTCATATTAGAATTACTCCCAGAGTATTTCTTTGGTTTCTCATCACTAGCCCTTATAACTGTGACTATTTGGTTTTGTACAGCATTTTCATGCGGTGTTGACATGGCCATTGGCATACCAGGTGTGGCATACGGGCTGTCACTTGGCATGGCTGCATTCTTTGGAGTGGGCTGTATTTCTATCTCTGCCCATTTATTTCTCCTATTCTCGTCTATACTTCCTTCGCTAGACCTAGGATTCCGCAACATGGATTCCTCCTGCGCTATCATTCTAGTCTCTATTTGGCTGTGCCTGTTTTCCGCCCTTTCCAAACGAGCTAATACCTCTCGTTCTATTTTCTCTAGGCGATCTCGGTTTCTTTCTGCCATAGAAAATACCTTTTCCTTATCATCCTTAAGGTTTTCCTTCAGGTGGATAATTTCCCCTGCTAGACTTTCTCTTACTTCGGCAAGAGTCTTATCGCTGGCTTCAGTCTTTAAGCCTTCTCGAAGTTCTAATTCTTCGCGTAAGCCTGTAACTTCCCTTTGAATGTGACCTTGTATATGAGAAATTTCAGTCCTTATTTTCGTGATTTCTCCTTGGTCTTCGTCCTGTCTTTTATGGATAACTGCTAAGTCATTCTGAGTTTGTTCCAACTCTTTCTGCACTTTTCCGACTTGTCTCTTCATATTAGACATTATCTCCTTATTCTCTTGATCAGAAGTTTTTATTTCCTGAATTTCCTTACATTGGTCAAGGATATTCTGATCCTGTTTTCTTAAGGCTTCGTCTACTGCCTTGGCGTAACCTGCCATTCGCGTATTCCATTTTACGTCATTATCCTCGAACCTATGATCCACGGTCTGAGTGAACGTGTTAAATTGCTCTAACTGACGTTTAGTATTAGCTTCATTCTGACTTTGAATGTCTTTAAGCTCCCTGGACATACTGTTTAAATTATCGTTAATTTCACGCTGTGACTCTCTGCACATTTGCAGATTGCTCTCTAATTTTAATTCAATAGACTCAAAGCGTTTATCGTTATCATCTTGCATTTCTGAGATCACGCTAACAATATTCTTAGTTACCTCACGCTGGACAGACTCTTTAACGTCGTCCATTTTCTTATTAACCTCTATTAGGTTTAATTCTAACTGCGTGTTTACATTAGCTTGACTAGCCTCTAGTCTAGTATTTATTTCAGCTCGATTAGCCTCTAATCTAGTATTTACTTCGGCTTGATTAGCCTCTAATCTAGTATTTACTTCGGCTTGATTAGCCTCTAATCTAGTATTGACTGTAGCCAACATCTGGCTTACCTCAGTTTGATTAGCATCCATTCTATCCGCTATTTCATCTTTAAATGCCTTGGATTCTTCCTTACTCTTAGCATTAATAACATCGAAATGTTCCCTTAACTCAGCAATACACCTGAGTACTTCTTCCGTTCCAGCCATCCTGTACTACTTAATTTGAGATTCAGGTAGGCCGCAGCTGAATATGCTGGCACGTTCTATTGGAAAGAAAAGATTCCGATCCCGCGACAACAACAACAATATATTATAAAATGTCAAAACTAACTATGGAATGGGTATTGACCCTCGTACCCGTCTGACAACAATGTCTGACGTCTGAACATCATCTAGAAAGACTCACAATCGCTCAAACAAAGTTTGAGAAAAAATATTATTTCTATGGTTTTCCCCATGAAAACCATGCTATTATTATGGGGTTTTTCTGAATCCCATGAGCCATCCACGTACGGGCGCCATGTTAATAATGTATGTTGAGGTACATGCTTAAGTGGAGGTTACCTGTATTTTAAACTGGCCCCACGTATCAGCGTCATGTTAATAATTTATAGTGACCTGATAATTAAAGGGGTTTGGTGAAAGTTACATATATATAAGCATGTCTGATGGAGGATTATCAACAATTATTTTTAAACGCGATGGCTTATTAACAAATGGGACGCGGCCTTTCCTATTTTGTCCTAATATCTATGCTGTACTTGCTTCTACCATTAATATCTCGGCCGACTTTAAGCAATACCTGTGACTCAATCCAAGTACAGAGACAACTCCCCCATGTACCCGATTGTCACCATGTGGACCATGTGTTCGTATCCCAACTAGCTCACGGTCTTTCGAGGTATGGGACGTTCCTGCCCACAATACGACCACATGCTCAGGATTTGAGTCTACCAGGTAACTACTCTACAGGAAATACACAACATTCCTAAAAATAAAACATTTACTGGTCTAAAATCATGGCTAAACAACAAATACAAATCAAAGGACAAATTACATTTAATTCCCACAAATAAAATAGGGTTATTCTGTGAGCTTTCTTCTTAAAAATAGTGCTACACTGCACTCAAACCTAATTCTAACATCCTGTCAATAATAGTTCAGATTACAAGGTTTCCATAGTGTTCATCATGTGACACAATTTTAGTTAATGGGAGTATCTTAACACAAAAATCACATGTCACATAAAAATGATATTACTAAGACATTATTCCGCCTCTTACGGCATTTACTTTAATTAGCAAAAATTCATTATTTTCTGCATTTATTAACAAATATTTGTTGTGTCGTGCGAATCATCTTCCTTCATTCCATCCCTATGAACGATCTAGGACAGTGGTACATGCTCCTTAAAAAAAAATAAACATGGATAGAATATTTTATAGTTTCACCATATAACGATTTTCTGGGTCTTGTCGGGCTTACCATAGTTACAACTGTGTCATGTTCTGGGAAAAACACATACCCGTTTGCATAAATTAGCATGAACTGGCAAATGCATTTTAAAGAAGATGCCTACATTATTTTGGTTCAGCTTTCCTCCTCAGAGGATAACTTCGCCAAATATTATCTGATTTCTATGATCCAACAACGTATGTGACTTGCCACACACCATTCAATTCAATTGGCATCAATATAATACTCATATCTTAATTGCATATTTAAATACCCAGATTCCTCAGTGCCCTACTGTGACTGTAACTGACAAGGGATCGGTCGACGGACCCTTCTCCCCCTCAGCAGGCCATAAAATTCGTTCCAGCTGGCTAACCAAGATGGCCGCCACGGAAATGGTCTGCAATACCTCTCTCTCTCTATCGTCAAGGTCAAACTTGTTTACAATTATATAACAGTACAGATACGCTAGGCGTGATTCCTAAGTAATTGAGTCATTTAATTAATTAACACCTATCTTTATAGTGTATTTGGGCTCAAATGGCTCCTTAATAAACATTCATGGCTGGGGTGGAATTCTAGTGATAGCCTTGCCGTTCTATGGTGATTATGTGGCTTTAAGACGCGCATCATAGTGAAACCCCACGGTTTTCACCAGCAGCTGTCAGTAACATATCAGGAAATCTGCGTTCCTAGACGACGAATATGATCCTACCTCTCAGGGTAGACCATTGGTACAAATGCTCACTGCGTCTCGACGGACGTCAATAGTGGCCATAATTCATGCAAGCGTTGGAAATAGACAGGATCTATCCAAATCGCTGCGTATAATACAGTATGCACAAAGGCGATACTCCTCGAAGATTCAGCCAACTCTTCACCTAACGCGCAAGCTATACTAGTCAATCCCCGCGATTATCTTACGTAAATCACTGGATTCTACGTTAATCTGCACGCTATACATGCGGCTCAAACAATCTTTCACATAGATGACTCCATTATTAAGGCACCTGCGTTCTCTCCGTCATACTACTTAAGCCAAAGCTTTACATAGCTCCTAACACAAATGTATAAATTTACTGGCTTACTTTAATTTAATGGTCCCCAAACATAATCCTAAGGATTGACCATATCAAATATTCATTCAAACTTTCACTGACACTGAAAAAGCTCTCGTATTTCACTATATTCCACGTTACATTTTTACTGTTTACCAAATTACAGTATCTTTAAATTAGACATGACACTATTTGAACATTATTTAGGCCACATTTGCCCATTACTTTATTGTTGCCGACCCCAGATTATTATTATTATTCATTTACCGTTACCGTTAGATCCATCACTATTTTTGACCTAAAGGGTCCTAAACAAATCACCTTCCAAGCCATATGTTATTCAAGACGAGTGGTGAAAACTCGTTCAGTAAGTGACTATTACATCTTTTAATCTCAAAGTGATAAATCGTTACATGGTGAACTATTCAGTTATAAGGATATAATTGCATGTGTACTCACTTTTTCCTTCTTGCTGGAAAATGCCAGCTCTTCAGCCTGAGCGCTACCATGATGATTGGTTTAAGCCATCATGATATCCTTAACACAACACTGAGATTCACACACTTGCCACATGATACACATATTTTTATAAGTGGCCTTTACCACTGCTATACACTGAATATTAACCATTAGACACATGAACACTTTAAATCATTATTTCACAATTTATGTACACTTTATCCACGACTTCACATGTTGATCCTTAATCCGGACTTCTCCTACGCTTGATCTCAGAGATGCGATGCAATTATGACAACCGCTGGTCTACGTGAAATCTAGTAGCGTTTTACGGATGTTTGATCCTCGTTCCCTGCAATCACGTTCAGCTCACTATCCTGGTTAGGTGGCAATGACTTCCACGCTCCCATCACTGTAGTGATCCTGATGATAATGTCATACAATTCTGACAATACCTCCCGGTATAAGGACTGTTCGAAAACATTATAAGTTCCTTTTCGCTGTAGCGAATTTATATCTGCGTCAGGTAATAGATAACTATCTGTATTAATTTACTTTCGACGCACTTCATGAATACTTATGAAGCTTTTAACTTACTTCCATTGTCTTCAACGGCGGCGCGTTGCAGAGCGAATGTAGACAAAAGACTTCTAACTCTCAACTGCTGTAGGTCAACTAACAACGTTCACCTCAAGCGACTGTAGATCAACTGCTTTCAACTGACGCTTGGCGTGGGCTGCTCCCCCTTATAAAGGTTTCTTGCACAAAATAGTTCACGGGACACGTGAGAGCGACTCCCTTCTTGAAATAATCCCTCTTCAGCCGAAATGACATCTGCATCTTGTTTATTTAGGTGTGGAGGTTTCAAAAACATTCGCGTGCCGGCGATCGCTTCGGCCAATTAATTTCAATTAATTGCCTTATTTCAGCGCGTTATGACGCCACGGTGGGGTTCCCCGCTGGCTGGTTACAGTATCCCTGCTCTTGAGCGTGAGTTAGGTTGTAATGCGGTCATTTGGAGATATAGGCATTAATTTAGGTGAAAAACCACTCCTAAATTACCTCTCCGTGAATATATTCATCTGTGTGTATATTTCAGTGCATTACAATGCTCCATTTAGCTGGAATTAATTAATTTCCTTGTGCATGCGGTCCCGCCATAGCTTGCCCCGTTGTCGAGTGGTGGATACCCGGGTCATTAATTTTGAGCTGTCTCCCCGCTCCAGACATAAGTAGTGCGGTAGGCGCCGAAATTCTGCACCCGCTTGTTAAGGATCATTTGTAAACTGCCAAACTCGCCCTCTCTCGTTTTCGTATGCTCTGAAAACGTATATTTCCTTTTCATTTGGCTACAATTCTTCCCTTAAATTGCTATGATTTTCACGTATAAATCGTGAAATCACGCTAGACTATTATATGTCAGTATACCTCTCATTGCTCTGTGGGTTCCCTATAATTGCTCCCCCTTAGAGACCAATGGTTCGACCCTAGGCATAACCATGTGCCTGGTCTTCTCTGATGAGACCTGAGTTCGATGCCAGACTGCCGTGACTAATTGGGCACAATATTGGGAATAGTTCATAGGAAGACACCAGGTGTATTTTTTTTTAATTTAGTCGATTTACCCTCTAGGTTGGTGGTTCCCACGGACTCAGCGAGGGAACTCACCACTAGCGCCTCTAAAGGCAGTGTCCTGGAGCTTGGAACGTCTGGTCGGGGTGGATACAACTGGGGAGGTGTGATCAGCACTTCGCCCAGGCGGCATCACCTGCAAAGCGAACAGGGGCCTCATGAGGGAAGGGAAGATTGGAATTGATAGACAAGAGAGAGGGAAGGAGGCGGCCGTGGCCTTACAGTAGGTACCATCCCAGCATTTGCTCGAAGACGAAGTGGGAAACCACGGAAAAACACTTCGAGGATGGCTGAGGTGGGAATGAAATCCCCTCTACACATTTGGACCACCCGAGGCTGAGTAGATCCCGTTCCAGTCCTCATACCATTTTTCAAATTTCGTGGCAGAGCCGGGAATTGAACCCAGGACCTCCGGGCCGGCAGCTAGCCATGCTGATCGCTATGCTACGGAGGTGACAGGTGTAAAATTACTTCATTAAAATCCGTACGACTACGACACAAGGGTTAACTGGTTTGATGCATCTGACCATCCCTAATCGTTTCATCTCAACATACAGGTCGTACCAAACTTTTAAGACCCCATAACTATTTCATAAATTTTACAGTCGTGTTCAGAGGAACATTTGCTGAAATATTCATTAAAATGTCACACCTCATTATGAAGTTATTGATTTTGTTTTGTTTTGTTTTGTTTTGTTTGAGAAGTTGAAGTTTACGTGACCGTTAATCTCGCGATCATGAGCCATGGGACCTCCTTTTACGGGGAATCCGAACCACAGGACATGGCATTTCACTATGAAAATCTCACATGCATTGACCGCGAATCGAACCCGATCCGCCGTATTGAGAGGCCAAAAGCTTCACTACAGCGCCACCATGCCCCCCGTTTTTTGTTTAAAATAATATGGAAAAATAATATGAAGTCATGAAGCATGTTATGAAGAAATATCTGTGTTTTGGCGGCTTCTGTGTGGTAGTCGGTAGCATGCTGAGCTTCTATGCCCATGGTCGTGGGTTCAAACCCAACTGAAGTTGTCGGATTTTTAAGAGCGTTAAAAATCCCTAAGTATGCCTTCCTTCGGATGGGAAGTAAAGCCGGCGGTCCCATGTCATAGATTTATGGCATGTAAAAGAACCTTCCACTAATATTACACTTGTGTGAAGCTAAATTATAGGTTAGATTTGACTGACATTCTTAGGTTCCAACGTTCGTCACCAGGAGCTGATTGCGGTGGCATCTAGTAATCAAGTTCAGAACTAGTTGGTCGTTGATCGTGGCGTTTGGTAGCAAAAGTGTGAACTACTTGAAAATCGAACGTCTACAGTCCTTACTTGAATTAAAAACAGATAGCACACACTAATACAGCCATCACAATGGACACTGGTTATCAGACAGATTCTACACACATCCAAAGTACACGGGGCTACATGACCACATTGTCGCAGCTCCTAAACTGAGGAACTAACCACTATAATTAAAGTTAATTCAAGTTTTTACAATTTAAAGTTGCAGCGTTTTAAACACAATGAAATGCTCAGTGAGTTATAGGAATACAGTATATATTTTAAAAAAATCCTATGCATTCATAAATTGAACATATAACATCCTATAAAATTCTAATATATGGATGGATACAACCTAAAAATCTGGGGTTTGGTAGTGAGCATTTGTAATTGGTTAGTTAGATTATTCCCTAAAAAAAAAACACAACAAGAAATTCCGTGATGAACTAAAGAGCCTACTTTTCTTAAAATTTAAGATTCGTGCCAATGATTAATCTGTTTGGATCTATCTAGAATAATATCGAAATTAAGTTGGTAATATCGAAATTTCTAATTAGTTCGAAATACTGTATACCTGGTATAATGTAGCCTAATAGAGAACTACAGTTGGCAGCCCTGATGACTGAATATATTCTTAGTTCCATCTCTTAAAAGGTACAGAACACAATATTTGGTTGTTGTCCAATGGATAGCATGGACGTTACATGCAGTTAAACATTGGATCTAACAGCGTGCGTAAAATCATGTTGGTAACAATGGCATACATGTATTGGTCAGGAATAATCTGAAATAATATGATCTATTGTTGTGTCAATTTTGAATGAAATCCATTAGTTAGTATAGAAGTTGCATGCATTTTAAAATCGGACCTATCAGCAAGCTTAGAATCATGTTGGCAGCTCTGACGTATATTAGTTACTCCAAATTAATCTAGAATGCCAGGTACTATACGTGTGCAAAATTTAGAGCTATTGGCTTGCATACTTTCTGATATATTGATATTAGGGTAACAAAAATAGAGACAGTATTTATTAACAGTTGGCAGCCCTGGTTACTCAAGAATCTGCGTAGTCATATTTGTTATGGTACACATAGCACACACGAAATTTGGTTGACATACAAATGATAGTATAGAAGTTACATGTATTTAAAGTTGGACCTCTCAGCAGGCTTAGAATCATGTTGGTAGCACTGACGTATATATGTTACTCCAAATTATTATAGAATGTCAGGTACTATACGTGTGCATAGTTTAAATCTGTCAGCTTGCACACTTTCTGATATATGGGTATTTCGATAAAAAATTGAGAGCACTTATTAACAGTTGGCATCCTTGGTGGCTCTTAAGAATACGCTCAGTCATATCTGTTTATGTACACATAGCACATACGAAATTTGGTTGAAATCCAATTGATAGTGTAGATGTTATATGCATTTAAAATTTGGACCTATCAGCAGGCTTATGATAATTTTAGCAACACTGCCTTGTATGGCCTCCTGGAAATTAAACTGCAATATTATTATCTATACGTGTGCCAATTTTGAAATAGCTCCCATTCATACCTTCCAAGATATCCAACATGGAGCTCAAATTTCAATTGCGATTTTTCAGCAGTTGGTAGTACTGACATCATTTTCAAATATGGTCCTGAGATAATCAGGTATAGATCTTTACTCCTACCAAATTTTGATTCGATTGCTGCAGCTGTTTAGGAGTTGATAGGGGGGACACATACACACAGCCAGCCAGACAGACTCACATTTGCCCGGAACGATCTCACAAGTCTACTTATGAGTAGGCTAAAAATATAACTAGGTTGATAATAGTGGTCCACTCACTTCACTCATGTGTAAGAAGCACTTTGGCCGCCAGCTGTGGTCTCGAGGTAGAGGTAGGCTACGTTTTGACTCGATGATGATGATGATAATTGTTGTTTTGAGGGGCCTAACATTTAGGTTATCGGCTCCTAATGGTTTGGGTGATAGTGAAAGATGAGATGAGAAGGGAAACCATAACTAATACTAACTACAGACTTACAAACTAGAAGAAGAAGTGGTAAACAAATAAAGGATAAGGCAAATAAAGGACAGGAAGAAAAGAAATGCCCTCAACCCTCGAAGAATGAGGATTGAGGGACTTGGAAGGAAGGAGAGCCATGAAAGGCAGATAGGAAAGGGAAAGAGGAGAGGGGCCCACCCCAAAATCAATGGAAAAAGGGGAAAAAACGGACCCAGCTCAGAGATGCATCGGGATCGCCAACTCCCGAACTCACCAGTCGTGAGTCCTTGAGGGTGTAGCACTATCCAGGGTGCACCAGAAGTGGTGGTGCTTCCTTGAGGACCTTGAGCACAAGGCAGGAGATAACATAAAAAGAAAAAAAGAAGGCTGACCCCTCGCAGAAAGAGGGTACCAGGAATAATGAGACGAGGGCCAATTAAGGCGGGAAAGGAAGAGACTCCCGAGGCCTCGGATACACTAATACCGTCGGGGTTGGAAGAGAAAAAGAGTTGACCAAGAGAGGTCGACTGGAAAGTAGAAGGAGAGGAGTCCGGCACAAGTAAGTGGAAGCAATGCCAGACTTAGCTAGGGTCCCGTGGTCGCCAACCCACGTCCCACTAGATGTGAGCCCCTGGGGGGTACGTATTGACACTCCGAGTTTAAATGATAGAAATGAATTCGTCTAGGCAGTGGTTCTGAACCCGTAGAAGTCTGCAGACCACTAAGCCTGAAATTGAATCATGTACGGACCACCCCTCCCCCCATTCACCTTATCAGTTGTAAGCCTTCCTCGTTGTTCTTTGAGTCTTCAGTCTTTTGACTGGTTTGATGCAGCTCTCCATGCCTCCCTGTCCTGAGCTAATCGTTTCATCTCTACATAGCTACCACACCCTACATCCGAGGCAATCTGTTTAACATATTCTAACCTTGGTCTACCCCTACAGTTCTTGTCCTCGACCCTTCCCTCCATAACTATGCTTGCTATTCCTGGGTGTCTTAGTATGTGTCCTACCAACCTATCTCTTCTCTTCATTAGCAGTCTCCAGAAACATCTCTCCTCTCCCACTCGTCTTAATACCTCTTTGTTTGTAACCCTATCTACCCATCTGATCTTCATCATTCTCCTGTAATACCACATTTCAAATGCTTCAATTCTCCTCTTTTCTGCTGCACCAATAGTCCAAGTTTCACTTCCATAGAGCGCCACGCTCCAGACAAAGGCTTTCAAAAATGACTTCCTTACCTAAATCTATATTCGATGTCAGCAGATTCCTTTTTTGTAGAAATGCTTTCTTTGCCTGAGCCAACCTACTTTTTATATCCTCTTTGCTTCGTCCATCACTGGTTATTCTGTTTCCTAAGTAACAGAAGTCTCCTACTTCATTCAGCTTTTCACCTGCCAATTTGATATCCATAGAGGTTTCTGATTTATTCCGGCTGCATTCCAGTATTTTTGTTTTACATTTATTAATTTTCATCACGAATACTTTCCGTAAGACAGAGTCCATACCATTCAAAAACTCATTCAAATCCTCAGGCTTGTCGGCCAAGATGACGATGTCATCAGCAAATCTCAGAGTTGAAATTATTTCTCCTTGAATCTTCACTCCCACTTTAAAGCCTTCCTCAATAACACTTATTTTAAAGATATTTCAATTCAAACCCTGATAGTCATCGCCGCGAATACATTCGGATGATTCTCGTTCAACGCACATTGTTTCCGAAATCCCCATTTATTGTCCAATTTTTTTTATTCGTGCTGGTGGACCCTTTCTCCCACGGCACTCGTGGGCCACCTGTGGTCCGCAGACCACTGGTTAAGAACCACTACTCTAATCAATACAACATTTAAAACATTTTAAAGTTTAATACCTAATTGTGTACATGTTTCAGACTGCGAGGAGTCTTTCTTCAGAAGAAAATAAATTATAACATAGTATTAATTGCAGAAATGAATATCCTTACAAATTTTGTTTAAATTTACTTAAAAGTTCATCAACCGGTTTGTTGATTATAAAATATTTAGAAATTGGTGCATCTATGTTGTTATAGACCCGAGTTACGATGTAATGTGGTGAATATGATAGACTACACTTTAAGAGGGATTGAGGTATTGTCTCCTAATGCGAAAACATTATCTTTCTGGCTCATTCCCCTCGTATGTGAGTGAATAATTTCTGAGCACATACACTATATATTCCACTTGCCCTTAATATACAGAGGTGTGAAAATTATTAGAATAATGTAAATTAACACAATTTGTTTTATCTCCTAATTAGGTGCACTATTTCACTTTCATTGCGAGTTTAGTGCATTTCAGTTTCATGTTCTACGAATGATTTAAAGTATTTATTACCTAATTCAAGAATAATTTCAGAACGATTGGGACATTTGTTGGACATTGTGTTATGTTACCTAAAGTGTATGTTTGAACAATAATGATTTCAGAAGTGAGGTTTTAACCCTCCAGTACTCGAGCGGAGTTTTGTCACGCCAGTGCTCGCGCGGGGGTAATAACTTACCCCCATTCTTCCGTGTAATTTATCGTAACGTAAAAATAAAACAATGCTTTTTTCATGATGTTTCTGAATGAGGACCTTATATATTGTACCCATGAGTATAATCTCGATGGAAAATATGCTTCTGCCTCCAGCTAGCTTCAGGACTCGAGGGTGTACCGTCCTCCCACTGAGCAGTTGCATGCTTTGGATTTGAGGCTAAGAGGTATCAACTCTACAATGATAAGGCACAACTCTATTCTAAAACTTTAATTCAGTAAATAAAATCATGGCTTTTAACAAATAAACCAATCCCCATAACCATAAAACAAAAGCAAACAAAAATTACTTTCCACAATCCACCAATATGAACATAATATAATCATAATAAAATCATATCATACCACAAACCTTTACCCTTATGTGAACTTCACAAAGATATTCTAGTGCGCTGATGCACATACAACTTCAGAAACAAACTGTACATTGACACTACTGTCATACAATGTGACTTCTTTAATATCACAACATTACTGATTCATAAAAACCTTCTTAATTTGACAATTATGTGTACCGTGTGTGTTTTGATCTTTCTTTTCCCACCAAATGCTTCACATGCATTAGCCTATTCTGGTGTTGCACAGCAGTCAACGTGCAACTCCATATTTATGTAAGCTACCCCTACTCCACTATTTATTTATATAGTTCCACTGCATGGCGTTTTGTGATTTCATATAAAAACGTTATGTTATTGTTGTGTCGGATGGTATAATCAAACTACCTTGCGCGCGTAGCCTGTGGAATCTGGTAACCAACTTCTGAAAAAGTTGTCAGTGACAGTATAAATGCAACGACTAACCATTCGTTAGATAGCTAAAATCATGAACCATCAGGGTAATCTATAATTATCAATGTGTTCTTAAACCACATGGCTTCATTACTCAACATAACAATATTTCACTTCATGTCATTAACAGGGTCTAAAATCTGTTCCTTTCAACCTTACTTTTACGGTCCGTCTGGCCGTCCCCAGACCCTCTCCTCGAGCGGTCGGTATACAATAGCAGTGGGTTGGGTTTCCACCCTAACTCGACCCCCGCAAATATGTTTGAAGGCTTACTTCCAAAGCATTGTAAGATTTTACAAGACAATACTGTGCTCCCAATGGCACACATATCTCAATGGATTTTAACTGAATATTATGCACGCAGGTAGTGAATGAGCTTTATATTTATTCCTATCACGAGGATAATAACTGGCACCAAACAAGGCCCATTTCAACATGAAGGTACGAGGTTCGTAAAACATTGGTCTAGTAGGCAGCCGGTGTCTTAAATAAATTATGCGGTCAGTCCAAGCTACCGGCATTTGAGGTTCGCTTCAACAAGCCGAATCACTCAACAATAAGTTCTCGGGAAATCATAGAGTGACGAGGTGTCCAAACGTTTGCCTCGCACCTACATGTGATTCCAATCCGGAACATTTCACATCCATCATCAGAGTTAGGGTCCAACACTAAACACTCTGGCACAAAGTATATCTCCGCTATGCTCCCGGCATAGGAGATTTCATACGTAGAATAGACCACCTGGCTCCTTCACCTAATGTTACGACTTCGTCCTATAATATTAAGAGAAATCTATCAATTACTCTATAAGCTTCTCACATAAGCTGCAAATTCAATTCTCTAAAAAGCTCTTCCATTCCTGGCATAATTATATTCCCATTAATACAATATATTCTGATATCAAACTCTTTCTTTAATCCCGTAATGTAATCTTACTGTATAATCTTACTGCTTGGATCAATAAGTCTTGCAATTAGCGTAATTATTTCTTGTTTACAACAATTACCTGAGGCGTTCATTAATACCTTTGATATTCATAATTGTTATTGTATTATTCTCACTGACATAATTTGCCAAAATCATTCCTTATTATTATTATTATATTTCTGACATAATTTGCCAAAATCATTCCTTATTATTATTATTATTATATTTCTGACATAATTTACCAAAATCCGACACAACCAATCATCTCAAAACTCGAACAACAGTGCTCGTAATATTTACATAACTGATTGCCATCTTAAATAATAGTGGTAATGATTAATCCACTTATTGATGCACATTAACATCTCAACTCTATAAAAATCAACACGATAATGATTAAACCTGGAGGGTCTACCTCCTAATCTGATTCTTACTGGCATCTTTACTGAAATCACATAACATGCATTGGCCTATATTCTCTAATTAACCATAATTTATGGGGTACTCACATATCTCAAGGCTTCTCATGGTGGCTTCAACCAATCATATCCTTCCAAGTCGCCTGCCATATGCAGGTTTAACGCGACATTTTCATCTTGAATACACACATTTTATGACACACAACTTCCGTTACCCATGCGGCACTTCGCATTTCTATAAGGAAGCTATTGCTCCCAAACATGTGACACTTTATAACACTTATAAAACCACTACTTCAAAAGATATTTTACATATGCTTTATACACAACACACGTCGCTTTGTACACTTTTCATTGCTTGAAATTCCCTAGCAAAGATATCAAAATTGCAGGTGTCGACGGCATCTCCCGTGCTCCTACCAACTCCTGATTGAAAGTCTGGTTTACCTGCCCTCGGAATTCACCAACAGTTTTTATCCATACTCCTACGGTAAGCTTCCTGCGTCGCATAGATATGCTAACTTCCGTCCTGAGCGTTATTATTTGGTATTCTTAAAACATTACCAAATGCTTCGTAAAGTTTCTCCCAGCGCATTCCAGCGTAATTAGACATGAATGATCAGTCGATATTTGATACATTGCGCTTAACACTGTCCATAACTTTACACAAATTATTATTATTTACAATAGTTCTGCCACTCATCTTACACGGTGCTTCCTAAGTGAACACGCCATTGTTCGTACTGCTGAGTATACCTGCAGCGCGATTATTATTAAATAAAAGCTTATTAAATGCTTCACTCAAATGTAGAACTCTTTGTGCGGGCGTCCTTTCATGCACCGGACCAACATATGTTCCGCCATGACGACTGCCTGCGACTCTCTTGACAAACTGTGACAAACTGGGGTGAGACTGGCTCCAACCGTCTGCAACTAGTGTAAGACTGACTTAAGACTGACTGCAACTAACTTGCTCTGCTAAGGGTCGACCTCCTTATATGAGTTTCACACAAAAATAGAGCGAAATCTTCCCGCGTGATCTCGGCTCCTCTCCCAGCATGATTCTGGTCTCGAAACCATGTTCATTGGGTTCCTTTTTCTTCTCTGATCCCAGAACTATCTGCGTGCTGAAGAATCGCTCGGCCAATTAATTAATATTAATTCCTTTCTCCATAGCGTGGGACGCTATCTCCCGGGGATTCCCTGGCACCATCCTCGAATCCAGCCGCGAACAATGATAGTCCTACGGTCCTTCCGCACTTCCTTAAATATGCGTCAATTTCGCAGATTAAAGGCTCTAAAATTAGCCTCCAGTCTAAAGATTCACCTGTGGGCAAGTCTCATGTCATTTCGTTACTCCAATCACGAGTAATCAATGATTTTCCTTGTGATCTCTCCCCACCATTCTCAAATCAATTCTCCGTCGGGGAAGAACTGGGTCATTATTCAGGCCCTCACCCTCTTCCAGACGACAGAATGAGGTCAGAATGATTGACTTGGCTCCACTGAACACCTCCCACAATTCTGGGCCTATTTGTAAAATGTCCAACTCTGCACTTGCAGTGCTCCAAGCCCCATATAGCCTACACCAAGTAGTCTAATAATACTGTATTCTGCTCAATTTCCCTGCATTATTTTAATAAATAATGTCACTGCAACTGAAATCACACCAGTGATTTAATATACACTTCTCTCTAGGGGTT
Organism: Meconema thalassinum; assembly: GCA_946902985.2. Lineage (NCBI taxonomy): Eukaryota > Metazoa > Arthropoda > Insecta > Orthoptera > Tettigoniidae > Meconema > Meconema thalassinum. The sequence goes on from OX336392.1 coordinate 18,194,805, forward strand.
TTTACAATGAAACTCCCTCCACAGACTTCGGGTTCGTTCCCTGGTGGAACCTTTATACTGAGATCACAGTCTCTGAGAACCACGTTCGATTCCAGTCAGCATAACCTCCTCGGGTTCATATTCCCCTTGCGAAACTTATAGAAGTCAATTGCAAGTGGCTCTCTATAAGTAACCAGCTGACTGTCTATCACTGTCTGTGTTTACATCTGGGGTCCTTCACCTCGTCTGGCTGCGAGTAGGTTAGTACAGCTCCCAATTCCACGCTGCGCTCTTCCTAAGCTGTTCATTCTCCAGGCGGAGGGTCATATTTATGGCCTCAACCTCTCTCGCCGATGCAACCATTTCTTCATAGAATTCTCGCAGACACTGGCATCTTTGTTGTTCGTCCCTTCCACTGGGCAAACTGTCTGCTTCTCGTTCCGTCTTGCCGCTCGAACTTTCAGGTCTGACTGCTTGTCTGACTTCGCTCTCCACGTTGAGTTGGGTGTGCGCTGTTAATACTTCTTCTTGTTCGTCGAATTCTTCTGGCGGATAATAAACCTTTAAATTGGCTACATTCATAACGACCTCGTTTCCAGTTTCTAAATGCTTTAACCTGTATGCATTGTTCTGTAGGTCTCTTATCACCTCGAACGGGCCGTGGTAAGCAAAAATGAACTTCTTATACTTCCGTGCCTCTGGATCTGAACTGGCTGGTTTCCTAATTAAAACTTTCTCTCCGACGAGAAGCGGTCTATGATACCTCTTCGCACGATTTCTTCTCTGACGTCTCTCCGCCTGTGCTTTGAGATATTCGAAGGTTCGTTGGATCCTCAATTCTCGACCTGGCTGTGCGTCTACTGGTAATGGAATAACACCATTCCACGGTCTCTCCGGTCTCTGATCCAAATGTAGAGTCACGGGAACCTGACCTGTCGCCTCATGTACAGTATTATTTATACAGTATTCAATTACTTCTAGGAATTCAATCCAACGCCAATTCGCTTCAGAGCAGTAGATCTTCATGTATTTCTGGATCTCTCTCATTACTCTTTCAACTGGACTTGCCTCAGGATGGCGAATGGTAGATAAAATCTGCCTAATTCCTAGAGTTTCCAGTTCTCGACGAAATTCTGCACTCGTAAAGCAACTTCCGTGGTCCGAGAGAATGTTCTCCGGCTTCCCAAGAATCGGAATAACTCTCTCTTTCAGGCGTTTCAAGACCTGCTTTGAACTTGTCTTTTGTATGGGGCATAATACCACCATTTTCGAAAATACATCCATGGCTACAAAAATGTGTCTATTGCCTCTACGTGCTCTAGGCAATGGTCCAAAGTTGTCTATACTCAATAACTGCTTTGGCTTCTCCGGTAACAACGGGATAGGTCGTTGCCTCATTAGAAAGGGATTTGGCTTTACCCTTTGGCATAGATCACATGTCCTAATAGCATTTCTCACCGTTTCTCTCAACTTGGGCGAAGTAAATGCTTCCTTCAACAGAGCACAAATTTTGTCTATCCCCGGATGTCCAAATGCTCTGTGTGCTAGCCACACCAATCTCCTCTGCAAAGATGCAGGAATCACAATCCTTTGACGTGTATGATCTACATCATCCCACTTGTGTAATATCTGATTATACCATACATAATCTGTTGCCAATGCCTCTGCCTCTCTGTATATTGCAGTTCCCCTTGCTAAGCGTACCTCGAAGTAATCGATCATCATCTTCAACCACGGGTCTTCGCGTTGTAGGTTGGTAAGATTCCTTAAGTCATCCAACGTCTTCTGATCTCGATTCTCAATCTGGACAGCTAGCGCTTCCTCTTCTCTAGGGTAACGGCTTAATATGTCCGGTATTACATTCTCTTTCCCTGGACAGTATTCTATTTCCACATTAAATTGCTGAATATACAGGGACCATCTTGTCAATCTCTGGCTAGACAAGTCTGTTTTTAACAAAAATGTTAAAGCTTTATGGTCTGTTCTGAGGACTATTTGGAAGCCATACACGAGTTTATGCCAAGATTGAAACGCGTACAAAATTGCGAGCAACTCTATCTCTGTGATCGTGTAATTTTTCTCATGGGCTTTCTGCCTCCTACTTATAAAGGCAATAAAAACTTTCTTTTCAGGCTGGTCAACATTTTCCTGGAATAGCATCGCTCCGATCCCAATAAGTGATGCATCCGTCTGTATGATGAACTTCTGGGTATAATCCGGGTATCCCAGCTTCACATATTCCAAAAGCATTTGTTTTGACCTCACGAATGCTTCCTGACATTGCTCCGTCCAATTCCATCTGCCGCCTTTCTTCAATAGGTCCTGCAGGGGTGCTACTGTCGCAGTATAGTTTGGGCAGTGGTTCGAAAAGAATCCATTTACTCCCAAATACTGTCGGACGTGTTTAACTTTCGTGGGTCGAGGGAAATTTCGAATTACCTCCAATTTATCTGGATTAGGCTTCACTCCATTTGCATCAATAACATGCCCTAGGAATTTGACTTCCCTCTGACAGAAGTGCGATTTCTTGATATTAACCTTAAAGTTAGCTTCTCGAAGGTCATCTAGCAACTTCTTCAGGTCTCTCATGTGCTCCTCCAGAGATTCTGATGTGAGTAGAATGTCGTCTACATATCTGATGGTACTCTCTTTCACTTCATCTGATAGATTGCGATCTAACGCTCTTATCAGTGCTGAACCAGCTGTTTTCAACCCAAAAGGTAGCCTTAAAAATGTGTATGTATGTTGATCAAACATAAATCCTGTCAACAGACTAGTTTTCTTCTCTAATTCAAGATGATGGAAACTGGATGTGATGTCCAGATTTGTGAATACGGTTTTCCCTTTGAACTTCCTGAGGATCTCTTTAATAGGTGGCACTTGGTCAAATTCTGGAATAACCTTCAAATTTAAATGTCTCAGGTCCAGGCAGACTCTGACAGTTCCGTCTGTCTTCGGTACAATTACCAATGGACTTAGATAAGGCGTAGGTGTCTTCTCAATAACACCGGCCTCCAACATCTCCTGAATTGCCTCTTTCACTTTAGCATAATGCTTTTCAGCTATAGGGTAGGGTTTCTGCCTAAATGGTGTCCAATCACTGACTTGAAAAGCATAAGTGAAGTTCTTTATACGACCAGGTCTCGAATCAAAGACTTCCTTCTGTTCCAGCAATAACTGCTTTAAATTTTCCTTCTCTTTTAGCCCCATTTTCGCTTCTGCTAGCTTTTCCGAAATGTATTCTTCCAGTTTGGGTTACAAATCTTTCTCCAGGTCTGTGGCAAGTGTTTTCAGCTCTTCTTCTAACTGCTCAATAACTAACACTTCTTCCTCAGCCACCTCTCTGTATGTATGCCATACTTGTTCACTTGACCCTGATTCAATCTCATTGAGTGTGACCTCTAAGCCTTCAGCTTCTTCATTCACATGGAACATAACCCTGTCCTGTGCTAGGTCGATTATCACTCTGTATTCCCTTATAAATTCTGCCCCAATAAGTAGGTTATAAGGCAATTTGTTTACTAACAGAAAACTCTGTGAGAAAATAGAGCCTCCTATCTGTAAATCTAGGAATACCTGATATTTACATATCATCGTTCTGTCTGGAATTACCCCTTTTATCTTGACACTAGAGATCGGTATTTTCAAAATATTCTCTCTCCGGGCTATTTCATCATATAAAGCTTGTGTCATAAGGCTCACTGTTGACCCCGTGTCTAACAGACTTCTTATTTTTAATCCTGCCACTCTTACTATTATAATAGGCAATTCTCTCTTGACCATGACCTGTGATCCTCCTGTATCCTCGATTAGCTCTTCTGGTTTGGCTATCCAATTGATGATGTTAACAGACTTCCATCCCTCAGTCTCGAACTCTTCTAATTTTGGCGTTTTTTTTTCTTCAGCGTCCGTCCCCTTGGAGTTTCTTCTCTCCTGTTCGCTGCGTTGTAGCTCCAAACTCTTAGCTCCATCTCCATATCTGTCTGGCGATGTCCTGTTCTGCATAACTTCTTGCCAGCGGACTTGTTGTTTCTGGGACTCATCTCCCCTCTCCTCGAGGTATCGCAAAGAAGCGTGATATCGTTCTTCTACCTCGTCATCGAAGTTACTTCTTCTTTCTTGGGGTCTTCAATTTCTATTGTTGCCTTCTTGGCCATTGTTACCTCCATTGTTTTGGTACGGTTTGCCCCTGATATTCTGCTTATTCCACGAATTTCGACCTCTTCCTCCTCTATTAGCATTCCCTTTGTACTTTGACTGCCATCTTCTGGGTTCCTGTTCCCATTGCCGTCCATAGGAATCTAATGTTTCAGTGCTCGTAGCTTTGTTGTTCCTTGGGGCTTGCTGTTGGTCAGTCTGCGTGTTGGTCACGTGTACCTGTTCCACGGTTCGACTCTGACGCATCGTATTTGCTGTTGTGAGGTCCAGTTGTCTAAGAACTGTCTCCATTTCTATAGCAGTTTTCGCATTAGCCGAGATTAGTAGTCTTTGGATCTCGTATGGAAGCTGCTTGGCGATAGCAATACATAATTCCAGCTCGCTCGGTTTTTGATCCAGTTCTTTGAAGCGACACATCTGCGATATGAAGAATTCTGCGTACTTCGTTGGGTTGTTGGTACTGTATTTCTTTGCATATAAATCCAACCGTAAATTCTGTTGGGTCGCTGCGTCCCAGTATCTCTTCAAAAATGCCTCCCGAAACTCCTCAACAGTATCGAAAGTGTAGCGGAAGCTGCGAAACCATAATGCACACTCCCCCTCTGTTAATTTCTCTATAGCTCGTAGCCTGCGCTCCTGTGGTATTCGTGCATCATTCAGATATTCAGTCACTTCCTTCAACCAATATTTTGGTGTCATATTACAGTGGCTACCTGAGAATTTCCTTGGTTTTTCTTCGCTTGCCCTGATGACGTTTATCACCTGGGTGTGCATAGCATTTTCATGTGGCGTCGATGCCGCAACTGGTATACCTGGCGTCATATAAGGACTTTCGCCTGGGCCTGTAGCACTCCTTATTATAGGTTGGGTTTCTAAGTCTGCCCACCTTGTTTTCCTCATATCTTCCATGCTGCCTTCACTTGACTTAGGATCTTTCAGAAGTGTTTCCTCCTGTGCGATTATCCTAGTCTCCATTTGATTGTGGCGCATCTCTGCTCTTTCCAGACGAGTAATGACTTCTTTCTCTATTCTTGTAAGCCTATCTCGATTTTCCTCGGCTACTTGAAATATTTTCTTCTTGTCTTCTTTCAGACTTTGTTTGATATGGGAGATTTCATCCTCTACATCTTCCTTAATTTGAGCAAGGGTCTTGTCGCTTGCCTCTGTTTTCTGGCCTTCTCTCACTTCGAGTTCTTCCCTCAATCCTTTGATTTCTTCTCGAATGTGTCCATTGACCTTTGACATTTCCTTCTGGACCTTAACAATTTCACCTCTATTCTCCTCTTGCCTTTTGTTGACTACAACAATGTCATTCTGAACTTGGTCCAGTTCTTGATGAACTTTGCTTATCTGGCCCTTCATGTTTCCTACCAGCTCTTTACTCTCGTTAACGACAGCCTTGATTTCACCTATTTCTTGACATTGACCTAATATATTCTGGTCCTGTTTCTTGAGATCACCGTTAATTGCTCTAGCATAGCTTTTCAATTTCTGGTCCCATTTAGAGTCGTTCTCTAATCTCTGGTCTACCGTTCTCGTAAACTCTGAAAATTGTTTCGCTTGGCGTTCGAGATTCGCCTCATTTTGGATTTGAATATCCTTAATGTCGTTAGATAACGCATCTAACCTACTGTTGGTTTCATCCTGAGCATGCTTACACGCTTGTAAGTTACTCTCAAGTTTGGCTTCTATAGCCTCAAAACGTTTATCTGTTTTAACCTGCATTTCCGATACAATGCTTACAACAGTTTCTGTTACTTCGGTCTTAATTACCTCTTGCATTTGACCTAACTTATCATTCATTTCAACTTTATTAGCATCTAACCGATTATTCAATTCAACCTGGTTGTCATTCATTGCAACCTGATTAGCATCTAAACGATTGCTCAATTCACTCTGGTTATCATCTAACCGAGCGTTTATTCCGTCCTGGAAAGCCTTAGCTTCCAGCCTATTCTGCTCGTTAACAATATCAAAATGCTGTTTCAACCCTGCAATCACCTGCAAAATCTCCTCTGTGCCTGACATTTTCACAATAATACACTTAAATATGCAGGCAGGCTTCCTGGAAAAAATGTGTGGATATGTTTTGAAAAGAAACATTAAACACTGTACACATATTGTAACGTCGTACAAAACCTGATAATATTATGATAAATTGTGGATCTGGTATGTAGCGCTCATACCCTTGGGTAATCCTCTTCTCAATAGAGAGATTCTGCATTACATCAAAAGCCTACTGAACTTAAAAATCACTCAAACACAGTTTGAGGCAAAAAAAAACAATTACTATGGTTATCACCATGAAATACCATAAAAATCTATGGGTTTTCCCTAAATCCCATAAGCTCCACGCAATCTGGGCGCCATGATAATGATAATGTCGTTTGCCCGGTTTGTGCAATGCCAAGATCGCTCATATTGCACTGACGCAGGCGGTTCCATAATGAATTAATACCGCCCCACGTTGCTTGGGCCATGATAATGATAATGTACCGTAGTACTATGCTTATCCCCACAGACGGGCGACATGATAATTAATAAAAGGATTCATTGGAGGTGGTCCACGTTAAGACATCGTAGCAACCCTCCAAGGTCTCGGTTGAACTGTCGAATGCCCCACTTGGGTCTCGCCATGATAATGAATAAGCATACTAGACGTATTGCATTATCAAAATTTATATTGTGCGTATCAGAGCTTAGCTAGATTTAGGTGCGGTCCTCCCCTACTTCATGTTAATCGTTACTTTAATAGAGTCGTGTGCATAGATATAGACCGACTTTAGTTGTACCTATAGCTCAAATCACTGTACAGGACATCATTTTCCATGTACCCATGCGTATAATCTCGATGGAAAATATGCTTCTGCCTCCAGCTAGCTTCAGGACTCGAGGGTGTACCGTCCTCCCACTGAGCAGTTGCATACTTTGGATTTGAGGCTAAGAGGTATCAACTCTACAATGATAAGGCACAACTCTATTCTAAAACTTTAATTCAGTAAATAAAATCATGGCTTTTAACAAATAAACCAATCCCCATAACCATAAAACAAAAGCAAACAAAAATTACTTTCCACAATCCACCAATATGAACATAATATAATCATAATAAATCATATCATACCACAAACCTTTACCCTTATGTGAACTTCACAAAGATATTCTAGTGCGCTGATGCACGTACAACTTCAGAAACAAACTGTACATTGACACTACTGTCATACAATGTGACTTCTTTAATATCACAACATTACTGATTCATAAAAACCTTCTTAATTTGACAATTATGTGTACCGTGTGTGTTTTGATCTTTCTTTTCCCACCAAATGCTTCACATGCATTAGCCTATTCTGGTGTTGCACAGCAGTCAACGTGCAACTCCATATTTATGTAAGCTACCCCTACTCCACTATTTATTTATATAGTTCCACTGCATGGCGTTTTGTGATTTCATATAAAAACGTTATGTTATTGTTGTGTCGGATGGTATAATCAAACTACCTTGCGCGCGTAGCCTGTGGAATCTGGTAACCAACTTCTGAAAAAGTTGTCAGTGACAGTATAAATGCAACGTCTAACCATTCGTTAGATAGCTAAAATCATGAACCATCAGGGTAATCTATAATTATCAATGTGTTCTTAAACCACATGGCTTCATTACTCAACATAACAATATTTCACTTCATGTCATTAACAGGGTCTAAAATCTGTTCCTTTCAACCTTACTTTTACGGTCCGTCTGGCCGTCCCCAGACCCTCTCCTCGAGCGGTCGGTATACAATAGCAGTGGGTTGGGTTTCCACCCTAACTCGACCCCCGCAAATATGTTTGAAGGCTTACTTCCAAAGCATTGTAAGATTTTACAAGACAATACTGTGCTCCCAATGGCACACATATCTCAATGGATTTTAACTGAATATTATGCACGCAGGTAGTGAATGAGCTTTATATTTATTCCTATCACGAGGATAATAACTGGCACCAAACAAGGCCCATTTCAACATGGAGGTACGAGGTTCGTAAAACATTGGTCTAGTAGGCAGCCGGTGTCTTAAATAAATTATGCGGTCAGTCCAAGCTACCGGCATTTGAGGTTCGCTTCAACAAGCCGAATCACTCAACAATAAGTTCTCGGGAAATCATAGAGTGACGAGGTGTCCAAACGTTTGCCTCGCACCTAAATGTGATTCCAATCCGGAACATTTCACATCCATCATCAGAGTTAGGGTCCAACACTAAACACTCTGGCACAAAGTATATCTCCGCTATGCCCCCGGCATAGGAGATTTCATACGTAGAATAGACCACCTGGCTCCTTCACCTAATGTTACGACTTCGTCCTATAATATTAAGAGAAATCTATCAATTACTCTATAAGCTTCTCACATAAGCTGCAAATTCAATTCACTAAAAGCTCTTCCATTCCTGGCATAATTATATTCCCATTAATACAATATATTCTGATATCAAACTCTTTCTTTAATCCCGTAATGTAATCTTACTGTATAATCTTACTGCTTGGATCAATAAGTCTTGCAATTAGCGTAATTATTTCTTGTTTACAACAATTACCTGAGGCGTTCATTAATACCTTTGATATTCATAATTGTTATTGTATTATTCTCACTGACATAATTTGCCAAAATCATTCCTTATTATTATTATTATATTTCTGGCATAATTTGCCAAAATCATTCCTTATTATTATTATTATATTTCTGACATAATTTACCAAAATCCGACACAACCAATCATCTCAAAACTCGAACAACAGTGCTCGTAACATTTACATAACTGATTGCCATCTTAAATAATAGTGGTGATGATTAATCCACTTATTGATGCACATTAACATCTCAACTCTATAAAAATCAACACGATAATGATTAAACCTGGAGGGTCTACCTCCTAATCTGATTCTTACTGGCATCTTTACTGAAATCACATAACATGCATTGGCCTATATTCTCTAATTAACCATAATTTGTGGGGTACTCACATATCTCAAGGATTCTCATGGTGGCTTCAACCAATCATATCCTTCCAAGTCGCCTGCCATATGCAGGTTTAACGCGACATTTTCATCTTGAATACACACATTTTATGACACACAACTTCCGTTACCCATGCGGCACTTCGCATTTCTATAAGGAAGCTATTGCTCCCAAACATGTGACACTTTATAACACTTATAAAACCACTACTTCAAAAGATATTTTACATATGCTTTATACACAACACACGTCGCTTTGTACACTTTTCATTGCTTGAAATTCCCTAGCAAAGATATCAAAATTGCAGGTGTCGACGGCATCTCCCGTGCTCCTATCAACTCCTGATTGAAAGTCTGGTTTACCTGCCCTCGGAATTCACCAACAGTTTTTATCCATACTCCTACGGTAAGCTTCCTGCGTCGCATAGATATGCTAACTTCCGTCCTGAGCGTTATTATTTGGTATTCTTAAAACATTACCAAATGCTTCGTAAAGTTTCTCCCAGCGCATTCCAGCGTAATTAGACATGAATGATCAGTCGATATTTGATACATTGCGCTTAACACTGTCCATAACTTTACACAAATTATTATTATTTACAATAGTTCTGCCACTCATCTTACACGGTGCTTCCTAAGTGAACACGCCATTGTTCGTACTGCTGAGTATACCTGCAGCGCGATTATTATTAAATAAAAGCTTATTAAATGCTTCACTCAAATGTAGAACTCTTTGTGCGGGCGTCCTTTCATGCACCGGACCAACATATGTTCCGCCGTGACGACTGCCTGCGACTCTCTTGACAAACTGTGACAAACTGGGGTGAGACTGGCTCCAACCGTCTGCAACTAGTGTAAGACTGACTTAAGACTGACTGTAACTAACTTGCTCTGCTAATGGTCGACCTCCTTATGTGAGTTTCACACAAAAATAGAGCGAAATCTTCCCGCGTGATCTCGGCTCCTCTCCCAGCATGATTCTGGTCTCGAAACCATGTTCATTGGGTTCCGTTTTCTTCTCTGATCCCAGAACTATCTGCGTGCTGAAGAATCGCTCGGCCATCCCGGGGATTCCCTGGCACCATCCTCGAATCCAGCCGCGAACAATGATAGTTCTACGGTCCTTCTGCACTTCCTTAAATATGCGTCAATTTCGCAGATTAAAGGCTCTAAAATTAGCCTCCAGTCTAAAGATTCACCTGTGGGCAAGTCTCATGTCATTTCGTTACTCCAATCACGAGTAATCAATGATTTTCCTTGTGATCTCTCCCCACCATTCTCAAATCAATTCTCCGTCGGGGAAGAACTGGGTCATTATTCAGGCCCTCACCCTCTTCCAGACGACAGAATGAGGTCAGAATGATTGACTTGGCTCCACTGAACACCTCCCACAATTCTGGGCCTATTTGTAAAATGTCCAACTCTGCACTTGAAGTGCTCCAAGCCCCATATAGCCTACACCAAGTAGTCTAATAATACTGTATTCTGCTCAATTTCCCTGCATTATTTTAATAAATAATGTCACTGCAACTGAAATCACACCAGTGATTTAATATACACTTCTCTCTAGGGGTTTTTACAATGAAACTCCCTCCACAGACTTCGGTTTCTTTCCCTGGTGGAACCTTTATACTGAGATCACAGTCTCTGAGAACCACGTTCGATTCCAGTCAGCATAATCTCCTCGGGTTCAATATAAAGAAAACAATAGAAATATCTAATTTTATTGCCATTAATATTACATACAGAAAATTAATTATACTAGGCTACATAACTTCAAAGCAGAGAAAGCGCATCCATATTAACGTTTGAGTTTATGCAGTCGTAAAAGGTTGAACTACTCTATTAAGGTAAGAAAGACCTGCCTATCTCGCCCATGTTAAATCTTCAAATTTGTGGTACACTTTACTCAAAATCTGTTTGGGTTAGCCAATTGAAACTTTCAGGGATTACTGTTTGGATCATTACCTGCAATAATAAGAAGGATTATTGACAAAAACGAAATAGTTTTGCCAATAAGAATTTTGTTTAAGGTACCGGTACTAAATTTCAATCCAAAATTATGTCGAAAAATATTTATATTTCATTTTGTATATTATTTAAAGGGATATCCCTTCTTATTACTGTCCATTAGGATGATGTTGATACATTTAAAAAAATATCGACCTATCTTGATTAGTAGGGTTCGGATGCAGACCTAAAGAAGTACAAAATATGCAAGCAAATATGCCCTAAAAACTAACTCAATATGACCTAAAAACTATGAAATATGACATGATTTTTTGGGATAGGTAGAGTATCACTAACATACAGTAAACGTCTTAAGTGCCAAAACGTGATCAGCGATAATACACCATACAAACTGACAGAGAGCTGCAGTACATTAACATTTCAACATTCATTCAGTATCATATCCTTGAGATGCAGTTCTTGCTCGGTTTTCCTAAAAGACATAACATGGCATTTCCTTTGTTTGCTAATTGCTTCTGAGCTAAATATATCTACTGGAGTGACATCCTATTGAAAGGCGGTAGCACACTATCGTCATGTTCCGTGACCTTATGCGTTCTGTGTCGCAATCTAGCTTGTCCAGAAAGATGTGCTAAAAGACGTCCGTAGAGGAGCGCCTTCTTGGAATCAGGACTTCTAAACCTGCTATCTGCCTGCTCTGGGAAAAGAAAGAAAAATATACTGTATCTACTACACTATTCGGAAATCCTGTGTTTGAAATTCGACGCAGATAACACGTACCTTGTTAACGACGCCTCAATTTAAATAAAAATGCGGAAATTATAACAAAATATGACCAAAACAATACAAATGGCCGAAATATGCATTCATAGGCAACAACAAATTGCTTTAAACGTTGTCAGGGACCCGTCATTCAAACTTATTTTTCAGATTTCGGGTAAAATGAGCTTAGGAAAAAATATGACTTTTTATTAACATCCGAACCTTATTGATTAGTGTTCTTAAAATGGTACTGCCCCCGTAAATTGAATTATATTGAGACCACGGTGGCTATATTGGCAAATATGAAGAAAGTTATGGCTGTTATAGTTGTGACGTGGATATTCATGACGTAAGCACGGATGACGCAGACTTCATGCAAGTAGGCTGCTTGAACTGAGATTCTTGGTGACGTCATGAGTTTGTTCGAGAAAGATCTGAGATTTACGACGCAGTCGCAGGAAACATGGAATTGTGCTGAGGAAGAAGTTACGCGATTGGAGAAAAGGCTCGAACCAATGAATGATAGTTTGGAGGGAGACGGAGATTACTGAAACTACGATATTTAATTACTTATGGAATGCAGAATTGTGGAAATCCATTTTCAATTATGGCATTGATTGGGAATTTTGAAGAAATTAATTTTGAGTTTTTGAAATTTGAAAATCCGTCAAGTATTGCCAAAGTTAGAACTTCTAGCGATGACGGAGGAACAAGCTATGGAAGGGATGGATACGCCCCTTAAGAAGTTGATAAAAGGCCTTGCACAGCAGTGAGAAGCTCTCATATCTCATAGATATCTCATGTGTCTCATATTTCTGATGTCTTATGGTCGTTTTTCTGATTTGGTCAGACTTCGAGTGAATACAGTAAAGCAAGTCGTCTTTAGCGTGCGTGGTAAAGCCCACCGCATCGAACGAGCACGGAGCAGTGCAGCAGTACCATTTTACGGTGATTGAAACTAGGCGAAGTTGAAACGCACACATTAACGAGTCTACAAGTATATACATCAACAGTTAGCTATTGCCTGTAAGCTAATTCTATTGTGCATAACAGTATTAAAGTGTGTAGTAAAGTTGAACATTTTCACGATTATAATTTGGAAGATGTTGGCATTTTAAGACGGCAGACAAAAGTGATTTTCTCGCCAGCTGAGAAGCACTTTTATAACACCACATTCTACGCTACGGCTGACACTGGTATTGCAACCGTGATACTACATATTGCATTTGGCCATACAACGCTACGTTCTACAATGCAACAATATAATATGGCAGTTCTTTCAACTATTATAACGGAAATGGAGATGGAAGGCTAAGGACTTTAATGCAATTGGGACATATATCAATGGAGTGAAATAGCAGCATGGAACTTCGTTAATCGCCATTCTACAAAAGCGAGCATGTAGTGAACATCCATCTACACTCATGCATCGTGGTCCAACGCCGAATTATATCAAATGGCAGTGGAAATATCTTCATACTCTACAAATATGAACATTTCTGCGGAAATTATTGCAATAAACTTCATGGCGAATTTCTACCAGAACTTCAGGGAACTATCAAGAGAGGCCAGAGTGGACCCGGCTCACAAAGAAGAGTTTTGCCAGAAGGATGTCTATCGTCTACACGGAGCAGTGCAATTTCCGGAGGAGGAAGCAGTTCGATTCTCCGAGGGCACTGGTTCCAGGTTCGAGGACGGAGCACATCTTTACGCTGGTAAAATGGAACCATCAGCAGTCTTCTTTGGAAATTTTCCTCTAGAACTTCAATCAACAGATAAGGTAGTCGTGAACGTTTCTTGTTTTATTTGAGCCATTTAGCGATGTCTGAGCAACAATTTTCCCCATATTTTTGTCCCATATATTTTTGCCCCATATTCTTGCTTGATATTTTTGTACTCAGTACACTTCGATGAGTTATGCCTTTTTCGACGAATTATTGAGACATTATTATGTCATTGGCATAGTTAAATAATTTTGGATCAGTTGAGACTGATAATATATTTTTCAGTAAATTGCATATTTTTGTAGTCACGATTTGACTGTAAAGTTAACGATTTTCTTTGGCAGATTGGAATTCAGACAGCGTGTCATTTTATTAATGTAATTCTATTCAGTAAAATTACTTTGACCAATTTTCTGTCATCATCAAGAAAGAAGAATAATTAAAAGATTTTAGAGCGTTAAAATCTATTACTGTATCGACGATCTTGGAAATACTAGTCGTTTTATGAACATGATTGCAACATAGACATTTATCGTCAGTTCTAATTACCGTTGCATTACAGACAATTTTATGAAATAGGAACTTTGACTACGAATTATTGAATACACTATAGTAATGAACATTTGATAGGAGTTTTTCTCAATTCTAGATTGGAACAATAATGTTTGCATTCCACAGTCTAATTGGATTCTATTCGACTATTATGCAGTTTAGATGAACTTTGATTAAAGATAGTATTTTTATACTGCGTTACTTTGAAGATATTAATCTCAATTTTGATAGACCAGGGAGGCGTGTATAATCGTATTTGCTATTAAATTTATTTGTGATTGGCAAATTTTTACTTCATATCGATTCATGAATGAAACCCACGAAGGTTAAAAATAATAACAGTTTTGAAACAATTAATGAATATAAGAATTTTTAAAGAGGAACTATGGATGTATAATCGTTAGTTCAGTGGACGTGTAAAAGTCGCTGATGAATAATGCCCTTGAATAAGTGAAGGAGATTCCCACAGTAATTAATGATGTTGAAGAATTTGTAAGTGGAGGTTTTTGTATGTATTGTGGAAGATTTTTATGCCATATATAGTGAGATATATGATGAATTCTGGGCCTATTTTTATGCAATTTTGTGCGTTTGAGCGAAGTATTTTTCCGCTGAGTGGATTGTCCAGGTCCTTTGAAAATTAATCATGAGAAGTTACTGTTATAATTAACAAGAGTGTTAAATAATTTGAGATAACGATTTTGAATGGAGGTTACCGTCACAAATAATAATAATTATTAAAACTTATTAAACCTGAATCTAACATTTAAATATAACTAACCTTCATTGGTCGATTATATTACCACGATTTAAGTAATTATCAACCGGATAGACGTGTGGTTTAATGTATTTCTAAAATTAATAATATAAATATTGTAAATAAATATGTAAATATCTTAATAATTGGAAATGAAAGGGATTAATAGAGGCGTGTATAAATTATTCAATTGTCATTTGACAATATTATAAACAATTAATAATGTTATAAATAATTAAGGAGTATTTGTTATAAACATTAATTATTTTGTTATTATTCTCTAAACAACGCTAATTAAACAATTGGATTATATAATTAAACAAGTTTTGGGATTATTAGAGTAATCCAGTGATATTTGAATGGAGCATTTAAAAGATTTGCGTGATAATATTTGAGTTGAGTTGAGGATATTTAAAGTGTTTTGGGAAGGAGCTAGGCTCTGATGTAACTAGCAGATGCTAACGTTGGCTGGACAGGTGGGTCCACTTGACGATGCAAGCATGCGACATGGTGCAGCTGGCCAGACAACTGGTTGTTAGAGGCCAAGGTCGCCTACATAGCAGCCTTGCGGTTATAAATAAAAGTGTGATGTTTATTAAAAGGAAAACAATTGCTATATGTCTCGTCCCAACTCCCTTATCCATTCCAAGTGTATTATTATTATTACGTTCTTTTGAGCTAGAAAGCTGAAATTTTGTATGCAAAGTTTACAAGTCCTACAGGAGGACATGATTACATTGACAATGGCTTCTGATTGCCACGTTTATTTTGTTGTTCAATTTTTGTTATATTATTCCTTTTTGTGAAATAAATTATTGTACAGTTTAAAGTTTCTTGTTTCTGTTTTGGTTCATTTTGAATATCATGGTGGAGGTTATTGTGAGGGCATACTTTTAAGTGATCCAGTTGGCAACCCATACCCGAGATTAATTTGAATAGGTAAGTAAAGGTAAGTATGAACCCCCGTATATTTTAGTGTGTTCCACAATAATTTCTTGTTAACTGCTGTGCTCTAATCTCGATAGTATCTGTCAGTGCCATTTTCATTGATGTAGCTGTGCCGGTGCGATTGATTATTGGCAATCCGATTGAGGGTGCGGATATCTGACAGCCTACTATCCGGATTATCGGGGACAGTACCAAAGTAGTGAAAAATGTTAAACTGAGAAAAATGAGGTTGAAGTTTTTCATTTCATTTTGTTACCTCTGACAATTCTTAGAACTTTCCTGCCCCATAACTTGCATAATTTCGTCCATCACTGGTTATTTTGATTCTCCTACTTCCTTTAACTTTTAAATAAATAAATAAATAAATAAATAAATGAACAAATAAATAAGTAAATACAAAAAATATAAATAAATAAAAAATAAAGAAATTCGTATTTCAACTTATCTGTTTGCAAATAAGTGGACTTGTTCCCCTCTTCAAATCAACGATTCAATTATTAATAATTGGGGCAGATTACCTCGCTGTTCCGCCCCTTGAACAATATTTCTTCAATAGGTAAGTGCATAATCACAGTGATGACGATGTTCAGTAACCGCTAGTAACATAAAACAATGCAGGGAGTTGTCATTGTTACCAACACAAAGTCTGCGCTCAACAGAGCAGACAGGAAGTGAGATCAGAAATCTATCTATAATAGTTCAGAAGTTATACTCATAAATATAAATCTTTGTGATAGTGGGCGTTGTCATCCATGGTGCAGCATAGTCATTTATATCTTATAAAATTACGATTTTTCATATTTTTTCGACTTTTTTGACAAATTCCTGTTCTCTACATTGTATATAACTAAAAACACAAAAAATAATAATTTTTCAATTTTTTCGCCCCTAGACGGGTCTTTCTTACCTTAAAGTCAATCACACCCTTTTCGCTGCTGAATTGTTACAGTGTTAGCGCACCCTCTGTGCTGGATTCTTTTAGGCAACCACTTTCACACAGAAATTCACCAATTTGAACATAAAATACAAGTGGTAACTGAAAATAATTTAAAGTAATTTACTCACCAGTGTGTTCATAAAGTATTGGCCACGGTTGATGTTTGGGATCCAGGGTTCGATTCCACATGAGTTGGTGAAATTTTGTCCAGTAGAAAAAAAATGTAATTTACACCGTAGACTATGCTCACTAAATGCACGCACTATATACATCCCATACACACACACTTCCCAACAGATACATTAAATTAAACACACGATATCACTAAATAAACACCCGAATCCAATATTACCTCAAACAGAAATATCTAAAATAATTCTAACACATACATTATCCTATACCTAAACTTTCGCGAAAAAAAAAAAAGCCTGCCTTCAACTAAATAGGCTATACAATTTATCTATACTAATAATTGAACACTAAATATGTGCAACGATAAAGTTTACGCTTCTAAACATTCTAATAATTGGTATCAAGCCATTTCCTGAGCCAGGAATGTTGACTGGGTGGCTTAGCGTCAACAGTCTGTTTATGAAACTTGTTTGTTTCGTCCGCTACCTTTGTCAACACCTCTTCATTGACAAATAACTAGAAATAATCTATTTCGTGGGATTCAGGGGTCAAATTAGTATTTGACATACCTGGGTTTGGCACTTGGAATGCATGCACGTTTGGCGCGAACTCGTCCTTGGACCACGTGGGTAGGCCTAGGTCAGGTTCATTTCTTCCCCTCTCTATCGGAATAACTTCAACATTATCACTATCACTATCACTTCCAAACAGTTCCCTAATATCCCCATCGTCACTTCCGACACTATCTAAATCCACATCAGACTCAATCTCCTCTAAAAGCGTAAGAATTTGCTCCGGACGCATAATGCGCGCGCTAGATGCAGCCATTACTCATACACGATGTTTATAACTGTGTGACGAAAGAAAAACATTTTTCCCGCAACGTTACAAGTGTGTATTTAAGGAACTAAGTGGTTGAAAATGTAGCTAACAGATGGCGTAAGAATACACGACATTTACAAAGCATATCGAGTATACTCGATCGCCGCACTGATGGCACAAAGTTCTGATCGAGTATACTCGATCGCAGCACTGACGGACCGCTTGAGGCAGATCGAGTATACTCGACCGCAGCAGTGAAGCGGTTAAAGTCAATCACACTTCATTTCCGTCTAAACTCTAACGCTTAGTCTGTTTTCCTCAATTTTGGTTTTCTGGTTGAGACATCCCTCGCACACGGTACTGAAATGGTCGTAGCAGACGTACTTTTCACACAGCACACAATAGTTTCTGTTTTTTCTGTCCCGATTTCTGGGACATGCCGCACATCTTCCAAATGATCCTGGTATTTTTCTCTTCAAGTATGGAGTCTGAGAGCCCAGAGGAATTTCTTCTCGATCCTTTGAACTCATTCGCAAGGCTTTCTATCAGATATTGCAAAACAAACTTGTTTGTGTCGCTCTGCTATCCGAGGCTTCAACAATTCGTGGCGTATTAGTTCCTGGTCCTTCCTAAAATTCCCGGCTATATCTCGACTCATATTAATCGGTTACACTTGCAACCGTACATTCCTATTCTGGGGTGTGGTAGTATTTGATTACCCTGAGGGACACATTTCCTACAAATATAACCAACCTTTATTATATTCTCTTCACAATTCTTTCATATCGTCTCATGTATAACCAATAACCAAATCTCCAACACTAAATCTACTAGTATGGACTCCTCACAAGAATAGTCATAGATAACTAATAAAAACCAAAGATATATAAAACAAGTAGTTCCATGAAGAACTAAAGAGCCTATTTTCATATATCCTGCTCATGTTAATCGCCTCTATCAACATACACAATTATAGTTTAATTGCTGTAACAGATTCGTAGATATTGAGAACCATCTAAATATTTCAGATGGTCACCAGGTTGGATTTTTATTTTATTTTTGTACTATTACATTAAGATTATTGTGTACGGGTGGTATTCAAACTTAAATCGCATGATTAGAACACAAGAAGTAAAAATGAGATTTTAAAATTACGCACAGCAGACATCTTGTGATTATGCCAACAATTAAAATAAATTAGATGCCAGTGGATACACATTTGTATAAGCATTTAACGTTCAACGTTTCACGGCACTCGGATAGTTAATTCGCGAGAAACGTCCATTTAAATATTTAAATATTTATACTTCGCGTCGCCGCCATGTTGGATTTGTACTCACCAGGTTACTGAAAGTCCTATAGCTGAACATATGTTCATAGTCTCTATGAACATAAAAAAAATCAGTTTAGTTGCTGTAAAAGATTCATAGATATTGAGTACCGTCTAAATATTTCGGAGGCTCGCCATTTAGGATTGTTATATGTATAGGCCATAGAGTTATGTACCATTCAAGGACAATTATTGCCTAGGTTCATTATTCAAACTTTCACTTCGATCGCATGATTACGACACAAGAAATAAAAACTTAATTTTAAAATTTCGCACAGCCGCCATCTTGAGGTTATGTAAACAATTGAATTAAATTAGATGGCAGTGCATTACAATCTGCAAAATCATTTACTGTATCACATTTCACTGCGATCAGAGAGTTAAATCACGAGAAAAGTCTATTAAAATAATTCAAATTCGCTTAGTCGCCATGTTCGTTTTGTACTTTACAGGTTTATGAAATATACATAGGTAAACTTGTATCAGTACCCTTTATCACAGTACAAAATTGCAGGTTGATATCTGTAATAGTTTCGGAGATATAGAATGTCAGTGAAACATTTCGCACAGCCGCCACCTTGAGGTTATGTAAACAATTGAACTAAATTAGACTCCAGTGCATTACAATGTGTATAAACATTTGCTGTACGAAGTTTCATTACGTTTGGATAGTTAAATCGCGAGAAAAGTCTACTTAAAGTCTCAACTTCGTGTGACCGCCATGTTGGTTTTGTAGTCACCAGGTTTTTGAAAGTCTCAGGTGAACTTCTAGTAGTGCCCTTTATCACCGTACACAATTTCAGGGCGATATCGGTAATAGTTTCGGAGATATTGAATGCTAGTGAAATATTTCGCACAGCCGCCATGTTGGATTGGTGAGACGTAACAAAATTTGAAGGGCACGGTCGAGGTCGCCGGGAATAGTGCTATGAACTTACCGAGTTTCATTGAAATTGCTCCAGCCGTTTAGATTTTATTAGGGGGGGGGGCACACACACACCTCTCACACACACATACACACGCACACACACACACACGGACAAAAGGTGATCTCATAAGCCTATTTTTTTCAAAATTGAAAATAGGCTAAAAACAGCATCGTAATTGGAAATATAAAATACAGATGTGTCACTCAATTTAGCATGGCCCTCTTCTCCTTGACTGGTTCACCATTGCAAGGAATCTCTAAGCTTTACGCTGAGGCACTGCCATCGTAATGTACAGGCCGTAAGGCTCCTACTGTGACGTCACGCCTAGGGTCGTTATAGTCGCAGCAGCAGTCAGATAGCTCCCATCACACGCAGTCTCTTCAAACCTAATATAAATTACGTTCCTGCTTCAAGACGTAGAAAAATAGCAATGCTATTTAGGGCTGATTGGTACTTCCATCCGTTACCACTACATACGCCTAATTATCGCTCCGCTTGTTCGAACCCGGCCGCTGTGGCTGGCATTTTGAGAGTGAACAAAATGGTACATTGCCGGTACATTTACTAGGACGTTGAAACACACAAACAGGGCTAAATTGCAGTATTTTGATGTCGAGAATAAGATCTATTCTTGGCCATTTTCTCGTTGTTCACCGCTTTGGAAAGGTTTATGGTAGATGCCTGAGAAAACCCCACATCACTCTTGGCTATTCAACAGATCACGTCCTAAACTGCTCGTGGATGGCAAAGCACAATGTAACCTATCTCTAACTGTAATCAATGCTCAGGCCACCCTCAAGGTGACTTAAACAGGGCCTATCCTAACAGCACTTATTTTCTATGACTCATTCTAACTTGTTCCTTGCATCAGGAATTTACAATGGGTTGTAATTTTGAAATCAGGTATCAATAACCTACAGTACATACACCAGGTGCTAACAATCCCATTAATGTACATACAGTAGCCTACACAAATGCTGCCACGAAAACATTACCATATTCACTTGAGCTTGATCGAGAGACCATTCTCACAAATAATGTAACTTGGACTGACTTCAGTAGATACTGAATACTGCATATCGCTTCTCTGATTTACATACGGTAAGTAACTTAACCTCAGCATTATCATATTAGAAATGTTTCCAGTCCTAGCATAGGCTGAAATTTGGGAACTTCTTACAATAATTGAAACCATATTAACTAACAACCTACCATCAAGGCGATTAGCTCTTCTCTCCCGAAGAATGGTATCTTACTGAACCCTTTACCCTATGTTGGTTAAATGATTCTACTTTTTATTTCTTCAATTAATAAATATTTCAACCAGCATCATGAAAGTAGCCAGACAGCGATGAGGAAATTTCAAGCATTTGTTGGAGACAGTAGGGACATACCTGCGACAGTTTAACAAAAGGCTAAATACTTGAGCTAAGAAAAGAAATAGCATAGCTATGTATCACAGGGACAGGTGTGGCTACCTCAATTTTAGAAGCGACGCGCGGTGAGACATGGTTCTGGTATGTTCATTGTGATATTCGCGCCTAGAAGAAATATGATGCAGTAACGTGAATGGCTGATGAAGAAAATAGACACTCCCAAGACGCCAAGATCTACTAGAAACCGCCAAATTATTAGAAATGGAGAACCAATGAGAAGAGAATGCCTACTTGCGCGCCAACTCCGGCTGGGGTACGCGGTGGCTAGTATTCACGCGGGAAATCGCCTAGACAAAATCTCTAAGATCGATTCTAGGATTAATGGGCATATTCTTGACCTGTGCAATATTACGAGTTCAGTGATATTTATTTCATTCCTGTATCACAATTATTTCGAGAAATTTTTACATAAAATCCCCCTCCATCTAGACCCAAGGGCCAGTTCATTTATAAGTGTGTCGAAGAGCCAAGACATTATTACTATTCTGTGCGTCTACGGACGTAGACTTATTATTATTCTGTTCGTCTGAGGACGTAGACTTTATTCTGTGTGTCGAGGACACAAGAGATAGACTTTTATTTTGGTGTGTCGAGGACACAAGATATTCATTGTAAAGTGTTAAATTCAGTGATAGATAGTCATAGTACTATAGTTATAGGGGCAGTATCGTCGATAATTCGCCAACGAACAGTGACAGGGAATTTAGTACCTGAACAAGCGAATTTAGTAGTCAGACATAAAGTGTATAATAACCTAATTTTTGTATCAGCGCAAGGATGACATCGATGAATGCAGAGGAAGTTTGGAATTCTCAACACTCCGTCCAGATGGCTGATATGAGATAAAGAACCATCCAGTTGGGGAATGGCGTCTGATGTTCTTTGACGGGTGACTACAAAAAGAGATGAGTACAAAATAATATTATTTATTATTTGTTAAATTAACTTATGGTTTATGGGACATAATTTTGTAAATACTTTGCTTGTGTGATTAATGTAGTATATTTAGTTTTGATCTGACACACTTTTGTTTGGAAGCAGCTCGCACAATTGTAGTTGATGGAAGGTTCTTTTCTTTGTGTTGTGTTAACTAACGTAGCTATGTGAACGGCCGTGTTCGCCTATGTTACGAAGTGCGGTTAAAAACGTCTCTCGGAGATATGTCGTGTTTCAGAAGTAGGACTGAATTAATATAATTATATAGTAGATTGGAGGGTAATTAAAATTTGGTTGAGATTTATTATTGATCAGATTCAGTGTGATTATTGCCTTTGGAGCAATGTAATTTGTGACGAAGAGTATTCAGCTCTATCGTAAGTTTTAAATATTGTGTTAAATGTTTGCGAGCTCTAATTCAGCAGACCCGTGTGAAAGGCGTTATGTCAGTCCCAGATGTGTGTATTGTGAGTATATTTTTGTGGTATTACAAGCGGGAATTTCAGCAGAGACTGATTTCTGTCAGCTTGGTACCAGATTCATATTGTATCCTTGCGAGGACAATTATGGATATGTGATTATTGTCTGACCATATGTTGAGTTGGAGGAGATGTTTGTTGCTGTTGATTCCTTGAGATAACAGTTCAGCTGGTCGGCTATTTATATACACTGGAAGGGGGACATGACTGGTATTGAGGAAAGGGTGAGTTGTTGTCACAAGGGCTGGCTGAGTTTCGCAAGCAAGCTCATTAGTGGAGTGCACGTCTGGCTCCCAATTTACTTGAAAATAAATATAAATGTGAGAAACTGATCAATGGTAAAATTGTTTAAATAAATGGGAGTTGCCTACGAAACACGATAACCTTCGAAGCGTTTCATTAACATGCAAGTTTTGTTAATATAAAGTAATCTTAACCACTCAGGTTGTTTGTTGTTGTTGGTTTATTCTATGTTTATTTTCCATGTCAGTGACCCGTGAGTCACGTGCGGCGCTGTGTTTCCTTGTTGTTGAGTATCTGGCCATTGTGGCAGCTCATTTGGTTAAGTGTGTCACCACACTAATAAGGGTCTCAGAGAGATGCCTGTAAATAGTAGAGTTGTAATATGTGTGTCAGAGTTAGATTTGAGGATTTTTATTAATGTTATGCCCATATCCATAAACGTTGATTTACGAGATGATTGTTCGTGAGCACCGTGGCTGTTAACCCGTTGTGAACGAACGATCATCCAAGTACTCATTTCTCGTAGATAGTCATCACGCGAACATAAATTCATATGCAAGGTAGTGGAACTTGGATCCACATTTTATTAGAAAAGGGGAGATCCATCTGACTCCTCAAAGTGATAAATATTCCTGTCAGGGGAAAATTCAGGGAGGATTTTTTTATTATTGTTTGTTTTATTCTTTTATGCACAAATTAGTTATTAAATCTTGTTATTATCTTACGTTTTGTCTCCTTTCTTTCTTAATTATAGTTTTCATCCTATAACCCTTGCCTCAGAAAAGCACGTTGTTTGGCGGACGTAAACACCACACTATGAACTGAACGCGACCCCTTGATCTAAGATTCTTGCATAAAACACTGCTATTCTGAAGGGTTCATAGGTGAAAACTGGCGCGTCCAACGGTGGGGCTATTCACTGTGGTGTAACGGGGAGATTACACATGTCAATAGTGGCGTATTTGAGTAAAACTGGCATGCCGCAAGTGCAGGCAGATATGACAGTATTTAATCACCGGGAAGTGATATTTTATTAAAAGTAGTTGAGGCGAAGTGGATACCGCCAAATGTGTGAAAGATAAATTAAAATCAGGAGTTTGCAATGTAAAATACGGTTCACGTTGTTGTCTTTTAAATTAAAGTAAAATTAAGATGTGATACCGGGCGCCCAATGATAAAGTTAAAACTAGATTTCTTTAGAAAGTCAAACTCATGGAAATATTAGGAGGCTGTAGCCTAAAATGACAATTAATACTTTGTTAATTAGTCAGTGTTAATATCAGATCAGGATAACTGTTTAATGACTAAATATGTGCTTGGGTTTAAAATTAAATTGAGTAAAACTAGAACTACTCAGAGATGCAATCAACTAATGGGATTAAAGGTAAAAATAAATGAACTGAGTAGGATAAAGAAATTAAATGTGCATTGGATTTATGTGCGTGTCAAAGGGCATTGGCGTATGCCATTTCCCATATGTCTCATATATATTATAAAACATGGCAACGGTGGCGCAGATCCAGGAGATCATTGAAAGTGCAGCGAGGAGAACGCAGGAATTGTTGGATACTAAATTAGCAGAACAAAGTGAATCGCTGAACACGAAGTTATCTGAACAAATAAACACTAGTATGTTAGAACAAAGTGAATCGCTAAATACTAAACTGTTAGAGCAAAGTGAATCATTGCGGACACAATTAAACAATAGTAGGCTAGAACAGAGTCAATCTATAAACAAATTATCTGAGCAGAGTGAATCGCTAAGTACTAAACTGTCAGAACAATGTGAATCGCTAAATGCTAAACTGTTAGAACAAAGTGAATCATTGCGGACACAGTTAAATAACAGTAGAATTGAGCAAAATGAATATCAGGCGGAACAAGCTAGGTTATTAAAGAGTGAAATTAATGACACTATAAATTCACAGTTAGAGGCGCAAAATAATAAAAACGCGAACCAATTAGCTTCGTTAACCGCAGAGATGAAAGAGCACACAAACCAACAGATGATATTACTGGCCCTTGATGTAAGCAAAAATAATGAGAAACAATTAGAGCAGATTGAAAAAATGGAGAGTATTTTTGATAAAAAACTTAGTATTCTCGATGAAACGGTGTTAGCTAAATTAGAGCAGATTGAAATAGCATGCACAATGAATACAAGCGAGGTCAAAATAGCTCAGGATAAGTTGGAAGGACGATTCAAGGAGATGGAGAAAAGTGGCAGGGTCATTCAACGACAAATATCAGCAGTAGATGAGAACATATCAGGCATAATTAAAGATATGGACCGTCTCGAGATAAAATCAGCGGAACAGTGGAAAAGCCTAGAAACGGAACAAGAACAATTTAAGAGTACATTAGACGAAAGGCTAAGCCAGATAGAAAATAATCAGGATGAAAATAAGAGCCAGATTGAAGAAAAAATAAGCACGATTAAAGAACAGATCAGGAAAGATTGGAAGAAAATGAATATTGATTCTAAAGAGGAAAGATCCACCATTATTAAAACAGTAGGCGAAAACCACACGCGTATTCAAGCTTTGGAGCAAGAGGTAAAAAATAAACTTAAAGAGCAGACAGACAGGATCATTAAAGCCGAACTCCGCTCATTAGAACAATCATCTATATTTAGAACGGGAGCATTGAAGGACAAGCAGGATGACTCACATAGTCCCCAACCCAGCATAGCAGGAAGTCAGACTCAAGCAGAGAGCCCATTAACAACAAACACGGAAGGATTTCGCAAGAACGTAGATAGGAGCTCAACACCACAGGACGGTCATCAGCCCACACAACTTATTCAAGTAATTCGCTCAAATGACTACAAGCCGCAGAAATACACCGAAAATTCAGGGGTTACACCTAAGGCCTTTATCAAAGAGATTGAAGACCATTTCAATGACACTGGGGTACCTGAAGCACGTAGATTGAGAATGATGGAGAGATTTTTATCAGGAAATGTTCTCACCTGGTTTTTAAGTTTCAAATATACATTTGGAACCATGTCAGACTTTAATTTAGCGTTTCTGCGCAAATACTGGTCTCCCGCCATACAACAGAGTTTAAGAATGGAGCTTTACTCGAGAAAATATCAAACTACCCAGCAGACAAAATACTCAGATTTCTTTAACATGCAAATGCTAAAATTTCGCGACCTAGATTACCCATTAAACGAAGCAGATTTGGTGATGACAATAGCAAGGCAAATGCCAGTTAATGTACAGCAAGTGCTAGTCGCAGCAAACGTCAGTACGGCCCTACATGCAGAGCAGATATTACGGCAAATAGATGAGACCACATCTCATAGTCATTTTAGAGGAGGAAGACAACTGGAATTAGTCAACACTACAGAGGTCATAAAAACAAAACAGGGAAATACTAAAACGCAGGGTACTAATACAAGCACCTCCACACCTAGGCGAAACCAGGAAGAAGGGGAAAACAGACCATATCAGCGTAACGAAAATCACTACAACAATAGATACCAGGGCAACAATAGATACCAACAAAGAGGATATCAACAATGGCGTGATAATCGAAGGAATGACAGGCCTTATGGAAGATACGGTGATTATAATGCCAATCAAAGATGGAAAGGAAGGAGAGATCAAAATCAAGGAGATCAACGTAACTATCGAGATGACTGGGATGATAGGCACGCTCAATCACAAAATTACTTAGAGGAGTTACACGCTAGTCAAGGTGGAGAACTAGGAAGATGGGAAAAGGCCATTGGGAACAGAAAGAACCCAGATACACATACTGAGGAAGCTGGAAGTCTACTGAGACAAGAGGAATATCAAGGACATGAGCGACAGAAGGATGATGGGAGTCGAAATGGAGCTTAAAAAAATGTTAATTTTGGATCAAGGAGACAGTCTCCAAACACAACAGTCGGAAGTTGAAGATGGATGGATAATAGCGAACATACAAGAATGGATTGCTTTACCAGAAGACTGCCTGGAGGAGACGGTGAAACCACGGAACGATGAAATTAGGCAATTACCCATTATTTACGCAAGGATTGATGGAATTAATATAAGATGTTTATTGGATACGGGGTCACAGATCAGTCTAGTATCGGAGGCCTTGGTTCGAGAGTTGGGACGGACTCAGAATATTCCTGTAATTCCGGTACCACAGCTCAAAGTGAGGGGTGTTATTCCTGAACGCACCGGCACTTGTAAACGTCAGGCATACTTAGAGCTGAACATATTGGAACATACTTTTGGGCAAACATTCATTATCATGGCAAAGATGAATTTCAATATAATTCTTGGTGCAAATTTCATTTGTGACTATCAAGCAGTGATAGATTTACACAAGAATACAGCCAGTTTTAGAGAATATGACCAGCTGAAAAACGTGGGATTGCATATGGATGAAATCACTACCGGGAGAGATGTAAATTCTTGGGCATTGGAAGCAATATCAGAAGAGACGGAAGAGGAGGTACGAAAGGCGGAAGATAACATCGTAGAAGGGGCTGTTGTGGAACTAGACGAGGAGATAGAATCCCAGGAGATATGGTCTTTATTAACAGAAGGAGATGACAGCGATGCACAATTTGAAGAGTTACTACAGGAGCGGCTCAATGACATTCAACTTGGGGGTGAACACAGAAAACAGTTGGAAGAGATTTTAAGGAAGCACAAAACAGTATTTGATACAGTACCTGGGAAAATTTTAAATTTCAAGTACTCTATGCAAGTCGAGGACTGGTCACCTTTCAAAAGCAGATTGTACCCAATTCCTGAAAAGTATCGTGGTCAAGTTAAAATCATTATAGATGAGATGTTAGAAGCTGGAGTGATAAGGAAGACACCTACACCTTATCTAAATGCAATTTTGGCAGTCAGAAAACCAAATGGATCTATTAGACTTTGTTTAGATGCCAGAAATCTCAACATGAGACTCATTTTTCCTGAGTATGACAGAGCGCCAATTATCAGAGACGTATTAAAAGGCTTTAAAAACAAGAGCATTTATTCATCAGTCGATCTGACGAGCTCGTTCCACCATCTTGAATTGGATGAGAAGTCACAGCTTCTAACTGGCTTCTTATTCGATAACCAGACATATTGTTTCGTCAGAATGCCTTTTGGAGTCAAAACAGCGGGCTGTGCTTTAATCCGAGCACTGGACCGGAACCTAACCGAGGAAGTAAAGGAGATGACGGTGCGATACATTGACGACATTCTGTTGGCATCCGACAACATTGAAACTCACATGGAAAATTTAGATGAAGTATTGGGCAACTTGAATGCATCGAATTTCAAAGTAAACCTGAAGAAATCGCATTTCTTCAAGAGCGAGATCTTATATTTGGGTCACGTCATTGACAAGGAGGGAGTGAAGCCAAACCCAGCTAAGATTGAAGCAATAAAGAATTTCCCTACACCAACGAGAGTCAAGCACATTCGGGCTTTCTTAGGCGTAACGGGATTCTTTAAAGAAAACTGTCCAGGTTATACGGAGACTGTAGCTCCAATGCAAGAAATGTTAAAGAAAAATAACAAATGGTCATGGAACGCGGAATGTGAGAAGGCATTCCAAGCAACAAAACAGCTATTGGAAAACTGCATTAAATTAGGCTATCCAGATTTCAAGCTCAAATTTATAATCCAAGCGGATGCTTCACTAATTGGGATAGGTGCTATGCTCTACCAAGAGGATCCAGCTAACCTGCAGCACAAAACATATTTGGCATTTGTCAGCCGAAAATTGCGTAAGCACGAGCGAAATTATACTGTAACCGAGCTAGAATTGTTGGCCATCCTTCATGCGCTCCAACAATGGAAACGAATAATCTATGGTTACCCTATTGTTGTCAGAACTGACCACAAGGCATTAACATTCTTGTTTAAGACGTCAATGGCAAGCGAACGTGTGACACGTTGGTCTATATACATTCAGCAGTTCAGCATTGAAATTGAACATTGTCCAGGGAAGATGAACGTGATACCGGATGCACTCAGCAGGAACCCAGAGCCTGATAATGAAGAAACAGCGATGGTACAACACTTGGAGTTAACACCGAAGGACCGGGAATTCTTGGAGGAGTTACGTGAGATACAGCGAGAACAGGAAGCGGAACCTTGGATGATGCTATTAATTAAATACTTCAAAAAGCAACTACCTACAGGAACACCTGCATTTCGAGAAGCGAAAGCCAAAGAAGGAAGATATGTTTATGTCAACAATTTGCTGCACAAATGGGTAGATAATGACCACACCAAGTTACGCATATTAGTACCTGCATCGTTACAACGAGGATTGACATGGCATACGCACGAAAGTTACGGTCACGTGGGCTTAGACAAGTGCGAAGCGACAATAGGAGAGACATTTACATGGCCACGTATGAGAACAACTATATGTGACGTCATTACAACTTGTGACCCGTGTCAGAGAACAAAGCCAAATAATTATTTACTGAGGCAATATCCTAGACCATTGCTACCTCAGAAACCATGTGAGCTACTGGCGGTGGACTGTCTTGGTCCAATTCCGAAGGGAAGGAGAGGTTGCCGTCATTTGCTAGTGTGCATTGATGTATTTTCTAAGTTTGTAGTACTATGCCCTATTCAGAAAACAACATCGAAGCAGGTACTCAGTCGCATTCCTAATAGAGTTATTCCAGCCCTTGGAAAACCAGAGTTTATATTATCAGATCACGGCAGTTATTTCACAAGCGCCGAATTCAAGAAAGGAATGGAAGACATGGGTATAAAACATGTTTTAAGCAGTATCCGACACGCCCAAGAAAATCCAAGCGAGAGAGTAATTAAATGTGTAACTTCATATTTGAGAATCTTCATTCCGGACGAACACCACAAATGGGTCGATAAAATTAAGGACGTAGAGACATGCATGAATTCTACCAGGCTCGAGTCAACAGGACAAATCCCTATGGTCCTACACAAGAACGAGTATCCAGTAAGAACGTGGAAAAGCATCATTAACTGTCAACAAGATCCCATGATAGCACCAGACCTGCGAATTGAAAGAACGAGAGAATACATGAGAAAACAAGCAGCCCGCAGATTACGGCGAGTAAGAAATAAGAGGTTTCACGGTGATCTTGAAGTCAACCAGCTCGTTTTGGTAAAACGACCTGCTACATCGGACCCAGAAAAGAAAATCTTTAGTAAATTCTGCGAGAAATTCATAGGACCCTATTCTATCGTAAGAAACCTTCGAAATAATGCTTACAGAGTGAAAGAATTGAGCACAGGAACAATGTCAGTTTACAACGCTGCCAACCTAAAAAAATATCGTCAAAGTGAACCATGGTAGCGCCGAAATAATGACGCTGTTTGAATATACGGACGTCCTACTATCAACAAAGTCAACGGGGAGCAGTTGAGTACGGCACGTGGTGAAGGAGGAAGTAGAGCTGTTGTTGACAAACATTAACGAGGCGAGCAAGGTGTTGCCGCAGCCATCAGAGCGTCACGCAAGAGTGGAAGGGGGAAATACAAGCAGGATATGAAAACGAGTAAATGCCATTGAAGACAGGAGCGGCTAGACCAAGTAAGAAAAAGGGGTGATTCTGGAAATAAAACAAATTGGCCTACGGAAGTATTGTAAAATTGTCGACTTTATTCCTAAGTTCGAAATTTTGTGAGTGGGAGAGTTGTGAACCCTTTACCCTATGTTGGTTAAATGATTCTACTTTTTATTTCTTCAATTAATAAATATTTCAACCAGCATCATGAAAGTAGCCAGACAGCGATGAGGAAATTTCAAGCATTTGTTGGAGACAGTAGGGACATACCTGCGACAGTTTAACAAAAGGCTAAATACTTGAGCTAAGAAAAGAAATAGCATAGCTATGTATCACAGGGACAGGTGTGGCTACCTCAATTTTAGAAGCGACGCGCGGTGAGACATGGTTCTGGTATGTTCATTGTGATATTCGCGCCTAGAAGAAATATGATGCAGTAACGTGAATGGCTGATGAAGAAAATAGACACTCCCAAGACGCCAAGATCTACTAGAAACCGCCAAATTATTAGAAATGGAGAACCAATGAGAAGAGAATGCCTACTTGCGCGCCAACTCCGGCTGGGGTACGCGGTGGCTAGTATTCACGCGGGAAATCGCCTAGACAAAATCTCTACGATCGATTCTAGGATTAATGGGCATATTCTTGACCTGTGCAATATTACGAGTTCAGTGATATTTATTTCATTCCTATATCACAATTATTTCGAGAAATTTTTACATAAAATCCCCCTCCATCTAGACCCAAGGGCCAGTTCATTTATAAGTGTGTCGAAGAGCCAAGACATTATTACTATTCTGTGCGTCTACGGACGTAGACTTATTATTATTCTGTTCGTCTGAGGACGTAGACTTTATTCTGTGTGTCGAGGACACAAGAGATAGACTTTTATTTTGGTGTGTCGAGGACACAAGATATTCATTGTAAAGTGTTAAATTCAGTGATAGATAGTCATAGTACTATAGTTATAGGGGCAGTATCGTCGATAATTCGCCAACGAACAGTGACAGGGAATTTAGTACCTGAACAAGCGAATTTAGTAGTCAGACATAAAGTGTATAATAACCTAATTTTTGTATCAGCGCAAGGATGACATCGATGAATGCAGAGGAAGTTTGGAATTCTCAACACTCCGTCCAGATGGCTGATATGAGATAAAGAACCATCCAGTTGGGGAATGGCGTCTGATGTTCTTTGACGGGTGACTACAAAAAGAGATGAGTACAAAATAATATTATTTATTATTTGTTAAATTAACTTATGGTTTATGGGACATAATTTTGTAAATACTTTGCTTGTGTGATTAATGTAGTATATTTAGTTTTGATCTGACACACTTTTGTTTGGAAGCAGCTCGCACAATTGTAGTTGATGGAAGGTTCTTTTCTTTGTGTTGTGTTAACTAACGTAGCTATGTGAACGGCCGTGTTCGCCTATGTTACGAAGTGCGGTTAAAAACGTCTCTCGGAGATATGTCGTGTTTCAGAAGTAGGACTGAATTAATATAATTATATAGTAGATTGGAGGGTAATTAAAATTTGGTTGAGATTTATTATTGATCAGATTCAGTGTGATTATTGCCTTTGGAGCAATGTAATTTGTGACGAAGAGTATTCAGCTCTATCGTAAGTTTTAAATATTGTGTTAAATGTTTGCGAGCTCTAATTCAGCAGACCCGTGTGAAAGGCGTTATGTCAGTCCCAGATGTGTGTATTGTGAGTATATTTTTGTGGTATTACAAGCGGGAATTTCAGCAGAGACTGATTTCTGTCAGCTTGGTACCAGATTCATATTGTATCCTTGCGAGGACAATTATGGATATGTGATTATTGTCTGACCATATGTTGAGTTGGAGTAGATGTTAGTTGCTGTTGATTCCTTGAGATAACAGTTCAGCTGGTCGGCTATTTATATACACTGGAAGGGGGACATGACTGGTATTGAGGAAAGGGTGAGTTGTTGTCACAAGGGCTGGCTGAGTTTCGCAAGCAAGCTCATTAGTGGAGTGCACGTCTGGCTCCCAATTTACTTGAAAATAAATATAAATGTGAGAAACTGATCAATGGTAAAATTGTTTAAATAAATGGGAGTTGCCTACGAAACACGATAACCTTCGAAGCGTTTCATTAACATGCAAGTTTTGTTAATATAAAGTAATCTTAACCACTCAGGTTGTTTGTTGTTGTTGGTTTATTCTATGTTTATTTTCCATGTCAGTGACCCGTGAGTCACGTGCGGCGCTGTGTTTCCTTGTTGTTGAGTATCTGGCCATTGTGGCAGCTCATTTGGTTAAGTGTGTCACCACACTAATAAGGGTCTCAGAGAGATGCCTGTAAATAGTAGAGTTGTAATATGTGTGTCAGAGTTAGATTTAAGGATTTTTATTAATGTTATGCCCATATCCATAAACGTTGATTTACGAGATGATTGTTCGTGAGCACCGTGGCTGTTAACCCGTTGTGAACGAACGATCATCCAAGTACTCATTTCTCGTAGATAGTCATCACGCGAACATAAATTCATATGCAAGGTAGTGGAACTTGGATCCACATTTTATTAGAAAAGGGGAGATCCATCTGACTCCTCAAAGTGATAAATATTCCTGTCAGGGGAAAATTCAGGGAGGATTTTTTTTATTATTGTTTGTTTTATTCTTTTATGCACAAATTAGTTATTAAATCTTGTTATTATCTTACGTTTGTCTCCTTTCTTTCTTAATTATAGTTTTCATCCTATAACCCTTGCCTCAGAAAAGCACGTTGTTTGGCGGACGTAAACACCACACTATGAACTGAACGCGACCCCTTGATCTAAGATTCTTGCATAAAACACTGCTATTCTGAAGGGTTCACTTACTTTCAGGGAAATGTTAACACACACTCTTGGATTCCCCGTAATGTAGCCTACCTACCAATAATTTCTAGGAATGTTGTGTATGCATTGCTTTCTTAAATTGTCGTGGTGGGGAAGGAGAAGCAAGCCACGTTATCATTTCTTTCATAATGCCAGTAGTTGCTATAAACAAACTGTTGACATACCTGCGACTTAGGAAGGAGGTTTCCTGAACTAACAATATTTTATTACCATCCAAAAAAAACTTGTATGAGTCGAAATAATAAGTGATATAGAGGTCCTAACTAAAACATAACCTTCTGTGTGATGACAAACATGCAACGCAAAATTTGCGTAGATACAATAACCTACCTACAAAATGAACATTTGTTTCAGAAAAGAAATAATCCTCATTCTAGATGGCATAAGTAGAAGCGTTCTCAAGTATCACTTTTCACGCGGATACTCATTCATAAGAGATATAAACAACACAGCACAAAGCAAAATGGTCGCCATTTCTACCCCCTACCGATCAGCTGATCAATCGTTAAGAGACGCTGCATGATGGCCTGTACATTACGATGGCAGTGGCTGAGGCCTGCAATAGCTCACCAGCAAGGAGTAGTCATGATCAAAACCAAAAGTCATAGAGATTGTACTGTGACACATTCTCACAATAGAAACACACGCAAGAATTAAAATTAACTAAACACGAGTTTGCCAATGTAGCCTCGCCAGTGGGGTAAGATATTACCCCAGTCAGCTTTGTCTCTTTGCCGAAAACGAACTGACGCGCGAAGGTTTACGACAGACAGCTCGGGTGGCGCCCCACAGTGTCCTTGGAAGGTACACAAGAGCCCAAGTTACAGTCCGTGATAGAAAAACGACGTCAGCAGTCGTTTTTCAAGAGTTGGGGTAATTAATTACCCCACGCGAGTACTGGACGGCATTGTTGTATAGCCCTAGTGTTGTTTAGTGTATTGTTACATGTTACCATAGTTTCCTAAGTGATTTCTCTGCCTAATTTATTATGATTGAACATAGTGGATTTTATTAGATTCCAGCTATTTTGTTGTTAATTGTGTGTGGGTGTGATATTGACAATGGGCATGGAAAGTGACCTTTCTCCAAGGAAAGTGGCTCTGGGCAAGTGTCTACTGAATAAAAAACGTTACACGCAAGTAGAAATAGCAGATAGGTTACAAATTTCACAAGTATCTGTGTGCAGATTGAAGAAGTCCTTGAATTCTGGTTCCGAGTATGCAAACTCTCGGGTAGGAAAATGTGGGAGAAAAAATTAATTCAGCCTTAGGACTGATAGGAAATTAGTTCAAATGGCAAAAAGAAATAGGAGAGCTACTAGCGGGGATTTAAAAAGGAGTTTGGAGAACTAAGGAGTAAATGTCTGTGATTCGACAGTCCGTCGAAAACTGATATCTGCTGGTCTCCCTGCCCACGAAAGAAGGATAAAAATCATTCAGTAGACATTTGCCCAGAGCCACTTTCCTAGGAGAAAGGTCACTTTTCTTGCCCATTGTCAATATCACACCCACACACTATTAACAACAAAATAGCTGGAGACTAATAAAATCCACTAAAACGTAATAAATCAAGCAGAGAATCACTTAGGAAACTATGGTAACAATACACATAACAACACTAGGGATATACAACAATCAGGACGAATAAAGTAATAAGTGAAGGAACTTCCATAAAGTCAATGGTTAAGACACGGCCGACTGAACGCGAGCTGCGCTCATACCGGCCTAGACAATGAGACCTTTCACATGAAATCTTGTTAGTTACTCAACTGCTCACACAGCGCTGTTGACCAAGCATTGCACGGCAAAGACTTATCTCTACTCAGTGTAAAACAAAGTCCCCGATTCTTGGATGTCACGGGTAATCTCGAGAACCACTGGATGGAGTTTGATGCGGCTTTCACCAATCTGTAAAGGTAATATCGAGGAAGATATCTGTAGAAAATAATGTATTTATGATCAAAGGGAGCCAAACAGTAACGATTTCAGATTTTAGTGAATAGGTCGAAAAAAGAACTTGACGTCCGTGCGCTTTTTAAGCTTACGCTGGACAAACCGTTAAAAATATCAATATACTATGAGTGTAAGAATTGTTCAGCATGAAAAATTCTACAAAAAAGTCCGGGAGAGCATAACTCTATCTTCGATACATCGCCCACTATAAGTGTCTTTAGTTTGAACGGGATGGGGATTTGTGTCTCATGCACCTCGCCATTCTTAAATTACGTCTGACAGGAATTCCTTGCACATTCATAACTGTTCCCGGGCGAAGCCGGGGCGGGTTGCTAGTGACACTATATATTATCATTATAATTCCCGCAATATCAAAATGCAAATTATATCATAGAATGAAATAGCGTGCTAATAAATCTAAGAGAAATTAGACATACCTTGCTCCTCGTTACAGTTGAATTCGATCAGAATCACTTTTGATTAAAGTTTATGCATTTTCCTGCTGAGCAGTTTGGAAGTTCGGCAACAGGAAACTAGGACAGTTATTAACTTAAAATGTTCATTTTTGTATTTTTGTACTATTTATGTTCATGATTTCATTACATTGTCAGAATTAATGCTTTAATTAGTAGGGTATACTATTCAGTGTACCTATTATAAATAAAAACCGTGAGGTTTCTCACCTCCCCATATTAGGAAACCCGGTTGCCTAATACGGGTCAAGTGCACTTTTAAAGTTAACAATATTATCAGAGGGTATTACAACATCAAACGTGCCCAAATTTGTAATATACATAGTATATCGCCTGAGGTTTAAATTGGTGAGAAAACCAAAATTATTCCGTTCCTTCTTATGTCTAATGTGAGCCCTATAAAAAAACTCCCCATATTTGGCGACTTTCCTCTACCCATTTTTTAGAAGATACCTTATGCACTGGACAGTAATCCGTGATTAATTGTATAGCTTCGTAAATCTCAGAAGTCAGGAAGGCCTTTCTAACAGCGTTACTAGCAGCTTTCAAAGTTTCAAGGTAAGAAAGAAAATATTTCTCTAGCCAGTTTAGGCGACTGTCATTTAATGAGAACAAATGCCCTTTATCTGCATTCTAGACTGAATATGATGATATGTGATGCTTACGTCATGCATAGCGATCCATTTATTAACGTGTTTCATAACAATTATGGTTGCTTCTGCGTCCATGAATGTGTACGCTTCCGGGTGCATGCCTACATTTTCTTTCAGTGTACTAATGGCACCAATAACTTCTGATGAGAACACTTCCTTGGCACGCCAAACATTCATTTTTTTTCAAATTTAGTGGGTTCGATGTGTTTTTTAGTGAGGTGTCTGACAGGTTTGACGATCTCATCCTTTTGCATTTTGTATAGTAATGGCAAGTATTTCCCTGAAATTATTCCAGTACCATCAGTTATCTCTCGTTACAGAAACTACGTTCTAATGTTTTTTTAGAGTGTGGCACTGATCAAAACTAAGGAATAACTTCCTAGACTCGTCGTATGGGTGATTGACCATTGATTGCCAACTCCCTCCCCCTAAATGCCTCATCATTGTAGTGCTAGTTTTGTGATTATCAGAGACAATTCTTATAATTATGAAACCGCATTGTTCAACCTCGAGAATAACGTCCAGCAGGAGTTATGTAAGTCCCGTCCTGACAGCTGCTTCGTGAAAAAGAAGGCACACGGTATCAGATAATTTGTCGAAAGACCTCTTAGCACAAAGCACAACACTCGATTGGCTGCTACTTGTTCCCGGCTATAATTGTCATCCTCTCTTTCCTTTTAATGAGACGGTGCTGGAGTTGTGTCCTTGTACCCGAAGAAGGTGCAAGGTATGTCTAATTTCTCTTAGACTTATTTGCACGCTATTTTATTTTGTGATATAATTTTAATTTTGATATTGCGGAAATTATAATGACAATAATTATATAGTGTCACTAGCAACCCGCCCCGGCTTCGCCCGGGAACAGTTATGAATGTGCAAGGAATTCCTGTCAGACGTAATTTAAGAATGGCGAGGTGCATGATACACAAATCCCCCTTCCGTCCTAACTAAAAACACTTATAGTGGGCGATGTATCGAAGATAGAGATATGCTCTCGCGGACTTTTTTGTAGAATTTCTCACGTTGAACAATTCTTACACTCATAGTATATTGATATTTTTAACGGTTTGCCCAGCGTAAGCTTAAAAAGCGCACGGACACCAGGCACTTTTTTCGACCTTTTCACTGAAATCGTTACTGCTTGGCTTCCTTTGATCATAAATAAATTATTTTTTACAGAAATCTTCCTCGAGATTACCTTTACAGAATGGTGAAAGCCGCATCAAAATCCGTCCAGTGGTTCTCGAGATTACTCATTTAATAAACGTACTGTACAGCTGTTGATTAATCGCGCCTATAATGGGATGGGAGTGCGCTCTATCGGCGACGAGTAGAAATTTTCCAATTACACGTTATGCATGGGCTCTAACTGGGATTGTCAAGGCCGGTATAGAGCGCAGCTCGCATCCAGTCGGCCGTGGTTAAGATGAAGTAGTTCTAAATTTCATCACCACGCGCCGCGCTGAGCGTATGGTCGTAGCAGATGCCGGCAGCCAAGCAGTGATGCATTACCGTGCGCAAATTGTACTTACAATACAAGTACGTTTTAACTGAAAAATTAAATCAAGACCCCTCTGAGAGGTATTTTGGACGAGGTTTAAGCAGTGACGATCATCCTACTTCTACTGACTTCTTTCGCCTCCATTCGCTTCAGTCTATATTGTACATAGGCCTACCAGTGAAAGAGGTCCTTTCTTCACAAACTAATATTGAGGACGTTATTGACAATTAGCTTTCTTCTCTTAATGAATACGGTCAATGGCGGGAAATGAAATACATACAGGCAGAGAGGTGAAGGATAACAATTGTCAGCAAATTAAAGAAACTATTACACTGACAGAAATTGAACCCTATAATCCTGTCAGTTAATGATGAGAGTTCTGAGAGAGCAGGCGATAACGTTGTTTATTGTTTGAGTGGTTACCTGATTCACACAGCAGCAGCGAAGATTGTGATATGTACTTCCTGCATTTGGTCATTGGAAAATGATGCCGAAACATTTAATGCTGTTAGTGACGTAGCCTATGTATCCTCACCATGCTGAGAGACTCTGGCGGAAGTGAATCTAAATTTCTCAAATACCCGTCTTTATCTCTATTTCACGTGATGACAAAAACAAATGATCGTGTGGCCTCCTGAGAGGCCGAGTGCAGGTCTTTCTAATTGACGCCCGTGGGCGACCCGAGCCACGGGAATTAACCCCAAGAGATTAAAATCCCTAAAGGCCCGGCCAGGAATCGAACCCGGGACACGGCGTACCAAAGCCTAACGCGCTAACCATTTAGCCACGGAGCCGGACATTTCAGGTGATGAAACGTGTAATGAAACGTGTAGATCCAGTAGTGGAGGCATAGTTGGAGCAAGAAGGCGCGCTGTGGGGCGATATCTTTTCAGATTCTGTTGATATGATCTGTGAACTTCCTGTGTTCCGAAATGTGTGCTGCTCAGAGGATCAAAATAATAATCCCTGGCACTATACAGCCCTTGAAGAGCATAGGCCTACCAAGCGACCGCTGCCCAGACATTTGACCTGCAGATAATGGGGTGACGCGTGGTCAGCGCATCGGGTCCCCTCGGCCGTTAATCTTGGTTTTCGTGACCAGGGCGCTGTCTCACTGTCAGACAGCTACTCAATTGTCCCCACGAGGCTGAGTGCACCCCGTCCCAGCCCTCACGTCAGTTTCTAAAATCCCTGACGGAGCCGGGAATCGAACCCGGGGCATCCGGGTGAGAGGCAGGCGGGCTACTCCAACACCACAGGGCCGGCGCTCAGAGGATCATCTGTTACTATATTTCCCTAGGATAGTGTTTCATTACATTAAATGCCGGTTCATTTTCGGGCGAAAGAAATGTCCAGGAAACTGAGATCCAGATCGTCTTCAAAATCAGCGGAAAATATAATAAAGATCTCTTCTGTTTAGAGGTAAGCTGTATTCTTCCTAGAAATGTATTTTAATATGTTCGTATTCCTTTGAAGATTTGTTTCTGTTATTCATAACTTGCTTAGTATGTATGTCTACCCCTTATTATTCCCTTTTTCCAACGGGGTCGGGGATGAGATGCGATGGAAGTCTTTGTGGCGATGGTTTTTACGGCCGGATGCCCTTCTGACGCCAACCTCATGAGAGGAGCTAATGAGAGATGAAATGAATGATGGTGAATGAAACTGGGCAAGGATGTGGAAGGAAGCGGCCGTGGCCTGTCAGAAGGTACCGTCCCAGCATTTGCCTGGTGTTGAAAATGGGGAAACCACGGAAAACCATTTCAAGGACGGCCGACGGTGGGGCTCGAACCCACGCGTCTACCGAGTCAGCAAAGAGCTTGGCCCCATGACCTAATGCTGCGCGTTAGCCAGCGTAGCCACTACTGTCGGTATTCATAACTTGCTTAGTATTTAGTGCAATACTTCTTTTAGTAAACAACTAGCAACCCGCCCCGGCTTCGCCCGGGAACAGTTATGAATGGGCAAGGAATTCCTGTCAGACGTAATAACAAGATGTTCAGTAAAGAACATATAGCCTACTTTCTCCTAAATGCATGGGTATCGTTATAACACTTTGTCCTATACTTGAATGTTGGTTGTAGTAGCTTGTTGAAATACAACGTGCTATACGGATATTAAACATGAATAGGAGGTGCCATTTGCTAGTGCTACCTCTGTAAAAAAAAAAATCGATGGCGTAGTCGGTAGCATGCTGAGCTTCTATGCCCAAGATAGCGGGTTCAAACCCGGCCGAAGCCGTCGGATTTTTTAAGAGCGTTAAAAATCCCTCAGTATGCCTTCCTTCGGAGGGGAAGTAAAGCCGGCGGTCCCATGTCATAGATTTATGGCATGTTAAAGAACCTTTCACTAATTGCACCTGTGTAAAGCTAAATTGGATAGGTTAAGAATGTAAACAACGCTCTTAGGTTTCTACGTTCGTTGCCAAGAGCCGACTGCGGTGGCGTCTAGTAGCTAAGTTCTGAACTTGGCTTGATAGTCGTTGACGGTGGCGTTTGGCGGCAAAAGTAGGAACTATTTGAAAAATTCAAAGTTGCAGTCCTTACTTGAATTTAAAAAAAAATAGATACACACACTAATACAGTCATCACAATTAATACCGGTTATCAGACAGATTCTACACACACCCAAAGTAGACGGGGCTACATGACCGCGTTGTCGCAGCCCCTAAACTTAAGAACCAACCAACCAACGTCATCGGGATGGGAATCCATTCACAACATCATCATCATCTAAAGGTGTCGCTGCAACCATATAATTATGTCTCTCACTTGCTGAACTTTTAAGTCAGCATACTGTTTAAATTGGAGTCCATGCATCACAGAATCCAGGTGAGCCTTCCTCTTCCTTTCTTCCCCAGAACCTTTCCTTCCAGTGTGGTGGTCAGTAACTCATTATGACGGAGGGTGTGACCAACGAATTTTGCTTTCCTCTTGTCTATAGTAGTGATCAATTTTCTTGTTCCGTCTACTTCCTTGAGGACCCATTCGTTAGTCTTTTTCTCCGCCCAGCTTAATTTCAGCATCCTTCTCCACATCCACATTTCCGCTGCTTCCAGGCGTTGTATGTCCTGTTTCCTTAGAACACAAGTTTCGCATCCGTATAACAAAACACACCAGACAAATGTTTTGATAAACGATTTCCTCGTTTTAATGCTAATGTGCCTGCTTGTCAGAAGCTGTGTCTTATTGCTGAAGGGCTGTTTAGCGAGGGTGGTGCACCTATTATCGTCAGTGACAATGCTTCCTAAGTAGCAGAACTGACTGCACTGTTCAATGTTTTCACCATTGTTCTCGATGTTTGTTTTTTGTATGGCTTTTAGTGCCGGGAATGTCCGAGGACATGTTCGGCTCGCCAGTTTTGTAGCTGCTTCGAGACGGACACCCAAGGGGTGAGCTACAAGTACAGTTGGGGAGGAAATTTTGGATGTAAGGACGACGAGGAGTTCGAAGGTAGCATCTGTGGCCTATAGTTAGGGACCAACCCCGGCATTTGCCTGGAAGAAAGATGGGAAGCCACAAAAGACCATCTTCAAGGTTGCCGGCGGGGGGATTCGAACCTCCTCGCCTCCCGGATGTAAGCGACTGCCAGCAGTCATGCCGTAACGACCACGACTAACTCACCAGGTTTTGTTTGGATATTTTCATTGGATTTGTTGACAACTAACACTTTGGTTTTGGAGGTATTCAGTTTCAAATGTTCTTCCTTTAGCATTGACTAGCAATATCTTAACAAAAACAAGTAGTTCCGTGACGAACTAAACAGCCTACTTTTCTTAAAAGTTAAGATGCCAATGATTAATCTATATACTGAACCCTTGCAAAGAAGCATATGAGACTCAGTTTCGGGGGGTGTAACGGTTCATATCGTAAGTTGTTGTCAAAGCGCTTCATTAACTTGCAGGGTAACATATAACAAAATAACATGCAGGAAAGAGTGAAGCCAGGGTTAAAACAAATGAATTTAATAAACAAATCACCATATTTACACTCAACATTTAACAAAATAAAACTCCCATCTGACTCCCACTTAATAAAAATGCCAAAAACTAGGCCAAAATCTCTGGAGAGATTAATTACATGGACCAAGTGTCCCTAAAGAAAATAACAATAGTGACTATGTATGCGCGTATGTCGTTCTACATGCTTCACGATGTGTACAAACGAATGCGTGATTCGTCATCATCCAGAATAATCATTCAGACAACGAATCCACATTTCTTAGAGCTAGACTGACACGGGGGAACACAACTACAATACTTAAAAACTAAACCGACACTTCCTAGACTTAATATAAACAACACAAAAAATTTCCGCGTGAAATTGGAATCAAATTGCCGTAGCAACAGTTACTGCCTAAAAACTTAGGACTTCTCACACAAATCAACACAAGTACATTAACACGTGACCAATAAAAAAAATACACATATGACCGCCGTCAATATTTACAAGTACTCTACCACTACACCACACCGGTGTCACACAAAATTACATGAATCGAGTCATAAACAAAACAATAGGCTCACAGCCAACATTTACGTTATTAATACAATATTTTACCCATACAACGTACAAGAAGCCGTTACACACATGGCGAACTCCCCATTTAATTATGGCTTAAAAATAACCATCACAATGAACAGGTTTGCTACATGAAAGCTTACGGGGGCCAGTCGGACAATCAGGACTGCCTATCAAAATATAAGTCACAGGCAAAACGGGCGATTTTTGGAACTCTGCATATCTGTCAACCCACGTGTCAATAATCTCGACC
Source organism: Meconema thalassinum (assembly GCA_946902985.2). Classification (NCBI taxonomy): domain Eukaryota; kingdom Metazoa; phylum Arthropoda; class Insecta; order Orthoptera; family Tettigoniidae; genus Meconema; species Meconema thalassinum. Next base: position 18,237,632 of record OX336392.1, read on the forward strand.
TCCCAGGACATGGGGTCGAATCTCGAAGAAGTGTGCCCCAAAGCACAATAATACGTGTGTGTGTGTCAGAATAAATATGGACAAGAAACAGCGGTCTCCCTAGAGCACCCTGTCTTTCCATCAAAAATACAACAGCAACAAAAATATGAGGGCGGTAGGACCTCTACCCCCTCCTCACGTAGAATCAACACACACCTGACACAGTAACACACACAGAATCACACGTATGGGTTTTGACAGACTCTGAAATAAAAAGACATAAATATATTCCACTTGCTGGCGCCACCGTTCTATGCCGTGACTAGTTAACCTGAAAAGGACTCAAAAAAATCTATCAAAATTAGAACGAAGGTGTTCTACAAATTACATCTTAAGTTGGTGCGCTTGGCAACCCTAATATGAATAATAACCGGTTCAGCAAATATCTTACCGTAATTACCTCCCTTTCCTATCACAAATATTAACGTTAATAAAGCACCACTTATCGACTGTAACGGGTTTCGCATTCGCATGGATAAAAATCACGTACGCACGCCGCGCACATTAAATATGACTCCAAAGAAAAACAAATATACAACAAACACTTTAGCCACGCGCCAACGGACATTTAAACATTTAGTGTCGGTGAAAGAAAAACTCTCAACCACAAGAAAAGAAACTGAACTATTTACAAAAGTTCCCCGGCCAAATCTAACTACATAATTGAAATAATGCAATTGTTGTACATCACCGATCAGCTTGTAGAACTTAAGACATCCTTCTCAGCCCATTTCCCTATGGACAGATTAACACTCCATCGTGGTCGTCTGCGTTGAATCGTTGAAGATCATCCCAACTCCAAACCACGTGTTGAGCATCTTGGTATCGACTCCTTGGCAGAAAAGTTCAATGTTAATTATTTGACCTAGCTATAATCGCTTGCAAGTTACTCAATTCGCCCACAAATTGTCCTAATGCGATTAATTGCGAAGACTTGCCCTAGATATGTCGCACACACGCATAATAAACACATAAAAATTACACTGAAATTTGTACATAAAATATACACCTCGAGACCACGTCACTGGCTCGATAATAAGTTTAAAATCTTGACTGCACAGGCAGTCGCTATCTTGCTCGGTATTTCCGTACTGTACTGTTGACCTTCGCTCTGGTGAGCGCTAATTAGGCTGTTACAAGACTTGCCCCTCAGAGCTGAAATAGTCGTCTTTAAGAAAATGTTATAAGTCACCACGCACACTGCGTGAAATATTTAGCTCACAAAATAAAATTTGACTTCAGATAAAATGTACTAGAGCGTTAAAATTTGTTATTACGACAGATGTGAATTTAGCTCCTCAGAGCTCACAAATAAAAATAACTTCAACTAATTCAGCGTTAAAATATCGTTATACAAACGGGCGTGAAGTTAGCCTCTCAAGGCTCCAAAACGAATGACTTCGAGTAGCGTCATGCCAAACTATTTATTAGAAACTGACAGGGGACGGAGGAGTGGGGTGGTATCGGATAAAAATTTCCAGAGTTTTTATCTCACAAATATGGGACTAGTTTCATTCTTCTTCAAATAAATCAAACGTCTCAATGCACTCGTGCGGAGATCAGTCCGTTCGGCGGTTCTTTAGATAATCAATTCCGCGGGCTTTTTACTACTGACGCTGTCCATCGCGTGATCATGGCTTGGTCTCTCGTGATTGGCTGATTCAATCGTAGGTTCGTTGCAAGTGACTCGTGATCATTCCTTTATGCTTCCAATTCTGGAGCAAGTAGTTGCTCAATTTGGCCTTGAACCCGGCTAAATCTGACCGTCCCCCCAGCTCTGCTCCTGTTGCAATCATTACGAAACGCTAGCCTCCCTTTTATCCATGTCCACTTCCTCAAGTACTGCCTGGGCTGCAGTAATAATAATAATAAATATGAATACTTATTTATCGAAGATCAATAAGGGTTCATTTATCCTCAGCAAGGTTTTGTAATTCGAAGCAATTGATTGATTTGGATTTCAAACACAAAATCCACCGTAGTAACAACACATCTCTTTAATACCTCGCTCAGCTGCTCGTGTGTACACCCCACTGACGCAATTAGTGTGCGCTCTTTCTCGCTGGAATGTCATTCATACTTCCTCACTAGGTCTCCCCCTTCTCCTCACGTGATTGCCACTCCTGTCGTCTCAGCTGCTTGTTGTTTACAAACAAAGCGCGTACTGGGCGCTCCACGTATTTTTGAGTGTTGGCTCTCAAAATAAAATTTTTGCAATACAGATTTTGCACACATCATTTTTCCTAGTCATCAAATGGTTCTCTCCTCCATCTTCTTCTTCTTCTCCCATCTTCTTCTCCTACCATCTTCTTCTTCTCCCGTCTTCTTCTCCTCCTGCTACCATATTTCCAGGCCCTCGCCCGAAACTTCGTCCCGCAAATTTCCTCTATTATTTTTCCGTTTCGGCTTGTCGGCTGGTCTCTTCTCTTCTTCATGGTGATTGTCTGGGCTCTGTCTGTTCGCCATGGCACGCCCCCACTTCTCCTTCTCCGTTTCTTCGGCACTTAATTGATCCAAGTATTTCTGTGACTCAATATATCGCTCGTCCCAGTTGTTCCGATAATCCCCCCTATTTTCTTGGCGATAGTTCCTGCCGTTATTCCATCTACCATCTCCATTTCTTTGGTAAGGTCTACCTTGTCTCTGGTTTCCCCTCCAATTCGTGTACTCCCGCTGGTACGTCCATTGATTGTTCTGATTTTGGTTGTTCTGATTGTATCTCCCGCGGTTAGTCTGATAGTTTTGATTATTATTGTTGAACTGGTTTCGGCCGTCAAAGTCTTGCCTTCTCGGTGTGAATTGTGTCCCTGTGGATTGAGTCTTGGTTTGGCTCCCCTGGCTGTGGTTATTTTGGAGTCCCTGAACGACCTCTGCCGTGTTGACACATTCCATATTCCTCCTTCCTGTCTGCGGGCTCACCATACTCGTCTCGTCTAAGTGTCTGAGTAATTCTTCGGCTTGGACTGCGGTTTGAATGTTTCCTGCGACTAATAGTTGTTGGATGTGCATTGGGAGTTGTTTCCCGATGGTTAGAACCATATTTTGCTCGCTAGGCGGGTCGTCAAAATCTCTGAATTTTACCAACTGCTGGCTGAAGAATTCTGAAAATCGGGTTGGATGCGTACTATGATATTTTCGCGTGTACAGGTCCATTCTCAACCCTTGCTGTAAAGAAGGGCTCCAAAACTTCTTTAAAAATGCTTCGCGGAATTGAGCCATGTCTTTGAACGTATACTTAAAGCTTAAAAACCAGGTTAGGCTCGGTCCTAAAAATTTCTCCACTAGTCTTAATTGTTTCTCAGGGCCGATGTGCTGGTCATTAAAGTAATCAGTTAACTGTCATAGAAATGCTTTGGGAGTGATTCCTGAATGTTCCTTAAATTTATCGGGTTTGAAATCATTACCCCGAATGACTTGGATGACTTGGGCGGGTGCCAAGTTCGGTTGTGGTGTTGAAGTCTCTCCCCTGTATTGCTGGAATGCGTTACTCGTTATTCTGGGACTTTGACCCCGGCTGGTATCCTCAGCCAACTTCAAGCCTGCAGGACTTCCAATACTTCCCTGCTTCTCCGGTATATTTTCAGCCGAAAATAATGTCGCATTTTCTAAAGATCTAATTTCGTTTTTGATGATTAAATCTGAGTGTTCCTGTAATTTTGATTTTACATTTTCCTCCAATGCCTGCATTCACTTTAAAACTGTCCGCCTGTCTTCCTTATTTGCGTGAGCCTGCTGGTCCCAATCTCGCCGGATCCTACTTTTCAAGCTGTTAATTTTCTCCTCGTTCCTTTCCTGATTTTTCTCTAGCTCTTCACGTACTTGTTCTCCAACCTCCTCTCTTATAACCTCTTGTGTTTTTATTAATTGTTCCCCGACTTCTTCTCTTATGACCTCTTGTGTTTTTATTAACTGGCCTTCCAGATTATCCCGAGTCTTGACGAGCTGTTCTCCTACCTCTTTTCTTATGATCTCTTGTGTTTTTACTAGCTGTTCTCCTACTTCTTGTATTTGCTGTTGTGTTTTGCCTAATTGCTCCTCTAAGTTCTCCCGAAAGTGTATCCGTTCGGTTTCGGCCTTAACCTCGACTTTATCAATTTCTTTTATTAATTCCAGCACGTTGCTGTCAACCAAATTAATTTGTTGCTGCAATTTTTCTTGGGTTTTCTTCATTCCCGCGGTGTTATTGACACATGCTGCCTCTATCTGCTTGAGTTTATCGGCCACCATCTCGTCAAACTGTACTAATTTGTTATCAAACTTCGCCTCCAACTTCTTAATTTCGCCTAACTGTTTGACGTTGTTCTCCGCAACCTCGCCTGCCAGTTTCTCTACCTTTTTAACGCTCTGATTAATGTCATTAGTGATCTTTCCTAATTGTTCGGTTTGTGCCGTTTGTGTTACCGCCTGTTCCGACAATTTGTGATTTAGTTCATTTAATTGTTTGTCCGTGTCTAATTTCTGGACCTCTAATTGGACCGAAATACTACCGCTCATGTCATGTAATTGTTTTTCACAGTCTATCTTCTGCGCTTGTAACTGGACCGTAATGTCACTTAATTGTTGTTTTAATTGTTTATCATTATGCTCACGCTGAGCTTCTAATTGTTCTTTTAATTGTTTTTCCGTCTTTACGGACATCTGCACTAATTGTTTATTATTATCTTCCCTTATTTCCTCCTTCATGTTCTTTAACTGCTCTTCCGTCTTCGCGGACATTTGGATCGACATCTGTTCCAACAATCCCTTAATTTCATCAACAATCGCCATTTCACACACACAAATATATTCAGAGAAAACAGGGTCATGCGCCAAGATTTCAGTCATATACACGCATACATGCCACAACATTTAAATATCACTGGCTCTAATTTAATGAAAATTTCAGTAACAAAATTTACTGAATAAAATTACACTTATTTCCAAACAACAAAATAACCCCTAGTGATCTGTTTTTAAATACCTAACCAACAGAATTTACGACAACACCAATTAACCGAAGTCAATTAAATGTCAAATATAAGGCAACACCTTCCTGCTTTGACTGAGTTCATTAATAATGCAAATATTCTAATTTTAATGCCGGGCGCCAGAACAGGTTTATAACAAATACAATATCAAATTCTAACCTTGTTCAATATCTCTAACTTTAGGAACTCAGTGATTTTACTAATGCACATGGCGGTACAATATCGCCTCAATTTACTGAATTTACATGTCCGCTTGACCTGGCATCATTTCTCAACGAAATAAATATGAGATCAGCGAAGCAACAACAACAACAATCCCCACTTGGGCAGCCATTTTTGTTTTATGAACCCTTGCAAAGAAGCATATGAGACTCAGTTTCGGGGGGTGTAACGGTTCATATCGTAAGTTGTTGTCAAAGCGCTTCATTAACTTGCAGGGTAACATATAACAAAATAACATGCAGGAAAGAGTGAAGCCAGGGTTAAAACAAATGAATTTAATAAACAAATCACCATATTTACACTCAACATTTAACAAAATAAAACTCCCATCTGACTCCCACTTAATAAAAATGCCAAAAACTAGGCCAAAATCTCTGGAGAGATTAATTACATGGACCAAGTGTCCCTAAAGAAAATAACAATAGTGACTATGTATGCGCGTATGTCGTTCTACATGCTTCACGATGTGTACAAACGAATGCGTGATTCGTCATCATCCAGAATAATCATTCAGACAACGAATCCACATTTCTTAGAGCTAGACCGACACGGGGGAACACAACTACAATACTTAAAAACTAAACCGACACTTCCTAGACTTAATATAAACAACACAAAAAATTTCCGCGTGAAATTGGAATCAAATTGCCGTAGCAACAGTTACTGCCTAAAAACTTAGGACTTCTCACACAAATCAACACAAGTACATTAACACGTGACCAATAAAAAAATACACATATGACCGCCGTCAATATTTACAAGTACTCTACCACTACACCACACCGGTGTCACACAAAATTACATGAATCGAGTCATAAACAAAACAATAGGCTCACAGCCAACATTTACGTTATTAATACAATATTTTACCCATACAACGTACAAGAAGCCGTTACACACATGGCGAACTCCCCATTTAATTATGGCTTAAAAATAACCATCACAATGAACAGGTTTGCTACATGAAAGCTTACGGGGGCCAGTCGGACAATCAGGACTGCCTATCAAAATATAAGTCACAGGCAAAACGGGCGATTTGTGGAACTCTGCATATCTGTCAACCCACGTGTCAATAATCTCGACCTCCCAGGACATGGGGTCGAATCTCGAAGAAGTGTGCCCCAAAGCACAATAATACGTGTGTGTGTGTCAGAATAAATATGGACAAGAAATAGCGGTCTCCCTAGAGCACCCTGTCTTTCCATCAAAAATACATACAGCAACAAAAATATGAGGGCGGTAGGACCTCTACCCCCTCCTCACGTAGAATCAACACACACCTGACACAGTAACACACACAGAATCACACTGTAACGGGTTTTTCGTGGGGTTTTTATGCAACTGGCATAAGTCAGTAGGAAGCCATTCTATATTTATTTACGCGGCAAATTGTTCAGCCAAGAGAATTTTTCATGTTAATTTATTATTATTATTAATTTATTATAATTATTATTTAGATATTTTCGGAGCATTTTATAAAAATTATTAGCATTCAGATAGGTTTTCTATGTCTTAGAAAACGCTATCATGCAAATTATTACGAACGACGATATCATAGAAAATTATCTGATTACGGAATTTTACGGAGTTTTTGTCAGTTAGGGTATTTGAGAGAGATGAGTCATGGGGAATTCAAATACAAGCTTAATCTTGTCGAGAAGCATGACGCAATCTTGGGTCGCATCGTCAAGAAAAGGCGAATTGTTGGAACGGAAATCGACTTCTCCCTCCCGCGGAGTGTAATGAGGAAGGAGTGGGGATCTAGCGCGTAGGGTGCAGCCAATCAGTGGCGACGACGTAAGCTAGGAGTCGGCTGAAGAGTGGGGGAGCCGACAGGTGAATATATCGTTCGGCCCGGCGTGGAACGAGGACATTCTGTGAAACAATCTGTGAAATACTTGACGAGTATGTTGTACGCGGGAATCGCTCCGATTTTCCGTGGATTGGAGGACTAACTTTTGTAAAACTTAACCAGTGTGGTTATACGAGTTTTTGGGTCCGATGTACGGACCATAGAATTATCTAATCTACCAGTATATCATCAAACATCGACGAAGATGACGACATCCAGGAGACTGTGGGAAGCTCAGAGCATCATCAAGTACGAGGGAAATGCTTTGGCAATTTCCAGTGGTTAGCGCAAATGACGCAGAAATACGCAATCTCTCATTTTCTTTGTTTTACATTTCATATTTCAGTAACTTCATAGGTTGGAAATAAGAGTAAAATCAATTTATCAGACTCCGTTTTCACGTAATTTTCTATCGGTAATATTCAAATCACAACGCTCCAATTTAAGTTTTATACTTATTATTATTATTAATTTTGCTATACTTGTTTTATATAATAAATTCATTTCTTTTACAATGCAATCTTTGCTTTCAGTAGGTAGCATTAGATATAGACCAATTCCTTCTCCTGATACAATTGTTTGTTGGGTTAATGATCAAATCATACCATGATCTGAGTGAATAGAGTCTTGAATGTGTTCTGCCAGAGCTAGACGTTGTTAAATACAAATTTAGATTTCAACATTGCGTTGAGGTCTTGGCGCCCATTAAAAAAACATAGCTTAGGCAAAGGTAAACAGTTACATTTCTCACCCAACAGTTAGGAGCTAGCAAAACGTATCATTTGTACGCTCAACGTGGAGCAAAGTAAATACCGTTTCACTTGTCATCCCAGCCTAAGCAAAGCGTTTCATTTGTCGCCGACAACTTGGGGCTGAAAACCTAATAACATTTGTGGAAGGAGAAGGGTATATATTTCTGTGCCTGTATTTTGGGGGTTATTTGTCTGTATCAGTGTATATCATTATGGGGGATGAGAAAGAAAGACAGATGAGGTTACGTAGTGGTCATCAACGGGAGAGTGATGATACGAGCAGTATGTCGAGTGATGGTAGTACCGGGGTAGCGAAGGTAAATCCCGATACTGAAACAGGGAGTGTAGGCGGCCAACCAGAATTAAAAACTTTACTTCTCGAGTTCATGTATCAGAACAAAGTTAGTAGTGATGCCTTAAATGCTAAATTAGAACAAAACAGTAGGGAAAATAAAGAAAGTACAGATGCCTTAAATGCTAAATTAGAACAAAACAGTAAGGAAAATAGAGAGAGTACTGAAACTTTAAATGCAAAATTAGAACAGAATAATGCAAAATTAGAACAAAACAGTAGGGAAAATAAAGAAAGTACAGAAGCTTTAAATAAAAAATTAGAACAGAATAATGCAAAATTAGATAAGAACAACAAGGAAATTAGTGTGAAAATGGAGCAGATTAGAGGAGAAATCAGAGGAGTAATGGAAGAGAAGGTTAAAGAGATCATTGCAGATGTAGACAAGAAATTAGGAAAAGTACAGGAGGAGTTGGAAATTAGAATCAGTACACAGGCTGAAAATTTAAAAGAACTAGTGCAACTGGAAACACAGCAGGTCAAAAAGCAATTGGGGGGAGAAATTGACAAAATTCAGGTAGCTACTAAAGAGGTTAAGGAACAGCTGGGGGGTAGAATTGAGAAAGTCCACTCACAAATAGTTGCAGAAGTAAATGATTTAAGAGAGAGTAATAGAGAGAGCATTAGCAAGATTGAGGAGAAACAAGCAAAGCTATATGATAAAGTAGAAGAATCAGAAGGAAACATTAAATTAACAGTAAACAGTATTGAGAGGAAGGCTGAGGAGAAAATCGCAGAATTAGAGTTAAAATTAAAAGCTAGGATCAGGCAAGAAAATAGTCAGAATAGGCCAGTTTTTGTGAATAGCACACACAGGGAGGTAGAACTGGGTAAGTTCAGCAATCAACAGGGGTGCCCAATGGAGTTCATGAACACTATAGAAAATAAATTCGGGGAAAGGTTGGAAAATGGTAGTATTGAGTGGTGCCAGGTAGTTGAAATTTTAGAACAAGTGTTTGTGGGGGAAACGAGGAATTGGTTTGCTGTCTACAGAGACAAGTTTACTGATATCAATGATTTTAAAATGAAATTCTGTGAAAAGTTCTGGAATGAGGTTATTCAGTCGCAGCATCGTGAGGGAGTAGTGTGTGGTAAATATAACCCTAAAGGAAGCTCCACCATGACCGAATACTTTTTAGGGCAGGTATTAGTGTGTAAAATATCTGGATGGCTTGAAGGAGGAAAGTGATGTGGTAAGGTTGCTACTTAGGCACTTTCCCTATAGGAACAAGGAGGCTGCTTGTATCCAGAATGTAAAGACAATATCACAAGTAGAAAATTTGTTAAGCACATTTGATGCACTAGGGAGAGGGTGTTATGAGGACAATTTCAATAGGAACCAGGGTAATAATAATAACAGACCTAATGAAGCCAGGCATCAAGAAGTTCAAGGGAACGGTGGCGAAGGGGCCAACGCTCAAAATAGAAATAATAATAATCAGCTAAATCAGAACAGAGGAAATGGCTATGGTAATCAGTATCAAGGGAGGAACAATGATTTCAGGGGAAATCAAGGGAGGAACAATGATTACAGGGGAAATCAAGGGAGAAACAATGATTTCAGGGGAAATCAAGGGAGAAATTATAATGACAATAATTACAACCAGAATAGGGGTCAAGGAAGAGGACAGCCTAGTGGTAGTAATATACAGCCAAACAATGACAACACAGCCCAGAACAACCAGACCAGTTCAGTAGTTAGTAGTACTACGGCCAGCTGTAGCGGTTCTCTAAACGCGAACCAGGCTGCGAAGTAAGGTCAGAATCTCAGTCTGTAGCATGCCCTGTCCATACAATTATACAGGAACCCTATGACCTAAATGTAAGAAATGAATTATTACATGAACTAAATGATGAAGGTATTATTCAGGAAGTGGTTAGTAAGAGCCCCATAGTTAAATTTAACGTTTCCGAGGCGTACACAGATGTTTTAATTGATAGTGGTTGTATGAAGAGTTGCATAAGTAGTGCATTTTATGATAAAATGAAAGGAACTGGAGTAAATATTGAGGAGATGCCAATTAAAAGCACTTTTGTTATCACAGCTGTTGGGAAGAGGTCTAAAGTAATTTCTAAGCAAGTTTTAGTAGACATTAAAATTAATAATCATGTAGAGAAGCAGATTTGCCTTGTAATTCCAAATTTAGTATTCAGTGTTATCTTGGGTTCAGAGTGGCTAAGTAGAGTGTCTGGTAACTTATGTTATGATGTAGGGAGTTTGAAATTTAAATGGGGAGATTCTGAAGTAGAAGTAGAAGTGACCATATTCAGAGGAGTAGTATTGTAGGTGTGATTTGTACTTTAAATGAGATATCGCCAGCCGTAGAGCGGGGTTCTCCATGTTTTGTGGGCAGTGTGATTACGAACGGAAGTCTAGAGGACTCGTTACGTGAGGCTGCATTTCAGGGTAATATAGAGGTGGAACAATGTGTTCGGCTCTATGATGTGTTATTGTGTAATAGGAGAGTTTTTGAGGATCGCATTGGTATGGCCAATTGCTATACACATTCATTGAACGTTATTGATAGGTCAGTATTCACAGGACATAGATATCCTGTACCTTTCGCTTATCAGAGTGCAGTTGAGGCACAAATTAACCAGATGTTTGAAGATGGGATTATTGAGCACTCTAACAGTCCATATGTTAATTCTTTGATCACGGTACCCAAGACCGACGGCACTGTTCGTATTTGTTTAGACGCTAGTTTGGTTAACAGTAGAATTAGTTCAGATCAGCTGAAATCTATGTCAATAGAGGAATTAATGCAAACATTTGAGGGGAAGAAGTATTTCACTTGTGTAGATTTGAGTTCCAGTTTTTGGCAAGTGCCACTTATGTACGAAGATAGACCATTTACAGCTTTTAGTCATAAATATAACCTTTATCAATTTTGTAGAACACCTTATGGGTTAAAGAGTAGTTCAGCAGCTTTAATTAGGGCTTTAAACATCGCATTAGGGGATGACACAGGAGAGTTTGTAACCATTTACATAGATGATATGGTAATTAGTTCACGCAGTTTTGAGGAGCATCTACGTCATTTAGATATAGTTTTTCAGAAGTTAGATCAGGCAGGGTTCACTTTGAAGCTGTCTAAGTCGTCATTCTGTCAGTCAGAAGTGACATTTTTAGGTCATAGAGTGTCGAGTAGAGGTGTGACACCATAGGAAGGTAGGGTTAGCATGTGTGGACAGTAGCAACAGGGCATCGTTACAGACACTGAGAAATAGGTAGGTAGAGCAACGTGAGGACGTTCATTTAAGGGAGCCACTTGCAAGGTTGGAAGCAGGTGACGCAGAAACATTTATAGTTTCCAAACGTATTGGAAAAACAGCATATGTGCTGGAGGATAGTAAGGGAAACAGATTATACGGGACGTATAATATACATAGTCTACGAAAATATGTGTCATAAAGTGAGTGTGTTTAGCTGGCGAGCCAGCCTATCAAATGAGTAAGTGTGGTATTTGGTGCGTGGGAGGAGCTGGTCTTCAAGGCAGGCGTATCAGAAGTCGCACAGGGGGGTAGTATGTAAGTAAATGAGAGTTTTTAAGGTACAGGGAAATATGACGGGATTGTCGGATGCTCATGAGCACTAAAATGTCTCGATACACCAAGGCCAGAATTCGGTAGCGCTGGTGAATTCCCATTTGCCTCCAAGAGATGGGTGAGCGCTTGTACATGGTATTTTTGCTTAAGGCGTCCACGAGGCAAAAGATGGGCCATCAGAATGCGAGACAGTCCTTCATGAAACTCATACATATCAGCACACGTGATTTCTGTTTACGGCCTCGCCATGTAAGATTTGTAAATGTGTAATTTAAGATAATTTGTACAGAGGTATTATTTGTGTGAGAAGAACTGATCTGTGTTGAGAACTAGTATTAAGTAGAATATGGTCTACGGGAACTTAACAAGACAGGGCGATTACGGCACAGAAATATTTGGTGTTATATGTAATGCACATTTACTGTTTTTTTTTTCAGAAGTCAATATTATTTTATCATCTTTAAAGAGAGATTAAGTATTATGGTCACGAGGCGCTGCCACAATAGTGTGATCGTGTGCTCAGTGATAAGTGAGATTAAATTTCACCATAAGGAAGGGACCTCCAGTGAAATTAGGAAGTTCTATGGTGATATAAATATATCAGAACACCTTCAATGCGTGTGATATGACATCAAAAATACATAGTGCTCACACATTTATTATGTATGTAATATGTATTCTGGATGGGGTTTATTAACGTGTCTGGGATAATCGGATAATGGACCGTCGTCACGGTAAATCATCCGATGATCCGAGGCGAATATGTAACGTGTTTTCGTAGGGTTTTTATGCAACTGGCATAAGTCAGTAGGAAGCCATTCTATATTTATTTACGCGGCAAATTGTTCAGCCAAGAGAATTTTTCATGTTAATTTATTATTATTATTAATTTATTATAATTATTATTTAGATATTTTCGGAGCATTTTATAAAAATTATTAGCATTCAGATAGGTTTTCTATGTCTTAGAAAACGCTATCATGCAAATTATTACGAACGACGATATCATAGAAAATTATCTGATTACGGAATTATACGGAGTTTTTGTCAGTTAGGGTATTTGAGAGAGGTGAGTCATGGGGAATTCAAATACAAGCTTAATCTTGTCGAGAAGCATGACGCAATCTTGGGTCGCATCGTCAAGAAAAGGCGAATTGTTGGAACGGAAATCGACTTCTCCCTCCCGCGGAGTGTAATGAGGAAGGAGTGGGGATCTAGCGCGTAGGGTGCAGCCAATCAGTGGCGACGACGTAAGCTAGGAGTCGGCTGAAGAGTGGGGGAGCCGACAGGTGAATATATCGTTCGGCCCGGCGTGGAACGAGGACATTCTGTGAAACAATTTGTGAAATACTTGACGAGTATGTTGTACGCCGGAATCGCTCCGATGTTCCGTGGATTGGAGGACTAACTTTTGTAAAACTTAACCAGTGTGGCTATACGAGTGTTTGGGTCCGATGTACGGACCATAGAATTATCTAATCTACCAGTATATCATCAAACATCGACGAAGATGACGACATCCAGGAGACTGTGGGAAGCTCACAACATCATCAAGTACGAGGGAAATGCTTTGGCAATTTCCAGTGGTAAGCGCAAATGACGCAGAAATACGCAATCTCTCATTTTCTTTGTTTTACATTTCATATTTCAGTAACTTCATAGGTTGGAAATAAGAGTAAAATCAATTTATCAGACTCCGTTTTCACGTAATTTTCTATCGGTAATATTCAAATCACAACGCTCCAATTTAAGTTTTATACTTATTATTATTATTATTAATTTTGCTATACTTGTTTTATATAATAAATTCATTTCTTTTACAATGCAATCTTTGCTATCAGTAGGTAGCATTAGATATAGACCAATTCCTTCTCCTGATACAATTGTTTGTCGGGTTAATGATCAAATCATACCACGATCTGAGTGAATAGAGTCTTGAATGTGTTCTGCCAGAGCTAGACGTTGTTAAATACAAATATAGATTTCAACATTGCGTTGAGGTCTTGGCGCCCATTAAAACAACATAGCTTAGGCAAAGGTAAACAGTTACATTTCTCACCCAACAGTTAGGAGCTAGCAAAACGTATCATTTGTACGCTCAACGTGGAGCAAAGTAAATACCGTTTCACTTGTCATCCCAGCCTAAGCAAAGCGTTTCAACACGTATGGGTTTTGACACACTCTGAAATAAAAAGACAATAATATATTCCACTTGCTGGCGCCACCGTTCTATGCCGTGACTAGTTAACCTGAAAAGGACTCAAAAAAATTCTATCAAAATTTGAACGAAGGTGTTCTACAAATTACATCTTAAGTTGGTGCGCTTAGTAACCCTAATATGAATAATAACCGATTCAGCAAATATCTTACCGTAATTACCTCCCTTTCCTATCACAAATATTAACGTTAATAAAGCACCACTTATCGAATGTAACGGGTTTCACATTCGCATGGATAAAAATCACGTACGCACGCCGCGCACATTAAATATGACTCCAAAGAAAAACAAATATACAACAAACACTTTGGCCACGCGCCAACGGACATTTAAACATTTAGTGTCGGTGAAAGAAAAACTCTAAACCACAAGAAAAGAAACTGAACTATTTACAAAAGTTCCCCGGCCAAATCTAACTACATAATTGAAATAATTCAATTGTTGTACATCACCGATCAGCTTGTAGAACTTAAGACATCCTTCTCAGCCCATTTCCCTATGGACAGATTAACACTCCATCGTGGTCGTCTGCGTTGAATCGTTGAAGATCATCCCAACTCCAAACCACGTGTTGAGCATCTTGGTATCGACTCCTTGGCAGAAAAGTTCAATGTTAATTATTTGACCTAGCTATAATCGCTTTCAGGTTACTCAATTCGCCCACAAATTGTTCTAATGCGATTAATTGCGAAGACTTGCCCTAGATATGTCGCACACACGCATAATAAACACATAAAAATTACACTGAAATTTGTACATAAAATATACACCTCGAGACCACGTCACTGGCTCGATAATAAGTTTAAAATCTTGACTGCACAGGCAGTCGCTATCTTGCTCGGTATTTCCGTACTGTACTGTTGACCTTCGCTCTGGTGAGCGCTAATTAGGCTGTTACAAGACTTGCCCCTCAGAGCTGAAATAGTCGTCTTTAAGAAAATGTTATAAGTCACCACGCACACTGCGTGAAATATTTAGCTCACAAAATAAAATTTGACTTCAGATAAAATGTACTAGAGCGTTAAAATTTGTTATTACGACAGATGTGAATTTAGCTCCTCAGAGCTCACAAATAAAAATAACTTCAACTAATTCAGCGTTAAAATATCGTTATACAAACGGGCGTGAAGTTAGCCTCTCAAGGCTCCAAAACGAATGACTTCGAGTAGCGTCATGCCAAACTATTTATTAGAAACTGACAGGGGACGGAGGAGTGGGGTGGTATCGGATAAAAATTTCCAGAGTTTTTATCTCACAAATATGGGACTAGTTTCATTCTTCTTCAAATAAATCAAACGTCTCAATGCACTCGTGCGGAGATCAGTCCGTTCGGCGGTTCTTTAGATAATCAATTCCGCGGGCTTTTTACTACTGACGCTGTCCATCGCGTGATCATGGCTTGGTCTCTCGTGATTGGCTGATTCAATCGTAGGTTCGTTGCAAGTGACTCGTGATCATTCCTTAATGCTTCCAATTCTGGAGCAAGTAGTTGCTCAATTTGGCCTTGAACCCGGCTAAATCTGACCGTCCCCCAAGAATAGCTACCAGCTCTGCTCCTGTTGCAATCATTACGAAACGCTAGCCTCCCTTTTATCCATGTCCACTTCCTCAAGTACTGCCTGGGCTGCAGTAATAATAATAATAAATATGAATACTTATTTATCGAAGATCAATAAGGGTTCAATACACTAATGTAGAATAATGACGTAATTAAGTGGTAATACTAACATTTCTAATTAGTTCGTATAGAGTAGTCTAATAGAGGACTACACTTGGCAGCCCTGGTGACTCTGGATATATTCTTAGTTCCATCTCGTAAGTTACACAATACAACATTTGGTTGAAGTCCAAAGCATAGTAATGCCGTTACATGCAGTTAGACATTGGATCTATCAGCGCGAAAAATCATGTGGGCAACGGTATCATGTATGTGTTCCTCAGAATTCATTTGAAATATTATTATATATTATTGCGCCAATTTTGGATTGAATTTTGGACCTATCAGCAGGCTTAGAATCATGTTGGCAGCACTGATGTATATCAGTTACTCCAAACTAATCTAAAATGCCATCTACTATAGCCTACGTGAACAACGTTTAGAGATGTTGGCTTGCATTTCTGATTTATAGATATTATGGTGAAAAATAGAGAGAGCATTTGTTTACATTTGGCAACCCTGCTGGTTCTTAAGAATAAGCATAGGCATAACAAGTATGATACACAAAGTACATACGAAATTTCGTTGAAATCGAATTGTTAGTATAGAAGTTACATGCATTAAAATTGGACCTATCAGCAGGCAGCATGTTGGCAGCACTGACGTATATTAGTTACTCCAAATTAATGTAGAAGGTCATGTACTATACGTCTGCAAAGTTTCGAGATGTAGGCTTGCATTTTTTCTGATATATTGTTATTAGGATACAAAACTAGAGAGAGCATTTATTAACAGTTGGCTGCCCTCGTTGCCATTGAAATACGTATAGTCATATCTGTTATGGTACACATAGAATACTGCATACGACATTTGGTTGAAATCGAATTGATAGTATGGAAGTTACATGCATATAACAATATGACCTATTAGCAACCGTAGAATCATGTTGGCAACACTGTCATGTATGGCCTCCTGGAAATGCAACTGAAATATTATTATCTATATGTGTGCCAATTGTGGAATCGCTCCAATGGGATATTCAACATGGACCTCAAATTTCATATGCCATTTTTCAGCAGTTGGTAGCACTGCCGACATTTTAAAATATGGCCGTGAGGTATTCAGGTACAGATCTTTACTGATGCCAAATTTGGGGTTGATTACTGCAGCCGTTTAGGAGTCTACTTTTTTCACATTTTGTAACAAGTAGTTCCGTGAAGAACTATACAGCATATTTTCATACATCCTTCTCATGTTAATTGCCTATATCAACATACACAATTTCAGTTTGATTGCTGTAATAGATTCGTAGATATTGAGAACCGACTAAATATTGCGGATGGTCGCCATGTTTTGTTTTTTTAATATATGTAGGTCTTAGAGTTATGTACTGTTACATGAAGATTATTGTGTACGTGTAGTATTCACACTTCAATCGCATGATTAGGACACAAGAAGTAAAAACAAGATTTTAAAATTTCGCACAGTTGCCATCTTGTGGTTATGGAAACAATTGAAAAAAATTAGATGCCAGTGGATTAACATTTGTATAAGGATTTACTGTACCAAGTGTCACTGCACTCGGATGGTTAAATTACGAGAAACGTCCATGTGAATATTTATATTTCGCGTCAACGCCATGTTGGATTTGTGATCACCAGGTTATTGAAAGTCCTATAGGTGAACTTATGTTCATAGCCCCTATGAACATTAAAATATTCAGTTTGATTGCTGTGATAGATTCGTAGATATTGAGATCCGTCTAAATATTTCGGATGGTCGCCATGTTGGATTGTTATATGTATAGGCCATAGAGTCATGTACCATTAAAGGAAAATTATTGCGTAGGTTCATTATTCAAACTTTCACTTCGATCGCATGATTACGACACAAGAAATAAAAACTTAATTTTAAAATTCGCACAGTCGTCATCTTGAGGTTATATAAACAACTAGCTGAAGTACCCGTGCTTCGCTACGCGTCATAAATAAATTAAAATATAAAGGTGACTGTTAAAACAGGGGATAGGCGAGGTGCTGCGCAGAGGGAGATTAAGGATGGAACATTTTGTCCAACTACACCGCTCGGCGTTGACCGTGTTTTATAGCACAAATTTAGGGTTTACTCGCTAACGGTTGGAGATACCTTTCGGATAGAAAATGTAATTTTTAACCTCGTATATACCATCAAAAGTTTGCTATTTCTTAGCGTTCTCTTTGTATTTGAAATGGAAATATGAAAGTTTTAAACCAAAGGGTGTAGTGAAGTCACTAAAATGGTCGCCATCTTTAAATAGTACAAAGTATTGAAATCAAAAGTAACCTATATGTTAACCTGGTAAATCAGCTACTTCCATGTGAAATTCATGTAAATCGGACCAGTGGTACTTGCGTGATTGAGTAATACATAGACGCACATCATCTCATTTTTAGCCTCGCTTCGCTCGCGTCATAGTCGTGTCATATTGTTATTCAATGAAATGCAGGTTTAACCCCATTAACACCCCCTTTAGAACCTGAATATCCAAAAATCCCTCCTTGGTAGACGTTTTCGACACACAACAAACATATCCCCAAAATATCATTCTTCTAACTTTAATCGTTTGGGTTGGTCGATGAGAGTGAACATCGAAAAATCCTTCCTTAGGGGACGTTTTTCTTCCAGAATTTCACCCCTCCCCATAGGCCCCTTAAATTGGATTTATGAAAAAACGGTCGAACACATATTTATTTATTTATTTATTTATTTATTTATTTATTTATTTATTTATTTATTTATTTATTTATTTATTTATTTATTTATTTATTTATTTATTTATTTATTTATTTATTTATTTATTTATTTTTAAGCTGATTGATTTCCTCCGAGTTTCAAACTCCTCGCCTATGTCGTTTAGGAGATACACGGTCCGTTAGGAATCTTTCAACACCCACTTTTCATCCCTTTCACCTCATAATATACACTACATTGAAAAACCATTAGACATGTGTCAGCTTATTTTTAATGATTAGTATATATGCCAAGTATCACATCCCCAAATGAAACCACTCGTGAGATATGGTTATTCAATGAAATGCACGTTTACCCCCCTTAACACCTATTTAGAACCTGAATATTCAAAACTCTTTCCTTAGTGGACGTTTTCGACATACAACGAGCATATCCCCAAAATGTCATGTTTCTAACTTAAATAATTTTGGCTGGGCTATGATGAGTGAGTGAGTCAGTCAGGACATTTCCTTTCATTTATTTTTGATAATTTCACCCCTCCCCATGAACCCCTTAAATTGGATTTATGAAACAAACGGTCGAACACCTATTTACTTATTTAAAGCTGTTTTCCCCCGTGAGTTTGATGAGTAAGTGAGTCAATCAGTTAGGACACTTTCTTTCCTGTTTTTTTTTTTTCAGAATTTTACCTCTCACCAAGGGCCCCTTAAATTGGATTTATGAAAAAAAAACAGTCGAACACCTATTTACTTGTATTTTAAGCTGTTCATTTCCCGCCGAATTTCAAACTTCTCGCCTATGTCCTTTAAGAGATACACGCTCCGTCAAGAATCCCTCAACCCCCAATTTTCACCCCTATCACCTCATAATATACACCACATCGATAAACCCTTAGACATATTGAACCCTTTATCCTCTGATGGATAAATGAGTCGATGTTTTATTTCTTCAATTAATTAATATTTCCACCAGCGTCATGAAATAGCCAGACGAAGATGAGGAAACTTCAAGCATTTGTTGGAGACAGTGGGAACATACCTGCAGCAGTTTGACAAAAGGCTAAATACTTTAGCATTGTGAAAAGAAAGACCCTAGCTATGTTTCAGAAGGACAGGTGGAGGCTACCTCAAAATAGAAGGGACGCGTGGTGAGACACGCTTATGGTATGTTCATTGTACTATTCGCGCCTAGAAAAAATATAATGCAGTAACGTGAGTGGCTGATGATGCTACTGGACACTCCTACTAGGCCGAGGTCTGATAAAAACCGCCAAATTATTGAAAAAAAGTGGAGCCAATGAGAGATGAATGCTTACGAACGCGCCAAGTCTAGCTTGGGCACGCGACAGCTAGCATTAACGCGGGAGTTCGGCTAGACAACATCTCTACGATCGATTCTAGGATTAATGGGCATATTCTTGACCTGCGCAATTTTACGAGTTCAGTGATATTTGTTTCATTCCTGTACCACTATTATTTTGAGATATTTTTATATAATTTCCCCCTCTATCGATACCTAGGGCCAGTTCATTTATAAGTGGCGTGAAGAGCCAAGACATGGCTATTACTTTTGTGCGTCGGAGGACGTAGGATACTATTATATTGTGTGTGTCGGAAGACACAGGTTGCTATTACTTTTGTGCGTCTAAGGACGAAGGCACTCGTACTTTGCGTGTCATGAGGACACAGATTTTTATTAATACAAATGTGTTAAATTCAGTGTGATAGATAGTCACAGTACTATATTTTTGAGGGACAGTATTATCGACAATTCGCCAACAGACTGTTCTGGGGAATTAAGTACCTGAAACGGCGAATTTAGTAAACAGATATCGAGTGTGAATTAATCTATAACTTTTTGCATCAGCACGAGAGATGACATCGCTTATCCTGGAAGAAGTTTGGAACTGTCAACACTCCATCGAGATGTTTGAGACGAGCTAAGCGGCATTAAGTAGGGAAATGGCTGCAGATGTTCGTTGACGGTGACTGGCTGAGGATGAGTACATGAATAATATTCTTATTATCTGATAAATTAACTTATGGTATATGGAACATTTTTTTGTAAATATCTTGCTTGTGTTGATTAACGTAGTGTATTTAGTTTTGGTCTGACACACCTTTTGCATGGAAACAGCTCGCACATATTTTATCAGCCGTAAGTTCTTGTTTGTTTGTTTTAATTAACGTAGCTATGTGGACGACCGTGTTCGCATATGTTTACGTAGTGCGATTAAGAAGCGTCTCTCGGAGATATGTTGTGTTTCAGAAGTAGGACTGAATTAGTATAATCATGCAATAGATTGGAGGGTAAAATAATCTTGTAATGTTTATTATTGATCAGATTCAGTGAGTTTATTGCCGTTGGAGCAATGTAAATTGCGGCGAGGAGCAGTCAGCTCTCTCGTAGGTTTTAATATTTTCTTAAATAGATTGTGAGGATCTGATTCAGCCGACCTGTGTGAAAAATGTTGTGTCATTCCCAGCAGTGTGTGTGTGTGTGTGTGTGTATTTTATTGGTCATTACAAGCGGGAATTTCAGCGTGGACTGATTTCTGTCAGCTTGGTGCCAAGTCCATATGGTTACCTTGCGAGGACATATGTGGCTATATCGATTAAGGTCTTACCATATGTTTATGTGGTTGAGATATGTTGCTGTTGATTCTACGAGATAACGGGACAGTTGGTCAGGTTATTTTTACACACTGGAGCTGGACGATGACGAGTTATGGTAGGGGGAAGCTGTTGTCACAAGGCGGGCTGAAAGGATTGCATCAAGGTCATTAATGGAGTGCTTGTTGGCTCCGTAAAGTTACTTGAAATACAGAATAAGAACTGATCAATGGTAAAAATTGTTTAAATAAATGGGAGTTGCCTACGAATCACTATAATCTCCGAAGCGTTAGCTTAACGTGCATTTTATTCATATAAAGTAATCTCTGCCGGTGAGGCTTTGTTGTTGTTGGTTTAATTCCATGTTTATGTTTCATATTAGTGACCCGTGTAGTCACGTGCGATGCTGTCTTTTCCTTGTTTGTGTATTGAGCAATTCGCCGGGTTGGCAGCTCATTTGTCAGATGCGTCATTGCATTGAAGGAGGGTCTCGAGGGAGATTCCTGTAAATATTAGATTTTAGATTGTGTGTCAGCATTAATTTTTAAGGGTTTTATTAGTGTGGTGTCCCATATTCGTAAACGTTGATTTACGAGATGATTGTTCGTAAGCGTCGTGGCTGTTACCCGATGTAAACGAACAGTCATCCTAGTACTCATTCCTCGTAGTTAGTCAGTACGCGTACATAAAATCCAATGCAAGTTAGTGGAGCTTGGATCCACATTTTTATAAGGGGGAGATCCGTCTGACTCCTCAACTTTTGATAAATATTTCTGTCATGGGAAGATTCAGGGAGGAATTTTATTATTGTTGTTGTCTATTTTCATTTTATTTGCACAAATAGTCATTAAATTATGTTATTATTTTACGTCTTGTCACTTCCTTTCTTAATTATTGTTTTAATCCTATGACCCTTACCTCAGTAGAGCATGTTGTTTGGCGAACGTAAACATCACACTATGAACTGAGCGCGACCCCTTGATCAAGATTCTTGCTTATAAACACTGCAATACTAAAGGGTTCAATATGTCTGATTATTTTTAATGATTAGTTTATATACCGAATATCACATCCCCTAAGAAACAACTCATGATATATCGTTATTCAATGAAATGCACGTTTGCCCCCTTAACATCTCTTTAAAACCCGAATAAACAAAAACCATTCCTTAGTTGACGTTTTCGACATACAGCGAACATATTCCCAAAATTTCATTTTTCCAACTATAATAGTTTTCGCTGGGCGTGATGAGTGAGTGAGTCAGACAGGACATTTTCTTTCAATTATTTTTACCAGAATTTCACCCCTCCCCATGGGCCCCTTAAATTGGATTGATGAAAAAACGCTTGAACACCTATTAACTTATTTTTAAAGCTGTCTTTTTCTCCTGAGTTTGGTGAGTGAGTGAGTTAGTCAGTTAGGACACTTTCTCTCCTTCCCCCCCCCCCCCCAGAATTTCACACCACCCCATTGGCCCCTTAAATTAATTTATGAAAAAACGGTCGAACACCGATTTACTTACTTTTTAAGCTGATTTTTTCGCTGAGTTTCAAATTTCTCGCCTATGTCGTTTAAGAGATAGGCCTACACGCTCCATTAGGAATCCTTCAACCCCCACTTTTCACCCCTTTCACCTCATAATAATACACCACATCGAAAAACCCTTAGACACGTGTCTGCTTATTTTTAATGATTAGTTTATATGCCGAGTATCACATCCACAAATGAAACCACTCGTGAGATATTGTTATTCAATGAAATGCAGGCTTAACCCCCTTAAGACCCCTTTAGAACCTGAATATCCAAAAATCCTCCCTTAGTGTACGGTTTTGACATACAACGAACATATCCCCAAACTGCCATGTTTCCAACTTCAATATTTTTGGCTGGGCGATGATGAGTGAGAGAATGAGTCAGGACATTTTCTTTATTTTTTTTTTCTTCAGAATTTCACCCCTCCCGATGAACATCTTATATTTGATTGTTCAAAAAACTGTCGAAAAGCTATTTACTTACTTTAAAGCAGTTTTTCCCCCCTAAGTTTGATGAGTGAGTCAGTCAGTCAATCAGTTAGGACACTTTCTTTTCTGCCCCCCCCCCTCCCAGAATTTCACCCCTCCCCATGGGACCCTTAAATTGGATTTATGAAAAAACTGTCAAACACATATTTACTTATTTTTATCCTGATTTTTTTCCGCTGAGTTTCAAACTCCTCACCTATGTCGTTTAAGAGATACACGCTCCGTTAGGAATCTTTCAATCCCCACTTTTCACCCCCTTTCACCTCATAATATACACCAACATCGAAAAACCCTCAGACAGGTGTCTTCTTACTTTTTAATGATGAGTTTATATGCCGTGTATCACATCCCCCAATGAAACCAATCGGGAGATATTGTTATTCAATGAAATGCAGGTTTAACCCCCTTAAGACCCCCTTTAGAACCTGATTATCCGAAAATCCTCCCTTAGTAGACGGTTTTGACAAACAATGAATATATCCCCAAACTGTCATGTTTCTAACTTCAATAATTTTAGCTGGGCGATGATGAGTGAGTGAGTGAGTCAGGACATTTTCTTTCAATTTTCTTTTTTCAGAAATTCACCCCTCCCCATGAACCCCTTAAATTTTATTTAAGAAAAAAACTGTCAAACAGCTATTTACTTACTTACTTAATTTTCCCCTGAGTTTGATGAGTGAGTCAGTCAGTCAATCAGTTAGGTCACTTTCTTTCCTGTTCCCCCCCCCCCCCCAGAATTTCACCCCTCCCCGTGGGCCCCATACATTGGATTTATGAAAAACCGGTCAAACACATATTTACTTCTTTTTTATGTTGATTTTTTTCGCTGAGTTTTAAACTCCTCGCCTATGTCGTTTAAGAGATACACGCTCCGTTAGGAATCTTTTAATCCCCACTTTTCACCCCTTTCACCTCATAATATACACCACATCGAAAAAACCTCAGACACATGTATTCTTATTTTTAATGATTAGTTTATATGCCGAGTATCACATCCCCCAATGAAACCAATCAGGAGATATTGCTATTCAATAAAATGCAGGTCTACCCCCTTAACACCCCTTTAGAACCTGAATATGCACAAATCCTCTCTTAGTGAGAGGAAGCTGCATACCAAATTTCATTCCAATCCGTTCGGTGGTTTCTGAGATTTCGTGATGAATGAATGAGTGAGTGAGTGAGTGGTATTTGACAAATATATAGTAGAAGATGGTGTCAAGTCTTTGTTATGCTAAACTCGGTTGACAGTGCTGTGTGAGTAGTTGAGTAACTAACGGGATTTCAAGTAAAGATCCTCATTTTCTATACCGGTAGTGCAGAGCGCGAATGGCATCCAGTCGGCCGTGTCTCGACTTGAGCTATGTTGCCATGGAAACTATCTGTCTTGCCATTCCTTCATGAGTATATTTTATGATTTGATTTGCCTGTGCTTGAGTGCAAAAGGGCCGAAATCAGAAGAATGAGAAAGACTATCGAAAATTCATGTAGCCAGCGGTTCGTTCTGGGTCCTAAACTATGTGTATGCAAAATTTGGTTGAGATTGGTGGAACAGTGTAGATTTGTATACGGAACAGACCCACCCACATACCCACATACATACATACAGACTTTCACTTTTATATATAAGATTGAACAAAATTAGATACCAGTGCATTACAATGTGTATAAACATTTGCTGTACCAAGTTTCATTGCGTTTGGATTATTAAATCGCGAGAAAAGTTCTATTTAAAAATTTCAAATTCGCTTGGCCGCCATGTTCGTTTTGTAGTTAACCGGTTTTTGAAAGTCTCATAGATGAACTTCTAGTAGTGCTCTTTATCACCGTACACAATTTCAGGGTGATATCGGCATCAGTTTCGGAGATACTGAATGCTGGTGAAATATTTCGCACAGCCGCCATGTTGGATTTGTGAGAGACAATAAAATTTGAAGTGCACGGTCGGGGTCGGCCAGAATGGTGCTATGATCTTACTGAGTTTCATTGAAATCGCTCCAGCCGTTTAGAAGTTATTAGGGGACACACACACCATCACACACACACGCGCACAGACACATGGACAAAAGGTGATCTCATAAGCCTATTTTTTTCATAAATGAAAATAGGCTAAAAATGAGGAAAAAGTAGATTTATGAGATCGATCTGGGCAAATGTGTGTCTGTCCATCTGCCTGTCCTTATGTCTGTCTGTCTGTCTGTCTGTCTGTCTGTGTGTCCCACCTATTAACTCCTAAACGGCTGCAGCTATCGAAACCAAATTTGGTATGAGTAAAGAGATTTGCCTGAATATTGCATGGTCATATTAGAAACTGACGTCAGTGCTACCAACTGCTGAAAAATCACAATCGAAAATTATGGTATATGTTGGATATCTCGGAAGATATGCATGGGTATTGTTCCAAAATTGACACACACATAGATTTCATTTCATTTCATATTTATTCATCAGTGCCTTACACTATATTTACATTACACTGAAGGGAGTCTCTGAAAAGAGCAAAGCCCCACTTCGCATTCGGGATGCGTCAGATAATAATTCACCAGACTAATTTGCTGGAGCCCATACATGAGAGTGTTGCCAACATTATTATATGCCTGCTGATAGGTCCAATCTTTAAATTCATGTAACTTCCATACTATCTATTGGACCTCAACCAAATTTTGCATATGCATTGTGGACCTTAAGAGATGGAACTAAGAATATATTTAGAGTCAGCAGGTCTGTCAACTATTGATATATACTCTGTATAATTTGAAGAAAAGGAGGCTCTTTAGGTCGTCACGGAACTACTTGTTACAAGATGTGAAAGATGATGATGGCGATGATGATGATAATTGTTGTTTTAAGGGGCCTAACATCTAGGTTATCGGCCCCTAATGGTTGGGCTATCGTGAAGATGATAATGAGCAAACTATAACTAAAACTAACCACTAACTTACATACCAGAAGAAGAAATGAAAAACATAAGGAGAATAAGGCAAACAAAGGACAGGAGGGAAAACAAGTAGTTCCGTGAAGAACTATACAGCCTATTTTCATATATCCCACTCATGTTAATTGCCACTATCAACATACAAAATTTCAGTTTAATTTCTGTAACAGATTCGTAGATATTGAGAACCGTCTAAATATGTCAGATTGTCGCCAGGTTGGATTTTTATTTCTGTACTATTACATTAATATTATTGTGTACGTGTGGTATTCAAACTTCAATCGCATGATTAGAACACAAGAAGTAAAAACGTGATTTTAAAATTACGCACAGCAGCCATCTTGTGATTATGCAAACAATTGAAATAAATTAGATCCCAGAGGATCAACATTTGTATAAGCATTTAACGTGCAACGTTTCACGGAGCTCGGATAGTTAATTCGCGAGAAACGTCCATTTAAATATTTATACTTCGCGTCGCCGCCATGTTGGATTTGTGCTCACCAGGTTACTGAAGTCCTATAGGTGAACATATGTTCATAGTCTCTATTAACATTAAAAAATTCAGTTTGGATGCTGTAAAAGATTCATAAATATTGAGAACCGTCTAAATATTTCGGAAGCTCGCCATTTAGGATTGTTATATGTATAGGCCATAGAGTTATGTACCATTCAAGGACAATTATTGCCTAGGTTCATTATTCAAAGTTTCACTTCGATCGCATGATTACGACACAAGAAATAAAAACTTAATTTTAAAATTTCGTACAGACGTCATCTTGAGGTTATGTAAACAATGGAATTAAATTAGATGGCAGTGCATTACAATCTGCAAAATCATTTACTGTACCACATTTCACTGCGCTCAGAGAGTTAAATCACGAGAAAGGTCTATTAAAATATTTCAAATTCGCTTGGTCGCCATGTTCGTTTTGTACTTTACAGGTTTATGAAATATACATAGGTTAACTTGTATCAGTACCCTTTATCACTGTACAAAATTCAGGGTGATATCTGTAATAGTTTCGGAGATATAGAATGTCAGTGAAATATTTCGCACAGCCGCCATTTTGAGGTTATGTAAACAATTGAACTAAATTAGACTCCAGTGCATTACAATGTGTATAAACATTTGCTGTACCAAGTTTCATTACGTTTGGATAGTTAAATCGCGAGAAAAGTCTATTTAAAAGTCTCAACTTCGCTTGACTGCCATGTTGGTTTTGTAGTCACCAGGATTTTGAAAGTCTCATAGGGAACTTCTAGTAGTGCCCTTTATCACCGTACACAATTTCAGGGCGATATCGGTAATAGTTTCGGAGATATTGAATGCTAGTGAAATATTTCACACAGTCGCCATGTTGGATTGGTGAGACGTAACAAGATTTGAAGGGCACGATCGAGGTCGCCGGGAATAGCGCCATGAACTTACCGAGTTTCATTGAAATCACTCCAGCCGTTTAGATTTTATTAGGGACACACACACACCTCTCACACACACACAAACACACACACGCACACTCACACGGACAAGAGGTGATCTCATAAGCCTATTTTTTCAAAATTGAAAATAGGCTAAAAATGGCCTCAACCCTCGAAGACGCGGATTGAGCGACTTGGAAGGAAGGAGAGCCATAAAAGGCAGATAGGAAAGTGAAAGCGGAGAGGGTCCGCCCCACAGGTAATGGATAAAAGGGGGAAAACCGGACCCAGCTCAGGAATCCCTCGGGGTCGCCAACTCCCGAACTCACCAGCCGTGAGCCCCTGAGGCTGTAGCACAATCCACGGTGCACCAGAAGTGGTGGGGCTACATACACCCTTCCTCCTTGAGGGCCTTGGGCAGAAGGCAGGAGATAACAGGAAAAGAAAAAGAAGGCTGACCCCTCGCAGAAGGAGGGTATCAGGAAAGATGAGACAAGGGCCAATTAAGGCGGGAAAGGAAGAGACTCCCTAGGCCTCGGATATCCTAATACCGTCGGGGTCGGAAGAGAAGAAGAGTTGACCAAGAGAGGTCGTCAGGAAAGAAGACGGAGAGGAGCCCGGCACAAATAAGTGGAAGAAATGCCGGACTCAGCTGGGGCCCCGTGGTCGCCAAACCACGTCCCACTAGATGTGAGATAACAATCACATATAACTAACGAATCTTGACTAGTTGTGGTAGTTTAATTAGGACCTACTACTGCAACTAAATAAGTGTACCGTATACAATATACAGGGTGTCTCAAAAATGTACTAACACTTTGAATGACTATAAAATGATTATTTATGAACATAGAGACAAGTTTAAGGTCTTCAATTATAGACGAGACATGTAATTAAAGACTCATGTTCGCAAATGTACAAATTGATGACCGTCAGTGTCCAGACAAAGCTGATAACGCGAAGCAATGGATTCGCAAACGTTACGACAAAGTTCATTTGGAATTTCGTGACATTATCTGTCACTTTCCAATTTCGTCTTGGAATGTAGGATTTCCTGCGCAGACGCTTCATGATGCGATGGACGCTATCTTTTGAGATGTGTGTCTCTCGAGCCGTTTGTCGTAGTGATTTCGGTGGGGATCGAGTGAGGGCTTCCTGCACCTGTTCTTCTTTTCTAGGACTGGTGGATGTCCGTGGTCGTCCAGAACGTTTCTTGTTGACGTTGTGAACGGTTCCATCTGCTTCAAATTTATCTCCCATGCGAGCAATGGTCCGGTGCGTTGGTGGCGGTTTGTCGAACTCCTGGACACTGACGGTGATCAGTTTGAACATTTGCGAATATGAGTCTTTAATTACATGTGTCTTCTATAATTGAAGCCCTTAAACTTGTATCTATGTTCATAAATAATAATTTTATAGTCATTCAAAGTGTTAGTACATTTTTGAGACACCCTGTATATTGTAAATATCATAACCCATACTTGTGGACACGCATTTAATAGCCTAAGTGTACAGTATCTGAAAATGATGGCTTGACAATCGAAACTGGTCATCCAAGTGTATTAATTTTTAGCCTACTTTTCACATTTTGCAAAATTGAGGAAAAAGTAGTCTTATGAGATCGATCCGGGAAAATGTGTGTGTGTCTGTCTGTCTGTCTGTCCTTCTGTCTGTCTGTCTGTCTGTCTGGCTGTGTGTGTGTGTGTGTCCCCCCCCCCCTATCAACTCCTAAACGGCTAGAGCAATCGAAATAAAATTTGGTAGGAGTAAAGATCTATACCTGAATATCTCACGGCCATATTTGAAAATGATGTCAGTGCTGCCAACTGCTGAAAAATCGCAATTGAAATTTGAGCTCCATGTTGGATATCCTGGAAGGTATGAATGGGAGCTATCTCAAAATTGGCACACATGAATGAAAATCCACAGCCTGCTTCCAGTCTCCGACCGGGTCAGGAATGGAATGAATGAAGCCCCCATCTAGCGGCGAGGATATGAACTGTGCCGGCTGCCGAGGCCTGACGCACTCCTCTGGGGCAATGAGTAAATGAATGACAGATGAAATGAAATGATAGTGGAGAGTGTTGCTGGAATGAAATTTTGACAGGGAAAACCGGAGTACCCGGAGAAAAACCTGTCTGC
Organism: Meconema thalassinum; assembly: GCA_946902985.2. Taxonomy (NCBI): domain Eukaryota; kingdom Metazoa; phylum Arthropoda; class Insecta; order Orthoptera; family Tettigoniidae; genus Meconema; species Meconema thalassinum. The sequence continues at coordinate 18,267,099 of OX336392.1, forward strand.
CTCCGTTTTGTCCAGCACAGATCTCACATGGAGTGACCGGGATTTGAACCACGGACCCAGCGGTGAGAGGCCGGCGTGCTGCCGCCTAAGCCACGGAGGCTTCAAAATTGGCACACATATAGATAATTATATTGCAGTTTAATTTCCAGGAGGCCATACATGGCAGTGTTGCCAAAATGATTATAAGCCTACTGATAGGTCCAATATTTAAATGCATATAACTCCTACACTATCAATTGGAATTCAACCAAATTTCGTATGTTGTATGTGTACATAACCAGATATGACTGAACGTATTCTTATGAACCACCAGTGCTGCCAACTGTTAAAAAATGCTCTTAATTTCTTTTATCCAAATACCAATATACATGAGAAAGTATGCAAGCCGACAGCTTTAAACTATGCACACGTATAGTACATTACATTCTATATTAATTTGGAGTAACTTATATACGTCAGTGCTACCAACATGATTCTAAGCCTGCTGAGAGGTCCAACTTTAAATACATGTAACTTCCATACTATCATTTGGATTTCAACCAAATTTCGTATGTGCTATGTGTACCATAACAGCTACGTTTATGTGTATTCTTAAGAGCAACCAGGGCTGCCAACTGTTAATAAATGCTGTCTCTATTTTTGTTACCCTAATATCAATATATCAGAAAGAATGCAAGCCAATAGCTCTAAACTTTGCACACGTATAGTACCTGGCTTTCTAGATTACTTTGTAGTAACTAATATACGTCAGTGCTGCCAACATGATTCTAAGCCTGCTGATAGGTCCAATTTTAAAATGCATGTAACTTCTATACTAGCTAATGGATTTCATTCAAAATTGACACAACAATAGATCATATTATTTCAGATTATTTCTGACCAATACATGCATGACACTGTTGCCAACATGATTTTACGCGCTGTTAGATCCAATGTTTAACTGCATGAAACGTCCATGCTATTCATTGGACTCCAACCAAATTTTGTATTCTGTACCTTAAGAGATGGAACTAAGAATCTATTCAGTCACCAGGGCTGCCAACTGTAGTGCTCTATTGGGCTACATTATGCCAGGTATACAGTATTTCGAACTAATTAGAAATTTCGATATTACCAACTTAATTTCGTCATTATTCTAGATAGATCCATATCGATTAATCATTGGCATGAATCTTAAATTTTAAGAAAAGTAGGCTCTTTAGTTCGTCACGGAACTTCTTGTTAATCTCATGTAAACATTTCTCTTTCAGGATTGCGGAAACAACCATTACAATTGTGTACAGCACGGGACGCGCGGTGGTTGCGCAATAATCGAAGTTTGGGCCAGGAAGCAGCGCGGTGTGTGCGCCGGCCTGCTCTCAGCTGTTCGGGCACTCAGTGATATTCCGCCAGCCGTGCGAGTTGGATGCGCCGCATCGCGTCGTACTGGTCGAATGGAAAAGTGGTTTGTGTTTGTGAACGATATATGGATTAAAGGGCGTGTGTCATTATGTGCTTGGGAATATAAACAACACGTACTCAAAGGTGTCCACAATGGAAGAGAAAAATCATTGTATTCGGCAAGCAAACGATGTTGAACGGAATGTACGATCTTTCTGCCGAAACAACTTAGTGAAATGTGTATCTAATTGTAACATCAAACAAAAGGAGGCATTAGTTCACTAATTGATTGCAGTCTATTAGTGTAATTGCTAGATTTCTCAATACTGATTGATATTTCCATTGAATTTATCTTGTGATTCTTTTTGTATGCTTTCTAATGAAACTAAATGATTTTATATTCTGACGAAGATACAGTATGCGGAACTACAGTGAGTATAATTCTCAGTGATGTGAACCATGTGTCGTAACGTTTAGCGTTTCGTACGTACCGCAATTATAAACGTCCTGTATAAACAGATTTTATTCAGATAACAAACTGTTGATATTAGCTTGCTCCATGGTGGACTGGAATAGTGTTCGGTTGTGTTCTTCGGTTGATTTCAGAATGGTTGACAAACTATATATCTTGGAATTGTTCAGCTCGAGTGAATAAGATGAATGCTTCATGCTAGCAGAGTACTAAATGACCTACACGCACAACCTTGTAAGTAATCTAACCTGATATTTATAAATCATTTGATGTGTTAACTACCCCCATTGTACGATGGAGGTTTGGGCCAGACGCCATGCGCTTCCGCTCTATCGATTCGCCTCAGCATGGAATTTCTTATTAGTTACCCTTCTTGATTGTCAGTGGGACTAGGGGGCACGCATTACATCTAGCTCTGCACCCTAACGTTCATCGCTCTGCGGGGTAAACCGTTACGTGTGTCTCAACTCTATTAATGTGTTGACGAGATATTGAACCATTGTGTTACCGTGTGAAAAATAAAGCGCTGTCATCCACACTACGCATGGAGCCAGTCCTGTAATTTAAGTCATACAATTGAGGTAGGCGTTACCCTTCGATCGATCCAGCATCTCGCACACTGTTTCCCTTTTAGCTTTTACTTCCGGGCTCCTGCTGGCTGCCAAACGGGGATGGCGCATGCCCCTCGCGCTGCCAAATTCCCCAACAATCGCAGGTAGAAACGTAGACTACGGTATGTGACCAGCTGCTGTTTCATAAGTTATCTACCACTATTTTTTATAGCCCATTGTAAGCTGTGATTTGCCATGTAACATACAGGAGCAGTAGAGTCTTTTTCAATTTGATGATCGATTAAGCTCACAGAGGGCTCAAAACTAGTAGAATGTGGGTTAGCGACCATCGGGCCCTAGCTCATCTGTGTAGGGTCACCAGATGGAATGTGTGACATAATGTTCGAAAATGTAGGACACCACAAAACCTAACACTAGAAGGCAAAAATAAATATAAAAGCAAGAAGTTCCGTGACGAACTAAAGAGCCTACTTATCTTAAAATTTAAGGTTCATGCCAATGATTAATCTATACAGTATGCCTGGCATAATGTAGTCTAATAGAGCACTACAGTTGGCAGCCCTGGTGACTGAATATATTCTTAGTTCCATCTCTTAACGTACAGAATACAAAATTTGGTTGGAGTCCAATGAATAGCATGGACGTTACATGCAGTTAGTCATTGGATCTAACAGCGAGCGTAAAATCATGTTGGCAACAATGTAATGCATGTGTTGGTCAGAAATAATATGATCTATTGTTGTGTCAATTTTGAATTAAATCCATTAGTTAGTATAGAAGTTACATGCATTTTAAAGATGGACATATCAGCAGGCTTAGAATCATGTTGGCAGCACTGGCGTGGGCCTATATTAGTTACTCCAAATTAATCTAAAATGCCAGGTACTATACGTGTGCATAGTTCAAAGCTGTCGGCTTGCATATTTTCTGATATCTTGGTATTTGGATAAACTAAATTGAGAGTATTCATTAACAGTTGGCAGCCCTGGTGGCTCCTTAGAATACGCTGTCCTATCTGTTTATGTGCACATAGTACATACGAAATTTGGTTGAATTCCAATTGAAAGTGTAGAAGTTATATGCATTTAAAAATTGGACCTATCAGCAGGCTTAGAATCATTTTGGCAACACTGACATGTATGGCCTCCTGGAAATTCAACTGAAATATTATCTATACGTGTGCCAATTTTGAAATAGCTCCTATGCATAACTTCCAAGATATCGTTAATGGAGCTCAAATTTCAATTGCGATTTTTCAGCAGTTGTTAGCACTAACAATATTTTCAAATACGGCATTGAGATATTCCGGTATATATGTTTACTCATACCAAATTTTGTTTCCATTTTTGCAGCCGTTTAGGAGTTAATAGGGGGGGGGGGGGACACACAGACAGGCACACACACATTTTCCCGGCTCGATCTCATAAGTCTACTTTTTCCTCATTTTTGCAAAATGTGAAAAGTAGGCTAATAAATATTTTAATGCATATTATTCTGCTAACATAGGCTACTAGCGGTAGTGCCCGGCTTCGCCCGGTGGATTTATTTGTTTTATGGATGATAATGAATACTACTGCAGAACTGGAGCGCTCACGTATGATCGGAATAAATGAAAGTACATTTGAAAGCACCAACTCTTATTGCAGTCGATAACCTCAGTATACTGCACCAACACCATCGCCCTTATACAGAGTCATACTATTGTCGTGATGATAACTGTTTTAAGGGGACTAAGAAATCCTTTTGCACTAATTACTCCCCGTGACTGCAATTAATCAGCTCGTAATTCTGCACCAGAACACTGGTATGGGCAACGTGGTGCAGCCCGCATTGCCATGCAACAATAGACTTCGGTATTATTGACGCTGTTCTGGAGCGCTTGTTCTTCAGACTTACTGAACAAAAATCAATATTTAAGGTTACCTGAGAGGTGTAGCCTAATGCTACATAGCCTAAACTATTCCTCTTGAATCAGGCTATCATATACAAAATTAATTTTTCGAATCCGACTGGTAGTTCCAGAGATTAGCGCTTTTAATCAAACAACAAACAAACTCTTCAGCTTTATTATATTAGTATAGATTTCTATTGAGAAACATTCATAGGCTATATCAAAGAGGAACTAATTTGTCCTGCAGGACAAAATGATTAGACACTGAGCTTGATGTTCGTTTCTTCCCATTTGGAAGGTTTTATATTTAGTTGCTAAAATGTAGTTTAATTTAGACTTCCGTTTTGGCATTGAAGAAAATCGCGTTTAGCCGTCGTTTAATTTACGACGTGTTGAGAGAATGCATTCGCAAGCAACACTGCTGACTCGCCAACATTCAAGCAGCAAGGAGAAACGTTGCAATGGATATGAAACTTTCTCCCCTCAGATGATAGACATTCATAGCATCACAGATCATATTATAACAGTACTGGAGGACATTTACGAATTTAAAGAAATTCCTTGAACTGTAGGGCATATCCGGAGATCGGAATCTTCCGGACATCTGGTGACCCTATTGCTGGGGCACGTGGGTTAGTGACCATGGGGCTCTAATTGAACCTGGCATTGTCTCTACTTGTCCCACGCTAATCTCTTTCATCCTTCTTGTCGTAATACCGCGGCCAGTTCTCGTTCTATGTCGAGCCTGATGGAATTTGGGTATCAGTGTCCTAATGCCATCAATCTCTCGCCTTTTCTCCCTGTGACATACCCTTTCCTAATTACGTAAGTGGGGGTTGCAGTCACTCACAAAATTCTTACTATTTTAGTAAGAGTCGTTTAGCGGTGTGTTAAGCCCGCCACACATGCTGCATTACGGCTACTATAAGCGAAATTCACCCCAGGGGCTGATAGTACGTTTGTTCGGGAATGGGTGACCATAGGGATCCTGAGCTGAGTCTTACGGGCAGGCCTCTCCATTTTTAGCCTACTTTCGATTTTTGCAAAAAATGAAAGTAGACATGAGATCACTACAGGGCGAAAAAAAAGTCTGTGTGTGTATGTGTGTGTGTGTGTGAGTGAGTGTGTGTACTCTGAATGTCTGTCCCCCCCCCTATCAATTCGAACACGGTGAGCGCAAATTGAACGAAATTTGGTACAAAGGTAGCACTAGCAAAGGACACCTCACCTTGTCAGTGTCATGTTTTATATCGCCGCCATCTTGACGGAAACGTAATGGTGGCCACACAAATGTTCAAAGCTTAAATCAAATTACGACTAACCTAATCATCCGATCTCTACCAAATTTTGCAACAACATACCGTTATGGAGGGAGCATCCTTTGACAAATCTAATAGGTCATTAGCCAAATAGTTTGCGGATGGCGGCCATCTTTGTGTCAAAATCGATTACCCCTATTAATTCGAACACGGTGAAACCGAATGGAATGAAATTTGGTACAGAGGTAGCACTAGCAAAGGGCACCCCAGTGTCATGTTTTATATCACCGCCATCTTGACGGAAACGTAATGGCAGCCACCCAAATGTTCAAAGCTTAAATCAAATTAAGACTAACCTAATCATCCGATCTCTACCAAATTTTGCAACAACATACCTTTATGAAGGGAGCATCCTTTGACAAATCTAATAGGTCATTAGCCTAATAGTTCGCGGATGGCGGCCATCTTTGTGTCAAAATCGATTACCCCTATTAATTCGAACACTGTGAAACCGAATGGAATGAAATTTGGTACAGAGGTAGCACTAGCAAAGGGCACCTCAGTGTCGTGTTTTATATCACCGCCATCTTGACGGAAACGTAATGGCGGCCACACAGATGTTCAAAGCTTAAATCAAATTATGACTAACCTAATCATCCGATCTCTACCAAATTTTGCAACAACATACCGTTATGGAGGGAGCATCCTTTGACAAATCTAATAGGTCATTAGCCTAATAGTTCGCGGATGGCGGCCATCTTTGTGTCAAAATCGATTACCCCTATTAATTCGAACACGGTGAAACCGAATGGAATGAAATTTGGTACAGAGGTAGCACTAGCAAAGGGCATCTCAGTGTCATGTTTTATATCGCCGCCATCTTGACGGAAACGGAATGACTGCCACCCAAATGTTAAAAGCTTAAATCAAATTTCGACCATCCTAATAATTTGATCTCTACCGGATTTTGCAACAACATGCCTTTTTGTGGATAGCATCTTATGACTGACTACAAGGTCATCAGTCCAATAGTTTGCAAATAGCGGCCATGTATGTGTGCAAATCCATTCCCCAGATCAATTCAAACACGGTGAAACCGAATTGAATGAATTTTTTTCCAGAGGTAGCACTAGCAAAGGGCACCTCATATTCATGTTTAATATCCCTATAGCACGTTGTATTTCAACAAGCTACTACAACCAACTTTCAATTATACTCCTTGAAAAGGACAAAGAGTTATAACAATACCCATGCATTTAGGAGAAAGTAGGCTATATGTTCTTTACTGAACATCTTATTTCTTTCATTACTCGGAGAGTTGAAAAGGCGTTCCTTTATGTTTTCGGTAGACTTTTTTTATTTTATTTCTTCGTGCAATAAGTACTGTAGCAGGCTAATAGAACTATGGTCATGCTCATTAGGGGCAGATTTAAAGCATGTGGCCGCCGGAGTGTCCTGGTGCAGGAATGCGCAATGATATGAACACTAACTCAAGAGTCCCACAGCCTGGCTAGTTAACCACACATGATGTGAGATTTTGAAGCCATTAAGTTATGCTTTTTATACTGTAATTAGCAACCCATCCCGGCTTCGCCCGGGAACAGTTATGAATGCATTACGTGATAAGCGCTTTTTTATCGATGTCAATTAACAACGATCAATATCCATTTTACGTCTCGACATGATGGGTTAAAATCACTGACTGGACTATTAATTATATTATCATGGAGATGCATGTGCAGCAAATTGTTGTCAGACCTAATTTATGAATGGCGAGGTGCATGAAACACAAATCCCCCTTCCATCCAATCTTAACTCGACTGTGAATTTTGCGGAACGAAAAGTTCGCAGGCGAAATGAAGAAAAGCCGAGTTGCACTTCCAGGGAAACTTCAAACACAACCACGCTTCTCTAAAGTTTTTAACTCAACACGACTCGACAGTTTGCTGCTGGCTGTATCTGGGGCAATAAGCTCGTCCGCTAGCTAAGCTGTAACTGGGGCGATAGACTCTCCCCTAGCCAGCTCGTAAACTGTCGCCTCAGTAGTTGAATGGACATTGTTGGAAGAAATTAAAACGTAAAAACACTTATAGTGGGCGATGTATTGAAGCTAGACATATGCTGTCGCGGACTTTTTTGTAGAACTTTTCATGCTGAACAATTCTTACACTCATAGTATTTAGATATTTTTAACGGTTTGCCCAGCGTAAGCTTACAAAGCGCTCGGACGCCAGGTTTTTTTTTTCGACTTTTCCACTGAAATTGTTACTGCTCGGCTTCCTTTGATCATAACTAAATTATTTTTTACAGAAATCATCCTCGAGATATCCTTTACAGAATGGTGAAAACCGCATCAAAATCCATCCAGTGGTTCTCGAGTTTACCCGTAACATCCAACAATCGGGGACTTCGTTTTATACTAAGTAGAGATTTATAAATTGACAATCAACCAGACGAAGCTAAAATACCCAAGTGCTCTATCCAGTCGGCCGCGGAGCCGGTCAGAGGCCCATACCGTAGATGTTAGGATTATCAAAAACTACTACATTGTCGCCTCGTTGCGTAGTGGCTAGCATTCTTGGCTGTCGCCGCAGAGGCCAAAGTTCGATTCCCGGTTTGAGGCAGGAACTGGGTACACTCAGCATCGGGAGGCAAAACTGAGAAGAGGCGGGTTCTATTCCTACCTCAGCCATCCTGAAAGTGGTTAGTGGTTTCCCACTTCTACTCCAGACAAATGCTGGTATGGTGCAGCATGGCTGATTCCTACCCACTGTAGCTCAATTACAATACACACATTCAAGTACACGGGGATGCATGACCACGATGTCGCAAAGCGCATAAAAAAGAATCAACAACATATTCGATTAGGAGAAACAGCCGCCAGTCAAATGTTACCCGTTAGAGATAAACGATTACAGATGCGCTGTAGGTCTACACCCGCTGTGTGAGAACTCTGTCACCAATCTTATCTCAAGCGGGTGTATAGATTATTAGTTGTTGATTTACGATTATGTACAGGCGATGACACAGGCCGGATGTTTGATTTAGACGAGTGAATAATCGCCTCGAGTCGAGTTACTACAGTAGACCTGTGTTGTCAGCTGCCCCATGCGGTCAGATGATGCACAAAGCTATCTTACGCTGCTGCTGAAGTACAGTCATTGGCAAATATAATGACGTTCTTAACTATGTTACGTGTACTTCCGCGTCGTACAATACTTCATCGTGGACTGTACCGATCAGCACGGTGGTGTCGTCACGTGCTCAAGTCTGGAATTCCATTACATCAGACCGGTGGTGACAACTGTGGAGTGATAGGGTGAGAGAGTGACTCGGTACAGGCTCACCCGCAATCTTTTAAGGTCAAGGGCAATCGTCTAAAACAAACGACAGGCTTTTGCTTTTTTGTAATGTTCAATCCAGTGCTAGAAACGTGACTCATAATTCGCTCGAATCCTGTGATCGTACGGTACAGTTGTAGCGGAATTTAATTTAAGGAAGCTCTAATTAGAGATACATTTTATAAGATTGACTGGTACGGTTAATAAGGTCTCCACCAGAGCTTAATCCCGACACCATTAGCGGTTTAAGTAGGGTGAAGTTAAGTAACTCCGTGATACTAAGCTTTTTTCTTACCATTTCAGAAATTTTAGGTTTCAGTTATTTTCATTAGTTTCAGGTTAAATTCGGAACATTTCTGGCATATATCTTACAAATATCCATAAGGTATTAAATGGTATTTAACTAACAAATTTCGGTAGTAGAAGTAGGTAACTCCGTGATAGTGTTCAAGTTACTCCTTGATAGCATGGTGTTCACCATTCAGTGTACTTTTTAAGCGTAAAAACTAACGTTTAGTGCAATGAAAGTGTTCAAGTCGTATGTATACGTTTTATTACACGATATTGTCCATGTTGAAACATTTCACTACACAAAATATTTAAAAAGAAAATAGGAAAAACATTCCATTAAACATACGCAAACTCGCATTTTGCGAGTTTCATTTGGGCAAAAACTGATATTTTGGTGGCTAATTCGACTAATTCGATGTCTCTCTTTCGATAGGTGATGTCAAAAAACCGATTTGGACAAAAAAAAGTGCCAAAACCGTGCCACATAAAGTTGATTTGCGCGTTATACGTGAACTTCACACAAAAACCAACGAATCAAAAGTTTTAGAGCTTGAAAAGTACTTTCCAAAGCAAGTGTCAAAATTAAAATATCTTGAAAAACAAACCAGTTACAGCACAAAGTAGGGCGCACACCCTGTATAAATAAACCAATGTTACTGCTCGGGTCCAAGCTCTGTGAACTTGCGGGGTGAGGGAAGAGTCTGTCAACAGCCCGCTGTGATATCTGGTATTCCTTTCTATTCCAATAATGCTAACATAGGGCTGTTGCCTAAACCACTGTGGTGTTGCAAATGAGTCACCGACCATTGCATTTGGTTCTGTTACTACGCACGGACCGTAACCCAATTGCACAATCTGGACACCCGCAATGCAAGGTGTGAGAAAGTCTTGCTGATTCATCGCGAGGTGACATGTCCTGACATGGCTGTCTCAGCACAGCCTAATGCACAAGGATCGGGGCACCAGACAAACAAAGAAGGCACTCGAGTGTGAGGGATCAGGTAAAATGAGACAAGGCAGGAGATAACATGAAAAGAAAACAAGAGCTCTAACCCCTCGAAGAATGAGGGATCAGTAGAGGTGAGACAAGGGCCAATTAAGGCGGGAAAAGAAATACTCCATAGGCCTCGGATACCCTAATACCGTCGGGGTCGGAAGAGAACAAGAGTTGACCAAGAGAGGTCGACAGGAAAGAAGACGGAGAGGAGCCCGGCACAAGTAAGTTGAAGCAATACCAGACTCAACTGGGGTCCCGTGGTCGCCAACCCACGTCCCATTAGATGTGATCCCCTGGGGGGTCAAATACAAGAACATGGCGATGAAATAACCAGTGCTTCTAGGCTGTACACTGTGTCATGCCAGTACACATTAAACCCTAAATAAACACCGCAAAATATTAGTCAAATATGGTACGAATGCCCTTGTATATTATTCCCAAAGCATAAAATGTGCATAAAAATATTTAGCGGTGGTGAGATTTGAACCTAGTTCCCAAAAACAGGACGATTATCTTCTACGAACTTAGACAATTGCTCCACGGCTACTTGTCCCTTTAGCTTGCCTGAAAGCGTATGAGATGTGATACAGCTTTCCGCTTCGAAGATTCATTCACGTTTATCAGTAAGCCACCGTACCTAGCGTCAATTTCGTATCCAACTGAAACCGTATCATCAGCAAGAACATGCCCGTATGACGGTTTGATGCTTTGAATCCTCACTTGTCGCACACATGTTATATCATTTCAAATGATCTTGTCAACTTCGTCGTTATGGTTGGGGTCCATCGTTATGCATTACGGACACGGTGACGGACGTGACGTCATGCAGCTGCGCGGGAACGTGACGTCATGCTCACGCGGGGAGCGAGAACCAGACGCTAATGCTTATTGGAGTCTGTTGAAAGAGGCCTGGCGTCGAGCGACCTTTTAAAAATCAGAAACTCACTCCACAAATCTGTAAATCAGTATTCTTCCCTTATTTCAGATACACTATTCATTAAACAAACATATATGGCATAGTCATGACCCCTTCATGGAGTAGGCTATTGTCTAAATCTGGACACTCATACTACATCCTTACACTAATTCAAATTTACGGCCAAATGATCCTTCTGACAGGGAGGCAAAGGTTTCCGCCGGCTTGCCTGGGATGATGGGCCACAAAACCGCTATCAAAAAGTACACAATTTACGCTTTATTCAACCAAACACATCTCTAATACAAGTACAAGAAACACATTTCGTCCCGTGACCCTTAAAGAGGTGCCCGCGCGGGAAGCCTAAGTTAATGGTTAATGCAGTCTGTTGAAAGAGTCCTGGAAGCCCTCCTGAGCCTTTCTAACATGTGTAGCATTTGTAGCATGCGTCATTTGAAATGATACAACGTCTAGTCTTTCAGACTGACTGTGATTTTTTCCATGTCGTCATAAATCTTGTCAAGTCGGGGAACTGTCGAACATGTTTGCATCAGACGTTGGAAGTGTGGCCGAAAACTAAACAAAAATAAGGGGCGGCTGACTCACCTGGTATATAATGATGATTCGATGATTCATTACTTACAGGAATTGCAGAGTAGGCGTAGTTGCTGGAAATGCAGTCCTTCATTTTCTAGACACACGTTTCGCCGACATAGGAAGTTTTGGTACACTCTCTGTAAATCATCCTCACTGATATTCTCGAGAGCCTGCAGAGTACGCGGATTGTTTCTGTATACATTCTGTTTGAGGTTCCCCCACAAGTAAAAATCACACGGCACTGACACGTCGGGAAAAAAAAAAACTACAAACGTATTTAGATCGTAGGCTTTCGCAGCCTGTGTCTTTACAGGATTGAGCCGCGTCGTATATCGGTGATAAACTACAGATATGCAATAGCTGAACATGCTGACGTCACGAGGCACGCCATAGAAATTTTTAAGGCCGAAACTGTTGCTAAAATTCCCGGATATCAAAACAGGTTTTAAAATTAGAGAGGCAATAGGGGTCGTGAAGCATCCCAATATTTTCAATCGCGAAGATAGTTTCAAACTTAGCAACACTTGGAAAGTTCTCATAGCGCGCGACTGCTACGGGTGCGGACCAATCAGCGTGACGTCAATGCAAGGTAAGCAAGCACATCTGGCTGACAATAACAAGTCAGTTTAAGTACGGACACCCAACTCGTACCTACCCATGATAAAAGCTGCTGCAATGACAGCCGAAACGTTGGGAAATAATCACCTATATACGACGCTAGATAATTTACTGCAAGCTTCTTCTTAAGAAAAGTTTTCACTAGGAAAAGTCGTTGTTATTTTCTATACATAACCATGTTCACGGGATACGAGATACTTGACCAGAAGTCTTAACTCTCTCAACTAATTGCCAGCTATGACAGCATCCAGGGCTTCCCGACCGGCTGTTTTGTAATTGGTAGGCTACATGCTAGTTATCTGGCCGTAACTCATCGCGATCCGTCCGGCCTCGGCGAGGTTCCGTTCTATAGAGAGGGGTCTCACTGTATAATAATTTGACTTGCTGTTATGTTACTGTCGCAAGATTTCACGATGGTAAGTATCTATATTGGCACCATTGTGTATAGCGGCTTCGTAGGCATAGTTGGTAGCATGCTGAACTGCTGTGCCCAAGATCACGGGTTCAAGTCCGGATTTTTTAAGAGCGTAAAAATTCCCTCTGCATGCCTTCCTTCGGAGGGGAAATAAAGCCGGTGGTCCCATGTCATCAATTTATGGCATGTAGAAGATCTTTCCAGTAACTAAACTGTGTGAAGATAAATTTCTAGGTTAGATTTCGTTGAAAGCACTATCAAAGTTCCAACGTTGACCACTGTCAGTGACATCTGAAAGCGGAAGTTGGAACTACTTCAATAATTGATGTTATTGTAGCAAGATTTCACGATGGTTCCGGACGTAAATATCTATGTTGGCACCATTGTCCATGACGAGAAATTTTCTTCAATCAATACATACCTTTCTTTCTTGTAGTGTAAGCAAGGTGACCCCATGTTATGTAATATGAACGTTGGAATGTCCTATAGTGCCTGTTGACAGGAAGAGGAAGGTTTATGGCAGGCATAGTCGTTAAGTTAGAGACAAAGGAGTGATTAAATTGGCTACATATTTTATGACGCTTTGGCTGCTACTAGCAATGGAGGTGAGAAGAGACTTTGGTCAGTCCCATAGTTTATCTAAGGAAATAATATAGTATGCCAGACACGCATCTAAATCGGTGACATGCATGATGAGGCGTTCCTAGCTACTTGGCCTTATAGTTAATAATAGTTAATAATAATAATAATAATGTTATTGGTTTTCATCATCATCTTCATTTCCCCTTTGCCAGCTGACACTGGGTGGGGGCAAATATGGTTCCTCTCCACTTTGTTCTGTCGTTCCACCATTCCTCTTCCGACACAGTGTTCCAATCCAGGTTCCGTTTTCTAATGCTATAACTTACTTCACCGAGTCCATCCAACGCATTCTTGGTCTTCCTCGTCCTCTCTTCCCTGTCATCCGCCGTTCCAGTGCTCGTCTTGGTAGCCGTTCTTCATTCATTCGTTTGACATGTCCAAACCATCTCAATCTGTTTTGCTCCAGTTTGTCATTTAGTTTCTGTACTCCCAGTTCTTTCCGTATATCTTCATTTCTCACTCGATCTCTCCTCGTTTTCTGGACCATACTTCTCAGGAATCTCATCTCAGCTGCCTGTACTCTGCTCTCATCCCTCTTAGTCATTGTCCAAGTTTCTGCTGCATATGTCATTATAGGAACATAATATGCTTTGTACATAACTTCTTTAGCCTTAATTGGTATATCCTTGTTCCATATAGTCCCCGTACCTGTTGGTAGAAAGCACTCCCGAGTTGTATTCTTCTGCTAATTTCCAAATCTAGTCTTCCATCTTCAGTCAGTTCACTTCCCAAGTATTCCTTATCTCCGACTTTGATTACTCCATTTCCTTCATTATGAGCTCTACTCACCACCATTGTTTTACTCTTTTCCACATTTATCTTCAATGCCCAGTGCTCAATATTTTCATTTATTACGTCTGTTCTTGTACCTCCATCTCATCCTCGCCCCAGATCACAACATCGTCTGCAAACAACATTACCTTCATATTTGCCCTACCATAGTCCTTCATTGCTGCCTTCATGATGTCATCCATCACCATTATGTCCCTTTTAACCACTGTGGCTTTTAGAGACGCCGGGGTGCCGGAATATTGCCCCGAATGGAATGTTTAACGTGCCAGTAAATCTGACACGGCTCCCTCGCATTTGCGCATCCTCAAATACCAGCTGACTGCGCCAGGATTTGATCCTGTAACCTTGAACATAGCAAGCACCCAGAGCCCTGCATCTGCCCCGCACTTGCACGTTTGTTATCCAAATCCGCTGACATTACAAAATTGTTTAATTTATTAGATAAAGCATAAATGTATTAAATAAACACGATTAGACTTTTGAAGAGAAATTCGTTCCCCTTAATTTGGCAAAAGTCAACACTATCCCTCCTTATATTATTGTGCTAAGGTCCCATTCCAGTTTAGTACCGAAAATAAGGTCCCATTAACACCAACCTACACATATGGGGGTGCCTACAGGTTCAGCATAACCCAATGCGTAAGCGAAACGCACTCACTTACTCTTTAAATGCCTCACAATTAAATAAATACCTTAAAACATGTATATTTACAATGAAATAATGAAAGAATGCAACACGGTAACAGTGGTAACAGAATCTCACAGATCCATCTATTTCTATAAGACGCAATGCAGTTCCAATTATTACATTACTGTGAAAGTTTCCAGACGGTTATAAGGTTATCACTGAACCAAATTAAGCTGTAAAATTCATCAATAAATACAGTATAATGCGCTTAAGGGGGTCAAGGGGCACTCTAGAATTTTTTCACGCAATTTTCACGTGTGAGTGTGGTACGAAAGGTCTTTTTCACCCAACTATAAAGGGTCTCCGAAAACCACATTTAAAGGCCCTTAGATTAACAGTGTGTGTGATATTCTCAGAAAACTAACTTTGCTCTGATATACCTATGGAGGAATGACAAACCCCTAACCTCTGCACCAGTAGCTGAATTGATAAAGTCTGATTATTCATACCAAGGATAAATCAGTCATAGCATTCATGATTGAGATTTTGCTAAGTCTACTCTTTACAACGCGAAGCCACGAAGGGTAATGCTAGTTCGAGAATATTTCCGTACTGGCTTCTCTTATTTCTCTATTATTCTCATACAATCCAATATGCGAAAGCAAATTGGGAAATAACGAGAAACGCAGACAGCTCTTGGCAAAAACTAAAAGTATTTAAAAAAATCCAGTTCCACATTGTATTCTAAAAACAATCCGCAAATTTACTCCAAACGTTATCCGTAGGGCTTTACGTTATAGTATGGATAGGTTTTCCCTTTTACCCCCCCCCCCCCCCCCCCCCAGGGGCTCACATCTAGTGGGACGTGGGTTGGCGACCTCGGGACCCCAGCTGAGTCCAGCATTGCGTCCACTTACTTGTGCCAGGTTCCACTCCGTCTTCTTTCCTGTCGACCTCTCTTGGTCAACTCTTATTCTCTTCCCACCCCGAAGGTATTAGGGTAGCCTATCTGAGGCCTAGGGAGTATTTCACTTTCCCGCCTTCATTGGCCCTTGTCTCATCATTCCTGATCCCTCATTCTTCATGGGATCAGCCTTCTTTTAATTATAGTTCCTTTTCTCTTTAACATTCCCGTCCTCTTTTTATGAATTGGCTCCCGGTGTCTCTAAATTACATTTTTAGCCTACTTTTCACATTTTGAAAAAATGAGGAAAAAGTAGATTTATGAGATCGGGCAAATGTGTGTGTGTCTGTCTGGCTGTGTGTGTGTGTGTGTGTGTGTGTGTGTGTGTGTCCTATCAACTCCTAAACGGCTGGAGCAATCGAAACAAAATTTGGTAGGAGTAAAGATCTATACCTGAATATCTCACGGCCATATTTGAAAATGATGTCAGTGCTACCAACTGCTAAAAATACGCAATTGAAATTTGAGCTCCATGTTGGATATCTTGGAAGATATGAATGGGAGCTATTTGAAAATTGGCACACGTATAGATAATAATATTACAGTTTAATTTCCAGGAGGCCATACATGGCAGTGTTGCTAAAATGATTATACGCCTGCTGATAGGTCCAATTTTTAAATGCATATAACTTCTACACTATCAATTGGAATTCAACCAAATTTCGTATGTTGTATGTGTACATAACCAGATATGACTGAGCGTATTCTTAAGACCCACCAGGGCTGCCAACTGTTTATAAATGCTCCTAATTTATTTTATCCAAATACCAATATATCAGAAAGAATGCAAGCCGACAGCTTTAAACTATGCACACGTATAGTACCTGACATTCTATATTAATTTGGAGTAACTAATATACGTCAGTGCTGCCAACATGATTCTAAGCCTGCTGATAGGTCTAATTTTAAAATGCATGTAACTTCTATACTAACTAATGGATTTCATTCAAAATTGGCACAACAATAGATCATATTATTTCAGATTATTTCTGACCAATACATGCATGACATTGTTGCCAACATGATTTTACGCGCGCTGTTAGATCCAATGTTTAACTGCATGTAACGTCCATGCTATTCATTGGACTTCAACCAAATTTTGTACTCTGTACCTTAAGAGATGGAACTAAGAATATATTCAGTCATCAGGGCTGCCAACTGTGGTGCTCTATTAGGCTACATTATGCCAGGTATACAATACTTCGAACTAATTAGAAATTTCGATATTACCAACTTAATTTCGTCATTATTCTAGATAGGTTCATATACTGTAGAATAATCATTGGCATGAAAAGTAGGCTGTATAGTTCTTCACGGAACTTCTTGTTTTAACATCTCATTCACATTTTGTAAGTATTTTCAATCCACATTGTATTTTGTAAGCCCAGGGTCATTATCTGTGTGCGCCCCGCTAAACAGGCAAGCTGACGCAGATCGCGGGCGCGCGTACACGGTTCAGCTGGTGGTGGCGCGCTCCGCTGACTCATATCGTTAGGTCACACGTGTTTTGTCATTCATATGGACGTGTATCTGCAAAGCTTAGACGTTAGTGTTGCACGTTTAATGAGTATTGTGATCACTGTGATTGTTGGTCATGCCTAGACACCAATTCACATTGCGCGAACGTGTGCATATCCATAATTCGTACATGAAAAGCAGATTTCGAATCAAGTTTCCAGGATGACCTGTGCCTAATGCAAGTACAATTAGGAGGCTCGCTAAACGATTCAAAATAAAAGAGTTGACAGACATTCTTTCATCAGAAGATGTCAGGTGTGTGTTACAAGAGAGGGAGGACATT
The DNA here is from genome assembly GCA_946902985.2 of Meconema thalassinum. NCBI lineage: Eukaryota > Metazoa > Arthropoda > Insecta > Orthoptera > Tettigoniidae > Meconema > Meconema thalassinum. The sequence goes on from OX336392.1 coordinate 18,284,675, forward strand.
TTCAGCATCGCCTATGAACACTGTAAGTACACATTAGGCCTATTAGACACGTTTGGTGAAAGTGTGTGCCCACCATCGGCTGAACCGGGTTAGCGCGCCCGCGATCTGCGCCAGTCACAGCCGGCTTAGCTTGCCGTGTTTATCGGGGCGCACATACATAATGACCCTGTATTTTGAACCTCGCATGCATTTTGTAAGTATTTTAAATTTCAATTGCATTTTGTTCAGTATTTCGAATTTACATTGCATTTTGTAAGTATTTTGAACCTAAACTACACTTTGTGAGTATTTTCCTTCTAAATTACCGTAGGCCTACCTTTTGTCGGTATTTCCACTGTACATTTTGTGAGCCATTCCAATCTGAGTTCCCTTTTGTCAGTATTTTCAGTCCAACTTAATTTTCGTTATGGTTTCCATTTCATTGTCATTTTCGCGATCACCCAGACCATTAGGGGCCGATAACCTCGATGTTAGGCCCCTTAAAACAATAATTATCATCATCATCATAATCATGGCAGAGCCAGGAATCAAACCTGGACCTCCAGAGCAACAGCCGCTACACCAAGTTTCTAACGAGCCATGTGTTCTTGTTGGAACATGAGGGTTCGATACCCAGCTCAGTCTCATCAATGCCGGGCAAATCTCGGGATGGTACCCAGCTTAAGGCCACGACTCATTCCTTTCAAATCCTAGCCTCCAATTACGATATCACACTTTGATACAGACTCGCTATAATAACTGCAAGCTTGACAAGCATGCATGATCTGCCTTGTTGTGCAAGCGTCTGTAGGATAATTCTGGGCAAGCATTTTAATTGTACAAGCAGCTTGAAGAAGGACTGAATTGAAATCCTGCAAGCTTGACAAGCATGCATGATCAGCCTTGTTGCGCAAGCGTCTGTAGGATAATTCTGGGCAAGCATTTTAATTGTACAAGCAGCTTGAAGAAGGATTGAATTGAAATCCTGCAAGCTTGTACAAGCCCCGTTTGCCCAAGCGAAACGGAGCGTGTGTATCGAGGATGAGCAAGCAAACGTCAGTCGTGAGTGAGCTCTACAGGTGGTGACATCATTTGGACCATGTCCAGTGATCTGAAGGAGGTCAACCGTCAATAACCATGGTTCGCTACTGACCAATAGCTGACAGTTCTTAACCAATAGCATTCTTCCTCTATCACTCCAAGTGAAGTCCAATGTCCCGCCCTGGTGGCCAGCTCGCGTGTCACGCAGGTGTCCAGTGTTGCACAGTTGCACTCAGTTCTGTCAAGTCTCGCTGCTTGCTCTCAGTGGCTACAGTGTAGAGTTGGCAACACTGTGCTTCGCGCTAGGAAAGCCTTGGCTTCCCGCAGACATGGAATGTAAACATATTCACCCGTGATCGTATTCTTCTTTTTAATTAAAGGTGTTACGATCGACAAAAGGTTCAGATAAGTTCCTTCATTCATTCTGATATAATTATGCCAATCACGCGGATATACCTTCAATTCACTCAGCAAATTAACCTGGGAATAACCACTCTTTGCAGCACATATCCCGCTTCTTCTTTCCCGTTTTCCTCTTGTGGACAAGGCGAACCTGCTCGTCATAGTGCAAGCGGCCGCTGGCACTTGTTCAAGCCTACTTGTACCGTGTGGTGTCGTCGGGAAATTTTGCATTCCTGTACAAAAAGATTGATCATGCAAGCTCATTATTAGGCAGATTGAACACACTCCGAAATACATGGGGTTGATAGTATGTTGTCGCAAGACCCTAGGTGTAACAGCATGAGCACTGGATTTAACTTGAAATATGATCCACAGAGCAGCGGGGCAAGCTGACCTTCAACGCCCCCAACGCAACATGTCATTACGCCACACAATGCTCACTCTCCCAGCAGACTTTTAAAGTGGACCTGTTCATTGAAGTACACGTTAATAAGGCTTATCTCGCCTGTTTGTTGCAGGGGCGTCGCGTCGCCCCCAGAGGATGTGTGTTGGCGACCCCAGCTGAGACCGGTACTAGCCTACTTCCATTTCCTTGTGCCGGGCTCCTCTCTGTCGATCTCCCGTGATCAACTCTTGTTCTCTTCCGACTCCCGACGGTGTTTGAGTATCCGAGGCCGAGGTTTGGAGCGGGGTGCATTCAGTCTCGTAGCTCTATGACGCAGGGAAACAATGATAACGCCGCGGGGATCCGACAATCGCAGGCCAAATGGCTGCGTAGTGGTCGCTCGGTAGGCCAAGGTCCTTCATAGGCTGTGATGCCTGATCCATTTTTCGAGTGTTCAGACCTCTTTTTCCCCCCTCCTTTTTCTCCATCTCCTTCTTCGCGATATCCCTAGTCTCCTTACAGAGGCACCAAGAGGAGCAGGGTGTGGGTATAATAATAGCTCGGTCGTGCTTAATGGAGGTGGATCCTCTAGTCTTTCCTTTTCCAATTTGCCTTCCATGGCTCATCTTCTTTCCTATTCCCTCAATCCTTTTTCTTCGAGGGTAGGGAGCATTTTTGTCCAGATCCTGTATTTTCTTTATAAAGCGTTTTATATCTTATATAGGCTAGTTTATAAGTTAGATGTAGGAAATTATTACTATTATTATTATTATTATTATATATTTGGTCGTTTGCGCCACCTGTGGACCACGGTGCTTGTTGTCTGCCACTTGTGGTGTTTTTGGTGGATTGTTTGGCGGCTGCTATTGAGCCTTTCTATTGAACCAGTAATCTTTCATTTTCTTGCTGAAGTCTATCTTACGTTCCTCGGACCATTTCCTGGACGCGTTGTGGTTGTGAGGAAAGCTCAGCAATTCTTCTAGGTTTGTGCCCTGTCTTGTGTGGGGTTTCACCTAGGACACCAAGCTGGCTCATCGGCGGGCTCTTGGTGTCACCGCCCGGACCCCTACAGGAGTAACGAACTGCGCGCTACCTACCTTTATATAGAGTGCAACTCAATTCAAGAATTGCCGTGAAAGCCAATATACCATCTTTTTGGAAGCCTTCATACGGAGGTTCAGGCTGCTTGAGCTTTTAGTTCTCGCAGTCAAGTAGGCCTAGTGCAGTTATAAAATGAAAGAAGAAAATAAATAACAATACATAATTATTTAAACAAAATATCAGATAAACTAAAATGTACTCTGTCAATGTATCTGGCAGGAATAGTACAGCTGTTCACCCTTCTGTAATCTCCACACGGGCGAAGAGAACCATCTTTCTTGTTCACTAGTGAAGTGGACTTGCCGATTCGGATTCTGACGATTCTATGATCGAGCATGTACTGGGACGGGTATGCATTGGGCTTCTGCGGTAAGGACTCTGTCGTGGATTGTTGGACTGTTCTACCTGAAGAGCTGCTATTTGACACTCGAGAGCTGAAATTTTATTCTAAGATCACTTACTGTATCCGTATCACGTCGGTGGTCACCATTTATAACCGCTTACTCATTAAACTGCCTTTACCTGACATAAAAGGCACACTCTTTTTATTTTCATATCTGATTCATTCACCATTATTTTCTAAGAACAACAATCCCTGCCTCTCTTCTTTTTTTCTGCCTCTAGTTCCAAAGAGAATGTGTGGTCACGGACTTCTTAATGTTGCAATTAATAGTGCATGCCCACTCCACAGTCCTGGCTGTGAACATTGACGCGTGACAGTAGCATGTTCCCTGGGACATTGCTAGTCTAGGCCAGTGCCGCTTAGCATGGCAAATGTTTAGACTGCAGTAGGCTAGTATGGAGGAGGGGGATGGCCAAGTGCAGAGCTAGCTGCCGGTAACTGTACATGGGGTTAAATTTCCGCGATGCATCTCTCAAATGAAACAACAAACTTCTATCAATAAAGGGGGTCTACCGATGTTTGCACTGAAAACTATTTTAGGAATATTTCAGTAGCCTATGTACAGTATATCAATTACAAAAGTTAGCAAAAATATTCTTTAACGGTGGATGCATTTGGCATTTAATAATTCTTAAATATAAGGTGCGTTCAAAAAGTAACGAGCCGGAGGCTGGAATGCGCACACCGGCGACGACATCGGTTAATCGTGGCGTGTGTAACGAGGTGTGGTTCCGACCAGAGCGTGGTCACAGCCCGTCGCTAGAGGGCACGCGTGCACGTCACGTGACGATACAAAGTGAGCAGCAGCATGCATCAATCGTCCAACGCTGCCAGTCTCATTGCAAACAGTGACATGGAGGCGTCAAACGAAGAGCAAAGAGGTGTTGTTCGGTTTCTGACAGCGGAAGTTGGGGGAATGGACATTCATCGCCGAATGTCACAAGTGTACGGCGAACACTGCATGTCCCTTGCAAGGGTCAAGGCGTGGCACAATCGCTTCAGGGAAGGACTGGTGTCGTTAGCCGATAATGTCCGGTCTGGGGCACCCCCCTGCATTACCGATGACAACGTCCAGCTGGTTGATGCACTCATTATCCAGGACCGCCGAGTGACAGTGAACGCCATAGCCGCCGTGGTCGGATTGAGCGTCGGAAGTGTGCACACCATCATGAAGGAACGACTGCACTTGCGCGCAGTGTGTGCCCAATGGGTGCCCCACAATCTTCAACCACACCAGGAAGCATGTCGAATGGTCCACTGTCTTGGTCATCTGCAGCGCAATGCGAGGGAAGGGAAAGGGTTCCTGGCACGAGTGGTGGCGACAAAGCCTCCAGTGGAAACATCCAGGATCACCACCACTAAAAAAAAAAAAAAAAAAAATGCAAGCCATCCACAAGAGTGCAGGAAAGGTAATACTGACGTTCTTCTTTGACCAAGATGGCCCCCTTCTGATACAATTCATGCCGCACGGGACAACAGTGAATGCCCAGCGTTACTCGCAAACCTTGACCACCATTCGCCAAGCGATCAAAACAAAACGACCAGGCATTCTGCTCCACGACAGTGCACGACCTCATACGGTCAACACAGTCGCGGCACTCCTGCAGAAATTCAAATGGGAGGTTCTCGGCCACCCTCCATACAGTCCAGACCTCTCTCCCTGTGATTACGCCTTGTTTGGTCCCCTGAAAAGGGCTCTGCGGGGCCAACGATTCACCTCGGACGTCGATGTCCAGCTGTACGTGCGGAACTGGTTCACATCCGCAGCCCAGGGAATTTTGAGGCAGCCATTCACCGCCTCGTGTCACAGTGGGACAAGTGCCTCAACAGCCAGGGCCAATACTTCTAACATACAGGCACTGTAATTATGCCTCCGGCTCGTTACGTTTTGAACGCACCTTATACATAAATGATACCCACCTTTATAAACACCAGCGACGATGTTAAACATTGTACTTCTTTTCCCTATTCTATATTATTGGTCACCTCTCGTCGTCGTCGTCACCTACCCCTTCCTAGCTAAAATATTCTGTTATTGCTTGGTCTGTGGGCAGAATAACGTCATAATAGCAGTTACCGTCCAGAATAGGGGCATAAGGCCTCACTGGTACGCCCCGTAAAACAGCAATAATCAAACCATACTGTCCAAAGACTATTTCCATTTTTCTAGAAAGAAAAAAGGGCAGATCTCGTCGCTGTTTTGCTCCTTAAAACAACAATAACTGAATACACTGACCGGCAAAAAAAAAAAAACACACACACACAAAAAAAAACATCACTTGAAAAATTCAACATTACTTTCATTTAAATCATAAATATGAGCGTTATAGTCCTAGTACAGTACATAGTGTAGTTATAGCATGGAAGTGAGGTTAATTGGTTCCCTGGATACATTACCATTCTCCATGTCATTGCTTCACTTAACAATAGCGTTTCTTTGACATGATGCTGTTCCCGCGCTCCATCGATATCGTCAACAATCCAATGTTTATTTTTCTCTTTCACCACTTGTTGCCATAGGAACAGATCAATACAGCCACATCCTCAGTTGTTGTTGTGCAATTCAGAATGATTCAGAATCGAATATGCGCTTGAGGCCTGAAGATGTTGCCCGGGCAGAGGCTCTGATCGAAAATGGTGGCGCGCACATCTTTCCGCGGGAAACAGCATCATGTCAATGAATCGCTATTGTTAAGTGAAACAATGACATGAAGAATGGTAATGTATCCAGTTAACCTTACTTCCATGCTATAAACAGTAACTTATGTACTAAGCCTAGAGCGTTCATATTTATGATTTAAATGAAAGTAATGTTGAATTTTTCAAGTGATCGTTTCTTTTTGCCGGCCAGTGTCTTCTAGTATAATTTTCAATTGGGAGAGTACATTTCAGCCTGAGTTCTCTACGAAATAGTCCTATTAGAAAAACCCAATTTCCTCTTTAAATCTTGTACACTGAAACCTTATAAAGTATTTGTAAGCCGGCTATTTAAAGCCCCGATCAGACCCGTGCGCTAACAGCTTTATAAAGGCACTCTATATTTTGCGTCAACTTGCTGCCTTTAAAGGAGACGAACTCATAGAATGGCTGCAGACCACGTTAAAGCTTGATCAATTACTGGAAACGGTCTGAATCTTCCCTAGGTTTTACATGATTCAATCTGTTAACCTCCAAAATAGGCGACTGATTGCCCTGTGGTGTCCTCACCGTCATTGACATCTACGATCGTACGATATTTCCTTCATGATCATTTTCACTGGCTTTCGTGATCTCGGAATGCGTATAGAGACTCTTGTTCCAGAGGTCCTGGCTTTGTCAAGAAATTTAAGTCTGGTCTGAGGGTTCGTACGGACTACGTTCAGCGTCTTGAGGTAAAACTGTGAAGACGCGGGTTCGATTGCGAACTCAGCCTTCTTACAAGTGTTTAACTGTGGTTTTACTATTCACTTTGAGGCATATCTTGGGATTCTACACTTCAAAGTACACGGGCTTGAAATGATCACGAAGTCAAAGCCTCTAAATCAGTGGTTCTGAACCCGTAGAAGTCTGCGGACCACTCGGCCTGAAATTGAATCAAGTACGGATCTCCCCCAATACACCTGATCAGTTGTAACCCTAACTTATTAACACTTATTTTAAAGATATTTCAATTCTAAACCTGAAAGTCATCGAGCGGATACATTCGGACAATTCTCGTTCAACGCACATCCGTTTTCGAAATCCCCATTTATGGGCACTTTTCTTATACGTGCTGGAGGACCATTTTCACCCGTGGCACCGGCGGACCACCTGTGCTCTAAATGAAACAAAAAGAACGATGATTTAGGCCTACCATTTCAGTTCTAGAATTCCTATTATTTATTTCTGACCATCCTGCGAACTCGTCACACTTCAGGGTGTGTTTATGCAACGTAAAATGGGAATAAATTACCTAACATGATGTTGCTGACGTTGATAGTTGTTTTAAGGGGCCTAACGTCTGGTAGCATATTAGGTTTTACAGCTCAGAATTAACATGTTTGCACGTGGACTCTTTGAAGACCATTCGTCTGTTGGGATCGCAAGAAATAGCACTATGATAGCCAACCGGTAGTACACAAAGTCAAATATTTCCTTAAAATGACGTGTGTTCTTAATATTCCGCGTAGATTCACATAATGGTAATTCATTTTCGTAAAACTTAAGTTTTCCCCTCCATTTGGATTTCCTAAAAAAAATGAGTTTGATTACACTATTTCTAATGGTAGATTACACTTCACCATTACTTTAAGACTACTATCTACGGGGTCTTTCATATAAAGTAAGAACGGCAAACGGCAGTTTTGTTATTGGCTGCTGTGGTGGCCTTGGCCGAGTTTGTGGCGCGCCACGGCACCCTGCTGTACTAATGAAAGCGCGCGCATAGTACATACGAGGGCTGTTTTTTAAAGTTCCAATGGACTGTATAAAAATAACAATTGACATACCAAACTGATTTTACTGCTGAATGTTTGCTTGTTTTATTCGTATGTCTCAACATAATCGCCAAAACGATTGAAACATTTGTCGTATCGTTACACCAGCTTTCCAATGCCCTCGGAAAAATATTCTGCCGCCACTGAGGCGGGCACGTGTGGAGAGTCTCCTGAAGTTTTTCCTTTTGGGCGAGGCGTTGCCGCCCAACCATACCTTCAGTTCTCGAAAAGGTGAAAAACATTCAGTGCTGGTTTGGACTAAACGGCTGATGGTCCAAAACGTCACACTTGAATTCTTTGTAAAATTCAATCGTAACGTTGGTACACTGTGGTCGTGAATGATTTTCACTTTTATCGAGAATTGAAGGTATGGTTGGGCGGCAACACCTCGCCAAAAAGGGAACACTTCAGGAGACCGTCCACACGTGCCCACCTCAGTGGCGGCAGAATATTTTGCCGAGGGCATTGGAAAGCTGGTGTAACGATACGACAAATGTTTCAATCGTTCTGGCGATTATGTTGAGACATAAGAATAAAACAAGCAAACATTTAGGCTAGCAGTAAAATCAGTTTGGTATGTCATCTGTTATTCTTATACAGCCCATCGGAACTTGAAAAAAGAGACGGCCCTCGTATGTAGGCTACTATGCACGCGCTTTCAATAGTACAGCAGGGGGCCATGACGCGCCACAAGCTCGGCCGAGGCCACCGCAGCAGCGAATAACAAAACTGCCGCTTTCCGTTCTTACTTTATATGAGAGTCCCTGTATACAGTTACATAAATACACTATTTCTAATGGCGGATTACACTTCACCATTATTTTAAACTATCCATACAGCTACATAAATACACTATTTCTAATGGCGGATTACATTTTACCATTATTTTAAACTATCCATACAGTTACATAAATACACTATTTCTAATGGCGGATTACACTTCACCATTATTTTAAACTATCCATACAGCTACATAAATACACTATTTCTAATGGCGGATTACATTTTACCATTATTTTAAACTATCCATACAGCTACATAAATACACTATTTCTAATGGCGGATTACATTTTACCATTATTTTCAGACTACTATCCATACAGTTACATAAATACACTATTTCTAATGGTCGATTACACTTCACCAATATTTAAAGATCACTATACAGTTACATAAATACGTGATGGACGTCCCTACCAGGCGGGGTGAAGCCATAAATGAATAAGGAAAATATTCCCGATTGTGAAAATGGTAAAATTCAGAACAGGGTTTTGTACAAGGGTTGGTGGATTATATATTCAATTTTATAGAATTTTATAGCAGTATTTTGAGAGCAATAACACTTATGTCATAAAATGCTGGACTTTGCTTTACAAACTACTTAAATCCACTTTATATTGCATGCTATGAGATTTTCTTGCATGAAAATTCTCACGCTAGAAATAAATCGTATCTTAAATGCTGAGACACCCAGACTAAAGATAAAAGGGTCTTAATGTTGCTGTGGAACAAGAAGCAGTGGGACTATGATCTGCTTTCTACGAAATGGTGCTTCTGGTTTGCTTATATTCCAGTAGAGTGAGATAGAGTTGCAAGTTCGGAGTATGAAGGATCAATCCCGGCGCTGGCCGAAGAGCGTTAAAAATCCCCCGGTATGTGTTCCTTCGGAGGGGAATTAAAGCCGGCGCGGCGATCCCATGTCATAGATTTATGGCATGAAAAAACACCCCTTCCACTAATTACACGTGTGTGAAGCTAAATTATACTTGACTACGCTCTTCGGTTCCAACGTTCGTCGCCAGGAGCCGACTGTGGTGGCATCTAGTAACCAAGTTCAGAACTAGTTGGTCGTTGACGGTGGCGTTTGGTAGGAAAAGTTGGAACTACTTGAAAAGCGAATGTCTGCAGTCCTTACTTGAATTAAAAACAAATAACACACACTAATACAGCCATCACAATTAACACCAGTTATCAGATAGCTTCTACACACACCCAAAGTACACGGGGCTACATGACCGCGTTGTTCAGCCCCTAAACTGAGGAACCAACGTCAGGGCATAACTGTGCGATCATAATCTTTCGCAGACTCTTGCAGGCTAGTCCACGTTGGATCAAGAAGCAAAACAAGAAGAAAGTAATTAATGGAAATTGGGACATAATCCTTCGCTCTATGTTGGCTGTTATCGGCAGGCGTAGATCCAGAGGGACGCTCTTCATCCCTATAAATTACGACGAATAAACTATTGTTAATTTATTTAGAGGCTTGCGACATCGTGGTGAAGTTACATTCATGCTATTGGGTATTCTCAAATTAATACCTTATAGTTTTTTGTAGATAAATTCCAGTCGTCGTGTTTTCCGCTCTGATAGAGCAAGCTCTATTCTGTGTTGTCCCAGGAGAGAGAGAGGGAGAGTGAGAGAGAGAGCGAGAGAGATATATTTATATTTTACAATGAAACTCGGTGAGATCATAGTACTATTTTGGCTGACTCCGACCGTGCCCTTTAAATTTTGTCTCTCACCAATCCAACATGGCGGCTGCGCGAAATATTTCACCAGCATTCAGTATCTCCGAAACTATTTCCTATATCGCCCTGAAATTTTGTACGGTGATAAAGGGCACTACTAGAAGTTCACCTATGGGACTGTCAACAACCTGGTGACTACAAAACCAACATGGCGGACAAGCGAATTGAGACTTTTAAATAGACTTTTCTCGCGATTTAACTATCCAAACGTAATGAAACTTGGTACAGCAAATGTTTATACTCATTGTAATGCACTGGAGTCTAATTAAGTTCAATTGTTTACATAACCTCAAAATGGCGGCTGTGCGAAATATTTCACTGACATTCTATATCTCCGAAACTATAACAGATATCACCCTGAAATTTTGTACGCTGATGAAGGGTACTGATACAAGTTTATCTATGTAACTTTCATAAACCTGTAAAGTACAAAACGAACATGGTGGCCAAGCGAATTTAGTTCAATTGTTCACATAACCTCAAGATGGCGGCTGTGCGAAATTTTAATATTAAGTTTTTATTTCTTGAGTCTTAATCATGCGATCGAAGTGAAAGTTTCAATAATGAACCTAGCCAATAATTGTCCTTTAATGGTACATGACTCGATGGCCTATACATATAAAAATCGAAAATGGCGAGCATCCGAATTATTTAGACGGTTCTCAATATCTATGAATCTTTTACAACAATTAAACTGAATTTTTTTTAATGCTCATAGAGGCTATGAACATATGTTCCCCTATAGGACTTTCAGTAACCTGGTGAGCACAATTCCAACATGGCGGCGAGGCGAATTATAAATATTTAAATGGACGTTTCTCGCGAATTAACTATCCGAGTGCAGTGAAACGTTGCACGTTAAATGCTTATACAAATGTTAATCCACTGGCATCTAATTTATTTCAATTGTTTGCATAATCACAAGATGGCAGCAGTGCCAAATTTTAAAATCTTGTTTTTGCTTCTTGTGTCCTGATCATGCGATTGAAGTTTGAATACCACACGTACACAATAATCTTAATGTAATAAGTTAGTATATCAATAAAAATCCAACCTGGCGACCATCTGAAATATTTAGACGGGTCTCAATATCTACGAATCTATCACAACCTACAAACTGAAGTTTTGTATGTTGATACAGGCAATTAACATGGGTGGGTATATGAAAATAGGCTGTATAGTTCTTCACGGAACTACTTGTTAATACACTCAATCCCAGTTTCACTCCAATCTCTACTATCGCCACCAAACAGAACACAAACATAACCATACCACTGAGACTGGAATTTACGTGACTGATGTTTATCACTCTGTACAATATTTAATTGAGGTGTGGGTCTTCTCTCTTTCACTGCACATTTCTCTTCATAGGACAACGACGAATATGGTCTTGATTTTAAATACACTGATCCATGTTTTAAAACTTACAAACTAACATGTGTGTGCTGCCCGTCTCAAGAATGCAATGCTTGGAGCCTAGGCTCTTGTTGCCGCGTTCAGATATCGACCATCCACTTGGCGCATGCGCAGTTACCTTCTCTACCCACAGAGACTTGAGCCTGTTTCAAAGGAGACTCTCTGGCAGCTCAGTCCCACGCTGAGAAGCTAGCGTCAATCCCACGTTGGCTACAGAGAATAATATCGAAAACTAGACATTTAATTTGCCTGTGCCAATGAAAATTAGGAAAATTTAAATGTCCATATTCCTTGAAAATAGAATAGGTATTCTAAGGCTCAAAGATTCCCCTTCAACTTCGCCACTGGAATTTAGCCCCTTTACTTGGGTGTGTAAGATTTTGTCTGATACTGCATGCATTAGAATCTTAGCTGTAAAAATTTTGTATGGATCTAGGTCTGGGGTATGTGGCCCAGAATTACCCTAACTAGGGCATCGGAGGAAACTGCATTTAGTATGGCTGCTGTCTGCGTCGGGATTCGAATCTCGAAACACTAATCTATCCAGTACAGCCTTGGGTCACTCGGCGACTTTAGTGGGTTTACTAATATTCACAACAATATTTTTGCTATTGGTCGAAACAAATTTAAACGGAGTACGTGTGCCTAGGACAACAAGGAGAAGAAACAATCCAATTGGTTGGGCAAGACTTGAAGAAAGTAGATAGTTTTAACTACTTAGGTTCAACAGTGCCCAGTGATGGCAATAGCCCGCAGAGTGCAGGTAGGATGGATGTCTGGTGTGATGGAAGGATAAACCTGACGACTAAAGGAATGGTGTTTAAGTCAGTAGTGAGATCTGCAATGATTTATGGAGCAGAGACATGCCCACCAACTAAGGCACATTGGAAGGCAATGGCTGAAATAAAAATTTTAAAAAGAATTTGTGGCGTCACCAGAACCGATAGGTTTAGAAATGAGACTAAGAGGCAGTGTTAAAGTGACTGAGATATCAAAGAAGGTTCAAGAGAGGAGACTACAGTGGTATGGACATGTCATGAGAAGGGACGACACTTATGTTGGCAAGAGAATGACAGTAATGGTAGTGGAAGGTGACAGAGGAAGGAGAAGACCAAGAAGAAAATGGAGGGATTGTATACGAGATGACTTGAGGGAGAAACATCTAAGGGAAGAGGACGTATGAGACCGAGGGAAATGACGAAGACTTGCCAAAAACGTCGACCCCACTTGAGTGGGGAAAAGATGAAGGAAAAGAAGAAGAAGAAGAAGTTGAAACAAAATTATAGTTTAAATAACGCCTAAAACACCGCTGTTTTTTTAATTTAAAGTACGCCTACCTTTTTTCTACGAATTTCGGGAACATTTCGTAGAGGGCTGTAGCCCCCATCTATCCTCCCCCTTTTGGAAACACCTCTGCTTCTCTTTTATGACAAAGGTGAATAATGCATTATTATTATTATTATTATTTTACTTGCGAATTGACCACTTAGGATCACGCTACAATTTCACTATCTCAGTTGTAATTTCCTCTGCCTCCAGTACTCCTTCATGCCATCGCTGTGCTGCTGCCGTTGTTCGGCCGTCCAAGCTCTTCCGGTCTTTGTAGCTCGTCTCTCGTCATGAAACCCTTACAAATTATGTATACTATTCCGAAACGTGAAGCCTCCGTGGCTTAGGCGGCAGCACGCCGGCCTCTCACCGCTGGGTCCGTGGTTCAAATCCCGGTCACTCCAAGTGAGATCTGTGCTGGACAAAACGGAGGCAGACAGGTTTTTCTCCGGGTACTCCGGTTTTCCCTGTCAAAATTTCATTCCAGCAACACTCTCCACTATCATTTCATTTCATCTGTCATTCATTTAATCATTGCCCCAGAGGAGTGCGTCAGGCCTCGGCAGCCGGCACAGTCCATATCCTCGCCGCTAGATGGGGGCTCCATTCATTCCATTCCTGACCCGGTCGGAGACTGGAGGCAGGCTGTGGATTTTCATTTTCATTCCGAAACGTTTCCCTTTCCAACATTTGGGCCTCTGGGTTGTTAGCTCTTTCAAGGTCTTTCCGAGTTTCTTTAATCCATGATGTAGTTGTTTTTTGTTCCAGAAGTAGTCAAATAACTGCTTGGTTTTAATATTTGTCCAATCTGTACATGTGTCCAAGAAATATTAGCCTCAGTTTCCTCATAGTCGCAGAGATTTTTTTCTACATTCTGGTAGACTTCGGCGTTGCTGCAAAGTTTCCATCCGGTTTCCGTCTGGATTTGGCCCATAATTTTCCGCAGTATTCTCCTTTCCAGAACCTCCACCTTCTCTAGCCTGTAGTTTATTGAAAAGCATTCACAGGCGTACAGGCATTCTGTTTTGACTACAGTGTCATACTGCTTTATTTTGGCGTTCCAGGAATGCATTTCTTGTTATAGATGATTCTTGTAAGCCCATACGCTTTCTCCATTTTTGAGATCCTATATTCTTCTTCTTCTTCATTCTTCGATTCGGCCAGCTAGGGACCACGTCAGTTCAACTGTCTCTTCTTCCGAGCTCTAACTACCGCCCAGTGTTCCTATATTATTATTATTATTATTATTATTATTATTATTTAATTAGCAAACTTTTTTTGACAGTTTTACGGCATTATTTACCAATATGAATTTTTAAATCACTTTGTATTACATTCTAGGTTGTTTTATTATTATTGAAGCAGCGCACAAAGTGCAAAATACCAAACTGAGTAACCTACTGAACATTATTCCAATCCCAATTGGGTTATTGATGTATGTCATTGTCGACAATATTTAGCTTGATATCGAGAACAGAGATCACACAGACATTCTTCAGGTGGTTGGTGGAATCTCTTGTTTTGGAAGAACTTGTAGTGAAAGCCATGTGTAGCGTATCGTGTCATTATGTGTCGTAGTTCATAGATTTCCTGTTTCCATTCGTCAGCCATTATGGCGTCAGTAGAGAAGAAATCATCCCAGATAGCGTTTTGCTTTTCTTTGTGTATTTGAAGGGCACTCTCATAGGCCTCGGTGCGCGGTAGTAACATCTGCAGTCTAATGTCTTGTAAGAAGAAAATTTCTTTTGTGAAGACATAAGTAAGTCTTGACAGCGCTGTCTTCCCGATACCCAAGACTCTTTACTCTAATGTTAATGTTTTAGTTTGTCCCAAATTATATGGATTCCATAAGTCCCTATTGGTGCTATGGCCGTTTTTTAGGTAGATTTCATTAGAAAGCTAACCATTGCAATGTTAGGTAGATTTAATTAGAAAGTTAACTATTGCAATCGGTACCATGTTTCGACTTCCGGAAAATTTCAACATATCTTCGCGTTTCACAACCCCCAGACCCCAAAACCACCGTCAGTTCAAAAGTTTATATATAATTTACGTATGTATATATATATGTATATCAGTTTCTTGTGGACACGATAACTGCCGTAATTTTGCACCAATCACTTAGAATTTTTTACCGAATTACCTATAAAATCTCGGTCGAGTTCGTTACTGGGCTAAATCAGTCGAACGGGTTGAAAATGGGGGGGCTTTTTTTTCGAAAAAGTGAAATATTGCTATAACTCTCTTAATATGTGAAATATTGAATCCGTTCAAAGTTCATACTATGTGTTAGATAAAGCCCAAAAATTTATGTTTGAAGAGTTTTTTTATAGCACCAACCATTGACCAAAGGGGTGGGAAAAAATAGGGTTTTTGGGAAACATTAATCATATCTCTCTTAATAGGCACACTATCAAAACCGTACAAATTGGACAATATTCCCCTAATAATTACCTAAAACTTTTGTCTGAAAGAATTTTTGATATGATCCACCATTACGCCAAGAGAGGAGAAAAATGATTTCGGAATTATAAGAAAATGTCAAGAGCTATCAGTGGTTGCCATGGCAACACTACTAAATTGTTGAAGGATGAACCATCAGACGTTGCCATGACAACGCACTTGCACGAGATCAGATTCAGATTTCCATCTGTGTGAAGCGGCTTCGGTGACGTAACTGGTAGCATGCTGAACTTCTATGCCCAAGGTCGCGGGTTCAAAGCCGGCCGAAGTCGTCGGATTTTCTAAGAGCGCTAAAAATCCCTCAGTATGCTTTCCTTTGGAGCGGAAGTTCCAACGTTCGTTGCTGGTTGCGGTGGCATCTAGTAGCCAAGTTCACAGCTAGGTGTTGTTGACGGTAGTATCTGGTAGCAACATTAGGAACTACTGCTTGAAATTGACCGTCTGCAGTCCTTACCTGAATTACAGACTAATACAGCCATCACAATTCACACCGTTTATCAGACAGATTCTACACTCACCCAAAGTACACGGGGTTACATGACCGCGTTGTCACAGCCCCTAAACTGAGGCACCAACCAAAATCTCTGCGGGAGATATAATTTTGCGTGAAGAAGTAACAGACCGTTACATAGATACACATCAGTGTCGAAACCTTACATAAGGACAGTGTGACCACAAGTACAAAAATGGACCCCAAATGACAAGAAGGTTACCGTCCCCATAAGTCAATAAAATGTTTAAAATATGCATAGAATGACGAAAAACAAAGTTAATTAAGCTCCAATTATAAAATACATTCTCGCAATAAATGTGGTCTGATCCTTCTACGAAAACCTGCATATTCTGCCTATTTTCGCCTATCTCCAAGTTTGTCCGGTGAAATCTACCTCCGCCTTCCGACGTGCCGATAGGACTTTTTAAATAATGTCATAGCCGTTTTTATTGAGAGTTTTTGAGGCTGTTGAATGTGGTAAATTGCACTCATCGCTGTCGTTGCTCTTTCTTTCACATGAATGTTAAATGATGTCAGTGTTGTTTGGAGAGTAACTCCAAGATATTTGAATTTTGAAACTACTTGTAGGTGATTATCTTGAGGGGTCAGTGTCTCCTTTGGGGAGATCATTTGTTTAGTTTTGTTGTGATTTATTTGGAAGTCATTTTCCAGAGCCCATGAGGTGAGTCTGTTTAGTACCGTTTGTAGTTCTTCTTTACCTTCTGGGCCTATTACCATATCTGCATAAAGATGAGTGTTGCTGAGGTGTCCATAATCATTTTTGTGATGTCAGCTGTCATGATAATGAATAGGATGGGAGTGATTGGGTCTCCTTGTAGTACTCCGGAAGTTTACATTAGTGTCTTGGATAGTGTGATAGGTTCAGTTGTATGTTACCGTGTTGGAAGCCTTTTTCGTTGTTGCCTTAATAAGCGAAATGTAATGCTTTTCAGTCGTTCAACACGGTTGTACCCAATTGTAATGGGTGGTTCCCTAATCCTGAAAAAAATTACGTGTAATTTCGATTCAGTTATATGCATGTCTACGTCCTATTCGGCTGGCTACGTGGCTCAGCGGTAACTTTCTCGGCTGCTGATCCCAAGCTTGCAGGATCGAATCCTGGCGCAGTCAGTTGGCAATTGAGGGTGCGAAAATGCGGGGAAGCCGTGTCAGTAGCTTTACTGGCACGTTAAGATCCCTTATGGGCCAAAATTCCGGCACCCCGGCGCGCGTCTTTAAAAGCCGCAGTAGTTAAAAGAGACGTTAAACCAATAATATTATTATGACCTATTCCCGTTTCTAGGGGGTCCGGGTGGAGGTGACATGACTATGTGAGAAATTATTTTTATTGTCTGATATCCATCCTGACATCCTCTTCAAGGGAGTTAATGAGAGGTGAAATGGATTGAACAGAGTTAGTAGTTCGCCGTAATTGGACAGGGGATATAACAGGACAGTGATAGTTAAATAAAGCGCCTTCGGTGGCGTAGTTGGTAGCATGCTGAGCTTCTATGCCCAAGATCGCGGGTTCAAACCCGGCCGAAGTCGTCGGATTCTTTAAGAGCGTTAAAAATCCCTTAGTATGCCTTCCTTTGGAGGGGAAGCAAAGCCGGCGGTCCCATGTCATAGATTTATGGCATGATATAGAACCTTCCACTAATTACACCTGTGTGAAACTAAATTATAGGTTATCGTTGAGTAATGCTCTTAGGTTCCAACGTTCGTCGCCAGGAGCCGACTGCGGTGACATCTGGTAACAAATGTGGCGTTTGGTCCAATGTATGCAGTCCTTACTTGAATTAAAAACGGATAACACACACTATAGTGCAGGAATATTAGACAGAATTTGGGCAACGTGAGGAAAATTAGTTTATCAAGCTAAAAATTGGTGGAGAGGTTCCTTGAATAGCCTGGATCAAAATACTTCAAGTCCCAAAAAATCCCTCATGGGGAACATGCCGCCATCTTGGAAAAATAGCCGACATCTTGGATTTCGTATCCAGCATCGCATTGAACGTCATAACTCGGTACCTAAGGGAGATAGGGACATGCGGTTTGGTCAGGATAACTGACCGGAATGCAGGCTATCATTTTGACACTACTTTACCTAGATAACAATAGAAATAGTTATTATAAATCACTTAAAGAAACTCTCATAGGGTAGCGTTAAAAGTCATCTTGGTGTTCAATGTCAATTTTGCACCTTTTACAGTCATGGGATTGAAAAAAGTAACGAAATAAATGTTATTCATAATGTTGAATTTTGGGCTTATGCAGTGTTTAATTATATTAAAATTCGACGCGTTTCGAAAGAGACCATGTCTTTCATCGTCAGGAATAATTTGGAATACGACAATGTTGCTAAGAGAAAGCAACGAAGAACATATAAAAGGTGCCCAAAGATGGACGCCATTATAGCCCCATGTTAGGGACAACGGAAAGCAGCAGTGAATTACTTTCTCAGGGTTCTGATAATAGGTAGCCAGGATTCACTGAGATTGTAGCCGGTGTCGCGGTTGAAATTATCTGGGTGTTTACGTATTTCAACCGCCTCCCTGATGATTCTGGGACGATATTGCTTTATACGGGCAAGAACATCCACTCCTTGGAACATGACATCATGGCCAGGTGTTAAAGCATGATCGGCAACAGCTGATTTATCAGGTTGTATGAGCCTGATACATCTATTATGTTCCTTAATGCGAGTGCATATTGTTCTCGAAGTCTGCCCGATGTAAACCTTGCCACAAGTACAGGGAACTCTGTAGATACCCGGTTGTTGCAATTTAGACAAACTGTCCTTAGTTGGTCGCAGGAGTTGCCTAATTTTAACAGAAGTTCCAAATACAGTCCGTATGTTGTACCGACGTAGGATTTTAGCAATACGATCCGTTGTGTTATGTATGTACGGAAGGTAAGCAGTTCCTCTTACATCTCTTTTCTCAACTGACGTCCTATTATTATTTGTTGGTTTCAGAACCGTAGAAATCAAAGCCTTGCTATAACCGTTGCTCTCAAAGGTGGTTTGCAGGGTGTTAATTTCTTCTTGTAAGGAAGACACTTCACAAATCCTCCTAGCCCTGGTAGTTAGAGTTGTAAGGATACCATGTTTCTTGGCAGGGTGATGGTGAGAACTTGCGTGGAGATATCTATTGGTGTGTGTTGGCTTACGAAAAACGCTGTGTCCTAAAGATCCATCCTCTTTCTTGGTGACGAGAACATCTAAAAAAGGTATTTTGCCGTCAGATTCCTTTTCCATGGTGAAACAAATAGAAGGGTGCTGGAGATTAAGGTGATCCAGAAAATGGCTAAGATTTTCCTCACCTTCCGTCCAAACAACGAACGTGTCATCCACATAACGCCACCAGATTTTCGGTTTGAAAGGAGCCGACGACAAAGCTTTCTCTTCAAAGTTCTCCATGAAGAAATTAGCCACAACAGGAGAGAGAGGACTACCCATGGCCACACCATCAGTCTGCTCATAAAAATTCCCATTCCATAGAAAGTAGGAGGAGGTCATGCAGTGATAAAAAAGTCTTCTGATGTCTTCAGGAAAAAAGCCATTAATGAGAGACATAACACCATCAATAGGTACTCTCGTAAACAGAGACACCACGTCGAGACTCACTAGAATATCACCCGGCTGAAGTGTTATAGCTTTTAACTTTTCCACGAAGTGTGTGGAATCCTTAATGTACGAAGGCGTGTTACCCAGAAGCGGCTGAAGTAGTCTACCTAAGTATTTGGAAAGGGCATATGTAGGAGAACCAATCGTACTAACAATAGGTCTAAGAGGAACATCTTCCTTGTGTATTTTAGGACCATAGAGTCTCGGAGGAATAGCATCCCCTGGAAGGAGAGTCTTCGCTGCATCCGCTGGAATAGATGATTGCTTGATCAATTTGACGGTGACATTTGAGTAGCGAGTAGTAGGATCACGACTATTGATCCTACTGTCGTGGTGTTGGATAAGGTTGATTATGATTCCAAGATCTCGTCTTTGTTATCAGATCCTGTATATATGTTCCAAACGCAATGACATCTGGTACAGGAAATGTTTATACACATTGTAATGCACTGGTATCTAATTTAATTCAATTGTTTACATAACCTCAAGATGGCGGCTGTGCGAATTTTAAAATTAAGTTTTTATTTCTTATGTCGTAATCAAGCGATAGTTTGAATAATGAACCTACGCAATAATTTTCCTTCAATGGTACATGACTCTATGGCCTATACATTTAACAATCCAACATGGCGACCATCCGAAATATTCAGACGACTCTGAATATCTACGAATCTATTATAGCAATCAAACTGATTTTGTTTATGTTCATAGAGGCTATATAGGGGCTGGGACTTTGATGAGTATTTTGAATTTCAATTGCATTTTCAGTCTCACTTAATTTTCGTTCTCCATTTATTTTCTCTATCACCCGAACCATTAGGGGCCGATAACCTAGATGTTAGGTCCCTTAAAACAACTATCATCATAGTTAAGTACAATTGGAAGGAAGACAATCGGTTGGTTGGTCCCCCCCCCCCCCCCCCCTCACCTCCCCTTCCCCAGACTAATTTCTTAGGAAGAAACTCTGAGAAAGGGGTCGCAATATTGGATATGACATGATGATTTGCGAAATTTAAATATCAGATATACAATCAGCGTCCTCAAAAACCCGTATATACAAGTTGGTAGTTGAACTAGAATTCTTGTGAATTCAAGGGGATTTTATTGACCATTCTTAAGTGATTGATAAGTAGGGCTCGGATTTGTAGGTGCTAGAAACCTGGGAAATATTTATTTTTTATGTATTAAACATACCTGAAATGTGTGACAAATAAGTAAAGATATGTAATTATAATTTAGTTTATTATTACGAATGCAATTTACGTTATACCTCACTGACTACTGAAGAATTACAATACACAACCCGATACATCTTCAGGTTGTCCATCACAAATGACCGACTATTATCGCGAAACACTTCTTCCGAAGGGGCGAGACTGCGGCAGTACGTTTCATGCCTTTGAGGTGTTGTGTAACTTAAGATCGCTGTCAGCCTTGATTGCTTTCCCACATGGTTGGCAGAACAGAAGCAAAATTATCTTTAATTTCTACAACAGACGTTAACTTGTACAGCTGGGACGCTCGTTTTTGGACACTGGCGGTCACCTGCGCGGTAGAGTATAGCTGTTCCGCGAACCTATGCAAGCAGCGCACGCGCATAGCTGTTCCACAGCCAGTAGAGACGTGTCTGTCGCCTTATGAGCTTCACTGTTCTCGGTGTGATAACTGAAAACTCTCCTTGTGACGCTTGCGTGTAGTTCTTGTCCTGCCGGGAAATTTATGAAAGTAGGCTACGTAGCGCTAGTGCTACAAATTAAAAGTTAATTGCATTGACTAAAGCTCGGTAAAAACATTGAGCAACTGCAATGCCGCCTATTCTGTCGAAGCTTTCTTCAAAAACACTGCACAGCCAAACGCGGGAAGTGGTGTATAATATTAACACTTTCATGAAAAGTGAGGCAGTGGCTGGTACTGTGTCCATACCTTAAAAAAAAAAGGTACAAGAACGAGTGGCAAAAGCGACAGGAATATCCAAAACGACTGTTAGGAGAATCATCAAAGAAGGTTCTCGGTGCGTGGAGGAAGGTACCTCCTTTAGTACACCTGGTAAACATCACCAGGTTCCTAAAACAGTGACAGCCATAATTGACTTTGACAGGTGTGTGATTCGGCGGACTGTGTATGATCTTTACATTAAGGAAAAGACAGTGCCTATAATTCATAAACTATTGCCGAAACTTCGGGAAAGTATTAACTTCAAGGGGGGGGGGGGGGAGCACCAGTCTTAAATTAATATTGAAGAATATGGGATTTAGATGGAAGAAAACCCGAAACAACTGAGCTACTTTAATAGAGAGGGGAAATATTAGATCACAGCGTGTAGCGTATTTGCTTGCAGTTAAGAAATACAGGGAGGAAGGACGACCTATAATTTACGAAGATGAGACTTTCATTCACAGCACTCATACAAGACTAAAGAACTGGGTTGACGATTCTCCAGCAGGTTACACAGCGCCGATTTCGAAGGGACAGAGACTAATTATAGTTCATGCAGGAGGTCGAATTGGTTTTGTTCCTGGAGCATTGCTAGTGTTCAAATCCCAACTTAAAACAGGAGACTACCACGGAGAGTTGAACGCCAATAATTACCAAAACTGGCTAACTACCAGACTCATTCCAAACCTGCCTCCCAATTCAGTCCTGGTGATAGACAATGCCTCGTATCACAATGTGCAGTTGAATAAAATGCCAACCAGCAACAGCACCAAGACTGTGATGAAAGAGTGGCTGGTGCGAAATAACATTACCTTCCGCGATGAAATGCTCAAAATCCAACTTGATAATTTAATTAAAATTAATAAACCACACCGAAGGAATTTTTTAATTGACAATATCATGGCAATACACGGTCATACTGTGTTGCGCCTTCCTCCATACCATCCTGATTTAAATCCAATAGAACTTATCTGGGGAGACATTAAACAGTGGGTAACTGGAAACAATACTACATTTCAGTTATATGACGTTAAACGATTGTTAGAAGAGAGAGTAAGTGCGATTGGTGTTAAAGAATGGGAGAAAGTTTGCGATCACGCCGAAAAAATTGAAAGAGAATACTTCCAAAAGGAGGGAATCATAGAAGATGCTCTGGATGAATGTATAATACGTGTGTCAGAAGATAGTGACGATGCCATTAGTGAAAGTGATACTTATGCCGAATCTGAAGGTGATCTGTCTGGAATCGAACCGCTGTCTGAATAACACGTAGACTAGATAGAACAGTGACTGTGTGCTTTTGTGTATTTTATTTTTATTTTTGTTAAACGTTGTAGGTTATAAGTGATTAGCAAGTTTGATTACACAAGAAGAGCTATCGCTTATCGGCCTACCTCTTTGTAGCTGCTGACACTCAGTGTGGAGTGATTTCATTTGAATGTCTGACGAGGTAAGCATCCTGTTCATTACGTTAATTTATTGCTTGCCAGTAATGATGTTGATTACTTCGCTACATCGTGGTCATGTAGCCCCGTGTACTTGGGCGTGTATAGAAGCTGTCTGATAACCTATGTCACTGTGATGTCTGTAATAGTGTGTGTATTTACAATCGAGGTAGGATTTGGGTTGGAAGCGGAAGAGGATTGGACAACGTGGTCATTCAGCCCCGTGTACTTGGGCGTGTGTATTTGGAATTGAGGTGAGGATTGGGAAGGCGACGGCCGTGGCCTTAAGTTAGGTACCATCCCTGCATTTGCCTGGAGTAGAGGTGGGGAAACCACAGAAAACCACTTCCAGGAAGGCTGAGGTAGGAATCGAACCCACCTCTTCTCACCGTTGCCTCACGAGGCTGAGTGTAGCCCGTTTCAGCCCTCAGACTAGAATTAAATTTATTGGCAGAGCCGGGAATCGAACCCGGGCCTCCGCGGTGACAGCCAAGAATGCTAGTTAACTACGCAGCGAGGCGGGCGCAAGTAATGCGATGCATTATTCTCAACATATCGTAAATTTAAATATTACCGGTATTTTACATAGTTTCATTTTTTAATAACTTGTAATGTTTTTATAGCCTATTTTAAGATAAATTATAATAAATCGTATCTGGAAGAAAAAGAAAACATATTGATTGTAGTTACTAATTCACTAAGCTTCAACTCCCTAAACTGGTGTTTCATAACCTGTATAATTCTGTAGGAGTAGTGATATAGCCTAAGTTAATTATTTGGGATTTCATATTTGGAGAAGTGGGTATTTTACTGTGCTTTCTTGACGTTTCCGCGGAACGCAGCGTTATTTGATTAGGAGAGTGGTATTAAATGCACAGAATAACGACAGCCGCTTATTCGGCAAAACATGCTCGCATTTTAGCGCAGTTCTCCTCAACATTCCATCCAACGTGCCAATCTGGTAGTGAGAGGCAGGCGCACCACCCACCCCTGATGTTATTCGAGGGCTAGACTCGTTCTCATGCGCGGCCTGCCAAGGCCAGTAACCAAGAAATCCCGTCAGGCCTGTAGCTTTTACTTTAGGCATCGTTGAACTGCATGTGACGTGAGTGATACTGGTTCCAGGTAGCTGGGCGAAGCGTGGTGAGGGGGGGGGGGGGGGGGGGGGAGAGAAGAAGGAGAGGGGGAGGGGTCTAGTGGCAAGTTAAGAATAACACAGCTGTATGAAGATAAGATAGCTCACAGGTTCTTCTCAGTTAAGTAACACACATAAAAAATGCAATAAACTGAAAGATCTAGCATACAGATTTTTAGCCTATTTTCAATTTATGAAAAAATAGGCTTATGAGATCACCTTTTGTCCGTGTGTGTGTGTCCCCTAATAATTTCTAAACGGCTGGAGCGATTTCAATGAAACTCGGTAAGATCATAGCACAATTCTGGCCAACCCCGACCGTGCCCTTCAAATTTTATTGTCTCTCACCAATCCAACATGGCGACTGTGTGAAATATTTCACCAGCATTCAGTATCTCCGAAATTATTATCGATATCGCCCTGAAATTGTGTACAGTGATAAAAGGCACTACTACTAGAAGTTCACATATGAGACTTTCGAAAACCTGGTGACTACAAAACCAACATGGCGGCCAAGCGAAGTTGAGACTTTTAAATAGACTTTTCTCGCGACTTAACTATCCAAACGTAATGAAACTTGGTACAGCAAATGTTTATACACATTGTAATGCACTGGCGTCTAATTTAGTTCAATTGTTTACATAACCTCAAAATGGCGGCTGTACGAAATATTTCACTGACATTCTATATCTCCGAAACTATTACAGGTATCACCCTGAAATTTTGTACGTTGATAAAGGGTACTGATACAAGTTTATCTATGCAACTTCCATAAACCTGTAAAGTACAAAACGAACATGGCAGCCAAGCGAATTTGAAACATTTTAATAGACTTTTCTCGTGATTTAACTCTCTGAGTGCAGTGAAATGTGGTACAGTAAATGATTTTCATAATGTAATGCACTGGCATCTAATTTAGTTCAATTGTTTACATAACCTCAAGATGGCGGCTGTGCGAAATTTCAAAATTAATTTTTATTTCTTGTGTCGTAATCATGCGATCGAAGTGAAAGTTTGAATAATGAACCTAGGCAATAATTTTCCCTTAATGGACATAACTCTATGGCCTATGCATATAACAATCCAAAATGGCGAGCATCCGAAATATTTAGACAGTTCTCAATATCTATGAATCTTTTACAGCAATCAAACTTATTTTTTTTATGTTCATAGAGGCTATGAACATATAGGACTTTAGCAACCTGGTGAGCACAAATCCAACATGGCGGCGACGCGAAGTATAAATATTTAAATGGACGTTTCTCGCGAATTAACTATCGGAGTGCAGTGAAACGTTGCACGTTAAATGATTATACAAATGTTAATCCACTGGCATCTAATTTATTTCAATTGTTTGCATAATCACAAGATGGCAGCTGTGCGAAATTTTAAAATCTTGTTTTTACTTCTTGTGTTCTAATCATGCGATTGAAGTTTGAATACCACACGTACACAATAATCTTAATGTAATAGTACAAAAATAAAAATCCAACCTGAGGACCATCTGTAATATTTAGATGGTTCTCAATATCTAAGAATCTTATCACAACCTTAAAACTGAAATTTTGTATGTTGATAGAGGCAATTAACATGAGTAGGATATATGAAAATAGGCTGTATAGTTCTTCACGGAACTACTTGTTAAAAATGTAAATATTATGTCTTTTTTTTGTGCTAATAAGTGAAAAGCAGGAATTTATGTATTTATAGAAAAAATGCTAAAAATATGTATTAACATAAAAAAATATTTATTTACCTAAAAATTCTAGCCCTATTGATAAGGTCATTACGTTTTCTTGATTTGGTCACACTGCACGTCGCCGGGACTCGATCGTAGGGTCACTAATCTATTAATTCGTGCTACTTAGAGATCAAGATAAACTTATCTCTCCAGTTATGGCTTAACCAGCCGCATTGATAACGTTCACCATTGATAAGCCTTAGTTCACAAGGTACTCGATTGGTATTAAAGTGGTGTAGAAGAAAGACTTCAGTTTTATAAAGTTGTCACAACGAGTAAGTAATTTTTATTTTAATATTTAAAACCAAATTGCGCGAAACGACTCTCCTCTCTTCCTTGTATTATAAGGAGTCTGCCATGGCCATAAAAATGGTTATTTATAATATACGTAGACTTTAGTGGTGGCTGGTGATAATTCTATTAGTGGTGCCAGCAAATTCAAAATTTGCAATTCAATAGTTCAAAGTTGCAAGTACATCAGTGCATATACGCATGTCATACGATGTTGGCATGTCAAAGAACCCATTTGAATTCAGTAGGCCGAGTTCATAATGGCAAAATTAATCTCGGGAGTTTCCGCCAGCACAACGTTCCTCATTTCTCTACTAGAAAGCGCTATTGTGTTCAAGGAGATTAGATATCTAACATCTAACCTCCTTGACTTTCATAGTCAAGGAACTACGAAATTCGACATTCAAGCTACCCTCTGGGTGTCAAATAGCAAAGCTTGCACCAGGCACCCGAGGCCATACGATATTATTATTATTATCAGTGCATATTGTATATGCTATAATTGACTTGCAAGCACAGTATTTAACTGTGCAATTGTACAAGATGTGCACTGCCACTTTGTCACAATTTCAGTTGCCGCCGCAAAATAACAAATCCATAGTAAAGACCAGGGGCGGCTCCTGATTAAAATTTTAGGGTGAGCTAGATGATACTATTGGTATTTCATACAGTATTAAATATTGTTTTATATTTGGCATTCATTGTTGCCAATATCATCATTCCACACAACACAACATTTGAAACAAGTTTAAATAAATAATTGATGCATTAAAAACAGTACTCACATGGCTCTTTATTTATAAATATATTCTCTTCTGTGCTTGGATGAAGCAGATTTATCTATCAGCTTGGTGGATGAGGACATAATTATTTAATTTGTAACTTTGTGTTCAGAGCTATAGAAGAAAATGGATTTGTTTATGAAAATTCCACTTTCATTTTCTATGTCGCATACAATAGACATATTGAAATATAACTACGTACCGTGCGACAAAAGTTAAAAACACATTTATACAGTAGAATTAACTTCAGACAACTGAAAATGTATAAATATAGTTTTGTCTAATGTCAGAAAGCTGTGAACAATGGCTGAATACCTGTTTAATATGATGATGATGATAATTGTTGTTTTAAGGGGCCTAACATCTAGGTTACCGGCCCAAAATACCTGTTTTAAGGGCGTGGGGTGGACCCTTCTCCCGTATTTAACAGAGACAGAAGCAGGAAGTGAAATGAAGAGATCTTCTGTTTCGCTTCAAAGCAACGCTATGTGCCTAATCTGCTGCCCCTTGAAGCGATAGAAAATTCCCTTCTTAGCACTGAAGAATTCGCGTGCAAGATAGTGCTATGTCCACTGTTTCCTCACCCGGCCCATCAAGACACATACTTTACTTGGGACTTTCTGTGGACGGCCCTTGCTATGACGATACACCGTACGAGACTCAGGATCTTAACCTAGGAATGAATTATTTATAAAGAATATTCTCTTTAGAGATTCTAGAAGGGTAAAACACTTATTTTAAGTTGAGTATCTGCAATATAAAGTAATTTTAAAAAAGATTAATTAAACAAATTCTTTGCAATGCTGCCCAACGGCCTTGGGTGGCCCGGGGCCATTCGGGGGTAATGACGCACCGTCCCTGGTCAAGACTATCATACTCGCTGCACCAGACAAAAATAAGCGACGCTATTCGTAAACATAACGCCACAAGAAAAGTTAACAAACCTGAGAATTTGTGTGTTGTTTTCTAGTAGGAGTAACTGTGTCGCCAACTTAAATTAATGAAAAGAAGTTCCGTGAAGAACTATACAGCCTACTTTTCATGCCAATGATTATTCTACAGTATATGAACCTATCTAGAATAATGACAAAATTAAGTTGGTAATATCGAAATATCAAATTAGTTCAAAATATACCTGGTATAATGTAGCCTGATAGAGCACTATAGTTGGCAGCCCTGGTGACTGAATATATTCTTAGTTCCATCTCTTAAGGTACAGAATACAAAATTAGGTTGAAGTCCAATGGACGTTACATGCAGTTAGACACTGTATCTATCAGCATGCGTAAAAGCATGTTGCCAACAATACCATGCGTGTGCTGGTCAGAAATAATCTGAAATATTATGATATCTTGTTGTGCCAATTTTGGATGAAATCCATTTGTTAGTATAGAAGTTACATGTATTTTAAAATTGGACATATCAGCAGGCATAGAATCATGTTGGCAGCACTGCCTTGTATTAATTACTCCAAATTAATCTACAATGTCAGGTGCTATACGTGTGCAAAGTATAGAGCTGTTGGCTTGCATACTTTCTGATATATTGATATCAGGGTAAAAAAATATAGACAGCATTTATTAACAGTTGGCAGCCCTGATTGCTCTTAACAATACTTAGTCATTCTGTTATGGTACACATAGCACATACTAAATTTGGTTGTAATCCAACTGATAGTATAGAAGTTACATGTATTTAAAAATTGGTCGTATCAGCAGGCTTATAATCATGTTGGTAGAACTGACGTATATAAGTTACTCAAAATTAATCTATAATGTCAGTATATACGTGTGCATAGTTTAAAGCTGTTGGCTTGCATACTTTGATATATTGGTAGTTGGATAAAAAAAATAGAGAGAGAAATTATTAACAATTGGCAGCCCTGGTGGCTCTTAAGAATACGCTCAATCATATCTGTTTATGTACAGATATTACATACAAAATTTGGTTGAAATCCAATTGATAGTGTAGAAGTTATATGCATTTAAACATTGGATCTATTAGAAGGCTTAAAATTATTTTGGCAACACTGTCATGGTTGGCCTCCTGGAAATTAAACTGAAATAGTATTATCTGCATGTGTACCAATTTTGGAATAGCTCCCATGCATACCTTGTGAGATATCCAACATGGAGCTCAAATTTTTAGTGCGTTTTTTCAGCAGTTGGTAGCACTGACATCATTTTCAAATATGGACGTGAGATATTCCGGTGCACATCTTTACTCATACTAAATTTGGTTTTGATTGCTGCAGCCGTTTAGGAGTTGGTAGGGGGGGGGGGACACACACACACAGACAGACAGACACACACACATGTTCCCGGATCGATCTCATAAGACTACTTTTTCCTCATTTTTGCAAAATGTGAAAAATAGGCTAAAAATCTCCCCCAGGAGCTCACATATAGTGGGACGTGGATTGGCGACCACGGGACCCCAGCTGAGTCCATCATTGCTACCACTTACTTGTGCCGGGCTCTTCTCAGTCTTCTTTCCTGTCGACCTCCCTTGGTCAACTCTTGTTCTTTTCCGACCCCGACGGTATTAGGGTATCCGAGGCCTAGGGAGTCTTTGACTTTCCCGCCTTAATAGGCCCTTGTCTCATCTTTCCTGATCCCTCCTCTATTTCGTTTCATGTTATTTTGAATCTATGCGTTGCCGCCCAACCTTACCTTCAATTCTCGAAAAAGGTAAAAATCATTCAGTGCTGGTTTGGACTAAACGGCAGATGGTCCAAAACGTCACACTTGAATTCTTTGTAAGAGTCTATCGTAATGTTGGCAAAGTGCGGTCGTGAATGATCTTCACCTTTTTCGAGAATTGAAGGTATAGTTGGGCGGCAACGCCTCGCCAAAATGGAAAACTTCAGGAGACTCTCCACACGTGCCCACCTCAGTGGCGGCAGAATATTTTGCCGAGGGCAGTGGAAAGCTGGTGTAACGATACGACAAATGTTTCAATCGTTTTGGCGATTATATTGAGACGTACGAATATAACAAGCAAACATTAGTAGTAAAATTAGTTTAGTATGTCAATCTGTTATTTTTATACAGTCCATCGGAACTTGAAAAAAAAAGGCCTTTGTATGTACTATGCACGCGCTTTCAATAGTACAGCAGGGTGCCGTGGCGCGCCACAAACTCGGCCAAGGCCACCACAGCAGCCAATAACAAAACTGCCGTTTGCCGTTCTTACTTTATATGAAAGACCCTGTAGTGATAAATCGCTAAACTGGCAATCCCGGAGCTGCGTCGTGTCATATACTGATATTGTCAGGGTTGATTTTACCAATATGCCCCATTGGTCCCGGCCTAGGGCGCACCGTGCTACGGGGGGGGGGGGGGGGGTTGAAAATTAATCCGCAATTTTTTATTTTGGTCAGGAAATGTCCACAAAATGTTATAGACTACAATACAATTATTTCGTATAATTTTAAGATTTAAGTTAAACTTTCCAAATTGTTGACACTTCTCCGATTTATATTGTGGCCATAATTTTCCAACCAATGTTTTGCAACAGCAGATTTTTTGACTTCAGCTTTAGAACAGGGATGTTTTATGATGTATTAGGTCCCCCAGGGGCTCACATCTAGTGGGACGTGGGTTGGCGACCACGGGGCCCCAGCTGTGCCGGGCTCCTCTCAGTCTTCTTTCCTGTCGACCTCTCTTGGTCAACTCTTGTTCTCTTCCGACCCCGACGGTATTAGGGTATCCGAGGCCTAGGGAGTCTCTTCCTTTCCCGCCTTAATTGGCCCTTGTCTCATCTTTCCTGATACCCTCCTTCTGCGAGGGGTCAGCCTTCTTTTTCTTTTCATGATATCTCCTGCCTTCTGCTCAAGGCCCTCAAGGAGGTAGGGTGTATGTAGCCCCACCACTTCTGGTGCACCCTGGATATTGCTACACCCTCAGGGGCTCACGGCTGGTGAGTTCGGGAGCTGGCGACCCCGAGGGATTCCTGAGCTGGGTCCGTTTTCCCCTTTTGTCCCTTACCTTTGGGGCGGACCCTCTCCTCTTTCACTTTCCTATCTGCCTTTCGTGGCTCTCCTTCCTTCCAAGTCCCTCAATCCTCATTCTTCGAGGGTTGAGGGCATTTCTTTTCCTCCTGTCCTTTATTTGCCTTATTCTCCTTTAGTTTTCCATTTCTTCTTCTAGTATGTAGGTTAGTAGTTAGTTTTACTGTAGTTTTAAGTTTGCATTTCATTATCATATTCACGATCACCCAAACCATTAGGGGCCGATAACCTAGATGTTGGGCCCCTTAAAACAACAATTATCATCATCATCATCATGATTTATTAAGAGAAAATGTAAGTCTTGAATATTAATATGAGTTTAATTTGAATAATTCATTACGCATAGTTGTATGATGTAGTGTATATGTATACAGGGTGTATCTTAATTATACCGACAAAAAAAATCAGGGACGCTCTGCGTGTTATGTAAAAGGCGATGCCACAATCGGATTGGCGGAGAAAATTATTCCCTCCGAGAAAATAAGGTTACTTTGTTACTTCCGGGCGCGCGATTCAAATCTACGAACTCGCCGTATTTGCTGACCCAGGCAGCAAGCAGCAGGACACTGCTGTGCTTCAAGCAAGGGAGGGGAGTGTGATAGAAGGAGACAGAGATATGCTGGCTGGCATGCGGCAAGCCGAGGCGATCGAGGAAACTTGTGCATGCCCGCCAGCATATCTCTGTCTCCTTCTATCACACTCCCTTCCCTTGCCTGAAGCACAGCGGTGGCCAGCGGCGAGTTCGTAGATTTGAATCGCGCGCCCGGAAGTAACAAAGTAACCTCATTTTCTTGGAGGGAATAATTTTCTCCGCCAATCCGATTGTGGCATCGCCTTTTACATAACACGCAGAGCGTCCCTGATTTTTTTTGTCGGTATAATTAAGATACACCCTGTATATGAATATCTGTAAGTGTAAACTGAGTCTTAAATGGTTTAAACTTATTTTAATATCTCGGTGGCCCATTTATTTATAGTTTATATAAACAAATATAGAAACAGTTGATACTCGCATTATTTTAATTTATTTAATTGATTTTACTTCACGAAACATTAAAATAAAATTTTCCTTTACAAAGACCTTTCTGAGGTCTAAATTCCCCCTCCTTCACGATGGTATGAAGAGGGGGCGGCAAAAACCCACGATCCTAGGAGCGCATAAAATCAAAATCCGGCCCTGGAAATTGTACTCTAGTGGTTGAAAATAAAGCGGTTCTGACTTGTACATGCTGCACGCTAGTAGATGAAATTTGAGCAGCACGTGACCACTAGCTCTACCTCAGCCTCACCATCCTGGTTCTTCCTGCTCAAGTTTTATACCTGGTGTCACCATTGCAAATAATGAATCCCCCCCAAGTGCTCACATCTAGTGGGACGTGGGTTGGCGACCACGGGACCCCAGCTGAGTCCAGCATTGCTTCCACTTACTTGTGCCGGGCTCCTCTCCGTCTTCTTTCCTGTCGTCCTCCCTTGGTCAACTCTTTTTCTTTTCCGATCCCGACGGTATTAGGGTATCCGAGGCCTAGGGAGTCTTTCACTTTCCCGCCTTAATTGGCCCTTGTCTCAACTTTGCTGATCCTCCTCCTTCGTGGGGTCAGACCTCTTGTTTTTTTTTTCATTATATTTCCTGTTTTCTTTCAGATTCCCGCACTGATTTTGTTAATTGCCCCTCCCCCCCGTGTATCCAAATTATCTGCGAATTTCTTGAAAATACACTATATTCTTTGGGTATTTTCAATCTAAGTTGCATTTTGTGGTTCTTTTTCGATCTAAATTGCATTTTGCGAGTATTTTCAACCTCCATTGCATTTTGTAGGGATTGACAATCTAAATTGGTTTTTAGTAAGTCTTTCAATGTAGGATCAGGACATTTTAGTGAGTATTTTGAATTTCAATTGCATTTTGTATTTTCAACCTAAACCGCATTTTGCAAGAATTTTCAATCTAAATTTCATTTTGTATGTAGGGCATTTTGTAAGTATTTTGTTTGTCAATTGCATTTTGTGAGTATTTTGAATCTAAATTACATTTTGTAAGTGTTTTCAATCTAAATTCATTTTGTAAGTATTTTGAATTTCAATTGCACTTTGTGAGTATTTTGAATCTGAAACGGTCTTTTTTAATCTAAATTGCATTGTGTATTTGCAATCAATTGCACTTTGTGAGTATTTTGAATCTGAAACGGTCTTTTTTAATCTAAATTGCATTGTGTACTTGCAATCAATTGCACTTTGTGAGTATTTTGAATCTGAAACGGTCTTTTTTAATCTAAATTGCATTGTGTATTTGCAATTTCAATTGCATTTTGTAAGTATTTTGAACCTCAATTGCGTTTTGTACGTATTTTCGATATAATTTGCATTTTGTAAGTATTTCGACTATGCATTGCATTTTGTAAGTATTTTGAACCTAACCTACATTTTGTGTGTGTTTTTCAATCTATTCCTTTTGTGAGTACTGTATTTTCTTCTAAATTCCCTTTCGTAAGTATTTTCACTCTACATTGTGTGAGTAATTTCAATCTGAGTTCCTTTTTGTAAGTACACACATCAAAAAAAGTTTTGCATCACCTCGGTTCCCAGATCTCCGGCATATAGACGTTGACTGTGTATATTGTATCCAAGATACAGTCCCTTTGACTGTTCATAGATGTCACTAAAACTGCTCAAAGATGTAAACAACCATGCATGAGCAGGGCCTATTAGACGGAGGGGGTACGACAGCCGATCAGTTCCAGTCATTCCACCAGGACGAAGGTACGCTGCTCATGTTGTCTGTAGTTCTACCATGCCTAGAAGGTCAATACCGCAGTTCGATCGCGTCCGCATTGTTACTTTGTGTCAAGAAGGGCTCTCAACAAGGGAAGTTTCCAGGCGTCTCAGAGTGAACCAAAGCGATGTTGTTCGGACATGGAGGAGGTACAGAGATACAGGAACTGTCGATGACAGGCCTCGCTCAGGCCGCCCAAGGGCTACTACTGTAGTGGATGACCGCTACTTACGGATTGCCGCTCGGAGGAACCCTGACAGCAATGCCACCATGTTGAATAATGCGTTTCGTTCAGCCACAGGACGTCGTGTTTCAACTCAAACTGTGCGCAATAGGCTGCATGATGCGCAACTTCACTCCCGACGTCCATGGCGAGGTCCAGCTTTGCAACCCCGACACCATGCAGCGCGGTACAGATGGGCCCAACAACATGCTGAATGGACCCCACGGAATTGGCATCATGTTCTCTTCACCGATGAGTGTCGCATATGCCTTCAACCAGACAATCGTCGGAGACGTGTTTGGAGGCACCCTGGTCAGGCTGAACGTCTTAGACACACTGTCCAGCGAGTGCAGCAAGGTGGTGGTTGCCTGATGTTTTGGGGTGGCATTATGTGGGGCCGACGTACGCCACTGGTGGTCATGGAAGGCTCCGAAACGGCTTTACGATACCTGAATGACATCCTCCGACCCATAGTGCAACCATATCGGCAGAATATTGGAGAGGCATTTTTCTTCATGGACGACAATTCTCGACCTCATCGTGCACATCTTGTGAATGCGTTCCTTCAAGATAACGACATCGCTCGACTACAGTGGCCAGCATGTTCGCCAGACATGAACCCTATCGAACATGCCTGGGATATGTTGAAAAGGGCTGTTTATGGACGTCTTGACCCACCAACCACTCTGAGAGATTTACGCCGAATTGTCGTTGAGGAGTGGGACAATTTGGGCCAACAGTGTCTTGATGAACTTGTGGATAGTATGCCACGGCGAATACAGGCATGCATCAATGCAAGAGGACGTGCTACTGGGTATTAGAGGTAGTGGTGTGTACTGCAATCTGGACCACAAATGCTGAAAGTCTAGCTGTATGATGGTACAACATGCAATGTGTGGGTCTCATGAGCAATAAAACGAGCTGAAATGTTGTTTGTGTTGATCTCTATTCCCTTTGTATTTAACGGTTCCGGAACTCTTGGAACCGAGGTGATGCAAAACTTTTTTTGATGTGTGTATTTTACGTCTCACTTAATTTTCGTTAAGGTTTCCATTTCATTGTCATTTGCGCTATCACCCAGACCATTAGGGGCCGATAACCTAGACGTTAGGCCCCTTAAAACGCCAATTATCATCATCATCATCATCAAATAATGAATCTTTATTTTGTTTCAGATCGGGCAAGAGATCGAAGAATGTTGGAGCCAGGAGACTTCCGCAGTGAATACTTCATGGACGTCATCCAAACACAACCCGTTCATCTTGTAATGACGTATATCTGTTAATACTCGTCCCTGACAATAAGGACGTGGACAACCAGCCATGAAGGCAGCCTATCGCCATCTAAACATCAGGCGTTTAGTGCAACATTTCATTCACCCCATTATTAGATATTCAAAACCATATCGCAAATTCATCATAAGAGTATGTATATATGCCTCAATGCTGGCCATGGTGCTATCGGGGCCATATGTTTTGTACAACCGTTACATTCAGTCTGTTGAAATGTACTTTTTTCAGATGCATATAAATAAAGAAGGTACAAACGTTCCTTCTGTCTGTATGATACCAGACTACAATCCATACGATAACAATATTATGCAATACATACACCCATGGAGGCTAGTGCGGTGTGGTGATAATCAACCGTATTTAACGTACGTTGACTACGATGGCCACATTTATTTGAATTTGTCTGGTGTCGAAGAGAGTGGTCACAGTGAACTAGATTACGAGTGTATGTATTCTGAAATAGTGAGATGCAATGGTACAGACGACGAAGTTGAGTTGGCTGTAAAGAGGATATTTAAAAGAAAAGAGAAACTGTATCAACCTTTTGTCGTAGCTAGATGTGTACTAACTGCCACAAGCGAGTTAGTTTATGAAACGGGACATGCATTTGTTGTAGAACCTTCTATTAATTTAGTCGCAAAAACTGCCAAAGTTCGTCCTGGACGTCCTAATGTCTTGATATTAGGGTTCGATTCTATGTCCCGTCTTAATTTTATCCGCCAGTTGCCTAAAACATACAAATTTCTTATGCATCAATTAGATTCAGTTGTTCTCTCAGGATTGACGAAAGTTGGAGACAATACTTACCCAAATATTCTTACCATGCTGACTGGCATTGCAGCTAGGAAAGTGTCCGGATTAGATGTACCCTATTGGGGTGATGCTAGGGCGTACGGGTACTTCGATGATCTACCTTTTGTTTGGAAACATTTTGCTGATGATGGATACATAACTATGTATTCAGAAGATTTGCCAGAGTTTAATGCTTTCAATTATATGGCAAAGGGATTTGTACATGAACCAACTGACTACTACATGCGTCCTTTTTGGCTTGGAATGGATGCTATTAGGAACTTTCGTTCGTCTGATAATCGGTGCTATGGAAATATTCCAAAATATAAGTATTTATTTAATTATACAGAAGAGTTTGTTAAAAAGATGAAGGACTTACCATATTTTGCATTTAGTTTTTTAACATTGTTTAGCCATGATTATATAAACTCGGTCCAAGTGATAGATAGTGATTTAGAGAAGATGCTTCAAGGTATGTACAGTCGTGGTGACCTCAAGAACACAATAGTCATAACGATGGGTGATCACGGCAATAGATTTGATAACATTCGGCAAACTGTTATCGGACGTGTAGAGGAGCGTATGCCATTCTTTTCTGTCTCGCTTCCCTCTGGTATACAAAAGCAATATCCACATTTGCACCGAAATTTAGAGAAAAACAACAGAGTGCTACTAAGTTGGTACGATGTGTATGAATTGCTAATGGATGTGGCTAAGGACAACTTAAAGGAAGAATCGAGTGTAAAACGGTGGGGAGTGGTGGGATATTCACCATTCCGATTGGTGCCTCGAAACAGGACGTGTGTACAAGCAGGAATACCATATCAGTACTGTATCTGTGCCCGCGAGAAGTCGTTACAGCCTCAGGAACCTGCAGTGCTAGAAGTGGCGAGAGATTTAGTGACCCACGTCAACAGTTTACTCTCCACAGTTCAAAAAGGAAAATGTACTCCCCTAATTTTAACTGAAGTTAAAAGTGCCCAGTTAATTTTACCAAACATTGAAGTGTCCCGTCCTAACGGATTTGTAGTTACGTATAGAGTGACAGTGATGGTAGCACCCAGTGGTGGTATGTTGGAAGGTACTGTTGAGGTAAATGCTTGGAGCAGTGCGGGCAAGGTAGTTGGGGATGTTAATCGCATCAACAGGTATGGAAACCAGTCCCACTGTATTCAAGACAAGTTACTGAAACTCTATTGTTACTGTGCAGATCTCCTAAGTGAAGGTCGTGGATTATGAGTACGGTACTGGTATTGCTTGATAAGTCATTCTGTTGGTTTTACCGTACAAGAACCTGTAAATGAAATCTCATGTCTGTGATTGAACTAATTTTAAGATAACTGTAGCCTACATGTTAACACTGACGAGGAGAGAGTAAATACGCTAATGGTATTATCTGTTCCACCAAGAGTTAGTCGCTACGCATTCCGTGCTACTGTGGACGATCCCATGGACATAACAAGGGATGAAAGGGCCAAAAAATGTAACAATATTAATGTTATGATGACACTTTTACAACAATTTTATATTTTTCCAAAGAAATTGACATATTTGTTAACAAAAACTTCTAACTTTTCAAAATTTGACATATTTTTAAAATTCAATTTTCAAGATTTGCTCTTACTGTTCTTTGCCATTTCCTTCATAATTATCTCCCAACTTTAAAGGATTTTTTAAACTATTCATTTTGATGAATGTGATAATAAATTGTTGTTTTAAGGAGCCTAACATCTAAGTTATCGGTCCAGTTCTCTTTACGCAAAGCAGCCTACTTATTTAACTCCCAGCTACAAAATTAACCTCGTGCAGATAATTAGATCGTTAATTAGCTTTTCTATAAAACTTTTTAGTACGTAATTTTTTTAAGTTGCCCAAAATGAAAAACAAATAATAATCTTAAATAACAGATAATATGTAGACTAAATATCTTGAGGTACAATTTGTAGTTGGAAGTTGAACGAGCACTTTAAATAAGGAAAGTTAAAATAAATCTATAAACATGGCAGAAGAGGGGAAACGGTGAAGAACAGCTCAGAGCAAGGGCAAAATTGGATCAAAATTAATATCGGGATTTTAAGGCTTTGTAGTATTTATTACAATTAACGTACGATTATAAATAATTCATCAAATGAAAGAGCAACTCTAACAGATCGTCCTACAAGTGTTCGTAGCTGTGCGCTTGCGCATGCACTGGTTCCTCTTTCTTCCATTAGGAGCGCTAGTAGCAAAGATGGCGACTAGGGAGCAGACATTCTTTGTGTTTTAGAGTTTGCAAGGACTGAATCTGTAGTTACAGTGCAACGTACGTTCCGGATGACAACTTGTTTCGCATGGCCTCCACGTTCACCCGATCTGACGCCATGCGACTTTTACCTTTGGGGGTTCGTAAAGGATCATGTGTATGTGCCTCCGCTATCAGCTGGCCTAACTGACGTAAGAAACAGGACTGAAGCAGTTGTTGCAACGGGTAATGCAGAAACACTGAGCAAGGCTATCGACTCGATGTGTGCCGTGTGACGAATGGTGCTCAGCCGCATAGCAATAGAGCCGGGCGCAGTGGCGATCCCTTCATGTAGGACGTCCTACAGTCAGCTCTCGGCTGTAACTGTTTTAAAGAATTAAATTAATTGTTTTGTAAAATAGTCTACCTTGAGCACCCTCTCGATAAGCTGGCTCACTGTCACTGTTAGTACTTGTAACTAGCTCTACATTTCACCCCTAGATAGGGTAGAAAGATGAGGAAGGAAGCCTTGCATCCTCAAAGCATGTGTTTATAGCTTTAGAAATGTATGAGTGCCCTTGAGGGGGAAGGGTCTGTTTAATGGCGCTCTGAGGATGTCTGAGATCCTCAAGTCTCGCTATTGGTTGAATTTAAACCAACACTACGGGCTTATTGGATACGATTTCACGCGGTCAGAATGGTTAGTCTGTTTTCAGCGTGTGCACATCTTTGGAATGGTATTGGATTGTATTGTGCTGTGCAATGTGTTCGTAATAGCGCTGAGTGACTGAATAATTAATATTAGGATGGGTCTAATATCTCCATTCAGCTC
The DNA here is from genome assembly GCA_946902985.2 of Meconema thalassinum. Classification (NCBI taxonomy): domain Eukaryota; kingdom Metazoa; phylum Arthropoda; class Insecta; order Orthoptera; family Tettigoniidae; genus Meconema; species Meconema thalassinum. The sequence continues at coordinate 18,323,767 of OX336392.1, forward strand.
AGCTATAATAATTATCATACGTTCATAAGTAGCATATCGTATTACGTCCTTCACATTTTAATAATCAGCAGTCGCCCGCCACTGGCCACGCGGGTAGTCTGTACACATGGGGCGCACACAACCCATTATGCGAGAGTTGTCGCACGGGTCTGCTAGTTATTTATAATTGTACGTTAACTGTAAGAAATACTACGAAGCCTTAAAACCCCGATATTCAGTTTGATACATCCTGTAGTTAGGATTAGAGTTATATAGATTTAGTAGTACGGTAACTTGCTCCGGAATGTTGAAAACCTTCCAACTTTTCAACATTTCATTTCCTCACAACCATGCGTCCTACTGTCGCATTTTCCTCAAAATGTTTGATTCCCGTTTCTTGCTATAATCATCGCCGTCTACAATTCTCAAGCCGTGTCATAAGGTTTGGCAACACCGTCCATCTGTCGTCTGGGAGGCCTAGCGCAAGCACATGGTAATATTGCTAACACTGCGTAAACACAGATTTTGGCGCCAAATGTTTCCGAAAATATAACAGAACATAACGTCCGGTAAATCTACACACAAATATCACAAATAAAGGATACATATTATCATGCTATGTACTGTCGATTCCCGACAAGGTAATAACAGTATAACCTGTCATATCCGGACTAATGTGGCGACTGGCCGATCCGGATATGGAAAAATCCGGATATCACAAGGCTATTTTTACAAATAGCTAGGTGACCAGAAATAATTCAAATGTTTTTAACGGTTGCTTCACGCACTGTACATCGTAACATTTTTTTTCCTTTTTCAGGACATTTTAGCACAAAAAAAACAAGGTTAAAAGATAACAATAACGATAACAACGGTAAACAATAACAGTAACAACAGAAACACACTCGCAAAACAAACTGTCGCTTCAAGACTCACGCACAGACTGAAGGGTAGAAAGAGAGGCAGCCTCGTGTTGACGTTGGTGACAGGCAGGCAGAAGCCGTGAATGGAATATCGCTTATTCACACAAAGGGATGAGTTTCCGGGAAGATGTCGTTGACCGAGTCAGGCCACAACCCCTCGCGGTCAAGCACGCACACAGCCTTCCAGCGCTGCAACTTTCACTCGTCCTCCCTGGCTAGCACACTAATGTATCCTCGCTCTCAACTACGACTTAAAAATTCATTGGGAGATGTGTCCGGATATGGGAGGGTTCGGATATCACAGGTCCGGATGTGACAGGTTGTACTGTAATAAAATACTGTACTGTACCTCAATGTCTCAAGTTTCCTTTTATTGCTACTAAGCTCACTGCTGTCATTGACGCGCTCAGAAAACATATTTACGACTGTTCTTACGAACTTAGAGACTGCCTTTGATTAAAAATTCTTCACTTTTTGTCCACACATGCACTCATCATAGTCACAATAGGCTCCCAAGCTTAATGCTGACAGTCTAGCAATAATGCTCCACTGGTCGCTTCATTTAATAACAAGATGTTCAGTAAAGAACATATAGCCTACTTTCTCCTAAATGCATGGGTATTGTTATAACTCTTTGTCCTTTTCAAGGAGTATAATTGAATGTTGGTTGTAGTAGCTTGTTGAAATACAACGTGCTATAGGGATATTAAACATGAATATGAGGTGCCCTTTGCTAGTGCTACCTCTGTAAAAAAAAAACCATTCAATTCGGTTTCACCGTGTGAGAATTGATATGGGGAATGGATTTACACACTTACATGGCCGGTATTTGCAAACTATTGGGCTGATGACCTTGTAGAGTCATAAGATGCTTTCCACAAAAAGGCATGTTGTTGCAAAATCTGGTAGAGATCAAATTATTAGGATGGTCGTAATTTGATTTAAGCTTTTAACATTTGGGTGGCCGTCATTCCGTTTCCGTCAAGATGGCGGCGATATAAAACATGACACTGAGGTGCCCTTTGCTAGTGCTACCTCTGTACCAAATTTCGTTCAATTCGGTTTCACCGTGTTTGAATTGATAGGGGGAATCGATTTGCACACATACTTGGCCACCATCTGCAAACTATTGGGCTGATGATCTTGCAGTTTGGTCAGAATATGCTCCCCACATAAAGATATGTTGTTGCAAAATTTGGTAGAGACTAGAATATTAGGTTGGTCGTAATTACATTTTAGCTTTTAACATTTGGGTGGCCGCGATTACTTTTCTGTTAAGATGGCGGTGATATAAAACATCACACTGAGGTGCCCTTTGCTAGTGCTACCTCTGTACCAAATTTCATTCCATTCGGTTTCACCGTGTTCGAATTGATAGGGGGAATCGATTTTCACACAAAGATGGCCGCCATCCGCAAAATATTAGGCTAATGACCTATTAGTTTGGTCAAAGGATGCTCCCTCCATAAAGATACGTTGTTGCAAAATTTGGTAGAGATCGGATGATTAGGCTAGGCGTAATTTGATTTAAGCTTTGAACATTTGTGTGGCCGCCATTACGTTTCCGTCAAGATGGCGGCGATATCAAACATGACACTGAGGTGTCCTTTGCTAGTGCTACCTCTGTACCAAATTTCATTCCATTCGGTTTCACCGTGTTAGAATTAATAGGGGGAATCGATTTTGACACAAAGATGGCCGCCATCCGCAAACTATTAGGCTAATGTCCTATTCGATTGGTCAAAGGATGCTCCCTCCATACAGGTATGTTGTTGCAAAATTTGGTAGAGATCGGATGATTAGGCTAGGCGTAATTTGATTTAAGCTTTGAACATTTGTGTGGCCGCCATTACGTTTCCGTCAAGATGGCGGCGATATCAAACATGACACTGAGGTGTCCTTTGCTAGTGCTACTTTTGTACCAAATTTCGTTCAATTCGCGTTCACCGTGTTCGAATTGATAGGGGGGGGGGGGGACAGACATTCAGAGTACACTCACACACACACACACACACACTCACACACACAACACACATACATCACACACATCACACACAGACACACACTTTTTTTTCGCCCTGTGTTGATCTCATAAGTCTACTTTCATTTTTTGCAAAAATCGAAAGTAGGCTAAAATTAGGCAGCTTTCTAATGAAATCTACCTACAAGCACTTGCCAACTGAGTACAGTTCATAACGTACTGGAATATAGAGTAGAGGCCACATGAAGATACAGTATTTACCAAAACTAAATTACTAGGCACTGAAAGTCCACCTCGCTGTAGTGATCAAAACGTAGTGATATAACCAGTTATTTTAATAGTGCTGCCATAATTTGACTTACAGTCAGGCACACAACACTTCCTAGGCATCTGAAATAGTTATTATTTATTTATCGTATGGCTTTTACAAGTTCCGTTCAATTTCAAGTAGTTCCAACTTTCGCCACCAGATATCAATAATACCTAGTGGTGTGCGTTGGAACTTGGATAGAGCGTTCCGACGAAGTCTAACCTAACAATTTAGCTTCACACAAGTTTAGTCTGTGGAAGGATCTTTTACATGCCATAAATCTGACATGGGACCGCCGGCTTTACTTTCCCCTCCGAAGGAAGGCATACTGAAGGATTTTTTACGCTCTCAAAAAATCCGACGACTTCGGCCGGGTTTGAACCCGCCATCTTGGGCACAGCAGTTCAGCATGCTACCGACTACGCCACCGAAGCCGCTATCTCAAATAGTTAATGAAATATTAGTGAAGAATTTGTTGGTTAAATTCATTAGCATTCACAACTTAATACGGGAAATACTCACATCTACAACATTCAGCAGGTCTGATTTACCACGAGGATTTTCCCTGGTGTTGAAACAGTTAGTACGAACTGCTTTTAGATGCTGTCAAGTCAAAATAAACGATATTTATGAATAAAACTTAGCATGTGGTCTTACGTGTTTATAGAACTTACGCACTCTACTAAACGTTGCCAATTCTACAAACAGCACGGCTTGAGAATTATAGACAGCGATGCTATAATACATTTCTTAATATTAAAATTCCCCTTTTCCCGCAACTTTTCAATGTGCAAAGCTGAAAGTTTTAGAAGTTATAAGTTACAAATCATCATATACTATCTTCTTGTCAGTGTAAATTACATAATGTGATTTCCATAGGATTAAGATTGAATGCCATATGTTCATATGAAATAGTCTTATATAAGTTACTAATCAAATCAGCATTCTGTTGTTAGGCCTTGTACAAGAAAAGTATGTCCTTACCAGCATCATTGCTGCAATTGGCAACTCAAACTATCCCTTGGGGCGCTGCGTCGATCCAACATGGCCGGGCACAAACCTAGAATAATTGCTGAGTTCTAGTTTAACGTTGTTGTTGTTTTTTTTTTTTTTTTTTTTTTTTTTGTAATCTCCAGCTTATCTTCACTTCCCACTCGTACCTTTGTCTAGCTCATGGGTAGGCCTATAGTAAGTGGATACGATGCTAGCCTTTGGTTTGAAAGGCCCTGGGTTGGATTACGTGTGATTTTTAACTCTTTGGTAAATTCTCTTGCTCAATGATGAGAAGTTTGAGATGTCTTCTTCATTGGTTTGATCTCCATCATGATGCACAGATTGCCTATGGGTGTCAAATTGGAAGGTCTGCACCAGGTAGGCTATCTCTGGAAGTCGTGTGCCATTATTATTGTTTGTTATATTATTATTATCATCATCTTTGTCCTTGTGTTAGAATTAACAATTCAATGCTGATTAATTTAGTTATTGAGTCGTGCCTAAATTGTATTTAATTTAATTGCAAATTTCAATAGGTTCACATAATGTGATTTGAGACCTACTGGTACTCATTCGATGTGTGCAAAGTTCAAGGTGGTGTAGCCTATGATGGATGCAAATTTATATTTTTCTGCCACTTTTCTACTGTGATTTGAACATAGTAAAATGTGAGGTTAAGTAGGCCTACTGGTAATTTATGCCTTCATCTTTTACCTGTGTCCATACTTAAGGTAAAAGTCAACATGATGGACCAACATTTTTTTTAATGAAATGCAATAACTATTTTGTAAAATGCATTCATACTCGCTACTCATTACTGCTTACGAACTAAGAGGACATGAAAGGATAGAAATGGTATCTGATATTGCTGAGAAATGCAGACTTCATTACAGCATGCACAAAAACTTACATTACACAACTTAAGCAGGGCTTACCACATGGTTAGTTCTTCCACAAGGCCCAGAATGGATGTTGAATTTGAGGTAGGCAGATGGTCTTTCTAGTGAATGGTGGTGTGATTGTTGTCTCAGGAGAGGGACAGACAGACCTGACAAGAGGGCGGGGCAAATGGGGCTACAGCCCTGGGGGGCGTGTTGGTACAAGAGCCCAATTCATTCAGTTTAATTTTCATACAAATTTGACATTTTATGGCAGGCATGTATTCATAGCAAGTGAATACAGTTGATGACAAAACGTTATCAAGAGATCATGAATTTTGTAATTAACCATTATGTTTCACCGCCTGAGAAGTAGCTTCCAAAGTTGTCGAGACTTGATGGGTGAAAATTTTCTAGATAACGTTTGCAAAATCCAATTTTCTTTCGTACAATATTGTGAAAAACGTTTGACTTTGTCTTCCAATGGGAGTAAATTGTTCAGTTAGATACAACAATAATGACATTCAAAATTTACATATAAATTAAAATTAAAGCATACAAAATAAAATCACGGAATTTCTATTTTTTGGGTGCGAACTTGATACTTCCAGGATGTCATTGGACAACAGAAAAAGGAAGCGCCCACATCCTAGTCCTAGGGCCCGATCTTGTTAGAAGATCAGGCTGGTAACTTACATATGCTTGCTTTACTTTATTTATACCATATCTATTTTACTTCCCCTGTCTTTCTTTCAGCTTTTTTCCTTGATTTTGATTTCTTCCTACACCATCCACTACAATATCTTGTTGAAGACTGCCTGGCCCTTTATACATCGTTTCAAGCAACTGAAGAACTGATTGCGGGAGTGGTATAGAACGCGATACATTACGGTACCGGTACACTAAAAAATTCCCCTAGACACAAAACGATGGCATCCATGACGTCATGGAGTACAGGGTTTAAATGATACATATTAGATTCTATGTGTTAAACATACTTTACATACGTACACACATAGGCTTCATACATACAGGAACCCAACCTGGGGCTCCAAGACCCCCTTGTTTATAGTACAAGTAGTAATTTTGTCCAGATTGTCATCAACCTAGTAGCGAGCAATGGCTTTGTCTCACCATCGCTTTAGAAGAGTACAGTGTCACTTTTTAATTAAATTGAACAACTGACAGTAATGTACGAACATTCATAACTCGCCACCACACGTCATACTTTGAACACATGTCAATACATCGGCATCTAACGACGCACTGTTTGAAACCACACACAGCAGACAAAATGGCGACAATTTAAGCCAAAGCATCAAACAAACGAACATCAACGTTCGCTCGTCATCTGTGACCTCATCGACTACCGGTAGCCTACTGTTCACTAAAACTTGCCCTTAGACACGTACCGGTACGTATCATGATATATAGACTAGGTAGGGTACTTGAACCCTGATTGCTGCCCAGCCTTTTGATAAACTTGATTATTACCTGTAATGTATTAAGATACACTCAAACGAGCATTAGATAGTACCGTAGGCCTACTTACAAAGAACATATACCGTACACTATGCCAATATAGGCTACCGGTACTGTAGTTAACTCTTGCTATATTCAGCAAAAGACATTTCCCTCTTAGCACACAGTCAAATGGTATCTTTCACAAGGTTGATTGCACAGTACAAACACGCAATTGTCGTTTGGCTCATGAAACTTCTAGTTTTGACGGATTTTGTGGTGGAAGCCGTGAATCGCTATTCTGGTGAGGGCATTCCTTAACTTTTGATTTTCGTTCGCCCATCTGTCGATCATTGCGTCTGCAGAGTAAGATTCTGGATGTATATCTCGGCGTTTCTTTACCCTGGTCTCGATAAGAGTCATCGCTTGATTAGTGTTTGGCAGAGATAACTGAATTCGTAATTCCTGTACATAAAAAGGTTCTCTCGCTAATTCGTAGAAGAGTTTGGATGGGGCTGATTTTAATACTCCTCGAGTTCTTTTTAAGAATCTGGCTTTTACTTTCTCTATTGATTTTAGATCCGCTAGGGATTGTTTTTCTCAAATCACCAAGACCACTCGTTAGGGCTGGGCTTATTTTCGCGTGGAATAATGTCATGGCAGTTTGTAAAGAGAGAGACGTTATAAACTTGATGCTAGTTGGATTGATGGATGATGTGAATGCCCATAAGACAACTGGTGTATGGGTGTGAAGATTACCCTTGCTATTTTAGCCTACTTTTCGCATTTTGCAATAATGAGGAAAAAGTAGACTTATGAGATCGATCCGGGCAAATGTCTATCTCTGGCTGGCTGTGTGTGTGTCCCCCTATCAACTCCTAAACGGCTACAACAATCGAAACAAAATTTGGTAGGAGTAAAGATCTATACCTGAATATCTCAATGCCGTATTTGAAAATAACTTCAGTGCTACAAACTGCTGAAAAATCGCAATTGAAATTTGAGCTCAATGTTGGATATCTTGGAAGGTATGAATGAGAGCTATTTCAAAATTGGCACACGTATAGATAATATTTCAGTTTAATTTCCAGGAGGCCATACATGGCAAAGTTGCCAAAATGAGTATAAGCCTGCTGATAGGTCCAATTTTTAAATGCATATAACTTTTACGCTATCAATTGGAATTCGACCACATTTCGTATGTGCTATGTGTACCATTACAGATATGACTATGCGTACTCTTGAGCAACTAGGGCTGCCAACTGTTAATAAATGCTGTCTCTATTTTTGTTACCCTAATATCAATATATCAGAAAGTATGCAAGCCAATAGCTCTAAACTTTGTACACTTATAGTACCTGGCATTCTGGATTAATTTGGAGTAACTAATATACGTCAGTGCTGCCATCATGATTCTAAGCCTGCTGATAGGTCCAATTTTAAAATGCATTTAACTTCTATACTAACTAATGGATTTCATTCAAAACTGGCACAACAATAGATCAGATTATTTCAGATTATTTCTGACCAATACATGCATGACATTCTTGCCAACATGAATTTACGCGCGCTGTTAGATCCAATGTTTAAATGCATGTAACGTCCATGCTATCCATTGTACTTCAACCAAATGTTGTATTCTGTACCTTCAGTCACCAGGGCTGCCAACTGTAGTGCTCTATTAGGTTACATTATTCCAGGTATACAGTATTTCAAACTAATTAGAATATTCGATATTGCCAACTTAATTTCGTCATTATTCTAGATAGATCCATTTAGATTAATTATTGGCATGAATCTTAAATTTTAAGAAAAGTAGGCTTTTTAGTTCGTCACGGAACTTATTGTTTATTTATTGGTTCATATAGGCCATTTTCTGTTTCTATTGGCTGTCATTGTTTGTTCTTTATTCTGTTTTGCTATCCTTCTTCTTCTTCTTCTGTGACCATGACATTCTGTCCCTCTCCTTGAAACAAAAATCACCACCACTATTCCCTAAAAACATCATCTGCCTCCTTCAAATTCAGTACCCATTCTGGGTCTTGTGGAATTAGATTAGATTAGGTTAGTTTTTTATTTATTCATTTGATCAATTACATGTAGGTCTATACAATACATTTTTGATATAGGACACGTCAGAAATTGCATCTGTAAAATAAAAGAACTTACCAGTAGAGGTATATAATTACAAATACAAGAACTACCGTATTTATAACTTATTACATGTATAATAATAGATCTTAAGAGATACAACTAACCATGTGACAAGCCCTACTTGTGGTATTTCTCTAAATTAATTCATAATTGAAAACTTTCCATAAGTACGATATTGTCTGTGCAAGTATAGAGGAAGATATATGGATACAATAATATCATATCCAATCGGAAGAGCATTCACACTTCAGCACATAAGACCTTTTTGTTGAAGTTATTCAGAGAGAAAGCTTACTGTACCCTCAAGTGAACATCCCTCACCTCGTGCATAATGTAAAGCACTGAAATAAGTCACCGTATACTTCAACCCAAGTGTGGGATATAAAAGGGTCGTTAAAAGAACATTATTATAGTTTCCAATTTTTTGAAGAAACAAAAAACAAAATGGTGCCTCATGTGGCAGCTTCAGACAATGTTGTAGTGTGGTGCGTAGCTGTTCTTTCCGGTGTATTAACGCAAATTCCTTTATAAGGGACCGTGTAGCCTAGAGGGGTCAAACCTGTGAATTTGTTTACAGTTTACCCTGATAACTAAGGCCCGGAAGTTCATGCAAAATCATATTTTTGCATATTTATGCATATTTTGACACAATGCATCATATTTTTCTCGTTGGCCTGTTTAAGTACATATCTCTGCTTGAGAAGGGCGTATATTCTAATTTCCTATTGTTTTGAAGCACTTTTTGTTACTTAATGTCCTTAAAGTCGTATATTTCAAATCGGACTTCGAGAGGCTACAGGTATCGCAAAATGATACCGTACTGAAATTATTTTAATACCTGACAGGTTTCTGTCCTTTTTGCAAGTTAATATCAATTATTTTTATTCAGCATTCACTATGTAAATATTATAAAATAATTTTTATTAAAAAATAATCAGTGGCTAAATTGCGTGATACTGATTTTAAGCACCGTATACTGCCGTACATATGCGCGCGCGGCAGCCGGCAACTGAGCTGTCGCTGGCAGAGCTCGTGAGCGAGAATGTCCTTGCCTAGCAAATATAAAGACCCTGTATAATGACATCCATGATTATTTTAAAAGATATTGTCTATAATGTGTACCTAAATATGTTACATTTTAGCATTGGATAAATAGGACAAGGTCCCCTTAATAAACATGTAATAATGAAGGTACTGTACTCAGTCAACTATTGACTCATAGCATCTGCTTCCTTGATTCTCGAGTTGGTTCTTTAATTGTTTTTGTGCAGAATTTACAATGTTAATGGACTTATGTTATGAAAAAGATATTTTCTCACTGAAATAAATTCAGACAAAGATTTTGTAATTTCACTGGCCTGTGAAGATTTGACACTACTGACAATATTGCTTGTTTTCAAATAATGTTGTTGTCATGATTCCTATTTATTTATGTATATACTGTAGAGCTTTTGTTGTGATATAAATGTTTTGTACGGTGCTGTATGTAATAATTCAACGTGGTTAATACTGTCTGAATCCATTGACAGTCTGTTGCAAACAATGCTGTTGAAAGATCAATACTGTTCTCTATCCTAGGGGTGCACTAGAGTCCCACCAAACAGATAACTGTCAATGGTCTAGTTGCTAGGGATTATTCACACCTCGTTGATTGTTATGATATTGTTATTTGCTTCTTTATTGATATTGTTAGTCTGCCTCCTTGCATAGTGGCTAGCACTCTTGACTGTGACCACGGAGGCCTGGGTTCGATCCCCGGCTCTGCCTGGAAATTTAATTCTGGTCTGACGGCTGGAATGGGGTACACTCAGCCTCGTGAGGTAAAACTGAGAAGAGGAGGGTTAGATTTCTACCTCGGCCATCTTGGAAGTGGTTGTCCGTGGTTTCCCCACTTCTACTCCAGGCAAATGCCAGGATGGTACCGGTACCTAACTTAAGGCCACAGCCTTAAGTGACACAGGTTATCCGACGAATTCTACAAACATGTAAGTTCATGCGGCTACATGACCGCAATGTCACAACGCCCCTAAAGAATCGACAAATAATGACATGACGTTCATCTTGCGAACATTTACCTATAGATATTTAGGTACGGTAAATGAAGAAAATAGAAAGAAAGTAGAAACTCGTATGACAATAGGAGAAACACAGTCCTAGCAACCTGTCAGCTAGGATTTCTAGCCTAGTCTCCACACTCTCTCTAGCATATTAGATATGAATTGTATTTCAGTGTTAGTGCCCTGCCCACAAATATAATTTTTCTACCTCGTGTAGTTGCTAGCATTCTTGTTTGTCACCTCGGAGGCCCGGGTTTGGTTCCCGGCTCTGCCAAGAAATGTAATTCTGATCTGAGGGCTGGAATGGGGTACACTTGGCCTCGTTAGGCAAAACTGAGAAGATGTGTGTTCGATTTCTACCTCGGTCATCTTGGAAGTGGTTTTCTGTGGACGAATACCGGGATGATACCTAACGTAGGCCACGGCCGCTTCCTATCCAAACCCTACGTCATTAGTACAGTCATCACAGTGACACAGGTTGTCAGACAAATTCTACACACATCCCAAGTACATGGGCTACATGACCATGATGTCTCATAGCCCCTTGTCACATGTTAGGCTCTCCACCAATGGAAAGATTTAATAAACATAAAAATAACAGAACTTTTTTTCTCTAGCATTACTTGCTGGCGATGCCATTTTTACTTGCTACACAAGTCAATGCCCCCTAGATGTTAGAGGCTGCTTAATTTCTAAAATAAACAAAAACATCTCGCTCAGTGTTCCCAACACCCCTAAAATAAGCAACAATAAATATAATTAACTCTTACAAAAGTGATCATTTATGTAATTATATGGACCAGATTTGTACAATGTAAGAACTACATGCTCTAATAATGCTAAAACTCATAAAACATGACCTTGAGGAAAATATAAAATTCTAAATAATAATATTGCGTACAATTTCATAATTCTGTTACTGGCCTTGAAAGATGCTGACTGAAGCAGACACATTTAAAACTTGAACTTCATAAACTTTTCTGTTATCCAGCAAAACTTAACTGCTTCTTCAGATGGATAATCGTGAGTTAACTATTTCTTCAAAATCTATACCATATGCTTGAGAGATAAAATCTAACTTAAGATTCAGGAACGATAACCCTAAATGTAACAACCATCATATTGAATTCAATGTTTTGCAATCCTGTTACTAGCAGGCTGTATTTACAGGGGAACAAACTGGGCAACATATGGAAAACTGGACATAGCGCTTGTGCATTAAACGTCGAGTTATTAAAATATACCCCCCCCCCCCCCCCCCACACACAAGAGTTCATTGCCGCACTTTGGCAATGCTGATTTATTTAAGGGCATAACAAAGTATGGTCTTAGTCATCTTGGGGTTCTCGCTGTTGAGTCTGACTTGAAAGTGAAATTTTGAAGAAATCCTAAATTTGTTTGCAAATGACAAGGCAATGAGGAAGACCCTCATGATATCTGTAAAATTTAATGTCAATTCTTTGTATGAAATTTCATATTCTATTTGTAATTTTGGTATATGCATACCTATAGTATTTGCCGCTCGTTCACGGAGGTGAAGAAACTGCCCCATATGTTAAGGAAGTAGATTTTTTTATTTTTGGGCAGGGGTGGCAAGAGCCCTAAATACAAACCTGGTTACTAGTTATAATTTACACAAAACTTTTGTATGGATCTTCACAGATAATTAAATCTCCATAATGTCCAGAATAAGAATTCATGATGAAAATTAATAAAATAATGTAAAACAAAAATATTTGTAAGCAGCCGAAATAAATCAGAAACCTCTATGGACATCAAATTGGCCGGCGAAAAACTAAAGGAAGTATGAGACTTCTGTTACTTAGGAAGCAAAATAACCAGTGATGGACGAAGCAAAGAGGATATAAAAAGTAGGTTGGCTCAGGCAAGGAAAGCATTTCTACAGAAAAGGAATCTGTTGATATCGAATATAGATTTAGGTATTAGGAAGTCATTTTTGAAAGCCTTTGTCTGGAGCGTGGCGCTCTATGGAAGTGAAACTTGGACTATCGTTGCAGCAGAAAAGAGGAGAAATGAAGAGTTTGAAATGTGGTGTTACAGGAGAATGATGAAGATCAGGTGGGTAGATAGGGTTGCAAACGAAGATGTATTAAGACTAATGGGAGAGGAGAGATGTTTCTGGCGAATGCTAATGAAGAGAAGAGATAGGTTGGTAGGACACGTACTAAGACACCCAGGAATAGCAAGCTTAGTTATGGAAGGAAGGGTCGAGGATAAGAACTGTAGCGGTAGACCAAGGTTAGAATATGTTAAACAGATTGCCTCAGATGTAGGGTGTGGTATATATGTAGAGATGAAACGATTAGCTCAGGACAGGGAGGCATGGAGAGCTGCATCAAACCAGTCAAAAACAACAATGTCCAGAATAATGATGCGTTACAGTAATCCTCTGCTTAGTATGGAAAATTTTAAAGTACAACTGTTTTCATTTGTAAAATTTGTAGTATTTAGTGATTGATTCACCCATATTTCAAGATTCATACAGCGACACATTTCCAGACAGCTTTATGTTCGGTATTGATTTCATACTATGAACAATATTCTGTTTGTGTCAAGATTACTGAGCTAAGCATTTCAGAGGTGGGATTGTGCTCAAGATTCTATTGAATTCTTACCGAAGTGATTTGGAAAATTTCTTCTTCAATCCTTGTCTTTTACGAACTGATAAAATAAGCAAAACAGGGGAACTTACTGGAAGGTCTCCAAATTGCATATCCGGTTGTGGATATTGTACGTTGCATTGCTGTCTCAGGCGATCGCTCTTTCTCTACGCTGAAGCACTATCTTAAGGCCTTAGTGAACAACGAACCAAGTTGAATTACGTAGCACTCCTTGCCATCATTATTTCAGAGGCATCACTTGGTGACTTGGAGCTCAAATCAGATGTAAACTTTAAGCTGGAAAACTTTAATAATGAGATTTATTTTTATATAGTAGTTTCGAGGGGTGGCAAATTCGCAAGTGCCTATGGGTGGGAATTGCCAAAAACGGTCCTGGAATAATGTACAACTGATGAGACTGGATGGAAGTGTACTTACAATTCAAAATGTCAAGCAGATTATTGAAAACTAAAAACACACGATTGTGATATTAGTTTCCAATTTGGGTTGATAAGATTTCAAACAGTGCAGTTTAGGATGACCAAAACCAAAGAATAGGTATTCTAGAAATGAAAAATTACCCATTGGCTCCCTTAAAACCAAAACAAATGTGACCTTTAAAATTTAAGAATTTAGAATTTATTTTCCCTTAATGTAGAATCCTTCCATCAAATAAAGGCCTTCTGGTGTAATGCGGTATAGATCTGAAACAACTTTCCGCTTATCTCAGTTCGAGTCTGTATGATGACATTGGGAAGTGGAGGGAGGAATGATTGTGAAGCATGAGGGAGGGTGTAGGTGGTAGGATGTCAGGGGGTTGAGAGAGGAAAGACAATACAAAATTAAATCTATGCGCAGGTTTAAATGTTGTCAATTTATATATTTATTTTGTTTAGAACACATACTTTGATTAACTTCCTGCATTTTATTACAATGATGTATTGACCTTAATAAGGCATTTATATGAACAGACTGATAACTATGTTAAGAGGGAATAGAATCTGAATTTCAGATGAAAATTTCATTTTTTTAATCACCTGTAATTATTCCCTGAAGCTCGTCTTTAAAATGCTGTATTGCACGTTGTATTACAATTACTATAACCATGCTAAATTTTCATATTCCTGAGATGGGGTAAGCTATGGAGCAGGCCATCTAAACCTAAACATCTTCATCCAAATGTTCACTCATAACCTGGCCTTTATCTTTGCATTATGCATATCATAGCCAAATATAAAACAAATAATGAGTCACGGCGGTTTAACCGTTTGATTGAGCACAGAGGAAATGCTGTACTGCAGCCAATCCATGGGTTGAGAGATGACAGCCTCATCGATTTTTTTACTTCCTTCAGGCTAGCAACCCGTCGGAAGGACATTTTGATTGTTTTTTTTTTCTTTTCTTTAAAAGACTTGAAAGCAGACTAATTATGAAGATAACATTCAAGACCGTAACGGGACACTTGACCCAATACTTCGAAGGAGGAGGAAGTCTATTTAATATAATTTAATATAATTAAAAAATACATTGATGTAAATAATCCCACCTGTTGTCATCAGCTCTTGATAATGGCAATGCTGCTAAGGACCCTTTCACACAAGACAACGAATGATAGCAAATGGTTGTTGTAACTTTTAATAAAGCACGCTTTTAAATAAGAACTTTCATATGTGGGTAATTCAATTTGCCGTTGAGAAACGGCTGCTAGCTCGTGCAGTCGCTGCCACTCGAATTTAATTATTATTTCACACGAGAACTTCCAATTCTGTTAACTACTCTTCCCAGTCTGCTCAAGGTCCATACTTTTGAGGAAATTGTAAGGAAAGGGTCATACTTACTCTTTTATACTAACTGGGCAAATAAATAAATAAATTGGATCGATCGATCAGTGCAGTTATCTCAATCTTTTCAGAATCCAGACAAAATTTGCAGCATTTTTCGTTCTGTCTTTCTTATTAAATAATGGCACACATTTGAAGACAAACGACACGTTTTTAATGAAATATTCTTCTTCCTCGCGAATGGGTTTCTTAGAACCATGCGGAATCAACATTTATTGACCTTGATGTTCGCCCAATAACTCCTCATGAGCGACTGATCGAGTTTGCATAAAGTGTGAGCAAAAAAAGCATTGGTGTATTAAGTTAGTAATTGAATATGTCTGTGCACAGCCCATTAAAGAAAGTATGATAAAGACGTTTCTTCAGTCTTGCTAATGGTTTACAATAGCATACATTTTTCTACTTATTCTTCTTCCAGTACAACATTTTATGAGCGAGTCTCGAAGAATCTCCTTAATCGTAGTCCCCCTTTTCTCAACTGATATGAGGTGGTTGAGTGAGGCAATGTAGTTGCTTGCAGTTTTCAGGAGTCTGCAGCAATTAATTGTGGCAACCAATTGCTGCCACTAATTGGCTAAGTGGCACTAACTTTACTATCAATGACAAGATTCTGCTACAGTAGAGTTTTGACTTTTCGAATCTCGATGGTTCAGTATTGTCAAAAATCTGAGTGGAAAAAATTGAATTAGCAGAATAACAAATTATCAGTTTCAGTGCGTGAAAGCTGGACGCGGGTGACGTGCTTGTTGACACTTGCTTTGAACGCCGTCCAGCAGTTCCCCGATCCCACCCCTCCTCACCTACAATATAGTTCTCCCAAATTCCTTGTTAACGACCTGCGATTCACATATTACGCAGTATCATGCACCGACAATAACCAGTGTTAGCATGCTCGTTTTGTCAGTCCACGTGGAGCCCAGAGTCTGGTCAGTCTCCAGTGTTACTCAGTTCCCCGTAGTTCTGTCCACTCAGTGACTACAGTCATCATCATCAGTTTATCAGCCT
The DNA here is from genome assembly GCA_946902985.2 of Meconema thalassinum. Classification (NCBI taxonomy): domain Eukaryota; kingdom Metazoa; phylum Arthropoda; class Insecta; order Orthoptera; family Tettigoniidae; genus Meconema; species Meconema thalassinum. Next base: position 18,339,970 of record OX336392.1, read on the forward strand.
GATGGCAGGTTTCCTCTCCACCTTATCCGGTCTTGCAACACGTTTCATCAGCTCATAAGGTTTATCAATCTTGATGGAATCCAGCATCTGAAACCTTATTCCGATTTGCCCTTGGACACAGGCGCGGATCTAGAGTTTGGCTTTGGCGGGGATCAGAGAATCGAAATTGCCAAGAAAAATGGTATCACTAAAAACGCAATCACAAAATAACCAAACGAACAAAACCAGACCAATTTTTTGCAAGCTACATGGATAGAAATTTGATGCGTTTTGCGCACCAAAAATATTCGTACAAATTGCAACGGCGTGTTTTGCGACTTGTACATCGAGCTTCGAGAAAAGTATCAAGGTACGTTACAGTTTCGGCAAGTCGAGTTGGTGCCGACAAAGGGGGAAAGTCACAGCTTAAATGGCCAACCAAGCTTGCAGTTTGGACTTCGGCAAAATTTTTTGGTGCGAAAATAAGCCCTAAATTCCTATCCGTGCGTTGATGCACATTCATCGTGACATCACTATAAACATCGATTCGGTAATCACAAGGTTTTCTGAACAAAATAGACGAGTTGATTTTGTTATATAAATAATCGTTCTTATATAACAGGTATGAAGTTGTAAATGTGTACACTTGTAACAGAACATGATAATTGCAATAAAGATATTTTCAGTATTGAATAAAATGAAAAAAAAACCTGTTAATTCGTTCAGTTTTATTTGTCTAGTTCTTGTGTTTTCGTTTTTTGAGTTCGCAAAAAAAAAATTGGTCTCCCTTGAATCCGTGCCTGCTTGGACTGTCCCTTCTAATGCACTTTTCACTAAGCCATCTCCTCTTATGCAGTGTCCAATCCAATTCAGTTTTCTTTTCCTTATCTTCTTCTCCTACTTTCTTTAATAGTTCCTAATTTCTCACTTTGTCCTTCCAACTTATTCTCCCCATTCTCCTCCATACGCACATTTCGAAAGCCTCTATTCTTCTCTCGTCTTCTTTCCTAAGCGTACAAGTTTCCGCTCCATACATTGCTACACTCCAAAGAAAACATTTCACTAATCTCTTCCTTAGGCTTACTTTCATTGCTCCACAAAATAATTTTCTTTTCTACTGAATACATCTTGTTTTCATTTCTTTAGTGCATATCATTTCTTGTGTAATCCAATTTCCTAGGTATTTTATCTTCTATTTTTATTGAAATTTTTTTGCCTTTGGTACCTATGACCATACATTTTTTTTCTCATTTATTTTCATCCCATATATTTTACAAATGTTATCTAGGTCTTTCAACATTTGGCTACAGTGGAGAGTTGAAAACGCTGTGACTTGAATTGGGGAAGCCCTGGCCCTACATAGACATAGCCCTCCCCATCTAGGTTTTGAAAGGGAGCCGTTCGTTAATGAGGAAAATTAGAGAACTACTGTATATATCACCGCTACCTTATACGGGGTCTTTATTTTTGCTTGGCAAGGTGATTCCGCTCGACCTTGAACGGCGGTCTCCGGCCAATAGCTGGCTGTTACAGGTTGGCGCGCGAGGCTGCCGGCCGTATTCCCGCGTTCTTCCTGCGGTAGACGTGTCAGCTCCGAGCTAATTGGGTGTTTTATAAAGCTACTGTGTATTGTATATCGTATTGTGTAGTGTTTTATTGTGATTGTGTATAGTGCTGTAATGCCTTATGTGAAATATTCGTTACGTGAACGTGTATATCTGCACAATACGTACATAAAGTGCAGGAAATCGTGCGCTAGAACAAGACAAAAGTTTTGAGTGAAAATTCCAGGGAGACCCATTCCTATAAATCAGACAATAACACTGGCCAAGAGATTCAAACGTACATGTTCAGAAAAAAATACACATATATATATATATATATATATATATATATATATATATATATATATATATAGACGAAAAGGTCGGTATTTCCTTACTGAAGCTAAATTAACCGGAGTAACCGGAAACTTCATAAGGAGATGCTGATTATGTTTGACAGCGGATGGGGAACATTTTCAGCATCTTCTGTAAACATGGTGAGTAAAAATGCATGATACTGATTTTCAGCACCGTATTCTGCCGTACATATGCACGTGCGGTCGCCGGCAACTGAGCCGACACTGGCGGACCACGTGAGCGAGAATGTCCTTTCCAAGCAAATATAAAGACCCTGTACAAATAACCAGTCCAGTCCAGTCTTGGACTGTATTGTTTGTGCACGTAGCAGTTATTGTTTGGATTTTATTCACTACGAGGGCTGACGGAAGAGTAAATACGTAAGTCTCAGTTTTTGTATAGTTCGATGAGGTAGTCTCGATCTCGTTCACCTCGAGTTACTGACACTCTACTGTATTGAACACTTAAAAAAAAGACAAGATTGATGGCAGTCAAATAAAGGTCATTCATTATCTTGCAGCCCTATTTGCACTTCATGATGTTTCAAGTGGTTGTAATTAAACTTTAACCCGACCTAGACAGGGAACTATTTACTGAATGGGGACGAAATTTGGTAGGATTAATGTCCAGATTATGTGCCGTAAGATTTGCATGATTTGCTGCTTCCATTAGTATCAACGAAACATTAGCACATGTGCTGATCTGAAGGTAACCTCTAGGAGATGTTATCCTTTGCCTTGAGACTGTCCTGGATGTTGATTGTTGCCCTTTCAACCACATTTTTAATCTTATGGATGCTGATTCCACAAAAGCCCGGCAAATTGTAAGATTCAGCAAAGCTTCACAAGTGTTTTAAAAATAATGTCTTGTTTAATTCTCGTCCTGATGTTCTTGGCAATGTTCACGAAGTGTTTCCTGTTTGTGATATCACTCGTAGGTGGGGAACGATTAGTTATAACCACCCTGTGTTTAGTATTCCTAGAAAGTTATTTTTATGATGAATGTTAGACTTTCATACCATAGTTAATTACTTTGTAAGCAATATAAAAGAAATGTGTTAATTTTTGTACAGAATGTTTTAAAAGCTGAACTGTCAAATAGTCTTGTACATTGCTAGTACATTGTTTTGACATTCCTCGGTGGACTATAGTTACCTTTTATGTACAAGTTGATGTTATAGTGGTTTTTTTTCCTTTCAAGAATAGTACTGTACATGTAAAAGACGATATTAGTTTGTAAGAAATAAATGTCCTAAATTTGTAAATAGATATTGTATCATCAATAAAGTGAGCATTGATATTATTTTCTATTAAAACATGACGAGTGAAAGTGTGGTTTATTCACTTTGTCCCTTTCCTGTTCTTGTTAGAGTTTAATATTGCTTTCTACCAGAGTTGGAGACATATTCCAGGGCAACAGATTTGTTACAAGGGCGATCCAATATTATTTTTATTTTTTGGTACTTATTTATTTTACGTGTCCAGGAAAATATACCAAAAAAAATACGAGCCTTACAGTAGTCGCATATGATGTGTAACATCTGACATGTTATTCGAATAATTCCATATTACTTACTCGCATTTTTTAGCCTACTTTTCACATTTTGCAAAAATGAGGAAAAAGTAGACTTATGAGATCGGGCAAATGTGTGTCTGTCTGTCTGTCTGTCTGTCCTTCTGTCTGTCTGGCTGTGTGCCCCCCCCCCCTATCAACTCCTAAACGGCTGCAGCAATCAAAACAAAATTTGGTAGGAGTAAAGATCTATACCTGAATATCTCACGGCCATATTTGAAAATGATGTCAGTGCTACCAACTGATGAAAAATTCCAATTGAAAATTGAGCTCAATGTTGGATATCTTGGAAGGTATGAATGGGAGCTATTTCAAAATTGGCACACGATTAGATAGTAATATTGCAGTTTAATTTCAAGGAAGCCATACATGGCAGTGTTGCCAAAGTGCTTATAAGCCTGCTGATAGGTCCAAAATTTAAATGCATATAACTTCTACACTATCAATTGGATTTCAAACAAATTTCGTATGTGCTATGTGTACATAAGTGGATATGACTGAGCGTATTCTTAAGAGCCTACAGGGCTGCGAACTGTTAATAAATGCTCTCAATTTTTTTTTAAATCCAAATACCCATATATCAGAAAGTATGCAAGCCGACAGCTTTAAACTATGCTCACGTATAGTACCTGGCATTCTAGATTAATTTGGTGTAACTGATATGTCAGTGCTGCCAACATGATTCTAAGCCTGCTGATAGGTCCAATTTAAAAATGCATCTAACTTCTATACTAACTAATGGATTTCATTCAAAATTGACACAACAATAGATCATATTAGTTCAGATTATTTCTGATCAATACATGTATGTCATTGTTGCCAACATGATTTTACGCGCGCTGTTAGATCCAATGTTTAACTGCATGTAACGTCCATGCTATCCATTGGACTTCAACTAAATTTTGTATTCTGTACCTTAAGAGACGGAATTAAGAATATATTCAGTCACCAGGGCTGCCAACTGTAGTTCTCTATTATTACCAACTTAATATCGTCATTATTCTAGATAGATCCATATAGATTAATCATTGGCATGAATCTTAAATTTTAAGAAAAGTAGGCTCTTTAGTTTGTCACGGAACTTCTTGTTAAAGAATGAACTCTTAGTGCTACCTTGTGCCAGGAAACATGAAAGGATTCTCCAATGCATCTGCAGTAGAGACAAATACCGGCAATTGTATGCGGGAGCAATCCACTGCCTACTTGATGCGAGCTGCGTTTTATACCGGCCAGTTAGTGAACCCATGCCAGCGGTGTTATTGAAAATGGCCTCTTATTGCCGATATAGCGCACTGCAAAGTATGGGCACGATTAAAAATTAGGTGTGCAGTAGGTATATTAACCTTCAAGAGTTCGCGCGGGCGGTCAAGTGACCTTTTATTTGGAATTTTGAATGACGCAACCCCTAGTGAGTTTTGGGTGAGGTGAGACAGGCATGTATTCCTTAGTTACACTCTTGACCGCCTGTTCCGGCACAGGTTTGATTGACTCACCCCCCTCATGTCACTCAGTACAGTTATAAACTGAGACGCAGTGTCGGGCGGTCTGGTGACAGTCCCGCGATCGCCGAGTGGAATTTTATTTCGTCACACTGGTTGTCAGGCGACAGCCTTGCGAAAGCAGAAGAAGATATTTCACAACATCAATGCACAATTTAAGTGACATTAATTTTTTTTCTGCACGATTACTACAGTTTATATCTTTTCCAGTCCTACAGATATTGTGTATGCGTGAAGTTTGCGGCTTCATTTTATCAGTTTTGTTCTTCCTTCTCGGCTGTGTCAACATATTTTAATCGTTATTCATTTATTTTTGTAGGGACCGTCTATATATAACAGATGATCGGATAGCTCAGGTGCTGGCGGAAATCGAGAGAGATGAAGAGGAAGCGGAAGAAGCACTCATCGATGCTGATGTTGATAATGACCCGGACTATGATACGGGCTTTTATGAAGCTCATGCTACAAATTTACTTCTTCAAGTGTCAGAGTTACCTCTTCAAGTGCCAATTATACTTATGTATTTTCTAATTTAATTGGAAAAGTAATACTTTTGAGAGATAATGGTTGACGAATTTTTGTTTTGAAGCTAAAATCTATATTGGTATCATGTCTAACTATATGTTGTTTAAATAAATAATTTTGATCATATATGTGTTTGCCGAGTCGTATCAGAAATCCATTGTTTTCATTGCATTCAATCATTCTTGAAAATTACAAGAAACATTATGATAATCGTGAAGAATCGTGGGCGGTCAACTGACAGCCCGCGCGAACGCCGGTGTGACTCAAGTTGGCGCGAACGCATGAAGGGTAAAGGCGTTTCTCCCAGTGATACGTTTAGACCAACCAAATAGCTTAATATGATAATAGCGGAAACTCCCACGAGAAACTGGCGACACCGATTATGCGTGCCATCTAGCGGTTCGCGCAGACAACTACGAGCTCGATTTCAATCAGCTGGCAAGTTTATCTGCACATGTTAGAATTGTAACTTTTGGGCTATGTATGGGTGTTTTCATTACAAAATACAAAGTGATTAAGCTATTTGGACCAACGAAGTTTCAATTATTGTTAGTAGTCGGTGTTAATATACTGAATTCCTACGTTGTTTGGAGTGTTGGTTGATGCTATATAGCACTCGACGTATTAAATAAGAATACAGCAAAAGTATGAAGATTTAATAAATCGTAATAGTTTTCAGCAAAGATGATATAATGAATATTTTCACACCAAAGAACGACAATTTAAAGATGATTTATTGAAGCGATTTCTTTAATGGGGCCTCCAAACCTTGAGGTAAACCGTATGCGATTGACATTCTACATAGTCACATGGCTTATAGTACGTCGTTGTACCGATCTCCGCCACCGCGCACGCTTATTGCTTCCGTCCCATCCACTTCCGGCTGTTTTCCAAAATCACTCCCACAAAAATGTCCAGCTACCGAGTGCCACAAAAATATCCTGATACCAAGTGGAAAGATGGTACACATCAATAAAGGGAACAATACAAAGAAACTTGCTGATGATAATAACAAATGAAATCAAATCAAATGGAATGCAAAGACCAGAATTTGGCAGTCTTGATGGCCCTGTCATTTGCTCTCCAAAGATCGTGGGTGGTGCAAGTCTTGGGTAGGTTTGTGCATACCAGAAGATGTTGTGGGTTCTGCAGTTCCCCACATTCACAAAGTCCGTCTTCAGTGTAGCCGCATGTCTTGAGAGTAGCTCTGCATCGCGATACTCAGGTTGTCAGTCTGTTGATTGCCTTCCAGATGACATACGGCTGAAAACTCCCCGCAACTGGTTCTTCCTTGATATTGTTCCAATGAGCTAAACGTAGTGAATCCCGCCATAGCTGTAATCGGCGAGTTCCATGTGATGATGGGATCGCTACAGTTGACTGTAGGAAGCTCTCTCTTGACCTGAGCCTTGTGGGGTGATGTATATGTCCAAATAATGGGTGTCTACCAAGAGATCTCTCACATTCGGAAATGAGCCACCGTTCTACCTTTACAGTAATAAATGCCCAGCTATTTTCTTCCTTTTTTTTAGAAAACTTAATATGACTCATCCAGTACCAATATTATATTACAAATAGGACATAGAGGAGTAGATAGACTACGGAACAGTGTACATGGCGGAAGAGGCAGGTCAGTATCGGGATAATGAGGAAAAGGTACAGTATATAATGACCATCGGTTTAGGGGAACGACAGTTTCACAGTGGCACCTGATGTTTATAATACTCGGAAGTGGAACTGACATGTCTGTCAAAATTTCAGATTAATCAGCATCGATAGTGTACCTACGGTACTTCTAAAGCAAATTACCCTAAGTGGTGCTATAGTGTCGAGGAGCTTACATAATATCTAACCTCCTTAACTTTCATAGCGCCCCAAGGAACAACAAAAATTTGACGTGCAAGCTGCCCTCTGGGTGCAAATAACAAAACTTGCACCCGGCACCCGAGGCCATACGATATTATTACTATTCTTATTACCCACAAGTGGTCTATTCGGATTCTGGGGAGACCACAGATATGTTTGAGTACCGGTACCTCAAATTCCTATAAGAAGATAAAAGCAAAATCTCTCATTTGGCTAATGACATTTAATTTAATTCTCTTTTGAAAGTCGGGAAACTTAAAAATATCTTAAATAAATCTAAAGAATGTAATATAAAAATTACTGCCTACCAAAAATCACCTTAAAAAGATGCAAGGCCCTTTTGATTTAGAAAAATATAGGATACTTGTATCCGTTGAGACATTAAAGTCCTCCTCGGGATGTCTTTTCCACCTTAACGATAGAATCTAGGCACAAAAACTGTTCTCTAGTTAATGGTGATGCACCAACTAACATGCAAGCACCTAACAAAATGGAACAATTTTGTAATTAATTAGACAATCTTTTACACAGAAATCCACATCACCACGTTAAAATCCTTAAGGGTGACTTCAACGCACAAATTGGCGAAGAGAAGAAATATTGTTATTGGGTTAGGAAACGATCAGGCCATAAACAAACTAATGAGAACAGCATGCTACTCGTTTAGTTATGCACAAGCTGCGATTTATTTTTCAAATCAACCTTCTCTAAGGAAATAGATATGAATTTTCTAAACTAGCAGGCATATTGTGAACTCACAATTTTGGATGCCATTGACTGTTTTTGTTCACAGTCTAGTTCTCCGACTCTTTATATACATTGCTATTCATTATTTTAGTACTTCGCAACAATTTTGAAGTTATAACCCAAATGTAGGCCTATATTTATTTAACCTGGTTCTTTTCAACCGCCAAGCGTGTCACTGTGAAACCGCTGAACAGGATTTGGTCCCTACATGGCAAATGAGCTGATTTCATATATAATGGGATACACTCCATGTCTGCAATGTAAATGTGGTGCCCGCAAGCAGTATTTCAACACAGTGTTGAGGAATATTCCAGTGGCGTATACTGGTCTGAAGATCTGGGCTACCTCTGAGCTTAATGTTACACAAAACATGCTTTTAAACTGCCGTGCGAAAAGAGCATATTTGAAAATCCTTCATTTGACCATACATTAACTTCATGGTCAGCAATACAATTTAGACAGTTTAGAACTGCCATATAACCTATTCCACCTAGCATAGATGATGTGAAATGACGTGTATACATTGGCATACAATTATTGCAGTTCAGGCCTTGTCATATGTATAATATGAACTTTCTCACTGTATTGTCGGCGACTGAAAGGAACTTCTAACAAACTCTCTATTATACAGTCATTGGCATTTAAAGCCCCCGCAGGTGTTTGTTCCACAATCTTCTTACAAAATCACAACTGGCACAATTAAAACAAAACACTTCATAAAGATTCATCAGCATACACACACTTAAATAAATCACACATCGAAAATATTACAACTTCTAAAACATATTCACATCTATGCGCGCGATAATGTATATTTATTGTAGGCTATTTGTTGTTTTAAACGCTTTTAACTTCAAAGAAACCGCTGGCTGTGGCGGCAACTCGCTCGCTGTGAGCGCTGTGCCTGCACGGAACAAGGGTGGGTGCGGAGAGATGGGGAGAGCGGCGTAAGGCTGCCGCTTTCTCGGTCGGTTTCTGCTGCGTTGCCGCGTTGAATACCCACTAACCATTATTTCTTTCGATAAAGAAGAATGTGCATGAAAGTCACGATTGTTTGAATGCTTTGTTGAAACTGTAATAAAGTGGTTTATTTTTTATTTTTAATGTAATTTTCTTGGGCTACCATCGGTAACCCCGGTAGCCCTAAGAATACGCCCCTGGAACGTTCTTTGCATACTGAAGACTTCCTGGTTACAACTCCAATTACATTATCAATACTGGTACTAAAGATGCCAATTTGTAATTTGTTCTGCTTAGCTTTATGTCAATGTAGACTTTTAAAATTTTATTTTTGGCAGTGTTTACTGTTTAGCCAGTGATGGAAGAAGCAAAGAGGATATAAAAAGTAGGTTAGCACAGGCAAGGAAAGCATTTCTACAGAAAATGAATCTGTTGACATCGAATGTAGATTTAGGTATTAGGAAATCATTTTTAAGGCCTTTGTCTGGATCATGGCGCTCTATGGACTGTTGGAGCAGCAGAAAAGAGGAAAATTGAAGCGTTTGAAATGTGGTGTTACAGGAGAATGATGATCGGATGGGAAGATAGGGTTACAAATGAAGAGGTATTAAGACGAGTGGGAGAGGAGAGATGTTTCTGGCGACTGGCTGATGAAGAGGAGAGATAGGTTGGTAGGACAAATACTAAGACCCCCGGGAATAGCAAACTTAGTTATGGAAGGAAGTGTCGAGGATAAGAACTGTAGGGGTAGACCAAGGTTGGAATATGTTTAACAGATTGCCTCGGATGTAGGGTGTGGTAGCTATGTAGAGATGAAACGATTAGCTCAGGACAGGGAAGCATGGACAGCTACATCAAACCAGTCGAAAGACTGAAGACTCAAACAACAACAACAACAACAACTGTTTGTTTAGGGTTTGTACACTAGTCATATGATAGATTTAAAAAATCACTATGAATCCTTACAGATAGTGGTACCTTCCTCTTCTGAAAATAACATATCTACGGTAGCCTATTAAGTTGTTAATGTTTCCCAGTGTTTGCAGGTAGGTGATTTGGAATCCCCAAGAAGTTGATTTATTGCTAGCATCACACACATGGGTAGTAGATCGTGAATATGCTGCAGCAAACGGTGTAGATTAAACCAGAAATCTATTGACTGCAATGAGCTGAAAGGTTCAGTAAATATTAGAAATTGATGTCTTCTGCTAGCAGCTGCAGCTCGTTCAAATTACAGTTGCTTTGTTTGTACAGCATGGCCGAGTCCACACGGCCAGTACTGATATCGCGTCAGGAGTTGGCAGTCGGGTTTGAACTGCAGGGGTCTTCCCGCTCACTGCGTATCGCGCATTCCAAAAACATTCAGTTGGTCACTACTTGCTTCACACAGCACATTCCTTCTTTCAGTGGCTGAGTGTCGCCTGTTGCAATGACAACCATTGGCATGCGGCAAGCCGATATATTTAACTTAGGAATAGGCGGGCCGCGCATGCGTACTGCAAGCACCCCCGCACCCTCGCGCCCCGTCGCAGCGTGTTCTACTACCATCTCCTGTCGCGATGACAGTACATAGCTATGAGTAGGGCTCAATAACTTGTAGTTGTTTTTACTTTAGGCATCGTAGAAGTGCCAGAAATGAACTGCATGTGAGTGACACTGGTTCCAGGTAGCTGGGGGAGGGGGAGGTCTAGCACGTGGTGAAATATGGCTCCACAGTGAGTGGCACGGCGCGACAAGATAGGAATAACACAGTTGCAAGCTGTCATACGCTCTGCATGAAGATTAGATATCCCGCAGGTTCTTCCCCGTTGAAGTAACACGCAACAAAAATGCAATAAACTGAATGATCTAGCATACTGATTTAAAAAATGTAAATATTAGGTCTTTTTATGTGCTAATACTGTAAATGTAAAGCAGGAATTTATGTATTTATAGAAAAAATGCTTTAAAAATGTGTTTGCATAAAATAATAGTTATTTACCTAAAAATCCGAGCCCTAGTTATGAGCTTACACTTGTATACATGGGATCTATGATCTCTGAGAAGTTGCTTCTTGGCATTCTGTAAGACTGGGAAATGAGTCGTGGTTGTGGCCTGGCTTGGTATGCTTACCTGGACAACAGGGATATGGACGTCGCGTCGTGGTATGGTGTTGGCGTTACCTCGGACTACAAGTGCGAAACAATGGAAATCATTTCAAGGATGGCTGAGGTGGGAATCGAACTCGCCTCTTCTCCAGTTTTCCTCACGAGGCTGAGTGTACCCCATCCCAGCCCTGAGACAGGAGTTCAATTTCTTGGCAGAGTCCTGACTCAAACCTGTACCACAGGGGTGCCAGTCCCTACACCCGATGTGGTTCTTGCCTAGATGATATGAAACGGAAACTGCCCATTAATTAAAGCCATGTCCAGATCTGTTCAGAAAATTCTACATTTCATTAGCGCACAAAAGCTGGCACCTTTATTTCACTGTTGTCACTTCCAGGCGCGGATTCAAGATGGGGGGGGGGGGGGAGAGGGGGGCGGTCACGGGGGTCATGACCCCCCCCCCTCCCCAAACGGAGACCAAATTTTTTTTGCAAACTCAAAAAACGAAAACACAATAACCAGACAAATACAACTGAAGGAATTTTAACTGAAAAACAGGTTTTTTTTCTTCATTTTATTCAAGACTGAAAATATCTTTATTGCAATTATGTTCTGTTACAACTGTACATATTTACAACTTCATACCTGTTATATAAAAACGATTATTTACACAACAAAATCAACTCGTCTATTTTGTTTAGCAAACCTTGTGATTACCGAATCGATGTTTATAGTGATGTCACGATGAATGTGCAGCAATGCACGGATAGGAATTTGGGGCTTTTTTCGCACCAAAATATTTTGCCGACGTCCAAACTGCAAGCTTGGTTGGCAATTTAAGCTGTGACTTTCTCCCTTTGTCGGTACCAACTCAACTTGCCGAAACTGTAACGTACCTTGATACATTTCTCGAAGCTCGATGTAAAAGTCGCAAAACACGCCGTTGCGATTTGTACGAATATTTTTGGTGCGCTAAACGCATCAAATTTCTATCCATGTAGCTTGCAAAAAAATTGGTCTGGTTTTGTACGTTTGGTTATTTTGTGATTGCGTTGTTAGTGATACCATTTTTTTAACAATTTCGATTCTGTGACCCCCCCCCCCCCCCTCCAAAGCCAAACTCTAGATCCGCGCCTGGCCACTTCAGATGGGTGGCCTCCAAAATGATTGGCAGAGATAACCTATTCACCAACACTAGTTGTTCATGATTCAAAGCGTAAATGTAACAATACTTCTCTTGTTCAAATCCTGATTGTGGTAATATTTTCAAGTCTCACTTCATAGTCTTTCTCGTTGTTTCTTCTCTTCCATGATAGTTTTTATTTATTTATGTTTCTAGCATTTAATACTGTACCCTTTTGAACATAGGACCTTCAGGACAGGATTCTAATCTCAGGGGTGGTGCGTCCTACTTGAAGCTAATAACTGTCCTGGGATACATCACTTGGAAGTTCAACAGGGCTGATTAATAAATCATCACACACAGGATTCAAAAAAAAACAAAGGAAAAACAACTTTATTAACACTGGTAAAGAAATACAAGATGATCGAAAAGAAAGCTAAAACCAAAAATATTAACTCAAAACAATAAAAAATTTAGAATGAGAAACTATCCAAAATTGAACCAATCTCCAAAACAACTTAACGAATTACAAATCTTGAAATAAATCCAAAAGGAAACCAAAATAACGGAAAAAAACGTTAAAACAATCCAAAAGATCAAAAAAAGTAAAAATAATTTTAAAAAATGTCAAAACTCCAAAAAAAAGTAATTAAATTCCAATTAAATTAATCAACCTCAATTAAATTAATTACATTTCGATTAATCAACCATCATTGAATTAATTACATTTCAATTAATCACCCATAATTAAATTGATTACATTTTAATTAAATCAATCAATTAAATTAATTACAATCCAAATAAATCAATATTAATTAGATTAATCATCAATTCAAACACCCTGTGAATCAAATAATATTCGAATCAAATCAATTAAACTTTAATTGAACTTTGAATCCCATCATTTATCAAATCGATTACCAATCAATTAATCCAATCTCTCAATTAAATAACGACCAACCAGTGATCATATGCCAAGATGAAAATCAATCTGATTTGACCATAATTAATATTCACTGTAAAACATTCCACGCCTCTAAATTCAATATTCCAAATACCGTGGCATCTTGCCGTTGTATACCAATTAATTAACACACAAACCTCAAACCATTGGCATATCCACCGTTAACTTAGGGCTTCCATAATTATAATATTCACGAGATAATCATCTCATGAAATGGTCTGACAACATTGCCCATGTGATCCCTTTTGGTGGATTACAACACTTTCACCAGATCACCATACTTATATATCCATTATTCATAACTACAACGTTTGCCCTTCAAATGATTATGAAATTTGGCACATTTATACCTTTGAGCCTTTAAGCATACATCAATACGTACTTATAAAATGCCAACTGGCAAATTTACACTCATATAACCCCAATGAGATTTGAGTTTGAGATGTGCTACACTGTTACTTAAAATAAACACAAAATACCTTAGAAATATGATCAACCAAGGATTGAACTCAGGACTCGTAACAAAATGATCCGGATCCCGGATTCAATACTGTCTGTCAAAGTTTTATGGGCGTGTGCCAAACTATACACATAAATACAACTCGAGATGCTTGCGAGTATCAATGGCAAAAACAAAATAGCTTAGCGTAAGGCAAGAAAATAAGGAAACCAAAATGAATGCCAGCTGTATGCAGCAAATTTGCATATTCCAGATACCAAAAAAAAAAAACATTCTATGCTCGCATACCGCACCGAGCGACAAAAATTAAACAACGGTTGGTGTATCTTGTCAACGATGCCTGCGACTCTGCAATAAACAACATGACACAAATATGTATTTACAAGTTGAAATGCTAACAGGAAAAATATATACACTCGTAGGCTTCGAAGCAAGGACTCTCACTTACCTTTTTCAGAGCATTGCACGTTCACAGACGCTTGCTAATATCCGAGAGAGAGCAATTAACTTCACGAAGAGGGAAACCCATCACCAAACGGATTCCCTAATAATAAAAGTCACCATTATTATTATTATTATTATTATTATTATTATTGCTATCAATATGATTATCACCTTTAATTATTACTGCCGTGATGGAATCAACTATCCAAAGGTTACTGGGTATCAGTACCCTAAAATAAATTCGGTCTTGAGATCCATGAATTATTATTATTATTATTATTATTATTATTATATCCACCTGGTTATTAATCTATTTGAATAAAATCTTCGCGGCAATGTCATGACACAAAAGGTTATTGGATTAGAGTACCCTTTACATAAGTTTACCCTCAACTCGATAACAAATTATTATTATTATCATTATTATTATTATTATTATGAGCCTCCGTGGCTTAGGCGGCAGCACGCCGGCCTCTCACCGCTGAGTCCGTGGTTCAAATCCCGGTCACTCCATGTGAGATCTGTGCTGGACAGATCGAAGGCAGACAGGTTTTTCTCCGGGTACTCCGGTTTTCCCTGTCAAAATTTCATTCCAGCAACACTCTCCACTATCATTTCATTTCATCTATCATTCATTTAATCATTGCCCCAGAGGAGTGCGTCAGGCCTCGGCAGCCGGCACAGTTCATATCCTCGCCGCTAGATAGGGGCTTCATTCATTCCATTCCTGACCCGGTCGGAGACTGGAAGCAGGCTGTGGATTTTCATTATTATTATTATTATAATTGACGTAAATATTATCACGTTTAATACCTTTATAATAGACTTGGATGACAAGGTTAGTGCACTACAGTACCATATGTGGATCTCAATCGTGAGTTAATTTTGGAAATGAATCTGAATATTATATAAGTTTCTCTGACTAAGGAATCAGCTGTCTACATGACTGTCAAACTAGCCTCCTTTGAAACGCAAAGAGTCCCGTTATGGAGAGGGGCGGGTTGTGTACGACCTTGACAAGTGCTACCGCATTCAGACACTAAATGCTGTGGGCTCCCCAAACTGCACTCTTAGTAAGATACACAAGCCTGATGGAAACACCATGAGAGATGACCTCACCGTCTAGATAGTCTTTGGTTCGACCTGAGTGGAACCTGGTCTTGGAGCAGTAACATCATCGTGGTTCTATTTATCACACAAAACCTGTACACATAGTTTAATCTCACCTGTTTCACAGAGTATGCCTAATATACCTCACTTACCTTCCTTTCCTTTTCAGTTGGCAATCGAGTGACATATGGCTGTGTCACCTGCAACTTCTTATACCTTTTAAAATACCATTATACCATTTTAATTATTCCTCGTTGAACCACCGGGGCCTCATGGAACTTCCCGGTATCACATGGCATACATTCAAACTATGTTCTCATTAACATACCACGATTAAGCCGATGTTCAGCTTGCTCTCCCAATACACTCAGAAGGATACCCTAAATATTTCTCCTACTCAATACCACACTTACCTGCGTTAATCTAAGAGAAATGACGCGTCAACTCATCCCTGACACAGTTCAGAGTGCATCCGTATGAATAATTACTACCACACGCGTCGTAATAAGGACATTAACATTTAGACTTCCTCCCCTTCTATCCATACCTGACATCATTAATACTCTCGATATTGATATTATTATCCCTAGTTGACGTCATGCTTATTATTATTATTATTAATAATAACCCGCGTATTAGTGTGTCTATAAATTTTACATTCTTTAAATCTCTCTCTTTCTAAATCTGCGTGCCTTTGCTCTTTCCGGCGCCTTCATCCTGGGGCTGAAATACATACAACATAATGGGGTGAACACATGCATTCCTATCAGTGTACAATTTGGCGCGGTTTGCGAACAACATCATCGCTAAGCATCTCCTGAATTAAACAAAATAGCGTTCCGTCGTCACGGATACATTTAACCTACCACAAATGATACTTAAACTTAAAATCTAATATTATACTAAGACGAATATCTATTCCTGTATCAAACTATAATAAACACGGCCCATAAAACTATGACATAGATAATTAATGGAAATTAATACTCATCATACCTCGAGCGTTGGTCGTCATCCTCTCCAGCAATAGATGTCAGCAACCCCTAGCCATGTGCCTTTCACACCATACCGGCACTACACATATTCACATTCAATGCACTACTCCACTAATTGATTGATAATCATGATTAGCACTAAATTTCACCTTATTCTTACAAAAAGATATAACACTATTGGTACGTCTATTGTACTTCCGTACCTTATCCAACACGTGTACGTTGCATCACAATACACCTTTCATATAAAAATCGGGCTAGGATTGCGCAGCACTCGTTAGATCACACGCCACTACTTCTGTTATTCCTCTCTTCACTTGCGCGCCGGGCTGACGACCTCGATGCGTTCTCTCTTCCCCCTGTTCATTCACAGAACTGTCCTGGTTCCAGCGGCGAGGGTTCGAGTCTCGGGCGAACAACTGCGCTCCTCCCAACTTCTGCGACTGACAGTACTGCTTCCACAGCTATACAACTTGTGTTAACATGTAACACTGCAAGCTCTCCCTGTACACATATGCTGCCTACTAAAATTACTACTGTTTATCTGAGCTGTCCAGCCTGCAGCCTTGAATCATACTGACCATTTACATACAACTGAGTGTCATTGTCTGTAGCGTGAAAACTGCATGACGACTGACTGTAAACTGACTTATCGCGAGTGCTTGTAACTGTTTATCGAAATGTGTCGAACTGCACAACATCACATTGCGAACACCTCAACAGTCTCGAGCGGGCTCGCAAAACTAAGCATCAACTACCATTCACTCGCGTGCTAACTGCGTGACAACCAAACTGCGGAAGACTATCTCCTCCCCATGCGGTCTGCTGAAAAACTCCCCTCCTTGCGGTCTGCTGAAAAACTCCCCTCTGCACTGCGCAGGGGTGCAATATATCTAAAACATGGCGACAGAGCATCTGAAGATCGTTCCACACGCAAGAGCTCCGTATTCCAACACATTTATTTCAAAACACTCGGTACACATTATTCGTGATAGTAAGGTCCGTCGAATCCTAGGATTACGATCGATAATCGATCGTAATTTTAGGGGATATCAACACTGCGTCCTCCGGACTATTTGTGGCGAAATAGACGCCATCCCCACTCTCACAACAAACTCTCCACCCCAGACGGATCCGCGGAAGGATCTGAGTTCTGGACCACTGATTTATTAATTTTTTGATGATTTAATTATTCTGTTCATCTGTAAAAAATCTCAGGATTATTTCCGGCTTATTGTTGTCAATGGTTCGATCCTGGGTGTTGCCGTATCGTAGAAATGAATTAATTTCGCTATTTAGGGGCGTGGCGAAACCAGAATAAGACGTACTACCGAACCTTCCAGAACGTAATCTGATGCAAGCCTCTCCGAAAGTCCTTGAGCGTAAACCTGCGTGGCAAATGCGCGTTATAGAAGTATGTTCTCGAATAGCCTTTGTCTGCGAGTTCCATGCGACGTTCCCTCGGTTCGTCAAGTGGCCAGTTGCATGACTCGTCCCAATAACACTGCGGCAGGAGCTTAGCATGATTAAAATGACGCAAAATCAGACTTCCTTTTCCCCTGCAAATCGAGGCTCAATTAAACGCTGTTTCTAGCATCACTGAAATCTATGCGACCTTAGCCTATGACCGTTGGGTAAGGGCGCATCTCCCCCCCCCCCCCCCCCTCTTGGTCTTTGAAAAACTATCTACAGTATTTGATAGTTTTTCCAACACTCACAACTTCACCACTGTTTTGACATCCGTTCCATATTGCAGCGTTTAAGCGTCACGTGCGCGTGCCTGCCCATGCAACTATTTAAGTTATTCTGTCTGGGAACACGCCATTGTTTTTTGGCAATGATGATCTTTCGTCTTCCTTTGAACCCATACTTCCATCATTCTTCCTTTCAGCTTGCCGTTTCCTAAGGACGTCCTTCATCTTCGGATTCCTCATGTTCTCCCTCGACGACGTCCAAGTGTTTAACACGATACGCATTATTCCCGATCACCTTGGTGATTTTGTGAGGTCCATGGAATAATTCACAAACCTTTGCGTATATTCGTGCCTGAGGATCGGATATCGCTGGTTTCCTCACCAGTACCAGTTCCCCTAACTCAAGTGGTCGGTGGAACCTCTTATTATTTATCCTTCTTAAGCGACGCTCGGACTGCTTTTTCAAATAAAGCTTCTTCCTTTCAGCTTGCCGTTTCCTAAGGACGTCCTTCATCTTCGGATTCCTCATGTTCTCCCTCGACGACGTCCAAGCTGATCGTCGACTCGTGACTCAGTCGAGCATCTACCGGACATGGTATAACATTTGTCCATGGTCGATCAGGAAGTTGGTTGAAATGCACAACCGAAGGAATACGACCAGTACTCTCGTGTACGGTGTTGTTAATGCATGATTCAATTATCGGTAAGACGTCCACCCATTTCCAATGTTGTCGCGGGCAGTATAGTCGGCAAAACTTTGCAATCTCTCTCATAATCCCTTCCGAAGGATTTCCTTCCGGATGCCGTACTGAACTCAGGACATGTCGAATATCCAGCCTCGCCATTTCCCGTCTAAACTCGGCGCTGGTAAAATAGCTTCCATGATCCGTAAGGCAGAACTCTATTTTCCCAAATGTGGGAATTACCCTTGCCTTGATTCGATTTAAAACTTGACGAGTATTCATTTTTTGAACTGGGCATAAGACCACGTATTTGGAAAATACGTCCACAGTGACCAAAATATATTTGCATCCTCTTCTGCCTTTGGGCAAAGGACCGTATCCGTCCATGGCAATAAGCTCACAAGGCTTTTGTGGCAATAGGGGCCTGGGATACTGTTTCATTAAGAATGAATTTGGTTTTACCCTTTGACATTGATCACACGTCCTCAAAGTTCTTTGAATGGTTTCTCGTAACTTCGGCCACACAAAAGTCTCTTGGATCAACGCGCTCGTCTTATCAATTCCACCGTGACCAGAAATACGGTGCGCGTGCCAGACTAATCCCTTCTGTAGCGATGGTGGCACCACAATCCTTCATTTGGTGTGATCTGCGTCCACGAACTTGAGTAATAATTCGTTATACCAGATATAACTGACAGAGATTTTCTCCACTTCGATGAATGCGGGAGTTCCCGGTTGTAACTTTCATTGGAAATAACTTATGATCATGTTCATCCAAGGGTCCTTTTCTTGCTCAATTTTGATTCCTTTCAGTCTCTCCAAAAAGTCTTGATCCTGCCTTGTTAACTCAATCTGGTTTACTGATTCAACCTGATCTTCTTGATCTGGATTCCGACTCAAGATATCCGGTATTAGGTTGAATTTTCCTGGATGATGTTCAATCGTGATGTCGAATTGTTGAACATAAAGCGACCATCTATTGACTCTTTCTCGTGTCATCGGTGTCTTCAAGATAAACACAAGGCTTTTATGGTCGGTCCTAATAAGAATTTTGAAACCATACACAATTTTCCTCCACAGCTATAGAGCGAATATAATGGATAATAGCTCTCGCTCCGTGATGGTATAGTTCAGCTCATGCTTCCTCAGTTTGCGACTTGCGAAGGCGAAGTAGGATTTATTCTGTGTATTCTCTGGGTCTTCCTGGTATAGCATGGCACCGACTCCAACTTGGGATGCGTCAGTTTGTATAATGAACTGGCGCGAAATAATCAGGGTAACTCAATTTGATGCTTCCCGCTAACAATTCCTTGGCCTTCTTAAAAGCACGATCACATTCCTCACTCCATATCCAACGATTATTCTTTCGTAGCATGTCCTGGAGTGGAACCATAGTTTCTGTATATCCTGGACAATGATCAGCGAAGAAATTACATATACCCAAAAATTGCCGAACATGTTTTATTCTAGTTGGTTTCGGGAAATTCCTAATCGCTTCCAACTTCGCTGGGTTTGGTCTGATCCCTTCACCATCAATGATATGGCCTAAATACAACACTTCCCTCTGGCAAAAGTGAGACTTTTCGATGTTAATTTTGAAGTTGGCATGTTCGAGATTCGCCAGTAGTTTTTCCAAGTTCGCCAGTTGTTCATCCACATTTTATTAAATCGTCGTCGATATCATTGATTCGCTGATTTAACTCACAACAACTCTGTACCATCCACACTTCCTCGGAATCTCTTGGAATGTCTGGATTCAGTGGAATCTTCATTGGGTGATTTCCATCCGCAATTTTGAATTGGACAACCATATTTGCCAAATCGATAACAGCTCCATATTCTCTTATAAAATCTGCACCCAGAATGATATTATAATTTATTCTACTCATTACAATGAATGGGTGTGGCATACTGTATCCTTGCACAACAATCTCGAGAAGAGTTTGACTCTTGCATGTGGTGGATTTGTCCGGAATGATTCCCTTAATGTTGACATTGGAAAGGGGCAGGATTGGAAGTTTGAGATGCCTTCCTAATTCATTCACCAATGCCTGTGAGACTAGGCTAACACTGGCCCCTGTGTCCACCATGCACTTAACCATTAAACCTCCTACTCGGGCATGTATGACCGGTAATTCTTTAATGGCCTTTATCTCTGGCCCCTTTAAGTCTTCGGTTAATTCCTCTTCTCTTAAGACCCAATCACTTATTTGAGCGACTACCAAATCTTCATGTGGCCCATTCAAATCATCCGCCTTGTCCTGTCGATCTAAAATTGGAGTTTTTTTTTTATCTTGGGATGCTTCCCGAGTATTTTGTCCTCTCGCTCTATGGCTATCCTGATATTCCAGGCTTTCGGCTCCAGTCTCCATGACATCTGGATTTTTGCGAGCTTCCATGCCTTTAGTCCACTTGTTCTCGTCTCCCCCTCTTGGTGAACCTTGAGCTTGGAGTTCATCCAGGTATTTTTGCGTCCCTTTGTGCCATCGTTCCATTTCCTCCTGATGTGACGGACGCGGCCTTCCAGCTTGCCATGGCCTTCCCAGAGACCATGAAGATCTACCTCTCCAGAATCCTCGTCCTCTCCAAGGGTAAGGTCTGGGTGATCCTCCATTCGTCCTCCAGTCGCGATTGTACCTCCAATCGGGTCTCCATCCAGCGTTCTGAGGATTCTCAGGTTGTTGGGTTCTGACTCCGGAATCTTGGCGTCCATGCTGTCCCCAATCCATTTGCTCATCTGTGGCATTAGTGTTCCTTCCCTTGCGTCGTTTATGGGGTGGCTCTGTAATTTCAGCTGAGTAGACGTTTTCGACCATCCGATGTGCTCGTTGTGGACTATGTACGGATGTTTCGTCCAAATGGCGAAGTATTTCTTCCGCCCGTACCGCGGTTCGCACATCAGCCGTTGCCATTATCTGCTGGACTGCCAGTGGTAACTGTTTCTCGATCGCCGTCACCATTTCTTCTTCCGACGGTGGCATATCCAGTTCCTTCATCCTGTGTAACTGAGTGATGAAGTACTCCGAGTATTTGGTTGGGGAAGTAGTGCTATACCGGCGGGCGTACAGCTCTGCTCTCAAGTTTTGTTGTGCCGACAAACTCCAATATTTCTTCAAAAATACTTCCCGAAACTCTTCCATAGTGTTGAACGTATATCGGAAACTCCTAAACCACTGTAAGGCATTGCCGGTTAAGAGCTTCTCTACCGTCCTCAGCTGACGATCTTCGGGGATCTTAGTCTCTTTGATGTACTCCATTACTTCTCGGAGAAAACTTTTTGGAGTAACATTTGTCGTGCCTGAAAACTTGTTCGGTCGATCATCATTCATGCGGATGACCTGTACTACTTGAGTGGCCACTGTATGCTCCGTTGGCGTCGAAGTCCGTCCTCTGATGTCATGAAAATCGGGACTGTATGGTCTCTCCTCATCTCCTGGACCGAGCCGATCTTGGAATCCAGTTTTATCCTTCCCATAGGTTTCCATTATTGGCTTATTTATTCCCATCTGCAAATCAGCTATAGCCTTATCCTGTATCATGGCCCTCACTTCGTTCTTGGCTTGCTTGTTTTCCTGTTTTTCTAGCCGAGCTAACAATTCCACTTCCACCTTGTGACGTCTTCTCTTATCTTCACCTAGTTCTCGCAATAGTTCCTTGTTTTCTTCTTTAATCTCTTTGCGAATATCATCATACGCCAACTCCCTGTCTCTCTTGAGATCCTCTCTGTCTTGAATCCACGCCTCACCTTTTCCTTCCTGGGATTCTTTTATTTCTTCTCTTATCGCCTGCCATGTTTCCTTGACTTCTTTCATCAATCTGGAGACGTCGGTCTCAACTGCCTCAAGTCTGGCTGACGTTTCCAAATGGCCTTCTTGTAGTTCGATAACATCCACTTGTGCCGTAATGAGCTCCTTCTTAAAGGTAGACATCTGCGCCTGAGTACCCATTTCTAAAACTGACATCCTCTGGGCGATACTGTCAACTTGGCTTTCAATAGCAACCCTGTGTCTTTGCATTTCCTCGTTATTTTGTTCGCAAGCTTGACTTATCTGCTTCATTTCAGACCTGATGCGATCGAGTTGGACCTCACTATCGACCTTTAACTGTGTTAATTGTCGTGTCAAGTGTTCCTCACTCTCAACTTTCATCTGTGCTAACTGTTGTGTTAACTGTTGTGTCAGATGTTCCTCACTCTCGACTTTCAACTGTGTTAATTGTTGTGTCAAGTGTTCTTCACTCTCGACTTTCAGTTGAGCTAACTGTCCTGTAAGCTGCGCTACTTGTTCCTTACCCATTTGCTCCATCAGAGCCTTCATGTCCTCTAACGATACCATAACAATCAATGCGAACAAACGGGGTTGCACTCATCCATGCTGGGACAACAACTACACCTGCACCAACGTGCAACACATCTCAAATCTCCATGTGGATATTCCAGTGAATATTTTGTTTTAAGTAAAACCCCATCCTCTTTACCAAAATTGAGGTAATTACCCGCACAGTGTTAATAAACTGAAGATCTACTTCCCGTATACAAACAAGAAGTTCCGTTAAGAACTATACAGCCTACTTTTCATGCCAATGATTATTCTACAGAATATGAACCTATCTAGAATAATGACGAAATTAAGTTGCTAATATCGAAATTTCCAATTAGTTCGAAATACTGTATACCTGGCATAATGTATCCTAATAGAGAACTACAGTTGGCAGCCCTGATGACTGAATATATTCTTAGTTCCGTCTCTTACGGTACTAAATACAAAATTTGGTTGAAGTCCACTGGATAGCATGGACGTTACATGCAGTTAAACATTGGATCTAACAGCGCGCGTAAAATCATGTTGGCAACAATGTCATGCATGTATTGGTCAGAAATAATCTGAAATAATATGATCTATTGTTGTGCCAATTTTGAATGAAATCCATTAGTTAGTATAGAAGTTACATGCATTTTAAAATTGGACCTATCAGCAGGCTTAGAATCATGTTGGCAGCACTGACGTATATTAGTTACTCCAAATTCATCTAGAATGCCAGGTACTATACGTGTGCAAAGTTTAGAGCTATTGGCTTGCATACTTTCTGATATATTGATATTAGGGTAACAAAAATAGGGACAGCACATATTAACAGTTGGCAGCCCTGGTTGCTCCTTAGAATACGCATAGTCATATCTGTTGTGGTACACATAGCACATACGAAATTTGATTGAAATCCAAATGATAGTATGGAAGTTACATGTATTTAAAGTTGGACCTGTCAGCAGGCTTAGAATCATGTTGGTAGCACTGACGTATATAAGTTACTCCAAATTAATATAGAATGTCAGGTACTATACGTGTGCATAGTTTAAAGCTGTCGGCTTGCATACTTTCTGATATATTGGTATTTGGATAAAATAAATTAGGAGCATTTATTAACAGTTGGCAGCCCTGGTAGGTCTTAAGAATACGCTCAGTCATATCTGGTTATGTACACATACAACATAAGAAATTTGGTTGAATTTCGCTTGATAGTGTAGAAGTTATATGCATTTAAAAATTGGACCTATCAGGAGGCTTATAATCATTTTGGCAACACTGCCATGTTTGGCCTCCTGGAAATTAGACTAAAATATTATGATCTGTACGTGTGCCAATTTTGAAATAGCTCCCATTCATACTTTCCAAGATATCCAACATGGAGCTCAAATTTCAATTGCGATTTTTTAGCAGTTGGTAGCACTGACATCATTTTCAAATATGGTCGTGAGATATTCAGGTATAGATCTTTACTCCTACCAAATTTTGTTTCGATTGCTGCAGCCGTTTAGGAGTTGATAGGGGGGGACACACACACAGCCAGACAGACAGATAGAAGGACAGACAGACAGACAGACAGACAGACAGACAGACAGACACACATTTGCCCGATCTCATAAGTCTACTTTTTCCTCATTTTTGCAAAATGTGAAAAGTAGGCTAAAAATAAAATTTCATGGACTCATGGACAACGTTAATTTAATAAGAAACCAACGCCTTCCCTAGGCCTCACCAAAATATAGCTTTATGAGTCCAGTATGGAAACTCAACATCGAAACATTAAGGGCTTTATCCAGCTTACTGTGTAATTAAATTTAAGAATAGTAATAATCCTGGCAACACAGTAACTGCTAATTGGTTGAGCTCCATAAAAGCTTCAAGTATCTGGCTAACCACGTTGGGCGCCAATGGTCGCGAGGGGTGCCCCGCCAACCACGATGGGTACCATTGTTGGCGGGGGTCCCGCGTTATGGGTCAGCCAAAATGCCCACGGGGATTGCTTCGGGAAGTTGGTCCCTCAGGGGTGCCTGAAGCTCAAGTGCGTCTACCATGCCATACGATTAAGCATATGCACGATAAAACATACCAAGCTACGTCACCCGTGTGCCTCTGTGTGTGTTGACCGCTGTGATCTTCCACTAATAAAGGAAAGCAAATTAGGATAGATAAGCGATCTACCCACCGCCCTATGTACCCTTTTGAACATAGGACCTTCAGGACAGGATTCTAATCTCAGGGGTGGTGCGTCCTACTTGAAGCTAATAACTGTCCTGGGATACATCACTTGGAAGATCAACAGGGCTAATTAATAAATCATCACACACAGGATTAAAAAAAAACAAAGGAAAAACAACTTTATTAACACTGGTAAAGAAATACAAGATGATCGAAAAGAAAGCTAAAACCAAAAATATTAACTCAAAACAATAAAAAATTTAGAATGAGAAACTATCCAAAATTGAACCAATCTCCAAAACAACTTAACGAATTACAAATCTTGAAATAAATCCAAAAGGAAACCAAAATAACGGAAAAAAACGTTAAAACAATCCAAAAGATCAAAAAAAGTAAAAATAATTTTAAAAAATGTCAAAACTCAAAAAAAAAGTAATTAAATTCCAATTAAATTAATCAACCTCAATTAAATTAATTACATTTCGATTAATCAACCATCATTGAATTAATTACATTTCAATTAATCACCCATAATTAAATTGATTACATTTTAATTAAATCAATCAATTAAATTAATTACAATCCAAATAAATCAATATTAATTAGATTAATCATCAATTCAAACACTCTGTGAATCAAATAATATTCAAATCAAATCAATTAAACTTTAATTGAACTTTGAATCCCATCATTTATCAAATCGATTACCAATCAGTTAATCCAATCTCTCAATTAAATAACGACCAACCAGTGATCATATGCCAAGATGAAAATCAATCTGATTTGACCATAATTAATATTCACTGTAATACATTCCACACCTCTAAATTCAATATTCCAAATACCGTGGCATCTTGCCGTTGTATGCCAATTAATTAATACACAAACCTCAAACCATTGGCATGTCCACCATTAACTTAGGGCTTCCATAATTATAATATTCACGAGATAATCATCTCATGAAATGGTCTGACAACATTGCCCATGTGATCCCTTTTGGTGGATTACAACACTTTCACCAGATCACCATACTTATATATCCATTATTCATAACTACAACGTTTGCCCTTCAAATGATTATGAAATTTGGCACATTTAAACCTTTGAGCCTTTAAGCATACATCAATACGTACTTATAAATGCCAACTGGCAAATTTACACTCATATAACCCCAATGAGATTTGAGTTTGAGATGTGCTACACTGTTACTTAAAATAAACACAAAATACCTTAGAAATATGATCAACCAAGGATTGAACTCAGGACTCGTAACAAAATGATCCGGGTCCCGGATTCAATACTGTCTGTCAAAGTTTTATGGGCGTGTGCCAAACTATACACATAAATACAACTCGAGATGCTTGCGAGTATCAATGGCAAAAACAAAATAGCTTAGCGTAAGGCAAGAAAATAAGGAAACCAAAATGAATGCCAGCTGTATGCAGCAAATTTGCATATTCCAGTTACCAAAAAAAACATTTTATGCTCGCATACCGCACCGAGCGACAAAAATTAAACAACGGTGGGTGTATCTTGTCAACGATGCCTGCTACTCTGCAATAAACAACATGACACAAATATGTATTTACAAGTTGAAATGCTAACAGGAAAAATATATACACTCGTAGGCTTCGAAGCAAGGACTCTCACTTACCTTTTTCAGAGCATTGCACGTTCACAGGCGCTTGCTAATATCCGAGAGAGAGCAATCAACTTCACGAAGAGGGAAACCCATCACCAAACGGATTCCCTTATAATAAAAGTCACCATTATTATTATTATTATTATTGCTATCAATATGATTATCACCTTTAATTATTACTGCCGTGATGGAATCAACTATCCAAAGGTTACTGGGTATCAGTACCCTAAAATAAATTCGGTCTTGAGATCCATGAATTATTATTATTATTATTATTATTATTATTATTATTATTATTATTATATCCACCTGGTTATTAATCTATTTGAATAAAATCTTCGCGGCAATGTCATGACACAAAAGGTTATTGGATTAGAGTACCCTTTACATAAGTTTACCCTCAACTCGATAACAAATTATTATCATTATTATTATTATTATTATTATTATAATTGACATAAATATTATCACGTTTAATACCTTTATAATAGACTTGGATGACAAGGTTAGTGCACTACAGTACCATATGTGGATCTCAATCGTGAGTTAATTTTGGAAATGAATCTGAATATTATATAAGTTTCTCTGACTAAGGAATCAGCTGTCTACATGACTGTCAAACTAGCCTCCTTTGAAACGCAAAGAGTCCCGTTATGGAGAGGGGCGGGGTGTGTACGATCTTGACAAGTGCTACCGCATTCAGACACTAAATGCTGTGGGCTCCCCAAACTGCACTCTTAGTAAGATACACAAGACTGATGGAAACACCAGGAGAAATGACCTCACCGTCTAGATAGTCTCTGGTTCGACCTGAGTGGAACCTGGTCTTGGAGCAATAACATCATCGTGGTTCTATTTATCACACAAAACCTGTACGCATAGTTTAGTCTCACCTGTTTCACAGAGTATGCCTAATATACCTCACTTACCTTCCTTTCCTTTTCAGTTGGCAATCGAGTGACATATGGCTGTGTCACCTGCAACTTCTTATACCTTTTAAAATACCATTATACCATTTTAATTATTCCTCGTTGAACCACCGGGGCCTCATGGAACTTCCCGGTATCACATGGCATACATTCAAACTATGTTCTCATTAACATACCACGATTAAGCCCATGTTCAGCTTGCTCTCCCAATACACTCAGAAGGATACCCTAAATATTTCTCCTACTCAATACCACACTTACCCGCGTTAATCTAAGAGAAATGACGCGTCAACTCATCCCTGACACAGTTCAGAGTGCATCCGTATGAATAATTACTACCACACGCGTCGTAATAAGGACATTAACATTTAGACTTCCTCCCCTTCTATCCATACCTGACATCATTATTACTCTCGATATTGATATTATTATCCCTAGTTGAGGTCATGCTTATTATTATTATTATTATTATTATTAATAACCCGCGTCATTAGTGTGTCTATAAATTTTACATTCTTTAAATCTCTCTCTCTTTCTAAATCTACGTGCCTTTGCTCTTTCCGGCGCCTTCATCCTGGGGCTGAAATACATACAACATAATGGGGTGAACACATGCATTCCTATCAGTGTACAATTTGGCGCGGTTTGCGAACAACATCATCGCTAAGCATCTCCTGAATTAAACAAATAGCGTTCCGTCGTCACGGATACACTTAACCTACCACAAATGATACTTAAACTTAAAATCTAATATTATACTAAGACGAATATCTATTCCTGTATCAAACTATAATAAACACGGCCCATAAAACTATGACATAGATAATTAATGTTGACATTGGAAAGGGGCAGGATTGGAAGTTTGAGATGCCTTCCTAATTCATTCACCAATGCCTGTGAGACTAGGCTAACACTGGCCCCTGTGTCCACCATGCACTTAACCATTAAACCTCCTACTCGGGCATGTATGACCGGTAATTCTTTAATGGCCTTTATCTCTGGCCCCTTTAAGTCTTCGGTTAATTCCTCTTCTCTTAAGACCCAATCACTTATTTGAGCGACTACCAAATCTTCATGTGGCCCATTCAAATCATCCGCCTTGTCCTGTCGATCTAAAATTGGAGTTTTTTTTTTATCTTGGGATGCTTCCCGAGTATTTTGTCCTCTCGCTCTATGGCTATCCTGATATTCCAGGCTTTCGGCTCCAGTCTCCATGACATCTGGATTTTTGCGAGCTTCCATGCCTTTAGTCCACTTGTTCTCGTCTCCCCCTCTTGGTGAACCTTGAGCTTGGAGTTCATCCAGGTATTTTTGCGTCCCTTTGTGCCATCGTTCCATTTCCTCCTGATGTGACGGACGCGGCCTTCCAGCTTGCCATGGCCTTCCCAGAGACCATGAAGATCTACCTCTCCAGAATCCTCGTCCTCTCCAAGGGTAAGGTCTGGGTGATCCTCCATTCGTCCTCCAGTCGCGATTGTACCTCCAATCGGGTCTCCATCCAGCGTTCTGAGGATTCTCAGGTTGTTGGGTTCTGACTCCGGAATCTTGGCGTCCATGCTGTCCCCAATCCATTTGCTCATCTGTGGCATTAGTGTTCCTTCCCTTGCGTCGTTTATGGGGTGGCTCTGTAATTTCAGCTGAGTAGACGTTTTCGACCATCCGATGTGCTCGTTGTGGACTATGTACGGATGTTTCGTCCAAATGGCGAAGTATTTCTTCCGCCCGTACCGCGGTTCGCACATCAGCCGTTGCCATTATCTGCTGGACTGCCAGTGGTAACTGTTTCTCGATCGCCGTCACCATTTCTTCTTCCGACGGTGGCATATCCAGTTCCTTCATCCTGTGTAACTGAGTGATGAAGTACTCCGAGTATTTGGTTGGGGAAGTAGTGCTATACCGGCGGGCGTACAGCTCTGCTCTCAAGTTTTGTTGTGCCGACAAACTCCAATATTTCTTCAAAAATACTTCCCGAAACTCTTCCATAGTGTTGAACGTATATCGGAAACTCCTAAACCACTGTAAGGCATTGCCGGTTAAGAGCTTCTCTACCGTCCTCAGCTGACGATCTTCGGGGATCTTAGTCTCTTTGATGTACTCCATTACTTCTCGGAGAAAACTTTTTGGAGTAACATTTGTCGTGCCTGAAAACTTGTTCGGTCGATCATCATTCATGCGGATGACCTGTACTACTTGAGTGGCCACTGTATGCTCCGTTGGCGTCGAAGTCCGTCCTCTGATGTCATGAAAATCGGGACTGTATGGTCTCTCCTCATCTCCTGGACCGAGCCGATCTTGGAATCCAGTTTTATCCTTCCCATAGGTTTCCATTATTGGCTTATTTATTCCCATCTGCAAATCAGCTATAGCCTTATCCTGTATCATGGCCCTCACTTCGTTCTTGGCTTGCTTGTTTTCCTGTTTTTCTAGCCGAGCTAACAATTCCACTTCCACCTTGTGACGTCTTCTCTTATCTTCACCTAGTTCTCGCAATAGTTCCTTGTTTTCTTCTTTAATCTCTTTGCGAATATCATCATACGCCAACTCCCTGTCTCTCTTGAGATCCTCTCTGTCTTGAATCCACGCCTCACCTTTTCCTTCCTGGGATTCTTTTATTTCTTCTCTTATCGCCTGCCATGTTTCCTTGACTTCTTTCATCAATCTGGAGACGTCGGTCTCAACTGCCTCAAGTCTGGCTGACGTTTCCGAATGGCCTTCTTGTAGTTCGATAACATCCACTTGTGCCGTAATGAGCTCCTTCTTAAAGGTAGACATCTGCGCCTGAGTACCCATTTCTAAAACTGACATCCTCTGGGCGATACTGTCAACTTGGCTTTCAATAGCAACCCTGTGTCTTTGCATTTCCTCGTTATTTTGTTCGCAAGCTTGACTTATCTGCTTCATTTCAGACCTGATGCGATCGAGTTGGACCTCACTATCGACCTTTAACTGTGTTAATTGTCGTGTCAAGTGTTCCTCACTCTCAACTTTCATCTGTGCTAACTGTTGTGTTAACTGTTGTGTCAGATGTTCCTCACTCTCGACTTTCAACTGTGTTAATTGTTGTGTCAAGTGTTCTTCACTCTCGACTTTCAGTTGAGCTAACTGTCCTGTAAGCTGCGCTACTTGTTCCTTACCCATTTGCTCCATCAGAGCCTTCATGTCCTCTAACGATACCATAACAATCAATGCGAACAAACGGGGTTGCACTCATCCATGCTGGGACAACAACTACACCTGCACCAACGTGCAACACATCTCAAATCTCCATGTGGATATTCCAGTGAATATTTTGTTTTAAGTAAAACCCCATCCTCTTTACCAAAATTGAGGTAATTACCCGCACAGTGTTAATAAACTGAAGATCTACTTCCCGTATACAAACAAGAAGTTCCGTTAAGAACTATACAGCCTACTTTTCATGCCAATGATTATTCTACAGAATATGAACCTATCTAGAATAATGACGAAATTAAGTTGCTAATATCGAAATTTCCAATTAGTTCGAAATACTGTATACCTGGCATAATGTATCCTAATAGAGAACTACAGTTGGCAGCCCTGATGACTGAATATATTCTTAGTTCCGTCTCTTACGGTACTAAATACAAAATTTGGTTGAAGTCCACTGGATAGCATGGACGTTACATGCAGTTAAACATTGGATCTAACAGCGCGCGTAAAATCATGTTGGCAACAATGTCATGCATGTATTGGTCAGAAATAATCTGAAATAATATGATCTATTGTTGTGCCAATTTTGAATGAAATCCATTAGTTAGTATAGAAGTTACATGCATTTTAAAATTGGACCTATCAGCAGGCTTAGAATCATGTTGGCAGCACTGACGTATATTAGTTACTCCAAATTCATCTAGAATGCCAGGTACTATACGTGTGCAAAGTTTAGAGCTATTGGCTTGCATACTTTCTGATATATTGATATTAGGGTAACAAAAATAGGGACAGCACATATTAACAGTTGGCAGCCCTGGTTGCTCCTTAGAATACGCATAGTCATATCTGTTGTGGTACACATAGCACATACGAAATTTGATTGAAATCCAAATGATAGTATGGAAGTTACATGTATTTAAAGTTGGACCTGTCAGCAGGCTTAGAATCATGTTGGTAGCACTGACGTATATAAGTTACTCCAAATTAATATAGAATGTCAGGTACTATACGTGTGCATAGTTTAAAGCTGTCGGCTTGCATACTTTCTGATATATTGGTATTTGGATAAAATAAATTAGGAGCATTTATTAACAGTTGGCAGCCCTGGTAGGTCTTAAGAATACGCTCAGTCATATCTGGTTATGTACACATACAACATAAGAAATTTGGTTGAATTTCGCTTGATAGTGTAGAAGTTATATGCATTTAAAAATTGGACCTATCAGGAGGCTTATAATCATTTTGGCAACACTGCCATGTTTGGCCTCCTGGAAATTAGACTAAAATATTATGATCTGTACGTGTGCCAATTTTGAAATAGCTCCCATTCATACTTTCCAAGATATCCAACATGGAGCTCAAATTTCAATTGCGATTTTTTAGCAGTTGGTAGCACTGACATCATTTTCAAATATGGTCGTGAGATATTCAGGTATAGATCTTTACTCCTACCAAATTTTGTTTCGATTGCTGCAGCCGTTTAGGAGTTGATAGGGGGGGACACACACACAGCCAGACAGACAGATAGAAGGACAGACAGACAGACAGACAGACAGACAGACAGACAGACAGACACACATTTGCCCGATCTCATAAGTCTACTTTTTCCTCATTTTTGCAAAATGTGAAAAGTAGGCTAAAAATAAAATTTCATGGACTCATGGACAACGTTAATTTAATAAGAAACCAACGCCTTCCCTAGGCCTCACCAAAATATAGCTTTATGAGTCCAGTATGGAAACTCAACATCGAAACATTAAGGGCTTTATCCAGCTTACTGTGTAATTAAATTTAAGAATAGTAATAATCCTGGCAACACAGTAACTGCTAATTGGTTGAGCTCCATAAAAGCTTCAAGTATCTGGCTAACCACGTTGGGCGCCAATGGTCGCGAGGGGTGCCCCGCCAACCACGATGGGTACCATTGTTGGCGGGGGTCCCGCGTTATGGGTCAGCCAAAATGCCCACGGGGATTGCTTCGGGAAGTTGGTCCCTCAGGGGTGCCTGAAGCTCAAGTGCGTCTACCATGCCATACGATTAAGCATATGCACGATAAAACATACCAAGCTACGTCACCCGTGTGCCTCTGTGTGTGTTGACCGCTGTGATCTTCCACTAATAAAGGAAAGCAAATTAGGATAGATAAGCGATCTACCCACCGCCCTATGTACCCTTTTGAACATAGGACCTTCAGGACAGGATTCTAATCTCAGGGGTGGTGCGTCCTACTTGAAGCTAATAACTGTCCTGGGATACATCACTTGGAAGATCAACAGGGCTGATTAATAAATCATCACACACAGGATTAAAAAAAAACAAAGGAAAAACAACTTTATTAACACTGGTAAAGAAATACAAGATGATCGAAAAGAAAGCTAAAACCAAAAATATTAACTCAAAACAATAAAAAATTTAGAATGAGAAACTATCCAAAATTGAACCAATCTCCAAAACAACTTAACGAATTACAAATCTTGAAATAAATCCAAAAGGAAACCAAAATAACGGAAAAAAACGTTAAAACAATCCAAAAGATCAAAAAAAGTAAAAATAATTTTAAAAAATGTCAAAACTCAAAAAAAAAAGTAATTAAATTCCAATTAAATTAATCAACCTCAATTAAATTAATTACATTTCGATTAATCAACCATCATTGAATTAATTACATTTCAATTAATCACCCATAATTAAATTGATTACATTTTAATTAAATCAATCAATTAAATTAATTACAATCCAAATAAATCAATATTAATTAGATTAATCATCAATTCAAACACTCTGTGAATCAAATAATATTCAAATCAAATCAATTAAACTTTAATTGAACTTTGAATCCCATCATTTATCAAATCGATTACCAATCAGTTAATCCAATCTCTCAATTAAATAACGACCAACCAGTGATCATATGCCAAGATGAAAATCAATCTGATTTGACCATAATTAATATTCACTGTAATACATTCCACACCTCTAAATTCAATATTCCAAATACCGTGGCATCTTGCCGTTGTATGCCAATTAATTAATACACAAACCTCAAACCATTGGCATGTCCACCATTAACTTAGGGCTTCCATAATTATAATATTCACGAGATAATCATCTCATGAAATGGTCTGACAACATTGCCCATGTGATCCCTTTTGGTGGATTACAACACTTTCACCAGATCACCATACTTATATATCCATTATTCATAACTACAACGTTTGCCCTTCAAATGATTATGAAATTTGGCACATTTAAACCTTTGAGCCTTTAAGCATACATCAATACGTACTTATAAATGCCAACTGGCAAATTTACACTCATATAACCCCAATGAGATTTGAGTTTGAGATGTGCTACACTGTTACTTAAAATAAACACAAAATACCTTAGAAATATGATCAACCAAGGATTGAACTCAGGACTCGTAACAAAATGATCCGGGTCCCGGATTCAATACTGTCTGTCAAAGTTTTATGGGCGTGTGCCAAACTATACACATAAATACAACTCGAGATGCTTGCGAGTATCAATGGCAAAAACAAAATAGCTTAGCGTAAGGCAAGAAAATAAGGAAACCAAAATGAATGCCAGCTGTATGCAGCAAATTTGCATATTCCAGTTACCAAAAAAAACATTTTATGCTCGCATACCGCACCGAGCGACAAAAATTAAACAACGGTGGGTGTATCTTGTCAACGATGCCTGCTACTCTGCAATAAACAACATGACACAAATATGTATTTACAAGTTGAAATGCTAACAGGAAAAATATATACACTCGTAGGCTTCGAAGCAAGGACTCTCACTTACCTTTTTCAGAGCATTGCACGTTCACAGGCGCTTGCTAATATCCGAGAGAGAGCAATCAACTTCACGAAGAGGGAAACCCATCACCAAACGGATTCCCTTATAATAAAAGTCACCATTATTATTATTATTATTATTGCTATCAATATGATTATCACCTTTAATTATTACTGCCGTGATGGAATCAACTATCCAAAGGTTACTGGGTATCAGTACCCTAAAATAAATTCGGTCTTGAGATCCATGAATTATTATTATTATTATTATTATTATTATTATTATTATTATTATTATTATTATATCCACCTGGTTATTAATCTATTTGAATAAAATCTTCGCGGCAATGTCATGACACAAAAGGTTATTGGATTAGAGTACCCTTTACATAAGTTTACCCTCAACTCGATAACAAATTATTATCATTATTATTATTATTATTATTATAATTGACATAAATATTATCACGTTTAATACCTTTATAATAGACTTGGATGACAAGGTTAGTGCACTACAGTACCATATGTGGATCTCAATCGTGAGTTAATTTTGGAAATGAATCTGAATATTATATAAGTTTCTCTGACTAAGGAATCAGCTGTCTACATGACTGTCAAACTAGCCTCCTTTGAAACGCAAAGAGTCCCGTTATGGAGAGGGGCGGGGTGTGTACGACCTTGACAAGTGCTACCGCATTCAGACACTAAATGCTGTGGGCTCCCCAAACTGCACTCTTAGTAAGATACACAAGCCTGATGGAAACACCAGGAGAAATGACCTCACCGTCTAGATAGTCTCTGGTTCGACCTGAGTGGAACCTGGTCTTGGAGCAATAACATCATCGTGGTTCTATTTATCACACAAAACCTGTACGCATAGTTTAGTCTCACCTGTTTCACAGAGTATGCCTAATATACCTCACTTACCTTCCTTTCCTTTTCAGTTGGCAATCGAGTGACATATGGCTGTGTCACCTGCAACTTCTTATACCTTTTAAAATACCATTATACCATTTTAATTATTCCTCGTTGAACCACCGGGGCCTCATGGAACTTCCCGGTATCACATGGCATACATTCAAACTATGTTCTCATTAACATACCACGATTAAGCCCATGTTCAGCTTGCTCTCCCAATACACTCAGAAGGATACCCTAAATATTTCTCCTACTCAATACCACACTTACCCGCGTTAATCTAAGAGAAATGACGCGTCAACTCATCCCTGACACAGTTCAGAGTGCATCCGTATGAATAATTACTACCACACGCGTCGTAATAAGGACATTAACATTTAGACTTCCTCCCCTTCTATCCATACCTGACATCATTATTACTCTCGATATTGATATTATTATCCCTAGTTGACGTCATGCTTATTATTATTATTATTATTATTAATAATAACCCGCGTCATTAGTGTGTCTATAAATTTTACATTCTTTAAATCTCTCTCTCTTTCTAAATCTACGTGCCTTTGCTCTTTCCGGCGCCTTCATCCTGGGGCTGAAATACATACAACATAATGGGGTGAACACATGCATTCCTATCAGTGTACAATTTGGCGCGGTTTGCGAACAACATCATCGCTAAGCATCTCCTGAATTAAACAAATAGCGTTCCGTCGTCACGGATACACTTAACCTACCACAAATGATACTTAAACTTAAAATCTAATATTATACTAAGACGAATATCTATTCCTGTATCAAACTATAATAAACACGGCCCATAAAACTATGACATAGATAATTAATGGAAATTAATACTCATCATACCTCGAGCGTTGGTCGTCATCCTCTCCAGCAATAGATGTCAGCAACCCCTAGCCATGTGCCTTTCACACCATACCGGCACTACACATATTCACATTCAATGCACTACTCCACTAATTGATTGATAATCATGATTAGCACTAAATTTCACCTTATTCTTACAAAAAGATATAACACTATTGGTACGTCTATTGTACTTCCGTACCTTATCCAACACGTGTACGTTGCATCACAATACACCTTTCATATAAAAATCGGGCTAGGATTGCGCAGCACTCGTTAGATCACACGCCACTACTTCTGTTATTCCTCTCTTCACTTGCGCGCCGGGCTGACGACCTCGATGCGTTCTCTCTTCCCCCTGTTCATTCACAGAACTGTCCTGGTTCCAGCGGCGAGGGTTCGAGTCTCGGGCGAACAACTGCGCTCCTCCCAACTTCTGCGACTGACAGTACTGCTTCCACAGCTATACAACTTGTGTTAACATGTAACACTGCAAGCTCTCCCTGTACACATATGCTGCCTACTAAAATTACTACTGTTTATCTGAGCTGTCCAGCCTGCAGCCTTGAATCATACTGACCATTTACATACAACTGAGTGTCATTGTCTGTAGCGTGAAAACTGCATGACGACTGACTGTAAACTGACTTATCGCGAGTGCTTGTAACTGTTTATCGAAATGTGTCGAACTGCACAACATCACATTGCGAACACCTCAACAGTCTCGAGCGGGCTCGCAAAACTAAGCATCAACTACCATTCACTCGCGTGCTAACTGCGTGACAACCAAACTGCGGAAGACTATCTCCTCCCCATGCGGTCTGCTGAAAAACTCCCCTCCTTGCGGTCTGCTGAAAAACTCCCCTCTGCAATGCGCAGGGGTGCAATATATCTAAAACATGGCGACAGAGCATCTGAAGATCGTTCCACACGCAAGAGCTCCGTATTCCAACACATTTATTTCAAAACACTCGGTACACATTATTCGTGATAGTAAGGTCCGTCGAATCCTAGGATTACGATCGATAATCGATCGTAATTTTAGGGGATATCAACACTGCATCCTCCGGACTATTTGTGGCGAAATAGACGCCATCCCCACTCTCACAACAAACTCTCCACTCCAGACGGATCCGCGGAAGGATCTCAGTTCTGGACCACTGATTTATTAATTTTTTGATGATTTAATTATTCTGTTCATCTGTAAAAAATCTCAGGATTATTTCCGGCTTATTGTTGTCAATGGTTCGATCCTGGGTGTTGCCGTATCGTAGAAATGAATTAATTTCGCTATTTAGGGGCGTGGCGAAACCAGAATAAGACGTACTACCGAACCTTCCAGAACGTAATCTGATGCAAGCCTCTCCGAAAGTCCTTGAGCGTAAACCTGCGTGGCAAATGCGCGTTATAGAAGTATGTTCTCGAATAGCCTTTGTCTGCGAGTTCCATGCGACGTTCCCTCGGTTCGTCAAGTGGCCAGTTGCATGACTCGTCCCCATAACACTGCGGCAGGAGCTTAGCATGATTAAAATGACGCAAAATCAGACTTCCTTTTCTCCTGCAAATCGAGACTCAATTAAACGCTGTTTCTAGCATTACTGAAATCTATGCGACCTTAGCCTATGACCGTTGGGTAAGGGCGATATACCTAGAAACCAGGCTAATTACTTCTCTGGCAGGTAAGAATGGAGTAGGGTTGGGTGAAAGGTGAAAGATGGAATGGATGGATGTCCTTTAATGGAGGTCATTTAGGCTATAAATCTTTTGTCTTTTTCCAAAGATAATCTTTGTTATGACATTTTAGAGAAAAAAAAACATTTTAAAAAAATATTTTGAATATGTTGCAGGTTTAATATGGTAGTACCACATAATGCATTTGTCTTGCCTCGCTCTATTTCTTACATCTGGGGACACACCAATTAATGGTGTTATTTTTAAACCCTGTAAATCAAGAATTATAAACTTGTGAGAACACAAAGAATACTTAATTATTAATTTTGTAGAGTGCCGGTACATGTATAATTTATTGTTTCTGAAACATCATGGAATCATGCAATGGACTTATTACAAAATGTACCATTTTTTGAGTAAGGTTATCGAAAAGTTCATGACTCATGAAATTACAGTGTCTGGTCTATTTAGAAAATGATTAGTAAAAAATTGTGTGAGTCTTAAAAATGAAAAGGTGGTCCTTAAGAATATATACAGAAATGGTTCCGAAGTGAGCAAGCTGTTTAGTTACACTCTCTGTCTGAAATGTTCCAACCACACACACTTTTATAAAATCATTGAATTTCTTCTTTATGGGGTAGATCTTTTTTGAATTTATGCATACTCTCGATTGGAAGATTCTGTAAGTATCCTCTATTTTATGCTATCTTAATGAAGGCTTAAGTAAGCCTTCGTGGCTTAGGCGGCAGCACGCCGGCCTCTCACCGCTGGGTCCGTGGTTCAAATCCCGGTCACTCCATGTGAGATCTGTGCTGGACAAAACGGAGGCAGACAGGTTTTTCTCCGGGTACTCCGGTTTTCCCTGTCAAAATTTCATTCCAGCAACATTCTCCACTATCATTTCATTTCATCTGTCATTCATTTAATCATTGCCCCGAAGGAGTGCGTCAGGCCTCGGCAGCCGGCACAGTTCATATCCTCGCCGCTAGATGGGGGCTTCATTCATTCCATTCCTGACCCGGTCGGAGACTGGAAGCAGGCTATGGATTTTCATTTTTTCAATGAAGGCTTAAGTTGTAGCTTTTAATCTTGTTAAAACGTAAGTGTAATTTTTCTTATTCTCTTTACTAAATACAGCATATCAATCATCTGTTTTAAGAAATTTCACCACAGTTTAAATATCCAACATGAATACTAAAAGAATGAAAGCAGGAAGGGCTTCATGATGATTTATTTATTTATTTATTTATTTATTTACTTATTTATTTATCGTGTGACTTTTAGTGCCGGGAGTGTCCAAGGACATGTTGGGCTCGCCAGAGGCTGTAGCTGCTTCAAGCGGACACCCATAGGGTGCGCTACAAGTTTCGTTCAATTTTAAGTAGTTCCAAATTTCGCTGACACCTGGTGGTGAACGTTGGAACTTTTATAGAGCGTTACAACGAAATCTAACCTACAAATTTAGCTTCACACAAGTTTTATAGTGGAAGGATCTTTTACATGCTATAAATCTATGAC
The DNA here is from genome assembly GCA_946902985.2 of Meconema thalassinum. NCBI lineage: Eukaryota > Metazoa > Arthropoda > Insecta > Orthoptera > Tettigoniidae > Meconema > Meconema thalassinum. The sequence continues at coordinate 18,379,571 of OX336392.1, forward strand.
GTGGGCCCGCCGTCTTTACTTCCCCTCCGAAGGAAGGCATACTTAAGGATTTTAACGCCGGCCGGGTTTGAAACTACGATCTTGGGCACAGTAGTTCAGAAACTACGCCACCGAAGCCGCTTTCATGATGATGGTGATGAAGTATCTCGTATCCCATGCACATGGAACAAAACAAATTTTCCTAGAAGTCTTACAGTAAATATGTTAGTAAGGTTCAGCGCCGTGCGATTGTTAATCGTGGGGGAACCTCCAACAAAAGGTATGCAGAAACAATCCGCGTACTCTGGAGGCTCTCGAGAATGAAATAATATCGGAGAGTATGAATTACAGCGAGTGTACCAAAACTTGCTACGTCTGTGAAGAACAGCATTTCCAGCAACTAGGGCTGCTCTGCAATTCCTGTGAGTAATGATGATTATTAAATATGTTAAAATATAATGTGACAAGAAAATGAGCATGGTAGCCCTGTTCCTTAGTGACGAAGTATAATGCTGTATGTCCTGAAGATTATAAACCTTAAGTCAGTATTAATTTGTACTTTTTATTGTACCGGTTTCCTCCCTCAGTGCAAATAATAATGTGAATGGAAAAGCAAGTTTAACAGTGCATGGAAAATTTTACGATAAAAGAAGGTTGTTCTCAAAACTATTTCTAAAAAATTAATCGTCTAAAAACTAGCGGCTTCGGTGGCGTAATTGGTAGCATGCTGAGCTTCTATTCCCAAGGTCGCGGGTTCAAACCCGGCCGAAGTCGTTGAATTTCTAGGAGCATTAAAAATCCCTCAGTATGCCTTCCTTAGGAGGGGAAGTAAAGCCGACGGTCCCATGTAGATTTATGGCATGATAAAGAGCCTTCCACTAATTACACTTGTGTGAAGCTAAATTATATATAGGTTAAACATTTGACTAACGTTCTTAGGTTCCTACGTTCGTCATCAAGAGCCGACTGCGGTGGCATCTGGTAACTAAGTTCTGAACTAGTTGGTCATCGATGGTGGCGTTTGGCGGCAAAAGTAGGAATTACTTGAAAAAATGCAATGTCAGCAGTCCTTACTTGAATTAAAACAGATAACACACACTAATACAGTCATCACAATTAACACCGGTTATCAGACAGATTCTATACACACCAAAGTACGCGGGGCTATATGACGGCGTTGTCGCAGCCCATAAACTGAGGAACCAACGAACGTCTAGAAACTAAAAAACACATTAAAAAATAATTAATTGGTATTCTGCCCGAAGGCAGGTCCGAGCCTCCGAAGAGGCTACCCCCAGCCGGAGTTTACTTGCGGTAGGGTGGCCAGGGCCTTTCCGCACCTCCTTATGTTGGCCAACAGCGCGCTGTGCCTAGAACCGGCATACCATCCAAGTTCTGAATACGCCCAGTGTTGCTTAACTGCGGAGTTCTCATGGGATCCGGTGTTTCAACATGGCCAGGCCGTTGGCCAAAAAACACATACACTAAAATAAAATAAAATAAAAACAGATCTGTTACAAAAATATGTTAAATGCTAAAGAAATAAACCTTACTTTTCTATTCTTCTTCCTCTTCCTCTTCAAGTTCCTTGTCCTCCAAGAACATTGGCGACCAGTAGCATGATCTGCTGTTTGTCCATGCTGTTCTAAACAGTGTCACTGTATTAAGTCCAAACCACTGGCTTAAGTTCTTTAGCCAGGATATTTGTCTGCGTCCTGGACCCCTAATGCCATCAATCTTCCCTTGGATAATTAATTGCAAGAGGTAGTGTTTGTTGTTGTGCATGAAATGACCAAAGTATTCTAGTTTTCTCCTTTTGATGATACTGAGAATTTCCAAGTCTTTGTTCATACGCCGCAGTACTTCCACATTTGTGACTTTAGCTGTCCATGATATTCTTAAAATCCTGCGATACGTCCACATTTCAAATGCTGTCAGTTACTTATTTAAAACCTCGGTAAGTGTCCATGATTCAACTCCATAGAGCAGGACACTAACAACGTAGCATCGAAGCAGTCGGGTGCGTAATGACAGACTTAAATCGCGGCTGATCAAAACTTTTCTCATTTTCATGAAAGAACTTCTGGCCTGCTCAATTCTACAGCCAATTTCTTGACTTAAGTCCCAGTTATCATTGATTTGACATCCTAAATATTTATATGATGAAACCCTTCCAATTCTTTCATTACCAAGTGTATGTTTCTACTAACAACCATCCACTTTGTTTTTTTATCATTTCAAATGATCTTGTCGACTTCGTCGTTATGCTTGGGTCCAACGTTATGCGTTACGGACACGGAGACGGAAGTGACGTCATGCAGCCGCGCGGGAAGCGAGTGCGTGACGTCATGTAGCCACGCGGGAAGCAGAAGCTAATGGTTATTGGGGTCTGTTGAAAGGGTCCTGGGGCGTCGAGCAACCTGGGGCTTTGAACGAAGCGAACACAAGAATACAGGGTGACTTCTAAAGAGGTGCACAAGATGCCAGATAAGAATACAGGGTGACTCCTAAAGAGATATACAAGATGCCAGATAAGAATACAAGGTGACTCTTAAAGAGGTGTACAAAATGGCAGAGAAGAATACAGGGTGACTCCTAAAGAGATGCACAAGATGTCAGACAAGAATACAGGGTGACTCTTAAAGAGGTGCACAAGATGTCAGACAAGAATACAGGGTGACTCCTAAAGAGATATACAAGATGCCAGATAAGAATACAAGGTGACTCTTAAAGAGGTGTACAAAATGGCAGAGAAGAATACAGGGTGACTCCTAAAGAGATGCACAAGATGTCAGACAAGAATACAGGGTGCCTCTTAAAGAGGTGCACAAGATGTCAGACACGATTACAGGGTGACTCCTAAAGAGATATACAAGATGCCAGATAAGAATACAAGGTGACTCTTAAGCAGGTGTACAAGATGGTAGAGAAGAATACAGGGTGACTCCTAAAGAGGTGTACAAGATGGTAGAGAAGAATACAGGGTGACTCCTAAAGAGGTGCACAAGATGTCAGACAAGAATACAGGGTGACCCCTAAAGAGGTGTACAAGATGTCAGACAAGATTACAGGGTGACTCCTAAAGAGGTGTACAAGATGTCATACAAGAAAACAGGGTGACTCCTAAAGAGATATACAAGATGCCAGATAAGAATACAAGGTGACTCTTAAGCAGGTGTACAAGATGGTAGAGAAGAATACAGGGTGACTCCTAAAGAGGTGCACAAGATGTCAGACAAGAATACAGGGTGACTCCTAAAGAGGTGTACAAGATGTCACACAAGAATACAGGGTGACTCCTAAAGAGGTATACAAGATGCCATATAAGAATACAGGGTGCCTCCTAAAGACGTGTGCAGGATGTCAGAGCAAATTACAGGGTGACACTTAACGAGGTGACCGCATGGGAAGCCTAAGTAAATGGGTAATGGAGTCTGTTGAAAGAGTTCTAACAGGTGTAGCATTTGTAGCATCCGTCATTTGAAATGATATAACGTCTAGTCTTTCAGACTGACTGTGATTTTTTTTACATTGAATGTAATGCCATGGCATTATTCTCTTCAGAAAAAGAATCCAGTAGTGTTTGTAGATCATCCATACTTGTTGCAAGGATGACAGTGTCATCAGCATATCGGATGTTATTAATGATAGATCCATTTACCTCTACTCTTTGAGACTTTCCATCGAGAGCATCTTGGAAAACTTTTCAGAATAGATATTGAAGAGGAGTGGAGGAAGAATGCAACCTTGGCGAACTCCCTTCATAATCGATACTTCTTCAGACAGCTGACCATCAACACGTACAGCAGCACGTTGATTCCAGTACATATTTCCAATTAATCGGATGTCACGTCCATCTAGTCCCAGGTCACATAAAATGTTCATCAATTTATCGTGTTGAACAGTGTCAAAGGCTTTTTCATAATCGGTGAAACACATGTAAACATCGACGCGAACATCACGGCATCGTTGAATCAACACCTGAAGACTGAGCAATGCCTCCTGAGTTCCGATACCACTCCTGAATCCAAACTGTGTGCCACCGATGTTCTCCTCACATTTATGATATAACCTTAAGTGCAGGATTTTAAGGAATAACTTCAGGGCATGACTCATTAAACTGATCATTCTATAGTCATTGCAGCATGTTGCATTGGTCTTTTTGGGAATCGGTATAAAAGTTGATTTGAGGCTGGTACTGGGGTGATAGGCTCGCCCCTAGCTAACTCGTAAACTGTCACCTCAGTATTTGAATGGAGATTGTTGGAAGAAATGAAAACATAAAAACACTTATAGCGGGCGTTGTATTGAAGATAGAGATATGCTCTCGTGGATTTTTTGTAGAACTTTTCATGCTGAACAATTCTTACACTCATAGTATATTGATATTTTTAACGGTTTGCCCAGCATAAGCTTAAAAAGCACACGGATGCAGTGTGTTTTCTTCGACTTTTTCAATGAAATCGTTACTGCTCGGCTTCCTTTGATCAAAATGAATTATTCTCTACAGATATCTTCCTCGAAATATCCTATACAGAACGGTGAAAACCGCATCAAAATCCATCCAGAGGTTCACCCGTGACATCCAAAAACGACAGCAGCGACACTCGAGCGCAGCAACAGAAGATCATCACCTTTCACTGTAACACTTTTTCATTATAACAATTTATTTGACGTTGTTACGTCAATATATAAATAAATAAAATTAACAAAATAGCATGCACTAGAAATTCTATTTGTAATGTTTACTTATCTTTGTACAGTTCTCGCCGCTCACTAGTCTTGTCTTGTTGCCCGGCTCGTCCCGTATCTATATTTTGTACCCTGCCCAGACATTGGGCAAATTTGTGTTGATCAACTGAATAGCTACAAATGACAGTTTGCACAGTAGTGTGGTGATATCACTCTTCCAGGTGCTTTGTGGTTTACCAACAGGTAATTCCTTATATCTCTGAGGATCATCCTGTTGCCCTCCATCCTTAGACGATGACCAACTCGCTTGGAATCTTTTACTGTTTATAATGTCACACTTGCTGTCGGAGTGTGTGAATTTCTTTACTCGATCTATGTTTTCCTATTTTCCAATTTTGAAAGGCGACAAAAATCACGACACGCATGTCATACATTGTTGGCTTATTATAGAACCCCTTTGAATTTAGTAGGCCGTGTTCATAATGGCAAAATTAATCTCGGGATTTTCCGCCAACACAAAGTTCATCTCTCTACTAGAAAGCGCTATAGTGTTAAGAAGCTTAGATATCTAATCTGTCAAACAAGAAATCCTAAATAGGACAAAGAAAGCATCAAACTTCTATAATCCCAGTTTGGAACTTACTCTGGGACAAGAAAACACCCCAACTAGGGACCACGATAAGCCTCATTTTACATTCTGGCATCTGTTCATTTTTCGCTTGATCCACGTTGTCTTCATGAGCTCACAGTGTTTAGCACGACGACGTTCCTCTGTCCATTTCGCACCAGTTGTCCGTTTTTCGTCCCGGAAAGTCCCAAACGTCTTGATGACTGCTCTATAAAGATTTCGGTCTTGTGCATCTTCTGCTCGTATCCCCATTTCTTTAAGATTTTTCTGGACGTTAACGTGCCATGGCATTGTCGTTTTCGGTTTTGAGACAAAGATACTGAAGATACGTTTCGTCCATCGGGAGTCGATCATCCGTCGTATATGACCGTAGAAGCAAACTCTGCATTTTTGCATTGTGTCTGTGATCTTCTCTACCTTAGAGTATATTTCTTGCCTGGATTTTCTGATGTCGATGCCATTTTTGTAGTCCGGACATACGATATTATGACTATTATTATTATTATTATTATTAACAGAGTCATAGCAAGGCCCAAACCGTTTTCTGTAAACTTTATTTTCAAAAATCTGAAATTAATATTGTTGATTCTTGGTAATACTCCCTGTTTCAGCACCATAAATTACAATAGACCAAATAATTGTGTAATTAGTTTTGTGTTACTTTTTAGTAGCTTAGGTTCTAGAAATTACTGAATTTACCATCCTCGCATTTGCTTTATAAACTGTTTACTTTATTCACATAATTCCCCCTTTTCTTGATCAGTTCAAAAACAATTTGTCAATTCCCCAAACATCGCAGCAATGGAAGAAACATTACAAAATACCAGCCACATTTCCTTTATTAACTGCAGAGATGATGTTTGTATTTATCTATTTAGCGTGTAGCGTTTAGTGCCGGGAGTTTCCGAGGACATGTTTGGCTCGCCAGAGGCTGTAGCTGCTTCAAGCAGACACCCATGGGGTGAGCTAGAAATTCAATCCAATTTCAAGTAGTTCCAACTTTCGCCACCAGACGTCACTGATACCTAATGGTGAACGTCGGAACTTTCATAGAGCGTTTCAACGAAATCTAACCTAGAAATTTAGCTTTACATAAGTTTAGTTAGTGGAAGGATCTTTTAAATGCCATAAAACTATGACATGGGACCGCCGGCTTGACTTCCCCTCCGAAGGAAGGCATACTGAGGGATTTTGACGCTCTTAAAAATCCGATGACTTCGGCCAGATTTGAACCCTCAATCTTGGGCACAGCAGTGCAGCATGCTACCGACTACGCCACCGAAGCCGCGTATGTTGGTGGTATTGATGTTGATCAAGAAGCAGATATTATTCCTTATTGCAAATTTTAGAATTACGGCTTGAAATTAAAATATTACCGTATTAATCTCTTAGGCGGCTTCGGTGGCATAGTCGGTAGCATGCTGAACTGCTGTGCCCAAGATTGCGGGTTCAAACCCGGCCGAAGTCGTGGAATTTTTTAAGAGCGTAAAATGTCCCTCTGCATGCCTTTGGAGGGGAAGTAAAGCCGGCAGGCCCATGTCATAGATTTATGGCATGTAAAAGAATCTTCCACTAACAACAATTGTGTAAGCTAAATTTGTAGGTTAGATTTAATTAATGCTCTATTAGTTCCAACATTCGCCGCCAGGTGCCAGTTGTGGTGGCATCTAGTAGCCAAGTTCGTGGCTAGGTTTTGTAGATGGTAGCATTTGGTAGCAAAAGTAGGAACTACTTGAAATTGATCATCTGCAGTCCTTACCTGAATCACAGATAACACACACTAATACAGCCATCACAATTAACACCGGTTATCAGACAGATTCTACACACACCCAAAGTACACGGGGCTACATGACCGCGTTGTCGCAGCCCCTAAACTGAGGAACTGGCCAACAGTTTATCTGTTCATAAAAGCTTCTTTTTCTTTCTTCTTCTTTTCAAGTTCTCTCCTATCTCAGAAATGGTTCACACCATATAATTTCCCCCCGTAATTCTCAGCTGATGAAATTCATGAAACAGTCGGAGAAAATATGTGAGTAACAGCAGCATATTTTAAAAAATCGAAGTTCTGAAGCTGACGGGGATGTTATTAATAGTTTTTAAAGAGGCTTTGGCCAGGCCACAAGCATTACAATTTAGTTCGTATTTTGCCCTTAATCTCACAATACATTGTTGGTGATTCTTTAGGGGCTTGTGATATCTGTACTAATGGGTGTATTTGTAATCAATATAGGATTTGGGATGTACAGGAGCAACTCAATGCATGGGAGGAAGTAGTGGTGATAACAACACGTGAGAAGGACAGAGTATACTCTGGGATAAAGTTAGGCGGAAAGCAGTTGAAGAGAGTGCAGAGCTTCACGTATCTGGGAAGTGTCATTGAAGAAAATAGGGGAAATGCCTGGGAATTAGATGAAAGAGGAAGGTGTGCTGATGGATTCTTCAAGAGTGTTAGAGGCCTGATATGGAGCAAGGATGTGCCACAGAAATGTAAAGGGATCCTGTACAAGACTTACTTTGTGCCGATCCTAACGTATGGATCAGAAACTTGGGTGATGAGGGAGAGAGATAAAAGCAGAATACAAGCAGTGGAAATGAAGTTTCTGAGGAGTCGTATAGGTGTAACCAGAATGGACAGAGTCAGAGAAATATTAAAGGAAGAACCCTTACAGGATAGGATTGAAAAATCAAGGCTACAGTGGTATGGACACGTGAAAAGAATGGCAGAAGAGAGAATACCACGGAAAATATTGGAAATGGAGTGGAAGAAAAAGAGACCAAGGGATAGGTGGATAAAGGGGGTGAAGAAAATTGTCGAGAGAAAAGGAGTTAATTGGACAACAGTGACAGAAGAGAAGTGGTAGATGGACAGAAAACGATGGAGAGGCTTGTGCTCCGAGCAGACCCAACCTACGGTTGGAAACTGCTCTAGTTGATGATGATGATAGGATTTGAGTAGGAAGCGACCGTGATCTCAGCATTTGCTTGGAGTAGAAGTGAGAAACCACAGAAAACCACTTCCAGGATGGCTGAGGTACGAATTGAACCACCTCTTCTCATCTCTGCCTCACGAGGCTGAGTGTACCCCATTTCAGCCCCCGGACCAGAATTAAATTTCTTGGCAGAGCCGGGGATCGAACCCGGGCCTCTCCGGTGACAGCCAAGAATGGTAGCCACTACGCAACGATTTAAATAAAGAAAAGAACATCCTGAATTTTTAAATAATTTATTTTGTGAGTTTCTGAATGGGTATATTTACAATGGAAAGATGATCTAATGAAACACTAAGTACCCTACACAAATGCATTCATTCCCTTTCCTTTTAAATTCAGGAGAAAATATTTCTCCATGATTCTGAAGCTTACTAGATGCTCTTCCGATCTGTCTGCAGAACATATTCTCTCCTTTCAAAGCTTGTATTCCAGCATCAATCTCAATTATTCTTTTCAACTTCCTTCAGATGATCTACAATCTCTTCTAGTTTCCTACGTCTATGTACAAGATGCTGAGGAGGTCGGGACTGTTCCGGCTGGGCATTTGCTGAGCATTCTGGGTACAGCTGAAATACACCAGGTTGGATTCCTCGCTGAGCTGCTGGAAATCCTGTCCCAGGTTGAAAAGAAGAATGTGGAATGCTAGGAATTTGTTCCAAAGGGGCATTTGACTGCAAGTACAATCTACAAAGAAAACATGTAATGATATTATTTATTAATAACAGAATATTCAAATGAGTTTTTTTTTTCCTTTCTATCTACTGTATTTGAAAAGTGTGTCATATTTACGGAACCAAATGTAGACTTAGGGAAACTGGGGAGTATTTTGACTTGCAAGTAAAATTCATCAAATTCATAAAGTCAAAGTGCTCGGGTGTGTATGGGATTTGTGTGATAACCTGTGTTATTGTGATGGCTGTACTAGTGTCTGTATTTGTAAATTGGGGATAGTAATGGGAACGAGGCAACCGTGGCCTTACGTTAGGAACCATCCTGGCATTTGCCTGGAATACAAGTGGGGAAACCATGGAAAACCTCTTCCATGGATTCGAACCGCCTCTTATCAGTTTTGCCTCACGAAGCTGGGTGTACCCCGTTCCAACTCTCACACGAGAATCCAAATTTCTTGGTAGAGCCGTCAATCGAACCCGACCTCTGGTGTGACAGCTAAGAACGCTAGCCACTACACCACGAGGTGGTTTAATCAGGAGCTTAATACAGAAACATGTGTAAATTAGAAAACATTTTACTATAAATGATAAAACTTTACTTTTTCTCATGGCAATTTTTGAATTTTGGTAATTACATGCGACAGGGTACCATTAATTTTACTGATTCTGAGGGGTAATTAATTAGGAATGGATCATTTTTACCTCCATTCTGACGTTGTTGAAACGCACTAAGTCCACACTTTTGACAAATCCTTTTTACGGCGATTTTGCGTCCTAGGAAGCAAGATGCACGTTTTGGTGTTGAATAGAACCATGTTCTGGCAGTGCTTGTGCTATTACCACAGCCGTCAAGTTAGTTATTTCCAGTTTAAAGGAACTTAGTCCAGCAGTTAGTGCGTTTCAACATAACAAAATAACAGTTATTACATTCATGTTACCTTTCTTTTCAGGCTTCCGGATACATCAGTTCATTTATAAATAAAGGAAATAAATTAAGAATGTGAATGATATTCCTCGCTCAAAGGTTTTGCTCGTTCCATGTTGAAATGGACCAAGTCCAGTTACGTATTTTGTCAATAAAAGTGTTAGTAACACACAGAAGAATGCTATTTTGGTTTTATTATGTGTGTATGTGCACTTTCCACATACAAAAAACTGTGTCTCATGTTTCAGTACAAGAGCGGAAAATCGGTTCTTTTGTGTTTATCTCAAAACTAAAAAAATTGGACTTGCTGCCTTTCAACAACAAGCTATTCAATTATAACTCTTAATATAATGGATGAGAGTGGACAACATGCAGTAATTTGACTAACCTTTGATGTGGATCCCAGAAGCCTTCATTACAATGATTAAATGTTGCACAGGTTTTATCAAGATTTCTATTCAGTGTTGGTGGAAAACCAGATTGCAACATTCTACCAGGAGCTCTTGCCTAAAAGCATAAAATAATAAACAAGGTCACATCTAGGGTATGTCTAAAACTAGCAAGGATTAGTATTTTGTTTTCTCTACAGGTACATGGTATAGGCTACCCTGGAAGAGGATCGGATCATGAACAAAGGTCAAACATGGCAAAAGGTAGCTAGGGAGAGACAATAAGACAGTACTAAAGCCCAGTGGCATAATTACGGGACGGGGGATTATTAGGGTTTTATTTTGAATAAAGCTAATTTTCGGATTGTTGACAAACGACTGGATTATGTACATTTATGCTTACTGCCAGAGTTGTGTCCAAATAGGTGATGGCTATTCAGAGTGGTTCGACACTAAGTAGGGTGTACAGCAAGGCAGCGCTCTATCACCGCTTTTATTCATTACTTTAATGGATGAAATAAGACCTCCGAGTTTAATGCTTTAGCATTTGAAGATGATGTTGTAATATGGGGTGAAAATGAGGCTGAAATACAACAGAAGCTGAATGTTTGGAATGTTATAATCAGGCTATTTGGTCTGAATATAGGCAAGTCCAAAACGGTAGTGATGCCCGTTAGTCGATAAAACATCTGTACTATAGGATGACCAGATAAAAAAGAATGTTGGGGGCAGGACTCACAGTAAGTTGCTGCTGTAGAGCTTCCCTCACTTGGCACTACGACTCTACCTTGCAGAAGCACAAAGTCCTACGACAAAGAAACCAGTAGGAGCGAGAAAGAGAGAGAGACACTTCCCCTACATGACGCACATGCGCAGAAGGAAGACTAGCAGTGGAGAGACACTGGAGCTGGAAACACTCTCCCCTAATTTGGTGTGCTTGTGCATTGGAACATTCTTTTCTACCTGGTCAGTCTATAACATCACTCTGAATGGTACAAAGTTAGAACAAGTAGCCTACATCAGTTCTGTTATCTTGGCAGTGTAGTGTCCACAGATAACCAACCATCTGCAGAAATCACTAGTAGAGTTCAACGTGGAGCACAATTTTATCATCTCGTGAGAGGGCTTCTTTGGGATAAGCAAGTTCCTTTAAGATCAAAACTAATACTCTACAAGAGCTTCTTTGTACCTGCTGCTACATATACTGTAGCTTGGAAACCTGTACCCAATCTAAGAGAAATACCAGCAAACTACTGGCAGTGGAGATGAAGTTTTTAAGAACCATGATTCAGAAGACAATGAGGGACAAAATGATAAGATACGCCATCTTGACCAAGTAGAACAATCTTTTAATGAGATCTGTATCGAAGCCAGGCTGAAATGGTTCGGTCATCTCAAAAGAATGGACACACAAAGAACAGCTAGAGTGTGGTTTGAGAAAGAACTGAAATGCAAGAGACCAAGAGGTCGACCGAGGAAGAGATGGATCGACCAGGTTAGAAATGATCTTGCAGGGAGAGGTCTGGATGTACACCAAAACATGGAGGAAACATTCTTGGAAAGAACTACAGTAAATGGAGAGCGCTCATTCACTGCATCCGGGAAACTGATGATGATGCATGGAGGGTGTTGTATGTGTAAGAAAATTTCTGCATCTATCTCAATGGTTGTATGATTCGTTATTACGTACACAGAAATAGATAAGATATCATCACCCTATCTTCTATTAGTAGATGAGTCAAGGTGCTCTGATCTTGTTCACTAAGCAAAAGCTGCCCTAGATCAGGTCTTGTTTGTTTGCTTCGGGCCGATAATCTAGATGTTAGGCCCGTTGAAACAACAATTATCATCATCATCATGTTTGTTTGCCGCATATTGAGTAGGCAGTGTTTTGCATTTACACTGATTTGTACTGAAATGTTAGAAGTCATTTTTCAGTGTTGCCTGCATAATTAACAATCAACATAATTGTTCTTCAGTCGGGCAAAACAAGAGTCCCCAGTAAATTGGGCAGAAATTAACATGAATTATTTATACAATTAACACACTTCTCTAACAAATGAGAATTATTCTGTTGACATTTTATTACGGTGTGACTAGAGATTGATATTGGGCACATCTCTACTTATAGTATAAAACTAAGTCTCCGATTATTGGATGTTCTGGGTAATATCGAGAAACACTGGATGGATTTTAATGTGGTTTTCACCATTCTGTAAAGGATTTATCAGGGAAGGTTTCTGTAGAAAATAATTTATTTATGACCAAAAGAAGCCGAGCAGTACGATTTCAGTGAAAAAGACGAAGAACACCTACCGTGTGGGTGATTACCAGCTGAAGAGTGTGGACAATTTCACATACCTGGGTAGTATAGTTTTCAAGGACAATCTAGCCACGAAAGAAATTACCAACAGGGTGCAGAAGAGTTCCATCCAACAAGTGCAGCCCCTCCTCTTGGATGACAAGATCCCAAAAATGCAAAATTAACTATGTTGAACAGTTACTTTGTACCAATCTTGACGTATGGTATCGAAACATGCTCCCTCACAAAGTGAGACTCATCAAGACTTCAAGCATCTCAGATGATATTGCCTCCAGAGAACCAAGATGGATAAGTTAAGATATGAAGAGGTAGGGAGGAAAGGTGGGATCAAGACATGTCTACTTGCCAGAGTCAGCTCATCACGACTTCAGTGGCTTGGACACGTGACGAGACCAGAATACAGCTAGAAAGAGAGGTGGATGTTAACGAAGGGTGGGAAGACCAAGAACTTGTTGGATGGACATGGTCAAGTCAGACTTTGCAACCAAGGGAAGGTCACTAGATTATGTCATGAAGAACAAGACGTACACGGACAGAGGAGAGGAAGAGGCTTGTCAACAGTGCCCGGGCAACTGGAACTGTACATGGATGACGATGATGCTTACTAATTCAAAATCATTTCTATTGACTCGTGTAAAATATATAGTGTTAGGCCTTCGCCTACCAAAACTGTAAAACTGTTCATTTCCGAGCTTCTTCACATTGAGAGGAGCAATTAAAACATATCAAATACTATAGAGATCGAACATGAAAACGTGTAGGTTTGCTTTCATTGGTTTTGTCTTATTTTGCCCCCTGCATAAAGCAAAATGCAGAAACAAACAAATGACCAAAAACACAAAGCAAAATTCAAAAACAAAAGCAAAAGCAAAACACAAAACAAAAAATGCAAATAAAATATGAAAAGCAAAAACAAAACAAACAAAAAGAAATCAAAACCCAAAACAAAAAAACATAACAAAAAAAGGGACATAACACCTAAAACAAAACCATAAAACGCTCTTCATAGCTTTTAGTTCCGATTTGACTCCGCTCATCCCCCTCCAGAAGAAGATCCTAGTTCCGCCACAGCTAGAGCCTCACATGTCGAGGCTCATCAAGAATCCATACAGATGAAGAAAGCAAATGTATAAGATGTAGCAACAACTAGGAAACATTGACTATAGATAAATGTTTATAATTCAATAACACTACCAATGCATCTCAGAAATTAAGTGTTGGCGAAGAAAGCCTTTCAAAATAAGAAGAATTTGCTGCTCAATGAGCACCTCAATTTGAAGATAAGGAAGTCATTTGTTTGGAGTGTGTTGACCCTTGGTTGTGAAACATGGACACATCTCTTTCCAGTGTTGAAATGTGGTTTTGGAGATGAATGACCCGAACAAGCTGGATGGAAATAAAGACACATGAGCTTGTTCCGAACCAAATTCAGGAGAATCTATGCCTGTTGAACACCATCAAGAAAAGGAAAGCAAAATTCATGGGACACATACTCAGACATGACACTCTCCTCCAGGTAATTTTTAGAAGGAAAAATTTTGGGAAAGAAACCAAGGCACAGTGGGACAGATTGCAAATCTAGCCAGACAAAAGTGATTTTTCACACTTCGGCAGAAATGGAAAGTATTACTTTAATATTATAAAGGGATAGTTATTTTATACACCCGTGGCCATGGTATACGAATATAGCCTTTTTCAGCGGTGAGACTAGCAGTCTAAGTTTGTTTACATAAGATAATTGGACGCGCGCGCAGTGTTAAATGAGGGTTCAGTTTGAGAACGTGTATTTTAGTGAGGAGAGTATTTACTTAAGTCTTTCAAGATGGAAAATGTTGCTACAGGTATGCTCTATCAATTAAGTGCCTGTTAATATAATTATTTTAGGTAGTTATTGTTCCAGATTAAAATAATTGGAATGATGTAATTACTGAATTTTATTTTTCATTTTGTGAATTGAGATAGGGTTTTAAAAAAAGCGGCACGAGACCGCACAATCATACTTATGTTAAAATGCATTATAAAGCTCACGGTTTATAGCAGTAATAAACTGCTGGTTACTTGTCACTTTAGATGGAGGCGCGCGACCACTTATCACGCGTAGGAAGTTATTTGATGTGTTGAACTCTAATGTTGTTGCCAGAGAAACTCTGTATTATTATGTGCAAACAGAACTTGGATTGAGAGGGTGTTCTGAGGAAGTGCTTAAATCATAAAAGAAAGATATTATGCATTTTAAGTGTGATTTGGACAAACGTTGGAAAATTTGTTCGCGAGTAAAACAGACATTTCTTGTACGGTAGAGTAATCTAACTGGTTAGGCAAAGAAATTACGTTTTCGAAAAGTGTTCCTGATACATTTTGGACAAATAAGTCAGGACCATCTACTGCGGGTATTGGAAGGGCTAAAAAATTATTTTATGATAGCAGTGACAGAACAAAAAGCAGGAAGATTAAACCTCTTGTCAGTGACTATACATAGCAAGAAATTGTGCTTGCTGCTCAAGTTACTTTAAGAAAATCTGGTAGGAGAGATGCAGCAGAATTGCTTAAAAAGGCAGAAGTCGCCAAGAAAAGCCACAAAAATTAAAATAGCCATGAGATCGCCTTCTGCAGCTCCAATACCTTTTAAATATGAAGAGACATTATCATTATTAATAAACAATGACCTAACAATAAAACAATACATACAAATGAGAAGGGAATTTAAACAGAAAAATTCAAATATTTTACCTTCTTACCAAATTATACGGCAGAAGTGCTATCCACCGAAAGAGGACATAACAATACCAGACACTTCGGCAACAATAAGACTGCAGTCTCTTGTTGATCATACAATTAAAAGACTTGTCCAGGATGTGCTGTTACAAACAATTTCCGGAAAATGTGCATGTAACATTCAAATGGGCATGTGTTGGTTCTAGTGGCCAGAGCCAATATAAACATAAATTTACTCCACTATAAGAAGAATCTGTACAATGTGATTGTGATCTCTTTGCTATGTCACTTGTTCCTCTTCAGATTTATTCAGTATGCCCTGAGGTCAATAAAAACAGAACAGTTCTTGGAAAAATCTTCTACAAGATTTTGCGGACCTATAAGATTGTTATTTGAGAAAGAAACAGTTGAACTAACAAAAATAGGTAAGGTCAATACAAGACCAAATTTAATTACTTACACTAACAAAAGTTACAATTAATGACAAAGAAGTCCATATAAATCAGGATATGAAGTTAACTATGGTAGATGGAAAAATCTGCAATTCTCTCACCGGCACTTCATCTCAAAAATGTTATACTTGTCATGCTGGCCCCAAGGAAATTAACAATACTGGTCTTTGAAAAACTATACTGGTTGAAAAAAATTATAGTTTTGGACTTTCTACTCTTCACTGTTGGATTAGATTTTTTGAATGCCTGCTACATATTCCATACAGATTAGACATAAAAAAAAGGCAAGTTAGGAAAACTCAAGAAAAAAATATGATGGCTGACAGAAATAAATCACTACTTCAGAGGTTCTGTATTGAAATGGGCTTGCTAGTAGATCAGCCAAGATCAGGAGGAAGTGGCACACCTATTGATGGCAATACAGCACGTCGATTTTTCCGACACCCCACTTTGTCGTAAAATATAACAGGTATAAACGAGGAACTTATTAGAAGATTTTCAGTAATTCTTCGTACAATATCATATCCATATCCAATTAACATAACTGATTTTGAGAAATATGGACAAGAAATAACCAACTTATACCTGAGACTTTACTCCGGATATTATATGCCTGTTACTGTACATAAAGTACTGATACATGGAGCCAAGATAATTGAATCGTGTATTATACCGATTGGACAGTTATCTGAAGAAGCACAAGAGTCTAGGAACAAAGATTTTAGAAGATACAGAGAAGCTCATGCAAGGAAATTTTCACCCAGAAGTAATCTACAGGATGTAGTCCATATGCTGCTTGTGTCTTCCGATCCAGTGATATCCCACAAAAACACATTTTCTAGACATGAAGAAAAATTACTGACAGAAGTTTTGGAGCTGCTGGAAGAACCAAAAGTACCCAGAAGCCAATGCATGCAACTAGCAATGCAGATGACAATTCATCACATGACAGCTCAGGAACATCAGATGAATATGACAGTTCAGCTCTGTCATGAACATCCTAAATTATGAGGTATGTAAAATTGGGTAATTGATTAGTAATTTTGTGTTGATAAAACACCATTTTCCTGCTTGCAGTACCTTTGTAGGTGTATTTTCATTTATTGCATAAAAGGATCACACACAGTAATACTTGCATACATTAATACATATAAAATTCATTCATAATTTTACCATTCCAACGCTCAAATCTAGTCTTTCATGTTCAGACAGAGTTATTCATGGGTTGGACCTAGAAGTTTCTCACGATTAATGATTTCCAGTGAAATTGTAATTTTGTCCTGCTAGAATTGCAATCTGTCCCACTGTGCAAGGGGACGATCAAGACAAACGTATACCAAGAACATTGTCAAGGAGATGTAATGTGCCTCGTATGCCAATATGAAGGGAACTGCTGAAGACCGTAAGAAATGGCTGCAACGACAAGGCTCTTAGCCTTTAGAAGCAGATGATGATCAACATTACTAATTGTGAACAATAATGTGGCACTTCCTAATACATTTGTTTTTATTTTTTCCCAACATTTTTGGTTCAAATTCACACGAAATATTTAAAAAAGAAAAAAAAAAAATCAAGTAAAAATCAAGTATCAAAATATACTGTTATGATTTTTTTTTTGGTCGTGTGACCTCCTGAAAAGCCGAGTGCAGGTCTTTCTAGTCGACGCCCGTGGGCGACCTGCACGTCGGGATGAGAGATGGAATGGATGAAGATGAAGGAAACTGGGCAAGGATGCTGGAGGAAGCGGCCGTGGCCTATCAGAAGGTACCGTCCCAGCATTTGCCTAGTGTTGAAAATGGTAAACCACGGAAAACCATCGTTAACAGACTGCCTCAGAGGTAATTTCCTCTGTTTGGAAAATTAATATAGAACGTTATTGTAATAACATGGCCACTGTAGCTGATCCTCTCAAAAAGAATGAAAATGTTTTGGGAGCAGAAGAGGAAGCTGAAAGCAAAATATGTATCTAATACTCCAAGGACTTAAATTCAAGTGCTCCAATTGGGGGTTAAATCTGTAGCATAAAACAAAGTCTCAGATTCTTGGATGTCACGGGTAATCTGGAGAACCACTGGATGGATTTTTATGTGGTTGTCACCATTCTGTGAGGGATTACTTGTGGAAGGTTTCTGTAGAAACTTATTCATTTATGACCAAAGGAAGCCGAGCAGTAACGATTTCAGTGAATCGAGTTGAAGAAAAACCTGCCCTCCATGTGCCTTTTGAGCTTACGCTGGGCAAACCGTTAAAAATATCTATATAGTATGAGTGTAAGAATTGTTCAGCATGAAAAGTTCTACATAAAAGTCCAGGAGAGCATATCTCTATCTTTAACACATAACCCATTTTTTAGCCTACTTTTCACATTTTGCAAAAATGAGGAAAAAGTAGACTTATGAGATCGGGCAAATGTGTGTCTGTCTGTCTGTCTGTCTGTCTGTCTGTCTGTCTGTCTGTCCTTCTGTCTGGCTGTGTGTGTGTCCCCCCCTATCAACTCCTAAACGGCTGCAGCAATCGAAACAAAATTTGGTAGGAGTAAAGATCTATACCTGAATATCTCACGACCATATTTGAAAATGATGTCAGTGCTACCAACTGCTAAAAAATCGCAATTGAAATTTGAGCTCCATGTTGGATATCTTGGAAGGTATGAATGAGAGCTATTTCAAAATTGGCACACGTATAGATAATATTTCAGTTTAATTTCCAGGAGGCCATACATGGCAAAGTTGCCAAAATGATTATAAGCCTCCTGATAGGTCCAATTTTTAAATGCATATAACTTCTACACTATCAAGCGGAATTCAACCAAATTTCGTATGTTGTATGTGTACATAACCAGATATGACTGAGCGTATTCTTAAGACCTACCAGGGCTGCCAACTGTTAATAAATGCTCCTAATTTATTTTATCCAAATACCAATATATCAGAAAGTATGCAAGCCGACAGCTTTAAACTATGCACACGTATAGTACCTGACATTCTATATTAATTTGGAGTAACTTATATACGTCAGTGCTACCAACATGATTCTAAGCCTGCTGACAGGTCCAACTTTAAATACATGTAACTTCCATACTATCATTTGGATTTCAACCAAATTTCGTATGTGCTATGTGTACCATAACAGATATGACTATGCGTATTCTAAGGAGCAACCAGGGCTGCCAACTGTTAATATGTGCTGTCCCTATTTTTGTTACCCTAATATAAATATATCAGAAAGTATGCAAGCCAATAGCTCAAAACTTTGCACACGTATAGTAACTGGCATTCTAGACGAATTTGGAGTAACTAATATACGTCAGTGCTGCCAACATGATTCTAAGCCTGCTGTTAGGTCCAATTTTAAAATGCATGTAACTTCTATACTAACTAATGGATTTCATTCAAAATTGGCACAACAATAGATCATATTATTTCAGATTATTTCTGACCAATACATGCATGACATTGTTGCCAACATGATTTTACACGCGCTGTTAGATCCAATGTTTAACTGCATGTAACGTCCATGCTATCCAGTGGACTTCAACCAAATTTTGTATTTAGTACCGTAAGAGACGGAACTAAGAATATATTCAGTCATCAGGGCTGCCAACTGTAGTGCTCTATTAGGATACATTATGCCAGGTATACAGTATTTCGAACTAATTGGAAATTTCGATATTAGCAACTTAATTTCGTCATTATTCTAGATAGGTTCATATTCTGTAGAATAATCATTGGCATGAAAAGTAGGCTGTATAGTTCTTAACGGAACTTCTTGTTTTTAATGTTTTCATTTCTTCCAATAATCTCCATTCAGTGGGAGTTTAAATTCTAGCTTTGGAGCGAGCCTATCACCCCAGCAGGGGCAGATGACTTCATAGTTCCGCCCCATAAAACAACAATAACTAACTATCACCCCAGCTTCGGCCAGCATCAAACTGTCGAGTCGTGTCGAGTTAAGACTTCAGAGAAGAGTATTTGCGTCTGTGCGCCCTTTGAGCCTATGCTGGGCAAAGTTTGTAAATAAATAAAGGATGCTTATTTTTATCTGCTGCTTGTTTACCATTTGAAATTTAAATGCTTTACAGTCGGTCGACATGATTGTACCCAAAACGTAATGTACGTTTTTCCTCAACCTGAAAGAATTCATCATCATCATCATCATCATCATCATCTTGTACAGTTTCCAGCCCCAGGCTGGGTCTGTTTGGAATATAAGCCTCGCCACTTAGTCCTTTCTTCCCACCACCTCTCCGCTGTCACTCTGGTCCAGTCCTCGCCTCTCTTCTTGACACATTCCTCCACCCCTTTCAGCCATCAATCTCTTGGTCTTCCCCTTGGTCGTTTCTTCTGCATCTGCATCTCATGTATCCTCTTGGGAATCTTCTTCTCATCCATTCTCTTTAAGTGTCCATACCACCTCAGTCTTGATGTCTCAATCCTACCTTGCAAGGGCTCCTCTTTCACCATTTCCCTGACCTTTTCATTCCTCACCCTGTCTCTTCTTGTTACTCCGATCCTACTTCGCAGGAACTTCATTTCACCTGCCTGTATTCTGCTTATGTCTCTTCTCTTCATTGTCCATGTTTCTGAAGCATAGGTCAGTATCGGGATATAGTAGCTTCTGTATAACACTTCCTTGCTTTTTTGTGGGACATCTTTATTCCACATTAAGCTCCTAATGCTTCTCAGAAATGCTTCTGCCTGTCTGCCACATTCCGTAATCTCTTTGTCATTTCTCCCATTTTCCTCCACTAGACTTCCCAAGTACTTGAGACTTTCCACCTTCTTCAGCTGTCCACCTCCAAGTGTTATCCCACTCATTGGTCTGTCCTTTTTCCTGGCCGTTAACAGGATCTCACATTTACTGATGTTGAACTTCCATCCGTACTCTCCCACTGTTTCTTCCCAAGCCTTCAGTTGCTCCTGAATTTCCTCCTCCTTGTTTCCCCAGACCATGAGATCATCTGCAAACACCATTGCTTTCATCTTATCTTCTCCTATCTTTCCTGCTATCCGTGTCATTACCTCGTCCATAACCACAATAAAGAGAAGGGGTGACAGCGCACTACCCTGTTTCAGGCCACTCATTTGTCTGAACCAGTCTGTTCTTTCCCCTCCAACTTTCACACAACTCACACTTCCACAAAACATCTCCTTCACTCTGCCTACAGTCCCTTTTTCCACTCCCATGTTTTCCATTGCTTTCCAAACCTTCTCCCTACACACACTATCATAGGCCTTTTCGATTTCCAGGAAGAATTACATGAGATTAATTAATGAGATTGGGGTAGTGTGGCTGCCTCTCACCTGGAAATTGCGGGTTTGATTCTCGACTCTCTCAGGGATTTTAGAAACTGACGTGGGGATTAGAATGGGGTGCAGCGACCTGGTCTAGAAAACCAAGATTAACGGTTGAGGGGACCTGACGTGCCACCCCACAATCTGAAGGTCAAATGGCTGAACACCAGTCGTTTGGTAGGCCAAGGCCCTTCATGGGCTGTGGTGCCACTGATTCTTTTTGTACTTCTTAATAAACACTTTTTTTATCGACTTTAAAAAGCTTATGACAGTATCCATCGTGAGCCATTATTAAAAGTCCTTGGAGAATTTGGTCTACATCGAAAACTCATCAACCCCCTTAGAATTATCCTTGAGAATACTAAATGAAAATTCAAATTTAGAGGTATAATAATAATATAATATCGTATGGCCTCGGGTGCCTGGTGCAAGCTTTGTTAATTGACACCCAGAGGGTAGCTTGCATGTCAAATTTCGTTGTTTCTTTGGACGCTATGAAAGTCAAGGAGGTTAGATATATAAACTCCTTGACACTACAGCACTTTCAAGTAGAGAATGGAGGAACTTTGTGTTGGCGGAAAATCCCGAGATTAATTTTGCCATTGAACACGGCCTACTGAATTCAAATGGGTTCTTTAACAGGCCAACAACGTATGACATGAGTGTCGTGATATTTGTCGCCTTTCAAAAATCACTTACCATGGCCAGGAGCGAACCTGCAATCTTGGGGTTGGTAGTCCGACACTATAACCATTCACCCACCATGGCAAGCAAATTTAGAGGTGAATTGTCAGAACCATTTGAAATTCGAACTGGACTCCACCCCTTATTGTTTAATTGTGCATTGGAGAAAGTCATGCAAGAATGGAATGATCAGTGTCTTCCAACCATTAAGATTGGCACAAATATTAAACTTAATTGCCTAGCATTCACAGACGATCTTGTACTGCTAGCAAATACTGTGGAAGAGGGTAAATTTCAAATTGAACTACTCAAAAAAATTGCATGCAAAATTGGTCTACAAATCTTGTATGAAAAGACTGAAATGATGCCAAACTTCAGAATTGACACACCAAATAAGTTCAAATACAGTGGAACTTGGCTAATTCGAACTTCTATAATTCGAAATCTTCTTTAATTCGAATTTTTCTCTTGGTCCCTAGCATTTCATGTACAATCAATGCTAAAAAATCGTGGTTAATTCGAATTATGTTTTGGATAATTCGAAGTTTTTACGTGTAAAAAGCCGACCGGACGAAAATGTCTCAGTTTGTGATTAGCTGACCGACGCAGAAATCATCGCCGATGTACTGAACTCCAAAAAACAAGATGGTGACGACGCATCTGACGATGAACTCGTGAAGGAAGTTCCCGAAAAAACTGTCCCGTGTGCAGCCCAAGCAACAAACCACATCATAGAATTTAGGCGTTATTTTTTAAGTAGAAATGACGTAAGTGAATCTGTTTTCCGTTCATTACATTTGTTAGATTCTTTTGTGAAGGCCGAGAGACTTATTTGTAGAAAACAGGTGAAAATCTCAACCTTTTTTGAAAAACAGTAGATTTCTCTAATACTTAACTAGATTGTTGGATTACTACTGTCGTTAAATAGGTGAATAGTACATTTTTTTATCATTTGAAACTTTTGATGTTATTCACGATACAGTCATTATACAGTACCGTTGTCTGTTAATCTGCTTTGTTGAACGTAAATCATTATGTAAACGTAATACAATATATTTTCTCTACCCTTTTCAAAGAACTTTCTTAATTCGAATTTTTGGATAATTCGAATATTTTTACTGGTCCCTTGAGGTTCGAATTATCCAAGTTCCACTGTATTTTGGAATTCAAACTCAACTCAAACGAGAAACCATCGATAGACAGTCGAACATCCAAACTGAAACAAGCACAACGAATCACCTGGCCAACCTACAAATAAAAATCTCTCTCAATGAATTCCAAATTTAGGCATTACAATTCCGTTGTTAAACCCGAGGCGACGTATGGTAGTGAAACACTCTTCAAGTTGAACATCAAATCAACAACTGACAAACTGCAGAAAGCAGACAGAAGAATCATCAGAACCATTATTAACAAAAAACATCAAGTAAATGGCCAATGGAGATTACTGCCGAATGAAATGGCATATCGAGAGAGTGAATCAATAATAGATACAATGCGGAAAAGGAGAATCTCTTTTTTCTGCCATATCTCACACCTACCAGAAACCAGACTAATAAAGCAGCTCTTTAGTTACTTCTGGAAGAGTAAAACAAAGAACAACTGGTTCAAAGAAATCCAGCATGACTTAGATGAATTAAATTTAATGATGCTCCAAATTAAAAATAGAGAAGAGAAGAATATTTTAAGGAATAAATACTTACGATTCACATTAACAACATTTGAACGCATAAACTACACATCTCAGATGAACAAAGGGCAGCCAGGTCAGGTAGAATGAAGAAGCTGAAGCTGAATCGCTAATCTCCAAATACCGTGGTTAGACTAAATTGTATTTGTATTGATTTAAGTGCTCCAATGAGGGCATAAAATATGGGGGCGGAACACTTTTATTGCTAACAGCAGGTTTTTACAGCCTGCTGCATTACACCCCAACAAGATTATTACAGAAAGCTTTCCAGTCGGTCAAGACAAATTATGCCCTATTACATTAGGTGGGAAAACAAGTATTTATACTCTCTAACTTGAAAATAATATTACACGAGATATTTATCACAATATATCACGCTTTGATATGGTATACAACAATGAGAGAGGGGGTGCTTAATTGGATGACATATTTCGATCGTCAAGATCCTGTTCACTTAGGCTTAGTTATACAATGTTTATGTATTACACATTCACAAATATATACGCCTATATACACAATATTTAGATTACAAATGGTTGTAAAAACTGTTGTTGTTTCTTAAGGCTAGTCCTGATTCCAATCCATCAGCTTTCTTGGGTTCCAATAGAGTCATGTGAGGTTTCCAGAAGTTCTAACAGTCACATCAAGTTTGTTGCAATGTAGCAGGTGCCCCTTATCCACTTCACTTCCAGGTTCGTGACAAAGTGGGCATTTTTCAGATCTCAGGATGTCAATTCGTTTCAGATGAGCTGCAAGGCAGTCATGGCCAGTGTTAAGTCTGAAGAAGGCTACAGCTTCTCTTCTAGTGGTAATTTATGTTGATCCCATTTAGCATCAATGTCTTTCCATAATTTGGTTTCTGCTGTTTTCTTTGCCATTTCTTCATAGTCTACCTGTTTTTGATAGTATTTTTCAAGATCCTTGTTGCTGACATAAAATCAGTCTGACAGGTTGTTGTAGTGTGGTACCGTTTTTTGCTAATCTGTCTGCCTCTTCATTACCTGCTATTCCAACATGAGAAGGGATCCACTGAAATGAGATCTGTTTGTGGAGTCTTTGAAGGGTTTTTATCATACAAAAAATTTATTTCAGTTCTTTATTTTGAGGCTTATAATTTGACGAGACGGCTGTGTAACGTAATATGTGATCCACCTCGACAATGCTGTGATAAAGATGTTTAGTGAATATTTAAACGCACATGTTTCAGTTTGTCATAGATATCTTCTACAGTGTAATGGAATGATAAACTAACCTAACTATGCTAAATACAAATGGATACCCTCACAAATAATTTTGAATTTACAAAAATCTCGCAAATAGATTAAATGTCATATAATAGAAAGAAGTTGATAGTAAAATATGATGTTATGAATAATATGTATAAAAGTAAATAGTAGAATCTGCCTTTAATAGAAGATGTTGCTGCCAGATGAATAACGAGGAACACAGTGGCATAAGATGCCGCTTCTGGGTGGATAATTTGGTGAAAAACGTAAAAAAAACTTTAATGGTATATAGCCTTCTAATCTTCTAAGCCCCACTTGCCGGCTCACTCTTGCTGCATCAGCTGTTCATGGGGTAGCCTGTCACTATGTGCAGATCATTTCTTAACCCAACACCCAAGCCATGGCCGTCCAGGTGAATGGCGAGCAGCTGAGCCACTGCGCCATCACGCTCCCCAATCTAAATATTTTATATATACACTGCAGGCCAAAAGTTTCCGGACACCTGAAAATTCTGTATTTTATGCTTATATCTTATTGTGAAACTTTCCCTGCTTCACCAAAGTGATTTACTAGAGTTACAGAACACACAGGAACTTGTTCTGATCAGAAACAGCCATAAAATCTCATTGTTGGTGCCAATACTGTCCCATAAGGTGATCAGCCATCAGTTGCTAGGTAACACTCTTGTGTGTTGGCTGTGTTACATGTAACAAATAAACCCACATTTGAAGGTTTGAAGTCAATTGTTGTGTTAAAATCTTCGTGGGAACTAGTAAGAAGGTAATTATTCAATGTACTTTATAATGTTATATAGGTCTATCAGCATTAAATGGTACACTACAATTTTTTAAGCATACATTTCCATAAAATCCCATCAATAATTTATAATTATTCAGTTTTCCCCATTTTTATTGCAGAAATGTGACGAGGACGTACTCTAAATGTAGAAGAACGTTCCGCAGTGAATACTCTTCACAATGATGGCTATTCGATCCGCGATATAGCCAAAATATTGAAGTTTTCGCGATCCACTGTTCATGACACAATATCAAGATGGTTGAAAACTGGATCAAATCAGGACAAGAAACGAAGTGGAAGACCCAGGGTCACTACCAAGGCTGAGGACCAATCGGTAATATTGTCCAGCAAGAGAAACAGAAGGCTCACAGCAGGTGAACTTCAAGCAGAATTCAATAGGAGCCATGACAATGAAATTTCTGTCACCACCGTGAAGAGTTTTCTTAGGAAAGCCAAATTAATGGGCTAGATAGCGGTGAGGAAGCCGTTACTGAGGAAAGTCAACAGACAAAAAAGACTAAAATGGGCTATTGCACACAAAGAATGGACTCTTGAAGACCGGAAACGTGTGTTGTGGACAGATGAGTCCAAGTTTGAGGTATTCGGGCAAAGTTTGAGGTATTCGGGCCAAGACGTTGTCTGAATGTCCGGAGGAACGCAGCAGAAAAGATGCATCTCGACTGTATTACTCCTACAGTCAAGCATGGAGGGGGTTCTGTGATTGGGGATGCTTTTCTTGTGATGAAACTGGGGATATGTGCAGAATAAAGGGAATTCTAAGGAAAGAAGGCTATCACAACATTCTTTCCAGGAGTGCTGTGCCATCTGCAAGCGACTGATAGGACATGGGTTCACCTTGCAGCAAGATAATGACCTCAAACACACGTCAATACTCTGCTAAAATTATCTCAGGGTGAAACAGGAAGCAGGAGAACTCATAAACATGGAATGGCCACCTCAGTCCCCCGACCTAAACCCAACAGAGCTTCGGTGGTAAGAACTGGATCACAGGGTGCGAAGAGTATGTCCTACATCAGAGGAAGATCTTTGGAAGACTCTTCAGACTGCCTGGAATGATTTTCCTTCATCAGTTCAGCAAAAACTTGTTGAATGGATGCAAAAGATAGTAAAGAGTGTCCTCCGAGCATAGGGTGGATTTTTTGACGAAAAGAAATTGTGATGTGTATTTCATTTTTTTTTGTGCTTAAGAATATAATGTAGGTTCCTACAAACATGGTTCTGTATGTTAAGAATACGTATATTTTAAAATTATCTGGAAATTAGACTTCATTCCACCCCCATTCTTTAAAAAACGGGAAATTTTATGGTGTCCGGAAACTTTTGGCCGGCAGTGTATAGGCTATATATATATTTGTGCATGTGTAATACATAAACATCATACATTATCTAAGCCTAAGCAAGTATGATCTGATGATGATCGCTTGACTATCAAAACATGTCATCCAATAATTTCCCTCATCCCCATTTTTGTACATAAAAGCGTGCTATTTTGTGATAAATATCTTACTGTATATAATGTTTCTCTCAGATTAGGGTGTGTAAATACTTGCTTTCCCACCTATCTATTTGTGCACAATTCATCTTGACCAACTGGAAAGCTTCCTACAACAGAACGAGGCAACACTAGTAGCCCTACAAAAATAATTTTTTTCTTACAAACCAGACTTTCATTAAATCATACACAAGGAAGGAAGTTGGTCCAAGAGCAGTTTCAAGTGAATGAGGCTTGGCGCAACGAGTGGCCGACTTCAAATCCAGACAGATTAGGACTTATCTTGGATCCGGTTAAGGAAAAACCCGGACGCCGCTGAATCGTATAAGAACTCACGATAGATGTCAGTTCTGGAAACACAATTGCTGAGAATCCTTTCTGCAACTGTGCAGATGTGCCTCAGACTATCTGACACATTGCTATGGATTGCCCACTCCGAAGGTTCAATGGTACAATGAAGAAGATTCATCCGGCTAGTGATGAAGCTGTAGCAACACTGAAGCTACTTGCAGATCAAGGTCTCAATCTGTATACATTTACTTGTAAATACTGTATATGTAAATAATTGTATATTGCATCTTCATGGCATATGAAATATACAGGGTCATTGAGAAAGGTTGCAGCAATTTCAAACAATCATATCTCCCATTGTTAGTGAGATAAATTAATAAATCGACCTGAAAACTAATCAGGAGTTCATCGGGTTTTAGTTTTAGATGTCACTGTACTCCTCCCGTTATCTTCAGCTGATGCCAGAATGAGTGCGCGATAGGAAGCTGCCATGCCAGTCCTATTCAATGGCCTCCTAGAAGCCCGGACTTGACACCCCTAGACTTTCTTTTATGGGGATACGTAAAATCAATATATTCAGTGAACTATGCAGAGATGTGCAACATTTAAGACATCACATCACTGTTGTTGCTACAATCACGCCTGAGATGATCCAGCGCACTTGGGCCTATATAGACTATCGACTGGATGTTTGCGGAGCAACCAAGGGAGTGCACATAGAAACATTATCAGGTATGAGGGAAAAATCTTTTTGAGTTGAAAATTTAACAAAAAAATACTTATTTTAATATCTCAAATAGTTCCTGAGCTATGATGTTTTGCAATTGATGCAACCTTTTCCGATGACCTTGTATTAAAACAGGCAAACTGTACTGTATTGGCAAAGACTTACCCAGGATGCACGCCACATGGTGTTTGTGCCAGGATACTGTCGCAAGGCATGGTGGTAGTTCCTCCATATGCGGTCGGGTTTGATGATGTATGAACTGCTATAGTTGGGTGGCGTCTCCATGTTACATGGGACTGGAGTGGCTCTGTTGTGTGCTTGAGGTATATGGTCACCTTCAGTTGGCTGATATTCGAATGAAACTGCTCCGTATGCTCCTCGTTTGTTGCCAGAATGATTGCTGGACTGTGGTGTATAAGCGCTTGTAGAATCCATGGTGCACGAAATGGATGAAGACAGCAAAACATCAGGTGCATGAGGTTTGGGAATATGGTCAACATTTGTTGTGCTCTGCGTGTAATCTAAGGGAATAGATATGAATGATCCTCGTTTGGTTGCAAATGGCATGTTTTGAGATTGTTGGTGTACTAAGGCTTTATTTGCTTGCAGCATTCCTGGCGAACAGTATGGCGGCCACGTAGCAAATTGGCTGGGAGCCGGAAGTGGAACTGGGGTTGCTCGCTCGCCTGGGTTGCAGTGCTGTTGCGAGTATATGGACGGTAAATGTGCGGATTGCTTGGGCAGTGGTAGAGCACAAGAAAATGGTATCTGTACGAGGGATGAATGACAAGTATCAACATTCTGAACAGTCTCTTCACTGGTTGAGTTCTCGGACGTTAACCTGTTCTGCTCGAAAGTTTTTTTCATTGCATTTATATTTTGGAGATAGCACATATAGTCTGTCGAGATCTGATTTCGGTACACAGCACTGAGATCCTCTGGCTCAGAAACCAGGGGTGTAACTGTCTCTATAATGGTCTTGGAACTGTCTGTATCAAAACCTTGTACTTCAACGTTTTGTTCCGGTTGCTCTAAATTATCACTTGGCTGACAATCACTCGACAATAGTGGCACCGGTTCCTGAAGGTACGTGACTCGCAATTCATTGAGAGTATCTACATTCTCCTTTTCTGTAAAACTGTCAAGATCTCTTTTCACATTCAGATTCGCTGTTAATTGAGTTTCTGATTCTGATATTTTGACAGTTATTGGTTCAAAGCAGGGTTTCTTAAATGATTTACACTCATCTGTTTCATTATCACAATTTTCATCAAGAAATTCAATTTTATATTTCCTTTTTTCTGTATCCGTGATTTTATACTCATTGTATCTGTTGTCATCTTGTGTAAAAGTTTGAATTTGTCTGAAGTTGTCCTCATTATTATCACTAGTGTTTTGTTTCTGTGCCGGTAGAACAGCATCTCGATCAGAAATTTCCTGCTCTGTTATGTTTTCTACATTCTCCTTCACTGTATCATTTTTCACCTCAGTTGATATCCGATGTCTTTCATGAGAGGACGAAGCATCATCAATGAATGTCAGAGGTGTTCTAGGTTCAAGATGAATGTGGTTCACTTCCCGTTTATGAGATACACTTCTCTTTATTTTCTTGTGACAATGATTCTTTGATGGTTTTCCTGAAACAAAATCAAAATATGTTTATACAGAGTTCAACTCTCATTGAAACTTTAAAGCCAGACCAAAATGTAAATTGAGGTTCAGCAATCACCATGGCACTCACTCTTTTCACAAAGTGCTTAAACATACCTACAAGGCTGTTAGAGAACAATTAATTGTAGGCTTCCATATTTTTTAAATAAAAAGAAAAAGTGTTTTCAAATGTCAACAGTATGAAAGCTGATTTGAATGTTTGAAATATTTGAGGCACACAGTTCCAAAATCCACCTTATCCAGCTCATATGATTTAGCATCGTTATCAACAAGAAAATAGTTCCTAAACCCGCCTTATCCCTGAAAATGTAACATGAATTCAGGTGTCGTTTCCAAAACCTGCCTTATCCTAAGATGATGTTTACGAAATCCGCCTTATCAATATCTGTTGCACCGAAAGTGGAACGTATCTCAAAGAATATTCTTTGGAGAAGGCGTCAGCACGATATTTATGAAGTTCTATGTCCACTGTGTAAGTATGTATTCTTTGAAACTGGTGGCAATGCTGTTCCCATTTTTTTCGCGCTAGTTTTTTACACGCACATTACTTATTTTCTGGATAAACATTTCTTAATTTTTAACATATTTTATGTCTCTAAAGAACTCTCCTTATCCAATCTTAATTTGTTAACATCTTCCTTGTATGTCGACTTCTCAGGAATGTGTGGAGAGAGAAGAAAGTTCCTAAAGACTGGAAAAAGGGAATAATACTGCCAATATTCAAGAAAGGAGACAGGAAGGTGTGTGGCAACTACCGAGGAATCACCATAATCTCACGTGTTGCCAAAGTAATGGAAAGAATCATAGAAAAAAGAATTAGAGTAAAGGTAGAAAGCCAAATAGAGGAGGAGCAGTTTGGATTTAGAGGGGGCAGGTCAACAGTGGAACCCATTTTCATTCTGAGACAGAACATTGAAAAGAGTTGGGAATATGGGAAGGATATGGTAATGACTTTTATTGATCTAGAAAAGGCCAATGATAGCATCCCTAGAACAAAAGTTTGGGAAAGCTTAACAAATAGGGGGATAGGCAAGGAACTGAGCGACATGACAAAAGGAATGTGCATGGATTGCTACAGTAGTGTGAAGATTAGAGTCAGGACATCGGAATGGTTTAAAATAGACACTGGACTAAAGCAAGGAAGTGTGTTGTCACCATTATTGTTCTTAATGGTGATGGATGACATCATGAAGGCAGCAATGAAAGAGTAGGGCAAAGATGAAGGTAATATTGTGATCTAGGGCGAGGATGAGATGGAGGTACAAGAACAGTTAGACGTAATAAATGAAAAGATTGAGCAATGGGGATTGAAGATAAATGTGGAGAAGAGTAAAACAGTTGTGACGAGTTGAGCTAAGAAAGAAGGAAAAGGAGTAATCAAAGTCGGAGATAAGGAATTGGAAGTGGTGAAACACTTCAAATACTTGGGAAATGAACTGACTGAAGATGGAAGACTAGATTTGGAAATTAGCCGAAGAATACAACTCGGGAGTGTTTTCTACCAACAGGTACGGGGACTAGTATGGCACAAAGATATACCAATTAAGGCTAAAGAAGTTATGTACAAAGCATATTATGTTCCTATAATGACATATGCAACAGGAACTTGGACAATGACTAAGAGGGATGAGAGCAGAGTACAGGCAGCTGAAATGAGATTCCTGAGAAGTATGGTCCAGAAAACGAGGAGGGACAGAGTGAGAAATGAAGATATACGGAAAGAACTAGGAGTACAGAAACTAAATGACAAACTGGAGCAAAACAGATTGAGATGGTTTGGACATATCAAACGGTTGAATGAATGAAGTAAGGCTACCAAGACGAGCACTGGAACGACAGATGACAGGGAAGAGAGGACGAGAAAAACCAAGAATGCGTTGGATGGACTTGGTGAAGAATAGCATTAGAAAACGGAACCAGGATTGGAACACCGTGTCGGAAGGGGAATGATGGAACGACAGAACAAAGTGCAGAGGAACCATATTTGCCCCCACCCAGTGTCAACTGGAAGAGGGGAAATGAAGATGAATGAATGAATGAATCTTCCTTGTATATCATGAGTTGTCTGCAGATTGCAGGTACAGTATATCAATAAGGGCATCTATCTCGATACAATAAACATGAATAAATACATTAATTTTACTGAAGTTAAACAGGAAACGTTTTCCTCGTCTGCTGAAGAATTTGCCAAAATGGATAAGGTGGATTTTGGAACCGTGTGCCTCATTTCTTAAATCACAAGAATGTCTAAAGACTCTAAATATTTTTATAATAAGAGTTAATTTGTTAGGAGTAGTTTGTACATCTTTAAGTTTTTGGCAATAATATGACATTTCATTATGAATTTTAGTCTGAAGAAGGATGCACCATTTTGACAGAGGGACAAGCCTCAATTTTACGGTATATATTTATTTTATCCTCCCAGCTTGGCTTCACCCACGGACTCTGTGAGGGATCATTCCTCTAGCTTCACAATGACGGTGTCTGGGAGCTGAACACACTTTGTCAGCTGATACAACTGGGGATGGTGACAGCCGACCGCTAACATGGCTCTCATTAAGGAAGGGTCAGAGAAGGAGTTATGAAAGGATGTTGGCCGTGGATCTGTTGAAAGAAACCGCCCCAGCATTTGCCTGTTGGGAAGCTACGGTAATCCATTATCAGGACTGCCAAGGTAGGATTCAAACCTATGCTCTCCCGATACCAGCGAGGCACGTGATAGTGCGTTAGCACTCTTGGCCACCGCAGACGGTACCCAAATGTGATTATTGCATTATCAAGGGGACTGGATATGTAGCCTATTCGGAACACTTTCAATTTTTACATTTTGCAGGTTTTAAAGCCATGGTTTCTCAGTCCGCCGGTCCTTACTTCCAACTTGACGTTTTGGCGCCATCAAGTGGCGAGGAGAAGAATTACTTTAAACCAGCCAATCCTAGGCAGCAGCTTACATCGATAAGGCGTTGTTGCCACCAGTCTTTGTTTATATTTCCCACTTGGTGAATTTAGCACAGTGTTCACTTCTCTGTTTCGTCAGTCGTAGCTTCGTTCTTTAGAATATCTCCTAGTTAGTTGCATACTTGCTCTTTAGTAGTATAATAATAATATCGTATGGCCTCGGGTGCCGGGTGCAAGCTTTGTTATTTGACATCCAGAGGGTAGCTTGCATGTCGAATTTCGTTGTTCCGGGTTCAAACTCGGCCAAAGTCGTCAGACTTTTTAAGAGCGTTATAAATCCCTCAGTATGCCTTCCTTCGGAGGGGAAGTAAAGTCGGCGGTCCCATGTCATAGATTTATGGCATTTAAAAGAATCTTCCAGTAATTAAACTTATGTGAAGCTAAACTTGCAGGTTAGATTTCGTTCAAACGCTCTATCAAAGTTCCAACGTTCACCACTAGGTGTCAGTGACATCTGGTAGCGAAAGTTGGAACTACTTGAACTTGAACGGAACTTGTAGCTCACCCCATGGGTGTCCGCAAGAAGCAGCTACAGCCTCTGGCGAGCCGAACGTGTCCTCGGACACTCCCGGCATTAAAGCCATACGATAGATAAATAAATAAATAAATAATACAGTTTTGAATTCTAAATTCAAGGTCAAATTCTGCCGAATTGGTTAATAATAATAATAATAATAATAATAACCGGTACTACAAAATTATTTTAAATTTGGTCCTTTTGTAATAAAATGAAGATAGAAGCCAACCTGGCTTACACCGGTTTGAACTCGGATCATGTGAGGACTTGAAGATTGAACAGACCTATAAATTAAACTTATACCTGGTTATTATCATACCTAAGTGAAGGCCAACAAGAATATAACACAGGATAAGCAACTTACTGAAATCACTTTTAGGATCAACCTCCGTATATGCTCTAACAAGAAGAGATTTGATGCTCGTTGCTAATATGTCTCCATCCTCTAGATTCCCTGTTTGCAAGCTGCAACAAAGCTCCTAAAAACAAAAGAAAGAGAAAATATCATTTCAAGAATACATCAAATTAATGTTTTAACCGTAGCAATACAAGGAATCGTGCAGCGTGAGATTCCCAGTGGATGCATCAGGGTCACTTGTTGGAAAATAAGGGCTGCTACTAAAACATAAAGAAATTTTATTCCTGTTGGAATATTAGACGCCATTTTTTTAGTGTTGCCTAAGTACTCTATTGATAGAATTGCTTTTCAGTTGGTCAACACGAGTGTTGGTGGGGAGTAACAATATCTCCTAGTGCCTGAAATAAATACCGTACATGATTGATAGTACAGCTTTTTAATAGCTCAACACTGAAAAATGGCTTCAAAGCTGTCTATCTACAGTATATGTATATATCTATATATATAAAAATCAATGTTACGTGATAGTTTGTCTGTATGTCTGTGGGTATGTATCCTATGCGTTCATATACCATTCGTCCGATTGCGATGAAACTTGGGTGAGATGTTGAGTACACTCCAAGGAAGGTTTGTGACTTAGTAAATCCATTTTACAATAGGTAGCGCACGCGTAGATTCAACAAATGGGCGACGATGCGCGAAGCATTTCAACAAAGTCCCGTATGTGTTCAAATACCATTCGTCCAATAGCGATGAAACTTGGGTGAGATGTTGTGTACAGTTACGTGAAGGTTTCAAAATTAGTGAATACATTTCACAGTAGATAGCGCACAAGTAGATTCAACAAATGAGCGACGACACGCAAAGCGTTTCAACAAAGTCCCGTATGCATTCATATACCATTCGTCCGATAGCTATGAAACTTGCGTAAAATGTTGTGTACACTGCAGGGAAATTTTCTGGCTTAGTACATCCACTTTACAATAGGCAGCGCACGAGTAGATTCAACAAATGAGCTACGACGCGCGAAGCATTTCAACAAAGTCTCGTTTGCGTTCATATACCATTCGTCCGATAACGATGAAACTAGGCTGAGATTTTGTGTGCACTCCAGGGAAGGTTTCTAGCATAGTAAATCCCTTTAAAAATAGGTAGAGCACGAGTAGAATCAACAAATGAGCGACGACGCGCGAAGCGTTTCAACGAAGTCCCATATAATTTCATATACCATTCATCCGATAGCGATGAAACTTGGGTTAGATGTTGTTTACACTCCAGGGAAGGTTTCTGGCTTAGTACATACATTTTACAATAGGTAGCGCACCAGTAGATTCAACAAATGAGCGATGACACGCGAAGCGTTTCAACAAAGTCCCGTATAAAGTCATATACCATTCGTCTGATAGTGATAAATGTTTGGTGAATTGTTGTGTACACTCCAGGAAAGGTTTCTGGCTAAGTAAATCCATTTTACAATACGAAGCGCACGTTTATATTCAACAAATGAGTGACTACGCGCGAAGCGTTTCCACAACGTCCCGTATAAGGTCATATACCATTCATCCGATTGCGATGAAACTTGGGTGAGATGTTGTGTACACTCCAGGGAAGGTTTCTGGCTGAGTACATCCATTTTACAATAGGTAGCGCACGTTTAGATTCAACAAATGAGGGACGACGCGCGAAGCGTTTCAACAAAGTCCCGTATAAGGTCATATACCATTCTGCCGTTAGCGGTGAAACTTGGGTGAAATATGGTGGACACTCCAAGGAAGGTTTCTGGCTTAGTAAATACATTTCACAGTAGGTAGCACACGAGTAGATTCGACAAATGAACGACGACACGCGGAGCGTTTCAATACAGTCCCCTATGTCTTCATATCCCATTAGTCCGATAGCGATGAAACTTGGGTGAGATGTTGTGGACACTTACGTGACGGTTTCTAACTTAGTAAGTACATTTTACAGTAGGTAGCGCACGAGTAGATTCAACAAATGAGTGACGGAGCGCGAATCGTTTAAACAAAATCAGGTATGCGTTCATATACTATTCATCCGATTGCGATGAAATATTGATCAGATATTGTGTACCCGCCAGGGAAGGGGACTTAGTAAATCCATTTCACAATAAGTAGCGCAAGAGTAGATGCAACAAATGGGTGACGACGCGCGAAGCGTTTCAACAAAATCCCCTATTGCGTTCATATAACATTCTTCGATTGCGATGAAACCTTGATGAGTTATTTTGTACACGCCAGGGAAGGGCTTCGACTTAGTAATACATTTCTCAATAGGTAGCGCACGAGTAGATTCAACAAATGAGTGACAGCGCACGAATCGTTTAAACAAAACCCCGTATACGTTCATATGCCATTCATCCGATTGCGATGAATCATTGATGAGTTATTGTGTACACGCCAGGGAAGGGTTTCGACTTAGTAAATCCAATTCTCATTAGGTAGCGTACGAGTAGATTCAACAAATGAGTGACAGCGCACGAATCGTTCAAACAAAATCCCGTATACGTTCATATGCCATTCATCCGATTGCGATGAAACTTTTGAAAGTTGTTGTGCACGCTCCCACGAAAGGTTCTAAATTAGAAAATCCATTTTACGATAGCTTAGAGGCAGTTAACGGAAATTGAAAAACATGTTGTGTATCCAAAAGCACTTCAAGAAACAGAATTTCAACGCCAACACTTTCTTTGATTGGCATTGCAACGCATGCCGGGTACAGCTTGTTCTATATGAAAATTAAATGTTACAGGATAGTCTGTCTGTATGTCCCCTATGCGTTCATATACCATCCATCCGATTGTGATGAAATTTCGGTGAGTTGTTGTGTGCTCATCAGGGAAGGTTTCTGGATACAAATTATTTATGTAACAGAAAAGGGTTAGGGACTTAACAGGACGCCTTTTTTCATGTGTAACATCTTTCTGCTCGGTTGCTGGATAGTTTTGTGGGAGTGATTTTGAAAATTGGGGACGGAAGTGGATCGGAACGATCGAGCTTGCAGTGGTGGATCCAACGGAAGTATGCACTGCCCACTCGATCGATCAAACGGAAGTGTACTAGCTGGCAGTGGTGGACAACGGAAGTACGCACTGCCCGCTCGATCGATCAAACGGAGGTTTACTGGTTGGCAGTGGTGGACAACGGAAGTATGCACTGCCCGCTCGATCGATCAAACGGAAGTGTACTAGCTGGCAGTGGTGGACAACGGAAGTATGCACTGCCCGCTCGATCAATCGGACGGAAGTGTACTAGCTGGCAGTGGTGGAAAACGGAAGTATGCACTGCCCGCTCGATCGATCGATCCAGCTACCAGATTATCATTTTAAATGATATTTATCATATCAATATGACTCATTTTAACAGAATCCATATGAAATTACGTGTTGGTCTGTGAATGAAGAGGACCTGTTTATAAGGAATTCAAGGTTATGAGCGGTGTCGCGTCTATTATTCTAGTTGATCCATATCGTATTCTTTAATTAGGCTAGTGCTGGTGGAAGCTTCAAATCATCTAATAAAATGAGTTCCGTATTATAAACTACAATATCTGTAAAACACTCCCTTTTACAATAACAATTGAAAATGTGTGTATTGGAAACTAGGCAGTGTGTGCTCTGTAGCACGAGAATGTTATGGCAATACAGTAGGCAGTGCATTTAGCAGGCAGTGGTTTGACGAGCACGGTGGCAAATGTTTCACCGACTTTCATTTGTCATTGAGCAGTTTATGAAGCTTCACGCTCAAGGTTGAACATCACATGGGGTAGGACAAAGACGGCAAATGACATTTAAGTAAGCGGTATTATTGTCAAGCTGTGGTTGAGTAGGCTAGTCAAATACTAAATGCATAACAGAATGTTGTTATATGAGTGGAATAAAAGCTGAGACTAGGTCATTTCATGATTGTAGGAAGGCATGTTTTGATTGTTTACGACGAATTGTATGAGAGTCTTGAGAATAATGAATGATATAGTTACTGAGGAGTGTGCTCACAGTATTTGAGTGTACTGTCGACGTTGTGTGTCACTTTGTTATTATGAATTATTAATGTAAAAGGAAGGAAGGAAGCTTGTAGTTTTGCGTGTCCGTTAATCTCTTGATCATGGTCCACGGTACCTCCCTTTTACGTGGAATGCAAACCACAGGACATGCCATTTCAATTCGAAAATCTCACATGTATTGACCAGGAATCAAACCCGGTCTACCTTGGTGAGAGACTAACAGCTTGACCGCTGTGCCACAAATGTGACAGTAGCATATCTCCAATTCAATCTATACATTCATCATAGTACCAGTCTGAAAATGGAGTGTAAATTAACATTTTAAGAATGTCCAAGCTGTGTAGTATACGAGTAGGATAACATGTCAGATGTTACACATCATATGCGACTACTGTAAGGCTCGTATCTTTTTTTTCTTTCTATGAATATACTGTCTGCTTGCTCCACTATAGTCATAGTACTACATGCTCTTAACTAATTTCATACAATTGTGTAAATGATAATATACGGTACAGTTTTTCCAACAAATTATTTGCCGATGGTTGATGATCTTGATTTTGTTTCATTGCTGTAAAGTCCAAAGAGTTCACGAAGTTTGAAAATGGTTTAAGAAATTTTCTGATTAAAAAAAACTTATGAATCGGCCAGTATCCTTCTAAGGAAACACTGTTTAATACATTTTTCTCTCGCTATTCACTTCACTACACTGAAATATTATATGGTCCACTGTTTGGGGTCCTTCATTACAAGAACATTCGGGGCTGATTACAATTTTAAGTCTGTGCAGATGGGAGTTGGTATTACCAAGTCCTGATATTAATGTTGTTAAATGTAGCATGACGGTAATTGTGCTTGTCAATCTGCTTTCTACTGTTGGGAAGAATTCCTTTGTGATAGTTCCTTTTGAAGATTCTTCCCATTTCTGCTGCCATTCATCAGTAGAGTTCAGTTTTTAATGTTGAGAGAGGTAGCCTACAGTAATTTGTCATAACAGATTTGATTTAATGTTGTTGCTTCCTTTGTTAGTTCATCTGCCAACTCGTTGCCTTGTAAACCTATATGTGCTTTAATCCACTTAAACTGTATATTCCAATTATTTGTGATTTATTCATTTGTCATATGATGGTAGAGGGAATAGATAAACAATTAT
This sequence comes from Meconema thalassinum, assembly GCA_946902985.2. NCBI lineage: Eukaryota > Metazoa > Arthropoda > Insecta > Orthoptera > Tettigoniidae > Meconema > Meconema thalassinum. The sequence goes on from OX336392.1 coordinate 18,418,235, forward strand.
TTACGAATATATACAATGATATACATTAAGATACACTTGATCTCAAGTTTGAAAAACTAGAGTCCAAAATTGAACTGTTGAATCCAGTCAATGGCTTCTTGGGACAGCTTGTGTAAATCGTGCAATGTTTCATTGAATGCTGTGAGGGGACATGCTAAGACTACGTGATCCATAGTCTGCTGTTCTTCGCCACAGTCACATGCAGGAGAGGACTTCCAACACCATTGGTTCAGGATCGCTGCACACCTTCCTTGGCCCGTTCTTATCTGATTCAGTGCGCACCATTGGCGCTGAGGTAGATGAAATCCTGCAGGCTGAACCCAAGGAGTTTCGATTAACTGATGGTGTGTCAAGGACGTTTGTTCCTGCCATTTGGTATTCCAGGCATCTAGGATGTTGAAGTTGTCATCCTGCAGGCTGGTTGCTGTTCTCCATGATGGTTGCCTGGACTTCAGTTGCTGTGCTGAAGTTACTGGGAACACGGAGTGTAATGGCAGCAATGGATTGTTTTGGATTTTCTTCCATGTGTTCCTCAATGACTGGAGTTTTCTAAGGGGAGGAGGTGGAATATTACTTAGTACTGGTAGCCAGTGAGTGTTGGTGGATCGCAGACATCCAGTAATGATGCGCATTGCTTGGTTCAGTGGTGTGTCAACAATTTTGGCATAGGCACTATTAAGTCATGTAGAGCAGCAATATTCTGCGACTGAGTACGTGAGAGCCAGAGCTATGGATCGGAGAACTGTTGCGTTGGCGCCCCAGGAGGTCCCTGTCAGTTTCTGGAGTATATTGTTCCGGGTTTTGATTTTAGCTGCTGTGCTCTTCAAATGTGTTTTAAATGTCATTGACCTGTCTAAGATCATCCCTAGGTATTTTGGATTGCTACAATATTGGATAATCTGTCCTCTGAATGTGATTAACATTGCTGTATTTTTCATTATTATCTCAATTAAGTGATTGTGATTTTTGCTATCCGCTAGGGAGTCAATAGTTAGTTTACTACCTGTGTGTACAGTGGCTCTTTCTTCTACATTGTCCTCAATACCACAGTAACCGAACTGCACAATCTGTATACTTATGACACTGCAATGCCAGGTGCTTGCTGATTCATTGCGAGATGACATGAGGAGACTGTGTTATCTGGTATCGCTGTCTATTCCAATACAGTTCACGCCACGGTTTTTGGCCGGGGATTCATTATTATTATCATCTTCCTTTCTGTCTTTGATGGGCATTGCAATGCATGCTGGGAATAGCTAGTATTCTATAATAATACATGAATTATTTATACATTTATACACTTAATAAAACACTTCTCACACAAATGAGGGTTTAATTGGATGACTAGTTTCATTTATTTCACAATGCTCACATTCATAACGGATCCGTCTTTTGTTATAGTTTAAAACATTGATAAATATGTGGTAATACAAGCACTCATTAAAAGTATTGACTAGACGGAAACTTTGTTTAATAATAATGACGAACTGACTAGTTTCACTTGTCAAGTAAACAGATCACTTATTTAATATTGGCAGATATGTATATGACACTTGACAGGTGGGTGTGTAAAATGCATTATGTCACAAGTTTTAAAGTTCGATTTGAAACCCAAAATCAAGTTGTGGAATATAAGTACTGTAATTTGAATTATGTCTTCAGGAGCCTAATACTGTTCACAACAATGGGGTAACTCGTCATAATAAATTCCATGCAAATTCACGTAGTTACGGAGTCAAGCAACACGAGGTGTCTCATAAATTATGACTTAACACACTTTGCACACCCACATCTCGCCTATAGGCTAACATAAAGCTGAATGTTGGTTTGTCTGTTATTTATTCAAATCCACACCGTTTCACCGATCTGAACCAGATTTTACCTAGTTATCCTTTGGAATCCTGCGTGTAACACTGTCCACTTGAAATTTCAAACATACCTCTCCATTCCCTGCATTTAGGCCCTTTGACACTAATCTACACCGTTTCACCGATCGGAACCAAATTTTATGTACTTACCCTTTGAAATCCGATGAGTAACACTGTCCACTTGAAATTTCAGACAGCCCTCTCCATTCCCTGCATTTAGGCCCTTTGACACTAATCTACACCGTTTCACCGAATTGAACCAAATGTTACGTACTTACCTTTCGAAACCTAGCAGATAACACTGTGTACCTGAAATTCGGACATCCCTGTCCATTTCCTACATTTAGGCCGTTTGGCACATAGACGAAGGATCGAATTTGTAGTAGAAGGACCAATCTAGGCTAATTTTAAGCCTCGCAAAACAAGAAACAAAACTCGGGTCGTAAACTTTAGTTTAGTTTGGTGAAATGGTGCAGATTTGTATAAATAACAGAAAAATGGACCTGAAAACCACGTTTTGAAGCCATAGAACCATTCGTGTCGGAAGTAGTATAACTGCAAGAATATTTAAAAAAATCTTTTCTGCTCTGGAAGACATAATGCTTTTTAACTAAGCTCATAACATACACTGTGAATAGCTCCTGTCAGCAAAGCAATAGGTACCGCAACAAGGCCTGTCACTGGCCAACAAACAGAACAGCTGTGAAATGACGATTGACAATGGACTACGTGACCTTCCAGTTGGCGGGAATATAGTTTAATAAACACACAGTGATACACTATGTTAGCTGCCAGAATAGGATTGACATTTGGCCGGAAATTCCACGTCAGTCATCACCCCTCTGCCCCTTGACCAATCCATGTTCGCATAGTTGATGTCATAATTATCTGCATTGCAATATTAAAGCCCACGTGCTTCAGTGCCTGGACAGCTGTATCTCTGGCTTGTACAGTTTGGCAACCTCGTTCTCAGACCACATGGTGAGACGAGAACTGTCAATCCTATTCTGGCAGCTAACAGAGTATATTGAGTAATGCTTGGTGTAAGAATTCATTAATCATATTGTTGAGCAGCTTCACGAGGAGCGCGAATGAGTAATGTGCTTAGTCACTACCAAACTGACATAACGCTCTCTGCACGCACAGAATGAAGTGTTGAATAGTGTTCAGTGTGGTAAGTCATGACGGGATGGACATAACGCACTTTGCACACCCGAAGTCTGGCCGAAGTCAATATAACACGTAATACACAACTTCGTAACCGTCCACAACATGACATACATACATGATTTATTTGCAAATGTGAACACTGTCCATGGTGGCAAATGTGGACACTGTCCATGGTGGCAAATCACAATAAATAATCACAAAACAATTCACAACCACAAAAATTTTAGAAAATTAGGACTAATTAGAAAATAAGTATTAGTTGCTAAAAGATGAAACCGGTAATCATAAAAATAATTATTCTAATAATGGTAATAAACATAAAATACTAAACATTTACACTTTCTTTCATGCTTTAACTTATGCACCGTTCATCTCTGCCTCTTGATCTGGTGCTTTTTCACCAACTCCTTGAATTTACCAACATCAGAAGGCAAAGGGCTGAAAATGCCCCCTGGCAAACTGTTCCATTCTATTTCCCCCCTCCCAATGAAAGAATATTTGTCCCAGTTACATTTCCACTGACTTAATTTTAATTTACAACAATGACTATATCTGCCCATATATGAACCTACTGTACCTTTCCCAATCTCTCATGAATGTCTTCCCAAGCAATTTCCCCCTTGTAAGCTAAGAAAATACCCCCTAGTCTTGCTCTTGAACGTCTATCAGCCAGACTTTCCCATCCCAAATCCTGTATCATCCTACTCACACTACTCGTCGATCTGTGGTCCTCCATTACATACCTGGCGGCCTTCCTTTGCACTCCTTCCAATTCCTTTATTAAATACATTTGGTATGGATCCCACACTCCCCCAGCATATTCCAGCAGAGGACGGACTAGGGACATGTATGCCCTTTCCCTAATCTCTCTGCCAGCCCCTTTAAACACTCGCATAACCATATGTAGTGACTTGTATGCTTTCTTTACTAATTTCCCTATGTGCTTACCCCAGTGAAAATTCCCACCCCCCACAGTTACACCTAAATACCTACATTCATCCCCAAATACAACTTTATTTTCCCCCACTGAATATTCAAAAACAATATGATTCCTTTTGTTAACAAATCTCACTGCCTGACATTTCTTTGAATTTATCATCATATCACTTTTATCCGCCCAGCTTTGTATGTCTGTCAAGTCCCTCTGCAATATGCCGCAGTCATCCGGGTGATTTATCCTCCTGTATACTACTATATCATCAGCAAATAATCTTATCTGGGATGATATTTTAACTCCTATGTCGTTTATGTAAATGAGAAATATTAAAGGACCCAATTTACTCCCCTGAGGTACCCCCTCCCCACCCTAGACTGTTCTGACACTGACCCACCAACCCTTACCCTCTGACTTCTCCGCTCCAAAAACGATCTCACCCATTGTACTACTCTCCTGTCCAATCCTATAGCCTCCATTTTCCTTAACAGAACACCATGATTGACCCTATCAAAAGCCTTTGATAGGTCAACTGCAATGCAGTCAACTTGACCTCTGTTATCCAAGGCCTCACTGATATCCTGCTGAAAGACTGCTAGCTGCGATTCACACGAAAATCCCTCTCTGAAACCATGCTGTTTATTTCCCAACCACCTACTACTCCCTAAGCATTCCCTTATGTATTCATTCATAATTCCCTCAAAAATTTTGCATATACAGTAATACATGTTAGACTGACAGGTCTGTAGCTATCACTATGCCCTCTTTCCCCACTCCCTTTATATACCGGAACTACCAACGCCTGTTTCCAGTCCTCAGGCACTAGCCCATTATTTAGACAAAAGTCAAACAGAAATCTTAAATAAGGCACAATGTTCCATCCCATAACCTTTAACAATTCCCCATTTATCCCATCTACCCCGGCTGATTTTCTTGACGCTAATCCCCGTATTGCATTATAGATATCCTTATTTACATAAATTAATTTCTTACCCTCCTCAATACCCTGCTCTCTTCCCTGATCCACATTTCCCTCCCCTTACCATATACCTTATTAAATGCCTCAGCCTTCTCCCCATCTTCGACCAGCAGCGTTCCATCTCCTCCCTCGATATCAGGTATGCGGCCTTGAACTCCTCTTACTTTCCTGAAATAGACATACATATTCCTCCACCGTTCCTTGAAAGTCGTCCCCCCGCCAACTAGCCTACCCATAAAATGTTTCTTTGCTACTATCTTAGCCCTAACCAGTTCCCTCCTTAACCTATTTAATTCTATTCGGTGGCCTATCCCCTTCCTAATCTTATTGCTTTCTAACCTACATTTCTTCTTTAATCTTCTTACCTTCTTATTGTAATAAAGTGGATCAGTCTACTTTTTTAAATAGCACGTGTAATTTTTCACAATCCAGAATTATAGTTTTCAAACCAGCCCACAGTCTATCTACATCTAGTCCCCTCTCTATCCACTGATTGAAATTTTCAGCTAAGTAACTATTAATCTTTTCCTTATTAGCTTTGTAGTACTGTTTTACCAATCTTGTCTCCCTCTTGACCTGCCTCTCAATGCTCAACTTTACCTCTACTACAACAGCCTTGTGGTCACATATCCCTTCAATTATCTCTGATTTGACCCAAATATCCTCAACCTTTATCAAAAACACATCCAATAAGCTGTTCCCCCTAGTGCATCCCTCAATAACTTGAACAAAACTTGAACTTGGCCAGCGATTGGTAATGTTCTTGAGAGTCAGCCCTACCCTCCCAGTTCACTCCTGGCATATTAAAATCACCCCCTACAATTATATTTCTTCCTGCCCTGTCAGCCTCCATAGCATAATTTACTAAAGTTGTTCCTAAATTGACATCCCTTTCCTGTTCTATATACACCCAAAGTGTCTACCATATCGTTAAAACCAACCCTAACCCCCAGAATCTCATTTTCCTCATCTGTAAAAACTAGGCGACTACTAAATATATCCTTAACTAATATAATCCCCCCCGTGCTTCCCCTGTCCCTCCTGTAAACCCTATAACCCATAGGAAATACCTCTCCTTCCACAACATTATCAACTAGCACTATAACGCACTATACACGCGCAAGCAGATCGCCCTTTTCTCTTCGATGCCAGTATTAACTCAGTTCACACCATTTCTTGACTTAATGCACTTTACACACCCATCCGTCACTTATGTACAACAGTATGTAAATTATTCAGTTGGAGATGTTTTTAATTAAACGTTGACCTGAGTCAGATTTTTCTGACCACCAATTTTTTATTCTGTTAGTATATTACACTTCTGTAAAGGTTAAGTTTTTTGTTGTTAGTACTTTTTATGTGTTTATGTATAAAAACCCTTTGAATCCTTAACTTCTACCAAAGTGATTACGTTCGAAACTATTTTGTTAGTAACCGTCACTATGAAAATTTCCTATTTACAATAAGAGCTTTTGTAATTGGTTAGTTGAACAAACATTATAATTTAACTGAATTGGCAATGTGGTTGTGTAGATTGAGCTGATTCCTGGAAGTTCCTGTATTAACATCCACTTTGCTCCACACTATCGACTGGCACACGTAGTCGCAGCATGCCTGATGAGGCTATCTAACGCTGTTCCTTGAACTATACTCTTCTTGGTGGCACGCCTATGAGATACTAATACTATCTGTTGTTTCCTAATTTACAGTGGTGTATGGCAAAGGTACTCAACAATTATAGACCAATCTCTATCACTCGTCACACGTAAAAACGGAACATCCATATATCACACACCCAACGTTTTGAATGTGATTTTGGACTCTATGATACTGCCTGAATTAGGCCTTACTTTATTGAGAATATGGCAGGAGGTTAAGAGATAACATAACTAGACAGGAAATACCTTGCAGTTGAGTGCAGGCAGCTCAAACAGCTAAGTGCACAATCCAAAATAATTTGACCATTTAATATCAATCACATTATCACCGATAGAATACAGGACGCTTAGGAAAGAAGGCGAGAGAAGAATAGAGGCTTTCGAAATGTGGCTCTGGAGGAGAATGGGGAGAATAAGTTGGAAGGACAAAGTGAGATATGAGGAAGTATTAAAGAAAGTAGGAGAAGAAGATAAGGAAAAGAAAACTGAATTGGATTGGACACTGCATAAGAGGAGATGGTTTGGTGAAAAGTGCATTACAGGTCTGACGTTAATTTTGGCCGGTGGCCGTGAAATCCGCGCATCCACTGTGCTAACCATTCAACCTTCTTAGTTCTCTCCTTTGTTCCTTCTGAACGTGCGTGCGTGCATGCATTTGTTACTGCACATGCTCACAATATGAAGGCTTCCTGGCTGGTCGGAGACCTCTACACAACAAACAAGCACCGGCCAAAAACAAACGTGAGACCTGTCCAAGGGAAAATCCAAAGAAGGTTTCAGATGCTGGATTCCATCAAGATTGATACACCTTATGAGCTGATGAAACGTGCTGCTCAAGACCGGATAAGGTGGAGAGGAAACCTGCCATCAGGCAGATAAACTGGTGATGATGATGATGATGGTTCTTGTCCCGACACTCGACTAAGCTTTTCATTTTCAACTCAAGATTACATTGTCAAGACAAGTACAATGAAAGGAAGAGAGGATCCCCCTGATCAATACATGTCATATATTTTTTTACACTAACGGGGGCTAGCACTATAGGCCCCGAAACATGTACCATATGGGTCTAATGTAAACCCGTTAGTGTAAAAAAATATATGTATTGATCAGGCGCATCCTCTCTTCCTTTCATTGTACTTAACTGTCAATCAATACGGAACCATGACTGAACCTAATAATATTGTCAAGACAAGGCTGGAATAAACAAAATTAAATTTAGTGTACATTATCACGCTTAATATTTACCTTGATTTCCTGAGTAAGATCTTCTAGTTTAATGCCTTGATTTGCTCCCGAGCCATTTCTCACAACTTCATTATAATCCACTGTATCCATAGTTTTCAGAAAGTCTTGCTCTGCATTGTTTTGTTTTCTTACGTACTTGAGAGTATAATGCGAAGGAGTTGAATTGTTCAGGGGCAGGTCTGGTGTCTCCAATGAACTAACGATATAAAAGTCATAATTGTGGGGATCAATAGCTTCAACGTAACTTTCATTATCACTAGTGAACGATCCACCATTGTTGTTTTCTATTAAGGAGGGAGTTTGCTCAGAATGACTCTTTGTGGCATCTATAGTAGTTCCTTTGGGGGGTGAAACACTATCCTGATCACTATCAGCTGTTTCAGTCTGGGAACAGTCCTGATCCGGTTTTTCCTTGATATCATCACAGTTACTGATGTCTTGTGTTGCTTGAGGAATCTGCTGGAGTCCTGACCTTTCTTTGTCAGAAATATTGTCGCCATCCATCATGGCTGGCAAACATCCACTGTCCTCAAAGTACTGTGTTCCATTGACAGCCGATTCACGAGGTGGTAAATTAGGAGAAATATCTCCATTGAGAATTTCTTGAGAAGGGATGCTGGGAGGAATACTCACTTCAGGTACCAACCTGGAACAAAATTAATTTTTTTATAACACCGTACTTGCTTATTGGTCTTCAAGCAATATTAAATAGCAAAAAGTACAGTTGCAAATGTTCCTCACACAGTTTACTTTTACTCGAGTCCTTTTACTCAAGATGGCGGCTGAGTAAGAGTGGCGTGTTGTTCAGCTCCCGAACTTTGTGTATTATTTTGTGTACTAATCTAAATATTTTGCAACTACAGCAAAGAAAAGTCTTCCTTTTAATTACTTTGACAAACTGAGTGTGCGTTGCTTAATCAGTGTACCATCGTTTATCCGTGTAATCGTTGTTTACTGAAGTGAGCTGTGTCACCAAGGAACATGCCGACCTGCACCTTCTGTGACAAGGAGCTGGGGAAGAAGAAGGTACAGTGTGTAGCGTGTGAAAAGTGGAGCCATACGAAATGCATGGAAGAAAGAAATGGCGAGTTTTGTGTGAAAGCTGCGCCGAGTTATTCATTGGAGAATATCGTAAAACTCCTATTAGAAATGCAGGCAGAAATCAGGGAGATGAAGCAACAACAACAATCTCTGGAGCAGGACCTCACAAAATCTCTGAACTTTTGCCATGAGGGAGTAGATGAAAATGCGAAGAGTATCAAACAGCACGATACTCATCTGAAGGAAATCTCGCAGCAGGTTCTATCCCTACAACAAGAGAACACTGATCTCGGGGCCCGTGTGAAGACATTGGAGACTCGCCTCTCGGATGGAGAGCAGTATTCACGCCGTAACACTGTGGAGATATTTGGGGTCCCTGAAACTAAAAATGAAGACGTGCTCGAGACCGTTAAAGCCGTTGGCAGGGCAATGGACATGAACATTGACAATCTGATGGTGGACGCATGTCATCGCTTGCCTAAGCGACCAGATCAGCCTCATGGTGGAATCATCGTGAAATTTGTCCGGCGGTTCGACAAGGAAGACTTCATGTTTCGAAGGCGTGTGAAGCGTAACCTGTCCACCAAGCACATGGGGCTTTCTGGAGACAACATAATCTATATAAATGAAAGTCTGTCACCTGAGAAGAAGAAACTGCTGGCTCTATCGCGGAACTTCAAGAGGGAACACGGCTACAAGTTCTTATGGGTACGTAACGGTGTGATAAAACTCAGGAAGAGTGAGGGGTCAAATATTTATATCATAAATGACAGTAATGATCTCAGGAAGCTATCATAATTCGTGACAACCCGTAAGGTCTCATTTGAATTACCTTGTAAGGTCTATAGTGATTGTACACTGAGAGTACTGGAGGGTCACTGTCAGATTATTTCTGGACAGTTCCTTGAGCCTTTCTCTTCCCTTGCCCCATTGTTTCGCCTAACGGAAATCCCTACTAATGGCCTAGCCTCACTGCAGGTGCCTCTCCTCTCATTTAAGTAAAATGTCTTCTTCTTATAAATCGCTAAATTTATATTATCAAAATTGTAGGGGTTTGAGAACTAAAACTACTCAGTTTTATACAAATATGACCAGCGAGAGCTACGGTATAGTGGTTTTAACAGAATCTTGGCTTATTTCGTCAATCTATTCGTCTGAACTCTTTGATGAGAGGTATGCTGTATTTAGAAATGATCGTGACGAAAATATAACCGGCAAGAGGCTAGGAGGGGGTGTAGTGCTCGCTGTCCATAACAAGTATAAAGCTGTGGAGATTGACCTGGGTCTGGAAACGGAAGTCCTTTGCGTGAAACTCTTCATAGACAACTATTTTACCATAGTTATCTGTTCTGTTTACTTTCCGCCGGAGTCGAAGGCAGAGAAATACGAGGAATTTTACACAAGTATAGAATCGAACTCACTCATAAGCAACAATCCTGTTCTTATTTTGGGAGACTTTAACATTCCAGAAATAACCCCAACATTTGATTTAAAAACAGGATCTCGGCTTTCTACCTCCTTAAATAATTTTATAAATATGATGAACTTGAAAAGTTTTAATAATATCGTGAATGTGAATAATAGAACACTTGATCTAGTACTGTCCACCATCTCCTCTATTGCTGTCAATAGAGAGGAACAACCCCTTGTACCGGAAGACAATAATCATCCCCCCTTAAACATTAATGTACGATACTGGCAGAGAGAAGTTAGACACAATATTCACCAAACTCATACATACAATTTTAAAAAGGCTAATTTCGAACAACTTTATATAAAATTACAAGAAGTGGATTGGAGTGTTCTCTCGCAATTTTCCCATGTAGACGAGGCGGTAGATAATTTTTATTCCCGTTTCTATCAGGCTCTGGATTCTAGTGTACCTGTAAGCACTAGTAAGAGGACCAAACTGTATCCATGCTGGTTTAATTTTGATATCATAAAAAACATCCGAAGAAAATCTTACCATCGAAAGAAAATGCGTAGGGAACAGGCCAACAAGGACTTTCATTGCGAAAAGTTTAAAGAGCTCAGGAAAATTCTAAAACGTGATATTCAATCCGCCTACCGGCAATACGTACGTAATGTCGAAAATGCAATCGGAGAGGACACGAATCGCCTCTGGGCATTTATTCGACACAAGAAACGATCCCCGGCAATTCCCGTAATGAAAATTAATGGGGAAATATTAGAAAATGATAGGCAGATAGTCAACGGTTTTGCAGATTATTTCTCGTCGGTTTATTCCAAGGAATGCGCCAAGTATGACAATTTAGGTGCAAGTGACCAGGACATACACCCATTGCTTGATGTACTGGATTCTAAACAGATTAGTATTTCTGATGTTAAGAATGCGATACTAAAAACAAGATGTTCAGTAAAGAACATATAGCCTACTTTCTGCTAAATGCATGGGTATTGTTATAACTCTTTGTCCTTTTCAAGGAGTATGATTGAATGTTGGTTGTAGGAGCTTGTTGAAATACAACGTGCTATAGGGATATTAAACATGAATATGAGGTGCCCTTTGCTAGTGCTACCTCTGTACCAAATTTCGTTCAATTCGGTTTAACCGTGTTTGAATTGATAGGGGGAATCGATTTGCACACATACTTGGCCACCATCTGCAAACTATTGGGCTGATGTTCTTGCAGTTTGGTCAGAATATGTTTCCCACATAAAGATATGGTGTTGCAAAATTAGGTAGAGACTAGATTATTAGGTTGGTCGTAATTACATTTTAGCTTTTAACATTTGGGTGGCCGCGATTACGTTTCCATCAAGATAGCGGTGATATAAAACATGACACTGAGGTGCCCTTTGCTAGTGCTACCTCTATACCAAATTTCGTTCCATTTGGTTTCAGCGTGTTTGAATTAATAGGGGGAATCGATTCTGACACAAAGATGGCCGCCATCCGCAAACTATTAGGCGAATGACCTATTAGATTGGTCAAAGGATGCTCCCTCCATAAAGGTATGTAGTTGCAAAATTTGGTAGAGATCGGATGATTAGGTTAATCGTAATTTGATTTAAGCTTTGAACATTCGTGTGGCCGCCATTACGTTTCAGTCAAGATGGCGGCGATATAAAACATGACACTGAGGTGCCCTTTGCTAGTGCTACCTCTGTACCAAATTTCGTTCCATTCGGTTCCACCGTGTTCAAATTAATAGGGGGAATCAATTTTGACATAAAGATGGCCTCCATCCGCAAACTATTAGGTGAATGACCTATTAGATTGGTCAAAGGATGCTCCCTCCATAAAGGTATGTAGTTGCAAAATTTGGTAGAGATCGGATGATTAGGTTAATCGTAATTTGATTTAAGCTTTGAACATTCGTGTGGCCGCCATTACGTTTCAGTCAAGATGGCGGCGATATAAAACATGACACTGAGGTGCCCTTTGCTAGTGCTACCTCTGTACCAAATTTCGTTCCATTCGGTTCCACCGTGTTCAAATTAATAGGGGGAATCAATTTTGACATAAAGATGGCCGCCATCCGCAAACTATCAGGTGAATGACCTATTAGATTGGTCAAAGGATGCTCCCTCCATAAAGGTACGTAGTTGCAAAATTTGGTAGAGATCGGATGATTAGGTTAATCGTAATTTGATTTAAGCTTTGAACATTTGTGTGGCCGCCATTACGTTTCCGTCAAGATGGCGGCGATATAAAACATGACACTGAGGTGCCTTTTCTTAGTACTACCTCTGTACCAAATTTCGTTCCATTCGGTTGCACCGTGTTCGAATTAATAGGGGGAATCGATTTTCACACAAAGATGGCCGCCATCCGCAAACTATTACGCTGATGACCTATTGGTTTGGTCAAAGGATGCTCCCCCCATAAAGGTATGTTGTTGCAAAATTTGGTAGAGATCGGATGATTAGGTTAATCGTAATTTGATTTAAGCTTTGAACATTTGTGTGGCCGCCATTACGTTTCCGTCAAGATGGCGGCGATATAAAACATGACACTGAGGTGTCCTTTGCTAGTGCTACCTTTGTACCAAATTTCGTTCAATTCGCATTCACCGTGTTCGAATTGATAGGGGGGGACAGACATTCAGAGTACACACACTCACACACACACAGACACACAGACACACACACACACAGACTCACACACACACATACACACACACAGACAGACACACTTTTTTCGCCCTGTGTTGATCTCATAAGTCTACTTTCATTTTTTGCAAAAATCGAAAGTAGGCTAATAAATCAAAAGAAAGCCGCTGGCCCAGACCTAATTCCTCCATACATAATCAAAGGCTGTGCAGAGGTGCTGGCCTATCCTTTAACTATAATATTTAATATAGCCATTCAAACTGGTACTTTTCCCAGTCGTTGGAAAATTACCAGGGTAAGTCCCATACATAAGTCTGGACATAAGTCTGATTTTGATAATTACAGACCCGTGGCAATACTGTCAGCCATTGCAAAGCTCTTTGAACAATTGTTATATCAGCATATATTTCAGCACGTACAGTACATTATAAGTGACTTTCAACATGGGTTCATGCCTAAAAGATCAACAGTAACTAATCTAATGGAGTTTACTCACAAAGTATCAGCAGCAATGGACAAAGGAAGTCAAGTTGATGTAATTTATACAGATTATGCGAAGGCATTCGATAAGGTACATCATGATATCCTCTTAAATAAGTTAGCATATTATGGCTTCTCTTACAATTTGCTGAAGTTGTTCACCTCATATCTCAGTGAACGAAAACAGTTTGTTGCTTGCAATGGATGTGAATCCTATTCATACTATGCCCGATCAGGCGTCCCACAAGGTTCAAACCTAGGCCCTCTATTATTCTTACTGCTTATCAATGATCTTACAAGGTGTATTAAATATTCGAACGTTTTGTTATTCGCGGACGATGTCAAAATTTTTAGAAATATTCAGACAGAGCAGGACTGTCAATTACTACAAGTAGATCTCAATAATGTGGCATCCTGGAGTAAATTAAATCGCTTGAACCTTAACATAAAGAAATGCTCAGTTATGAAGTTTACTAGAAACAAATTCCAGGTGATGTTTCGGTACCGGATATTGGATGCGTATCTCACTATTAACAATTCTATCAAAGACCTAGGAGTCCATTTTGATTCAAAGCTAACATTTTCATTGCACACTCATGAAATGGTAGCTAGTGCTTATAAAATGCTAGGCTTTATAAGAAGAAATTCTAAAGATTTCGTCAACCCAAAAAATATAAAATTATTGTTCAATCATTTTGTTAGAAGCAGATTAGAATATGCATCCAGCATCTGGAATCCCTGGTACTTGAACCACATTAGTGAAATTGAAATGGTTCAGAATAAATTCCTAAGATATCTGCAGTATAAAATGACGGGTATTTATCCGAAATATGATAGCTATGGAAATCTTCTAAGTTACCTGAATTATACATCTCTGGCTAACAGACGAAAAATTGCAATTCTTGTTTTTGTCTTCAAAGTATTCAATAACCTTTTGTATAGTTCGTATTTAATATCACAGTTTAATTTACGTGTCCCACCTCCATCAACTCGACCTAAGTTTATTACATTTTACTGCCCAAGAACTAGAACTGAACAGCATAAACATTCCCCAATAATAAGTGCTATTCAATTATACAATGAACATTCAATAGCAAACAACCTCGACTTATTCAGTTACACATATAGTTCCTTTGTTTCTGCCTGCTGTGCGATCACATGAACTCGTACATTCCACCTACCAATTACCTGCACAGTATTATTATATTTTCGTATTTAGTTGTAGAATTAATTTGCATTACAATCTCAGCATTATGTCTGTCAATTATATTATAATTTGATAGAATTGTGTAACCAAATGTACATGTGTTTCTTTTTATTAGGCATATGCCTGTTAGAAGCACAATAAATCCAAATAAATAATAATAATAATAATAATAATAATATAAGATCAGAGCCAAACTGTCAGTAGCGGCCAGAGATAAGATTGCACATATAGATTTTCTCATCGGAAAATGTATAAATTTTTAAAAACATACAGGGTTTTTATATTTGCTCGGCAAGGACGTTCTCGGTCACGCGCTCCGCCAGTGATGGCTCAGTTGCCGGCGACCGCGTGCACATATGTACGGCAGAATACGGTGCTTAAAATCAGTATCATGCATTTTTACTCACCATGTTTACAGTAGATGCTAAATGTTCCCCATCCGCTGCCAAACATATTCGACATCTCCTTATGAAGTTTCCGGTTACTCCGGTTAATTTAGCTTCGATTATGAAAAAACCTTTGACACTGTTCGACACGATAGACTGATGTACATTTTATGTGACCTGGGACTAGATGGACGTGACATCCGATCAATTGGAAATCTGTACTGGAATCAACGTGTTGATGGTCATCTAAGAAGTATCGATTATGAAGGGAGTTCGCCAAGGTTGCATTCTTTCTCCACTCCTCTTCAACATCGATTCTGAAAAGATTTTCCAAGATGCTCTTGATGGAAAGTCTCAAGGAGTAGTGGTAAATGGATCTATCATTAATAGCATCCGATATGCTGATGACACTGTCATCCTTGCAACAAGTATGGATGATCTACAAACACTTCTGGATTCCATTTCTGAAGAGAGTAATGCCATGGGATTACATTTGAAAAAAAAAATGAAAATTCACAGCTTGCTTCCAGTCTCCGACCGGGTCAGGAATGGAGGATATGGACTGTGCCGGCTGCCGAGGCCTGACGCACTCCTCTGGGGCAATGATTAAATGAATGACAGATGAAATGAAATGATAGTGGAGAGTGTTGCTGGAATGAAATCTTGACAGAGAAAACCGGAGTACCCGGAGAAAAACCTGTCTGCCTCCGTTTTGTCCAGCACAGATCTCACATGGAGTGACCGGGATTTGAACCACGGACCTAGCGGTGAGAGGCCGGCGTGCTGCCGCCTAAGCCACGGAGCCATGGGATTACATTTAAATGTTTAAAAAAAAGTGGATGATTGTTAATAGAAACTAAGATGAAATTCAGGTCATTCTTACACTTGGTAATGAAAGAAATGAAAGGGTTTCATCATATAAATATTTAGGATGTCAAATCAATAACTGGGACTTAAGTCAAGAAATTCGCTGTAGAATTGAGCAGGCCAGAAGTTCTTTCATGAAAATGAGAAAAGTTTTGACCAGCCTTGATTACGCACCTGACTGCTTCGATGCTACGTTTTTAGTGTCCTGCTCTATGGCGTTGAATCATGGACACTTACCACCGGGTGAGTTCACCGAGGTCGTTACGGCATGACTGCTGGCAGTCGCTCACATCCGGGAGGCGCGGAGGTTCAAATCCCCCCGCCGGCAACCTTGAAGATGGTCTTCTGTGGTTTCCCTTCTTCATTCCAGGCAAATGCCGGGGTTGGTCCCCAAGTATAGGCCACAGCCGCTACCTTCCAATTCCTAGCCCTTACATTCCAACTTCCCCCCTCCCCCCCCCCCCCCCCCCCCAACGGTACTTGTAGCTCACCCATTGGGTGTCCGTCTCGAAGCAGCTACAAAACTGGCGAACCGAACATGTCCTCGGACACTCCCAGCACTAAAAGCCATACGCTAAAAAAAAAAAAAAAAAAAAAAAAATGGACACTTACCGAGGTTTTAAGTAACAAACTTATAGCATTTGAAATGTGGACGTATCGCAGGATTTTAAGGATATCATGGACAGCTAAAGTCACAAATGTGGTAGTACTGCGGCGTATGAACAAAGACTTGGAAATTCTCAGTATCATCAAAAGGAGAAAACTAGAATACTTTGGTCATTTTATGCGCAACAACAAATACCACCTCTTGCAATTAATTATCCAAGGGAAGATTGATGGCATTAGGGGTCCAGGACGCAGACAAATATCCTGGCTAAAGAACTTAAGCCAGTGGTTTGGACTTAATACAGTGTCACTGTTTAGAACAGCTATGGACAAACAGCAGATCATGCTACTGATCGCCAATGTTCTTGGAGGACGAGGCACTTGAAGAAGAAGAAGAGGAAGAAGAAGGAAACAACGACCTTTACGTCTATTTTTCAGACGCCAAATGTACAGCACAGGACCGACCCAGTTGGAGAAGACTAGTCACGGGGGCAAACCAGTCACCAGACTTAATTACTCTAAGAGAAAGACGTCTATTTTTATTATTTACTGAACTTGTACGTTTGAATCTCTTAGCCAGTTGTTTTATTGTCCGATTTATAGGAATGCATCTCCCAGGAAATTTCTTTCGAAACTTTTGTCTTGTTCTAGCACACGATTTCCTGCACTTTATGTATGTATTGTGCAGATTACTCGTTCACGTAACGAATATTTCACATAAGGCATTACAGCACTACACAATCACAATAAAACACTATACAATACGATATACAGTACACAGTAGCTTTATAAAACACCCAATTAGCTTGGAGCTCACACGTCTACCGCAGCAAGAGCATGGGAATACGGCCGGAAGCCTCGCGCGCCAACCTGTAACAGCCAGCTATTGGCCGGAGACCGCCGTTCAAGGTCGAGCGGAATCACCTTGCCAAGCAAAAATAAAGACGCCGTATTATGATTTGTTTCACTTTCTTAGCATAAGTACTGATATTTTTAGCCTACTTTTCACATTTTGCAACAAGTAGTTCCGTGAAGAACTATACAGCCTATTTTCATATATCCTACTTATGTTAATTGCCACTATCAACATACACAATTTCAGTTTGATTGCTGTAATAGATTCGTAGATATTGAGAACCGACTAAATATTTCGGATGGTCGCCATGTTGGATTTTATATATGTAGGTCCTAGAGTTATGTACTGTTACATGCAGATTATTGTGAACGTGTAGTATTCAAACTTCAATCGCATAGTTAGGACACAAGAAAAAACAAGGAGATTTTAAAATTTTTCACAGCTGCCATCTTGAGGTTATCTAAACAATTGAAATAAATTAGATGCCAGTGGATTAACATTCGTATAAGGATTTACTGTACCAAGTTTCACTGCACGCGGATGGTTAAATTGCGAGAAACGTCCATGTGAATATTTATAATTCGCGTCACCGCCATGTTGGATTTGTGATCACCAGGTTATTTAAAGTCCTATAGGTGAACTTATGTTCATAGCCCCTATGAACATTAAAAATGCAGTTTGATTGCTAAAATAGATTCGTAGATATTCAGTATCGTCTAAATATTTCGGATGGTCGCCATGTTGGATTGTTAAATGTATAGGCCATAGAGTCATGTACCATTGAAGGAAAATTATTGCGTAGGTTCATTATTCAAACTTTCACTTCAATCGCATGACTACATCACAATAAATAAAATCTTAATTTAAAAATCCGCACTGCCGCCATCTTGAGGTTATGTAGACAATTGAACTAAATTAGATACCAGTGGATTACAATGTGTATAAATATTTCCTGTGCCAGGTTTCAGTGCGCTTGGAACATTAAATCGCGAGAAAGGTCTATTTAAAATTTTCAAATTCGCTTGGCCGCCATGATCGCTTTGTAGTTAACCGGGGTTTGAAAGTCTTATAGATGGACTTCCAGTAGTGCCCTTTATCTCCGTACAAAATTTCAGGGTTTTACCGCTAATAGTTTCAGAGATATAGAATGCCGGTGAAATATTTCGCACATCCGCCATCTTGTGATTATGTAAACATTTGAACGAAGTTAGATGTCGGTGCATTACAATGTATATAAACATATACTGTACCAAGTTTCATTGCGTTTGGTTGGTCAAATCGCGAGAAACGTCTATTTAAAAGTCGCAAATTCGCTTGGCCGCCATGTTCGTTTTGTAGTTACCAGGTTTTCAAAAGTCACATAAGTGAACTTATAGTAGTTCCCTCTATCACCATAGAAAATGTCAGGGTAATATCGGTAATAGTTTCGGAGATATTGAATGCTGGTGAAATATTTCGCACAGCCGCCATGTTGGATTGGTGAGTCGTAACAAAATTTGAAGGGCACGGTCGAGGTCGCCGGGAATAGTGCTATGAACTTTCCGAGTTTCATTGAAATCGCTCCAGCCGTTTAGATTTTATTAGGGGGGGGACACACACACGAATCACACACACACGCACACACACACACACACACACACGCACACACACACGGACAAAAGGTGATCTCATAAGCCTATTTTTTCAAAATTGAAAATAGGCTAAAAATGAGGAAAAAGTAGACTTATGAGATCGGGCAAATGTGTGTCTGTCTGTCTGTCTGTCCTTCTGTCTGACTGGCTGTGTGTGTGTGTCCCCCTATCAACTCCTAAACGGCTGGAGCAATCGAAACAAAATTTGGTAGGAAGTAAAGATCTATACCTGAATATCTCACGGCCATATTTGAAAATGATGTCAGTGCTACCAACTGCTGAAAAATCGCAATTGAAATTTGAGCTCCATGTTGGATATCTTGGAAGGTATGAATGGGAGCTATTTCAAAATTGGCACACGTATAGATAATAATATTGCTGTTTAATTTCCAGGAGGCCATACATGGCAGTGTTGCCAAAATGATTATAAGCTTGCTGATAAGTCCAATTTTTAAATGCATATAACTTCTACACTATCAATTGGAATTCAATCAAATTTCATATGTACTATGTGTACATACACAGATATGAATGAGCATATTCTTAAGAGCCACCAGGGCTGCCAACTGTTAATAAATGCACTCCCTATTGTTTTTATCCAAATACCAATATATCAGAAAGTATGCAAGCAGACAGCTTTAAAATATGCACACGCATAGTACCTGACATTCTATATTAATTTGGCGTAACTTTTATACGTCAGTGCTACCAACATGATTCTAAGCCTGCTGAGAGGTCCAACTTTAAATACACGTAACTTCTATACTATCATTTGGATTTCAACCAAATTTCATGTGTTTTATGTGTACCATAACAGACATGACTGCGTATATTTAGGAGCAACCAGGGCTGCCAACTGTTAATAAATAATGTCTCTATTTTTGTTACCCAAATATCAATATATCAGAAAGTATGCACGCCAATAGTTCTAAACTTTGCGCACGTATAGTACCTGGCATTCTAGATTAATTTGGAGTAACTAATATAGGCCTACGCCAGTGCTGCCAACATGATTCTAAGCCTGCTGATAGGTCCAATTTTAAAATGCATGTAACTTCTTTACTAACTAATGGATTTCATTCTAAATTGACACAACAATAGATCATGTTATTTCAGAATATTTCTGACCAATACAAGTATGTCATTGATGCCAACATGATTTTACGCGCGCTGTTAGATGCAGTGTTTAACTGCATGGAACGTCCATGCTATCCATTGGACTTCAACCAAATTTTGTATTCTGTACCTTAAGAGATGGAACTAAGAATATACTCACTCACCAGGGCTGCCAACTGTAGTTCTCTATTAGGCTACATTATGCCAGGCATACAGTATTTCGAACTAATTAGAAATTTCGATATTACCAAATTAATTTCGTCATTATTCTAGATAGATCCATTTAGATTAATCATTGGCATGAATCTTAAATTTTAAGAAAAGTAGGCTCTTTAGTTCGTCACGGAACTTCTTGCTTTTTCCTGTAATAACTCATGAAATCCAGTTCAACAGTGTACTTACTACTCTCGGAAAAGGAATGCGTGAATACATTGCATGGCTTGAGCATTCACAGAAGCCTATGGCACAGAAGTTACCTCCACTGGTCGGATGCACCAAGACTCGAGGAATGTTGAGCGAGAATACCCAAGCTGCCCGGGGTATTGCCGATCCTTTCTCTACTAGCTATTGCTTCATTTGATTGGTTGGCATTTAGATTTATTTACTTATTTATCTATTTATTTGCAGAGAGAAATACGGTCCAATGTGGTAAATTACAATGAAACCCTAGCGTATTGTTGTCTGTCTAGAACCGCAGTCCAGTCATAACCAGACAAATGAAGAATGTTCCAGACATCTGTCACATTTATTTATTTATTTATTTATTTATCATATGATGAAAGGAGGAATATGTACAAAAATATATACAACAAGATACACATGATCTCATGATTGTAAAATTAGAGTTCAATTTTAAGTTGTTGAATCCAATCGATGGCTTCTTGATTAAGCTGGTGGAGTTCTTGTATTGTCCCTTTGAATGCTCTGAGAGGACATTCGAAAGCTACGTGGTCCATAGTTTGCCGATCTTCTCCACAGTCACATTCAGGAGAGGACTTCCAGCCCCATTGATTCAGTATCGCTGCACACCTGCCTTGGCCCGTTCTTATCCGGTCCAGTGTGCACCATTGACGTCGAGGTAAACGAAAACCTGCAGGTCGTTCCCAAGGAGTCACAATTAGATGGCGATGTGTCAGGGAAGTTTGTTCCTGCCATTGATTGTTCCAGGCATCTACAATGTTGAAGTGATTATCCTGCAGGTTGACTGCTGTTCGCCATGATGGTTGTCTGGACTTCAGTCGCTGCGGTAAAGGTACTGCGAGCTCAGAGTGTATTGGCAGCGATGGGTTGTTTTCAATTCTCTTCCATGTGTTCAGCAATGATTGAAGTCTTCTCAGGGGTGGAGGTGGAATGTTACTTAGAACCGGAAGCCAATGTGTGTTTGTGGATCGCATGCATCCTGTGATGAGGCGCAATGCTTGGTTGAGTTGTGTGTCAATAATTTTGGTGTGGGCACTGTTAAGCCAGGTAGAGCAGCAATATTCGGCAACTGAGTATGTAAGAGCTAGGGCTGTGGATCTCATAACTGTTGCGTTGGCACCCCAGGAGGTCCCTGTTAGTTTCTGGAGTATGTTGTTCCGCGTTTTGATTTTAGCTGCTAGGTTCTTTAGGTGAGTTTTGTACGTCATTGACCTGTCCAGGATTATCCCTAGATATTTTGGATTGCTGCAGTGTTGAAGAATCTCACCCCCGAATGTAACTGTAGGTTTGTAGTTCGCATCTTTGTTCCGCAGGTGGAAAGTTGATGCAACGGTCTTTTGAGGATTCGGTCGTAAACAATTCTGTTTGAAGTATTCGTCTAATATCTTCAGGTCTGTCACATAATACAGGGTTATTCAAAAAGAAGGAACAGATTTCAAACATTTATTTCGTGCAAAGTACAAAAGGTAGAACCATAATTCCAATGCTCCTGGACAGACAAGAGTGTAATGTGAATGATTCATATTTTCTGATGTATCCACTTTTCATCTTTCCGGAACAGTTAATCGCCATAATGTTAGAATTTGGGCAAGTGAAAATCCTATGGCAATTATTGAACATGAACAAGATTCACCGAAGATCAATGCCTTCTGTGCCATATTTGTAAACAAAGTTGATGGACCTTTCTTGTTCATGGAGAAAACTGTCACAGGACTAACCTACCTAGACGTGCTTCAAAACTGGTTATTCCACGTCTGACGTTACCTGAATAACGCCATTCCAGAATTTGGATTGGAAGAGGAGGAGCAGAAGATATAGTTCATCGCTGATGGCTTCCCATGTCTCCAGACCTCACTCCATGTTATATTTACCTGTGAGGTTACGTAAAAGGCCATGTTTTTATCCCCCCTATGCCTGATACTCTTGAAAGTCTGCAACATCGAATTGTTGGAGCAGTGAGTTCGATAACTAGAGACCAGCTGATTCATGTGTGGCAAGAAATGAGCCACCGTTTGGATGTTGGTCGTGTAACGCATGGTGCTCGTATTGTATGCATAAAAAAGTGAAAATTGAACTTTTCTCTTTCCAGGAACGTTGGAATTATGTTTCTATCTTTTGTAGTTTGGAAGAAATATATGTTTGAAATCTGTCCCTTCTTTTTGAATAACCCTGTAGGCTATAAGGAGCATGCATTCTTTGAGTTGCACAACACTTGTTAATATTTAGATTGTTGTCCCTAATCCACTCTATCCTATAAAATGGTTCATGTGAATGTGATTAGCAGCCACCATGTCATTAACTAATGTAAGATTTAACGTATAATAGATAGCAACACTCAATATTATGTTCAAGGAAAAACATAAGGGCTTCTTTACAGAAACTCTTCAGTGTCTCATTTTCAACCCATAGCATTATCGTCACCCTAGTAAAATCCCACACACACTCAGTTAAAATGTGGGCCGAGATGAATATGGCTCCACAAGTGGGTGGGTGGATCTTGCATGGCCTATTCTTAAAATGTACCAGCCACACACGAGTATTTCCCTCTTTCACTCTCAGATTAAGGGGTCTTGGATCAGCTAGCCACTGAATTTCCCAGAATGCTATATATTACTTGTGCTAGTACCACCTCTTTTGCGGCTTGATCCGCTAACTCATTTCCCGCAATTTCTAGTGTCTGCGTTGCACAATCCGGCTAGAAGGTCATGGATTTGCTGCACTATCGGGTGTTGCTGGAGATCTTTCTTTGAAGTGTGACAATTTATATTAAGACCGCCGTCAGGAGTAGCGTATAGCTTTATGACTTTGACTCTTGAGTCATTTCTATGAATCTTAATTTTACAAATGTCTGCTTCAGACAATTGCTAACAATTGTGCAAGCATTAACAAATAAAATGCTTGAGCTTTGGTCCGTAGCTCTCTGAAGAATTGAAAGTGAGTTTCCTTTGGGTGGTCTTCAGTAGGTTAGCAGGGGACTTGTGTCCTGATGGCAGTTTCATTTCCAACTCTTATACTTCAAACTATCAGACCACCTTCTGAGAAGGGACAGATAACCTTGATGTTCTTCCCCTTAATAAAACTATCACCACCTTGCCATAGACTATATCTTTCATGGCTCTACATCCTTCCAAGTTAGTCAATCATCATTCTTCGAGGGTTGAGGCCTTCTTACCCCCCTGCCTAGTATCATAGCCTATATATTATTTCAGTAGTATAGATCCCTCCTGCGGCACTCACAACCGACCGATCGTCAAAATGAGCATTCAAATGAAAGAGAATAGACATTAGCAGTGACGAATTGCACTCTAATTCCATAAATATCAATAATTTCTTTAAGAAATGACTTTAAAAATATGTACAAAGTGTGCGATTTGCAGATGCTGTTGATGTACGAAAATACGCTCCATAATTGCGGTCCACTTCACATTTTGGCCACTGTGACGTCTGTTTCATGTTATTTTAACATTATGAGATACAGTATGTATGTCTACCCCTTATTATTCCCGTTTTCCAACGGAGTCGGGGATGAGATGCGATGGAAGTCTTTGTGGCGCATGATTTTTACGGCCGGATGCCCTTCCTGCCACCAACCTCATGAGAAAAGTTAATGAGAGATGAAATGAATGATGGTGAATGAAACTGGGCAAGGATGTGGAAGGAAGCGGCCGTGGCCTGTCAGAAGGTACCGTCCCAGCATTTGCCTGGAGTTGAAAATGGGAAACCACGGAAAACCATTTCAAGGACAGCCGACGGTGGGGCTCGAACCCACGCGTCTACCGAGTCAGCAGAGAGCTTGGCCCCATGGCCTAACGCAGCGCTTTAGCGACCGCAGCCACTACTGTCGGTCATTATGAGATACAGTATTTCCTTTATAATTTTGCATGGATTTCAGAAACAGTAAATCAAAGGAATGAGTACTCAAATCATGTAATTTCATCAATATCGAATAACCGGTGAGAGCTACATCTAAGCTGTCAATCAATGGACTCGGCACACAAATTACATTAGCAGTGACGAATTGCATTCCAATTTCATAAATATCGATTTTTGTAAGAAGTGTGCGATTTGCAAAATAATACTGATGCTCTAACATGCTGCAATTATGAGTTGTCGTCTAAAACCGTAAAACTATTGAACGTTAATTATTTTACAGGTTTTTCTTCTGCATTCATAAATATTATAAACCTCGCACGGGTCCACTAGTTTCCCTTATTCTTTTAGTCTATATTGTCTATTTCTGCTTCTAGTAGCCCTATGTAGTGTACCCATGATACTTGTGCTGACTGGCGTCGAACCTGATGCTCCAGAGAAGAAAAATCACGCATAGGATTTTTCGGGGTATCGAACCAAACGTCTTTTGAGGGGGAAAACCTCGTGGTAACCAAGAACCACATGATATAAGATTATTCATGAAATTTCAGCTTAAATCCAGATTGTGTACGGGAATTATAAGCAATTTTGTAAAGTAAAAGATCTCCATACCACTGTAAGATACAGTATTGGAACTAGAAAGCACAGTTTCGAAGCAAGGTTGACATTTGACAAATTAGTAAAGTCAAAGAAGGCGTGTCAGATGGCGCCTACGGACTATTTATGTCTGCAAGGGGGAACCAGGACAGAGACTAATTTCTCTGGGATTCACCAAGACATAAGGAAGAAAGAATGGAAGGGGAAAAACGCCGTATGAAATTAATTGATTACATCAAAACCAGGCATCCCAGAGAGGTGAGATCAACACCAACATGAATATAATCCGGAGATAATAATTATAAGCCCAAGAAGTATGCTTATTGGAGCAGATTAAGCATTTCACAGACGGAGGACCTATGAATGCGGATGCTTGACCATTGGAGTAATGCGCCGCAGGGGAATCCCCAGGAGAGCGTGCCCACGCCGTCACCAAGATCAATTAATATTTATTAATTGTACGATCAAATCACAGGCACGAGACTGGAAATGGAACCTGCGTGAGAAATTGGACCAGATGGAGGCAGTTATAGCTCTCCAAGCTGCAGTTTTAAAGGAAGGGTCGGTCCGTGAAGTTGAGTGAACTATGTTGCGAGAAGAAAGCCTTAAATAGAGCAAGAAGCCATGAAGAAGTCAGTTGACTCGGAGCACTCATACGGGGGAGATGCTATCCGTCTGTTCAGAAATATAAACAAAGACCGCGCAACTACAAGTGTAGAATGTTATACAAAGTTAACATGAAGGAATTAGACCGCGCAGTTATAAGTGATGTACAAGTGCGTACAGGAACATTTTATGTGTAAGGTTTATAGAAGTATTTCAGACAGGAATATGGTCATCAGTACTGGACTGATTGGACGAGATTGCGAGTGCGTAGACGCCGTAACAATAAACGCCAAGTAAAGCTGAGACTTATCAAGCCGCGCAGTATAGAATAAAGTGGTATTGAACAGTAAATCACACCATCACATGGGTAGTATGATAAAGCGCGCAAGGCATGATCTAGTAATCAACAATGGTCACACTATATTCATTAATATAGGTCATGGGAATGGAACCAGGTCACAGTTATTGTGATATTATAGCCACTACAGACAAAGACACTGAGTAGAAGGGGGAATGCACACTAGCAGCCTTTGGAACGAGGATTAGCCAGGATCGCGGTTTATAGAGACTTCCATTGGAGTTTGATGTCAGAAATCGCGTCACCTGCAGCTCTGTTATTGCGAAATTGTGAAGTGTATGAAACATATCGTGTGAAAAGTGTTTGTAATATAAATAAGTGTATGTCAGTGTTAAAAAGAATGTATTGTGTGATGAAATGTAGCAGGAAAATGTGTAAACACGATAAATTGAAAATGTGTCTTACCGAAGTGAAAAGTGTATTGTGTCAACTAAAGGAATACGACATATCCATCATGATGCGTCTGTAAGCAACACCATGGTGGGCATAAGGTGGTATCATAAGAGTCGACCACCAGAGCAATGTAAGTACAAGTTCCCATAATATCATGTAGAAGCTAGCGATACGATACGTCTAAGTCAAAAGTCAAGTAAAAATAGGTATTGTGAAGTAATATTTATACGAGCTAGCATTCCTCGTATTTGATGTAGAAGTATTTGCCATTTGAGAATGAGTTGGCTTACAGCTGTTGCGCGTAAGACCAAAGTAAGTCTAATATTAAAGGTAAACAATAACTTTATAAGCAAGAGTCGAAAGTAATAAAATATCCAACATGTTTGCATGAAGTGATAAAAGTTGCATCAGATCCCAGGTAATTACAAAAGTAAAGATTATATGTAAGAATGATATCATAATGTGTCAGCAATTAAAGTTATACATGATAGAGGTAATAAGTGAAACTGTTGTAATGTAATGCCAGTAAAACAAATACCAGTAAGGATAAGTAATGAGAGAAAATCAGTAAACACGCCATATAAAAGGGAAACTAAAAATGTCATATGATCTGCGGTATGCCAACAGAGCTAGCGGATATGCGAGCAGTTTAAGAGTAAAATCAAGATGATTAAGTTAATTAATGCAAGGAACGTTTCTAGGACAATTGTCAGGACCATACAGGATATTCTACGAAGGTTTGTATTGTTGTATCGCCATAGGGCATACCATTGTATTATGATAGCGGGTGGAGACAGACAGGTGTCTGGGCTACCATACCAGCTTCATGGGGGCAATTGAGGATTAACGTGTGCCAACTCAATAAGCTACTCCATTGTATTGATCCGCACTGTGATGCGAGAATCTATTTGTATGGAAGGGTCGAGGACGCCTTACCGAAACTTCATGTGTGACAGTGGCGAGCAGTAAGTCCACTAAACTACGCCATAAAAAGCCGTATGCAGTTCCCCAGGACGTTTGTGCCTAGTATAACCATTCCTTTGCTATACTAAGTTATTGAGGTATTGAAGCCAATTAATGTTACCCTATCGATAGGAAGTAAATATTTGGACATCCAGTTCATATGATGAATAGTTTCGCCTTAATCTAAACAGAATCAGAGTGAGAATTGTGAAGTATGGTTGGTGTGTATGAATAAGTAATGAAATGAGACAGCAGGAAAAGGGACTGGACGGCGAGAGCTGTGCCACACCGCAGGGGTCCTTGGCGACCCGAGCTATTGAGCTATTGTATTCACTGAAGGGTGGTAGGTTTATGACCGACCCTATAATAAAAGTATACTGGAGACTGCGATATCATGGTCTGGCATATTAATTAATAAGAAATTGTTTATTTTGGCTACAGAAATGAATTCGTAGCATTAAAAGGATTATAAGGATTGTTGAAATCAAGTGATATTTAGCAAAGTTAGCTGTTCTGTACACTAACTGCGCTAAGAATGACTGACACATTATCTGAAGTTAAAACCAAGTTTTGAGATGCATATTTGCACACGGGTACCGTGAATGTGGAGTTGATGCAAACTAACTATAAATCGACTTATATCTTAAACGACTTAGAGACGTATTGTATCGTTACAGCGAACTAGCATTGTTTTGTAGACTAGGAATGTACTGTTGTTAGCGTTTATGGGGAAAGCGGACGAAGGACACAATACACAGAAATGAAAGTACATTGTTGTACAAGTAACCTATCGCAACAATGGCTAACGCATTGTTGACACATGAAATAAAGTAAATATTCCATATGCACTATGGATAGTCAAGCAAATAATTACTGTAACGTAACTAATATGGAAGTGCTATTTGTGTAAAATATTGATGTCATGTTTATTGGATTCATTTTGATTATTATTTTATTGTTTAAGAGTGTGCATAAAATATGAACATTTGTCAGATGACAGAAAGTGCATTCCCAGAAAGGAATAGATTTAGTGAAGTTCAGAGTAGAGTGTATTGAGACACCAGTAATAGACTCATAGACTCACAAGAAGAGATGTGGCAGTATGCCTGGTGAGATCGGTTCATGATCTCAGCTGCGGACCACAGATGATGTAGAATACTTTCATTGTCCCTTTTGCCATTATCATCTGTGCGATCCAAAGTGTATTTTGTTGTTTGTGGGGTAATTTAAATGTAATTGGATGTTGTAATTGTTGTATGATAAGCCATGATTTAAAACTAAATAGTATTATTTACCCTTTCTTGTAGAGTAGTACCTGGTAGCATTCGGATCCTGAATATGTGTTTGCACTGTGGGGAGACGCACCACACCCTGAAAGGACAGAGCCAGTCGGGATGTGAACACATGTTCTCCACATGACGTCATATGGGTAAAGTAGGTTAGTTGAAAGTGAGAAGTGTTGTTACCAGTATATCACTAGGAGCAGATGGTCTAGATGTTTCACCCCTTAAAATAACAATCGCCACCTTCAAATGCCGCCATGTTCTCTCTCTGTGTGCCCCCCAGGGACTCACATCTAGTGGGACGTGGGTTGGCGACCACAGGACCCCAGCTGAGTCCGGCATTGCTTCCACTTACTTGTGCCGGGCTCCTCTCCATCTTCTTTCCTGTCGACCTCTCTTAGTCAACTCTTGGACGTTTCCGGCCCTGACTGTATTAGGGTATCCGAGACCTAGGGAGTCTCTTCCTTTCCCGCCTTAATTGGCCCTTCTCTCATCTTTCCTTATCCCTCATCCTTCGAGGGGTCAGACCTCTTGTTTTCTTTTCGTGTTATGTCCTGCCTTCTGCACAAGGCCCTCAAGGAGGCAGGGTGTGTGTAGCCCCACCACTTCTGGTGCACCCTGGATTGTGCTACACCCTCAAGGGATCACGTATGGTGAGTTCGGGATTAGGCGACCCCGAGGGATTCCTGAGCTGGGTCAAGTTTTCTCCCTTCTTCTATTGTCTTTGGGTCAGACCCTGTCCTCTTGATCTTTCCTCGCTGCCTTTTTTTGGCTCTCCTTTCTTTGAAGTCCCTCAATTCTCATTCTTGGAGGGTATTTCCTCTCCTCCTGTCTTTTATTTACATTCTTCTGTTTTCTTTTCCCCCATTTCCTCTTCTAGTTTGTAAGAGAGTAGTTAGTTTTAGTTGTGAGTTTCATTTGATCATCTTTCATTTTCACTATCACCCAAACCATTAGGGGCCGATAACATAGATGTTAGGCCCCTTAAAACAACAATTATCCTCATCATCATGTCTCTGTGTGCCTCAAGTGTAAGTGATGTAATATTAAACACTACATGATGACCCTACTTTTTCTGCATGCCTTCCAGCGAAATGTTGGGATGGTCCTCAATGTCAAGTCTTGGGAACATCCACCCCAAAAATCTGGTAACACACACTAATAAAGTCTCATCAGAAACATAGACATATCCCAGATACATGGGGCTGATAACCAGGTGGTCCCCAACCCCTAAAATGAATTAACTCTATTATATACACTCACTCTATCCCCAAAAAGAGACATTCACGTAATTAATAATGAAATATGATCACATACCTGGTATGGAATGCTTCAATTCTGAGCATTGGCATCTTAGTGATGTTTTCTACTGCTCTCAGTAGGTGCATTAATTCTTGATTGTTTTCGCAGTTCGGAGGCGGGATAATGGATATTAAATAGTTTAAAATAGTTTTCTCCATGCTTTCTAGCAAAATACACAGAACTCTCACAAGCTGAAAATTAAAAACAAAACATTAATAAAGTTACAGTATTGGGAAAAAGTGTAAAAAAAATAAAAGAAAAATTCCCTTCATCTTTATATTATAGTATTGATAATAATGTAGCTTTAAGTCGGTCAACACAAAAATAACTCCAATTACTGGAATATGTGAAAAATAACCTCAAAAGGACACGAACTAAGGACCATGGATATCCTCTAAGAAATAAAGAATTAAAGAACTCAGAACTATAAGGATGGCAGGCAGGAAATAAGCCGAGATGTGAGGTCTTAAAAGAAATACGGAATAAAAACAGGTCATTGGGAAAACTTAAATACAGTATTAGTGGAGGTTTTAATCATAACACAAGATGAGATTTATACATGTTGAGACAGAACATGTAAGAGGAGTGCAAGACGTATATGATTCAGAAGGAGGCGTTATGTAGCACGTGTGCGGGTGAGGTCACTCTAAATGACTCACATCACGCAAGACCTTAGGGACGTTTTGCGATGACACACAGCTCGCATATGAACAGGGAAATCCCCTCCCAAAGCTTACATGGCAATATTCTCGTGATATTATCGAGAGGCGTGGCGTGAAATGTTATGAAATAACTTGGATTCCGAGTTTGAAGAAAAATTAATAATGTTGGAATACACCACAGTTATGGATAATTAGAAAGAGGATTTTTAGATAAAACCTTATAATAATTGAAAAGACAAGAAGTGACGACCAAGCATTACGTCATGGGTCATGGGCGTAGTAATTCCGCGCAGAATCATCAGTGATGAGGACCGCCCACGTTGAATACATATACTTCGGAAATTTTTGAAGAGGAATTGTGATATGGCTTTTCCTTTTTATAGACTCCTTGATCTCTATGGATCAGCCATAGCTAATTGTCTTTGTTTCTTCTGTATTCTTTGGTAGATGTCTGATACGCATCATGTACCGGTATGTGTTAAGTTAAGATTAATAAAACCTAACAAACAGGTTTATCAAAGTGTTCATATTTAATACAATTTATTAATCTTAACTAAGAATGGATCGTCTACTAAGGCTCGAGCAACTGAACATCGACCCAGAATCGAGCAACGCACAACAAGAATGGAATCACTGGTACAGCACGTTCAGGAACTTCATAGTGTCTTACCAAGCAAGTGACGCCGACAAATTAAGAATCCTGATAAATCATGTCTCACCTTCAGTATACGAATATTTCAATGAAGCTAAAACGTTCAATGACGCAATAAGCATTTTGGTTAGCACGTTTACAAAACCGGTGAACGAAATATTTGCGCGTCACAAATTAGCAACCAGAAAGCAGCTAGCTGGAGAAACAGTGTCGAGATAATATATAGAATCTTTGAAGCTTATGAGCAAAGATTGTAACTTTAAGGCTGTCACAGCGGAAGTAAGTAGAGATGATTGTATTCGCGACGCTTTCATTGCCTGTCTTCTTAACCCCAATATTCGTCAGAGACTATTAGAAAATCTTAACCTCACTCTTGAGGAGGCTTCAATAAAGGCAAAGGCTTTCGAGTCAGCGATGGAACTGTGCCTTCAGTATCAAGAGCCTGTTTCAGTCAGTGCTGTTCAGAACCGTCGTGCTAGTTCACACAGACCACCCTCAATTACTAATGCCAGCCGTGACAGCTGCTCAGGGAATAGTGAAGCCTCGTGTGAAGTTGTTGCAGTGACAAACAGGAAGTGCTATTTTTGTGGACTTGCCTATCACAAGAGGAATGAATGCCCAGCAAGGGAAGCTATTTGTCGTGCATGCTCGAAAACTGGTCACTACGCCAGAGTTTGTAGAAGTGCCAAACCGAATAGTTCCCAAAAATCTTACCATTGCCATACTGCAGTCTTATCTTCTGCCTCTTCCACACCATCTTGTCTGGCAAAAGCAATAATTCCCATTCACTTAAATGGAACGAAAGCCAATGCTCTGGTAGACACTGGTAGTTCTACAAGTTTTATTTCTGAGAGGTTGGTCCGGAAGTCCGGCTCCCCGTGTGTACTATTAGTCTCACAGTAACAATGGCCTCAACATCTCTTAGCTCATTTGTTAAGGGAGTTTGCTCAGTCAATCTAAAAGACAAGGACCATGTATATGAAGACGTTCAGCTAAATATACTGACAGATCTATGCTCGGACGTTATTTTGGGTCACGACATTCTTGGTCGCCATTCATCCATAGAAATAAAGTTTGGTGGCAGCAAAGAACCGTTGAATATCTGCGGATTGACAGTGGCTAATGTAGAACCTGTCCAACTTTTTCGTAACATCCCTCTAGACTGTAAACCAATCGCTGTTAAATCTCGACGTCACACAGCTTCAGATGCCAAGTTCATTGATCAAGAAATTCAACGACTCTTTTAAAGGAAGATGCCATAGAAGAAAGCTTTTCTCCATGGCGTGCACAGGTTCTTGTTACCCACACCGAGAACCACAAGTTCCGCATGGTAGTCGACTATTCTCGGACGGTAAATCAGTACACCCAACTAACTAGATGCATATCCACTTCCACGCATTGAGGATATCGTAAACAAAGTGGCAAATTATGAAGTGTTCAGTGCTATCGACTTAAAAAGCGCCTATAATCAAATCCCTATCTGAGAAGAGGACCGTCCGTACACAGCATTGGAAGCTAGTGGTAAACATTGGCAGTATAAACGAATTCCATTTGGCCCAACTAATGGTGTGCCCTGTTTCCAAAGAACTATCGATTCGATCATCCAGAAAGAGGAACTCACTGGGGTAGCAGCTTACCTAGATGATATCATAGTAGGAGGCAAGAATCAGCAAGAACATGACATGTATCTGAAGAAGTTCCTAAAAGCCGTAGAAAAGTATCGCTTGACAATTAATGATAAGAAGAGTGTCTTCTCAGCTCGTACGATAAAGCTGTTGGGTTATATAATCTCCAATCATGAAATTCGTCCAGATCCTGACAGACTCACATCCTTGAGAGAACTTCCAGTTCCATCTGATACTGCTTCTCTTCGAAGAGCAATGGGCATGTTCGCACATTTTTCAAACTTCATTCCCAGATTTTCACAGAAAATACATATCCTTTCGAGTGGTCACTTTCCATTAAACGAAAAGGCTGTTGAAGCGTTCAATACTCTGAAAGAAGATGTGGAAAACGCACTCGTCTCAGCTATAGATGAGAAGGTTATGTTCACCGTGGAGACTGATGCTTCAGAACATTCTATTGGAGCCACCCTGTCACAAAATGGGCGGCCTGTAGCTTTTTTTTTTTCCACAAACCCTCAACAAGTCAGAACAAAGACATTCATCTGTGGAGAAGGAAGCTCAGGCTATCATCGAAGCTGTCAAGAAATGGAGGCATTATTTACTAGGAAGACATTTCCGCCTCATCACCGATCAGAAGTCAGTGGCCTTAATGTTCGAAAGCAGGCGTCATAGCAAGGTAAAGAATGAGAAGATACTGCGTTGGAACTTTCATGTTTTGACTATGAAATCATCTACAGACCTGGACAACACAACGAAGCAGCTGATGCTTTATCCAGGATCTGTTCGGCTACCCAGTGCTATGGATTACGACTTAAGAACATTCATGAAGCCGGGATTGACGAGAATGAATCACTTCGTTAAGTCAAAGAATTTGCCCTATTCGTTGGAGGATATAAAGAAGGTTTTATCAGCGTGTAAAGTCTGTGCTGAGCTAAAACCCAGATTTATCCAACACGAGGGAAGTCTCATCAAAGCTATCCATCCATTTGAACGAATAATCATGGATTTCAAGGGACTTCTTCCATCCACTTCCAGAAACCGATACCTCCTCATCTTAGTAGATGAATATTCCTTTTGAATTTCCCTGTACGGATGTTACTTCCTCCACCGTTATAACAAAACTGAAAATCCTTTTTTCAATTTTTGGATTTCCTTCCTATATTCATTCAGATCGAGGTTCTGCCTTCATGTCCCAAGAATTGAAGTCATATCTCACGACTGTTGGGGTAGCGACGAGCAGAACGACACCGTATAATCCCCGAGGCATTGGTCAGGCAGAAAAATACGTAGGCATTGTCTGGAAAACTACACAGCTTGCCATAAAATCAAGACAATTGGATATCCGACAGTGGGAAACAGTTTTAGATGATACCCTCGATTCTATCAGGTCATTACTTTGTACCGCAACAAACGAAACTCCCCATGAGCGTATGTTTAAACACCAACGGAGATCGACTCACGGACAAGCAACCCCTTCATGGTTATTGACTCCAGGACCTGTATTTCTGCGGAATCATACCAGGCATTCAAAGTATGAACCATTTGTCCTAGATGTCACTCTTGTTGAAGCGAACCCCGAGTACGCTCACGTACAACTTGCTGATGGACGGGAGACTACCGTTTCAACTAGAGACTTGGCTCCAGTACCTTCTCCAGGCAACATTTCTCAAGAATGGGAAGAAGAAAGGGAGGTAACAGAAGAGCAACATTCCAACAGATCTCTTGGACATCACTGGCCTTCAACATCAATGGTCCCTCCTCGACCATCGGAATCTCCGACTCTGGTTCCCCACGTCCTGACTTCTCCAGAATCCCAGAGGTCGACAGAGAGTCCAGTTGCGACTTCTCCTCCTGACCAGCAACCTAGGCGAAGCACCAGATTCCTGACTTCTCCAGAATCTCAGGGGTCGACAGAGAGTCCAGTTACACTTCCTCCAGGCCAACAACCTAGGCGGAGCACTAGAATCCGTCGCCCTCTCCCTTACCTCAAGGACTATACTTATCAGTTAGGGGGGGGGGGTGAATGATATGGCTTTTCCTTTTTATAGACTTCTTGATCTCTATGGATCAGCCATAGTTAATTGCCTTTGTTTCTTCTGTATTCTTTGGTAGATGTCTGGTACGCATCGTGTACCGGTATGTGTTAAGTTAAGATTAATAAAACCTAACAAACAGGTTTATCAAAGGGTTCATATTGTTACGTGCCACCCCCTAGTGGCACTTCCGTTAACTGGATTACGGTGGGTAGAAAGCACAACACCAATTATTGCTTTAAAGAAACGTATTGGCTTTATTGTGGGCCAGAAAGATACACCACACAAATAGCAAATACAAGCAACTAGTATCTCACTCTAGTTCCTCTCTCGCTGCCGTCACTTCCCTTTCACTCTCTCGAGCAGCTGACCGTTCACTAATTTGGCTGACCTGTGTCTAGCCGGTCTGTCACTCGCCGAAATACCTGTCCACTTCCTTGTACGCAAACTACAGTTATTTATGATAGCCAGTCACTCGCCACCACACACTGCCTCGCTGTCCGCTGGCTAGGGAACTGCCCAATGCGTTTCGCAATTCACACAATGTCTCTGTCGCCCTAGGTAAGTACACACTCCTCACACTGCTCCGTGGCTCGGAAGGAATCTCACTGGGTTTCGCATGTCACGTCACCACACTTCTGTCGCTCAGGAAAAACACGCACTAGCTCAGAAACACTGTCCTCATAAAACTCCGTTCCCTCACTGTTGAGGCCGCTTATATAGCAGGCTGGTGATTCAATGAATTATAGAATCGTCCAGGATACACGGCTTCTCGAGATTTCCATCACTGGCTGGGTCACGAATATTTTGGACCATCCCTTTCACTTCGCAGCCCGTTGCGTAGGGCGCACGTAATATACAGAGGCAGAGATAGCCCGGGGCAGCTGTGACGCACACGGCGAGGTGACGAAACAAACTCACAGCCGTAACAATATTTATTACAAATTGAAGATCTATTTCGGGATTAAGAAGGATTTTTGAAACCTAGGAACTCTGGAGGTTACAGGAGTAATTTTTCCAACTCGCTACGAGTATTATTTCAAAAGTTAGGTTCCAAGAAGACAAGGCGGACTACATTTTTATCAGATTGAATAAATAGGCCGTGAGTCATAGCATAAGCATTCAGTCTTCACGAGCCCCAGGAGTGGGTCGCACTGTTTCACCAAGTATTCAGTCTTCACGAGCCCCAGGAGTGGGTCGTACTGTTTCACCAATTATTCACTCTCACGAACCCTAGGAGAGGGTCACACAGATTCAACGATAATTCAGTCTTAGCGAACCTTAACAGCGGGTCGCGCTGTTTCAACAACATTCAGTACCTCGTGAAACCCGAGAGGGTTATGCTGGATGAAGTCGAGTATCATCTCGCTACAATACTACACGTCAAGTTGGACCCGACAAGGGCCAAATAAGTAGCAGAAATAACCAGTATTTCGTGAACCTAGGAGGGTTACGTTGGTTCGACAGCACGCCGAGATCCGAGTGGGGTCATAACGCAAGTCAAAACTTTGCCCGTGCTTGGGGAAGTTTATGACAGGCGTCGGTCCAAAAAGGACATTCGCAGAAGAGATAGTTACAGTTCGCAAGCAGAAGTGATAGTTCGAAGTCAGATTAGATATTCAGAATATTAAACAATAATAATCCTGGCGAGGATTACGAATTATAAACAGTTATTCGTGGGACTAGTGTGAGAACCATACATTGCGAAGTTGCTAGTTGAGACTAGGCTACGGTTCTAAGGAGCTTGTTAGCCTAATTGTAGAACCACGTGGAGAGAACACTATTGCAGCGAACTGAGTTAGTATCGCGCCGACAGAGTGAGTTCCGCACAAATCGAACCCAGTACAGAAACTTTGAGGATAGAACTTTCCGAGGTGAATAGGAAACAGACGGAGGTAGGAGTTCAGAGACTTTCATTCGTTCAAGTAGATGTCCATGACAGGGAGTAGAGATACGTTAATACCTGCATTTCTTGGACGAGACGAAGCGAGAAATTGTCAAAAACGTGTGAATAGGAAGGACTATAACAACGTGTTCTAGAAAGTGGAAAGAAGCATTATTGTATGCTCGAGTGAATTCATTGTAATTAATTTTATAGTGGCTTAAAGTGTTAATAAATAAGTGTAATATCGTAATTTGATGAGTAAGAGCACCCTAAGAAAGGGAAGCTAATTGAAATGGAAATGTGTGTTCAGAGTGTAAATTGTAAAGTGAAGATATATGTGAAAAGTGTAGAAATGTGTTACTTGGGTAATATGAGAGGTTAATCTACCATAATGGTGGACCAAAGGATCCGAAATCATTGGAGAAGACCATCGAACGTGTAAGTACTCACTAATTTTCATTATCAGTTGGAGGAGAGTCGTGCATTCTGAATAATTATGTGTCACCACAATGTAGGGAAATAATGAATATATGTGACATGCTTGTGTGTATAACAGTGATGTGAATATAACATTAGCAGGAAAATTGAATTTGAATATGAATTGGCTTTGTATAAGATGGTAAACGACCCATATATTGTTGAAAGGGTAGGAGAATTTGATGAATGAATAACGGTCATTTATTAATAATGATATGCCAACATAAAGTCAGTGTTTGAAGAAGTGCTGGAAGTTAACAGGCTTTCAATGGAAGGTTTTAAGAGAAATATAGTTTGATGCCGCTTATATTAGCGAGGATGTAAAGTAAAATCGAGTGATTTTGCAAAGTATAAATAAGGAAGTAATCATTATTGGACGTAGTTGCCGCGGCTGACTTATGACGAGTCGAATCATCGGTCTCATTGTACAATTGGGGAGCATATTGGTTGCTATTCGCACAGAGGTCAGCATACGGTCCGCTCTGGTTGCATGAGGTATAGAGGCCTATGAATTTGTTCCGCTCTAAATTTGGATCTTCGAAAAGCCCAGTGTAAGAGGTTTTGGACCCTTGAGATGGATTTACGCTAAGCCGTTGGTTGCTTAGAGGTTGTTGTAGCCCCCGTAATTAAAGACCGCTTAACACTCCGGGCAATGAGGATGTTCATGAATTGATTAACTTAACCGGGGCGTATTGAATAATTGATATTGAACATAAGTATAAATAATTACGGTAGGATGTTGTAAATGCGTTAAAATCCTCCTGAATGAGGAGACCTGTAACTTGCGAAGTCCAGCTGGTAAAAAAAAAATGAAGATACCACAATGTTAACACTCTTGGAAGCGAGACTGAGTCATAAATCTTGTGTGTCGAGCACACCACTTAAGAAAGGGTCACAGGCCGCTAGTGGCTTGTTTAGGCCTATTGGTAATTAAAATACAGATGTTGTAAAGTTTGGTTTGGCATTATCAATGAGAGAATGGATAACATAATCCATCAGTATGTGTTATGAATGTTATTTCCTGCTAAAAAATAGTCATAAAAAGGCCAATTTTGGGAATATTGCAGTCAAATATAACTATAAATTTTCCCAAGCGTGACGCTTTAATAGCAGAGAGTTCCTTTAATAAGGCAAAGAGAGGTGTCAGGGAGACACAAACCTCATTGATTTGATTCAGTAAAATGAAAATCCACAGCCTGTTTCCAGTCATCGACCGGGTCAGGAATGGAATGAATGAAGCCCCCATCTAGCGGCGAGGATATGAACTGTGCCGGCTGCCGAGGCCTGACGCACTCCTCTGGGGCAATGATTAAATGAATGACAGATGAAATGAAATGATAGTGGAGAGTGTTGCTGGAATGAATTGTTGACAGGGAAAACCGGAGTACCCGGAGAAAAACCTGTCTGCCTCCGTTTTGTCCAGCACAGATCTCACATGGAGTGACCGGGATTTGAACCACGGACCCAGCGGTGAGAGGCCGGCGTGCTGCCGCCTAAGCCACGGAGGCTTCATTTGATTCAGTATTGTTTATAATTAAAGGAATGCACGACGACCCACAAAAATATAGTACTTAACATGTATTGTGAGGGAAAGAATTAATATTTGTGGATCTAATCCAATGATAAGTAAAACATATTTTTAAAATACTCAAGGAATAGTTGTCAATTTAATGATTTGTAATGCTTAATGTAGTATGTTTATGATCATTCAAGGAATTACCCTAAATATTCTTTCTTTTAATATTGCAGAATCAGAAATCTAGGAAAGAAAACTGGAGGAAAATGGATCCAAGAAATCCAACAAGATCTCAAAGCAGTTGGACTCAAGATAACAGATGCCGAGGAGAAAAATAAAATTAACACCATTCTTAAAACTCACAAATTTTCTGCAGAAATGACACACAGAAAGCCTATGGAGAT
This sequence comes from Meconema thalassinum, assembly GCA_946902985.2. Classification (NCBI taxonomy): domain Eukaryota; kingdom Metazoa; phylum Arthropoda; class Insecta; order Orthoptera; family Tettigoniidae; genus Meconema; species Meconema thalassinum. The sequence continues at coordinate 18,457,405 of OX336392.1, forward strand.
TTCAGATGAGTTGAGAAAATCCCGATCTGAAAGAATGAAAAAGTACTGGAAAGAGCGCAAGAACCAAGCAGTACTGCCTTCAAAGAAGAAGTGATTGTGGAACGACTCAAGTGGTCCAATGTGACCAATCAAGATTAATAATAATAGAATCAGTAGATTTAGCAGAATTTATATTCATGCATGTTATATGGAAGTGAAAGTTGACATGTTATGGGCTTAGTGGAGCCGAAATAACAGTGTCCATAGAACACTTTGTGTGGAGTGAAGGTTCATAATGTTTGGCAAGGAACCAGATTTTATTTTGATTTTATTAATGTCATTTGATTTTTGTTTAATGTAAGATTTTGTGGAGTGCGAATTTTATTTATTAAATGTTGTTTTGTGAAGTTTCAATTTTTAGCCTATTCTTATTTATGAAAAATAAATCCTATGAGATCACCTTTTGTCCGTGTGTCTGTCTGTGTGTGCGTGTGTGATGGTGAGTGTCCACCCCCTAAATAACTTCTAAACGGCCGGAGCGATTTCAATGCCACTCGGTAGATTCATAGCACTATTCCGGACGACCCCGACCGTGCCCTTCAAATTTTGTTTCGTCTCACCAATCCAACATGGCGGCTGGGCGAAGTATTTCATCAGCATTCAATATCTCCGAAACTATTACCGATATCACCCTGGAATATCTTACGATGATAAAGGGAACTACTAGAAGTTCACCTATGTGACTTTTGAAAACCTGGTAACTACAAAACCAACATGCGGCCAAGCGAAGTTGCGACTTTTAAATAGACGTTTCTCGCGATTTAACCAACTAAACGCAATAAAACATGGTACAGTATATGTTTATACACATTGTAATGCACCGACATCTAACTTTGTTAAATTGTTTACATAACCTCAAGATGGCGGCTATTGTGAAATATTTCACCGGCATTCTATATCCCTGAAACTATTAGCGGAATCACCTTGAAATTTTGTACGGAGATAAAGAGCACTGCTGGAATTTCATCTATAAGACTTTCAAAAACCGGTTAACTACAAAACGAATATAGCGGCCAAGCGATGTTGAAAATTTCAAATAGACCTTTCTCGCGATTTAATGATCCAAACGCAATGAAACTTGGTAAAGGAAATGTTTATAAACATTGTAATGCACTGGTATCTAATTTAGTTCAGTTGTTTACATAACCTCAAGATGGCGGCTGTGCGAATTTTAAAATTAAGTTTTTATTTCTTGTGTCGTAATCATGCGATCGAAGTGAAAGTTTGAGTAATGAACCTACGCATTAATTTTCCTTTAATGGTACATGACTCTATGGCCTATACATTTAACAATCCAATATGGCGACCATCCGAAATATTTAGATGGATCTCAATATCTACGTATCTATTACACTTTTGTTTACTAAGGCACCACTGAAAAACGGCTTCAAAGTTATTTTTAATCTTCATAGTATGTTTCCTGTTTAGACATCTTTTTGTCCCTCCTTCCTCCTTTTCACCCTATCTTTTATATAGGGTGTATAATTTAAGACTTTGCACTTCTGGCTGCATCCCCGAGCGAGTACCATATGACAAGCTTGGCTCGGTTGGAAGTGTTGACAGCTGACGCAGTTGCAGATGCAGATCTCTCACCCAGTTTGGTAGTAACTATTGGCCTTTTCTTTGTCTTGATTGTTGCTCTACTTTCCAGGGAATACTTGTTGTTGTTAATAATAATAATAATAATAATAATAATAACTGAATACGGTACATGAAAAGGCACCACCAAGTAGTCAAAATAGTGCACCTACGCCTTGCACAAATGTACTTGTTATCTAAAAAAAGATACAGTCAGTCCGAGAGACTAGACTTTATATCATTTCAAATGACGCATGCTACAAATGCTACTCATGTTAGAAAGGCTCAGGAGAGCTTTGCACTCTGCTGCATGACGTCACGCACTCGTCGTCTCCGTATCGCATAACGCAAGACCCCAGGAGTAAACTCAGACTCAACAGACTCCATTACCCTTTAACTTAGGCTTCCCGCGCGGGGAACGGAGAGCGGGAGGTGCACTCTGCTGCATGACGTCACGCACTCGCCGTCTCCGTGTCGCATAACGCCAGACCCCAGGAGTAAACTCAGACTCGGTGCATATGCACTGAACAACATGATGACGTCATACACGCCGTAACCGTAACGCATAACGGTAGACCTAAGCATAACGATGAAGTCGACAAGATCATTTGAAAGGATAAAATAGTTTGCCTTACTATCAGTAGCCTATATTCCAGTTGTTATGGGACAGATCAGCAAACCGGCCAAATATCGTTCTTGTGGACAAAGTGCGGAAGATATCTCAGTACCCAATTCCCATAATTTGTAACAACCTGCTGTGAGAAAATCACCAAGTATCCGTCCTCGGCAGAGGAAAATGTGGAGACAGGAAAGTGTAGTGGTGCTACCCATAGCCATCTCTTCTACCGGCATCATCCATAAATCATTGTCTCGCAAATATTGGGAATACATCCTGGTCTACATATCACCATGATCCATAGTTCGCTCGTTGCTTAATGTGCCATAGAGAAGTTGCAAATAAGCTGATGATATGTTGATTTCTACCCACTCATGTGGTGAAATGAATGTCATAGTAATGATAATAATAATAATAATGTAAAATTGACTTCAACGGAGCCTTTCATCATCATTATCATTTCCCAATTCCAGTTTCCCGGGTGTGGTGTACAAGCGCTCGCCATGCCCTTCTCTCTTCATACATCTTCTGTTCCAGGACATCTTCCCATTTGTGTCCTCTCTCCTCCATGTCTGATCTTACGGTCTCTATACAGCGTTTTCTTGGTATTCCTCGTGGTCTTCTTCCTCTGAGGTTAAGGTAAAAATATTTTCTGGCAGGTCTTTCTATGTGCATCCTCATTATGTGCCCATACCACTGAAGTGTGCGTTTCTTTATGACACTGGTAGTAGGAACCTCAATGCCAGCTACTTTCCTATTAACTTCATTTCTGATCTTGTCCTTTCTTGTAGTTTGCTTCATGGTTCTGATGAGTCTCATTTCAGTTGATTGAATTCTACGGACCGTTTATTAAACGGAAATATTTTACGGTCCCGTACACTTAGGGGTGACAAAACATGTTCAATCCCCCCCTCCATTAAACGGAAACTGTGTTACGTGGACAACGGAAATCAAAATACAGTATGCATTTTAACGCAAAATTTCCAAGTTCCGATTTCAGTGTTTAGAACATTTTCAGACACCATGTGAAAGTATATATTTGATTCCGTAGCTAACAAGAAATATGCAAATAGGTTTTCCTCCTTTTGTGTACGATTATTTGCCTGTTTCATGTTGCCCATGTGTACAGGTCCAGGATGGAAAGTCAGGTTGGTTCGAAACAAAGAGCGGAGTCTAACAGGGAAGTTGCCTTTCACCGCTTCTCTTCATTATCATAATGGATGAAGTCTTAAAAGTACTGTAGTTAAAAGCCAGGATCAAGAAACTAATGCCTTAATTTTCGCCGATGATGTCTTGGTGTGGGGCGAGTCAGAAGAGGAGGTGCAAGCTAGACTACATCTTTGGCAGAATAAATTTGTGAACATGGGTCTTAAAATCAGCAAAACCAAGACAGTTGGTTTGGTGATGAGTAGAAATCCTTCAACGGTCCATCTAAGACTTGGAGATGAGGAGATAAATGTTGTATACAAATTTAGGTAGTATTCTTTCCTTGGACAATACCATACATCAAGAGATTCACAACAGAATACGGAAAGCTTCCAATTTCTATGAAGCTACTTTGGGACGAAACATTTCCACAAGCTTCCAAGATTAGTTTGTCCAAGATATACTTAATACCTATACTAACATATGGACTGGAAGCAGCAACCCTTACTGGACCAACAAACAGTCGTCCGCAGGCAGTAGAAATGAAGTTCCTCCGTTCTTGCCTCCAAAAGACGATGATGGATAAAATAAGGAATGAGGACATCCGACAACAACTGGGATTGGAAAGGAGCCTGCTGGAGACACTCGAGATGGTATGGTCATATGAAGAGGATGGCTCCCCAAAGGATACCTCGAGTGTACTTTGGTCAGAGTGTCCCCGGGAAGAGACCAAGAGGAAGACCTCGCGATGTGTGGGAGAAGCAAATTTATAAGGACCTTGAAGCTAGAGATAAGAACTGGCATCAAATACAAGAACAACAGTTTATGGATGGACAGGACAAATTGGAGACGGCTCATTTATAACCGCGCCCGGCTTGCTCGAGCGAACAAACGATGATGATGATGATGTTGTCCAGTCCTTTCCTAATTGTCACTTAAAATGTTGGTTGGTTGGTTCCTCAGTTTAGGGGCTGTGACAACGCGGTCATGTAGCCCCGTGTACGTTGGGTGTGTGTAGAATCTGTCTGATAACCGGTGTTAATTGTGACGACTGATGACAGTATTAGTGTGTGTTACCTGTTTTTTAAAATTCAAGTAAGGACTGCCGACATCTGAATTTTTCAAACAGTTCCTACTTTTGCCGCCAAACGCCACCGTCAACGACTACTAGTACAGAACTTAGCTACCAGACGCCACCGCAGTCGGCTCTTGGCAACGGACGTAGGAACCTAAGAGCGTTGTTGTTTACATTCTTAACCTATACAATTTAGCTTCACACAGGTGTAATTAGTGGAAGGTTCTTTAACATGCCATAAATCTATGATATGGGACCACCGGCTTTACTTCCCCTCCGAAGGAAGGCATACTGAGGGATTTTTAACGCTCTTAAAAAATCCCATGACTTCGGCCGGATTTGAACCCGCGATCTTGTGCATAGAAGCTCAGCATGCTACCAACTACGCCAGCGAAGCCGCCAGTACACTTTAAATGTAAACACACAAATATAATAATAATGTTATGGTTGTACTTCCCTTTTAACTACTGCCGCTGGAGCCGACGGCGGTGGTGTCTAGTAGCCAAGTTATGAACTAGTAGTTGTTGACGGTGGCATCTAATAACAAAGTTTGGAACTACTTGAAAATCCAATGTCTGCAGTCCTTACTTGAATTAAAAACAGACAACACACACTAATACAGTCATCACAATTAACACCGGTTATCAGACAGATTCTACACACACCCAAAGTACACGGGGCTACATGACCGCAGCCCCTAAACTGAGGAACCAACCAGAGGCGGGAACCAGCCTGTCGGCGTGCGGCGCAACTTACGAGCAAAGAATTACTCCAAGTTTTTAAAGAACAGGGCTGTTATCAGATAGTTCCGTCAAAAGCACAACAATTAGTTAAGAAAATAGGTTCCATCTAACCTCTCTTGTGTGAGAACTGTCCTGCTTCATTGTGTTCTTGTTATGTACGGAACCACTACCACGCCACTTGCGAACGAGTTGTTGTACGTAACCTTTTAATGGTATGGCGTCTCTAAAAGCCGCAGTGGTTTAAACGGACGTAAAACCACTAACATTTTTAATATTATTTTGAAAACTGTCCTCAGGATTTTCGAAGATATACAGTACATAGGTTGCTTTTTTAGTTTTGGCAACTATGTTATAAATTGATAAATAACACACCTACTCGGTTCCAAGTTTCATAGGCCCTCGATGTAGTCTCCAGCACTGCGTACAACGTGTTCCCAACGACGCGGAAGCCGTTGGATTCCGTTGGCACTGTCCAATCTATCGATGGTGCGAAGAGAGCGCTCGGCTGCCTGCACAACATTTCCAATTGTAGGGTAGCGGTTCCCACGCAGTGGCTCCTTCATCTTCGGGATGAGATCAAAGTCGCAGGGACTTAAGTTGTGAGAGTAGGGGGGATGATAGAGCACCTCCCAGTTCCAGCGATTCAACAATGCAGACACAACTCCCGCTATGTGTGTCCTAGCATTGTCATGCAGAACCTGAGCGTTGTTTAAATTTTTAACCTAATTTAGCTTCACACAGGTGTAATTAGTGGAAGGTTCTTTAACATGCCATAAATCTATGTCATGGGACCGCTGGCTTTACTTCCCCACCGAAGGAAGAGAAATTTAGAAATCATGTGCAAGAATATAGGCTACAACTTTCAGTATGGGTGAATAAGATTCCTCCCTTGGGGTGGCATCTTTCTGTTACGAGTCACGGGAGTTTATTTTAAATGCGCGGCTTCTATGATTTACGAAAATGACTGTAAGTTACAGAATTAAGTGCCATTACATACTGGTTATTGTCATAGCGCATCATACGAATCACCTGAATTATGATAGGAGAAATAAAATATAAGGTTTTAATATTTCGATCTGATGCCATCTTGAAAACAATTGATCATCATTGGGTGTCTCTATACTAAGCTCTGAATATGAATCCGTTGTGCCTAGTCTCATTGCACTCGGGGGATTAGACCGCTAGAAAGGAAATTTGAAATAATTGAAAATCACTTGGCCGCCATGTTGTTTCTGTGTTTTTAAGGATTTTGAAAGGCGCATATACCGGGCGGTCCGCCAGCCCCTTGCGATCCAGTTGTAGGCTATGCATCGCGTCACATGTACTACAATTCTGAAAGACACCGGTCCCTCTTCCTAAACCCGAGTAATATAACGAGACGTATGTTTACGGTCTACAAGACAGCAGGAATCGTGAGCGCCACTATTAATTCAGTATGGGTACCTCGAACGAACCCGTAAAACAAACACAGATACGCAGAACACAGGAGGTGCACGCACAGACCGAGAGCAGGTATTGTATAGACTGGGAAGTGCGCGCTGCAGGTCAAGCGTCGCAGTAGGATGTGTGATAGTTGCTTGAGGATTCGAAGGTTCTAGCAGTGGCGATTCCTCCATGTAGGACGTGAGGATCATCCTACAGTCAGCTCTCAGCTGTAACTGTTTAAAAAAAATTAATTATTTTGTAATAGTACATTATGCAACGAGCCTATAATGGCAATAATTAAGACACGAGTATGTTTATAAAACGAGCGTATGCGAGTTTTATAACTTCCATACGAGTGTATTAATTACCATTATAGGCGAGTTGCATACGACTGTTTATGTTCGACGATAATTATAACTATTTTATGTTCGAACATAAATATTCATAAATATCTGTGGAGATTTCGCCAGTTTTATGTACTGAACAGAGCGCATGGGACGCAGTGAATGCCTTGTATTTGACCATGGCCTCCTCGATTACCCCACTATGGCAGTAGGCAACGCAGTGAAATTTAAATTAGAAGGCCGTGGAACTCAGTGCATGTGTGATGGTGTCCTTATCTAATTGGTCAAACAACTGTTTCTTGAGCTGTGATTGCTGAGAGATACCGTTTCATAATGAAAAATAGTGTTATAATGACCATCATTATGATACAGTTTTCTGACATATAATAGTCAGGGTTGAACATAAAATAGTAATTGGGGCTATCATGCACGCCCTCTCATTAAGCTCTGTCTCACTGTCACTTGTAACTTGTAACTAGCTACATTTCACTCCTAGATGGTTGAAGTGAGACCTTCACCGCCCGGAGTAGAAAGCTGAGGAAGAAAGCTTTGCATCCTCAAAGCACGTGTTTATAGCTTTAGAAATGTATGGATAGCCCTTGAGGGGGAAGGGTCAGGTTTGGTTTCTTTAATGGCGCTCTGAGGACGTCGACTGAGATCCTCAAGTCTCGCTATTGGTTGAATTTAAACCAACACTACGGGCTTATTGGTTACGATTTCGAGCGGTCGGAATAGATAGTCTGTTTCCAGCGTGTGCACATCTTTGGAGTGGTATTGGATTGTATTGTACTGAGTAATGTGTTCGTGAGAGTGCTGTGTGACTGAATAATTAATATAAGACCGAGACCAATATCTCAATTTAGCCCAGCTATAAATATTATTATTAACATAGCGGCATAGCCTATCTTATTACGCCCTTCACATTATAAAAATCAGGAGTCACCACTGGGTTCTAGGTCATAGGTCATAAGAGTTATGTACCACTAGATGCTGTTTATTGTGTTGATTCATTTAAAAACGTTCACTTTGATCGCACGAGTAGGACACATAAATAACTTAATTTTAAAATTTCGCACAGCCGCCATATTGATTTTATGAAAACATTTGAATTAAATTAGATGCCAGTAGATTAAATCTTGTATAAACATTTACCGTACTAAGTTTCATTGCGCTCGGATCAAATCGCGAGAAAATTCCATCTAAATATTTTAAATGTGCTTGGTCGCCATGTTGGTAATGTATTTAACAGCATTACTAAAGTGACATAGCTGAACTTACCTTAGTATTCTCTATGACTACACAAAATTTGAGGGTGATATCAGTAACAGTCCTTCGGAGATATAGAATGCCGGTGAAATATTTCGCGCGGCCGCCATGTTGGATTGGTGAAACGTATTAAAATTTAATAGGTACGGTTGAAGTCGGAATAGGTAGTAGTATATTCTTACCAAGTTTCATGGAAATCACTCCAGCCGTTTAGTTTTTTAGGGACGACGACGATACACACACACACACACACACACACACGGGGACAAAAGGTGATATCATAAGCCAATAATAATAATAATATCGTATGGCCTCGGTGCTGGGTGCAAGCTTTGTTATTTGACACCCAAAGGGTAGCTTGCATGTCGAATTTCGTTGTTCCTTGACTATGAAAGTCAAGGAGGTTAGATGTTAGATATCTAACCTCCTTGAACACTATAGCGCTTTCTAGTAGAGAAATGAGGAACTTTGTGTTGGCGGAAACTCCCGAGATTAATTTTGCCATTATGAACTCGGCCTACTGAATTCAAATGGGTTCTTTGACATGCCAACATCGCATGACATGCGTATCGTATTTTTGCCGCCTTTCAAAAATCACTTACCACGGTCAGGGGCGAACCTGCAATCTTGGGGTTAGTAGACCGACACGCTATCCACTCACCCACCGTGGCAAGCTATCATAAGCCAATTATTTCATTTGCTGAAAATAGGCTAAAAAGGAGGTCTGTGACTCATTATCGCGAGATTAACGGTCACGTAAAACTATAAGCGTTTAAGTTCTCTGTGCGTTTCGTACCATAAGAATGTAGAGGGTTGCATTGGTTCACTTCCTGTCGGCGTGTTTGTGATGAAGATGATTAGTATTTAAGGGGCGGGACACTGAGGTCATCTGCTAAAGTAAAGTAAGTTTGTAGTTTTATTTGACCTTTAATCTCACGATCATGAACCACGGGGCCTACTTTTTACGTGGAATCCGAACCACGGGTTATTTCACTTCCAAATTCCTACATGTATTGACCGGGAATCGTAACCGGTCCACCTTGGTGAGAGGCCAACAGCTTGACCGCTGTGCCATCACTCCCCCTAGGTCATCTGCTCTTTGTATGTCTGTTTGAATGTATGAACGCGCATATTAAAGGCGGCATTTCATGAAGGTTAGTATTTGCGTCTACGATAAGTAGGTCAACAATCTAGCCAATTGTCATCCTTGTTGTACAAAAGGGAAGGGGAAGTTTACTGGAAACTCATTTTGTTTTTTCGACCTCATTTTGGTTTTATGAAGAAATCGTATAAGACAAAATTTGTTGGAAATAAAAGTCTTGTTTTATTCTCTTTTCTAATAGAACGGCCCAGCTGCTGGGACGTGAAAAATCGGGAAAATAACCATCACTTATTCTCCCACTTACGCAGAAAGCTGAAATTTGGTATCGTTGAATATGAAAGGGTACCTACAATAGAGGGGCAAGAATTGAATAAAAGATTGAGGGTCGGAGGAGAGTTTTCATGCTGCATTAATGTGTGGTGCTTTTTATAGCTCTGAGCAGTGTTTATACCGGCAAAATGTTAAATTAGGTTATTGAATGAAATTGTAAGAACCAGGGGAGCCGTAATGTACGAATCCGGAAATAAGGGATATTAGCACTGAATATGCTCTAATTTGTCCGCCTTCCAATAGCTAGAAGTCTATAATTTGGTATAGGTAAACAAACATCAAAGGGTCCTTTGGAAAAGAAAGTAAAAATACAATTTTTGGCAGTCGGGGCACGAGACTACACTTTTCACTGGATGTTGAGATCATGAAAAACCACACAAGAACAGTTTTGGAAAGACCATTGTTGTAGGGGTGGTCTCTCACGGTCGATAGCATATTTCTTCTTCTTCCTTAGCTATAGGTATGGATACGTTGTCGCCATTTGTTTCTGTCTCGCGCCATGTCAGGATGAAGGTGTTGTAGCGTATCATCCCACCGATGCTTAGGTCTTCCATTAGGTCTCTTGCCGATGACTTGTATATTGTAGCCAGTCTTTGCAATTGTGTCCGCTTCCGCTCGTAGAACATGTCCAAACCAACGCATCTTGTCACTGATTTGTGCAACCCCAAACCGTTCCCTGATGTTGTCATTGGAAACATGATCCAATTTGGTGACACCCGCTGTCCATCACAACATACCATAACGCCCGAGCGACGTTCTATCACTGTTGTTGTTGGCCAACACTCGCATCCGCACAATGCGACAGGGCGGATCACATTACGATAGAACTTTGACTTTAGGTTGTCCTTCATCCTTCGATCGCAGGTGACTCCAGTTGTCGTTCGCCACTTCATCCAAGCTGCGCTGATTTTCGTATTGACCTCTTCTACAAGACTTCCATCATTAGTGATCACAGAGCCTAGATATTTACATTTTGTTACACGTGCCAAGTCTTCCCCATCTACTTGGACAGTACCTGTATCTTGCATATCTGTCCTCATGTATTCCATCTTTCTTTTGTTTAGGCGCAGGCTAACATGACATCATCAGAGGAGGGTCCACGGTATTGGCTTTTTAGGTCAGATGTTTCAGTGTCCATCACTAGGATGAACAAGAGCGGTGATAACGCAGAACCTTGATGGACACCAACAGTGATGGAAAAATCTTTTGATGCTCCTGCGGCAGCTTGGACGTAGCTACTTGGTTCTTTGTAAAGGAGCTGCACCCAGTTTAAAAGGTATTCTGTCACATCGTGCTTTTGAAGCACAGACCAGATGAGGTTGTGAGGTACACGATCAAATGCCTTCTCGAGGTCCAAGAATGCGAGATGAAGTTGCTGGTTCTTTTCACTGTGTTTCTCTGAAAGCAAACGTGTAGCATGAATTGCATCAGTTGTAGCACAATTCTTTACAAATCCAGCTTGGTTCTTGTGAGCTCGATGATCTCGCGGATCCTCCTGTCCAGAACACGCTCATAGATCTTCATGGCGTGACACAGAAGACGGATTGGACGATAATTACCGCATTCAGCGGGGTTTCCTTTGTGTTTGAATAAGGGAACAGTAATGCTCCGTTACCAATTAGTTGGTGTTCATCCCTCTTTGATAATCTGATTGAAGAGTTGTGTTAACCATTCAGTTGCATCCCAACGTTTCGAGTAGGTACCACAACTCTGCTGGAAGATCATCTGGGCCAGTGGCTTTCCCCTGCTTCATTTGTTTCAAAGCAGCGCGGACCTCAACGACTTCTATATCTCTGACGGGCCCTTCAACAACGGTGGAGGACAGTATTGGTGGGTGGGGGAATTCTTCATTTGAGATCGTGTTAAAATAGCTTCGCCAACGTTCTCTTGATTTGTTCCAATTGGTCAGCAGGTTACCATTTTCGTCATTCTCACCGAAAAAGCGATATACATCAATAGATTTGTGGTGTCTGGATTTGGCAAGGCGATAGATGTCTCTTTCCCTTCACGAGTGTCAAGTTTTGCGTACAACTCATCAAAATGTGCAGATTTAGTTGCTGCTACTGTCTTCTTAACATTGCTACGGGCTGTTCTATAGGCATTCCAACGGGTTGGTGTTTTGTCATCAAGAAACTCATGATATAGTCGTTTCTTAGTACGAATCGCCTCTTTTACTTCATCATTCCAGAGCCAAGTCTCTTTCTCAATCCGTCGGCGGCCTGGCTTTGTTACACCAAGGATAGTATGTGCAGCTGAGTGAGCAGATACTTTCAATTTTGTCCAACTCTCCTCGACACTGGTAATCGATGGCAGAGTAATTTCTGTGACAACGGCAGCCTCCTTTTCTTTGAAGTGCTACTATTTTATTCTGGCTGGACCTGTTCGAATTTTCTGGTCAGTTCTTGGTGGCCTAATGCACAACCTACAGATGAGCGTTCAATGTTGCGTTGCGACAGTTTCATAAGGGGCAACTTTTGTGTCTAAGACGTCTTTTAAGTCTCGGCGCCTAACAAGGATGTAATCTATCTGTGTTGCATTTGTGCCACTGTAGAACGTGATGAGATGCGAGTCACGTTTCTTGAACCAAGTATTTGCAATCACCAGGTCATGGGCTTCTATGAACTCGAGAATACGCTGACCATCATCACTTCTTATTCCGAACCCATGCCCACCATGGGCAGCATGACCATCCTTTTCGTGACCAACGTGGCCATTGAGATCTCCAGCAACAATTTTATCATCAAGCATTGCCCAAAAGGCATCCTTAACACAAGCTGTTTGGCCAGACTGCGGAGCATATGCAGAGATGACATTTGCGAGTGTCCATATTGTTCTTCACGTGGCACAATTTAACACAAATTGGAATATCACAACACAACAAACACAAATTATATTTAATTGACATTAAATATGCAATTATGAAACATTTATCCGTTTTACACGGAACATTTACTTTAAATAACATTGATTCATTAGCTTATGCCTTGTTTAATAAGTGTTGTCCCGTGCGAATCGTATTCTTTTCCCATAAGTTTCAAACGCTGAAGTGGTACACTTTCCCATCCAAAATACACATAGATATAGATATTTTATAGCTTCACCATACAACGATTTTCTGGGTCTGGTCATAACATTATCGTTACAAACGTGTCATATCATTCAAATTACGCTACCCGTATGAATAAATTAGTGTGAACTGGGTAAATTCTCTACAAAAATGCTTCTATTTATTTGGTGCAGTTAATTTCTCCTCAGAGAATAACTGGGCCAAATGTTATCCGATTACTTCATTCCAACATTGCATATGTATGGAAACAGTGCATCTAATTCAATTGATACCATCATATCAAGCACATCTTAATTACTTTTCGAAATATCGAGATTCTTCAGTGTCCCACTACCATCTTGAAATAAAAGGATCTGGTCTATTGACTTCCTTTCGTGCGAACAATGGATTAGTCATGGGCTGTCCTATGCAAGATGACTGCCGGGCTAGTGGATTATACCTGCTACCCCGCCTGACCTCCCGCACGGTCATGTGTTCGCTCAATGGTGAAGCTGTGCTAGAGGTACCCTGAATGGGTCATGTCATTACGAATTGAGTCAATCTAATTATTTAATACCTACATTTAGAGTATTTAATGGGCTCATCTCGGCTCCTAATTACTATTCAAGGCAAGGGATGGATCACGAAATAGCTTTGCCGTTCTGTGGTCGTAATCAGTGGCTTTACGCGTGTCTCAGATGAGTTTCACTGTTATCTCACTGGACGGGCATGCATATAACAAGAGAAAATCAACGTTTCCTACACGAAGAACCATTTGTCTTACCTCTAAGGGCAGATCAATTAATATATTGGCCTACCTAGAGTGTCTAGCAGTTATCCCTGGTGGCGAAGACTCTGCTAACCGTGGATACAGACAGACTCTGTCCCAACTCTGTTGCGAATACACATGTATGCTCTAAGGCAATACTATATCGTAGCTTCGAAGATTTAGCCTACTAGTTTCGACAACGCGCGAACTATTTTCGGATGATCCCCGCAACTTATTGACGTAAATCTCTTGATTCTACGTTACATGCTCGCTGATCGCGGCTCAAACAATATTTCTTACAGATGACTCAATTCTTAAAGCACTCACGTCCTCTATACATTTACTCCAAGGGGGTTGCCGAGGCCGTATGTGGGGATAGGCACAACAAAGACAAGGAATGTAATAAGAACGGAGAAAAGATTTTGGAACTATGTGGTGCAGAAGAGCTATATATATTAAATGGTGTCTGTGTGGGGGATGAAGAAGGTAACCTGACGTATATAACAGAGACTGGAGGAAGTGTAATAGATTTAGCAATATGTTCCAGAGGAGCGCTAGCCCTAATTAAGAGGTTCACTGTTGAAGAATGGGGGGAATCACACCACCTACCAATTGTCGTCAACATGCAGGGAGCGGTGACAAAATTAAAATCAAAAGGGAACCCACAAGTTAAAGCTATAGAGAGAAAAGTAAATAGATTCAGATGGAGGGAGGAAAACTGCAGAGAGTTCCAGAACTACTTCCAGGGAGAAAATTTTGAGCTGATAAAGGTAGGGATAAGTTTAATGATCAGTAATGATGAAATTGAAGGGGTAATACGTATGATTGAGAATGTAATTATGATGGCCGGGCGGAAAATGCGCGTGAAGGCTAGAGGAAAATTAGGGAGAATTAAAGGATGGTACGATGAATCTTGTAGAAGGAAGAAAACCGAAGTTATTAGGGCACTGAAGTTATACAAGAGAGGAGGGGATGATACGATGAGAGTAGAATTTTGTCGTCTAAGGAAGGAATATAGGGAACTGCTCAGCAAAATGAAAGATGAATGGCAGGGTAAGGAAGCTACAGCACTAAATAAGGATTCTAAAGCTAACGACTGTAGCAAAGTGTGGAGCAGGATAAATTCTTACTGTAGGGGGAGCAGAAGTGGTGGGGGGAGCTCTATTAGTGATGAAGTATGGATTGCATATTATGAGAATCTGTTAAATGCTGAAGATAATTGGAGGAAGAGGGATGAGTTTGGCGTCCCGAGGGGGATGGAGGTCGTTCTGCCTATGCTGGACCAAGTCATATCGATAGAGGAAATTAAGGGAGTAATAGTAAAGAGTAAAGGAGGGAAGTCAGGTGCTATTTCGGGGATAACAAATGAATTTTGGCAACAGTTGAGTAATAATAGGTTCATGATGGACAGCTTGGTAAAAATCTTTAATAAAATCTTTGAAGGAGGTAGATTTCCGAGGGCGTGGCAGGAAGGGATAATTTGTCCAATATATAAGAAGCGTGGGGACAAACTAGACCCAGGCAACTATAGAGGCATAACTTTGCTTGATAATTTGAGCAAAATGTACACCGGGGTCTTATCCAAGCGTTTAATAGCATGGGCAGAGGGCTGTTCGGTGTTCTCGAGACTCCAGACAGGGTTCAGAAAAGGGATGAGAACCAGTGACAATATAATGGTGGTTAAAACGGTGATGGACAAGTACATAAGAAGGAAAAGAGGCAAGCTGTATATCACAGCTATTGATTTGGAGAAGGCGTTTGATTCAGTGAGCAGGGGAGCTGTCATGGCTAAGCTGGGAAAAATCGGGGTGTCACATAAAATGATACGAGCAATTGAGAATGTGTATTCCGAAGTGAAATGTGCAATTAAAACTAAAGATGATGTAATTGTAGGAGAGATAACGTCTAATATAGGATTAAAACAGGGATGCAAATTATCCCCGGTGCTTTTTTTGCTATTTATCAACGATATTTTTGATTCAAAGGGCTTTGAGCAACGGTCCAACCCTTGCCTGGACAATTATGATATCCCGGGCCTAGCTTTTGCTGATGACATCCTTCTGCTTGCTCTAACACCATATAATATGCAATATAGTATTGACGAGATTGTGAGATACTGTGAGGACTGGAACTTAAAAATTAACCCGAGTAAGACCAAAGTTATGGTCTGAAAAAAGGGAGTTAAACTGGCTAAGAATGAAAAGTGGGTCATGTATGGGTCTCAGTTAGAGACGGTGAAAAAACTTGAGTATCTAGGGACGATAATGGCGAGTAATGGTAAATGGACCGAACAAATTAAAAGGGCAAAATCGAAAGGGCTAGCGGCATTGGCGAATGTTAAAGTGTTAGAGCGTAGGTTACCGAATCTTGACTACAAAGTGTATAAGAATGTGTTCAACGCACTCATCGTTTCAAGAGCACTCTATGGAGTGGAAGTATGGGGTTTAGAGGAAGGAACGAAAACCCTGGACAGTATTGTAAGTAGGTTCGCCAAGATAATTTTGGGGCTACCTAGTTGCACGGCGAATTGTGGAGCGAGAATGTTGTGTGAGGATGTAAGCATTAGACAACATATCATAAAAAGGGTCATAAAGTCTTGGATTCGTTTAAAAGCAGGTGGAGGGGGGGAAATGCTTAAGGTAGCCTACCTGCACCAAATGAAGCATCAGCAAGAGGGCTACTGGGTGGACGGGGTAAGAAGTGTACTGGAAAGATTAGGAATGGGTTATCTATGGGATAGGGACTTACAAAGAGAGGAAGGTAGGGTGTGTAAAAAAGTGTGCAGAAGGGTTAATGACGTAGAGTTGCAGGTGCTAAGGGAAGAGTGCACCAGTAGGAGAACCTTAACGGAGTTCTGCGAAATAAGGAACTTGATGAGCATAAAGCCTCAATGCCTAATGAAAAGAAAAATGAGAGGGATAATTTGGTGGTTAATGGGGGTGTATAAGAACAAAGCGTTGAGAGAAGTAGGAAAAGAGGACATTTGCCTGTTTTGTGGGAAGGTTATGGGTGCGGCGCACCTGATCAGGGGATGCAAGGAAATTAAAATGATAAGAGCAAAGTTTGTAGACAAAGCAGATCTAAACAGAATAGAAAATGAAAATGAGTATCACACTTTAATTAAATTACTAAAAAGGGAATGGGGGAAAGCAGGTCAATTAGCAAAATATTTTAATACCATCAGGGCAATGTGGAATAAGAAAGCGTCGGATGAGATTCAGAACAAAGATGCATGTAAATTAAGCATTCAAGTACAGGAGATGGCTTCCTAAGCTATAAATCTTGTTAAAGCCTAGGAGAGCCTACCTGTATTAACTAGGTAGCCAATACGATACTACCGTACAGCCACATATTGCTGTATGTAGATTTTTCCTGTGAGTTTGATGTTTTTTTTTTTTTTCCTTACCAGAAAACTTATCAGACTCTTACAGTCAGTAAGGGCTCGATAGGGAAATAAAAGTAATTCTTTCTGTGAGGTGTCTCCCATGGAGAACTGTCAAAAAATGAAGAACACTGTGTCCACATTTATGATTAAGAAAGATCTTTGTGCAGTTTCCATCAGAAAAGTTGCCCAGTGATATTGTGAATGAAGATAACTACTGCAAAACATTATTAAGTTTTGAAATAACAAGGAAGCTATGAAATGCCGAATGGACATTTGGTTTAATTATCTAACGCCACACTGTACATTTGTGTTATCTATGTGTTTATTGTCTGTATGTCACGATATGACTCTCTGAGTTAAAGTGACAATTAACAAGTAGACTTGGTTTAAATAAATAAATAAATAAATATACATTTACTCATAAGCCAAAGTTCTACGTAGCTCCAAAACAAGTATAAATTTACTGGCATACATTTGACTATCTTAATGGCTCTCAAATACAACCCTGTAGAATATACCGTAAGAAAACATTTAACATTTCAATTACACTGAAAAGCTCTCTATCTCGATATTTATCTTTCTTTCTTACTTTTCACAATAACACAGTATTCTTACGCTAGATATGACACACTTTGCACGTACTCTAGGCCTGACATGACGATTTATATATTTATCATTGTTACCGACCCCAGATTATTATTAATATTATTATTTAACGTTGCCGTTACTTTCATCAATGTCTTACGCCTAAATGGCCGTAAGTATGCCATCCTCAAAGCCATATTTTTACCAAAATACGAGGGATGTGATCTCGTACACAAATGACTGTTAATTCTTAATCGTTGAGGGAATGCTTCGTTGTATGGTGAGCTATTAAATCATATCAACATATTAAATTTGTACTCACTTTCATCCTAGCTGGGTTAGTCCAGCATACCAGCCATTCGCCTGCCATAATGCTTGTTTTAAGCCATCATGATATTTTTCACACGACACATTGCATAGACTTTACACATGGTAATTATATTTTTCACTACTGGCATTTTCACTTTAACACAATACACATTCTTTTACCATATAAACATAAACACTTATAAAGATCACTGTAATATAACTTTATACAATTTTCACACACGGATCCTCGATCGGATTTCCACTATCGCCTGACCTCAGAGATGCGATGCAGCTAACTTCTGACAACCGCTGGTCTCCTTGAAAGTCTATCTTGCGTGTGTGTGTTCGTCTCCCGTCATCTACAGTTTATGTCTCCTCTACTGCAAAGTTGTTCAATAACTGTCGTGTTCATTACAATAGTATGTTCTATTTTACCCATGATAACACTTCCTGTGGTTATGTTCATTGTCTGTAAACATCATCCTAAAATATCTCTACGCTGTACTGATTCTATACTCGCGTACACTGTTGCTTATACGTCTGCTGTAGACTAATTATTATATGATGCAGAATTAGTGAACTGCATGATGCGCCTTTCATTGTTCACTGCTAGTACATTGGAGCGTCAATACTTTATAAATTCCGCACACTTTCTTGCGTGATCCGACAGCGTGTCACCACTCAAGTTGAGTCAAGACGAACTGACTCTCCGCTCCAGCTTCTCCCATATAAAGCTTCCTGATGAAAAGTAGTTCACTGGATTTCCAGGAGCGACTCTCTTCTTAAAATAATACATTTTCAGGCAAAGTGAAGTATGATCCTTATTCGTCTATTCATGGAGGTTCCAAATTCACTCGCGTGCAGGCAATTGCTTCGGCCAATTAATTATAATTAATTGCTTTCTTCCACGGCGTCATGATGCTACCCCGGTTCTTCCCCTATGGCTCCATTACAAATCCTGACTCTGCCGCGGATTAGGTCTGTGCATAGGTTCCTTTATAGATGCAGGCTTTAATTTAGGCGTGAGGACACTCCTAAATTATCTTTCCTAGAATACATGCATCTAGGTGTAAGTTTCATCTCAATTCATTGCTCCATTTGGCCCTAATTAATTAATTTCTGTGGGCGACCACCCCCACTTCGCTTCTCTGCCTTGTTGAAGGAGGATTTTCTTAGTCGTTAATCACGGCCTTCACCCTCCAGCCACGCCGAAAGTAGTGCATAGGCGTCACGTCTACTCCACCCACTTTCAACTTCGCTTTGTCAACTGTCAAGCTAGCTCGCTTTCTTGAGCTCTTAGCATCTTAAACGTACATAGGCTTGTATTTTCTGCAATAATCCACCTTTAAAGCTATAATATTCCCGTTCTGGCCGTGAAATCATGCTGTTATAATTATATGCAGTTATAACTCATTGTTCCTCGGGTTCACTGTGGCTGTTCCCCCTCAGAGATCAATGATTCGATTCTTCGCAGAATCATGGGCCTGGTCTTCCTTGTGATAAAGACCCCGGTTCGATGCTAGTCAGCCGTGCCCAATTGGGCACAGTATGTTATTCCAAAGTGCTTTGATTGACTGGTATTTCGTTCTTCTTAATGTGGTGTTGTTGTCTATGATGCTTCTTTAAAGCGGACATTGTTTTGCCCAAATAAAGAGTAGGCCCTAACCCCTTGTTATTTGGTTTGGAGGATCATAGTTGTTCGAGGGCGTAGTTATCTCGCCTCTGATTTACTGTCACAAAACGCTACGAAATCACTACCATTAAGCTATCTTAATATAATTCATGTTGGTAGTTACGTTATACATTTAATTGATAACCAGGTAAAAACATACAGTTCACGCCGCGGATTTTGACCAGTGAACCGCGATTGCGCAGTCGTACAGAGAGAGAGAGAGAGAGAGAGAGAGAGAGAGAGGTCAGGTGTTGAACCTCAGGCAGGTCCAATTGCTACAATGCACATTGCGGAACTGAAAACTCACGTATCAATTGCATAATATTTATGCCTGAGGTTCACTCCTGTCCACTGTACGACTGCGAAACCCAGACTGAACGGCCAAAAACCGTGGCGTGAACTGTAACTTCATTACGAATGTATGAGTATGTGTCAGTACTGGACCTAAGTACCTCAGGCCGTTCGAAGAGCGGGGTATTTTTCTTTTTATGTTTGACCCTGACTATTATATGTCAGAAAACTGTACTATAATGAGGCTCATTGTAACACTATTTTTCATTATGATACAGTTTCTCCCACCAATCAGAGCTCAAGAAACAGTTGTTTGTCCAATTAGATAATTACGTGCGCTGAGTTCAACGGCCTTCTAATTTAAATTTCACTGCCTGGCCTAGTGTCATAGTAGGGTAATCCAGGAGGCCATGGTCAAATACAAGGCATTCTCTGCGTCTCATGCGCTCTGTTCAGTACATAAAAATTGCGAAATCTCGACCGATATTTATGAATATTTATGTTCGAACATAAAATAGTTATAATAATTAACGTCGAACATAAACAGTCGTATGCAACTCGCCTATAATGGTAATTAAGACACTCGTAAGGAAATTATAGAACTCGCATACGCTCGTTTTATAAACATACTCGTGTCTAAATTATTGCCATTATAGGCTCGTT
Organism: Meconema thalassinum; assembly: GCA_946902985.2. Lineage (NCBI taxonomy): Eukaryota > Metazoa > Arthropoda > Insecta > Orthoptera > Tettigoniidae > Meconema > Meconema thalassinum. The sequence goes on from OX336392.1 coordinate 18,477,789, forward strand.
GCATAATGTACTATTATAACATCAGAACTTTATTTATAGTACCTAACAACTCGCCCCGGCTTCGCCCGGGAACAGTTATGAATGCAAGGTGATAGGCTACTTTTAACCGAGGTCTTATAAGATTTCCTTGTATAGGGCATTAGTCGTTTTCCCTTCAGCAGTAGGCCTATATCCTCTTTGCTGCTGGCTGTATCTGGAGTAATAGGCTCGCCCGCTAGATAGGCTGTAACTGGTGTGATAAACTCGCCCCTAGCTAGCTCGTAAATTGTCGCCTCAGTATTTGAATGGACATTGTTGGAAAAAATGAAAACGTAAAAACACTTATAGTGGGCGATGTATTGAAGATAGACATATGCTCTCGCGGACTTTTTTGTAGAACTTTTCATGCTGAACAATTCTTACTCTCATAGTATTTACTGTAGAAATTTTTAACGGTTTGCCCAGCGTAAGCACGAACGCCAGCTTTCTTTTCTACTTTGCATTTTAAAAGACTCACTAAAGTAATATTGCATGGTTTGTCAGGCTACTAATCGTCATCGTGGCAGCCTGCTACTGTTGTAGGAACAATTTAAAACAAACTAGGCTTACCTTCAAATATGCGGCAGTCCCATCCTCAGGATGATACATGTGAAGAAGCTGAATGACAGCTCGTGGTATTTCATGGCGGTCCTTGTAATTGTCTCTTAGCAACACTAAAAATGCATTGAAAGATTCGAGGTCTTGTCTTACAGCATAAGAATCTAAAGAAGAAAGAACACAATAATTATAAGCAAGTATTCAAAGCAGCATTTCAACTCAGATCTGGTTACCAGACGTCCCGTTGTCCCGACAAGTATATTCGAGACAATGTTTTGTCCCATATTTGAACACTGGAATGTTTAGAAATAATAGGCTGTGTCATACAATAATAATATCCTATGGCCTCGGGTGCCGGGTGCAAGCTTTGTTATTTGACACCCAGAGGGCAGCTTGCATCTCGAATTTCGTCGTTCCTTGGAACCAACGCTATGAAAGTCAAGGAGGTTGGATATCTAAGCTCCTTGACACTATAGCGCTTTCTAGTAGAGAATGGAGGAACTTTGTGTTGGCGGAGAATCCCGATATTAATTTTGCCATTATGAACACGGCCTACTGAATTCAAATGGGTTCTTTAACATGCCAGGAACATATGACATGCGTGCCGTGATTCTTGTCGCCTTTCAAAAATCACTTACCAAGGCCAGGACCGAACCTGCAGGCTTGGGGTGGGTAGTCCGACACGATAACCACTCACCCACCGTGGCAAGCAATGTACATCATTTGCAATTTTACTTCGCGACGTAGTGGCTAGCATTCTTGACTGGCACTCCGAAGGTTTGGGTGCGATTCCCGGCTCGGCCAAGAAATGTATTTGTGGTCTGAGGGCAGAAACGGTGCTCACTCAGCCTCGTGAGGAGCAAAGGAGAAGTGGTGGGTTCGATTCCTACTTCAACCAACCTAGAAGTGGTTTTCCGTGGTTTCCCCACTCTTACTACAGACAAATGTTGGGATGGTACCTCGTACCCAAATACTAGCCCCAATTACAAAAACACACACACTAGTACAGTTTGGATGAGTGTATAATTTGGCTGATGACTTGTGTTATTGTGGTGTCTATAGTAGTGTGTGTATTTGTAAGTGATTCAGGTGAGGATTGCGAAGGGGGCGGCCGTGGTCTTCAGTTAGGAACCATCCCGGTATTTGCCTTGAGTAGAAGTTGGAAACCACGGAACACGACTTTTAAGATGGATGAGGTGGGAATCGATCTCACCTCATTTTTGCCTCACGAGGCTGAGTGTACCCCATTCCAACCCTCAGACTACAATTAAATTTCTTGGCACATCCAGTCATTGCGCTCGGAGAGCACTGGGCAGTCAGACTAGCGCTCCTTCCCCTACCACCACTACACTGTGGCAGCGAGGAGACCTGAGACAGATGGACGATGTTCCGCCCGCGCTGACTAGTACAGTCGTGCGGCCGACGGCTTTTGTGGGATTGTTAACATCATATTGATCTGTTTTTGCCATAAAAATATACCGCATATACAAATCGGATGACACTCCGATGTATGGAATGTGCAGGAAACGAACGCAAGTGTTAAGTAAAGAATATTGTGATTTATTCCAAACTGAAATGTGAACATATTAGAGAGGAAAATTCAACAACATTTGACCAATATGAACAGATAGTACAGACCTTGAGTGACAATCGCTCCGTCTTTTTAACGAGCTTTTAGTTTCGGAGGAAACAATCTTCTCCACATTGGGTACAATATTTCTGGACCTTCCCAGTTTACAAGGGATCGAACCCTTACTTTCGGGACGTACGATTTTCTTAACCGTCCATATATTTTTATTTGATGCCTTTTTATGTTTTATAATTATTGAATGTAGCGTATGATATCATGTGATTGATTTCCGATTAATTTGTTTAGGGTTTAAGATATTGTAATCGACATGATCTGAGTCTAGGTATATTCGAATATTTTAACATTGTAATAATCTTTAGTCAGGAAGCCTGGAATTGTGTTCAGTAACCAGGAAGTGGACTTGTTGTTGACGTTGGGTTGTTCTGTCGCCCGCTCGAGTGCAAGGTGACTCAGCACTGTGCCAGGGGTGTGTCCGAGGTATTTTGGAGACCAGAGAGACGTTCCGTATATGGTCATATTTTGTTTTGTGTTGTTTTGATTGACTGGACCCCGTGAGGAAAGCCAGGAAGACTAGTGAGTTGTGGGGGGAGGCAGTGGAAGTTGACTCTTTTCGTGGACCGCGTGTGGTGCGGTTATCATTCTTCGTAACTCTGTGAGGAAGTAGGATTTGTATTTTGGACATGTGTGATTTTGTGGAGAAAGAAGTATTTCAGACGATCACAAGTTTGTGCTCAAGGTTCAATTACTGAGTTACTGGCTACACATTCTCAAGGGAATTATGAGCCTACTTTCAAACAAATCGCCTAGATTGTTTGTCTCGAACCGCATGAAGTACCGTATTGTCAACTGTGTACCAAAATTCTGAGACCATAGTGGTAAATTGTTATACAACAAATACTAGTAAAATATGCTAGGTATAAGTAAATTCAGGAGCGAACTAAGTGCGATAATCCAACACACGGATTTAAAGCATTTTTGTTTAATCAGATCCACGAAGCAATTTGAATCGTTGGATGCTGACCATCAAAGTAATAATGTACGTAATCTTCATAATTAAGAGGCTTGGGTGTGAAACATATAGTAATTGTGCTGCGAGTGTGTAGGACTGATTCTTTGGGAGCACTAACCCGAGAATTAGTAGAGTTAAGTCGCCACAGCTGAAGTCAACGCCTGTAATTACCAGTCATCGTTATTCCCGAGGGTCATCTATATTATGTCATAAGTGTGCCTGTGTAAATATGATAGAGAGTGTAAATTAGTCTGTACGACGACGATCCTGCGGTTGTGTATTTCATGTCTGGTATCAGAATACATTGCAAATGTTACCAGATCTCTAGTGCTTTTATTTTTTAGGTAACCAGTGTAGTTAAGAGTAAATGTTTATTGCTGTTGCTTATACCGTACAGGTGTTTAACCCCCACGCACCCCGTGCAGTAGGTGGAGAGTTACAATAGCTACTCGTAAACAATTACGCAAGTTTCTATCGCTCATCGTTGCACGATGGTTACTTAAGAACCGAAAATAATAATAATAATGTTATTGATTTTACGTCCCTTTTAACTACACTGGCTTTTAGAGACGCCGGGGTGCCGGAATTTTGCCCCGAAGAGGATCTTTAACGTGCCAGTAAATGTACTGACACGACTCCCTCGCATTTGCGCACCCTCAAATGCCAGCTGACTGCGCCAGGTTTCGAACCTGCAACCTTGGGCTCAGCAAGCGAGAACGTTACCCCTGAGCCACGCAGCCAGACGAGAACCGAAAAGAAACGCTCACAAATGTACGTTGAGAAAAAACATTGCTCAATTCGGCGTGGCGGGCAGACCGCGCACTCAACCAGCCAAGCTCCTCCCACCACTACTGAAACTACCTTCCACCAAAGCGCTCGGAGCACAGGCTTAGAGCGCGGCCGGAGCGCTGTGTGGATGGCACTGCAGTCTACTGCCACATGGGCAGTGTCTTGGGGCTGGTGTCACTTATCAGCAGATACAACTGTGGATGGTGACAGGCGACCGCTAACTTGGGTCTAATGATGGAAAGGTCAGAGAAGGGAGTGGGAAGGTAGTCGGCCATTGACCTGTTGAAAGGAAACGTCCCGGCATTTGCCTAGGGGTGAAGATGGGGAACCACGGAAAACCATTTTCAGGACGGCCGAGATGGGGTTCGAACTCACGCTCTCGCTATGCCGGCGAGGCACGAGTGCTCTCGGCCATCGCGGTCGGTTCTTCAATTTTTTGCCGCAATGTATAAAAATTGTCAGTACCCAGATTGGATTGAGCCATATGGTGTGGCTGTGTGGCGCAGCGGTAACGTTTTCGCTTGCTGTTCTCAAGGTTGCAGGATCGAATTCTGTCGAAGTCAGTTAGCATTTGAGGATGCTCAAATGCAAGGGAGCTGTGTCTATGGATTTACTGCCACGTTGAAGATCTTCGGTGAAAAATTCCGGCACCCCAGCGTCTCAGAAAGGCGTAGTAGTTACCAGGGTCGTAAGACCATTAACATTATTATTACTATTATTGCGCCATGTGAACATCTTGCGACCGATCACGACGATGATTGGTGTGAGGAGAGATCACTGATTCGATTAAAAATAGGTGTTGGCAGGTCTTAAAACATCCTCAAACGATGTGGTTTCACATCAGGGAACTCCACGGTTAACTGTGGCGAAGACCATATGATTGTGTCAGAGTCGCTTGCATCCATTGTGACGTTCAGGCCCTAGATATGGCACGACTTTGGATAAAAACAATGTGATTGTACATTTAATTTTTCAATTTAGGTTGGTTGGTTCCTTAGTTTAGGGGCTGCGATAACAAGGTCATGTAGCCCCGTGTACTTTGGGTGTGTGTAGAATCTGTCTGATAACCAGTGTTAATTGTGATGACTGTATTAGTGTGTGCTATCTGTTTTTATTCAAGTAAGGACTGCAGATGATAATTTCAAGTAGATCCTACTTTCGCTTCGCTACCAAATGCTACCGTCCACGGCATCTAGCTGTGAACTTCGCTACTACTAGATGCCATCACAACCAGCGCCGGGTGTCGAACGTTGGAACTTAAGAGCATTAATCAAACCTAACCTACAAATTTTGGCTTCACACAAGTGTAGTTAGTGGAAGGTTCTTTTGCATGCCTTAAATCTATGACATGGGACCGTTGGCTTTACTTCCCCTCCGAAGGAAGGCATACTGAGGGATGTTTAACGCTCTAAAAAATCCGACGACTTCGTCTGGGTTTGAACCCGCAACCTTGGGCATAGAAGCTCAGCATGCTACCAACTACGCCACCGAAACCGCCTTTTCAATTTAAATTTACTTTGATTCACAATTAATTTGTATAATGCACAGCACACTCCAGACACGATTGATTAAATTAAATAATGAAAAATGAACATACAAATGAAGGCTTTCAGCTATTGGGTCATGTAGTGCACAAATAATGGAAGGAAGGAAATTTGTAGTTTTACGTGACCGTTAATCTCGCGATCATAAGCCACGAGACCTCCTTTTTACGTAGAATTCGAACCAAAGAACATGACATTTCACTTTGAAAATCTCACATGCATTGACCGGGAATCGAACCCGGTCCACCGTTGTGAGAGGTCAACAGATCGACCGCTGCGTCACCGCGCCCCCGAGACACAAATAAGTTCGTGAGAGCCATGTAGATGTACGTTAGTTAGTTATTGTTGTTTTAAGGGGCGGAACTACGAGGTCATCTTCCCCTTAGATGTACGTTAGTGAATTAAAATATATGACCACGGCGGGACTCGAACCCGCGGCATCCAGTGCTGAAAGTTGCACTGTCAATTGGCAACAAAACAACACTGAAAATGGATCCAAAGCTCTCTAAACAGTTGTAAATAGTCAAGTGATATACGGATCAATAAATAATAACATACCGGTGCCTAGTTATTATTCAGAATCATCTGTAATTGAGTGAATGTTTTATTTCACAGCCATTTCCTCCAAAACATTTTAAAATACCAGATAGTCTATCTCCTACCGGTAGACACCCTTAGCCCAAGAGTGATGCTGAGACCTCTTGAGGCCGATGTAATCAACACTGCGCCTTGACCGTCCGTTATCAATGGAGAGAACCCGTAGGATACTCATATTTAGAGATCCAAGCCAAGAGCCTTTGTCAGGTTGAAGGCAGTTCAAATCCATGCCACTATTGATGACCAAACCTTGATCCTTCGGTTGGGAAGCAAACGACTTATCCTTCCGTCACCGCGGTTCAAAAATACGCCAAACTAAATTAATTATATTTTGTGTGGAACACTTTATTCCAGGATCAGGAGCACGTGTCCCAAATAATTTGTTACACTACTCCAGACATCGCAACATAATCACATACTGTACGTAACTACCGGTGACGGCCGGACCTCTCATGCTCGACTTGATGCTTGTGTAATGTGTTATATATCTGTTGTAAAATATACATACATTTAGGCTACATATCCCCTGAAATGAGGCAACACTACCCGAAGGCGGAGGAATAAGCATCAAGTCGAGGCAAGGGAAGCCTGGTCACTGCCCTTGGCTTTTAACCACTATGTTCTTAAGTCTTCAATGTATAAGGTGCGTTCAAAAAGTAAAGAGCCGGAGGCATAATTACAGAAATCAGTACCTGTATGTTAAAAGTATTGGCCCTGGCTGTTAAGGCACTTGTCCCACTGTGACACGAGGCGGTGAATGGCTGTCTCATAAAATTCCCTGGGCTGCGATGTGAACCAGTTCCGCACGTACAGCTGGACGTCGACGTCCGAGGTGAATCGTTGGCCACGCAGAGCCCTTTTCAGGGGACCAAACATGGCGTAATCACAGGGAGAGAGGTCTGGACTGTATGGAGGGTGGCCGAGAACCTCCTATTTGAATTTCTGCAGGAATGCCACGACTGTGTTGGTATGAGGTCGTGCATTGTCGTGGAGCGACCACGGCAGCTATGGCGTTCACTGTCACTCGGCGGTCCTGGGTAATGAGTACATCAACCAGCTGGACGTTGTCATCGGTAATGCAGGGGGGTGCCCCAGACCGGGCATCATCGGCTAACGACACCCGTGCTTCCCTGAAGCGCTTGTGCCACGCCTTGACCCTTGCAAGGGACATGCAGTGTTCGCCGTACACTTGTGACATTCGGCGATGAATGTCCGTTCCCCCTACTCCTTCCGCTGTCAGAAGCCGAACAACACCTCTTTGCTCTTCGGTTGACGCCTCCATGTCACTGTTTGCAATGCGACTGGCAGCGTTGGACGATTGATGCATGATGCTGCTCGCTTTGTATAGTCACGTGACGTGCACGCGTGCCCTCTAGCGACGGGCCGTGACCTTCCACGCTCTGGTCGGAACTACACCTCGTTACACACGCCACAATTAGCCGATGTAGTCACCGGTTTGCGCATTCTAGCCTCCGGCTCGTTACTTTTTGAACGCACCTTATATTTCCACCCTGCGCGTCAAGCCCGCCAATTAAAAAATATAACCCATTCATCACTAGATTCTCATTGTCCTGTTAATTAATTTATTTAATCGTGTCAGGGAACATACATCATAAAACAATAGAACAATTACATTTGGTACTAGACCCTGTATGAAATGAAAATCCACAGCCTGCTTCCAGTCTCCGACCGGGTCAGGAATGGAATGAATGAAGCCCCCATCTAGCGGCGAGGATATGTACTGTGCCGGCTGCCGAGGCCTGACGCACTCCTCTGGGGCAATGATTAAATGAATGACAGATGAAATGAAATGATAGTGGAGAGTGTTGCTGGAATGAAATTGTGACAGGGAAAACCGGAGTACCCGGAGAAAAACCTGTCTGCCTCCGTTTTGTCCAGCACAGATCTCACATGGAGTGACCGGGATTTGAACCACGGACCCAGCGGTGAGAGGCCGGCATGCTGCCGCCTAAGCCACGGAGGCTTCTACTAGACCCTGTATACATTGCATAATTGATTATATTATACACACGCTCATACTTAAATCAAATACTGAGGCCAGAATGTTGCCAACTCACAAGCTTCAGGAGTTCCGTCCATCCGATTCCGTGGAGAATATGTGATGGGACTCATAGTCTGCTCCTCACCACACTCGCACAAAGTCGAGTCACAGGCAAAACCCCACTTTTTCAAATTTGTCTTTGACCTTCCCACTCCTGTGCGCAGCCTGTTGAGGGCCTTCCACGTTGATCAGGTTTCTTCGTGTCCATCGGGCAGGTGTTCAGATGGTAGCGTCCATCCTGCAGAGTCCTTAGATCTGGAGCGCCAAGAGAGCAACCTAAATACTGAAGGAGAGACTGTCAATTTTCAGTGGCGTGAAGAAAACTTCTTCTTGATTTGAGTCTTGGAGCTGCAGGTAAGTAACCATACAAAGGATGGGTCTGTTGGGTCAAAGCTTTAGATCTGGCTGCCGATTCACGGTGGATATCTGGAGGTCAGATAGTAGATTTTATCAAGCGGCGTAGATCTGAGACCTCCCCCAGGGGCTCACATCTAGTGGGACGTGGGTTGGCGATCACGGGACCCCAGCTGAGTCCGGCATTGCTTCCACTTACTTGTGCCGGGCTCCTCTATGTCTTCTTTCCTGTCGACCTCCCTTGGTCACCTCTTGTTCTCTTCCGACCCCGACGACATTAGGTTATCCGAGGCCTAGGGAGTCTTTCACTTTCCCGCCTTAATTGGCCCTTGTCTCATCTTTCCTGATACCCTCCTTCTGTGACGGGTCAGCCTTCTTTTTCTTTTCCTTTTACCTCCTGCCTTGTGTTCAAGGCCCTTAAGGAGGCAGGGTGTATGTAGCCCCACCACTTCTGGTGCACCCTAGATAATGCTACACCCTCAGGGGCTCATGGCTGGTGAGTTCGGGAGTTGGCGACCCCGAGGGATTCCTGAGCTGGGTCCGTTTTCCTCTTTTGTCCCTTACCTTTGGGGCGGACCCTCTCCTCTCTCCCCTCTCCTCTCCTCTCCTCTTTTCATTATATTTACTTTTCTCTTTAAGATTCCCGCACTGTTTTTGTTACTTGGTTCACCGTGTATCTAAATTCCCTTTTAGTGATTTTTAAGGCATTTTTAATCTACGTTGCATTTTGTAAGTTTTTTCGATCTAAATTACATCTCGCGATTGTTTTCAACCTCAATTGCATCTTGTAAAGATTGACAATCTAAATAGCTTTTTAGTAAGTCTTTCCATGCAGGTGGCCGGGCCTTTTAGTGAGTATTTTGAATTTCAATTGCATTTTGTAAGTATTTTCAACCAAAACCGCATTTCGCACGAATTTTGAATCTAAATTGCATTTTGTTTGGTGGGCATTTTGCACATATTTTGATTCACAATTGCATTTTGTGGGTATTTTGAATCTAAATTATATTTTGTCAAGTATTTTCAATCTAAATTGCATTTTGTAAGTATTTTCAATCCACGTGAGTCGTTTGAATCTACCGTACATTTTGTAAGCATTTTCAATTTCAATTGCATTTTGTAAGTAATGTTACGGCTGTGAGTTTGTTTCATCGCTCGCCGCATGAGTCACAACTGCCCCAGGGCTAGACTGCTCTGCCTCAGTGTATTGCGTGCGCCTTAGGCAACAGGACTACTAGGACAAAGGGATGGTCCAGAATATTCGTGACTCAGCCAGTGAAGGAAACCTCGAGAAGCCGTGAACCCTGGATGGGTCTAGAAGCATTTATTGAGTCACCGGCCTGCTATATAAGAGCGACCTGCCAAGCAGTGTTGTTGTGTTTTTCGAGCTAGTGCGAGCGTTTATCCTGAGCGACAGAAGTGTGGTGACTTGCGAAACCCCTAGTGAAGCCGATTCTCTTGACAGCGACGGAGTGAGAAGCATACAGGGGACTGCCTTTGTTTTGAGCGAGTGTGATTTCACTGAGCGACAGACGTATTGTGGCGAAGTGCCGTGCGAGTTACGAAATCCAGTGACATTGTTTCCCAGCTTGTGAACAGCGAAGAAGCGTGTAGCAAGTTATCGTAAGTAACTGTACTTTGTGTACATGAGGAAGAGGTGCAGGTAGTTTCTGTCAAGGCCACCTGACTCATTAGGAGGGATTAACTTCTGTGGTTTGTTTACAAGTGAAAGGGGGCAAGAGCTCTCCATAAGGAAGAGACTTGAGGAAACTGGAGTAAGGCTCTAATTGCTTGTATTTGCTGTTGAGTGGTGCATCTTTCTGGCCGCAATAAAGTTAATTATTTCATTTAAAGGAACAATCTGTGTTGTGCTTCAACCCACCGTAATCCAGTTAACAAAAGTGCCACTAGGGGGGTGGCACGTAACAACTGGTGTCAGAAGCAAGATTACGAACTCAAACACAAGCACAACACCTGACGGTCCTGGTTTCAAAACCCGAGCAGGTCATTTTTTTTAATTTTAATTTTCCTGTGAGTGCATGCCCTTTACAAGACAAACATCTAAAATGGAAGCGCAATTTGCAGCATTGCTAGAAAGGTTAAGTGGCATGGAAGCAAAGATGGAAGAGGGCCAGAAGAAGATGGAGGACGGCCAGAAGAAGATGGAAGACGGCCAGAAGAAAATGGAGGACGGCCAGAAGAAGTTAGCCGAGGACCTAACTGCCAAACTAGAAGACGGCCAGAAGAAGATGAAAGACGGTCAAAATAAGCTAGCGGAGGACCTGAAAAGGATGGACGACGGCCAGAAGAAGATGGAAGACGGTCAGAATAAGTTGACACAGGACCTGAAGAAATTAGAACTGGGTCTGCGTGAGGAAGTCACGGCAGTGGAAAAGAAGTTCGACGCCTTACAAGTGGAAGTTGCCGAGCTGCGCCAACGCCCGCTGATGGGGGTGGAGGAGAAATTCAACGCCTTACAAAAGGAAGTTGCCGAGCTGCGCCAACGCCCACTGACGGGGGTGGAAGAGAAATTCAATGCTCTACAAGAGGAAGTTGCCGAGCTGCGCCAACGCCCGCCCACCGTTACACCGGGAATATCAGGAACGGGACATAGCAGAGTGATGCCCCCAACCTTCGACGGAAAGGTCCCGTGGAGCACCTACTTACGTCAGTTCGAGGCGGCCTGTTCCATAAATAACTGGAACAACACAGAAAAGGCTACATCTCTCATTGTGGCGCTGAGAGGTGACGCCCTTAACGTCCTTCAGGCCATCCCGACTGGATCCCAGGACTACGCTTCACTGATCGCCCATATGGAGTCCCGATATGGAGATAGCCATCTTCAGCAGGCCTACCAGATGCAGCTCCGGACCCGGGTACAGAAGAACGCGGAAACCCTGCAGGAGTTCGAGATGGACATCGACGACTCGTAAGGCTCGCCTATCCAACAGCGCCGGCCGACTTTCTGGAACAGATTGCGACGCAGACCTTCACCGACGGGCTACGGGACTCGGACACTCAACAGGCACTGCGACTCGCGCGCAATAAGACCCTGGCAGATGCGCTGAGCCACGCACTTGAGTTCGAGACGGCAAAACAGGCATCTAGAATGCACGCGCGGGTGCGTCAAGTGGACGTCGACGAACCAGCAAAAACCAACGAGACCAAGCACCTGGCCGACGAATTGATGGAGGCGCTAAGCCGTTTCTACGATAGTCGCGCCACTACCAGCAACGACACAGCCGGAAGACAACCGGAGAGGCGGCCCGGAAGAGGACTACCGACCTGCTGGGCCTGCGGTAAGAAAGGCCACCTGAGCAAGGACTGCGGTGATCGCCGCCGCCGAGGGTATCCGACGGGAAATCATTCGTCTGAAAACCGCGCGGCCCAGGGAAACGAGTATTAGCCAGCCTTTGGGGGCAAAGGTTGGCTTGTGACAGTCGTCAAGCCCCGGCAGTCCAAGTGCGTGTGACGAAGTTACGGAGGGACAATAGCAGCCTGATGGTCGACGGAGTCGTCAACGGAGTGAGCTGGCCCATGCTGATCGACACGGGAGCGTCGAGGACCATCGTCAATCCCACCGTGATCCCGAAGTGGAGAGTGCAACCCACACAAAGGAACCTCCAGCTAATAACCGCGACCGGAGAGACCGCACCGGTACATGGCGAAGCATCACTGGAGCTCGTCATTGGTCGACGGGCGGTGAAGCATGCAGTGCTTGTGGCTGACGTATCAAACGAAGTGATCATCGGACTGGACTTCCTGGACCAGAACAACATCATCTTGGACCTGAGTACCAACACTCTGCACTTCGGAGGTGAGGAACTTGCTTTGCAACCAGCACACGAGGCCGTCACCGCACGACGAGTAAGGCTGAGAGAGGACGTCATCGTTCCCGCCAGGAAGGAGGTCAGCGCCGCCGTAATTGTCGACGGAACTGCTGAGGGAGTGGCGGCTGTCATCGAGCCAAAATATGAGGACATCCAGACAAAAGGTTTGCTAGTTGCCAAGACCCTCATCAACACGACGTCTCGGCCGTAAGTCCGCCTGTCCAACCTGAACGACTACGACATTACGGTTCACCGGGACACCAACCTAGGAGTCTGCGAGCCCGTTACCTGGATTTCCCGCATCACAGATACGACGGACGGACACCTGCAGACGGACAACCGAAGAAGACGCACACTGCCAGAAGAACTACAGAAACTGTACCAAGGATCCCAGGACCATTTAGACGAGGAACAATCACGCCAACTTCAGGACCTGCTACGTGAATTCCAGGACGTCTTCTCCGTGGGGAGCAAAGACTTCGGCAGGACAAGCTTGGTCCAGCACAGAATCGACGTTGGGGACAGCGCACCGATTAGGGCCACATTCCGACGTGTCCCGCTCGCCAAGCAAGCCAAAGTCGACCGGATGGTTGAAGAGATGAAGGTGCAAGGGGTGATCGAGCCATCACATAGTCCTTGGAGTTCTCCGGTCGTGCTTGTGAAGAAGAAGGACGGTTCCACCAGGTTCTGCGTGGACTACAGGCGGGTGAACGACGTCACGAAGAAGGACAGCTACCCTCTACCCCGGATCGACGACACGCTGGACACCATATCAGGATAAGGATGGTTCTCCACCTTGGATTTGAAGAGTGGCTACTGGCAGGTGGAGGTCCACCCTAAGGACCGCGAGAAAACTGCGTTCTCTGTGGGCAGCGGGCTCTGGCAGTTCACCGTCATGCAATTCAGTCTGTGCAACGCCCCTGCGACCATCGAAAGGCTAATGGAGTCCATTCTGAGGGGACTACACTGGAAGACCTGCCTGGTCTACCTAGACGACGTCATCGTTCTGGGAAAAAGCTTCGAGGAGCACTACAGCAACCTGAAGGAGATCTTGATGAAGCTACGGGCTGCCCAGCTGAAGTTGAGCCCCAAGAAGTGTCAGCCCTTCCAGAAGCAGGTCCAGTACCTTGGGCATATCGTCTCCGAGGAAGGGGTGCGCACCGACCCAGAGAAGACCGCAGCTGTGAGGGAGTGGCCAGTTCCGAAGGACAAGTCCCAACTACGAAGCTTCCTGGGACTCTGCACTTATTACCATCGCTTCGTGAGAGGATTCGCCGACATCGCCAAACCTTTACATCGAATTACTGAGAGGGACCAACTCTTCACGTGGACAGCAGAATGCCACAGTGCCTTCGAACAATTCAAGCAGGCTCTGAGCACCGCGTCTATTCTGGCCTACCCCAGACCTGGAACAAAGGTTCATCGTCGACACCGATGCCAGCGACTTTGGCATAGGGGGGATCCTGTCGCAAGTAGTGGACGGCGAGGAGAGAGTAGTGGCCTACTTCAGCAAGGCCTTGTCAAAGCCTGAAAGGAACTACTGCGTCACCAGGAAGGAGCTGCTCGCCATCGTGAAGACCATTGAACACTTCCACAAGTACCTGTACGGGCAAGAATTTCTCATCAGGACCGACCATGCATCCTTGCGGTGGCTCCTGAACTTCAAACAGCCCGAGGGTCAACTCGCGCGGTGGTTAGAGAGGCTTCAACAGTATAACTTCGGGATCCAGCACAGGAAAGGCCAACTGCATTCTAATGCCGACGCCCTGTCACGAAGACCGTGCCCCGAAGACTGCACCTTCTGTACTACGAGGGAGGAGAACACCGGGATACTGTGCCGACGGACTACTGTGGAACTTCAAGGGAACTGGAGCCGCGAATCTTTTACGCGGGCACAAGCAGAAGATGATGACCTGGGACTGATAGCCGAATGGAAGAGGGCCTGTGTCCCCAGACCCGGGTGGAACATTGTGAGTGACTGCAGCCCAAAGTTTAAGTCCTACTGGGCGCAGTGGGACTCGCTGAATGTAAGGGATGGCCTCATCTGCCGCGCCTGGGAGAGCACCGACGGGAAGACATCTCGGGAACAAGTCGTCGTTCCAAAGGCTATGACGGAGGAAGTTCTGAAGGAAGTCCATGGAGGATCATCTGGTGGACACCTAGGGATAAAGAAGACCCTGGAGAAGCTGAGAGAGCGGTTTTACTGGATCGGATGCCGAACTGACGTGGAGAACCACTGCGCGAGGTGCCACGATTGCGCAGCCAGCAAGGGCCCAGGACGAGGACGACGGGGTCCACTGAAGACCTACAACGTGGGCGGCCCCATGGAGAGAGTGGCCATCGATGTTGCTGGGCCATTCCCGTTAAGCGAGGCAGGGAACCGCTACATATTGGTCGTCAGCGACTACTTTACCAAATGGCCGGAGGCGTATGCGCTCCCTAACCAAGAAGCCGCGACGATCGCAGAGACCCTGGTGAAGGAATTCGTCAGTCGGTACAGAGTACCCCTGGAGCTGCACTCCGACCAAGGGAGGAACTTCGAGTCGCAGGTGTTCCAGAACCTATGCCAGCTGCTGGGAATCCGGAAGACAAGGACAACGCCGCTACACCCTCAGTCCAACGGGATGGTAGAGCGATTCAATCGCACCATCGAGAACCATCTCCGAATAGTCGTCAGCGAGCACAAGAAGGATTGGGACAAACATCTTCCACTATTTCTCCTGGCCTACCGCGCCGCCGTGCATGAAGCCACCGGGTGCACACCAGCCCGGGCCATGTTTGGGAGGGAACTCCGTCTACCTGTCGATCTTGCCTTCGGCCGACCTGGGAATGATCCGGTCCCGGTAAGCTAGTATTGTCAAGAACTGGTCGACCAACTGGAGGACGTGCACGCGTGAAGGAAACCTTGAGAAGCCGTGAACCCTGGATGGGTCTAGAAGCATTTATTGAGTCACCGGCCTGCTATATAAGAGCGACCTGTCAAGCAGTGTTGTTGTGTTTTTCGAGCTAGTGCGAGCGTTTATCCTGAGCGACAGAAGTGTGGTGACTTGCGAAACCCCTAGTGAAGCCGATTCTTTTGACAGCGACGGAGTGAGAAGCATACAGGCGACTGCCTGTGTTTTGAGCGAGTGTGATTTCACTGAGCGACAGACGTATTGTGGCGAAGTGCCGTGCGAGTTACGAAATCCAGTGACATTGTTTCCCAGCTTGTGAACAGCGAAGCAGCGTGTAACAAGTTATCGTAAGTAACTGTAGTTTGTGTACATGAGGAAGAGGTGCAGGTAGTTTCTGTCAAGGCCACCTGACTCATTAGGAGGGATTAACTTCTGTGGTTTGTTTACAAGTGAAAGGGGGCAAGAGCTCTCCATAAGGAAGAGACTTGAGGAAACTGGAGTAAGGTTCTAATTGCTTGTATTTGCTGTTGAGTGGTGTATATTTCTGGCCGCAATAAAGTTAATTATTTCATTTAAAGGAACAATCTGTGTTGTGCTTCAACAGTTAACAAAAGTGCCACTATGGGGGTGGCACGTAACAGTATTTTGAATTTCAATTGCACTTTGTGAATAATTTGGATTGGAACTGGGATAGGGCGTGTTTCAATCTGAATTGCATTGTGTATTTTCAATTTCAATTGCATTTTGTAAGTATTTTGAACCTCAATTGCATTTTGTACGTATTTTCGATCTCATTTGCCTTTTGTAAGTATTTGGAATTTCAGTTGCATTTTGTAAGTATTTCGACGCTACATTGCATTTTGTACGTATTTTGAATCTAGCCTACGTTTTGTGGATTTTTTTTTTCAATCTATTATTTTTGTGAATCTTTTCTTTTTAAATTCCCTTTTGTAAGACCATATTGTGAGTTGTTTCCATCTGAGTTCCTTTTTGTACGTCTTTTCCGTCTCACATAATTTTCTTTCTGTTTTCCATTTCATTCTCATTTTCGCTTTCACCCAGATCATTAGGGGCCCAAGATGTTAGGCCCCTTAAAACAACAATTATCATCATCATCATCATCATCATCAGATCTGAGACAACCTGTAATAAGTCTGCAGGTCTCATTTAATGCAATGTCTACCTGCTTTGCGTGGCTAGATCTGTACCAGACAGGACATGCGTATTCTGCTGCTGAATAGCAAAGGGCTATGGCTCAAGTTCTTATGGTGAGAGGCTGTGTTCCCCAAGTTGTACCGCACAATTTACGTAAATTATTGTTTCTTGCTGATACCTTTTGTTTGGTGTTCAGGCAGTGCGTTCTGTAGGTGAGTGCACGATCAAGAGTAGCCTAACTCCTAGATATTTTGGAGTAAAACAGTGCACTAATTCTGTGCCTTCCCAGGTCACCTGTTAATAATTGGTGCTAATGACGCAAATGAAGGTATGTTCTACTTTACTCCTAATAATGTTGTTGGTTTTACGTCCCTTTTAACTCTACTCTTTCGGTAGCGTAGTTGGTAGCATGCGGAGCTTCTATGCCGAAGGTCGCGGGTTCAAACCCGGCCGAAGTCGTCGGATTTTTTAAGAGCGTTAAAAATCCCTCAGTATGCCTACCTTCAGAGGGGAAGTAAAGCCGGCGGTCCCATGTCATAGATTTATGGCATGAAAAGAACCTTCCACTAGCTACACTTGTGTGAAGCCAAAATTTGTAGGCTAGAATTGATAACGCTCTATTAGTTCCAACGTTCGCCGCCAGGTGCTGACTGCGATGCCATCTAGTAGGCAAGTCCGCAAGCTAGGTGTCGTGGACGGTAGCGTTTGGTAGCGAAAGTAGGAACTACTTGAAATTACTGTCTGCAGTCCTTACTTGAATTAAGACTGATAACACACACTAATACAGTCATCAAAATTAACACCGGTTATCAGACAGATTCTACACACACCCAAAGTACCGCGTTGTCGCAGCCCCTAAACTAAGGAACCAACCAACTAACTCTATTCCTGTACGGTTATTATCATCACGACATCTACCAAGTCCTATTGCTTCCATTTTAAGCCCTCATTAACGAAATGTTGGTGTCAATAGAAGCTCGAAGTACTGTAATACAATACGACACTGGCAATTCGTACAAGCCAGTGCATGTCTGCAAGGGATTAGGCTACAGCTTGTTCTCTGTAGGTGCGAACGGAGTGGCATTTAGGGATATATTTCCACCGAAAAGTGTGGTTCGTGTCCTCCCCTCTAGGGTGGGACCTGAAACTAATCACTACATAAGGCAGTGGGTACTCCCCTGGTTCTCTCAGGTATGAAGAACTACCCCACCCCCACTGCCCGGACCTTGTGCACGTATCAAATCACACACCGTACAGACATATCAGATTGCATGCCGGTCATAGATTATCTTAGTAATATTGTTCAATATGCCCGTTTACCATCTTTTGATTTTTTGTTTTTGTCGTGTGGCCTCCTGAGAGACCGAGTGCAGGTCTTTCTAGTCGACGCCCGTAGGCGACCTGCATGTCGGGATGAGAGATGGAATGGATGAGGATGAATGAAACTGGGCAAGGATGTGGAAGGAAGCGGCCGTGGCCTATCAGAAGGTACCGTCCTAGCATTTGCCTGGTGTTGAAATGGGAAACCACGGAAAACCATTTCAGGGACGGCCGACGGTGGGGCTCGAACCCACGCGTCTACCGAGTCAGCAGAGAGCTAGGCCCCATGACCTAATGCTGCGCTTTAGCCAGCATAGCCACTGCTGTCGGTACCATCTTATGATGAGTGCAGTTTATTTACATTTGTCTTTTGGCACAGGCTAGAGTAAAATGTGGCTTTCCGCCGATGTCTCAGTCTCATTCATGGCTGTGTGATTGGGCTATATGGAAGCTACTGAGGTATGGGTGGTGCTCAGTAATGGCCTTCAGGGCACAGTCAGTGCATGTGGATGTTGTAAAAGGTACTACTCGTAGGGTCAGTGCTTTTGTGCTCAGTGAGAGTCATTGGCAAACTACCTCTCTCCTCACCTTGCTTAGTACGCCTCATTATAGTGGGTATCTACCCACATAATCTAAGGCGGTACTTTTTGAGGGTCCAACCAGCCTCCGGGCTGACTACCTAAGACAGAATTGTTCAAGAAACCATATTTAGAGTTCTGCGAGTGCCGTTATATTGACGGATTTCAGTTTCGATCTTACTAATGTGTGGATTATTTACAGTGCTTAAATTATACGTACAGTAATTGGAGCTTCTGACACGAATGATGAAGATACTGTACTCAAGAGGGTTCCTATGTCCTACTCTCTTATTATGTGACGTCTATCTAGTACTACTCTTTGCATTCACTGACTTAATAACATACAATGAAGTTAGATGGAATGGCATGACTATTCTGAACGTGAATGTCTATTTTATACTTAAGAAGTTATGTTCAAATTTGACAAACTTACCCATAGTGATGTCACTCCCAGTAAACTGATGAATTGCTTCCATTTCGTTCCAGCAAGGACTGTCTTGATAGGTGTGTGGTTTGATACCACGAAGCAGTTAGACGCTCAAAACCAACTCCACACCAAAAAGTTTACTTTCAGTCGTGTAGCCAATACAGCCTACTATTTGTTGAAAAGGTAATCAAGTATTTCGGGAAAATGAGAATATACTAAGACTTGAGGGCACAGATTATCTTCACAGAGCAGACGTGTAGGGCCACCAATCCAGTTTAAGAAATTAGAATTGATAGCGCTCGCCCTCCATGTCAACAGTAAAACAAACACGGCTAATGTCACATTATTGTTGAGGCGAGCTCATCAAATGTCTGCTATCTCTTGAATTCAAATGTTTCGTTCTCTTTGAAACGCACAAACGTAAGCGAGGACGAATTGGTAAATGCTGATGGAATCAGTCGTATGGTTTTCGTGACTTTAGCTGGAAACTGCTTGGGTCGTCATTTTGATCGTGAAAATCCAATTCTTCTTACTTTTTCGAGATAGTGGCTTTGGCGCAAAATTGTTTTCTCATTTTTTCTCCACAATATTTACGTACTCGGATTATAATCGTGTATTTGATAAATGTTAACAGTACGGTATTTGGAAATATTATCCAGCAGTCTAGGCTATTTGTCGTGATACAATGTCATAACTTGACTCTCCGAGACGTTTCACTTCTCTATGAAGTAACGTAAGTATTGAAAGTCATGACGTTCATTTCAATTTCTTAGCAGCAATAACTTCGATGAAAGTGGTTAACATCCGCGCTTGGACTTTGGACAGAAACGAATTCAACTCAGGCCACGACTTTGCCTATGGAAGAATAGAATACTTGGGTCTATTTCACAGTCAAAGTCAAAGGGCGTCAGGCTGCACGGGAAGATGAGCATTTTAGGTCGAAGACATCGGCTTGAGGCCTCTTCATTTTCATTGTTACGCGAAACAAAATAACAATTGACATGGGCAGCGCTTCAATGGGAAACCGAGGAAGTAATTGACAGCGCAAAGCTGCAACCTGAAGACGCAATGGTGTAAATAATGTTACAGAGAAACATTAAGGAAGACAGTATTTCTGATAAAATAAAGGTAGCCTACCGCAGTCGTTAGTGGTCAATACAGTATAATCGCAGTAACCCCCAACTCGTGTATAATAAAACTCTCACACGAAATCTTCGATACGTCATCAGTGTCAAGATGTGTACGTTTATTTTAGACCAAACAATTTATATCACTGTATTACATTTCAGTTTGAGGTGTCCGAAATATGTTATCGGATATGTGTTTCGTGTCCTATCGGGTGGTCTGTAATCCACACAACTGCAAATTAAAGTAAATTCGTGGTTTGTAGTATGGTAATGTCTTTAAATACGATAATTGTAAAAGTTACTAGTGAAGCTTCGAGTTGCTTGAGGCGGTTGAAATTGGCAATTAGAGTGAAGTGGCAGCTAAAAAAGAACAAGTTGTCGTTATTTTGTTGATCTGTTCGGCGTATGGAAAATAACCCTACGTACAGTAGAGTATTTCTTTCTTATTGGAGGGAAAGTTTACCATTGCTGGTGAGGGTGTGCTGTTCATATTAGGGCCTTTGGACATCGTACGTCTACTCGTCTCGGTACACAGTGTGTGTAGTCCTTATGGTAACCTGTATTACTGTGGTATTTCAATTGGTTGGAATGGGATGTGACCGTGGTTTTGCAAAAGGCACCAGCCGAAAACTTGCCGAAGAAGTAGGCTGTAGCGAAAACGTGGAATACTATTTGAAGGTTGACAGACGTGGAACGTGGACTGGGCCAACACCGGGCTTAGCCAGGCTTAGCTCAAGGCTACTAAACTATAAGCCTTGGGCTTAGCTGTCTCATGCGTCCAATGACGTTGGACTCCAGTGTAGACAACTTAAGCAAATTTCTGATAGATTTAATGAGTCTGTCAGCAAGGGAAAACAATTCAGTGAGAATTTTTTTAAACGTATTTTTGAGCAGCGTATTCATGTCAAAGATTTTGAACGGACATTTGCAACACACATCTTATAGACTACGTTTTAATGTGAGGGTTATTGTAACGTTTGGATGAGTGGCACATTTAGTTCAGCGTTGGTCTTCAAAACCCAAGATTTCGGTTTTGATCCTGGCTCAGACCGATGCCCCCATGGTCTCTCAAGCAGTGGGACGTAGGTTGGCGACTACGGGATCCCAGCTGAGTCGGAATTGCTTCCACTTACTTCCACTTCATCTTTCCTTTCGGCCAATGTTGAGAGTGTAGCCTATATTTGGATAGGCCGAGAGCAGCTTTTAGGCAGCGAGCTTTAACCTTCTCTATAGTATTTAAGTCCTTCACTGATCGACTCTTGTTCTTTTCCGCCCTTGACGGCATTAGGTTATTCGAGGCTTAGGGTGTCTTTCATATTCCCGCGTAGCTTGACCTTGTCTTGTTTTTTCCTGGTACCCTCATTTTTGAGGGGTGATAACTCTTCTCTCTTTTCGTGGTATCTCGTGCTTAATGTGAGAGTCCCTAGAGTGTGTGTGTGGTGCACTTTGGATAGCCCTACACCCTCAAAACCTCACGGCTGGTGGGTACGGGTGTTGGCGATCTTGAGGTCCGTGTTTAGGGGTTGACCCTCTCCCATCTGCCTTCCAGAGTTCTACTTCCTTTCAAGTCAGAGCCTTCCGTGGCGTAGTTGGTAGCATGCTGAGCTTCTATGCCCAAGATCGAGGGTTAAAACCCGGCCGAAGTCGTCGGATTTTTTAAGAGCGTTAAAAATCCTTCGGAGGTGAAGTAAAGCCGGCGGGCCCATGTCATAGATTTATGGCATGAAAAAGAATTTTCCACTAACTACAATTGTGGAAGCTAAAATTTGTAGGTTAATTTGATAATGCTATATTAGTTCCAACGTTCGCCGCCAGGTGCTGACTGCGATGGCATTTAGTAGCCATGTCCGCAGCTAGGTGTCGCGGACGGTAGCAAAAGTAGGAACTACTTGAAAAAATTAATCGTTGCAGTCCTTCTACCTGAATCACACATAACACGCACTAATACAGCCATCACAATTAACACCGGTTATCAGAAAAATTCTACACACACCCAAAGTACACGGGGACACATGACCGCGTTGTCGCAGCCCCTAAACTGAGGAACCAACCAACCAACCAACCTTTCAAGTCCGTCAACGCGAACTCTTCGAGGATTAGGGCATTTCTCTTCCCTATATTTCCTTCATTCATCTTTTTCTAGTATGTTGGCCTAAGTTAACCGTATTTAGTATTCATTTTATCCATATCATTAGGGGAAATTAATGCAGCCAATGGCCAATAGGATATAGCCTGCATTAAAAACAAAGGTACAAAACTTGAGTAACGATTCTACCCGCAATTTATAGTTCATGATGTGATATCGGTGACAACATTTCTTACATAGGCGAATTTACAAATACAGTCTATATTTGGGTCAGGAAAATATTTGGTCATGCAAAGTTTATGGTGGAAACCAAACACTGCGAAGCGTGTGATGACGTGTCGTAAGGCGTAGTTCAAGCCTGCCAGCCTGTCGTTAACATTGCACCTGTTGTGTAAAATCACTCCAGATTACACTTTTCTTTCGTTACCTCTCCTCGAGCACTTTGGTTGAGTTGACGGTAGATGGCTGATGGTATCGTACTTCATTGTTAATTCATAGGCCAATCTTGAGAGCGTATATTTGGATAGGCTGAGATCATCTTTTTGGTAGCAAGCCTTAACCTTCTCTGTCCTCGACCCTTCCTTCGATAACTAAGCTTGCTATTCCTGGATGTCTTAGCATGTGTCCTACCAACCTATCTCTTCTGTTCATTAGTAGTCGCCAGAAACATCTCTCCTCTCCCACTCGTATTAATACCTCTTCATGTGTTACCCTATCTACCCATCTGATCATCATTCTCCTGTAACACCACATTTCAAACCCTTCAATTCTCCTCTTTAAATATTATTTTAAAGATATTAAACTGTCATTTATATTGTCCTGTATGACCTAGCGAGAGCCCCTTAAAACAACAATGTAGCCCCGTGTACTTGGGTGCGTGTAGAAGGTGGTTGGTTCCTCAGTTTAGGGGCTGTGACAACGCGGTCATGTAGCCCCGTGTACTTTGGGTGTGTGTAGAATCTGTCTCATAACCGGTGTTAATTGTGATGGCTGCATTAGTGTGTGTTATCTGTTCTTAATTCAAGTAAGGACTGCAGACATTGGATTTTTAAGAGGTAGTTCCAACTTTTGCTACAAAACGCCACCGTCAACGACCAACTAGTTCTGCACTTTGTTACTAGATGCCACCGCAGTCGGCTCCTGGTGACGAACGTTGGAACCTAAGAGCGTTACTCAAAGATAACCTACAATTTAGCTTCACACAAGTGTAATTAGTGGAAGGTTCTTTATCATGCCATAAATCTATGACATGGGACCGTCGGCTTTACTTCCCTTCCAAAGGAAGGTATACTGTGGGATTTTTAACGCTCTTAAAAAATCCGAGACTTCTGCCGGGTTTAAACCCGCGACCTTGGGCATAGAAGCTCAGCATGCTACCAACTACGCCACCGAAGCCGCTATGTGTAGAAGCTGTCTGATAACCTGTGTCACTGTGATGTTTGTGCTAGTTTGAATTGAATGATAACCGTATAAGATTAACTGTCCCGTCAGTTACCCCCACCACCTCCCTCTCCCGGCGTCTCTGAAAGCATAGCAATTACAGCTCACGCCACGGTTTTTGGCCGTTGAGTCCCGTACATAGAATAGGTGGCGAACCTTAGGTATGCTGCTTTCCGCGCAACTGAATAGGCCTACTCACGTATGAATTGCAGCGGCAGAGGTTGAGAAGAGAAAACAGGAAAATGATCCTAGGCATCCCATGTTTGGAAGTGAAGCATTACGTCCCAGGCTCAAGTCAAGAAAGAGCTTTCTTCGAACAACTGAAGCAATTGCAACAACATCTTCCGCTTGCCGCATAGAACTATTGCGAAACAGGACACCTGGAAGTAATGGCCAAAACCGAAAGGAAGAGCCGGCTGCTGGTTTTCAACTACCTTACCAGACGTGGAAGACATAGAACAGACTGCGAACTGGAGTGACGCGGTGCAAGCAAAATTTGAAGCGGCGGGGCTACATTACTGAAGATGCAACCTGCAAATGTGGAGAAATTCAAGATGTTGAACTCCTCTTGGTGTACCCGAAATTGCCTGAAGCCTGCACGCTGGATGACCTGGTTTCAGCAAATGCTCCTGCAATCAAGACTGCCGAATTCTGGGCCTCAAAATCAATTTGATGTGTACAAAATCTGTGTGTATATTGTAAATATGTTTTAAATTTGTAAATAACTGTATTGTACAGTCCTGTGTACGACTGACCGACCAAAATCCGTGGCGTGAGCTGTAAAAGGAACATGAAAGCCATCCGGAGGGAGGCAACTGACCTAGCCTAGGTTACGTCATTTTACCTACTCGACAATAATTCATAGCCTATACGCCATTACGTATAGCCTAAGCGCGAATTGATATATGACATTTCAACTAAGCGGCATTTAGGATGTGATGCCATGTTTCCGTTAAATTGCTCGTGCTTGGTTCATTTTTGGATTGTTGCATTGAACTGATTCCAAAGTTCAAGCGGATTCCTAGAGGGGCAACTCTCCTCCTACCACGGACTGTCCCTACTCTAACGTGTTATTGTGTTCGAGTCTTCAATCTGCAGACTGGCAAGATACCGTACCGCGTTCCATGCCCCTCTGTACAAGGTGATGATGATGATGATGATGTTGTTGTTGTTTGAGTCTTCAGTCTTTTGACTGGTTTGATGCAGCTCTCCATGTCTCCCTGTCCTGAGCTAATCGTTTCATCTCTACATAGCTACCACACCCTACATCCGAGGCAATCTGTTTAACATATTCTAACCTTGGTCTACCCCTACAGTTCTTGTCCTCGACCCTTCCCTCCATAACTAAGATTGCTATTCCTGGGTGTCTTAGTATGTGTCCTACCAACCTATCTCTTCTCTTCATTAGCAGTCGCCAGAAACATCTCTCCTCTCCCACTCGTCTTAATACCTCTTTGTTTGTAACCCTATCTACCCATCTGATCTTCATCATTCTCCTGTAACACCACATTTCAAATGCTTCAATTCTCCTCTTTTCTGCTGCACCAATAGTCCAAGTTTCACTTCCATAGAGCGCCACGCTCCAGACAAAGGCTTTCAAAAATGACTTCCTAATACCTAAATCTATATTCGATGTCAGCAGATTCCTTTTTTGTAGAAATGCTTTCTTTGCCTGAGCCAACCTACTTTTTGTATCCTCTTTGCTTCGTCCATCACTGGTTATTCTGCTTCCTAAGTAACAGAAGTCTCCTACTTCCTTCAGCTTTTCACCTGCCAATCTGATGTCCATAGAGGTTTCTGATTTATTTCGGCTGCATTCCAGTATTTTTGTTTTAAAAAATCCACAGCCTGCTTCCAGTCTCCGACCGGGTCAGGAATGGAATGAATGAAGCCCCCATCTAGCGGCGAGGATATGAACGTGCCGGCTGCCGAGGCCTGACGCACTCCTCTGGGGCAATGATTAAATGAATGACAGATGAAATGAAATGATAGTGGAGAGTGTTGCTGGAATGAAATTGTGACAGGGAAAACCGGAGTACCCGGAGAAAAACCTGTCTGCCTCCGTTTTGTCCAGCACAGATCTCACATGGAGTGACCGGGATTTGAACCACGGACCCAGCGGTGAGAGGCCGGCGTGCTGCCGCCTAAGCCACGGAGGCTTAAGTATTTTTGTTTTACATTTATTAATTTTCATCATGAATTCTTTCCGTAAGACTGAGTCCATACCATTCAAAAACTCATTCAAATCCTCAGGCTTGTCGGCCAAGATGACGATGTCATCAGCTAATCGCAGAGTTGAAATTATTTCTCCTTGAATCTTCACTCCCACTTTAAATTTTTCTCTAATTTCCTTCATTGCTTGTTCAAGGTAAAGATTGAAAAGTATGGGTGATAAGTTGCAGCCTTGCCTTACACCTTTCTGAATACCAGCTTCTCTCTCATGTCCTTCAACTCGAATGACTGCTGTCTGGTTTCTGTATAGATTGTTTATCACCCTCCTATCCCTGATGATAATCCTTGTTTTAAGGGGCCTAACATCGAGGTTATCGGCCCCTAATGGTCTGGGTGATGGCGAAAATGACAATAAAATGGAAACCACAACGAAAATTAAGCTGAACTGAAAATACTTACAAAATGGAACTCAGATTGGAATTACTCACAAAATGTAGAGTGGAAATACTGACAACAGGTAATTTAGAAGACAAATGCTCACAAAAGGAATTTAGATTGAAAAATACGCACAAAATTAAGTTCAGGTTCAAAATACTCACAAAACGCAATTGAAATTAAAAATACTTGCAAAATGCAATTGAAATTGAAAATACACAATGCAAGTTAGATTGAAAAAGGCCGGTTTAGATTCAAAGTACTCACAAAGTGCAATTGGAATTCAAAATACTTACAAAATACAATTGAGATTGAAGATACTTACAAAATGGAGTTTAGATCGAAAATACTCACAAAATGTAATTTAGAGACAAGGGGGGGGGGGGGAATCATAAAAACAGGGCGGGAATCTTGAAGAGAAAAGGAACTATAATGAACAGAAAAAGAAGGCTGATCCCTAGAAGAATGAGGGATCAGGAAAGATTAGAGAAGGGCCAATTAAGGCGGGAAAGGAATATACTCCCTAGGCCTCGGATACCCTAATGACGTCAGGGTCGGAAGAGAACAAGAGTTGGCCAAGAGAGGTCGACAGGAAAGAAGACGGAGAGGAGCCCGCCACAAGTAAGTGGAAGGAATGCCGGACTTATCTTGACGTATTTTGCCTTTATGAGCACTTCTAAATAATTAAAAGTTTACATTAATTAAATAAACATAGGCTACGTACGCCTATTGATGTTATACAAATCGTAGTTACCAAAATATTCTGGTTCATTGCGGTTAATTATATCTAAAACGCAAAATCGTGAAATTAAAATCCCTTCAAAACGTACCATAACAGGCAAATTTTAAACCGCACGCTTAACATCGGCCAGGGCTGCATCGGCTAACTTCGGGGTGGTTCGAGGTAGATCGTGTCTAGCGCTGGCTTGAGCTGGTCCTTTCACCAGCGATAGTTTAGCTTTGTTCTCGGCTTAACCCCCACCCCCCTGCCTCACCCGACCACGCGCCCATCACTTCCTCTTTACGTCCCACCGCCGCGCGCCAGCGATCCAGAAATTGAACCTTTTCGCTGGTTCCGGAGAGCAACCGAGTGTTGATGTCAAAATTATCCCTCCGAGCGCAAATTTACATACGTAATTAAAGAAATACGCACTTGATTAACCATTTTACTAAGAGTTATATATTTCTAGGGGGTTCACTGAACATATAGAACGCGCCGCCACTGGCTGGAACGGTACCTTCAGACAGGCCACTCCACATCCTAGCCCAGATTCATTCATCTTCATTAGGTAGGCGTCTGGAAGTGCATCCGGCCGTAAAAACCACCCTCCACATAGTCTTTCATCGCATCTCACCCCTAACCCCGTTGAATAAACGAGAATAATGCACTGTGATTGATCAAAAGATGGATCCTACACTCATTTAGATCGGTGTCTTGGCACATAGGCCAATTGTTACAAGGACTGACAGATGTCCTAGAAAATGGCGGCTCATGATCAATAGAGTGTTTAATATCAGTCGTGGGTGGCGGATAATTAGAGGAGGGGGAGGGAGGGGAAGGACGTAGGGTAAAAGACTGTTTGACATCAGAGAAAACTGTATTCAATTGCGCGGTAAAACGGATGTAAAACGGAGGTAAAACGAATGCCGCAGTTCAGAGAACTCCACATTGTCATCGAATTAAAAGGTTTAGGCCTACAAGTTAGTCTAGGTACATGGAAACTTTCACGAGAACAAAACGTAAAATGGCGAGAAAGAACCGCGAGTGTCACAAGTACGTGAAAATTACATTGCAAGACATAGTATCGGCAGTTGACGGAGCATCTGGGAAGTCTCCGTCCGCGCCTCGGTTTCCTTGTTGCAATCAGCGCTGTTGGGATAGGACTTACTCTGCCATATCCTTCACTATTGAGATCTGGTCGGTGCTTGGGGCTGGCAACCAGGCGCGGATCAAGAGTTTGGCTTTGGGGGGGGTCTCAGAATCGAAATTGTTAAGAAAAATGGTATCACTAACAACGCAATCACAATATAACCAAACGTACAAAACCAGACCATTTTTTTTTTGCAAGCTACATGGATAGAAATTTGATGCGTTTAGCGCACCAAAAATATTCGTACAAATTGCAACGGCGTGTTTTGCGACTTTTACATCGAGCTTCCAGAAAAGTATCAAGGCACGTAAAGTTTCGGCAAGTCGAGTTGGTACCGACAAAGGGAGAAAGTCACAGCTTAAATTGCCAACCAAGCTTGCAGTTTGGACGTTGGAAAAAATTTTTGGTGCGAAAAAGGCCCCAAATTCCTATCCGTGCGTTGCTGCACATTCATCGTGACATCACTATAAACATCGATTCGGTAATCACAAGGTTTGCTAAACAAAATAGACGAGTTGATTTTGTTGTGTAAATAATCGTTTTTATATAACAGGTATGAAGTTGTAAATATGTACAGTTGTAACAGAACATAATAATTGCAATGAAGATATTTTCAGTATTGAATAAAATGAATAAAAAAAACTGTTTTTCAGTTAAAATTCGTTAAGTTTTATTTGTCTGGTTATTGTGTTTTAGTTTTTTGAGTTTGCAAAAAAATTTGGTCTCCGTTTGGGGGGGATCATGGCCCCCGTGACCCCCCCCCTTGAATCCGCGCCTGCTGGCAACGAGCGCTCCAGACCGTTGGCGCGCTTCGCTTTCTCAGGCAGTTCACAGTAACTTGCTATAAGATTTCCTGAATTATTAAAGAACAAAATCATGAATTCCTGTACATATCAAAGGAAACGTACAGATTTTATTACTAAAAATATTATTACCATTTATTGTTTTATCATTTTAAATGATCTAGTCGACTTCGTCGTTACGTTACGGCGACGTCACGAAATGTACCGAGAATGCATTGAGATGTGTGACGTCATAGCACCGCTTGGTGCATGTGTACTGGGTTCACTGGTGAGCTCTGGAGTTACGAGACGGCAACGACACGGCAAGAGTGGCGTCATCCAGCCAGCTCCTTCATGACTTGTAACTTTCTAGCGTTCTGATTTTTTCTTGATCATCTAACATGTCTAACATGCCTTTCTAGCATTTTTCAGCATTTGTAGCATTTAAAATGATATAAAGCCCAGTCTTTCAGACTAACTGTGTCTTTTTCTTAAAGAAATCTGGTCGTCGTGCAACACCACAACCTTATTACCGGCCCCCACTGAATTACCGTGACATGTTGACCTCCAGTGAGCATGTTTTAATAGTAGTGTAGCCATAACCGACAGCAGTGGCTTTGCTCGGTAAAGCGCAGCGTTAGGTCATGGGGCCAAGCTCTCTGCTGACTAGGTAGACGCGTGGGTTCGAGCCCCACCGTCGGCCGTCCTTGAAATGGTTTTCCGTGGTTTCCCATTTTCAACACCAGGCAAATGCTGGGACAGTACCTTCTGACAGGCCACGGCCGTTTCCTTCCACATCCTTGCCCAGTTTCATTCATCCATTCCATCTATTATCCCGGCGCGCAGGTCGCCCACGGGCGTCGATTAGAAAGACCTGCACTCGGCCTCTTAGGAGGCCACACGACAAAAAAAAAAAAAAAGCGTACCCATAAACGACCAATAGGGCGTGGGTTATAGTTACAAAATATTGCGTGGTGCGCGCATGCATATCATTATAAGGACACTAATACTAGTGATATTCCTGTAATGTACAAATTGCGTAAACAATCAGTAACATTAAAATACAGAAGAAGATCAATACCGTAGTTTACAGCGAATAGTAGTCTATGTCCAGCTTTCGAGGTTTCTTAAGAAATCGATACAAATGATATGTTGGTTTTACAACTATGACTCTGTGAATGTTCAAAAGATCCAACCCATTGAGTCGAGTCCGCCTCGTTGCATAGTGGCTAGCATTCTTGGCTGTCACCGCAGAGGTCCGGGTTAGATTCCCGTCTCTGCCAAGAAATTTAATTCTGGTCTGATTCCAGGAACGGGGTACATTCAGCCTCGTGATGTAAAACTGAGAAGACGCGAGTTCAAAATGTACATAAACACGTCTTAATACAAGAAGGAAGCACGAGCCGAGCATATGATCAGATTTGTGTTCTGTGGGCAATACTTCTAGATTGCGTCCGGTATTGTGTTGTTTAAGGGACTTGGGACATCTTGGTCATTAGTCCCATGTAGTTGGATGTGTGTTGAACTTGTCTGATAACCTGTGTTCCTGTGATAAATGTAGTAGTATGTGTATCTGAATTTGGGACTGGGTAAGTCCCTCGGGACTTGAAGTAAGGTACTATCCCGCCATTTGCCTGGAGGGAGCGTGAAAAAAAACGGGGATAAACACACTCAGGATAGCCACGGTCAGCGTCCGGATTCGAACCTGCGATCTCCAGACTCGCTGCAGCTGCCCATGCGGCCGTGGTGCACGATTTAACGAACACGTCTATGCCGCGTGGTTTCCGGTGTTCCGGTATTCTGATTGGTCACCTGAAATGATAGAGGTAGCTAGCTTTTTGAAGCGAAGTCAACGATGGAAAAATAGCACTTGGAAACTAAACTGCCAAAAGAAGAATAGGCCTACGCTATTTTCTTTTAATGTGAAACGGCGCAGTTTGAATTGGCCTCACAGGACGAAGGAAAAGGTCGGTTCCTTAGTTTAGGGGCTGCGACAACGCGGCCATGTAGCCCCGTGTACTTTGTGTGTGTGTGGGATTTGTCTGATAACCGGTGTTAATTGTGATGACTGTATTAGTCTGTTATCTTTTTTTTTTTTTTTAATTCAAGAAAGAACTGCAGACAATAATTTCAAGTAGTTCCTACTTTTGCTACTAAATGCTACCGTCCACGACACCTAGCTCGCGGACTTGGCTACCAGATGGCATCGCTGTCAGCATCTGGCGACGAACGTTGGAACTAATAGAGCGTTATCAATTCTAACCTACAAATTTTGGCTTCACACAAGTGTAGTTAGTGGAAGGTTCTTTTTCATGCCATAAATCTATGACATGGGCCCGCCGGCTTTACTTCCCCTCCGAAGGAAGGCATACTGAGGGATTTTAACGCTCTTAAAAATCCGACGACTTCGGCCGGGTTTGAACCCGCAACCTTGGGCATAGAAGCTCGGCATGCTACCCACTACGCCACCGAAGCCACCAGAAGGAAAAGGCAGCAGGCTTTAGTAAATTAATCACATTTTGATGAAAGGTTGAAAAGTTCCGTGTAACTAGAAAACTGCTCTATAACAGCCTATTAAAAAGTAATTGTGGAATGTTATTTTCTGAACACCTCGTGGTGTAGTGTCTAGCATTCTTGGCTATCGCCCCAGATGTCCCGGTTCGATTCCCGGCTCTGCCAAGAAATTTAGTTCTGGTCTGATTGCTAGATCGGGGTACACTCAGCCTCGTGAGGTAAAACTGAGAAGAAGCGGGTTTGATTTCCAGCTCTACTTCTTGGAAATGCCGGGATGATTCATAACTTGGGCCTTGGTCACCTCTAGCCCAAACCTCTCTTCAATAAGTTTAAAAAAACTAATATAGACACCACAATAACACAGGTTATGAGACAAATTATATACACGCCCAAGTTCACGGGGCTGAAACGACCACGATGCCCAAGCTCCTCACAAAACAAAAACAACGAATTGTTTTCAAATTTAAAATACAGTAAAAAATAACTCGTAGCCTAATTCCACCAACCGATTGTTGTCAACATGTTTGAAATTTATGGAACTTAATTCCTGGGGCAGATTATCTCGATGTTCCACCCCTTAAAAACAACAATCATTGCCAAACCGAATTCTTAATGACGGAGAGTGAGAATTATCTTCTGAACTTTATGATTTGAACTACGAGTATTTCGTAAGATCGAAATTGCAGTGTTGATCCAATGACTAGAAGTGGGCGTGAGACCAAAGACCGCGCCTGTGGTAGGCTTGCCAACATCTGAATTCATGGTTTCGGGTGATTTCTAGGAGGCTATGGTCTAAGCCTCCTACTACTGTACTTCATTATCAAATATCTGCAGGAGGACCAGCTTATACAACAGAACTTGACGTTACAGACGGGTCATCGCATAGTAGCGGAAAAGGCCGAAGCGTTACGATCAGTTACGAAGTGAGAAGCGCGATCTGTGGACATAATAGCTTCTGAATTCTTGGATTTAATTAAGTTAATTTCCACACCAGGAGAACAGTTCTTAAGAAACATGCAGTATCCTTAAAGACATTAGCTGCAACCAAAATGGGCATTGAACCCATGCCTAAAATCAAAGAAATGCCCCAAAAGAGAGGAATTGATCCACAGAGAAGGATCTTTTTTTTTTACCAAAAGGAAGAAAACGTCTCATCACGTTCCTCTTTCAAAACCTGATGCAACAGAATCCCAGATCGTGGCGATTTCTTTGCTGAAAGTTAGAAAACCAGCAATTAATGCCACTGAGGATGACGAAATGTCCGATTTTTTACAACATTTATATGATAAGTGGTCTGTTTTAGATAGCTTTGAATGTAACTAAAACTAAAAAATCATGTAAACATTAAAATAAGTTACAAACATGATTTTCAGGACTTCTCTATTTTATTTATTTGTATGCTTGTTATATTTAATTTATGAGCTCAATATTGTACTTGGCTTTTACGACGCAAACAATGTGTGTGAAGAGAACAGCGGGAGGCTAAACATTCTCGGAGTCAAATCAGCTGTTCACCATGAAAATAAAGGTCTGCGCACACCTACATTTTTTTTTGCCGCTAACGGAAACTTTTTAAAAAATCGATAAATACCTATTTGAACAATACTAAATTTAAAATACGTATTTCGAGGTCAAAATATTTTTTAGTCACTAAATTAATTCTCTCAGCTTGTAACGTAGGCCTCTAGGTACGAGAAGGCCATTTCAGAACTGAGAAACTGTATTTGCTGTAACTTGATGTTACAGACAGAGACCATCCTGGGCTTCCGAGTCAGTGAACAACAGCGGAGACAGTCGAATTAAGGTCTTTGCACACCGGCGCGGGATGCGGGACTGTCGGGAAATTTTGCGCACATGGTAGGATATGCATCCACTCAGACAGCTGCGTCACAATCCCGCTGCTATTAACCCCTTCACGAATTGATTGCCGGCGGTCGAGATGGGAACTATTCTCTGTTTACTTGTGTCACACGTCAGCCTGCTTCGTTAACAGGTACAGTTGCGCGAGTAGGATATGACTCAGCTCCAGCAGCGTCGGTCATCGTTTAACTGTCCGTGGTGACATGAGCTCATGTGACGGGCGTATTTGCACTTCTAAGACAGGTAGCGCGCGCAATGCTGCTTGACTTATGTGCAGACTGCACTCTGTCATCACTGTGTCCTCCACTTCACCCCGCGGGGCTCCTGCTACAATAATCAACAAACGAATGCGCAGCCACGCTCAGCGGCAATCAAATCTTAAATGGGTAATACTG
Source organism: Meconema thalassinum (assembly GCA_946902985.2). Classification (NCBI taxonomy): domain Eukaryota; kingdom Metazoa; phylum Arthropoda; class Insecta; order Orthoptera; family Tettigoniidae; genus Meconema; species Meconema thalassinum. The sequence goes on from OX336392.1 coordinate 18,511,197, forward strand.
TAGTTACAGTAACTTACTGCAGGAGTGCGCAGCTTGTACTTTTCTTGAAATTAAGTCAAGGGTAAGACAGGGAGACGGTCTCTCACCTCTCCTCTTTAACTGTGCCCTGGAAAACGTGATAAGGGACTGGCGAAAGCAGCTAACTAGTCAGGGGTTACCAAGTGGTATCACTTTGCGACACAAGTGCAATGGGCTCAGTGTTGATTGCCTGGCATTTGCCGACGACCTGGCACTTCTATCTCATTCAATAAAAACGTCTGTGAAACAACTTAATGTTCTCACGCAACAAGCAGCTAAGGTAGGACTACGTGTGTCACTACCTTGAAAAAACACAGTACATCACAAACATCAGTGAATCTCCTTGTACACTGCATTTGGACCAGATCTCTCAGGAAGATGCTTCAGCAATTGAGGTTCCAGGACAAACCACCAAGAAAGAAGACAAGTGCCCTCTGGACTCAGGAGAGGAGGGAACAACACCGCCAGAGGATGCGTAACTACTGGGCAAACACTCCAAATGTAACAGTTGAATGTCGTGGTCCTTAGATGGCCTAGACGAAACAAGAAGAAGTAGTAAATAACACTCCTGGAAAACATTATGTATAGGCTATTGCAGTGCTTTTCTTTTTCAGGGGGAACGCAGCGGTACCCCTTAAACATTTGGAAACTGTTTAAGAAAAAATATTGGTACATTTGTATCTAGTCCGGCAAATATAACTTCCAACTTGAAAGTTCATCGATCAGCTGGCGTCAACGCGCTGTTCACAACAGCTGGAGGAGATTTCGAGTAATCCTGGATTTAAATCGATCTATCGAATTAGTTTCTTTTGGTCGGCAACTCATGCTCATAAGCACGCAGGCTGGTGTTCGGAGCCGGGGAAGGTTGTTATTTTGTGCGTGTGCTTAGTTTTGAAGGATGAAGAAAATAACGAACTTTTTTTCAACATCGACCCAGGCATCGAAATTCATGGTTCCTGGAAGTAAGACATCTGGCGACCGAGCTGAGCAGATGAAGCAGTGATCAGCCTCTTTTACCAGTGTGGAACTTACTGTAAGCAGGCCAGCAAACTGAGACAGTATCACAGTCCTTATATTTATTTCACTTAGTTTTAAAATGTAAACTCATTAGAAATACTGAGCGCAGTTGACCACAAATAAATTAACCCAATGCAAAGTTTCATTTAAGATATCAGTCCGAAAAGTAATAACCGGACTCTGCAAATTGCCGAAAATTGCAAGATCGTGATGTTGTTTTTCGACTACAACTGAAAGTACCCTTTAATTTAAAAAGAAAAATGCACTGGCTATTAGTAATGGTACCGTAACTATTACATTGGAGCAATACGAGTTACAACTGACACTGACAAGAATGGCTTCTAATCTTCACATTTCGTACGCAAATGTACGAGATTTTTTTTCTTGGCGATGGTCTATGACAGTTTAGCAGTGATGGTAAATTAAATAACGATACGGCAGCCTAAGAATCAAAACCGCTCTTCATTTTGCCTTGGTGCGAAACTGACAAAACGAATACAGCTATTCAATACCATATAATTCTGTTCTTAAGTTGGAATACCAAAAAAGAAGCGAGAATTCGCTTTCATGGAATCTCACGTCTAACAGGCAATTCTGTAGATATTATTATGCTGTAGAACAGTGGTATGCCTTCGTTTGATGGTTGATTGGTTCCTCAGTCATGTAGCCCCGAGCCGGTGTGGACTAATATAACTCCCTCCATGAAACACTCAGCACTAAGGAGACAAAATCAAGAGAGTATTCATTGAGAATTATTTTCTCGTTAGATTCGCTTTAGCGATTACTTTTAGCATTTTTGGAGAAGAGTGACATAATGGGGAGGGGTAGCCTAACCCCGCTTACGGGGCTGTGTTTTAGTGAAGCAAAGAACGAATAAGACAAAGCGAATATTCTGGACATTGTACAAACATAAAGTAGTGTCTGTGTTTATGCGAAAATGCTGTCTATTTGGTACGAGAATTGTTTCTTTGGATATCGCAATCCTGAAACATCATATTGTTAAGACTACATAGCCTTAATAATGTCATTATTATGTTAGACGCTTGATGAGAACTGTCTTAACAAGCCAATGTTTATATTAACCAGTATACGCTATGTTTTGTAAATCTTATTACTGACGAATTTTTGGGTTGATCCTATTCTACATATCACAACAATACATCCAATTTAGTTACCTGTAGTTTTTTGCGACATTCCACCGTGTCTCGTCCACTGTCTCTGTGTTGTGTTAGTCCTGCTACAATGGCAAGACGCTACCGTGGAGATGACTGACCACTAAATTGTCAGAGACAGCTCCTCTCGCTGTTACGTAACAATGGAGCCAACCTGACTACAGATATTTGAGGCGCGCGGTTGCCGCGGAGTGTCCCCGACAGTGTTGATGGACGTGACGCTCGATTCTGGGTTGAATCTTTCTTATGTAGTCTTGAGCACTCGGCATGATTTTAGTTAATTATTTAATTAATTCGTTCGTTACCATTATACACTGTTATGCCATTCAGCACCCAGTCTAGTCTGGTTGGTTGGTTCCTTAGTTTAGGGGCTGCGACAACGCAGTCGTCATGTAGGTAATAATAATAATAATAATGCTATTGGTTTTACGTCCCATTTAACTACATTGGCTTTTAGAGACACCGGGGTGCCGGAATTTTGCCCCGAAGGGGATCTTTAACGTGGCAGTAAATCTACTGACACGGCTCCCTCACATTTGCGCGCCATCAAATGCCAGATGACTACGCCAGGATACAAGCCTGCAACCTTGGGCACAGCAAGCCAGAACGTTACCGCTGAGCCACGCAGCCAGTCTATCTGAATTCAGGTAGAAGGACTGCAGACGATTAGTTTTTTCAAATAGTTCCTACATTTGCTACCGTCTACAACACCTAGCTGTGGACGTGGCTACTAAATGCCATTGCAGTCAGCGCCTGGCGACGAACATTGGAACTAATATCAAACTAGCCTACAAACGTTAGCTTCCACAAGTGTAGTTACTAGTGGAAGATTCTTTTTCATGCCACAAATCTAAGACAAGGAACCGCCGGCCTTAATTCCCCTCCGAAGGAAGGCATACCGAGGGATTTTTAACGCTCTAAAATAATCTGACGACTTCGGCCGGGTTTGAACCCGCGATCTTGGGCATAGAAGCTCATCATGTTACCAACTACCCTGCCGAAGTCGCTCCAGTCTTGTCTGCAAGCCTCTGTGAGCGAACAAGGCAACGTAATGAACTCCTACTACACCGATCACCTTGGCATCCTGAAACACCGAATAGCTAACCATCGCCTCCTTGGTAACCCCTCTCCCTCCATTCGCACCACATAACCTCACAACCTAGCGGCTACTGTGGCGTAGTTGGTAGAATGCTGAACTGCTGTGCCCAAGATAGCGGGTTCAAACCCGGCCGAAGTCGTCTGATATTTTAAGAGCGCTACAATCCTTCGGAGGGGAAGTAAAGCCGGCGGTCCCATGTCATGTTGTGTTGTTTGAGTCTTCAGTCTTTTGACTACTGGTTCAATGCAGCGCTCCATGCCTCCCTGTCCTGAGCTAATCGTTTCGCCACGGTGGGTGAGTGGATAGCGTGTCGGTCTACTAACCCCCAAGATTGCAGGTTCACTCCTGGCCCTAGTAAATGATTTTTGAAAGGCGGCAAAAATACGACACGCATGTCATACGATGCTGGCATGTCAAAGAACCCATTTGAATTCAGTAGGCCGTGTTCATAATGGCAAAATTAATCTCTGGAGTTTCCGCCAACACAAAGTTCCTCATTTCTCTACTAGAAAGCGCTATAGTGTTCCAGGAGCTTAGATTTCTAACCTCCTTGACTTTCATAGTGATTCAAGGAGCAACGAAATTCGACATGCAAGCTACCCTCTGGGTGTCATATTACAAAGCTTGCACCCGGCACCCGAGGCCATGCGATATATTATTATATCTCTACGTATCTACCACACCCTACGTCCGAGGCAATCTGTTTAACATATTCTAACCTTGGTCTACCCCTACAGTTCTTATTCTCAACACTTCCTTCCATAACTAACCTTGCTATTCCTGGGTGTCTTAGTATGGGTCCTACCAACCTATCTCTTCTCTTCATTGGTAGTCGCCAGAAACATCTCTCCCCTCCCACTCGTCTTAATACCTCTTCGTTTGTAACCCTATCAACCCATCTGATCATCATTCTCCTGTAACACCACATTTCAAACGCTACAATTCTCCTCTTTTCTGCTACACCAATAGCCCAAGTTTCACTTCCATAGAGCGCCACTCTCCAAACAAAGGCTTTCAAAAATGACTTCCTAATACCTAAATCTACACATTCGATGTCAGCAGATTCCTTTTCTGTAGAAATGCTTTCCTTGCCTGAGGTAACCTCCTTTTTATATCCTTTTTGCTTCGTCCATCACTGGTCACTTTGCTTCCTTAGTAATAGAAGTCTCCTACTTCCGTTAGTTTTTCACCTGCCAATTTGATGTTCATAGAGGATTCTGATTTATTTCGGCTGCTTTCCAATATTTTTGTATTACATTTATTAATTTTCATCATGAATTCTTTCCGTAAGACGGAGTCCATACCATTCAAAAACTCATTCAAATCCTCAGGCGTGTCGGCCAAGATGACGATGTCATCAGCTAATCGCAGAGTTGAAATTATTTCTCCTTGAATCTTCACTCCCACTTTAATTTTTTCTACAATTTTCTTCATTGCTTGTTCAATGTAAACATTGAAAAGTATGGGTGATAAGTTGCAGCCTTGCCTTACACCTTTCTGAATACCAGCTTCTCTCTCATGTCCTTCAGCTCGAATGTCATAGATCTATGAAAAAGAACCTTTTACTTGTGTTTGATTAAAGCTCTTAAGTTCCAACGTTCGTCAACGGCGCTGGTTGCGGTGGCATCCGGATTGGAACCCGCGATCTTGGGCATACAAGCTCAGAAAGCTAGAAAACGTTTAATCAGCCTCCTACTGAAGCTACTTGACCTTAAAACTCTCTTGTAAGGATCCATGCACTCATTGTTTCCCAACCTCCACCATCAGGCGCAGCCTCTCTCTAACGCTACTGAATCACTTCACTAGGGACTGGACATTGATGCACTAAAAATGATTAAATAATGCAATTAAAATTTAATAACATGCACTTAACCCGGGAGAGGTGGCGCGGGGGACTTTGTGACCCCACGCAGTTTCGTTAAGCTGGGGTTTCTACATTTTATTACACACAGACCCAGGGGCGCACCCAGGGGGGGGGGGGGCTTTGGGGGCTTAAGCCCCCCGTAAAAACCTGGGAACACTTTAAAAACATTGCATCACATACACATAAAGAAACCTTCCAAGAAAAAATGCAATTTGATTTCTTACAGCTGTGTAATTTTTATAAGAATGATATAATTGAAAGTGGAGGAAACAACAAAGGCCTGCTTATGGCTGAGTTTGAACTGTGGCACAAGAGCTTCAAGACCACGCTAATATCCCTAAAAACGCAATCGATGTGTTGAATCTATGTGACAAGGACTTGTTTCCTAATATCCACACATTGTTGAGAATTTTGGTTACCATCCCTGTGACTAGAAGCACTGCTGAGAGGTCATTTTCTACTCTACGTCGGCTGAAAACATATCTTGGGCATACCATGGGTGCAGAAAGGCTGACTGGACTAGCAGCACTGAATATTCACCGGGAAATTGAAGTCACCAGTACAGAGGTAGTTTTGAAAAAATCTGCTAGGCGCCTGGATTTTGTTCTGTGAAATTTGAGTTTCCACTTTATTCAAACAACGTTAATGTTTAATCATTAATACATGATTTGTATTCAACTATTTGTTTAAACTTGCATTTAGCCTGTGTAATTAAGTTCACCTTGACATTCTAGAAATGTTTCAGATTTTTTATTATAATATTAGTTATTAAGGAAAATTAAAATAACATATATTTTCACATACAGCACATCAACTATTTGTTACTATCCATAACACTATGGTATAGGCCTACAATATCTCGTAATTTTTAAAATGTAATTTTTAGTTCCAATTAAATTTACATATTCAAAATCAAAATGTTATTATTAATTTCCTAAAACCCATACTAGTTCTTGGTATAAACAACTCAAAACTTAGTAAATGATTGCAGATTATTGATGTTACACATCAATCTGACGATCCTGGTAGCTGGATATATAGTTATGATAATAGTGAGCAGAGCAATCCAGTCGTTATCACTCTGATCGTGATCAAAAGTTAATTCTTGATAAAAATCATGCAGTTCCTTTTTATTATTTGTATAACCTTAGCTCAATGGTACTGTAACTAAAATTTATATAAAACCAATGCACATTTTGTATAAATAATCTCCAATCCAATAGCATGTTTTGTATTGGTTTTAACAGAGCATTCTACAGTATGTTTGATCTTATAGTATATCTTTTTATGTATATGATCTCTAATATACATATTTACATACAAGAATAATAATGGACACATTCTCTTTCCATAGCCAAAATCATGTTATTGAGGAAAGCCCCCTCCAAACCAAAAGTCTGGGTGCGCCCCTGCACAGACCAAACCTACTACCTTTCCCCACATTCCTTATCTATTGTCTGAGGGTAGTAGCCTATTAGTGGAAGGGATGAGGCCCGAGACAAATGTATTTTTATAGAGCCATGTTGCAATGTGTTCTGAAAGACCCCGCGCCACAGTAACGCAGGCAGAGTGAACAGCTGTTCAGAATGCAGCTGTCTGATTGCGAAATAGAATTGATTGTAGTTAAGAGTTAAAATAAAATATTATGAATCGTCTGAGCTACGAAGAGCAAGAATCCATGGTGTTCTCTCTTCTGCAATGATAGTGAAGATGAAGTAGAAATAGCAGAATCTTTAAGTGGTACTGAGCAGAGTGCAGACGAAGAAGAAAATGAAGAAAATGGCGATGATATACCTCATTCTAAGCAGATGTGTACCCCTACTGAAAAGACAGAGTTAAAAAAATGGAGCACAATGCAACCACAATACAACAAGAGACTTCTCTAAAATGTGTCATTGGTTAAAAACTAGAATCCTACATTATCTAAAACTTGTCTAATCATTGATTTCGATATTGTTATTAGGCAAACTGAAGTAAGAATTATCAAATATTTCATAAAAATAGATGATGATTACCTGTCAGATCCGCACAACTTCTGTTATAGTGTAAATAGCCGTGCATGACTTTCATTTTAGACAAATATACTTGCTCATTAGTTCAGTGAATGGTTTCATGCCATAAACGAAATAATTGTCGTTATCACTGAGAAATAATTGCGAGGGGTCAAACTGACCCCGCGCCACCTCTAACGTTGCCCAAGTAAGCGCCCGGGTTCAAGAAGCCAATCGCATTCACTCTTCTTTCCTCCTTTGCCGTAATATGTGCAGTCGTTTTTGCTCGTTGTTCAAGTTTAATTTCTTTTCACATTTCCCTTCCATCGAGCATACTTAAGTCGCCCAGTTACAAAACTCGTCTAATCCACTTGTGAATAAGGATCATTTTCATGAGAAACGTTTCTCTGGACTTTGCCTCGCGTATCTTTTGTGTTTGTTGTTTTCTACTTTTAGCTTTCAGCTTTGTGTTTTTGGTTTTTGGTTTTGTGTTTTCTTTGTGCTTTTGCTTTTGAATTTTATATTTTGCTTTTCTTTCTTGCTTATGGTTTTGTGTTTGCTTTCTGGTTTTGCTTTTTTGAATTTTGCTTTCTGTTTCTTGTTTTCTGCCTTTGCTTTTTTGAATTTTGCTTTTTGCTTTCTGTTTCTTGTTTTCGTTTTCTGCTTTTGCTTTTGTTTTTGAATTTTGCTTTTTGCTTCGTGTTTTTGTTTGTTTTTTGTTTTGTGTTTTTTTTTTCGGGAAAATCAAAATAAAACAAAATAAACAAATCAAAATCAAAATAAAACACAACAATATAAATTTTATAAAATAAAAAATTAAACAAAACAAAAAAATTAAACAATTTATAACAAAATAAAACGAAATAAAATTAAATAAATTAATTAAATAAATAATTTTACGACATGATCCTTATTCACAAGTGGATTAAACGAGTTTTGCAACTGGACGACTCACTTGATGATGATGATGATTATGATAGTTATTGTTTTCAGGGGCCCAACATCTAGGTTATCGGCCCTTAATGGTTGGGGTGATCGTGAAGATGATAATGAAATGGAAACTATAACTAAAATTAACCACTAACTTATATACTACAGGAAGAAATGGAAAACAAAAGGAGAATAACGCAAATAAAGGACAGGAGTAAAAGAAATGCCATCAACCCTCGAAGAATGCGCATTGAGGGTCTTGGAAGGAAGGAGAGCCATGAAAGGCAGACAGGAAAGTGAAAGAGGAGAGGGTCCGCCCAACAGGTAATGGATAAAAGGGGGAAAAACGGACCCAGCTCAGGCATCTTTAGTGGTCGCCAACTCACCAGCCGTGAGCCCTTGAGGGTGTAGCAATATCTAGGGTGCACCAAAAGTGGTGGGGATACATACTCTCTGCCTCCTTGAGGGCCTTGAGCAGAAGACAGGAGATAACATGAAGAAAAAGAAGGCTGACCCCTCGCAGAAGGAGGGTATCAGAAAAGTTGAGACAAGGGCCAATTAAGGCGGGAAAGGAAGAGACTCCCTGGGCCTCGGATACCCTAATACCGTCGGGGTCGGAAGAGAACAAGAGTTGACCAAGTGAGATTGACAGGAAAGAAGACGGAGAGGAGCCCGGCACAAGTAAGTGGAAGCCATGCCAGACTCAGCTCGGGCCCCGTGGTCGCCAACCCACGTCCCACTAGGTGTGAGCCCCTGGGATAAGGTGGGGACGACTCACTTGACAATAGACGATAATGCCATCAGTTGAATAATCACTATTACCTGACACCCTATGTTTTAATAAACACTTTCTTTCTGCTGCTCTTCTCTTTAGGCATTTTGAGTTACGGATATGCAGACTAAGAATAAAGTAACACATTAACTGAAGAAAAAGCTTGCCACGGTGGGAGAGTGGTTAACGTGTCGGACTACTAAACCCAAGCTTGCAGGTTCGCTCCTGGCCGTTATAAGTGTTTTTTTTAAAGGCGGCAAAATTTACGACACGCATGTCATACGATGTTGGCATGTGAGAAAATGAACCCATTTGAATTCAGTAGGCCGTGTTCATAATGGCAAAATTAATCTCGCGAGTTTCCGCCAACACAAAGTTCCTCATTTCTCTACTACAGCGCTATAGTGTTCAAGAAACAACGAAATTCGGCATGCAAGCTACCCTCTGGCTGTCAAATAACAAAGCTTGCACCCGGCACCCGAGGCCATACGATATTATTATTTATTTACATTGTTTAGACCCAAAGGATCACATTAAGCAAATTATGTTCTGGTGCTGTCCTTCTTGTTCTTCCAGAACTCCATCATCTCACTGTGTCGGACTTGAAGTTCCTCTGTCCATCCTTTCCCTGGACTTCCCAACTGTGGATCTTATGTCGGAATGTCATTCGATCGTCTATGTCTATTGGTATGATGTTGGCACTTTCGAGATCAATTTGGACTTGGGTAACCCAGACGGTTGTCACTTAAAGTTTTCGTAAGTAAGTCAATATTCTCTTTGTTAGCCGGTCGTCATTCAGTCTCATAATGTGGCCGTAGAATCTCAGTCGTCGCTTGCGGAAATCTGACTCGATGTTAGAGTATCTCTCTGTGATTGTGTGTGATTGCAGACGATATCCATCATCTGTGAGTTTAGGGCCCAATATTTTACGGATGATTTTTCTCTCAGCCTTCTTGATGTTCTCAAGATCCCCTTTGTAGTTGAGGTTTAGTGTCTCGCTGGCGTAAAGTGTCTCAGGTTTGTTGACAGTCGTGTAGTGTTGAATTTTGGTGTTGATGTTCATGCATTTCTTGTTGTAAATATTTGCGATGTTTCCGTATGCTTTCCGCAATTTAAGTTCACGAGAGTTTTGCGCCACTCTTTCCATACCTGTGGGTTCAATAATTTCACCCAAATACTTGAATTGATTAACCCTGTTTATCACACCGTACTCTGTGAGTAAATTTTGTGCTTGAATGTGTTTTGTCGATATAAACTCGGTCTTTGTGAAGGAAATTTGTAGTCCGACCTTTTCAGCACACTCTTTTAAGACCTCAATCTGAAGAATTGCCGTTCGTTCATCTGCGGAGAGGATTGCAAGATCATCCGCGAAAGCGAAGCATGTCACGTCGATATTATCCGTTTGCCTTCCTAGCATGACGGGCTTCCAGGTATTCCGACTCCTCAGTTCATTTCTCCATTCTTTCATGACCTTCTCTAGGACGAGATTAAAGAGTAGAGGGGAGAGCCCATCACCCTGCCGTACACCTGTCCCGATGAGGAAAGGTTCAGATACTTCACCAAGGAACTTGACTTTGGAAGTTGTTTCAGATAGGGTCTGTTGGATGAGGCGTCGTGTTTTCGGGTCGAGCGTGTATTCTTCGAGTATATTAAAGAGGGATAGGCGGTCGACAGAGTCATAAGCTTTCTGAAAATCGACGAATACGCAGATGATTGGGAGATTTCGTAAAGCTCGAAGTTTCAGTGTGGACTTGAGATTGAAAATTTGTTCAGTACTTGATCTGTTTGGTCTGAACCCTGCCTGGTATTCACCAATGAGAGGCTCGAGCTGTTCTTGTGGGCGTTGTAGGAGGCAAGCAAAGAAGACTTTGTAAGGTACAGAAAGAAGGGATATCCCTCTATAGTTATTCACATCCAATCTGTGTCCTTTTTTGTAGAGTGGATGAATGGTTTTTTTTTACTTCGCCAGACTTCTTGGATGATCTGTGTAATTTCCTGCAGTGATCGTGGTCCAAGATTTTTCAGCAGTTCCGCGACAATTCCGTCTTCTCCTGCTGTCTTTTCATTCTTGAGTTTTTTGATATGGCGAGTGATTTCTTCTTGTGTTGGTGGATCAGCGTCTGGCTTGACGTGTTCTGGGGTCGTATGCAAGAACCGTTCAGGTGGTTCGGGACAGTTAAGGAGCCCAGAAAAGTAGCGTGCAAGTTCACCGCAATTTTCACGATTAGTAAGTGCCAATTTTCCATCCTGTTTCCTAAAGGTTAAATTTGGCGGTGCATAACCCTTAATATTATTCGCGAAGGTCCCGTAGAAATTCCGACTATCGGAGTTTCTGAAATCATTCTCCATGGACTTAAGTTTCTCAGTGATATAATCACGCTTGACTTTCCTGATAGTCTTGTTTGTTTGCGGATGTCGAGGAAGTGTCCCAGGGTTCCTGGTGATCTACTGCTGTTGTATTTTTGGAATGCGATTCGGCGATTGGCAATGGCTTGATCACACTCAGAATTCCACCATGGATGTTTTGTCTTTCTTTTTAGCGGGATCAGTGCTTTAGCTTGTCCGATAATTTTGCTACGAAAGTCGTTCCAGTTATTCGCCGGTTCCTTTTCCCATTCCTCTACAATATTTGTTTCATGAATCATAGCTAAATCGAATTTCGGGATATGTGGTTTGCGACGGTGAACTCTCTTTGGGGTGAACTTTACTTGGATTCTTGTAAGGTAGTGATTCGAGTCGATATTCGCGTCTCGTCGGACTTGAACGTCGTGAATGGTTCTGTAGTGGGCGTAGGAAATGGCGACGTGATCAATCTAATACTCACCGAGATGTTGGATCGGAGATCGCCATGTTTTCTGTTTATGCGGTGATTTTCTCAAGTGCGTGGACATAATTCTAAGGTTGAATTGGTGACGGATGTCAAACAGACGCGTGCCGTTAGTGTTCGTGTTTTGTTGTGCGGAATATTTACCGACGATTTTTCGATAGATTTTCTCTTTGCCAAGTTGAGCATTGAAATCTCCCATGAGGATTTTAACGTCGTCGCGGGAAATCTTGCTCATGATGTTCTCAAGTTTGTTCCAGAATTTTTCAACCGTTTCAGGGTTCTTCTCATTATGAACATTGGTGGGGGCATGCGCATTGATGAGTATGAAATTTTTGTTGGCGCATTTGATGCGCATGGTCATGAACCGACTATTGACGGGTGTAATTTCCCTGACGGAGGTGATAGTAGATCTGTGTACAAGAAACGCCATACCGAAAATCGGTGCGCCCCTTGCGACTCTTCGTTGTGTTTTGCTTTTAAAGATGCGGTAGTTTCCGTAGTCCATAGTGTCGTTGTCTGTCATTCGTGATTCTTGAAGAGCAAGGATGAGATTTTTTTGTCGGTCAATTTCCTGCGTGAGGTCATGTAATTTACCTGTTTGGATCAATGTATTGATGTTTATCGTTCCAAGGAATGATTTCTGGTTGTAGGGAAGTTGACCAGAGATCTCCGATACTCTCTGTTGCGCACGTCTGAACTCCCCAGAATCCGAAAGTTCAGTGGCCGTCTGTTGACAGGTGGATTGTGTACCACCTGGGGTAAGATTGTATTTACTTGCACATTCCATATTTGCTTGTACTCAGTACTTGGCCTAGCAGATACCAGGACCATATAGGACCAGAGGTTGTTGAGGCCTTTGGAACTTAGATTTTCAGCCGAGCTCACTGAGCTAGCAGACGCTGACCCCTCGCCGCTGGATACCAGTACAGACGCTCATGGATTTAAGTAAAGCTGACATCTAACCAAATACTAATTTAGATACCTTTTATCCTATTAATCCCGGATACAAGGCCGCCTCGTCCGCCATTAACACTGTTCTATAGATCATCTATACCACCATCAATGCCGTTGAGGACTTCACCGTAACCCTGGCAAGGGACCCTTACAAGGTACTACCAGCCGGGTCAGCTGGACCTCGTTTTTTTAAGAGGGGGCGTGGTGGCGCAGCGGTCAAGCTGTATGCCTCTCACCAAGGCGGACCGTGTTCGATTCCTGGTCAATGCATGTGAGATTTTCGATGTGAAATGCCATGTCCTGTGGTTCGGATTCCACGTAAAACGGAGGTCCCGTGGCTTATGATCGCGATATTAAAGGTCACGTTAAACTACAAGCTTCCTTCCTTCCTTTCTTAAAGAGGTGTTACTCCTCTATCACTCACCGCTTTGTCCTGGCTTGTGACAGGCAGAGCCTGGCTTCCCAAACATTGGGCCCAGGTAGGCGGGGTTACGATATTATTATTATTATTATTATTATTATTATTATTATTATTACTGAAGAAACTCCCCACAAAACTAACCCCAGGCTACTGGCTGTCGAGGTGGTGAGAGAAATGTCCCACCCCATTCCCTTCTTCAGATAGCCAGGGAGCATTGCGTGAAGTACGAGTACTGTCATCTCGTTATCTGAGTCGTCCAGTTGCAAAACTCGTTTCATCCACTTGTGAATAAGAATTTTATCATTTCAAATGATCTTGTCGACTTCATGGTTATGCTTAGGTCTAACGTTATGCGTTACGGTTACGGAGTGTATGACGTCATCATGTTGTTCAGTGCATATGCACCGAGTCTGAGTTTACTCCTGGGGTCTGGCGTTAGGCAAACGGAGACGGCGAGTGCGTGACGTCATGCAGCAGAGTGCACGGGAAGCCTAAGTTAATGGGCAATGGAGTCTGTTGAAAGAGTCCTGGGGCTTCGAGCGAAGCAAGAAGCCCTCCTGAGCCTTTCTAACATGTGTAGCATTTGTAGCATGCGTCATTTGAAATGTTATAAAGTCTAGTCTCTCGGACTGACTGTATCGTTTTTTATTTTATTTCATTTTATTTTATTTCATTTTATTTAACTTAATTTTGTTTTGTTTTATTTCGTTTTATTGTGTTTTAAATTGTTCTATATATTTTTTATTTTGTTTTGTCTGTTTATTTTGTTTTGTTTTATTTTGATTCTGTTTTGATTATTTTGCTTTATTTTGATTTTCCAGAAAACAAACATAAAACTAAAAAAACAAAAAACACGAAGCAAAAAAAAATCTAAAGCAAAAACAAAAAACAAGAAAAGCAAAAAGTAAAATTCAAAAGCAAAAGCACAAACTAGTTTAATCCAGTTGTGAATAAGGATCATGTTGTAAAATTATTTATTTAATTATTTTATATTATTTCGTTTTATTTTGTTATACATTGTTTTGATTAATTTTTTGTTTTGTTTTAATTTATTTTTTATATTTTTATTTTTTAAATTTTATTTTGTTTTGTTTTATTTTGATTTTGTTTTGTTTATTTTGTTTATTTTATTTTCTTTGATTTTCCAGAAAAAAAACACAAAACCAAAAACAAAAAACACGAAGCAAAAAGCAAAATTCAGAAACAAAAGCAAAAGCAGAAAACGAAAACGAAAACAAGAAACAGAAAGCAAAAAGCAAAATTCAAAAACAAAAGCAAAAGCAGAAAGCAGAAAACGAAAACAAGAAACAGAAAGCAAAAAGCAAAATTCAAAAAAGCAAAGGCAGAAAACAAAAAACAGAAAGCAAAAAGCAAAATTCTAAAAAGCAAAACCAGAAAGCAAAGCAAAATGTAAAATTCAAAAGCAAAAGCACAAACCAAACACAAAACCAAAAACACAAAGCAAAAAGTAGAACACAACAAACACAAAAGATACGCGAGAAACGTTTCTCATGAAAATGATTCTTATACACAAGTGGACTAAACGTGTTTTGCAACTGGACGACTCATGCTCAGAGAGTAGCTTACAAGGGAAACCTATTTCAACTGTATATGCTAAAATATGCTGTTATGTTCAGAATATGCAAAAAATCCAATACACCCTCAAAGTATGCATTTGCATAGCGCGTATGCATTTACAAACAAGTAGTTCCGTGAAGAACTATACAGCCTATTTTCATATATCCTACTTATGTTAACTGCCTCTATCAACATACATAATTTCAGTTTGATTGCTGTAATAGATTCGTAGATATTGAGAACCGACTAAATATTTCGGATGGTTGCCATGTTGGATTTTATATATGTAGGTCCTAGAGTTATGTACTGTTACATGAAGATTATTGTGTACGTGTAGCATTCAAACTTCAATCGCATGTTTAGGACACAAGAAGTAACAAGGAGATTTTAAAAATTTCGCACAGCTGTCATCTTGTGGTTATGGAAACAATTGAAATAAATTCGATACCAGTGGATTAACATTCGTACAATGATTTACTGTACCAAGTTTCACTGCACTCGGAAGGTTAAATTGCGAGAAACGTCCATATGAATATTTATCCTTCGCGTCGCCGCCATGTTGGATTTGTGATCACCAGGTTATTTAAAATCATATAGGTGAACTTAAGTTCACAGCCCCTATGAACATAAAAAATTCAGTTTGATTGCTATAATAGATTCGTAGATATTCAGAGCCGTCTAAATATTTAGGATGGTCGCCATGTTAGATTGTTAAATGTATAGGCCATAGAGTCATGTACCATTAAACGAAAATTATTGTGTAGGTTCATTATTCAAACTTTCACTTCGATCGCATGATTACGACACAAGAAATAAAAACTTAATTTTAAAATTCTCACAGCCGCCATCTTGAGGTTATGTAAACAATTGAACTTAATTAGATACCAGTGCATTACAATGTGTATAAACATTTCCTGTACCAGATTTCATTGCGTTTGGAACATTAACTCGCGAGAAAGGTCTATTTAAAATTTTCAAATTCGCTTGGCCGCCATGTTCGTTTTGTAGTTAACCGGTCTTTGAAAGTCTTTCCAGTAGTGCCCTTTATCTCCGTACAAAATTTCAGGGTGATACCTCTAATAGTTTCAGAGATATAGAATGCCGGTGAAATATTTCGCACATCCGCCATCTTGTGGTTATGTAAACAATTGAACGAAGTTAGATGTCGGTGCATTACAATGTATATAAACATATACTGTACAAAGTTTCATTGCGTTTGGTTGGTTAAATCGCGAGAAACGTCTATTTAAAAGTCTAAAATTCGCGTGGCCGCCATGTTGGTTCTGTAATTACCAGTTTTTCAAAAGTCACATAGGTGAACTTCTAGTAGTTCCCTTTATCACCGTAATAAATTCCATGGTGATATCGGTAATAGTTTCGGAGATATGGAATGCTGGTGAAATATTTCGCACAGCCACCATGTTGGATTGGTGAGACGTAACAAAATTTGAAGGGCACGGTCGTGGTCGTCCGGAATAGTGCTATGAACTTACCGAGTTTCATTGAAATCGGTCCAGTCGTTTAGAGGTTATTAGGGACACACACACACACACACGGACAAAAGGTGATCTCATAAGCCTTTTAGGCTAAAAAAGAATATGTTTTGATTTTCCTTTGCGAGTGTCACCCTCTTGATGCTGTCACTCGGAGTGGCTCGTCTACTTCATCTTCTCTCCCAGTACCTTATATATGAGTATTTTACGTAATTCTCACATCGAAGGTTGTGAGACAGATGTGATGGAGATGCATATTTTAAGGGGTGGAACATTGAGGTCAGCAACCACTGTATGTGAGAGAGAGAGAGCTTCGCCCGCCCTACAGTTTATCTGGACTGTTCTATTTGAAGCAATTTGAACCAGAACAAGACATCAGAGGACATAATGGGACTGGAGACAGCTGTTGTGTGATTGATAAAAACAGGAACTTGGTTGAATCACTCCTCTCAGTCATGGGACCAATGACTCAACTTCCATGCTGTGAGACATATAGCCTCATTTTTGGTACACGTGAAATCCCGGGGGTAGATGCATCCATCCCCTCCAAGTTGAAATACATCATCATGTTTATACTCATTTATGAGGTGCGTTCAAAAAGTAACGAGCCGGAGGCTGTAATGCGCAAACCGGTGACGACATCGGCTAATCGTGGCGTGTGTAACGAGGTGTGGTTCCGACCAGAGCGTGGAACGTCACAGCCCGTCGCTAGAGGGCACGCGTGCACGTCACGTGACGATACAAAGCGAGCAGCAGTATGCATCAAACGTCCAACCAAGACAGTGGGCCATTCGACATGCTTCCTGGTGTGGTTGAAGACTGTGGGGCACCCATTGGGCACACACTTTCCGCAAGTGGAGTCGTTCCTTCATGATGGTGTGCACACTTCCGACGCTCAATCCGACCACGGCGACTATGGCGTTCACTGTCACTCGGCGGTCCTGGGTAATGAGTGCATCAACCAGCTGGACATTGTCATCGGTAATGCAGGGGGGTGCCCCAGACCGGGCATCATTGGCTAACGACACCCATCCTTCCCTGAAGCGCTTGTGCCACGCCTTGACCCTTGCAAGGGACATGCAGTGTTCGCCGTACACTTGTGACATTCGCCGATGAATGTCCGTTCCCCCTACTCCTTTCTCTGTCAGAAACCGAACAACAGCTCTTTGCTCTTCGTTTGACGCCTCCATGTCACTGTTTGCAATGCGACTGGCAGCGTTGGACGATTGATGCATGCGGCTGGTCGCTTTGTATCGTCACGTGACGTGCACGAGTGCCCTCTAGCGACGGGCTGTGTCGTTCCACGCTCTGGTGGGAACCACACCTCGTTACACACGTCACGATTACCCGATGTCGTCACCGGTTTGCGCATTACAGCCTCCGGCTCGTTACTCTTTGAACGCACTTTATACTTACTTA
This sequence comes from Meconema thalassinum, assembly GCA_946902985.2. Classification (NCBI taxonomy): domain Eukaryota; kingdom Metazoa; phylum Arthropoda; class Insecta; order Orthoptera; family Tettigoniidae; genus Meconema; species Meconema thalassinum. Next base: position 18,528,752 of record OX336392.1, read on the forward strand.
CTGGTCGGCACTACAGTCCCTGAAGGACCTTGGCCTCCTTTATCACCTGCCTCCATCTCTCTCTCCCGCCATCCTTCTCCAGTTCGTGATTCCCAGACTCCTAAGGTCGTCTTCCACGTCACCTATCCACCGTCTCCCGGGTCTTCCTCTTCTCCTTCCTCCAACTGGTATTTGTGTAAACACCTTTTTGACACTACGTGATTCTGGCATTCTATGTACCAGTCCTGCCCATCTTATCCTCCCCTGCTTAATTTTGACCACAATATCTGCCTTTCCGAAGAGATCCTGTAGTTCCACATTTGTCCTTATTCTCCAACCTTCCTCCTCTCACTGGCCCGTATATTTTCCTCAAGATCTTCCTTTCCCATCTTCGCAGCCAGTCTTCTTCTCTTCTATTGTGAACCCAACCTTCCGATCCTTACATAACCACAGGTCTTAGTATTGTAATGTACATTTTTACTTTAGTATTCCTACTAACATTTCTGGATTTAATCATGCTTTGCAGAGCGTAATAGCATCTATTTCCACTTTTTATTCTTTCTTGTATTTCCACTTTTTTTTTATTCGTGTAGCCTCCTCGGAGGCCGAGTGCAGGTCTTTCTATTCGACGCCCGTGGGCGACCTGCGCGTCGGGATGAGAGATGGAATGATGAAGATGAATGAAACTGGACAAGGATGTGGAAGGAAGCGGCCGTGGCCTATCAGAAGGTACCGTCCCAGCATTTGCCTGGTGTTGAAAATGGAAAACCACGGAAAACCATTTCAAGGACGGCCGACGGTGGGGCTCGAACCCACGCGTCTACCGAGTCAGCAGAGAGCTTGGCCCCATGACCTTCTGCTGCGCTTTAGCCAGCGTAGCCACTGCTGTCGGTTGTATTTCCACTGATGTTCTGTTATCCTCCGTTATTATTGAGCCGAAATATTTGAATTATTCTACTCTTTGATATTCTTTCCCATTTAATTTAATACACGGCTCTCTTCTTGCCTCTCTGGAGTCTCCCGTCTTCATATACTTAGTTTTACCTGTATTCCCTTCTAATACTAACTTTCGTGCCCTTTCTACCAACAGGACATAGCTCTCTTCTAATGCTCTACTGTTCCTTGCAATTAATGCTACATCATCCGCATATGCTATCACCTACTCATTTACACAGCAACATATTTCTTCAAGGTGGCCTGTTGTCATCTTTTGATGAATGCAGTATGTTTTGCCTTTGCCAGTTGGCACAAGCTAGAGTAAAATGTGGCTTTCACCAATATCTCATTCTTATTTATGGTTGGGATTATATGGAAGCTACTGAGGTAGGCTATGAGTAATATAGCATTCAGGACACAGCTAGTACCTGAGCCAGTGAATGCTGCGGAAGGTTCTACTAATAGGATCAGGACTCAATGAGGAAAGCAATGGCAAACTGCCTAACTATTCATCTTGCCTAGTATGCCTCAATATAGCACTGTCTTACCGGCTGCGATGGCCGAGAGCTACCTCGTGTCTCGCTGGCATCGGGTGAGCGTGGGTTCGAATCCCACCTCGGACGTCTTGAAATTGGTTTTCGTGGTTTCCCATTTTCACTACCAGGCAAATGCCGGGACGGTTCATTTCAATAGGTCCACGGCCGAATTCCTTTCATAATCCCTTCCCTAACCCGTCCTGAAAAGAAAATAATGTACATGGCCATTGGCTGTATTAATAAAATAAAAAGTAGAGCTCTGTCTTGTGTTTCTGAGAGTTCCTATCCACATAACCTAAGGCGGCGCTTTTTGATGATCCAAGCAGCCTCTGGGTTGCTTAACAGACAGACATCATTAAGGGGTGGACCCTTATTGATTAGTTGGTACCTCAGTTTTGGGGCAGCGACAACGCGGTCATGTAGCCCCGTGTACTTTGGGTGTGTGTAGAATCTGTCTGATAACCGGTGTTAATTGTGATGGCTGTATTAGTGTGTGTATCTGTGATTCAGGTAGAAGGACTGCAGACAATTATTTTTTTCAAGTAGTTCCTACTTTTGCTACCGTCCACGACACCGAGCTGCGGACGTGGCTACTAAATGCTATCGCAGTCAGCACCTGGCGGCGAACGTTGGAACTAATATAGCGTTATCAAACTAACCTACAAATTTTAGTCTCCACAAGTGTAGTTAGTGAAAGGTTCTTTTTCATGCCATAAATCTATGACATGGGACCGCCGGATTTATAAGATGAGTTCAAAATGTAACGAGCCGGACGCTGTAATCGTGGCGTGTGTAACGAGGTGTGGTTCCGACCAGAGCGTGGAAGGTCACAGTCTGTCGCTAGAGGGCACGCGTGCACGTCACGTGACGATACAAAGCGAGCAGCAGCATGCATCAATCGTCCAACGCTATCAGTCGCATTGCAAACAGTGACATGGAGGAGTCAAACGAAGAGCAAAGAGGTGTTGTTCGGTTTCTGACAGAGAAAGGAGTAGGGGGAACGGGCATTCATCGCCAAATGTCAAAAGTGTAAGGCCAACACTGCATGTCCCTTGCAAGGATCAAGGCGTGGTACAAGCGCTTCAGGGAAGGACGGGTGTCGTTAGCCGATGATGCCCGGTCTGGGGCACCCCCTGCATTACCGATGACATCGTCCAGCTGGTTGATGCACTCATTACCCAGGACCGCCGAGTGACAGTGAACGCCATAGCCGCCGTGGTCGGATTGAGCGTCGGAAGTGTGCACACCATCATCAAGGAACGACTGCACTTGCCGAAAGTGTGTGCCCAATGGGTGCCCCACAGTCTTCAATCACACCAGGAAGCATGTTGAATGGCCCACTGTCTTGGTCTTGGTTGGACGATTGATGCATGCTGCTGCTCGCTTTGTATCGTCACGTGACGTGCACGCGTGCCCTCTAGCGACGGGCTGTGATCTTCCACGCTCTGGTCGGAGCCACACCTCGTTACACACGCCACGATTAACCCATGTCGTCACCGGTTTGCGCATTCCAGCCTCCATTTTTGAACGCACCTTATACTTCCCCTCCGAAGGAAGGCATACTGAGAGATCTTTATAACGCTCTTAGAAATCCGGTGGCTTTGGCCGGAGGTGGGGGTGAATGGATGGGCTAAGCAAAGGAACCCTGTTCCTAGATTAATTTAAAGCTGTTTAAGAGCAGCACCCGGCGGCTTCGGTGGCGTAGTTGGTAGCATGCTGAACTGCTGTGCCCAAGATCACCGGTTCAAACCCGGCCGAAGTCGTTGGATTTTTAAGAGCGTTAAAATCCTTCAGTATGTCTTCCTTCGGAGGGGAAGTAAAGCCGGCGGTCCCATGTCATAGATGTATGGCATGTAAAAGTTCCTTCCACAGATTAAACTTGTGTGAAGCTAAATTTCTAGGTTAGATTTCGTTGAAACGCTCTATCAAAGTTCCAACTTTCACCACTAGGTGTTAGTGACATCTGGTGGCGAAAGTTGGAACTACATGAAATTGAACGGAACTTGTAGCTCACCCTATGGGTGTCCGCTTGAAGCAGTTACAGCCTCTGGCGAGCCGAACATGTCCTCGGACACTCCCGGCACTAAAGGCCATACGCTAAATAAATAAATAAATAAATAAATAAATAAATAAATAAATAAATAAATAAATAAATATGATTGTGAAAAAGTGTTAATTTCTTAAAGTACAGTAAACTCTCGATTATCCGCTTTGCGGATTATCCGCGGTGCCTGTAGAAGAACATTTTTATACAAAAGGAAGGTTTTGAAACCGAAAATTATTTCTAAAAATATGAAATAAAGTTACTAAATACTTTCACGTAAAAATAATCGTAAATCGCAAATACCTCAGAGATGAAAACATCATAAATCAAGTACGTTGGATTGAATCCGAAGACAATGAGGAAACGCGGATGCAGACGACCGTTACACATGTTGCAGCATTAGGACACATTGACAGGATCTTCAATACCTTGAAGAGCAAGACGACGCATCACTTTGTGACACGATGGTGTTGAGAAAACTCAAATCACAAATAAAGAAATAAGTTGTTCCGTGAAGAACTATACAGCCTATTTTCATATATCCTACATATGTTAACTGCCACTATCAACATACAAAATTTCATTTTGATTGCTGTAATAGATTCGTAGATATTGAGAACTGATTAAATATTTCGGATGGTCGCCATGTTGGATTTTATATATGTAGGTCTTAGAGTTATGTACTGTTACATGAAGGTTATTGTGTACGTGTAGCATTCAAACTTCAATCGCATGATTAGGACACAAGAAGTAACAAGGAGATTTTAAAATTTCGCACAGCTGCCATCTTGTGGTTATGGAAACAATTGAAATAAATTAGATGCCAGTGGATTAACATTCGTGTCAGGATTTACTGTACCAAGTTTCACTGCACTCGGATGGTTAATTGCGGGAAACGTCCATGTGAATATTTATACTTCGCGTCGCCGCCATGTTGGATTTGTGATCACCAGGTTATTTAAAGTCATATAGGTGAACTGAAGCTCATAGCCCCTATGAACATTAAAACAAAACAGTTTGATTGCTATAATAGATTCGTAGATATTCAGAGCCGTCTAAATATTTCGGATGGTCGCCATGTTGGATTGTTAAATATATAAGCCATAGAGTCATGTACCATTAAAGGAAAATTATAGCGTAGGTTAATTATTCAAACTTTCACTTCGATCGCGTGATTACGACACAATAAATAAAAACGTAATTTTAAAATTCGCACAGCCGCCATCTTGAGGTTATGTAAACAATTGAACTATATTAGATACCAGTGCATTACAATGTGTATAAACATATACTGCACCAAGTTTTATTGCGTTTGGTTGGTAATAATAATAATAATATAATATCGTATGGCCTCGGGTGCCTGGTGCAAGCTTTGTTAATTGACACCCAGACGGTAGCTTGCATGTCGAATTTCGTCGTTCCTTTTAACGCTATGAAAGTCAAAGAGGTTAGATATCTAAACTCCTTGACACTACAGCGCTTTCAAGTAGAGAATGGAGGAATTTTGTGTTGGCGGAAAATCCCGAGAATAATTTTGCCATTGAATACGGCCTACTGAATTCAAATGGGTTCTTTAACATGCCAACAACGTATGACATGAGTGTCGTGATTTTTGTCGCCTTCAAAAAAATCACTTACCATGTCCAGGAGCGAACCTGCAATCTTGGGGTTGGTAGTCCGACACTATAACCACTGACCCACCGTGGCAAGCTGTTTGGTTGGTTAAATAGCGAGAAACGTCTATTTAAAAGTCGCAAATTCTCGTGGCCGCCATGTTGGTTTTGTAGTTACCAGTTTTTCAGGTGAACTTCTAGTAGTTCCCTTTATCACTGCAAAAAATTCCAGGGCGATATCGGGAATAGTTTCGGAGATATTGAATGCTGGTGAAATATTTCGTATAGCCGCCATGTTGGATTGGTGAGACGTAATAAAATTTCATGGGCACGGTCGGAGTCGCCCGAAATAGTGCTATGAACTTAGCGAGTTTGATTGAAATCGCTCCAGCCGTTTAGAATTTATTAGGGGTGGGGGACACACACACACACACACCTCACACACACACACACACGCGCGCACACACACACAGACAAAAGGTGATCTCATAAACCTATTTTTTTCAAAATTGAAAATAGGCTAAAAACGTTTCACTAAGAAAAAGCAAATGAACATTTTTTTGTTAAACAGTAAACAAGACTTTTTAATAAGTTAACACACATAACATCGACTGGGTTTTGTTATCATGTACGTCCTTTTATTGTATAATAAACTTATTTAAAGCACGTGTGTGTTGTTTTTTAGTGCCTTCGACCTTTGTTTAACCATTGCCAGCAATTTTGCGGCTTATCCGCGAAATTCGATCATCCGTGGTAGCCGCGCCAGTCAATTCCGCGGATAATCGGGAGTTTACTGTAATTTATCATAGTTAATTAGTTATTTAGTTAGTTATTGTGGTTTTAAGGGACGGAACAGCGAGGTTAGATAATCTTTAAATCTAAGATTTAATTCAACTTAATAATGTCAATACTATCTGTAGTTATTTTGCAAAATTTGAATAGCTCTCAAACGTCTGATATTGTTGAGGGAAGATTTAAGATCATTAAGGGGCAAATGACCTCGCTGTTCCATCCTTGAACCATATTCTGGATGCGTTTGAGCATATCGTGGCAACTCCTTTATGATTTCTTGCTGGATGAATTAAGCATTCGGTTGACACTTTTAAATCTAAGTCATATGTTAGTTCCTTACTTTTGCAAGTCTAGAACCTTGGAGTCATTTACCATATAAAATGGACAGGTGTTTTAAATCCGCCTTTCCTTCTTAGACGGCTTAAGGGACCATCACTTGTTCATTAACTCATGTGACAGTGTTGGGTTGTATATAACAACCCGTTGGGAGGACCAGAGCCGCAGAAGTGAACCTCATCCCGAGCAGGAACATGAAGATACATTCCATAGCAGCACTGGGCCTTCTGGCACTTTGTGCCCTCCACGGCGCCGCAGCTTTCCCCAAGTATACGGGGACTCAATTTCTGCCAGGTATTTATACTGTGACTCTGAAAACCACTAGCAGTTAATCTGACTTTCAACATTTATTTTTCACTGCACTCTGCTATTTTTAATTAATTAATTAATTAATGTAATAATTGCAGCCAAGTAGCCATACATAGCAGGAGGATAACTTAAAATACATAATTTAAATTTCAACACTGAATTCAGTCTCTGTACTTGGTCATTTCTTACAATGTAACACATAATATTTATGACATTGTAGTTTACAAAATTTGCATCGACACTTATTCGTCACTATATGAAAACTGCTTATGGCACACACTTTATGGTGAAAACCATGTACTGCCAGTCGCGTTACAACATTCCTCATGCTTTTATTCGGTCCTGTCCAGCTCCTGTCTAACAAAGCAGCTGTTGCATAGAAATCATCTTCATATTTTCCAACATCGCCACCGTTTCTGGAAGTAGCAACACATAATGCAGATCTTTCCACAAAAATGACTCCCTCGTCAAGATGTAGGCTATACATATCTTAATCGCTTGAGAAAGGTAGCCTTCACTTTCTCCCATTCTTTAGGTAATTCATTCTCTTTTTAAGAATTCCCATACTAAGCGTATGCCATATGTCAAAATTGGGACAATTTTCACTCGAAAGATTATTTATTAGAAGGGAACATTTTCCATCTAGAGACAAGTCTCAAGAAAATGCCTTTCATTGCCGTATACGTTCAGACGGTTTGGTATTTACATTATATGATAATACCTGCTTTATAAACATATTTTTGAAAAAAATGTGATTAATTAAATAAATAAATAATTAAATGCTCATCATCAATGTTAATAAACAAAATTCATGAGTATCCACTGAATGTACATCATTTCGTTTTTGCATCTCTTTGGGATATGAATAAATAAATAAGTAAACTTATATTCATACGGGTTGAATACCATGATTCCTTCTTTTATTTTGGTTCTGTATTAGCTTGATTTATAAATTAATTTATTCAATATGATGTTTTGGCATTTCCGCCTTTTATTGCTTAAAATTGCACATTAATACTGGTGCATATTTAGGACTTTCTCTTGTCCTTCTTCATACTAAAATTCGCTATTATGTCACATTATTAAAGGCCTTTTTTTTGTGAAATAAAACTGTTGATTTCGGTGTTAAAACTGACGCTATTTCGGTGGGTATTTCGCGAAACAAATTGTCATAATCATCGATGTTTCTTCTGAAATCTTCCTTATAGTATTGGGTACATCTAACAAATTATGTGATAAGGGGTTTTAAAGTCAGAAAGTATATTTGCTTAAGCAGAAAAGCCCCTCTTGCTGTTCACATTAGACGTTGGAAACCATAATGTTTGCTTTCTTGTGTCTGTTACAAATGGCTCTCTATCACTTTTCAACCTCTACGCGATGTGTAGAGTATCGCCGATTGTTATTTGCCGCTTATAATTATGTTAATTTGCTTCTTTCGTCTTCTTTTTATGCGTTTCTGAATCTGCGCAGTGTTTATCACACGTGTCTTTTAGTTTCCACTGAATCTAACATTGCAAAATTTACACATTAGAATCTTTCTTGTAGCATCAAATACATTGAACCCCTCACTGTTGTATTTCTCTGCCCTCGAGAAAACTGTTGTGACTTTAGTTTTCGGCGTTTTTATACTTAAACGCTCGATGTTTGCCGATAAAGTTTTATCAGTCGCGAGCTCGCACTGCTGTGTCTACGACCACAACGCCGTTTGATGTAATCGATAGCAGATATCTATTTTCATCGATAGCCTTAGAGATCGCGGAACTGAATACACATACTTCTGGCTTAGTGGACATTTGTGTAAAAAATATGCTGCACTATCAATCCAATGAGAAGGAAAACACGACGGTCAATTCCTCAGAAGCATTTAAACGTTTATTGGAGAGCTTTTTCGATAATATTTAGCATTTTTCATACCAAGTGGAGTATATTTCGGAATTATTTGCGCAATTCTCGCAATAAATCAGATTTCGTGATATTTCGCGAGTTCATTTTGCACTTTAAGCACCTAGAAGTTCATACATAGGCAAGAAAGAAGATATGAGAAAACTTCGCACGTATCGCTCTTAACAAAAAATACGGTCCCTACACATTATCGTCCAAAAATCATGGATGCACAAAATACTACTAATAATAATGTCGTATGGCCTCGGGTGCTGGGTGCAAGCTTTGTTATTTGCACCCAGAGGGCAGCTTGCATGTTGAATTTCGGCGTTCCTTGGAACGCTATGAAAGTCAAGGAGGTTAGATATCGAAGCTCCTTGACACTAAAGCGCTTTCTAGTAGAGAATGGAGGAACTATGTTCCAGTAACGACAGATATTAGGCTACATGCAGTATTGTAAGACAGGATCAAAGACGCTAAAGAGGCTTAATCACATTGTGCGTGCTTTTTACTCTTCATTCTACATTCTTTTCTTGTATGGCCATTGGCTGCGATCAATAAAATATATAACATGCCAACACCGTATGACATGCATGTCGTAATTTTTGTCAAATATTGAACGTTATTAAAACAAAACAACACACATTATAAAAAGTCTAAATCGAGGTTAATTTCAGATTTGTTTCGTGATTTAAAAATGATTTTTGAAACAATCAAATACCTTTCACACTGTCGACACTTAAAATAGTTCTTTAATTATTTAAAACTCAGGGATTCCACTGTTACGTTTTAACTGCTCTCCTTTTCCTTGTCCACACGCTGGAGATCATAGATCTTACGTAGCTTACGTGGTTAAGTGTAAGAGAGGGCTATGTGTCCTAACTTCACCACTAATAAAGACATAAAATAAATAAATTAATTACGTAGTTGGTAGCATGCTGAACTGCTGTGCCCAAGATCGCGGGTTCAAACCCGACCGAAGTAGCCTATTAGGATAATAACTGTTAAGTATTCAATATAGGCCTACTGTATTACCGGTGCATGACGACTGCCTATCATAACCTGGATTATTTGGGTTTAAACAAGTAGTTCCGTGAAGAACTTTACAGCATATTTTCATATATCCTACTTATGTTAATTGCCTCTATCAACATACAAAATTTCAGTTTGATTGCTGTAATAGATTCGTAGATATTGAGAGCCGACTAAACATTGCGGATGGTCGCCATGTTGGATTTTTATATATGTAGGTCTTAGAGTTATGTACTGTTACATGAAGATTATTGTGTACGTGTAGGCCTAGTAGTCAAACTTCAATCGTATGATTAGGACACAAGAAGTAAAAACGAGATTTTAAAATTTCGCACAGTTGCCATCTTGTGGTTATGTAAACAATTGAAAAAAAATAGATGCCAGTGGATTAACATTCGTATAAGGATTTACTGTACCAAGTGTCACTGCACTCGGATGGTTAAATTGCGAGAAACGTTCATGTGAATATTTACACTTCGCGTCGCCGCCATGTTGGATTTGTGATCACCAGGTTATTGAAAGTAATATAGGTGAACTTATGTTCATAGACCTTATGAACATTAACAAATTTAGTTTGATTGCTGTAATAGATTCGTAGATATTGAGATCTATCTAAATACTTCGGATGGTCGCCGTGTTGGATTTTTATATGTACAGGCCACAGAGTCATGTACCATTAAAGGAAGATTATTGCGTAGGTTCATTATTGAAACTTTCACTTCGATCGCATGAATACGACACAAGAAATAAAAACTTAATTTTAAAATTCGCACAGCCGCCATCTTGAGGTTATGTAAACAATTGAACTAAATTAGATACCAGTGCATTACATTGTGTATAAACATTTCCTGTACCAAGTTTCATTGCGTTTGGATCATTAAATCGCGAGAAAGGTCAATTTAAAATTTTCAACTTCGCTTGGCCGCCATAATCGTTTTGTCGTTAACCGGTTTTTGAAACTCTTATAGATGAACTTCCAGTAGTGCCCTTTATCTTCGTACAAAATTTCAGGGTGATACCGCTAATAGTTTCAGAGATATAGAATGCCAGTGAAATATTTCGCACAGCCGCCATCTTCAGGTTATGTAAACAATTGAACGAAGTTAGATGTCGTAGCATTACAATGTGTATAAAAATATACTGTACCAAGTTTTATTGCGTTTGGTTGGTTAAATCGCGAGAAACGTCTATTTAAAAGCCTCAATTTCGCTTGGCCGCCATGTTGGTTTTGTAGTTACCAGTTTTTCAAAAGTCACATAGGCGAACTTCTAGTAGTTCCCTTTATCATCGTAAAATATTCCAGGGTGATATCGGTAATAGTTTCGGAGATATACTGCTGGTGAAATATTCGTCCGGAATAGAGTTTCATTGAAGTCGCTCCAGCTGTTTAGAAGTTATTGGGGGGGGACACACACCATCACACACGCCCACACAGACAGCCACACGGACAAAAGGTGATCTCATAAGCCTATATTTTTTTCGTAAATGAAAATAGGCTAAAAATATCGTCTGTGGTCTGAGATATGCAATATTTAAGACTAAAACCCGCTTGGTATACACAGATTACACACAATATACCAGGTTTGCGATTACCATGACCGTATTTTCTTTCTTGAGATCTTTCGGATATTAACTTCACTAATATCATAGCTTGTGTCAAAACACGCCTTAGAATGAATCAACGATTCTAAAAGCTATTGCTTATACATTCTTTAAAGGTGGATTTTATGAACATAATAGGCTCATGAGATCACATTTGTCCGTGTGCGTGTGTACAATATCTAAACGGTTGGAGCGATTTCAATGAAACTAAGTAAGGACATTGTACAATTTTGTCCAACCCCAACCGGGCGCTTCAAATTTTAATACGTCTTGCCAATCCAACATGGCGGCTGTGCGAAATATTTCACCGGTATACTATATCTCCGAACCTACTACTGATATCACCTTGAAATTTTGTACGGTGATAAACGGCACTACTAGAAGTTAACCAATGTGACTTTCAAAACCCTCTAAAGTACGAAACGAACATGGCGGCCAAGCGAATTTGAAACATTTAAATAGACGTTTTTCACAATTTAACCATCCGAGCGCAGTGAAACTTGGTACAGCAAGTGCTTATACACATTGTAATGCACTGGCATCTAGTTTGATTCAATTGTTCACATAACCTTAAGATGGCGGGTGTGCGAAATTTTGAGATTAAGTTTCTATTTCTTGTGTCCTAATCATGCGATCGAAGTCAACGTTTGAATAATGAACCTACGCAATAATCGTCATCTAACAATATATAACTTTATGGCCTACATACATAAATATCCAACATGGCGACCTTCCGAAATATTTAGACGGTTCTCAATATATACTAATCTATTACAGCAATCGAACTGAAATCTTATATGTTGATAGAGGCTATTAACTCAAGTAGGATATATGAAAATAGGCTGTATAGTTCTTCATGTAACTAGTTGTTTTTATTAAGTAGTGTACGATTTAATTAGAAAGGGATTTTAAACATATTTAAGCTAGCGATTTTAGCAGTTACCAACAACGGTATCTGCAAATTGCTCACTTCGTACATTTATTAAAAATATTTTTTTAAAGAAATTATTGATATTTATGAAATTAGTGTGCAATTCGTCACTGCTAATGTATATCCTCTTTCATTTGAATGCTCATTTGTCACGATCGATCGCTTGTGAGCGCCGCAGGAGGGATCTATACTACTGAAATAATGTAAATGTTGATAAGGTTTCAGAAAGAAATAGTTTTCTTTTCGTAGTAAGCGTTAGAGGCCGATAAATTAGATGTTAGTCCCCTGAAAACAACAATTATCATCATCGACCGTAGTAAGCCAGTGGCAGCATGCACGACGCTACGCTAAACCGCCAGATCTCATTACTCTTTAACGCCGTCTTTTTATTAGAAAAGCGAATAGAACGTGGTAATGATAACATTTTATTTCCAACACTTTTTGTCGTATGCAATATCTTCATAAAACCAATCGGTTGGTTCCTTAGTTTAGGGGCTGCGACAACGCGGTCATTTAGCCCCTTGTACTTTGGGTGTGTGTCGATTTATTTATTTATCGTATGGCTTTTAGTGCCGGGAGTGTCCAAGGACATGTTCAGCTCGCCAGAGGCTGTAGCTGCTTCCAGCCGACACCCCTAGGGTGAGCTACAAGTTCCGGTCAATTTCAAGTAGTTCCAACTTTCGCTACCAGATGTCAATGATACCTAGTGGTGAACGTTGGAACTTTGATAGAGCGTTACAACGAAATCTAACCTAGAAATTTAGCTCCACACAAGTTTAGTCTGTGGAAGGATCTTTTACATGCCATAAATCTATGACATGGGACCGCTGGCTTTACTTCCCCTCCGAAGGAAGGCATACTGAGGGATTTTAACGCTCTTAAAAATCCGACGACTTCGGCCGGGTTTGAACCCGCGATCTTGGGCATAGAAGCTCAGCATGCTACCAACTACGCCATCAAAGCCGCCATAAAACCAATTGTTACGAAAATAAAGCTAAACAACCAATATGAGTCTCTCCTTCGCCATTGTAATAATAACCCCTGGCACTACAGCCAATGAAGAGCCTTAGCCTACCAAGCGATCGCTGCCCAGCCATTTGGCCTGCAGCTTGTGGGGAGACGCGTGGTCAGCGCATCGGGTCCCCTCGGCCGTTAGTCTTGGTTTTCGTGACCGGGGCGCTACCTCACTGTCAGACAGTTACTCAATTGTCCTCACGATGATGAGTGCACCCCTTTCCAGCCCTCACGTCAGTTTCTAAAATCCCTGACGGAGACGGGAAACGAACCCAGACCTGCATGTGAGAGGCAGGCGCGCTACCCCAAAACCACGGGGCTAGCCTTCGCCGTTGCACTACAAAATTATTTCTAGCCTAGAAACGTGGCTTTTCACCGATGTCTCAGTCATGGGACATCTTGGTCATCAGCCCCGTGGAGTTAGGTGCGTGTTGAACGTGTCTCATAACCTGTATTTATGTGATGACTGCAGTAGTGATTGTGGGGTGGCTACGCTCGCTAAAGCGCAGCGTTAGGTCATGGGGCCAAGCTCTCTGCTGACTCGCTAAACACGTGAGTTCGAGCCCCACCGTCGGCCGTCCTAGAAATGGTTTTCCATGGCTTCCCATTTTCAACTCCAGGCAAATGCTGGGACGGTACCTTCGGACAGGCCACGGCCGCTTCCTTCCATATCCTTGCCCAGTTTCATTCATTTCATCTCTCATTAACTCCTCTCATGAGGTTGGCGTCAGGAAGGGCATCCGGCCACAAAAACCATCCGCCACAAATACTTCCATCGCATCTCATCCCCGCTGGAATAATAAGGGGTAGACATACTGTGGTAGCGTGTGTAACTATATTAGGGACAGAGTTTGTATCCCGGCATTTTCCTGGAGGGAGTGTGGAAAAACCACACTCAGGATAGCCGCTGTCAGCGCTGGGATTGAACCCGCGATCCCCAGTTAGATGAACTGTTGCATGAACATAGTTTGTTTAAGTTGCTTGTTGGTACTTTAGGGGCTTTGAGACATTGTGTTCATGTAGTCCCGTTTACTTGGGTGTGTTTGTGTGTAGAATTTCTCTGATAACCTGTGCTATTGTGATGGCTGTATTAGTGTGTGTATTTGTAATTCAGATGATGAATGGGAAGGACGCGGCCGTGGTCGTAAGTTAGGAACCATCCTGACATTTGCCTGGAGTAGAAGTGGGGAAACCACGGAAAACCACTTCTAAGATTGCTCAGGTGGGAATCGAATCCTCCTCTTCTCAGTTTTCCCTCACGAGGCTGAGTGTACCTCGTTCCAGCCCTCAGACCAGAATAACATTTCTTGGCCGGGAATCGAAACTGGGTCTCCGCGGTGACAGCACAGAATGCTAGCTGCTACGCAACACCCCTAGGTTGAGCTACAAGTTCCGTTCTATTTCAAGTAGTTCCAACTTTCGCTACCAGATGTCAACAAGGCGGACGAGTTTGTATACATAGGACTACTGCATCATCTTATCGAAATGTTTTACTTTTTTAATATGGTGACATAAGTCACGTTTCATTTCAGTAGCAGGCGTAGCCGCGTCAGGCCGGTGAACAGTTATCCATGGCAGGTTGCACATATTTATGCACGATTGACCACACTTCTCGCTGATACATTTTTGCATTCGATTCAGAGTTCATATACGCAGGCATGAACAATGAATGTATTCGGAATGTGAGATATACACACGAGTATATTTTTACCCGTACAGATAACGTATTAGTTAAAGATTTATCATATCCATGGCCGTACTCGAACAAGTGTTGTTGTTGTTTGAGACTTCAGTCTTTTGACTGGTTTGATGCAACTTTCCATGCTCCCTGTCTTGACCTAATCGTTTCATCTCTACATACTGTAGCTACCACACTCAACATCCGAGGCAATCTGTTTAACCTTGGTATACCTCTACAGTTCTCGTCCTCGACCCTTCCTTCCATAACTAAGCTTTCTATTCCTGGGTGTCTTAGTATGTGTTGGTTGGTTCCTCAGTTTAGGGGCTGCGACAAAGCGGTCATGTAGCCCCGTGTACTTTGGATGTGTGTAGAATCTGTCTGATAACCGGTGTTAATTGTGATGGCTGTATTAGTGTGTGTTATCTGTTTTAATTCAAGGAAGGACTGCAACTTTGAATTTTTCAAATAGTTCCTACTTTTGCCGCCAAACGCCACCGTCAACGACTACTAGGTCTAGTTCAGAACTTAGCTACTAGACGTCACCACAGACGCTTTTGGCAACAAACGTAGGAACCTAAGAGCGTTGTTTACATTCCTAACCTATACAATTTAGCTTTACACAGGTGTAATTAGTGGAGGGTACTTTAACATGCCATAAATCTATGACATGGGACTGCCGGCTTTACTTCCCCTCCCAAGGAAGGCATACTGAGGGATTTTTAACGCTCTTAAAAAATCCGACGGCTTCGGCCGGGTTTGAACCCGCGACTTAGGGCATAGAAGCTCAGCATGCTACCAACTGCGCCACCGAAGCCAGACCTTAGTATGTGTCCTACCAACCTATGTCTTCTCCTCATTAGCAGTCGCCAGAAACATCTCTACTCTCCCACTATTCTTAATACCTTTTCATTTGTTACCTTATCTACCCATCTGATTATCATCATTCTTCTGTAACACTACATTTCAAACGCTTCAATTCTCCTCTTTTCTGCTGCACCAATAGTCCAAGTTTCACTTCCATAGAGCACCACGCTCCAGACAAAGGCTTTCAAAATTACTTACTATACTCTGTATTTCGAGAGTAAGAACCTGGCATATTTGGCGGGAACGATCGTAAACTGGCCGCCGCAGGCTCCTATTGGCTGGAATTTGACAATTACACCACACGTTGCCAGCTCAATGCTCATGATTCACTCGCTTGCTAACCGCTGTCTGTGTCTGAGTTAGTCTCATTGTCATCGTTTCGTTTACTTTTAGCATCGAGTTTTAATATTTTTTGTTTCCATTTTTACTTCGTTATTTCTTTTAATTTGATAATTATTATTTTCTAGTTTCAGCGTATTCTTAGTTAGCTAGTTGGTTTGTTAATTATATGTAGGTTATAGGTAGATAAGACCAGGCGCGGATCTAGAGTTTGGCTTTGGGGGGGGGGTCACAGAATAGAAATTGTTAAGAAAAATGGTATCACTAACAACGCAATCACAAAATAACCAAACGTACAAAACCAGACCATTTTTTTTGCAAGCTACATGGATAGAAATTTGATGCGTTTAGCGCACCAAAAATATTCATACAAATTGCAACGGCGTGTTTTGCGACTTTTACATCGAGCTTCCAGAAAAGTATCAAGGTACGTTACAGTTTCGGCAGGTCGAGTTGGTTCCGACAAAGGGAGAAAGTCACAGCTTAAATTGCCAACCAAGCTTGCAGTTTGGACGTCGGCAAAATTTTTTGGTGCAAAAAAGCCCCAAATTCCTATCCGTGCATTGCTGCACATTCATTGTGACATCACTATAAACATCGATTCGGTAATCACTAGGTTTGCTAAACAAAATAGACGAGTTGATTTTGTTGTGTAAATAATCGTTTTTATATAACAGGTATGAAGTTGTAAATATGTGCAGTTGTAACAGAACAATAATTGCAACAAGGATATTTTCAGTATTGAATAAAATGAAAAAAAAAAGTTTTTCAGATAAAATTGTTAAGTTTTATTTGTCTGGTTATTGTGTTTTCGTTTTTTGAGTTTGCAAAAAAATTTGGTCTCCGTTTGGGGGGGGGGGGGGGTGTCATGACCCCCGTGACCCCCCCCCCCCCCTCCTGAATCCGCGCCTGGATAAGACGTACTGTAGTTTCTTTTTGAGATATGATTTCTCGAAGAGGTAGGCCCAGGGCTCAACTACCCAGTGAAAGATCTGGTCAAGGTGTTACAATTCTCAGCCAGGCGAGGGAAATGGTTTGTGCCGCCAGACACAAATATGCAAACTTTGATTTCTCGCCTGACTCCGTTCCATCAAGTTGTGGAGAGAACAGAAATGCTTTCCTTGCTTGAGTCGTCCATTACTGGTTACTGCCTTTTGTTTTTCACCTGTCAATTTGACGTCCATACAAGTTTAAAATTTATTTCGGCTGCATTTCATTGTGTTTGTTTACATTTATTTGTTTTTCATCATGAATTCTTTTCTCAAGACGGAGTTCATACTATTCAAAAACTTATTCAAATCCTCTGGCGAATTGGCTAAGATCAAATCTCACAGAGTTGAAATTATTTCTCCTTGAATCTATACTTTAAATGTTTCTCTAATTTCCTTCCTTACTTGCTCAAGACCGGAGATTAGAGGTTCGAATCCCAGCACTGATAGTATTTTATTTCAAGTCCCGAGGTAGGCCTATGTACCCCATATGTTACACATACTACTACAGTCACCACAGAAACACAGGTTATCAGGCAAATTGAACACTCACCCAAGTACATGAGACTGATGACCGAGATGTCCCAAGTCCCTAATATGAAATAACATACTTGTAATGCCTACATTGCTGTGTAGTCATCTGAAGAAGATGTGGATGCTCTAACTGCTCAATTCTTGTTTTCCTAGCACAAAAGCGTTCAGCAGTACCAGATCAAGAAGGCACCGTTCCAGTCGTACCTGAGGAGTCCCCCTTTCAGCAAGTACCCTCACAATCAGCCCCAAATCCAATGAATCCATTCCTAACCCTCCGCCCATATCTGCCTGTGAAACCAACATTCATGCCGCCATTTGTAGATCCACAGATGTTTGTGGACAAAAAGGCTGCTTTCCTGAACAGCCTGTTTGGTGGTGCTCAGCCTCCCATGTGGCAACCTACCGCAAGCCCAAACTACTTTGCTCAGAAGAAGACTCAGTTCCTCAACACACTGTTCTCCTCATTGGCAGCACAGAGCACTCCAGCCCCTCAACAAGTTAAGAGAGACTTATCTGAGATTAGTCAAGCTCCAATACAGTCTCAGCCAGCACCAGACTCATCTGTTGGCTCAAATCCATATGCGGATAAGAAAACTGACTTCTTAGAGAAGCTCTTTGCAGCTTGGAGTGAAGGAGATGCTGCGGGAGTGAGTCCTGTTGCAGCTAAACCAACTATTGTGCCTCCCGGTTTCTGGGCACCTTCCATAGCATCTGCTAGGGTTCCTTTGACGAAAACACCCCCAGTTGTTGTTGATCCTAACTTTTTTGTTGGTAAGAAAACCAAGTTTCTAAATACTTTATTCAGTAATCTTGCTGCCACTCCCAAAACAGTAGGAGTTCCTCCAACGAAGGCATCCATTGTGCCTCCAAACTATTGGATACCACCCGGTAAACCAGACACCACCACCATTTATCAGCAAAAAGTTTCTGAATTTCTGGATAAACTTTTTCAATCATTGAACACAACGTCTGATCCAACAGTGATCAACACAAGAGATGTAGAGTCAGTAGTTTCTAAAGATGCTAATGAGTCCAGTGATGTCCATCCTGCCTCACTCAAACCTCGTTTTATTGGCTCTCCAATGGGTATGTGGGGACCAGCAGCGTTTGCTCCAGCGGTAAGCCCCAAGTTCTTTATTGATAAGAAAACTGCATTCCTCAATAAGTTGTTTACAAGTCTGAGCACACCTGCAACAAACGAAGCTGTTGATCCCATGAATGATGCAACTCCTTATGCTAAGCCAACAGTAGTGCCTCCAGGCTTTTGGTCTCCATTTCCTTCTGGAAGTGTTGGTACACCTATAAAGCCCACAATAGTGCCACCTAATTTCTGGTCTCCTTTTGCATCTAATACAGCAGCAGAAGGTACGAATGATGCCTCAAATGCTCCAGTGGACAAGGCAGCACCAGCTGTAGATCCATCAGTTTTTATAGACAACAAAGCCAAGTTCTTGGACAGCCTGTTTAACAGCCTTGGTCTCCCACCGAAGGCCGAAGCAGCCATTCAGGCACCGATACAGACTCCAGCACCACCAACTACTGATGTAAACGATACCAACAATGGAATACTTGCAGCTGTATTGGAAAGGATTCTAACTGAACAGCCAGACGATACTGTTTCAAAGCGCAATAATGATCAAGAGCAGAACGCCTTCTCTTCTGAAGAAGTTTTTGGAGACGTTGGTAGCTTGACAAGAAGAGCCTTAGGTGCAGTAGCTGATAATTCAGACTTATCAAGCAGTCCTTTACTTGTAGCCAAAGACAAAGTTGTAAGCAGCATCATAGCTGAGTTAGGCGGTATTAAGAATGAAATGATGACCACTGTTGATGAAATTCTAAAGCAGAAAAAGGAGCTTGCAGAACAGGCTGCTACAGTTAATCCATTTGCTCAATTTGGTATGAAAAGTCCTTTTGCATTTGGTGGAGGGAAGATGTTTGGGGCTGGTAAGAAGGGAACAGGCAAGAAGGGAGATCCAGCAGCTGCTGATGGCAAGAAGAAGACTGGTTCCCCATTTGGAGGCAAGTTTCCTTTCTGGGCACCCACACCTGCGGCAGCGAAACCAACTCCCGACCCAACCGCTCCTCTACAAGAACGACTAGGCTTTCTGAATGAAGTTTTTGAGATGTTGGCCAAACTTCAAAAAGATGTATCTTCAGCTGTAAATGAAGCTGCCAGCGAAAGTTCATCACGCACCACTCCGTCGCCCCTTGATGATGATGTGTTCAGTATCATGAAGAAACTAATGGCACAGGAGAGAAATTCAACCAAATCTGGTAAGGCTAGCAAGGTTGGCAAGGGTAAATTCTCCTCCCGGGAGCTCCTATCAGATTCCGACTTCCTCCCTGCCACTTCTAACCCCATCTCTCCAAATGAACTTGCAGAGAATACTGGAGATGATACCAAGACTAGGAGTATTAAGATGGCTGTTCACCAAGGATACCAGAGCCTACCACCAGGTACAGAGGAGGTGATTGAAACAGGAGGTGGCAGTGAAGTGGACGACCATGAAGGAGGAGGACTCAAGCTACAGGCAAGTTAAAAGTTAGTCTTCAGCAACAGTAATAATGTTACTGTGCCTCTTCATCTAATGAGACTTGAAAGTGCGCTGTGGTTGGAGTGTGGCCGCACTTCCAAATTTAACTCAACATAAATAGACTACTATATTATTAATAATGATAATAATAATGTTCAATTAAGATGATGGTATTCATTAATCCTTTAATGCCAATGACTCATACACAATATTTATAAAGCAATTGTATAATTTGTTGTTGGTGGCAATATTCTCATTGCTATTTACAATAACTCATGTTTTCATAGCATAATGAAAACCTCCTGCCAATATGATTTTGCTATAATATTGCACCTTATCAGCAGCGGTTAGGGGGCATGTTATAGGCCCAAAGAATAGGGTCCGGGGTTCTCTCCGGGGTAACTTTTGTATAATTTGGTGCAAAATGCTGAGTTTTAAAGCTATCTGGCATCACTTTTTCAACTAATTTGTTGTGATGTTTCTTGTTTGGTTAATGTCAAACACAACTAAGACCATTTTATGTTACTTGCTCACTTGATAGTGTTTACATGGGGAGAATTAATGTTACTGTTTTGATTTACAACTCACACTATAATATCAAGTCAAGGTTTCTTGAAGCTTTGCCAAATCGGTTCATAACTTCATCGTCAGTGAGATGTACGTCTCTGTGAATAGATGATAATACTAGACCGTTGAGTCCGTTTTCAGAAGTGGAATTTCTTAAGTATGTTTTCAACCAACTCAAACTCCATTCGGCAGTACCAGTAACTACAGAGGGAGGCAAATTTGCCAAAAGTTTGATAAGGGTATAAAAGTTAGGGAAAAAACTTTTGTCACAAGCTTCAAGGGCACTTGTTGCTGTTCTTGGTACGTTCATAAGAGTGGAGGCACTGGAGAGTAATAAGAGGTTATGTTGTTACACATAAGATCAGAGCAAACTGACCGTCACACAGTTTACATCGCTCTACCATCGCCTTGCTTTGCAACGTTGGCATACATCACAATGAAATCAATAAAAACAGAGACAACCCAGTTTGAGCAAGTCACAGCAGGAATCCAGTCCACAGCATTGTTGATGATTATGGGCATTAAATACCGTACAACTTTTTGTGGGAGTGTTAACATACATCAATACAGCAGGCATCTCACTTAGAAAGTCTCTCAGAAAAGAAAAATTAATTGAAATTAATCTATTCCAGATCAAAGTACCAGTTTAGTATCCAGAGACAGGCAGCAAGCCGCAACTGTTATCCACTGTAAGATTCTGATTTCCACAATAAGAAAGATCAGAATGAAGAGTCTTGTTCGAACTAGTCATCAATATTCCACTGAAACTCACTATTAGCCTAAGTTACATGAATGAAAATGTCATTTCTTTTCATTGTTGTCCTGTATTTCATACAACAATGAGAATAATATATTCTTGTCACAAATTACTTCTTAGAACTGTTTCCATGTGTGGTATTTTTATTGTTATCCAGTAATTGGGCAAACTCTTCATAAATTAAACAATATATTCTGTATGATTCCAGATAGCATTGCAATAATTTTATAACAGTTTCCGTTCTTATATTTCAAATAAACATACAGCCCACTCCATTTACTGTTCACCGCAATATTAAGCCATTAATTTTATTTAATTAGCGGTAGCTACTTTTCTCAAGCAAAGTCATTCAGAAAAACTCCTGAATACTTTTAGTCTGCTTGTTTTTATAAAAGAAATACCATACTGGATTCAAAAAGTAACATTTGATCACAAATTTTCAGAACAACTGTGTGTAGGATTTACTTAAAAATATGTAGTGTCTTAGTTTATTCCTAAAAGAAAGAATCATGCTTTACACGTAAGGTGACCATGGAGATCCATGATAACTATTCAATAAATACGGTACTGGTACTGATATCTCACAAGGTACCGTATTGTACAAATGATTCTCAGGTTACAACATATTTCCAGTTCTAGAATACTTGTTTGTTTGCTGAGGTTTATTACTTTTATCTTCAGTCATTTGGAGCGTCACACTCCACCATTATCGTGCAATGTAGTTTAACTTTTCCAGTTGCATTGAATAAATAATACTGTTACCATAACTTATTAAGTTTTTATTTGTAGCACTCAAATTATTAAATTATAATTCATATCATAATTTATTTCTATTGGTCTGTCCTTCCCTGTGAAATCAATCATCCAATGTTTACAGAAATGATGAGTTGTATCATACTTTGGTTTATGCAGTAGAATCTGTTATTAAGATGACTTACCTGGTGACTGTAAAACAGTGGAAAAAAGTTCAACTCAACAATTTGTACATCCTAATAAGGTCTAGCCAGACTAATATTTCTCTTTGAAGTTACATCTAAAACAGAGGTCAAACATAGTTTACGTGATGCAAGAAATACCATAGTCATTCAATGGTAAAAATAACTGCAGTCGTAAATGATGAATCTTTATGTTACTTTTATTTACACTCAATGTTTAGCTTCTCACTTGGATGATCTGAATTTGATTCACGAATGTCAGAAATTGGCAATCTGTCAAAAGGGTTAGAAAAGCAAATATTTAACCCTATGGGATTGATTAAGTACTGTAACTTACTGATTTGAGAAGTAGTTGTCTGAAGTTCAAGATGATGTAGCTGACCACTCATTTCTAAAACTGCAAACCATTTGGCAGGTGGCAGTCATTCTTGAATATCTATGATCCTCAAAGTCTCAGCATGGAATCAGTTTATTGTTATGTAGGCCAATTATAAGACAGCTCCCTATTGTGGACTTGAACGTTAATTAATACAGCGTTGGTTTAACTTTTAAGTTTTGCAGTCTGCAGACACCTGTATTAATAGGCCTACTCCATAATCGACTGAAACAAGAGAATTAATCCTGTGGTAATCTAGCAATTGTTCAGCTAATGTCACCAACACATTTCCTCTTCATTCTGTATGCTGTATTTGTTATGTTCATTTACTTGTCAAATATTTTTTGTACAAATGTTTTTTGCACTATTGCTGTGCTGTATTTTTGGACACATTTGTAGGGTTAAATATTCTGAAATGGGAGATTAACTTATTGAGGGAATATTTCCTCAAACCTCTGATGTAAAATAGTCTCTACCATCATCATATGCAATGAAGAGCTAGCTATTTTCTCCCTCTGTTACAGTATGAGGATGACTACAGTGAGGATCCGCAGGAAGAACCGCGATGGGGACGTCATCATCATCATAACCGTCATTAGTTAAAAGTAATCGTTCTGTAATTTAATATATTGTAGTTGATATAGCATTGGTCGGTGTGTCATGTGTCATGAAGTTGGTAGGAGTGCTTTGTGATTTCATTTTTCTCTTCTGTATCTAATTTAAAAGAGAAATAAATATAAATTCTCATTATTTTATAATTACTGCATATTATTTACTGTTTACAGTGCACATGTTGGAAATATCTCTACCTTTTGATCTCTGATACTCATAAAGGTGGTCTAGTTTTAGATTCTGGGAAAAAAAAATCAAATGACAAATTAATAATTGTTTGATTTTCATTTCGCTAGTTTCTAAATGCAGAATCAATATGTGCTGTTGGTTTTGCTTTAGAAAAAGATTCTTTCCGTGTGTAAAAAAAAATCATAAATCAATTCAGTGCTTTAGAAATACTGAAAATGTGCACCACACTGGCAGATGGATATGTTGGGCTTTGGAACGAGACGACTCAAATCATCATTTCATATTTTATGAAGAGTGTAGTAAATTATCCTACTGTTGAAGATGTGATACAGCAGTCATTAATATCATATTGGAGATTCTTACAAATTAAAATTTAAACCTTGCTATTGTTTTAGACAGTTCAATGTCACATGAATATAAGAAATGTTGTTGTTGTTTGAGTCTTTAGTCTTTCGACTGGTTTGACTAATCGTTTCATCTCTACATAGCTACCACACCCTATATCCGAGGCAATCTGTTTAACAATTATTCTAACCTTGGTCTACCCCTACAGTTCTCATCCTTGACCCTTCCTCCTATAACTAAGTTTGCTATTCCTGGGTGTCTTAGTATGTGTCCTACCAACCTATTTCTTCTCTTCATTAGCAGTCACCACAAACATCTCTCCTCTCCCACTGGTCTTAATTACCTTTTCTTTCAGGATCTGAATGATGTCAGTAAATTGTTTCAGAGTCTAAAAGTGTTCCCTTTTGACTGACATGCTGTGCTACATAACCACTGTATGGTATTTAATTATAGGTAGTAGAAATTTTGTAGAGAAAAAAACATTTCTGTGAACTCCAGGATTGAATATCAACTAAAGAACAGATGCTGGAAAGTGAACCTGTCATTGCTGCTGCCGGTGAAATCCTGCATCAAGTGCATTGCTTTTTATTTGGAGAGCAATGCTTTGAAAGCAGGAAATCACCTGTGGTACATAATAGCCATCAAGTTATAATGGAGATACAATACCCTGTCTGGAGAACAACATAATATTCTACACAAGATAAGAAGACAGTAGCTTCGGAACAGTCAAAATAGACTTAAGTAGCAACCAGCAACTGAATTGATTTAGCCTGATTGAAAGTGGAAAACTACAAACTAATTCAGTAGAATGAAGGTTTTGAAACTTAACTTGTGTAGTACTGTATTTTGTACAGTAAAGGCCTTTACCTTTCCTCCTGCCGTTTCATATTCATTCGCTCCATATTGCATTGTTGTTGGATACTTGGTCATTGTCCATCAAGTTTCATCAAGGTTATCAAGTCTAATTTGTGACATGCAAACCTTGGATGACAGATAAAATTCTACAATTGATCGATTGCAGAAGACCTTTCAAGAATAATGACCCGATCAAGTACAGAGAATTGCAGAAATTAATACGGAAGGAAATCCGTACTGCCAAAGAACAACACCTTTCAAAGGAATGTAGCGAAATAGAAGAACTGTGTGCAAAACATGACTCGTTCAACATGTATAAAAAGCAGAGGGATTGGAATTCTCATAAATAGATATGGCATCATTCTCCCAAGTACGGTACTGAAGGGAAGTTGACAGAATGGAAGGACTACATTGAAACTCTATTTGAAGACAACAGAAGTGATGATCATGGTATTCGAACGGGCGATGGCATAGACATTACAAGAGCTGAAATTGAACATGCCATAACAATATCGAAGAGTGGAAAGGCTCCAGGTCCAGATGAATTGCACATTGAAATACCAAAAGCTTCTCAAGGATGAACGATCTCTTTTCTTGCTGGTGGGTTTGTTCAATAACATCTATCGAAGTGGATACATACCACACGATTGGTTCAAATCAACTTTTATACCGATTCCCAAAAAGACCAATGCAACACGCTGCAATGACTATAGAATGATCAGTTTAATGAGTCATGCACTGAAGTTATTCCTTAAAATCCTGCACTTAAGGTTATTTCATAAATGTGAGGAAAACATTGGTGGTACACAGTTTGGATTCAGGAGTGGTTTCGGAACTCGGGAGGCATTGCTCAGTCTTCAGGTGTTGATTCAACGATGCCGTGATGTTCGTGTCGATGTTTACATGTGTTTCATCGATTATGAAAAAGCCTTTGACACTGATCAACACGATAAAATGATGAACATTTTATGTGACCTGGGACTAGATGGAACGTGACATCCGATTAATTGGAAATCTGTACTGGAATCAACGTGCTGCTGTACGTGTTGATGGTCAGCTGTCTGAAGAAGTATCGATTATGAAGGGAGTTCGCCAAGGTTGCATTCTTTCTCCACTCCTCTTCAACATCTATTCTGAAAAGATTTTCCAAGATGCTCTTGATGGAAAGTCTCAAGGAGTAGTGGTAAATGGATCTATCATTAATAACATCCGATATGCTGATGACACTGTCATCCTTGCAACAAGTATGGATGATCTGCAAACACTACTGGATTCTATTTCTAAAGAGAGTAATGCCATGGGATTGCATTTAAATCTAAAAAAACAAAGTGGATGGTTGGTGGTAGAAACAAAGATGAAATTCAGGTCATTCTTACACTTGGTAATGAAAGAAATGAAAGGGTTTCATCATATAAATATTTAGGATGTCAAATCAATGATAACTGGGACTTAAGCCAAGAAATTGGCTGTAGAATTGAGCAGTCCAGAAGTTCTTTCATGAAAATGAGAAAAGGTTTGACCAGCCATGATTTAAGTCTGTCATTACGCACCCGACTGCTTCGATGCTACGCTTTTAGTGTCCTGCTCTATGGAGTTGAATCATGGACACTTACCGAGGTTTTAAGTAACAAACTGACAGCATTTGAAATGTGGACGTATCGCAGGATTTTAAGGATATCATGGACAGCTAAAGTCACAAATGTGGAAGTACTGCGGCGTATGAACAAAGGCTTGGAAATTCTCAGTATCATCAAAAGGAGAAAACTAGAATACTTTGGTAATTTCATGCGCAACAACAAATACCACCCCTTGCAATTAATTATCCAAGGGAAGATCGATGGTATTAGGGGTCCAGGACGCAGACAAATATCCTGGCTAAAGAACTTACAAGGGAAGTCTCTGAACCGGGGAATCTCGGATCTTGCTGGAACTTTGCAGATACGTTGCGTGAGCCCAACTAGGCAGAACCGTGAAGAAAAATCTTTCGGAAATTAATTTCCCCTTCTACTAGATGAAAAACTAAGATTTACACGTTTAAATTGGCGCGCTAGTGGCGTGAGCTTCATTGGCTGCGTCAGGGGTTGCTTCCCAACCCTGCTGTGCTTCCCGGCCTACGGTGTACAGTCACCGAATGAGAGGCAACAGACCCGGCATACGCTTATATCCGTATACGGAGAGTGTTCCAGGCGTTGCATAATGAATATTAACATTGCAAAAGTTATATGTTGTCTGGAGGAAAAATATGGAAAATGTATGGAAAGGCCTCTCAGCATTCAAGAACAGGACCTGTTGGACAGTTTGGATGGTTTTGTGCCTATCTGGCTTTCTCGCGTTGGTCTCTTGTAACAAGTGTGTTAGGTATGAAATACAAGCAAAATGCTGTTGAGTATTGGAAAAGCGGTAAGAGGCGACCGCTTTCCTTTTCATCGGTAAAATGTAAGTTTTACCGTTTAAGAAGTAAGATAGATTTATATTTGTGGGCAGAGCAAGTGAAAAGGGGCGGCACCCACCACGACAAATTGAGGAGAATAACATGTACCTTAAAAGCCCAATGTGACATTGCCCATCAGAATAATGATGTAATATATGACGTGACAATTCAGCAATGGGCTATGCTAGCTGCGCAGGACGTAAAATGTACGAGGTTTAAAGCCAGCCATTCCTGGGTGCAGCACTTTAAGGATCGCTATAATATCATTTCGCGAAAAATAGCAACTGTGGTGATATCAAAGAATGCCCATCGAAAAATGGATATTATGTCAGCAGCAGAAATATTCGTAGAAGAGGTTACATCAATTCTAGATTCTCTCAGCCCTGGAAACGTACAGTATGTACTGTAATACTGCGCCTGCTTAGTACCAGAATAGCGTATCTTAATAGGATTTCCATTGTAGATACGCTATTTAGGTCCTAAGCCAGCGACTGATCAAAGTGGGTTCAATTTGGAGATGTGTTCGGGTAGGACACTGGCTATTTAAGGGTCGAAAACGGTTTTCTCCAAAGTGCAATCAGAGGGGCCACAACCCAAAGTTATACAATAATGCCAACAGTAACAGCAGCGGGCAAGCTGCTTGGACCTCTGTTCATAACTTTGAAAGTACCAAAAGGTGTGTTTGGTAAAAGGATGAAAGCAACTATGTTTGCACATGACAATATTTACGTTGTCTGTCTGTTAGGTAGTCAGCCCGAAGGCTGGTTGGATCCTCAAAAAGTACCGCCGTTACGTTATGTGAGTAGATACCCACAAAAACCCAAGGCAGCACTATTTTGAGGCGTTCTAGGCAAGAAGAGGAGTGAGGTAGTTTGCCATTGCTTTCCTCACTGAGTCAGAACAGTAGTCTTAACCCTATGAGTTGAACCTTTCACAGCATTCACAGGCACTGACTGTGCCCCGAATGCCATTACTAAGCACCACCCATACCTCAGTAGCTTCCATATAATCACAGCCATGAGTGAGACTGAGACATCGGTGAAAAGCCACCTTTTACTCCTTCTGGATTCCTTTTCTGGTCATAATCGTTAGAAAGTGAAGAGCGCATACGACTGATGATCATCCCTCCTGGGTCCACAGCCAACCATTGGATGTATACGGCTTTAGGATCTGGAAAAGCTTTGTCCGTAGATTTTCGAACACCGTTCGGTTATTGAATTTTGACATCAATTTGGCCCAGAGAAATACAATCTTGAACACGCAGTCTCTGACCACCAATTGTCGTCCTCTAGTTTTACTTCAATGTGACAATACGCATGGTACCGAAATCAGTATCCGTCCGACAATCCCGAACGGTTTTAACACCCTGTGCCATATTGTTTCGATATCAGTGCAATACAATGTAGTACTTGCACTCGCCCGTGTCTTATACGGTGAGGATGGTGTAAAAGCAGTATGTGTTTCCAACATTATTACCACGAACATCACTGTTGTCAGAACTATGTGAAACAGCTTGGTCTCTTACTGACTCGTGTGACCATTGGTTCAGTTTACTCTGTGTTGTAATTATATGTATCGGTGATACCTTACATTGCATGATTAGTAATAAAGCACGACGTGCAATATATTGTAACGATGCAACATAATTATATGTCCCTTGCCGCGGCGAAGCTTATGAGCGCGAGTACGGGAGGGCAGTTGTTTGGAACGTGATCTTTTGAGCCACCAATGAGGAGTGAGGCACACTCCCGCTTGACCAGCGCGCACAGTTCAAAATTGTTGTTCTTACTACCGTCTACGGTGGGTAGGAGTTAATTTCCGAAAGATTTTTCTTCACGGTTCTACCTAGTTGGGCTCACGCAACACATCTGCTAAGTTCCAGCAGGATCCGCGATTCCCCGGTTCAGAGACTTCCCTTGTTAGGCCAGTGGTTTGGACTTAAAAACAGTGTCACTGTTTAGAACAGCTATGGACAAACAGCAGATCATGCTACTGATTGCCAATATTCTTGGAGGACGAGGCACTTGAAGAACAAGAAGAAACATATTTTTGGGGGCATGTTCTTTTAGGTAGATTTCATTAGAAAGCTAACTATTGCAATGGGTACCATGTTTCGACTTCCGGAAAATTTCGACATATCTTCGCGTTTCACATCCCCCAGACCCCAAAACCACCGTCAGTTCAAAAGTTTATATATAATTTATGTATATATGTATCTATCTATCTATATATATATCAGTTTCTTGTGGACACGATAACTGCCGTAATTTTGTACCAATCACTTTGAATTTTTTACATAATATGTATCCCTATAAAATCTCGGTCGAGTTCGTTAATGGGCAAAATCGGTCGAAGGGGGTGAAAATGGGGGGCTTTTTTCGAAAAAGTAAAATTTCGCTATAACTCTCTTAATACGTGAAATATCGAATCCGTTCAACGTTCATACTATGTGTCGGATAAAGCCCAAAAATGTCTGTTTGAAGAGTTTTTTTATAGCACCAACCATTGACCAAAGGGGTGGGAAAAAGTGGGTTTTTCGGGAAACATTAATCATATCTCTCTTAATAGGCACAATATCAAAATGGAAAATATTCCCCTAATAATTACCTAAAACTTTTGTCTGAAAGAATTTTTGATATGACCCACCATTACGCCAAGGGATGAGAAAAATGATTTCGGAATTAAAAAATATGCCAAGTGCCATCAGAGGTTACCATAACAACGCTTTTAAATTGATAAGGGATGATCTATTAGAAGTTGCCAAGACAACGCCATTGACGAGATCACATTCATTTTTAGCCTACTTTTCACACTTTTCAAAAATGAGGAAAAAGTAGACTTATGAGATCGATCGGGGAAAATGTGTCTGTCCTTCTGTCTGTCTGTCAGTCCTTCTGTCTGCCTGGCTGTGTGTGTGTGCCCCCCCCCCCTATCAACTCCTAACCGGCTGCAGCAATCGAAACCAAATTTAGTATGAGTAAAGTTGTATACCGGAATATCTCAGGCCCATATTTGAAAAAGATGCCAGTGCTACAAACTGCTAAAACAACGCACTAGAAATTTGAGCTCCATGTTGGATATTTTGGAAGGTATACATGGGAGCTATTCTAAAATTGGCACACATGTAGATAATACTATTTCAGTTTAATTTCCAGGTGGCCTTACATGACAGCGTTGCCAAAATATTTTTAAGCCTTCTGATAAGTCCAATTTTAAATGCATATAACTTCTACACTATCAATTGGATTTCAACCAAATTTTGAATGTAATATGTGTATATAAACAGATATGACTGAGTGTATTCTTAAGAGCCACCAGGGCTGCCAACTGTTAATAATTGCTCTCTATTTTGTATCCAAATATATCAGAAAGTATGCAAGTCGACAGCTTTAAACTATGCACACGTAAATTACCTGACATTTTACATTAATTTGGAGTAACCTATATACGTCAGTTCTACCAACATGATTCTAAGCCTGCTGATAGGACCAATTTTTAAATACATGTAACTTCTATACCAACAAATGGATTTCATCCAAAATTGGCACAAAAAGATATAATATTTCAGATTATTTCTGACCAGCACTCACATGACATTGTTGCCAACATGCTTTTACGTGTACTAATAGATCCAATGTCTAAATCCATGTAACGTCCTTTGAACTTCAACCACATTTTTTATTCTATACCTTAGGAGATGTAAGTAAGAATATATTCAGTCACCAGAGCTGCCAACTGTATTGCTCTATTAGGCTACATTATGCCTAGTATACCTTATTTCGAACTAATTAAGACATTTCGATATTACCCACATAATTTCGTCATTATTCTAGATAGGTTCATATACTGTAGATTAATCTATGGCATGAATCTTAATTTTAAGAAAAGTAGGCTCTTTAGTTCGTCACGGAACTTCTTGTTCCATCTGACTATGAGGGAAGCGGCTAACTGGTAGCATGCTGAACTTCTATGCCTAAGGTTGCTGGTTCAAAGCCGGCCAAAGTCACCGGATTTTCTAAGAGCACTAAAAATGCGTCAGCATGCTTTCCTTCGGAGGGGAAGTTACAACGTTCGTTGCAAGTTGCTGGTTGCGGTGGCATCTAGCAGCCAAGTTCACAGCTAGGTGTCGTTGACGTTAGTATTTGGTACAAAATTAGGTACTACTACTTAAAATTGACCGTCTGCAGACCTTACCTGAATTACAGACTAATACAGTCATCACAAATAACACTGTTTATCAGACAGATTCTACACACACCCAATGTACACGGGGTTACATGACCACCTTGTCGCAGCCCCTAAACTGAGGAACTAACCAACATCTCTGCGGGAAAATTTTGCGTGAAGAAGTAACAGACTGTTAGATAGTTACACATTAGTTCCAAACCTTGCATAAGGACAGTGTGATCACAAGTATAAAAATGAACCCCAAATGACAAGAAAGTTACCATCCCCATAAGACAGTAAAATGTTAAAAATATGCATAGAAAGACGACAAAATGTTAACTAACCTCCAATTGTAAAATACTTTCTCGCAATAAATGAGGTCTGATCCTCCAACGAAAACCTGCATATTTTGCCTATTATAGCCTATCCCCTAGTATGCCCGGTGAAATCTACCTCCGCCTTCCGGCGTGCCGAGAGGAATTTTTTCTTTAGCATTTGTCCCAAAAATTAGCAGGATCTACTTTTTTGGCTCTCTGTCGCCATATTACACGATTGTGTGCCATGTCAGGATCAAGTCGGGCAATGTGTAGATCGTCATATAGAGTGTCAAGCCAACCCTGTCTCAATTGTCCTATTGGTCTCTTCCCATCTATCCACAATGCCAATCCAGTGTGTGCAACTGTTGTTTCATCAGGTCTTAAGACATGGCCATACCAGCGGAGACGGCTTTACCTCATCTTTTCAGCAATTGGCGCTACTCCATAGCGCTTGCGAATGTCATTATTGCTGACATGATCATGGAGTGTCAAGCCAGATGCCCACCTGAGCATCTTTGTCTCCATCACACCAACTCCTTAGTTGAAGGCCAGCATTCTGCCCCAGCCAGAGCAACATGACGGACCACACAATGATAAACTTTAGACTTTAGCCGGTCTGGAATCTTCTTTTCACATAAGACACCGGACAAAGAGCGCCACTTGAGCCATGCGCTGCTCACGCGATGTGATATTTCAGGTCTGAGGGTTCCATCTGCAGTAATTGTCGAGCCAAGATATTTAAACGACAATGTCTTTGGAGGGTCAACACTATTAATTTGAATCGTAGTCGGATCATTTAGATCCGTTGTCAATAAAGCTGGCAATAAAACTTAGCATTTTTGTTCTTCAGCATATCCCAATTATTTTGGGGTAATTAGATAATTAGGCTCATTTTGCTTATGTTGTTAATTCATTTTAGGGCCTTGGGACATCTTGGTCATCAGCCCTGTGTAGTTGGGTGTGTATTGCACTTTGTCTCATAACTTGAATTTCTGTGATGACTGTATTAGCGACAGGGATAGGGTTAGGTGCCCAAGGATATGAAGTAAGGTACTATCCCAGCATTTGTCTGGAGGCAGTGTGGAAAATCCCAGGGGAGTACCACACTCAGGATAGCCACTGTCAGTGCCGGGATTCGAACCTGCGACCTCCAGACTTGCTGCAGCTGTGGTGCCCGATTCACAAGCATGGCTATGCCATGGGTTCATTTAGTTTCTGGTATTTAGATGATTGGTCCAGAGCTGAGTTGCTAACCATCACCTAAAGTGATTAAGACTCGACACAGGAGAGGAAGGACAAGTTATTGGCTGGACTGAGGAGATATTGGAGAACAAAGAAAGCATCGCAGAAGCACCAGTCGTAAGCGCTCCTTAGTGGGCTAATAATAGACAGAAAGATTCATGTGCAAATAGGGAGAAAGCCCCTAGTGGCACATTTTCAATAATTCAGAATGGGGTGGGGAAGGTTTGGCTGATACATGTTCTAGTGCAAGAGTAGGGAGGTATGTTTAGCTTATAAAGAGGGTGGGGGTTCTGTCATCACTAACTTACCCTTGACTTACATATAGCTCACTTCTTGTTCAATTTCTCTCCTACATGCATGGTTTGAATAGTACGAAGGCCAGAAAATAACTTTTTTAAACAAAAATATCCCAGTTGTTTTTCTCTGTACGGTACCTCATGGTGTAATGGCTAGCAATTCTTGGCATCATCGTGATCACTCAATTTTAACAGTTGTTGAGTTGGTCAAGAAACCAAAGCTGTCCTGATGCGACGATCAAGCCAGGTGAAGAACTGCCTATGTGTGACTGTTAGCTCACCCATTCTAAAGGCAATGGGGACCCGGGTTGAAGTCCTGATTACATCCTCATTTCCATTGAGATACAATTGTAATTTGTTGTTGTTTCATTATTTAGGTGCCTAGACATCATGATAATTAGCCTTGTGTGTTGAGTCTGTATGGTGACTATACTAGTGTGCACATTTGAACTAGGATTGGAAACAAGGTGGCCATGGCCAGTGGCGTACACAGGATTTCCTTGTGGGGGGGGGTTCATTAATATAACAGGGTAACTGTGTACATTATAAAAGGGGCAGATGACCTTGCTGTTCCGCCCCTTAAAATGACAATCTTAATTAAAATGATATTTTGATTAGTATTCATAAAAAACAATAATTAAATAACCGTTCTCTTTGCATGAAAACTGCTTTAGGTCTCATTATCTTTTCGGCACAATAAAGATAAATTTTAAAAATGATAACAAATTTGGAAAACAGTAACTAAATATTAAAACTGAAATGATGCAGTGGTACCAACATGACCATAGTTACGTGGTTGCTTATAATATTGATATTATGTGAGAGGAAAATAATGTTTTGCTCTCCGTGTTCCTACTGTCATTACTATTGACTCCCAAAATCTGCCATCTTGATGACTTTATCTGTGTCATTAATTGGAATAAATTGCAGAAACTCCTCATGTACTGAATTATCTTTAACGAAACGGACACACAATTAAAGCAACCCGAAGCGAAGTGAAAAAGGTTACCGACTGCACACTTCAACAGTAAAACTGTTCCACGGGTAGCTCCATCACTGAAGGAGGAGCCTCGCTACAAGTAGAGTGCAGGACATTTACCAAGTGAGGAACGTGATCACATTTAAAATATATACAGGAGTAAGAAGCCTCAATAGCGGCAGTGTAAAACAGGTGATAGATGGGACAGTATAAAGATTTTGGGGGGGATTAAACCCTAAACCCCATTGGTATGTCACTGGCCATGGCCTTGCACTAGGAACCATCCCAGCTTTGTCTGACATTGAGGTGGGGAAACATCTAGGATAGCTGAGGCAGGAATCGAACCCACCTCTTCTCAGTTTTACCTCATGGGGCTAAGTATACCGTACCCCATTCCAACCTTCAGATCAGAATTACATTTCTTGTCAGATTTGGGAATCAAACCTGAACCGCAGCAGTGACAGCTAAGAATGCTAACTACTATACCATAAAGTGGTTGAATTAATGAATCATTGTAATTTCATCTAACCTCATTATCCTAGTACTTTCCCTGCCGCTTCATGGGCTATGCTATATTACATCAGAACACAGCCACATTCTCTCCTTATCTCATGTCTTATTTGTTTAACTAAGACACCATAAATCCCAGTTTCATGAAGACTGAAGGTTGTTGCATGATTTTGCTATTATAAAGTGAAGAATCTGGTTTCTTTGTATCGGTGTTCACATGTGTGTCATACAATTCAAAACCTGTGGAGAAATATAGTGTGGAAACAATGGACAAGAAAATTCAAACAACTGTCAAATGTAAATATGGTAACTGGTGATTTATTTAACGATCTAGTGAATCAGATAATACAGTCTTGTGAACAATAGAATGTAATTGTGGAACAGCTTGTTGTTGCTTATTTTGGGGGCTGCAACATTGCGGTCATATAGCTTTGTGTGTGGAATTTGTGTGATAACCTGTGTTATCTTCAAAAATGGCTTCTTAATACCAAAATGCCAACGGAGTTCTCTTCTGTAGAAAAGGAACAGCTTGTTGTTGCTTATTTCAGGAGCTACGACATCACGGTCTTATAGCTCTGTGAATTTGTGTGATAACCTGTGGTATTGTGATAGATGTACTAGTGAGTATGCTAACATAATTTGGTTGAGGTGGGATTCGAACTCTCCTCTTCTTGGTTTTGCCTCACGAAGCTGGGAGTACCTCGTTCAAGCCCTCATAACAGAATTAAAATTCTTGGCAGAGCCGGGAATCAAACGCGGACCTTCAAGGTGACAGCCAAGATTGTTAGACACTACACCATGATTTATCAATAAATGATAAAAATGGTCCGGTTAGCTCAAACAATGCCAGCGTTTCGCCCCAGTGTGCCGTTGGGCTCGTCAGTTGGTACAGACACACCTACCAATACGCGTGGCTAGCACATGCTGAGAAGGCCATGCAAGACACAAAATACAAGCAGTATTGACGTCACGAGCATGCCAATGTGCTACAGGAGTCAAACTCCCTTTCATAAAAACAAAAGCCTTACCTTGGCATTCCAAATAAGGTTTTGAATATTCCCAAAGGGAATATGATGTAGTTTCCATTTGAGCGGATGAATTATCAATAAATGATAAAAATGGTCCGTTTTTTTTTATCATTTATTGATAATTCATCCGCTCAAATGGAAACTACAAAACCTTACTACACCATGAGGAACAGCTTCCTATTGACTAAACACCAACAAATCATGAAAGTTTATGTTTCAGTTATTGTTGACATTACTTTCTTTAGGGACTTGGGACATGGTGGCCATCAGATCTGTGTTGTGTGTGCTTAGAATCTGTACAATAACATGTGCTATTGTGGTATCTGAATGTGTGTGCGCTATAATAGGTAAAACCAGTAACCGCTGGAAGGTAATTTTTCTGGGTGCTACACTATTTCCATTAAGGGGGAGGTAGGTGATAGGGTAAGAGACTGCTTGATGTTATAGAAAACTGTATTCAATTGCACGGTAAAACAGATGTACCTCATTCATCACAAATGTCGCATTTCAGAGAACATCACATTGTCATCGGATAAATGGATTATAAGTTAGTCTACATGACAACCTTCACGAGAACAAAACAACGTAAGAGGGAGAGAAAGAAAGGCGAGTGTCACAAGTACGTGCAAATTACATTGCAAGACATAGTATCGGCAGTTGACGGAGCATCACGGATATCTCCGTCCGTGCCTTGGCTCCCTTGTTGCAATCAGCGGGCAATGACCAGACGAGTTAACTGTTGGGATAGGACTTACTCTGCCATACCCTTCACTATTGAGATCTGTTCGGTGCTCGGGTTTGGCAACGACCAAATGAACGAGCGCTCCAGACAGTTGGCGCGTTCCACTTTCTCAGACAGTTCACAGTAACTTACTATAATATTTCCTGAATTATTAAAGAACAAAATTATGAATTCCTATACAATCATATAAAAGGAAATGAACAGTTTTTATTACTAAAAATATTATTACGGTATTAATTGTGTTTCATTAATTAATCTGGTCGTTGTGCAGCACTGCAACCTTATTAGCGGCCGCCACTGGATAAAACAGAAAATAATGGAATCCAGTTGCAATAAATCAGAAACCCCATTGACATCAAATTGGCAGGTGAGAAGGTGAAGGAAGTAGGGGACTTCTACTACTTGGAAAGCTAAAGCAGTGATGGACAAAGCAAAGAGGATGAAGAAAGTATGTTAGCACTGACAAAGAAACCTTTTGTACAGAAAAGAAATCTGTTAACATTGAATATAGATTTCGGTATTAGAAAGTCATTTTTGAAAGTCTTTGTCTCTATAGAAGTGAAACTTTGTTGTTGCAACAGAAAAAAGGAGAGTAGTAGCATTTGAAATGTGGTGTTATAGGAGAATGATGAAGATTAGACAGAGTGACAAGTGAGGAAGTTAGTATTAAGACATGTAGAGGAGTGGAGGTGAAGATGAGTGATAGGTTGGTAAGGCACGTACTAAGGAAAATGGCGAACTTAGCTGTGAAAGAACTGTAGGGGGTAGGCCAAGATTAGAACAAGTTAAACAGATAGCTTCAGAATTTGGGAGTGGTAACTATGTAGAGATAAAATGATGGTTGGTTCCTCAGTTAAGGGGCTGCGACAACGCGGTCATGTAGCCCCGTGTACTTTGGGTGTGTGTAGAATCTGTCTGATAACCGGTGTTAATTGTGATGACTGTATTAGTGTGTGTTATCTGTGATTCAAGTAGAAGGACTGCAGATGATTAATTTTTCAAGTAGTTTCTACTAAATGCTGCCACCCACGACACCTAGCTGCAGACTTGGCTACTAAATGCCATCGCAGTCAGCACCTGTCGGTGAACGTTGGAACTTATATAGCGTTATCAAACTAACCTACAAATTTTAGCTTCCACAGGTGTAGTAAGTGGAAGGTTCTTTAACATGCCATAAATCTATGACATGGGCCCGCCAGCTTTACTTCTCCTCCAAAAGAAGGCATACTGAGGGATTTTTAACGCTCTTAAAACATCCGACAACTTCAACCGGGTTTGAACCCGCGATCTTGGGCATAGAAGCTCAGCATGCTACCAACTACGCCACCGAAGCCGCTGAGATAAAATGATTAGCTCAGTACAGGGAGGCGTGGAGAACTGCATCAAACCAGTCTAAACACTGAAGACTCGAACAGCAACAGAATTTGGATGACCTTTAGGTAGGTATCATCCCAGCATTCACATGGAGTTGAAGAAGGAAACTGTAAAAGATTACTTCTCGGAGGGTTAAGACTGGGATTTTAATCAACCTTTCTTTTCAGTTGACTTCATCAAAATGACGGTCCTCCAACCTAACCTTCTTACTAAAATGTATGTCTTACACGGCACATTGAACCTGAATTACCTAGATGGGTAGTGCCATTATCTATGTGCGCCCCGATAAACAAGGCAAGCTAAGCCGGCGTTGACTGGCGCAGATCGCGGGCGCACGTACACGGTTCAGCCGGTGCTTGGCACTCACTTTTACACTTTTTCCAAACATGTTCAATAATGTGTACTTACAGTGCTCATAGGCGATGCTATAAAGTCCTCCCTCTCTTGTAACACACACCTGACATCTTCTGATGAAAGAATGTCTGTCAACTCTTTTATTATTTACGGAGCCTGTTTCCTTGAATCGTTTAGCGAGCCTCGTAATTGTACTGGCTTTAGGCACAGGTCTTCCTGGAAACTTGATTCGAAATGTTCGTCTCGTTTCAGAACAAGATCTTCTGCTTTTCATATACGAATTATGGATATACATACGTTCGCGCAATGTGAATTGGTGACTAGGCATGACCAACAATCACAGTAATCACAATACTCACTAAACGTGCAACACTAACGTCTAAGCTTTGCATATACACGTCGATATGAATGATAAAACACGTGTGAACTAACGATATGAGTCAGCGGAGCGCGTCAACCACCGGCTGAACCGCGTACGCGTGCCCGTGATCTGTTTATCGAGGCGCACCCTGTACTATGAGAGCTATATATCAAAAATTAGCCCACCAAGGCTGTCCATATTGGAATAACAGTTTCCCATCATAACTGCTCTTGACATCCTAGTGGTCTTCCCAAGCATCTTAGCGAGGCGTACCACACCAACTGTCACGCCCAATGGTACACTGACAGAACTAGTTATTTATTGAGCGTAAGGCTTTTAACGCCGGGAGTGTCCTAGGACATGTTTGTAGCCAGAGTTTGTAGCTTCTTCTATGTGGACACCCGTGGGGTGAGCTACAAGCACAGTCTCGTGTGGATGAGATGAAATGAATGAAGATGAAGTTCAATTTGAAGTAGTTCCAATTGTGGCTACACTGACACCTAGCTACGAACGTTCGAACTTGACTACAAATTTGACTACACGCCACCAATTGTAGTGGTAGATTCTTTAACATGCCATAAATCTATGACATGGACCCGCCGGTTTTACATTCCCTCTGAAGGAAGGCATACTGAAGGATTTTAACACTCATAAAAAATCCAACGACTTTGGCGGTTTTGAACCCATGATCTTGGGCATAGCAGTTCATCATGCTACAGACTACGCCGTGAAATACTGAATTGAGCTAACCAGATAAATTTTTCAAAATATTCAAAATTTGATGAAGTGTCATTACGCTCATTCAGAGAAAAAGTCGCTCTTGTTAGAAACCAAAACAAAGATCATGTCAATTCCCGACCAAATAAGTGCATAATCTTTTCTGACTTATACCCTTTTGCTTTGCCTTTACAAGAGTGAAATAATTTCATTTCGATAGAATACAGGCAGCCAAAATGAAATTCCTTAGGAGTATGGTACAGAAGGAAGATTGATCCCTCAGTTTAGGGCAGTGATTCTGAACCCGTAGAAGTCTGCGGACCACTCATCTTGAAATTGAATCATGTACGGACCACCCCTCATGACTCCCCTCTACCCCTCCCCCAATACACCTTATCAGAGAAATGTCACACATACAGTAGTGATGTAAATATTCTTCATTTCTTCCAGGTAAGGATGACCAGGAGCCTGTTGACTTTGAAACAGCCATTGCTGAAACAGGTTTGTAGACTTACTATAAATTACTCATTACTGGGCTATGAGTGGAATAAGTATGATATATCACAATTTCATTGTAACATTAGTCATACAGTAATATTATCTGAAAGTAATCATTTTTATGACAGTAAAACATCGCTTATCCGGACTAATTGGGACTGAAAGTGTTCCGGATAACGATTTTTCCGAATAATTGAACATGCGTTTATTTCATAGTACAACCATACCACAATAGCGCAGTTTCTAATGCAGTAAAAGCTTCTCCATGACTTGGTCCTTCTTCATCTTCCTCATCTAGGCTTTCATCCATTTCGTTATCCCCACTCACTTCTTGCACCAGAGAAGCAATTTCATCATCATCTAAGATTTGAAAACCTGAGTCACTGTCACTTTCCAGCCAAGCGTGTGCATCTTCTCTATCACAGTCAGGAAATCCAGGAACTTGGGGGAATAACTCATTTGTCACTGCATCCAAATCTTCATCAACAGTGTCTGTGGACTTAAAGATCTCTTCTTCTCCTACCAATTTATTCCATGCATTTCGAAGATTCTGTGATGTTGAAGTGTTCCACCCTTCAGCTATCATGTAACAGTAGTCCTTAAGTGAGAGCTTTTTTGAAAAAGATATCACACTCTCCTCATCTTCTGCCAACAGTAAACGATGTAAAACTTCCTCCTTGTACATCCGCTTAAGCATTTTTTTTCTTTTTCGCTCGTCCGGATAATTGACATTCCGGTTGTTTGACGTCCGGATAAACGACGTATTACTGTATTTATCTAGGTTCATATTGACTTACAGTATTAAATGTTTTAAAAATAGAATGACAGTATCAACAGATGGATCCGCCTTGTCAAGATGTTAAGATGTTTCCATTTGTGACTGTTTAGCCATTCAGGGTCCAGTCTAGGCTGCAAGCAAGTCCCCTATAGGCAATCCCCTACTTTGTGCCCTTATGAGCAGTTAGCACTGTGACCTCCTCACCTTGTGCAGTTAACACCTACCCTATTGGTCTCTACATAATACAGCTATTGAATACTAGAGTGAGAAAATGATAATAGCATCAATAAAATCATTGCCAGTACTATAGTTGTTGGTATCGATCAGAAAATGCAGCTGAGCGAGTGAAGTAGTGCTCAATGATCCGAAAAGGGAAAACGCTAAGAAGAAGAAGAAAAAGAGGTTGATATTCATGACATTTCTTTTGATCTAATTTTATTTTCATTTCCGTCTAGATACTCAACTCACTAGTCCAGAAATAGCCTGGCCCCACAGCCTTGCTGCTCAGAATTGGACACTTGTCAGAAAATCATAGCACTTTCTACCTCGGCACTTCTAGCACATGTATTCAAACACAACTGTATTTGAAATTCAAACCTACTCATTCACAAGACTCATTCACAAGAATAATCCTGAATACCTCGAAGGGTAAAACATTGTGAACTATTGAACTTATCCACATATCAATACATAAGCCAGTGGCAGCTGGCAGATAATTGTTCTGGGTGTTGCACTATTTTCATTAGTGGGGGGTGTAAGGTAAAAGACTGCTTAATATCAGAGAAAACTGTATTCAATTGCGCAGTAAAGCAGATGTACCTCATTCATCACGAATGCTGCAGTCCAGAGAGCATCACATTGTCATCGGAATGAATGGATTATAAGTTAGTCTACATGAAAAAGAACCGCGAATTTCACAAGTATGCGCAAATTACATTCCAAGACATCGGCAGTTGACAGAGCATCTCGGATATCTCCGTCCACGCCTCGGCTCCCTTGTTGCAATCAGCGGGCAACGACCAGCAGAGTTAACTGTTGGGATAGGACTTACTCTGCCATACCCTTCACTATTGACATCTGGTCGGTGCTTGGGTCTGGCAACGAGCAAACGGACGAGCGCTCCAGACAGTTGGCGCGACTCAGCTTTCTCACACAGTTCACAGTAACTTACTATAAGGTTTCCTGAATTATTAAAGAACAAAATTATGAATTCCTATACATATAAGAAGGACGACGAAAATTCTAGATGAGAATCAACCTCTGGAACAAGCGAGTTTCAGAACCGGCTTCAGCACAATAGACCACCTACAAACTGTGAACCAACTGATCGAAAAGTCTGAA
The DNA here is from genome assembly GCA_946902985.2 of Meconema thalassinum. Classification (NCBI taxonomy): domain Eukaryota; kingdom Metazoa; phylum Arthropoda; class Insecta; order Orthoptera; family Tettigoniidae; genus Meconema; species Meconema thalassinum. Next base: position 18,570,469 of record OX336392.1, read on the forward strand.
GAATTCCACCTACCCCTATACTTAGGCTTTGTTGATTTGTCGACTCAGTCGAACACTCAAGTACACTACAGGCATTGGCAGCACAAGGAATCGAGACCAAATACATCCGCTTATTGTAAAACATCTAAAGCCAAAGCTTTGCAAAGGTGAAAACAGAAACTGAAGGTCACCCATTCCGTCTGGAACGTGGAGTTCGACAAGGAGATCCAATTTCGCCCAAACTCCTCACGTGCGCGCTGGAGGACATATTCCGTAAGATTAAGTGGACAAACAAACTAGGAATAAGCATATCTGGCAATCGGCTAACAAACTTAAGATTCGCAGATGACGTAGTACTCTTCGCAAAGTCACCAGGAGAACTTCAGAAGATGCTACATCAACTCAACGCCCAAAGCAAAGCAGCAGGCCATTCAATGAATAACACAAAGACACAGGTGATGACAAACAGTGCAGAAACCCCAGTCTCTGTGGAAGGAAGAACACTACCATACGTAAAGGAATATATATATTTGGGGCAACTTATCTCATTCAAGGACAAGACCGGAAAAGAGATAAATAGAAGAATTGCCTTAGCAAGGAAAAAATTCTGGTCACTACAATTCATACTCATGGACAGGAAGCTGAGCAGAAGATTGAAGTTTGAGACTCTAAAATCATGCGTCTTCCCAACACTCTTATATGGAAGCCAAAAGTGGTCAGCTACGTGCATACAGATAAACACACTCCAAGTAAGTCAAAGAAAGATGATACGTAAGATACTTGGAGTAACAAGGTCAGACAGAATATCAAATGAGAAACTGGCACAAATGTCATCAACGACGGATATCGCAGAAAAAGCCATGAGACAAAAATGGAAATGGGGAGGCCACATCGAGAGGATGCGAGACGACAGGTGGACATACAAAGCTACAATGTGGGACACATGGATAGGTAAACGACAGAGAGGAAGACCGAGGCGAACGTGGTCCAACTTTTACAGAGCGCAGGCAGGCCCACAGTGGACGATAGAAGCAAGAAGTAGACCTGAGTGGAGGACCATGGAAGACAGACTATAGGGCAAGTGAAAGTAATTTAAGTCAAGTGCATTGCTAGGAAAACTGGGAGAGAAAGTCAAAGTGTAACAGTACAAAATAAGACAAAACAAGCCATACAATTACCATCCTAATGTGACTAGCTCACCACATTAGTGAAAACGAGCTACCCTTTTATAGGAGGCCTTTGCCCTTTAAGGGACATTCGAGGAAACAGAACAGCTTGTATTATTAAAGATATTATTACAGTATTTATTGTTTTTCTTGAATTAATCTGGTCGTTGTGCGACACTGCAACCTTATTACCGGCCCCCACTGGCTAACGTCATCATTCATTAACTTCTAAAAGAGGATAGTGTCAGGAAGGGCATCGAGGCATAAAACCAAATGCCACATAGAATTCATCGCATTTCATCACTGACCCTGATGACATAGGAATTATAGAGGGTAGACATATACACATCTATAGGAAGTTGGTAGTTTTACGTGAGTTGTGATCACGAACCACAGGACCTCCTTTTCTTTTGTGGGATTCGACCCACAGGATGTGGCATTTTCACTTCAAATATCTCACATGCGTTAACCAGGGATCAAACTCCATCCACCTTTGTGGAATGCAAGCAGCTCGACCACTGCGCCATCATGTCCCACATATGAGTTTTTTTTTTTTTTTTTTTAAAGTTCCGATGGACTGTATAAAAATAACATATTGACATACCAAACTGATTTTCTTTCTTTCTTTCTTTCTTTATCGTGAAGGCCTACTTAGGACCACGGGGTCCGTATCTACTCTTTGGTAAAGTTGTTGCTTTCTTCATCTTCCAATAGTCCCTCACTCCGGTAGTTTTCTTACTTGTATGAGACGTTGGGAACATCAGACGGTCACGAGTTTGTTCCAGTGGGATATCTAGTTGTTCCATATCTGACTTAACTGATGCAATCCATTTGCTCTTAGAAGCCTTGCCTCTTCCTGTTACTGCGAATATCCTGTTGGTGAGTCTTTCAGAATCCAGACGTGCTAAGTGTCCATAAAAGGCCAGGCGTCTTTTCCTTATAGACGTGATGATGTCCTCCTGGTGTTCATACAATTCAACATTATGACGGATTCTGTAATTGCCTCCTTCCTCTCTAATTGGACCTAATATCCTCCTCAGGATCTTCCTCTCTTTTAACTCCAGTTTTCTGAGTGGACCCTTTCTATCAAACTAATTTTACTACTAAATGTTTACTTGTTTTATTCTTATGTCTCAACATAATCGCCAAAACGATTGAAGCATTTTTTGTATCGTTACACCAGCTTTCCAATGCCCTCGGCAAAAAATTCTGCCGCCACTGAGGTGGGCACGTGTGGACAGTCTCCTTGAAAAAGGTGAAAATCATTCAGTGCTGGTTTGGACTAAACGGCAGATGGTACAAAACTTAACACTTGAATTCTTTGAAAAAGTCTATCGTATTTGCTCAGTGCAGTCATGAATGAGTATGATGAGTGCATGTGTGGACAAAAAGTGAAGAATTTATTATCAAAGACAGTCTCTAACTTCATAAGAATAGTCTTAAATATATTTTCTGAGCGCGTCAATGACGGCAGTGAGCTTAGTAGACTAGCAATAAAAGGAAACTTGAGACATTGGGACATTGAGGTACAGTACAGCATTTTATTATTATCTTGTCGGGAATCGACAGTACATAATATGTATCCTTTATTTGTGATATTTGTGTGTAGATTTAGCGGACGTTATGTTCTGTTGCATTTTCTGAAACATTTGGCGTCAAAATCTATGTGTTTACACAGTGTTAGCAATTACTATGTGCTTGCGCTAGGCCTCCCAGATGACAGGAGGGCGGTGTTGCCAAACCTTATGACACGGCTTGAGAATTGTAGACGGCGATGTCTGAACCAAATATATAAGACAAAATTGCTCTGGAAAACCCACAATGGCATCCAAGAACGGTTGCTGCGCCACAACAACAACCCTCTAAAGCCACAGCAAAATCTTAAAAAGTGCAGCTGCTGTTGCTGAGAGATACTAAAGGAATAAGCACCTGAAAAAATAATTATTAATACTAATCTCTACAAGGTTGCAAGATTTTGAAATGACATCACACCTACAAACTATCTATGAAGGTATGGCTGTGATATACTAAAGCAGTGGTGTCCATACAGCATGTATGCCTTGCAGTGATAGTGATATGTCTGTCTCTCTCGCTCACTTTCCCGTCTCACTCCCTCCCATACTGCCTTTGCTGTGTTGTAATTGATCAGTCGAACATCAAACGATATTCAGTATATTGTAAATATGAAAACAAATTGAAATAAAATGAAAACAATCTTAAATGAGTTCCATAATACCTTTACTGAGCACGTAATAGAATGTTAAAAGTTTTTCAGAAATCCTTAGGAAAATTCGTGCTTAGAGTTAATTATCGGAAGACAAAGTTAATGGTGGTTGATAAAAAGATACAACCAATTTTAGCTAATATAATGTTCTGTGCCACTACGCCAAAATATTTGAAAAGGTACTGGAGAGAAGAATTCGGACAGAAGTTGAAGATGGGCTGAGGGAAGAACAGTATGGATTCAGGCCAGGAAGGTCAACAGTTGACCTCATCTTTGCAGTAAGACAGCTACAAGAACACCATTATGAATATGGGAAAGATCTGGTGATGACCTTCTTGGATATTGAGAAAGCATATGATAGCATTAATAGAAACAAGGTATGGGAAGCAATGAGAGCAAAAGCAGTGAACAAGGAGGTAGTGGCAAGAGTGAAAGCAATGTATGAGGGAAGCAAAAGGTGGGAAGAGAGAGAACGGAATGGTTTCAACTGGAGAGTGGTCTGAAACAGGGAAGTGCCCTCTCACCCCTGTTATTTATAGTGGTGATGGATGAAATCATACGAAAAGTGGTAAATAGCATTGGGGAAAGGAAAATGAAGGCAATGTTGTTTGCTGATGACCTTCTGGTATGGGGAGAGGATGAGGAAGAAGTACAAGAGCAATTAGATGAGTGGGAGAAGGTAGTGTTATCATATGGGATGAAGTTCTCAGCACAAAAGACTGAAGTGGTCATCACAACGAGGAAGAAGAACAGACTGGATATGGGCATAACACTTGGAGGACAGCAGTTGCAGAAAGTAGAATGCTTCAAGTACTTGGGAAGCATAATTGAAGAAAAGGGAGGCAATAGGATGGAAATAAATGAGCGGGGAAGGTGCGCAGATGGATTTTTCAAGACTGTTAGGGGGATGATATGGAATAAAGATGTACCACAAAAATGTAAAGGAATCATCTACAAGACCTACTTTGTGCCAATTTTGACATATGGTTCAGAAACATGGGTGATGAAGGAAAGGGACAAGAATATAATACGAGCAGTGGAGATGAAGTTCCAGAGGAGTAGGGTAGGAGTGACAAGAATGGACAGAGTAAGGAATGAGAGAGTCAGGGAGATGGTAAGAGAGGAACCATTGCAAAATAGAATAGAGCGATCTAGGCTACAATGGTATGGACATGTGAGGAGGATGCAAGAGGAGAGGATACCAAAGAAGATGTTTGGAATGGAAATGACGGGATGGAGGCCAAGGGGAAGACCAAGGGACAGATGGACAAAAGGAGTTAAGAAGAGTGTGGAGGAAAGAGGAGTGTGCTGGGACACAGTAAATGACGAGAGATGGTGGATGGACAGGAAACGATGGAGAGGCTTATGTTCCAAGCAGACCCGACCAGCGGTTGGAAACTGCTCAAGATGATGATGATGATAATGTTAAATAATAGTGCCATTGAACAAGTAACGGAATTTTGCTTTTTGGGAAGTGTGATTAATTATAACAACAGATGCATCTCAGAAATTAAGAAAAGAATAGTGTTGGCGAAGAAAGCCTGCTTGTACCGCTAATTGACCGATACTTGTTATCTCTAGGAGTTGAGATCCTTCTTTATCCACTGACAACAGTGCACGGTCAGTAGAGAAAATAAAGTTGACCGCGATAGAGCGAGAGGAAGAGAGAACTTAAAGAGCTGGGTAGTTAACTGAGCTCCCAGCTATCAGGAATAGTTGTTGCTGTTGTTGATTAATTTAGGGGCTTCGCGATATACTTATAGAAGCTGCAGTAAATGCACAAAAGAAAAAACAAAAGGATTAAAGTTTAATGGAGTACAGGTTCATACCATTCGCTTTGCAGGTGATATTGCACTTTTAGCAAACTCCGCATGTGAAATGAATAAAATGTTAAAAGTTTTCAGAAATCCATAGGAAAATTCGGACAAAAAATTGCCGGAAGACAAAATTGATAAAAATAATCAACCAATTTTAGCTAATATAATGATAATTATAGTGCGAATATGTTGGCTGTACTAATGAGTGTAATTGGGGGTAATATTTCGATAGGAGACAGCCGTGGTCTTAAGTTAACTACTATCCCAGTATTTAATTTCATTGAACCAGTAATGGAATTTTGATATTTTGCTATGACAACAGATGCATCTCTGAAATTAAGAAAAGAATAGTGTTGGCGAAGAAAGCCTTTGAAAATAAGAAGAATTTGCTGCTCAATGAGCACCTCAACTTGAAGATAAGGAAGTCATTGGAGTGTGTTGACCTCTGGTTGTGAAACATGGACACTGGGGAAAAGAGAAGAAACAAAACTTGAGGCAGCTGAAATGTGGTTTTGGAGACGAATGACCCAAACAAGCTGGAAGGAAAGAAAGACAAATGAGCTTGTTCTGAACCAAATTCAGGAGAATCGATGCCTGTTGAACACCTTCAAGACAAGGAAAGCAAACTTCATGGGACACATACTCAGACATGACACTCTCCTCCAGGTAACCTTTGAAGGAAAAATTTTTGGGAAAGAAACCAAGGGGACGACCAAGACAATCGTATCTCAAGAACATTGTCAAGGAGATGGAATGTGATTCGTATGCGGACATGAAGAGAACTGCTGAAGATGGTAAGAAATGGCTGCAACGACAAGGCTTTTAGCCTTTAGAAACTGCTGCTGATGACATAATAACAATGTATTGACATGTGGAGAAACACGCGAAACACAATGTAGATGTGTCAGACAACCGACGGATTGGACAAACAGTTTGTTTGTTAACATGACATTCGGTGTGCTAGCGATTCCAACTTGACTCGGTCAGATGCAGCGAAGAACTGTCGCAGTGCCGGCATGAGAAGTAGGAGCCACCCTGCCGGCGTGCGATGCAGCATAGCTAGTTGTACTAAAGCAATAATCCCAAACTAGAATTGTAAACAAATCACCAATTTATGAAGAAAAATTAATTTGGAATATTTTTTTACCATGCAAATGGTCAAACAGAAGCAGATTAATAAGGTTACTAATGCATAGGTCAACTCATCCCCAGCGGTCACCAAATATAGCGGCACACGATTGATCCTCAGCCTTATACAAGTGTTCTTCGCCCTGTAGGGGGGCCATTTATGAGGCTAGGACTTTAAGCGGAAGTTGTCTCTTAAGTTTCTCTCTCCAGGTCAATAATTATACAGCCACAGTACCTTTAAATCACGAGGGACATCTGTTGTTGAGAGTAAGGAAGTTGACATCGAACCCTCATAACTAATTTGGTGTGACTGAATGATAGGCTAATGGGGATGCAAGAATGCCATGTGGGTACGCGTTGACCGTCACGACTATACCTTTGGTGGTTTGCTAGTGGTTCCACATCGAGGTTGTTGAATGAAACAGAGGACAGTTCTTGTCAGAGCAACTTGAAGATACGTCTCTATATCACATCTTTCAACACCATATTAGTAGAGAAACACTGCTTATTTGTACTCACAGTTCTAACTTTTCACCATCATTTCAGCACAGAACTCGAAGACTATTTCTGCATATTTCTTTACAATACACACCCAAGTACACAGGACTGATAACTAGGTCACCTCAAATAAACTAACTCTTCTTCTTTTGCTTTAGCATTTGTCCCGCCTCGTGGCAGGGTCTGCTATGTGAATCCACTGTCTCCACTTTACTCGGTCATGGGCCATGTCCAGATGTAGGTTGACGCTTTTCAGATCCCTGTGCAGTGTATCGGCCCAACGTTGTCTCGGTCGCCCCTTTGGTCTTTTCCCGACGACCTCTAGTGTGTAGCCCTGTTTTGCAATGGTGTCCGCTCCTGACCGTAGCACATGCCCAAACCATCGCAGACGACCCTCACACATTTTGTTGTTGATTGCCGCGACACCAAATCGTTCCTTTATTCTTTCATTGGGGATGTGATCCAACCTGGTAATGCCAGCTGTCCATCTAAGCATCTTGGTCTCCATGGACCTTAGCCGACGTTCTGCTTCCTTGGTGATCGGCCAACATTCAGCACTATAAAGCACCACGGGACGATTGACAGTGCCGTAAATTTTCGATTTTAGGTGGTCTTTCATCTGGCGATCACACATGGCACATGTCGTTGTTCGCCACTTCATCCACGCACCATTAATTCATACGTTGACCACCTCGGTGAGACGACCTTCAGCAGTTATCGTAGAGCCAAGATACTTAAATTTTTTTCGTTCGAGGCAGATCATCGCCGTCAACTTGGATTGTTCCGATTTCTCTTGCATCTGATGTCTTATATTCCATTTTAGCTTTGTTAAGCCGCAGGCCATATTGACTTAACCAATCACTCCCTTCCTGGACTTGATGTTGGAGATCCAGCTTGTTTGGAACAAATAAACTAACAACCGCAATAATATCAAATGAACAGTCATTAGACTGATGGAAGCATCGTGAAAGGACACATTGTCAGACAGAGAGAGAAATGAAAGGGAAAAACAAACACATGAAAATGGAGGTCCAGAAAAGAGATGGTTAGATACCCTACGTGAGGATATGTGCATCGTAGGTCTCTGCCCTATACATGCAGAAAATCACAATAAATTGAGGGCGAGGAGCAGAGTGGTGGATGCCAAAATGCAATGGGAACAACGCCAGGAAGAAGAAGATGAAACACAAAAAGAAAACAATGACAATCACGATACCTGGACACATCTTTCATGCCATCAATCCAGTCTGTTGCCATTCCTTGAATGTGCAGCATTTGGCACAGGCTAGAGATTGGTTGGTTCCTCAGTTTAGGGGCTGCGACAAGGCGGTCATGTAGCCCCGTGTACTTTGGGTGTGTGTAGAATCTGTCTGACAACCGGTGTTAATTGTGATGGCTGTGTTAGTGTGTGTTATCTGTGATTCAAGTAGAAGGACTGCAGACGATTAATTTTTTCAAGTAGTTCGTAATTTTACTACCAAATACTACCGTCCACGACACCTAGCTGCAGACGTGGCTACTGAATGCCATCGCAGTCAGCATCTGGCGGCGAACGTTGGAACTAATATAGCGTTATCAAACTAACCTACAAATTTTAGCTTCCACAAGTGTAGTTAGTGGAAGGTTCTTTTACATGCCATAAATCTATGACATGGGACCACCGGCTTCACGTCCCCTCCGAAAGAAGGCATACTGAGGGATTTTTTTAAAAAATCGACGACTTTGGCTGGGTTTGAACCCGCGATCTTGGACATGGAAGCTCAACTACACCACCGATGCCGCCTAGTCTTAGTCTCATTTTAATCACCAAATGCTCTATGTTTTCAGGATATGGGCTATACAACTACCTGCTGTTGATGTCGGCCCTGTTCTCAGCTCTCAGTCACCAGGCTAACATCCAAATGGTTTCCTATCTCCTCCCTTCCGCTGAGTGTGATCTCGGACTAACACCATTTAATAAAGGTGTTCTCAATGCAGCAACTTTTATAGGTCAGTACGTTAGCAAGACATTTCTAATAAAATGTGGAAGAGACTTGTGGTTTAAAATGGGATGAGCTACTATTTAAGAGAAAAAAAATCTGCTACAGTTGCAGAGATCTTTCAAACAAACGCATTTGTCACCATTGCAACAAGATATTTTCCTGGTTCCCAGCAATGCCTCAGTTATGGGGAACATGACCTATTAGCAACCATAGCTAATCATTTTCTTGGTTTTCATAAATGCTTCGAATATGTGAAACATAGCAACAACTTACAGCTTTGAGGAACAATATACGTACCGTACAACTTAGATAAATTGCACAACATTGTGAACTAGAATTATGGATGACCTCCCCATTGGTTCCCAATTCCAAAATACCCTGCATAACCTTCTCTACCATCTAAATAATTTTGAATAGAAAGGCTGGAGACATTCCATATTTTCAGAAATGTTGACTTCAGAGTCATTAACATAGGCTGCCAAAGGATTTTCTGAATTGTTATACTTCAAACCATAGCATCCGTTTTTAATATTGTTACGTGCCACCCGCTAGTGGCACTTTTGTTAACTGGATTACGGTGGGTTGAACCACAACACAGATTGTTCCTTTAAAGAAATAATTAACTTTATTGCGGCCAGAAAGATACACCACTCAACAGCAAATACAAGCAATTAGAACCTTACTCCAGTTTCCTCAAGTCTCTTCCGTAAGGAGCGCTCTTGCCCCTTTCACTTGTCAACAAACCACAGAAGTTAATCCGTCCTAATGAGTCTGGTGCCCTTGACAGAAACTACCTGCACCTCTCCCTTATGTACACAAACTACAGTTACTTACGATAACCTCCTACTCTCTGCTTCTTTGCCACGAGCTTGGAAACAATGTCACTGGATTTCGTAACTCACACGGCACTCCGCCACAATACCTCCGTGTCCGTCGCTCCGTGAAATCACACTCGCTCAAAACACAGGCAGTCCCCTGTATGCTTCTCACTCCCTCGCTGTCAAGAGAATCGGCTTCACTAGGGGTTTCGCAAGTCACCACACTTCTGTCGCTCAGGATAAACGCTCGCACTAGCTCGTAAAAACACACACTCACTGCTTGACAGGTCGCTCTTATATAGCAGGCTGGTGACTCACTAAATGCTTCTAGACCCATCCAGGGTTCACGGCTTCTCGAGGTTTCCATCGCTGGCTGGGTCACGAATATTCTGGACCATCCCTTTGTCCTAGTAGTCCTGTTGCATAAGGCGCACGCAATACACTGAGGCAGAGCACAGCCCAGTCCTGGGGCAGTTGTGACTCATGCGGCGAGCGATGAAACAAACTCACAGCCGTAACAATATTTTATAACTCTCAAGAATTTAAGTGACCACAGGTTGGATACAATAGGAAAAGGAAAGAACTTTTGGTGATTACGATGTAAAGCAACTACTTCAAGAAGATACAGTGAACTTATTATGCAACTTTTTATATACTTTTTAGTGAATCAGGACAAGTGATCCATGTCTTTTGTGTGTTTTTTAATTCTGTGTTTTTTGAGTGTACCGGCATATGGTTTTTAACAATTTCAATGGGTTGAGTGGTCTCCGCCCAATCAATACAAGTTTATTATTGGCATCTATTAATTTATTGCCATTAAGGACATGTTTCGGGCCTCATGGGCCCTTCTTCAGCCGCAAAAATTAATAACATATTCACATCCATCATAATACACAACACACTTGCACTTTAAGAAAAACATTAAAATAGACACTCAATTAATTATAAAATATCAACTTATCATGCTGCAAAACTACAAGTAACATTCAAATTTAATTCCAAAATGCCATCCCATCCACATATAACAGGATTAAAAAAGATTAAAGCACAGCTAAAAGAGATAGGTCTGGTCTTGTTGGCCTTATCTATATTGTGATCTGGCAGGTGCCCCATTCAACAGGCCGTTGAAAAATTTGGTTAAAATGTTTAAAAATATATATTGGAGGTGATTATAATGCGGCCAGAGGGCTATGCTAGCTCTCCATTTGTGTTATGAGTTCCTGTTTTAAAGCCAATCTTCGTGACCTTGGTCCGGGAAATTGTCTTGAACCAAAGTTGGGCCGTTGTTATTTTTCATTGCCGGATTGGGTGGAGACTTAACATTTTGAAGAAACCGTCATACGGAGCTTGTAATGGGGTGAACCAGCCAGAGTTCAAGCCTGCTTCTCAACTATAAAGAAATAATGAAGAGTTTTAGAAAAATGAATACGTCGAAAAACTAGGATTAAAACGAAAAATGTAGCAATAACTTACTAAGCTCGAATTGAAGGAATTACACGACTGTCAGCTTTCACCTGGAGGCTGTAACGGGACGAATAAAGGAAACGTTAAAGTCGCCTACAAACGTGAAACTATGAAAGGAAGACTCATGTGCCGGAATGCTTACCTTTACTTGGAAGTTCGAGGTGCACGTTGTGTGCCGTCTGACGGCATGTTACTGTGTGAGGCGAGACGGTCCGACCTTGTGCCAGGTCAGGAACTGGGAGGAGGGGAGGGGGAGGGAGGAGATGTGTGTGGGGGTAAGGAATGACTTGATACAGAACGGAGTTTATCTTGGGTTGAGGCCTAATTGGCGGGCTATGTGTGCCGGTGCGGGGCGGGGGGGAGGGGAGTGTCTTAACTTGGGGAGAAGAGATAAACAAGCTGACGAACTAATCTAAGCCTCAACAATAATGTTTGTGTTTTGACTGCTATATTTGTTGTGGCAACGGGAAAAATTTATGAATATTTTCAAAAAGTATGTTAGTATCAAAATTGATCTCGTTTAAATTGTATTGACTAGGCGCTACACACTGTGCCTTCTTCGTCCCCAGCTCCTTGTCACAGAAGGCGCAGGTCGGCATGTTTCTTGCTCACTTCAGTAAATAACGATTACACGGATAAACGATGGTACACTGATTAAGCAACGCACACTCAGTTTGTCGAAGTTTTTTCTTTGCTGTAGTTGCAAAATACTCAGATTAGTACACAAAATAATACACAAAGTTCGGGAGCTGAAAAACACGCCACTCTTACTCAGCCGCCGTATACTTTCACAATGTAATATTTAAAAGATAAACAGTATTAGTGTTATAGATGTTAAGATGATGCTCCTTCCAAAGCTAATTCATTTCAACCTTGGTAACAATGAGCAGTGAAAGGATTTATATGTACTTCTACTACTACTACTAATAATAATATCGTATGACATTGGGTGCTGGGTGCAAGCTTTGTTATTTGACACCCAGAGGGCAGCTTGCATGTCAAATTTTGTTGTTCCTTGGAGTGCTATGAAAGTCAAGGAGGTTAGATATCTATATGTGTGTCGTGATTTTTGTTGCCTTTAAAAAATCACTTACCATGGCCAGGAGCGAACGTGCAAGCTTGGGGTTGGTAGACTGACAGCTTGGATTTTGCTGACGATTTGTGTCTCCTGTCTGAGGCACATGGTGAAATGTAAGGAAAGATTGAAGACCTGGTTGTAGAAAGGAAAAAGGTGGGGCTAACGATAAACTCAAAAAGGACCTGGACCCTAAGAACTAACACCAACAAAATTGACCCTTTTGTCTTCGAGGATGAACCTATAGAGGATGTCGATAGCTTTACTTACCGGGGCAGTGTGGTGATCGAAGATGGAGGAGCGGAAAATGATGTCTCCTAATGTATCCCAAAGCAAACGGCACCTTTATGCGGCTCTATCTAGTATGGAAGAACAGCAAAATATCCATGAAGACCAAACTTCGTATCTTCCAAAGTAATGTCAGGTCCCTTCTGATATATGGCTCTGAGACTTGGAAGGTAACTAAAGAAATCACCTCCAGGCTGCAGACCTTTGTTAACTGCTGCTTAAGGAAGATCCTAAACATCTACTGGCCGGAATTAATCTCCAACCAAGAACTTTGGAGAAGGACGGGTGAAACTGAGATGGCCATACAAATAAAGCGCTGGAAATGGAAATGGATAGGACATACCCGGAGGAAAGGAAATGAAGCCATTGAGAGAGAGGAACTGGAGGGAGACCCAAACAAACTTGGAGGCTATAGAGGAGAGTGCCGGCCTCTCACCCGGAGGTCCCGGGTTCGATTCCCGGCTCCGTCAGGGATTTTAGAAACTGACGTGAGGGTTGGAACGGGGTGCACTCAGCCTCGTGAGGACAATTGAGTAGCTGTCTGACAGTGAGACAGCGCCCCAATCACGAAAACCAAGATTAACGGCCGAGAGGACCCGATGCACTGACCATGCGTCACCCCAATATCTGCAGGCCTAATGGCTGGGCAGCGGTCGCTTGGTAGGCTTAGGCCCTTCATGGGCTGTAGTGCCACAGGGTTATAGAGGAGGGTAAGACCTGGAGCAAGGTGAAGAGGTTGCATGTTGCTTCATTGATGCCCTATGTTCCACGAGGGACAACAGGAACTAAGTCAAAGTAAGTCAAAAAATGATTTTGCCTTCTATTTTCTCTTCTTTCTCAGTGGATCAGAACTGTACCTATTCAACCTAACAAAAGCATTTACATCACATCTCGCTAGACAGTAGACTATTAGTCATTTTAGAAATGTACATCTTGTATGACAATGAAGAAACACAAACTGTTAAAATTATGTTAAGAAGGTCATTAAACTTTCTGATGTCTTGGAAGTCAACAAAAGTTGAAATTTTTGGTTCAATATGTTCTGTCCTCTTTGTGTAGTTTCAATTCAGTTAATATAAAGAAAAATAATGAAATTAAATTTTTTTCAGGTGGGATCAGTGGTGGCTTGATGTGGGGCTTCCTATCGGATTCATACGGGCGAAGAAATTTGCTAGTCTTGGGTTACTTGATTGATGGCATCCTCACCCTTATGGCCAGCTTATCGCAAACATTCTGGTTTCTGCTGATGGTCAAGATCTTCAATGGCTTCATGTAAGCCATGCGCTATGTCTTTATACTCAAAAAATAATAATATCGGCACTCAAAGAGAAATTATATTATTCTAGCGGACCCGTGCGAGAAATCTCGCATGTTCATCAACCACACTTTCCCCAATAGGTTTATAATGAGAGACTTCGCAAATCGAACACTTCTTACAAAAATCGATATTTATGAAATTTGAATGCAATTTGTCACTGCTAATGTCCTTCGTGTGCTGAGTGTGCTGAGTAGGCTGTAACACTCACCGGTTATTCGATATTTATGAAATTATACGATTTGAGCACTCATTCCTTTGATTTACTGTTTCTGAAATCCATGCAAAATGATAAAGGAAAGACCTCAGAATGTTAAAATGACATAAAATGGGTGTCACAGCAGCCAAAATGTAAAGTGGACATCAATTATGGAGCGTATTTTCCTACAGCAACAGTATTTGCAAATCAGACACTTCGTACAGTTTTTCAAAAGTATTTTTTTTTTAAAGAAATTAGGCTATAGATATTTATGAAATTAGAGTGCAATGTGTCATTGGTAATGTATATTCTCTTTCATTTGAATGCTCATTTTTCACGATCGGTCGCTTGTGAGCGCCGCAGGAGGGATGCATACTACTGAAATAATGTATATGATGTTGATATTTGTGCATGGGAACAAATTCACTAACTCACTTTGTAAGCTTTTTATGTTGCTTCATTAAGAGGCTTGGATATCATGGTCATCAGCCCTGTGTAATAATTATAGTAGACGATTAGTCATTGTTGAACTGCACATATTATATGACAATATGAAACAGAAACTGTAGGGCAAGGATTAAAATTATGGTGAGTGGTTTTAGAAGTCAAAATCTGTCTGATAACCTGTGTTATTGTGGTGTGTATAGTAGAGTGTGCATTTTGTAATTTCGACTAGGATTGGAAAGGAGGCAGCCATTGCTTTAAGTTAAGAATCATCCTGGCATTTAGTCTGAAGTATAAGTTGGAAATACTTGTAGGATGGCTGAGGTGGGAATCAAACCCAGCCCTTCTCAAATGAACCCAACTCCAATCTTGAGACCAGAATTAAATTTCTTGGCAGAACCAGTAACTGAAGCCAGACCTCAGGCGTGAAAGGCAAGAATGTTAGATACTGATGGGAATACTAGTTGCCATTTCTGGTCCGTATTGACGTATATGAATAGTTTATTCAGTTGAAACTTCCCGTCAGATCAATACAAAAATATTTGCGCTATTATTGCGCTATTTGGTACATGTTTCGAACCTTGTATACCGGTCCTTCATCAGCCCTTCACAACAACAAATGGCCACACATCAAATCAACACTGAACAATCCAAAAATGCATGCACACTAATAATACATATTAAAACCATTGCATTAAAATTCTGTACGAATTTTTAACATGTGTTTTTAATATGTTTCGTACAGAATTTTAATGCAATGGTTTTAATATGTATTATTAGTGTGCATGCATTTTTGGATTGTTCAGTGTTGATTTGATGTGTGGCCATTTGTTGTTGTAAAGGGCTGATGAAGGACCGGTATACAAGGTTCGAAACATGTACCAAATAGCGCAATAATAGCGCAAATATTTTTGTATTGATCTGACGGGAAGTTTCAACTGAATAATGTTAGATACAACAACATGAGGTAGTAAGCAGTGGTGGTTCAGGAGTGAATCGGATGGTGACGCGCCTATATATGCGAAAGTATTTAAAGAGAATAATGTATACACTTCCACGAACACATCGTCCATACTCTTTACTTTTAGGTATTTCACTAATGTTCCAATACTCATATTTTTGCACGTGCCGCGACCACAGTAACTGTTATAGTACAAGATTGCTTGGAATGAGAGCAATGTTGGTGAGCAATGACTGGTGAGAGATGACTCGCTTGCTGGCTGAATTTGCATCATGGAACTCCCGTTGCCATGGTTACCGCTGACTTGCGTTCCCCCTCTGGTCTTACTCAATTACCAAGGCAGCGACGCTCTTGCCACCACATTCGTGTTGCATCAGACTAGTTGAGCAACGCGGCAGCAGATTCGCCACTGCGCCACCGTGCCGTGTCGTTTCAAGGTTGACATTCATGCCTTAATTGGTGACGTCGAATGCAGTAAAAATCATGTTTAAAAATCCTAATAAATGTCAAAATATTTATCTTTAAATCATTACTTACAGTATATTGTAATAAAGCAGGTGACGCGGCGATTTAAAAGCTTCAATGGAGAACGGCCACTGGTAGTAAGCTATTTAGGGACAAAGTGACTGTTGGCTAACACAATGTGATGGATTTTATTGTCCGTCTACTCAGTTGTGACCTCATTTGAGTATTCTGTACCTTATTCGATCACAATGGAGTTCACTGAACTTCTTGTGAACCAATCCATGTTCCCTTACACATGTTATTTTGTATTTTTTCATCAGTTTCTTTTAGTGTTTTCTTCCACTCAAAAAGCACACTCGCCTTATCTGGTGTACAACACTGTGAACAACGTTCTAACAAAGACTCGTCAAGTATCCCTGAAAAAGATCGCCAATGTCAAAGATACAAAATTTGCATTTGAATGCCATGTCATGACATGTACTGTATTATCCAAATTCAACATAACTAAAGAATGGCAGGGAAGACAGGATTCGATCAACATTACCATGCATTGGATCATCGCTGCCACCTGGATTTGAGTTTCCTCGGAAAACATGGTCAACTCTCAAAAGGATTCGTACAGGTCATGGCAACTGTGCAGACTTCCATTATAAATGGAAAATAATTTCTTCACCTAACTGTGATTGTGGTGCCCCTAAGCAGACAATCCGGCATATCATCACCAAGTGGCAACGTCACTGATTTCACTCATGGATCACCATGCTCGTATCTGCGCCAGTCAAAGGCGGTTTAGCTTGCCGTGTTTTTAGGGGTCGCAAATAGATAATGACACTGTACAAAATATTCAGATAAATACTGTATGTAAATTCTGATTGTATTGCAAGCAGCCATACTATTGTGCAAAATAATCTTTTAAACCATAATTATGATTCTTAAAAATAAATGCAGCAATTTGTTTCAGTGTTTGTGGACCCATGGCAATGCAGAAAACATTTCTGGCTGAATTCCATGGATTCCACCATCGATCTCGGGTCATGATGTGGACTGGCTTCTCAGTGTCCGGAGCAAGTATATTGATACCAAGTAGGTGGGAGTTGGCAAATCCTTTTTATTCTTCTTATAATCATCATTTCTAAACATAATGAATCCAATGGAAAGTTGAACATTATTGATTTTCTGTTGGTCAACATGTTAATGCTCCCAATTGGGAGGGGAGTAATACTTATCTACTCACACCTGCTAGCCTGGAAAAATTACATGGATTAATCTCTACATAGTAGTCTATAAAACAAAGTCCACGATTCTTGGATGTAACGGGTAATCTCGCCGGGACCATGTGATGGGCGGAGAGCTTCGACTCACCAGCAGATGACTTGCATTTATCGATTAAGCAGAAGCAGGTCGGGAAGCACCGTATGCTGTCATTGCATTGATTACATACGCAGCTGGCAATATATCTTAGTGAGAGAGTTAAGACTTGTGGTAAAGTACTGTAGGTTACGTTGTATCCCATGAAAATTGTTAGCTAAAGAACAAAACATCAAATTTTCCTAGTGGAAACTTATCTTCTCAAGAAGAAGTCCTACAGTAAATGTGTTTGTACATTTCAGCGCCGTGCAATGTTTATAAGTCCCTTGGAACAAATTGGCCCGTCAGTGAGGAGCTGAAGCTGGCCACCGGGCCTACCTCAAGTTCAATGACAGCTTGCAATGCAGAAGAGGGTTGGGAAGGAGCGAGAGGGGGCGAAGGAAGAAAGGCTGCTTCTTGTGACAGATTTATAACAGAGAGGTACTGTCAGCCAGTTGTTCCCAACGTGCTACTGATTTACCAGTCACATAAAAGAAGTGAGGACTACCACAAAAACATGAACAGTGAATATTACATTCGTTGGTTAAAAGAGAAGTTGATCCCTAATTTGGAATGCAACTTCTTATTGACAACGCATCATACCACAACACGGAGAAAGAATGGTTGATTATTAATAGTACAGTGCTGAACTATATAGTCATAATATTTTCGTTACTATATTATTCCATCACACTATTAGTGCCAACTCTAATACAGTTTGTAACAAGTGAAATAAAATATTTGTTGTAATCATGCGAGCGAGCGACAGTTGCTGCGGGAACAGAGTGTAGTTCTGACGACTGACGGGTGACACAGGCTGAGAAAAGCAGACTCTCTCTTCAGCTTCCTAATTGATTTTTAGAAGGGTCAGTTAGTTCTGAGGCAGTTATACTTGTGGGGGAACCTCAAACAAAAGGTATACAGAAACAATACGCGTACTCTGTAGGCTCTCGAGAACGAAATAACTGCTCTGATACCAAATATCTGTGAGGATGAATTACAGCGAGTGTACCAAAACTTCCTACATTAATGCAATGTGTGTTTAAAAAATGAAGGACAGAATTTCCAGCAACTACTCTGGAATTCATGTAAGTAATGATGATTATAAAATGTGTTGAACTATACCTTATCCCATACTACCAACCCGGCCCGGCTTTGCCCGGGAACAGTTGTGAATGCATTACGTGATAAGCGCTTCTTTACGATGTCAATGAACTATGATCTATATCCGTTTTACGTCTCGGCATGATGGGTTAAAATCACTGACTGGACTATTAATTATATTATCATGGAGATGCATGTGCAACAAATTATTGTCAGACGTAATTTAAGAATGGCGAGGTGCATGAAACACAAATCCCCATTCCGTCCAATCTAAAAACACTTGTAGTGGGCGATATATTGAATATAAAGATGTGCTCTCGCATATGTTTTGGTAGAACTTTTCATGCTGAACAATTCTTATACTCGTATATTGATATTTTTAACGGTTTGCCCAGAGTAAGCTTAAAAAGTACACAAACACCAGGATTTTTTTTCGACTTTTTCTCTGAAATCGTTAGAGATTGACTTCCTTTGGTCATAAATAAATTATTTTCTACAGAAACCTTCCTCGAGGTATCCTTTACAGAATGGTGAAAACCGCATCAAAATCCTTGCAGTGGTTCTCGAGATTACCCGTGACATCCAAGAATCGGGGACTGTTTTATACTAAGTAGAGATTATACTTGAATATAACAAGTTGCAAAGTTTCCGCTTAATCAAAACACATTTAATTTTAAGTTAGCGTCTCATGGGTACATGTTTCGGAATTTATGTCAATTCCTTCTTCAGCCCTTTACATTAATATTAGGGAACATCATTACACAGACCAAATTGACCTCCAAATTGACCTTGTCAATGTCGAAACATATAATACACTGATATTAAAACACTATAAAAACTATTAAAAAATTAAAACATGACAAACTTATGAACAATTAAAACATTACTGCTGTTTACAGCCACTTAAATATGTAATCGCTATTATGAACATTCTTGTTTAGTGTGCGATGGTTAAAATGCACAGTCATAAATCACTTGTGTGTCAAGAAAATCAATGAGCATTTTGTTAGTGTCCATGACCCAATAGCTTGCAATATTGGTGGGTAAAATGATGACGAAGTGGAAACTTTGATTCCAGCACTCTGTTTGAAAGTGCGCTGGCATGTGGCTATAGATGTGAAATCAGGGACAACTCGTTCAACTAATTGACTTGAAATTTGCATTGACCCATTAAGTGGATGTGCTATCTTGTACTAACAGCTCCACGGATGTGAGAACGATTTGAAATGCAATGCACCTATGCCATGATATGGTGCTGGGTGATCGGCTCATACACCGACGTGAATGCTAGTGCAATGCGATATAGGTAAGTCAAATGCCTGCTGCTTGTGGTCCGGTGTGTATACAACTGATGTGTATACAAATTAAATGTGTGTTGATTAGGCGGAAACTTTGCAACTTGTTATATTCAATTCTAAACGTCAACACGGAACCTGCAATGGATTCTTCTTCGAATAGAGATTATACGCCAATCAGTATAATTTAATATAATCCCCCTTCCGTCCAATCTTAAATTGACTGTGAATTTTGCAGAACGAAAAGTTCACAGGCGAAATGTGAGTTGCACTTCCAGGGAATGGCGAAGTGTAACTCAAATCCCCCTTCCGTCCAATCTTAGCATTACTGTGTTTCACAGGCGAAATGAAGAAAGCCCGAGTTGCACTTCCAGGGAAACTCCAAACACAACCACCCTTCTCAGAAGTCTTAACTCAACACGACTCGACGGTTTGCTGCTGGCTGTATCTGGGGGCAATAAGCTCGTCCGCTAGCTAAGCTGTAACAGGGATGTTATACTCGCCCTTAGCTAGCTCGTACTCTGTCGCCTCAGTAGTTGAATGGATATGGTTGAAAGAAATTAAAACGTAAAAACACTTATAGTGAGCGATGTATTGAAAATAGACATATGCTCTCGCGGGCTTTCATGTAGAACTTTTCATGCAGAACAATTCTTACACACATAGTATTTAGATATTTTTAACGGTTTGCCCAGCGTAAGCTTACAAAGCGCTCGGACGCCAGTTTTTTTTAAACTTTTCCACTGAAATCGTTACTGCTCGGCTTCCTTTGATCATAAATAAATTATTTTCTACAGAAATCAACCTCGGGATATCCTTTACAGAATGGTGAAAACCGCATCAAAATCCATCCAGTGGTCCTCGAGCTTACCCGTAACATCCAAGAATCGGGGACTTTGTTTTATACTAAGTAGAGATTTATAAATTGAGAGCCTATGACAACACACCAGAGCTACGAGCACACTACCTTTGATTGAAATATTACAGACACCATATCAATTGTAAACTTCACGTGTACAATGGCCCCGGCATGTTGTCATTGGCTCTCAACTTATATGGGATGAGGTATAGTTGCTGATGGCACCAGTGCCTTGCTCGACAGGCTGCCACCACACTGCCGTTCTATAGAGACTGAACACTGGCACACCAGAAGTAGAGCAGTGGAGTGAAGCCAAGACGATCAAGGAATCACCCATTACTCACACTGAGGAATCAAAATGTTGTTGATTCATTACTAGAGTACACAACAAAACTCATCTGACTTCACTGGCCTTTAGATGCTCTGGAAAATGAGGATTGTTATGAGAAGGAAAGTAAATGATTCACTGACACAGAAAGAATTGAATGAATATTTCCTGAAAGCAAACTGAGAGAAATTTGTAACAATGAGTTTTGCATTTCATATGTTGCATGTTTAGTAAATAAAACTGTCATTTTCAGGTAAGAGTATGTGTGTTTGTACCAGTGTGATTAATGTGGATAATCAGGAGTTTACTGTGCATAACATGTTTTAATAGCATAAAGCTTAACGCTTCACAATTGAATCGGTCAGAGTTTTTTTTTTTTTTTTAGCGTATGGCTTTTAGTGCCGGGAGTGTCCGAGGACAATAGTGCTTCACAGCATGGATGACTAATATAGTGTGTTTGTTAAGTTCTGTTTCATCAATGACGTTTTATCTGCCTCATGAAAAGTAGTGAAAACTGAAACTTTTCAGCTCCGGCCGATTCAATTGCTAAATTACAATTTTGGATAATTGTTACATACATGAATTACTGTTAAAAATGCTGAAACTTTCTAACAGTGGAGCACGACACACCAGTCTCTGCCACGACACGATCGGGAAGGCGTGGCCACCGAACAGTGGGAGGAGTGGGACTGTACTAAAATAGCTCAGGTGATCGCTCGTGTCACTTTTAAAACCAAAAACAAAATATCATGTGTGCCGCTGGTTCAAGTTTGGCAGGATACGGTTTCTACGAATGAGTAGGATAAAATGCTGCATTTTTCTGAGTATATAGAAGAAATAATCACAATTCTACACCCAGTAATTTACTTTTTGTGTTATTTTAAAATTATTTGAAAGGGGACATTCCAGTAATCACTCATTCCTAGCTGCTGCAGAGTGCACGAGGCAATGAAATGTTGTCAAATAAAATGGTCCGGCTAGCTCAAATATAAATTGGCAGCGTTTCGCCCCAGTGTACCATCAACATATACCCTTCGGGAATATTTGAAACCAAATTGGATTACCAAGGTGAGGTTAATTGTTTAAACTCTCATCACACCACGAGATAGCGTCTACTGTTTGGCTGGAATCGCCCCACCAGATATTAGAAAGAAGTTGCAGCCAGGACTGAGAAAACCAAAGCAATTACCTCATGCGCACACCCACTGTACGGATATGAACCTGCCCATCGACGACTGAGGTCTAGGAGTTTCCTGAATACAACAGAAGATCTACACGAATCTGCTAAGTCCACTAGGTTAAGATTTTGGAGATCTAGAAATACTCAACTTGATGGCTGGATGCTACCAATTGAACATCTCCCTCCAGGACATGAGGAACACTGGTACACGTGGAAGTCGTTGAACAGGCTTCGCACTGGTGTTGGTAGATCAAGAACCAATATGTTAAAGTGGGGTTTTCCTGGCACATCCAGGCTATGTGATTGTGGTGAAGTCCAAACCATGGTCCATTTCATGAATTGCATTAAGTGTCCTTTAAGTTGCACAATGGAGGACTTGATGGCTGCAACACCTAATGCTCGTGACTTGGCAAAATTTTGGGCAGACACAATTTGATATGTGCATTATTAAAAGTACCATATTTTAGGTAGATTTCATTAGAAAGCTAACTATTGCAATAGATACCATGTTTCAACTTCCGGGAAATTTCGACATATCGTCGTGTTTCACATCCCTCAGACCCCAAAACCTCCGTCAGTTCAAAAGTTTATATATTATTTATGTATATATGTATGCATGTATATTATATATATATATACATATATCAGTTTCTTGTGGACACGATAACTGCCGTAATTTGGCACCAATCACTTTGAATTTTTTACATAATATGTATCCCAATAAAATCTTGGTCGAGATCGTTAATGGGCAAAATAGGCCGAAGGGGGTGAAAATGGGGGTCTTTTTTCGAAAAAGTGAAATATCGCTATAACTCTCCTAATACGTGAAATATCGAATCCATTCAAAGTGCATACTATGTGTCGGGTAAGTGCCAAAAATTTGTGTTTAAACAGTTTTTTTGATAGCACCAACCATTGACCAATGGGGTGGGAAAAAGTGGGTTTTTCAGGAAACACTAATCATATCTCTCTTAATAGGCACAATATCAAAACCATACAAAATGGAAAATATTCCTCTAATAATTACCTAAAACTTTTGTCTCACAGAATTTTTGATATGACCCATCATTACGCCAAGGGATGAGAAAAATGATTTCGAAATTATAAGAAAATGCCAAGAACCATCAGAGGTTGCCATGACAACGCTTCTAAATTGATGAGGGATGAGCTATCAAAGGTTGCCATGACAACGCCATTGCACGAGATCACATTCAGTTTTCCATCGGACTTTGTGAGAAGCGGCTTCGGTGACGTAACTGGTAGCATGCTGAACTTCTATGCTCAAGGTCGCGGGTTCAAAGCCTGCCGAAGTCGTCGGATTTTCTAAGAGCCCTAAAAATTCCTCAGTATGCTTTCCTTCGGAGGGGAAGCTCCAACGTTCGTTGCGAGTTGCCGGTTGCATCTAGTTGCCAAGTTCACAGCTATGTGTCGTTGACAGTAGTATTTGGCACCAAAATTAGGAACTACTACTTGAAATTGACCGTCTGCAGTCCTTACCTATATTACAGACTACTACAGCCATCACAATTAACACCGTTCATCAGACAGATTCTACACACACCCAAAGTACACGGGGCTACTTGAGCGCGTTGTCGCAGCCCCTAAACTGAGGAACCAAACAAAATCTCTGCGGGAGATCAAATTTTGCGTGAAGAAGTAACAGACCGTTAGATAGTTACACATCAGTTCCTAACCTTGCATAAGGACAGTGTGACCACAAGTATAAAAATGGACCCCAAATGACAAGAAGTTTACCGTCCCCATAAGACAATAACATGTTAAAAATATGCATAGAAAGATTAAAAACAAAGTTAATTAAGCTCCAATTGTAAAATACTTTCTTGCAATAAATGAGGTGTGATCCTTCTACGAAAACCTGCATATTTCGCCTATCTCCTAGTTTGCCCGGTGAAATCTACCTCCGCCTCACGGCGTGCCTAGAGGAATTTTTTAAATGTAAAATGTATACTTCTGATACGAATAAGTAATAAATATTTCCTTTGGGAATATTTGGAAGCAAATTGGATTACCAAAGTGAGGTTGATTGTTTTTGTGAAAGGAAGTTTGACTCCCGTAGCACACTGGCATTACTCGTGACGTCAATACTACATGCATTTTGTGTCTTGTAATGGCGTTTGCAGTACAATGTACACGGGGGCAAAACGCTGGCAATTATAATTTGAGCTAACCGGACGATTTTGATAAAACATCTGCTCAAATGGAAACTATCATCATATATCCTTCGGTAATGTTTGATGCAAAAAGGAAATATTGTCAAGTCACTACACAATGACGAGGCGAAGCATTATGTTCCCACATTCAAGTCAAAGCAGAGAATGAACGATGGGAGGCAGGACGTATCACGTGAAGGAACCAGAATGTGTTACTGTGCCGTGGCAGAGACTGTTGTATTGGGCTCTAGCAACATCGGCCTACCTGTACTTGTTTAATGTTCTCATTTCAGTATTAGCCTGGGTTATTATCCCTTTGCCCTGGCTTTGGCAATTGCTAGAAGGAACATTCACTTACAACTCCTGGAGGATATTTGCGGCTGTCTGTGCTCTTCCAAGCTTATGGCATCTGCTGTCATCTACATCTTTGATGAGACTCCGAAGTTTCTGATGTCTCGTGGACGGAAGGATGAAGCCCTCAAAGTACTCCACAGAATGTACAGATGGAACACAGGAAGGAATTCTCAATCTTATCCCGTAAGACTAGAATGAAAAATTTGTTTTATATGTTCAAAATGAAAATAGGCTTATAAGATCACCTTTTGTCAGAGTGTGTGTGCGTATATGTGTGCCCCTCTAATAACTTCTAAACGGCTGGAGCGATTTCAATGAAAATCAAACTATTACGGTTGACCCCTTCAAATGTTACTACGTCTCACCAATCCAAAATGGCGGCTGTGCAAAATATTTCACCGGCATTCTGTATCTCCGAAACTATTACTGTTATCACCCTGAAATTTTGTACGGTGAAAAACGGCATTACTAGAAGTTCGCCTATGAGACTTTCAAAAACCTGTCAACTACAAAACGACATGGCGGCCATGCGAATAGACTTTTCTCGCGATTTAACCATCTGAGCGCAGTGAAATATGGTACAGTAAATGTTTATACACACTGTAATGCACTGGTATCTAATTCAGTTCAATTGTTCACATAACCTGAAGAAGGACGCTGCAGACCGTGCAAGATGGAGGCAATTGTGCAGAAGAGCCGACCCTGCTCTGCGGGACAAAGGCTAGAAGAAGATAGAGGCAATTAACATAAGTAGGATGTATGAAAATAGACTGTATAGTTCTTCACAGAACTACTTGTTAAACCTCCAATGGTTCATACTTTTTTATATAATTGCCGTGGAAATTGAGGCATTTTCCATATCTGCTGATAATCTTTCCAAAATCCCAGTTTACAGCTGATATCACGGCTGCTGAAGTTTCAACTGCGCTAAAAGAAGTAAAATCAGGAAAAGCAGTTGGGTTGGATGGTCTTTATCCAGAATTCCTACAACGTTGTGATCCTCGAACAATTGAATGGCTTGCTAAATTTTATAGCAACATGTTACGCGATGGTCAACTTCCACCAGCACTCAAAAGAACTTAAGTAGTTGCTGTACTCAAACCTGGGAAAAGTGGAGATAGCGCAGAAGATTACAGGCCTATTGCCCTCCTGAGCATCTGTTACAAGCTGCTGGAAAGAATAATATATAATAGAATCCCAATTAAAGTTCTTGAGCACATACCAAATGAGCAAGCTGGCTTCAGCCAAAGCGCAGTTGTACCGACCAGGTGTTGGCCCTAACAACTCACATCAAGAGAGGATTTCAAGATCGATAGAAGACCGTATCTGTGTTTGTGGAACTCACGGCAGCATACGATACAGTTTGACAAAAAGGAATGATCCTCAAATTCCTGAAAATAATCTCTTACAAGAAACTTGCCATCCCACTGAATAATATGCTGGTCAACAGAGTGATTGAAGTTCACCTAAATGGCAACGTAAGCAGATCTCACGAACTAAATGATGGATTACCACAAGGATCGGTCCTTGCCCCATTGCTGTTCAATATTTACACCGCAGACATACCTCCTAGTGCTAGAAAGTTCGTATAAGCTGACGATCTTGCATTGACAGCTCAGTCCAACGACTTTGCAACAGCCGAAACCGTACTTACGGAAGATCTCTGCAGACTCGACAAGTTCTTAAAAACCTGGAGACCAAAACCAAACATAGCAAAAACAGAGGTCAGCTGCTTTCATCTGAGCAACAAACAAGCCAACTATATTCCTAGGGTTCAATACCAGGGTCATCTACTGAAATTCAATCCTCATCCTAAATATTTAGGCGTCATCTTGGATCGATCCTTGACTTACAGTGAACATCTAGGCAAAACATCTGCTAAGATCAAAACCCGCAACAACATCCTGCACAAACTCACAGGAACGGCCTGGGGCCCAACCCTCAGAACTTCAGCACTTGCCCTAGTGTATCCAGTAGCAGAATATTACTGCCCAGTATGGCTTAACAGCGCCCATGCAAAGAAGATAGACGTACAGCTGAACGACACAATGAGGACTGTATCAGGAACCATCCAATCTACACCTGTGGAATGGTTACCAGTACTCTCCAACATCCTGCCTAATCATCTTCGAAGAGAAATGGCACTTTAGAGAGAATGGCTTAAATGTTGTGACAACCCTCTTCTGCCAATACACCTAGACTGCTCAACTAAAGATCTCAGGCTGAAATCCCGGAATCCTTCTTGGAGACAAGGAAGGAAGTTGGTCCAAGAGCAGTTTCAAGTGACTGAAGCTTGGCGCAATGAGTGGCTGACTTCAAATCCAGACAGATTAGGTCTTATCTCATATCCAGTTAAGCAGCCCCCTGGTTTCGACCTTCCCAGGAAAATCTGGACGTCGCTGAACCGTATAAGAACTCAACACGGTAGGTGTCTGTTCTGGAAGCACAAATGGAAAATTGCCGAGAATCCTTCCTGCAACTGTGCAGATGTGCCTCAGACCATCTGTCACATGGCTATGGATTGCCCACTCCGAAGGTTCAATGGTCTAATGAAGGAGATTCAGCAAGCTAGTGATGAAGCTTTAGAATGGTTAGAGAAATTAGATATCCAGCTCTAACAAAACTGAAGCTACTTGCAGATCAAGGTCTCAATCTGTATATATTTGTACTGTAGAATGTAAATAATTGTATATTGCATCTTCATGCCATACAAAATATAAATATATATCTTTCCAATTCCTCTCTTCGTGAAATAATTCTTATACAGTGAAGTCCATCTCTAAATGACAGAACCTCGCAGAGTGGACGGGCCACTGTGTGAAGGAGCCTGTCGAACAAGGCACTGGCGCTAGCAGCGTAGCGCCCAATTAGTTAACATATTTACACTTTTTAACGTATTGTTACGTGCCACCCCCCTGGTGGCACTTTTGTTAACTGGATTACGGTGGGGGTACAAAGCACAACACTAATTACTGCTTAAAGAAATAATTAACTTTATTGTGGCCAGAAAATTACACTAATCAGCAAATACAAGCAATTAGGAGCCTTCTCCAGTTTCCTCAAGTCTCTTCCTTATGCGCCCTTGGCCCCTTTCACTTGCAACAGACCACAGAAGTTAATCCGTCCTAATGAGTCCGGTGGCCTTGGCAGAAGCTACCTGCCCCTCTTCCTCAGGTACAACAAATACAGTTACTTACGAGCACTTGATGTTCGCTGTTCACAAGCTGGGAGAAACAATGTCACAGGATTTCGTAACTCGCACAGCACTTCGTCACCACACTTCTGTCGCACAAGATAATCGCTCGCACTAGCTCGTAAAACACAACGACAACTGCTTCAC
This sequence comes from Meconema thalassinum, assembly GCA_946902985.2. Classification (NCBI taxonomy): domain Eukaryota; kingdom Metazoa; phylum Arthropoda; class Insecta; order Orthoptera; family Tettigoniidae; genus Meconema; species Meconema thalassinum. The sequence continues at coordinate 18,598,270 of OX336392.1, forward strand.
GGGTCACTCTTATATAGCAGGCCGGTGACTCAATAAATGGTTCTAGATCCATCCAGAGTCCACGGCTTCTCGAGGTTTCCACCGCTGGTCCAGTCACGAATCTTCTGGACTATCCCTTTGTCTGTAGTAGCCCTGTTGCATAAGGCGCGCGCAATACAGGAGGCAAGCCACAGCCCAGCCCCTGGGGCAGTTGTGACTCAAACGGCGAGCGATGTCACAAACTCACAGCCGTAACACCACCCCCTTCCTAAAAAGGCTGATCGTCCCGATCAATCATTGGTCCGTCTGTGTCCCTCCGTAGGCTGCCAGGCGATCTCGATGCACGATCTTCATCTTCGCCCTCGGGCTCCGCTGGATCCTGTAGACGACATCGTTGATCCGTTTCACGACTCGGTACGGGCCCTCCCAGGACTTCTGCAGTTTGGGTGACAGGCCTTTCTTCCGTAATGGGTTGAAGAGCCAGACCAGGTCGTCCTCGTGGAATCCGCCGGCATCCGTCTGCTGGTCGTATCGGGTCTTCATTCTGTCGGTCTCGATCCGCAGTTTCCTCCTCGCGAACGCGTGCACGTCCTCCAGTTGGTCGACCAGTTCTTGACAATACTGGCTTACCGGGATCGGATCAATCCCAGGTCGGCCAAAGGCAAGATCGACAGGTAGACGGAGCTCCCTCCCAAACATGGCCCGGGCTGGTGTGCACCCGGTGGCTTCATGCACGGCGGCGCGGTAGGCCAGGAGAAATAGTGGAAGATGTTTGTCCCAATCCCTCTGGTGCTCGCTGACGACTATTCGGAGATGGTTCTCGATGGTGCGATTGAATCGCTCTACCATCCCGTCGGACTGAGGGTGTAGCGGCGTTGTCCTTGTCTTCCGGATTCCCAGCAGCTGGCATAGGTTCTGGAACACCTGCGACTCGAAGTTCCTCCCTTGGTCGGAGTGCAGCTCCAGGGGTACTCCGTACCGGCTGACGAATTCCTTCACCAGGGTCTCTGCGATCGTCGCGGCTTCTTGGTTAGGGAGCGCATACGCCTCCGGCCATTTGGTAAAGTAGTCGCTGACGACTAATATGTAGCGGTTCCCTGCCTCGCTTAACGGGAATGGCCCAGCAACATCGATTGCCACTCTCTCCATGGGGCCGCCCACGTTGTAGGTCTTCAGTGGACCCCGTCGTCTTCGTCCTGGGCCCTTGCTGGCTGCGCAATCGTGGCACCTCGCGCAGTGGTTCTCCACGTCTGTTCGGCATCCGATCCAGTAGAACCGCTCTCTCAGCTTCTCCAGGGTCTTCTTTATCCCTAGGTGTCCACCAGATGATCCTCCATGAACTTCCTTCAGGACTTCCTCCGTCATAGCCTTTGGAACGACGACTTGTTCCCGAGATGTCTTCCCGTCGGTGCTCTCCCAGGTACGGCAGATGAGGCCATCCCTTACAATCAGCGAGTCCCACTGTGCCCAGTAGGACTTAACCTTTGGGCTGCAGTCACTCACAATGTTCCACCCGGGTCTGGGGACACAGGCCCTCTTCCATTCGGCTATCAGTCCCAGGTCATCATCTTCCGCTTGCGCCCGCGTGAAAGATTCGCGGCTCCAGCTCCCTTGAAGTTCCACGGTAGTCCTTCGGCACTGTATCCCGGTGTTCCCCTCCCTTCGGGCACAGAAGGTGCAGTTTTCTGGGCACGGTCTTCGTGACAGGGCGTCGGCGTTAGAATGCAGTTGGCCTTTCCTGTGCTGAATCTCAAAGTTATACTGTTGAAGCCTCTCTAACCACCGCGCGAGTTGACCCTCGGGCTGCTTGAAGTTCAGGAGCCACCGCAGGGATGCATGGTCGGTCCTGATGAGAAATTCTTGCCCGTACAGGTACTTGTGGAAGTGTTCAATGGTCTTCACGATGGCGAGCAGCTCCTTCCTTGTGACGCAGTAGTTCCTTTCTGGCTTTGACAAGGCCTTGCTGAAGTAGGCCACTACTCTCTCCTCGCCGTCCACTACCTGCGACAGGATTCCCCCTATGCCAAAGTCGCTGGCATCGGTATCGACGATGAACCTTGTTCCAGGTCTGGGGTAGGCCAGAATAGGCGCGGTGCACAGAGCCTGCTTGAGTTGCTCGAAGGCATTGTGGCATTCTGCTGTCCACGTGAAGAGTTGGTCCTTCTCAGTCAGTCGATGTAAAGGTTTGGCGATGTCGGCGAATCCTCTCACGAAGCGACGATAATAAGTGCAGAGTCCCAGGAAGCTTCGTAGTTGCGACTTGTCCTTCGGAACTGGCCACTCCCTCACAGCTGCGGTCTTCTCTGGGTCGGTGCGCACCCCTTCCTCGGAGACGATATGCCCAAGGTACTGGACCCGCTTCTGGAAGAGCTGACACTTCTTGGGGCTCAACTTCAGCTGGGCAGCCCGTAGCTTCAACAAGATCTCCTTAAGGTTGCTGTAGTGCTCCTCGAAGCTCCTCCCCAGAACGATGACGTCGTCTAGGTATACCAGGCAGGTCTTCCAGTGTAGTCCCCTCAGAATGGTCTCCATTAGCCTTTCGAAGGTTGCAGGGGCGTTGCACAGACCGAATGGCATGACGGTGAACTGCCAGAGCCCGCTGCCCACAGAGAACGCCGTTTTCTCGCGGTCCTTAGGGTGGACCTCCACCTGCCAGTAGCCACTCTTCAAATCCAAGGTGGAGAACCATCTCGACCCTGATATGGTGTCCAGCGTGTCGTCGATCCGGGGTAGAGGGTAGCTGTCCTTCTTCGTGACATCGTTCACCCGCCTGTAGTCCACGCAGAACCTGGTGGAACCGTCCTTCTTCTTCACAAGCACGACCGGAGAACTCCAAGGACTATGTGATGGCTCGATCACCCCTTGATCCTTCATCTCTTCAACCATCCGGTTGACTTCGGCTTGCTTGGCGAGCGGGACACGTCGGAATGGGGCCCTAATCGGTGCGCTGTCCCCAACGTCGATTCTGTGCTGGACCAAGCTTGTCCTGCCGAAGTCTTTGCTTCCCACGGAGAAGACGTCCTGGAATTCGCGTAGCAGGTCCTGAAGTTGGCGTGATTGTTCCTCGTCTAAATGGTCCTGGGATCCTTGGTACAGCTTCTGTAGTTCTTCTGGCAGTGTGCGTCTTCTTCGGTTGTCCGTCTGCAGGTGTCCGTCCGTCGTGTCGGTGATGCGGGCAATCCAGGTAACGGGCTCGCAGACTCCTAGGTTGGTGTCCCGGTGAACCGTAATGTCGTAGTCGTTCAGGTTGGACAGGCGGACGTACGGCCGAGGCGTCGTGTTGATGAGGGTCTTGGCAACTAGCAATCCTTTTGTCTGGATGTCCTCATATTTTGGCTCGATGACAGCCGCCACTCCCTCAGCAGTTCCGTCGACAATTACGGCGGCGCTGACCTCCGTCCTGGCAGGAACGATGACGTCTTCTCTCAGCCTTACTCGTCGTTCGGTGACGGCCTCGTGTGCTGGTTGCAAAGCAAGTTCCTCACCTCCGAAGTGCAGAGTGTTGGTACTCAGGTCCAAGATGATGTTGTTCTGGTCCAGGAAGTCCAGTCCGATGATCACTTCGTTTGATACGTCAGCCACAAGCACTGGATGCTTTATCACCCGTCGACCAATGACGAACTCCAGTGGTGCTTCGCCATGTACCGGTGCGGTCTCTCCGGTCGCGGTTATTAGCTGGAGGTTCCTTTGTGTGGGTTGCACTCTCCACTTCGGGATCACAGTGGGATTGACGATGGTCCTCGATGCTCCCGTGTCGATCAGCATGGGCCAGCTCACTCCGTTGATGACTCCGTCGACCATCAGGCTGCTATTGTCCCTCCGTAACTTCGTCACACGCACGTGGACTGCCGGGGCTTGACGACTGTCACAAGCCAACCTTTGCCCCCCAAGGTTGGCTGATACTTGCTTTCCTGGGCCGCGCGGTTTCCCTACGACTGACTGTCCCGACGGAAACCCTTGGCGGCGGCGATCACCGCAGTCCTTGCTCAGGTGGCCTCTCTTACGGCAGGTCCAGCAGGTCGGTAGTCCTCTACCAGGCCGCCTCTCCGGTTGTCTTCCGGCTGTGTCGTTGCTGGTAGTGGCGCGACTGTCGAAGAAACGGCTTAGCGCCTCCATCAATTCGTCGGCCAGGGGCTTGGTCTCGTTGGTTTTTACTGGTTCGTCGACGTCCACTTGACGCACCCGCGCGTGCATTCTAGATGCCTGTTTTGCCGTCTCGAATTCAAGCGCGTGGCTCAGCGCATCTGCCAGGGTCTTATTGCGCGCGAGTCGCAGCGCCTGTTGAGTGTCCGAGTCCCGTAGCCCGTCGGTGAAGGTCTGCGTCGCAATCTGTTCCAGAAAGTCGGCCGGCGCTGTTGGATAGGCGAGCCTTACGAGGCGTGCGATGTCCATCTCGAACTCCTGCAGGGTTTCCGCGTTCTTCTGTACCCGGGTCCGGAGCTGCATCTGGTAGGCCTGCTGAAGATGGCTATCTCCATATCGGGACTCCATATGGGCGATCAGTGAAGCGTAGTCCTGGGATCCAGTCGGGATGGCCTGAAGGACGTTAAGGGCGTCGCCTCTCAGCGCTACAATGAGAGCTGTAGCCTTTTCTGTGTTGTTCCAGTTATTTATGGAACAGGCTGCCTCGAACTGACGTAAGTAGGTGCTCCACGGGACCTTTCCGTCGAAGGTTGGGGGCGTCACTCTGCTATGTCCCGTTCCTGATATTCCCGGTGTAACGGTGGGCGGGCGTTGGCGCAGCTCGGCAACTTCCTCTCGTAGAGCGTTGAATTCCTCTTCCACCCCCGTCAGTGGGCGTTGGCGCAGCTCGGCAACTTCTTTTTGTAAGGCGTTGAATTTCTCCTCCACCCCCATCAGCGGGCGTTGGCGCAGCTCGGCAACTTCCACTTGTAAGGCGTCGAACTTCTTTTCCACTGCTGCGACTTCCTCACGTAGGCCCTGTTCTAATTTCCTTTGGCTCTCCTCTAATTTCGTCAGCAGGCACTCTTCCAGATTTTTCTGGCCATCCAGAAATTTGGCGGTTAGGTCCTCTGCTAACTTATTCTGGCTGTCCTTCAGGTCCTCTGCTAACTTCTTCTGGCCATCCTCCATCTTCTTCTGGCCGTCCTCCATCTTCTTCAGGTCCTCCGCTAACTTATTTTGACCGTCTTCCATCTTCTTCTGGCCGTCTTCTAATTTGGCAGTTAGGTCCTTGGTTAAATTCTTCTGGCCGTCTTCTAATTTGGTTTCCATGCCATTTAACTTTTCTAGCAATGCTGCCAATTTCTCCTCCATTTTAGTTGTTTGTCTTGTAAAGGGCATGCACTCACAGGAAAATTAGAGAAAATGACCTGCTCGGGTTTTGAAACCAGGACCGTCAGGTGTTGTGCTTGAGTTCGTAATCCGGCTTCTGACACCAGTTGTTACGTGCCACCCCCCTGGTGGCACTTTTGTTAACTGGATTACGGTGGGGGTACAAAGCACAACACTAATTACTGCTTAAAGAAATAATTAACTTTATTGTGGCCAGAAAATTACACTAATCAGCAAATACAAGCAATTAGGAGCCTTCTCCAGTTTCCTCAAGTCTCTTCCTTATGCGCCCTTGGCCCCTTTCACTTGCAACAGACCACAGAAGTTAATCCGTCCTAATGAGTCCGGTGGCCTTGGCAGAAGCTACCTGCCCCTCTTCCTCAGGTACAACAAATACAGTTACTTACGAGCACTTGATGTTCGCTGTTCACAAGCTGGGAGAAACAATGTCACAGGATTTCGTAACTCGCACAGCACTTCGTCACCACACTTCTGTCGCACAAGATAATCGCTCGCACTAGCTCGTAAAACACAACGACAACTGCTTCACGGGTCACTCTTATATAGCAGGCCGGTGACTCAATAAATGGTTCTAGATCCATCCAGAGTCCACGGCTTCTCGAGGTTTCCACCGCTGGTCCAGTCACGAATCTTCTGGACTATCCCTTTGTCTGTAGTAGCCCTGTTGCATAAGGCGCGCGCAATACAGGAGGCAAGCCACAGCCCAGCCCCTGGGGCAGTTGTGACTCAAACGGCGAGCGATGTCACAAACTCACAGCCGTAACAGTATTTAATAATCATCAATACTTTTATGAATTCCAGAATGGTTGCTGGAAATGCTATCCTTTATTTTATAAACACACATTGCAGCAACGTAGGAAGTGTTGGTACACTCGCTGTAATTCATCCTCACTGATATTTCGTATCACTGCAGTTGTTTCGTTCTCGAGAGCCTTCAGAGTATGTGGATTGTTTCTATATAGAGTGAAACCCCTCAAATCCAAACTAATTGGGGCTGTGGCCTGTTCGGATTTCAATTTGTTCGGATTAGGTGAAAAATATCCATAACATAATAACCAGCCCTCATTACGGTATAGGACTGCACATTGAGCGAGACAGGCTAGAGACAGTGAGGAAGAAGAAACTTCGACAGACAATGTGACTTATACTGAAGCTACATCTGCGCTTGGTAGAACAACACGCAGCAGCCACGCCAAACGACGTCATGTTCATGTGACGCTGGCACACTATTGCCTCCGCGGGAAGGTTTTCGTCACTTCGACAATTGAAGATAACTGATTTCAAGTGAACGATTAAGTGATATTTTGTGTGTTTCTATTGTTATTTCATTATTTTTCCAAAGTGATTAACCTAAGGTATTACAATAACCAACTGTTTCGTTTTTCAGTCCTTGATGAGATAAGTAGGCTATGTAGCTTAGGCACCTTTACACTTTGTTAGGCTCTAACTGTACTTGCTTGTTAATTTTTCAACTAATTACATAAAATAATCTTATAACGTAGTATATTATAATTGTTTTATGACTAAGTAAATGCATTTCTTTTTTTATGCGTGTGGTTTTCAAACTTATAATTGTCAAAAAAAAAAACTAGTTTGGATTACTCGGGTTTTTCGGATTTCCGGGGTTCGGATTTGAGGGGTTACACTGAACCTTTTGTTTTAGCTTCCTCAAAGAGTAAAAATTTGCACGGCGCTGAAACGTACAAACACATTTACTGTAAGACTCCTTCTTGAGAAGATAAGTTTCCACTAGGAGGATTTATTGTCTTGTTCCATACCTAACCATGTTCATGGGATACAGTGCTTCACAACTACGGAATCTTGCCAGCTGCGTATGTAGGGTCCACGGGAAGGAGGGGGAATATCACTCAAAATACAAATTCGAGATATCAGCGCGATCTGGTAGCCTCTTTGCGACTTATTGAAGGCACAATTGTGTCTGGCTAAGAACAATGAGGGTCGTGACAAAATGACGTTTCAAGTTGATGATGATGATGATAATTGTTGTTTTAAGGGACCTAACATCTAGGTTATCGGCCCCTAATGGTGTGGGTGATCGTGAAGATATAAAGGAAATGAAATGCAATCTATAACTAAAACTAACTACTAACTTATATACTAGAAGAAGAAATGGTAAACAAAAGGAGAATAAGGCAAATAAAGGACAGGAGGAAAAGAAATGCCCTCAAACCACGAAGAATGCGGATTGAGGGACTTGGAAGGAAGGAGAGCCATGAAAGGCAGATAGGAAAGTGAAAGAACAGAGGGTCTGCCCCAGAGGTAATGGATAAAAGGGGGAAAACCAGACCCAAATCAGGAATCCCTCGGGGTCACCAACTCCCGAACTCACCAGCCGTGAGCCCCTGAGGGTGTAGCAATATCCAGGTTGCACCAGAAGTGGTGGGGCTACACACACCCTGCCTCCTTGAGAGCCTTGAGCTGAAGGCAGGAGATAACAGGAAAAGAAAAAGAAGGCTGACACCTCGCAGAAAGAGGGAATCAGAAAAGATGAGACAAGGGCCAATTAAGGCGGGAAAGGAAGACACTCCCTAGGCCCTGGATACCCTAATAGCGTCGGGGTCGGAAGAGAACAAGAGTTGACCAAGTGAGGTCGACAGGAAAGAAGACGGAGAGGAGTCCGGCACAAGTAAGTGGAAGCAATGCCGGACTCGGCTGGAGCTTCGTCGTCAAGTTGACGCATACATATAAGTATATATAAAAAATGAAACTTTTAAACTGGTTTCCTGAACATTTTACAGTATTTGACATTCCCGACCTGCATATGGCTAGTTATCTGTCTGCGGCACAGGCTCTGCGAGGACCGTCATTTAGAGAAGGACTTCACTGTACATAGCTTTAGTGTAACCTTGTTGAGCTTATCACAGAAATAGTAGTTGCCATTGAGTCTGCTATCCACTTTAACAGTTCAGGGAAGAGATGAAATGTGTGCATGATCTCATTTTTTGTTGGACATGTCTCCGATTAGACAGAAAGACCAGGAACGTTAATACCCAATCAGCTTCTTTGTGTTGATGATAATCATTGCAATGTTAATCTTGCATTTAATTTCTTCTTTGATTCTACCAATATATTATGTTGTTGTTATTTCAACTGAGGGGCTGCGACAATGCCCCGTGTACTTTGGGTGTGTGTAGAATCTGTCTGATAACCGGTGTTAATTGTGATGGCTGTATTAGTGTGTGTTATCTGTTTTTAATTCAAGTAAGGACTGCAGACGATCAATTTCAAGTAGTTCCTACTTTTGGTACCAAATGCACCTGGCGGCGAATCTTGGAAATAATATAGCGTTATCAATCTAACCTACAAATTTTGGCTTCACACAAGTGGAGTTAATGGAAGGTTCTTTCTCATGCCATAAATCTATGACATGGGACCGCCGGCTTTACTTCCCCTCCAAAGGAAGGCATACAGAGGGATTTTTAACGCTCTTAAAAAAATCAGACGTCTTTGGCAGAGTTTGAACTTGCGACCTTGGGCATAGAAGCTCAGGATGCTACCAACTACGCCGTTATAAGATCAACTATTCCCATCAACAAATTTACTGTTATTGTATTTGCAATGAACCATAGAGATAAATACTGTGGTATACATCTAAATACCCTCAGAAAAAGAACAAAACTTGGAGTATTTTAAATATTTGTCTTTTACAGGTGAGCACACTGCAAGGAAGTGAGCTGAAAGATCATGGAAGTTCTGTAGTTGGCACACAGTTGAAAGTGAAGCTATCTGATGTGCTAAAAGATGGTTGGAATCAGAGCAAAACTCTGTTTCTAAATCCACACAGACCCAAAGCTATTCTTGTTGCTTCTATTCAGTTCTGGACTCTGTATGGGTAAGAAATTCAAATCTATTATCCAAACATTGGATCTTTCATGGCCACACTGATTTCCAAAGAGGCTTTCAGTTATTAGGTCGTATTGTGTGTAATGAGTACAAGCAATATAAATGTGACTGTTACATGTTATAAAAGACAGAGTACAACACAACATGAACATGCTTCTAACCTCCTAAGTACAGTAAACTATCACTAATTCGAACTAGTCCAAATTATAGAAATATTGCACTATTCATGCTTAGTATCTGAAGCTATAATTAGGAATATAATATACAATGTATGTAATTGTTCGAGAAAGTCTAGATGAACATCATAACATGAAGGTTGGAACTTAAGTAGTGGCAACACGGTGGTGGAGACGCTATGCACCGGAATTGCCTATTGGTGACATAACTACCTTACCTCTGAGCAAGTGGACTCTCCCTTCCCACAGCACCTGCGTGCGCACACTCGAGAGGAATACCGTCACTTCTGAGCTAGCGGTCTAACAGAACGTGGTCGCCATGTTTTCCAAACACGACCAACAGGGTTGGATCAAGATTGAATGTGCCTGAGGTCATACAGCACGCCAGCATCAACAGGGTCTGCAAGAGGCGTGCAGGGCAGGCTGCATTGCCGTACAGAACAGTGGCACATTGGGTCAAGGCCTTCAACGATGGTCGTCAAACTGTGGCAGACATGCATCGTCCCACAAGCGTCAGTTAAGAAGACGTGCATGCTCTTGCCGCGTTACTGGACTGTGATCGAAACCAGACAATTCATGAGCTCGCCCATGAAACCGGATGGGCGCATACGACTGTGCTGCACATCCTGAAGGAACGCCTGGGTGTGAGGAAAATTGCATCACGTTGGGTGCCGCATGAGTTGACTGAAATGAACAAATGGTTGTGCTACGACGCTGCCAAGACTCACTTGGAGCGCTATGAGCGCGAAGGAGAGATGTTCCTACGCCGTATCGTCACCCTGGATGAGACATGGGCCAGATCCTATGAGCCCAAACTGAAACGCCAATCGAACGAATGGCGGCATCATGGGTCACCCTGAATGTCCGTCAGACCCCCAGTGCGGTGAAGGTGATGGTGATCGTCGTGTCCGACTGTGATGGCGTGATCCTAATGCATTACGTTCCTCCACGGCAGACCGTCAATGCACAGTATTACTGTTCGTTTTTGGAGCACCACCTGCGCCCAGCATTGCGAAAGAAGCGGCCATACTTTCTGCGGCAACCACATATCATGTTGCACCACATAGCGCGAGCTGTGGCAGATTTGTTCGGTCGATGGGCCTGGGAAGTACTGTACCATCCACCATACTCTCCTGACTTAAGTCCTTGTGACTTCGATTTAATCCCTAAGATGAAGGAACCACTTCGTGGCACTCGCTTCCGGATTGTTGCAGATATTCGACAGGCTCCATGCACACCATCGACAGAACGGGCACGGCAAATGGTATACTACGACTTCCACATCGCTGGCAACGGGTTCTACACCATGCTGGTGACTACTTTGAAGGACTGTAAAGGTTGCTAACATGTACCACTTTTGTACCTCTTGATAATAAATAGCTGCCACTACTTAAGTTCCAACCCTTGTATGTATTAAATTAAAGTTACAATACATATCCCTAAATACATTGCGATTGTTACTATCCATCTGTTTGGGGAAACAAGGAGGAGGAGGTACAGGAGCAGTTGGACATGTGGGAAGGAATAATACAAGGATATGGGATGAAATTTAGCATAAATAAGAGTGAGATGGTGATCACAACAAGGAAGAAGGAAAGAACCACAACGGGAATAACAATTGGTGGGGAGCAGCTGAAGAAAGTGGAGAGTTTCAAGTATCTGGGAAGCCTGATACAAGATGATGGAAGATAGAGAAATAAATGAGCGGGCGAGACAGGCAGAAGCATTCCGGAGGAGTGTGAGAAGCATGTTATGGAGCAAGGATGTCCCTCAGAACAGCAAAAGATCATATATCGGACGTACTATGTCCCTATCCTGACGTATGCTTTGGAGACCTGGGTTATGAAAGGAAGGGAGAAGAGCAAAATACAGGCCAGTAAGATGAGGTTCCTGAGAAGCAGTATTGGAGCTACAATGATGGACTGAGGACCACAGAATTAATGAAGGAGGAACCATTACTGGACGGTATAGAGAAATCTAGACTTAGATGGTATGGACATGTAAAATGAATGGAGGAGAAGAGCGTACCCAGGAGAGTACACGAGACAAAGTGGGAAGGAAAGAGACGGAGAGACAGGTGGCTGAAGGGGGTGGAAGAAAGCGTGAAGAAGAGAGGAGAAGACTGGACAAGGGTGGAGGCTGAGAGATGGTGGGAAGACAGAAGGCGTTGGAGAGGCTTGTGTTGCAAACAGACCCGGCCAGTGGCTGGAAACTGTGCAAGATGATGATGATGACTATCCATAATGGTCCGTATTGATTTGTAAAATAATCATTGGCATAAAATACACTCAAATGCATGCAGTTCTTTTTTTTTTTTTTTTACATACCGTATGGTTTCAGCAATCCAACTTTTATTCATTTCTTAATTTAATATTTCCTTTCGTTTTAGATTACACTTAACATCAAGGGATTTGAATTATTGGCTAGTTAGATTGAGACATTTGACCTCCACCAAGGATTCCACTCAATACCAATCACATTTTCTGTCTTCATCAATTATAAATGAACTCTTACACAAGTTGAACAACTTCAACATAACTTGTGAAAAGTACAACTAAGGTCAAACCATTGACCAATATGAGCAAGTGCAATAACATGTATAGTACAATAGGACCACCACAACATTGGCAAATTCAACCTTTTTTTTTTCAAAGATTTTAATCACAATAAGCGTGGTAGGAAGAATTACGACATTGAACATTTATCGATAAAGTGACCACAATTAACCATTAAAGTTACCATGTTTTAACTAGATTGTAGAATAGGACAAGTTTTTAAATGTATGGACGACATGATATTTTAGTCTATGCAAATGAGTATTTTTAATAAACTGCATGCATTTGAGTGTATTTTATGCCCATGAGTGTTTTATGATGTGTATTCTGACTGTAGAAGAACATAATATTTTTGGAAACGTGTACCAGTGTTAATAATATTAAACACAATAAGTATTGAAAAGACGGAACTGAGAATAGGTTATTTAGTGGAACTTCATCATCACCATCTTGCACAGTTTCCAGCCACTGGCCGGGTCTGTTTGGAACACAAGCCTCTCCAACGTCTTCTGTCTTCCCACCATCTCTCAGCCTCCACCCTTGTCCAGTCTTCTCCTCTCTTCTCACGCTTTCTTCCACCCTCTTCAGCCACCTGTCTCTCGGTCTTTTTCCTTCCCACTTCGTCTCGTGTATCCTCCTGGGCATCCTCTTCTCCTCCATTCGTTTTACATGTCCATACCATCTAAGTCTAGATTTCTCTATACCATCCTGTAATGGTTCCTCCTTCATTAATTCTCTGGTTCTCTCATTTCTTATTCTGTCCATCTTTGTAGCTCCAATACTGCTTCTCAAGAACCTCATCTCACTGGCCTGTATTTTGCTCTTCTCCCTTCCTTTCATAACCCAGGTCTCCGAGGCATACGTCAGGATAGGGACATAGTACGTCCGATATATGATCTTTTTGCTGTTCTGAGGGACATCCTTGCTCCATAACATGCTTCTCACACTCCTCCGAAATGCTTCTGCCTGCCTCCCCCGCTCATTTATTTCTCAATCGTTTCTTCCATTATCTTGTATCAGGCTTCCCAGATACTTGAAACTCTCCAATTTCTTCAGCTGTTCCCCACCAATTGTTATTCCCGTTGTGGTTCTTTCCTTCTTCCTTGTTGTGATCACCATCTCACTCTTATTTATACTAAATTTCATCCCGTTTCCTTGTTTTATTCCTTCCCACACGTCCCTAACATTCATCATAGTTACTGTATTCTAGTGAGGACAACAGTACGACACTTACAAACACTTTTAAGCAATCATAGAGATAGAATTTAACAGTAACTCGTCATGTGGGCTTCAAAAAGTGAACTGAGCAGGCACTGCCTTTGTTGCATGCTTGTGACCAATGATGATACATATGGTACTTATTATTGGCTGCGAGTGGAGTGAATGGGAAGGGAGGGAGGGGGATGTCATTGACATTTTTCAGTAGATGGCCTTGGTGTGAATGATGTCTGTGGCGATGGAAACCTATCGGAATTATCCAAATTAGTGAATAAAGCGAGGGTTCACTGTATTTTGCTGATTTTCATGATTGTGTTTTTAATGTGTTAATTTATGTATTTTTGTCGCACTCTTTCACTGTTCGGCCTTGTCTACAAGGCTCTGTGAGTGATCAAGCCATACTTATGTTCCATGATTAGTGATTAACATTGCAGTGTTGACTTTTATACCTCTCGGTTTGAAATCATTGAACATTGAGTCTTACTGTTGCAGAATGAACACTTTGCGGCTGTGGTTGCCGCAGCTGTTTGCTTCAATAGAGGAGTACAATCATCATCAGCGTATAACCAACCAGACCTTGGGCAGTGTCTCACTGTGTGAAATAATATCCTTCACAGCTGGGAGTCATGAAACTACAAAAGTGGAAAACCACTGCAGTGTGGTAAGAATATAATATATTAATAATGAAGATGATGATGCTGATAATAATTACAATTAGATCATAAAGTTTTACAATGATGGACAACTATTTACAACCCATTGTTATAGAGCCGCATTCATTAACTTGGTTGGTTCCTCAGTTTAGGGCCTGCGACAATGCGGTCATGTAGCCCCGTGTACTTTGGGTGTGTGTAGAAAATCTGTCTGATAACCGGTGTTAATTGTGATGACTCTATTAGTGTGTGTTATCTGTTTTTAATTCAAATAAGGACTGCAGACGATTTCAAGTAGTTCCTACTATCGCTACCAAATGCTACCATCCACGACACCTAGCTGTGAACTTGGCTACTACTAGACACCATTGCAACCAGTGCCTGGTGATGAACCTAACCTACAAATTTTGCTTCACACAAGTATAGTTAGTGGAAGGTTCTTTAACATGCCATAAATCTATGACATGGGCCCGCCGGCTTTACTTCCCCTCCGAAGGAAGGCGTACTGAGGGATTTTTAACGCTTTAAAAAAATCCGGCGGCTTTGGCCGGGTTTGAACCCGCAACCTTGGGCATAGAAGTTCAGCGTGCTAGCAACTACGCTACATTCATTAACTCAAAGGTTGTTCACTGCAAAAGCCACTGTATTCCTTTGTCAAGAAGGACCATTTATTTATGTAGCGAAAGGGTCTTTGAAAGATCTCTAAATCTTAAAAAAAATGTACTTTTGTAACCTTCCAGGTTACAAAGAGACTGAACCCGTGTTCCGGGGAGTTACGGATTTTATTAATCGTGTGTATATTTTTATTTTAGGTCTTTTTATGATTTATAATTATTTATTAGAGTGTATATTATGACGTGCTTAATTTATAAGTAATTTCTTTAGCGTATAAGTATTATAATTTGAGCAGGATCCAAATCAAGGGAAGTTGAAATATTTAACATTGGAGTAATCTGAAAGTTTTGTAACAGAAAAGTGCACACAGACGATGAAATACGAGTTGGTGTTCAGACACGGGGTAAAACCCGAGCGCCAGGAAGCATGAGTCAGAGGTGAGACTTGGCATCCATGTACGAGCGGTGATGATGGGCTGTGTTCCATATATGGTCATGTTGAGAATCAAGCGTTGGGATTGGGTGGATCCGTGGATCAACCCAGGTAACCTGTGATTGTAGAGGGGGGGTGATGACGGTACTTGGGATTTTGTGGAAGGCATTGGGAGACACTCTTATTCAGAACTTATTCAGAGACTCTTATTTTGGACCGCGTGTGGAGCGGGTCTCTAGTTAGAACTCCGGGCGGGAGTGGACTTGTCTTTTTGGTCTTGTGTGTGGAGGATAAGACATTACAGTATTACACTAATTGTGTTTTTGGATACAATAACGGAGTTGCTGGCTATAAGTTCTTAATTGAATGATGAGCCTAGTCTTAAGTATATCGCCAAGATCGCTTAATTCGAACAGCATGAAGTATTGTAGTCTAATATCTGTACATCTATATTGCAATTATAGCGGCAATTTATTCGTCCAAGGATGCGAGTCAAATATGCTTTGCATTAGTAAATTCACGAACGGATTCCAAACATTGGTCTGATACTAGATCCACGAAGCAAAGTAAATCGTTGGATGCTGGTTACAAAAGTAACAAACGTAATAATTAATCGTAAATGTAGGAATGGCGTGTGAATCAAATCAATTGTGCTGCGAGTATAGGCCTAATTCTTTTGGGAGCAAATAACCCCAGAATTAGTAGAGCTAGGTCACCACTGCTGGAGCCAACATCTGTAAGTACCGATCAACTTTATTCCTGAGGGTCATCTATATCATGTCATATGTGTATCTGTGGAAATACGATAGATAGGGAGTGTTATTATTCTGTACGAGGAGGATCCTGCGAAATGTGTGTCTTATGTCTGGTATGACAATATATTATCAATTTTACCAGAAGCAAAGGGTTTTATTTATTAGGTCCCTTAGGTATAGTTAGGTGTGAATGTCTATTGCTGTTGTTATAATCGTACAGGTGTTTAACCCCACGCACCCCTGTGTAGTAGCCGGGGTCGTTACAATTGGTCGCCCAAGTGGGGCCGGTACGTTACACTTTTAATATATACAGTAGAGCATTGTTTATCCGGACTAATTGGGAGCGAAAATGCTCCGGATAACGATTTTTCTGGACAATCAAACATGCGTTTATTTCATAGGAGAAAAACATGCACAGTACATTATGGTAATAACCACCAAGCTTCTAATTTCACTGCAACGCTTTCTCACATAACAAAGGTCCAGAAATAGGATCTCCCTTACTGCTTGTCTGAATAAACCATAAGTACACCGCTTCTTCCAATTTGTATCCCTAGCTGATCTCATGGTTCTACTCTTTTTAGACGCTTCTTCCCTATCTAAATTCGATGCATAATTCAGATTTTCAACTTTCCGTTCTTCAAATCACAAATTGTGGATTTTCTTACACTAAGTTTTCATTAGACACTGCACACACTCACCTTTATCCAGTTTATTAATGATCTCCACCTTCTTCTCAATCGATAAAACATTGCGATTTCATTTTCCTTTTTTGTCAATCGTAGAAGCCATTATCACAACGTAATACAGTACTGTACACACACTCTCGTAACACATTGAAACATTATAGAGTAAACAAACGGAAGGTGGCGTAAGAGACAACAATTGAAAACGAGAACCGACTCACTACTGTAGGCAGCGCGCGCTGCTCCGTCTTTTTTTTGCTCTCCGGATAATTGACGTTCCGGTTGTTTGTTGTATTCTACTGTACTCGTGCCAAGGGGTCATCCACAAAATTTGTTCGCTCGAACGGGAGATGGTATTACAAGAATGTGACAAAAGTGTACGATAATATGTGGGGAGAAAGGGGTTCTATATGTACTTTCGTCAGTTTTTTGATAATCAATTTGCAAAATCCAAATTAACTTTCTTTTGTTTATTTTCCAAGGAAGGAAGCTTATAGTTTAACGTGACCGTTAATCTTGAGATCATGAGCCACGGGACCTCCTTTTTACGTGGAATCCGAACCACAGGACATGGCATTTCTCTTCGAAAATCTCACATGCATTGACCGGGAATCGAACCCGGACCGCCTTGGTGAGAGGCATACAGCTAGTGTTTATTTTCCATATTGCATTTTTAGAATTAAACAACTTCTCTTGTAGGTTGATTTGTTGAGGGAAAAATTTATCCTGCATAGCATTCTCATGATTTCAGAAATATATTTCCTGCTCCTGAAGTTGTTTATACACACTAATATTGTGATAAGAATTCCCGCCTATCAATACTGAATACCGTATTTACTCACCTATAACACCCCCTCACCTATAACCCCCCCCTCTCAATTTTCTACTATTATTGGGGGGGGGGGGAATAATTGTAAAAAAAAAGGAATTGGGAAGAAGAAATAATCAGAAAAATTTAGCAAATAGTCCTACAGTTAACGGTAAAACTCACGCTTTTGCCTGCACCACCTGTGCATTGTTGACCTCGACAATGGCTACTCACACCCCCCAGCTTACGAGTTCTGTGTCTCCCGTCCCGCACGGCCGTATGTAGTGTTTAATTCAGAAGTGTGCAGTACACAAGCAGGACAGAAAATGAGCAAGAGAACAAGTTTGACGTCATCCTTCAAGTTGAACGTGCTAGAATTTGCTGCAGAAAATGGAGTGAAACCGGCGAGTCGTAAATACGAAGTGCAGCCGTTTTTGATTCGTTATTGGCACCACCAGAAGGACAAAATTATTCCGCGGTGTGATAAAAGGAAAGGACGAAAATATGGTCGGTATTAGAAACAAATTTCGGGTAGGTGCCGTGTAACATTGCAACACTGTGTAACCTACAACTCGGCGCACGCAATGCTGTGCGGCTGCAGCACTGCCTTACCTGTGGCCAGTCAGCTGTGATGATGCGAGAGAGTGGCTATTTAATTGGGCTATTATCAATTTTATCGTATATAAAGTCTAGGTTAAAATAACTATTTTGTGTGTTGATTTAAGGACGCTAGGTGCTCCTTTGTGTGCCTTTATACCACGCCATTCTAACCTATATCAAGGAAAATTTTCACCTATTTTTTAAGCCGAAAATTCGGGGGGACGAAGGGGGTGTTATAGGCGAGTAAATATGATAACACAATCAACTGCACTCACATTTTGCAGAGTTTTTTGTGGGACATGTTGCGGGGCCAACCGCTCCCTCCTTCATCCACTCTCACTATTCCAATCATGTTGCTTGTCATGTGCTCAAAGACAACACAATCAAACCAATATCAAAACAAACTCTCAAAAATTAAAAAACTATATATGCATGCATATTTGATTGTTAAAATTGATCTATTATCATTAAAAGTTCATTCACGATTATTAAAAAACTGTGTCCATTTATTTGATGACACAATTGGTCCATTTACTAATAAAACTTCTCGTAGTTCAGGTTCATTAAGTTAGCTCAGTTTGTTCATTCATCCGTGCACTTGCATTATTTGAGGTATATTCTAGGTTTTCTGCCCTTACAATGATGCAACAGACTAATGTGGGAGTGTGGTGCGATCGCAGATTACAATTGTATTGCAAGATGTTTTGTTTCGCTCCCAGTAGCACAGTAGTGACCCCTCCACTACCTCCCTGTGCAGGTCTGTGCCATCAGGTATTAATTGCTGTCTATCAAGTTTGCTTTAGCAGTAACCAATATTACAGCATCATCTTCCTAGCATTAATCCCGCTTTATTGCAGCGTCTGCTTTTCTGCACTTTTTCTTCCATACTGCTCGATCTTGAGCGTCTCTAGTTGTGGCATTCACTAGTTGAATGTCTTCCCGCATAGTATCCAGCCAGCGCTTCTTTCTCGGTCGCCCTCGTGGTCGTCGGTCTTCTGGACTGATGTCAAGTAGTGCAGTTCTTGCGACTGAAGAGTGATTGCTACGCAGTGCATGGCCATACCAACGAAGATGGCTCTCCCGCATTTTCCGGGATTGGAGCCACACCAAATGTAGCTCGAACATTGTCATTCCTGATGCGGTCCAGTCTAGTAAGTCCCTGTGTCCAGCGAATCATCTTCATCTCCATGACATGTAGATGTTGTTCATGTCTCTTCGTTACTGGCCAGCATTCAGTACCGTACAGTGCTACTGGTCGAACGATGGTTCTGTAAATTTTCGACTTCAGATATAGTGGCACATTCCGGTCAAAAAGGACTTTGAGCCATGCAGCGTTGACCCTGTTTCGGACATCAGGGAGTGTTTGGCCATTTGAACAGATTAGCGTACCCAAGTATTTGAATACAGATGATTTTCGGAGTTCAGTGCCATCAATGTGAATAGATCCTTCACTTGGTACTCCACAATCCATATACTCTGTCTTCCCAATATTAAGTCGTAGGCCATTGGTTTCTAGTGCAGTTTTCCAACATTGAACATGTTGTTCCAGTTCTTGGCGAGACTTGCAGGCTACAATGATATCGTCAGCATAGAGCAAGGTCCAGGGATGTGGTTGCAGTAGTTCGGCTGCGATGGTGTCAATACAGATGATGAACAGGAGTGGGGACAAAGCTGACCCCTGATGAACACCAACTCTGATGGGAAAAGTTGCGGAGTTTCCTGAACACATCGGACATAGCTGGTGACATTCCGATAAAGAAGCTGAACCCATTGAACATATGCTTCTGGTACCACATGCTGTCGTAGTGCATACCATATTAGATCACGAGGTACCCAGTTGAAGGCGTTTTCAAGAGTGGTTTCCTCTTTTCTAGGTGCCTTTCAATATTACAGCATAGAACCAAAATTGTAGACAATTAATTATACTTGATATACGATGATGTTTCTCTTTCCAGCAACGTCTTTTCTTTCTGTGATGTCACTTCAACTTCTTTCTATGTGTTTATGCAGGCCATGCTGGAGGATCGAGTGTACATTAATGCGATGATAGTCGGAGCAACAATGGGCATCGCTTTCCTTCTGGCATGTTACTTCATTAATATCATTCATAAGAAGTTACTAATGGGTGAGTTGTCATTGTTCATTAGTTTCATACATATGATGCTTTCTTACTAAATGTACCCAACCTATCCAAAAGTTCGTAACAAAAAAGAAAAAGGGCCAATTAGAAACTTCTTCTTCTTTATTAGGAATATTGTACAATACTCCTCCATCTTCAGCATCTTCCGTGGTTAAGCCTCTGTTAGCCATGCTACTCTTTACGCCATCCATCCATTGTTCTCTTGGTTTACCCCGTTTCCGTTTGCCTTCAGCTTGTCAATGTAACATTAAATTTGGAATTCTACTGTTCTGCATCCTTTTCGTGTGTCCAAACCATTGTACTCTTGTTTCTTCAACCACTTGTACAGGGTCTTTCACTCAAAGTGGGGCCGGTCGCACGGCTGGCGCAGCACTGTAGGCAGAAGGTCGAGCCAAAGGTCATTGCAACACGGAGCTGTGACAGTTGCGATGCAGGATTTTAGAAGCAAAGTCGACTTTGTTATTTCCTTTAAGATATAATGTGCATACGTGGTTATTGTTTTATTGTTATTGTGTTTCATAATTATATAACGTGTTATTGCTGAAAGCAACAAACCCTCACACGCTAGATCAGTGTCTGCGGACCACTCAGCCTGAAATTGAAACATATACGGACCATCCTCCTCCCCTCCCACTCCACCCAATACACCTTATCAGTTGTAACCCTTCCTGAATGACACTCATTTTAAAGATATTTCAATTCAAAACCTGATAGTCATCGCCACGAAAACATTCAGACGATTCTTGTTCAACGCACATTGTTTCTGAAATTCCCATTTATTGGCCACATTTTCATACGTGCTAGTGGACCCTTTTCTCCCGCGGACAACTCCACCGGTTAAAAACCACTGCTCTAGTTGAACTCAAACTAAATATCACGAGACAAATTGAGGTTATCTCGGGAGATGAACTAATGCGTGTGAATGAAAATTTCCTTAGAAGATGTGTAGATGCAGGTGGAGGACATTTTCAACATCTTCTGTGACAATGATTTTACGTTAATTATGTGTGTTGTTATGGGCGGGGCAGACAGGCAGAAGCATTCAGGAGGAGTGTGAGAAGCATGTTATGGAGCAAGGATCTCCCTCAGAACAGTAATCGGACGTACTATGTCCCTATCCTGACGTATGCCTCGGAGACCTGGCTTATGAATGGATGGGAGAAGAGCAAAATATAGGTCAGTAAGATGAGGTTCTTGAGAAGCAGTATTGGAGCTACAAAGATGGACAGAATAAGAAATGAGAGGACCATAGAATTAATGAAGGAGGAACCATTACAGGATGGTATAGAGAAATCTAAACTTAGATGGTATGGACATGTAAAACGAATGGAGGAGAAGAGGATGCCCAGGAGGGTACACGAGACGAAGTGGGAAGGAAAGAGACAGAGAGACAGGTGGCTGAAGGGGGTGGAAGAAAGCGTGAAGAAGAGAGGAGAAGACTGGACATGGGTGGAAGCTGAGGGATGGTGGGAAGACAGAAGACGTTGGAGAGGCTTGTGTTCCAAACAGACCCGGCCAGTGGCTGGAAACTGTGCAAGATGATGATGATGTGTGTTGTTATTTACATGCGATTCGTACTGGCGCTCTTTCAACCCCAAGCTCAGTGAGCTGCCACGTGCTCGTCCGACCCTCCACGCACCGCGGCCGCCCCACTTTGAGTGAAAGACCCTCTAGAACATTTTTTACCTGCATAATTTCTCTGATTCTCGTATTTCGAATTTTATACAATCTCGATTTTCTTGCCGCCCTCCTCCAATAATCCATCTCTGTTACTAGTTTTCTGTCTGTTTAACGTCCAAGTTTCTGCTCCACATAACAAAATACTTTGTACCAATGAACTGTAAATAAGTTTCTTAGTGTTGTGTAAAATATTTCTGCTCCATAAAACTGGAATGTAATACTCCAATTGTTCTCCTCGCCTCACTTACTCTTTTCTCAATTTCAGATGAACTTGTTCCCCCAGCTTCTATTATTGAACCCAAATATTTAAATTTAGTGACTGTTTGAATTTCTGCATTTCCGATCTGTAGTTTCTCACCACCATTATTCTCTAATATAAGGTATTCCATTTTGTTGTAATTGATATTTAGTCGCCACATTTGATATTCCTCAATCAGTTTCCTCATCATAAAAGAGGCATCGTCTATATCTTGAGTCAATATCAGCAAAAAGAAGATGATGTAGGTAATACTCCTGGTTCATCTCTAATCCCATTGTACAACATTTCCTGGATTATTTTCTTAAACATACGTCTAAATAAATCTTAAACAGCAACGGTGATAAGCAGCAACCTTGTAATAGACCCTTGGTTGTATATATTTCCCTGGATCAATTAGAAACAAATGATTAATTAAATAACAATATCTAGCTCACAGACTAAGCCTCCGTGGCTCAGGCGGCAGCACGCTGGCCTCTCACCGCTGGGTCCGTGGTTCAAATCCCAGTCACTCCATGTGAGATCTGTGCTGGACAAAACGGAGGCAGACAGGTTTTTCTCCGGGTACTCCGGTTTTCCCTGTCACAATTTCATTCCAGAAACACTCTCCACTATCATTTCATTTCATCTGTCATTCATTTAATCATTGCCCCAGAGGAGTGCGTCAGGCTTCGGCAGCCGGCACAGTTCATGTCCTCGCCACTAGATTGGGGCTTCATTCATTCCATTCCTGACCCGGTCGGAGACTGGAAGCAGGCTGTGGATTTTCATTTTTCATTTTCATCTAGCTCACAGACTGAGGTGGACAGCTGAAGAAGGTGGAAAGTCTCATGTACTTGGGAAGTATAGTGGAGGAAAATGGGAGAAATGACAAAGAGATTACGGAACGTGGTAGACAGGCAGAAGCATTTCTGAGAAGCATGAGGAGCTTAGTGTGGAATAAAGATGTCCCACAAAAAAGCAAGGAAGTGTTATACAGAAGCTACTATATCCCGATACTGACCTATGCTTCAGAAACATGGATAATGAAGAAGAGACATAAGCAGAATACAGGCAGGTGAAATGAAGTTCCTGCGAAGTAGGATCGGAGTAAAAAGAAGAGACAGGGTGAGGAATGAAAAGGTCAGGGAAATAGTGAAAGAGGAGCCCTTGCAGGGTAGGATTGAGACATCAAGACTGAGGTGGTATAGGCACTTAAAGAGAATGGAAGAGAAGAAGATTCCCAAGAGGATACATGAGATGCAGATGCTGAAGAAACGACCAAGGGGAAGACCAAGAGATAGATGACTGAAAGGAGTGGAGGAATGTGTCAAGAAGAGAGGCGAGGACTGGACTAGAGTGACAGCGGAGAGGTGGTGGGAAGAAAGGACTAAGTGGTGAGGCTTATGTTCCAAACAGACCCAGCCTGGGGCTGGAAACTCTACAAGATGATGATGATCTAGCTCAGAAAGAGAAAATAGAGTGGAAGAGAGATTTTTAGGGTAGTAGAAGATACAGAAGTGGGAATCAAGGTCAATGTGGAATTAATATGCACACTTAGATATGCTGATGACTCAGTACTTCTTGCCAGTAGTATTGAAAGTCTACAACTGTACATTGATAAGCTTAACATAGTTGGAGAAGAAATGGTTCTGATGATCAACACCAAGAAAACAAAGCTTAAGGTTTTCAGTCGAAGAAGAGAGAAAGACACTGAAAGGACAACAAACCCAACAAGTTGATAACCTTGGTTGTCAGAGGATTTGAATCCAGACCTTGATATTAAGACCCGTATATAAATGGCAAGATCAACTTTCAAGAAAACGAGACCTTTATTGTGCGATGATGCCTTAAATTTAAAACTAAGACAGCTTATTGTAAAATGTTCTGTTTGGTCCATTTTGCTTTATGGAGTGGAAGCCTGGACTATGAAATCGTCCATCATTAAGAGGCTCGAAGCTCTGGAAATGTGGTTTCATAGAAGGATGCTGAAAGTCTCTTAGATAGATCATGTCTCTAATGACCAGGTACTGCAGAGGGCAAATTCTCAACGAGAGCTACTGACCACCATTGCATATCTGGGTCATGTGTTACGTGGTGAAAAATATACAATATTACATCTCATTTTAAAAGGCAAAATTGATGGGCAACGAAGAGCGGGATGGAGAAGGAGGTCTTGTCTTCGGAACCTTCAAGATTGGACTGGAACAGGATCTATTGAACAGCTCTACCGCTCTGATGAAGATAGACAAACACTATCCACATTGATCGCCAACGTCCGGGAGACTGGGCAGGGCACATAGAAGAAGACACTGACTGAGCAAATGTCATGGGATAGTGGAGCACTGTTGTCTGTGGCAGTTGTGAGAAGTGGTAGTGCACGTGACAGGTGCAACATGTTGACACAGTTGGTCGGTGCACAACGGATGGGAAGTGCGATTTCGGCAGTGGTGCAAGAATTCGGCTTCATTTGGTGAACCGTGTCCAAGGTGTATCGTTAATGGTTGAATGTGGGTGTCACCGTCCACAACAGACAAACGACCGTCCATCCAGCTACCCTCGATGACCGTGATCGGTAACATCGGAGACGGATTGTCAATAGTTGCAGAAGGTCCACAGTGCTACAGATCACGGCTCAATTCAACACAGGCCGTGCTAGACACGTCTCCCAGTGGACAATCCGTAGGAACATGGGTTCCATGGGGTATGGGAGCCAGCGTCGTACACGCTATTAGGTGACTATCCCATGACATTTGCTAAGTCAGTGTACATAATAGAGCAGGACAACTCTAAAACACAAATATTGTGACTTAGGTCCACAGTGTGCAGTGAACATCCAAGTCTACACAACCACATTACCAACTCAGTTTTATTTTAATGCTTGTTCGAGTGATTAACATCAATAACCAATTACAACAGCTCCTTACAAACTGAGAGCTATCCAGGCCCGGCAAGAGGGCGGGGCAAGTGGCGCTGTGGCCCCGGGGCCCGGGTCGGTTAAACTTGATTTAATTTAATGTCAAAATAATTATGAAATTTTCTGATATGATTCTGTTTAATGTAAATACAGCCAGTGAACAGTATTCAAAACATTACAAAGAGACCATTTATTGTAATTAATTTTATAAATAACCATTGTGTTTTTCGCTTTTCTTCCTCAGAAATGGCAAAGTGCTAAAGTTTGAGAGTTCTTTACGTTTCTAATTCAATCGCAAAAGAAATCGACTCTTTACTTCGTACATTTCTGAGAGGAGTATGGCTTAGTCTTTTGGTGCCAGAACACGTTCAGATACAACGAAAATGGAATTGTTAATGCTCATTGATGGAAATGTTGATCTAAAAGAAAACAAGGACAAAACAAAAAAAAAGAGTGTCTGAATAACTAAAAATTTCACGGATGATGACGATTGAAGTTTTAAGGGGTCGGGGAGACAGCGAGGAGCTCGTGGGAGGTGGTTAACATTTGCAAGCTTAATATCGTACTTCCAAAATGATGTCCCAGGTTGAATATAAATGGAGGAGCCCGTAAGACCTTGTCCTAGGGCCCGTGTTCGCTTTCTGCGGCCCTGGAGCCATCAAGGAAACACCGAAGATGTGTACTCTGTCGACTCCGGATCGGCCATGGGATTGCTACACAGTCCCATCTGTTAAAGAGAGAACCCCTCCCCTGTGTATACTTGCGGCGCCCACACACCCTCTCCCTTGTTCTACGTGATGACGGGTCGTCAGAGGGAGAGTGGCTCCTTTTTTAAGTTTTAATGTTGTTTAATTTAATTTTAGACTGTTTTATGTTTTTATTGTGATCATATTTATTTTTATTGCTCAATTTATGCCTTATTTGTTTTATTGTTTTTTATCATCCTCGTTTTAACTCCTTTTATTCAACAAAAGAATAATTGTTGGGGCTCACTGTCTGACTTATACAAATCATTTTCGTTTTCAACTCTGGCAGTGGACTGTTTTTATCTTCATTCTTTCATTTTATTTATACTTAAGCCTGTCTGTGATAGAGAGAAGACCCGGGGTAATACTCTGCAGAGGGGCAAAAGCAAAAGGAGAACAAACTGAATTAGAGGTGTACAGTGTTGATCCCAGAGTTGATTCTGGAATCAACAATTAACTAGTTTGCTCAGAAATTTACTCCAACATGTGCTTAAGGGGAAAATTATAAGCAAATACCTGTTGGTATTTATGCATGCTAAAGCTCAAATATATTGAGACAGGCTATATCTGGACTTGGAAGAACCCCACCATCGGACATCCTTCATGATTTCTCATTTCAATTCCAGACAATATGCCAAGATGGCACAGGCTACTCCCTTCCGACTTCATGCCCAGATTTACTTATCTTCACACATTTCATCTCACATCTACGAAAGCTTCGTGCTGCGCAGCCACGCCCTCCACCAACAGTTCTGTGTGATCTGTGTGGACGTTTGTTTCAAGCACGCATTGGACTGTTCAGTCACCGCAAACATGCCCACAGACCTCAACCTTAGATTATTTTAGACTGTTTTGGAAGAAGACCTCTACTCGGAAACGAGTTAAAGCCGTCGCCGCCGACACCTTTGATTTGGCCCACGGCCGATTTCCTTCCAAAATCCTTTCCCTGACCCGTCCTGATAATAAAATAAATAGCCATTGGCTGCGTTAATAAAATTATTATTGAATATGAATATTATAATTTCATTGCGATGTTAAAAATTCATTTTGTGAAATGATTCTGTAACTTTGTGCATGCTGCAGATTTATATTTATGGATTCATCCGTCTCTGAAAAGAAATCCTGGTTACGTGCCTGACCTCATGCCCAATCCTATACAAAGGGGTAGAAATAAATAATAAGCACAGAGGATGCACCATTTTCTTTACAACTCATTTGGTTCAAACTTGCTGCTATTTGAGGTTATGTTTCTATCTGTGTTGCAGTGTTTGGATTTGTGGTGAGTGGAGCTTGTGGAATTGCTATCTACTGGTCACGTGATGATGTGACCACTTTATCTCTGTCTGCTACTTACGTCGCTTTGCTCAATGTCTGTCACACAATCTGTATAGCTGTAGCGGTAGAACTCTTCCCTACCAGTGTGCGGTGAGTCAAAACTTTTTAAATGAGATTGCCTGTTTACTGAATAATTGCTTAAGTCTTCTGTGAGAAAAATATACTTAAAAAGAGAAGTTATTTAATAAATTAATTTTTAACTTGATACGATGCAATTCTGATTTTTTATTTACTGTACTGTAAGGGATAGTGTTTAGTTACCGGTACTGTACTTGGTTTAAAAGTTATACTGTGTGAAGATGAGCAAAGCAAAGACAGTAGAAATGACCATCAACAGGGAAGGAACAAGCTCAAGCATTGTTCTAGAAGGAGTGCAAATAGACTTAGTTTCTCACTTCAAACACCTACGAAGCACAATCTCGAAAGACAACACTGTACAGCAGTAAATACTCAGCAGGACACAAAAAGCATCAGACTTTTACAGTCAAATGAGAAATCTTCTCTGAGACTCCAAAATACCACAAAAATCAAAAACAATCATGTACCACACGTACTTCGTACCAATCCTCACATATGGTTTAGAGACATGTTAAACAAAGACTACAGTAGAATTCAAGCAACTGAAATGAGATTCATCAGAACCATGAACCAAACTACAAGAAAGGACAAGATCAGAAATGAAGTTAATAGGAAAGTAGCTGGCATCGAGGTTCCTATTACCAGTGTCATAAAGAAACACACACTTCAGTGCTATGGGCACATAATGAGGATGAACATAGAAAGACCTGCCAGAAAATATTTTGACCTTAATCCTCATAGGAAGAAGACCACGAGGAAGACCAAGAAAACACTGGATAGAGACTGTAAGATCAGACATGGAGGAGAGAGGACACAACTGGGAAGATGTCCTGGAACAGAAGATGTATGAAGAGAGAAGGAGATGGCGAGAGTTTGTACACCACACCCGGGAAACTGGAGTTGGACAATGATAATGATGATAATGATAGTATTGTTATGGGAATCAGGGTTCACTCTACTAAATCACAACACAACTGGTACTATTATGGCTACTGTACACAATTATCTACACACACTGCAGAAGGCTGCCAAGTCCACAATCTTCAGTTCACAGTTCTCGTAGCTTGGTGGTGCTCCACCAGAGACCTGCTTTGTAGTCCCCGTGTCTGTCCACACGCCTCATTGAAAGCAGGGTTTTCATCTCTCTCCCGCTCCTAGCCTAATACATTGCTCCGTGGCACAACACTCACACCAACTGCTCATAGCTGTCAGTCACTGTTGGAACTCGACTCCCTCGCCTCCCACTCGCTGCTCTTAAATACCAGTTAACGAGACCTCTCATAAATTCTCAGCTGGCCCAGACTTACTGGGTGATCTCACTGTGTCTCAAACTGTCTTCTCCAGAAACAGAACAATCTTGCACTACTTGGAGCGTCAATGACCTTTTGTGACTCATAAAGGCCTTTGTTTGCGAGGTCAAACCTGTGGCCGCAAGAGGGGAGTCTGTCCACTGTCCTGCCAGCTGGGTGGATCTGTTGCCGTTTGTATAAAAAAAGAAAAAGAAAGAAAGAAAAAAGTAACTTGGCTCCTAAACACTTGTTCTTTGAATGTGCAGACCTACATCTCTGACATGGAATACTAATATTGATATTGCGCCAGGAGATGACAGTTGGGTTTGATCTGCAGAGGTCTTCCCGCATTCCAAAAACAATAAGTTGGTCACTACTTGCTTCACTCACTCAGAACATTCCTTCTTTCACTGGCTGCGTGACGTCTGCTGCAATGACAACCATTGGCATGCGGGAAGCTGTTATACTTAGATTTGGAATAGGCAGTCCGCGCATGCGTACTCTAAGACCCCGTCACAGCGTGTTGAACTGCCCTCTCCTGGCGGGATATCAATATATCACAAAGAATAATGAAAACAAAAGTACAAAAGTTTGGTTGTAGATATGAGCAAGAGTCGCTGTATTGGGGCTCCAACAAACAGGGTCAGTTGTGTGTTTACAATTGTGCAATTGAAGTCATATTTATGACATGAGTGAAGTCAAGATATTCGGAAGAGATACAAAGATAGAGGAGAAAATTGAGTTGCATGGAGAACCACTCAAAGTGGTAGAGGGTTTCAATGACGTAGGAAGTGAAATAACTTGTGACGGCAGGATAACAAATAAAATTAATAAAAGGCTGCAAAGGGGAGGAAATTGTTATCAAACAATAAAACACCTGTTTGGAACAAGGAAGTTCCAGAGAAAGCAACATTTCTTATGTATACGACCTATTATATCACCCATTGTCACATATGGAGCAGAAACTTGGGGGCTGATGGAAAGGAAATGGAGCAGGCTGCAAGCAGGGGAAATTAAGATGGTACATTGGCTTTCACGGCCAGTGAATTAACACTCAGCAATTCTTCTGGGGTTGGAAGCCTTCATAGGGAGGTTATAGCTGCTTGAGCTTTTACTTCCCGCAATAAAGAGGCGCAGGTGAGCAGTTCGCTACTCCTGTGGGGGTCTGGGCGGGGACATCAAGAGCCCGCTGATGAGCCAGCTTGGTGTCCTTGGCGAAACCCCACACAAGACACGGCACAAACCTAGAAAAATTGCTGAAGGGAAATTAAGTTCCTCAGAGCAGTTAAAGGGAAGAGTAAGAAATGTTGAAATTAGAAAAGAACAAAAACAGGAAAGTATGAGAGAGGGGGTTGAGAGAAAGAGATTATGATGGTATGGACATGTTAAGAGAATGAGTGGGCAAAGTTTTCCAAAAATAATGAAAGAACTAATGATTGAGGGGAAAAGACGTCGAAGGCGACCAAGAATGCGGTGGAGCACAGGAGTGAGTCTGCATAGAGAGTTAACTGGCATCAAGTGGAGGAAGCAAAGTGGTGGGAAGATGGAGAGGACTCATAAACACCTGGAACGGGATTTTGATATGATGAACTCTGGGTATATACTGAAGTGTTCAACTTACTTTGAAGGGCAGGCGGATCAATTGCAATAAGTGAATGTCACACTGTGCACCTCCGATGAACGAGTGTTCAGATATTACAAAGTATGCATTGTAGATTACAGTAGAATCCCTCTCGTCCGTCGCTCCGGTTGATCCAACAGTGCTCGAAACGAACTTGTCGCGACTCGTAGCCGTGACTCACTACCCGTCGTGCCATTGTTGTTTACGG
Organism: Meconema thalassinum; assembly: GCA_946902985.2. Lineage (NCBI taxonomy): Eukaryota > Metazoa > Arthropoda > Insecta > Orthoptera > Tettigoniidae > Meconema > Meconema thalassinum. Next base: position 18,628,176 of record OX336392.1, read on the forward strand.
GTACTTCAGGGTTGTTATAAGACCAAGATTTGCATTTTCCCTGACTTAAGATCCCATTTTCCCTGACCACCAATACTTTATTCTGATCACAGTATGAACATATTTTAGAAATAAAAGCCGTCGAATTGATCAAACAATTGTTACTGATTACATCTTCCGAATCCCACGACATACGCAGATATTTTTTTAAATTTTCTTTAAATACACGTCCATGCTAACCTTTCTTCGTTTTGTTTTTCCCCAGCTACTGTATTACACGAGATTTGTAAGCTATTTCATACAAAAAAGAGTTTCTTTTCAGAGATTGTAAAGAAAAGGCTTGAAGAAAGAATTTTAACAAAAAGCTAATTTTAAGAATTAGCCCAGTTTCACTTGCTGTGAGCACTTCAGAAGGCATCTGGCTTCATCTGACATTTTTAATACATTAATCGGTTATGCTAAAAAAAAACAATGCGGACAAATAACAAAAGAGAAATAAATACAAATATGGATTCAAGGAACTTTATTTTTAACTTCTTTCTTTGTCAGTACAGTCAGTTCACAATGAAACTTCTTACATTCAAAAAGTTATTGCAATTGTTATTACTAATGCCATAAAAACTATGACCTAATAGTCAAATAATACGATGGGTAAGTAACGTAAACGGCACGGATTCTTTCAAAATTATTGCTGAGGTAAGAAGGAAATTTAAATTTAAAAAGTTCCCTGACCTTGCCGAAAATTTCCCTGTCTTTTCCCTGACTGGATTTTTTCCCTGTCTTTTCCCTGACTTCCCTGACCTGTAACAGTCCTGTACTTCTTGTTATCACCTGTCGAGGAGGGGGGGGCTTGGTGGCGCAGAGGTCAAGGTATTGCCTCTCACCAAGGTGGATGTGAGAATTTCGAAGTGAAATACCATGTCCTGTGGTTTGGTTTCCACGTTAAACGGAGGTCCCATGGCTCATGATCGCATGATTAACAGTCACGTAGAACTACAACCTTCCTTCCTTGTTATCGCTTGTCTGTTTTAGTGCTCTGTCATCTCTCGTATCGTTTCTGTTGTCCGTGATTTGTACATGTTACGACAATAAAAGATTGGAGAAGAAATCGGAAAGACATTGAATCATATACAGTGACGATAGGCGGTGAAAACGCTCAGAATCGTAAAACATTGAAAAAGCCTAAACTTAAACTGCTTGACAACGCATTGTGGATGTGGCTCCACCAAGAAAGAAGGAGTTCAGAGATGTTTATTTTAATGTAAATCCATATTTATCTGTACTTTCTGATAATCCGACCTTTTTGGCATTCCGACCAAACCCTGAGTCCCAAAGGTGACGGATTACAGAGGTTGTACTGTAGTGTTTATTATATATTAGCCTACTTTTCACATTTTGTAAAAATGAGGAAGAAGTATGCTTATAAGATCGATCCAGGCAAATGTGTGTCTGTCTGCCCCCCCCCTCCCCCATCAACTCCTAAACGGCTACAGCTATCGAAACCAAATTTGGTATAAGTAAAGAGCTATGTCTGAATATCGCAAGGCAATATTTGAAAATGATGTCAGTGCTACCAACTGCTGAAAAATCACAATTCAAAGTTGACACACATATAGATAGTATTGTATCACACTAATTCACAGGAGCCCATACATGAGAGTGTTGCCAACATGATTCTATGCCTGCTGATATATCCAATCTTTAAATGCATGTAACTTTCATACTATATTGGATTTCAACCATATTTGGTTGCACTGGAGCAGATATGAATATGCATTCTTTTAGTGTCAACAGGGCTGCCACTATTGAAAAATGTACTCTATACATTTTTATTCTAATCTCAATATATCAGAAAGTATGCAGGCCAACAGTTCTAAACTTTGCATACATACAGTACCTGATAACGTAAGTTAATTTTCAGTAACCGATATATGACAGTGCTGCCAACATGATTCTATGCGTGCTGATAGGTGTAATGTTGAATCACATGTAACTTCCACACTAATGAATGCAATTCTTGCCACATATATAGATCATAATGTTTCAATTGAAGTTTGAGCATCCAATATATGGCAGTGTCGCCAACCTGATTTTACGCATGCTGATAAATTCAATATTTAAATACATGTAACGTGCATACTATCTATTGGACCTCTACCAAATTTTGTATATGCATTGTGGACCTTAAGAGATGGAACTAAGAATATATATCTAGAGTCACCAGGTCCGCCAACTGTTGATATATGGTCTCTATACCCAGTCTAGCCATAAATACTGTTACAACTTAAAAAGTGAAAAACGCAAATAATATGAGAAGTATTTTAATTTGCTGTTAGTATGCTGTTCTTACAGGCATTCTTTACACAAATCACCAATCACTTTTCGAAATGGTCACCTTTGGCACTGATACAGGCTCCGAGTCTTTGTGGCCACTCGTCTATGGCGGAACGGAGGACATCCAGGGGGAAATCCGCCACTGCTGACAATAAGGAACGCTTTAAACTTCCAATGGTGGGGTGTCTCTTCTTGCAGACAATGCCCTCAAAAACTGACCACAGTCGGCAGTCTAAAGGGTTCAGGTCCGAACTGCTACTGGGCCAATCTTCAGTTGAAATGAAGTCGGGGACATGATGCTGAAACCACCCTTGAGTTGACCTAGCCTTGTGGGCTGGAGCAGAATCCTGCTGGAAAGTCCAAGGTTGGTTTTGAAAAAATGTGCCACTTAAGTTCTTCACAATAGGCTCCAAAACGGTGCTTTCGTACACTCTGGCGCTGGTTTTAACACCCTTTTCGCAGAAATGCAGCTGGGTGGTGCCAGAATAACTCACCCCCCACCATACCATCACAGAGGAGGGATGATGGGCCCTCTGAACTTTCGGAACCTTTTTACTGGCTTCCCGAGATGATGATGCATAAACCCTGTCATTTTGCACATTGAAAGATTCTTCAATAGTGAATACCTTTCATCGGTGAAGAGGATGTTTCGATGACCATTTTGCGCGTAATGCTGCAGGAGACATCGACATTTAAGCACTCTCTGCTTCTTTAGACGCGTCAAGGTAATGTCCTGTTTGTCGGCGATAAGCCCGTAGTCCAAGGTCCTCTGACAGAAGCCTTGATAATGACCTTTTTGAAATGTTCATTTCATGGACCATGATAACCTGCTTCCGCACCGCATTTCTCCGAATACGAGCTGCCACTGCCTTTCTTGCTGCTCGAGTCCTGACACTGCGTGGGCGACCCTCCCTCGGACGATCCTTTACAGTCCCGTTTGCAGTGAATCGCTCAATGGTCTGGTACACAAACATACGACTGATTTTCAGCTTTTGCAGCGTCTTGAAAATGTCACTTGGAGATTTTCCAACTTTATGTAATGCTATTACTGCAACACGATTTTCATATTCACCCCATTCCATGTTGAAACCTGGAGCTAGATGCTTCCTCTTTCACAGACAAGTTAACAATGGTTCAAGGTTAATGTGTGCACATCGGTAGTTCTTTACCTGCCAAGCCGGTTGTACAGTTTGTGTCAAAAAATTGGAACAGTATTTATGGCTAGACTAGGTAATTTGAAGAAAAGTAGTCCCTTTAGTTCGTCACGGAAGTACTTGTTTTTTCTTTTGTCGATGCATATTATCCCTCATAAAAGATTGGATACATTTTTTTAACACCCTGTATTACTTGCACGATTGTTGATAATGCCGATTGCATTTCTATATTTAATGGCTTCTCATTACGGTTTCTCTTTCTAGAAACATGGCTGTAAGCTTGACCCTAATGAGCGGTCAGCTGGGAAGCATATTTGGGAACCTCATCTTCCCCATCTTGCTGGATATAAACTGTGTGGTACCATTCTTCTTAATCGGTGCTGTTGTATTAGGTTGGTATCAAGTGCTTTTCTTTCTTAAGATAACTTACCATATGCTGAAATAATCTTCTTTAGTAGGGTTGCCAGATTTCAAGAATGGAAAAATGGAACACACGTCCCAAAACATTGGTTTGTTTTTAAATGTTGTAATAAATAAATCACATATGTATTATACTGTATAAGCATTACATAATCAAATACACAAAATAAAAACTAGATATTGCTGACATATCATATAGGCCTATGGCACCAGCAAATTACAAACGCCTTTCATTTGAACGACCCTTTGCAAGGATTTTATTATTTGTAAGTACCTTCTGATAAAATTCACTACAATTTTCGTCATAATTGTAATATGAGAACAATTCTTGTTTTATAAAACTAATGGAGCCTCTGTTTCTATCATCTCTCCATTTGATATTCATGACAGAAGAAACTCTCTCCGTAAAAGCATTGGACGGGAAAATACTGAGTATTAACTTCACTAGGACTAAGAGAGACACTTGGAAAGCCCCGGGAGACCTAAGAAGGGCCCAAGTAGACTACATATTAGTAAAGGGAAGATTTAAGAACCAGGTGAAAGATAATAGAAGTTACCCTGGAGCTGATGTCGACAGCGACCATAACCCAGTCGTCATACGCTGTGAATTAAAGTTCAAAAGATAAAAGAAGAAAATGAACATTGGGATATTTCTAAGCTTAAAGATGAGTCCACTCAAATACTCTACAAACAATAACATAAGAGACATTGAAGAACACTTGGCAGTAGAAGAGAAGTGGATCAAAATAAAAAAGAGTATTTTAGACTCAACAGGAACTGTATTAGGAAAAAAGAAAAAAGAAAATAGGAAAGAGTGGATAAGTCAAGAAGTTGTGGATATGATAAAGGAAAGAAGACAGTATAAAAACTCAAATGATGATGATGAAAACCAAAAATACAAGACCTTAAGAAACAAGATAAATAAGAGGGCAAAACAAGACAAGGAACAGCATTTAATGGGAATCTGTGCAGGCATAAATAACAACATGAAATCTGGACAAATAGATATGGCCAATAAAGATATTAAAAGGTTCTTTGAAACAAGGAAGCCAAAAACAATGAGCATTGTGGACAAAGATGGGAAGTTAATATATGATGACGAAATGATAGTGAAAAGATGGAAAGAATATTTGGAACAACTATACAGTGGAAACTGTGTGAACTTGCCCATTGAGAAAGAAGATGAAATAACAGAAGAAGACTTGGGGGCACCTATTATGGAAGAAGAGTTTGAGAAGGCGTTACAGTACCTCAAAGGAAAGAAAGCTCTCGGAGTTGATAACATACCAGGAGAACTATTGAAAAAAATCAGGTTGTGGCAGATTTGCTAGCCCACACTTTGAGCGACAAGTGTATCGGTTTGACTGCCCCTAACTGTTGGGTGAGAAATGTAACTGTTTACCTTTGCCTAAGCTATGTTGTTTTAATGGGCGCCAAGACCTCAATGCAATGTTGAAATCTAAATTTGTATTTAACAACGTCTGGCTCTGGCAGAACACCTTCAAGACTCTATTCACTCAGATCGTGGTATGATTTGATCATTAACCCAACAAACAATTGTATCAGGAGAAGGAATTGGTCTATATCTAATGCTACCTACTGAAAGCAAAGATTGCATTGTAAAAGAAATGAATTTATTATATAAAACAACTATAGCAAAATTAATAATAATAATAATAATAAGTATAAAATTTAAATTGGAGCGTTGTGATTTGAATATTACCGATAGAAAATTACGTGAAAACGGAGTCTGATAAATTATTGATTTTACTCTTATTCCCAAGCTATGAAGTTATTGAAATATGAAATATAAAACAAAGAAAAATGAGAGATTGCGTATTTCTGCGTCATTTGCGCTTACCACTGGAAATTGCTAAAGCATTTCCCTCGTACTGGATGATGCTGTGTGCTTCCCACAGTCTCCTGGACGTCGCCATCTTCGTCGATGTTTGATGATATACTGGTAGATTAGATAATTCTATGGTCCGTACATCGGACCCAAACACACGTACAACCACACTGGTTAAGTTTTACAAAAGTTAGTCCTCCACTCCACGGAACATCGGAGCGACTCCCGCGTACATCCGTACTCGTTAAGTTCTATACAGATAGTCCTCGTTCCACGGCGCGTCGAACGATATATCCACACGCCGGCTCCCCACTCTTCATCCGACTTCTAGCTTACGTGGTCTCCACTGATTGGCTGACCCACCACGCGATCTTCCCCTCCTCCGGGTCATTACACTCGGCGGGAGGGTTCCGTTCCAACTATCCGCCTTTCCATGACGCTGCGACCCAGGATTGCGTCATGCTTTCCGACAAGATTAAGCGTGTACTTGAATTCCCAGTGAGTCACGTCTCTCAATATACCCTAACTGACGAAACTCCGTAAAATTCCGCAATCACATAATTTTCTATGATATTGTCGCGTAATAATTTGCTTGATAGCGTTTTCTAAGACATAGAAAACCTATCTGTATGCTTATAATTTTTATAAAATGCTCCGAAAATACCTTAATAAAAATTATAATAAATTAATAATAATAATAAATTAACATGAAAAATTCTCTTGGCTGAACAATTTGCCGCGTAAATAAATATAGAATGGCTTCCTACTGACTTATGCCAGTTGCATAAAAAACCCTCGAAAAACATGTTGCAAGGTGACAAGTTAAAAAAGGAACTGTACAACTTAATATGTACTATTTACAAGACTGGAGAATTGCCTGAAGACTTTGTAAAATGCATAATAGTACCTATACCTAAAAATCAAATGCAAGGTCATGTAAACAATACAGAACATTGAGTCTGGTGTGTCATGCATCAAAAATAGTCACCATAATTATTATGAAGAGAATAGAAAAAACAAATCGATGAAAACCTATCTGATGATCAATTTGGTTTTAGGAAAGGAGTAGGAACAAGAGAAGCAATCTTAGCATTGAGGCAAGTGATAGAGAAGCAGATGAAGAAAGGCAAACCTACCTTCTTAGCGTTCGTCGACCTTGAAAAGGCGTTTGACAATGTGAACTGGAATGTTCTATTCAGCATTCTTCATCAAACAGGTATCAACTTTAGAGACAGAAGACTCATCTACAATATCTATAAGCAAGAAATTGGAATAGTTCGTTGTGGTAGCAAGGAAGAAACAGCACACATCAGATATACAAAAGGCGATCGACCAAGTAAGAGAAGAATTTCCCACAGGAGTGAACATTCATGGAGATAAAGTTGACATGATAAGGTTTGCTGATGACATAGCGCTAATTGCAGAAAGTGAAGAAGACTTACAAAAGATCCTGAACAAGATGGACAAAATAATGGAGGAAGAATTTAATATGAGAATAAATACAAACAAAACAAAAATTTTGGTTTGCAGTAGAAATGGCAAAAACCAGACATCAATAGAGTTAAGAAATGAAAACATACAAGAAGTGAATGAGTTTAATTATCTGGGAAGTAAAATAACGAATGATGGAAGAAGCAGCAGAGAGATATTAAGTAGGATTGCCCAAGCCAAGAACGCTTTCTATAAAAAGAAGAACCTATTTATTACTGCAAGGAACATAAGTCTTGATAAGTTATGCACTTGTCCACTTTACAATACAAAATATCTTTTTATTTATACATTTTGATACATGTTTCGGTCCTGTGAGCCTTCTTCAGTCAAAATCAAAAAAATTCTCCTAGATCATTCATTCTAAAGGTTGGTCTCTCATAAAAATTTTTGTAAATCAATTTTACATTGTCAGGATGCTTAAAATACATGAATATAAAATGTTTAAACAAATTAAAAGATTTAAAAATGCACGAAATTTTGAAACGTGGGCTCCATTCTTGTTAATCTATTTTCAAAACGAGGGACCTGGAACAAGAAAAATTACCTAACAATCTAAGGTTCCTACTTGGAAACATGAAGAAAAGTTGACTTTAGTTATGTAGAAAACTTACCCCATTGTACAAGCATCTTGAAAAAGGAAAGTAGAAATAGGAATCAAACGTTGTTTAGAGCTTTGTCAAAATGTTTTCAACAACCTGTAAAGCGAAAAACTAAATGAAAATGAAAATTGAAAAAATGAAATTATAACAAAAATCCACGCATAAATGACCAATGTTTACATACCGCAGTTTGGAGACCATAAACTGTCACCTCACAACTTGAAAGAGCTACTACAAATGTGTCCGTCTTGTTGTTCACCTTCGATCACATGTTGACTAGAATACTGCAAGTGTGAGGTCAACGGTCGCAGAAGGGGAGGTGTAGCATACGTCAGAACCTTACGTTATGGAGGAGGGAGGGCCGCTTCTTGTTTATGTCGGTCTCTTTGCCTTAATTTCGAGATCGTGTTAAATAATATGTTGTCGTTGAGAGTTAATTCGTTCAAATTGTTTACAGGGACTGTTTTTTGGGCGATATAAATTTCTATGTTCTCTAATACATTAAGTTTTTTACTTTTATTAACAATATGTACAATTTCCAAATCCTTATCTATCGAACTGAAATTATGTTTTTTCTCGTCCATGTGGTTCGCCATGGCCGAGAACTTGTTATATTTCAGCGCACTGGTATGTTCCCCGTATCTTACGTTGAACGCTCTACCCGTTTGTCCAAAATAGGTGGAATCGCAATCCTTACATTTTAGTTTGTACACTCCCGATTTGCTGAATTTATTGGTCTTATTTACACTATTATGATTAAAGAAGATGTTGCTGTTATTATTTTGTGTTTCTTTATTGGAATATTGGAGTACATGTCTTGTACGTCAAAGAAAGCACAGAAAATAATAATAATCCTAAATAACTTACGAAAATATGGAAAAGTAAGTGCAATAGAAATTAATGAGTTTATGTCACTACTTAATTTTTGTTTAGAAAACACTTTTTTCACCTTTAATAATAAAATATATCAACAAACCAATGGTTTGGCAATGGGATCTCCGGCATCCGGTATTATAGCAGACGTTTATTTGGATTTCTTGGAACAAAATAAAATCATTAACCATCTACCAGGTATTGTGTTCTGGGGAAGATATGTGGACGATGTGTTCACTATAATAGACGAAAAAATGGTAAAAGCAGACGAATTATTGAATATGTTAAACAAGTTAGATAATATAAAATTCACGCTAGAATCCCAAAAAGAAAATTGCTTAAATTACTTAGATCTAAAAATAAAGAAAACACAGAATAAGTTGCATTTTGATATATATCGCAAGCCAACCCAAACAGACATAACAATCAAGAAAGATTCTAATCACCCAGAGAGCCATAAGAAAGCCGCCTTTTACAGCTTAATTAATAGAGCGCTAAATATTCCACTCGGTGAAGAAAGTTTAAACAAGGAACTAAAAATCATAGCCAACATCGCAAAGAAAAATGGATTTTCACAAAATTACGTAAACAGAATCAAAAATAAGATTATTAACAAATTTGAAACAACTTTAGAAAAAGATCGCAAAAAGAACCAAAATTTAGCTACTTTCACGTATGTAAACCCAAAAGCACATACAATAACAAACTCAATTAGAAAATTTGATATTAACATTGCATACAAAACACAAAATAATAACAGCAACATCTTCTTTAATCATAATAGTGTAAATAAGACCAATAAATTCAGCAAATCGGGAGTGTACAAACTAAAATGTAAGGATTGCGATTCCACCTATTTTGGACAAACGGGTAGAGCGTTCAACGTAAGATACGGGGAACATACCAGTGCGCTGAAATATAACAAGTTCTCGGCCATGGCGAACCACATGGACGAGAAAAAACATAATTTCAGTTCGATAGATAAGGATTTGGAAATTGTACATATTGTTAATAAAAGTAAAAAACTTAATGTATTAGAGAACATAGAAATTTATATCGCCCAAAAAACAGACCCTGTAAACAATTTGAACGAATTAACTCTCAACGACAACATATTATTTAACACGATCTCGAAATTAAGGCGAAGAGACCGACATAAACAAGAAGCGGCCCTCCCTCCTCCATAACGTAAGGTTCTGACGTATGCTACACCTCCCCTTTTGCGACCGTTGACCTCACACTTGCAGTATTCTAGTCAACATGTGATCGAAGGTGAACAACAAGACGGACACATTTGTAGTAGCTCTTTCAAGTTGTGAGGTGACAGTTTATGGTCTCCAAACTGCGGTATGTAAACATTGGTCATTTATGCGTGGATTTTTGTTATAATTTCATTTTTTCAATTTTCATTTTCATTTAGTTTTTCGCTTTACAGGTTGTTGAAAACATTTTGACAAAGCTCTAAACAACGTTTGATTCCTATTTCTACTTTCCTTTTTCAAGATACTTGTACAATGGGGTAAGTTTTCTACATAACTAAAGTCAACTTTTCTTCATGTTTCCAAGTAGGAACCTTAGATTGTTAGGTAATTTTTCTTGTTCCAGGTCCCTCGTTTTGAAAATAGATTAACAAGAATGGAGCCCACGTTTCAAAATTTCGTGCATTTTTAAATCTTTTAATTTGTTTAAACATTTTATATTCATGTATTTTAAGCATCCTGACAATGTAAAATTGATTTACAAAAATTTTTATGAGAGACCAACCTTTAGAATGATCTAGGAGAATTTTTTTGATTTTGACTGAAGAAGGCTCACAGGGCCGAAACATGTATCAAAATGTATAAATAAAAAGATATTTTGTATTGTAAAGTGGACAAGTGCATAACTTATCAAAATCAATACGGAAAAACTTGAAAAAATGACTAAAGTCATAGATATTCACATAAGTCTTGATGTAAGGAAACAAATGTTGAAGACCTATGTATGGAGCGTCACGCTATATGGCAGCGAATCTTGGACAATAGGAGAGAGAGAGAGAGAGGAAAAGACTACTAGCATTTGAAACCCGGTGCTATAGAAGGATTATGAAAATCAGTTGGAAAGAAATGGTCACAAATGAGGAAGTCTTTAGAAGAGTAGGAGAGAGAAGATGCTTCCTTAAATATTTAAAAAGAAGAAGGAATCACCTATTGGGTCACATACTGCGACACAATGGACTGATTAAGCTTATGATCGAGGGAACAGTAGACGTCAAGAATTATAGAGGAAGACCCAGACTGGAGTACATGAGTCAAATACTGGAAGATATGAGTTGTGGCTCATACTGTGAATTGAAGAGGAAGATGGAGAGACGGGAAGAATGGCGAGCTGCTGCCAACCAGCCTCACGGCTGGTAACCACAGAGACAGTGAGAAGGACTAAGATATTCCTTAATTTTGTTGCCCCTAATAAATCTATAACATGTGCCCATCTGTCTGACACTGACATAGAAATAATTTTCTATTGCACCTGTGTCACCAGAAAACAAGATAGATATTACAATCAATTGTGAAGCAGGACATTTGAAAATTGGTGCGAAATTGAATATATTATCAACTTAACCCAAAAAAAAAAAAAAAAACAGAACATTTGCAGTTCCGTTAAAGATTGAAACGGAACCCGGAACAAAACAAGAAAAAACGGAATTGTTCCGGGTAAAACAGAACGTCTGGCAACCCTATTCTTTAGTCATTGCTCCACAAGAACGGACATGAATGAAGCTTGGAAAACTGCATTAAAATACCCCAGAGAACATGTGCATGTGCGATATAATCCAGTAATTGCTTTCAAATTTCTGTTCATTATTTCCACAACTGAGATACCTTTCGTGAAGCAATAGCTCATTAAAGAATATAATTACTAAATTACCAGTGCCATAGTCCACTCATTAATTAATTAAGCATCAATTAGTCATCATCTTGCACAGTTTCCAGCCACTGGCCGAGTTTGTTTGGAACACAAGCCTCTCCAATGTCTTCTGTCTTCCCACCATCTCTCAGCCTCCACCCTTGTCCAGTCTTCTCCTGTCTTCTTCACGCTTTCTTCTACCCCCTTCAGCCACCTGTCTCTCGGTCTCTTTCCTTCCCACTTCGTCTCGTGTATCCTCCTGGGTATCCTCTTCTCCTCCATTCGTTTTACATGTCCGTACCATCTAAGTCTAGATTTCTCCATACCATCCTATAATGGATCCTCCTTCATTAATTCTCTAGTCCTCTCATTTCTTATTCTGTCCATCTTTGTAGCTCCAATACTGCTTCTCAAGAACCTCATCTCACTGGCCTGTATTTTGCTCTTCTCCCTTCCTTTCATAACCCAGGTCTCCGAGGCATGCGCCAGGATAGGGACATAGTACGTCCGATACATGATCTTTTTGCTGTTCTTGTTCCATAACATGCTTCTCACACTCCTCCGGAATGCTTCTGCCTGTCTCCCCCGCTCATTTATTTCTCTATCGTTTCTTCCATCATCTTGTATCAGGCTTCCCAGATACTTGAAACTCTCCAATTTCTTCAACTGTTCCCCACCAATTGTTATTCCCGTTGTGGTTCTTTCCTTCTTCCTTGTTGTGATCACCATCTCACTCTTATTTATGCTACATTTCATCCCATTTCCTTGTATTATTCCTTCCTACACGTCCAACTGTTCCTGTACCTCCTCCTCCTTGTTTCCCCAAAGAATTAAGCATCAATAATTGAATAATGTTAGTATTCTAGGGATAAATAGAGCTTCAATGTTACCAATATATTTATGTTGTGTATCGTCTAATAACAAAAGTTTTGTGATTTTTATTTTCAGGTTGTGGTGTCCTAAGTCTTTTGGTTCCAAGAACAAAATTCTTGGACTGACAAGTTTAAAAAATTAGATCATTTTGTGAAGTAGAAGAGAAAGAAGAGGGATAAGACCATTGTCAAGACAGACATTTTGACTTCGTTCATAAGTATGGTTGTCACAATCTAATTAAGATTAGGGGCTGCGACAACGCGGTCATGTAGCCCCGTGTACTTTGGGTGTGTGTAGAATCTGTCTGATAACCGGTGTTAATTGTGATGACTGTATTAGTGTGTGTTATCTGTTATTTAATTCATGTAAAGACAGCAGACTTTTGAATTTTTCAAATAGTTCCTACTTTTGCCGCCAAACGCCACCGTCAACAACTACTAGTTCAGAACTTAGCTACCAGACGCCACCACAGTCGGCTCTTGGCAACGAACATAGGAACCTAAGAGCGTTGTTTACATTCTTAACCTATACAATTAAGCTTCACACAGGTGTAATTAGTGGAAGGTTCCTTAACATGCCATAAACCTATGACATAGGACCACCGGCTTTACTTCCCCTCCAAAGGAAGGCATATTGAGGGAATTTTAACGCTCTTAAGAAATCCGACGACTTCGGCCGGATGTGAACCTGCGATCTTGGGCACAGCTGTTCAACATGCTACCCACTACGCCACCGAAGCCGCCGAATCGGTCGGATCTGAAAGGCATTAAGTCAAAAAAAATGGTCATTTCTTAAAGAATTAGTATTGTGAAGTATAAACCCAAGGGCCTTGGAACGGCATCCGATGAATTAAGTCAGCCTTCTGTTTAAGCTACATCTTACGAGCAGAAGTAAAAGCACGGAAGCTCACTGGCACGGCTAAATCCATCACAGCGCAATTTGTTTTGTGGGTTTAAGTAAAAAATGTTCTGCGATCAGAGGAGAAAAGCATTAAGTTAATGACTTGCTGCCTTTCAGTGCGGCTTCGCTGGCGTAGTGGGTAGCATGTTGAACAGCTGTGCCCAAGATAACGGCTGAAATCGTCGGATTTTTTAAGAGCGTGAAAAATCCTTCAGTATGCCTTCCTTCGGAGTGGAAGTAAAGCCGGTGGTCCCATGTCATACATTTATTTTCAATAGATCCTTCCACAGACTAAACTTGTGTGAAGCTAAATTGTTAGGTTAGATTCCGTCGGAACGCTCTATCAAAGTTTCAACGTTTACCACTAGGTATCACTGATATCTGGTAGCAAAAGTTAGAACTACTTGAAATTGAACGGAACTTGTAGCTCACCCCAAGGGTGTCCGCTGGAAGCAGCTACAGACTCAAGCGAGCTGAACATGTCCTCGGACACTCCCGGCATTAAAAGCCATACGATAAATAATAAGTGCATGTTAATGTTGGCCGCACTGCAAGATTCCCGCGTGTTACAGTGCTGTTGTAAATTACATTTGTACAGGATTTAGGAGGTTTTTATGTTACAAAGCCATTTTACAATAAAATAACATGTGAAATATGCATTCAGGATGGCTTTATGCTGCACTAAGCAAGAAAACTTGAAAGTCAATCACCACTATCAGTATCTTAACAAAACATCACATACCATATAACCAACAAATCTTAACTAGTTGTGCAAGTTTAATAACCACTGCAACTAAATAAGTGTCAAAGAACCCATTTGAATTCAGTAGGCCGTGTTCATAATGGCAAAATTAATCTCGGGAGTTTCCGCCAACAAAAAGTTCCGCATTTCTCTACTAGAAGCGCTATAGTGTTCATGGACCTTCGATATCTAACCTCCTTGACTTTCATAGTGCTTCAAGGAAAAACGAAATTCGACATGCAAGCTACCCTCTGGGTGTGAAATTACAAAGCTTTCACCTGGCACCCGAGGCCACACAATATTATTTATTTAGTGTATACAGGGAGATTCTTTTGCTGGTGCGGGGCGCGCCTTCCACACGCCAACCGAGCTTGGTCCGCGGATTGCGCGCTGGTGGAAACCGTAACAAAGTACATTAATTAATGGTAAATTCACCTGCAAATCATGATTAAAGAACTTACCTATCCACAGGAGATGCTGAGTGTGTTCTCCTTCAGCTGACAGACAGGCGTTGTACCGTGTAAATAAATTAGCGTTTACACGTTGTAATATTCCCTTCTGTTGTGAGCGATATCTGCTGCCGTATATTGTTCTCCAGCTTCACTAGAGTACGAGTAATTGATCTGTACACTTTGTATTTTAAATTACCCCACAATTAAACATTAAACGGGCTTGCATCCATGCTCGATTAATTACAGTAAGCACGCAGTGGGGTACAGGAATAGTTACATAATGTAACGATGTAACTTCCAAAGTTACTGTCAGGTGAATGAGAAAATTTTCAGCATCTTCTATTAAAAGGTAAGTTCTAACCTTTAACTGGTGACGTAAGGTCATCCAAATTCCCAAGAAATAAAAAAAAACCATCTGCGCTTCTTTAATTAAATCTTGTATGAAGCTGTTGTTTATGTTACCTTCTTATCTGTGTGCTCGAAGAGTTTGAGACATTGTAATTTGTTCAGTTTCACCGTATGTCGTTGTTGCTCGCTTAGCACCACCCAGGGGACACGTGCAGGGCAATTTATAGGTAACTCCTGCGGACGTGAGCAACGGGTAGAGGTACGCTAACAGCTTAATAGCCTCAACATTGATATAGTCAACATTCAGGAGACACACACAAAAGATGAACAGGACCTTGCTAGAAGAGGACAAATACCGGGCTATACATTAGTTGAAGCCATCCATCACCAACAGTATGGAATTGCCACTTACGCCAAATCTGGCCTGACTGGAGTACAAGTTGTTGAATCGAGTGACAAAGATCTTATCTTCTCTATAGTAGTAAAAATTAATGACCTAATCGTCGTTAATGTGTACAAGCCTCCTTGCATCAGATGGACTTCGAAAGTTTTGCCCACCTTCAACCATCCCTGCATCTATACTGGGGATTTTAATAGCCACCACACAAACTGGCGGTATGACACAGTAGATGATGATGGCGAGGTACTAACTCAATGGGCAGAAATATCCGATCTGCATCTAGTTTTTGACGTGAAAGACAAAGGCTCCTTCCATTCTGCTCGTTGGGGAAGAGACTACAATCCCGACCTAACATTTGTGTCCAAGGATTGTCTTGATCAGCCTCTTAACACTGCACGTGAAATACTGTCTAACTTCCCAAACAGCCAACACCGACCAGTTCTTCTGGAAACTGGCACGAAGATACCCCTGGTGAACTCAGTACCTCTACCCAGGTGGAATTTCAACCGTGCAAATTGGGACAAATTCTCTGAAGATCTTGATCGGAAGCTATTTGATTCAAAACTAGAGCCAATTGCCAATAACTATGGTGACTTCGTTAACCTAGTAATTTCAGCTGCTAAATTAAACATCCCTAGAGGTTTCAGAAAATACTATGTGCCAGGCTGGAACCCTGAAAGTGAGGCGCTATACGAAGAATATCTAACAACAGGCAATCATGAAGTTGGTTCGAAGCTGCTACAATCACTAGAGAAGAATAGGAAACAAAAGTGGGAAGAAACAGTGAAAAACATGGACTTCGCGAAATCGAGCAGAAAGGCTTGGAGAGTCTTAAATCGTCTTACTGGAAAACATGTCTCCAAAAAGCAGTATACTAACTTGAGCCCAGATGCCATTGCAAATAGAATGGTGGACATTACACGATCCAAAAGAGATAAATGTCACACGAAAACAGTGAAACAAAAGCTCACCGAACTCAAACGTAGAACTCAGAAGAATGAGAAACTGTCTAGGCCATTTTCTGTTCAGGAAGTTGAAACCGCTATCAAGATGTTGAAAACTGGTAAAGCTGCTGGTCCAGATGGCATCTATATTGAATTCCTGCGAAACATGGGTCCACATAGCATCAGCTGGCTTACTTCACTTTTTACTTTCATCCTTCAGACTAACAACCTACCAAAGCAGTTTAAACGGTCAAAGGTGATCGCCCTTCTTAAACCTGGCAAGTCGGAGCAGAGACCTGAAAACTACCGTCCAATAGCACTTCTTAGCTGCATTTATAAACTTTTAGAACGAGTCCTTCTTTCCAGGATAGCACCACTCATTGAAGCTGTAACCCCACCAGAACAAGCTGGATTCAGGAAAAACCGAAGCTGTACTGATCAAGTCTTGGCCCTCACCACTCACATTGAAGCAGGGTTTCAAAAGAAGCTAAAATCAACAGCTGTCTTTATCGACCTGACTAGCGCATATGATACTGTCTGGCGACATGGACTGATCCTCAAAGTGCTGGAAGCTATCCCCTGTTTGGAAATTGCAAATCTTATCTCTAACATGCTTTGTGAAAGAGAGTTCGTAGTATTTCTAGATGATGCTAAAAGTCGCAAAAGGAAACTAAATAATGGTCTACCCCAAGGATCAGTTTTGGCCCCAGTTCTATTCAATCTGTACATTCATGACTTGCCACCAACAACAGCTACTAAGTTTATTTACGCAGATGACATTGCACTGGTAGCTCAAAGCAGAACTTTTGAAGATGCAGAAGGCACTCTTACAACCGATCTGGAGAAAATGTCAACGTTCTTCAAGTCCTGGCGACTGATCCCAAGTATGTCTAAGACAGAGGTTTCATGCTTCCATCTTGCCAACCGACTAGCAAACTACAAGCCAAATGTTGTATTTCGTGTTTTTTTTTTTTTTTAGCGTATGGCTTTTAGTGCCGGGAGTGTCGAGGACATGTTCGGCTCGCCAGTTTTGTAGCTGCTTCGAGACGGACACCCAATGGGTGAGCTACAAGTACCGTTGGGGAGGGAAGGAGGGAAGTTGGAATGTAAGGATGAGGAGTTGGAAGGTAGCGGCTGTGGCCTATAGTTAAGGACCAACCCCGGCATTTGCCTGGAAGGAAGATGGGAAACCACAGAAGACCATCTTCAAGGTTGCCGGCGGGGGGATTCGAACCTCCTCGCCTCCCGGATGTGAGCGACTGCCATCAGTCATGCCGTAACCACCACGGCTAACTCACCCGGTTATTTCGTGGTGAAAAACTGAAATACAACCCTTTCCCGAAATACCTAGGTGTCACGCTGGACCGAACTCTGAGCTACAAAGAACACCTCACCAAGCTCTCTCACAAAATTTCCACCAGAAATAACATCCTGCACAAGCTTTGCGGTAGTTCATGGGGAGCCACGGCGGACTGCTTAAGATTAACGGGTATCAGTCTAGTCTATTCTGCAGCGGAATACTGTGCTCCAGTATGGTTGGAAAGTGCACATGTGCATAAAGTGGATACCAAGCTGAATGACACTATGCGTTGCATAACCGGCACCATAAAATCAACCCCTCGCCACTGGCTACCAGTACTCAGCCACATTCCACCACCTCACCTGAGGAGGAAAGAAGCTCTGATCAGAGAAGCAAAGAAGATCTATGCTTCTCCCTCATTACCAATACACCAGGAATTCTGCCACCCACCACCGAAGCGACTTAATTCGAGGAGACCAACCAGTTTATTGGCCGACCAACTTCTGGCAAATCGATTCAACCTAAACCAATGCTGGCAGGACGAATGGTCAAACTCAACGTCTGGAACTAGTGCCCAGGAGATCAACCCAACGGTGAAAATACAAGGATTTGACCTTCCTAGAAAATTATGGTGTCGCCTCAATAGACTGAGAACCAGGCACAGCCGCTGCAATTACCTATGCCATAAGTGGGGTTGGATAGATTCCCCATTGTGTCAATGCAATGAGGAGGTACAGACCATGGACCATATCATCCAGCGCTGCCCTCTACATGCCTACTCCGGGAGCCCTAGTGATCTGTTTCATCTTCGAGAATGTACTGTGGAATGGCTCCAAAACTTGAACTTGGATTTGTGATTTGTTTTTATGTAATTCACCATACAATTAAATAAATCTGTGTGCTGACACTTCACATCCTCGTTGATGAAAGTTTAGTGACTTAATGACTTTAATGCCCCTGGTTAGCTCGCCCCAGCGCAACCTTGCGGTCCGAGCTCTGTTGGCTGGCGGAAGGCCCGCTCCAGCAAAAGAATCTCACGGTATATTGTACAGTGAGAGCCTTCCCTACAGAACGGAGCTTTGTCCACGCTGGAAAAGGGAGAGGTCGGGTGCGTCTCCACCGACCTTCCGCAAAATTAGGGATTTCGACAGATAGAAAAAGTATAGGAGTGACATAAGTATAAGGGAAACATACGTGATAGACCACAGTTCGAAATTACATTTGGTTTATTCTCACTCCTTTTGACAAATTATAATTAGAAATCGCAACAAGGCTAAAGAAGTAAACCAACAAGAATGATGAAGAATAACGACCTGTTAATAACTGGCAGAGGTTAAAATGATTAACAATAAATAACAATTAATATTTCAACAATTGTGAGGGTCTGGCTAGCAGAAGCCCTAGATAGTTTAAAAATGTTCATAAAATTGAAATTTAGGAGTTCGTAGATGTTTGACAACTTATCCTGAATGGTTCCTGATTGGTGTTCGTAATTATTTCATTGGTCCATGAAAGTGGCGATGAGGCGGCCGTGGCTTGCACACAAAGAACGTGTTAGGCCATCTAATATCTCGACGATCCTCCAATTGTAGGCAGATGGGAACTCAGTAGTCGTTCAGTGAGACGGCACTGGCCACCCGCATCACAGCCAGAGAAATCAGTGGTAATTTTGCCTCGATCACAAAGCAGGCCAGGAACCACAGATAGGGATTCTGGATGATGTTGAAAGAAGAACTTCCTCCTCGAGTTGAGAAGATTGGCAAGATCTTGAAGTGACGTCTAAAAAACTCATGTAGAGTCCAGGACCGTGGCCCGCCAGAGACCCAGGCGGGATCCCTGTAGAATCCAGCAGATTCAGAATGACGATTCAGGAATGCCAATTCCCATGCGGGAAAGATCACTCGGAATATATATCCGAAATGAAGTCACAGGATGATACGTCACCAAGACAGGGAGGGAGAACCAACCAGCCAATCACCGGTCCGACACGGAGAACGCCCAGTTGACCCTCAGTGAAGATGAACCATTCCGGATTCAAACTTTGGAGAGTGCGGAAGTGCTCTACAACACTCCGAGCAGATGGTAAGTACATAACATGTTTTATATGTGTAACCGTGCATGGAAAAACAGGATAATGGGGCAGTCAAAATAAATAGTATTTCACACCCGAAGGGAAATACACAAAATCACAAACCAAGCTATTCGCAAAAGCGAACATACGCCATGGGACGGGCGAAGCGCATTGATCAGCGCCACTTGACTAGCATCTACCATTACAAAACAGTGGGTCGGGAAGCCCCATATGCTGGCATTGCATTTATTACATACGGAGCTGGCAAGATAGCCTGGTCGATATAATTACGCCTTGTGGTGATGTACTGTGGCCTATCTTGTATCCCGTGAACATCGAATTCTCCTGGTGGAAACTTATCTTCTCAAGAAGAAGTCTTACAGTAGATGTGTTCATATGTTTCAGCGCCGACGTTTACTTATGGGGGAACCTCAAACAGAATGTATACGGAAACAATCCGCATAATCTGGAGGCTCTTGAGAACGAAATATCAGTGGGGATGAATTACAGCAAGTGTACCAAAACTGACCTGACTTGGAGAGAACTGGAAATGGCTATAGACAAGATGAAAGGACGAAGGGCACTAGGTGTGGATGAAGTGAGTGTTGAAATGGTGAAGGCAGCAGGGGAGGTTGGGAAACAGTGGCTGTACCGTGTGATGAGGGTGATATGGAAGGAGAAAAAGACCCCAGAAGATTGGAAGAAAGGATTAATTGTCCCAATATTTAAGAAAGGAAGCAGAAAGGAGTGCAGAAATTACAGGGGAGTTACACTCATACCTCAATGTGCCAAGATATATGAAAAGATATTAGAAAGTAGAATACGAGCCAAAGTGGAGAGAAAATTGAGAGAGGAGCAGTATGGATTCAGACCTGGGAGATCAACAGTGGATCTCATATTTTCAGTGAGACAGCTCCAGGAACACCACTACGAATTTGGAGAGGATCTGCTGATGGCCTTCCTGGACATCGAAAAGGCCTATGATAGTGTGTGTAGGGAGAAGGTTTGGAAAGCAATGGAAAACATGGGAGTGGAAAAAGAGACTGTAGGCAGAGTGAAGGAGATGTATTGTGGAAGTGTGAGTTGTGTGAAAGTTGGAGGGGAAAGAACAGACTGGTTCAGACAAATGAGTGGCCTGAAACAGGGTAGTGCGCTGTCACCCCTTCTCTTTATTGTGGTTATGGACGAGGTAATGACACGGGTAGCAGGAAAGATAGGAGAAGATAAGATGAAAGCAATGGTGTTTGCAGATGATCTCATGGTCTGGGGAAACAAGGAGGAGGAAATTCAGGAGCAACTGAAGGCTTGGGAAGAAACAGTGGGAGAGTACGGATGGAAGTTCAACATCAGTAAATGTGAGATCCCGTTAACGACCAGGAAAAAGGACAGACCAATGAGTGGGATAACACTTGGAGGTGGACAGCTGAAGAAGGTGGAAAGTCTCAAGTACTTGGGAAGTATAGTGGAGGAAAATGGGAGAAATGACAAAGAGATTATGGAACGTGGCAGACAGGCAGAAGCATTTCTGAGAAGCATTAGGAGCTTAGTGTGGAATAAAGATGTCCCACAAAAAAGCAAGGAAGTGTTATACAGAAGCTACTATATCCAGATACTGACCTATGCTTCAGAAACGTGGACAATGAAGAAAAGAGACATAAGCAGAATACAGGCAGGTGAAATGAAGTTCCTGCGAAGTAGGATCGGAGTAACAAGAAGAGACAGGGTGAGGAATGAAAAGGTCAGGAAAATGGTGAAAGAGGAGCCCTTGCAAGGTAGGATTGAGACATCAAGACTGAGGTGGTATGGACACTTAAAGAGAATGGATGAGAAGAAGATTCCCAAGAGGATACATGAGATGCAGATGCAGAAGAAACGACCAAGGGGAAGACCAAGAGATAGATGGCTGAAAGGAGTGGAGGAATGTGTCAAGAAGAGAGGCGAGGACTGGACCAGAGTGACAGCGGAGAGGTGGTGGGAAGAAAGAACTAAGTGGCGAGGCTTATGTTCCAAACAGACCCAGCCTGGGGCTGGAAACTGTACAAGATGATGATGATGTACCAAAACTAGCTACGTTGGTGCAACGTGTGTTTACAAAATGGACAGCAACTACCCTAAAATTCATGTAATGATTATTAAATATGAATAATTCTTGTTTTTTGGGCTAATGCCGTGTGTATTTAGATTAGAACCACACGTTTCGGAGAAATCTTGCCTCCTTTTCCAATGGAATCAAACAATGTGGCCAAAGAAAGTATATCAATGAGATAACAAAAATTACCAAAAATATAGATAAATTCCTCGGTTCGTCACCAGAGAGCAGCTGCCAGAAATTACTGTATGGACCATGGTAGAACGGCGAACAGAGTAGTGAGTAAGGGGAAGGTAAAGGGGTCGGGGTGAAAATATAGAGACTCCTCGAAGAATGAGGATGTCCAAAAGAAAAGGGGGGGGGGGGGGGTTAGATGGATATAAGGAAACATAACCAAAAGGGAAGTGTATCTGAACGATACTTAACGTCACACAAGTAACGGCGAAAAAACCGATGGAAACTCCTCCAGTGACGAACAAAGGAAATCAAATCCAGGCTCTGTAGCCATAGAGGAAAAAAACTCACACAAACCGTTATTTACATACAGACTCCCACCACCACCCAGCACAAAAACAAGGAATTATAACGACTCCAGCCAAAAGAGCGGAACGTATTTGTGAGGCATCAACTCTTCAGGAAGAGTTACATGCGTTACAAACCATGTTTATTGGTAATGACTATATTGAATCCACTATATATAGGTCCCTACATCCCAGAAGGAGGGATAGACAACCTTCTCAAAGCTCCGACGTGAGGGGAACTGCTTACCTCCCTTATATTCACAACACCACTGACCGCGTTGCTAAGATTCTCCGCAAGCACAAGATAAAAACAGTTTTCGGCACTATGACGAAAATTGGTCAACGTTTAGCATTAAACAAAGATAAATTGTCCCCAATACTACTACCTGGGGTGTATGAAGTCCCTTGTACTTGCGGAAAAGTCTACATTGGACAAACGAAACGGTCCATTGCAACTCGCATCAAAGACCATCAAAGGAACGTCCGTCTAAACCAGTGGCGGATCCAGAGGTACACCTCGGAGGAGGCACTCTAGAATTTCAGAGTAGCTACAGATGTAATAAAATTACTAAATTTGTATTTAATCTACACACACTACACATAACATCCAACCACCAGATTTTATAATTCTACAAGAAATTCATTATATTAAAATGGTTTATTGGTTTCAGTTTCAAGTCATTGTCATTATGTAAAAAAACACTTTTTAATTCTACAGAATATGTACATTTCCACATTTTAATGCACATTACACAGTCAAATATGTATTAAAAACATTTGCAATCATAGTGACTATCTGAAGACAATATACGAGTCTACTACACAAATGTTACGAAATATGTGCATAGTACCATTATTGTCAGTCACTGAGTCACTACTAGTCACATAAATATAAATACAAAAAACAATTGTATTGAATACTGATTGGGATTCTATTTGGTGACTATCCCAGGCAAAATACATGCCTATTACAAAATACAATCCTGGCGATCATTCGTTTACCCCCTTTAGAGAAACGTTCTAGAACTTTTTCAACGTCAACATTTATATCACGGTGAACAAATAAGAGACACGCGTTCGTAGCCATGATTTACCAAGTTGCAGGCTGCTGAAAGATCTCTCTGCACTTGCATCAATCGATGTAACAATTATATTAACAGTGTTGCCATTACATACTATATGATAGCAAACATTGCCACTACATTCTTGAATGCAGGCAATACAGCAAAGATTTGACTTGCAGTGCAGTTTGGAGAGACAATCATTTTTATCGCATTTTTATCGGCAATATCAATGTAGCAGACAACTGTTTTTTCGGGGGGGGGCACTTGCCCCTGGTGCCCCTCTCTGGATCCGCCACTGGTCTAAACCAACCTGACAAATCAGCTATAGCTGAACATGCCCTGTCTTCAGGGCACGATGTATGTTTCAAGGATGCTCATGCGCTTGCCATTGTTAAGCACAACTGGTTTAGAATTATAAGGGAGGCAGTTGAAATTCGTAAAAATCCCAATAATTTTAACAGAGACACTGGATATCAGCTAAATGACACTTGGCTACCAGTTATTAAGGATCTAGGAAGATAGTTCCTCTCAGTCTCTCTGTTCTTCACATATTTAAAATTGTACATTTTCCCTCTAGGGCTCAGAGCCTGCATTTGATCTCCTTTGTTCGTCACTGGAGGAGTTTCCATCTGTTTTTTCGCCATTGCTTGTATGACGTTAGGTATCGTTCAGATACACTTCCCTTTTGTTTATGTTTCCTTTTATCCGTCTAACTTACCCCCCCCCCTCCCCCCCCCCTTTTATTTTGGACATCCTCATTCTTCGAGGAGTCTCTATATTTTTACCCCACCCCCTTTACCTTCTCCTTACTTACTACTCTGTGCGCCGTTCTACCATGGTCCATACAGTAATTTCTGGCAGCTGCTCTCTGGTGACGAACCGAGGAATTTATCTATATTTTTTGTAATTTTTGTAATCTCATTGATATACTTTCTTTGGCCACATTGTTTGATTCCATTGGGAAAAGAGACAAGGTTTCTCCGAAACGTATGGTTCTAATTTAAATACACATGGCATTAGCCCAAAAAACATGAATTATTTATATAATCCGGGCTGTGAAAGCCTTAATATACACGATTATTAAATACATTATATGTGTTGAACTAGTTGGGCGCTATGCTGCTGCTAGCACTAGTCCCTTGCTCGATAGCCCAGAGTGTCAAGCGGCACATCCAAGGCTCCGTTCTATCGGGAGGGCTCTCACTTGTATAGCCTCAGTGTAAAGGATGTCATGATGATCGATCTCTTGTGATTGTTTTCAGATTTAGAGAAACACTCATTACAAACGTGTTGACCAACTGAAAAACATTAAATTTCAATTACAAAGGCAACACTGAAAAAT
This sequence comes from Meconema thalassinum, assembly GCA_946902985.2. Classification (NCBI taxonomy): domain Eukaryota; kingdom Metazoa; phylum Arthropoda; class Insecta; order Orthoptera; family Tettigoniidae; genus Meconema; species Meconema thalassinum. The sequence continues at coordinate 18,652,807 of OX336392.1, forward strand.
GCCTTGCAACGTGATAATGTTCATAAGAGTGTTTTATTCCACATCAGTTTAATGATGTTTACCGTACCAATGTTGACTGGTGGATTGTTGGTAAAGGACATGTTGTTTGTTGAAGAACTGTTAATTGGTCCAGAACATGGTGGTACTTTTTGAGGATCCTACCAGACGCTGGGCTCACCACCTAACAGACAGAGAAACATTATTTAATCGTATTGAAGAGGTGGAATTGATCTATATATATATATACTGTATAATACGCTAGGGTATATGTTCCACAAAACTAGAGCTCCTAAACCAGACGGGGTTAGAAGGTGTGGTTTGTACCAAAATGTTCCAAAGCTTCTCAATAGTACAGGAAAAATCTTGCATTTCTTGATAATTCAACGGAAATATATTTATTGGTTTATAAAATGCATTTAAATAAATAGCCCCTATCAGAACTGAGTTGCGTACAGCCTGCTTAGCACTAGAGCCGGGCAGGTACTCTGTACACATGGGGCGTACACAACCAGCAGCAGTGATGAATTGCTCTCTGATTTCATATATATCGATAATTTGTTTAAAAAGTGAGTTTAAACAAATAAACATTTATAGAAGACCACATAACAGTAAAGTGGTTTATACACATGCGAGAGTTCTCGCACGGGTACGCTAGTAAATTAATATTTATTTTAGAAATACACAAACTCTCATCAAAAGTAGTGTGAATGGATATGGATAGGTTCGAGTTAGTGCATTTGGAGTTGCTGTGGTGGCCACATGACCATGTACAGGGGCGGATTTACGTATAGGCTGTGTAGGCGACAGATTTTAGGGGGCGGCAAATTTTGACTAACATTTTAATAAAAAATATATATATTTTATTTAAAAATAAAAATTTGAATTCTGAATATGTTCATGCATCTACAAGAGTAATGAGCGCCCCTTAGAGACAATCCAATACCACCCATGTGACATATTATAAGATTGAGAAATAGTGGGTCTTCTGTTTCCGTCGAAGCCTCGTTTAGATGGAGACTGGTCGCTCTGGTTGTTTTGCGTGGCTGGTATCTATTAAAATTTATTCGACGGAATGACCTACAAGGAGTATTTCCAAATGTTGAATTAGCCTACCACTTGTTGAACTGCACAGCAGTGCCGAACGCTCGTTTTCATGTTTAAAGCGTATAAAAGACTATTTGAGCTCAGCCACGAGCCAGGACCGTTTGGTTTGTCAATTGAAGCAGAATTAATGTCAGATTTGGAATTTGACGATATTATCAAAACTTTGGTCAGCACACCTAGATCTTAAGCTAGGCTATACCTACTGTACATATGAAATTTAATTATACATATAAAAAAAACTCGAATTTTTAATAGGTTGCCTTACTAACTACCACTCAATTTTGACACAAACCTAAAAAATGCGTGGGGGGGGGGGGGGGGGGGGGAGGGCGGCAATTTTTATTTTGCCTAGGGGCGTCAAAACGTTAAATCCGCCCCTGACCATGTACCTAATCGATTAGAGATGAAGCATAAAACTTACACTTGACATTGATATATGTGCAGGCATAGCATCCTGGCCCCTTACTCTCATGTAGCCTAGTTATTTGTGCTTCCTGGAGACCATTCATTTTCTCTTCACCACCATAGGATGACCTGGATAATGAGTAGTCATTCTTTCTGTGCTTCTACTGTTCTTCTGCTAAGTTCCATCAGTCTTCTCCTAATCTATGTTTCTGTTATACCGTACTGCTCTTTGTTAGATTTCCTACTTTCCTACTTTAAGGTTATTCATAAATATTAACCTTCAAGCGTTCGAGCGGGCTGCCAAGTGACCGCCTTTTTGGAATTTCGAATGACGCACTCCCTAGTGAACTTTGGGTGAGTTGAGACAGGCATGTATTCCTTAGTTACACTCTTGACCGCCTGTTTCGGCACAGATTTGATTGACTCACCCCCCCCTCATGTCACACAATACAGACACAAGGTTGGGCGGTCTGGTGACAGTCCTGCGGACGCCGAGGGGATTTTATTTTGTCAGGCGACAGCTTTGCGAATGCAGAAGAAAATTCTTCACCACATCAATGCAGGCAGAATGTATGCCTAAGACAGTCAACCACGACAGTAAGGTCTCTGAGAACGAGGATATGGAAACAGACTGAATTATGTTTTTCTTTTCTTTTGTTGGCTATTTTTGTATCACTGTACACCTACTTTGTATATGTCAAAGGCTAACTTTCTGTCAACAGTTCCATTTTTGTGTTCTTTGTACTAACTACTCATAAGTTGATAAAATTGTAGTTTCCTGTTACAAGTTTCAAGTTATGTACATTTTTTCATGTGGACTTTTATGAACCCAATGCTATAAATTTACTTTTTCGTGGGCCAATTATACTTGGGTATTTTCGAAAACATAATACTTTTGCAAGAAGAAGGTGGATGAAATATTTTTTTCAAGCTAAAATCTATATTGTTATGACGGCTAACTATCTATTGTTTAAATAAAGAATTTTGATCAAAGTGGTGTTTGCCGATTTGTATCAGAGTTCCTTTGTTTTCATTGCAATCAATCATTCATGAAAAGTTCAAAAAACATCATGATAATTGTGAAAAAAAAAGGTGGCAGTCAACTGACAGCCTGCATGAACGTCGGTGTGACTCAAGTTGGTGCAGGTGCATCAAGGTTAATACAGTACCGGTATTGTAAATTTTTTATTGTGTTATAAAACAATTGGCATATTTGACTGGATAACTTATAAGTTCATTATTGAAGTAAAATATTTCATTTTATCCTATATCCAATGTGTCATTCATCTACTTAATTTATAAACATCTTTGAATACCTGACTTGTATATATGAATGTTAAATGTAATCTAATGTTAGTTTGTGAATGCATGTAGTATGTTGAATATAATTGTACCATTACAATTTTATTGTTCAAGCAAAATATGAGCACACTCTTGGTAACTGTTTTGGCCAAGTCCCGATGGCACATTTACCAGAGAATTTTTACAGTGGTGTCAGGGATTATACATAGACATATTATGAGGTTACTCTACCCATTGTTTTGAATTTTAGCTCTGGGATCGAGGACTTAACACGAAGGAAAGACAATTTTATTGTGCAATTATCAAGAGTGTTGTTCAATTGGCTGTTCAACATATGAATGTGTGATTAAATAAAGTAACTAAAATCTCTAAATTTGAATATAACCTAAAATCTTCTGTTCTAATGAAGTTAATAATGCTACACCAATTAGAACTCCTACTATTAAAATTAAAGCACTTACCAAACTAGTTATAATTTCCTTTCATCATCATCTTATCCAGCTCCTGCCGGGTCGGGGTATTTATGGCACTTCTCCACTTTCCTCTTTCTTTCCACCATTCCTCTTCCACGATCTTGTCCCAGTCCAGATTTCTTTACCTTACGCTGTTCTTCACTGAATCAATCCACCTTGTTCTAGGTCTTCCCCTTGCTCTCTTACCCTTGCACTTCGCCTCCAGCATCTGTCTTGGTATTCTATTTTCCTCCATCCTCTTTACATGTCCAAACCACCTTAGTTTATTCTTCTCAATTCTCTCATTTAGTTTTCCCATCCCAACTTCCTTCCTAACATCTTTATTTCTCACTCTGTCTTTCCTTGTCTTTCCTATCATACTTCTTAGGAATTTCATTTCACTGGCTTGGATTCTACCCTCTTGCCTGCTTGTCAGGGTCCAAGTCTCAGCTGCATAAGTTAATATGGGAACATAGTACACTTTATACATTACCTCCTTGCTTTTCCTTGGTACTTCTTTATCCCAAACAAGTTTTCTTACACTTTGATAGAATGCATTGCTCTGCTGTACCCTCCTGCCAATCTCCATGTCCAACCTACCAGTTTGCATCAATTCACTTCCTAGGTATTTGAACGTGTCCACAATTTCCAAACTCTGACTTCCAATTTTCACAGTGCCCTTTCCTGGTCTTTCCCCTCTTGTCATCACCATGGTCTTGCTTTTCTCTATACTGATTTTCAGGCCGTACTTCTGAATATTTTCGTTCAGAGCATCTAGTTGTTCTTGCACTTCTTCGGTGTTCCTTCCCCAGACCACAAAATTATCTGCAAATAACAGTAACTTCATTTCTTTATTTCCATAGGCTTCCTTTGTTTCCTTTACAATTTCATCCATCACCATTATGAACAAGAGAGGTGACAGCACACTCCCCTGTCTTAGTCCAGTCTTGTTCCTAAACCAATCTGTCTTTCCAACTGGGGTCAGTACCCTGCTAACACAGTTGTTGTATATTGTAATACCGCACTTTACATAATTGAATTCTTGTCTACAATTTACACTTAGCATAACTGAACATACAAAAAGAGAGAAACTGAAATTTCTGTGACTCTGAGGAGGCTTGTAAGACTCGGGCAGGGAAAGAGCAGCAAGTACACTAACAAGAAGTTCCGTGACGAACTAAAGAGTCTACTTTTCTTAAAATTTAAGATTCATGCCAATGATTAATCTATATGGATCTATCTAGAATAATGACGAAATTAAGTTGGTGATATCGAAATATCTAATTAGTTCGAAATACTGTATACATGGCATAATGTAGCCCAGGGGCGGTTCTAGGCGTAGTGCCACCGTGCCATGGCACTGACCTCTACAAGAAAATAAATTATTCATAGTCCTGAAAGAATAATTTCGAACGCCTACGTTTAATACCGGTTTCTAATTAGTTTCAAATTACTTTGTAGTTAAAATATTCCGTCCGTAAAGTATGATCATTGATTCCATCTTCGCCCCAGTGATATCTTGAGCCGCGGTCTATACGGCACGTTTGACGCATGCGCAGTCCAATTTACGATCTTTTCCGTGGCCTCTCTCGTCACTCGCTATGAGGAAATATGCTGGGCTCCGTGCCGAATCGAGTTTGGCTCAAAGCTGTACTGAAAGTGAAGACCAAATTATGGAAGGACATTGATGCTAAATGGGATCAATATAAATTAACACCAATAAGAGAAGCTGTAGCCTTCTTCAGACTTAACACTGGTCATGACTGCCTTGCAGCTCATCTGAAACGAATCAACATCCTGAGATCTGAAGAATGCACACTTTGTCACGAACCTGGAAGTAAAATGGATAAGGGGCACCTGCTACATTGCAACAAACTTGATGTGACCGCTAGCACTTCAGGATACCTCACACGACTCTATTGGAACGCAAGAAAGCTGATGGATTGGAATCCGGGCTAGCCATAAGAAACAACAACAACACTTTTTGCTGAGCTGGCTTGAACTTTCCTAAAGTAAGGTTCATGTAAAGACGAATGTCCTTGGTTCAATAATTTATGGACTCACTCCAACCCAGATCTGACCTAAAGCTGTCTCTATTCATCTGACAAGAGAAATCAAATACGGTAGTCTAAATAGTTAAATGTGAATAGCTAACGTCAAAGCCAGCCGGGAACCTCATAAGCTGGGGTAGCGAGCCCAAATCCATGCGCCTCACGTCATGTAATCTGTAAAATTGTTACAGGCAAATTGAATTGAAGTGTAAATAAAGTGAAGTGACACTAAACGACTATTAGTCGGAAAATGCACCTTTTCGGATCGTCGTGGTAAGGGGACAAGGCTCTCGGCTCCGTTGGCCCCTCGGCGGGAAACGGGGGAAAGACAGACTGTTTAATAGAATATAGAAATTACGCCTAAGCAAGGCATGATGGCTTTTCCAATTGTCCACCTAACATAGTATTATTTATGTTCAACGATGTCGAAATGTAAATATTATATGTCAGAAAACTGTATCATAATGAGGGTCATTATACAGGGTGGCGGCCGAAATGTCACCATTTTGTTTCTGAATAGAAGCTTTACTGTCAAGACAAACTAAAATGAACATATACTATCATGGAGATTTATTCTAACGCAGCACATGCTCAATATGTCCACCATTTTGATTCCTAATTTCCTTCAAATGAACACTCACGTTCGCGATGACCCTGCGGCACATGTCTTCCGTGAATTCACTGCAAGCTTGAAGAATAAGGCGTCTGAGCTTCATTAAATCATGTGGACGTTTCGGGAAATTTGTTTCCTTTAGGTAACTTACCCCCAAAGAAAGAAGTCACATGGGTTGATGTCTGGACTATTGGGGGTGGGGGTCAAAATTGTCCGTCATTGAAACGATCTAGAAATCTGAGTGAAATGACCCGCATGTCGATACGCTCGTGTAAGAAATCCAACACAATGTTTGCAGTGGCGCCGAATCTTTTTTTTTTCAGGTCTAGCAGACACCCACCCCTCTCGTTCTGTGGGGACCCCCCCCCCCTTGTTAAACCGGACCCCTACCCCAATAATTACGTTTTGACAGCTTATTTCGCACAGTTCTCCCCTTCTCTTCTCTCTCCCTTCTTTCCTTTCCTCTTTTCCTTCTACTTCCCTTTCCTCCTCTATCCGTAACCCCCCAACTGAACCCAGGACCGGGAGACCCACCCCTTCGTCAGGTCTAGCGGTCGCTAGACCTCGACCATGGATTCGGCGCCCCTGAATGTTTGCAGTATGTGGCTTTGCTCCATCTTGCACGAACCACTGCGTGCTGAGGGGCAACGCAGTAGCAAGAAGCAGTGGAACAAAGTTATTGCGGAGCGTGCTCAAATAACGCTCACTGTTCACAGTTTCTTCGAAGAACAAAGGTCCAATAAGTCGTGGCTGGAAATTGCGGCCCTCACTGTAATAATCCTCGGAGCATGATGTTGTCGTTCGTGAAGGACTTGCGGATTTTCAGTAGTCCACAAGCGTACATTTTGTTTGTTAACCACACCGTCAAAATGAAAATTCCCCTCGTCTGAAAACCAAACGCTGTTGAGAGTTTGTTCCCTATCCTCCGCCCAGCGAGCAAACAGTGTTCTGCCGTGAGCTTCTGAGCAAGGGGCCCACCGTGACGTAAACTGTTGTCAAAACCACCTCTGAGTCGCAACTGGACTTTTCGATTCATGAAAAAGTAGCACAACTCTGAACGCAGCTGCGTTGTTAGTCTTCCATTGTAGGCCATGTTGGAAACACTGGTCTCCTAGGGACGGTATCGTGAATTACGCGTCATTTCATAACTCATTTGTTTCTCCAAGCTCCACTGCTTCTGCTGTTGAGACGCTCAACGGGTTATCTAGTGCGACTCATAAATTATGTACCAAAACAAATGGTGACACATTTCGTGCGCCACCCTGTAGTACTATTCTTCATTATGAAACAGTTTCTCTAGCCAATCAGAGCTCATTCATTGACCAATAAGGTAAGGATAGCTTCACGCATGCGCTCAAAATCCAAAATGTTGCATATGAATTACATGATTTGAAAGTTCAAATTGGATATCGGATCAACCATTGTAGTTACAATCCCAAACACAAAGACAAAATCAGCACGAACCTTTACGGTAACAAGAAAATACTATGAAATATGCAAGAAATTTATGAATCTACGTCCAGAAGTTAGCAACACAGCATCCTTCTACATAAATTACCGACATGGAAAGTGCACCGTCCCATATGTTCGCGTAAATAAACTGGCGAATATGAGACAAGAAATAGCAATGTACCTTAATATCCCCAACCCCAATTTCTACACAGCGCATTGCTTTCAAACGACTTCGGTGACATCATTAGTGAATGCTAGTTCTGATCGGCACTAGACATCATGCAGGCTGTAAAAAATAGCATTGCCAAGCAAAGTAAATGGTCTCTGCTTTCGAAATTCTTTGACCCACTCATGCACTCCGTTCAGTCAGCAAACCACCCAGCGCGCTCTGTTCACTAACTGAAGTCACTGAATCCCACATATATTTATGAATATTTATGTTAAAACATATAATAAAGTAATAAATATCGTCGAACATAAACAGTCGTATGCAACTCGCCTATAATGGTAATTAAGACACTCGTATGGAATTTATAAAACTCTTCGCTCGTTTTATAAACATACTCGTGTCTTAATTATTGCCAGTATAGGCTCGTTGTATAATGTAGCTACTATTATAGAATTGTTTCGGGTTATTTTAATTTTATGTTTTTAAGGGCACAGTACTTAAAATTTTTGTCTTGCAGTTAAAACTTGAGGGGGGCAATCCCCCCCCGTGCCCTCCCCATGTTTTACGCCCCTGACCGATAGGATGGTAACCACCAGTATAACCCTCATGTGTCTGCATGAACAATAAACAATTCATTCTTGGAGGTAGGTTTACATTTCCACATTCCACCGACATGTTTAACCGGGTCATCCCTGAGAACGTCTTTGGTGGTGTCGAGAGAGAGTGCATTGAAGAGCAGTGGCGTATGGCAATGGAAGTTATTTTTGACTTAGACTAAGTAATGGCCATGCAACTTTATTAATTATTGTAATCGCATATTATTGTATTTTGCAACCGTGAACAGCGTCCACATTTGCAAATAAATGTATGTGTCCATAACTAATGTTCGATACGAGTTTACGGTATCACTTCGTACCAGTGTTTCATGATGAGCACTGCGAAGTATTCCTGATTGGCAGTGAAGGAGAAAAAGAAGAAGATACAAATTTCATGTGCTAGTTACGGATGTAAAACTGTTTTTCAAATAAGTCTGAACTGAACATAGTACAGTAGAGTCTCGATTATCCGACCTAAAGTGGATCTGGAGTACGTCGGATCATCGAAAATGTCGGATAATACAGAATACCTTGAAAATGAACTAAAACAAATAGGCTGACTATACTGTATTACTATAACAATGACATGTTTTACGGTACCGGTACTCCATTTACTAAATTATCAATTCAAGTGCACATGCAGTATTGAACAAAAACGTTCCAAATGCCTTAAGAAAAGAAACTTGTCAACAATGTCTGCTTGCCTGCTGATTCACGTTTTATTGCTGTGAGATCTTGCTATCGATGAAAAATCAACATCTCTGTTTGTTTGCCTCTGGCTGTTGTTCTACGTACGATAATGCCATATCCAATGCACCTATCCTTCATTGTCATCATTTACTGAACAATTAATTCCAACGAACCAGAGGCTCTTATATAGGAATTGTACAATACAAATTTATTGGCGTCTACTACAATTTACACACACATTTGCTGAGTGATTAAGTTAATTTTCAACAATGATACTAGACCTAACACTGTAATTAGCTAACCAAAAAGAAAATTTTCAATGCAAATAACATAAAAAAGTAAAATAATAATTAAAATAATAATGTTATCAATGCAGAGTGAAATGAGACATGCTGATTCACGAAATTTGGCTACCTCCTTTATTAGGTACCGATTCCAAAGTATTATCTTTAATTTAAATTTGAAAGTCGACAGATTGGAAATTGATTTTAAATCGCTTGGAAGATGGTTGTAAGATTGAATGGCTGAGAACTTAAAGCTACAGTTACCAAATTTATACGAGCGGATTTGAAATTGGTATGCAGCTTCCTCAAGGGCCGCAAACGCCCACTAAGAAAGGATTTTTGGATATTCAGGTTCTAAAGGGGTGTTAAGGGGGGGTAGACCTGCATTTCATTGAATAGCAATGTCTCCCGATTGGTTTAATGGGGGGATGTGATACTCGGTGGTGCATTCTTGGAATACACGGTACCTGAGATTATAATTTTCAATGCTTTTGCATGTTCTTTCCTTCCTCTTTGTCAAACACAAACAGTGATCTGTTTTCTCTTAGGGGTTCAGGTTGCTTATATTTTGTATGAGTCTGTTCCAGATATATATTCTATGACCCACCTAGCGTCGTATAGCAACGAATCTCTGAAGCTCTTCAACTCTTCCTCGCGCAAGAGGAATTCCATATCCATTTGGCTACCAGATCCTGTTACCATCGCCAGCTATTATCTCCTTGAGCAAGAGGACTACGTCCACTTCTTTACTCACCATGCTGCGCTAGTATCAACTATTATCAACTCTTTGAAGACCAGCTCAGCAAGAGATCATTTTTTTGTTACAATGTTGGCAATGTTTATATGTTCTCCTTTTGTCTCCTACCCCCCACTCTTTTCCCCTTCCTCGGTCCCTCCGTGCTCCGTTGAGCTGCTCTCACTACTAAGTCGGCAGCTGATTCGATCAGTCAGGGCTCAACTCAAGCCAGTCTCCTCAAACTAAGAGACACTTTCTTCACTCCACGCCATGTTGGAACTCTAGGCATCCGTCAAGGGGATCTTCCCTATCAACATTTAACCAAGATAAGTACAGCTTCAAGTTTCAACCTCATCTTCATGATTTTAAAGATTACATGCTTTTAACGATATTTTATAGACAGCGTGAGATTGATTATTTGGGGCAAAATCATTCTTCGAGGGATTTGCTATGTTGAGCTTTTGTCTGTCTAAGCCAAACTCAATAGAAAGTAGCTTTTCCTACGCTAACTAAATGAGAAATCTTCTCACCACGTGGGATATTATCTAATACCCGCTGTCTATAATTATAAAGCTAGTTCCTCCGTTGGATTTTCTCAACCCCATTTTCTGCTAAGGTCGTTCTGGAACCTTCGAGATCTTGTACTCTATCTGCGAGTCTTGCCGTCAAGTATTGTTCACGCACTTGTGAAAATGCTAGTTAAAATGAGGAATCTTCCTTAAATTACTGCAATAGCGAACTTTCTTCCCCCGTTGGAACATTCTATGGCGCATTTAATTGTAAATCACAACTTTTTCAAGAAATAGACTCTCACCTATATAGTGCAATCAGTTATTTCCATAATTGCAATAACTTTCTTTCTCATAAACTTCAGTGTTTCTATAGTGAACTTTGCATCCATCTTCATAGACTACAGTGATAAACAGTGCTTGCTCCACGTTTCTACCGCGTCGCGATCGTCCGGTTATATTAAATACGGCCATGAACATTGATCCTATATCCCAATGATCTTTCCTCAACCTTCTACTAACCACCATTATTAATAAAATTGTAACTTTCTATAAGGCGTCACTCACGAAGTGCCCTTCCAACTTTGCTAGTTTAACATTAATTAAATTCTGCATAATTGCTTGTGTGATACAAGTTTTAAATCACATTGTTCCTTTCCTATAATCAGGGAAAACATTTCTTTAAACTCTTGAGCGAGTCATGTTCAGGTTTCACGAAATGGAAACTGTCCCATTTGGCTAGTGATTCCTGCTCAAACTTGTGCAGTCTAGAACTTTCCTTTTCACTTTCTTCAGGTTTCACAGTAAGTGACCTGCCCTCTTTGTATAATTCTCATATATTAATTCTGTATAACTATAAGGAGTTGTAGGAACTTCTATCTTATTTTTCATGTTGTTATTATTGTTATTTTCAAAGTTGTCACTTTCTCTAGATCATTCTCTTAAGAATTTCTTAAGGTGCACTCTTTGTACTCCAATTCACGTTCAAGCTTTAATTATTTCATTTCTCATTTGTTTAAATCTTATAAAGATTTTAATACAAGGTTTAAAAACCTTAAAAATTGTCATTTGCCTGGAGCAATTTCTGAACGTTGTTGGAGGTCTGCGACCCCAAATTGTTAACTACATAGAACATATTTATTTGTTAAAGTTACGCTTCTTTGAATTGTTAAATAAATTAAATATTTGTTTTTGGATTCATCATTTCTCTGACACTACAGTTAGGCAGGATCCTGGCTTTCCTAGCCCTTCCTAGGTTTATGCCCTCGTTCATGCTTAATAAAGCTTTTACTATCTGTCTGGCCAGACCATCACCCTTCCCTATAGTACTTTTATTCGTGCTTGGGAGGAAATACACTAAAGCCTCTCTCTGGCAAACTGCCCAAGTCTTAGCTGCGGTTCCGGTCAGCCTCGACCAAGCTCGTACCCACTTTAGGTATCCGAACAAGGATTTGCGGTGGCAACCACCTTTAAATGTATTGAAAGTCAAATTCATAACTTTTGTGGGGCTCTCCTCCTATTTTTCTATCCTTTTTCTCCAGTCCGAAACCCATTTCCTTTTCTTAATCATCTTCCCTTGGTGGGTGGGTTATTCCCTAGCCTATAATCTACCCAAAAATTGGTGCCGAAACCCGGGAGAGTCCATTTTTTATTTCTATTGTTTGTCAAGTGTCATTTGACAATACTTGGCAAATTATTAATATCTGCTTTGGATTTTTCAGCTATAATTACATCATGCAAAGCCTGTGAACGGGAAAGAGGCCGCTCCTGTCTCCTCTGGTGTGTCCTGTTCTTTCTACCCATTCGCTGCTGCAAGCTTGACAGCATCTCCAAGGTTCTACAGTTTCGTGAGTTGTATTTCAATTTATTCTCTTTATCATGGCTCCTACTGAAAAAGATGAAACTCTCATTGCTAGACGTTCTTCCTATAAAGGGCAACTCACTAGATTCAGAAATTTTATCAACAAGTTAAATCCCGCCGAGTGTGATTTAGACATCTTGACACATCGCCTTAAGTTGTACGAACGGTCTTATGATTATTATGATCAAATTCAAACCGAGATTGAATCCGCTTGCCCAGAACTTCAATCGGATCGGGACGAGGTCGAACCCTTGTACTTTGAAGGGATTGCAAAGGCCCACCAACTGATCCGCAATATCTCAGAACCGGACACTAAGGTCATCAATCCGGCCCAGTTCGCACCCGCTTCAGTTCACAAGAACAAACCGAAACCGTTACTTCCTAAGATAAGCCTACCGCACTTCTCAGGCAAGGAAGGTGAATGGTATTCTTTTTATGAACTTTACTGCTCCCTAATTCATGAAAATATCGAGATCCCTGGCATACATAAATTTTACTTCCTCCGTACTTCTTTGGAATCTGAGGCCTTAGCCTTAGTGGAGTCACTGCCTTTAAGCGCTGACAACTACCACATCGCCTTTAATCTCCTTAAAGAGAGATATGGCAATTTACGTTTGAGTGTAGCTCGCCACATACGCAGTCTCTTCAGCCTGCCAGCCGTCAAACCTAATGACGTCACCTCTTTAAGAGACCTCTTAGATTCTATACAGTTGAATGTCAGAGCATTATACCAACTCAAGCAACCTGTCCAAACATGGGACACCATACTCATTCATCTGGCTACATCAAGATTCGATTTTTCAACTTTAAAGGCCTGGGAGATCGAACTCGCTCGTAAGGAAGAATTTTCCTTCGAACACTTAATCTCGTTTCTTAACAGCCGATGCCAAGTACTTACAGCACTCGCATTTCAGTGCGAAAAGGTCGAAACGAATCATCAGTCTCACATTTTTGAGAAAAACCTTGCTTTTTCAAAGGGACATCAGCCCCCATCTGTCGAGAACAAGCAAACCCGTTCTTCTTTCAATCATGTAAGAGAAGATATCAGGCCGCTTAACAAATCGTTAAAATGCACGCTCTGTAAAAAGCCTCACACATTGTATTCGTGCAAATCCTTTAAAGAATTGTCTGTCGAAGATCGAAGGAAGTTTGTGTTGAATAGCAAACATTGTTTCAATTGCTTGTCACCTAAGCATTCTTCTTCGAACTGTACGTCATCAAATCTCTGTTTCCATTGTAAAAAACCGCATCATTCTTTATTGCACGTTCACGATAAATCGAGGTCATCAGTACCTGCCTCTTCAAGCTCCATGCAGAGCAGCTCCGAACAAACTAATGCTTCTTCCTGCATTTCTAATGCCGAAATTTCTCACAGTGCGCAAACCCTTTTGACCACTGTACAATTCGAAATCCAAGATAAATTTGGAAATTGGTTTAGAACCCGTGGTCTTCTCGATTCCGCTTCAACTCATAACTTTGTTTCGCAATCGTTGATTAAAAAACTAGGTCTTTTGTCATCGCCTACTTCTATCAGTGTGACCGGCATTGACAATTTGAAAACTCAAGTTTTGCAGTCTTCAAAATTGAAAATCAGAGACGTTTGCCAAAGAAACACCAATCTTAATGTAAACTGTCTCATTCTTACCAGTATTGGCAAAGACACTCCTAGCAGCTGTATTAATACCTCCGGATTAAAGATTCCTTCGCACTTAAGGTTAGCTGATCCTCAGTTTAATGCTCAAGGTCCCATTGATGTACTTTTCAGTGCCAATGTTTTTTGGAATTGCATTCGCAAACAAACACGCAAGTTATCTTCAACCATGGTCGCTAGAGACACCGATTTTGGTTGGGTTATTACTGGTGAAATTCAGCATCCCAGTGTTCAAACCAAAGCGCAATGTCATTTCGTTACAGCTGACATAAATCCCATTTCTGAAAAAGAGAACGCTCATGTTTCAGATCTCAATATTTTTGAAAAACACTTGCCGAAACGATGTCTTATCGTGAACAACTGCGCTACCTCTGTAAGTTGTTTAAATGGTTTTTCCTTCTTCCCGCACAAGATGGCCATTCAAGTTCGCCTTGCTTTGTGTTACTTCGTCTACCTTCTCATGTCATTTTTTATAGCAGGGAATTGCTTAAACTCTTTCTCGAAAACTATATTCCCCTTGTGTAAAACCATGGCTATCAGTCACCATCACTTTGCTGTAAGCCATGTTTCACTTCTTTCGCTATGTAGAAGGATGGCCACGGCCGGCTCCTCCCCCCTTCCTCACAATTGGAAGTCGCTTATGAAACCGCTTGAAAATCTGAATTCTATAGCATCTAGAATAACTATTCTTATGTACAAACTTCTTCTCAATGTCCCAGCTTTCCTTCCCTGTTCGGAAGAATTAAGCTTTTTTCTTTTGAAAATTGTCGGATTCCGTGATCCTCTCAATTATGCGGAATTGATTTCCTACTCTGTTTCATACGGCTTTAAATTGTTTGTTCACGTCCAAGTTACGATTGACTGCATTCCGTTCAACCTGAATATCTGCTTTAAGTTACAGCTGATTCAACAAATGTTGTTTGTGTACTCCGAACTGCTTGTTTTTCAAACTTGTTTGTATACACGCCGGAGTAAGGTCAAGTCACTGTTTATTTCCTGTACGCTTGACACAGTTCAAAGCAAGTTTCTCTTATCTCAACTTTGGCTGATTGCCAACCATTGTCTGGCGAGCCGCTACTGCAAGTACAGAAGCCGTTCACCTACTTCCCAAAATAAACTTGTTCCAGTTAAGGACTCGTTCAGCTATTTATATGCCTTATCTCGTTGTACTATGTGTGTCAAGGCCGTGCTTGCCTTTGTCTTTCACTTACTCATGCTCGTATTCTATAACTGCTTCGATCCTTGTTTCAAAACTTCGTTGCGTATTTCTCACGCGCTTATGTATTACACTTTGCTTACATATTTTGCGATCTTAATGTTCATTGATGAACAAACTTGTTTTTTCTCGTCGTCACATTCGATGTGTTTTTGCATTCATACTTGTTATGTCACGTTTCTCGCTGACTTAAGTATTTTTCTGAGTAACCTCTTTGATACTTATTGTGACTTAAGGTCATTGTTTATGGCTACTCGTTTGTTACCTATGGCGTTCTTGCTTTCTACTCGCATAGTTTCTTTATTTATTTGGTATATTCTTGTCCTGAATAGATGTACTTGTTTCTATACGCTTTGTTTAAACTTGTCAATTCTCCTTTCGCATCGTATCGTAATCTTTACTAGTGCTTTATTTCCCTCAGCTTCTAGTTATTTTGTGATGGAAGATGTCGTTAATTCTCGTTATTTAACTCCGCTTTCTAATGACCCTGATGACCTCCTTCCACTTACACCTGGTCGCTTACTTACACGCACTTCTCTCTCTGCCCATCTTCCCCTTCCTAATTCTTACAGGGATTTTAATCTACCTATTGTTAGGCGTAAACTTGAAGCCCTCCGTAATTCTTTTTGGAAGAGATGGAACTTGGAATATTTAACTTCCTTGCAACGGAGACAGAAGTGGTTTCTTTCCAGTCCCGACATTAAAGTGGGAGACTTGGTCTTAGTTAGGGAAGTTTTTCCCCCCTTAGTCTGGATCTTGGGTAGAGTGACCCAGTGTTACCCTGGAAGAGATGGGAGAGTCAGGGAGTTCAGAGCTTTGACTAGTAATGGTCCGATCACAAGACCTCTGTCTTTGATCTCTCCATTACCTTCAAATGTTTACTTGTTTTTCTTGTTCCCTGTTGGTGTTTGGCCCCCCCAGTATGGTGCATTCTTGGAATACACGGTACCTGAGATTATAATTTTCAATGCTTTTGCATGTTCTTTCCTTCCTCTTTGTCAAACACCAACAGTGATCTGTTTTCTCTTAGGGGTTCAGGTTGCTTATATTTTGTGTGAGTCTGTTCCAGATATATATTCTATGACCCACCTAGCGTCGTATAGCAACGAATCTCTGAAGCTCTTCAACTCTTCCTCGCGCAAGAGGAATTCCATATCCATTTGGCTACCAGATCCTGTTACCATCGCCAGCTATTATCTCCTTGAGCAAGAGGACTACGTCCACTTCTTTACTCACCATGCTGCGCTAGTATCAACTATTATCAACTCTTTGAAGACCAGCTCAGCAAGAGATCATTTTTTCTTACAATGTTGGCAATGTTTATATGTTCTCCTTTTGTCTCCTACCCCCCACTCTTTTCCCCTTCCTCGGTCCCTCCGTGCTCCGTTGAGCTGCTCTCACTACTAAGTCGGCAGCTGATTCGATCAGTCAGGGCTCAACTCAAGCCAGTCTCCTCAAACTAAGAGACACTTTCTTCACTCCACGCCATGTTGGAACTCTAGGCATCCGTCAAGGGGATCTTCCCTATCAACATTTAACCAAGATAAGTACAGCTTCAAGTTTTAACCTCATCTTCATGATTTTAAAGATGACATGCTTTTAACGATATTTTATAGACAGCGTGAGATTGATTATTTGGGGCAAAATCATTCTTCGAGGGATTTGCTATGTTGAGCTTTTGTCTGTCTAAGCCAAACTCAATAGAAAGTAGCTTTTCCTACGCTAACTAAATGAGAAATCTTCTCACCACGTGGGATATTATCTAATACCCGCTGTCTATAATTATAAAGCTAGTTCCTCCGTTGGATTTTCTCAACCCCATTTTCTGCTAAGGTCGTTCTGGAACCTTCGAGATCTTGTACTCTATCTGCGAGTCTTGCCGTCAAGTATTGTTCACGCACTTGTGAAAATGCTAGTTAAAATGAGGAATCTTCCTTAAATTACTGCAATAGCGAACTTTCTTCCCCCGTTGGAACATTCTATGGCGCATTTAATTGTAAATCACAACTTTTTCAAGAAATAGACTCTCACCTATATAGTGCAATCAGTTATTTCCATAATTGCAATAACTTTCTTTCTCATAAACTTCAGTGTTTCTATAGTGAACTTTGCATCCATCTTCATAGACTACAGTGATAAATAGTGCTTGCTCTACGTTTCTACCGCGTCGCGATCGTCCGTTTACATTAAATACGGCCATGAACATTGATCCTATATCCCAATGATCTTTCCTCAACCTTCTACTAACCACCATTATTAATAAAATTGTAACTTTCTATAAGGCGTCACTCACGAAGTGCCCTTCCAACTTTGCTAGTTTAACATTAATTAAATTCTGCATAATTGCTTGTGTGATACAAGTTTTAAATCACATTGTTCCTTTCCTATAATCAGGGAAAACATTTCTTTAAACTCTTGAGCGAGTCATGTTCAGGTTTCACGAAATGGAAACTGTCCCATTTGGCTAGTGATTCCTGCTCAAACTTGTGCAGTCTAGAACTTTCATTTTCACTTTCTTCAGGTTTCACAGTAAGTGACCTGCCCTCTTTGTATAATTCTCATATATTAATTCTGTATAACTATAAGGAGTTGTAGGAACTTCTATCTTATTTTTCATGTTGTTATTATTGTTATTTTCAAAGTTGTCACTTTCTCTAGATCATTCTCTTAAGAATTTCTTAAGGTGCACTCTTTGTACTCCAATTCACGTTCAAGCTTTAATTATTTCATTGCTCATTTGTTTAAATCTTATAAAGATTTTAATACAAGGTTTAAAAACCTTAAAAATTGTCATTTGCCTGGAGCAATTTCTGAACGTTGTTGGAGGTCTGCGACCCCAAATTGTTAACTACATAGAACATATTTATTTGTTAAAGTTACGCTTCTTTGAATTGTTAAATAAATTAAATATTTGTTTTTGGATTCATCATTTCTCTGACACTACAGTTAGGCAGGATCCTGGCTTTCCTAGCCCTTCCTAGGTTTATGCCCTCGTTCATGCTTAATAAAGCTTTTACTATCTGTCTGGCCAGACCATCACCCTTCCCTATAGTACTTTTATTCGTGCTTGGGAGGAAATACACTAAAGCCTCTCTCTGGCAAACTGCCCAAGTCTTAGCTGCGGTTCCGGTCAGCCTCGACCAAGCTCGTACCCACTTTAGGTATCCGAACAAGGATTTGCGGTGGCAACCACCTTTAAATGTATTGAAAGTCAAATTCATAACTTTTGTGGGGCTCTCCTCCTATTTTTCTATCCTTTTTCTCCAGTCCGAAACCCATTTCCTTTTCTTAATCATCTTCCCTTGGTGGGTGGGTTATTCCCTAGCCTATAATCTACCCACTCGGCATATGAACTCATCATTAAAAATAAGAAGACACGTGTCTGAGGGTTTTTCGATGTGGTGTATATTATGAGGTGAAAGGGGTGAAAAGTGGGGGTAGAAGGATTCCTAACGGAGCGTGTATCTCTTAAACGAGATAGGCGAGGAGTTTGAAACTCAGCGGGAAAAAATCAGCATAAAAAATAAGTAAATAGGTGTTAGACCGTTTTTTTTCATAAATCCAATTTAAGGGGCCCATGGGGAGGGGTGAAATTCTGGGGGGGGGGGGGGACAGGTAATATGTCTGAGTGTAAAATTATACATGCCCTGTGTTGTAGACAATAATACATTACATATTTTTTGTCTCTTGCTATTTCATCATACGACGAATACTTAGGTAGTTATTAATGATTTTGTACTTTTTGGCCGGAATTTTCTAAGTCCCAGGAATGACATAAAAATTGATTCGAATGAAACTTCAAAAAATAGTTTTTTTTAATACTTTTATTATATTTTTCACGTCTTTTAGGGTCCGAAACCAACATTATATTTTGATGTTTTTTTTCGTCCCATGCATTTTTGGTTTCAGGTGATAGAATTATTTTCCACTAGGACTCATGCTTATCTATCTATATAACTAATGTTATAACGGGATTCCAAATGTTATTGCGGGCGAAGCCGCGGGTAACAGCTTGTATAGACTATATATTTTTATCGCTCTATTTTGTATTACCATAAGTTCATGCAGGACTGTCTTTTTACAATGAGTCCAAATTACATTTAGATACTGCAAGTGACTGTGTACGAGTGAGTAATATACTGTGATTAGAAGTTTTCTAGGGATTAAGTATCCCAATTTTCTCAACAGCCCAGATGCTGGAGCTATCTTCTCCGATGCCACCTACAGGACAGGACAGCAGAGGCCACGAAAGCAATATGCAGGATAAACAACATTGCAGCAAAATTACTGAAGACAGCCATGAGCTGTACGCTTGTGGACTACTGAAAATCCGCAAGTCCTTCACGAACGACAACATCATGCTCCGAGGATTATTACAGTGTGGGCCGCAATTTCCAGCCACGACTTAATGGACCTTCGTTCTTCGAAGAAACTGTGAACAGTGAGGGTTATTTGAGCACGCTCCGCAATAACTTGGTTCCACTGCTTCTTGCTACTGCGTTGCCCCTCAGCACGCAGTGGTTCATGCAAGATGGAGCAAAGCCACATACTGCAAACATTGTGTTGGATTTCTTGCACGAGCGTATCGACATGCGGGTTATCTAGTGCGACTCATACATTATGTAGAGTTTTAAGCCATGAGGCTCTTTGACACGACGATATCTCCCATAGTTACTTACAGACTGGAACTAATATGGGAAAAACTGACCATCACAGACTTAGAACGAATAGAAAAGGTGAAAGCAAGATTGATAAAATGTGGCCTAAGGGTTGGAAAATATGCGCGATCTCGTCTTGTCTATGAACTTGCCAAGGAATCGTTTTACATGGAGGATCTCCGCTTAAGCCTGCCTTCTATTGAGGCTTCCGTCAAACTACTGGAGCGTAGGAGGAAGAAAAGAGCAGAGATAGGCATATACTTCTACGGTTCATCAGCGATGATCGATCGCACCTGGACCAACACGAATCAGGAGCAAAGACATATCATCACGAGACTGGCCATACATGGTTTCCACCACAAGATTTGTGAGAACAAACTTTTCCACTCGCCGAATGAAAGATGTGTGTGCGAATTATGCGGACGGAAGTGTACGCTGTATCACATCACAGTGTGCCGGAAGAGGACGAAATCTTTGTCTGATTATAGTGAAAACTAATACCCATTCGGGTAAAAGATATTTCAGTGTTGCGTTTACTCATTTAGCTTGTAATTAATTCTCTTTCGAGCGCTCCTTAATAAATTTAAATTATTCTAAGAAGAGCAATGCAATGGTTGTGAAGAAGAGGAAAAGCTTGATGGTCTGCTGTAACGGCCAGTGCAAACAAGAAATTTCCACTGTTTAATTTAACTCATGAGCACTTGGGAATATATGAAAACATGTCCAGTTAAGTTATTTAGAAAATTGGCCAACAGGATGAACATTACCATTTAAATGAACTGCATGATTATTATTTTTGTCGATAAAGTACATGGTCAAACTGCTATTTTTTAAACCTGTTTTTCAGAACTCAGTATTTAAAACGGTAAATTTGCAAGAATGAGTGTGCACTGGCTTCAGGGCGAATAAGTAGTGTATTTGTGGGGGTTCAGATGCCTCCACCTCCACATCCTCCACACAAGATGGCGGCAGCCCGATAACTCCCGAACCCGTGGTCGGATTTTGACGAATGAGGTGTCATTGAACTCGGGCTGATACCCCCTTTCCAATGGACACCATATTTCAACCCCAAAAATAAAACCTACCCTACTAGAGGGTGAAAATTGTAATTTTTTAGAGAATCTCTGTTTCTAATTGCAACATGTGAGAGTTTGAATGCCGATATGGAATGAAATGTTGTTCCACATAAAGTGCATATGTTCGGTGGAAAGCCACTATGAATTAGCATGCCCACTCATGGCTTTGGTAAGAGGGTGGGGGAGTGGATCCCTATGGATGGGTTATTGTTGACGAGTCATTGTTGGCGGGGTCATTGTTGTCGAGTCCTTGTGGACGAGTCCTTGTGGACAAGTCCTTGTGGACAGGTCATTGTTGACAGGTCATTGTGGACGAGTCTGTGTGGACGAGCCCTTGTGGACAAGTCCTTGTGGACGAGTCCTTGTCCCTTTGGACTGATCCCTTTGGACGGGTCCCTTTGGCCTGGTTCCTACGGACTAAACCATGAATTTATTTAAATTATGTCAAAGGGCCTAACTACATTTGTGTGTGTTGAATTGACGTTGTTCACCACTACTATAATGGAATAACGATATGAAAGGAAAGTGACGAAATACATGTGAACACGTGTGAAATGACCTTATTACCGTCCTCCTTGTGAAACAAGTCACATCCTGTTTTGCTTCATACGTGAGAAAATGTGAGTTCGAACCCGTGGTCGGATTTTGACGAATGAGGTGTCATTGAACTCGGGCTGATACCCCCTTTCCAATGAACAACATATTTCCACCCCCAAAATAAAACCTACCCCTACTAGGGGGTGAAATTGTATTTTTTTTAGAGAATCTCTCTTTCCAATTGCAACATGTGAGAGTTTGAATGCCGATATGGAATAAAACGTTGTTCCACACAAGAGATATGTGTTTGGTGGATAGCCACTATGAATTAACATGCTTGTTTTTGTTTTTTGTTTTTTACGCATGCCCACTCATAGCTTTTGTAAGAGGGCAGTCTTTTTAAAAGATGGCGGCTGTAGTGTAACCTAACCTAACCCAACCCACGAGTGGTGATCAAAAAGTATTTTAAGTAACGCTTGTCGATTGGCAAACCAATAATCAAAGAGGGATATGTCAGGCCTTGAGGTGATAGCCCCTTTTGATTGATCCCTGTTGATTTATCTCTGTTGATTTGTCCCTTTGGACTGGTGTCTGTTGACTAGCCCCTTTTGGACGGGCCCTTTTTGACAGGGGGTCATTTTTGATGGATCCTTTTTGACATGTGCTTTTCGACGGGTCCCTGTTGACGAGTCATTGCTGACGGGTCCTTGTTGATGAGTCCCTGTGGACGGGTCATTGTTGACGGGTCCCTATTGACAGGTCATTGTTGACAGGTCATTGATGACAGGTCATTGTTGACGGGTCATTGTTGATGGGTCCTTGCTGACAAGTCCCTGTTGATGGGTCCCTGTGGAAGGGTCCCTTTAGACCGGCCCCTTTGGACTGATCCCTATGGACCGGCCCATGAAATTTATCCAAATTATGTCAAAGGGCCTAACTACATTTGTGTGTAAAGCAGTGTGTTGAACTGACGTTGTTCACCAGTCCTTACTACTACAATTGGATAACGATATGAAAGGAATTGATTAACTAGACATGAGTTAACTACCAACGAAACACTTTGGCGACTCTGCTTGTTATTGACCAATGAGTAGGGTTTTAGAAAAACTGTTTGTTATTTTGGGTTATATACAAAAAATGCTTAGACCTTTTGAGTGACTATGTTTGCTAAACAAGACATTATACCAGACACGATTAGGATTCTTATGTAGCTCAGACAAGGAAAGAATTTCTACAGAATCTGTTGACATTGAATATAGATTTAGGTATTAGGAAGTCATTTTGAAGGCCTTTGTCTGGAGCGTGGCACTCTATGAAAGTAAAACTTAGACAATTGGTGCAGCAGAAAAGTGGAGAATTGAAGTGTTTGAAATGTGGTGTTACAGGAGAATGATGAAGATTAGATGGGTAAATAGGGTTACTAACAAAGAGGTATTAAGACGAGTGGGGGAGAAGAGATGTATCTGGCGACTGTTAATGAAGTAAAGAGATAGGTTGGTAGAACACGTACTAAGACACCCAAGAATAGCAAACTTAGTTAAGGAAGAAAGGTTCGAGGACGAGAACTGTAGGGGTAGACCAAGTTTAGAATATGTTAAACAGATAGCCTTGAATGTAGGGTGTGGTAGCTATATAGAGATGAAACGATTAGGTCGGGACAGATAGGCGCTGAGATCTGCATCAAACCAGTCAAAGGACTAAAGACTCAAACAACAACATGTAAGTTCACTAAAATAATGTTGTGTAACGGTATATGTTAGTCAACGAACAGTAATGCATTACTGAAACCCATGACACGATACCTAAGAGCTTTTCTAAAATGATTTTAAAATGCCTTTAACCCTATATTGAACACCCAGTTCACAAGACTCATAACTGCAATGTTATGGTAAAACAAAACAAAATCTATATTTCAAAACAAGCAAGTGGTTTAGTCAATGTATACTGGAAAAAGTTTTGTAAACACTCAAGTCCTCAAGACTAATTAAATTAGTAACTGTCAGGTTGACCGAGTGGTTAAGGTGTTTGACTTAAGATCAAATTTTCTGTATAAGGAAGCAAGGGTTCGAATCCCTTACCTGACATAACTATTGCCTTGACATGGCTTGGCCACACTGCATTATTATGACACTCGGTACACAAACCATAGATATAGTGTATTGTTTAAGGCCACTCTCTTTCTGAACATAGTCAGAGACTGTTGATGGTTAACAATTGTATTAATAGTGGGACATGGGGATAGTAATTAAGAAAAACAGACAATACCCATACAATATTTTTATTAAATTCATTTTATAATAGTTACACACTGAATTCAAGTCTATCTCTTTACCATTGTTCTATATAGATTTTTAAACACAACGCTTGTTGTAGATCCTTTTACAACTTTCTCCAGGTACTCTTGCTCTTAAAAACTGGGGAAGCCGCAATGATTTTATAAACATAAAACCCTCATCCTCTTCTTTTTCATAATTATCATCATCATCATCATCATTATGAATATTATCATCAAAATTATTATAGTCATTGTCACCATCATTATCATCATCATCATCATCATTCTCAACATCACTAGAACTATCCAATTCCTCTTGTTTGTTTTCCACAGGGACCTCTTGTAGAGTCTGCGTTGCTTTTGATAGTGTTAAGGGTTTTTTGAACGATGGTATTTGTCCTAACATGTCTTTTTGAGGTGATGATGAACAATGCACTATCTTGAGCAGCAATATATTTTTCTTGGACTTGCGTTTTTATCTGGGTTAGAGTATTTTGCGTATTTAAATGTGTATTAATTTGAGATTCACAATAATGTTCTTTTGAAGTAAGTACGTTGGAGTCTTTTGTTTTAATCATTCCTCGACACTTTTTGGATCGTTGTTTTGAACATCGCCAAATAACAGTTCCATCTTTATTGGTTGTTTTTACAATATATGTATATCCTTTATAGAAGACACATGGCTTGCCATGACTGGTTGTTGAGACTTCCATATCAACTAATACATATGAATTAAATTTTAGTAAAGTCACATGAACAATCTTTAGATTACAAGTGATTTACACACACACACACTTTCCTAAATGTCAAGATTTATGGATGTTGTTTTCCGCCAACAGCTGCTTACTGCGTATGACAAGGCTGGAGACTGGTAGGTGAGACGGTCTTTCACGATGTGAACACTGTAACAGGCAGTAGTCAACTGACAATATTCTTATACCCTAGTCAAGGTTAACAGGTACTTACTGCGTATGACAAGACCGTACACTCGTAGGTTAGACCGTATTTTTTGTTTGTTGCTAAGGATCCCATATATACTCTAGACATGTTAGTTCTGAACACTTAGTGGTTAATTGTATATATTGAATTTAAATACACAGCTCATACAAGCACGTTTTGCGGATGGGAGGGGTGAGAGGCTGGCAAAAAAGGAAATGTTTTAGTTTAATGAAACGTTATGTCCTAGTAGGCGTGATTTATAGTAGACGCAATTGATAGTAGACGTAATTGATAGTAGGTGTAATCGATACTAGACGTGATTAATAGTAGACGCAATTGATACTAGGCGTGATTGATAGTAGGCGTGATTTGTAGTAAGCGCGATTTATAGTAGACGCAAATGATAGTAGGCGCGATTGATAGTAGGCGTGATTGATAGTAGACGCGATTGATACTAGGCGTGATTGATAGTAGGCGTGATTTGTAGTAAGCGCGATTTATAGTAGACGCAAATGATAGTAGGCGCGATTGATAGTAGGCGTGATTGATAGTAGACGCGATTGATAGTAGGCGCAATTTGACATGGGCGCGACTCAGATCATTTTTGATATCATAAAGTTACAGTGTCAATGTTTATACAAAGTACAAGGTAGAGGGTATTTTAAGACATAACCTCAGCTCACTTAACATAACCTAACTTTACCTAACCTAAATTTGTCACGTGACATGTTCTACAAGTTTAGACTTGCTTTAAGACTGATTATGACGTCATAGATTGATGGGAGGGGTGAGAAGCTGACAAAAAAGGAAATGTTCTGGTTTAATGAAACGTCATGTCCTAGTAGGCGCGATTTATAGTAGACGCAATTGATAGTAGGCGCGATTAATAGTAGACGCAATTGATAGTAGACGTGATTGATAGTAGGCGTGATTTGACATGAGCGCGATTTATAGTAGACGCGAAAGATAGTAGGCGCGATTGATAGTAGGCGTAATTAGACATGGGCGAGATTTATAGTAGACGCAATTGATAGTAGGCGCGATTGATAGTAGGTGTAATTGGTAGTAGGCGCGATTTGACATGAGCGCGATTTATAGTAGACGCAAATGATACTAGACGTGATTAATAGTAGACGCAATTGATACTAGGCGTGATTGATAGTAGGCGTGATTTGTAGTAAGCGCGATTTATAGTAGACGCAAATGATAGTAGGCGCGATTGATAGTAGGCGTGATTGATAGTAGACGCGATTGATAGTAGGCGCAATTTGACATGGGCGCGACTCAGATCATTTTTGATATAAAGTTACAGTGTCAATGTTTATACAAAGTACAAGGTAGAGGGTATTTTAAGACATAACCTCAGCTCACTTAACATAACCTAACTTTACCTAACCTAACTTTGTCACGTGACATGTTCTACAAGTTTAGACTTGCTTTAAGACTGATTATGACGTCATAGATTGATGGGAGGGGTGAGAGGCTGACAAAAAAGGAAATGTTCTGGTTCAATGAAACGTCATGTCCTAGCAGGCGCGATTGGTAGTAGACGCAATTGATAGTAGACGCGATTAATGGTAGGCGCAATTGATAGTAGGTGTGATCAGGTACTTACTGCATATCAAAAGGCTGTACACTCGTGTGTTAGACACTCTATCTTGTTAAGGACCCCTATATATTCCCTATACAAGGCTATACATGTTAGTTCTAAACACTTAGTGGTTATTTGTATTTTAAATTTATATACACAGGTTATACAAGCACGTTTTTTCACACAGTAAAACTTTGTCAAATAGCCACATGCGATACGCAATGTATGTTTCCGCTATCTAGCGGTGACTATGGAAACTACCTGAACATATCCTAATCTAATCCTAGCTAACTTCACCTGACGTGACCATACCGGTTTGTAAGCAACAACAACAACACACTAAGATTCCATGAATTCCAGAGTACTTTTAGATTAATTATCGACTCTCAACTCTTATAACTATGTCTATTCCACTCTGTCAAAAACACGATTTTTTTTTAAAAAAATTTGCTTGATGTCAATACTAAAGTGATAATGGGTTTTCCGGTCCTATCACTATAAATTCATTACCCCCACTCTTATCTCGGTCTCGACAACAACCATGCCTATTTTTATTACGTCAGATGAGTCTACTATAAATCGCGCTCATGTCAAATCGCGCCTACTACCAATTACACCTACTATCAATCGCGCCTACTGTCAATTGCGTCTACTATAAATCTCGCCCATGTCTAATTACGCCTACTATCATTCGCGCCTACTATCTTTCGCGTCTACTATAAATCGCGCTCATGTCAAATCACGCCTACTATCAATCACGTCTACTATCAATTGCGTCTACTATTAATCGCGCCTACTATCAATTGCGTCTACTATAAATCGCGCCTACTAGGACATGACGTTTCATTAAACAGAACATTTCCTTTTTTGTCAGCCTCTCACCCCTCCCATCAATCTATGACGTCATAATCAGTCTTAAAGCAAGTCTAAACTTGTAGAACATGTCACGTGACAAAGTTAGGTTAGGTAAAGTTAGGTTATGTTAAGTGAGCTGAGGTTATGTCTTAAAATACCCTCTACCTTGTACTTTGTATAAACATTGACACTGTAACTTTATGATATCAAAAATGATCTGAGTCGCGCCCATGTCAAATTGCGCCTACTATCAATCGCGTCTACTATCAATCACGCCTACTATCAATCGCGCCTACTATCATTTGCGTCTACTATAAATCGCGCTTACTACAAATCACGCCTACTATCAATCACGCCTAGTATCAATCGCGTCTACTATCAATCACGCCTACTATCAATCGCGCCTACTATCATTTGCGTCTACTATAAATCGCGCTTACTACAAATCACGCCTACTATCAATCACGCCTAGTATCAATTGCGTCTACTATTAATCACGTCTAGTATCGATTACACCTACTATCAATTACGTCTACTATCAATTGCGTCTACTATAAATCACGCCTACTAGGACATAACGTTTCATTAAACAAAAACATTTCCTTTTTTGCCAGCCTCTCACCCCTCCCATCCGCAAAACGTGCTTGTATGAGCTGTGTATTTAAATTCAATATATACAATTAACCACTAAGTGTTCAGAACTAACATGTCTAGAGTATATATTGGATCCTTAGCAACAAACAAAAAATACGGTCTAACCTACGAGTGTACGGTCTTGTCATACGCAGTAAGTACCTGTTAACCTTGACTAGGGTATAAGAATATTGTCAGTTGACTACTGCCTGTTACAGTGTTCACATCGTGAAAGACCGTCTCACCTACCAGTCTCCAGCCTTGTCATACGCAGTAAGCAGCTGTTGGCGGAAAACAACATCCATAAATCTTGACATTTAGGAAAGTGTGTGTGTGTGTAAATCACTTGTAATCTAAAGATTGTTCATGTGACTTTACTAAAATTTAATTCATATGTATTAGTTGATATGGAAGTCTCAACAACCAGTCATGGCAAGCCATGTGTCTTCTATAAAGGATATACATATATTGTAAAAACAACCAATAAAGATGGAACTGTTATTTGGCGATGTTCAAAACAACGATCCAAAAAGTGTCGAGGAATGATTAAAACAAAAGACTCCAACGTACTTACTTCAAAAGAACATTATTGTGAATCTCAAATTAATACACATTTAAATACGCAAAATACTCTAACCCAGATAAAAACGCAAGTCCAAGAAAAATATATTGCTGCTCAAGATAGTGCATTGTTCATCATCACCTCAAAAAGACATGTTAGGACAAATACCATCGTTCAAAAAACCCTTAACACTATCAAAAGCAACGCAGACTCTACAAGAGGTCCCTGTGGAAAACAAACAAGAGGAATTGGATAGTTCTAGTGATGTTGAGAATGATGATGATGATGATGATAATGATGGTGACAATGACTATAATAATTTTGATGATAATATTCATAATGATGATGATGATGATGATAATTATGAAAAAGAAGAGGATGAGGGTTTTATGTTTATAAAATCATTGCGGCTTCCCCAGTTTTTAAGAGCAAGAGTACCTGGAGAAAGTTGTAAAAGGATCTACATCAAGCGTTGTGTTTAAAAATCTATATAGAACAATGGTAAAGAGATAGACTTGAATTCAGTGTGTAACTATTATAAAATGAATTTAATAAAAATATTGTATGGGTATTGTCTGTTTTTCTTAATTACTATCCCCATGTCCCACTATTAATACAATTGTTAACCATCAACAGTCTCTGACTATGTTCAGAAAGAGAGTGGCCTTAAACAATACACTATATCTATGGTTTGTGTACCGAGTGTCATAATAATGCAGTGTGGCCAAGCCATGTCAAGGCAATAGTTATGTCAGGTAAGGGATTCGAACCCTTGCTTCCTTATACAGAAAATTTGATCTTAAGTCAAACACCTTAACCACTCGGTCAACCTGACAGTTACTAATTTAATTAGTCTTGAGGACTTGAGTGTTTACAAAACTTTTTCCAGTATACATTGACTAAACCACTTGCTTGTTTTGAAATATAGATTTTGTTTTGTTTTACCATAACATTGCAGTTATGAGTCTTGTGAACTGGGTGTTCAATATAGGGTTAAAGGCATTTTAAAATCATTTTAGAAAAGCTCTTAGGTATCGTGTCATGGGTTTCAGTAATGCATTACTGTTCGTTGACTAACATATACCGTTACACAACATTATTTTAGTGAACTTACATGTTGTTGTTTGAGTCTTTAGTCCTTTGACTGGTTTGATGCAGATCTCAGCGCCTATCTGTCCCGACCTAATCGTTTCATCTCTATATAGCTACCACACCCTACATTCAAGGCTATCTATTTAACATATTCTAAACTTGGTCTACCCCTACAGTTCTCGTCCTCGAACCTTTCTTCCTTAACTAAGTTTGCTATTCTTGGGTGTCTTAGTACGTGTTCTACCAACCTATCTCTTTACTTCATTAACAGTCGCCAGATACATCTCTTCTCCCCCACTCGTCTTAATACCTCTTTGTTAGTAACCCTATTTACCCATCTAATCTTCATCATTCTCCTGTAACACCCCATTTCAAACACTTCAATTCTCCACTTTTCTGCTGCACCAATTGTCTAAGTTTTACTTTCATAGAGTGCCACGCTCCAGACAAAGGCCTTCAAAATGACTTCCTAATACCTAAATCTATATTCAATGTCAACAGATTCTGTAGAAATTCTTTCCTTGTCTGAGCTACATAAGAATCCTAATCGTGTCTGGTATAATGTCTTGTTTAGCAAACATAGTCACTCAAAAGGTCTAAGCATTTTTTGTATATAACCCAAAATAACAAACAGTTTTTCTAAAACCCTACTCATTGGTCAATAACAAGCAGAGTCGCCAAAGTGTTTCGTTGGTAGTTAACTCATGTCTAGTTAATCAATTCCTTTCATATCGTTATCCAATTGTAGTAGTAAGGACTGGTGAACAACGTCAGTTCAACACACTGCTTTACACACAAATGTAGTTAGGCCCTTTGACATAATTTGGATAAATTTCATGGGCCGGTCCATAGGGATCAGTCCAAAGGGGCCGGTCTAAAGGGACCCTTCCACAGGGACCCATCAACAGGGACTTGTCAGCAAGGACCCATCAACAATGACCCGTCAACAATGACCTGTCATCAATGACCTGTCAACAATGACCTGTCAATAGGGACCCGTCAACAATGACCCGTCCACAGGGACTCATCAACAAGGACCCGTCAGCAATGACTCGTCAACAGGGACCCGTCGAAAAGCACATGTCAAAAAGGATCCATCAAAAATGACCCCCTGTCAAACAGGGCCCGTCCAAAAGGGGCTAGTCAACAGACACCAGTCCAAAGGGACAAATCAACAGAGATAAATCAACAGGGATCAATCAAAAGGGGCTATCACCTCAAGGCCTGACATATCCCTCTTTGATTATTGGTTTGCCAATCGACAAGCGTTACTTAAAATACTTTTTGATCACCACTCGTGGGTTGGGTTAGGTTAGGTTACACTACAGCCGCCATCTTTTAAAAAGACTGCCCTCTTACAAAAGCTATGAGTGGGCATGCGTAAAAAACAAAAAACCAAAACAAGCATGTTAATTCATAGTGGCTATCCACCAAACACATGTCTCCTGTGTGGAACAACGTTTTATTCCATATCGGCATTCAAACTCTCACATGTTGCAATTGGAAAGAGAGATTCTCTAAAAAAAATTACAATTTCACCTCCTAGTAGGGGTAGGTTTTATTTTGGGGGTGGAAATATGTTGTTCATTGGAAAGGGGGTATCAGCCCGAGTTCAATGACACCGCATTCGTCAAAATCCGACCACGGATTCGAACTCACATTTTCTCACGTATGAAGCAAAACAGGATGTGACTTGTTTCACAAGGAGGACGGTAATAAGGTCATTTCACACGTGTTCACATGTATTTCGTCACTTTCCTTTCATATCGTTATTCCATTATAGTAGTGGTGAACAACGTCAATTCAACACACACAAATGTAGTTAGGCCCTTTGACATAATTTAAATAAATTCATGGGTTAGTCCGTAGGAACCAGGCCAAAGGGACCCGTCCAAAGGGATCAGTCCAAAGGGACAAGGACTCGTCCACAAGGACTTGTCCACAAGGACTCGTCCACACAGACTCGTCCACAATGACCTGTCAACAATGACCTGTCCACAAGGACTTGTCCACAAGGACTCGTCCACAAGGACTCGACAACAATGACCCCGCCAACAATGACTCGTCAACAATAACCCATCCATAGGGATCCACTCCCCCACCCTCTTACCAAAGCCATGAGTGGGCATGCTAATTCATAGTGGCTTTCCACCGAACATATGCACTTTATGTGGAACAACATTTCATTCCATATCGGCATTCAAACTCTCACATGTTGCAATTAGAAACAGAGATTCTCAAAAAATTACAATTTTCACCCTCTAGTAGGGTAGGTTTTATTTTTGGGGTTGAAATATGTTGTCCATTGGAAAGGGGGTATCAGCCCGAGTTCAATAACACCTCATTCGTCAAAATCCGACCACGGGTTCGGGAGTTATCGGGCTGCCGCCATCTTGTGTGGAGGATGTGGAGGTAGAGGCATCTGAACCCCCACAAATACACTACTCGAATACCCAGAAAGAGCCCCTGACTCAGACTACTCATGGGACTTAGACTCAGGTTCATCTTGGGACACAGATACAGGCTCAACTTGGGACATACACACAGGCTCCCTTTGGGACTTAGACTCAGGCTCCTCTTGGGACAAAGACCCAGGCTCCTCTTGGGACATTGGCTCAGGCTCCTCTTGGGACACAGACCCAGGCTCCTCTTGGGACTTAGAACCAGGATCCTCTTGGGACTTAGGCTCAGACTCCTCTTGGGACATAGACAAAGGCTCCTCTTGGGACTTAGACTCAGGCTCCACTTGGGACATAGACTCAGGCTCCCTTTGGGACTTAGGCTCAGGCTCCTCTTGGGACATAAACCCAGGCTCCCCTTGGGTCATACACCCAGGCTCCCTTTGGGACATAGACTCAGGCTCCTCTTGGGACATAAACCCAGTCTCCTCTTGGGACATACACACAGGCTCCCTTTGGGACTTAGACTCAGGCTCCACTGGGGACATAGACTCAGGCTCCCTTTGGGACTTAGACTCAGGCTCCTCTTGGGACTTAGACCCAGGCTCTTCTTGGAACTTAGATTCAGACTCCTCTTGGGACTTAGACTCAGGCTCCTCTTTGGACTTTGACTCAGGCTCCACTTGGGACACAGACTCAGGCTCCTCTTGGGACATAGACCAGGCTCCTCTTGGGATTTAGACTCAGGCTCCTCTTGGGAAACAGACCCAGACTCCTCTTGGGACTTAGACTCAGGCTCCTCTTGGGACATAAACCCAGGCTCCTCTTGGGACATACACACAGGCTCCCTTTGGGACTTAGACTCAGGCTCCACTGGGGACATAGACTCAGGCTCCCTTTGGGAGTTAGACTCAGGCTCCCCTTGGGACTTAGATTCAGACCCCTCTTGGGACTTAGACCCAAGCTCCTCTTGGGACTTAGACTCAGGCTCCACTTGGGACGTAGACTCAGGCTCCTCTTGGGACTTTGAATCAGGCTCCTCTTGGGAAACAGACCCAGGCTCCTCTTGGGACTTAGACTCAGACTCCTCTTGGGAAATAGACTCAGGCTCCTCTTGGGACTTAGACTCTTCTTGGGACTTAGACACAGGCTCCTCTTGGGTTTTTGACTCAGGCTCCACATGGAACACAGGCCCAGGCTCCCCTTGGGACTTAGACTCAGAATCCTCTTGGGACTTAGAATCAGGCTCCTCTTGGGACTTTGACTCAGGCTCCCCTTGGGACACAGACTCAGGCTCCTCTTGGGACTTAGACCCAGGCTCCTCTTGGGACTTAGACTCAGACTCCTCTTGGGCCTTAACTCAGACTCCTCTTGGGACTTAGTCTCAGGCTCCTCTTGGGACTTAGACCCAGGCTCCTCTTGGGACTTAGACTCAGACTCCTCTTGGGACTTAGACTCAGACTCCTCTTGGGACTTAAACTCAGACTCCTCTTGGGATTTAGACTCAGGCTCCTCTTGGGACTTAGACCCAGGCTCCTCTTGGGACTTAGATTCAGACTCCTCTTGGGACTTAGACTCAGGCTCCTCTTGGGACACAGACTCAGACTCCTCTTGGGACACAGACTCAGACTCCTCTTGGGACTTAGACTCAGACTCCTCTTGGGACTTTGACTCAGGCTCCTCTTGGGACTTTGGCTCAGGCTCCTCTTTGGACTTTGACTCAGGCTCCACTTGGGACACAGACTCAGGCTCCTCTTGGGACATAGAACCAGGCTCCTCTTGGGATTTAGACTCAGGCTCCTCTTGGGAAACAGACCCAGACTCCTCTTGGGACTTAGACTCAGGCTCCTCTTGGGACATAAACCCAGGCTCCTCTTGGGACATACACACAGGCTCCCTTTGGGACTTAGACTCAGGCTCCACTGGGGACATAGACTCAGGCTCCCTTAGGGACTAAGACTCAGGCTCCCCTTGGGACTTAGACTCAGACTCCTCTTGGGACTTAGACACAAGCTCCTCTTGGGACTTAGACTCAGGCTCCACTTGGGACGTAGACTCAGGCTCCTCTTGGGACTTTGACTCAGGCTCCACTTGGGACACAGACCCAGGCTCCTCTTGGGACATAGACTCAGACTCCTCTTGGGACATAGACTCAGGCTCCTCTTGGGAGGGGCCGATAACCTCGATGTTAGGCCCCTTAAAACAACAATTAACATCATCATCATCCT
This sequence comes from Meconema thalassinum, assembly GCA_946902985.2. Classification (NCBI taxonomy): domain Eukaryota; kingdom Metazoa; phylum Arthropoda; class Insecta; order Orthoptera; family Tettigoniidae; genus Meconema; species Meconema thalassinum. Next base: position 18,686,743 of record OX336392.1, read on the forward strand.
CATGGGACACAGACCCAGGCTCCACTTGGGACTTAGACTCGTGGTCCGTGAGGAAGTGTTGCAATCTTATTTGACTCTGCCAGTCAGGCTCCCCTTGTGATTTAGGCTCAGGCTCCTCTTGGGAAATAGACCCAGGCTTCTCTTGGGACTTAGACACAGACTCCTCTTGGGACTTAGGCTCTGGCTCCTCTTGGGACTAAGACCCAGGCACCTCATGGGACTTAGACTCAGACTCCTCTTGGGAATTAGACTCAGGCTCCTCTTGGGACTTAGGCCCAGGCTCCTCATGGGACACAGACCCAGGCTCCTCTTGGGACATAGACCCAGACTCCTCTTGGGACTTAGACTCAGGCTCCTCTTGGGACTTAGACCCAGGCTCTTCTTGGGACATAGACTCAGACTCCTCTTGGGCCTTAGACTCAGGCTCCTTTTGGGACTTTGACTCAGGCTCCACTTGGGACAAAGACACAGGCTCCTGTTGGGACTTTGACCCAGGCTCCTCTTGGGACTTAGACCCAGGCTCCTCATGGGACTTAGACCCAGACTTCTCTTGGGACTTAGACTCAGGCTCCTCTTTGGACATTGACTCAGGCTCCACTTGGGACACAGACTCAGGCTCCTCTTGGGACATAGACCCAGGCTCCTCTTGGGACTTAGACTCAGGCTTCTCTTGGGAAACAGAACAAGACTCCTCTTGGGACTTGGACTAAGACTCCCCTTGGGACTTAGACTCAGGCTCCTCTTGGGACTTAGACTCAGGATCCTCTTGGGACTTTGACTCAGGCTCCTCTTGGGAAACAGACCCAGGCTCCTCTTGGGACTTAGACTCAGACTCCTCTTGGGAAATAGACTCAGGCTCCTCTTGGGACTTAGACTCCTCTTGGGACTTAGACACAGGCTCCTCTTGGGTTTTGACTCAGGCTCCACATGGAACACAGGCCCAGGCTCCCCTTGGGACTTAGACTCAGACTCCTCTTGGGACTTAGAATCATGCTCCTCTTGGGACTTAGACTCAGGCTCCTCTTGGGACTTAGACTCAGGATCCTCTTGGGACTTAGACTCAGGCTCCTCTTGGGAAACAGACCCAGGCTCCTCTTGGGACTTAGACTCAGACTCTTCTTGGGAAATAGACTCAGGCTCCTCTTGGGACTTAGACTCCTCTTGGGACTTAGACCCAGGCTCCTCTGGGGACTTAGACTCAGACTCCTCTTGGGACTAAAACTCAGACTCCTCTTGGGACTTAGTCTCAGGCTCCTCTTGGGACTTAGACCCAGGCTCCTCTTGGGACTTAGACTCAGACTCCTCTTGGGACTTAGACTCAGACTCCTCTTGGGACTTAAACTCAGACTCCCCTTGGGATTTAGACTCAGGCTCCTCTTGGGACTTAGACCCAGGCTCCTCTTGGGACTTAGATTCAGACTCCTCTTGGGACTTAGACACAGGCTCCTCTTGGGACACAGACTCAGACTCCTCTTGGGACACAGACTCAGACTCCTCTTGGGAATTAGACTCTGGCTCCTCTTGGGACATAGGCTCAGGCTCCTCTTGGGACACAGACCCAGGCTCCTCTGAGGACATAGACCGAGACTCCTCTTTGGACTTAGACTCAGGCTCCTCTTGGGACTTAGACCCAGGTTCATCTTGGGACACAGATACAGGCTCAACTTGGGACATACACACAGGCTCCCTTTGGGACTTAGACTCAGGCTCCTCTTGGGACAAAGACCCAGGCTCCTCTTGGGACATTGGCTCAGGCTCCTCTTGGAACACAGACCCAGGCTCCTCTTGGGACTTAGAACCAGGCTCCTCTTGGGACTTAGGCTCAGACTCCTCTTGGGACATAGACAAAGGCTCCTCTTGGGACTCAGACTCAGGCTCCTCTTGGGACAAAGACCCAGGCTCCTCTTGGGACATAGACCCAGGCTCCTCTTGGGACTTAGACTCAGCCTCCACTTGGGACATAGACTCAGGCTCCCTTTGGGACCTAGGCTCAGGCTCCTCTTGGGAAATAAACCCAGGCTCCCCTTGGGTCATACACCCAGGCTCCCTTTGGGACTTTGACTCAGGCTCCTCTTGGGACATAAACCCAGGCTCCTCTTGTGACATACACACAGGCTCCCTTTGGGACTTAGACTCAGGCTCCACTGGGGACATAGACTCAGGCTCCCTTTGGGACTTAGACTCAGGCTCCTCTTGGGACTTAGACCCAGGCTCTTCTTGGAACTTAGATTCAGACTCCTCTTGGGACTTAGACTCAGGCTCCTCTTTGGATTTGACTCAGGTTCCACTTGGGACACAGACTCAGGCTCCTCTTGGGAAACAGACCCAGACTCTTCTTGGGACTTGGACTCAGGCTCCCCTTGGGACTTAGAGTCAGACTCCTCTTGGGACTTAGACCCAAGCTCCTCTTGGGAATTAGACTCAGGCTCCACTTGGGACGTAGACTCAGGCTCCTCTTGGGACTTTGACTCAGGCTCCACATGGGACACAGACCCAGGCTCCTCTTGGGACATAGACTCAGACTCCTCTTGGGACATAGACTCAGGCTCCTCTTGGGAGGGGCCGATAACCTCGATGTTAGGCCCCTTAAAACAACAATTATCATCATCATCATCCTCTTGGGACACAGACCCAGGCTCCTCTTGGGACTTAGACTCATGGTCCGTGAGGAAGTGGTGCAATCTTATTTGACTCTGCCAGTTAGGCTCCCCTTGTGACTTAGGCTCAGGCTCCTCTTGGGAAATCGACCCAGGCTTCTCTTGGGACTTAGACTCAGACTCCTCTTGGGACTTAGACTCTGGCTCCTCTTGGGACTAAGACCCAGGTACCTCATGGGACTTAGACTCAGACTCCTCTTGGGAATTAGACTCAGGCTCCTCTTGGGACTTAGGCCCAGGCTCCTCATGGGACACAGACCCAGGCTCCTCTTGGGACATAGACCCAGACTCCTCTTGGGACTTAGACTCAGGCTCCTCTTGGGACTTAGACCCAGGCTCTTCTTGGGACTTAGACTCAGACTCCTCTTGGGCCTTAGACTCAGACTCCTCTTGGGACTTTGACTCAGGCTCCACTTGGGACAAAGACCCAGGTTCCTGTTGGGACTTTGACCCAGGCTCCTCTTGGGACTTAGACCCAGGCTCCTCATGGCACTTAGACTCAGACTTCTCTTGGGACTTAGACTCAGGCTCCTCTTTGGACATTGACTCAGGCTCCACTTGGGACACAGACTCAGGCTCCTCTTGGGACATAGACCCAGGCTCCTCTTGGGACTTAGACTCAGGCTCCTCTTGGGAAACAAAACAAGACTCCTCTTGGGACTTGGACAAAAGCCCCCTTGGGACCTAGACTCAGGCACCTCTTGGGACTTAGACTCAGGCTCCTCTTGGGAAACAGACCCAGGCTCCTCTTGGGACTTAGACTCAGACTCCTCTTGGGAAATAGACTCAGGCTCCTCTTGGGACTTAGACTCCTCTTGGGACTTAGACACAGGCTCCTCTTGGGTCTTTGACTCAGGCTCCACATGGAACACAGGTCCAGGCTCCCCTTGGGACTTAGACTCAGACTCCTCTTGGGACTTTAACTCAGACTCCTCTTGGGACTTAGTCTCAGGCTCCTCTTAGGAATTAGACCCAGGCTCCTCTTGGGACTTAGACTCAGACTCCTCTTGGGACTTAGACTCAGACTCCTCTTGGGACTTAAACTCAGACTCCTCTTGGGATTTAGACTCAGGCTCCTCTTTGGACTTAGACCCAGGCTCCTCTTGGGACTTTGACTCAGACTCCTCTTGGGACTTAGACTCAGACTCCTCTTGGGACTTAAACTCAGGCTCCTCTTGGGACTCAGACTCAGACTCCTCTTGGGACTTAGATCCAGGCTCCTCTTGGGACTTAGACCCAGGCTCCTCTTGGGACTTAGACTCAGGCTCCTCTTGGGACTTAGACCCAGGCTCCTCTTGGGACTTAGACCCAGGCTCCTCTTGGGATTTAGACTCAGACTCCTCTTGGGACACAGACTCAGACTCCACTTGGGACACAGACTCAGACTCCTCTTGGGACTTAGGCCCAGGCTCCTCTTGGGACTTAGGCCCAGGCTCCTCTTGGGACACAGACTCAGGCTCCTCTTGGGACTTAGACTCAGGCTCCTCTTGGGACTTAGACTCAGGCTCCTCTTGGGACGTAGACTCAGGCTCCTCTTGGGACTTAGACTCAGGCTCCTCTTGCGACACAGACTCAGGCTCCTCTTGGGACTTAGACCCAGGCTCCTCTTGGGACTTAGACTCAGACTCCTCTTGGGACTTAGACTCAGTCTCCTCTTGGGACACAGACTCAGACTCCTCTTGGGACACAAACTCAGACTACTCTTGGGACTTAGACTCAGACTCCTCTTGGGACTTAGACTCAGGCTCCTCTTGGGACTTTGGCTCAGGCTCCCCTTGGGACTTAGACTCAGGCTCCTCTTGGGACTTAGACCCAGGCTCCTCTTGGGACTTAGACTCAGGCTCCTCTTGGGACTTAGACTCTGGGTCCTCTTGGGACTTAGACCCAGGCTCCTCTTGGGACTTAGACTCAGGCTCCTCTTGGGACTTAGACTCAGGCTCCTCTTGCGACACAGACTCAGGCTTCACTTGGGACTTAAACACAGGCTCCTCTTGGGACTTAGACTCAGACTCCTCTTGGGACTTAGACTCAGTCTCCTCTTGGGGCACAGACTCAGACTCCTCTTGGGACACAGACTCAGACTCCTCTTGGGACTTAGACTCAGACTCCTCTTGGGACTTAGACTCAGGCTCCTCTTGGGACGTAGACTCAGGCTCCTCTTGGGACTTAGACTCAGGCTCCTCATGCGACACAGACTCAGGCTCCTCTTGGGACTTAGACCCAGGCTCTTCTTGGGACTTAGACTCTGACTCCTCTTGGGACTTAGACTCAGGCTCCTCTTGGGACACAGACCCAGGCTCCACTTGGGACACAGACTCAGGCTCCTCTTGGTACTTAGACGCAGGCTCCTCTTGGGACTTAGATTCAGGCTCCTCTTGGGACGTGGAATCAGACTCCTCTTGGGCCTTAGATTCAGGCTCCTCTTAGGACTCAAACAGAGGCTCCTCTTGGTACTTAGACACAGGCTTCTCTTGGGACTTAGACTCAGGCTCCACTTGGGACATAGACACAGGCTCCCTTTGGGACTTAGGTTCAGGCTCCTCTTGGCACATAGACCCAGGCTCCTCTTGGGACATACACCCAGGCTCCCTTTGGGACTTAGACTCAGGCTCCTCTTGGGACTTAGACACAGGCTCCTATTCGCACGTAGACACAGACTCCTCTGGGTAAATGTCTAAGGCTCCTCTCGGGACTTAAACTCAGGCTCCTCTTGGGACTTAGACTCAGACTCCTCTTGGGACTTATACTCAGGCTCCTCATGGGATTTAGACAGGCTCCAATTGGGACATAGACACAGGCTCCCCTTGGGAATTAAACACAGGCTCCTCTTGGTACTTAGACAAAGGCTCCTCTTGGGACTTAGACACAGGCTCCACTTGGGACATAGACTCAGGTTCCCTTTGGGACTTAAACTCAGGTTTCAATTGGGACATAGACTCAGGCTCCATTTGGGACAGACTCAGGCTCCTCTTGAGACTTAGACCCAGGCTCCCTTTGGGACTTAGACTCACGCTCCTCTTGGGACATAGACCCAATCTCCTCTTGGGACTTAGACTCAGGCTCCCCTTTGGACATAGACCCAGGCTCCTCTTGGGACTTAGACTCAGGCTCGTCTTGGAACTTAGACTCAGACTCTTCTTGGGAGTTAGACTCAGGCTCCTCTTGGGACCTTGACTCAGGCTCCACTTGGGACACAAACCCAGGCTCCGCTTGGGACATAGACTCAGACGCCTCTTGGGACTTAGACGCTGGCTCCTCTTGGGACACAGACCCAGGCTCCTCTTGGGACTTAGACTCATGGTCTGTGAGGAAGTGTTGCAAACTTATTTGACTGTGTCAGTCAGGCTCCCCTTGTGACTAAGGCTCAGGCTCCTCTTGGAAAATAGACCCAGGCTCCTCCTGGGACTTAGACGCAGACTCCTCTTGGGACATAGACTCAGGCTCCCCTTGGGAAACAGACCCAGGCCCCTCTTGGTACTTAGGCTCAGGCTCCTCTTGGGACATAGACCAAAGCTCCTCTTGGGACTCAGATTCAGGCTCCCTTTGGGACTTACACTCAGGCTCCTCTTGGGACATAGACCTAAGCTCCTCTTGGGACTTAGACTCAGGCTCGACTTGGGACATAGACTAAGGCTCCCTTTGGGACGTAGGCTCAGGCTCCTCTTGGGACATAAACCCAGGCTCCTCTTGGGATATACATCCAGGCTCCCTTTGGGACTTACTCAGGCTCCACTTGGGACATAGACTCAGGCTCCCTATGGGACTTAGACTCAGGCTGCTCTTGAGACTTAGACCCAGGCTCCCTTTGGGACTTAGAATCAGGCTCATCTTGGGACATAGACCCAGGCTCCCTTTGGGACTTAAGACTCAGGCCCCTCTTGGGTCATAGACCCAAGCTCCTCTTAGGACTTAGACTCAGGCTCCACTTGGGACATAGACCCAGGCTCCTCTCGGGACTTAGACTCAGGCTCCTCTTGGAACTTAGACTCAGGCTCCTATTTGACTTAGAACCAGACTCCTTTTGGAACAAAGACTCAGACTCCTCTTAGGACTTAGACTCAGGCTCCTCTTGGGACACAGACCCAGGCTCCTCTTGGGAATTAGACTCATGGTCCGTGAGGAAGTGTTGCAATCTTATTTGACTCTGTCAGTCAGGCTCCCCTTGTGAGTTAGGCTCAGTCTACTCTTGGGAAATTGACCCAGGCTCCTCTTGGGACATAGACTCAGACTCCTCTTGGGACTTAAACCAGGCACCTCATGGGACTTAGACTCAGACTCCTCTTGGGAATTAGACTCTGGCTCCTCTTGGGACATAGGCTCAGGCTCCTCTTGGGACACAGACCCAGGCTCCTCTTGGGACATAGACCCAGACTCCTCTTGGGACTTAGACTCAGGCTCCTCTTGGGACTTAGACCCAGGCTCCTCTTGGGACTTGGACTCAGACTCCTCTTGGACCTTAGACTCAGGCTCCTCTTGGGACTTTGACACAGGCTCCACTTGGGACAAAGACCCTGGCTCCTGTTGGGACTTAGACTCAGACACCTCTTGGGACTTAGACTCAGGCTCCTCTTGGCACACAGACCCAGGCTCCTGATGGGACTTTGACGCAGGCTCCTCTTGGGACTTAGACCCAGGCTCCTCATGGGACTTAGACTCAGACTCCTCTTGGGACTTAGACTCAGGCTCCCCTTTGGATTTTGACTAAGGCTCCACTTGAGACACAGACTCAGGCTCTTCTTGGGACAAAGACCCAGGCTCCTCTTGGGACTTAGACTCAGGCTCCTCTTGGGACTTAGACTCAGGCTCCTCTTGGGAAACAGACCCAGAATCCTCTTGGGACTTGGACTCAGCCTCCCCTTGGGACTTAGACCCAGAATCCTCTTGGGACTTAGACTCAAGCTCCTCTTGGGACTTAGACTCAGGCTCCTCTTGGGAAACAGACCCAGGCCCCTCTTGGGACTTAGACTCAGACTCCTCTTGGGAAATAGGCTCAGGCTCCTCTTGGGACTTATACTCAGACTCCTCTTGGGAAATAGACTCAGGCTCCTCTTGGGACTTTGACTCAGGCTCCACTTGGGACACAGGCACAGGCTCCTCTTGGGACTTTGACTCAGGCTCCAATTGGAACACAGGCACAGGCTCCTCTTGGGACTTTGACTCAGGCTCCACTTGGAACACAGGCCCAGGCTCCTCTTGGGACTTTGACTCAGGCTCCACTTGGGACACAGACCCAGGCTCCTCTTGGGACTTAGACTCAGGCTCCCCTTGGGACCTTGACTGAGGCTCCACTTGGGACACAGACTCAAGCTCCTCTTGGGACTTAGAATCAGACTCCTCTTGGGACTTAGACCCAGGCTCCTCTTGGGACATAGACACAGACTCCTCTTGGGACACAGGCCCAGGCTCCTCTTGCGACACAGACTCAAGCTCCTCTTGGGACTTAGACTCAGGCTCCTCTTGGGACGTGGAATCAGACTCCTCTTGTGCCTTAGATTCAGGCTCCTCTTGGGAATTAAACAGAGGCTCCTCTTGGTACTTAGACACAGGCTTCTCTTGGGACTTAGACTTAGACCCCTCGTGGGACTTAGACTCAGAGTCCTCTTGGGACTTAAATTCAGACTCCTCTTGGGACTTACACTCAGGCTCCTCTTGGGACTTAGACCCAGGCTCCTCTTGGGACTTAGACTCAGGCTCCTCTTGGAACTTAGACTAAGACTCCTCTTGGGACTTAAAACTCAGGCTCCTCTTGGGACTTAGACCCAGGCTCCTCTTGGGACTTAGACTCAGGCTCCTCTTGGGACTTAGACTAAGACTCCTCTTGGGACTTAGACTCAGACTCCTCTTGGGACTTAGACCCAGGCTCCTCTTGGGACTTAACCCAGGCTCCCCTTGGGACTTAGACTCAGGCTCCTCTTGGGACTTAGACCCAGGCTCCTCTTGGGACTTAGACCCAGGCTCCTTTTGGGACTTAGACTCAGACTCCTCTTGGGACTCAGACTCAGGCTCCTCTTGGGACTTAGACCCAGGCTCCTCTTGCGACACGGACTCAGGCTACCCTTGGGACTTAGACTCAGGCTTCTCTTGGGACTTTGACTCAGGCTCCTCTTGGGACTTAGACTCATGGTCCGTGAGGAAGTGTTGCAATCTTATTTGACTGTGTCAGTCAGGCTCCCCTTTTGAGTTAGGCTCAGTCTCCTCTTGGGAAATAGAACCGGGCTCCTCTTGGGACATAGACTAAGACTCCTCTTGGGACTTAGAACCAGGCACCTCATGGGACTTAGACTCAGACTCCTCTTGGGAATTAGACTCTGGCTCCTCTTGGGACATAGGCTCAGGCTCCTCTTGGGACACAGACCCAGGCTCCTCTGAGGACATAGACCCAGACTCCTCTTTGGACTTAGACTCAGGCTCCTCTTGGGACTTAGACCCAGGTTCATCTTGGGACACAGATACAGGCTCAACTTGGGACATACACACAGGCTCCCTTTGGGACTTAGACTCAGGCTCCTCTTGGGACAAAGACCCAGGCTCCTCTTGGGACATAGGCTCAGGCTCCTCTTGGGACACAGACCCAGGCTCCTCTTGGGACTTAGAACCAGGCTCCTCTTGGGACTTAGGCTCAGACTCCTCTTGGGACATAGACAAAGGCTCCTCTTGGGACTCAGACTCAGGCTCCTCTTGGGACAAAAACCCAGGCTCCTCTTGGGACATAGACCCAGGCTCCTCTTGGGACTTAGACTCATGGTCCGTGAGGAAGTGGTGCAATCTTATTTGACTCTGCCAGTTAGGCTCCCCTTGTGACTTAGGCTCAGGCTCCTCTTGGGAAATAGACCCAGGCTTCTCTTGGGACTTAGACTCAGACTCCTCTTGGGACTTAGACTCTGGCTCCTCTTGGGACTAAGACCCAGGCACCTCATGGGACTTAGACTCAGACTCCTCTTGGGACTTAGACTCAGGCTCCTCTTGGGACTTAGACCCAGGCTCTTCTTGGGACATAGACTCAGACTCCTCTTGGGCCTTAGACTCAGACTCCTCTTGGGACTCCGACTCAGGCTCCACTTGGGACAAAGACCCAGGTTCCTGTTGGGACTTTGACCCAGGCTCCTCTTGGGACTTAGACCCAGGCTCCTCATGGCACTTAGACTCAGACTTCTCTTGGGACTTAGACTCAGGCTCCTCTTTGGACATTGACTCAGGCTCCACTTGGGACACAGACTCAGGCTCCTCTTGGGACATAGACCCAGGCTCCTCTTGGGACTTAGACTCAGGCTCCTCTTGGGAAACAAAACAAGACTCCTCTTGGGACTTGGACTAAGGCTCCCCTTGGGACTTAGACTCAGGCACCTCTTGGGACTTAGACTCAGGCTCCTCTTGGGAAACAGACGCAGGCTCCTCTTGGGACTTAGACTCAGACTCCTCTGGGGAAATAGACTCAGGCTGCTCTTGGGACTTAGACTCCTCTTGGGACTTAGACACAGGATCCTCTTGGGTCTTTGACTCAGGCTCCACGTGGAACACAGGCCCAAGCTCCCCTTGGGACTTAGACTCAGACTCCTCTTGGGACTTTAACTCAGACTCCTCTTGGGACTTAGTCTCAGGCTCCTCTTAGGAATTAGACCCAGGCTCCTCTTGGGACTTAGACTCAGACTCCTTTTGGGACTTAGACTCAGACTCCTCTTGGGACTTAAACTCAGACTCCTCTTGGGATTTAGACTCAGGCTCCCCTTTGGACTTAGACCCAGGCTCCTCTTGGGACTTAGATTCAGGCTCCTCTTGGGACTTAGACTCAGACTCCTCTTGGGACTTAAACTCAGGCTCCTCTTGGGACTTAGGCTCAGACTCCTCTTGGGACTTAGATCCAGGCTCCTCTTGGGACTTAGACCCAGGCTCCTCTTGGGACTTAGACTCAGGCTCCTCTTGGGTTTTAGACCCAGGCTCCTCTTGGGACTTAGACCCAGGCTCCTCTTGGGACTTAGACTCAGACTCCTCTTGGGACACAGACTCAGACTCCACTTGGGACACAGACTCAGACTCCTCTTGGGACTTAGGCCCAGGCTCCTCTTGGGACTTAGGCCCAGGCTCCTCTTGGGACACAGACTCAGGCTCCTCTTGGGACTTAGACCCAGGCTCCTCTTGGGACTTAGACTCAGGCTCCTCTTGGGACTTAGACTCAGGCTCCTCTTGGGACTTAGACTCAGGCTCCTCTTGGGACGTAGACTCAGGCTCCTCTTGGGACTTAGACTCAGGCTCCTCTTGCGACACAGACTCAGGCTCCTCTTGGGACTTAGACCCAGGCTCCTCTTGGGACTTAGACTCAGACTCCTCTTGGGACTTAGACTCAGTCTCCTCTTGGGACACAGACTCAGACTCCTCTTGGGACACAGACTCAGACTCCTCTTGGGACTTAGACTCAGACTCCTCTTGGGACTTAGACTCAGGCTCCTCTTGGGACTTTGGCTCAGGCTCCCCTTGGGACTTAGACTCAGGCTCCTCTTGGGACTTAGACCCAGGCTCCTCTTGGGACTTAGACTCAGGCTCCTCTTGGGACTTAGACTCTGGGTCCTCTTGTGACTTAGACCCAGGCTCCTCTTGGGACTTAGACTCAGGCTCCTCTTGGGACTTAGACTCAGGCTCCTCTTGCGACACAGACTCAGGCTCCACTTGGGACTTACATCCAGGCTCCTCTTGGGACTTAGACTCAGACTCCTCTTGGGACTTAGACTCAGTCTCCTCTTGGGACACAGACTCAGACTCCTCTTGGGACACAGACTCAGACTTCTCTTGGGACTTAGACACAGACTCCTCTTGGGACTTAGACTCAGGCTCCTCTTGGGACTTAGACTCAGGCTCCTCTTGCGACACAGACTCAGGCTCCTCTTGGGACTTAGACCCAGGCTCTTCTTGGGACTTAGACTCTGACTCCTGTTGGGACTTAGACTCAGGCTCCTCTTGGGACACAGACCCAGGCTCCACTTGGGACACAGACTCAGGCTCCTCTTGGTACTTAGACACAGGCTGCTCTTGGGACTTAGATTCAGGCTCCTCTTGGGACGTGGAATCAGACTCCTCTTGGGCCTTAGATTCAGGCTCCTCTTGGGACTTAAACAGAGGCTCCTCTTGGTACTTAGACACAGGCTTCTCTTGGGACTTAGACTCAGGCTCCACTAGGGACATAGACTCAGGCTCCCTTTGGGACTTAGGTTCAGGCTCCTCTTGGGACATAGACCCAGGCTCCTCTTGGGACATACAACCAGGCTCCCTTTGGGACTTAGACTCAGGCTCCTCTTGGGACTTAGACACAGGCTCCTATTCGCACGTAGACACAGACTCCTCTGGGTAAATGTCTAAGGCTCCTCTCGGGACTTAAACTCAGGCTCCTCTTGGGACTTAGACTCAGACTCCTCTTGGGACTTATACTCAGGCTCCTCTTGGGATTTAGACAGGCTCCAATTGGGACATAGACACAGGCTCCCCTTGGGACTTAAACACAGGCTCCTCTTGGTACGTAGACAAAGGCTCCTCTTGGGACTTAGACACAGGCTCCACTTGGGACATAGACTCAGGCTCCCTTTGGGACTTAGACTCAGGTTCCAATTGGGACATAGACTCAGGCTCCATTAGGGACAGACTCAGGCTCCTCTTGAGACTTAGACCCAGGCTCCCTTTGGGACTTAGACTCACGCTCCTCTTGGGACATAGACCCAAGCTCCTCTTGGGACTTAGACTCAGGCTCCCCTTGGGACCTAGACCCAGGCTCCTCTTGGGACTTAGACTCAGGCTCGTCTTGGAACTTAGACTCATACTCTTCTTGGGACTTAGACTCAGGCTCCTCTTGGGACCTTGACTCAGGCTCCACTTGGGACACAAACCCAGGCTCCGCTTGGGACATAGACTCAGACGCCTCTTGGGACTTAGACGCTGGCTCCTCTTAGGACACAGACCCAGGCTCCTCTTGGGACTTAGACTCATGGTCTGTGAGGAAGTGTTGCAAACTTATTTGACTGTGTCAGTCAGGCTCCCCTTGTGACTAAGGCTCAGGCTTCTCTTGGAAAATAGACCCAGGCTCCTCCTGGGACTTAGACGCAGACTCCTCTTGGGACATAGACTCAGGCTCCCCTTGGGAAACAGACCCAGGCCCCTCTTGGTACTTAGGCTCAGGCTCCTCTTGGGACATAGACCAAGGCTCCTCTTGGGACTCAGATTCAGGCTCCTTTTGGGACATACACTCAGGCTCCTCTTGGGACATAGACCTAAGCTCCTCTTGGGACTTAGACTCAGGCTCGACTTGGGACATAGACTCAGGCTCCCCTTGGGAAACAGACCCAGGCCCCTCTTGGTACTTAGGCTCAGGCTCCTCTTGGGACATAGACCAAGGCTCCTCTTGGGACTCAGATTCAGGCTCCCTTTGGGACTTACACTCAGGCTCCTCTTGGGACATAAACCCAGGCTCCTCTTGGGATATACATCCAGGCTCCCTTTGGGACTTACTCAGGCTCCACTTGGGACATAGACTCAGGCTCCCTATGGGACTTAGATTCAGGCTGCTCTTGAGACTTAGACCCAGGCTCCCTTTGGGACTTAGACTCAGGCTCCTCTTGGGTCATAGACCCAAGCTCCTCTTAGGACTTAGACTCAGGCTCCACTTGGGACATAGACCCAGGCTCCTCTCGGGACTTAGACTCAGGCTCCTCTTGGAACTTAGACTCAGGCTCCTATTTGACTTAGACCCAGACTCCTTTTGGAACAAAGACTCAGACTCCTCTTAGGACTTAGACTCAGGCTCCTCTTGGGACACAGACCCAGGCTCCTCTTGGGACTTAGACTCAGACTCCTCTTGGGAATTAGACTCTGGCTCCTCTTGGGACATAGGCTCAGGCTCCTCTTGGGACACAGACCCAGGCTCCTCTTGGGACATAGACCCAGACTCCTCTTGGGACTTAGACTCAGGCTCCTCTTGGGACTTAGACCCAGGCTCCTCTTGGGACTTGGACTCAGACTCCTCTTGGACCTTAGACTCAGGCTCCTCTTGGGACTTTGACACAGGCTCCACTTGGGACAAAGACCCTGGCTCCTGTTGGGACTTAGACTCAGACACCTCTTGGGACTTAGACTCAGGCTCCTGTTGGGACACAGACCCAGGCTCCTGATGGGACTTTGACGCAGGCTCCTCTTGGGACTTAGACCCAGGCTCCTCATGGGACTTAGACTCAGACTCCTCTTGGGACATAGACTCAGGCTCCCCTTTGGATTTTGACTAAGGCTCCACTTGAGACACAGACTCAGGCTCCTCTTGGGACAAAGACCCAGGCTCCTCTTGGGACTTAGACTCAGGCTCCTCTTGGGACTTAGACTCAGGCTCCTCTTGGGAAACAGACCCAGAATCCTCTTGGGACTTGGACTCAGCCTCCCCTTGGGACTTAGACCCAGAATCCTCTTGGGACTTAGACTCAAGCTCCTCTTGGGAATTAGACTCAGGCTCCTCTTGGGAAACAGACCCAGGCCCCTCTTGGGACTTAGACTCAGACTCCTCTTGGGAAATAGGCTCAGGCTCCTCTTGGGACTTAGACTCAGACTCCTCTTGGGAAATAGACTCAGGCTCCTCTTGGGACTTTGACTCAGGCTCCACTTGGGACACAGGCACAGGCTCCTCTTGGGACTTTGACTCAGGCTCCAATTGGAACACAGGCCCAGGCTCCTCTTGGGACTTTGACTCAGGCTCCACTTGGAACACAGGCCCTGGCTCCTCTTGGGACTTTGACTCAGGCTCCACTTGGGACACAGACCCAGGCTCCCCTTGGGACTTAGAATCAGACTCCTCTTGGGACTTAGACCCAGGCTCCTCTTGGGACATAGACTCAGACTCCTCTTGGGACTCAGGCCCAGGCTCCTCTTGCGACACAGACTCAGGCTCCTCTTGGGACTTAGACTCAGGCTCCTCTTGGGACGTGGAATCAGACTCCTCTTGTGCCTTAGATTCAGGCTCCTCTTGGGAATTAAACAGAGGCTCCTCTTGGTACTTAGACACAGGCTTCTCTTGGGACTTAGACTTAGACCCCTCTTGGGACTTAGACTCAGAGTCCTCTTGGGACTTAGACTCAGGCTCCTCTTGCGACACGGACTCAGGCTCCTCTTGGGACACAGACCCAGGCTCCTCTTGGGACTTAGACCCAGGCTCCTCTTGGGACTTAGACTCAGACTCATCTTGGGACTCAGACTCAGGCTCCTCTTGGGACTTAGACTCAGGCTCCTCTTGCGACACGGACTCAGGCTCCTCTTGGGACACAGACCCAGGCTCCTCTGAGGACATAGACCCAGACTCCTCTTTGGACTTAGACTCAGGCTCCTCTTGGGACTTAGACCCAGGTTCATCTTGGGACACAGATACAGGCTCAACTTGGGACATACACACAGGCTCCCTTTGGGACTTAGACTCAGGCTCCTCTTGGGACAAAGACCCAGGCTCCTCTTGGGACATAGGTTCAGGCTCCTCTTGGGACACAGACCCAGGCTCCTCTTGGGACTTAGAACCAGGCTCCTCTTGGGACTTAGGCTCAGACTCCTCTTGGGACATAGACAAAGGCTCCTCTTGGGACTCAGACTCAGGCTCCTCTTGGGACAAAGACCCAGGCTCCTCTTGGGACATAGACCCAGGCTCCTCTTGGGACTTAGACTCAGCCTCCACTTGGGACATAGACTCAGGCTCCTCTTGGGACACAGACTCAGACTCCTCTTGGGACTTAGACTCAGACTCCTCTTGGGACTTAGACTCAGGCTCCTCTTGGGACTTTGGCTCAGGCTCCCCTTGGGACTTAGACTCAGGCTCCTCTTGGGACTTAGACCCAGGCTCCTCTTGGGACTTAGACTCAGGCTCCTCTTGGGACTTAGACTCTGGGTCCTCTTGTGACTTAGACCCAGGCTCCTCTTGGGACTTAGACTCAGGCTCCTCTTGGGACTTAGACTCAGGCTCCTCTTGCGACACAGACTCAGGCTCCACTTGGGACTTACACCCAGGCTCCTCTTGGGACTTAGACTCAGACTCCTCTTGGGACTTAGACTCAGTCTCCTCTTGGGACACAGACTCAGACTCCTCTTGGGACACAGACTCAGACTTCTCTTGGGACTTAGACACAGACTCCTCTTGGGACTTAGACTCAGGCTCCTCTTGGGACTTAGACTCAGGCTCCTCTTGCGACACAGACTCAGGCTCCTCTTGGGACTTAGACCCAGGCTCTTCTTGGGACTTAGACTCTGACTCCTGTTGGGACTTAGACTCAGGCTCCTCTTGGGACACAGACCCAGGCTCCACTTGGGACACAGACTCAGGCTCCTCTTGGTACTTAGACACAGGCTGCTCTTGGGACTTAGATTCAGGCTCCTCTTGGGACGTGGAATCAGACTCCTCTTGGGCCTTAGATTCAGGCTCCTCTTGGGACTTAAACAGAGGCTCCTCTTGGTACTTAGACACAGGCTTCTCTTGGGACTTAGACTCAGGCTCCACTAGGGACATAGACTCAGGCTCCCTTTGGGACTTAGGTTCAGGCTCCTCTTGGGACATAGACCCAGGCTCCTCTTGGGACATACAACCAGGCTCCCTTTGGGACTTAGACTCAGGCTCCTCTTGGGACTTAGACACAGGCTCCTATTCGCACGTAGACACAGACTCCTCTGGGTAAATGTCTAAGGCTCCTCTCGGGACTTAAACTCAGGCTCCTCTTGGGACTTAGACTCAGACTCCTCTTGGGACTTATACTCAGGCTCCTCTTGGGATTTAGACAGGCTCCAATTGGGACATAGACACAGGCTCCCCTTGGGACTTAAACACAGGCTCCTCTTGGTACGTAGACAAAGGCTCCTCTTGGGACTTAGACACAGGCTCCACTTGGGACATAGACTCAGGCTCCCTTTGGGACTTAGACTCAGGTTCCAATTGGGACATAGACTCAGGCTCCATTAGGGACAGACTCAGGCTCCTCTTGAGACTTAGACCCAGGCTCCCTTTGGGACTTAGACTCACGCTCCTCTTGGGACATAGACCCAAGCTCCTCTTGGGACTTAGACTCAGGCTCCCCTTGGGACCTAGACCCAGGCTCCTCTTGGGACTTAGACTCAGGCTCGTCTTGGAACTTAGACTCATACTCTTCTTGGGACTTAGACTCAGGCTCCTCTTGGGACCTTGACTCAGGCTCCACTTGGGACACAAACCCAGGCTCCGCTTGGGACATAGACTCAGACGCCTCTTGGGACTTAGACGCTGGCTCCTCTTAGGACACAGACCCAGGCTCCTCTTGGGACTTAGACTCATGGTCTGTGAGGAAGTGTTGCAAACTTATTTGACTGTGTCAGTCAGGCTCCCCTTGTGACTAAGGCTCAGGCTTCTCTTGGAAAATAGACCCAGGCTCCTCCTGGGACTTAGACGCAGACTCCTCTTGGGACATAGACTCAGGCTCCCCTTGGGAAACAGACCCAGGCCCCTCTTGGTACTTAGGCTCAGGCTCCTCTTGGGACATAGACCAAGGCTCCTCTTGGGACTCAGATTCAGGCTCCTTTTGGGACATACACTCAGGCTCCTCTTGGGACATAGACCTAAGCTCCTCTTGGGACTTAGACTCAGGCTCGACTTGGGACATAGACTCAGGCTCCCCTTGGGAAACAGACCCAGGCCCCTCTTGGTACTTAGGCTCAGGCTCCTCTTGGGACATAGACCAAGGCTCCTCTTGGGACTCAGATTCAGGCTCCCTTTGGGACTTACACTCAGGCTCCTCTTGGGACATAAACCCAGGCTCCTCTTGGGATATACATCCAGGCTCCCTTTGGGACTTACTCAGGCTCCACTTGGGACATAGACTCAGGCTCCCTATGGGACTTAGACTCAGGCTGCTCTTGAGACTTAGACCCAGGCTCCCTTTGGGACTTAGACTCAGGCTCCTCTTGGGTCATAGACCCAAGCTCCTCTTAGGACTTAGACTCAGGCTCCACTTGGGACATAGACCCAGGCTCCTCTCGGGACTTAGACTCAGGCTCCTCTTGGAACTTAGACTCAGGCTCCTATTTGACTTAGACCCAGACTCCTTTTGGAACAAAGACTCAGACTCCTCTTAGGACTTAGACTCAGGCTCCTCTTGGGACACAGACCCAGGCTCCTCTTGGGACTTAGACTCAGACTCCTCTTGGGAATTAGACTCTGGCTCCTCTTGGGACATAGGCTCAGGCTCCTCTTGGGACACAGACCCAGGCTCCTCTTGGGACATAGACCCAGACTCCTCTTGGGACTTAGACTCAGGCTCCTCTTGGGACTTAGACCCAGGCTCCTCTTGGGACTTGGACTCAGACTCCTCTTGGACCTTAGACTCAGGCTCCTCTTGGGACTTTGACACAGGCTCCACTTGGGACAAAGACCCTGGCTCCTGTTGGGACTTAGACTCAGACACCTCTTGGGACTTAGACTCAGGCTCCTGTTGGGACACAGACCCAGGCTCCTGATGGGACTTTGACGCAGGCTCCTCTTGGGACTTAGACCCAGGCTCCTCATGGGACTTAGACTCAGACTCCTCTTGGGACATAGACTCAGGCTCCCCTTTGGATTTTGACTAAGGCTCCACTTGAGACACAGACTCAGGCTCCTCTTGGGACAAAGACCCAGGCTCCTCTTGGGACTTAGACTCAGGCTCCTCTTGGGACTTAGACTCAGGCTCCTCTTGGGAAACAGACCCAGAATCCTCTTGGGACTTGGACTCAGCCTCCCCTTGGGACTTAGACCCAGAATCCTCTTGGGACTTAGACTCAAGCTCCTCTTGGGAATTAGACTCAGGCTCCTCTTGGGAAACAGACCCAGGCCCCTCTTGGGACTTAGACTCAGACTCCTCTTGGGAAATAGGCTCAGGCTCCTCTTGGGACTTAGACTCAGACTCCTCTTGGGAAATAGACTCAGGCTCCTCTTGGGACTTTGACTCAGGCTCCACTTGGGACACAGGCACAGGCTCCTCTTGGGACTTTGACTCAGGCTCCAATTGGAACACAGGCCCAGGCTCCTCTTGGGACTTTGACTCAGGCTCCACTTGGAACACAGGCCCAGGCTCCTCTTGGGACTTTGACTCAGGCTCCACTTGGGACACAGACCCAGGCTCCTCTTGGGACTTAGAATCAGACTCCTCTTGGGACTTAGACCCAGGCTCCTCTTGGGACATAGACTCAGACTCCTCTTGGGACTCAGGCCCAGGCTCCTCTTGCGACACAGACTCAGGCTCCTCTTGGGACTTAGACTCAGGCTCCTCTTGGGACGTGGAATCAGACTCCTCTTGTGCCTTAGATTCAGGCTCCTCTTGGGAATTAAACAGAGGCTCCTCTTGGTACTTAGACACAGGCTTCTCTTGGGACTTAGACTTAGACCCCTCTTGGGACTTAGACTCAGAGTCCTCTTGGGACTTAGACTCAGGCTCCTCTTGCGACACGGACTAAGGCTCCTCTTGGGACACAGACCCAGGCTCCTCTTGGGACTTAGACCCAGGCTCCTCTTGGGACTTAGACTCAGACTCATCTTGGGACTCAGACTCAGGCTCCTCTTGGGACTTAGACTCAGGCTCCTCTTGCGACACGGACTCAGGCTCCTCTTGGGACACAGACCCAGGCTCCTCTGAGGACATAGACCCAGACTCCTCTTTGGACTTAGACTCAGGCTCCTCTTGGGACTTAGACCCAGGTTCATCTTGGGACACAGATACAGGCTCAACTTGGGACATACACACAGGCTCCCTTTGGGACTTAGACTCAGGCTCCTCTTGGGACAAAGACCCAGGCTCCTCTTGGGACATAGGTTCAGGCTCCTCTTGGGACACAGACCCAGGCTCCTCTTGGGACTTAGAACCAGGCTCCTCTTGGGACTTAGGCTCAGACTCCTCTTGGGACATAGACAAAGGCTCCTCTTGGGACTCAGACTCAGGCTCCTCTTGGGACAAAGACCCAGGCTCCTCTTGGGACATAGACCCAGGCTCCTCTTGGGACTTAGACTCAGCCTCCACTTGGGACATAGACTCAGGCTCCCTTTGGGACCTAGGCTCAGGCTCCTCTTGGGACATAAACCCAGGCTCCCCTTGGGTCATACACCCATTCTCCCTTTGGGACTTAGACTCAGGCTCCTCTTGGGACATAAACCCAGGCTCCTCTTGTGACATACACACAGGCTCCCTTTGGGACTTAGACTCAGGCTCCACTGGGGACATAGACTCAGGCTCCCTTTGGGACTTAGACTCAGGCTCCTCTTGGGACTTAGACCCAGGCTCTTCTTGAAACTTAGATTCAGACTCCTCCTGGCACTTAGACTCAGGCTCCTCTTTGGACTTTGACTCAGGCTCCACTTGGGACACAGACTCAGGCTCCTCTTGGGAAACAGACCCAGACTCTTCTTGGGACTTGGACTCAGGCTCCACTTGGGACTTAGAGTCAGACTCCTCTTGGGACTTAGACCCAAGCTCCTCTTGGGAATTAGACTCAGGCTCCACTTGGGACGTAGACTCAGGCTCCTCTTGGGACTTTGACTCAGGCTCCACTTGGGACACAGACCCAGGCTCCTCTTGGGACATAGACTCAGACTCCTCTTGGGACATAGACTCAGGCTCCTCTTGGGAGGGGCCGATAACCTCGATGTTAGGCCCCTTAAAACAACAATTATCATCATCATCATCCTCTTGGGACACAGACCCAGGCTCCTCTTGGGACTTAGACTCATGGTCCGTGAGGAAGTGGTGCAATCTTATTTGACTCTGCCAGTTAGGCTCCCCTTGTGACTTAGGCTCAGGCTCCTCTTGGGAAATAGACCCAGGCTTCTCTTGGGACTTAGACTCAGACTCCTCTTGGGACTTAGACTCTGGCTCCTCTTGGGACTAAGACCCAGGCACCTCATGGGACTTAGACTCAGACTCCTCTTGGGAATTAGACTCAGGCTCCTCTTGGGACTTAGGCCCAGGCTCCTCATGGGACACAGACCCAGGCTCCTCTTGGGACATAGTCCCAGACTCCTCTTGGGACTTAGACTCAGGCTCCTCTTGGGACTTAGACCCAGGCTCTTCTTGGGACTTAGACTCAGACTCCTCTTGGGCCTTAGACTCAGACTCCTCTTGGGACTTTGACTCAGGCTCCACTTGGGACAAAGACCCAGGTTCCTGTTGGGACTTTGACCCAGGCTCCTCTTGGGACTTAGACCCAGGCTCCTCATGGCACTTAGACTCAGACTTCTCTTGGGACTTAGACTCAGGCTCCTCTTTGGACATTGACTCAGGCTCCACTTGGGACACAGACTCAGGCTCCTCTTGGGACATAGACCCAGGCTCCTCTTGGGACTTAGACTCAGGCTCCTCTTGGGAAACAAAACAAGACTCCTCTTGGGACTTGGATTAAGGCTCCCCTTGGGACTTAGAATCAGGCACCTCTTGGGACTTAGACTCAGGCTCCTCTTGGGAAACAGACGCAGGCTCCTCTTGGGACTTAGACTCAGACTCTTCTTGGAAAATAGACTCAGGCTCCTCTTGGGACTTTGACTCCTCTTGGGACTTAGACACAGGCTCCTCTTGGGTCTTTGACTCAGGCTCCACATGGAACACAGGCCCAGGCTCCCCTTGGGACTTAGACTCAGACTCCTCTTGGGACTTTAACTCAGACTCCTCTTGGGACTTAGTCTCAGGCTCCTCTTAGGAATTAGACCCAGGCTCCTCTTGGGACTTAGACTCAGACTCCTTTTGGGACTTAGACTCAGACTCCTCTTGGGACTTTAACTCAGACTCCTCTTGGGATTTAGACTCAGGCTCCTCTTTGGACTTAGACCCAGGCTCCTCTTGGGACTTAGACTCAGGCTCCTCTTGGGACTTAGACTCAGACTCCTCTTGGGACTTAAACTCAGGCTCCTCTTGGGACTTAGACTCAGACTCCTCTTGGGACTTAGATCCAGGCTCCTCTTGGGACTTAGACCCAGGCTCCTCTTGGGACTTAGACTCAGGCTCCTCTTGGGACTTAGACCCAGGCTCCTCTTGGGACTTAGACCCAGGCTCCTCTTGGGACTTAGACTCAGACTCCTCTTGGGACACAGACTCAGACTCCACTTGGGACACAGACTCAGACTCCTCTTGGGACTTAGGCCCAGGCTCCTCTTGGGACTTAGGCCCAGGCTCCTCTTGGGACACAGACTCAGGCTCCTCTTGGGACTTAGACCCAGGCTCCTCTTGGGTCTTAGACTCAGGCTCCTCTTGGGACTTAGACTCAGGCTCCTCTTGGGACTTAGACTCAGGCTCCTCTTGGGACGTAGACTCAGGCTCCTCTTGGGACTTAGACTCAGGCTCCTCTTGCGACACAGACTCAGGCTCCTCTTGGGACTTAGACCCAGGCTCCTCTTGGGACTTAGACTCAGACTCCTCTTGGGACTTAGACTCAGTCTCCTCTTGGGACACAGACTCAGACTCCTCTTGGGACACAGACTCAGACTCCTCTTGGGACTTAGACTCAGACTCCTCTTGGGACTTAGACTCAGGCTCCTCTTGGGACTTTGGCTCAGGCTCCCCTTGGGACTTAGACTCAGGCTCCTCTTGGGACTTAGACCCAGGCTCCTCTTGGGACTTAGACTCAGGCTCCTCTTGGGACTTAGACTCTGGGTCCTCTTGTGACTTAGACCCAGGCTCCTCTTGGGACTTAGACTCAGGCTCCTCTTGGGACTTAGACTCAGGCTTCTCTTGCGACAAAGACTCAGGCTCCACTTGGGACTTACACCCAGGCTCCTCTTGGGACTTAGACTCAGACTCCTCTTGGGACTTAGACTCAGTCTCCTCTTGGGACACAGACTCAGACTCCTCTTGGGACACAGACTCAGACTCCTCTTGGGACTTAGACACAGACCCCTCTTGGGACTTAGTCTCAGGCTCCTCTTAGGACTTAGACTCAGGCTCCTCTTGCGACACAGACTCAGGCTCCTCTTGGGACTTAGACCCAGGCTCTTCTTGGGACTTAGACTCTGACTCCTCTTGGGACTTAGACTCAGGCTCCTCTTGGGACACAGACCCAGGCTCCACTTGGGACACAGACTCAGGCTCCTCTTGGTACTTAGACACAGGCTCCTCTTGTGACTTAGACCCAGGCTCCTCTTGGGACTTAGACTCAGGCTCCTCTTGGGACTTAGACTCAGGCTTCTCTTGCGACACAGACTCAGGCTCCACTTGGGACTTACACCCAGGCTCCTCTTGGGACTTAGACTCAGACTCCTCTTGGGACTTAGACTCAGGCTCCACTTGGGACATAGACCCAGGCTCCTCTTGGGACATACACCCAGGCTCCCTTTGGGACTTAGACTCAGGCTCCTCTTGGGACTTAGACACAGGCTCCTATTCGCACGTAGACACAGACTCCTCTGGGTAAATGTCTAAGGCTCCTCTCGGGACTTAAACTCAGGCTCCTCTTGGGACTTAGACTCAGACTCCTCTTGGGACTTATACTCAGGCTCCTCTTGGGATTTAGACAGGCTCCAATTGGGACATAGACACAGGCTCCCCTTGGGACTTAAACACAGTCTCCTCTTGGTACGTAGACAAAGGCTCCTCTTGGGACTTAGACACAGGCTCCACTTGGGACATAGACTCAGGCTCCCTATGGGACTTAGACTCAGGTTCCAATTGGGACATAGACTCAGGCTCCATTTGGGACAGACTCAGGCTCCTCTTGAGACTTAGACCCAGGATCCCTTTGGGACTTAGACTCACGCTCCTCTTGGGACATAGACCCAAGCTTCTCTTGGGACTTAGACTCAGGCTCCCCTTGGGACATAGACCCAAGCTCCTCTTGGGACTTAGACTCAGGCTCGTCTTGGAACTTAGACTCGGACTCTTCTTGGGACTTAGACTCAGGCTCCTCTTGGGACCTTGACTCAGGCTCCACTTGGGACACAAACCCAGGCTCCGCTTGGGACATAGACTCAGACGCCTCTTGGGACTTAGACGCTGGCTCCTCTTAGGACACAGACCCAGGCTCCTCTTGGGACTTAGACTCATGGTCTGTGAGGAAGAGTTGCAAACTTATTTGACTGTGTCAGTCAGGCTCCCCTTGTGACTAAGGCTCAGGCTCCTCTTGGAAAATAGACCCAGGCTCCTCCTGGGACTTAGACGCAGACTCCTCTTGGGACATAGACTCAGGCTCCCCTTGGGAAACAGACCCAGGCCCCTCTTGGTACTTAGGCTCAGGCTCCTCTTGGGACATAGACCAAGGCTCCTCTTGGGACTCAGATTCAGGCTCCCTTTGGGACTTACACTCAGGCTCCTCTTGGGACATAGACCTAAGCTCCTCTTGGGACTTAGACTCAGGCTCGACTTGGGACATAGACTAAGGCTCCCTTTGGGACGTAGGCTCAGGCTCCTCTTGGGACATAAACCCAGGCTCCTCTTGGGATATACATCCAGGCTCCCTTTGGGACTTACTCAGGCTCCACTTGGGACATAGACTCAGGCTCCATATGGGACTTAGACTCAGGCTGCTCTTGAGACTTAGACCCAGGCTCCCTTTGGGACTTAGAATCAGGCTCATCTTGGGACATAGACCCAGGCTCCCTTTGGGACTTAGACTCAGGCTCCTCTTGGGTCATAGACCCAAGCTCCTCTTAGGACTTAGACTCAGGCTCCACTTGGGACATAGACCCAGGCTCCTCTCGGGACTTAGACTCAGGCTCCTCTTGGAACTTAGACTCAGGCTCCTATTTGACTTAGACCCAGACTCCTTTTGGAACAGAGACTCAGACTCCTCTTAGGACTTAGACTCAGGCTCCTCTTGGGACACAGACCCAGGCTCCTCTTGGGACTTAGACTCAGACTTCTCTTGGGACTTAGACTCAGGCTCCTCTTTGGACATTGACTCAGGCTCCACTTGGGACACAGACTCAGACTCCTCTTGGGACATAGACCCAGGCTCCTCTTGGGACTTAGACTCAGGCTCCTCTTGGGAAACAAAACAAGACTCCTCTTGGGACCTGGACTAAGGCTCCCCTTGGGACTTAGACTCAGGCACCTCTTGGGAATTAGACTCAGGCTCCTCTTGGGAAACAGACCCAGGCTCCTCTTGGGACTTAGAATCAGACTCCTCTTGTGAAATAGACTCAGGCTCCTCTTGGGATTTAGACTCCTCTTGGGACTTAGACACAGGCTCCTCTTGGGTCTTTGACTCAGGCTCCACATGGAACACAGGCCCAGGCTCCCCTTGGGACTTAGACTCAGACTCCTCTTGGGACTTTAACTCAGACTCCTCTTGGGACTTAGTCTCAGGCTCCTCTTAGGAATTAGACCCAGGCTCCTCTTGGGACTTAGACTCAGACTCCTTTTGGGACTTAGACTCAGACTCCTCTTGGGACTTAAACTCAGACTCCTCTTGGGATTTAGACTCAGGCTCCTCTTTGGACTTAGACCCAGGCTCCTCTTGGGACTTAGACTCAGGCTCCTCTTGGGACTTAGAGTCAGACTCCTCTTGGGACTTAAACTCAGGCTCCTCTTGGGACTTAGACTCAGACTCCTCTTGGGACTTAGATCCAGGCTCCTCTTGGGACTTAGACCCAGGCTCCTCTTGGGACTTAGACTCAGGCTCCTCTTGGGACTTAGACCCAGGCTCCTCTTGGGACTTAGACCCAGGCTCCTCTTGGGACTTAGACTCAGACTCCTCTTGGGACACAGACTCAGACTCCACTTGGGACACAGACTCAGACTCCTCTTGGGACTTAGACTCAGGCTCCTCTTGGGACTTTGGCTCAGGCTCCCCTTGGGACTTAGACTCAGGCACCTCTTGGGACTTAGACCCAGGCTCCTCTTGGGACTTAGACTCAGGCTCCTCTTGGGACTTAGACTCTGGGTCCTCTTGGGACTTAGACCCAGGCTCCTCTTGGGACTTAGACTCAGGCTCCACTTGGGACTTAGACTCAGGCTCCTCTTGCGACACAGACTCAGGCTCCACTTGGGACTTACACCCAGGCTCCTCTTGGGACTTAGACTCAGACTCCTCTTGGGACTTAGACTCAGTCTCCTCTTGGGACACAGACTCAGACTCCTCTTGGGACACAGACTCAGACTCCTCTTGGGACTTAGACTCAGACTCCTCTTGGGACTTAGACTCAAGCTCCTCTTGGGACGTAGACTCAGGCTCCTCTTGGGACTTAGACTCAGGCTCCTCTTGCGACACAGACACAGGCTCCTCTTGGGACTTAGACCCAGGCTCTTCTTGGGACTTAGACACTGACTCCTCTTGGGACTTAGACTCAGGCTCCTCTTGGGACACAGACCCAGGCTCCACTTGGGACACAGACTCAGGCTCCTCTTGGTACTTAGACACAGGCTCCTCTTGGGACTTAGATTCAGGCTCCTCTTGGGACGTGGAATCAGACTCCTCTTGGGCCTTAGATTCAGGCTCCTCTTGGGACTTAAACAGAGGCTCCTCTTGGTACTTAGACACAGGCTTCTCTTGGGACTTAGACTCAGGCTCCACTTGGGACATAGACTCAGGCTCCCTTTGGGACTTAGGTTCAGGCTCCTCTTGGGACATAGACCCAGGCTCCTCTTGGGACATACACCCAGGCTCCCTTTGGGACTTAGACTCAGGCTCCTCTTGGGACTTAGACACAGGCTCCTATTCGCACGTAGACACAGACTCCTCTGGGTAAATGTCTAAGGCTCCTCTCGGGACTTAAACTCAGGCTCCTCTTGGGACTTAGACTCAGACTCCTCTTGGGACTTATACTCAGGCTCCTCTTGGGATTTAGACAGGCTCCAATTGGGACATAGACACAGGCTCCCCTTGGGACTTAAACACAGGCTCCTCTTGGTACTTAGACAAAGGCACCTCTTGGGACTTAGACACAGGCTCCACTTGGGACATAGACTCAGGCTCCCTTTGGGACTTAGACTCAGGTTCCAATTGGGACATAGACTCAGGCTCCATTTGGGACAGACTCAGGCTCCTCTTGAGACTTAGACCCAGGCTCCCTTTGGGACTTAGACTCACGCTCCTCTTGGGACATAGACCCAAGCTCCTCTTGGGACTTAGACTCAGGCTCCCCTTGGGACATAGACCCAGGCTCCTCTTGGGACTTAGACTCAGGCTCGTCTTGGAACTTAGACTCAGACTCTTCTTGGGACTTAGACTCATGCTCCTCTTGGGACCTTGACTCAGGCTCCACTTGGGACACAAACCCAGGCTCCGCTTGGGACATAGACTCAGACGCCTCTTGGGACTTAGACGCTGGCTCCTCTTGGGACACAGACCCAGGCTCCTCTTGGGACTTAGACTCATGGTCTGTGAGGAAGTGTTGCAAACTTATTTGACTGTGTCAGTCAGGCTCCCCTTGTGACTAATGCTCAGGCTCCTCTTGGAAAATAGACCCAGGCTCCTCCTGGGACTTAGACGCAGACTCCTCTTGGGACATAGACTCAGGCTCCCCTTGGGAAACAGACCCAGGCCCCTCTTGGTACTTAGGCTCAGGCTCCTCTTGGGACATAGACCAAGGCTCCTCTTGGGACTCAGATTCAGGCTCCCTTTGGGACTTACACTCAGGCTCCTCTTGGGACATAGACCTAAGCTCCTCTTGGGACTTAGACTCAGGCTCGACTTGGGACATAGACTAAGGCTCCCTTTGGGACGTAGGCTCAGGCTCCTCTTGGGACATAAACCCAGGCTCCTCTTGGGATATACATCCAGGCTCCCTTTGGGACTTACTCAGGCTCCACTTGGGACATAGACTCAGGCTCCCTATGGGACTTAGACTCAGGCTGCTCTTGAGACTTAGACCCAGGCTCCCTTTGGGACTTAGAATCAGGCTCCTCTTGGGACTTAGACTCAGACTCCTCTTGGGAAATAGACTCAGGCTCCTCTTGGGACTTTGACTCAGGCTCCACTTGGGACACAGGCACAGGCTCCTCTTGGGACTTTGACTCAGGCTCCACTTGGAACACAGGCCCAGCTCCTCTTGGGACTTTGACTCAGGCTCCACTTGGAACACAGGCCCAGGCTCCTCTTGGGACTTTGACTCAGGCTCCACTTGGGACACAGACCCAGGCTCCTCTTGGGACTTAGACTCAGGCTCCCCTTGGGACCTTGACTGAGGCTCCACTTGGGACACAGACTCAGGCTCCTCTTGGGACTTAGAATCAGACTCCTCTTGGGACTTAGACCCAGGCTCCTCTTGGGACATAGACTCAGACTCCTCTTGGGACACAGGCCAAGGCTCCTCTTGCGACACAGACTCAGGCTCCTCTTGGGACTTAGACTCAGGCTCCTCTTGGGACGTGGAATCAGACTCCTCTTGTGCCTTAGATTCAGGCTCCTCTTGGGAATTAAACAGAGGCTCCTCTTGGTACTTAGACACAGGCTTCTCTTGGGACTTTGACTCAGGCTTCACATGGAACACAGGCCAGGCTCCCCTTGGGACTTAGACTCAGACTCCTCTTGGGACTTTAACTCAGACTCCTCTTGGGACTTAGTCTCAGGCTCCTCTTAGGAATTAGACCCAGGCTCCTCTTGGGACTTAGACTCAGACTCCTTTTGGGACTTAGACTCAGACTCCTCTTGGGACTTAAACTCAGACTCCTCTTGGGATTTAGACTCAGGCTCCTCTTTGGACTTAGACCCAGGCTCCTCTTGGGACTTAGACTCAGGCTCCTCTTGGGACTTAGACTCAGACTCCTCTTGGGACTTAAACTCAGGCTCCTCTTGGGACTTAGACCCAGGCTCCTCTTGGGACTTAGACTCAGGCTCCTCTTGGGACTTAGACTCAGGCTCTTCTTGGGACTTAGACTCAGGCTCCTCTTGGGACTTAGACTCAGGCTCCTCTTGGGACGTAGACTCAGGCTCCTCTTGGGACTTAGACTCAGGCTCCTCTTGCGACACAGACTCAGGCTCCTCTTGGGACTTAGACCCAGGCTCCTCTTGGGACTTAGACTCAGACTCCTCTTGGGACTTAGACTCAGTCTCCCCTTGGGACACAGACTCAGACTCCTCTTGGGACACAGACTCAGACTCCTCTTGGGACTTAGACTCAGACTCCTCTTGGGACTTAGACTCAGGCTCCTCTTGGGACTTTGGCTCAGGCTCCCCTTGGGACTTAGACTCAGGCTCCTCTTGGGACTTAGACCCAGGCTCCTCTTGGGACTTAGACTCAGGCTCCTCTTGGGACTTAGACTCTGGGTCCTCTTGGGACTTAGACCCAGGCTCCTCTTGGGACTTAGACTCAGGCTCCTCTGTGGACTTAGAATCAGGCTCCTCTTGCGACACAGACTCAGGCCCCACTTGGGACTTACACCCAGGCTCCTCTTGGGACTTAGACTCAGACTCCTCTTGGGACTTAGACTCAGTGTCCTCTTGGGACACAGACTCAGACTCCTCTTGGGACACAGACTCAGACTCCTCTTGGGACTTAGACTCAGACTCCTCTTGGAACTTAGACTCAGGCTCCTCTTGGGACGTAGGCTCAGGCTCCTCTTGGGACTTAGACTCAGGCTCCTCTTGCGACACAGACACAGGCTCCTCTTGGGACTTAGACTCAGGCTCTTCTTGGGACTTAGACTCTGACTCCTCTTGGGACTTAGACTCAGGCTCCTCTTGGGACACAGACCCAGGCTCCACTTGGGACACAGACTCAGGCTCCTCTTGGTACTTAGACACAGGCTCCTCTTGGGACTTAGATTCAGGCTCCTCTTGGGACGTGGAATCAGACTCCTCTTGGGCCTTAGATTCAGGCTCCTCTTGGGACTTAAACAGAGGCTCCTCTTGGTACATAGACACAGGCTTCTCTTGGGACTTAGACTCAGGCTCCACTTGGGACATAGACTCAGGCTCCCTTTGGGACTTAGGTTCAGGCTCCTCTTGGGACATAGACCCAGGCTCCTCTTGGGACATACACTCAGGCTCCATTTGGGACTTAGACTCAGGCTCCTCTTGGGACTTAGACACAGGCTCCTATTCGCACGTAGACACAGACTCCTCTGGGTAAATGTCTAAGGCTCCTCTCGGGACTTAAACTCAGGCTCCTCTTGGGACTTATACTCAGGCTCCTCTTGGGATTTAGACAGGCTCCAATTGGGACATAGACACAGGCTCCCCTTGGGACTTAAACACAGGCTCCTCTTGGTACTTAGACAAAGGCTCCTCTTGGGACTTAGACACAGGCTCCACTTGGGACATAGACTCAGGCTCCCTTTGGGACTTAGACTCAGATTCCAATTGGGACATAGACTCAGGCTCCATTTGGGACAGACTCAGGCTCCTCTTGAGACTTATACCCAGGCTCCCTTTGGGACTTAGACTCACACTCCTCTTGGGACATAGACCCAAGCTCCTCTTGGGACTTAGACTCAGGCTCCCCTTGGGACATAGACCCAGGCTCCTCTTGGGACTTAGACTCAGGCTCGTCTTGGAACGTAGACTCAGACTCTTCTTGGGACTTAGACTCAGGCTCCTCTTGGGACCTTGACTCAGGCTCCACTTGGGGCACAAACCCAGGCTCCGCTTGGGACATAGACTCAGACGCCTCTTGGGACTTAGACGCTGGCTCCTCTTGGGACACAGACCCAGGCTCCTCTTGGGACTTAGATTCATGGTCTGTGAGGAAGTGTTGCAAACTTATTTGACTGTGTTAGTCAGGCTCCCCTTGTGACTAAGGCTCAGGCTCCTCTTGGAAAATAGACCCAGGCTCCTCCTGGGACTTAGACGCAGACTCCTCTTGGGACATAGACTCAGGCTCCCCTTGGGAAACAGACCCAGGCCCCTCTTGGTACTTAGGCTCAGGCTCCTCTTGGGACATAGACCAAGGCTCCTCTTGGGACTCAGATTCAGGCTCCCTTTGGGACTTACACTCAGGCTCCTCTTGGGACATAGACCTAAGCTCCTCTTGGGACATAGACTCAGCCTCGAATTGGGACATAGATTAAGGCTCCCTTTGGGACGTAGGCTCAGGCTCCTCTTGGGACATAAACCCAGGCTCCTCTTGGGATATACATCCAGGCTCCCTTTGGGACTTACTCAGGCTCCACTTGGGACATAGACTCAGGCTCCCTATGGGACTTAGACTCAGGCTGCTCTTGAGACTTAGACCCAGGCTCCCTTTGGGACCTAGAATCAGGCTCACCTTGGGACATAGACCCAGGCTCCCTTTGGGACTTAGACTCAGGCTCCTCTTGGGTCATAGACCCAAGCTCGTCTTAGGACTTAGAATCAGGCTCCACTTGGGTCATAGACCCAGGCTCCTCTCGGGACTTAGACTCAGGCTCCTCTTGGAACTTAGATTCAGGCTCCTATTTGACTTAGACCCAGACTCCTTTTGGAACAAAGACTCAGACTCCTCTTAGGACTTAGACTCAGGCTCCTCTTGGGACACAGACCCAGGCTCCTCTTGGGACTTAGACTCATGGTCCGTGAGGAAGTGTTGCAATCTTATTTGACTCTGTCAGTCAGGCTCCCCTTGTGAGTTAGGCTCAGTCTACTCTTGGGAAATTGACCCAGGCTCCTCTTGGGACATAGACTCAGACTCCTCTTGGGACTTAGAACCAGGCACCTCATGGGACTTAGACTCAGACTCCTCTTGGGAATTAGACTCTGGCTCCTCTTGGGACATATGCTCAGGCTCCTCTTGGGACACAGACCCAGGCTCCTCTTGGGACACAGACCCAGACTCCTCTTGGGACTTAGACTCAGGCTCCTCTTGGGACTTAGACCCAGGCTCCTCTTGGGACTTGGCCTCAGACTCCTCTTGGACCTTAGACTCAGGCTCCTTTTGGGACTTTGACACAGGTTCCACTTGGGACAAAGGCCCTGGCTCCTGTTGGGACTTAGACTCAGACACCTCTTGGGACTTAGACTCAGGCTCCTCATGGGACACAGACCCAGGCTCCTGATGGGACTTTGACGCAGGCTCCTCTTGGGACTTAGACCCAGGCTCCTCATGGGACTTAGACTCAGCCTCCTCTTGGGACTTAGACTCAGGCTCCCCTTTGGATTTTGACTAAGGCTCCACTTGAGACACAGACTCAGGCTCCTCTTGGGACAAAGACCCAGGCTCCTCTTG
Organism: Meconema thalassinum; assembly: GCA_946902985.2. NCBI lineage: Eukaryota > Metazoa > Arthropoda > Insecta > Orthoptera > Tettigoniidae > Meconema > Meconema thalassinum. The sequence continues at coordinate 18,718,456 of OX336392.1, forward strand.
GGACTTAGACTCAGGCTCCTCTTGGGACTTAGACTCAGGCTCCTCTTGGGAAACAGACCCAGAATCCTCTTGGGACTTGCACTCAGCCTCCCCTTGGGACTTAGACCCAGAATCCTCTTGGGACTTAGACTCAAGCTCCTCTTGGGACTTAGACTCAGGCTCCTCTTGGGAAACAGACCCAGGCCCCTCTTGGGACTTAGACTCAGACTCCTCTTGGGAAATAGGCTCAGGCTCCTCTTGGGACTTAGACTCAGACTCCTCGTGGGAAATAGACTCAGGCTCCTCTTGGGACTTTGACTCAGGCTCCACTTGGGACACAGGCACAGGCTCCTCTTGGGACTTTGACTCAGGCTCCACTTGGAACACAGGCCCAGGCTCCTCTTGGGACTTTGACTCAGGCTCCACTTGGAACACAGGCCCAGGCTCCTCTTGGGACTTTGACTCAGGCTCCACTTGGGACCTTGACTGAGGCTCCACTTGGGACACAGACTCAGGCTCCTCTTGGGACTTAGAATCAGACTCCTCTTGGGACTTAGACCCAGGCTCCTCTTGGGACATAGACTCAGACTCCTCTTGGGACACAGGCCCAGGCTCCTCTTGCGACACAGACTCAGGCTCCTCTTGGGACTTAGACTCAGGCTCCTCTTGGGACGTGGAATCAGACTCCTCTTGTGCCTTAGATTCAGGCTCCTCTTGGGAATTAAACAGAGGCTCCTCTTGGTACTTAGACACAGGCTTCTCTTGGGACTTTGACTCAGGCTTCACATGGAACACAGGCCAGGCTCCCCTTGGGACTTAGACTCAGACTCCTCTTGGGACTTTAACTCAGACTCCTCTTGGGACTTAGTCTCAGGCTCATTTTAGGAATTAGACCCAGGCTCCTCTTGGGACTTAGACTCAGACTCCTTTTGGGACTTAGACTCAGACTTCTCTTGGGACTTAAACTCAGACTCCTCTTGGGATTTAGACTCAGGCTCCTCTTTGGACTTAGACCCAGGCTCCTCTTGGGACTTAGACTCAGGCTCCTCTTGGGACTTAGACTCAGACTCCTCTTGGGACTTAAACTCAGGCTCCTCTTGGGACTTAGACCCAGGCTCCTCTTGGGACTTAGACTCAGGCTCCTCTTGGGACTTAGACTCAGGCTCCTCTTGGGACTTAGACTCAGGCTCCTCTTGGGACTTAGACTCAGGCTCCTCTTGGGACGTAGACTCAGGCTCCTCTTGGGACTTAGACTCAGGCTCCTCTTGCGACACAGACTCAGGCTCCTCTTGGGACTTAGACCCAGGCTCCTCTTGGGACTTAGACTCAGACTCCTCTTGGGACTTAGACTCAGTCTCCCCTTGGGACACAGACTCAGACTCCTCTTGGGACACAGACTCAGACTCCTCTTGGGACTTAGACTCAGACTCCTCTTGGGACTTAGACTCAGGCTCCTCTTGGGACTTTGGCTCAGGCTCACCTTGGGACTTAGACTCAGGCTCCTCTTGGGACTTAGACCCAGGCTCCTCTTGGGACTTAGACTCAGGCTCCTCTTGGGATTTAGACTCTGGGTCCTCTTGGGACTTAGACCCAGGCTCCTCTTGGGACTTAGACTCAGGCTCCTCTGTGGACTTAGAATCAGGCTCCTCTTGCGACACAGACTCAGGCTCCACTTGGGACTTACACCCAGGCTCCTCTTGGGACTTAGACTCAGACTCCTCTTGGGACTTAGACTCAGTCTCCTCTTGGGACACAGACTCAGACTCCTCTTGGGACACAGACTCAGACTCCTCTTGGGACTTAGACTCAGACTCCTCTTGGGACTTAGACTCAGGCTCCTCTTGGGACGTAGACTCAGGCTCCTCTTGGGACTTAGACTCAGGCTCCTCTTGCGACACAGACACAGGCTCCTCTTGGGACTTAGACCCAGGCTCTCCTTGGGACACAGACACAGGCTCCTCTTGGGACTTAGACCCAGGCTCTTCTTGGGACTTAGACTCTGACTCCTCTTGGCACTTAGACTCAGGCTCCTCTTGGGACACAGACCCAGGCTCCACTCTGGACACAGACTCAGGCTCCTCTTGGTACTTGGACACAGGCTCCTCTTGGGACTTAGATTCAGGCTCCTCTTGGGACGTGGAATCAGACTCCTCTTGGGCCTTAGATTCAGGCTCCTCTTGGGACTTAGACCCAGGCTCCTCTTGGGACTTAGACTCAGGCTCCTCTTGGGACGTAGACTCAGGCTCCTCTTGGGACTTAGACTCAGGCTCCTCTTGCGACACAGACACAGGCTCCTCTTGGGACTTAGACCCAGGCTCTTCTTGGGACTTAGACTCTGACTCCTCTTGGCACTTAGACTCAGGCTCCTCTTGGGACACAGACCCAGGCTCCACTCTGGACACAGACTCAGGCTCCTCTTGGTACTTAGACACAGGCTCCTCTTGGGACTTAGATTCAGGCTCCTCTTGGGACGTGGAATCAGACTCCTCTTGGGCCTTAGATTCAGGCTCCTCTTGGGACTTAAACAGAGGCTCCTCTTGGTACTTAGACACAGGCTTCTCTTGGGACTTAGACTCAGGCTCCTCTTGGGACTTAGACACAGGCTCCTATTCGCACGTAGACACAGACTCCTCTGGGTAAATGTCTAAGGCTCCTCTCGGGACTTAAACTCAGGCTCCTCTTGGGACTTATACTCAGGCTCCTCTTGGGATTTAGACAGGCTCCAATTGGGACATAGACACAGGCTCCCCTTGGGACTTAAACACAGGCTCCTCTTGGTACTTAGACAAAGGCTCCTCTTGGGACTTAGACACAGGCTCCACTTGGGTCATAGACTCAGGCTCCCTTTGGGACTTAGACTCAGATTCTAATTGGGACATAGACTTAGGCTCCATTTGGGACAGACTCAGGCTCCTCTTGAGACTTAGACCCAGGCTCCCTTTGGGACTTAGACTCACGCTCCTCTTGGGACATAGACCCAAGCTCCTCTTGGGACTTAGACTCAGGCTCCCCTTGGGACATAGACCCAGGCTCCTCTTGGGACTTAGACTCAGGCTCGTCTTGGAACTTAGACTCAGACTCTTCTTGGGACTTAGACTCAGGCTCCTCTTGGGACCTTGAATCAGGCTCCACTTGGGACACAAACCCAGGCTCCGCTTGGGACATAGACTCAGACGCCTCTTGGGACTTAGACGCTGGCTCGTCTTGGGACACAGACCCAGGCTCCTCTTGGGATTTGATTCATGGTCTGTGAGGAAGTGTTGCAAACTTATTTGACTGTGTTAGTCAGGCTCCCCTTGTGACTAAGGCTCAGGCTCCTCTTGGAAAATAGACCCAGGCTCCTCCTGGGACTTAGACGCAGACTCCTCTTGGGACATAGACTCAGGCTCCCCTTGGGAAACAGACCCAGGCCCCTCTTGGTACTTAGGCTCAGGCTCCTCTTGGGACATAGACCAAGGCTCCTCTTGGGACTCAGATTCAGGCTCCCTTTGGGACTTACACTCAGGCTCCTCTTGGGACATAGACCTAAGCTCCTCTTGGGACTTAGACTCAGGCTCGAATTGGGACATAGACTAAGGCTCCCTTTGGGACGTAGGCTCAGGCTCCTCTTGGGACATAAACCCAGGCTCCTCTTGGGATATACATCCAGGCTCCCTTTGGGACTTACTCAGGCTCCACTTGGGACATAGACTCAGGCTCCCTATGGGACTTAGACTCAGGCTGCTCTTGAGACTTAGACCCAGGCTCCCTTTGGGACTTAGAATCAGGCTCACCTTGGGACATAGACCCAGGCTCCCTTTGGGACTTAGACTCAGGCTCCTCTTGGGTCATAGACCCAAGCTCCTTTTAGGACTTAGAATCAGGCTCCACTTGGGACATAGACCCAGGCTCCTCTCGGGACTTAGACTCAGGCTCCTCTTGGAACTTAGACTCAGGCTCCTATTTGACTTAGACCCAGACTCCTTTTGGAACAAAGACTCAGACTCCTCTTAGGACTTAGACTCAGGCTCCTCTTGGGACACAGACCCAGGCTCCTCTTGGGACTTAGACTCATGGTCCGTGAGGAAGTGTTGCAATCTTATTTGACTCTGTCAGTCAGGCTCCCCTTGTGAGTTAGGCTCAGTCTACTCTTGGGAAATTGACCCAGGCTCCTCTTGGGACATAGACTCAGACTCCTCTTGGGACTTAGAACCAGGCACCTCATGGGACTTAGACTCAGACTCCTCTTGGGAATTAGACTCTGGCTCCTCTTGGGACATATGCTCAGGCTCCTCTTGGGACACAGACCCAGGCTCCTCTTGGGACACATACCCAGACTCCTCTTGGGACTTAGACTCAGGCTCCTCTTGGGACTTAGACCCAGGCTCCTCTTGGGACTTGGCCTCAGACTCCTCTTGGACCTTAGACTCAGGCTCCTCTTGGGACTTTGACACAGGCTCCACTTGGGACAAAGGCCCTGGCTCCTGTTGGGACTTAGACTCAGACACCTCTTGGGACTTAGACTCAGGCTCCTCTTGGGACACAGACCCAGGCTCCTGATGGGACTTTGACGCAGGCTCCTCTTGGGACTTAGACCCAGGCTCCTCATGGGACTTAGACTCAGCCTCCTCTTGGGACTTAGACTCAGGCTCCCCTTTGGATTTTGACTAAGGCTCCACTTGAGACACAGACTCAGGCTCCTCTTGGGACAAAGACCCAGGCTCCTCTTGGGACTTAGACTCAGGCTCCTCTTGGGACTTAGACTCAGGCTCCTCTTGGGAAACAGACCCAGAATCCTCTTGGGACTTTCACTCAGCCTCCCCTTGGGACTTAGACCCAGAATCCTCTTGGGACTTAGACTCAAGCTCCTCTTGGAACTTAGACTCAGGCTCCTCTTGGGAAACAGACCCAGGCCCCTCTTGGGACTTAGACTCAGACTCCTCTTGGGAAATAGGCTCAGGCTCCTCTTGGGACTTAGACTCAGACTCCTCTTGGGAAATAGACTCAGGCTCCTCTTGGGACTTTGACTCAGGCTCCACTTGGGACACAGGCACAGGCTCCTCTTGGGACTTTGACTCAGGCTCCACTTGGAACACAGGCCCAGGCTCCTCTTGGGACTTTGATTCAGGCTCCACTTGGAACACAGGCCCAGGCTCCTCTTGGGACTTTGACTCAGGCTCCACTTGGGACACAGACCCAGGCTCCTCTTGGGACTTAGACTCAGGCTCCCCTTGGGACCTTGACTGAGGCTCCACTTGGGACACAGACTCAGGCTCCTCTTGGGACTTAGAATCAGACTCCTCTTGGGACTTAGACCCAGGCTCCTCTTGGGACATCGACTCAGACTCCTCTTGGGACACAGGCCCAGGCTCCTCTTGCGACACAGACTCAGGCTCCTCTTGGGACTTAGACTCAGGCTCCTCTTGGGACGTGGAATCAGACTCCTCTTGTGCCTTAGATTCAGGCTCCTCTTGGGAATTAAACAGAGGCTCCTCTTGGTACTTAGACACAGGCTTCTCTTGGGACTTAGACTCAGACCCCTCTTGGGACTTAGACTCAGAGTCCTCTTGGGACTTAAATTCAGACTCCTCTTGGGACTTACACTCAGGCTCCTCTTGGGACTTTGACCCAGGCTCCTCTTGGGACTTAGACTCAGGCTCCTCTTGGGACTTAGACTAAGACTCCTCTTGGGACTTAAAACTCAGGCTCCTCTTGGGACTTAGACCCAGGCTCCTCTTGGGACTTAGACTCAGGCTCCTCTTGGGACTTAGACTAAGACTCCTCTTGGGACTTAGACTCAGACTCCTCTTGGGACTTAGACCCAGGCTCCTCTTGGGACTTAAACCCAGGCTCCCCTTGGGACTTAGACTCAGGCTCCTCTTGGGACTTAGACCCAGGCTCCTCTTGGGACTTAGACCCAGGCTCCTCTTGGGACTTAGACTCAGACTCCTCTTGGGACTCAGACTCAGGCTCCTCTTGGGACTTAGACTCAGGCTCCTCTTGCGACACGGACTCAGGCTTCCCTTGGGACTTAGACTCAGGCTTCTCTTGGGACTTTGACTCAGGCTCCTCTTGGGACTTAGACTCAGGCTCCTCTTGGGACTTAGACGCAGACTCCTCTTGGGACACAGACTCAGACGCCTCTTGGGACTTAGACCCAGGCTTCCCTTGGGACTTAGACTCAGGCCCCTCTTGGGACTTAGACTCAGACTCCCCTTGGGACTTAGACTCAGGCTCCTCTTGGGACTTAGACTCAGGGTCCTCTTGCGACACAGACTCAGGCTCCTCTTGGCACTTAGAGTCAGGCTCCTCTTGGGACTTAGACCCAGGCTCCTCTTGGGACTTAGACTCAGACTCTTCTTGGGACTTAGACACAGGCTCCTCTTGGGACACAGTCTCAGACTCCTCTTGGGACACAGACTCAGATTCCTCTTGGGACTTAGACTAAGACTCCTCTTGGGACTTAGACTCACTCTCCTCTTGGGACGCAGATTCAGGCTCCTCTTGGGACTTAGACTCAGACTCCTCTTGCGACACAGTCTCAGGCTCCTCTTGGGACTTAGACTCAGGCTCCTCTTGGGACTTAGACTCAGGCTCCTCTTGGTATTTAGATTCAGGCTCCACTTGGTACTTAGATTCAGGCTCCTCTTGGGACTTTGACTCAGGCTCCACGTGGAACACAGGCCCAGGCTCCCCTTGGGACTTAGACTCAGACTCCTCTTGGGACGTAGACTCAGGCTCCTCTTGGGACTTTGACTCAGGCTCCTCTTGGGACTTAGACTCATGGTCCGTGAGGAAGTGTTGCAATCTTATTTGACTGTGTCAGTCAGGCTCCCCTTGTGACTAAGGCTCAGGCTCCTCTTGGAAAATAGACCCAGGCTCCTCCTGGGACTTAGACTAAGACTCCTCATGGGACATAGACTCAGGCTCCTCTTGGTAATTAGACTCCTCTTGGGACATAGACACAGGCTCCTCTTGGGACATTAACTCAGGCTCCACTTGGGACACAGGCTCAGGCTCCTCTTGGGACTTAGACTCAGGCTCCACTTGGGACATAGACTCAGGCTCCCTATGGGACTTAGACTCAGGCTGCTCTTGAGACTTAGACCCAGGCTCCCTTTGGGACTTAGAATCAGACTCCTCTTGGGACATAGACCCAGGCCCCTCTTGGACTTAGACTCAGACCCCTCTTGGGAAATAGACTCAGGCTCCTCTTGGTACTTAGACTCCTCTTGGGACATAGACACAGGCTCCTCTTGGGACATTGACTCAGGCTCCTCTTGGGACTTAGACTCATGGTCCGTGAGGAAGTGTTGCAATCTTATTTGACTGTGTCAGTCAGGCTCCCCTTGTGACTAAGGCTCAGGCTCCTCTTGGAAAATAGACCCAGGCTCCTCCTGGGACTTAGACTCAGACTCCTCATGGGACATAGACTCAGGCTCCTCTTGGTACTTAGAATCCTCTTGGGACATAGACACAGGCTCCTCTTGGTACACAGACCCAGGCACCTCTTGGGACTTAGACTCATGGTCCGTGAGGAAGTGTTGCAATCTTATTTGACTATGTCAGTCAGGCTCCCCTTGTGACTAAGTCTCAGGCTCCTCTTGGAAAATAGACCCAGGCTCCTCCTGGGACTTAGACTCAGACTCCTCATGGGACATAGACTCAGGCTCCTCTTGGTATTTAGACTCCTCTTGGGACATAGACACAGGCCCCTCTTGGGACATTGACTCAGGCTCCACTTGGGACACAGGCCCAGGCTCCTCTTGGGACTTAGACTCAGGCTCCACTTGGGACATAGACTCAGGCTCCCTATGGGACTTAGACTCAGGCTGCTCTTGAGACTTAGACCCAGGCTCCCTTTGGGACTTAGAATCAGACTCCTCTTGGGAAATAGACCCAGGCTCCTCCTGGGACTTAGACTCAGACTCCTCATGGGACATAGACTCAGGCTCCTCTTGGTACTTAGACTCCTCTTGGGACATAGACACAGGCTCCTCTTGGGACATTGACTCAGGCTCCTCTTGGGACATAGACCCAGGCTCCTCTTGGGACTTTGACTCAGGCTCCTCTTGGGACTTAGACTCAGGCTCCTCTTGGGAAACAGACCCAGAGTCCTCTTGGGACTTGGACTCAGGCTCCTCTTGGGACTTAGACTCAAGCTCCTCTTGGGACTTAGACTCAGGCTCCTCTTGGGAAACAGACCCAGGCCCCTCTTGGGACTTAGACTCAGACTCCTCTTGGGAAATAGACTCAGGCTCCTCTTGGGACTTAGACTCAGACTCCTCTTGGGAAATAGACTCAGGCTCCTCTTGGGACTTAGACTCTTCTTGGGACTTAGACACAGGCTCCTCTTGGGTCAATGACTCAGGCTCCTCTCGGGAAACAGACCCAGAGTCCTCTTGGGACTTGGACTCAGGCTCCTCTTGGGACTTAGACTCAGGCTCCTCTTGGGACTTAGACTCAGACTCCCCTTGGGACTTAAAACTCAGGCTCCTCTTGGGACTTAAACCCAGGCTCCCCTTGGGACTTAGACTCAGGCTCCTCTTGGGACTTAGACCCAGGCTCCTCTTGGGACTTACACCCAGGCTCCTCTTGGGACTTAGACTCATACTCCTCTTGGGACTTAGACCCAGGCTCCTCTTGGGACGCAGACTCAGGCTCCTCTTGGGACTTAGACTCAGACTCCTCTTGGGACACAGACTCAGGCTCCTCTTGGGACTTAGACTCAGGCTCCTCTTGCGACACGGACTCAGGCTCCCCTTGGGACTTAGACTCAGGCTTCTCTTGGGACTTTGACTCAGGCTCCTCTTGGGACTTAGACTCAGGCTCCTCTTGGGACTTAGACTCAGGCTCCTCTTGGGACTTAGACTCAGACTCCTCTTGCGACACAGACTCAGACTCCTCTTGGGACTTAGACCCAGGCTACTCTTGGGACTTAGACTCAGGCTCCTCTTGGGACTTAGACTCAGACTCCTCTTGGGACTTATACTCAGGCTCCTCTTGGGACTTAGACTCAGGCTCCTCTTGCGACACAGACTCAGGCTCCTCTTGGGACTTAGACTCAGGCTCCTCTTGGGACTTAGACCCAGGCTCCTCTTGGGACTTAGACTCAGACTCCTCTTGGGACTTAGACTCAGGCTCCTCTTGGGACACAGACTCAGACTCCTCATGGGACACAGACTCAGATTCCTCTTGGGACGTAGAAAAAGACTCCTCTTGGGACTTAGACTCAGGCTCCACTTGGGACGCAGACTCAGGCTCCTCTTGGGACTTAGACTCAGGCTCCTCTTGGGACTTAGACTCAGGCTCCTCTTGGTATTTAGATTCAGGCTCCTCTTGGTATTTAGATTCAGGCTCCTCTTGGGACTTTGACTCAGGCTCCACATGGAACACAGGCCCAGGCTCCCCTTGGGACTTAGACTCAGACTCCTCTTGGGACTTAGACTCAGGCTCCTCTTGGGACTTTGACTCAGGCTCCTCTTGGGACTTAGACTTAGGCTCCTCTTGGGACTTAGAATCAAGCTCCTCTTGGGACTTAGACCCAGACTCCTCTTGGGACTTAGACTCAGGCTCCACTTGGGACATAGACTCAGGCTCCATTTGGGACTTAAACACAGGCTCCTCTTGGTACTTAAACACAGGCTCCTCTTGGGATTTAGACTCAGGCTCCATTTGGGACATAGACTCAGGCTCCCTTTGGGACATAGACTCAGGTTCCACTTGGGACATAGACTCAGGCTCCCTTTGGGACAGACTCAGGCTCCTCTTGAGACTTAGACCGAGGCTCCCTTTGGGACTTTAACACAGGCTCCTCTTGGGACATAGACCCAAGCTCCTCTTGGGACTTAGATTCAGGCTCCCCTTGGGACATAGACCCAGGCACCTCTTGGGACTTAGACTCAGGCTCCTCTTGGAACATACTCAGGCTCCCTTTGGGACAGACTCAGGCTCCTCTTGAGGCTTAGACCCAGGCTCCCTTTGGGACTTAGACTCAGGCTCCCCTTGGGACATAGACCCAGGCTCCTCTTGGGACTTAGACCCAAGCTCCTCTTGGGACTTAGACTCAGGCGTCCCTTGGGACACAGACCCAGGCTCCTCCTGGGACTTAGACTCAGACTCCTCTTGGGAAATAGACTCAGGCTCCTCTTGGTACTTAGACGCCTCTTGGGACTTAGACACAGGCTCCTCTTGGGACATTGACTCAGGCTCCACTTGGGACCTAAACCCAGGCTCCTCTTGGGATATACACCCAGGCTCCTCTTGGGACTTAGGCTCAGACTCCTCTTGGGACTTTCACTCAGGCTCCACTTGCGACACAGACTCAGACTCCTCTTGGGACTTAGACCCAGGCTCTGCTTGGGACTTAGGCTCAGGCTCCTCTTGGGACACAGACCCAGGCTCCTCTTGGGACACAGACTCAGACTCCTCTTGGGACTTAGACCCAGGCTCTGCTTGGGACTTAGACTCAGGCTCCTCTTGGTACTTAGACGCCTCTTGGGACTTAGACACAGGCTCCTCTTGGGATATTGACTCAGGCTCCACTTGGGACCTAAACCCAGGCTCCTCTTGGGATATACACCCAGGCTCCTCTTGGAACTCAGACTCAGGCTCCCTTTGGGACTTAGACTCAGGCACCTCTTGGGACACAGACCCAGGCTCCTCTTGGGACACAGACTCAGGCTCCTCTTGGGACACAGACCCAGGCTCCTCTTGGGACATAGACCCAGGCTCCTCTTGGGACTTAGGCTCAGGCTCCTCTTGGGACTTAGGCTCAGGCTCCGCTTGGGACTCAGACTCAGGCTCCCTTTGGGACATAAACCCAGGCTCCTCTTGGGATTTACACCCAGGCTCCCTTTGGGACTTAGACTCAGGCTCCACTTGGGACATAGACTCAGGCTCCCTGTGGGACTTAGACTCAGGCTCCTCTTGGGTCATAGACCCAAGCTCCTCTTAGGACTTAGACTCAGGCTCCTCTTGGAACTTAGACTGAGGCTCCTATTTGACTTAGACCCAGACTCCTTTTGGAACATAGACTCAGACTCCTCTTGGGACTTAGACTCAGGCTCCTCTTGGGACCTTGACTCAGGCTTCAGTCGGGACACAGACCCAGGCTCCTCTTGGGACATAGACTCAGACTCCCCTTGGGACTTAGACTCAGGCTCCTCTTGGGACACAGACCCAGGCTCCTCTTAGGACTTAGACTCATGGTCCGTGAGGAAGTGTTGCAATCTTATTTGACTGTGTCAGTCAGGCTCCCCTTGTGACTTAGGCTCAGGCTCCTCTTGGGAAATAGACCCAGGCTCCTCTTGGGACATAGACTCAGACTCCTCTTGGGACTTAGACTAGGCTCCACATGGGACTTAGCCTCAGACTCCTCTTGGGACTTAGATTCAGGTTCCTCTTTGGAATTTGACTCAGGCTCCACTTGGGACACAGACTCAGGCTCCTCTTGGGACATAGACCCAGGCTCCTCTTGGGACATAGACCCAGGCTCCTCTTGGGACTTAGACTCAGGCTCCTATTGGGAAACAGAACAAGACTCCTCTTGGGACTTGGACTAAGGCTCCCCTTGGGACTTAGACTCAGGCTCCTCTTGGGACTTAGACTCAGGATCCTCTTGGGACTTAGACTCAGGCTCCTCTTGGGAAACAAACCCAGGCTCCTCTTGGGACTTGGACTCAGGCTCCCCTTGGGACTTAGACTCAGACTCCTCTTGGGACTTAGACTCAAGCTCCTCTTGGGACTTGGACTCAGACTCCTCTTGCGAATTAGACACAGGCTCCTCTTGGGACTTAGACTCAGACTCCTATTGGGAAATAGACTCAGGCTCCTCTTGGGACTTAGACTCCTCTTGGGACTTAGACACAGGCTCCTCTTGGGTCTTTGACTCAGGCTCCACTTGGAACACAGGCCCAGGCTACTCTTGGGAATTTGACTCAGGCTCCACTTGCAACACAGACTCAGACTCCTCTTGGGACTTAGACCCAGGCTCCCTTTGGGACTTAAACACAGGCTCCTCTTGGTACTTAGACACAGACTCCTCTTGGGACATGGACTCATTCTCCACTTGGGACATAGACCCAGGCTCCCTTTGGGACTTAGGCTCAGGCTCCTCTTGGGACATACACCCAGGCTCCTGTTGGGACTTTGACTCAGGTTCCACTTGGGACATAGACTCAGGCCCCACATGGCACTTAGCCTCAGACTCCTCTTGGGACTTAGATTCAGGTTCCTCTTTGGAATTTGACTCAGGCTCCACTTGGGACACAGACTCAGGCTCCTCTTGGGACATAGACCCAGGCTCCTCTTGGGACTTAGAACCAGGCTCCTCTTGGGACTTAGTCTCAGGCTCCTCTTGGGACATAGACAAAGGCTCCTCTTGGGACTCAGACTCAGGCTCCCTTCGGGACTTAGACCCAGGCTCCTCTTGGGACTTAGACCCAGGCTCTTCTTGGAACTTAGACTCAGACTCCTCTTGGGACTTAGACTCAGGCTCCTCTTTGGACTTTGACTCAGGCTCCACTTGGGATACAGACTCAGGCTCCTCTTGGGACATAGACCCAGGCTCCTCTTTGGATTTAGACTCAGGCTCCTCTTGGGAAACAGACCCAGACTCCTCTTGGGTCTTGGACTCAGGCTCCCCTTGGGACTTAGACTCAGACTCCTCTTGGGACTTAGATACAAGCTCCTCTTGGGACTTAGACTCAGGCTCCACTTGGGACGTAGACTCAGGCTCCTCTTGGGACTTTGACTCAGGCTCCACTTGGGACACAGACTCAGACTCCTCTTGGGACTTAGGCCCAGGCTCCTCTTGGGACTTAGGCCCAGGCTCCTCTTGGGACATAGACTCAGGCTCCTCTTGGGACTTAGACCCAGACTCCTCTTGGGACTTAGACTCAGGCTCCTCTCGGGACTTAGACTCAGACCCCTCTTGGGACTTAAACTCAGGCTCCTCTCGGGACATAGACTCAGACTCTTATTGGGACATAGACTCAGACTCCTCGTGGGAGGGGCCGATAACCTCGATGTTAGGCCCCTTAAAACAACAATTATCATCATCATCATCCTCTTGGGACACAGACCCAGGCTCCTCTTGGGACTTAGACTCATGGTCCGTGAGGATGTGTTGCAATCTTATTTGACTCTGCCAGTCAGGCTCCCCTTGTGACTTAGGCTCAGGCTCCTCTTGGGAAATTGACCCAGGCTTCTCTTGGGACTTAGACTCAGACTCCTCTTGGGACCTAGACTCTGGCTCCTCTTGGGACTAAGACCCAGGCACCTCATGGGACTTAGACTCAGACTCCTCTTGGGAATTAGACTCAGGCTCCTCTGGGGACTTAGGCCCAGGCTCCTCATGGGACACAGACCCAGGCTCCTCTTGGTATATAGATCCAGACTCCTCTTGGGACTTAGACCCAGGCTCCTCATGGGACTTAGACTAAGACTTCTCTTGGGAAACAGAACAAGACTCCTCTTTGGACTTGGACTAAGGCTCCCCTTGGGACTTAGACTCAGGCTCCTCTTGGGACTTAGACTCAGGATCCTCTTGGGACTTAGACTCAGGCTCCTCTTGGGACTTAGAATCCTCTTGGGACTTAGACACAGGCTCCTCTTGGGTCTTTGACTCAGGCTCCACATGGAACACAGGCCCAGGCTCCCCTTGGGACTTAGACTCAGATTCCTCTTGGGACTTAGACTCAGGCTCCTCTTGGGACTTTGACTCAGGCTCCAGTTGGGACACAGACTCAGGCTCCCCTTGGGACTTAGACCCAGGCTCCTCTTGGGACTTAGACTCGGACTCCTCTTGGGACTTAAACTCAGACTCCTCTTGGGACTTAGTCTCAGGCTCCTCTTGGGATTTAGACCCAGGCTCCTCTTGGGACTTAGAGACTCAGACTCCACTTGGGACTTAGACTCAGACTCCTCTTGGGACTTAAACTCAGAGTCCTCTTGGGATTTAGACTCAGGCTCCTCTTGGGACTAGACCCAGGCTCCTCTTGGGACTTAAACTCAGGCTCCTCTTGGGACTTAGACTCAGACTCCTCTTGGGACTTAGACTCAGGCTCCTCTTGGGACTTAGACCCAGGCTCCTCTTGGGACATAGACCCAGGCTCCTCTTGGGACTTAGACTCAGACTCCTCTTGGGACACAGACTCAGACTCCTCTTGGGAATTAGGCCCAGGCTCCTCTTGGGACTTAGGCCCAGGCTCCTCTTGGGACACAGACTCAGGCTCCTCTTGGGACTTAGACCCAGGCTCCTCTTGGGACTTAGACTCAGGCTCCTCTTGAGACTTAGACTCAGGCTTCTCTTGGGACATAGACTCAGGCTCCTCTTGGTACTTAGATTCAGGCTCCCCTTGGGACTTAAACACAGGCTCCTCTTGGTACTTAGACACAGGCTCCTCTTGGGACTTAGATTCAGGCTCCTCTTGGGACGTGTAATCAGACTCCTCTTGGGCCTTAGATTCAGGCTCCTCTTGGGACTTAAACAGAGGCTCCTCTTGGTACTTAGACCCAGGCTTCTCTTGGGACTTAGACTCAGGCTCCACTTGGGACATAGACTCAGGCTCCCTTTGGGACTTAGGCCCAGGCTCCTCTTGGGACATAGACCCAGGCTCCTCTTGGGACATACACCCAGGCTCCCTTTGGGACTTAGATTCAGGCTACTCTTGGGACTTAGACACAGGCTCCTATTCGCACGTAGACACAGACTCCTCTGGGTAAAAGTCTAAGGCTCCTCTCGGGACTTAAACTCAGGCTCCTCTTGGGACATAGGCTCAGACTCCTCTTGGGACTTATACTGAGGCTCCTCTTGGGATTTAGACAGGCTCCAATTGGGACATAGGCACAGGCTCCTCTTGGGACTTAGACTCAGGCTCCACTTGGGACATAGACTCAGGCTCCCTTTGAGACTTAAACACAGGCTCCTCTTGGTACATAGACACAGGCTCCTCTTGGAACTTAGACTCAGGCTCCATTTGGGACATAGACTCAGGCTCCCTTTGGGACTTAGACTCAGGTTCCACTTGGGACATAGACTCAGGCTCCATTTTGGACAGACTCAGGCTCCTCTTGAGACTTAGACCCAGGCTCCCTTTGGGTCTTAGACTCAGGCTCCTCTTGGGACATAAACCCAAGCTCCTCTTGGGACATAGACTCAGGCTCCCCTTGGGACATAGACCCTGGCTCCTCTTGGAACTTAGACTCAAATTTTTCTTGGGACTTGGACTCAGGCTCCTCTTGGGACCTTGACTAAGGCTCCACTTGGGATACAGACCCAGGCTCCTCTTGGGACATAGGCTCAGACGCCACTTGGGACTTAAATTCAGGCTCCTCTTGGGACACAGACCCAGGCTCCTCTTGGGACTTAGACTCATGGTCTGTGAGGAAGTGTTGCAATCTTATTTGACTGTGTCAGTCAGGCTCCCCTTGTGACTAAGGCTCAGGCTCCTCGTGGAAAATAGACCCAGGCTCCTCCTGGGACTTAGACGCAGACTCCTCTTGGGACATAGACTCAGGCTCCCCTTGGGAAACAGACCCAGGCCCCCTATGGGACTTAGGCTCAGGCTCCTCTTGGGACATAGACCAAGGCTCCCCTTGGGACTCAGACTCAGGCTCCCTTTGGGACTTAGACTCAGGCTCCTCTTGGGACATAGACCTTGGCTCCTCTTGGGACTTAGACTCACGCTCGACTTGGGACATAGACTAAGGCTCCCTTTGGGACTTAGGCTCAGGCTCCTCTTGGGACATAAACCCAGGCTCCTCTTGGGATATACATCCAGGCTCCCTTTGGGACTTAGACTCGGGCTCCACTTAGTTCTTTGACTCAGGCTCCACTTGGGACAAAGACCCAGGCTCCTGTTGGGACTTTGACCCAGGCTCCTCTTGGGACTTAGACCCAGGCTCCTCATGGGACTTAGACTCAGACTCCTCTTGGGAATTAGGCTCAGGCTCCTCTTGGGACTTAGGCCCAGGCTCCTCATGGGACACAGACCCAGACTCCTCTTGGGACTTAGACTCAGGCTCCACTGGGACTTAGACCCAGGCTCTTCTTGGGACTTAGACTCAGACTCCTCTTGGGCCTTAGACTCAGGCTCCTCTTGGGACTTTGACTCAGGCTCCACTTGGGACAAAAACCCAGGCTCCTGTTGGGACTTTGACCCAGGCTCCTCTTGGGACTTAGACCCAGGCTCCTCATGGGACTTAGACTCAGACTCCTCTTGGGACTTAGACTCAGGCTCCTCTTTGGACATTGACTCAGGCTCCACTTGGGACACAGACTCAGGCTCCTTGGGACATAAACCCAGGCTCCTCTTGGGACTTAGACTCATGCTCCTCTTGGGAAACAGAACAAGACTCCTCTTGGGACTTGGACTAAGGCTCCCCTTGGGACTTAGACTCAGGCTCCTCTTGGGACTTAGACTCAGGATCCTCTTGGGACTTAGACTCAGGCTCCTCTTGGGAAACAAACCCAGGCTCCTCTTGGGACTTAGACTCATACTCCTCTTGGGAAATAGTCTCAGGCTCCTCTTGGGACTTAGACTGCTCTTGGGACTTAGACACAGGCTCCTCTTGGGTCTTTGACTCAGGCTCCTCTTGGGACTTTGACTCAGGCTCCACTTGGGACACAGACTCAGGCTCCTCTTGGGACTTAGACCCAGGCTCCTCTTGGGACTACGACTCAGACTCCTCTTGGGACTTAAACTCAGACTCCTCTTGGGACTTAGTCTCAGGCTCCTCTTGGGACTTAGACGCAGGCTCCTCTTGGGACTTAGACTCAGACTCCTCTTGGGACTTAGACTCAGACTCCTCTTGGGATTTAAACTCAGACTCCTCTTGGGATTTAGACTCAGGCTCCTCTTGGGACTAGACCCAGGCTCCTCTTGGGACTTAGACTCAGGCTCCTCTCGGGACTTAGACTCAGACTCCTCTTGGGACTTAAACTCAGGCTCCCCTTGGGACCTAGAGTCAGACTCCTCTTGGGACTTAGACCCAGGCTCCTCTTGGGACTTAGACCCAGGCTCCTCTTGGGCCTTAGACCCAGGCTCCTCTTGGGACTTAGACTCAGACTCCTCTTGGGACACAGACTCAGACTCCTCTTGGGACACAGACTCAGACTCCTCTTGGGGCTTAGGCCCTGGCTCCTCTTGGGACTTAGGCCCAGGCTCCTCTTGGGACACAGACTCAGGCTCCTCTTGGGACTTAGACCCAGGCTCCTCTTGGGACTTAGACTCAGGCTCCTCTTGGGACATAGACTCAGGCTCCTCTTGGGACTAAGACTCAGGCTCCTCTTGGGACATAGACTCAGGCTCCTCTTGGTACTTAGATTCAGGCTCCTCTTGGGACTTAAACACAGGCTCCTCTTGGTACTTAGACACAGGCTCCTCTTGGGACTTAGATTCAGGCTCCTCTTGGGACGTGGAATAAGTCTCCTCTTGGGCCTTAGATTCAGACTCCTCTTGGGACTTAAACAGAGGCTCCTCTTGGTACTTAGACCCAGGCTTCTCTTGGGACTTAGACTCAGTTTCCACTTGGGACATAGACTCAGGCTCCCTTTGGGACATAGGCTCAGGCTCCTCTTGGGACTTAGACACAGGCTCCTCTTGGGACTTAGATTCAGGCTCCTCTTGGGACGTGGAATAAGTCTCCTCTTGGGCCTTAGATTCAGACTCCTCTTGGGACTTAAACACAGGCTCCTCTTGGTAATTAGACCCAGGCTTCTCTTGGGACTTAGACTCAGGTTCAACTTGGGACATACACCCAGGCTCCCTTTGGGACTTAGACTCAGGCTCCTCTTGGGACTTAGACACAGGCTCCTCTTGGTACTTAGACCCAGGCTCCTCTTGGGACTTAGACTCATGGTCCGTGAGGAAGTGTTGCAATCTTATTTGACTGTGTCAGTCAGGCTCCCCTTGTGCCTTAGGCTCAGTCTCCTCTTGGGAAATAGACCCAGGCTCCTCTTGGGACATAGACTCAGACTCCTCTTGGGACTTAGAACCAGGCACCTCATGGGACTTACACTCAGACTCCTCTTGGGAATTAGACTCTGGCTCCTCTTGGGACATAGGCTAAGGCTCCTCTTGGGACACAGACCCAGGCTCCTATTGGGACATAGACCCAGACTCCTCTTGGGACTTAGACTCAGGCTCTTCTTGGGACTTAGACCCAGGCTCCTCTTGGGATTTAGACTCAGACTCCTCTTGGACCTTAGACTCAGGCTCCTCTTTGGACTTTGACTCCGGCTCCACTTGGGACAAAGACCCAGGCTCCTGTTGGGACTTAGACTCAGACACCTCTTGGGACTTAGACTCAGGCTCCTTTTGGGACACAGACCCAGGCTCCTGATGGGACTTTGACGCAGGCTCCTCTTGGGACATAGACCCAGACTCCTCTTGGGACTTAGACTCAGACTCCTCTTGGACCTTAGACTCAGGCTCCTCTTGGGACTTTGACTCCGGCTCCACTTGGGACACAGACTCAGGCTCCTCTTGGGACATAGACCCAGGCTCCTCTTGGGACTTAGACTCAGGCTCCCCTTGGGACTTAGACTCAGAATCCTCTTGGGACTTAGACTCAAGCTCCTCTTGGGACTTAGACTCAGGCTCCTCTTGGGAAACAGACCCAGGCCCCTCTTGGGACTTAGACTCAGACTCCTGTTGGGAAATAGACTCAGGTTCCTCTTGGGACTTAGACTCAGACTCCTCTTGGGAAATAGACTCAGGCTCCTCTTGGGACTTAGACTCCTCTTGGGACTTAGACACAGGCTCCTCTTGGGTCTTTGAATCAGGCTCCACTTGGAACACAGACCCAGGCTCCTCTTGGGACTTTGACTCAGGCTCCTCTTGGGACTTTGACTCAGACTCCTCTTGGGACTTAAAACTCAGGCTCCTCTTGGGACTTAAAACTCAGACTCCTCTTGGGACTTAAATTCAGACTCCTCTTGGGACTTAGACTCAGGCTCCTCTTGGGACTTAGACCCAGGCTCCTCTTGGGACTTAGACTCAGGCTCCTCTTGGGACTTTGACTCAGACTCCTCTTGGGACTTAAAACTCAGGCTCCTCTTGGGACTTAGACTCAGACTCCTCTTGGGACTTAGACCCAAGCTCCTCTTGGGACTTAAACCCAGGCTCCCCTTGGGACTAAGACTTAGGCTCCTCTTGGGACTTAGACCCAGGCTCCTCTTGGGACTTAGACCCAGGCTCCTCTTGGGACTTAGACTCAGGCTCCTCTTGTGACACAGACTCAGGCTCCCCTTGGGACTTAGACTCAGGCTTCTCTTGTGACTTAAATTCAGACTCCTCTTGGGACTTAGACTCAGGCTCCTCTTGGGACTTAGACCCAGTCTCCTCTTGGGACTTAGACTCAGACTCCTCTTGGGACACAGACTCAGGCTCCTCTTCGGACTTAGACTCAGGCTCCTCTTGCGACACAGACTCAGGCTCCCCTTGGGACTTAGACTCAGGCTTCTCTTGGGACTTTGACTCAGGCTCCTCTTGGGACTTAGACTCAGGCTCCTCTTGGGACTTAGACTCAGGCTCCTGTTGGGACTTAGACTCAGACTCCTCTTGCGACACAGACTCAGACTCCTCTTGGGACTTAGTCCCAGGCTCCTCTTGGGACTTAGACTCAGGCTCCTCATGGGACTTAGACTCAGACTCCTCTTGGGACTTAGACTCAGGCTCCTCTTGGGACTAAGACTCAGGCTCCTCTTGCGACACAGACTCAGGCTCCTCTTGGGACTTAGACGCAGGCTCCTCTTGGGACTTAGACCCAGGCTCCTCTTGGGACTTAGACTCAGACTCCTCTTGGGACTTAGACTCAGGCTCCTCTTGGGACACATACTCAGACTCCTCTTGGGACACAGACTCAGATTCCTCTTGGGACTTAGACTCAGACTCCTCTTGGGACATAGACTCAGGCTCCTCTTGGGACGCAGACTCAGGCTCCTCTTGGGACTTAGACTCAGACCCCTCTTGCGACACAGACTCAGGCTCCTCTTGGGACATAGACTCAGGCTCCTCTTGGGACTTAGACTCGGGCCCCTCTTGGTATTTAGATTCAGGCTCCTCTTGGTACTTAGATTCAGGCTCCTCTTGGGAGTTTGACTCAGGCTCCACATGGAACACAGGCCCAGGCTCCCCTTGGGACTTAGGCTCAGACTCCTCTTGGGACTTAGACTCAGGCTCCTCTTGGGACTTAAACCCAGGCTCCCCTTGGGACTTAGACCAAGGCTCCTCTTGGGACTTAGACCCAGGCTCCTCTTGGGACTTAGACCCAGGCTCCTCTTGGGATTTAGACTCAGGCTCCTCTTGCGACACAGACTCAGGCTCCCCTTGGGACTTACACTCAGGCTTCTCTTGTGACTTAAATTCAGACTCCTCTTGGGACTTACACTCAGGCTCCTCTTGGGACTTAGACTCAGATTCCTCTTGGGACTTAGACTCAGGCTCCTCTTGGGACTTAGACTCAGGCTCCTCTTGCGACACAGACTCAGGCTCCTCTTGGGACTTAGACGCAGGCTCCTCTTGGGACTTAGACCCAGGCTCCTCTTGGGACTTAGACTCAGACTCCTCTTGGGACTGAGACTCAGGCTCCTCTTGGGACACAGTCTCAGACTCCTCTTGGGACACAGACTCAGATTCCTCTTGGCACTTAGACTCAGACTCCTCTTGGGACATAGACTCAGGCTCCTCTTGGGACGCAGACTCAGGCTCCTATTGGGACTTAGACTCAGACCCCTCTTGCGACACAGACTCAGGCTCCTCTTGGGACTTAGACTCAGGCTCCTCTTGGGACTTAGACTCGGGCTCCTCTTGGTATTTAGATTCAGGCTCCTCTTGGTACTTAGATTCAGGCTCCTCTTGGGACTTTGACTCAGGCTCCACATGGAACACAGGCCCAGGCTCCCCTTGGGACTTAGACTCAGACTCCTCTGGGGACTTAGACTCAGGCTCCTCTTGGGACTTTGACTCAGGCTCCTCTTGGGACTTAGACTTAGGCTCCTCTTGGGACTTAGACTCAGGCTCCTCTTGGGACTTTGGCTCAGGCTCCTCTTGGGACTTAGACTCATGCTCCTCTTGGGACTTTGACTCAGGCTCCCCTTTGTACTTAGACTCAGGCTCCTCTTGGGACTTTGACTCAGGCTCCTCTTGGCAAACAGACCCAGGCTCCTCTTGGGACTTTGACTCAGACTCCTCTTGGGACTTAGACTCAGGCTCCTCTTGGGACACAGACCCAGGCTCCACTTGGGACACAGACTCAGGCTCCCCTTGGGACTTAGACTCAGACTCCTCTTGGGACTTAGACTCAGGCTCCTCTTGGGACTTATACACAGGCTCCTCTTGGTACTTAGATTCCGGCTCCTCTTGGTACTTAGACACAGGCTCCTCTTGGTACTTAGACCCAGGCTCCTCTTGGGACTTAGACTCAGACTCGTCTTGGGACACAGACTCAGACTCCTCTTGGGACACAGACTCAGACTCCTCTTGGGACTTAGACTCAGGCTCCTCTTGGGACACAGACCCAGGCTCCACTTGGGACACAGACTCAGGCTCCTCTTGGGACTTAGACTCAGACTCCTCTTGGGACTTAGACTCAGGCTCCTCTTGGGACTTAGACACAGGCTCCTCTTGGTACTTAGATTCCGGCTCCTCTTGGTACTTAGACACAGGCTCCTCTTGGTACTTAGACCCAGGCTCCTCTTGGGACTTAGACTCAGACTCCTCTTGAGACACAGACTCAGACTCCTCTTGGGACACAGACTCAGACTCCTCTTGGGACTTAGGCCCAGGCTCCCTTTGGGAGTTAGAATCAGGCTCCTCTTGGGACTTAGACACAGGCTCCTATTCGCACGTAGACACAGACTCCTCTTGGGTAAAAGTCTAAGGCTCCTCTCGGGAATTAAACTCAGGCTCCTCTTGGGACTTAGACTCAGACTCCTCTTGGGACTTATACTCAGGCTCCTCTTGGGATTTAGACAGGCTCCAATTGGGTCATAGACACAGGCTCGTCTTGGGACTTTGACACAGGCTCCTCTTGGGACGTAGAATCAGACTCCTCTTGGGCCTTAGATTCAGGGTTCCCTTGGGACTTAAACACAGGCTCCTCTTGGAACTTAGACACAGGCTCCTCTTTGTACTTAGACACAGGCTCCTCTTGGGACTTAGACTCAGGCTCCTCTTGGGACATAGACTCAGGCTCCCTTTGGGACTTAAACACAGGCTCCTCTTGGTGCTTAGACACAGGCTCCTCTTGGGACTTAGACTCAGGCTCCATTTGGGACATAGACTCAGGCTCCCTTTGGGACAGACTCAGGCTCCTCTTGAGACTTAGACCCAGGCTCCCTTTGGGACTTAGACTCAGGCTCCTCTTGGGACATAGACCCAGGCTCCTCTTGGGACTTAGACTCAGGCTCCCCTTGGGTCATAGACCCAGGCTCCTCTTGGGACTTAGACTCAGGCTCCTCTTGGAACTTAAACTCAGACTCTTCTTGGGACTTTGACTCAGGCTCCTCTTGGGACCTTGACTCAGGCTCCACTTGGGACACAGTCCCCACCTCCTCTTGGGACATAGACTCAGACTCCTCTTGGGACTTAGACTCAGGCTCCTCTCGGTACACAGTCCCAGGCTCCTCTTGGGACTTGGACTCATGGTCCGCGAGGAAGTGTTGCAATCTTATTTGACTGTGTTGTGTTGGCAGTAAGCACAAGAGTGTAGTGCAGTATCTTTGACATAGTCTTTGAGATCAGTGAAGTTCAGTGTCAAAAACAATGTGGTGTGTGTCGTGTGAATTGTGAATCTTTCCACAACAAATAATAAAATATGCATTCTAGAGGAGTCTATGTGATTTATTAAGAAGTGAACCTAACATTTTATGGCGACCGTGACAGGACTCATTCATAGTAAAAGGCTCCCGTGAAGAAAGAAGATGGAAAGACTCGCTAAAGAAAGAACCGTAAAGCGGCGGTTATTTACGCGCTCACACGATCAACTAATGGCGTTGTTAGAAGATGATCAAACTGAAACGGAAAATGTGCAAGTGCAACTTGAAATCCTTCAAGAAAAGTATGATGATATCTCTAATTTAGATGGATTAATATTTCAACAGATGATAGACGACGAGTGTGAGGATGACGAAATAGAAACGGAATGTGAATCAGCTGATGATTACAAACACAAATTCCTTAGCTGTAGAACAAAAGCAACACGTTTTATGAATCCCGTTGTTTCCATTACCCCTCCACAAAGTGTAGTGAATGACAATGTTTGTGATAAAAAGAAATATAGACTTCCAAGAATAGAATTCAAGAAATTTTCTGGTGAAATAATTGATTGGTTATATTTTTGGAGCCAGTTCCGTAAAATTCACGAGGATGAGGACATTGGGAAGGAAGATAAATTCCAATATTTAATTCAGGCTATGACAGAAGGTTCCAGAGCATATGAATTAGTTACTAGTTTTCCACCCACTGCCGAGAATTATGACAAAGCTATAGAGAGTCTTCAAGCTCGATTTGGTAGAGAGGACTTGCTGGTGGAAGTTTATGTTCGTGAATTGCTCAAACTAGTATTGACGAATGCAGTCAATTCCAAAGAAAGGCCAACACTGAGTAGCTTGTATGATAAATTAGAGTCTCATTTCAGATCGCTGGAAAGTTTAGGCGTTACTACAGAAAAATGTACTGCAATGCTGTATCCCCTAATTGAATCATCTTTGCCAGAAGACCTATTAAGAGCATGGCAGAGGAATACTTCCTTCAGGTGTGATTCCATATCCAAAGATCGTTTGCAGCAGCAGCTCATGGCTTTTCTTCAAAATGAAGTAGTAAGTGAAGAAAGAATTTCATTGGCTATGAAAGGGTTTAGTATTAGCACATCCCAAGGATCTAAGATTAAGGGAGACAAGAAACCAAGGGATGTAATTGAACCAAATATACCTACTGCTTCTGCTTTGTTTGCTGATGTTTCTAAGAGACAGGAGTGTGTTTTTTGTCTTAAACCTCATTCGAGCCCAGAGTGCATTAAAGCTCAAAAAATGACTGTAGGGGAGAAAAGGAAAATCTTAACTGATAAACACTGTTGCTTCAATTGTTTAAAGAAGGGCCATGCAAGTAGAGCTTGTAAATCGATTGTCAGGTGCATTGTTTGTGGTGGTAAACATGTGGTATTAATGTGTTATAAGCTCCGTGACAAAGAAAATGAAAGTGTGTCCAAACAGAATTACGAGGGAGACAGGAATTTGGTTCTCCAGGATGTCAATAATGTGGATAAGGCTTTAGCTAATGTGTCTTGTTCTCCTGAGGTGTACTTGCAAACCCTGGCAGTTGTCGTTAAAGGAAAGGGTAAACAAAAAACTGTACGAGCTGTCATTGATACTGGGTCTACTAAATCCTACATTGCACGTGACCTAGCCGAAGAAATGGGGTATCAGTCAATCAGGAAGGAAACGTTAATACATTCCTTGTTTGGTGGAGTACGTTCTCGAGAAGCAAAATACGACTGTTACAGAATAAGTTTAAAGCGATTGGAGGGAAACTATTCCAAGGAGCTGGAAGTTTTAAGCCAATATATTATTTGTGAAGATGTCCCATATATTAAGAATGGTTCTTGGAGTGAGGAGATAAGGGATCTGAAAATATGTTTCACTGATGTACGAGAGCGAGGGCCTGTGCAGATTCTGATTGGGGCCGATAAGGCGGGTGAACTGCTCACTGGGAGGAAACATCAACTAAAATGTGGCCTAGTTTTGGTGGAGACTTCCCTAGGGTGGACACTAATGGGAAAAGTCATAGGTAACAAGGCCCAAAGGGATTCGGCATCATTATTAGTGTCATCATTGTTTTCCCACCATACAAGAACTTCTGATCTCTGGGACTTAGAAATTCTTGGAATTACTGACCCTGTTGTGAAAGAATCTATCGTCGAGAGGAATGAGCGTGTTAGAAATAACTTCCTTGAGACTGCACGACTAAATGAAGATAACAGATATGAAGTGTGTCTGCCTTGGAGTGAACAACATCCACCTCTCCCTGACAACAGAGAAATTGCTCAGCACAGATTAGAAATCACTACAAAGAAACTACAAGCTGAACAACATTATCAGGAGTATGATAATGTCTTACGAAGTTGGTTGGAGCAAGGAATAATCGAGAGGGTACCTGAAGAAGAACTGAAGAATAGTGGACACTATCTACCTCACCGACCTGTCTTCAAAGAAAACAGCACCACCAAGATCAGGCCTGTTTTTGATGCCTCGGCGAAGCAGAGAAACGCACCATCTCTGAACGAATGTATTGAAAAAGGCCCTAACTTCATAGAGTTGATCCCTAGTGCGCTACTGAAGTTCAGAGAAAATGAGATCGGTGTGACGGCTGATGTAGAAAAAGCATTTCTTCATATAAGTGTCAATCCTAGAGACCGTGATTTTCTGAGATTCTTTTGGTGGGAGGAGGAATGTACAGGGAAGGTAGAAGTGTTCCGTCACAATAGAGTTGTCTTTGGACTTGCATGTTCTCCGTTCCTATTGTCGGCAACCATCAAACTCCACTTGAACGAGTTGAAGAGACAAACAGTCGATAATAGTTCCTACTCAACTTCAACAATAGAAAGATTGGAAGAATGTTTTTATGTGGATAACTGTGCCATTAGTGTTAACAACAGAAATGACCTTCATTCATTCATTCATGCGAGAGGCAAGCATAATAATGGATAAGGCATCTTTCAATCTCCGAGGGTGGGAGTATTCTCAGGATGGTACAGCTGAAAATCTTACTCATGTGCTAGGGCTCATTTGGAATAAAGGAGAAGATACCATTGAACTGAATCTAACTCATGTTAACGATTTCAAATATGATGTAATCACTAAAAGAGCTATACTAGGAGCTGCACATAAGGTGTTTGACCCTATTGGCTTCGCATGTCCGGTATTTCTCTGTCCAAAATTAATCTTGCAAGAACTATGGGCCACTGACTTGGGTTGGGACACCAGAGTAGACGAAACAACAAAGAGAAGATTCATGAAGTGGTTGGCAGAACTACCTCAGCTGTCTGAGATTAAGATTCCTAGATGTTTGATCGGTAGTGTCCAGTCGGTTGAAGATATATCTCTTCACGTGTTCTGCGACGCCAGTCAAACTGCGTATGCTGCAGTTATATTCTTGCAAATACAGAGGGTTGACAATATAGAGCTACGATTTGTACAAGCCAAGACAAGAGTGGCACCCAAGAAGAGTATCACCATACCACGCCTGGAATTATTAGCAGCTACAATAGGGGTTCGACTAGTGACGTCAGTACTGCCAACATTAACTGCAAAAGAAATCGTTACTTATTATTGGAGTGACTCGTCGACTGTGTTGTCCTGGATCAAGTTAGACGAACCTTGGGGGACCTTCGTGTGGAACAGAGTGCAAGAAATTCGAAGACTGTCCAAAATAGAACAGTGGCGGCATGTTCCAGGAACCATGAATCCGGCTGACCTGGCATCAAGGGGATGTAGCACAAAACAGTTACTTCAACTGAGATGGTGGGAAGGGCCAAAATGGCTAAAACAATCCACTACACAATGGCCTAGCCCCGAAATTTCAACAAACGATGATGAAGTCTTCCAAGAAGGAAAAAAGAAAGTCAACACTATGACTGTGTTAGAAGACAAGTCCAATACCCAAGAATGGCACCTTGACTATTTCTCAAGTTTCCGTAGAACAGTTCGTATGATAGGATGGATCTTGAGGTTTCTGTATAATTGTCGACAGAAAAATAATAGAAGAACTACCGAACTATCCATTGAAGAAACCACAGAAGCAGAAAAAGTCGTGATGAAGTTCATACAAAAGGAGTGTTTTGTTGGTGAAAAGGATGAAAGATTCAACTCACTATGTGTTTTCATGGATGATGTGGGAGTGATGAGACTGAAAACGAAAATTATATCGCGCAAAGATGATTATGATTTCCGTTGTCCTGCTATCCTTCCTGCGAAGCATACAGCAGTTCACGCTCTCATTAGGGAGAAGCACAAAGACTTATGTCATGCCGGAACCCAGATTCTGCTCAGTGGGCTCAGACAGAAATATTGGATCCTTGGAGGAAGGAGAACGGTGAAGGGTGCAATTAAAACATGTGTTGTCTGCAGGAGGTACCATGGAAAACATCTTGAAGCAGAACGAACTCATCTCCCCATAGACAGAGTAAGAGAAGCTTCAATTTTTGAAATAACAGGGGTCGACTTTGCCGGGCCTCTGATTTTGAAAGGTGGAGAGAAAGCCTGGGTCTGTCTGTTCACGTGTGCGTTTTTTCGTGCAGTACACCTGGAGCTAGTAACATCTTTGGCTACTGCAACATTCCTCGAAGCTTTTCGGCGCTTCGTGTCCAGACGTGGAAGGCCAATGATTGTCTATAGTGACAATGGGACAAACTTTCAAGGCACCTGCAATATGTTGGAGACAATTCAGTGGGATAAAATTGCTGAATATAGTTCTGTACACCAAATAAAATGGAAATTCAATCCTCCCACTGCAGCATGGTGGGGAGGATGGTGGGAGAGGCTGATTGGTGTCCTCAAACAAATGCTCAGGAAAGTTCTGGGAAAGCCATATCTGTCGTACCAAGAAATGATGACTGTTCTGTGTGACATTGAAGCAGTCATGAATTCACGACCACTTACTTACCTGTCCAATGATGGAGAAGACTTGATGGCTATCACCCCTGCAATGTTCCTACAGGAAGTCAAGGAGATTGGAATGCCCGATATCGACATGATAGAGGACATAAAACTTGACAGAAGATTCAGGTACAGACAGAAAGTAAAGGAAAAATTAAGGGTAAGATTCAGGAATGAATATCTTGGACAGCTAATACAGAAGAACCACATTAGGAAAAGTCATCACATACCCTGCGTAGGTGAAGTAGTACTGGTAGCCAGTGACAACACGAAGAGACTAGACTGGCCGCTGGCAAGAGTGACGGAGGTCATCCCTGGCAAAGGTGGTGTCGTGAGAGTTGTTCGCTTGGTGACTACAAAAGGAGAGCTAATGAGGCCAGTACAGAGGGTGTATCCACTTGAAGTGACATCTGGAGAAGATCATGCTTTAAGACTGCAAGTTGAGCGGAATGAAAATGAGAAGAAGGAGAAAAATCCAAAAATGGTTAAACCATCTACTAATACTTCTGATCTCATCAAAACCAGTAGTGGGAGAGTGGTGGTTAAACCAAAGAGATATTTTGAGTGACTTATTTATTTCTGTGTTCATTTATTATGTGAAAATATATGTGTTATGTTATTTTATTGTTTTGTTGAGTTGTTTCCACAACTCAAGGTGGGAGAATGTTGTGTTGGCAGCAAGCACAAGAGTGTAGTGCAGTATCTTTGACATAGTCTTTGAGATCAGTGAAGTTCAGTGTCAAAAACAATATGGTGTGTGTCGTGTGAATTGTGAATCTTTCCACAACAAATAATAAAATATGCATTCTAGAGGAGTCTATGTGATTTATTAAGAAGTGAACCTAACAGACTGTGTCAGTAAGGCTCCCCTTGTGACTAAGGCTCAGGCTCCTCTTGGAAAATAGCCCCAGGCTCCTCCTGGGACTTAGACTCAGACTCCTCTTGGGACATAGACTCAGGCTCCCCTTGGGAAACAGACCCAGGCCCCTCTTGGACTTAGACTCAGACTCCTCTTGGGAAATAGACTCAGGCTCCTCTTGGTACTTAGACTCCTCTTGGGACTTAGACACAGGCTCCTCTTGGGACATTGACTCAGGCTCCACTTGGGACACAGGCCCAGGCTCCTCTTGGGACTTTGAATCAGGCTCCACTTGGGACACAGACCCAGGCTCCTCTTGGGACTTTGTCTCAGGCTCCACTTGCGACACAGACTCAGACTCCTCTTGGGATTTAGACCCAGGCTCCTCTTGGGACTTAGGCTCAGGCTCCTCTTGGGACACAGACCCAGACTCCTCTTGGGACACAGACTCATGCTCCTCTTGGGACACAGACCCAGGCTCCTCTTGGGACATAGACCCAGGCTCCTCTTGGGACTTAGGCTCAGGCTCCTCTTGGGACATAGACCAAGGCTCCTCTTGGGACTAAGACTCAGGCTCCCTTTGGGACTTAGACTCAGGCTCCTCTTGGGACATAGACCTTGGCTCCTCTTGGGACTTAGACTCAGGATCCACTTGGGACATAGACTCAGGCTCCCTTTGGGACTTAGGCTCAGGCTCCACTAGGGACATAAACCCAGGCTCCTCTTGGGATATACACCCAGGCTCCCTTTGGGACAAAGACTCAGGCTCCACTTGGGACATAGACTCAGGCTCCCTTTGGGACTTAGGTTCAGGCTCCACTTGGGACATAAACCCAGGCTCCTCTTGGGATATACACCCAGGCTCCCTTTGGGACAAAGGCTCAGGCTCCACTTGGGACATAGACTCAGGCTCCTTATGGGACTTAGGCTCAGGCTCCTCTTGGGACACAGATCCAGGCTCCTCTTGGGACATAGACCCAGGCTCCTCTTGGGACTTAGGCTCAGGCTCCTCTTGGGACATAGACCTTGGCTCCTCTTCGGACTTAGACTCAGGTTCCAATTGGGACATAGACTCAGGCTCCCTTTGGGACTTAGGCTCAGGCTCCACTTGGGGCATAAACCCAGGCTCCTCTTGGGATATACACCCAGGCTCCCTTTGGGACAAAGACTCAGGCTCCTCTTAGGACTTAGACTCAGGCTCCACTTGGGACATAGACCCAGGCTCCTCTTGGGTCTTAGACTCAGGCTCCACTTGGGTCATAGACCCAGGCTCCTCTTGGGTCTTAGACTCAGGCTCCTCTTGGAACTTAGACTCAGGCTCCTATTTGACTTAGACCCAGACTCCTTTTGGAACATAGACTCAGACTCCTCTTGGGACTTAGACTCAGGCTCCTCTTGGGACCTTGACTCAGGCTTCACATGGGACACAGAACCAGGCTCCTCTTGGGACATAGACTCAGACTCCCCTTGGGACTTATACTCAGGCTCCTCTTGGGACACAGACCCAGGCTCCTCTTGGGACTTAGACTCATGGTCCGTGAGGAAGTGTTGCAATCTTATTTGACTGTGTCAGTCAGGCTCCCCTTGTGACTTAGGCTCAGGCTCCTCTTGGGAAATAGACCCAGGCTCAACTTGGGACATAGACTCAGACTCCTCTTGGGACTTAGACCCAGGCACCTCATTCGACTTAGACTCAGACTCATCTTGGGAATTAGACTCAGGCTCCTCTTGGGACTTAGGCTCAGGCTCCTCTTGGGACACAGACCCAGGCTCCTCTTGGGACATAGACCCAGACTCCTCTTGGTACTTAGACTCAGGCTCCACTTGGACCTTAGACTCAGGCTCCTTTTGGGACTTTGACTCAGGCTCCACTTGGGACAAAGACCCAGGCTCCTGTTGGGACTTAGACTCAGACACCTCTTGGGACTTAGACTCAGGCTCCTCTTGGGACACAGACCCAGGCTCCTGATGGGACTTTGACCCAGGCTCCTCTTGGGACATAGACCCAGGCTCCTCATGGGACTTATACTCAGACTCCTCTTGGGACTTAGACTCAGGCTCCCCTTTGGATTTTGACTAAGGCTCCACTTGGGACACAGACCCAGGCTCCTCTTGGGACATAGACCCAGGATCCTCTTGGGACTTAGACTCAGACTCTTCTTGGGACTTAGACTCAGAATCCTCTTGGGACATAGACTTAGGCTCCTCTTGGTACTTAGATTCAGGCTCCTCTTGGGACTTAAATACTGGCTCCTCTTGGTAATTAGACACAGGCTCCTCTTGGGACTTAGATTCAGGCTCCTCTTCGGACGTGGATTCAGACTCCTCTTGGGCCTTAGATTCAGGCTCCTCTTGGACTTAAACAGAGGCTCCTCTTGGTACATAGACACAGGCTTCTCTTGGGACTTAGACTCAGAATCCACTTGGGACATAGACTCAGGCTCCCTTTGGGACTTAGGCTCAGGCTCCTCTTGGGACATAGACCCAGGCTCCTCTTGGGTCATACACCCAGGCCCCCTTTGGGACTTAGACTCAGGCACCTCTTGGGACTTAGACACAGGCTCCTATTCGCACGTAGACACAGACTCCTCTTGGGTAAAAGTCTAAGGCTCCTCTCGGGACTTAAACTCAGGCTCCTCTTGGGACTTAGACTCAGACTCCTCCTGGGACTTATACTCAGGCTCCTCTTGGGATTTAGACAGGCTCCAATTTGGACATAGACACAGGCTCGTCTTGGGACTTTGACTCAGGCTCCTCTTGGGACGTAAAATCAGACTCCTCTTGGGCCTTAGATTCAGGCTCCCCTTGGGACTTAAACACAGGCTCCTCTTGGTACTTAGACACAGGCTCCTCTTGGGACTTAGACTCAGGCTCCACTTGGGACATAGACTCAGGCTCCATTTGGGACTTAAACACAGGCTCCTCTTGGTACTTAAACACAGGCTCCTCTTGGGACTTAGACTCAGGCTCCATTTGGGACATAGACTCAGGCTCCCTTTGGGACTTAGACTCAGGTTTCACTTGGGACATAGACTCAGGCTTCCTTTGGGACAGACTCAGGCTCCTCTTGAGACTTAGACCCAGGCTCCCTTTGGGACTTAGACTCGGGCTCCTCTTGGGACATAGACCCAAGCTCCTCTTGGGACTTAGACTCAGGCTCCCCTTGGGACATAGACCCAGGCTCCTCTTGGGACTTAGAATCAGGCTCCTCTTGGAACATAGACTCAGGCTCCCTTTGGGACTGACTCAGGCTCCTCTTGAGACTTAGACCCAGGCTCCCTTTGGGACTTAGACTCAGGCTCCCCTTGGGACATAGACCCAGGCTCCTCTTGGGACTTAGACCCAAGCTCCTCTTGGGACTTAGACTCAGGCTCCCCTTGGGACACAGACCCAGGCTCCTCTTGGGACTTAGACTCATGGACCGTGAGGAAGTGTTGCAATCTTATTTGACTGTGTCAGTCAGGCTCCCCTTGTGACTAAGGCTCAGGATCCTCTTGGAAAATAGCCCCAGGCTCCTCCTGGGACTTAGACTCAGACTCCTCTTGGGACATAGACTCAGGCTCCCCTTGGGAAACAGACCCAGGCCCCTCTTGGGACTTAGACTCAGACTCCTCTTGGGAAATAGGCTCAGGCACCTCTTGGTACTTAGACTCCTCTTTGGACTTAGACACAGGCTCCTCTTGGGACATTGAATCAGGCTCCACTTGGGACACAGCTCTTGGGACACAGACCCAGGCTCCTCTTGGGACACAGACTCAGGCTCCTCTTGGGACACAGACCCAGGCTCCTCTTGGGACATAGACCCAGGCTCCTCTTGGGACTTAGGCTCAGGCTCCTCTTGGGACATAGACCAAGGCTCCGCTTGGGACTCAGACTCAGGCTCCCTTTGGGACTTAGACTCATGCTCCTCTTGGGTCATAGACCCAAGCTCCTCTGAGGACTTAGACTCAGGCTCCACTTGGGACATAGACCCAGGCTCCTCTTGGGACTTAGACTCAGGCTCCTCTTGGAACTTAGACTCAGGCTCCTATTTGACTTAGACCCAGACTCCTTTTGGAACATAGACTCAGACTCCTCTTGGGACTTAGACTCAGGCTCCTCTTGGGACCTTGACTCAGGCTTCACTTGGGACACAGACCCAGGCTCCTCATGGGACATAGACTCAGACTCCCCTTGGGACGTAGACCCAGGCTCCTCTTGGGACACAGACCCAGGCTCCTCTTGGGACTTAGACTCATGGTCCGTGAGGAAGTGTTGCAAGGTTATTTGACTGTGTCATTCAGGCTCCCCTTGTGACTTAGGTTCAGGCTCCTCTTGGGAAATAGACCCAGGCTCCTCTTGGGACATAGACTCAGACTCCTCTTGGGACTTAGACCCAGGCACCTCATGGGATTTAGACTCAGACTCCTCTTGGGAATTAGACTCTGGCTCCTCTTGGGACTTAGGCTCATGCTCCTCTTGGGACACAGACCCAGGCTCCTATTGGGACATAGACCCAGACGCGTCTTGGGACTTAGACTCAGGCTCCTCTTGGGACTTAGACCCAGGCTCCTCTTGGGACTTTGACTCAGGCTGCACTTGGGACAAAGACCCAGGCTCCTGTTGGGACATAGACTCAGACACCTCTTGGGACTTAGACATAGGCTCCTCTAGGGACATAGACCCAGGCTCCTGATGGGACTTTGACCCAGGCTGTTCTTGGGACTTAGACCCTGGCTCCGCATGGGACTTAGACTCAGACTCCTCTTGGGACTAAGACTCAGGCTCCCCTTTGGATTTTGACTAAGCCTCCACTCGGGACACAGACTCAGGCTCCTCTTGGGACATAGACCCAGGCTACTCTTGGGATTTAGACTCAGGCTCCTCTTGGGAAACAGACCCAGACTCCTCTTGGGACTTGGACTCAGGCTCCCCTTGGGACTTAGACTCAGACTCCTCTTGGGACTTAGACTCAAGCTCCTCTTGGGACTTAGACTCAGGCTTCTCTTGGGAAACAGACCCAGGCTCCTCTTGGGACAGAGACTCAGACTCCTCTTGGGAAATAGACTCAGGCTCCTCTTGGGACTTAGACTCAGACTCCTCTTGGGAAATAGACTCAGGCTCCTCTTGGGACTTAGACTCCTCTTGGGACTTAGACACAGGCTCCTCTTGGGTCTTTGACTCAGGCTCCACTTGGAACACAGGCCCAGGCTCCTCTTGGGAATTTGACTCAGGCTCCACTTGGGACACAGACCCAGGCTCCTCTTGGGACTTAGACTCAGGCTCCCCTTGGGACTTTGACTGAGGCTCCACTTGGGACACCGACTCAGGTTCCTCTTGGGACTTAGAATCAGACTCCTCTTGGGACTTAGACCCAGGCTCCTCTTGGGACATAGACTCAGACTCCTCTTGGGACACAGGCCCAGGCTCCTCTTGCGACACAGACTCAGGCTTCTCTTGGGACTTAGACTCAGGCTCCTCTTGGGACGTGGAATCAGACTCCTCTTGGGCCTTAGATTCAGCCTCCTCTTGGGACTAAAACAGAGGCTCCTCTTGGTACTTAGACACAGGCTTCTCTTGGGACTTATACTCAGGCTCCACTTGGGACATAGACTCAGGCTCCCTTTGGGATTTAGGCTCTGGCTCCTCTTGGGACATAGACCCAGGCTCCTTTTGGGACATACACCCAGGCTCCCTTTGGGACTTAGACTCAGGCTCCTCTTGGGACTTGAACTAAGACTCCTCTTGGGAAGTGGAATCAGACTCCTCTTGGGCCTTAGATTCAGGCTCCTCTTGGGACTTAAACACAGGCTCCTCTTGGTACTTAGACACAGGCTCCTCTTGGAACTTAGACTCAGGCTCCTCCTGGGAAACAGACCCAGACTCCTCTTGGGACTTGGACTCAGGCTCCCCTTGGGACTTAGACTCAGACTCCTCTTGGGACTTAGATTCAAGCTCCTGTTGGGACTTAGACTCAGGCTCCTCTTGGGAAACAAACCCAAGCTCCTCTTGGGACATAGACACAGACTCTTCTTGCGAAATAGACTCAGGCTCCTCTTGGGACTTAGACTCAGACTCCTCTTGGGAAATAGACTCTGGCTCCTCTTGGGACTTAGACTCCTCTTGGGACTTAGCACAGGCTCCTCTTGGGTCTTTGACTCAGGTTCCACTTGGAACACAGACTCAGACTCCTCTTGGGACTTAGACCCAGGCTCCTCTTTGGACTTAGACACAGGCTTCTCTTCGGACTTTGACTCAGGCTCCACTTGGGACACAGACTCAGGCTCCTCTTGGGACTTAGACTCTGACTCCTCTCGGGACTTAGACCCAGACTCCTCTTGGGACATAGAATCAGACTCCTCTTGGGACTTAGATTCAGGCTCCCCTTTGGACTTTGACTAAGGCTCCACTTGGGACTAAAACTCAGGCTCCTCTTGGGACATAGACCCAGGCTCCTCTTGGGAATTAGACTCAGGCTCCCCTTGGGACTTAGACTCAGAATCCTCTTGGGACTTAGACTCAAGCTCCTCTTGGGATTTAGACAGGCTCCAATTTGGACATAGACACAGGCTCGTCTTGGGACTTTGACTCAGGCTCCTCTTGGGACGTAAAATCAGACTCCTCTTGGGCCTTAGATTCAGGCTCCCCTTGGGACTTAAACACAGGCTCCTCTTGGTACTTAGACACAGGCTCCTCTTGGGACATAGACCCAGGCTCCTCTTGGGACTTAGGCTCAGGCTCCTCTTGGGACATAGACCAAGGCTCCTCTTGGGACTAAGACTCAGGCTCCCTTTGGGACTTAGACTCAGGCTCCTCTTGGGACATAGACCTTGGCTCCTCTTGGGACTTTGACTCAGGCTCCACTTGGGACATTGACTCAGGCACCCTTTGTGACTTAGGCTCAGGCTCCACTTGGAACATAAACCCAGGCTCCTCTTGGGATATACACCCAGGCTCTCTTTGGGACAAAGACTCAGGCTCCACTTGGAACATAAACCCAGGCTCCTCTTGGGATATACACCCAGGCTCCCTTTGGGACAAAGACTCAGGCTCCACTTGGGACATAGACTCAGGCTCCCTATGGGACTTAGGCTCAGGCTCCTCTTGGGACACAGACCCAGGCTCCTCTTGGGACATAGACCCAGGCTCCTCTTGGGACTTAGGCTCAGGCTCCTCTTGGGACATAGACCTTGGCTCCTCTTCGGACTTAGACACAGGCTCCACTTGGGACATAGACTCAGGCTCCCTTTGGGAGTTAGGCTCAGGCTCCACTTGGGACATAAACCAAGGCTCCTCTTGTGATATGCACCCAGGCTCCCTTTGGGACAGAGACTCAGGCTCCTCTTAGGACTTAGATTCAGGCTCCACTTGGGACATAGACCCAGGCTCCTCTTGGGACTTAGACTCAGGCTCCTCTTGGAACTTAGACTCAGGCTCCTATTTGACTTAGACCCAGACTCCTTTTGGAACATAGACTCAGACTCCTCTTGGGACTTAGACTCAGGCTCCTCTTGGGACCTTGACTCAGGCTTCACTTGGGACACAGAACCAGGCTCCTCTTGGGACATAGACTCAGACTCCTCTTGGGACTTAAACTCAGGCTCCTCTTGGGACACAGACCCAGGCTCCTCTTGGGACTTAGACTCATGGTCCGTGAGGAAGTGTTGCAATCTTATTTGACTGTGACAGTCAGGCTCCCCTTGTGACTTAGGCTCAGGCTCCTCTTGGGAAATAGACCCAGGCTCAACTTGGGACATAGACTCAGACTCCTCTTGGGACTTAGACTCAGGCTCCTCTTGGGACTTAGACCCAGGCTCCTCTTGGGACTTAGACCCAGGCTCCTCTTGGGACTTAGACTCAGACTCCACTTGGACCTAAGACTCAGGCTCCTTTTGGGACTTTGACTCAGGCTCCACTTGGGGCAAAGACCCAGGCTCCTGTTGGGACTTAGACTCAGGCTCCTCTTGGGACTTAGGCTCAGGCTCCTCTTGGGACACAGACCCAGGCTCCTCTTGGGACATAGACCCAGGCTCCTCATGGGACTTATATTCAGACTCCTCTTGGGACTTAGACTCAGGGTCCCCTTTGGATTTTGACTAAGGCTCCACTTGGGACACAGACCCAGGCTCCTCTTGGGACATAGACCCAGGCTCCTCTTGGGACGTAGACTCAGACTCCTCTTGGGACTTAGACTCAGGCTCCTCTTGGGACATAGACTCAGTCTCCTCTTGGTACTTAGATTCAGGCTCCTCTTGGGACCTAAACACAGGCTCTTCTTGGAAATAAGACACAGGCTCCTCTTGGGACGTAGATTCAGGCTCCTCTTGGGACGTGGATTCAGACTCCTCTTGGGCCTTAGATTCAGGCTCCTCTTGGACTTAAACAGAGGCTCCTCTTGGTACATAGACACAAGCTTCTCTTGGGACTTAGACTCAGGCTCCACTTGGGACTTAGACTCAGGCTCCTATTTGACTTAGACCCAGACTCCTTTTGGAACATAGACTCAGACTCCTCTTGGGACTTAGACTCAGGCTCCTCTTGGGACCTTGACTCAGGCTTCACTTGGGACACAGACCCAGGCTCCTCATGGGACATAGACTCAGACTCCCCTTGGGACTTAGACTCAGGCTCCTCTTGGGACACAGACCCAGGCTCCTCTTGGGACTTAGACTCATGGTCCGTGAGGAAGTGTTGCAATGTTATTTGACTGTGTCATTCAGGCTCCCCTTGTGACTTAGGTTCAGGCTCCTCTTGGGAAATAGACCCAGGCTCCTCTTGGGACATAGACTCAGACTCCTCTTGGGACTTAGACCCAGGCACCTCATGGGATTTAGACTCAGACTCCTCTTGGGAATTAAACTCTGGCTCCTCTTGGGACTTAGGCTCATGCTCCTCTTGGGACACAGACCCAGGCTCCTATTGGGACATAGACCCAGACGCCTCTTGGGACTTAGACTCAGGCTCCTCTTGGGACTTAGACCCAGGCTCCTCTTGGGACTTTGACTCAGGCTGCACTTGGGACAAAGACCCAGGCTCCTGTTGGGACATAGACTCAGACACCTCTTGGGACTTAGACATAGGCTCCTCTAGGGACATAGACCCAGGCTCCTGATGGGACTTTGACCCAGGCTGTTCTTGGGACTTAGACCCTGGCTCCTCATGGGACTTAGACTCAGACTCCTCTTGGGACTTAGACTCAGGCTCCCCTTTGGATTTTGACTAAGCCTCCACTCGGGACACAGACTCAGGCTCCTCTTGGGACATAGACCCAGGCTACTCTTGGGATTTAGACTCAGGCTCCTCTTGGGAAACAGACCCAGACTCCTCTTGGGACTTGGACTCAGGCTCCCCTTGGGACTTAGACTCAGACTCCTCTTGGGACTTAGACTCAAGCTCCTCTTGGGACTTAGACTCAGGCTTCTCTTGGGAAACAGACCCAGGCTCCTCTTGGGACAGAGACTCAGACTCCTCTTGGGAAATAGACTCAGGCTCCTCTTGGGACTTAGACTCAGACTCCTCTTGGGAAATAGACTCAGGCTCCTCTTGGGACTTAGACTCCTCTTGGGACTTAGACACAGGCTCCTCTTGGGTCTTTGACTCAGGCTCCACTTGGAACACAGGCCCAGGCTCCTCTTGGGAATTTGACTCAGGCTCCACTTGGGACACAGACCCAGGCTCCTCTTGGGACTTAGACTCAGGCTCCCCTTGGGACTTTGACTGAGGCTCCACTTGGGACACCGACTCAGGTTCCTCTTGGGACTTAGAATCAGACTCCTCTTGGGACTTAGACCCAGGCTCCTCTTGGGACATAGACTCAGACTCCTCTTGGGACACAGGCCCAGGCTCCTCTTGCGACACAGACTCAGGCTTCTCTTGGGACTTAGACTCAGGCTCCTCTTGGGACGTGGAATCAGACTCCTCTTGGGCCTTAGATTCAGCCTCCTCTTGGGACTAAAACAGAGGCTCCTCTTGGTACTTAGACACAGGCTTCTCTTGGGACTTATACTCAGGCTCCACTTGGGACATAGACTCAGGCTCCCTTTGGGACTTAGGCTCTGGCTCCTCTTGGGACATAGACCCAGGCTCCTTTTGGGACATACACCCAGGCTCCCTTTTGGACTTAGACTCAGGCTCCTCTTGGGACTTGAACTAAGACTCCTCTTGGGAAGTGGAATCAGACTCCTCTTGGGCCTTAGATTCAGGCTCCTCTTGGGACTTAAACACAGGCTCCTCTTGGTACTTAGACACAGGCTCCTCTTGGAACTTAGACTCAGGCTCCTCCTGGGAAACAGACCCAGACTCCTCTTGGGACTTGGACTCAGGCTCCCCTTGGGACTTAGACTCAGACTCCTCTTGGGACTTAGATTCAAGCTCCTGTTGGGACTTAGACTCAGGCTCCTCTTGGGAAACAGACCCAAGCTCCTCTTGGGACATAGACACAGACTCCTCTTGCGAAATAGACTCAGGCTCCTCTTGGGACTTAGACTCAGACTCCTCTTGGGAAATAGACTCAGGCTCCTCTTGGGACTTAGACTCCTCTTGGGACTTAGCACAGGCTCCTCTTGGGTCTTTGACTCAGGTTCCACTTGGAACACAGACTCAGACTCCTCTTGGGACTTAGACCCAGGCTCCTCTTTGGACTTAGACACAGGCTTCTCTTGGGACTTTGACTCAGGCTCCACTTGGGACACAGACTCAGGCTCCTCTTGGGACTTAGACTCTGACTCCTCTCGGGACTTAGACCCAGACTCCTCTTGGGACATAGACTCAGACTCCTCTTGGGACTTAGATTCAGGCTCCCCTTTGGACTTTGACTAAGGCTCCACTTGGGACTAAAACTCAGGCTCCTCTTGGGACATAGACCCAGGCTCCTCTTGGGAATTAGACTCAGGCTCCCCTTGGGACTTAGACTCAGAATCCTCTTGGGACTTAGACTCAAGCTCCTCTTGGGATTTAGACAGGCTCCAATTTGGACATAGACACAGGCTCGTCTTGGGACTTTGACTCAGGCTCCTCTTGGGACGTAAAATCAGACTCCTCTTGGGCCTTAGATTCAGGCTCCCCTTGGGACTTAAACACAGGCTCCTCTTGGTACTTAGACACAGGCTCCTCTTGGGACATAGACCCAGGCTCCTCTTGGGACTTAGGCTCAGGCTCCTCTTGGGACATAGACCAAGGCTCCTCTTGGGACTAAGACTCAGGCTCCCTTTGGGACTTAGATTCAGGCTCCTCTTGGGACATAGACCTTGGCTCCTCTTGGGACTTAGACTCAGGCTCCACTTGGGACATTGACTCAGGCACCCTTTGTGACTTAGGCTCAGGCTCCACTTGGAACATAAACCCAGGCTCCTCTTGGGATATACACCCAGGCTCTCTTTGGGACAAAGACTCAGGCTCCACTTGGAACATAAACCCAGGCTCCTCTTGGGATATACACCCAGGCTCCCTTTGGGACAAAGACTCAGGCTCCACTTGGGACATAGACTCAGGCTCCCTATGGGACTTAGGCTCAGGCTCCTCTTGGGACACAGACCCAGGCTCCTCTTGGGACATAGACCCAGGCTCCTCTTGGGACTTAGGCTCAGGCTCCTCTTGGGACATAGACCTTGGCTCCTCTTCGGACTTAGACACAGGCTCCACTTGGGACATAGACTCAGGCTCCCTTTGGGACTTAGGCTCAGGCTCCACTTGGGACATAAACCAAGGCTCCTCTTGTGATATGCACCCAGGCTCCCTTTGGGACAGAGACTCAGGCTCCTCTTAGGACTTAGATTCAGGCTCCACTTGGGACATAGACCCAGGCTCCTCTTGGGACTTAGACTCAGGCTCCTCTTGGAACTTAGACTCAGGCTCCTATTTGACTTAGACCCAGACTCCTTTTGGAACATAGACTCAGACTCCTCTTGGGACTTAGACTCAGGCTCCTCTTGGGACCTTGACTCAGGCTTCACTTGGGACACAGAACCAGGCTCCTCTTGGGACATAGACTCAGACTCCCCTTGGGACTTAAACTCAGGCTCCTCTTGGGACACAGACCCAGGCTCCTCTTGGGACTTAGACTCATGGTCCGTGAGGAAGTGTTGCAATCTTATTTGACTGTGACAGTCAGGCTCCCCTTGTGACTTAGGCTCAGGCTCCTCTTGGGAAATAGACCCAGGCTCAACTTGGGACATAGACTCAGACTCCTCTTGGGACTTAGACTCAGGCTCCTCTTGGGACTTAGACCCAGGCTCCTCTTGGGACTTAGACCCAGGCTCCTCTTGGGACTTAGACTCAGACTCCACTTGGACCTAAGACTCAGGCTCCTTTTGGGACTTTGACTCAGGCTCCACTTGGGGCAAAGACCCAGGCTCCTGTTGGGACTTAGACTCAGGCTCCTCTTGGGACTTAGGCTCAGGCTCCTCTTGGGACACAGACCCAGGCTCCTCTTGGGACATAGACCCAGGCTCCTCATGGGACTTATATTCAGACTCCTCTTGGGACTTAGACTCAGGCTCCCCTTTGGATTTTGACTAAGGCTCCACTTGGGACACAGACCCAGGCTCCTCTTGGGACATAGACCCAGGCTCCTCTTGGGACTTAGACTCAGACTCCTCTTGGGACTTAGACTCAGGCTCCTCTTGGGACATAGACTCAGTCTCCTCTTGGTACTTAGATTCAGGCTCCTCTTGGGACTTAAACACAGGCTCCTCTTGGAAATAAGACACAGGCTCCTCTTGGGACGTAGATTCAGGCTCCTCTTGGGACGTGGATTCAGGCTCCTCTTGGGCCTTAGATTCAGGCTCCTCTTGGACTTAAACAGAGGCTCCTCTTGGTACATAGACACAAGCTTCTCTTGGGACTTAGACTCAGGCTCCACTTGGGACATAGACTCAGGCTCCCTTTGGGACTTAGGCTCAGGCTCCTCTTGGGACATAGACCCAGGCTCCTCTTGGGACATACACCCAGGCTCCCTTTGGGACTTAGACTCAGGCTCCTCTTGGGACTTAGACACAGGCTCCTATTCGCACGTAGACACAGACTCCTCTTGGGTAAAAGTCTAAGGCTCCTCTCGGGACTTAAACTCAGGCTCGTCTTGGGACTTTGACTCAGGCTCCTCTTGGGACGTAAAATCAGACTCCTCTTGGGCCTTAGATTCAGGCTCCCCTTGGGACTTAAACACAGGTTCCTCTTGGTACTTAGACACAGGCTCCTCTTGGGACTTAGACTCAGGCTCCACTTGGGACATAGACTCAGGCTCCATTTGGGACTTAAACACAGGCTCCTCTTGGGACTTAGACTCAGGCTCCATTTGGGACATAGACTCAGGCTCGCTTTGGGACTTAGACTCAGGTTTCATTTGGGACATAGACTCAGGCTCCCTTTGGGACAGACTCAGGCTCCTCTTGAGACTTAGACCAAGGCTCCCTTTGGGACTTAGACTCGGGCTCCTCTTGGGACATAGACCACAGCTCCTCTTGGGACTTAGACTCAGGCTCCCCTTGGGACATAGACCCAGGCTCCTCTTGGGACTTAGACTCAGGCTCCTCTTGGAACATAGACTCAGGCTCCCTTTGGGACAGACTCAGGCTCCTCTTGAGACTTAGACCCAGGCTCCATTTGGGACTTTGACTCAGGCTCCCCTTGGGACATAGACCCAGGCTCCTCTTGGGACTTAGACCCAAGCTCCTCTTGGGACTTAGACTCAGGCTCCCCTTGGGACACAGACCCAGGCTCCTCTTGGGACTTAGACTCATGGACCGTGAGGAAGTGTTGCAATCTTATTTGACTGTGTCAGTCAGGCTCCCCTTGTGACTAAGGCTCAGGCTCCTCTTGGAAAATAGACCCAGGCTCCTCCTGGGACTTAGACTCAGACTCCTCTTGGGACATAGACTCAGGCTCCCCTTGGGAAACAGACCCAGGCCCCTCTTGGGACTTAGACTCAGACTCCTCTTGGGAAATAGGCTCAGGCTCCTCTTGGTACTTAGACTCCTCTTGGGACTTAGACACAGGCTCCCCTTGGGACATTGAATCAGGCTCCACTTGGGACACAGACCCAGGCTCCTCTTGGGACTTTGACTCAGGCTCCACTTGCGACACAGACTCAGTCTCCTCTTGGGACTTAGACCCAGGCTCTTCTTGGGACTTAGGCTCAGGCTCCTCTTGGGACACAGACCCAGGCTCCTCTTGGGACACAGACTCAGGCTCCTCTTGGGACACAGACCCAGGCTCCTCTTGGGACATAGACCCAGGCTCCTCTTGGGACTTAGGCTCAGGCTCCTCTTGGGACATAGACCAAGGCTCCGCTTGGGACTCAGACTCAGGCTCCCTTTGGGACTTAGACTCAGGCTCCTCTTGGGACATAGACCTAGGCTCCTCTTGAGACTTAGACTCAGGCTCCACTTGGGACATAGACTCAGGCTCCCTTTGGGACTTAGGCTCAGGCTCCACTTGGGACATAAACCCAGGCTCCTCTTGGGATATACACCCAGGCTCCCTTTGGGACTTAGACTCAGGCTGCTCTTGAGACTTAGACCCAGGCTCCCTTTGGGACTTAGACTCATGCTCCTCTTGGGTCATATACCCAAGCTCCTCTTAGGACTTAGACTCAGGCTGCACTTGGGACATAGACCCAGGCTCCTCTAGGGACATAGACTCAGGCTCCTCTTGGAACTTAGACTCAGGCTCCTATTTGACTTAGACCCAGACTCCTTTTGGAACATAGACTCAGACTCCTCTTGGGACTTAGACTCAGGCTCCTCTTGGGACCTTGACTCAGGCTTCACTTGGGACACAGACCCAGGCTCCTCTTGGATCATAGACTCAGACTCCCCTTGGGACTTAGACTCAGGCTCCTCTTGGGACACACACCCAGGCTCCTCTTGGGACTTAGACTCATGGTCCGTGAGGAAGTCTTGC
The DNA here is from genome assembly GCA_946902985.2 of Meconema thalassinum. NCBI lineage: Eukaryota > Metazoa > Arthropoda > Insecta > Orthoptera > Tettigoniidae > Meconema > Meconema thalassinum. Next base: position 18,761,811 of record OX336392.1, read on the forward strand.
AATCTTATTTGACTGTGTCATTCAGGCTCCCCTTGTGACTTAGGCTCAGGCTCCTCTTGGGAAATAGACCCAGGCTCCTCTTGGGACATAGACTCAGTCTCCTCTTGGGCCTTATACCCAGGCACCTCATGGGATTTAGACTCAGACTCCTCTTGGGAATTAGACTCAGGCTCCTCTTGGGACTTAGGCTCAGGCTCCTCTTGGGAAACAGACTCAGTCTCCTCTTGGGACTTAGACATAGGCTCCTCTAGGGACATAGACCCAGGCTCCTGATGGGACTTTGACCCAGGCTGTTCTTGGGACTTAGACCCTGGCTCCTCATGGGACTTAGACTCAGACTCCTCTTGGGACTTAGACTCAGGCTCCCCTTTGGATTTTGACTAAGCCTCCACTCGGGACACAGACTCAGGCTCCTCTTGGGACATAGACCCAGGCTACTCTTGGGATTTAGACTCAGGCTCCTCTTGGGAAACAGACCCAGACTCCTCTTGGGACTTGGACTCAGGCTCCCCTTGGGACTTAGACTCAGACTCCTCTTGGGACTTAGACTCAAGCTCCTCTTGGGACTTAGACTCAGGCTTCTCTTGGGAAACAGACCCAGGCTCCTCTTGGGACAGAGACTCAGACTCCTCTTGGGAAATAGACTCAGGCTCCTCTTGGGACTTAGACTCAGACTCCTCTTGGGAAATAGACTCAGGCTCCTCTTGGGACTTAGACTCCTCTTGGGACTTAGACACAGGCTCCTCTTGGGTCTTTGACTCAGGCTCCACTTGGAACACAGGCCCAGGCTCCTCTTGGGAATTTGACTCAGGCTCCACTTGGGACACAGACCCAGGCTCCTCTTGGGACTTAGACTCAGGCTCCCCTTGGGACTTTGACTGAGGCTCCACTTGGGACACCGACTCAGGTTCCTCTTGGGACTTAGAATCAGACTCCTCTTGGGACTTAGACCCAGGCTCCTCTTGGGACATAGACTCAGACTCCTCTTGGGACACAGGCCCAGGCTCCTCTTGCGACACAGACTCAGGCTTCTCTTGGGACTTAGACTCAGGCTCCTCTTGGGACGTGGAATCAGACTCCTCTTGGGCCTTAGATTCAGCCTCCTCTTGGGACTAAAACAGAGGCTCCTCTTGGTACTTAGACACAGGCTTCTCTTGGGACTTATACTCAGGCTCCACTTGGGACATAGACTCAGGCTCCCTTTGGGACTTAGGCTCTGGCTCCTCTTGGGACATAGACCCAGGCTCCTTTTGGGACATACACCCAGGCTCCCTTTTGGACTTAGACTCAGGCTCCTCTTGGGACTTGAACTAAGACTCCTCTTGGGAAGTGGAATCAGACTCCTCTTGGGCCTTAGATTCAGGCTCCTCTTGGGACTTAAACACAGGCTCCTCTTGGTACTTAGACACAGGCTCCTCTTGGAACTTAGACTCAGGCTCCTCCTGGGAAACAGACCCAGACTCCTCTTGGGACTTGGACTCAGGCTCCCCTTGGGACTTAGACTCAGACTCCTCTTGGGACTTAGATTCAAGCTCCTGTTGGGACTTAGACTCAGGCTCCTCTTGGGAAACAGACCCAAGCTCCTCTTGGGACATAGACACAGACTCCTCTTGCGAAATAGACTCAGGCTCCTCTTGGGACTTAGACTCAGACTCCTCTTGGGAAATAGACTCAGGCTCCTCTTGGGACTTAGACTCCTCTTGGGACTTAGCACAGGCTCCTCTTGGGTCTTTGACTCAGGTTCCACTTGGAACACAGACTCAGACTCCTCTTGGGACTTAGACCCAGGCTCCTCTTTGGACTTAGACACAGGCTTCTCTTGGGACTTTGACTCAGGCTCCACTTGGGACACAGACTCAGGCTCCTCTTGGGACTTAGACTCTGACTCCTCTCGGGACTTAGACCCAGACTCCTCTTGGGACATAGACTCAGACTCCTCTTGGGACTTAGATTCAGGCTCCCCTTTGGACTTTGACTAAGGCTCCACTTGGGACTAAAACTCAGGCTCCTCTTGGGACATAGACCCAGGCTCCTCTTGGGAATTAGACTCAGGCTCCCCTTGGGACTTAGACTCAGAATCCTCTTGGGACTTAGACTCAAGCTCCTCTTGGGATTTAGACAGGCTCCAATTTGGACATAGACACAGGCTCGTCTTGGGACTTTGACTCAGGCTCCTCTTGGGACGTAAAATCAGACTCCTCTTGGGCCTTAGATTCAGGCTCCCCTTGGGACTTAAACACAGGCTCCTCTTGGTACATAGACACAGGCTCCTCTTGGGACATAGACCCAGGCTCCTCTTGGGACTTAGGCTCAGGCTCCTCTTGGGACATAGACCAAGGCTCCTCTTGGGACTAAGACTCAGGCTCCCTTTGGGACTTAGATTCAGGCTCCTCTTGGGACATAGACCTTGGCTCCTCTTGGGACTTAGACTCAGGCTCCACTTGGGACATTGACTCAGGCACCCTTTGTGACTTAGGCTCAGGCTCCACTTGGAACATAAACCCAGGCTCCTCTTGGGATATACACCCAGGCTCTCTTTGGGACAAAGACTCAGGCTCCACTTGGAACATAAACCCAGGCTCCTCTTGGGATATACACCCAGGCTCCCTTTGGGACAAAGACTCAGGCTCCACTTGGGACATAGACTCAGGCTCCCTATGGGACTTAGGCTCAGGCTCCTCTTGGGACACAGACCCAGGCTCCTCTTGGGACATAGACCCAGGCTCCTCTTGGGACTTAGGCTCAGGCTCCTCTTGGGACATAGACCTTGGCTCCTCTTCGGACTTAGACACAGGCTCCACTTGGGACATAGACTCAGGCTCCCTTTGGGACTTAGGCTCAGGCTCCACTTGGGACATAAACCAAGGCTCCTCTTGTGATATGCACCCAGGCTCCCTTTGGGACAGAGACTCAGGCTCCTCTTAGGACTTAGATTCAGGCTCCACTTGGGACATAGACCCAGGCTCCTCTTGGGACTTAGACTCAGGCTCCTCTTGGAACTTAGACTCAGGCTCCTATTTGACTTAGACCCAGACTCCTTTTGGAACATAGACTCAGACTCCTCTTGGGACTTAGACTCAGGCTCCTCTTGGGACCTTGACTCAGGCTTCACTTGGGACACAGAACCAGGCTCCTCTTGGGACATAGACTCAGACTCCCCTTGGGACTTAAACTCAGGCTCCTCTTGGGACACAGACCCAGGCTCCTCTTGGGACTTAGACTCATGGTCCGTGAGGAAGTGTTGCAATCTTATTTGACTGTGACAGTCAGGCTCCCCTTGTGACTTAGGCTCAGGCTCCTCTTGGGAAATAGACCCAGGCTCAACTTGGGACATAGACTCAGACTCCTCTTGGGACTTAGACTCAGGCTCCTCTTGGGACTTAGACCCAGGCTCCTCTTGGGACTTAGACCCAGGCTCCTCTTGGGACTTAGACTCAGACTCCACTTGGACCTAAGACTCAGGCTCCTTTTGGGACTTTGACTCAGGCTCCACTTGGGGCAAAGACCCAGGCTCCTGTTGGGACTTAGACTCAGGCTCCTCTTGGGACTTAGGCTCAGGCTCCTCTTGGGACACAGACCCAGGCTCCTCTTGGGACATAGACCCAGGCTCCTCATGGGACTTATATTCAGACTCCTCTTGGGACTTAGACTCAGGCTCCCCTTTGGATTTTGACTAAGGCTCCACTTGGGACACAGACCCAGGCTCCTCTTGGGACATAGACCCAGGCTCCTCTTGGGACTTAGACTCAGACTCCTCTTGGGACTTAGACTCAGGCTCCTCTTGGGACATAGACTCAGTCTCCTCTTGGTACTTAGATTCAGGCTCCTCTTGGGACTTAAACACAGGCTCCTCTTGGAAATAAGACACAGGCTCCTCTTGGGACGTAGATTCAGGCTCCTCTTGGGACGTGGATTCAGGCTCCTCTTGGGCCTTAGATTCAGGCTCCTCTTGGACTTAAACAGAGGCTCCTCTTGGTACATAGACACAAGCTTCTCTTGGGACTTAGACTCAGGCTCCACTTGGGACATAGACTCAGGCTCCCTTTGGGACTTAGGCTCAGGCTCCTCTTGGGACATAGACCCAGGCTCCTCTTGGGACATACACCCAGGCTCCCTTTGGGACTTAGACTCAGGCTCCTCTTGGGACTTAGACACAGGCTCCTATTCGCACGTAGACACAGACTCCTCTTGGGTAAAAGTCTAAGGCTCCTCTCGGGACTTAAACTCAGGCTCGTCTTGGGACTTTGACTCAGGCTCCTCTTGGGACGTAAAATCAGACTCCTCTTGGGCCTTAGATTCAGGCTCCCCTTGGGACTTAAACACAGGTTCCTCTTGGTACTTAGACACAGGCTCCTCTTGGGACTTAGACTCAGGCTCCACTTGGGACATAGACTCAGGCTCCATTTGGGACTTAAACACAGGCTCCTCTTGGGACTTAGACTCAGGCTCCATTTGGGACATAGACTCAGGCTCGCTTTGGGACTTAGACTCAGGTTTCACTTGGGACATAGACTCAGGCTCCCTTTGGGACAGACTCAGGCTCCTCTTGAGACTTAGACCAAGGCTCCCTTTGGGACTTAGACTCGGGCTCCTCTTGGGACATAGACCACAGCTCCTCTTGGGACTTAGACTCAGGCTCCCCTTGGGACATAGACCCAGGCTCCTCTTGGGACTTAGACTCAGGCTCCTCTTGGAACATAGACTCAGGCTCCCTTTGGGACAGACTCAGGCTCCTCTTGAGACTTAGACCCAGGCTCCATTTGGGACTTTGACTCAGGCTCCCCTTGGGACATAGACCCAGGCTCCTCTTGGGACTTAGACCCAAGCTCCTCTTGGGACTTAGACTCAGGCTCCCCTTGGGACACAGACCCAGGCTCCTCTTGGGACTTAGACTCATGGACCGTGAGGAAGTGTTGCAATCTTATTTGACTGTGTCAGTCAGGCTCCCCTTGTGACTAAGGCTCAGGCTCCTCTTGGAAAATAGACCCAGGCTCCTCCTGGGACTTAGACTCAGACTCCTCTTGGGACATAGACTCAGGCTCCCCTTGGGAAACAGACCCAGGCCCCTCTTGGGACTTAGACTCAGACTCCTCTTGGGAAATAGGCTCAGGCTCCTCTTGGTACTTAGACTCCTCTTGGGACTTAGACACAGGCTCCCCTTGGGACATTGAATCAGGCTCCACTTGGGACACAGACCCAGGCTCCTCTTGGGACTTTGACTCAGGCTCCACTTGCGACACAGACTCAGTCTCCTCTTGGGACTTAGACCCAGGCTCTTCTTGGGACTTAGGCTCAGGCTCCTCTTGGGACACAGACCCAGGCTCCTCTTGGGACACAGACTCAGGCTCCTCTTGGGACACAGACCCAGGCTCCTCTTGGGACATAGACCCAGGCTCCTCTTGGGACTTAGGCTCAGGCTCCTCTTGGGACATAGACCAAGGCTCCGCTTGGGACTCAGACTCAGGCTCCCTTTGGGACTTAGACTCAGGCTCCTCTTGGGACATAGACCTAGGCTCCTCTTGAGACTTAGACTCAGGCTCCACTTGGGACATAGACTCAGGCTCCCTTTGGGACTTAGGCTCAGGCTCCACTTGGGACATAAACCCAGGCTCCTCTTGGGATATACACCCAGGCTCCCTTTGGGACTTAGACTCAGGCTGCTCTTGAGACTTAGACCCAGGCTCCCTTTGGGACTTAGACTCATGCTCCTCTTGGGTCATATACCCAAGCTCCTCTTAGGACTTAGACTCAGGCTGCACTTGGGACATAGACCCAGGCTCCTCTAGGGACATAGACTCAGGCTCCTCTTGGAACTTAGACTCAGGCTCCTATTTGACTTAGACCCAGACTCCTTTTGGAACATAGACTCAGACTCCTCTTGGGACTTAGACTCAGGCTCCTCTTGGGACCTTGACTCAGGCTTCACTTGGGACACAGACCCAGGCTCCTCTTGGATCATAGACTCAGACTCCCCTTGGGACTTAGACTCAGGCTCCTCTTGGGACACACACCCAGGCTCCTCTTGGGACTTAGACTCATGGTCCGTGAGGAAGTCTTGCAATCTTATTTGACTGTGTCATTCAGGCTCCCCTTGTGACTTAGGCTCAGGCTCCTCTTGGGAAATAGACCCAGGCTCCTCTTGGGACATAGACTCAGTCTCCTCTTGGGCCTTATACCCAGGCACCTCATGGGATTTAGACTCAGACTCCTCTTGGGAATTAGACTCAGGCTCCTCTTGGGACTTAGGCTCAGGCTCCTCTTGGGAAACAGACTCAGACTCCTCTTGGGACTTAGACTCAGGCTCCTCTTGGGACACAGACCCAGGCTCCACTTGGGACACAGACTCAGGCTCCTCTTGGGACTTAGACTCAGGCTCCTCTTGGGACTTAGACTCAGGCTCCTCTTGGGACTTAGACTCAGGCTTCTCTTGGGACTTAGACTCAGGCTCCTCTTGGGACGTGGAATCAGACTCCTCTTGGGCCTTAGATTCAGCCTCCTCTTGGGACTAAAACAGAGGCTCCTCTTGGTACTTAGACACAGGCTTCTCTTGGGACTTATACTCAGGCTCCACTTGGGACATAGACTCAGGCTCCCTTTGGGACTTAGGCTCTGGCTCCTCTTGGGACATAGACCCAGGCTCCTTTTGGGACATACACCCAGGCTCCCTTTGGGACTTAGACTCAGGCTCCTCTTGGGACTTAGACACAGGCTCCTATTGGGACATAGACACAGGCTCGTCTTGGGACTTAGACACATGATCCTATTGAGACACAGACTCAGGCTCCTCTTGGGACTTGAACTAAGACTCCTCTTGGGAAGTGGAATCAGACTCCTCTAGGGCCTTAGATTCAGGCTCCTCTTGGGACTTAAACACAGGCTCCTCTTGGTACTTAGACACAGGCTCCTCTTGGAACTTAGACTCAGGCTCCTCCTGGGAAACAGACCCAGACCCCTCTTGGGACTTGGACTCAGGCTCCCCTTGAGACTTAGACTCAGACTCCTCTTGGGACTTAGATTCAAGCTCCTGTTGGGACTTAGACTCAGGCTCCTCTTGGGAAACAGACCCAAGCTCCTCTTGGGACTTAGACACAGACTCCTCTTGCGAAATAGACTCAGGCTCCTCTTGGGACTTAGACTCAGACTCCTCTTGGGAAATAGACTCAGGCTCCTCTTGGGACTTAGACTCCTCTTGGGACTTAGCACAGGCTCCTCTTGGGTCTTTGACTCAGGTTCCACTTGGGACACCGACTCAGACTCCTCTTGGGACTTAGACCCAGGCTCCTCTTTGGACTTAGACACAGGCTTCTCTTGGGACTTTGAGTCAGGCTCCACTTGGGACACAGACTCAGGCTCCTCTTGGGACTTAGACTCTGACTCCTCTCGGGACTTAGACCCAGACTCCTCTTGGGACATAGAATCAGACTCCTCTTGGGACTTAGATTCAGGCTCCCCTTTGGACTTTGACTAAGGCTCCACTTGGGACTAAAACTCAGGCTCCTCTTGGGACATAGACCCAGGCTCCTCTTGGGAATTAGACTCAGGCTCCCCTTGGGACTTAGACTCAGAATCCTCTTGGGACTTAGACTGAAGCTCCTCTTGGGATTTAGACAGGCTCCAATTTGGACATAGACACAGGCTCGTCTTGGGACTTTGACTCAGGCTCCTCTTGGGACGTAAAATCAGACTCCTCTTGGGCCTTAGATTCAGGCTCCCCTTGGGACTTAAACACAGGCTCCTCTTGGTACTTAGACACAGGCTCCTCTTGGGACATAGACCCAGGCTCCTCTTGGGACTTAGGCTCAGGCTCCTCTTGGGACATAGACCAAGGCTCCTCTTGGGACTAAGACTCAGGCTCCCTTTGGGACTTAGACTCAGGCTCCTCTTGGGACATAGACCTTGGCTCCTCTTGGGACTTAGACTCAGGCTCCACTTGGGACATTGACTCAGGCACCCTTTGTGACTTAGGCTCAGGCTCCACTTGGAACATAAACCCAGGCTCCTCTTGGGATATACACCCAGGCTCTCTTTGGGACAAAGACTCAGGCTCCACTTGGAACATAAACCCAGGCTCCTCTTGGGATATACACCCAGGCTCCCTTTGGGACAAGGACTCAGGCTCCACTTGGGACATAGACTCAGGCTCCCTATGGGACTTAGGCTCAGGCTCCTCTTGGGACACAGACCCAGGCTCCTCTTGGGACATAGACCCAGGCTCCTCTTGGGACTTAGGCTCAGGCTCCTCTTGGGACATAGACCTTGGCTCCTCTTCGGACTTAGACACAGGCTCCACTTGGGACATAGACTCAGGCTCCCTTTGGGAGTTAGGCTCAGGCTCCACTTGGGACATAAACCAAGGCTCCTCTTGTGATATGCACCCAGGCTCCCTTTGGGACAGAGACTCAGGCTCCTCTTAGGACTTAGATTCAGGCTCCACTTGGGACATAGACCCAGGCTCCTCTTGGGACTTAGACTCAGGCTCCTCTTGGAACTTAGACTCAGGCTCCTATTTGACTTAGACCCAGACTCCTTTTGGAACATAGACTCAGACTCCTCTTGGGACTTAGACTCAGGCTCCTCTTGGGACCTTGACTCAGGCTTCACTTGGGACACAGAACCAGGCTCCTCTTGGGACATAGACTCAGACTCCCCTTGGGACTTAAACTCAGGCTCCTCTTGGGACACAGACCCAGGCTCCTCTTGGGACTTAGACTCATGGTCCGTGAGGAAGTGTTGCAATCTTATTTGACTGTGACTGTCAGGCTCCCCTTGTGACTTAGGCTCAGGCTCCTCTTGGGAAATAGACCCAGGCTCAACTTGGGATATAGACTCAGACTCCTCTTGGGACTTAGACTCAGGCTCCTCTTGGGACTTAGACCCAGGCTCCTCTTGGGACTTAGACCCAGGCTCCTCTTGGGACTTAGACTCAGACTCCACTTGGACCTAAGACTCAGGCTCCTTTTGGGACTTTGACTCAGGCTCCACTTGGGGCAAAGACCCAGGCTCCTGTTGGGACTTAGACTCAGGCTCCTCTTGGGACTTAGGCTCAGGCTCCTCTTGGGACACAGACCCAGGCTCCTCTTGGGACATAGACCCAGGCTCCTCATGGGACTTATATTCAGACTCCTCTTGGGACTTAGACTCAGGCTCCCCTTTGGATTTTGACTAAGGCTCCACTTGGGACACAGACCCAGGCTCCTCTTGGGACATAGACCCAGGCTCCTCTTGGGACGTAGACTCAGACTCCTCTTGGGACTTAGACTCAGGCTCCTCTTGGGACATAGACTCAGTCTCCTCTTGGTACTTAGATTCAGGCTCCTCTTGGGACTTAAACACAGGCTCCTCTTGGAAATAAGACACAGGCTCCTCTTGGGACGTAGATTCAGGCTCCTCTTGGGACGTGGATTCAGACTCCTCTTGGGCCTTAGATTCAGGCTCCTCTTGGACTTAAACAGAGGCTCCTCTTGGTACATAGACACAAGCTTCTCTTGGGACTTAGACTCAGGCTCCACTTGGGACTTAGACTCAGGCTCCTATTTGACTTAGACCCAGACTCCTTTTGGAACATAGACTCAGACTCCTCTTGGGACTTAGACTCAGGCTCCTCTTGGGACCTTGACTCAGGCTTCACTTGGGACACAGACCCAGGCTCCTCATGGGACATAGACTCAGACTCCCCTTGGGACTTAGACTCAGGCTCCTCTTGGGACACAGACCCAGGCTCCTCTTGGGACTTAGACTCATGGTCCGTGAGGAAGTGTTGCAATGTTATTTGACTGTGTCATTCAGGCTCCCCTTGTGACTTAGGTTCAGGCTCCTCTTGGGAAATAGACCCAGGCTCCTCTTGGGACATAGACTCAGACTCCTCTTGGGACTTAGACCCAGGCACCTCATGGGATTTAGACTCAGACTCCTCTTGGGAATTATACTCTGGCTCCTCTTGGGACTTAGGCTCATGCTCCTCTTGGGACACAGACCCAGGCTCCTATTGGGACATAGACCCAGACGCCTCTTGGGACTTAGACTCAGGCTCCTCTTGGGACTTAGACCCAGGCTCCTCTTGGGACTTTGACTCAGGCTGCACTTGGGACAAAGACCCAGGCTCCTGTTGGGACATAGACTCAGACACCTCTTGGGACTTAGACATAGGCTCCTCTAGGGACATAGACCCAGGCTCCTGATGGGACTTTGACCCAGGCTGTTCTTGGGACTTAGACCCTGGCTCCTAATGGGACTTAGACTCAGACTCCTCTTGGGACTTAGACTCAGGCTCCCCTTTGGATTTTGACTAAGCCTCCACTCGGGACACAGACTCAGGCTCCTCTTGGGACATAGACCCAGGCTACTCTTGGGATTTAGACTCAGGCTCCTCTTGGGAAACAGACCCAGACTCCTCTTGGGACTTGGACTCAGGCTCCCCTTGGGACTTAGACTCAGACTCCTCTTGGGACTTAGACTCAAGCTCCTCTTGGGACTTAGACTCAGGCTTCTCTTGGGAAACAGACCCAGGCTCCTCTTGGGACAGAGACTCAGACTCCTCTTGGGAAATAGACTCAGGCTCCTCTTGGGACTTAGACTCAGACTCCTCTTGGGAAATAGACTCAGGCTCCTCTTGGGACTTAGACTCCTCTTGGGACTTAGACACAGGCTCCTCTTGGGTCTTTGACTCAGGCTCCACTTGGAACACAGGCCCAGGCTCCTCTTGGGAATTTGACTCAGGCTCCACTTGGGACACAGACCCAGGCTCCTCTTGGGACTTAGACTCAGGCTCCCCTTGGGACTTTGACTGAGGCTCCACTTGGGACACCGACTCAGGTTCCTCTTGGGACTTAGAATCAGACTCCTCTTGGGACATAGACCCAGGCTCCTCTTGGGACATAGACTCAGACTCCTCTTGGGACACAGGCCCAGGCTCCTCTTGCGACACAGACTCAGGCTTCTCTTGGGACTTAGACTCAGGCTCCTCTTGGGACGTGGAATCAGACTCCTCTTGGGCCTTAGATTCAGCCTCCTCTTGGGACTAAAACAGAGGCTCCTCTTGGTACTTAGACACAGGCTTCTCTTGGGACTTATACTCAGGCTCCACTTGGGACATAGACTCAGGCTCCCTTTGGGACTTAGGCTCTGGCTCCTCTTGGGACATAGACCCAGGCTCCTTTTGGGACATACACCCAGGCTCCCTTTGGGACTTAGACTCAGGCTCCTCTTGGGACTTGAACTAAGACTCCTCTTGGGAAGTGGAATCAGACTCCTCTTGGGCCTTAGATTCAGGCTCCTCTTGGGACTTAAACACAGGCTCCTCTTGGTACTTAGACACAGGCTCCTCTTGGAACTTAGACTCAGGCTCCTCCTGGGAAACAGACCCAGACTCCTCTTGGGACTTGGACTCAGGCTCCCCTTGGGACTTAGACTCAGACTCCTCTTGGGACTTAGATTCAAGCTCCTGTTGGGACTTAGACTCAGGCTCCTCTTGGGAAACAGACCCAAGCTCCTCTTGGGACATAGACACAGACTCCTCTTGCGAAATAGACTCAGGCTCCTCTTGGGACTTAGACTCAGACTCCTCTTGGGAAATAGACTCAGGCTCCTCTTGGGACTTAGACTCCTCTTGGGACTTAGCACAGGCTCCTCTTGGGTCTTTGACTCAGGTTCCACTTGGAACACAGACTCAGACTCCTCTTGGGACTTAGACCCAGGCTCCTCTTTGGACTTAGACACAGGCTTCTCTTGGGACTTTGACTCAGGCTCCACTTGGGACACAGACTCAGGCTCCTCTTGGGACTTAGACTCTGACTCCTCTCGGGACTTAGACCCAGACTCCTCTTGGGACATAGACTCAGACTCCTCTTGGGACTTAGATTCAGGCTCCCCTTTGGACTTTGACTAAGGCTCCACTTGGGACTAAAACTCAGGCTCCTCTTGGGACATAGACCCAGGCTCCTCTTGGGAATTAGACTCAGGCTCCCCTTGGGACTTAGACTCAGAATCCTCTTGGGACTTAGACTCAAGCTCCTCTTGGGATTTAGACAGGCTCCAATTTGGACATAGACACAGGCTCGTCTTGGGACTTTGACTCAGGCTCCTCTTGGGACGTAAAATCAGACTCCTCTTGGGCCTTAGATTCAGGCTCCCCTTGGGACTTAAACACAGGCTCCTCTTGGTACTTAGACACAGGCTCCTCTTGGGACATAGACCCAGGCTCCTCTTGGGACTTAGGCTCAGGCTCCTCTTGGGACATAGACCAAGGCTCCTCTTGGGACTAAGACTCAGGCTCCCTTTGGGACTTAGACTCAGGCTCCTCTTGGGACATAGACCTTGGCTCCTCTTGGGACTTAGACTCAGGCTCCACTTGGGACATTGACTCAGGCCCCCATTGTGACTTAGGCTCAGGCTCCACTTGGAACATAAACCCAGGCTCCTCTTGGGATATACACCCAGGCTCTCTTTGGGACAAAGACTCAGGCTCCACTTGGAACATAAACCCAGGCTCCTCTTGGGATATACACCCAGGCTCCCTTTGGGACAAAGACTCAGGCTCCACTTGGGACATAGACTCAGGCTCCCTATGGGACTTAGGCTCAGGCTCCTCTTGGGACACAGACCCAGGCTCCTCTTGGGACATAGACCCAGGCTCCTCTTGGGACTTAGGCTCAGGCTCCTCTTGGGACATAGACCTTGGCTCCTCTTCGGACTTAGACACAGGCTCCACTTGGGACATAGACTCAGGCTCCCTTTGGGACTTAGGCTCAGGCTCCACTTGGGACATAAACCAAGGCTCCTCTTGTGATATGCACCCAGGCTCCCTTTGGGACAGAGACTCAGGCTCCTCTTAGGACTTAGATTCAGGCTCCACTTGGGACATAGACCCAGGCTCCTCTTGGGACTTAGACTCAGGCTCCTCTTGGAACTTAGACTCAGGCTCCTATTTGACTTAGACCCAGACTCCTTTTGGAACATAGACTCAGACTCCTCTTGGGACTTAGACTCAGGCTCCTCTTGGGACCTCGACTCAGGCTTCACTTGGGACACAGAACCAGGCTCCTCTTGGGACATAGACTCAGACTCCCCTTGGGACTTAAACTCAGGCTCCTCTTGGGACACAGACCCAGGCTCCTCTTGGGACTTAGACTCATGGTCCGTGAGGAAGTGTTGCAATCTTATTTGACTGTGACAGTCAGGCTCCCCTTGTGACATAGGCTCAGGCTCCTCTTGGGAAATAGACCCAGGCTCAACTTGGGACATAGACTCAGACTCCTCTTGGGACTTAGACTCAGGCTCCTCTTGGGACTTAGACCCAGGCTCCTCTTGGGACTTAGACCCAGGCTCCTCTTGGGACTTAGACTCAGACTCCACTTGGACCTAAGACTCAGGCTCCTTTTGGGACTTTGACTCAGGCTCCACTTGGGGCAAAGACCCAGGCTCCTGTTGGGACTTAGACTCAGGCTCCTCTTGGGACTTAGGCTCAGGCTCCTCTTGGGACACAGACCCAGGCTCCTCTTGGGACATAGACCCAGGCTCCTCATGGGACTTATATTCAGACTCCTCTTGGGACTTAGACTCAGGCTCCCCTTTGGATTTTGACTAAGGCTCCACTTGGGACACAGACCCAGGCTCCTCTTGGGACATAGACCCAGGCTCCTCTTGGGACTTAGACTCAGACTCCTCTTGGGACTTAGACTCTGGCTCCTCTTGGGACATAGACTCAGTCTCCTCTTGGTACTTAGATTCAGGCTCCTCTTGGGACTTAAACACAGGCTCCTCTTGGAAATAAGACACAGGCTCCTCTTGGGACGTAGATTCAGGCTCCTCTTGGGACTTGGATTCAGGCTCCTCTTGGGCCTTAGATTCAGGCTCCTCTTGGACTTAAACAGAGGCTCCTCTTGGTACATAGACACAAGCTTCTCTTGGGACTTAGACTCAGGCTCCACTTGGGACATAGACTCAGGCTCCCTTTGGGACTTAGGCTCAGGCTCCTCTTGGGACATAGACCCAGGCTCCTCTTGGGACATACACCCAGGCTCCCTTTGGGACTTAGACTCAGGCTCCTCTTGGGACTTAGACACAGGCTCCTATTCGCACGTAGACACAGACTCCTCTTGGGTAAAAGTCTAAGGCTCCTCTCGGGACTTAAACTCAGGCTCGTCTTGGGACTTTGACTCAGGCTCCTCTTGGGACGTAAAATCAGACTCCTCTTGGGCCTTAGATTCAGGCTCCCCTTGGGACTTAAACACAGGTTCCTCTTGGTACTTAGACACAGGCTCCTCTTGGGACTTAGACTCAGGCTCCACTTGGGACATAGACTCAGGCTCCATTTGGGACTTAAACACAGGCTCCTCTTGGGACTTAGACTCAGGCTCCATTTGGGACATAGACTCAGGCTCGCTTTGGGACTTAGACTCAGGTTTCACTTGGGACATAGACTCAGGCTCCCTTTGGGACAGACTCAGGCTCCTCTTGAGACTTAGACCAAGGCTCCCTTTGGGACTTAGACTCGGGCTCCTCTTGGGACATAGACCACAGCTCCTCTTGGGACTTAGACTCAGGCTCCCCTTGGGACATAGACCCAGGCTCCTCTTGGGACTTAGACTCAGGCTCCTCTTGGAACATAGACTCAGGCTCCCTTTGGGACAGACTCAGGCTCCTCTTGAGACTTAGACCCAGGCTCCATTTGGGACTTTGACTCAGGCTCCCCTTGGGACATAGACCCAGGCTCCTCTTGGGACTTAGACCCAAGCTCCTCTTGGGACTTAGACTCAGGCTCCCCTTGGGACACAGACCCAGGCTCCTCTTGGGACTTAGACTCATGGACCGTGAGGAAGTGTTGCAATCTTATTTGACTGTGTCAGTCAGGCTCCCCTTGTGACTAAGGCTCAGGCTCCTCTTGGAAAATAGACCCAGGCTCCTCCTGGGACTTAGACTCAGACTCCTCTTGGGACATAGACTCAGGCTCCCCTTGGGAAACAGACCCAGGCCCCTCTTGGGACTTAGACTCAGACTCCTCTTGGGAAATAGGCTCAGGCTCCTCTTGGTACTTAGACTCCTCTTGGGACTTAGACACAGGCTCCCCTTGGGACATTGAATCAGGCTCCACTTGGGACACAGACCCAGGCTCCTCTTGGGACTTTGACTCAGGCTCCACTTGCGACACAGACTCAGTCTCCTCTTGGGACTTAGACCCAGGCTCTTCTTGGGACTTAGGCTCAGGCTCCTCTTGGGACACAGACCCAGGCTCCTCTTGGGACACAGACTCAGGCTCCTCTTGGGACACAGACCCAGGCTCCTCTTGGGACATAGACCCAGGCTCCTCTTGGGACTTAGGCTCAGGCTCCTCTTGGGACATAGACCAAGGCTCCGCTTGGGACTCAGACTCAGGCTCCCTTTGAGACTTAGACTCAGGCTCCTCTTGGGACATAGACCTAGGCTCCTCTTGAGACTTAGACTCAGGCTCCACTTGGGACATAGACTCAGGCTCCCTTTGGGACTTAGGCTCAGGCTCCACTTGGGACATAAACCCAGGCTCCTCTTGGGATATACACCCAGGCTCCCTTTGGGACTTAGACTCAGGCTGCTCTTGAGACTTAGACCCAGGCTCCCTTTGGGACTTAGACTCATGCTCCTCTTGGGTCATATACCCAAGCTCCTCTTAGGACTTAGACTCAGGCTGCACTTGGGACATAGACCCAGGCTCCTCTTGGGACATAGACTCAGGCTCCTCTTGGAACTTAGACTCAGGCTCCTATTTGACTTAGACCCAGACTCCTTTTGGAACATAGACTCAGACTCCTCTTGGGACTTAGACTCAGGCTCCTCTTGGGACCTTGACTCAGGCTTCACTTGGGACACAGACCCAGGCTCCTCTTGGATCATAGACTCAGACTCCCCTTGGGACTTAGACTCAGGCTCCTCTTGGGACACACACCCAGGCTCCTCTTGGGACTTAGACTCATGGTCCGTGAGGAAGTCTTGCAATCTTATTTGACTGTGTCATTCAGGCTCCCCTTGTGACTTAGGCTCAGGCTCCTCTTGGGAAATAGACCCAGGCTCCTCTTGGGACATAGACTCAGACTCCTCTTGGGCCTTATACCCAGGCACCTCATGGGATTTAGACTCAGACTCCTCTTGGGAATTAGACTCAGGCTCCTCTTGGGACTTAGGCTCAGGCTCCTCTTGGGAAACAGACTCAGACTCCTCTTGGGACTTAGACTCAGGCTCCTCTTGGGACACAGACCCAGGCTCCACTTGGGACACAGACTCAGGCTCCTCTTGGGACTTAGACTCAGGCTCCTCTTGGGACTTAGACTCAGGCTCCTCTTGGGACTTAGACTCAGGCTTCTCTTGGGACTTAGACTCAGGCTCCTCTTGGGACGTGGAATCAGACTCCTCTTGGGCCTTAGATTCAGCCTCCTCTTGGGACTAAAACAGAGGCTCCTCTTGGTACTTAGACACAGGCTTCTCTTGGGACTTATACTCAGGCTCCACTTGGGACATAGACTCAGGCTCCCTTTGGGACTTAGGCTCTGGCTCCTCTTGGGACATAGACCCAGGCTCCTTTTGGGACATACACCCAGGCTCCCTTTGGGACTTAGACTCAGGCTCCTCTTGGGACTTAGACACAGGCTCCTATTGGGACATAGACACAGGCTCGTCTTGGGACTTAGACACATGATCCTATTGAGACACAGACTCAGGCTCCTCTTGGGACTTGAACTAAGACTCCTCTTGGGAAGTGGAATCAGACTCCTCTTGGGCCTTAGATTCAGGCTCCTCTTGGGACTTAAACACAGGCTCCTCTTGGTACTTAGACACAGGCTCCTCTTGGAACTTAGACTCAGGCTCCTCCTGGGAAACAGACCCAGACCCCTCTTGGGACTTGGACTGAGGCTCCCCTTGAGACTTAGACTCAGACTCCTCTTGGGACTTAGATTCAAGCTCCTGTTGGGACTTAGACTCAGGCTCCTCTTGGGAAACAGACCCAAGCTCCTCTTGGGACTTAGACACAGACTCCTCTTGCGAAATAGACTCAGGCTCCTCTTGGGACTTAGACTCAGACTCCTCTTGGGAAATAGACTCAGGCTCCTCTTGGGACTTAGACTCCTCTTGGGACTTAGCACAGGCTCCTCTTGGGTCTTTGACTCAGGTTCCACTTGGGACACCGACTCAGACTCCTCTTGGGACTTAGACCCAGGCTCCTCTTGGGACTTAGACACAGGCTTCTCTTGGGACATTGACTCAGGCTCCACTTGGGACACAGACTCAGGCTCCTCTTGCGACTTAGACTCTGACTCCTCTCGGGACTTAGACCCAGACTCCTCTTGGGACATAGACTCAGACTCCTCTTGGGACTTATACTCAGGCTCCCCTTTGGACTTTGACTAAGGCTCCACTTGGGACAAAGACTCAGGCTCCTCTTGGGACATAGACCCAGGCTCCTCTTGGAAATTAGACTCAGGCTCCCCTTGGGACTTAGACTCAGAATCCTCTTGGGACTTAGACTCAAGCTCCTCTTGGGATTTAGACAGGCTCCAATTTGGACATAGACACAGGCTCCTCTTGGGACTTAGACTCTGACTCCTCTCGGGAATTAGACCCAGACTCCTCTTGGGACATAGACTCAGACTCCTCTTGGGACTTAGACTCAGGCTCCCCTTTGGACTTTGACTAAGGCTCCACTTGGGAAAAAGACTCAGGCTCCTCTTGGGACATAGACCCAGGCTCCTCTTGGAAATTAGACTCAGGCTCCTCTTGGGACTTAGACTCAGGCTCCTCTTGGGACTTAGACTCAGACTCCTCTTGCGACACAGACTCAGGCTCCTCTTGGGACTTAGACTCAGGCTCCTCTTGGGACTTAGACTCAGACTCCTCTTGCGACACAGACTCAGACTCCTCTTGGGACTTAGTCCCAGGCTCCTCTTGGGACTTAGGCTCATGCTCCTCATGGGACTTATACTCAGACTCCTCTTGGGACTTAGACTCAGGCTCCTCTTGGGACTTAGACTCAGGCTCCTCTTGCGACACAGACTCAGGCTCCTCTTGGGACTTAGACGCAGGCTCCTCTTGGGACTTAGACCCAGGCTCCTCTTGGGACTTAGACTCAGACTCCTCTTGGGACTTAGACTCAGGCTCCTCTTGGGACACAGACTCAGACTCCTCTTGGGACACAGACTCAGATTCCTCTTGGGACTTAGACTCAGACTCCTCTTGGGACATAGACTCAGGCTCCTCTTGGGACGCAGACTCAGGCTCCTCTTGGGACTTAGACTCAGACCCCTCTTGCGACACAGACTTAGGCTCCTCTTGGGACTTAGACGCAGGCTCCTCTTGGGACTTAGACCCAGGCTCCTCTTGGGACTTAGACTCAGACTCCTCTTGGGACTTAGACTCAGGCTCCTCTTGGGACTTAGACCCAGGCTCCTCTTGGGACTTAGACTCAGACTCCTCTTGGGACTTAGACTCAGGCTCATCTTGGGACACAGACTCAGACTCCTCTTGGGACACAGACTCAGATTCCTCTTGGGACTTAGACTCAGACTCCTCTTGGGACATAGACTCAGGCTCCTCTTGGGACGCAGACTCAGGCTCCTCTTGGGACTTAGACTCGGGCTCCTCTTGGTATTTAGATTCAGGCTCCTCTTGGTACTTAGATTCAGGCTCCTCTTGGGACTTTGACTCAGGCTCCACATGGAACACAGGCCCAGGCTCCCCTTGGGACTTAGACTCAGACTCCTCTTGGGACTTAGACTCAGGCTCCTCTTGGGACTTTGACTCAGGCTCCTCTTGGGACTTAGACTTAGGCTCCTCTTGGGACATAGACTCAGGCTCCTCTTGGGACTTTGACTCAGGCTCCTCTTGGGACTTAGACTCAGGCTCCTCTTGGGACTTTGACTCAGGCTCCCCTTGGGACTTAGACTCAGGCTCCTCTTGGGACTTTGACTCAGGCTCCTCTTGGGAAACAGACCCAGGCTCCTCTTGGGACTTAGACTCAGACTCCTTTTGGGACTTAGACACAGGCTCCTCTTGGGACACAGACCCAGGCTCCACTTGGGACACATACTCAGGCTCCTATTGGGACTTAGACTCAGACTCCTCTTGGGACTTAGACTCAGGCTCCTCTTGGGACTTAGACACAGGCTCCTCTTGGTACTTAGATTCCGGCTCCTCTTGGTACTTAGACACAGGCTCCGCTTGGTACTTAGACCCAGGCTCCTCTTGGGACTTAGACTCAGACTCCTCTTGGGACACAGACTCAGACTCCTCTTGGGACACAGACTCAGACTCCTCTTGGGACTTAGGCCCAGGCTCCTCTTGGGACACAGACTCAGGCTCCTCTTGGGACTTAGACCCAGGCTCCTCTTGGGACTTAGACTCAGGCTCCTCTTGGGACTTAGACTCTGGCTCCTCTTGGGACTAAGACCCAGGCACCTCATGGGACTTAGATTCAGACTCCTCTTGGGAATTAGACTCAGGCTCCTCATGGGACTTAGGCCCAGGCTCCTCATGGGACACAGACCCAGGCTCCTCTTGGTACTGCCCCCGTAATTGAATTATATAGAGACCACGGTGGCTATTTTGGAAATTATAGCGAAAGTTATGGCTGTCATAGTTATGACGTGGGTAGTCATGACGTAAGCACGGATGACGCAGACGTTATGCCAGCAGGCTACTTGAGCTGAGATTCTCAGTGACGTCAGCATTTATTCGAGAAGGATCCGAGATGTACGACGCAGTCGCAGGAAACGTGGAATTCTGCTGAGGAAGAAATTATGCTATTGGAGGGGAGGCTCAAACCAATGAACGATAGTCTAAAGGAAGACGGAGATTGCTGAAACTATGGTATTTTTATTACTTTTGGAATGCAGAATTGTGGAAATCCATTTGCAGTAGAGGCATTGATCTGGAATTTTGGTGAAATTTATTTTCAGTTTTTGAATTTTGAAAATCCGTCATGTATTGACGAAGTTGGAACTTCTAGCGATGACGCAGTAACACGCGATGGAAGGGATAGATACGCCCCTCATGAAGTTCATAAAAGGCCTTGCGCAGAAGAGAGGAGCCTCATTCCTCATTCTCAGATTATAAATCGTCTGTTATTCAATCGTCAGATCTCAAATAGTCATTTCAGTGAAACGTCGAGTGAGATTATTAGTGAAAAAGTCGTCTTTGTAACGCGTGGCGAAGCCACTGCATTAAACGAGAGTCGAACATACAAGCAGTGCAGGTTTACTGTGAAGTAAATCTAGGTGAAGTTGAAACGACACTTATAACGCTTCTACAAGATTAGCTGTGAACAGTTAGCGGTCGCCTATTAGGTAATTCTCTTGTGCATTGCTACAGTAAGGACTGTAGAAAAGCTGAACAATTTCGAGGAAGTATTTTGGAAGTTATTGACAATCTTAGACGACTGACAAAAGTGATTTTCTCGCCATAGGAGAAACACTTTGTATAGCCAGACTCTACGCTACGGCTGACAGGGCTAGTGAAATAGGGAGACTTCAGATTGCTTTTGTGACACAACGCTACAATATAATGGAGCAATTTAATAAGGCAGTTTGTTCTTCTAATACTACAACCGAAGAGCAGATGGAAGGCTGAAGGACTTAATGCAATTGGGACATATTTCAACGGAGTAAGATAGCAGCATGGAACTTCGCTAATTGCTATTCCATACAAGCGAACATGTGGTAAATAACCACCTACACCCATGTTTCGTGAGTAAAGGCTGAATACTATCAAACAGCTATAGAAATGATTTCATACTTTCTGAATATGAATATTTCTTCGGAAATTTATACAAAAACTTCATGGCGATTTTCAACTGGAACTTCAGGGATTTTTCAAGAGAGGTCAGGGTTGTCCCGACTCACAAAGAAGATTATTGCCGGAAGGATGTCGTTCGTCTTCGTGAAGCAGTTCGATTCTCCGATGGTGCTGTTTCTGGTTTCGAGGATGGAGCTCAGCTTTAACTTGGTGAAATGGATCCATCAACAGTCTTCTTTGGGGAATTATCCTCTGGAACGTCAATCGGCAGATAAGGTAGTCGTGAACGTTTATTGTATTTGAGTTTCTTAGCAATATTTGAGCAACCATTTTTCCCATATTTTTGTCCTCATGTATTTTTTGCCCGATATTCTTGTTTGAGATTCCTATTCTCAGTACACCTTGTTGAGTTATGCCTTTATCGACGTTTTATTAAGACATTGTTATGTCATGGGCATAGTTAAATGATTTTGAATCAGTTGAAACTGATATTTAGATTTTTCAGTAATTTGCTTATTTTTGTAGTCTCGATTTGACTGTAAGTTAATGATTTTTATGGCAGATTTAAATTCAGACAGCGTGTCACTTTATTAAAGTAATTCTACCCCAGTTTAATTACTTTGAACAATTTTCTGTCATCATCAAGAAGGAAGAACATTTAAATGATTTTAGAGCGTTAAAATCCAGTACGTTGTCGACGATCTTGGAAATACTAGTCGTTATTTGTATTGATTGCAACACAGACATTTATCGTCAGTCATGAACGACCATTGCATCACAGGCAATTTTGTGAAGGATGAACATTAATTATGAATTATTGAATGCATTAAATTCGTGAAACTTGTGTTAGTTTTTTTTCTCATATAGAGATTTATATAATGATGTTTGCATTCCCCAGTCTAATTGGATTCTATTCGACTATTTTGCAGTTAGTCGCACTTTGTTTGATGATAGTATTTTTATACTACAATTCTTTGAAGATGTTAATCTTAAATTTTGATAGACCAGACAGGCGTATATAAGCGTATTCACTATTAAATTTGTTTGTGATTGGCAAATTTTTATTTCATTTCGATTCATGAATGAAATCCACGGAGTTTAAATGACAACAGTTTTGAAACAATTATTGATATAAGAATTTTTAAGAGGAACTATGAATGTATAATCGATAGTGCAGCGGACATGTTGAAAGTCGCTGATGTATAATGCCCTTAAATAAATGAAGGAGATTCCCACAGTAATTAATAATGATAAAGATTGTGTTACGGGAGGTTTTTTGTAAATGCTGTGGAAGATTTTAATGCCGTATATTTTAATATATGATGAATTTTGGGCTATTTTGAATGCAGTTTGTGCATTATTTTGTAAGCGAAGTATTTTCCGCTAGAGTGTATTGTCATAGTTCGTTGAAAATTAATCAAGTGAATTTACTGTTATAATGAACAAGAGTTTTGAAAGAATTTGAGATAAGATTTTGAATGAAGATTACCGTCACAAATAATTAAAAT
This sequence comes from Meconema thalassinum, assembly GCA_946902985.2. Lineage (NCBI taxonomy): Eukaryota > Metazoa > Arthropoda > Insecta > Orthoptera > Tettigoniidae > Meconema > Meconema thalassinum. The sequence continues at coordinate 18,784,070 of OX336392.1, forward strand.
TATTACAACCTTTATTAAACCAGATTGTGACATTTACATGTATAACTAACCTTCATTGGTCGATTATATTAAACACGATTATGAATTTACCAACCGGATAAAACATGTGGTTCAATGTATTTCTTAAATTATAATTTAAATAATTTAAATGTTGATATTGTAAATAATAAATGTAAATATCTTTGACAATAATGTGGAACGACAGTAATGTTAAAGGCGTGTTTAAAATTTTTGTAATTATTTTCGACAATATTATAAACAATTTCTAATTGTTATAAATAATTTATGTGATTTTGTCATAAACATTTAAGAGTGTGTTTGATACTCTAAACTATGCTTATTAAACATTTGGATGATAACTTAACAAGTTTAAGGATAGTTAAAATAATCCAGTGGGATGTGAGTTAAGCATTTGAAAGATTTGCGTCAATATGTATGAGTTGTCTTGTAGACATTTAAAGATTTAAAAGGAGCTGAATTCTTACACAGTGTGGTGTGAGTAGGGAGCCCCATTTGACGGGCATGCGCCAGGTTGAGGAGTAGACCAGCTGGCTCGACATCTGGTTACAAGCAGGCGAGGTCGATACTCCGGCCTTGTGCCTATTAATACTAGTGTTATGTTTATTAAAAGAAACCAAATGCTCTATATATGTCGTACCCTGACTTCCTCATCCAATCCAAATGTGTTTTAAAATGTTACGTTATTTTGAGCTCATGGGAGCTAACATATTGTTTGATAAATTTGCAAGTCCTTTAGGAGGACGTAGTCAGATTGACATAGGCTACTGATGGCCACGTTTATTTTGTTGAGTTGTTGAAATCATGCTCTTTATTTGAAAATAAAGCTTTTGTACAGTTCAAAGTTCTCGTCTTCGGTCTGGTTCATTTTTAAATGTCATGGTGAAGGTTATTGTGAGAGCATACTTTAAGGATCCTGTTGTCAACCCAATCCCCGAGATATTTATAAGAGGTAAGTAAAAGTAAGTATGAAACCCCGTCTATTTTGGTGTGTTCCACAATAATTTTTCTTGGTAACTTCTGTGTTCAAACCTCGGTAGTATCTGTCAGTGCCATTTTCATTGATGTAGCTGAGCTGGTGCGATTGATTGTTGGCAATCCGATTGAGGGGGCGGATATCTGACAGCCTACTATCCGGGTAAACGGGGACAGAAGGATTGGCACACCTAAAACGTTGGGGCTCGGTTCAACATAACTGGATCACCAGGTTGAACGCCAGTAGGATTGGCAAACCTAAAACGTGTGGATCGATTAGACTCAAATAAAGAGGTTGATTCTTTGTTAGATGTCTTGGCCAATTGTAGAATTTAAGAGTGTGATTATATAGGAATTAAATGTTGTATTGTAGTAGGAAAATTACACTCAGAAAAGATCAGATCTTATACAACTTGAGAAAGGTTAAATGGGCTGGAAACTTAGAAAAATCGCCTATGATCTGGAATCTTATTTTATTTGACCGGCTTATGACATTTTAGTCATATTAAAGATAAAATTAAATTATTTGGATTGTAAATGTAAAATTATTTGTGTTAGGATATTTTAAAATGGGCCAATGAAATTTGAACATGTGCTTGAGTTTGTTTCAACATGAAGTGTCTTCGAAAGTTAATTATAAGGTAGTTATAAGTTAGATTTAAGACAGAAAATTGATCAAAATCATATATGGTGAAAAGTGTTGCTCAAATGTTGTTATTTTGCTCTTTTGATGTATGTCCCTACAGCAGTCTAATTTTTGAATAATATTGTAATGGCAGATGAAAGTTTGAAGATGATGTTAGCGGAGATGTCTGCTAATATGAAGCAGATGATGGAGGAGAATGCTAGTAATTTGAAAGCTAGCATGGATGAAAGTTTGAAAGCTATTCAGACTAGTTCTGCGAACTTAGAGGAGAATATGTCGCGTTTACAGATTAATACCCAAGGAATTGAAAATACTGTAACTGACATCCGCTCAGACGTGTCCAATGTTAAAATAGATGTTGCTAATGTGCATAAAGATCTTACAATGTTGAATTTAGATGTTGCTAATGTCCGTAGTGATATTTCTTGTGCTAGGGCTGAGGTAGTTGTTGTCAAAAATGATGTTGCGACTGTCCAAGACAAGGTTGAGGAAGTCCAAAGAGGAATCCAAAATGTTAGAACTGATGTGTCCAATGTTCAGGTTGATATTAATAACATTCATTCGGATGTAAACGAGATGCAAAGTGACATAAATAAAATTCAAGTAGAGGTCAACACAGTTTTCGTAGACGTTGCTAAAGTCCAAACTGATGTAAATAAAGTCAGGGAAGAGATAGAAAATTCGAAAACTCTTTGTACACGTAATATAAGTGCATTAACGACTAGGCTAGTTGATGAGTCAGTTAGAACGACAGCGTCTTTAGAAGGTTTAAAGTTTGATGTAGAGGTCATGAGAACCCAAGTATTAGACCATAATAAAGTATTGAAAGAGGATATTGAATTAGACATAGCAGAAATGTTAACGGAAAATGTAGCAATATGGAAAGAAGTGTGGAATAGGTCAAGTGGGGAGCATGTAACCCAAATTCAGGATCGTATTGAAAGGAAACTTGCCAGTACTCAAATTGATATTAACAATGAAGTAGTACAGATTAGGAAAGATTTAAGCGTCAGGGTGGATTCGCTATCCGAAAGACAAGTTGAAGATAGAACACAACTAGGTCGGGATGTGCAAACATTAAAATCTGCATTAGAGGAACAGATTCATAAAGTTGTCTCTGATGTGAATGAAACGACGAGTAAACTGCAGAATTTGAAGTTAGGAGAGGCTAATTTAATGGAGACCTACAAAGAAGAGTTAATCAAGAAAGTCTTAACGGAAATCACTGACAAGGATACAGTAGGCTTGGCTTGCGAAACCAGTAGGAATTATGCCAGAAGATATAACCTAGATCCAGAAGAGAGAGACGTGACTCCTGAAGAACGTATATCCAGATTCAGGGAGGAAGATGACGAGAGGAATATGGAACCTGAGTGGAACTATAGAGATAGTGGGAAAAACTACCCGGATTCATATCCGAGGAACGTAACGGTCATCAGAAATTTTGAAGATAAACCGCAAAAATTCAGTAACACGGATAGTTTGACACCTATCGAATATGTAAGGAACCTCAAAGATTATTTCATCGAAGCTCACATTCCCAGAGAGAGAGAGATGAAGATAGTGGAGAGATATTTGATTGGAGGACCCCTCGAATGGTTTTGCGCATTTAGATACACATTCAGTAACTTTGACGAGTTTGCAGAGGCATTAATCAAACGATTTTGGTCCATAGAAGCGCAGAATTCGTTAAGAGCGGAGGTGTATTCAAGAAAATACTCCGGCACTCTTCCAACGCGGTACGCTGATTTCTTTACGAGTCAATTATCCCGCTTGAGATTCTCACAACCCCCATTGTCCACGGAGCAACTTATTGATGCGATTTCTCGTATGCTGCCAGTTGAGGTGAGAAGACTAATAATTTCGTCCAACATCAGGGATTTAACCAGCATGGATGAATTACTGAGGAGGTTAGACTACACAAGTCCAATGCCTAACGTGGTACAGAAAGGTCAAAGGCATGACTTTAAAGAAATAAATACTGTATATATGGACCAAGTCCAACAAACTGACAAGCCAGATGAGGAGAAAACTGACAATGTAGGTCCTCACAGGAATAATCAGTTTCGAAATAACAGATCGCAAGGTTACCGACCGTATCAACAGAGAAGAGGCTGGAACTATAACCGAGGAAATTACAATGGAAGAGGCAGATATTATAACAATAATGGTTATAACCGAAATTATAACAGGAATAACCAGAGCCAAAACAGAAATCAGAATCCTCAAGGTCAGGTTATGACACCCGATCAGTATCAGGAAAGAGAAAAAGAAAGCCAGCAATACCTGAAAGAATTACGGGAAAAAGAAGCAGACAACCAAAAGAAAAGGCAGGATGTTGTAATCGATCCTGGGCCTTCTACGAGCCAGCAGAATTTTGAGGTCGGTAACACAAAAAAAAAACGCCGATTTCTCAACGTCAGTGAGAACTTGTAAATACATTGCCACACCACACCTGATTACGATTAATGAGATATATGAAGTGACTGATGAAGATTTGCTAGAAGAGAGGGGTATCGTTAAAGAGGAAAGACCATGTGCCTTACCTATTATTTCTGTACGGATAGATGGCCAACAGTATAAAGCCCTGATGGATACTGGTGCAATTATCTCCATCATTTCAGAGGAATGTTATCAAAGTCTGATAAGAGGAGAGAACATGACAGTTCTACCTGTTTCTACCGTCAAAGTGAGAGGGATATTCCAAGATAAGGCAGTGAAGTGCAAGATTCAAGTGTTATTGAACTTTGAGATCAATGGAAGGAATTATGAACAGATCTTCATTGTGGTGAGCAAGATCAACTTTGATATGGTGCTTGGAATCGATTTTATATCGAAGGTCGGAGCTATTATTGACATGAAGAACAGAAGTATTAGCTTTAATGGTGGGTACATAATCACAGAAGAGATAGAAAAACAGGACGTGAAAAACAGTCTGGAAATAGACCTTAGGGAAGAAATTTTGAATACTATAGTTAATGAAGTGGAAAATTTAGCAGAAATACCCAGTAGAAAAACTGAAGGATTTGAAGAAATTCAGGGGGAATTTGAGGATCTGATAAAGGAATTCCAAGATATATTCGATGAAAAGCCTGGATTGATTAAGGATTATAAATACAAGATAAGGCTGACAGATGAAACCCCTTACCAGAAGAGAATATACCCCATTCCTGAGAAATACTATCAAGAAGTACGAGGGTTAATCAGAAAAATGGAGGTAGACGGGATTATTAAAAACAGGCGTCGTCTTATATAAACCCCATCACAGTAGTGAAGAAAAGTAATGGTCAGATACGTCTTTGTCTCGATGCCAGGACCATTAACTTGAAGATTCTTCCAGAAAATGACCGACCACCCAAGATTAGAGATCTGCTTCGAAAATTCAAAGGGAGAGCATGTTTCAGCGTTCTTGACTTGACGTCTTCATTTTATCAAGTTCAGCTAGAAGAAGATAGTATGCAGTACACTGGATTCCTATTTGACCAGACGTCATGGGTCTTTGTCCGAATGCCTTTTGGTATGGTTAACAGCGGACCAGCACTTATTCGAGCACTTGATAGTAAGCTCACTGACGAAGTGAAAGAAAATGTAATCTGCTACATTGACGATTTAATCGTATCTTCACCCAGCGCCGCAGAACATTTAGTGCACTTGAGAAAGTTGTTCGAGAATTTACGGGAGGCCAATATCAAGGTGAATTTTGGAAAATGTCAATTCTTGAAGCAGGAAATAAATTACTTGGGGCATACTATTGGTAAAGATGGATATCATCCAAACATGAAAAAAGTAGATGCGATCACGAGATTTCCAAAGCCAACTAAGGTGAAACAAGTCAGAGAATTTGTAGGAGCATGCCAATTTATTAGCAGCCACTGTCCAAGATACTCGGAAATTATGGCTCCTCTGTATGACTTACTCAAGAAGAATAACAGATGGAAATGGAGTACCGCTGCAGACGAGGCTTTTGAGAAAGCAAAAGAGATGCTCAGAAATAATGTGAAACTGGAGTACCCAGACTTTTAGAAGGTGTTCTATATTGAGTCTGATGCATCAAGAGTAGGCATTAGTGCAGTCTTATACCAGAAAGACGAGGCAGGCAACAAGCACTACATTGCGTTCACTAGTCGGAAGTTGAAGAAACACGAGGAAAATTACTTCACGACGGAGCTTGAAGCGTTAGCTTTTGTAACAGCATTGCAAGCCTGGAAGAAAATACTGCTGGGACATAAGGTCATCATTATTACTGACCATAAAGCACTACAGTTTATGCTGCAAACTGACATGTCGAGTGATAGATTGACACGTTGGGCTGTGTTCACCCAACAGTTTAACGCCACTATCGTCCACCAGCCTGGGAAAGATAACTTACTGGCTGATGCTCTATCACGTAACCCTATTAAAAATGTGCAGATACACCATGTACAATTGGAGCAAGAAGATCAAGAAACCGTTAGGAGGTTAGCCCGAATCGGTGTGTCACAGAAGAGACACGCTCCAATAAGGAAAATGTACAGGTTCCTCAAGGGTTACATGGACAATACTGATGTTGACTATGTAGCTACACGGAGAAATTCACGACACTTTGTCTTGAGTGGAGACATCGTATGCAAGTATGCTGACTCTGCGCATACAAAACTCCGAATAGTCGTGCCACCTAAACTTGTTGTCAATTTAGTGTGGGTAGCTCATCACGCAACTGGACATGCCGGTTTAGATAAGACTCTTAATACTCTTAAAGAGAGATTTATCTGGACTAACATGCGTTCCAGCATTGCCAAGGTCATTAGATCTTGTGACAAATGTCAAAGAGCAAAGTATGCTTCTGCTTTATTAAAAGGAAAACCGAAGGCTATGATTCCTTCTAAGCCAAACGAACTAATGGCGACGGACATATTTGGCCCCTGTCCGAAGGAATATCAGGGTAACCAGTACCTGTTGGTTACCGTAGATGTTTTCTCAAAATTTGTTACAATGAGTCCCATGCAGAAAGCTAACACAAGGAACGTAGTAAGCAGACTGGAAAATGCTGTATTTCCTAAAGCTGGTATACCAGAATATCTACTGTCAGATCATGGAACGCAGTTTACATCCGTGGAATTTGCAGCGGATATGGAAAGGCTTGGCATTAAGCACTTATTTTCAAGCGTGCGTTACCCAGAATCGAATTCCTCAGAAAGATATATGGCTGAATTTTCGAAATTCTGTCGAATTTTCTGTCCAAATGATCATTCTGGTTGGGTGAGATTTGTACCCCTTATAGAGGGATGTCTGAACTCTACAGTGCAGGAGAGCACAGGAGAAGTGCCAATGCGACTTCATCTTGGAAGAAACCCAGAAAGGCCGTGGGATAATCTTTTCAACCACATTCCTAGAGATCCCGACCTAGGAAGGCAGCAGAGGATTGACAAGGCGAAGGAACAACTCCAGAAAGCAGCAGAGAAACGATTGAAAAGAGTAGCTGGAAAACGCTTTGGTGCACCCTTACAAGTTGGAAATCTTGTATTATTACGCAGACCTGTCAAGGCCGATATGAGCAAGAAAATATACCCCAAATTTGGAAATGTATTCATGGGGCCGTTTAGGATTACGAACGCCTACGGAAACAACTGCTATGAACTCTACGATGATGAGAATAATGTCATTTACGGCAAGTTCAATGCTGGAAATTTAAAAAGATACTATCCTAGAGTAAGCCAGTAATAATTCAATTTCGTGTTCAAGAGAGTTGAGGTACTTGTAACACTGAGTTTAAAAACAATTTGCAACTGTTTTTAAAACGTGGTGAGAGGAGAATGCCCCCGTAATTGAATTATATAGAGACCACGGTGGCTATTTTGGAAATTATAGCGAAAGTTATGGCTGTCATAGTTATGACGTGGGTAGTCATGACGTAAGCACGGATGACGCAGACGTTATGCCAGCAGGCTACTTGAGCTGAGATTCTCAGTGACGTCAGCATTTATTCGAGAAGGATCCGAGATGTACGACGCAGTCGCAGGAAACGTGGAATTCTGCTGAGGAAGAAATTATGCTATTGGAGGGGAGGCTCAAACCAATGAACGATAGTCTAAAGGAAGACGGAGATTGCTGAAACTATGGTATTTTTATTACTTTTGGAATGCAGAATTGTGGAAATCCATTTGCAGTAGAGGCATTGATCTGGAATTTTGGTGAAATTTATTTTCAGTTTTTGAATTTTGAAAATCCGTCATGTATTGACGAAGTTGGAACTTCTAGCGATGACGCAGTAACACGCGATGGAAGGGATAGATACGCCCCTCATGAAGTTCATAAAAGGCCTTGCGCAGAAGAGAGGAGCCTCATTCCTCATTCTCAGATTATAAATCGTCTGTTATTCAATCGTCAGATCTCAAATAGTCATTTCAGTGAAACGTCGAGTGAGATTATTAGTGAAAAAGTCGTCTTTGTAACGCGTGGCGAAGCCACTGCATTAAACGAGAGTCGAACATACAAGCAGTGCAGGTTTACTGTGAAGTAAATCTAGGTGAAGTTGAAACGACACTTATAACGCTTCTACAAGATTAGCTGTGAACAGTTAGCGGTCGCCTATTAGCTAATTCTCTTGTGCATTGCTACAGTAAGGACTGTAGAAAAGCTGAACAATTTCGAGGAAGTATTTTGGAAGTTATTGACAATCTTAGACGACTGACAAAAGTGATTTTCTCGCCACAGGAGAAACACTTTGTATAGCCAGACTCTACGCTACGGCTGACAGGGCTAGTGAAATAGGGAGACTTCAGATTGCTTTTGTGACACAACGCTACAATATAATGGAGCAATTTAATAAGGCAGTTTGTTCTTCTAATACTACAACCGAAGAGCAGATGGAAGGCTGAAGGACTTAATGCAATTGGGACATATTTCAACGGAGTAAGATAGCAGCATGGAACTTCGCTAATTGCTATTCCATACAAGCGAACATGTAGTAAATAACCACCTACACCCATGTTTCGTGAGTAAAGGCTGAATACTATCAAACAGCTATAGAAATGATTTCATACTTTCTGAATATGAATATTTCTTCGGAAATTTATACAAAAATTTCATGGCGATTTTCAACTGGAACTTCAGGGATTTTTCAAGAGAGGTCAGGGTTGTCCCGACTCACAAAGAAGATTATTACCGGAAGGATGTCGTTCGTCTTCGTGAAGCAGTTCGATTCTCCGATGGTGCTGTTTCTGGTTTCGAGGATGGAGCTCAGCTTTAACTTGGTGAAATGGATCCGTCAACAGTCTTCTTTGGGGAATTATCCTCTGGAACGTCAATCGGCAGATAAGGTAGTCGTGAACGTTTATTGTATTTGAGTTTCTTAGCAATATTTGAGCAACCATTTTTCCCATATTTTTGTCCTCATGTATTTTTTGCCCGATATTCTTGTTTGAGATTCCTATTCTCAGTACACCTTGTTGAGTTATGCCTTTTTCGACGTTTTATTAAGACATTGTTATGTCATGGGCATAGTTAAATGATTTTGAATCAGTTGAGACTGATATTTAGATTTTTCAGTAATTTGCTTATTTTTGTAGTCTCGATTTGACTGTAAGTTAATGATTTTTATGGCAGATTTAAATTCAGACAGCGTGTCACTTTATTAAAGTAATTCTACCCCAGTTTAATTACTTTGAACAATTTTCTGTCATCATCAAGAAGGAAGAACATTTAAATGATTTTAGAGCGTTAAAATCCAGTACGTTGTCGACGATCTTGGAAATACTAGTCGTTATTTGTATTGATTGCAACACAGACATTTATCGTCAGTCATGAACGACCATTGCATCACAGGCAATTTTGTGAAGGATGAACATTAATTATGAATTATTGAATGCATTAAATTCGTGAAACTTGTGTTAGTTTTTTTTCTCATATAGAGATTTATATAATGATGTTTGCATTCCCCAGTCTAATTGGATTCTATTCGACTATTTTGCAGTTAGTCGCACTTTGTTTGATGATAGTATTTTTATACTACAATTCTTTGAAGATGTTAATCTTAAATTTTGATAGACCAGACAGGCGTATATAAGCGTATTCACTATTAAATTTGTTTGTGATTGGCAAATTTTTATTTCATTTCGATTCATGAATGAAATCCACGGAGTTTAAATGACAACAGTTTTGAAACAATTATTGATATAAGAATTTTTAAGAGGAACTATGAATGTATAATCGATAGTGCAGCGGACATGTTGAAAGTCGCTGATGTATAATGCCCTTAAATAAATGAAGGAGATTCCCACAGTAATTAATAATGATAAAGATTGTGTTACGGGAGGTTTTTTGTAAATGCTGTGGAAGATTTTAATGCCGTATATTTTAATATATGATGAATTTTGGGCTATTTTGAATGCAGTTTGTGCATTATTTTGTAAGCGAAGTATTTTCCGCCAGAGTGTATTGTCATAGTTCGTTGAAAATTAATCAAGTGAATTTACTGTTATAATGAACAAGAGTTTTGAAAGAATTTGAGATAAGATTTTGAATGAAGATTACCGTCACAAATAATTAAAATTATATCAACCTTTATTAAACCAGATTGTTACATTTACATGTATAACTAACCTTCATTGGTCGAATATATTAAACACGATTATGAATTTACCAACCGGATAAAACATGTGGTTCAATGTATTTCTTAAATTATAATTTAAATAATTTAAATGTTGATATTGTAAATAATAAATGTAAATATCTTTGACAATAATGTGGAACGACAGTAATGTTAAAGGCGTGTTTAAAATTTTTGTAATTATTTTCGACAATATTATAAACAATTTCTAATTGTTATAAATAATTTATGTGATTTTGTTATAAACATTTAAGAGTGTGTTTGATACTCTAAACTATGCGTATTAAACATTTGGATGATAACTTAACAAGTTTAAGGATAGTTAAAATAATCCAGTGGGATGTGAGTTAAGCATTTGAAAGATTTGCGTCAATATGTATGAGTTGTCTTGTAGACATTTAAAGATTTAAAAGGAGCTGAATTCTTACACAGTGTGGTGTGAGTAGGGAGCCCCATTTGACGGGCATGCGCCAGGTTGAGGAGTAGACCAGCTGGCTCGACATCTGGTTACAAGCAGGCGAGGTCGATACTCCGGCCTTGTGCCTATTAATACTAGTGTTATGTTTATTAAAAGAAACCAAATGCTCTATATATGTCGTACCCTGACTTCCTCATCCAATCCAAATGTGTTTTAAAATGTTACGTTATTTTGAGCTCATGGGAGCTAACATATTGTTTGATAAATTTGCAAGTCCTTTAGGAGGACGTAGTCAGATTGACATAGGCTACTGATGGCCACGTTTATTTTGTTGAGTTGTTGAAATCATGCTCTTTATTTGAAAATAAAGCTTTTGTACAGTTCAAAGTTCTCGTCTTCGGTCTGGTTCATTTTTAAATGTCATGGTGAAGGTTATTGTGAGAGCATACTTTAAGGATCCTGTTGTCAACCCAATCCCCGAGATATTTATAAGAGGTAAGTAAAAGTAAGTATGAAACCCCGTCTATTTTGGTGTGTTCCACAATCATTTTTCTTGGTAATTTCTGTGTTCAAACCTCGGTAGTATCTGTCAGTGCCATTTTCATTGATGTAGCTGAGCTGGTGCGATTGATTGTTGGCAATCCGATTGAGGGGGCGGATATCTGACAGACTACTATCCGGGTAAACGGGGACAGTACATAGACCCAGACTCCGCTTGGGACTTAGATTTAGGCTCCTCTTGGGACTTAGACCCAGGCTCTTCTTGGGACATAAACTCAGACTCCTCTTCCACTTGGGACAAAGACCCTGGCTCATGTTGGGACTTTGACCCAGGCTCCTCTTGGGACTTAGACCCAGGCTCCTCATGGGACTTAGACTCAGACTCCTCTTGGGAAACAGAACAAGACTCCTCTTGGGACTTGGACTAAGGCTCCCCTTGGGACATAGACTCAGGCTCCTCTTGGGACGTAGACTCAGGATCCTCTTGGGACTTAGACTCAGGCTCCTCTTGGGAAACAGACCCAGGCTCCTCTTGGGACTTAGACTCAGACTCCTCTTGGGAAATAGACTCAGGCTCCTCTTGGGACTTAGACTCCTCTTGGGACTTAGAAGGCCCCTCTTGGGTCTTTGACTCAGGCTCCACATGGAACACAGGCCCAGGCTACCCTTGGGACTTAGACTCAGACTCCTCTTGGGACTTAGACTCAGGCTCCTCTTGGGACTTTGACTCAGGCTCCTCTTGGGACGTAAACTCAGAATCCTCTCGGGACTTAGTCTCAGGCTCCTCTTGGGATTTAGACCCAGGCTCCTCTTGGGACTTAGATACTCAGACTCCTCTTGGGACTTAGACTCAGACTCCTCTTGGGACTTAAACTCAGACTCCTCTTGGGATTTAGACTCAAGCTCCTCTTGGGACTAGACCCAGGCACCTCTTGGGACTTAGACTCAGGCTCCTCTCGGGACTTAGACTCAGACTCCTCTTGGGACTTAAACTCAGGCTCCTCTTGGGACTTAGACTCAGACTCCTCTTGGGACTTAGACCCAGGCTCCTCTTGGGACTTAGACCCAGGCTCCTCTTGGGACTTAGACCCAGGCTCCACTTGGGACTTAGACTCAGACTCCTCTTGGGACACAGACTCAGACTCCTCTTGGGACTTAGGCCCAGGCTCCTCTTGGGACTTAGGCCCAGGCTCCTCTTGGGACACAGACTCAGGCTCCTCTTGGGACTTAGACCCAGGCTCCTCTTGGGACTTAGACTCAGGCTCCTCTTGGGACTTAGACTAAGGCTCCTCATGGGACTTAGACTCAGGCTCCTCTTGGGACATAGACTCAGGCTCCTCTTGGTACTTAGATTCAGGCTCCTCTTGGGACTTAAACACAGGCTCCTCTTTGTACTTAGACACAGGCTCCTCTTGGGACTTAGATTCAGGCTCCTCTTGGGACGTGGAATCAGACTCCTCTTGGGCCTTAGATTCAGGCTCCTCTTGGGACTTAAACAGAGGCTCCTCTTGGTACTTAGACCCAGGCTTCTCTTGGGACTTAGACTCAGGCTCCACTTGGGACATAGACTCAGGCTCCCCTTGGGACTTAGGCCCAGGCTCCTCTTGGGACATAGACCCCGGCTCCTCTTGGGACATACACCCAGGCTCCCTTTGGGATTTAGATTCAGGCTCCTCTTGGGACTTAGACACAGGCTCCTATTCGCACGTGGACACAGACTCCTCTGGGTAAAAGTCTAAGGCTCCTCTCGGGACTTAAACTCAGGCTTCTCTTGGGACATAGGCTCAGACTCCTCTTGGGACTTATACTGAGGCTCCTCTTGGGATTTAGACAGGCTCCAATTGGGACATAGGCACAGGCTCCTCTTGGGACTTAGACTCAGGCTCCACTTGGGACGTAGACTCAGGCTCCCTTTGAGACTTAAACACAGGCTCCTCTTGGTACATAGACACAGGCTCCTCTTGGGACTTAGACTCAGGCTCCATTTGGGACATAGACTCAGGCTCCGTTTGGGACTTAGACTCAGGTTCCACTTGGGACATAGACTCAGGCTCCATTTGGGACAGACTCAGGCTCCTCTTGAGACTTAGACCCAGGCTCCCTTTGGGACTTAGACTCAGGCTCCTCCTGGGACATAAACCCAAGCTCCTCTTGGGACATAGACTCAGGCTCCCCTTGGGACATAGACCCAGGCTCCTCTTGGAACTTAGACTCAGACTCTTCTTGGGATTTGGACTCAGGCTCCTCTTGGGACCTTGACTAAGGCTCCACTTGGGATACAGACCCAGGCTCCTCTTGGGACATAGCCTCAGACGCCACTTGGGACTTAAATTCAGGCTCCTCTTGGGACACAGACCCAGGCTCCTCCTGGGACTTAGACTCATGGTCTGTGAGGAAGTGTTGCAATCTTATTTGACTGTGTCAGTCAGGCTCCCCTTGTGACTAAGGATCAGGCTCCTCTTGGAAAATAGACCCAGGCTCCTCCTGGGACTTAGACGCAGACTCCTCTTGGGACATAGACTCAGGCTCCCCTTGGGAAACAGACCCAGGCCCCTTTTGGGACTTAGGCTCAGGCTCCTCTTGGGACATAGAACAAGGCTCCTCTTGGGACTCAGATTCAGGCTCCCTTTGGGACTTAGACTCAGGCTCCTCTTGGGACATAGACCTAGGCTCCTCTTGGGACTTAGACTCAGGCTCGACTTGGGACATAGACTAAGGCTCCCTTTGGGACTTAGGCTCAGGCTCCTCTTGGGACATAAACCCAGGCTCCTCTTGGGATATACATCCAGGCTCCCTTTGGGACTTAGACTCGGGCTCCACTTGGGACTTTGACTCAGGCTCCACTTGGGACAAACAACCAGGCTCCTGTTGGGACTTTGACCCAGGCTCCTCTAGGGACTTAGACCCAGGCTCCTCATGGGACTTAGACTCAGACTCCTCTTGGGAATTAGGCTCAGGCTCCTCTTGGATCTTAGGCCCAGGCTCCTCATGGGACACAGACCCAGGCTCCACTTGGGACATAGACCCAGACTCCTCTTGGGACTTAGACTCAGGCTCCTCTGGGACTTAGACCCAGGCTCTTCTTGGGACTTAGACTCAGACTCCTCTTGGGCCTTAGACTCAGGCTCCTCTTGGGACTTTGACTCAGACTCCACTTGGGACAAAAACCCAGGCTCCTGTTGGGACTTTGACCCAGGCTCCTCTTGGGACTTAGACCCAGGCTCCTCATGGGACTTAGACTCAGACTCCTCTTGGGACTTAGACTCAGGCTCCTCTTTGGACATTGACTCAGGCTCCACTTGGGACACAGACTCAGGCTCCTCTTGGGACATAGACCCAGGCTCCTCTTGGGACTTAGACTCAGGCTCCTCTTGGGAAACAGAACAAGACTCCTCTTGGGACTTGGAATAAGGCTCCCCTTGGGACTTAGACTCAGGCTCCTCTTGGGACTTAGACTCAGGATCCTCTTGGGACTTAGACTCAGGCTCCTCTTGGGAAACAAACCCAGGCTCCTCTTGGGACGTAGAATCAGACTCCTCTTGGGAAATAGTCTCAGGCTCCTCTTGGGAATTAGACCGCTCTTGGGACTTAGACACAGGCTCCTCTTGGGTCTTTGACTCAGGCTCCCCATGGAACACAGGCCCAGGCTCCCCTTGGGACTTAGACTCAGACTCCTCTTGGGACTTAGACTCAGGCTCCTCTTGGGACTTTGACTCAGGCTCCACTTGAGACACAGACTCAGGCTCCTCTTGGGACTTAGACCCAGGCTCCTCTTGGGACTTCGACTCAGACTCCTCTTGGGACTTAAACTCAGACTCCTCTTGGGACTTAGTCTCAGGCTCCTCTTGGGACTTAGACGCAGGCTCCTCTTGGGACTTAGACTCAGACTCCTCTTGGGACTTAGACTCAGACTCCTCTTGGGATTTAAACTCAGACTCCTCTTGGGATTTAGGCTCAGGCTCCTCGTGGGACTAGACACAGGCTCCTCTTGGGACTTAGACTCAGGCTCCTCTCGGGACGTAGACTCAGACTCCTCTTGGGACTTAAACTCAGGCTCCTCTTGGGACATAGAGTCAGACTCCTCTTGGGACTTAGACCCAGGCTCCTCTTGGGACTTAGACCCAGGCTCCTCTTGGGACTTATACTCAGACTCCTCTTGGGACACAGACTCAGACTCCTCTTGGGACACAGACTCAGACTCCTCTTGGGGCTTAGGCCCAGGCTCCTCTTGGTACTTAGGCCCAGGCTCCTCTTCGGACACAGACTCAGGCTCCTCTTGGGACTTAGACCCAGGCTCCTCTTGGGACTTAGACACAGGCTCCTATTCGCACGTAGACACAGACTCCTCTGGGTAAAAGTCTAAGGCTCCTCTCGGGACTTAAACTTAGGCTCCTCTTGGGACTTAGATTCAGACTCCTCTTGGGACTTATACTCAGGCTCCTCTTGGGATTTAGACAGGCTCCAATTGGGACATAGACACAGGCTCCTCTTGGGACTTTGACTCAGGCTCCTCTTGGGACGTGGAATCAGACTCCTCCTGGGCCTTAGATTCAGGCTCCCATTGGGACTTAAACACAGGCTCCTCTTGGGACGTAAACTCAGAATCCTCTTGGGACTTAGTCTCAGGCTCCTCTTGGGATTTAGACCCAGGCTCCTCTTGGGACTTAGATACTCAGACTCCTCTTGGGACTTAGACTCAGACTCCTCTTGGGACTTAAACTCAGACTCCTCTTGGGATTTAGACTCAGGCTCCTCTTGGGACTAGACCCAGGCACCTCTTGGGACTTAGACTCAGGCTCCTCTCGGGACTTAGACTCAGACTCCTCTTGGGACTTAAACTCAGGCTCCTCTTGGGACTTAGACTCAGACTCCTCTTGGGACTTAGACCCAGGCTCCTCTTGGGACTTAGACCCAGGCTCCTCTTGGGACTTAGACCCAGGCTCCTCTTGGGACTTAGACTCCGACTCCTCTTGGGACACAGACTCAGACTCCTCTTGGGACTTAGGCCCAGGCTCCTCTTGGGACTTAGGCCCAGGCTCCTCTTGGGACACAGACTCAGGCTCCTCTTGGGACTTAGACCCAGGCTCCTCTTGGGACTTAGACTCAGGCTCCTCTTGGGACTTAGACTAAGGCTCCTCATGGGACTTAGACTCAGGCTCCTCTTGGGACATAGACTCAGGCTCCTCTTGGTACTTAGATTCAGGCTCCTCTTGGGACTTAAACACAGGCTCCTCTTTGTACTTAGACACAGGCTCCTCTTGGGACTTAGATTCAGGCTCCTCTTGGGACGTGGAATCAGACTCCTCTTGGGCCTTAGATTCAGGCTCCTCTTGGGACTTAAACAGAGGCTCCTCTTGGTACTTAGACCCAGGCTTCTCTTGGGACTTAGACTCAGGCTCCACTTGGGACATAGACTCAGTCTCCCTTTGGGACTTAGGCCCAGGCTCCTCTTGGGACATAGACCCCGGCTCCTCTTGGGACATACACCCAGGCTCCCTTTGGGACTTAGATTCAGGCTCCTCTTGGGACTTAGACACAGGCTTCTATTCGCACGTAGACACAGACTCCTCTGGGTAAAAGTCTAAGGCTCCCTCGGGACTTAAACTCAGGCTTCTCTTGGGACATAGGCTCAGACTCCTCTTGGGACTTATACTGAGGCTCCTCTTGGGATTTAGACAGGCTCCAATTGGGACATAGGCACAGGCTCCTCTTGGGACTTAGACTCAGGCTCCACTTGGGACGTAGACTCAGGCTCCCTTTGAGACTTAAACACAGGCTCCTCTTGGTACATAGACACAGGCTCCTCTTGGGACTTAGACTCAGGCTCCATTTGGGACATAGACTCAGGCTCCCTTTGGGACTTAGACTCAGGTTCCACTTGGGACATAGACTCAGGCTCCATTTGGGACAGACTCAGGCTCCTCTTGAGACTTAGACCCAGGCTCCCTTTGGGTCTTAGACTCAGGCTCCTCATGGGACATAAACCCAAGCTCCTCTTGGGACATAGACTCAGGCTCCCCTTGGGACATAGACCCAGGCTCCTCTTGGAACTTAGACTCAGACTCTTCTTGGGACTTGGACTCAGGCTCCTCTTGGGACCTTGACTAAGGCTCCACTTGGGATACAGACCCAGGCTCCTCTTGGGACATAGCCTCAGACGCCACTTGGGACTTAAATTCAGGCTCCTCTTGGGACACAGACCCAGGCTCCTCTTGGGACTTAGACTCATGGTCTGTGAGGAAGTGTTGCAATCTTATTTGACTGTGTCAGTCAGGCTCCCCTTGTGACTAAGGATCAGGCTCCTCTTGGAAAATAGACCCAGGCTCCTCCTGGGACTTAGACGCAGACTCCTCTTGGGACATAGACTCTGGCTCCCCTTGGGAAACAGACCCAGGCCCCTTTTGGGACTTAGGCTCAGGCTCCTCTTGGGACATAGAACAAGGCTCCTCTTGGGACTCAGATTCAGGCTCCCTTTGGGACTTAGACTCAGGCTCCTCTTGGGACATAGACCTAGGCTCCTCTTGGGACTGAGACTCAGGCTCGACTTGGGACATAGACTAAGGCTCCCTTTGGGACTTAGGCTCAGGCTCCTCTTGGGACATAAACCCAGGCTCCTCTTGGGATATACATCCAGGCTCCCTTTGGGACTTTGACTCGGGCTCCACTTGGGACTTTGACTCAGGCTCCACTTGGGACAAACACCCAGGCTCCTGTTGGGACTTTGACCCAGGCTCCTCTAGGGACTTAGACCCAGGCACCTCATGGGACTTAGACTCAGACTCCTCTTGGGAATTAGGCTCAGGCTCCTCTTGGGACTTAGGCCCAGGCTCCTCATGGGACACAGACCCAGGCTCCTCTTGGGACATAGACCCAGACTCCCCTTGGGACTTAGACTCAGGCTCCTCTGGGACTTAGACCCAGGCTCTTCTTGGGACTTAGACTCAGACTCCTCTTGGGCCTTAGACTCAGGCTCCTCTTGGGACTTTGACTCAGGCTCCACTTGGGACAAAAACCCAGGCTCCTGTTGGGACTTTGACCCAGGCTCCTCTTGGGACTTAGACCCAGGCTCCTCATGGGACTTAGACTCAGACTCCTCTTGGGACTTAGACTCAGCCTCCTCTTTGGACATTGACTCAGGCTTCACTTGGGACACAGACTCAGGCTCCTCTTGGGACATAGACCCAGGCTCCTCTTGGGACTTAGACTCAGGCTCCTCTTGGGAAACAGAACAAGACTCCTCTTGGGACTTGGACTAAGGCTCCCCTTGGGACTTAGACTCAGGCTCCTCTTGGGACTTAGACTCAGGATCCTCTTGGGACTTAGACTCAGGCTCCTCTTGGGAAACAAACCCAGGCTCCTCTTGGGACGTAGAATCAGACTCCTCTTGGGAAATAGTCTCAGGCTCCTCTTGGGAATTAGACCGCTCTTGGGACTTAGACACAGGCTCCTCTTGGGTCTTTGACTCAGGCTCCCCATGGAACACAGGCCCAGGCTCCCCTTGGGACTTAGACTCGGACTCCTATTGGGACTTAGACTCAGGCTCCTCTTGGGACTTTGACTCAGGCTCCACTTGGGACACAACTCAGGCTCCTCTTGGGACTTAGACTCAGGCTCCTCTTGGGAAACAGAACAAGACTCCTCTTGGGACTTGGACTAAGGCTCCTCTTGGGACTTCGACTCAGACTCCTCTTGGGACTTAAACTCAGACTCCTCTTGGGACTTAGTCTCAGGCTCCTCTTGGGACTTAGACGCAGGCTCCTCTTGGGACTTAGACTCAGACTCCTCTTGGGACTTAGACTCAGACTCCTCTTGGGATTTAAACTCAGACTCCTCTTGGGATTTAGGCTCAGGCTCCTCGTGGGACTAGACACAGGCTCCTCTTGGGACTTAGACTCAGGCTCCTCTCGGGACTTAGACTCAGACTCCTCTTGGGACTTAAACTCAGGCTCCTCTTGGGACATAGAGTCAGACTCCTCTTGGGACTTAGACCCAGGCTCCTCTTGGGACTTAGACCCAGGCTCCTCTTGGGACTTAGACCCAGGCTCCTCTTGGGACTTATACTCAGACTCCTCTTGGGACACAGACTCAGACTCCTCTTGGGACACAGACTCAGACTCCTCTTGGGGCTTAGGCCCAGGCTCCTCTTGGTACTTAGGCCCAGGCTCCTCTTCGGACACAGACTCAGGCTCCTCTTGGGACTTAGACCCAGGCTCCTCTTGGGACTTAGACACAGGCTCCTATTCGCACGTAGACACAGACTCCTCTGGGTAAAAGTCTAAGGCTCCTCTCGGGACTTAAACTTAGGCTCCTCTTGGGACTTAGATTCAGACTCCTCTTGGGACTTATACTCAGGCTCCTCTTGGGATTTAGACAGGCTCCAATTGGGACATAGACACAGGCTCCTCTTGGGACTTTGACTCAGGCTCCTCTTGGGACGTGGAATCAGACTCCTCCTGGGCCTTAGATTCAGGCTCCCCTTGGCACTTAAACACAGGCTCCTCTTGGTACTTAGACACAGGCGCCTCTTGGGACGTAAACTCAGAATCCTCTTGGGACTTAGTCTCAGGCTCCTCTTGGGATTTAGACCAAGGCTCCTCTTGGGACTTAGATACTCAGACTCCTCTTGGGACTTAGACTCAGACTCCTCTTGGGACTTAAACTCAGACTCCTCTTGGGATTTAGACTCAGGCTCCTCTTGGGACTAGACCCAGGCACCTCTTGGGACTTAGACTCAGGCTCCTCTCGGGACTTAGACTCAGACTCCTCTTGGGACTTAAACTCAGGCTCCTCTTGGGACTTAGACTCAGACTCCTCTTGGGACTTAGACCCAGGCTCCTCTTGGGACTTAGACCCAGGCTCCTCTTGGGACTTAGACCCAGGCTCCTCTTGGGACTTAGACTCAGACTCCTCTTGGGACACAGACTCAGACTCCTCTTGGGACTTAGGCCCAGGCTCCACTTGGGACTTAGGCCCAGGCTCCTCTTGGGACACAGACTCAGGCTCCTCTTGGGACTTAGACCCAGGCTCCTCTTGGGACTTAGACTCAGGCTCCTCTTGGGACTTAGACTAAGGCTCCTCATGGGACTTAGACTCAGGCTCCTCTTGGGACATAGACTCAGGCTCCTCTTGGTACTTAGATTCAGGCTCCTCTTGGGACTTAAACACAGGCTCCTCTTTGTACTTAGACACAGGCTCCTCTTGGGACTTAGATTCAGGCTCCTCTTGGGACGTGGAATCAGACTCTTCTTGGGCCTTAGATTCAGGCTCCTCTTGGGACTTAAACAGAGGCTCCTCTTGGTACTTAGACCCAGGTTCTCTTGGGACTTAGACTCAGGCTCCACTTGGGACATAGACTCAAGCTCCCTTTGGGACTTAGGCCCAGGCTCCTCTTGGGACATAGACCCCGGCTCCTCTTGGGACATACACCCAGGCTCCCTTTGGGACTTAGATTCAGGCTCCTCTTGGGACTTAGACACAGGCTCCTATTCGCACGTAGACACAGACTCCTCTGGGTAAAAGTCTAAGGCTCCCTCGGGACTTAAACTCAGGCTTCTCTTGGGACATAGGCTCAGACTCCTCTTGGGACTTATACTGAGGCTCCTCTTGGGATTTAGACAGGCTCCAATTGGGACATAGGCACAGGCTCCCTTTGGGACTTAGACTCAGGTTCCACTTGGGACATAGACTCAGGCTCCATTTGGGACAGACTCAGGCTCCTCTTGAGACTTAGACCCAGGCTCCCTTTGGGTCTTAGACTCAGGCTCCTCTTGGGACATAAACCCAAGCTCCTCTTGGGACATAGACTCAGGCACCCCTTGGGACATAGACCCAGGCTCCTCTTGGAACTTAGACTCAGACTCTTCTTGGGACTTGGACTCAGGCTCCTCTTGGGACCTTGACTAAGGCTCCACTTGGGATACAGACCCAGGCTCCTCTTGGGACATAGCCTCAGACGCCACTTGGGACTTAAATTCAGGCTCCTCTTGGGACACAGACCCAGGCTCCTCTTGGGACTTAGACTCATGGTCTGTGAGGAAGTGTTGCAATCTTATTTGACTGTTACAGTCAGGCTCCCCTTGTGACTAAGGATCAGGCTCCTCTTGGAAAATAGACCCAGGCTCCTCCTGGGACTTAGACGCAGACTCCTCTTGGGACATAGACTCTGGCTCCCCTTGGGAAACAGACCCAGGCCCCTTTTGGGACTTAGGCTCAGGCTCCTCTTGGGACATAGAACAAGGCTCCTCTTGGGACTCAGATTCAGGCTCCCTTTGGGACTTAGACTCAGGATCCTCTTGGGACATAGACCTAGGCTCCTCTTGGGACTTAGACTCAGGCTCGACTTGGGACATAGACTAAGGCTCCCTTTGGGACATAGGCTCAGGCTCCTCTTGGGACATAAACCCAGGCTCCTCTTGGGATATACATCCAGGCTCCCTTTGGGACTTAGACTCGGGCTCCACTTGGGACTTTGACTCAGGCTCCACTTGGGACAAACACCCAGGCTCCTGTTGGGTCTTTGACCCAGGCTCCTCTAGGGACTTAGACCCAGGCACCTCATGGGACTTAGACTCAGGCTCCTCTTGGGAATTAGGCTCAGGCTCCTCTTGGGACTTAGGCCCGGGGCTCCTCATGGGACACAGACCCAGGCTCCTCTTGGGACATAGACCCAGACTCCTCTTGGGACTTAGACTCAGGCTCCTCTGGGACTTAGACCCAGGCTCTTCTTGGGACTTAGACTCAGACTCCTCTTGGGCCTTAGACTCAGGCTCCTCTTGGGACTTTGACTCAGGCTCCACTTGGGACAAAAACCCAGGCTCCTGTTGGGACTTTGACCCAGGCTCCTCTTGGGACTTAGACCCAGGCTCCTCATGGGACTTAGACTCAGACTCCTCTTGCGACTTAGACTCAGGCTCCTCTTTGGACATTGACTCAGGCTCCACTTGGGACACAGACTCAGGCTCCTCCTGGGACATAGACCCAGGCTCCTCTTGGGACTTAGACTCAGGCTTCTCTTGGGAAACAGAACAAGACTCCTCTTGGGACTTGGACTAAGGCTCCCCTTGGGACTTAGACTCAGGCTCCTCTTGGGACTTAGACTCAGGATCCTCTTGGGACTTAGACTCAGGCTCCTCTTGGGAAACAAACCCAGGCTGCTCTTGGGACGTAGAATCAGACTCCTCTTGGGAAATAGTCTCAGGCTCCTCTTGGGAATTAGACCGCTCTTGGGACTTAGACACAGGCTCCTCTTGGGTCTTTGACTCAGGCTCCCCATGGAACACAGGCCCAGGCTCCCCTTGGGACTTAGACTCAGACTCCTCTTGGGACTTAGACTCAGGCTCCTCTTGGGACATTGACTCAGGCTCCACTTGGGACACAGACTCAGGCTCCTCTTGGGACTTAGACCCAGGCTCCTCTTGGGACTTCGACTCAGACTCCTCTTGGGCCTTAAACTCAGACTCCTCTTGGGACTTAGACTCAGACTCCTCTTGGGATTTAAACTCAGACTCCTCTTGGGATTTAGGCTCAGGCTCCTCGTGGGACTAGACACAGGCTCCTCTTGGGACTTAGACTCAGGCTCCTCTCGGGACTTAGACTCAGACTCCTCTTGGGGCTTAAACTCAGGCTCCTCTTGGGACATAGAGTCAGACTCCTCTTGGGACTTAGACCCAGGCTCCTCTTGGGACTTAGACCCAGGCTCCTCTTGAGACTTAGACCCAGGCTCCTCTTGGGACTTATACTCAGACTCCTCTTGGGACACAGACTCAGACTCCTCTTGGGACACAGACTCAGACTCCTCTTGGGGCTTAGGCCCAGGCTCCTCTTGGTACTTAGGCCCAGGCTCCTCTTCGGACACAGACTCAGGCTCCTCTTGGGACTTAGACCCAGGCTCCTCTTGGGACTTAGACACAGGCTCCTATTCGCACGTAGACACAGACTCCTCTGGGTAAAAGTCTAAGGCTCCTCTCGGGACTTAAACTTAGGCTCCTATTGGGACTTAGATTCAGACTCCTCTTGGGACTTATACTCAGGCTCCTCTTGGGATTTAGACAGGCTCCAATTGGGACATAGACACAGGCTCCTCTTGGGACTTTGACTCAGGCTCCTCTTGGGACGTGGAATCAGACTCCTCCTGGGCCTTAGATTCAGGCTCCCCTTGGGACTTAAACACAGGCTCCTCTTGGTACTTAGACACAGGCTCCTCTTTGGACTTAGACTCAGGCTCCACTTGGGACATAGACTCAGGCTCCCTTTGAGACTTAAACACAGGCTCCTCTTGGTACATAGACACAGGCTCCTCTTGGGACTTAGACTCAGGCTCCATTTGGGACATAGACTCAGGCTCCATTTGGGACAGACTCAGGCTCCTCTTGAGACTTAGACCCAGGCTCCCTTTGGGACTTAGACTCAGGCTCCCCTTGGGACATAGACCCAAGCTCCTCTTGGGACATAGACTCAGGCTCCCCTTGGGACATGGACCCAGGCTCCTCTTGGACTTAGACTCAGGCTCCTCTTGGAACTTAGACTCAGACTCTTCTTGGGACTTGGACTCAGACGCCACTTGGGACTTAGACTCAGGCTCCTCTTGGGACACAGACCCTGGCTCCTCTTGGGACTTAGACTCATGGTCTGTGAGGAAGTATTGCAATCTTATTTGACTGTGTCAGTCAGGCTCCCCTTGTGACTAAGGCTCAGGCTCCTCTTGGAAAATAGACCCAGGCCCCTCCTGGGACTTAGACGCAGACTCCTCTAGGGACATAGACTCAGGCTCCCCTTGGGAAACAGACCCAGGTCCCTCTTGCGACTTAGGCTCAGGCTCCTCTTGGGACATAGACCAAGGCTCCTCTTGGGACTCAGACTCAGGCTCCCTTAGGGACTTAGGCTCAGGCTACTCTTGGGACATTGACCTAGGCTCCTCTTGGGACTTAGACTCAGGCTCGACTTGGGACATAGACTAAGGCTCCCTTTGGGACTTAGGCTCAGGATCCTCTTGGGACATAAACCCAGGCTCCTCTTGGGATATACATCCAGGCTCCATTTGGGACTTAGACTCGGGCTCCACTTGGGACATAGACTCAGGCTCCCTATGGGACTTAGACTCAGGCTGCTCTTGAGACTTAGACCCAGGCTCCCTTTGGGACTTAGAATCAGGCTCCTCTTGGGTCATAGACCCAAGCTCCTCTTAGGACTTAGACTCAGGCTCCACTTGGGACATAGACCCAGGCTCCTCTTGGGACTTATACTCAGGCTCCTCTTGGTACTTAGACTCAGGCTCCTATTTGACTTAGACCCAGACTCCTTTTGGAACATAGACTCAGACCCCTCTTGGGACTTAGACTCAGGCTCCTCTTGGGACCTTGACTCAGGCTTCACTTGGGACATAGACTCAGACTCCCCTTGGGACATAGACTCAGACTCCCGTTGGGACTTAGACTCAGGCTCCTCTTGGGACACAGACCCAGGCTCCTCTTGGGACTTAGACTCATGGTCCGTGAGGAAGTGTTGCAATCTTATTTGACTGTGTCAGTCAGGCTCCCCTTGTGAGTTAGGCTCAGTCTCCTCTTGGGAAATAGACCCAGGCTCCTCTTGGGACATAGACTCAGACTCCTCTTGGGACTTAGAACCAGGCACCTCATGGGACTTACACTCAGACTGCTCTTGGGAATTAGACTCTGGCTCCTCTTTGGACATAGGCTCAGGCTCCTCTTGGGACACAGACCCAGGCTCCTCTTGGGACATAGACCCAAAATCCTCTTGGGACTTAGACTCAGGCTCCTCTTGGGACTTAGACCCAGGCTCCTCTTGGGACTTAGACTCAGACTCCTCTTGGACCTTAGACTCAGGCTCCTCTTGGGACTTTGACTCCGGCTCCACTTGGGACAAAGACCCAGGCTCCTGTTGGGACTTAGTCTCAGACACCTCTTGGGACTTAGACTCAGGCTCCTCTTGGGACACAGACCCAGGCTCCTCTTGGGACTTAGACTCATGGTCCGTGAGGAAGTGTTGCAATCTTATTTGACTGTGTCAGTCAGGCTCCCCTTGTGAGTTAGGCTCAGTCTCCTCTTGGGAAATAGACCCAGGCTCCTCTTGGGACATAGACTCAGACTCCTTTTGGGACTTAGAACCAGGCACCTCATGGGACTTACACTCAGACTGCTCTTGGGAATTAGACTCTGGCTCCTCTTGGGACATAGGCTCAGGCTCCTCTTGGGACACAGACCCAGGCTCCTCTTGGGACATAGACCCAGACTCCTCTTGGGACTTAGACCCAGGCTCATCTTGGGACATAGACCCAGACTCCTCTTGGGACTTTGACTCAGACTCCTCTTGGACCTTAGACTCAGGCTCCTCTTGAGACTTTGACTCCGGCTCCACTTGGGACACAGACTCAGGCTCCTCTTGGGACATAGACCCAGGCTCCTCTTGGGACTTAGACTCAGGCTCCCCGTGGGACTTAGACTCAGAATCCTCTTGGGACTTAGACTCAAGCTCCTCTTGGGACTTAGACTCAGGCTCATCTTGGGAAACAGACCCAGGCCCCTCTTGGGACTTAGACTCAGACTCCTGTTGGGAAATAGACTCAGGCTCCTCTTGGGACTTAGACTCAGACTCCCCTTGGGAAATAGACTCAGGCTCCTCTTGGGACTTAGACTCCTCTTGGGACTTAGACACAGGCTCCTCTTGGGTCTTTGACTCAGGCTCCACTTGGAACACAGGCCCAGGCTCCTCTTGGGACTTTGACTCAGGCTCCACTTGGGACACAGACCCAGGCTCCACTTGGGACTTAGACTCAGGCTCCCCTTGGGACCTTGACTGAGGCTCCACTTGGGACACAGACTCAGGCTCCTCTTGGGACTTAGAGTCAGACTCCTCTTGGGAGTTAGACCCAGGCTCCTCTTGGGACATAGACCCAGACTCCTCTTGGGACACAGGCCCAGGCTCCTCTTGCGACACAGACTCAGGCTCCTCTTGGGACTTAGACTCAGGCTCCTCTTGGGACGTGGGATCAGACTCCTCTTGGGCCTTATATTCAGGCTCCTCCTGGGACTTAAACAGAGGCTCCTCTTGGTACTTAGACACAGGCTTCTCTTGGGACTTAGACTCAGACTCCTCTTGGGACTTTAACTCAGACTCCTCTTGGGACTTAAAACTCAGACTCCTCTTGGGACTTAAATTCAGACTCCTCGTGGGACTTAGACTCAGGCTCCTCTTGGGACTTAGACCCAGGCTCCTCTTGGGACTTAGACTCAGGCTCCTCTTGGGACTTTGACTCAGACTCCTCTTGGGACTCAAATCTCAGGCTCCTCTTGGGAATTAGACTCAGACTCCTCTTGGGACATAGACCCAGGCTCCTCTTGGGACTTAAACCCAGGCTCCCCTTGGGACTTAGACTCAGGCTCCTCTTGGGACTTAGACCCAGGCTCCTCTTGGGACTTAGACCCAGGCTCCTCTTGGGACTTAGATTCAGGCTCATCTTGCGACACAGACTCAGGCTCCCCTTGGGACTTAGACTCAGGCTTCTCTTGGGACTTTGACTCAGGCTCCTCTTGGGACTTAGACCCAGGCTCCTCTTGGGACTTAGACTCAGGTTCCTCTTGGGACTTAGACTCAGACTCCTCTTGCGACACAGACTCAGACTCCTCTTGGGACTTAGTCCCAGGCTCCTCTTGGGACATAGACTCAGGCTCCT
The DNA here is from genome assembly GCA_946902985.2 of Meconema thalassinum. Classification (NCBI taxonomy): domain Eukaryota; kingdom Metazoa; phylum Arthropoda; class Insecta; order Orthoptera; family Tettigoniidae; genus Meconema; species Meconema thalassinum. Next base: position 18,810,903 of record OX336392.1, read on the forward strand.
CTTGCGACACAGACTCAGGCTCCCCTTGGGACTTAGACTCAGGCTTCTCTTGTGACTTAAATTCAGACTCCTCTTGGGACTTACACTCAGGCTCCTCTTGGGACTTAGACCCAGGCTCCTCTTGGGACTTCGACTCAGACTCCTCTTGGGACTTAAACTCAGACTCCCCTTGGGACTTAGTCTCAGACTCCTCTTGGGACTTAGACTCAGACTCCTCTTGGGATTTAAACTCAGACTCCTCTTGGGATTTAGGCTCAGGCTCCTCGTGGGACTAGACACAGGCTCCTCTTGGGACTTAGACTCAGGCTCCTCTCGGGACTTAGACTCAGACTCCTCTTGGGACTTAAACTCAGGCTCCTCTTGGGACATAGAGTCAGACTCCTCTTGGGACTTAGACCCAGGCTCCTCTTGGGACTTAGACCCAGGCTCCTCTTGGGACTTATACTCAGACTCCTCTTGGGACACAGACTCAGACTCCTCTTGGGACACAGACTCAGACTCCTCTTGGGGCTTAGGCCCAGGCTCCTCTTGGTACTTAGGCCCAGGCTCCTCTTCGGACCCAGACTCAGGCTCCTCTTGGGACTTAGACCCAGGCTCCTCTTGGGACTTAGACACAGGCTCCTATTCGCACGTAGACACAGACTCCTCTGGGTAAAAGTCTAAGGCTCCTCTCGGGACTTAAACTTAGGCTCCTCTTGGGACTTAGATTCAGACTCCTCTTGGGACTTATACTCAGGCTCCTCTTGGGATTTAGACAGGCTCCAATTGGGACATAGACACAGGCTCCTCTTGGGACTTTGACTCAGTCTCCTCTTGGGACGTGGAATCAGACTCCTCCTGGGCCTTAGATTCAGGCTCCCCTTGGGACTTAAACACAGGCTCCTCTTGGTACTTAGACACAGGCTCCTCTTTGGACTTAGACTCAGGCTCCACTTGGGACATAGACTCAGGCTCCCTTTGAGACTTAAACACAGGCTCCTCTTGGTAAATAGACACAGGGTCCTCTTGGGACTTAGACTCAGGCTCCATTTGGGACATAGACTCAGGCTCCATTTGGGACAGACTCAGGCTCCTCTTGAGACTTAGACCCAGGCTCCCTTTGGGACTTAGACTCAGGCTCCTCTTGGGACATAGACCCAAGCTCCTCTTGGGACATAGACTCAGGCTCCCCTTGGGACATGGACCCAGGCTCCTCTTGGACTTAGACTCAGGCTCCTCTTGGAACTTAGACTCAGACTCTTCTTGGGACTTGGACTCAGACGCCACTTGGGACTTAGACTCAGGCTCCTCTTGGGACACAGACCCTGGCTCCTCTTGGGACTTAGACTCATGGTCTGTGAGGAAGTATTGCAATCTTATTTAACTGTGTCAGTCAGGCTCCCCTTGTGACTAAGGCTCAGGCTCCTCTTGGAAAATAGACCCAGGCTCCTCCTGGGACTTAGACGCAGACTCCTCTTGGGACATAGACTCAGGCTCCCCTTGGGAAACAGACCCAGGCCCCTCTTGGGACTTAGGCTCAGGCTCCTCTTGGGACATAGACCAAGGCTCCTCTTGGGACTCAGACTCAGGCTCCCTTTGGGACTTAGGCTCAGGCTACTCTTGGGACATTGACCTAGGCTCCTCTTGGGACTTAGACTCAGGCTCGACTTGGGACATAGACTAAGGCTCCCTTTGGGACTTAGGCTCAGGCTCCTCTTGGGACATAAACCCAGGCTCCTCTTGGGATATATATCCAGGCTCCATTTGGGACTTAGACTCGGGCTCCACTTGGGACATAGACTCAGGCTCCCTATGGGACTTAGACTCAGGCTGATCTTGAGACTTAGACCCAGGCTCCCTTTGGGACTTAGAATCAGGCTCCTCTTGGGTCATAGACCCAAGCTCCTCTTAGGACTTAGACTCAGGCTCCACTTGGGACATAGACCCAGGCTCCTCTTGGGACTTAGACTCAGGCTCCTCTTGGTACTTAGACTCAGGCTCCTATTTGACTTAGACCCAGACTCCTTTTGGAACATAGACTCAGACCCCTCTTGGGACTTAGACTCAGGCTCCTCTTGGGACCTTGACTCAGGCTTCACTTGGGACATAGACTCAGACTCCCGTTGGGACTTAGACTCAGGCTCCTCTTGGGACACAGACCCAGGCTCCTCTTGGGACTTAGACTCATGGTCCGTGAGGAAGTGTTGCAATCTTATTTGACTGTGTCAGTCAGGCTCCCCTTGTGAGTTAGGCTCAGTCTCCTCTTGGGAAATAGACCCAGGCTCCTCTTGGGACATAGACTCAGACTCCTCTTGGGACTTAGAACCAGGCACCTCATGGGACTTACACTCAGACTGCTCTTGGGAATTAGACTCTGGCTCCTCTTTGGACATAGGCTCAGGCTCCTCTTGGGACACAGACCCAGGCTCCTCTTGGGACATAGACCCAAACTCCTCTTGGGACTTAGACTCAGGCTCCTCTTGGGACTTAGACCCAGGCTCCTCTTGGGACTTAGCCTCAGACTCCTCTTGGACCTTAGACTCAGGCTCCTCTTGGGACTTTGACTCCGGCTCCACTTGGGACAAAGACCCAGGCTCCTGTTGGGACTTAGACTCAGACACTTCTTGGGACTTAGACTCAGGCTCCTCTTGGGACACAGACCCAGGCTCCTCTTGGGACTTAGACTCATGGTCCGTGAGGAAGTGTTGCAATCTTATTTGACTGTGTCAGTCAGGCTCCCCTTGTGAGTTAGGCTCAGTCTCCTCTTGGGAAATAGACCCAGGCTCCTCTTGGGACATAGACTCAGACTCCTTTTGGGACTTAGAACCAGGCACCTCATGGGACTTACACTCAGACTGCTCTTGGGAATTAGACTCTGGCTCCTCTTGGGACATAGGCTCAGGCTCCTCTTGGGACACAGACCCAGGCTCCTCTTGGGACATAGACCCAGACTCCTCTTGGGACTTAGACCCAGGCTCCTCTTGGGACATAGACCCAGACTCCTCTTGGGACTTAGACTCAGACTCCTCTTGGACCTTAGACTCAGGCTCCTCTTGGGACTTTGACTCCGGCTCCACTTGGGACACAGACTCAGGCTCCTCTTGGGACATAGACCCAGGCTCCTCTTGGGACTTAGACTCAGGCTCCCCTTGGGACTTAGACTCAGAATCCTCTTGGGACTTAGACTCAAGCTCCTCTTGGGACTTAGACTCAGGCTCCTCTTGGGAAACAGACCCAGGCCCCTCTTGGGACTTAGACTCAGACTCCTGTTGGGAAATAGACTCAGGCTCCTCTTGGGACTTAGACTCAGACTCCTCTTGGGAAATAGACTCAGGCTCCTCTTGGGACTTAGACTCCTCTTGGGACTTAGACACAGGCTCCTCTTGGGTCTTTGACTCAGGCTCCACTTGGAACACAGGCCCAGGCTCCTCTTGGGACTTTGACTCAGGCTCCACTTGGGACACAGACCAAGTCTCCACTTGGGACTTAGACTCAGGCTCCCCTTGGGACCTTGACTGAGGCTCCACTTGGGACACAGACTCAGGCTCCTCTTGGGACTTAGAGTCAGACTCCTCTTGGGAGTTAGACCCAGGCTCCTCTTGGGACATAGACTCAGACTCCTCTTGGGACACAGGCCCAGGCTCCTCTTGCGACACAGACTCAGGCTCCTCTTGGTACTTAGACTCAGGCTCCTATTTGACTTAGACCCAGACTCCTTTTGGAACATAGACTCAGACCCCTCTTGGGACTTAGACTCAGGCTCCTCTTGGGACCTTGATTCAGGCTTCACTTGGGACATAGACTCAGACTCCCCTTGGGACATAGACTCAGACTCCCGTTGGGACAGACTCAGGCACCTCTTGGGACACAGACCCAGGCTCCTCTTGGGACTTAGACTCATGGTCCGTGAGGAAGTGTTGCAATCTTATTTGACTGTGTCAGTCAGGCTCCCCTTGTGAGTTAGGCTCAGTCTCCTCTTGGGAAATAGACCCAGGCTCCTCTTGGGCCATAGACTCAGACTCCTGTTGGGACTTAGAACCAGGCACCTCATGGGACTTACACTCAGACTGCTCTTGGGAATTAGACTCTGGCTCCTCTTTGGACATAGGCTCAGGCTCCTATTGGGACACAGACCCAGGCTCCTCTTGGGACATAGACCCAAACTCCTCTTGGGACTTAGACTCAGGCTCCTCTTGGGACTTAGACCCAGGCTCCTCTTGGGACTTAGACTCAGACTCCTCTTGGACCTTAGACTCAGGCTCCTCTTGGGACTTTGACTCCGGCTCCACTTGGGACAAAGACCCAGGCTCCTGTTGGGACTTAGACTCAGACACTTCTTGGGACTTAGACTCAGGCTCCTCTTGGGACACAGACCCAGGCTCCTCTTGGGACTTAGACTCATGGTCCGTGAGGAAGTGTTGCAATCTTATTTGACTGTGTCAGTCAGGCTCCCCTTGTGAGTTAGGCTCAGTCTCCTCTTGGGAAATAGACCCAGGCTCCTCTTGGGACATAGACTCAGACTCCTTTTGGGACTTAGAACCAGGCACCTCATGGGACTTACACTCAGACTGCTCTTGGGAATTAGACTCTGGCTCCTCTTGGGACATAGGCTCAGGCTCCTCTTGGGACACAGACCCAGGCTCCTCTTGGGACATAGACCCAGACTCCTCTTGGGACTTAGACCCAGGCTCCTCTTGGGACATAGACCCAGACTCCTCTTGGGACTTAGACTCAGGCTCCTCTTGGGACTTTGACTCCGGCTCCACTTGGGACACAGACTCAGGCTCCTCTTGGGACATAGACCCAGGCTCCTCTTGGGACTTAGACTCAGGCTCCCCTTGGGACTTAGACTCAGAATCCTCTTGGGACTTAGACTCAAGCTCCTCTTGGGACATAGACTCAGGCTCCTCTTGGGAAACAGACCCAGGCCCCTCTTGGGACTTAGACTCAGACTCCTGTTGGGAAATAGACTCAGGCTCCTCTTGGGACTTAGACTCAGACTCCTCTTGGGAAATAGACTCAGTCTCCTCTTGGGACTTAGACTCCTCTTGGGACTTAGACACAGGCTCCTCTTGGGTCTTTGACTCAGGCTCCACTTGGAACACAGGCCCAGGCTCCTCTTGGGACTTTGACTCAGGATCCACTTGGGACACAGACCCAGGCTCCACTTGGGACTTAGACTCAGGCTCCCCTTGGGACCTTGACTGAGGCTCCACTTGGGACACAGACTCAGGCTCCTCTTGGGACTTAGAGTCAGACTCCTCTTGGGAGTTAGACCCAGGCTCCTCTTGGGACATAGACTCAGACTCCTCTTGGGACACAGGCCCAGGCTCCTCTTGCGACACAGACTCAGGCTCCTCTTGGTACTTAGACTCAGGCTCCTATTTGACTTAGACCCAGACTCCTTTTGGAACATAGACTCAGACCACTCTTGGGACTTAGACTCAGGCTCCTCTTGGGACCTTGACTCAGGCTTCACTTGGGACATAGACTCAGACTCCCCTTGGGACATAGACTCAGACTCCCGTTGGGACTTAGACTCAGGCACCTCTTGGGACACAGACCCAGGCTCCTCTTGGGACTTAGACTCATGGTCCGTGAGGAAGTGTTGCAATCTTATTTGACTGTGTCAGTCAGGCTCCCCTTGTGAGTTAGGCTCAGTCTCCTCTTGGGAAATAGACCCAGGCTCCTCTTGGGCCATAGACTCAGACTCCTGTTGGGACTTAGAACCAGGCACCTCATGGGACTTACACTCAGACTGCTCTTGGGAATTAGACTCTGGCTCCTCTTTGGACATAGGCTCAGGCTCCTATTGGGACACAGACCCAGGCTCCTCTTGGGACATAGACCCAAACTCCTCTTGGGACTTAGACTCAGGCTCCTCTTGGGACTTAGACCCAGGCTCCTCTTGGGACTTAGACTCAGACTCCTCTTGGACCTTAGACTCAGGCTCCTCTTGGGACTTTGACTCCGGCTCCACTTGGGACAAAGACCCAGGCTCCTGTTGGGACTTAGACTCAGACACTTCTTGGGACTTAGACTCAGGCTCCTCTTGGGACACAGACCCAGGCTCCTCTTGGGACTTAGACTCATGGTCCGTGAGGAAGTGTTGCAATCTTATTTGACTGTGTCAGTCAGGCTCCCCTTGTGAGTTAGGCTCAGTCTCCTCTTGGGAAATAGACCCAGGCTCCTCTTGGGACATAGACTCAGACTCCTTTTGGGACTTAGAACCAGGCACCTCATGGGACTTACACTCAGACTGCTCTTGGGAATTAGACTCTGGCTCCTCTTGGGACATAGGCTCAGGCTCCTCTTGGGACACAGACCCAGGCTCCTCTTGGGACATAGACCCAGACTCCTCTTGGGACTTAGACCCAGGCTCCTCTTGGGACATAGACCCAGACTCCTCTTGGGACTTAGACTCAGACTCCTCTTGGACCTTAGACTCAGGCTCCTCTTGAGACTTTGACTCCGGCTCCACTTGGGACACAGACTCAGGCTCCTCTTGGGACATAGACCCAGGCTCCTCTTGGGACTTAGACTCAGGCTCCCCGTGGGACTTAGACTCAGAATCCTCTTGGGACTTAGACTCAAGCTCCTCTTGGGACTTAGACTCAGGCTCATCTTGGGAAACAGACCCAGGCCCCTCTTGGGACTTAGACTCAGACTCCTGTTGGGAAATAGACTCAGGCTCCTCTTGGGACTTAGACTCAGACTCCCCTTGGGAAATAGACTCAGGCTCCTCTTGGGACTTAGACTCCTCTTGGGACTTAGACACAGGCTCCTCTTGGGTCTTTGACTCAGGCTCCACTTGGAACACAGGCCCAGGCTCCTCTTGGGACTTTGACTCAGGCTCCACTTGGGACACAGACCCAGGCTCCACTTGGGACTTAGACTCAGGCTCCCCTTGGGACCTTGACTGAGGCTCCACTTGGGACACAGACTCAGGCTCCTCTTGGGACTTAGAGTCAGACTCCTCTTGGGAGTTAGACCCAGGCTCCTCTTGGGACATAGACCCAGACTCCTCTTGGGACACAGGCCCAGGCTCCTCTTGCGACACAGACTCAGGCTCCTCTTGGGACTTAGACTCAGGCTCCTCTTGGGACGTGGGATCAGACTCCTCTTGGGCCTTATATTCAGGCTCCTCCTGGGACTTAAACAGAGGCTCCTCTTGGTACTTAGACACAGGCTTCTCTTGGGACTTAGACTCAGACTCCTCTTGGGACTTTAACTCAGACTCCTCTTGGGACTTAAAACTCAGACTCCTCTTGGGACTTAAATTCAGACTCCTCGTGGGACTTAGACTCAGGCTCCTCTTGGGACTTAGACCCAGGCTCCTCTTGGGACTTAGACTCAGGCTCCTCTTGGGACTTTGACTCAGACTCCTCTTGGGACTCAAATCTCAGGCTCCTCTTGGGAATTAGACTCAGACTCCTCTTGGGACATAGACCCAGGCTCCTCTTGGGACTTAAACCCAGGCTCCCCTTGGGACTTAGACTCAGGCTCCTCTTGGGACTTAGACCCAGGCTCCTCTTGGGACTTAGACCCAGGCTCCTCTTGGGACTTAGATTCAGGCTCATCTTGCGACACAGACTCAGGCTCCCCTTGGGACTTAGACTCAGGCTTCTCTTGGGACTTTGACTCAGGCTCCTCTTGGGACTTAGACCCAGGCTCCTCTTGGGACTTAGACTCAGGTTCCTCTTGGGACTTAGACTCAGACTCCTCTTGCGACACAGACTCAGACTCCTCTTGGGACTTAGTCCCAGGCTCCTCTTGGGACATAGACTCAGGCTCCTCTTGCGACACAGACTCAGGCTCCCCTTGGGACTTAGACTCAGGCTTCTCTTGTGACTTAAATTCAGACTCCTCTTGGGACTTACACTCAGGCTCCTCTTGGGACTTAGACCCAGGCTCCTCTTGGGACTTCGACTCAGACTCCTCTTGGGACTTAAACTCAGACTCCCCTTGGGACTTAGTCTCAGACTCCTCTTGGGACTTAGACTCAGACTCCTCTTGGGATTTAAACTCAGACTCCTCTTGGGATTTAGGCTCAGGCTCCTCGTGGGACTAGACACAGGCTCCTCTTGGGACTTAGACTCAGGCTCCTCTCGGGACTTAGACTCAGACTCCTCTTGGGACTTAAACTCAGGCTCCTCTTGGGACATAGAGTCAGACTCCTCTTGGGACTTAGACCCAGGCTCCTCTTGGGACTTAGACCCAGGCTCCTCTTGGGACTTATACTCAGACTCCTCTTGGGACACAGACTCAGACTCCTCTTGGGACACAGACTCAGACTCCTCTTGGGGCTTAGGCCCAGGCTCCTCTTGGTACTTAGGCCCAGGCTCCTCTTCGGACCCAGACTCAGGCTCCTCTTGGGACTTAGACCCAGGCTCCTCTTGGGACTTAGACACAGGCTCCTATTCGCACGTAGACACAGACTCCTCTGGGTAAAAGTCTAAGGCTCCTCTCGGGACTTAAACTTAGGCTCCTCTTGGGACTTAGATTCAGACTCCTCTTGGGACTTATACTCAGGCTCCTCTTGGGATTTAGACAGGCTCCAATTGGGACATAGACACAGGCTCCTCTTGGGACTTTGACTCAGGCTCCTCTTGGGACGTGGAATCAGACTCCTCCTGGGCCTTAGATTCAGGCTCCCCTTGGGACTTAAACACAGGCTCCTCTTGGTACTTAGACACAGGCTCCTCTTTGGACTTAGACTCAGGCTCCACTTGGGACATAGACTCAGGCTCCCTTTGAGACTTAAACACAGGCTCCTCTTGGTAAATAGACACAGGGTCCTCTTGGGACTTAGACTCAGGCTCCATTTGGGACATAGACTCAGGCTCCATTTGGGACAGACTCAGGCTCCTCTTGAGACTTAGACCCAGGCTCCCTTTGGGACTTAGACTCAGGCTCCTCTTGGGACATAGACCCAAGCTCCTCTTGGGACATAGACTCAGGCTCCCCTTGGGACATGGACCCAGGCTCCTCTTGGACTTAGACTCAGGCTCCTCTTGGAACTTAGACTCAGACTCTTCTTGGGACTTGGACTCAGACGCCACTTGGGACTTAGACTCAGGCTCCTCTTGGGACACAGACCCTGGCTCCTCTTGGGACTTAGACTCATGGTCTGTGAGGAAGTATTGCAATCTTATTTAACTGTGTCAGTCAGGCTCCCCTTGTGACTAAGGCTCAGGCTCCTCTTGGAAAATAGACCCAGGCTCCTCCTGGGACTTAGACGCAGACTCCTCTTGGGACATAGACTCAGGCTCCCCTTGGGAAACAGACCCAGGCCCCTCTTGGGACTTAGGCTCAGGCTCCTCTTGGGACATAGACCAAGGCTCCTCTTGGGACTCAGACTCAGGCTCCCTTTGGGACTTAGGCTCAGGCTACTCTTGGGACATTGACCTAGGCTCCTCTTGGGACTTAGACTCAGGCTCGACTTGGGACATAGACTAAGGCTCCCTTTGGGACTTAGGCTCAGGCTCCTCTTGGGACATAAACCCAGGCTCCTCTTGGGATATATATCCAGGCTCCATTTGGGACTTAGACTCGGGCTCCACTTGGGACATAGACTCAGGCTCCCTATGGGACTTAGACTCAGGCTGATCTTGAGACTTAGACCCAGGCTCCCTTTGGGACTTAGAATCAGGCTCCTCTTGGGTCATAGACCCAAGCTCCTCTTAGGACTTAGACTCAGGCTCCACTTGGGACATAGACCCAGGCTCCTCTTGGGACTTAGACTCAGGCTCCTCTTGGTACTTAGACTCAGGCTCCTATTTGACTTAGACCCAGACTCCTTTTGGAACATAGACTCAGACCCCTCTTGGGACTTAGACTCAGGCTCCTCTTGGGACCTTGACTCAGGCTTCACTTGGGACATAGACTCAGACTCCCGTTGGGACTTAGACTCAGGCTCCTCTTGGGACACAGACCCAGGCTCCTCTTGGGACTTAGACTCATGGTCCGTGAGGAAGTGTTGCAATCTTATTTGACTGTGTCAGTCAGGCTCCCCTTGTGAGTTAGGCTCAGTCTCCTCTTGGGAAATAGACCCAGGCTCCTCTTGGGACATAGACTCAGACTCCTCTTGGGACTTAGAACCAGGCACCTCATGGGACTTACACTCAGACTGCTCTTGGGAATTAGACTCTGGCTCCTCTTTGGACATAGGCTCAGGCTCCTCTTGGGACACAGACCCAGGCTCCTCTTGGGACATAGACCCAAACTCCTCTTGGGACTTAGACTCAGGCTCCTCTTGGGACTTAGACCCAGGCTCCTCTTGGGACTTAGCCTCAGACTCCTCTTGGACCTTAGACTCAGGCTCCTCTTGGGACTTTGACTCCGGCTCCACTTGGGACAAAGACCCAGGCTCCTGTTGGGACTTAGACTCAGACACTTCTTGGGACTTAGACTCAGGCTCCTCTTGGGACACAGACCCAGGCTCCTCTTGGGACTTAGACTCATGGTCCGTGAGGAAGTGTTGCAATCTTATTTGACTGTGTCAGTCAGGCTCCCCTTGTGAGTTAGGCTCAGTCTCCTCTTGGGAAATAGACCCAGGCTCCTCTTGGGACATAGACTCAGACTCCTTTTGGGACTTAGAACCAGGCACCTCATGGGACTTACACTCAGACTGCTCTTGGGAATTAGACTCTGGCTCCTCTTGGGACATAGGCTCAGGCTCCTCTTGGGACACAGACCCAGGCTCCTCTTGGGACATAGACCCAGACTCCTCTTGGGACTTAGACCCAGGCTCCTCTTGGGACATAGACCCAGACTCCTCTTGGGACTTAGACTCAGACTCCTCTTGGACCTTAGACTCAGGCTCCTCTTGGGACTTTGACTCCGGCTCCACTTGGGACACAGACTCAGGCTCCTCTTGGGACATAGACCCAGGCTCCTCTTGGGACTTAGACTCAGGCTCCCCTTGGGACTTAGACTCAGAATCCTCTTGGGACTTAGACTCAAGCTCCTCTTGGGACTTAGACTCAGGCTCCTCTTGGGAAACAGACCCAGGCCCCTCTTGGGACTTAGACTCAGACTCCTGTTGGGAAATAGACTCAGGCTCCTCTTGGGACTTAGACTCAGACTCCTCTTGGGAAATAGACTCAGGCTCCTCTTGGGACTTAGACTCCTCTTGGGACTTAGACACAGGCTCCTCTTGGGTCTTTGACTCAGGCTCCACTTGGAACACAGGCCCAGGCTCCTCTTGGGACTTTGACTCAGGCTCCACTTGGGACACAGACCAAGTCTCCACTTGGGACTTAGACTCAGGCTCCCCTTGGGACCTTGACTGAGGCTCCACTTGGGACACAGACTCAGGCTCCTCTTGGGACTTAGAGTCAGACTCCTCTTGGGAGTTAGACCCAGGCTCCTCTTGGGACATAGACTCAGACTCCTCTTGGGACACAGGCCCAGGCTCCTCTTGCGACACAGACTCAGGCTCCTCTTGGTACTTAGACTCAGGCTCCTATTTGACTTAGACCCAGACTCCTTTTGGAACATAGACTCAGACCCCTCTTGGGACTTAGACTCAGGCTCCTCTTGGGACCTTGATTCAGGCTTCACTTGGGACATAGACTCAGACTCCCCTTGGGACATAGACTCAGACTCCCGTTGGGACAGACTCAGGCACCTCTTGGGACACAGACCCAGGCTCCTCTTGGGACTTAGACTCATGGTCCGTGAGGAAGTGTTGCAATCTTATTTGACTGTGTCAGTCAGGCTCCCCTTGTGAGTTAGGCTCAGTCTCCTCTTGGGAAATAGACCCAGGCTCCTCTTGGGCCATAGACTCAGACTCCTGTTGGGACTTAGAACCAGGCACCTCATGGGACTTACACTCAGACTGCTCTTGGGAATTAGACTCTGGCTCCTCTTTGGACATAGGCTCAGGCTCCTATTGGGACACAGACCCAGGCTCCTCTTGGGACATAGACCCAAACTCCTCTTGGGACTTAGACTCAGGCTCCTCTTGGGACTTAGACCCAGGCTCCTCTTGGGACTTAGACTCAGACTCCTCTTGGACCTTAGACTCAGGCTCCTCTTGGGACTTTGACTCCGGCTCCACTTGGGACAAAGACCCAGGCTCCTGTTGGGACTTAGACTCAGACACTTCTTGGGACTTAGACTCAGGCTCCTCTTGGGACACAGACCCAGGCTCCTCTTGGGACTTAGACTCATGGTCCGTGAGGAAGTGTTGCAATCTTATTTGACTGTGTCAGTCAGGCTCCCCTTGTGAGTTAGGCTCAGTCTCCTCTTGGGAAATAGACCCAGGCTCCTCTTGGGACATAGACTCAGACTCCTTTTGGGACTTAGAACCAGGCACCTCATGGGACTTACACTCAGACTGCTCTTGGGAATTAGACTCTGGCTCCTCTTGGGACATAGGCTCAGGCTCCTCTTGGGACACAGACCCAGGCTCCTCTTGGGACATAGACCCAGACTCCTCTTGGGACTTAGACCCAGGCTCCTCTTGGGACATAGACCCAGACTCCTCTTGGGACTTAGACTCAGGCTCCTCTTGGGACTTTGACTCCGGCTCCACTTGGGACACAGACTCAGGCTCCTCTTGGGACATAGACCCAGGCTCCTCTTGGGACTTAGACTCAGGCTCCCCTTGGGACTTAGACTCAGAATCCTCTTGGGACTTAGACTCAAGCTCCTCTTGGGACATAGACTCAGGCTCCTCTTGGGAAACAGACCCAGGCCCCTCTTGGGACTTAGACTCAGACTCCTGTTGGGAAATAGACTCAGGCTCCTCTTGGGACTTAGACTCAGACTCCTCTTGGGAAATAGACTCAGTCTCCTCTTGGGACTTAGACTCCTCTTGGGACTTAGACACAGGCTCCTCTTGGGTCTTTGACTCAGGCTCCACTTGGAACACAGGCCCAGGCTCCTCTTGGGACTTTGACTCAGGATCCACTTGGGACACAGACCCAGGCTCCACTTGGGACTTAGACTCAGGCTCCCCTTGGGACCTTGACTGAGGCTCCACTTGGGACACAGACTCAGGCTCCTCTTGGGACTTAGAGTCAGACTCCTCTTGGGAGTTAGACCCAGGCTCCTCTTGGGACATAGACTCAGACTCCTCTTGGGACACAGGCCCAGGCTCCTCTTGCGACACAGACTCAGGCTCCTCTTGGTACTTAGACTCAGGCTCCTATTTGACTTAGACCCAGACTCCTTTTGGAACATAGACTCAGACCCCTCTTGGGACTTAGACTCAGGCTCCTCTTGGGACCTTGACTCAGGCTTCACTTGGGACATAGACTCAGACTCCCCTTGGGACATAGACTCAGACTCCCGTTGGGACTTAGACTCAGGCACCTCTTGGGACACAGACCCAGGCTCCTCTTGGGACTTAGACTCATGGTCCGTGAGGAAGTGTTGCAATCTTATTTGACTGTGTCAGTCAGGCTCCCCTTGTGAGTTAGGCTCAGTCTCCTCTTGGGAAATAGACCCAGGCTCCTCTTGGGCCATAGACTCAGACTCCTGTTGGGACTTAGAACCAGGCACCTCATGGGACTTACACTCAGACTGCTCTTGGGAATTAGACTCTGGCTCCTCTTTGGACATAGGCTCAGGCTCCTATTGGGACACAGACCCAGGCTCCTCTTGGGACATAGACCCAAACTCCTCTTGGGACTTAGACTCAGGCTCCTCTTGGGACTTAGACCCAGGCTCCTCTTGGGACTTAGACTCAGACTCCTCTTGGACCTTAGACTCAGGCTCCTCTTGGGACTTTGACTCCGGCTCCACTTGGGACAAAGACCCAGGCTCCTGTTGGGACTTAGACTCAGACACTTCTTGGGACTTAGACTCAGGCTCCTCTTGGGACACAGACCCAGGCTCCTCTTGGGACTTAGACTCATGGTCCGTGAGGAAGTGTTGCAATCTTATTTGACTGTGTCAGTCAGGCTCCCCTTGTGAGTTAGGCTCAGTCTCCTCTTGGGAAATAGACCCAGGCTCCTCTTGGGACATAGACTCAGACTCCTTTTGGGACTTAGAACCAGGCACCTCATGGGACTTACACTCAGACTGCTCTTGGGAATTAGACTCTGGCTCCTCTTGGGACATAGGCTCAGGCTCCTCTTGGGACACAGACCCAGGCTCCTCTTGGGACATAGACCCAGACTCCTCTTGGGACTTAGACCCAGGCTCCTCTTGGGACATAGACCCAGACTCCTCTTGGGACTTAGACTCAGACTCCTCTTGGACCTTAGACTCAGGCTCCTCTTGGGACTTTGACTCCGGCTCCACTTGGGACACAGACTCAGGCTCCTCTTGGGACATAGACCCAGGCTCGTCTTGGGACTTTGACACAGGCTCCTCTTGGGACGTAGAATCAGACTCCTCTTGGGCCTTAGATTCAGGCTCCCCTTGGGACTTAAACGCAGGCTCCTCTTGGAACTTAGACACAGGCTCCTCTTTGTACTTAGACACAGGCTCCTCTTGGGACTTAGACTCAGGCTCCTCTTGGGACATAGTCTCAGGCTCCCTTTGGGACTTAAACACAGGCTCCTCTTGGTACTTAGACACAGGCACCTCTTGGGACTTAGACTCAGGCTCCATTTGGGACATAGACTCAGGCTCCCTTTGGGACAGACTCAGGCTCCTCTTGAGACTTAGACCCAGGCTCCCTTTGGGACTTAGACTCAGGCTCCTCTTGGGACATAGACCCAAGCTCCTCTTGGGACTTAGACTCAGGCTCCCCTTGGGACATAGACCCAGGCTCCTCTTGGGACTTAGACTCAGGCTCCTCTTGGAACTTAAACTCAGACTCTTCTTGGGACTTTGACTCAGGCTCCTCTTGGGACCTTGACTCAGGCTCCACTTGGGACACAGTCCCCACCTCCTCTTGGGACATAGACTCAGACTCCTCTTGGGACTTAGACTCTGGCTCCTCTCGGTACACAGACCCAGGCTCCTCTTGGGACTTAGACTCATGGTCCGTGAGGAAGTGTTGCAATCTTATTTGACTGTGTTGTGTTGGCAGTAAGCACAAGAATTTAGTGCAGTATCTTTGACATAGTCTTTGAGATCAGTGAAGTTCAGTGTCAAAAACAATGTGGTGTGTGTCGTGTGAATTGTGAATCTTTCCACAACAAATAATAAAATATGCATTCTAGAGGAGTCTATGTGATTTATTAAGAAGTGAACCTAACATTTTATGGCGACCGTGACAGGACTCATTCATAGTAAAAGGCTCCCGTGAAGAAAGAAGATGGAAAGACTCGCTAAAGAAAGAACCGTAAATCGGCGGTTATTTACGCGCTCACACGATCAACTAATGGCGTTGTTAGAAGATGATCAAACTGAAACGGAAAAAGTGCAAGTGCAACTTGAAATCCTTCAAGAAAAGTATGATGATATCTCTAATTTAGTTGGATTAATATTTCAACAGATGATAGACGACGAGTGTGAGGATGACGAAATAGAAACGGAATGTGAATCAGCTGATGATTACAAACACAAATTCCTTAGCTGTAGAACAAAAGCAACACGTTTTATGAATCCCGTTGTTTCCATTACCCCTCCACAAAGTGTAGTGAATGACAATGTTTGTGATAAAAAGAAATATAGACTTCCAAGAATAGAATTCAAGAAATTTTCTGGTGAAATAATTGATTGGTTATATTTTTGGAGCCAGTTCCGTAAAATTCACGAGGATGAGGACATTGGGAAGGAAGATAAATTCCAATATTTAATTCAGGCTATGACAGAAGGTTCCAGAGCATATGAATTAGTTACTAGTTTTCCACCCACTGCCGAGAATTATGACAAAGCTATAGAGAGTCTTCAAGCTCGATTTGGTAGAGAGGACTTGCAGGTGGAAGTTTATGTTCGTGAATTGCTCAAACTAGTATTGACGAATGCAGTCAATTCCAAAGAAAGGCCAACACTGAGTAGCTTGTATGATAAATTAGAGTCTCATCTCAGATCGCTGGAAAGTTTAGGCGTTACTACAGAAAAATGTACTGCAATGCTGTATCCCCTAATTGAATCATCTTTGCCAGAAGACCTATTAAGAGCATGGCAGAGGAATACTTCCTTCAGGTGTGATTCCATATCCAAAGATCGTTTGCAGCAGCAGCTCATGGCTTTTCTTCAAAATGAAGTAGTAAGTGAAGAAAGAATTTCATTGGCTATGAAAGGGTTTAGTATTAGCACATCCCAAGGATCTAAGATTAAGGGAGACAAGAAACCAAGGGATGTTATTGAACCAAATATACCTACTGCTTCTGCTTTGTTTGCTGATGTTTCTAAGAGACAGGAGTGTGTTTTTTGTCTTAAACCTCATTCGAGCCCAGAGTGCATTAAAGCTCAAAAAATGACTGTAGGGGAGAAAAGGAAAATCTTAACTGATAAACACTGTTGCTTCAATTGTTTAAAGAAGGGCCATGCAAGTAGAGCTTGTAAATCGATTGTCAGGTGCATTGTTTGTGGTGGTAAACATGTGGTATTAATGTGTTATAAGCTCCGTGACAAAGAAAATGAAAGTGTGTCCAAACAGAATTACGAGGGAGACAGGAATTTGGTTCTCCAGGATGTCAATAATGTGGATAAGGCTTTAGCTAATGTGTCTTGTTCTCCTGAGGTGTACTTGCAAACCCTGGCAGTTGTCGTTAAAGGAAAGGGTAAACAAAAAACTGTACGAGCTGTCATTGATACTGGGTCTACTAAATCCTACATTGCACGTGACCTAGCCGAAGAAATGGGGTATCAGTCAATCAGGAAGGAAACGTTAATACATTCCTTGTTTGGTGGAGTACGTTCTCGAGAAGCAAAATACGACTGTTACAGAA
The DNA here is from genome assembly GCA_946902985.2 of Meconema thalassinum. Taxonomy (NCBI): domain Eukaryota; kingdom Metazoa; phylum Arthropoda; class Insecta; order Orthoptera; family Tettigoniidae; genus Meconema; species Meconema thalassinum. The sequence continues at coordinate 18,827,684 of OX336392.1, forward strand.
TAAGTTTAAAGCGATTGGAGGGAAACTATTCCAAGGAGCTGGAAGTTTTAAGCCAAGATATTATTTGTGAAGATGTCCCATATATTAAGAATGGTTCTTGGAGTGAGGAGATAAGGGATCTGAAAATATGTTTCACTGATGTACGAGAGCGAGGGCCTGTGCAGATTCTGATTGGGGCCGATAAGGCGGGTGAACTGCTCACTGGGAGGAAACATCAACTAAAATGTGGCCTAGTTTTGGTGGAGACTTCCCTAGGGTGGACACTAATGGGAAAAGTCATAGGTAACAAGGCCCAAAGGGATTCGGCATCATTATTAGTGTCATCATTGTTTTCCCACCATACAAGAATTTCTGATCTCTGGGACTTAGAAATTCTTGGAATTACTGACCCTGTTGTGAAAGAATCTATCGTCGAGAGGAATGAGCGTGTTAGAAATAACTTCCTTGAGACTGCACGACTAAATGAAGATAGCAGATATGAAGTGTGTCTGCCTTGGAGTGAACAACATCCACCTCTCCCTGACAACAGAGAAATTGCTCAGCACAGATTAGAAATCACTACAAAGAAACTACAAGCTGAACAACATTATCAGGAGTATGATAATGTCTTACGAAGTTGGTTGGAGCAAGGAATAATCGAGAGGGTACCTGAAGAAGAACTGAAGAATAGTTGACACTATCTACCTCACCGACCTGTCTTCAAAGAAAACAGCACCACCAAGATCAGGCCTGTTTTTGATGCCTCGGCGAAGCAGAGAAACGCTCCATCTCTGAACGAATGTATTGAAAAAGGGCCTAACTTCATAGAGTTGATCCCTAGTGGGCTACTGAAGTTCAGAGAAAATGAGATCGGTGTGACGGCTGATGTAGAAAAAGCATTTCTTCAAATAAGTGTCAATCCTAGAGACCGTGATTTTCTGAGATTCCTTTGGTGGGAGGAGGAATGTACAGGGAAGGTAGAAGTGTTCCGTCACAATAGAGTTGTCTTTGGACTTGCATGTTCTCCGTTCCTATTGTCGGCAACCATCAAACTCCACTTGAACGAGTTGAAGAGACAAACAGTCGATAATAGTTCCTACTCAACTTCAACAATAGAAAGATTGGAAGAATGTTTTTATGTGGATAACTGTGCTATTAGTGTTAACAACAGAAATGACCTTCATTCATTCATGCGAGAGGCAAGCATAATAATGGATAAGGCATCTTTCAATCTCCGAGGGTGGGAGTATTCTCAGGATGGTACAGCTGAAAATCTTACTCATGTGCTAGGGCTCATTTGGAATAAAGGAGAAGATACCATTGAACTGAATCTAACTCATGTTAACGATTTCAAATATGATGTAATCACTAAAAGAGCTATACTAGGAGCTGCACATAAGGTGTTTGACCCTATTGGCTTCGCATGTCCGGTATTTCTCTGTCCAAAATTAATCTTGCAAGAACTATGGGCCACTGACTTGGGTTGGGACACCAGAGTAGACGAAACAACAAAGAGAAGATTCATGAAGTGGTTGGCAGAACTACCTCAGCTGTCTGAGATTAAGATTCCTAGATGTTTGATCGGTAGTGTCCAGTCGGTTGAAGATATATCTCTTCACGTGTTCTGCGACGCCAGTCAAACTGCGTATGCTGCAGTTATATTAGTAGTGGGGTAGTGGGGGAGCTGCTTACCTTTTTATTGAGCCACCCTCGTATCGGCCCCGAACTTGATATCTCGCTAACCAAACATGGGATTAGAACCTACAGGGTGTCCTAGCACTGCTAGTAATTCCCCCTACTTTCCTATAGCCTCTTTATTTGATTAAAAGACCAAAACTAAAAGGTCATTCGCGAGTAGTGGGGTAGTGTTGGTTTCCTGAAGTCGCGCTCGTGCTTGAATATGTATGGCTATGTTGGGAAAGGGTTAGGTGGTGGGGGAGGAGTAGGGTTGAGTGAGGGGTCGTTTAGATGGTATTTTTTCCGCTCTAGATGATGGTGAGGTTATTTTTAAAAAATGGATGGAATTGGGAAACGCCATTTGGGGTAAACATGTTGTTTTTGGACATTTTGGCGATGAATGTTTTTTATACGCATGCGCACTTGAGGAGTTTTGTAAGAGGGCGGGCTTTTTAAATGATGATTTATCAATGAGTGTTTTTTTAATATGTATTGAAATAAACCCAAAAAACTAATAGGTCATCGGCTTTTTTACTATCTCGCTAACCAATAATCGGATTTAAACCTATGAGGTGTCGTAGGACTCGTGGTGAACTCTCTTTTTCTATCAAAGGGGTATATCCACTCTAAAATAAAAACTACCCTTACCCGGGGGGGTGAAATAGTAATTTATTTTTGTACGCCTGCGCACTTGGCGGTTTTTGTAAGAGGGCGGGCTTTTTAAATGATGATTTATCAATGAGTGTTTTTTAATACGTATTGAAATAAACCAAAAAAAACTAATAGGTCATCGGCTTTTTTACTATCTCGCTAACCAATAATCGGATTTAAACCTATGAGGTGTCGTAGGACTCGTGGTGAACTCTCCTTTTCTATCAAAGGGGTATATCCACCCCAAAATAAAAACTACCCTTACCCGGGGGATGAAATAGTAATTTATTTTTGTATACCTACGAACTTTGCGGTTTTTGTAAAAGAGAGGGCTTTTTAAATGATGATTTATTAATGAGTGTTTTTAATATGTATTGAAATAAACCATAAAAACTAATAGGTCATCGGCTTTTGACTATCTCGCTAACCAATAATCGGATTTAAACCTATGAGGTGTCGTAGGACTCGTGGTGAACTCTCCTTTTCTATCGAAGGGGTATATCCACCCCAAAATAAAAACTACCCTTACCCGGGGGATGAAATAGTAATTTATTTTTTGTATGCCTGCGCATTTGGTTTTTTTTGTAAAAGAGCGGGCTTTTTAAATGATGATTTATAAATGAGTGTTTTTTTTAATACGTATTTAAATAAACCATAAAAACTAATAGGTCATCGGCTTTTGACTATCTCGCTAACCAATAATCGGATTTAAACGTATGAGGTGTCGTAGGACTCGTGGTGAACTCTCTTTTTCTATCGAAGGGGTATATCCACTCCAAAATAAAAACTACCCTTACCCGGGGGTTGAAATAGTAATATTTTTTGTATGTGCGCGCACGGACGGCTTTTGTCAAAAGGACTTAACTATACGTTAGTTAATATTTTCTGAACCCCTGATGGGATTTTGCCATAGGCAGTATTATAGCCCTGGGGGGTAACGCCCCGTTTTTGAATGTAGGATTTATTTTTGTCGAAAGGGCCTAACGACACTTTTGTTCATATCTCGCGAACCAATCATGCTAGGGACTTGTATGAGGGGTCCTAGCACTTGGGGCAACATTCCCTGTTTGGGGGTGAAACTACCCCCCAAAATTGAAAAATCCCTATCTCGGAAACGAAGAATCCTAAAATTAAGTGTGATAGCTTAAAAAATAGGGTATGATATGGGCTTTTACCTCGATGGATCACTTCACCCCTAAAACAGTAAATAGTCATGTTATGGGGAAAAAACGTGTTAAACACCTAAAATGATAAATGAACCTAAAATATTTTGTTTTTGATGAAAAATAGCAGGGGGGTGAAACTACCCCCCAAAATTGAAAAATCCCTATCTTGGAAACGAAGAAGCCTAAAATTAGGTGTGATAGCTTAAAAAATAGGGGATGATATGGGCTTTTACCTCGATGGATCATTTCACCCCTAAAACAGTAAATAGTCATGTTATGGGGAAAAAACTTGTTAAACACCTAAAAATGATAAATGAACCTAAGATCTTTTGTTTTTGATGAAAAATAGCAGAGGGGTGAAACTACCCCCCAAAATTGAAAAATCCCTATCTTGGAAATGAAGAAGCCTAAAATTAGGTGTGATAGCTTAAAAAATAGGGTATGATATGGGCTTTTACCTCGATGGATCACTTCACCCCTAAAACAGTAAATAGTCATGTTATGGGGAAAAAACGTGTTAAACACCTAAAATGATAAATGAACCTAAGATCTTTTGTTTTTGATGAAAAATAGCAGAGGGGTGAAACTACCCCCCAAAATTGAAAAATCCATATCTTGGAAACGAAGAAGCCTAAAATTAGGTGTGATAGCTTAAAAAATAGGGGATGAATAGGGCTTTTACCTCGATGGATCATTTCACCCCTAAAACAGTAAATAGTCATGTTATAGGGGAAAAACGTGTTAAACACCTAAAAATGATAAATGAACCTAAGATCTTTTGTTTTTGATGAAAAATAGCAGGGGGGTGAAACTACCCCTCCAAAATTGAAAAATCCCTATCTAGGAAACGAAGAATCCTAAAATTAGGTGTGATAGCTTAAAAAATAGGGGATGATATGGGCTTTTACCTCGATTGATCATTTCACCCCTAAAACAGTAAATAGTTGTTATGGGGGAAAAATGTGTTATACACCTAAAAGCATAAGCATCTTTGTGAAACCATGCTTTAATGGACATGTGTATGGAGGATGATTGTTGTTATTATTATTATTAGGTAATTATGGATTAATGTGCGGATAGATAACTAACCTGTGGGGAGCGTGATGGCGCAGGTGCTTAGCTGCTCGTCTTTACTCGGGCAGGTGGGGTTCAAATCCCGGTGACGGCGGGGGTTGGAATTTTCACTTGAAAAAAATCACGTGGCTTTAGGAAGGGCATTCGGCCTTAAATCCCCGGCCAAAACCAAAATGAGCCTGGTTGGCTCCGGCGACTCAAAATAATTGGGAAAAGCCGAAGAAAGAAAAAAATGATAACTCACCAGTAATAGTAAACATTGGTTTGAGGTGTTGCAGAAGTCAGGATGGCCAACCCTTTACCCTGGTTCACGAATGGACCCCAAAAAGTTTTACCTGTCAAGACTCAGTCTACCCTGTTGCAGCCTTGTGAAAAAAAATCGAACCGGGGCCTCTGTAGTGACAGTGGAGCTATATTCATGATGATTTTTAAACAAACATAGGCTTGCCTACTACCGCTGTGTTGAATCTGCACAGAGACTCTGGCTTTGGTTTGCGTAGTGTGCCTTGCTGATAACAGCACAGCGACCTTGTCAGTAAGTTTCATATTACTCATTTGCTTGATAGCGGACATGCTATGCACATGACTAGATCTTTGTTAGGTTTGACAAAGGCTTAGTGAAGCTTATGGCAACCTTGAAATGAATGTCATGGTATAGTCGGGGTTGGAAGCCAAGACCTTAGGGTTGACAACCAAGTAGGTTAACCACTACACGGTGATATGGTGAAATAATAATGTAACAGAACATATAGAAACGTTTTCTATAGTTTAACGAATTGGCATACCATGAGAGGTGTAGGTAATGGAAATTGAATCCTTAGCTGATGATTATACTACTTTCCATGCCCACGTATAAGCTATCATGTTAGAAAAAGAATGGTATGGCTTGTTTTAAACGGAGAATAATCATTGTGTTTACTGTGAAACACAAATCTGAATTTAAAATTAATTTAAAATAATTAATTTAAAATTAACTAATTTAAAATTAGTTTAGTACGCTGAAGTTAAAATGAATAATGATCACGTTACCGACAGCCAGTTTCAAAGCCATGAGAACTAAGTGAACAAAGTATAAAATTCATGAGCCAGTGAGGAATTCAACATGCTGTCCTTTGGACAAGAGAGAAGCGTTCTACAGCGACCCTCAATGGTTTGGGACATCGTAAAGATGAAAATTAAATCTAAGCTACTATACGCTTATATACTAGAATAAGAAATGGAAAACAATTGGTCAAATAAAGGACAGAAGGAATAAAAAAAAATGGCCCTCAACCCTCAAGCATAAGGATTGAGGGAGTTGGAAGGAAGGAGAGCCATGAAAGGCAGATAAAAAGTATACTAGGAGTGGCTTTGCCCCAGAGGTAATGGATAAAGAGGAGGAAAACTGGACTCAGCTCAGAAATCCCTTGGGGTTGCCAACTTCCAAACTGATCAGCCCTTGAGGGTGTAGCCATAGGCAGAGTGCATCGCAAGTCGTGGGGCTAAATACACCCTACCTTCTTGAGGGGGCTTGGGCAAAAGACAGGAAATAACATGAAAATAAAAAAGCAAGGCTGCCTCCTCAGGATATCAGAAAAAATAAATAAACCAGGGCCAATGAAGTTTCAAAAGGAAGAGACTCCCTAGGGCTCGGATACTCTAATCATGTTGGGGTCGGTAGAGAACAAGAGTTGAGCAAGTGTGGTCGACAGGAAATAAGAGAGTGAGGAGCCTAGCACAAGTTAGTGGAAGCAATGACGGTCTCAGCTGGGACTCCGTGATCGTCAACCTACATGACACTAGATATGACGCCCAGGGGTGGAATTAAAGACCTCTTTTTGTTTTTTATCACTGGCTTTTAAGAACGCTAACACATGGCATGCCTTATAATGCAATACTGGTCCTAGGGTATGCAAAAATTGTATTAGAAACTCAGCTAATAATAGAGTGCTTGCCCATGATTTACCTTAAATTTTCCTAAAATCCACTACATTTTCCGCAAATTGACCAAATGACACAACATTCCAGCAAAATTCAACAAATGACTACCAGATTTATTGAAATTCCATTGATTTACCTAAGCATGGTTTAAACTACCTCAAATTCATATAAAAAAAAAAAAAAAAAAAAAAAAAAAAAAAAAAAATTTAGGGGCCGATAACCTAGATGTTAGGCCCCTTAAAACAACAATCATCATCATCATCATCATCATATAAAATTAGACGAATATAGATGAAAATTCACTAAAATTTACCGAATTTAGCCAAGTGGTGTACAAACCATGAAATTTATCCAATTTTTATTAAAATTGACTACATGTACTCGAAAATTCCATAATATTCCCTTTACATGTATGCTTTTTGTTGTTGTTGTTGTTGTCTCGTTTACCACACTCCCTGTAGACAATCACCTCAACATGACTTTCTCCTAGACTAGGAGCTTCACATTCGACATGATAGCTGAGTTTCATTTCCCATAAACTTGTCTCTGAGGTGGGTGTCAGGAAAAGGCATTCAGCTGTAAAAACCACACCCTCACGTAGACTTTCATAACCTCTTACGTTGAGGTTCCTTACACTAACGACATTAAATGATTGAACGGTTTCCTTTTCACAATTCCTGTCTATACTTTCCTCTTTAAGGTTGCAAGATGTTTGCAAGATTCCTAAAATGCAATTAAATGTAATAAATACCTTAAGATGGTTTCATTTGTTTAATGATATGGTGTTGATGATGGATATATACGTTAAGACTAATTTTTGTTAGGTCTTGACTGGCCTTGCAATTAGAAATTGACAAACCAAACATGGGTTATCTACCAGGGGAACACTTTGACCACTATATTGGTTATTTACCAGTAAGTACAGTTCTAGTAATGAGACAGAAATCCAACACAAACAATGAGCGCGCAATGCGGCGGAGATTGGTACCACGATGTACTGTCGGTTATGTAGCTATGTGGAATGCACATCATATATGGTTTACTTGAAGGTTTGGAGATTCCATTAAAGATATTTCTACAATAAACCATTTTCAAATGGTCATTCGTTGGTGTGAAAATATTTATTATATGGTATTTTATGAAAACAATTATGATTTATAAAAAAATTTATATGTTTATTGTATTCTTATTTAATGTAAGCACTGGAGGCACTATCGACCAAAATACAGCACTATCTGGAATGTATATTGCATACTTGAAGGTTTCGTGATCCCATTAAAGGTATTCCTACAATAAATGATTTTTAAGTTCTCGTTTTATGGCATGATTATTTAATATATGCTATTTGCTAATAGGATTTGACACTGGAATTATTTTACAAGTAGTTATTTTAATGACCAACAGAGTTTAATGTTAACAAGGCACAGCTCTATTTGAAATTTTGAATAACATGTTGCATGTCATACATCATATGCAACTACTGTAAGGCTTGTGATTTATTTAATGCCTTTAACCCTATATTAAACACGCAGTTTGCAATACTGATAACTGCAATGTTAGTGAAAAAAAATTGAAACAAAACAAAAATCAGCATTGAAAAACCAAAAAGTGGTTGAGCATATATACAGTGGGGAAAAGAAAAGTTTTGTAAACACTAATGTCCAACAAGATTAATTAAATCAGTAACTGTCAGGGTGGCCGAGTGGTTAAGGCGTTTGACTTAAGATCAAATTTCCAAATATATAAGGAAGCAAGGGTTCAAATCCCTTCCCTGACATAACTATTGCTTGAACATGCAAGAAAACAAGAAATATACACAAACTATGTTTATCAATTTAATCATTTTTTTTACAAGAGATAGACACACAGAATACAGCTCTTTTGGTTTATCAGTTCTTTTAAACATAACACTTGTTGAAAATTATTTTTTAGGGGATGGGGGTGTTGCTACGTTGACCCATTACACAATAATAGCAGCTTTACGAAGTTCATTTTCTATATTTAATAGCTCTTTCTCATAACCAATATGGCCAAGCTGTTTACAGGCATGCAAGAGCTGTAGACGTTCGACTAATATATTAGGATCGTTCCATTTACTATTTTTTATGAATGGTTTCAGAATCTCGGGAAGCAGTTCATCATTATCACCATCATTATGATTATCATCCTCATTATTATAATCATTTTCATAATGATGATCATTATCATCGTTATCATTACCATCATAATTTCCACCTTTGTCCACAGACTGTTCAATGGATTGAGTTGCCTTTGATAGTGTTGAAAGCTTCTTTTTAGATGTGCTAGAATGCTTTAACATTGTTATGTTATTATTACCACTATTACCTTTCCCCACTAACTTCTTGATGGGGTATATTGTCTCTGATAGGGTTGAGGGCTTTTGAGATGTGGGTGCATGTCTGAACATGGGTTTCACAGGAGGTGTCGAAGGTTTCTCATTAAACAACTCGCTAACAGTATGAGTGCGTTGTAGTGTATTAAACTTGAGGTTAATATTATCTTGAGCAGTACTATTTTTCTCTTGGACTTGGTTTCTTGCTTTGGTTTAGGTTTTCCTTACATTTAGACTAGCGTGATTATTAAGTTTACATTCATGATTGTTTGAAGAAAGTACGTCGAATTCTTTTGTTTTAAGCATTCCTCGACACTGTTTCGATCGTTGCTTTGAACAGCGCCAAATAATAGTTCCATTTTTATTGCTTCGTTTCACAATATATGAATATCCTTTATAGTATGCATAAGGCTTACCATACCTAGTCACTGATACTTCCATATCAACTGTCAAGCACAAACTAATCTCTAGTAAAGACAACTCGGTAATAACAACAATAGTTTAATGTGGGAGCATATATACATGCAAAAAGTGGGAGCAAAGGTGGGGGGTAAAAAGTGGGAGCAAAAGTGGTAGCAAATGTGGGAGAAAAAAATAACTGTGAGCAAAAAGTGGGAGCAAATATGGGATCAAATGTGGGAGCAAAGCAAATATAAAAAGTGGGAGCAAATATGCTAAGAAATATGTCAACAAATATACCAGCAAAAGTAAATACACAAGTCAAGATAGATTAAAGTGCAAAGAAAATATGGAAGCAAATATGAGAGCAAAAATTGTGTTTTTCTAAAACAACTAGACATAACAAACTTAGTCATAACCTAACCTAACCTAACCCAACCTAACCAAACCTAACCTCACCTAACCTAACCTAACCTCACCTAACCTCACCTAACCTAACCTCACCTCACCTAACCTCACCTCACCTAACCTAACCTAACCTAACTTTACCTAACCTAACTTGACTGAACTTTACCTAACCTAACCCATCATAACTTCACCTAACCTAACTTTACCTAATCTAACTTCACCTAACCTAACGTTCAACTCTCAGATCAAAATTAAATTCTAGGCATAGTTGAGTTGGAACCCAAGACTTCAGGGATAACACACAAGTATACTAGCCACTACACCGCAAAATGGGCAAATTATCATGCAACACAACATAAAGTAAAAGTTTCCTGTAGTGTAACTCATTGGCTGTCAACCATAGTTTGGGAATTCAAACCCAAGACCTCAAGACTTTTGTTTTGAACATTATCAGAAATATTATTCCATTTACATTTTGCTGCTGCTTATAGTTATAAGAGTTGGCATTAATATGGGAAGCAAAAAAAAAGTGGGAGCAAATGTGGGAGCCAATATGGGAGCAAATATAGGAGCCAAGATGGGGGCAAAAGTGGGAGCAAATGTGGGAGCCAATATGGGAGTCAATATGGAGGCAAATATGGGAGCAAATGTGTGAACTAATCATCTCACCTCGGATATCGCCAGTGAGTACTCATATCCACCGCAAGGTAGCGGAAACATACTTTGTGTGTTGTATGTATCTATCTTACAAAGTTTGACTGCATGCAAAACGTCCTTGTATAAGCTGTGCATATAATTTTCATATACAATTAAGACCAAGTGTTCAGTACTAACATGTATAGCCTTGTCTAGGGTATATAGAGGATCGTTAGCAAGAAAGACTGACTAACCCAGGAGTGTAAAGCCTTGCCATATGCAGTAAGCATCTGTTGGCAGAAATGGTTCCTAATAATAACGGACTTAATGAATATGAAACGTGTTTTTGAGTGTCGTCTTAAATCCTATTTTATACGTTGTGATACGTGTAAGGATTTAAGACGACACAAACGTATTTTGGGTGTTGTCTTTTGTGTGTCGTCTTAAATCCTTACACGTATCACAACGTATAAAATAGGATTTAAGACGACACTCAAAACACGTTTCATATTCATTAAGTCCGTTATTATTAGGAACCATTTCTGCCAACAGATGCTTACTGCATATGGCAAGGCTTTACACTCCTGGGTTAGTCAGTCTTTCTTGCTAACGATCCTCTATATACCCTAGACAAGGCTATACATGTTAGTACTGAACACTTGGTCTTAATTGTATATGAAAATTATATGCACAGCTTATACAAGGACGTTTTGCATGCAGTCAAACTTTGTAAGATAGATACATACAACACACAAAGTATGTTTCCGCTACCTTGCGGTGGATATGAGTACTCACTGGCGATATCCGAGGTGAGATGATTAGTTCACACATTTGCTCCCATATTTGCCTCCATATTGACTCCCATATTGGCTCCCACATTTGCTCCCACTTTTGCCCCCATCTTGGCTCCTATATTTGCTCCCATATTGGCTCCCACATTTGCTCCCACTTTTTTTTTGCTTCCCATATTAATGCCAACTCTTATAACTATAAGCAGCAGCAAAATGTAAATGGAATAATATTTCTGATAATGTTCAAAACAAAAGTCTTGAGGTCTTGGGTTTGAATTCCCAAACTATGGTTGACAGCCAATGAGTTACACTACAGGAAACTTTTACTTTATGTTGTGTTGCATGATAATTTGCCCATTTTGCGGTGTAGTGGCTAGTATACTTGTGTGTTATCCCTGAAGTCTTGGGTTCCAACTCAACTATGCCTAGAATTTAATTTTGATCTGAGAGTTGAACGTTAGGTTAGGTGAAGTTAGATTAGGTAAAGTTAGGTTAGGTGAAGTTATGATGGGTTAGGTTAGGTAAAGTTCAGTCAAGTTAGGTTAGGTAAAGTTAGGTTAGGTTAGGTTAGGTGAGGTGAGGTTAGGTGAGGTGAGGTTAGGTTAGGTGAGGTTAGGTGAGGTTAGGTTAGGTTAGGTGAGGTTAGGTTTGGTTAGGTTGGGTTAGGTTAGGTTAGGTTATGACTAAGTTTGTTATGTCTAGTTGTTTTAGAAAAACACAATTTTTGCTCTCATATTTGCTTCCATATTTTCTTTGCACTTTAATCTATCTTGACTTGTGTATTTACTTTTGCTGGTATATTTGTTGACATATTTCTTAGCATATTTGCTCCCACTTTTTATATTTGCTTTGCTCCCACATTTGATCCCATATTTGCTCCCACTTTTTGCTCACAGTTATTTTTTTCTCCCACATTTGCTACCACTTTTGCTCCCACTTTTTACCCCCCACCTTTGCTCCCACTTTTTGCATGTATATATGCTCCCACATTAAACTATTGTTGTTATTACCGAGTTGTCTTTACTAGAGATTAGTTTGTGCTTGACAGTTGATATGGAAGTATCAGTGACTAGGTATGGTAAGCCTTATGCATACTATAAAGGATATTCATATATTGTGAAACGAAGCAATAAAAATGGAACTATTATTTGGCGCTGTTCAAAGCAACGATCGAAACAGTGTCGAGGAATGCTTAAAACAAAAGAATTCGACGTACTTTCTTCAAACAATCATGAATGTAAACTTAATAATCACGCTAGTCTAAATGTAAGGAAAACCCAAACCAAAGCAAGAAACCAAGTCCAAGAGAAAAATAGTACTGCTCAAGATAATATTAACCTCAAGTTTAATACACTACAACGCACTCATACTGTTAGCGAGTTGTTTAATGAGAAACCTTCGACACCTCCTGTGAAACCCATGTTCAGACATGCACCCACATCTCAAAAGCCCTCAACCCTATCAGAGACAATATACCCCATCAAGAAGTTAGTGGGGAAAGGTAATAGTGGTAATAATAACATAACAATGTTAAAGCATTCTAGCACATCTAAAAAGAAGCTTTCAACACTATCAAAGGCAACTCAATCCATTGAACAGTCTGTGGACAAAGGTGGAAATTATGATGGTAATGATAACGATGATAATGATCATCATTATGAAAATGATTATAATAATGAGGATGATAATCATAATGATGGTGATAATGATGAACTGCTTCCCGAGATTCTGAAACCATTCATAAAAAATAGTAAATGGAACGATCCTAATATATTAGTCGAACGTCTACAGCTCTTGCATGCCTGTAAACAGCTTGGCCATATTGGTTATGAGAAAGAGCTATTAAATATAGAAAATGAACTTCGTAAAGCTGCTATTATTGTGTAATGGGTCAACGTAGCAACACCCCCATCCCCTAAAAAATAATTTTCAACAAGTGTTATGTTTAAAAGAACTGATAAACCAAAAGAGCTGTATTCTGTGTGTCTATCTCTTGTAAAAAAAATGATTAAATTGATAAACATAGTTTGTGTATATTTCTTGTTTTCTTGCATGTTCAAGCAATAGTTATGTCAGGGAAGGGATTTGAACCCTTGCTTCCTTATATATTTGGAAATTTGATCTTAAGTCAAACGCCTTAACCACTCGGCCACCCTGACAGTTACTGATTTAATTAATCTTGTTGGACATTAGTGTTTACAAAACTTTTCTTTTCCCCACTGTATATATGCTCAACCACTTTTTGGTTTTTCAATGCTGATTTTTGTTTTGTTTCAATTTTTTTTCACTAACATTGCAGTTATCAGTATTGCAAACTGCGTGTTTAATATAGGGTTAAAGGCATTAAATAAATCACAAGCCTTACAGTAGTTGCATATGATGTATGACATGCAACATGTTATTCAAAATTTCAAATAGAGCTGTGCCTTGTTAACATTAAACTCTGTTGGTCATTAAAATAACTACTTGTAAAATAATTCCAGTGTCAAATCCTATTAGCAAATAGCATATATTAAATAATCATGCCATAAAACGAGAACTTAAAAATCATTTATTGTAGGAATACCTTTAATGGGATCACGAAACCTTCAAGTATGCAATATACATTCCAGATAGTGCTGTATTTTGGTCGATAGTGCCTCCAGTGCTTACATTAAATAAGAATACAATAAACATATAAATTTTTTTATAAATCATAATTGTTTTCATAAAATACCATATAATAAATATTTTCACACCAACGAATGACCATTTGAAAATGGTTTATTGTAGAAATATCTTTAATGGAATCTCCAAACCTTCAAGTAAACCATATATGATGTGCATTCCACATAGCTACATAACCGACAGTACATCGTGGTACCAATCTCCGCCGCATTGCGCGCTCATTGTTTGTGTTGGATTTCTGTCTCATTACTAGAACTGTACTTACTGGTAAATAACCAATATAGTGGTCAAAGTGTTCCCCTGGTAGATAACCCATGTTTGGTTTGTCAATTTCTAATTGCAAGGCCAGTCAAGACCTAACAAAAATTAGTCTTAACGTATATATCCATCATCAACACCATATCATTAAACAAATGAAACCATCTTAAGGTATTTATTACATTTAATTGCATTTTAGGAATCTTGCAAACATCTTGCAACCTTAAAGAGGAAAGTATAGACAGGAATTGTGAAAAGGAAACCGTTCAATCATTTAATGTCGTTAGTGTAAGGAACCTCAACGTAAGAGGTTATGAAAGTCTACGTGAGGGTGTGGTTTTTACAGCTGAATGCCTTTTCCTGACACCCACCTCAGAGACAAGTTTATGGGAAATGAAACTCAGCTATCATGTCGAATGTGAAGCTCCTAGTCTAGGAGAAAGTCATGTTGAGGTGATTGTCTACAGGGAGTGTGGTAAACGAGACAACAACAACAACAACAAAAAGCATACATGTAAAGGGAATATTATGGAATTTTCGAGTACATGTAGTCAATTTTAATAAAAATTGGATAAATTTCATGGTTTGTACACCACTTGGCTAAATTCGGTAAATTTTAGTGAATTTTCATCTATATTCGTCTAATTTTATATGATGATGATGATGATGATGATTGTTGTTTTAAGGGGCCTAACATCTAGGTTATCGGCCCCTAAATTTTTTTTTTTTTTTTTTTTTTTTTTTTTTTTTTTTTTTATATGAATTTGAGGTAGTTTAAACCATGCTTAGGTAAATCAATGGAATTTCAATAAATCTGGTAGTCATTTGTTGAATTTTGCTGGAATGTTGTGTCATTTGGTCAATTTGCGGAAAATGTAGTGGATTTTAGGAAAATTTAAGGTAAATCATGGGCAAGCACTCTATTATTAGCTGAGTTTCTAATACAATTTTTGCATACCCTAGGACCAGTATTGCATTATAAGGCATGCCATGTGTTAGCGTTCTTAAAAGCCAGTGATAAAAAACAAAAAGAGGTCTTTAATTCCACCCCTGGGCGTCATATCTAGTGTCATGTAGGTTGACGATCACGGAGTCCCAGCTGAGACCGTCATTGCTTCCACTAACTTGTGCTAGGCTCCTCACTCTCTTATTTCCTGTCGACCACACTTGCTCAACTCTTGTTCTCTACCGACCCCAACATGATTAGAGTATCCGAGCCCTAGGGAGTCTCTTCCTTTTGAAACTTCATTGGCCCTGGTTTATTTATTTTTTCTGATATCCTGAGGAGGCAGCCTTGCTTTTTTATTTTCATGTTATTTCCTGTCTTTTGCCCAAGCCCCCTCAAGAAGGTAGGGTGTATTTAGCCCCACGACTTGCGATGCACTCTGCCTATGGCTACACCCTCAAGGGCTGATCAGTTTGGAAGTTGGCAACCCCAAGGGATTTCTGAGCTGAGTCCAGTTTTCCTCCTCTTTATCCATTACCTCTGGGGCAAAGCCACTCCTAGTATACTTTTTATCTGCCTTTCATGGCTCTCCTTCCTTCCAACTCCCTCAATCCTTATGCTTGAGGGTTGAGGGCCATTTTTTTTTATTCCTTCTGTCCTTTATTTGACCAATTGTTTTCCATTTCTTATTCTAGTATATAAGCGTATAGTAGCTTAGATTTAATTTTCATCTTTACGATGTCCCAAACCATTGAGGGTCGCTGTAGAACGCTTCTCTCTTGTCCAAAGGACAGCATGTTGAATTCCTCACTGGCTCATGAATTTTATACTTTGTTCACTTAGTTCTCATGGCTTTGAAACTGGCTGTCGGTAACGTGATCATTATTCATTTTAACTTCAGCGTACTAAACTAATTTTAAATTAGTTAATTTTAAATTAATTATTTTAAATTAATTTTAAATTCAGATTTGTGTTTCACAGTAAACACAATGATTATTCTCCGTTTAAAACAAGCCATACCATTCTTTTTCTAACATGATAGCTTATACGTGGGCATGGAAAGTAGTATAATCATCAGCTAAGGATTCAATTTCCATTACCTACACCTCTCATGGTATGCCAATTCGTTAAACTATAGAAAACGTTTCTATATGTTCTGTTACATTATTATTTCACCATATCACCGTGTAGTGGTTAACCTACTTGGTTGTCAACCCTAAGGTCTTGGCTTCCAACCCCGACTATACCATGACATTCATTTCAAGGTTGCCATAAGCTTCACTAAGCCTTTGTCAAACCTAACAAAGATCTAGTCATGTGCATAGCATGTCCGCTATCAAGCAAATGAGTAATATGAAACTTACTGACAAGGTCGCTGTGCTGTTATCAGCAAGGCACACTACGCAAACCAAAGCCAGAGTCTCTGTGCAGATTCAACACAGCGGTAGTAGGCAAGCCTATGTTTGTTTAAAAATCATCATGAATATAGCTCCACTGTCACTACAGAGGCCCCGGTTCGATTTTTTTTCACAAGGCTGCAACAGGGTAGACTGAGTCTTGACAGGTAAAACTTTTTGGGGTCCATTCGTGAACCAGGGTAAAGGGTTGGCCATCCTGACTTCTGCAACACCTCAAACCAATGTTTACTATTACTGGTGAGTTATCATTTTTTTCTTTCTTCGGCTTTTCCCAATTATTTTGAGTCGCCGGAGCCAACCAGGCTCATTTTGGTTTTGGCCGGGGATTTAAGGCCGAATGCCCTTCCTAAAGCCACGTGATTTTTTTCAAGTGAAAATTCCAACCCCCGCCGTCACCGGGATTTGAACCCCACCTGCCCGAGTAAAGACGAGCAGCTAAGCACCTGCGCCATCACGCTCCCCACAGGTTAGTTATCTATCCGCACATTAATCCATAATTACCTAATAATAATAATAACAACAATCATCCTCCATACACATGTCCATTAAAGCATGGTTTCACAAAGATGCTTATGCTTTTAGGTGTATAACACATTTTTCCCCCATAACAACTATTTACTGTTTTAGGGGTGAAATGATCAATCGAGGTAAAAGCCCATATCATCCCCTATTTTTTAAGCTATCACACCTAATTTTAGGATTCTTCGTTTCCTAGATAGGGATTTTTCAATTTTGGGGGGGTAGTTTCACCCCCCTGCTATTTTTCATCAAAAACAAAAGATCTTAGGTTCATTTATCATTTTTAGGTGTTTAACACGTTTTTCCCCTATAACATGACTATTTACTGTTTTAGGGGTGAAATGATCCATCGAGGTAAAAGCCCTATTCATCCCCTATTTTTTAAGCTATCACACCTAATTTTAGGCTTCTTCGTTTCCAAGATATGGATTTTTCAATTTTGGGGGGTAGTTTCACCCCTCTGCTATTTTTCATCAAAAACAAAAGATCTTAGGTTCATTTATCATTTTAGGTGTTTAACACGTTTTTTCCCCATAACATGACTATTTACTGTTTTAGGGGTGAAGTGATCCATCGAGGTAAAAGCCCATATCATACCCTATTTTTTAAGCTATCACACCTAATTTTAGGCTTCTTCATTTCCAAGATAGGGATTTTTCAATTTTGGGGGGTAGTTTCACCCCTCTGCTATTTTTCATCAAAAACAAAAGATCTTAGGTTCATTTATCATTTTTAGGTGTTTAACAAGTTTTTTCCCCATAACATGACTATTTACTGTTTTAGGGGTGAAATGATCCATCGAGGTAAAAGCCCATATCATCCCCTATTTTTTAAGCTATCACACCTAATTTTAGGCTTCTTCGTTTCCAAGATAGGGATTTTTCAATTTTGGGGGGTAGTTTCACCCCCCTGCTATTTTTCATCAAAAACAAAATATTTTAGGTTCATTTATCATTTTAGGTGTTTAACACGTTTTTTCCCCATAACATGACTATTTACTGTTTTAGGGGTGAAGTGATCCATCGAGGTAAAAGCCCATATCATACCCTATTTTTTAAGCTATCACACTTAATTTTAGGATTCTTCGTTTCCGAGATAGGGATTTTTCAATTTTGGGGGGTAGTTTCACCCCCAAACAGGGAATGTTGCCCCAAGTGCTAGGACCCCTCATACAAGTCCCTAGCATGATTGGTTCGCGAGATATGAACAAAAGTGTCGTTAGGCCCTTTCGACAAAAATAAATCCTACATTCAAAAACGGGGCGTTACCCCCCAGGGCTATAATACTGCCTATGGCAAAATCCCATCAGGGGTTCAGAAAATATTAACTAACGTATAGTTAAGTCCTTTTGACAAAAGCCGTCCGTGCGCGCACATACAAAAAATATTACTATTTCAACCCCCGGGTAAGGGTAGTTTTTATTTTGGAGTGGATATACCCCTTCGATAGAAAAAGAGAGTTCACCACGAGTCCTACGACACCTCATACGTTTAAATCCGATTATTGGTTAGCGAGATAGTCAAAAGCCGATGACCTATTAGTTTTTATGGTTTATTTAAATACGTATTAAAAAAAACACTCATTTATAAATCATCATTTAAAAAGCCCGCTCTTTTACAAAAAAAACCAAATGCGCAGGCATACAAAAAATAAATTACTATTTCATCCCCCGGGTAAGGGTAGTTTTTATTTTGGGGTGGATATACCCCTTCGATAGAAAAGGAGAGTTCACCACGAGTCCTACGACACCTCATAGGTTTAAATCCGATTATTGGTTAGCGAGATAGTCAAAAGCCGATGACCTATTAGTTTTTATGGTTTATTTCAATACATATTAAAAACACTCATTAATAAATCATCATTTAAAAAGCCCTCTCTTTTACAAAAACCGCAAAGTTCGTAGGTATACAAAAATAAATTACTATTTCATCCCCCGGGTAAGGGTAGTTTTTATTTTGGGGTGGATATACCCCTTTGATAGAAAAGGAGAGTTCACCACGAGTCCTACGACACCTCATAGGTTTAAATCCGATTATTGGTTAGCGAGATAGTAAAAAAGCCGATGACCTATTAGTTTTTTTTGGTTTATTTCAATACGTATTAAAAAACACTCATTGATAAATCATCATTTAAAAAGCCCGCCCTCTTACAAAAACCGCCAAGTGCGCAGGCGTACAAAAATAAATTACTATTTCACCCCCCCGGGTAAGGGTAGTTTTTATTTTAGAGTGGATATACCCCTTTGATAGAAAAAGAGAGTTCACCACGAGTCCTACGACACCTCATAGGTTTAAATCCGATTATTGGTTAGCGAGATAGTAAAAAAGCCGATGACCTATTAGTTTTTTGGGTTTATTTCAATACATATTAAAAAAACACTCATTGATAAATCATCATTTAAAAAGCCCGCCCTCTTACAAAACTCCTCAAGTGCGCATGCGTATAAAAAACATTCATCGCCAAAATGTCCAAAAACAACATGTTTACCCCAAATGGCGTTTCCCAATTCCATCCATTTTTTAAAAATAACCTCACCATCATCTAGAGCGGAAAAAATACCATCTAAACGACCCCTCACTCAACCCTACTCCTCCCCCACCACCTAACCCTTTCCCAACATAGCCATACATATTCAAGCACGAGCGCGACTTCAGGAAACCAACACTACCCCACTACTCGCGAATGACCTTTTAGTTTTGGTCTTTTAATCAAATAAAGAGGCTATAGGAAAGTAGGGGGAATTACTAGCAGTGCTAGGACACCCTGTAGGTTCTAATCCCATGTTTGGTTAGCGAGATATCAAGTTCGGGGCCGATACGAGGGTGGCTCAATAAAAAGGTAAGCAGCTCCCCCACTACCCCACTACTTATATTCTTGCGAATACAGAGGGTTGACAATATAGAGCTACGATTTGTACAAGCCAAGACAAGAGTGGCACCCAAGAAGAGTATCACCATACCACGCCTGGAATTATTAGCAGCTACAATAGGGGTTCGACTAGTGACGTCAGTACTGCCAACATTAACTGCAAAAGAAATCGTTACTTATTATTGGAGTGACTCGTCGACTGTGTTGTCCTGGATCAAGTTAGACGAACCTTGGGGGACCTTCGTGTGGAACAGAGTGCAAGAAATTCGAAGACTGTCCAAAATAGAACAGTGGCGGCATGTTCCAGGAACCATGAATCCGGCTGACCTGGCATCAAGGGGATGTAGCACAAAACAGTTACTTCAACAGAGATGGTGGGAAGGGCCAAAATGGCTAAAACAATCCACTACACAATGGCCTGGCACCGAAATTTCAACAAACGATGATGAAGTCTTCCAAGAAAGAAAAAAGAAAGTCAACACTATGACTGTGTTAGAAGACAAGTCCAATACCCAAGAATGGCACCTTGACTATTTCTCAAGTTTCCGTAGAACAGTTCGTATGATAGGATGGATCTTGAGGTTTCTGTATAATTGTCGACAGAAAAATAATAGAAGAACTACCGAACTATCCATTGAAGAAACCACAGAAGCAGAAAAAGTCGTGATGAAGTTCATACAAAAGGAGTGTTTTGTTGGTGAAAAGGATGAAAGATTCAACTCAGTATGTGTTTTCATGGATGATGTGGGAGTGATGAGACTGAAAACGAAAATTATATCGCGCAAAGATGATTATGCTTTCCGTTGTCCTGCTATCCTTCCTGCGAAGCATACAGCAGTTCACGCTCTCATTAGGGAGAAGCACAAAGACTTATGTCATGCCGGAACCCAGATTCTGCACAGTGGGCTCAGACAGAAATATTTGATCCTTGGAGGAAGGAGAACGGTGAAGGGTGCAATTAAAACATGTGTTGTCTGCAGGAGGTACCATGGAAAACATCTTGAAGCAGAACGAACTCATCTCCCCATAGACAGAGTAAGAGAAGCTTCAATTTTTGAAATAACAGGGGTCGACTTTGCCGGGCCTCTGATTTTGAAAGGTGGAGAGAAAGCCTGGGTCTGTCTGTTCACGTGTGCGGTTTTTTGTGCAGTACACCTGGAGCTAGTAACATCTTTGGCTACTGCAACATTCCTCGAAGCTTTTCGGCGCTTCGTGTCCAGACGTGGAAGGCCAATGATTGTCTATAGTGACAATGGGACAAACTTTCAAGGCACCTGCAATATGTTGGAGACAATTCAGTGGGATAAAATTGCTGAATATAGTTCTGTACACCAAATAAAATGGAAATTCAATCCTCCCACTGCAGCATGGTGGGGAGGATGGTGGGAGAGGCTGATTGGTGTCCTCAAACAAATGCTCAGGAAAGTTCTGGGAAAGTCATGTCTGTCGTACCAAGAAATGATGACTGTTCTGTGTGACATTGAAGCAGTCATGAATTCACGACCACTTACTTACCTGTCCAATGATGGAGAAGACTTGATGGCTATCACCCCTGCAATGTTCTTGCAGGAAGTCAAGGAGATTGGAATGCCCGATATCGACATGATAGAGGACATAAAACTTGACAGAAGATTCAGGTACAGACAGAAAGTAAAGGAAACATTAAGGGTAAGATTCAGGAATGAATATCTTGGACAGCTAATACAGAAGAACCACATTAGGAAAAGTCATCACATACCCTGCGTAGATGAAGTAGTACTGGTAGCCAGTGACAACACGAAGAGACTAGACTGGCCGCTGGCAAGAGTGACGGAGGTCATCCCTGGCAAAGGTGGTGTCGTGAGAGTTGTTCGCTTGGTGACTACAAAAGGAGAGCTAATGAGGCCAGTACAGAGGGTGTATCCACTTGAAGTGACATCTGGAGAAGATCATGCTTTAAGACTGCAAGTTGAGCGGAATGAAAATGAGAAGAAGGAGAAAAATCCAAAAATGGTTAAACCATCTACTAATACTTCTGATCTCATCAAAACCAGTAGTGGGAGAGTGGTGGTTAAACCAAAGAGATATTTTGAGTGACTTATTTATTTCTGTGTTCATTTATTATGTGAAAATATATGTGTTATGTTATTTTATTGTTTTGTTGAGTTGTTTCCACAACTCAAGGTGGGAGAATGTTGTGTTGGTAGTAAGCACAAGAGTGTAGTGCAGTATCTTTGACATAGTCTTTGAGATCAGTGAAGTTCAGTGTCGAAAACAATATGGTGTGTGTCGTGTGAATTGTGAATCTTTCCACAACAAATAATAAAATATGCATTCTAGAGGAGTCTATGTGATTTATTAAGAAGTGAACCTAACAGACTGTGTCAGTCAGGCTCCCCTTGTGACTAAGGCTCAGGCTCCTCTTGGAAAATAGACCCAGGCTCCTCCTGGGACTTAGACTCAGACTCCTCTTGGGACATAGACTCAGGCTCCCCTTGGGAAACAGACCCAGGCCCCTCTTGGACTTAGACTCAGACTCCTCTTGGGAAATAGACTCAGGCTCCTCTTGGTACTTAGACTCCTCTTGGGACTTAGACACAGGCTCCTCTTGGGACATTGACTCAGGCTCCACTTGGGACACAGGCCCAGGCTCCTCTTGGGACTTTGAATCAGGCTCCACTTGGGACACAGACCCAGGCTCCTCTTGGGACTTTGTCTCAGGCTCCACTTGCGACACAGACTCAGACTCCTCTTGGGACTTAGACCCAGGATCCTCTTGGGACTTAGGCTCAGGCTCCTCTTGGGACACAGACACAGACTCCACTTGGGACACAGACTCAGGCTCCTCTTGGGACACAGACCCAGGCTCCTCTTGGGACATAGACCCAGGATCCTCTTGGGACTTAGGCTAAGGCTCCTCTTGGGACATAGACCAAGGCTCCTCTTGGGACTAAGGCTCAGGCTCCCTTTGGGACTTAGACTCAGGCTCCTCTTGGGACATAGACCTTGGCTCCTCTTGGGACTTAGACTCAGGCTCCACTTGGGACATAGACTCAGGCTCCCTTTGGGACTTAGGCTCAGGCTCCACTTGGGACATAAACCCAGGCTCCTCTTGGGATATACACCCAGGCTCCCTTTGGGACAAAAACTCAAGCTCCACTTGGGACATAGACTCAGGCTCCCTTTGGGACTTAGGTTCAGGCTCCACTTGGGACATAAACCCAGGCTCTTCTTGGGATATACACCCAGGCTCCCTTTGGGACAAAGACTCAGGCTCCACTTGGGACATAGACTCAGGCTCCCTATGGGACTTAGGCTCAGGCTCCTCTTGGGACACAGACCCAGGCTCCTCTTGGGACATAGACCCAGGCTCCTCTTGGGACTTAGGCTCAGGCTCCTCTTGGGACATAGACCTTGGCTCCTCTTCGGACTTAGACTCAGGCTCCACTTGGGACATAGACTCAGGCTCCCTTTGGGACTTAGGCTCAGGCTCCACTTGGGACATAAACCCAGGCTCCTCTTGGGATATACACCCAGGCTCCCTTTGGGACAAAGACTCAGGCTCCTCTTAGGACTTAGACTCTGGCTCCACTTGGGACATAGACCGTGGCTCCTCTTGGGACTTCGACTCAGGCTCCTCTTGGAACTTAGACTCAGGCTCCTATTTGACTTAGACCCAGACTCCTTTTGGAACATAGACTCAGACTCCTCTTGGGACTTAGACTCAGGCTCCTCTTGGGACCTTGACTCAGGCTTCACTTGGGACACAGAACCAGGCTCTTCTTGGGACATAGACTCAGACTCCCCTTGGGACTTAGACTCAGGCTCCTCTTGGGACACAGGCCCAGGCTCCTCTTGGGACTTAGACTCATGGTCCGTGAGGAAGTGTTGCAATCTTACTTGACTGTGTCAGTCAGGCTCCCCTTGTGACTTAGGCTCAGGCTCCTCTTGGGAAATAGACCCAGGCTCAACTTGGGACATAGACTCAGACTCCTCTTGGGACTTAGACCCAGGCACCTCATGTGACTTAGACTCAGACTCATCTTGGGAATTAGACTCAGGCTCCTCTTGGGACTTAGGCTCAGGCTCCACTTGGGACACAGACCCAGGCTCCTCTTGGGACATAGACCCAGACTCCTCTTGGGACTTAGACTCAGGCTCCTCTTGGGACTTAGACCCAGGCTCCTCTTGGGACTTAGACTCAGACTCCACTTGGACCTTAGACTCAGGCTCCTTTTGGGACTTTGACTCAGGCTCCACTTGGGACAAAGACCCAGGCTCCTGTTGGGACTTAGACTCAGACACCTCTTGGGACTTAGACTCAGGCTCCTCTTGGGACACAGACCCAGGCTCCTGATGGGACTTTGACCCAGGCTCCTTTTGGGACATAGACCCAGGCTCCCCATGGGACTTATTCTCAGACTCCTCTTGGGACTTAGACTCAGGCTCCCCTTTGGATTTTGACTAAGGCTCCACTTGGGACACAGACCCAGGCTCCTCTTGGGACATAGACCCAGGCTCCTCTTGGGACTTAAACTCAGACTCCTCTTGGGACTTAGATTCAGGCTCCTCTTGGGACTTAAACACAGGCTCCTCTTGGAAATTAGACACAGGCTCCTCTTGGGACTTAGATTCAGGCTCCTCTTGGGACGTGGATTCAGACTCCTCTTGGGCCTTAGATTCAGGCTCTTCTTGGACTTAAACAGAGGCTCCTCTTGGTACATAGACACAGGCTTCTCTTGGGACTTAGACTCAGGCTCCACTTGGGACATAGACTCAGGCTCCCTTTGGGACTTAGGCTCAGGCTCCTCTTGGGACATAGACCCAGGCTCCTCTTGGGACATACACCCAGGCTCCCTTTGGGACTTAGACTCAGGCTCCTCTTGGGACTTAGACACAGGCTCCTATTCGCACGTAGACACAGACTCCTCTTGGGTAAAAGTCTAAGGCTCCTCTCGGGACTTAAACTCAGGCTCCTCTTGGGACTTAGACTCAGACTCCTCCTGGGACTTATACTCAGGCTCCTCTTGGGTTTTAGACAGGCTCCAATTTGGACATAGACACAGGCTCGTCTTGGGACTTTGACTCAGGCTCCTCTTGGGACGTAAAATCAGACTCCTCTTGGGCCTTAGATTCAGGCTCCCCTTGGGACTTAAACACAGGCTCCTCTTGGTACTTAGACACAGGCTCCTCTTGGGACTTAGACTCAGGCTCCACTTGGGACATAGACTCAGGCTCCATTTGGGACTTAAACACAGGCTCCTCTTGGTACTTAAACACAGGCTCCTCTTGGGACTTAGACTCAGGCTTCATTTGGGACATAGACTCAGGCTCCCTTTGGGACTTAGACCCAGGTTTCACTTGGGACATAGACTCAGGCTCCCTTTGGGACAGACTCAGGCTCCTCTTGAGACTTAGACCCAGGCTCCCTTTGGGACTTAGACTCGGGCTCCTCTTGGAACATAGACCCAAGCTCCTCTTGGGACTTAGACTCAGGCTCCCCTTGGGACATAGACCCAGGCTCCTCTTGGGACTTAGAATCAGGCTCCTCTTGGAACATAGACTCAGGCTCCCTTTGGGACAGACTCAGGCTCCCCTTGAGACTTAGACCCAGGCTCCCTTTGGGACTTAGACTCAGGCTCCCTTTGGGATATAGACCCAGGCTCCTCTTGGGACTTAGACCCAAGCTCCTCTTGGGACTTAGACTCAGGCTCCCCTTGGGACACAGACCCAGGATCCTCTAGGGACTTAGACTCATGGACCGTGAGGAAGTGTTGCAATCTTATTTGACAGTGTCAGTCAGGCTCCCCTTGTAACTAAGGCTCAGGCTCGTCTTGGAAAATAGACCCAGGCTCCTCCTGGGACTTAGACTCAGACTCCTCTTGGGACATAGACTCAGGCTCCCCTTGGGAAACAGACCAAGGCCCCTCTTGGGACTTAGACTCAGACTCCTCTTGGGAAATAGGCTCAGGCTCCTCTTGGTACTTAGACTCCTCTTGGGACTTAGACACAGGCTCCTCTTGGGACATTGAATCAGGCTCCACTTGGGACACAGACCCAGGCTCCTCTTGGGACTTTGACTCAGGCTCCACTTGCGACACAGACCCAGTCTCCTCTTGGGACTTAGACCCAGGCTCTTCTTGGGACTTAGGCTCAGGCTCCTCTTGGGACACAGACCCAGGCTCCTCTTGGGACACAGACTCAGGTTCCTCTTGGGACACAGACCCAGGCTCCTCTTGGGACATAGACCCAGGCTCCTCTTGGGACTTAGGCTCAGGCTCCTCTTGGGACATAGACCAAGGCTCCGCTTGGGACTCAGACTCAGGCTCCCTTTGGGACTTAGACTCAGGCTCCTCTTGGGACATAGACCTAGGCTCCTCTTGAGACTTAGACTCAGGCTCCACTTGGGACATAGACTCAGGCTCCCTTTGGGACTTAGGCTCAGGCTCCACTTGGGACATAAACCCAGGCTCCTCCTGGGATATACACCCAGGCTCCCTTTGGGACTTAGACTCAGGCTCCACTTGGGACATAGACTCAGGCTCCCTATGGGACTTAGACTCAGGCTGCTCTTGAGACTTAGACCCAGGCTCCCTTTGGGACTTAGACTCATGCTCCTCTTGGGTCATAGACCCAAGCTCCTCTTAGGACTTAGACTCAGCCTCCACTTGGGACATAGACCCAGGCTCCTCTTGGAACTTAGACTCAGGCTCCTCTTGGAACTTAGACTCAGGCTCCTATTTGACTTAGACCCAGACTCCTTTTGGAACATAGACTCAGATTCCTCTTGGGACTTAGAATCAGGCTCCTCTTGGGACCTTGACTCAGGCTTCACTTGGGACATAGAGCCAGGCTCCTCTTGGGACATAGGCTCAGACTCCCCTTGGGACTTAGACTCAGGCTCCTCTTGGGACACAGACCCAGGCTCCTCTTGGGACTTAGACTCTTGGTCCGTGAGGAAGTGTTGCAATCTTATTTGACTGTGTCATTCAGGCTCCCCTTGTGACTTAGGCTCAGGCTCCTCTTGGGAAATAGACCCAGGCTCCTCTTGGGACATAGACTCAGACTCCTCTTGGGACTTAGACCCAGGCACCTCATGGGATTTAGGCTCAGGCTCCTCTTGGGACACAGACCCAGGCTCTTCTTGGGACATAGACCCAGACTCCTCTTGGGACTTAGATTCAGGCTCCTCTTGGGACTTAGACCCAGGCTCCTCTTGGGACTTAGACTCAGACTCCTCTTGGACCTTAGACTCAGGCTCCTCTTGGGACTTTGACTCAGGCTGCACTTGGGACAAAGACCCAGGCTCCTGTTGGGACTTAGACTCAGACACCTCTTGGGACATAGACATAGGCTCCTCTTGGGACACAGACCCAGGCTCCTCTTGGGACACAGACTCAGGTTCCTCTTGGGACACAGACCCAGGCTCCTCTTGGGACATAGACCCAGGCTCCTCTTGGGACTTAGGCTCAGGCTCCTCTTGGGACATAGACCAAGGCTCCGCTTGGGACTCAGACTCAGGCTCCCTTTGGGACTTAGACTCAGGCTCCTCTTGGGACATAGACCTAGGCTCCTCTTGAGACTTAGACTCAGGCTCCACTTGGGACATAGACTCAGGCTCCCTTTGGGACTTAGGCTCAGGCTCCACTTGGGACATAAACCCAGGCTCCTCCTGGGATATACACCCAGGCTCCCTTTGGGACTTAGACTCAGGCTCCACTTGGGACATAGACTCAGGCTCCCTATGGGACTTAGACTCAGGCTGCTCTTGAGACTTAGACCCAGGCTCCCTTTGGGACTTAGACTCATGCTCCTCTTGGGTCATAGACCCAAGCTCCTCTTAGGACTTAGACTCAGCCTCCACTTGGGACATAGACCCAGGCTCCTCTTGGAACTTAGACTCAGGCTCCTCTTGGAACTTAGACTCAGGCTCCTATTTGACTTAGACCCAGACTCCTTTTGGAACATAGACTCAGATTCCTCTTGGGACTTAGAATCAGGCTCCTCTTGGGACCTTGACTCAGGCTTCACTTGGGACATAGAGCCAGGCTCCTCTTGGGACATAGGCTCAGACTCCCCTTGGGACTTAGACTCAGGCTCCTCTTGGGACACAGACCCAGGCTCCTCTTGGGACTTAGACTCTTGGTCCGTGAGGAAGTGTTGCAATCTTATTTGACTGTGTCATTCAGGCTCCCCTTGTGACTTAGGCTCAGGCTCCTCTTGGGAAATAGACCCAGGCTCCTCTTGGGACATAGACTCAGACTCCTCTTGGGACTTAGACCCAGGCACCTCATGGGATTTAGGCTCAGGCTCCTCTTGGGACACAGACCCAGGCTCTTCTTGGGACATAGACCCAGACTCCTCTTGGGACTTAGATTCAGGCTCCTCTTGGGACTTAGACCCAGGCTCCTCTTGGGACTTAGACTCAGACTCCTCTTGGACCTTAGACTCAGGCTCCTCTTGGGACTTTGACTCAGGCTGCACTTGGGACAAAGACCCAGGCTCCTGTTGGGACTTAGACTCAGACACCTCTTGGGACATAGACATAGGCTCCTCTTGGGACACAGACCCAGGCTCCTGATGGGACTTTGACCCAGGCTGCTCTTGGGACTTAGACCCAGGCTCCTCATGGGACTTAGACTCAGACTCCTCTTGGGACTTAGACTCAGGCTCCTCTTGGGAAACAGACCCAGACTCCTCTTGGGACTTGGACTCAGGCTCCCCTTTGGATTTTGACTAAGGCTCCACTCGGGACACCGACTCAGGCTCCTCTTCGGACATAGACCCAGGCTCCTCTAGGGACTTAGACTCAGGCTCCTCTTGGGAAACAGACCCAGACTCCTCTTGGGACTTGGACTCAGGCTCTCCTTGGGACTTAGACTCAGACTCCTCTTGGGACTTAGACTCAAGCTCCTCTTGGGACTTAGACTCAGGCTTCTCTTGGGAAACAGACCCAGGCTCCTCTTGGGACATAGACTCAGACTCCTCTTGGGAAATAGACTCAGGCTCCTCTTGGGACTTAGACTCAGACTCCTCTTGGGAAATAGACTCAGGCTCCTCTTGGGACTTAGACTCCTCTTGGGACTTAGTCACAGGCTCCTCTTGGGTCTTTGACTCAGGCTCCACTTGGAACACAGGCCCAGGCTCCTCTTGGGAATTTGACTCAAGCTCCACTTGGGACACAGACCCAGGCTCCTCTTGGGACTTAGACTCAGGCTCCCCTTGGGACTTTGACTGAGGCTCCACTTGGGACACAGACTCAGGTTCCTCTTGGGACTTAGAATCAGACTCCTCTTGGGACTTAGACCCAGGCTCCTCTTGGGACATAGACTCAGACTCCTCTTGGGACACAGGCCCAGGCTCCTCTTGCGACACAGACTCAGGCTTCTCTTGGGACTTAGACTCAGGCTCCTCTTGGGACGTGGAATCAGACTCCTCTCGGGCCTTAGATTCAGCCTCCTCTTGGGACTTAAACAGAGGCTCCTCTTGGTACTTAGACACAGGCTTCTCTTGGGACTTATACTCAGGCTCCACCTGGGACATAGACTCAGGCTCCCTTTGGGACTTAGGCTCTGGCTCCTCCTGGGACATAGACCCAGGCTCCTTTTGGGACATACACCCAGGCTCCCTTTGGGACTTAGACTCAGGCTCCTCTTGGGACTTAGACACAGGCTCCTATTGGGACATAGACACAGGCTCGTCTTGGGACTTAGACACATGATCCTATTGAGACACAGACTCAGGCTCCTCTTGGGACTTGAACTAAGACTCCTCTTGGGAAGTGGAATCAGACTCCTCTTGGGCCTTAGATTCAGGCTCCTCTTGGGACTTAAACACAGGCTCCTCTTGGTACTTAGACACAGGCTCCTCTTGGAACTGAGACTCAGGCTCCACTTGGGACACAGACTCAGGCTCCTCTTGGGACATAGACCCAGGCTCCTCTTGGGACTTAGACCCAGGCTCATCTTGGGACTTATTCTCAGGCTCCTCCTGGGAAACAGACCCAGACCCCTCTTGGGACTTAGACTCAGGCTCCACTTGGGACGGAGACTCAGGCTCCTCTTGGGACACAGACTCAGGCTCCTCTTGGGACTTAGACCCAGGCTCATCTTGGGACTTAGACTCAGGCTCCTCCTGGGAAACAGACCCAGACTCCTCTTGGAACTTAGACTCAGGCTCCACTTGGGACACAGACTCAGGCTCCTTTTGGGACACAGACTCAGGCTCCTCTTGGGACTTAGACCCAGGATCATCTTGGGACTTAGACTCAGGCTCCTCCTGGGAAACAGACCCAGACCCCTCCTGGGACTGGGACTCAGGCTCCCCTTGGGACTTAGACTCAGACTCCTCTTGGGACTTAGTCTCAGGCTCCTCTTGGGATTTAGACCCAGGCTCCTCTTGGGACTTAGAGACTCAGACTCCCCTTGGAACTTAGACTCAGACTCCTCTTGGGACTTAAACTCAGACTCCTCTTGGTATATAGACTCAGGCTCCCCTTGGGACTAGACCCAGGCTCCTCTTGGGACTTAGACTCAGGCTCCTCTCGGGTCTTAGACTCAGACTCGTCTTGGGACTTAAACTCAGGCTCCTCTTGGGACTTAGACTCAGACTCCTTTTGGGACTTAGACCCAGGCTCCTCTTGGGACTTAGACTCAGGCTCCTCTTGGGACTTAGATCCAGGCTCCTCTTGGGACTTAGACTCAGGCTCCTCTTGGGACACAGACTCAGACTCCTCTTGGGACTTAGGCCCAGGCTCCTCTTGGGTCTTAGGCCCAGGCTCCTCTTGGGACACAGACTCAGGCTCCTCTTGGGACTTAGACCCAGGCTCCACATGGGACTTAGATTCAGGCTCCCATTGGGACGTGGAATCAGACTCCTCTTGGGCCTTAGATTCAGGCTCCTCTTGGGACTTAAACAGAGGCTCCTCTTGGGACTTAGACACAGGCTCCTATGCGCACGTAGACACAGACTCCTCTGGGTAAAAGTCTAAGGCTCCTCTCGGGACTTAAACTCAGGCTCCTCTTGGGACATAGGCTCAGACTCCTCTTGGGACTTATACTGAGGCTCCTCTTGGGATTTAGACAGGCTCCAATTGGGACATAGGCCCAGGCTCCTCTTGGGACTTAGACTCAGGCTCCACTTGGGACATAGACTCAGGCTCCCTTTGAGACTTAAACACAGGCTCCTCTTGGTACATAGACACAGGCTCCTCTTGGGACTTAGACTCAGGCTCCATTTGGGACATAGACTCAGGCTCCCTTTGGGTCATAGACTCAGGTTCCACTTGGGACATAGACTCAGGCTACATTTGGGACAGACTCAGGCTCCTCTTGAGACTTAGACCCGGGCTCCCTTTGGGACTTAGACTCAGGCTCCTCTTGGGACATAAACCCAAGCTCCTCTTGGGACATAGACTCAGGCTCCCCTTGGGACATAGATCCAGGCTCCTCTTGGAACTTAGACTCAGACTCTTCTTGGGACTTGGACTCAGGCTCCTCTTGGGACCTTGACTAAGGCTCCACTTGGGATACAGACCCAGGCTCCCCTTGGGACATAGGCTCAGACGCCAAATGGGACTTAAATTCAGGCTCCTCTTGGGACACAGACCCAGGCTCCTCTTGGGACTTAGACTCATGGTCTGTGAGGAAGTGTTGCAATCTTATTTGACTGTGTCAGTCAGGCTCCCCTTGTGAATAAGGCTCAGGATCCTCTTGGAAAATAGACCCAGGCTCCTCCTGGGACTTAGACGCAGACTCCTCTTGGGACATAGACTCAGGCTCCCCTTGGGAAACAGACCCAGGCCCCTTTTGGGACTTAGGCTCAGGCTCCTCTTGGGACATAGACCAAGGATCCTCTTGGGACTCAGACCCAGGCTCCTCTTGGGACTTAGACTCATGGTCCGTGAGGAAGTGTTGCAATCTTATTTGACTGTGTCAGTCAGGCTCCCCTTGTGACTAAGGCTCAGGCTCCTCTTGGAAAATAGACCCAGGCTCCTCCTGGGACTTAGACGCAGACTCCACTTGGGACATAGACTCAGGCTCCCCTTGGGAAACAGACCCAGGCCCCTTTTGGGACTTAGGCTCAGGCTCCTCTTGGGATATAGACCTAGGCTCCTCTTGGGACTTAGACTCAGGCTCGACTTGGGACATAGACTAAGGCTCCCTTTGGGACTTAGGCTCAGGCTCCTCTTGGGACATTAACCCAGGCTCCTCTTGGGATATACATCCAGGCTCCCTTTGGGACTTAGACTCGGGCTCCACTTGGGACTTTGACTCAGGCTCCACTTGGGACAAAGACCCAGGCTCCTGTTGGGACTTTGACCCAGGCTCCTCTTGGGACTTAGACTCAGGCTCCTCATGGGACTTAGGCTCAGACTCCTCTTGGGAATTAGGCTCAGGCTCCTCTCGAGACTTAGGCCTAGGCTCCTCATGGGACACAGACCCAGGCTCCTCTTGGGACATAGACGCAGACTCCTCTTGGGACTTAGACTCAGGCTCCTCTGGGACTTAGACCCAGGTTCTTCTTGGGACTTAGACTCAGACACCTCTTGGGCCTTAGACTCAGGCTCCTCTTGGGACTTTGACTCAGGCTCCACTTGGGACAAAAACCCAGGCTCCTGTTGGGACTTTGACCCAGGCTCCTCTTGGGACTTAGACCCAAGCTCCTCATGGGACTTAGACTCAGACTCCTCTTGGGACTTAGACTCAGACACCTCTTGGGCCTTAGACTCAGGCTCCTCTTGGGACTTTGACTCAGGCTCCACTTGGGAGAAAAACCCAGGCTCCTGTTGGGACTTTGACCCAGGCTCCTCTTGGGACATAGACCCAAGCTCCTCTTGGGACATAGACTCAGGCTCCTCTTGGGAAACAGAACAAGACTCCTCTTGGGACATTTACTAAGGCTCCCCTTGGGACTTAGACTCAGGCTCCTCTTGGGACTTTGACTCAGGATCCTCTTGGGACTCAGACTCAGGCTCCTCTTGGGAAACAAACCCAGGCTCCTCTTGGGACTTAGACTCAGACTCCTCTTGGGAAATAGACTCAGGCTCCTCTTGGGACTTAGACTGCTCTTGGGACTTAGACACAGGCTCCTCTTGGGTCTTTGACTCAGGCTCCCCATGGAACACAGGCCCAGGCTCCCCTTGGGACTTAGACTCAGACACCTCTTGGGACTTAGACTCAGGCTCCTCTTGGGACTTTGACTCAGGCTCCACTTGGGACACAGAATCAGGCTCCTCTTGGGACTTAGACCCAGGCTCCTCTTGGGACTTAGACTCAGACTCCTCTTGGGACTTAAACTCAGACTCCTCTGGGACTTAGTCTCAGGCTCCTCTTGGGACTTAGACCCAGGCTCCTCTTGGGACTTTGACTCAGACTCCTCTTGGGACTTAGACTCAGACTCCTCTTGGGATTTAAACTCAGACTCCTCTTGGGATTTAGACTCAGGCTCCTCATGGGACCAGACCCAGGCTCCTCTTGGGACTTAGACTCAGGCTCCTCTCGGGACTTAGACTCAGACTCCTCTTGGGACTTAAACTCAGGCTCCTCTTGGGACTTAGATTAAGACTCCTCTTGGGACTTAGACCCAGGCTCCTCTTGGGACTTAGACCCAGGCTCCTCTTGGGACTTAGACCCAGGCTCCCCTTGGGACTTAGACTCAGACTCCTCTTGGGACACAGACTCAGACTCCTCTTGGGGCTTAGGCCCAGGCTCCTCTTGGGACTTAGGCCCAGGCTCCTCTTGGGACACAGACTCAGGCTCCTCTTGGGACTTAGACCCAGGCTCCTCTTGGGACTTAGACTCAGGCTCCTCTTGGGACTTAGACTCAGGCTCCTCTTGGGACTAAGACTCAGGCTCCTGTTGGGACATAGACTCAGGCTCCCCTTGGTACTTAGATTCAGGCTCCTCTTGGGACTTAAACACAGGCTCTTCTTGGTACTTAGACACAGGCTCCTCTTGGGACTTAGATTCAGGCTCCTCTTGGGACGTGGAAAAAGTCTCCTCTTGGGCCTTAGATTCAGACTCCTCTTGGGACTTAAACAGAGGCTCCTCTTGGTACTTAGATCCAGGCTTCTCTTGGGACTTTGACTCAGGTTCCACTTGGGACATAGACTCAGGCTCCCTTTGGGACTTAAGCTCAGGCTCCTCTTGGGACATAGACCCAGGCTCCTCTTGGGACATACACCCAGGCTCCCTTTGGGACTTAGACTCAGGCTCCTCTTGGGACTTAGACACAGGCTCCTATTCGCACGTAGACACAGACTCCTCTGGGTAAAAGTCTAAGGCTCCTCTCGGGACTTAAACTCAGGCTCCTCTTGGGACTTAGACTCAGACTTCTCTTGGGACTTATACTCAGGCTCCTCTTGGGATTTAGACAGGCTCCAATTGGGACATAGACACAGGCTCCTCTTGGGACTTTGACTCAGGTTCATCTTGGGACGTGGAATCAGACTCCTCCTGGGCCTTAGATTCAGGCTCCCCTTGGGACTTAAACACAGGCTCCTCTTTGGACTTAGACTCAGGCTCCACTTGGGACATAGACTCAGGCTCCCTTTGAGACTTAAACACAGGCTCCTCTTGGTACATAGACACAGGCTCCTCTTGGGACTTAGACTCAGGCTCCATTTGGGACATAGACTCAGGCTCCATTTGGGACAGACTCAGGCTCCTCTTGAGACTTAGACCCAGGCTCCCTTTGGGACTTAGACTCAGGCTCCTCTTGGGACATAGACCCAAGCTCCTCTTGGGACATAGACTCAGGCTCCCCTTGGGACATGGACCCAGGCTCCTCTTGGGACTTAGACTCAGGCTCCTCTTGGAACTTAGACTCAGACTCTTCTTGGGACTTGGACTCAGGCTCCTCTTGGGACCTTGACTCAGGCTCCACTTGGGACACAGACCCAGGCTCCTCTTGGGACATAGACTCAGACGCCACTTGGGACTTAGACTCAGGGTCCTCTTGGGACACAGACCCAGGCTCCTCTTGGGACTTAGACTCATGGTCTGTGAGGAAGTATTGCAATCTTATTTGACTGTGTCAGTCAGGCTCCCCTTGTGACTAAGGCTCAGGCTCCTCTTGGAAAATAGACCCAGGTTCCTCCTGGGACTTAGACGCAGACTCCTCTTGGGACAAAGACTCAGGCTCCCCTTGGGAAACAGTCCAAGGCCCCTCTTGGGACTTAGGCTCAGGCTCCTCTTTGGACTTAGACCAAGGCTCCTCTTGGGACTCAGACTCAGGCTCCCTTTGGGACTTAGGCTCAGGATCCTCTTGGGACATTGACCTAGGCTCCTCTTGGGACTTAGACTCAGGCTCGACTTGGGACATAGACTAAGGCTCCCTTTGGGACTTAGGCTCAGGCTCCTCTTGGGACATAAATCCAGGCTCCTCTTGGGATATACATCCAGGCCCCATTTGGGACATAGACTCAGGCTCCTCTTGGGTCATAGACCCAAGCTCCTCTTAGGACTTAGACCCAAGCTCCTCTTGGGACTTAGACTCAGGCTCCCCTTGGGACACAGACCCAGGCTCCTCTTGGGACTTAGACTCATGGACCGTGAGGAAGTGTTGCAATCTTATTTGACTGTGTCAGTCAGGCTCCCCTTGTGACTAAGGCTCAGGCTCCTCTTGGAAAATAGACCCAGGCTCCTCCTGGGACTTAGACTCAGACTCCTCTTGGGACACAGACTCAGGCTCCCCTTGGGAAACAGACCAAGGCCCCTCTTGGGACTTAGACTCAGGCTCCCTTTGGGACTTAGGCTCAGGCTCCTCTTGGAAAATAGACCCAGGCTCCTCCTTGGACTTAGACGCAGGCTCCTCTTGGGACAAAGACTCAGGCTCCCCTTGGGAAACAGACCCAGGCCCCTCTTGGGACTTAGGCTCAGGCTCCTCTTGGGACTTAGGATCAGGCTCCTCTTGGGTCATAGACCCAGGCTCCCTTTGGGACTTAGACTCAGGCTCCTCTTGGGTCATAGACCCAAGCTCCTCTTAGGACTTAGACTCAGGCTCCTCTTGGAACATAGACTCAGGCTCCCTTTGGGACAGACTCAGGCTCCTCTTGAGACTTAGACCCAGGCTCCCTTTGGGACTTAGACTCAGGCTCCCCTTGGGACATAGACCCAGGCTCCTCTTGGGACTTACACCCAAGCTCCTCTTGGGACTTAGACTCAGGCTCCCCTTGGGACACAGACCCAGGCTCCTCTTGGTACTTAGACTCATGGACCGTGAGGAAGTGTTGCAATCTTATTTGACTGTGTCAGTCAGGCTCCCCTTGTGACTAAGGCTCAGGCTCCTCTTGGAAAATAGACCCAGGCTCCTCCTGGGACTTAGACTCAGACTCCTCTTGGGACATAGACTCAGGCTCCCCTTGGGAAACAGACCAAGGCCCCTCTTGGGACTTAGACTCAGACTCCTCTTGGGAAATAGGCTCAGGCTCCTCTTGGTACTTAGACTCCTCTTGGGACTTAGACACAGGCTCCTCTTGGGACATTGAATCAGGCTCCACTTGGGACACTGACGCAGGCTCCTCTTGGGACTTTGACTCAGGCTCCACTTGCGACACAGACCCAGTCTCCTCTTGGGACTTAGACCCAGGCTCTTCTTGGGACTTAGGCTCAGGCTCCTCTTGGGACACAGACCCAGGCTCCTCTTGGGACACAGACTCAGGTTCCTCTTGGGACACAGACCCAGGCTCCTCTTGGGACATAGACCCAGGCTCCTCTTGGGACTTAGGCTCAGGCTCCTCTTGGGACATAAATCCAGGCTCCTCTTGGGATATACATCCAGGCCCCATTTGGGACATAGACTCAGGCTCCTCTTGGGTCATAGACCCAAGCTCCTCTTAGGACTTAGACCCAAGCTCCTCTTGGGACTTAGACTCAGGCTCCCCTTGGGACACAGACCCAGGCTCCTCTTGGGACTTAGACTCATGGACCGTGAGGAAGTGTTGCAATCTTATTTGACTGTGTCAGTCAGGCTCCCCTTGTGACTAAGGCTCAGGCTCCTCTTGGAAAATAGACCCAGGCTCCTCCTGGGACTTAGACTCAGACTCCTCTTGGGACATAGACTCAGGCTCCCCTTGGGAAACAGACCAAGGCCCCTCTTGGGACTTAGACTCAGACTCCTCTTGGGAAATAGGCTCAGGCTCCTCTTGGTACTTAGACTCCTCTTGGGACTTAGACACAGGCTCCTCTTGGGACAAAGACTCAGGCTCCCCTTGGGAAACAGACCCAGGCCCCTCTTGGGACTTAGGCTCAGGCTCCTCTTGGGACTTAGGATCAGGCTCCTCTTGGGTCATAGACCCAGGCTCCCTTTGGGACTTAGACTCAGGCTCCTCTTGGGTCATAGACCCAAGCTCCTCTTAGGACTTAGACTCAGGCTCCTCTTGGAACATAGACTCAGGCTCCCTTTGGGACAGACTCAGGCTCCTCTTGAGACTTAGACCCAGGCTCCCTTTGGGACTTAGACTCAGGCTCCCCTTGGGACATAGACCCAGGCTCCTCTTGGGACTTACACCCAAGCTCCTCTTGGGACTTAGACTCAGGCTCCCCTTGGGACACAGACCCAGGCTCCTCTTGGTACTTAGACTCATGGACCGTGAGGAAGTGTTGCAATCTTATTTGACTGTGTCAGTCAGGCTCCCCTTGTGACTAAGGCTCAGGCTCCTCTTGGAAAATAGACCCAGGCTCCTCCTGGGACTTAGACTCAGACTCCTCTTGGGACATAGACTCAGGCTCCCCTTGGGAAACAGACCAAGGCCCCTCTTGGGACTTAGACTCAGACTCCTCTTGGGAAATAGGCTCAGGCTCCTCTTGGTACTTAGACTCCTCTTGGGACTTAGACACAGGCTCCTCTTGGGACATTGAATCAGGCTCCACTTGGGACACTGACGCAGGCTCCTCTTGGGACTTTGACTCAGGCTCCACTTGCGACACAGACCCAGTCTCCTCTTGGGACTTAGACCCAGGCTCTTCTTGGGACTTAGGCTCAGGCTCCTCTTGGGACACAGACCCAGGCTCCTCTTGGGACACAGACTCAGGTTCCTCTTGGGACACAGACCCAGGCTCCTCTTGGGACATAGACCCAGGCTCCTCTTGGGACTTAGGCTCAGGCTCCTCTTGGGACATAGACCAAAGCTCCGCTTTGGACTCAGATTCAGGCTCCCTTTGGGACTTAGACTAAGGCTCCTCTTGGGACATAGACCTAGGCCCCTCTTGAGACTTAGACTCAGGCTCCACTTGGGACATAGACTCAGGCTCCCTTTGGGACTTAGGCTCAGGCTCCACTTGGGACTTAAACCAAGGCTCCTCTTGGGATATACACCCAGGCTCCCTTAGGGACTTAGACTCAGGCTCCACTTAGGACATAGACTCAGGCTCCCTATGGGACTTAGACTCAGGCTGCTCTTGAGACTTAGACCCAGGCTCCCTTTGGGACTTAGACTCATGCTCCTCTTGGGTCATAGACCCAAGCTCCTCTTAGGACTTAGACTCAGGCTCCACTTGGGACATAGACCCAGGCTCCTCTTGGCACTTAGACTCAGGCTCCTCTTGGAACTTAGACTCAGGCTCCTATTTGACTTAGACCCAGACTCCTTTTGGAACATAGACCCAGACTCCTCTTGGGACTTAGACTCAGGCTCCTCTTGGGACCTTGACTCAGGCTTCACTTGGGACACAGACGCAGGCTCCTGTTGGGACATAGACTCAGACTCCCCTTGGGAATTAGACTCAGGCTCCTCTTGGGACACAGACCCAGGCTCCTCTTGGGACTTAGACTCATGGTCCGTGAGGAAGTGTTGCAATCTTATTTGACTGTGTCATTCAGGCTCCCCTTGTGACTTAGGCTCAGGCTCCTCTTGGGAAATAGACCCAGGCTCATCTTGGGACATAGACTCAGACTCCTCTTGGGACTTAGACCCAGGCACCTCATGGGATTTAGACTCAGACTCCTCTTGGGAATTAGACTCAGGCTCCTCTTGGGACTTAGGCTCAGGCTCCTCTTGGGACACAGACCCAGGCTCTTCTTGGGAAATAGACCCAGACTCCTCTTGGGACTTAGATTCAGGCTCCTCTTGGGACTTAGACCCAGGCTCCTCTTGGGACTTAGACTCAGACTCCTCTTGGACCTTAGACTCAGGCTCCTCTTGGGACTTTGCCTCAGGCTGCACTTGGGACAAAGACCCAGGCTCCTGTTGGGACTTAGACTCAGACACCTCTTGGGACTTAGACATAGGCTCCTCTTGGGACACAGACCCAGGCTCCTGATGGGACTTTGACCCAGGCTGCTCTTGGGACTTAGACCCAGGCTCCTCATGGGACTTAGACTCAGACTCCTTTTGGGACTTAGACTCAGGCTCCTCTTGGGAAACAGACCCAGACTCCTCTTGGGACTTGGACTCAGGCTCCCCTTTGGATTTTGACTAAGGCTCCACTCGGGACACAGACTCAGGCTCCTCTTGGGACATAGACCCAGGCTCCTCTTGGGACTTAGACTCAGGCTCCTCTTGGGAAACAGACCCAGACTCCTCTTGGGACTTGGACTCAGGCTCCCCTTGGGACTTAGACTCAGACTCCTCTTGGGACTTAGACTCAAGCTCCTCTTGGGACTTAGACTCAGGCTTCTCTTGGGAAACAGACCCAGGCTCTTCTTGGGACATAGACTCAGACTCCTCTTGGGAAATAGACTCAGGCTCCTCTTGGGACTTAGACTCAGACTCCTCTTGGGAAATAGACTCAGGCTCCTCTTGGGACTTAGACTCCTCTTGGGACTTAGTCACAGGCTCCTCTTGGGTCTTTGACTCAGGCTCCACTTGGAACACAGGCCCAGGCTCCTCTTGGGAATTTGACTCAGGCTCCACTTGGGACACAGACCCAGGCTCCTCTTGGGACTTAGACTCAGGCTCCCCTTGGGACTTTGACTGAGGCTCCACTTGGGACACAGACTCAGGTTCCTCTTGGGACTTAGAATCAGACTCCTCTTGGGACTTAGACCCAGGCTCCTCTTGGGACATAGTCTCAGAATCCTCTTGGGACACAGGCCCAGGCTCCTCTTGCGACACAGACTCAGGCTTCTCTTGGGACTTAGACTCAGGCTCCTCTTGGGACGTGGAATCAGACTCCTCTTGGGCCTTAGATTCAGCCTCCTCTTGGGACTTAAACAGAGGCTCCACTTGGTACTTAGACACAGGCTTCTCTTGGGACTTATACTCAGGCTCCACTTGGGACATACACTCAGGCTCCCATTGGGACTTTGACTGAGGCTCCACTTGGGACACAGACTCAGGTTCCTCTTGGGACTTAGAATCAGACTCCTCTTGGGACATAGACCCAGGCTCCTTTTGGGACATACACCCAGGCTCCTTTTGGGACTTAGACTCAGGCTCCTCTTGGGACTTAGACACAGGCTCCTATTGGGACATAGACACAGGCTCGTCGTGGGACTTAGACACATGATCCTATTGAGACACAGACTCAGGCTCCTCTTGGGACTTGAACTAAGACTCCTCTTGGGAAGTGGAATCAGACTCCTCTTGGGCCTTAGATTCAGGCTCCTCTTGGGACTTAAACACAGGCTCCTCTTGGTACTTAGACACAGGCTCCTCTTGGAACTTAGACTCAGGCTCCACTTGGGACACAGACTCAGGCTCCTCTTGGGACATAGACCCAGGCTCCTCTTGGGACTTAGACCCAGGCTCCCCTTGGGACATGGACCCAGGCTCCTCTTGGGACTTAGACTCAGGCTCCTCTTGGAACATAGACTCAGACTCTTCTAGGGACTTGGACTCAGGCTCCTCTTGGGACCTTGACTCAGGCTCCACTTGGGACACAGACCCAGGCTCCTCTTGGGACATAGACTCAGACGCCACTTGGAACTTAGACTCAGGGTCCTCTTGGGACACAGACCCAGGCTCCTCTTGGGACTTAGACTCATGGTCTGTGAGGAAGTATTGCAATCTTTTTTGACTGTGTCAGTCAGGCTCCCCTCGTGACTAAGGCACAGGCTCCTCTTGGAAAATAGACCCAGGTTCCTCCTGGGACTTAGACGCAGACTCCTCTTGGGACAAAGACTCAGGCTCCCCTTGGGAAACAGTCCCAGGCCCCTCTTGGGACTTTGGCTCAGGCTCCTCTTGGGACTTAGACCAAGGCTCCTCTTGGGACTCAGGCTCAGGCTCCCTTTGGGACTTAGGCTCAGGCTCCTCTTGGGACATTGACCTAGGCTCCTCTTGGGACTTAGACTCAGGCTCGACTTGGGACATAGACTAAGGCTCCCTTTGGGACTTAGGCTCAGGCTCCTCTTGGGACATAAATCCAGGCTCTTCTTGGGATATACATCCAGGCCCCATTTGGGACTTATACTCAGGCTCCTCTTGGGACTTAGACCCAAGCTCCTCTTGGGACTTAGACTCAGGCTCCCCTTGGGACACAGACCCAGGCTCCTCTTGGGACGTAGACTCATGGACCGTGAGGAAGTGTTGCAATCTTATTTGACTGTGTCAGTCAGGCTCCCCTTGTGACTAAGGCTCAGGCTCCTCTTGGAAAATAGACCCAGGCTCCTCCTGGGACTTAGACTCAGACTCCTCTTGGGACACAGACTCAGGCTCCCCTTGGGAAACAGACCAAGGCCCCTCTTGGGACTTAGACTCAGGCTCCCTTTGGGACTTAGGCTCAGGCTCCTCTTGGAAAATAGACCCAGGCTCCTCCTTGGACTTAGACGCAGACTCCTCTTGGGACAAAGACTCAGGCTCCCCTTGGGAAACAGACCCAGGCCCCTCTTGGGACTTAGGCTCAGGCTCCTCTTGGGACTTAGACCAAGGCTCCTCTTGGGACTCAGAATCAGGCTCCCTATAGGACTTAGACTCAGGCTGCTCTTGAGACTTAGACCCAGGCTCCCTTTGGGACTTAGAATCAGGCTCCTCTTGGTACATAGACCCAGGCTCCCTTTGGGACTTAGACTCAGGCTCCTCTTGGGTCATAGACCCAAGCTCCTCTTAGGACTTAGACTCAGGCACCTCTTGGAACATAGACTCAGGCTCCCTTTGGGACAGACTCAGGCTCCTCTTGAGACTTAGACCCAGGCTCCCTTTGGGACTTAGACTCAGGCTCCCCTTGGGACATAGACCCAGGCTCCTCTTGGGACTTACACCCAAGTTCCTCTTGGGACTTAGACTCAGGCTCCCCTTGGGACACAGACCCAGGCTCCTCTTGGGACTTAGACTCATGGACCGTGAGGAAGTGTTGCAATCTTATTTGACTGTGTCAGTCAGGCTCCCCTTGTGACTAAGGCTCAGGCTCCTCTTGGAAAATAGACCCAGGCTCCTCCTGGGACTTAGACTCAGACTCCTCTTGGGACATAGACTCAGGCTCCCCTTGGGAAACAGACCAAGGCCCCTCTTGGGACTTAGACTCAGACTCCTCTTGGGAAATAGGCTCAGGCTCCTCTTGGTACTTAGACTCCTCTTGGGACTTAGACACAGGCTCCTCTTGGGACATTGAATCAGGCTCCACTTGGGACACAGACGCAGGCTCCTCTTGGGGCTTTGACTCAGGCTCCACTTGCGACACAGACCCAGTCTCCTCTTGGGACTTAGACCCAGGCTCTTCTTGGGACTTAGGCTCAGGCTCCTCTTGGGACACAGACCCAGGCTCCTCTTGGGACACAGACTCAGGTTCCTCTTGGGACACAGACCCAGGCTCCTCTTGGGACATAGACCCAGGCTCCT
Source organism: Meconema thalassinum (assembly GCA_946902985.2). Classification (NCBI taxonomy): domain Eukaryota; kingdom Metazoa; phylum Arthropoda; class Insecta; order Orthoptera; family Tettigoniidae; genus Meconema; species Meconema thalassinum. The sequence goes on from OX336392.1 coordinate 18,870,110, forward strand.
CTTGGGACTTAGGCTCAGGCTCCTCTTGGGACATAGACCAAGGCTCCGCTTGGGACTCAGACTCAGGCTCCCTTTGGGACTTAGACTCAGGCTCCTCTTGGGACATAGACCTAGGCCCCTCTTGAGACTTAGACTCAGGCTCCACTTGGGACATAGACTCAGGCTCCCTTTGGGACTTAGGCTCAGGCTCCACTTCGGACATAAACCCAGGCTCCTCTTGGGATATACACCCAGGCTCCCTTTGGGACTTAGACTCAGGCTCCACTTAGGACATAGACTCAGGCTCCCTATGGGACTTAGACTCAGGCTGCTCTTGAGACTAAGACCCAGGCTCCCTTTGGGACTTAGACTCATGCTCCTCTTGGGTCATAGACCCAAGCTCCTCTTAGGACTTAGACTCAGGCTCCACTTGGGACATAGACCCAGGCTCCTCTTGGAACTTAGACTCAGGCTCCTCTTGGAACTTAGACTCAGGCTCCTATTTGACTTAGACCCAGACTCCTTTTGGAACATAGACCCAGACTCCTCTTGGGACTTAGACTCAGGCTCCTCTTGGGACCTTGACTCAGGCTTCACTTGGGACACAGACGCAGGCTCCTCTTGGGACATAGACTCAGACTCCCCTTGGGACTTAGACTCAGGCTCCTCTTGGGACACAGACCCAGGCTCCTCTTGGGACTTAGACTCATGGTCCCTGAGGAAGTGTTGCAATCTTATTTGACTGTGTCATTCAGGCTCCCCTTGTGACTTAGGCTCAGGCTCCTCTTGGGAAATAGACCCAGGCTCCTCTTGGGACATAGACTCAGACTCCTCTTGGGACTTAGACCCAGGCACCTCATGGGATTTAGACTCAGACTCCTCTTGGGAATTAGACTCAGGCTCCTCTTGGGACTTAGGCTCAGGCTCCTCTTGGGACACAGACCCAGGCTCTTCTTGGGACATAGACCCAGACTCCTCTTGGGACTTAGATTCAGGCTCCTCTTGGGACTTAGACCCAGGCTCCTCTTGGGACTTAGACTCAGACTCCTCTTGGACCTTAGACTCAGGCTCCTCTTGGGACTTTGACTCAGGCTGCACTTGGGACAAAGACCCAGGCTCCTGTTGGGACTTAGACTCAGACACCTCTTGGGACTTAGACATAGGCTCCTCTTGGGACACAGACCCAGGCTCCTGATGGGACTTTGACCCAGGCTGCTCTTGGGACTTAGACCCAGGCTCCTCATGGGACTTAGACTCAGACTCCTCTTGGGACTTAGACTCAGGCTCCTATGGGGAAACAGACCCAGACTCCTCTTGGGACTTGGACTCAGGCTCCCCTTTGGATTTTGACTAAGGCTCCACTCGGGACACAGACTCAGGCTCCTCTTGGGACATAGACCCAGGCTCCTCTTGGGACTTAGACTCAGGCTCCTCTTGGGAAACAGACCCAGACTCCTCTTGGGACTTGGACTCAGACTCCCCTTGGGACTTAGACTCAGACTCCTCTTGGGACTTAGACTCAAGCTCCTCTTGGGACTTAGACTCAGGCTTCTCTTGGGAAACAGACCCAGGCTCCTCTTGGGACATAGACTCAGACTCCTCTTGGGAAATAGACTCAGGCTCCTCTTGGGACTTAGACTCCTCTTGGGACTTAGTCACAGGCTCCTCTTGGGTCTTTGACTCAGGCTCCACTTGGAACACAGGCCCAGGCTCCTCTTGGGAATTTGACTCAGGCTCCACTTGGGACACAGACCCAGGCTCCTCTTGGGACTTAGACTCAGGCTCCCCTTGGGACTTTGACTGAGGCTCCACTTGGGACACAGACTCAGGTTCCTCTTGGGACTTAGAATCAGACTCCTCTTGGGACTTAGACCCAGGCTCCTCTTGGGACATAGTCTCAGACTCCTCTTGGGACACAGGCCCAGGCTCCTCTTGCGACACAGACTCAGGCTTTTCTTGGGACTTAGACTCAGGCTCCTCTTGGGACGTGGAATCAGACTCCTCTTGGGCCTTAGATTCAGCCTCCTCTTGGGACTTAAACAGAGGCTCCACTTGGTACTTAGACACAGGCTTCTCTTGGGACTTATACTCAGGCTCCACTTGGGACATACACTCAGGCTCCCTTTGGGACTTTGACTGAGGCTCCACTTGGGACACAGACTCAGGTTCCTCTTGGGACTTAGAATCAGACTCCTCTTGGGACATAGACCCAGGCTCCTTTTGGGACATACACCCAGGCTCCTTTTGGGACTTAGACTCAGGCTCCTCTTGGGACTTAGACACAGGCTCCTATTGGGACATAGACACAGGCTCGTCGTGGGACTTAGACACATGATCCTATTGAGACACAGACTCAGGCTCCTCTTGGGACTTGAACTAAGACTCCTCTTGGGAAGTGGAATCAGACTCCTCTTGGGCCTTAGATTCAGGCTCCTCTTGGGACTTAAACACAGGCTCCTCTTGGTACTTAGACACAGGCTCCTCTTGGAACTTAGACTCAGGCTCCACTTGGGACACAGACTCAGGCTCCTCTTGGGACATAGACGCAGGCTCCTCTTGGGATTTAGACCCAGGCTCATCTTGGGACTTAGACTCAGGCTCCTCCTGGGAAACAGACCCAGACCCCTCTTGGGACTTAGACTCAGGCTCCACTTGGGACACAGACTCAGGCTCCTTTTGGGACACAGATTCAGGCTCCTCTTGGGACTTAGACCCAGGCTCATCTTGGGACTTAGACTCAGGCTCCTTCTGGGAAACAGACCCAGACTCCTCTTGGAACTTAGACTCAGGCTCCACTTGGGACACAGACTCAGGCTCCTCTTGGGACATAGACCCAGGCTCCTCTTGGGACTTAGACTCAGGCTCCTCTTGGGACTTAGGCTCAGGCTCCTCTTGGGAAACAGACCCAGAGTCCTCTTGGGACTTGGACTCAGGCTCCCCTTGGGACTTAGACCCAGAATCCTCTTGGGACTTAGACTCAAGCTCCTCTTGGGACTTAGACTCATGCTCCTCTTGGGAAACAGACCCAGGCCCCTCTTGGGACTTAGACTCAGACTCCTCTTGGCAAATAGACTCAGGCTCCTCTTGGGAAATAGACTCAGGCTCCTCTTGGGACTTAGACTCCTATTGGGACTTAGACACAGGCTCCTCTTGGGTCTTTGACTCAGGCTCCACTTGGAACACAGGCCCAGGCTCCTCTTGGGACTTTGACTCATGCTCCACTTGGGATACAGACCCAGGCTCCTCTTGGGACTTAGACTCAGGCTCCCCTTGGGACCTTGACTGAGGCTCCACTTGGGACACAGACTCAGGCTCCTCTTGGGACTTAGAATCAGACTCCTCTTGGGACTTTGACCCAGGCTCCTCTTGGGACATAGACTCAGACTCCTCTTGGGACACAGGCCCAGGCTCCTCTTGCGACACAGGCTCAGGCTCCTCTTGGGACTTAGACTCAGGCTCCTCTTGGGACGTGGAATCAGACTCCTCTTGTGCCTTAGATTCAGGCTCCTCTTGGGACTTAAACAGAGGCTCCTCTTGGTACTTAGACACAGGCTTCTCTTGGGACTTAGACTCAGACCCCTCTTGGGACTTAGACTCAGACTCCTCTTGGGACTTAAATTCAGACTCCGCTTGGGACTTAGACTCAGTCTCCTCTTGGGACTTAGACCCAGGCTCCTCTTGGGACTTAGACTCAGGCTCCTCTTGGGACTTGGACTAAGACTCCTCTTGGGACTTAGACTCTGGCTCCTCTTGGGAAATAGACCCAGGCTTCTCTTGGGACTTAGACTCAGACTCCTCTTGGGACTTAGACTCTGGCTCCTCTTGGGACTAAGACCCAGGCACCTCATGGGACGTAGACTCAGACTCCTCTTGGGAATTAGAATCAGGCTCCTCTTGGGACTTAGGCCCAGGCTCCTCATGGGACACAGACCCAGGCTCCTCTTGGTACTGCCCCCGTAATTGAATTATATAGAGACCACGGTGGCTATTTTGGAAATTATAGCGAAAGTTATGGCTGTCATAGTTATGACGTGGGTAGTCATGACGTAAGCACGGATGACGCAGACGTTATGCCAGCAGGCTACTTGAGCTGAGATTCTCAGTGACGTCAGCATTTATTCGAGAAGGATCCGAGATGTACGACGCAGTCGCAGGAAACGTGGAATTCTGCTGAGGAAGAAATTATGCTATTGGAGGGGAGGCTCAAACCAATGAACGATAGTCTAAAGAAAGACGGAGATTGCTGAAACTATGGTATTTTTATTACTTTTTGGAATGCAGAATTGTGGAAATCCATTTGCAGTAGAGGCATTGATCTGGAATTTCGGTGAAATTAATTTTCAGTTTTTGAATTTTGAAAATCCGTCATGTATTGACGAAGTTGGAACTTCTAGCGATGACGTAGTAACACGCGATGGAAGGGATAGATACGCCCCTCAGGAAGTTCATAAAAGGCCTTGCGCAGAAGAGAGGAGCCTCATTCCTCATTCTCAGATTATAAATCAATCGTCAGATTTCAAATAGTCATTTCAGTGAAACGTCGAGTGAGATTAGTAGTGGAAAAGTCGTCTTTATAACGCGTGGTGAAACCACTGCATTAAACGAGAGTCGAACTTACAAGCAGTGCAGGTTTACTGTGAAGTAAATCTAGGTGAAGTTGAAACGACACTTATAACGCTTCTACAAGATTAGCTGTGAACAGTTAGCGGTCGCCTATAAGCTAATTCTTTTGTGCATTGCTACAGTAAGGACTGTAGAAAAGCTGAACAATTTCGAGGAAGTATTTTGGAAGTTATTGACAATATTAGACGACTGACAAAAGTGATTTTCTCGCCACAGAAGAAACACTTTGTATAGCCAGACTCTACGCTACGGCTGACAGGGCTAGTGAAATAGGGAGACTTCAGATTGCTTTTGTGACACAACGCTACAATATAATGGAGCAATTTAATAAGGCAGTTTGTTCTTCTAATACTTCAACCGAAGAGCAGATGGAAGGCTAAAGGACTTAATGCAATTGGGACATATTTCAACGGAGTAAGATAGCAGCATGGAACTTCGCTAATTGCTATTCCATACAAGCGAACATGTGGTAAATAACCATCTACACCCATGTTTCGTGAGTAAAGGCTGAATACTATCAAACAGCAATAGAAATGATTTCATACTTTCTGTATATGAATATTTCTTCGGAAATTTATACAAAAACTTCATGGCGATTTTCAACTGGAACTTCAGGGATTTTTCAAGAGAGGTCAGGGTTGTCCCGACTCACAAAGAAGATTATTGCCGGAAGGATGTCGTTCGTCTTCGTGAAGCAGTACGATTCTCCGATGGTGCTGTTTCTGGTTTCGAGGATGGAGCTCAGCTTTAACTTGGTGAAATGGATCCATCAACAGTCTTCTTTGGGGAATTTTCCTCTGGAACGTCAATCGGCAGATAAGGTAGTCGTGAACGTTTATTGTATTTGAGTTTCTTAGCAATATTTGAGCAACCATTTTTCCCATATTTTTGTCCTCATGTATTTTGCCCGATATTCTTGTTTAAGATTCCTATTCTCAGTACACCTTGATGAGTTATGCCTTTTTCGACGTTTTATTAAGACATTGTTATGTCATGGGCATAGTTATATGATTTTGAATCAGTTGAGACTGATATTTAGATTTTTCAGTAATTTGCTTATTTTTGTAGTCTCGATTTGACTGTAAGTTAATGATTTTTATGGCAGATTTAAATTCAGACAGCGTGTCACTTTATTAAAGTAATTCTACCCCAGTTTAATTACTTTGATCAATTTTCTGTCATCATCAAGAAGGAAGAACATTTAAATGATTTTAGAGCGTTAAAATCCAGTACGTTGTCGACGATCTTGGAAATACTAGTCGTTATTTGAATTGATTGCAACACAGACATTTATCGTCAGTTATGAACGACCATTGCATCACAGGCAATTTTGTGAAAGATGAACGTTAATTATGAATTATTGAATGCATTAAATTCGTGAAACTTGTGTTAGGTTTTTTCTCATATAGAGATTTATATAATGATGTTTGCATTCCCCAGTCTAATTGGATTCTATTCGACTATTTTGCAGTTAGTCGCACTTTGTTTAATGATAGTATTTTTATACTACAATTCTTTGAAGATGTTAATCTTAAATTTTGATAGACCAGACAGGCGTATATAAGCGTATTCACTATTAAATTTGTTTGTGATTGGCAAATTTTTATTTCATTTCGATTCATGAATGAAATCCACGAAGTTTAAATGACAACAGTTTTGAAACAATTATTGATATATGAATTTTTAAGTGGAACTATGAATGTATAATCGATAGTGCAGCGGACATGTTGAAAGTCGCTGATGTATAATGCCCTTAAATAAATGAAGGAGATTCCCACAGTAATTAATAATGATAAAGATTGTGTTAGGGGAGTTTTTTGTAAATGCTGTGGAAGATATTGATGCCGTATATTTTAATATATGATGAATTTTGGGCTATTTTGAATGCAGTTTGTGCATTATTTTGTAAGCGAAGTATTTTCCGCTAGAGTGTATTGTCATAGTTCGTTGAAAATTAATCAAGTGAATTTACTGTTATAATTAACAAGAGTTTTGAAAGAATTTGAGATAAGATTTTGAATGAAGATTACCGTCACAAATAATTAAAATTATTACAACCTTTATTAAACCAGATTGTGACATTTACATGTATAACTAACCTTCATTGGTCGATTATATTAAACACGATTATGAATTTACCAACCGGATAAAACATGTGGTTCAATGTATTTCTTAAATTAATAATTTAAATAATTTAAATGTTGATATTGTAAATAATAAATGTAAATATCTTTGACAATAATGTGGAACGAAAGTAATGTTAAAGGCGTGTTTAAAAATTTTTGTAATTATTTTCGACAATATTATAAACAATTTCTAATTGTTATAAATAATTTATGTGATTTTGTTATAAACATTTAAGAGTGTGTTTTATACTCTAAACTATGCTTTTTAAACATTTGGATGAAAACTTAACAAGTTTAAGGATAGTTAAAATAATCCAGTGGGATGTGAGTTAAGCATTTGAAAGATTTGCGTCAATATGTATGAGTTGTCTTGTAGACATTTAAAGCTTTAAAAGGAGCTGAATTCTTACACAGTGTGGTGTGAGTAGGGAGCCCCATTTGACAGGCATGCGCCAGGTTGAGGAGTAGACCAGCCGGCCAGACATCTGGTTATCAGCGGGTGATGTAGGTCGATACTCCGGCCTTGTGCCTATTAATACTTGTGTTATGTTTATTAAAAGAAACCAAATGCTCTATATATGTCGTACCCTGACTTCCTCATCCAATCCAAATGTGTTTGAAAATGTTACGTTATTTTGAGCTCATGGGAGCTAACATATTGTTTGATAACTTTGCAAGTCCTTTAGGAGGACGTAGTCAGATTGACATAGGCTACTGATAGCCACGTTTATTTTGTTGAGTTGTGAAAATCATACTCTTTATTTGAAAATAAAGCTTTTGTACAGTTCAAAGTTCTCGTCTTCGGTCTGGTTCATTTTTAAATGTCATGGTGAAGGTTATTGTGAGAGCATACTTTAAAGATCCTGTTGTCAACCCAATCCCCGAGATATTTATAAGAGGTAAGTAAAAGTAAGTATGAAACCCCGTCTATTTTGGTGTGTTCCACAATAATTTTTCTTGGTAACTTCTGTGTTCAAACCTCGGTAGTATCTGTCAGTGCCATTTTCATTGATGTAGCTGAGCTGGTGCGATTGATTGTTGGCAATCCGATTGAGGGGGCGGATATCTGACAGCCTACTATCCGGGTAAACGGGGACAGTACATAGACCCAGACTCCTCTTGGGACTTAGATTTAGGCTCCTCTTGGGACTTAGACCCAGGCTCTTCTTGGGACTTAAACTCAGACTCCTCTTCCACTTGGGACAAAGACCCAGGCTCATGTTGGGACTTTGACCCAGGCTCCTCTTGGGACTTAGACCCAGGCTCCTCATGGGACTTAGACTCAGACTCCTCTTGGGAAACAGAACAAGACTCCTCTTGGGACTTGGACTAAGGCTCCCCTTGGGACTTAGACTCAGGCTCCTCTTGGGACTTAGACTCAGGATCCTCTTGGGACTTAGACTCAGGCTCCTCTTGGGAAACAGACCCAGGCTCCTCTTGGGACTTAGACTCAGATTCCTCTTGGGAAATAGACTCAGGCTCCTCTTGGGACTTAGACTCCTCTTGGGACTTAGACACAGGCTCCTCTTGGGTCTTTGACTCAGGCTCCACATGGAACACAGGCCCAGGCTCCCCTTGGGACTTAGACTCAGACTCCTCTTGGGACTTAGACTCAAACTCCTCTTGGGACTTTGACTCAGGCTCCACTTGGGACACAGACTCAGGCTCCTCTTGGGACTTAGACCCAGGCTCCTCTTGGGACTTAGACTCAGACTCCTCTTGGGACTTAAACTCAGACTCCTTCTGGGACTTAGTCTCAGGCTCCTCTTGGGATTTAGACCCAGGCTCCTCTTGGGACTTAGAGACTCAGACTCCTCTTGGGACTTAGACTCAGACTCCTCTTGGGACTTAAACTCAGACTCCTCTTGGTATTTAGACTCAGGCTCCTCTTGGGACTAGACCCTGGCTCCTCTTGGGACTTAGACTCAGGCTCCTCTCGGGACTTAGACTCAGACTCCTCTTGGGACTTAAACTCAGGCTCCTCTTGGGACTTAGACTCAGACTCCTCTTGGGACTTAGACCCAGGCTCCTCTTGGGACTTAGAATCAGGCTCCTCTTGGGACTTAGATCCAGGCTCCTCTTGGGACTTAGACTCAGACTCCTCTTGGGACACAGACTCAGAATCCTCTTGGGACTTAGGCCCAGGCTCCTCTTGGGACTTAGGCCCAGGCTCCTCTTGGGACACAGACTCAGGCTCCTCTTGGGACTTAGACCCAGGCTCCTCTTGGGACATAGACTCAGGCTCCTCTTGGGACTTAGACTCAGGCTCCTCTTGGGACTTAGACTCAGGCTCCTCTTGGGACATAGACTCAGGCTCCTCTTGGTACTTAGATTCAGGCTCCTCTTGGGACTTAAACACAGGCTCCTCTTGGTACTTAGACACAGGCTCCTCTTGGGACTTAGATTCAGGCTCCTCTTGGGACGTGGAATCAGACTCCTCTTGGGCCTTAGATTCAGGCTCCTCTTGGGACTTAAACAGAGGCTCCTCTTGGTACTTAGGCCCAGGCTTCTCTTGGGAAGTAGACTAAGGCTCCACTTGGGCCATAGACTCAGGCTCCCTTTGGGACTTAGGCTCAGGCTCCTCTTGGGACATAGAACCAGTTTCCTCTTGGGACATACACCCAGGCTCCCTTTGGGACTTAGATTCAGGCTCCTCTTGGGACTTAGACACAGGCTCCTATTCGCACGTAGACACAGACTCCTCTGGGTAAAAGTCTAAGGCTCCTCTCGGGACTTAAACTCAGGCTCCTCTTGGGACATAGGCTCAGACTCCTCTTGGGACTTATACTGAGGCTCCTCTTGGGATTTAGACAGGCTCCAATTGGGACATAGGCACAGGCTCCTCTTGGGACTTAGACTCAGGCTCCACTTGAGACATAGACTCAGGCTCCCTTTGAGACTTAAACACAGGCTCCTCTTGGTACATAGACACAGGCTCCTCTTGGGACTTAGACTCAGGTTCCATTTGGGACATAGACTCAGACTCCTCTTGGGAAATAGACTCAGGCTCCTCTTGGGACTTAGACTCAGACTCCTCTTGGGAAATAGACTCAGGCTCCTCTTGGGTCTTTGACTCAGGCTCCACTTGGAACACAGGCCCAGGCTCCTCTTGGGAATTTGACTCAGGCTCCACTTGGGACACAGACCCAGGCTCCTCTTGGGACTTAGACTCAGGCTCCCCTTGGGACTTTGACTCAGGCTCCACTTGGGACACAGACTCAGGTTCCTCTTGGGACTTAGAATCAGACTCCTCTTGGGACTTAGACCCAGGCTCCTCTTGGGACATAGACTCAGACTCCTCTTGGGACACAGGCCCAGGCTCCTCTTGCGACACAGACTCAGGCTTCTCTTGGGACTTAGACTCAGGCTCCTCTTGGGACGTGGAATCAGACTCCTCTTGGGCCTTAGATTCAGCCTCCTCTTGGGACTTAAACAGAGGCTCCTCTTGGTACTTAGACACAGGCTTCTCTTGGGACTTATACTCAGGCTCCACTTGGGACATACACTCAGGCTCCCTTTGGGACTTAGGCTCTGGCTCCTCTTGGGACATAGAGCCAGGCTCCTTTTGGGACATACACCCAGGCTCCTTTTGGGACTTAGAATCAGGCTCCTCTTGGGACTTAGACACAGGCTCCTATTGGGACATAGACACAGGCTCGTCGTGGGACTTAGACACATGATCCTATTGAGACACAGACTCAGGCTCCTCTTGGGACTTGAACTAAGACTCCTCTTGGGAAGTGGAATCAGACTCCTCTTGGGCCTTAGATTCAGGCTCCTCTTGGGACTTAAACACAGGCTCCCCTTGGTACTTAGACACAGGCTCCTCTTGGAACTTAGACTCAGGCTCCACTTGGGACACAGACTCAGGCTCCTCTTGGGACATAGACCCAGGCTCCTCTTGGGACTTAGACCCAGGCTCATCTTGGGACTTAGACTCAGGCTCCTCCTGGGAAACAGACCCAGACCCCTCTTGGGACTTAGACTCAGGCTCCACTTGGGACAAAGACTCAGGCTCCTCTTGGGACACAGACTCAGGCTCCTCTTGGGACTTAGACCCAGGCTCATCTTGGGACTTAGACTCAGGCTCCTCCTGGGAAACAGACACAGACTCCTCTTGGAACTTAGACTCAGGCTCCACTTGGGACACAGACTCAGGCTCCTCTTGGGACACAGTCTCAGGCTCCTCTTGGGACTTAGACCCAGGCTCATCTTGGGACTTAGACTCAGGCTCCTCCTGGGAAACAGACCCAGACCCCTCTTGGGACTTGGACTCAGGCTCCCCTTGGGACTTAGACACAGACTCCTCTTGGGACTTAGACTCAAGCTCCTGTTGGGACTTAGACTCAGGCTCCTCTTGGGAAACAGACCCATGCTCCTCTTGGGACTTAGACTCAGACTCCTCTTGCGAAATAGACTCAGGCTCCTCTTGGGACTTAGACTCAGACTCCTCTTGGGAAATAGACTCAGGCTCCTCTTGGGACTTAGACTCCTCTTGGGACTTAGCCACAGGCTCCTCTTGGGTCTTTGACTCAGGCTCCACTTGGGACACAGACTAAGGCTCCCTTTGGGACGTAGGCTCAGGTTCCTCTTGGGACATAAACCCAGGCTCCTCTTGGGATATACATCCAGGCTCCCTTTGGAACTTACTCAGGCTCCACTTGGGACGTAGCAACTCAGGCTCCCTATGGGACTTAGACTCAGGCTGCTCTTGAGACTTAGACCCAGGCTCCCTTTGGGACTTAGAATCAGGCTCCTCTTGGGACATAGACCCAGGCTCCCTTTGGGACTTAGAATCAGGCTCCTCCTGGGACATAGACCCAAGCTCCTCTTAGGACTTAGACTCAGGCTCCACTTGGGACATAGACCCAGGCTCCTATTGGGACTTAGACTCAGGCTCCTCTTGGAACTTAGACTCAGGCTCCTATTTGACTTAGACCCAGACTCCTTTTGGAACATAGACTCAGACTTCTCTTAGGACTTAGACTCAGGCTCCTCTTGGGACACAGACACAGGCTCCTCTTGGGACTTAGACTCATGGTCCGTGAGGAAGTGTTGCAATCTTATTTGACTCTGTCAGTCAGGCTCCCCTTGTGAGTTAGGCTCAGTCTCCTCTTGGGAAATTGACCCAGGCTCCTCTTGGGACATAGACTCAGACTCCTCTTGGGACTTAGAACCAGGCACCTCATGGGACTTAGACTCAGACTCCTCTTGGGAATTAGACTCTGGCTCCTCTTGGGACATAGGCTCAGGCTCCTCTTGGGACACAGACCCAAGCTCCTCTTGGGACATAGACCCAGACTCCTCTTGGGACTTAGATCCAGGCTCCTCTTGGGACTTGGACTCAGACTCCTCTTGGACCTTAGACTCAGGCTCCTCTTGGAACTTTGACTCAGGCTCCGCTTGGGACAAAGACCCAGGCTCCTGATGGGACTTTGACCCAGGCTCCTCTTGGGACTTAGACCCAGGCTCCTCATGGGACTTAGACTCAGACTCCTCTTGGGACTTAGACTCAGGCTCCCCTTTGGATTTTGACTAAGGCTCCACTTGGGACACAGACTCAGGCTCCTCTTGGGACATAGACCCAGGCTCCTCTTGGGACTTAGACTCAGGCTCCTCTTTGGACTTAGACTCAGGCTCCTCTTGGGAAATTGACCCAGGCTCCTCTTGGGACATAGACTCAGACTCCTCTTGGGACTTAGAACCAGGCACCTCATGGGACTTAGACTCAGACTCCTCTTGGGAATTAGACTCTGGCTCCTCTTGGGACATAGGCTCAGGCTCCTCTTGGGACACAGACCCAAGCTCCTCTTGGGACATAGACCCAGACTCCTCTTGGGACTTAGATCCAGGCTCCTCTTGGGACTTGGACTCAGACTCCTCTTGGACCTTAGACTCAGGCTCCTCTTGGAACTTTGACTCAGGCTCCGCTTGGGACAAAGACCCAGGCTCCTGTTGGGACTTAGGCTCAGACACCTATTGGGACTTAGACTCAGGCTCCTCTTGGGACACAGACCCAGGCTCCTGATGGGACTTTGACCCAGGCTCCTCTTGGGACTTAGACCCAGGCTCCTCATGGGACTTAGACTCAGACTCCTCTTGGGACTTAGACTCAGGCTCCCCTTTGGATTTTGACTAAGGCTCCACTTGGGACACAGACTCAGGCTCCTCTTGGGACATAGACCCAGGCTCCTCTTGGGACTTAGACTCAGGCTCCTCTTTGGACTTAGACTCAGGCTCCTCTTGGGAAACAGACCCAGAGTCCTCTTGGGACTTGGACTCAGGCTCCCCTTGGGACTTAGACCCAGAATCCTCTTGGGACTTAGACTCAAGCTCCTCTTGGGACTTAGACTCAGGCTCCTCTTGGGAAACAGACCCAGGCCCCTCTTGGGACTTAGACTCAGACTCCTCTTGGGAAATAGACTCAGGCTCCTCTTGGGACTTAGACTCAGACTCCTCTTGGGAAATAGACTCAGGCTCCTCTTGGGACTTAGACTCCTCTTGGGACTTAGACACAGGCTCCTCTTGGGCCTTTGACTCAGGCTCCACTTGGAACACAGGCCCAGGCTCCTCTTGGGACTTTGACTCAGGCTCCACTTGGGATACAGACCCAGGCTCCTCTTGGGACTTAGACTCAGGCTCCCCTTGGGACCTTGACTGAGGCTCCACTTGGGACACAGACTCAGGCTCCTCTTGGGACTTAGAATCAGACTCCTCTTGGGACTTAGACCCAGGCTCCTCTTGGGACATAGACTCAGACTCCTCTTGGGACACAGGCCCAGGCTCCTCTTGCGACACAGACTCAGGCTCCTCTTGGGACTTAGACTCAGGCTCCTCTTGGGACGTGGAATCAGACTCCTCTTGTGCCTTAAATTCAGGCTCCTCTTGGGACTTAAACAGAGGCTCCTCTTGGTACTTAGACACAGGCTTCTCTTGGGACTTAGACTCAGACCCCTCTTGGGACTTAGACTCAGACTCCTCTTGGGACTTAGACTCAGGCTCCTCTTGGGACTTAGACTAAGACTCCTCTTGGGACTTAGACTCTGGCTCCTCTTGGGACTAAGACCCAGGCACCTCATGGGACGTAGACTCAGACTCCTCTTGGGAATTAGACTCAGGCTCCTCTTGGGACTTAGGCCCAGGCTCCTCATGGGACACAGACCCAGGCTCCCCTTGGTACATAGACCCAGACTCCTCTTGGGACTTAGATTTAGACTCTTCTTGGGACTTAGACCCAGGCTCTTCTTGGGACTTAAACTCAGACTCCTCTTCCACTTGGGACAAAGACCCAGGCTCATGTTGGGACTTTGACCCAGGCTCCTCTTGGGACTTAGACCCAGGCTCCTCATGGGACTTAGACTCAGACTCCTCTTGGGAAACAGAACAAGACTCCTCTTGGGACTTGGACTAAGGCTCCCCTTGGGACTTAGACTCAGGCTCCTCTTGGGACTTAGACTCAGGATCCTCTTGGGACATAGACTCAGGCTCCTCTTGGGAAATAGACTCAGGCTCCTCTTGGGACTTAGACTCCTCTTGGGACTTAGACACAGGCTCCTCTTGGGTCTTTGACTCAGGCTCCACATGGAACACAGGCCCAGGCTCCCCTTGGGACTTAGACTCAGACTCCTCTTGGGACTTAGACTCAGGCTCCTCTTGGGACTTTGACTCAGGCTCCACTTGGGACACAGACTCAGGCTCCTCTTGGGACTTAGACCCAGGCTCCTCTTGGGACTTAGACTCAGACTGCTCTTGGGACTTAAACTCAGACTCCTCTTGGGACTTAGTCTCAGGCTCCTCTTAGGATTTAGACCCAGGCTCCTCTTTGGACTTAGAGACTCAGACTCCTCTTGGGACTTAGACTCAGACTCCTCTTGGGACTTAAACTCAGACTCCTGTTGGTATTTAGACTCAGGCTCCTTTTGGGACTAGACCCAGGCTCCTCTTGGGACTTAGACTCAGGCTTGTCTCGGGACTTAGACTCAGACTCCTCTTGGGACTTAAACTCAGGCTCCTCTTGGGACTTAGACTCAGACTCCTCTTGGGACTTAGACCCAGGCTCCTCTTGGGACTTAGACTCAGGCTCCTCTTGGAACTTAGATCCAGGCTCCTCTTGGGACTTAGACTCAGACTCCTCTTGGGACGCAGACTCAGAATCCTCTTGGGACTTAGGCCCAGGCTCCTCTTGGGACTTAGGCCCAGGCTCCTCTTGGGACACACCCTCAGGCTCCTCTTGGGACTTAGACCCAGGCTCCTCTTGGGACTTAGACTCAGGCTCCTCTTGGGACTTAGACTCAGGCTCCTCTTGGGACTTAGCCTCAGGCTCCTCTTGGGACATAGACTCAGGCTCCTCTTGGTACTTAGATTCAGGCTCCTCTTGGGACTTAAACACAGGCTCCTCTTGGTACTTAGACACAGGCTCCTCTTGGGACTTAGATTCAGGCTCCTCTTGGGACGTGGAATCAGACTCCTCTTGGGCCTTAGATTCAGGCTCCTCTTGGGACTTAAACAGAGGCTCCTCTTGGGACTTAGACTCAGACTCCTCTTGGGACTTAGGCCCAGGCTTCTCTTGGGACTTAGACTCAGGCTCCACTTGGGCCATAGACTCAGGCTCCTCTTGGGACGTGGAATCAGACTCCTCTTGGGCCTTAGATTCAGGCTCCTCTTGGGACTTAAACAGAGGCTCCTCTTGGGACTTAGACTCAGACTCCTCTTGGGACTTAGGCCCAGGCTTCTCTTGGGACTTAGACTCAGACTCCTCTTGGGACGCAGACTCAGAATCCTCTTGGGACTTAGGCTCAGGCTCCTCTTGGGACATAGAACCAGGCTCCTCTTGGGACATACACCCAGGCTCCCTTTGGGACTTAGATTCAGGCTCCTCTTGGGACTTAGACACTGGCTCCTATTCGCACGTATACACAGACTCCTCTGGGTAAAAGTCTAAGGCTCCTCTCGGGAATTAAACTCAGGCTCCTCTTGGGACATAGGCTCAGACTCCTCTTGGGACTTATAATGAGGCTCCTCTTGGGATTTAGACAAGCTCCAATTGGGACATAGGCACAGGCTCCTCTTGGGACTTAGACTCAGGCTCCACTTGAGACATAGACTCAGGCTCCTCTTGGTATTTAGACTCAGGCTCCTCTTGGGACTAGACCCAGGCTCCTCTTGGGGCTTAGACTCAGGCTCCTCTCGGGACTTAGACTCAGACTCCTCTTGGGACTTAAACTCAGGCTCCTCTTGGGACTTAGACTCAGACTCCTCTTTTGACTTAGGCCCAGGCTTCTCTTGGGACTTAGACTCAGGCTCCACTTGGGCCATAGACTCAGGCTCCCTTTGGGACTTAGGCTCAGGCTCCTCTTGGGACATAGAACCAGGCTCCTCTTGGGACATACACCCAGGCTCCCTTTGGGACTTAGATTCAGGCTCCTCTTGGGACTTAGACACTGGCTCCTATTCGCACGTAGACACAGACTCCTCTGGGTAAAAGTCTAAGGCTCCTCTCGGGACTTAAACTCAGGCTCCTCTTGGGACATAGGCTCAGACTCCTCTTGGTACTTATACTGAGGCTCCTCTTGGGATTTAGACAGGCTCCAATTGGGACATAGGCACAGGCTCCTCTTGGGACTTAGACTCAGGCTCCACTTGAGACATAGACTCAGGCTCCCTTTAAGACTTAAACACAGGCACCTCTTGGTACATAGACACAGGCTCCTCTTGGGACTTAGACTCAGGTTCCATTTGGGACATAGACTCAGGCTCCCTTTGGGACTTAGACTCAGTTTCCACTTGGGACATAGACTCAGGCTGCATTTGGGACAGACTCAGGCTCCTCTTGAGACTTAGACCCGGGCTCCCTTTGGGACTTAGACTCAGGCTCCTCTTGGGACATAAACCCAAGCTCCTCTTGGGACATAGACTCAGGCTCCCCTTGGGACATAGACCCAGGCTCCTCTTGGAACTTAGACTCAGACTCTTCTTGGGACTTGGACTCAGGCTCCTATTGGGACCTTGACTAAGGCTCCACTTGGGATACAGACCCAGGCTCCTCTTGGGACATAGGCTCCGACGCCACTTGGGACTTAAATTCAGGCTCCTCTTGGGACACAGACCCAGGCTCCTCTTGGGACTTAGACTCATGGTCTGTGAGGAAGTGTTGCAATCTTATTTGACTGTGTCAGTCAGGGTCCCCTTGTGACTAAGGCTCAGGCTCCTCTTGGAAAATAGACCCAGGCTCCTCCTGGGACTTAGACGCAGACTCCTCTTGGGACATAGACTCAGGCTCCCCTTGGGAAACAGACCCAGGCCCCTTTTGGGACTTAGGCTCAAGCTCCTCTTGGGACATAGACCAAGGCTCCTCTTGGGACTCAGACCCAGACTCCTCTTGGGACTTAGACTCATGGTCTGTGAGGAAGTGTTGCAATCTTATTTGACTGTGTCAGTCAGGCTCCCCTTGTGACTAAGGCTCAGGCTCCTCTTGGAAAATAGACCCAGGCTCCTCCTGGGACTTAGACGCAGACTCCTCTTGGGACATAGACTCAGGCTCCCCTTGGGAAACAGACCCAGGCCCCTTTTGGGACTTAGGCTCAGGCTCCGCTTGGGACATAGACCTAGGCTCCTCTTGGGACTTAGAATCAGGCTCGACTTGGGACATAGACTAAGGCTCCCTTTGGAACTTAGGCTCTGGCTCCTCTTGGGACATAAACCCAGGCTCCTCTTGGGATATACATCCAGGCTCCCTTTGGGACTTAGACTCGGGCTCCACTTGGGACTTTGACTCAGGCTCCACTTGGGACAAAGACTCAGGCTCCTGTTGGGACTTTGACCCAGGCTCCTCTTGGGACTTAGACCCAGGCTCCTCATGGGACTTAGACTCAGACTCCTCTTGGGAATTAGGCTCAGGCTCCTCTTGGGACTTAGGCCTAGGCTCCTCATGGGACACAGACCCAGGCTCCTCTTGGGACATAGACCCAGACTCCTCTTGGGACTTAGACTCAGACTCCTCTTGGGAATTAGGCTCAGGCTCCTCTTGGGACTTAGGCCTAGGCTCCTCATGGGACACAGACCCAGGCTCCTCTTGGGACATAGACCCAGACTCCTCTTGGGCCTTAGACTCAGGCTCCTCTTGGGACTTTGACTCAGGCTCCACTTGGGACAAAACCCCAGGCTCCTGTTGGGACTTAGACCCAGGCTCCTCATGGGACTTAGACTCAAGCTCCTCTTGGGACATAGACTCAGGATCCTCTTGGGAAACAGACCCAGGCCCCTCTTGGGACATAGACTCAGACTCCTCTTGGGAAATAGACTCAGGCTCCTCTTGGGACTTAGACTCAGACTCCTCTTGGGAAATTGACTCAGGCTCCTCATGGGACTTAGACTCCTCTTGGGACTTAGACACAGGCTCCTCTTGGGCCTTTGACTCAGGCTCCACTTGGAACACCGGCCCAGGCTCCTCTTGGGACTTTGACTCAGGCTCCACTTGGGATACAGACCCAGGCTCCTCTTGGGACTTAGATTCAGGCTCCCCTTGGGACCTTGACTGAGGCTCCACTTGGGACACAGACTCAGGCTCCTCTTGGGACTTAGAATCAGACTCCTCTTGGGACACAGGCCCAGGCTCCTCTTGCGACACAGACTCAGGCTCCTCTTGGGACTTAGACTCAGGCTCCTCTTGGGACGTGGAATCAGACTCCTCTTGTGCCTTAGATTCAGGCTCCTCTTGGGACTTAAACAGAGGCTCCTCTTGTTACTTAGACACAGGCTTCTCTTGGGACTTAGACTCAGACCCCTCTTGGGACTTAGACTCAGACTCCTCTTGGGACTTAGACCCAGGCTCCTCTTGGGACGTAGACTCAGGCTCCTCTTGGGACTTAGACTAAGACTCCTCTTGGGACTTAGACTCTGGCTCCTCTTGGGAAATAGACCCAGGCTTCTCTTGGGACTTAGACTCAGACTCCTCTTGGGACTTAGACTCTGGCTCCTCTTGGGACTAAGACCCAGGCACCTCATGGGACGTAGACTCAGACTCCTCTTGGGAATTAGACTCAGGCTCCTCTTGGGACTTAGGCCCAGGCTCCTCATGGGACACAGACCCAGGCTCCTCTTGGTACATAGACCCAGACTCCTCTTGGGACTTAGATTTAGGCTCTTCTTGGGACTTAGACCCAGGCTCTTCTTGGGACTTAAACTCAGACTCCTCTTCCACTTGGGACAAAGACCCAGGCTCATGTTGGGACTTTGACCCAGGCTCCTCTTAGACTCAGACTGCTCTTGGGACTTAAACTCAGACTCCTCTTGGGACTTAGTCTCAGGCTCCACTTGGGATTTAGACCCAGGCTCCTCTTGGGACTTAGAGACTCAGACTCCTCTTGGGACTTAGACTCAGACTCCTCTTGGGACTTAAACTCAGACTCCTCTTGGTATTTAGACTCAGGCTCCTTTTGGGACTAGACCCAGGCTCCTCTTGGGACTTAGACTCAGGCTCCTCTCGGGACTTAGACTCAGACTCCTCTTGGGACTTAAACTCAGGCTCCTCTTGGGACTTAGACTAAGACTCCTCTTGGGACTTAGACCCAGGCTCCTCTTGCGACTTAGACTCAGGCTCCTCTTGGGACTTAGATCCAGGCTCCTCTTGGGACTTAGACTCAGACTCCTCTTGGGACGCAGACTCAGAATCCTCTTGGGACTTAGGCCCAGGCTCCTCTTGGGACTTAGGCCCAGGCTCCTCTTGGGACACAGCCTCAGGCTCCTCTTGGGACTTAGACCCAGGCTCCTCTTGGGACTTAGACTCAGGCTCCTCTTGGGACTTAGACTCAGGCTCCTCTTGGGACTTAGCCTCAGGCTCCTCTTGGGACATAGACTCAGGCTCCTCTTGGTACTTAGATTCAGGCTCCTCTTGGGACTTAAACACAGGCTCCTCTTTGTACTTAGACACAGGTTCCTCTTGGGACTTAGATTCAGGCTCCTCTTGGGACGTGGAATCAGACTCCTCTTGGGCCTTAGATTCAGGCTCCTCTTGGGACTTAAACAGAGGCTCCTCTTGGGACTTAGACTCAGACTCCTCTTGGGACTTAGGCCCAGGCTTCTCTTGGGACTTAGACTCAGGCTCCACTTGGGCCATAGACTCAGGCTCCCTTTGGGACTTAGGCTCAGGCTCCTCTTGGGACATAGAACCAGGCTCCTCTTGGGACATACACCCAGGCTCCCTTTGGGACTTAGATTCAGGCTCCTCTTGGGACTTAGACACTGGCTCCTATTCGCACGTAGACACAGACTCCTCTGGGTAAAAGTCTAAGGCTCCTCTCGGGACTTAAACTCAGGCTCCTCTTGGGACATGGGCTCAGACTCCTCTTGGGACTTATACTGAGGCTCCTCTTGGGATTTAGACAGGCTCCAATTGGGACATAGGCACAGGCTCCTCTTGGGACTTAGACTCAGACTCCTCTTGGGACTTAGACCCAGGCTCCTCTTGCGACTTAGACTCAGGCTCCTCTTGGGACTTAGATCCAGGCTCCTCTTGGGACTTAGACTCAGGCTCCCCTTGGGAAACAGACCCAGGCCCCTTTTGGGACTTAGGCTCAAGCTCCTCTTGGGACATAGACCAAGGCTCCTCTTGGGACTCAGACCCAGACTCCTCTTGGGACTTAGACTCATGGTCTGTGAGGAAGTGTTGCAATCTTATTTGACTGTGTCAGTCAGGCTCCCCTTGTGACTAAGGCTCAGGCTCCTCTTGGAAAATAGACCCAGGCTCCTCCTGGGACTTAGACGCAGACTCCTCTTGGGACATAGATTCAGGCTCCCCTTGGGAAACAGACCCAGGCCATTTTTGGGACTTAGGCTCAGGCTCCTCTTGGGACATAGACCTAGGCTCCTCTTGGGACTTAGACTCAGGCTCGACTTGGGACATAGACTACGGCTCCCTTTGGGACTTAGGCTCAGGCTCCTCTTGGGACATAAACCCAGGCTCCTCTTGGGATATACATCCAGGCTCCCTTTGGGACTTAGACTCGGGCTCCACTTGGGACTTTGACTCAGGCTCCACTTGGGACAAAGACTCAGGCTCCTGTTGGGACTTTGACCCAGGCTCCTCTTGGGACTTAGACCCAGGCTCCTCATGGGACTTAGACTCAGACTCCTCTTGGGTCTTAGACTCAGGCTCCTCTTGGGACTTTGACTCAGGCTCCACTTGGGACACAGACTCAGGCTCCTCTTGGGACTTAGACCCAGGCTCCTCTTGGGACATAGACTCAGACTCCTCTTGGGACTTAAACTCAGACTCCTCTTGGGACTTAGTCTCAGGCTCCTCTTGGGACTTAGACCCAGGCTCCTCTTGGGACATTGACTCAGACTCCTCTTGGGACTTAGACTTAGACTCCTCTTGGGATTTAAACTCAGACTCCTCTTGGGATTTAGACTCAGGCTCCTCTTGGGACTAGACCCAGGCTCCTCTTGGGACTTAGACTCAGGCTCCTCTCGGGACTTAGACTCAGACTCCTCTTGGGACTTAAATTCAGGCTCCTCTTGGGACTTAGATTCAGACTCCTCTTGGGACTTAGACCCAGGCTCCTCTTGGGACTTAGACCCAGGCTCCTTTTGGGACTTAGACCCAGGCTCCTCTTGGGACTTAGACTCAGACTCCTCTTGGGACACAGACTCAGACTCCTCTTGGGACACAGACTCAGACTCCTCTTGGGGCTTAGGCCCAGGCTCCTCTTGGGACTTAGGCCCAGGCTCCTCTTGGGACACAGACTCAGGCTCCTCTTGGGACTTAGACCCAGGCTCCTCTTGGGACTAAGACTCAGGCTCCTCTTGGGACTTAGACTCAGGCTCCTCTTGGGACTATGACTCAGGCTCCTGTTGGGACATAGACTCAGGCTCCTCTTGGTACTTAGATTCAGGCTCCTCTTGGAACTTAAACACAGGCTCCTCTTGGTACTTAGACACAGGCTCCTCTTGGGACTTAGATTCAGGCTCCTCTTGGGACGTGGAATAAGTCTCCTCTTGGGCCTTAGATTCAGACTCCTCTTGGGACTTAAACAGAGGCTCCTCTTGGTACTTAGACCCAGGCTTCTCTTGGGACTTAGACTCAGGTTCCACTTGGGACATAGACTCAGGCTCCCTTTGGGACTTAGGTTCAGGCTCCTCTTGGGACATAGACCCAGGCTCCTCTTGGGACATACACCCAGGCTCCCTTTGGGACTTAGACTCAGGCTCCTCTTGGGACTTAGACACAGGCTCCTATTCGCACGTAGACACAGACTCCTCTGGGTAAAAGTCTAAGGCTCCTCTCGGGACTTAAACTCAGGCTCCTCTTGGGACTTAGACTCAGACTCCTCTTGGGACTTATACTCAGTCTCCTCTTGGGATTTAGACAGGCTCCAATTGGGACATAGACACAGGCTCCTCTTGGGACTTTGACTCAGGTTCATCTTGGGACGTGGAATCAGACTCCTCCTGGGCCTTAGATTCAGGCTCCCCTTGGGACTTAAACACAGGCTCCTCTTGGTACTTAGACACAGGCTCCTCTTTGGACTTAGACTCAGGCTCCACTTGGGACATAGACTCAGGCTCCCTTTGAGACTTAAACACTGGCTTCTCTTGGTACATAGACACAGGCTCCTCTTGGGACTTAGACTCAGGCTCCATTTGGGACATAGACTCAGGCTCCATTTGGGACAGACTCAGGCTCCTCTTGAGACTTAGACCCAGGCTTCCTTTGGGACTTAGACTCAGGCTCCTCTTGGGACATAGACCCAAGCTCCTCTTGGGACATAGACTCAGGCTCCCCTTGGGACATGGACCCAGGCTCCTCTTGGGACTTAGACTCAGGCTCCTCTTGGAACTTAGACTCAGACTCTTCTTGGGACTTGGACTCAGGCTCCTCTTGGGACCTTGACTCAGGCTCCACTTGGGACACAGACCCAGGCTCCTCTTGGGACATATACTCAGACGCCACTTGGGACTTAGACTCAGGCTCCTCTTGGGACACAGACCCAGGCTCCTCTTGGGACTTAGACTCATGGTCTGTGAGGAAGTATTGCAATCTTATTTGACTGTGTCAGTCAGGCTCCCCTTGTGACTAAGGCTCAGGCTCCTCTTTGAAAATAGACCCAGGCTCCTCCTGGGACTTAGACGCAGACTCCTCTTGGGACAAAGACTCAGGCTCCCCTTGGGAAACAGACCCAGGCCCCTCTTGGGACTTAGGCTCAGGCTCCTCTTGGGACTTAGACCAAGGCTCCTCTTGGGACTCAGACTCAGGCTCCCTTTGGGACTTAGGTTCAGGCTCCTCTTGGGACATTGACCTAGGCTCCTCTTGGGACTTAGACTCAGGCTCGACTTGGGACATAGACTAAGGCTCCCTTTGGGACTTAGGCTCAGGCTCCTCTTGGGACATAAATCCAGGCTCTTCTTGGGATATACATCCAGGCTGCATTTGGGACTTAGACTCGGGCTCCACTTGGGATATAGACTCAGGCTCCCTATGGGACTTAGACTCAGGCTGCTCTTGAGACTTAGACCCAGGCTCCCTTTGGGACTTAGAATCAGGCTCCTCTTGGGACATAGACCCAGGCTCCCTTTGGGACTTAGACTCAGGCTCCTCTTGGGTCATAGACCCAAGCTCCTCTTAGGACTTAGACTCAGGCTCCACTTGGGACATAGACCCAGGCTCCTCTTGGGACTTAGACTCAGGCTGCTCTTGGAACTTAGACTCAGACTCCTATTTGACTTAGACCCTGACTCCTTTTGGAACATAGACTCAGACTCCTCTTGGGACTTAGACTCAGGCTCCTCTTGGGTCCTTGACTCAGGCTTCACTTGGGACATAGACTCAGACTCCCCTTGGGACATAGACTCAGACTCCCCTTGGGACTTAGACTCAGGCTCCTCTTGGGACACATACCCAGGCTCCTCTTGGGACTTAGACTCATGGTCCGCGAGGAAGTGTTGCAATCTTATTTGAATGTGTCAGTCAGGCTCCCCTTGTGAGTTAGGCTCAGTCTGCTCTTGGGAAATAGACCCAGGCTCCTCCTGGGACATAGACTCAGACTCCTCTTGGGACTTAGAACCAGGCACCTCAAGGGACTTACACTCAGAATTCTCCTGGGAATTAGACTCTGGCTCCTCTTTGGACATAGGCTCAGGCTCCTCTTGGGACACAGACCCAGGCTCCTCTTGGGACATAGACCCAGACTCCTCTTGGGACTTAGACTCAGGCTCCGCTTGGGACTTAGACCCAGGCTCCTCTTGGGACTTAGACTCAGACTCCTCTTGGACCTTAGACTCAGGCCCCTCTTGGGACTTTGACTCCGGCTCCACTTGGGACAAAGACCCAGGCTCCTGTTGGAACTTAGACTCAGACACCTCTTGGGACTTAGACTCAGGCTCCTCTTGGGACACAGACCCAGGCTCCTGATGGGACTTTGACCCTGGCTCCTCTTGGGACATAGACCCAGACTCCTCTTGGGAATTAGACTCAGACTCCTCTTGGACCTTAGACTCAGGTTCCTCTTGGGAATTTGACTCCGGCTCCACTTGGGACACAGACTCAGGCTCCTCTTGGGACATAGACCCAGGCTCCTCTTGGGACTTAGACTCAGATTCCTCTTGGGAAATAGGCTCAGGCTCCTCTTGGGACTTAGACTCCTCTTGGGACTTAGACACAGGCCCCTCTTGGGTCTTTGACTCAGGCTCCACTTGGAACACAGGCCCAGGCTCCTCTTGGGACTTTGACTCAGGCTCATTTTGGGACACAGACCCAGGCTCCACTTGGGACATAGACTCAGGCTCCCCTTGGGACCTTGACTGAGGCTCCACTTGGGACACAGACTCAGGCTCCTCTTGGGACTTAGAGTCAGACTCCTCTTGGGACTTAGACCCAGGCTCCTCTTGGGACATAGACTCAGACTCCTCTTGGGACACAGGCCCAGGCTCCTCTTGCAACACAGACACAGGCTCCTCTTGGGACTTAGACTCAGGCTCCTCTTGGGACGTGGAATCAGACCCCTATTGGGCCTTGGATTCAGGCTCCTCTTGGGACTTAAACAGAGGCTCCTCTTGGTACTTAGACACAGGCTTCTCTTGGGACTTAGACTCAGACTCCTCTTGGGACTTAGACCCAGGCTCCTCTTGGGACTAAGACTCAGGCTCCTCTTGGGACTTAGACTCAGGCTCCCCTTGGGACCTTGACTGAGGCTCCACTTGGGACACAGACTCAGGCTCCTCTTGGGACTTAGAATCAGACTCCTCTTGGGACACAGGCCCAGGCTCCTCTTGCGACACAGACTCAGGCTCCTCTTGGGACTTAGACTCAGGCTCCTCTTGGGACGTGGAATCAGACTCCTCTTGTGCCTTAGATTCAGGCTCCTCTTGGTACTTAAACAGAGGCTCCTCTTGGTACTTAGACACAGGCTTCTCTTGGGACTTAGACTCAGACCCCTCTTGGGACTTAGACTCAGACTCCTCTTGGGACTTAGACCCAGGCTCCTCTTGGGACGTAGACTCAGGCTCCTCTTGGGACTTAGACTAAGACTCCTCTTGGGACTTAGACTCTGGCTCCTCTTGGGAAATAGACCCAGGCTTCTCTTGGGACTTAGACTCAGACTCCTCTTGGGACTTAGACTCTGGCTCCTCTTGGGACTAAGACCCAGGCACCTCATGGGACGTAGACTCAGACTCCTCTTGGGAATTAGACTCAGGCTCCTCTTGGGACTTAGGCCCAGGCTCCTCATGGGACACAGACCCAGGCTCCTCTTGGTACATAGACCCAGACTCCTCTTGGGACTTAGATTTAGGCTCTTCTTGGGACTTAGACCCAGGCTCTTCTTGGGACTTAAACTCAGACTCCTCTTCCACTTGGGACAAAGACCCAGGCTCATGTTGGGACTTTGACCCAGGCTCCTCTTGGGACTTAGACCCAGGCTCCTCATGGGACTTAGACTCAGACTCCTCTTGGGAAACAGAACAAGACTCCTCTTGGGACTTGGACTAAGGCTCCCCTTGGGACTTAGACTCAGGCTCCTCTTGGGACTTAGACTCAGGATCCTCTTGGGACTTAGACTCAGGCTCCTCTTGGGAAATAGACTCAGGTTCCTCTTGGGACTTAGACTCCTCTTGGGACTTAGACACAGGCTCCTCTTGGGTCTTTGACTCAGGCTCCACATGGAACACAGGCCCAGGCTCCCCTTGGGACTTAGACTCCTCTTGGGACTTAGACTCAGGCTCCTCTTGGGACTTTGACTCAGGCTCCACTTGGGACACAGACTCAGGCTCCTCTTGGGACTTAGACCCAGGCTCCTCTTGGGACTTAGACTCAGACTGCTCTTGGGACTTAAACTCAGACTCCTCTTGGGACTTAGTCTCAGGCTCCACTTGGGATTTAGACCCAGGCTCCTCTTGGGACTTAGAGACTCAGACTCCTCTTGGGACTTAGACTCAGACTCCTCTTGGGACTTAAACTCAGACTCCTCTTGGTATTTAGACTCAGGCTCCTTTTGGGACTAGACCCAGGCTCCTCTTGGGACTTAGACTCAGGCTCCTCTCGGGACTTAGACTCAGACTCCTCTTGGGACTTAAACTCAGGCTCCTCTTGGGACTTAGACTCAGACTCCTCTTGGGACTTAGACCCAGGCTCCTCTTGCGACTTAGACTCAGGCTCCTCTTGGGACTTAGATCCAGGCTCCTCTTGGGACTTAGACTCAGACTCCTCTTGGGACGCAGACTCAGAATCCTCTTGGGACTTAGGCCCAGGCTCCTCTTGGGACGTAGGCCCAGGCTCCTCTTGGGACACAGCCTCAGGCTCCTCTTGGGACTTAGACCCAGGCTCCTCTTGGGACTTAGACTCAGGCTCCTCTTGGGACTTAGACTCAGGCTCCTCTTGGGACTTCAACACAGGCTCCTCTTGGTACTTAGACACAGGCTCCTCTTGGGACTTAGATTCAGGCTCCTCTTGGGACGTGGAATCAGACTCCCCTTGGGCCTTAGATTCAGGCTCCTCTTGGGACTTAAACAGAGGCTCCTCTTGGGACTTAAACTCAGACTCCTCTTGGGACATAGGCCCAGGCTTCTCTTGGGACTTAGACTCAGGCTCCACTTGGGCCATAGACTCAGGCTCCCTTTGGGACTTAGGCTCAGGCTCCTCTTGGGACATAGAACCAGGCTCCTCTTGGGACATACACCCAGGCTACCTTTGGGACTTAGATTCAGGCTCCTCTTGGGACTTAGACACTGGCTCCTATTCGCACGTAGACACAGACTCCTCTGGGTAAAAGTCTAAGGCTCCTCTCGGGACTTAAACTCAGGCTCCTCTTGGGACATAGGCTCAGACTCCTCTTGGGACATATACTGAGGCTCCTCTTGGGATTTAGACAGGCTCCAATTGGGACATAGGCACAGGCTCCTCTTGGGACTTAGACTCAGGCTCCACTTGAGACATAGACTCAGGCTCCTCTTGGTATTTAGACTCAGGCTCCTCTTGGGACTAGACCCAGGCTCCTCTTGGGACTTAGACTCAGGCTCCTCTCGGGACTTAGACTCAGACTCCTCTTGGGACTTAAACTCAGGCTCCTCTTGGGACTTAGACTCAGACTCCTCTTTTGACTTAGGCCCAGGCTTCTCTTGGGACTTAGACTCAGGCTCCACTTGGGCCATAGACTCAGGCTCCCTTTGGGACTTAGGCTCAGGCTCCTCTTGGGACATAGAACCAGGCTCCTCTTGGGACATACACCCAGGCTCCCTTTGGGACTTAGATTCAGGCTCCTCTTGGGACTTAGACACTGGCTCCTATTCGCACGTAGACACAGACTCCTCTGGGTAAAAGTCTAAGGCTCCTCTCGGGACTTAAACTCAGGCTCCTCTTGGGACATAGGCTCAGACTCCTCTTGGGACTTATACTGAGGCTCCTCTTGGGATTTAGACAGGCTCCAATTGGGACATAGGCACAGGCTCCTCTTGGGACTTAGACTCAGGCTCCACTTGAGACATAGACTCAGGCTCCCTTTGAGACTTAAACACAGGCACCTCTTGGTACATAGACACAGGCTCCTCTTGGGACTTAGACTCAGGTTCCATTTGGGACATAGACTCAGGCTCCCTTTGGGACTTAGACTCAGGTTCCACTTGGGACATAGACTCAGGCTCCATTTGGGACAGACTCAGGCTCCTCTTGAGACTTAGACCCGGGCTCACTTTGGGACTTAGACTCAGGCTCCTCTTGGGACATAAACCCAAGCTCCTCTTGGGACATAGACTCAGGCTCCCCTTGGGACATAGACCCAGGCTCCTCTTGGAACTTAGACTCAGACTCTTCTTGGGACTTGGACTCAGGCTCCTCTTGGGACCTTGACTAAGGCTCCACTTGGGATACAGACCCAGGCTCCTCTTGGGACATAGGCTCAGACGCCACTTGGGACTTAAATTCAGGCTCCTCTTGGGACACAGACCCAGGCTCCTCTTGGGACTTAGACTCATGGTCTGTGAGGAAGTGTTGCAATCTTATTTGACTGTGTCAGTCAGGCTCCCCTTGTGACTAAGGCTCAGGCTCCTCTTGGAAAATAGACCCAGGCTCCTCCTGGGACTTAGACGCAGACTCCTCTTGGGACATAGATTCAGGCTCCCCTTGGGAAACAGACCCAGGCCCCTTTTGGGACTTAGGCTCAGGCTCCTCTTGGGACTTAGACTCAGACTCCTCTTGGGACTTAAACTCAGACTCCTCTTGGGACTTAGTCTCAGGCTCCTCTTGGGACTTAGACCCAGGCTCCTCTTGGGACATTGACTCAGACTCCTCTTGGGACTTAGACTCAGACTCCTCTTGGGATTTAAACTCAGACTCCTCTTGGGATTTAGACTCAGGCTCCTCTTGGGACTAGACCCAGGCTCCTCTTGGGACTTAGACTCAGGCTCCTCTCGGGACTTAGACTCAGACTCCTCTTGGGACTTAAATTCAGGCTCCTCTTGGGACTTAGATTCAGACTCCTCTTGGGACTTAGACCCAGGCTCCTCTTGGGACTTAGACCCAGGCTCCTCTTGGGACTTAGACCCAGGCTCCTCTTGGGACTTAGACTCAGACTCCTCTTGGGACACAGACTCAGACTCCTCTTGGGACACAGACTCAGACTCCTCTTGGGGCTTAGGCCCAGGCTCCTCTTGGGACTTAGGCCCAGGCTCCTCTTGGGACACAGACTCAGGCTCCTCTTGGGACTTAGACCCAGGCTCCTCTTGGGACTAAGACTCAGGCTCCTCTTGGGACTTAGACTCAGGCTCCTCTTGGGACTAAGACTCAGGCTCCTGTTGGGACATAGACTCAGGCTCCTCTTGGTACTTAGATTCAGGCTCCTCTTGGAACTTAAACACAGGCTCCTCTTGGTACTTAGACACAGGCTCCTCTTGGGACTTAGATTCAGGCTCCTCTTGGGACGTGGAATAAGTCTCCTCTTGGGCCTTAGATTCAGACTCCTCTTGGGACTTAAACAGAGGCTCCTCTTGGTACTTAGACCCAGGCTTCTCTTGGGACTTAGACTCAGGTTCCACTTGGGACATAGACTCAGGCTCCCTTTGGGACTTAGGTTCAGGCTCCTCTTGGGACATAGACCCAGGCTCCTCTTGGGACATACACCCAGGCTCCCTTTGGGACTTAGACTCAGGCTCCTCTTGGGACTTAGACACAGGCTCCTATTCGCACGTAGACACAGACTCCTCTGGGTAAAAGTCTAAGGCTCCTCTCGGGACTTAAACTCAGGCTCCTCTTGGGACTTAGACTCAGACTCCTCTTGGGACTTATACTCAGTCTCTTCTTGGGATTTAGACAGGCTCCAATTGGGACATAGACACAGGCTCCTCTTGGGGCTTTGACTCAGGTTCATCTTGGGACGTGGAATCAGACTCCTCCTGGGCCTTAGATTCAGGCTCCCCTTGGGACTTAAACACAGGCTCCTCTTGGTACTTAGACACAGGCTCCTCTTTGGACTTAGACTCAGGCTCCACTTGGGACATAGACTCAGGCTCCCTTTGAGACTTAAACACTGGCTTCTCTTGGTACATAGACACAGGCTCCTCTTGGGACTTAGACTCAGGCTCCATTTGGGACATAGACTCAGGCTCCATTTGGGACAGACTCAGGCTCCTCTTGAGACTTAGACCCAGGCTCCCTTTGGGACTTAGACTCAGGCTCCTCTTGGGACATAGACCCAAGCTCCTCTTGGGACATAGACTCAGGCTCCCCTTGGGACATGGACCCAGGCTCCTCTTGGGACTTAGACTCAGGCTCCTCTTGGAACTTAGACTCAGACTCTTCTTGGGACTTGGACTCAGGCTCCTCTTGGGACCTTGACTCAGGCTCCACTTGAGACACAGACCCAGGCTCCTCTTGGGACATAGACTCAGACGCCACTTGGGACTTAGACTCAGGCTCCTCTTGGGACACAGACCCAGGCTCCTCTTGGGACTTAGACTCATGGTCTGTGAGGAAGTATTGCAATCTTATTTGACTGTGTCAGTCAGGCTCCCCTTGTGACTAAGGCTCAGGCTCCTCTTTGAAAATAGACCCAGGCTCCTCCTGGGACTTAGACGCAGACTCCTCTTGGGACAAAGACTCAGGCTCCCCTTGGGAAACAGACCCAGGCCCCTCTTGGGACTTAGGCTCAGGCTCCTCTTGGGACTTAGACCAAGGCTCCTCTTGGGACTCAGACTCAGGCTCCCTTTGGGACTAAGGCTCAGGCTCCTCTTGGGACATTGACCTAGGCTCCTCTTGGGACTTAGACTCAGGCTCGACTTGGGACATAGACTAAGGCTCCCTTTGGGACTTAGGCTCAGGCTCCTCTTGGGACATAAATCCAGGCTCTTCTTGGGATATACATCCAGGCTGCATTTGGGACTTAGACTCGGGCTCCACTTGGGACATAGACTCAGGCTCCCTATGGGACTTAGACTCAGGCTGCTCTTGAGACTTAGACCCAGGCTCCCTTTGGGACTTAGAATCAGGCTCCTCTTGGGACATAGACCCAGGCTCCCTTTGGGACTTAGACTCAGGCTCCTCTTGGGTCATAGACCCAAGCTCCTCTTAGGACTTAGACTCAGGCTCCACTTGGGACATAGACCCAGGCTCCTCTTGGGACTTAGACTCAGGCTGCTCTTGGAACGTAGACTCAGGCTCCTATTTGACTTAGACCCTGACTCCTTTTGGAACATAGACTCAGACTCCTCTTGGGACTTAGACTCAGGCTCCTCTTGGGTCCTTGACTCAGGCTTCACTTGGGACATAGACTCAGACTCCCTTTGGGACATAGACTCAGACTCCCCTTGGGAATTAGACTCAGGCTCCTCTTGGGACACAGACCCAGGCTCCTCTTGGGACTTAGACTCATGGTCCGCGAGGAAGTGTTGCAATCTTATTTGACTGTGGCAGTCAGGCTCCCCTTGTGAGTTAGGCTCAGTCTGCTCTTGGGAAATAGACCCAGGCTCCTCTTGGGACATAGACTCAGACTCCTCTTGGGACTTAGAACCAGGCACCTCATGGGACTTACACTCAGAATTCTCCTGGGAATTAGACTCTGGCTCCTCTTTGGACATAGGCTCAGGCTCCTCTTGGGACACAGACCCAGGCTCCTCTTGGGACATAGACCCAGACTCCACTTGGGACTTAGACTCAGGCTCCGCTTGGGACTTAGACCCAGGCCCCTCTTGGGACTTAGAATCAGACTCCTCTTGGACCTTAGACTCAGGCCCCTCTTGGGACTTTGACTCCGGCTCCACTTGGGACAAAGACCCAGGCTCCTGTTGGAACTTAGACTCAGACACCTCTTGGGACTTAGACTCAGGCTCCTCTTGGGACACAGACCCAGGCTCCTGATGGGACTTTGACCCAGGCTCCTCTTGGGACATAGACCCAGACTCCTCTTGGGAATTAGACTCAGACTCCTCTTGGACCTTAGACTCAGGTTCCTCTTGGGAATTTGACTCCGGCTCCACTTGGGACACAGACTCAGGCTCCTCTTGGGACATAGACCCAGGCTCCTCTTGGGACTTAGACTCAGATTCCTCTTGGGAAATAGGCTCAGGCTCCTCTTGGGACTTAGACTCCTCTTGGGACTTAGACACAGGCCCCTCTTGGGTCTTTGACTCAGGCTCCACTTGGAACACAGGCCCAGGCTCCTCTTGGGACTTTGACTCAGGCTCATTTTGGGACACAGACCCAGGCTCCACTTGGGACATAGACTCAGGCTCCCCTTGGGACCTTGACTGAGGCTCCACTTGGGACACAGACTCAGGCTCCTCTTGGGACTTAGAGTCAGACTCCTCTTGGGACTTAGACCCAGGCTCCTCTTGGGACATAGACTCAGACTCCTCTTGGGACACAGGCCCAGGCTCCTCTTGCAACACAGACACAGGCTCCTCTTGGGACTTAGACTCAGGCTCCTCTTGGGACGTGGAATCAGACCCCTATTGGGCCTTGGATTCAGGCTCCTCTTGGGACTTAAACAGAGGCTCCTCTTGGTACTTAGACACAGGCTTCTCTTGGGACTTAAATTCAGACTCATCTTGGGACTTAGACTCAGGCTCCTCTTGGGACTTAGACCCAGGCTCCTCTTGGGACTTAGACTCAGACTCCTCTTGGGACACAGACTCAGGCTCCTCTTGGGACTTAGATTCAGGCTCCTCTTGGGACGTGGAATAAGTCTCCTCTTGGGCCTTAGATTCAGACTCCTCTTGGGACTTAAACAGAGGCTCCTCTTGGTACTTAGACCCAGGCTTCTCTTGGGACTTAGACTCAGGTTCCACTTGGGACATAGACTCAGGCTCCCTTTGGGACTTAGGCTCAGGCTCCTCTTGGGACATAGACCCAGGCTCCTCTTGGGACATACACCCAGGCTCCCTTTGGGACTTAGACTCAGGCTCCTCTTGGGACTTAGACACAGGCTCCTATTCGCACGTAGACACAGACTCCTCTGGGTAAAAGTCTAAGGCTCCTCTCGGGACTTAAACTCAGGCTCCTCTTGGGACTTAGACTCAGAATCCTCTTGGGACTTATACTCAGGCTCCTCTTGGGATTTAGACAGGCTCCAATTGGGACATAGACACAGGCTCCTCTTGGGACTTTGACTCAGGTTCATCTTGGGACGTGGAATCAGACTCCTCCTGGGCCTTAGATTCAGGCTCCCCTTGGGACTTAAATACAGGCTCCTCTTGGTACTTAGACACAGGCTCCTCTTTGGACTTAGACTCAGGCTCCACATGGGACATAGACTCAGGCTCCCTTTGAGACTTAAAAACTGGCTTCTCTTGGTACATAGACACAGGCTCCTCTTGGGACTTAGACTCAGGCTCCATTTGGGACATAGACTCAGGCTCCATTTGGGACAGACTCAGGCTCCTCTTGAGACTTAGACCCAGGCTCCCTTTGGGACTTAGACTCAGGCTCCTCTTGGGACATAGACCCAAGCTCCTCTTGGGA
Source organism: Meconema thalassinum (assembly GCA_946902985.2). Classification (NCBI taxonomy): domain Eukaryota; kingdom Metazoa; phylum Arthropoda; class Insecta; order Orthoptera; family Tettigoniidae; genus Meconema; species Meconema thalassinum. The sequence goes on from OX336392.1 coordinate 18,903,275, forward strand.
CATAGACTCAGGCTCCCCTTGGGACATGGACCCAGGCTCCTCTTGGGACTTAGACTCAGGCTCCTCTTGGAACTTAGACTCAGACTCTTCTTGGGACTTGGACTCAGGCTCCTCTTGGGACCTTGACTCAGGCTCCACTTGGGACACAGACCCAGGCTCCTCTTGGGACATAGACTCAGACGCCACTTGGGACTTAGACTCAGGCTCCTCTTGGGACACAGACCCAGGCTCCTCTTGGGACATAGACTCAGACGCCACTTGGGACTTAGACTCAGGCTCCTCTTGGGACACAGACCCAGGCTCCTCTTGGGACTTAGACTCATGGTCTGTGAGGAAGTATTGCAATCTTATTTGACTGTGTCAGTCAGGCTCCCCTTGTGACTAAGGCTCAGGCTCCTCTTTGAAAATAGACCCAGGCTCCTCCTGGGACTTAGACGCAGACTCCTCTTGGGACAAAGACTCAGGCTCCCCTTGGAAAACAGACCCAGGCCCCTCTTGGTACTTAGGCTCAGGCTCCTCTTGGGACTTAGACCAAGGCTCCTCTTGGGACTCAGACTCAGGCTCCCTTTGGGACTTAGGCTCAGGCTCCTCTTGGGACTTTGACCTAGGCTCCTCTTGGGACTTAGACCAAGGCTCCTCTTGAGACTCAGACTCAGGCTCCCTTTGGGACTTAGGCTCAGGCTCCTCTTGGGACATTGACCTAGGCTCCTCTTGGGACTTAGACTCAGGCTCGACTTGGGACATAGACTAAGGCTCCCTTTGGGACTTAGGCTCAGGCTCCTCTTGGGACACAGACCCAGGCTCCTCTTGGGACTTAGACTCATGGTCTGTGAGGATGAATTGCAATCTTATTTGACTGTGTCAGTCAGGCTCCCCTTGTGACTAAGGCTCAGGCTCCTCTTGGAAAATAGACCCAGGCTCCTCCTGGGACTTAGACGCAGACTCCTCTTGGGACAAAGACTCAGGCTCCCCTTGGGAAACAGACCCAGGCCCCTCTTTGGACTTAGGCTCAGGCTCCTCTTGGGACTTAGACCAAGGCTCCTCTTGGGACTCAGAATCAGGCTCCCTTTGGGACTTAGGCTCAGGCTCCTCTTGGGACATCGACCTAGGCTCCTCTTGGGACTTAGACTCAGGCTCGACTTGGGACATAGACTAAGGCTCCCTTTGGGACTTAGGCTCAGGCTCCTCTTGGGACATAAATCCAGGCTCCTCTTGGGATATACATCCAGGCTGCATTTGGGACTTAGACTCGGGCTCCACTTGGGACATAGACTCAGGCTCCCTATGGGACTTAGACTCAGGCTGCTCTTGAGACTTAGACCCAGGCTCCCTTTGGGACTTAGAATCAGGCTCCTCTTGGGACATAGACCCAAGCTCCTCTTAGGACTTAGACTCAGGCTCCACTTGGGACATAGACCCAGGCTCCTCTTGGGACTTAGACCCAGGCTCCTCTTGGAACTTAGACTCAGGCTCCTATTTGACTTAGACCCTGACTCCTTTTGGAACATAGACTCAGACTCCTCTTGGGACTTAGACTCAGGCTCCTCTTGGGACCTTGACTCAGGCTTCACTTGGGACATAGACTCAGACTCCCATTGGGACTTAGACTCAGGCTCCTCTTGGGACACAGACCCAGGCTCCTCTTGGGACTTAGACTCATGGTCCGCGAGGAAGTGTTGCAATCTTATTTGACTGTGTCAGTCAGGCTCCCTTTGTGATTTAGGCTCAGTCTCCTCTTGGGAAATAGACCCAGGCCCCTCTTGGGACATAGACTCAGACTCCTCTTGGGACTTAGAACCAGGCACCTCATGGGACTTACACTCAGAATCCTCCTGGGAATTAGACTCTGGCTCCTTTTTGGACATAGGCTCAGGCTCCTCTTGGGACACAGACCCAGGCTCCTCTTGGGACATAGACCCAGACTCCTCTTGGGACTTAGACTCAGGCTCCTCTTGGGACTTAGACCCAGGCTCCTCTTGGGACTTTGACTCAGACTCCTCTTGGGACTTAGACCCAGGCTCCTCTTGGGAATTAGACCCAGGCTCCTCTTGGGACAAAGACCCAGGCTCCTGTTGGAACTTAGACTCAGACACCTCTTGGGACTTAGACTCAGGCTCCCCTTGGGACACAGACCCAGGCTCCTGATGGGACTTTGACCCAGGCTCCTCTTGGGACATAGACCCAGACTCCTCTTGGGAATTAGACTCAGACTCCTCTTGGATCTTAGACTCAGGCTCCTCTTGGGAATTTGACTCCGGCTCCAATTGGGACACAGACTCAGGCTCCTCTTGGGACATAGACCCAGGCTCCTCTTGGGACTTAGATTCAGACTCCTCTTGGGAAATAGGCTCAGGCTCCTCTTGGGACTTAGACTCCTCTTGGGACTTAGACACAGGCCCCTCTTGTGTCTTTGACTCAGGCTCCACTTGGAACACAGGCCCAGGCTCCTCTTGGGACTTTGACTCAGACTCCTCTTGGGACACAGGCCCAGGCTCCTCTTGCGACACAGACTCAGGCTCCTCTTGGGACTTAGACTCAGGCTCCTCTTGGGACGTGGAATCAGACCCCTCTTGGGCCTTAGATTCAGGCTCCTCTTGGGACTTAAACAGAGGCTCCTCTTGGTACTTAGACACAGGCATCTCTTGGGACTTAGACTCAGACTCCTCTTGGGACTTAGACTCAGACTCCTCTTGGGACATAAATTCAGACTCCTCTTGGGACTTAGACTCAGGCTCCTCTTGGGACTTAGACTCAGGCTCCTCTTGGGACTTAGACTCAGGCTCCTCTTGGGACTTTGACTCAGACTCCTCTTGGGACTTAAAACTCAGGCTCCTCTTGGGACTTAGACTCAGACTCCTCTTGGGACTTAAACCCAGGCTCCCCTTGGGACTTAGACTCAGGCTCCTCTTGGGACTTAGACCTAGGCTCCTCTTGGGACTTAGACCCAGGCTCCTCTTGGGACTTAGACCCAGGCTCCTCTTGCGACACAGACTCAGGCTCCCCTTGGGACTTAGACTCAAGCTTCTCTTGGGACTTAAATTCAGACTCCTCTTGGGACTTAGACTCAGGCTCCTCTTGGGACTTAGACCCAGGCTCCTCTTGGGACTTAGACTCAGACTCCTCTTGGGACACAGTCTCAGGCTCCTCTTGGGACTTAGACTCAGGCTCCTCTTGCGACACAGACTCAGGCTCCCCTTGGGACTTAGACTCAGGCTTCTCTTGGGACTTTGACTCAGGCTCCTCCTGGGACTTAGACTCAGGCTCCTCTTGGGACTTAGACTCAGGCTCCTCTTGGGACTTAGACTCAGACTCCTCTTGCGACACAGACTCAGACTCCTCTTGGGACTTAGTCCCAGGCTCCTCTTGGGACTTAGACTCAGGCTCCTCATGGGACTTAGACTCAGACTCCTCTTGGGACTTAGACTCAGGCTCCTCTTGGGACTCAGACTCAGGCTCCTCTTGCGACACAGACTCAGGCTCCTCTTGGGACTTAGACGCAGGCTCCTCTTGGGACTTAGACCCAGGCTCCTCTTGGGACTTAGACTCAGACTCCTCTTGGGACTTAGATTCAGGCTCCTCTTGGGTCACAGACTGAGACTCCTCTTGGGACACAGACTAAGATTCCTCTTGGGACTTAGACTCAGTCTCCTCTTGGGACATAGACTCAGGCTCCTCTTGGGACGCAGACTCAGGCTCCCCTTGGGACTTAGACCCAGACTCCTCTTGCGACACAGACTCAGGCTCCTCTTGTGACTTAGACTCAGGCTCCTCTTGGGACTTAGACTCGGGCTCCTCTTGGTATTTAGATTCAGACTTCTCTTGGTACTTAGATTCAGGCTCCTCTTGGGACTTTGACTCAGGCTCCACATGGAACACAGGCCCAGGCTCCCCTTGGGACTTAGACTCAGACTCTTTTGGGACTTAGACTCAGGCTCCTGTTGGGACTTTGACTCAGGCTCCTCTTGGGACTTAGTCTTAGGCTCCTCTTGCGACTTAGACTCAGGCTCCTCTTGGGACTTTGACTCAGGCATCTCTTGGGACTTAGACTCAGGCTCCTCTTGGGACTTTGACTCAGGCTCCCCTTGGGACTTAGACTCAGGCTCCTCTTTGGACTTTGACTCAGGCTCCACTTGGGAAACAGACCCAGGCTCCTCTTGGGACTTAGACTCAGACTCCTTTTGGGACTTATACTCAGGCTGCTCTTGGGACACAGACCCAGGCTCCACTTGGGACACAGACTCAGGCTCCTCTTGGGACTTAGACTCAGACTCCTCTTGGGACTTAGACTCAGGCTCCTCTTGGGACTTAGACACAGGCTCCTCTTGGTACTTAGATTCCGGCTCCTCTTGGTACTTAGACACAGGCTCCTCTTGGTACTTAGGCCCAGGCTCCTCTTGGGACTTAGACTCAGACTCCTCTTGGGACACAGACTCAGACTCCTCTTGGGACACAGACTCACACTCCTCTTGGGACTTAGGCCCAGGCTCCCTTTGGGAGTTAGAATCAGGCTCCTCTTGGGACTTAGACACAGGCTCCTATTCGCACGTAGACACAGACTCCTCTTGGGTAAAAGTCTAAGGCTCCTCTCGGGACTTAAACTCAGGCTCCTCTTGGGACTTAGACTCAGACTCCTCTTGTGACTTATACTCAGGCTCCTCTTGGGATTTAGACAGGCTCCAATTGGGACATAGACACAGGCTCGTCTTGGGACTTTGACACAGGCTCCTCTTGGGACGTAGAATCAGACTCCTCTTGGGCCTTAGATTCAGGCTCCCCTTGGGACTTAAACACAGGCTCCTCTTGGAACTTAGACACAGGCTCCTCTTTGTACTTAGACACAGGCTCCTCTTGGGACTTAGACTCAGGCTCCTCTTGGGACATAGACTCAGGCTCCCTTTGGGACTTAAATACAGGCTCCTCTTGGTACTTAGACACAGGCTCCTCTTGGGACTTAGACTCAGGCTCCATTTGGGACATAGACTCAGGCTCCCTTTGGGACAGACTCAGGCTCCTCTTGAGACTTAGACCCAGGCTCCCTTTGGGACTTAGACTCAGGCTCCTCTTGGGACATAGACCCAAGCTCCTCTTGGGACTTAGACTCAGGCTCCCCTTGGGACATAGACCCAGGCTCCTCTTGGGACTTAGACTCAGGCTCCTCTTGGAACTTAAACTCAGACTCTTCTTGGGACTTTGACTCAGGCTCCTCTTGGGACCTTGACTCAGGCTCCACTTGGGACACAGTCCCCGCCTCCTCTTGGGACATAGACTCAGACTCCTCTTGGGACTTAGACTCAGGCTCCTCTTGGTACACAGACCCAGGCTCCTCTTGGGACTTAGACTCATGGTCCGTGAGGAAGTGTTGCAATCTTATTTGACTGTGTTGTGTTGGCAGTAAGCACAAGAGTGTAGTGCAGTATCTTTGGCATAGTCTTTGAGATCAGTGAAGTTCATTGTCAAAAACAATGTGGTGTGTGTCGTGTGAATTGTGAATCTTTCCACAACAAATAATAAAATATGCATTCTAGAGGAGTCTATGTGATTTATTAAGAAGTGAACCTAACATTTTATGGCGACCGTGACAGGACTCATTCATAGTAAAAGGCTCCCGTGAAGAAAGAAGATGGAAAGACTCGCTAAAGAAAGAACCGTAAAGCGGCGGTTAGTTACGCGCTCACACGATCAACTAATGGCGTTGTTAGAAGATGATCAAACTGAAACGGAAAAAGTGCAAGTGCAACTTGAAATCCTTCAAGAAAAGTATGATGATATCTCTAATTTAGATGGATTAATATTTCAACAGATGATAGACGACGAGTGTGAGGATGACGAAATAGAAACGGAATGTGAATCAGCTGATGATTACAAACACAAATTCCTTAGCTGTAGAACAAAAGCAACACGTTTTATGAATCCCGTTGTTTCCATTACCCCTCCACAAAGTGTAGTGAATGACAATGTTTGTGATAAAAAGAAATATAGACTTCCAAGAATAGAATTCAAGAAATTTTCTGGTGAAATAATTGATTGGTTATATTTTTGGAGCCAGTTCCATAAAATTCACGAGGATGAGGACATTGGGAAGGAAGATAAATTCCAATATTTAATTCAGGCTATGACAGAAGGTTCCAGAGCATATGAATTAGTTACTAGTTTTCCACCCACTGCCGAGAATTATGACAAAGCTATAGAGAGTCTTCAAGCTCGATTTGGTAGAGAGGACTTGCAGGTGGAAGTTTATGTTCGTGAATTGCTCAAACTAGTATTGACGAATGCAGTCAATTCCAAAGAAAGGCCAACACTGAGTAGCTTGTATGATAAATTAGAGTCTCATCTCAGATCGCTGGAAAGTTTAGGCGTTACTACAGAAAAATGTACTGCAATGCTGTATCCCCTAATTGAATCATCTTTGCCAGAAGACCTATTAAGAGCATGGCAGAGGAATACTTCCTTCAGGTGTGATTCCATATCCAAAGATCGTTTGCAGCAGCAGCTCATGGCTTTTCTTCAAAATGAAGTAGTAAGTGAAGAAAGAATTTCATTGGCTATGAAAGGGTTTAGTATTAGCACATCCCAAGGATCTAAGATTAAGGGAGACAAGAAACCAAGGGATGTCATTGTACCAAATATACCTACTGCTTCTGCTTTGTTTGCTGATGTTTCTAAGAGACAGGAGTGTGTTTTTTGTCTTAAACCTCATTCGAGCCCAGAGTGCATTAAAGCTCAAAAAATGACTGTAGGGGAGAAAAGGAAAATCTTAACTGATAAACACTGTTGCTTCAATTGTTTAAAGAAGGGCCATGCAAGTAGAGCTTGTAAATCGATTGTCAGGTGCATTGTTTGTGGTGGTAAACATGTGGTATTAATGTGTTATAAGCTCCGTGACAAAGAAAATGAAAGTGTGTCCAAACAGAATTACGAGGGAGACAGGAATTTGGTTCTCCAGGATGTCAATAATGTGGATAAGGCTTTAGCTAATGTGTCTTGTTCTCCTGAGGTGTACTTGCAAACCCTGGCAGTTGTCGTTAAAGGAAAGGGTAAACAAAAAACTGTACGAGCTGTCATTGATACTGGGTCTACTAAATCCTACATTGCACGTGACCTAGCCGAAGAAATGGGGTATCAGTCAATCAGGAAGGAAACGTTAATACATTCCTTGTTTGGTGGAGTACGTTCTCGAGAAGCAAAATACGACTGTTACAGAATAAGTTTAAAGCGATTGGAGGGAAACTATTCCAAGGAGCTGGAAGTTTTAAGCCAAGATATTATTTGTGAAGATGTCCCATATATTAAGAATGGTTCTTGGAGTGAGGAGATAAGGGATCTGAAAATATGTTTCACTGATGTACGAGAGCGAGGGCCTGTGCAGATTCTGATTGGGGCCGATAAGGCGGGTGAACTGCTCACTGGGAGGAAACATCAACTAAAATGTGGCCTAGTTTTGGTGGAGACTTCCCTAGGGTGGACACTAATGGGAAAAGTCATAGGTAACAAGGCCCAAAGGGATTCGGCATCATTATTAGTGTCATCATTGTTTTCCCACCATACAAGAATTTCTGATCTCTGGGACTTAGAAATTCTTGGAATTACTGACCCTGTTGTGAAAGAATCTATCGTCGAGAGGAATGAGCGTGTTAGAAATAACTTCCTTGAGACTGCACGACTAAATGAAGATAACAGATATGAAGTGTGTCTGCCTTGGAGTGAACAACATCCACCTCTCCCTGACAACAGAGAAATTGCTCAGCACAGATTAGAAATCACTACAAAGAAACTACAAGCTGAACAACATTATCAGGAGTATGATAATGTCTTACGAAGTTGGTTGGAGCAAGGAATAATCGAGAGGGTACCTGAAGAAGAACTGAAGAATAGTTGACACTATCTACCTCACCGACCTGTCTTCAAAGAAAACAGCACCACCAAGATCAGGCCTGTTTTTGATGCCTCGGCGAAGCAGAGAAACGCTCCATCTCTGAACGAATGTATTGAAAATGGGCCTAACTTCATAGAGTTGATCCCTAGTGCGCTACTGAAGTTCAGAGAAAATGAGATCGGTGTGACGGCTGATGTAGAAAAAGCATTTCTTCAAATAAGTGTCAATCCTAGAGACCGTGATTTTCTGAGATTCCTTTGGTGGGAGGAGGAATGTACAGGGAAGGTAGAAGTGTTCCGTCACAATAGAGTTGTCTTTGGACTTGCATGTTCTCCGTTCCTATTGTCGGCAACCATCAAACTCCACTTGAACGAGTTGAAGAGACAAACAGTCGATAATAGTTCCTACTCAACTTCAACAATAGAAAGATTGGAAGAATGTTTTTATGTGGATAACTGTGCTATTAGTGTTAACAACAGAAATGACCTTCATTCATTCATGCGAGAGGCAAGCATAATAATGGATAAGGCATCTTTCAATCTCCGAGGGTGGGAGTATTCTCAGGATGGTACAGCTGAAAATCTTACTCATGTGCTAGGGCTCATTTGGAATAAAGGAGAAGATACCATTGAACTGAATCTAACTCATGTTAACGATTTCAAATATGATGTAATCACTAAAAGAGCTATACTAGGAGCTGCACATAAGGTGTTTGACCCTATTGGCTTCGCATGTCCGGTATTTCTCTGTCCAAAATTAATCTTGCAAGAACTATGGGCCACTGACTTGGGTTGGGACACCAGAGTAGACGAAACAACAAAGAGAAGATTCATGAAGTGGTTGGCAGAACTACCTCAGCTGTCTGAGATTAAGATTCCTAGATGTTTGATCGGTAGTGTCCAGTCGGTTGAAGATATATCTCTTCACGTGTTCTGCGACGCCAGTCAAACTGCGTATGCTGCAGTTATATTCTTGCGAATACAGAGGGTTGACAATATAGAGCTACGATTTGTACAAGCCAAGACAAGAGTGGCACCCAAGAAGAGTATCACCATACCACGCCTGGAATTATTAGCAGCTACAATAGGGGTTCGACTAGTGACGTCAGTACTGCCAACATTAACTGCAAAAGAAATCGTTACTTATTATTGGAGTGACTCGTCGACTGTGTTGTCCTGGATCAAGTTAGACGAACCTTGGGGGACCTTCGTGTGGAACAGAGTGCAAGAAATTCGAAGACTGTCCAAAATAGAACAGTGGCGGCATGTTCCAGGAACCATGAATCCGGCTGACCTGGCATCAAGGGGATGTAGCACAAAACAGTTACTTCAACAGAGATGGTGGGAAGGGCCAAAATGGCTAAAACAATCCACTACACAATGGCCTGGCACCGAAATTTCAACAAACGATGATGAAGTCTTCCAAGAAAGAAAAAAGAAAGTCAACACTATGACTGTGTTAGAAGACAAGTCCAATACCCAAGAATGGCACCTTGACTATTTCTCAAGTTTCCGTAGAACAGTTCGTATGATAGGATGGATCTTGAGGTTTCTGTATAATTGTCGACAGAAAAATAATAGAAGAACTACCGAACTATCCATTGAAGAAACCACAGAAGCAGAAAAAGTCGTGATGAAGTTCATACAAAAGGAGTGTTTTGTTGGTGAAAAGGATGAAAGATTCAACTCACTATGTGTTTTCATGGATGATGTGGGAGTGATGAGACTGAAAACGAAAATTATATCGCGCAAAGATGATTATGCTTTCCGTTGTCCTGCTATCCTTCCTGCGAAGCATACAGCAGTTCACGCTCTCATTAGGGAGAAGCACAAAGACTTATGTCATGCCGGAACCCAGATTCTGCACAGTGGGCTCAGACAGAAATATTTGATCCTTGGAGGAAGGAGAACGGTGAAGGGTGCAATTAAAACATGTGTTGTCTGCAGGAGGTACCATGGAAAACATCTTGAAGCAGAACGAACTCATCTCCCCATAGACAGAGTAAGAGAAGCTTCAATTTTTGAAATAACAGGGGTCGACTTTGCCGGGCCTCTGATTTTGAAAGGTGGAGAGAAAGCCTGGGTCTGTCTGTTCACGTGTGCGGTTTTTTGTGCAGTACACCTGGAGCTAGTAACATCTTTGGCTACTGCAACATTCCTCGAAGCTTTTCGGCGCTTCGTGTCCAGACGTGGAAGGCCAATGATTGTCTATAGTGACAATGGGACAAACTTTCAAGGCACCTGCAATATGTTGGAGACAATTCAGTGGGATAAAATTGCTGAATATAGTTCTGTACACCAAATAAAATGGAAATTCAATCCTCCCACTGCAGCATGGTGGGGAGGATGGTGGGAGAGGCTGATTGGTGTCCTCAAACAAATGCTCAGGAAAGTTCTGGGAAAGTCATGTCTGTCGTACCAAGAAATGATGACTGTTCTGTGTGACATTGAAGCAGTCATGAATTCACGACCACTTACTTACCTGTCCAATGATGGAGAAGACTTGATGGCTATCACCCCTGCAATGTTCTTGCAGGAAGTCAAGGAGATTGGAATGCCCGATATCGACATGATAGAGGACATAAAACTTGACAGAAGATTCAGGTACAGACAGAAAGTAAAGGAAACATTAAGGGTAAGATTCAGGAATGAATATCTTGGACAGCTAATACAGAAGAACCACATTAGGAAAAGTCATCACATACCCTGCGTAGATGAAGTAGTACTGGTAGCCAGTGACAACACGAAGAGACTAGACTGGCCGCTGGCAAGAGTGACGGAGGTCATCCCTGGCAAAGGTGGTGTCGTGAGAGTTGTTCGCTTGGTGACTACAAAAGGAGAGCTAATGAGGCCAGTACAGAGGGTGTATCCACTTGAAGTGACATCTGGAGAAGATCATGCTTTAAGACTGCAAGTTGAGCGGAATGAAAATGAGAAGAAGGAGAAAAATCCAAAAATGGTTAAACCATCTACTAATACTTCTGATCTCATCAAAACCAGTAGTGGGAGAGTGGTGGTTAAACCAAAGAGATATTTTGAGTGACTTATTTATTTCTGTGTTCATTTATTATGTGAAAATATATGTGTTATGTTATTTTATTGTTTTGTTGAGTTGTTTCCACAACTCAAGGTGGGAGAATGTTGTGTTGGCAGTAAGCACAAGAGTGTAGTGCAGTATCTTTGACATAGTCTTTGAGATCAGTGAAGTTCAGTGTCGAAAACAATATGGTGTGTGTCGTGTGAATTGTGAATCTTTCCACAACAAATAATAAAATATGCATTCTAGAGGAGTCTATGTGATTTATTAAGAAGTGAACCTAACAGACTGTGTCAGTCAGGCTCCCCTTGTGACTAAGGCTCAGGCTCCTCTTGGAAAATAGACCCAGGCTCCTCCTGGGACTTAGACTCAGACTCCTCTTGGGACATAGACTCAGGCTCCCCTTGGGAAACAGACCCAGGCCCCTCTTGGACTTAGACTCAGACTCCCCTTGGGAAATAGACTCAGGCTCCTCTTGGTACTTAGACTCCTCTTGGGACTTAGACACAGGCTCCTCTTGGGACATTGACTCAGGCTCCACTTGGGACACAGGCCCAGGCTCCTCTTGGGACTTTGAATCAGGCTCCACTTGGGACACAGACCCAGGCTCCTCTTGGGACTTTGTCTCAGGCTCCACTTGCGACACAGACTCAGACTCCTCTTGGGACTTAGACCCAGGATCCTCTTGGGACTTAGGCTCAGGCTCCTCTTGGGACACAGACACAGACTCCACTTGGGACACAGACTCAGGCTCCTCTTGGGACACAGACCCAGGCTCCTCTTGGGACATAGACCCAGGATCCTCTTGGGACTTAGGCTCAGGCTCCTCTTGGGACATAGACCAAGGCTCCTCTTGGGACTAAGGCTCAGGCTCCCTTTGGGACTTAGAATCAGGCTCCTCTTGGGACATAGACCTTGGCTCCTCTTGGGACTTAGACTCAGGCTCCACTTGGGACATAGACTCAGGCTCCCTTTGGGACTTAGGCTCAGGCTCCACTTGGGACATAAACCCAGGCTCCTCTTGGGATATACACCCAGGCTCCCTTTGGGACAAAAACTCAAACTCCACTTGGGACATAGACTCAGGCTCCCTTTGGGACTTAGGTTCAGGCTCCACTTGGGACATAAACCCAGGCTCTTCTTGGGATATACACCCAGGCTCCCTTTGGGACAAAGACTCAGGCTCCACTTGGGACATAGACTCAGGCTCCCTATGGGACTTAGGCTCAGGCTCCTCTTGGGACACAGACCCAGGCTCCTCTTGGGACATAGACCTAGGCTCCTCTTGGGACTTAGGCTCAGGCTCCTCTTGGGACATAGACCTTGGCTCCTCTTCGGACTTAGACTCAGGCTCCACTTGGGACATAGACTCAGGCTCCCTTTGGGACTTAGGCTCAGGCTCCACTTGGGACATAAACCCAGGCTCCTCTTGGGATATACACCCAGGCGTCCTTTGGGACAAAGACTCAGGCTCCTCTTAGGACTTAGACTCTGGCTCCACTTGGGACATAGACCGTGGCTCCTCTTGGGACTTCGACTCAGGCTCCTCTTGGAACTTAGACTCAGGCTCCTATTTGACTTAGACCCAGACTCCTTTTGGAACATAGAATCAGACTCCTCTTGGGACTTAGACTCAGGCTCCTCTTGGGACCTTGACTCAGGCTTCACTTGGGACACAGAACCAGGCTCTTCTTGGGACATAGACTCAGACTCCCCTTGGGACTTAGACTCAGGCTCCTCTTGGGACACAGGCCCAGGCTCCTCTTGGGACTTAGACTCATGGTCCGTGAGGAAGTGTTGCAATCTTACTTGACTGTGTCAGTCAGGCTCCCCTTGTGACTTAGGCTCAGGCTCCTCTTGGGAAATAGACCCAGGCTCAACTTGGGACATAGACTCAGACTCCTCTTGGGACTTAGACCCAGGCACCTCATGTGACTTAGACTCAGACTCATCTTGGGAATTAGACTCAGGCTCCTCTTGGGACTTAGGCTCAGGCTCCACTTGGGACACAGACCCAGGCTCCTCTTGGGACATAGACCCAGACTCCTCTTGGGACTTAGACTCAGGCTCCTCTTGGGACTTAGACCCAGGCTACTCTTGGGACTTAGACTCAGACTCCACTTGGACCTTAGACTCAGGCTCCTTTTGGGACTTTGACTCAGGCTCCACTTGGGACAAAGACCCAGGCTCCTGTTGGGACTTAGACTCAGACACCTCTTGGGACTTAGACTCAGGCTCCTCTTGGGACACAGACCCAGGCTCCTGATGGGACTTTGACCCAGGCTCCTTTTGGGACATAGACCCAGGCTCCTCATGGGACTTATTCTCAGACTCCTCTTGGGACTTAGACTCAGGCTCCCCTTTGGATTTTGACTAAGGCTCCACTTGGGACACAGACCCAGGCTCCTCTTGGGACATAGACCCAGGCTCCTCTTGGGACTTAAACTCAGACTCCTCTTGGGACTTAGATTCAGGCTCCTCTTGGGACTTAAACACAGGCTCCTCTTGGAAATTAGACACAGGGTCCTCTTGGGACTTAGATTCAGGCTCCTCTTGGGACGTGGATTCAGACTCCTCTTGGGCCTTAGATTCAGGCTCTTCTTGGACTTAAACAGAGGCTCCTCTTGGTACATAGACACAGGCTTCTCTTGGGACTTAGACTCAGGCTCCACTTGGGACATAGACTCAGGCTCCCTTTGGGACATAGGCTCAGGCTCCTCTTGGGACATAGACCCAGGCTCCTCTTGGGACATACACCCAGGCTCCCTTTGGGACTTAGACTCAGGCTCCTCTTGGGACTTAGACACAGGCTCCTATTCGCACGTGGACACAGACTCCTCTTGGGTAAAAGTCTAAGGCTCCTCTCGGGACTTAAACTCAGGCTCCTCTTGGGACTTAGACTCAGACTCCTCCTGGGACTTATACTCAGGCTCCTCTTGGGTTTTAGACAGGCTCCAATTTGGACATAGACACAGGCTCGTCTTGGGACTTTGACTCAGGCTCCTCTTGGGACGTAAAATCAGACTCCTCTTGGGCCTTAGATTCAGGCTCCCCTTGGGACTTAAACACAGGCTCCTCTTGGTACTTAGACACAGGCTCCTCTTGGGACTTAGACTCAGGCTCCACTTGGGACATAGACTCAGGCTCCATTTGGGACTTAAACACAGGCTCCTCTTGGTACTTAAACACAGGCTCCTCTTGGGACTTAGACTCAGGCTTCATTTGGGACATAGACTCAGGCTCCCTTTGGGACTTAGACTCAGGTTTCACTTGGGACATAGGCTCAGGCTCCCTTTGGGACAGACTCAGGCTCCTCTTGAGACTTAGACCCAGGCACCCTTTGGGACTTAGACTCGGGCTCCTCTTGGAACATAGACCCAAGCTCCTCTTGGGACTTAGACTCAGGCTCCCCTTGGGACATAGACCCAGGCTCCTCTTGGGACTTAGAATCAGGCTCCTCTTGGAACATAGACTCAGGCTCCCTTTGGGACAGACTCAGGCTCCCCTTGAGACTTAGACCCAGGCTCCCTTTGGGACTTAGACTCAGGCTCCCCTTGGGATATAGACCCAGGCTCCTCTTGGGACTTAGACCCAAGCTCCTCTTGGGACTTAGACTCAGGCTCTCCTTGGGACACAGACCCAGGATCCTCTAGGGACTTAGACTCATGGACCGTGAGGAAGTGTTGCAATCTTATTTGACAGTGTCAGTCAGGCTCCCCTTGTAACTAAGGCTCAGGCTCGTCTTGGAAAATAGACCCAGGCTCCTCCTGGGACTTAGACTCAGACTCCTCTTGGGACATAGACTCAGGCTCCCCTTGGGAAACAGACCAAGGCCCCTCTTGGGACTTAGACTCAGACTCCTCTTGGGAAATAGGCTCAGGCTCCTCTTGGTACTTAGACTCCTCTTGGGACTTAGACACAGGCTCCTCTTGGGACATTGAATCAGGCTCCACTTGGGACACAGACCCAGGCTCCTCTTGGGACTTTGACTCAGGCTCCACTTGCAACACAGACCCAGTCTCCTCTTGGGACTTAGACCCAGGCTCTTCTTGGGACTTAGGCTCAGGCTCCTCTTGGGACACAGACCCAGGCTCCTCTTGGGACACAGACTCAGGTTCCTCTTGGGACACAGACCCAGGCTCCTCTTGGGACATAGACCCAGGCTCCTCTTGGGACTTAGGCTCAGGCTCCTCTTGGGACATAGACCAAGGCTCCGCTTGGGACTCAGACTCAGGCTCCCTTTGGGACTTAGACTCAGGCTCCTCTTGGGACATAGACCTAGGCTCCTCTTGAGACTTAGACTCAGGCTCCACTTGGGACATAGACTCAGGCTCCCTTTGGGACTTAGGCTCAGGCTCCACTTGGGACATAAACCCAGGCTCCTCCTGGGATATACACCCAGGCTCCCTTTGGGGCTTAGACTCAGGCTGCACTTGGGACATAGACTCAGGCTCCCTATGGGACTTAGACTCAGGCTGCTCTTGAGACTTAGACCCAGGCTCCCTTTGGGACTTAGACTCATGCTCCTCTTGGGTCATAGACCCAAGCTCCTCTTAGGACTTAGACTCAGGCTCCACTTGGGACATAGACCCAGGCTCCTCTTGGAACTTAGACTCAGGCTCCTCTTGGAACTTAGACTCAGGCTCCTATTTGACTTAGACCCAGACTCCTTTTGGAACATAGACTCAGATTCCTCTTGGGACTTAGAATCAGGCTCCTCTTGGGACCTTGACTCAGGCTTCACTTGGAACATAGAGCCAGGCTCCTCTTGGGACATAGGCTCAGACTCCCCTTGGGACTTAGACTCAGGCTCCTCTTGGGACACAGACCCAGGCTCCTCTTGGGACTTAGACTCTTGGTCCGTGAGGAAGTGTTGCAATCTTATTTGACTGTGTCATTCAGGCTCCCCTTGTGACTTAGGCTCAGGCTCCTCTTGGGAAATAGACCCAGGCTCCTCTTGGGACATAGACTCAGACTCCTCTTGGGACTTAGACCCAGGCACCTCATGGGATTTAGGCTCAGGCTCCTCTTGGGACACAGACCCAGGCTCTTCTTGGGACATAGACCCAGACTCCTCTTGGGACTTAGATTCAGGCTCCTCTTGGGACTTAGACCCAGGCTCCTCTTGGGACTTAGACTCAGACTCCTCTTGGACCTTAGACTCAGGCTACTCTTGGGACTTTGACTCTGGCTGCACTTGGGACAAAGACCCAGGCTCCTGTTGGGACTTAGACTCAGACACCTCTTGGGACATAGACATAGGCTCCTCTTGGGACACAGACCCAGGCTCCTGATGGGACTTTGACCCAGGCTGCTCTTGGGACTTAGACCCAGGCTCCTCATGGGACTTAGACTCAGACTCCTCTTGGGACTTAGACTCAGGCTCCTCTTGGGAAACAGACCCAGACTCCTCTTGGGACTTGGACTCAGGCTCCCCTTTGGATTTTGACTAAGGCTCCACTCGGGACACAGACTCAGGCTCCTCTTGGGACATAGACCCAGGCTCCTCTAGGGACTTAGACTCAGGCTCCTCTTGGGAAACAGACCCAGACTCCTCTTGGGACTTGGACTCAGGCTCTCCTTGGGACTTAGACTCAGACTCCTCTTGGGACTTAGACTCAAGCTTCTCTTGGGACTTAGACTCAGGCTTCTCTTGGGAAACAGACCCAGGCTCCTCTTGGGACATAGACTCAGACTCCTCTTGGGAAATAGACTCAGGCTCCTCTTGGGACTTAGACTCAGACTCCTCTTGGGAAATAGACTCAGGCTCCTCTTGGGACTTAGACTCCTCTTGGGACTTAGTCACAGGCTCCTCTTGGGTCTTTGACTCAGGCTCCACTTGGAACACAGGCCCAGGCTCCTCTTGGGAATTTGACTCAAGCTCCACTTGGGACACAGACCCAGGCTCCTCTTGGGACTTAGACTCAGGCTCCCCTTGGGACTTTGACTGAGGCTCCACTTGGGACACAGACTCAGGTTCCTCTTGGGACTTAGAATCAGACTCCTCTTGGGACTTAGACCCAGGCTCCTCTTGGGACATAGACTCAGACTCCTCTTGCGACACAGGCCCAGGCTCCTCTTGCGACACAGACTCAGGCTTCTCTTGGGACTTAGACTCAGGCTCCTCTTGGGACGTGGAATCAGACTCCTCTTGGGCCTTAGATTCAGCCTCCTCTTGGGACTTAAACAGAGGCTCCTCTTGGTACTTAGACACAGGCTTCTCTTGGGACTTATACTCAGGCTCCACTTGGGACATAGACTCAGGCTCCCTTTGGGACTTAGGCTCTGGCTCCTCCTGGGACATAGACCCAGGCTCCTTTTGGGACATACACCCAGGCTCCCTTTGGGACTTAGACTCAGGCTCCTCTTGGGACTTAGACACAGGCTCCTATTGGGACATAGACACAGGCTCGTCTTGGGACTTAGACACATGATCCTATTGAGACACAGACTCAGGCTCCTCTTGGGACTTGAACTAAGACTCCTCTTGGGAAGTGGAATCAGACTCCTCTTGGGCCTTAGATTCAGGCTCCTCTTGGGACTTAAACACAGGCTCCTCTTGGTACTTACACACAGGCTCCTCTTGGAACTGAGACTCAGGCTCCACTTGGGACACAGACTCAGGCTCCTCTTGGGACATAGACCCAGGCTCCTCTTGGGACTTAGACCCAGGCTCATCTTGGGACTTATTCTCAGGCTCCTCCTGGGAAACAGACCCAGACCCCTCTTGGGACTTAGACTCAGGCTCCACTTGGGACGGAGACTAGGCTCCTCTTGGGACACAGACTCAGGCTCCTCTTGGGACTTAGACCCAGGCTCATCTTGGGACTTAGACTCAGGCTCCTCCTGGGAAACAGACCCAGACTCCTCTTGGAACTTAGACTCAGGCTCCACTTGGGACACAGACTCAGGCTCCTCTTGGGACACAGACTCAGGCTCCTCTTGGGACTTAGACCCAGGATCATCTTGGGACTTAGACTCAGGCTCCTCCTGGGAAACAGACCCAGACCCCTCCTGGGACTTGGACTCAGGCTCCCCTTGGGACTTAGACTCAGACTCCTCTTGGGACTTAGTCTCAGGCTCCTCTTGGGATTTAGACCCAGGCTCCTCTTGGGACTTAGAGACTCAGACTCCCCTTGGAACTTAGACTCAGACTCCTCTTGGGACTTAAACTCAGACTCCTCTTGGTATATAGACTCAGGCTCCCCTTGGGACTAGACCCAGGCTCCTCTTGGGACTTAGACTCAGGCTCCTCTCGGGTCTTAGACTCAGACTCGTCTTGGGACTTAAACTCAGGCTCCTCTTGGGACTTAGACTCAGACTCCTTTTGGGACTTAGACCCAGGCTCCTCTTGGGACTTAGATTCAGGCTCCTCTTGGGACTTAGATCCAGGCTCCTCTTGGGACTTAGACTCAGACTCCTCTTGGGACACAGGCTCAGACTCCTCTTGGGACTTAGGCCCAGGCTCCTCTTGGGTCTTAGGCCCAGGCTCCTCTTGGGACACAGACTCAGGCTCCTCTTGGGACTTAGACCCAGGCTCCACTTGGGACTTAGATTCAGACTCCCCTTGGGACGTGGAATCAGACTCCTCTTGGGCCTTAGATTCAGGCTCCTCTTGGGACTTAAACAGAGGCTCCTCTTGGGACTTAGACACAGGCTCCTATGCGCACGTAGACACAGACTCCTCTGGGTAAAAGTCTAAGGCTCCTCTCGGGACTTAAACTCAGGCTCCTCTTGGGACATAGGCTCAGACTCCTCTTGGGACTTATACTGAGGCTCCTCTTGGGATTTAGACAGGCTCCAATTGGGACATAGGCCCAGGCTCCTCTTGGGACTTAGACTCAGGCTCCACTTGGGACATAGACTCAGGCTCCCTTTGAGACTTAAACACAGGCTCCTCTTGGTACATAGACACAGGCTCCTCTTGGGACTTAGACTCAGGCTCCATTTGGGACATAGACTCAGGCTCCCTTTGGGTCATAGACTCAGGTTCCACTTGGGACATAGACTCAGGCTACATTTGGGACAGACTCAGGCTCCTCTTGAGACTTAGACCCGGGCTCCCTTTGGGACTTAGACTCAGGCTCCTCTTGGGACATAAACCCAAGCTCCTCTTGGGACATAGACTCAGGCTCCCCTTGGGACATAGATCCAGGCTCCTCTTGGAACTTAGACTCAGACTCTTCTTGGGACTTGGACTCAGGCTCCTCTTGGGACCTTGACTAAGGCTCCACTTGGGATACAGACCCAGGCTCCTCTTGGGACATAGGCTCAGACGCCAAATGGGACTTAAATTCAGGCTCCTCTTGGGACACAGACCCAGGCTCCTCTTGGGACTTAGACTCATGGTCTGTGAGGAAGTGTTGCAATCTTATTTGACTGTGTCAGTCAGGCTCCCCTTGTGACTAAGGCTCAGGATCCTCTTGGAAAATAGACCCAGGCTCCTCCTGGGACTTAGACGCAGACTCCTCTTGGGACATAGACTCAGGCTCCCCTTGGGAAACAGACCCAGGCCCCTTTTGGGACTTAGGCTCAGGCTCCTCTTGGGACATAGACCAAGGATCCTCTTGGGACTCAGACCCAGGCTCCTCTTGGGACTTAGACTCATGGTCCGTGAGGAAGTGTTGCAATCTTATTTGACTGTGTCAGTCAGGCTCCCCTTGTGACTAAGGCTCAGGCTCCTTCTGGAAAATAGACCCAGGCTCCTCCTGGGACTTAGACGCAGACTCCTCTTGGGACATAGACTCAGGCTCCCCTTGGGAAACAGACCCAGGCCCCTTTTGGGACTTAGGCTCAGGCTCCTCTTGGGATATAGACCTAGGCTCCTCTTGGGACTTAGACTCAGGCTCGACTTGGGACATAGACTAAGGCTCCCTTTGGGACTTAGGCTCAGGCTCCTCTTGGGACATAAACCCAGGCTCCTCTTGGGATATACATCCAGGCTCCCTTTGGGACTTAGACTCGGGCTCCACTTGGGACTTTGACTCAGGCTCCACTTGGGACAAAGACCCAGGCTCCTGTTGGGACTTTGACCCAGGCTCCTCTTGGGAATTAGACTCAGGCTCCTCATGGGACTTAGACTCAGACTCCTCTTGGGAATTAGGCTCAGGCTCCTCTTGAGACTTAGGCCTAGGCTCCTCATGGGACACAGACCCAGGCTCCTCTTGGGACATAGACGCAGACTCCTCTTGGGACTTAGACTCAGGCTCCTCTGGGACTTAGACCCAGGTTCTTCTTGGGACTTAGACTCAGACACCTCTTGGGCCTTAGACTCAGGCTCCTCTTGGGACTTTGACTCAGGCTCCACTTGGGACAAAAACCCAGGCTCCTGTTGGGACTTTGACCCAGGCTCCTCTTGGGACTTAGACCCAGGCTCCTCATGGGACTTAGACTCAGACTCCTCTTGGGACTTAGACTCAGGCTCCTCTTTGGACATTGACTCAGGCTCCTCTTGGGACTTAGACTCAGGCTCCTCTTGGGAAACAGAACAAGACTCCTCTTGGGACTTTTACTAAGGCTCCCCTTGGGACTTAGACTCAGGCTCCTCTTGGGACTTTGACTCAGGCTCCTCTGGGACTTAGACCCAGGTTCTTCTTGGGACTTAGACTCAGACACCTCTTGGGCCTTAGACTCAGGCTCCTCTTGGGACTTTGCTCAGGCTCCACTTGGGAGAAAAACCCAGGCTCCTGTTGGGACTTTGACCCAGGCTCCTCTTGGGACATAGACCCAAGCTCCTCTTGGGACATAGACTCAGGCTCCTCTTGGGAAACAGAACAAGACTCCTCTTGGGACATTTACTAAGGCTCCCCTTGGGACTTAGACTCAGGCTCCTCTTGGGACTTTGACTCAGGATCCTCTTGGGACTCAGACTCAGGCTCCTCTTGGGAAACAAACCCAGGCTCCTCTTGGGACTTAGACTCAGGCTCCTCTTGGGAAATAGACCCAGGCTCCTCTTGGGACTTAGACTGCTCTTGGGACTTAGACACAGGCTCCTCTTGGGTCTTTGACTCAGGCTCCCCATGGAACACAGGCCCAGGCTCCCCTTGGGACTTAGACTCAGACACCTCTTGGGACTTAGACTCAGGCTCCTCTTGGGACTTTGACTCAGGCTCCACTTGGGACACAGAATCAGGCTCCTCTTGGGACTTAGACCCAGGCTCCTCTTGGGACTTAGACTCAGACTCCTCTTGGGACTTAAACTCAGACTCCTCTGGGACTTAGTCTCAGGCTCCTCTTGGGACTTAGACCCAGGCTCCTCTTGGGACTTTGACTCAGACTCCTCTTGGGACTTAGACTCAGACTCCTCTTGGGATTTAAACTCAGACTCCTCTTGGGATTTAGACTCAGGCTCCTCATGGGACCAGACCCAGGCTCCTCTTGGGACTTAGACTCAGGCTCCTCTCGGGACTTAGACTCAGACTCCTCTTGGGACTTAAACTCAGGCTCCTCTTGGGACTTAGATTAAGACTCCTCTTGGGACTTAGACCCAGGCTCCTCTTGGGACTTAGACCCAGGCTCCTCTTGGGACTTAGACCCAGGCTCCCCTTGGGACTTAGACTCAGACTCCTCTTGGGACACAGACTCAGACTCCTCTTGGGACACAGACTCAGACTCCTCTTGGGGCTTAGGCCCAGGCTCCTCTTGGGACTTAGGCCCAGGCTCCTCTTGGGACACAGACTCAGGCTCCTCTTGGGACTTAGACCCAGGCTCCTCTTGGGACTTAGACTCAGGCTCCTCTTGGGACTTAGACTGAGGCTCCTCTTGGGACTAAGACTCAGGCTCCTGTTGGGACATAGACTCAGGCTCCCCTTGGTACTTAGATTCAGGCTCCTCTTGGGACTTAAACACAGGCTCTTCTTGGTACTTAGACACAGGCTCCTCTTGGGACTTAGATTCAGGCTCCTCTTGGGACGTGGAATAAGTCTCCTCTTGGGCCTTAGATTCAGACTCCTCTTGGGACTTAAACAGAGGCTCCTCTTGGTACTTAGACCCAGGCTTCTCTTGGGACTTAGACTCAGGTTCCACTTGGGACATAGACTCAGGCTCCCTTTGGGACTTAAGCTCAGGCTCCTCTTGGGACATAGACCCAGGCTCCTCTTGGGACATACACCCAGGCTCCCTTTGGGACTTAGACTCAGGCTCCTCTTGGGACTTAGACACAGGCTCCTATTCGCACGTAGACACAGACTCCTCTGGGTAAAAGTCTAAGGCTCCTCTCGGGACTTAAACTCAGGCTCCTCTTGGGACTTAGACTCAGACTTCTCTTGGGACTTATACTCAGGCTCCTCTTGGGATTTAGACAGGCTCCAATTGGGACATAGACACAGGCTCCTCTTGGGACTTTGACTCAGGTTCATCTTGGGACGTGGAATCAGACTCCTCCTGGGCCTTAGATTCAGGTTCCCCTTGGGACTTAAACACAGGCTCCTCTTTGGACTTAGACTCAGGCTCCACTTGGGACATAGACTCAGGCTCCCTTTGAGACTTAAACACAGGCTCCTCTTGGTACATAGACACAGGCTCCTCTTGGGACTTAGACTCAGGCTCCATTTGGGACATAGGCTCTGGCTCCATTTGGGACAGACTCAGGCTCCTCTTGAGACTTAGACCCAGGCTCCCTTTGGGACTTAGACTCAGGCTCCTCTTGGGACATAGGCCCAAGCTCCTCTTGGGACATAGACTCAGGCTCCCCTTGGGACATGGACCCAGGCTCCTCTTGGGACTTAGACTCAGGCTCCTCTTGGAACTTAGACTCAGACTCTTCTTGGGACTTGGACTCAGGCTCCTCTTGGGACCTTGACTCAGGCTCCACTTGGGACACAGACCCAGGCTCCTCTTGGGACATAGACTCAGACGCCACTTGGGACTTAGACTCAGGGTCCTCTTGGGACACAGACCCAGACTCCTCTTGGGACTTAGACTCATGGTCTGTGAGGAAGTATTGCAATCTTATTTGACTATGTCAGTCAGGCTCCCCTTGTGACTAAGGCTCAGGCTCCTCTTGGAAAATAGACCCAGGTTCCTCCTGGGACTTAGACGCAGACTCCTCTTGGGACAAAGACTCAGGCTCCCCTTGGGAAACAGTCCCAGGCCCCTCTTGGGACTTAGGCTCAGGCTCCTCTTGGGACTTAGACCAAGGCTCCTCTTGGGACTCCGACTCAGGCTCCCTTTGGGACTTAGGCTCAGGCTCCTCTTGGGATATTGACCTAGGCTCCTCTTGGGACTTAGACTCAGGCTCGACTTGGGACATAGACTAAGGCTCCCTTTGGGACTTAGGCTCAGGCTCCTCTTGGGACATAAATCCAGGCTCCTCTTGGGATATACATCCAGGCCCCATTTGGGACATAGACTCAGGCTCCTCTTGGGTCATAGACCCAAGCTCCTCTTAGGACTTAGACCCAAGCTCCTCTTGGGACTTAGACTCAGGCTCCCCTTGGGACACAGACCCAGGCTCCTCTTGGGACTTAGACTCATGGACCGTGAGGAAGTGTTGCAATCTTATTTGACTGTGTCAGTCAGGCTCCCCTTGTGACTAAGGCTCAGGCTCCTCTTGGAAAATAGACCCAGGCTCCTCCTGGGACTTAGACTCAGACTCCTCTTGGGACACAGACTCAGGCTCCCCTTGGGAAACAGACCAAGGCCCCTCTTGGGACTTAGACTCAGGCTCCCTTTGGGACTTAGGCTCAGGCTCCTCTTGGAAAATAGACCCAGGCTCCTCCTTGGACTTAGACGCAGGCTCCTCTTGGGACAAAGACTCAGGCTCCCCTTGGGAAACAGACCCAGGCCCCTCTTGGGACTTAGGCTCAGGCTCCTCGTGGGACTTAGGATCAGGCTCCTCTTGGGTCATAGACCCAGGCTCCCTTTGGGACTTAGACTCAGGCTCCTCTTGGGTCATAGACCCAAGCTCCTCTTAGGACTTAGACTCAGGCTCCTCTTGGAACATAGACTCAGGCTCCCTTTGGGACAGACTCAGGCTCCTCTTGAGACTTAGACCCAGGCTCCCTTTGGGACTTAGACTCAGGCTCCCCTTGGGACATAGACCCAGGCTCCTCTTGGGACTTACACCCAAGCTCCTCTTGGGACTTAGACTCAGGCTCCCCTTGGGACACAGACCCAGGCTCCTCTTGGTACTTAGACTCATGGACCGTGAGGAAGTGTTGCAATCTTATTTGACTGTGTCAGTCAGGCTCCCCTTGTGACTAAGGCTCAGGCTCCTCTTGGAAAATAGACCCAGGCTCCTCCTGGGACTTAGACTCGGACTCCTCTTGGGACATAGACTCAGGCTCCCCTTGGGAAACAGACCAAGGCCCCTCTTGGGACTTAGACTCAGACTCCTCTTGGGAAATAGGCTCAGGCTCCTCTTGGTACTTAGACTCCTCTTGGGACTTAGACACAGGCTCCTCTTGGGACATTGAATCAGGCTCCACTTGGGACACAGACGCAGGCTCCTCTTGGGACTTTGACTCAGGCTCCACTTGCGACACAGACCCAGTCTCCTCTTGGGACTTAGACCCAGGCTCTTCTTGGGACTTAGGCTCAGGCTCCTCTTGGGAAACAGACCCAGGCTCCTCTTGGGACACAGACTCAGGTTCCTCTTGGGACACAGACCCAGGCTCCTCTTGGGACATAGACCCAGTCTCCTCTTGGGACTTAGACCCAGGCTCTTCTTGGGACTTAGGCTCAGGCTCCTCTTGGGAAACAGACCCAGGCTCCTCTTGGGACACAGACTCAGGTTCCTCTTGGGACACAGACCCAGGCTCCTCTTGGGACATAGACCCAGGCTCCACTTGGGACATAGACTCAGGCTCCCTTTGGGACTTAGGCTCAGGCTCCACTTGGGACATAAACCAAGGCTCCTCTTGGGATATACACCCAGGCTCCCTTAGGGACTTAGACTCAGGCTCCACTTAGGACATAGACTCAGGCTCCCTATGGGACTTAGACTCAGGCTGCTCTTGAGACTTAGACCCAGGCTCCCTTTGGGACTTAGACTCATGCTCCTCTTGGGTCATAGACCCAAGCTCCTCTTAGGACTTAGACTCAGGCTCCTCTTGGGACATAGGCCCAGGCTCCTCTTGGCACTTAGACTCAGGCTCCTCTTGGAACATAGACTCAGGCTCCTATTTGACTTTAGGTTCGTAACCTGGCGCAGTCAGCTGGCATTTGAGGGTGCGCAAATGCGAGGGAGCCGTGTCAATACATTTACTGGCACGTTAAAGATCCCCTTCGGGGCAAAATTCCGGCACCCCGGCGTCTCTAAAAGCCAGCGTAGTTAAAAGGGACGTAAAACCAATAACATTATTATTATTCCTATTTGACTTAGACCCAGACTCCTTTTGGAACATAGACCCAGACTCCTCTTGGGACTTAGACTCAGGCTCCTCTTGGGACCTTGACTCAGGCTTCACTTGGGACACAGACGCAGGCTCCTCTTGGGACATAGACTCAGACTCCCCTTGGGACTTAGACTCAGGCTCCTCTTGGGACACAGACCCAGGCTCCTCTTGGGACTTAGACTCATGGTCCGTGAGGAAGTGTTGCAATCTTATTTGACTGTGTCATTCAGGCTCCCCTTGTGACTTAGGCTCAGGCTCCTCTTGGGAAATAGACCCAGGCTCCTCTTGGGACATAGACTCAGACTCCTCTTGGGACTTAGACCCAGGCACCTCATGGGATTTAGACTCAGACTCCTCTTGGGAATTAGACTCAGGCTCCTCTTGGGACTTAGGCTCAGGCTCCTCTTGGGACACAGACCCAGGCTCTTCTTGGGACATAGACCCAGACTCCTCTTGGGACTTAGATTCAGGCTCCTCTTGGGACTTAGACCCAGGCTCCTCTTGGGACTTAGACTCAGACTCCTCTTGGACCTTAGACTCAGGCTCCTCTTGGGACTTTGACTCAGGCTGCACTTGGGACAAAGACCCAGGCTCCTGTTGGGACTTAGACTCAGACACCTCTTGGGACTTAGACATAGGCTCCCCTTGGGACACAGACCCAGGCTCCTGATGGGACTTTGACCCAGGCTGCTCTTGGGACTTAGACCCAGGCTCCTCATGGGACTTAGACTCAGACTCCTTTTGGGACTTAGACTCAGGCTCCTCTTGGGAAACAGACCCAGACTCCTCTTGGGACTTGGACTCAGGCTCCCCTTTGGATTTTGACTAAGGCTCCACTCGGGATACAGACTCAGGCTCCTCTTGGGACATAGACCCAGGCTCCTCTTGGGACTTAGACTCAGGCTCCTCTTGGGAAACAGACCCAGACTCCTCTTGGGACTTGGACTCAGGCTCCCCTTGGGACTTAGACTCAGACTCCTCTTGGGACTTAGACTCAAGCTCCTCTTGGGACTTAGACTCAGGCTTCTCTTGGGAAACAGACCAAGGCTCCTCTTGGGACATAGACTCAGACTCCTCTTGGGAAATAGACTCAGGCTCCTCTTGGGACTTAGACTCAGACTCCTCTTGGGAAATAGACTCAGGCTCCTCTTGGGACTTAGACTCCTCTTGGGACTTAGTCACAGGCTCCTCTTGGGTCTTTGACTCAGGCTCCACTTGGAACACAGGCCCAGGCTCCTCTTGGGAATTTGACTCAGGCTCCACTTGGGACACAGACCCAGGCTCCTCTTGGGACTTAGACTCAGGCTCCCCTTGGGACTTTGACTGAGGCTCCACTTGGGACACAGACTCAGGTTCCTCTTGGGACTTAGAATCAGACTCCTCTTGGGACTTAGACCCAGGCTCCTCTTGGGACATAGTCTCAGAATCCTCTTGGGACACAGGCCCAGGCTCCTCTTGCGACACAGACTCAGGCTTCTCTTGGGACTTAGACTCAGGCTCCTCTTGGGACGTGGAATCAGACTCCTCTTGGGACTTAGATTCAGCCTCCTCTTGGGACTTAAACAGAGGCTCCACTTGGTACTTAGACACAGGCTTCTCTTGGGACTTATACTCAGGCTCCACTTGGGACATACACTCAGGCTCCCATTGGGACTTTGACTGAGGCTCCACTTGGGACACAGACTCAGGTTCCTCTTGGGACTTAGAATCAGACTCCTCTTGGGACATAGACCCAGGCTCCTTTTGGGACATACACCCAGGCTCCTTTTGGGACTTAGACTCAGGCTCCTCTTGGGACTTAGACACAGGCTCCTATTGGGACATAGACACAGGCTCGTCGTGGGACTTAGACACATGATCCTATTGAGACACAGACTCAGGCTCCTCTTGGGACTTGAACTAAGACTCCTCTTGGGAAGTGGAATCAGACTCCTCTTGGGCCTTAGATTCAGGCTCCTCTTGGGACTTAAACACAGGCTCCTCTTGGTACTTAGACACAGGCTCCTCTTGGAACTTAGACTCAGGCTCCACTTGGGACACAGACTCAGGCTCCTCTTGGGACATAGACCCAGGCTCCTCTTGGGACTTAGACCCAGGCTCCCCTTGGGACATGGACCCAGGCTCCTCTTGGGACTTAGACTCAGGCTCCTCTTGGAACTTAGACTCAGACTCTTCTTGGGACTTGGACTCAGGCTCCTCTTGGGACCTTGACTCAGGCTCCACTTGGGACACAGACCCAGGCTCCTCTTGGGACATAGACTCAGACGCCACTTGGGACTTAGACTCAGGGTCCTCTTGGGACACAGACCCAGGCTCCTCTTGGGACTTAGACTCATGGTCTGTGAGGAAGTATTGCAATCTTTTTTGACTGTGTCAGTCAGGCTCCCCTTGTGACTAAGGCACAGGCTCCTCTTGGAAAATAGACCCAGGTTCCTCCTGGGACTTAGACGCAGACTCCTATTAGGACAAAGACTCAGGCTCCCCTTGGGAAACAGTCCCAGGCCCCTCTTGGAACTTTGGCTCAGGCTCCTCTTGGGACTTAGACCAAGGCTCCTCTTGGGACTCAGACTCAGGCTCCCTTTGGGACTTAGGCTCAGGCTCCTCTTGGGACATTGACCTAGGCTCCTCTTGGGACTTAGACTCAGGCTCGACTTGGGACATAGACTAAGGCTCCCTTTGGGACTTAGGCTCAGGCTCCTCTTGGGACATAAATCCAGGCTCTTCTTGGGATATACATCCAGGCCCCATTTGGGACTTATACTCAGGCTCCTCTTGGGACTTAGACCCAAGCTCCTCTTGGGACTTAGACTCAGGCTCCCCTTGGGACACAGACCCAGGCTCCTCTTGGGACTTAGACTCAGGCTACCTTTGGGATTTAGGCTCAGGCTCCTCTTGGAAAATAGACCCAGGCTCCTCCTTGGACTTAGACGCAGACTCCTCTTGGGACAAAGACTCAGGCTCCCCTTGGGAAACAGACCCAGGCCCCTCTTGGGACTTAGGCTCAGGCTCCTCTTGGGACTTAGACCAAGGCTCCTCTTGGGACTCAGAATCAGGCTCCCTATAGGACTTAGACTCAGGCTGCTCTTGAGACTTAGACCCAGGCTCCCTTTGGGACTTATAATCAGGCTCCTCTTGGTACATAGACCCAGGCTCCCTTTGGGACTTAACTCAGGCTCCTCTTGGGTCATAGACCCAAGCTCCTCTTAGGACTTAGACTCAGGCACCTCTTGGAACATAGACTCAGGCTCCCTTTGGGACAGACTCAGGCTCCTCTTGAGACTTAGACCCAGGCTCCCTTTGGGACTTAGACTCAGGCTCCCCTTGGGACATAGACCCAGGCTCCTCTTGGGACTTACACCCAAGTTCCTCTTGGGACTTAGACTCAGGCTCCCCTTGGGACACAGACCCAGGCTCCTCTTGGGACTTAGACTCATGGACCGTGAGGAAATGTTGCAATCTTATTTGACTGTGTCAGTCAGGCTCCCCTTGTGACTAAGGCTCAGGCTCCTCTTGGAAAATAGACCCAGGCTCCTCCTGGGACTTAGACTCAGACTCCTCTTGGGACATAGACTCAGGCTCCCCTTGGGAAACAGACCAAGGCCCCTCTTGGCAATTAGACTCAGACTCCTCTTGGGAAATAGGCTCAGGCTCCTCTTGGTACTTAGACTCCTCTTGGGACTTAGACACAGGCTCCTCTTGGGACATTGAATCAGGCTCCACTTGGGACACAGACGCAGGCTCCTCTTGGGACTTTGACTCAGGCTCCACTTGCGACACAGACCCAGTCTCCTCTTGGGACTTAGACCCAGGCTCTTCTTGGGACTTAGGCTCAGGCTCCTCTTGGGACACAGACCCAGGCTCCTCTTGGGACACAGACTCAGGTTCCTCTTGGGACACAGACCCAGGCTCCTCTTGGGACATAGACCCAGGCTCCTCTTGGGACTTAGGCTCAGGCTCCTCTTGGGACATAGACCAAGGCTCCGCTTGGGACTCAGACTCAGGCTCCCTTTGGGACTTAGACTCAGGCTCCTCTTGGGACATAGACCTAGGCCCCTCTTGAGACTTAGACTCAGGCTCCACATGGGACATAGACTCAGGCTCCCTTTGGGACTTAGGCTCAGGCTCCACTTCGGACATAAACCCAGGCTCCTCTTGGGATATACACCCAGGCTCCCTTTGGGACTTAGACTCAGGCTCCACTTAGGACATAGACTCAGGCTCCCTATGGGACTTAGACTCAGGCTGCTCTTGAGACTTAGACCCAGGCTCCCTTTGGGACTTAGACTCATGCTCCTCTTGGGTCATAGACCCAAGCTCCTCTTAGGACTTAGACTCAGGCTCCACTTGGGACATAGACCCAGGCTCCTCTTGGAACTTAGACTCAGGCTCCTCTTGGAACTTAGACTCAGGCTCCTATTTGACTTAGATCCAGACTCCTTTTGGAACATAGACCCAGACTCCTCTTGGGACTTAGACTCAGGCTCCTCTTGGGACCTTGACTCAGGCTTCACTTGGGACACAGACGCAGGCTCCTCTTGGGACATAGACTCAGACTCCCCTTGGGACTTAGACTCAGGCTCCTCTTGGGACACAGACCCAGGCTCCTCTTGGGACTTAGACTCATGGTCCGTGAGGAAGTGTTGCAATCTTATTTGACTGTGTCATTCAGGCTCCCCTTGTGACTTAGGCTCAGGCTCCTCTTGGGAAATAGACCCAGGCTCCTCTTGGGACATAGACTCAGACTCCTCTTGGGACTTAGACCCAGGCACCTCATGGGATTTAGACTCAGACTCCTCTTGGGAATTAGACTCAGGCTCCTCTTGGGACTTAGGCTCAGGCTCCTCTTGGGACACAGACCCAGGCTCTTCTTGGGACATAGACCCAGACTCCTCTTGGGACTTAGATTCAGGCTCCTCTTGGGACTTAGACCCAGGCTCCTCTTGGGACTTAGACTCAGACTCCTCTTGGACCTTAGACTCAGGCTCCTCTTGGGACTTTGACTCAGGCTGCACTTGGGACAAAGACCCAGGCTCCTGTTGGGACTTAGACTCAGACACCTCTTGGGACTTAGACATAGGCTCCTCTTGGGACACAGACCCAGGCTTCTGATGGGACTTTGACCCAGGCTGCTCTTGGGACTTAGACCCAGGCTCCTCATGGGACTTAGACTCAGACTCCTCTTGGGACTTAGACTCAGGCTCCTATGGGGAAACAGACCCAGACTCCTCTTGGGACTTGGACTCAGGCTCCCCTTTGGATTTTGACTAAGGCTCCACTCGGGACACAGACTCAGGCTCCTCTTGGGACATAGACCCAGGCTCCTCTTGGGACTTAGACTCAGGCTCCCTTTGGGACTTTGACTGAGGCTCCACTTGGGACACAGACCCAGGCTCCTCTTGGGTCTTAGACTCAGGCTCCCCTTGGGACTTTGACTGAGGCTCCACTTGGGACACAGACTCAGGTTCCTCTTGGGACTTAGAATCAGACTCCTCTTGGGACTTAGACCCAGGCTCCTCTTGGGACATAGTCTCAGACTCCTCTTGGGACACAGGCCCAGGCTCCTCTTGCGACACAGACTCAGGCTTCTCTTGGGACTTAGACTCAGGCTCCTCTTGGGACGTGGAATCAGACTCCTCTTGGGCCTTAGATTCAGCCTCCTCTTGGGACTTAAACAGAGGCTCCACTTGGTACTTAGACACAGGCTTCTCTTGGGACTTATACTCAGGCTCCACTTGGGACATACACTCAGGCTCCCTTTGGGACTTTGACTGAGGCTCCACTTGGGACACAGACTCAGGTTCCTCTTGGGACTTAGAATCAGACTCCTCTTGGGACATAGACCCAGGCTCCTTTTGGGACATACACCCAGGCTCCTTTTGGGACTTAGACTCAGGCTCCTCTTGGGACTTAGACACAGGCTCCTATTGGGACATAGACACAGGCTCGTCGTGGGACTTAGACACATGATCCTATTGAGACACAGACTCAGGCTCCTCTTGGGACTTGAACTAAGACTCCTCTTGGGAAGTGGAATCAGACTCCTCTTGGGCCTTAGATTCAGGCTCCTCTTGGGACTTAAACACAGGCTCCTCTTGGTACTTAGACACAGGCTCCTCTTGGAACTTAGACTCAGGCTCCACTTGGGACATACACTCAGGCTCCCTTTGGGACTTTGACTGAGGCTCCACTTGGGACACAGACTCAGGCTCCTCTTGGGACATAGACGCAGGCTCCTCTTGGGATTTAGACCCAGGCTCATCTTGGGACTTAGACTCAGGCTCCTCCTGGGAAACAGACCCAGACCCCTCTTGGGACTTAGACTCAGGCTCCACTTGGGACACAGACTCAGGCTCCTTTTGGGACACAGATTCAGGCTCCTCTTGGGACTTAGACCCAGGCTCATCTTGGGACTTAGACTCAGGCTCCTTCTGGGAAACAGACCCAGACTCCTCTTGGAACTTAGACTCAGGCTCCACTTGGGACACAGACTCAGGCTCCTCTTGGGACACAGACCCAGGCTCCTCTTGGGACTTAGACTCAGGCTCCTCTTGGGACTTAGGCTCAGGCTCCTCTTGGGAAACAGACCCAGAGTCCTCTTGGGACTTGGACTCAGGCTCCCCTTGGGACTTAGACCCAGAATCCTCTTGGGACTTAGACTCAAGCTCCTCTTGGGACTTAGACTCAGGCTCCTCTTGGGAAACAGACCCAGGCCCCTCTTGGGACTTAGACTCAGACTCCTCTTGGGAAATAGACTCAGGCTCCTCTTGGGAAATAGACTCAGGCTCCTCTTGGGACTTAGACTCCTCTTGGGACTTAGACACAGGCTCCTCTTGGGTCTTTGACTCAGGCTCCACTTGGAACACAGGCCCAGGCTCCTCTTGGGACTTTGACTCATGCTCCACTTGGGATACAGACCCAGGCTCCTCTTGGGACTTAGACTCAGGCTCCCCTTGGGACCTTGACTGGGGCTCCACTTGGGACACAGACTCAGGCTCCTCTTGGGACTTAGAATCAGACTCCTCTTGGGACTTAGACCCAGGCTCCTCTTGGGACATAGACTCAGACTCCTCTTGGGACACAGGCCCAGGCTCCTCTTGCGACACAGACTCAGGCTCCTCTTGGGACTTAGACTCAGGCTCCTCTTGGGACGTGGAATCAGACTCCTCTTGTGCCTTAGATTCAGGCTCCTCTTGGGACTTAAACAGAGGCTCCTCTTGGTACTTAGACACAGGCTTCTCTTGGGACTTAGACTCAGACCCCTCTTGGGACTTAGACTCAGACTCCTCTTGGGACTTAAATTCAGACTCCGCTTGGGACTTAGACTCAGTCTCCTCTTGGGACTTAGACCCAGGCTCCTCTTGGGACTTAGACTCAGGCTCCTCTTGGGACTTGGACTAAGACTCCTCTTGGGACTTAGACTCTGGCTCCTCTTGGGAAATAGACCCAGGCTTCTCTTTGGACTTAGACTCAGACTCCTCTTGGGACTTAGACTCTAGCTCCTCTTGGGACTAAGACCCAGGCACCTCATGGGACGTAGACTCAGACTCCTCTTGGGAATTAGACTCAGGCTCCTCTTGGGACTTAGGCCCAGGCTCCTCATGGGACACAAACCCAGGCTCCTCTTGGTACTGCCCCCGTAATTGAATTATATAGAGACCACGGTGGCTATTTTGGAAATTATAGCGAAAGTTATGGCTGTCATAGTTATGACGTGGGTAGTCATGACGTAAGCACGGATGACGCAGACGTTATGCCAGCAGGCTACTTGAGCTGAGATTCTCAGTGACGTCAGCATTTATTCGAGAAGGATCCGAGATGTACGACGCAGTCGCAGGAAACGTGGAATTCTGCTGAGGAAGAAATTATGCTATTGGAGGGGAGGCTCAAACCAATGAACGATAGTCTAAAGAAAGACGGAGATTGCTGAAACTATGGTATTTTTATTACTTTTTGGAATGCAGAATTGTGGAAATCCATTTGCAGTACTGGCATTGATCTGGAATTTTGGTGAAATTAATTTTCAGTTTTTGAATTTTGAAAATCCGTCATGTATTGACGAAGTTGGAACTTCTAGCGATGACGTAGTAACACGCGATGGAAGGGATAGATACGCCCCTCAGGAAGTTCATAAAAGGCCTTGCGCAGAAGAGAGGAGCCTCATTCCTCATTCTCAGATTATAAATCAATCGTCAGATTTCAAATAGTCATTTCAGTGAAACGTCGAGTGAGATTAGTAGTGGAAAAGTCGTCTTTATAACGCGTGGTGAAACCACTGCATTAAACGAGAGTCGAACTTACAAGCAGTGCAGGTTTACTGTGAAGTAAATCTAGGTGAAGTTGAAACGACACTTATAACGCTTCTACAAGATTAGCTGTGAACAGTTAGCGGTCGCCTATAAGCTAATTCTTTTGTGCATTGCTACAGTAAGGACTGTAGAAAAGCTGAACAATTTCGAGGAAGTATTTTGGAAGTTATTGACAATATTAGACGACTGACAAAAGTGATTTTCTCGCCACAGAAGAAACACTTTGTATAGCCAGACTCTACGCTACGGCTGACAGGGCTAGTGAAATAGGGAGACTTCAGATTGCTTTTGTGACACAACGCTACAATATAATGGAGCAATTTAATAAGGCAGTTTGTTCTTCTAATACTTCAACCGAAGAGCAGATGGAAGGCTAAAGGACTTAATGCAATTGGGACATATTTCAACGGAGTAAGATAGCAGCATGGAACTTCGCTAATTGCTATTCCATACAAGCGAACATGTGGTAAATAACCATCTACACCCATGTTTCGTGAGTAAAGGCTGAATACTATCAAACAGCAATAGAAATGATTTCATACTTTCTGTATATGAATATTTCTTCGGAAATTTATACAAAAACTTCATGGCGATTTTCAACTGGAACTTCAGGGATTTTTCAAGAGAGGTCAGGGTTGTCCCGACTCACAAAGAAGATTATTGCCGGAAGGATGTCGTTCGTCTTCGTGAAGCAGTACGATTCTCCGATGGTGCTGTTTCTGGTTTCGAGGATGGAGCTCAGCTTTAACTTGGTGAAATGGATCCATCAACAGTCTTCTTTGGGGAATTTTCCTCTGGAACGTCAATCGGCAGATAAGGTAGTCGTGAACGTTTATTGTATTTGAGTTTCTTAGCAATATTTGAGCAACCATTTTTCCCATATTTTTGTCCTCATGTATTTTGCCCGATATTCTTGTTTAAGATTCCTATTCTCAGTACACCTTGATGAGTTATGCCTTTTTCGACGTTTTATTAAGACATTGTTATGTCATGGGCATAGTTATATGATTTTGAATCAGTTGAGACTGATATTTAGATTTTTCAGTAATTTGCTTATTTTTGTAGTCTCGATTTGACTGTAAGTTAATGATTTTTATGGCAGATTTAAATTCAGACAGCGTGTCACTTTATTAAAGTAATTCTACCCCAGTTTAATTACTTTGATCAATTTTCTGTCATCATCAAGAAGGAAGAACATTTAAATGATTTTAGAGCGTTAAAATCCAGTACGTTGTCGACGATCTTGGAAATACTAGTCGTTATTTGAATTGATTGCAACACAGACATTTATCGTCAGTTATGAACGACCATTGCATCACAGGCAATTTTGTGAAAGATGAACGTTAATTATGAATTATTGAATGCATTAAATTCGTGAAACTTGTGTTAGGTTTTTTCTCATATAGAGATTTATATAATGATGTTTGCATTCCCCAGTCTAATTGGATTCTATTCGACTATTTTGCAGTTAGTCGCACTTTGTTTGATGATAGTATTTTTATACTACAATTCTTTGAAGATGTTAATCTTAAATTTTGATAGACCAGACAGGCGTATATAAGCGTATTCACTATTAAATTTGTTTGTGATTGGCAAATTTTTATTTCATTTCGATTCATGAATGAAATCCACGAAGTTTAAATGACAACAGTTTTGAAACAATTATTGATATATGAATTTTTAAGTGGAACTATGAATGTATAATCGATAGTGCAGCGGACATGTTGAAAGTCGCTGATGTATAATGCCCTTAAATAAATGAAGGAGATTCCCACAGTAATTAATAATGATAAAGATTGTGTTAGGGGAGTTTTTTGTAAATGCTGTGGAAGATTTTGATGCCGTATATTTTAATATATGATGAATTTTGGGCTATTTTGAATGCAGTTTGTGCATTATTTTGTAAGCGAAGTAGTTTCCGCTAGAGTGTATTGTCATAGTTCGTTGAAAATTAATCAAGTGAATTTACTGTTATAATTAACAAGAGTTTTGAAAGAATTTGAGATAAGATTTTGAATGAAGATTACCGTCACAAATAATTAAAATTATTACAACCTTTATTA
This sequence comes from Meconema thalassinum, assembly GCA_946902985.2. Lineage (NCBI taxonomy): Eukaryota > Metazoa > Arthropoda > Insecta > Orthoptera > Tettigoniidae > Meconema > Meconema thalassinum. The sequence continues at coordinate 18,938,889 of OX336392.1, forward strand.
AACCAGATTGTGACATTTACATGTATAACTAACCTTCATTGGTCGATTATATTAAACACGATTATGAATTTACCAACCGGATAAAACATGTGGTTCAATGTATTTCTTAAATTAATAATTTAAATAATTTAAATGTTGATATTGTAAATAATAAATGTAAATATCTTTGACAATAATGTGGAACGAAAGTAATGTTAAAGGCGTGTTTAAAAATTTTTGTAATTATTTTCGACAATATTATAAACAATTTCTAATTGTTATAAATAATTTATGTGATTTTGTTATAAACATTTAAGAGTGTGTTTTATACTCTAAACTATACTTTTTAAACATTTGGATGATAACTTAACAAGTTTAAGGATAGTTAAAATAATCCAGTGGGATGTGAGTTAAGCATTTGAAAGATTTGCGTCAATATGTATGAGTTGTCTTGTAGACATTTAAAGCTTTAAAAGGAGCTGAATTCTTACACAGTGTGGTGTGAGTAGGGAGCCCCATTTGACAGGCATGCGCCAGGTTGAGGAGTAGACCAGCCGGCCAGACATCTGGTTATCAGCGGGTGATGTAGGTCGATACTCCGGCCTTGTGCCTATTAATACTAGTGTTATGTTTATTAAAAGAAACCAAATGCTCTATATATGTCGTACCCTGACTTCCTCATCCAATCCAAATGTGTTTGAAAATGTTACGTTATTTTGAGCTCATGGGAGCTAACATATTGTTTGATAACTTTGCAAGTCCTTTAGGAGGACGTAGTCAGATTGACATAGGCTACTGATAGCCACGTTTATTTTGTTGAGTTGTGAAAATCATACTCTTTATTTGAAAATAAAGCTTTTGTACAGTTCAAAGTTCTCGTCTTCGGTCTGGTTCATTTTTAAATGTCATGGTGAAGGTTATTGTGAGAGCATACTTTAAAGATCCTGTTGTCAACCCAATCCCCGAGATATTTATAAGAGGTAAGTAAAAGTAAGTATGAAACCCCGTCTATTTTGGTGTGTTCCACAATAATTTTTCTTGGTAACTTCTGTGTTCAAACCTCGGTAGTATCTCTCAGTGCCATTTTCATTGATGTAGCTGAGCTGGTGCGATTGATTGTTGGCAATCCGATTGAGGGGGCGGATATCTGACAGCCTACTATCCGGGTAAACGGGGACAGTACATAGACCCAGACTCCTCTTGGGACTTAGATTTAGGCTCCTCTTGGGACTTAGACCCAGGCTCTTCTTGGGACTTAAACTCAGACTCCTCTTCCACTTGGGACAAAGACCCAGGCTCATGTTGGGACTTTGACCCAGGCTCCTCTTGGGACTTAGACCCAGGCTCCTCATGGGACTTAGACTCAGACTCCTCTTGGGAAACAGAACAAGACTCCTCTTGGGACTTGGACTAAGGCTCCCCTTGGGACCTAGACTCAGGCTCCTCTTGGGACTTAGACTCAGGATCCTCTTGGGACTTAGACTCAGGCTCCTCTTGGGAAACAGACCCAGGCTCCTCTTGGGACTTAGACTCAGATTCCTCTTGGGAAATAGACTCAGGCTCCTCTTGGGACTTAGACTCCTCTTGGGACTTAGACACAGGCTCCTCTTGGGTCTTTGACTCAGGCTCCACATGGAACACAGGCCCAGGCTCCCCTTGGGACTTAGACTCAGACTCCTCTTGGGACTTAGACTCAGGCTCCTCTTGGGACTTTGACTCAGGCTCCACTTGGGACACAGACTCAGGCTCCTCTTGGGACTTAGACCCAGGCTCCTCTTGGGACTTAGACTCAGACTCCTCTTGGGACTTAAACTCAGACTCCTCCTGGGACTTAGTCTCAGGCTCCTCTTGGGATTTAGACCCAGGCTCCTCTTGGGACTTTGAGACTCAGACTCCTCTTGGGACTTAGACTCAGACTCCTCTTGGGACTTAAACTCAGACTCCTCTTGGTATTTAGACTCAGGCTCCTCTTGGGACTAGACCCTGGCTCCTCTTGGGACTTAGACTCAGGCTCCTCTCGGGACTTAGACTCAGACTCCTCTTGGGACTTAAACTCAGGCTCCTCTTGGGACTTAGACTCAGACTCCTCTTGGGACTTAGACCCAGGCTCCTCTTGGGACTTAGAATCAGGCTCCTCTTGGGACTTAGATCCAGGCTCCTCTTGGGACTTAGACTCAGACTCCTCTTGGGACACAGACTCAGAATCCTCTTGGGACTTAGGCCCAGGCTCCTCTTGGGACTTAGGCCCAGGCTCCTCTTGGGACACAGACTCAGGCTCCTCTTGGGACTTAGACCCAGGCTCCTCTTGGGACATAGACTCAGGCTCCTCTTGGGACTTAGACTCAGGCTCCTCTTGGGACTTAGACTCAGGCTCCTCTTGGTACTTAGATTCAGGCTCCTCTTGGGACTTAAACACAGGCTCCTCTTGGTACTTAGACACAGGCTCCTCTTGGGACTTAGATTCAGGCTCCTCTTGGGACGTGGAATCAGACTCCTCTTGGGCCTTAGATTCAGGCTCCTCTTGGGACTTAAACAGAGGCTCCTCTTGGTACTTAGGCCCAGGCTTCTCTTGGGACGTAGACTAAGGCTCCACTTGGGCCATAGACTCAGGCTCCCTTTGGGACTTAGGCTCAGGCTCCTCTTGGGACATAGAACCAGGCTCCTCTTGGGACATACACCCAGGCTCCCTTTGGGACTTAGATTCAGGCTCCTCTTGGGACTTAGACACAGGCTCCTATTCGCACGTAGACACAGACTCCTCTGGGTAAAAGTCTAAGGCTCCTCTCGGGACTTAAACTCAGGCTCCTCTTGGGACATAGGCTCAGACTCCTCTTGGGACTTATACTGAGGCTCCTCTTGGGATTTAGACAGGCTCCAATTGGGACATAGGCACAGGCTCCTCTTGGGACTTAGACTCAGGCTCCACTTGAGACATAGACTCAGGCTCCCTTTGAGACTTAAACACAGGCTCCTCTTGGTACATAGACACAGGCTCCTCTTGGGACTTAGACTCAGGTTCCATTTGGGGCATAGACTCAGACTCCTCTTGGGAAATAGACTCAGGCTCCTCTTGGGACTTAGACTCAGACTCCTCTTGGGAAATAGACTCAGGCTCCTCTTGGGTCTTTGACTCAGGCTCCACTTGGAACACAGGCCCAGGCTCCTCTTGGGAATTTGACTCAGGCTCCACTTGGGACACAGACCCAGGCTCCTCTTGGGACTTAGACTCAGGCTCCCCTTGGGACTTTGACTCAGGCTCCACTTGGGACACAGACTCAGGTTCCTCTTGGGACTTAGAATCAGACTCCTCTTGGGACTTAGACCCAGGCTCCTCTTGGGACATAGACTCAGACTCCTCTTGGGACACAGGCCCAGGCTCCTCTTGCGACACAGACTCAGGCTTCTCTTGGGACTTAGACTCAGGCTCCTCTTGGGACGTGGAATCAGACTCCTCTTGGGCCTTAGATTCAGCCTCCTCTTGGGACTTAAACAGAGGCTCCTCTTGGTACTTAGACACAGGCTTCTCTTGGGACGTATACTCAGGCTCCACTTGGGACATACACTCAGGCTCCCTTTGGGACTTAGGCTCTGGCTCCTCTTGGGACATAGAGCCAGGCTCCTTTTGGGACATACACCCAGGCTCCTTTTGGGACTTAGAATCAGGCTCCTCTTGGGACTTAGACACAGGGTCCTATTGGGACATAGACACAGGCTCGTCGTGGGACTTAGACACATGATCCTATTGAGACACAGACTCAGGCTCCTCTTGGGACTTGAACTAAGACTCCTCTTGGGAAGTGGAATCAGACTCCTCTTGGGCCTTAGATTCAGGCTCCTCTTGGGACTTAAACACAGGCTCCTCTTGGTACTTAGACACAGGCTCCTCTTGGAACTTAGACTCAGGCTCCACTTGGGACACAGACTCAGGCTCCTCTTGGGACATAGACCCAGGCTCCTCTTGGGACTTAGACCCAGGCTCATCTTGGGACTTAGACTCAGGCTCCTCCTGGGAAACAGACCCAGACCCCTCTTGGGACTTAGACTCAGGCTCCACTTGGGACAAAGGCTCAGGCTCCTCTTGGGACACAGACTCAGGCTCCTCTTGGGACTTAGACCCAGGCTCATCTTGGGACTTAGACTCAGGCTCCTCCTGGGAAACAGACACAGACTCCTCTTGGAACTTAGACTCAGGCTCCACTTGGGACACAGACTCAGGCTCCTCTTGGGACACAGTCTCAGGCTCCTCTTGGGACTTAGACCCAGGCTCATCTTGGGACTTAGACTCAGGCTCCTCCTGGGAAACAGACCCAGACCCCTCTTGGGACTTGGACTCAGGCTCCCCTTGGGACTTAGACACAGACTCCTCTTGGGACTTAGACTCAAGCTCCTGTTGGGACTTAGACTCAGGCTCCTCTTGGGAAACAGACCCAAGCTCCTCTTGGGACTTAGACTCAGACTCCTCTTGCGAAATAGACTCAGGCTCCTCTTGGGACTTAGACTCAGACTCCTCTTGGGAAATAGACTCAGGCTCCTCTTGGGACTTAGACTCCTCTTGGGACTTAGCCACAGGCTCCTCTTGGGTCTTTGACTCAGGCTCCACTTGGGACACAGACTAAGGCTCCCTTTGGGACGTAGGCTCAGGCTCCTCTTGGGACATAAACCCAGGCTCCTCTTGGGATATACATCCAGGCTCCCTTTGGAACTTACTCAGGCTCCACTTGGGACGTAGCTACTCAGGCTCCCTATGGGACTTAGACTCAGGCTGCTCTTGAGACTTAGACCCAGGCTCCCTTTGGGACTTAGAATCAGGCTCCTCTTGGGACATAGACCCAGGCTCCCTTTGGGACTTAGAATCAGGCTCCTCCTGGGACATAGACCCAAGCTCCTCTTAGGACTTAGACTCAGGCTCCACTTGGGACATAGACCCAGGCTCCTATTGGGACTTAGACTCAGGCTCCTCTTGGAACTTAGACTCAGGCTCCTATTTGACTTAGACCCAGACTCCTTTTGGAACATAGACTCAGACTTCTCTTAGGACTTAGACTCAGGCTCCTCTTGGGACACAGACCCAGGCTCCTCTTGGGACTTAGACTCATGGTCCGTGAGGAAGTGTTGCAATCTTATTTGACTCTGTCAGTCAGGCTCCCCTTGTGAGTTAGGCTCAGTCTCCTCTTGGGAAATTGACCCAGGCTCCTCTTGGGACATAGACTCAGACTCCTCTTGGGACTTAGAACCAGGCACCTCATGGGACTTAGACTCAGACTCCTCTTGGGAATTAGACTCTGGCTCCTCTTGGGACATAGGCTCAGGCTCCTCTTGGGACACAGACCCAAGCTCCTCTTGGGACATAGACCCAGACTCCTCTTGGGACTTAGATCCAGGCTCCTCTTGGGACTTGGACTCAGGCTCCTCTTGGACCTTAGACTCAGGCTCCTCTTGGAACTTTGACTCAGGCTCCGCTTGGGACAAAGACCCAGGCTCCTGTTGGGACTTAGGCTCAGACACCTCTTGGGACTTAGACTCAGGCTCCTCTTGGGACACAGACCCAGGCTCCTGATGGGACTTTGACCCAGGCTCCTCTTGGGACTTAGACCCAGGCTCCTCATGGGACTTAGACTCAGACTCCTCTTGGGACTTAGACTCAGGCTCCCCTTTGGATTTTGACTAAGGCTCCACTTGGGACACAGACTCAGGCTCCTCTTGGGACATAGACCCAGGCTCCTCTTGGGACTTAGACTCAGGCTCCTCTTTGGACTTAGACTCAGGCTCCTCTTGGGAAACAGACCCAGAGTCCTCTTGGGACTTGGACTCAGGCTCCCCTTGGGACTTAGACCCAGAATCCTCTTGGGACTTAGACTCAAGCTCCTCTTGGGACTTAGACTCAGGCTCCTCTTGGGAAACAGACCCAGGCCCCTCTTGGGACTTAGACTCAGACTCCTCTTGGGAAATAGACTCAGGCTCCTCTTGGGACTTAGACTCAGACTCCTCTTGGGAAATAGACTCAGGCTCCTCTTGGGACTTAGACTCCTCTTGGGACTTAGACACAGGCTCCTCTTGGGCCTTTGACTCAGGCTCCACTTGGAACACAGGCCCAGGCTCCTCTTGGGACTTTGACTCAGGCTCCACTTGGGATACAGACCCAGGCTCCTCTTGGGACTTAGACTCAGGCTCCCCTTGGGACCTTGACTGAGGCTCCACTTGGGACACAGACTCAGGCTCCTCTTGGGACTTAGAATCAGACTCCTCTTGGGACTTAGACCCAGGCTCCTCTTGGGACATAGACTCAGACTCCTCTTGGGACACAGGCCCAGGCTCCTCTTGCGACACAGACTCAGGCTCCTCTTGGGACTTAGACTCAGGCTCCTCTTGGGACGTGGAATCAGACTCCTCTTGTGCCTTAGATTCAGGCTCCTCTTGGGACTTAAACAGAGGCTCCTCTTGGTACTTAGACACAGGCTTCTCTTGGGACTTAGACTCAGACCCCTCTTGGGACTTAGACTCAGACTCCTCTTGGGACTTAGACTCAGGCTCCTTTTGGGACTTAGACTAAGACTCCTCTTGGGACTTAGACTCTGGCTCCTCTTGGGACTAAGACCCAGGCACCTCATGGGACGTAGACTCAGACTCCTCTTGGGAATTAGACTCAGGCTCCTCTTGGGACTTAGGCCCAGGCTCCTCATGGGACACAGACCCAGGATCCTCTTGGTACATAGACCCAGACTCCTCTTGGGACTTAGATTTAGACTCTTCTTGGAACTTAGACCCAGGCTCTTCTTGGGACTTAAACTCAGACTCCTCTTCCACTTGGGACAAAGACCCAGGCTCATGTTGGGACTTTGACCCAGGCTCCTCTTGGGACTTAGACCCAGGCTCCTCATGGGACTTAGACTCAGACTCCTCTTGGGAAACAGAACAAGACTCCTCTTGGGACTTGGACTAAGGCTCCCCTTGGGACTTAGACTCAGGCTCCTCTTGGGACTTAGACTCAGGATCCTCTTGGGACATAGACTCAGGCTCCTCTTGGGAAATAGACTCAGGCTCCTCTTGGGACTTAGACTCCTCTTGGGACTTAGACACAGGCTCCTCTTGGGTCTTTGACTCAGGCTCCACATGGAACACAGGCCCAGGCTCCCCTTGGGACTTAGACTCAGACTCCTCTTGGGACTTAGACTCAGGCTCCTCTTGGGACTTTGACTCAGGCTCCACTTGGGACACAGACTCAGGCTCCTCTTGGGACTTAGACCCAGGCTCCTCTTGGGACTTAGACTCAGACTGCTCTTGGGACTTAAACTCAGACTCCTCTTGGGACTTAGTCTCAGGCTCCTCTTAGGATTTAGACCCAGGCTCCTCTTTGGACTTAGAGACTCAGACTCCTCTTGGGACTTAGACTCAGACTCCTCTTGGGACTTAAACTCAGACTCCTCTTGGTATTTAGACTCAGGCTCCTTTTGGGACTAGACCCAGGCTCCTCTTGGGACTTAGACTCAGGCTTGTCTCGGGACTTAGACTCAGACTCCTCTTGGGACTTAAACTCAGGCTCCTCTTGGGACTTAGACTCAGACTCCTCTTGGGACTTAGACCCAGGCTCCTCTTGGGACTTAGACTCAGGCTCCTCTTGGAACTTAGATCCAGGCTCCTCTTGGGACTTAGACTCAGACTCCTCTTGGGACGCAGACTCAGAATCCTCTTGGGACTTAGACTCAGGCTCCTCTTGGGACACAGCCTCAGGCTCCTCTTGGGACTTAGACCCAGGCTCCTCTTGGGACTTAGACTCAGGCTCCTCTTGGGACTTAGACTCAGGCTCCTCTTGGGACTTAGCCTCAGGCTCCTCTTGGGACATAGACTCAGGCTCCTCTTGGTACTTAGATTCAGGCTCCTCTTGGGACTTAAACACAGGCTCCTCTTGGTACTTAGACACAGGCTCCTCTTGGGACTTAGATTCAGGCTCCTCTTGGGACGTGGAATCAGACTCCTCTTGGGCCTTAGATTCAGGCTCCTCTTGGGACTTAAACAGAGGCTCCTCTTGGGACTTAGACTCAGACTCCTCTTGGGACTTAGGCCCAGGCTTCTCTTGGGACTTAGACTCAGGCTCCACTTGGGCCATAGATTCAGGCTCCTCTTGGGACGTGGAATCAGACTCCTCTTGGGCCTTAGATTCAGGCTCCTCTTGGGACTTAAACAGAGGCTCCTCTTGGGACTTAGACTCAGACTCCTCTAGGGACTTAGGCCCAGGCTTCTCTTGGGACTTAGACTCAGACTCCTCTTGGGACGCAGACTCAGAATCCTCTTGGGACTTAGGCTCAGGCTCCTCTCGGGACTTAGACTCAGACTCCTCTTGGGACTTAAACTCAGGCTCCTCTTGGGACTTAGACTCAGACTCCTCTTTTGACTTAGGCCCAGGCTTCTCTTGGGACTTAGACTCAGGCTCCACTTGGGCCATAGACTCAGGCTCCCTTTGGGACTTAGGCTCAGGCTCCTCTTGGGACATAGAACCAGGCTCCTCTTGGGACATACACCCAGGCTCCCTTTGGGACTTAGATTCAGGCTCCTCTTGGGACTTAGACACTGGCTCCTATTCGCACGTAGACACAGACTCCTCTGGGTAAAAGTCTAAGGCTCCTCTCGGGACTTAAACTCAGGCTCTTCTTGGGACATAGGCTCAGACTCCTCTTGGTACTTATACTGAGGCTCCTCTTGGGATTTAGACAGGCTCCAATTGGGACATAGGCACAGGCTCCTCTTGGGACTTAGACTCAGGCTCCACTTGAGACATAGACTCAGGCTCCCTTTGAGACTTAAACACAGGCACCTCTTGGTACATAGACACAGGCTCCTCTTGGGACTTAGACTCAGGTTCCATTTGGGACATAGACTCAGGCTCCCTTTGGGACTTAGACTCAGTTTCCACTTGGGACATAGACTCAGGCTGCATTTGGGACAGACTCAGGCTCCTCTTGAGACTTAGACCCGGGCTCCCTTTGGGACTTAGACTCAGGCTCCTCTTGGGACATAAACCCAAGCTCCTCTTGGGACATAGACTCAGGCTCCCCTTGGGACATAGACCCAGGCTCCTCTTGGAACTTAGACTCAGACTCTTCTTGGGACTTGGACTCAGGCTCCTATTGGGACCTTGACTAAGGCTCCACTTGGGATACAGACCCAGGCTCCTCTTGGGACATAGGCTCAGACGCCACTTGGGACTTAAATTCAGGCTCCTCTTGGGACACAGACCCAGGCTCCTCTTGGGACTTAGACTCATGGTCTGTGAGGAAGTGTTGCAATCTTATTTGACTGTGTCAGTCAGGGTCCCCTTGTGACTAAGGCTCAGGCTCCTCTTGGAAAATACACCCAGGCTCCTCCTGGGACTTAGACGCAGACTCCTCTTGGGACATAGACTCAGGCTCCCCTTGGGAAACAGACCCAGGCCCCTTTTGGGACTTAGGCTCAAGCTCCTCTTGGGACATAGACCAAGGCTCCTCTTGGGACTCAGACCCAGACTCCTCTTGGGACTTAGACTCATGGTCTGTGAGGAAGTGTTGCAATCTTATTTGACTGTGTCAGTCAGGCTTCCCTTGTGACTAAGGCTCAGGCTCCTCTTGGAAAATAGACCCAGGCTCCTCCTGGGACTTAGACGCAGACTCCTCTTGGGACATAGATTCAGGCTCCCCTTGGGAAACAGACCCAGGCCCCTTTTGGGACTTAGGCTCAGGCTCCGCTTGGGACATAGACCTAGGCTCCTCTTGGGACTTAGACTCAGGCTCGACTTGGGACATAGACTAAGGCTCCCTTTGGGACTTAGGCTCTGGCTCCTCTTGGGACATAAACCCAGGCTCCTCTTGGGATATACATCCAGGCTCCCTTTGGGACTTAGACTCGGGCTCCACTTGGGACTTTGACTCAGGCTCCACTTGGGACAAAGACTCAGGCTCCTGTTGGGACTTTGACCCAGGCTCCTCTTGGGACTTAGACCCAGGCTCCTCATGGGACTTAGACTCAGACTCCTCTTGGGAATTAGGCTCAGGCTCCTCTTGGGACTTAGGCCTAGGCTCCTCATGGGACACAGACCCAGGCTCCTCTTGGGACATAGACCCAGACTCCTCTTGGGACTTAGACTCAGACTCCTCTTGGGAATTAGGCTCAGGCTCCTCTTGGGACTTAGGCCTAGGCTCCTCATGGGACACAGACCCAGGCTCCTCTTGGGACATAGACCCAGACTCCTCTTGGGCCTTAGACTCAGGCTCCTCTTGGGACTTTGACTCAGGCTCCACTTGGGACAAAACCCCAGGATCCTGTTGGGACTTTGACCCAGGCTCCTCTTGGGACTTAGACCCAGGCTCCTCATGGGACTTAGACTCAAGCTCCTCTTGGGACTTAGACTCAGGATCCTCTTGGGAAACAGACCCAGGCCCCTCTTGGGACATAGACTCAGACTCCTCTTGGGAAATAGACTCAGGCTCCTCTTGGGACTTAGACTCAGACTCCTCTTGGGAAATAGACTCAGGCTCCTCATGGGACTTAGACTCCTCTTGGGACTTAGACACAGGCTCCTCTTGGGCCTTTGACTCAGGCTCCACTTGGAACACAGGCCCAGGCTCCTCTTGGGACTTTGACTCAGGCTCCACTTGGGATACAGACCCAGGCTCCTCTTGGGACTTAGACTCAGGCTCCCCTTGGGACCTTGACTGAGGCTCCACTTGGGACACAGACTCAGGCTGCTCTTGGGACTTAGAATCAGACTCCTCTTGGGACACAGGCCCAGGCTCCTCTTGCGACACAGACTCAGGCTCCTCTTGGGACTTAGACTCAGGCTCCTCTTGGGACGTGGAATCAGACTCCTCTTGTGCCTTAGATTCAGGCTCCTCTTGGGACTTAAACAGAGGCTCCTCTTGGTACTTAGACACAGGCTTCTCTTGGGACTTAGACTCAGACCCCTCTTGGGACTTAGACTCAGACTCCTCTTGGGACTTAGACCCAGGCTCCTCTTGGGACGTAGACTCAGGCTCCTCTTGGGACTTAGACTAAGACTCCTCTTGGGACTTAGACTCTGGCTCCTCTTGGGAAATAGACCCAGGCTTCTCTTGGGACTTAGACTCAGACTCCTCTTGGGACTTAGACTCTGGCTCCTCTTGGGACTAAGACCCAGGCACCTCATGGGACGTAGACTCAGACTCCTCTTGGGAATTAGACTCAGGCTCCTCTTGGGACTTAGGCCCAGGCTCCTCATGGGACACAGACCCAGGCTCCTCTTGGTACATAGACCCAGACTCCTCTTGGGACTTAGATTTAGGCTCTTCTTGGGACTTAGACCCAGGCTCTTCTTGGGACTTAAACTCAGACTCCTCTTCCACTTGGGACAAAGACCCAGGCTCATGTTGGGACTTTGACCCAGGCTCCTCTTAGACTCAGACTGCTCTTGGGACTTAAACTCAGACTCCTCTTGGGACTTAGTCTCAGGCTCCACTTGGGATTTAGACCCAGGCTCCTCTTGGGACTTAGAGACTCAGACTCCTCTTGGGACTTAGACTCAGACTCCTCTTGGGACTTAAACTCAGACTCCTCTTGGTATTTAGACTCAGGCTCCTTTTGGGACTAGACCCAGGCTCCTCTTGGGACTTAGACTCAGGCTCCTCTCGGGACCTAGACTCAGACTCCTCTTGGGACTTAAACTCAGGCTCCTCTTGGGACTTAGACTCAGACTCCTCTTGGGACTTAGACCCAGGCTCCTCTTGCGACTTAGACTCAGGCTCCTCTTGGGACTTAGATCCAGGCTCCTCTTGGGACTTAGACTCAGACTCCTCTTGGGACGCAGACTCAGAATCCTCTTGGGACTTAGGCCCAGGCTCCTCTTGGGACTTAGGCCCAGGCTCCTCTTGGGACACAGCCTCAGGCTCCTCTTGGGACTTAGACCCAGGCTCCTCTTGGGACTTAGACTCAGGCTCCTCTTGGGACTTAGACTCAGGCTCCTCTTGGGACTTAGCCTCAGGCTCCTCTTGGGACATAGACTCAGGCTCCTCTTGGTACTTAGATTCAGGCTCCTCTTGGGACTTAAACACAGGCTCCTCTTGGTACTTAGACACAGGTTCCTCTTGGGACTTAGATTCAGGCTCCTCTTGGGACGTGGAATCAGACTCCTCTTGGGCCTTAGATTCAGGCTCCTCTTGGGACTTAAACAGAGGCTCCTCTTGGGACTTAGACTCAGACTCCTCTTGGGACTTTGGCCCAGGCTTCTCTTGGGACTTAGACTCAGGCTCCACTTGGGCCATAGACTCAGGCTCCCTTTGGGACTTAGGCTCAGGCTCCTCTTGGGACATAGAACCAGGCTCCTCTTGGGACATACACCCAGGCTCCCTTTGGGACTTAGATTCAGGCTCCTCTTGGGACTTAGACACTGGCTCCTATTCGCACGTAGACACAGACTCCTCTGGGTAAAAGTCTAAGGCTCCTCTCGGGACTTAAACTCAGGCTCCTCTTGGGACATAGGCTCAGACTCCTCTTGGGACATATACTGAGGCTCCTCTTGGGATTTAGACAGGCTCCAATTGGGACATAGGCACAGGCTCCTCTTGGGACTTAGACTCAGGCTCCACTTGAGACATAGACTCAGGCTCCTCTTGGTATTTAGACTCAGGCTCCTCTTGGGACTAGACCCAGGCTCCTCTTGGGACTTAGATTCAGGCTCCTCTCGGGACTTAGACTCAGACTCCTCTTGGGACTTAAACTCAGGCTCCTCTTGGGATTTAGACTCAGACTCCTCTTTTGACTTAGGCCCAGGCTTCTCTTGGGACTTAGACTCAGGCTCCACTTGGGCCATAGACTCAGGCTCCCTTTGGGACTTAGGCTCAGGCTCCTCTTGGGACATAGAACCAGGCTCCTCTTGGGACATACACCCAGGCTCCCTTTGGGACTTAGATTCAGACTCCTCTTGGGACTTAGACTCAGGCTCCTCTTGGGACTTTGACTCAGGCTCCACTTGGGACACAGACTCAGGCTCCTCTTGGAACTTAGATCCAGGCTCCTCTTGGGACTTAGACTCAGACTCCTCTTGGGACGCAGACTCAGAATCCTCTTGGGACTTAGACTCAGGCTCCTCTTGGGACTTTGACTCAGGCTCCTCTTGGGACACAGCCTCAGGCTCCTCTTGGGACTTAGACCCAGGCTCCTCTTGGGACTTAGACTCAGGCTCCTCTTGGGACTTAGACTCAGGCTCCTCTTGGGACTTAGCCTCAGGCTCCTCTTGGGACATAGACTCAGGCTCCTCTTGGTACTTAGATTCAGGCTCCTCTTGGGACTTAAACACAGGCTCCTCTTGGTACTTAGACACAGGCTCCTCTTGGGACTTAGATTCAGGCTCCTCTTGGGACGTGGAATCAGACTCCTCTTGGGCCTTAGATTCAGGCTCCTCTTGGGACTTAAACAGAGGCTCCTCTTGGGACTTAGACTCAGACTCCTCTTGGGACTTAGGCCCAGGCTTCTCTTGGGACTTAGACTCAGGCTCCACTTGGGCCATAGATTCAGGCTCCTCTTGGGACGTGGAATCAGACTCCTCTTGGGCCTTAGATTCAGGCTCCTCTTGGGACTTAAACAGAGGCTCCTCTTGGGACTTAGACTCAGACTCCTCTTGGGACTTAGGCCCAGGCTTCTCTTGGGACTTAGACTCAGACTCCTCTTGGGACGCAGACTCAGAATCCTCTTGGGACTTAGGCTCAGGCTCCTCTCGGGACTTAGACTCAGACTCCTCTTGGGACTTAAACTCAGGCTCCTCTTGGGACTTAGACTCAGACTCCTCTTTTGACTTAGGCCCAGGCTTCTCTTGGGACTTAGACTCAGGCTCCACTTGGGCCATAGACTCAGGCTCCCTTTGGGACTTAGGCTCAGGCTCCTCTTGGGACATAGAACCAGGCTCCTCTTGGGACATACACCCATGCTCCCTTTGGGACTTAGATTCAGGCTCCTCTTGGGACTTAGACACTGGCTCCTATTCGCACGTAGACACAGACTCCTCTGGGTAAAAGTCTAAGGCTCCTCTCGGGACTTAAACTCAGGCTCTTCTTGGGACATAGGCTCAGACTCCTCTTGGTACTTATACTGAGGCTCCTCTTGGGATTTAGACAGGCTCCAATTGGGACATAGGCACAGGCTCCTCTTGGGACTCAGACTCAGGCTCCACTTGAGACATAGACTCAGGCTCCCTTTGAGACTTAAACACAGGCACCTCTTGGTACATAGACACAGGCTCCTCTTGGGACTTAGACTCAGGTTCCATTTGGGACATAGACTCAGGCTCCCTTTGGGACTTAGACTCAGTTTCCACTTGGGACATAGACTCAGGCTGCATTTGGGACAGACTCAGGCTCCTCTTGAGACTTAGACCCGGGCTCCCTTTGGGACTTAGACTCAGGCTCCTCTTGGGACATAAACCCAAGCTCCTCTTGGGACATAGACTCAGGCTCCCCTTGGGACATAGACCCAGGCTCCTCTTGGAACTTAGACTCAGACTCTTCTTGGGACTTGGACTCAGGCTCCTATTGGGACCTTGACTAAGGCTCCACTTGGGATACAGACCCAGGCTCCTCTTGGGACATAGGCTCAGACGCCACTTGGGACTTAAATTCAGGCTCCTCTTGGGACACAGACCCAGGCTCCTCTTGGGACTTAGACTCATGGTCTGTGAGGAAGTGTTGCAATCTTATTTGACTGTGTCAGTCAGGGTCCCCTTGTGACTAAGGCTCAGGCTCCTCTTGGAAAATACACCCAGGCTCCTCCTAGGACTTAGACGCAGACTCCTCTTGGGACATAGACTCAGGCTCCCCTTGGGAAACAGACCCAGGCCCCTTTTGGGACTTAGGCTCAAGCTCCTCTTGGGACATAGACCAAGGCTCCTCTTGGGACTCAGACCCAGACTCCTCTTGGGACTTAGACTCATGGTCTGTGAGGAAGTGTTGCAATCTTATTTGACTGTGTCAGTCAGGCTTCCCTTGTGACTAAGGCTCAGGCTCCTCTTGGAAAATAGACCCAGGCTCCTCCTGGGACTTAGACGCAGACTCCTCTTGGGACATAGATTCAGGCTCCCCTTGGGAAACAGACCCAGGCCCCTTTTGGGACTTAGGCTCAGGCTCCGCTTGGGACATAGACCTAGGCTCCTCTTGGGACTTAGACTCAGGCTCGACTTGGGACATAGACTAAGGCTCCCTTTGGGACTTAGGCTCTGGCTCCTCTTGGGACATAAACCCAGGCTCCTCTTGGGATATACATCCAGGCTCCCTTTGGGACTTAGACTCGGGCTCCACTTGGGACTTTGACTCAGGCTCCACTTGGGACAAAGACTCAGGCTCCTGTTGGGACTTTGACCCAGGCTCCTCTTGGGACTTAGACCCAGGCTCCTCATGGGACTTAGACTCAGACTCCTCTTGGGAATTAGGCTCAGGCTCCTCTTGGGACTTAGGCCTAGGCTCCTCATGGGACACAGACCCAGGCTCCTCTTGGGACATAGACCCAGACTCCTCTTGGGACTTAGACTCAGACTCCTCTTGGGAATTAGGCTCAGGCTCCTCTTGGGACTTAGGCCTAGGCTCCTCATGGGACACAGACCCAGGCTCCTCTTGGGACATAGACCCAGACTCCTCTTGGGCCTTAGACTCAGGCTCCTCTTGGGACTTTGACTCAGGCTCCACTTGGGACAAAACCCCAGGATCCTGTTGGGACTTTGACCCAGGCTCCTCTTGGGACTTAGACCCAGGCTCCTCATGGGACTTAGACTCAAGCTCCTCTTGGGACTTAGACTCAGGATCCTCTTGGGAAACAGACCCAGGCCCCTCTTGGGACATAGACTCAGACTCCTCTTGGGAAATAGACTCAGGCTCCTCTTGGGACTTAGACTCAGACTCCTCTTGGGAAATAGACTCAGGCTCCTCATGGGACTTAGACTCCTCTTGGGACTTAGACACAGGCTCCTCTTGGGCCTTTGACTCAGGCTCCACTTGGAACACAGGCCCAGGCTCCTCTTGGGACTTTGACTCAGGCTCCACTTGGGATACAGAACCAGGCTCCTCTTGGGACTTAGACTCAGGCTCCCCTTGGGACCTTGACTGAGGCTCCACTTGGGACACAGACTCAGGCTGCTCTTGGGACTTAGAATCAGACTCCTCTTGGGACACAGGCCCAGGCTCCTCTTGCGACACAGACTCAGGCTCCTCTTGGGACTTAGACTCAGGCTCCTCTTGGGACGTGGAATCAGACTCCTCTTGTGCCTTAGATTCAGGCTCCTCTTGGGACTTAAACAGAGGCTCCTCTTGGTACTTAGACACAGGCTTCTCTTGGGACTTAGACTCAGACCCCTCTTGGGACTTAGACTCAGACTCCTCTTGGGACTTAGACCCAGGCTCCTCTTGGGACGTAGACTCAGGCTCCTCTTGGGACTTAGACTAAGACTCCTCTTGGGACTTAGACTCTGGCTCCTCTTGGGAAATAGACCCAGGCTTCTCTTGGGACTTAGACTCAGACTCCTCTTGGGACTTAGACTCTGGCTCCTCTTGGGACTAAGACCCAGGCACCTCATGGGACGTAGACTCAGACTCCTCTTGGGAATTAGACTCAGGCTCCTCTTGGGACTTAGGCCCAGGCTCCTCATGGGACACAGACCCAGGCTCCTCTTGGTACATAGACCCAGACTCCTCTTGGGACTTAGATTTAGGCTCTTCTTGGGACTTAGACCCAGGCTCTTCTTGGGACTTAAACTCAGACTCCTCTTCCACTTGGGACAAAGACCCAGGCTCATGTTGGGACTTTGACCCAGGCTCCTCTTAGACTCAGACT
This sequence comes from Meconema thalassinum, assembly GCA_946902985.2. Taxonomy (NCBI): domain Eukaryota; kingdom Metazoa; phylum Arthropoda; class Insecta; order Orthoptera; family Tettigoniidae; genus Meconema; species Meconema thalassinum. Next base: position 18,955,680 of record OX336392.1, read on the forward strand.
GCTCTTGGGACTTAAACTCAGACTCCTCTTGGGACTTAGTCTCAGGCTCCACTTGGGATTTAGACCCAGGCTCCTCTTGGGACTTAGAGACTCAGACTCCTCTTGGGACTTAGACTCAGACTCCTCTTGGGACTTAAACTCAGACTCCTCTTGGTATTTAGACTCAGGCTCCTTTTGGGACTAGACCCAGGCTCCTCTTGGGACTTAGACTCAGGCTCCTCTCGGGACCTAGACTCAGACTCCTCTTGGGACTTAAACTCAGGCTCCTCTTGGGACTTAGACTCAGACTCCTCTTGGGACTTAGACCCAGGCTCCTCTTGCGACTTAGACTCAGGCTCCTCTTGGGACTTAGATCCAGGCTCCTCTTGGGACTTAGACTCAGACTCCTCTTGGGACGCAGACTCAGAATCCTCTTGGGACTTAGGCCCAGGCTCCTCTTGGGACTTAGGCCCAGGCTCCTCTTGGGACACAGCCTCAGGCTCCTCTTGGGACTTAGACCCAGGCTCCTCTTGGGACTTAGCCTCAGGCTCCTCTTGGGACATAGACTCAGGCTCCTCTTGGGACTTAGACTCAGGCTCCTCTTGGGACTTAGCCTCAGGCTCCTCTTGGGACATAGACTCAGGCTCCTCTTGGTACTTAGATTCAGGCTCCTCTTGGGACTTAAACACAGGCTCCTCTTGGTACTTAGACACAGGTTCCTCTTGGGACTTAGATTCAGGCTCCTCTTGGGACGTGGAATCAGACTCCTCTTGGGCCTTAGATTCAGGCTCCTCTTGGGACTTAAACAGAGGCTCCTCTTGGGACTTAGACTCAGACTCCTCTTGGGACTTAGGCCCAGGCTTCTCTTGGGACTTAGACTCAGGCTCCACTTGGGCCATAGACTCAGGCTCCCTTTGGGACTTAGGCTCAGGCTCCTCTTGGGACATAGAACCAGGCTCCTCTTGGGACATACACCCAGGCTCCCTTTGGGACTTAGATTCAGGCTCCTCTTGGGACTTAGACACTGGCTCCTATTCGCACGTAGACACAGACTCCTCTGGGTAAATGTCTAAGGCTCCTCTCGGGACTTAAACTCAGGCTCCTCTTGGGACATAGGCTCAGACTCCTCTTGGGACATATACTGAGGCTCCTCTTGGGATTTAGACAGGCTCCAATTGGGACATAGGCACAGGCTCCTCTTGGGACTTAGACTCAGGCTCCACTTGAGACATAGACTCAGGCTCCTCTTGGTATTTAGACTCAGGCTCCTCTTGGGACTAGACCCAGGCTCCTCTTGGGACTTAGATTCAGGCTCCTCTCGGGACTTAGACTCAGACTCCTCTTGGGACTTAAACTCAGGCTCCTCTTGGGATTTAGACTCAGACTCCTCTTTTGACTTAGGCCCAGGCTTCTCTTGGGACTTAGACTCAGGCTCCACTTGGGCCATAGACTCAGGCTCCCTTTGGGACTTAGGCTCAGGCTCCTCTTGGGACATAGAACCAGGCTCCTCTTGGGACATACACCCAGGCTCCCTTTGGGACTTAGATTCAGGCTCCTCTTGGGACTTAGACACTGGCTCCTATTCGCACGTAGACACAGACTCCTCTGGGTAAAAGTCTAAGGCTCCTCTCGGGACTTAAACTCAGGCTCCTCTTGGGACATAGGCTCAGACTCCTCTTGGGACTTATACTGAGGCTCCTCTTGGGATTTAGACAGGCTCCAATTGGGACATAGGCACAGGCTCCTCTTGGGACTTAGACTCAGACTCCTCTTGGGACTTAGACCCAGGCTCCTCTTGCGACTTAGACTCAGGCTCCTCTTGGGACTTAGATCCAGGCTCCTCTTGGGACTTAGACTCAGGCTCCCCTTGGGAAACAGACCCAGGCCCCTTTTGGGACTTAGGCTCAAGCTCCTCTTGGGACATAGACCAAGGCTCCTCTTGGGACTCAGACCCAGACTCCTCTTGGGACTTAGACTCATGGTCTGTGAGGAAGTGTTGCAATCTTATTTGACTGTGTCAGTCAGGCTCCCCTTGTGACTAAGGCTCAGGCTCCTCTTGGAAAATAGACCCAGGCTCCTCCTGGGACTTAGACGCAGACTCCTCTTGGGACATAGATTCAGGCTCCCCTTGGGAAACAGACCCAGGCCATTTTTGGGACTTAGGCTCAGGCTCCTCTTGGGACATAGACCTAGGCTCCTCTTGGGACTTAGACTCAGGCTCGACTTGGGACATAGACTAAGGCTCCCTTTGGGACTTAGGCTCAGGCTCCTCTTGGGACATAAACCCAGGCTCCTCTTGGGATATACATCCAGGCTCCCTTTGGGACTTAGACTCGGGCTCCACTTGGGACTTTGACTCAGGCTCCACTTGGGTCAAAGACTCAGGCTCCTGTTGGGACTTTGACCCAGGCTCCTCTTGGGACTTAGACCCAGGCTCCTCATGGGACTTAGACTCAGACTCCTCTTGGGAAACAGACTCAGGCTCCTCTTGGGACTTAGACTGCTCTTGGGACTTAGACACAGGCTCCTCTTGGGTCTTTGACTCAGGCTCCCCATGGAACACAGGCCCAGGCTCCCCTTGGGACTTAGACTCAGACTCCTCTTGGGTCTTAGACTCAGGCTCCTCTTGGGACTTTGACTCAGGCTCCACTTGGGACACAGACTCAGGCTCCTCTTGGGACTTAGACCCAGGCTCCTCTTGGGACTTAGACTCCTCTTGGGACTTAAACTCAGACTCCTCTTGGGACTTAGTCTCAGGCTCCTCTTGGGACTTAGACCCAGGCTCCTCTTGGGACATTGACTCAGACTCCTCTTGGGACTTAGACTTAGACTCCTCTTGGGATTTAAACTCAGACTCCTCTTGGGATTTAGACTCAGGCTCCTCTTGGGACTAGACCCAGGCTCCTCTTGGGACTTAGACTCAGGCTCCTCTCGGGACTTAGACTCAGACTCCTCTTGGGACTTAAATTCAGGCTCCTCTTGGGACTTAGATTCAGACTCCTCTTGGGACTTAGACCCAGGCTCCTCTTGGGACTTAGACCCAGGCTCCTCTTGGGACTTAGACCCAGGCTCCTCTTGGGACTTAGACTCAGACTCCTCTTGGGACACAGACTCAGACTCCTCTTGGGACACAGACTCAGACTCCTCTTGGGGCTTAGGCCCAGGCTCCTCTTGGGACTTAGGCCCAGGCTCCTCTTGGGACACAGACTCAGGCTCCTCTTGGGACTTAGACCCAGGCTCCTCTTGGGACTAAGACTCAGGCTCCTCTTGGGACTTAGACTCAGGCTCCTCTTGGGACTATGACTCAGGCTCCTGTTGGGACATAGACTCAGGCTCCTCTTGGTACTTAGATTCAGGCTCCTCTTGGAACTTAAACACAGGCTCCTCTTGGTACTTAGACACAGGCTCCTCTTGGGACTTAGATTCAGGCTCCTCTTGGGACGTGGAATAAGTCTCCTCTTGGGCCTTAGATTCAGACTCCTCTTGGGACTTAAACAGAGGCTCCTCTTGGTACTTAGACCCAGGCTTCTCTTGGGACTTAGACTCAGGTTCCACTTGGGACATAGACTCAGGCTCCCTTTGGGACTTAGGTTCAGGCTCCTCTTGGGACATAGACCCAGGCTCCTCTTGGGACATACACCCAGGCTCCCTTTGGGACTTAGACTCAGGCTCCTCTTGGGACTTAGACACAGGCTCCTATTCGCACGTAGACACAGACTCCTCTGGGTAAAAGTCTAAGGCTCCTCTCGGGACTTAAACTCAGGCTCCTCTTGGGACTTAGACTCAGACTCCTCTTGGGACTTATACTCAGTCTCCTCTTGGGATTTAGACAGGCTCCAATTGGGACATAGACACAGGCTCCTCTTGGGACTTTGACTCAGGTTCATCTTGGGACGTGGAATCAGACTCCTCCTGGGCCTTAGATTCAGGCTCCCCTTGGGACTTAAACACAGGCTCCTCTTGGTACTTAGACACAGGCTCCTCTTTGGACTTAGACTCAGGCTCCACTTGGGACATAGACTCAGGCTCCCTTTGAGACTTAAACACTGGCTTCTCTTGGTACATAGACACAGGCTCCTCTTGGGACTTAGACTCAGGCTCCATTTGGGACATAGACTCAGGCTCCATTTGGGACAGACTCAGGCTCCTCTTGAGACTTAGACCCAGGCTTCCTTTGGGACTTAGACTCAGGCTCCTCTTGGGACATAGACCCAAGCTCCTCTTGGGACATAGACTCAGGCTCCCCTTGGGACATGGACCCAGGCTCCTCTTGGGACTTAGACTCAGGCTCCTCTTGGAACTTAGACTCAGACTCTTCTTGGGACTTGGACTCAGGCTCCTCTTGGGACCTTGACTCAGGCTCCACTTGGGACACAGACCCAGGCTCCTCTTGGGACTTAGACTCATGGTCTGTGAGGAAGTATTGCAATCTTATTTGACTGTGTCAGTCAGGCTCCCCTTGTGACTAAGGCTCAGGCTCCTCTTTGAAAATAGACCCAGGCTCCTCCTGGGACTTAGACGCAGACTCCTCTTGGGACAAAGACTCAGGCTCCCCTTGGAAAACAGACCCAGGCCCCTCTTGGTACTTAGGCTCAGGCTCCTCTTGGGACTTAGACCAAGGCTCCTCTTGGGACTCAGACTCAGGCTCCCTTTGGGACTTAGGCTCAGGCTCCTCTTGGGACATTGACCTAGGCTCCTCTTGGGACTTAGACTCAGGCTCGACTTGGGACATAGACTAAGGCTCCCTTTGGGACTTAGGCACAGGCTCCTCTTGGGACATAAATCCAGGCTCTTCTTGGGATATACATCCAGGCTGCATTTGGGACTTAGACTCGGGCTCCACTTGGGACATAGACTCAGGCTCCCTATGGGACTTAGACTCAGGCTGCTCTTGAGACTCAGACCCAGGCTCCCTTTGGGACTTAGAATCAGGCTCCTCTTGGGACATAGACCCAGGCTCCCTTTGGGACTTAGACTCAGGCTCCTCTTGGGTCATAGACCCAAGCTCCTCTTAGGACTTAGACTCAGGCTCCACTTGGGACATAGACCCAGGCTCCTCTTGGGACTTAGACTCAGGCTGCTCTTGGAACTTAGACTCAGGCTCCTATTTGACTTAGACCCTGACTCCTTTTGGAACATAGACTCAGACTCCTCTTGGGACTTAGACTCAGGCTCCTCTTGGGTCCTTGACTCAGGCTTCACTTGGGACATAGACTCAGACTCCCCTTGGGACATAGACTCAGACTCCCCTTGGGACTTAGACTCAGGCTCCTCTTGGGACACAGACCCAGGCTCCTCTTGGGACTTAGACTCATGGTCCGCGAGGAAGTGTTGCAATCTTATTTGACTGTGTCAGTCAGGCTCCCCTTGTGAGTTAGGCTCAGTCTGCTCTTGGGAAATAGACCCAGGCTCCTCTTGGGACATAGACTCAGACTCCTCTTGGGACTTAGAACCAGGCACCTCATGGGACTTACACTCAGAATTCTCCTGGGAATTAGACTCTGGCTCCTCTTTGGACATAGGCTCAGGCTCCGCTTGGGACTTAGACTCAGACTCCTCTTGGACCTTAGACTCAGGCCCCTCTTGGGACTTTGACTCCGGCTCCACTTGGGACAAAGACCCAGGCTCCTGTTGGAACTTAGACTCAGACACCTCTTGGGACTTAGACTCAGGCTCCTCTTGGGACACAGACCCAGGCTCCTGATGGGACTTTGACCCAGGCTCCTCTTGGGACATAGACCCAGACTCCTCTTGGGAATTAGACTCAGACTCCTCTTGGACCTTAGACTCAGGTTCCTCTTGGGAATTTGACTCCGGCTCCACTTGGGACACAGACTCAGGCTCCTCTTGGGACATAGACCCAGGCTCCTCTTGGGACTTAGACTCAGATTCCTCTTGGGAAATAGGCTCAGGCTCCTCTTGGGACTTAGACTCCTCTTGGGACTTAGACACAGGCCCCTCTTGGGTCTTTGACTCAGGCTCCACTTGGAACACAGGCCCAGGCTCCTCTTGGGACTTTGACTCAGGCTCATTTTGGGACACAGACCCAGGCTCCACTTGGGACATAGACTCAGGCTCCCCTTGGGACCTTGACTGAGGCTCCACTTGGGACACAGACTCAGGCTCCTCTTGGGACTTAGAGTCAGACTCCTCTTGGGACTTAGACCCAGGCTCCTCTTGGGACATAGACTCAGACTCCTCTTGGGACACAGGCCCAGGCTCCTCTTGCAACACAGACACAGGCTCCTCTTGGGACTTAGACTCAGGCTCCTCTTGGGACGTGGAATCAGACCCCAATTGGGCCTTGGATTCAGGCTCCTCTTGGGACTTAAACAGAGGCTCCTCTTGGTACTTAGACACAGGCTTCTCTTGGGACTTAGACTCAGACTCCTCTTGGGACTTAGACCCAGGCTCCTCTTGGGACTAAGACTCAGGCTCCTCTTGAGACTTAGACTCAGGCTCCCCTTGGGACCTTGACTGAGGCTCCACTTGGGACACAGACTCAGGCTCCTCTTGGGACTTAGAATCAGACTCCTCTTGGGACACAGGCCCAGGCTCCTCTTGCGACACAGACTCAGGCTCCTCTTGGGACTTAGACTCAGGCTCCTCTTGGGACGTGGAATCAGACTCCTCTTGTGCCTTAGATTCAGGCTCCTCTTGGGACTTAAACAGAGGCTCCTCTTGGTACTTAGACACAGGCTTCTCTTGGGACTTAGACTCAGACCCCTCTTGGGACTTAGACTCAGACTCCTCTTGGGACTTAGACCAAGGCTCCTCTTGGGACGTAGACTCAGGCTCCTCTTGGGACTTAGACTAAGACTCCTCTTGGGACTTAGACTCTGGCTCCTCTTGGGAAATAGACCCAGGCTTCTCTTGGGACTTAGACTCAGACTCCTCTTGGGACTTAGACTCTGGCTCCTCTTGGGACTAAGACCCAGGCACCTCATGGGACGTAGACTCAGACTCCTCTTGGGAAGTAGACTCAGGCTCCTCTTGGGACTTAGGCCCAGGCTCCTCATGGGACACAGACCCAGGCTCCTCTTGGTACATAGACCCAGACTCCTCTTGGGACTTAGATTTAGGCTCATCTTGGGACTTAGACCCAGGCTCTTCTTGGGACTTAAACTCAGACTCCTCTTCCACTTGGGACAAAGACCCAGGCTCATGTTGGGACTTTGACCCAGGCTCCTCTTGGGACTTAGACCCAGGCTCCTCATGGGACTTAGACTCAGACTCCTCTTGGGAAACAGAACAAGACTCCTCTTGGGACTTGGACTAAGGCTCCCCTTGGGACTTAGACTCAGGCTCCTCTTGGGACTTAGACTCAGGATCCTCTTGGGACTTAGACTCAGGCTCCTCTTGGGAAATAGACTCAGGCTCCTCTTGGGACTTAGACTCCTCTTGGGACTTAGACACAGGCTCCTCTTGGGTCTTTGACTCAGGCTCCACATGGAACACAGGCCCAGGCTCCCCTTGGGACTTAGACTCCTCTTGGGACTTAGACTCAGGCTCCTCTTGGGACTTTGACTCAGGCTCCACTTGGGACACAGACTCAGGCTCCTCTTGGGACTTAGACCCAGGCTCCTCTTGGGACTTAGACTCAGACTGCTCTTGGGACCTAAACTCAGACTCCTCTTGGGACTTAGTCTCAGGCTCCACTTGGGATTTAGACCCAGGCTCCTCTTGGGACTTAGAGACTCAGACTCCTCTTGGGACTTAGACTCAAACTCCTCTTGGGACTTAAACTCAGACTCCTCTTGGTATTTAGACTCAGGCTCCTTTTGGGACTAGACCCAGGCTCCTCTTGGGACTTAGACTCAGGCTCCTCTCGGGACTTAGACTCAGACTCCTCTTGGGACTTAAACTCAGGCTCCTCTTGGGACTTAGACTCAGACTCCTCTTGGGACTTAGACCCAGGCTCCTCTTGCGACTTAGACTCAGGCTCCTCTTGGGACTTAGATCCAGGCTCCTCTTGGGACTTAGACTCAGACTCCTCTTGGGACGCAGACTCAGAATCCTCTTGGGACTTAGGCCCAGGCTCCTCTTGGGACTTAGGCCCAGGCTCCTCTTGGGACACAGCCTCAGGCTCCTCTTGGGACTTAGACCCAGGCTCCTCTTGGGACTTAGACTCAGGCTCCTCTTGGGACTTAGACTCAGGCTCCTCTTGGGACTTAGCCTCAGGCTCCTCTTTGGACATAGACTCAGGCTCCTCTTGGTACTTAGATTCAGGCTCCTCTTGGGACTTCAACACAGGCTCCTCTTGTTACTTAGACACAGGCTCCTCTTGGGACTTAGATTCAGGCTCCTCTTGGGACGTGGAATCAGACTCCTCTTGGGCCTTAGAGTCAGGCTCCTCTTGGGACTTAAACAGAGGCTCCTCTTGGGACTTAGACTCAGACTCCTCTTGGGACTTAGGCCCAGGCTTCTCTTGGGACTTAGACTCAGGCTCCACTTGGGCCATAGACTCAGGCTCCCTTTGGGACTTAGGCTCAGGCTCCTCTTGGGACATAGAACCAGGCTCCTCTTGGGACATACACCCAGGCTCCCTTTGGGACTTAGATTCAGGCTCCTCTTGGGACTTAGACACTGGCTCCTATTCGCACGTAGACACAGACTCCTCTGGGTAAAATCTAAGGCTCCTCTCGGGACTTAAACTCAGGCTCCTCTTGGGACATAGGCTCAGACTCCTCTTGGGACATATACTGAGGCTCCTCTTGGGATTTAGACAGGCTCCAATTGGGACATAGGCACAGGCTCCTCTTGGGACTTAGACTCAGGCTCCACTTGAGACAGACTCAGGCTCCTCTTGGTATTTAGACTCAGGCTCCTCTTGGGACTAGACCCAGGCTCCTCTTGGGACTTAGACTCAGGCTCCTCTCGGGACTTAGACTCAGACTCCTCTTGGGACTTAAACTCAGGCTCCTCTTGGGACTTAGACTCAGACTCCTCTTTTGACTTAGGCCCAGGCTTCTCTTGGGACTTAGACTCAGGCTCCACTTGGGCCATAGACTCAGGCTCCCTTTGGGACTTAGGCTCAGGCTCCTCTTGGGACATAGAACCAGGCTCCTCTTGGGACATACACCCAGGCTCCCTTTGGGACTTAGATTCAGGCTCCTCTTGGGACTTAGACACTGGCTCCTATTCGCACGTAGACACAGACTCCTCTGGGTAAAAGTCTAAGGCTCCTCTCGGGACTTAAACTCAGGCTCCTCTTGGGACATAGGCTCAGACTCCTCTTGGGACTTATACTGAGGCTCCTCTTGGGATTTAGACAGGCTCCAATTGGGACATAGGCACAGGCTCCTCTTGGGACTTAGACTCAGGCTCCACTTGAGACATAGACTCAGGCTCCCTTTGAGACTTAAACACAGGCACCTCTTGGTACATAGACACAGGCTCCTCTTGGGACTTAGACTCAGGTTCCATTTGGGACATAGACTCAGGCTCCCTTTGGGACTTAGACTCAGGTTCCACTTGGGACATAGACTCAGGCTCCATTTGGGACAGACTCAGGCTCCTCTTGAGACTTAGACCCGGGCTCACTTTGGGACTTAGACTCAGGCTGCTCTTGGGACATAAACCCAAGCTCCTCTTGGGACATAGACTCAGGCTCCCCTTGGGACATAGACCCAGGCTCCTCTTGGAACTTAGACTCAGACTCTTCTTGGGACTTGGACTCAGGCTCCTCTTGGGACCTTGACTAAGGCTCCACTTGGGATACAGACCCAGGCTCCTCTTGGGACATAGGCTCAGACGCCACTTGGGACTTAAATTCAGGCTCCTCTTGGGACACAGACCCAGGCTCCTCTTGGGACTTAGACTCATGGTCTGTGAGGAAGTGTTGCAATCTTATTTGACTGTGTCAGTCAGGCTCCCCTTGTGACTAAGGCTCAGGCTCCTCTTGGAAAATAGACCCAGGCTCCTCCTGGGACTTAGACGCAGACTCCTCTTGGGACATAGATTCAGGCTCCCCTTGGGAAACAGACCCAGGCCCCTTTTGGGACTTAGGCTCAGGCTCCTCTTGGGACTTAGACTCAGACTCCTCTTGGGACTTAAACTCAGACTCCTCTTGGGACTTAGTCTCAGGCTCCTCTTGGGACTTAGACCCAGGCTCCTCTTGGGACATTGACTCAGACTCCTCTTGGGACTTAGACTCAGACTCCTCTTGGGATTTAAACTCAGACTCCTCTTGGGATTTAGACTCAGGCTCCTCTTGGGACTAGACCCAGGCTCCTCTTGGGACTTAGACTCAGGCTCCTCTCGGGACTTAGACTCAGACTCCTCTTGGGACTTAAATTCAGGCTCCTCTTGGGACTTAGATTCAGACTCCTCTTGGGACTTAGACCCAGGCTCCTCTTGGGACTTAGACCCAGGCTCCTCTTGGGACTTAGACCCAGGCTCCTCTTGGGACTTAGACTCAGACTCCTCTTGGGACACAGACTCAGACTCCTCTTGGGACACAGACTCAGACTCCTCTTGGGGCTTAGGCCCAGGCTCCTCTTGTTACTTAGGCCCAGGCTCCTCTTGGTACACAGACTCAGGCTCCTCTTGGGACTTAGACCCAGGCTCCTCTTGGGACTAAGACTCAGGCTCCTCTTGGGACTTAGACTCAGGCTCCTCTTGGGACTAAGACTCAGGCTCCTGTTGGGACATAGACTCAGGCTCCTTTTGGTACTTAGATTCAGGCTCCTCTTGGAACTTAAACACAGGCTCCTCTTGGTACTTAGACACAGGCTCCTCTTGGGACTTAGATTCAGGCTCCTCTTGGGACGTGGAATAAGTCTCCTCTTGGGCCTTAGATTCAGACTCCTCTTGGGACTTAAACAGAGGCTCCTCTTGGTACTTAGACCCAGGCTTCTCTTGGGACTTAGACTCAGGTTCCACTTGGGACATAGACTCAGGCTCCCTTTGGGACTTAGGTTCAGGCTCCTCTTGGGACATAGACCCAGGCTCCTCTTGGGACATACACCCAGGCTCCCTTTGGGACTTAGACTCAGGCTCCTCTTGGGACTTAGACACAGGCTCCTATTCGCACGTAGACACAGACTCCTCTGGGTAAAAGTCTAAGGCTCCTCTCGGGACTTAAAGTCAGGCTCCTCTTGGGACTTAGACTCAGACTCCTCTTGGGACTTATACTCAGTCTCCTCTTGGGATTTAGACAGGCTCCAATTGGGACATAGACACAGGCTCCTCTTGGGACTTTGACTCAGGTTCATCTTGGGACGTGGAATCAGACTCCTCCTGGGCCTTAGACTCAGGCTCCCTTTGGGACTTAGGTTCAGGCTCCTCTTGGGACATAGACCCAGGCTCCTCTTGGGACATACACCCAGGCTCCCTTTGGGACTTAGACTCAGGCTCCTCTTGGGACTTAGACACAGGCTCCTATTCGCACGTAGACACAGACTCCTCTGGGTAAAAGTCTAAGGCTCCTCTCGGGACTTAAACACAGGCTCCTCTTGGTACTTAGACACAGGCTCCTCTTTGGACTTAGACTCAGGCTCCATTTGGGACATAGACTCAGGCTCCCTTTGAGACTTAAACACTGGCTTCTCTTGGTACATAGACACAGGCTCCTCTTGGGACTTAGACTCAGGCTCCATTTGGGACATAGACTCAGGCTCCATTTGGGACAGACTCAGGCTCCTCTTGAGACTTAGACCCAGGCTCCCTTTGGGACTTAGACTCAGGCTCCTCTTGGGACATAGACCCAAGCTCCTCTTGGGACATAGACTCAGGCTCCCCTTGGGACATGGACCCAGGCTCCTCTTGGGACTTAGACTCAGGCTCCTCTTGGAACTTAGACTCAGACTCTTCTTGGGACTTGGACTCAGGCTCCTCTTGGGACATTGACTCAGGCTCCACTTGGGACACAGACCCAGGCTCCTCTTGGGACATAGACTCAGACTCCCATTGGGACTTAGACTCAGGCTCCTCTTGGGACACAGACCCAGGCTCCTCTTGGGACTTAGACTCATGGTCTGTGAGGAAGTATTGCAATCTTATTTGACTGTGTCAGTCAGGCTCCCCTTGTGACTAAGGCTCAGGCTCCTCTTTGAAAATAGACCCAGGCTCCTCCTGGGACTTAGACGCAGACTCCTCTTGGGACAAAGACTCAGGCTCCCCTTGGGAAACAGACCCAGGCCTCTCTTGGGACTTAGGCTCAGGCTCCTCTTGGGACTTAGACCAAGGCTCCTCTTGGGACTCAGACTCAGGCTCCCTTTGGGACTAAGGCTCAGGCTCTTCTTGGGACATTGACCTAGGCTCCTCTTGGGACTTAGACTCAGGCTCGACTTGGGACATAGACTAAGGCTCCCTTTGGGACTTAGGCTCAGGCTCCTCTTGGGACATAAATCCAGGCTCTTCTTGGGATATACATCCAGGCTGCATTTGGGACTTAGACTCGGGCTCCACTTGGGACATAGACTCAGGCTCCCTATGGGACTTAGACTCAGGCTGCTCTTGAGACTTAGACCCAGGCTCCCTTTGGGACTTAGAATCAGGCTCCTCTTGGGACATAGACCCAGGCTCCCTTTGGGACTTAGGCTCAGGCTCCTCTTGGGTCATAGACCCAAGCTCCTCTTAGGACTTAGACTCAGGCTCCACTTGGGACATAGACCCAGGCTCCTCTTGGGACTTAGACTCAGGCTGCTCTTGGAACGTAGACTCAGGCTCCTATTTGACTTAGACCCTGACTCCTTTTGGAACGTAGACTCAGACTCCTCTTGGGACTTAGGCTCAGGCTCCTCTTGGGTCCTTGACTCAGGCTTCACTTGGGACATATACTCAGACTCCCTTTTGGACATAGACTCAGACTCCCCTTGGGAATTAGACTCAGGCTCCTCTTGGGACACAGACCCAGGCTCCTCTTGGGACTTAGACTCATGGTCCGCGAGGAAGTGTTGCAATCTTATTTGACTGTGTCAGTCAGGCTCCCCTTGTGAGTTAGGCTCAGTCTGCTCTTGGGAAATAGACCCAGGCTCCTCTTGGGACATAGACTCAGACTCCTCTTGGGACTTAGAACCAGGCACCTCATGGGACTTACACTCAGAATTCTCCTGGGAATTAGACTCTGGCTCCTCTTTGGACATAGGCTCAGGCTCCTCTTGGGACACAGACCCAGGCTCCTCTTGGGACATAGACCCAGACTCCTCTTGGGACTTAGACTCAGGCTCCGCTTGGGACTTAGACCCAGGCTCCTCTTGGGACTTAGACTCAGACTCCTCTTGGACCTTAGACACAGGCCCCTCTTGGGACTTTGACTCCGGCTCCACTTGGGACAAAGACCCAGGCTCCTGTTGGAACTTAGACTCAGACACCTCTTGGGACTTAGACTCAGGCTCCTCTTGGGACACAGACCCAGGCTCCTGATGGGACTTTGACCCAGGCTCCTCTTGGGACATAGACCCAGACTCCTCTTGGGAATTAGACTCAGACTCCTCTTGGACCTTAGACTCAGGTTCCTCTTGGGAATTTGACTCCGGCTCCACTTGGGACACAGACTCAGGCTCCTCTTGGGACATAGACCCAGGCTCCTCTTGGGACTTAGACTCAGACTCCTCTTGGAAAATAGGCTCAGGCTCCTCTTGGGACTTAGACTCCTCTTGGGACTTAGACACAGGCCCCCCTTGGGTCTTTGACTCAGGCTCCACTTGGAACACAGGCCCAGACTCCTCTTGGGACTTTGACTCAGGCTCATTTTGGGACACAGACCCAGGCTCCACTTGGGACTTAGACTCAGGCTCCCCTTGGGACCTTGACTGAGGCTCCACTTGGGACACAGACTCAGGCTCCTCTTGGGACTTAGAGTCAGACTCCTCTTGGGACTTAGACCCAGGCTCCTCTTGGGACATAGACTCAGTCTCCTCTTGGGACACAGGCCCAGGCTCCTCTTGCAACACAGACTCAGGCTCCTCTTGGGACTTAGACTCAGGCTCCTCTTGGGACGTGGAATCAGACCCCTCTTGGGCCTTGGATTCAGGCTCCTCTTGGGACTTAAACAGAGGCTCCTCTTGGTACTTAGACACAGGCTTCTCTTGGGACTTAGACTCAGACTCCTCTTGGGACTTAGACGCAGGCTCCTCTTGGGACTTAGACTCAGGCTCCTCTTGGGACTTTGACTCAGACTCCTCTTGGGACTTAAAACTCAGGCTCCTCTTGGGACTTAGACTCAGACTCCTCTTGGGACTTAGACCCAGGCTCCTCTTGGGACTTAAACCCAGGCTCCCCCTGGAACATAGACTCAGGCTCCTCTTGGGACTTAGACCCAGGCTCCTCTTGGGACTTAGACCCAGGCTCCTCTTGGGACTTAGACTCAGGCTCCTCTTGCGACACAGACTCAGGCTCCCCTTGGGACTTAGACTCAAGCTTCTCTTGGGACTTAAATTCAGACTCCTCTTGGGACTTAGACTCAGGCTCCTCTTGGGACTTAGACCCAGGCTCCTCTTGGGACTTAGACTCAGACTCCTCTTGGGACACAGTCTCAGGCTCCTCTTGGGACTTAGATTCAGGCTCCTCTTGGGACGTGGAATAAGTCTCCTCTTGGGCCTTAGATTCAGACTCCTCTTGGGACTTAAACAGAGGCTCCTCTTGGTACTTAGACCCAGGCTTCTCTTGGGACTTAGACTCAGGTTCCACTTGGGACATAGACTCAGGCTCCCTTTGGGACTTAGGCTCAGGCTCCTCTTGGGACATAGACCCAGGCTCCTCTTGGGACATACACCCAGGCTCCCTTTGGGACTTAGACTCAGGCTCCTCTTGGGACTTAGACACAGGCTCCTATTCGCACGTAGACACAGACTCCTCTGGGTAAAAGTCTAAGGCTCCTCTCGGGACTTAAACTCAGGCTCCTCTTGGGACTTAGACTCAGACTCCTCTTGGGACTTATACTCAGGCTCCTCTTGGGATTTAGACAGGCTCCAATTGGGACATAGACACAGGCTCCTCTTGGGACTTTGACTCAGGTTAATCTTGGGACGTGGAATCAGACTCCTCCTGGGCCTTAGATTCAGGCTCCCCTTGGGACTTAAACACAGGCTCCTCTTGGTACTTAGACACAGGCTCCTCTTTGGACTTAGACTCAGGCTCCACTTGGGACATAGACTCAGGCTCCCTTTGAGACTTAAACACTGGCTTCTCTTGGTACATAGACACAGGCTCCTCTTGGGACTTAGACTCAGGCTCCATTTGGGACATAGACTCAGGCTCCATTTGGGACAGACTCAGGCTTCTCTTGAGACTTAGACCCAGGCTCCCTTTGGGACTTAGACTCAGGCTCCTCTTGGGACATAGACCCAAGCTCCTCTTGGGACATAGACTCAGGCTCCCCTTGGGACATGGACCCAGGCTCCTCTTGGGACTTAGACTCAGGCTCCTCTTGGAACTTAGACTCAGACTCTTCTTGGGACTTGGACTCAGGCTCCTCTTGGGACCTTGACTCAGGCTCCACTTGGGACACAGACCCAGGCTCCTCTTGGGACATAGACTCAGACGCCACTTGGGACTTAGACTCAGGCTCCTCTTGGGACACAGACCCAGGCTCCTCTTGGGACTTAGACTCATGATCTGTGAGGAAGTATTGCAATCTTATTTGACTGTGTCAGTCAGGCTCCCCTTGTGACTAAGGCTCAGGCTCCTCTTTGAAAATAGACCCAGGCTCCTCCTGGGACTTCGACGCAGACTCCTCTTGGGACAAAGACTCAGGCTCCCCTTGGAAAACAGACCCAGGCCCCTCTTGGTACTTAGGCTCAGGCTCCTCTTGGGACTTAGACCAAGGCTCCTCTTGGGACTCAGACTCAGGCTCCCTTTGGGACTTAGGCTCAGGCTCCTCTTGGGACATTGACCTAGGCTCCTCTTGGGACTTAGACTCAGGCTCGACTTGGGACATAGACTAAGGCTCCCTTTGGGACTTAGGCACAGGCTCCTCTTGGGACATAAATCCAGGCTCTTCTTGGGATATACATCCAGGCTGCATTTGGGACTTAGACTCGGGCTCCACTTGGGACATAGACTCAGGCTCCCTATGGGACTTAAGGCGGTCCGGGTTCGATTCCCGGTCAATGCATGTGAGATTTTCGAAGTGAAATGCCATGTCCTGTGGTTCGGATTCCACGTAAAAAGGAGGTCCCGTGGCTCATAATCACAAGATTCACGGTCACGTAAAACTACAATCTTCCTTCCTTCCTTCCTATGGGACTTAGACTCAGGCTGCTCTTGAGACTTAGACCCAGGCTCCCTTTGGGACTTAGAATCAGGCTCCTCTTGGGACATAGACCCAGGCTCCCTTTGGGACTTAGACTCAGGCTCCTCTTGGGTCATAGACCCAAGCTCCTCTTAGGACTTAGACTCAGGCTCCACTTGGGACATAGACCCAGGCTCCTCTTGGGACTTAGACTCAGGCTGCCCTTGGAACTTAGACTCAGGCTCCTATTTGACTTAGACCCTGACTCCTTTTGGAACATAGACTCAGACTCCTCTTGGGACTTAGACTCAGGCTCCTCTGGGTCCTTGACTCAGGCTTCACTTGGACATAGACTCAGACTCCCCTTGGGACATAGACTCAGACTCCCCTTGGGACTTAGACTCAGGCTCCTCTTGGGACACAGACCCAGGCTCCTCTTGGGACTTAGACTCATGGTCCGCGAGGAAGTGTTGCAATCTTATTTGACTGTGTCAGTCAGGCTCCCCTTGTGAGTTAGGCTCAGTCTGCTCTTGGGAAATAGACCCAGGCTCCTCTTGGGACATAGACTCAGACTCCTCTTGGGACTTAGAACCAGGCACCTCATGGGACTTACACTGAGAATTCTCCTGGGAATTAGACTCTGGCTCCTCTTTGGACATAGGCTCAGGCTCCGCTTGGGACTTAGACCCAGGCTCCTCTTGGGACTTAGACTCAGACTCCTCTTGGACCTTAGACTCAGGCCCCTCTTGGGACTTTGACTCCGGCTCCACTTGGGACAAAGACCCAGGCTCCTGTTGGAACTTAGACTCAGACACCTCTTGGGACTTAGACTCAGGCTCGTCTTGGGACACAGACCCAGGCTCCCGACGGGACTTTGACCCAGGCTCCTCTTGGGACATAGACCCAGACTCCTCTTGGGAATTAGACTCAGACTCCTCTTGGACCTTAGACTCAGGTTCCTCTTGGGAATTTGACTCCGGCTCCACTTGGGACACAGACTCAGGCTCCTCTTGGGACATAGACCCAGGCTCCTCTTGGGACTTAGACTCAGACTCCTCTTGGGAAATAGGCTCAGGCTCCTCTTGGGACTTAGACTCCTCTTGGGACTTAGACACAGGCCCCTCTTGGGTCTTTGACTCAGGCTCCACTTGGAACACAGGCCCAGGCTCCTCTTGGGACTTTGACTCAGGCTCATTTTGGGACACAGACCCAGGCTCCACTTGGGACTTAGACTCAGGCTCCCCTTGGGACCTTGACTGAGGCTCCACTTGGGACACAGACTCAGGCTCCTCTTGGGACTTAGAGTCAGACTCCTCTTGGGACTTAGACCCAGGCTCCTCTTGGGACATAGACTCAGACTCCTCTTGGGACACAGGCCCAGGCTCCTCTTGCAACACAGACTCAGGCTCCTCTTGGGACTTAGACTCAGGCTCCTCTTGGGACGTGGAATCAGACCCCTCTTGGGCCTTGGATTCAGGCTCCTCTTGGGACTTAAACAGAGGCTCCTCTTGGTACTTAGACACAGGCTTCTCTTGGGACTTAGACTCAGACTCCTCTTGGGACTTAGACGCAGGCTCCTCTTGGGACTTAGACTCAGGCTCCTCTTGGGACTTTGACTCAGACTCCTCTTGGGACTTAAGACTCAGGCTCCTCTTGGGACTTAGACTCAGACTCCTCTTGGGACTTAGACCCAGGCTCCTCTTGGGACTTAAACCCAGGCTCCCCTTGGGACTTAGACTCAGGCTCCTCTTGGGACTTAGACCCAGGCTCCTCTTGGGACTTAGACCCAGGCTCCTCTTGGGACTTAGACTCAGGCTCCTCTTGCGACACAGACTCAGGCTCCCCTTGGGACTTAGACTCAAGCTTCTCTTGAGACTTAAATTCAGACTCCTCTTGGGACTTAGACTCAGGCTCCTCTTGGGACTTAGACCCAGGCTCCTCTTGGGACTTAGAATCAGACTCCTCTTGGGACACAGACTCAGGCTTCTCTTGGGACTTAGACTCAGGCTCCTCTTGCGACACAGACTCAGGCTCCCCTTGGGACTTAGACTCAGGCTTCTCTTGGGACTTTGACTCAGGCTCCTCTTGGGACATAGACTCAGGCTCCTCTTGGGACTTAGACTCAGGCTCCTCTTGGGACTTAGACTCAGACTCCTCTTGGGACTTAGTCCCAGGCTCCTCTTGGGACTTAGACTCAGGCTCCTCATGGGACTTAGACTCAGACTCCTCTTGGGACTTAGACTTAGGCTCCTCTTGGGACTTTGACTCAGGCTCCTCTTGCGACACAGACTCAGGCTCCTCTTGGGACTTAGACGAAGGCTCCTCTTGGGACTTAGACCCAGGCTCCTCTTGGGACTTAGACTCAGGCTCCTCTTGCGACACAGACTCAGGCTCCCGTTGGGACTTAGACTCAGGCTTCTCTTGGGACTTTGACTCAGGCTCCTCTTGGGACATAGACTCAGGCTCCTCTTGGGACTTAGACTCAGGCTCCTCTTGGGACCTAGACTCAGACTCCTCTTGCGACACAGACTCAGACCCCTCTTGGGACTTAGTCCCAGGCTCCTCTTGGGACTTAGACTCAGGCTCCTCATGGGACTTAGACTCAGACTCCTCTTGGGACTTAGACTCAGGCTCCTCTTGGGACTTTGACTCAGGCTCCTCTTGCGACACAGACTCAGGCTACTCTTGGGACTTAGACGAAGGCTCCTCTTGGGACTCAGACTCAGACTCCTCTTGGGACTTATACTCAGGTTCCTCTTGGGATTTAGACAGGCTCCAATTGGGACATAGACACAGGCTCTTCTTGGGACTTTGACTCAGGTTCATCTTGTGACGTGGAATCAGACTCCTCCTGGGCCTTAGATTCAGGCTCCCCTTGGGACTTAAACACAGGCTCCTCTTGGTACTTAGACACAGGCTTCTCTTTGGACTTAGACTCAGGCTCCACTTGGGACATAGACTCAGGCTCCCTTTGAGACTTAAACACAGGCTCCTCTTGGTACATAGACACAGGCTCCTCTTGGGACTTAGACTCAGGCTCCATTTGGGACATAGTCTCAGGCTCCATTTGGGACAGTCTCAGGCTCCTCTTGAGACTTAGACCCAGGCTCCCTTTGGGACTTAGACTCAGGCTCCTCTTGGGACATAGACCCAAGCTCCTCTTGGGACATAGACTCAGGCTCCCCTTGGGACATGGACCCAGGCTCCTCTTGGGACTTAGACTCAGGCTCCTCTTGGAACTTAGACTCAGACTCTTCTTGGGACTTGGACTCAGGCTCCTCTTGGGACCTTGACTCAGGCTCCATTTGGGACACAGACCCAGGCACCTCTTGGGACATAGACTCAGACGCCACTTGGGACTTAGACTCAGGCTCCTCTTGGGACACAGACCCAGGCTCCTCTTGGGACTTAGACTCATGGTCTGTGAGGAAGAATTGCAATCTTATTTGACTGTGTCAGTCAGGCTCCCCTTGTGACTAAGGCTCAGGCTCCTCTTGGAAAATAGACCCAGGCTCCTCCTGGGACTTAGACGCAGACTCCTCTTGGGACAAAGACTCAGGCTCCCCTTGGGAAACAGACCCAGGCCCCTCTTTGGACTTAGGCTCAGGCTCCTCTTGGGACTTAGACCAAGGCTCCTCTTGGGACTCAGACTCAGGCTCCCTTTGGGACTTAGGCTCAGGCTCCTCTTGGGACATTGACCTAGGCTCCTCTTGGGACTTAGACTCAGGCTCGACTTGGGACATAGACTAAGGCTCCCTTTGGGACTTAGGCTCAGGCTCCTTTTGGGACACAGACCCAGGCTCCTCTTGGGACTTAGACTCATGGTCTGTGAGGAAGAATTGCAATCTTATTTGACTGTGTCAGTCAGGCTCCCCTTGTGACTAAGGCTCAGGCTCCTCTTGGAAAATAGACCCAGGCTCCTCCTGGGACTTAGACGCAGACTCCTCTTGGGACAAAGACTCAGGCTCCCCTTGGGAAACAGACCCAGGCCCCTCTTTGGACTTAGGCTCAGGCTCCTCTTGGGACTTAGACCAAGGCTCCTCTTGGGACTCAGAATCAGGCTCCCTTTGGGACTTAGGCTCAGGCTCCTCTTGGGACATTGACCTAGGCTCCTCTTGGGACTTAGACTCAGGCTCGACTTGGGACATAGACTAAGGCTCCCTTTGGGACTTAGGCTCAGGCTCCTCTTGGGACATAAATCCAGGCTCCTCTTGGGATATACATCCAGGCTGCATTTGGGACTTAGACTCGGGCTCCACTTGGGACATAGACTCAGGCTCCCTATGGGACTTAGACTCAGGCTGCTCTTGAGACTTAGACCCAGGCTCCCTTTGGGACTTAGAATCAGGCTCCTCTTGGGACGTAGACCCAAGCTCCTCTTAGGACTTAGACTCAGGCTCCACTTGGGACATAGACCCAGGCTCCTCTTGGGACTTAGACCCAGGCTCCTCTTGGAACTTAGACTCAGGCTCCTATTTGACTTAGACCCTGACTCCTTTTGGAACATAGACTCAGACTCCTCTTGGGACTTAGACTCAGGCTCCTCTTGGGACCTTGACTCAGGCTTCACTTGGGACATAGACTCAGACTCCCATTGGGACTTAGACTCAGGCTCCTCTTGGGACACAGACCCAGGCTCCTCTTGGGACTTAGACTCATGGTCCGCGAGGAAGTGTTGCAATCTTATTTGACTGTGTCAGTCAGGCTCCTCTTGTGATTTAGGCTCAGTCTCCTCTTGGGAAATAGACCCAGGCCCCTCTTGGGACATAGACTCAGACTCCTCTTGGGACTTAGAACCAGGCACCTCATGGGACTTACACTCATAATCCTCCTGGGAATTAGACTCTGGCTCCTTTTTGGACATAGGCTCAGGCTCCTCTTGGGACACAGACCCAGGCTCCTCTTGGGACATAGACCCAGACTCCTCTTGGGACTTAGACTCAGGCTCCTCTTGGGACTTAGACCCAGGCTCCTCTTGGGACTTTGACTCAGACTCCTCCTGGGACTTAGACCCAGGCTCCTCTTGGGACTTAGACCCAGGCTACTCTTGGGACAAAGACCCAGGCTCCTGTTGGAACTTAGACTCAGACACCTCTTGGGACTTAGATTCAGGCTCCTCTTGGGACACAGACCCAGGCTCCTGATGGGACTTTGACCCAGGCTCCTCTTGGGACATAGACCCAGACTCCTCTTGGGAATTAGACTCAGACTCCTCTTGGATCTTAGACTCAGGCTCCTCTTGGGAATTTGACTCCGGCTCCAATTGGGACACAGACTCAGACTCCTCCTGGGACTTAGACCCAGGCTCCTCTTGGGACTTAGACCCAGACTCCTCTTGGGACAAAGACCCAGGCTCCTGTTGGAACTTAGACTCAGACCCCTCTTGGGACACAGGCCCAGGCTCCTCTTGCGACACAGACTCAGGCTCCTCTTGGGACTTAGACTCAGGCTCCTCTTGGGACGTGGAATCAGACCCCTCTTGGGCTTTAGATTCAGGCTCCTCTTGGGACTTAAACAGAGGCTCCTCTTGGTACTTAGACACAGGCATCTCTTGGGACTTAGACTCAGACTCCTCTTGGGACTTAGACTCAGACTCCTCTTGGGACATAAATTCAGACTCCTCTTGGGACTTAGACTCAGGCTCCTCTTGGGACTTAGACTCAGGCTCCTCTTGGGACTTAAAACTCAGGCTCCTCTTGGGACTTAGACTCAGACTCCTCTTGGGACTTAAACCCAGGCTCCCCTTGGGACTTAGACTCAGGCTCCTCTTGGGACTTAGACCTAGGCTCCTCTTGGGACTTAGACCCAGGCTCCTCTTGGGACTTAGACCCAGGCTCCTCTTGCGACACAGACTCAGGCTCCCCATGGGACTTAGACTCAAGCTTCTCTTGGGACTTAAATTCAGACTCCTCTTGGGACTTAGACTCAGGCTCCTCTTGGGACTTAGACCCAGGCTCCTCTTGGGACTTAGACTCAGACTCCTCTTGGGACACAGACTCAGGCTCCTCTTGGGACTTAGACTCAGGCTCCTCTTGCGACACAGACTCAGGCTCCCCTTGGGACTTAGACTCAGGCTTCTCTTGGGACTTTGACTCAGGCTCCTCCTGGGACTTAGACTCAGGCTCCTCTTGGGACTTAGACTCAGGCTCCTCTTGGGACTTAGACTCAGACTCCTCTTGCGACACAGACACAGACTCCTCTTGGGACTTAGTCCCAGGCTCCTCTTGGGACTTAGACTCAGGCTCCTCATGGGACTTAGACTCAGACTCCTCTTGGGACTTAGACTCAGGCTCCACTTGGGACTCAGACTCAGGCTCCTCTTGCGACACAGACTCAGGCTCCTCTTGGTACTTAGACTCAGGCTCCTCTTGGGACTTAGACACAGGCTCCTATTCGCACGTAGACAAAGACTCCTCTGGGTAAAAGTCTAAGGCTCCTCTCGGGACTTAAACTCAGGCTCCTCTTGGGACTTAGACTCAGACTCCTCTTGGGACTTATACTCAGGCTCCTCTTGGGATTTAGACAGGCTCCAATTGGGACATAGACACAGGCTCCTCTTGGGACTTTGACTCAGGTTCATCTTGGGACGTGGAATCAGACTCCTCCTGGGCCTTAGATTCAGGCTCCCCTTGGGACTTAAACACAGGCTCCTCTTGGTACTTAGACACAGGCTTCTCTTTGGACTTAGACTCAGGCTCCACTTGGGACATAGACTCAGGCTCCCTTTGAGACTTAAACACAGGCTCCTCTTGGTACATAGACACAGGCTCCTCTTGGGACTTAGACTCAGGCTCCATTTGGGACATAGTCTCAGGCTCCATTTGGAACAGACTCAGGCTCCTCTTGAGACTTAGACCCAGGCTCCCTTTGGGACTTAGACTCAGGCTCCTCTTGGGACATAGACCCAAGCTCCTCTTGGGATATAGACTCAGGCTCCCCTTGGGACATGGACCCAGGCTCCTCTTGGGACTTAGACTCAGGCTCCTCTTGGAACTTAGACTCAGACTCTTCTTGGGACTTGGACTCAGGCTCCTCTTGGGACCTTGACTCAGGCTCCATTTGGGACACAGACCCAGGCTCCTCTTGGGACATAGACTCAGACGCCACTTGGGACTTAGAGTCAAGCGCCTCTTGGGACACAGACCCAGGCTCCTCTTGGGACTTAGACTCATGGTCTGTGAGGAAGAATTGCAATCTTATTTGACTGTGTCAGTCAGGCTCCCCTTGTGACTAAGGCTCAGGCTCCTCTTGGAAAATAGACCCAGGCTCCTCCTGGGACTCAGACGCAGACTCCTCTTGGGACAAAGACTCAGGCTCCCCTTGGGAAACAGACCCAGGCCCCTCTTTGGACTTAGGCTCAGGCTCCTCTTGGGACTTAGACCAAGGCTCCTCTTGGGACTCAGACTCAGGCTCCCTTTGGGACTTAGGCTCAGGCTCCTCTTGGGACATTGACCTAGGCTCCTCTTGGGACTTAGACTCAGGCTCGACTTGGGACATAGACTAAGGCTCCCTTTGGGACTTAGGCTCAGGCTCCTCTTGGGACACAGACCCAGGCTCCTCTTGGGACTTAGACTCATGGTCTGTGAGGAAGAATTGCAATCTTATTTGACTGTGTCAGTCAGGCTCCCCTTGTGACTAAGGCTCAGGCTCCTCTTGGAAAATAGACCCAGGCTCCTCCTGGGACTTAGACGCAGACTCCTCTTGGGACAAAGACTCAGGCTCCCCTTGGGAAACAGACCCAGGCCCCTCTTTGGACTTAGGCTCTGGCTCCTCTTGGGACTTAGACCAAGGCTCCTCTTGGGACTCAGAATCAGGCTCCCTTTGGGACTTAGGCTCAGGCTCCTCTTGGGACATTGACCTAGGCTCCTCTTGGGACTTAGACTCAGGCTCGACTTGGGACATAGACTAAGGCTCCCTTTGGGACTTAGGCTCAGGCTCCTCTTGGGACATAAATCCAGGCTCCTCTTGGGATATACATCCAGGCTGCATTTGGGACTTAGACTCGGGCTCCACTTGGGACATAGACTCAGGCTCCCTATGGGACTTAGACTCAGGCTGCTCTTGAGACTTAGACCCAGGCTCCCTTTGGGACTTAGAATCAGGCTCCTCTTGGGACATAGACCCAAGCTCCTCTTAGGACTTAGACTCAGGCTCCACTTGGGACATAGACCCAGGCTCCTCTTGGGACTTAGACCCAGGCTCCTCTTGGAACTTAGACTCAGGCTCCTATTTGACTTAGACCCTGACTCCTTTTGGAACATAGACTCAGACTCCTCTTGGGACTTAGACTCAGGCTCCTCTTGGGACCTTGACTCAGGCTTCACTTGGGACATAGACTCAGACTCCCATTGGGACTTAGACTCAGGCTCCTCTTGGGACACAGACCCAGGCTCCTCTTGGGACTTAGACTCATGGTCCGCGAGGAAGTGTTGCAATCTTATTTGACTGTGTCAGTCAGGCTCCCCTTGTGATTTAGGCTCAGTCTCCTCTTGGGAAATAGACCCAGGCCCCTCTTGGGACATAGACTCAGACTCCTCTTGGGACTTAGAACCAGGCACCTCATGGGACTTACACTCAGAATCCTCCTGGGAATTAGACTCTGGCTCCTTTTTGGACATAGGCTCAGGCTCCTCTTGGGACACAGACCCAGGCTCCTCTTGGGACATAGACCCAGACTCCTCTTGGGACTTAGACTCAGGCTCCTCTTGGGACTTAGACCCAGGCTCCTCTTGGGACTTTGACTCAGACTCCTCTTGGGACTTAGACCCAGGCTCCTCTTGGGACTTAGACCCAGGCTCCTCTTGGGACAAAGACCCAGGCTCCTGTTGGAACTTAGACTCAGACACCTCTTGGGACTTAGACTCAGGCTCCTCTTGGGACACAGACCCAGGCTCCTGATGGGACTTTGACCCAGGCTCCTCTTGGGACATAGACCCAGACTCCTCTTGGGAATTAGACTCAGACTCCTCTTGGATCTTAGACTCAGGCTCCTCTTGGGAATTTGACTCCGGCTCCAATTGGGACACAGACTCAGGCTCCTCTTGGGACATAAACCCAGGCTCCTATTGGGACTTAGATTCAGACTCCTCTTGGGAAATAGGCTCAGGCTCCTCTTGGGACTTAGACTCCTCTTGGGACTTAGACACAGGCCCCTCTTGTGTCTTTGACTCAGGCTCCACTTGGAACACAGGCCCAGGCTCCTCTTGGGACTTTGACTCAGACTCCTCTTGGGACACAGGCCCAGGCTCCTCTTGCGACACAGACTCAGGCTCCTCTTGGGACTTAGACTCAGGCTCCTCTTGGGACTTAAACAGAGGCTCCTCTTGGTACTTAGACACAGGCATCTCTTGGGACTTAGACTCAGACTCCTCTTGGGACTTAGACTCAGACTCCTCTTGGGACATAAATTCAGACTCCTCTTGGGACTTAGACTCAGGCTCCTCTTGGGACTTAGACTCAGGCTCCTCTTGGGACTTAGACTCAGGCTCCTCTTGGGACTTTGACTCAGACTCCTCTTGGGACTTAAAACTCAGGCTCCTCTTGGGACTTAGACTCAGACTCCTCTTGGGACTTAAACCCAGGCTCCCCTTGGGACTTAGACTCAGGCTCCTCTTGGGACTTAGACCTAGGCTCCTCTTGGGACTTAGACCCAGGCTCCTCTTGGGACATAGACCCAGGCTCCTCTTGCGACACAGACTCAGGCTCCCCTTGGGACTTAGACTCAAGCTTCTCTTGGGACTTAAATTCAGACTCCTCTTGGGACTTAGACTCAGGCTCCTCTTGGGACTTAGACCCAGGCTCCTCTTGGGACTTATACTCAGACTCCTCTTGGGACACAGACTCAGGCTCCTCTTGGGACTTAGACTCAGGCTCCTCTTGCGACACAGACTCAGGCTCCCCTTGGGACTTAGACTCAGGCTTCTCTTGGGACTTTGACTCAGGCTCCTCCTGGGACTTAGACTCAGGCTCCTCTTGGGACTTAGACTCAGGCTCCTCTTGGGACTTAGACTCAGACTCCTCTTGCGACACAGACTCAGACTCCTCTTGGGACTTAGTCCCAGGCTCCTCTTGGGACTTAGACTCAGGCTCCTCATGGGACTTAGACTCAGACTCCTCTTGGGACTTAGACTCAGGCTCCTCTTGGGACTCAGACTCAGGCTCCTCTTGCGACACAGACTCAGGCTCCTCTTGGGACTTAGACGCAGGCTCCTCTTGGGACTTAGACCCAGGCTCCTCTTGGGACTTAGACTCAGACTCCTCTTGGGACTTAGATTCAGGCTCCTCTTGGGTCACAGACTGAGACTCCTCTTGGGACACAGACTAAGATTCCTCTTGGGACTTAGACTCAGTCTCCTCTTGGGACATAGACTCAGGCTCCTCTTGGGACGCAGACTCAGGCTCCCCTTGGGACTTAGACCCAGACTCCTCTTGCGACACAGACTCAGGCTCCTCTTGTGACTTAGACTCAGGCTCCTCTTGGGACTTAGACTCGGGCTCCTCTTGGTATTTAGATTCAGGCTTCTCTTGGTACTTAGATTCAGGCTCCTCTTGGGACTTTGACTCAGGCTCCACATGGAACACAGTTCCAGGCTCCCCTTGGGACTTAGACTCAGACTCTTTTGGGACTTAGACTCAGGCTCCTGTTGGGACTTTGACTCAGGCTCCTCTTGGGACTTAGTCTTAGGCTCCTCTTGCGACTTAGACTCAGGCTCCTCTTGGGACTTAGACTCAGGCTCCTCTTGGGACTCAGACTCAGGCTCCTCTTGCGACACAGACTCAGGCTCCTCTTGGGACTTAGACGCAGGCTCCTCTTGGGACTTAGACCCAGGCTCCTCTTGGGACTTAGACTCAGACTCCTCTTGGGACTTAGATCCAGGCTCCTCTTGGGTCACAGACTGAGACTCCTCTTGGGACACAGACTAAGATTCCTCTTGGGACTTAGACTCAGTCTCCTCTTGGGACATAGACTCAGGCTCCTCTTGGGACACAGACCCAGGCTTCTGATGGGACTTTGACCCAGGCTCCTCTTGGGACATAGACCCAGACTCCTCTTGGGAATTAGACTCAGACTCCTCTTGGATCTTAGACTCAGGCTCCTCTTGGGAATTTGACTCCGGCTCCAATTGGGACACAGACTCAGGCTCCTCTTGGGACATAGACCCAGGCTCCTCTTGGGACATAGACTCAGACTCCTCTTGGGAAATAGGCTCAGGCTCCTCTTGGGACTTAGACTCCTCTTGGGACTTAGACACAGGCCCCTCTTGGGTCTTTGACTCAGGCTCCACTTGGAACACAGGCCCAGGCTCCTCTTGGGACTTTGACTCAGACTCCTCTTGGGACACAGGCCCAGGCTCCTCTTGCGACACAGACTCGGGCTCCTCTTGGGACTTAGACTCAGGCTCCTCTTGGGACGTGGAATCAGACCCCTCTTGGGCCTTAGATTCAGGCTCCTCTTGGGACTTAAACAGAGGCTCCTCTTGGTACTTAGACACAGGCATCTCTTGGGACTTAGACTCAGACTCCTCTTGGGACGTAGACTCAGACTCCTCTTGGGACATAAATTCAGACTCCTCTTGGGACTTAGACTCAGGCTCCTCTTGGGACTTAGACTCAGGCTCCTCTTGGGACTTTGACTCAGACTCCTCTTGGGACTTAAAACTCAGGCTCCTCTTGGGACTTAGACTCAGACTCCTCTTGGGACTTAAACCCAGGCTCCCCTTGGGACATAGACTCAGGCTCCTCTTGGGACTTAGACCTAGGCTCCTCTTGGGACTTAGACCCAGGCTCCTCTTGGGACTTAGACCCAGGCTCCTCTTGCGACACAGACTCAGGCTCCCCTTGGGACTTAGACTCAAGCTTCTCTTGGGACTTAAATTCAGACTCCTCTTGGGACTTAGACTCAGGCTCCTCTTGGGACTTAGACCCAGGCTCCTCTTGGGACTTAGACTCAGACTCCTCTTGGGACACAGACTCAGGCTCCTCTTGGGACTTAGACTCAGGCTCCTCTTGCGACACAGACTCAGGCTCCCCTTGGGACTTAGACTCAGGCTTCTCTTGGGACTTTGACTCAGGCTCCTCCTGGGACTTAGACTCAGGCTCCGCTTGGGACTTAGACTCAGGCTCCTCTTGGGACTTAGACTCAGACTCCTCTTGCGACACAGACTCAGACTCCTCTTGGGACTTAGTCCCAGGCTCCTCTTGGGACTTAGACTCAGGCTCCTCATGGGACTTAGACTCAGACTCCTCTTGGGACTTAGACTCAGGCTCCTCTTGGTACTCAGACTCAGGCTCCTCTTGCGACACAGACTCAGGCTCCTCTTGGGACTTAGACTCAGGCTCCTCTTGGGACTTAGACACAGGCTCCTATTCGCACGTAGACACAGACTCCTCTGGGTAAAAGTCTAAGGCTCCTCTCGGGACTTAAACTCAGGCTCCTCTTGGGACTTAGACTCAGACTCCTCTTGGGACTTATACTCAGGCTCCTCTTGGGATTTAGACAGGCTCCAATTGGGACATAGACACAGGCTCCTCTTGGGACTTTGACTCAGGTTCATCTTGGGACGTGGAATCAGACTCCTCCTGGGCCTTAGATTCAGGCTCCCCTTGGGACTTAAACACAGTCTCCTCTTGGTACTTAGACACAGGCTTCTCTTTGGACTTAGACTCAGGCTCCACTTGGGACATAGACTCAGGCTCCCTTTGAGACTTAAACACAGGCTCCTCTTGGTACATAGACACAGGCTCCTCTTGGGACTTAGACTCAGGCTCCATTTGGGACATAGTCTCAGGCTCCATTTGGGACAGACTCAGGCTCCTCTTGAGACTTAGACCCAGGCTCCCTTTGGGACTTAGACTCAGGCTCCTCTTGGGACATAGACCCAAGCTCCTCTTGGGACATAGACTCAGGCTCCCCTTGGGACATGGACCCAGGCTCCTCTTGGGACTTAGACTCAGGCTCCTCTTGGAACTTAGACTCAGACTCTTCTTGGGACTTGGACTCAGGCTCCTCTTGGGACCTTGACTCAGGCTCCATTTGGGACACAGACCCAGGCTCCTCTTGGGACATAGACTCAGACGCCACTTGGGACTTAGACTCAGGCTCCTCTTGGGACACAGACCCAGGCTCCTCTTGGGACTTAGACTCATGGTCTGTGAGGAAGAATTGCAATCTTATTTGACTGTGTCAGTCAGGCTCCCCTTGTGACTAAGGCTCAGGCTCCTCTTGGAAAATAGACCCAGGCTCCTCCTGGGACTCAGACGCAGACTCCTCTTGGGACAAAGACTCAGGCTCCCCTTGGGAAACAGACCCAGGCCCCTCTTTGGACTTAGGCTCAGGCTCCTCTTGGGACTTAGACCAAGGCTCCTCTTGGGACTCAGACTCAGGCTCCCTTTGGGACTTAGGCTCAGGCTCCTCTTGGGACATTGACCTAGGCTCCTCTTGGGACTTAGACTCAGGCTCGACTTGGGACATAGACTAAGGCTCCCTTTGGGACTTAGGCTCAGGCTCCTCTTGGGACACAGACCCAGGCTCCTCTTGGGACTTAGACTCATGGTCTGTGAGGAAGAATTGCAATCTTATTTGACTGTGTCAGTCAGGCTCCCCTTGTGACTAAGGCTCAGGCTCCTCTTGGAAAATAGACCCAGGCTCCTCCTGGGACTTAGACGCAGACTCCTCTTGGGACAAAGACTCAGGCTCCCCTTGGGAAACAGACCCAGGCCCCTCTTTGGACTTAGGCTCAGGCTCCTCTTGGGACTTAGACCAAGGCTCCTCTTGGGACTCAGAATCAGGCTCCCTTTGGGACTTAGGCTCAGGCTCCTCTTGGGACATTGACCTAGGCTCCTCTTGGGACTTAGACTCAGGCTCGACTTGGGACATAGACTAAGGCTCCCTTTGGGACTTAGGCTCAGGCTCCTCTTGGGACATAAATCCAGGCTCCTCTTGGGATATACATCCAGGCTGCATTTGGGACTTAGACTCGGGCTCCACTTGGGACATAGACTCAGGCTCCCTATGGGACTTAGACTCAGGCTGCTCTTGAGACTTAGACCCAGGCTCCCTTTGGGACTTAGAATCAGGCTCCTCTTGGGACATAGACCCAAGCTCCTCTTAGGACTTAGACTCAGGCTCCACTTGGGACATAGACCCAGGCTCCTCTTGGGACTTAGACCCAGGCTCCTCTTGGAACTTAGACTCAGGCTCCTATTTGACTTAGACCCTGACTCCTTTTGGAACATAGACTCAGACTCCTCTTGGGACTTAGACTCAGGCTCCTCTTGGGACCTTGACTCAGGCTTCACTTGGGACATAGACTCAGACTCCCATTGGGACTTAGACTCAGGCTCCTCTTGGGACACAGACCCAGGCTCCTCTTGGGACTTAGACTCATGGTCCGCGAGGAAGTGTTGCAATCTTATTTGACTGTGTCAGTCAGGCTCCCCTTGTGATTTAGGCTCAGTCTCCTCTTGGGAAATAGACCCAGGCCCCTCTTGGGACATAGATTCAGACTCCTCTTGGGACTTAGAACCAGGCACCTCATGGGACTTACACTCAGAATCCTCCTGGGAATTAGACTCTGGCTCCTTTTTGGACATAGGCTCAGGCTCCTCTTGGGACACAGACCCAGGCTCCTCTTGGGACATAGACCCAGACTCCTCTTGGGACTTAGACTCAGGCTCCTCTTGGGACTTAGACCCAGGCTCCTCTTGGGACTTTGACTCAGACTCCTCTTGGGACTTAGACCCAGGCTCCTCTTGGGACTTAGACCCAGGCTCCTCTTGGGACAAAGACCCAGGCTCCTGTTGGAACTTAGACTCAGACACCTCTTGGGACTTAGACTCAGGCTCCTCTTGGGACACAGACCCAGGCTCCTGATGGGACTTTGACCCAGGCTCCTCTTGGGACATAGACCCAGACTCCTCTTGGGAATTAGACTCAGACTCCTCTTGGATCTTAGACTCAGGCTCCTCTTGGGAATTTGACTCCGGCTCCAATTGGGACACAGACTCAGGCTCCTCTTGGGACATAGACCCAGGCTCCTCTTGGGACTTAGATTCAGACTCCTCTTGGGAAATAGGCTCAGGCTCCTCTTGGGACTTAGACTCCTCTTGGGACTTAGACACAGGCCCCTCTTATGTCTTTGACTCAGGCTCCACTTGGAACACAGGCCCAGGCTCCTCTTGGGACTTTGACTCAGACTCCTCTTGGGACACAGGCCCAGGCTCCTCTTGCGACACAGACTCAGGCTCCTCTTGGGACTTAGACTCAGGCTCCTCTTGGGACGTGGAATCAGACCCCTCTTGGGCCTTAGATTCAGGCTCCTCTTGGGACTTAAACAGAGGCTCCTCTTGGTACTTAGACACAGGCATCTCTTGGGACTTAGACTCAGACTCCTCTTGGGACTTAGACTCAGACTCCTCTTGGGACATAAATTCAGACTCCTCTTGGGACTTAGACTCAGGCTCCTCTTGGGACTTAGACTCAGGCTCCTCTTGGGACTTAGACTCAGGCTCCTCTTGGGACTTTGACTCAGACTCCTCTTGGGACTTAAAACTCAGGCTCCTCTTGGGACTTAGACTCAGACTCCTCTTGGGACTTAAACCCAGGCTCCCCTTGGGACTTAGACTCAGGCTCCTCTTGGGACTTAGACCTAGGCTCCTCTTGGGACTTAGACCCAGGCTCCTCTTGGGACTTAGACCCAGGCTCCTCTTGCGACACAGACTCAGGCTCCCCTTGGGACTTAGACTCAAGCTTCTCTTGGGACTTAAATTCAGACTCCTCTTGGGACTTAGACTCAGGCTCCTCTTGGGACTTAGACCCAGGCTCCTCTTGGGACTTAGACTCAGACTCCTCTTGGGACACAGACTCAGGCTCCTCTTGGGACTTAGACTCAGGCTCCTCTTGCGACACAGACTCAGGCTCCCCTTGGGACTTAGACTCAGGCTTCTCTTGGGACTTTGACTCAGGCTCCTCCTGGGACTTAGACTCAGGCTCCTCTTGGGACTTAGACTCAGGCTCCTCTTGGGACTTAGACTCAGACTCCTCTTGCGACACAGACTCAGACTCCTCTTGGGACTTAGTCCCAGCCTCCTCTTGGGACTTAGACTCAGGCTCCTCATGGGACTTAGACTCAGACTCCTCTTGGGACTTAGACTCAGGCTCCTCTTGGGACTCAGACTCAGGCTCCTCTTGCGACACAGACTCAGGCTCCTCTTGGGACTTAGACGCAGGCTCCTCTTGGGACTTAGACCCAGGCTCCTCTTGGGACTTAGACTCAGACTCCTCTTGGGACTTAGATTCAGGCTCCTCTTGGGTCACAGACTGAGACTCCTCTTGGGACACAGACTAAGATTCCTCTTGGGACTTAGACTCAGTCTCCTCTTGGGACATAGACTCAGGCTCCTCTTGGGACGCAGACTCAGGCTCCCCTTGGGACTTAGACCCAGACTCCTCTTGCGACACAGACTCAGGCTCCTCTTGTGACTTAGACTCAGGCTCCTCTTGGGACTTAGACTCGGGCTCCTCTTGGTATTTAGATTCAGGCTTCTCTTGGTACTTAGATTCAGGCTCCTCTTGGGACTTTGACTCAGGCTCCACATGGAACACAGGCCCAGGCTCCCCTTGGGACTTAGACTCAGACTCTTTTGGGACTTAGACTCAGGCTCCTGTTGGGACTTTGACTCAGGCTCCTCTTGGGACTTAGTCTTAGGCTCCTCTTGCGACTTAGACTCAGGCTCCTCTTGGGACTTTGACTCAGGCATCTCTTGGGACTTAGACTCAGGCTCCTCTTGGGACTTTGACTCAGGCTCCCCTTGGGACTTAGACTCAGGCTCCTCTTTGGACTTTGACTCAGGCTCCACTTGGGAAACAGACCCAGGCTCCTCTTGAGACTTAGACTCAGACTCCTTTTGGGACTTATACTCAGGCTGCTCTTGGGACACAGACCCAGGCTCCACTTGGGACACAGACTCAGGCTCCTCTTGGGACTTAGACTCAGACTCCTCTTGGGACTTAGACTCAGGCTCCTCTTGGGACTTAGACACAGGCTCCTCTTGGTACTTAGATTCCGGCTCCTCTTGGTACTTAGACACAGGCTCCTCTTGGTACTTAGGCCCAGGCTCCTCTTGGGACTTAGACTCAGACTCCTCTTGGGACACAGACTCAGACTCCTCTTGGGACACAGACTCACACTCCTCTTGGGACTTAGGCCCAGGCTCCCTTTGGGAGTTAGAATCAGGCTCCTCTTGGGACTTAGACACAGGCTCCTATTCGCACGTAGACACAGACTCCTCTTGGGTAAAAGTCTAAGGCTCCTCTCGGGACTTAAACTCAGGCTCCTCTTGGGACTTAGACTCAGACTCCTCTTGGGACTTATACTCAGGCTCCTCTTGGGATTTAGACAGGCTCCAATTGGGACATAGACACAGGCTCGTCTTGGGACTTTGACACAGGCTCCTCTTGGGACGTAGAATCAGACTCCTCTTGGGCCTTAGATTCAGGCTCCCCTTGGGACTTAAACACAGGCTCCTCTTGGAACTTAGACACAGGCTCCTCTTTGTACTTAGACACAGGCTCCTCTTGGGATTTAGACTCAGGCTCCTCTTGGGACATAGACTCAGGCTCCCTTTGGGACTTAAACACAGGCTCCTCTTGGTACTTAGACACAGGCTCCTCTTGGGACTTAGACTCAGGCTCCATTTGGGACATAGACTCAGGCTCCCTTTGGGACAGACTCAGGCTCCTCTTGAGACTTATACCCAGGCTCCCTTTGGGACTTAGACTCAGGCTCCTCTTGGGACATAGACCCAAGCTCCTCTTGGGACTTAGACTCAGGCTCCCCTTGGGACATAGACCCAGGCTCCTCTTGGGACTTAGACTCAGGCTCCTCTTGGAACTTAAACTCAGACTCTTCTTGGGACTTTGACTCAGGCTCCTCTTGGGACCTTGACTCAGGCTCCACTTGGGACACAGTCCCCACCTCCTCTTGGGACATAGACTCAGACTCCTCTTGGGACTTAGACTCAGGCTCCTCTCGGTACACAGTCCCAGGCTCCTCTTGGGACTTAGACTCATGGTCCGCGAGGAAGTGTTGCAATCTTATTTG
Source organism: Meconema thalassinum (assembly GCA_946902985.2). Lineage (NCBI taxonomy): Eukaryota > Metazoa > Arthropoda > Insecta > Orthoptera > Tettigoniidae > Meconema > Meconema thalassinum. Next base: position 18,989,937 of record OX336392.1, read on the forward strand.
ACTGTGTTGTGTTGGCAGTAAGCACAAGAGTGTAGTGCAGTATCTTTGACATAGTCTTTGAGATCAGTGAAGTTCATTGTCAAAAACAATGTGGTGTGTGTCGTGTGAATTGTGAATCTTTCCACAACAAATAATAAAATATGCATTCTAGAGGAGTCTATGTGATTTATTAAGAAGTGAACCTAACATTTTATGGCGACCGTGACAGGACTCATTCATAGTAAAAGGCTCCCGTGAAGAAAGAAGATGGAAAGACTCGCTAAAGAAAGAACCGTAAAGCGGCGGTTATTTACGCGCTCACACGATCAACTAATGGCGTTGTTAGAAGATGATCAAACTGAAACGGAAAAAGTGCAAGTGCAACTTGAAATCCTTCAAGAAAAGTATGATGATATCTCTAATTTAGATGGATTAATATTTCAACAGATGATAGACGACGAGTGTGAGGATGACGAAATAGAAACGGAATGTGAATCAGCTGATGATTACAAACACAAATTCCTTAGCTGTAGAACAAAAGCAACACGTTTTATGAATCCCGTTGTTTCCATTACCCCTCCACAAAGTGTAGTGAATGACAATGTTTGTGATAAAAAGAAATATAGACTTCCAAGAATAGAATTCAAGAAATTTTCTGGTGAAATAATTGATTGGTTATATTTTTGGAGCCAGTTCCATAAAATTCACGAGGATGAGGACATTGGGAAGGAAGATAAATTCCAATATTTAATTCAGGCTATGACAGAAGGTTCCAGAGCATATGAATTAGTTACTAGTTTTCCACCCACTGCCGAGAATTATGACAAAGCTATAGAGAGTCTTCAAGCTCGATTTGGTAGAGAGGACTTGCAGGTGGAAGTTTATGTTCGTGAATTGCTCAAACTAGTATTGACGAATGCAGTCAATTCCAAAGAAAGGCCAACACTGAGTAGCTTGTATGATAAATTAGAGTCTCATCTCAGATCGCTGGAAAGTTTAGGCGTTACTACAGAAAAATGTACTGCAATGCTGTATCCCCTAATTGAATCATCTTTGCCAGAAGACCTATTAAGAGCATGGCAGAGGAATACTTCCTTCAGGTGTGATTCCATATCCAAAGATCGTTTGCAGCAGCTCATGGCTTTTCTTCAAAATGAAGTAGTAAGTGAAGAAAGAATTTCATTGGCTATGAAAGGGTTTAGTATTAGCACATCCCAAGGATCTAAGATTAAGGGAGACAAGAAACCAAGGGATGTCATTGTACCAAATATACCTACTGCTTCTGCTTTGTTTGCTGATGTTTCTAAGAGACAGGAGTGTGTTTTTTGTCTTAAACCTCATTCGAGCCCAGAGTGCATTAAAGCTCAAAAAATGACTGTAGGGGAGAAAAGGAAAATCTTAACTGATAAACACTGTTGCTTCAATTGTTTAAAGAAGGGCCATGCAAGTAGAGCTTGTAAATCGATTGTCAGGTGCATTGTTTGTGGTGGTAAACATGTGGTATTAATGTGTTATAAGCTCCGTGACAAAGAAAATGAAAGTGTGTCCAAACAGAATTACGAGGGAGACAGGAATTTGGTTCTCCAGGATGTCAATAATGTGGATAAGGCTTTAGCTAATGTGTCTTGTTCTCCTGAGGTGTACTTGCAAACCCTGGCAGTTGTCGTTAAAGGAAAGGGTAAACAAAAAACTGTACGAGCTGTCATTGATACTGGGTCTACTAAATCCTACATTGCACGTGACCTAGCCGAAGAAATGGGGTATCAGTCAATCAGGAAGGAAACGTTAATACATTCCTTGTTTGGTGGAGTACGTTCTCGAGAAGCAAAATACGACTGTTACAGAATAAGTTTAAAGCGATTGGAGGGAAACTATTCCAAGGAGCTGGAAGTTTTAAGCCAAGATATTATTTGTGAAGATGTCCCATATATTAAGAATGGTTCTTGGAGTGAGGAGATAAGGGATCTGAAAATATGTTTCACTGATGTACGAGAGCGAGGGCCTGTGCAGATTCTGATTGGGGCCGATAAGGCGGGTGAACTGCTCACTGGGAGGAAACATCAACTAAAATGTGGCCTAGTTTTGGTGGAGACTTCCCTAGGGTGGACACTAATGGGAAAAGTCATAGGTAACAAGGCCCAAAGGGATTCGGCATCATTATTAGTGTCATCATTGTTTTCCCACCATACAATAATTTCTGATCTCTGGGACTTAGAAATTCTTGGAATTACTGACCCTGTTGTGAAAGAATCTATCGTCGAGAGGAATGAGCGTGTTAGAAATAACTTCCTTGAGACTGCACGACTAAATGAAGATAACAGATATGAAGTGTGTCTGCCTTGGAGTGAACAACATCCACCTCTCCCTGACAACAGAGAAATTGCTCAGCACAGATTAGAAATCACTACAAAGAAACTACAAGCTGAACAACATTATCAGGAGTATGATAATGTCTTACGAAGTTGGTTGGAGCAAGGAATAATCGAGAGGGTACCTGAAGAAGAACTGAAGAATAGTTGACACTATCTACCTCACCGACCTGTCTTCAAAGAAAACAGCACCACCAAGATCAGGCCTGTTTTTGATGCCTCGGCGAAGCAGAGAAACGCTCCATCTCTGAACGAATGTATTGAAAAAGGGCCTAACTTCATAGAGTTGATCCCTAGTGCGCTACTGAAGTTCAGAGAAAATGAGATCGGTGTGACGGCTGATGTAGAAAAAGCATTTCTTCAAATAAGTGTCAATCCTAGAGACCGTGATTTTCTGAGATTCCTTTGGTGGGAGGAGGAATGTACAGGGAAGGTAGAAGTGTTCCGTCACAATAGAGTTGTCTTTGGACTTGCATGTTCTCCGTTCCTATTGTCGGCAACCATCAAACTCCACTTGAACGAGTTGAAGAGACAAACAGTCGATAATAGTTCCTACTCAACTTCAACAATAGAAAGATTGGAAGAATGTTTTTATGTGGATAACAGTGCTATTAGTGTTAACAACAGAAATGACCTTCATTCATTCATGCGAGAGGCAAGCATAATAATGGATAAGGCATCTTTCAATCTCCGAGGGTGGGAGTATTCTCAGGATGGTACAGCTGAAAATCTTACTCATGTGCTAGGGCTCATTTGGAATAAAGGAGAAGATACCATTGAACTGAATCTAACTCATGTTAACGATTTCAAATATGATGTAATCACTAAAAGAGCTATACTAGGAGCTGCACATAAGGTGTTTGACCCTATTGGCTTCGCATGTCCGGTATTTCTCTGTCCAAAATTAATCTTGCAAGAACTATGGGCCACTGACTTGGGTTGGGACACCAGAGTAGACGAAACAACAAAGAGAAGATTCATGAAGTGGTTGGCAGAACTACCTCAGCTGTCTGAGATTAAGATTCCTAGATGTTTGATCGGTAGTGTCCAGTCGGTTGAAGATATATCTCTTCACGTGTTCTGCGACGCCAGTCAAACTGCGTATGCTGCAGTTATATTCTTGCGAATACAGAGGGTTGACAATATAGAGCTACGATTTGTACAAGCCAAGACAAGAGTGGCACCCAAGAAGAGTATCACCATACCACGCCTGGAATTATTAGCAGCTACAATAGGGGTTCGACTAGTGACGTCAGTACTGCCAACATTAACTGCAAAAGAAATCGTTACTTATTATTGGAGTGACTCGTCGACTGTGTTGTCCTGGATCAAGTTAGACGAACCTTGGGGGACCTTCGTGTGGAACAGAGTGCAAGAAATTCGAAGACTGTCCAAAATAGAACAGTGGCGGCATGTTCCAGGAACCATGAATCCGGCTGACCTGGCATCAAGGGGATGTAGCACAAAACAGTTACTTCAACAGAGATGGTGGGAAGGGCCAAAATGGCTAAAACAATCCACTACACAATGGCCTGGCACCGAAATTTCAACAAACGATGATGAAGTCTTCCAAGAAAGAAAAAAGAAAGTCAACACTATGACTGTGTTAGAAGACAAGTCCAATACCCAAGAATGGCACCTTGACTATTTCTCAAGTTTCCGTAGAACAGTTCGTATGATAGGATGGATCTTGAGGTTTCTGTATAATTGTCGACAGAAAAATAATAGAAGAACTACCGAACTATCCATTGAAGAAACCACAGAAGCAGAAAAAGTCGTGATGAAGTTCATACAAAAGGAGTGTTTTGTTGGTGAAAAGGATGAAAGATTCAACTCACTATGTGTTTTCATGGATGATGTGGGAGTGATGAGACAGAAAACGAAAATTATATCGCGCAAAGATGATTATGCTTTCCGTTGTCCTGCTATCTTTCCTGCGAAGCATACAGCAGTTCACGCTCTCATTAGGGAGAAGCACAAAGACTTATGTCATGCCGGAACCCAGATTCTGCACAGTGGGCTCAGACAGAAATATTTGATCCTTGGAGGAAGGAGAACGGTGAAGGGTGCAATTAAAACATGTGTTGTCTGCAGGAGGTACCATGGAAAACATCTTGAAGCAGAACGAACTCATCTCCCCATAGACAGAGTAAGAGAAGCTTCAATTTTTGAAATAACAGGGGTCGACTTTGCCGGGCCTCTGATTTTGAAAGGTGGAGAGAAAGCCTGGGTCTGTCTGTTCACGTGTGCGGTTTTTTGTGCAGTACACCTGGAGCTAGTAACATCTTTGGCTACTGCAACATTCCTCGAAGCTTTTCGGCGCTTCGTGTCCAGACGTGGAAGGCCAATGATTGTCTATAGTGACAATGGGACAAACTTTCAAGGCACCTGCAATATGTTGGAGACAATTCAGTGGGATAAAATTGCTGAATATAGTTCTGTACACCAAATAAAATGGAAATTCAATCCTCCCACTGCAGCATGGTGGGGAGGATGGTGGGAGAGGCTGATTGGTGTCCTCAAACAAATGCTCAGGAAAGTTCTGGGAAAGTCATGTCTGTCGTACCAAGAAATGATGACTGTTCTGTGTGACATTGAAGCAGTCATGAATTCACGACCACTTACTTACCTGTCCAATGATGGAGAAGACTTGATGGCTATCACCCCTGCAATGTTCTTGCAGGAAGTCAAGGAGATTGGAATGCCCGATATCGACATGATAGAGGACATAAAACTTGACAGAAGATTCAGGTACAGACAGAAAGTAAAGGAAACATTAAGGGTAAGATTCAGGAATGAATATCTTGGACAGCTAATACAGAAGAACCACATTAGGAAAAGTCATCACATACCCTGCGTAGATGAAGTAGTACTGGTAGCCAGTGACAACACGAAGAGACTAGACTGGCCGCTGGCAAGAGTGACGGAGGTCATCCCTGGCAAAGGTGGTGTCGTGAGAGTTGTTCGCTTGGTGACTACAAAAGGAGAGCTAATGAGGCCAGTACAGAGGGTGTATCCACTTGAAGTGACATCTGGAGAAGATCATGCTTTAAGACTGCAAGTTGAGCGGAATGAAAATGAGAAGAAGGAGAAAAATCCAAAAATGGTTAAACCATCTACTAATACTTCTGATCTCATCAAAACCAGTAGTGGGAGAGTGGTGGTTAAACCAAAGAGATATTTTGAGTGACTTATTTATTTCTGTGTTCATTTATTATGTGAAAATATATGTGTTATGTTATTTTATTGTTTTGTTGAGTTGTTTCCACAACTCAAGGTGGGAGAATGTTGTGTTGGCAGTAAGCACAAGAGTGTAGTGCAGTATCTTTGACATAGTCTTTGAGATCAGTGAAGTTCAGTGTCGAAAACAATATGGTGTGTGTCGTGTGAATTGTCAATCTTTCCACAACAAATAATAAAATATGCATTCTAGAGGAGTCTATGTGATTTATTAAGAAGTGAACCTAACAGACTGTGTCAGTCAGGCTCCCCTTGTGACTAAGGCTCAGGCTCCTCTTGGAAAATAGACCCAGGCTCCTCCTGGGACTTAGACTCAGACTCCTCTTGGGACATAGACTCAGGCTCCCCTTGGGAAACAGACCCAGGCCCCTCTTGGACATAGACTCAGACTCCTCTTGGGAAATAGACTCAGGCTCCTCTTGGTACTTAGACTCCTCTTGGGACTTAGACACAGGCTCCTCATGGGACATTGACTCAGGCTCCACTTGGGACACAGGCCCAGGCTCCTCTTGGGACTTTGAATCAGGCTCCACTTAGGACACAGACCCAGGCTCCTCTTGGGACTTTGTCTCAGGCTCCACTTGCGACACAGACTCAGACTCCTCTTGGGACTTAGACCCAGGATCCTCTTGGGACTTAGGCTCAGGCTCCTCTTGGGACACAGACACAGACTCCACTTGGGACACAGACTCAGGCTCCTCTTGGGACACAGACCCAGGCTCCTCTTGGGACATAGACCCAGGATCCTCTTGGGACTTAGGCTCAGGCTCCTCTTGGGACATAGACCAAGGCTCCTCTTGGGACTAAGGCTCAGGCTCCCTTTGGGACTTAGACTCAGGCTCCTCTTGGGACATAGACCTTGGCTCCTCTTGGGACTTAGACTCAGGCTCCACTTGGGACATAGACTCAGGCTCCCTTTGGGACTTAGGCTCAGGCTCCACTTGGGACATAAACCCAGGCTCCTCTTGGGATATACACCCAGGCTCCCTTTGGGACAAAAACTCAAGCTCCACTTGGGACATAGACTCAGGCTCCCTTTGGGACTTAGGTTCAGGCTCCACTTGGGACATAAACCCAGGCTCTTCTTGGGATATACACCCAGGCTCCCTTTGGGACAAAGACTCAGGCTCCACTTGGGACATAGACTCAGGCTCCCTATGGGACTTAGGCTCAGGCTCCTCTTGGGACACAGACCCAGGCTCCTCTTGGGACATAGACCCAGGCTCCTCTTGGGACTTAGGCTCAGGCTCCTCTTGGGACATAGACCTTGGCTCCTCTTCGGACTTAGACTCAGGCTCCACTTGGGACATAGACTCAGGCTCCCTTTGGGACTTAGGCTCAGGCTCCACTTGGGACATAAACCCAGGCTCCTCTTGGGATATACACCCAGGCTCCCTTTGGGACAAAGACTCAGGCTCCTCTTAGGACTTAGACTCTGGCTCCACTTGGGACATAGACCGTGGCTCCTCTTGGGACTTCGACTCAGGCTCCTCTTGGAACTTAGACTCAGGCTCCTATTTGACTTAGACCCAGACTCCTTTTGGAACATAGACTGAGACTCCTCTTGGGACTTAGACTCAGGCTCCTCTTGGGACCTTGACTCAGGCTTCACTTGGGACACAGAACCAGGCTCTTCTTGGGACATAGACTCAGACTCCACTTGGGACTTAGACTCAGGCTCCTCTTGGGACACAGGCCCAGGCTCCTCTTGGGACTTAGACTCATGGTCCGTGAGGAAGTGTTGCAATCTTACTTGACTGTGTCAGTCAGGCTCCCCTTGTGACTTAGGCTCAGGCTCCTCTTGGGAAATAGACCCAGGCTCAACTTGGGACATAGACTCAGACTCCTCTTGGGACTTAGACCCAGGCACCTCATGTGACTTAGACTCAGACTCATCTTGGGAATTAGACTCAGGCTCCTCTTGGGACTTAGGCTCAGGCTCCACTTGGGACACAGACCCAGGCTCCTCTTGGGACATAGACCCAGACTCCTCTTGGGACTTAGACTCAGGCTCCTCTTGGGACTTAGACCCAGGCTCCTCTTGGGACTTAGACTCAGACTCAACTTGGACCTTAGACTCAGGCTCCTTTTGGGACTTTGACTCAGGCTCCACTTGGGACAAAGACCCAGGCTCCTGTTGGGACTTAGACTCAGACACCTTGGGACTTAGACTCAGGCTCCTCTTGGGACACAGACCCAGGCTCCTGATGGGACTTTGACCCAGGCTCCTTTTGGGACATAGACCCAGGCTCCTCATGGGACTTATTCTCAGACTCCTCTTGGGACTTAGACTCAGGCTCCCCTTTGGATTTTGACTAAGGCTCCACTTGGGACACAGACCCAGGCTCCTCTTGGGACATAGACCCAGGCTCCTCTTGGGACTTAAACTCAGACTCCTCTTGGGACTTAGATTCAGGCTCCTCTTGGGACTTAAACACAGGCTCCTCTTGGAAATTAGACACAGGCTCCTCTTGGGACTTAGATTCAGGCTCCTCTTGGGACGTGGATTCAGACTCCTCTTGGGCCTTAGATTCAGGCTCTTCTTGGACTTAAACAGAGGCTCCTCTTGGTACATAGACACAGGCTTCTCTTGGGACTTAGACTCAGGCTCCACTTGGGACATAGACTCAGGCTCCCTTTGGGACTTAGGCTCAGGCTCCTCTTGGGACATAGACCCAGGCTCCTCTTGGGACATACACCCAGGCTCCCTTTGGGACTTAGACTCAGGCTCCTCTTGGGACTTAGACACAGGCTCCTATTCGCACGTAGACACAGACTCCTCTTGGGTAAAAGTCTAAGGCTCCTCTCGGGACTTAAACTCAGGCTCCTCTTGGGACTTAGACTCAGACTCCTCCTGGGACTTATACTCAGGCTCCTCTTGGGTTTTAGACAGGCTCCAATTTGGACATAGACACAGGCTCGTCTTGGGACTTTGACTCAGGCTCCTCTTGGGACGTAAAATCAGACTCCTCTTGGGCCTTAGATTCAGGCTCCCCTTGGGACTTAAACACAGGCTCCTCTTGGTACTTAGACACAGGCTCCTCTTGGGACTTAGACTCAGGCTCCACTTGGGACATAGACTCAGGCTCCATTTGGGACTTAAACACAGGCTCCTCTTGGTACTTAAACACAGGCTCCTCTTGGGACTTAGACTCAGGCTTCATTTGGGACATAGACTCAGGCTCCCTTTGGGACTTAGACTCAGGTTTCACTTGGGACATAGACTCAGGCTCCCTTTGGGACAGACTCAGGCTCCTCTTGAGACTTAGACCCAGGCTCCCTTTGGGACTAAGACTCGGGCTCCTCTTGGAACATAGACCCAAGCTCCTCTTGGGACTTAGACTCAGGCTCCCCTTGGGACATAGACCCAGGCTCCTCTTGGGACTTAGAATCAGGCTCCTCTTGGAACATAGACTCAGGCACCCTTTGGGACAGACTCAGGCTCCCCTTGAGACTTAGACCCAGGCTCCCTTTGGGACTTAGACTCAGGCTCCCCTTGGGATATAGACCCAGGCTCCTCTTGGGACTTAGACCCAAGCTCCTCATGGGACTTAGACTCAGGCTCCCCTTGGGACACAGACCCAGGATCCTCTAGGGACTTAGACTCATGGACCGTGAGGAAGTGTTGCAATCTTATTTGACAGTGTCAGTCAGGCTCCCCTTGTAACTAAGGCTCAGGCTCGTCTTGGAAAATAGACCCAGGCTCCTCCTGGGACTTAGACTCAGACTCCTCTTGGGACATAGACTCAGGCTCCCCTTGGGAAACAGACCAAGGCCCCTCTTGGGACTTAGACTCAGACTCCTCTTGGGAAATAGGCTCAGGCTCCTCTTGGTACTTAGACTCCTCTTGGGACTTAGACACAGGCTCCTCTTGGGACATTGAATCAGGCTCCACTTGGGACACAGACCCAGGCTCCTCTTGGGACTTTGACTCAGGCTCCACTTGCGACACAGACCCAGTCTCCTCTTGGGACTTAGACCCAGGCTCTTCTTGGGACTTAGGCTCAGGCTCCTCTTGGGACACAGACCCAGGCTCCTCTTGGGACACAGACTCAGGTTCCTCTTGGGACACAGACCCAGGCTCCTCTTGGGACATAGACCCAGGCTCCTCTTGGGACTTAGGCTCAGGCTCCTCTTGGGACATAGACCAAGGCTCCGCTTGGGACTCAGACTCAGGCTCCCTTTGGGACTTAGACTCAGGCTCCTCTTGGGACATAGACCTAGGCTCCTCTTGAGACTTAGACTCAGGCTCCACTTGGGACATAGACTCAGGCTCCCTTTGGGACTTAGGCTCAGGCTCCACTTGGGACATAAACCCAGGCTCCTCCTGGGATATACACCCAGGCTCCCTTTGGGACTTAGACTCAGGCTCCACTTGGGACATAGACTCAGGCTCCCTATGGGACTTAGACTCAGGCTGCTCTTGAGACTTAGACCCAGGCTCCCTTTGGGACTTAGACTCATGCTCCTCTTGGGTCATAGACCCAAGCTCCTCTTAGGACTTAGACTCAGGCTCCACTTGGGACATAGACCCAGGCTCCTCTTGGAACTTAGACTCAGGCTCCTCTTGGAACTTAGACTCAGGCTCCTATTTGACTTAGACCCAGACTCCTTTTGGAACATAGACTCAGATTCCTCTTGGGACTTAGAATCAGGCTCCTCTTGGGACCTTGACTCAGGCTTCACTTGGGACATAGAGCCAGGCTCCTCTTGGGACATAGGCTCAGACTCCCCTTGGGACTTAGACTCAGGCTCCTCTTGGGACACAGATCCAGGCTCCTCTTGGGACTTAGACTCTTGGTCCGTGAGGAAGTGTTGCAATCTTATTTGACTGTGTCATTCAGGCTCCCCTTGTGACTTAGGCTCAGGCTCCTCTTGGGAAATAGACCCAGGCTCCTCTTGGGACATAGACTCAGACTCCTCTTGGGACTTAGACCCAGGCACCTCATGGGATTTAGGCTCAGGCTACTCTTGGGACACAGACCCAGGCTCTTCTTGGGACATAGACCCAGACTCCTCTTGGGACTTAGATTCAGGCTCCTCTTGGGACTTAGACCCAGGCTCCTCTTGGAACTTAGACTCAGGCTCCACTTGGGACATAGACTCAGGCTCCCTTTGGGACTTAGGCTCAGGCTCCACTTGGGACATAAACCCAGGCTCCTCTTGGGATATACACCCAGGCTCCCTTTGGGACAAAGACTCAGGCTCCTCTTAGGACTTAGACTCTGGCTCCACTTGGGACATAGACCGTGGCTCCTCTTGGGACTTCGACTCAGGCTCCTCTTGGAACTTAGACTCAGGCTCCTATTTGACTTAGACCCAGACTCCTTTTGGAACATAGACTCAGACTCCTCTTGGGACTTAGACTCAGGCTCCTCTTGGGACCTTGACTCAGGCTTCACTTGGGACACAGAACCAGGCTCTTCTTGGGACATAGACTCAGACTCCCCTTGGGACTTAGACTCAGGCTCCTCTTGGGACACAGGCCCAGGCTCCTCTTGGGACTTTGACTCATGGTCCGTGAGGAAGTGTTGCAATCTTACTTGACTGTGTCAGTCAGGCTCCCCTTGTGACTTAGGCTCAGGCTCCTCTTGGGAAATAGACCCAGGCTCAACTTGGGACATAGACTCAGACTCCTCTTGGGACTTAGACCCAGGCACCTCATGTGACTTAGACTCAGACTCATCTTGGGAATTAGACTCAGGCTCCTCTTGGGACTTAGGCTCAGGCTCCACTTGGGACACAGACCCAGGCTCCTCTTGGGACATAGAGCCAGACTCCTCTTGGGACTTAGACTCAGGCTCCTCTTGGGACTTAGACCCAGGCTCCTCTTGGGACTTAGACTCAGACTCCACTTGGACCTTAGACTCAGGCTCCTTTTGGGACTTTGACTCAGGCTCCACTTGGGACAAAGACCCAGGCTCCTGTTGGGACATAGACTCAGACACCTCTTGGGACTTAGACTCAGGCTCCTCTTGGGACACAGACCCAGGCTCCTGATGGGACTTTGACCCAGGCTCCTTTTGGGACATAGACCCAGGCTCCTCATGGGACTTATTCTCAGACTCCTCTTGGGACTTAGACTCAGGCTCCCCTTTGGATTTTGACTAAGGCTCCACTTGGGACACAGACCCAGGCTCCTCTTGGGACATAGACCCAGGCTCCTCTTGGGACTTAAACTCAGACTCCTCTTGGGACTTAGATTCAGGCTCCTCTTGGGACTTAAACACAGGCTCCTCTTGGAAATTAGACACAGGCTCCTCTTGGGACTTAGATTCAGGCTCCTCTTGGGACGTGGATTCAGACTCCTCTTGGGCCTTAGATTCAGGCTCTTCTTGGACTTAAACAGAGGCTCCTCTTGGTACATAGACACAGGCTTCTCTTGGGACTTAGACTCAGGCTCCACTTGGGACATAGACTCAGGCTCCCTTTGGGACTTAGGCTCAGGCTCCTCTTGGGACATAGACCCAGGCTCCTCTTGGGACATACACCCAGGCTCCCTTTGGGACTTAGACTCAGGCTCCTCTTGGGACTTAGACACAGGCTCCTATTCGCACGTAGACACAGACTCCTCTTGGGTAAAAGTCTAAGGCTCCTCTCGGGACTTAAACTCAGGCTCCTCTTGGGACTTAGACTCAGAATCCTCCTGGGACTTATACTCAGGCTCCTCTTGGGTTTTAGACAGGCTCCAATTTGGACATAGACACAGGCTCGTCTTGGGACTTTGACTCAGGCTCCTCTTGGGACGTAAAATCAGACTCCTCTTGGGCCTTAGATTCAGGCTCCCCTTGGGACTTAAACACAGGCTCCTCTTGGTACTTAGACACAGGCTCCTCTTGGGACTTAGACTCAGGCTCCACTTGGGACATAGACTCAGGCTCCATTTGGGACTTAAACACAGGCTCCTCTTGGTACTTAAACACAGGCTCCTCTTGGGACTTAGACTCAGGCTTCATTTGGGACATAGACTCAGGCTCCCTTTGGGACTTAGACTCAGGTTTCACTTGGGACATAGACTCAGGCTCCCTTTGGGACAGACTCAGGCTCCTCTTGAGACTTAGACCCAGGCTCCCTTTGGGACTTAGACTCGGGCTCCTCTTGGAACATAGACCCAAGCTCCTCTTGGGACTTAGACTCAGGCTCCCCTTGGGACATAGACCCAGGCTCCTCTTGGGACTTAGAATCAGGCTCCTCTTGGAACATAGACTCAGGCTCCCTTTGGGACAGACTCAGGCTCCCCTTGAGACTTAGACCCAGGCTCCCTTTGGGACTTAGACTCAGGCTCCCCTTGGGATATAGACCCAGGCTCCTCTTGGGACTTAGACCCAAGCTCCTCTTGGGACTTAGACTCAGGCTACCCTTGGGACACAGACCCAGGATCCTCTAGGGACTTAGACTCATGGACCGTGAGGAAGTGTTGCAATCTTATTTGACAGTGTCAGTCAGGCTCCCCTTGTAACTAAGGCTCAGGCTCGTCTTGGAAAATAGACCCAGGCTCCTCCTGGGACTTAGACTCAGACTCCTCTTGGGACATAGACTCAGGCTCCCCTTGGGAAACAGACCAAGGCCCCTCTTGGGACTTAGACTCAGACTCCTCTTGGGAAATAGGCTCAGGCTCCTCTTGGTACTTAGACTCCTCTTGGGACTTAGACACAGGCTCCTCTTGGGACATTGAATCAGGCTCCTCTTGGGACACAGACCCAGGCTCCTCTTGGGACTTTGACTCAGGCTCCACTTGCGACACAGACCCAGTCTCCTCTTGGGACTTAGACCCAGGCTCTTCTTGGGACTTAGGCTCAGGCTCCTCTTGGGACACAGACCCAGGCTCCTCTTGGGACACAGACTCAGGTTCCTCTTGGGACACAGACCCAGGCTCCTCTTGGGACATAGACCCAGGCTCCTCTTGGGACTTAGGCTCAGGCTCCTCTTGGGACATAGACCAAGGCTCCGCTTGGGACTCAGACTCAGGCTCCCTTTGGGACTTAGACTCAGGCTCCTCTTGGGACATAGACCTAGGCTCCTCTTGAGACTTAGACTCAGGCTCCACTTGGGACATAGACTCAGGCTCCCTTTGGGACTTAGGCTCAGGCTCCACTTGGGACATAAACCCAGGCTCCTCCTGGGATATACACCCAGGCTCCCTTTGGGACTTAGACTCAGGCTCCACTTGGGACATAGACTCAGGCTCCCTATGGGACTTAGACTCAGGCTGCTCTTGAGACTTAGACCCAGGCTCCCTTTGGGACTTAGACTCATGCTCCTCTTGGGTCATAGACCCAAGCTCCTCTTAGGACTTAGACTCAGGCTCCACTTGGGACATAGACCCAGGCTCCTCTTGGAACTTAGACTCAGGCTCCTCTTGGAACTTAGACTCAGGCTCCTATTTGACTTAGACCCAGACTCCTTTTGGAACATAGACTCAGATTCCTCTTGGGACTTAGAATCAGGCTCCTCTTGGGACCTTGACTCAGGCTTCACTTGGGACATAGAGCCAGGCTCCTCTTGGGACATAGGCTCAGACTCCCCTTGGGACTTAGACTCAGGCTCCTCTTGGGACACAGATCCAGGCTCCTCTTGGGACTTAGACTCTTGGTCCGTGAGGAAGTGTTGCAATCTTATTTGACTGTGTCATTCAGGCTCCCCTTGTGACTTAGGCTCAGGCTCCTCTTGGGAAATAGACCCAGGCTCCTCTTGGGACATAGACTCAGACTCCTCTTGGGACTTAGACCCATGCACCTCATGGGATTTAGGCTCAGGCTCCTCTTGGGACACAGACCCAGGCTCTTCTTGGGACATAGACCCAGACTCCTCTTGGGACTTAGATTCAGGCTCCTCTTGGGACTTAGACCCAGGCTCCTCTTGGGACTTAGACTCAGACTCCTCTTGGACCTTAGACTCAGGCTCCTGTTGGGACTTTGACTCAGGCTGCACTTGGGACAAAGACCCAGGCTCCTGTTGGGACTTAGACTCAGACACCTCTTGGGACATAGACATAGGCTCCTCTTGGGACACAGACCCAGGCTCCTGATGGGACTTTGACCCAGGCTGCTCTTGGGACTTAGACCCAGGCTCCTCATGGGACTTAGACTCAGACTCCTCTTGGGACTTAGACTCAGGCTCCTCTTGGGAAACAGACCCAGACTCCTCTTGGGACTTGGACTCAGGCTCCCCTTTGGATTTTGACTAAGGCTCCACTCGGGACACAGACTCAGGCTCCTCTTGGGACATAGACCCAGGCTCCTCTAGGGACTTAGACTCAGGCTCCTCTTGGGAAACAGACCCAGACTCCTCTTGGGACTTGGACTCAGGCTCTCCTTGGGACTTAGACTCAGACTCCTCTTGGGACTTAGACTCAAGCTCCTCTTGGGACTTAGACTCAGGCTTCTCTTGGGAAACAGACCCAGGCTCCTCTTGGGACATAGACTCAGACTCCTCTTGGGAAATAGACTCAGGCTCCTCTTGGGACTTAGACTCAGACTCCTCTTGGGAAATAGACTCAGGCTCCTCTTGGGACTTAGACTCCTCTTGGGACTTAGTCACAGGCTCCTCTTGGGTCTTTGACTCAGGCTCCACTTGGAACACAGGCCCAGGCTCCTCTTGGGAATTTGACTCAAGCTCCACTTGGGTCACAGACCCAGGCTCCTCTTGGGACTTAGACTCAGGCTCGCCTTGGGACTTTGACTGAGGCTCCACTTGGGACACAGACTCAGGTTCCTCTTGGGACTTAGAATCAGACTCCTCTTGGGACTTAGACCCAGGCTCCTCTTGGGACATAGACTCAGACTCCTCTTGGGACACAGGCCCAGGCTCCTCTTGCGACACAGACTCAGGCTTCTCTTGGGACTTAGACTCAGGCTCCTCTTGGGACGTGGAATCAGACTCCTCTTGGGCCTTAGATTCAGCCTCCTCTTGGGACTTAAACAGAGGCTCCTCTTGGTACTTAGACACAGGCTTCTCTTGGGACTTATACTCAGGCTCCACTTGGGACATAGACTCAGGCTCCCTTTGGGACTTAGGCTCTGGCTCCTCCTGGGACATAGACCCAGGCTCCTTTTGGGACATACACCCAGGCTCCCTTTGGGACTTAGACTCAGGCTCCTCTTGGGACTTAGACACAGGCTCCTATTGGGACTTAGACACAGGCTCGTCTTGGGACTTAGAGACATGATCCTATTGAGACACAGACTCAGGCTCCTCTTGGGACTTGAACTAAGACTCCTCTTGGGAAGTGGAATCAGACTCCTCTTGGGCCTTAGATTCAGGCTCCTCTTGGGACTTAAACACAGGCTCCTCTTGGTACTTAGACACAGGCTCCTCTTGGAACTGAGACTCAGGCTCCACTTGGGACACAGACTCAGGCTCCTCTTGGGACATAGACCCAGGCTCCTCTTGGGACTTAGACCCAGGCTCATCTTGGGACTTATTCTCAGGCTCCTCCTGGGAAACAGACCCAGACCCCTCTTGGGACTTAGACTCAGGCTCCACTTGGGACGGAGACTCAGGCTCCTCTTGGGACACAGACTCAGGCTCCTCTTGGGACTTAGACCCAGGCTCATCTTGGGACTTAGACTCAGGCTCCTCCTGGGAAACAGACCCAGACTCCTCTTGGAACTTGGACTCAGGCTCCACTTGGGACACAGACTCAGGCTCCTCTTGGGACACAGACTCAGGCTCCTCTTGGGACTTAGACCCAGGATCATCTTGGGACTTAGACTCAGGCTCCTCCCGGGAAACAGACCCAGACCCCTCCTGGGACTTGGACTCAGGCTCCCTTTGGGACTTAGACTCAGACTCCTCTTGGGACTTAGTCTCAGGCTCCTCTTGGGATTTAGACCCAGGCTCCTCTTGGGACTTAGAGACTCAGACTCCCCTTGGAACTTAGACTCAGACTCCTCTTGGGACTTAAACTCAGACTCCTCTTGGTATATAGACTCAGGCTCCCCTTGGGACTAGACCCAGGCTCCTCTTGGGACTTAGACTCAGGCTCCTCTCGGGTCTTAGACTCAGACTCGTCTTGGGACTTAAACTCAGGCTCCTCTTGGGACTTAGACTCAGACTCCTTTTGGGACTTAGACCCAGGCTCCTCTTGGGACTTAGACTCAGGCTCCTCTTGGGACTTAGATCCAGGCTCCTCTTGGGACTTAGACTCAGACTCCTCTTGGGACACAGACTCAGACTCCTCTTGGGACTTAGGCCCAGGCTCCTCTTGGGTCTTAGGCCCAGGCTCCTCTTGGGACACAGACTCAGGCTCCTCTTGGGACTTAGACCCAGGCTCCACTTGGGACTTAGATTCAGGCTCCCCTTGGGACGTGGAATCAGACTCCTCTTGGGCCTTAGATTCAGGCTCCTCTTGGGACTTAAACAGAGGCTCCTCTTGGGACTTAGACACAGGCTCCTATGCGCACGTAGACACAGACTCCTCTGGGTAAAAGTCTAAGGCTCCTCTCGGGACTTAAACTCAGGCTCCTCTTGGGACATAGGCTCAGACTCCTCTTGGGACTTATACTGAGGCTCCTCTTGGGATTTAGACAGGCTCCAATTGGGACATAGGCCCAGGCTCCTCTTGGGACTTAGACTCAGGCTCCACTTGGGATATAGACTCAGGCTCCCTTTGAGACTTAAACACAGGCTCCTCTTGGTACATAGACACAGGCTCCTCTTGGGACTTAGAATCAGGCTCCATTTGGGACATAGACTCAGGCTCCTTTTGGGTCATAGACTCAGGTTCCACTTGGGACATAGACTCAGGCTACATTTGGGACAGACTCAGGCTCCTCTTGAGACTTAGACCCGGGCTCCCTTTGGGACTTAGACTCAGGCTCCTCTTGGGACATAAAACCAAGCTCCTCTTGGGACATAGACTCAGGCTCCCCTTGGGACATAGATCCAGGCTCCTCTTGGAACTTAGACTCAGACTCTTCTTGGGACTTGGACTCAGGCTCCTCTTGGGACCTTGACTAAGGCTCCACTTGGGATACAGACCCAGGCTCCTCTTGGGACATAGGCTCAGACGCCAAATGGGACTTAAATTCAGGCTCCTCTTGGGACACAGACCCAGGCTCCTCTTGGGACTTAGACTCATGGTCTGTGAGGAAGTGTTGCAATCTTATTTGACTGTGTCAGTCAGGCTCCCCTTGTGACTAAGGCTCAGGATCCTCTTGGAAAATAGACCCAGGCTCCTCCTGGGACTTAGACGCAGACTCCTCTTGGGACATAGACTCAGGCTCCCCTTGGGAAACAGACCCAGGCCCCTTTTGGGACTTAGGCTCAGGCTCCTCTTGGGACATAGACCAAGGATCCTCTTGGGACTCAGACCCAGGCTCCTCTTGGGACTTAGACTCATGGTCCGTGAGGAAGTGTTGCAATCTTATTTGACTGTGTCAGTCAGGCTCCCCTTGTGACTAAGGCTCAGGCTCCTCTTGGAAAATAGACCCAGGCTCCTCCTGGGACTTAGACGCAGACTCCTCTTGGGACATAGACTCAGGCTCCTTTTGGGAAACAGACCCAGGCCCCTTTTGGGACTTAGGCTCAGGCTCCTCTTGGGATATAGACCTAGGCTCCTCTTGGGACTTAGACTCAGGCTCGACTTGGGACATAGACTAAGGCTCCCTTTGGGACTTAGGCTCAGGCTCCTCTTGGGACATAAACCCAGGCTCCTCTTGGGATATACATCCAGGCTCCCTTTGGGACTTAGACTCGGGCTCCACTTGGGACTTTGACTCAGGCTCCACTTGGGACAAAGACCCAGGCTCCTGTTGGGACTTTGACCCAGGCTCCTCTTGGGACTTAGACTCAGGCTCCTCATGGGACTTAGACTCAGACTCCTCTTGGGAATTAGGCTCAGGCTCCTCTTGAGACTTAGGCCTAGGCTCCTCATGGGACACAGACCCAGGCTCCTCTTGGGACATAGACGCAGACTCCTCTTGGGACTTAGACTCAGGCTCCTCTGGGACTTAGACCCAGGTTCTTCTTGGGACTTAGACTCAGACACCTCTTGGGCCTTAGACTCAGGCTCCTCTTGGGACTTTGACTCAGGCTCCACTTGGGACAAAAACCCAGGCTCCTGTTGGGACTTTGACCCAGGCTCCTCTTGGGACTTAGACCCAGGCTCCTCATGGGACTTAGACTCAGACTCCTCTTGGGACTTAGACTCAGGCTCCTCTTTGGACATTGACTCAGGCTCCTCTTGGGACTTAGACTCAGGCTCCTCTAGGGAAACAGAACAAGACTCCTCTTGGGACTTTTACTAAGGCTCCCCTTGGGACTTAGACTCAGGCTCCTCTTGGGACTTTGACTCAGGCTCCTCTGGGACTTAGACCCAGGTTCTTCTTGGGACTTAGACTCAGACACCTCTTGGGCCTTAGACTCAGGCTCCTCTTGGGACTTTGACTCAGGCTCCACTTGGGAGAAAAACCCAGGCTCCTGTTGGGACTTTGACCCAGGCTCCTCTTGGGACATAGACCCAAGCTCCTCTTGGGACATAGACTCATGCTCCTCTTGGGAAACAGAACAAGACTCCTCTTGGGACATTTACTAAGGCTCCCCTTGGGACTTAGACTCAGGCTCCTCTTGGGACTTTGACTCAGGATCCTCTTGGGACTCAGACTCAGGCTCCTCTTGGGAAACAAACCCTGGCTCCTCTTGGGACTTAGACTCAGACTCCTCTTGGGAAATAGACTCAGGCTCCTCTTGGGACTTAGACTGCTCTTGGGACTTAGACACAGGCTGCTCTTGGGTCTTTGACTCAGGCTCCCCATGGAACACAGGCCCAGGCTCCCCTTGGGACTTAGACTCAGACACCTCTTGGGACTTAGACTCAGGCTCCTCTTGGGACTTTGACTCAGGCTCCACTTGGGACAAAGAATCAGGCTCCTCTTGGGACTTAGACCCAGGCTCCTCTTGGGACTTTGACTCAGACTCCTCTTGGGACTTAGACTCAGACTCCTCTTGGGATTTAAACTCAGACTCCTCTTGGGATTTAGACTCAGGCTCCTCATGGGACCAGACCCAGGCTCCTCTTGGGACTTAGACTCAGGCTCCTCTCGGGACTTAGACTCAGACTCCTCTTGGGACTTAAACTCAGGCTCCTCTTGGGACTTAGATTAAGACTCCTCTTGGGACTTAGACCCAGGCTCCTCTTGGGACTTAGACCCAGGCTCCTCTTGGGACTTAGACCCAGGCTCCCCTTGGGACTTAGACTCAGACTCCTCTTGGGACACAGACTCAGACTCCTCTTGGGACACAGACTCAGACTCCTCTTGGGGCTTAGGCCCAGGCTCCTCTTGGGACTTAGGCCCAGGCTCCTCTTGGGACACAGACTCAGGCTCCTCTTGGGACTTAGACCCAGGCTCCTCTTGGGACTTAGACTCAGGCTCCTCTTGGGACTTAGACTCAGGCTCCTCTTGGGACTAAGACTCAGGCTCCTGTTGGGACATAGACTCAGGCTCCCCTTGGTACTTAGATTCAGGCTCCTCTTGGGACTTAAACACAGGCTCTTCTTGGTACTTAGACACAGGCTCCTCTTGGGACTTAGATTCAGGCTCCTCTTGGGACGTGGAATAAGTCTCCTCTTGGGCCTTAGATTCAGACTCCTCTTGGGACTTATACAGAGGCTCCTCTTGGTACTTAGACCCAGGCTTCTCTTGGGACTTAGACTCAGGTTCCACTTGGGACATAGACTCAGGCTCCCTTTGGGACTTAAGCTCAGGCTCCTCTTGGGACATAGACCCAGGCTCCTCTTGGGACATACACCCAGGCTCCCTTTGGGACTTAGACTCAGGCTCCTCTTGGGACTTAGACACAGGCTCCTACTCGCACGTAGACACAGACTCCTCTGGGTAAAAGTCTAAGGCTCCTCTCGGGACTTAAACTCAGGCTCCTCTTGGGACTTAGACTCAGACTTCTCTTGGGACTTATACTCAGGCTCCTCTTGGGATTTAGACAGGCTCCAATTGGGACATAGACACAGGCTCCTCTTGGGACTTTGACTCAGGTTCATCTTGGGACGTGGAATCAGACTCCTCCTGGGCCTTAGATTCAGGCTCCCCTTGGGACTTAAACACAGGCTCCTCTTTGGACTTAGACTCAGGCTCCACTTGGGACATAGACACAGGCTCCTCTTGGGACTTAGACTCAGGCTCCATTTGGGACATAGACTCAGGCTCCATTTGGGACAGACTCAGGCTCCTCTTGAGACTTAGACCCAGGCTCCCTTTGGGACTTAGACTCAGGCTCCTCTTGGGACATAGACCCAAGCTCCTCTTGGGACATAGACTCAGGCTCCCCTTGGGACATGGACCCAGGCTCCTCTTGGGACTTAGACTCAGGCTCCTCTTGGAACTTAGACTCAGACTCTTCTTGGGACTTGGACTCAGGCTCCTCTTGGGACCTTGACTCAGGCTCCACTTGGGACACAGACCCAGGCTCCTCTTGGGACATAGACTCAAACGCCACTTGGGACTTAGACTCAGGGTCCTCTTGGGACACAGACCCAGGCTCCTCTTGGGACAGACTCATGGTCTGTGAGGAAGTATTGCAATCTTATTTGACTGTGTCAGTCAGGCTCCCCTTGTGACTAAGGCTCAGGCTCCTCTTGGAAAATAGACCCAGGTTCCTCCTGGGACTTAGACGCAGACTCCTCTTGGGACAAAGACTCAGGCTCCCCTTGGGAAACAGTCCCAGGCCCCTCTTGGGACTTAGGCTCAGGCTCCTCTTGGGACTTAGACCAAGGCTCCTCTTGGGACTCAGACTCAGGCTCCCTTTGGGACTTAGGCTCAGGCTCCTCTTGGGACATTGACCTAGGCTCCTCTTGGGACTTAGACTCAGGCTCGACTTGGGACATAGACTAAGGCTCCCTTTGGGACTTAGGCTCAGGCTCCTCTTGGGACATAAATCCAGGCTCCTCTTGGGATATACATCCAGGCCCCATTTGGGACATAGACTCAGGCTCCTCTTGGGTCATAGACCCAAGCTCCTCTTAGGACTTAGACCCAAGCTCCTCTTGGGACTTAGACTCAGGCTCCCCTTGGGACACAGACCCAGGCTCCTCTTGGGACTTAGACTCATGGACCGTGAGGAAGTGTTGCAATCTTATTTGACTGTGTCAGTCAGGCTCCCCTTGTGACTAAGGCTCAGGCTCCTCTTGGAAAATAGACCCAGGCTCCTCCTGGGACTTAGACTCAGACTCCTCTTGGGACACAGACCCAGGCTCCCCTTGGGAAACAGACCAAGGCCCCTCTTGGGACTTAGACTCAGGCTCCCTTTGGGACTTAGGCTCAGGCTCCTCTTGGAAAATAGATCCAGGCTCCTCCTTGGACTTAGACGCAGGCTCCTCTTGGGACAAAGACTCAGGCTTCCCTTGGGAAACAGACCCAGGCCCCTCTTGGGACTTAGGCTCAGGCTCCTCTTGGGACTTAGGATCAGGCTCCTCTTGGGTCATAGACCCAGGCTCCCTTTGGGACTTAGACTCAGGCTCCTCTTGGGTCATAGACCCAAGCTCCTCTTAGGACTTAGACTCAGGCTCCTCTTGGAACATAGACTCAGGCTCCCTTTGGGACAGACTCAGGCTCCTCTTGAGACTTAGACCCAGGCTCCCTTTGGGACTTAGACTCAGGCTCCCCTTGGGACATAGACCCAGGCTCCTCTTGGGACTTACACCCAAGCTCCTCTTGGGACTTAGACTCAGGCTCCCCTTGGGACACAGACCCAGGCTCCTCTTGGTACTTAGACTCATGGACCGTGAGGAAGTGTTGCAATCTTATTTGACTGTGTCAGTCAGGCTCCCCTTGTGACTAAGGCTCAGGCTCCTCTTGGAAAATAGACCCAGGCTCCTCCTGGGACTTAGACTCAGACTCCTCTTGGGACATAGACTCAGGCTCCCCTTGGGAAACAGACCAAGGCCCCTCTTGGGACTTAGACTCAGACTCCTCTTGGGAAATAGGCTCAGGCTCCTCTTGGTACTTAGACTCCTCTTGGGACTTAGACACAGGCTCCTCTTGGGACATTGAATCAGGCTCCACTTGGGACACAGACGCAGGCTCCTCTTGGGACTTTGACTCAGGCTCCACTTGCGACACAGACCCAGTCTCCTCTTGGGACTTAGACCCAGGCTCTTCTTGGGACTTAGGCTCAGGCTCCTCTTGGGACATAGACCCAGGCTCCTCTTGGGACACAGACTCAGGTTCCTCTTGGGACACAGACCCAGGCTCCTCTTGGGACATAGACCCAGGCTCCTCTTGGGACTTAGGCTCAGGCTCCTCTTGGGACATAGACCAAAGCTCCGCTTTGGACTCAGATTCAGGCTCCCTTTGGGACTTAGACTAAGGCTCCTCTTGGGACATAGACCTAGGCCCCTCTTGAGACTTAGACTCAGGCTCCACTTGGGACATAGGCTCAGGCTCCCTTTGGGACTTAGGCTCAGGCTCCACTTGGGACATAAACCAAGGCTCCTCTTGGGATATACACCCAGGCTCCCTTAGGGACTTAGACTCAGGCTCCACTTAGGACATAGACTCAGGCTCCCTATGGGACTTAGACTCAGGCTGCTCTTGAGACTTAGACCCAGGCTCCCTTTGGGACTTAGACTCATGCTCCTCTTGGGTCATAGACCCAAGCTCCTCTTAGGACATAGACTCAGGCTCCACTTGGGACATAGACCCAGGGTCCTCTTGGCACTTAGACTCAGGCTCCTCTTGGAACTTAGACTCAGGCTCCTATTTGACTTAGACCCAGACTCCTTTTGGATCATAGACCCAGACTCCTCTTGGGACTTAGACTCAGGCTCCTCTTGGGACCTTGACTCAGGCTTCACTTGGGACACAGACGCAGGCTCCTCTTGGGACATAGACTCAGACTCCCCTTGGGACTTAGACTCAGGCTCCTCTTGGGACACAGACCCAGGCTCCTCTTGGGACTTAGACTCATGGTCCGTGAGGAAGTGTTGCAATCTTATTTGACTGTGTCATTCAGGCTCCCCTTGTGACTTAGGCTCAGGCTCCTCTTGGGAAATAGACCCAGGCTCCTCTTGGGACATAGACTCAGACTCCTCTTGGGACTTAGACCCAGGCACCTCATGGGATTTAGACTCAGACTCCTCTTGGGAATTAGACTCAGGCTCCTCTTGGGACTTAGGCTCAGGCTCCTCTTGGGACACAGACCCAGGCTCTTCTTGGGACATAGACCCAGACTCCTCTTGGGACTTAGATTCAGGCTCCTCTTGGGACTTAGACCCAGGCTCCTCTTGGGACTTAGACTCAGACTCCTCTTGGACCTTAGACTCAGGCTCCTCTTGGGACTTTGACTCAGGCTGCACTTGGGACAAAGACCCAGGCTCCTGTTGGGACTTAGACTCAGACACCTCTTGGGACTTAGACATAGGCTCCTCTTGGGACACAGACCCAGGCTCCTGATGGGACTTTGACCCAGGCTGCTCTTGGGACTTAGACCCAGGCTCCTCATGGGACTTAGACTCAGACTCCTTTTGGGACTTAGACTCAGGCTCCTCTTGGGAAACAGACCCAGACTCCTCTTGGGACTTGGACTCAGGCTCCCCTTTGGATTTTGACTAAGGCTCCACTCGGGACACAGACTCAGGCTCCTCTTGGGACATAGACCCAGGCTCCTCTTGGGACTTAGACTCAGGCTCCTCTTGGGAAACAGACCCAGACTCCTCTTGGGACTTGGACTCAGGCTCCCCTTGGGACTTAGACTCAGACTCCTCTTGGGACTTAGACTCAAGCTCCTCTTGGGACTTAGACTCAGGCTTCTCTTGGGAAACAGACCCAGGCTCCTCTTGGGACATAGACTCAGACTCCTCTTGGGAAATAGACTCAGGCTCCTCTTGGGACTTAGACTCAGACTCCTCTTGGGAAATAGACTCAGGCTCCTCTTGGGACTTAGACTCCTCTTGGGACTTAGTCACAGGCTCCTCTTGGGTCTTTGACTCAGGCTCCACTTGGAACACAGGCCCAGGCTCCTCTTGGGAATTTGACTCAGGCTCCACTTGGGACACAGACCCAGGCTCCTCTTGGGACTTAGACTCAGGCTCCCCTTGGGACTTTGACTGAGGCTCCACTTGGGACACAGACTCAGGTTCCTCTTGGGACTTAGAATCAGACTCCTCTTGGGACTTAGACCCAGGCTCCTCTTGGGACATAGTCTCAGAATCCTCTTGGGACACAGGCCCAGGCTCCTCCTGCGACACAGACTCATGCTTCTCTTGGGACTTAGACTCAGGCTCCTCTTGGGACGTGGAATCAGACTCCTCTTGGGCCTTAGATTCAGCCTCCTCTTGGGACTTAAACAGAGGCTCCACTTGGTACTTAGACACAGGCTTCTCTTGGGACTTATACTCAGGCTCCACTTGGGACATACACTCTGGCTCCCATTGGGACTTTGACTGAGGCTCCACTTGGGACACAGACTCAGGTTCCTCTTGGGACTTAGAATCAGACTCCTCTTGGGACATAGACCCAGGCTCCTTTTGGGACATACACCCAGGCTCCTCTTGGGACGTGGAATCAGACTCCTCTTAGGCCTTAGATTCAGCCTCCTCTTGGGACTTAAACAGAGGCTCCACTTGGTACTTAGACACAGGCTTCTCTTGGGACTTATACTCAGGCTCCACTTGGGACACAGACTCAGGCTCCTCTTGGGACTTAGACACAGGCTCCTATTGGGACATAGACACAGGCTCGTCGTGGGACTTAGACACATGATCCTATTGAGACACAGACTCAGGCTCCTCTTGGGACTTGAACTAAGACTCCTCTTGGGAAGTGGAATCAGACTCCTCTTGGGCCTTAGATTCAGGCTCCTCTTGGGACTTAAACACAGGCTCCTCTTGGTACTTAGACACAGGCTCCTCTTGGAACTTAGACTCAGGCTCCACTTGGGACACAGACTCAGGCTCCTCTTGGGACATAGACCCAGGCTCCTCTTGGGACTTAGACCCAGGCTCCCCTTGGGACATGGACCCAGGCTCCTCTTGGGACTTAGACTCAGGCTCCTCTTGGAACTTAGACTCAGACTCTTCTTGGGACTTGGACTCAGGCTCCTCTTGGGACCTTGACTCAGGCTCCACTTGGGACACAGACCCAGGCTCCTCTTGGGACATAGACTCAGACGCCACTTGGGACTTAGACTCAGGGTCCTCTTGGGACACAGACCCAGGCTCCTCTTGGGACTTAGACTCATGGTCTGTGAGGAAGTATTGCAATCTTTTTTGACTGTGTCAGTCAGGCTCCCCTTGTGACTAAGGCACAGGCTCCTCTTGGAAAATAGACCCAGGTTCCTCCTGGGACTTAGACGCAGACTCCTCTTGGGACAAAGACTCAGGCTCCCCTTGGGAAACAGTCCCAGGCCCCTCTTGGGACTTTGGCTCAGGCTCCTCTTGGGACTTAGACCAAGGCTCCTCTTGGGACTCAGACTCAGGCTCCCTTTGGGACTTAGGCTCAGGCTCCTCTTGGGACATTGACCTAGGCTCCTCTTGGGACTTAGACTCAGGCTCGACTTGGGACATAGACTAAGGCTCCCCTTGGGACTTAGGCTCAGGCTCCTCTTGGGACATAAATCCAGGCTCTTCTTGGGATATACATCCAGGCCCCATTTGGGACTTATACTCAGGCTCCTCTTGGGACTTAGACCCAAGCTCCTCTTGGGACTTAGACTCAGGCTCCCCTTGGGACACAGACCCAGGCTCCTCTTGGGACTTAGACTCATGGACCGTGAGGAAGTGTTGCAATCTTATTTGACTGTGTCAGTCAGGCTCCCCTTGTGACTAAGGCTCAGGCTCCTCTTGGAAAATAGACCCAGGCTCCTCCTGGGACTTAGACTCAGACTCCTCTTGGGACACAGACTCAGGCTCCCCTTGGGAAACAGACCAAGGCCCCTCTTGGGACTTAGACTCAGGCTCCCTTTGGGACTTAGGCTCAGGCTCCTCTTGGAAAATAGACCCAGGCTCCTCCTTGGACTTAGACGCAGACTCCTCTTGGGACAAAGACTCAGGCTCCCCTTGGGAAACAGACCCAGGCCCCTCTTGGGACTTAGGCTCAGGCTCCTCTTGGGACTTAGACCAAGGCTCCTCTTGGGACTCAGAATCAGGCTCCCTATAGGACTTAGACTCAGGCTGCTCTTGAGACTTAGACCCAGGCTCCCTTTGGGACTTAGAATCAGGCTCCTCTTGGTACATAGACCCAGGCTCCCTTTGGGACTTAGACTCAGGCTCCTCTTGGGTCATAGACCCAAGCTCCTCTTAGGACTTAGACTCAGGCACCTCTTGGAACATAGACACAGGCTCCCTTTGGGACAGACTCAGGCTCCTCTTGAGACTTAGACCCAGGCTCCCTTTGGGACTTAGACTCAGGCTCCCCTTGGGACACAGACCCAGGCTCCTCTTGGGACATAGACTCATGGACCGTGAGGAAGTGTTGCAATCTTATTTGACTGTGTCAGTCAGGCTCCCCTTGTGACTAAGGCTCAGGCTCCTCTTGGAAAATAGACCCAGGCTCCTCCTGGGACTTAGACTCAGACTCCTCTTGGGACATAGACTCAGGCTCCCCTTGGGAAACAGACCAAGGCCTCTCTTGGGACTTAGACTCAGACTCCTCTTGGGAAATAGGCTCAGGCTCCTCTTGGTACTTAGACTCCTCTTGGGACTTAGAGACAGGCTCCTCTTGGGACATTGAATCAGGCTCCACTTGGGACACAGACGCAGGCTCCTCTTGGGACTTTGACTCAGGCTCCACTTGCGACACAGACCCAGTCTCCTCTTGGGACTTAGACCCAGGCTCTTCTTGGGACTTAGGCTCAGGCTCCTCTTGGGACACAGACCCAGGCTCCTCTTGGGACACAGACTCAGGTTCCTCTTGGGACACAGACCCAGGCTCCTCTTGGGACATAGACCCAGGCTCCTCTTGGGACTTAGGCTCAGGCTCCTCTTGGGACATAGACCAAGGCTCCGCTTGGGACTCAGACTCAGGCTCCCTTTGGGACTTAGACTCAGGCTCCTCTTGGGACATAGACCTAGGCCCCTCTTGAGACTTAGACTCAGGCTCCACTTGGGACATAGACTCAGGCTCCCTTTGGGACTTAGGCTCAGGCTCCACTTCGGACATAAACCCAGGCTCCTCTTGGGATATACACCCAGGCTCCCTTTGGGACTTAGACTCAGGCTCCACTTAGGACATAGACTCAGGCTCCCTATGGGACTTAGACTCAGGCTGCTCTTGAGACTTAGACCCAGGCTCCCTTTGGGACTTAGACTCATGCTCCTCTTGGGTCATAGACCCAAGCTCCTCTTAGGACTTAGACTCAGGCTCCACTTGGGACATAGACCCAGGCTCCTCTTGGAACTTAGACTCAGGCTCCTCTTGGAACTTAGACTCAGGCTCCTATTTGACTTAGACCCAGACTCCTTTTGGAACATAGACCCAGACTCCTCTTGGGACTTAGACTCAGGCTCCTCTTGGGACCTTGACTCAGGCTTCACTTGGGACACAGACGCAGGCTCCTCTTGGGACATAGACTCAGACTCCCCTTGGGACTTAGACTCAGGCTCCTCTTGGGACACAGACCCAGGCTCCTCTTGGGACTTAGACTCATGGTCCGTGAGGAAGTGTTGCAATCTTATTTGACTGTGTCATTCAGGCTCCCCTTGTGACTTAGGCTCAGGCTCCTCTTGGGAAATAGACCCAGGCTCCTCTTGGGACATAGACTCAGACTCCTCTTGGGACTTAGACCCAGGCACCTCATGGGATTTAGACTCAGACTCCTCTTGGGAATTACACTCAGGCTCCTCTTGGGACTTAGGCTCAGGCTCCTCTTGGGACACAGACCCAGGCTCTTCTTGGGACATAGACCCAGACTCCTCTTGGGACTTAGATTCAGGCTCCTCTTGGGACTTAGACCCAGGCTCCTCTTGGGACTTAGACTCAGACTCCTCTTGGACCTTAGACTCAGGCTCCTCTTGGGACTTTGACTCAGGCTGCACTTGGGACAAAGACCCAGGCTCCTGTTGGGACTTAGACTCAGACACCTCTTGGGACTTAGACATAGGCTCCTCTTGGGACACAGACCCAGGCTCCTGATGGGACTTTGACCCAGGCTGCTCTTGGGACTTAGACCCAGGCTCCTCATGGGACTTAGACTCAGACTCCTCTTGGGACTTAGACTCAGGCTCCTATGGGGAAACAGACCCAGACTCCTCTTGGGACTTGGACTCAGGCTCCCCTTCTGATTTTGACTAAGGCTCCACTCGGGACACAGACTCAGGCTCCTCTTGGGACATAGACCCATGCTCCTCTTGGGACTTAGACTCAGGCTCCTCTTGGGAAACAGACCCAGACTCCTCTTGGGACTTGGACTCAGACTCCCCTTGGGACTTAGACTCAGACTCCTCTTGGGACTTAGACTCAAGCTCCTCTTGGGACTTAGACTCAGGCTTCTCTTGGGAAACAGACCCAGGCTCCTCTTGGGACATAGACTCAGACTCCTCTTGGGAAATAGACTTAGGCTCCTCTTGGGACTTAGACTCTTCTTGGGACTTAGTCACAGGCTGCTCTTGGGTCTTTGACTCAGGCTCCACTTGGAACACAGGCCCAGGCTCCTCTTGGGAATTTGACTCAGGCTCCACTTGGGACACAGACCCAGGCTCCTCTTGGGACTTAGACTCAGGCTCCCCTTGGGACTTTGACTGAGGCTCCACTTGGGACACAGACTCAGGTTCCTCTTGGGACTTAGAATCAGACTCCTCTTGGGACTTAGACCCAGGCTCCTCTTGGGACATAGTCTCAGACTCCTCTTGGGACACAGGCCCAGGCTCCTCTTGCGACACAGACTCAGGCTTCTCTTGGGACTTAGACTCAGGCTCCTCTTGGGACGTGGAATCAGACTCCTCTTGGGCCTTAGATTCAGCCTCCTCTTGGGACTTAAACAGAGGCTCCACTTGGTACTTAGACACAGGCTTCTCTTGGGACTTATACTCAGGCTCCACTTGGGACATACACTCAGGCTCCCTTTGGGACTTTGACTGAGGCTCCACTTGGGACACAGACTCAGGTTCCTCTTGGGACTTAGAATCAGACTCCTCTTGGGACATAGACCCAGGCTCCTTTTGGGACATACACCCAGGCTCCTTTTGGGACTTAGACTCAGGCTCCTCTTGGGACTTAGACACAGGCTCCTATTGGGACATAGACACAGGCTCGTCGTGGGACTTAGACACATGATCCTATTGAGACACAGACTCAGGCTCCTCTTGGGACTTGAACTAAGACTCCTCTTGGGAAGTGGAATCAGACTCCTCTTGGGCCTTAGATTCAGGCTCCTCTTGGGACTTAAACACAGGCTCCTCTTGGTACTTAGACACAGGCTCCTCTTGGAACTTAGACTCAGGCTCCACTTGGGACACAGACTCAGGCTCCTCTTGGGACATAGACGCAGGCTCCTCTTGGGATTTAGACCCAGGCTCATCTTGGGACTTAGACTCAGGCTCCTCCTGGGAAACAGACCCAGACCCCTCTTGGGACTTAGACTCAGGCTCCACTTGGGACACAGACTCAGGCTCCTTTTGGGACACAGATTCAGGCTCCTCTTGGGACTTAGATCCAGGCTCATCTTGGGACTTAGACTCAGGCTCCTTCTGGGAAACAGACCCAGACTCCTCTTGGAACTTAGACTCAGGCTCCACTTGGGACACAGACTCAGGCTCCTCTTGGGACATAGACCCAGGCTCCTCTTGGGACTTAGACTCAGGCTCCTCTTGGGACTTAGGCTCAGGCTCCTCTTGGGAAACAGACCCAGAGTCCTCTTGGGACTTGGACTCAGGCTCACCTTGGGACTTAGACCCAGAATCCTCTTGGGACTTAGACTCAAGCTCCTCTTGGGACTTAGACTCAGGCTCCTCTTGGGAAACAGACCCAGGCCCCTCTTGGGACTTAGACTCAGACTCCTCTTGGGAAATAGACTCAGGCTCCTCTTGGGAAATAGACTCAGGCTCCTCTTGGGACTTAGACTCCTCTTGGGACTTAGACACAGGCTCCTCTTGGGTCTTTGACTCAGGCTCCACTTGGAACACAGGCCCAGGCTCCTCTTGGGACTTTGACTCATGCTCCACTTGGGATACAGACCCAGGCTCCTCTTGGGACTTAGACTCAGGCTCCCCTTGGGACCTTGACTGAGGCTCCACTTGGGACACAGACTCAGGCTCCTCTTGGGACTTAGAATCAGACTCCTCTTGGGACTTAGACCCAGGCTCCTCTTGGGACATAGACTCAGACTCCTCTTGGGACACAGGCCCAGGCTCCTCTTGCGACACAGACTCAGGCTCCTCTTGGGACTTAGACTCAGGCTCCTCTTGGGACGTGGAATCAGACTCCTCTTGTGCCTTAGATTCAGGCTCCTCTTGGGACTTAAACAGAGGCTCCTCTTGGTACTTAGACACAGGCTTCTCTTGGGACTTAGACTCAGACCCCTCTTGGGACTTAGACTCAGACTCCTCTTGGGACTTAAATTCAGACTCCGCTTGGGACTTAGACTCAGTCTCCTCTTGGGACTTAGACCCAGGCTCCTCTTGGGACTTAGACTCAGGCTCCTCTTGGGACTTGGACTAAGACTCCTCTTGGGACTTAGACTCTGGCTCCTCTTGGGAAATAGACCCAGGCTTCTCTTGGGACTTAGACTCAGACTCCTCTTGGGACTTAGACTCTAGCTCCTCTTGGGACTAAGACCCAGGCACCTCATGGGACGTAGACTCAGACTCCTCTTGGGAATTAGACTCAGGCTCCTCTTGGGACTTAGGCCCAGGCTCCTCATGGGACACAGACCCAGGCTCCTCTTGGTACTGCCCCCGTAATTGAATTATATAGAGACCACGGTGGCTATTTTGGAAATTATAGCGAAAGTTATGGCTGTCATAGTTATGACGTGGGTAGTCATGACGTAAGCACGGATGACGCAGACGTTATGCCAGCAGGCTACTTGAGCTGAGATTCTCAGTGACGTCAGCATTTATTCGAGAAGGATCCGAGATGTACGACGCAGTCGCAGGAAACGTGGAATTCTGCTGAGGAAGAAATTATGCTATTGGAGGGGAGGCTCAAACCAATGAACGATAGTCTAAAGAAAGACGGAGATTGCTGAAACTATGGTATTTTTATTACTTTTTGGAATGCAGAATTGTGGAAATCCATTTGCAGTAGAGGCATTGATCTGGAATTTTGGTGAAATTAATTTTCAGTTTTTGAATTTTGAAAATCCGTCATGTATTGACGAAGTTGGAACTTCTAGCGATGACGTAGTAACACGCGATGGAAGGGATAGATACGCCCCTCAGGAAGTTCATAAAAGGCCTTGCGCAGAAGAGAGGAGCCTCATTCCTCATTCTCAGATTATAAATCAATCGTCAGATTTCAAATAGTCATTTCAGTGAAACGTCGAGTGAGATTAGTAGTGGAAAAGTCGTCTTTATAACGCGTGGTGAAACCACTGCATTAAACGAGAGTCGAACTTTCAAGCAGTGCAGGTTTACTGTGAAGTAAATCTAGGTGAAGTTGAAACGTCACTTATAACGCTTCTACAAGATTAGCTGTGAACAGTTAGCGGTCGCCTATAAGCTAATTCTTTTGTGCATTGCTACAGTAAGGACTGTAGAAAAGCTGAACAATTTCGAGGAAGTATTTTGGAAGTTATTGACAATATTAGACGACTGACAAAAGTGATTTTCTCGCCACAGAAGAAACACTTTGTATAGCCAGACTCTACGCTACGGCTGACAGGGCTAGTGAAATAGGGAGACTTCAGATTGCTTTTGTGACACAACGCTACAATATAATGGAGCAATTTAATAAGGCAGTTTGTTCTTCTAATACTTCAACCGAAGAGCAGATGGAAGGCTAAAGGACTTAATGCAATTGGGACATATTTCAACGGAGTAAGATAGCAGCATGGAACTTCGCTAATTGCTATTCCATACAAGCGAACATGTGGTAAATAACCATCTACACCCATGTTTCGTGAGTAAAGGCTGAATACTATCAAACAGCAATAGAAATGATTTCATACTTTCTGTATATGAATATTTCTTCGGAAATTTATACAAAAACTTCATGGCGATTTTCAACTGGAACTTCAGGGATTTTTCAAGAGAGGTCAGGGTTGTCCCGACTCACAAAGAAGATTATTGCCGGAAGGATGTCGTTCGTCTTCGTGAAGCAGTACGATTCTCCGATGGTGCTGTTTCTGGTTTCGAGGATGGAGCTCAGCTTTAACTTGGTGAAATGGATCCATCAACAGTCTTCTTTGGGGAATTTTCCTCTGGAACGTCAATCGGCAGATAAGGTAGTCGTGAACGTTTATTGTATTTGAGTTTCTTAGCAATATTTGAGCAACCATTTTCCCCATATTTTTGTCCTCATGTATTTTGCCCGATATTCTTGTTTAAGATTCCTATTCTCAGTACACCTTGATGAGTTATGCCTTTTTCGACGTTTTATTAAGACATTGTTATGTCATGGGCATAGTTATATGATTTTGAATCAGTTGAGACTGATATTTAGATTTTTCAGTAATTTGCTTATTTTTGTAGTCTCGATTTGACTGTAAGTTAATGATTTTTATGGCAGATTTAAATTCAGACAGCGTGTCACTTTATTAAAGTAATTCTACCCCAGTTTAATTACTTTGATCAATTTTCTGTCATCATCAAGAAGGAAGAACGTTTAAATGATTTTAGAGCGTTAAAATCCAGTACGTTGTCGACGATCTTGGAAATACTAGTCGTTATTTGAATTGATTGCAACACAGACATTTATCGTCAGTTATGAACGACCATTGCATCACAGGCAATTTTGTGAAAGATGAACGTTAATTATGAATTATTGAATGCATTAAATTCGTGAAACTTGTGTTAGGTTTTTTCTCATATAGAGATTTATATAATGATGTTTGCATTCCCCAGTCTAATTGGATTCTATTCGACTATTTTGCAGTTAGTCGCACTTTGTTTGATGATAGTATTTTTATACTACAATTCTTTGAAGATGTTAATCTTAAATTTTGATAGACCAGACAGGCGTATATAAGCGTATTCACTATTAAATTTGTTTGTGATTGGCAAATTTTTATTTCATTTCGATTCATGAATGAAATCCACGAAGTTTAAATGACAACAGTTTTGAAACAATTATTGATATATGAATTTTTAAGTGGAACTATGAATGTATAATCGATAGTGCAGAGGACATGTTGAAAGTCGCTGATGTATAATGCCCTTAAATAAATGAAGGAGATTCCCACAGTAATTAATAATGATAAAGATTGTGTTAGGGGAGTTTTTTGTAAATGCTGTGGAAGATTTTGATGCCGTATATTTTAATATATGATGAATTTTGGGCTATTTTGAATGCAGTTTGTGCATTATTTTGTAAGCGAAGTATTTTCCGCTAGAGTGTATTGTCATAGTTCGTTGAAAATTAATCAAGTGAATTTACTGTTATAATTAACAAGAGTTTTGAAAGAATTTGAGATAAGATTTTGAATGAAGATTACCGTCACAAATAATTAAAATTATTACAACCTTTATTAAACCAGATTGTGACATTTACATGTATAACTAACCTTCATTGGTCGATTATATTAAACACGATTATGAATTTACCAACCGGATAAAACATGTGGTTCAATGTATTTCTTAAATTAATAATTTAAATAATTTAAATGTTGATATTGTAAATAATAAATGTAAATATCTTTGACAATAATGTGGAACGAAAGTAATGTTAAAGGCGTGTTTAAAAATTTTTGTAATTATTTTCGACAATATTATAAACAATTTCTAATTGTTATAAATAATTTATGTGATTTTGTTATAAACATTTAAGAGTGTGTTTTATACTCTAAACTATGCTTTTTAAACATTTGGATGATAACTTAACAAGTTTAAGGATAGTTAAAATAATCCAGTGGGATGTGAGTTAAGCATTTGAAAGATTTGCGTCAATATGTATGAGTTGTCTTGTAGACATTTAAAGCTTTAAAAGGAGCTGAATTCTTACACAGTGTGGTGTGAGTAGGGAGCCCCATTTGACAGGCATGCGCCAGGTTGAGGAGTAGACCAGCCGGCCAGACATCTGGTTATCAGCGGGTGATGTAGGTCGATACTCCGGCCTTGTGCCTATTAATACT
This sequence comes from Meconema thalassinum, assembly GCA_946902985.2. Classification (NCBI taxonomy): domain Eukaryota; kingdom Metazoa; phylum Arthropoda; class Insecta; order Orthoptera; family Tettigoniidae; genus Meconema; species Meconema thalassinum. The sequence goes on from OX336392.1 coordinate 19,024,703, forward strand.
AGTGTTATGTTTATTAAAAGAAACCAAATGCTCTATATATGTCGTACCCTGACTTCCTCATCCAATCCAAATGTGTTTGAAAATGTTACGTTATTTTGAGCTCATGGGAGCTAACATATTGTTTGATAACTTTGCAAGTCCTTTAGGAGGACGTAGTCAGATTGACATAGGCTACTGATAGCCACGTTTATTTTGTTGAGTTGTGAAAATCATACTCTTTATTTGAAAATAAAGCTTTTGTACAGTTCAAAGTTCTCGTCTTCGGTCTGGTTCATTTTTAAATGTCATGGTGAAGGTTATTGTGAGAGCATACTTTAAAGATCCTGTTGTCAACCCAATCCCCGAGATATTTATAAGAGGTAAGTAAAAGTAAGTATGAAACCCCGTCTATTTTGGTGTGTTCCACAATAATTTTTCTTGGTAACTTCTGTGTTCAAACCTCGGTAGTATCTGTCAGTGCCATTTTCATTGATGTAGCTGAGCTGGTGCGATTGATTGTTGGCAATCCGATTGAGGGGGCGGATATCTGACAGCCTACTATCCGGGTAAACGGGGACAGTACATAGACCCAGACTCCTCTTGGGACTTAGATTTAGGCTCCTCTTGGGACTTAGACCCAGGCTCTTCTTGGGACTTAAACTCAGACTCCTCTTCCACTTGGGACAAAGACCCAGGCTCATGTTGGGACTTTGACCCAGGCTCCTCTTGGGACTTAGACCCAGGCTCCTCATGGGACTTAGACTCAGACTCCTCTTGGGAAACAGAACAAGACTCCTCTTGGGACTTGGACTAAGGCTCCCCTTGGGACTTAGACTCAGGCTCCTCTTGGGACTTAAACTCAGGATCCTCTTGGGACTTAGACTCAGGCTCCTCTTGGGAAACAGACCCAGGCTCCTCTTGGGACTTAGACTCAGATTCCTCTTGGGAAATAGACTCAGGCTCCTCTTGGGACTTAGACTCCTCTTGGGACTTAGACACAGGCTCCTCTTGGGTCTTTGACTCAGGCTCCACATGGAACACAGGCCCAGGCTCCCCTTGGGACTTAGACTCAGACTCCTCTTGGGACTTAGACTCAGGCTCCTCTTGGGACTTTGACTCAGGCTCCACTTGGGACACAGACTCAGGCTCCTCTTGGGACTTAGACCCAGGCTCCTCTTGGGACTTAGACTCAGACTCCTCTTGGGACTTAAACTCAGACTCCTCCTGGGACTTAGTCTCAGGCTCCTCTTGGGATTTAGACCCAGGCTCCTCTTGGGACTTAGAGACTCAGACTCCTCTTGGGACTTAGACTCAGACTCCTCTTGGGACTTAAACTCAGACTCCTCTTGGTATTTAGACTCAGGCTCCTCTTGGGACTAGACCCTGGCTCCTCTTGGGACTTAGACTCAGGCTCCTCTCGGGACTTAGACTCAGACTCCTCTTGGGACTTAAACTCAGGCTCCTCTTGGGACTTAGACTCAGACTCCTCATGGGACTTAGACCCAGGCTCCTCTTGGGACTTAGATCAGGCTCCTCTTGGGACTTAGATCCAGGCTCCTCTTGGGACTTAGACTCAGACTCCTCTTGGGACACAGACTCAGAATCCTCTTGGGACTTAGGCCCAGGCTCCTCTTGGGACTTAGGCCCAGGCTCCTCTTGGGACACAGACTCAGGCTCCTCTTGGGACTTAGACCCAGGCTCCTCTTGGGACATAGACTCAGGCTCCTCTTGGGACTTAGACTCAGGCTCCTCTTGGGACTTAGACTCAGGCTCCTCTTGGGACATAGACTCAGGCTCCTCTTGGTACTTAGATTCAGGCTCCTCTTGGGACTTAAACACAGGCTCCTCTTGGTACTTAGACACAGGCTCCTCTTGGGACTTAGATTCAGGCTCCTCTTGGGACGTGGAATCAGACTCCTCTTGGGCCTTATATTCAGGCTCCTCTTGGGACTTAAACAGAGGCTCCTCTTGGTACTTAGGCCCAGGCTTCTCTTGGGACGTTGACTAAGGCTCCACTTGGGCCATAGACTCAGGCTCCCTTTGGGACTTAGGCTCAGGCTCCTCTTGGGACATAGAACCAGGCTCCTCTTGGGACATACACCCAGGCTCCCTTTGGGACTTAGATTCAGGCTCCTCTTGGGACTTAGACACAGGCTCCTATTCGCACGTAGACACAGACTCCTCTGGGTAAAAGTCTAAGGCTCCTCTCGGGACTTAAACTCAGGCTCCTCTTGGGACATAGGCTCAGACTCCTCTTGGGACTTATACTGAGGCTCCTCTTGGGATTTAGACAGGCTCCAATTGGGACATAGGCACAGGCTCCTCTTGGGACTTAGACTCAGGCTCCACTTGAGACATAGACTCAGGCTCCCTTTGAGACTTAAACACAGGCTCCTCTTGGTACATAGACACAGGCTCCTCTTGGGACTTAGACTCAGGTTCCATTTGGGACATAGACTCAGACTCCTCTTGGGAAATAGACTCAGGCTCCTCTTGGGACTTAGACTCAGACTCCTCTTGGGAAATAGACTCAGGCTCCTCTTGGGTCTTTGACTCAGGCTCCACTTGGAACACAGGCCCAGGCTCCTCTTGGGAATTTGACTCAGGCTCCACTTGGGACACAGACCCAGGCTCCTCTTGGGACTTAGACTCAGGCTCCCCTTGGGACTTTGATTCAGGCTCCACTTGGGACACAGACTCAGGTTCCTCTTGGGACTTAGAATCAGACTCCTCTTGGGACTTAGACCCAGGCTCCTCTTGGGACATAGACTCAGACTCCTCTTGGGACACAGGCCCAGGCTCCTCTTGCGACACAGACTCAGGCTTCTCTTGGGACTTAGACTCAGGCTCCTCTTGGGACGTGGAATCAGACTCCTCTTGGGCCTTAGATTCAGCCTCCTCTTGGGACTTAAACAGAGGCTCCTCTTGGTACTTAGACACAGGCTTCTCTTGGGACTTATACTCAGGCTCCACTTGGGACATACACTCAGGCTCCCTTTGGGACTTAGGCTCTGGCTCCTCTTGGGACATAGAGCCAGGCTCCTTTTGGGACATACACCCAGGCTCCTTTTGGGACTTAGAATCAGGCTCCTCTTGGGACTTAGACACAGGCTCCTATTGGGACATAGACACAGGCTCGTCGTGGGACTTAGACACATGATCCTATTGAGACACAGACTCAGGCTCCTCTTGGGACTTGAACTAAGACTCCTCTTGGGAAGTGGAATCAGACTCCTCTTGGGCCTTAGATTCAGGCTCCTCTTGGGACTTAAACACAGGCTCCTCTTGGTACTTAGACACAGGCTCCTCTTGGAACTTAGACTCAGGCTCCACTTGGGACACAGACTCAGGCTCCTCTTGGGACATAGACCCAGGCTCCTCTTGGGACTTAGACCCAGGCTCATCTTGGGACTTAGACTCAGGCTCCTCCTGGGAAACAGACCCAGACCCCTCTTGGGACTTAGACACAGGCTCCACTTGGGACAAAGACTCAGGCTCCTCTTGGGACACAGACTCAGGCTCCTCTTGGGACTTAGACCCAGGCTCATCTTGGGACTTAGACTCAGGCTCCTCCTGGGAAACAGACACAGACTCCTCTTGGAACTTAGACTCAGGCTCCACTTGGGACACAGACTCAGGCTCCTCTTGGGACACAGTCTCAGGCTCCTCTTGGGACTTAGACCCAGGCTCATCTTGGGACTTAGACTCAGGCTCCTCCTGGGAAACAGACCCAGACCCCTCTTGGGACTTGGACTCAGGCTCCCCTTGGGACTTAGACACAGACTCCTCTTGGGACTTAGACTCAAGCTCCTGTTGGGACTTAGACTCAGGCTCCTCTTGGGAAACAGACCCAAGCTCCTCTTGGGACTTAGACTCAGACTCCTCTTGCGAAATAGACTCAGGCTCCTCTTGGGACTTAGACTCAGACTCCTCTTGGGAAATAGACTCAGGCTCCTCTTGGGACTTAGACTCCTCTTGGGACTTAGCCACAGGCTCCTCTTGGGTCTTTGACTCAGGCTCCACTTGGGACACAGACTAAGGCTCCCTTTGGGACGTAGGCTCAGGCTCCTCTTGGGACATAAACCCAGGCTCCTCTTGGGATATACATCCAGGCTCCCTTTGGAACTTACTCAGGCTCCACTTGGGACGTAGCTACTCAGGCTCCCTATGGGACTTAGACTCAGGCTGCTCTTGAGACTTAGACCCAGGCTCCCTTTGGGACTTAGAATCAGGCTCCTCTTGGGACATAGACCCAGGCTCCCTTTGGGACTTAGAATCAGGCTCCTCCTGGGACATAGACCCAAGCTCCTCTTAGGACTTAGACTCAGGCTCCACTTGGGACATAGACCCAGGCTCCTATTGGGACTTAGACTCAGGCACCTCTTGGAACTTAGACTCAGGCTCCTATTTGACTTAGACCCAGACTCCTTTTGGAACATAGACTCAGACTTCTCTTAGGACTTAGACTCAGGCTCCTCTTGGGACACAGACCCAGGCTCCTCTTGGGACTTAGACTCATGGTCCGTGAGGAAGTGTTGCAATCTTATTTGACTCTGTCAGTCAGGCTCCCCTTGTGAGTTAGGCTCAGTCTCCTCTTGGGAAATTGACCCAGGCTCCTCTTGGGACATAGACTCAGACTAATCTTGGGACTTAGAACCAGGCACCTCATGGGACTTAGACTCAGACTCCTCTTGGGAATTAGACTCTGGCTCCTCTTGGGACATAGGCTCAGGCTCCTCTTGGGACACAGACCCAAGCTCCTCTTGGGACATAGACCCAGACTCCTCTTGGGACTTAGATCCAGGCTCCTCTTGGGACTTGGACTCAGACTCCTCTTGGACCTTAGACTCAGGCTCCTCTTGGAACTTTGACTCAGGCTCCGCTTGGGACAAAGACCCAGGCTCCTGTTGGGACTTAGGCTCAGACACCTCTTGGGACTTAGACTCAGGCTCCTCTTGGGACACAGACCCAGGCTCCTGATGGGACTTTGACCCAGGCTCCTCTTGGGACTTAGACCCAGGCTCCTCATGGGACTTAGACTCAGACTCCTCTTGGGACTTAGACTCAGGCTCCCCTTTGGATTTTGACTAAGGCTCCACTTGGGACACAGACTCAGGCTCCTCTTGGGACATAGACCCAGGCTCCTCTTTGGACTTAGACTCAGGCTCCTCTTGGGAAACAGACCCAGAGTCCTCTTGGGACTTGGACTCAGGCTCCCCTTGGGACTTAGACCCAGAATCCTCTTGGGACTTAGACTCAAGCTCCTCTTGGGACTTAGACTCAGGCTCCTCTTGGGAAACAGACCCAGGCCCCTCTTGGGACTTAGACTCAGACTCCTCTTGGGAAATAGACTCAGGCTCCTCTTGGGACTTAGACTCAGACTCCTCTTGGGAAATAGACTCAGGCTCCTCTTGGGACTTAGACTCCTCTTGGGACTTAGACACAGGCTCCTCTTGGGCCTTTGACTCAGGCTCCACTTGGAACACAGGCCCAGGCTCCTCTTGGGACTTTGACTCAGGCTCCACTTGGGATACAGACCCAGGCTCCTCTTGGGACTTAGACTCAGGCTCCCCTTGGGACCTTGACTGAGGCTCCACTTGGGACACAGACTCAGGCTCCTCTTGGGACTTAGAATCAGACTCCTCTTGGGACTTAGACCCAGGCTCCTCTTGGGACATAGACTCAGACTCCTCTTGGGACACAGGCCCAGGCTCCTCTTGCGACACAGACTCAGGCTCCTCTTGGGACTTAGACTCAGGCTCCTCTTGGGACGTGGAATCAGACTCCTCTTGTGCCTTAGATTCAGGCTCCTCTTGGGACTTAAACAGAGGCTCCTCTTGGTACTTAGACACAGGCTTCTCTTGGGACTTAGACTCAGACCCCTCTTGGGACTTAGACTCAGACTCCTCTTGGGACTTAGACTCAGGCTCCTCTTGGGACTTAGACTAAGACTCCTCTTGGGACTTAGACTCTGGCTCCTCTTGGGACTAAGACCCAGGCACCTCATGGGACGTAGACTCAGACTCCTCTTGGGAATTAGACTCAGGCTCCTCTTGGGACTTAGGCCCAGGCTCCTCATGGGACACAGACCCAGGCTCCTCTTGGTACATAGACCCAGACTCCTCTTGGGACTTAGATTTAGACTCTTCTTGGGACTTAGACCCAGGCTCTTCTTGGGACTTAAACTCAGACTCCTCTTCCACTTGGGACAAAGACCCAGGCTCATGTTGGGACTTTGACCCAGGCTCCTCTTGGGACTTAGACCCAGGCTCCTCATGGGACTTAGACTCAGACTCCTCTTGGGAAACAGAACAAGACTCCTCTTGGGACTTGGACTAAGGCTCCCCTTGGGACTTAGACTCAGGCTCCTCTTGGGACTTAGACTCAGGATCCTCTTGGGACATAGACTCAGGCTCCTCTTGGGAAATAGACTCAGGCTCCTCTTGGGACTTAGACTCCTCTTGGGACTTAGACACAGGCTCCTCTTGGGTCTTTGACTCAGGCTCCACATGGAAAACAGGCCCAGGCTCCCCTTGGGACTTAGACTCAGACTCCTCTTGGGACTTAGACTCAGGCTCCTCTTGGGACTTTGACTCAGGCTCCACTTGGGACACAGACTCAGGCTCCTCTTGGGACTTAGACCCAGGCTCCTCTTGGGACTTAGACTCAGACTGCTCTTGGGACTTAAACTCAGACTCCTCTTGGGACTTAGTCTCAGGCTCCTCTTAGGATTTAGACCCAGGCTCCTCTTTGGACTTAGAGACTCAGACTCCTCTTGGGACTTAGACTCAGACTCCTCTTGGGACTTAAACTCAGACTCCTCTTGGTATTTAGACTCAGGCTCCTTTTGGGACTAGACCCAGGCTCCTCTTGGGACTTAGACTCAGGCTTGTCTCGGGACTTAGACTCAGACTCCTCTTGGGACTTAAACTCAGGCTCCTCTTGGGACTTAGACTCAGACTCCTCTTGGGACTTAGACCCAGGCTCCTCTTGGGACTTAGACTCAGGCTCCTCTTGGAACTTAGATCCAGGCTCCTCTTGGGACTTAGACTCAGACTCCTCTTGGGACGCAGACTCAGAATCCTCTTGGGACTTAGGCCCAGGCTCCTCTTGGGACTTAGGCCCAGGCTCCTCTTGGGACACAGCCTCAGGCTCCTCTTGGAACTTAGACCCAGGCTCCTCTTGGGACTTAGACTCAGGCTCCTCTTGGGACTTAGACTCAGGCTCCTCTTGGGACTTAGCCTCAGGCTCCTCTTGGGACATAGACTCAGGCTCCTCTTGGTACTTAGATTCAGGCTCCTCTTGGGACTTAAACACAGGCTCCTCTTGGTACTTAGACACAGGCTCCTCTTGGGACTTAGATTCAGGCTCCTCTTGGGACGTGGAATCAGACTCCTCTTGGGCCTTAGATTCAGGCTCCTCTTGGGACTTAAACAGAGGCTCCTCTTGGGACTTAGACTCAGACTCCTCTTGGGACTTAGGCCCAGGCTTCTCTTGGGACTTAGACTCAGGCTCCACTTGGGCCATAGACTCAGGCTCCTCTTGGGACGTGGAATCAGACTCCTCTTGGGCCTTAGATTCAGGCTCCTCTTGGGACTTAAACAGAGGCTCCTCTTGGGACTTAGACTCAGACTCCTCTTGGGACTTAGGCCCAGGCTTCTCTTGGGACTTAGACTCAGACTCCTCTTGGGACGCAGACTCAGAATCCTCTTGGGACTTAGGCTCAGGCTCCTCTTGGGACATAGAACCAGGCTCCTCTTGGGACATACACCCAGGCTCCCTTTGGGACTTAGATTCAGGCTCCTCTTGGGACTTAGACACTGGCTCCTATTCGCACGTAGACACAGACTCCTCTGGGTAAAAGTCTAAGGCTCCTCTCGGGACTTAAACTCAGGCTCCTCTTGGGACATAGGCTCAGACTCCTCTTGGGACTTATACTGAGGCTCCTCTTGGGATTTAGACAAGCTCCAATTGGGACATAGGCACAGGCTCCTCTTGGGACTTAGACTCAGGCTCCACTTGAGACATAGACTCAGGCTCCTCTTGGTATTTAGACTCAGGCTCCTCTTGGGACTAGACCCAGGCTCCTCTTGGGGCTTAGACTCAGGCTCCTCTCGGGACTTAGACTCAGACTCCTCTTGGGACTTAAACTCAGGCTCCTCTTGGGACTTAGACTCAGACTCCTCTTTTGACTTAGGCCCAGGCTTCTCTTGGGACTTAGACTCAAGCTCCACTTGGGCCATAGACTCAGGCTCCCTTTGGGACTTAGGCTCAGGCTCCTCTTGGGACATAGAACCAGGCTCCTCTTGGGACATACACCCAGGCTCCCTTTGGGACTTAGATTCAGGCTCCTCTTGGGACTTAGACACTGGCTCCTATTCGCACGTAGACACAGACTCCTCTGGGTAAAAGTCTAAGGCTCCTCTCGGGACTTAAACTCAGGCTCCTCTTGGGACATAGGCTCAGACTCCTCTTGGTACTTATACTGAGGCTCCTCTTGGGATTTAGACAGGCTCCAATTGGGACATAGGCACAGGCTCCTCTTGGGACTTAGACTCAGGCTCCACTTGAGACATAGACTCAGGCTCCCATTGAGACTTAAACACAGGCACCTCTTGGTACATAGACACAGGCTCCTCTTGGGACTTAGACTCAGGTTCCATTTGGGACATAGACTCAGGCTCCCTTTGGGACTTAGACTCAGTTTCCACTTGGGACATAGACTCAGGCTGCATTTGGGACAGACTCAGGCTCCTCTTGAGACTTAGACCCGGGCTCCCTTTGGGACTTAGACTCAGGCTCCTCTTGGGACATAAACCCAAGCTCCTCTTGGGACATAGACTCAGGCTCCCCTTGGGACATAGACCCAGGCTCCTCTTGGAACTTAGACTCAGACTCTTCTTGGGACTTGGACTCAGGCTCCTATTGGGACCTTGACTAAGGCTCCACTTGGGATGCAGACCCAGGCTCCTCTTGGGACATAGGCTCAGACGCCACTTGGGACTTAAATTCAGGCTCCTCTTGGGACACAGACCCAGGCTCCTCTTGGGACTTAGACTCATGGTCTGTGAGGAAGTGTTGCAATCTTATTTGACTGTGTCAGTCAGGGTCCCCTTGTGACTAAGGCTCAGGCTCCTCTTGGAAAATAGACACAGGCTCCTCCTGGGACTTAGACGCAGACTCCTCTTGGGACATAGACTCAGGCTCCCCTTGGGAATCAGACCCAGGCCTCTTTTGGGACTTAGGCTCAAGCTCCTCTTGGGACATAGACCAAGGCTCCTCTTGGGACTCAGACCCAGACTCCTCTTGGGACTTAGACTCATGGTCTGTGAGGAAGTGAAGCAATCTTATTTGACTGTGTCAGTCAGGCTCCCCTTGTGACTAAGGCTCAGGCTCCTCTTGGAAAATAGACCCAGGCTCCTCCTGGGACTTAGACGCAGACTCCTCTTGGGACATAGATTCAGGCTCCCCTTGGGAAACAGACCCAGGCCCCTTTTGGGACTTAGGCTCAGGCTCCGCTTGGGACATAGACCTAGGCTCCTCTTGGGACTTAGACTCAGGCTCGACTTGGGATATAGACTAAGGCTCCCTTTGGGACTTAGGCTCTGGCTCCTCTTGGGACATAAACCCAGGCTCCTCTTGGGATATACATCCAGGCTCCCTTTGGGACTTAGACTCGGGCTCCACTTGGGACTTTGACTCAGGCTCCACTTGGGACAAAGACTCAGGCTCCTGTTGGGACTTTGACCCAGGCTCCTCTTGGGACTTAGACCCAGGCTCCTCATGGGACTTAGACTCAGACTCCTCTTGGGAATTAGGCTCAGGCTCCTCTTGGGACTTAGGCCTAGGCTCCTCATACGACACAGACCCAGGCTCCTCTTGGGACATAGACCCAGACTCCTCTTGGGACTTAGACTCAGACTCCTCTTGGGAATTAGGCTCAGGCTCCTCTTGGGACTTAGGCCTAGGCTCCTCATGGGACACAGACCCAGGCTCCTCTTGGGACATAGACCAAGACTCCTCTTGGGTCTTAGACTCAGGCTCCTCTTGGGACTTTGACTCAGGCTCCACTTGGGACAAAACCCCAGGCTCCTGTTGGGACTTTGACCCAGGCTCCTCTTGGGACTTAGACCCAGGCTCCTCATGGGACTTAGACTCAAGCTCCTCTTGGGACTTAGACTCAGGATCCTCTTGGGAAACAGACCCAGGCCCCTCTTGGGACATAGACTCAGACTCCTCTTGGGAAATAGACTCAGGCTCCTCTTGGGACTTAGACTCAGACTCCTCTTGGGAAATAGACTCAGGCTCCTCATGGGACTTAGACTCCTCTTGGGACTTAGACACAGGCTCCTCTTGGGCCTTTGACTCAGGCTCCACTTGGAACACAGGCCCAGGCTCCTCTTGGGACTTTGACTCAGGCTCCACTTGGGATACAGACCCAGGCTCCTCTTGGGACTTAGACTCAGGCTCCCCTTGGGACCTTGACTGAGGCTCCACTTGGGACACAGACTCAGGCTCCTCTTGGGACTTAGAATCAGACTCCTCTTGGGACACAGGCCCAGGCTCCTCTTGCGACACAGACTCAGGCTCCTCTTGGGACTTAGACTCAGGCTCCTCTTGGGACGTGGAATCAGACTCCTCTTGTGCCTTAGATTCAGGCTCCTCTTGGGACTTAAACAGAGGCTCCTCTTGGTACTTAGACACAGGCTTCTCTTGGGACTTAGACTCAGACCCCTCTTGGGACTTAGACTCAGACTCCTCTTGGGACTTAGACCCAGGCTCCTCTTGGGACGTAGACTCAGGCTCCTCTTGGGACTTAGACTAAGACTCCTCTTGGGACTTAGACTCTGGCTCCTCTTGGGAAATAGACCCAGGCTTCTCTTGGGACTTAGACTCAGACTCCTCTTGGGACTTAGACTCTGGCTCCTCTTGGGACTAAGACCCAGGCACCTCATGGGACGTAGACTCAGACTCCTCTTGGGAATTAGACTCAGGCTCCTCTTGGGACTTAGGCCCAGGCTCCTCATGGGACACAGACCCAGGCTCCTCTTGGTACATAGACCCAGACTCCTCTTGGGACTTAGATTTAGGCTCTTCTTGGGACTTAGACCCAGGCTCTTCTTGGGACTTAAACTCAGACTCCTCTTCCACTTGGGACAAAGACCCAGGCTCATGTTGGGACTTTGACCCAGGCTCCTCTTAGACTCAGACTGCTCTTGGGACTTAAACTCAGACTCCTCTTGGGACTTAGTCTCAGGCTCCACTTGGGATTTAGACCCAGGCTCCTCTTGGGACTTAGAGACTCAGACTCCTCTTGGGACTTAGACTCAGACTCCTCTTGGGACTTAAACTCAGACTCCTCTTGGTATTTAGACTCAGGCTCCTTTTGGGACTAGACCCAGGCTCCTCTTGGGACTTAGACTCAGGCTCCTCTCGGGACTTAGACTCAGACTCCTCTTGGGACTTAAACTCAGGCTCCTCTTGGGACTTAGCCTCAGGCTCCTCTTGGGACATAGACTCAGGCTCCTCTTGGTACTTAGATTCAGGCTCCTCTTGGGACTTAAACACAGGCTCCTCTTGGTACTTAGACACAGGTTCCTCTTGGGACTTAGATTCAGGCTCCTCTTGGGACGTGGAATCAGACTCCTCTTGGGCCTTAGATTCAGGCTCCTCTTGGGACTTAAACAGAGGCTCCTCTTGGGACTTAGACTCAGACTCCTCTTGGGACTTAGGCCCAGGCTTCTCTTGGGACTTAGACTCAGGCTCCACTTGGGCCATAGACTCAGGCTCCCTTTGGGACTTAGGCTCAGGCTCCTCTTGGGACATAGAACCAGGCTCCTCTTGGGACATACACCCAGGCTCCCTTTGGGACTTAGATTCAGGCTCCTCTTGGGACTTAGACACTGGCTCCTATTCGCACGTAGACACAGACTCCTCTGGGTAAAAGTCTAAGGCTCCTCTCGGGACTTAAACTCAGGCTCCTCTTGGGACATAGGCTCAGACTCCTCTTGGGACATATACTGAGGCTCCTCTTGGGATTTAGACAGGCTCCAATTGGGACATAGGCACAGGCTCCTCTTGGGACTTAGACTCAGGCTCCACTTGAGACATAGACTCAGGCTCCTCTTGGTATTTAGACTCAGGCTCCTCTTGGGACTAGACCCAGGCTCCTCTTGGGACTTAGACTCAGGCTCCTCTCGGGACTTAGACTCAGACTTCTCTTGGGACTTAAACTCAGGCTCCTCTTGGGATTTAGACTCAGACTCCTCTTTTGACTTAGGCCCAGGCTTCTCTTGGGACTTAGACTCAGGCTCCACTTGGGCCATAGACTCAGGCTCCCTTTGGGACTTAGGCTCAGGCTCCTCTTGGGACATAGAACCAGGCTCCTCTTGGGACATACACCCAGGCTCCCTTTGGGACTTAGATTCAGGCTCCTCTTGGGACTTAGACACTGGCTCCTATTCGCACGTAGACACAGACTCATCTGGGTAAAAGTCTAAGGCTCCTCTCGGGACTTAAACTCAGGATCCTCTTGGGACATAGGCTCAGACTCCTCTTGGGACTTATACTGAGGCTCCTCTTGGGATTTAGACAGGCTCCAATTGGGACATAGGCACAGGCTCCTCTTGGGACTTAGACTCAGACTCCTCTTGGGACTTAGACCCAGGCTCCTCTTGCGACTTAGACTCAGGCTCCTCTTGGGACTTAGATCCAGGCTCCTCTTGGGACTTAGACTCAGGCTCCCCTTGGGAAACAGACCCAGGCCCCTTTTGGGACTTAGGCTCAAGCTCCTCTTGGGACATAGACCAAGGCTCCTCTTGGGACTCAGACCCAGACTCCTCTTGGGACTTAGACTCATGGTCTGTGAGGAAGTGTTGCAATCTTATTTGACTGTGTCAGTCAGGCTCCCCTTGTGACTAAGGCTCAGGCTCCTCTTGGAAAATAGACCCAGGCTCCTCCTGGGACTTAGACGCAGACTCCTCTTGGGACATAGATTCAGGCTCCCCTTGGGAAACAGACCCAGGCCATTTTTGGGACTTAGGCTCAGGCTCCTCTTGGGACATAGACCTAGGCTCCTCTTGGGACTTAGACTCAGGCTCGACTTGGGACATAGACTAAGGCTCCCTATGGGACTTAGGCTCAGGCTCCTCTTGGGACATAAACCCAGGCTCCTCTTGGGATATACATCCAGGCTCCCTTTGGGACTTAGACTCGGGCTCCACTTGGGACTTTGACTCAGGCTCCACTTGGGACAAAGACTCAGGCTCCTGTTGGGACTTTGACCCAGGCTCCTCTTGGGACTTAGACCCAGGCTCCTCATGGGACTTAGACTCACACTCCTCTTGGGACACAGACTCAGACTCCTCTTGGGACACAGACTCAGACTCCTCTTGGGGCTTAGGCCCAGGCTCCTCTTGGGACTTAGGCCCAGGCTCCTCTTGGGACACAGACTCAGGCTCCTCTTGGGACTTAGACCCAGGCTCCTCTTGGGACTAAGACTCAGGCTCCTCTTGGGACTTAGACCCAGGCTCCTCTTGGGACTATGACTCAGGCTCCTGTAGGGACATAGACTCAGGCTCCTCTTGGTACTTAGATTCAGGCTCCTCTTGGAACTTAAACACAGGCTCCTCTTGGTACTTAGACACAGGCTCCTCTTGGGACTTCGATTCAGGCTCCTCTTGGGACGTGGAATAAGTCTCCTCTTGGGCCTTAGATTCAGACTCCTCTTGGGACTTAAACAGAGGCTCCTCTTGGTACTTAGACCCAGGCTTCTCTTGGGACTTAGACTCAGGTTCCACTTGGGACAAAGACTCAGGCTCCCTTTGGGACTTAGGTTCAGGCTCCTCTTGGGACATAGACCCAGGCTCCTCTTGGGACATACACCCAGGCTCCCTTTGGGACTTAGACTCAGGCTCCTCTTGGGACTTAGACACAGGCTCCTATTCGCACGTAGACACAGACTCCTCTGGGTAAAAGTCTAAGGCTCCTCTCGGGACTTAAACTCAGGCTCCTCTTGGGACTTAGACTCAGACTCCTCTTGGGACTTATACTCAGTCTCCTCTTGGGATTTAGACAGGCTCCAATTGGGACATAGACACAGGCTCCTCTTGGGACTTTGACTCAGGTTCATCTTGGGACGTGGAATCAGACTCCTCCTGGGCCTTAGATTCAGGCTCCCCTTGGGACTTAAACACAGGCTCCTCTTGGTACTTAGACACAGGCTCCTCTTTGGACTTAGACTCAGGCTCCACTTGGGACATAGACTCAGGCTCCCTTTGAGACTTAAACACTGGCTTCTCTTGGTACATAGACACAGGCTCCTCTTTGGACTTAGACTCAGGCTCCATTTGGGACATAGACTCAGGCTCCATTTGGGACAGACTCAGGCTCCTCTTGAGACTTAGACCCAGGCTTCCTTTGGGACTTAGACTCAGGCTCCTCTTGGGACATAGACCCAAGCTCCTCTTGGGACATAGACTCAGGCTCCCCTTGGGACATGGACCCAGGCTCCTCTTGGGACTTAGACTCAGGCTCCTCTTGGAACTTAGACTCAGACTCTTCTTGGGACTTGGACTCAGGCTCCTCTTGGGACCTTGACTCAGGCTCCACTTGGGACACAGACCCAGGCTCCTCTTGGGACATAGACTCAGACGCCACTTGGGACTTAGACTCAGGCTCCTCTTGGGACACAGACCCAGGCTCCTCTTGGGACTTAGACTCATGGTCTGTGAGGAAGTATTGCAATCTTATTTGACTGTGTCAGTCAGGCTCCCCTTGTGACTAAGGCTCAGGCTCCTCTTTGAAAATAGACCCAGGCTCCGCCTGGGACTTAGACGCAGACTCCTCTTGGGACAAAGACTCAGGCTCCCCTTGGGAAACAGACCCAGGCCCCTCTTGGGACTTAGGCTCAGGCTCCTCTTGGGACTTAGACCAAGGCTCCTCTTGGGACTCAGACTCAGGCTCCCTTTGGGACTTAGGCTCAGGCTCCTCTTGGGACATTGACCTAGGCTCCTCTTGGGACTTAGACTCAGGCTCGACTTGGGACATAGACTAAGGCTCCCTTTGGGACTTAGGCTCAGGCTCCTCTTGGGACATAAATCCAGGCTCTTCTTGGGATATACATCCAGGCTGCATTTGGGACTTAGAATCGGGCTCCACTTGGGATATAGACTCAGGCTCCCTATGGGACTTAGACTCAGGCTGCTCTTGAGACTTAGACCCAGGCTCCCTTTGGGACTTAGAATCAGGCTCCTCTTGGGACATAGACCCAGGCTCCCTTTGGGACTTAGACTCAGGCTCCTCTTGGGTCATAGACCCAAGCTCCTCTTAGGACTTAGACTCAGGCTCCACTTGGGACATAGACCCAGGCTCCTCTTGGGACTTAGACTCAGGCTGCCCTTGGAACTTAGACTCAGGCTCCTATTTGACTTAGACCCTGACTCCTTTTGGAACATAGACTCAGACTCCTCTTGGGACTTAGACTCAGGCTCCTCTTGGGTCCTTGACTCAGGCTTCACTTGGGACATAGACTCAGACTCCCCTTGGGACATAGACTCAGACTCCCCTTGGGACTTAGACTCAGGCTCCTCTTGGGACACAGACCCAGGCTCCTCTTGGGACTTAGACTCATGGTCCGCGAGGAAGTGTTGCAATCTTATTTGAATGTGTCAGTCAGGCTCCCCTTGTGAGTTAGGCTCAGTCTGCTCTTGGGAAATAGACCCAGGCTCCTCCTGGGACATAGACTCTGACTCCTCTTGGGACTTAGAACCAGGCACCTCATGGGACTTACACTCAGAATTCTCCTGGGAATTAGACTCTGGCTCCTCTTTGGACATAGGCTCAGGCTCCTCTTGGGACACAGACCCAGGCTCCTCTTGGGACATAGACCCAGACTCCTCTTGGGACTTAGACTCAGGCTCCGCTTGGGACTTAGACCCAGGCTCCTCTTGGGACTTAGACTCAGACTCCTCTTGGACCTTAGACTCAGGCCCCTCTTGGGACTTTGACTCCGGCTCCACTTGGGACAAAGACCCAGGCTCCTGTTGGAACTTAGACTCAGACACCTCTTGGGACTTAGACTCAGGCTCCTCTTGGGACACAGACCCAGGCTCCTGATGGGACTTTGACCCAGGCTCCTCTTGGGACATAGACCCAGACTCCTCTTGGGAATTAGACTCAGACTCCTCTTGGACCTTAGACTCAGGTTCCTCTTGGGAATTTGACTCCGGCTCCACTTGGGACACAGACTCAGGCTCCTCTTGGGACATAGACCCAGGCTCCTCTTGGGACTTAGACTCAGATTCCTCTTGGGAAATAGGCTCAGGCTCCTCTTGGGACTTAGACTCCTCTTGGGACTTAGACACAGGCCCCTCTTGGGTCTTTGACTCAGGCTCCACTTGGAACACAGGCCCAGGCTCCTCTTGGGACTTTGACTCAGGCTCATTTTGGGACACAGACCCAGGCTCCACTTGGGACATAGACTCAGGCTCCCCTTGGGACCTTGACTGAGGCTCCACTTGGGACACAGACTCAGGCTCCTCTTGGGACTTAGAGTCAGACTCCTCTTGGGACTTAGACCCAGGCTCCTCTTGGGACATAGACTCAGACTCCTCTTGGGACACAGGCCCAGGCTCCTCTTGCAACACAGACACAGGCTCCTCTTGGGACTTAGACTCAGGCTCCTCTTGGGACGTGGAATCAGACCCCTATTGGGCCTTGGATTCAGGCTCCTCTTGGGACTTAAACAGAGGCTCCTCTTGGTACTTAGACACAGGCTTCTCTTGGGACTTAGACACAGACTCCTCTTGGGACTTAGACCCAGGCTCCTCTTGGGACTAAGGCTCAGGCTCCTCTTGGGACTTAGACTCAGGCTCCCCTTGGGACCTTGACTGAGGCTCCACTTGGGACACAGACTCAGGCTCCTCTTGGGACTTAGAATCAGACTCCTCTTGGGACACAGGCCCAGGCTCCTCTTGCGACACAGACTCAGGCTCCTCTTGGGACTTAGACTCAGGCACCTCTTGGGACGTGGAATCAGACTCCTCTTGTGCCTTAGATTCAGGCTCCTCTTGGGACTTAAACAGAGGCTCCTCTTGGTACTTAGACACAGGCTTCTCTTGGGACTTAGACTCAGACCCCTCTTGGGACTTAGACTCAGACTCCTCTTGGGACTTAGACCCAGGCTCCTCTTGGGACGTAGACTCAGGCTCCTCTTGGGACTTAGACTAAGACTCCTCTTGGGACTTAGACTCTGGCTCCTCTTGGGAAATAGACCCAGGCTTCTCTTGGGACTTAGACTCAGACTCCTCTTGGGACTTAGACTCTGGCTCCTCTTGGGACTAAGACCCAGGCACCTCATGGGACGTAGACTCAGACTCCTCTTGGGAATTAGACTCAGGCTCCTCTTGGGACTTAGGCCCAGGCTCCTCATGGGACACAGACCCAGGCTCCTCTTGGTACATAGACCCAGACTCCTCTTGGGACTTAGATTTAGGCTCTTCTTGGGACTTAGACCCAGGCTCTTCTTGGGACTTAAACACAGACTCCTCTTCCACTTGGGACAAAGACCCAGGCTCATGTTGGGACTTTGACCCAGGCTCCTCTTGAGACTTAGACCCAGGCTCCTCATGGGACTTAGACTCAGACTCCTCTTGGGAAACAGAACAAGACTCCTCTTGGGACTTGGACTAAGGCTCCCCTTGGGACTTAGACTCAGGCTCCTCTTGGGACTTAGACTCAGGATCCTCTTGGGACTTAGACTCAGGCTCCTCTTGGGAAATAGACTCAGGCTCCTCTTGGGACTTAGACTCCTCTTGGGACTTAGACACAGGCTCCTCTTGGGTCTTTGACTCAGGCTCCACATGGAACACAGGCCCAGGCTCCCCTTGGGACTTAGACTCCTCTTGGGACTTAGACTCAGGCTCCTCTTGGGACTTTGACTCAGGCTCCACTTGGGACACAGACTCAGGCTCCTCTTGGGACTTAGACCCAGGCTCCTCTTGGGACTTAGACTCAGACTGCTCTTGGGACTTAAACTCAGACTCCTCTTGGGACTTAGTCTCAGGCTCCACTTGGGATTTAGACCCAGGCTCCTCTTGGGACTTAAAGACTCAGACTCCTCTTGGGACTTAGACTCAGACTCCTCTTGGGACTTAAACTCAGACTCCTCTTGGTATTTAGACTCAGGCTCCTTTTGGGACTAGACCCAGGCTCTTCTTGGGACTTAGACTCAGGCTCCTGTCGGGACTTAGACTCAGACTCCTCTTGGGACTTAAACTCAGGCTCCTCTTGGGACTTAGACTCAGACTCCTCTTGGGACTTAGACCCAGGCTCCTCTTGCGACTTAGACTCAGGCTCCTCTTGGGACTTAGATCCAGGCTCCTCTTGGGACTTAGACTCAGACTCCTCTTGGGACGCAGACTCAGAATCCTCTTGGGACTTAGGCCCAGGCTCCTCTTGGGACTTAGGCCCAGGCTCCTCTTGGGACACAGCCTCAGGCTCCTCTTGGGACTTAGACCCAGGCTCCTCTTGGGACTTAGACTCAGGCTCCTCTTGGGACTTAGACTCAGGCTCCTCTTGGGACTTAGCCTCAGGCTCCTCTTGGGACATAGACTCAGGCTCCTCTTGGTACTTAGATTCAGGCTCCTCTTGGGACTTCAACACAAGCTCCTCTTGGTACTTAGACACAGGCTCCTCTTGGGACTTAGATTCAGGCTCCTCTTGGGACGTGGAATCAGACTCCTCTTGGGCCTTAGATTCAGGCTCCTCTTGGGACTTAAACAGAGGCTCCTCTTGGGACTTAGACTCAGACTCCTCTTGGGACTTAGGCCCAGGCTTCTCTTGGGACTTAGACTCAGGCTCCACTTGGGCCATAGACTCAGGCTCCCTTTGGGACTTAGGCTCAGGCTCCTCTTGGGACATAGAACCAGGCTCCTCTTGGGACATACACCCAGGCTCCCTTTGGGACTTAGATTCAGGCTCCTCTTGGGACTTAGACACTGGCTCCTATTCGCACGTAGACACAGACTCCTCTGGGTAAAAGTCTAAGGCTCCTCTCGGGACTTAAACTCAGGCTCCTCTTGGGACATAGGCTCAGACTCCTCTTGGGACATATACTGAGGCTCCTCTTGGGATTTAGACAGGCTCCAATTGGAACATAGGCACAGGCTCCTCTTGGGACTTAGACTCAGGCTCCACTTGAGACATAGACTCAGGCTCCTCTTGGTATTTAGACTCAGGCTCCTCTTGGGACTAGACCCAGGCTCCTCTTGGGACTTAGACTCAGGCTCCTCTCGGGACTTAGACTCAGACTCCTCTTGGGACTTAAACTCAGGCTCCTCTTGGGACTTAGACTCAGACTCCTCTTTTGACTTAGGCCCAGGCTTCTCTTGGGACTTAGACTCAGGCTCCACTTGGGCCATAGACTCAGGCTCCCTTTGGGACTTAGGCTCAGGCTCCTCTTGGGACATAGAACAAGGCTCCTCTTGGGACATACACCCAGGCTCCCTTTGGGACTTAGATTCAGGCTCCTCTTGGGACTTAGACACTGGCTCCTATTCGCACGTAGACACAGACTCCTCTGGGTAAAAGTCTAAGGCTCCTCTCGGGACTTAAACTCAGGCTCCTCTTGGGACATAGGCTCAGACTCCTCTTGGGACTTATACTGAGGCTCCTCTTGGGATTTAGACAGGCTCCAATTGGGACATAGGCACAGGCTCCTCTTGGGACTTAGACTCAGGCTCCACTTGAGACATAGACTCAGGCTCCCTTTGAGACTTAAACACAGGCACCTCTTGGTACATAGACACAGGCTCCTCTTGGGACTTAGACTCAGGTTCCATTTGGGACATAGACTCAGGCTCCCTTTGGGACTTAGACTCAGGTTCCACTTGGGACATAGACTCAGGCTCCATTTAGGACAGACTCAGGCTCCTCTTGAGACTTAGACCCGGGCTCACTTTGGGACTTAGACTCAGGCTCCTCTTGGGACATAAACCCAAGCTCCTCTTGGGACATAGACTCAGGCTCCCCTTGGGACATAGACCCAGGCTCCTCTTGGAACTTAGACTCAGACTCTTCTTGGGACTTGGACTCAGGCTCCTCTTGGGACCTTGACTAAGGCTCCACTTGGGATACAGACCCAGGCTCCTCTTGGGACATAGGCTCAGACGCCACTTGGGACTTAAATTCAGGCTCCTCTTGGGACACAGACCCAGGCTCCTCTTGGGACTTAGACTCATGGTCTGTGAGGAAGTGTTGCAATCTTATTTGACTGTGTCAGTCAGGCTCCCCTTGTGACTAAGGCTCAGGCTCCTCTTGGAAAATAGACCCAGGCTCCTCCTGGGACTTAGACGCAGACTCCTCTTGGGACATAGATTCAGGCTCCCCTTGGGAAACAGACCCAGGCCCCTTTTGGGACTTAGGCTCAGGCTCCTCTTGGGACTTAGACTCAGACTCCTCTTGGGACTTAAACTCAGACTCCTCTTGGGACTTAGTCTCAGGCTCCTCTTGGGACTTAGACCCAGGCTCCTCTTGGGACATTGACTCAGACTCCTCTTGGGACTTAGACTCAGACTCCTCTTGGGATTTAAACTCAGACTCCTCTTGGGATTTTGACTCAGGCTCCTCTTGGGACTAGACCCAGGCTCCTCTTGGGACTTAGACTCAGGCTCCTCTCGGGACTTAGACTCAGACTCCTCTTGGGACTTAAATTCAGGCTCCTCTTGGGACTTAGATTCAGACTCCTCTTGGGACTTAGACCCAGGCTCCTCTTGGGACTTAGACCCAGGCTCCTCTTGGGACTTAGACCCAGGCTCCTCTTGGGACTTAGACTCAGACTCCTCTTGGGACACAGACTCAGACTCCTCTTGGGACACAGACTCAGACTCCTCTTGGGGCTTAGGCCCAGGCTCCTCTTGGGACTTAGGCCCAGGCTCCTCTTGGGACACAGACTCAGGCTCCTCTTGGGACTTAGACCCAGGCTCCTCTTGGGACTAAGACTCAGGCTCCTCTTGGGACTTAGACTCAGGCTCCTCTTGGGACTAAGACTCAGGCTCCTGTTGGGACATAGACTCAGGCTCCTCTTGGTACTTAGATTCAGGCTCCTCTTGGAACTTAAACACAGGCTCCTCTTGGTACTTAGACACAGGCTCCTCTTGGGACTTAGATTCAGGCTCCTCTTGGGACGTGGAATAAGTCTCCTCTTGGGTCTTAGGTTCAGACTCCTCTTGGGACTTAAACAGAGGCTCCTCTTGGTACTTAGACCCAGGCTTCTCTTGGGACTTAGACTCAGGTTCCACTTGGGACATAGACTCAGGCTCCCTTTGGGACTTAGGTTCAGGCTCCTCTTGGGACATAGACCCAGGCTCCTCTTGGGACATACACCCAGGCTCCCTTTGGGACTTAGACTCAGGCTCCTCTTGGGACTTAGACACAGGCTCCTATTCGCACGTAGACACAGACTCATCTGGGTAAAAGTCTAAGGCTCCTCTCGGGACTTAAAGTCAGGCTCCTCTTGGGACTTAGACTCAGACTCCTCTTGGGACTTATACTCAGTCTCCTCTTGGGATTTAGACAGGCTCCAATTGGGACATAGACACAGGCTCCTCTTGGGACTTTGACTCAGGTTCATCTTGGGACGTGGAATCAGACTCCTCCTGGGCCTTAGATTCAGGCTCCCCTTGGGACTTAAACACAGGCTCCTCTTGGTACTTAGACACAGGCTCCTCTTTGGACTTAGACTCAGGCTCCACTTGGGACATAGACTCAGGCTCCCTTTGAGACTTAAACACTGGCTTCTCTTGGTACATAGACACAGGCTCCTCTTGGGACTTAGACTCAGGCTCCATTTGGGACATAGACTCAGGCTCCATTTGGGACAGACTCAGGCTCCTCTTGAGACTTAGACCCATGCTCCCTTTGGGACTTAGACTCAGGCTCCTCTTGGGACATAGACCCAAGCTCCTCTTGGGACATAGACTCAGGCTCCCCTTGGGACATGGACCCAGGCTCCTCTTGGGACTTAGACTCAGGCTCCTCTTGGAACTTAGACTCAGACTCTTCTTGGGACTTGGACTCAGGCTCCTCTTGGGACCTTGACTCAGGCTCCACTTGGGACACAGACCCAGGCTCCTCTTGGGACATAGACTCAGACGCCACTTGGGACTTAGACTCAGGCTCCTCTTGGGACACAGACCCAGGCTCCTCTTGGGACTTAGACTCATGGTCTGTGAGGAAGTATTGCAATCTTATTTGACTGTGTCAGTCAGGCTCCCCTTGTGACTAAGGCTCAGGCTCCTCTTTGAAAATAGACCCAGGCTCCTCCTGGGACTTAGACGCAGACTCCTCTTGGGACAAAGACTCAGGCTTCCCTTGGGAAACAGACCCAGGCCCCTCTTGGGACTTAGGCTCGGGCTCCTCTTGGGACTTAGACCAAGGCTCCTCTTGGGACTCAGACTCAGGCTCCCTTTGGGACTAAGGCTCAGGCTCCTCTTGGGACATTGACCTAGGCTCCTCTTGGGACTTAGACTCAGGCTCGACTTGGGACATAGACCCAGGCTCCCTTTGGGACTTAGACTCAGGCTCCTCTTGGGTCATAGACCCAAGCTCCTCTTAGGACTTAGACTCAGGCTCCACTTGGGACATAGACCCAGGCTCCTCTTGGGACTTAGACTCAGGCTGCTCTTGGAACGTAGACTCAGGCTCCTATTTGACTTAGACCCTGACTCCTTTTGGAGCATAGACTCAGACTCCTCTTGGGACTTAGACTCAGGCTCCTCTTGGGTCCTTGACTCAGGCTTCACTTGGGACATAGACTCAGACTCCCTTTGGGACATAGACTCAGACTCCCCTTGGGAATTAGACTCAGGCTCCTCTTGGGACACAGACCCAGGCTCCTCTTGGGACTTAGACTCATGGTCCGCGAGGAAGTGTTGCAATCTTATTTGACTGTGTCAGTCAGGCTCCCCTTGTGAGTTAGGCTCAGTCTGCTCTTGGGAAATAGACCCAGGCTCCTCTTGGGACATAGACTCAGACTCCTCTTGGGACTTAGAACCAGGCACCTCATGGGACTTACACTCAGAATTCTCCTGGGAATTAGACTCTGGCTCCTCTTTGGACATAGGCTCAGGCTCCTCTTGGGACACAGACCCAGGCTCCTCTTGGGACATAGACCCAGACTCCTCTTGGGACTTAGACTCAGGCTCCGCTTGGGACTTAGACCCAGGCTCCTCTTGGGACTTAGACTCAGACTCCTCTTGGACCTTAGACTCGGGCCCCTCTTGGGACTTTGACTCCGGCTCCACTTGGGACAAAGACCCAGGCTCCTGTTGGAACTTAGACTCAGACACCTCTTGGGACTTAGACTCAGGCTCCTCTTGGGACACAGACCCAGGCTCCTGATGGGACTTTGACCCAGGCTCCTCTTGGGACATAGACCCAGACTCCTCTTGGGAATTAGACTCAGACTCCTCTTTGACCTTAGACTCAGGTTCCTCTTGGGAATTTGACTCCGGCTCCACTTGGGACACAGACTCAGGCTCCTCTTGGGACATAGACCCAGGCTCCTCTTGGGACTTAGACTCAGATTCCTCTTGGGAAATAGTCTCAGGCTCCTCTTGGGACTTAGACTCCTCTTGGGACTTAGACACAGGCCCCTCTTGGGTCTTTGACTCAGGCTCCACTTGGAACACAGGCCCAGGCTCCTCTTGGGACTTTGACTCAGGCTCATTTTGGGACACAGACCCAGGCTCCACTTGGGACATAGACTCAGGCTCCCCTTGGGACCTTGACTGAGGCTCCACTTGGGACACAGACTCAGGCTCCTCTTGGGACTTAGAGTCAGACTCCTCTTGGGACTTAGACTCAGGCTCCTCTTGGGACATAGACTCAGACTCCTCTTGGGACACAGGCCCAGGCTCCTCTTGCAACACAGACACAGGCTCCTCTTGGGACTTAGACTCAGGCTCCTCTTGGGACGTGGAATCAGACCCCTATTGGGCCTTGGATTCAGGCTCCTCTTGGGACTTAAACAGAGGCTCCTCTTGGTACTTAGACACAGGCTTCTCTTGGGACTTAGACTCAGACTCCTCTTGGGACTTAGACCCAGGCTCCTCTTGGGACTAAGACTCAGGCTCCCCTTGGGACTTAGACTCAAGCTTCTCTTGGGACTTAAATTCAGACTCATCTTGGGACTTAGACTCAGGCTCCTCTTGGGACTTAGACCCAGGCTCCTCTTGGGACTTAGACTCAGACTCCTCTTGGGACACAGACTCAGGCTCCTCTTGGGACTTAGATTCAGGCTCCTCTTGGGACGTGGAATAAGTCTCCTCTTGGGCCTTAGATTCAGACTCCTCTTGGGACTTAAACAGAGGCTCCTCTTGGTACTTAGACCCAGGCTTCTCTTGGGACTTAGACTCAGGTTCCACTTGGGACATAGACCCAGGCTCCCTTTGGGACTTAGGCTCAGGCTCCTCTTGGGACATAGACCCAGGCTCCTCTTGGGACATACACCCAGGCTCCCTTTGGGACTTAGACTCAGGCTCCTCTTGGGACTTAGACACAGGCTCCTATTCGCACGTAGACACAGACTCCTCTGGGTAAAAGTCTAAGGCTCCTCTCGGGACTTAAACTCAGGCTCCTCTTGGGACTTAGATTCAGACTCCTCTTGGGACTTATACTCAGGCTCCTCTTGGGATTTAGACAGGCTCCAATTGGGACATAGACACAGGCTCCTCTTGGGACTTTGACTCAGGTTCATCTTGGGACGTGGAATCAGACTCCTCCTGGGCCTTAGATTCAGGCTCCCCTTGGGACTTAAACACAGGCTCCTCTTGGTACTTAGACACAGGCTCCTCTTTGGACTTAGACTCAGGCTCCACATGGGACATAGACTCAGGCTCCCTTTGAGACTTAAAAACTGGCTTCTCTTGGTACATAGACACAGGCTCCTCTTGGGACTTAGACTCAGGCTCCATTTGGGACATAGACTCAGGCTCCATTTGGGACAGACTCAGGCTCCTCTTGAGACTTAGACCCAGGCTCCCTTTGGGACTTAGACTCAGGCTCCTCTTGGGACATAGACCCAAGCTCCTCTTGGGACATAGACTCAGGCTCCCCTTGGGACATGGACCCAGGCTCCTCTTGGGACTTAGACTCAGGCTCCTCTTGGAACTTAGACTCAGACTCTTCTTGGGACTTGGACTCAGGCTCCTCTTGGGACCTTGACTCAGGCTCCATATGGGACACAGACCCAGGCTCCTCTTGGGACATAGACTCAGACGCCACTTGGGACTTAGACTCAGAATCCTCTTGGGACACAGACCCAGGCTCCTCTTGGGACTTAGACTCATGGTCTGTGAGGAAGAATTGCAATCTTATTTGACTGTGTCAGTCAGGCTCCCCTTGTGACTAAGGCTCAGGCTCCTCTTGGAAAATAGACCCAGGCTCCTCCTGGGACTTAGACGCAGACTCCTCTTGGGACAAAGACTCAGGCTCCCCTTGGGAAACAGACCCAGGCCCCTCTTTGGACTTAGGCTCAGGCTCCTCTTGGGACTTAGACCAAGGCTCCTCTTGGGACTCAGACTCAGGCTCCCTTTGGGACTTAGGCTCAGGCTCCTCTTGGGACATTGACCTAGGCTCCTCTTGGGACTTAGACTCAGGCTCGACTTGGGACATAGACTAAGGCTCCCTTTGGGACTTAGGCTCAGGCTCCTCTTGGGACACAGACCCAGGCTCCTCTTGGGACTTAGACTCATGGTCTGTGAGGAAGAATTGCAATCTTATTTGACTGTGTCAGTCAGGCTCCCCTTGTGACTAAGGCTCAGGCTCCTCTTGGAAAATAGACCCAGGCTCCTCCTGGGACTTAGACGCAGACTCCTCTTGGGACAAAGACTCAGGCTCCCCTTGGAAAACAGACCCAGGCCCCTCTTTGGACTTAGGCTCAGGCTCCTCTTGGGACTTAGACCAAGGCTCCTCTTGGGACTCAGAATCAGGCTCCCTTTGGGACTTAGGCTCAGGCTCCTCTTGGGACATTGACCTAGGCTCCTCTTGGGACTTAGACTCAGGCTCGACTTGGGACATAGACTAAGGCTCCCTTTGGGACTTAGGCTCAGGCTCCTCTTGGGACATAAATCCAGGCTCCTCTTGGGATATACATCCAGGCTGCATTTGGGACTTAGACTCGGGCTCCACTTGGGACATAGACTCAGGCTCCCTATGGGACTTAGACTCAGGCTGCTCTTGAGACTTAGACCCAGGCTCCCTTTGGGACTTAGAATCAGGCTCCTCTTGGGACATAGACCCAAGCTCCTCCTAGGACTTAGACTCAGGCTCCACTTGGGACATAGACCCAGGCTCCTCTTGGGACTTAGACCCAGGCTCCTCTTGGAACTTAGACTCAGGCTCCTATTTGACTTAGACCCTGACTCCTTTTGGAACATAGACTCAGACTCCTCTTGGGACTTAGACTCAGGCTCCTCTTGGGACCTTGACTCAGGCTTCACTTGGGACATAGAATCAGACTCCCATTGGGACTTAGACTCAGGCTCCTCTTGGGACACAGACCCAGGCTCCTCTTGGGACTTAGACTCATGGTCCGCGAGGAAGTGTTGCAATCTTATTTGACTGTGTCAGTCAGGCTCCCCTTGTGATTTAGGCTCAGTCTCCTCTTGGGAAATAGACCCAGGCCCCTCTTGGGACATAGACTCAGACTCCTCTTGGGACTTAGAACCAGGCACCTCATGGGACTTACACTCAGAATCCTCCTGGGAATTAGACTCTGGCTCCTTTTTGGACATAGGCTCAGGCTCCTCTTGGGACACAGACCCAGGCTCCGCTTGGGACATAGACCCAGACTCCTCTTGGGACTTAGACTCAGGCTCCTCTTGGGACTTAGACCCAGGCTCCTCTTGGGACTTTGACTCAGACTCCTCTTGGGACTTAGACCCAGGCTCCTCTTGGGACTTAGACCCAGGCTCCTCTTGGGACAAAGACCCAGGCTCCTGTTGGAACTTAGACTCAGACACCTCTTGGGACTTAGACTCAGGCTCCTCTTGGGACACAGACCCAGGCTCCTGATGGGACTTTGACCCAGGCTCCTCTTGGGACATAGACCCAGACTCCTCTTGGGAATTAGACTCAGACTCCTCTTGGATCTTAGACTCAGGCTCCTCTTGGGAATTTGACTCCGGCTCCAATTGGGACACAGACTCAGGCTCCTCTTGGGACATAGACCCAGGCTCCTCTTGGGACTTAGACTCAGACTCCTCTTGGGAAATAGGCTCAGGCTCCTCTTGGGACTTAGACTCCTCTTGGGACTTAGACACAGGCCCCTCTTGGGTCTTTGACTCAGGCTCCACTTGGAACACAGGCCCAGGCTCCTCTTGGGACTTTGACTCAGACTCCTCTTGGGACACAGGCCCAGGCTCCTCTTGCGACACAGACTCAGGCTCCTCTAGGGACTTAGACTCAGGCTCCTCTTGGGACGTGGAATCAGACCCCTCTTGGGCCTTAGATTCAGGCTCCTCTTGGGACTTAAACAGAGGCTCCTCTTGGTACTTAGACACAGGCATCTCTTGGGACTTAGACTCAGACTCCTCTTGGGACTTAGACTCAGACTCCTCTTGGGACATAAATTCAGACTCCTCTTGGGACTTAGACTCAGGCTCCTCTTGGGACTTAGACTCAGGCTCCTCTTGGGACTTAGACTCAGGCTCCTCTTGGGACTTTGACTCAGACTCCTCTTGGGACTTAAAACTCAGGCTCCTCTTGGGACTTAGACTCAGACTCCTCTTGGGACTTAAACCCAGGCTCCCCTTGGTACTTAGACTCAGGCTCCTCTTGGGACTTAGACCTAGGCTCCTCTTGGGACTTAGACCCAGGCTCCTCTTGGGACTTAGACCCAGGCTCCTCTTGCGACACAGACTCAGGCTCCCCTTGGGACTTAGACTCAAGCTTCTCTTGGGACTTAAATTCAGACTCCTCTTGGGACTTAGACTCAGGCTCCTCTTGGGACTTAGACCCAGGCTCCTCTTGGGACTTAGACTCAGACTCCTCTTGGGACACAGACTCAGGCTCCTCTTGGGACTTAGACTCAGGCTCCTCTTGCGACACAGACTCAGGCTCCCCTTGGGACTTAGACTCAGGCTTCTCTTGGGACTTTGACTCAGGCTCCTCCTGGGACTTAGACTCAGGCTCCTCTTGGGACTTAGACTCAGGCTCCTCTTGGGACTTAGACTCAGACTCCTCTTGCGACACAGACTCAGACTCCTCTTGGGACTTAGTCCCAGGCTCCTCTTGGGACTTAGACTCAGGCTCCTCATGGGACTTAGACTCAGACTCCTCTTGGGACTTAGACTCAGGCTCCTCTTGGGACTCAGACTCAGGCTCCTATTGCGACACAGACTCAGGCTCCTCTTGGGACTTAGACTCAGGCTCCTCTTGGGACTTAGACACAGGCTCCTATTCGCACGTAGACACAGACTCCTCTGGGTAAAAGTCTAAGGCTCCTCTCGGGACTTAAACTCAGGCTCCTCTTGGGACTTAGACTCAGACTCCTCTTGTGACTTATACTCAGGCTCCTCTTGGGATTTAGACAGGCTCCAATTGGGACATAGACACAGGCTCCTCTTGGGACTTTGACTCAGGTTCATCTTGGGACGTGGAATCAGACTCCTCCTGGGCCTTAGATTCAGGCTCCCCTTGGGACTTAAACACAGGCTCCTCTTGGTACTTAGACACAGGCTTCTCTTTGGACTTAGACTCAGGCTCCACTTGGGACATAGACTCAGGCTCCCTTTGAGACTTAAACACAGCCTCCTCTTGGTACATAGACACAGGCTCCTCTTGGGACTTAGACTCAGGCTCCATTTGGGACATAGTCTCAGGCTCCATTTGGGACAGAATCAGGCTCCTCTTGAGACTTAGACCCAGGCTCCCTTTGGGACTTAGACTCAGGCTCCTCTTGGGACATAGACCCAAGCTCCTCTTGGGACATAGACTCAGGCTCCCCTTGGGACATGGACCCAGGCTCCTCTTGGGACTTAGACTCAGGCTCCTCTTGGAACTTAGACTCAGACTCTTCTTGGGACTTGGACTCAGGCTCCTCTTGGGACCTTGACTCAGGCTCCATTTGGGACACAGACCCAGGCTCCTCTTGGGACATAGACTCAGACGCCACTTGGGACTTAGACTCAGGCTCCTCTTGGGACACAGACCCAGGCTCCTCTTGGGACTTAGACTCATGGTCTGTGAGGAAGAATTGCAATCTTATTTGACTGTGTCAGTCAGGCTCCCCTTGTGACTAAGGCTCAGGCTCCTCTTGGAAAATAGACCCAGGCTCCTCCTGGGACTTAGACGCAGACTCCTCTTGGGACAAAGACTCAGGCTCCCCTTGGGAAACAGACCCAGGCCCCTCTTTGGACTTAGGCTCAGGCTCCTCTTGGGACTTAGACCAAGGCTCCTCTTGGGACTCAGACTCAGGCTCCCTTTGGGACTTAGGCTCAGGCTCCTCTTGGGACATTGACCTAGGCTCCTCTTGGGACTTAGACTCAGGCTCGACTTGGGACATAGACTAAGGCTCCCTTTGGGACTTAGGCTCAGGCTCCTCTTGGGACACAGACCCAGGCTCCTCTTGGGACTTAGACTCATGGTCTGTGAGGAAGAATTGCAATCTTATTTGACTGTGTCAGTCAGGCTCCCCTTGTGACTAAGGCTCAGGCTCCTCTTGGAAAATAGACCCAGGCTCCTCCTGGGACTTAGACGCAGACTCCTCTTGGGACAAAGACTCAGGCTCCCCTTGGGAAACAGACCCAGGCCCCTCTTTGGACTTAGGCTCAGGCTCCTCTTGGGACTTAGACCAAGGCTCCTCTTGGGACTCAGAATCAGGCTCCCTTTGGGACTTAGGCTCAGGCTCCTCTTGGGACATTGACCTAGGCTCCTCTTGGGACTTAGACTCAGGCTCGACTTGGGACATAGACTAAGGCTCCCTTTGGGACTTAGGCTCAGGCTCCTCTTGGGACATAAATCCAGGCTCCTCTTGGGATATACATCCAGGCTGCATTTGGGACTTAGACTCGGGCTCCACTTGGGACATAGACTCAGGCTCCCTATGGGACTTAGACTCAGGCTGCTCTTGAGACTTAGACCCAGGCTCCCTTTGGGACTTAGAATCAGGCTCCTCTTGGGACATAGGCCCAAGCTCCTCTTAGGACTTAGACTCAGGCTCCACTTGGGACATAGACCCAGGCTCCTCTTGGGACTTAGACCCAGGCTCCTCTTGGAACTTAGACTCAGGCTCCTATTTGACTTAGACCCTGACTCCTTTTGGAACATAGACTCAGACTCCTCTTGGGACTTAGACTCAGGCACCTCTTGGGACCTTGACTCAGGCTTCACTTGGGACATAGACTCAGACTCCCATTGGGACTTAGACTCAGGCTCCTCTTGGGACACAGACCCAGGCTCCTCTTGGGACTTAGACTCATGGTCCGCGAGGAAGTGTTGCAATCTTATTTGACTGTGTCAGTCAGGCTCCCCTTGTGATTTAGGCTCAGTCTCCTCTTGGGAAATGGACCCAGGCCCCTCTTGGGACATAGACTCAGACTCCTCTTGGGACTTAGAACCAGGCACCTCATGGGACTTACACTCAGAATCCTCCTGGGAATTAGACTCTGGCTCCTTTTTGGACATAGGCTCAGGCTCCTCTTGGGACACAGACCCAGGCTCCTCTTGGGACATAGACCCAGACTCCTCTTGGGACTTAGACTCAGGCTCCTCTTGGGACTTAGACCCAGGCTCCTCTTGGGACTTTGACTCAGACTCCTCTTGGGACTTAGACCCAGGCTCCTCTTGGGACTTAGACCCAGGCTCCTCTTGGGACAAAGACCCAGGCTCCTGTTGGAACTTAGACTCAGACACCTCTTGGGACTTAGACTCAGGCTCCTCTTGGGACACAGACCCAGGCTCCTGATGGGACTTTGACCCAGGCTCCTCTTGGGACATAGACCCAGACTCCTCTTGGGAATTAGACTCAGACTCCTCTTGGATCTTAGACTCAGGCTCCTCTTGGGAATTTGGCTCCGGCTCCAATTGGGACACAGACTCAGGCTCCTCTTGGGACATAGACCCAGGCTCCTCTTGGGACTTAGATTCAGGCTCCTCTTGGGAAATAGGCTCAGGCTCCTCTTGGGACTTAGTCTCCTCTTGGGACTTAGACACAGGCCCCTCTTGTGTCTTTGACTCAGGCTCCACTTGGAACACAGGCCCAGGCTCCTCTTGGGACTTTGACTCAGACTCCTCTTGGGACACAGGCCCAGGCTCCT
This sequence comes from Meconema thalassinum, assembly GCA_946902985.2. Taxonomy (NCBI): domain Eukaryota; kingdom Metazoa; phylum Arthropoda; class Insecta; order Orthoptera; family Tettigoniidae; genus Meconema; species Meconema thalassinum. Next base: position 19,056,001 of record OX336392.1, read on the forward strand.
CTTGCGGCACAGACTCAGGCTCCTCTTGGGACTTAGACTCAGGCTCCTCTTGGGACGTGGAATCAGACCCCTCTTGGGCCTTAGATTCAGGCTCCTCTTGGGACTTAAACAGAGGCTCCTCTTGGTACTTAGACACAGGCATCTCTTGGGACTTAGACTCAGACTCCTCTTGGGACATAAATTCAGACTCCTCTTGGGACTTAGACTCAGACTCCTCTTGGGACATAAATTCAGACTCCTCTTGGGACTTAGACTCAGGCTCCTCTTGGGACTTAGACTCAGGCTCCTCTTGGGACTTAGACTCAGGCTCCTCTTGGGACTTTGACTCAGACTCCTCTTGGGACTTAAAACTCAGGCTCCTCTTGGGACTTAGACTCAGACTCCTCTTGGGACTTAAACCCAGGCTCCCCTTGGGACTTAGACTCAGGCTCCTCTTGGGACTTAGACCTAGGCTCCTCTTGGGACTTAGACCCAGGCTCCTCTTGGGACTTAGACCCAGGCTCCTCTTGCGACACAGACTCAGGCTCCCCTTGGGACTTAGACTCAAGCTTCTCTTGGGACTTAAATTCAGACTCCTCTTGGGACTTAGACTCAGGCTCCTCTTGGGACTTAGACCCAGGCTCCTCTTGGGACTTAGACTCAGACTCCTCTTGGGACACAGACTCAGGCTCCTCTTGGGACTTAGACTCAGGCTCCTCTTGCGACACAGACTCAGGCTCCCCTTGGGACTTAGACTCAGGCTTCTCTTGGGACTTTGACTCAGGCTCCTCCTGGGACTTAGACTCAGGCTCCTCTTGGGACTTAGACTCAGGCTCCTCTTGGGTCTTAGACTCAGACTCCTCTTGCGACACAGACTCAGACTCCTCTTGGGACTTAGTCCCAGGCTCCTCTTGGGACTTAGACTCAGGCTCCTCATGGGACTTAGACTCAGACTCCTCTTGGGACTTAGACTCAGGCTCCTCTTGGGACTCAGACTCAGGCTCCTCTTGCGACACAGACTCAGGCTCCTCTTGGGACTTAGACGCAGGCTCCTCTTGGGACTTAGACCCAGGCTCCTCTTGGGACTTAGACTCAGACTCCTCTTGGGACTTAGATTCAGGCTCCTCTTGGGTCACAGACTGAGACTCCTCTTGGGACACAGACTAAGATTCCTCTTGGGACTTAGACTCAGTCTCCTCTTGGGACATAGACTCAGGCTCCTCTTGGGACGCAGACTCAGGCTCCCCTTGGGACTTAGACCCAGACTCCTCTTGCGACACAGACTCAGGCTCCTCTTGTGACTTAGACTCAGGCTCCTCTTGGGACTTAGACTCGGGCTCCTCTTGGTATTTAGATTCAGGCTTCTCTTGGTACTTAGATTCAGGCTCCTCTTGGGACTTTGACTCAGGCTCCACATGGAACACAGGCCCAGGCTCCCCTTGGGACTTAGACTCAGACTCTTTTGGGACTTAGACTCAGGCTCCTGTTGGGACTTTGACTCAGGCTCCTCTTGGGACTTAGTCTTAGGCTCCTCTTGCGACTTAGACTCAGGCTCCTCTTGGGACTTTGACTCTGGCATCTCTTGGGACTTAGACTCAGGCTCCTCTTGGGACTTTGACTCAGGCTCCCCTTGGGACTTAGACTCAGGCTCCTCTTTGGACTTTGACTCAGGCTCCACTTGGGAAACAGACCCAGGCTCCTCTTGGGACTTAGACTCAGACTCCTTTTTGGACTTATACTCAGGCTGCTCTTGGGACACAGACCCAGGCTCCACTTGGGACACAGACTCAGGCTCCTCTTGGGACTTAGACTCAGACTCCTCTTGGGACTTAGACTCAGGCTCCTCTTGGGACTTAGACACAGGCTCCTCTTGGTACTTAGATTCCGGCTCCTCTTGGTACTTAGACACAGGCTCCTCTTGGTACTTAGGCCCAGGCTCCTCTTGGGACTTAGACTCAGACTCCTCTTGGGACACAGACTCAGACTCCTCTTGGGACACAGACTCACACTCCTCTTGGGACTTAGGCCCAGGCTCCCTTTGGGAGTTAGAATCAGGCTCCTCTTGGGACTTAGACACAGGCTCCTATTCGCACGTAGACACAGACTCCTCTTGGGTAAAAGTCTAAGGCTCCTCTCGGGACTTAAACTCAGGCTCCTCTTGGGACTTAGACTCAGACTCCTCTTGGGACTTATACTCAGGCTCCTCTTGGGATTTAGACAGGCTCCAATTGGGACATAGACACAGGCTCGTCTTGGGACTTTGACACAGGCTCCTCTTGGGACGTAGAATCAGACTCCTCTTGGGCCTTAGATTCAGGCTCCCCTTGGGACTTAAACGCAGGCTCCTCTTGGAACTTAGACACAGGCTCCTCTTTGTACTTAGACACAGGCTCCTCTTGGGACTTAGACTCTGGCTCCTCTTGGGACATAGTCTCAGGCTCCCTTTGGGACTTAAACACAGGCTCCTCTTGGTACTTAGACACAGGCTCCTCTTGGGACTTAGACTCAGGCTCCATTTGGGACATAGACTCAGGCTCCCTTTGGGACAGACTCAGGCTCCTCTTGAGACTTAGACCCAGGCTCCCTTTGGGACTTAGACTCAGGCTCCTCTTGGGACATAGCCCCTAGCTCCTCTTGGGACTTAGACTCAGGCTCCCCTTGGGACATAGACCCAGGCTCCTCTTGGGACTTAGACTCAGGCTCCTCTTGGAACTTAAACTCAGACTCTTCTTGGGACTTTGACTCAGGCTCCTCTTGGGACCTTGACTCAGGCTCCACTTGGGACACAGTCCCCACCTCCTCTTGGGACATAGACTCAGACTCCTCTTGGGACTTAGACTCTGGCTCCTCTCGGTACACAGACCCAGGCTCCTCTTGGGACTTAGACTCATGGTCCGTGAGGAAGTGTTGCAATCTTATTTGACTGTGTTGTGTTGGCAGTAAGCACAAGAATTTAGTGCAGTATCTTTGACATAGTCTTTGAGATCAGTGAAGTTCAGTGTCAAAAACAATGTGGTGTGTGTCGTGTGAATTGTGAATCTTTCCACAACAAATAATAAAATATGCATTCTAGAGGAGTCTATGTGATTTATTAAGAAGTGAACCTAACATTTTATGGCGACCGTGACAGGACTCATTCATAGTAAAAGGCTCCCGTGAAGAAAGAAGATGGAAAAACTCGCTAAAGAAAGAACCGTAAATCGGCGGTTATTTACGCGCTCACACGATCAACTAATGGCGTTGTTAGAAGATGATCAAACTGAAACGGAAAAAGTGCAAGTGCAACTTGAAATCCTTCAAGAAAAGTATGATGATATCTCTAATTTAGATGGATTAATATTTCAACAGATGATAGACGACGAGTGTGAGGATGACGAAATAGAAACGGAATGTGAATCAGCTGATGATTACAAACACAAATTCCTTAGCTGTAGAACAAAAGCAACACGTTTTATGAATCCCGTTGTTTCCATTACCCCTCCACAAAGTGTAGTGAATGACAATGTTTGTGATAAAAAGAAATATAGACTTCCAAGAATAGAATTCAAGAAATTTTCTGGTGAAATAATTGATTGGTTATATTTTTGGAGCCAGTTCCGTAAAATTCACGAGGATGAGGACATTGGGAAGGAAGATAAATTCCAATATTTAATTCAGGCTATGACAGAAGGTTCCAGAGCATATGAATTAGTTACTAGTTTTCCACCCACTGCCGAGAATTATGACAAAGCTATAGAGAGTCTTCAAGCTCGATTTGGTAGAGAGGACTTGCAGGTGGAAGTTTATGTTCGTGAATTGCTCAAACTAGTATTGACGAATGCAGTCAATTCCAAAGAAAGGCCAACACTGAGTAGCTTGTATGATAAATTAGAGTCTCATCTCAGATCGCTGGAAAGTTTAGGCGTTACTACAGAAAAATGTACTGCAATGCTGTATCCCCTAATTGAATCATCTTTGCCAGAAGACCTATTAAGAGCATGGCAGAGGAATACTTCCTTCAGGTGTGATTCCGTATCCAAAGATCGTTTGCAGCAGCTCATGGCTTTTCTTCAAAATGAAGTAGTAAGTGAAGAAAGAATTTCATTGGCTATGAAAGGGTTTAGTATTAGCACATCCCAAGGATCTAAGATTAAGGGAGACAAGAAACCAAGGGATGTCATTGTACCAAATATACCTACTGCTTCTGCTTTGTTTGCTGATGTTTCTAAGAGACAGGAGTGTGTTTTTTGTCTTAAACCTCATTCGAGCCCAGAGTGCATTAAAGCTCAAAAAATGACTGTAGGGGAGAAAAGGAAAATCTTAACTGATCAACACTGTTGCTTCAATTGTTTAAAGAAGGGCCATGCAAGTAGAGCTTGTAAATCGATTGTCAGGTGCATTGTTTGTGGTGGTAAACATGTGGTATTAATGTGTTATAAGCTCCGTGACAAAGAAAATGAAAGTGTGTCCAAACAGAATTACGAGGGAGACAGGAATTTGGTTCTCCAGGATGTCAATAATGTGGATAAGGCTTTAGCTAATGTGTCTTGTTCTCCTGAGGTGTACTTGCAAACCCTGGCAGTTGTCGTTAAAGGAAAGGGTAAACAAAAAACTGTACGAGCTGTCATTGATACTGGGTCTACTAAATCCTACATTGCACGTGACCTAGCCGAAGAAATGGGGTATCAGTCAATCAGGAAGGAAACGTTAATACATTCCTTGTTTGGTGGAGTACGTTCTCGAGAAGCAAAATACGACTGTTACAGAATAAGTTTAAAGCGATTGGAGGGAAACTATTCCAAGGAGCTGGAAGTTTTAAGCCAAGATATTATTTGTGAAGATGTCCCATATATTAAGAATGGTTCTTGGAGTGAGGAGATAAGGGATCTGAAAATATGTTTCACTGATGTACGAGAGCGAGGGCCTGTGCAGATTCTGATTGGGGCCGATAAGGCGGGTGAATTGCTCACTGGGAGGAAACATCAACTAAAATGTGGCCTAGTTTTGGTGGAGACTTCCCTAGGGTGGACACTAATGGGAAAAGTCATAGGTAACAAGGCCCAAAGGGATTCGGCATCATTATTAGTGTCATCATTGTTTTCCCACCATACAAGAATTTCTGATCTCTGGGACTTAGAAATTCTTGGAATTACTGACCCTGTTGTGAAAGAATCTATCGTCGAGAGGAATGAGCGTGTTAGAAATAACTTCCTTGAGACTGCACGACTAAATGAAGATAACAGATATGAAGTGTGTCTGCCTTGGAGTGAACAACATCCACCTCTCCCTGACAACAGAGAAATTGCTCAGCACAGATTAGAAATCACTACAAAGAAACTACAAGCTGAACAACATTATCAGGAGTATGATAATGTCTTACGAAGTTGGTTGGAGCAAGGAATAATCGAGAGGGTACCTGAAGAAGAACTGAAGAATAGTTGACACTATCTACCTCACCGACCTGTCTTCAAAGAAAACAGCACCACCAAGATCAGGCCTGTTTTTGATGCCTCGGCGAAGCAGAGAAACGCTCCATCTCTGAACGAATGTATTGAAAAAGGGCCTAACTTCATAGAGTTGATCCCTAGTGCGCTACTGAAGTTCAGAGAAAATGAGATCGGTGTGACGGCTGATGTAGAAAAAGCATTTCTTCAAATAAGTGTCAATCCTAGAGACCGTGATTTTCTGAGATTCCTTTGGTGGGAGGAGGAATGTACAGGGAAGGTAGAAGTGTTCCGTCACAATAGAGTTGTCTTTGGACTTGCATGTTCTCCGTTCCTATTGTCGGCAACCATCAAACTCCACTTGAACGAGTTGAAGAGACAAACAGTCGATAATAGTTCCTACTCAACTTCAACAATAGAAAGATTGGAAGAATGTTTTTATGTGGATAACTGTGCTATTAGTGTTAACAACAGAAATGACCTTCATTCATTCATGCGAGAGGCAAGCATAATAATGGATAAGGCATCTTTCAATCTCCGAGGGTGGGAGTATTCTCAGGATGGTACAGCTGAAAATCTTACTCATGTGCTAGGGCTCATTTGGAATAAAGGAGAAGATACCATTGAACTGAATCTAACTCATGTTAACGATTTCAAATATGATGTAATCACTAAAAGAGCTATACTAGGAGCTGCACATAAGGTGTTTGACCCTATTGGCTTCGCATGTCCGGTATTTCTCTGTCCAAAATTAATCTTGCAAGAACTATGGGCCACTGACTTGGGTTGGGACACCAGAGTAGACGAAACAACAAAGAGAAGATTCATGAAGTGGTTGGCAGAACTACCTCAGCTGTCTGAGATTAAGATTCCTAGATGTTTGATCGGTAGTGTCCAGTCGGTTGAAGATATATCTCTTCACGTGTTCTGCGACGCCAGTCAAACTGCGTATGCTGCAGTTATATTCTTGCGAATACAGAGGGTTGACAATATAGAGCTACGATTTGTACAAGCCAAGACAAGAGTGGCACCCAAGAAGAGTATCACCATACCACGCCTGGAATTGTTAGCAGCTACAATAGGGGTTCGACTAGTGACGCAGTACTGCCAACATTAACTGCAAAAGAAATCGTTACTTATTATTGGAGTGACTCGTCGACTGTGTTGTCCTGGATCAAGTTAGACGAACCTTGGGGGACCTTCGTGTGGAACAGAGTGCAAGAAATTCGAAGACTGTCCAAAATAGAACAGTGGCGGCATGTTCCAGGAACCATGAATCCGGCTGACCTGGCATCAAGGGGATGTAGCACAAAACAGTTACTTCAACAGAGATGGTGGGAAGGGCCAAAATGGCTAAAACAATCCACTACACAATGGCCTGGCACCGAAATTTCAACAAACGATGATGAAGTCTTCCAAGAAAGAAAAAAGAAAGTCAACACTATGACTGTGTTAGAAGACAAGTCCAATACCCAAGAATGGCACCTTGACTATTTCTCAAGTTTCCGTAGAACAGTTCGTATGATAGGATGGATCTTGAGGTTTCTGTATAATTGTCGACAGAAAAATAATAGAAGAACTACCGAACTATCCATTGAAGAAACCACAGAAGCAGAAAAAGTCGTGATGAAGTTCATACAAAAGGAGTGTTTTGTTGGTGAAAAGGATGAAAGATTCAACTCACTATGTGTTTTCATGGATGATGTGGGAGTGATGAGACTGAAAACGAAAATTATATCGCGCAAAGATGATTATGCTTTCCGTTGTCCTGCTATCCTTCCTGCGAAGCATACAGCAGTTCACGCTCTCATTAGGGAGAAGCACAAAGACTTATGTCATGCCGGAACCCAGATTCTGCACACTGGGCTCAGACAGAAATATTTGATCCTTGGAGGAAGGAGAACGGTGAAGGGTGCAATTAAAACATGTGTTGTCTGCAGGAGGTACCATGGAAAACATCTTGAAGCAGAACGAACTCATCTCCCCATAGACAGAGTAAGAGAAGCTTCAATTTTTGAAATAACAGGGGTCGACTTTGCCGGGCCTCTGATTTTGAAAGGTGGAGAGAAAGCCTGGGTCTGTCTGTTCACGTGTGCGGTTTTTTGTGCAGTACACCTGGAGCTAGTAACATCTTTGGCTACTGCAACATTCCTCGAAGCTTTTCGGCGCTTCGTGTCCAGACGTGGAAGGCCAATGATTGTCTATAGTGACAATGGGACAAACTTTCAAGGCACCTGCAATATGTTGGAGACAATTCAGTGGGATAAAATTGCTGAATATAGTTCTGTACACCAAATAAAAAGGAAATTCAATCCTCCCACTGCAGCATGGTGGGGAGGATGGTGGGAGAGGCTGATTGGTGTCCTCAAACAAATGCTCAGGAAAGTTCTGGGAAAGTCATGTCTGTCGTACCAAGAAATGATGACTGTTCTGTGTGACATTGAAGCAGTCATGAATTCACGACCACTTACTTACCTGTCCAATGATGGAGAAGACTTGATGGCTATCACCCCTGCAATGTTCTTGCAGGAAGTCAAGGAGATTGGAATGCCCGATATCGACATGATAGAGGACATAAAACTTGACAGAAGATTCAGGTACAGACAGAAAGTAAAGGAAACATTAAGGGTAAGATTCAGGAATGAATATCTTGGACAGCTAATACAGAAGAACCACATTAGGAAAAGTCATCACATACCCTGCGTAGATGAAGTAGTACTGGTAGCCAGTGACAACACGAAGAGACTAGACTGGCCGCTGGCAAGAGTGACGGAGGTCATCCCTGGCAAAGGTGGTGTCGTGAGAGTTGTTCGCTTGGTGACTACAAAAGGAGAGCTAATGAGGCCAGTACAGAGGGTGTATCCACTTGAAGTGACATCTGGAGAAGATCATGCTTTAAGACTGCAAGTTGAGCGGAATGAAAATGAGAAGAAGGAGAAAAATCCAAAAATGGTTAAACCATCTACTAATACTTCTGATCTCATCAAAACCAGTAGTGGGAGAGTGGTGGTTAAACCAAAGAGATATTTTGAGTGACTTATTTATTTCTGTGTTCATTTATTATGTGAAAATATATGTGTTATGTTATTTTATTGTTTTGTTGAGTTTCAACAACTCAAGGTGGGAGAATGTTGTGTTGGCAGTAAGCACAAGAGTGTAGTGCAGTATCTTTGACATAGTCTTTGAGATCAGTGAAGTTCAGTGTCGAAAACAATATGGTGTGTGTCGTGTGAATTGTGAATCTTTCCACAACAAATAATAAAATATGCATTCTAGAGGAGTCTATGTGATTTATTAAGAAGTGAACCTAACAGACTGTGTCAGTCAGGCTCCCCTTGTGACTAAGGCTCAGGCTCCTCTTGGAAAATAGACCCAGGCTCCTCCTGGGACTTAGACTCAGACTCCTCTTGGGACATAGACTCAGGCTCCCCTTGGGAAACAGACCCAGGCCCCTCTTGGACTTAGACTCAGACTCCTCTTGGGAAATAGACTCAGGCTCCTCTTGGTACTTAGACTCCTCTTGGGACTTAGACACAGGCTCCTCTTGGGACATTGACTCAGGCTCCACTTGGGACACAGGCCCAGGCTCCTCTTGGGACTTTGAATCAGGCTCCACTTGGGACACAGACCCAGGCTCCTCTTGGGACTTTGTCTCAGGCTCCACTTGCGACACAGACTCAGACTCCTCTTGGGACTTAGACCCAGGATCCTCTTGGGACTTAGGCTCAGGCTCCTCTTGGGACACAGACACAGACTCCACTTGGGACACAGACTCAGGCTCCTCTTGGGACACAGACCCAGGCTCCTCTTGGGACATAGACCCAGGATCCTCTTGGGACTTAGGCTCAGGCTCCTCTTGGGACATAGACCAAGGCTCCTCTTGGGACTAAGGCTCAGGCTCCCTTTGGGACTTAGACTCAGGCTCCTCTTGGGACATAGACCTTGGCTCCTCTTGGGACTTAGACTCAGGCTCCACTTGGGACATAGACTCAGGCTCCCTTTGGGACTTAGGCTCAGGCTCCACTTGGGACATAAACCCAGGCTCCTTTTGGGATATACACCCAGGCTCCCTTTGGGACAAAAACTCAAGCTCCACTTGGGACATAGACTCAGGCTCCCTTTGGGACTTAGGTTCAGGCTCCACTTGGGACATAAACCCAGGCTCTTCTTGGGATATACACCCAGGCTCCCTTTGGGACAAAGACTCAGGCTCCACTTGGGACATAGACTCAGGCTCCCTATTGGACTTAGGCTCAGGCTCCTCTTGGGACACAGACCCAGGCTCCTCTTGGGACATAGACCCAGGCTCCTCTTGGGACTTAGGCTCAGGCTCCTCTTGGGACATAGACCTTGGCTCCTCTTCGGACTTAGACTCAGGCTCCACTTGGGACATAGACTCAGGCTCCCTTTGGGACTTAGGCTCAGGCTCCACTTGGGACATAAACCCAGGCTCCTCTTGGGATATACACCCAGGCTCCCTTTGGGACAAAGACTCAGGCTCCTCTTAGGACTTAGACTCTGGCTCCACTTGGGACATAGACCGTGGCTCCTCTTGGGACTTCGACTCAGGCTCCTATTTGACTTAGACCCAGACTCCTTTTGGAACATAGACTCAGACTCCTCTTGGGACTTAGACTCAGGCTCCTCTTGGGACCTTGACTCAGGCTTCACTTGGGACACAGAACCAGGCTCTTCTTGGGACATACTCAGACTCCCCTTGGGACTTAGACTCAGGCTCCTCTTGGGACACAGGCCCAGGCTCCTCTTGGGACTTAGACTCATGGTCCGTGAGGAAGTGTTGCAATCTTACTTGACTGTGTCAGTCAGGCTCCCCTTGTGACTTAGGCTCAGGCTCCTCTTGGGAAATAGACCCAGGCTCAACTTGGGACATAGACTCAGACTCCTCTTGGGACTTAGACCCAGGCACCTCATGTGACTTAGACTCAGACTCATCTTGGGAATTAGACTCAGGCTCCTCTTGGGACTTAGGCTCAGGCTCCACTTGGGACACAGACCCAGGCTCCTCTTGGGACATAGACCCAGACTCCTCTTGGGACTTAGACTCAGGCTCCTCTTGGGACTTAGACCCAGGCTCCTCTTGGGACTTAGACTCAGACTCCACTTGGACCTTAGACTCAGGCTCCTTTTGGGACTTTGACTCAGGCTCCACTTGGGACAAAGACCCAGGCTCCTGTTGGGACTTAGACTCAGACACCTCTTGGGACTTAGACTCAGGCTCCTCTTGGGACACAGACCCAGGCTCCTGATGGGACTTTGACCCAGGCTCCTTTTGGGACATAGACCCAGGCTCCTCATGGGACTTATTCTCAGACTCCTCTTGGGACTTAGACTCAGGCTCCCCTTTGGATTTTGACTAAGGCTCCACTTGGGACACAGACCCAGGCTCCTCTTGGGACATAGACCCAGGCTCCTCTTGGGACTTAAACTCAGACTCCTCTTGGGACTTAGATTCAGGCTCCTCTTGGGACTTAAACACAGGCTCCTCTTGGAAATTAGACACAGGCTCCTCTTGGGACTTAGATTCAGGCTCCTCTTGGGACGTGGATTCAGACTCCTCTTGGGCCTTAGATTCAGGCTCTTCTTGGACTTAAACAGAGGCTCCTCTTGGTACATAGACCCAGGCTCCTCTTGGGACTTAAACTCAGACTCCTCTTGGGACTTAGATTCAGGCTCCTCTTGGGACTTAAACACAGGCTCCTCTTGGAAATTAGACACAGGCTCCTCTTGGGACATAGACTCAGGCTCCACTTGGGACATAGACTCAGGCTCCCTTTGGGACTTAGGCTCAGGCTCCTCTTGGGACATAGACCCAGGCTCCTCTTGGGACATACACCCAGGCTCCCTTTGGGACTTAGACTCAGGCTCCTCTTGGGACTTAGACACAGGCTCCTATTCGCACGTAGACACAGACTCCTCTTGGGTAAAAGTCTAAGGCTCCTCTCGGGACTTAAACTCAGGCTCCTCTTGGGACTTAGACTCAGACTCCTCCTGGGACTTATACTCAGGCTCCTCTTGGGTTTTAGACAGGCTCCAATTTGGACATAGACACAGGCTCGTCTTGGGACTTTGACTCAGGCTCCTCTTGGGACGTAAAATCAGACTCCTCTTGGGCCTTAGATTCAGGCTCCCCTTGGGACTTAAACACAGGCTCCTCTTGGTACTTAGACACAGGCTCCTCTTGGGACTTAGACTCAGGCTCCACTTGGGACATAGACTCAGGCTCCATTTGGGACTTAAACACAGGCTCCTCTTGGTACTTAAACACAGGCTCCTCTTGGGACTTAGACTCAGGCTTCATTTGGGACATAGACTCAGGCTCCCTTTGGGACTTAGACTCAGGTTTCACTTGGGACATAGACTCAGGCTCCCTTTGGGACAGACTCAGGCTCCTCTTGAGACTTAGACCCAGGCTCCCTTTGGGACTTAGACTCGGGCTCCTCTTGGAATATAGACCCAAGCTCCTCTTGGGACTTAGACTCAGGCTCCCCTTGGGACATAGACCCAGGCTCCTCTTGGGACTTAGAATCAGGCTCCTCTTGGAACATAGACTCAGGCTCCCTTTGGGACAGACTCAGGCTCCCCTTGAGACTTAGACCCAGGCTCCCTTTGGGACTTAGACTCAGGCTCCCCTTGGGATATAGACCCAGGCTCCTCTTGGGACTTAGACCCAAGCTCCTCTTGGGACTTAGACTCAGGCTCTCCTTGGGACACAGACCCAGGATCCTCTAGGGACTTAGACTCATGGACCGTGAGGAAGTGTTGCAATCTTATTTGACAGTGTCAGTCAGGCTCCCCTTGTAACTAAGGCTCAGGCTCGTCTTGGAAAATAGACCCAGGCTCCTCCTGGGACTTAGACTCAGACTCCTCTTGGGACATAGACTCAGGCTCCCCTTGGGAAACAGACCAAGGCCCCTCTTGGGACTTAGACTCAGACTCCTCTTGGGAAATAGGCTCAGGCTCCTCTTGGTACTTAGACTCCTCTTGGGACTTAGACACAGGCTCCTCTTGGGACATTGAATCAGGCTCCACTTGGGACACAGACCCAGGCTCCTCTTGGGACTTTGACTCAGGCTCCACTTGCAACACAGACCCAGTCTCCTCTTGGGACTTAGACCCAGGCTCTTCTTGGGACTTAGGCTCAGGCTCCTCTTGGGACACAGACCCAGGCTCCTCTTGGGACACAGACTCAGGTTCCTCTTGGGACACAGACCCAGGCTCCTCTTGGGACATAGACCCAGGCTCCTCTTGGGACTTAGGCTCAGGCTCCTCTTGGGACATAGACCAAGGCTCCGCTTGGGACTCAGACTCAGGCTCCCTTTGGGACTTAGACTCAGGCTCCTCTTGGGACATAGACCTAGGCTCCTCTTGAGACTTAGACTCAGGCTCCACTTGGGACATAGACTCAGGCTCCCTTTGGGACTTAGGCTCAGGCTCCACTTGGGACATAAACCCAGGCTCCTCCTGGGATATACACCCAGGCTCCCTTTGGGGCTTAGACTCAGGCTCCACTTGGGACATAGACTCAGGCTCCCTATGGGACTTAGACTCAGGCTGCTCTTGAGACTTAGACCCAGGCTCCCTTTGGGACTTAGACTCATGCTCCTCTTGGGTCATAGACCCAAGCTCCTCTTAGGACTTAGACTCAGGCTCCACTTGGGACATAGACCCAGGCTCCTCTTGGAACTTAGACTCAGGCTCCTCTTGGAACTTAGACTCAGGCTCCAATTTGACTTAGACCCAGACTCCTTTTGGAACATAGACTCAGATTCCTCTTGGGACTTAGAATCACGCTCCTCTTGGGACCTTGACTCAGGCTTCACTTGGGACATAGAGCCAGGCTCCTCTTGGGACATAGGCTCAGACTCCCCTTGGGACTTAGACTCAGGCTCCTCTTGGGACACAGACCCAGGCTCCTCTTGGGACTTAGACTCTTGGTCCGTGAGGAAGTGTTGCAATCTTATTTGACTGTGTCATTCAGGCTCCCCTTGTGACTTAGGCTCAGGCTCCTCTTGGGAAATAGACCCAGGCTCCTCTTGGGACATAGACTCAGACTCCTCTTGGGACTTAGACCCAGGCACCTCATGGGATTTAGGCTCAGGCTCCTCTTGGGACACAGACCCAGGCTCTTCTTGGGACATAGACCCAGACTCCTCTTGGGACTTAGATTCAGGCTCCTCTTGGGACTTAGACCCAGGCTCCTCTTGGGACTTAGACTCAGACTCCTCTTGGACCTTAGACTCAGGCTCCTCTTGGGACTTTGACTCTGGCTGCACTTGGGACAAAGACCCAGGCTCCTGTTGGGACTTAGACTCAGACACCTCTTGGGACATAGACATAGGCTCCTCTTGGGACACAGACCCAGGCTCCTGATGGGACTTTGACCCAGGCTGCTCTTGGGACTTAGACCCAGGCTCCTCATGGGACTTAGACTCAGACTCCTCTTGGGACTTAGACTCAGGCTCCTCTTGGGAAACAGACCCAGACTCCTCTTGGGACTTGGACTCAGGCTCCCCTTTGGATTTTGACTAAGGCTCCACTCGGGACACAGACTCAGGCTCCTCTTGGGACATAGACCCAGGCTCCTCTAGGGACTTAGACTCAGGCTCCTCTTGGGAAACAGACCCAGACTCCTCTTGGGACTTGGACTCAGGCTCTCCTTGGGACTTAGACTCAGACTCCTCTTGGGACTTAGACTCAAGCTCCTCTTGGGACTTAGACTCAGGCTTCTCTTGGGAAACAGACCCAGGCTCCTCTTGGGACATAGACTCAGACTCCTCTTGGGAAATAGACTCAGGCTCCTCTTGGGACTTAGACTCAGACTCCTCTTGGGAAATAGACTCAGGCTCCTCTTGGGACGTAGACTCCTCTTGGGACTTAGTCACAGGCTCCTCTTGGGTCTTTGACTCAGGCTCCACTTGGAACACAGGCCCAGGCTCCTCTTGGGAATTTGACTCAAGCTCCACTTGGGACACAGACCCAGGCTCCTCTTGGGACTTAGACTCAGGCTCCCCTTGGGACTTTGACTGAGGCTCCACTTGGGACCCAGACTCAGGTTCCTCTTGGGACTTAGAATCAGACTCCTCTTGGGACTTAGACCCAGGCTCCTCTTGGGACATAGACTCAGACTCCTCTTGGGACACAGGCCCAGGCTCCTCTTGCGACACAGAATCAGGCTTCTCTTGGGACTTACTCAGGCTCCTCTTGGGACGTGGAATCAGACTCCTCTTGGGCCTTAGATTCAGCCTCCTCTTGGGACTTAAACAGAGGCTCCTCTTGGTACTTAGACACAGGCTTCTCTTGGGACTTATACTCAGGCTCCACTTGGGACATAGACTCAGGCTCCCTTTGGGACTTAGGCTCTGGCTCCTCCTGGGACATAGACCCAGGCTCCCTTTGGGACTTAGACTCAGGCTCCTCTTGGGACTTAGACACAGGCTCCTATTGGGACATAGACACAGGCTCGTCTTGGGACTTAGACACATGATCCTATTGAGACACAGACTCAGGCTCCTCTTGGGACTTGAACTAAGACTCCTCTTGGGAAGTGGAATCTGACTCCTCTTGGGCCTTAGATTCAGGCTCCTCTTGGGACTTAAACACAGGCTCCTCTTGGTACTTAGACACAGGCTCCTCTTGGAACTGAGACTCAGGCTCCACTTGGGACACAGACTCAGGCTCCTCTTGGGACATAGACCCAGGCTCCTCTTGGGACTTAGACCCAGGCTCATCTTGGGACTTATTCTCAGGCTCCTCCTGGGAAACAGACCCAGACCCCTCTTGGGACTTAGACTCAGGCTCCACTTGGGACGGAGACTCAGGCTCCTCTTGGGACACAGACTCAGGCTCCTCTTGGGACTTAGACCCAGGCTCATCTTGGGACTTAGACTCAGGCTCCTCCTGGGAAACAGACCCAGACTCCTCTTGGAACTTAGACTCAGGCTCCACTTGGGACACAGACTCAGGCTCCTCTTGGGACACAGACTCAGGCTCCTCTTGGGACATAGACCCAGGATCATCTTGGGACTTAGACTCAGGCTCCTCCTGGGAAACAGACCCAGACCCCTCCTGGGACTTGGACTCAGGCTCCCCTTGGGACTTAGACTCAGACTCCTCTTGGGACTTAGTCTCAGGCTCCTCTTGGGATTTAGACCCAGGCTCCTCTTGGGACTTAGAGACTCAGACTCCCCTTGGAACTTAGACTCAGACTCCTCTTGGGACTTAAACTCAGACTCCTCTTGGTATATAGACTCAGGCTCCCCTTGGGACTAGACCCAGGCTCCTCTTGGGACTTAGACTCAGGCTCCTCTCGGGTCTTAGACTCAGACTCGTCTTGGGACTTAAACTCAGGCTCCTCTTGGGACTTAGACTCAGACTCCTTTTGGGACTTAGACCCAGGCTCCTCTTGGGACTTAGACTCAGGCTCCTCTTGGGACTTAGATCCAGGCTCCTCTTGGGACTTAGACTCAGACTCCTCTTGGGACACAGACTCAGACTCCTCTTGGGACTTAGGCCCAGGCTCCTCTTGGGTCTTAGGCCCAGGCTCCTCTTGGGACACAGACTCAGGCTCCTCTTGGGACTTAGACCCAGGCTCCACTTGGGACTTAGATTCAGACTCCCCTTGGGACGTGGAATCAGACTCCTCTTGGGCCTTAGATTCAGGCTCCTCTTGGGACTTAAACAGAGGCTCCTCTTGGGACTTAGACACAGGCTCCTATGCGCACGTAGACACAGACTCCTCTGGGTAAAAGTCTAAGGCTCCTCTCGGGACTTAAACTCAGGCTCCTCTTGGGACATAGGCTCAGACTCCTCTTGGGACTTATACTGAGGCTCCTCTTGGGATTTAGACAGGCTCCAATTGGGACATAGGCCCAGGCTCCTCTTGGGACTTAGACTCAGGCTCCACTTGGGACATAGACTCAGGCTCCCTTTGAGACTTAAACACAGGCTCCTCTTGGTACATAGACACAGGCTCCTCTTGGGACTTAGACTCAGGCTCCATTTGGGACATAGACTCAGGCTCCCTTTGGGTCATAGACTCAGGTTCCACTTGGGACATAGACTCAGGCTACATTTGGGACAGACTCAGGCTCCTCTTGAGACTTAGACCCGGGCTCCCTTTGGGACTTAGACTCAGGCTCCTCTTGGGACATAAACCCAAGCTCCTCTTGGGACATAGACTCAGGCTCCCCTTGGGACATAGATCCAGGCTCCTCTTGGAACTTAGACTCAGACTCTTCTTGGGACTTGGACTCAGGCTCCTCTTGGGACCTTGACTAAGGCTCCACTTGGGATACAGACCCAGGCTCCTCTTGGGACATAGGCTCAGACGCCAAATGGGACTTAAATTCAGGCTCCTCTTGGGACACAGACCCAGGCTCCTCTTGGGACTTAGACTCATGGTCTGTGAGGAAGTGTTGCAATCTTATTTGACTGTGTCAGTCAGGCTCCCCTTGTGACTAAGGCTCAGGATCCTCTTGGAAAATAGACCCAGGCTCCTCCTGGGACTTAGACGCAGACTCCTCTTGGGACATAGACTCAGGCTCCCCTTGGGAAACAGACCCAGGCCCCTTTTGGGACTTAGGCTCAGGCTCCTCTTGGGACATAGACCAAGGATCCTCTTGGGACTCAGACCCAGGCTCCTCTTGGGACTTAGACTCATGGTCCGTGAGGAAGTGTTGCAATCTTATTTGACTGTGTCAGTCAGGCTCCCCTTGTGACTAAGGCTCAGGCTCCTTCTGGAAAATAGACCCAGGCTCCTCCTGGGACTTAGACGCAGACTCCTCTTGGGACATAGACTCAGGCTCCCCTTGGGAAACAGACCCAGGCCCCTTTTGGGACTTAGGCTCAGGCTCCTCTTGGGATATAGACCTAGGCTCCTCTTGGGACTTAGACTCAGGCTCGACTTGGGACATAGACTAAGGCTCCCTTTGGGACTTAGGCTCAGGCTCCTCTTGGGACATAAACCCAGGCTCCTCTTGGGATATACATCCAGGCTCCCTTTGGGACTTAGACTCGGGCTCCACTTGGGACTTTGACTCAGGCTCCACTTGGGACAAAGACCCAGGCTCCTGTTGGGACTTTGACCCAGGCTCCTCTTGGGACTTAGACTCAGGCTCCTCATGGGACTTAGACTCAGACTCCTCTTGGGAATTAGGCTCAGGCTCCTCTTGAGACTTAGGCCTAGGCTCCTCATGGGACACAGACCCAGGCTCCTCTTGGGACATAGACGCAGACTCCTCTTGGGACTTAGACTCAGGCTCCTCTGGGACTTAGACCCAGGTTCTTCTTGGGACTTAGACTCAGACACCTCTTGGGCCTTAGACTCAGGCTCCTCTTGGGACTTTGACTCAGGCTCCACTTGGGACAAAAACCCAGGCTCCTGTTGGGACTTTGACCCAGGCTCCTCTTGGGACTTAGACCCAGGCTCCTCATGGGACTTAGACTCAGACTCCTCTTGGGACTTAGACTCAGGCTCCTCTTTGGACATTGACTCAGGCTCCTCTTGGGACTTAGACTCAGGCTCCTCTTGGGAAACAGAACAAGACTCCTCTTGGGACTTTTACTAAGGCTCCCGTTGGGACTTAGACTCAGGCTCCTCTTGGGACTTTGACTCAGGCTCCTCTGGGACTTAGACCCAGGTTCTTCTTGGGACTTAGACTCAGAAACCTCTTGGGCCTTAGACTCAGGCTCCTCTTGGGACTTTGCTCAGGCTCCACTTGGGAGAAAAACCCAGGCTCCTGTTGGGACTTTGACCCAGGCTCCTCTTGGGACATAGACCCAAGCTCCTCTTGGGACATAGACTCAGGCTCCTCTTGGGAAACAGAACAAGACTCCTCTTGGGACATTTACTAAGGCTCCCCTTGGGACTTAGACTCAGGATCCTCTTGGGACTCAGACTCAGGCTCCTCTTGGGAAACAAACCCAGGCTCCTCTTGGGACTTAGACTCAGACTCCTCTTGGGAAATAGACTCAGGCTCCTCTTGGGACTTAGACTGCTCTTGGGACTTAGACACAGGCTCCTCTTGGGTCTTTGACTCAGGCTCCCCATGGAACACAGGCCCAGGCTCCCCTTGGGACTTAGACTCAGACACCTCTTGGGACTTAGACTCAGGCTCCTCTTGGGACTTTGACTCAGGCTCCACTTGGGACACAGAATCAGGCTCCTCTTGGGACTTAGACCCAGGCTCCTCTTGGGACTTAGACTCAGACTCCTCTTGGGACTTAAACTCAGACTCCTCTGGGACTTAGTCTCAGGCTCCTCTTGGGACTTAGACCCAGGCTCCTCTTGGGACTTTGACTCAGACTCCTCTTGGGACTTAGACCCAGACTCCTCTTGGGATTTAAACTCAGACTCCTCTTGGGATTTAGACTCAGGCTCCTCATGGGACCAGACCCAGGCTCCTCTTGGGACTTAGACTCAGGCTCCTCTCGGGACTTAGACTCAGACTCCTCTTGGGACTTAAACTCAGGCTCCTCTTGGGACTTAGATTAAGACTCCTCTTGGGACTTAGACCCAGGCTCCTCTTGGGACTTAGACGCAGGCTCCTCTTGGGACTTAGACCCAGGCTCCCCTTGGGACTTAGACTCAGACTCCTCTTGGGACACAGACTCAGACTCCTCTTGGGACACAGACTCAGACTCCTCTTGGGGCTTAGGCCCAGGCTCCTCTTGGGACTTAGGCCCAGGCTCCTCTTGGGACACAGACTCAGGCTCCTCTTGGGACTTAGACCCAGGCTCCTCTTGGGACTTAGACTCAGGCTCCTCTTGGGACTTAGACTCAGGCTCCTCTTGGGACTAAGACTCAGGCTCCTGTTGGGACATAGACTCAGGCTCCCCTTGGTACTTAGATTCAGGCTCCTCTTGGGACTTAAACACAGGCTCTTCTTGGTACTTAGACACAGGCTCCTCTTGGGACTTAGATTCAGGCTCCTCTTGGGACGTGGAATAAGTCTCCTCTTGGGCCTTAGATTCAGACTCCTCTTGGGACTTAAACAGAGGCTCCTCTTGGTACTTAGACCCAGGCTTCTCTTGGGACTTAGACTCAGGTTCCACTTGGGACATAGACTCAGGCTCCCTTTGGGACTTATGCTCAGGCTCCTCTTGGGACATAGACCCAGGCTCCTCTTGGGACATACACCCAGGCTCCCTTTGGGACTTAGACTCAGGCTCCTCTTGGGACTTAGACACAGGCTCCTATTCGCACGTAGACACAGACTCCTCTGGGTAAAAGTCTAAGGCTCCTCTCGGGACTTAAACTCAGGCTCCTCTTGGGACTTAGACTCAGACTTCTCTTGGGACTTATACTCAGGCTCCTCTTGGGATTTAGACAGGCTCCAATTGGGACATAGACACAGGCTCCTCTTGGGACTTTGACTCTGGTTCATCTTGGGACGTGGAATCAGACTCCTCCTGGGCCTTAGATTCAGGCTCCCCTTGGGACTTAAACACAGGCTCCTCTTTGGACTTAGACTCAGGCTCCACTTGGGACATAGACTCAGGCTCCCTTTGAGACTTAAACACAGGCTCCTCTTGGTACGTAGACACAGGCTCCTCTTGGGACTTAGACTCAGGCTCCATTTGGGACATAGACTCAGGCTCCATTTGGGACAGACTCAGGCTCCTCTTGAGACTTAGACCCAGGCTCCCTTTGGGACTTAGACTCAGGCTCCTCTTGGGACATAGACCCAAGCTCCTCTTGGGACATAGACTCAGGCTCCCCTTGGGACATGGACCCAGGCTCCTCTTGGGACTTAGACTCAGGCTCCTCTTGGAACTTAGACTCAGACTCTTCTTGGGACTTGGACTCAGGCTCCTCTTGGGACCTTGACTCAGGCTCCACTTGGGACACAGACCCAGGCTCCTCTTGGGACATAGACTCAGACGCCACTTGGGACTTAGACTCAGGGTCCTCTTGGGACACAGACCCAGGCTCCTCTTGGGACTTAGACTCATGGTCTGTGAGGAAGTATTGCAATCTTATTTGACTGTGTCAGTCAGGCTCCCCTTGTGACTAAGGCTCAGGCTCCTCTTGGAAAATAGACCCAGGTTCCTCCTGGGACTTAGACGCAGACTCCCCTTGGAACAAAGACTCAGGCTCCCCTTGGGAAACAGTCCCAGGCCCCTCTTGGGACTTAGGCTCAGGCTCCTCTTGGGACTTAGACCAAGGCTCCTCTTGGGACTCAGACTCAGGCTCCCTTTGGGACTTAGGCTCAGGCTCCTCTTGGGATATTGACCTAGGCTCCTCTTGGGACTTAGACTCAGGCTCGACTTGGGACATAGACTAAGGCTCCCTTTGGGACTTAGGCTCAGGCTCCTCTTGGGACATAAATCCAGGCTCCTCTTGGGATATACATCCAGGCCCCATTTGGGACATAGACTCAGGCTCCTCTTGGGTCATAGACCCAAGCTCCTCTTAGGACTTAGACCCAAGCTCCTCTTGGGACTTAGACTCAGGCTCCCCTTGGGACACAGACCCAGGCTCCTCTTGGGACTTAGACTCATGGACCGTGAGGAAGTGTTGCAATCTTATTTGACTGTGTCAGTCAGGCTCCCCTTGTGACTAAGGCTCAGGCTCCTCTTGGAAAATAGACCCAGGCTCCTCCTGGGACTTAGACTCAGACTCCTCTTGGGACACAGACTCAGGCTCCCCTTGGGAAACAGACCAAGGCCCCTCTTGGGACTTAGACTCAGGCTCCCTTTGGGACTTAGGCTCAGGCTCCTCTTGGAAAATAGACCCAGGCTCCTCCTTGGACTTAGACGCAGGCTCCTCTTGGGACAAAGACTCAGGCTCCCCTTGGGAAACAGACCCAGGCCCCTCTTGGGACTTAGGCTCAGGCTCCTCGTGGGACTTAGGATCAGGCTCCTCTTGGGTCATAGACCCAGGCTCCCTTTGGGACTTAGACTCAGGCTCCTCTTGGGTCATAGACCCAAGCTCCTCTTAGGACTTAGACTCAGGCTCCTCTTGGAACATAGACTCAGGCTCCCTTTGGGACAGACTCAGGCTCCTCTTGAGACTTAGACCCAGGCTCCCTTTGGGACTTAGACTCAGGCTCCCCTTGGGACATAGACCCAGGCTCCTCTTGGGACTTACACCCAAGCTCCTCTTGGGACTTAGACTCAGGATCCCCTTGGGACACAGACCCAGGCTCCTCTTGGTACTTAGACTCATGGACCGTGAGGAAGTGTTGCAATCTTATTTGACTGTGTCAGTCAGGCTCCCCTTGTGACTAAGGCTCAGGCTCCTCTTGGAAAATAGACCCAGGCTCCTCCTGGGACTTAGACTCAGACTCCCCTTGGGACATAGACTCAGGCTCCCCTTGGGAAACAGACCAAGGCCCCTCTTGGGACTTAGACTCAGACTCCTCTTGGGAAATAGGCTCAGGCTCCTCTTGGGACATTGAATCAGGCTCCACTTGTGACACAGACGCAGGCTCCTCTTGGGACTTTGACTCAGGCTCCACTTGCGACACAGACCCAGTCTCCTCTTGGGACTTAGACCCAGGCTCTTCTTGGGACTTAGGCTCAGGCTCCTCTTGGGACACAGACCCAGGCTCCTCTTGGGACACAGACTCAGGTTCCTCTTGGGACACAGACCCAGGCTCCTCTTGGGACATAGACCCAGGCTCCTCTTGGGACTTAGGCTCAGGCTCCTCTTGGGACATAGACCAAAGCTCCGCTTTGGACTCAGATTCAGGCTCCCTTTGGGACTTAGACTAAGGCACCTCTTGGGACATAGACCTAGGCCCCTCTTGAGACTTAGACTCAGGCTCCACTTGGGACATAGACTCAGGCTCCCTTTGGGACTTAGGCTCAGGCTCCACTTGGGACATAAACCAAGGCTCCTCTTGGGATATACACCCAGGCTCCCTTAGGGACTTTGACTCAGGCTCCACTTAGGACATAGACTCAGGCTCCCTATGGGACTTAGACTCAGGCTGCTCTTGAGACTTAGACCCAGGCTCCCTTTGGGACTTAGACTCATGCTCCTCTTGGGTCATAGACCCAAGCTCCTCTTAGGACTTAGACTCAGGCTCCACTTGGGACATAGACCCAGGCTCCTCTTGGCACTTAGACTCAGGCTCCTCTTGGAACTTAGACTCAGGCTCCTATTTGACTTAGACCCAGACTCCTTTTGGAACATAGACCCAGACTCCTCTTGGGACTTAGACTCAGACTCCTCTTGGGACCTTGACTCAGGCTTCACATGGGACACAGACGCAGGCTCCTCTTGGGACATAGACTCAGACTCCCCTTGGGACTTAGACTCAGGCTCCTCTTGGGACACAGACCCAGGCTCCTCTTGGGACTTAGACTCATGGTCCGTGAGGAAGTGTTGCAATCTTATTTGACTGTGTCATTCAGGCTCCCCTTGTGACTTAGGCTCAGGCTCCTCTTGGGACACAGACCCAGGCTCTTCTTGGGACATAGACCCAGACTCCTCTTGGGACTTAGATTCAGGCTCCTCTTGGGACTTAGACCCAGGCTCTTCTTGGGACATAGACCCAGACTCCTCTTGGGACTTAGATTCAGGCTCCTCTTGGGACTTAGACCCAGGCTCCTCTTGGGACTTAGACTCAGACTCCTCTTGGACCTTAGACTCAGGCTCCTCTTGGGACTTTGACTCAGGCTGCACTTGGGACAAAGACCCAGGCTCCTGTTGGGACTTAGACTCAGACACCTCTTGGGACTTAGACATAGGCTCCCCTTGGGACACAGACCCAGGCTCCTGATGGGACTTTGACCCAGGCTGCTCTTGGGACTTAGACCCAGGCTCCTCATGGGACTTAGACTCAGACTCCTTTTGGGACTTAGACTCAGGCTCCTCTTGGGAAACAGACCCAGACTCCTCTTGGGACTTGGACTCAGGCTCCCCTTTGGATTTTGACTAAGGCTCCACTCGGGACACAGACTCAGGCTCCTCTTGGGACATAGACCCAGGCTCCTCTTGGGACTTAGACTCAGGCTCCTCTTGGGAAACAGACCCAGACTCCTCTTGGGACTTGGACTCAGGCTCCCCTTGGGACTTAGACTCAGACTCCTCTTGGGACTTAGACTCAAGCTCCTCTTGGGACTTAGACTCAGGCTTCTCTTGGGAAACAGACCAAGGCTCCTCTTGGGACATAGACTCAGACTCCTCTTGGGAAATAGACTCAGGCTCCTCTTGGGACTTAGACTCAGACTCCTCTTGGGAAATAGACTCAGGCTCCTCTTGGGACTTAGACTCCTCTTGGGACTTAGTCACAGGCTCCTCTTGGGTCTTTGACTCAGGCTCCACTTGGAACACAGGCCCAGGCTCCTCTTGGGAATTTGCCTCAGGCTCCACTTGGGACACAGACCCAGGCTCCTCTTGGGACTTAGACTCAGGCTCCCCTTGGGACTTTGACTGAGGCTCCACTTGGGACACAGACTCAGGTTCCTCTTGGGACTTAGAATCAGACTCCTCTTGGGACTTAGACCCAGGCTCCTCTTGGGACATAGTCTCAGAATCCTCTTGGGACACAGGCCCAGGCTCCTCTTGCGACACAGACTCAGGCTTCTCTTGGGACTTAGACTCAGGCTCCTCTTGGGACGTGGAATCAGACTCCTCTTGGGCCTTAGATTCAGCCTCCTCTTGGGACTTAAACAGAGGCTCCACTTGGTACTTAGACACAGGCTTCTCTTGGGACTTATACTCAGGCTCCACTTGGGACATACACTCAGGCTCCCATTGGGACTTTGACTGAGGCTCCACTTGGGACACAGACTCAGGTTCCTCTTGGGACTTAGTATCAGACTCCTCTTGGGACATAGACCCAGGCTCCTTTTGGGACATACACCCAGGCTCCTTTTGGGACTTAGACTCAGGCTCCTCTTGGGACTTAGACACAGGCTCCTATTGGGACATAGACACAGGCTCGTCGTGGGACTTAGACACATGATCCTATTGATAATAATAATGTTATTGGTTTTACGTCCCTTTTAACTACTCTGGCTCCACTTGGAACACAGGCCCAGGCTCCTCTTGGGAATTTGACTCAGGCTCCACTTGGGACACAGACCCAGGCTCCTCTTGGGACTTAGACTCAGGCTCCCATTGGGACTTTGACTGAGGCTCCACTTGGGACACAGACTCAGGTTCCTCTTGGGACTTAGAATCAGACTCCTCTTGGGACATAGACCCAGGCTCCTTTTGGGACATACACCCAGGCTCCTTTTGGGACTTAGACTCAGGCTCCTCTTGGGACTTAGACACAGGCTCCTATTGGGACATAGACACAGGCTCGTCGTGGGACTTAGACACATGATCCTATTGATAATAATAATGTTATTGGTTTTACGTCCCTTTTAACTACTCTGGCTCCACTTGGAACACAGGCCCAGGCTCCTCTTGGGAATTTGACTCAGGCTCCACTTGGGACACAGACCCAGGCTCCTCTTGGGACTTAGACTCAGGCTCCCATTGGGACTTTGACTGAGGCTCCACTTGGGACACAGACTCAGGTTCCTCTTGGGACTTAGAATCAGACTCCTCTTGGGACATAGACCCAGGCTCCTTTTGGGACATACACCCAGGCTCCTTTTGGGACTTAGACTCAGACTCCTCTTGGGAAGTGGAATCAGACTCCTCTTGGGCCTTAGATTAAGGCTCCTCTTGGGACTTAAACACAGGCTCCTCTTGGTACTTAGACACAGGCTCCTCTTGGAACTTAGACTCAGGCTCCACTTGGGACACAGACTCAGGCTCCTCTTGGGACATAGACCCAGGCTCCTCTTGGGACTTAGACCCAGGCTCCCCTTGGGACATGGACCCAGGCTCCTCTTGGGACTTAGACTCAGGCTCCTCTTGGAACTTAGACTCAGACTCTTCTTGGGACTTGGACTCAGGCTCCTCTTGGGACCTTGACTCAGGCTCCACTTGGGACACAGACCCAGGCTCCTCTTGGGACATAGACTCAGACGCCACTTGGGACTTAGACTCAGGGTCCTCTTGGGACACAGACCCAGGCTCCTCTTGGGACTTAGACTCATGGTCTGTGAGGAAGTATTGCAATCTTTTTTGACTGTGTCAGTCAGGCTCCCCTTGTGACTAAGGCACAAACTCCTCTTGGAAAATAGACCCAGGTTCCTCCTGGGACTTAAACGCAGACTCCTCTTGGGACAAAGACTCAGGCTCCCCTTGGGAAACAGTCCCAGGCCCCTCTTGGAACTTTGGCTCAGGCTCCTCTTGGGACTTAGACCAAGGCTCCTCTTGGGACTCAGACTCAGGCTCCCTTTGGGACTTAGGCTCAGGCTCCTCTTGGGACATTGACCTAGGCTCCTCTTGGGACTTAGACTCAGGCTCGACTTGGGACATAGACTAAGGCTCCATTTGGGACTTAGGCTCAGGCTCCTCTTGGGACATAAATCCAGGCTCTTCTTGGGATATACATCCAGGCCCCATTTGGGACTTATACTCAGGCTCCTCTTGGGACTTAGACCCAAGCTCCTCTTGGGACTTAGACTCAGGCTCCCCTTGGGACACTGACCCAGGCTCCTCTTGGGACTTAGACTCAGGCTCCCTTTGGGACTTAGGCTCAGGCTCCTCTTGGAAAATAGACCCAGGCTCCTCCTTGGACTTAGACGCAGACTCCTCTTGGGACAAAGACTCAGGCTCCCCTTGGGAAACAGACCCAGGCCCCTCTTGGGACTTAGGCTCAGGCTCCTCTTGGGACTTAGACCAAGGCTCCTCTTGGGACTCAGAATCAGGCTCCCTATAGGACTTAGACTCAGGCTGCTCTTGAGACTTAGACCCAGGCTCCCTTTGGGACTTATAATCAGGCTCCTCTTGGTACATAGACCCAGGCTCCCTTTGGGACATAACTCAGGCTCCTCTTGGGTCATAGACCCAAGCTCCTCTTAGGACTTAGACTCAGGCACCTCTTGGAACATAGACTCAGGCTCCCTTTGGGACAGACTCAGGCTCCTCTTGAGACTTAGACCCAGGCTCCCTTTGGGACTTAGACTCAGGCTCCCCTTGGGACATAGACCCAGGCTCCTCTTGGGACTTACACCCAAGTTTCTCTTGGGACTTGGACTCAGGCTCCCCTTGGGACACAGACCCAGGCTCCTCTTGGGACTTAGACTCATGGACCGTGAGGAAGTGTTGCAATCTTATTTGACTGTGTCAGTCAGGCTCCCCTTGTGACTAAGGCTCAGGCTCCTCTTGGAAAATAGACCCAGGCTCCTCCTGGGACTTAGACTCAGACTCCTCTTGGGACATAGACTCAGGCTCCCCTTGGGAAACAGACCAAGGCCCCTCTTGGCACTTAGACTCAGACTCCTCTTGGGAAATAGGCTCAGGCTCCTCTTGGTACTTAGACTCCTCTTGGGACTTAGACACAGGCTCCTCTTGGGACATTGAATCAGGCTCCACTTGGGACACAGACGCAGGCTCCTCTTGGGACTTTGACTCAGGCTCCACTTGCGACACAGACCCAGTCTCCTCTTGGGACTTAGACCCAGGCTCTTCTTGGGACTTAGGCTCAGGCTCCTCTTGGGACACAGACCCAGGCTCCTCTTGGGACACAGACTCACGTTCCTCTTGGGACACAGACCCAGGCTCCTCTTGGGACATAGACCCAGGCTCCTCTTGGGACTTAGGCTCAGGCTCCTCTTGGGACATAGACCAAGGCTCCGCTTGGGACTCAGACTCAGGCTCCCTTTGGGACTTAGACTCAGGCTCCTCTTGGGAAATAGACCTAGGCCCCTCTTGAGACTTAGACTCAGGCTCCACTTGGGACATAGACTCAGGCTCCCTTTGGGACTTAGGCTCAGGCTCCACTTCGGACATAAACCCAGGCTCCTCTTGGGATATACACCCAGGCTCCCTTTGGGACTTAGACTCAGGCTCCACTTAGGACATAGACTCAGGCTCCCTATGGGACTTAGACTCATGCTCCTCTTGGGTCATAGACCCAAGCTCCTCTTAGGACTTAGACTCAGGCTCCACTTGGGACATAGACCCAGGCTCCTCTTGGAACTTAGACTCAGGCTCCTCTTGGAACTTAGACTCAGGCTCCTATTTGACTTAGATCCAGACTCCTTTTGGAACATAGACCCAGACTCCTCTTGGGACTTAGACTCAGGCTCCTCTTGGGACCTTGACTCAGGCTTCACTTGGGACACAGACGCAGGCTCCTCTTGGGACATAGACTCAGACTCCCCTTGGGACTTAGACTCAGGCTCCTCTTGGGACACAGACCCAGGCTCCTCTTGGGACTTAGACTCATGGTCCGTGAGGAAGTGTTGCAATCTTATTTGACTGTGTCATTCAGGCTCCCCTTGTGACTTAGGCTCAGGCTCCTCTTGGGAAATAGACCCAGGCTCCTCTTGGGACATAGACTCAGACTCCTCTTGGGACTTAGACCCAGGCACCTCATGGGATTTAGGCTCAGACTCCTCTTGGGAATTAGACTCAGGCTCCTCTTGGGACTTAGGCTCAGGCTCCTCTTGGGACACAGACCCAGGCTCTTCTTGGGACATAGACCCAGACTCCTCTTGGGACTTAGATTCAGGCTCCTCTTGGGACTTAGACCCAGGCTCCTCTTGGGACTTAGACTCAGACTCCTCTTGGGACTTACACCCAGGCTCCTCTTGGGACATAGACTCAGACTCCTCTTGGGACTTAGACCCAGGCACCTCATGGGATTTAGGCTCAGACTCCTCTTGGGAATTAGACTCAGGCTCCCCTTGGGACATAAACCCAGGCTCCTCTTGGGACTTACACCCAAGTTTCTCTTGGGACTTAGACTCAGGCTCCCCTTGGGACACAGACCCAGGCTCCTCTTGGGACTTAGACTCATGGACCGTGAGGAAGTGTTGCAATCTTATTTGACTGTGTCAGTCAGGCTCCCCTTGTGACTAAGGCTCAGGCTCCTCTTGGAAAATAGACCCAGGCTCCTCCTGGGACTTAGACTCAGACTCCTCTTGGGACATAGACTCAGGCTCCCCTTGGGAAACAGACCAAGGCCCCTCTTGGCACTTAGACTCAGACTCCTCTTGGGAAATAGGCTCAGGCTCCTCTTGGTACTTAGACTCCTCTTGGGACTTAGACACAGGCTCCTCTTGGGACATTGAATCAGGCTCCACTTGGGACACAGACGCAGGCTCCTCTTGGGACTTTGACTCAGGCTGCACTTGGGACAAAGACCCAGGCTCCTGTTGGGACTTAGACTCAGACACCTCTTGGGACTTAGACATAGGCTCCTCTTGGGACACAGACCCAGGCTCCTGATGGGACTTTGACCCAGGCTGCTCTTGGGACTTAGACCCAGGCTCCTCATGGGACTTAGACTCAGACTCCTCTTGGGACTTAGACTCAGGCTCCTATGGGGAAACAGACCCAGACTCCTCTTGAGACTTGGACTCAGGCTCCCCTTTGGATTTTGACTAAGGCTCCACTCGGGACACAGACTCAGGCTCCTCTTGGGACATAGTCTCAGACTCCTCTTGGGACACAGGCCCAGGCTCCTCTTGCGACACAGACTCAGGCTTCTCTTGGGACTTAGACTCAGGCTCCTCTTGGGACGTGGAATCAGACTCCTCTTGGGCCTTAGATTCAGCCTCCTCTTGGGACTTAAACAGAGGCTCCACTTGGTACTTAGACACAGGCTTCTCTTGGGACTTATACTCAGGCTCCACTTGGGACATACACTCAGGCTCCCTTTGGGACTTTGACTGAGGCTCCACTTGGGACACAGACTCAGGTTCCTCTTGGGACTTAGAATCAGACTCCTCTTGGGACATAGACCCAGGCTCCTTTTGGGACATACACCCAGGCTCCTTTTGGGACTTAGACTCAGGCTCCTCTTGGGACTTAGACACAGGCTCCTATTGGGACATAGACACAGGCTCGTCGTGGGACTTAGACACATGATCCTATTGAGACACAGACTCAGGCTCCTCTTGGGACTTGAACTAAGACTCCTCTTGGGAAGTGGAATCAGACTCCTCTTGGGCCTTAGATTCAGGCTCCTCTTGGGACTTAAACACAGGCTCCTCTTGGTACTTAGACACAGGCTCCTCTTGGAACTTAGACTCAGGCTCCACTTGGGACACAGACTCAGGCTCCTCTTGGGACATAGACGCAGGCTCCTCTTGGGATTTAGACCCAGGCTCATCTTGGGACTTAGACTCAGGCTCCTCCTGGGAAACAGACCCAGACCCCTCTTGGGACTTAGACTCAGGCTCCACTTGGGACACAGACTCAGGCTCCTTTTGGGACACAGATTCAGGCTCCTCTTGGGACTTAGACCCAGGCTCATCTTGGGACTTAGACTCAGGCTCCTTCTGGGAAACAGACCCAGACTCCTCTTGGAACTTAGACTCAGGCTCCACTTGGGACACAGACTCAGGCTCCTCTTGGGACATAGACCCAGGCTCCTCTTGGGACTTAGACTCAGGCTCCTCTTGGGACTTAGGCTCAGGCTCCTCTTGGGAAACAGACCCAGAGTCCTCTTGGGACTTGGACTCAGGCTCCCCTTGGGACTTAGACCCAGAATCCTCTTGGGACTTAGACTCAAGCTCCTCTTGGGACTTAGACTCAGGCTCCTCTTGGGAAACAGACCCAGGCCCCTCTTGGGACTTAGACTCAGACTCCTCTTGGGAAATAGACTCAGGCTCCTCTTGGGAAATAGACTCAGGCTCCTCTTGGGACTTAGACTCCTCTTGGGACTTAGACACAGGCTCCTCTTGGGTCTTTGACTCAGGCTCCACTTGGAACACAGGCCCAGGCTCCTCTTGGGACTTTGACTCATGCTCCACTTGGGATACAGACCCAGGCTCCTCTTGGGACTTAGACTCAGGCTCCCCTTGGGACCTTGACTGAGGCTCCACTTGGGACACAGACTCAGGCTCCTCTTGGGACTTAGAATCAGACTCCTCTTGGGACTTAGACCCAGGCTCCTCTTGGGACATAGACTCAGACTCCTCTTGGGACACAGGCCCAGGCTCCTCTTGCGACACAGACTCAGGCTCCTCTTGGGACTTAGACTCAGGCTCCTCTTGGGACGTGGAATCAGACTCCTCTTGTGCCTTAGATTCAGGCTCCTCTTGGGACTTAAACAGAGGCTCCTCTTGGTACTTAGACACAGGCTTCTCTTGGGACTTAGACTCAGACCCCTCTTGGGACTTAGACTCAGACTCCTCTTGGGACTTAAATTCAGACTCCGCTTGGGACTTAGACTCAGTCTCCTCTTGGGACTTAGACCCAGGCTCCTCTTGGGACTTAGACTCAGGCTCCTCTTGGGACTTGGACTAAGACTCCTCTTGGGACTTAGACTCTGGCTCCTCTTGGGAAATAGACCCAGGCTTCTCTTGGGACTTAGACTCAGACTCCTCTTGGGACTTAGACTCTGGCTCCTCTTGGGACTAAGACCCAGGCACCTCATGGGACGTAGACTCAGACTCCTCTTGGGAATTAGACTCAGGCTCCTCTTGGGACTTAGGCCCAGGCTCCTCATGGGACACAGACCCAGGCTCCTCTTGGTACTGCCCCCGTAATTGAATTATATAGAGACCACGGTGGCTATTTTGGAAATTATAGCGAAAGTTATGGCTGTCATAGTTATGACGTGGGTAGTCATGACGTAAGCACGGATGACGCAGACGTTATGCCAGCAGGCTACTTGAGCTGAGATTCTCAGTGACGTCAGCATTTATTCGAGAAGGATCCGAGATGTACGACGCAGTCGCAGGAAACGTGGAATTCTGCTGAGGAAGAAATTATGCTATTGGAGGGGAGGCTCAAACCAATGAACGATAGTCTAAAGAAAGACGGAGATTGCTGAAACTATGGTATTTTTATTACTTTTTGGAATGCAGAATTGTGGAAATCCATTTGCAGTAGAGGCATTGATCTGGAATTTTGGTGAAATTAATTTTCAGTTTTTGAATTTTGAAAATCCGTCATGTATTGACGAAGTTGGAACTTCTAGCGATGACGTAGTAACACGCGATGGAAGGGATAGATACGCCCCTCAGGAAGTTCATAAAAGGCCTTGCGCAGAAGAGAGGAGCCTCATTCCTCATTCTCAGATTATAAATCAATCGTCAGATTTCAAATAGTCATTTCAGTGAAACGTCGAGTGAGATTAGTAGTGGAAAAGTCGTCTTTATAACGCGTGGTGAAACCACTGCATTAAACGAGAGTCGAACTTACAAGCAGTGCAGGTTTACTGTGAAGTAAATCTAGGTGAAGTTGAAACGACACTTATAACGCTTCTACAAGATTAGCTGTGAACAGTTAGCGGTCGCCTATAAGCTAATTCTTTTGTGCATTGCTACAGTAAGGACTGTAGAAAAGCTGAACAATTTCGAGGAAGTATTTTGGAAGTTATTGACAATATTAGACGACTGACAAAAGTGATTTTCTCGCCACAGAAGAAACACTTTGTATAGCCAGACTCTACGCTACGGCTGACAGGGCTAGTGAAATAGGGAGACTTCAGATTGCTTTTGTGACACAACGCTACAATATAATGGAGCAATTTAATAAGGCAGTTTGTTCTTCTAATACTTCAACCGAAGAGCAGATGGAAGGCTAAAGGACTTAATGCAATTGGGACATATTTCAACGGAGTAAGATAGCAGCATGGAACTTCGCTAATTGCTATTCCATACAAGCGAACATGTGGTAAATAACCATCTACACCCATGTTTCGTGAGTAAAGGCTGAATACTATCAAACAGCAATAGAAATGATTTCATACTTTCTGTATATGAATATTTCTTCGGAAATTTATACAAAAACTTCATGGCGATTTTCAACTGGAACTTCAGGGATTTTTCAAGAGAGGTCAGGGTTGTCCCGACTCACAAAGAAGATTATTGCCGGAAGGATGTCGTTCGTCTTCGTGAAGCAGTACGATTCTCCGATGGTGCTGTTTCTGGTTTCGAGGATGGAGCTCAGCTTTAACTTGGTGAAATGGATCCATCAACAGTCTTCTTTGGGGAATTTTCCTCTGGAACGTCAATCGGCAGATAAGGTAGTCGTGAACGTTTATTGTATTTGAGTTTCTTAGCAATATTTGAGCAACCATTTTTCCCATATTTTTGTCCTCATGTATTTTGCCCGATATTCTTGTTTAAGATTCCTATTCTCAGTACACCTTGATGAGTTATGCCTTTTTCGACGTTTTATTAAGACATTGTTATGTCATGGGCATAGTTATATGATTTTGAATCAGTTGAGACTGATATTTAGATTTTTCAGTAATTTGCTTATTTTTGTAGTCTCGATTTGACTGTAAGTTAATGATTTTTATGGCAGATTTAAATTCAGACAGCGTGTCACTTTATTAAAGTAATTCTACCCCAGTTTAATTACTTTGATCAATTTTCTGTCATCATCAAGAAGGAAGAACATTTAAATGATTTTAGAGCGTTAAAATCCAGTACGTTGTCGACGATCTTGGAAATACTAGTCGTTATTTGAATTGATTGCAACACAGACATTTATCGTCAGTTATGAACGACCATTGCATCACAGGCAATTTTGTGAAAGATGAACGTTAATTATGAATTATTGAATGCATTAAATTCGTGAAACTTGTGTTAGGTTTTTTCTCATATAGAGATTTATATAATGATGTTTGCATTCCCCAGTCTAATTGGATTCTATTCGACTATTTTGCAGTTAGTCGCACTTTGTTTGATGATAGTATTTTTATACTACAATTCTTTGAAGATGTTAATCTTAAATTTTGATAGACCAGACAGGCGTATATAAGCGTATTCACTATTAAATTTGTTTGTGATTGGCAAATTTTTATTTCAT
Organism: Meconema thalassinum; assembly: GCA_946902985.2. Taxonomy (NCBI): domain Eukaryota; kingdom Metazoa; phylum Arthropoda; class Insecta; order Orthoptera; family Tettigoniidae; genus Meconema; species Meconema thalassinum. The sequence continues at coordinate 19,089,217 of OX336392.1, forward strand.
TTCGATTCATGAATGAAATCCACGAAGTTTAAATGACAACAGTTTTGAAACAATTATTGATATATGAATTTTTAAGTGGAACTATGAATGTATAATCGATAGTGCAGCGGACATGTTGAAAGTCGCTGATGTATAATGCCCTTAAATAAATGAAGGAGATTCCCACAGTAATTAATAATGATAAAGATTGTGTTAGGGGAGTTTTTTGTAAATGCTGTGGAAGATTTTGATGCCGTATATTTTAATATATGATGAATTTTGGGCTATTTTGAATGCAGTTTGTGCATTATTTTGTAAGCGAAGTATTTTCCGCTAGAGTGTATTGTCATAGTTCGTTGAAAATTAATCAAGTGAATTTACTGTTATAATTAACAAGAGTTTTGAAAGAATTTGAGATAAGATTTTGAATGAAGATTGCCGTCACAAATAATTAAAATTATTACAACCTTTATTAAACCAGATTGTGACATTTACATGTATAACTAACCTTCATTGGTCGATTATATTAAACACGATTATGAATTTACCAACCGGATAAAACATGTGGTTCAATGTATTTCTTAAATTAATAATTTAAATAATTTAAATGTTGATATTGTAAATAATAAATGTAAATATCTTTGACAATAATGTGGAACGAAAGTAATGTTAAAGGCGTGTTTAAAAATTTTTGTAATTATTTTCGACAATATTATAAACAATTTCTAATTGTTATAAATAATTTATGTGATTTTGTTATAAACATTTAAGAGTGTGTTTTATACTCTAAACTATGCTTTTTAAACATTTGGATGATAACTTAACAAGTTTAAGGATAGTTAAAATAATCCAGTGGGATGTGAGTTAAGCATTTGAAAGATTTGCGTCAATATGTATGAGTTGTCTTGTAGACATTTAAAGCTTTAAAAGGAGCTGAATTCTTACACAGTGTGGTGTGAGTAGGGAGCCCCATTTGACAGGCATGCGCCAGGTTGAGGAGTAGACCAGCCGGCCAGACATCTGGTTATCAGCGGGTGATGTAGGTCGATACTCCGGCCTTGTGCCTATTAATACTAGTGTTATGTTTATTAAAAGAAACCAAATGCTCTATATATGTCGTACCCTGACTTCCTCATCCAATCCAAATGTGTTTGAAAATGTTACGTTATTTTGAGCTCATGGGAGCTAACATATTGTTTGATAACTTTGCAAGTCCTTTAGGAGGACGTAGTCAGATTGACATAGGCTACTGATAGCCACGTTTATTTTGTTGAGTTGTGAAAATCATACTCTTTATTTGAAAATAAAGCTTTTGTACAGTTCAAAGTTCTCGTCTTCGGTCTGGTTCATTTTTAAATGTCATGGTGAAGGTTATTGTGAGAGCATACTTTAAAGATCCTGTTGTCAACCCAATCCCCGAGATATTTATAAGAGGTAAGTAAAAGTAAGTATGAAACCCCGTCTATTTTGGTGTGTTCCACAATAATTTTTCTTGGTAACTTCTGTGTTCAAACCTCGGTAGTATCTCTCAGTGCCATTTTCATTGATGTAGCTGAGCTGGTGCGATTGATTGTTGGCAATCCGATTGAGGGGGCGGATATCTGACAGCCTACTATCCGGGTAAACGGGGACAGTACATAGACCCAGACTCCTCTTGGGACTTAGATTTAGGCTCCTCTTGGGACTTAGACCCAGGCTCTTCTTGGGACTTAAACTCAGACTCCTCTTCCACTTGGGACAAAGACCCAGGCTCATGTTGGGACTTTGACCCAGGCTCCTCTTGGGACTTAGACCCAGGCTCCTCATGGGACTTAGACTCATACTCCTCTTGGGAAACAGAACAAGACACCTCTTGGGACTTGGACTAAGGCTCCCCTTGGGACCTAGACTCAGGCTCCTCTTGGGACTTAGACTCAGGATCCTCTTGGGACTTAGACTCAGGCTCCTCTTGGGAAACAGACCCAGGCTCCTCTTGGGACTTAGACTCAGATTCCTCTTGGGAAATAGACTCAGGCTCCTCTTGGGACTTAGACTCCTCTTGGGACTTAGACACAGGCTCCTCTTGGGTCTTTGACTCAGGCTCCACATGGAACACAGGCCCAGGCTCCCCTTGGGACTTAGACTCAGACTCCTCTTGGGACTTAGACTCAGGCTCCTCTTGGGACTTTGACTCAGGCTCCACTTGGGACACAGACTCAGGCTCCTCTTGGGACTTAGACCCAGGCTCCTCTTGGGACTTAGACTCAGACTCCTCTTGGGACTTAAACTCAGACTCCTCCTGGGACTTAGTCTCAGGCTCCTCTTGGGATTTAGACCCAGGCTCCTCTTGGGACTTTGAGACTCAGACTCCTCTTGGGACTTAGACTCAGACTCCTCTTGGGACTTAAACTCAGACTCCTCTTGGTATTTAGACTCAGGCTCCTCTTGGGACTAGACCCTGGCTCCTCTTGGGACTTAGACTCAGGCTCCTCTCGGGACTTAGACTCAGACTCCTCTTGGGACTTAAACTCAGGCTCCTCTTGGGACTTAGACTCAGACTCCTCTTGGGACTTAGACCCAGGCTCCTCTTGGGACTTAGAATCAGGCTCCTCTTGGGACTTAGATCCAGGCTCCTCTTGGGACTTAGACTCAGACTCCTCTTGGGACACAGACTCAGAATCCTCTTGGGACTTAGGCCCAGGCTCCTCTTGGGACTTAGGCCCAGGCTCCTCTTGGGACACAGACTCAGGCTCCTCTTGGGACTTAGACCCAGGCTCCTCTTGGGACATAGACTCAGGCTCCTCTTGGGACTTAGACTCAGGCTCCTCTTGGGACTTAGACTCAGGCTCCTCTTGGGACATAGACTCAGGCTCCTCTTGGTACTTAGATTCAGGCTCCTCTTGGGACTTAAACACAGGCTCCTCTTGGTACTTAGACACAGGCTCCTCTTGGGACTTAGATTCAGGCTCCTCTTGGGACGTGGAATCAGACTCCTCTTGGGCCTTAGATTCAGGCTCCTCTTGGGACTTAAACAGAGGCTCCTCTTGGTACTTAGGCCCAGGCTTCTCTTGGGACGTAGACTAAGGCTCCACTTGGGCCATAGACTCAGGCTCCCTTTGGGACTTAGGCTCAGGCTCCTCTTGGGACATAGAACCAGGCTCCTCTTGGGACATACACCCAGGCTCCCTTTGGGACTTAGATTCAGGCTCCTCTTGGGACTTAGACACAGGCTCCTATTCGCACGTAGACACAGACTCCTCTGGGTAAAAGTCTAAGGCTCCTCTCGGGACTTAAACTCAGGCTCCTCTTGGGACATAGGCTCAGACTCCTCTTGGGACTTATACTGAGGCTCCTCTTGGGATTTAGACAGGCTCCAATTGGGACATAGGCACAGGCTCCTCTTGGGACTTAGACTCAGGCTCCACTTGAGACATAGACTCAGGCTCCCTTTGAGACTTAAACACAGGCTCCTCTTGGTACATAGACACAGGCTCCTCTTGGGACTTAGACTCAGGTTCCATTTGGGACATAGACTCAGACTCCTCTTGGGAAATAGACTCAGGCTCCTCTTGGGACTTAGACTCAGACTCCTCTTGGGAAATAGACTCAGGCTCCTCTTGGGTCTTTGACTCAGGCTCCACTTGGAACACAGGCCCAGGCTCCTCTTGGGAATTTGACTCAGGCTCCACTTGGGACACAGACCCAGGCTCCTCTTGGGACTTAGACTCAGGCTCCCCTTGGGACTTTGACTCAGGCTCCACTTGGGACACAGACTCAGGTTCCTCTTGGGACTTAGAATCAGACTCCTCTTGGGACTTAGACCCAGGCTCCTCTTGGGACATAGACTCAGACTCCTCTTGGGACACAGGCCCAGGCTCCTCTTGCGACACAGACTCAGGCTTCTCTTGGGACTTAGACTCAGGCTCCTCTTGGGACGTGGAATCAGACTCCTCTTGGGCCTTAGATTCAGCCTCCTCTTGGGACTTAAACAGAGGCTCCTCTTGGTACTTAGACACAGGCTTCTCTTGGGACTTATACTCAGGCTCCACTTGGGACATACACTCAGGCTCCCTTTGGGACTTAGGCTCTGGCTCCTCTTGGGACATAGAGCCAGGCTCCTTTTGGGACATACACCCAGGCTCCTTTTGGGACTTAGAATCAGGCTCCTCTTGGGACTTAGACACAGGCTCCTATTGGGACATAGACACAGGCTCGTCGTGGGACTTAGACACATGATCCTATTGAGACACAGACTCAGGCTCCTCTTGGGACTTGAACTAAGACTCCTCTTGGGAAGTGGAATCAGACTCCTCTTGGGCCTTAGATTCAGGCTCCTCTTGGGACTTAAACACAGGCTCCTCTTGGTACTTAGACACAGGCTCCTCTTGGTACTTAGACTCAGGCTCCACTTGGGACACAGACTCAGGCTCCTCTTGGGACATAGACCCAGGCTCCTCTTGGGACTTAGACCCAGGCTCATCTTGGGACTTAGACTCAGGCTCCTCCTGGGAAACAGACCCAGACCCCTCTTGGGACTTAGACTCAGGCTCCACTTGGGACAAAGACTCAGGCTCCTCTTGGGACACAGACTCAGGCTCCTCTTGGGACTTAGACCCAGGCTCATCTTGGGACTTAGACTCAGGCTCCTCCTGGGAAACAGACACAGACTCCTCTTGGAACTTAGACTCAGGCTCCACTTGGGACACAGACTCAGGCTCCTCTTGGGACACAGTCTCAGGCTCCTCTTGGGACTTAGACCCAGGCTCATCTTGGGACTTAGACTCAGGCTCCTCCTGGGAAACAGACCCAGACCCCTCTTGGGACTTGGACTCAGGCTCCCCTTGGGACTTAGACACAGACTCCTCTTGGGACTTAGACTCAAGCTCCTGTTGGCACTTAGACTCAGGCTCCTCTTGGGAAACAGACCCAAGCTCCTCTTGGGACTTAGACTCAGACTCCTCTTGCGAAATAGACTCAGGCTCCTCTTGGGACATAGACTCAGACTCCTCTTGGGAAATAGACTCAGGCTCCTCTTGGGACTTAGACTCCTCTTGGGACTTAGCCACAGGCTCCTCTTGGGTCTTTGACTCAGGCTCCACTTGGGACACAGACTAAGGCTCCCTTTGGGACGTAGGCTCAGGCTCCTCTTGGGACATAAACCCAGGCTCCTCTTGGGATATACATCCAGGCTCCCTTTGGAACTTACTCAGGCTCCACTTGGGACGTAGCTACTCAGGCTCCCTATGGGACTTAGACTCAGGCTGCTCTTGAGACTTAGACCCAGGCTCCCTTTGGGACTTAGAATCAGGCTCCTCTTGGGACATAGACCCAGGCTCCCTTTGGGACTTAGAATCAGGCTCCTCCTGGGACATAGACCCAAGCTCCTCTTAGGACTTAGACTCAGGCTCCACTTGGGACATAGACCCAGGCTCCTATTGGGATTTAGACTCAGGCTCCTCTTGGAACTTAGACTCAGGCTCCTATTTGACTTAGACCCAGACTCCTTTTGGAACATAGACTCAGACTTCTCTTAGGACTTAGACTCAGGCTCCTCTTGGGACACAGACCCAGGCTCCTCTTGGGACTTAGACTCATGGTCCGTGAGGAAGTGTTGCAATCTTATTTGACTCTGTCAGTCAGGCTCCCCTTGTGAGTTAGGCTCAGTCTCCTCTTGGGAAATTGACCCAGGCTCCTCTTGGGACATAGACTCAGACTCCTCTTGGGACTTAGAACCAGGCACCTCATGGGACTTAGACTCAGACTCCTCTTGGGAATTAGACTCTGGCTCCTCTTGGGACATAGGCTCAGGCTCCTCTTGGGACACAGACCCAAGCTCCTCTTGGGACATAGACCCAGACTCCTCTTGGGACTTAGATCCAGGCTCCTCTTGGGACTTGGACTCAGACTCCTCTTGGACCTTAGACTCAGGCTCCTCTTGGAACATTGACTCAGGCTCCGCTTGGGACAAAGACCCAGGCTCCTGTTGGGACTTTGGCTCAGACACCTCTTGGGACTTAGACTCAGGCTCCTCTTGGGACACAGACCCAGGCTCCTGATGGGACTTTGACCCAGGCTCCTCTTGGGACTTAGACCCAGGCTCCTCATGGGACTTAGACTCAGACTCCTCTTGGGACTTAGACTCAGGCTCCCCTTTGGATTTTGACTAAGGCTCCACTTGGGACACAGACTCAGGCTCCTCTTGGGACATAGACCCAGGCTCCTCTTGGGACTTAGACTCAGGCTCCTCTTTGGACTTAGACTCAGGCTCCTCTTGGGAAACAGACCCAGAGTCCTCTTGGGACTTGGACTCAGGCTCCCCTTGGGACTTAGACCCAGAATCCTCTTGGGACTTAGACTCAAGCTCCTCTTGGGACTTAGACTCAGGCTCCTCTTGGGAAACAGACCCAGGCCCCTCTTGGGACTTAGACTCAGACTCCTCTTGGGAAATAGACTCAGGCTCCTCTTGGGACTTAGACTCAGACTCCTCTTGGGAAATAGACTCAGGCTCCTCTTGGGACTTAGACTCCTCTTGGGACTTAGACACAGGCTCCTCTTGGGCCTTTGACTCAGGCTCCACTTGGAACACAGGCCCAGGCTCCTCTTGGGACTTTGACTCAGGCTCCACTTGGGATACAGACCCAGGCTCCTCTTGGGACTTAGACTCAGGCTCCCCTTGGGACCTTGACTGAGGCTCCACTTGGGACACAGACTCAGGCTCCTCTTGGGACTTAGAATCAGACTCCTCTTGGGACTTAGACCCAGGCTCCTCTTGGGACATAGACTCAGACTCCTCTTGGGACACAGGCCCAGGCTCCTCTTGCGACACAGACTCAGGCTCCTCTTGGGACTTAGACTCAGGCTCCTCTTGGGACGTGGAATCAGACTCCTCTTGTGCCTTAGATTCAGGCTCCTCTTGGGACTTAAACAGAGGCTCCTCTTGGTACTTAGACACAGGCTTCTCTTGGGACTTAGACTCAGACCCCTCTTGGGACTTAGACTCAGACTCCTCTTGGGACTTAGACTCAGGCTCCTCTTGGGACTTAGACTAAGACTCCTCTTGGGACTTAGACTCTGGCTCCTCTTGGGACTAAGACCCAGGCACCTCATGGGACGTAGACTCAGACTCCTCTTGGGAATTAGACTCAGGCTCCTCTTGGGACTTAGGCCCAGGCTCCTCATGGGACACAGACCCAGGCTCCTCTTGGTACATAGACCCAGACTCCTCTTGGGACTTAGATTTAGACTCTTCTTGGGACTTAGACCCAGGCTCTTCTTGGGACTTAAACTCAGACTCCTCTTCCACTTGGGACAAAGACCCAGGCTCATGTTGGGACTTTGACCCAGGCTCCTCTTGGGACTTAGACCCAGGCTCCTCATGGGACTTAGACTCAGACTCCTCTTGGGAAACAGAACAAGACTCCTCTTGGGACTTGGACTAAGGCTCCCCTTGGGACTTAGACTCAGGCTCCTCTTGGGACTTAGACTCAGGATCCTCTTGGGACATAGACTCAGGCTCCTCTTGGGAAATAGACTCAGGCTCCTCTTGGGACTTAGACTCCTCTTGGGACTTAGACACAGGCTCCTCTTGGGTCTTTGACTCAGGCTCCACATGGAACACAGGCCCAGGCTCCCCTTGGGACTTAGACTCAGACTCCTCTTGGGACTTAGACTCAGGCTCCTCTTGGGACGTTGACTCAGGCTCCACTTGGGACACAGACTCAGGCTCCTCTTGGGACTTAGACCCAGGCTCCTCTTGGGACTTAGACTCAGACTGCTCTTGGGACTTAAACTCAGACTCCTCTTGGGACTTAGTCTCAGGCTCCTCTTAGGATTTAGACCCAGGCTCCTCTTTGGACTTAGAGACTCAGACTCCTCTTGGGACTTAGACTCAGACTCCTCTTGGGACTTAAACTCAGACTCCTCTTGGTATTTAGACTCAGGCTCCTTTTGGGACTAGACCCAGGCTCCTCTTGGGACTTAGACTCAGGCTTGTCTCGGGACTTAGACTCAGACTCCTCTTGGGACTTAAACTCAGGCTCCTCTTGGGACTTAGACTCAGACTCCTCTTGGGACTTAGACCCAGGCTCCTCTTGGGACTTAGACTCAGGCTCCTCTTGGAACTTAGATCCAGGCTCCTCTTGGGACTTAGACTCAGACTCCTCTTGGGACGCAGACTCAGAATCCTCTTGGGACTTAGGCCCAGGCTCCTCTTGGGACTTAGGCCCAGGCTCCTCTTGGGACACAGCCTCAGGCTCCTCTTGGGACTTAGACCCAGGCTCCTCTTGGGACTTAGACTCAGGCTCCTCTTGGGACTTAGACTCAGGCTCCTCTTGGGACTTAGCCTCAGGCTCCTCTTGGGACATAGACTCAGGCTCCTCTTGGTACTTAGATTCAGGCTCCTCTTGGGACTTAAACACAGGCTCCTCTTGGTACATAGACACCGGCTCCTCTTGGGACTTAGATTCAGGCTCCTCTTGGGACGTGGAATCAGACTCCTCTTGGGCCTTAGATTCAGGCTCCTCTTGGGACTTAAACAGAGGCTCCTCTTGGGACTTAGACTCAGACTCCTCTTGGGACTTAGGCCCAGGCTTCTCTTGGGACTTAGACTCAGGCTCCACTTGGGCCATAGATTCAGGCTCCTCTTGGGACGTGGAATCAGACTCCTCTTGGGCCTTAGATTCAGGCTCCTCTTGGGACTTAAACAGAGGCTCCTCTTGGGACTTAGACTCAGACTCCTCTTGGGACTTAGGCCCAGGCTTCTCTTGGGACTTAGACTCAGACTCCTCTTGGGACGCAGACTCAGAATCCTCTTGGGACTTAGGCTCAGGCTCCTCTTGGGACATAGAACCAGGCTCCTCTTGGGACATACACCCAGGCTCCCTTTGGGACTTAGATTCAGGCTCCTCTTGGGACTTAGACACTGGCTCCTATTCGCACGTAGACACAGACTCCTCTGGGTAAAAGTCTAAGGCTCCTCTCGGGACTTAAACTCAGGCTCCTCTTGGGACATAGGCTCAGACTCCTCTTGGGACTTATACTGAGGCTCCTCTTGGGATTTAGACAAGCTCCAATTGGGACATAGGCACAGGCTCCTCTTGGGACTTAGACTCAGGCTCCACTTGAGACATAGACTCAGGCTCCTCTTGGTATTTAGACTCAGGCTCCTCTTGGGACTAGACCCAGGCTCCTCTTGGGGCTTAGACTCAGGCTCCTCTCGGAACTTAGACTCAGACTCCTCTTGGGACTTAAACTCAGGCTCCTCTTGGGACTTAGACTCAGACTCCTCTTTTGACTTAGGCCCAGGCTTCTCTTGGGACTTAGACTCAGGCTCCACTTGGGCCATAGACTCAGGCTCCCTTTGGGACTTAGGCTCAGGCTCCTCTTGGCACATAGAACCAGGCTCCTCTTGGGACATACACCCAGGCTCCCTTTGGGACTTAGATTCAGGCTCCTCTTGGGACTTAGACACTGGCTCCTATTCGCACGTAGACACAGACTCCTCTGGGTAAAAGTCTAAGGCTCCTCTCGGGACTTAAACTCAGGCTCTTCTTGGGACATAGGCTCAGACTCCTCTTGGTACTTATACTGAGGCTCCTCTTGGGATTTAGACAGGCTCCAATTGGGACATAGGCACAGGCTCCTCTTGGGACTTAGACTCAGGCTCCACTTGAGACATAGACTCAGGCTCCCTTTGAGACTTAAACACAGGCACCTCTTGGTACATAGACACAGGCTCCTCTTGGGACTTAGACTCAGGTTCCATTTGGGACATAGACTCAGGCTCCCTTTGGGACTTAGACTCAGTTTCCACTTGGGACATAGACTCAGGCTGCATTTGGGACAGACTCAGGCTCCTCTTGAGACTTAGACCCGGGCTCCCTTTGGGACTTAGACTCAGGCTCCTCTTGGGACATAAACCCAAGCTCCTCTTGGGACATAGACTCAGGCTCCCCTTGGGACATAGACCCAGGCTCCTCTTGGAACTTAGACTCAGACTCTTCTTGGGACTTGGACTCAGGCTCTTATTGGGACCTTGACTAAGGCTCCACTTGGGATACAGACCCAGGCTCCTCTTGGGACATAGGCTCAGACGCCACTTGGGACTTAAATTCAGGCTCCTCTTGGGACACAGACCCAGGCTCCTCTTGGGACTTAGACTCATGGTCTGTGAGGAAGTGTTGCAATCTTATTTGACTGTGTCAGTCAGGGTCCCCTTGTGACTAAGGCTCAGGCTCCTCTTGGAAAATACACCCAGGCTCCTCCTGGGACTTAGACGCAGACTCCTCTTGGGACATAGACTCAGGCTCCCCTTGGGAAACAGACCCAGGCCCCTTTTGGGACTTAGGCTCAAGCTCCTCTTGGGACATAGACCAAGGCTCCTCTTGGGACTCAGACCCAGACTTCTCTTGGGACTTAGACTCATGGTCTGTGAGGAAGTGTTGCAATCTTATTTGACTGTGTCAGTCAGGCTCCCCTTGTGACCAAGGCTCAGGCTCCTCTTGGAAAATAGACCCAGGCTCCTCCTGGGACTTAGACGCAGACTCCTCTTGGGACATAGATTCAGGCTCCCCTTGGGAAACAGACCCAGGCCCCTTTTGGGACTTAGGCTCAGGCTCCGCTTGGGACATAGACCTAGGCTCCTCTTGGGACTTAGACTCAGGCTCGACTTGGGACATAGACTAAGGCTCCCTTTGGGACTTAGGCTCTGGCTCCTCTTGGGACATAAACCCAGGCTCCTCTTGGGATATACATCCAGGCTCCCTTTGGGACTTAGACTCGGGCTTCACTTGGGACTTTGACTCAGACTCCACTTGGGACAAAGACTCAGGCTCCTGTTGGGACTTTGACCCAGGCTCCTCTTGGGACTTAGACCCAGGCTCCTCATGGGACTTAGACTCAGACTCCTCTTGGGAATTAGGCTCAGGCTCCTCTTGGGACTTAGGCCTAGGCTCCTCATGGGACACAGACCCAGGCTCCTCTTGGGACATAGACCCAGACTCCTCTTGGGACTTAGACTCAGACTCCTCTTGGGAATTATGCTCAGGCTCCTCTTGGGACTTAGGCCTAGGCTCCTCATGGGACACAGACCCAGGCTCCTCTTGGGACATAGACCCAGACTCCTCTTGGGCCTTAGACTCAGGCTCCTCTTGGGACTTTGACTCAGGCTCCACTTGGGACAAAACCCCAGGATCCTGTTGGGACTTTGACCCAGGCTCCTCTTGGGACTTAGACCCAGGCTCCTCATGGGACTTAGACTCAAGCTCCTCTTGGGACTTAGACTCAGGATCCTCTTGGGAAACAGACCCAGGCCCCTCTTGGGACATAGACTCAGACTCCTCTTGGGAAATAGACTCAGGCTCCTCTTGGGACTTAGACTCAGACTCCTCTTGGGAAATAGACTCAGGCTCCTCATGGGACTTAGACTCCTCTTGGGACTTAGACACAGGCTCCTCTTGGGCCTTTGACTCAGGCTCCACTTGGAACACAGGCCCAGGCTCCTCTTGGGACTTTGACTCAGGCTCCACTTGGGATACAGACCCAGGCTCCTCTTGGGACTTAGACTCAGGCTCCCCTTGGGACCTTGACTGAGGCTCCACTTGGGACACAGACTCAGGCTCCTCTTGGGACTTAGAATCAGACTCCTCTTGGGACACAGGCCCAGGCTCCTCTTGCGACACAGACTCAGGCTCCTCTTGGGACTTAGACTCAGGTTCCTCTTGGGACGTGGAATCAGAATCCTCTTGTGCCTTAGATTCAGGCTCCTCTTGGGACTTAAACAGAGGCTCCTCTTGGTACTTAGACACAGGCTTCTCTTGGGACTTAGACTCAGACCCCTCTTGGAACTTAGACTCAGACTCCTCTTGGGACTTAGACCCAGGCTCCTCTTGGGACGTAGACTCAGGCTCCTCTTGGGACTTAGACTAAGACTCCTCTTGGGACTTAGACTCTGGCTCCTCTTGGGAAATAGACCCAGGCTTCTCTTGGGACTTAGACTCAGACTCCTCTTGGGACTTAGACTCTGGCTCCTCTTGGGACTAAGACCCAGGCACCTCATGGGACGTAGACTCAGACTCCTCTTGGGAATTAGACTCAGGCTCCTCTTGGGACTTAGGCCCAGGCTCCTCATGGGACACAGACCCAGGCTCCTCTTGGTACATAGACCCAGACTCCTCTTGGGACTTAGATTTAGGCTCTTCTTGGGACTTAGACCCAGGCTCTTCTTGGGACTTAAACTCAGACTCCTCTTCCACTTGGGACAAAGACCCAGGCTCATGTTGGGACTTTGACCCAGGCTCCTCTTAGACTCAGACTGCTCTTGGGACTTAAACTCAGACTCCTCTTGGGACTTAGTCTCAGGCTCCACTTGGGATTTAGACCCAGGCTCCTCTTGGGACTTAGAGACTCAGACTCCTCTTGGGACTTAGACTCAGACTCCTCTTGGGACTTAAACTCAGACTCCTCTTGGTATTTAGACTCAGGCTCCTTTTGGGACTAGACCCAGGCTCCTCTTGGGACTTAGACTCAGGCTCCTCTCGGGACCTAGACTCAGACTCCTCTTGGGACTTAAACTCAGGCTCCTCTTGGGACTTAGACTCAGACTCCTCTTGGGACTTAGACCCAGGCTCCTCTTGCGACTTAGACTCAGGCTCCTCTTGGGACTTAGATCCAGGCTCCTCTTGGGACTTAGACTCAGACTCCTCTTGGGACGCAGACTCAGAATCCTCTTGGGACTTAGGCCCAGGCTCCTCTTGGGACTTAGGCCCAGGCTCCTCTTGGGACACAGCCTCAGGCTCCTCTTGGGACTTAGACCCAGGCTCCTCTTGGGACTTAGACTCAGGCTCCTCTTGGGACTTAGACTCAGGCTCCTCTTGGGACTTAGCCTCAGGCTCCTCTTGGGACCTAGACTCAGGCTCCTCTTGGTACTTAGATTCAGGCTCCTCTTGGGACTTAAACACAGGCTCCTCTTGGTACTTAGACACAGGTTCCTCTTGGGACTTAGATTCAGGCTCCTCTTGGGACGTGGAATCAGACTCCTCTTGGGCCTTAGATTCAGGCTCCTCTTGGGACTTAAACAGAGGCTCCTCTTGGGACTTAGACTCAGACTCCTCTTGGGACTTAGGCCCAGGCTTCTCTTGGGACTTAGACTCAGGCTCCACTTGGGCCATAGACTCAGGCTCCCTTTGGGACTTAGGCTCAGGCTCCTCTTGGGACATAGAACCAGGCTCCTCTTGGGACATACACCCAGGCTCCCTTTGGGACTTAGATTCAGGCTCCTCTTGGGACTTAGACACTGGCTCCTATTCGCACGTAGACACAGACTCCTCTGGGTAAAAGTCTAAGGCTCCTCTCGGGACTTAAACTCAGGCTCCTCTTGGGACATAGGCTCAGACTCCTCTTGGGACATATACTGAGGCTCCTCTTGGGATTTAGACAGGCTCCAATTGGGACATAGGCACAGGCTCCTCTTGGGACTTAGACTCAGGCTCCACTTGAGACATAGACTCAGGCTCCTCTTGGTATTTAGACTCAGGCTCCTCTTGGGACTAGACCCAGACTCCTCTTGGGACTTAGACTCAGGCTCCTCTCGGGACTTAGACTCAGACTCCTCTTGGGACTTAAACTCAGGCTCCTCTTGGGATTTAGACTCAGACTCCTCTTTTGACTTAGGCCCAGGCTTCTCTTGGGACTTAGACTCAGGCTCCACTTGGGCCATAGACTCAGGCTCCCTTTGGGACTTAGGCTCAGGCTCCTCTTGGGACATAGAACCAGGCTCCTCTTGGGACATACACCCAGGCTCCCTTTGGGACTTAGATTCAGGCTCCTCTTGGGACTTAGACACTGGCTCCTATTCGCACGTAGACACAGACTCCTCTGGGTAAAAGTCTAAGGCTCCTCTCGGGACTTAAACTCAGGCTCCTCTTGGGACATAGGCTCAGACTCCTCTTGGGACTTATACTGAGGCTCCTCTTGGGATTTAGACAGGCTCCAATTGGGACATAGGCACAGGCTCCTCTTGGGACTTAGACTCAGACTCCTCTTGGGACTTAGACCCAGGCTCCTCTTGCGACTTAGACTCAGGCTCCTCTTGGGACTTAGATCCAGGCTCCTCTTGGGACTTAGACTCAGGCTCCCCTTGGGAAACAGACCCAGGCCCCTTTTGGGACTTAGGCTCAAGCTCCTCTTGGGACATAGACCAAGGCTCCTCTTGGGACTCAGACCCAGACTCCTCTTGGGACTTAGACTCATGGTCTGTGAGGAAGTGTTGCAATCTTATTTGACTGTGTCAGTCAGGCTCCCCTTGTGACTAAGGCTCAGGCTCCTCTTGGAAAATAGACCCAGGCTCTTCCTGGGACTTAGACGCAGACTCCTCTTGGGACATAGATTCAGGCTCCCCTTGGGAAACAGACCCAGGCCATTTTTGGGACTTAGGCTCAGGCTCCTCTTGGGACATAGACCTAGGCTCCTCTTGGGACTTAGACTCAGGCTCGACTTGGGACATAGACTAAGGCTCCCTTTGGGACTTAGGCTCAGGCTCCTCTTGGGACATAAACCCAGGCTCCTCTTGGGATATACATCCAGGCTCCCTTTGGGACTTAGACTCGGGCTCCACTTGGGACTTTGACTCAGGCTCCACTTGGGACAAAGACTCAGGCTCCTGTTGGGACTTTGACCCAGGCTCCTCTTGGGACTTAGACCCAGGCTCCTCATGGGACTTAGACTCAGACTCCTCTTGGGAAACAGACTCAGGCTCCTCTTGGGACTTAGACTGCTCTTGGGACTTAGACACAGGCTCCTCTTGGGTCTTTGACTCAGGCTCCCCATGGAACACAGGCCCAGGCTCCCCTTGGGACTTAGACTCAGACTCCTCTTGGGTCTTAGACTCAGGCTCCTCTTGGGACTTTGACTCAGGCTCCACTTGGGACACAGACTCAGGCTCCTCTTGGGACTTAAACTCAGACTCCTCTTGGGACTTAGTCTCAGGCTCCTCTTGGGACTTAGACCCAGGCTCCTCTTGGGACATTGACTCAGACTCCTCTTGGGACTTAGACTTAGACTCCTCTTGGGATTTAAACTCAGACTCCTCTTGGGATTTAGACTCAGGCTCCTCTTGGGACTAGACCCAGGCTCCTCTTGGGACTTAGACTCAGGCTCCTCTCGGGACTTAGACTCAGACTCCTCTTGGGACTTAAATTCAGGCTCCTCTTGGGACTTAGATTCAGACTCCTCTTGGGACTTAGACCCAGGCTCCTCTTGGGACTTAGACCCAGGCTCCTCTTGGGACTTAGACCCAGGCTCCTCTTGGGACTTAGACTCAGACTCCTCTTGGGACACAGACTCAGACTCCTCTTGGGACACAGACTCAGACTCCTCTTGGGGCTTAGGCCCAGGCTCCTCTTGGGACTTAGGCCCAGGCTCTTCTTGGGACACAGACTCAGGCTCCTCTTGGGACTTAGACCCAGGCTCCTCTTGGGACTAAGACTCAGGCTCCTCTTGGGACTTAGACTCAGGCTCCTCTTGGGACTATGACTCAGGCTCCTGTTGGGACATAGACTCAGGCTCCTCTTGGTACTTAGATTCAGGCTCCTCTTGGAACTTAAACACAGGCTCCTCTTGGTACTTAGACACAGGCTCCTCTTGGGACTTAGATTCAGGCTCCTCTTGGGACGTGGAATAAGTCTCCTCTTGGGCCTTAGATTCAGACTCCTCTTGGGACTTAAACAGAGGCTCCTCTTGGTACTTAGACCCAGGCTTCTCTTGGGACTTAGACTCAGGTTCCACTTGGGACATAGACTCAGGCTCCCTTTGGGACTTAGGTTCAGGCTCCTCTTGGGACATAGACACAGGCTCCTCTTGGGACATACACCCAGGCTCCCTTTGGGACTTAGACTCAGGCTCCTCTTGGGACTTAGACACAGGCTCCTATTCGCACGTAGACACAGACTCCTCTGGGTAAAAGTCTAAGGCTCCTCTCGGGACTTAAACTCAGGCTCCTCTTGGGACTTAGACTCAGACTCCTCTTGGGACTTATACTCAGTCTCCTCTTGGGATTTAGACAGGCTCCAATTGGGACATAGACACAGGCTCCTCTTGGGACTTTGACTCAGGTTCATCTTGGGACGTGGAATCAGACTCCTCCTGGGCCTTAGATTCAGGCTCCCCTTGGGACTTAAACACAGGCTCCTCTTGGTACTTAGACACAGGCTCCTCTTTGGACTTAGACTCAGGCTCCACTTGGGACATAGACTCAGGCTCCCTTTGAGACTTAAACACTGGCTTCTCTTGGTACATAGACACAGGCTCCTCTTGGGACTTAGACTCAGGCTCCATTTGGGACATAGACTCAGGCTCCATTTGGGACAGACTCAGGCTCCTCTTGAGACTTAGACCCAGGCTTCCTTTGGGACTTAGACTCAGGCTCCTCTTGGGACATAGACCCAAGCTCCTCTTGGGACATAGACTCAGGCTCCCCTTGGGACATGGACCCAGGCTCCTCTTGGGACTTAGACTCAGGCTCCTCTTGGAACTTAGACTCAGACTCTTCTTGGGACTTGGACTCAGGCTCCTCTTGGGACCTTGACTCAGGCTCCACTTGGGACACAGACCCAGGCTCCTCTTGGGACATAGACTCAGACGCCACTTGGGACTTAGACTCAGGCTCCTCTTGGGACACAGACCCAGGCTCCTCTTGGGACTTAGACTCATGGTCTGTGAGGAAGTATTGCAATCTTATTTGACTGTGTCAGTCAGGCTCCCCTTGTGACTAAGGCTCAGGCTCCTCTTTGAAAATAGACCCAGGCTCCTCCTGGGACTTAGACGCAGACTCCTCTTGGGACAAAGACTCAGGCTCCCCTTGGAAAACAGACCCAGGCCCCTCTTGGTACTTAGGCTCAGGCTCCTCTTGGGACTTAGACCAAGGCTCCTCTTGGGACTCAGACTCAGGCTCCCTTTGGGACTTAGGCTCAGGCTCCTCTTGGGACATTGACCTAGGCTCCTCTTGGGACTTAGACTCAGGCTCGACTTGGGACGTAGACTAAGGCTCCCTTTGGGACTTAGGCACAGGCTCCTCTTGGGACATAAATCCAGGCTCTTCTTGGGATATACATCCAGGCTGCATTTGGGACTTAGACTCGGGCTCCACTTGGGACATAGACTCAGGCTCCCTATGGGACTTAGACTCAGGCTGCTCTTGAGACTTAGACCCAGGCTCCCTTTGGGACTTAGAATCAGGCTCCTCTTGGGACATAGACCCAGGCTCCCTTTGGGACTTAGACTCAGGCTCCTCTTGGGTCATAGACCCAAGCTCCTCTTAGGACTTAGACTCAGGCTCCACTTGGGACATAGACCCAGGCTCCTCTTGGGACTTAGACTCAGGCTGCTCTTGGAACTTAGACTCAGGCTCCTATTTGACTTAGACCCTGACTCCTTTTGGAACATAGACTCAGACTCCTCTTGGGACTTAGACTCAGGCTCCTCTTGGGTCCTTGACTCAGGCTTCACTTGGGACATTGACTCAGACTCCCCTTGGGACATAGACTCAGACTCCCCTTGGGACTTAGACTCAGGCTCCTCTTGGGACACAGACCCAGGCTCCTCTTGGGACTTAGACTCATGGTCCGCGAGGAAGTGTTGCAATCTTATTTGACTGTGTCAGTCAGGCTCCCCTTGTGAGTTAGGCTCAGTCTGCTCTTGGGAAATAGACCCAGGCTCCTCTTGGGACATAGACTCAGACTCCTCTTGGGACTTAGAACCAGGCACCTCATGGGACTTACACTCAGAATTCTCCTGGGAATTAGACTCTGGCTCCTCTTTGGACATAGGCTCAGGCTCCGCTTGGGACTTAGACCCAGGCTCCTCTTGGGACTTAGACTCAGACTCCTCTTGGACCTTAGACTCAGGCCCCTCTTGGGACTTAGACCCAGGCTCCTCTTGGGACGTAGACTCAGGCTCCTCTTGGGACTTAGACTAAGACTCCTCTTGGGACTTAGACTCTGGCTCCTCTTGGGAAATAGACCCAGGCTTCTCTTGGGACTTAGACTCAGACTCCTCTTGGGACTTAGACTCTGGCTCCTCTTGGGACTAAGACCCAGGCACCTCATGGGACGTAGACTCAGACTCCTCTTGGGAATTAGACTCAGGCTCCTCTTGGGACTTAGGCCCAGGCTCCTCATGGGACACAGATCCAGGCTCCTCTTGGTACATAGACCCAGACTCCTCTTGGGACTTAGATTTAGGCTCTTCTTGGGACTTAGACCCAGGCTCTTCTTGGGACTTAAACTCAGACTCCTCTTCCACTTGGGACAAAGACCCAGGCTCATGTTGGGACTTTGACCCAGGCTCCTCTTGGGACTTAGACCCAGGCTCCTCATGGGACTTAGACTCAGACTCCTCTTGGGAAACAGAACAAGACTCCTCTTGGGACTTGGACAAAGGCTCCCCTTGGGACTTAGACTCAGGCTCCTCTTGGGACTTAGACTCAGGATCCTCTTGGGACTTAGACTCAGGCTCCTCTTGGGAAATAGACTCAGGCTCCTCTTGGGACTTAGACTCCTCTTGGGACTTAGACACAGGCTCCTCTTGGGTCTTTGACTCAGGCTCCACATGGAACACAGGCCCAGGCTCCCCTTGGGACTTAGACTCCTCTTGGGACTTAGACTCAGGCTCCTCTTGGGACTTTGACTCAGGCTCCACTTGGGACACAGACTCAGGCTCCTCTTGGGACTTAGACCCAGGCTCCTCTTGGGACTTAGACTCAGACTGCTCTTGGGACCTAAACTCAGACTCCTCTTGGGACTTAGTCTCAGGCTCCACTTGGGATTTAGACCCAGGCTCCTCTTGGGACTTAGAGACTCAGACTCCTCTTGGGACTTAGACTCAGACTCCTCTTGGGACTTAAACTCAGACTCCTCTTGGTATTTAGACTCAGGCTCCTTTTGGGACTAGACCCAGGCTCCTCTTGGGACTTAGACTTAGGCTCCTCTCGGGACTTAGACTCAGACTCCTCTTGGGACTTAAACTCAGGCTCCTCTTGGGACTTAGACTCAGACTCCTCTTGGGACTTAGACCCAGGCTCCTCTTGCGACTTAGACTCAGGCTCCTCTTGGGACTTAGATCCAGGCTCCTCTTGGGACTTAGACTCAGACTCCTCTTGGGACGCAGACTCAGAATCCTCTTGGGACTTAGGCCCAGGCTCCTCTTGGGACTTAGGCCCAGGCTCCTCTTGGGACACAGCCTCAGGCTCCTCTTGGGACTTAGACCCAGGCTCCTCTTGGGACTTAGACTCAGGCTCCTCTTGGGACTTAGACTCAGGCTCCTCTTGGGACTTAGCCTCAGGCTCCTCTTGGGACATAGACTCAGGCTCCTCTTGGTACTTAGATTCAGGCTCCTCTTGGGACTTCAACACAGGCTCCTCTTGTTACTTAGACACAGGCTCCTCTTGGGACTTAGATTCAGGCTCCTCTTGGGACGTGGAATCAGACTCCTCTTGGGCCTTAGATTCAGGCTCCTCTTGGGACTTAAACAGAGGCTCCTCTTGGGACTTAGACTCAGACTCCTCTTGGGACTTAGGCCCAGGCTTCTCTTGGGACTTAGACTCAGGCTCCACTTGGGCCATAGACTCAGGCTCCCTTTGGGACTTAGGCTCAGGCTCCTCTTGGGACATAGAACCAGGCTCCTCTTGGGACATACACCCAGGCTCCCTTTGGGACTTAGATTCAGGCTCCTCTTGGGACTTAGACACTGGCTCCTATTCGCACGTAGACACAGACTCCTCTGGGTAAAAGTCTAAGGCTCCTCTCGGGACTTAAACTCAGGCTCCTCTTGGGACATAGGCTCAGACTCCTCTTGGGACATATACTGAGGCTCCTCTTGGGATTTAGACAGGCTCCAATTGGGACATAGGCACAGGCTCCTCTTGGGACTTAGACTCAGGCTCCACTTGAGACATAGACTCAGGCTCCTCTTGGTATTTAGACTCAGGCTCCTCTTGGGACTAGACCCAGGCTCCTCTTGGGACTTAGACTCAGGCTCCTCTCGGGACTTAGACTCAGACTCCTCTTGGGACTTAAACTCAGGCTCCTCTTGGGACTTAGACTCAGACTCCTCTTTTGACTTAGGCCCAGGCTTCTCTTGGGACTTAGACTCAGGCTCCACTTGGGCCATAGACTCAGGCTCCCTTTGGGACTTAGGCTCAGGCTCCTCTTGGGACATAGAACCAGGCTCCTCTTGGGACATACACCCAGGCTCCCTTTGGGACTTAGATTCAGGCTCCTCTTGGGACTTAGACACTGGCTCCTATTCGCACGTAGACACAGACTCCTCTGGGTAAAATCTAAGGCTCCTCTCGGGACTTAAACTCAGGCTCCTCTTGGGACATAGGCTCAGACTCCTCTTGGGACTTATACTGAGGCTCCTCTTGGGATTTAGACAGGCTCCAATTGGGACATAGGCACAGGCTCCTCTTGGGACTTAGACTCAGGCTCCACTTGAGACATAGACTCAGGCTCCCTTTGAGACTTAAACACAGGCACCTCTTGGTACATAGACACAGGCTCCTCTTGGGACTTAGACTCAGGTTCCATTTGGAACATAGACTCAGGCTCCCTTTGGGACTTAGACTCAGGTTCCACTTGGGACATAGACTCAGGCTCCATTTGGGACAGACTCAGGCTCCTCTTGAGACTTAGACCCGGGCTCACTTTGGGACTTAGACTCAGGCTGCTCTTGGGACATAAACCCAAGCTCCTCTTGGGACATAGACTCAGGCTCCCCTTGGGACATAGACCCAGGCTCCTCTTGGAACTTAGACTCAGACTCTTCTTGGGACTTGGACTCAGGCTCCTCTTGGGACCTTGACTAAGGCTCCACTTGGGATACAGACCCAGGCTCCTCTTGGGACATAGGCTCAGACGCCACTTGGGACATAAATTCAGGCTCCTCTTGGGACACAGACCCAGGCTCCTCTTGGGACTTAGACTCATGGTCTGTGAGGAAGTGTTGCAATCTTATTTGACTGTGTCAGTCAGGCTCCCCTTGTGACTAAGGCTCAGGCTCCTCTTGGAAAATAGACCCAGGCTCCTCCTGGGACTTAGACGCAGACTCCTCTTGGGACATAGATTCAGGCTCCCCTTGGGAAACAGACCCAGGCCCCTTTTGGGACTTAGGCTCAGGCTCCTCTTGGGACTTAGACTCAGACTCCTCTTGGGACTTAAACTCAGACTCCTCTTGGGACTTAGTCTCAGGCTCCTCTTGGGACTTAGACCCAGGCTCCTCTTGGGACATTGACTCAGACTCCTCTTGGGACTTAGACTCAGACTCCTCTTGGGATTTAAACTCAGACTCCTCTTGGGATTTAGACTCAGGCTCCTCTTGGGACTAGACCCAGGCTCCTCTTGGGACTTAGACTCAGGCTCCTCTCGGGACTTAGACTCAGACTCCTCTTGGGACTTAAATTCAGGCTCCTCTTGGGACTTAGATTCAGACTCCTCTTGGGACTTAGACCCAGGCTCCTCTTGGGACTTAGACCCAGGCTCCTGTTGGGACTTAGACCCAGGCTCCTCTTGGGACTTAGACTCAGACTCCTCTTGGGACACAGACTCAGACTCCTCTTGGGACACAGACTCAGACTCCTCTTGTGGCTTAGGCCCAGGCTCCTCTTGTTACTTAGGCCCAGGCTCCTCTTGGGACACAGACTCAGGCTCCTCTTGGGACTTAGACCCAGGCTCCTCTTGGGACTAAGACTCAGGCTCCTCTTGGGACTTAGACTCAGGCTCCTCCTGGGACTAAGACTCAGGCTCCTGTTGGGACATAGACTCAGGCTCCTTTTGGTACTTAGATTCAGGCTCCTCTTGGAACTTAAACACAGGCTCCTCTTGGTACATAGACACAGGCTCCTCTTGGGACTTAGATTCAGGCTCCTCTTGGGACGTGGAATAAGTCTCCTCTTGGGCCTTAGATTCAGACTCCTCTTGGGACTTAAACAGAAGCTCCTCTTGGTACTTAGACCCAGGCTTCTCTTGGGACTTAGACTCAGGTTCCACTTGGGACATAGACTCAGGCTCCCTTTGGGACTTAGGTTCATGCTCCTCTTGGGACATAGACCCAGGCTCCTCTTGGGACATACACCCAGGCTCCCTTTGGGACTTAGACTCAGGCTCCTCTTGGGACTTAGACACAGGCTCCTATTCGCACGTAGACACAGACTCCTCTGGGTAAAAGTCTAAGGCTCCTCTCGGGACTTAAACACAGGCTCCTCTTGGTACTTAGACACAGGCTCCTCTTTGGACTTAGACTCAGGCTCCACTTGGGACATAGATTCAGGCTCCCTTTGAGACTTAAACACTGGCTTCTCTTGGTACATAGACACAGGCTCCTCTTGGGACTTAGACTCAGGCTCCATTTGGGACATAGACTCAGGCTCCATTTGGGACAGACTCAGGCTCCTCTTGAGACTTAGACCCAGGCTCCCTTTGGGACTTAGACTCAGGCTCCTCTTGGGACATAGACCCAAGCTCCTCTTGGGACATAGACTCAGGCTCCCCTTGGGACATGGACCCAGGCTCCTCTTGGGACTTAGACTCAGGCTCCTCTTGGAACTTAGACTCAGACTCTTCTTGGGACTTGGACTCAGGCTCCTCTTGGGACCTTGACTCAGGCTCCACTTGGGACACAGACCCAGGCTCCTCTTGGGACATAGACTCAGACGCCACTTGGGACTTAGACTCAGGCTCCTCTTGGGACACAGACCCAGGCTCCTCTTGGGACTTAGACTCATGGTCTGTGAGGAAGTATTGCAATCTTATTTGACTGTGTCAGTCAGGCTCCCCTTGTGACTAAGGCTCAGGCTCCTCTTTGAAAATAGACCCAGGCTCCTCCTGGGACTTAGACGCAGACTCCTCTTGGGACAAAGACTCAGGCTCCCCTTGGGAAACAGACCCAGGCCTCTCTTGGGACTTAGGCTCAGGCTCCTCTTGGGACTTAGACCAAGGCTCCTCTTGGGACTCAGACTCAGGCTCCCTTTGGGACTAAGGCTCAGGCTCCTCTTGGGACATTGACCTAGGCTCCTCTTGGGACTTAGACTCAGGCTCGACTTGGGACATAGACTAAGGCTCCCTTTGGGACTTAGGCTCAGGCTCCTCTTGGGACATAAATCCAGGCTCTTCTTGGGATATACATCCAGGCTGCATTTGGGACTTAGACTCGGGCTCCACTTGGGACATAGACTCAGGCTCCCTATGGGACTTAGACTCAGGCTGCTCTTGAGACTTAGACCCAGGCTCCCTTTGGGACTTAGAATCAGGCTCCTCTTGGGACATAGACCCAGGCTCCCTTTGGGACTTAGACTCAGGCTCCTCTTGGGTCATAGACCCAAGCTCCTCTTAGGACTTAGACTCAGGCTCCACTTGGGACATAGACCCAGGCTCCTCTTGGGACTTAGACTCAGGCTGCTCTTGGAACGTAGACTCAGGCTCCTATTTGACTTAGACCCTGACTCCTTTTGGAACATAGACTCAGACTCCTCTTGGGACTTAGGCTCAGGCTCCTCTTGGGTCCTTGACTCAGGCTTCACTTGGGACATAGACTCAGACTCCCTTTGGGACATAGACTCAGACTCCCCTTGGGAATTAGACTCAGGCTCCTCTTGGGACACAGACCCAGGCTCCTCTTGGGACTTAGACTCATGGTCCGCGAGGAAGTGTTGCAATCTTATTTGACTGTGTCAGTCAGGCTCCCCTTGTGAGTTAGGCTCAGTCTGCTCTTGGGAAATAGACCCAGGCTCCTCTTGGGACATAGACTCAGACTCCTCTTGGGACTTAGAACCAGGCACCTCATGGGACTTACACTCAGAATTCTCCTGGGAATTAGACTCTGGCTCCTCTTTGGACATAGGCTCAGGCTCCTCTTGGGACACAGACCCAGGCTCCTCTTGGGACATAGACCCAGACTCCTCTTGGGACTTAGACTCAGGGTCCGCTTGGGACTTAGACCCAGGCTCCTCTTGGGACTTAGACTCAGACTCCTCTTGGACCTTAGACTCAGGCCCCTCTTGGGACTTTGACTCCGGCTCCACTTGGGACAAAGACCCAGGCTCCTGTTGGAACTTAGACTCAGACACCTCTTGGGACTTAGACTCAGGCTCCTCTTGGGACACAGACCCAGGCTCCTGATGGGACTTTGACCCAGGCTCCTCTTGGGACATAGACCAAGACTCCTCTTGGGAATTAGACTCAGACTCCTCTTGGACCTTAGACTCAGGTTCCTCTTGGGAATTTGACTCCGGCTCCACTTGGGACACAGACTCAGGCTCCTCTTGGGACATAGACCCAGGCTCCTCTTGGGACTTAGACTCAGATTCCTCTTGGGAAATAGGCTCAGGCTCCTCTTGGGACTTAGACTCCTCTTGGGACTTAGACACAGGCCCCTCTTGGGTCTTTGACTCAGGCTCCACTTGGAACACAGGCCCAGGCTCCTCTTGGGACTTTGACTCAGGCTCATTTTGGGACACAGACCCAGGCTCCACTTGGGACATAGACTCAGGCTCCCCTTGGGACCTTGACTGAGGCTCCACTTGGGACAAAGACTCAGGCTCCTCTTGGGACTTAGAGTCAGACTCCTCTTGGGACTTAGACCCAGGCTCCTCTTGGGACATAGACTCAGACTCCTCTTGGGACACAGGCCCAGGCTCCTCTTGCAACACAGACACAGGCTCCTCTTGGGACTTAGACTCAGGCTCCTCTTGGGACGTGGAATCAGATCCCTATTGGGCCTTGGATTCAGGCTCCTCTTGGGACTTAAACAGAGGCTCCTCTTGGTACTTAGACACAGGCTTCTCTTGGGACTTAGACTCAGACTCCTCTTGGGACTTAGACCCAGGCTCCTCTTGGGACTAAGACTCAGGCTCCCCTTGGGACTTAGACTCAAGCTTCTCTTGGGACTTAAATTCAGACTCATCTTGGGACTTAGACTCAGGCTCCTCTTGGGACTTAGACCCAGGCTCCTCTTGGGACTTAGACTCAGACTCCTCTTGGGACACAGACTCAGGCTCCTCTTGGGACTTGGATTCAGGCTCCTCTTGGGACGTGGAATAAGTCTCCTCTTGGGCCTTAGATTCAGACTCCTCTTGGGACTTAAACAGAGGCTCCTCTTGGTACTTAGACCCAGGCTTCTCTTGGGACTTAGACTCAGGTTCCACTTGGGACATAGACTCAGGCTCCCTTTGGGACTTAGGCTCAGGCTCCTCTTGGGACATAGACCCAGGCTCCTCTTGGGACATACACCCAGGCTCCCTTTGGGACTTAGACTCAGGCTCCTCTTGGGACTTAGACACAGGCTCCTATTCGCACGTAGACACAGACTCCTCTGGGTAAAAGTCTAAGGCTCCTCTCGGGACTTAAACTCAGGCTCCTCTTGGGACTTAGACTCAGACTCCTCTTGGGACTTATACTCAGGCTCCTCTTGGGATTTAGACAGGCTCCAATTGGGACATAGACACAGGCTCCTCTTGGGACTTTGACTCAGGTTCATCTTGGGACGTGGAATCAGACTCCTCCTGGGCCTTAGATTCAGGCTCCCCTTGGGACTTAAACACAGGCTCCTCTTGGTACTTAGACACAGGCTCCTCTTTGGACTTAGACTCAGGCTCCACATGGGACATAGACTCAGGCTCCCTTTGAGACTTAAAAACTGGCTTCTCTTGGTACATAGACACAGGCTCCTCTTGGGACTTAGACTCAGGCTCCATTTGGGACATAGACTCAGGCTCCATTTGGGACAGACTCAGGCTCCTCTTGAGACTTAGACCCAGGCTCCCTTTGGGACTTAGACTCAGGCTCCTCTTGGGACATAGACCCAAGCTCCTCTTGGGACATAGACTCAGGCTCCCCTTGGGACATGGACCCAGGCTCCTCTTGGGACTTAGACTCAGG
Organism: Meconema thalassinum; assembly: GCA_946902985.2. NCBI lineage: Eukaryota > Metazoa > Arthropoda > Insecta > Orthoptera > Tettigoniidae > Meconema > Meconema thalassinum. The sequence continues at coordinate 19,115,097 of OX336392.1, forward strand.
CTCCTCTTGGAACTTAGACTCAGACTCTTCTTGGGACTTGGACTCAGGCTCCTCTTGGGACCTTGACTCAGGCTCCACTTGGGACACAGACCCAGGCTCCTCTTGGGACATAGACTCAGACGCCACTTGGGACTTAGACTCAGGCTCCTCTTGGGACACAGACCCAGGCTCCTCTTGGGACTTAGACTCATGGTCTGTGAGGAAGTATTGCAATCTTATTTGACTGTGTCAGTCAGGCTCCCCTTGTGACTAAGGCTCAGGCTCCTCTTTGAAAATAGACCCAGGCTCCTCCTGGGACTTAGACGCAGACTCCTCTTGGGACAAAGACTCAGGCTCCCCTTGGAAAACAGACCCAGGTCCTCTTGGTACTTAGGCTCAGGCTCCTTTTGGGACTTAGACCAAGGCTCCTCTTGGGACTCAGACTCAGGCTCCCTTTGGTACTTAGGCTCAGGCTCCTCTTGGGACATTGAGCTAGGCTCCTCTTGGGACTTAGACTCAGGCTCGACTTGGGACATAGACTAAGGCTCCCTTTGGGACTTAGGCACAGGCTCCTCTTGGGACATAAATCCAGGCTCTTCTTGGGATATACATCCAGGCTGCATTTGGGACTTAGACTCGGGCTCCACTTGGGACATAGACTCAGGCTCCCTATGGGACTTAGACTCAGGCTGCTCTTGAGACTTAGACCCAGGCTCCCTTTGGGACTTAGAATCAGGCTCCTCTTGGGACATAGACCCAGGCTCCCTTTGGGACTTAGACTCAGGCTCCTCTTGGGTCATAGACCCAAGCTCCTCTTAGGACTGAGACTCAGGCTCCACTTGGGACATAGACCCAGGCTCCTCTTGGGACTTAGACTCAGGCTGCTCTTGGAACTTAGACTCAGGCTCCTATTTGACTTAGACCCTTACTCCTTTTGGAACATAGACTCAGACTCCTCTTGGGACTTAGACTCAGGCTCCTCTTGGGTCCTTGACTCAGGCTTCACTTGGGACATAGACTCAGACTCCCCTTGGGACATAGACTCAGACTCCCCTTGGGACTTAGACTCAGGCTCCTCTTGGGACACAGACCCAGGCTCCTCTTGGGACTTAGACTCATGGTCCGCGAGGAAGTGTTGCAATCTTATTTGACTGTGTCAGTCAGGCTCCCCTTGTGAGTTAGGCTCAGTCTGCTCTTGGGAAATAGACCCAGGATCCTCTTGGGACATAGACTCAGACTCCTCGTGGGACTTAGAACCAGGCACCTCATGGGACTTACACTCAGAATTCTCCTGGGAATTAGACTCTGGCTCCTCTTTGGACATAGGCTCAGGCTCCTCTTGGGACACAGACCCAGGCTCCTCTTGGGACATAGACCCAGACTCCTCTTGGGACTTAGACTCAGGCTCCGCTTGGGACTTAGACCCAGGCTCCTCTTGGGACTTAGACTCAGACTCCTCTTGGACCTTAGACACAGGCCCCTCTTGGGACTTTGACTCCGGCTCCACTTGGGACAAAGACCCAGGCTCCTGTTGGAACTTAGACTCAGACACCTCTTGGGACTTAGACTCAGGCTCCTCTTGGGACACAGACCCAGGCTCCTGATGGGACTTTGACCCAGGCTCCTCTTGGGACATAGACCCAGACTCCTCTTGGGAATTAGACTCAGACTCCTCTTGGACCTTAGACTCAGGTTCCTCTTGGGAATTTGACTCCGGCTCCACTTGGGACACAGACTCAGGCTCCTCTTGGGACATAGACCCAGGCTCCTCTGGGGACTTAGACTCAGACTCCTCTTGGGAAATAGGCTCAGGCTCCTCTTGGGACTTAGACTCCACTTGGGACTTAGACACAGGCCCCTCTTGGGTCTTTGACTCAGGCTCCACTTGGAACACAGGCCCAGACTCCTCTTGGGACTTTGAGACAGGCTCATTTTGGGACACAGACCCAGGCTCCACTTGGGACTTAGACTCAGGCTCCCCTTGGGACCTTGACTGAGGCTCCACTTGGGACACAGACTCAGGCTCCTCTTGGGACTTAGAGTCAGACTCCTCTTGGGACTTAGACCCAGGCTCCTCTTGGGACATAGACTCAGACTCCTCTTGGGACACAGGCCCAGGCTCCTCTTGCAACACAGACTCAGGCTCCTCTTGGGACTTAGACTCAGGCTCCTCTTGGGACGTGGAATCAGACCCCTCTTGGGCCTTGGATTCAGGCTCCTCTTGGGACTTAAACAGAGGCTCCTCTTGGTACTTAGACACAGGCTTCTCTTGGGACTTAGACTCAGACTCCTCTTGGGACTTAGACGCAGGCTCCTCTTGGGACTTAGACTCAGGCTCCTCTTGGGACTTTGACTCAGACTCCTCTTGGGACTTAAAACTCAGGCTCCTCTTGGGACTTAGACTCAGACTCCTCTTGGGACTTAGACCCAGGCTCCTCTTGGGACTTAAACCCAGGCTCCCCTTGGGACATAGACTCAGGCTCCTCTTGCGACACAGACTCAGGCTCCCCTTGGGACTTAGACTCAAGCTTCTCTTGGGACTTAAATTCAGACTCCTCTTGGGACTTAGACTCAGGCTCCTCTTGGGACTTAGACCCAGGCTCCTCTTGGGACTTAGACTCAGACTCCTCTTGGGACACAGACTCAGGCTCCTCTTGGGACTTAGATTCAGGCTCCTCTTGGGACGTGGAATAAGTCTCCTCTTGGGCCTTAGATTCAGACTCCTCTTGGGACTTAAACAGAGGCTCCTCTTGGTACTTAGACCCAGGCTTCTCTTGGGACTTAGACTCAGGTTCCACTTGGGACATAGACTCAGGCTCCCTTTGGGACTTAGGCTCAGGCTCCTCTTGGGACATAGACCCAGGCTCCTCTTGGGACATACACCCAGGCTCCCTTTGGGACTTAGACTCAGGCTCCTCTTGGGACTTAGACACAGGCTCCTATTCGCACGTAGACACAGACTCCTCTGGGTAAAAGTCTAAGGCTCCTCTCGGGACTTAAACTCAGGCTCCTCTTGGGACTTAGACTCAGACTCCTCTTGGGACTTATACTCAGGCTCCTCTTGGGATTTAGACAGGCTCCAATTGGGACATAGACACAGGCTCCTCTTGGGACTTTGACTCAGGTTCATCTTGGGACGTGGAATCAGACTCCTCCTGGGCCTTAGATTCAGGCTCCCCTTGGGACTTAAACACAGGCTCCTCTTGGTACTTAGACACAGGCTCCTCTTTGGACTTAGACTCAGGCTCCACTTGGGACATAGACTCAGGCTCCCTTTGAGACTTAAACACTGGCTTCTCTTGGTACATAGACACAGGCTCCTCTTGGGACTTAGACTCAGGCTCCATTTGGGACATAGACTCAGGCTCCATTTGGGACAGACTCAGGCTTCTCTTGAGACTTAGACCCAGGCTCCCTTTGGGACTTAGACTCAGGCTCCTCTTGGGACATAGACCCAAGCTCCTCTTGGGACATAGACTCAGGCTCCCCTTGGGACATGGACCCAGGCTCCTCTTGGAACTTAGACTCAGACTCTTCTTGGGACTTGGACACAGGCTCCACTTGGGACCTTGACTCAGGCTCCACTTGGGACACAGACCCAGGCTCCTCTTGGGACATAGACTCAGACGCCACTTGGGACTTAGACTCAGGCTCCTCTTGGGACACAGACCCAGGCTCCTCTTGGGACTTAGACTCATGGTCTGTGAGGAAGTATTGCAATCTTATTTGACTGTGTCAGTCAGGCTCCCCTTGTGACTAAGGCTCAGGCTCCTCTTTGAAAATAGACCCAGGCTCCTCCTGGGACTTAGACGCAGACTCCTCTTGGGACAAAGACTCAGGCTCCCCTTGGAAAACAGACCCAGGCCCCTCTTGGTACTTAGGCTCAGGCTCCTCTTGGGACTTAGACCAAGGCTCCTCTTGGGACTCAGACTCAGGCTCCCTTTGGGACTTAGGCTCAGGCTTCTTTTGGGACATTGACCTAGGCTCCTCTTGGGACTTAGACTCAGGCTCGACTTGGGACATAGACTAAGGCTCCCTTTGGGACTTAGGCACAGGCTCCTCTTGGGACATAAATCCAGGCTCTTCTTGGGATATACATCCAGGCTGCATTTGGGACTTAGACTCGGGCTCCACTTGGGACATAGACTCAGGCTCCCTATGGGACTTAGGACTCAGGCTGCTCTTGAGACTTAGACCCAGGCTCCCTTTGGGACTTAGAATCAGGCTCCTCTTGGGACATAGACCCAGGCTCCCTTTGGGACTTAGACTCAGGCTCCTCTTGGGTCATAGACCCAAGCTCCTCTTAGGACTTAGACTCAGGCTCCACTTGGGACATAGACCCAGGCTCCTCTTGGGACTTAGACTCAGGCTGCTCTTGGAACTTAGACTCAGGCTCCTATTTGACTTAGACCCTGACTCCTTTTGGAACATAGACTCAGACTCCTCTTGGGACTTAGACTCAGGCTCCTCTGGGTCCTTGACTCAGGCTTCACTTGGGACATAGACTCAGACTCCCCTTGGGACATAGACTCAGACTCCCCTTGGGACTTAGACTCAGGCTCCTCTTGGGACACAGACCCAGGCTCCTCTTGGGACTTAGACTCATGGTCCGCGAGGAAGTGTTGCAATCTTATTTGACTGTGTCAGTCAGGCTCCCCTTGTGAGTTAGGCTCAGTCTGCTCTTGGGAAATAGACCCAGGCTCCTCTTGGGACATAGACTCAGACTCCTCTTGGGACTTAGAACCAGGCACCTCATGGGACTTACACTCAGAATTCTCCTGGGAATTAGACTCTGGCTCCTCTTTGGACATAGGCTCAGGCTCCGCTTGGGACTTAGACCCAGGCTCCTCTTGGGACTTAGACTCAGACTCCTCTTGGACCTTAGACTCAGGCCCCTCTTGGGACTTTGACTCCGGCTCCACTTGGGACAAAGACCCAGGCTCCTGTTGGAACTTAGACTCAGACACCTCTTGGGACTTAGACTCAGGCTCGTCTTGGGACAAAGACCCAGGCTCCCGACGGGACTTTGACCCAGGCTCCTCTTGGGACATAGACCCAGACTCCTCTTGGGAATTAGACTCAGACTCCTCTTGGACCTTAGACTCAGGTTCCTCTTGGGAATTTGACTCCGGCTCCACTTGGGACACAGACTCAGGCTCCTCTTGGGACATAGACCCAGGCTCCTCTTGGGACTTAGACTCAGACTCCTCTTGGGAAATAGGCTCAGGCTCCTCTTGGGACTTAGACTCCTCTTGGGACTTAGACACAGGCCCCTCTTGGGTCTTTGACTCAGGCTCCACTTGGAACACAGGCCCAGGCTCCTCTTGGGACTTTGACTCAGGCTCATTTTTGGACACAGACCCAGGCTCCACTTGGGACTTAGACTCAGGCTCCCCTTGGGACCTTGACTGAGGCTCCACTTGGGACACAGACTCAGGCTCCTCTTGGGACTTAGAGTCAGACTCCTCTTGGGACTTAGACCCAGGCTCCTCTTGGGACATAGACTCAGACTCCTCTTGGGACACAGGCCCAGGCTCCTCTTGCAACACAGACTCAGGCTCCTCTTGGGACTTAGACTCAGGCTCCTCTTGGAACGTGGAATCAGACCCCTCTTGGGCCTTGGATTCAGGCTCCTCTTGGGACTTAAACAGAGGCTCCTCTTGGTACTTAGACACAGGCTTCTCTTGGGACTTAGACTCAGACTCCTCTTGGGACTTAGACGCAGGCTCCTCTTGGGACTTAGACTCAGGCTCCTCTTGGGACTTTGACTCAGACTCCTCTTGGGACTTAAGACTCAGGCTCCTCTTGGGACTTAGACTCAGACTCCTCTTGGGACTTAGACCCAGGCTCCTCTTGGGACTTAAACCCAGGCTCCCCTTGGGACTTAGACTCAGGCTCCTCTTGGGACTTAGACCCAGGCTCCTCTTGGGACTTAGACCCAGGCTCCTCTTGGGACTCAGACTCAGGCTCCTCTTGCGACACAGACTCAGGCTCCCCTTGGGACTTAGACTCAAGCTTCTCTTGAGACTTAAATTCAGACTCCTCTTGGGACTTAGACTCAGGCTCCTCTTGGGACTTAGACCCAGGCTCCTCTTGGGACTTAGAATCAGACTCCTCTTGGGACACAGACTCAGGCTCCTCTTGGGACTTAGACTCAGGCTCCTCTTGCGACACAGACTCAGGCTCCCCTTGGGACTTAGACTCAGGCTTCTCTTGGGACTTTGACTCAGGCTCCTCTTGGGACATAGACTCAGGCTCCTCTTGGGACTTAGACTCAGGCTCCTCTTGGGACTTAGACTCAGACTCCTCTTGCGACACAGACTCAGACCCCTCTTGGGACTTAGTCCCAGGCTCCTCTTGGGACTTAGACTCAGGCTCCTCATGGGACTTAGACTCAGACTCCTCTTGGGACTTAGACTTAGGCTCCTCTTGGGACTTTGACTCAGGCTCCTCTTGCGACACAGACTCAGGCTCCTCTTGGGACTTAGACGAAGGCTCCTCTTGGGACTTAGACCCAGGCTCCTCTTGGGACTTAGACTCAGGCTCCTCTTGCGACACAGACTCAGGCTCCCGTTGGGACTTAGACTCAGGCTTCTCTTGGGACTTTGACTCAGGCTCCTCTTGGGACATAGACTCAGGCTCCTCTTGGGACTTAGACTCAGGCTCCTCTTGGGACCTAGACTCAGACTCCTCTTGCGACACAGACTCAGACCCCTCTTGGGACTTAGTCCCAGGCTCCTCTTGGGACTTAGACTCAGGCTCCTCATGGGACTTAGACTCAGACTCCTCTTGGGACTTAGACTCAGGCTCCTCTTGGGACTTTGACTCAGGCTCCTCTTGCGACACAGACTCAGGCTCCTCTTGGGACTTAGACGAAGGCTCCTCTTGGGACTTAGACCCAGGCTCCTCTTGGGACTTAGACTCAGACTCCTCTTGGGACTTAGATTCAGGCTCCTCTTGGGACACAGACTCAGACTCCTCTTGGGACACAGACTCAGATTCCTCTTGGGACTTAGACTCAGACTCCTCTTGGGACATAGACTCAGGCTCCTCTTGGGACGCAGACTCAGGCTCCCCTTGGGACTTAGACTCAGACTCCTCTTGCGACACAGACTCAGGCTCCTCTTGTGACTTAGACTCAGGCTCCTCTTGGGACTTAGACTCTGGCTCCTCTTGGTATTTAGATTCAGGCTTCTCTTGGTACTTAGATTCAGGCTCCTCTTGGGACTTTGACTCAGGCTCCACATGGAACACAGGCCCAGGCTCCCCTTGGGACTTAGACTCAGACTCCTCTTGGGACTTAGACTCAGGCTCCTCTTGGGACTTTGACTCAGGCTCCTCTTGGGACTTAGACTTAGGCTCCTCTTGCGACTTAGACTCAGGCTCCTCTTGGGACTTTGACTCAGGCTTCTCTTGGGACTTTGACTCAGGCTCCCCTTGGGACTTAGACTCAGGCTCCTCTTGGGACTTTGACTCAGGCTCCTCTTGGGAAACAGACCCAGGCTCCTCTTGGGACATAGACTCAGACTCCTCTTGGGACTTAGACTCAGGCTGCTCTTGGGACACAGACCCAGGCTCCACCTGGGACACAGACTCAGGCTCCTCTTGGGACTTAGACTCAGGCTCCTCTTGGGACTTAGACACAGGCTCCTATTCGCACGTAGACACAGACTCCTCTGGGTAAAAGTCTAAGGCTCCTCTCGGGACTTAAACTCAGGCTCCTCTTGGGACTTAGACTCAGACTCCTCTTGGGACTTATACTCAGGCTCCTCTTGGGATTTAGACAGGCTCCAATTGGGACATAGACACAGGCTCTTCTTGGGACTTTGACTCAGGTTCATCTTGGGACGTGGAATCAGACTCCTCCTGGGCCTTAGATTCAGGCTCCCCTTGGGACTTAAACACAGGCTCCTCTTGGTACTTAGACACAGGCTTCTCTTTGGACTTAGACTCAGGCTCCACTTGGGACATAGACTCAGGCTCCCTTTGAGACTTAAACACAGGCTCCTCTTGGTACATAGACACAGGCTCCTCTTGGGACTTAGACTCAGGCTCCATTTGGGACATAGTCTCAGGCTCCATTTGGGACAGACTCAGGCTCCTCTTGAGACTTAGACCCAGGCTCCCTTTGGGACTTAGACTCAGGCTCCTCTTGGGACATAGACCCAAGCTCCTCTTGGGACATAGACTCAGGCTCCCCTTGGGACATGGACCCAGGCTCCTCTTGGGACTTAGACTCAGGCTCCTCTTGGAACTTAGACTCAGACTCTTCTTGGGACTTGGACTCAGGCTCCTCTTGGGACCTTGACTCAGGCTCCATTTGGGACACAGACCCAGGCACCTCTTGGGACATAGACTCAGACGCCACTTGGGACTTAGACTCAGGCTCCTCTTGGGACACAGACCCAGGCTCCTCTTGGGACTTAGACTCATGGTCTGTGAGGAAGAATTGCAATCTTATTTGACTGTGTCAGTCAGGCTCCCCTTGTGACTAAGGCTCAGGCTCCTCTTGGAAAATAGACCCAGGCTCCTCCTGGGACTTAGACGCAGACTCCTCTTGGGACAAAGACTCAGGCTCCCCTTGGGAAACAGACCCAGGCCCCTCTTTGGACATAGGCTCAGGCTCCTCTTGGGACTTAGACCAAGGCTCCTCTTGGGACTCAGACTCAGGCTCCCTTTGGGACTTAGGCTCAGGCTCCTCTTGGGACATTGACCTAGGCTCCTCTTGGGACTTAGACTCAGGCTCGACTTGGGACATAGACTAAGGCTCCCTTTGGGACTTAGGCTCAGGCTCCTCTTGGGACACAGACCCAGGCTCCTCTTGGGACTTAGACTCATGGTCAGTGAGGAAGAATTGCAATCTTATTTGACTGTGTCAGTCAGGCTCCCCTTGTGACTAAGGCTCAGGCTCCTCTTGGAAAATAGACCCAGGTTCCTCCTGGGACTTAGACGCAGACTCCTCTTGGGACAAAGACTCAGGCTCCCCTTGGGAAACAGACCCAGGCCCCCCTTTGGACTTAGGCTCAGGCTCCTCTTGGGACTTAGACCAAGGCTCCTCTTGGGACTCAGAATCAGGCTCCCTTTGGGACTTAGGCTCAGGCTCCTCTTGGGACATTGACCTAGGCTCCTCTTGGGACTTAGACTCAGGCTCGACTTGGGACATAGACTAAGGCTCCCTTTGGGACTTAGGCTCAGGCTCCTCTTGGGACATAAATCCAGGCTCCTCTTGGGATATACATCCAGGCTGCATTTGGGACTTAGACTCGGGCTCCACTTGGGACATAGACTCAGGCTCCCTATGGGACTTAGACTCAGGCTGCTCTTGAGACTTAGACCCAGGCTCCCTTTGGGACTTAGAATCAGGCTCCTCTTGGGACATAGACCCAAGCTCCTCTTAGGACTTAGACTCAGGCTCCACTTGGGACATAGACCCAGGCTCCTCTTGGGACTTAGACCCAGGCTCCTCTTGGAACTTAGACTCAGGCTCCTATTTGACTTAGACCCTGACTCCTTTTGGAACATAGACTCAGACTCCTCTTGGGACTTAGACTCAGGCTCCTCTTGGGACCTTGACTCAGGCTTCACTTGGGACATAGACTCAGACTCCCATTGGGACTTAGACTCAGGCTCCTCTTGGGACACAGACCCAGGCTCCTCTTGGGACTTAGACTCATGGTCCGCGAGGAAGTGTTGCAATCTTATTTGACTGTGTCAGTCAGGCTCCTCTTGTGATTTAGGCTCAGTCTCCTCTTGGGAAATAGACCCAGGCCCCTCTTGGGACATAGACTCAGACTCCTCTTGGGACTTAGAACCAGGCACCTCATGGGACTTACACTCAGAATCCTCCTGGGAATTAGACTCTGGCTCCTTTTTGGACATAGGCTCAGGCTCCTCTTGGGACACAGACCCAGGCTCCTCTTGGGACATAGACCCAGACTCCTCTTGGGACTTAGACTCAGGCTCCTCTTGGGACTTAGACCCAGGCTCCTCTTGGGACTTTGACTCAGACTCCTCCTGGGACTTAGACCCAGGCTCCTCTTGGGACTTAGACCCAGGCTCCTCTTGGGACAAAGACCCAGGCTCCTGTTGGAACTTAGACTCAGACACCTCTTGGGACTTAGACTCAGGCTCCTCTTGGGACACAGACCCAGGCTCCTGATGGGACTTTGACCCAGGCTCCTCTTGGGACATAGACCCAGACTCCTCTTGGGAATTAGACTCAGACTCCTCTTGGATCTTAGACTCAGGCTCCTCTTGGGAATTTGACTCCGGCTCCAATTGGGACACAGACTCAGACTCCTCCTGGGACTTAGACCCAGGCTCCTCTTGGGACTTAGACCCAGGCTCCTCTTGGGACAAAGACCCAGGCTCCTGTTGGAACTTAGACTCAGACTCCTCTTGGGACACAGGCCCAGGCTCCTCTTGCGACACAGACTCAGGCTCCTCTTGGGACTTAGACTCAGGCTCCTCTTGGGACGTGGAATCAGACCCCTCTTGGGCCTTAGATTCAGGCTCCTCTTGGGACTTAAACAGAGGCTCCTCTTGGTACTTAGACACAGGCATCTCTTGGGACTTGGGACTTAGACTCAGACTCCTCTTGGGACATAAATTCAGACTCCTCTTGGGACTTAGACTCAGGTTCCTCTTGGGACTTAGACTCAGGCTCCTCTTGGGACTTAGACTCAGGCTCCTCTTGGGACTTTGACTCAGACTCCTCTTGGGACTTAAAACTCAGGCTCCTCTTGGGACTTAGACTCAGACTCCTCTTGGGACTTAAACCCAGGCTCCCCTTGGGACTTAGACTCAGGCTCCTCTTGGGACTTAGACCTAGGCTCCTCTTGGGACTTAGACCCAGGCTCCTCTTGGGACTTAGACCCAGGCTCCTCTTGCGACACAGACTCAGGCTCCCCTTGGGACTTAGACTCAAGCTTCTCTTGGGACTTAAATTCAGACTCCTCTTGGGACTTAGACTCAGGCTCCTCTTGGGACTTAGACCCAGGCTCCTCTTGGGACTTAGACTCAGACTCCTCTTGGGACACAGACTCAGGCTCCTCTTGGGACTTAGACTCAGGCTCCTCTTGCGACACAGACTCAGGCTCCCCTTGGGACTTAGACTCAGGCTTCTCTTGGGACTTTGACTCAGGCTCCTCCTGGGACTTAGACTCAGGCTCCTCTTGGGACTTAGACTCAGGCTCCTCTTGGGACTTAGACTCAGACTCCTCTTGCGACACAGACTCAGACTCCTCTTGGGACTTAGTCCCAGGCTCCTCTTGGGACTTAGACTCAGGCTCCTCATGGGACTTAGACTCAGACTCCTCTTGGGACTTAGACTCAGGCTCCTCTTGGGACTCAGACTCAGGCTCCTCTTGCGACACAGACTCAGGCTCCTCTTGGGACTTAGACTCAGGCTCCTCTTGGGACTTAGACACAGGCTCCTATTCGCACGTAGACACAGACTCCTCTGGGTAAAAGTCTAAGGCTCCTCTCGGGACTTAAACTCAGGCTCCTCTTGGGACTTAGACTCAGACTCCTCTTGGGACTTATACTCAGGCTCCTCTTGGGATTTAGACAGGCTCCAATTGGGACATAGACACAGGCTCCTCTTGGGACTTTGACTCAGGTTCATCTTGGGACGTGGAATCAGACTCCTCCTGGGCCTTAGATTCAGGCTCCCCTTGGGACTTAAACACAGGCTCCTCTTGGTACTTAGACACAGGCTTCTCTTTGGACTTAGACTCAGGCTCCACTTGGGACATAGACTCAGGCTCCCTTTGAGACTTAAACACAGGCTCCTCTTGGTACATAGACACAGGCTCCTCTTGGGACTTAGACTCAGGCTCCATTTGGGACATAGTCTCAGGCTCCATTTGGGACAGACTCAGGCTCCTCTTGAGACTTAGACCCAGGCTCCCTTTGGGACTTAGACTCAGGCTCCTCTTGGGACATAGACCCAAGCTCCTCTTGGGACATAGACTCAGGCTCCCCTTGGGACATGGACCCAGGCTCCTCTTGGGACTTAGACTCAGGCTCCTCTTGGAACTTAGACTCAGACTCTTCTTGGGACTTGGACTCAGGCTCCTCTTGGGACCTTGACTCAGGCTCCATTTGGGACACAGACCCAGGCTCCTCTTGGGACATAGACTCAGACGCCACTTGGGACTTAGACTCAGGCTCCTCTTGGGACACAGACCCAGGCTCCTCTTGGGACTTAGACTCATGGTCTGTGAGGAAGAATTGCAATCTTATTTGACTGTGTCAGTCAGGCTCCCCTTGTGACTAAGGCTCAGGCTCCTCTTGGAAAATAGACCCAGGCTCCTCCTGGGACTCAGACGCAGACTCCTCTTGGGACAAAGACTCAGGCTCCCCTTGGGAAACAGACCCAGGCCCCTCTTTGGACTTAGGCTCAGGCTCCTCTTGGGACTTAGACCAAGGCTCCTCTTGGGACTCAGAATCAGGCTCCCTTTGGGACTTAGGCTCAGGCTCCTCTTGGGACATTGACCTAGGCTCCTCTTGGGACTTAGACTCAGGCTCGACTTGGGACATAGACTAAGGCTCCCTTTGGGACTTAGGCTCAGGCTCCTCTTGGGACACAGACCCAGGCTCCTCTTGGGACTTAGACTCATGGTCTGTGAGGAAGAATTGCAATCTTATTTGACTGTGTCAGTCAGGCTCCCCTTGTGACTAAGGCTCAGGCTCCTCTTGGAAAATAGACCCAGGCTCCTCCTGGGACTTAGACGCAGACTCCTCTTGGGACAAAGACTCAGGCTCCCCTTGGGAAACAGACCCAGGCCCCTCTTTGGACTTAGGCTCAGGCTCCTCTTGGGACTTAGACCAAGGCTCCTCTTGGGACTCAGAATCAGGCTCCCTTTGGGACTTAGGCTCAGGCTCCTCTTGGGACATTGACCTAGGCTCCTCTTGGGACTTAGACTCAGGCTCGACTTGGGACATAGACTAAGGCTCCCTTTGGGACTTAGGCTCAGGCTCCTCTTGGGACATAAATCCAGGCTCCTCTTGGGATATACATCCAGGCTGCATTTGGGACTTAGTCTCGGGCTCCACTTGGGACATAGACTCAGGCTCCCTATGGGACTTAGACTCAGGCTGCTCTTGAGACTTAGACCCAGGCTCCCTTTGGGACTTAGAATCAGGCTCCTCTTGGGACATAGACCCAAGCTCCTCTTAGGACTTAGACTCAGGCTCCACTTGGGACATAGACCCAGGCTCCTCTTGGGACTTAGACCCAGGCTCCTCTTGGAACTTAGACTCAGGCTCCTATTTGACTTAGACCCTGACTCCTTTTGGAACATAGACTCAGACTCCTCTTGGGACTTAGACTCAGGCTCCTCTTGGGACCTTGACTCAGGCTTCACTTGGGACATAGACTCAGACTCCCATTGGGACTTAGACTCAGGCTCCTCTTGGGACACAGACCCAGGCTCCTCTTGGGACTTAGACTCATGGTCCGCGAGGAAGTGTTGCAATCTTATTTGACTGTGTCAGTCAGGCTCCCCTTGTGATTTAGGCTCAGTCTCCTCTTGGGAAATAGACCCAGGCCCCTCTTGGGACATAGACTCAGACTCCTCTTGGGACTTAGAACCAGGCACCTCATGGGACTTACACTCAGAATCCTCCTGGGAATTAGACTCTGGCTCCTTTTTGGACATAGGCTCAGGCTCCTCTTGGGACACAGACCCAGGCTCCTCTTGGGACATAGACCCAGACTCCTCTTGGGACTTAGACTCAGGCTCCTCTTGGGACTTAGACCCAGGCTCCTCTTGGGACTTTGACTCAGACTCCTCTTGGGACTTAGACCCAGGCTCCTCTTGGGACTTAGACCCAGGCTCCTCTTGGGACAAAGACCCAGGCTCCTGTTGGAACTTAGACTCAGACACCTCTTGGGACTTAGACTCAGGCTCCTCTTGGGACACAGACCCAGGCTCCTGATGGGACTTTGACCCAGGCTCCTCTTGGGACATAGACCCAGACTCCTCTTGGGAATTAGACTCAGACTCCTCTTGGATCTTAGACTCAGGCTCCTCTTGGGAATTTGACTCCGGCTCCAATTGGGACACAGACTCAGGCTCCTCTTGGGACATAGACCCAGGCTCCTCTTGGGACTTAGATTCAGACTCCTCTTGGGAAATAGGCTCAGGCTCCTCTTGGGACTTAGACTCCTCTTGGGACTTAGACACAGGCCCCTCTTGTGTCTTTGACTCAGGCTCCACTTGGAACACAGGCCCAGGCTCCTCTTGGGACTTTGACTCAGACTCCTCTTGGGACACAGGCCCAGGCTCCTCTTGCGACACAGACTCAGGCTCCTCTTGGGACTTAGACTCAGGCTCCTCTTGGGACGTGGAATCAGACCCCTCTTGGGCCTTAGATTCAGTCTCCTCTTGGGACTTAAACAGAGGCTCCTCTTGGTACTTAGACACAGGCATCTCTTGGGACTTAGACTCAGACTCCTCTTGGGACTTAGACTCAGACTCCTCTTGGGACATAAATTCAGACTCCTCTTGGGACTTAGACTCAGGCTCCTCTTGGGACTTAGACTCAGGCTCCTCTTGGGACTTAGACTCAGGCTCCTCTTGGGACTTTGACTCAGACTCCTCTTGGGACTTAAAACTCAGGCTCCTCTTGGGACTTAGACTCAGACTCCTCTTGGGACTTAAACCCAGGCTCCCCTTGGGACTTAGACTCAGGCTCCTCTTGGGACTTAGACCTAGGCTCCTCTTGGGACTTAGACCCAGGCTCCTCTTGGGACTTAGACCCAGGCTCCTCTTGCGACACAGACTCAGGCTCCCCTTGGGACTTAGACTCAAGCTTCTCTTGGGACTTAAATTCAGACTCCTCTTGGGACTTAGACTCAGGTTCCTCTTGGGACTTAGACCCAGGCTCCTCTTGGGACTTAGACTCAGACTCCTCTTGGGACACAGACTCAGGCTCCTCTTGGGAGTTAGACTCAGGCTCCTCTTGCGACACAGACTCAGGCTCCCCTTGGGACTTAGACTCAGGCTTCTCTTGGGACTTTGACTCAGGCTCCTCCTGGGACTTAGACTCAGGCTCCTCTTGGGACTTAGACTCAGGCTCCTCTTGGGACTTAGACTCAGACTCCTCTTGCGACACAGACTCAGACTCCTCTTGGGACTTAGTCCCAGGCTCCTCTTGGGACTTAGACTCAGGCTCCTCATGGGACTTAGACTCAGACTCCTCTTGGGACTTAGACTCAGGCTCCTCTTGGGACTCAGACTCAGGCTCCTCTTGCGACACAGACTCAGGCTCCTCTTGGGACTTAGACGCAGGCTCCTCTTGGGACTTAGACCCAGGCTCCTCTTGGGACTTAGACTCAGACTCCTCTTGGGACTTAGATTCAGGCTCCTCTTGGGTCACAGACTGAGACTCCTCTTGGGACACAGACTAAGATTCCTCTTGGGACTTAGACTCAGTCTCCTCTTGGGACATAGACTCAGGCTCCTCTTGGGACGCAGACTCAGGCTCCCCTTGGGACTTAGACCCAGACTCCTCTTGCGACACAGACTCAGGCTCCTCTTGTGACTTAGACTCAGGCTCCTCTTGGGACTTAGACTCGGGCTCCTCTTGGTATTTAGATTCAGGCTTCTCTTGGTACTTAGATTCAGGCTCCTCTTGGGACTTTGACTCAGGCTCCACATGGAACACAGGCCCAGGCTCCCCTTGGGACTTAGACTCAGACTCTTTTGGGACTTAGACTCAGGCTCCTGTTGGGACTTTGACTCAGGCTCCTCTTGGGACTTAGTCTTAGGCTCCTCTTGCGACTTAGACTCAGGCTCCTCTTGGGACTTAGACTCAGGCTCCTCTTGGGACTCAGACTCAGGCTCCTCTTGCGACACAGACTCAGGCTCCTCTTGGGACTTAGACGCAGGCTCCTCTTGGGACTTAGACCCAGGCTCCTCTTGGGACTTAGACTCAGACTCCTCTTGGGACTTAGATTCAGGCTCCTCTTGGGTCACAGACTGAGACTCCTCTTGGGACACAGACTAAGATTCCTCTTGGGACTTAGACTCAGTCTCCTCTTGGGACATAGACTCAGGCTCCTCTTGGGACACAGACCCAGGCTCCTGATGGGACTTTGACCCAGGCTCCTCTTGGGACATAGACCCAGACTCCTCTTGGGAATTAGACTCAGACTCCTCTTGGATCTTAGACTCAGGCTCCTCTTGGGAATTTGACTCCGGCTCCAATTGGGACACAGACTCAGGCTCCTCTTGGGACATAGACCCAGGCTCCTCTTGGGACTTAGACTCAGACTCCTCTTGGGAAATAGGCTCAGGCTCCTCTTGGGACTTAGACTCCTCTTGGGACTTAGACACAGGCCCCTCTTGGGTCTTTGACTCAGGCTCCACTTGGAACACAGGCCCAGGCTCCTCTTGGGACTTTGACTCAGACTCCTCTTGGGACACAGGCCCAGGCTCCTCTTGCGACACAGACTCGGGCTCCTCTTGGGACTTAGACTCAGGCTCCTCTTGGGACGTGGAATCAGACCCCTCTTGGGCCTTAGATTCAGGCTCCTCTTGGGACTTAAACACAGGCTCCTCTTGGTACTTAGACACAGGCATCTCTTGGGACTTAGACTCAGACTCCTCTTGGGACGTAGACTCAGACTCCTCTTGGGACATAAATTCAGACTCCTCTTGGGACTTAGACTCAGGCTCCTCTTGGGACTTAGACTCAGGCTCCTCTTGGGACTTTGACTCAGACTCCTCTTGGGACTTAAAACTCAGGCTCCTCTTGGGACTTAGACTCAGACTCGTCCTGGGACTTAAACCCAGGCTCCCCTTGGGACTTAGACTCAGGCTCCTCTTGGGACTTAGACCTAGGCTCCTCTTGGGACTTAGACCCAGGCTCCTCTTGGGACTTAGACCCAGGCTCCTCTTGCGACACAGACTCAGGCTCCCCTTGGGACTTAGACTCAAGCTTCTCTTGGGACTTAAATTCAGACTCCTCTTGGGACTTAGACTCAGGCTCCTCTTGGGACTTAGACCCAGGCTCCTCTTGGGACTTAGACTCAGACTCCTCTTGGGACACAGACTCAGGCTCCTCTTGGGACTTAGACTCAGGCTCCTCTTGCGACACAGACTCAGGCTCCCCTTGGGACTTAGACTCAGGCTTCTCTTGGGACTTTGACTCAGGCTCCTCCTGGGACTTAGACTCAGGCTCCTCTTGGGACTTAGACTCAGGCTCCTCTTGGGACTTAGACTCAGACTCCTCTTGCGACACAGACTCAGACTCCTCTTGGGACTTAGTCCCAGGCTCCTCTTGGGACTTAGACTCAGGCTCCTCATGGGACTTAGACTCAGACTCCTCTTGGGACTTAGACTCAGGCTCCTCTTGGGACTCAGACTCAGGCTCCTCTTGCGACACAGACTCAGGCTCCTCTTGGGACTTAGACTCAGGCTCCTCTTGGGACTTAGACACAGGCTCCTATTCGCACGTAGACACAGACTCCTCTGGGTAAAAGTCTAAGGCTCCTCTCGGGACTTAAACTCAGGCTCCTCTTGGGACTTAGACTCAGACTCCTCTTGGGACTTATACTCAGGCTCCTCTTGGGATTTAGACAGGCTCCAATTGGGACATAGACACAGGCTCCTCTTGGGACTTTGACTCAGGTTCATCTTGGGACGTGGAATCAGACTCCTCCTGGGCCTTAGATTCAGGCTCCCCTTGGGACTTAAACACAGGCTCCTCTTGGTACTTAGACACAGGCTTCTCTTTGGACTTAGACTCAGGCTCCACTTGGGACATAGACTCAGGCTCCCTTTGAGACTTAAACACAGGCTCCTCTTGGTACATAGACACAGGCTCCTCTTGGGACTTAGACTCAGGCTCCATTTGGGACATAGTCTCAGGCTCCATTTGGGACAGACTCAGGCTCCTCTTGAGACTTAGACCCAGGCTCCCTTTGGGACTTAGACTCAGGCTCCTCTTGGGACATAGACCCAAGCTCCTCTTGGGACATAGACTCAGGCTCCCCTTGGGACATGGACCCAGGCTCCTCTTGGGACTTAGACTCAGGCTCCTCTTGGAACTTAGACTCAGACTCTTCTTGGGACTTGGACTCAGGCTCCTCTTGGGACCTTGACTCAGGCTCCATTTGGGACACAGACCCAGGCTCCTCTTGGGACATAGACTCAGACGCCACTTGGGACTTAGACTCAGGCTCCTCTTGGGACACAGACCCAGGCTCCTCTTGGGACTTAGACTCATGGTCTGTGAGGAAGAATTGCACTCTTATTTGACTGCGTCAGTCAGGCTCCCCTTGTGACTAAGGCTCAGGCTCCTCTTGGAAAATAGACCCAGGCTCCTCCTGGGACTCAGACGCAGACTCCTCTTGGGACAAAGACTCAGGCTCCCCTTGGGAAACAGACCCAGGCCCCTCTTTGGACTTAGGCTCAGGCTCCTCTTGGGACTTAGACCAAGGCTCCTCTTGGGACTCAGACTCAGGCTCCCTTTGGGACTTAGGCTCAGGCTCCTCTTGGGACATTGACCTAGGCTCCTCTTGGGACTTAGACTCAGGCTCGACTTGGGACCTAGACTAAGGCTCCCTTTGGGACTTAGGCTCAGGCTCCTCTTGGGACACAGACCCAGGCTCCTCTTGGGACTTAGACTCATGGTCTGTGAGGAAGAATTGCAATCTTATTTGACTGTGTCAGTCAGGCTCCCCTTGTGACTAAGGCTCAGGCTCCTCTTGGAAAATAGACCCAGGCTCCTCCTGGGACTTAGACGCAGACTCCTCTTGGGACAAAGACTCAGGCTCCCCTTGGGAAACAGACCCAGGCCCCTCTTTGGACTTAGGCTCAGGCTCCTCTTGGGACTTAGACCAAGGCTCCTCTTGGGACTCAGAATCAGGCTCCCTTTGGGACTTAGGCTCAGGCTCCTCTTGGGACATTGACCTAGGCTCCTCTTGGGACTTAGACTCAGGCTCGACTTGGGACATAGACTAAGGCTCCCTTTGGGACTTAGGCTCAGGCTCCTCTTGGGACATAAATCCAGGCTCCTCTTGGGATATACATCCAGGCTGCATTTGGGACTTAGACTCGGGCTCCACTTGGGACATAGACTCAGGCTCCCTATGGGACTTAGACTCAGGCTGCTCTTGAGACTTAGACCCAGGCTCCCTTTGGGACTTAGAATCAGGCTCCTCTTGGGACATAGACCCAAGCTCCTCTTAGGACTTAGACTCAGGCTCCACTTGGGACATAGACCCAGGCTCCTCTTGGGACTTAGACCCAGGCTCCTCTTGGAACTTAGACTCAGGCTCCTATTTGACTTAGACCCTGACTCCTTTTGGAACATAGACTCAGACTCCTCTTGGGACTTAGACTCAGGCTCCTCTTGGGACCTTGACTCAGGCTTCACTTGGGACATAGACTCAGACTCCCATTGGGACTTAGACTCAGGCTCCTCTTGGGACACAGACCCAGGCTCCTCTTGGGACTTAGACTCATGGTCCGCGAGGAAGTGTTGCAATCTTATTTGACTGTGTCAGTCAGGCTCCCCTTGTGATTTAGGCTCAGTCTCCTCTTGGGAAATAGACCCAGGCCCCTCTTGGGACATAGACTCAGACTCCTCTTGGGACTTAGAACCAGGCACCTCATGGGACTTACACTCAGAATCCTCCTGGGAATTAGACTCTGGCTCCTTTTTGGACATAGGCTCAGGCTCCTCTTGGGACACAGATCCAGGCTCCTCTTGGGACATAGACCCAGACTCCTCTTGGGACTTAGACTCAGGCTCCTCTTGGGACTTAGACCCAGGCTCCTCTTGGGACTTTGACTCAGACTCCTCTTGGGACTTAGACCCAGGCTCCTCTTGGGACTTAGACCCAGGCTCCTCTTGGGACAAAGACCCAGGCTCCTGTTGGAACTTAGACTCAGACACCTCTTGGGACTTAGACTCAGGCTCCTCTTGGGACACAGACCCAGGCTCCTGATGGGACTTTGACCCAGGCTCCTCTTGGGACATAGACCCAGACTCCTCTTGGGAATTAGACTCAGACTCCTCTTGGATCTTAGACTCAGGCTCCTCTTGGGAATTTGACTCCGGCTCCAATTGGGACACAGACTCAGGCTCCTCTTGGGACATAGACCCAGGCTCCTCTTGGGACTTAGATTCAGACTCCTCTTGGGAAATAGGCTCAGGCTCCTCTTGGGACTTAGACTCCTCTTGGGACTTAGACACAGGCCCCTCTTGTGTCTTTGACTCAGGCTCCACTTGGAACACAGGCCCAGGCTCCTCTTGGGACTTTGACTCAGACTCCTCTTGGGACACAGGCCCAGGCTCCTCTTGCGACACAGACTCAGGCTCCTCTTGGGACTTAGACTCAGGCTCCTCTTGGGACGTGGAATCAGACCCCTCTTGGGCCTTAGATTCAGGCTCCTCTTGGGACTTAAACAGAGGCTCCTCTTGGTACTTAGACACAGGCATCTCTTGGGACTTAGACTCAGACTCCTCTTGGGACTTAGACTCAGACTCCTCTTGGGACATAAATTCAGACTCCTCTTGGGACTTAGACTCAGGCTCCTCTTGGGACTTAGACTCAGGCTCCTCTTGGGACTTAGACTCAGGCTCCTCTTGGGACTTTGACTCAGACTCCTCTTGGGACTTAAAACTCAGGCTCCTCTTGGGACTTAGACTCAGACTCCTCTTGGGACTTAAACCCAGGCTCCCCTTGGGACTTAGACTCAGGCTCCTCTTGGGACTTAGACCTAGGCTCCTCTTGGGACTTAGACCCAGGCTCCTCTTGGGACTTAGACCCAGGCTCCTCTTGCGACACAGACTCAGGCTCCCCTTGGGACTTAGACTCAAGCTTCTCTTGGGACTTAAATTCAGACTCCTCTTGGGACTTAGACTCAGGCTCCTCTTGGGACTTAGACCCAGGCTCCTCTTGGGACTTAGACTCAGACTCCTCTTGGGACACAGACTCAGGCTCCTCTTGTGACTTAGACTCAGGCTCCTCTTGCGACACAGACTCAGGCTCCCCTTGGGACTTAGACTCAGGCTTCTCTTGGGACTTTGACTCAGGCTCCTCCTGGGACTTAGACTCAGGCTCCTCTTGGGACTTAGACTCAGGCTCCTCTTGGGACTTAGACTCAGACTCCTCTTGCGACACAGACTCAGACTCCTCTTGGGACTTAGTCCCAGGCTCCTCTTGGGACTTAGACTCAGGCTCCTCATGGGACTTAGACTCAGACTCCTCTTGGGACTTAGACTCAGGCTCCTCTTGGGACTCAGACTCAGGCTCCTCTTGCGACACAGACTCAGGCTCCTCTTGGGACTTACACGCAGGCTCCTCTTGGGACTTAGACCCAGGCTCCTCTTGGGACTTAGACTCAGACTCCTCTTGGGACTTAGATTCAGGCTCCTCTTGGGTCACAGACTGAGACTCCTCTTGGGACACAGACTAAGATTCCTCTTGGGACTTAGACTCAGTCTCCTCTTGGGACATAGACTCAGGCTCCTCTTGGGACGCAGACTCAGGCTCCCCTTGGGACTTAGACCCAGACTCCTCTTGCGACACAGACCCAGGCTCCTCTTGTGACTTAGACTCAGGCTCCTCTTGGGACTTAGACTCGGGCTCCTCTTGGTATTTAGATTCAGGCTTCTCTTGGTACTTAGATTCAGGCTCCTCTTGGGACTTTGACTCAGGCTCCACATGGAACACAGGCCCAGGCTCCCCTTGGGACTTAGACTCAGACTCTTTTGGGACTTAGACTCAGGCTCCTGTTGGGACTTTGACTCAGGCTCCTCTTGGGACTTAGTCTTAGGCTCCTCTTGCGACTTAGACTCAGGCTCCTCTTGGGACTTTGACTCAGGCATCTCTTGGGACTTAGACTCAGGCTCCTCTTGGGACTTTGACTCAGGCTCCCATTGGGACTTAGACTCAGGCTCCTCTTTGGACTTTGACTCAGGCTCCACTTGGGAAACAGACCCAGGCTCCTCTTGGGACTTAGACTCAGACTCCTTTTGGGACTTATACTCAGGCTGCTCTTGGGACACAGACCCAGGCTCCACTTGGGACACAGACTCAGGCTCCTCTTGGGACTTAGACTCAGACTCCTCTTGGGACTTAGACTCAGGCTCCTCTTGGGACTTAGACACAGGCTCCTCTTGGTACTTAGATTCCGGCTCCTCTTGGTACTTAGACACAGGCTCCTCTTGGTACTTAGGCCCAGGCTCCTCTTGGGACTTAGACTCAGACTCCTCTTGGGACACAGACTCAGACTCCTCTTGGGACACAGACTCACACTCCTCTTGGGACTTAGGCCCAGGCTCCCTTTGGGAGTTAGAATCAGGCTCCTCTTGGGACTTAGACACAGGCTCCTATTCGCACGTAGACACAGACTCCTCTTGGGTAAAAGTCTAAGGCTCCTCTCGGGACTTAAACTCAGGCTCCTCTTGGGACTTAGACTCAGACTCCTCTTGGGACTTATACTCAGGCTCCTCTTGGGATTTAGACAGGCTCCAATTGGGACATAGACACAGGCTCGTCTTGGGACTTTGACACAGGCTCCTCTTGGGACGTAGAATCAGACTCCTCTTGGGCCTTAGATTCAGGCTCCCCTTGGGACTTAAACACAGGCTCCTCTTGGAACTTAGACACAGGCTCCTCTTTGTACTTAGACACAGGCTCCTCTTGGGACTTAGACTCAGGCTCCTCTTGGGACATAGACTCAGGCTCCCTTTGGGACTTAAACACAGGCTCCTCTTGGTACTTAGACACAGGCTCCTCTTGGGACTTAGACTCAGGCTCCATTTGGGACATAGACTCAGGCTCCCTTTGGGACAGACTCAGGCTCCTCTTGAGACTTATACCCAGGCTCCCTTTGGGACTTAGACTCAGGCTCCTCTTGGGACATAGACCCAAGCTCCTCTTGGGACTTAGACTCAGGCTCCCCTTGGGACATAGACCCAGGCTCCTCTTGGGACTTAGACTCAGGCTCCTCTTGGAACTTAAACTCAGACTCTTCTTGGGACTTAGACTCAGGCTCCTCTTGGGACCTTGACTCAGGCTCCACTTGGGACACAGTCCCCGCCTCCTCTTGGGACATAGACTCAGACTCCTCTTGGGACTTAGACTCAGGCTCCTCTTGGTACACAGACCCAGGCTCCTCTTGGGACTTAGACTCATGGTCCGTGAGGAAGTGTTGCAATCTTATTTGACTGTGTTGTGTTGGCAGTAAGCACAAGAGTGTTGTGCAGTATCTTTGGCATAGTCTTTGAGATCAGTGAAGTTCATTGTCAAAAACAATGTGGTGTGTGTCGTGTGAATTGTGAATCTTTCCACAACAAATAATAAAATATGCATTCTAGAGGAGTCTATGTGATTTATTAAGAAGTGAACCTAACATTTTATGGCGACCGTGACAGGACTCATTCATAGTAAAAGGCTCCCGTGAAGAAAGAAGATGGAAAGACTCGCTAAAGAAAGAACCGTAAAGCGGCGGTTATTTACGCGCTCACACGATCAACTAATGGCGTTGTTAGAAGATGATCAAACTGAAACGGAAAAAGTGCAAGTGCAACTTGAAATCCTTCAAGAAAAGTATGATGATATCTCTAATTTAGATGGATTAATATTTCAACAGATGATAGACGACGAGTGTGAGGATGACGAAATAGAAACGGAATGTGAATCAGCTGATGATTACAAACACAAATTCCTTAGCTGTAGAACAAAAGCAACACGTTTTATGAATCCCGTTGTTTCCATTACCCCTCCACAAAGTGTAGTGAATGACAATGTTTGTGATAAAAAGAAATATAGACTTCCAAGAATAGAATTCAAGAAATTTTCTGGTGAAATAATTGATTGGTTATATTTTTGGAGCCAGTTCCGTAAAATTCACGAGGATGAGGACATTGGGAAGGAAGATAAATTCCAATATTTAATTCAGGCTATGACAGAAGGTTCCAGAGCATATGAATTAGTTACTAGTTTTCCACCCACTGCCGAGAATTATGACAAAGCTATAGAGAGTCTTCAAGCTCGATTTGGTAGAGAGGACTTGCAGGTGGAAGTTTATGTTCGTGAATTGCTCAAACTAGTATTGACGAATGCAGTCAATTCCAAAGAAAGGCCAACACTGAGTAGCTTGTATGATAAATTAGAGTCTCATCTCAGATCGCTGGAAAGTTTAGGCGTTACTACAGAAAAATGTACTGCAATGCTGTATCCCCTAATTGAATCATCTTTGCCAGAAGACCTATTAAGAGCATGGCAGAGGAATACTTCCTTCAGGTGTGATTCCATATCCAAAGATCGTTTGCAGCAGCTCATGGCTTTTCTTCAAAATGAAGTAGTAAGTGAAGAAAGAATTTCATTGGCTATGAAAGGGTTTAGTATTAGCACATCCCAAGGATCTAAGATTAAGGGAGACAAGAAACCAAGGGATGTAATTGAACCAAATATACCTACTGCTTCTGCTTTGTTTGCTGATGTTTCTAAGAGACAGGAGTGTGTTTTTTGTCTTAAACCTCATTCGAGCCCAGAGTGCATTAAAGCTCAAAAAATGACTGTAGGGGAGAAAAGGAAAATCTTAACTGATAAACACTGTTGCTTCAATTGTTTAAAGAAGGGCCATGCAAGTAGAGCTTGTAAATCGATTGTCAGGTGCATTGTTTGTGGTGGTAAACATGTGGTATTAATGTGTTATAAGCTCCGTGACAAAGAAAATGAAAGTGTGTCCAAACAGAATTACGAGGGAGACAGGAATTTGGTTCTCCAGGATGTCAATAATGTGGATAAGGCTTTAGCTAATGTGATTTGTTCTCCTGAGGTGTACTTGCAAACCCTGGCAGTTGTCGTTAAAGGAAAGGGTAAACAAAAAACTGTACGAGCTGTCATTGATACTGGGTCTACTTAATCCTACATTGCACGTGACCTAGCCGAAGAAATGGGGTATCAGTCAATCAGGAAGGAAACGTTAATACATTCCTTGTTTGGTGGAGTACGTTCTCGAGAAGCAAAATACGACTGTTACAGAATAAGTTTAAAGCGATTGGAGGGAAACTATTCCAAGGAGCTGGAAGTTTTAAGCCAAGATATTATTTGTGAAGATGTCCCATATATTAAGAATGGTTCTTGGAGTGAGGAGATAAGGGATCTGAAAATATGTTTCACTGATGTACGAGAGCGAGGGCCTGTGCAGATTCTGATTGGGGCCGATAAGGCGGGTGAACTGCTCACTGGGAGGAAACATCAACTAAAATGTGGCCTAGTTTTGGTGGAGACTTCCCTAGGGTGGACACTAATGGGAAAAGTCATAGGTAACAAGGCCCAAAGGGATTCGGCATCATTATTAGTGTCATCATTGTTTTCCCACCATACAAGAATTTCTGATCTCTGGGACTTAGAAATTCTTGGAATTACTGACCCTGTTGTGAAAGAATCTATCGTCGAGAGGAATGAGCGTGTTAGAAATAACTTCCTTGAGACTGCACGACTAAATGAAGATAACAGATATGAAGTGTGTCTGCCTTAGAGTGAACAACATCCACCTCTCCCTGACAACAGAGAAATTGCTCAGCACAGATTAGAAATCACTACAAAGAAACTACAAGCTGAACAACATTATCAGGAGTATGATAATGTCTTACGAAGTTGGTTGGAGCAAGGAATAATCGAGAGGGTACCTGAAGAAGAACTGAAGAATAGTTGACACTATCTACCTCACCGACCTGTCTTCAAAGAAAACAGCACCACCAAGATCAGGCCTGTTTTTGATGCCTCGGCGAAGCAGAGAAACGCTCCATCTCTGAACGAATGTATTGAAAAAGGGCCTAACTTCATAGAGTTGATCCCTAGTGCGCTACTGAAGTTCAGAGAAAATGAGATCGGTGTGACGGCTGATGTAGAAAAAGCATTTCTTCAAATAAGTGTCAATCCTAGAGACCGTGATTTTCTGAGATTCCTTTGGTGGGAGGAGGAATGTACAGGGAAGGTAGAAGTGTTCCGTCACAATAGAGTTGTCTTTGGACTTGCATGTTCTCCGTTCCTATTGTCGGCAACCATCAAACTCCACTTGAACGAGTTGAAGAGACAAACAGTCGATAATAGTTCCTACTCAACTTCAACAATAGAAAGATTGGAAGAATGTTTTTATGTGGATAACTGTGCTATTAGTGTTAACAACAGAAATGACCTTCATTCATTCATGCGAGAGGCAAGCATAATAATGGATAAGGCATCTTTCAATCTCCGAGGGTGGGAGTATTCTCAGGATGGTACAGCTGAAAATCTTACTCATGTGCTAGGGCTCATTTGGAATAAAGGAGAAGATACCATTGAACTGAATCTAACTCATGTTAACGATTTCAAATATGATGTTATCACTAAAAGAGCTATACTAGGAGCTGCACATAAGGTGTTTGACCCTATTGGCTTCTCATGTCCGGTATTTCTCTGTCCAAAATTAATCTTGCAAGAACTATGGGCCACTGACTTGGGTTGGGACACCAGAGTAGACGAAACAACAAAGAGAAGATTCATGAAGTGGTTGGCAGAACTACCTCAGCTGTCTGAGATTAAGATTCCTAGATGTTTGATCGGTAGTGTCCAGTCGGTTGAAGATATATCTCTTCACGTGTTCTGCGACGCCAGTCAAACTGCGTATGCTGCAGTTATATTCTTGCGAATACAGAGGGTTGACAATACAGAGCTACGATTTGTACAAGCCAAGACAAGAGTGGCACCCAAGAAGAGTATCACCATACCACGCCTGGAATTATTAGCAGCTACAATAGGGGTTCGACTAGTGACGTCAGTACTGCCAACATTAACTGCAAAAGAAATCGTTACTTATTATTGGAGTGACTCGTCGACTGTGTTGTCCTGGATCAAGTTAGACGAACCTTGGGGGACCTTCGTGTGGAACAGAGTGCAAGAAATTCGAAGACTGTCCAAAATAGAACAGTGGCGGCATGTTCCAGGAACCATGAATCCGGCTGACCTGGCATCAAGGGGATGTAGCACAAAACAGTTACTTCAACAGAGATGGTGGGAAGGGCCAAAATGGCTAAAACAATCCACTACACAATGGCCTAGCCCCGAAATTTCAACAAACGATGATGAAGTCTTCCAAGAAAGAAAAAAGAAAGTCAACACTATGACTGTGTTAGAAGACAAGTCCAATACCCAAGAATGGCACCTTGACTATTTCTCAAGTTTCCGTAGAACAGTTCGTATGATAGGATGGATCTTGAGGTTTCTGTATAATTGTCGACAGAAAAATAATAGAAGAACTACCGAACTATCCATTGAAGAAACCACAGAAGCAGAAAAAGTCGTGATGAAGTTCATACAAAAGGAGTGTTTTGTTGGTGAGAAGGATGAAAGATTCAACTCACTATGTGTTTTCATGGATGATGTGGGAGTGATGAGACAGAAAACGAAAATTATATCACGCAAAGATGATTATGCTTTCCGTTGTCCTGCTATCTTTCCTGCGAAGCATACAGCAGTTCACGCTCTCATTAGGGAGAAGCACAAAGACTTATGTCATGCCGGAACCCAGATTCTGCTCAGTGGGCTCAGACAGAAATATTTGATCCTTGGAGGAAGGAGAACGGTGAAGGGTGCAATTAAAACATGTGTTGTCTGCAGGAGGTACCATGGAAAACATCTTGAAGCAGAACGAACTCATCTCCCCATAGACAGAGTAAGAGAAGCTTCAATTTTTGAAATAACAGGGGTCGACTTTGCCGGGCCTCTGATTTTGAAAGGTGGAGAGAAAGCCTGGGTCTGTCTGTTCACGTGTGCGGTTTTTCGTGCAGTACACCTGGAGCTAGTAACGTCTTTGGCTACTGCAACATTCCTCGAAGCTTTTCGGCGCTTCGTGTCCAGACGTGGAAGGCCACTGATTGTCTATAGTGACAATGGGACAAACTTTCAAGGCACCTGCAATATGTTGGAGACAATTCAGTGGGATAAAATTGCTGAATATAGTTCTGTACACCAAATAAAATGGAAATTCAATCCTCCCACTGCAGCATGGTGGGGAGGATGGTGGGAGAGGCTGATTGGTGTCCTCAAACAAATGCTCAGGAAAGTTCTGGGAAAGTCATGTCTGTCGTACCAAGAAATGATGACTGTTCTGTGTGACATTGAAGCTGTCATGAATTCACGACCACTTACTTACCTGTCCAATGATGGAGAAGACTTGATGGCTATCACCCCTGCAATGTTCCTACAGGAAGTCAAGGAGATTGGAATGCCCGATATCGATATGATAGAGGACATAAAACTTGACAGAAGATTCAGGTACAGACAGAAAGTAAAGGAAAAATTAAGGGTAAGATTCAGGAATGAATATCTTGGACAGCTAATACAGAAGAACCACATTAGGAATAGTCATCACATACCCTGCGTAGGTGAAGTAGTACTGGTAGCCAGTGACAACACGAAGAGACTAGACTGGCCGCTGGCAAGAGTGACGGAGGTCATCCCTGGCAAAGGTGGTGTCGTGAGAGTTGTTCGCTTGGTGACTACAAAAGGAGAGCTAATGAGGCCAGTACAGAGGGTGTATCCACTTCAAGTGACATCTGGAGAAGATCATGCTTTAAGACTGCAAGTTGAGCGGAATGAAAATGAGAAGAAGGAGAAAAATCCAAAAATGGTTAAACCATCTACTAATACTTCTGATCTCATCAAAACCAGTAGTGGGAGAGTGGTGGTTAAACCAAAGAGATATTTTGAGTGACTTATTTATTTCTGTGTTCATTTATTATGTGAAAATATATGTGTTATGTTATTTTATTGTTTTGTTGAGTTGTTTCCACAACTCAAGGTGGGAGAATGTTGTGTTGGCAGTAAGCAAAAGAGTGTAGTGCAGTATCTTTGACATAGTCTTTGAGATCAGTGAAGTTCAGTGTCAAAAACAATATGGTGTGTGTCGTGTGAATTGTGAATCTTTCCACAACAAATAATAAAATATGCATTCTAGAGGAGTCTATGTGATTTATTAAGAAGTGAACCTAACAGACTGTGTCAGTCAGGCTCCCCTTGTGATTAAGGCTCAGGCTCCTCTTGGAAAATAGACCCAGGCTCCTCCTGGGACTTAGACTCAGACTCCTCTTGGGACATAGACTCAGGCTCCCCTTGGGAAACAGACCCAGGCCCCTCTTGGACTTAGACTCAGACTCCTCTTGGGAAATAGACTCAGGCTCCTCTTGGTACTTAGACTCCTCTTGGGACTTAGACACAGGCTCCTCTTGGGACATTGACTCAGGCTCCACTTGGGACACAGGCCCAGGCTCCTCTTGGGACTTTGAATCAGGCTCCTCTTGGGACACAGACCCAGGCTCCTCTTTGGACTTTGTCTCAGGCTCCACTTGCGACACAGACTCAGACTCCTCTTGGGACTTAGACCCAGGCTCCTTTTGGGACTTAGGCTCAGGCTCCTCTTGGGACACAGACCCAGACTCCTCTTGGGACACAGACTCAGGCTCTTCTTGGGACACAGACCCAGGCTCCTGTTGGGACATAGACCCAGGCTCCTCTTGGGACTTAGACACATGATCCTATTGAGACACAGACTCAGGCTCCTCTTGGGACTTGAACTAAGACTCCTCTTGGGAAGTGGAATCAGACTCCTCTTGGGCCTTAGATTCAGGCTCCTCTTGGGACTTAAACACAGGCTCCTCTTGGTACTTAGACACAGGCTCCTCTTGGAACTTAGACTCAGGCTCCACTTGGGACACAGACTCAGGCTCCTCTTGGGACATAGACCCAGGCTCATCTTGGGACTTAGACTCAGGCTCCTCCTGGGAAACAGACCCAGACCCCTCTTGGGACTTGGACTCAGGCTCCCCTTGGGTCTTAGACTCAGACTCCTCTTGGGACTTAGACTCAAGCTCCTGTTGGGACTTAGACTCAGGCTCCTCTTGGGAAACAGACCCAAGCTCCTCTTGGGACTTAGACTCAGACTCCTCTTGCGAAATAGACTCAGGCTCCTCTTGGGACTTAGACTCAGACTCCTCTTGGGAAATAGACTCAGGCTCCTCTTGGGACTTAGACTCCTCTTGGGACTTAGCCACAGGCTCCTCTTGGGTCTTTGACTCAGGCTCCTCTTGGGACACAGACCCAGGCTCCTCTTGGGACTTTGACTCAGGCTCCACTTGCAACACAGACTCAGACTCCTCTTAGGACTTAGACCCAGGCTCCTCTTGGGACTTAGACACAGGCTTCTCTTGGGACTTTGACTCAGGCTCCACTTGGGACACAGACTCAGGCTCCTCTTGGGACTTAGACTCTGACTCTTCTCGGGACTTAGACCCAGACTCCTCTTGGGACATAGACTCAGACTCCTCTTGGGACTTAGACTCAGGCTCCCCTTTGGACTTAGACTCAGGCTCCTCTTGGGACGTGGAATCAGACTCCTCTTGGGGCTTAGATTCAGGCTCCTCTTGGGACTTAAACAGAGGCTCCTCTTGGTACTTAGACACAGGCTTCTCTTGGGACTTAGACTCAGACTCCTCTTGGGACTTAGACTCAGACTCCTCTTGGGACTTAGACCCAGGCTCCTCTTGGGACTTAGACTCAGGCTTCTCTTGGGACTTTGACTCAGGCTCCACTTGGGACACAGACTCAGTCTCCTCTTGGGACTTAGACTCAGACTCCTCTTGGGACTTAGACCCAGACTCCTCTTGGGACATAGACTCAGACTCCTCTTGGGACACAGGCCCAGGCTCCTCTTGCGACAGACTCAGGCTCCTTTGGGACTTAGATTCAGGCTCCTCTTGGGACTTAAACACAGGCTCCTCCTGGTACTTAGACACAGGCTCCTCTTTGGACTTAGACACAAGCTCGTCTTGGGACTTAGACACAGGATCCTATTGGGACACAGACTCAGGCTCCTCTTGGGACTTAGACTCAGACTCCTCTAGGGACGTGGAATCAGACTCCTCTTGGGCCTTAGATTCAGGCTCCTCTTGGGCCTTAGATTCAGGCTCCTCTTGGGACTTAAACACAGGCTCCTCTTGGTACTTAGACACAGGCTCCTCTTGGGACTTAGACTCAGGCTCCACTTGGGGCATAGACCCAGGCTCCTCTTGGGACATACCCCAAGGATCCCTTTGGGACATAGACTCAGGCTCCACTTGAGACATAGACTCAGGCTCCCTTTGGGACTTAGACTCAGGCTCCTCTTGAGACTTAGACCCAGGCTCCATTTGGAACTTAGAATCAGGCTGCTCTTGGGACATAGACCCAAGCTCCTCTTGGGACTTAGACTCAGGCTCCTCTTGGGACATAGACCCAGGCTCCTCTTGGGACTTAGACTCAGACTCCTCTTGGGACTTAGACTCAGGCTCCTCTTGGGACATACCCCCAGGATCCCTTTGGGACATAGACTCAGGCTCCACTTGGGACATAGACTCTGACTCCCTTTGGGACTTAGACTCAGGCTCCTCTAGGGACTTTGACTCAGGCTCCACATGGGACACAGGCCCAGGCTCCTCGTGGGACATAGACTCAGACTCCTCTTGGGACTTAGACTCAGGCTCCACTTGGGACACAGACACAGGCTCCTCTTGGAACTTAGACTCATGGTCCGTGAGGAAGTGTTGCAATCTTATTTGACTGTGTCAGTCAGGCTCCCCTTGTGACTTAGGCTCAGGCTCCTCTTGGGAAATAGACCCAGGCTCCTCTTGGGACTTAGACTCAGAATCCTCTTGGGACATAGACTCAGGCTCCTCTTGGGACTTAAACACAGGCACCTCTTGGGACTTAGACTCAGGCTCCTCTTTGGACTTAGGCTCAGGCTCCTCATGGTACACAGACACAGGCTCCTCTCGGGACATAGACCCAGACTCCTCTTGGGACATAGACTCAGGCTCCTCTTGGGACTTAGACCCATGCTCCTCTTGAGACTTAGACTCAGACTCCTCTTGGGACGTTGACTCAGGCTCCACTTGGGACACAGACCCAGGCTCCTGTTGGGACTTAGCCTCAGACTCCTCTTGGGACTTAGACTCAGGCTCCTCTTGGGACACAGACCCACGCTCCTGTTGGAACTTTGACCCAGGCTCCTCTTGGGACTTAGACCCAGGCTCCTCTTGGGACTTAGACTCAGACTCCTCTTGGGACTTAGACTCAGGATCTCTTGTGACTTTGACTCAGGCTCCAATTGGGACACAGACTCAGGCTCCTCTTGGGACATAGTCTCAGGCTCCTCTTGGGACATAGACCCAGGCTCCTCTTGGGACGTAGCCTCAGACTCCTCTTGGGACTTAGACTCAGGCTCCTCTTGGGACACAGACCCACGCTCCTGTTGGAACTTTGACCCAGGCTCCTCTTGGGACTTAGACCCAGGCTCCTCTTGGGACTTAGACTCAGACTCCTCTTGGTACTTAGACTCAGGATCTCTTGTGACTTTGACTCAGGCTCCAATTGGGACACAGACTCATGCTCCTCTTGGGACATAGACCCAGGCTCCTCATGGGACTTAGACTCAGGCTCCTCTTGGGAAACAAACCCAGACTCCTCTTGGGACTTGGACTCCGGCTCCTGTTGGGACTTAGACTCAGACTCCTCTTGGGACTTAGACTCAGACTCCTCTTGGGAAATATACTCAGGCTCCTCTTGGGACTTAGACTCCTGTTGGGACTTAGACACAGGCCCCTCCTGGGACTTCGACTCAGGCTCTACTTGGGACACAGACTCAGGCTCCTGTTGGGACTTTGACTCAGGCTTCATTTGGGACACAGACCCAGGCTCCTCTTGGGACATCGACTCAGGCTCCACTTGCGACACAGTCTCAGACTCCTCTTGGGACTTAGACCCAGGCTCCTCTTGGGACTTAGACTCAGGCTCCTCTTGGGACTTTGGCTCAGGCTCCACTTGGGACACAGACTCAGGCTCCTCTTGGGACTTAGACTCAGACTCGTCTTGGGACTTATACCCTGGCTCCTCTTGGGACTTAGACTCAGACTCCTCTTGGGACACAGGCCCAGGCTCCTTTTGGGACTCAGACTCAGGCTCCTCTTGGGACTTAGACTCAGGCTCCTCTTGGGATACAGACTGAGGCTCCTCGTGGGACTTAGACTCAGGCTCCTCTTGGGTCTTACACTCAGGCTCCTCTTGGGACTTAGACTCATGTTCCGTGAGGAAGTGTTGCAATCTTATTTGACTGTGTCAGTCAGGTTCCTCTTGGGACACAGACTCAGGCTCCTCATGGGACAGAGACTCAGGCTCCTCTTGGGTCTTACACTCAGGCTCCTCTTGGGACTTAGTCTCAGACTCCTCGTGGGACCTAGACTCAGACTCCTCTTGGGACTCAGGTTCAGGCTCCTCTTGGGACTAAGACTCGGGCTCCTCTTGGGGCACAGAACCAGGCTCCTCTTGGGACTTTCACTCTTGATGCTGTTGGGACATGAAGTCAGGCTCCTCCTGCTCCTTAGACTCAAACTGTTTGGGACTTAGACGCAGGCTCCTCTTACTACATAAACTTAGTCTCCTCATGGGTCAAAGGTCCAGGCTCCTCTAGGGACACCGACCCAGGCTCCTCTTGGGACTTAGACTCAGGATGCTCTTGGGACTTTTACTCAGGCTCCTCCTGGTCCTTAGACTCAAACTGTTTTGGGACTTAGACGCAGGCTGCTCTTACTACATAAACTTAGGCTCCTCTTGGGACTTAATCTCGGACTCCACTTGACACACAGCATCAGGCTCATCTTGGAACTAAGTCTCAGGCTCTTCTTGTGACACTGGCTCAGGCTCCGATTGGGACTTAGAATCAGGCTCCTCCTGGGACACATACTCAGGATCCTCTTGGGACACAGACTCAGACTCCTCTTGGGAATTAGACACAGGCTCCTCAAGGGACTTAGACACGGGCTCCTCTTGGTACATACACTTAGGCTCCTCTTGGGACTTAGAGTCAGGCTACTCTTGGGACTTAGACTCAGGCTCCCCTTGGGACATAGGCTCATCTTAGGGCTCAGGATCGTCTTGGGATTTGGATACAGGCTCCTCCTGGGGCATAGACTCAGGCTCCTCTGGGGATTTAGACTCTTCATGGGACGCAGAATCAGGCTCCCCTTGGGACATAGACTCTGGCCCCTAATGGGATTTAGATTCAGGCTCATCTTGGGACAAATTCTCAGGCTCCTCTTTGGACTTACACACATGCTCCCCTTGGGACAAAGTCTCAGGCTCTTCTTCGGACTTAGACTCAGTCTCCCCTTGGCACCCAGACAACGGCTCCTTGTGGGACTTAGACTCTGTCTCCACTTGGGACATAGACAAAGGCTCCTATTTGGACTTACATACTGGCTTCCCTTGGGACTAACACTCAGGCTCCTGTTGATATTTAGGCTCAGGCTGCAATTGGGACCTAGATTCAGGTTCCTCTTGGGACATAATCTCAGGCTCCTCTTTGGATTTAGTATCAATCTCCCCTTGGGACCCAGACAAAGGCTCCTTGTGGGACTTGGGCTCAGGCTCCACTTCGACACTGGCTCCTCTTGGTACATACGCATAGGCTTCTCTTGTTAATTAGAGTCAGGTTACTCTTGGAACTTAGATTCAGACTCCACTTGGGACTTAGGCTCAGCCTAATCTTGAGACAATTATTCAGGCTCCTCTTGGGACACAGACTCAGGCTGCTCTTGGGGCACATTCTCAGGCTCCTCTTGGGACTTAGATTCAGACCCCCTCTCGGAAGTAGACACAGGCTCTTCTTGGGACAGACTCAGGCTCCTCTTGGCACACATACTCGGACTCCTCTTGGGACTTAGATTCAGACCCCTCTTGGGACGTAGACACAGGCTCTTCTTGGGACTTAGATTCAGACCCCTCTTGGGACGTAGACTCAGGCTCATCTTGGGTCTTAGACTCAGGCTCCTCTTAGGACACAAACTCAGACTTCTCCTCGGACCTAGATTCATGCTCCTCTTGGGACTTAAGACTCAGGCTCCTCTTGGGACACATACTCAGGCTCCTGTAAGGACTTAGATTCAGACCCCTCTTGGGACGTAGGCACAGGCTCCTCTTGGGACTCATACTCAGGCTCCTCTTGGGACACACACTCAGACTTCTCCTCGGACTTACATTCATGCTCATCTGGGGTCTTAGACTCAGGCTCCTCATGGGACAAAGGCTCAGGCTCCTCTAGGAACTTAGACTCAGACTCCTCTTGAGGCTTAGACTCAGACTCCTCTTGGGACATAGACTCAGGCTCCTCTTGGGACACAGACTCAGACTCCTCTTGGGACACAGACTCAGGCTCCTCTTGGGACTGGGACATATGTATAATTCGGGATTCTTTTCTGTAAATATATATATATATATATATATATATATATATATATATATATATATTCATCTCTTCTAATGTTCTATCACAATAGTCATCCACGTTCACCTTCTTTCCTCATAGGCAACTTTCTACCTCTTTACTCTCTCCAAACAGAATGGCCCATATTTCATTTCATCACCTCATAACATTTAAGATGCAATCCAATCTTCTATGCTAAACATTTCATCTTACTTATTCCTTCAACTCACCGAGAAGTTCAATAATCGTACATAACACTATCTAACTCATCTTTTTCCATCTGATAAGAATTACAATCTTTCTACAATCTCCATAGCAAAAATAATAAACTCATACAAAGAACAAAGAATTTAAAAAAAACAATACAACATCATAAATAGAGAATATTCTCATATGCAACTCAATTAAATAAAACATGGCCCTCTTCTCCTTTACTGATGACCCATTGCAAGGAATCTCTGTATCTCAAATGCTAAGGCCTGATGTACCTGTACAATAGCCTACCAGCAATGAGTAGTCTTTATCCTAATCTACAAGATAATCAAAGAGAAACTGTACACTCACAATTCGCCCCCTTATGTGATTCTCAAGTGAGAAGCACGAAGGTATCACATACATCTCTGATATACATAAATTAAAAATTAATACACCTTGAACGTACACTATAAGAAAATATCACACACAAATAAAATAACTTATCAACTACTTCAGAAGGAACTACATAATCGTCATCAAGCCAGTCCACTTCGTTATCACAATCATTCTCGTCCTCCATTTCATCGTCGTTTAAAGAACCATCCTCATCTTCGTTCTCCTCTTCTTCTTCCTCTTCACTTGTCTCCACAACTGCGCCATCGTTTGCAACTCCTGGGTCTACTACGCCTTCCGCCTCGTTGTCTTCCACGTCTCCTACCTTCTCGATGTCTCCTGTCTTCGAAACCTCTCTATTTCTTCTTCCTCCTTTGGTCTGTCTCCTCTGATTCGGTATCATCATATTTTCCCTTCTTTTTCTTCTTTTGGTCTGTCTCCTCTGATTCAGTATTATCATATTTTCCTTTCTTTTTCTTATTTTGGTCTGTCTCTTTCTCATACTACTCATACCATACTATTCATACTATTCCTTGTCCAACGCTTCTTTACCTTATCATTTTCCAGTATGTTGTCTTCCGTTGCACTTTTGCCTGCATCTGGTATATAGGCTAATATCCACAACACATGACCAACTTCATCTGCTAGTAGTTTTCCATCTATCATTTCTTCTCCTTCACCTGCTTCCTCTCCTTCTTCAGTTTCGTCCATATCACCTGATTTCCTTCTTTCTTCCGTTTCATCTTTTCCGTTATCCGTTTCTCTTTTCCCTTCTACCTCACCCTCTAGCTCATCTTCTTCCTTGTGCTCAGTTTTATTCTCCTTCCCCATTTGACCTACTCCCTTATCTGTTTCACGTTTCTCTTCTTCAGTGTCTTTAATATCACCTGTTTTCTTACGCCCCCCACATCCCTCATAAGATTCACTTATTGAGTCAAGGCACAACTTAGTACTACTGTCACTCAACTGGTCTACTTTCTCACACAAATGTTCATTCAACTCGTCTAATTTCTCCGTAATTATTCGTACCAACATATGCTACATATTCTCCTTCTGTGTCTCACTTTTGTGCGTCATATTGTAAGAATCCCTTTGTTCATGCTCATATCCCTCTTTCAGTCATCACGTTGTAGCGTCATAATTATGTCACATTAATGAAATATATATTGATTATAGGTCAACCAAGATAAACCTACCCTACCATTAGGTAATCAATGTCACTAAATTTCTTTTATTACTTATAATAGTCTTGGGGTCGAAGCAGCGTTTGACACGCAGTGAATATTATAAATGTGATACCTTTTATTGCTTCTTAGTTTACATGCAAGCAAGCTCCCATTACCTGCATCTGGTATATAGGCTAATATCCACAACACATTCCATGAGGACAAGGGATTTTTCCATATGTTTAATATACTTCTGTTTACTTTCCTAGCTGATTGCAAATTATTAAATTTTCTTTTTCTCTCCTTTATTACAATCAGCTTCAGAAACCTGCCATTTTTGTACACCCTCTTAATCTAACAAAACCAGAAGAAACACATCAAAAAAGAAATTATACACAGATATCTCACTTGATGAGCATGGCCCCCTACCACAATACTACTGAACTATTGCAAGGAATCTCTATGCTCAGCGCTAAGGTCTACAATACAATAGCTCACCAGTAATAGGTAGTCATGCTCGTAACCTGAAATGATCAAAGAAATTGAACAGTGACAGGACATAGACTAAGGCTCATCTTGGGACTTAGACTCAGACTCCTCTTGGGACTTAGACACAGGCTCCTCTTGGGACTTAGACTCAGGCTCCTCTTGGGACTTAGACACAGGCTCCTATTCGTACGTAGACACAGACTCCTCTTGGGTATAAGTCTAAGGCTCCCCTTGGGACTTAAACTCAGGCTCCTTTAGGGACTTAGACTCAGACTCCTCTTGGGACTTATACTCAGGCTCCTCTTGGGACTTAGACACAGGCTCCTATTTGGACTTAGACACAGGCTCCTCTTGGGACTTAAACACAGGCTCCTCTTGGTACTTAGACACAGGCTCCCCTCGGGACATAGACACAGGCTCCTCTTGGGACTTATACTCAGCGCCTCTTGTGACTTACACTCAGGTTCCTCTTGGGACATAGAAACAGGCTCCTCTTGGGACACAGACTCAGGCTCCTCTTGGGATCTGGACTCAGGCTTCTCTTGAGACACAGACTCAGGCTCCTCTTGTGACTAAGATTCAGACTCCTCTTGGTACTTAGAAACAGGCTCCTCCTGGGACACAAACTCAGGCTCCTCTTGGGACCTAGACTCATGCTTCTCTTGGGACACAGGCTCAGACTCCACTTGGGACACAAACTCAGGCTAGTGTTCGGACAAATACTCTGGCTTCTCTCGGGTCTTAGACTCAATGCCCTCTTGGATTAAACTCAGGCTCCTCTTGGGAATTAGATTGAGGCTCCTCTTGGGACTTAGACTCAGGCTCCTCTAGGAACACAGACACAGGCTCCTATTGGGACTTAGACACATGCTCCTCTTGGGACACAGACACAGGCTCCTCTTGGGACTTAGATTGAGTCTCCTCTTGGGACTTAGACTCAGGCTCCTCCTGGGACACAGACTCAGGCTCCTGTTGGGACGCATACTCTGGCTCCTCTTGGGACTTAGACTCAGGCTCCTGTTGGGACACAGACTCAGGCACCCCTTGGGACATAGACTTCGCTTCTGTGGGAACACAGACTCAGGCTCCTGTTGGGACACATACTCTGGCTCCTCTTAGGACACAGACTCAGGCACCTGTTGGGGGCACAGAATCAGGCTCCTGTTGGGACACAGACTCAGGCTCCTGTTGGGACTTAGACTCAGGCTCCTGTTGGGACACAGACTCAGGCTCCTGTTGGGACACAGACTCAGGCTCCTGTTGGGACTTAGACTCAGGCTCCTGTTGGTACACAGACTCAGGCTCCTGTTGGGACACAGACTCAGGCTCATGTTGGGACACAGGCTCAGGCTCCTGTTGGTACACAAATTCAGGCTCCTCTTGGGACTTAGATTCAGGCTCCTGATGGGACACACACTCAGGCTCCTGTTG
Source organism: Meconema thalassinum (assembly GCA_946902985.2). Classification (NCBI taxonomy): domain Eukaryota; kingdom Metazoa; phylum Arthropoda; class Insecta; order Orthoptera; family Tettigoniidae; genus Meconema; species Meconema thalassinum. The sequence continues at coordinate 19,154,059 of OX336392.1, forward strand.
GGACAGAGGCTCAGGCTCCTCTTGGTCAGGCTCCTGTTGGGACACAGATTCATACTTCTGTTGGGACACATACTCTGGCTACCCTTGGGACACAGATCCAGGCTCCTGTTGGGACACAGACTCAGGCTCCTGTTGGGACACACACTCAGGCTCCTGTTGGGACACACACTCAGGCTCCTCTTGTGACTTGGACTCAGGCTCCTCTTGGGACACAGACTCAGGCTCCTGTTGGAACACAGACTCTGGCTCAACTTGGGCCTTAGACTCAGGCTCCTCTTGGGACACAGACTCAGGGTCTTCTTGCAACTTAGACTCAGGCTCCTGCTGGGACACAGACTCAGGCTACTGTATGGACACATACTCTGGCTCCACTTAGGACACAGATTCAGGCTCCTGTTGGGACACAGACTCAGGCTCCTGTTGGGACAGAGGCTCAGGCTCCTGTTGGGACACAGACTCATACTTCTGTTGGGACACATACTCTGGCTCCCCTTGGGACACAGATCAGGCTCCTGTTGGGACACACACTCAGGCTCCTGTTGGGACACACACTCAGGCTCCTCTTGGGACACACACTCAGGCTCCTCTTGGGACACAGACTCAGGCTCCTGTTGGAACACAGACTCTGGCTCAACTTGGGCCTTAGACTCAGGCTCCTCTTGGGACGCAGACTCAGGCTCCTCTAGAGACACAGACTCAGGCTCCTGTTGGGACAAAGACTCAGGCTCCTCTTTGGACGTTGATTCAGGCTCCGGTTCGGACACAGACTCAGGCTCCTGTTGGAACACAGACTCTGGCTCAGCTTTGGCATTAGACTCAGGCTCCTCTTAGGACACAGACTCAGGGTCTTCTTGCGACTTAGACTCAGGCTCCTGTTGGGACACAGACTCAGGCTCCTGTTGGGACACATACTCTGGCTCCTTTTAGTACACAGACTCTGGCACCTGTTGGGGGCACAGACTCAGGCTCCTGTTGGGACACAGACTCAGGCTCCTGTTGGGACTTAGACTCAGGCTCCTGTTGGGACACAGACTCAGGTTCCTGTTGGGACACAGACTCAGGCTCAGGATGGGAAACAGGCTCAGGCTCCTGTTGGGACACAGATTCAGGCTCCTCTTGGGAATTAGATTGAGGCTTCTCTTGGGACGTAGACTCAGGCTCCTCTTGGGACTTTGATTCAGGCTCCTGTTGGGACGCAGGCTCAGGCTCCTATTGGGACTCAGACTCAGGCTCCTGTTGGGACACATACTCTGGCTCCTCTTGGGACTTAGACTCAGGCTCCTGTTGGGACACTGACTCAGGGTCCTCTTGGGACATAGACTCAGGCTCCTGTGGGAACACAGACTCAGGCTCCTCTTGGGACACAGGCTCAGGCTCCTGTTGGGAAACAGACTCAGGCTCCTGTTGGGACACAGACTCAGGCTCCAGTTGGGATACATACTCTGGCTCCTCTTAGGACACAGACTCAGGCACCTGTTGGGGGCACAGACTCAGGCTCCTGTTGGGACACAGACTCAGGCTCCTGTTGGGACTTAGACTCAGGCTCCTGTTGGGACACAAACTCAGGCTCCTGTTGGGACACAGACTCGGACTCCTGTTGGGACTTAGACCCAGGCTCCTGTTCGGACACAGTCTAAGGCTCCTGTTGGGACACAGACTCAGGCTCATGTTGGTACACAGATTCAGGCTCCTCTTGGGACTTAGTTTCAGGCTTCTGTTGGGACAAACACTCAGGCTCCTGTTGGGACAGAAGTTCAGGCTCCTCTTGGTCAGTCTCCTGTTGGGACACAGATTCATACTTCTGTTGGGACACATACTCTGGCTCCCCTTAGGACACAGATTCAGGGTCCTGTTGGAACACAGACTGTGGCTCAACTTGGGCCTTAGACTCAGGCTCCTCTTGGGACACAGACTCAGGGTCTTCTTGCGACTTAGACTCAGGCTCCTCCTGGGACACATTCAGGCTCCTGTTGGGACACAGACTCAGGATCCTGTTGGGACACACACTCAGGCTCCTGTTGCGACACACACTCAGGCTCATCTTGGGACTTGGACACAGGCTCCTCTTAGGTCACAGACTCAGGCTCCTGTTGGAACACAGACTCTGGCTCCTGTTGGAACACAGACTCTGGCTCAACTTGGTACACAGACTCAGGCTCCTCTTGGGACACAGACTCAGGCTCCTGTTGGGACAAAGGCTCAGGCTCCTCTTTGGACGTAGATTCAGGCTCCTGTTGGGACACAGACTCAGGCTCCTGTTGGGGCATAGACTCATTCTCCGGTTGGGACACATACATTGGCTCCTCTTGGGACTTAGACACGGACTCCTCTTGGGACCCAGACACAGGCTCCTGTCGGGACACAGACTCTGGCTCCTGTTGGGACACAGACTCGGACTCCTCTTGGGACTTAGACTCAGGCTCCTCTTGGGACACACACACAGGCTCCTGTCGGGACCCAGGCTCCTGTTGGGACAGAGACTCTGGCTCCTCTTGGGACTTAGACTCAGTCTCCGGTTGGGACACAGGCTCAGGCTCCTCTTGCGACTTAAACTCAGGCTCCTGTTTGGACTTAGACTCAGGCTCCTGTTGGGTCTTAGACTCAGGCAACTCTTGGGACATAGACACAGGGTCCTCTTGGGACACAGACTCAGGCTCCTGTTGGGACTTGGACTCAGGCTCCTCTTGGGACTTAGACTCAGGCTCTTCTTGGGACACAGACTCAGGCTCCTGTTGGGACACAGACTCAGGCCTGTCTTCGAAGTTAGAATCAGGCTCCTAATGCTACTTAGATTCAGGCTCCTCTTGGGACACACAATCACGCTCCTGTTGGGACACAGACTCAGGCTCCCCTTGGGACAGAGACTCAGGTTCATCTTGGGACACACACTCGAGCTCCTGTTGGGACACACACTCACCTTCCTTTTCGGTCACAGACTCAGGCTCCTCTTGGGAAACGGACTCAGGCTCCACTTGGGACACAAATTCAGGCTCCTGTTGGGACACAGACTCAGGCTCCTGTTGGGACACACACTCAGGCTCCTGTTGGGACTCACACTCAGGCTCCTCTTGGGACTTGGACTCAGGCTCCCCTTGGGAATTGGACTCAGGCTCCTCTTGGGACCCAGACTCAGGCTCCTCATGGGACAGACTCAGGCTCCTAATGCTACTTAGGCTCAGGCTCCTCTTGGGACTTAAACCCAGGCTCCTGTTGGGACACAGACTCAGGCTCGTCTTGAAAGTTGGACTCAGGCTCCTAATGCGACTTAGGATCAGGCTCCTCTTGGGACACAGACTCAGGCTACTGTTGGGACACAGACTCAGGCTCGTCTTGGAAGTTAGGCTCAGGCTCCTCATGGGACTTAGACTCAGGCACCTAATGCTACTTTGACTCAGGCTCCCCTTGGGACACACACTCAGGCTCCTGTTGGGACAAAGACTAGGGCTCCTCAAGGGACCTAGGCTCAGGCTCCTAATGCTACTTAGATTCAGGCACCCCTTGGGACACACACTCAGGCTCCTGTTGGGACACAGATTCAGGCTCCTGTTGGGACACAGACTCAGGCTCCTGTTGGGACACAGACTCAGGCTCCTGTTGGGTCACAGACTCAGGCTCCTCTTGGGTCACAGACTCAGGCTCCTGTTTGGACACAAACTCAGGCTCCTCTCGGGACTCAGACTCAGGCTCATAATGCTATTTAGAATCAGGCTCCTCTTGGGACACAGACAAAGGCTCCTCTTTGGACACGTTCTCAGGCTCCTGTTGGGACTTAGACTCGGGTTCCTATTGCTACTTAGACTCAGGCTCCTGTTGGGACACAGACACAGGCTCGTCATGGGACTTAGATTCAGGCTCCTAATGCTATTTAGACTCAGTCTCCTCTTGGGACACAATCCGGCTCTTCATTGGACTTAGACTCAGGCTCCTAATGCTACTTAGACTCAGGATCCTCTTGTGACACACTCAGGCTCCTCTTGGGACTTAGACACAGGCACCTTTTGGGACACAGACTAGGGCTCCTCTAGGGACTTAGACTCAGACTCCTCTTCAGACTTAGACTCAGGCTCCTCCTGGGACTTAGACTCAGACTCCTCTTGGGACTTAGACTCAGACTCCTCTGGGGATTTAGATTATGCTCCTCTTGGGACACAGACTCAGGCTTCTCCTGGGACACAGACTCAGGCTCTTCTCGGAACTTAGACTCAGGCTCCTCTTGGGACTTAGACTCAGGCTCCTCTTGGGAAACAGACCCAGACTCCTCTTGGGACTTGGACTCTGGCTCCTCTTCGGACTTAGACTCAGGTTCCTCTTGGGACTTAGACTCAGGTTCCTCTATGGACTTAGACTCAGACTCCTCTTGGGAATTAGACTCAGGCTCCTCTTGGGACTTTGACTCTGGCTCCACTTGGGACACAGGCCCAGGCTCCTCTTGGGACTTTGACTCAGGCTCCACTTGGGACACAGGCCCAGGATCCTCTTGGGAATTTGACTCAGGCTCTACTTGCGACACAGACTCAGACTCCTCCGGGGATTTAGACCCAGGCTCCTCTTGGGACTTAGACTCAGGCTCCTCTTGGTTCTTTGACTCAGGCTCCACTTGGGACACAGACTCAGGCTCCTCTGGGGACTTAGACTCAGACTCCTCTTGAGACTCAGGCTCCTCTTGGGACTTAGACTCAGACTCCTCTTGGGACGCAGGCCCAGGCTCCTCTTGGGACACAGACACAGGATCCTCTTGGGACTTAGACTCAGGCTCCCCTTGGGACACAGACACAGGATCCTCTTGGGACTTAGACTCAGGCTCCCCTTGGGACACAGACTCAGGCTTCTCTTGGGACTTAGTCTCAGGCTCCTCTTGGGACTTAGATTACGCTCCATTTGGGACTTAGACTCAGGCTCCTCTTGGGTTTTACACTCAGGCTCCTCTTTGGACTTTGATTCATTGTCCGTGTGAAGTGTTGCAATCTTATTTGACTGTGTCAGTCAGGCTCCCCTTGTGACTTAGGCTCAAGCTCCTCTTGGGACACAGACTCAGGCTTCTCTTGGGACAGAGGGTCAGGCTCCTCTAGGGTCTTACACTCTGGCTCCTCTTGGGACTTAGTCTCAGACTCCTCGTGGGACCTAGACTCAGACTCCTCTTGGGACTCAGGTTCAGGCTCCTCTTTGGACAAGGACTTGGGCTCCTCTTGGGGCACAGAACCAGGCTCCTCTTGGGACTTTCATTCGGGATGCTGTTGGGACTTAAACTCAGGCTCCTCCTTCTCCTTAGACTTAAACTGTCTGGGAATTAGACGCAGGCTTCTCTTTCTACATAAACTTAGTCTCCTCAAGGGACAAAGGTCCAGGCTCCTCTTGGGACACAGACCCAGCTTCTCTTGAGACTTAGACTCAGGATGCTGTTGGGACTTATACTCAGGCTCCTCCTGGTCCTTAGACTCAAACAGTTTTGGGTCTTAGACGCAGGCTCCTCTTACTACATAATCTTAGGCTCCTTTTGGGACTTAATCTCGGACTTCACTTGACACACAGCATCAAGCTCATATTGGAACTAAGACTCAGGCTCTTCTTGTCACACAGGCTCAGGCTCCGATTGGGACTTAGAATCATGCTCCTCCTGGGACACATACTCAGGATCCACTTGGGACACAGTCTCAGACTCCTCTTGGGTATTAGACACAGGCTCCTCATGGGACTTAAGACTCGGGCTCCTCTTGGTACATACACTTAGGCTCCTCTTGCGACTTGGAGACAGGCTACTCTTGGGACATAGGATCAGTCCCATCATAGGACTCAGGATCCTCATGGTATTTAGACACAGGCTCCTCCTGGGGCATAGACTCATGCTCCTCTTGGGATTTAGAGTCTTCATGTGACACAGAATCAGGCTCCCCTTGGGACATAGACTCAGACCCCTAATGGGACTTATATTCAGGCTTCTCTTGGGACAAAGTCTCAGTCTCCTCTTTGGACTTACACACAGGGTCCCCTTGGGACATAGTCTTAGGCTCCTCTTTGGACTTAGACTCAGTCTACCCTTGGGACCCAGACAACGGCTCCTTGTGGTCCTTAGGCTCAGGCTCCACTTAGACATTGGCTCCTCTTCGTACATACGCATAGGCTCCTCTTGTTAATTAGACTCAGGCTCATCTTGGGTCTTAGACTCAGGCTCCTCTTGGGACACAAACTCAGACTTCTCCTCGGACTTAGATTCATGCTCCTCTTGGGACCTAGACTCAGGCTCCTCTTGGGACACGTACTCAGGCTCCTATTTGGACTTAGGTTCAGACCCCTCTTGGGACGTAGACCCAGGCTCCTCTTGGGACATATTATCAGGCTCCTCTTGGGACACAAACTCAGACTTCTCCTCGGACTTACATTCATGCTCATCTTGGGTCTTAGACTCAGGCTCCTCATGGGACACAGACTCAGGCTCCTCATGGGACAAAGGCTCAGGCTCCTCTAGGAACTTAGACTCAGACTCCTCACTCAGGCTCCTCTTGGGTCTTAGGCTAAGGCCCCTCTTGGGACTTAGACTCAGGCCCCTCTTGGGACTTAGACTCAGGCTCCTCTTGGGACTTAGATTCAGGCTCCTCCTGGGACACTGACTCAGGCTCCTCTTGGTACTGCCCCCCTAAATTGAATTATTTAGGGACGAAATGAGGGTATTTTCCGTCCCCATGATAAAATTTAACTAACAAATATAATTTCTGGAAGTGTGACACGAGAGTGTAGTGTTACAAGCTCGAGACTGTCGGGGAGCCCGATCACGTGATAGATTGCACAATGGACGCTTCTAGAAGGCTATATTTAGCATAGCAACAGCGAGTTTGGAAATTAATAATATAAATATTGTTATAAATTGTGCTATTGGATCCCAGGCCACAGCCAATGAGGAGAGGTCTTATTGAAGACGGGATCAACTTTAATTACACAATATGAGGAAATTATGCATTTAGGCCCTTAGAGGGAGATTTTCTTATTCGGTAATGAAGAGAATATTAAGAGAAATTATGTCGATACTTTAAAAACCGCAGATCGGTTAATCTACGCAGAAATAAGCATTGGTAATCTACGCGCTAAAATTATGGTGGGAGATTGATATGGCCGCCATAAATACGACTTGGAGAGGGAGATCCAAGGATCGAGGTTCTTATTCCGGCAGACTTTGAAGAGTGAGGAAGTGTTTTACTGGGTTAACGGAGATCCCAGAGCTTAGTCCGAGTGCTACGACTGTCGTTTTGTGGAGACGCGAGTATAGCTAGGTGGAACGTTAGAGATCACCGCACTTCCATTCTGTGTGAAGTTGCGAGGAACATAGTATTGATTATATCTCATATAATATTAAGATTTGAAGTTAAATAAGCGAACAAATATTAAGAACAGGTCGCCTACTATATATTGTGGAAAGTCGAGCGCTTAAATATTCACCTTTTCGACAATATCAGCCTGTCAAGTTAGATTTCCAAGTGTGTTGGAAATAGAGATGAAGATCATTATAAATCGCAAAGTGAAGTTGGCGAACGCAGTTCAAGTGAACAGTGGCGGAGGACTTTTAGTATTGGCGCAACACATAAACATTAACAGAATGACTATTATTATTCTTCAATCATTATCATTCAGCATAATTAACATTGTTGATATGATGAACTAAATAGACATGCGCCAGAGATATATTCGATAACAGGAGTTAAGATACAACGATGGAGCTTCGTTAGACAACGTATTCCTGAATACAGACGTAGTGTACGGTCCATCTTGTGCATTTTCGTCAGTCTACGAACACTAATACAACATCAATTAGCAATGGAAACATTTCATTCACTATGTATATGAATATTTCCATAATTCTATTCCAATGATGAAGCCGATACATATTTACGACGGAGAATGAAGACTCTACAGAAGAGATTTGTCAAGATGCTAGGGAAAGGTAGCCCAGCAACCCAGAAGAATTTGCCAGAAGGGTGTCGTTCGAGCCCAGACGAATGTTGGTGAATTCCAGAGTGAGACGTTTCTTATCTCTGAGGTCGCAGATCCGAGGTTCGAATGCAGATCCATATCAGTGTTCTGTACTGAGGAAACATCTAAAGTATTGTGGCAATACTTCCATTGATCTTCAAGTTTTCGTCTAAATAAGGTATTAGTGTATCGCAATTGTTATATGGAGCTTGTTTTGTGACATTCTGAGCCAGCGATCTTATTCCATATTTTCGGCGATCTTATTCCATATTTCTATATTTTCACACTTTATGTATTTCAGTGCTTTTATGTATTTTACACTTCAGATGTGTGTTAAGATTTTTATGCTGCAAGATTATTTAGAAGATGTTTGCATTTCATCTATTTTTCAATTTTATTCTACGGATCAGTTGTGGAACTGACATTAAAATTTTGTTTGAGGAATCATATTGCCCCATAGGAGACTAGTCGTTTCGACTCTCGAATTTTAATAATTTCATTTAAACTATGTATTCTGACATTGTGTCATAGTTTCAAATTAAATTCTTATTAAATTTAATTTGAGCACTTTAATGTAACAACATATAAATTCAAGAAAAGAAGAAACTTCGAATTATATTGTTATATCATTATTGTACATAAACTATCGACGATCTAAGAAATACTAGTCGTTTGATAAGACCGAAGTCTTAATTCCTATGAACATTTTTTGTGTAGAGTGGAAAAACATTAAGACATTGACAAACCTTTCTTATTATCTGTAAAGCTAAGAGCTTTGTTCATTTAATATGTTAGAGGAAATTCTTTTTGATAGAAGATTATTCAAATCTTTGGCTAGGAATTCAAAGCTAGTTTATCCCGTTCAGGATTGAATTCTATCTGATACTATAAATAACATGTGTGTTATTTTATCCTATTTGTGTAACATCAAGTCATTTTGTCGACATGATATTACAACGATAAACAATTTATAGCTAGACAAGTGAGATGAAACAGGAGTATTATTTTTATTACATGTATTTGCGACAGACGAGTTAACAGTTAATTATCTTGTTGTGGAGTAAACTGTAGGAGGTTAATCTTGACTGTCTAATATCGTTCATTACAATTGGAAGCTACGTTTGAAGAACTTACGTATGTATAATTGTAGTCCAGTATTCATTTGCAATGATACTGAGGGTCATACCATTATTTGAGAGAAGTTCCTACAAAAGATATGTTAATAACAATTAATCCCTTTTGATTATTGTTTAACATAGTAGATGATAATTGTTTATGCCATATATATTGTTATATGATGTTTTGTAGAGCTATGGAGTGCTCAGGCGAGGGAATTCCGCATTTTAAGGAAGTCAAAGTATTGTTGTTCTTTGATAAAAGGCATGTATCATGATAAGAGCCGTTGTATACAAGTAGTTCAATTCTTGTGAATTATTGATTTAGCTGCGTTAACGGGAGTGTTTCAGCGGAAACACAACTTGAGAAAGATTGTCTACTCACGTCTATAATACTATTATTAAATTTTTATTAAACCCGAATTTATGTAATTAAGGACAGTTCACCTTAATCAGTCGACTGTATTATACCGATAATGTAATGCAACCTATATAAGACGAGGTGTATGCAGTATATTAAAACTACAGAACGTTTTAGTATTGTTATGTGAAAACCAGTGTATATAATTAGTTAAGGAATATATTTTAACCAAGAATTTAGGATCTCGAAAGTGCCGCGTTAGCAACACTAGATAATGGATATTATTATAAACATATCACATGTAAATAATTTTTGAGGAAATGATTTAATTAGTTAAATAATTTAGTAGGATTTATTAATCAATTGTTTTGGAACAGGGTGTGTTGATGAGCGGATTTTTTTGGTGTGAATGATTATTCATTGTTAAGAGCAAATGTGGAACCGTATTGGTCTAGTAGAACAATAACGGAGTGCGAATGAAAGAGTATATTAAAATTTTAGAATGATTGGTTAAGAAACAGAGCAGTTATATGAACTTTTGTAAGATCAAAATGTTAATTTTTACGTGTTTTATAAATGCACACACGTGCAGTCTCTGTGGTCTAGCGAGAATGATTCACCGTTAGTAGTGGAGAGCGATGACATAATATTTAAGCAGGTGTAGACCAACTGCCTCCTATTTATTGTATAAACCAGTTTTGAGTACGGCGTGATGCCAGTGTTTAATTGATGAAACAAAGCCACGGCACGTGCGTTCTACAACGTAGGTTTGTGAATGAAAACATGTGTCTGGAATGCCATTGATAGACTTCACTAAACGTTTTTTATTTCTACGCAGTGCAGGCCTATAACATGCCAAGTTTTATAGTCATAATTTTAATACAGCATTGTAGTAAGATGTAGAATTGAAAGGAGGTGTGAATGTTTGCGTGTTTTTAATTTTAATGTTAATTGTTAATTTCATTTATTGTTGTTTGTTTATAGTAGATTATTTTACCTTTTTGTTAATAAATTTGTTCAGATTGTTTTCCATTGTTGTTGGATTGTGATTCATTTTAAGTATAAGGAGCAGAGTATTGTGGATGTAGTGTAGGCGAAGCTGAAGTCCCAGTCCCCGAGGTAAGTAAAGGTGAGTGTCCCGTGTAGTTGGTTGTTGATCCACAATATTCTTGTAACTGCTGTCTGTAGATCCGTAAAGACCATGTTGGAAGCGATTTCTAATGTTGTATTTGCCGGAGCAATTAGAAATAGGCAATCCAGCGGGGGCAATGGATATTCCAACAGGATCCTTTCCGGATTAGGGGGTACAGTAGGAATGGCGCCCAACGTGGGGTTACGAAATTAGCTTGGTAGTGTCTCTAAAGAAAGTTGGTTTGAACATTTCTAGTGAAAGAAATAATTACCAGTCTTCTGGGATGTCTTATCCAATTTCAGATGGATATGAGTGTAATTATATAGGCTTAATTTAAATTAATATTAATATTAGGAAGGTTACACTCAGATAAAGATCAGATCTTAGAAATCTGAGAGAGGTGTAGTAGGTAGACAGTTTCGGAAAAACGACCTACGATCTGATATCTATTTTATTTTACCAGTACATGACGATTGCTAAGGTCATGTGTAAAATTAAAGCTAACTTGTTTTTATGATTGTAATAGTAGAATTTTTCTTTGTGGTAGTGTATTTAAAGTGAATCACAGGAGAACGAACATTTTGAGTGAGTTTATTCAACATAGGGTGTACAATAAGTTAATGCTAAGGTAATTTTAAGATACTTTTAGACATTAAGGTGCTCAAATATATGGAATGGGACGCTGCTCAGATGTTGTTATTTTGCTCTGTTATTGTTTATGTCTCTACAGCACTATATAAAGGGTTATTGCAATGGCAAGTGAGGATGTAAAGAAAATGTTAGAGGAGGTGCAGATGAAGCTGCAAGAAGTATGAAGCAGAATTTGAAGGAGCAACTGCAGAGCAGTTTGAATGTTGTTGATGGTAAGATAAAGGAGAAGTTATCTGCGAATATGGTAAATATGGAAGGTAAATTTCAGGAAGCCAAGCAAGACCTTGAACAACTGAAGCGGGAACGAAAGGAGGACCATAACACAGTGATTGTTAAAGTTGTTGATTCTCTTACAGATAATGTTGCAGAAAGTGTCAAAGAGAGTTTCAAAACTGAAATTCAGGAAGTTCAAACTTCATTAGAGGGTTTGCATACTAGTGCTTCTAAAATGGTTGCAAATGTCACGCGATTACAGGCCAGCTAAAAGCAGATACAGGACGATGTAAGTGGTGTACGGACAGATGTCGGAGATGTCCGAACTGATGTTAGTAATGTTAGGTCAGATGTATCTAATGTCCAAAGTAAAGTCGATACAGTCCAAGTAGAGGTATCCAATGTCCAAGCTAAAGTGGATACAGTCCAAGCCGATGTCACTGATGTTCAGGTTGACATAAATAACATGCAGCCAGATGTCACTGATGTACAGTCCGATATAGGTAAAATACAGACAGAAGTTAATACGGTACTTGTAGATGAATCAAAAGTCCAAGAGTGGACATCAATAAGATTAGACAAGAGGTAGAGGCGTCTAAAGAATTGTGTACACAAAATATAACTGCATTAACGAAACGTTTTGTTAACGATGCGATAATAATAATAATAATAATAATAATAATATCGTATGGCCTCGGGTGCCTGGTGCAAGCTTTGTAATTTGACACCCAGAGGGTAGCTTGCATGTCGAAATTTGTTGTTCTTTGAATCACTATGAAAGTCAAGGAGTTTAGATAATAGATATCTAAGCTCCTTGAACATTATAGCGCTTTCTAGTAGAGAAATGAGGAACTTTGTGCTGGCGGAAACTCCCGAGATTAATTTTTGCCATTATGATCTCGGCCTACTGAATTCAAATGGGTTCTTTGACATGCCAACATCGTATGACATGCGTATCGTATTTTTGCCGCCTTTCAAAAATCACTTACCACGGCCAGGGGCGAACCTGCAATCTTGGGGTTAGTAGACCGTCACGCTATCCACTCACCCATCGTGGCAAGCGATTAAAACTACAGCTTCTCTGGTGGAATTAAGAGGTAACGTAGAAACTTTACGAACACAGGTTATCGACCATAATAGAATTCTTGAGGGGGACATAGCTGAAATGTTGAAAGCTAATGTAGTTGTATGGAAAGACGAATGGAACAAATCTAGTGGGGAACATGTTAGGCAAATACAAGATAACATAGAAAAGAAATTAGCCAGTATCTAAGTAGAAATTAATAGAGAGGTTATCGAAGTAAGAGCAGATCTAGGTAAAATGATTGATACGCTCACCCTAAAGGCAAGTAGAGGATAGAACTCAATCTAGTCAGGATGTGCAAGCTTTGAAAGAATCGTTAGAGAATAAAACTAAAACGATAGAGGAACGATTAAACAAGGTTGTCACTAACGTTAATGCCATAAGTGAGGAGAAGACTAATGAACTAGAAGAATTATCCAAGAAGTTACAAAATCTTAATCTAGGAGATGTTGCCAAGCTTGAGACGTATAAGGAAGACTTAAAGACCGAAGTAGGCCAACAGCTGAAGAAGATAATCGCTGAGATAGAAGAAAAGGAAAGGGAGAAGATAGATTTCGAAGATTCGAGGAATCAGACTAGAAGAAATAGCCTAGAAGTGGAAGAAAGGGAAATTAGGCCGGAATAAAGATTATTCAGGTTTACGGAAAGTTTAGAGGAGAGCAGTAAAGGGCCCGAAAGTTACAATAGAGATTTTCGACAAAACCTTCAGGATTCATATGCGAGAAACGTGACGGTCATAAGGAACTTTGAAGACAAACCGCGTAAGTTCAGCAACCTAGATAGTTTCACACCGATAGAGTACATTAGAAATCTCAAAGATTACTTTATCGAAGCGAATATTCCAAGAGAGAGGGAAATGAAGATCGTAGAACGCTTTTTATCAGACGGGCCCCTTGAATGGTTCAGAGCCTTCAGATATACCTTCATGAACTTCGATGAATTCGCAGAAGCACTAATAAAGCGTTCTGGTCTATTGAAGCACAAAACTCCCTACGCGCAGAAGTATACTCACGAAAATACTCAGGAACTCTTCCTGCACGCTACGCAGACTTCATCACGAGTCAGTTAGCCAGGCTCAGATTTCTTCAACCCCCCCTATCTACAGCTCAGTTGATAGACACGATAGCCAGGATGCTCCCTGTTGAAGTCAGACGTCTAATTATCGCGTCAGGGATCAACGATCTAGCAAGCATGGACGAATTGCTTAGAAAACTTGATTACACGAGCCCTATGCCAAACGTTGTTGCGAAGAATCAAAGGCAAGAGTACAAAGAAATTAACACAGTATATCTTGACCAAACACAACAGACAGACGATCCGAAAGAACCAGATAAGGGAAATATTGGTCCTGAAAGGAATAATTATTTCCGGGATCGTAGACCAGAACCCAGATATAGGAGATTCCGTGGAGGTCGTCCATACCAGCAACAGCAAGGACGTAATAACGATAATAGCAATGGCAACCGTAGAACTGGTTATTATCACAATAATAATAACTACAGATACAATAATAATGGTTATTATAACAGGAATAACAATAGAAATAACCAGAATTATAATCGTAACAGAAACTCCCAAGATGAAATTATGACGAAGGAGAAGTATGATGAACGTCATAAGGAAGGACAAGAGTATCTCAAGGAGTTGAGAAATAATGAGAATGGGAATGGAAGGGAAAATAAAAGTTTGATTACAGATCCCGGTCCATCTTCTTGTCAGAAGGGGAACCATGAGAATGTGTCTCAAGGACAACAAAAAACCAATTTTGAAAAGGAATTAGAGGAGACAGGATATACTGCTACACAAAACCAGATTATGATAAACGAGATCTATAAGGTGACAGACGAAGACCTACTCTTCGAGAAAGAGATTGTTAGAGAAGAAAGACCATTCGAGTTACCGATTATAGGTGTTAATGTTGATGAACAAATATATAAGTCATTAATGGACACTGGTGCCATTATGTCTATCATATCGAATGATTGTTATCAGAGATTATCTAAGGGCAAAAAGATGACAGTTTTACCCGCATCCACTGTTAAAGTGCGTGGTATTTTTCAAGACAAAGCGGTAAAATGCAAAATCCGAGTTTTGTTAAACTTTGAGATAAATGGAAGCACATATGAACACATTTTCATTGTGGTGAGCAAAATCAATTTTGATATCGTGCTAGGCATTGCCTTCATTACTAAAGTTGGAGCAGTAATTGATATGAAAAACCGAGTCATAAAATTTAGTGAAGGGTTAATAAACACAGAAGAGTTAGAAGAACATGATTCGAATGACAGTCTAGATAAAGATCCTAGGGAAGGAATTATTAACAACATTATTGAAGAGGTAGAAAATAGAAGGGAAATGCTTACTCTCCAAGCAGAAGGGTTAGACGAAATTCATGATGAAGTTGAGGAATTAATCATGGAGTTTAAAGACATTTTCGATGATAAGCCTGGATTGATAAAAGACTACAAGTATAAGATTAGGCTTACGGATGAAACTCCTTATCAGAAGAGGATTTACCCCATACCAGAAAAGTACTATGAAGAAGTACGAGGAATCATCAAGAAAATGGAAGCTGATGGAATTATAAAGAAGCAGGCGTCGTCTTACATCAACCCTATAACAGTAGTCAAGAAAAATAATGGTCAATTACGCCTATGTCTCGACGCCAGGACCATTAACTTAAAGATTTTGCCCGAGGCAGACCGACCGCCTAAAATACGAGATTTGCTCAGAAAGTTCAAAAGAAAAGCATGTTTTATTGTTCTTGATTTAACTTCTTCGTTTTACCAAATTGAGCTTGAGGAAGAAAGCAAACAATACACAGGGTTTCTGTTTGACCAGACGTCCTGGGTATTTCAGAGAATTCCCTTTGGCATGGTCAACAGTGGTCCAGCCTTGATTAGAGCCCTTGATAACAAACTGACCGATGAAGTTAAAAAGAACGTGATCTGTTATATAGATGATTTAATCATATCTTCACCAAATTTCCAGGAACATCTTATACACTTGAGTAAGCTTTTTGAAAACCTGAGAGACGCAAATATTAAGGTAAACTTCGATAAGTGCCGTTTCATGAAAGAAGAAATTAATTTTCTCGGACACACCATTGACCAGCATGGATATCACCCGAACTTGCAGAAAGTGGAAGCTATTATGAGGTTCCCAAAGCCCACTAAGGTCAAACAAGTGCGAGAATTTGTAGGTGCGTGCCAATTCATTAGCAGTCATTGTCCAAAGTATTCAGAGATTATGGCACCTCTCTATGACTTGCTAAAGAAAAATAACCGTTGGAAATGGAGCAGTACCGCTGACGACGCGTTTGAGAAAGCTAAGGAGATGTTGAAAAACTACGTGAAATTAGAATATCCGGATTTCGAACGAATATTATACATAGAATCCGATGCTTCACGTGTAGGCATTAGTGCAGTCTTATACCAAAAGGACGAAGATGCAAATAAGCACTACATTGCGTTCACCGGAAGAAAGCTTAAGAAACACGAAGAGAACTACTTCACGACAGAACTAGAGGCGTTAGCTTTCGTGACAGCTCTTCAAGTGTGGAAGAAGATATTAATCGGACATCAGATTATAATTATCACCGACCATAAGGCACTTCAATTTATGCTTCAAACCGATATGTCGAGTGATAGATTAACTCGATGGGCCCTTTTCACTCAACAGTTTAATGCTACAATAGTCCATCAGCCAGGTAAGGACAATTTGTTGGCTGACGCATTATCTCGTAACCCAGTTAGAAATTTGCAGATTAACCATGTACAATTGGAGGAAGAAGATCAGGAAACCGTTAGGAGATTAGCCCGAATCGGTGTGTCACAGAAGAGACACACTCCAATTAGGAAAATGTACAGGTTCCTTAAGGGTTACATGGACACAGCAGATCTAGATTATGCTGCTACTCAAAGGCAATCACGACACTATGTATTGAGCGGAGATCTTGTGTGTAAGTACGCGGACTCCGAGCACACTAAGATTCGTATAGTCGTGCCCCCTAATCTTGTCACAAAGTTAGTGTGGTTGGCACACCACTCTATCGGACATGGAGGTTTAGATAAAACCCTCAGTACTCTTAAAGAGAGGTTTGTCTGGACCAACATGAGATCCACTATAGCGAAGATTAGAAGATCTTGTGATAAATGCCAGAGAAGAAAATTCGCATCAGAATTACTGAAAGGAAGACCCAGAGCTATGATACCTTCTAAACCACGTGAGCTGATGGCCACGGACATTTTTGGTCCCTGTCCGAAGGGATATCAGAGTAATCAGTTCCTATTAGTGACTGTTGATGTCTTCACTAAATTCGTTACCATGAATCCCATGCAAAAAGCCAATACCAGAAATGTTGTGAGCAGATTAGAGAATGCTGTGTTTCCGAAGGCTGGGAAACCAGAATATCTCTTATCGGACCATCGAGCGCAGTTCACTTCAGCCGAATTCGCAGCAGACATGGAAAGGTTGGGAATTAAGCACATCTGTTCAAGCGTGTGTTATCCAGAGTCAAATTCAAGCGAACGCTATATGGCAGAATTTAGTAAATTCTGCAGAATTTTCTGCCCAGATGATCACCCCAGTTGGGTAAAATACATGCCATTGATTGAGGATTGTTTGAACTCCACAGTTCAAGAAAGCACGGCAGAAGTTCCTATGATTCTTCACTTTGGAAGGAATCCAGAAAGGCCATGGGACAATGTATTTGATTTCATTCCCAGAGATCCTGATCTAGGAAGACAAGCGAGGATCGATATGGCGAAAGAAAGACTTCAGAAAGCAGCAGAGAAGCGCTTGAAACGAGTTGCAGGAAAACATTTCGGTACGCCGTTGGAAATTGGAAACAAGGTCTTATTGCGCAGACCAGTGAAAGCGGACGTTAGCAAAAAGATATACCCCAAGTTCGGAGTTATATTTATTGGACCGTTCCGCATAACTAATTCTTATGGGAATAACTGTTATGAGTTGTTTGACGATGAAAATAACGTTATTCTAGGAAAATTCAACGCTAAAAATTTAAAAAAGTATCATAAGAAAATAGGCTAAAGTAATTCAATATACGAGTTCAAGTGACATATCAAAAGTCTTGAATTAGTATGATTAAAAACAATTTGCAACTGTTTTTAACTTGAGATGACGGAGGAATGCCCCCGTAAATTGAATTATTTAGGGACGAAATGAGAGTATTTTCCGTTCCCATGATAAAATTTAACTAGCAAATATAATTTCTGGAAGTGTGACACGAGAGTGTAGTGTTACAAGCTCGAGACTGTGGGAGAGCCCAATCACGTGATAGATTGCACAATGGACGCTTCTAGAAGGCTATATTTAGCATAGCAACAGCGAGTTTGGAAATTAATATTATAAATATTGTTATAAATTATGCTATTGAATCCCAGTCCACAGCCAATGAGGAGAGGTTTTATTGAAGACGGGATCAACTTTAATTACACAATATGAGGAAATTATGCATTTAGGCCCTTAGAAGATTTTCTTATTTGGTAATGAAGGGAATATTAAGAGAAATTATGTTTGATACTTTAAAAACCGCAGATCGGTTAATCTACGCAGTAATAAGCATTGGTAATCTACACGCTAAAATTATGGTGGGAGATTGATATGGCCGCCAAAAATACGACTTGGAGAGGGAGATCCAAGGATCGAGGTTCTTATTCCGGCAGACTTTGAAGAATGAGGAAGTGTTTTTACTGGGTTAACGGAGATCCCAAAGCTTAGTGCGAGTGCGACGACTGTCGACTTGAGGAGACGCGAGTATAGCTAGGTGGAACGGTAGAGATCACCGCACTTCCATTCTGTGTGAAGTTGCGAGGAACATAGTATAGATTATATCTCATATAATATTAAGATTTGAAGTTAAATAAGCGAACACATATTAAGAACAGGTCGCCTACTATATATTGTGGAAAGTCGAGCGCTTAAATATTCACCTTTTCGACAATATCAGCCTGTCAAGTTAGATTTCCAAATGTGTTGGAAATAGAGATGAAGATCATTATAAATCGCAAAGTGAAGTTGGCGAACGCAGTTCAAGTGAACAGTGGCGGAGGACTTTTAGTATTGGCGCAACACATAAACAATAACAGAATGACTATTATTATTCTTCAATCATTATCATTCAGCATAATTAATATTGTTGATATGCTGAACTAAACAGTCATGCGCCAGAGATATATTCGATAACAGGAGATAACGGCGGGATAACCGTTACATCAAGTACAGAGGAAATGCTGTATTACAGCCTGTCCATGGGCTGAGAGATGGCATCCCCATTAATGGACTTACTTTCTTCAGGCTAGCAACCCGTTTGAAGGACATTTTCATTGCTTTCAAGTCTTGTAAAGGAAAAAAACCGGACGGATTCTACAGTTGACGAACGTGGCAAAGGAAAGGATACGAATTGGAAAAGAAAGGATATTATTAGATGTGCTACCTGGAATGTTCAGGGTATTGGACACAAAGGTGATCAATTAGACGATATTCTATCTAAAAAAGATATTTCAATTGCAGTTATTTCTGAAACAAACAAAAAGCTTCAGGGGTCCAAGGAGACAAGAAATTGTTTACAGTTTTATAGTGGTGTTCAACGATATGTTAGAGCACAGGCAGGGGTTATGTTTATGGTTCACAAGAGATTACGATCAAATATTGATAGCTATACTTTTTGGAATGAAAGGATCATTCAAGTAAGAATAAAACTATCCAGAGGATATTTGACAGTTATAGGGGTATATGCACCGGTTGAACGATACTCGAAAGAAAGTGATAATTTGTATAATGATCTACAGAAGATAATCAATATTACTAATAGACAAGATATGATACTGTTAATGGGAGACTTTAATGGCAGAGTTGGTAATGAGAAAATTCAGAATAACATTGGTATTCATGGAGAGGTAACCCGCAATAATAATGGAACAAAATTAATAGATTTCACTATCTTCAATCAGTTTCGGATTATGAATACAGTATTTCCACACAAAGACAGTCATAAATATACGTGGTCCGCAAGAAATCAGAAATCAATTATTGATTATATCATTTGTAATGGAAAATTGGCAGATTTAGTTTTGGATACAAGAGTATATCGAGGACCTGAATTGGAAACAGACCACTATTTATTAGTTGCTCCTATTCGTTTAAAACCACGGTGGTTCAAGAAAAAGAAACAAAGAACACAGGAAAACGAAACTTTATATAAGGTTCACCTTTTAAATGATCCCAGTATAAAATGGCTATACCAAAACAGGCTTGATAATCACATTCAGATGATTCCACTTTCTGACGATGTGGAAGACGAGTGGTGCAATTTGAGTTCAGCTCTAAAACAGTCAGCATTTGAAAGTTTGGGAGAAAAAAGAAGATGGAAATAGAAAAAGGGTTTAAGAATTTGGGACGAAGAAATTAAAAAAGTAATCTCCGAAAAAAGAAATTCATATAAAAAGTTTCTGTCAACTGGTAAATTAGAAGATAAAATTGAATACCATCATAAAAGAGCAATAGCAAAAAGAGAAGTTCGGAAGAAACACAGGGAAAGTTGGGAAAACTTTGTCTCGTACCTGGAGACTGACATAACAAGACCACAACCACAAACCTATAAAATTTTGAAAAAACTAAATAGGGAAGTAAAAGAAGATGTAAAAATTAATGCGATATCCCACAAAGAATGGCTTGAGTATTTTCAGAGCCTTTGGTGAACCCTATGCTATGGCAGCGAGGCATGGACAATAAGATGTCAGGACATCTCCAGACTCACAGCACGCGAAATGACCTTTATGCGCCGAACAGCAGGCTATACTAAATGGGATCATAAGAGAAACGAGGATGTGCTGAAGGAACTAAAAGTGAAACCAATAACTGCATACATTTGTGACTACCAAGAGAACTGGAAGCATCATGTCCAAAGGATGGAACCTGGAAGATTTCCAAAGGAGATCATTCGCTACCAGCCACGGGGAAATAGATCGACAGGACGTCCGATGAAGAGATGGAGGGAAAGTGCAAGACCGTAACGGGACATTTGGCCCAGTACTTGGAAGGAAGATGATGATGATGATGAGGAGTTAAGATACAACTATGGAGTTTCGTTAGGCAACGTATTCTTGAATACATACGTAGTGTACGGTCCATCTTGTGCATTTTCGTCAGTCTACGAACACTAATACAACATCAATTAGCAATGGAAACATTTCATTCACTATTTATATGAATATTTCCATAATTCTATTCCAATGATGAAGCCGATACATATTTACGACGGAGAATGAAGACTCTACAGAAGAGATTTGTCAAGATGCTAGGGAAAGGTAGCCCAGCAACCCAGAAGAATTTGCCAGAAGGATATCGTTCGAGCCCAGACGAATGTTGGTGAATTCCAGAGAGAGACGTTTCTTATCTCTGAGGTCGCAGATCCGAGGTTCGAATACAGATCTATATCAGTGTTTTGTACTGAGGAAACCTCTAAAGTATTGTGGCAATACTTACATTGATCTTCAAGTTTTCGTCTAAATAAGGTATTAGTGTATCGCAATTGTTATATGGAGCTTGTTTTGTGACATTCTGAGCCAGCGATCTTATTCCATATTTTCAGCGATCTTATTCCATATTTTCGGCGATCTTATTCCATATTTCTATATTTTCACACTTTATGTATTTCAGTGCTTTTATGTATTTTACACTTCAGATGTGTGTTGAGATTTTTATGCTGCAAGATTATTTAGAAGATGTTTGCATTTCATCCATTTTTCAATTTTATTCTACGGTTGAGTTGCGGAACTGACATTAAAATTTTGTTTGAGGAATCATATTGCCCCATAGGAGACTAGTCGTTTCGACTCTCGAATTTTAATAATTTCATTTAAACCAAGTATTCTGACATTGCGTCATAGCTTCAAATTAAATTCTTATTAAATTTAATTTGAGGACTTTAATGTAACAACATATAACTTCAAGAAAAGAAGAAACGTCGAATGATATTGTTATATCATTATTGTACATAAACTATCGACGATCTAAGAAATACTAGTCGTTTGATAAGACCGAAGTCTTAATTCCTATGAACATTCTTTGTGTAGAGTGGAAAAACGTTATGACAATGACAAACCTTTCTTATTATCTGTAAAGCTAAGAGCTTTGTTCATTTAATATGTTAGAAGAAATTCTTTTTGATAGAAGATTATTCAAATCTTTGGCTAGGAATTCAAAGCTAGTTTATCCCGTTCAGGATTGAATTCTATCTGATACTATAAATAACATGTGTGTTATTTTATCCTATTTGTGTAACATCAAGTCATTTTGTCGACATGATATTACAACGATAAACAATTTATAGCTAGACAAGTGAGATGAAACAGGAGTATTATTTTTATTACATGTATTTGCGACAGACGTGTTAACAGTTAATTATCTTCTTGTGGAGTAAATTTTAGGAGGTTAATCACGACTGTCTAATATCGTTCATTACAATTGGAAGTTTCGTTTGAAGAACTTACGTATGTATAATTGTAGTCCAGCAGTCATCTGCAATGATACTGCCATTATTTGAGAGAAATTCCTACAAAAGATATGTTAATAACAATTAATCCCTTTTGATTATTGTTTAACATAGTAGATGATAATTGTTTATGCCATATATATTGTTATATGAGGTTTTGTAGAGCTATGGAGGGCTCAGGCGAGGGAATTCCGCATTTTAAGGAAGTCAAAGTAATGTTGTTCTTTGATAAAAGGCATGTATCATGATAAGAGCCGTTGTATACAAGTAGTTCAGTTTTTGTGAATTAACGATTTAGCTGTGTTAACAGGATGGTTTCAGCGTAAATACAACTTGAGAAAGATTGTCTACTCACGTCTATAATACTATAATTAAATTTTTATTAAACCCGAATTTATATAATTAAGTACAGTTCACCATAATCAGTCGACTGTATTATACCGATAATGTAATGAAACCTATATAAGACGAGGTGTATGCAGGATATTAAAACCACAGAACGTTATAGAAAGATGGTTATGTGAAAAAACAGTGTATATATTTATTTAAGAAATATATTGTAACCAAGAAGTTAGGATCTCGAAAGAGTCGCGTTAGCAACACTAGATAATGGATATTATTATAAACATATTACATGTAAATAATTTTTGTGGAAATGATTTAATTAGTTAAATAATTTAGTAGGATTTATTAATCAATTGTTTTGGAACAGTGTGTGTTGATGAGCGGATTTTTATGGTATGAATGATTATTCATTGTTAAGAGCAAATGTGGAACCGTATTGGTCTAGAACAATAACGGAGTGCGAATGAAAGAGTGTATTAAAATTTTAGAATGATTGGTTAAGAAACAGAGCAGTTATATGAACTTTTGTAAGATCAAAATGTTAATTTTTACGTGTTTTATAAATGCACACACGTGCAGTCTCTGTGGTCTAGCGAGAATGATTCACCGTTAGTAGTGGAGAGCGATGCCATAATATTTAAGCAGGTGTAGACCAACTGCCTCCTATTTATTGTATAAACCAGTTTTGAGTACGGCGTGATGCCAGTGTTTCATTGATGAAACAAAGCCACGGCACGTGCGTTCTACAACGTAGGTTTGTGAATGAAAACATGTGTCTGGAATGCCATTGAGAGGCTTCACTAAACGTTTTTTTTATATTTCTACGCAGTGCAGGCCTCTAACAAGCCAGGTTTTATAATGATAATTTTAATACAGCATTGTAGTAAGATGTAGAATTGAAAGGAGGTGTGAATGTTTGCGTGTTTTAAATTTTAATGGTAATTGTTAATTTCATTTATTGTTGTTTGTTGATAGTAGATTAGTTTACCTTTTTGTTAATAAATTTGTTCAGATTGTTTTCCATTGTTGTTGGAGTGTGATTCATTTTAAGTATAAGGAGCAGAGTATTGCGGATGTAATGTAGGCGAAGCTGAAGTCCCAGTCCCCGAGGTAAATAAAGGTGAGTGCCGCGTGTAGTTGGTTGTTGATCCACAATATTCTTGTAACTGCTGTCTGTAAATCCCTAAAGACCATGTTGGAAGCGATTTCTAATGTCGTATTTGCCGGAGCAATTAGAAATAGGCAATCCGGCGGGGGCAATGGATATTCCAACAGGATCCTTTCCGGATCTTGGTTCACGCACTCTGGCTCCTTCTGGGACTTAGACTCAGGCTCTTCTTGGGACACAGACGCATGCTCCTCTTGGGGCACAGACTCAGAATCCTCTTGGTACTAAGACTCAGGCGCATCTTGGGACACGCACTCTGGCTCCTTCTGGGACTTAGACTCAGACTCCTCTTGGTACATAGACTCAGGCTCCTCTTGGGGCACTGACTCAGACTCCTCTTGGGACACAGACTCCGACTCCTCTTGGGACTGGGACATATGTATAATTCGGGAGCGGTGGTAATTAATACCTAGAGGGATTCTTTTCTGTAAATATATTGAACCCATGTGCCATAGGGTCCAAGGAGGTCGAATCCATGTATTTGGGGAAGAAATGAAAGAAACGTACAGTTTCTAATGTAACTTAGAGAAAGATCAAGCCAGGATTCTAGCCTAACATTGTGCAAGCAGCGCGAGCCAGGTGTTCGAGAGATGAGATCACCCCTCTTGACATTCAGAAGGAGCTGGTCATGAGTATTAATAACCGAGTGGAAAATTCCGACTGTTAGACAAGGAAGCCTGACTCGGAAATCGAGCTGAGCTTGCTTGAAAACGACAACACCGCTTATGCGCCAGAAGAAGAATAATTAAATTTAACCCGTTTACGAGTATAAAAATAAGTAAACAATTACCGTACGGTGAATCATTTCGAATTAGAGATTTTTGTGTAAAGAAAAACCCTTTAATAATTGCACAGGAGAAAACTGCAAACGCAAGTAGACGTCATAGGGGATTTACCAAGGCCTGTGGAGAGGGGAGAATGCAAATGAACAGCAACACCCACACAGTTGAGGACGAGAAATTAATTAATATCTCCGAATTGCACGATCGATTCTTATGCGCAATGAGATTATTTGACATTGAGAAGACGAGCTTTTTGAAGGTATAATTTTTATAATGGTGCAACCATTATTTTAAAAGTTGGGCACGGAAAGGGCTAGAGTCTTATTTTTTGTAGCGAAAGAGTATAAAGCTCCTGGCATCACCAAGCCAAACATGCAGTTATTCTGACAGCCCGTGAGGGGGTGTTACTACGCATCAGTACAAGCAGTTCCAAACAGCCCGAGGGGGGCGTTACTACGCATCACACCGAAGACAGTTTACCAGTACTCCTTGAGGGGAGAAACGCTGTATTACACCGCAGAATTAATATCTGATAGCCATAGGCGTCGCAGTATTAACAACTTGCGTGCCTCCATAAGGAGTTGTAAAGAAGAAATATTAAA
Source organism: Meconema thalassinum (assembly GCA_946902985.2). Taxonomy (NCBI): domain Eukaryota; kingdom Metazoa; phylum Arthropoda; class Insecta; order Orthoptera; family Tettigoniidae; genus Meconema; species Meconema thalassinum. The sequence goes on from OX336392.1 coordinate 19,178,988, forward strand.
GTATCGCCGTGTTGAAAAATTAGGAAAATCCTAGTTACAGGATTTAGGTCCGACAGTACACAAGTTTACAGTGAAAAGTTCGTAAAATATAGTCAGAGCAGGCTGCGAACGTTGGACTTAAAGGCGATAGGTCTTTAAATAAACGACCGAAAAAATCATAACGTACGGAAGTATCGTAATAGAAAGATAAACAGTTATCTAATTTAAAGAACCCAAATAGGGAAAAACAGAGTAAGGTTCGCAACGTATTTCAGAAAAGTAGGAGTGCGAGAACCGAATAAATAAAGAAGAACGGAGACTATAGACATTATCTCCAGAAAGCCGACGAACTATTCGAAAGCCCTAGACTCGAGAAGTACTAGCTGCTATAAATTAAATCCATCGATCATCGATAAGTTATCGAGGGGACCTCGATACGAACAGACTTTCACTAGGATCGATAAACTAGATCTAAAAAAAGGAAGCCGTTCAAGCTAGAGAGATAGCCGGTCATCCAGAATAGGATTCGAAGAATTAGGATTCCAGGGAAAAGTAGATGATTCGAGACTTTCGTATTCTGCAGGATAGGAAGCCGACATTGAATAAATTTCACCCTTGGAAACGGGAGATTAAGAGGTCACGTGTGATAGGCTAGGAAAATACGGCCTAGTGATCAAAAGTTGTGAAGTGTAAATCTATCAAGATTGTGTGTTAAAATAATATTTTTTAGTGTTTATTGTGTGTTCTAAATGGATACACCAGTGTATTAAAAATGTTGCCAATGTTAAGTGTATTGAATATGTGTCAAGAAGTGTTTGTACATGAGATGAATTTCTACAATATGGAGTAAGTTTCAAAGTGGGCCAAAATGAAACACCGCACAAGGATAAAGGTCATGAGACGACCTTAAAAACATGTGAGTAATGAATTTCATTATATTTTGGTGTCAGGAAATGATTGTGTACAAATCCACCGGAGTTTTTGAGTAAAAGGGATGTGTTTAAATAAATAAATACTGAATAAACGAGAACGCGGTCTGAACAATAATAGAAAGTTGAGAAACTATAAATAATTATGTAAAAGAATAAATCCAGTAGATGAAATATATGAATAAAATGTCAGTGTATTTGACGAATGTCATAAGAGCAAGCGAAATATTCATAATTATCATGAAAGATATTTAAATAAAAGTAAATTTGAGTTATATGAAAGAAATAGCTTTTGAGCTTTTTGTAAAGAATGAAGATATGAAATAATAATAATAATAACCAAGTAAGGAAATATTAAATAAAGATCAAATTAATTGATGTGAACATAAGAGCGTTAGAGCCTTAATAAAAAGTATAGACATGATGTTCAAATGCATGTTCCTAAAAAGAGAGAAAGTTATTGTCAAAGGAAAAGAATAATATAAAAATTGAGATGTGTGTCAATTGTTAATATGATATTATCAGTTCTTTGGATGACGCTATGCTTAAAAATAAAGTATAGCGCAAAAAGGGCGCAAGTAAAATAAAATGTCACGCTAGGAACGCGTAAAAGTTAATGTACTTGGTAAATTATTTATGAGAGGTAGTTGATTGTAATGAATTGAGAATTGGTATAAGTCCTCTATTTGTGACGTAGTATCACGAGGCCATTGTGTATGTTGTATTGAAAGGGAGCAAATGTATGGTATTGAGCGTAGGTCTTATAAGCTATAGGCTGACCCTAAATCGCATTTTGTATAGTCCTCTATATGGGAATGGTTCCCGAGGCATGTGAAGAGATTCGAACTCAGAATCTTCTTATTGTGAAAGCCCCTTTATTATTCGTCGTAGAATGTGTATATCTCTTCCCCAATCAATGAGGACCTTTCATAATTAATAAATGCCAAGATTACGAATGTGGTTTATGAGCCCAATAATATTGTTGAATTTAAACGAGGAGTAGAATGCCAGGTCCCCCCAAAGAATTGAGAATGAACGAAAAGCTGTTTGTAAAGCATTAAAGAGAGCTCTAGCTTAGACTAGACGGGAGGGTTCCCGCATAGTCATAAATAACGCTCGAGTAGCACGGTCAGACCCTCGGAGCAGGAGGGGTGTCTGAAGGCCGTCTTGTAAGGAGTAATGAATACACCAGGAGTGTTTAAAGTTGTTAATAACCCGGGCGTTGAACCGAGGTCCTTGTAGATTGATATTTCCGCTTGCCTGTTCAGATCGTAGTTTTTTTTATGTGATAATGGTCTTATAAGACATATGAGATAAATAACAATCCCTATTGTAATGTTGTATGAAGTAGGATTCCACGAGTTAATTGAAGGCAACTAGGTTCCGGGAGTGACCATAGTTTTTTGACTGTGTCAAGTATCTTCATACTCTGGAGTACACAAGTAATTTCCTGATTACCTTGATGTATTTGTAAAACTAGAGAGAGATGATAAAAGCTGAAAACCTGTGAAATGCCCAAATATTGAGTTAGATAATTAACATGTAATTTTAAATGTAATTATACATTTGTTTTGTTGATTAAGAAAATATAAAAAAGTAGTATTGGAGGTGTACAAAGAATGACACCATTATTATGGAAAGCATTGAGCCAAAAGAGCTCGGAGTTATATGAAACTTATAGTTGATGCTTTATGGAAGTAAAAATAATTAGGAATTGTTGGTTTATATGGAAACCAGATGTTTTAATACAATATTTGTTTTATTCTTATGTTATTCCTTCTTCATTTGGAACAAGTAGATGATTATTGGTTAGTAATTTAATTGTTTAATTGTTTGTAGCGCCATAATTTTTATTAATTAAATGTGTTAAAATAGGAGTTGATTTTGTTGTTATTTTTGCAAGTGTATCCTCTAATTAATCCAAAATATGTGAGTCACAGAGTGGGTGAACTTACCGCTACCCCGAAAAATCCCGAATTGAGCTACGCTGGTATACTGTGATTGGCATATTTCTTGCTAAAAGGGCACATGGGGGGCATATCAGTAATGTGCTGGATTAATAACTAGAGGAACACTTAAGTCGGTCATATCATGTAAATTAAAGAAATGATAGGAATAGCTACAACGTAAAATATTAACTGACCGCATGGGTCCCTGGAAACTCATACCGAGCAGCCCTGAATTATATCATTAACAACCCCCCTAGCAAATCTTACATGGCGCCCAGTACGCAGGGCTGAGTTTTCCTAGGGAAAACCCGAGTTTTCTCGAAAAATCAAAATTTTCATTCTTTTTGAAAAAAATGTTTTTTCGAAATTTTGAATTTTAAATACTTCCATAAAGGTTTATGAAAGTGAATAAGAGTATCAAAAGGGTACGTTGTAGTAAATACCCGTACCAATGTAAATTTTTAAAGAAATTGGGACACAATGATTCAGAGTATCATCTCTCAAGCATGTACTAGTGTGGTGGCATGAGTGGCCCACTGTATTCTCATAAGATGGCATTGAGTGAAGAAGTGCAACGGCTCTTGGAGGCCATAAACAATAAGTTGGATAGCCAACAGACTGAAAATAAAGAAGAGTTCAAATCCCTAAATGAGAGTTTGAATAAGTTAGATAGCCAACAGACGGAAAATAATCAAAAATTAGGATCCATGAATGAAAGTTTAGAGTCACTAAAAATTAAAAGTGATAATATGGGAACTAAATTAGAAGCTATCGAAGTTAACTGTGTAGAAATGAACAATGAAGTGAAGGCTGAGATAGATAAAATAAATGACAAGTTCCAAGGTTTTGACACTAAGTTTGGGGACAAGTTAACTAAGTTAAACGGGGAAATCGCAAGTGAGATTAAAAAGGAAAATGAAGAATTTCATTCAGGATTGCAAGCCCAATTAGATACTATGAACACAAATATGGTAGATTCCCAAATTAAATGTCAAGAAAATTTTAAAAATTTAGAAACTAAATTAATTGACATAGAAACAAAGGGTGATGCATGTGAAAAGAAACTTGTAACCCAGATCCAAGGTGTGCAGACAGAATTGAAAGCTCAGATAGAATCTAACAAGAATATTTGTGAACGTTCCCGGGATGAGATAAAAGAAAGTTTTAAGAAATTAGGAGAAGAATTTAAAGGGGTAAAGGACAAAGTAGGAGAACTCGAGGGAAAGGTCGATGGAGTTCAGAATGAAGTAACTGAGATGAAAAATCAAAATCAAAAGGATGTACAGGGTATGAAAGGGCAGATTGATCATTTTACTAGGCAGGTAGATGAGACCTTAAAGAAGCATGAGGAAGGAATAGATAAAAGATTCGGTAAATACGAGGAGCATATCCAGGAAGAAAGAAAGCAACGAAATGAAGAAAATCAAGAGAAGACCCTGAAGATAGAGGAAATAAGCAAGGGTATTAATGAGGTCCAGGAAACTATCGAAAAATTAGAAGAGCGAGTAGGAAAAACAAATAATGAAGTAAAATTGATCAAAGATAAAGTGACGGAAGTGTCTAAGAGCCAAGAGAAAACTGAGGGAAAGTTGAAAGGAATTGAATTAGATATGGTCAAAGGACGAAAAGAAGTGGAGAAGCAAATAAAGGAGATACGAGAGGGCCTGGATACCATCGGTGATGTAAAGCAAGAAATTATAAATCAACAGGCCATGGTCATTAAGAAAGAGGTAGAAGACCAACTAAATGAGTTCAGGGATAGTTACAGGGACGAGAAATTCCAACTCAAAAAGGCAGAGGAAGATAGTAAAAGGAATCAAGAAAGAATTCAGAATGAATTAAGATCCCGATTGGAGAGGACTGAACATAAGAATAGTCACATGGAAATCCAACTCATGGCTAATGAAGAAAGTGCCCGAAGGGAAAGGAAGTTAGAATTTGAGAATCAGGAGGAGTTTCCAAAGACAGGATGGGTAGATTCCCGTGAACAAGGCACAGATACGGAGAGGGACTTAGGAGGGGAGAGCCCTTATAAGAACCCAGGATATCCAATGGCGATGTCAACCCCGTACATGAATCAGACAAATGGCCAGATAATAAACATTATTAAATCGAATGAGGACAGACCAGTAAAGTTTACGGGTAATAATATGTCAATTACTCCAAAATACTGGCTAAAGGAAGTTGCAGAGTATTTAAACGAAATGAAAGTTCCTCAGGATCGGAGACTGAGAGCTATTGAAAAGCTGTTGGCAGGTGATTGTCTCACCTGGTTCAGAAGCTTCAGGTACACCTTTGATACGGTGGAAGGCTTTAGGGAAGCATTTTTAAAACGATATTGGGCAGCAGACGTCCAAGAGAATTTAAGGCTAGATCTGTACTCTAGGAAGTACAGCACAAATGCACCAACTAAATACTCGGAATTTTTCACCGCTCAGCTGTGTAAATTCCGCGAACTTGACATTGCTCCGGCAGAGAACGACCTGTGTGCCGCCATTGCAAGACAACTTCCGTATGAGATTCAGAGGCTGTTAATCTCATCCAAAGCCAGAAGTGCTGTGGAAGTGGAGAGTGTATTACGTCAATTAGATATGACGACTTCGCACGTAACTCCTCGGCATCAAAGACAGACTGAGCAAGTACATATGGCCAGCAGTCAGGAAACCAGAGAAAAACCAGCGACCAGGAATCAGTCCACTAGCACTGATACTCAGGGACTGGGTCGAGAGTATGGGCACCAGGAGCCTAGAGGGATACAGCCATATTACAGAGGAGGATATCGAGGAAGAAATCCTAGGAATACGGGTTATAGGCAACAAGAGAGCCGACCTTATAACAATAACCATCAAAGGCAAGAAAACAGAAAGAAATGGGAGAATTATCCCAGAAGGAACGTAAGGCCAGAGGATAGGGATGATGAATATCGGGCCGAAATAGAAGAAAGATATCAGGAAAGTCTTCGTTATATGAACGAACGACCAGGTGAACCTGATAGGCAAAAAGTCCGTTGGAGTGAGGCAATCAAGAACCGGAAATCACCCGACCGACTAGACGGAGCTCAAAGCTTGGAACTACAAGCTCAATTAAAGAATGAGGGGAAAGGAAGCCCTCAGGATAAAAAAACCTCCAAATTTAAATTGTCAAAAGTGGAAACATACCAGGAGCTGGGAGGAGGTAGAAATTGTGAATTGGATAGCAAGACCAGATGAGCTAATTAATGAGGATGTGGAAGGAATCCCACCTGTTAAAAGAGAACTACCTATAATTATGCTAAGGATAGAAGGATTACTGGTCAGAGCATTAATTGATACTGGATCCACAATAAGTCTAATTACACAAACCCTTCTAAATGAACTGGAAACAAGGGACCGAGTATTAAAGATTCCCACATCAAGTGTAAAGATTAAGGGGTTTATCCCTGAAAAATCTTTAACATGTAAATTTCAGGTATATATCGATTTGATCATGGGTAACGCTGAAATTTCGCAGTGCTTTTTGCTGGTAAATCAATTACCGTATAATGTCATATTAGGTATTGATTTTATCCGTGAGAACAAGGTCATTATAGACCTAGCGCAAAACTGCATTAGAATTCAAAGAGAGGATGTGGATGAACAAAACATTAACCTACAGGAACAGGATGCGAAAATCGGAGAACAGGTATGGCATATGGAAGAAGTGATTGAGGAAGGTTATGAGGACATAGAAAAGATATTTGAAGTCCTCAACATAGAACTCGAAGATGATTTGGAAACTGAGTTCGAGACCAACCTGTCAGGAAAAGTAGAGGAAGCCAAAGCTAACCTCGAAAATAAGGAACAGTTAAAGAAATTATTATTGAATTTTAGGGACGTATTTGATTCCAAGCCAGGGAAGATTGAAAATTTTAAATACGCGTTCCAAGTCAATGATTGGGCACCGTTCAGACAAAAACCATACCCGGTTGCGGAAAAACATTACCCACAAACTAAGAAAACACTGCAGGAGATGATGAATGCAGGTGTTATAGAAAAGATGGCGACACCATATGTTAGTCCATTAGTGATTGTGAGTAAACCGGATGGCTCAGTAAGGGTGTGTCTAGATGCCAGAAATTTAAATGCAAAAATCATACCAGAAAATGATTCGGCACCACCCATAAAAGAAATACTGAGGAAGTTCAAGGGCAAGAAGATTTTCACAAATATTGACATGACTTCTTCGTATCATCATCTCGAACTGGAAGAGAAAACCAGTTTGTTGACTGGATTTCAGTTCGACCAACAAACCTATTGTTTTAGGAGATGTCCGTTTGGATTGAAGACCGCGGGATCTGCCTTAATAAGAGCGCTTGATCGAAACCTGTCAGAGGAAGTGAAAGAGTGCACTATCCGTTATGTGGATGATATTTTGCTTACCTCGGAGAATATTGAGGAACATTTAGAAAAGCTGAAGAAACTCTTGGAAGATTTAAGGAAGGCTAATTTTAAAATACATTTAAAGAAGTCAAATTTTTGTCAAAGACAAGTAACATTTTTAGGGCATGTGATTGATAAGGATGGTGTTAAACCAAATCCGTGCAAATTGGAATCGATAAGGGATTTTCCAAGGCCTTTGAAGGTAAAGAACGTTCGCCAGTTTTTGGGATTGATTGGTTTCTTCTCACGACATTGTCCATCATACACAAAAACTGTTGCACCACTACAGGACCTTCTGAAGAAGGGGGGCAAGTGGAAATGGACGGAGGAAACAGAAAAAGCATTCGTGGAGGCCAAGGAAATGCTCTTAAATTACGTGAAGCTAGGATATCCTGATTTTAATCAGAGATTTATCATTCAAACAGATGCATCCCAGATTGGAATAGGGGCAATGCTATATCAGGAAAACCCGGAAAACCCTGATAAGAAAAATTATCTAGCTTTCACGAGTCGGAGACTGAAACCACACGAGAAAAATTATACGATCAGCGAAATCGAGCTGTTAGCGATACTGCACGCGTTGCAATATTGGCGAAAGATCGTATATGGGTTTCAGGTCATTCTAAGAACGGATCATAAAGCCTTAACCTTTTTGATGAAGACTGATTTATCCAGTCAAAGGTTAATGCGTTGGGCTTTATACATTCAACAGTTTGATGTCAAGATAGGATACTGCCCAGGAAAAGAAAATATAGTTCCAGACTACTTAAGTAGACAGCCAGAGTCCACAGAAGAGGAAGTAATGGCTATAGATTTGGAAGACAGGGATCAGCGTACTCTAAATGAGTTAAGAAGCATTAGTCAACGGCAACGTGAGGATCCATGGATGAACATGCTCATATCTTTCCTTGAGGGAAGCTTGATAAGGGGAACACCAGCGTACACGGAAGCTAATAAGATAGCTCAAGACTACACGTTTTATAATGGATTATTATATAAGTTTGTGGACTCTGACCATACCAAATTAAGGATTGTTGTACCTGCAATTTTGCAGAGGAAAATAGTATGGTTAGCCCATAGATCGTTCGGACATATGGGAGTCGACAAAACAGTCTCGATGCTGAAAGAAGCATTTGTATGGCCGAGACTGAGAGAAACTGTAAGGGACACGCTAAAGACATGTGATTTATGTCAAAGGATCAAACCTAATGCATTTCTGATGAGGCAAAAGCCTATACCATTGTTGCCCGAAAGGCCAGGTCAAATCATATCTATTGATAACTTCGGACCTTTGCCAAAGGCAAGAAGAGGAAATCGACACATAATGGTGGCTATGGATGTCTTCACTAAAATGGTTGTCCTTGCTCCCATACAGAAGACTAGAACCAAACAGGTGTTAAAACGACTAAAAGAAAAAGTGATACCGATTCTGGGAAAACATGAGAATTTGTTGTCGGATCACGGCAGTTGTTTCACCAGTGTAGAGTTCAGACGAGAATTAGAAAGACTTGGAATACGTCAGATTTTGTCAAGTATTCGCCATCCTGAGGCAAATCCTGTAGAAAGAGTGATGAGGGAGACGGCCAAGTACTGTAGAATATACTGTGCCGAAGAAAATTGGAAGTGGATAGATATCTTGGATATTATCGAATTTTGTATAAATAATACAATCCATGAATCCACGGGAGAAATACCCATAACGTTACATCGGAATGAGCAACCAGAGAGACCTTGGAGTCTGGTAATTCCTAGGCCAGCAGACGCTCAGCCTGGAAGAGATGTACGTATTAGAAGAGCCTTTGAGCATCTAAAAGCTCAAGCCGACAGGAGGCAAAGAAGAAATAGGCATAAGAGGTATCATCGACCATTGTTAGCAGGAGAAATGGTGTTAGTAAAAAGACCAGCCATTTCGGATCCAGGGAACCGTGTGTACAAGAAGTTCCAGAAAATGTACCACGGACCGTATCAAATAATCAGAGATTTGAGGAATAACGCATATAGAATTCGGCACTGTGAAACGGATCACGAAGTGACCATGAATTCAGCAAATTTGAAATTATATTACCCTCCCGAAGATTTCGATGAAGCAAATGAACAAGCCCTGGTTATGGAACAATTTAGAGATGAATCCGCTTTTGACATAAACAAGAATAAGGAAGAAATAGAGAATAGAGCTAAAGCATTCGAGTGCGAATGCGAATTGGAGAAATTATAATGGGAAATCAAAGAAATAATTGAGTTTGTTGAAGAAGAAAATTTCAATTTAAGAAAGGAGAATGATGAAATAAGGAAACGGGTAGGGATAGACCAAACCCGTAAGGAAGAATGAGGTTTTGGAGATTTTTAGTCCAGACAAATAAAGGAAAAAGAAAGGGTAGGGACAGAGCATACCCGACCTACACAATCACCGGATACGACTTTAAAGAAATAAAAACAACGGAAGGTACGGACAACGTTATGATGGCTTCGACGAATAAAAAAAGATAAGATTAATTGAAATAAATTTCCTCAAAATTTTTCGAAAATTTATTTACCTAAGGAGGGGAGAGATGAACCCATGTGCCATAGGGTCCAAGGAGGTCGAATCCATGTATTTGGGGAAGAAATGAAAGAAACGTACAGTTTCTAATGTAACTTAGAGAAAGATCAAGCCAGGATTCTAGCCTAACATTGTGCAAGCAGCGCGAGCCAGGTGTTCGAGAGATGAGATCACCCCTCTTGACATTCAGAAGGAGCTGGTCATGAGTATTAATAACCGAGTGGAAAATTCCGACTGTTAGACAAGGAAGCCTGACTCGGAAATCGAGCTGAGCTTGCTTGAAAACGACAACACCGCTTATGCGCCAGAAGAAGAATAATTAAATTTAACCCGTTTACGAGTATAAAAATAAGTAAACAATTACCGTACGGTGAATCATTTCGAATTAGAGATTTTTGTGTAAAGAAAAACCCTTTAATAATTGCACAGGAGAAAACTGCAAACGCAAGTAGACGTCATAGGGGATTTACCAAGGCCTGTGGAGAGGGGAGAATGCAAATGAACAGCAACACCCACACAGTTGAGGACGAGAAATTAATTAATATCTCCGAATTGCACGATCGATTCTTATGCGCAATGAGATTATTTGACATTGAGAAGACGAGCTTTTTGAAGGTATAATTTTTATAATGGTGCAACCATTATTTTAAAAGTTGGGCACGGAAAGGGCTAGAGTCTTATTTTTTTTTGTAGCGAAAGAGTATAAAGCTCCTGGCATCACCAAGCCAAACATGCAGTTATTCTGACAGCCCGTGAGGGGGTGTTACTACGCATCAGTACAAGCAGTTCCAAACAGCCCGAGGGGGGCGTTACTACGCATCACACCGAAGACAGTTTACCAGTACTCCTTGAGGGGAGAAACGCTGTATTACACCGCAGAATTAATATCTGATAGCCATAGGCGTCGCAGTATTAACAACTTGCGTGCCTCCATAAGGAGTTGTAAAGAAGAAATATTAAAGTATCGCCGTGTTGAAAAATTAGGAAAATCCTAGTTACAGGATTTAGGTCCGACAGTACACAAGTTTACAGTGAAAAGTTCGTAAAATATAGTCAGAGCAGGCTGCGAACGTTGGACTTAAAGGCGATAGGTCTTTAAATAAACGACCGAAAAAATCATAACGTACGGAAGTATCGTAATAGAAAGATAAACAGTTATCTAATTTAAAGAACCCAAATAGGGAAAAACAGAGTAAGGTTCGCAACGTATTTCAGAAAAGTAGGAGTGCGAGAACCGAATAAATAAAGAAGAACGGAGACTATAGACATTATCTCCAGAAAGCCGACGAACTATTCGAAAGCCCTAGACCCGAGAAGTACTAGCTGCTATAAAATAAATCCATCGATCATCGATAAGTTATCGAGGGGACCTCGATACGAACAGACTTTCACTAGGATCGATAAACTAGATCTAAAAAAGGAAGCCGTTCAAGCTAGAGAGATAGCCGGTCATCCAGAATAGGATTCGAAGAATTAGGATTCCAGGGAAAAGTAGATGATTCGAGACTTTCGTATTCTGCAGGATAGGAAGCCGACATTGAATAAATTTCACCCTTGGAAACGGGAGATTAAGAGGTCACGTGTGATAGGCTAGGAAAATACGGCCTAGTGATCAAAAGTTGTGAAGTGTAAATCTATCAAGATTGTGTGTTAAAATAATATTTTTTAGTGTTTATTGTGTGTTCTAAATGGATACACCAGTGTATTAAAAATGTTGTCAATGTTAAGTGTATTGAATATGTGTCAAGAAGTGTTTGTACATGAGATGAATTTCTACAATACGGAGTAAGTTTCAAAGTGGGCCAAAATGAAACACCGCACAAGGATAAAGGTCATGAGACGACCTTAAAAACATGTGAGTAATGAATTTCATTATATTTTGGTGTCAGGAAATGATTGTGTACAAATCCACCGGAGTTTTTGAGTAAAAGGGATGTGTTTAAATAAATAAATACTGAATAAACGAGAACGCGGTCTGAACAATAATAGAAAGTTGAGAAACTATAAATAATTATGTAAAAGAATAAATCCAGTAGATGAAATATATGAATAAAATGTCAGTGTATTTGACGAATGTCATAAGAGCAAGCGAAATATTCATAATTATCATGAAAGATATTTAAATAAAAGTAAATTTGAGTTATATGAAAGAAATAGCTTTTGAGCTTTTTGTAAAGAATGAAGATATGAAATAATAATAATAATAACCAAGTAAGGAAATATTAAATAAAGATCAAATTAATTGATGTGAACATAAGAGCGTTAGAGCCTTAATAAAAAGTATAGACATGATGTTCAAATGCATGTTCCTAAAAAGAGAGAAAGTTATTGTCAAAGGAAAAGAATAATATAAAAATTGAGATGTGTATCAATTGTTAATATGATATTATCAGTTCTTTGGATGACGCTATGCTTAAAAATAAAGTATAGCGCAAAAAGGGCGCAAGTAAAATAAAATGTCACGCTAGGAACGCGTAAAAGTTAATGTACTTGGTAAATTACTTATGAGAGGTAGTTGATTGTAATGAATTGAGAATTGGTATAAGTCCTCTATTTGTGACGTAGTATCACGAGGCCATTGTGTATGTTGTATTGAAAGGGAGCAAATGTATGGTATTGAGCGTAGGTCTTATAAGCTATAGGCTGACCCTAAATCGCATTTTGTATAGTCCTCTATATGGGAATGGTTCCCGAGGCATGTGAAGAGATTCGAACTCAGAATCTTCTTATTGTGAAAGCCCCTTTATTATTCGTCGTAGAATGTGTATATCTCTTCCCCAATCAATGAGGACCTTTCATAATTAATAAATGCCAAGATTACGAATGTGGTTTATGAGCCCAATAATATTGTTGAATTTAAACGAGGAGTAGAATGCCAGGTCTCCCCAAAGAATTGAGAATGAACGAAAAGCTGTTTGTAAAGCATTAAAGAGAGCTCTAGCTTAGGCTAGACGGGAGGGTTCCCGCATAGTCATAAATAACGCTCGAGTAGCACGGTCAGACCCTCGGAGCAGGAGGGGTGTCTGAAGGCCGTCTTGTAAGGAGTAATGAATACACCAGGAGTGTTTAAAGTTGTTAATAACCCGGGCGTTGAACCGAGGTCCTTGTAGATTGATATTTCCGCTTGCCTGTTCAGATCGTAGTTTTTTTTAATGTGATAATGGTCTTATAAGACATATGAGATAAATAACAATCCCTATTGTAATGTTGTATGAAGTAGGATTCCACGAGTTAATTGAAGGCAACTAGGTTCCGGGAGTGACCATAGTTTTTTGACTGTGTCAAGTATCTTCATACTCTGGAGTACACAAGTAATTTCCTGATTACCTTGATGTATTTGTAAAACTAGAGAGAGATGATAAAAGCTGAAAACCTGTGAAATGCCCAAATATTGAGTTAGATAATTAACATGTAATTTTAAATGTAATTATACATTTGTTTTGTTGATTAAGAAAATATAAAAAAGTAGTATTGGAGGTGTACAAAGAATGACACCATTATTATGGAAAGCATTGAGCCAAAAGAGCTCGGAGTTATATGAAACTTATAGTTGATGCTTTATGGAAGTAAAAATAATTAGGAATTGTTGGTTTATATGGAAACCAGATGTTTTAATACAATATTTGTTTTATTCTTATGTTATTCCTTGTTCATTTGGAACAAGTAGATGATTATTGGTTAGTAATTTAATTGTTTAATTGTTTGTAGCGCCATAATTTTTATTAATTAAATGTGTTAAAATAGGAGTTGATTTTGTTGTTATTTTTGCAAGTGTATCCTCTAATTAATCCAAAATATGTGAGTGACAAAGTGGGTGAACTTACCGCTACCCCGAAAAATCCCGAATTGAGCTACGCTGGTATACTGTGATTGGCATATTTCTTGCTAAAAGGGCACATGGGGGCATATAAGTAATGTGCTGGATTAATAACTAGAGGAACACTTAAGTCGGTCATATCATGTAAATTAAAGAAATGATAGGAATAGCTACAACGTAAAATATTAACTGACCGCATGGGTCCCTGGAAACTCATACCGAGCAGCCCTGAATTATATCATTAACAACCCCCCTAGCAAATCTTACATGGCGCCCAGTACGCAGGGCTGAGTTTTCCTAGGGAAAACCCGAGTTTTCTCGAAAATCAAAATTTTCATTCTTAAAAAAAAATGGTTTATCGAAATTTTGAATTTTAAATACTTCCATAAAGGTTTATGAAAGTGAATAAGAGCATCAAAAGGGTACGTTGTAGTAAATACCCGTACCAATGTAAATTTTTAAAGAAATTGGGACACAATGATTCAGAGTATCATCTCTCAAGCATGTACTAGTGTGGTGGCATGAGTGGCCCACTGTATTCTCATAAGATGGCATTGAGTGAATAAGTGCAACGGCTCTTGGAGGCCATAAACAATAAGTTGGATAGCCAACAGACTGAAAATAAAGAAGAGTTCAAATCCTTAAATGAGAGTTTGAATAAGTTGGATAGCCAACAGACGGAAAATAATCAAAAATTAGGATCCATGAATGAAAGTTTAGAGTCACTAAAAATTAAAAGTGATAATATGGGAACTAAATTAGAAGCTATCGAAGTTAACTGTGTAGAAATGAACAATGAAGTGAAGGCTGAGATAGATAAAATAAATGACAAGTTCCAAGGTTTTGACACTAAGTTTGGGGACAAGTTAACTAAGTTAAAAGGGGAAATCGCAAGTCAGATTAAAAAGGAAAATGAAGAATTTCATTCAGGATTGCAAGCCCAATTAGATACTATGAACACAAATATGGTAGATTCCCAAATTAAATGTCAAGAAAATTTTAAAAATTTAGAAACTAAATTAATTGACATACACACATCAAAAAAAGTTTTGCATCACCTCGGTTCCAAGAGTTCCGGAACCGTTAAATACAAAGGGAATAGAGATCAACACAAACAACATTTCAGCTCGTTTTATTGCTCATGAGACCCACACATTGCATGTTGTACCATCATACAGCTAGACTTTCAGCATTTGTGATCCAGATTGCAGTACACACCACTACCTCTAATACCCAGTAGCACGTCCTCTTGCATTGATGCATGCCTGTATTCGCCGTGGCATACTATCCACAAGTTCATCAAGACACTGTTGGTCCAAATTGTCCCACTCCTTAACGACAATTCGGCGTAAATCTCTCAGAGTGGTTGGTGGGTCAAGACGTCCATAAACAGCCCTTTTCAACATATCCCAGGCATGTTCGATAGGGTTCATGTCTGGCGAACATGCTGGCCACTGTAGTCGAGCGATGTCGTTATCTTGAAGGAACGCATTCACAAGATGTGCACGATGAGGTCGAGAATTGTCGTCCATGAAGACAAATGCCTCTCCAATATTCTGCCGATATGGTTGCACTATGGGTCGGAGGATGTCATTCAGGTATCGTAAAGCCGTTTCGGAGCCTTCCATGACCACCAGTGGCGTACGTCGGCCCCACATAATGCCACCCCAAAACATCAGGGAACCACCACCTTGCTGCACTCGCTGGACAGTGTGTCTAAGACGTTCAGCCTGACCAGGGTGCCTCCAAACACGTCTCCGACGATTGTCTGGTTGAAGGCATATGCGACACTCATCGGTGAAGAGAACGTGATGCCAATTCCGTGCGGTCCATTCAGCATGTTGTTGGGCCCATCTGTACCGCGTTGCATGGTGTCGGGGTTGCAAAGCTGGACCTCGCCATGGACGTCGGGAGTGAAGTTGCGCATCATGCAGCCTATTGCGCACAGTTTGAGTTGAAACACGACGTCCTGTGGCTGAACGAAACGCATTATTCAACATGGTGGCATTGCTGTCAGGGTTCCTCCGAGCGGCAATCCGTAAGTAGCGGTCATCCACTACAGTAGTAGCCCTTGGGCGGCCTGAGCGAGGCCTGTCATCGACAGTTCCTGTATCTCTGTACCTCCTCCATGTCCGAACAACATCGCTTTGGTTCACTCTGAGACGCCTGGAAACTTCCCTTGTTGAGAGCCCTTCTTGACACAAAGTAACAATGCGGACGCGATCGAACTGCGGTATTGACCTTCTAGGCATGGTAGAACTACAGACAACATGAGCAGCGTACCTTCGTCCTGGTGGAATGACTGGAACTGATCGGCTGTCGTACCCCCTCCGTCTAATAGGCCCTGCTCATGCATGGTTGTTTACATCTTTGAGCAGTTTTAGTGACATCTATGAACAGTCAAAGGGACTGTATCTTGGATACAATATACACAGTCAACGTCTATATGCCGGAGATCTGGGAACCGAGGTGATGCAAAACTTTTTTTGATGTGTGTAGAAACAAAGGGTGATGCATGTGAAAAGAAACTTGTAACCCAGATCCAAGGTGTGCAGACAGAATTGAAAGCTCAGATAGAATCTAACAAGAATATTTGTGAACGTTCCCGGGATGAGATAAAAGAAAGTTTTAAGAAATTAGGAGAAGAATTTAAAGGGGTAAAGGACAAAGTAGGAGAACTCGAGGGAAAGGTCGATGGAGTTCAGAATGAAGTAACTGAGATGAAAAATCAAAATCAAAAGGATGTACAGGGTATGAAAGGGCAGATTGATCATTTTACTAGGCAGGTAGATGAGACCTTAAAGAAGCATGAGGAAGGAATAGATAAAAGATTCGGTAAATACGAGGAGCATATCCAGGAAGAAAGAAAGCAACGAAATGAAGAAAATCAAGAGAAGACCCTGAAGATAGAGGAAATAAGCAAGGGTATTAATGAGGTCCAGGAAACTATCGAAAAATTAGAAGAGCGAGTAGGAAAAACAAATAATGAAGTAAAATTGATCAAAGATAAAGTGACGGAAGTGTCTAAGAGCCAAGAGAAAACTGAGGGAAAGTTGAAAGGAATTGAATTAGATATGGTCAAAGGACGAAAAGAAGTGGAGAAGCAAATAAAGGAGATACGAGAGGGCCTGGATACCATCGGTGATGTAAAGCAAGAAATTATAAATCAACAGGCCATGGTCATTAAGAAAGAGGTAGAAGACCAACTAAATGAGTTCAGGGATAGTTACAGGGACGAGAAATTCCAACTCAAAAAGGCAGAGGAAGATAGTAAAAGGAATCAAGAAAGAATTCAGAATGAATTAAGATCCCGATTGGAGAGGACTGAACATAAGAATAGTCACATGGAAATCCAACTCATGGCTAATGAAGAAAGTGCCCGAAGGGAAAGGAAGTTAGAATTTGAGAATCAGGAGGAGTTTCCAAAGACAGGATGGGTAGATTCCCGTGAACAAGGCACAGATACGGAGAGGGACTTAGGAGGGGAGAGCCCTTATAAGAACCCAGGATATCCAATGGCGATGTCCACCCCGTACATGAATCAGACAAATGGCCAGATAATAAACATTATTAAATCGAATGAGGACAGACCAGTAAAGTTTACGGGTAATAATATGTCAATTACTCCAAAATACTGGCTAAAGGAAGTTGCAGAGTATTTAAACGAAATGAAAGTTCCTCAGGATCGGAGACTGAGAGCTATTGAAAAGCTGTTGGCAGGTGATTGTCTCACCTGGTTCAGAAGCTTCAGGTACACCTTTGATACGGTGGAAGGCTTTAGGGAAGCATTTTTAAAACGATATTGGGCAGCAGACGTCCAAGAGAATTTAAGGCTAGATCTGTACTCTAGGAAGTACAGCACAAATGCACCAACTAAATACTCGGAATTTTTCACCGCTCAGCTGTGTAAATTCCGCGCACTTGACATTGCTCCGGCAGAGAACGACCTGTGTGCCGCCATTGCAAGACAACTTCCGTATGAGATTCAGAGGCTGTTAATCTCATCCAAAGCCAGAAGTGCTGTGGAAGTGGAGAGTGTATTACGTCAATTAGATATGACGACTTCACAACCAATACTGCAACTAAATAATTGTACATATTGTAAATATTTTCACCTGTATTTCAAACATAGATTTTATAGCCTAAGTGTAATGGATCTGATGATGATCGCTTGACGATCGAAACTGGTCATCCTAGTGTTTTATTAATCTCATGTAATTTATTTCAGGATTAGGGCATAACCCATCTCTTTTGGGTACATTCGTGTTGACCGACTGAAAAGCACTAAACACTTGTTTACTAAGGCAACACTGAAAATATGGCTTCAAACACCACAATGTTCACGGCTAGTCAGGCAAATCGTGAAGCCAAGAAATTCAAATCACTCAGGCTTAAACTCATGAATTTAGACAAGTCAATTTGGTTCAACAAAAAATGTATAGAACTAAACCTCACACCTAAATACGTACCAATTAAAACCGTACCGAACGCACCAGCCTCGATCATTTCAACTAAACAAGCCAAAGCGCTTTGGATAAAAAACGAATTAAGATTTGCATACATAAGAAAGCAAAAAATTAACCAACAATTATACGACATTCAATTGCAACTAAGTAATTTCTGGCACGCAGCCCAATGGGACAGCTTCACCGAGCACCTACATGACACCATCAAAATCAGAGCAACGAGGAAGCATGAAACGCTAGAAAATAAATTAAGAAAACTAGGAGAAACACAGAACCATCAATCTAACGAACAACACACGAATAACAATGAATTCAATTTCCACAGCAGAGTAAACAACAGAACGAACGTAACCTTTTCTCAAGGTGAAATGAATATGTTAGACAAAGGTTTGAAATACAACTGCACAGACGCACACACGAACCACAATATAAAACAGTTAATCACAGATATTGAGATAGCCAGTCACAAGCTCCCAGCAGAAGATAGGGAATTAACCAAAAATCTCGCCACCAACGAAGCCAAAAAAAATCCTCAAACGAGAGGGCGATAGCAATAACATTCAAAACAACAAACAACTCAAAGAAATAAAGTCGTTGAAACAAAAAATAAAAGAACATGACTTAATCATCACAAAAGCAGATAAGGGAAACACTACAGTAATTTTGAACAAAACAGAATACATTGAAAAAACAGTCGAATTCCTAAACAACAACGAAATCAAGGAATTAACAAAAGACCCCACCAACAAATTCCAAAAACAAATAAAAAGTGCGCTAAAAGAAACAGATTATATACTGACCAAAGCCGAAAAATCAAAACTAATAAACATGAACCCGAAAATACCGTCATTGAGGGGACAACCAAAAATACACAAAAAGGAATGCCCAATGAGACCAATAGTCAATTGTAGGAATGCCCCTAATTACAAAATCAGCAAAGAGTTACTAAAAATCTTAAAATGCCGTCTTTCCAACGACAAAAACAACTCTGTAAAGAACACAACAGAACTAGTAACAGCATTGAACACCCTACAAATGAAACCTAGCCTCAGGCTAGTATCCTTCGACGTAACTAACATGTACACCAATATTCCGATTATTGAAGCAATCCACACTATCGAAAACAACTTAAAATCCAACAATTCGGTAAAAGAAATTGAAGAGATTGTGAGATTACTGAGGGTCGTTCTCAACCAAAACGTGTTTCAATTCGACTATAAAATATACACACAGAGAGAAGGCCTAGCAATGGGATCGCCACTAAGTGGGTTAATCGCTGACATCTTCATCAATGCACTAGAAAATGCGTTCTTAGAAAAGACTTCAACAAAGGGAATAGTAATATGGAAAAGATACGTAGATGATGTAATATGCATCTACGATACTGAACTAACAAGCGAAGAAACAATTCTCCAATCCATTAATAGCCTTCACCACTCTATCAAATTCACTAAGGAATCCGAAATAGACCGGAAAATAAATTATCTCGATATAACTATTGAACGTAAAGACAACGACCTTTCATATTCCATATTCCGGAAAGCAACACAAACCTCGCATGCAATCGACAATCAGTCTAATCACCCCAGTACGCACAAACTAGCGGGTTTCAACTCAATGGTGCACAGGGCTTTAAACATACCCATGTCAAAAGACAACTATAATAAGGAAATAAGAACAATTATGCAAATAGCTAAGGAAAACAACATCTCGCCAAGCAAAATAAACCAAATTATAGCCAAACATAAAAATAAAGATAAAACGATTCCCAAACCGGACAGTAATGAGAAAAAATTTGCGCGTTTCAACTATGTGAATGCGAATACATAGAAAATCACTAACCTATTCAAAAAGCAAGGCATAAAGATAGCTTTCACGACGAAGAACACAACCGCTAGGCACCTCCTAAATAGTAATCTAAATAAACGTGACCCGTATTCAAGGTCAGGGGTATATTCTTTAACGTGCCAAGACACCGATTGTCAAGCTAATTACATCGGGCAGAGTGGAAGGCGAGTAGACACACGTTATAATGAACATAGGAATGCGATAAGATACGGAACACATTCAGCCGTGTGCGAACATATGTGTGACGCAGGGCACAGCTTTACCAACATAGAGTCGGACCTTAAAATAATCCATCACGAATCGAAAGGCAGAGCTCTTGACATAAAGGAAGCAATCGAGATACACCTAGCCAAACGAAACAATCCCAACAATCTAAATGAACACACGTTCATGGAGAGCTCACCCCTCTTCACGCTACTAAAAAACACACCCTGTCGGAAACAGAACACAATTTAGCGACACAGCCAAGCTAGATAAAAAAAGGGGGGAAATTAGGGGGTTTTTAATAGGTAAATGTTATCTGGATCAGGTGTACGATGTACTTTTCTTCTGCAATAAACCAAGGCCCATATTCGCGGCAGTATTAAAGGTGCCGGGACGTCCTCAAAAGACCGTCAACGCTTAGTTCGAATGGGTTATGCTCCACGCGTGGCGAGGGCTAATCCACGGTCTTTAATAGTTGCAGACCCACCTCATTCAATAACATACATCTTATCTAGGTTGGCAACACCTCACATAAACACATCGCGATCACTCCCCACAGCACGTAGGGGTAGGGGGGAGAAGGGAGGGAAAAACCAGTCGTTAAGATAACCACCGCAGTCGACCGCACAGTGAGTTCTAGTAAACACGAAAACTGCGAGTAGCTGTAGTACGGAAGACAATCAGATAAGTAGTTAGCCAAAAATTTTATAGTTTAACCATAGTTTACAACCATATAATCTCTCTAAGGTACAATCTCCGGATAGCTATCACCATTTAGCATTTCACCTAACATATATACTGCATTTAGCATACACTGACAGTTGCAGTACCAATACTGCAACTAAATAATTGTACATATTGTAAATATTTTCACCTGTATTTCAAACATAGATTTTATAGCCTAAGTGTAATGGATCTGATGATGATCGCTTGACGATCGAAACTGGTCATCCTAGTGTTTTATTAATCTCATGTAATTTATTTCAGGATTAGGGCATAACCCATCTCTTTTGGGTACATTCGTGTTGACCGACTGAAAAGCACTAAACACTTGTTTACTAAGGCAACACTGAAAATATGGCTTCAAACACCACAAAGAAACTCTCTCCGAAAACATTGTGTATTTAAGAGTGTATTCGAGGAAGAACCTAAACCATATTTGTCACCCGACAATATAAGTGCATAAGTTGCCCAGTAACTAATAAGAACATCAGTTAGAATTACTAACTTCCTCGTAAATCGGTTAAATAGGAGTTTTCACCTGCATTGGCAACATGGGCGACTGTGGAGAGTGTGGTGGTAGCTTGGGGAAGGCTGGAAAGGTACAGTGTGGTTCATGTAAAAAGTGGTTTCATAAGAAGTGCGTGAATACATTGAACAGATTCACCGAGTGGCTGTGTGTGCAATGTGTGGACTATAGTGGAACTATAAGTGACAGTGTAAGTGACAAAGACACTCCATCAATGGAGAATATTTATGGAATGCTGAAAGACGTAAAAGAACAACTTAAAATCATAAAAGACGAACAAAGAGCGAGAGAGACTGATCTAGGTAACTCATTGGAATTGTGCCATAAGAAACTAGACGATTGTGTAACATTAATTTCTAACCAGCAGACAGAAATTAAGGAATGTAAAGGACAGATTGACACATTAACCCAGCAAAATGTCAATCTCAAGGCGAAGCTAAAATCCCTAGAAAACCGCCTAGGAGAATCTGAGCAGTACACACGTAGGAATACGGTGGAAATACACGGTGTCCCGGAAGTTCCTAACGAAAACATTTTTGAAACTGTGAAGAAAGTAGGTCAAGCTCTGGATGTGGTCATCAGTGAAACAATGGTAGATGCCTGTCATCGACTGCCTAAGTCACCTAATCATCAACACAGTGGCATCATCTTAAAATTCGTTCGGCGGGACGATAAGGAGCGTTTCATGGAGCGTCGCCGGGTGAAACGGAATCTCTCCACTCGTCACGTCGGTCTTCCTGGGGACAGTGTAATTTATGTGAACGAAAGTTTATCACCAGAGAAGAGGAAATTACTGTCACAAGCTCGGAACATCAGGAGAGAGAAGGAGTATTCTTTCTTGTGGGTAAGAAATGGACACATTAAAATACGCAAATCTGAAGGTTCTCGAGTCATCGTAATTCGAAATGAGGATGACCTGAACACTCTCTAATGGTATCAAAATCTAGATTATTCATTTATTATCAAAATGTAGGAGGAATGAATACAAAATTAGATTTATTCAATGAAAACCTGATCACCAAAAAGCATGACTTAATTCTAATTACAGAAACTTGGTTATCTAGTAAAATCGCTGACAGTGAGGTCTGTTGTGATATGTACAGAGTATACAGGGCTGAGAGGCCTGCCAGAACAGGGGGTGGGGTGGCTGTCTTGGTTCGTAGCGGATTAACAGTACTCAAGGTCGAAAGAATGACTGGCAGCTTGGAATGTCTATTAGTGAAACTGGTTATTTCAGGAAATATTTGGTACGTCTGTAATGTTTACATCCCACCAGCTTCAAAAGTAGAATCGTACAGGCAAGTATATCGGTGGCTGGAATCCCGCACAGAAATATATGATAAAAATTTATTAATATTTGGTGACTTCAATATCCCAACAATACAAAGTACAATAATTAATGATGACAATATTCACACAAGAGAACTCGTACATTTTATTAATTATCTTCAGCTAAAATCTTATAATTCAGTACTAAACCGTAACGGGAGGACGCTGGACTTAGTTCTATCCAACAATCCCAACATAAATGTAACGGAAAACACAGACCCACTCTTACCGCAGGATCGCCATCACCCAGCTCTGGATGTGGAAATATCTCTAACTATATGTCGAAACCAAGTAATTATCCAGCCTAATGATACCTATAACTTCCGGGAAGCCGATTTTGAGCAAATGTACACTCGGTTGAGGGATAGTGCCTGGGGTCAAATATACGAGTGCACTGATGTAAATACTGCAGTAGACCTGTTTTATCAGATTTTTAACACAGTACTTGGCGAAACCGTTCCTATATGTAAACGACAAACGGGCAGAAAATATCCTGTCTGGTTCCCTAAGGAAATAAAGAGTAAATTGAAGGAGAAGGAACACCATAGGAAGAGAAAACATTACTCAGATCATCATAGACTACGTTTTGAAGAATTAAGGTCAGAAATTAAAAAGGACATTAAATTATCTTATAAGAAATATATCCATAATATTGAACAAAACATTAGCAGGGACTCAAAGAAATTTTGGACGTTTATTAAAAGCAAGAAAAAAAATAGGAACTCATGCGACACTTTTAAATATAATAATGAAGAATTGGACAGGGGTGATTCCATTGTTGAAGGTTTCGCGTCATATTTTAAATCAGTGTATGACTCTCAGTCAGCCCAATACAAAGTCCCAGCCTGCAATTCGAATACTCCCAACACCCTTCACATAAAACTTGTCTCAAAGGAAGAGATAGAAATGGCATTTAAAAAATTAAAACCTAAGTCGTCGGCTGGTCCTGATAATATTCCACCGTATGTAGTTAAGGGATGTGCTGAAAGCCTCAGGGACCCGTTACACTTTATATTTAACTTAGCAATTCAAACTTGTACGTTCCCTGACGCCTGGAAAATCACTCGCGTCTGCCCTATACTAAAATCGGGAGACCCATCACTAATTAATAACTACCGTCCTATATCTATTTTATCCGCAGTAGCCAAGGTATTTGAATTCATATTGCACGGAAGAATATCAGTATTCCTCAGACCACTCGTAACAGATAACCAACATGGTTTCCTATCCAGGAAATCTACAGTGACGAATGCAATTAATTTTACTCAAATTATATCTAAAGAGTTAGATAAAGGAGGGCAGATGGATGTCATATTTACAGATTTCGAGAAAGCTTTCGACACAATAAATCACGATATCCTTCTTAAAAAATTATGTATTTTGGGATTTTCCCACCCATTACTAAAATTATTCATCTCCTATCTCAGAGACAGGAAACAATTTGTTTTGTTCCAGAAAATTGTCTCAAAGGAATACATAGTTCATTCCGGAATACCCCAAGGTTCGAACCTTGGACCTTTGATTTTTCTAGCAATGATAAATGATTTGCCACGATGTATACTGCACTCAAATAGTCTTTTATATGCAGATGACTTCAAAATTTTTAAATCAATTTCTTCCACTGATGACTGCACTCTACTACAAAATGACCTAAATAATATACACAAATGGAGTATAGAAAACAAATTATACTTAAACGTACCGAAGTGTGTTGTTATGACCTTTACACGTAAGAAGAACCCAATCACATTTGTTTATGGAATTGGACCTAAGTCATTGAAAACAGTAAGCGAGAAGAAAGATCCAGGGATTCTGTTTGACCGAGAGCTTGCTTTCACTTATCATGTGCAAAAGACGGTCGGGGATGCTTACCGCATGTTAGGGTTTATAATAAGAAACACTAAGCCATTCATTAGGACCAGTACCTGCATAAAACTTTATACTGCCATGGTGAGATCCAAGCTCGAGTACGCCAGCCAAGTATGGAGTCCCTGGCAGAAAACATGCATTAAGTACATTGAGCAAGTTCAAAAGAAATTCCTCAGATATTTACACCTCAAAATAACGGGCAATTACCCACACATGGTACCCTACGGTGAACTTTTGTTGAATTTCGGCATGACTAGTTTGGAGTCTCGAAGGCGAGTGAATGATATGAAATTCCTTTATAAAGTCATTAACGGTCAAATTGATAACTCATTTTTCCTATCACTCCTAAATTTCAACATCCCTCGCTTAACTACAAGATCAACCATAACATTCAAAAATGATATAACCAATACCACTTCACATAACAATTCACCTGTATGGAGGCTTTGCAGTATTTACAACGATGCGGTTCGTGTAAACTGGAAACTAGATTTCTGTCTCTCAATCAGACCGTTCTTGGAAATTATAACCCTGTCACTCTAATTCATACTTGAAATAAAATTATCACACATAACAGAATCAACAATGTATATATGTGGATAGGCCTGTTCCCTAGTTATTGATGTTACCCATTAGTTTATTATGTAATAATTCCAAAACCTGTTTTTATATTTGGCATTAGATCATATTTAGATTTAGTTTTTATATTATCTTTTTACTACTATGCATTTTGATCTGTGTGAACTTATTAGTTTTAAGAATTACATTAAGATATTAATACTTAATGCAGGAAATGTATCTTACTGTGTAGGTGCACTATTATTGGGGCGCACACTGAGCCCTGTTGTGTACCATCAACAAATAAATAAATAAATAAATAAACATACACTATAAGAAAATATCACACACAAATAAAATAACTTATCAACTACTTCAGAAGGAACTACATAATCGTCATCAAGCCAGTCCACTTCGTTATCACAATCATTCTCGTCCTCCATTTCATCGTCGTTTAAAGAACCATCCTCATCTTCGTTCTCCTCTTCTTCTTCCTCTTCACTTGTCTCCACAACTGCGCCATCGTTTGCAACTCCTGGGTCTCCTACGCCTTCCACCTCGTTGTCTTCCACGTCTCCTACCTTCTCGATGTCTCCTGTCTTCGAAACCTCTCTATTTCTTCTTCCTCCTTTGGTCTGTCTCATCTGATTCGGTATCATCATATTTTCCCTTCTTTTTCTTCTTTTGGTCTGTCTCCTCTGATTCAGTATTATCATATTTTCCTTTCTTTTTCTTATTTTGGTCTGTCTCATTCTCATACTACTCATACCATACTATTCATACTATTCCTTCTCCAACGCTTCTTCACCTTATCTTTTTCCAGTATGTTGTCTTCTCCATTACTCCCTCTTGCACTTTTGCCCTCATCTTTAGCCTCTTTCTCTTGACAGGTACTGTCCTCCTCATGACCAACTTCATCTGCTAGTAGTTTTCCATCTATCATTTCTTCTCCTTCATCTGCTTCCTCTCCTTCTTCTGTTTCGTCCATATCACCTGAATTCCTTCTTTCTTCCGTTTCATCTTTTCCGTTATCCGTTTCTCTTTTCCCTTCTACCTCACCCTCTAGCTCATCTTCTTCCTTGTGCTCAGTTTTATTCTCCTTCCCCATTTGACCTACTCCCTTATCTGTTTCACGTTTCTCTTCTTCAGTGTCTTTAATATCACCTGTTTTCTTACGCCCCCCACCTTTCTCAATAGATTCACTTTTTGAGTCAAGACTCCACTTAGTATTACTGTCACTCAACTGGTCTACTTTCTCACACAAATGTTCATTCAACTCGTCTAATTTCTCCATAATTATTCGTACCAACATATGCTGCATATTCTCCTTCTGTGTCTCACTTTTGTGCGTCATATTGTAAGAATTCCTTTGTTCATGCTCATATCCCTCTTTCAGTCCTCACGTTGTAGCGTCATAATTATGTAACATTAATGAAATATATATTGATCATAGGTCTACCAAAATAAACCTACCCTACCATTAGGTAATCAATGTCACTAAATGTCTTTTATTACTTATAATAGTCTTGGGGTCGAAGCAGCGTTTGACACGCAGGGAATATTATAACTATGATACCTTTTATTGCTTCTTAGTTTACATGCAAGCAAGCTCCCATTACCTGCATCTGGTATATAGGCTAATATCCACAACACATTCCATGAGGACAAGGGATTTTTCCATATGTTTAATATACTTCCGTTTTCTTTCCTTTCTGGTTGCAAATTATTAAATTTTCTTTCTCTCTCCTTTATTACAATCAGCTTCAGAAACCTGCCATTTTTCGTACACCCTCTTAATCTAACAAAGCCAGAAAAAACACATCAAAAAAGAAATTATTCATAGATATCTAACTTAGATGAGCTTGGCCGCCTCCCACTATACTACTGAACTATTGCAAGGAATCTCTAAGCTCAGCGCTAAGGTCTACAATACAATAGCTCACCAGTAATAGGTAGTCATGCTCCTAACCTAAAATGATCAAAGAAATTGAACAGTGACTGGACATAGACTCAGGCTCCTCTTGGAACTTAGATTCAGGCTCCTCTTGGGACACAGACTAAGGCTCCTCTTGGGACACAGATTCAGGCTCCTCTTGGGACACAGACTCAGGCTCCTCTTGGGACACAGACTTAGGCTCCTCTTGGGACAGAGTCTCAGGCTCCTCTATAGACACAGACTCAGGCTCCTCTTGAGACTTACACTCAGGCTCATCTCAGGTTCCTCTTGGGACACAGGCTCAGGCTCCTCTTGGGACACAGACTTAGGCTCCTCTTGGGACTTAGAAACAGGCTCCTCTTGGGACACAGGCTCAGGCTCCTCTTGGGACACAGTCTCAGGCTCTTCTTGAGAAACAGACTCAGGCTCATCTTGGGACACAGTCTCAGGCTACTTTTGAGACACAGACTCAGGCTCCTCTTGAGACACAGACTCAGGCTCCTCTCAGGCTCCTCTTGGGACACAGACACAGGCTCCTCTTACGGACTCAGTCTTAGGATCCTTTTGGGACACATAATCAGGCTCCCCTTGGGACACAGACTCAGGCTCCTCTTGGGACACAGACTCAGGCTCCTCTTGGGACACAGTCTCAGGCTCCTCATGAGACACAGACTCAGGCTCCTCTTGAGACACAGACTCAGGCTCCTCTTGGGACACAGTCTAAGGCTCCTCTTGGGACACAGACTCAGGCTCCTCTTGGGACACAGACTCAGGTTCCTCTTGAGACACAGACTCAGGCTCCTCTTGGGACACAGACTCAGGCTCGTCTTGGGACACAGATTCAGGCTCCTCATGGGACACAGACTCGGGCTCCTCTTGGGACACAGATTCAGGCTCCTCTTGGGACACAGACTTAGGCTCCTCTTGGGACAGAGTCTCAGGCTCCTCTTTAGACACAGACTCAGGCTCCTCTTGAGACTTAGACTCAGGCTCATCTCAGGTTCCTCTTGGGACACAGACTCTGGCCTCTCTTGGGACTCAGTCTTAGGTTCCTCTTGGGACACATACTCAGGCTCCTCTTGGGACACAGGCCCAGGCTCCTCTTGGGACACAGACTCAGGCTCCTCTTGAGACACAGACTCAGGCTCCTCTTGGGACACAGATTCAGGCTCCTCTCGGGACACAGACTTAGGCTCCTCTTGGGACGTAGCCCCAGGCTCCTCTTGAGACACAGACTCAGGCTCCTCTTGAGACACAGACACAGGATACTCTAGGGAATCAGTCTCAGGCTCCTCTTGAGACACAGTCTCAGGCTCCTCTTAAGACACAGACTCAGGCTCCTCTTGGGACTTAGACCCAGGCTCCTCTTGGGACTTAGACTCAAGCTACTCTTGGGACACAGACACAGGATCCTGTTGTACTTAGACCCAGACTCCTCTTATGATTTAGACTCAGGCTCCTCTTGGGACACAGTCACAGGATCCTGTTGGGACATAGACCCAGACTCCTCTTGGGTTTTAGGCACAGGATCCAGTTGGGACGTATACTCAGACTCCTTTTTTCACACAGATTCAGGCTCAACATGGGACTTAGACTCAGGCTGCTCTTGGGACAATGACTCAGGCTCCTTTGGGACACAGACTCAGGCTTCTCTTGTGATTTAGAAACAGGCTCCTCTTGGAACACAGACTTAGGCTCCTCTTGGAACACAGACAAAGGCTCCTCTTGGGACACAGCCTCAGGCTCCTCTTGGGACTTAGACTCAGCTCCTCTACGTGACTTAGACCCAGGCTCCTCCTGGGACTATGACTCAGACTCCTCTTGGTACTTGGACTCTGGCTACCCTTGGGACTTAGGCTCAGAACCCTCTTGGGACTTAGACTCAGGCTCCTATTGGGACATAGACCCAGACTTCTCTTGGGACCTAGGCTCAGGCTCCTCTTGGGACTTAGACTCAGGCTCTTCTTGGGACTTAGGTTCGGACTCCACTTGGGACTTAGACTCAGACTCCTCTTGGGACTTAGATTCAGGCTCCTATTGGGACTTAGACCCATACTCCTCTTGAGACTTAGGTTCAGACTCCTCTTGGGACTTAGACTCAGGCTCCTATTGGGACTTAGTCCCAGACTCCTCTTGGGACACAGACTCAGGCTCCTCTAGGGACATAGATTCAGGCTCCTCTTGGGACTTAGACTCAGACTCCTCTTGGGACTTAGATTCAGACTCATCTTGGGACGCAGAACCAGACTCCTCTTGGGACACTGACTCAGGCTTTTCTACGGGCTTAGACTCAGACTCCTCTTGGGACACAGGCTCAGGCTCCTCTTGGGACATAGATCCTGGCTCCTCTTGGGACTTAGAGACAGGCTCCACTTGGGACTTTGACTCAGACTCTTATTGGGACACAGACTGAGGCGCCACTTGGGACATAAACTCAGCCTACTCTACGGACTTAGAATCAGACTGCTCATAGGACACAGACCCAGCCTCCTCTTGGGTCTTAGACTGAGGCTCCTCTTGGGACTTAGGCTCAGGCTGCTCTTGGGACACAGACCCAGGCTCCTCTTGGGACATAGACCCAGGCTCCTCTTGGGACTTAGACTCAGACTCGTCTTGGGACGCAGACTCAGGCTCCTGTTGGGACTTAGACCCTGTCCCCTCTTGGGACACAGTCTCAGGCTCCTCTTGAGACATAGACACAGGCTCCTCTTGGGACATTGTCTCAGGCTCCTCTTGAGACACAGACACAGGCTCCTCTTTAGACACAGACACAGGCTCCTCTGGGGACATTGGCTCAGGCTCCTCTTGAGACACAGACACAGGCTCCTGTTGATACACAGACACAGGCTCCTCTTGAGACACAGACCCAGGCTCCTCTTGAGACACAGACTCAGGCTCCTCTTGGGACTTAGAACCAGGCTCCTCTTGGGACGTAGACTCAGACTCCTCTTGGGACACAGACTAAGGCTCCTCTTGGGACATAGACCAAGGCTCCGTTTGGGACTTACACTCAGACTCCTCTTGGGACACAGACTCAGGCTTCCCTTGGGACTTAGACTCAGTCCCCTCTTGGGACACAGTCTCTGGCTCCTCTTGAGACATAGACACAGACTCCTCTTGGGACATAGACTCAGGCTCCTCTTGGGACATTTACTCAGGCTCCTCTTGGGACTTAGACTCAGACTCCTCTTGGGACACAGACTCAGGCTCCTCTCGGAACTTAGACCCAGTCCCCTCTTGGGACACAGTCTCAGGCTCCTCCTGAGACACAGATACATGCTCCTCTTGGGACATTGACTCAGGCTCCTCTTGAGACACACACCCAGGCTCCTCTTGGGACATTGTCACAGGCTCCTCTTGGGACGCAGAACCAGGCTCCTCTTGGGACACAGACTCAAGCTACTCTAGGGACATTGAACCACACTCCTCTTGGGACATTGACTCAGGCTCCTCTTGGGACTTAGAACCAGGCTCCTCTTGGGATATAGACTCAGGCTACCCATGGGACATTGACCCACACTCCTCTTGGGACATAGACTCAGGCTCTTCTTGAGACACTGACTCAGTCTCCTCTTGGGACTTAGAACCAAGCTCCTCTTGGGACATAGTCTCAGGCTACTCTTGGGACATTGACCCACACTCCTCTTGGGACATAGACTCATGCTACTCTTGGGGCATTGATTCAGGCTCCTCTTGGGACTTTGACCCACACTCCTTTTTGGACACAAAATCAGGCTCCTCTTGGGACTTACAACCAGGCTCCTCTTGAGACTTAGACTCAGTCTCCTCCTCGGACTTAGACTCAGACTCATCTTGGAACTAAGACTCAGGCTCCACTTGGGACTTAGACTCAGACTCCTTGGTGTATTCTTTGGAATACACGGTAAGACAGAGTAAGCTTTTGCTTCTCTTTGCTTTAGTTCATCCCTTTCTTTTTTCGCAAACACCAACCGTGATCTCCTGATTTCTCTGAAGTTCCTCAATTTTCCCTGCACAAGAGGACTTCCTTACCAATTTAGCCACCAGATCTCGTCGCTATCGCCAGCTATCATCTTCGGGATCAAGAGTACTTCGCCTCCTTTTTCACCCACCAAGCTGCGCTAGTGACGCCTGCTATCAACTCTTTGAAGACCATTTCATCAAGAAAATTTATTTCTGTTATGTTGGCTATTCTTATATGTATGGGTAGGACCCCCACTCTTTTCCCTTCCCTGGTCTCTACGCGCTCCGTTGAGCTGGTCTCACTTGTGCGTTTGAAGTCAAACTAGTCAGTTGGAGCTTAACTAAATCTCGTCTCCTCACCTCGAGAGACAAACAAATAAATCTTCGCCATGTTGTGAATTCCTGACTAACGGTCACCTAAGCATTCGCCGTTCATCAGAAATGAGCTAAGTACTACTTCAACGTTCTTCGACTTATTTTAATTGATTTTAAATAGCTACATGCTTTTTAATGATCATTTTATAGGCAGTGTGAGATTTCTTATGTGGGGCAATAATCATCCTTCGCGGGATTTTCTATGTTGGGCTTTTGTCTATCTAAGCCAATCTTAACATGAAGCAGCATTTCTTATGCTTATTAAATGAGAGATTTTCTCACAACGTGGGACACCATTAAATTACCCCCTGTCTATAAAATACTTAGCTCGTTCCACCGCTGGACTAACTTTTGCCCTATTCTTCAGTCATGAATGTTCTGGAATTTTCCATGCCGAACAATTTATCTACGAGTTAAACCTTCTATTACTTTCCACTCACATATGGGAATACTTTTTCAAACTAAGGAATCTTCCTTATGAACTGCTAATCAATATCTAATTTTTCTTCCTCCGTTGGGATTTTTCTGGTGCATTCAACTATAACCTACAAGTTTTTCAAGCAATAGACTCTCGCAAATCTAGTGTAACTAGTTATTTTCCACCATTGCAATAACTTTCCTTGCCATCAACTTTTTGTGCTACTACAGTGAACTTTTCAACTATATCAACAGACTATAGTGAAAACAGTGCCTGTTCAACTTTTCATCCGCGTCGCGCTCGTCCGAGTACAATAAATACGGCCATGAACACTCTTCCACAATCCCATTTGATCTTTCCCAAACCCTTTACTAACAAACTAGAATAATAAAATTGTTACTTTAGGTCTTTTTTCAATGAGGTGTCACTCTCAATAAGTGCCCTCCCTTACTTGTTCCACGTACAACGAATTAATGTCTCTAAAACTTCGTGTCTAGTACACGCCTTAAAGTATATTGTTTCTCCCTTCTAATGACGGAATCCAATTCTTTCTACTCAAAAGTGAGTTATCTCTAGGTTTCACGAAAGGGAAATTTGCCCTATTTTTCTCGTGATCCCTACCCACATAGGAGTTCTAGAAACTTTCTTTCAATTTTTCTCTTCAGGTTTCACAATAAGTGACCTGCCCTATTTGTATAATCGCCAAATGTAGTTGTGTGTTAATACAAGAAGTTATAGAAACTTCTACACACATCAAAAAAAGTTTTGCATCACCTCGGTTCCCAGATCTCCGGCATATAGACGTTGACTGTGTATATTGTATCCAAGATACAGTCCCTTTGACTGTTCATAGATGTCACTAAAACTGCTCAAAGATGTAAAC
Organism: Meconema thalassinum; assembly: GCA_946902985.2. Classification (NCBI taxonomy): domain Eukaryota; kingdom Metazoa; phylum Arthropoda; class Insecta; order Orthoptera; family Tettigoniidae; genus Meconema; species Meconema thalassinum. The sequence goes on from OX336392.1 coordinate 19,211,675, forward strand.
AACCATGCATGAGCAGGGCCTATTAGACGGAGGGGGTACGACAGCCGATCAGTTCCAGTCATTCCACCAGGACGAAGGTACGCTGCTCATGTTGTCTGTAGTTCTACCATGCCTAGAAGGTCAATACCGCAGTTCGATCGCGTCCGCATTGTTACTTTGTGTCAAGAAGGGCTCTCAACAAGGGAAGTTTCCAGGCGTCTCAGAGTGAACCAAAGCGATGTTGTTCGGACATGGAGGAGGTACAGAGATACAGGAACTGTCGATGACAGGCCTCGCTCAGGCCGCCCAAGGGCTACTACTGTAGTGGATGACCGCTACTTACGGATTGCCGCTCGGAGGAACCCTGACAGCAATGCCACCATGTTGAATAATGCGTTTCGTTCAGCCACAGGACGTCGTGTTTCAACTCAAACTGTGCGCAATAGGCTGCATGATGCGCAAATTCACTCCCGACGTCCATGGCGAGGTCCAGCTTTGCAACCCCGACACCATGCAGCGCGGTACAGATGGGCCCAACAACATGCTGAATGGACCCCACGGAATTGGCATCACGTTCTCTTCACCGATGAGTGTCGCATATGCCTTCAACCAGACAATCGTCGGAGACGTGTTTGGAGGCACCCTGGTCAGGCTGAACGTCTTAGACACACTGTCCAGCGAGTGCAGCAAGGTGGTGGTTCCCTGATGTTTTGGGGTGGCATTATGTGGGGCCGACGTACGCCACTGGTGGTCATGGAAGGCTCCGAAACGGCTTTACGATACCTGAATGACATCCTCCGACCCATAGTGCAACCATATCGGCAGAATATTGGAGAGGCATTTGTCTTCATGGACGACAATTCTCGTCCTCATCGTGCACATCTTGTGAATGCGTTCCTTCAAGATAACGACATCGCTCGACTACAGTGGCCAGCATGTTCGCCAGACATGAACCCTATCGAACATGCCTGGGATATGTTGAAAAGGGCTGTTTATGGACGTCTTGACCCACCAACCACTCTGAGAGATTTACGCCGAATTGTCGTTGAGGAGTGGGACAATTTGGACCAACAGTGTCTTGATGAACTTGTGGATAGTATGCCACGGCGAATACAGGCATGCATCAATGCAAGAGGACGTGCTACTGGGTATTAGAGGTAGTGGTGTGTACTGCAATCTGGACCACAAATGCTGAAAGTCTAGCTGTATGATGGTACAACATGCAATGTGTGGGTCTCATGAGCAATAAAACGAGCTGAAATGTTGTTTGTGTTGATCTCTATTCCCTTTGTATTTAACGGTTCCGGAACTCTTGGAACCGAGGTGATGCAAAACTTTTTTTGATGTGTGTATTTCATTTCTTTCCTGTTTTGTGTTGTTGTTACTTTCGAAGTTGTTATTTGTTCATATTTCTAAGATACTTATCTAGAAATCCTTAAAGTACACATCTTGTACTTGTTTTATTGTTTAACTTTAATTACGTCAATTATCTTTGAATTTCCCAATTGTTAATCTTAACAACCTTTCAAAATCTTACGAAGATTTTAAAGCATATAAAAGGTTTAAAACTAAAAGAATTGTCAATTGCCTGACGCAAGCTTTAGATGTTTTCGGAGGTCTGCGACCCCAATTGTTTACAAAATCAAAATTATATATTTGTTACATAAACTACTTCCTTTTACATTGTTAAATAAATCAAGATTTATTTCTTTGTTTTATCATTTCTCTAAAATAACGGTTAGGCAAGATCCTGTCTTCCCTGACTCTTCCTAGGTTTATGCAATCTTTAATAAAAATAAATCCATTGATAGGGTTTTCACCACTTGTTGCATTTGAGCAAGAACTCTTAGTTATTAACTTAGTAAAGTCTCTCTTAGCTTTAATAGCTAATTCTAACTGGCCAGTAAGGCAAGCATAGCTCGCTACGCCAGCTTCCTGCTTGTGGAGATTTTCTCTACCACTTATGGTTGGTTTTTCAAAATTTGAGTGTTTCTCATTGTCTAAACTTTTAGTCGGCGCCTTGCTGGGTAAAAGCTTAGTCATTTCTAAATGCAACTATTGGTACACTTACCAAAATTATTCCCAAGGGTATAATTGCTTTATCCCTATCCTTCTTGGAAGCATTCGGTCGCTCTTTAGAAATTCTACAATTTCAAGAACTAAAATATCAAGGCTGATTCAAATTATTTGTATTTTTCAAAATACTTGTTTAGAAACAAACTCCTTTGAACAGATACACAATAAATCTGTTACTCTTTGTCTTGCCAGACCACCACCCTTCCCCATAGTAGGTATATTTATGCTTGAGAGGGAATACGCTATAGCAGCTTCTTGCGAATAGCCCAAGTTCCAGCTGCGTTTCCTGTTAGCTTCGGCCAGGTCCCTACCCACTTTAGGTATCGGAAAGCGAATTTGCAGTGGCAGCTGCCTTTGAGTATACTTAAAGTTAAATTTATAACTTCTGTTGGACTCTCGTCCTATTTCTCCATCCTTTTTCTCCAGTCCGAAACCCACTTCTTTTTCTTCATCATCTTCCCTTGGGGGTTAGGTTATTCCCAAGCTAATAATCTACCCACTCCTCTTTGGACTTAGACTCCTCTTGGGACACAGACTCAAGCACCTCATGGGACTTAGACTCAGACTCCTCTTGGGAAACAGACTCAGGCACCTCATGGGACTTAGACTCAGACTCCTCTTTGAACTAAGACTCAGACTCCTCTTGGGACACAGACTCAGACTCCTCTTGGGGCACAGACTCAGGCAGCTCATGGGACTTAGACTCAGACTTATCTTGGGACTTAGACTCAGACTCCTCTTGGGCCTTAGACTCAGACTCCTCTTGGAACTAAGACTCAGGCTCCACTTGACGTACAGACTTAGACTCCTCTTGGAACTTACACTCAGGCTCCTCTTGGGACACATACTCAGGCTCCTCTTGGGACTATGACTCAAGCTCCTCTTGGGACTTAGACTCAGACTCCTCTTGGGACTTAGACTCAGACTCCTCTTGGGACTATGACTCAGGCTCCTCTTGGGACTTAGACTCAAGCTAATCTTGGGCACACAGACTCAGGCTTCTATTGGGACTTAGACTCTGACTCCTCTTGGGACATAGACTCAGACTCCTCTTGGGACTATGACTCAGACTCCTCTTGGGACTTAGACTCAGACTCCTCTTGGGACTAATCTCAGACTCAGCTTAGGACTTAGACTCAGGCTCCTCTTGGGAATTCGATTCTGGCTCCTTTTGGGACACAGACCCAGACTCCTCTTGGGACATAGACTCAGACTCCTCTTGGGACTATGACTCAGACTCCTCTTGGGACTTAGACTCAGACTCCTCTTGGGACTTAGACTCAAGCTAATCTTGGGCACACAGACTCAGGCTTCTATTGGGACTTAGACTCAGACTCCTCTTGGGACATAGACTCAAGACTCCTCTTGGGACTATGACTCAGACTCCTCTTGGGACTATGACTCAAGCTCCTCTTGGGACTAATCTCAGACTCAGCTTAGGACTTAGACTCAGGCTCCTCTTGGGAATTCGATTCTGGCTCCTTTTGGGACACAGACCCAGACTCCTCTTGGGACATAGACTCAGTCTACTCTTGGGACATAGACTCAGACTCCTCTTGGGACATAGACTCAGGCTCCTGTTGGGACATAGACTCAGACTCCTCTTGGGACATAGACTCACACTCCTCTTGGGACTATGACTCAGGCTCCTCTTGGGACTATGACTCAGGCTCCTCTTGGGACTTAGACTCAGACTCATCTTAGGACTTAGGCTCAGGCTCCTCTTGAGGTTTCGATTCTGGCTCCTTCTGGGACACAGACTCAGACACCTCTTGGGACATAAACTCAGACTCATCTTAGGACTTAGACTCAGGCTCCTCTTGAGGTTTCGATTCTGGCTCCTTCTGGGACACAGACTCAGACACCTCTTGGGACATAAACTCAGACTCATCTTAGGACTTAGACTCAGGCTCCTCTTGAGGTTTCGATTCTGGCTCCTTCCGGGACACAGACTCAGGCTCCTCTTGGGACATAGACCCAGACTACTCTTGGGACATAGACTCACACTCCTCTTGGGACATAGACTCAGGCTCCTCTTGGAACTAAGACTCAGGCTCCCGTTGGGACTTAGACTCAGGCTACTCTTGGTACAGAGACTCAAGATTCTCTTGGAACCTAGACCCAGACTCCACTACCATTCCGAATGATGTCACATCTTTAAGAGCGCTTATAGATACCCTTCATCTTCACGTGCGAGCTTTGAACCAATTAGATCAGCCCACTCAATATTGGGATACTGTGTTAATTCACCTTACAACTTCGAAATTTGATTATGCTAATTTAAAAGCATGGGGAGTGGAGCTCTCCCACGAGGACGAATATACTTACGATCATCTCATCAGCTTCATAAACAGCCGGTGCCAACTTCTCACCGCACTTTCCTTTCAGCGCGAAAGTTTTGCATCTGGCTCTTTACGTCACAATACCTCTGCTGCCAAACCTAATACCTCGTCAAATGGATATAATCCCAAATCTTTCGAAAATAAACAAACTTGTCCCACTGCCTTTAACAGTCAAGGAGAACTTACTAGAACGTTCAACAATTTTCCACAATGTTTACTTTGCGCCGGGTTTCACGCAGTCTATTCCTGTGACGCCTTCCGAGCGCTTTCTGTTGATAACAGGAAGAAGCTTATTTCAAAACATAAATATTGTTTCAATTGCTTGTCTCCAAGTCATACCGCTTCCAAATGCCCCTCAAAAAGAAGTTGTTTACACTGCCACATGAAACACCACACCTTTTTACATCGCCATGCCACATCGAGGTCATCAGTGCGTGCATCTCTTAACTCTATTCAAAGCAACCCGGAACAGACAAGCGCGTCTTCCTTCATTCAAAATGCCACGACCTTTCTTAGTGCGCACGTTTTGTTATCCACCGTTCAATTTGAAATCCAGGATAAACATGCTACCTGGATTCGAGCAAGGGGTCTTCTCGACTCCGCTGCCACTCATAACTTGGCTTCACGATCATTAATTGAGAAGATTGGACTCCCAATCGCACCAACTTCTATTGAAGTGTCTGGGATTAACAGTTCAAAATCTCAAGCCTTGCAGTTCTCAAAATTAAACCTCAGAGACATTTGCAAAAAACACTAATTTTCAATTAAACTGCCTTGATTTGAATAGCATAGAAGAAGAAACCCCCAGCCATTCTGTCGATATCTCTTACTTAAACATCCCATCTAGCTTAAGAATTGCGGATCCCCGCTTCAATATAAGAAGTCCTATTGACATTATATTGAACGCCATCGTTTTTTGGCAAAGTTTACGTACTCAAAAGCGTTTTCTAGCTCGCGGCGTCTTTGCTCATGATACGAAGTTCGGTTGGGTCATAACCGGCCAAATTCAACGTTCCAGTCTTCAACGTAAGTCTCAATGTCACTTCTTCAACGCTGACTTGAGGCAGCTTGATAAAAAAGAAAATATTAACTTTTCTTGCCCCATCACCTCGGAAGACAAAATTTGTAAACTATTTTCTTGCTCTAGCAATTTCGTCATCGCTTTACAAGAAGCAGTCTCTCTCACTCTTCTCTGAGCAATCATATTTCTTGCTTCTTGTCGTTCTCTATTTCAAGTAATTACTTACACGCTCTGCTGCGAGCAATCTCCGTTTCACGTAACATTAAGCAACTTATTGCTTCTTATTGGAAAAATTGTCCTGCTTTCCTTCTTTCAACAAGACAGCCCTTTTCGATTAGCTCTGCTTTATTATTTTCACTCTTAAAAAAGGAGGCCCATGCCGCCCCCTGCCTTGTCGCACCCTTATGGAAGCATTTTGTTTGACCCCCTAAAGAACTAGGTTTCCTAACTTCATGCAAAGTCACCTCTAGTGTCGTTATTTGCAACTTCCTAGCGCCTCTTCAAAGTATGGAGACATCCCGCTTCTTCAATCGTTTTCTCGTAAGCAAACTGCTTATTGCTTTAATGAAAGGACTTTCGCCCACGCTGTTCTATGGGCACTTACTGTTAGTACTTCACGTATATTCCTTTTTGCTTCTGCTTAGCTTCAAGGGAAGTTTAAAATCCCATGTTCGACTAATGAGTCAGTCACGTGCTTCATTGTTTACCTATCTACCACTAAGGTTTTCCTTCTTACGCATTGCGTCGTTTCTCTTTCTTGTTTTGATCTATGTTTTTCAACTTCTTCCAGTGAGTCAATCATTCGAACTTGACTCTAGAATGGTACTTCCAGTGATTTTAGATCCCAAACGTTCTCATTTTTTCTACTATTACTTGCTTGCGAGCTCCCTCTCTTTGCCGCTCTTTGACAGCTTTCTAACATACACACTTCCTAATCAGGATCACTATCATTGCTTAATCCTGAGTTTCTCCTTGAGCCGTTGTGCCTTCTCTTTAGCTACGTAGGAACGTGTTATTACTATTTTCGTAACTCCAATTTAAATTCCTTAAAAATACTTTCGGGAAGCATTGAAAGCTGGAGTACCTTACTTCAATTTGTAGAAGGAAAAATGGTTTTTCTTTAACCCTATCACATAAATGGGCAATTTGGTACCCCTTTAAGAATGTTAGTTCTATGTTTGTGTGGATCTTAGACATAGTCTCAATTTTATTGTTGTTAAATTTTTTAAAGACTCGGGTGGTATAAATGATTATTTTTACTAGTCATTTTCCTTGCCAAATACCACTCGAATCTTATGCTTGTTTCACTCATTGGTGGACCGGGCCCCAATACGGTACATTCTTTGAATGTAGGGGAACATGTAATTAACCCCTCGTTGAGAATTTGTCTTCTTCTTAGTCTTTTCCTCGATTTCTCCTCTAAACCACCAAAGGATGCATTCTCTTACTTTATTAATTATTCAAATTTACAGTGCCCACGCAGTCATTTCTTGTTTAGTCTGATTACAGTTATTTGGTTAATTATGGCATCTCTGTCGCCTCCCACTGTATACACGAAGTTTGTTAGCGCTAATCTGTCGGCGGTCCAACGCTTCCAGCAAATATCAAGATGTTTCATTCCAGCAGAGACTTTTACAAGAAGCTAACAGAGGTCGTTCTCCGGACTTCATACTTATGCTACCAGCTTCACATGAAGAACGAAGAATTTCAACTATTGAGTGTTATTTATTTTGTTTTATGTTTGCCAAACTGTTTCCCCTCTTCTCCCTCTTTCCCCTCTTTCTTCCCCTCTTCAACTTGGCCACTGTCGCCCTACGACACACTCTCACTTCGCTTATCAGTCGCACCTGAGTCACATTAAGCGCCAAGTCCGAGCTCTCGCTTCACCTCGTACTTCAAGGAGGAAGTCATCATCGTAAGGATGGCTTGCTAGCCACTATATTCTACAAGAACATCATAACAGGTTTAGTACATCTTCAATCTTCTAAATGGGGCACATTTTGCTTAATTTGTACGAAGACTTTTAAGTGGCGTATCTAGTTGCCAATTTTCTCCTGCAGGACAGGAATACACACAAATGGGTTTTCTTTTAACAAGTAGCCCCCATCGTGGGACATTTTGGTTGGTTGAATTCTAACCCTACGTAGGATACCTGTCAGGATCCATTAAACCTCATAATTGTCAGTGTTCTACTGTTCAACATACTTAACTCTCTTGAGCTATCGGACATTTTAATGAAGCTATTCGCTTGCTCTAAAGAAAATTATTTGCTGTATTTCATTCACCACTATTTATGGCAAAAGCAACAAACCACGTCGAGGGAAATTTCATGTCTTGCTACCGTAGATACCTTTAAGGCTTTTCATAAAAAGCCCCACAACGGACGTGTTGGTTTTCTTAAAGAAGCTGTTATCTTGAACTGACATGTGGGTTTATACCGAAGATGGACTTTTCCAAGCTCATAGTGCAACAGTTTTATGAAAAGAACAGACTCTAATGGCGAAATACCATTCCTCTTCCTCACTTGTTCCATTACACTTTGTCCTACCGCAATTAGATCAACATTTGTCAAAAGTTATCTAACTATACTTTTCCGTGTTTTTTCCACATTCCCTCCACCAAACTTTCTTATCCAGTCACTTGGAGAATATTAATTATACTGCTTCATTTTATTTTTGTAATCTTGAAACTCCTAAAAATAGGGTTTCTCCTTTCTTGCATTGTATCAAATTACGTAAGTCAGCTTAACCCTTTCGCTATCTCATGCAGCTCAATTCCATGTATTTGGATGCTGTTATTTCAATCATCTTTTCACAATCATCCACCTTCTATTCTTATTACTGTTTATATTAGTGTAGTCCAGTTTTGTATCTGGCCACGGTGGTTTTTTACCAATTAAATATTAGAAACTTCTTGCATATTTAGCTTAGCTAATGAGTGCACTTATCAAGCTACTTATGTCAAGCTCCTTTATTATGTTAGTTTTTTATTGTCAAGGTCTCGTCGATTAACAAACCTTGGACCTAGCCCCGTGTACTTGCACTGCAATCGATTATAGCTAATCTCATATATTAGCTACTGCCTTGACTTTACATGGCATTTCCTTCTATTCAAGTATGCCTGTGGTACAGCTTTATCAGTGGCCCGGGTGTTAGCCTACTTTCCAAACATTTGTTTTGCCAATATTAGTCTGTTGTTTAGCTAATGCGATTGCTATCTCCGGCAGACATATGCCTATTACTAATACCCATACTTTTTCTTAATCATAACTTAGTTATTGCTAGTCACTATCTTTCTAGTCATTTTTTTCTATTGTCATATTTGAGATCTACTGGTCTAGTTCTCTCGTGAGCTAACCACAGAGAATTTATGTCACTAAAGTGGTCTATTTCAAATATTGTTAATCTTTACTCAGTGGTGCACTTTGTTCATTGGCTACGGCAGCCTCCTTCCTTTTAGTATCCACAATTATTATTAATATACTAGCGGACCCGTGCTAGAAATCTCTCATATTCATAAACCACACTTTCCCCAATAGGTTTTGCAAATCGAACACTTCTTACAAAAATTGGATATTTAAAAAATTAGAATGCAATTTGTCACTGATAATGTCATTTGTGTGCTGAGTGTGCTGACTGTAACACTCACTGGTTATTCGATATTTATGAAATTATACAATTTGAGTACTCATTCCTTTGATTTACTGTTTCTGAATCCATGCAAAATGATTAACTTTCCAAGTGATATGAGTCGTTATCGTTAATAACGACTCATTTATGCCTTTGTGAAATGATAAAGTCATTATTAACGACTCATTTCTTTAGTGCCGTGTTGCTAGGCAACCATTTCATGAATATCATCGAACTTTGCACTAATCGATAGTTCAGTTCATTGGCTATTTCGATCTACCTTGCTGAATTATCAAATTATTTTTTTGCTGTCTAAACAAATCTTGGCATCACTCGTTCGAACGCGCCACACCCACACCGCGCGACAGCTTCACGCAACCTGGCAGTGTGCTATTGTTCTACTTGATTAGTTCGTGTTTCAATCAACTAAATTGTGCGATCCAGGTTGTTCTGACGATATTCGCGATATGTCTTCAGTGTTGACAGTGATCTGCCAGGTGACGAAATACCAGAAGCAGTTTCTTCGAGTGGACAATAATGGGAGAAGCATTTTGTTCTGTTCCCAATAACATTATTAGCCTACTTTCGAATTTTGCAAAATACGAAAGTAGACTTATGAGATCTACTGGCCCATAGTAAAGGGGAGGAAAAGAAAAACTCCTGCAAGTGACTCGGACTAAAGAATTATGCCCGAAGAGGAGATGTTCATTGTTTTAGTTTTTTGTACATAACTTTTTGTTCTTTCGTTGTATAATAAATATGCACTCTTAGTCTTTTGTTGCTAACAAAATGAAAAACAGTTTAGACTTTTACCTTTTGTTTCGTTCTTTTGTAGTTTTGAAGCTACTGCAGTATAAAGTTGAAAAATTGTTTTTTCAAAAGTGAAAATTTGTAATTCATCACCCCCAATAAAATGGAATCAAGATATGTATCCAATATTATTACATAATCACATACTCTAGTTTATACTGAAAAAAATTTATGTAATATGATATATTTTACTGTCATTTATGTATTTTTATGATTTTTTTTAAAACACTTGTACAAAGACGTTGAAGTCGCTCATCACTTAACAGGCTTTTAGTTATCACTTGGAGGGTTAAGGAGAGACCTCAGAATGTTAAAATGACATGAAACGGGCGTCACAGTGACCAAAATGTGAAGTGGACAGCATTCATGAAGCGTATCAACAGTATCTGCAAATCGCACACTTCTTACATTTTTTAAAAGTATTTTTTTAAAGAAATTATTGATATTTATGGAATTATGGAGCAATTCGTCACTGCCAATGTCTATTCTCTTTCATTTGAATGCTCATTGTCACGATCGGTCGCTTGTAAGTGCGGCAGGAGGGATCTATACTACTGAAATAATATATATGATGATATGGTGGGTTTGTAAACCCCTCTCTTAAGTTGAAAATTTATTATATCGAGAGTACTCTGTCATTTATATCTAGTCAAATTCACTTTTAATTATAACTGAAACTTCTTCTTCTTCTTCTTCTTCTTTCGATTCGGCCATCTAAGGACCACGTCATTTCAACTGTTTCTTGTTGCATCGAGCTTTAACATCCTCCCAGTACTTTCGCATTAGTTCTCGATGCTGTTGTTTCCTTTCTGCAGTCCACTTCTTGCCAGTTGGAAGCTTGGGCTTTTCTTGGAAACATCGGTGTGCTGTTAGTTTTTGTTTAAGTGTGGCACGTTCCCAAATATCGTTGCCTGTAATTCCCACTTCTTGTAAATCTTTGTCCACCTCAAAGAACCAAGCTCCCTTGGTTTTCTTTTTGAGGAAGTAGGTGAAAATTCTATTTATCAATCGTGCTGGGTTCATTCTTGTTATATGGCAGTAAAAGGCAATTCTCCGTTTCCTCATGGCATCAGTTATTTTTTCCACGTGGGTGTAAAGTTCGTGGTTGTGCCGATTCCTATCTTCCCCATTTTTTTTTACCGGACCCAAGATTTGTCTTAGAATTTTTCTTTCTTTCACTTCCAGCTTCTCTGTTAGTCCCTTGCGATGCATTGCAAGGCACTCTGCAGCATACAAAGCCTCTGGACGGATGACTGTTTGGAAGTGTCTTAACTTGGCATTTGTTGATATGGATTTCTTGTTGAAATGGCCTTTGTTAGATTATATGCCATTTCCATTTTCCTGATTTGTGACTCGAAAGCTGCCTTCTCAGAGAGATTAGGGTCTATCCACTCACCCAAATATTTGAACGCTTTCGTTTGCTTGATTTTCCCCTGTACATCCAGCTCTTTTGGCGCTAGCTTGATATTAGTGATGAATTCTGTTTTTTCAAAGGAGATCTTAAGGCCCGTTTTTGCTGCTTGAATCTGGAGTTCATTAATTTGCGCTGCGGCTGCATCGAGGGAATCTGAAAAAATTGCGAGGTAATCTGCGAATGCTAGGCAGTCAACCATCAGGTTCTGTTTTTTGTAGCCCAATCTGACTCCATTTACAGACTTGTTAATGTTCATTACTTTTCGCCACTGCCGGATGACTTTTTCGAGCGCACAGTTGAAGAGCAAAGGAGATAGTCCATCTCCTTGTCTTACACCAGTCTTGATTTCGAAGGGCTCTGAAATTTCTCCCCTGAATTTCACTTTGGACGCAGTGTTGGTTAAGGTTTTCTGAATGATTGCTCTTGTTTTGTTGTCCAGTTCCAGTTCTTTCAGTATTTCAAATAGGGTGGGTCGATCGATAGAGTCATAAGCCTGTTTGAAGTCAACGAAGGTCACTACAAACTGTTTGTTTCTAAGCTTCAGATATGAAAGGATAGATTTAAGGTTCAAAATCTGTTCGGCACATGATCGTCCCTTCCGAAATCCCCCTTGATATTCCCCTAATTGTGGATCCAACTGTTCCTCTGCTCAAGTTTGAAGGGCTTTTGAAAGGATTTTGTATGTTATTGCAAGGAGGGAGATGCCACGGTAATTGTTCACATTCGTTCTATCACCATTTTTGTGAAGAGGGTGAAGCAGAGCTGATGTCCAATCAATAGGGAGTTCCTCCTTTTCCCATATCTCACTAATTATTTCTGTTAGTTTATCGATAGCTACGTCGCCAGCATGCTTCCATAATTCGGCGATTATTGAATCCTCGTCTGGTGCCTTATTGAAGTGACTGAATGATCTGCATAATTTCTTCTTTGGTTGCTGGTGTAGAGTCCGGGTTTGTATTTGGATTGTCTTCAAATGAGAATGAGGATCCTGGGCTTTCACAGTTAAGGAGAGACTCAAAATAATTTGCCAGGATAGTGCAGTTGTCCTTGTCATTATAGGCAGTTTTTTCCCTCAGGATCTTTGAAATGTAGGCTAGGTGGAGTGTATTTAGTGAGATTCTGTCTGAAGGTTCTGTAGAAATCTCGAGTGTTGTTCTTCTTGAAGTCTTGTGGAATCTTTTCCAATTGACTTTTGTCGTATGCACGTTTTACCCCACGTACCGGTATGGTTTTTGCAGCATGTTTCCTCACTAACAGAAAACTCTCCCAGTTATCTGAATTCTTCTGAGAACTCCATCTCTGCCATGCTAGTTGTCTCTGCCTTATTGCTGCTTCACATTCGCTGGTCCACCAGAGATGTTTCCTTCTTTTTGTTAGCGGGACTATCTCTTTAGCTGTTCTCACCATGCCATCTCATAGTTGTTCCCAATTCTGTGGATCCAAATAACTGAAACTATTATTATTAACTTTTTGAATGCTATCAAAATTGCTCAAACGATTGTACTTTAAACTTTGTAGTGTATTTGTGCTTTTTTAATACACACTGAGTCCATCCTATTTACTCTTATGTTATATTTGTTCTCCCACATCCTTTTCCCATTTTTCACTCTTCATCTTCCCTTTTTGGAAGTGGTTGGGTCTTCTTAACTCTTCCAACCATAGCAATCAGACGATGTTTGTGTTTGACTATGTCTATGTTCCATCAACATTGTTGTTGTTGTTGTTATTGTTGTTGTTATTGTTTTAAAGAGGGAACAGAAATCATCTGACCCTAGAGAAACTAATTTTAGGTGCCTGGCTATCACTTGACCTGCATGTTTCAATATTAATTTCTGTAGCACTAATAATACCACAGCAATCAGACCTTGTTAGAGTTCGACTATGTCTCTGTTCCACCATCATTGAGAGACTAAGTTTTGTGGTTAAGACATGAGTCTGCAATGACAAAGTACCAGTTATATTTGTCGTGTCTGATTCCGCAAACGGTACTGAACATTTAGTAGGCGCCGCTTTTCCGATATTGAACTACCCGTGGTGGCATTTTCATCAGTTTGCATTTCCAGGACATGATGATAATTTTTGTTTTAAGGGCCCTAACATCTAGGATATCGGCCCCTAATGTTTGGGTGATCGTGAAGATGAATATGAAACGTAAACTATAACTAAAATTAACCATTAACTTATGTACTAGAATAAGAAATGGAAAACAAAGGAAATTAAGGCAAATAAAGGACATGAGGAAAAGAAATGCCCTCAACCCTCGAAGAATGCGGATTGAGGGACTTGGAAGGAAGGAGAGCCATGAAAGGCAGATAGGAAAGTGAAAGAGGAGAGGGTCCGCCCAAGAGGTAATGGATAAAAGGGGGGAAAACCAGACCCAGCTCAGGAATCCCTTGGGGTCGCCAACTCCCGAACTCACCAGCTGTGAGCCCCTGAGGGTGTATCCTTGCATTGTTGTGTAATCATTTCTGTGATACTCATCTTCAGAAGCAGTGTTCCTTCGACATTTGTCGTTACACTCCGTCAGTAAACTCCTCCCTCCTTGTCACCGATGTTTCCGCAGTTGGGTTGGCATCGTGTGAAGCACGATCACCAATGGCAACTCCATCGTCGTGATCGCCACGTATCTCTTCAGTCTCGTCAGGCCGATGAACCCTGAAATCAATAATTATAATTTGTAACAAAGTTCTGTGCGCATCAACCCTTTAGTGGATCTGTGACGGGAGTGGTCCACTGATCTGCTAACATTGACTGTACCCTCTGTCTTACATTCTTACGGAAAGGGCACCTATTCAACCTGCTCGATCAGCGATACCATACCATCGTACCAATATAGCTCGTTGGTAATCCGTGGACAAGAGGATAATAATAATAATAATAATAATAATAATAATAATAGTCAAGAAAGCCGTGGCTTATCGAGTCAAGGTAGATTTTAATGCTTCAATGTTTAAGTTGTTTCGCCATTAGGTGATTATTTTATAGTTTAGATCAGGGATGGCCAACTAGTGGCTCAGGGGCCACTTGCGGACCGTGACCTGGTTTTATGCGGCCCCAGACGAATTTTAAAAACATTAGATTAGATTATTGATTTATTAATAAATATAAAGCATAACAATATAGGTTGGTATATAGAATATAGGTTGAACTTGGCTCAGTGGACAGGCAAAGACGCCATCTGCGAAGCTTGCTTTGCACATCCTCGTCCTCCGTTCTGTCAACGTTAACCTATCAGTGCCTTACAGCTTCATTTTGTTTGGAAGTGATGCAGATTATTGTACAATCAAAAACGGAAAGTGTCAGAAGGAAACAGAATGTTTCAAGACAAGTGGGTAACAGAGTAGCCTACCTTTTTGTAAATAACAAGGACAATAAACCTGTTTGCTTGTACTGTCTGTGCAAAACGAATATAACCTCAATCGTCATTATACTCAGCACCTTGCTGCCAATAGGCGTACTATTGTATCTGATTTGAAAAAAAAAATGTTAGTGCTCGGAAAAGCTTTTTAATACCAATATCTTTGCAAAAACACTCACTCTTAGCTTCGTATATTGTGAGTGTAGAAATAGCTAAGGTTAAAAAGCCATTTTCTGATGGTGAGTTTGTTAAGAAATGCTGTATAGAAATGGCTCGAGCCTTTAGTGATGGAAAAACTCTCTAATGACTTCAAACACGTTTCACTTTCGAAGCAGACTGTCACTAGGAGGGTTGAAGAAATAAGTAACCATGTATCAAATAAATTAAGTAGTATTATTTCAGATGCTGCTCTGGCCTTGGATGAATCCACTGATATAACAGATACTGCTTAGTTGTTAATTTTTATCAGAACCGTGGACAACGATTTTACAATCAATGAAGAGTTGTTGACATTAGAGTCTCTGCATGGTACTACCAGATGTCAAGACATTTTTGTTGCAGTTATGAAAGTACTGAACAGCCGTGGGGGAACAAATAACCTGTCGGCTATTGTAACAGCTATGTTTGGCTCTCAGGTGGGCCTAGTTGGCTTTCTGAGAAAGGCTGGAATCAACTGTCCAGCATTGCATTGTATTATACACCGTGAAGCCCTGTGCGGAAAAATTCTGAAAATGGAAGATAGCCTACTATGAAAACTGTTATGAAATGTGTAAATATGATTAGAACCATAGAAAATTCATGGCTTTTTTTTTACAGATCTAGAGACAGAGTATGGTGATTTAACACTATTAATGGAGGTGCCTGATTAAGCGAGGTAAACTGCTTAAAACGATTCTTTAATTTGAGAAAAGAGGTAACTGAGTTCCTCAATGTACATGTCAAAACACCTAGCTCCTTGGAAATGCATGTAAAGCTTTTCGATTCACTTTTTTTTGTTCAGTATGGCCTTTATAACAGACTTAAGTCACCACATGAATGAACTAAACTTGAAATAACAGGGTCCAAATCAAACCATACCTCAGTTAGTTGGGCACTTAGACGGATTTGTAAGCCGACTTAAGATTTTCCAATCGAGCTTTAAAAAAGCCAATCATGCAAATATCATGGAAGAAATCCCAACCAGTGATTTCAGTTTTTGCATACCTATTTCAGATAAGCTTCTTGAGTCGTTCAATGAACGGCTTTGGGATTTTAATGAAATACGGCCGCAACTTCTCTTATTTAACAACCCCATGTCTTGTGATATTTCACAGCAAGATGACAACATTCAATTAGAGCTCTGTGACTTGCAAAGTGACCCATTTTCTCAGACAAGGTCGGAAACTGGTACGTTTTGCCTACATTTGGCTCATTGATGTATGTGCGGCCCTCATCATCACTGGAAGATATTGAAGTGGCCCTTTAGGGTTAAGAAGTTGGCCATCCCTGGTTTAGATGATGATTCTGGGTTGTACGTTTATAATTTATAGAACTTACGCGATCGTTGTGATCACTAAAACTACAGTGAATCCGGGAATGTTCTCCGCAGCGCCTACATGCGTCTGTGAGAGCTAGCTACAGCAGTTACATTGGTAGCACGGCTGCCGCTTGCATTATAACAAATAAACAGTAAACTTTGTACTCACCACAGCCATTCATAACAGATGCTGGAACCATTCAAAGTACATCACAGCAAATACTGGGCTATTAAAATGTTATCAGAATTGTTTTCCATTCGTGTTTTTGAACAGTAAAATTGACATGTAAATGATAGAATAAAACAACTTTCCTCGTGGATCATGTGAACAAAACTTCTTGCTGTACGAGGCAAGGAGGATAGAATAAAATAATTAAAAAGTACAATTTTCCGCCGGCCTCGAACCCGGGCGCGATACCACAGTTAGATCTTAAATATTGATTGGCATGTTTTCAAATGTAGTTAGAGCAATTTTGTGTTAACCCATTAATGTCATTTGACGAGCATTGCGTTACTTACGTTGTAGGCGCCACAGACAGCTGCTCCTGGAGATAGCCGCGATCGCTATCCAGCGCCGCCACGTAGCGGGCCTGCTCCTTCAGCTCCTACTGGAGAGAGCCGCGATCCATCTCCAGCGCCGTCACGTAGCGGGCCTGCTCCTACAGCTCCTCCTGGAGAGAGCAGCGATCCATCTCCAGCGCCGCCGAGTTGCGGGCCTGATCCTTCAGCTCCTCCTGGAGAGAGCCACGCTCCATCTCCATCGCCGTCACTTAGCGGGACTGCTCCTTCAGCTCCTCCTGGAGAGAGCCGCGATCCATCTCCAGCGCCGTCACGTAGCGGGCCTGCTCCTACAGCTCCTCCTGTAGAGAGCAGCGCTCCATCTCCAGCGCCGCCGAGTTGCGGGCCTGCTCCTTCAGCTCCTACTGGAGAGAGCCGCGATCCATCTCCAGCGCCGTCACGTAGTGGGCCTGCTCCTGCAGCTCCTACTGGAGAGAGCAGCGCTCCATCTCCAGCGCCGCCACGTTGCGGGCCTGCTCCTTCAGCTCCTACTGGAGAGAGCAGCGCTCCATCTCCAGCGCCGCCGAGTTGCGGGCCTGCTCCTTCAGCTCCTACTGGAGAGAGCCGCGATCCATCTCCAGCGCCGTCACTTAGCGGGACTGCTCCTTCAGCTCCTCCTGGAGAGAGCCGCGATCCATCTCCAGCGCCGTCACGTAGCGGGCCTGCTCCTACAGCTCCTCCTGTAGAGAGCAGCGCTCCATCTCCAGCGCCGCCGAGTTGCGGGCCTGCTCCTTCAGCTCCTACTGGAAAGAGCCGCGATCCATCTCCAGCGCCGTCACGTAGTGGGCCTGCTCCTGCAGCTCCTCCTGGAGAGAGCAGCGATCCATCTCCAGCGCCGTCACGTTGCGGGCCTGCTCCTTCAGCTCCTCCTGGAGAGAGCCGCGATCCATCTCCAGCGCCGTCACGTAGCGGGCCTGCTCCTACAGCTCCTCCTGGAGAGAGCAGCGCTCCATCTCCAGCGCCGCCGAGTTGCGGGCCTGCTCCTTCAGCTCCTCCTGGAGAGAGCCGCGATCCATCTCCAGCGCCGCCACGTAGTGGGCCTGCTCCTGCAGCTCCTACTGGAGAGAGCAGCGCTCCATCTCCAGCGCCGTCACGTAGTGGGCCTGCTCCTTCAGCTCCTCCTGGAGAGAGCAGCGATCCATCTCCAGCGCCGCCACGTAGTGGGCCTGCTCCTTCAGCTCCTCCTGGAGAGAGCAGCGATCCATCTCCAGCGCCGTCACGTAGTGGGCCTGCTCCTTCAGCTCCTCCTGGAGAGAGCAGCGATCCATCTCCAGCGCCGTCACGTAGTGGGCCTGCTCCTTCAGCTCCTCCTGGAGAGAGCAGCGATCCATCTCCAGCGCCGTCACGTAGTGGGCCTGCTCCTTCAGCTCCTACTGGAGAGAGCAGCGCTCCATCTCCAGCGCCGCCACGTAGTGGGCCTGCTCCTTCAGCTCCTCCTGGAGAGAGCAGCGATCCATCTCCAGCGCCGTCACGTAGTGGGCCTGCTCCTTCAGCTCCTCCTGGAGAGAGCAGCGCTCCATCTCCAGCGCCGCCGAGTTGCGGGCCTGCTCCTTCAGCTCCTCCTGGAGAGAGCCGCGCTCCATCTCCAGCGCCGCCACGTAGCGGGCCTGCTCCTACAGCTCCTCCTGGAGAGAGCAGCGCTCCATCTCCAGCGCCGCCGAGTTGCGGGCCTGCTCCTACAGCTCCTCCTGGAGAGAGCAGCGCTCCATCTCCAGCGCCGCCGAGTTGCGGGCCTGCTCCTTCAGCTCCTCCTGGAGAGAGCCGCGATCCATCTCCAGCGCCGTCACGTAGCGGGCCTGCTCCTACAGCTCCTCCTGGAGAGAGCAGCGCTCCATCTCCAGCGCCGTCACTTAGCGGGACTGCTCCTTCAGCTCCTCCTGGAGAGAGCCGCGATCCATCTCCAGCGCCGTCACGTAGCGGGCCTGCTCCTACAGCTCCTCCTGGAGAGAGCCGCGATCCATCTCCAGCGCCGCCGAGTTGCGGGCCTGCTCCTTCAGCTCCTACTGGAGAGAGCAGCGCTCCATCTCCAGCGCCGTCACGTAGTGGTCCTGCTCCTGCAGCTCCTCCTGTAGAGAGCAGCGCTCCATCTCCAGCGCCGCCACGTTGCGGGCCTGCTCCTTCAGCTCCTACTGGAGAGAGCCGCGATCCATCTCCAGCGCCGTCACGTAGTGGGCCTGCTCCTGCAGCTCCTCCTGGAGAGAGCCGCGATCCATCTCCAGCGCCGTCACGTAGTGGGCCTGCTCCTGCAGCTCCTCCTGGAGAGAGCCGCGCTCCATCTCCAGTGCCGTCACGTAGTGGGCCTGCTCCTGCAGCTCCTACTGGAGAGAGCAGCGCTCCATCTCCAGCGCCGTCACGTAGTGGGCCTGCTCCTGCAGCTCCTACTGGAGAGAGCAGCGCTCCATCTCCAGCGCCGTCACGTAGTGGGCCTGCTCCTGCAGCTCCTACTGGAGAGAGCAGCGCTCCATCTCCAGCGCCGCCGAGTTGCGGGGCTGCTCCTTCAGCTCCTACTGGAGAGAGCCGCGATCCATCTCCAGCGCCGTCACGTAGTGGGCCTGCTCCTGCAGCTCCTACTGGAGAGAGCAGCGCTCCATCTCCAGCGCCGTCACGTAGTGGGCCTGCTCCTTCAGCTCCTACTGGAGAGAGCCGCGATCCATCTCCAGCGCCGTCACGTAGTGGGCCTGCTCCTGCAGCTCCTACTGGAGAGAGCAGCGCTCCATCTCCAGCGCCGTCACGTAGTGGGCCTGCTCCTGCAGCTCCTACTGGAGAGTGCAGCGCTCCATCTCCAGCGCCGCCGAGTTGCGGGCCTGCTCCTTCAGCTCCTACTGGAGAGAGCCGCGCTCCATCTCCAGCGCCGCCGAGTTGCGGGCCTGCTCCTTCAGCTCCTACTGGAGAGAGCCGCGCTCCATCTCCAGCGCCGCCACGTTGCGGGCCTGCTCCTGCTGCGCCACCAGGTTCTTCGACGCCTCCTCGTTGTACATATTGCGCACCTAAAACAAGTTAGATAGTTATTGTTGTTTTAAGGGCCGGAACAACGAGGTCATCTTCCCCTGCACCTCATTATGCATCCTCGTCAGAGGAAGTGGCCGTTATTCCAAGGAAGGTTGACGGTGAAGGTGCTTTGATTTCTTGGATGTTTTCCCATTATTATTATAAGTCCCTCACGACCTTGAAACATGCGCAGCTGCCTTCACCTTACCGAAATTGAGGAATGAAATAGGAACGCAGGCTGAAATGGTTCGGACACGTTATAAGAATGGAGAACGGAAGAATGTCGAGAATGTGGATGGAGGGAGAAGTTTCAATCTAAATTTGCAAGAAATCGTTGACTCAAAGACTCCGTTGTCTTTCGAATTCTCATTTTTTTTGTTTATTCCATATTTTTTTGGTTTATAATTGAAGCGCATAAATAACGAGTCAAGCACCGAAATCATTGTTTTGAGATAATCAACGAAAGTGTATATCATTTGGAGAAAAAAGACAATTCTGTAGAGTAGGACATCAATGTTTAATTACCCTAAACGTGAATGAAGCTCTAGAACGGCATAATTCTGACCTTCGTGAGGAATCTATTGCCAACATTGATATATATGTATTATTTTCCTATCTGGACCTATCTTTCTGCGCCTAGCGAAAGGCGTAGTTATGTTTGTGTTATTTTCAATAACTCATCGCAGATCATACTGCTCAATTACGTGTAATAAAAGCTACATTAATATGGCTTTTTACTTTTTATGTTGCCAGCCGGCACAGTCCATATCCTCGCCGCTAGATGGGGGCTTCATTCATTCCATTCCTGACCCGGTCGGAGACTGGAAGCAGGCTGTGGATTTTCATGCTGCCAGACTTTCTGGAGCAGTACATCGCCTCTCGGAATTTCTATAACCAAAAGTGACGAATCTCTTATATTACATGATCCTTGGCCACTTGGATCTCCTTTACGTTCTCGCATTTTTTCTCTATGCTAGCATGCACATAATCAACCTCCATCCGTGAATGCCCAGGTTCAAAGAAGCACTCATTAATCACAGGTATATTCAAAGCAGCAAATCCAGACACATTGTACTCATATTAATGTTCCTATTCTGTCCCCTGCACGATTATGATTTCAAACACGAAAGCCAGGAGAATATTGTACGGAATTCGTCGGTGAGGAAAACGCAGATCTAGTGCGTGTTTTGTTTGTACTAGGCTTAGAAATCATCACTGCGGATAATACGCTGTTTTCGATAATTCGCATTAATTACAGTGAATTATCGGAAGTGCACTGATTTTAATTCCCTTATTTATCTGTCTATTTTGTGACCTTCCCAAATCACAAGGGATCGAACCCTCACTTTCGGGACTTACGATTTGATATAATCGTCCATATCTTTTATCTGATGATTTTATATCATAAATAATAATTTATGAGAGTGTATTATGTTATGTGATTGATTATCGTAAAATTTGTTAAGGTTGAAGATATTGTTAATAGCAGGATCCGAATTCGGTTTGGAAAAGAATATTTTGACATTGTAGGGATATTTATTTGAGGTTCGGGACCTGTGCCCAGTAACGAGGAAGTATGTCGTGCTAGCGACGGGTTTATCCGACCGGGCCGGGTGCAAGTCGGCAGGAGTAGGTTTGGCAACTATGTACGAGAGGTGTGTCTCAGTTAAATTAGAAAGGTATTATACTATGACCTTATTTGGAGACATTGTTCAGAATTGGGTGTGCCCGTGATTTAAGATGTGTCGACCAGTGGATTGAGGATGGGAGGTGACTGGTATGTATACTTGGCGAGGCAGTGAATATTATTCGATTTAGTGACTCCGGGAGAGGTGTAGGTTCTTACTGTAGACTCCAGGTGGAGTAGTTGATACTTTTTGTGGCTCCGTGTTAAGGAGTGGTTTGTTCGATCAGGGATCGACATAAAGTGTTTGGACTTTTAAGTGGAGAAGGAAGGAAAGTAATTCAAACGCTCACGATATTGTGTTCAGAGTTTCATTAACGGACTTGCAGGTTGAATTATTCTCACGGGAATAGTTCGCCAAGATTTCCTGTCTCGAAAAGCATGACGTATTGATAATTAAGTCTGTTTACTGAAATTCGAGGGCCATACCGAGAAGTGTGTTAATCTACGAAAACTAGTAAAATATGCCAAGTATTGTTCAATTCAGGTGCGAATTAGTTGCGATAATCCACCAAACGGATTCAGAGCACTATTATTCAGTCAGATCCACGAAGCAGTATAAATCGTTGGATTCACAGTAATTCACAGTAATTAAAAGTTGTAACAGAAAATCATACGTGTGAACCCATTAGTAACTGCGATACAAGTAACTAGGACTGATTCTCTGGGAACATTATCCCTAGAAACAGTAGAGTTAGTCTTCACATCTGAGACCAGCATCTGTAAGTACCAGTCATCATCTTCTTTCAAGGGTTCATCAATGTATGCCATACGTGTACCTGTGTATATATGATAGGGAGTGTTTGTGTAGTCGGTATCGACGAGGATCCCGCCAAGTGTATATATTTATGTCTGGTATCAGAATACATGCCTACTTTTTTTACCAGATATCCAGTGTTTTCATTTTATGCGGTCACCGGTGTAGTTGGGTGTGAATGTTTATTGCTGCTGTCTATATCGTACAGGTGTTTAACCCCCACGCACCCCCTGTAGTAGGGGAAACATTACAATTGGTCGCCCAAGTGGGACTGATACGTTACAATTGGCGCCCAACGTGTGGTTGATAAGTTACAATTTATTTCCGTAGCTTCAAGACTGCTTCCTTCTCTCCTGTTTCTTGTGTTTAAAGATAAATATACCACTTTGTCTTTAAAACACCACTACACGAGTGTTTACAATTCATGGAGGCGACAGACCTTGCCTGACAATTTTCCCTGATGTTGCCACAAAATTCCCCGATATTAATTTAGCGGCTGTAAAATTATTCTCACCCGCTCGACGCTAAATGTGTTGTATTTTAGATCTACGGTATTCATTTTCTTCAATTTTCCCTAATTTTTTCCTCACTTTTGCGACAATTTCCGATTTCCAGGTTCTGTCACCAACATGCAATTACCGTAATTTCCTAGTGCCTGAAACAAAATACAAGAATTTACACAAACTTCTTACATAAATGGGGGGGGGGGGGCACACAACCTACCTGGTCCAGCTCCTGCTCGACCCTTCGCTGCGCCTCCTCGGCTGCCGAGCGCGCTGAAAGGGCGCCCTCAAGCTTCAGCTCGTTGGCCTCCAGTTCCCGCTCGACCAATCACCACGCCTCCACGGCCCCCGAGCATGTGGACAGGACAACCTGCAGCTCCTGCTCGGCCCTGGAACGCACCTCTTCGGCCACCGAGCGTGCTGAATTGGCAGCCTCCAGCTCTCGCTCGGCCCTGCAACGCCCCGCCTCGGCCGCCGAGCGACACCCTCAAGCTTCAGGTCGTACTCCTCCAGCTCCTGCTTGGCCCGGTGGCACATCTTCACGGCCTCCGAGCGTGCGGACTGGACAACCTGCAGCGTCAGCCCAGTCCTGCGACATTCCACCTCGGCCGCCAAGCGTGCCGCCTCGGCAGTCTCAAGCTTCAGCTCGGTCCTGCGACGCCCCGCCTCGGCCTTGCGACGCCCCGCCTCGGCCCTGCGATACCCGACCTCGCCGCCAAGCGAGCTGCCTCGGCACCCTCCAGCTGCTGGACGATGTCCTCCAGCCTCAGCTCGGTCCTTGGACGCGGCTCCAATCCATCCTCCACCTGACATACAGACGAAATTAACATTAGGAACACTTCATTTCTTGATATGTGAAAACACACAGATTGCAGAAAGAAAATCTCAACACACTTTTTCCGAGCCTCGGTTTTAAACCTTAGATTAGATTGCTAAAGCGAGCTTCTATGCCCAATGCTGCGGCTTTAAACCCGGCCGAAGTCGTAGGATTTTTAAGAGCGTTAAAAATCCTTCAGTATGCCTTCCTTCGGAGGGGGAGTAAAGCCGGCGGTCCCATGAGATGTGAAGCAAGGACAGAGCTACTTACAGTCGCATGTGTGCCTTAGCTGTGTAGGCTATATGGCTATATGATTATATGGTGATAACTCGGAAAACAATGGTCGGAGAGGGTCATGCGACATCTTGTTTTAAGGGTATTTTTTCTTACATATCTTATGGCGCACTTATTTTTTTTGTATGATAAATTTTGAAAAATGAGGGAAACGGATTTTTGGGCTAAAAATTATTTTTAGATCGTTGGTTATATTTCAGTAAGGAATGGTCGCATTTGGATGTGCAAGGTGTGCTTTTTAAGCGCGTTGCCCTCTTTTACATGGTGCATGAAGATGTGAATTTCTTGAAAATGAGGGAAACAGATTTTTTTATGAAAGTGGTTTTCTTTTGAAACGAAAAAATGATATTACATGGTGTGAGGTGTTATGGTTTTATAATTAGGCCCTCTTTATCATGATGTGATTAAATTTTCGTTAAACGTGTTGAAAATGGGTGAAAACTATTTTTTTTTTTCAAAAAGTGGTTTTTACCTGAAACGGGTAAGAAAACAAAAGCATGCGTTGAATCCCTATGTTTAAGTTTATAAGTGGTAAAAAGACGTATTATTATTATTATTATTATTATTATTATTGAGTATTAAAAATGAACATGGTTAGACTGTACAGAGAGCTGTCTAGGCAAGGACCGTGGAGCAGAGCTTGTAACATGTTATCAAAGCAGATAAAGGAGTGTGAGATGATACTCGTACCCATGGGAAAGGTTGGTGTGTGACATTACTCAAATGGATTGTGTTCATGCGCCGGTTTACACGGGCTATGATACCCACAACAACATGTCTTATCGTGCACACTCATGTAACTTGAAAACATGGGTAGGTGTTTCTCAGCTGACCTCAACTGGGAAGACTGTACTGGTGTGGGAAAGTCTTGACTCGGTAAGTTATCCCCACCACCACCACTACCCCGGTGGGAGGTGTGAACGGCAAAGAAATGAGGAAGATTCCTTTTCACTTGACGTTTGGTTGCAGTGGTTGTTAGTGAGTGTGTTTAATTAAAGGATCAACTTTTAACTATTGACAAGGTATGTCATTGTCAGGGATTGAATTCCTGCTGCTAAATTGTGAACTGGGTTGTTGCTTGTTGTGCCCAAGGTTGTTGGATTGAATCCTGCTGCTATACTGTACAACGTGTTGACTGTTGCAGCCTTAATTACCAAGGTAAGGTTAACACTTTATTAAATAAGCATGTCTACTACACACATTCTATTTTACCAACCGTTAACTAAGTGTTTTAAAAGTCGCGTTTTCTCGGGTCGAATTGGAAACGTGAACGAGTGTCTGTCCCCTAAACAGTTTGTAGAAACATGTTTTGATATTTTAAAGAATGAGATTGAATAAAATTTGAGATCGCTCTAGACTTTGAAAGTAAACATGGAACTGCTGTGTGAATTTGTATTGATAAAAAATGGCATGGAAGAAAGGCATAAGTTTAATCTTTGTACTAAAATGCGGGAATTGCTTGTATCAGATAATTTAGAAAGTTGGTATGAGACTTATGGCGTGAATTCTCTCATGAATAAATTTGAAAATTTGCAGGATGGTGCCAGTGGCTTAGTATTAGAGAAAATTCACTACTTTCAAATGGATATTTGCAAGTATAATCCGCTTAAAGCAGGCTCGAGCTTCGAAAAAAGCAGTTGTGAATATTCAAAACAGAGACGATTATTGTTGTTTTTTTTTGGGGGGGGGGTCTTGCGAGTTTTTGCAACCATGCAAAGACTGTATTGGTCATAAGCCAGGGAAGTACAAAGAAATGTTTGATCACTTAAAAAACTCTGATTCTAACCGATGAATCATTCGCCATGCGTTTAGATAAAATAAATCAGTTTGAACAGGGTAATACTGATTTTTCATCTCTGGTATATGGCGTGGAAGGCTCTGACATTGCTGGGCCATTATACGCCGCGAAAGAGCCTAAACAACATCACATTCATTTGCTGTATTTGTCTGATGGGAATAAGAACCATTATTATTTGATTAAAAATCTAGGGAAAATAGTAAGCAGCCAAGTGTCTAAACATAATGGTAAAAATCATATTTGCGAAAGATGTCTACAGTATTTTGCCATCCCTTGATGAATGCAGTACATTTGCATTTGTCTGTTGGCACAGGCTAGAGTAAAAGGTGGCTTTTCACCGATGTCTCAGTCTTACTCATGGCTGTGATTATATGGAAGCTACTGAGGTATGGGTGGTGCTTAGTAATGACATTCAGGGCACAGTCAGTGCCTGTGGATGTTGTGAAAGGTTCTACTCATAGGGTTAGTACTACTGTTCTGACTAAGTGAGGAAAGCAATGGCAAACTACCTCACTCCTCTTTTTGCCTAGTACGCCTCAATATAGAGCTGCCTTGGTTTTTTTTTGGGTATCTACTCACATAACCTAACGGCGGTACTGTTTGAGGATCCAACCAGCCTTCGGGCTGACTACCTAACAGTCAGTCAGATCTGTTACAACGACATACGCAGGACCGTGAAACGCAAATAGCGGTTAAGCTGGTGTTGCCCGAAGGGAATGACACAATTCTGAAATTTAAAGCCATACACAAACAAGACATGGTGTGTATGCCGATTTAGAGGCATTAACTGTTCCCCTCCAAGGTTGCAAACCCAATCCCCATACACGTTCAAAGTATCATGTGCAAAAACATGAATCGTTTGCCGTAGCGTATCATGTTGTGTGCACTTTTGGTAAGTCAAAGATGCGCTATGATAGTTACCAAGTCCCTAATTGTACACAGGGATTTGTCAAGCAGATGACGGCTTTGGCGGATGACGTACAGAGGTTATTGGACAACCCTGTACGTTTGCTTTTAAATGATGTGCAGCGCAAGGAATGTGAGCAAGCTGTGACTTGTCATATTTGTGAGAAGCCTATTCTTATGTGAAGATGAAAACGTAATGGACCATTCACACTTCACAGGGCAGTTTAGAGGTGCAGCTCATAGGGTGTGTAATGTAAACTACCCTGCCCCCCGCTTCATCAGTGTGTTCTTTCATAATTTGAGCCACTACGATCTTCACTTTATCATTAAAGAGTTTGCAAATGTAGATAAAGTTACATTCAGTATTCTGCCCCAAAACCACGAAAGCTTCACCTCTCTTTCATGGTGGAGAGGGAAGATGTGCATTCGCTTTCTTGACTCGTTTAAATGTATGTCATGTTCCCTTGACGGCCTAGTGAATGGCTTGGATGAAAACGAGTTGAATTTCACGCAAGCTCATTTTACAAATAAACAACAGTTTAAACTGTGTATTCGTAAAGGAATATTTCCTTACGATTACGTGCAGAGCTGGTCTGTGCTTGATGAAAAATCTTTACCTCCTCAAGAGAAATTATTTTCTTTGCTAACTCAAAGCACGATATCCGATGAGGATTACGCCCACGTTTGTCATGTATGGGGAGAGTTTAACATAAAGACCCTAGGCGAATATGCTATGCATTACCTGAAACTCGATGTACTTTTATTGACAGACGTGTTTGAAAAGTTCCGTCAATTGTGCCATAGCATTTACGGCCTGGATCCGGCACATTATTTTACCAGTCCAGGCCTGTCATTTGATGCAGCACTAAAGTACACTAACGTTGAGCTTGATTTATTAACAGATCCCGACATGGTATTAATGATGGAAAAAGGGATTCGAGGAGGTTTTGTTTCCCTAAACCAGAGGCATGCAAAGGCAAATAATGAATACATGTCTTCTTATTGTCGCCAGGCACCTATCTCGTATCTCATGTATTATGACGTGAATAATTTGTATGGTCACGCCATGAGCCAACCTTTGCCTTACAAAAACTTTGCCTGGCTTTCTCAGGAACAAGTAGAAAATGTCAATGCCAATACGGCTCCTATGCAGGAAGACGTTGGTGTTATTTTAGAAGTCGACCTAGCCTACCCCGCATGCCTGAGAGAGAAACATAGCGATTTCCCTTTTTGTCTAGAGAAAATGGTCCCTCCACAAAGTAAAGTGAAAAATGAGAAATTGATGGGCACTCTTTTTGATAAAAATCGCTACGTGTTACACATCAACATGTTGGTGGAATGCCTAGCCCAGGGCTTAAAGTTGAAAAAAAATCCACAGGGCTATTTCCTTTGCCCAGAAACCGAGGCTGAAGTGGTACATGGATTTAAACACCAGCCACAGGCAAAGAGCGACTCAGCAGTTTGAAATCTTTTTTTAACTGATGAACAACTGCATTTATGGAAAGAGTCTTGAAAACGGGTCATTAAATTGGAGGGGCGCTATAGGGCTGAAAAGTACATTGCAAAGCCAAATTTCAAATCATTGACAATTATTCATAACGACTTGGTGACGATTGAAATGTCAAAAAATTAAGTTGTTATGAATAAACCCATCTATTTGGGGCAGTTTTTTTTTACTTTTCAAAATTGCATATGTACCAATTTCATTATGGCTATGCAAAGCAACATTTTGGCAACGTGTCTTTGTTGTATGTTGACACGGACAGTTTTATTTACCATGTCCGTCATTGCAATCTGCATGTTGTTATGAGGAAAAATAGTGAATGGTTTGACACATCCTCGTATAGTAAGGGTAATGTGTTTAATATTCCCATTGCTAACAAAGAGGAGATTGGTTTGATGAAAGACGAGTGCTCAGATACCATAATGACAGAGTTTGTTGGCCTCGCCCCTAAAATGTATAGTTTTAGGTCAATGGATGAAAAGGAATCCAAGCGAGCGAAAGGCGTAAGCCAGAATGTGGTCAAACGCCTTCGTGTTGATTATTTAAATGTCTTTCAGACAGGCACGACCATGTCCCACAGTCAATTTAGGATCCAAAAACCATGATTTATTTTTAGTCAAATAGAAAAGCAAACGCCTTGTTGGACAATAAACGAGAGTGGTGTGATGATAATAATAGCAATGGTAAAAGCTGTACGGATTCAGAATAAGAGGAAACTGGATCTGGCGCTAAGATGAATATTTCGGGTATTATCAGCATTCTGAAATCTGCCAACTTATTGTGTTTATTTTGAATTGAGGAGGGATATGCAAATGAAATCCTTATTATTTAAAATTCTTTTTTCATAATTTCGGGTGAATGTAAAATAATATACAAATTCTATTTAATCACATTATTAGCAACATTTCTAATGAATGAATTTATTCATTTTTAATTCACAATGTACACACCCCTCGATCTTTAATGTACGACAGTTTGTTGCAAACCACTTTGGGTTTTTGTGGGGTTCTACCCATATGACGTACATCAGTAGGATCCGACCTAACTGACAGACAGAGATTCCCAATTGTAGCGAGAATGGTTTAAACGAACCTCTTTTGTAATGTGTTGCTTCATATTTAGAAGCTTCCAATATTCTGATCATCAGTCCCTTGTACTTGTAACTGGTGCCTGGATTCGGAAGGAGGTATCCGTGGCCTTCAGTGAGGTACCATCTGTACTCCATCTAACCCTCAGACCAAAATTTTCCAAATCCTTGGCCCGGGCCCTCAAACAAAAGATTTAATTTGTATCCGTAGACCACGAATAAGTTACCATACATGAAGAGTTTCGCCAAAGACCTAACATTTAAGTCGCAAGCTATACAACGTCCGCAGACGTAGTTCCTAGATTCTAGTAACATTATCCCCATTGTACGATACTGTTATTGTTAGCAGCGGAACATACAAGTCCTCTGCCCCGATCAAATAATATTTCAATACTTAAATCTGACAGATCTTAAGAGTACTATGGTGATGATTTCACATGTATTTGTTGTTGCGCTTGAGTCTTCAATCTCTTGACTGGTTTGATGCAGCTGTCCATGCCTCCCTGTCCTGAGCTGAAAATTTCATCTCTAAATAGTTACCACATCTTACATACGAGGCAATCTGTTTAACATATTCTAATCTTGGTCTACCGCAACAGTTCTTGTCCTTGACATAGGCGAGGAATTGTCACACCAGTTTATTTAATAAATTAAGGTTACTGATGGTTAAATGATTTATATGTAGGGATAGTTCCTCAGTTTTATGTAACTTAGTAATTTGGGATTATTTGAAAATGAAAATATCTCCAGTTATTTAGAAAATCAGCGAAATGGATTAACATTACCATTTTAATGAACTGCTTGATATTTATTTTTGTCGACACATGGTGATACAACTACTTTTTACCAGCTTTTAAGAAATGAACAATATGACGATGATTCACTAAGAAAAGCGAACTTCTATCTGAACTAAGAAAAACTATTCCTCCCATTCATGCCATAAAGATATTGTACCCAACGGTTCCAGAGCTTCCAACTAATAATTATCACGAAGCAAGTAAGAAATGAAACGAAAAATTCGGGGGGGGGGGTAATGAAATTGAAACTATTACTTGGCTCCCCCTTCTGAAAAAAATCTTGCGGGCGCCCATGCTCGTGCACCACATATTGAAAAATGGACTTACTAATTCATAAACCTTCGCAGGAGTGTACAGAACTCACCAAGGTTTCATCATAATCGGATGACTGGTATATGAACGCATACGGGACTTCGTTGAAACGATTCACGCGCTGTCGCTCATTAGTTGAATCTACTCGTGCGCTACCAATCGTAAAATGGATTTAATAAATCAGATACCTTCGCGGAAGTGGAAACAACAATTCACTAAATATCATAGCAATTGCATGAATGGTATATGAACGCATACGGGATTTTGTTGAAACGATATGCGCGCCGTTACTCATTAATTTGTTGAATCTACTCATGCGCTACCTATTGTCAAACGGATGTACTAAGTTAGAAACCTTCGCGGGAGTATACAAAACAACTCACCAAAGTATCATCGCAATCGGATGAATGGTATATGAACGCATACGGGATTTTGTTTAAATGATTCGCTCACCGTCACTCATTTGTTGAATCTACTCGTGCGTTACCTATTGTAAAATAGATTTACTAAGTTAGAAACCTTCGCGGGAGTATACGCAACAACTCACCAAAGTATCATCGCAATCGGATGAATGATATACTATGAACGCATACGGGATTTTGCTTAAACGAATAACTTGCCGTCACTCATTTGTTGAATCTACTCGTACGCTACCTATTGTAAAATGGATGTACTATGCCTATAACCATCCCGGGAGTGGGCACCACAACTAACCAAAGTTTCATCGCAATCGGATGGATGGTATATGAACGCATGAGGAACTTTGTTGAAACGAATCGCGCTCCTTGGTATTACTACAGAACATAACATTACTGTACCAGTGACATTATGCTTACATTTTGAATATGACAAAGTAAAAATATGTCAACAGGTAAATAATAGGCGTAATCTAAAACTGTCCATTTCCAACTTATAAGTTAGGCCTATGGCTAGAGCCCTGCGCGGATGAACTAAACGTTATCCGCATCCGCACGAATGTTATCCGCATCCGCCCCGCACATGGCATTTCACTTGGGAAACTCACATGTATTGACCGGGAATTGAACCCGGTCAATACATTGAACCCGGTCCACCGTGGTGAGAGGCGCTGCGCCACCTCGCCCCTGAGTTACACTTAACAACAATCAGACAAATAATAATGATTTCTTACCTTTGGTTCACTAATTCCACTCAGGGCTAAGCCACAAGCCTTTGTGATCTACTCATATAGCCTACACAACTATGCACATCAAGAGCGAAGTCACAGCTACCTTGATGTCTTGCCAAACAAAAACTCACTAAGTGCACTAATGACTTTTTCCTGGCCACAATTGAACCATAAATGCATTTGGTGACTATCGAAAACAACAAGTAGTTCCGTGACAAACTAAAGAGCCTACCTTTCTTAAAATTTAAGATTCATGCCAATCTATATAGACCTATCTAGAATAATGACGAAATCAAGTTGGTAATACTAACATTTTCAAGTACTGCAGTTTGAAATACACCTGAAAGAGTATAGCCAAATACAGTAACTTACTACAGTTACTCTGAATATATTCTCTTTAGGTATAGTATGCACATACAAAATTTGGTTGAAGTCTAATGGATAGTATGGACGTTACATGCTGTTTGATATTGGATTTGTCAGTGCGCATAAAATCATGTTGGGAACAATGTCATGTATGTGATGCTAAGTAATCAGAAATATTACGATTTATTAAAATTCCAATTTTGGATAAAATACATTGATTAGTTTAGAAGTTACATGTAATTAAACATTGAAACTATCAGAAAGCTTAGAATCATGTTGGCAGCACTGAGGTATATTAGTTACTCCAAATTAATCTAGAATGTCAGGTACTAAAATTTGGTTGAAGTCTAATGGATAGTATGGACGTTACATGCTGTTTGATATTGGATTTGTCAGTGCGCATAAAATCATGTTGGGAACAATGTCATGTATGTGATGCTAAGTAATCTGAAATATTACGATCTATTAAAATGCCAATTTTGGATAAAATACATTGATTAGTTTAGAAGTTACATGTAATTAAACATTGAAACTATCAGAAAGCTTAGAATCATGTTGGCAGCACTGAGGTATATTAGTTACTCCAAATTAATCTAGAATGTCAGGTACTAAAATTTGGTTGAAGTCTAATGGATAGTATGGACGTTACATGCTGTTTGATATTGGATTTGTCAGTGCGCATAAAATCATGTTGGGAACAATGTCATGTATGTGATGCTAAGTAATCTGAAATATTACGATCTATTAAAATGCCAATTTTGGATAAAATACATTGATTAGTTTAGAAGTTACATGTAATTAAACATTGAGACTATCAGAAAGCTTAGAATCATGTTGGCAGCACTGAGGTATATTAGTTACTCCAAATTAATCTAGAATGTCAGGTACTAAAATTTGGTTGAAGTCTAATGGATAGTATGGACGTTACATGCTGTTTGATATTGGATTTGTCAGTGCGCATAAAATCATGTTGGGAACAATGTCATGTATGTGATGCTAAGTAATCTGAAATATTACGATCTATTAAAATGCCAATTTTGGATAAAATACATTGATTAGTTTAGAAGTTACATGTAATTAAACATTGAAACTATCAGAAAGCTTAGAATCATGTTGGCAGCACTGAGGTATATTAGTTACTCCAAATTAATCTAGAATGTCAGGTACTATACGTGTGCCAAGTTTCGAGCTGATGGCTTGCATACTTTCTGATATATTGATTTATGTATTTATCGTATGGCTTATAGTGCCGGGAGTGTCCGAGGACATGTTCGGCTCGCCTGAGTCTGTAGCAGCTTCCACCCTAAGGGTGAGCTACAAGTTCCGTTCAATTTAAAGTAGTTCCGACTTTCGCCACCAGATATCAATGATACATAGTAGTGAACGTTGGAACTTTGATGAGCGTTCCAACGAAATCTAACCTAACAAATTAGCTGCACACAAGTTTAGTCTGTGGGAGGATCTTTTACATGCCATAAATCTGTGACATGGGACCGCCGGCTTAACTTCCCCTCCAAAGGAAGGCATACTGAATGATTTTTAACGCTCTTAAAAATCCGACGACTTCGGCCGGGTTTGAACCCGCGATCTTGTGCACAGCAGTTCAGCATGCTACCGATTACGCCACCGAAGACGCACTGCTATATTGATATTAGGATTAAACAAATAGAGCGAGCATTTATTTACAGTTGGCAGCCCTGCTGGTTCTTACGAATGCGCAGTCATAACTGTTATGGTACACAAAGCGGATACGAAATTTGGTTGAAGTCCATTTGTTAGTATAGGAGTTATATGCATTTAAAGACTGGACCTATCGGCAGGCTTAGATTCGTGTTGGCAGCATTGATGTATGTAAGTAATTCCAACCTAAAGTAGAATGTCAAGTACCGTACTATACGTGTGCAAAGTTTATAGCTGTTGGCTTGCATACTTTCTGATATATTGATATTAGGATTAAAACATAGAAAGAGTACTTGTTAATATTTGGCAGCCCTGGTGGCTCTTTAGATTACTCACATTCATATCTGTTGTAGTACACATAGTACATTCGAAATTTGGTTGAAATCCAATCGATAGTATAGACGTTACATGCATTTAGAAATTGGACAAATCGGCAGGCTTAGAATCATGTTGGAAACACTGGCATGTATGGACTTCTGAGAATTAATCTGGAATATTCACTGCCCGTGCAACTCAACGTGCACTGCAAGACGTGCAGCAACTTCCCTGGCCAGCACGATTGCCGGACTTGTCGCCAATCAAGCACACGATGGGACAAGTGACCCGTGTGACTCGTCCACCCACAACTCTTACAGAACTGTGTGAACAGGTCGAGCAGGCGTGGAATAACGTATCCCAAGACAGTATTCGCCATCTGTATGATCGACTGGATGCAAGAGTCATTGCCTGCATTGCCGCCCGCGAAGGCTACATCTCGTGCTAATATGGGGCGATACCTGGTATCTCTGAACCGCTTGACCTATTGATCTGTATCTATGCTAATATAATAAAGCTGAAGAGTTTGTGTGTTTAAACGCGCTAATCTCGGGAACTACCAGTCGGATTCGAAAATGGCTTTTTGTATACGATATCCTGATTCAAAAGGAATAGTATAGGCTGTGTAGCATTAGGCTACACCTCTCAGGTAACCTTAAAGATTGATTTTTGTTCAGTAAGTCGGAAGAACACGCGCTCCCGAACAGCTTCAATAAAACCTAAGTTATTGTTGCCTGGTAATGCGGGCTGCATCACGTCACCCCTACCAGTGTTCTGGTGCAGAATTGCGAGCTGCTTATAAATTGCAGTCACGGGGAGTAATTAGTGCAAAAAAAAAATTAGACCCCTTAAGACAATTATCATGACAATAGTATGCCTGTGTATAAGGGCGATGGTGTTGGTGCAGTATACTGAGGTTATCAGCTGCAATACGCGTTGGTGTTTCCGATCCTTACCCTTGAGCGCTCCAGTTCTGTAGTAGTATTCATTATCATCCATAAAACAAATAAATCCACCGGGCGAAGCTGGGCACTACTGCTAGTATTTAATAATTCCATGTATTCAATATGCACTGTTGCCATAATACATCTTGAGTGAATTAATAACCTCTAAAAGGGTGACCTATTTTTTTTCCAGCGGTGTATATTTTTATTTATGCTTCCGCGACTTAAAAGGCTGCTAATATACGAAGCTTAACTATCATAATAAGGTGGAAAAAAAAGAAATAAGAGAAGGTTAACTACGACTAATGAACTATGAAATGTATGCAGCATTCTTGTGGCAATTAGAGCGATAATTTCTATCGCCATTCCATCTTTTACAACTCTAGGTAAGACATGATCAGGACCAGGGACAGTATCAGATTGTATCATATTTATTGCGTTGGATATTTCTTCCTTACTTACAATTGTTACATATGTATCATCTAAAGTGATTCTCTCCGTATCATTGAGCGATGAGATGTATTCTAGTTTGACATTGTCATTGAGGTTAGAGAAATGTGAATTGAATGCATCGTACACGGTTTCCTCATCAATCCCAAAACTAGGCTTATCATTCATAAGTAGGTTACTGATCTAATTACTTTCCGACGTTGGTTGTAGTAATTAAATTGCGCTAGCTGGTACTTATACTTTTCACGGCGTTTTTCTCTGTCCTTCTTCGTAGACCTCTCAGGATTAGAACTTTGCTTGTATGTTCTTTGAGTATTTATGTTACGGCTATTTTTCCTGGCCTCATAATACTTCCTAGCAGGGTGTTTTGGGCCGGGTTGAAGATCGATTGCATTCGCCAAAAAGTGGACGAATTCTTGGACTGATTCATCAAAATTTAGGTCACCACCGGTGCAACTAAAACGTGCTTTCCATTCTCCAAGTTCTTGTTTATATTTGCTCAGTGGGTCACTGGGTGCTAGCTCCTGCAGTTCATTTTGAGACAATTCGGGATGGGTCCATTCATTCTGCGAGGATTGCGTCTGGCGTTGTACAAGAACATTTCGATGTACATCAGGATGAGCTCTGCGTATGTGGAAAGAAACTCCGCGACGAGATACAAAGAACATTCCGCAGTGGGGGCAGGGGGCCATGGTCATATTTGTTTCCTCGTTGCCGGAAGGCATAATTTTTTTTTCAGCCCGAGCCTAGCCACAGTATGTAATTCTGAGCCTCTTATTGGCTGTTATGTCATGCCATTCTCCTGGTTCCGAATAGAGACGGTAGGTAGTAGCAGGGGTCACATTCGATCAAACATGGAGGAAAGTTATCGAGTGATATGTGGATAATATTCGATGTTGAATTGCATTATTAGCGTGAAACAGGCATGAAACGTGCTTTTGATCAAGTTTAAAACAACCCACGCAGCAAATAAATGCGTTTCAATCAACATTTAAGGTCCAAGTGAAATCATTCGACATTTATCCACATGTATTAAGACCTATGATAATATACTTCCTTTACCAGCGTTAATGTGCACGAGTGGTAACGTGCGTGCTTGGTAACTTTGTGTCACGGGTTCAAGACTGCTCGAGGGCAGAAATTTTTATTTCTTTCGAATTATCTTATTATATCCTCCCTCCTTTTTACTGCATGTTTTATGCCTTGCTTTATTGAAATTATCTGTATGGGTGATTGAAATAATAAACATTGTTAGGCGGAATTGTTCCATGTTCTCACTTCAATTTATAATCCTCTGCTTACTGTTCAACGCGGCTAGCGTTCTTGGCTGTCTCCCCAGAGGTCCGGGTTCGATTCTCAGCTCTGCCGATTTATTTATTTGTTTATTTATTTATTTATTTATTTATTTATTTATTTATTTATTTATTTACAAGTAGGTGGGCTCAATGACCACCATGTCCAATTTGCTCAAATGAACAAGAGCAACATCAGCGTCGACTTCTACAGTGGTCAAGCTGCTTGCCTCACCAAGGTGGACCGGGTTCGATTCCCAGCTCTGCCGATAAATTTCAATTCTGGTGTGAGGACTGCAACGAGGTACATTCAGCCTCGTGAGCCAAAACTGAGTAGAGGTTGGTTCGATTCCCACCTCAGCGATCTTGGAATTGATTTTCCATAGATTTCCACTTCTACTCCAGACAAATGCCGAAATTGTTCATATCAATGCCACGACCGCCTCCTTACGAATCCTCACCTGAATATCAAATACTCACCATACTACATACACCACAATAACACAGGTTATCAGAGAAATGTATTTATTTATTTATTTATTTATTTATTTATTTATTTACAAGTAGGAGGGCTCATTGACCACCATGTCCAATTTGATCAAATTAACAAGAGCAACATCAGCGTCAACTTCTGCTTGCCTCTCCCCAAGGTGGACAGGGTTCGATTCCCGGTCAATTCACGTGAGATTTACGAAAGGAATAATCACGTTCTGAGTTTTGGTTTCTAACTAAATTGGAGGTTCCGTGTCTAATGATCGCGAGATTGTGTGTTTGAGTCTTCAGTCTTTTGACAGGTTTGATGCAGCTGTCCATGTCTCCCTGTCCTGAGTTAATCTCTTCATCTCTACATAGCTACCACACCCTACATCCGAGGCAATCTGTTTGACATATTCTAACCTTGGTCTACCCGTACAGTTCTCGACCCTTCCGTCTAACAATGTTTATTATTTCAATCACCCATACAGATAATTTCAATAAAGCAAGGCATAAAACATGCAGTAAAAAGGAGGGAGGATATAATAAGATAATTCGAAAGAAATAAAAATTTCTGCCCTCGAGCAGTCTTGAACCCGAGACACCAAGTTACCAAGCTCGAACGTTACCACTTTTTTTTTATTAGCTCTTTACAGAATTACATAATTTTCAGATATGATAAATACCATACTAATACATCACAAGAAATCCAGATAGTGTCCATATTCACTAAGCTTCCAACGCTCTTTTTGCAGGTGATACCTGAGATCCAGGAAAGAGAAATGTTGATCATTGTCCATCACGAAGTGTACATATTGGCCCATTATCCACACAATGGCAGTCTGTTTAATTTGGGGGAAGGCGGTCACCGACAAACGAACCAACTTCCTGTCATCAAGGTCATCCGAGGGCACATTTAATAGTTGACATACTTTTCCCTTACACCACAGCCACGTGGAGGCAACTCGCGTGCATGATGTGACGCGGTGTATCGCCGTATCAGTTTGACCACATATAGTACACCATGGGTAAGCTTCAAGATGAATGGTATATCGCCGTAGAGAGGTTGGGATGAGATCGTTGAGGAAGATAAAAACTTGGGAGTGTACAGCAGAAGAAATGGACATAGCCCCAAAATTTTTCCAAACAGTGGGCCAATGGACGTAGAGGGTGGTGGCCTCTATTCGCGGTTTGGAGTGTACCACTTGCCGCAACATGTTATAGATACTTTTCGTCGTTGGAACAATCCCTGATGGCATTTGGCGAACAGTTTCCAGAAGGTGCTGTTGATGGTCCCTAAATATCTTCGGCAAAGCTCTATCACAACCACGGGCTGTGTTTCGAATATCTTTGTATAGCGCTTTCGTAAAAGTGTCATGTTGGGAAAGAATGGTGATATCGTTCTTGCAGAGGAGTGCACGGCATTTCATGCCATGAGCTGTTAGCCCTAGCCCGCCTTGCCGGGATGGGAGATACAACTGTTCCCGTTGTACTCGGAACAAAAATCCTTGCCATATAAACCAACCTGTATATTTTGCCAATTGGCTCTCAAACATTTTGGGAAGTGGGAAAAGTTGTGCGACATACCATATTTTAGAGAGCGCAAACACGTTGAGGACCATGACCCGTTGCACTATATTGAGGTTTCTTTGACCAAATTGGATCAGGACTCCCCTAACTTTGGCAATGACCTTAGTCCAGTTAACTTGCACTGTGTCCAGAAGCGATTGCTTCCAGGTAATGCCAAGAATTTTCACCTCATTTACTATCCGGAACCAGGGCTGTGGGGTAATCACTGAGTTAGTATTGAGCGGAAGCAAAGCAGTTTTCTGGGGGTTCGATTGTGCTCCAGAGGCGATATGGTAGAGCTGAAGGACGCTATCGATGTGGGAGATGTCTTCTTCATTGCGGATCAATATTGATACGTCATCAGCATAGGCGCACATTCCAAAAACATGTGTGGACAGTTTGTAACCCTGTAGCTTCACCTGGGTAGTCCGAATGAACGGTTCAAGGCCAATGACAAAAAGTAGCATAGAAAGGGGACATCCTTGCCTAACTGATCGTTGTATTGGAATCAGAGGGGAAAGAAAACCGTTGACGAGCACTCTAGACGTAGCATTACAATTTATCATACGAATGTAGTCAATAAGGATTTCAGGAAATTCGAAGTGTTGCAAGACCATGTACAAGTATTCATGACTGATGCGGTCGAAAGCTTTATCAAGATCTAAGGTGAGAAAACTCATTGGCTCAGTGGGGAGCATTTCGGCTTTTAGGTGTAGGTCCCGTAGTATATCGCTAAGTTTGTTAACAGAGTTCTTCCAGGAATACTGCAACATTGTTCATCACCAATGATATCAGGTAGAACAGTCTTCAATCGGCATGCAAGTACTTTGGTAAGGACTTTATAGTCACTGCAGAGCAGAGTAACTGGTCGGAAGTCATCAACTGCCATGGGAGAGGATGTTTTTGGTATGAGGACTATGGTACCCTCGTGATGTGATTGACAAAGAGCACGACGTTGGAGAATGGTACGCAGGACATGACAAAATTCTTTGCCAATGAGAGGCCAGAAGTGTTTATACATTTCATATGGCAGTCCATCAATGCCAGGTGAGCGGTTGTTTGGGAGTTGTTTAACCACAGAGTGAATCTCTTCATCCGTAATATCCGCGCTGAGCAGAGTTTTGTTGTCCGGAGATAGTTTGGTACTGCAAGATGACAGCAATAGGGTCACCTGCTGTGGATCAATGGGAGCCTTAGCGTAGAACCGTTGATAAAATAATGATATTTCACTACGTATAGCGTCAGGGGAGGTGACGACACTTCCAGTACTGGTGCGGAGGCGGTGGATATATTTACGTTGCCGCTCACGTTGTCCTTTGGCGATATGGTATACACTTGCACTTTCGTCCGGGAGCACTGTACGATCTTTTAAAGCCACGTTGATATGAGCGAGCGTTCGTTGCTGTAGAGACAGGAGCTTGGTTTTAACTTCCCGGATCTGGTCATATATACGCTCCCCAGCATCAGATCTTTGCTGGAGCTGGCGAAGAACTCGATAGTAAAATTCAACTGTATCCCGTCTTTCCCGACCCCGTTGGTAAGATATGTTCTTAAAGACGCGGCGGATCCCTGGTTTAACTAAAATATCCCACCAGTCTGTGCAGTCGCGAAATTTGCATTTTTGTTGGACCCATCGAGTCCAGTGTTGTCTGAAAATATCTTGGCATTCCTCCTCCAGTAACAGCGAGCAATTCAGCTTCCAATAACCTCTTCCTATGTGAAATATGGGATGGGGGTAAGAGATTGTACATACGACAGCATGATGGTTAGTGAAACTGGCAGGTATCACTTCATATCGTCTAGGCTGGATAAGTTCCTGTGAAAAGTAGATGCGGTCAAGTCGTGATGAGGAGTTGTGACTTATACAGGTGTAATGGGGCAGGGGCACCCTTAAACTATCCACAGCATCAATGAGGTGTAGGGAGGTAAGAAGGGTCCTGAGAGCCGGGTTGACACATTGGTATGAGCTGGT
Organism: Meconema thalassinum; assembly: GCA_946902985.2. Classification (NCBI taxonomy): domain Eukaryota; kingdom Metazoa; phylum Arthropoda; class Insecta; order Orthoptera; family Tettigoniidae; genus Meconema; species Meconema thalassinum. The sequence goes on from OX336392.1 coordinate 19,252,034, forward strand.
GGAATCTTCTGGGCGTTGAATACAATTGAAATCCCCTGCAAGAATAAGTTTTTCCTTAACTTCGTGCAGATGAGGCAGTATACTCTGTTGAAAGAACATTTTCCGTTCCACACGTTTATTGGACCCGGATGGGGCATATACATTTATCAGGGTGGTATTGTTTATGTGTCCAGATATTATGCGTCCTGATGGATGACATAGCACACCTTCGAGTGGGATATCATGTCTTATGAGGAATCCGGTCCCTCTATTCGTATTACCGGTATTGATGTATTGTTTGTAGAAGGCAGATATGGGTAAACACGGTATAGCAACTTCTTGAATGAAAGCAATGTCAATGTCAGCATCTCGAAGGAATCTCTCCAACAGTTGAAATTTCAGAGGGCATTCTATTACATTGATATTCACAGTGGCCACAGTGAGAAATTGCGCCATTAAGAGAAGCATAAAAGCTGTGCTAGACATACTGGAAGGTGGACTCGAAAGAAGACACAGGTGAGAATTATCCTGGTGCACTATGTCAAATTAGGTTGAGATAGTTCCTTTTGACTGCCATTCATAGGCCGGCTGTCAGCGGTTGAGAGCGATCGTGGGTCCCTAGATGACGTAGAAAGAAGATTTTGTTTCTTTTTCACAGCTGCGGGAACGTTTGTGGAGCCAGTTTGATTCTTCGGGGCTGGTACGGCAATCGAGGCATTTGTTTTAATCTTCTTAGAGACGTTCTCGGATCCCCGATCAACATTCTTAAGTGAGTCGGTAGGGACCAGCGAAGTCGGGGGCAGTGAAGACAAAATTTCTGTGGCAGCCTGTAGTAACGGCAGAGTTGGTTCTAAGGCTGCGATACAGGTTGCCGAGAGCACAGGGGCACTCTGTGTCTCGCAGCTCTGGTCAGGGCAAGGTACCAGTTCTGCGTCAGATGTATCCGAGGTCACTCCTGGTGTTGTCTCAGCTGACTGATCAATGAGCATGTTTTCATATGACGTTTGCTGCGTCACAACTTCCGAGTATTGTACACGTCGTTGTTGTGTAGGAGTTATACCGAGGGGAATCATTTTCTTTGGGCAGTTAATACGTAGATGTGTGGTAGCATTGCAAATTAAACAGGTCTGTTTCTGTCCATTATACGTTATATAGCCAGAATGGCCACCAAAAGCCTCAGTGGAGGGGATATCTTGCTTGATTTCCATAGTTACGGCACGTATTCCATTATACACCGGGAACTGATAAGCAGAAGACCATTGTTATTTCCTGACGTCACTCACAGTGCCATATTTCGACAGGACGGATTTGAAAATTTCAGGGGGTACTTCGAGTGGGACATTAAATATACGCACTGTGGTAAAATTGGAATCCGCTGTGGAGAGCTTAACATTGGTCATTTCGCCTGAATCATACTGAAATTTAATAGGATCTGCAAAAGTATTTAACAATTTCTGATAAATAGATATGCTGATTACCTTGATGTACATGGTTTTTTCGTGCGCATTTAACTGGATGGCTTCTACTTGGTCGACAGTCAACCGGAGGGTATCGCCAATCCAGCGGTGAATTTCTCCTGGTGAGGGGCGAGAACTCTGCCTGTCCCATTGGCAGCGTACGGTGTTTTTTCTCTGGTATCCGGACATGATTTTCAGCGGGGTTTTCTGGGTTTCTGGTTTTGTTGTCCTATCTGGAACACTACTTAAAAAAGTATTGTCCGAATGACACACGGAAGGTCAGTACACACGTGGAACTAAGGAAGCACCGGTATTAGGAACCGTAAACTCTTCCAATGCGGTCACACAGCGCGCACACACGTACCGCACTCGGCCACGACCAGTGACCAACTGTCCACTCGTGCACATTTCCGCTGGTAAAGGAAGTATATTATCATAGGTCTTACTTAATACATGTGGATAAATCTCGAATGATTTCACTTGGACCTTAAATGTTGATTGGAACGCATTCATTTGCTGCGTGGGTTGTTTTAAACTTGATCTAAAGCAAGTTTCATGCCTGTTTCACGCTAATAATGCCATTCAACATCGAATATTATCCACATCTCACTCGATAACTTTCCTCCATGTTTGATCGGATGTGACCCCTGCTACTACCTACCGTCTCTATTCGGAACCAGGAGAATGGCATGACATAACAGCCAATAAGAGGCTCAGAATTACATACTGTGGCTAGGCTCGGGCTGAAAAAAAATTATGCTGCCGGAAGTACCCTCAAGAGGATCCATTAGTAAGATCGATGAGTCTACATTCATACTCTAGATTGTGTTATCTATGGAATAAAAACTCAGCCAATATACCATACTATCTATGGAATGATTGTCGCAATGACCAAGATGGCGGATATTTATGGTACAAAATTCATATTAAATGTTACCCTAAAAACACTATTATCCACGAACAAAATCTCAAGATAACACTAGCACACCTTTAGCACCACACAAAAAACAACTATTATTCCTCGGAAGCCACAAACACAGTACAGTTCTGTATAAGCCGACATAACTCGCAGCTCCATTATACGTGATCCTAACCCTGGCGGACAACTGTCTCAGTTAATGCAGCCAATGGCAATGTACTTTTCTTTCCAGGACGGGTCAGGGAAGGGATATTGGAAGGAAATGGGCCGTGGACCTATTGAAAGGAACCGTCCCGGCATTTGCCTGGTGGTCAAAATGGGAAACCACGAACACTATATTCAGGACGGCCGAGGTGGGATTTAAACCCTCGCTCTCCCGATACCATCGAGGCACGAGGTAGCGCGTTAGCGAATAGTGATTCTGTTTAAATGTCTTACCTTTCTCGATCTTCTCAGCAAACGCCATAATCTCCAACACATTCTAGAACACATAATTAACAGATTTTTTTACACATCAGTCAATAGCCTATAGCATCGCCATAGTTACGTTTCTTTTTCAAAGTCTAATTGTTGTCATTGTTGTAATGCACCAAGCATTGTTACAGCGACTGTTACGTTACACTGTGGTTTGGTACTGCCCCGTAAATTGAATTATTTAGGGACAAAATGAGAGTATATTTCGTCCCCATGGTAAAATTTAACCAGCAAATATACAGTAATTTCTGGAAATGTGACACAGGAGTGTAGTGTTACAAGCTCGAGACTGTGGGAGAGCCCGGTCACAATTGTCGCTTTTAGAAGGCCATATTTAGCATAGCAACAGCGAGTTTGGAAATTAATATTATAAATGTTGTTATAAATTATGCTATTGGATCCCAGCCCAGAGCCAATGAGAAGGGGTCTTATTGAAGACGGGATCAACTTAAATTACACAATAGGATGAAATTATGCATTTAGGCCCTTAGAAGAAGATTTTCTTATTTGGTAATGAAGAGAATATTAAAAGAAATTATGTCTGATACTTTAAAAACCGCAGATCGGTTAATCTACGCAGTAATAAGCATTAGTAATCTACGCGCTAAAATTATGGTGGGAGTTTGATATGGCCGCCAAAAATTCGACTTGGAGGGGGAGATCCAAGGATCGAGGTTCTTATTCCAGCAGACTTTGAAGAGTGAGGAAGTGTTTTTACTGGGTTAACGGATATCCCAAAGCTTAGTCCGAGTGCGACGACTGTCGACTTGTGGAGACGCGAGGATAGCTAGGTGGAAAGTTGAAGATCACCGCACTTCCATTCTACGTGAAGTTGCGAGGAACATTGAATTGATTATATCTCTTATATAATTGAGATCTGAAGTTAAATAAGCAAATATATATAAAGAACAGGTCGCATACTATATATTGTGAAAAGTCGAGCGTTTTAAAACTTACCGTTTCGACAATATAAGCCTGTCAAGTTAGATTTCCAAATGTGTTGGAAATAAAGCTGAATATCATTATAAATTGCAACGTGAAGTTGACGAACGCAGTTCAAGTGAACAGTAGCGGAGAACTTTTAATATTGGCGCAACACATAAACATTAATAGAATGACTATAATTATTCGTCAAACGTTATCATTCAGCATAATTAACATTGTTGATATGATGAACTAAATAGTCATGCGCCAGAGACATATTCGATAACAGGAGTTAAGATACAACGATGGAGCTTCGTTAGACAACATATTCTTGAATACAGACGTAGTGTACGGTCCATCTTGTTCATTTTCGTCAGTCTACGAACACTAATATAACATCAATTAGCAAGGGAAATATTTCATTCACCATTTATATGAATATTTCCATAATTATATTCCAATGATGAAGCTGATACATATTTACGACGGAGAATGAAGACTTTACAGAAGAAATTTGTCAAGATGCTAGGGAAAGGTAGCCCAGCAACACAGAAGAATTTGCCAGAAGGATGTCGTTCGAGCCCAGGAGAATGTTGGTGAATTCCAGAGAGGGACGTTTCTTATCTCTGAGGTCGCAGATCCGAGATTCGAATGCAGATCCATATCAGTGTCTTCCACTGAGGAAACATCTAAAGTATTGTGGGAATGCTTACATAGATCTTCAAGTTTTCGTCCAAATAAGGTATTAGTGTTTCTCAATTGTTATATAGAGCTTGATTAGTAACATTCTGAGCCAGCGATCTTATTCCATATTTTTCTATATTTTCACATTTCATGTATTTCAGTGCTTTTATGTATTTTACACTTCAGATGTGTGTTGAGATTTTTATATTTCAAGATTATTTAGAAGATGATTGCATTTCATCTATTTTTCAATTTTATTCTACGGATCAGTTGTGGAACTGACATTAAAATTTTGTTTGAGGAATTATATTGCCTCATAGGAGACTAGTCGTTACGACTCTCGAATTTTAATAATTTCATTTAAACCAAGTATTCTGACATTGTGTCATATCTTCAAATTAAATTCTTATTAAATTTAATTTGAGCACTTTAATGTAACAACATAAAACTTCATGAAAAGAAGAAACATTGAATGATATTGTTATATCATTATTGTACATAAACTATCGACGATCTAAGAAATACTAGTCGTTTGATAAGACCGAAGTCTTAATCCCTATGAACATTCTTTGAGTAGAGTGGAAAAACATTACGACATTGACAAACCTATCTTATTTGTAAAGCTAAGAGCTTTGTTCATTTAATATGTTAGAGGAAATACCTTTTGATAGAAGATTATTGAAATCTTTGTCTAGGAATTCAAAGCTAGTTTATCCCAGTCAGGATTGAATTCTATCTGACACTATAAATAGCATGTGTTATTTTATCCTATTTGTGTAACATCACGTCATTTTGACGACATGATATTACAACGATTAACAATTTATAGCTTGACAAGTGAGATGAGACAGGAGTATTATTTTTATTACATGTATTTGCGACAGACGAGTTAACAGTTAATTATCTTGTTGTGGAGTAAACTTTAGGAGATTAATCACGACTGTCTAATATCGTTCATTACAATTGGAAGTGTGGGGCGTGGTGGCTCAGCGGTCTAGCTGAATGCCTCTCACCAAGGCGGTCCGGGTTCGATTCCCGGTCAATGCATGTGAGATTTTCGATGTGAAATGCCATGTCCTGTGGTTCGGATTCCACGTTAAAAGGAGGTCCCGTGGCTCATGATCTCGAGATTAACAGTCACGTTAAACTACAAGCTTCCTTGCTTTTACAATTGGAAGTTTCGTTTGAAGAACTTACGCATGTATAACTGTAGTCCAGTAATCATGTGTAATGATACTGAGGGTCATGCCATTATTTGAAAGAAGTTCCTACATAAGATATGTTAATAACAATTAATCCCTTTTGGTTATTGTTTAACATAGTAGATGATAATTGTTTATGACATATATACTGTTATATGAGGATTTGTAGAGCTATGAAAAGTGCTCATGCGAGGGAATTTCGCATTTTAAGGAAGTCAAAGTATTGTTGTTCTTTAATAAAAAGGCATGTATCATGATAAGAGCCGTTGTATACAAGTAGTCCAGTTTTTGTGAATTAACGATTTAGCTGTGTTAACAGGAGGGTTTCAGCGGAAATACAACTTGAGAAAGATTGTCTACTCATGTCTATAATACAATTATTAAATTTTATTAAACCCGAAGTTATGTAATTACGTACGGTTTACCTTAATTAGTCGACTGTATTATACCGACAGTGTAATGAAACCTATATAAGACGATGTGTATGCAGTATATCAAACTACAGATCGTTAGAGAAGGATGGTTATATGAAAAACCAGTGTATATATTTAGTTAAGAATTATATTGTAACCGAGAAGTTAGAATCTCGAAAGTGTCGCGTTAGCAACACTAGATAATGGATATTATTATAAACATGTTACATGTAAATAATTTTTGTGGAAATGATTTAATTACTAAATAATTTAGTAGGATTTATTAATCAATTGGTTTGGATCAGTGTGTGTTTATGAGCGGATGTTTTGGGAATTGTTAAGAGAAAATGTGGAACCGGATTGGTCTAGAACAATTACGGGGTGCGAATGAAAGTCTGTACAAAAATTTTTAGTATGATTGTTTAAGAAACAGAGTAGTTATGTGAACTGTTGTAAGATCTAAATGTTAATTTTTACGTGTTTTTTTTTATAAATGCACACACAAGCAGTCTCTGTGGGCTAGTGAGAATAAATCACCGTTAGCATTGGAGAGCGATGACAGGTGTAATCTCACCGCCTTGTATAATTGTATAAACGGCGTGGTGCCGGTATTTCATTGATGAAACAAAGATACTGCACGTGCGTTCTACAACGCAGGCTTGTGAATGAAACCATGTGTCTGGAATGCCATTATGAGACTTCATTAAACGTTTTTATATTCACGCAGTGTAGGTTTAAGAACAAGCCAAGATTTTATGCTCATAATTTTTAATACAGCATTGTAGTAAGATGTAGAGTTGAAAGGAGGTGTGAATGTTTGCGTGTTTTTAATTTTAATCTCTATTGTTAAATTCGTTTATTGTTATTCAGTTGATAGTAGATTAGTTTACCCTATTGTTAATAAATTTTGTTCAGATTGTTTTCCATTGTTGTTTGAGTGTGATTCATTTTAAATATAAGGAGCAGAGTATTGTGGATGTAGTGTAGGCGAAGCTGAATTCCCAGTCCCCGAGAGGTAAGTAAAGGTTAGTGCCCCGTGTAGTTGGTTGTTGATCCACAATATTCTGGTAACTGCTGTCTGTAAATCCCTAAAGGCCATGTTGGAAGCGATTTCTAATGTAGTATTTGCCGGTGCAGTTAGAAATAGACAATCCAGCGGGGGCAATGGATTTTCCAACAGGATCCTTTCCGGATTATCGGGTACAGTAGGAATGGCGCCCTATAAACTTTGGGGCTACGAAATTAGCTTCGTAGTGTCTCTAAAGGAAGTTGGTTTGAAGATTTCTAGTGAAAGAAACAATTACCAGACTTGTGGGAAGTTTTATCCAATTTCGGATGGATATGAGTGTAATTATATAGGCTTAATTTAAATTAATATTGGGAAGGTTACACTCAGATAAAGATCTAATCTTAGAAACCTGAGAGAGGTGTAGTAGGTAGACAGTTTCGAAAAACGACCTACGATCTGAATATCTATTTTATTTTACCGGTACATGACGATTGCTAAGGTCATGTGTAAAACTAAAGCTAACTTGTTTTGATGATTGTAATGGTAGAATTTTCTTTGTGGTAGTATATTTGAAGTGAATCACAGGAGAACGAACATGATGAGTAGGTTTGTTCAACATAGGGTGTACTTTAAGTTAATGCTATGGTAATTTTAAGTTACTTTTAGACATTAAGGTGCTCAAAAATATATATGGAAGATGACGTTGCTCAGATGTTGTTATTTTGCTCTGTTATTGTTTATGTCTCTACAGCATTATATAAATGGTTATTGCAATGGCAAGTGAGGATGTAAAGAGAATGTTGGAGGAGATGCAGATGAAGCTGCAAGAAAGTATGAAGCAGAATTTGAAGGAACAACTGCAGAGCAGTTTAAATGTTGTCAAAGGTGAGATAAAGGAGAATTTATCTGAGAATATGGTAGATATGGAAGGTACATTTCAGGAAGCCAAGCAGGACCTAGAACAACTGAAGCGGGAGCGAAAGGAGGACCTTAACACAGTGATTGTTAAAGTTGTTGATTCTCTTACAGATAAAGTCGCTGAAAGTGTTAAAGAGAGTTTCAAAACTGAAATTCAGGAAGTTCAGACTTCTTTAGAGGGTTTACATACTAGTGCCTCTAAAATGGTTGCAAATGTCACGCGCTTACAGGCCAGCTCAGAGCAGATACAGGATGATGTAAGTGGTGTACGGACAGATGTTGGAGATGTCCGAACTGATGTTAGTAATGTTAGGTCAGATGTATCTAATGTCCAATCCAAGGTAGACATAGTACAGTCCGATGTTAGTAATGTTAGGTCAGATGTATCCCATGTTCAAAGTAAAGTAGATACAGTCCAATCCAAGGTCGACTTAGTGCAAGCGGATGTGTTTAATGTACAGTCCGATATTGGTAATGTGAGGTTAGAGGTATCCAATGTCCAATCTAAAGTAGTTACAGTCCAAGCCGATGTCACTAATGTTCAGGTTGACATAACCAATATGCAGTCAGATGTCACTGATGTACAGTCTGACATAGGTAAAATACAGACAGAAGTCAATACGGTATTTGTAGATGTAACAAAAGTCCAGGTCGACATTAATAATATTAGACAAGAGGTAGAGGCGTCTAAAGAATTGTGTACACAGAATATAATTGCTTTAACGACACGTATTGTTAACGATGCGTTAAAAACTACAGCTTATCTGGTCGAATTAAAAGGTAACGTAGAAACTTTACGAACACAGGTTATTGACCATAATACAATTCTTAAGGCAGATATTGAGGAGGACATAGCTGCAATGTTAAAAGCTAATGTAGTTGTATGGAAAGACGAGTGGAAAAAATCCAGTGGGGAACATGTTAAGCAAATCCAAGATAACATAGAAAAGAAATTAGCCAGTACCCAAGTAGAAATTAATAGAGAGGTTATTGAAGTAAGAACGGATTTAGGTAAAAGGATTGATACACTCACTGAAAAGCAAGTAGAAGATAGAACTCAGTCTAGTCAGGATGTGCAAGCTTTGAAAGAATCGTTAGAGAGTAAGACTAAAACGATAGAGGAACGATTAAACAAGGTTGTCACTAACGTTAATGGCATGAGCGAGGAGAAAACTAATGAACTAGAAGAATACGTATCCAAGAAATTACAAAATCTTAATCTAGGAGATGTTGCTAAGCTTGAGACGTATAAGGAAGATTTAAAGACCGAAGTAGGCCAACAGCTGAAGAAGATTATCACTGAGATAGAAGAAAAGGAAAGGGAGAAGATATATTTTGAAGATTCGAGGAATCAGACGAGAAGAAATAGCCTAGAAGGGGAAGCAAGGGAAATTCGGCCGGAAGAAAGATTATTCAGGTTTACGGAAGGTTTAGAGGAGAGGAGTAAAGAGTCCGAAAGTTACAATAGAGATTTTTGACCAAACCTACAGGATTCATATCCGAGAAACGTGACGGTCATAAGAAACTTTGAAGACAAACCAAGCAAGTTCAGCAACTTATATAGTTTCACACCGATAGAGTACATCAGAATCTCAAAGATTACTTTACCGAAGCGCATATTCCAAGAGAGAGAGGGAAATGAAGATCGTAGAACGCTATTTGTCAGACGGGCCCCTTGAATGGTTTAGAGCCTTCAGATATACCTTCATGAACTTCGATGAATTCGCAGAAGCACTAATAAAGCGTTTCTGGTCTATTGAAGCGCAAAACTCCCTACGCGCAGAAGTATACTCACGAAAATATTCAGGAACTCTTCCCACACGCTACGCAGACTTCTTCACGAGTCAGTTAGCCAGACTCAGATTCCTTCAACCCCCGTTATCTACAGCTCAGTTGATAGACGCGATAGCCAGGATGCTCCCTGTTGAAGTCAGACGTCTAATTATCTCGTCAGGGATCAACGGTCTAGCAAGCATGGACGAATTGCTCAGAAAACTCGATTACACGAGTCCTATGCCAAACGTTGTTGCGAAAAATCAAAGGCAAGAGTACAAAGACAATAACACAGTATATCTTGACCAAACACAACAGACAGACAATCAGAATGAACCAGAAAAGGGAAATATTGGTCCTGAAAGGAATAATTATTTCCGGGATCGTAAACCAGAACCCAGATACTGGAGATTCCGTGGAGGTCGTCCATACCAGCAACAGCAAGGACGTAATAACGATAATAGCAATGGAAACCGTAGAAGTGGTTATTATCACAACAATAATAACTACCGATACAATAATAATGGTTATTATAACAGGAATAATAACAGGAATAACCAAAACGATAATCGAAACAGAAACTCCCAAGATGAAATTATGACGAAGGGGAAGTATGATGAACGTCATAAGGAAGGACAAGAATATCTTAAAGATTTAAGAGACAAGGAAAATGGGAATGGTGATAAAAAGGATTTGAGTATTGATTCCGAACCAAGCACCAGTAAAGAAGAAGGTAATGGAAATGGTTCTCATAGACGATATGGAGGGACCATTTACATTGACCAAAAGAAGTAGAAGAGAGAAGAGGATATACTGCTGCACAGAACCAAGAAAAGAAGATGAAGAAGACGTTGAAGACCAAGAAAAGACAATGAAGAAGACGTTGAAGAAGAGAAGAATTGAAGAAGAGGAACGGGTCAGATGAAGGTAACTGCAGTAAAACCAAGACGAAAGAGCGTTCAGCATAACTAATGCTTATGGGAATAACTGTTATGAGTTATTTGACGATGAAAACAACATTATTCTAAGAAAATTCAACGCTAAAAATTTGAAAAAGTATCATAAGAAAATAGGCTAAAATAATTCAATATACGAGTTCAAGTGACATATCAAAAGTCTTGAATTAGAATGATTAAAAACAATTTGCAACTGTTTTTAACTTGAGATGACGGAGGAATTCCCACGTAAATTGAATTATTTAGGGACAAAATTAGAGTATTTTCCCTCCCCATGATAAAATTTAACCAGCAAACATAATTTCTGGAAGTGTGACACAGGAGTGTAGTGTTACAAGCTCGAGACTGTGGGAGAGTCCGATCACGTGATATGTTGCACAATGGACGCTTCTAGAAGGCTATATTTAGGTTAGCAACAGCGAGTTTGGAAATTAATATTATAAATATTGTTATAAATTATGCTATTGGATCCCAGCCCAGAGCCAATGAGAAGGGGTATTATTGAAGACGGGATAAACTTAAATTACACAATAGGATGAAATTATGCATTTAGGCCCTTGGAAGAAGATTTTCTTATTTGGTAATGAAGAGAATATTAAAAGAAATTATGTCTGATACTTTAAAAACCGCAGATCGGTTAATCTACGCAGTAATAAGCATTAGTAATCTACGCGCTAAAATTATGGTGGGAGTTTGATATGGCCGCCAAAAATTCGACTTGGAGGGGGAGATCCAAGGATCGAGGTTCTTATTCCAGCAGACTTTGAAGAGTGAGGAAGTGTTTTTACTGGGTTAACGGAGATCCCAAAGCTTAGTCCGAGTGCGACGACTGTCGACTTGTGGAGGCGCGAGGATAGCTAGGTGGAACGTTGAAGATCACCGCACTTCCATTCTACGTGAAGTTGCGAGGAACATTGAATTGATTATATCTCTCATATAATTGAGATCTGAAGTTAAATAAGCAAATATATATAAAGAACAGATCGCATACTATATATTGTGAAAAGTCGGGCGTTTTAAAACTTACCGTTCGACAATATAAGCCTGTCAAGTTAGATTTCCAAATGTGTTGGAAATAAAGCTGAATATCATTATAAATTGCAACGTGAAGTTGACGAACGCAGTTCAAGTGAACAGTAGCGGAGAACTTTTAATATTGGCGCAACACATAAACATTAATAGAATGACTATAATTATTCGTCAAACGTTATCATTCAGCATAATTAACATTGTTGATATGATGAACTAAATAGTCATGCGCCAGAGACATATTCGATAACAGGAGTTAAGATACAACGATGGAGCTTCGTTAGACAACGTATTCTTGAATACAGACGTAGTGTACGGTCCATCTTGTGCATTTTCGTCAGTCTACGAACACTAATATAACATCAATTAGCAAGGGAAATATTTCATTCACCATTTATATGAATATTTCCATAATTATATTCCAATGATGAAGCTGATACATATTTATAACGGAGAATGAAGACTTTACAGAAGAGATTTGTCAAGATGCTAGGGAAAGGTAGCCCAGCAACACAGAAGAATTTGCCAGAAGAATGTCGTTCGAGCTCAGGAGAATGTTGGTGAATTCCAGAGAGGGACGTTTCTTATCTCTGAGGTCGCAGATCCGAGGTTCGAATGCAGATCCATATCAGTGTCTTGTACTGAGGAAACATCTAAAGTATTGTGGGAATGCTTAGATAGATCTTCAAGTTTTCGTCCAAATAAGGTATTAGTGTATCTCAATTGTTATATAGAGCTTGATTAGTAACATTCTGAGCCAGCGATCTTATTCCATATTTTTCTATATTTTCACATTTCATGTATTTCAGTGCTTTTATGTATTTTACACTTCAGATGTGTGTTGAGATTTTTATATTTCAAGATTATTTAGAAGATGATTGCATTTCATCTATTTTTCAATTTTATTCTACGGATCAGTTGTGGAACTGACATTAAAATTTTGTTTGAGGAATTATATTGCCTCATAGGAGACTAGTCGTTTCGACTCTCAAATTTTAATAATTTCATTTAAACCAAGTATTCTGACATTGCGTCATAGCTTCAAATTAAATTCTTATTAAATTTAATTTGAGCACTTAAATGTAACAACATAAAACTTCAAGAAAAGAAGAAACATCGAATGATATTGTTATATCATTATTGTCATAAACTATCGACGATCTAAGAAATACTAGTCGTTTGATAAGACCGAAGACTTAATCCCTATGAACATTCTTTGTGTAGAGTGGAAAAACATTACGACATTGACAAACCTTTCTTATTATTTCTAAAGCTAAGAGCTTTGTTCGTTTAATATGTTAGAGGAAATACCTTTTGATAGAAGATTATTCAAATCTTTGTCTAGGAATTCAAAGCTAGTTTATCCCGGTCAGGATTGAATTCTATCTGACACTATAAATAACATGAGTGTTATTTTATCCTATTTGTGTAACATCACGTCATTTTGTCGACATGATATCACAAAGATTAACAATTTATAGCTTGACAAGTGAGATGAGACAGAAGTATAATTTTTATTACATGTATTTGCGACAGACGAGTTAACAGTTAATTATCTTGTTGTGGAGTAAACTTTAGGAGGTTAATCACGACTGTCTAATATCGTTCATTACAATTGGAAGTTTCGTTTGAAGAACTTACGCATGTATAATTGTAGTCCAGTAATCATGTGTAATGATACTGAGGGTCATGCCATTATTTGAAAGAAGTTCCTACATGAGATATGTTAATAACAATTAATCCCTTTTGGTTATTGTTTAACATAGTAGATGATAGTTGTTTATGCCATATATACTGTTATATGAGGATTTGTAGAGCTATGAAAAGTGCTCATGCGAGGGAATTCCACATTTTAAGGAAGTCAAAGTATTGTTGTTCTTTAATAAAAAGGCATGTATCATGATAAGAGCCGATGAATACAAGTAGTCCAGTTTTTGTGAATTAACGATTTAGCTGTGTTAACAGGAGGGTTTCAGCGGAAATACAACTTGAGAAAGATTGTCCACTCATGTCTATAATACAATTATTAAATTTTATTAAACCCGAAGTTATGTAATTACGTACAGTTTACCTTAATTAGTCGACTGTATTATACCGACAGTGTAATGAAACCTATATACGACGATGTGTATGCAGTATATCAAACTACAGAACGTTAGAGAAGGATGGTTATGTGAAAAACCAGTGTATATATTTAGTTAAGAATTATATTGTAACCAAGAAGTTAGAATCTCGAAAGCGGCGCGTTAGCAACACTAGATAATGGATATTATTATAAACATGTTACATGTAAATAATTTTTGTGGAAATGATTTAATTACTAAATAATTTAGTAGGATTTATTAATCAATCGTTTTGGAACAGTGTGTGTTTATGAGCGGATGTTTAGGGAATGAATGATTGTTCATTGTTAAGAGAAAATGTGGAACCGGATTGGCCTAGAACAATTACGGGGTGCGAATGAAAGTCTGTACAAAAATTTTTAGTATGATTGTTTAAGAAACAGAGTAGTTATGTGAACTTTAAGATCTAAATGTTAATTTTTACGTGTTTTTTATAAATGCACACACAAGCAGTCTCTGTGGGCTAGCGAGAATGATTCACCGTTAGCATTGGAGAGCGATGACATAATATGAACAGGTGTAATCTCACCGCCTTGTATTAATTGTATAAACCAGTTTCGAGTACGGCGTGGTGCCGGTATTTCATTGATGAAACAAAGATACTGCATGTGCGTTCTACAACGCAGGCTTGTGAATGAAACCATGTGTCTGGAATGCCATTAAGAGACTTCATTAAACGTTTTTATTTCTACGCAGTGTAGGCTTAAGAACAAGCCAAGATTTTATGCTCATAATTTTTAATACAGCATTGTAGTAAGAGGTAGAGTTGAAAGGAGGTGTGAATGTTTGCGTGTTTTTCATTTTAATCTCTATTGTTAAATTCGTTTATTGTTATTTAGTTTATAGTAGATTAGTTTACCATATTGTTAATAAATTTTGTTCAGATTGTTTTCCATTGTTGATGGAGTGTGATTCATTTTAAATATAAGGAGCTGAGTATTGTGGATGAAGTGTAGGCGAAGCTGAATTCCCAGTCCCCGTGAGGTAAGTAAAGGTGAGTGCCCCGTGTAGTTGGTTGTTGATCCACAATATTCTGGTAACTGCTGTCTGTAAATCCCTAAAGGCCATGTTGGAAGCGATTTCTAATGTAGTATTTGCCGGTGCAGTTAGAAATAGGCAATCCAGCGGGGGCAATGGATATTCCAACAGGATCCTTTCCGTATTATCGGGTACAGTAGTTCTTGCGGGTCTCCTGCACGGCGAGACCATCAAACTTCTTCACAGTCAGGAACTCAAGAGTCCCTGGGCGTTTACCATTAGAGAATTGGGGGAAGAATTGAGGTTTCGGGCACAAATAGGAGTCATAAATGGAAATATGGAAGAGACCAATAATTAAGTTTTACTTTGAGAATTTATTGTATAATATATAATCAATGAGAAAAGCGACACTTGTAATTCAAATATAATATTTAAACAAAATGAAACTAAACCAAATAGCGCTTGCAAGCTTAAATGCTAAAACTTTAAAAGAATAGTATAAACAGGTTAAAGGTTCCGCCTGATCAATACTTTTATTAAATATGATCACTGTGTGGTCATTAGTGGGACATGTTTCGAGACCTAATTAATAGTTTTGGCACCTTCATCAGCCGATATGACAGAAAACGATACAACACTAAACGTAAGACTAAAAATTCCCTTAAAGTTGAATCTTGTATGGTGCACCATAAAGAGAGATGGAAAAATGTTTAACGCCTAAAGTAATATGCGGTAAGTGATGTCAAAAGTCTTATGAACTATGAACACTTTCAATACACGCCTCACCGTGGTCTGTAGATGCTAATGAAAACCACAAATGTACCGGTTCAGTACGGCAGCAACAGTTGAGAACACCATGAAAACATGTTGGAATCTGCAATAATGTTTGAACACTTAATACCTCAATACGTCACCAGCAATTTAGAAATATATAAATATTAAAACCAATGAAGTCACTGCGCTGAAATTATATATTGCCAATATAAAGCTTATGAAGTGCGTAACTTCAACACTTGCAATGGCAGAGATTGGCCTCTAATCCGTCTAAAAAGAAAAAGAAATATGCGTGCTAGATTCAGGAGTGTTATATACATGTGTCGTGGCGCGATTGTGTAATTTGCGAAGTGTGTGGTTTTAGTGTCCTAAGTTTGATATGTTGTTCATGATTGATCCTATGAGAGATTCTATTGTGTTTTGCCTATTATCATTGAGAGTTTTCGTTTGTGAATAACAGCCTATCAAATTTTCAAGGAATAAACTTTTCACTTTCCGAGTAGATAACCAGCCTAGGAGTATAACAGCATTGAAATTAGTCGCTGATGAATAGCATCCTAGCACGGCATCTGAGTTCGCGTTATGCAGGCCCTGCCACTGAAGCCCCACTTCATGATCAAGGACTTTCTTTACGCAAACAGCACAGACAAATTCATGCAGTAGATGGTTCCATAGGTCCTGTATCGGAGTCTCCAAATCCGAATACTCTAACTAGCTGTAAATTCTGCAAATAAATGGCACTGCACCAGGGCATACTGTACTGCTAAATATTCTTCTGTTAACATAACTGCGATCTTGAGCTCTTTGGTATCTAAAGTAGATGATCTTGCTTCAGTAGTAAATAAGTTACCGTAAATGATGTCCCAAATGATACTCGCATCATAAAGTCTAAAATATAGGCAATTCAGGACAAGCTCACAGCCATTGAACCTAAGCTGGATGAAATCGATATGAGAGTCACGTCTCTGGAACAGCGTGAGCCTGATGGTGGAGGCCTAAACATGGATGATAGCCGATTGTGGCTGAGATAAATGAACGTAATTTCAGGAAGAAAAATATCATAGTTTTTAATGTCTCTGAGTTACAAAGCAGCGTTGCTGTTGATTTGAAAGCACATGATAAAGGAATGGTTACTAAAACACTCAATTTTCCGAAGGCTGGTTGGATCCTCAAAAAGTACCGCCGTTAGGTTATGTGAGTAGATACCCACAAAAACCCAAGTACGGTAGTACTAACCCTATGAGTAGAACCTTTCGCAGCAATCACAGGCACTGACTGTGCCCCGAATGTCATTACTAAGCACCACCCATACCTCAGTAGCTTCCACATAATCACAGCCATGAGTGAGACTGAGACATCGGTGAAAAGCCACCTTTTACTCTAGCCTGTGCCAACAGACAAATGCAAATGTACTGCATTCATGAGGAGATGGCAAACAGGCCTCAAGTGGAAATAGATAGTATAAAGTTCTTTAGGATTGGTAATAAACATCCTACGAAGATTAGATCTCTCAAACTCATTTTTCCTACGGAACAAGATAGGAACCAGTTGCTCAGAAATATTTCACTTGATGGTCTTCGTTCTACTGACCCTTCCCTTCAGGATGTCAAGCTCTCCAGAGACCCTACTTCCAATGAATTAGATTCTCTAAAAAAAATACGTCTTGAACTTGGTTCTCGTACCTCATCGGCTGGTGAGAATAATCTAACCATAAAATATAAGAGCGGCATCCATATGATGATTAAAACTGATAAGGCTGGTGCATGGAAGCCGTTCTACAATCATCACATCTCCAGACTGGTAAGGATTCAGAGATGATTTGTGAGGCTACTTGGTGTTAAATTGGGTGTAAGATGTCTCGATGTGCCAGTCGATGATCTTGATCTTTATCCACTTGAAATCCGTTGTGATCTTGATGATTTGATCTTCCTGCACAGACTAATTAATGGCTTAATTGATTGCCCTGCCCTTCTATCTAGACTGAACATGAAGGCGCGTATACACAAGCGCGCCGCGCCGCTCGCGCGCAGCAAGTTCGCTAGATTAGTACGGGGTTTCGAAGCTGCGCGCACGCGACGCACGACGATCCATCTCCTGTCGGTTTTTTCCACGCGCACTTTGAGTGTTCGCAGTTCAGATTTGGACGGGATTGTGAGAAGTTCGTTGTTTTTCGCGCGCAACTGATTGCAATATGTGTGCGTTTTAAGTGGTGATAACAGACGAATCTGTGATAAAACTGATCGATGCTTATCGCAAAAAGCCTCTTCTGTGGGATCCTCAACATATGGATTATTTTAAGAAACCATTAGACTAAAGGCAGAGGCCTGGAGGGAAATAGGAGCTGAGATGGATATATCTGCGGACCTATGCAAGAAGAAGGTGATATCTCTGCTGTCTTCCTAACGGCGTGAGAAAAGTAAAATAAATCGCAGGGCGGAAATATGTATCTTCTTTGGAAATCTGGGGTCCAATCTTCTGCAGCAGATTCTCAAAGTCAGAAGGTGACATTCGAGTAAAATTCTTATACTTGCCGCTTATTTCTTGTGACTTCAAGTCCATCATTAGCTCCGCACCATTCCTTTTTTTTTAACATGTCAGTGTACTACCAACGTCGTCGTCGTTTCTTTTTCTTTTTGCATAAACTTGCCATTAAAAAAGCCGCACCACTCTAATCACCGCAATCGCGAGGTTTTCCTCGTGCGGCGGAGACATGATAATAATTACCACACTCCAAACTTACTAGAGAATGTTCGTGGGTTTCCTATGGATCGCGGGAGGTTCGTCTAAATAATAATTCTGGACGAGCAACACACGCGCGACGCACGCACCGCGCACACGCAAGTGTATACCCACCTTTTCGAATCCCAGGGGCCACCCGATCTTCCGACCTCTTTGCTAACTGCTACTAGAGAACTAATAACACGGCCAACGAGAAAGACAGGCCATGGCGCGCAAACCTAATCCTTTTGTTGGTACGTAGGCAATGTAATGCTTGATGGCGCTTGTACGTTTAAGTCGAGAGCAATTCATAGGCAGCAGAAATGCGATATTTTATATCAATCTTCTCGAAATGGACCCAGTTTAGATGTTCCGTGCGTTTTCAAGTACGATAAATTATACTGTATAGGTTTACAAAACTACGCCATCTATAGATACCGGTAACCTATTTAAGTTACATGTTGAAGTTACTCGTAACAAAAATCCACTCGAACTAGGATTGAAGGATTTGTTTTGTCTTTAATAGCTGCAACGAGTAGGCTACAGTAAGTTGAGTTGTAGAACCTGTGACCTTCGTTGTATGTAACTTACGTGGAAATGAGCAGTGACATGAGTATAATTAGATCAAAGAAACTTGCAGTGAAAGTATTACTTAGTTATTGTTGTTTTAAGGGGCGGAACAGAAATTAATACGTTTATACAGTAGAAGAGATCTGCGGAATACACTCGCCACCGACTAACGACTCATATCAATAGACTACCTTCTATGAAGACAAGTGGTAAATGAATACGGTACCAGCATTTAGCCTACACAGATCCAATGATGAAGACAAGATGACCACACCGGCAGTAAGACGAAGACCATAGAATATTATGTTCGTGAATATCTTTCTATTACAAAAACGTTTGATACATTTATGCATATCGTTCAACTATAAGAGTTATAGACCTACATGCATACATTGTCCGGCACTCAGTGGCGGCTGGTGGCATTAAAAGCTGGGTGTTGCACCATAATTTCTGATGTCGCAATTTTATATGGGAAGTTTACACATGTAACAAAAATGAATTCGCCGTTAGATAAACTACATTTCTATTAAACTGAAATACAAGGGTTTTCCAAAATAACTGTACGTTCAAAAAATAGACATATTTTAATGACTTTTTTGGCTTCTTCCTATAGGAATTCATCGAAACTCACATGCATGTAACTAAGCGTTGCCCAATGCCTGAGTTAATGGGAAGAATTTTAAACACAGAAGGTTGTCTACGGTTGGCTCTCAATTCCGGGATAATAAACATTCTCGACATAAAAACATGGCAACTGACAAGTTTGTACGTTAACGAAAAATGTTGTTACTAACAAACACGGGCACATAGTCTGCATAAGGATAGGATTTTTTTTTTACTATAGCTTGAACCCCACCAGAGGAACCAGACATGACGTGCGCTCTGTCATACGTCTGCGCAATTCATTTTTGCGGAGTTTCATTCAATTTCTGCTTCTTTAATATTATTCCAGTAAACATCCTGAAAATGAGTGTGCATCATGTTTTGAGGGAGAAAGGAAACTCCACAACCGTTCTACTGGTTTGCCTCTTACGTATCGGTACACAACGGCCATCTGAAATATGTTTGCATTATCACTAGTTTCATCTGCTATAATGGCTAAAAATTCTGATTCCTTTATTTGCTTTGATACTTCTTTTTGGCAAACCTGCAACATAATCTGTAAAAGTTCATTTTGAATTGTTTTGGACGTTCCTTTGAAAACAGTTGCCCTTACCAAATGACCATTCAACACAGCATCCAACTCAGCGCTAAAATTAATTTGTCCTCTGAAAACACTTGGATTTGTTGATGTTACACTTTGATCATGACCACGCAAAGCCAGTTCGATAGAGCCGCAGAAACGAATACAGTTCATTACACATACCTAATCGTTATATTCCGTAATTTTCCTTCAATTGGCACTGTCCAAATGTGCAGCTACGTTAACAGTTCCAAAAAGTGTCAATCTCAAACAGCTGAAGATTCATGTTTCTTTATTTTAGTGATTAATGTCCGTAACTCCTATTTTGGTCCAAACGGATTCTCCACCAACATACATTGGAAACAGAATAAAGCGTTTTTAATATCGCATTCACATAACCTATTATTATTGTCATAAATATCTCTTTTAAACACCCTCCTATACTTAGATTTTAGCGGCTTCGATTGCGTAGTTGGTAGCATGCTGAGCTTCTATGCCCAAGATCGCGGGTTCAAACCCGGCCGAAGTCGTCGGATTTTGTAAGAGCGTTAAAATCCCTCAGTGTGCCAGCGGTTCCGAGTCATAGATTTATGGCATGAAAAAGAACCTTCACTAACTACACTTGTGTGAAGCCAAACTTTGTATTTTAGAATTGATAAAGCTCTATTACTTCCAACGTTCACCGCCAGGTGCTGTCTGCGATTCCACCTGGTAGCAAAGTCCGCAAGCTAGGTGTCGTGCACGGTAGCATTTGGTAGCAAAAATAGGAACTACTTGAAATTACTATCTGCAGTCCTCACTTGAATTAAAACAGATAACATACACTAATACAGCCATCAAAATTAACACCGGTTATCAGACAGATTCAACACACACCCAAAGTACATGGGGCTACATGACCGCGTTGTCGCAGCCCCTAAACCAAGGAACCAACCAACCAAACTACTTATATTTTGGACAATACTTATCCGGTAATGGTACATCGAGTATTTTTTACCGTAAGCTTATCCTCATCAGGGAGCTGGGAAAACTGTAGTAAATTACTTACTCTATTCATTTTCACTCACACTCCAAAATACATGTTAGCCCTTGAATAATGTTTCAAACTAAACATTCCGTTAAAATAAAATACTAACTTCCAAGATACACAGATGATAAATCTGGGTGCTATATCGGTGCTGAATTTTGCTAGCCTAGAAATTTCGTAGTCAATACATAGGCCTACTCACAATCAGCCAAATGATGATGATGATGATAATAATAATAATAATAATAATAATATTTTTTGGGAATTCATCCTGGTCTACATATCACCATGCAGAAAGCCGTTATCCTGGAGACCTGTTCCATTGTTCGCTCGTTTCTTAATGAGCCACGTTAAAAGAAGTTGTCATACCGTCTTGCAAACAAGCCAACGATATGTTGATTTGTCCCACTTATGTGGTGAAATGAATATAATAATTCCTTTTTACCCCTGTACTACAGCTACCGAGCGACCGCTGCCCAGCCATTTGGACTGCAGATATTTGGGTGACGCGTGATCAGCGCATCGGGTCCCCTCGGCCGTTAATCTTGGTTTTCGTGATCGGGGCGCTGCCTCACTGTCAGACAGCTACTCAATTGTCCTCACGAGGTTGAGTGCACCCCGTTCCGGCCCTCATGTCAGTTTCTAAAATCCCTGACGGAGCCAGGAATCGAAACCGGGGCCTCCGGGAGAGAGGCAGGTGCGCTACCCCAACACCACGGGGCCGGATAATAATAGCCTAATAATAATGCACAGTTAAGTATCTGCCTGGAACCAAAATACGCAATGAACTAAATACAAAACGAATCGTAACTCAAAACACTCAAGAACAAAAGTGGTAAAAGCAAACATAAACCGCTACAGCTACACCAACAATACGTCGCAAATTAATTCAGCCACTTATCTACTTATAGCAATGGTGGCGATCTTAGGCTCACTTTACAGAACAATTGACAAACATATTAAATGAAGTTATGATGAAAAAGCATCTAAAAATAATTGGGTGTGAACCAAGTAATGTCTCCGTATGAAATTCCGATATTTGTACTGTTGTGGGTGGTGTAGCATTACCTAGTGGTGTGGGAAATAAACTACAGTTCACGGGGTAAGAGAAATCGAGGGTGTTGCCATTTCCAAAGAGTAGTGCAATCTAACGGGGCCATTTGGAACCGAGTATTGCCAGGGGGCTGGCAGCTCGTCTGCAACTCCCTACAACCCATGCTGGCCGGCATGCTATGTACAAGCTTGGCCTCGTCCATGCTGGAATCACATTACGCCGTGCTGTCTACTTGGGAGTCGTCACAAGAGAGCCAACCCCCTGGAGTTTGATTTGAAGGCGGGTGCATTTATAGGTACAGTGTGAAGCATTAGGATAAATAATAACAAAAGATCGTTGATTTTAACACATTTCTGAGTGTATTATATGTATAAAACTAAAACATTAAAGGAAAAGAACGACGAATTAGGTGTAAAATTATTGGGAGTTGTGCAAAACTACAACAATATCACCAGCCGCCACTACTTAGATGGTATGGACATGTAAAACGAATGGAGAAGAGGATACCCAGGAGGATACACGAGACGAAGTGGGAAGGAAAGAGACCGAGAGGCAGGTGGCTGAAGGGGGTAGAAGAAAGCGTGAAGAAGAGAGGAGAAGACTGGACAAGGGTGGAGGCTGAGAGATGGTGGGAAGACAGAAGACGTTGGAGAGGCTTGTGTTCCAAACAGACCCGGCCAGTGGCTGGATACTGTGCAAGATGATGATGATAATCATCGTTATCACTAATTACTCACTCAACAAAACATGGTTTCAAAACAAAACATCACAAAGTGAAATTAGGGTTTGGATGAAGATATGTGAATGATAAGCAGCTTATTTCAGGAAAGTCACATGCGTACTGTTGATTAGCTTGATTATAAGCTATGCAGATATAGGCCTACTTTTTATTTTAGAAACTGTAGCCTAATCTGGATCTCATGATATTGGTAGTATACAACACAAAACAACACCAGTATTGGAAATGCACAATATAAGATCCATGTGTCAAGCTACCACAATCCTCATGGAAAACTTACATGAATATATGGGCAGGAATAGTAAATCATCACTAGTCTACAGCTCAAAATGTCAGAATTATTCTTGGATTAGAAAGGTACAGTCTAGGGAAACATAGTATAAATAAATAAAAGAGCAAATTTCTGTGAAGGAGTTTTATTTAATATCTAAAATCAGTACCGTACTCACCAACAAGTCACAAGGTTATGTTCAGCTTTATTAATCCATAATTTGGCAGACAAACATAAATATATAAAGAGCAGATCTCCACAACACTATAATCTTTGATGTTTCATAATTGTGGACAGTTTTTTGTTAGGTGAAAACACAAATTTATTTATCACAAAGCACTGAATTGTAAATCTACCACTGAAAAGCATATGGGTAATAAAGACTACAATATTAATCCTTGGTCACTTGTAACAGATTTGTGCAAACTAGTTGACAGAAAATCCAAATATTTCTTGTCAAGATAAGTTGCTTTGCTTGCCATAGGCCACATAACCTTCTACAGAGGTTCCTATTAGGTGGTCCGCGGACCCCCAGGGGTCCACGACGGTTGGCCAGGTGGTCCGCGAACAGTCGTCAAGAAGTAACTCAATAATGAAAATGGAAAACAGAGAAAGTACAAACAGTTCCTTAAAAATAATAATTACTCATTGTCATCCACAGCATAAGTAGCGCAGCGTAATTTGAGCTTTTCAAGTTTCCCGCTAGAGAGCGTTCTGCTCTTTTATCTCTGTGTTCTGCTCCGCAACCATTTTGCATTTTGTGTGTTTACATATTTACATGAGATTTGAGAGTTGAAACTTTTGATTGTTTTAATTGTTAAAAGTCCATTGAATATGGATCGTTGGTTGAAGAGTGGATCTTTAAATCGAAGTAGGCCCACTGCTAAAGATAGTGACGAAGAGGAATCTGTGTCAATAAATATAGATGTGAATGACCCACTTGCTGCCTCTCTTGAGCCTAGCCATTCAAAGAGTAAGCCTATTATGGTAAGTAGGAAATACGACATAAAATATTGGAAATTGGTTTTACGTATTGTGGACCTGAAGATTGTCCTAAGCCTCAATGCGTGATATGCTTTGAAACCCTTGCCAACGAGAGTATGAAACCTGCAAACCTCCATAGGCATCTAGATATCAAACACTCGGAGCACAAAGGTACAGTAAATCCATTGAATTCTTCAAAATAAAGTTAGCTGAACAGAAATCATGCCTGAAAGTAATTACCAAAAATTCTGGTGCAAATGTGAATGAAAATGTAACGCAAAGCTTGTAAGTACCCTCCCGCTGTATAACAGTACTGTGCAAAGCCGAATTACAGATATGTCATGCAATATTGAAGAGACGTTGTTGGCAAGGCTCCACATGTGTGACATGTTTGCTCTGCAGTTGGATAAGAGCACCGACATAATCAAAAAAGGTGATAATGTTGGTTTTTGTAAGTTTTTTATGTCATGACGAAATACATAACGATTTTCTTCTTTCCTGTGAACTAGTACAGTGGTTCCCATTGTTGTTTGAGTCTTCAGTCTTTTGACTGGTTTGATGCAGCACTCCATGCCTCCCTGTCCTGAGCTAATCGTTTCATCTCCACAGAGCTACCACACCCTACATCCGAGGCAATCTGTTTAACATACTCTAACCTTGGTCTACCCCTACAGTTCTTGTCCTCGACCCTTCCTTCCATAACTAAGCTTGCTATTCCTGGGTGTCTTGGTATGTGTCCTACCAACCTATCTCTTCTTTTCATTAGCAGTCGCCAGAAACTTCTCTCCTCTCCCACTCGTCTTAATACCTCTTCGTTTGTAACCCTATCTACCCATCTGATCTTCATCATTCTCCTGTAACACCACATTTCAAACGCTTCAATTCTCCTCTTTTCTGCTGCACCAATAGTCCAAGTTTCACTTCCATAGGGTGCGACGCTCCAGACAAAGGTTTTCAAAAATGTCTTCCTAATACCTAAATCTATATTCGATGTCAACAGATTCCTTTTCTGTAGAAATGCTTTTCTTGCCTGAGCCAACCTACTTTTTATATCGTCTTTGCTTCGTCCATCACTGGTTATTTTGCTTCCTAAGTAACAGAAGTCTCCTACTTCCTTTAGTTTTACCCCTGCCAATTTGATGCCCATAGAGGTTTCTGATTTATTGCGGCTGCATTCCAATATTTTTGTTTTACATTTATCAATTTTCATCATGAATTCTTTCCTCAAGACGGAGTCCATACCATTCAAAAACTCATTCAAATCCTCAGGCGTGTCCGCCAAGATGACGATGTCATCAGCAAATCTCAGAGTTGAAATTATTTCTCCTTGAATCTTCACTCCCAGTTTAAATTTCTCTCTAATTTCCTTCATTGCTTGTTCAATGTAAAGATTGAAAAGTATGGGTGATAAGTTGCAGCCTTGCCTTACACCTTTCTGAATACCAGCTTCTCTCGCATGTCCTTCAGCTCGAATGACTGCAGTCTGGTTTCTGTATAGATTGTATATCACCCTCCTATCCCTGTACTTTATTCCAATAGATTTCAAAATGTCAAACAATTTAGTCCAATCAACGTTATCAAAAGCCTTTTCAAAGTCTACAAATGCCATGAACGTTCTCTTATCTTTCCTTATTCTACCTTCCAGAATCAGCCTATGACTTAGTACAGCTTCCCTTGTTCCTACATTTCTCCTGAAACCAAACTGGTCTTCACCCAATTCCGCTTCTATCTGGCTTTCCATCCTCTTGTAAATTATTCTAGTCAGGATCTTTGAAGCATGAGTAATCAAGCTGATTGTACGGTAATTCTCACATCTGTCAGCTCCTACTTTCTTCGGTATAGGGATGATAACATTCTTCTTGAAATCAGAGGATACCTCCCCTGTCTCATAAATCCTATTAGGAAAATCCCACTAGGAATTGAAATATTCTGGAGCAGGGGGTCCGTGCTTACATACCAATCGCTTTAGGGGGTCAAGAAAAATTCCTAATAGGAACCTCTGACCTACTAGTTTAACACTGCCAAATAACACTCCAAATTGTTGTCACTGTTTTGAATCGTAATTAGAACTAGAAATCGTCACTATTCACTGTACGCGAGTATAATAAAGTCGCTGGTTAAAAAGGCAGATTTTTTTCTCCAAATATGCAAACGCATAATTACCGCAGATTTCCATCAACACACACTACATTAGCCACCAATCCGATAGATTATGTTTTAACAAATTGTACGGATGAGTGCCACTACATTAAATACTAAAAAATAAAAAATAAACATTCTGAACGAATGTAAATAAACGGGCAGACTTTTTAAATACGTACAGAATCTATAGAATTCGCTTGTATCGATAGACCTGAATCAACGCATCCAACGTTTTCATATAATAGAAAGAAAATAAGACGTTTTCCTTGCATTCCCATGATCAGAAACGGTCATATTACTTACAAAATAGGAATACATGTTGAATTAGATGGAAATACTACAGGTTTCATTAAAATCGAAGATTATCCCGCTATCAATTGATGATATACAGAACTGACTGGTGGCCGGAAATGACTGCTAGCGCCTTCGAACGTTGTCAGCAGGAACTACTAGAGCCAAGCTGCCTCCTTCCCAATCCTAGTTGCACAAATCTCATTAAATATGTTTTATGCAAGTAAATTTTTAAATTTGTTTTTAGAATTGCAAGATCATCAAATCTATTTGGTGTTTTGCCTAAATGAACAGCATTTTCAAAAATAATTTGTCGGAATGAGTCGGATATCAAATGCTTATTTTCATTTTCTGTGACGTGGCAACTTCTGAGGTCATCATCATCATCATCATCATTTCCCCTTACCCAGCTCCTGCCGGGTCGGGGTATTTATGGCACTTCTCCACTTTCCTCTTTCCTTCCACCATTCTTCTTCCACGATCTTGTCCCAGTCCAGATTTCTTTTTCTTACGCTGTTCTTCACTGAATCAATCCACCTTGTTCTAGGTCTTCCTCTTGCTCTCTTACCCTTGCACTTTGCCTCCAGCATCTGTCTTGGTATTCTATTTTCCTCCATCCTCTTTACATGTCCAAACCACCTTAGTTTATTCTTCTCAATTTTCTCATTTAGTTTTTCAATCCCAACTTCCTTCCTAACATCTTCATTCCTCACTCTGTCTTTCCTTGTCTTTCCTATCATACTTCTGAGGAATTTCTTTTCACTGGCTTGGATTCTACTCTCTTGCCTGCTTGTCAGGGTCCAAGTCTCAGCTGCAAAAGTTAATATGGGAACATAGTACACCTTATACATTACCTCCTTGCTTTTCCTTGGTACTTCCTTATCCCAAACAAGTTTTCTTACACTTTGATAGAATGCATTGCTCTGCTGTACCCTCCTGCCAATCTCCATGTCCAACCTACCAGTTTGCATCAATTCACTTCCTAGGTATTTGAACGTGTCCACAATTTCCAAACTCTGACTTCCAATTTTCACAGTGCCCTATCCTTGTCTTTCCCCTCTTGTCATCACCATGGTCTTGCTTTTCTCTATACTGATTTTCAGGCCGTACTTCTGAATATTTTCATTCAGTGCATCTAGTTGTTTTTGCACTTCTTCGGTGTTCCTTCCCCAGACCACAATATCATCTGCAAATAACAGTAACTTCATTTCTTTATGTCCATATGCTTCCTTTGTTTCCTTTACAATTTCATCCATCACCATTATGAACAAGAGAGGTGACAGCACACTCCCCTGTCTTAGTCCAGTCTTGTTCCTAAATCAATCTGTCTTTCCAACTGGGGTCAGTACCCTGCTAACACAGTTGTTGTACATTGCTTGCACCATTTCTCTTCCCAGTCTCTTCTTAACCATGGTTTCCCATACCTTCTCTCTGGGGACACTATCATATGCCTTTTCTAGATCTATGAAAGTCATGATCAAATCCTCTCCATATTCCCAGTTCTTTTCCATCACCTGCCTCAAGCTAAAGATTGGGTCCACTGTGGATCTTCCACTCCTGAAGCCATACTGTTCCTCTTGCAACTCTCCTTCCACCTTTCTTCTCATTCTTCTTTCTAATATCCTTTCCAGTATTTTTACTATATGTGATATGAGGGTGATCCCTCTATAGTTATCACACACCTTCTTGTCCCCCTTCTTAAACACTGGTATTATTAGCCCTTTCTCCCAGTCTTCTGGTACACATTTCCGTTTCCACACACTATTTAGAGGTCGATACAACCATTGCATACCAACAGGTCCAGCAGCCATTATCATTTCTACACTGATATCATCCACCCCTGTTGTTTTTCCCATCTTCATTTTCTGTACTGCTAATTCTACCTCCAGCATTGTTATATCATCTTCTGTTATGGAGTCGTCAGGTTGTGTCACTTCCATCTCACCAGTACAATTGCTCACATTCAATAGCTTATCGAAATACTCCTTCCATCGTCCCTTTATCTCTTCTGGGTGTGTTAACAACTCTCCATCTTCCTTTTTCACTAGCTTTGTAGTAACTCTTTCTTTCCTCTTACTTCTTAGAAGCCCATACAGCATCCTTTTACTGCCACTTACATCTGTTTCCATTCTTCGTGTAAATTTTTCCCAACTTCTTTTCTTCTCCTACCACTTTCTTACACCTCCGTTTGCTGTCGTGATACTTCCTTTTGCTTTCTTCCGTTTGATCTCGGTTCCATTCTTTCCATGCAGACTTCTTTTCTTTCACTGCTTTCCTCACTTCCTCATTCCACCACGGTGTCTCCTTCTCTTTCACTCTTGTTGACGTCCTACCATAAGCACTCTCTGCTGCACCAACAAATGCCTTTTTAAAGTGGGACCATTCCTCTTCTATGTTTTCCACTTCAGTAACTGGGATTTGTTGCTTCAATCTCTCCTGAAAATCTTCCTGTACAGTTTTGTCTTTCAATTTCCATACTTTTATTTTACTTTCTCTGATCTCCTTTAGGTTTTCCAATTTTTCCCATCTAAATTTTGCTACCACAGCTCTATGGTCCCCATCAAATGCTTCTGGTAAAGCTGTCACATCTATCAGCTTTCTGCGATTAGTCCTTTCCACCAGAAATTAGTCAATTACTGATTTTGTTCTTCTATCGCCCCAACCATATCTCGTAATTTTCCTGCTGTTTTTCTTCCGAAACCATGAATTACCCACTATCAGTCCATTCCTTTCACAAAAGTTTACAAGTTCCTCTCCTTCCCGGTTCCTTTTCCCATATCCATATGGTCCAATGACTTCTTCCTTTCCTTGTCTCTCATTTCCGACTTGTGCATTCATATCTCCCATGATCACCACTTCTACATCTGAAATTACTCTTTCTACATCCTCCAGGAATACTTCAATATCTTCTTCTCTGTTTCCAGTCTGTGGTGCATACACTTGTATGAAGTCCATCACGCCATTTTTCATCTTCATTCTAATTTTCATTATTCTGTCACTCACACACTCGACCACTTCAACATACTCCTCCAGTTGTTTCGAGGTTATCATTCCCACACCATTTTTTGCCTCTTGGCCACCACTCCAGTATAATGTATATCCTTTCCTCAATTTCTTCCTTCCTTTACCTTTCCATTTCACTTCACTCAGCCCCATCAATCCAACATTCTCCCTCTCCATGAAGTCTACCACCTCCTCCACCTTGCCTGTCAGGGTCATGACATTCATGATTCCTACTTTAATTTCGGTTACTGGTCGCCCATTTCTCACAGTTCCCCCAGTACCAAAAGAACTGCGCGTCGCCTGCAGGGTACGCCTTAACCTTCTCCGAATCGTTTGAAGTGCCATTTCCATTTTAGGCTATTATTACGATGGGGTCGCCACTCCCAAAGGCATTTTATGAAGCTACTGCCAGCTATTATACAGGCCGCCCCTAACATGGAAAATAGACGCCCTTGCAGCCGCCCCTAACCTGGGAAACAGAAGCTGCCGATTGATGCTGTACACATACTATTCCCTGAGTACTGGGTTGCCTCTTCCGCAATCTCCACCGTTCCGAAGTCCATCTTCTCCGCTGCAGATTCCGTTGAGGTCTTCGCACGTAACCCTGTGCACGGGGCCTATGTTATACCCCATAGGACTGGGTCCTCACCAGAACTTAGCCGGTACTGTAGTTCCATGGTATATTACAGTACCGTTGCCCACCCCCACGACGTGGACGCGCCTGGCACTACTACAGACACCGTAACACAGGTTAACAGACAATATACAGGGTTGAATGACCACATGTAACCTAAAATGAAACAATATCCTGTCCAGTTGAGCCTCTGTGGCTCAGGCGGCAGCATGCGAGCCACTGCTGGGTGCATGGTTCTCCACGTGAGATTTGTGCTTGACAAAGCGGAGGGAGACAAGTTTTACTCCGGTTTTCCCTGTCACAATTTCATTCCAGCAACACACTCCACTATCATTTCATTTGTCATTCATTTAGTTATTGCCCCAGGGGAGTGCGACAGGCTTCGGCAGCCAGCACAGTTCATATCCTCGCCGCTATATGGGGGCTTCATTCATTCCATTCCCTGAGCCGGTCGGTCGACTGGAAGTAAGCTGTGGATTTCATTTCATCCTGTCCAGTTACATAATAACATTGAACCCGAACAAAGGCTTTGATATGGACATGGCTGTCTGTCAAGTTCTGATAGAGAAAACTACCCCTGGGTGTACATTCAATACTTGAAATTTTGTTCAGGTAACTAGTTAAAACCAACAGGAATGGAATTGGCAAAAATCAACACTATATTTCTACATCAAGAGTGTGGCTAAATAGTAACAACCCCTGGCACTACAGCCCATGAAGGGCCTAGGCTTACCAAGCGACCACTTCCCAGCCATTTGGCCTGCAGAGATTGGGGTGACGCATGGTCAACGCATCGGGTCCCCTTGGCCGTTAATCCTGGTGACCAGGGTGCTGCCTCACTGCCAGACAGCTACTCAATTGTCCTCACGAGGCTGAGTGCACCCCGTTCCAGCCAGTTTTTAAAATCCCTGACGGAATCGAACCCGGACCTTCCGGGTGAGAGACAGGCACGCTACCCCCCCCAACACCACGGGGACAGCACAGTTTGCCAGAAGGTTATCAATAAAGAGTAATGAATAAAACCATTTTGGTGGATCTGCGAATAAAGTTCAATGTAAAACTCAGCAATCTTTCTAGGTTTGTGCCGTGTCTTGTGTGGGGTTTCGCCTAGTTTTTCACTTTTAGTTCTCGCAGTAAAGAGGCGCAGGTGTGCTTCATAAAAAGGGAGGTAGCTTGTAGTTCGCTACTCCTGTGGGTGTCCGGGCGGGGACACCAAGAGCCTACTGATGAGCCAGCTTGGTGTCCTAGACGAAACCCCACACAAGACACGGCACAAATCTAGAAAAATTGCTCAGTTATAATTATCCTTATTTTATATGCCCACAAATTCTTAATCTTTTTCATTTCTTGTCAAATCCTTCTGCTTTCCCCATAAGGGGAATGGGTACATTGTAGCTTCATCCACGTCGCTCCGCTCAGTATCGTAACCCCTTATTTACAAGGGTTGCATTGAGGCAGGAAGTCAACACTATTGACCTTGGTCTTGAAACAGGCCTGGCACCTTGCAGGCTGTGTTCTCAGGAGGAAACGGTATACTCTAAGAAGGGAATAAAATTTGCCAGGTTGCCAGATTTCCTTCTTCGTTGCAAAATCTTATTGCTACCGAGGCCGAGTATGAATTTATATGCAAGGTACATGCTTAGAGGTTTGTTGTAATAAGCAAGGCTGAGCCTAGTTATGATAAGAATATGCTTAGAACATCCTAACAAGGTCAATACTGTAGATTTCCCGCCTCAATGCAACCACATGGAGTTGAACAAACGAACATGCGACATCCAACTCCGACAGACGTTGCCCTTCCTCTGAACCTATACGTTGGACATGCTAATGCATAGCCCAATGACACAAATGCACCCTTGACGTGAGAATTAAAGGTGCCTCCACATATGCTCAGTGACTGTGTGGACAGGTTAGCAGACAACTTGTACACACACGCAAGTATACGGGGATACATGACCACGATATCGCAGAGCACCTAAAGAATCAACAACATAAGCTCAGAGGTAGAGTAACAGAAGCCAAAGCTGGAGGTCCCAAGTTAGTGACCTGTATGAGTCCAATATTTTAATTTTCTACCGTCTATGGTTTGTACACTTGAAAGAAACTTGACGGCCATTAACAGAATATTTTCTTGGGAGGAGTTGAGCTGCTGCCACATCCAGCATACATCCCTGATCTTGTGCCTTCAGATTACCATCTTTTGCGGTCCATGGCCCATTTCTTGCGTGGAAAAAATGTCGAAAACATTGAAGCTGTGGATGTGGGTTCGTCAGAATGCTTCGCATCAGAACTCAGACTGGTATCGTCACGGGATAAGAAACCTCCCTGAAAGATGGCCCAAGACCATAGAATAGTTTAATTTCTCGTCAGAAAACTCTCCAAATAATTTTTTCTTAAAAGAAACGGCATTACTTATGAGACATCTCCTGTATAATGGATATGGCGTTTAACCGGTTTCTATGCAGGTGCATGCCACCTCCGGAGAAAACATGGTTCTCTCTGTATTACAACCAACCTGCAAGTTACAATAAGTTTACGATTGTAACATTTTGAAAAGAGGGAGAAATATTAAATTTAAATAAGTTGAGGTAATAATTGCATAATGTGTACTTTACTAAAATATTTAGAGATGATGAAGACTGGTTGACATTACATCTAATAGAAGACAAGATTGCAATGTTCATTCTTAAAATTAATCTCTTCAGTTATCTTGATGTTCCGAAGAGCTTAACAGAAGAACAACCATAGGTCGCATCCATTCATATAAAATACCTGCAAAGTGAACAAAATTTGTAAATAGCATATAAAAGTAATAATATTATTGAGGGGCATATAAAACACATGCTCATCAGGATATACAGGGACTTCCAGCCACTCTTAATTCATTACACGAGCTATCCAGTTCCATTGTAATAGTGCCATAGTGTGGACTTCCGCTTGACCGTTTGCCACCCATCCCCATCTCTAGGTGGAGATGATGTGCGAGATTTGTACATCTCCATCCGAATATGAAGGAGGGCGCGCTTTTTTATTTGGCGCGCAGTCCTCGTTGGACTTAAACCTGTCTCACTCTTGGAGAAGAGCGAGAGCGGTATTGAGGGACCTTCTCCCTATCTGAAGACTGGGTGTCCGTCAACACGTCGTTTCTCTCTTCTCCGCCGGTGATTTCTTCTTAGTATAGGTAAGAGCCTCCACAGTAAGGGGTTTGGCTTCTGCCGGCTTCGCTTGAGAGAAAGGGCCATCAGATGCAGTAGCCACCAATTAGCTGGCGGGCGAAAGAAATGGCATTGCACCATCTCCCTCTTCTCCACTATCTTGATCATATCAGGTGGGCTGGATGAAGGACCAGCCCTGGTCGGTGAATTGTTCGCCATTCACTGATACACATCGCTGGCACATTTTCAGCACCAGCTGTGAACTAGGTAAGTACAAATTCCCCTATTCAATGACTCAGTGCCGCAAGAGCGCCGCATTACGCCAAAGTGCTTGGCGGGAGATAGGCTCGCAACGTGGGCGAGCGAAAATACCCGTCACAAATAAAACAAAGTCCCTGTATATTATTTTCTCTCTAAAATACTAAATGCCAACGAAACACTGGTAATAAGATATTTTTTTTTAAATATTTACTTAAAAATTTATTGGAATAGTCCCTTCATAGAAAATAAGAAACCTTAAAAGTATAAAAGTTTCATAAGATGTGGGATAATGAAGTCACTTCTCAGACTTGATTGGTTGAAGTCCTGAAAACATGGAAACAATGCTCTGCATAATTTTGGGGACAACATACGTTTCACGAGTTAGTGAGAAAAGGACTGGTAGTCATGGAGAAGTAAATGTTAGGTTAGGTATTGAACACAAATTCATTTGAGCTTAAGTTATTTCGAAAGATAGAACTAGAATAAATTGTTTGTTACTCCTCCAAATGTTTGTATAGTGTTCATTATTTAACCAAATCCGTGCACCGTACACATGGTTATTAAGCACACTCACACCTCGCTTTTGTTATTTCACCACTATGGATATTTTATTTCATCATTTTGAACAATTCATTTCACCGCTTTGAAGCCTTTTATATTACCATAAATCAGGGTCCCTAATCAAAACGCATCAATAATTTTCATACAAATCAATGGTTTCTGCCTTGCCTAATATTTTCATCCAGACCAATGGACTTTGCTTGTTGTTGTTGTTTCCTATGGCTAGCCCGGATTCCAATCCATCAGCTTTCTTGCCTAGACCAACAATTGTTATGTACACGACCCTAGCCAATATCTCCTGGATTTTGTCATGCACAGTGGGGAGAGTCGAGGCTTAATTACATGTATGTCTCTTCTGTCTTTACATAGCCCTGGTTTATTGAACGGGGCTAAACCGGTACATAGAATGGAAGTTAACTTATTAAAACTGACCCATAATAGTAATAGTAAGAGAAACGCGCACAATGTACATAGATACAATTACAGATGAGTACAGAAATGTAATACCGTACCGTAACGATTCAAGTCATTCAGGGCAAGTTAGTACGTGATATCTATCACACCTTTCTTTACACAGTTCGCACTCAGCATATGAAATGCCTTAGATTACCAGTGCATGAAACAGGAACCTGACTTTTACAGTTTCACTTAGATGGTAAATGATAATATATGATTTTCATACCTTTGCAGGGGTTCCAGGGGACAATACCTATTGAAATGCTGGTTCATTACAACCAATATACTGAAAATGTATGCTAAATTACATAATTATGTGTTTCTTTTTGAATTTGAACTATGACGGCCATGTTGGCTCACTCCATCTGGGCGAGGCATGACGAAAAATTTATATCACGGCAGTGTGCCCAACATATAAAATACACCAGTACTAGGAGAATCTGTAGGCGTTAGGCTGTAACCATTGTCAAAAACCATTGGATAGGACAAAACGAAGGTTAGAATGATCGGGTGTAGGTGCAGCCTTTGGCCGCGGGAAGCTAGCACGGTTGACAAAAACCATTGATCTGGACGAGTTAGGTTGTAACCATTGACAAAACCATTGATCTAGACGTGCTAGGTTGTAACCAGGGGCGCACCCGGGGGGGGGGGGGCTTTGGGGGCTCAAGCCCCCCCCCCCAAAAAACCTGGGAACACTTTAAAAACATTGACGATATCTTTCAAGAAAATTGATTGCATAACGGGCTCCAGAATGTTTAGTGCTGGAACGTTGGAACATTTTGAGATTTTCTACTGGTTTAAAATAGAATTATGTTAGGCCTATATTTATGCAACACCTGAGTGATAATAATATATATTGTAAACACAACACGATCGGATATTTCCGGCCGTTGTCGTAACTATGCTCGGAGCAAGATGCGCGTGGGATAGCGGTGAAAATTTCTCTCCCTGAGGTATTTGCTATGCTCTGTGTCAGGTGTCAAGTCAGTAGTGGTGTTTGTAAAAGTTGATTCTTTGATTGTTGTTGTGTTTGTATTTTCTATTGGCTATTGGTGTTCGTAGTGTGTCCAATTGAACTAGTAGTAATGGGAGACAAAAGAAAGTCAAACATGCAAAACTACTTTAAACCGTTAAAAATCAATAAATATGATGTGGTTAATGTTAGTGAATGTGGCAATCCTTCTACGAGTAAGGAACTGTTAATAAGGACTGCAAGCATAGAAAAACAGCCAAGTTGTTCGTCAGAGGAGGGCTCAGAGGCAAATGTGAGCAGTCCTAAGGCCGTTGTAAGTAAATATAACACGGATTTGGACATTGGTCTATTTAAAAACAAAGTATTGACGGACAATGAAAAGTTCAAAGTTTTGAATGACAAATGGGTTCCTCAGAGCAACTTTAACTTTCCTTTTAGATCGCATGGGAACCAAAAACGAAAATTTTCGTTTTCATGGCTAAATAAATATACCTGGCTTTTGTATTCTGGAATTGAAGACTCTGCATACTGTGTCCATTGTATGCTTTTTTTTTTTTTCAAAAAAAAAGGGAATAGGTAAGAGTAACACTCAACATACTGGACAACTTGTTGAAGAAGGTTTTTGTACTGGAAAAAAGCACTAGAAAAGTTTGAAAAACATGCACTCACACAGTATCATAAAGACTCATGTGTAAGCACAGCTAGCTTTAAAAGAGTTATGGACTGCCAAATGAAACCGATTGACAAAAGAATAATTCCAATAATAGAAACTATTATTTTGTGTGGCAGGCAAAATATCGCCCTTAGGGGCCATAGAGATAATGGTCAGTTTCAAATCGACAGCAAACCATTTGAAAATGAGGGGAATTTAAGAGATTTGCTCAGAGCTAGAATTGAAGCAGGTGACAACAATTTGAAAGATCACTTTGGGTCATGTGGCAAAAATGCGACCTATATAAGTTGGAATTTTCAAAATCAAGTCTTCGATGCTTGTAACCAAATAATAACTGAAAAAATAGCAAGTAAAGTAAAAGAAGCTAAGTTTATTAGTGTTCTCGGAGATGAAACATCTGATATTTCAACTGTTGAACAGTTTTCTTTGTGTTTACGTTATGTAACGCCAAATACTTTAAATGGTTATGAAATATGTGAGCAATTTTTGAAGTTCATGCCTCTAACCTCTACTACGGGTAGCATATTGGCAAACACATTAGTTAAAGGTCTTGAATACAATAATATAGACATAAATAACCTACGTGGCCAGGGGTACGATGGGGCGGCTGCCATGAGTGCAAAGCTTAAAGGGGCTCAAGCGTGCATCCAAGAAGCTCGCCCCACAACAATATACGTGCATTGTGCTTCTCATAGCCTTAACCTGGCATTGTCGACTGCTTTTGAGTTTGTATCAATCAGGAACTGCTTTGGAATAGTGGAGAAGTTGTGGGATTTTTTAACAACTCCTAAAAGACAAGCAGTTTAAAACAGTGCATTGAATCTGAGGTAAATCTTGAAACCAACATGAAAAAACTCTTGCAGCTTTGTCCAACGAGATGGGTACAAAGGCACGATGCTATTTTTGTTATGAAAGAACTGCTGCAACCTCTTGAAGTAGCATTAGAGGAGATTAAAAACTGGAATGATAGGGAATCTTCTTCAGGAGCTCTAATACTACTATACTCCTTAAGTCAAGGTGAATTTATAATTTCTCTCATGGCATCAGAAAAACTGCTTGGTTACACAGTAAACCTAAGCAAAAAGCTTCAGGGAACTGATTTAGATTTATCGTCTGCAATTACACATGCTGAAACTGTGATTGAAAGCTTAAAATCTCTAAGAAAAAGTGCAGATCAAGAATTTCACTCGTTGTTTGAAGAAGCTACCAAAATTGCTAATAACTGTGGTTCAATAATTTCGATGCCTCGAACAGTTGGAAGACAACTGAACAGAAGCAACATACCAGCAGAAACTCCAGAATTATACTATAAAAGATCTATTAGAGGTTTTAAAGCGGCAATGAAATGTAACGCTCGTTTAAATGTAACTCAACTGATTTATTTAACACAAAATACATGAACTGTTTAAATGCATTGTGCCGTGAACAGATCATAAAACGAAACTGTTTAAAAGTTAGTTGAGGGCGCTAGTTGCGCCTATCGATCAGGATGGAGGTCGATACCGGCGGGTACCGAATCTCACCAACACTTCCCCTCGACCAACAGCCGGAGTCATCCTGGTGCATGTGGTCTCAAGCCAAGGCTTTGAGCACATTTCTCGTGCTAGGGCCTTGACAATCCTTTTGTCAATATGTCGGCAGGCATCTCATCCGTTGGAGTGTACTCCACCGAAACCACCTTTTTGGCCACGGCATCTCGGACGAAATGGTGCCTGATGTCGATGTGCTTCGTCCGTGAATGAAACATAGGATTCGACGTCAGCTTCTGCGCACCTACATTGTTGTTCTTCACTGGGACAACATCTATCGGTTTTCCGAAGTCTTTCAGGAGTTTCCGCATGTGTAGAGCTTCCTTGGTTGCTTCTGTCAAGGCCATGTATTCGGCCTCCGTCGACGACAGGGCCACAGTTGGCTGCTTCCTGGACTCCCAACTCACTGCAGCGCCGCCTAGTGTGAACGCGTATCCGGTGTACGATTTTCGATCAACCAGGCAGTTTCCCCAGTCAGCGTCCACGTACATCACCGCTGGACCGCTGGATTTGGAGTACATGAGGCCGAGATCACGTGTGTTAGCGAGGTATCGCAAGACACGTTTTGCAGCCTTCCAGTGCTGCTGTCCATGACAGTCGTTGAACTGAGAGAGAGAACTGACTGCATGGGATATGTCCGGCCTCGTTCTCACTGACAGGTACATTAGAGCTCCTATCAACTGTCGGTAGGGGACGCTCTCCGCTTGTACGCCAGGGTTCACGTCTTCCTTCTGCAGCTTCGTACTTGGATCAATGGGAGTGCTGACAGGCCTGCACTCTGCCATTCCGAATCTCTCCAGGACCTCGTCTATGTATCCTTTCTGGCTGAGTTTCATCTGGTTGGCGCTCCTCTCGAACTCCAGCCCCAGACAATACCGCACGTCCCCCAAGTCCTTGATCTCGAACTTGGTATTCAGATAGTCTCTCGACGTCGATCTTCTTGTCGTCTCGAGCCATGATCATCATGTCGTCGACATAGATGATTATATAAATCCTATCTTCGACCGGTCCGATGTGGTACATGCATGGATCTGCATCCGAGCGAGTCGCCTTGAGATTTTTCATCTCTTCCTCGAGACGGTGATACCAAGCGCGTCCTGCCTGTCGCAGTCCGTACAACGCTTTATTTAGTGAGCACACCATGTCACTTTTGGTCCACTTCTCCAGCATCTCATTTGCGGTCTTTCGCACAGTCTCGTCAACCGACTCGTCTTGAACGGTATGGGCAAGAACGTCCACGAAGTGGTCCGGGGCCTCCATGAAGATTTGCTCCTCGACTTCTCCATTCAAGTACGCCGTCTTGACGTCTAGCTGTCGGATCTTTAGATTGTCTTGTACAGCTAACGCCACCGCAGTCCTTATTGTGCTCAGCCTTGCGACTGGAGCGAACGTGTCGTGAAACTCTATTCCTGGTCTCTGCGTGAAACCCCTCGCTATCACGCGCGCCTTCCGCTTGCTGATAGTGCCGTCAGGGTTAAACTTATTCCGGAGAACGAATCTGCTTCCTATCACAAGTTGCCCCTTGGGACGGTCGACCAGCTTCCACGTATTGTTCCGAATCAGTGAAACTGCTTCTTCTGGCATTGCTTCGATCCACGCAGGTGAGTCATCTCCGGAGATAACCTGGGTCACTGGGATTTCAGCGACGTTAGCCGCTTCCCCTGGTCGATCACCGTAGTCCTTGCGGGGTCGACCAGATTTTCCAGTTCTAATCAAACGAGGCCGTCCGCCTCTTCTCCTAGATGATGCCGCTTGTTGCTCATCGGGTTGGATCTCCGGTTCAACAAAGTAATCGTCGGCAGGAAAGCCTATGAAGCCATCGGGGAATTCCCATTCAGCAACATCAGGTTGGTTTTCTGCCAGAACTTCGTCTCTCGACACCAGCTCGAACTCCAGTTCATGGATCGGATCCTCTGGTTCAATGCGTACTTTGTCCAGAGAGTCACGCGGGAACAGATCATCGACTGATTTCTTAGGCGCGGTCATCTCCTCACGAAAAACCACGTCTCTCGTGATCTCGATCTTCTTCGTTTCAGGAATCCAGATACGGTAAGCCTTCGACTGCTCCGAATATCCAACAAAAATTCCCTCTTTTGAGCGAGGGCTAAACTTCCCCTTGTTTGGAGTCTTGTCCAGGCAGAACACCTTGCTCCCAAAGTCCTTGAAATAGTGTGCAGTCGGAGTTCTGTCGAACCAGCGCTCAAATGGAGTCTTCCCGTTTAGCTTTTTGGTTGGACATCGGTTCCTCAGATATTTTGCGGTGTTGATCGCCTCCGCCCAGAATGTCATCGGTAGGCCAGATTGCAGGAGTAAACATCATGCTGCCTCTTCAAGGGTCCGATTTTTCCTCTCGGCCACACCATTTTGTTCAGGTGTATATAGAGTTGTGAGACGGCGCACGATCCCCTCATATTTTAAGAACTCGTCAAATTCCCTGTTGACATATTCACGTCCATTGTCGGAGTGTACGCACTTTATTTTCAGACCGTGCTGCTTCTCGACGAAAGCCTTGTACTCTCGGAACATTTGCAACGCCTCACACTTCGTCTTCATAAACCGTACCTCTGTCCATCTCGAATAGTCATCCGTAAATGTGATCATGTACTTGGATCCACCGTTCGACACAACACCCACAGGGCCACAAACGTCCGTGTGAATAATATCGAGCTTACCGGTCACACGATTTGACTCTTTCGGGAAAGGTATTAGAGTCATTTTGCATTTCGTGCAAATGTCACACGTTAGATCTCCACATCTCCCTTTTAGTTGCACACCTCGAATGGATCCGCTCTTCGCTGCCGTATCTAGATCACGAAAGTTGACGTGACCCATCCTTTGATGCCACAGCTGCGCCACATTCTCGTCGCGCTTGTCTTCTGACACTGCATTTCGACATTTTCCAGTGGGGTGCCCTGTATATAGTACAGATTGTCCTTGCGCTGTGCAACTAACCTCGTCAGTCCATTCTGGTCAAAAACTTCCGCCTTCTCTTTGCCAAAAACAACCGAGAAACCACGGTCTGTCATCTTCGAGACTGATAAGAGATTAGTGCGGATCTCAGGAACGTGCAAAATCTCATTGAGAGTAACGTTGCAAGTTTTACCGTCTACACTTGTTGCAATTTTTGCAGTTCCTCGGGCCTTTATGCCTGCGGTTGCGCTGCTCGCTAACTTCAGTTTGCCAGTCTCGCCCTTGTCCATCTCTGTAAACACAGTCGCATCACCGCACAGATGAGACGTGCACCCACTGTCGAGACACCACAGGTTTTCGACGCTGCTCGTCGCGATCTGGCACGTATCCGGTTCCTCAACTGATAAGAGTGACGCGTCCGACCGCTGATTTTTGTTGACCTTAACATTGCAGTCCACTGCCTTATGTCCCTTGATTTCGCACTTCGAGCATTTGAACGGAAACGATTTCTCCTTGTCACTCTTACCACCGGAGTAGCCATGGTTTTTGTTTTGAGGCTTCGACTGTGGTTTCCTTGAAGGACCTTTCTTCTTCACGTACATGGCGCCTTGATTTTCCATCAGTGTTGACGAGGCAACTCTGGCATCGTGTTCTTCGATTATCTTCGTACGTAGATTCTCAGGCTTCGGTAGATCGTCCCGGCTCTCGATGGCAATACTGAAATTTTCAAAACTTGCCGGCAAACTGTACAGCATCATGATGGTAAGTTGGTCTGGGTTAATAACTACGTCCATGTCAGCCAACTTGTCGACACAGTCGAAGTAGTTGTTGAGGTGCTCACGGATGTCGCCACCTTCAGTCATCTTTTGCAAGGTTAGACTCTTCAACAACGTGGCCTTGCGAGCCGGCCCCTTCGACTGAAACGTATCCTCAAGTTTCTGCCATAACTCGTTTGATGACCTGCAGTTCTTCACCAACTTGAGCTGGCTTGGTCCGATGGATGGGATTAGGTCTGACATGGCCTTTTCATCCCTAGTCGTCCACTCGGTCACTTGGGCTGCATTGTCCTCACCCGGCTCGGGTTTGACGATCTTGCGGTTGACATAACCCCACGCGTCATTCTTTATCAGAATGGCGTGCATTTGCATTTTCCAGGTGTCGTAATTATCGCGCCCTAAGGCCTCGATGCGCACTCTACCGTTTGAATTCATTGTCTCACTTCAATCGTGCCGCGTGTTAATGTCCGGAACACTCACGATTGTTCACAATAAATTTGCTGTGCCGCGTGTTATTGTTTGAAACACTCACAACCGGCCATACACTTTGCGTCGCGTGCTATTGTCCGGAACACTCGCAAGTAGGCCTATGGAATTTCGTGTCGTGCACGTTTGTACACAACTCGCACTTTAAGCACGTTTTCTTGCGTCACGTGTTATAGTCCAAAACACTCGCAATAAGCCAAAATTCGCGTCGCGTGTTATTGTCCAAATACTCGCGATTGGCTTTTTCACTGTTCACTCACGATCAAGCACACATTATTCGAGAAGACGGCGTTTGTTCCTTCTCGCTTTGTCGATGTCCAGAAGTTTCTTGAAGGAGCAAGATGTCTGCCGATTCGACGCGTTCTTCTCTTCGTGTCTCCGCTTGATCCCGCTGTTTTCAGTTTTCAGTTAATTTAAATCTGAGCCAATCGTTCTGGGCCCATAACCTATTAGAGGTTTTAAAGCGGCAATGAAATGTAACGCTCGTTTAAATGTAACTCAACTGATTTCTTTAACACAAAATACATGAACTGTTTAAATGCGTTGTGCCGTGAACAGATCATAAAACGAAACTGTTTAAAAGTTAGTTGAGGGGGCTAGTTGCGCCTATCGATCAGGATGGAGGTCGATACCGGCGGGTACCGAATCTCACCAACAAGATCTGTTTTCATCCCTTGGATTGACTCTTTCATTATTTCATTGAAATCTCGATTCATCAAGCATAAAGACTTATTAAAGAGTTTTGAGTGCTTACTGCCATAAGCCAATGCATCACATACACATAAAAAAAAACTTCCAAAAAAATGCAACTCGATTTCTTACAGCTGTGTAATTTTTATAAGAATGACATAATTGAAAGTGGAGGAAACAACTAAGGCCTGCTTATGGCTGAGTTTGAACTGTGGTACAAGAGCTTCAAGACCCACGCTAATATCCCTAAAAACGCAATCGATGTGTTGAATCTATGTGACATGGACTTGTTTCCTAATATCCACACATTGTTGAGAATTTTGTGTACCATCCCTGTGACTACAAGCACTGCTGAGAGGTCATTTTCTACACTACGTCGGCTGAAAACATATCTTAGGAATTACAGTTATGTTAGGAGAAGAAAGGGAAATTCAAATAATTTGTCGATGATAATGTCCGGTGACGGTAAATTAATTACTGAGAAGCAGGCCATTGCTAATGAATTAAATGTCTTTTATGGTAGTGTGTTCAATAAATCCAATAGCTGTGTGTTGGACCTTAACGGTGATTCAGGGGCTCCATTTCTCCAAATAAACCAGTCAGCAATTGTAAAGCTAATACAAAAATTACGTTACAATATATCGAAGGGTCCTGATAATATTGTTAGTGAAGTACTTAAACTAGGAGGTAGGGCAGTGGCACGATACTTAGAGGTGATGTTTAATGTGTCCATAAACAATGCGCAAATCCCGGATGACTGGAAAAGAGCTACGGTAGTCCCAATATTTAAGGGAGGGAGCAGACTTGAATTGGGCAACTACAGGCCGGTTAGTCTTACGTCCATCGTCCATCTCATTTGCGACTACTTGAGGGAACAGTGGGAAACATTATCATGGTTTAATGATAGGCAACATGAATTTCGGAAAGGTTACTCATGCGAGAGTCAGATGCTATCACTTTTTCAAGATATT
The DNA here is from genome assembly GCA_946902985.2 of Meconema thalassinum. NCBI lineage: Eukaryota > Metazoa > Arthropoda > Insecta > Orthoptera > Tettigoniidae > Meconema > Meconema thalassinum. The sequence goes on from OX336392.1 coordinate 19,295,703, forward strand.
AGCGAATCGATAGACGATGGAGTTTCAGTCAACGCCGTAGTTATAGATTTTGCGAAGGCATTTGATGTCGTGCCGCATGACATGCTACTCCATAAATTAGCTTCGACGAAGATTGATAGAAGAGTAATTTTATGGATCCAAGAATTTTTGACGGGTCGTTCCCAGAAAGTGAAAGTTGAAGGCCGATTGTCGGATGAAATTACCGTAACGTCGGGTATCCCTCAGGGCAGCGTAATCGGAACTTTGTTATTTTTGGCGTTTATAAATGACTTACCAAATGGGATTCGCAGTGACTGTCGATTGTTTGCGGATGATTGTGTAATCTATCGAAAGATACATGACTCACAAGACAATGCAGTACTCCAAGATGACCTGAACCTGGTCCATAAGTGGGCGATTGAAAATAAAATGAATATAAACACAAGAAAATGTAGTCTAATAAAAATAGGGAAAGTGCGAAGGCAAGATTTTCAATATAGCATTGGCTCGGAAATTCTTGTAGAAGAAGATTCTTGCAAATATTTGGGCGTTCACGTAAGAAATGATATGAAATGGAGTAGTCATATAGGATGTGTAGTTTCTAAAGCTTACAAATCCCTGCACTTTGTAATGAGGGTATTAAAAGGAAGTAGTACCTCTGCTAAAGAATTAGGCTATTTGTCACTTGTAAGACCTATTCTGGAATACGCTTCGGCGGTTTGGGATCCATATCAAGTAGGGCTCATCAATGAGTTGGAAATGGTACAAAGAAAGGCCGCTAGATTTGTGCTCAGTGACTTTAATCCCAGGAGCAGTGTGAGCCGTATGTTAAAGAAACTTGAGTGGGAATCACTTGAGGCTAGGAGGATGAAATCTAGACTCTGCGCTATGTACAACACGTATACAAATCAACCAGCATGGGGTGAGCTTAGCAAACATATGGAAAAGCCTACTTACATGGGTAGGAGCGATCATCCTTTCAAAGTTAAGGGCCGACCACAGCGAACAAATTATGGAGAATATTCTTTCGTAAACCGTGCCATTGATAATTGGAACTCTCTACCTGCCGCAGTCTTAGAGCCTTTTCCCAAACATATAGGTGTGTTTAAGAAAATACTATTTGTGTAAATGCTCCAGTTTAATTGTTAGTGAATTGTTATGTACAATTATTTATTTGTTATGTATATCTAATTTGCCACCGGGGGACACACCCCCAATTGCAAATAAACGAATGAATGAATGAATGAAAGACCAGAAACCCTCAATTGTGTTGGTACATGCCCCAGTTTCATAATTTTTAAATTCAATGGAATGATTTACAGAGAAATGCGTGAAACCCTCATCGTTTAACCCCCCATATCGCTACAAATAGTTGACCCTCCCTTAATATATATCTTAATGACTTTCAATAGCATACCCTTATCCCTTTTAGCCTCTACTTCAAAGAAACAATCCCTCCCATTACTTCCCTGAACAACCCCACCAAGAACCCATGTATTTTTCATTGGCTTACCCCTATTATACTTTCGCTTGCCAAAACAACTCTCATCAATCTCTATGATAACTCCCCCCCAAGGTCCTCGTTCAGACACCCAAGCACCTCACGACAAAACACAAACCAGTCAATAACAGTAACCGAAGACACATTCAACTCATGCACAACCTGCTGAATAGGCATCCGCCAGCAAAAACAATAAACTATCAAAAACATATACTTAATTGTAATCCGACCCTTTGCAAAGAAAGACCCCTTTCTTATCGACCGCCAAACCAAACATTTCGTGCAACGCCACATGAGGCAATCAGAGCTACGTGAGACGGGCACCTTGGACCCCTTCATAGGCTGGGAACACTTTGGACAGGCGTACTCCACCGTCAAAAGCCCCTTCTCTCTAGCGAACGTAATCGCCCCTTCGATAGTGGATAAAATCCCGAAGAGAACCACAAGTCGCATGGCAGATTGAGGTGCCTCCATAACTTCTTTAACCACACCATCACTATCACTCGAAGAGACATGTGCACGCCAACGGCACAAACCACTCTGCCCAGCAACATCCGTCATTTGTCCAACTAATTCAGACTGTTCGCCAGCAAAGACGAAGAAGAAGTAAGTAAAAATCATTCAGTACTTACCAAGAAACATACATATCCATTTCAAATACGTCAGTGCGTTTAAACCACTATCACCAACCGTTACGAACCAAAAAACAAAAACTTGCAACATACCAACACTCACAACTAAAACCCGGCGTACAAACGTAATTCAATATATTTCAGTCCATATCCTATCACATTATACACAAACCGTAAATTCAATTCTGCAATAACTCTTCTTCCGTTCAAATCGCCAATAAACTCTGCACCAATACGTTAAGCGCATTACAGTATGCGCATAAACACATACAAAACACCAGCGCCAAGGAACTTCATTACGGCAAACGAAAAAACTCGCTCGACAAAATAACTCGAATACCATCACGTCATCAACTACGTCATCAAGGTAACTAAGGCTGTGTCCCTATCTTAGACCATCAATTCAATAGATGGCTGATGACGTCACATTGTTGAAACCAACATCTCGATCAGCTGACTGAAGGGAACTGCGGATAGTTATAATAGAATTATCCAATATGGAGCTCCTTTTGTATTCCTTGACGTTGCTTAGCATTTCGCCATTAGCCAATTGTAGTCGGTCTTGAGCCATTACCCTTCAGTCAGCTGATCGAGATATTAGTTTCACGTCACAGTACAGGCGCAGTGTGGCAATGCGCCCTCTATTGTATTTATGCTCTAAGGTCCCAATAGTACAATTTCAGCCGTAGTGAACTAGATAGTCGACTACTTTACCGGATGTGACGTCAGAAGTCGTGATCCAATACTGCTTAGCTCATAGCAATCAAGTCTGTAGTAGCTATAGTGCGGGACAAACCATTGGAAGCCTGAAGGTCACGCGTAGTCGGTGCGCTGTTGTCCTGTACGTTCTCGCATCCAGCACGCGACTGAAGGTACGATGCAATAGCATGGCAACACCGGCGTGCGCGGGGTGGAGAGCGGAGCGGAGAGCCGGTTGACCTTCAGGCTTCCAATGGTTTCGCGAAAGTGCTTGCCTGATTGGCCGACTACGTCAAGGAAGTTATAGAAATTGTAGCTTATCGGAATTGTAGGTTATGTAAATTGTAGGTTGTCTTTGACTTAAGCCAAACACAACCCATAATTAGGGCTCAGCTAAAAAGTGATCATCTTGGCGCATCCATGATCGTATCGTTCAGGTATTGTTTATTTAAAACAGCTGATGAAAGCGGCAAAGAGCTTACAAGGAGCAGCAGATCACCGCCATCTTGAGTGTTGGTTTGGTTGGTACCAGCATGTAAGTCCAGTGCGTTTCAGAACACAAGTCTATGAAGGAGGCTGTGATCAAGCAGACATGTCCCAAATCTCCGTAGTGCACAGTGCATAGCACATAGCACATAGTAGCTAGCAGCTAGTCAATAGCAGACAACTTGAGTATTGGGACACAGCCTTATTAGATTCCCCATAAACGCCAGTGCATCGCAAGGTATGGTTGACCCGCCTAATTAAGCCTGTCTCATTCATATAGGTTCAGTTGAGCTCTCACAGTAGACCAACCTACTCTGATACATAATCTAACTAACAATTATATTAAATTAAGAATATTGCACCAGAATTAAACAATAAACGAGTATCAAAAACTGATAATAAACACAAATACACATGGCCACAAGCCACATTGTGCAAAATACTATTAAAGTATTATTATAGGTTATAATTGTCCACCAGGGGCTTTGTTAAATTGTTCTCGCTAAAGAAATAATCTTAAAACATGCACTGTCATTTCAAGAACTACAGTTTTAATTAACACATTCTTCAACCTTTTAAAATTATTTTTCACACCAGAATTAATAAATATTTATTACAGCCAATGGCCAAAGAAAATTAAATTACAATACTACCGTACATTTCAGACTAACATGGAGGATCATTGTCGCTCCACAGTTCCTTGAGCGACAGCTTCCCTTCACATTCCAGGGCGTGATACCATTCACAACGTTTCCCACAAAATTTGCAAATACACTCTGCAGCAGGCGAATGGTAAACTTCCATCTAACAGACTCGAAAATGAAAACCATGCACTGCAAATCTTGTCCATGTGTGACGCAGCTCATAGTCTGGTCTTTTCCATTCTGCTGGGTTCAACATAGCTTCTGTGGAGTAGAAATCTAGCCAAATCGCCTCACGTTTGGCTTGAATCTCTTCCAGTAGTTCCTGGTAGGCACCTGTAGCTGGCAAGAGCAGCTTTACACGGAGTTCTTCTATGAAGAATAGCTCACCTGTAATCTCGTAAGTCAGTGTATTTTTGGAAACACAGAGAATCCTCTTGAGAAACGTCGATTTAATTGTCTCAATTTTCTTAAGTTTTTTTTATTAAGGTAGCCCCAAAACAACTAATACCATAGGTCACAATGGGAATTATTTTACTGGAGAAAATCTCCATGGCTGTATTAATCGTTGCCTACGTTATAATACAAGGCCGGGAGATGCCACACCGCGACTTGGGGGCAACTGAGTTCAGCATTCAGCCGCTAGGATCGCATTGTAACACCCTCAATATGAGCGCACTATATGAATTTAGTATTGAGATGAGAGATGCCCGGGCTATTTCATGCACATTTACAAAAGTATGGTTTATCATTCATATCTATAACTCACCGGAATATCATAAACAAGCAGTCTTTTTCAGAGCTTCAGTACTTTCCTGTTCAGAGGCTTATTGTGAAGCTGTAAAAATCGTTCATTCCTGCTCGTGCGATTGAAGGCTAGGTTGTCCAGAAGCGGCTTCAGGAACTTCTTCAAAAGGAGAATCGGAAGTTCAGAATCGTTGCATTGGTCACACTTAATTGTCTGTCAGAACTTGTCTTTTAATAAAAGTGTGCAGTTTGTCAGTAAGTTCTTCCGTGGCAGATACTGGACAGCACGTGATACGCATTGCATAATTTGCTCTAGTAATACCACAAATGATGTTTTAGGGTACCTCAGTCCTCCACGATCTTGAAATCGTATGAGGCTGAGGACCGGACTTTCACTCGCAGGGAGAGAAATATGTCGCAAACAACCTTCCCAGCTGGTATTTTCTTCTGCTACGCGCACTAGGTAGCCTGCCACCAACTGCTATGTTGGATGCAGTAGCTGGAGTTCCTAAAAACAAAATAAAATTGTTAAATACCCTAATCGTGTTTAGATAAAAACATAATGCAATGAAAATAAATAGGCAGGTTAAAATATACATTCAACGGGGTTTCCAACTATAGCAAGGACGTGTTCGGGAAGCTCCGGTACGAAGGCCGAATCCGTGACATGTCCTTCTTCACCTGGCTCTTGAAGTTGGTTACTAGAAAAGAACCTGGACCTTACGCTGGATACTAAGTCTTCATTCCTTAGTTCGACGTTTCCATAGCTCGAAGCTGCGATAATTCCAGTGAAAAGGGTAGATTCAATAGCATGCATACAAGATCTCACATCCATCATATCATTGACCCCTCCCCCCCTCCCCTTTCGTCTGAGGTGACTGAAAAAGAGCTCGACATCGTCACTCAATAAATTTCTCGTTAGGACATAGTGGAAATTGATGCTTATTAAATATCGTATGCATGCCACTGAAGAGAGAGTTGTCAACTCCAGAGCGTGGTAAGTCTCTTTAGTAAATTTCCTGAACTTTTCGGGATGTTGCTGAATGTCCTCAATGTATGGCAGAAATACGTCCGTTAACCAGTGCAGTCTTTCATCGTCCATCTCACAAAAAATCATCTTATTGCCATTTCTGGAGTGCGTGCCATGGGATGTGTTACAGACATCATGCATGTCAAACCATTTCTGAAAATGTTCCATAAAATTAATAGTCTCAAGTAAACTGCCTTTGTCATTAATTTTCTCAGAGCATACGACTTCCATACTTTTTAAGCCTGCAACAACTTCAGGTGAAAATACAACTTTGGCCCTGGAAGCATTCATCTTCTCCAAATTACTAGGATAAACCACCTTCCTGGAGAGTTTCCTGACAGTTTTTATCACCAGAGTTTTCTGAAGATTATAAAGGATCTTCAAATGATCACTTGTCACATTGTTGCCATTTACAAAGAACTCCCTAGACAAGTACTGCGATCGAACATTCTTGATAATGTGACTGGGATCAAAACTTATAAAGAGCGGTCGATTTTCATCAAGAGGATGTTTAATTTCATGCGTTATACGACCCCCGCATAGCGTTTCAAACATCGAAACATTCGCTTGACAGTTGTCAGTTACAATTCTTAACACTCTGAAACCACTTTCTTCGACTACCTTCATAGCATCTAATACCAATTTTGCCAAGTGCGCTCCAGAAATAGAACAAGTAAAATAAAATGACACAGGAATTATGTAAGAAGAAGATAGTCCTTTGAAAAGAAGGCAAAGTAACTTGTTGGCTAGTTTGTCTTCAATGCCAAGAGCGTCTAAGTCTGCGTCAGTCATGCCAAGAAACATGTCTAAATTCCTATCGTACACAAGCCTAGGCTTTATGGCCATTTCGTCAATGATAAGGGAGCCCACTTTTGCATTCTCGTGTTCCAGTGACTTTTCCTCTGCCATCAATCTTGCTCTGATCAATGAGGTGATTCCAGTCCCTCCTTTCGAGTACCGTACCCTACGTATGTCTTTAAAGTTTTGGGATGCGGTAGGTGCAAGATACTTAGTTCACGTAACAATCGATAGCCTGTCGGTGGCCTAGTATATAGAAGAACACAAATTTTAATTGTAGTTTCTTGGTACTTATATTTTTTCTTTCCAAATGCTTGTAGCTGTTCGAGCAAAAAAAAATGGCTTTGAGGCTACCTTGTTGGGCTTCACTTTGAATTGCAGACAGCTGCTTGTTCATATCATATTTCTTAGTATTGTATTTCTTCAATTCGGCCTGAAGATCATGAAGTTTTCTTCGTAGCTTGTGAATTTCAGCGTCTCGCTTAGCAGTTCTTTTTTCGTAGCACTCCGCAGTTTCTTTCGAAGAGACTTCCTAACAACTGGCCCGTGGGTGAAAACTGCGTCCCTATACTTCTACAATGAATCTCGTCTTCACTAATAGGGACAACATTACTGACAGTAGTCTTGCGCATAATAGTTCGCGGCTGGGAGCGATCAGTTTAGTTCGCAGCTCCTGAGCGAACTAGTTTGCTCTTTTAGTTCGTTGGTTCCCATCTCGAAGACAGATCGTTCGCTCGCCTTGCTGCTGCCACTGCACGCGCTCCTTGTTTGTTATAGCAGTCTGTCACCACTCATTACTCGTCACCAGTGTTGGCTCATTCACATTGCTCTCGTTTCAAGCAATACTGTAACAGTTACTATGGTCGCTTCACGTGCAGTTCGTGTATTAGATATTGACATGTTGCGTGTGTATTTTTTTTAGTAGTAATGTGTTTTACATTTTGATATTCGAAGATAAAAAATACAAAAATATGATACAAACTTCTTCCATCTCACTCTATTGTTGGTCATCCTTTTAATTAGGGTCCATGTCTTTCCTTCTGAGACAATTTCTCTTTCTATTGTTTATGAAGCCAAAAGTCGTCATTTTTTTATCATTAGTGAAATACCGGTACCGTACCTAAAGGAATAACAGTGGGGACGATGTGTTCGTAGAAGCATACACTTATTATTCTCTTTATTTTCTTTCTTGCGTGGGGCCGAATACCTAGATGTTAGGCCCCTTAAAACAACAATTATCATCATCATTTTTCCATTTCCTACTTGTCACTAGGTGATGATAAGACGTACCCCCCCCCCCCCCGCAATTTTCGTTTCATTTCTTACTTACTTTATGATATTCATTATGTGCCTGCTCTGAAACCGTTGGGAACATTATCTTTATGGCATGAATGGGAGGAATAGTTTTTTTTAGTTCAGAGTGTTTGTCCATAGAAGTTCGCTTTTCTTTGTGAATCATCGTAATAATGTTCATTTCTTAAAAACAGGTAAAAGTAGTTGTATCACCATGTATCGAGAAAAATAAATATCAACCAGTTCATTGTGAGTTTTGAAGCCATTTTTCAGTGTTGCCTAAGTAAACGAAAGTTTGGTACTTTTCAGTCGGTCAACACGAATGTACCCAAACAGAGCTGGGTTATGCCTCAATCCTGAAATACATTCATAAAATACATGTATTTATTGATCTCATGTAATTTATTTCAGGATTGGGGCATAACCCAGCTATGTTTGGGTACATTCGTGTTGACCGACTGAAAAGCACCACACTTTTATCAACCAGTTCATTAAAATGGTAATGCTAATCCAGTTCGCCGATTTTCTAAATAATTGGACATATTTTCAAATAATCCAAAATGACTAAGTTAAATAAAACTGTGGAATTATCCCCACATCTAAATCAGTTAACTATCAGTAACTTCAATTTATGAACCGCCACTGTATTACATTACAAATATAAGGTAGTTATTACCTATTAGCGTGTTAGCACTAGTCAAGACCAACTACAATCCTCAGACCTTAATGTAGAAAAAACATGGCGGCGATGGTTGCCCTACCAATAGCTAAGATCATGTCATCGGGCTTGTCACAGTTCGTGTAAATTATTATTTTTACTCACCTAAGAGCATAAAATATATCACAAGACGAGACTAGGTTCCGAAGAAATATGCATCAATAATTTAGACTTACCTGAATTAATTTATCTATATAGTGCTGGCCTCGAATTGTAGGTTTCTTCGTCTTTACCCAAGGGGCAGCTACAATAGTCTCACTATTTCTGTGGTTGAATAAGAAGCTTTTTTGGCGGGTTATTACGATTTGTATTTAAGTTCAGTAATTATCGAATAATATTATTAGCAAAAAATCAAACAGATTCTGAAGTAGGAGAGAAGAAAGTACCCGGTTACTGAAGCACATGCAGAGTATTTGTGTACACAATCGCAATGAGAATAGTTGCCTGAAATAATCGAACCAACGCCATAGAGATACAACTCAATTAAGACCTCTCGTGGAATTGCCTAAGATCTCGGGTAAACCATCACACCGAATTAGTTGATTGAAATATGCAAAGAAGTCGTCGTGTGGATATCAGAACATAATTAAGGAGAATACTACACACAAGGGACACGATAATAAGTTACCATCTAACAAACATTCGCTGTTACCGTTTGGAATAGTTGTACGCTGGAAATAGTTGATTTAGTAAAGTACTATAGGTTGGAAAGCACCATCTCCCTCTTACGGAATTATCGCAGCACACCATCTCGCAATATAAAAGTACATAATTGGCCAGGTACTCACAACACTTTATTACACACATCATAATAAAAATAACTTGAAAGCTGTAAGAATCACAAAAGTATGAATAATGACGGTACACAATGAGTTCACTGTTTGGCACAGGGGGAACATCTTCCTTAACCAATGAAACAGAAGTTCACTGTATTATTTGGCATGTATACAAGGCAGTGTAGAACATCTGCCAGACTGGTGATGATTTACGGAGGCACATATTGCTGAGCGTTCAAGATAACGACAACAGTTTGGTCTAGCCGTAGATGCATATTGCGCTTTCCCTTTACGTACTTAAGTTCGATACTACTGACGTGTACTAAGCTATTATTATGTTGTCACTAACTAGCAAATCATTGCGGTGTATATTTTTGAGACACTTCTATTATGCTTTAGTCTTAGGTACTTCAACATCCGAAGTAAATGACACAATGCCATCGGTTGACTGGACAATCATCACACAAACTAACCAGTCCATATTAAGCGTGTTATCACATATTTACATACGATTGCAGTACATTAACGTGAACTGAACTTTACAGACATACAAAAGGCACTAAAAATTACAGATGAGCGACAGTTTATCCCAACTTTCATCAATCGAAGCTAATCAAAGCACATCAAAGCTACATACAGTATCCCAGCAACGAATGTAAACAAACAATATGCCGGGGCTTCAGCATACGCCATTTTCACACTTTCGAGACCTGCATTAAGGTCTGAGTATTGTAGTTGGTCTTGCACTAGTAGTGTGTTATACTGTTATTATTATAAACCAACATTGACAATCGCAGCGCCAAAACTTGACAATCTTGCCACTAACAATAGATACTCAATCAACTGAACTGACTGAACGAAGCGAATGTAATTGTGCAATGAGTGATGACGTGACGAGCTACGGTGGATCCGCGCTCTCGCGCTGTTACAAGTCGGTCAGCGGATAAAGATCGAACGAACTAACAAGCGAGGGATCTGGGAACTAGTTCGGTAGTTCGTCTGTGGGACCCGCTCTTCCGAACTAGTTCGTTCGCGAACTAAACAAGACTAACTGACAGTTCCTGGAGAGTCACATTTTCTTTTGGATGAAAGAGTGTCGTCAGTTTCACACTGTCGTCGTTTTGGTGGTTTTCTAGCTGTAGTTGTCACTTGTTTGTGCTGAGGTAAGTCTGTAAATACTGAAGGTATGGATTTAGGCAGAAGAAATCTTCTAGTTGTGCTCAAACTGTAATTGTCTTCTCTGAAATGCGTACCGGTACTATAAACTGCCGACCTTTTAGAAGGAGTCCACACACTACCTGGCTTATCACCTCGTCGAGAAACAGCTATAATCCACTTATTTCTTAATTCCTGATTGATAGGAAACGAGTGAAATGAAACTGATTTGCACATTCCCTGCCGGGACGTACAGAACGGAACACAGACGTAAACCATTTAAAAATACTCATGTAAACAACCACTATTTGCAATGTCACTATTGAGTTAAACTGGCGCGAATGCTGGAACTAGGGTGGTACAAAGCGATCCTAGCGGTCACTGGAGGAACTTCATGGTGATTCATTTTTAGCGCAAAACAGCTTGCATTTCTCGGCCTTGTATATAGCGTAGGCAACGGTATTAATATACATTCTTCTAGGGAGTTTGATGTCATTCATCGCTATTGTCGTTGCTGTTATTCGATTATCGAGATGTTTCGTGAACGTATTATCAGAAGTCTGTAGCGTGATTCCTAAATAGTTAATGTGCTTTGCTTATTTCAGTGGCTCTCCTTCATGATACAGTTCTTCACAGGCTGCTATTTTTCCACCCCTTCTAAAAACAATGTGGACCGTTTTGTCCCTATTCAGCTGTAGGTTATTCTTTTCTGCCCAAAGTGTTAATCTGTCCCAACATTCCTGCAGAGTTCTAAGATCATAAGACCCTATCACCATATCGTCTGCATAAGCGTAGAAGGAAACCACTTCTTCGTGGCCTTCTAGAAATTCTATGACGTCCGAGGTAGTCAAGATAATCAACAGCGGACTAACAGGATCTCCCTGCAAGACTCCTTTTGCTTGAACAATGGGTGATGATGACTGTAGGCTGTCTATGATGATAATTATGTTATGCTGTAACATTTCAGATATTATCTCTGCTAGGTAGTGACCGTTCCCAAGTAGTCAACGAAGTTTATCTGCGATAAGCTGACGGTCTAATAGGTCGAAAGCCTTTCGGTAGTCAATAAAGATGGTATGGAATTTCCTTCCCTTATGTCTGAGAGTTTCGTTAATGTCTTTCAGGATATTGCTGATTGCATGTAGGGTGGATCTGCCTTACCTAAAACCAAATTGGTTATCGGGTATCATACTAATTGTCTCTTCTGATAATCTGTTGGCTACTATTTTGCTGAATACTTTGAATGTAGTATTTTCCAGCGCAATTCCCCTGTAGAAATCAGGTGAGTCCGGGGAACCTTTGCCCTTATATAGAACTTTCAACGTTGAAGTCCTCCAGTTGGATGGTATCGTGGATGTCTCCAAGCATTTATTGAACAGTGCCGTCCATATTTCTTCTAGGTAGGGTAAAGCTTCTTTTAAATGCTCGTTGAATACTTCGTCAGGCCCGGCAGCCTTGATGTTTTCCAAATTCTGGATCGTTTTTCGTACTTCTTCCACCGTGATTCTTGGGAAATCGCGTATTTGACTTGTGTTTCTTACTAAGGGAACGTTTCCGTCGTTAAAGAGTTTCTTGGAGTGATTTTCCCATGTTTCCATCGCGATCGACTGAGCAAACTTTGGGAGTTTTAGTTTGAAAACAGTGAAATGATTTTCCATGGCTTTCAACACAAATTTCTTACTCTCCTCTTCCACCCAGCTTGCTCTTTTTTCCTTTAGTAATTTCTTATACCTACATCTGTGACAATTGTATGCCATTCGAAATTCTTCTACATTCGAGTTCTTTGTTTTGTGAAGTAGCTCAAGAACGATAGTTCTTCTTTCGAAACACTCCTTGTCGAACCAAGGTTGGGATCTTTTTTTCCTTCGAGAGGTTCTCACCTGTGCTCTTCTAAGGACGGCCTCTAATGTATGCGCTGTTGCTTCGATGTTTGCTCCTTATATTTGTAGCATACCATAATGAATCCTTCAGTTTTTGTAAATTCTTCTATGTCACTGATACATCATGTTCTTTGAATGTTATCAGCCCATTGCTCTTGCTTCATTTTGCATGTTTTGACTGATATCTTGGCCTTAACTGGGAGATGTTTTCTAAATGGCGCCACCTCTGATTTTGCGAGTACCTTTATTTCTGAGGTTTTGATAGAAGTGCTGGTAAAAATTAGGTCAATCGTACTCGCACCATTGTAACATATGTATATGTATGTATGGTCCTGTGGATCATTTTGTAATATGAAACCTTCTCTTTCCATGTACTCAATAACTGAAATACTTTTGAGGACTTCTTTATCTATCCGACAATTAAATTCGCCTCCTACGATAGTTCCGACATTTTGTCTGATGTTCTTCAACATATCCGCCATGTTGTCAATTATGTCCTGCGCTGAGTGATTTGGTTGAAAATAGGTTCCTATAATGTTCAGGTTCTTAGTTTCCATTGCTAATATATTAGCAGATCTGTAAATATTGTTTTACGGGGTTAGCCATGGTTTTAGTAAGCATGATATGCCTCAGCTGGGTCGGCCTTGGTCACCCTGTGTAGCATGGATATGCTGCTGTAATAACCATCTATATTAATATTTTGCGTTATGAAAGTTTCTGCTAATAGTACAATATCTGTATCGAAAAAAGTTGGTGGGTTCATGTGAGTCCTTCTACATTCCAGTACATTATGGATAGGCCTACGCTATTCAATGTCTACTCCTTGGAAGACTGTGTTTTATCTCTAGTATGGGCGACGAAAAGGTCTTACCAAGACTGCGGTGGGCCAGAAATCACACCAGAATTCCTCCCTACGTTGTGTAACACACCTGTGTGCTGTAAACAACAAACCTCCTGCTCCTGACCTGACAAAAGGAAGATACTACCAAAGAATATAGGAAACGGTACATTATACCGGTATTATACTGGCAACAGATGACCATTTAAGTTAACCCTGCAAGGTGTTAAGCTAACAACAGTGAACAACTTTCAATACTTAGGAGTGTATTTACAAACAACCATGTCTTCCTACAGGATCCACATTCAAGAGAAAGTCTCAGCAGCTATAAAAGCCATTCACAGAATAAAGAATATCAGCAAACTTTCATTGCCTACTGCAATGACCTTATTTAAGACAGTCGTTTCACCAATAGCCTCATGTGGAATAGAATTAATATGGGCGCACTTAACAAACAGCGATCTCACTAGATTGGAAAGTGTGAAAACAAGATACCTGAAGAGAGCTCTCAGAGTTGGGATATATGCACGCTCAAGGATAGTATATGAATTAGCAAGGGAAAGTTTCTTATTGGAGGACTTAAGACTTCAGTTCATGCTACCATCTACAGGCCCATTCCAAGCGCTACTCGAATCGCGATGGATGAAGAGGAAGGATATTGATACCGATTGCTATGGCACAAGCGCAATGATAGACCGACAATGGGCAGAGTCTGGGCAAGACCAAAGGCATGTGGTAACTTGCAACCCATGGCTTCCACCATAAAATCTGCCGAACTCAAAGGCTTCACCAATCTGGTGAAGACTGTATATGCTCATTGTGCAACAGGAAGTGCGACCGTTACCATTTATAATACTCTGTGGCAAAAGAACAAAGACAATGAGAGAATATAGTGAAAACTAAATGTCAATGTATTAGATTTAGGTTTAATGCTCTTTCGAGCGCGTCTTAATAAATTAATAATTATACCGGTATATACAACTAAGTTATGGTGCTATCCTGCGTGATTAACGATAGTAGTTTTGAACGATCATATTTTTCATACAATTCATTTGGTCATAATATCCGCCAATCACATGCTTTCAAATACGGGCCATGTTGTAGTCCAGGAGGGATAAGAAATACGCGTTCTGGCGCGGAATTGCGAAAATAGTCACGGGGAGGTTTATATTATCCTGAACTAGCACCAACAGTTAGTGCGCGTGCGCGTGCGTGAGCTATACGGTACCGGTACCGTAGAGAAAACATCCGTCAATATAAACAACATTCGCTAGTGGCACACTTTCAATGTTTTAAAAGAACTTCTTGATGACTAATTATTGTTGTGTTCCCCTGTGTAAGAGCAAGGGGAAGCGCTTTGCCTTCCATCGTTTTCCAAATGATGTCAAACTTAGAAAACAATGGTTAAATGCGACAAGAAGAAGAAAGAGTGTCACCAAGAACACAAAAGTTTGTTCGTGTCATTTTAAAGGTGGTGATTATCATATCACATTATTGGGTGAGTAAAAGAAACAACTTAAGTTACTGTCGACCAAAATATTATGTGCACTCGAGTTTGAAGGTTGTTTGTGATTAACCAATAGACCTAGGTAAAATGCAATAACATCATCATTTTCGTCGTTTTATTTTACGTTAGTTCAGGTAGGTTTTGAGTTTTTAATTTATATTTTAATATTTTTTTATCGCAGTTGGAACACAAAAAGTGCCCGTTTTTAAGCTTGTTTCAACATGCGTCACATTTAAGAATTATTATCTCACAAACCCGTCATCAGATTGAATCCAAATTTTAAAACAATACCGGTATACATTGGAATGTTGTATAACTGGTTTATTAATTTCAAAATGTT
Source organism: Meconema thalassinum (assembly GCA_946902985.2). Taxonomy (NCBI): domain Eukaryota; kingdom Metazoa; phylum Arthropoda; class Insecta; order Orthoptera; family Tettigoniidae; genus Meconema; species Meconema thalassinum. The sequence goes on from OX336392.1 coordinate 19,310,723, forward strand.
GTGTGTCCAAGAAAGATAGTTATCATTTTTGTAAGGTAACTTTTTCTCGGCTCGGGGTCGTTGGGAAATGTAGTTCTTGGCCGCTCCTGGGAAAGCTGTAGCCTACAGCGTTGCCAAATTTGAGCACATCACGCGTCATGGCCAACACCACCGAGAGAGAAGGCCATGCAATAGGATTTATGACGTCATAACCTTTCGGCCATCAGCGAGCGCATTGCCCAGCTATGAACAAGCTGTGAGGAAAGGAGACTGGGTGTTTATTTATAAAATTACGTTCTACAGACGCGGATAAATAAATAACGAAACCATAAATGAAACATGGTCAAAAGTTGATGCGATCGGTACATTACACAAATAAATCGACGTTTTCGATCAGACTCGATAAGTATGCATTTCGAACCTTGCGAGTTTGAACTTGACCGAAGACACTGTTGTCTCAGCAATAAATACAATATATAGAAGTATTCAATCAAAAACTTTGAAAGATATTCAGCCGATTTTAACGTGAAATGTCGACTACAAGAAAAGACACATACACAAATAACCAATTAATCAGTAACAGTTGAAACAGAAATTACTATCTGTCCCAACGGCCCAGATTTGATTCCCACCTCTGCCGAGAAATGTAATTCTGATTTGAGGTTTGAAACTAAATTCACTCAGCCTCGCTGAACTGCGAAGAAGTGGGTTCGATTCTCCTTTCTCCTCCCGGTAAATGCTGGGATTGTTCCTAACAGAAGACCATGGTCACTTCCTTCCCAATTCTAGCATCACAATGCACACACTACCACAGACAATACACATACAAATTCTACCCGTATCCGAGTACACATGGCTGATGACAGTGATGTCCTAACCCACTCACGAAACAACAACAACAACAATTAGACACGGAAAGTTTTCCTCCGTGATAAGAAACCAGGCTGGTAATAATTACAATGACTATGACAGAAAAGGTTGGTTGATTGGTTCCTCAGTTTACGGGCTGCGACAACGTGGTCATGTAGCCCCGTGTACCTTGGGTGTGTGTTGTCTGCTAACCGGTGTTAATTGTGATGGTTGTATTAGTGTGTGTTATCTGTAATTCAGGTAAGGGCTGCCGACGATCAATTTCAAGTAGTTCCTATTTTTGCTACATAATGCTACCGTCAACGACACCTAGCTATGAACTTGCTACTAGATGCCACCGCAACCGGTTTATGGCGGCGAACGTTGGAACTTATAAGAGCGATAATCAAATCTAACCTACAAATTCAGCTTCACACAATTGTAGTTAGTGGAAGGTTCTTTTGCATGCCATAAGTCTATGACATGGGCAGCCGGCTTTACTTCCCCTCCAAAGGAAGGCATACTGAGGGATTGTTAACGCTCTTAAAAATCTGACGACTTCGGCCGGGTTTGAACCCGCGATCTTGGGCACAGAAAAGGCTACCTACTGAAATGGAACAGAGCAGCAGTCTTAAAGAGACATGAGATCATTTACCAAAGAACAAACTTGTTGATTCATGTATAACAGGTACAGTATCCTCAACACTTTGATGCTCATGTGCATACACTGAATGAGCATTCCTTATAAGTTCCTCAATTTCTAGCATTGCACCTAACTGCCTTGGTAAATATATGTTACTACAACGTTTCACTACTGTATTTTATACATACAAGGAGGCACTCAAACCTTCTGTTATCTTAATGCAGCAACGCAAGTGTTCTTTTAGTTGTAACTACACATTATCTGGAACACTTTATTGAGATTCAAAGATTTCTAACCAACTTTTATTCACAAACAAATATGTTAACGCCAATTCACAGAATAGTAAAACCAAAGAGTTTTGTACATAGGAACGAAACGTTACCAACCTTAACATTTACAATTTTCTCAACATACTCCCACCTAATTTACAATTTTCTCAAAATTGGAAATTATCAAAGTGTCAAACAGGTGTACAATGTATGTCAACTGAATTCCTTCTCCTCTGTAACATGAAATCAAAGATCTAGTCTTTTAGGAGGGGCCACTTTTCTTCCTGCTCTTGTCCTCAATTCTTCAGGGGATTTGGACACATCCTTGTCATCATCGTCCATGAAGTGGGTTTTTTCTTGGTAACTCTCGGTGCAGGACTGGACCTCCAAGGGGTAGACTCTCTGTATAGGACGTACAACAGTACCACTGCTAGTCTTTAGTTGAACCACCCGGACTCTTCCATCTCGCCCTGGAATGAGCTGCTCAATTCTTGCCAAAGGCCAATCTATTCTCTTCCGATTGTCCGATCCTATTATAACCACCTCTCCAATTATAGGCTTTCTAGTTTCGCGCCGCTTGATCCAGGTTAACTGCCCCAGATATTCTGATCGGAAGCGTCTTCTTAGCTCTTCTCTCAGTCTTTGCAGATACCGAATTTTCCGAGTGATGCTTGCTGACTCAATGCAGTCCAGGTCAGGAACTCCTGTCTCTCGTACTTCTTGCAGTAGCATGGATGGGGTCAATGGAATAGGATCTCTATTATCTTCTGCCGTATAAGTCAATGGTCTTGCATTAATCACTGCTTCACAGTCAATAAGTATGGTCTGAAGCTCATCCCAAGACAATGAAGCCTTCCCCAATGTCTTCCGTAAAATTTGCTTCACCAGGCTCACCAATCGTTCCCAGAAGCCTCCCCACCACGACGCCGTAGGCGGATTGAACCTCCAAATTATGCGTTCTCCAGTGCAGTAGGTAACGATTTTCTCCCAGTCTAACCTTTCAAGAGCATTACACGTTCCTCGAAAATTTGTTCCATTATCACAGATGATCACTTTAGGTCGACCACGCCGTGCGATAAAACGCCTCAGTGCTCTTATGAATGCTTCAGTTGACAGAGACGGAACTAGTTCCAGATGTACAGCTCGGTAGCAAGCACAAGTGAATAGAGCAACCCATGTCTTCGATGAATCACGAATATACAAGGGTCCTGCCAAATCTATTCCAATGACTTCGAATATGGCCGCATCGTTAACTCGAAGATCTGGCAAAGGAGGAGACTGAGTGTCTAAGTTTTTTGCTTGAAAACGTCGGCAAACAACACATCTCTTGACTGTTCCCTTCGCCAACTGGCGTCCTTTAAGGATCCAGAATCTCTCGCGTAACAAACCTAGGAGAGTTGCTGGACCGGGGTGATTGTTTTTACAATGCACTTCTTCTGCATACCTCTTGACCAACGGATGTTCGGAAGGTAGCACGGCTGGTAGTTTGAACGGACCCTTATCCACACGTTCGACTATCCGTGTCTTGAGTCTAATTATGCCCTTTTGATCTTGGAATACTTCAAAGCTCTTAAGTCTCTGATCGTCTGGGAATTCGAAGGACTCTTTTTGAATGAACAAAACAATTTTGTCTTCGGCTGTAGCCACCTCATTTGTCGATAACGGACCACTTCTTTTAACTTCATTGCGTCGACAGTTGTTGAGAAATCTGTAGATCCATCCCACCATCCGCACAATTTGTTCATATTTACTGAACCGGTGATACAGCCATGTCGTATTATGAGTGATGGCAATAAGGTTATGTTCGTTTACCACTTCATAGCGTATAGAAGATTCAGGCCAGTTTTCTTCTCCTTCAACAAGCCACTTAGGCCCTTCCCACCATTTGGATTCGATTAGTTGTGCGACAGTACATCCTCTTGAGGGTAGGTCTGCGGGGTTCAAATCCCCTGGTATGTGTCTCCAGCTTCGTGCATCAGTGAGCTCCCTTATCTCCTTCACTCGGTTCCTAACAAATACTGTCTTGTCTCCGTTGCCAAGAATCCAGGCTAGTACAGTACTTGAGTCGGTCCAACAATAAACAGCTACTTCTTTCCAACCTAGACTTTCTTGAACTGATTTCAGCAGACGCGCTCCAATAAGAGTTCCTAATAATTCCACTTGAGGGATGGTCAGGGGCTTAAGCGGTGTTACTCTTGCTTTAGCTACTGCTAACCGAAGATGTGCCTCTCCCTGATAACTGCTCCTGATAAAGACAACAGCTGCATATGCGTTTTGACTTCCATCACAAAATACGTGTAGTGAGATGTCCTCCTCATTGCCAAGGTGACGTATCGCCTCAATTTCTCTTAAGTGAGGCAAGTCCTTTAGCCACTTCTCCAACCGCCGTCGAGTATCTTTGTCGATAGGCTCGTCCCATCCCAACTTTCTGGTCCATAACTCTTGAATTAACAGTTTCAGCCTAATCGTTACTGGAATGGTTAGTCCAATCGGATCGAAAATGCGGTGGATTATTGAAAGAATAGTCCTCTTCGTCAAATCTCCTATTTCACACGATCTTTCCCACCAATCCATATTGATCTTCAGAGTATCGTCTTGGCGATTCCACCTAATGCCAAGCAGTGAAGACTCCTGAGAAGATCCGTCTCCGGTTGACTCCCATCCCCGAAGGTCGAACCCGGCCCTCGCCATGATAGTCCTTGAAAGGTAAACGAATTCCTCAACTTCTTCTGCTCGATCGAGGCTTGTCACCAGATTGTCAACATAAAAATTGTTCTTCAATGATGATGCAATTTTAGCCTCCTTTGGATCAGTTGATTCCATATATTTTTCCAGGGGGTAGCCAATTACTGCTCCAAGAAGAAACGGGCTACTGGTAACACCGAACACCACTCTGGCATGACGAAGGACTTGTAGGTCTTTCTCACTATTATTACCATACCACAGGAACTTCAGGTAGTCTCTCTCCTCTGGGTGTACACTTATCTGTAAAAATGCCTTCTTGATATCAGCTGTGATGCCTATCTTTCGTTGCCGAAACCTCAAGAGTAGTTCGGGTATGATTTCAATAAGGTTAGGTCCTTCTTCAAGGCAGTCGTTCAGTGATGGCAAACCTCTCTCCTTCGCCGATGCGTCGAACACGGGACGCACTTTCGTAGTTGTACTATTTTCCTTCAGCACTGGACGGTGAGGAAGATAGTGTCCAGTAGATAGATCCCTCGCCATTTCCACAATGCCTTCTTTCACCCAATCTCGTAAAATAGTGTCATATTCTTCATAGAGACCAGGCTTTGCCTTTAATTTTCGGGTCATTCGAATCAATCTGCCTTCTGCAATCCCTCGATTGGTTGGAAGGTCTGGAGCATCTCTCCCCCATGGAAGACGTACCTCGTATCTGCCATCTACAAAAGCAACCGTATTTTTGAAATACCTCAGTGCTGACATCCTCTTCTCCTCCTTTGTGGTGTTCTCTACAGGATCGGTTATCCCAATGGTCTCCATTTTCCACAGATCAGATACGGGTAGCTGAGTAATACTGAGTGCAGTGACTGCATTCGCAATACTTGCATGCTTCGCTAGCTCCTTTTTTCCCACGGTGTCTACTACCTTCTTCTTCCCCGTTACCGTCCATCCTAAACAGGTTTCAATGGCTACCAGTCCAGAAGGTAGAGTCTTAATTTTACCTGTCCACAACTTTCCCGCAATGTCAGAACCTATCAAGATGTCAATAGGAGCTACAGAATCTCTGCACATCGGAATGTGTTCTCTTAGTAATTCTTCCCTCACTTCTTTCCTGACTTCTACTGATGGAATCGTAGCTGTAATTGTCCTTTGGTCTAACGCTACGAAATTGCATGCAAAGTCGTTATTCAAGCTGAGTAAGTGCACCTTGTAACATCGGTGCTTAACTACCCCTGTTGGCTTACCACCAAAAAGAGAGTGGATAATGCTCTCTTCCCCAATCGGAGAGTAGTTCATTTCTTCAGCCAAACTACTAGAAATATACGAACGTTGGGATCCACTGTCTATCGGTAACCTGGCCTTCCAGATTTTGTCACCATTCTTAACGTAAACTAACAGAGTCTGGAGATAGACCTCCGTTTGAGAGCTAACTGACAAATTGCTGTCAATAGATGAAGTATTAAACAAGGAAACCTCTTCTCTTTTGATCTCAGAATTCTTCCCCTCAACACAACCTTTCTCTTCTGCTTGATACTTCTGAACAGCTGGACATAATAATGGTACATGTCGTCCACGACAAATAACACATCGTGCTCGACACTGCTGTGCAGAATGGCCTGCTTTGGTACAAGAAAAACAGCGCTTATCTTTATACAGAACATCTTTTCGGTTTTCAAGGGACATTTTTTGTGCATGGAGACATTCTGTGGAACAATGATTCACCCCTTTACAAAATACACACTTCTGAGTGTCAGATTCAATGCTCAGACTGGCAAGATCGATCGCAGAAGCAAAATTAACTTTGTCCATATCATGCGATTTTCCTGGACTCAGCCTGGTTGTAGGAAAGGGACTGATTATTTGCCATTGCAACTCTCTCCTCCCCTTCTACTTCTCTCTTCAAAAACAACATTAAATTATCCATCTGTTCCTTCAGTGTCCTATTGGGTTCATTGGAACGTTGCCACACCTTCAGTATGTCTGCGGGCAGACACGATTCTATTAGCGGAAACAATAATGCGGCATAATTATTCGAGAACACATTTAATGACTCTAGTGCCCGTAATTGAGTTTCTAGTTTGTCATACAAAATGCTGATCTTGACCGTCTTCCTTTCCATAACTAAACTCAGTAGTTCCCGTACATAATACTCGATAAGGAGATCATTACGTCCAAATCTGTCCCTAAGTGTTTGAATGGCCTTTCCGTAATTTTCGCCTGAGGGAGGGAAACTCACAACAACCGCGCGTGCTCGAGAGTTCTCTTTCGTGGCTTGAATCAAGTACTGAAATTTTTCCTCCTTACTTAACGACTGACACTCGTCAATTTGTGAGAACTGTGACCAGAATGAGATCCAACCGGCTATTTCCCCGTCATACTTATTCAATTCTAATTTCGGTAGGCGAAGAGATATTTCGTTTCCCGAACGATCGCCAACACAACTAGATGAAGTATGAGCAGCGCTATTCCTTGTTATCAGATCAGAGGCCTTACCTTTAATGCTGTGGTAACGTAAGGTATACTCCTCTGCTTTCTCCATTTCCGCCATCAGTACTTCTTCGATCTCCTCTTCCTTTGTTTCAGCACAGATGTTTTCACAAATCTGACTGTCCAGCTCCGATAACTCGTGTCTTCTTTCTTCGAGCACTAATAAACGCGCACTTATTAATTGTAAATCTGCATCTCTCTGCGTCAGTAGTTCGTCTAAAGCACTGCAAGCTTTCGTGAACAATGTGCGGATAACCGCTCTCCTCTTAGTTATTTGTGTACCCGCCATAATTACGGGCTACGGATGTAAACAACAGGATACGGTATACTGGATTATACAGGCACAGTTATACTCGCTACTATCAAATTGTAATTCAACAAAGTTTATACACGCTTGTTAAAGTCCTGTCACGGTCGCCATATGTTCTTTTAGTTGTAACTACACATTATCTGGAACACTTTATTGAGATTCAAAGATTTCTAACCAACTTTTATTCACAAACAAATATGTTAACGCCAATTCACAGAATAGTAAAACCAAAGAGTTTTGTACATAGGAACGAAACGTTACCAACCTTAACATTTACAATTTTCTCAACAGCAAGTGTTCATTCAAGTGTCAATTAAAATAAAATATATAGGCTGCACGATTCCTCTTTAATGTAATTCCCCTCAGGATTAAGCCACGCACTGTTTAACTTTACCTTCAGTTCCTGAAAATTGCTAAATAAAACTGCATCCAGATTCTTCGCCAATGTCTGCATACATTCAGCAAAGCCTATGATAAACATTCATTTTCAATCATACACCTCCTAACATCCGGATCTTTTCGGCAGACAATATTGCAGTGCCAGTTAAAGACTCTGGGCAGTTGTGGAACCGAGAAGGGACTGCTCCTTGGAATTTGATTCGAACATGACGAAACAATAATTTTATCACCTTGTATTACATTAGTTACTCTTTTTATTCTAAATTTATTCAATCTCAAACTTGATTCACACACCCCTCTTCCCCCGCCACAATAATAAATGTAATGAATGAGATTAGTGGAATAGAAAAACGAATTAATCAGAACCTGCTACGGCCTAATGACATAACCAGTACGGTAGCACATAATTTAGGTTAGAAAATTCTTAATTTTACAACTAAATGAATTTTCAAGAACAGAGGGGCTAGCCTGACTATCTGTTTACTAATCTTCAATCAGTCTCGATTTATACATACCTTGGAATATTTTGTAGGAATATATTGCGGTGAATAGCTGGTACCGATTTCGAATTCTTCCCTTCATAATTAAAAAAAAGTCCATTGGTTTAATTGCCTTAACAATTTGGCACACTGCATTTATTAGGCATAACTTAACACTGCACTGATAACCATGAAGTATAAGCGAATAGGAATTCCAAGAAAATCAGTACCGGGACTGTAAACACTAAACACATAACGTGGAAACCACACCATAAACACGAATATTATTCCTGTGTCTCCACGGCCACACAGCCATTGGGCTGTGACGTCACTGCATATTCAAACCGTATTGCATGGCCTTCTCTCTAGGTGGTGTTGTCATGGCGCGCCTTGCTCGGAAGTGATGGGCTCCATCTGAGCAACGCTGTACAGCATTCCCCAGAGCGGCTAACTGGTGAACTATGTCTTATTTCCCCGTACAAATACAAACCGATAATAAGTGAATTAATTTACGTATTTCACATTCATACAGTCATACCTTTTTGATGTATAAGGATTACAACGCGACCAAGAACTACATTTTCCAACCACCCCGAGCAGAGAGAAAGTCCTAACTTACAAAAATGATAACAACTTTGTTTCTTGGACACACACAATTTTGCAATTAATAAACCAGTTATACAAAATTCCAATGTATATTGTGTTAAAATTTGGATTCGATCTGATGACGGGTTGGTGAGATAATAAATCTTAAATGTGACGCATGGTTGAAACACACTTTAAAACGGGCACTTTTTGTGTTCCAACTGCGATAAAAAATATTAAAATATGAATTAAAAATTCCAAACCTACATGACCTAACGTAAAATAGAACGACGAAAATGATGATATTGGATTTTATGTAGGTCTATTGGTTACTTCACAAACAACCTTCAAACTCGTTGAAGCCGTCTGATTTTTTAAGGCATTACAAATCCCTCAGTATGCCTTCCTTCGGAGGGGAAGTAAAGCCGGCGGTCCCATGTCATAGATTTATGGCATGTTAAAGAACCTTCCACTAATTGCACCTGTGTGAAGCTAAATTGGATAGGTTAAGAATGTAAACAATGCTCTTAGGTATCTATGTTCGTTGCCAAGAGCCGACTGCGGTGGCGTCTAGTAGCTAAGTTCTGAACTTGCCCTAGTAGTCGTTGACGGTGGCGCTTGGCGGCAAAAGTAGGAACTAAAAAGTTACAGTACCTAAATTAAAAAACAGAGAACACACACTAATACAGTCATCACAATTAACACCGGTTATCAGACAGATTCTACACACACCCAAAGTACACGGGGCTACATGACCGCGTTGTCGCAGCCCCTAAACTTAAGAACCAACCAACCAAACTCGAGTGCACATAATATTTTGGTCGACAGTAGGCCTAATAGGTTGATAAAAGTAAATTTTACTTTAGCCTAAGTTACGCCTACGGTACCGTACTTTGTAATTTTAACATTACCGGTAGGCTATCACCAGAAATACCATATGTTAGTTCTCTATAATTTCGGTAATATCGTTACAGGTGAAAGATCGCGATTGAAGCGAGATGCTGTGCCATCCATATTTCCATGGACTAAATCCACCATTACAAAAATGGACATGCGAGGAGCAAGGGATCACCAATGGAAGGTGGGTCAAGAGCTAGAAGACAGCATGCTAATGGATATTTTATCAGAAGTTTCGAATTCAACTGATGATACGGTGCCTGTTGAAACCTCTTATGTTGATATTGCTTGTCAAACCAAAGAATATGGGGGTGTGTTAAACATCGAAAAAATTCTTTCTATTCCCGACGCTGTAGGATTATTCACTGGTTTCGACAATCGTGCTCACTTTAACCTAGTATTTAAATGTCTGGGAGATGCTAGGTTTAATCTTCAGGTATTTCCACTCCCACCAGAATATTGTTTCTTCCTAACAATAATGAAGTTGAGGTTGGCTAAAACAAACCGGGAACTTGCTTTTGACTTTGGAATAAATGTAACTGCTGTTGGAGAAGTTTTTTCTGTGTGGATTAATTTCATGTTTGGCCAGTTTAAGGAATTAAACATCTGGGCTGATCAAGAGACTGTAAGGAAAAACAGCCCAAAAGAGTTTCAAAGACTGTATCCTAACACCAGAGTTATTATAGACTGTACTGAGTTTGCAATCATGAAACCGAAAAGTCGTACTGCTCAACAAGAAACATTTTCGACCTATAAGAATTGTAACACTGTAAAAATGATGGTTGGTATTAATCCCTCGGGGTTTGTTGGTTTTATATCAGATCCTTATGGGGGATCGATATCAGACAGGGACCTATTCATTAGATCAAACATCATAGATTTGTTGGAGGAAGGGGATGCAGTTATGGCAGATCGAGATTATACAATTCAAGATCTTCTGGATATGAAAGGGATAACTTTGAACATTCCACCTGTTTTGAAAGAAAAATCTCAATTTTCATCTTTGGAAAATAATTCTACAAGGACAATTGCCTCAAAAAGGATTCATGTTGAAAGGGCAAAGGACTTGGTTAATAGATATAAAATCTTACAATCAAAGCTACACATAAGCCGGAATGTTCCTTTGGCTGGTAGAATTATCTATGTATGCTTCATGTTGTGCAATTTCAGAAGATCTATCATGTGAATTTGAATTCAGTTTTGTTGGAATGTTATTCTAAACCTAAATTTTGTTGCTTTACCTAAGATATTAAATAAATTCTAAGCCTATAATTGTTTGAAAGAGAAAAGAAAAGTTTCAGTACCGTATTCATTATGAAATGTAACTAAATGATTTTCTAAACTACGATACCTCCAGGTTATATGTTGTCTTTTCTGACTTTCCATCTAGTAGGCTATTTCAAGTTACAATCAGACAACATATGAGTGTTCAAAGAGTTTTTTTTGTTTTTTTTTGTTCATACCGGTATAAGTTTATAGATTTCTGTGCACATTATCAAGTTTCTCCTTGGCCTTCAAATTCATTTTTGTAACAGTATGAACATTATTTGTCTGTAAGTGGCAGAGAAAATGAGGCTCCAAGTCTTTGAAAAATAAGTACGGTATTATTTTAAAAACACAATTATAGTCTAAACAATTTTAATTAAAAGTTCCTATTATTATGGTATTTGATACCATCTTCATCAACATCTAATTAAAATGTGGATTACTGAAGAAATTCCTGCACACTGGACCACAGGAATAATCCATCCATTATTTAAGAAAGGAGACAAAACGAACCCAGATAACTACAGAGGAATTACCCTTCTGGACTGCACATATAAAATTTTCTCTCGTATAATTTACAACAGGATCAAAAACATTCTGGAACCACAACTTGGAGAATATCAAGGAGGATTTCGCCCTTACAGAAGTTGTCCAGACCAAATCCTTAGCCTGAAATTAATAATGGAATATTACAAAAACAGAAATAAGCAACTCTTTATCACTTTTATAGATTTCAAGAAAGCCTATGATAGTATTCATAGACTGACACTGCTAAAAATCCTCAGATCATACGGTCTCCATCCTAAATTGATAAAAATCATTCAATTAACATTATCAAACACAAATTCGAAAGTTAAATTTAGGGGAGAAATATCAACAGCTTTCACAGTAAAAACTGGTCTCAGACAAGGTGATGGATTATCCCCTCTGCTTTTCAATGTGGCTCTTGATTATATCATGAAGGTTTGGCAAAAGGAAAACCCTCCTAAGATCAAAATTGGAACAAAACCATCAATAAAAATAAACTGCTTAGGATTTGCAGATGACTTGGCTCTTTTAGCACTAGACAAGGAAGAGGTTTGTACTCAGATCACTAGTCTCCAAGAAATTGCTCAAGGGATAGGATTACAGATATCCTTTGAAAAAACTGAGATCATGCCTATGAAACCCTTAGATATAAATGAAGTCTATATAAATGATCATAAAATTAACCTAGTTCCTCAATTTAAGTATCTTGGAGAAATTATAACACATAACTTAAACGAAAAAGTAACTTGGATAAATAGAACAAATAAAATGAAAAAGGCACAATCTCTAACCTGGTCAACATATAATAAAAAATGCCTATCAATAGCTACTAAGATCCAACATTATAAAACTGTAACTCTCCCTGAAGCCACTTATGCTTGTGAAACACTGTTCCAAATTAAAAATGAACAAAGAACTGATCAGCTCCTCAAAACGGAAAGAAGAATCATTAGAACGTGCATAAATAAAAAGTATCAGGTTGAGGGAGTCTGGAGGATTCTCCCAAATGAAACTGTCTATCGTGAGATTGATCCAATCACCAGCACAATGAAGAAGAAAAGAATTTCATATTTTTTTCACATCTTACGGCTTCCAGAAAACAGAATTGTACGCCAACTGGTGATGAGAAATCTAGGAAAGAAAACTGGAGGTAAATGGATCCAAGAAATCCAACAAGATCTCAAAGCAGTTGGACTCAAGATAACAGATGCCGAGGAGAAAAATAAAATTAACACCATACTTAAAACTCACAAATTTTCTGCAGAAATGACACACAGAAAGCCTATGGAGATTTCAGATGAGTTGAGAAAATCCCGATCTGAAAGAATGAAAAAGTACTGGAAAGAGCGCAAGAACCAAGCAGTACTACCTTCAAAGAAGAAGTGATTGTGGAACGACTCAAGTGGTCCAATGTGACCAATCAAGATTAATAATAATAATAATAATTTGATACTTTGTCTATAACAGTTTTTCATGTGGTACACAAATAAACTTATATCATCATCATATTGCATTAAGAGGCCTTTGAGGCCTACAGCAGAAGGACAATAGGAAAATAAAAATATAACAAATATTACAGAACCAAAAAATATTACAAAGGAAAAAAAATAATTTCAAACACAAAAATCCAATAAAAGAAAAGTCAGTCAATCACGAGAGGAGGTATTTGCTGCAGATGGCACTCCATCTTTTCCGGTCTCTAGCATCATCCTCCAGGGGTGTCGGTTCCACTTCTTGAAGCATCATCGTCACGAGAGGAGGTATTTGCTGCAGATGGCACTCCATCTTTTCCGGTCTCTAGCATCATCCTCCAGGGGTGTCGGTTCCACTTCTTGAAGCATCATCGTCACGAGAGGAGGTATTTGCTGCAGATGGCACTCAATCTTTTCCGGTCTCTAGCATCATCCTCCAGGGGTGTCGGTTCCACTTCTTGAAGCATCATCGTCACGAGAGGAGGTATTTGCTGCAGATGGCACTCCATCTTTTCCGGTCTCTAGCATCATCCTCCAGGGGTGTCGGTTCCACTTCTTGAAGCATCATCGTCACGAGAGGAGGTATTTGCTGCAGATGGCACTCCATCTTTTCCGGTCTCTAGCATCATCCTCCAGGGGTGTCGGTTCCACTTCTTGAAGCATCATCGTCACGAGAGGAGGTATTTGCTGCAGATGGCACTCCATCTTTTCCGGTCTCTAGCATCTTCCTCCACGGGTGTCGGTTCCACTTCTTGAAGCATCATCGTCACGAGAGGAGGTATTTGCTGCAGATGGCACTCCATCTTTTCCGGTCTCTAGCATCTTCCTCCACGGGTGTCGGTTCCACTTCTTGAAGCATCATCGTCACGAGAGGAGGTATTTGCTGCAGATGGCACTCCATCTTTTCCGGTCTCTAGCATCATCCTCCAGGGGTGTCGGTTCCACTTCTTGAAGCATCATCGTCACGAGAGGAGGTATTTGCTGCAGATGGCACTCCATCTTTTCCGGTCTCTAGCATCTTCCTCCACGGGTGTCGGTTCCACTTCTTGAAGCATCATCGTCACGAGAGGAGGTATTTGCTGCAGATGGCACTCCATCTTTTCCGGTCTCTAGCATCATCCTCCAGGGGTGTCGGTTCCACTTCTTGAAGCATCATCGTCACGAGAGGAGGTATTTGCTGCAGATGGCACTCCATCTTTTCCGGTCTCTAGCATCTTCCTCCACGGGTGTCGGTTCCACTTCTTGAAGCATCATCGTCACGAGAGGAGGTATTTGCTGCAGATGGCACTCCATCTTTTCCGGTCTCTAGCATCATCCTCCAGGGGTGTCGGTTCCACTTCTTGAAGCATCATCGTCACGAGAGGAGGTATTTGCTGCAGATGGCACTCCATCTTTTCCGGTCTCTAGCATCTTCCTCCACGGGTGTCGGTTCCACTTCTTGAAGCATCATCGTCACGAGAGGAGGTATTTGCTGCAGATGGCACTCCATCTTTTCCGGTCTCTAGCATCATCCTCCACGGGTGTCGGTTCCACTTCTTGAAGCATCATCGTCACGAGAGGAGGTATTTGCTGCAGATGGCACTCCATCTTTTCCGGTCTCTAGCATCATCCTCCACGGGTGTCGGTTCCACTTCTTGAAGCATCATCGTCACGAGAGGAGGTATTTGCTGCAGATGGCACTCCATCTTTTCCGGTCTCTAGCATCTTCCTCCACGGGTGTCGGTTCCACTTCTTGAAGCATCATCGTCACGAGAGGAGGTATTTGCTGCAGATGGCACTCCATCTTTTCCGGTCTCTAGCATCATCCTCCACGGGTGTCGGTTCCACTTCTTGAAGCATCATCGTCACGAGAGGAGGTATTTGCTGCAGATGGCACTCCATCTTTTCCGGTCTCTAGCATCATCCTCCAGGGGTGTCGGTTCCACTTCTTGAAGCATCATCGTCACGAGAGGAGGTATTTGCTGCAGATGGCACTCCATCTTTTACGGTCTCTAGCATCTTCCTCCACGGGTGTCGGTTCCACTTCTTGAAGCATCATCGTCACGAGAGGAGGTATTTGCTGCAGATGGCACTCCATCTTTTCCGGTCTCTAGCATCTTCCTCCACGGGTGTCGGTTCCACTTCTTGAAGCATCATCGTCACGAGAGGAGGTATTTGCTGCAGATGGCACTCCATCTTTTCCGGTCTCTAGCATCATCCTCCACGGGTGTCGGTTCCACTTCTTGAAGCATCATCGTCACGAGAGGAGGTATTTGCTGCAGATGGCACTCCATCTTTTCCGGTCTCTAGCATCATCCTCCAGGGGTGTCGGTTCCACTTCTTGAAGCATCATCGTCACGAGAGGAGGTATTTGCTGCAGATGGCACTCCATCTTTTCCGGTCTCTAGCATCTTCCTCCACGGGTGTCGGTTCCACTTCTTGAAGCATCATCGTCACGAGAGGAGGTATTTGCTGCAGATGGCACTCCATCTTTTCCGGTCTCTAGCATCATCCTCCAGGGGTGTCGGTTCCACTTCTTGAAGCATCATCGTCACGAGAGGAGGTATTTGCTGCAGATGGCACTCCATCTTTTCCGGTCTCTAGCATCTTCCTCCACGGGTGTCGGTTCCACTTCTTGAAGCATCATCGTCACGAGAGGAGGTATTTGCTGCAGATGGCACTCCATCTTTTCCGGTCTCTAGCATCATCCTCCAGGGGTGTCGGTTCCACTTCTTGAAGCATCATCGTCACGAGAGGAGGTATTTGCTGCAGATGGCACTCCATCTTTTCCGGTCTCTAGCATCTTCCTCCACGGGTGTCGGTTCCACTTCTTGAAGCATCATCGTCACGAGAGGAGGTATTTGCTGCAGATGGCACTCCATCTTTTCCGGTCTCTAGCATCATCCTCCACGGGTGTCGGTTCCACTTCTTGAAGCATCATCGTCACGAGAGGAGGTATTTGCTGCAGATGGCACTCCATCTTTTCCGGTCTCTAGCATCATCCTCCACGGGTGTCGGTTCCACTTCTTGAAGCATCATCGTCACGAGAGGAGGTATTTGCTGCAGATGGCACTCCATCTTTTCCGGTCTCTAGCATCTTCCTCCACGGGTGTCGGTTCCACTTCTTGAAGCATCATCGTCACGAGAGGAGGTATTTGCTGCAGATGGCACTCCATCTTTTCCGGTCTCTAGCATCATCCTCCACGGGTGTCGGTTCCACTTCTTGAAGCATCATCGTCACGAGAGGAGGTATTTGCTGCAGATGGCACTCCATCTTTTCCGGTCTCTAGCATCATCCTCCAGGGGTGTCGGTTCCACTTCTTGAAGCATCATCGTCACGAGAGGAGGTATTTGCTGCAGATGGCACTCCATCTTTTACGGTCTCTAGCATCTTCCTCCACGGGTGTCGGTTCCACTTCTTGAAGCATCATCGTCACGAGAGGAGGTATTTGCTGCAGATGGCACTCCATCTTTTCCGGTCTCTAGCATCTTCCTCCACGGGTGTCGGTTCCACTTCTTGAAGCATCATCGTCACGAGAGGAGGTATTTGCTGCAGATGGCACTCCATCTTTTCCGGTCTCTAGCATCATCCTCCACGGCTGTCGGTTCCACTTCTTGAAGCATCATCGTCACGAGAGGAGGTATTTGCTGCAGATGGCACTCCATCTTTTCCGGTCTCTAGCATCATCCTCCAGGGGTGTCGGTTCCACTTCTTGAAGCATCATCGTCACGAGAGGAGGTATTTGCTGCAGATGGCACTCCATCTTTTCCGGTCTCTAGCATCTTCCTCCACGGGTGTCGGTTCCACTTCTTGAAGCATCATCGTCACGAGAGGAGGTATTTGCTGCAGATGGCACTCCATCTTTTCCGGTCTCTAGCTTCATCCTCCAGGGGTGTCGGTTCCACTTCTTGAAGCATCATCGTCACGAGAGGAGGTATTTGCTGCAGATGGCACTCCATCTTTTCCGGTCTCTAGCATCATCCTCCAGGGGTGTCGGTTCCACTTCTTGAAGCATCATCGTCACGAGAGGAGGTATTTGCTGCAGATGGCACTCCATCTTTTCCGGTCTCTAGCATCATCCTCCAGGGGTGTCGGTTCCACTTCTTGAAGCATCATCGTCACGAGAGGAGGTATTTGCTGCAGATGGCACTCCATCTTTTCCGGTCTCTAGCATCTTCCTCCACGGGTGTCGGTTCCACTTCTTGAAGCATCATCGTCACGAGAGGAGGTATTTGCTGCAGATGGCACTCCATCTTTTCCGGTCTCTAGCATCATCCTCCAGGGGTGTCGGTTCCACTTCTTGAAGCATCATCGTCACGAGAGGAGGTATTTGCTGCAGATGGCACTCCATCTTTTCCGGTCTCTAGCATCATCCTCCACGGGTGTCGGTTCCACTTCTTGAAGCATCATCGTCACGAGAGGAGGTATTTGCTGCAGATGGCACTCCACCTTTTCCGGTCTCTAGCATCATCCTCCACGGGTGTCGGTTCCACTTCTTGAAGCATCATCGTCACGAGAGGAGGTATTTGCTGCAGATGGCACTCCATCTTTTCCGGTCTCTAGCATCATCCTCCAGGGGTGTCGGTTCCACTTCTTGAAGCATCATCGTCACGAGAGGAGGTATTTGCTGCAGATGGCACTCCATCTTTTCCGGTCTCTAGCATCATCCTCCAGGGGTGTCGGTTCCACTTCTTGAAGCATCATCGTCACGAGAGGAGGTATTTGCTGCAGATGGCACTCCATCTTTTCCGGTCTCTAGCATCATCCTCCAGGGGTGTCGGTTCCACTTCTTGAAGCAACATCGTCACGAGAGGAGGTATTTGCTGCAGATGGCACTCCATCTTTTCCGGTCTCTAGCATCATCCTCCAGGGGTGTCGGTTCCACTTCTTGAAGCATCATCGTCACGAGAGGAGGTCTCTAGCATCATCCTCCACTTCTTGAAGCATCATCGTCACGAGAGGAGGTATTTGCTGCAGATGGCACTCCATCTTTTCCGGTCTCTAGCATCATCCTCCAGGGGTGTCGGTTCCACTTCTTGAAGCATCATCGTCACGAGAGGAGGTATTTGCTGCAGATGGCACTCCATCTTTTCCGGTCTCTAGCATCTTCCTCCACGGGTGTCGGTTCCACTTCTTGAAGCATCATCGTCACGAGAGGAGGTATTTGCTGCAGATGGCACTCCATCTTTTCCGGTCTCTAGCATCTTCCTCCACGGGTGTCGGTTCCACTTCTTGAAGCATCATCGTCACGAGAGGAGGTATTTGCTGCAGATGGCACTCCATCTTTTCCGGTCTCTAGCATCATCCTCCAGGGGTGTCGGTTCCACTTCTTGAAGCATCATCGTCACGAGAGGAGGTATTTGCTGCAGATGGCACTCCATCTTTTCCGGTCTCTAGCATCTTCCTCCACGGGTGTCGGTTCCACTTCTTGAAGCATCATCGTCACGAGAGGAGGTATTTGCTGCAGATGGCACTCCATCTTTTCCGGTCTCTAGCATCATCCTCCAGGGGTGTCGGTTCCACTTCTTGAAGCATCATCGTCACGAGAGGAGGTATTTGCTGCAGATGGCACTCCATCTTTTCCGGTCTCTAGCATCTTCCTCCACGGGTGTCGGTTCCACTTCTTGAAGCATCATCGTCACGAGAGGAGGTATTTGCTGCAGATGGCACTCCATCTTTTCCGGTCTCTAGCATCATCCTCCAGGGGTGTCGGTTCCACTTCTTGAAGCATCATCGTCACGAGAGGAGGTATTTGCTGCAGATGGCACTCCATCTTTTCCGGTCTCTAGCATCTTCCTCCACGGGTGTCGGTTCCACTTCTTGAAGCATCATCGTCACGAGAGGAGGTATTTGCTGCAGATGGCACTCCATCTTTTCCGGTCTCTAGCATCATCCTCCACGGGTGTCGGTTCCACTTCTTGAAGCATCATCGTCACGAGAGGAGGTATTTGCTGCAGATGGCACTCCATCTTTTCCGGTCTCTAGCATCATCCTCCACGGGTGTCGGTTCCACTTCTTGAAGCATCATCGTCACGAGAGGAGGTATTTGCTGCAGATGGCACTCCATCTTTTCCGGTCTCTAGCATCTTCCTCCACGGGTGTCGGTTCCACTTCTTGAAGCATCATCGTCACGAGAGGAGGTATTTGCTGCAGATGGCACTCCATCTTTTCCGGTCTCTAGCATCATCCTCCACGGGTGTCGGTTCCACTTCTTGAAGCATCATCGTCACGAGAGGAGGTATTTGCTGCAGATGGCACTCCATCTTTTCCGGTCTCTAGCATCATCCTCCAGGGGTGTCGGTTCCACTTCTTGAAGCATCATCGTCACGAGAGGAGTTATTTGCTGCAGATGGCACTCCATCTTTTCCGGTCTCTAGCATCTTCCTCCACGGGTGTCGGTTCCACTTCTTGAAGCATCATCGTCACGAGAGGAGGTATTTGCTGCAGATGGCACTCCATCTTTTCCGGTCTCTAGCATCTTCCTCCACGGGTGTCGGTTCCACTTCTTGAAGCATCATCGTCACGAGAGGAGGTATTTGCTGCAGATGGCACTCCATCTTTTCCGGTCTCTAGCATCATCCTCCACGGGTGTCGGTTCCACTTCTTGAAGCATCATCGTCACGAGAGGAGGTATTTGCTGCAGATGGCACTCCATCTTTTCCGGTCTCTAGCATCATCCTCCAGGGGTGTCGGTTCCACTTCTTGAAGCATCATCGTCACGAGAGGAGGTATTTGCTGCAGATGGCACTCCATCTTTTCCGGTCTCTAGCATCTTCCTCCACGGGTGTCGGTTCCACTTCTTGAAGCATCATCGTCACGAGAGGAGGTATTTGCTGCAGATGGCACTCCATCTTTTCCGGTCTCTAGCTTCATCCTCCAGGGGTGTCGGTTCCACTTCTTGAAGCATCATCGTCACGAGAGGAGGTATTTGCTGCAGATGGCACTCCATCTTTTCCGGTCTCTAGCATCATCCTCCAGGGGTGTCGGTTCCACTTCTTGAAGCATCATCGTCACGAGAGGAGGTATTTGCTGCAGATGGCACTCCATCTTTTCCGGTCTCTAGCATCATCCTCCAGGGGTGTCGGTTCCACTTCTTGAAGCATCATCGTCACGAGAGGAGGTATTTGCTGCAGATGGCACTCCATCTTTTCCGGTCTCTAGCATCTTCCTCCACGGGTGTCGGTTCCACTTCTTGAAGCATCATCGTCACGAGAGGAGGTATTTGCTGCAGATGGCACTCCATCTTTTCCGGTCTCTAGCATCATCCTCCAGGGGTGTCGGTTCCACTTCTTGAAGCATCATCGTCACGAGAGGAGGTATTTGCTGCAGATGGCACTCCATCTTTTCCGGTCTCTAGCATCATCCTCCACGGGTGTCGGTTCCACTTCTTGAAGCATCATCGTCACGAGAGGAGGTATTTGCTGCAGATGGCACTCCATCTTTTCCGGTCTCTAGCATCATCCTCCACGGGTGTCGGTTCCACTTCTTGAAGCATCATCGTCACGAGAGGAGGTATTTGCTGCAGATGGCACTCCATCTTTTCCGGTCTCTAGCATCATCCTCCAGGGGTGTCGGTTCCACTTCTTGAAGCATCATCGTCACGAGAGGAGGTATTTGCTGCAGATGGCACTCCATCTTTTCCGGTCTCTAGCATCATCCTCCACGGGTGTCGGTTCCACTTCTTGAAGCATCATCGTCACGAGAGGAGGTATTTGCTGCAGATGGCACTCCACCTTTTCCGGTCTCTAGCATCATCCTCCACGGGTGTCGGTTCCACTTCTTGAAGCATCATCGTCACGAGAGGAGGTATTTGCTGCAGATGGCACTCCATCTTTTCCGGTCTCTAGCATCATCCTCCAGGGGTGTCGGTTCCACTTCTTGAAGCATCATCGTCACGAGAGGAGGTATTTGCTGCAGATGGCACTCCATCTTTTCCGGTCTCTAGCATCATCCTCCAGGGGTGTCGGTTCCACTTCTTGAAGCATCATCGTCACGAGAGGAGGTATTTGCTGCAGATGGCACTCCATCTTTTCCGGTCTCTAGCATCATCCTCCAGGGGTGTCGGTTCCACTTCTTGAAGCATCATCGTCACGAGAGGAGGTATTTGCTGCAGATGGCACTCCATCTTTTCCGGTCTCTAGCATCATCCTCCACGGGTGTCGGTTCCACTTCTTGAAGCATCATCGTCACGAGAGGAGGTATTTGCTGCAGATGGCACTCCATCTTTTCCGGTCTCTAGCATCATCCTCCACGGGTGTCTGTTCCACTTCTTGAAGCATCATCGTCACGAGAGGAGGTATTTGCTGCAGATGGCACTCCATCTTTTCCGGTCTCTAGCATCATCCTCCACGGGTGTCGGTTCCACTTCTTGAAGCATCATCGTCACGAGAGGAGGTATTTGCTGCAGATGGCACTCCATCTTTTCCGGTCTCTAGCATCATCCTCCACGGGTGTCGGTTCCACTTCTTGAAGCATCATCGTCACGAGAGGAGGTATTTGCTGCAGATGGCACTCCATCTTTTCCGGTCTCTAGCATCATCCTCCACGGGTGTCGGTTCCACTTCTTGAAGCATCATCGTCACGAGAGGAGGTATTTGCTGCAGATGGCACTCCATCTTTTCCGGTCTCTAGCATCATCCTCCACGGGTGTCGGTTCCACTTCTTGAAGCATCATCGTCACGAGAGGAGGTATTTGCTGCAGATGGCACTCCATCTTTTCCGGTCTCTAGCATCATCCTCCACGGGTGTCGGTTCCACTTCTTGAAGCATCATCGTCACGAGAGGAGGTATTTGCTGCAGATGGCACTCCATCTTTTCCGGTCTCTAGCATCATCCTCCACGGGTGTCGGTTCCACTTCTTGAAGCATCATCGTCACGAGAGGAGGTATTTGCTGCAGATGGCACTCCATCTTTTCCGGTCTCTAGCATCATCCTCCACGGGTGTCGGTTCCACTTCTTGAAGCATCATCGTCACGAGAGGAGGTATTTGCTGCAGATGGCACTCCATCTTTTCCGGTCTCTAGCATCATCCTCCACGGGTGTCGGTTCCACTTCTTGAAGCATCATCGTCACGAGAGGAGGTATTTGCTGCAGATGGCACTCCATCTTTTCCGGTCTCTAGCATCATCCTCCAGGGGTGTCGGTTCCACTTCTTGAAGCATCATCGTCACGAGAGGAGGTATTTGCTGCAGATGGCACTCCATCTTTTCCGGTCTCTAGCATCATCCTCCAGGGGTGTCGGTTCCACTTCTTGAAGCATCATCGTCACGAGAGGAGGTATTTGCTGCAGATGGCACTCCATCTTTTCCGGTCTCTAGCATCATCCTCCACGGGTGTCGGTTCCACTTCTTGAAGCATCATCGTCACGAGAGGAGGTATTTGCTGCAGATGGCACTCCACCTTTTCCGGTCTCTAGCATCATCCTCCACGGGTGTCGGTTCCACTTCTTGAAGCATCATCGTCACGAGAGGAGGTATTTGCTGCAGATGGCACTCCATCTTTTCCGGTCTCTAGCATCATCCTCCAGGGGTGTCGGTTCCACTTCTTGAAGCATCATCGTCACGAGAGGAGGTATTTGCTGCAGATGGCACTCCATCTTTTCCGGTCTCTAGCATCATCCTCCAGGGGTGTCGGTTCCACTTCTTGAAGCATCATCGTCACGAGAGGAGGTATTTGCTGCAGATGGCACTCCATCTTTTCCGGTCTCTAGCATCATCCTCCAGGGGTGTCGGTTCCACTTCTTGAAGCATCATCGTCACGAGAGGAGGTATTTGCTGCAGATGGCACTCCATCTTTTCCGGTCTCTAGCATCATCCTCCACGGGTGTCGGTTCCACTTCTTGAAGTATCATCGTCACGAGAGGTGTATTTGCTGCAGATGGCACTCCATCTTTTCCGGTCTCTAGCATCTTCCTCCACGGGTGTCGGTTCCACTTCTTGAAGCATCATCGTCACGAGAGGAGGTATTTGCTGCAGATGGCACTCCATCTTTTCCGGTCTCTAGCATCATCCTCCAGGGGTGTCGGTTCCACTTCTTGAAGCATCATCGTCACGAGAGGAGGTATTTGCTGCAGATGGCACTCCATCTTTTCCGGTCTCTAGCATCTTCCTCCACGGGTGTCGGTTCCACTTCTTGAAGCATCATCGTCACGAGAGGAGGTATTTGCTGCAGATGGCACTCCATCTTTTCCGGTCTCTAGCATCATCCTCCAGGGGTGTCGGTTCCACTTCTTGAAGCATCATCGTCACGAGAGGAGGTATTTGCTGCAGATGGCACTCCATCTTTTCCGGTCTCTAGCATCTTCCTCCACGGGTGTCGGTTCCACTTCTTGAAGCATCATCGTCACGAGAGGAGGTATTTGCTGCAGATGGCACTCCATCTTTTCCGGTCTCTAGCATCATCCGCCAGGAGTGTCGGTTCCACTTCTTGAAGCATCATCGTCACGAGAGGAGGTATTTGCTGCAGATGGCACTCCATCTTTTCCGGTCTCTAGCATCTTCCTCCACGGGTGTCGGTTCCACTTCTTGAAGCATCATCGTCACGAGAGGAGGTGTTTGCTGCAGATGGCACTCCATCTTTTCCGGTCTCTAGCATCATCCTCCACGGGTGTCGGTTCCACTTCTTGAAGCATCATCGTCACGAGAGGAGGTATTTGCTGCAGATGGCACTCCATCTTTTCCGGTCTCTAGCATCATCCTCCACGGGTGTCGGTTCCACTTCTTGAAGCATCATCGTCACGAGAGGAGGTATTTGCTGCAGATGGCACTCCATCTTTTCCGGTCTCTAGCATCTTCCTCCACGGGTGTCGGTTCCACTTCTTGAAGCATCATCGTCACGAGAGGAGGTATTTGCTGCAGATGGCACTCCATCTTTTCCGGTCTCTAGCATCATCCTCCACGGGTGTCGGTTCCACTTCTTGAAGCATCATCGTCACGAGAGGAGGTATTTGCTGCAGATGGCACTCCATCTTTTCCGGTCTCTAGCATCATCCTCCAGGGGTGTCGGTTCCACTTCTTGAAGCATCATCGTCACGAGAGGAGGTATTTGCTGCAGATGGCACTCGATCTTTTCCGGTCTCTAGCATCATCCTCCACGGGTGTCGGTTCCACTTCTTGAAGCATCATCGTCACGAGAGGAGGTATTTGCTGCAGATGGCACTCCATCTTTTCCGGTCTCTAGCATCTTCCTCCACGGGTGTCGGTTCCACTTCTTGAAGCATCATCGTCACGAGAGGAGGTATTTGCTGCAGATGGCACTCCATCTTTTCCGGTCTCTAGCATCTTCCTCCACGGGTGTCGGTTCCACTTCTTGAAGCATCATCGTCACGAGAGGAGGTATTTGCTGCAGATGGCACTCGATCTTTTCCGGTCTCTAGCATCATCCTCCACGGGTGTCGGTTCCACTTCTTGAAGCATCATCGTCACGAGAGGAGGTATTTGCTGCAGATGGCACTCCATCTTTTCCGGTCTCTAGCATCTTCCTCCACGGGTGTCGGTTCCACTTCTTGAAGCATCATCGTCACGAGAGGAGGTATTTGTTGCAGATGGCACTCCATCTTTTCCGGTCTCTAGCATCTTCCTCCACGGGTGTCGGTTCCACTTCTTGAAGCATCATCGTCACGAGAGGAGGTATTTGCTGCAGATGGCACTCGATCTTTTCCGGTCTCTAGCATCATCCTCCACGGGTGTCGGTTCCACTTCTTGAAGCATCATCGTCACGAGAGGAGGTATTTGCTGCAGATGGCACTCCATCTTTTCCGGTCTCTAGCATCATCCTCCACGGGTGTCGGTTCCACTTCTTGAAGCATCATCGTCACGAGAGGAGGTATTTGCTGCAGATGGCACTCCATCTTTTCCGGTCTCTAGCATCTTCCTCCACGGGTGTCGGTTCCACTTCTTGAAGCATCATCGTCACGAGAGGAGGTATTTGCTGCAGATGGCACTCCATCTTTTCCGGTCTCTAGCATCTTCCTCCACGGGTGTCGGTTCCACTTCTTGAAGCATCATCGTCACGAGAGGAGGTATTTGCTGCAGATGGCACTCGATCTTTTCCGGTCTCTAGCATCATCCTCCACGGGTGTCGGTTCCACTTCTTGAAGCATCATCGTCACGAGAGGAGGTATTTGCTGCAGATGGCACTCCATCTTTTCCGGTCTCTAGCATCATCCTCCACGGGTGTCGGTTCCACTTCTTGAAGCATCATCGTCACGAGAGGAGGTATTTGCTGCAGATGGCACTCCATCTTTTCCGGTCTCTAGCATCTTCCTCCACGGGTGTCGGTTCCACTTCTTGAAGCATCATCGTCACGAGAGGAGGTATTTGCTGCAGATGGCACTCCATCTTTTCCGGTCTCTAGCATCATCCTCCACGGGTGTCGGTTCCACTTCTTGAAGCATCATCGTCACGAGAGGAGGTATTTGCTGCAGATGGCACTCCATCTTTTCCGGTCTCTAGCATCCTCCTCCAGGGGTGTCGGTTCCACTTCTTGAAGCATCATCGTCACGAGAGGAGGTATTTGCTGCAGATGGCACTCGATCTTTTCCGGTCTCTAGCATCATCCTCCACGGGTGTCGGTTCCACTTCTTGAAGCATCATCGTCACGAGAGGAGGTATTTGCTGCAGATGGCACTCCATCTTTTCCGGTCTCTAGCATCTTCCTCCACGGGTGTCGGTTCCACTTCTTGAAGCATCATCGTCACGAGAGGAGGTATTTGCTGCAGATGGCACTCCATCTTTTCCGGTCTCTAGCATCTTCCTCCACGGGTGTCGGTTCCACTTCTTGAAGCATCATCGTCACGAGAGGAGGTATTTGCTGCAGATGGCACTCCATCTTTTCCGGTCTCTAGCATCTTCCTCCACGGGTGTCGGTTCCACTTCTTGAAGCATCATCGTCACGAGAGGAGGTATTTGCTGCAGATGGCACTCCATCTTTTCCGGTCTCTAGCATCTTCCTCCACGGGTGTCGGTTCCACTTCTTGAAGCATCATCGTCACGAGAGGAGGTATTTGCTGCAGATGGCACTCGATCTTTTCCGGTCTCTAGCATCATCCTCCACGGGTGTCGGTTCCACTTCTTGAAGCATCATCGTCACGAGAGGAGGTATTTGCTGCAGATGGCACTCCATCTTTTCCGGTCTCTAGCATCATCCTCCACGGGTGTCGGTTCCACTTCTTGAAGCATCATCGTCACGAGAGGAGGTATTTGCTGCAGATGGCACTCCATCTTTTCCGGTCTCTAGCATCTTCCTCCACGGGTGTCGGTTCCACTTCTTGAAGCATCATCGTCACGAGAGGAGGTATTTGCTGCAGATGGCACTCCATCTTTTCCGGTCTCTAGCTTCATCCTCCAGGGGTGTCGGTTCCACTTCTTGAAGCATCATCGTCACGAGAGGAGGTATTTGCTGCAGATGGCACTCCATCTTTTCCGGTCTCTAGCATCATCCTCCAGGGGTGTCGGTTCCACTTCTTGAAGCATCATCGTCACGAGAGGAGGTATTTGCTGCAGATGGCACTCCATCTTTTCCGGTCTCTAGCATCATCCTCCAGGGGTGTCGGTTCCACTTCTTGAAGCAACATCGTCACGAGAGGAGGTATTTGCTGCAGATGGCACTCCATCTTTTCCGGTCTCTAGCATCTTCCTCCACGGGTGTCGGTTCCACTTCTTGAAGCATCATCGTCACGAGAGGAGGTATTTGCTGCAGATGGCACTCCATCTTTTCCGGTCTCTAGCATCATCCTCCAGGGGTGTCGGTTCCACTTCTTGAAGCATCATCGTCACGAGAGGAGGTATTTGCTGCAGATGGCACTCCATCTTTTCCGGTCTCTAGCATCATCCTCCACGGGTGTCGGTTCCACTTCTTGAAGCATCATCGTCACGAGAGGAGGTATTTGCTGCAGATGGCACTCCATCTTTTCCGGTCTCTAGCATCATCCTCCAGGGGTGTCGGTTCCACTTCTTGAAGCATCATCGTCACGAGAGGAGGTATTTGCTGCAGATGGCACTCCATCTTTTCCGGTCTCTAGCATCATCCTCCAGGGGTGTCGGTTCCACTTCTTGAAGCATCATCGTCACGAGAGGAGGTATTTGCTGCAGATGGCACTCCATCTTTTCCGGTCTCTAGCATCATCCTCCACGGGTGTCGGTTCCACTTCTTGAAGCATCATCGTCACGAGAGGAGGTATTTGCTGCAGATGGCACTCCACCTTTTCCGGTCTCTAGCATCATCCTCCACGGGTGTCGGTTCCACTTCTTGAAGCATCATCGTCACGAGAGGAGGTATTTGCTGCAGATGGCACTCCATCTTTTCCGGTCTCTAGCATCATCCTCCAGGGGTGTCGGTTCCACTTCTTGAAGCATCATCGTCACGAGAGGAGGTATTTGCTGCAGATGGCACTCCATCTTTTCCGGTCTCTAGCATCATCCTCCAGGGGTGTCGGTTCCACTTCTTGAAGCATCATCGTCACGAGAGGAGGTATTTGCTGCAGATGGCACTCCATCTTTTCCGGTCTCTAGCATCATCCTCCAGGGGTGTCGGTTCCACTTCTTGAAGCATCATCGTCACGAGAGGAGGTATTTGCTGCAGATGGCACTCCATCTTTTCCGGTCTCTAGCATCATCCTCCACGGGTGTCGGTTCCACTTCTTGAAGCATCATCGTCACGAGAGGAGGTATTTGCTGCAGATGGCACTCCATCTTTTCCGGTCTCTAGCATCATCCTCCACGGGTGTCTGTTCCACTTCTTGAAGCATCATCGTCACGAGAGGAGGTATTTGCTGCAGATGGCACTCCATCTTTTCCGGTCTCTAGCATCATCCTCCACGGGTGTCGGTTCCACTTCTTGAAGCATCATCGTCACGAGAGGAGGTATTTGCTGCAGATGGCACTCCATCTTTTCCGGTCTCTAGCATCATCCTCCACGGGTGTCGGTTCCACTTCTTGAAGCATCATCGTCACGAGAGGAGGTATTTGCTGCAGATGGCACTCCATCTTTTCCGGTCTCTAGCATCATCCTCCACGGGTGTCGGTTCCACTTCTTGAAGCATCATCGTCACGAGAGGAGGTATTTGCTGCAGATGGCACTCCATCTTTTCCGGTCTCTAGCATCTTCCTCCACGGGTGTCGGTTCCACTTCTTGAAGCATCATCGTCACGAGAGGAGGTATTTGCTGCAGATGGCACTCCATCTTTTCCGGTCTCTAGCATCATCCTCCAGGGGTGTCGGTTCCACTTCTTGAAGCATCATCGTCACGAGAGGAGGTATTTGCTGCAGATGGCACTCCATCTTTTCCGGTCTCTAGCATCATCCTCCAGGGGTGTCGGTTCCACTTCTTGAAGCATCATCGTCACGAGAGGAGGTATTTGCTGCAGATGGCACTCCATCTTTTCCGGTCTCTAGCATCATCCTCCAGGGGTGTCGGTTCCACTTCTTGAAGCATCATCGTCACGAGAGGAGTTATTTGCTGCAGATGGCACTCCATCTTTTCCGGTCTCTAGCATCATCCTCCACGGGTGTCGGTTCCACTTCTTGAAGCATCATCGTCACGAGAGGAGGTATTTGCTGCAGATGGCACTCCATCTTTTCCGGTCTCTAGCATCATCCTCCACGGGTGTCTGTTCCACTTCTTGAAGCATCATCGTCACGAGAGGAGGTATTTGCTGCAGATGGCACTCCATCTTTTCCGGTCTCTAGCATCATCCTCCACGGGTGTCGGTTCCACTTCTTGAAGCATCATCGTCACGAGAGGAGGTATTTGCTGCAGATGGCACTCCATCTTTTCCGGTCTCTAGCATCATCCTCCACGGGTGTCGGTTCCACTTCTTGAAGCATCATCGTCACGAGAGGAGGTATTTGCTGCAGATGGCACTCCATCTTTTCCGGTCTCTAGCATCATCCTCCACGGGTGTCGGTTCCACTTCTTGAAGCATCATCGTCACGAGAGGAGGTATTTGCTGCAGATGGCACTCCATTTTTTCCGGTCTCTAGCATCATCCTCCACTTCTTGAAGCATCATCGTCACTTGATCAGACTTCCACGGTGTTCTTGGGCGTTTTCCCGTGGGTTGAGATTGGAGGACTCTCTCAGGAAGGGACCCATCCGCTCGTAAGATTGTAGTCGCCTCTGTCCCAATATTCATCCAATGTGTGCTTTCCAAACCTCTGGTACAGGTCTTCTTTCTTTCTTCTCTCCCATTTACCTTCCATGTTACTGTAGCCGGTTCCTAGATCTTTCAAAGTACCTTTCTTTCAAACGCACGTATTGAATCTTATGTCGTTGCTGATGTCACCCAAGTTTCACAACCGTATAAAAGTGCTGGCCCTACAGGATGCACGAATCCACTTTCTCATGTGTACCGACTCTTTGAGTTCGTTGCAGTCAATTGCTACATGTTTCCCGTAACACCCCCAAGTGCAGCGAATCCACGACCTACTAGCCGGGTTGTGCCAAGCTGACACCCGAATCACCTTTCTGTGGCTTCCAAGCCACATGGGAATTGCGGGAAATGAGTTAGCTGATGAAGCTGCTGGCTGCAAAAGAGGCGGTATCACTACCACCTCGACCAATGGAGGTACCCGCTAGAGATATTCGCTCTCAGTTAAGCCTACAAGTTCTGGCATTTTGGGAGAGTCAGTGGCTAGCTGACCCACTGCCCAGTAAACTGAGAGCGATCAAGGGAACTACTCGCGTGTGGTGGAGCTCTTTCCGGTCACGGAGAGAGTCCGTCATTTTGTGTAGGCTAAGGACAGGTCATACAAGATCCACCCACTCGTACCTAATGAGAAGGGACGACTCCCCACTTTGTACCTGTGGAGCCGTTTTCACCCTGGCCCACATTTTCACCGAGTGTGTGGATCTTGCTGACTTACGAGGAAATCTTGCTTTGCAGATGACACTCAAACTTATATTAGCCGATGACGCGGTAGCTGCTGATCGCGTTATTCGCTTTATAAGTGAGAGTGGGTTAGGGCCAGCAATCTAAATTTTCCAATGTAAATTGACTCAACGACTTGTTCGTTTTTGAATGATAATTTTTTTTCCCCCGTAATTTTTGTTTATTTTTATAATTGTTATTTTTATTTAATTTTTTGGGGGCTTTTTAAATCTAGGTGTCCACCTCAAAATTTTAAATTCAATTCCAAATTTGTATTCTTTAATCTGTGTTAAGAGGGGCAGATGACCTCGTAGTTCCGCCCCTTAAAACAACAATAACTAACTAACTATAGTGCTGGCCCCACCAGTGTCATGTACAGATGGACTTTGTTCTTCTGAGATATCAGAGGAGATTTGAAGAGATTGTTCAACTAAATAAATACTTGAATCATGAATAATTTTCACATTTGGTACATGTTTCAGAAATATGAGGAATGGAAATGCATAACAAATTTGCACGTAAGGTGAATGGCCTCCATCATATCCCTGCTTCCCATCTGTAACATCTTCGCTGCTTGCACTTGTCAGGTTTAAAGTTTTCCAATTCTAATTACCGTATATTGTTCAGACACAAGATTCTTAGAACAATCATCTGTAATCCACCGCAATATTTTCATTCAATTTGCTGATGACATCGTCATCTTGGCCGACACGCCTGAGGATTTGAATGAGTTTTTGAATGGTATGGACTCCGTCTTGAGGAAAGAATTCATGATGAAAATCGATCAATGTAAAACAAAAATATTGTAATGCAGCTGAAATAAATCAGAAACCTCTATGGACATCAAATTGGCAGGAAGCAAAATAACCAGTGATGGATGAAGCAAAGAGGAAATAAAAAGTAGGTTGGCTCAGGCAAGGAAAGCATTTCTACAAAAATGGAGTCTGGTGACATCGAATATAGATTTAGGTATAAGGAAGTCATTTTTGAAAGCCTTTGTCTGGGGCGTGGCGCTCTATGGAACTGAAACTTGGCCTATTGGTGCAGCAGAAAAGAGGAGAATTGAAGCGTTTGAAATGTGGTGTTACAGGAGAATGATGAAGATCAGATCGGTAATGTCATCGCGCCAGGAGATGCTGCGACGTGGTAATGGGGGTCTTGCAGTAACCTAAATATATCGGCTGGCAGTCAGTTGCCGCTACTTCCTGCATGATAATTTGTTATCGGGCTTCCCGTGTGTATTGTTACCTTCCTTTCTACTGTCGATATTCTTACAAGCCTTTGTGTTTACTTTTAACAGTATCAGGTACAGTAATGGAAACAGTGACCAACTTAATGTTTTTGGAATGCGCGATACGCAGTGAGCGGGAAGACCACTGCAGTTCAAACATGACTGTCATCTCCTGGCGAGATATCAATAGATAGGTTTACAAATGAAGAGGTATTAAGCCGAGTGGGAGAGGAGAGATGTTTTTGTTGACTACTAATGTAGAGAAGAATTAGGTTGGTAGGACACATACTAAGACACCCAGGAATAGCAAGCTTAGTTATGGAAGGAAGGGTCGAGGACAAGAACTGTAGGGGTAGACCAAGGTTAGAATATGTTAAACAGATTGCCTCGGATGTAGGGTGTGGTAGCTATATAGAGATGAAACAATTAGCTCAGGACAGGGAGGCATGGAGGGCTGCATCAAACCAGTCAAAAGACTGATGACTCAACCAATGACTCTGGATAGACTAGTTGGCATTGTATAGGCTGATAGCCTCTGATTCACTGGCTATATTTTCACTAACTACAGGAAGTTCTGCTCGAGGAGCAATACAATTGAATCGGTCGGAGTCGAAAAGCTTTAGGCTAAGTCAGTTTTCACAACTTTTCAGGAGACAGAACTTAACAAACACACTATATTAGTCATCTATGTTGTGAAGCACTATTCAGGTTATATTTGTGTTAGCGGAATATCGATTTTAATTTAATAAACATATTCTTCTAATCAATTTTGGAATCGTGACTTAATGTGTTTCAGCTCCGTGGTCAGTTTAGTGCGGCATAAAGCCATCCAGAATGAATATTTCACATGTTATTTCATTTTAAAATGGATTTGTAACATGAAAACCACCTGAACCCTGTACAAATGTAATTTACAATAGCACTGTAACACGCGAGAATCTTGCAGTGCGGCCAACATTAAGTACGGAATACGTCGCTGAAATGCAGAAATTCATTGACTTAATGCTTTTCTCCTCTGATCGCACTACATGTAGCAGTGGTTTCTGGCTTAAACCCACAAAACAAATTGCTTTGTGATGGATTTTGCCTTGCCAGTGAGCTGTGCCCAAGATCACGGGTTCAAACCCGGCTGAAGTCGTCGGATTTTTTAATAGCGTTAAAAATCCCTCGATGTGCCCTCCTTCGGAGGGGAAGTAATGCCGGCAGTCCCATGATATAGATTTATGGCATGATAAAGAATCTTCCACTATTTGCACTTGTGTGAAGCTAAATTATAGGTTATATTTGACTAACGCTCTTAGGTTCTAACGTTCGTCACCAGGAGCCAACTGCGGTGGCATATAGTAACCAAGTTCAGAACTAGTTGGTCGTTGACGGTAGCGTTTGGTAGAAAAAGTTGCAACTACTTGAAAAACGAATGTCTGCAGTCCTTACTTGAATTAAAAGCAGATAACACACACTAATACAGCCATCACAATTAACACCGGTTATCAGACAGATTCTACACACACCCACAGTACACGGGGCTACATGGCCACGTTGTCGCAGCCCCTAAACTGAGGAACCAACCAACCATCTTCTTTTTGTAAAATCTATTGCAGTGCTGTCTTTTAAAAGCTCTGAACATGTTAATTCTGAGCTGTGCATTGCTTTGAGTCTAGGTTCCAGTACCAGAACCCACATGGAATGGAAGGCAGATTGTGTGGTAGAGGTAGATGCTCATGCTGTTTGTTAACCGGGTCTTTCAGGCTCCCTAGCAGATGCCTCGAGGGTGGCAGAGCTACAGGCAGTGCACTCAGAAAAGGTGCTTCCTGTAGATGTAATAAACCTTAACATTGGTTCAGGGGCTCACAAAGGTGGTAGATGGGTTGGTGACCACGAGATCCCTTCATCTTACTTGTGCTGGGCTGCTCCCTATTATCTTTCCTTGGTCAACTCTTGTTCTCTTCTGACCCAGATGGTATTAGGGTATCTGAGGCCTAGGGAGTCTTTCAATTTCCTGCCTTAATTGGCCCTTGTCTCATCTTTTCTGATACCCTCATTCTTCAAGGGATCAAACCTCTTCTTTTCATGGTATCTCCTTCCTTTTGCACAAGGCCCTAAAGGAGGCAGGGTGGGTGTAGCACCCTGGATTGTGCTACACCCTCAAGAGCTCACAGCTGGTGAGTTTGGGAGTTGGTAACCCCGAGGGATTCCTGAACTGGGTCCAGTTTTTCCCCTTTATCCATTGCCTCTTCTCTTTACCTTCCCTATCTGCCTTTAATGGCTCTCCTTCCTTCCAAATCCCTTAACTCTCATTCTTTGAAGGTTGAGGGTATTTCCTTTCCTCCTGTCTTTTGTTTACCTTATTCTTTTGTTTGTTTTCTATTTCCTCTTCTGGTTTGTAAATCTGGAGTTAGTTTTAGTTATATTTTCCATTTCATTTTCACGATCACCCAATTAATTAGGGACCAATAACCTAGATGTTAGGCCCCTTAAAACAATTATCATCATCATAATATTCATATTCATATTTTAAGTGGAGACTCTCTTCAAGTTTTGTCACTGGTACCAGAAGATATACTCGTAACCTTGAATCGTCGGATTTTTTAAGAGCGTTAAAAGTCTCTCAGTATGCCTTCCTTTGGAGGTAAAGTAAAGCCGATCCCATGTCATAGATTTATGGCATGAAAAGAACCTTCCACTGACTACACTTGTGTGAAGCCAAAATTTGTGGGTTAGAATTGATAATGCTCGACATGTGCTCCGTAGCAGTGAAACCTCAGTTGCTAAGACTGCCCTTCAACTAAATGTGGAGGGTCGTCGACCTCGAGGGCGATCTCAAACACGCTGGTTGGATAGGGTGAGAGATGAAATGCGGCTCACTAAACTCCGCCCCCGGGACGCTATGGATCGATTGAAGTGGAGGAAGGCAGACCCCACATAAATGGGAAAATGCAAAGAAGATGAAGAGAATTGATAATGCTCTATTAGTTCCAATGTTTGCCGCCAGGTGCTGACTGTGATGCCGTCTAGTAGCCAAGCCCGCAAGCTAGGAGTCGTGGACAATAGCATTTGGTAGCAAAAGTAGGAACTACTTGAAATTACTGTCTGCAATCCTTACTTGAATTAAGAATAGATAACACACACTAATACAGTCATCACAATTAACACCAGTTATCAGACAGATTCTGCACACACCCAAAGTACACGGGGCTACATGATCGAGTTGTCGCAGCCCCTAAACTAAGGAACCAACCAAACCAACCTTGAATGCAAGAGCTAACCTTGGAGGTCCTGTGGTAATTTATATAATTACTAAAGCACACAATACATTTCACTGATGAGTACAAATGCCTATTTTATAAAGTGTAAGACATTAAATCTCATATTTACATGACACTAATAGAAATATATGGGATCATCATCATCAGCCGAAACCATCTCCAGTGTGATATATGAGCCCCCTCCATCTCCTTCTGTCCCCAAACCATTCTTCCTCCACCATCTTGTCCCAATCATGACCTTTCTGCAGAACATCACCCTTAACCAGATCTATCCACTTCTTTAGAGGTCTGCCCACTGGAGGCTAGAATCATGTAGTCTCCTTAACCTGGTCCATGAGATTATGTCTACATGGACAATTCTCACCAGGCGCGTCCACGTTGCGGGGGTGGGCGACGGTACTGTAGTCGAAACTATGGTAACGGCTAAGTATAACATAGGCCCTTGCAGAGAGTGATGTGTGAAGACCTCAAAGGCAGTGAAGGCGGAGAAAGTAGAATTCAGCACGGCGGAGGAGGCAACGCATCCATCTGGGGTACTGTAGTGCAGATGGAACCCACTGCCTTGTGGGAAAAGGAGGGATCCTCAAAGGCTAAGGGAGTAAACCCCGAAAGAAAATCCTCCTATGTGTTAGGCCTAGCAAGACAGCAGAAGAGTACATTTTTTTTATTGCTTTCAACTGTAAAATGAGCCTCGGAAATATATTGGATACTGGTATTTAACTTTTCATCGTAGCAGCAATGACTTTTCAAATCAGCTGGAAAAGAAGGATAGAAATACAGCATGGAAAGAAGATAAACACAGTAATGGGCAGGTAGGGATAGGAAAAGAAATTTGACAGCTTCTTGCCATCAATCTGCTGAATAGCGTTTCAGTACTCTGATGAGCTTATCAGGAGGGTTGGCAGCAACCATAACAGTGCGTAGTGAGAGAGTTCTGTCTTTAAGTGGATGGTGCATGGAAGAGTGGGTATTGGAAAACCAGAGGAAAGAAAGGTAGACAAGGAAAGGTATGAACAGATAGCGTAAAGTAGGAACACACAGGATAAAAACAGAAGGAGAAATGAACCAATTGAATCGGTCGGAGCTGAAAAGCATTAAGTCAAAAATGGTCATTTCTTAAAGAATTAGTATTGTGAAGTATTGACCCAAGGGCCTTGGAACGGCAGAGGAAAGAATTAGTATTGTGAAGTATTGACCCAAGGACCTTGGAACGGCATAGGAAAGAATTAGTATTGTGAAGTATTGACCCCAGGGCCTTGGAACGGCAGAGGAAAGAATTAGTATTGTGAAGTATTGACCCAAGGGCCTCGGAACGGCAGAGGAAGGAATTAGTATTGTGAAGTATTGACCCAAGGGCCTTGGAACGGCAGAGGAAGGAATTAGTATTGTGAAGTATTGACCCCAGGGCCTTGGAACGGCAGAGGAAAGAATTAGTATTGTGAAGTATTGACCCAAGGGCCTTGGAACGGCAGAGGAAGGAATTAGTATTGTGAAGTATTGACCCCAGGGCCTTGGAACGGCAGAGGAAAGAATTAGTATTGTGAAGTATTGACCCAAGGGCCTTGGAACGGCAGAGGAAGGAATTAGTATTGTGAAGTATTGACCCAAGGGCCTTGGAACGGCAGAGGAAAGAATTAGTATTGTGAAGCATTGACCCAAGGGCCTTGGAACGGCAGAGGAAGGAATTAGTATTGTGAAGTATTGACCCCAGGGCCTTGGAACGGCATAAGAAAGAATTAGTATTGTGAAGTATTGACCCAAGGGCCTTGGAACGGCAGAGGAAAGAATTAGTATTGTGAAGTATTGACCCCAGGGCCTTGGAACGGCACAGGAAGGAATTAGTAATGTGAAGTATTGACCCCAGGGCCTTGGAACGGCAGAGGAAAGAATTAGTATTGTGAAGCATTGACCCAAGGGCCTTGGAACGGCAGAGGAAGGAATTAGTATTGTGAACTATTGACCCCAGGGCCTTGGAACGGCAGAGGAAAGAATTAGTATTGTGAAGTATTGACCCAAGGGCCTTGGAACGGCAGAGGAAGGAATTAGTATTGTGAAGTATTGACCCCAGGGCCTTGGAACGGCAGAGGAAAGAATTAGTATTGTGAAGCATTGACCCAAGGGCCTTGGAACGGCATAAGAAAGAATTAGTATTGTGAAGTATTGACCCCAGGGCCTTGGAACGGCAGAGGAAAGAATTAGTATTGTGAAGTATTGACCCCAGGGCCTTGGAACGGCATAAGAAAGAATTAGTATTGTGAAGTATTGACCCCAGGGCCTTGGAACGGCATAAGAAAGAATTAGTATTGTGAAGTATTGACCCAAGGGCCTTGGAACGGCAGAGGAAAGAATTAGTATTGTGAAGCATTGACCCAAGGGCCTTGGAACGGCAGAGGAAAGAATTAGTATTGTGAAGTATTGACCCAAGGGCCTTGGAACGGCAGAGGAAAGAATTAGTATTGTGAAGCATTGACCCAAGGGCCTTGGAACGGCATAAGAAAGAATTAGTATTGTGAAGTATTGACCCCAGGGCCTTGGAACGGCATAGGAAAGAATTAGTATTGTGAAGTATTGACCCCAGGGCCTTGGAACGGCATAGGAAAGAATTAGTATTGTGAAGTATTTACCCAAGGGCCTTGGAACGGCATAGGAAAGAATTAGTATTGTGAAGTATTGACCCAAGGACCTTGGAACGGCATAGGAAAGAATTAGTATTGTGAAGTATTGACCCCAGGGCCTTGGAACGGCAGAGGAAAGAATTAGTATTGTGAAGTATTGACCCCAGTGCCTTGGAACGGCAGAGGAAAGAATTAGTATTGTGAAGTATTGACCCAAGGGCCTTGGAACGGCAGAGGAAGGAATTAGTATTGTGAAGTATTGACCCCAGGGCCTTGGGACGGCAGACGAAAGAATTAGTATTGTGAAGTATTGACCCCAGGGCCTTGGGACGGCAGAGGAAAGAATTAGTATTGTGAAGTATTGACCCCAGGGCCTTGGAACGGCATAAGAAAGAATTAACTCAGCCTTCTGTTAAAGCTACACACAAAACATTTTCATCAGGAGAAAAAGCACGGAAGCTCACTGGCAAGGCAAAATCCATCACAAAGCAATTTGTTTCGTTGGTTTAAGCCAGAAACCACTGCTACATGTAGTGCGATCAGAGGAGAAAAGCATTAAGTCAATGGCTTGCTGCTTTTCAGCGCCGTATTCTGTACTTAATGTTGGCAGCACTGCAAGATTCCCACACGTTACAGTGCTAATGTAAATTACATTTGTACAGAGTTTAGATGGTTTTTATGTTACAAATCCATTTTAAAATAAAATATCCTGTGAAATATTCATTCTGGATGGTTTTATGGTGCAATAAACAGACCACGGAGCTGAAAGGCATTAAGTCATGTTTGCAAAATTGATTAGAAGAATATGCTTATTAAATTAAAATCCGCTAACACAAATATAACCTGAATAGTTGCTTCACAACATAGATGACTAATACAGTGTGTTTGTTAAGTTCCGTTCTGTGAATGACGTTTTATTTGTCTTCTGAGTGAAAATTGACTTAATGCTTTTCAGCTCCAACCGATTCAACTGTTATAAAATCTATTCAGTAAGGGAAAAATGTATTGAAGAGCAGCGGAGAACTATGGGACCAAGAGGGTAGTGTGTCCAGCTGTGCCTTCTTTCCTCCACCCGCACCTGCCTGTCCTTCTTTTCCTCCAATGGGGTTTTATATTTATCAAGGTATTTTCCTATATAGATGATCAATTATTTAGCGTTACAAAATAGATGAACAGAGGTGGTGAGGTCGAACTGCTAAAATAGCATTTGCCGACCATATTGTTGTCATAACACAGAATGAAGAGGAACTAAAAAGGTCAGCTAAAGTGTTAAAAGAGGTGGGTCTGAGGACCAATCAAGAGAAAACAGAGTGTATGGTAGTTGCAAGGAGGAATAAAGAAGAAGCGATGGGGGCACTAGAGATAGGAAGCATGTTGTTTAAGATGACTGGATCCTTCAAATATCTAGGAAGCATCGTAAATTGGAATAACAACATGGAGGAAGAGATAATGAACCGTATAAAATCTGCAGAGAAGTGCATGTTTGCAATGAATAAACTATTCAGCAGTAAACTGTTATCAAGGACATCAAAACTCCGTGTTTTTAAGACGACCAGTATTAATGTATGGGGCAGAGACATGGACACTGAGCAAGAAGATGGAGGGGAGAATATTGACCTTTGAAAGCAAAGTGTTAAGAAAAATCTTCGGGTTGGTATTAGAGCAGGGAAAATTCAGAAGAAGAAAAACACAGAAATTCACGCACTGTATAACGAACCGGATGTGATAGCAGTAATAAGGAGCGAAAGAATAGAATGGCTGGGACATGTACTGAGAAGGGAAGAAGGGATGGTAAAAAGAGTGCTAGAAGGAAACCACAAGGAAGAAGACTCCTCGGTAGACCAAAGTTAAGATCGCAGGATGGAGTCAGGAAAGCCCTGGGAGCCAACGAGAATATGGCCGGAGACAGAAAGCAATGGAAGAGGCTAAAGAGTGAGGCAATGACCCGACTTTGGTTCGCGTGGCCAAGTAAGTAAGCAAGCATTACAAAAGTAAGATCAACCCTTAGCCAAATGGTATACTATCAGTGGTGGTTCCTCCGAGGGAGAAGCATCCTTCCCATGTCTTTCTTCCTTTGAAGGTAAATGCCACAGTAATATGAAAGCTGTCATTGATTGAGTTTCAAACCAAGAGTGCTCTTATGCTGCTCGATTGTTTTGAGGAGGAAAGCAGTAACGTACGACACAGCCATACTAGCAGCCAGAGAAGGAAGTAGGGTTTTATCTCAATGAATGACTAACGAGCGGGTTCAAACCCGGCCGAAGCCGTCGGATTTTTTAAGAGCGTGAAAAATCCCTCAGTATGCCTTCCTTCGGAGGGGAAGTAAAGCCAGCAGTCCCATGTCATAGATTTATGGCATGTTAAAGAACCTTCCACTAATTGCACCTGTGTGAAGCTAAATTGGATAGGTTAAGAATGTAAACAACGCTCTTAGGTTTCTACGTTCGTTGCCAAGAGCCGACTGCGGTGGCGTCTAGTAGCTAGTTCTGAACTAGACCTAGTAGTCGTTGACGGTGGCACTTGGCGGCAAAAGTAGGAACTATTTGAAAAATTCTAAGTTGCAGTACTTAAATTAAAAAACATAACACACACTATTACAGTCATCACAATTAACACCGGTTATCAGACAGATTCTACACACACTCAAAGTACACGGGGCTACATGACGCGTTGTCGCAGCCCCTAAACTTAAGAACGAACCAACCAATGACTGAGGAGAAGATCTATCGCTGATTCTGCACATGTATAGAAAATCGTCTGGTTGTAGCAAGCAAACATTCAGTGGTATTTCGAGTAGCAAACTCACTATGGCTGCCATCTAGAGATGTGGAATTCAATCAGTTACCAGGCCACAACACTTTAGCAGTTGCTAAACCTAGATCATTACAGGTACTGGCAGTTTTATTGCAGAGCTGAGAAAGACAATTAATTGAGATTTTATCATTCTATGCAGTTCGTGGGAGAGATGATTGTTGTTTACAGAGTCATAACATCTAGATCAGGGGTTCCCAACCTGGGGGGCGTGGGGCTTTATCAAGGGGGGCATGGAGTGATTTCCGAATTAAGTTTTTTTAACTCTAATATTACAATTTTGTATAATAAACATTTTTCAAATCTCTCCAAGTGATTGTCGCGCCAAGTCAATCGTTCAAAAGCACTGGTAATTGCCAACTGTCGGCACAAACCTGTGCGGAGACACGAGGTTGGAGGTGAAACAATGAATTTGCTGTGTTGTAAGGAGCAAAATCAATGCCAATTTTATAGTCTCGTTGGCATATCTTCAGTTTTAACCTAAAGCCCCAAGACAAAAACTCCAATATTATTCTTGCCTATGATGCCATCAGAGCTTTCCTGTAAAAAAATACAGTTATGGAAACGCCAGCTTGAGTTGAACAACTTCTCATCCTTCACCGCCTTAATGAAAATTTGCCGGAAAATTAACGTGATCGTGATAAACGTAGGTGCAAATTCAGTCACATTTGAATTCCATGGCACAAGAGTTCAACCTACTTTCCTGATATCTTGTCGGAAGAATGTCCTGGATGTTAACAGGGAATTCGTTTGTCATTGACATTGAAGCTCTGCCAACATAACTTCAAGAAGAAGCCATAGATTTGAAGTGTGAATCAAAGCTAAAAGATGATTCTAAAATATTAGGACTGGGTGACTTTTAGGTAAACTGCCTTGCAGTGTATCCTGTAATAGCCAAATTTGCATTGCGTGTCATTGTCCCATTTTCAAGGACATAATTATGCGAGTCAGGATTTTCAACGCTGAGTGTCATAGAAACAAAGCAGTTCTGTCGGCTAGATGTTGCAAGTGATCTCCGCTGTGCTCTGTCAAATATCAAACCAAACATACCGAATTTTACCAAGAGAAAACAGTGTCAACCCTCTCACTGGCATTTGTTGACTAATTTAAGGATTTGTTGTAAAGGTGTGTTGTGCTAAAATGAAGTTAGTATGTAATCGATAGGCCTATAAAGCACGTACTTCATATAACTGTATTTTATCAGAAATAATTATTTCATTGTGTAGTGTTATTAGGTTAGGTCTATATCCTCCACGTCAAACGAAGAGGTTATAGAAGCGATGAGTGGTGGGGAGGGGGGAGGGGAGGGGGCGCGATGAACTCCCGTATCTGAAAAGGGGGGCGTCAGCAGGCAAAGGTTAGGAACCACTAATCTAGATAATCTGTCCCTTTTTATGCAGTTAACTTCTTTCCTCCTCTTAACCAATATGCAGGCACCACCGCTGTATACTAACAACAATTCTACCAAAGCTATGATCAGTAGTTGTGTTTCTCAATATGCTGGACGTTCCTTGAATTCCTTCCTTTCTAATGTTCTGTGCTTTGATGCAAACAAATTTTCCAAATGAAAAAAATAAATAACCACTACAAAAACTGACATGGGGTACCTCTCCTGGTAGATCTGATGGATTTTGATGATATGTCCCAATTCAATATTGCTGGACTCAATGACACAATTTGTTATGCCACAAATCAAAGTTCCAGCATAACGAATAGAATAAGAAGTGATAACACTGGCCTGGTCCGCCGCAGCGCAGCGCAGCGCTGGCTCCGATCTGTGATGTAAGTTAGCATTGGCGCTTACGAGACTTTTAAAACCTTGCGACCTGTTTTACATGTTCAAACACCGCAAGATATCCTCATAGGTGCTAATAAGTTCGACATCTCCACTTACTTTACTGTGCCCAATTATATTTTAATAAGTCGTCTCCTGTAATAGTCCAGTTTCGACAATAAGCGAAGAAAGAGTGCAAGTTCAAAATGCAATTAGTTTTGCCAGCTATCGGTAAATTTAAAAAAAAGAACGGGAAAATTAACCTCGCTATCAGAAAGGATTTCTTCACATTGTTATACATTTTACATACCCTTAACAGACTTGCAACACAGAAAGAAAAAAGCCGTACGAACGCAACTTTCAACTTTACTGTAGATTACTATAAAATTCAATAATAACCATAAATTTCACTCCAAAAACACCAAAATCAGTAAACTACCATCATTTCAGAAGAACTTAACATTAAACAGACATAGAAGGCATAGTCATGACCCCTTCATAGAGTAGGCTATTGTCTAAAACTGATCACGCCTCCTTCAGCATTACGGTACATATATGTTTTTTAACTCATTGTCTTTTTATTCTCATCCCTTTCTTCACAGAGGTAGTCTTTAATGGCATCAAGAGCATTTTTAT
Organism: Meconema thalassinum; assembly: GCA_946902985.2. Taxonomy (NCBI): domain Eukaryota; kingdom Metazoa; phylum Arthropoda; class Insecta; order Orthoptera; family Tettigoniidae; genus Meconema; species Meconema thalassinum. The sequence goes on from OX336392.1 coordinate 19,352,747, forward strand.
TTACACCATACTGGACAAATACTTAGGCAAATAGGAAATATATGTGGAACCGAATAGTCTTTCAATCGCCAGTTGGTTCTTGGGAGAAGTAATACTTCCATCCCTTCTATCACAAATTTGTCAAATTCAACAATTAAATCTTCTGAAAAGTGAGCATCGCAGATGTAGGACTTTTCAGTAAGTTCCCTATCCTTCCCTGGTATGGCCCCTTTCCACTTGATAAAACGTTCCTTATCTTTAGGAGGTTTGAAAAACCGTCTGACCTCTTAACAGTCCCCATAGCTAGATCTGCATCCTGGTACAAAAGAGCAAGGCATCTTCACTACTCACATTAAGCACTCATGAAAATGTAAGGGCTAAACTGCTGTTTACTTACATTAAATAACAATAAAATTAACACACGAAGATAACGTCAACACACGACAAGAAATTAAATTCCATTTCAGTTAATGCTTCCTACAATAGCATTTCAGGTATTAATACTATGAAGTAATAGTGTAAGCACTTGTATATCAATAAACGTTTGCACAGAACACCACCAAACACTCCGACCGATTAAATACTTAATATATCGCACATAAACACATAAACATATGTGGAAATCAACAATCTCAAGTCGACTGTAGCGCTGCGTAGCGGCGAGTGCCAACCCGATCCGTAGTCATTACATGCTATTGAGGGAGAAGAGATCACACTTTATATTCTATTCGTTATGGTTCCAGTTTTAATTTTCCATTTTTTTCCCCTGCAGATTCTATATTCATGGTATGGTCACCTTGGAAGAGAGGAACATGATTTTATTGTTCCATTCCAAGCATGAAATTTATTTGGCTATATTGCATAATTCTAGTTTCTTAAAACCATGCCCTTGAGGTGTCTATTTGCATCAGGCACTGTATAGCTTTATAAATGAGTCTATTAAATGTGCCTAGAGTGGAGGGGCTTTTAACAATCTTGGGACGTAGCCTGTGAATGTTCTAGCCTGTTGTAAAATCAATTTTAGAGTAAAAAAGTGTATATCAGTGGGATTTTGCTTTGTACTGTGTGTCCTATCAAGTATTGAAAATAGTTCTTGTAACAAGTGGCCCTAATAACATGAACAGCCTCTGTAGTTCTCTTAACTGAGGAGTTCAAATGTTTATCATTCAGCCATTTCTGTTCTTACTTTTGTGAACTTCATATTGGAAAAAAAAAAAAAAAATCGGATTACTAGACTTGGTAGTAAATCAAAATTTTCAAATCAAAACAAATAGAAACTCACTTAGTATAGGGTCATTATCTATGTGCGCCCCGATAAACACGTCAAGCTAAGCCGGCTGTGACTGGGGCAGATTGCAGGCGCGTGTACCTGGTTCAGCCAGTGGTTGGCACGCACTTTCACACTTTTACCAAACATGTTCAATAATGTGCACTTACAGTGCCCAAAGCCGATGCTGAAAATGTCCTCCCTCTCTTGTAACACACTCCTGATATCTTCTGATGAAAGAATGTCTGTCAACTCTTTTATTATTTACGGAGCCTGTTTCCTTGAATCGTTTAGCAAGTCTCCTAATTGTACTGGCATTAGGCACAGGTCTTTCTGGAAACTTATTTTTGAAATTTTCTTCTTGTTTCAGAACAAGTTTTTCTGCTTTTCTTGTAAGAATTATGGATAAACACATGTTCGTGCAATGTGAATTGGTGTCTAAGCATAACCAACAATCACAGTAATCACAATACTCACTAAACGTGCAACACTAACGTCTAAGCTTTGCAGATACACGTCGATATGAATGACAAAACTCGTGTGAACTAACGATAGGAGTCAGCAGAGCGCGCCAACCCCCGGCTGAACCATGTACGCGCGCCCTCGATCTGCGTCAGTGACAGCCAGCTTAGCTTGCCGTGTTTATTGAGGTGCACATAGATAATGACCCTGTAGTATCAGTTGCCACATCTAAAATACAAACACCTGAAGTTTAGCTCCTTGAAACAACAATAGAAGTAACAAATATAATTTAGAGATGGTGACTTCCACTCTTGGCTGAGAAATCACGGTGTGGATTTTAGTGTGCTTGTTAGTACCATTGAAGGAGAGAGACTTCCACCACGAATACGATGAGGCAGTGGGCAAAATGTTGGATTCATTTGAATTTTAGTTATAAATGCGGTTTTTGGTTTTCATGTGCCCCTCCCTAGGGAAATTCTGGATCTGCCATTGAGACACCTACACACTCTAGGAAGTGTTATTACTTTCTCATTGTCATGAACAATCATTTATGTAAGATAAGTTGTAGAGCACTGAAGAAGGATCAGAACGAAGAAGGAAAGGAGCATGGAGTGTGTAGAGTTATGGTAAAGTAGGGCTCAACCTTCACATAATGTTAATATTTGTAGCTGAACAGTTACTGCACTAGGAAGTTGATTAAGAACATCATCCATGGAAAATTAATCTACCAATTAAATACTAGAGAGTCTTGAGTGAAGGGGCAGATGACCTCGCTGTTCTGCCCCTTAAAACAATAATAACCAACTAGTCTTGAGTGAAAAGTATATGACTCCCAAAAAAATATTTCTTTCACAATTATATTTCAGTTTCAGCTGGCAGGCAGTTTACAAAGGTAAATATATTTATAACTTTAATAAAGCATGGTATAATTTGTTAACAGACAATGTCTAGGTTAAAAATAATCATGATGAATATTAGACATGAAGACAATGTGATATTCTGAAAGAAGTGACAGTACACAGCAACAGCAAAAATAACCTGAAATTATCTTGGAAGAAATTTTAAGGCTTTCTTTGTAAGGTAGTCAAACATTTTTACTACAGTTAATCAGTTGGTTGAATTGTTGTGTCTATTTTGGTTGTTGTCGATATTGCTGAGTAATGTGTACTGTGGTCGAAAGAAAATATTAATTCAGTGTTAAAGAATTGTGAGCGTTTTAATTTAGCATGTAATTTGAATGATACATAAATTGTCCAGGAAATTTTGGTACTGGTACTGGGATTTTATGCACATAAACATAATTTTCTGTATATAGTATTGTCTGCAAAATTGTAACAAACCATGGCATAACATGGCTTCCTAGCAATAACAATCTAGGTAAAACATTTTTTATTTTTTTATTTTATGTTTTTGTCAAGTACCAGGATAACCAACAAACCCCTGATGCTCTTTCTAAAAATGTGTAACAAATTTTTTATTATTATTCAAGGTAAATCTGTAGTCAACACTAAAATCATTTACTAAAGAGCATTTACACACACACATCCTACGCCATTTCCATCACACTTTTTTTTATAGAGGGAAACAAGTGAACACATGAATGGAAATAAAACAACTGAAAGTGAAGATTTGCAAGAGTTTGCTTCATGCTTGATATTCGACAAGAACAACACTTTCTTGCTAATAATCGCAATGTTTTTCACCTAACTTGACAGTATATGTCATACACTCGCAAAAAATAAAAACAAAAATAATTTTATATATATTTATATACATTATATATTTCAAATGCAGTCAAAAGCCTGAGGAAACAGGTTAAAGTACATTTCTAGCATCTATTCCAATGTTAAATGGTAATTTCCAAGAACAAACAAATACTGTATTTATACCTCCAGGCAAACCCTGTTAATGGTACACTATTGTTTTCTTTTAAATAATCTTTGGAGTAGCATAGAGTAAGGATAAATTAGTTCATCCTCCATCATTATTTTGAATGTGCAATTTAAATACCTGTAAGTATTCTTCACTACTTGACTTGTTTTCCACTTTCCATTCATTATCAAATTCTTTAATGTGCGAGCCCACTTCCGACACTTGATATGGCCCTGTCATCAGCTAACGTTGATGATCTTTATTCACAATATGAGAAAATAATCAAACAAACAATGAGATGTATGTAATTCTAGGCACTTAGAGAACAATGAAGCCTTCATGGCAATGTATGGACAACTATTACATTCCTTTACAAGGTTTGAAAATGTACAATAATGTTACACACCTGATCTAACAATTGGAATGGCAATAGAACTACTTGTTACCTCAACAAGAGTATTTACCGTTATCTTGACTTTCTGATACCATTTTGAATGTTGAGAACAACATTAACAGCCAGAATAACAGTTTAATTAAACATACAAAGTCTTCCAATGTTAACATAACTTCAAATAAAATATAGAACAAATGAACCTTTAAATGTGATCTGTGAGACCCTTATCAGCTCATTAAAATGTAATGTGTAGGCCCTATTACAAGTCTTTAAACAAGACTAAAGGGATATTTATTTACATGGTAGTATACTGTTTATTGGAAGTTTACAAAGAATATCCAACATATTCCCTAATTTCTTAGCAGAATACTCCAGACCACCTTGTGGTAGAGCTGAGAGTTGGAATGGGATACACTCAGCCTTGTGAAGCAAAACTGAAAAAAGTGTGATTTCCACCTTGGCCATCCTAGAAGTGGTTTTCCGTAGTTTCCACCCCAGGCAAATGCCAGGATGGATCCTAACTTAAGGCTACGGCCACCTACATCCCAATCCTTGCCTCAGTTACAAAACAAAGAAAAAAACTTCAACAACGTAGTTTGGTTGGTTCCTGCGACAACGCGGTCATGTAACCCCGTGTACTTTGGGTGTGTGTAGAATCCGTCTGATAACTGGTATTAATTGTGATAGCTGTATTAGTGTGTGTTATCTTTAGTGGTAGGGGGAATATTGCAGTAGATGGAAAACCATTACAAGTTCTGAAAAGCTTCAAATACTTAGGGAGTGTCCTAACAGAAGATGGAAGGATAAGTGAGCAAGATGGTAAGAGGATCCAACTAGTAAATGGGTTTTACCAGAGTGTGAGGGGTCTGGTGTTGAACCAGGAAGTTCCGGAGAAATGTAAAAGAATCTTGTATTCGACATATTACACACCTATATTGACGTATGCAGCAGGCACGTGGACAACAACTAAACGGGAGGAAAGTAGAATCCAGGCAGCTGAGATGAAGTTCCTTAGAGGTATAATTGGAAAGACCCGCAGAGACAAAATCAGAAACAAGAAAATTAGGAAGAAAACAGGATTCCCAAAGTTACAAGACAAAATCGAAAACAGTAAGCTAAAATGGTATGGACATATGATGCGAATGGGAGAAGACCGAGTCCCGAAGCGATTATTTACTGAGAAAGTCACGGGAAGGCGCCAAAGGGGAAGGCCGAGGATGAGGTGGATGGATGCAGTGAGGGAGAGCGTTGAGAAAAGAGGAGTGAAAGTGGAGGATGTACTGGAAGAGGGACGAGAGTGGTGGAGAGACAGAAGAGTACGGAGGTCCTTGATTCACACCCCAACCCAGTTCACTGGAACCGGGAAATGAAGAAGAAGAAGAAGATCTGTAATTCAGGTAAGGACTGCTGCCGATCAATTTCAAGTAGTTCCTACTTTTGCTACCAAATACTGCCATCAACGACACTTAGCCTCGAACTTGGCTACTAGATGCCACCACAACCGCACCTGGTGGCGAACGTTGGGACTTTGAGCGTTAATCAAATCTAACCTACAAATTATAGCTGCATACAAATTTAGTTAGCGGAAGGTTCTTTTACATGCCATAGATCTATGACATGGACCCGCCAGCTTTACTTCCTCTCGGAAGGAAGGCATACTGAGGGATTTTTAACGCTCTTAAAAAATCCGACGACTTCGGCCGGGTTTGAACCCGTGATGTTGGGCATAGAAGCTCGGCATGCTGCCAACTCCTTGAGAGTTAAATATTCAGGAACTCGTGTAGTATACGTTGCCCGCCACCTTTGAAATCCGAAAATTTTTCTATAGAAATGGCCAATGATACTAATATACAGGAGTTGAATATTTTATCGCTAGAGTGTGTTACTGTATTTTTTCAGAGTGCCAACATTATTGTTTCCAGACCAATATTTTCATCCAGACCAATGGTTTTCGCCTAGACCAATAAAGGTTAGGTAGCGCTGCCCTGCGGGCCGCGTTAGGCTAATATAAAATCCCCTGTTTTTTTCACGCACAGTGGGGGTAGTCATGCATCAATAATCTTTATCCAGGCCAATGGTTTTGCCTAGTAGTGCAATCAGTAAGTTGGCAGCAAACATGGCGACGTGCTTTTTGATAATTTTATTACTTGAAAGTTAATGTTGACAATTTCCTTATTTTGGAAGTGTTTACGCGGTGTTTGTTAATGGCAGATGGCTTTAATAACGGGGCAGAGTAACTACAAACCATTTTCAGAGCACTACTGAGTATAACAACGCACTTATACTACACTAGAGCCAATATTCATCTTTGTTGCCTTGGAAGAGACTGCTTGTTGAACTGTAGAACCACCACTTGACAGTCGACACTTGTATTTGCAGTATAGTAAATGATGAAACCTATTGAATAGTTGGAGTCCTGTAGGCTATTGTTTTGTTGTTGATTCTGTTAGGGGCTTTGCGACATTGTGGTCATGTAGGCCCGTGAACTTGGATGTGTGCAGAATTTGTCTGATAACCTGTGTCGCTGTGATGTCTGTATGAGTGTGTGTATTGGAACTTGAGGAAGGATTTGGGTAGGAAGCGGCCTTGGCATTAAGTTGGGTACCATCCCGGCATTTTCCTGGAGCAGAAGTGGGGAAACTACGGAAAACCACTTTCAGGATGACTGAGGTAGAAATTGAACCCGCCTCTTCTCAGACAAGCTCTCAAACCAGAATTAACTTCTTGGCAGAGCGAGGAATCAAACCCGGGCCTCCGCGGTGACAGTCAGGTATGTTAGTCACTATGCAACTAGAAGGATAAGCTATATATTTGAGTTCGATGTCAAGATGGAAACTGTTGGCTTGTGGTAAAGTGATTTACTGTAATGAGTTATTACAAAAACTTTGGTTGGTTCCTCAGTTTAGGTACTGCGACAATGCGGTAGCCCCGTGTACTTTGGGTGTGTGTAGAATTGTCTGATAACCGGTGTTAATTGTGATGACTGTGTTAGTGTGTGTTATCTGTTATTAATTCAAGTAAGGACTGCAGACGATAATTTTAAGTAGTTCCTACTTTCGCTATCAAATACTACCAACCACGTCACCTAGCTGTGAACTTGGCTACTACTAAATGCCATCGCAACCAGAGCCTGGTGACGAACATTGGAACTTAAGAGCATTAATTAAACCTAACCTACAAATTTTGCTTCACGCAAGCTTAGTTAGTGGAAGGTTCTTTTACATGCCATAAATATATGACCTGGGCCCGCCGACTTTACTTCCCCTCCAAAGGAAGCCATACCGAGGGAATTTTAACGCTCTTAAAAAATCCGACGACTTCGGCCGGGTTTGAACCCGTGATCTTGGGTATAGAAGCCCAGCATGCTACCAACTACTCCACCGAAGCCGCTTCAAAAACTTTAATAATAAATAAAAGATCGTACAATGTACAAATACTTTTTAAAATATCTAAGAACCAGTGGCAGAACAATACATAAATTACTGCCCAGTAGTTCTTGCTTGCTGACAGGAGAACCGCTTGCTTACCAGCACAAGAAGACGGGAGCTTGTCCACGTCGCTGTGGGTAGGGGAGATCTGATTGTCTGTTATCGTCTTGGCACTGATACATTCGATTCCCATTGGTGCGACTGCTCAAATCATGCACTGGTGCAAGACGTGGCTTAGGAGATTTCCGTCAACAATCTTCATAACGCTCTTCGAAAGACAAGGAGTCGGAGCAATTTGAAAATTTTGGTGTGAAGTACAAGGACAAAAGTATGAGCTCTTTGTTATAGGAATTATGTTGTTTAAAGTTTAGTTGTTCTGATACAGACAATACAACGTGGAACGACGAGCATTTTGGATCAATGAATGAATTTGGCTACTCTGATTCTCACTGTGGATTAAATTACTGGTACTTTCCTTTCCTTCCAGTTATCTTTATTGCTCATCATCACCAGTTTATCTGCCTCATGGTCCGTCTCTTTAGCAACACGTTTCATCAGCTCATAAGATTTATCAATCTTGATGGAATCCAGCATCTGAAACCTTCTTCTTCCTCTTTGGATTTTCCCTTGGACTGTTCCTTCTAATGCACTTTTCACCAAACCATCTCCTCTTACGCAGTGTCCAATCCAATCATTTTGTTTTTCCTAATCTTCTTTAGCTTCATTCTCTCTTCTCCTACTTTCCTTAATATTTCCTCATTTCTCACTTTGTTCTTCCAACTAATTCTCACCATTCTCTTCCAGAACCACATTTCGGAAGCCTCTATTTTTCTCTCGTCTTCTTTCCTAAGTGTCCAAGTTTCCGCTCCATACATTGCTACACTCCAAACAAAACATTTCACTAATCTCTTCCTTAGGCTTACTTTCATTGCTCCATAAAATAATTTTCTTTTCTTACTGAAGGCTTCTTTTGCTATCACAATCCTTGTTTATATTTCTTTAGTGCAAATCATTTCTTGTGTAACCCAACTTCCTAGGTATTTAAAACTATCTATTTGTTCAATTTCATCTTCTAATTTTATTGTAATTTTTTCACCTTTACAACTTACGACCATACATTTTGTTTTTTTCTCATTTATTTTCATGCCATATATTTTACAAATTTCATGACTAATTTCCATAAATGCAGCACGAATGAAGGAACAGTATTCGAAGTTCAGAGCATGCTCAAGTGAATGAAAGAAGATGAGGAAACCTATGACATAAACTGAAGAGCGGAAGTAGGCAGAGGTGCCATGCTTACCAAACTTCTAATAATTTATACAATGTTCTTAAAAAAATATATATAAAGGGATTCCCTGTCTCTTGCACGTGTTTACAAAGAGAGGAGGAACGCTGCATTGGGCCCGTTCCATGAGACTGATTACTTCAATATGTCGAAGCTTATATTCTACAGCCATATCGTAGGGGATGTAGAATTCCTTGTATCTGGCAAGCATGAGAACAGTGATGTTTAAGAACCTTTGCCGGTCAACTGGAAACTCAACCACTATAGGCAGCATACCCAGTAAAAGGTCTCAAATATTGCAGTTAGGGATATTACAATTATTTCTACAATGATAAATAATGCCGAGTTGACTTGAGTTAGTTTCTTTCTTGCAAGCTGAAGTACCCTTATAGGGTGCCGGGTATAAGTAGTTTTATTGTAAACATCCCATTCAGCCAATGCACATTTCATCATAATTTGTGATACATGTTGAATAATTGTATGATCCATCCACTGGTGCTAAATTCAGTATAAAGACCTTTCAGCTGTTTAGCGCCTTCGGTGTCGTAGTTGGTAGCATGCTGGGCTTCTATATCAAAGATCGCGGGGTCAAACCCGGCCAAAGTCGTCGGATTTTTTAAGAGCGTTAGAAATCCCTCAGTATGCCTTCCTTCAGAGGGGAAGTAAAGCCAGCGGGCCCATGTCATAGATTTATGGCATGATAAAGAACCTTCCACTAATTACACTTGTGTGAAGCTAAATTATAGGTTATATTTGACTAACACTCTTAGGTTCCAACGTTCGTTGCCAGGAGCCAACTGCGGTGGTATCTAGTAACAAAGTTCAGTACTAGTTGGTTGTTGACAGTGGTGTTTGGTAGCAAAAGTTGGAACTACTTAAAAGTCGAATGTTTGCAGTCTGTACTTGAATAAAAACAGTTAACACACACTAATACAGCCATCACTGGTTATCAGACAGATTCTACACACACCCAAAGTACACGGGGCTACATGACCGCGTTGTCGCAGCCCCTAAACTGAGGAACCAACCAACCTTTCAGCTGTCTTTGCTCCAGGCGTTACTTCAGGATAGTGGTGTCACTAGCAGTGGACTGCTCTGGCTGACAACATCAAAGATAAAATGTCTCGTTGCGTAGTGGCTAGCATGCTTGGCAGTCACGGTGGAGGTCCGGGTTCGATTCCCGGCACTGTCAAGAAATGTAATCCTGGTTTGAGGGCTCGACGGGGTATACTCAGCCTCGTGAGGCAAAACTGAGAAGAGGTGGGTTCTATTCCATCCTGGAAGTGGTTTTTCGTGGCTTCCACTTCTACTCCAGGAAAATGCCGGGATGGTACCGAACTTAGGGTCACGGCAGCTTCCTACCCAAATCCTACCTCAATTACAAATACATACACACACACCCAAATACATGGGGCTACATGACCACGATGTTGCAAAGCCCCTAAAGAAACAAAAACAACAAGAACGAAATGAGGATATTTTTCTTATACATGAATTGCAGCCAATGGCAATATGAAAATGTATTAAACTGGATTAACTCATTAATCTGCAAGGCCAGGCTTGGAAGAACCTCACCTTTGGCTGTTCTTGAAATAGTTTCCTTAGTTTTCCAGTATTCAAGCTATCCAAATTTAGGCTAAGGAAACTTGAAATAAATATGATATTTTGTAAAATTGATTTAAATAGAAATTTCAAAGAGACTAAATTTATTTGGAATTATCCAATAACTAAAATTACCCAAAACAGAATTAGAATGCAAATAGATTTTCCATGATAGCAAAATAATTGATTGGTGTATACTTAAAACTTTAGAAAACTCAATTAACCAATTTCCACTGTAATCAATCAATTAACAGGGAAAGGAGGACAGAAATACACAAAAAGGACAACACAATGACAATGACAGGAGGGAGAGATAAAGAGGAAAATCACTTACAGTCGAACCTGACCTAACGGACACCCTTATTTTAGCGGACACCTGCCTATACGGACATTTTTCCTTGGAACCGATTTTATTTTACATAAGACAAGTGTTAAATTAGCCTAATTTCAGCGGACACCTTGAATTCGGACAGCGGACATCGCCATCTGTCCCATCCACTTGACTTAAGCGGACACTTCACACGCTGCAGGTTTTTTTTTAGACCGGACCATGTCATCCTTTCTTTTAAAACCATTCTGCAGACATACGGAAATCCCTCTTGAATGTCTGTACTACGCCTATTTCGAGTCAAAGGAGAGAGAGAGAGTGAAATACAGGCTACATGGCAACGCTGCAGTAGCCATACAGTTAATTCTTCTATACATTCCTCTTTCCAAACTTTTTGTTATGGTGTTCTACCTACTGGTGTACATTCCGAGAACTCTATTTGTCCAGGATTGCTGCCAGTGACTGTTTACTCACGAGTTACCTGGGGATTTTCTTCCCTGCTTGCATCATTCTATTCATAACTCAGATTGCCACCGATAAGGTCGAGCTCAGGTAGTCAACTTGAGAAGGAAAAGACTTGCAGTACATGCGCTAATTAGTGAGACAGAAATACCGTAGCATTTCAGTCGTCGAGTAAACATGAGTAACAAGGGACGAACGTGTTTAGACCTCGAAACAAGAAGAAATGTGATTGTAGAAAGTTACAAGGGACTTTCAGTGAGAAAGCTTGCCGAAAAATTCAAATGCGGGAAAACTCAAACAAATAATCAAAATAAAGATGTGTATGTTTATGTTTAAGGTGGATGTACTTTGATGTTAAAATGTTCGATTACTTTTACAAACTTGTTTCAGCGGACACCTTTCATAACGGACATTGTCCCTCGGAACCGACGGTGTCCGCCGAAGGGAGGTTCGACTGTGTAAAGAACAGGAATAATCTCTACAGCAGGACACACCGGCGCTCCCGAAGGGGGTTCTAGAGTATCCTCACTTTATCTCTGCTCCAATCCAATTGACTGTACAGCAGTGGAGATTGTCCCTGTCCTTCTTACATGTTTTTCACTTTTATCTCTCCCTCTGCCTGCACCTGCCTGTCATCGTATTGTTCTTCTTTCTGTCCAATGATTGATTATACTAGGGGTCTTCGGTACTGAAAATTTGGGTTCGGTTCGGTAAAAAAAATTGTACTTTGGTTCTCGGTACAAAATCGGTTCGGTACAGCTCGGCTGATTTTCACACGCTAAACTAGAGTAATTTGTAAACCATTGACAAAAAGCAACACATGACTTCTAAAGATCATAAAGTAAACCACATATTTGCCAAATAGCACAATTTTTATTTAAAATACAGAAAAAATGTAGCCTACTGCTAATAATCTCATACAATGCTCCATAAACTTTCAAACTTGCCCTTTTAGAGTGGAGTAAGGCGGGCTATGAACCCCGACATCCATTGTGTTGTCTTTTGACAATAAAACTTGTCCCATCAGCTTTATCGCCTTTGAAGTGATCACTGGTGGTCGGTATTTCCGGGATCACTACGGTATTTGTGTATCTTATACCGAACCAAACTTTTTGCCGAGTTTTTTATCGTCTCGAACCGTGGTCGGTAATTCCCAGTGTACCGTACTGTAACCGAAAAATCTGTGCACTGTTGACCCATAGATTATACGTTCACACCTGTTCTTTTTTATTTTTCAGATATAGATTTATATCCCTTTAGTTCAAGACTTGTAATTTTCTGACCAAATATGCACACTGTGTTATTAACATATAAAGTGTCATAGGTGTATTAGGTGACTTCACCATTAGTTTCTAAATGTTTGTGAATGATGTAGAGTATTTTGGAATCGAACTGAAAAATACCATAATTATCTACAGTATAGAAGGAAAAGGAAAGATACTTGAATACTCGATGTGGTGAACATGATGCATGTCATCATCAGTGTTAAAGCTAAGCGTGATCACACACACAGAAATAGCAGGTTTTTGTTAATAGGGAAGTTACTGTACTTTTGGGGACTATGATAGCATAATATTTTGGTTTGTTCCTATTTCAGCACATACTATTGCTCCTAGCATCACAGCTATAGAACCTGAAACTGGTGAATATGGCTGTGGGTAATGAATGTCCTGTATGCAAGGTATAACAGCTTTATGATTCCGTAAGGTCGTCAGCCCGGAGGCTGATTGGATCCTCGAGAAGTACTGCCGTAAGTTATGTGGGTAGAAACCCCAAGGCAGCGCCACAATGAGACGTTCTAGTCAAGGTGAGGAGTGAGGTTGTTTGCTATTACTTTCCTCACTGCACGAGAGGCACTGACTCTAGGCACTAGCTGTGCCCAAATGCTATTATTCAGCATTTCACATACGGTATCTCAGTAGCTTCCATAGAATCACAGCCATAATTGAAACTGAGACATCAGTGGGAAGCCACATTTTGCTCTAGCATGTGCCAATAGACAAATTCAAATGAAACTAAACTGCTTAAATGTGCCATATGGTGAATTTTGATTATTAAACACAACGCAAATATTCTATCCATTTAAGACAGCAGAAGAAAGTAATTTATTTTGTTACGGGAATTAAGTTCATGGACAATTGCACGTAATTTCTTTTAGTGAATAATTTGGTCTTTACCTTACATACAGGCAGGAAGATAATAAGACTACATAGATGCAGGCAAGGATAAATATGATATAGTGAAAATTTTTAAGTAAGTGTTAATTTTCTTAATTTTTAATTAGATAGTAGAATACCTTACTGGAAGAAGAAAACATGGGTCTAAAAGGAAACATTCATAAAGGTAGTCACCTGATATGTTAATTTTTTTCATACCTATAAACTGAGGTATTAAATTTATAAAAATTTTCTTAATTGGACCACCTTCTTTATAACATGCTTATGAGTGTTTAAGTGGCAGATTCCTAAAACTGCATAACAAACATAACCAACCATATCTGCATTAATATATTACACGTTATGCTACGGTACCTTTACTTTATAACATACCACTAGTATTTCGGAAAAGATCATTGCTCAGAACCACTCCTATTGTTTCTCTTGTACTCATTCACTCCTTAACTATACATTCTAAGTCTTCTTCTCTTCTAGCAACTTTATATTGTAGTCTTTTTTTTCTTTTTCCTTTGTCCACATTTGTACATGTTCAATCTCAGTAGGCTTACAAACAAAGCCGTCAATCCTAATTGTTTTTTTTATATTTTCTTCTTCTAAAAGCAATTCACATCTAGAGCTACACTGTACACAATAGTATGGGAAATCGTTGAGTTTGGCAGTTTTTTCTGTTCTTCTGGAAAATTCTGTCCGTGCTCACTGTAAATTGTGCGGCATGCGAATAACAATATTACGTACAAAGACAACAACAAATGAGTACATTCAGCTACACGCAAACCTTACTTATTGCTTTTGTGGCTGGGCAAGGCAGCAATATCACAACATAATAATGATGATTAGGAAAAAAGAAGTTTACACACATGATATGGAAGTAAATATCTCTTTTGTTTTGTTTATTTTTTAATAGTTTTTCTCTTTTGTTTCATAACATTTCAGGGCTTTTAAAGCACACAACAATAAAAAGCAGAAATGTTTTCTTATCTGTCCATTTCTTTATTCTGAATATGGTATGTGGCTACCGTAGTCAGGCTACCTAATATGAATACAAGTCTATCACACATTGTAGAGATTAAGGCAAAATAATTTCTTACTGTAAGTTACATGTTTCTTATCCCTTTTAATCTTGTATGAATGAGAGGTGAGAGGTCAAGCTAGGAGGGTTCGTTTGAGGAAGTGGGAGTAGTGGAATTGTTCAACTGTCACCACTGAAAATGGTGATGTAGTCAGCATGATGTTGAAGCTGGCCTCCAATTTTTTTCTCATTTGGATAACAGGCTGAGTGGACTAGGAAGCTATTTGAAGGGAATTATAACAAGAAATATAGGATGTGAGTTTTTCCAAGCTAGAGCCAAATGTTCTATTGTCTGAACTGTTCCAATCACAATATGAAAGAGATCATTAATATATGGTACTTAAAATTATTTCAAGAGTACAGTATGTAAGGACTGAATTCTGATTGGAAATAGTTCTACAAATGTTGACAGTTGCAATGTCTCTGTACAAATAGCTTCAGAAGTATGGGTTGTATTCTGAATAACAACTCGGTCAAAATGACTGAATGTGTAAAGACTATGATGGTACAGCCCAAATGAGTTAAGCACATATTTTTATTTACAAGAACAACATCATTAGAAACAGTTGAGAATCACAATTTGTTGCAAATGCCTCCAAGTGACAGAGATAGAACTGAATGCTACTTCCATAAGTAGCCTAATCACCTAAATGGCTCCACACCAAAATATCTACACCAGTTAGAATTATTCCTATGTTTTTACTTCAAGAAATGAAATGTTACATATACCGTAAGATTACTTTGTGACACAATGATAATTTTTTGTATTTTGAATCTCGCGCTTCAACCTTGAGGCCAGGGAAGCTTAAATTTGCATCAGCATTTTGTCTGATATTCTAGCTTCCCTGGCCTCAAGATCGAAGCACAAGATTCAAAATACAAAAAGTTATCATTGCGTCACAAAGTAACCTCTGCAGTCATGTTATGGTAACATTCTAGTTTTTACCCATTCAATTTTTAATGCTAACCATTGTTATTCAGTGGTGATATGAGGAAATAGGGCACATTAAAGAGTTATCACTTAACATCTGGGTACCATACATACTACTGTAGTTTACTGGAATATGTTTAGCAGTTTTTATATTATAATGTAAATCTTCATGACAATTTATATCCACAATACTGAATTTCAGGCTATTAAGTCAAGAAAGGTAAATTCAATACAATTAGTTGCCTCCTAGTTACTTGTATAGAGAGACATTTCAATAATTTCAGAAGTGGTAGAAAGAGTGAAACATCCAAATCCTTGTCTCCTTAACTTCTTCTTTGACTTAGGGATAGAGTAGCACATTTTGATTCAACATGGCCCCCTATATAAAACCATTTATTCTATGTGAGTGATACACCAACCATCCTGAGCTCAACAAGGTGACAAGCACTCGTGTATAATTTCCCTTCACCTAATTGCCTCAAATTCAATATAATAATTTTTATTTTATTGATGTATTTACAGTATTTATAACTTATTTCAGTGTTGGGTAGTGAGATGAATGTCACTAATGTTCAGGTATTGTGCCTGTTGTGAAATTGCCAATGGCACCTTTGGAGATTCCAGGGAATACGTCTCAAGACATTTACTGAAAGTCAAATGCCTTTTAATATTTTGAAAACATAATATTGTTTTGACTGGAGGAAATGGTGACGTTATTAGCATCCTTTGCTCATAAGAAGACTTACCGTATTTTATAAATTACCATAATTAAGCATACATCTTTATTGTATTCAGTATGCAGACTTATGCTACAAAGTATGACCACTTCCTAAAGAGAGGCTACTCTCAAATTGGTTTCTATGAATCTTTAATTTTCCAATGTGGGTTTTGGCAAGTAACACACAGGATGTTCGATCATCAACAAGAAATCTGTAGAGCCCTGATCATTGTCCGAATACCACCACTTAGCTTCATCCATTACATCTCAGAAGTGGCAATTGGCTTATAATGGACATGGACCACTGTGGTGCCATTGGGTAGCACACCTGCCTAGAATGTAGGAGATTTGATTTGTATCCTGATGGTGATCTCATTTGCAATTCTTATGTTTCAAAGTATAACCCCCCCTAAGAGAGGCTATAGTCTAGCCATGCTTATGAATGGTATAAAATAGTATTGTAATACAGTGGCGGCTGGTAATAAGGTTGCAGTGTTGCACAACGACCTGGTTAATTCATGAAAAACAATTACCAGTAATACCATGAAAAAAATTTAAGTAATAAAAGCTGAACGTTTCCTTTGATATGTATAGGAATTCATAATTTTGTTCATTAATAATTCAGGTAATCTTATAGTAAGTTACTGTGAACTGTTTGAGAAAGCGAAGCACGCCAACTGTCTGGAGCGCTCGTCCGTTTGGTCGTAGCCAGCCCCAAGCACCGACCAGATCTTAATAGTGAAGGGTATGTCAGAGTAAGTCCTATCCGAACAGTTAACTCGGCTGGTCGTTGCCCGCTGATTGCAACAAGGGAGCCGAGGCGCGGACGGAGACATCCGAGATGCTCCGTCAACTGCCGATGTCTTAAAATGGAATTTGCACGTACTTGTGACACTCGCCCTCATATATAACTTACGTTGTTTTGTTCTCGTGAAGGTTTTTATGCAGACTAACTTATAATCCATTAAAACTGATGACGATGAGATGTTCTCTGAACTGCGTCATTCGTGATGAATGAGGCACATCTGAATTACCGCGCAATTGCATACAGTTTTCTCTGATATCAAGCAGTCTTTACGCTACCACTTATCCCCCTCCCCTTAGTGAAACTCCCAGAACAATTATACGCCAGCCGCCACTGTTGTAATAATGTTTCATGGTGATACAATTCATGTAGTCTACATGGTGGTGTTGATGCTGCTACATATATTGATTTACATGTTCAGAGTTATTGATTGTGTTAAGGACAGCGTCTCCTTTTGTAAAGCTCGTGCCAATTAATCCTCCAGCTACAGATTGGATCTCACATTACGTCTTTAATTAGATATACTGTAATAGAAGGATCAACATGATTTAAGCCATTTCATTAAAAATCTGAGCTTTTCCAGTTCAACATTTTCATCAGTGTCACAGGTGTAATTTTAATCAGCTCATTGTACAGATCTGTATGGTGAGGATTCCTGAGCTTAACCTTCACATTCTAGTTTTTTTAATGGAAAATAATGTTATTATACAGAATGCACCAATATATATGGTACGTTAAGGTTGGAGATAATTTTCCTTCTTTGCCAGATACATTACCCCTCATTGCAGCTTTTCCTGATTGGGTGCACACATTGACAACATGGCTACTAATAAGGTCTACTTGTGCTGGAAGTCCATGTGCATGCAACTTACTACAAACACTGAAAAATGGCCTCTATCACTACAAACTTCTCTAAGTATAGTAAATGCATTTTTAGACTATTTTCATTTATGAGATCACCTTTTGCCTGTGTGTGTGCGTGTCCCCCCCCTCTAATAAAATCTTAACGGCTGGAGCGATTTCAATGAAACTCGGTAAGTTCATAGCACAATGCCGGACAACCCCGACCGTGCCCTTCAAATTTTGTTACGTTTCACCAATCCAACATGGCGGCTGTGTAAAATATTTCACCAGCATTCAATATCTCCGAAACTATTACCGATATCACCCTGGAATTTTGTACGGTGATAAAGGGAACTACTAGAAGTTCACCTATGTGACTTTTGAAAACCTACCAACATGGTGGCCAAACGAAATGTTAATCCATTGGCATCCAATTTATTTCAATTGTTTCCATAACCACAAGATGGCAGCTGTGCAAAATTTTAAAATCTCGTTTTTACTTCTTGTGTCCTAATCATGCGATTGAAGTTTGAATACTACACGTACATAATAATCTTCATGTAACAGTACATAACTCTAAGACCTACATATATAAAAATCCAACATGGCAACCACCCGCAATATTTAGTTGGTTCTCAATATCTACGAATCTATTACAGCAATCAAACTGAAATTTTGTATGTTGATAGTTGCAATTAATATAAGTAGGATATATGAAAATGGGCTGTATAGTTCTTCACGGAACTACTTGTTTATTACAAATTTAACTGCAAGAGCTGGTATAAATAAGGTTGGACTTGCTGCAGAGAAGATAATTATGACAGTGGTACAACCAAAGCAAATAATATATTATAGGTTACAAATCAAATATGCCTACAAGAATTCAGCCATGGCGTTTTTCCCAAACGCTATTCTGCAGCTTAACCTGACAAATGGTCATATTTTATATATTTTTTATTCAATTAATTCCAAAGAGCCATAGGCTCGTACAGAGGAATTGTACAGTAATATGTGTGTTTACACACCAAGGAAGAAAATTCTGAAGGTAACACAAATTGATGAATAAGGACATAGGCCTATTATAAGGTTGATACCATATCTAAGATTGTTTAGACCAAGGTCCCTTAAAATGATAAGCACTTAGCTGCTACTTTATGTTATTCATTCAGATAAAGGGCATTAAGAAGGCCAAATGTATTTAACTTCCCCTCATATTTGTTTTGAATGTACAGTCAAATTACCGTAATTTGAAGTTGATGAGACCGACAAAAAAAATCCAATTAAACAAGAGTTTAAATTAGACATTAGAAATATCATGGGAACATGCAAAAAGTGATATTCACAATTTTAAATTAAATGTGTTTGAATTAACTAAATTCCACTGTACCATAAATAAGGAATACAAGTGGCTTCGGTGGCGTAGTTGGTAGCATGCTGAGCTTCTATGCCCAATATAGCGGGTTCAAACCCGGCTGAAGCCGTCGGATTTTTAAGAGCGTTAAAAATCCCTCAGTATGCCTTCCTTCGGAGGGGAAGTAAAGCCTGCAGTCCCTTGTCATAGATTTATGGCATGTTAAAGAACCTTCCACTAATTACACCTGTGTGAAGCTAAATTGTATAGGTTAAGAATGTAAACAAAGCTCTTAGGATCCTACGTTCAACGCCAAGAGCCGACTGCGGTGGCGTCTAGCAGCTAAGTTCTGAACTAGGCCTAGTAGTCGTTGACGGTGGCATTTGGCGGCAAAAGTAGGAACTATTTGAAAAATTCAAAGTTGCAGTCCTTACTTGAATTAAAAAACAGATACACACACTAATACAGCCATCACAATTAACACCGGTTATCAGACAGATCATACACACACCCAAAGTACACGGGGCTACATGACCGTGTTGTCGCAGCCCCTGAACTGAGGAACCAACCAACCAATAAGGAATACAGTATTCAACTGAACATATCATAAGATAGAAGAATGGTTAACCTAGTTCAATTAGTATGTTATAGTATACCACAATTATTACCTGATGGCACATGCGTAAGCAACGAGTTCCGTAGGCGGGCGAGTCCATGTGCTGCGGCATGGTTAAGAGGGGAGGAACGTTCACATCAGCTCCTACTGTATTGCACAGCAGCAGTGACCCCCTCCACTTCCTTCTCGGGTTCGCGCATGCCTGCACCATCATGTATTAATTGCTGTCTCCTAACAACTCCATCTTAAACTCACCTGTGAACATTTTAAACTTCTGCAGCCTCTTCTTCAAGCTGACTAAGCTATGAATTGATCTAATTCGTCATAGCTACTGCTCGGGTCCAAGCTCTGTGAACTTGCAGGGTGAGGGGAAAGAGCATGGAAGGGTCTGTCAACAGCTCGCCGTGACATCTGGTATTCCTTTCTATTCCAATACTGCTAACATACTGCTCAAACCACTGTGGTGTTACGAACGAGTGAGTGAGTCACCGACCAATGTATTTGGTTCTGTACTATGCACGGACCGAGAAACCTCATCACTTGTCAACACCACTTCTCATAGTCCGCGATGCACATTCCTCTCAGGTTCACGCAGCTTAGACCCGAGCAGTAAGTAGGGTGTGAGGGCGATGAGTACACAGCCTATAACATTACATTCTGTTGATTGCAAGGACCAATGAGTTCTAAAGAATTATGCAGCAAAAGTTGTTTTGTTGTGCTATTTGAACATAGACCTATCGATGGCAAGGTTGAAATCCTCAGATCTTACATTGGATAATAATGAAGAAATGTTCCCTAAGTAAGACATTTCCTCGTAACTGATTGAAATAGGGGCTTCGTGATATCATGGTCATGTAAGCCTGTACTTGGGTGTACGTGGAATTTATTTGATAACCTGTGTTATTGTGATGGCTGTATTAGTGTGTGTATTTGAAACTCATAATATGTTATTGGTTTAACGTGTCAGTAAATAAACTTCCCTCACATTTGCGCACCTTCAAATGCAGGGGCGGCCGATAATAAGCTTGCAGTGTTGCACAATGACCAGATTTTTAAAATAAATAATAATATTGATAACAATAATAATACCGTAACGAGAAGTGCATCTCGCTAGAGGCAAAATTAAGGCACTATACAACGGTGATTCTTCCACAAGCAACTTACGCATCCGAAACAATGGTGATCGACGGTCATTCCAAAATTAAGGATATAGAAAAACAGGAAAGAAAATTCTCAGAAAGATTTATGGGGCAGTTAATAATAACGGCATTTGGATGAAGAGACTTCAAAATGAACTCTACCAAAAGATCCACACGTTGACGGACATAATCAGAAAACGCCGAACACAGTTTTTATACACACATTTACAGGATGGAAAACTTCAGAACGGCGAAGAAACTGCTGAACGTTATAACACAGAGTAAGTGTGGCACGGAGTGGCTGACAGAGCTTCAGAGCGACCTACAACAGGTCTCGAAGGACCGCACCGAGTGCCGGAATAAAATCAAAAATGTTAAGTTTGAGCATAGACAATCATGACAGCCTGGAAGAAAATGGACAGCTGAGCGGAGGAAGGAGTATTCTGAGAGGATGAAGAGATTTTGAGAAGAGAAGCGGGAAAACACCGGAAGAGAAAATCATGTATTTAAGTTCAATCGGTCTCCTAAAGGGGGACAATCAATTAAATAATAGATAATACCGTAATAATAATCTTTTAGCAATAAAAAATCATCCGCATTTTACATGCACAGGAATTCATAGTTTTGTTATTTAATAATTCAAGGACTAAGCTATAACTGAGAACTGAGTGAGAAAGCGAAGTGCTCCAACACTACTGTTAAGAATCGCTCGCCGTGTGGTCGTTGCCAGGCCCAAGCACCAACCAGATCTCAATAGTGAAGGGTATGGCAGAGTAAGTCCTATCCCAACTGTTAACTCGGCTGGTCGTTGTTCGCTGATTGCAACAAGGGGTGAGACATCCAAGATTTCCCGTCTACTGCCGACACCATGTCTTGCAACTTGAGCGTGAATGTGACACTTGCAGTTCTCTCTCACCATCGTGTAGCCCATAGCTCACACTGTTTCGTTCTCGAGAAGTATTTCAAATAATCATTTTAAACTCGGGGTGACCAATGTTCTCAGGACTGCGGCATTCATGGCGAATAAACTGCTTCAGTTTCACGCCCACCTTTTCTTAGAGTAAATAGTGCAACACCCAGAACAACTATCCGCCAGCCTCCACTGCTCAAATGCCAACTGACTGCGCCCGGATTCGAACCTGCAACCTTTGGGACAGCAGGCAAGAACGTTACCGCTGAGCCATGCAGCCAGTCATTTGTAATTCAGATGAGGATTGGGAATGAGGCGGCCGTGACCTTACGTTAGGAACCATCCTGGCATGTGCCTGAAGTACAAGTGGGAAACCACAGAAAACCACTTCCAAGATGACTGAGATGGGAATCGAACCCTCCATGTAAAACAATGTTATTGTTAAGTTTAGTTTTCTTGGTTTGTACATATGTAGAGCAAAATAAACCTTGAGGAAATTGTTCTGCATAACTGTAATTCCACGTGTGCCAGAGAGTTGTTGACCAGGAAAATAATGAAATGGGACAATATCATTATTTTATCAACAGTGAAAATAACTTTAAAATAAGAATAATCTTGGATATTTCAACAAAAATACTTCCTTGAATTGCATCAGTTGATAAAAAGGTACATACCGTACTATTCAATAAACTGTACATTAATTTACTGCAATTCTGTTCATTTTCATAAAGATATTTATTATAGTAGCTATTTTGTTTTTTTGTTTCCGACTTTGGCCAACTGTGGACCACATGAAACCTAAGGCTTTCTGGTCAATTTTTTCTTCTTTTCTTCCCAGAACCTCTTCATTCTTTCACTTCTAATCTCTCTCTGCTCCTCTGTTATTACCAAATTTGGCCGGTGTTGTGGTGGTTTTTCTTTGAACGTCTTGATATTGTCAACTCGGCTTCGAAACTTTTTCCTATTGTGAATGACAAGTTCCATTAGTCCAACTTCAATGGCATCTCTTTTGACCTCTTCTACCCATTTTGTAGTGGCTTTCAACCCTGTGATGTATTTAAAAATTTTCTTTGTCAGCCGGTTCCCATTCATTCTCATCAAATGCCTGTAAAATTTTAGCCTTCTTTTACGCATTGTGACCACAATTGTTTCGGTCTGCATATACAGATCTTCATTTTCCTTTTTTTTCCATGTTCCGTCATCATCTTTCCATGGTCCGAGAATTTTCCTCATGATCCTCCTTTCCTTTATCTCAAGTTCCTTCAGCTCCCCTTTTTTGTTCAGGGTTAGACACTCGAGGCATACAGACCCTCTCGCTTTACCACTGTACTGTAATGTCTGAGTAGCTATTTGATATGAAAGGAATTCTTGTAGGAAACATCAGTAACTTTTCAGGGATGAGTTTTCTGTTGGCATTCTGTGGCTATAAAACATACATATTTTTACTACGTAGATGATTCAAACAAAATGGCTATTATATTTTAAGTATGGAATCTAAAGGACGCTTATAGTTTTACGCGACCGTTAATCCAGCGATCATGAACTTCGGGACCTCCATACTTACATGGAATCCGATGCTACAGGACGTGATACTACACTTTGAAAACCTCCCATGCATTAACTGGGATAAGTATGGAATCCAACTAACAATAGTGCATGTAACATACTCTCTCCCAACACTGAGCTTTCACATATCTGCTGAAGAAAATTGCCCCATTTCGTGATTTTATAAAACAACCAAGAACAGTTTTTGTTTGTTTTTTCCCTACAACAATAACTAACGTTTAAAAAATATATATTCTTATATGCTTTAAACATTAAGAGCTGTATATTACAGTATATTTATTTAAATGATATTCATGCATATAAAATTATGTTCTTTATGGATATGGCAACTAATAAATGCTTAATATTTATAGATGTCTTTTGGAATATTATGAGGATGTAAGGGATATATTTACAGCATGAAGACAGGGTACCTACTGCATCCAGGGGCGGATTAGAGATGTTGCTGTGGGGGGTGTCCAGATGTACTGATTATTATTTTCAAGCCTCAAAAGGTGTTGTTTGAGTTATTGCCTTAAAAAAAAATATTTAAAAAATTAAGGCCATTTGACTTAAAATCAGGTTGCCCGTAATGTTACGAGTTGAAATGGGACACTTAAACTTTAGTTAATAAACTTACGTGTTTGCATAAACATGACAGTGTTGCTACTGGTTACAGGTTACTCTCAAATAGTAGTAAATTAGCATTCCATTAATAAGGCCATTGACAAAACTAGAAAAACAACAATTTTGTAGGCAATTTAAAAGTACCATATTATTATCCATCACCATAGTCTAACCGCAGTGAGTGAGGCAACAATTAACATTTGTATGCTGAACTGAAACTCATTTAAACATGATCCCATATTCAGTATGATGTTTCTTTACGTGAAATAAGTTTCAGTTCGTATTAAATTAGATTTCAAAAAGAGGTTGATGGTGATGATAATTATTGATTTATGAGGTGGAGTAATGAGGTCTTCTGCCCTTGAATATGAAGGTTACTGTAACAAGTTTATAGTGATCAACCAGTAGTTATGAAGGTTAACGTATTAAACAGCAAATTGAAATATCTATGAAGATTTTCAAATGACTGTAGATTAGTACAATAATGAAACTCAAGAGTGTGCATGATTGCCTTCGATATGTTATAAATTATATCTACATAATAATGATGCTGTAATCCTTTAAAGATAAGATAAATGCTTCTTTTGCTTGTAACCAATGGGAAGGGTGGAATATACAGTAGATATAAAACAGGACTGTCCTGGTGAAAATGGGATGTATGGTCGCCCTGCTAAAAGCACTACTTTTGAAGGTTAACCTAAACAATTGACACTTTATACATTTGTCTAACCCTAGGGCTTTTGGTCTTATGGTAATTGTCCAAGTCTGACACCAGCCAATATATGTTCCAAGTTTCTTCAAGTTCAGGCTTATAATCTGATAGAGATTTGTTGAGTTCATCTGCCAATCAATACTTCTTGGCTTTGAATGCTCCATGCATAATGGAGGAAAAAAAGACAGCTAGAAAATGTCCACGACTGAAATATTTGGTTTCCTGAGCACAAGACTGGCAAATTAAAACTACCCATCAGACAATGGGGAGCCCAATAGCTATAACCAGGTTTTCCCCCCTTCATCTAGTGATCAAATTAAATATTATTTCACCTAAAATTAGAGAGGAAGATGAAGATATCCATGAAACCCACTTTAATCCGCCTCTGGATGAATCAAATACTAGGCTACAGTATATCTTGAAATTGGCGGAAAGGAGTTTCCTTAAGGATCATACAGAGTTTAAGAACGGTTAACCTTTTCAAGTTACTCGACAATGTTCATATTACATGAGGTTGGTTGTTTTCATTTACCATAAAATGTTAAAACTATACATTTCACAGTTACCTAGCTATTTCATGATGTAGATATTATAAAAGCTTACTTCTTCCATTAGAAAGTAGGCTACGGTAGACCAAGAGGTTAGTCTATGACTACAGATTTAAGACTTATAATATGATACTGCCAACATTGCCCAGCTTCCTGGATTGGGGTCCCTTTGCCCCATACCACAACATTATAAACTATATCATCACAAGGGATTATAAAAACAACATAGCTGCATTGCAACAATTTACTTCCTAAATCAAATTCAACAGCTTAATATAGACAATTGTATATATTTGTAAAGGTGTGCCACATTACTTCTCATTCTGCAAGTAGTTCAATACCAGTACCCTTAGCTCCAAAATACCATACGGTATATTATCCGACTGCAAGGTTTCATACCCATAGTACCATTCTTTTATGTAAGTGAAGCCCAACAATTGAAATACCGTAGTCTTTTTTATCTTTCACCACAAGATCAAAAAAATAGCAACTTACAGGATGTTGTAATGGTATTGCCAATTACCCGTACTTGCTGTTGTATTAGAAGTAGGTTCACTGTAACATATTTTAAAGAGATCCTAACATCGCACTCTGCATATTGAATATTGTATGAAGAAAGAATGCAATCAACATGCTGGAATCACTTTGCCTATTCCACAATGTTCAGTATCGTACTGCAAGTTATTTTATCACTGAGTTTTATAAAACAGTATGACTGTGTGACATACTTTATCTCTCACTAAACAAAACTTAACAACCTTAATATAGACAATTGTGTATATTGTCCAATATTGTTTCATCTCATAGTCTAACCTTTTCAACATATTATGCTAATGTACAAA
This sequence comes from Meconema thalassinum, assembly GCA_946902985.2. Classification (NCBI taxonomy): domain Eukaryota; kingdom Metazoa; phylum Arthropoda; class Insecta; order Orthoptera; family Tettigoniidae; genus Meconema; species Meconema thalassinum. The sequence goes on from OX336392.1 coordinate 19,378,662, forward strand.
ATAGAAGCTCTAATATATTATATTTACTTGTATAAAATTTATGGAAACAAAACAACTGTTTAATTGTCAAGTAATTATAAGATTCATGAGCGTTTTCTTATTTTTTTCTATTTTATGCAGTTGTTTTGTACTTCTTTTTTTTAAATAAAAATATTTGAAAACACCAAATTTTTAAGACTAAAACACTTCAGATAGTAACATATTACCTAGTAACATATTAACAACTTAGAAATTTGAAAATGTCTTCTTCTATACATGAAGTTTCCCAGCTCCTATGTTCACTATGTTACAAATAATCTAGAGAACAAATTGTCAACTGCTGTAAAAATCACCCCATTTTATAATTAACTTACATATTAATATGTGTGTGTCTATACAGCATGTAACGATGAATAACACTCTCAATAACAAGGGCCTTGGAACCTGCCCAAGCCCATCACCCAAAACAAGCACTCTGACTGTACAGTAAAAAAATAACTTGGTCGTCTCTTGGTGCGCATTCGACCACTAAACGGGGCACTTCATAACCTTGTATTCAAACATGAGTGAAACAGCCACGAAGACAAAGTAGAGCAAGAACATGGTGAAACCAAGACCTCTGTTCATCTTCCAACGGAAACAGGCGATTGAAATTATGACGAAGATGAGCATCATGAAGAGGAGGGCGATGGAGCACACCATTCCATGACTGTTCACTTCCACGGGCTTGCCATTGATGAGACCAAACAGCAGCCAAGGCACTGGTAACCTGAAATGGCAAAACAAATAGGCTATATTTATAACAGAACCTACAATTTGTGCAACCTAAAGAAAAGTAATTTTTCGATTGATTGACAGCAGGGAGACATACTTGCATGAACCCTTTGTTAAATATTTAGGGTATATTTGTATCAAGTCCTTTGGGCAGACTTATCATTTTACTGACACCATTTTACAAACAGAGAAACGTTGATTTGAGTGGAGTAATTCGGACATGTGAGCTCCTTGAAAGGGCAGATAATCTTGCTGTTCCACCCCTTAAAGCAAAAATAACTACTGTATAACTAAGCTCCTTGAAAGAGAATTAATTTAGGTATTGTTCTTCTTCAAGTGCCATGTTCGCCGCCACCCCCCCCTCCCCCTCCGAATGTTGGCGATCACCATGGCAAAGGCGTTTCTATCCCCTTCAGATCAAATTCCTGAACACTTCTTGATGTTCTGAAGCCAGGACATTTGTCTTCTGCCATCTATTTTGCCTCGCAATATTAGTTGAAGTAACTGGTAGTTTTGGCTTCTAAGTCATCATCATCATCATTCCCCCTTGACCACCTCCTGCCGGGGCGAGGTATTTATGGCACTTCTCCACTTTCCTCTTTCCTTCCACAATTCTTCTTCCACGATCTTGTCCCAGTCCAGATTTCTTTTTCTTAGCTGTTCTTCACTGAATCAATCCACCTTGTTCTAGGTTTTCCTCTTGCTCTCTTACCCTTGCACTTCGCCTCCAGCATCTGTCTTGGTATCTATTTTCCTCCATCCTCTTTACATGTCCAAACCACCTTAGTTTATTCTTCTCAATTCTCTCATTTAGTTTTCCCATCCCGACTTCCTTCCTAACATCTTCATTCCTCACTCTGTCTTTCCTTGTCTTTCCTATCATACTTCTTAGGAATTTCATTTCACTGGCTTGGATTCTACTCTCTTGCCTGCTTGTCAGGGTCCAAGTCTCAGCTGCATAAGTTAATATGGGAACATAGTACACTTTATACATTACCTCTTTGCTTTTCCTTGGTACTTCCTTATCCCAAACAAGTTTTCTTACACTTTGATAGAATGCATTGCTCTGCTGTACCCTCCTGCCAATCTCCATGTCCAACCTACCAGTTTGCATCAATTTACTTCCTAGGTATTTGAACGTGTCCACAATTTTGAGTGCCTCTAGTTTCTTCATGGTGCTAGCTTTCAAAGTCCTAGCCTCCATACCATATAAGCGTGTCGATCAGACATAAGTTCCAGCCATTCCTTGACAGAGCTTCAGATCTATGTTGCTGTTGAAGCAAGATGACAGTTTTATATAGAAACTGCGTGCTATTTCTATGTGATTTCTGATTTCAACTTCGGGATCTAATCCGTCAGTGATGATACTCCCTAGAAACTTAAAATGGCGAACCCACTCGACTGGAAGACTTCTAATGCTCAGAGTAGCCTGGTCGTGATTTTGACGACTAAAAACCATAAATTCTGTCTTATCGAGTCCAAATTCTTCAGATGTTGTGCTGATATTGTCTAGTATTGTTGAAGACCTTCAAGTCTATCACAAATGATCAGTGTGTCATCAGCATATCTAATCATATTTAGCACAACACCATTCACTCTAACTTCTAAATTGACATTTTCTAAGGCTTTCTTAAAGATCCTGTCTGAGTATAAGGTGAACAACATGGGAGAAAGTATGCAACCTTGACGAACTCCTCTCTGTATACTGATGTTGAATGATGTTGCATGTCCCACTTTGATTTTAGAAGTCTGGTTCCAGTATAAATTTTCAATGACCCGAGTTTGTTCACTGTCAAGTTGTATTTCTTGGAGGATTTCCATCAGCTTATTGTGTTTGACGTTATCAAATGCCTTTTCATAATCAAATATAATAATAATCATCATCATCATCATCATCTTGTACAGTTTCCAGCCCCAGGCTGGGTCTGTTTGGAACATAAGCCTCGCCACTTAGTCCTTTCTTCCCACCACCTCTCCGCTGTCACTCTGGTCCAGTCCTCGCCTCTCTTCTTGACACATTCCTCCACGCCTTTCAGCCATCTATCTCTTGGTCTTCCCCTTGGTCGTTTCGTCTGCATCTGCATCTCATGTATCCTCTTGGGAATCTTCTTCTCATCCATTCTCTTTAAGTGTCCATACCACCTCAGTCTTGATGTCTCAATCCTACCTTGCAAGGGCTCATCTTTCACCATTTCCCTGACCTTTTCATTCCTCACCCTGTCTCTTCTTGTTACTCCGATCCTACTTCGCAGGAACTTCATTTCACCTGCCTGTATTCTGCTTATGTCTCTTTTCTTCATTGTCCACGTTTCTGAAGCATAGGTCAGTATCGGGATATAGTAGCTTCTGTATAACACTTCCTTGCTTTTTTGTGGGACATCTTTATTCCACACTTAGCTCCTAATGCTTCTCAGAAATGCTTCTGCCTGTCTGCCACGTTCCGTAATCTCTTTGTTATTTCTCCCATTTTCCTCCACTATAATAATAATAATAATAATAATAATCAATGAAACAAGCAAAGACATCACTCCTTTGATCACATCATTTTTGTAGTAGTATATTCGTCCAAAACAAAGCTTCTCTTGTACCAAAGGCATTTTTAAACCCTATTTGAGCCTCATTGAGGTCAAATTCTCACTTGGTCCTGATCCTGGTTTGAATGATTCTAAGGAATACTTTTAGTGTGTAGCTCTTGAGGCTAATTAAACGTTAGTCACTGCATTTCCTGTTCGTGATTTTTTAGGAATAGCAACAGAGATGGAGTCGAGCCATTCCTGAGGTATGGTACCAGAGTTGAATAGCCTTGTTAGATGGTCAATATTTTGTTCCCTTATGAGCTTTCTACAGGGCCAGGAGCTTTTTTCCCTTTGGCAATTTTGATTGAGTACTGGACCTCGGCTATTGAAAGTGGTGGGCCTATGAAATCATCTTGAACTGCATTCATTTCACCTCAGTCATCATTAAAAAGATCGGTTTAGGTATAAGTGTTGGAAAGAAAGTTCATGTCCGCGATGGAGCATGCAACTGCTTGTGTCTCGTGTATGGAAGCTCTTACCTTGGATTGGTTTCTTTAGTTTTGGGAAACGATCATTGCAAGAGAGTAGGCTAATTTGAGGCCACATTTAGTGATTCATTTCTCTCCAACAATTAGTTGAGTTGTTTTATCGGCGTAGTTGGTAGCATGCTGAGCTTCTACGCCCAAGATCGCGGGTTCAAACCCGGCCAAAGCCATCGGATTTTTAAGAGTGTTAAAAGTCCCTCAGTATGCTGTCCTGAGAATGGCTTTCGTGGTTTCCCATTTTCACCACCAGGCAAATGCCAGTCCACGACAGATTTCCTCACAAAATCCCTTCCCTGACCCGTCCTGAAAATAAAATAAATGGCCAATGGCTGTGTTAATAAAATTAAAAATTATTATAAACATAAGATATGAAATACAGTATGTGGATTTTAAACCTAGTTAAAATAGATGATAATATGAGGTTGATTGGGCAACATCAAACATTTATTGTTTCTCCCACAAAGCGCTTATCAAAATAATTTCTTAATTTTTTAATTTTATTTCCAAGTATGTTATGTAAAGAGACAAAATACTGTACAGAATGTGAAGAGTTCAGAAAATATGACAAAGGTGTGACAATAACAAAAGTAGCATTATGTACAAACCCAACAGTGACGTCGAAGATGTTGCTTCCAACGGAGGATGAGACGGCCATATCTCCAAATCCTTTTCTTGCAACAATTACACTAGTTATGAGGTCAGGAATGGAAGTACCAGCTGCTAAGAATGTCAGTCCCATCACCTAAAACATGGTTTAAATTCTCTGAATGACAGTGCTCAAAGAAGAAGGCATATATTTCATTTCAGCAAGTACAGGCTTGGATAAACTGTTGTAAAGCTACAGTGCTAATATAGTATTTTCTCTCCTAAAATGGAGGATCTTACAATGCATACCGTACAAGTTTTAAAATTGTTAGTAAAATAATTGTGAATTAAAAATAGTTTGGGTGTAAAAACAGTAGCAGTCATACATTTCAAAAGCGCTAACCATGTTAATTTAAGATTTAAAGCAATCAAGATGTAGAACCTCAAGCACAAATTGTATCATTACTGATGAAAATGGTTAACGAGGGTAACATGTGTCTTTTATGCCACCGATTTTGCCATAGTTTTGAAGATATGTATTACTAGTATAAAAATAACATAATATTCAGACATAATTCACTTGATTATTGCGGTGTTAGTCGACAAAACATCTGCATTAACATCACTTTGAATGGTACAAAGTTAGAACAAGTACATCAGTTCTGTTACCTTGGCAGTGTAGTGTCCACAGATAACCAATCATCTGCAGAAATCACTAGTGGAGTTCAACATGGAGCACAATTTTATCATCTCGTGAGAGGGCTTCTTTGGGGTAAGTTCCTTTAAGATCAAAACTAATACTCTACAAGAGCTTCTTTGTACCTGTTACTACACATAGCTTGGAAATTTGTACCCAATCCAAGAGAAATACCAGCAAACTACAGGCAGTGGAGATGAAGTTTTTAAGAACTATGATTCAGAAGACAAGGAGGGACAAAATAAAAAATGATGAGATACGCCATCTTGTTCAAGTAGAACAATCCCTTAATGAGATCTGTATCGAAGCCAGGCTGAAATGGTTCGGTCATCTCAAAAGAATGGACACTCGAAGAACAGCTGGAGTGTGGTTTGAGAAAGGACTGAAAGGCAAGAGACTAATAGGTCGACCAGGTTAGAAATGATCTTGCAGGGAGAGGTCTGGATTTGCAGCAGGTCATGGAGGGGGAGATATTCTCGGAGAGCGCTCATTCAACGCACCCGGGAAACTGGAACCGGTACATGATGATGATGATGATGATTGCGGTGTAATGTGCTACGTCAAATACTGTGGCGCAGTGGGTTACGCAATCTGATAGAAGTCTGAGGGTTGTTTATATAAGCACTTCATTTGGTGGCTCTTCACTGACTGAGTTTGGCATAACACTGACCTTACTGGTCACCCAAGATAGCGCTGATGAACCTAAGTGTACACTTTATCACTTATTGTTGGGGTTAACATTGTTCATTATTGGTCCGTATTGATGAATGATGTTTAAAAAATTGAAATATGCTATGTTCCGTCTAGTCATTACTTTTTGTGTTTATTTACACACTTGTACATGTTTCGAGGCGTAGTATTTTCTTAGAAAATTTGCCCTTTCATCAGCTAGTATGATAATGGCCAGTCACTGTGAACATTAAAAATTAATGAAAAATGGTGGATGTGGATGAAATGTAATGGAGACATATGAGATAGTTGCACACACGTTAAAAAACCCTTACAAATTTTTACACACGTTAAGAAACCCTTATAATTTTTTTCAAATAAATCTCTAAAACGTTCGTTCCACTTGCATTAAAAATTGTTCTTAAAATACCGCACTGATGAATAAAATAGTAGTTTATATTTTCTTTTATTCTTGCGTGGAAACAAGACGTCGCTGGCTCGGCCAGCCGTTGCATTTGACTGTTTATATTGGACTATTGATCGTTTTATTATGGTTCAATGTTATTGTTGTGGGTATTGGCTGTAGACATTGCTAACGATTCCTTGTTTAATATGTTTCGGTGATCAGAATTAGTGTATTCCAGGGGCCCGTGAGGCAGTGCCGGTGTGCCCTTTCAATAACACTTTATATTCAATTTAAACTTCAAGGAAATGGCAAGCATGTCTTATTGTGCATTCATTTGAACGAGCGCGTGAACTGAATGAGTGAGCCAGGCCACACGGGCTCCACCTCCGAAAATAAGACTCAGCACCAATAAGGGCTAGTTTGGCTTGGCTTTGCTGTTGTGGTGGGCCACAGATTGCCCTAGGTAGAGCCAACAGCCGCGTGGCACATTCACCAGAGTGCAGCGTGCAAGCTAGAATTGCTTGAAGTGATTTATATTTCAACCACCACATGGCAGCACAATGCAGAGGACGCAGCTCCAGGGTTCCCAATTAAAAGTTTTGTCACTTTATCTGGCGACTATTAAATATATACAATATGCATGTAGTTCTTTCTTGTTAGACAATTAGCGGCTTTTTCACTCTAATATTGGTCACAGGAATACCTATTTCTCTATTTATAATGTAACAATCCGGACTTTTTTGCAGTAAGTTTTGCTTTATTTCGTTACTTTAAGTAGGCGACACTTGTTACGCCTATCAGAACGCAGATACAAATTCTCAGGTTTGCTAACTTTGCTGGTGGCATTGCAAGTGTTTAATAGGACCGTCGTTAAATTCTTTTTGTGTTTAATGATATCGGGTGCAGCGGATATCCTTCCCAAGTTTAGGTTATATCTGTCTTGACGGTAGGACATCTTGTTAATTTTGTTTTACCTGTTTATTTTGCGGTGGCAACTGAAATTGTGTCAAAGTTGTATTGCGGGTCTTGTACAATTACACAGTTACTGGTACATACTGTGATTCAGAAACTTAGACCTATTGCACAATATATGCAGTGTCTATATTTGCAACGTTTCAACGATTTGATTGCAGATTTTGAATTTGCTGGAACTACCAAGATAATTATTACCAGCCGCCACTGATGTATTCTTCTTTTACTGGACTGATTCATGAAAAATGTTTTCTGGAAAAGATAAAATATCAAAAAACTATATTATTTGAATTAAATTGATCTTTTAAGTTGAAATGCGGAATGTTGAGGTGATGATATCCAATACTGATAGCACGCAGGAAAACTCCAGATCTTTTGGTTGTTGCATGTCAATGTGTACTTTGATGTTGTTGCTTGGTCGTATTTACTCTCATATGTTTCCATCACATTTCATCCACATCCACCATTTTTCATTAACTTTTAATGTTCACAGTGACTGGCCATTATCATACTAGCTGATGAAGGGGCAAATTTTCTATGAAAATAATAAGCCTCGAAATATGTAGGTTTAGAGGCTGCGACAATGCGGTCATGTAGCTTCGAAATATGTACTACTGTCAACCAAAATATTACGACACTCGAGTTTGAAGGTTGTTTGTGAAGTAACCAATAGATCTACATAAAATCCAATAACATCATCATTTTCGTCGTTCTATTTTACGTTAGTTCATGTAGGTTTGGAATTTTTAATTTATATGTTAATATTTTTTATCGCAGTTGGAACACAAGAAATGCCCGTTTTTAAGCGTTTTTCAACCATGCGTCACATTTAAGAATTATTACCTCACAAACCCGTCATCAGATCGAATCCAAATGTTAACACAATATACATTGGAATGTTGTATAACTGGTTTATTAATTTCAAAATTTTGTGTGTCCAAGAAATAAAGTTCTTATCAATTATGTAAGGTAACTTTCTTCGGCTGGGGGTCGTTGGAAAATGTAGTTCTTGGTCGCGTTGTAATCCTTATACATCAAAAAGGTACGCTGTATGACTGTGAAATACGTAGATTAATTCACTTATTTTATATCGGTTTGTATTTGTTCGGGGAATTAAGACATGGTTCACCAGATAGCCGCTCCGGGGAATGCTGTACAGCGTTGCTGAGATGGAGCCCATCACTTCCGAGCGAGGCACGCCATGACGCGTGTTATGGCATGTTAAAGAACCTTCCACTAATTACACCTGTGTGAAGCTAAATTGTATAGGTTAAGAATGTAAACAACGCTCTTAGGTTCCTACGTTCGTTGCCAAGAGCCGACTGCGGTGACGTCTGGTAGCTAAGTTCTGAACTAGTAGTCGTTGACAGTGGCGTTTGGCGGCAAAAGTAGGAACTACTTGAAAATTGATCGTCTGCAATCCTTACTTGAATTAAAACAGATACACACACTAATACAGTCATCACAATTAACACCGGTTATCAGACAGATTCTACACACACCCAAAGTACACGGGGCTACATGACCGCGTTGTCGCAGCCCCTAAATTTAAGAACCAACCAACCAGAAATTGACTTAATGCTACCATCTGGGACAGCAGATTTTCTTTAAGAGAATAGAACATGATTATAAAACTTGTACAGTAGACTCGTGATTATTTGCAGTAATAATAATAATAATAATATCGTATGGCCTCGGGTGCCTGGTGCAAGCTTTGTTAATTGACACCCAGAGGGTAGCTTGCATGTCGAATTTCGTCGTTCCTTTGAACGCTATGAAAGTCAAGGAGGTTAGATATCTAAACTCCTTGACACTACAGCGCTTTCAAGTAGAGAATGGAGGAACTTTGTGTTGGCGGAAAATCCCGAGATTAATTTTGCCATTGAACACGGCCTACTGAATTCAAATGGGTTCTTTAACATGCCAACAACGTATGACATGAGTATCGTGATTTTTGTCGCCTTCAAAAATCACTTACCATGGCCAGGGGCGAACCTGCAATCTTGGGGTTGGTAGTCCGACACGATAACCACTCACCCACCATAGCAAGCATTATTTGCAGTAACTGGGGTGTACAAAATCCATGGATAATCCACAAATTAACTTAACAAAGACAGTATAGTTATATTTAAACACAGTTGCATTAATTGAAACTATTTTGTAAAATAAAGTTATACCAATAAATAATCCTAGTGTATGCAATAATGCTGCACTCAACTTTCAGTCGGTCAACATGAAAATCATTCCATTTACTGGGATTTGTGAAGGAAATAAAAACAAGGATTGCGATAGCAAAAGAAGCCGTCAGTAAGAAAAGAACATATTTTGTGGAGCAATGAAAGTAAGCCTAAGGAAGAGATTAGTGAAATGTTTTGTTTGGAGTGTAGCAATGTATGGAGCGGAAACTTGGACGCTTAGGAAAGAAGACGAGAGAAAAATAGAGGCTTTCGAAATGTGCCTATGGAGGACAGGGGCGTATATACAGTTTTAATTTGGGGGGTGTCCAACCGGGGGTTAGGAGGCATTGTATAGGCCCCAAAGAATAGGGGGTCCAGGGTTCTCCCTGGGAAACTTTTGTATAATGTTGTGCAAAATGATGAGTTTTAAGGCTATCTGGCATCACTTTTTCAACCAATTTGTTGTGATGTTTTATGTTTGATTAATGCCAAACACAACTAAGACCACTTTATGTTACTTGCTCACTTGATACTGTTTACATGGAAAGAATTAACATTGGCCTACTTTTTTGATTTACAACTTACACTATAATATGAAGTCAAGATTTCTTGAAGCATTGCCAAATCGGTTTATAACTTCATCGTCAGTGACTTGTATGTCTCTATAACAATGCTAGACTGTTGAGTCTGTTTTCAGAAGTAGCATTTCTTAAGTATGTTTTCAACCAACTAAAAACTCCGTTCGGCAGTAGGCCTACTGGTAGCTACAGAGAGAGGGAAATTTGCCAAAAGTTTGATAAGGCTATAAAAGTTAGGGAAAAAGCTTTTGTCTCACGCTTCAAGGGCACTTGCTGCTGTTCTTGGTACGTTCTTAAGAGCGAAGGAACTGGAGAGTAATAAGAGGTTATGTTGTTACACATAAGATCAGAGCAAACCAGGGCTCGATTACCCATTAGGCCCAAGCCTAGCCCCCCCCCCCCAATTATCTGGGGGCCCCAAGCAATTTATAATTTAGTTCAATTTTATTCCGAAGATTTAGAATATTTTTATCCAGAACTGAGACAGTTTCAGCATTATATTAAATTACGATGTCCTTTAAAAACTGAGTTCACTCATTCTGAACTTTACGAAATTCTTATTCGAGACAAGCTTGAGTCTGTTTTCCCGAATGTTGAAATCGCTTTTCGCATTTTCCTGACCCTCATGATAACGAATTGTTCTGCGGAGCGCTCGTTTTCAAAATTGAAACGGATCCAAAGAAGTATCATGTCACAAGAACGATTAGACATGCTAAGTTTAATGTATATCGAGTCAGATGGTCTGCGGGAAATTGATTTGATTGTCACACTGTCATCTCGCTTTGCAACGTTGCCATACGTCGTTTAGCAACAATAGTACATGATAAGTATATTAGTATTTAATGTTTTAATTCATAAACAAAGGAGCCCCCCCCCCTTATATATGCCCCTGATTGAGGAGAATGGAGAGAATAAGTTGGAAGGACAAAGTGAGAAATGAGGAAGTATTAAAGAAGGTAGGAGAAGAAAGAATTATGCTAAGGGAGATAAGGAAAATAAAAATGAATTGGATTGGACACTGCCCAAGAGGAGATGGTTTGGTGAAAAGTGCATTAGAAGGGACAGTGCAAGGGAAAAAGAAGGAGGTTTCAGATGCTGGATTCCATCAAGATTAATAAAACCTTATGAGCTGATGAAACGTGCTGCTGAAGACCGGATAAGGTGGAGAGACCGACCATGAGGAAACCTGCCATCAGGCTGATAAACTGATGATGATGATTTGAAAAATAACCTGAAATGAATTGCATGTGATTGAGATTTATTCAGGTTATTTTGCACATTTTCCAGTAATTAGAATGATTTGTGTGTTGACCAACGGAAAGCTATAATATTAATTGTTAATACGGCAACACTGTAAAATAGCTTCAAAGTTATCTTTCCTCACAGCCTTGAACATGCATTCTTGTTTCATCTACACGGTTTAGTCAAAGGCAGATTCTGTCTTCCTAACTTCACACACAATTTCCATTTTGTCATTTTAAATTATCTTGTCGACTTCGTCGTTACGTTGGGGTCTGGCGTTACGTTACTGTGACGGACGGACAGGTGCACTGAGGTGTGTGACGTAGGCCTAATAGTACCGCTTGGTGCATGTGTACCCCGACAATCTCTACTTCGTTAGTATAAGACAAAAATCCCCGATTCTTGGATGTCACAGGTAATCTCGAGAACCACTGGATGGATTTTGATGCGGTTTTCACCATTCTGTAAAGGATATCTAGAGGAAAGATTCTGTAGAAAATAATTTATGTATGATAAAAGGAAGCCAAGCAGTAACGATTTCAGTGAAAAAAGTCGAAAACAAACTTGGCGTCCGTGCGCTTCTTAAGCTTACGCTGGGCAAACCGTTAAAAATATCAAAATACTATGAGCGTAAGAATTGGTCAGCATGAAAAGTTCTACAAAATAGTCCGCGAAAGCACATCTCTATCTTCAATACATCGCCCACTATAAGGGTTTTTAGACTTGATGAAATGGGCAAGTCCCCGGGCGCTTTGGTCAGCGTGCGGCATTCCCCGCGCTGGACCTTGCTTTGCCCTTGGTTTGCACTTGCCCTTCGCGAGTAATTTGAAACAAGATAAGCAAGATAAGTATTATGCAGATAATTTTCTAACATGTCAAGAGTCTTTGGCTTCGAGCGAAGCGAGCCTTTCTAGCATTTTTCAGCATTTGTAGCATTTAAAATGATACAAAGTCTAGTCTTTCAGACTGACTGTCACTTTTTTGGTTATGGTGTTTGAAGCCATATTTCAGTATTGCCTTAATAATCGAAATTTAATGTTTGTCAGTCGGTCAACACGGAATACAGCCAATTGTAGTGGGCAACGGAAGAGCATGCGTTCGATTCCCACCTTGGCCGTCCTGAAAATGGTTTTCGTGGTTTCCAATTTTCACCACCAGGCAAATGCAGGGACGATTCCTTTCAATAGGTCGATTTCCTTGCTAGCACATTAGATTTTTTTTCCTGTAGCCTCCTGAGAGGCCGAGTGCAGGTCTTTCTAGTCGACGCCCGTGGGCGACCTGCGCGTCGAGATGAGAGATGGAATAGATGAAGATGAATGAAACTGGGCAAGGATGTGGAAGGAAGCGGCCGTGGCCTGTCAGAAGGTACTGTCCCATCATTTGCCTGGTGTTGAAAATGGGAAACCACGGAAAACCATTTCAAGGACAGCCGACGGTGGGGATCGAACCCACGCGTCTACCGAGTCAGCAGAGAGCTTGACCCCTTGACCTAAGGCAGCGCTTTAGCCCACGTAGCCACTACTGTCGGTAGCACATTAGAATGTAGGCCTAGTAGTTTTCATTACAACATTCTCTTGTTTTATGCTGTATAATAATAAAACACTTTATTTTCTGGTGAGACCTCTGTACCTAGGGCCACCCCTGTTTACTCTTAGATTACCGTAATAAAGGGAACTTTCTGTGATCGACTGGTATGGTTGGCTACACTGTCTGTGATTTCACAATCCTGTTTTGGAGGGAAAATACTGCATATCTGTGAGTGGAAAATATACGATACAAGTAATTGTCATCAAACAATAGTAAATTCTGATGTAAGTTACGTGTGCGTACGATAATTCATTTATTTAACGAAAAGGTAAGAGAAATTAGATTGATATTATTAGTACGGTACTGGTACATAACATTACGGTACCGGTACTGGTACATAATATTACGGTCCCGGTACCGGTACATAACATTACGGTACCGGTAACCATTTTTTTTATGAAGTCTCGGTATAGATCTATGCCTAATTTACCACATGGCTTGTTATTTTAGGTTATAAATGCATTTTAACTGACTAGACTATTACTGTCATTATTATTGTTAGGCTAGTTTATGGTAAACTCATAAGTAATATTCATGTTAAATAGTAGTCTATGCTTTAAGCAATTCTTTGTAACAATTTTCTTTTAGATGCCCACAAGTAAAACTGGTGTAAAAAAAGGAATCAACCTTCCCAAGGAGAGTTGCTGCTGCTGTACAAGCTATAGGCCTATTAAAAGAAGGAATAAAGGTTCGCGGGAGCAAAGGAATTCAATGCTGCCAGAACTGTTAGTGAATAAAAATGTTTTCTCGTTAACCACACTCCAAAGGCATGAGAATAGTCTTGTTCAGTATTTGGTAAGGTAACAGCGTGGACATATTGACCTTGCCGTACTTTTGGAGGGAGAATCGTGGCATCCCACTGGCCATGATTTGCCCGCCAAAAGTAAGGTCAATTATGGCGGGATTAACAAAATACAGTAAAATGAAGTCGTGTCACAAAGTTACCTCCGCATACGGCATTTAAAAAATATACTAGTATTCATTACAACATTCTCTTGTCTTATACTGTATAGTGTTAAAAAAATTGTATTTCTTACCTCTGGTGGGATACTGACGGTGTCACCAGCAACATTGGCCCACCACACCATTAGGTAGGAGTAGGCAGCAATCCACACGATACTGCCAATGAAGGTGATGGCAAAAAACTTCTTTCCTGTGTGGAAACACTATTGTTACTTTTCACATGCTACCATATCACTTCAGACAATAATGCGAGGTTATTGAGCACTGCCGCTGGACAGAGTTCAACTGATATTCAAGCTAGAATCGCCCAAGCCAAAATTGCATTTAATAGCAAAAAATCCCTTCTGACTTCAAAGAATATATCTATTGAGACCAGGATTAAATTTATCAAGTGTTATGTGTGGAGAATAGCCTTGTATGGCTCAGAACCCTCGACAATGGGATGTGCTGATAAAATAAGACTTGCAGCTTTTGAACTGTGGAGTTGGTGGCGGATGGGAAAAATTCCATGGACCGCAAGAGTGACGAATGATGAAGTGCTGAAAACTATTAATGAAAAGAGAGCATTTCTCAAAACAATACGAAAACGACAAGACCAACTGATAGGACATGTCTATCGCCACAATAACTTTACGGTAACTGTGTTGGATGGCATAATTCGGGGCAAGAGAGGAAGAGGGTGACCGATACTGCAATGCATCAAACAGATCATAACTAGGGCTCGGATTTTTAGGTAAATAAATATATTTTTATGTTAATACATATTTTAAACATTTTGTGTATAAATACATAAATTCCTGCTTTTCGCTTATTAGCACATAAAAGACATAATATTTACATTTTTAGAAATCAGTATGCTAGATCTTTCAGTTCATTGCATTTTTGTTCTGTGTTACTTTAACGGAGAAGAACCTGTGAGCTATATATATTCATGCAGAGCGTATGACAGCTTGCAGCTGTGTTTTTCTTACCTTGTCGCCCCGTCCCACTCACTGTGGAAGCCGGGGATTTCCTTGTCCATAGCCATATTGCACACCACGTGCTAGACCTCCCTCCCCTCCCCCCTTCCCCCCGTCCACACAGCTACCTGGAACCAGTGTCACTCACATGCAGTTCATTTCTTGCTCTGTGAAGTGTAAGGCAGTTCGACGATCCCTAAAGTAAAAGCAACTACAAGTTATCGTCTTCAGCAATATGTTGCAGAATTTAAGGATAATTTTACTTCTGAAGGGAGCGTTCTGTTCTGCCAACCATTTGGGAAAGCAATCAAGGCTGAACAGCGATCTCAAGTTACACCAGACCTCGAGGGCAAGAAACATAATGCCGCAGTTTCGCGCCTTCAGAAGAAGTGTTTCGCGATAATCGCCGGTCATTTGTGATGTGATGGACAACCTGAAGATGTATCTCGTTGTGTATTGTAATTCTTCAGCAGTCAGTGAGGCATAGAATAAATTTCATTCGTGAGTACCGCATATTGTTTATATTGCCGTTAATAAAGTAAATTATTATTAAATATTTTACTTTTTGTCACATATTTCAGGTATTTTTAATACATAAGAAAATAAATATTTCCCCGATTTTTAGCACCTAAAATTCCGAGCCCTAATCATAACATATGTTAATGTCCATTCAAACAGAGACATGAAGAGACTGACTGGCGACAGAGAAAAATGGAAGAGGAGGATTGCTGCCGACCAATCTACGGATTGAGAACATGAATGAATGAGCAGAGTCCCCTTAATTGAAGGCAATGTCTAAAGTTAGTTCTGTGGACCAAGAAGTAAATGAATATTGACCATGGAAACTCAGCAATTTATTGTTGATGCACCAAAGTCAGTGGTTGTCATGGTCCTCCTCCTCTCATCCTAGCTCTAGGCAGGGCATAGTGACACACAAGTCTGCTACACAAGGTGACCTTCGATAAGCTCGACCTTGCCTTGTGAATCATCCTGAACCAGACACAGGTCCTGTTGAAACTGTATACAACCTGCACCCTGGGGACCATAATTTCATCTTCATCAGCAAGCCGGATGCGGTAGTGCAAAAGCCTCTTCCAATTTGTATTATGCATGCATAGCTGTTCTTCGGATATAGTATGCCAGTTTACACCTCTCTTTGTTGTTGTTTGAATCTTCAGTCTTTTGACTGGTTTGATGCAGCACTCCATGTCTTACTGTCCTGAGCTAATCGTTTCATCTCTACATAGTTACCACACCCTACATCCGAGGCAATCTGTTTAACATATTCAAACCTTGGTCTACCCCTACAGTTCTTGTCCTCGACCCTTCCTTCCATAACTAAGCTTGCTATTCTTGGGTGTTTTAATGTGTGTCCTACCAACCTATCTCTTCTCTTCATTAGCAGCCGCCAAAAACAATCTCTTCTCTCCCACTAGTCTTAATACCTCTTCGTTTATAACCCTATCTACCCATTTGATCTTCATCATTTTCCTGTAACAACACATTTCAAACGCTTCAATTCTCCTCTTTTCTGCTGCACCAATTGTCCAAGTTTCACTTCCATAGAGCGCCACGCTCCAGACAAAGGCCTTCACAAATGACTTCATAATACCGAAATCTATATTCGATGTCAACAGATTCCTTTTCTGTAGAAACGCTTTCCTTGCCCGAGCTAACCTACTTTTTATGTCCTCTTTGCTTCGTCCATCACTGGTTATTTTGCTTCCTAAGTAACAGAAGTCTCCTACTTCCTTTAGTTTTATACCTGCCAATTTGATGTCCATAGAGGTTTCTGATTTATTTCGGCTGCATTCCAATATTTTTGTTTTGCATTTATTAATTTTCATAATGAATTCTTTCCTCAAGACGGAGTCCATACCATTCAAAAACTCATTCAAATCCTCAGGCGTGTCGGCCAAGATGACTCTGTCATCGGCAAATCTCTTCTTTACATCCTTTGAAACTTGTTTTACCCATAAGTCTCGAGGTCGTCTTCGGGGTCTTTTGCTGGGAACTACCCTTTCAAAATAAGCTGTAGGAGTTCTGGAACCATCCTTTTCATATGGCCACACAACCGTAGTCTGTAGTGTTCCATTAATTCCAAAAGGCTTCTTTCCAATCCAAGCTCTTCTCGGATATTAACATTCCTTATGTTAACCTTCCTTGTCTTTTGTAAGCAGGAACGGAGGAACTTCATTTCAGCAGCCTGTAGACGGATGTTTGCTGCTTCAAGTCCGTATGTTATGAGGGGTGTTCAAACGATAAGGTACGAAACGATACTGTGGGTACAATTTTCACTAACCGCAGTTTTCCCTGTTCCCAGAAGTCTTGGGTTTGTGACAGGAGCCAATCCTGTACGGTGTCCTTTAGTTCGTCGTCCGATTGGAAAAGTTTTCCCTTGAGACGAACCATTAACAGTGAGTGTATTGTGCGACACTCCGCAGCCTACGCAAGTCCATCAAGAACAAACGGCCTGGACTGCTCACGAAGGGAGTGATTGTGCTCCATGATAACGCTCGCCCACACGTCTCTAACGTCACACAAGTTGGCGACGTCCAAGTTGGAGCAACTTGAGCATCCGCCCTACAGACCAGGCTTGTGACCCTGCGACTTCCATCTGTTTGGTGTGTAATAAAAACATATACAATTACCTTCCTAGTGCCTGAAATAAATTACATGATTATAATACACTAACTAAACACTTCTCACATAAATGGGGGCTAAATTGGATGACTAGTTTCGTTCGCCAAGCGAGCATCGTCAGCTCTTGCTCACTTAGGCTTAATTTAGGTTCTGTGGATATGCATAGGGTCATTATCTTGGTGCGCCCCGGTAATCGCGGCAAACTATGGCGTCATTTGGCTGGCCAGGTGCGGAGTGAGTGGACCTCGCAATACCCCGCTCTGCTGTCGTTAGTTCACACGTGTTCTGTCATTAATACGGACGTGTATCTGGAAAGCGTAGATGTTAGTGCTGCACGTTTAGTGAGTATTGTGATTACTGTGATTGTTGGTCATGCCTAGTCACCAATTCACATGGCACGAACGTGTTTATAGTCTATCCATAATTCGTATATGAAAAGCAGAAAGTCCTGTTCTGAAACGAGACGAAAATTTCGAATGAAGTTTCCAGGAAGACCTGTGCCTGATGCCAGTACAATTAGGAGGCTCGCTAAACGAATCAAGGAAACAGGCTCCGAAAATAATAAAAGAGTTGACAGACATTCTTTCATCAGAAGATGTCAGGTGTGTGTTACAAGAGAGGGAGGACATTTTTAGCATCGCCTATGAGCACTGTAAGTACACATTATTGAACATGTT
Source organism: Meconema thalassinum (assembly GCA_946902985.2). Taxonomy (NCBI): domain Eukaryota; kingdom Metazoa; phylum Arthropoda; class Insecta; order Orthoptera; family Tettigoniidae; genus Meconema; species Meconema thalassinum. The sequence continues at coordinate 19,396,631 of OX336392.1, forward strand.
TGGTAAAAGTGTAAAAGTGCGCGCCAACCCCCGGCTGAACCGCGTAAGCCAGTCACAGCCGGCTTAGCTTGCCGTGTTTACCGGGGCGCACTTAGATAATGACCCTGTCTATGCCATGTAGACTACAACAGTATTTGCAATTATTAAGCTACATAAGTTTTTAATTAAAATTTGTTGGACTAATGGTCGGTCTTTTATTCTGTTACGGTAGTTATTGCACTTAGGCTAAGTTAATCAAACTTTGTAACGAGTCGGCTTTTTTTAAACCATACTGTATATTTTATTCTGCCAGTCTATTAGGCCCTACACTTCTTTTGTTAGTAGTCTACTTTTTATGTGTGTGTGAAACATATTTGAGTCAAATCTCAGCAACTTTTCCTAGGTTTATGCCTTGTCTTGTGCGGGATTTTGCCTAGGGACACCAAGATAGGATCATCAGCGGTCCGGGCACGGAGACCAAGAGCCCGCTGATGAGCCCATCTTGGTGTTCCTAGGCGAAACCCCACATAAGACACGGCATAAACTTAAAGGAATTGCTGAGTTTTAATTCCTTGGCCGTGAAAACCAACTACATGAAGTTAGCAAGGAGAAAGGAGCTATTTATGACCCATGTTGCAAGGAATTAGGGGACTAAATTCAAAGTGAACCATTGGGAAGTTGTAGGAGTTTCGTTTGACACAGGAGTCACAGTACATCAAGTGACCTTCGTTATGTAAGATCTCCCACAAGTTTCTGAGAAAACCTTGGAGACAATAGCTTCCTCAGTGCTGAAATCCTTTTTAAATATAATTCATTAGCACCCAGGGCCGGATTTAAGAGTATGCCGCCTATAGGCTAAAGTCCATTTGCGTTCATTGGCGTTTTCATCTTTTTTAAACAAAGTTCATTTAGTTTAGATAAAACTACAAATTTAATGGCTTACATAATAAATGTTATAATGAAATTACTGTAGTTATCTACTTGTTTTTTTTACTTACTTCTTTAAGATTCGCTAAGAAATGAAATGGGTTCCGAACTTAATTAATTTTGTTCTTGGAGATCAGTGATCACTATTTTACACATATTTTATAATGCTAATGACTATCTTTAGCGTAACTGAAGAACTGTGTTCAATTTGAAAAGTTGTCCTACATGGTGAAATGAAATTACACACAATGTAGTTAATTACTGGCTTATTTGTTGAAAAATATACAAACTTCTCTAAAACAAGTCACCCCACGTAATCTTGATGTTCAAATTTACATAGCTTTCTTACGAGATTTCTTGATGGCAAACTCGTTAATAATGTCCTCATATGAAAGTGTTTTAGTTGTATTTGCCTCAATGGAAGTGAGTTTTACTGTCTAGTTCGCAGATAGTTCTTAACTCTTCTAAGGCAGGAAGAACTGTAGAAGGACTAGAATAAGTACGGAAAATATCATTAACGTGTGAAATACTTCATTTTAGATTTTGAGTGAATTGCCAAACTGCCGCCCCTGACAATATACCGCTCTAGTCTGCATCCAACTTAGCCTATTTAGAAATACGGCCCTTTTAGCACCGGTTTGTGGCAATGTTCGGTGCTGAATAAATAAGTCTTCGGTTGATAGTCGTATACCAACCAGGCCAGAGAGAAAACAATGCATTTCCGTTCTAATACGAATATTCTTGAGAATTGATTAGGAACTTTTCTCCCTCTCTAATACAACTGATGGTAAATATGTAACAGAATGTTGTTTGCCCATATCAGGGGCGTATATAGAGTTTTATTTCGGGGGGTGCCCAACCGGTGGTTATGGGGCATGGTATAGGGCCAAATAATAGGGGCTCCGGGGTTCTCCCCGGGGAAATTTTGTATAATTTGGTGGAAAATGGTGAGTTCTAAGGCTATCTGGCATCACTTTATCAACTCTGTTTTCAGAAGTAGAATTTCTTAAGTATGTTTTCAACCAACTCAAACTCCAGTCGGCAGTACCAGTAGCTACAGAGAGAGGCGAATTTGCCAAAAGTTTGATAAGGGTATAAAAGTTAGGGAAAAACTTTCGTCACACGCTTCAAGGGCATTTGTTGCTGTTCTTGGTTCGTTCATAAGAGCGAAGGCACTGGAGAGTAATAAGAGGTTATGTTGTTACACATAAGATCAGAGCAAACTGATTGTCACACGGTTTACATCGCTCTACCATCGCCTCGCTTTGCAACGTTGCCATACGTCACTTAGTAACAATAGTACCGTCGCCTCGCTTTGCAACGTTGCCATACGTCACTTAGTAACAATAGTACCGTCACCTCGCTTTGCAACGTTGCCATACGTCACTTAGTAACAATAGTACCGTCGCCTCGCTTTGCAACGTTGCCATACCTCACTTAGTAACAATAGTACCGTCGCCTCGCTTTGCAACGTTCCCATACGTCACTTAGTAACAATAGTACCTTCGCCTCGCTTTGCAACGTTGCCATACGTCACTTAGTAACAATAGTACCGTCGCCTTGCTTTGCAACGTTGCCATACGTCACTTAGTAACAATAGTACCGTCGCCTCGCTTTGCAACGTTGCCATACGTCACTTAGTAACAATAGTGCCGTCGCCTCGCTTTGCAACGTTGCCATACATCACTTAGTAACAATAGTACCGTCGCCTCGCTTTGCAACGTTGCCATACGTCACTTAGTAACAATAGTACCTTCGCCTCGCTTTGCAACGTTGCCATACGTCACTTAGTAACAATAGTACCGTCGCCTCGCTTTGCAACGTTGCCATACGTCACTTAGTAACAATAGTACCGTCGCCTTGCTTTGCAACGTTGCCATACGTCACTTAGTAACAATAGTACCGTCGCCTTGCTTTGCAACGTTGCCATACGTCACTTAGTAACAATAGTACCGTCGCTTCGCTTTGCAACGTTGCCATACGTCACTTAGTAACAATAGTACCGTCGCCTCGCTTTGCAACGTTACCATACGTCGCTTAGTAACAATAGTACCGTCGCCTCGCTTTGCAACGTTGCCATACGTCTCTTAGTAACAATAGTACCGTCGCCTCGCTTTGCAACGTTGCCATACGTCACTTAGTAACAATAGTACCGTCGCCTCGCTTTTCAACGTTGCCATACGTCACTTAGTAACAATAGTACCTTCGCCTCGCTTTGCAACGTTGCCATACGTCACTTAGTAACAATAGTACCGTCGCCTTGCTTTGCAACGTTGCCATACGTCACTTAGTAACAATAGTACCGTCGCCTCGCTTTGCAACGTTGCCATACGTCACTTAGTAACAATAGTGCCGTCGCCTCGCTTTGCAACGTTGCCATACGTCACTTAGTAACAATAGTACCGTCGCCTCGCTTTGCAACGTTGCCATACGTCACTTAGTAACAATAGTACCGTCGCCTCGCTTTGCAACGTTGCCATACGTCTCTTAGTAACAATAGTACCGTCGCCTCGCTTTGCAACGTTGCCATACGTCACTTGGAAACAATAGTACCGTCGCCTCGCATTGCAACGTTACCATACGTCGCTTAGTAACAATAGTACCGTCGCCTCGCTTTGCAACGTTGCCATACGTCACTTAGTAACAATAGTACCGTCGCCTCGCTTTGCAACGTTGCCATACGTCTCTTAGTAACAATAGTACCGTCGCCTCGCTTTGCAACGTTGCCATACGTCACTTGGTAACAATAGTACCGTCGCCTCGCTTTGCAACGTTACCATACGTCACTTAGTAACAATAGTACCGTCGCCTCGCTTTGCAACGTTACCATACGTCACTTAGTAACAATAGTACCGTCGCCTCGCTTTGCAACGTTACCATACGTCACTTAGTGACAATAGTACCGTCGCCTCGCTTTGCAACGTTACCATACGTCACTTAGTAACAATAGTACCGTCGCCTCGCTTTACAACGTTACCATACGTCACTTAGTAACAATAGTACCGTCGCCTCGCTTTGCAACGTTACCATACGTCACTTAGTAACAATAGTACCGTCGCCTCGCTTTGCAACGTTACCATACGTCACTTAGTAACAATAGTACAGTCGCCTCGCTTTGCAACGATGCCATACGTCGCTTAGTAACAATAGTACCGTCGCCTCGCTTTGCAACGTTACCATACGTCACTTAGTAACAATAGTACCGTCGCCTCGCTTTGCAACGATGCCATACGTCGCTTAGTAACAATAGTACCGTCGCCTCGCTTTGCAACGTTACCATACGTCACTTAGTAACAATAGTACCGTCGCCTTGCTTTGCAACGTTACCATACGTCACTTAGTAACAATAGTACCGTCGCCTCGCTTTACAACGTTACCATACGTCACTTAGTAACAATAGTACCGTCGCCTCGCTTTGCAACGTTACCATACGTCACTTAGTAACAATAGTACCGTCGCCTTGCATTGCAACGTTGCCATACGTCACTTAGTAACAATAGTACCGTCGCCTCGCTTTGCAACGTTACCATACGTCACTTAGTAACAATAGTACCGTCGCCTCGCTTTGCAACGTTACCATACGTCACTTAGTAACAATAGTACCGTCGCCTCGCTTTGCAACGTTGCCATACGTCACTTAGTAACAATAGTACCGTCGCCTCGCTTTGCAACGTTACCATACGTCACTTAGTGACAATAGTACCGTCGCCTCGCTTTGCAACGTTACCATACGTCACTTAGTAACAATAGTACCGTCGCCTCGCTTTACAACGTTACCATACGTCACTTAGTAACAATAGTACCGTCGCCTCGCTTTGCAACGTTACCATACGTTACTTAGTAACAATAGTACCGTCGCCTCGTTTTGCAACGTTACCATACGTCACTTAGTAACAATAGTACCGTCGCCTCGCTTTGCAACGTTGCCATACGTCACTTAGTAACAATAGTACCGTCGCCTCGCTTTGCAACGTTACCATACGTCGCTTAGTAACAATAGTACCGTCGCCTCGCTTTGCAACGTTACCATACGTCACTTAGTAACAATAGTACCGTCGCCTCGCTTTGCAACGTTACCATACGTCACTTAGTAACAATAGTACCGTCGCCTCGCTTTGCAACGTTGCCATACGTCACTTAGTAACAATAGTACCGTCGCCTCGCTTTGCAACGTTACCATACGTCACTTAGTAACAATAGTACCGTCGCCTCGCTTTGCAACGTTGCCATACGTCACTTAGTAACAATAGTACCGTCGCCTCGCTTTGCAACGTTGCCATACGTCTCTTAGTAACAATAGTACCGTCGCCTCGCTTTGCAACGTTGCCATACTTCACTTGGTAACAATAGTACCGTCGCCTCGCTTTGCAACGTTACCATACGTCACTTAGTAACAATAGTACCGTCGCCTCGCTTTGCAACGTTACCATACGTCACTTAGTAACAATAGTACCATCGACTCGCTTTGCAACGTTGCCATACGTCACTTAGTAACAATAGTACCGTCGCCTCGCTTTGCAACGTTGCCATACGTCTCTTAGTAACAATAGTACCGTCGCCTCGCTTTGCAACGTTGCCATACGTCACTTAGTAACAATAGTACCGTCGCCTCGCTTTGCAACGTTACCATACGTCACTTAGTAACAATAGTACCGTCGCCTCGCTTTGCAACGTTGCCATACGTCACTTAGTAACAATAGTACCGTCGCCTCGCTTTGCAACGTTGCCATACGTCTCTTAGTAACAATAGTACCGTCGCCTCGCTTTGCAACGTTACCATACGTCACTTAGTAACAATAGTACCGTCGCCTCGCTTTGCAACGTTACCATACGTCACTTAGTAACAATAGTACCGTCGCCTCGCTTTGCAACGTTGCCATACGTCACTTAGTAACAATAGTACCGTCGCCTCGCTTTGCAACGTTACCATACGTCGCTTAGTAACAATAGTACCGTCGCCTCGCTTTGCAACGTTACCATACGTCACTTAGTAACAATAGTACCGTCGCCTCGCTTTGCAACGTTACCATACGTCACTTAGTAACAATAGTACCGTCGCCTCGCTTTGCAACGTTGCCATACGTCACTTAGTAACAATAGTACCGTCGCCTCGCTTTGCAACGTTACCATACGTCACTTAGTAACAATAGTACCGTCGCCTCGCTTTGCAACGTTGCCATACGTCACTTAGTAACAATAGTACCGTCGCCTCGTTTTGCAACGTTGCCATACGTCTCTTAGTAACAATAGTACCGTCGCCTCGCTTTGCAACGTTGCCATACGTCACTTGGTAACAATAGTACCGTCGCCTCGCTTTGCAACGTTACCATACGTCACTTAGTAACAATAGTACCGTCGCCTCGCTTTGCAACGTTACCATACGTCACTTAGTAACAATAGTACCGTCGACTCGCTTTGCAACGTTGCCATACGTCACTTAGTAACAATAGTACCGTCGCCTCGCTTTGCAACGTTGCCATACGTCTCTTAGTAACAATAGTACCGTCGCCTCGCTTTGCAACGTTGCCATACGTCTCTTAGTAACAATAGTACCGTCGCCTCGCTTTGCAACGTTGCCAAACGACATTGGTAACAATAGTACCGTCGCCTCGCTTTGCAACGTTGCCATACGTCCCTTAGTAACAATAGTACCGTCGCCTCGCTTTGCAACGTTGCCATACGTCACTTGGTAACAATAGTACCGTCGCCTCGCTTTGCAACGTTGCCATACGTCACTTAGTAACAATAGTACCGTCGCCTCGCTTAGCAACGTTGCCATACGTCACTTGGTAACAATAGTACCGTCGCCGCGCTTTGCAACGTTGCCATATGTCTCTTAATAACAATAGTACCGTCGCCTCGCTTTGCAACGTTGCCATACGTCACTTGGTAACAATAGTACCGTCGCCTCGCTTTGCAACGTTGCCATACGTCACTTGGTAACAATAGTACCGTCGCCTCGCTTTGCAACGTTGCCATACGTCACTTGGTAACAATAGTACCGTCGCCTCGCTTTGCAACGTTGCCATACGTCACTTGGTAACAATAGTACCGTCGCCTCGCTTTGCAACGTTGCCATACGTCACTTGGTAACAATAGTACCGTCGCCTCGCTTTGCAACGTTACCATACGTCACTTGGTAACAATAGTACCGTCGCCTCGCTTTGCAACGTTGCCATACGTCACTTAGTAACAATAGTACCGTCGCCTCGCTTTGCAACGTTACCATACGTCACTTAGTAACAATAGTACCATCGCCTCGCTTTGCAACGTTACCATACGTCACTTAGTAACAATAGTACCGTCGCCTCGCTTTGCAACATTGCCATACGTCACTTAGTAACAATAGTACGATCGCCTCGCTTTGCAACGTTGCCATACGTCACTTAGTAACAATAGTACCTTCGCCTCGCTTTGCAACGTTGCCATACGTCACTTAGTAACAATAGTACCGTCGCCTCGCTTTGCAACGTTACCATACGTCACTTAGTAACAATAGTACCATCGCCTCGCTTTGCAACGTTACCATACGTCACTTAGTAACAATAGTACCGTCGCCTCGCTTTGCAACGTTGCCATACGTCACTTAGTAACAATAGTACCGTCGCCTCGCTTTGCAACGTTGCCATACGTCACTTAGTAACAATAGTACCGTCGCCTCGCTTTGCAACGTTACCATACGTCACTTAGTAACAATAGTACCGTCGCCTCGCTTTGCAACGTTGCCATACGTCACTTGGTAACAATAGTACCGTCGCCGCGCTTTGCAACGTTGCCATATGTCTCTTAGTAACAATAGTACCGTCGCCTCGCTTTGCAACGTTGCCATACGTCACTTGGTAACAATAGTACCGTCGCCTCGCTTTGCAACGTTGCCATACGTCTCTTAGTAACAATAGTACCGTCGCCTCGCTTTGCAACGTTGCCATACGTCACTTGGTAACAATAGTACCGTCGCCTCGCTTTGCAACGTTGCCATACGTCACTTAGTAACAATAGTACCGTCGCCTCGCTTTGCAACTTTACCATACGTCACTTGGTAACAATAGTACCGTCGCCTCGCTTTGCAACGTTGCCATACGTCTCTTATTAACAATAGTACCGTCGCCTCGCTTTGCAACGTTGCCATACGTCACTTGGTAACAATAGTACCGTCGCCTCGCTTTGCAACGTTGCCATACGTCACTTGGTAAAATAGTACCGTCGCCTCGCTTTGCAACGTTGCCATACGTCACTTGGTAACAATAGTACCGTCGCCTCGCTTTGCAACGTTGCCATACGTCTCTTAGTAACAATAGTACCGTCGCCTCGCTTTGCAACGTTGCCATACGTCACTTGGTAACAATAGTACCGTCGCCTCGCTTTGCAACGTTGCCATACGTCACTTAGTAACAATAGTACCGTCGCCTCGCTTTGCAACGTTGCCATACGTCACTTGGTAACAATAGTACCGTCGCCTTGCTTTGCAACGTTGCCATATGTCTCTTAGTAACAATAGTACCGTCGCCTCGCTTTGCAACGTTGCCATACGTCACTTGGTAACAATAGTACCGTCGCCTCGCTTTGCAACGTTGCCATACGTCTCTTAGTAACAATAGTACCGTCGCCTCGCTTTGCAACGTTGCCATACGTCACTTGGTAACAATAGTACCGTCGCCTCGCTTTGCAACGTTGCCATACGTCACTTGGTAACAATAGTACCGTCGCCTCGCTTTGCAACGTTGCCATACGTCACTTGGTAACAATAGTACCGTCGCCTCGCTTTGCAACGTTGCCATACGTCACTTGGTAACAATAGTACCGTCGCCTCGCTTTGCAACGTTGCCATACGTCACTTGGTAACAATAGTACCGTCGCCTCGCTTTGCAACGTTACCATACGTCACTTGGTAACAATAGTACCGTCGCCTCGCTTTGCAACGTTGCCATACGTCACTTAGTAACAATAGTACCGTCGCCTCGCTTTGCAACGTTACCATACGTCACTTAGTAACAATAGTACCGTCGCCTTGCTTTGCAACGTTGCCATACGTCACTTAGTAACAATAGTACCGTCGCCTCGCTTTGCAACGTTGCCATACGTCACTTAGTAACAATAGTACAGTCGCCTCGCTTTGCAACGTTGCCAGACGTCACTTAGTAACAATAGTACCGTCGCCTCGCTTTGCAACGTTACCATACGTCACTTAGTAACAATAGTACCATCGCCTCGCTTTGCAACGTTACCATACGTCACTTAGTAACAATAGTACCGTCGCCTCGCTTTGCAACGTTACCATACGTCACTTAGTAACAATAGTAACGTCGCCTCGCTTTGCAACGTTGCCATACGTCACTTAGTAACAATAGTACCGTCGCCTCGCTTTGCAACGTTGCCATACGTCACTTAGTAACAATAGTACCGTCGCCTCGCTTTGCAACGTTGCCATACGTCACTTAGTAACAATAGTACCGTCGCCTCGCTTTGCAACGTTGCCATACGTCACTTGGTAACAATAGTACCGTCGCCGCGCTTTGCAACGTTGCCATATGTCTCTTAGTAACAATAGTACCGTCGCCTCGCTTTGCAACGTTACCATACGTCACTTAGTAACAATAGTACCGTCGCCTCGCTTTGCAACGTTGCCATACGTCACTTGGTAACAATAGTACCGTCGCCGCGCTTTGCAACGTTGCCATATGTCTCTTAGTAACAATAGTACCGTCGCCTCGCATTGCAACGTTACCATACGTCACTTGGTAACAATAGTACCGTCGCCTCGCTTTTCAACGTTGCCATACGTCTCTTAGTAACAATTGTACCGTCGCCTCGCTTTGCAACGTTGCCATACGTCACTTGGTAACAATAGTACCGTCGCCTCGCTTTGCAACGTTGCCATACGTCACTTGGTAACAATAGTACCGTCGCCTCGCTTTGCAACGTTGCCATACGTCACTTGGTAACAATAGTACCGTCGCCTCGCTTTGCAACGTTGCCATACGTCACTTGGTAACAATAGTACCGTCGCCTCGCTTTGCAACGTTGCCATACGTCACTTGGTAACAATAGTACCGTCGCCTCGCTTTGCAACGTTACCATACGTCACTTGGTAACAATAGTACCGTCGCCTCGCTTTGCAACGTTGCCATACGTCACTTAGTAACAATAGTACCGTCGCCTCGCTTTGCAACGTTACCATACGTCACTTAGTAACAATAGTACCATCGCCTCGCTTTGCAACGTTACCATACGTCACTTAGTAACAATAGTACCGTCGCCTCGCTTTGCAACGTTACCATACGTCACTTAGTAACAATAGTACCGTCGCCTCGCTTTGCAACGTTGCCATACGTCACTTAGTAACAATAGTACCGTCGCCTCGCTTTGCAACGTTACCATACGTCGCTTAGTAACAATAGTACCGTCGCCTCGCTTTGCAACGTTACCATACGTCACTTAGTAACAATAGTACCGTCGCCTCGCTTTGCAACGTTGCCATACGTCACTTAGTAACAATAGTACCGTCGCCTCGCTTTGCAACTTTGCCATACGTCACTTAGTAACAATAGTACCGTCGCCTCGCTTTGCAACGTTGCCATACGTCACTTAGTAACAATAATACCGTCGCCTCGCTTTGCAACGTTGCCATACGTCACTTGGTAACAATAGTACCGTCGCCTCGCTTTGCAACGTTACCATACGTCACTTAGTAACAATAGTACCGTCGCCTCGCTTTGCAACGTTGCCATACGTCACTTAGTAACAATAGTACCGTCGCCTCGCTTTGCAACGTTGCCATACGTCACTTAGTAACAATAGTACCGTCGCCTCGCTTTGCAACGTTGCCATACGTCACTTAGTAACAATAGTACCGTCGCCTCACTTTGCAACGTTGCCATACGTCACTTAGTAACAATAGTACCGTCGCCTCGCTTTGCAACGTTGCCATACGTCACTTAGTAACAATAGTACCGTCGCCTTGCTTTGCAACGTTGCCATACGTCACTTAGTAACAATAGTACCGTCGCCTCGCTTTGCAACGTTGCCATACGTCACTTAGTAACAATAGTACCGTCGCCTTGCTTTGCAACGTTGCCATACGTCACTTAGTAACAATAGTACATAGGTTTTAATGTTTTAATTCATAAACAAATATTATATGGGACAACATTTCGGGAGGGGCTGGACCCCTTATATACGCCCTTGGCCCATATACAGTAGTACAATGCATTTTCGTTCTAATAAGAATATTCTTGAGAATTGATTAGGAATTTTTCTCTCTCTCTAATACAATTGATAGTAAATATGTAACAGAATGTTGTTTGCCCACATAGTACTTACCTCTGGGAGTGCGTGTGTCAGGGAGAGTAATCCAGAGTGGGAACACAATAGGCGCCACCAACAGGTACGTAATTCGCTTGCGAGCTGTGTCGGGCCACGACATATCCAGAGCTTCGTTATCAGGCTCCTCGTCATCTGGGTCCAACTGAAACAAGAAAACGTTCCGGCTCAACACTCACAAATACAGGAAGTGGTATTAAAACTAAAGTTTGGCTCAATGAGCGGATGAACACGTCGAAAGACACCATAACTACAGCTGGTATTTTGAGAATGTGTGGAAAAGTCAAAGAACTAATCATTGAAAAGAAGGCTAATATTAGAAAAAAATATGTGAGATGATGTAAAGCTGAGGTCCAAAGCTTCTTGTGGAGGGTCACATTTGAACTCGAGTAGCATTTGCGGGTCACTTGTGAGATTTCCAAGAATGTGTTCAGCATCTAAATTGTTTTCGTACACATTAACACAGATAGAATATTATTATTATTACTATTATTATTATTATTATTATTTAGTCGTTTACCCTCCAGGTTGGTGGAACCCACGGACTCAGCGAGAGAACTCTCCACTACCGCCTCTACGGGCAGTGTCCTACAGCTGGGAACATCGAATCGGAGGGGATACAACAGGTGAGGTGGGATTGGCACCTCGCCCAGGCGGCCTCATCTGCAAAGCGAACAGGGGCCTCAAGAGGAAAGGTAAGGGATGGTTAGGATGGATAAACAAGGAAGAGGGAAGGAGGCGGCCGTGGCCTTGAATAAGGTACCATCCCGGCATTTGCCCGAAGACGAAGTGGGAAACCACGGAAAACCACTTAGAGGATGGCTGAGGGGGAATCGAACCCCCTCTACTCATTTGGGCCACCCGAGGCTGAGTAGACCCCGTTCCAGTCCTCATACCACTTTTCAAATTTCGTGGCAGAGCCGGGAATCGAACCCAGGACCTCCGAGGCGGCAGCTGACCATGCTGACCGCTACGCTACGGAGGCGAAATTATTATTATTATTATTATCGTAATACGAAAGTATCGTTGTCAAGAGGTCAGGGTGTGCTATTTAGTGGGGAAGAATCCTACACTGGCGGCTTCAGTGGCATAGTTGGTAGCATGCTGAGCTTCTATGCCCAAGGTCGCGGGTTCGAACCCGGACGAAGTCGTTGGATTCTTTAAGAGCGATAAAAATCCCCCAGTATGCCTTCCTTCGGAGGGGAAGTAAAGCCGGCGGTCGCATGTCATAAATTTATGGCATGAAAAAGAACCTTCCACTAAAACGACACTTGTGTGAAGCCAAAATTTGTAGGTTAGAATTGATAACGCTCTATTAGTTCCATCGTTCGCCGCCAGGTGCTGACTGCGATGCCATCTAGTAGCCAAGTCCACAAGCTAGGTGTCGTGGACGGTAGCAATTGGTAGCAAAAGTAGGAACTACTTGAAATTATTGTCTGCAGTCCTTACTTGAATTAAAACAGATACCACACACTATTACAATCATCACAATTAACACTGGTTATCATACACACAGCCAAAGTACACGGGGCTACATGACCACGTTGTCGCAGCCCCTAAACTAAGGAACCAACCAACCAGAATCCTACACGCTTGAGGATTGTGGACCCTTTCCAAGTGTCGGATGTAAGATTTCCTACTTCCCTAAAATCAAAAAAACAAAGGAAAAATCAAATAAAAATTACCACATTAATTTGTTTTATGGGTTTGGGACATCTTGGTCATCAACCCGGATTATTATTATTATTATTATTATTATTATTATCACAAGATGGTGTCATGACAATAATTTGTATATACATACAACCAAATCTAAAATAATGCACATCAGAGTTGATCACTTCACACAAGAAAAATACTGTTACGGCTGTGAGTTTGTTTCATCGTTCGCCGCATGAGTCACAACTGCCCCAGGGCTGGGCTGCTCTGCCTCAGTGTATTGCGTGCGCCTTATGCAACAGGACTACTAGGACAAAGGGATGGTCCAGAATATTCGTGACTCAGCCAGTGAAGGAAACCTCGAGAAGCCGTGAACCCTGGATGGGTCTAGAAGCATTTATTGAGTCACCGGCCTGCTATATAAGAGCGACCTGTCAAGCAGTTGTGGTTGTGTTTTTCGAGCTAGTGCGAGCGTTTATCCTGAGCGACAGAAGTGTGGTGCCTTGCGAAACCCCTAGTGAAGACGATTCTCTTGACAGCGAGGGAGTGAGAAGCATACAGGGGACTGCCTGTGTTTTGAGCGAGTGTGATTTCACTGAGCGACAGACGTATTGTGGCGAAGTGCCGTGCGAGTTACGAAATCCAGTGACATTGTTTACCAGCTTGTGAACAGCGAAGCAGCGTGTAGCAAGTTATCGTAAGTAACTGTAGTTTGTGTACATGAGGAAGAGGTGCAGGTAGTTTCTGTCAAGGCCACCTGACTCATTAGGACGGATTAACTTCTGTGGTTTGTTGACAAGTGAAAGGGGGCAAGAGCTCTCCATAAGGAAGAGACTTGAGGAAACTGGAGTAAGGCTCTAATTGCTTGTATTTGCTGTTGAGTGGTGTATCTTTCTGTCCGCAATAAAGTTGATTATTTCATTTAAAGGAACAATCTGTGTTGTGCTTCAACCCATCGTAATCCAGCTAACAAAAGTGCCACTAGGGGGGTGGCACGTAACAACTGGTGTCAGAAGCCGGATTACGAACTCAAACACAAGCACAACACCTGACAGTCCCGGTTTCAAAACCCGAGCAGGTCATTTTTTAAATTTTAATTTTTCGGTGAGTGCATGCCCTTTACAAGACAAACATCTAAAATGGAAGCGCAATTTTCAGCATTGCTAGAAAAGTTAAGTGGCATGGGAGCCAAGATGGAAGACGGCCAGAAGAAGATGGAGGACGGCCAGAAGAAGAAGGAGGACGGCCAGAAGAAGATGGAGGACGGCCAGAAGAAATTAGGCAAGGACCTGAAGGATGACCTGAAGAAGATGGAAGACGGCCAGAAGAAGATGGAGGACGGCCAGAAGAAGTTAGCCGAGGACCTAACTGCCAAACTAGAAGACGGCCAGAAGAAGATGGAAGACGGTCAAAATAAGCTAGCGGAGGACCTGAAGAGGATAGAGGACGGCCAGAAGAAGATGGAAGACGGTCAGAATAAGTTGACACAGGACCTGAAGAAATTAGAACTGGGTCTGCGTGAGGAAGTCACGGCAGTGGAAAAGAAGTTCGACGCCTTACAAGTGCAAGTTGCCGAGCTGCGCCAACGCCCGCTGATGGGGGTGGAGGAGAAATTCAACGCCTTACATAAGGAAGTTGCCGAGCTGCGCCAACGCCCACTGACGGGGGTGGAAGAGAAATTCAACGCTCTACAAGAGGAAGTTGCCGAGCTGCGCCAACGCCCACCCACAGGTACACCGGGAACGTCAGGAACGGGACAGAGCAGAGTGACGCCCCCAACCTTCGACGGAAAGGTCCCGTGGAGCACATACTTACGTCAGTTCGAGGCGGCCTGTTCCATAAATAACTGGAACAACACATAAAAGGCTACAGCTCTCATTGTAGCGCTGAGAGGTGACGCCCTTAACGTCCTTCAGGCCATCCCGACTGGATCCCAGGACTACGCTTCACTAATCGCCCATATGGAGTCCCGATATGGAGATAGCCATCTTCAGCAGGCCTACCAGATGCAGCTCCGGACCAGGGTACAAAAGAACGCGGACACCCTGCAGGAGTTCGAGATGGACATCGCACGCCTCGTAAGGCTCGCCTATCCAACAGCGCCGGCCGACTTTCTGGAACAGATTGCGACGCAGACCTTCACCGACGGGCTACGGGACCCAGACACTCAACAGGCGCTGCGATTCGCGCGCAATAAGACCCTGGCAGATGCGCTGAGCCACGCACTTGAATTCGAGACGGCAAAGCAGGTATCTAGAATGCGCGCGCGGGTGCGTCAGGTGGACGTCGACGAACCAGCCAAAGCCGACAAGATCAAGCCCCTGGCCGATGAACTGATGGAGGCGCTAGGCCGGTTCTTCAAGAGTCGCAGAACCACCAACAGAAACGTAGCCGAAGGACATCCGGAGAGGCGGCCCGGAAGAGGACTACCGACCTGCTGGACCTGCCGTAAGAGAGGCCACCTGAGCAAGGACTGCGGTGATCGCCACCGCCGAGGGTATCCGACGGGAAATCACTCGTCTGAAAACCGCACGGCCCAGGGAAACGAGTATTAGCCAGCCTTGAGGGGCAAAGGTTGGCTTGTGACAGTCGTCAAGCCCCGGCAGTCCAAGTGCGTGTGACGAAGTTACGGAGGGACAATATCAGCCTGATGGTCGACGGAGTCGTCAACGGAGTGAGCTGGCCCATGCTGATCGACACGGGAGCGTTGAGGACCATCGTCAATTCCACCGTGATCCCGAAGTGGAGAATGCAACCCACACAAAGGAACCTCCAGCTAATATCCGCGACCGGAGAGACCGCACCGGTACATGGCGAAGCATCACTGGAGCTCGTCATTGGTCGACGGGCGGTGAAGCATCCAGTGCTTGTGGCTGACGTATCAAACGAAGTGATCATCGGACTGGACTTCCTGGACCAGAACAACATCATCTTGGACCTGAGTACCAACACTCTGCACTTCGGAGGTGAGGAACTTGCTTTGCAACCAGCACACGAGGCCGTCACCGCACGACGAGTAAGGCTGAGAGAGGACGTCATCGTTCCCACCAGGACGGAGGTCAGCCCCGCCGTAATTGTCGACGGAACTGCTGAGGGAGTGGCGGCTGTCATCGAGCCAAAATATGAGGACATCCAGACAAAAGGATTGCTAGTTGCCAAGACCCTCATCAACACGACGTCTCGGCCGTATGTCCGCCTGTCCAACCTGAACGACTACGACATTACGGTTCACCAGGACACCAACCTAAGAGTCTGCGAGCCCGTTACCTGGATTGCCCGCATCACAGATACGACGGACGGACACCTGCAGACGGACAACCGAAGAAGACGCGCACTGCCAGAAGAACTACAGAAGCTGTACCAAGGATCCCAGGACCATTTAGACGAGGAACAATCACGCCAACTTCAGGACCTGCTACGCGAATTCCAGGACGTCTTCTCCGTGGTGAGCAAAGACTTCGGCAGGACAAGCTTGGTCCAGCACAGAATCGACGTTGGGGACAGCGCACCGATTAGGGCCCCATTCCGACGTGTCCCGCTCGTCAAGCAAGCCGAAGTCGACCGGATGGTAGAAGAGATGAAGGAGCAAGGGGTGATCGAGCCATCACATAGTCCTTGGAGTTCTCCGGTCGTGCTTGTGAAGAAGAAGGACGGTTCCACCAGGTTCTGCGTGGACTACAGGCGGGTGAACGACGTCACGAAGAAGGACAGCTACCCTCTACCCCGGATCGACGACACGCTGGACACCATATCAGGATCAAGATGGTTCTCCACCTTGGATTTGAAGAGTGGCTACTGGCAGGTGGAGGTCCACCCTAAGGACCGCGAGAAAACGGCGTTCCCTGTGGGCAGCGGGCTCTGGCAGTTCACCGTCATGCCATTCGGTCTGTGCAACGCCCCTGCGACCTTCGAAAGGCTAATGGAGTCCATTCTGAGGGGACTACACTGGAAGACCTGCCTGGTCTACCTAGACGAAGTCATCGTTCTGGGAAAAAGCTTCGAGGAGCACTACAGCAACCTGAAGGATATCTTGATGAAGCTACGGGCTGCCCAGCTGAAGTTGAGCCCCAAGAAGTGTCAGCTCTTCCAGAAGCAGGTCTAGTACCTTGGGCATATTGTCTCCGAGGAAGGGGTGCGCACCGACCCAGAAAAGACAGCAGCTGTGAGGGAGTGGCCAGTTCCGAAGGACAAGTCCCAACTACGAAGTTTCCTGGGACTCTGCACTTATTACCGTCGCTTCGTGAGAGGATTCGCCGACATCGCCAAACCACTGCATCGACTGACTGAGAAGGACCAACTCTTCACATGGACAGCAGAATGCCACAGTGCCTTCGAACAACTCAAGCAGGCATCAAGGGAACTGGAGCCGCGAATCTTTCACGCGGGCACAAGCAGAAGATGATGACCTGGGACTAATAGCCGAATGGAAGAGGGCCTGTGTCCCCAGACCCGGGTGGAACATTGTGAGCGACTTTGGTATAGGGGGAATCCTGTCGCAAATAGTGGACGGCAAGGAGAGAGTAGTGGCCTACTTCAGCAAAGCCTTGTCAAAGCCAGAGAGGAACTACTGCGTCACCAGGAAGGAAATGCTCGCCATCGTGAAAACCATCGAACACTTCCACAAGTACCTGTACGGGCAAGAATTTCTCATCAGGACCGACCATGCATCCCTGCGGTGGCTCCTGAACTTCCAACAGCCCGAGGGTCAACTCGCGCGGTGGTTAGAGAGGCTTCAACAGTAAAACTTCGAGATCCAGCACAGGAAAGGCCAACTGCATTCTAATGCCGACGCCCTGTCACGAAGACCGTGCCCCGAAGACTGCACCTTCTTTACTAGGAGGGAGGAGAACACCGGGATACAGTGCCGACGGACTACTGTGGAACTTCAAGGGAACTGGAGCCGCGAATCTTTCACGCGGGCACAAGCAGAATATGATGACCTGGGACTAATAGCCGAATGGAAGAGGGCCTGTGTCCCCAGACCCGGGTGGAACATTGTGAGTGACTGCAGCCCAAAGTTTAAGTCCTACTGGGCGCAGTGGGACTCGCTGATTGTAAGGGATGGCCTCATCTGCCGCGCCTGGGAGAGCACCGACGGGAAGACATCTCGGGAACAAGTCGTCGTTCCAAAGGCTATGACGGAGGAAGTCCTGAAGGAAGTCCATGGAGGATCATCTGGTGGACACCTAGGGATAAAGAAGACCCTGGAGAAGCTGAGAGAGCGGTTCTACTGGATCGGATGCCGAACTGACGTGGAGAACCACTGCGCGAGGTGCCACGATTGCGCAGCCAGCAAGGGCCCAGGACGAGGACGACGGGGTCCACTGAAGACCTACAACGTGGGCGGCCCCATGGAGAGAGTGGCCATCGATATTGCTGGGCCACTCCCGTTAAGCGAGGCAGGGAACCGCTACATATTGGTCGTCAGCGACTACTTTACCAAATGGCCGGAGGCGTATGCGCTCCCTAACCAAGAAGCCGCGACGATCGCAGAGACCCTGGTGAAGGAATTCGTCAGCCGGTACGGAGTACCCCTGTAGCTGCACTCCGACCAAGGGAGGAACTTCGAGTCGCAGGTGTTCCAGAACCTATGCCAGCTGCTGGGAATCCGGAAGAAAAGGAGAACGCCGCTACACCCTCAGTCCGACGGGATGGTAGAGCGATTCAATTGCACCATCGAGAACCATCTCCGAATAGTCGTCAGCGAACACCAGAGGGATTGGGACAAACATCTTCCACTATTTCTCCTGGCCTACCGCGCCGCCGTGCATGAAGCCACCGGGTGCACACCAGCCCGGGCTATGTTTGGGAGGGAGCTCCGTCTACCTGTCGATCTTGCCTTCGGCCGACCTGGGAATGATCCGGTTCCGGTAAGCCAAGAACTGGTCGACCAACTGGAGGACGTGCACGCGTTCGCGAGGAGGAAACTGCGGATCGAGACCGACCGAATGAAGACCCGATACGACCAACAGACGGATGCCGGCGGATTCCACGAGGACGACCTGGTCTGGCTCTTCAACCCATTACGGAAGAAAGGCCTGTCACCCAAACTGCAGAAGTCCTGGGAGGGCCCGTACCGAGTCGTGAAACGGATCAACGATGTCGTCTACAGCATCCAGCGGAGCCCGAGGGCGAAGATGAAGATCGTACATCGAGATCGCCTGGCAGCCTACGGAGGGACACAGACGGACCAATGATTGATCGGGACGATCAGCCTTTTAGGAAGGGGGTGGTGTTACGGCTGTGAGTTTGTTTCATCGTTCGCCGCATGAGTCACAACTGCCCCAGGGCTGGGCTGCTCTGCCTCAGTGTATTGCGTGCGCCTTATGCAACAGGACTACTAGGACAAAGGGATGGTCCAGAATATTCATGACTCAGCCAGTGAAGGAAACCTCGAGAAGCCGTGAACCCTGGATGGGTCTAGAAGCATTTATTGAGTCACCGGCCTGCTATATAAGAGCGACCTGTCAAGCAGTTGTGGTTGTGTTTTTCGAGCTAGTGCGAGCGTTTATCCTGAGCGACAGAAGTGTGGTGCCTTGCGAAACCCCTAGTGAAGCCGATTCTCTTGACAGCGAGGGAGTGAGAAGCATACAGGGGACTGTCTGTGTTTTGAGCGAGTGTGATTTCACTGAGCGACAGACGTATTGTGGCGAAGTGCCGTGCGAGTTACGAAATCCAGTGACATTGTTTCCCAGCTTGTGAACAGCGAAGCAGCGTGTAGCAAGTTATCGTAAGTAACTGTAGTTTGTGTACATGAGGAAGAGGTGCAGGTAGTTTCTGTCAAGGCCACCTGACTCATTAGGAGGGATTAACTTCTGTGGTTTGTTGACAAGTGAAAGGGGGCAAGAGCTCTCCATAAGGAAGAGACTTCAGGAAACTGGAGTAAGGCTCTAATTGCTTGTATTTGCTGTTGAGTGGTGTATCTTTCTGGCCGCAATAAAGTTAATTATTTCATTTAAAGGAACAATCTGTGTTGTGCTTCAACCCACCGTTATCCAGCTAACAAAAATGCCACTAGGGGGGGGTTGGGGGGGGGGGGCGGCAACGTAACAATACAAACTAACGCACCACAGCATATCATGCATACACCAAAACATCCTGGCAGGTTGCAAATGTAACACCTTCATAAATAGTACTTAGGAATTGCCCTTGATGAACACTTTAAAATGAACGCACACACAGTAAACATAATAAAAAAAACTAAGAGAAAACCTCTACACCTTCTACAATCTCCGATTTTATGTAGATAGGAAAACTTACAAAACAATTTATAGTGCTCTGATTGAAAGCAAATTAAGATATGCTATAGCAGCTTGGGGAAATCAAAACACAACTTTAATTAATAATCTTCGCCAAAACAGGTCCTTTAAATATTTCACCGATATCCCTTATTTTAATATTAAAGAGTTGTTCCAAATTACTGTACTGAATCTCTACTACCATGATCCAAGATTCAGGCATAAGGTCTCTCACAACATACAAACAAGAGCCATAACAAGTACTAAATATGTAAAACCCTTATGTATAAATAGCTATGGTTTCAAGAGACTAGATTATATTATACCATCACTACTTAATGAACTACCATCTGGACTGACGAACATTAACAGCAAACAACTAGCTATAAGTCGCATTAAAAATATTACTTAACCAAACATTAACTCATAACATAAATTTATTAATATAACTACCATAGTGTAACTTTTTGTGTCTTTATCATAACAAAAAATGCATGCACTCTTGTATTGAAATATAATCTATATATATGTTGTAAATAATAATTAATATGTCTCACAGATAATCTGTACTGTCATCAGATTCGTGAGACATATCACAATAATGTAACATAAATATTATTTAATAAATACATTAAATAAAAAAAATATTATTTTCATATACAGTATATAACGCAAGAGTGTGTTTCACAAAACTCGAGCTCTTAAACCAGACCAGACGTTTAGTTCCTTCTATGGTCCTTTTGTAAGCTTTTCTATAATGAACAGACGAGTAGTTGCATCAGTGGTATTTCAAAAGAAAGAACGTGAAGGAAACGGCGGGAACTTGGAACAGCTGAGCTGCGTTGCCAAGTTTTTATTGTAGATGTAGATCAGCTGATTCGAATAATACACAGGGCTACACTTCAGACATTATTTCGGTACTATTATGCGCAATATAATGTAAATGTCGATCCTGAGTCAACGCCGAGGACATTCAAATAGAGAGATACGGTACATGAATAAATAACACACCGAAGCTTTGCTACCTTTATCACCGTTATTCAATAAATACGAGAAAGAGGCCAAACAGCTATACAAATATAATACAAACACAAAGTAATCTGATGATGAATATATCATGCGATGATTATCCTTCAAGATGAAACAACATTCTGTGTGGAGGTCATTCACAGTTTACAGCAGTTGAACACAGAAACAACATCATAACACAAAGCACACTCACTGTATCACGACTCAGTTCGGTTAATACAAAATAGTTTTTGAGATTCCACAAACGTATTGTTAAGGTAAAGAAGTATTTAGCTCCGAACACACAAACAATGGCGACATTATTGCCGTGTTTTTACATTGTCGATTTGTTGGCTATTGAATGACAGGCGGTAATTTGAACACTACGGTATGACAGGAAACAATAACTCGTAAGTAACAGTATTATCGACTGCCGCGAACTCGATGCTAAAAGTAAACGAAAAGATTACCTTGAAACTAACTCAGACACAGACAGTGGTTAACAAGCGACTGAATCAAGATCAATGCGCTGGCAACGTGTGTTGCTAATTGTCAAAATCCAGCCAATAGGAGCCCGCGGCGGCCATTTTACGATCGTTCCCGCCAAAAATGCCAGGTTCTTACTCTGGAAATACAGATTTTTTTATTGGCAACTCCTGCTATCTGATATGACATCTAGCGGTAAAAATGAGAAACTTACCAAGTAGGGTACATTTGTCACGTGGTGACTGTTTGTATATGGTTTCTTGTATTGGTAAACAGATCGTGGTAAATTGTTCGTGTCTTTATACATAAGTAATAAGTTTTACTCGTTGATAGAGTGAAAAATGAGTAAAAGCAAAGTGTATTGCTCAGTTTACGGCTGTAAGTCGATGTATAAGAGAGCTGCGGATATACGTTTTCATCACCTTCCAAAAGATGCAAATAGCAATAGCCGAAATGTGATGATACCTAATAATACCTAATAATAATACCTTTCCACCCCGGGGAAGGATCTAACACTTGTCGAGGTAGACAGACAGAAGACCTGCGACGTAAAGCCAGCGAAGGTTATTCAGTTTAAAAACAGCTGTTACGATGGGCGCGCTGGTAAGATTGAAGTTACTTTAATAATTAATTAAATAATTAATTATTGGCTGCTTGGTAGGGAGAAGGGATGAGTTTAACTTGTATTAAAACTCGGGGGGCGACGGGAATTGCTTGATTTGGATGGTTAAAAGGTGGGTTTGGTGTTGAATATTTGAATGGTAGCGGAATCACTCATTCTACAGTGGCCACGGGGAGGCAAATTAGGCCTATATGACTCGTAGTGGAATAGCTCGAATATCGAAGAACTTAGCGATTACGAGGTGTAGGCTTAGTGGAAAGGCTGGCGGATCATCAGTTTGACATCAATTCACGATATAAGTCGGAGCTTGGAACAGTGGCGTCTGGTTTGCGTGGATGCAAGTCTCGGAATGATAAAAGTAGCACAGCTTCGGTGTGTTATTTATTTGTTTATGTACCGTATTTCTCTATTTGAATGTCCTCGGCGTTGACTCAGGATCGACATTTACATTATATTGCGCATAATAGTACCGAAATAATGTCCGAAGTGTGGCCCTGTGTAAATTTGAATCAGCTGATCTACATCAACCATAAAAACTGATGCTTGATAATATGCAAATTACACCAAAAAATCCAGTGGAACACACAAATTAGATCACGTGTATCGCACAGTTATACATATATACAATTAAAAGTAACACTGTCATTACTTTAGAGACCACATTTACTGATTATAACCGAAAAATAAAAAGTGTTCCATATCAAACGCGTGTTATTGAGTATTTTAAACCCTACTTATCCAGACCGACCGCAGCGCCCCAAGTGTTAGTTTGTGTTGCCAATAGTGAGGGTTGGAGGGGTTAACACCAGCACAATATTACTGTACATTACATTGGATTCACCTTATTGTGTACCAACAAGAGACAGCTTGCATCTGCTTTAACTACTCAAGGGTTTTCAATTATTATCGGTTGTGTTGTTGTTAATAATTCATGTTTGGGGTTTGGGCATTCTGATCATCAGCCCCGTGTAGTTAGGTGTGTGTTGAGCTTGTCTGCTAACCTGGTTGGTTCCTCAGTTTAGGGGCTGCGACAACGCGGCCATGTAGCCCCGTGCACTTTGGGTGTGTGTAGAATCTGTCTGATAACCGTTGTTAATTGTGATGTCTGTATTAGTGTGTGTTATCTGTTTTAATTCAATTTTCAAGTAGTTCCTTCTTCTGCTATCAAACGCCACCGTCAACGACAGATAGTTCTGAACGTGGTTACTAGATGCCACCGCAATCGGCTCCTGGTGACGAACGTTGGAACTTAAGAGAGCGTTAGGCAAATCTAACCTATAATTTATCTTCACACAATTGTAGTTAGTGGAATGTTCTTTTTCATGCCATAAATCTATGACAAGGGCCCGCCGGCTTTACTTCCCCTCCGAAGGAAGGCATATTGAGGGATTCTTAACGCTCTTAAAAAATCCGACGACTTCGGTGCTACGCTTTATAATAATTTGGTTCATTTAATGCTTTAACTTGGCTGATGAAGGGGATATGAATTGTTCATTAGTCCCTGAAATATGTACCAAGAACAACCTTGTTAATCATTTTATCATTATTGATTCAGGCGGAATTATAAACTTTTTTAAAACTGTTTAAATATCTTATGGAATATATTTCATGCAAGGGTATATTTGAACGAGTGGAGAAATTTAAATACTTATACTTGGGCTCGATTTTATCTAGTAAAATTGAGATTGGAAAAGAGATCCAACAGAGGACTATTAGTGCCAATACTACCTTTTTCCCCCTCAATAACTTATTTAAGTCACGCTTAATTTCACAAAACAGCAAGGTTAAGTCATGACGAATAGAAATAAACAGTGTCATCACTCCGCTACTTAAGCATTGTAGTTCATGGTCCAGCCAGTGTGTGGCGCGGAAGTCGCGCCGAACCATAAGCACGTGTGACAGTAACCCACGAGGTTAGTACTGTATTATCCTGTGCGCGAGAAGTCATATTATTCGAGGGAATTTGTTTCTTTGCAATAGTTTACGAATGTCTGTGCAGTGCTTTGTGTGTGCAAACAACTATGTTTTCTGTTGTTTCGGGAAAATGTAATGTTTTGTTCCTGGAAGTGAATCGGGTTACGAAGAAAATCTGATGGTAGACATTTTTTCACACCGCCAAAAGAAACAAATATGTTTGTGAAATGGGCGAGAGTTATTCCGTGGAAAGATAAGCAATTGTCGATCAAAAATAGAATCTGTGACGAGCGTTTTTCGAAAGATTTAATTATTATAAAGGCGGACTGTTTCGTAGTGAACTATGAGAACGTGGAAATTCCTCGCGTGAAGTGGAAATTAAAACCAGGATCAGTACCTCACATTTTTCAAAATTTACCGAAATATCTATCCACTGATGTAAAATCACGAAAGCCGCCCAGTAGGATACGGAATGAAGGCAGCCTTCCATGATTACGTGTTCTATTTCGTGCCATCCTTGCCTAAAACGAAAAAAAAAATCCGTCTTAATAATAGTAGGCCTAAAATAATAATAGTTGTTGATTCTTTAGGGACTTAACGACATCGTGGTGACGTAGCCCCGTGTGTTTGGGTTTGTTTAGAATTCATCTGATAACCTGAGTCATTATGATGTCTGTAGTAGTGTGTGTATTTGGAATTGAGGTCGGATTTGGGTAGGAAGCGGCCGTGTCCTTCAGTTAGGTACCATCCCGGCATTTGCCTGGAGGAGAAGTGGGAAACCACGGAAATCCACTTCCAGAATAGCTGAGGTAGGAATCGAACGCGCCTCTTAACATTTTTGCCTCACGAGGCTGAGTGAACACCGTTCCAACCCTCAGACCAGTATTAAATTTATTGGCAGAGCTGGGAATCGAACCCGGACTTCCGTGGTGATAGCCAAGTGGCCAAGAATGAGTCGGACTTATAATAATGGCCAACCTGCCAATAAAATAAACGGTCATCCAATTCTTCGCTTCCGTTACCGTCCTCCTGATCTTCGGATCTTGTTTCAACATTGTCTTCAGTATCAGAGTCACAAATTCCTTTGAAATTACTGAATCATGAACTAGCTATTCGTTGTCTTTCAGCAGAAGGTGACACGCTTCATCTGCATCCTTAGGTTTTCGTAAGGCGCAATCTCCTTACTGATAATAACTAAGGCAACATACTAAGCCAAATAATCGGTATAACAGCACACCTGCCACTCACTGACAGAATGTAACATCATTGGGAGAGCTGGTACTATCCATCTCACGCTGACAAAATGTTACACGTGTTAAAGTTATTTTTAGGCACCCTATTTCACAACTCCAGAAAAATGCTTACTAAGGTTTGGTGTAAGATGTCACGAGACGATAAGATCATAACTTGAACTGTTGGCTTGATATTAAAACTAATATAACGAACCATGGAGCTGTCAGGCCAATGCGCGACTAACGGAGGGTTTTAGACGATAGTTCTACATGGGGACAGAGAATATTAATACTAACTTTTTGACAGTATTATTCATAAGTCTAGACACACAATTTGTTGTAATCAGCGTAACCGCAGCCTTCGTAAAGAGGTTTACGTAGTCCAGCGCGTATCCCACTATTGACCAGCTGACTGTGTAGCGTTGGGGATCAGCGCCGCTAGCGCTAGCTGAGCGGGGCGCGCTTGAACTCGGTGAGCGATAACACTATTTATTTCTATTCGTCATGGTTAAGTTATACATGACACTAGTGAAACCGGTTCTGTTATATGGATGCGAGTCATGGGCGACCTCACAAACACTGGAAGAGCGCATTTGTGCATTTGAGAGAAAAGTGCTCAGAAAGTTATATGGACCTATTTACAATAGGGAAGAAGGATGATGGGAAAGGAGGGAAAAAGAGGACTTTACCAACGTTTTGGGAAAGCTGATGTGGGTAGGATCATCAGAGGAAGACGACTCCAGTGGATAGGACATTAGTAAGAGCTGCGGAATCTATCCCTAACAGTGTGTCCAATGCTCAGCTGATTGGCAAACGTCCAAGAGGCCGTCCAAGGACGAGATGGAAGGATAGGGTAATGAGAACGTTGCAGCAGGTGGAACCAACATCAGTACTGGATGATGCAATGGATAGAGAAAAATGGAACGCCATTTGTAACAAATGCTTGAGATTGTGATCGGGATGTTGCCTCCTGTGTGATTGATTAGGATAATGTTTTGTAATATTGTATATTTGATGTGTTTGTTATGTTCCTTTGTTTTCTGTCATGGGCCTTAATGGCCTCATATGTACACTAAATGATGATGAAGGATGTACTGTATAAATACTTGTTTTCCGGACTAATGTAATTGGGCACTATTCGTGTTGACCTACTATTACCGTCCTCCCTACCCTTTACACTAATAAATTATCTGTAGCTGTAGGTCCGAAGATTAAAGGTTCGAATCCCCGTGCTGATAGCAGCCACCTTGAGTATGTTTTTCCCATCGGTTCACCTCACTTCCTCCAGAAAAAATGCCGGGATGGTACCTTATTTCAAGTCTTGGGGCTCCTACCCCAATCCTTAACAATAATAATAACAATAAACTACAAAAATGGCATCTACATCAGAAAATCCAGGCAAGAAATATACTCTAGGATAGAGAAGATCACAGACACAATGCGAAAACACAGAGTTTGCTTCTATAGTTGCCTCACTTTCCTGGTTAACGAGCGGCGACTCTGACGTTAGGCAGTTTCACGCGCCAACACTAACCATTGCTCGCTACTGACCAATAGCTGACGCTTGTTGACCGATAGAATGCTTCCTCTATCACTCCACGTGGACTCTAAAGTCCCGCCCTGGTGGCTAGCTCGTGTCTCCGACAGGTATCAGTGTCCAATGTTGCACATCTGCACATAGTTCTGTCCAGTCTCGCTGCTTGCCCTCAGTGGCTACGATGGAAATTTGACAACGCTGTGTCTCACGCTGGGACGACCTTGGCCCCAGGTGCCATGGAATGTAAACATATCCGCCCAGCTAGATTACAAAGGCGAGCTGCACGTTAACCAGGGAAGTGAGGCATCTATACGTCATATACGACGGATGATCGATTCCCGATGGACAAAACGTATATTCAGTAGACTGTCATTGACTCAAAACTAAAAACGACAATGCCATGGTACGTTAACGTCCAGAAAGATCTTAAAGAAATATGGATACGGGCAGAAGATGCACAAGACCGAAACCTTTATAGAGCAGCCATCAAGACGTTTGGGAGTTCCCGGGACGAAAAGCGGACAATTGGTGTGAAATGAATAGAAGAACGTCGTGATAAACACAGTGAGCTCATGAAGATAATGTAGATCAAGCGAAAAATGAACAAATGCCAGAATGTAAAATTGAGGCTTATCGTGGTCCCTAGTTCGCCGATTAGCGAAATTGAATGAATGAATGAATGAATGAATACATAATTGCAGTTGCAGTTGCCACCACGGCCGGTGTGGCCGTGGTGGCCGAGAGCGCTAACGCACTACCTCGTGTCTCGCTGGTATCGGGAGAGCGTGGGTTTGAATCCCACCTCGGCCGTCCTGAAAATGGTTTTCGTGGTTTCCCATTTTCACCACCAGGCAAATGCCGGGACGGTTACTTCAATAGGTCCTCGGCCCATTTCCTTCCAATATCCCTTCCCTGACCCGTCCTGAAAAGAAAAATACATGGCCATTGGCTGCATTAATAAAATTATTATTAATAATTGCAGTTACACAAACTATTACACTCACAAGGGGAACACAGGAATCAGACAATATTATCACACCCAGGCGCGGATTCAAGGGGAGGGGGGTACGGGGGTCATGAACCCCCCCCCCCCTCAAACGGAGACCAATTTTTTTTCCAAACTCAAAAAACCAAAACACAATAACCAGACAAATAAAACTTAACGATTTTAACTGAAAAACAGTTTTCTTTTCATTTTTTTCAATACTGAAAATATCCTTGTTGCAATTATTATGTTCTGTTACAACTGCACATATTTACAGCTTCATGCCTGTTATATAAAAACGATTATTTATATAACAAAATCAACTCGTCTATTTTGTTTAGCAAACCTTGTGATTACCGAATCGATGTCTATAGAGATGTCACGATGAATGTGCAGCAATGCACGGATAGGAATTTGGGGCTTTTTTCGCACCAAAAAATTTTGCCGACGTCCAAACTGCAAGCTTGGTTGGCAATTTAAGCTGTGACTTGCTCCCTTTGTCGGTACCAACTCGACTTGCCGAGACTGTAACGTACCTTGATACTTTTCTCGAAGCACGATGTAAAAGTCGCAAAACACGCCGTTGCAATTTGTACGAATATTTTTGGTGCGCTAAACGCATCAAATTTCTATCCATGTAGCTTGCAAAGAAATTGGTCTGGTTTTGTACGTTTGGTTATTTTGTGATTGCATTGTTAGTGATACCGGTACCATTTTTCTTAACAATTTTGATTCTGTGACCCCCCCCCCCCCAAGTCAAACTCTAGATCCGCGCCTGATCACACCCAAATATACGGGAATGATAACGACGATGTCTGAAGCCTCTGAAATGAATTAACTTTTATTTAGTGAAAAACTATTTTTCAAATGACAGTGCCGAGAAACAGAAATTATGAGTAATTAACCAAACAACAGGCAAATCTTTTGTTTAATTTGAGTGGTTTGAATATAATTTATTACAAACTTGAACTCTCATATTAAGGGTGCACTCATTCCTCCTAACGTAGTGAACCTTCAGAGGTTGGTATTACAAGCAAAACGAAAGTCCTCGTTGATATCATACTGTGACATTATGATACATCAGCTTTAAGATGAATAATGATGACGATGGAGGAGTTTCATATTCTACTCTTTTACTCTGCTTGCCTTCATTGAATTCCTTAATTAATACCACTTCTGCCAGTCTAAATTACAAGCTTGCCGAGGAAAGATGAACTGCTGCATTTCAACAAATTAATTTTCTTGGATACTTCATGACCGCAATGCTTACTGTATATTCTATAACTATGAGACACGCATCGTGTAATCTGTTGACTGCCTATGATGGAATCTTTATCATACACATTATTTCACTAGTATAGATCCCTCCTGCGGCGCTCACAAGCGACCGATCGTTACAAATGAGCATTCAAATGAAAGAGAATAGACATTAGCAGTGAAAAATAGCACTCTAATTTCATAAATATCTATAATTTCTTTAAAAAATAAATTTCAAAAAATTGTATGAAGTGTGCGATTTGCAGATACTGTTGCTATAGGAAAATGAAAAAATCCACAGCCTGCTTCCAGTCTCCGACCGGGTCAGGAATGGAATGAATGAAGCCCCCATCTAGCGGCGAGGATATGAACTGTGCCGGCTGCCGAGGCCTGACGCACTCCTCTGGGGCAATGATTAAATGAATGACAGATGAAATGAAATGATAGTGGAGAGTGTTGATGGAATGAAATTTTGACAGGGAAAACCGGAGTACCCGGAGAAAAAACGTGTCTGCCTCCGTTTTGTCCAGCACAGAACTCACATGGAGTGACCGGGATTTGAACCACGGACCCAGCGGTGAGAGGCCGGCGTGCTGCCGCCTAAGCCACGGAGGAAAATACGCTCCATAATTGCTGTCCACTTCACATTTTGACCACTATGACGCCTGTTTCATGTCATTTTAACATTATGAGGTCTTTCCTTTATCCTTTTGCATGGATTTCAGAAACAGCAAATCAAAGGAATGAGTCGGCTACTCAAATCGTATAATTTCACAAATATCGAATAACCGGTGAGTGATATGATGATCCAATTTTCATTGATTGCCTTCTTAAGTTATGGAACGTTGAACTTGGAATTCTAACTGAAACGTAAATAGTGTTCTATAATCATAACAACCTTTCTCCTTAAGTCTCCCATTATAAACCTATTGGGGAAAGTGTGGTTCATGAACTCTCGCACGGGTCCGCCAGTCAGATTTAAATCAGGTAATACGGGCGAAACAATGTGGGATCAGACTAGGAGCAATTTTCAATGTAGGTTGGATAGTTCCTTGTATTTGATGTTTGGAATCGATTAAGGTTCAGCAGGACACAACTCGAACTCTCAGTAGAAGAGTAATAACAATTGGTGTTGTTATTGTATAATTTAAGGAAAGTTTCAATAATCTATCTTCACCTAATTTTCTGAAATCCATGATCCTTTTCCTCCTTAACTACAAAGTATAAGATGATATATGGGCAAGTCCGTTTGTAGAAGATGTGCAAAGGAGACTGAAACACAAATTCATGTACTTGGAAATTGTCCCTTAAATTCTTTGCTTATTAACAGAAGACATAACAAAGTTAAACATTCAATCATCAACATGCTGAGCAATAAGGGATTTGAATGCTACGAGGAAGTGCATGCACTCGATTCTCAAGGGAGGAGCCGTTTTGCTGACATGTTGCATTTAAGAAAACATCTAAAGAAGCCTATATTCTTGATCCAACCATTCGGTTTGAGAAGAATGCACCAGATCAGACTAAAGAGGTTGACCAGGAGAAAAAGGCCATCTATGAAGATTGCGTTCCGTACTTTCGGGAAAAAGTACGGAGATAGGTACAGGAATCCCACCTTCAATGTGCGAGGATTGCTGTTTGGTGCCAGGGGCACTATCTATCGAGAAGTTGTGGAACTGTTCCAGAAGCTCGGCATAGAAAGGAATAACCTGATCATTCTTGCTGAGGGTGCTCACTCTGTGGCCATATTGCAGCACCATATTTCAAGGAAGAAAGAACGGAAGGAGATGCCTTCGCTGCGCTGCCTAGCGCAAGCTGCTGAAGCCAAACGGCTCGCCCACTTTGGGTAGCAAAAAAAAAAAAAAAAAAAAATGGCTGTTCCTATGCTTAAGGCCGTAAATCACTCCAACTAGTCTTGGATTTTAGTGACATAAAACTGCAATGACAAGTCAAGATTTTTTCTTGGATAGGCAGAACACACTCTGTACATCACGGCACTAGGCACAAATAAGCTGCGTTATCGTTTTAAAAGCCAATTTAAATAGAAATATGAGAGCACCTATGCAAGGCTAGTTTAGTGAGAAAGACGCGCCAAAACGTAATAATACGCTGAAACACTGATTAAATTGAATACATGTGTCTGAAGGTGCGAGTTATACCAAAGAAGGAACATCTTGGGAACTAATGATGCCGAACTAATCACGGTATTTACACCAAATTGATTTTAAGTTCTTATTAGTGTTGAGGCATTCATCGGTTTTTAGGCCTAATTTCGAGCACAGCACCTTTCACTAATTGTTCGTACACATTTTGATATTCAAGAATACGAACCTTAAAATTAATGAACAGAACACTTATTCGATTCGTACAATCATATACAAGTCACGGAACACCGCATACATGTTAAGGCTACACCCACTTTGGACGCAGCGCTTGGCTTCACTCAAACGAGCTCAGGGCATCTCCTCTTATTCTTTCCTCCGCCATATTTACAAGAGTGCCAACACCTGACATTTGTGATCAGAAAATACCACTGGATTTTAAATTGTTAAACAAGAATGCTTATTAATGAATTTCCCTAACAAGGATTGAGGGGTATGCTGTGCCTTAAGGCATCTTGGGGGAAACCAAGCAGCTATATTGCAAACAAATACAGGTGTAATTGATATAATGGAAGTCCATTACACTGGTGATAGAAGAGACAATTGTAAGCTTCCTGGGTAAAAAAAAAATTGTCACCTATCTTTAAATTGAAAATTAATCATTAAAAAGTCAATGTTTTTAGGTTTTTCCAAAATTCTTCAAACAGAAGGTGAGGCAGCAGGCTGGGGGAAACGAGGCGGAGCGAGGTGGAACGATACGCGGAGGAGAAGTTGTTACGTAATCAGAGCGTTGACCTTACTAGTTGAGGGGAGGTATCAGCTGTTACGAGGAAAGCGAGCGATACCCGTCTCGTAAGAAAATTTGTATTGCTGTTGTTGTTGCTGTTGTTGTTGTTGTTGTTGTTGAAATACACGCAATGTCTTGGGACGTTAGGACCCGTATTATTGTGTAGCCTGCTTTGTAAGTGTAAGTATAAAATAATTTTGAAAATCAGCCCTGGTGTGTCATTGGCCTCCAGCATGTTAGTGAAATAGAGTGTGACAAAATTCCGACATCCCGTATTCTGTTCAGAACTAGCATTTAAGATGGAAGGAAAAATACTTGATGTTTTGTTTGAGAGGCTTGGCAATTTTGGTCAATTAGCCACATGTGGTTGGGTGTGGGTAGAATTTGTCTGATAACATGTGTTTTTGTGGTTTCTTTAGTAATGTGGGTATTTGTAATTCAGGTGAGGATTGGGGAGGAGGCGGCCGTGGACTTAAGTTAGGAACCATCCCAGCATTTGCCTGGGGTAGAAGTGGGAAACCATGGAAAACTACTTCCAAGATTTAATACTAGTATGGTACCACATGTACATAATAATAAT
This sequence comes from Meconema thalassinum, assembly GCA_946902985.2. Classification (NCBI taxonomy): domain Eukaryota; kingdom Metazoa; phylum Arthropoda; class Insecta; order Orthoptera; family Tettigoniidae; genus Meconema; species Meconema thalassinum. Next base: position 19,429,264 of record OX336392.1, read on the forward strand.
AATAATAATAATAATAATAATAATAATAATAATAATAATAATACCAGTAATAATAATAATAATAATAATAATAATAATAATAATAATAGCCGGCCTTGTGGTGTTGGGTAGCGCGCCTGCCCCTCACCCGGAGGCCTTGGGTTCGATTCCTGTCTCCGTCAGGGATTTTAGAAACTGACGTGAGGGCAGGAACGGGGTGCACTCTGCCTCGTGAGGACAGTTGAGTAGCTGTCTGACAGTGAGGCAGCGCCCCAATCACGAAAACCAAGATTAACGGCCGAGGGGACCCGATGCGCTGATCAGGCGTCACCCCAATATCTGCAGGTCAAATGGCTGGGCAGAGGTCGCTTGGTAGGCCTAGGCCCTTCACGGGCTGTAGTGCCAGGGGTTATTTATTATTTTTAATAATAATAATAACAGTAAAGCAAATATAGCGAGTTGGTTGGCCCTATCAAAAGGCAATGGCATTTAGAACGGGTAAAGACCATACCTATCATTGTCTCAAACACGGGCGTGATCTCAAGTACCTTGCTCCAAGACCTTAAAGAACTGGGTCTGGATACTCAAATGGATAAACTAATGCAGAAGGTAGTAGTTAGTTCTCTCAACAACCCGAATCGTCTGGAAATTCATGGGTAGCGATTTCGACTTTCCAGCTTAGAAGTGGCTGTTTCAGTAACAATACTTTGGTTCTCTGAAGTCCGTCTAGTTATGTTGTGATGCACCAGCAATGTGTTATATGTACTGTATAAAACAATAATAATAATTAAATGATAGTGAGGCTGTGAGCTCAGGTATTAGAGTGCTATCCTTCTCGAGGGTTCGATCTAGTCTGAGTCATGTAATACATGAAGGTGAACAAATACGACAGCCTAATGCCGATGGATGTAAAGGCACGTACATGAAATTCTGTGAACACAACATTCCGGAATCTCGACATCCCCTCAAAAATAAAAATAGTGTGTCCTACAACATATTATTATTATTATTAGTATTATACACATTATAAGAGATTATATCTTTACTGAATGTCATTTATTTTTAAGTAGAGTTCCAATTGTTTAGGACGTTCAGTAAATAAATATTTTTGGTAACAATTTTGATGGAAGAGACTTGCAAGCTTGTTGTGAAGGTTATTGTTAATTCATTTTAGGGGCTTGGGACATTTGTTTATCAGCCTCGTGTAGTTTGGTGAGTGTTGTATTTGTCTGATAAACTGTGTTTCTGTGGTGACTGTAGTAGTATGTGTAGCTGTAGTTATTAGGGTCGTGAATGAGGTTGGTGCCCCGGGACTCCAAGTACTATACTATCCCGGCATGTGCTTGGAAAGCGCGTGGAAGAATCCAGGGAAATCCAAACTCAGGATAGCCACTGTCGGTGCTGAGTTCGGACCTCCAATCACCGGACTTGCTGCGATCGTGGTGCACGATTAAATGCGCATGCCTACACCGCGGGGGTAGGAAAGAAAGCAGCCGTGGTCTTATGAAGGGACATTCCAAGGTTGGGCTCGTGGGATGCTACGGGAAATCATCTTGCGGCTGCCTATGGTGGGAAGTAAGGATGCTTGTGGTTTTACATGACCAAAAATAGCTTGCCACGGTGGGTGAGTGGTTATAGTGTCGGACTACCTACCCCAAGATTGCAGGTTCGCAGTGATTTTTGAAGGCGACAAAAATCACGATACTCATGCCATACGTTGTTGGCATGTTAAAGAACCCATTTGAATTCAGTAGGTCGTATTCAATGGCAAAATTAATCTCGGGATTTTCCGCCAACACAAAGTTCCTCCATTCTCTACTAGAAAGCGCTGTAGTGTCAAGGAGCTTAGATATCTAACCTCCTTGACTTTCATAGCGTTCAAAGGAACGACGAAATTCGACATGCAAGCTACCCTCTGGGTGTCAATTAACAAAGCTTGCACCAGGCACCCGAGGCCATACGATATTATTATTATTATTATGACCAAAAATATCGTGATCATGAGCTACTGGACCTTTTTTTATGTGGAATCCTAACCACAGGACATGGCATTTCACTTCGAAAATCTCACATGCATTGACCGGGAATCAAACCAGGTCCGCGGTGGTGAGAGGCCAACAGCTGGACCGCTGCGCCATCACGCCCCGACTTGCATATCGGCCGGTGATGGTAAGCTGCCTCAATACTAGCACCACATGTAGATGATGATGATGATAATAATAATAATAGTCTAATAATAATAATAATAATAATAATAATAATAATGAGAGTCAGCATGTGTAGTTCTGGTGGTAGAGTGCTAACCTTCCAGAGGGTGCGATCTACGTTCAGGCATGCAGTAAATGAATGTGATCTAATACGATCATGTTCATGGATTACATGGCACATACAAGATATCTTGCGTACATAAAAGTCTGGCAACTCGACATGCCAAAAAATAATAATAATAATAATAAAAAAAAAGAACTTAAGTTGGTTCCATAGTTAGGGGCTGCGACAACGTGGTCATGTAGACTCGTATTAAAGAAGTTAGTATGGTATGTCTAAAATTATATTATTACTATTATTAGTACAGTAGTAGTAGTAGCCTAGTATAATAATAATAATAATATTATTAATATTTTTGTTACAGTTGTTGCACTGTCTTCATACAAAGATAGACCAACAGTTGCATACGACTGTTTATGTTCGACGATAATTATAACTCTTTTATGTTCGAACATAAATATTCATAAATATCTGTCGATATTTCGCCAGTTTTATGTACTGAACAGAGCGCATGGGACGCAGAGTATACCATGGCCTCCTGGAATACCCCACTATGACACTAGAAGCCACGCAGTGCCATTTAAAATAGAAGGCCGTGGAAGTTAGCGCAGGTGCGATGCTATCCTTACTTAATTGGTCACACAACTGTTTCTTGACCTCTGATTGGTGGGACAAACTGTTTCATAATGAAAAATAGTGTTATAATGACCCTCATTATGATACAGTTTTCTGACATATAATATTTACATTTCGACATCGTCATGAGAGAATAGCACTTAAAATTGCATGACTGAGATGCAGTGAGACACCAAGAACTCAATTTGCGAGCCACCTCGAGCCGAGAAAAAGTTAACTTAGAAAATTGATAAGCTTTCTTTCTTGGATACATAGAATTATGACTTTATTTGTTGTTGTATGAGTCTTCAGTCTTTCGACTGGTTCGTTGCAGCGGAGACGCCTCCCTGTCCTGAGCTAATCGTTTCATTTCTAAAAGAATATTAAAAATTCTAAACCTAAATGACCTAACGTTAAATTGGATCGAGGGAAATGTTGATGTAATTGGATTCTCTGTAGGCCTTTTGGTTATATTATAAACAACCTCCAAGCTCTAGTGCGCATACTATTGGTCAAGAGTAGTGTATATAATATGTATGTCATCTGATCATCTGAAATATTGTGATGTTTATACTAGTGTGTGCACTTGTAATTATAAGCTTTCCACGGTGGGTGAGTGGCTAACGTCTCGGACTGCCAACCCCAAGGTTGCAGGTTCGCTCCTGATTTTGGAAAGGCGGCAAAAATACGACACGCATGTCATACGATGTTGGCATGTCAAAGAACCCATTTGAATTCAGTAGGCCGTGTTCATAATGGCAAAATTAATCTCGGGAGTTTCCGCCAACACAAAGTTCCTCCTTTCTGTATTAGAAAGCGCTATAGTGTTCAAGGAGCTTAGATATGTAACCTCCTTGACTTTCATAGTGCTTCAAGGAACAACGAAATTCGACATGCAAGCTACCCTCTGGGTGTCAAATAACAAAGCTTGCCCCCGGCACCGAGGCCATACGATATTATTATTATACTTGTAATTATTGCTAGAGTTGGAAAGGAGGCGTTAGGTATCATTCCAGTATTTGCTTAGGGTGAAAGTGGGAAGTGGATGACTGGGGTGAGAATCAAACTATCTTTTCTCAGTTCTACCTCCCGATGGTAAGCGTACCACGTTCCAACCCTATGATCAGAATTAAATTTCTTGGCAGAGCCAGGAATCGAACCTAGGACCTTTGGGACAAGAGACTCAATATGTACTCCTCGACCATAGAAGGTCGGACTCGTGTGGTGACCACGGGCCACAGACGTCCATTCCCTATGGATTTGAGTCTTCGATTCTCAGATGCTTTCCATTTCCTTTCTCATCTGATTCATGGTTTTCCCAAGGGTCCGGCTCGTTCCAGTGAAACTTTGAAAGCCAAGTCTTATTATTTTCTGTGGTCCCATGCGTACAATGTGCAGCCTTCCGTCTCACGGTTTATAGCCTATGCTTCTCAAGGATACCACTTTCATATCTTGCCCTTGTTTCTTTTCAATATAGGCTATAGGTCTCGAGATTTCATCATTTTTGTCATTTCTACACCAATTTTGGATCTTAAATACAACCTGCGTGGCTCATCGGTAACGTTTTCGCTTGCTGTGGCAAAGTTGCAAGATCGAATCCCAGCGCAGTCAGTTGGAATTTGAGGGTGCGCAAATGCGAGGGAGCCGTGTCAGAATATTTACTGGCACGTTAAGGAACCCCTTGGGGATAAAATTCCGGCAAACGGCGTCTCCAGAAGCCACAGCAGTTAAAAGGGAGGTAAGACCAATAACATTACATTAACAACCTGAAACAAGCTTAGTTAAAATAGCCTCCCTGTACCAATTAGAATCAGTGGCAATTGCTGATGTTTATAATGTGAAGGACGTAATATGATTGGCTACTTATTAACGTAAGATAACCGGGTGAGTTAGCCGTGGTCGTTACGGCATGACTGCTGGCAGTCGCTCACATCCGGGAGGCGAGGAGGTTCGAATCCACCCGCCGGCAACCTTGAAGATGGTCTTCTGTGGTTTCTCATCTTTCTTCCAGGCAAATGCCGGGGTTGGTCCCTAACTATAGGCCACAACCGCTACCTTCCAACTCCTCGTCCTTACATTCAAACTTTCCTCCCCTGACAACACTCCACACGCGACGGTACGTGTGTAGCTCACCCATTGGGTGTCCGCCTCGAAGCAGCTACAAAACTGGCGAGCCGAACATGTCCTCGGACACTCCCGGCACTGAAAGCCATACGCTAAAAAAAAACCTAAAATAATAAATAGCTGGGCTAAATTGAGATATTACTGTAGACTCAGTCTGATATTAATTATTCAGTCGCACAGCACTATTTTTATTTATTTATGCTTATGGCATTGTACACATAAACGATATACTATTTACATATATATATATATATATATATATATATATATATATTGTGCCCAATGGGACACGGCTGACTAGCATCGAACCGGGGTCTGTATAAAAGAAAGACCAGGCCCATGATTCTTCTGAGAATCGAACCATTGATATCTGAGGGGGAACAGCCACAGTTAAACCAAGGAGCAATGAGTTATAACTGTATATAATTATAAATGCATGATTTCACGTCCAGAACGAGAATATTATAGCATTAAAGTTGGAATATTGTAGAAAATACAAGCCAGTATACGTATAAGCTACTAAGAGCTGAAGAAAAAGGGTCAACTTGACAGTTGACTAATCGCAGCTAGCAAAGGGGAGTTACGAGTTGACGCCAGCGAACTACTTATCGGCGGCACTGGGGGAGCGAGTAGAGATTGATGGCTATGGGAACCCCAGTCTCACAAGGAAGAGAAGCAGGGTGGGGATGGTCACCCACATAAATTAATTAATTACGGCCAAATTGAGATGAAACTTATATCCAGATGCATATATTCTAGGAAAGGTAATTTAGGAGTGTCCGCACACCTAAATTAAAGCCTGCATCTAAAAAGGAGCTTATGCACAGACCAAATCCACGGCAGAGTTACTGTAGGATTTGTCATGTAGCAGCGGGGGAATAACCAAAGTAGCGTCCCAACGCCATGGAAGAAAGCAATTAATTCTAATTCATTGGACGAAGCAATTGCGAGCACGCAAGTGAATTTGGAACCTCGATGAATGGACGAGTAAGAATCATACTTCACTTTGTCAGAGAACGCATTATTTAAGAAGAGAGTCGCTGCTGGAAATCCTGTGAACTATTTTTCGTCAGAAAGCTTTATATGGGAGAAGCTGTAGGAGACGGTGAGTTCTTCTTGACTCAACTCGTGGAGCGACATGCTGTTCGATCACGCAGGAAAGTGCGCGAAATTTATAAGTAGCGACGTTCAGTATTTTAGTAATGAACAATGAAAGGCGCATCATGCAGCTTAATAAAAGTAATTCTGCATTATATGATAATCAGTCTACAGCAGACAGTATACGCGACTAAATACTCAGTACAGCGTAGATATATTTTAGGATGATGTTAACAGATAATGAACATATCCACAGGGAGTGTTATAATAGTTAAAATAACACATACAATTGTAATGAACACTACAGTTTTACGGGAACCTGGAAAGCATCACAAGTGTTTGTGATCTATGTTTGAGCAACTTTGCAGTAGAGAAGATAGAACCTGTAGAAGACGGGAGATGAGCACACACACGCGAGATAGACTTTCGAAGGAGACAGTCGGTTGTCAGGATTTAGCTGCATCGCATCTCTGAAGTCAGGCAATAGTGGAAATCCAAGCAAGGATCCGTGTGAAAAATTGTGTATAAAGTTATGTTACAGTGATCATTAAAAGTGCTTATGTTTATATGTTAAAAGAATGTGTGTGGTTTAAAAGTGTAAAATGCCACTAGTGCAAGATATAATTACCATGTGAAAATCTTATGCAATGTGTCATATGGAAAGTGTAATGATGACTTAAAGCAAGCAAGCAACTGCTGTCGTGTTGGACTAACCCAGCGAGAATGAAAGTGAGTACCATTCCAATATGTTGATATGATTTAATAACTCACCATACAACAAATCATTTCCTCTAATATTAAGAATTAACGGTCATTTGTGTACGAGTTCACATCCCTCGTATTTTTATAAAAATATGGCTTTGAGGATGGCAAGCTTACGGCCATTTAGGCGTAAGATGTTGATGAAAGTAACGATAACGTTAACTAATAATAATAATAATAATATAATCTGGGGTCGGTAACAATAATATATATAAATCGGCGTATTCAGGCCTATAGAACGTGCAAAGTGTGTCATATCTATTGTAAAAATACTGTGTTATTGTGAAAAGTAAGAAAGATAGATAAATAGCGAGACAAAGAGAGTTTTTCAGTGTCATTGAAATGATAGATAAATGTTTTATTATGTTATATTCTACATGGTTGTATTTGAGAGCCATTAAGATAGTCAATGTAAATGCCAGTAAATTAATACTTGTTTTGGAGCTACGTAAAACTTTGGCTTAGAAGTAAATGTATGGAGGACATGAGTGCTTTAGGAATTGAGTCATCTGTAAGAAATGTTGTTTTTAGCCGCGATCAGCGAGCATGTAACGTAGTATCAAGAGATTTACGTCAATAAATTGCAGGGACCATCCGAGAATAGTTCGCACGTTGACGAATCTAGTAGGCTAATCTTCGAAGCTACGATATGGTATCGCCTTAGAGCATACATATGTATTCGCAACAGAGTTGGGACAGAGTCTGTCTGTATCCACTGTTAGCAGAATCTTCGCTGCCAGGGAAAACCACTAGACACCCTAGGTAGGCCAGTATAGTAATTGATCTGCCCTTAGGGGTAAGACAAAAATTATTCGAGCAGGAAACGTGGAGTTCCTCTAGTTATATTCGTGCCCGTCCAGTGAGATAACAGTTTGAAACTCAGCTGGGACGCACGCAAAGCCACTGATTACGTCCATAGAACGGCGAAGCTATTTTGTGATCCATCCCTTGCTATGAATACTAATTAGGAGCCGATATGAGCCCATTAAATACTCTAAGTGTAGGTATTAAATAATTAGATCGACTCAATTCGTAATGACACAATCCAATCATGTACCACTAGCGGTGCTGCACCATTGAGTGAGCACATGGCCATTGCAGGAAGTCGGTCAGGGTAGGAGGTAGAATCCACAAACCCGGCAGCCAGCTTGCCTAGGACGGTCCGTGACGAATCTCTTGTTCACGCTAAAGGGAGTCAATAGCCCGGATCCTTTTATTTTAAGATTGTAGTGGGACACTGAAGGATCTCGATATTTCGAAAAGTAATTAAGATGTGCTTGATATGATGGTATCAAAGGAATTATATGTACTGTTTCCATACATATGGAATGTTGGAATGAAGTAATTGGATAAGATTTGGCCAAGTTATTGTCCGAGGACAAATCAACTGCACCGTATAAATAAATGCATTTTTGTAAAGAATAATTACCCAGTTCATGCTAATTTATTCATACGGGTAGCGTAATTCAATGATATGACACGTTTGTAACGATAATGATATGACCAGACCCAGAAGAGTGTTGTATGGTGAAGCTATAAAATATCTATAACTATGTGTATTTTGGATGGGAAGGTGTACCACTTCAGCGTTTGAAACTTATGGGAAAAGAATACGATACGCGTGGAAAGGCGACACATGCTAAGCAAGGCATAAGCTAGTGAATCAATGTCATTTAAAATAAATGTTCCATGTCAAAACGGATAAATATTTAATAATTGCATATTTAATGTTATTTAAATGTAATTTGTGTTTGTTGTGTTGTGATATGCAAATTTGTGTTAAATTGTGCCACGTGAAGAACACTATGGACACTCGCAAAAGTCAAAGAGCATCAACGATAGGATATCTAGGATAGATATGGGTGTAGTGGAGCACCAAACTGTATGAGAAGAGACTCACATGTAATTTTGATTTTTGTTGTGGGAAGTAATTGTAAGATTTTTTGTGTGTTTTGTGTTGTGTTTTTCTATGAATTAGTACCATTAAATGTGATATTTAGGACTATGTTGTTTCTTTCAAGTAGAGTAGTTACCTGACAGACTCAAATCCTGAATATGTGCTCGTATAGTGGGTTGGACGCCCCATGCCTCGAAAGACCATGAACTAGCTGGGATACGAACACATGTTCCACATGATAACGCAAGGGTACAATATATATAAAAAGGGAGCAAACCATTAAAACAATCAACTTAGCCCTACAGATTTCACAGCTGTATGTCCAGTTCGCCTAGCCACTGTATGGCCTGAGTAGATGTCACCAGAAAGTCCTCCATTGATCCAGAGTATGCTACAATATGGTGGATGGTTTGATTCACTGCACCACAGTCACAGCTGGTGAAGTTCGCATTCCCCACTTATGAAGCAGTGAGTCACATCGCCCGTGCTTGGTTCGGATTCTGTTGAGGGCAACCCAAGTTCTTCGTGGGAGATCAAAACCAGCTGGAGGATGCTTGCTGTTAAATAATGTCTGCCATTCCTTCGGAGCTGTGCCGCTCCAAACAGATTGCCATTCTGCTTTTCCATTATAGCTTCTGCTGGTGAGCAACTGTGTCGTCTGAACTGGCGGTGATCTATTGCGAACACATTACACAATACAATCCAATACCACTTCAAAGATGTGCACACGCTGAAAGTAGAGTGCACCTCCCGCTCTCCTTTCCCCGCGTGGGAAGCCTAAGTTAAAGGGTAATGGAGTCTGTTGAGTCTGAGTTTACTCCTGGGGTCTGGCGTTATGCGATACGGAGACGGCGAGTGCGTGACGTCATGCAGCAGAGTGCACCTCCCGCTCTCCGTTCCCCGCGGGGGAAGCCTAAGTTAAAGGTTAATGGAGTCTGTTGAAAGAGTCCTCCTGAGCCTTTCTAACATGTGTAGCATTTATAGCATGCGTCATTTGAAATGATATAAAGTCTAGTCTCTCAGACTGACTGGATCTTTTCAATTCTTGAATTTTAACGTGGCCGCTGTGGGTTATATTCAGTGTGACAAATTTATCACTGACGCCTCTTATATAATACTCCTCTGCTAACAAATTTCGCTTTAATTGTGCAATAGTATTCTAAGTTACTAATTTGTATACCTTAATGGTACGCCTAGTCGCCATCTTGAAACTGTGTAGTGTCTGTGCTTTGGGAATACGACCTATGAGGTTCTAAGCGTATTTCATAGGATATCGAAAGTTAGTAATTTATTTTGAACTTTCAAGATGGCCGCTGTGCTCTGTATTCAGTGTGATAATCTTTTGACCTAACGGAAGTGGGTGCTCCAATATGATGCTCACCTCTTGGAAACGATTCGTTTTGATCACCCAATTTCATTCAGAGTTGTCGATTTTAATATTCAAATAGTTTGCACTGCCGCCATATTGAATGTATGCGGAGTCTGTTGATTTGGCTTAACCATACAAGGCCACATACACGGTCCTGCCTTGTAACTAAGTTTTGTTACTGTAGCTCTTAAGTGTTGAGAGTTATTAATATTTTATAATTTCAAGATGGCAGCTACGCGTAACATACAGTCTCATGTAGTTATCAAGTTGACCACACTAAGTCCTTATATAAAGCTACCTGAATATCAAGTAATGTGAACCTTGATTCATTGGATCATATGTTATGGATTTTAATGCTTGCGTGATTCACCAAATTATTGGACCGATGACCTTGTAGTTCAGTCTCCAAACGCTTCCCACATGAAGTTATATTTTATACAACATTTGGTAGATATCTATCGCTTTCTTTAGTCGTAATTTCATTTAAGCTTTGAACATTTGGGTGGCTGCCATTTTGTTTTGGTTAAGATTACGGCATTATAAAATATCACACTGTGGTATACTTTACTATAATTCGGTTTCGTCGTGTTTGAATTGATAGGGAGGGGAGACCAACATACACACAAACAGACACGGACATTTTTTTTTTCAAAAATCGAAAAATCGCAACACGTATTTCCATCGTTTTTATTCCATTATTTCTCTACCTTGCGAATACACACCTAACTACCAGTTATAACCTAACTATTTCCACTTATCTATTTTCACATCCACATCTCTTCTATTCCACTCTGTTTTTATTAAGACTTTTTCATATTTTTCTTAACACATCTTGTAACAGATCTGTCTTTTAAAATTTTAATTTGTGAGCTTTCGGAACAATATTTTTAGCATCCTCTGTTATTGCAAAATTTATAATAAGTGTATGTTCTTGCACATCTATATATATAATACGCTAAGGTGTATGATTCACAACACTCAAGCTCCTAAACCTGAGGGAGTTAGAATGTGTGGTTTGTACCAAAATCTTCCAAATCGTATCAATAGTACAGGAAAAATCTTGCATTTCGTGAAAAGTCAACGGAAATATATTTATTTGTTTATAAAGTGTTTTTAAACAAATAAACACGACGATATCCCATTGCAGAACAGTGTCGCGTAAAGACCGCATAGCACTAGTGTGGGAAACGGTTTCCAGATCATGACACTCACAAGCATCGAATATAGAACTGAATTATTTATTATAAACAATGAAACTGATTAAAACACAGTAAAGAATTAAGGGGATGTGATTCGCGGCTCGTCGGAACTCGGAATATTGCTTCTCTTCTTTTTATTCTCAGACAATGGCGCTGAGCTTACTCCTGCGCCCGCTAGATCCCATACTCGGCCTTCTTGATCCTCATCCGGCTCCCACAGTCGGCCGTCCTGATCCTCATCCGACCCGGATGAAGAAAATCCGCCCGGCCAGGGCCTCATGAACTCCGCACAGGACGATGTGATTCTTGGTCCAGCATGGTCTCCATCTCTGCTGACGTCATATGTGTCGTTGAGTTTTACTCGAGTCACTCGATAAGGTCCTAGACTTTTGGTTTTTAGTTTCAGATATGGACCGATCTGAGTGCGTTTGATGGCAACCAGGTCGTCGACCTGATACTTCTTAGGCTCCTTACGTCGTCGGTTGAATTCAGCACGATTTTCATATTGTACTTTTTCTATCTGCTTTTTTGCATCTTCTCTCATCTGATCACGTTTTTCGTTGAACGAATCGATCAGCTCCTCTTCGATGAGTTGCACTATACGTAGATCATTTTGGTTGTGCATTCTGACTCCTGTCAGCAGCTCGAAAGGTGACATTCCGATGCTCCTCTGCAACGTAGAGTTGATAGCTCGTTGGACGGATGGTACAACCTTGTACCATTTTGTCGGATCGTCAATGCTAAGTTTAGCGATGATCTTGGTCACAGTTGAGTTGACTCTCTCGATTTGACCATTGGCTCTTGGCAGTCCAGCTGTGATCAAGACGTGCTTGATACTCTGCGATTTACAGTAGTCCTGGAACTCATGGGAGGTGAACGATGGCCCCCTGTCGGTGATCACTTGAACTGGGTTTCCAAAGTTCGTCCTCTGAAACTCCATCTTTTCAATCGTCTGGGCCGATTTGGTAGTTTTCACAGGATACAACCAGGTGAACTTCGTGAAGGCGTCTATCACACAGAAGATGAGTTCATATCCCTTGTGTGTAGACTTAAGTGGTGCAATGTGATCCATGTGGTAGGTGTGCAAAGGCACACTCTCCTTGAACATCGGATGTAACCAACCTTCTTCCTTGCCTGCCTTCCTGTTAACCACCAGACACTTCACACAGTTGGCTATGACTCGTTTCACCTTGTTGGCCAAGTCTGGAATATAATATTCCTGCTTCACGTCTTCTTCAGTCCTTTTAACAGCGTAGTGTCCCTTCTCATGTGCATCTCTGATGATTTCATGGTGCATTGCCCGCGGGACCACCAACGTCTCTCGCCCGTCAACAAATTTAAACAGCAGTCCATCTCTGACGATGAAGTTTTCGTAAGGCCCATTCTCCAGTGTCGCTTTTATCGCTGTCAATCCTTCGTCTTTTCTCTGGGCGATTTTGATCCTCGCTGCAAGGCCATCAGGGAATCCAAACATCACTGCTGGACATCGGCTCAGGGCATCGACATGTTTCATCCTGGTTGCAGTTCGGTGTTCGATGGTATAGTCAAACTCCTCCAAGGCCATAGCCCATGTAGCTATCGTGGGACCAGGTCCCTTTTGTGCATTGTCTTTTGGAATGCCATACAGTCAGTCACAATCTTGAACGGAATTCCATTTTTCTTTTTGACTACCACCACTTGGCATGTATATTCTGATTGACTCGGTTCTATGATATCTTCCTCCAGCCACGCCTCGACTTGCTCATCGACAAATTCGTTCTCAAGCGGTGCCATTCGTCTGGGCCTGCTAAATATCGGTTTTTCTTCTTTCAATGTGATCTTCATCTTGACATCAGTATATTTCGTCTTCTTTGGTACATATCTCGCTACCAAATCCTGGATCTGTTCCCTTTTTTCCTCATCAACGCAGTTCTCGATATCCAATTCCTGTTCGTCGGCTACCCTGATCAACATCATTGGGACCTCTAGTTTCTTGATGGTAACTCCTTGCTTGCTCAGGATGACCTCACCCTGATCCAATAGATCGTTACCAATAACCATGTCCCACTCCATAGTATCATCAGAAACAACATAAACGTTGGATTGGAACTCCAGCTCGTCTACCTCAACGACTGTTGTGAAGCAACCTTGAGGAGCAACAAAACCATTACCGAATCCTTTCAAAACAAGATCCGTGCTCTTCAATCCTGGGGAACCCATGGTATTATGGATGTTTTGTCGCAGTAAGTTATAAGGACTGCCACAGTCGATAAGTGCCTGAAGTTTCTGCTGACCCAAACTAACCTCTTTGAACTTGAGGCAGCTTTTCTTTTCATCAATAAGATAGATACCTTGATTATTCCTCTTATCGTTCTTCCTCTCTTTTTTGCACTCGGATGAAATGTGGCCAAACTCGTTGCAGTTGAAACATCTCTTGCCTTTATTCTTGTGCTCACATTCCTTTGAACTATGACCAGATCCACCGCAATTATAACATCTATCTCCACTACTCGCCTCTTTCTTCTTTGTACTGCCCCAGCACTTTCCGTCCTTCTCGTTGGCACTCTTGGCACTTTCTTGAAAATTACTGTTATTATACTTTGTGCTTTTCTTTGGCAAAGACTTCACCGCCATCTCATAACTTCTCATTTTCTCCTTGAAATCTTTGGAATTTTTTGCTCCATAGAGAAGAAGTTTTGATCCTGAATCGTCCTCGATCCCATCAATCACGTACTGACACAGAGAAACTAGCTCGACATCACCTCTACTAGCGATTTCCTTCATCACAAGAAAGTATTCCTGTAGAGATTCGTCGCGCTTTTTTCGTCGCTGGGTTAACAACTTGTGAATTTCTGCACTGCTTGCCGCCACGTCAAACTCCTCTTTCAAGGCCTTCTTCAGTGCAGTCCAGGACGTCAGTCCTTTCTCACCTTGAATAAAAAGCTTAGCTAGTTAGTTAGTTATTGTTGTTTTAAGGGGCGGAACTACGAGGTCATCTGCCCCTCTTAACACAGATTAAAGAATACAAATTTTGAATTGAATTTAAAATTTTGAGGTGGACATCTAAATTTTAAAAGACCAAAAATTAATAAAACAAAAACAAACAATAAAAAAAAAAAAAAAAAAAATTATAAACATAAACAAAAATTACGGAAAAAACAAAACATTATCATTGAAAAACGAACAAGTCGTTGAGTCAAAGTTCACTGGAAAATTTAGATTGCTGGCCCTAACCCACTCTCACTTATAAAGCGGATAACGCGATCAGCAGCCACCGCGTCATCGGCTAATATAAGTTTGAGTGTCGTCTGCAAACCAAGGTTTCTTCGTAAGTCAGCAAGATCCACACACTCGGTGAAAATGTGGGCCACGGTGAAAACGGCTCCACAGGTACAAAGTGGGGGGTCTTCCCTTCTCATTAGGTACGAGTGGGTGGATCTTGTATGACCTATCCTTAGCCTACACAAAATGACGGACTCTCTCCGGGCCCGGAAGGAGCTCCGCCAAACGCGAGTAGTTCCCTTGATCGCTCTCAGTTTACTGGGCAGTGGGTCAGCTAGCCACTGACTCTCTCTCCCAAAAAGCCAGAACTTGTAGGCGTAACTGAGAGCGAATATCTCTAGCGGGTACCTCCATTGGTCGAGGTGGTAGTGATACCGCCTCTTTTGCAGCTTGATCAGCTAACTCATTTCCCGCAATTCCCATGTGGCTTGGAAGCCACAGAAAGGTGATTCGAGTGTCAGCGTGGCACAGCCCGGCTAGTAGGTCGTGGATTCGCTGCACTAGGGGGTGTTGCGGGAAACATGCAGCAATTGACTGCAACGAACTCAAAGAGTCGGTACACACGAGAAAGTGGATTCGAGCATCCTGTAGTGCAAACTGCAGAGCTTCGTAGATGGCAACGAGCTCCGCAGTAAACACACTACAGGCCTCAGGCAAAGAGATCTTGGTATTTGCACCGTCAATAACGTAAGCACAACCCACCTTCTCGTCCACCTTCGAACCATCCGTGTATAGAATGCCAGCGTCCGGAAATTGGTGAACTATGCTGTGGAACTGCCTCCGGTAAACGGAGGCATCCGTGTTCACCTTAGGACCTCGGTGCAGATCTAACCGAATTTCCGGACGCGGGACTTGCCACGGAGGCACCTCGCTAGATGTCCGGATCAAACAGGGACCTACAGCCACTCCTATTTCGGTACACGAGCTATCAAGTCTAATACCAACCGGCCGAGTGGCACGAGGCCGGTTGGCGTACCCCTGGTGGTTTTGGGTACCGAAGAGAGCTTGATAGGTCGGGTGTTGCGGCATTTGACGCACATTGGCAGCATATGCTAACAGCATATGTTGGCGTCTATAATTTAAAGGTGGAACACCCGATTCGGCGAGTAGGCTGGGTATCGGGCTGGTCCGGAAGGCACCGGTAGCCAGCCTAACGCCACTATGGTGGATACTGTCCAGCATTTTCAAGGTTGCCGGCCTTGCTGAACCGTATGCCGCAGAACCATAGTCTAGCCGGGACAGGACGAGGGCTTGGTAGAACCGTAGCAGCACCGCACGGTCAGCCCCCCACGTAGTGCCACTAAGAAACCTGAGCATGTTCAGTTTCCTGAGACATGTCATTTTCAATTGCCGTATATGGTGCTGCCACGTTAACTTGCTGTCAAAATGGAGCCCCAGGAAGCGATAAGTGTCAACCACCGGCAACGCAGCATCCCTGAGATGTAGTTCAGGGTGTAAATGTAGCCTCCGTAGCCGACAAAAATGGACGACGGAGGTTTTCGCTGCTGAAAAACGAAAACCCCGGTCGTGAGCCCACCTGTCGACCCGGTTGATGGCTAGCTGCAATTGCCGTTCCACGACTGCCATACTTCCAGAGCTGTAATGCAGAGCTAAATCGTCTACATACAGCGATGGAACTACCGCGGACCCGGCGGCGGCAACAATGCCATTAATGGCAATCGCGAACAAGGTGACACTCAGCACTGAACCCTGAGGAACTCCATTTTCTTGGGTATAGTACTGCGATAATGTCCTACCGACCCTTACACGGAAGAGTCGGACGGACATGAAATTCGCAATGAAAGTCGGTAAGTTACCACGGAGTCCCCACTTGTGAAGGGTGGAAAGGATCCCGTAGCGCCATGTGGTGTCGTAGGCTTTCTCGAGGTCAAAGAAAACCGTGACTAGGTGCTGCTTCCGGAAAAAAGCCTCCTGTATGGCGCTCTCAAGTCGCACCAGATGGTCAGTGGTGGACCTATGAGAGCGAAATCCACATTGGTACTCAGACAGGAGACCTTTATCCTCCAAGAACCACACCAGTCGACGGTTCACCATCTTTTCGAGCAGCTTACATAGGCCATTTGTCAAACAAATGGGCCTATAGCTGCTTACAAACTTGGGATCCTTTCCAGCCTTAGGAATCGGTATCACGATCCCCTCTCGCCATTGAGATGGAAACTCCCCTTCAATCCATATACGATTGAAGAGGATCAATAGTTCTTTCATACTGGATTCGCACAGATGTTTTAACATTTGATTATGTATGTTATCCGGTCCAGGAGCCGTATCCCTGCACAGTGCAAGCGCACTTCGCAGTTCCCATTCAGAGAATGGTACATTATAGGACTCCGAAGCAGCAGTGGCAAAGGACAAGGGGTGAGTCTCTGCCTCCCGCTTCAGAGTCAGAAATGTAGGATCGTAACTCCCGGAGCAGGATACATCGGAGAAGTGCGAGCCAATGCTGTTGGCAATGGCGAGATGGTCCGTGATGATGTCCCCATTGATGGACACTCCGGGTATCGATAGTGATGTCGGGAGTCCGGAGATCCGACGAAGCTTAGTCCACACTTGAGATGAAGGAGTATGCGCCGTCATGGACGATACATACTTTTCCCACGTCGTTTTCTTACTCTCCCGAATCAGATATCGGGCTCTAGCACGCATCCTTCTGAAGGTGATAAGGTTGGCCATAGTGTTTTGCCTCCGATAGCATTTGAAAGCACGTCGACGATCTTTAATGGCTGCTGCAATCTCGGCTGTCCACCAAGGGACAAGCTTCCGGCGTGAGTTGCCGGATGAGGAAGGTATTGTTTCCTCAGCAGCAGTCAAAATACCATTCGTTATGTGAATGGTATGATCGTCGACACTCTCAAAGGTATCTTCGGCAAACACCGCACGTGCCGTGAAAGTTGGCCAATCAGCCCGACGGAGAAGCCATCGACTTGGTAACTCGATGGCTCTCTGGTTCGGAAGAGTAACGATAATTGGAAAATGGTCACTATTACAAAGGTCATCGTGTACACCCCACTGTAGCAGGGGAACCAGCGCACGACTGCACAGGGTAATATCGATACTTGAATAAGTACCGTGCGCAATAGAGAAGTGCGTAGGCTCCCCTGTGTTCAACAGACACAGGTCCAGCCGCCTGATCAGCCTCTCAAAATCTCTCCCTTTACCGCTAGTGGTAGCGGAGCCCCAGATGGTGTTGTGGGCATTAACATCTCCCAGAAGGAGAAAAGGAGGGGGGAGCTGAGAGACTAGATCCACCAGCTGGTCGTAATCCGGCTGAGAATCAGGTGGGATGTACACGTTACATACTGTTGCCATTACTGGCAACGAAGTACGAACTGCAACTGCCTCTAGCTGAGTACGCAACGGCACCTCTTCACTAAAGAGGCTAGAGTGGACGAGAGTGCAGACGCCACCAGCGGCCACAGCTCCGTCCATCCGGTCTTTAGAGAAGAGTTTGAAGTGACGCATTGTTGTCTCATGTCCAGGACGAAACCTGGATTCCTGAAGACAGACAATGGTTGCCGAAAACGAAGATATTAATTGTCGTAACTCAGCGAGATGAACAGAATAGCTATTACAGTTCCATTGTAATAGTGCCATGGTGTGGACTTAAGTAGAAGTGGGTCTTCTACTTATGCTTGACCGTTTGCCACCCTTCCCCATCTCTAGTTGGAGATGATGGGGCAGGAGAGCACACCTCAATCTCCACATCTCCGTCCGAAGACGAAGAAAATGGAGCGGGCGCTCTCTTGGGTTGCGCACGGTCGTCGTCGGACCTCACGGGTCTCGCCCTTGGGGAAGAGCGAGAGCGGTGTCGAGGGACTTTCTCCCGGTCCGAAGACTGGGTGTCTGTCCCCGACACGCCCCGAAGAGACTTCTTTTTGGATCGGCGCCGACGTGTGTTTGGGGAAGTAGATGGTCCCTTCCCCACAGACGCCGGGTCCTTATAAAACAAGGTCGCTCCTGCTGTCACCGCTCCACTGGTAGTGGTGGGAGCGGGATGGCTAGCAGATACGTGAGCAGCCCTGCCTTTAGGAGAGGAAGAGAAACGGCGCTGAACCGCTCCCCTCTCCTCCGCCGATCTATTTTCTTTTCTATAGGGGAGTTCCTCCATACGGACGGGCTTGGCTTCAGCAGGCTTCGCTCCCTTGGTGGTAGTGGGAGCGGAAAGGCCAGCAGAGACAGTAGCCACCCCGTCAGCAGGAGGGCGAGAGAGACGGCGACGAACCGTCCCCCTCTTCTCCACTATCTTTGTCTTATCAGATGGGCTGGATGACGATCCAGCCCCGGTCGCAGAAGTCTTCTTTGCCTCGTTGGCAGGGGAAGACTTCTTCTCCGACCGTTTCGGAGAGGAAGATGACTTCTTCTCCGATTGCGCCGGTTTAGATGGTATAACCGGCGCCTTTATCACAATGGCCGAAGAAGGTTGTTTAACCTTCTTCGGGCTGACAGGTCTCGCTTGGACAGCGAGGGGAGACTTGACGATCTCAGAGTAGTTCGTCGTCGAGGGTACAGCACGGGGAACGAAAGTGGCAGGGGTGATAGGTGGCGTCACCTTAGCCGCGAAAGATACCGGAAATTCGGGTGCAGTCATATCACGGTATCTCTTTCGAGCGTCGTGATATGAAAGCCGATCCAATGTTCTGATTTCTTGGATCTTTGCTTCCTTGCAGAACTCAGGGCACTGCTTCGACCGCGGAGAGTGACTTCCTTGGCAGTTAGGACACGTCGGGGGAGGCGTACACCCCACACCGTCATGTGTCCCCTTGCCACACTCTCTACACACCGCCTTGGCAGTGCACCTGGCAGAAACATGACCGAATTTCTGGCAATTGTAGCAGCGCATAGGTGGAGGGATGTACGGTCTAACGTCGCAATGGTACGACGTGACCTTCACCTGCCTAGGCACTACATCACCCTCAAAATGAAGAATGAAAGCGCCAGTATCAACGCTATCATTTCCAATTTTCCGGGTGATGCGCCTAATCCTGGTGACGCCTCGCTTCCCCAGATCCCGCATCAATTCCGCGTCGCTGTTTAAAATGAGGTCGCGATGGAATATAACACCACGGACCTCATTTAGCGTATCGTGCTTCTCAACCTTAACGGGAATTTCGCCGAAATGCGTGCATTCCAGCAACGCCTCGGTTTGCTGCCGGTCAACGGTATGCAGCAGGAGCTGCCCGTTCCGGAGCTTGGAAATCCCGTTAAGGTCGCGATATTTCCCCTCGATTTCCTCTGAAAATAGGATCGATTTTACCTGTTTAAAATCTCCCCCGTCTGTCCTGGTAGCT
The DNA here is from genome assembly GCA_946902985.2 of Meconema thalassinum. Classification (NCBI taxonomy): domain Eukaryota; kingdom Metazoa; phylum Arthropoda; class Insecta; order Orthoptera; family Tettigoniidae; genus Meconema; species Meconema thalassinum. The sequence goes on from OX336392.1 coordinate 19,449,142, forward strand.
ACCAGGTAGCGAGGAGACCTGTCAACAGGGAACTTCTTATTAAATGCCTCATCCCAAGGCGTATACACCTTGGGATTCGGTCTACACTCCAGAGACGGCTTTTTAAGGGTGCCACCCTGTACAGGTGTCCGTGATCGTTTACTACGCATCCCGGACGAAATCCTCCCCGAATACTGCCCACTCCGAACGGGGGCTATCACTGTGGGCGCCACCCAGCCAAGGCAATACCTACCTGGCATAGCAGATATTGCCCGGGGTCCCAGTGCCTCGAACAGGCACTTCCCCCTCGGCATGCACAGGATTTATTCAGCTCCAGTATTCGGCCATGCAGGGACCTTCGTTGTAAGGCGGATACTACTGTAGGGTACATGGCGCACCCACCTGACGGGATGGGGCATACCGTCTAGGCTTTCTGGCCAGATGGCCAAGCTGGTGGCCCTTCCCCTAACAGCATGCATGTTTGTTTCTATTGGTCAAACCAGAGCTGGGACCAGAAAACCAAAATCGACCTTTATAAGGCCCCCTCTAAGTCGCCTTTTACGACAGGCAGGGGATACCGTGGATGAATTCTGCCCTCCCCATCCACAGGGGATCTGAACAAATCAAAAACTGGCAAGTTATTCGGCCATGTCGACCCTATTAGTCGCCTCCTACGACAGGCAGGGCATACCGTGGGTGTATTCTATCCCGCACCCACACGGGGGAAAGCTTAGCTAAACCATCGAGTGATTTCTTAGCGAAAATAAACTTTTGCAGCTCACTCCATCCCATCAAGATTGACGTCTCCTCAAAATCTGCGATCCATTTCTTCACTGGGTAACCATCCTTACCGTTAAATGTTTTCATAGCGCCCTCTACGTCGCGGAACGACAATGAAAACTTATGTTGTTCTCTATACCTTCTGTGCTGGTCTTCCTCTTCGTCTTCTTCGTCTTCTTCATCTTCGTCATCATCGTCTATATTAGTTGCGAGTTCATCCAAATTTCTCAAGTAATAACGAATGGTGTTAATCATTACCTCCTTTGTCCCGATCTCGGTATTAAGAATCTCAGAAACACGCAACAGATCAGCCTTAGGAAATGTTTCTTCGATAAATTTCTTCTTAGCTTCCTCTTCAATGGAATTTTCGTCAAAATCGAATCCAGGAAACTCTCGCAGTCGCTTTCGATTCTTCCTGTCGTCTGGTATATGCTCGAAAATGAGGTTATGTAAAACTTTGATTGCTTTGACCGGAGCATCACTTATGTTCTTATTTATTTTCTCTATTGCACCGAGTGTAGTCATCTTATTTGTTTACTCACGTCTATCAAGTAGATTTCCGTCAATATCGCTTCCTCAAAACCTCGCTATCAAACCTGTTTAACCTCATTCACCAAACCGGTGATATTTGTAGGTGATATCGTTGAATACCGCTTCCCGTCGTTTCTCTCTGACGAGTCGCTATCCTCTTACCACATCCACAATCCTCTGTCGTCGTTTAGATTCCGACCCTCGTCGTCGTCGTCACGGCACCACTAATTGTCACTGAAACTTAAGAACAAATTTTGCTAGCCTATGAATCCTCGTCGAAGATTCGCACGTCGTGGGCTCACAAAACTGCACGTCGTCTCGTCGTCAGCGTCGTAGGCAACAGCAACAAATATGATTAGCCGTCCACTTCGTCGAAAATAGCGTCGTATTTTGCGTCGTACTTCGTGTCGCGGATTGCGTCGTAACTTGTTGTTTCAGTCCATCCCGGACGAGCCCCCATTTGTGGGAAACGGTTTCCAGATCATGACACTCACAAGCATCGAATATAGAACTGAATTATTTATTATAAACAATGAAACTGATTAAAATACAGTAATGAATTAAGGGGATGTGTTTCGCGGCTCGTCGGAACTCGGAATATTGCTTCTCTTCTTTTTATTCTCAGACAATGGCGCTGAGCTTACTCCTGCGCCCGCTAGATCCCATACTCGGCCTTCTTGATCCTCATCCGGCTCCCACACTAGGGCCGGGCGGGTAGTCTGTACACATGGGGCGCACACAACCAATTATGCGCGAGTTCTAGTATGGGCCCGCTGAGGAAGGTCACAATGTGACAAACCGTTACAACATATATTCACTTTTATGTTCGACGACGTCGAAATGTAAATATTATACGTCAGAAAACTGTATCATAATGATGGTCATTATAGTACTGTTTTCCATTATGAGATAGTTTCTCCAGCCAATCAGAGCTCATTCATTGACCACTTCGGTAAGGATATCTTCGCGCATATGCTCAAAATCCAACATGTCGGACATGAATTACATGATTTGGAAGTTCAAATTGGATATTGGATCAACCGTTGTAGTTACAATCCCAAACACTAATACAAAATCAGCACGAACCTTTACGGTAACAAGAAAATACTATGACATATGCACGAAATTGATGTATTTAGCAACACAGCATCCTTCTACATAAATTATCGACATGGAAAGTGCAACGTCCCATATGTTCGCGTAAATAAATTGGCGAATATGAGACAAGAAATAGCACTGTACCTTAATATCCCCAACACCAATTTCTACACAGCGCATTGCTTTCAAACGACTTCGGTGACAATATTAGTGAATGCTAGTTCTGATCGGCACTAGACATCATGCAGGCTGTAAACAATAGCATTGCCAAGCAAAGTAAATGGTCTCGGCTTTCGAAGGTCACTGACCCACGCATGCGCTCTGTTCTGTAAGCAAAATCAGCGCGCCCTGTTCACTAACTAATGTAACTGAATCCCACAGATATTGATGAATATTTATGTTAAAACATATACTGTGCCCAATTGGACACGGCTGACTGGCATCGAACTGGGGTCTTTATCAAAGAAGACCAGGCCCATGATTCTGCACAGAATCGAATCATTGATCTCTGAGGGGGAACAGCCACAGTGAACCCGAAGAACAATGAGTTATATCTGCATGTAATTATTATAGCATTAAAGGCAGATTATTGCAGAAAATACAAGCCTATGTACGTTTAAGATGCTAAGAGCTCAATAATTCGGGCCAACTTGACAGTCGAAAAATCGTGGTTAGCGAGGGGGCGTTACTCGGTGACGCCAAGGAAATAATTCTCGTCTGCACTGGGGGAGCGACCAAAGATTAATGGCTTTGGGAACCACAGTCTTACAAGGCAAAGAAGCGGAGTGGGGGTGGTCGCCCACATAAATTAATTAATTACGGCCAAATGGAGCAATGAATTGAGATGAAACTTACACCCAGATGCATGTATTCTAGGAAAGATAATTTAGGAGTGTTCTCACGCCTAAATTAAAGCCTGCATCTATAAAGGAACCTCTGCACAGACATCATCCACTACGGAGTAAGGATTTGTAGATGAGCCGAGGGGAATTACCGGAGTAGCGTCATGACGCCGTGGAAGGAAGCAATTAATTATAATTAATTGGCCGAAGCGATTGCTTGCACGCGAGTGATTTTGGGACCTCCACGCATAGACAAACAAGGATCATACTTCACTTTGTCTGAAAATGTATTATATCAAGAAGAGAGTCGGACCTGGAAATCCAGTGAACTACTTTTCATAAGGAAGCTTTATATAGGAGAAGCTTAGCAGGGAAGTCAGTTCGTCTTGACTCAACCCGTGAGCTAACACGCTGCCGGATCACGCAAGAAAGTGCGCGAATGTATAAAGTATTGACGCTCATATGTACTAGCGGTGAACAATGAAACGCGCATCAGGCAGCTTAATAACAGTAATTATGCATCATATAAGATTTAGTCTACAGCAGACGTATAAGCATTAGCATACGCGAGTATAGAATCAGTACAGCGTAGAGATAATTTAGGATGATGTTATAGACAATGAACTTAACCAGGAAGTGTTATCATGGGTAAAATAACATATTATTGTAATGATCACTACAGTTACGGGAGCCTGGGAGGCGTCACAAGTAATCGTAACCTAGGATTGAACAAAGTTGCAGTACAGGAGATATAAACTGTAGGTGACGGGAGTCGAACACACACACGCAAGATAGACTTTCAAGGAGACCAGCGGTTGTCAGGAGTTAGCTGCATCGCATCTCTGAGGTCAGGCGATAGTGGGAATCCAATCAAGGATCCATGTGTGAAAATAGTGCGAGAATTGTGTATAAAATAATATTACAGTGATTTTTAAAAGTGTTTATGTTTATATGGTAAAAGAATGTGTATTGTGTCAAAGTGAAAATGCCAGTAGTGAAAAATATAATTACCATGTGTAAAGTTTATACAATGTGTCGTGTGAATAATATCATGATGGCTTAAAATAAGCATCATGGCAGGCAAGAGGCTGGCATGCTGGACCAACCCAGCAAAAATGAAAGTGAGTACAAATTTAATATGTTGATATGATTTAATAGCTCACCATACAACGAAGCATCACTCTAAGATTAAGAATTAACAGTCATTTATGTACGAGATCACATCCCTCGTATTTTGGTAAAATATGGCTTGGAGGATGATTTGTTTACTGCCATTTAGGCGTAAGACATTGATGAAAGTAACGGTAACGTTAAATAATAATAATAATAATAATCTGGGATCGGTAACAATAATGAATAAATAATCGGCATGTCAGGCCTATAGTACGCGCAAAGTGTGTCATGTCTAGCGTAAGAATACTGTGTTATTGTAAACAGTAAGAAAGAAATATAAATATCGAGGTAAAGAGAGCTTTTCAGTGTCATGGAAATGTTGAATAAATGTTTATTATGGTATATTCTACAGGGTTGTATTTGAGAGGCATTAAGATAGTTAATGTAAGCCAGTAAATTTATACTTGTTTTGGAACTACGTAGAACTTTGGCTTATGAGTAATTGCATAGAGGACGTGAGTGCTTTAAGAATTGAGTCCTCTGTAAGAAATATTGTTTGAGCCGCGTTCAGCGAGCATGTAACCTAGAATCAAGAGATTTACGTCAATAAGTTGCGGGGATCATTCGAAAATAGCTTGCGCGTTGGCGAATCTAGTCGGCTAATCTTCGAATCTACGATATAGTATTGCCTTAGAGCATACATGTGTTATTCGCAACAGAGTTGGGACAGAGTCTGTCTGTATCCACTGTTCGCAGAGTTTTTGCCACCAGGGATAACTGTTAGAGACCCTAGGTGAGCCCATATATTAATTGATCTGCCCTTAGAGGTAAGACTAATGGTTCTTCGTATAGGAAACGTCGATTTCCTCTTGTTATATGCATGCTGCACCAGTGAGAGAACTGTGAAACTCACTTGAGATGCGCGCAGAAGCCACTGATGTCGACCACAGAACGGCAAAGCTATTTCGTGATCCATCCCTTGCCATGAATATTAATTAGGAGCCGAGATGAGCCCATTATATACTCTAAATGTAGGTATTAAATAAGTTGATTGACTCAATTCGTAAGGACACGACCCATTCAGGGTACGTCTAGCATGGCTGCACCAGTAAATGAACTTGACCCTGCGGGAAGTCAGATGGGGTGGCAGGTAGTCCACTAAACCGGCGGTCATCTTGCCGAGGCCAGCCATGACTAATTCATTGTTCGCACGGAAAGGAAGTCAATAGACCTGATCCTTTTATTTTAAAAGTGTAGTGGGACACTGAAGAATCTCGATATTTCGAAAAGTAATTAAGATATGCTTGATGTGATGATATCAATTGAATTAAATGCACTATTTCCATACACATGCAATGTTGGAATGTTGTAATCGGATAATATTTGGCCCAGTTATTCTCTGAGGAAGAATTAACTGCGCCAGATAAATAGAGGCATTTCTGTAAGGTGTATTTGCCCAGTTCACACTAATTTATTCATACGCGTAGCGTAATTTGAATGACATGACACGTTTGTAACGATAATATTTTGACCAGACCCAGAAAATCGTTGTATGGTGAAGCTATAAAAATATCTATATGTGTATTTTGGAAGGGAAAGTGTACCACTTCAGCGTTTGAAATTGATGGGAAAAGAATACGATTCGCACGACACAACACTTATTAAACAAGGCATAAGCTAGTGAATTAATGTTATTTAAAGTATAATTCCCGTGTAAAACGGATAAATGTTTAATAATTGCAGATTTAATGTCATTTAAGTATAATTTTTTTTTATTGTGTTGTGATATTCCAGTTTGTGTTAAATTGTGCCACGTGAAGAACACTATGGACACTCGCAAATGTCGAAGAGTATCAATAATAGGATGTTTTGGATAGACTTGAGTGCAGTGAAGCACTAATTTTGAGGAGAAGAGACTCACAGATAATTTTGATTTTTGTTGTGGGAAATAAATGTAAGGATATTTTTGTGTTTTATGTTGTATTGCCATGATTTACTATCATTAAATGTTATGCTTAGGAATATGTTTTTTCTTTCAAATAGAGTAGTCACCTGACAGATTCAAATCCTGAATATGTGATCGTATAGTGGGTTGAACGCCCCATACCTCGAAAGACCGTGAGTTAGCTGGGATACGAACACATGTTCCATATGATGACGATTGGGTACAGTAATAAAGTTATAATTATCGTCGAACATAAACAGTCGTATGCAACTCGCCTATAATGGTAATTAAGACACTCGTATAGAAATTATAAAACTCGCTACGCTCGTTTTATAAACATACTCGTGTCTTAATTATTGCCAGTATAGGATCGTTGCACAATGTACTATTATTATAATTACATCGTCAATATTGAATGCTCTCTATAGCGAATGGAACAGATGGTAATTAGCGGGACTTAGCCGGGCACAATAGTGTCTCCCAGCCAATGACGTCACGGGTTACCTGGCCCACGTGTGGCTTCACGTTATCCAGTAGTGGAATCACACCTCTGGGAGTCACTAGTGCTGGCTCGGTGCTTTCCAGTTTCTCTTGAACACTTTCCAGCTGCATTGATCTTTTGGCCTCCTAGGCCGTCCTTTGTATTCTCTGGATACGTATTGAGATTCCGGTTCCATTGGTCCTAGGTTCATTCCCGGCTCCTATTCCTAGCGTTGCGGCTAATATTCTTGTCTATCGCCATGGAGGTTCGGGTTCGATTCCCGGCTTTGCCAAGAAATGGAACGGGCTAAACTCAGCTTCGTTTCCCACCTAATCTGTTCTAGAAGTAGTTTCCCCATTTCTACTCCAGGCAACTACCTTAAGGCCATGGCCGGTTGCTTCGGTGGCTGAGCTTCTATGCCCAAGATCGCGGGTTCAAACCCGGCACAAGTCGTCGAATTTTTTAGGAGCGTTAAAAATCCCTCAGGGGAAGTAAAGCCAGCGGTCCCATGTCCCATGTCATGAAAAAGGACCATCCACTAACTACACCTGTGGAAGCTAAACTTTGTAGGTTAGTTTGATAATGCAATATTAGTTCCAACATTCGCCGACAGGTACTGACTGTGATGGCATTTAGTAGCCACGTCCGCAGCTAGATGTCGTGGACGGTAGCATTTGGTACCAAAATTGGAACTACTTGAAGAAAAAAATCGACTGCAGATCTTCTACCTGAATCTCAGATAAGACGCATTAATACAGCCATCAGAATTAACACCGGTTATCAGACAGATTCTACACAAAGTACTCGGGGCTACATGACCGCGTTGTCGCAGTTCCTAAACTGAGGAAATAAAAGACATCAGATCACTCAGTCTGGAGACAGCAATGTTGCTATTCAGAGTAAAAATTCTTCCAATAATGACCTATGGCATTGAAACCATCTGGACACAATTAACAACGAGGAACCTATTCACCTTAGAAAGGGTGAAAGGAACTACATAAAGAAGGTGATGGGAGTATCAAAAACGACACGATGTAGACTTGTTTATCTCCTGGCAAAGGAATCTTTCCTCGTAGATGACCTCAGGACAAGCATACCCCTACCGAGCACCAGTGCATCAGAGAAACTTCTGGCAATGTTGACGGAGAAGAAGAGAGAAGAAGTACAACCAGGGGCCATGATAGACCGCTCGTGGACAAAAGCTAATTTCGAACTAAGACATGTCATTAAGAGGTTGGAATTTCACCACCTACTCTGCAAATTAAAACACTTCCATGACACAAGTATAGACTGTGAGTGCACACTATGTGGAAAAATGTGTGAATGGTACCACATAGAATTCTGTACAAGAAGAACAATGTCTATAAGTGATTATGCAAATATGTAACCCATCAATGTAACCTATATTTTAAGTTATGGGTGTTTGGCTGCATTAAATATATTATTAAACTGAGGAACCAACCAAGGTCACGGCTATTTCGTCCCCAAACCTAGCGTCATTTACAAATACACACACTAGGCCTACAGCAGTCACCACAATGACAGACATATTCTACACACACTCAAGTATACGGGGCTACATGACCAAGATGTCACAAAGCCCTTTAATGAATCAAGAAAATTAACATAATTCAAAAGTTTGGTGCTTTTCAGTCGGTCAACACGATTGTGCCCAAATGAGATGGGTTATTCCCTAATCCTGAAAAAAAAAACATGAGATTAATAAATACACTTGGATGACCAGTTTCGGTCGTCAAGCGATCATCATCAGATCCATCACACTTAGCTTATAAAATCTATGTCTACAAGTGTGGGTTATGATATTTACAATATATACACTTATTTAGTTGCAGTATTAGTTGATACTGGCATTAACCGTCGCGGCTTCGCCCGCGAATATTCTAGTTGTAAAGAGTACACTTAGCAGAATCTCAATGATGAATGCTATGACTGATTTATCCTTGGTATGAATAATCAGACTTTATCAATTCAGCTACTGGTGCAGTGGTTAGGGGTTTGTCATTCCTTCATAGTTATATCAGAGGGAATATCACAGACACCGTTAATTTAAGGGCCTTTAAATGTGGTTTTCAGAGACCCTTTATAGTCGGGTGAAAAAGACCTTTCGTACCACACTCACACGTGAAAATTGCGTGAAAAAATTCTAGAGTGCCCCTTGACCCCCTTAAGCGCATTATACTGTATGTATTTATGAATTTTACAGCTTAATTTGGTTCCGTGATAACCTTATAAACCGTCTGAAAACCTTCACAGTAATGTAATAATTGGAATTGCATTGCGTCTTACAGAAATAGATGGACCTGTGAGATTCTGTTACCATGGTTACCGTGTTGCATTCTTTCATTATTTCATTGTAAATATCCATGTTTTAAGGTATTTATTTAATTGTGAGGCATTTAAAGAGTAAGTGAGTGAGTTATGCTGAACCTGTAGGAACCCCATATGTGTAGGTTGGTGTTAATGGGACCTCATTTTCGGTACAAAACTGGAATGGGACCTTAGCAGAATAATATAGGGAGGGTTATGCAACTCGTCAGTATTTGTTAGTTGTGGTCTATTTTGTAGACCCAACCAAATAAGTAGCCTGTACAATACAATCTGAATTGACCATTTACAACCACCACATATTCAGTCCAAACAGGCAAATTCCGGAGGTCAATCACCACTTCCAGTATCTCAACAAAACATCACATAGACCACAACTAACAAATACTGACGAGTTGCGTTATTTCAACTATATAAATAAATGTATATATTGTAAATATTTTCACCCATACTTTCAGACATAGATTTTATAGCCTAAGTGTAATGGATCGCTTGTCGATCAAATCTAGGCATCCAAGTGTATTTATTAATCTCATGTAATTTCTTTCAGGATTAGGGCATAACCCAGCTCTTCTGGGAACAATCGTGTTGACCGACTGAAAAGCACCAACCTTTTGTTTACTAAGGCATCACAGAAAATGACTTCAGACACCATAATGTTAACATTACCCTGATCAGAAGGGCAGATAACCTCCTTCACAATCACCTCTGGTTTTAGAGGACACGTTTCGTCAAAACATTCCTCTGTGGAATACCACCGATCCCAGAAGTGTGGAAAAACACGGGGAAAAACTCCACTCAGAATTATCGCTGTCAGCGCCGGGATTCGAACCTGCAATCTCCGGACTTTCTACAGCTGCATTCGCTGCCGTGGAGTAGGATTTAATGAGCACGGCTACGCCGTGGGACTATTGAAATTATTACATCCCCATTTAATGATCACCGTACTATAGTAACCTCTTAATTTGGTATTATTAATAAAACTTCACCTTACCTCACTTCACCTAACCTAACCTAACCTAACCTAACCTCACTTCATATAACCTAACCTAACCTCACTTCACATAACCTAACCTAACCTAACTTAACCTAACCTAACCAAACCTCACCTCACATAACCTAACCTAACCTAACCTAACCAAACCTCACCTCACATAACCTAACCTAACCTAACCTAACCTAACCTAACCTAACCTAACCTCACCTCACATAACCTAACCTAACCAAACCTCACCTCACATAACCTAACCTAACCTAACCTAACCTAACCTAACCTAACCTAACCTAACCTAACCTAACCTCACCTCACATAACCTAACAACCTAACCTAACCTAACCTAACCTAACCTCACCTCACATAACCTAACCTAACCTAACCTAACCTCACCTCACCTCACATAACCTAACCTAACCTAACCTAACCTAACCTCACCTCACATAACCTAACCTAACCTCACCTAACCTCACCTCACATAACCTAACCTAACCTAACCTAACCTAACCTCACCTCACATAACCTAACCTAACCTAACCTAACCTAACCTAACCTAACCTAACCTAACCTAACCTAACCAAACCTAACCTAACCTAACCTAACCTAACCTAACCTAACCTAACCTAACCTAACCTAACCTAACCTAACCTAACCTAACCTAACCTCACCTCACCTCACCTCACCTAACCTAACCTAACCTAACCTCACCTCACCTCACCTCACCTCACATAACCTAACCTAACCTAACCTAACCTAACCTAACCTAACCTCACCTCACCTCACCTCACCTCACCTCACATAACCTAACCTAACCTAACTTCACCTCGCCTCACATAACCTCACCTCACCTCACCTAACCTCACCTAACCTCACCTAACTTTATCTTACCTCACCTCACCTAACCTCACCTAACCTCGCGCCACCTCACCTAACGTCACCTTACCTCTTTACCTCTCCTCACTTAACCTAACCTTACCTCCCCTCACATAACTGAACATCACCAGTTTTAGAGATGCGAAGCACTAATCAGCTGTTTAGGGTTTCCCAAAACGGCCAGCGGGGCGGGGGAGTAGGCCTATTCTATGCCAGGGCAGAGCGGGTAGGCCGTGCCAGGGATCAATATCTCTGCTCGTAAAGTGGTGGGCGACCCTACAGCCTACGAACCACCTCTGAATCCAATTAACCCATCTTCTATGAGTCCTTTATTCAGCCCTCCTGGTCTTCGGAGGAGTGCTTCTCGCATGAGGTGAAGCGTGAACTCATTGCATTAGGTTATTCTTTATATCAGACGTTCGCAAGTAACCGAACGCAACAAATGCGCATTGAAAAGAAAGAGAAATACCGGTCAAAAATATGGACAATTTCTTTATAAGTGCGTATAAAATGACCATCATGGCCTGATTCTTTATTGACAATGTAATTATAATAAAAGTTTATTAACCTTAAGTCAATATAATTATGAGAGGCGCTTAGAATCAAAGTCCATCGAACATGAAACATGAGATGAAGTTGCCATTATATGAACTTGCATGCGGGCAACTCAATGGTGACATTATTTTCCTTCAAAAAACGCTATTTCCCTATGAAAATTGCGGACAAAACTTAAGGTTAATTTCAAAATTCGCTGGATTCAATTGAACTTCCGCCATTGTTAGTTTCAAAATCCAGTAAGTCGTTTTCAGCCAATCAGCACATAGAATTGCATTACCCAGGATTCCTTCACAGTGCCATCAGCTGTGCTGTGTTTTGTAATGTGTGGTTAAGTGTTTGTTTAAATTTTAAATATATGCATAATCATGGTCTGGTTTTCATTTCTAATATAATATGGATGGTTCCCGTTCACATGCTTTACTTCTTCCCTAGTTTATATTCTTAGAAATGCTTTTCTTACTTTCAAAAACGTCCATATGTACATTTCACTTTCAAAACCAGTTAACTCCTAATTTATCTTAAGAATTCTGTTACATTCCATTAAGGGACAGTCCTGTAATTTGTAAGTAATTAATAAATGAAATGTTCATATTCCAAGGATAATTTTTCATATGCCAATAATTTTCCTCATTTTCCCACAAATTTTGTTTTGTAGACTTGGGGGTTTTTGATTCTAGGCGCCTCATATGTTGTACTATTTCAACTTATCTATTTTCACATCCACGTAAGTGTTCTAGTCTTTTTATATCCTTTTCCGTTCTGTTTTCTAGATTTTGTTTCTCATTATCCAGATCAAACATCCCTGGAATCTTCTGTACGCCGATGATGTCTTGCTGGCATGTGCGACACGCCAAGGCCTAGAGCAGCAAACACAAATTTGGAAAGACCACCTTGATGCATATGGACTGAAATTAAACATTTCCAAAACTGAATACATGGAGTGTGCAGAGCAAACTGATGGCTCTATATCTATTGATGGAAAACAACTCAACCAGGTCACTGGATTTCGATATTTGGGCTCATACATAACATCAGATGGAGACACATTGAGAGAAGTACAAATGCGAAAAAATGCAGCATGGGCTAAATGGCGATAGGTGACAGGAGTTTTATGTGATCGTAAGATTCCTGTACAGCTGAAGTCAAAAGTATATCGCACTGTGATCAGACCTGTAGCATTGTATGGAACTGAGTGTTGGCCAGTAACCAACAGATGTGAGCAAGTGATGCACCCAATGGAGATGAGAATGCTGCGCTGGTCCATTGGCCTAACAAGACTGGATCATTTCACCAATATCCATGTAAGAGGCACCCTTGGTGTCGCACCGATCCCTGACAAGATGCTGGAAGCTCGCCTGCGTTGGTACGGACATGTACTACGGAGTTGCGAGGACACAGTGGCAAAAAGAGCACTACAACTATGTTACGAGAGCGGGGTTGCTTCATTCCCTCTCGCGTGACTCATAGCCGCCTGAGGCAACCTCTGGTCTCTCTCGGTCGGCTACTTGCGCAGCGGGAATAAAGACATGGTCTGGAATGTTCCCGGCGTACCTGGTGATGGAACTCTCGGGAGAAGCCGTGAACTCTCCTACTCTGGAAACGTCCATTGAGTCACCACCCTCCCTATATAAAGCGGCCTCACCAGCGAGGGAGGGACTGTGTTTTTTGAGCTAGTGCGTGTTTTTACCTGAGCGACAGTAGTGTGGCGACGTGACGTGCGAAGTTACGAAACCCAAGAGAGGCTGATTCTCCAGACAGCGAGGCAGTGTGAATCATACGGAGGGACTGAGTTTTGAGGAGTGTGTACTTACCTAGTCCTCCCCCATGGTCTGGTACCTTGACGTGGTGGGGAGGCTTGTGTGTTTCAGTGATCCCGAGAGCAATGCCGGCGGGAGCTTCGGCTCCTGGAAGGGTCACCCATGGCGGTAAGGTCGAGGGTGAGAGACCAGACTAAATGACAGACTACACCATGATGGTGGGCAGCAGCGTCATCAGTAGGTTATTTCCAGGCGGAGCTGTAATTCAGTGGTACGGTTGGAAAACTGCGGGGGCTCGTTTTCAGTCCTTAAGGTGGCAGCCCTACCAGAAAACTAGGAAGCTGTGGGCTAATAACTCGCACTCTCCGAAATTGTTTATTAAAGAAACTGAAAAGAATGAAAACTGGACGGATCTCATGTTGACAACTTTCGGCACGAAAAGGAAGACACGGATAGGTTTCTGGAATGTGAGGACTCTGGGTGAGAGTAGTAGGCTGAGGCAGGTGACCAGAGAAATGATCTCGTATAAACTTGATATACTTGGGCTCAGTGAAATAAGATGGCCAGATTTTGGTGAGATAAAAACTTATGAAGGAATTACCCTCATATACTCTGGGAGGAGCGAGGAGAATGCGGAACGCAGAGATGGAGTTGGTTTTTTGCTTACTGAACATGCAAAGAAAAGCCTTATAAGTTGGCAACCCATTTCCGAGCGAATATTATCAGCACGATTTAAGACTCGCATTCGCAATGTTACGATTATACAATGCTATGCACCCACGGAACCATCAGAAGAAGAACTTAAGGAAGCATTCTACTCCCTTCTACATGAGACAGTAAAGAAAAGCAGTAAGAGAGATGTGATTATAATAATGGGAGACCTTAATGCTAAGGTAGGATAGAACAATGAGGGACTAGAATATGCGATGGGTGTACATGGCCTTGGGGATAGGAATGGAAATGGGGAAAAGTTCACAAACGTCTGTGCTAGCCATGACCTTGTTATTGGAGGTACTTTGTTTCCTCATAAGAGGTGTCATAAGATCACGTGGATTTCCCCTGATCATGAAACTGAGAACCAAATTGACCACATCGCAGTGAGTAGGAGATTCAGAAGATCACTCACCGATGTTCGGAATAAGAGAGGAGCTGATGCTAGCAGTGATCACCACCTTATGCTGGCTGAGTTCAAGATGAAGATCATGGTGGCAAAGAAGAGGTTTGAAAAACAGAGCAAGAGATTTGATGTGAGGAAGTTGAAGGAGGAGAAGGTCAGAGAAGAATTTAAATTGGAGCTAAGAAATCGTTTTCAGGTACTCCAATCTGATACATCAGAAACTGATATTGAATCTTCCTGGAGTAATTTAAAGAACATCATCCTTGATACAAGTGAAATAGTCCTGGGAAAGAGCAATCCTCTCAAGAAGGATTGGATGTCAGAACAAACTTGGGAGGCAATAAGTCATAGGAAAATGATTAAGGAGAGGTTGAATTTGTGTAAGACTCGACATCAGAAAGCAAAAGTGCAAGCAGAATACACGGTCGTTGACAAAGAAGTCAAAAAGAGTGTGAAGAGAGATAAGAGTAATTGGATCGATGAGATGGCGAAGAAGGCAGAAGATGCTGCATCAAAGGGTGACAGCAAAGAAATGTACCGCATCACAAAAGTGCTGTCCAAGAAAAGTTTCCGAAAGAACCGACTCATAAAAGACAAACAGGGAAATTTACTCACAACTCAAGAAGAACAACAAGAACGGTGGAAGGAATACTTCACCGAAATTTTTAATGTTGATCGAGGGATTAATGAACACCACGAAGAGAGGAATGATGAACCTGATAATTCTGATCCAAATATTCTTTTGCACAGTCCAACTTGTGCTGAAATCAAAGAAGCCTTGCTACAGCTGAAGAATGGAAAAGCCCCCGGTGTCGACAACATTTCGCCAGATGTCCTCAAGATAGACATGGACACCACAGCTGATATCCTGAAGCCATTGATGGAAAAGATCTGGTTTGAAGAGAAGCTGCCTGCGGAATGGAAGAAAGGTGTGATTGTTAAAATCCCAAAGAAGGGTGACTTGACGAATTGTAACAACTGGAGAGGTATTACCTTACTATCCGTACCAAGCAAAGTATTTCTCAGGATAATCTTGAATCGCGTGAAGAAGTCTATCGAGTCGAAGTTGAGGAAAGAACAAGCTGGATTTAGGGAACGCCGCAGTTGTGTGGACTTAATTAACACTTTACGGATTATTGTGGAGCAAAGTAACGAATGGCAAGCAGCACTGTACATCACGTTTATAGATTTTGAGAAGGCCATTGATTCCATTAATAGGAAGGTCATGTGGGAGACCTTAAAGGAATATGGTATACTAAGTAAAATAGTTAACATCATACGAGAGATGTATTCTGGTTATGAATGTCAAGTACTGCATGAGGGTCAACTATCCCAGCCATTGGCCATCCAGACTGGAGTACGACAAGGCTGTATACTTTCTCCCACTTTGTTCCTGATTGTTCTTGATAATACTCTTAGGAAGGTGGGGAGAGGAAGGAAGAGAGGGATACAGTGGGGACTTCGAGACAGGTTGGAGGATCTTGATTTTGCTGATGACATCTGTATGCTAGCACAACGCTTCAGAGACATAGAGGGAAAACTGGCAAACTTAGAACTTGAAGCTGCTAAGGTTGGACTTAAGATAAACCCAAAGAAGACAAAGGAGCTGAGAGTGAACTCCACAGTACAGGCTGGTCTCACTGTGGGAGGAGTAGATGTAGAACAGGTGGATACATTTGTTTCCTGGTGAAGCCTGGTAACGAGAAGTGGAGGGGCTGAAGAGGACGTCAAGAGCAGAAAAAGAAAGGCAAATGGGGCTTTTGTGCAGCTCTATCCAATATGGAGAAACCGTAACATATCCAGGAAGACAAAAATCAGACTTTTTAATACCAATGTGAAAGCTGTCCTATTGTATGCATGTGAAACATGGAAAGTTACCAATCCATCAGCCACCAACTTCAAGTATTCATCAGTCGTTGTCTGCGTCGAATTCTGGGTATACGATGGCCAGATATAATCCCAAACGAAGAGCTGTGGCAAAGGGCTAATCAACAACCTATAGAAGTCCAAATTAAACGAGGAAATGGGGCTGGATTGGGCAAACTCTGCAGTAGAAAGGGGAGCTCTGGACTGGAATCCTCAAGGGGCTCGGAGACGGGGAAGACCAAGGAACACCTGGAAACACACCATTGAAGAGGAGGCCAGAAAAGCGGGAAAGACTTGGAGGGAAGTGAAGAACTTGGCAACAAACAGAGCCCGATGGAAATCATTCTTGGATGCCCTACGGAGCGAAAGGAAATAAGTCAAGTACTTACCTAGTGCGACAGAGATATTGTGGTGAATTGCGAAACGCAGTGGACTGTTCCCTAGCCAGCGGACAGCGAAGCAGTGTGTAGGGATGAGTGACTGGCTATCGTAAATAACTGTAGTTTGTGTACAAGGCAGAGTTGCAGGTATTAATAGCGAGGACAGTAGTGTGAAAGTAGGCTAAGTGTGGAAGCTATAGTGACTAGTAGTATGTTTTGAAGTGAGATTCAGTGCTTATTGTGTGGTGTATTTTCCTGGCCTGCAATAAAGCTAATATTTCGTTAAAGGAACAATTGTGTTGTGCTTTCACCCACCGTAATCCAGTTAACGAAAGTGCCACTAGGGGCAACACGTAACAACTAGATTTAGTAGGCAAGCAACCACAAGGAAGGCCCAAGAAATGGTGGCTTGACCAAATAAAGCAGGACATGAGAGCAGCCAATGTTGAGGAGAAAGACGCTGCAGACCGTGCAAGATGGAGGCAATTGTGCAGAAGAGCCGACCCTGCTCTGCAGGACAAAGGCTAGAAGAAGAAGAAGAAGAAGAAGAAGAAGAAGAAGAAGAAGTTAATAAACTTTTATTGTAAGTACGTATAAGTAAACAAGATGGCAGCCCCTATCAGAACTGTGTCGCATCCAACCCGCATATCAATAAAGCCGAGTGGGTTGTTTATGCACATGTGAGAGTTCTAGTACAAAGTTCGCAACAGAAGGATTCAATCGTTGCAAGAAGCATTAAAATGGGCTAGCGAGAAGAGAAGGAATAGTCGCTCGGGCCGCTGCTTGTACCTTGCGTACTATTGCGCAAGCAGCGGCACGAGCTGACTTAGATAATGACAGCCGCGCGTATACCTGGCTAGCCGGCAGCTGCTCCAGCAAAAAGCTCACCCTATAGATATCAACATACAGGGTTTGTCCTGAAAGTAGTGAGACTGAGTCAATTAAAAAAACAATATTGACAGAAATGATGCATACGCTCAATATTCAAAGTAGGACCCTTCTTCATCCACACACCGCTGTCAGCGGGATTACGCTTTCTGGAAGGCGGCAACCGGAATGCTGTCGAGGTCCCTCATCACAGTCTGTTGCAACGCTTCTACGGAGCCGCGACGATGTCCTTTTAGGGTGGTTTTGAGGTGGGGGAAGAGTGCAATGTCGGGACTCTAGGGTGGCTGAGGTAGGGTTGGGATGTTGTGTTGGGCCAGGTACGCCAGCACGTGGAAGGCTGTGTGGCGCGGCGCATTGTCTTGATGGAGCAGCCAGTAGTTGGCGATCGCTGGGCGGAAACGGACGGTGCGTTTTCTCAGTCGCTTAAGGACCTCCACGTAAAAACCTTACTCTGCGGTCATTGTCCAAAACATTTCTTCACTCTTGCCACATTTTCATCCGTTTTGGTGCTCGAAGGTCGTCCTGAATGTGCGCCGTCTTCAACTTCCTCTCTCCCCTCCCGAAACAGCTTGTGTCAGTCAAAAACACTCAATCTGCCCATGGCGTTATCACCGTAAGCCGTCTTGATCATATCGTGAGTCTCTTTCCCGGTTTTGCCGAGCCTAACACAAAACTTGATGGCGTAGCGCGCTGTTTCAACAGACGAACCATGACGCGGCATGACGAGTGCCTTTGCACAGGTTATGGAGACAAGCGATTTACACTCCACTACAGCTGGGAACCAACTGCGTGGCTGGCTCCCAGCATTCCTTACACCCACCTCCACCAACCCCAGGCGGAGAAGGCGCGGGCGTCTGTCCGTCTGCGCGGGAAAAATCCGGTCCGGCTACTTTCAGGACAGACTATCTACGTCCTGTACGTCAGGAAAATTCTTCTTCACTTTCTTTCGCTATCGTTTTACCCTCCAGGGTTGGCGTTTCCCACGGACTAAGCGAGGGATTCCACCTCTGTAGCTTGAGACTCTCAGTCGGGGATACAACTGGGGTGTGTGACCAGCACTACGCCCAGGCGGCCTCACCTGCAAAGCGAACAGGGGCCTGATGAAGGAATGGGAAGAGTGGGAGGGTTAGGCAAGGAAGTGGGAAGGAGGCGGCCGTGGCCTTACGGTAGGTACCATCCCGGCATATGCCCGAAGACGAAGTGGGACGAGGTGGGAATCGAACCCCTCTACTCATTTGGACCACCCGAGGCTGAGTAGACCCCGTTACAGTCCTCATACCACTTTTCAAATTTCGTGGCAGAGCTGGAATCGAACCACGGACCTCCGGGGTGGCAGCTAATCATGCTGACCACTACGCAACGGAGGCGATATGAAACTTCCTCTTGTGATCGTCAAGGTAGGAGAGAAACGGGCAAGGGGACGACGACGACGATGAAATGCCCTTTGACCCATTCTGCATTTGTGCCTATCGTCAATAGCAATCAATGAACACAATGACTTCAGTTTGAATGCTGGAGCCACTATGATGCTGAATTAAGTTTATCAACAATTAATCTGTTCACTTGTCGGGGGTTGGGGGATTCCTATCCTCATCAATTAGCCTACTCTCTAGGGTGCCGCCAGCTGTCGTGCACAATAGTTCAGGCGTTCACTTCGACTCTCTGTCAGCTGTTATGAGAAACATCTCAAGTGGGCTGTAAAATATTGTAATGTATATTGTGTTCAATTCTATTTGCGTTTGATTGATAGATTGATTGAACATGTGGTTGAATGAATGGTTGATTAATTGAACGAGCGACTGAAGAAATACACATTTTGTTTGCGGTTATCTAGATCCTCGTATTGCTTCTTTCCCAGTTTCTGAACTTTTTCTTTTTATATTTTATTTTATGTTTTTGCCTTTTTCCGTTTACTGTAGATAGTTTTGACTTTTCTGTAATAATTATTTCAATGTTTCTTGTACAAAGGTGTTGTATGGATAAATGCTTGTCATACAGTAGGATGTTGAGTGCGTGTCTGTATGGTTGTGTATTTCTATTTTTGTTCGTGTTTGCTGTTTTCGTTTTGTTTATAATTGTATATTTTATTGTTAATTATTATATTGTCACTAGTGGAGCCATCTGTCTGACAATAAAGAATACATAATTATACAGGGTGTAACAAAAATGGTACGGCACAAAATGCAGGACGCATTCCCCACACGTAGACGAAGAAATTATGTTATATGAACATGGGTCCGGAAACACTTTGTTTCCATGTTACACCTCATTGTCTCCAACTCATTAAACATGGGGAACATGCACTCTTGGTTACGTCTGGTTACGTTGTCATTATTGTAGGTGCACCGACACGGCCCCGTTGCCTTGCTACTTAGCAGATGTGCATTTAGCTGTGCGACAAAACATGTACTGTACTTCATGCACGATGGAGCACCTCCTCATTTTAGTGTTAATGTCCGTCGGCTTCTAACTAACAGATTTGGTGACAAATGGATAGGTAGAGGTGGACCAATTGCCTGGCCTCCACGCTCTCCGGTCCTAAACCCACTGGACTTTTATTTGTGAGGGCATTTGAAAGCTCTTGTGTATCGAACCCCAGTACAAGATGTTCAGAGTCTCCATGCCCGTATTATGGAAGACTGCGAAACAATACGCTATAGGGCCTACTCCAGGGATACCTCAGCGCATCCGAGATTCACTATGATGGTGGGTTGATGCACGGAGGGCATATTGAACATCTCCTGTGAGCATGAGTTGCATGTGGTATGCTGGTACATTCTGTTCTTGTATCTTTCCCATGATTGATGAATTGGAGACAATGAGGTGTAACATCGAAACTAAGCGTTTCCAGACCCATGTTCATACAACAGAATTTCTTCGTCTACGTGTGAGGAATGTGTCCTGCATTTAGTGCCGTATACCCTGTATACATTCACTCAATCTGCATGCGGTCGCTAGAACAAATCTTGGCACTTAAAGATTTTGGAATGGGAGATTTGAAATTGAAATACAATAAAATAAATTCATTTTAGGAGCTTGGACACCGTAGTTATTTAGCCCAGTGTACTTGGATATAAGTGTGTGTGTGTGTGGGGAGAAGTTTGTCTGATAAAATGTGTTATTGTGATGGCTGTATTAGTATGTGTATTTGTAATTCAGGTGGGGATTGGGAAGGAGGTAGCCGTGGCCTTCAGTTAGGAACCATACCGGCATTTGCCTAGAGAAAAGTGTGAAACCACGGAAAGCCACTTCCAAGGTGGGTGAGGTGGGTATCGTACCCACCTCTTCTCAGTTTTGGCTCACGAGGCTGAGTGAACCCCGTTTCAGCTCTCAGACCAGGATTAAATTTCTTGGTATGGCTGGGAATCAATCCCGGAACTTTGGGACGACAGCCAAGAATGCTGGTCCATTTTAGGTCACTGAGGTACCTTGGTTATCATCCCCACGTACTTGGTTGTGTATTGAATGTGGCTGATAACTGTCTTTCTGTTGTAACTGTAGTGGGCCTAGTTGTTTGGCGACTTCGGATGCTTAGTTGGTAACACGCTGAGCTTCTATGCTCAACGTCACGGGTTCAAACCCGGCCAAGGTCGTCGTGTTTTTAAGAGTGTTAAAAATCCCTCAGTATGCCTTCCTTCGGAGGGGAAGTAAAGTATGGCATGTGAAAGAACCTTCCACTAATTACACTTGTGTGAAGCTAAATTATAGGTTACACTTGACTAACGCTCTTAGGTTCTAATGTTCGTCGCCAGGAGCCGGCTGCGATGGCAAGTTCAGAACTAGTCGTCGTTGACGGTGGCGTTTGATAGCAAAAGTAGGAACTACTCGAAAATTGAATGTCTGCAGTCCTTTCTTGTATTAAAAACAGATACACATACTAATACAGCCATCACAATTAACACCGGTTATCAGACAGATTCTACACACACCCAAAGTACACGGGGCTACATGACCGCGTTGTCGCAGCCCCTAAACTGAGGAACCAACCAGTCTATGTGTAAACAGTAAATGTAAATTAGTACATTAAGGTCTAGGAGTAGGGTGGGTCTTCCAAGTCTTGAAATAATGTAGCAATCCGATATTTGCCTGGAGAAGGGGGGAGGGGTGGTCAAACCTCACTCACTATACATGGTAGCCACTACTCCTGGCAAACCTGGAAATCCTGGAAAACTCCTGGATT
Source organism: Meconema thalassinum (assembly GCA_946902985.2). Lineage (NCBI taxonomy): Eukaryota > Metazoa > Arthropoda > Insecta > Orthoptera > Tettigoniidae > Meconema > Meconema thalassinum. The sequence continues at coordinate 19,470,870 of OX336392.1, forward strand.
TTTATTAGGTCTGGAAAACTCCTGGAAAATGATGAAAATTTTGAAAACTCCTGGAAAATAGCCACTGTTAATTAATTTTAAAAAGATTTCCATCTTAAATCATACTCCCGCTATGGTTTTGGGTGAGCCCTCGATCGTTAACGAAAGAAATTTCCTCAGGCTACCTGTTTCTGTGTGGGGGAACACGCGATAGTAATTTTGTAAACATATTGAGTATAGACAACTTCACCGCAGTAGAATTGCAGGCGGCATTCTTTTCTCTTCTTTTTTTAAGCGGATATTTCAGTCACAAAGGCTTTTTTAAAACAACAATTAAATCATTCGTTTGTAAGCTTGCGTATCAATAACGGAATCACCACTAATTTGTGTCAACATCTGTATAAGTAAACCAAACACAACTGCTTTATTTTGGTCTTGAAGTAGGCAACCGATAAAGCACCCCGCCCCGCGGGACTCGCGCTTATTTTATCTGGAAAAATTAGAATTACTCCTGGAAAATTCCTGGAAAACTCCTGGAAAATCGTTGACAGATTTGAGTGGCCACCATGAGTATAGCCAGTCAGCACCGGGATTCAAACATTTGAAGTCGGGATTTGTTGCAGCGCGCCGTCTCTGTCGTGGTGTGCGAATTGATTCGTTTACAGTATTTCAGAAAGGGTTCAAGTGACAAAATATGGTGAAATGAGTTATTAGTGGGAACATGTTCTGTAGGGGTGGACGCATATTTTAGTGCAGAAAGGAGTCAAGTTCCTGCCTGTTATTACAGTAAGGCATTATGTTAAAAATTGCGTTTAGTGCAGTTTGTGTTCTAATATTTCAACCCGTACTTCTGCTCCCCTATGTCTAGTTTTGGCCTACGACCAACAAACAGCTTCTGTTTCAGGTTCCCATCAATGTGAAAGCTTGCCACGGTGGGTGAGTGGTTATCGTATCGGTCTACTAACCCCAAGCTTGCAGGTTCGCTCCTGACCGTGGTAAGTGATTTTTGAAAGGCGGCAAAATGACGACACGCATGTCATACGATGTTGGTTGGCATGTCAAAGAAACCATTTGAATTCAGTAGGCCGTGTTCACAATGGCAAAATTATTCTCGGGATTTTCCGCCAACACAAAGTTCCTCATTTCTCTACTAGAAAGCGCTATTAGTGTCAAGGAGCTTAGATATCTTACCTTCAAGACTTTCATAGTGCTTCAAGGAACAACAAAATTCGACATGCTAGCTACCCTCTGGGTGTCAAATAACAAAGCTTGCACCCGGCATCCGAGGCCATACGATATTATTATCATTGTGAAGAAGATAAAAGACTAACCTCAAACCTTACCTTGTTGGGTATGAATATTTCTACTACGATATCTTGCAAATGCAGAATGTGCTGTGGAGTTCGAAGACGAATAAATCAGTATACTACCAACCTAATAATGTATAGTTTTGAACTTTGAGACTGATCAGGTTAAAAGAAAGTACCAGCCATTTTAAACATGTTTTGTTAGTTACAATATTGGGTTTCTTGCATTAATAATGTCATCAAAAACACATATAAATAAACTGTTTTGCATACAATTCGTTTTCATTACAAAACCGTAATATATTTGTCAGTTTTTCTTTGCACGTTACAAGAAAATAAAACAAATATAATTTGCGTTCAGCATGTTCACAGGTTACATTAAGCGCTTAACGTCAGGACGACAAAATGTCCTTAGAACACGGCCTATAAGCCCGCGAAACAGAGATTCCTATTTCAATGCCGGTCGTGAATGTCTGAATGTTTACTTAAATATAATTTGTGTTTTCACGTTTTAAATACATAAACATATTTGTGTTAAGTTTTTAAGGTCCTTAAGAAATTCTTTGTATGAGATTTTCGGCTTTCTTTGTTTTTCTGAAAATGTAATTTTTGTCACTTGACCTCATTCTAAAATAAACGATTCAATTAACGTGCATGCTTACGCCGTTGGTTTGAAATGGCAGAGACCCATTGTATGTCAATAGATTTAGTCGCACATTAAATATAATCCATTCACGACAACATTTTATTATTATTATTAATATTATTCTTCGGTTGTTTGGGCCACCTATGGACCACGGCGATTGTGTTTTAGCTGTAGTTGTCTGCCACGTCTGGTGTTCTTGGTGGATTGTTGGGTGGCTGAGTTCATGATGAAATATTGAGCGATTCTTCTGACAAGCAGGCACATTAGTATTAAAACTAGAAAATCGTTTATCAAAACATTTGTCTGGAGTGTTTTGTTATACGGATGAGAAACTTGGGTTCTAAGGAAACAGGACATACAACGCCTGGAAGCAGCGGAAATGTGAATGTGGGGAAGGATGCTGAAATTAAGAAGGACGAAGAAAAAGACTAACGAATGGGCCCTCAAGGAAATAGACGAAACAAGAAAATTTATCACTAATATAGAAAAGAGGAAAGCAGAATTCCTTGGCCACTCCTTACGTCATAATGAGTCCCTGACCACCATACTGGAAGGAAAAGTTCTGGGGAAGAAAGGAAGAGGAAGACCGCGGAAGGCTCATCTGGATTCTGTGATGCATGGATTTCAATTTAAACAGTTTGTAGCCTTTAGATGATGATGCGGAATCTTTCATTTTCCTGCTGAACTCATCTTACGTTCCTCGGACTATTTCCTGGACGTGTTGTGATGATTGAAAAGGTGTGGTTCCAATGTCAAACGGTAGCGACTCCTGTCATTTATTGTGTCTTGCTTAGCTGGTATTGCTCCAGGGGAGATATGCAGGGAGGTAGCAGCGAACAAGGAAATATTTAAGGCATCCACATCACAAACACACCCACTATTTGGATATTCCCCCGCCCGAACTCGCCTTAAATCTAGGAAAAGCTTCCTTCGGACTACAGTCAGCCTTGAAGTCAATGCTGACACTGTTAGGGCAAGAATGTGGAAGGAAAGAACTAGTCATCTGTCCGGCTGGATGACTCCAAAAGAAAGCCTTCCTCCCGGCCATATGGAAGGCTGGGCAACATGGAAGGCGCTCAACAGACTACGGACTGGAGTTGGAAGAACCAAGATGAACCTGCAGAAATGTCTTTTTTCGAGTGACTCTCACCTCTGTGATTGTGGGGAACTACAGACAGTCCAACATCTTTACCAGTGCCCACTATGTCCAGCAACATGCACAATGGAAGATTTAACACTTGCCAATCCGAATGCTATTGACGTCGCCCGTTACTGGACAAAGAACATTTAATTTGGTTGTTGGTTACCTGGCAGTCAGATGTTTGTGTGTTGTTCAACTGACTTGTATGTCGGTGTCCTTACTTAATATTAGATTTAGAATAGTTTGCCGAGTAATTTGTGTCTTTATTAACCTTATTATTATTATTATTATTTTTATTATTATTATTATTATTATTATTATTATTATTATTATTATTATTATTATTATTATTATTTGTATTTGATTCTCACTGTTTACCATTTGTAACATATATTTGTAATTGGTGCTCCTTCTCAACTTATTTGATCCAGTGACTTTCTCCTTCTTGGCTACCTTGAAGATCTTATAAGACAGTCTGTGGTGGTCCATTCTGTAGAAGGCCTGGAGTCTCCTGATGGCATCGGTGAGGTTTTCCTGTTGTTGGTTGAGTTCACAATTTGGTTTGTACCATCGCCTTCCATTTGGTAAGATCCTTGGTCACTATGTTTCGCAAGAATTTCCTTTCTTGTACTTCGAGGGTCCTTAGGAGGGTATTGTTTTAGATCCCTTAGTTGGGGGGTAGTTTAGGGATAAAACATTAGTGTCACTGTGGTAATTTAAAAGGTAGTTCCTAGTCGAGAGCAGCTTCCCGAAACTGGGAGAGCTTGCTAGTGTAGAGTGTTCTGTGTTTGGATGCTAGTGGGTGCTCCTATAAAGACGTAAGTATTTGTTAGGGGATGGTCCTCTGGCTGCAGACTGCTGTGCTGGTCTGCCAGCTGGACGGAGTGAGTGATATAATAGACGTGCTTATGTCAGCGGCTCGCTGTTATGCAGTCGCGTGCGGGAAGCACAATGACACCTGAGCAAGCAATTACTGGCTACTATGGTCACGGTCAATCGTGACGAGAGTCAGGAAGGGTATGAGGATGTGAGGTAGAGTGTAATTATGAATGCAATGTGTAGCTTACTGACCAGTATTTATTGGTCAGTTGAAGTGGTTTTGTATGTCCCTTTTAGGGGAATGTAAGTAATGATACAAGTTGAGTGTACAAGATTGTGGAAGGGTGTTTACAAAGTAAAGGATTCTGAACACTTGCTGAGTCTCACCTGATGATGGCAGCTGGCACAGTTGTCGGCTAGGGCCTTCGGCGGCGCACACTGTATGACAGCTAATGCTCCAAAAAGGCCTCTCTTCTTATAGTTCCTGCCGTTGCTTAGTCAGCATTCCGTTGACGTAGCTGCCCCAGTTAGCTGGTGTGTAGATGTTTATGTTATGTGTTGCAAGTAGTTGGCCAACCTCCCAAGCTGGGTGGTCGCCTCTTGCCGTGTAAAGGTACTGTTCTGTTCTTATGATGTTGCCAGTTGGGGTGGTTTTAGTAGAAGATGGGGGGTGGCTTTCAGGGGGTACAGCCCCCCGGGCCTGTACAGTATTCTTAGTTAGAAACAGCCACTCAACTGCGCAGAGGATTGATAGTGTGACTACCGCAATATCTCTATATACAGAGTGGTTCACCAGCCCCTTATTTTCTTTAGTTGTATGAAACCCAACTAACATTGCATTTTTCCCGATGGTCGATATTACCCTGCGCTCTGACTGTGTGCTAGTAATGTAATTGAGTCATGGGTCTAGCAAAGAACAAACGACTGTAAACTTTTCCCCGCCAAATACTAAGGCCCATTCTACTAAGATATGACTTATTGCCCCTTGATATAACACGTATTACGATCGAATTAATAGCTTACGCCACGTCATTTGTTATAGTAGAATGTTAAATCAACACCATAAACCAGGATTGAAGACTTTGAGATGGACTTTAATGTTTGTGGTGAGACAGCCACGTGCAGCGCGTGGTGTTCACCATGTATTGGTGGCTAAATCGGTTAAAGGTGGCCATACATGGTGGGTGAGAACGGGTAGAATAGTGCTTCGAATCCAGTTGTAGGCATACTTTTTTGAACGACAGCCCGTGCTCCATTTTGGTGGGGATGTAACTACATTGCCACATTTGTTCACTTGGCGATGTATTCCCGTTAAAAAGTACGTTGAATTTTTGCTGATTTATAAAGAGAATACGATCGAATTGGTAGGTTATGCCACGAGACCTGTAATGGTAGAAAGTTAAAATCTGTCATGGATATTAACATAACATATCGAAGTGTCGCTCCGGGTTCGATTACCGGCTCTGCCAAGAAATTCAATGCTGTTCTGAGGGCTGGAATGAGGTACACTCAGCCTCGTAAGGTGAATCTGAGAAGAGGTGGGTTCGATTCCCACCTCAGCCACCCTGGAAGTGGTTTACCACTATTATTCCGGTCCAATGCCGGGATGGCTTCTATCTGAAGGCCACGGCCGCCTCTTCCCCAATCCTTAATTGCAAATACACACATTATTACAAGTCCGCAATAATCAGACAAATTCTACACACTTACCCAAGTACACGGGGATAAATGACCGCGATGCTCTAGCCCCTCAAATGAAACAACAATAACAAGGAGATTCTGATCGCCAGCGCTCGCATCGAAGTAAACGTATTCCTTAGAATTTCCCTTGGTATTATTTTGTTATAACATTTTAACAAAAAGTCTTAGCATATCTCTAGTGAGAAAAGTCGTGTTAATAGTCGAATGAACTCAATACACTACGGTATTTCTCACAAGTGGATCAATTAATACTTGTTTATATTTTGTCAGACGTAAGAATGAGGATTAGATTATATCCTGCGGTTACAGAGGGCTTTGACTTGACACAGCGCAAGAATGAGGAATGGTTTACAACCCGATACGTTACAGAGGGCTTTGACTTGACATGTGTGGCGGCCTTAGTGAGTTTTGCCATTAAACCAAGGGGGTCAACACTTCGAACACTTGGTACCCTGAATATGCAGGTTACCTTGCTTTCGTTCTAATGCTCATTATGTCGTCATCCAATCTGGCTACGTACCTTCGGATAAATACGGCCCTTTTCAGCACCAAATCAAAAATCACTCTTTGGAACAGATAGATAAGCGTCCATAATACATCCACAATAAACGACATTAGCGAAACAAATTGTACTAGTTTGAGGTTCGAACCTACTACTATGCGACTTGGTTCACGTTATTCCAGCAATTCTTGATTCAGCCACGTTAGCTACCTAGAACCATGGTGAAATGCTGGCACGTATTGAATCTATTCGTAGACACTTCCTGCCTAAACGCAAGGTGGTATTATTCGGAGCTGTGATCGTTTTAATGTTATTGAAATAACACTGCCACTATCGATTTCTACTATATTCGCGAGCATGTACTCAACGGTAAAGTTGTACTAAGGTCGTAAAGGAGCAGGTACTAATGTTTTTAGGATGACTATGATATACGCGTTAGTTGGGTTGCCTTTCTCCAAAAAGAAAATAAGGGGCTGGTGAACCACTCTGTGTATAAAATTGTATTTTTGTCCTTCTGTCTGTCTGTTCCTCCATCAATTGAAAACGACTCAACAGATTTCGTTCAAAATTTGCAAAAGGCTATACGAATATCCCGGGATCACTTTAGGATATAAAATTCAACAATACATGCAATGCGCTTAAGGGGACCAATTTACCTTCGATTTACTCGTGTGATATGTCGTACGGAAGGTCTTTTACTCCTGTGAGGGTCCGGGTGGGGTTACCAAGAGCCACTGCCATCGTAATGTACAGGCCCTAAGGCTCCGACTGTGACGTCACGCCTAGGGTCGTTATAGTCGCAGCAGCAGTCAGATAGCTCCCTTCACACGCAGTCTCTTCAAACCTAATATAAATTACGCTCCCGCTTCAAGACGTAGAAAAGTAGCAATGCTATTTAGGGCTGATTGGCACTTCCATCCGTTACCACTACATACGCCTAATTATCGCTCCGCTGGTTCGAATCCGGCCGATGTAGCTGGTATTTTGAGAATGAACAAAATGATACATTGCCGGTACATTTACTAGGACGTTGAAACACACAAACAGGTCTAAATTGCAGTATTTTGACGTCGAGAATAAGATCTATTCTTGGCCATTTTCTCGTTGTTCACCGCTTTGAAAAGGTTTATGGTAGATGCCTGAGAAAACCCCACATTTCTCTTGGCTATTCAACAGATCACGTCTTAAACTGCTCGTGGATGACAAAGCACAACGTAACCCATCTCTAACTGTAATCAATGCACAGGCCACTCTCAAGGTGAATTAAACAGGGCCTATCCTAACAACACTTATTTTCTATGACTCAATCTAACTTGTTTCTTGCATCAAGAATTTACAATGGGTTGTAATTTTGAAATCAGGTATCAATAACCTACAGTACATACACCATGTGCTAACAATCCTATTAATGTAAATACAGTAGCCTACAAGCGGCTTCGGTGGCGTAGTCGGTAGCATGCTGAACTGCTATGCCCAAGATAGCGGGTTCAAACCCGGCCGAAGTCGTCGGATTTTTTAAGAGCGTTAAACATCCTTCAGTGTGCCTTCCTTCGGAGGGGAAGTAAAGCCGGCGGTCCCATGTCATAGATTTATGGCATGTTAAAGATCCTTTCACAGACTAAAGTTGTGTAAAGCAAAATTTGTTAGGTTAGATTTCGTCAGAACGCTCTATCAAAGTTCCAACGTTCACCACTAGGTATCATTGATATCTGGTGGCGAAAGTTGGAACTACTTGAAATTGAACGGAACTTGTAGCTCGCCCTTTAGGGTGTCCGCTGGAAGCAGCTACAGACTCAGGCGAGCCGAACATGTCCTCGAACACTCCCGGCACTAAAAGCCATACGATAAATAAATAAGTAGCCTACACAAATGCTGCCACGAAAACATTACCATATTCACTTGAGCTTGATCGAGAGACCATTCTCACAAATAATGTAACTTGGACTGACTTCAGTAGATACTGAATACTGCATATCGCTTCTATGATTTACATACGGTAAGTGACTTAACCTCAGCATTATCATATTAGAAATGTTTCCAGTCCTAGCATAGGCTGAAGTTTGGGAACTTCTTACAATAATTGAAACCATATTAACTAACAACCTACCATCAAGGCGATTAGATCTTCTCTCCCGAAGAATGGTATCATACTTTCAGGGAAATGTTAACACACACTCTTGTATTCCCCGTAGTGTACAAATAATTTCTATGAATATTGTGTATGCATTGCTTTCTTAAATTGTCGTGGTGGGCAAGGAGAAGCAAGCCACATTATCATTGCTTTCATAATACCGGTAGTTGCTATAAACAAACTTTTGACATACCTGTGACCTGGGAAGGAGGTTTCCTGAACTAACAACATTTTATTACCATCCAAGAAACCTTGTATGAGTCGAAATAATAAGTGATATAGAGGTCCTAACTAAAACACAACCTTCTGTGTGATGACAAACATGCAACGCAAAATTTGCGTAGATACAATAACCTACCTACAAAATGAACATTTGTTTCAGAAAATAAATAATCCTCATACTAGATGACGTAAGTAGAAGCGTTCTCAAGTATCACTTTTCACGCGGATACTCATTCATAAGAGATATAAACAACACAGCACAAAGCAAAATGGTCGCCATCTCTACCCCCTACCGATCAGCTGATCAACCGTTAAGAGTCGCTGCATGATGGCCTGTACATTACGATGGCAGTGCAAGAGCCCTCTGGTGAGCCAGCTTGGTGTCCTAGGCGAAACCCCACACAAGACACGGCGCTGGCCCAGAAAAATTGGTGAGTTTTAATTCACCGTCCTTGAAAGCCAATATCCCATTATTATTACTCATCTAAAATGCTCCAGCTCTTACCACGGGTAAATAGTCTGGGAAGCATTTGATTTTCTGCTGTCTGGCAGTTTGAATGAGCGAAGGCAGCCCGAGGGGTCATCGTCCAGGTACAAGTATAAAGGGAATTGTGGACTTGGGCATTACATTTCACCGCGGCTTTAATGAGGCTAACGTCAGACCTGGAATAATTGAACCATCCATCTCCCAAGCAACAGTGAGATCTAGGAGTGCAATTAACGAATAACACAACAGCGCCGTTACATTCAGTGTCACAGAGTCACAGCTGTTTAAGTAATGGCATTTGTTGCGTCTTAATAAGCCCATCAACGAGAATCACATCAACTCAACACCATCTTTATCTTCTCTTTTCTCCAAATATTGTAATAGTACATTATGCACCGAGCCTATAATGGCAATAATTAAGACACGAGTATGTTTATAAAACGAACGAAGCGAGTTTTATAATTTCCATACGAGTGTCTTAATTACCATTATAGGTGAGTTGCATACGACTGTTTATGTTCGACGATAATTAGTCTATAACTTTCTTATATAAGGTGCTTTCAAAAAGTAACGAGCCGGAGGCTGGAATGCGAAAACCAGTGACGACATCGGCTAATGGTGGCATGTGTAACGAGGTGTGGTTCTGATCAGAGCATGGAAGGTCACAGCCCGTCGCTAGAGGGCACGCGTGTACGTCACGTGACGATACAAAGGGAGCAGCAGCATGCATCAATCGTTCAACCAAGACCAAGACAGTAGGCCATTCGACATGCTTCCTGATATGGTTGAAGACTGTGGGGTACCCATTGGGCACACACTTTCCGCAAGTGCAGTCGTTCCTTCATGATGGTGTGCACACTTCCGACGCTCAATCCGACCACGGCGGCTATGGCATTCACTGTCACTCGGCGGTCCTGGGTAATGAGTGCATCAACCTGCTGGACGTTGTCAACGGTAATGCAGGGGGGGGGGGGGGGTGCCCCAGACCGGACATCATCGGCTAACGACACCCGTTCTTCACTTGTGCCACGCCTTGACCCTTGCAAGGGACATGCAGTGTTCGCCGTACACTTGTGACATTCGGCGATGAATATCCGTTCCCCCTACCCCTTTCGCTATCAGAAACCGAACAACACCTCTTTGCTCTTCGTTTCACGCCTCCATGTCACTGTTTGCAATGCCACTGGCAGCGTTGGACGATTGATGCATGCTGCTGCTCGCTTTGTATCATCACGTGACGTGCACGCGTGCTCTCTAGCGACGGGCTGTGACCTTCCAAGCTCTGGTCGGAACCACACCTCGTTACACACGCCACGATTAGCCGGTGTCGTCATCGGTTTGCGCATTACAGCCTCCGGCTCGTTACGTTTTGAACGCAGCTTATTTATTCTAACATAAATATTCATAAATATCTGTCGAGATTCTGTCGGTTGAATTCTTCTTCTTGGGAATTGTGTGGACTCAGCATTTGCTCTCTACCCAATAACGAATCTCAAAGCTTTGACCCATTGTTTATCCTGAAGTAGCACCAACAGATAGCGCACAGGTACTATGTTGGATCATTTTGTTATGTTGGTCAAATAATAATACAAAATAGGCTGTTACAAACGATTTAAAATTAAAATGTATCGTATTGTCAACTGTTTATTCTTCAAATTCGATGCGTATAGAATGTCAACGGAAGGCAAATCAATTGAGTGCCAAATAGAAAAGTTATGATATCTGGCCGAAAAGTTTTACGTAGGAAATCCATTTACTGAACAGAGAGCTGCATTATAATTTCCGTGGAACTAATGTCATACACCTGCTTCCTCCATGACGTTCTGGTGTGTTTATGTCAACAACAGCATTCACTAAAATTGTCGGCGAAATCTTACGAATGTGTAGAAATTGGGGTTGCGGATATTAAGGTACAGTGCTATTTCTTTAGCAATATTGCCCAGTTTGTTTATGCATTGGTTGATCCAATACAGGCTACATTGTCAACTTTCAAATCATGTAATTCATGTCCGACATATTGGATTTTGAGTGCATGTCAGAAGCTATCCTTTCCTAATTGGTCAATGATGAAAATATTGATCTCTGATTGGTTGGAAACACTGTGTTATAATGAAAAGTAGTACTTTAATGACCCCCATTATGATACAGTTTTACATCACAAGTTTGAGTGTGAATCCCGTTCCAGCCCTCAGACCAGAATTAAATTTCTTAGCAAAGCCGGGTTTCAAACCCGGGCCTCCTCAGTGACAGCCAAGAATATTATTCACTACGCAACGAGGTGGATATGAAAGAAAATAAAAAAATAAAATAGTTACGGCATGCCCACAGAAGTAGAAATTCGCCACAAATATTTTCATTGCAAGCTAATATTCTTGTCACATACGTTACGCGTCGTGGGTCTTAGGTTTCGTCCATACAACAAATATCCCACGGCACAACTCTTAAAAAATGACAACGAATAGAATGTGTCCGTTATATCCGGCGTAAATACTTGTGTGCGAATATGTACACGCTGACATAAATTGCTTCATGTAGATACACGTTTGTTATAGTAATAATAATAATAATAATAATAATAATAATAATAATAATAATAATAATAGTGACCCTCCGTAGCTTTGACGGCAGCACGCCGGCCTCTCACCGCTGGGTCCGCGGTTCAGATCCCGGTCACCCCATGTGAGATTTGTGCTGGACAAAGCGGAGGCAGACAGGTTTTCCCTGTCAAAATTTCATTCCAGCAACACTCTCCACTATCATTTCATTTCATCTGTCATTCATTTAATCATTGCCCCAGAGGAGTGTGTCAGGCCTCGGCAGCCGGCACAGTTCATATCCTCGCCGCTAGATGGGGGCTTCATTCATTCCATTCCTGACCCGGTCGGAGACTGGAAGCAGGCTGTGGATTTTCATTTTTCACTAGAGTTAGGAAGGAGGTAGCCGCAGCCTTAAATTAAGAATCATTTCGGCATTTTCCTGAAGTAGAAACTGGAAACCACTTAACACCACTTCTGGGATGACTGAGGTAGGAATCGAACCCACCTCTTCCCAGTTCAGTCCCGCAAGGCTGAGTGCACCCCGTTTCTGCCCTTAGATCAGATTTAATTTCCTGGCAGATACGGGAATCGATGCAAAGACGAAAGGATGATAATAATAATAATTTCATATGGCCTGTGGTGCCGGGTTCAAGCTTTGTTATTTGACACCCAGAGGGCAGCTTGCATGCCGAATGTTTGTTGTTCCTTGGAGCGCTATGAAGGTCAGATATCTAAGCTCCATGACACTATAGCGCTTTCTAGTAGAGAAAGGAGGAACTTTTTGGGTTGGCGTAAAATCCCGAGATTAATTTTGCCATTATGAACACGGCCTACTGAATTCAAATCGGTTCTTTAACATGCCAACAACGTATGAATTTTTGTCGCCTTTCAAAAATCACTTAGCACGGCCAGGGGTTGGTAGTCCGACACGATAACCACTCACAAATGAAACTAGGGGATAGGCGAAAATAGGCAGAATATGCAGGTTTTCGTAGGAGGATCAGACCTCATTTATTGCGAGAAGTATTTTACATTTGGAGGTTAATTAACTTTTTTTTTTCGTTTTTCTATGCATATTTGTATCACTTTATTGTCTTATGGGGATGGTAACCTTCTTGTCATTTGGGGTTCATTTTTAGCCTACTTTTCACATTTTGCAAAAATGAGGAAAAAGTAGACTTATGAGATCGGGCAAATGTGTGTCTGTCTGTCTGTCCTTCTGTCTGTCTGTCTGGCTGTGTGTGTGCTGCAGCAATCGAAACAAAATTTGGTAGGATTAAAGATCTATACTTGAATATCTCACGGCCATATTTGAAAATGATGTCAGTGCTACCAACTGCTGAAAAATCGCAATTGAAATTTGAGCTCCATGTTGGATATCTTGGAAAGTATGAATGGGAGCTATTTCAAAATTGGCACACGTATAGATACTAATATTGCAGTATAATTTCCAGGAGGCCATACATGGCAGTGTTGCCAAAATGATTATAAGCCTGCTGATAGGTCCAAATTTTAAATGCATATAACTTCTACACTATCAATTGGATTTCAACCAAATTTCGTATGTGCTATGTGTACATAAACAGATATGACCGAGTGTATTCTTAAGAGCCATCAGGGCTGCCAACTGTTAATAAATGCTCTCAATTTTTTAAAATCCAAATACCCATATATCAGAAAGTATGCAAGCCGATAGCTTTAAACTATGCACACGTATAGTACCTGACATTCTATATTAATTTGGTGTAACTTATATACATCAGTGCTACCAACATGATTCTAAGCCTGCTGAGAGGTCCGATTTCAAATACATGTAACTTCTATACTATCAATTGGATTTCAATCAAATTTCTTATGTGCAATGTGTACCGTAACATATATTACTTTCCGCATTCTTAGGAGCAACCAGGGCGGCCAACTGTTAATAAATGCTGTCTCTATTCGTTTTTCTTAATACCAATATATCAGAAAGTATGCAAGCCAACAGCTCTAAACTTTGCACACGTATAGTACCTGACATTCTAGATTAATTTCGAGTAACTTATATACGTCAGTGCTGCCAACATGATTCTAAGCCTGCTGATAGGTCCAATTTTAAAATGCATGTAACTTCTATACTAACTAATGGATTTCATTCAAAATTGACACAAGAATAGACCATATTATTTCAGATTATTTCTGACCAATACATGTATGTCATTGTAGCCAACATGATTTTACGCGCGCTGTTAGATCCAATGTTTAACTGCATGTAACGTCCATGCTATCCATTGGACTTCAACCAAATTTTGTATTCTGTACCTTAAGAGATGGAACTAAGAATATATTCAGTCACCAGGGCTGCCAACTGTAGTTCTATCATTGCCATGGACCTTTAATTTTAATAAAAGTAGGCTCTTTAGTTCGTCACGGAACTTCTTGTTATATTTGTGATCACAATGTCCGTATGCAAGGTTTGGAACTGATGTGTAACTATCTAACAGCCTGTTACTTCTTCACGCAAAATTTTATCTCCCGCAGAGATGTTGGTTGGTTCCTCAGTTTAGGGGCTGCGACAATGTGGTCATGTAAGCCCATGTGCATTGGGTGTGTGTAGAATCTGTTTGATAAACGGTGTTAAATTTGATGACAGTATTAGCCTGTAATTCAGGTAAGGTCTGCAGACTGTCTATTTTAAGTAGTAGTTCCTAATTTTGTACCAAATACTACCGTCAACGACACCTAGCTGTGAAGTTGGCTACTAGATGCCACCGCAACCAGGAACTTGGAACTTCCCCTCCGAAGGAAAGCATGCTGAGGGATGTTTAGTGCTTTTAGAAAATCTGACGACTTTGGCCGGCTTTGAACCAGCGACCTTGGGCATAGAAGTTCAGCATGCTATCAGTTAGCCGCTTCCCACAGAGTCAGATGGAACAAGAAGCTCCGTGACGAACTGAAGAGCCTACTTTTCTTAAAATTAAGATTCATGCCAATGATTAATCTACAGTACCGTATATGAACCTATCTAGAATGACAGAATTAATTTGGTAATATCGAAATGTCTAATTAGTTCGAAATATACCTGGTATAATGTAGCTAAATAGAGCACTGCAGTTGGCAGCCCTGGTGACTGAATATATTCTTAGTTCCATCTATTAATGTACAGAATACAAAATTTGGTTGAACTCCAATGGACGTTACATACAGTTAGACATTGAATCTATCAGCACGCGTAAAGGCATGTTGGCAACAATGTCATGCGTGTGCGGGTCAGAAATAAACTGTAATATTATGATATCTTGTTGTGCCAATTTTGGATGAAATCCATTTGTTAGTATAGAAGTTACATGTATTTTAAAATTTGACCTATCAGCAGGCATAGAATCATGTTGGCAGCACTGCCTTGTATTAATTACTCCAAATTAATCTAGAATGTCAGGTGCTATACGTGTGCAAAGTATAGAGCTGTTGGCTTGCATACTTTCTGATATATTGATATTAGGGTAAAAAAAAATATAGACAGCGTTTACTAACAATTGGCAGACCTGATTGCTCTTAAGAATACTTATTGTCAAATCTGTTATGGTACACATAGCACATACGAAATTTGGTTGAAATCCAACTGATAGGACCAATTTTTAAATACATATAACATCTATACTATCAGCAGGCTTAGAATCATGTTGGTAGAACTAACGTATATAAGTTAGGCTACTCCAAATTAATCTAAAATGTCAGGTACTATATGTGTGCATAGTTTAAATCTGTCGCTTGCATACTCTCTGATATATTAGTATTTGGGTATAAAAATAATAGAGAGAGCAATTATTAGCAGTTGGCAGCCCTGTTGGCTCTTAAGATTGGCTCAGTCATATCTGTTTATGTACACATATTAGGCTACATACACAATTTGGTTGAAATCCAAGTGATAGTTTAGAAGTTATATGCATTTAAAAATTGGACCTATCAGCAGGCTTACAATTATTTTGGCAACACTGTTATGTATGGCTTCGTGGAAATTAAACTGAAATTGTATTATCTACATGTGTGTCAATTTTGGAATAGCTCCCATGCATACCTTCCAAGGTATCCAACATGGAGCTCAAATTTCTAGTGCGTTTTTTCAGCAGTTGGTAGCACTGACATAATTTTCAAATATGGGCTTGAGATATTCCGGAGTACATCTTTACTCATACTAAATTTGGTTTCGGTTGCTGCAGCCGTTTAGGAGTTGATAGGGATGCGGGGGGATGGGGGGGGGGAGACACACACACAGCCAGCCATACATACATACATACATACATACATACATACATACAGAAGGACAGACAGACAGACAGACAGACAGACAGACAGAGACATATTTTCCCGGATCGATCTCATAAGTCTACTTTTTCCTCATTTTTGCAAAATGTGAAAAGTAGGCTAAAAATGAATGTGATTTCTTGCAATGGCGTTGTCTTGGCAACCTCAGATAGCTCATCCCTCATCAATTTAAGAGCGTTGTCATGGTAACCTCTGATGACACTTGGCATTTTCTTTAATTCCGAAATCATTCTTTCTCATCCCTTGACGTAATGGTGGGTAATATCAAAAATTCTTTCAGACAAAAGTTTTAGGTAATTATTAGCGGAATAGTTTCCATTTTGTACGGTTTTGATATTGTGCCTATTAAGAGAGATATGATTAATGTTTACCGAAAAACCCACTTTTTTCCACCCCTTTGGTCCATGGTTGGTGCAATCAAAAAACTTTTCAAACATACATTTTTGGCACTTATCCGACACATATTATGAACTTTGAATGGATTCGATATCTCGCGTATTAAGAGAGTTATAGCGATATTTCACTTTATCGAATAAAAGCCCCCCATTTTCACCCCCTTCGACCGATTTTGCCCATTAACGAACTCGACCGAGATTTTAAAGGGGTACATAATATGTAAAAAAATCAAAGTGACTGGTGTAAAATTACGGCAGTTATCATGTCCACAAGAAACTGATATCTATATATACATGTATATATACATAAATTATATATAAACTTTTGAAATGACGGTGGTTTTGGGGTCTGGGGATGTGAAACGCGAAGATATGTTGGAATTTTCAGGAAGTCGAAACAGGGTACTCTTTGCAATAGTTAGCTTTCTAATGAAGTCTACCTAATAAAATACAGGAGGAAAGGAAATGCCCTCAACCCTCGAAGATTGAGAATTGATGGACTTGGAAGGAAGGAGAGCCGAGAAAGGCAGATAGGAAAAGAGGAGAGGGACCGCCCCAAAGGCAATGGAAGAAGGAGAAGAAAATCCGGACTCAGCTCAGGAAGCCCTCAGGGTCACCAACTCCCGAACTCAACAGACGTGAGCCCTTGAGGGTGTAGCATTATCCAGGGTGCACCGTAAGTGGTGGGGCTAGACACACCCTGCCTCCTTGAGGGTCTTGAGCAGAAGGCAGGAGATACAGAGAAAAGAAGACAAGAGGTCTGACCCCTCGAAGACTGAGGGATCATGAAAGATGAGACAATGGCCAATTAAGGCGGGAATGTGAAAGACTCCCTAGGCCTCGGATACCCTAATACTGTCGAGGTTGGAAGAGAACAAGAGTTGACCAAGAGGGGCCGACAGGAAAGAAGACGGAGAGGAGCCCGGCACATGTAAGTGGAAGCAATGTCGGACTCAGCAGGGGTCCCGTGGTCGCCAACCCACGTCCCACTAGATGTGAGCCCCTGGGGAGAACAAAGACGTAAGGAGCTGGAGTCTCGGGAAGATATATGCGGCTAATAACTACGCTGTACTGAAACTCGACCAGTGCCACAGTGGGTCAAAATCGAAATCTAGGAGAACAACATTATTTATTTTCATAATTAAAAAATCAAAATGTATTACTTCTACAGCATTCTCATATAATTGCCGCTCACTATTCTGGGATATAACGCATCTTAGTGTAAATCTGTCACCACTGTTCGAGCAGTCTGTATTGGAGGATGAATGTAAGTGGCTATGGTTTGGTTGTCTTTGTGGTTAGTGTGATGCTTTAAGATGGAACATGCAGCTGAAGGTATGATCTTTGTAACGTGTTTCAGTTATTAATGGGCGTAATTGTTACGTAATTTTAGCTATATTTGCATTATTAATATTTAACTATTATTTTTAAAATTATATTTTCACTTAGATTTTTAGTATGTCGCGTCACTCTGCGTCACTTTCTACTTAATGTTAAAATGTAGATAAAGCCTTGTAGTTTATAAGATTTTTTGCATCTTTTTGCAACTTACTTAGTTATTTTACGTTTTAAAAGATGCCGCGCAACCAGTTCCCACGCGTTTACAACTGTTTGAAGCAATGGGTTCGACGATTATGTCAAAAGTAGAACATTGTGACTTTGTTAAAAGTAAATTAGGGGGAGAAAATTGTTCTGAAGAGATAATTGAATGCTCTATCCATTTCTTTCATGTGTAGACGTTGCTTAAAAAAGGGTCTTAACTGATGTTTATTATGAAGTAAACAAATTATATTCGTTGTTTTCACTCTAAATCCATGATTAAAACGTAAAAATAATTTTGTCCCCTAGATTTCGATTTTGACCCACTGTGCAGTGGTTTTGTATCTGTCGAGGATATGAGAGGTGTTCATACTACCACTGCGGCTTTTGTTCCTTCAAATGTGATAGGGCTAAACAATCAATCTGGCCACATACAAAGGCGAGTTTTAAACATGCCTGCTATTGAAAGGATCATTAACCAATAAACACAGGCTATGTTTGACGCGAACACAGATTGTATGGAACTCATGGAATGTTTAACCTATTGAGGTGCAGTACACGGGCTTGGCTTGCTCAAAATATGTGAACAGTTGAGGGCTCTGGTTCATCAGTACAGTCTGTGTTGTGGTGTACCTTATACTGGACTGTATAGGCGCTTCATATATACGGAAGGCAGATTATTCAATGCATGTATTCATAAGGTGCGTTCAAAAAAGTAACCAGCCGTAGGCTGGAATGCGCAAACCGGTGACTACATCGGCTAATCGTGGCGTGTGTAACGAGGTGCGGTTCCGAACAGAGCGTGGAAGGTCACATCCCGTCGCTAGAGGGCACGCGTGCACGTCACGTGACGATACAAAGTGAGCATCAGCATGCATCACTCGTCCAACGCTGCCAGTCGCATTGCAAACAGTGACATGGAGGCATCAACCGAAGAGCAAAGAGGTGTTGTTCGATTTCAGACAGCGAAAGGAGTAGGGGGAACGGACATTCTTCGCCGAATGCCACAAGTGTACGGCGAACACTGCATGTCCCTTGCAGGGGCCAAGGCGTGGCACAAGCGCTTCAGGGAAGGACGGGTGTCGTTAGCCGATGATGTCCGGTCTGGGGCACCCTCCTGCATTACCGATGATAACGTCCAGCTGGTTGATGCACTCATTACCCACGACCGCCGAGTGACAGTGAACGCCATAGCCGCCGTGGTCGCTCCACGACAATGCACGACCTCATACGGCCAACATAGTCGCGGCACTCCTGCAGAAATTCAAATGGGAGGTTTTCGGCCACCCTCCATATAGTCCAGACCTCTCTCCCTATGATTACGCCATGTTTGGTCCCCTGAAAAGGGCTAAGCGGGGCCAACGATTCACCTCGGACGCCGACGTCCAGCTGTACGTGCGGAACTGGTTCACATCGCAGCGCAGGGAATTTTTGAGACAGCCATTCACCGCCTCGTGTCACAGTGGGATAAGTGCCTTAACAGCCAGGGCCAATACTTCTAACAAACAGGTACTGGTTTCTGTAATTATGCCTCCGGCTCGTTACTTTTTAACGCACCTTATATATTAAAAGGGGTCGGATGACCTCGCTGTTCCACCCCTTAAAACAATAACAATACAACAATATTAATAAGAGAAAAAACAAACACAACACTGAACTACATGATGGCTGCACATTGTTACTTTGCCACAGAGAATACAAAACAAGTCAAAGATAAAAGACCAGTTCACAAGGAGAATACATACCATCCAGTGGTGAACTATGGAACTAATGTAAAAAAGTGATTGATGCGAATTGAACATTCTGAAATTAATTTTTTGGGGGGCAGGAGAGGTGGGGAATTCGAGTGCTCAGACTATTTGAGGAATCATCCAATGCAGGGGCGGCTCCTGACTAAAATTTTAGGGTGGCAAGATTATATTATTGTTTCATATTAAATATCGTTTTATTCATGACGCTTATTGTTGACAATATTGCCATGATCACTATTCCACACGACACAACATTGGAAATAAGTTTTTATAAAAAGTTCATCACGCATTAAGAACTGTATTTCCGGACATACCAGTTTTGTTCCGTATCCTCCTCGAGATCAATCCCTAGAGTTTGTACATGGTGGAAAAAAGACCCTCTATTTAGTCAAAGCAGGAGTAGTATAGATCGCGATTCCTTACACCAAATAATTCTCTAGGCACAAAATGGGGGAATAATCGGAGTCATGGACGACACTTAAGTCCAAACGGAGCATAAGCCTACATGTTAAACGCCATGTGTTATATTCAAGGCTTTACTTAGAAGAATAAACTTAATATGAGGCTTATGCCCCAGACCCGCCCGCCTAGCTTGTAATAAAAACAGACATTTTTGTCCGGAAAGTCGTCAAACCTAGTAGCGACCAATGGTTTCGTTTAGAAAGTCGTCAAACCTAGTAGCGACCAATGGTTTCATTCAGAAAGTCGTCAAACCTAGTAGCGACCAATGGATTCATTTAGAAAGTCGTCAAACCTAGTAGCGACCAATGGTTTCATTCAGAAAGGCGTCAAACCTAGTACCGACCAATGGTTTCATTCAGAAAGGCGTCAAACCTAGTAGCGACCAATGGTTTCATTTAGAAAGTCGTCAAACCTAGTAGCGACCAATGGTTTCATTTGGAAAGTCGTCAAACCTAGTAGCGACCAATAGTTTCATTTAGAAAGTCGTCAAACCTAGTAGCGACCAATGGTTTCATTTAGAAAGTCGTCAAACCTAGAAGCGACCAATGGTTTCATTCAGAAAGTCGTCAAACCTAGTAGCGACTAATGGTTTCATTTAGAAAGTCGTCAAACCTAGTAGCGAACAATGGTTTCATTCAGAAAGGCGTCAATCCTAGTACCGACCAATGGTTTCATTCAGAAAGGCGTCAAACCTAGTAGCGACCAATGGTTTCATTTAGAAAGTCGTCAAACCTAGTAGCGACCAATGGTTTCATTTAGAAAGTCGTCAAACCAAGTAGCGACCAATAGTTTCATTTAGAAAGTCGTCAAACCTAGTAGCGACCAATGGTTTCATTCAGAAAGTCGTCAAACCTAGTAGCGACCAATGGTTTCATTTAGAAAGTCGTCAAACCTAGTAGCGAACAGTAGTTTCATTCAGAAAGTCGTCAAACCTAGTAGCGACCAATGGTTTCATTCAGAAAGTCGTCAAACCTAGTAGCGAACAATGGTTTCATTTAGAAAGTCGTCAAACCTAGTAGCGACCAATGGTTTCATTTAGAAAGTCATCAAACCTAGTAGCGACCAATAGTTTCATTCAGAAAGTCGTCAAACCTAGTAGCGACCAATGGTTTCATTCATAAAGTCGTCAAACCTAGTAGCGACCAATGGTTTCATTCAGAAAGTCGTCAAACCTAGTAGCGAACAATGGTTTCATTTAGAAAATCGTCAAACCTAGTAGCGACCAATAGTTTCATTTAGAAAGTCGTCAAACCTAGTAGCGGCCAATGGTTTCATTTAGAAAGTCGTCAAACCTAGTAGCGACCAATGGTTTCATTTAGAAAGTCATCAAACCTAGTAGCGACCAATGGTTTCATTTAGAAAGTCGTCAAACGTAGTAGCGACCAATGGTTTCGTTCAGAAAGTCGTCAAACCTAGTAGCGACCAATGGTTTCATTCAGAAAGTCGTCTAACCTAGTAGCGACCAATGGATTCATTCAGAAAGTCGTCAAACCTAGTAGCGGCCAATGGTTTCATTTAGAAAGTCGTCAAACCTAGTAGCGACCAATGGTTTCATTTAGAAAGTCGTCAGACCTAGTAGCGACCAATGGTTTCATTTAGAAAGTCGTCAAACCTAGTAGCGACCAATGGTTTCATTCAGAAAGTCGTCAAACCTAGTAGCGGCCAATGGTTTCATTTAGAAAGTCGTCAAACCTAGTAGCGACCAATGGTTTCATTTAGAAAGTCGTCAAATCTAGTAGCGACCAATAGTTTCATTTAGAAAGTCGTCAAACCTAGTAGCGACCAATAGATTCATTCAGAATGTCGTCAAACCTAGTAGCGACCAATGGTTTCATTTAGAAAGTCGTCAAACCTAGTAGCGATCAATGGTTTCATTTAGAAAGTCGTCAAACCTAGTAGCGACCAATGGTTTCATTCAGAAAGTCGTCAAACCTAGTAGCGACCGATAGTTTCATTCAGAAAGTCGTCAAACCTAGTAGCGACCAATGGTTTCATTCAGAAAGTCGTCAAACCTAGTAGCGACCGATAGTTTCATTTAGAAAGTCGTCAAACCTAGTAGCGACCAATGGTTTCATTTAGAAAGTCGTCAGACCTAGTAGCGACCAATGGTTTCATTTAGAAAGTCGTCAAACCTAGTAGCGACCAATGGTTTCATTCAGAAAGTCGTCAAACCTAGTAGCGGCCAATGGTTTCATTTAGAAAGTCCTCAAACCTAGTAGCGACCAATGGTTTCATTTAGAAAGTCGTCAAATCTAGTAGCGACCAATAGTTTCATTTAGAAAGTCGTCAAACCTAGTAGCGACCAATAGATTCATTCAGAATGTCGTCAAACCTAGTAGCGACCAATGGTTTCATTTAGAAAGTCGTCAAACCTAGTAGCGATCAATGGTTTCATTTAGAAAGTCGTCAAACCTAGTAGCGGCCAATGGTATCATTCAGAAAGTCGTCAAACCTAGTAGCGACCGATAGTTTCATTCAGAAAGTCGTCAAACCTAGTAGCGACCAATGGTTTAATTCAGAAAGTCGTCAAACCTAGTAGCGACCGATAGTTTCATTTAGAAAGTCGTCAAACCTAGTAGCGACCAATAGTTCCATTTAGAAAATCGTCAAACCTAGTAGCGACCAATAGTTTCATTTAGAAAGTCGTCAAACCTAGTAGCGGCCAATGGTTTCATTTAGAAAGTCGTCAAACCTAGTAGCGACCAATGGTTTCATTTAGAAAGTCATCAAACCTAGTAGCGACCAATGGTTTCATTTAGAAAGTCGTCAAACGTAGTAGCGACCAATGGTTTCGTTCAGAAAGTCGTCAAACCTAGTAGCGACCAATGGTTTCATTCAGAAAGTCGTCAAACCTAGTAGCGACCAATGGATTCATTCAGAAAGTCGTCAAACCTAGTAGCGGCCAATGGTTTCATTTAGAAAGTCGTCAAACCTAATAGCGACCAATGGTTTCATTTAGAAAGTCGTCAGACCTAGTAGCGACCAATGGTTTCATTTAGAAAGTCGTCAAACCTAGTAGCGACCAATGGTTTCATTCAGAAAGTCGTCAAACCTAGTAGCGGCCAATGGTTTCATTTAGAAAGTCGTCAAACCTAGTAGCGACCAATGGTTTCATTTAGAAAGTCGTCAAATCTAGTAGCGACCAATAGTTTCATTTAGAAAGTCGTCAAACCTAGTAGCGACCAATAGATTCATTCAGAATGTCGTCAAACCTAGTAGCGACCAATGGTTTCATTTAGAAAGTCGTCAAACCTAGTAGCGATCAATGGTTTCATTTAGAAAGTCGTCAAACCTAGTAGCGACCAATGGTTTCATTCAGAAAGTCGTCAAACCTAGTAGCGACCGATAGTTTCATTCAGAAAGTCGTCAAACCTAGTAGCGACCAATGGTTTCATTCAGAAAGTCGTCAAACCTAGTAGCGACCGATAGTTTCATTTAGAAAGTCGTCAAACATAGTAGCGACCAATGGTCTTCATTTAGAAAGTCGTCAAACCTAGTAGCGATTAATGGTTTCATTTAGAAAGTCGTCAAACCTAGTAGCGACCAATGGTTTCATTCAGAAAGTCGTCAAACCTAGTAGCGACCAATGGTTTCATTTAGAAAGTCGTCAAACCTAGTAGCGACCAATGGTTTCATTCAGAGAGTCGTCAAAACTAGTAGCGACCAATGGTTTCATTCAGAAAGTCGTCAAACCTAGTAGCGACTAATAGTTTCATTCAGAAAGTCGTCAAACCTAGTAGCGACCAATGGTTTCATTCAGAAAGTCGTCAAACCTAGTAGCGACCAATGGTTTCATTTAGAAAGTCGTCAAACCTAGTAGCAACCAATGGTTTCATTTAGAAAGTTGTCAAACCTAGTAGCGACCAATGGTTTCATTTAGAAAGTCGTCAAACCTAGTAGCGACCAATGGTTTCATTTAGAAAGTCGTCAAACCTAGTAGCGACCAATGGTTTCATTTAGAAAGTCGTCAAACCTAGTAGCGACCAATGGTTTCATTTAGAAAGTCGTCAAATCTAGTAGTGACCAATGGTTTCATTTAGAAAGTCGTCAAACCTAGTAGCGACCAATGGTTTCATTTAGAAAGTCGTCAAACCTAGTAGCGACCAATGGTTTCATTTAGAAAGTCGTTAAACCTAGTAGCAACCAATGGTTTCATTCAGAAAGTCGTCAAATCTAGTAGCGACCAATGGTTTCATTTATAAAGTCGTCAAACCTAGAAGCGACCGATGGTTTCATTTAGAAAGTCGTCAAACCTAGTAGCGAACAATGGTTTCATTTAGAAAGTCGTCAAACCTAGTAGCGACCAATGGTTTCATTCAGAAAGTCGTCAAATCTAGTAGCGACCAATGGTTTCATTTAGAAAGTCGTCAAACCTAGTAGCGACCAATGGTTTCATTTAGAAAGTCGTCAAACCTAGTAGCGACCAATGGTTTCATTTAGAAAGTCGTCAAACCTAGTAGCGACCAATGGTTTCATTCAGAAAGTCGTCACATCTAGTAGCGGCCAATGGTTTTGTCTCACCATGGTTCTAGACGAGTGCAGTGCAACTTTTTAATTATATTGAACAACTGAAAGTAATTTATGAACATCCCAAACGCACAGCCAAATGTCGCACTTGAATACATGTGGCTGCATCCGCATGAATTCTTCATTTTCACGCCACAGCCTCGTGCAACAAACGCCTGAGTATTTCTTGAATTGTCGCTTAATTTGTTTGTGTTATTATCGACTGTGTAAAGAAATGTCCTTAGGGATGTGTGCAGTGGCTTACATTGTATTAGCCCGTTTGCATAGGCTCATTGTCAGTTCTATGGCGGCCATGACATCTGTTCATCACGTGACTCGATAATGGAGGTCAGGGTAACGTGCACGCGACATTCCAACTCGCAGAGAAAAGAACACATTATTTGTAGATCGGTGCATCTTTTAGTTATGTCATCAGTGACAACTCGATCAATGTGCTTCTTGTATACATGGCGGAAATAACGCTTACTCAGCTCCTAGAGATCGCTTTATCTATTTGTTAAATAATAATAATAAAAACTTGACGAGCCTTACAGTAGTAACATCTGACATAGAAGAAACCTCACGTGAAATTGTTGATAGGCTACACCGGTATTTTATGATATTATTGGCTGTAATATTAATCTATTGTTAAAGGGAGTGTTTTACAGATATTGTAGTTTATAATACGGAACTCATTTTATGAGATGATTTGTAGCTTCCACCAGCACTGGTCTAAATAAAGAATACGATATGGATCAACTAGATTAATAGACGCGACCTTATAAATAGGCCAACTTGCGAGGTTGACCAAGGCGGCTTCAGTGGGGTAGTCGGTAGCATGCTGAGCTTCTATGCCCAAGGTCGCGAGTTCAAACCCGGCCGAAATCATCGGATTTTTTAATAGCGTTAACAATCTCTCAGTATGCCTTCCCTCGGAGGGGAAGTAAATCCGGCGGTCTCATGTCATAGATTTAAGGCACATAAGAGAACCTTCCACTATTTACACTTGTGTGAAGCTAAATTATAGGTTAGATTTTACTAACGCTCTGAGGTTCCAACGTTCGTCGCAAGGAGCCGACAGCGGTGGCATCTAGTAACTAAGTTCAGAACTAGTTGGTTGTTGACGGTGGCGTTTGGTAGCAAAAGTGGAAACTATTTGAAAATCGAAATGTGTGCAGTCCTTACTTGAATTAAAAACAAATAACACACATTAATACAGCCAACACAATTAACACCGGTTATCATACAGATTCTACAAGTACACGGGGCTACATGACCGCGTTGTCGCAGCCCCTAAACTGAGGAACCAACCAACCAGCTTCTCGGTTACTGGCAATAGCGGAAGACCAAGTCACCATGGTTCTGGGAAGTGAGCAAAGATCTGCAAGAACTTGGAGGGACGGAAAGAGACTTAAAAGACCAGACATCTCTCAGGAAGATGCTTCATCAATTGAGGTTCCAGGACAAACCACCAAGAAAGAAGACAGGTGCCCTCTGGACACAGGAGAGAAGGGAACAACACAGCCAGAGGATGCGTAACTACTGGGCAAATATCAAAGCCCACTCCAAATGTAATAGTTGAATGTCGTGGTCCTTAGATGGCCTATACGAAACAAGAAGAAGAATAGGGTCGTTGTGGTGCAGTGGTCAAGCTGCTTGCCTCTCACCGATTTCCGGTCAATGCATGTGAGATTTTTTAAGTGAAATATCACGTCCAGTGGTTTGGACTTCACGTATAAATTGAGGTATAATTGGGCCGTTCCTTCTTGGCCGGTACATATTTCGTGCACAGTGAACGTTCATACCTTTGTGATCAATGTAAATAATGTGCGCAATGTATCATCAGCAGCGCATGAACATATATTCAGTGGTCTCAGTGCTCTACTCGGGCTTAAAGAAGAATTATCACCGGCACATCTATTCCGTGGCTCATGATTGCGAGATTAATGCTCACGTAAAACAAGTTTCCTTCTCATTTAAAAATAATAATAATAATGATTATTATTTATTATTATTTAGCGTATGGCAACATGTAAGATACATAATTATATACAAGTACAAATATACACAGACAAGAAACATGTTTCCCGGGAGCAAGATTTAACTGTATTGCAATGTCCAGTTGGGTGATCCACTATATGGCTTCCTCTGTTGGTTCCAGAAAGTCAATTGGACCTTGAATAAAAATGATCGAAAAACAAGAAAGGAAAATCCAAGGAAATTCTTAGGACCAAAGAGTGAAAATGGAATTTGGATGAAAAAGAAATCACACGAAATTTATCATGTTACAGAATCACAGGAAACGGCGGTTACGGTCTTAAGGACACCTATATACAGTGAGTCCGGGAATGTTCTCCGCAGCGAGAGTTAGCTACAGAACTTATGTTGGTAGCACGGCTGTCGCTTGCATCATCTTATATATAAAAGTGAAAGTCTGTATGTATGTATGTGGGTGGGTCTGTTCCGTAAACAAATCTACACCGTTACACCAATCTCAACCGAATTTTGCATACACATAGTTTAGGACCCAGAAGGAACCGCTGGCTGCATGAATTTCCGATAGTCTTTCTCATTCTTCTGATTTCGACCCTTTTTCACTGCAGCACATGCTAATCAAATCATAAAATATACTCATGAAGGAATGGCAAGGCGGATAGTTTCCATGGCAACATAGCTCAAGTCGAGGCACGGCCGACTGGATGCCATTTGCGCTCTGCACTACAGGTATAGATAGTGAGGATCTTTACTTGAAATCCCGTTAGTTACTCAACTGCTCACACAGCACTGTCAACCGAGTTTAGCATAACAAAGACTTGACACTATCTTCTACTATATATTTGTCAAATACCACTCACTCACTCATTCATTCATCACGAAATCTCAGAAACCATCAAACGGATTGGAATGAAATTTGGTATGCAGCTTCCCCAAGGGCCGCAAATGCCCACTAAGAGAGGATTTTTGGAAATTCTGGTTCTAAAGGGGTGTTAAGGGGGTAGACCTGCATTTCATTGAACATCAATATCTCCCGATTGGTTTCATTGGGGGATGTGATACTCGGCACATAAACTCATCATTAAAAATAAGAAGACACGAGTCGGAGGGTTTTTCGATGTGGTGTATATTATGAGTGAAAGGGGTGAAAAGTGGGGATTGAAAGATTCCTAACGGAGCGTGTATCTCTTAAACGACATAGGCGAGGAGTTTGAAACTCAGCGGGGAAAAAATCAGCATAAACATAAGTAAATATGTGTTTGACCGTTTTATCATAAATCCAATTTAAGGGGCCCATGGGGAGGGGTGACATTCTGAAGGGGGGGGGGGGGAGAAACAGGAAAGAAAGTGTCCTAACTGATTGACTGACTCACTCACTCATCAAACTCAGGGGGAAAAACTGCTTTAAAGTAAGTAAATAGCTGTTCGACAGTTTTTTTCATAAATCAAATTTAAGGGGTTCATGGGGAGGGGTGAAATTCTGAAAAAAGAAAATTGAAAGAAAATGTCCTGACTCACTCACTCACTCACTCATCATCGCCCAGCCAAATTTATTGAAGTTAGAAACATGACAGTTTGGGGATATGTTCATTGTATTTCAAAACAGTCTACTAAGGGAGGATTTTCGGATATTCAGGTTCTAAAGGAGTCTTAATGGGGTTAAACCTGCATTTCATTGAATAACAATATCTCCCGATTGGTTTCATTGGGGGATGTGATACACGGCATATAAACTCATCATTAAAAAGTAAGACACGTGTCTGAGGGTTTTTCGATGTGGTGTATATTATGAGGTGAAAGGGGTAAAAAGTAGGGATTGAAAGATTCCTAACGGAGCGTGTATGTCTTAAACGACATAGGCGAGGAGTTTGAAACTCAGCGGAAAAAAATCATCATAAAAATAAGTAAATATGTGTTTGACCGTTTTTTCATAAATCCAATTTAAGAGGCCCATGGGGACGGGTGAAATTCTGTGGGAGGGGGGGACGGACGGAAAGAAAATGTCCTAACTGATTGACTGACTGACTCACTCATCAAACTCAGGGGGAAAAACTGCTTTAAAGTAAGTAAATAGCTGTTCGACAGTATTTTTTTATCAATCAAATTGAAGGGGTTCATCGGGAGGGGTGAAATTCTGAAGGAAAAAAAATGAAAGAAAATGTCCTGACTCATTCACTCACTCATCATCGCCCAGCCAAAAATATTGAAGTTGGAAACATGGCATTTTGGGGATATGTTCGTTGTATGTCAAAACCGTACACTAAGGGAGGATTTTTGGATATTCAGGCTCTAAAGGGGTCTTAAGGGGGTTAAACCTGAATTTCATTGAATAACAATATCTCACGAGTGGTTTCATTTGTGGATGTGATACTCGGCATATAAACTAATCATTAAAAATAAGCAGACATGTGTCTAAGGGTTTTTCGATGTGGTGTATTATTATGAGGTGAAAGGGGTGAAAAGTGGGGGTTGAAGGATTCCTAATGGAGCGTGTAGGCCTATCTCTTAAGCGACATAGGCAAGAAATTTGAAACGCAGCGAAAAAACATCAGCTAAAAAGATAAGTAAATCGGTGTTCGACCGTTTTTTCATAAATTAATTTAAGGGGCCAATGGAGTGGGGTGAAATTCTGGGGGGAAGAGGAGAGAAAGTGTCCTAACTGACTAACTCACTTACTCACCAAACTCAGGGGAAAAAGACAGCTTTAAAAATAAGTTAATAGGTGTTCAAGCGTTTTTTCATATATCCAATTTAAGGGGCCCATGGGGAGGGGTGAAATTCTGGTAAAAATAATTGAAAGAAAATGTCCTGTCTGACTCACTCACTCATCACGCCCAGCGAAAACTATTAATGTTGGAAACATGAAATTTTGGGAATATGTTCGCTGTATGTCGAAAACGTCAACTAAGGAATGATGCTTTTTGTTTATTCGGGTTTTAAAGAGATGTTAAGGGGGTAAACGTGCATTTCATTGAATAACGATATGTCATGAGTTGTTTCTTAGGGGATGTGATATTCGGTATATAAACTAATCATTAAAAATAATCAGACATATGTCTAAGTGTTTATCGATGTGGTGTATATTATGAGGTGATAGGGGTGAAAATTAGGGGTTGAGGGATTCTTGACGGAGCGTGTATCTCTTAAAGGACATAGGCGAGAAGTTTGAAATTCGGCGGAAAAAGAACAGCTTAAAATACAAGTAAATAGGTGTTCGACTGTTTTTTTCATAAATCCAATTTAAGGGGCCCTTCGAGAGAGGTGAAATTCTGGAAAAAAAAACCAGGAAAGGAAGTGTCCTACCTGATTGACTCACTTACTGACTCATCAAACTCAGGGGGAAAACAGCTTTAAATAAGTAAATAGGTGTTCGACCGTTTGTTTCATAAATCCAATTTAAGGGGTTCATGGGGAGGGGTGAAATTATCAAAAATAAATGAAAGGAAATGTCCTGACTGACTCACTCACTCATCATAGCCCAGCCAAAATTATTAAAGTTAGAAACATGAAATTTTGGGGATATGTTCGTTGTATGTCGAAAACGTCCACTAAGGAAAGAGTTTTGAATATTCAGGTTCTAAATAGGTGTTAAGGGGGGTAAACGTGCATTTCATTGAATAACAATATCTCACGAGTGGTTTCATTTGGGGATGTGATACTTGGCATATATACTAATCATTAAAAATAAGCTGACACATGTCTAATGGTTTTTCGATATAGTGTATATTATGAGGTGAAAGGGATGAAAAGTGGGGGTTAAAAAAGATTCCTAACGGACCGTGTATCTCTTAAATGTCATAGGCGAGGAGTTTGAAACTCGGAGGAAATCAATCAGCTTAAAAATAAATAAATAAATAAATAAATAAAATAAATATGTGTTCGACCGTTTTTTCATAAATCCAATTTAAGGGGCCTATGGGGAGGGGTGAAATTCGGGAAGAAAAACGTCCCCTAAGGAAGGATTTTTGGATGTTCACTCTCATCGACCAACCCAAACGATTAAAGTTAGAAGAATGATATTTTGGGGATATGTTTGTTGTCTGTCGAAAACGTCTACCAAGGAGGGATTTTTGGATATTCAGGTTCTAAAGGGGTGGTAATGGGGTTAAACCTGCATTTCATTAAATAACAATATGACACGACTATGACGCGAGCGAAGCGAGGCTACAAATCAGATGATGTGCGTCTATGTATTACTCAATCACGTAAGTACCACTGGTCCGATTTACATGAATTTTACATGGAAGTAGCTGATTTACCTGGTTAACATATAGGTTACTTTTGATTTCAATACTTTGTACTATTTAAAGATGGCGACCATTTTAGTGACTTCACTACACCCTTTGGCTTAAAACTTCCATATTTCCATTTCAAATACAAAGAGAACGCTAAGAAATAGGAAACTTTTGATGGTATATACGAGGTTAAAAATTACATTTTCTATCCGAAAGGTATCTCCAACCGTTAGCGAGTACAACCTAAATTTGTGCTATAAAACACGGTCAACGCCGAGCGGTGTAGTTGGACAAAATGTTCCATCCTTAGTCTCCCTCTGCGCAGCACCTCGCCTATCCCCTGTTTTAACTGTCACCTTCATATTTTAATTTATTTATGACGCGTAGCGAAGCACGGGTACTTCAGCTAGTTTCATATAAAATAGGAAAACTCTGAAATATGTAATTTTATGTAATATCACTAAGAATATGTAGAATACCCACAAATATGAAAAATATGTAAAATATGTAATTACATAGAAATTCCAGCTCGAGTGATGACGTCATATTTCTGACATAATCTCAGTAATACTCTTGGAATAAGAAGGCCAAATGAATTAATTTGTTGGGATACGCATTGTATGACTACCCCTTAATTTTCCCGTCGACAGTGTCGGGGATGTGATGCGATGAAGGTCTATGCGGCAGATGTTTTTTACAGCCAGATGCCCTTCCTGAAACTAACCTCATAAGAGAAGAAATGAATAAAGATGCATTAAATTGGGCAAGGATGTGGAAGGAAGTGCCCGTGGCCTCTCAGAAGGTACCGTCCCAGCATTTGCACTGGTACTTCAGCTAGTAACAAATAAACAGTAAACTTTGTACTCACCACAACCATTCATAACAGATGCTGGAACCATTCACAGTACATCACTCTTTTTCCGTAATCAGTTTGTTTTAATTTATGAACCACGGTAACTTTATAAGGGAACAACTGAAGCTTGTCTCTTACAGCTTTATGTGCTGTCGACTTAGAGATTCCTGTTTGTTGAGCTAATTTTCGTGTTGATTTACTTGGACTACGCAGCATTTGGAGATTTCATCAAGTTTTTCGTCTGTTTAAAGCGTAGGCCTGCCTGTTCCCGGTACATCGTGAACTGAGCCAATCACACGAAATTTACTTACCAAATCCCGAACGGTATCACGGTTTGGACACTTTGAATTAGGAAACCACACCTGAAACCTTAATTTTACATTTTCTGTAAACCGATCGCCTTCGTGAAAAACGTATTCCACCAAAAAACTCTCTCTTCAGTAGTAAACATTAGTAAACATTACCGCCTGTATACTGTTGCACTCTTCCAACAATCTATCTGATCGCTCGCTTACTACTATACACACTGAAGACATGCAGGCTCGCTCACTTATCGCAATACACACTGACAGCCCACACGGGGGAGTCCCGCTTTCAAGGACACAGTGCAGCCAACTAAACTTATGACTCAACCCCTCACAGCTGCACGTACCCACTGCGGAGAATATTTTCGGGCGCCCTGTAGAATGGATAATAACAGGCTCACAAAGAAAATTTTCAACCTAGCCTTATCAGTGAAATATCTAAACAACAGGCTGAAAGAAATCAGTGAAGATATAAACGAACAGAATTCAGAAATGTAATTCACAAACACAAATTTTCTGAAAAGCTCACCCGACAAAATACAAAATACAGGATGGGCAGAGCAACGTAAAAGGGAACACAGAGAGAGGATGAAGAGATATTGAGAAGGGAAGAAGAACAAGTGCTAATAAGTTCAAACATGCTCCTCACTTAAGCACAATAAAACAAAAATTAATAATAATAATTTTAGTAATAATAATTTTAATAATAATAATAATAATAATAATAATAATAATAATAATAATAAACACAGGGAATCTCAACCAGTGGGGCGTGGGTTGACTATCACGCGGCCCCACTTGTCTCTGCCTTCTTTGGGGATACTCTTGCTCCTTTCTTAATCCGATGTTATTACTGTACCCGAGGTATAGGAGGTCATTCATTATTCTAAATTAATTGGCCGTTGTCTTTTCTTTCCTGGTACCCCCAGGGGCTCACAACTAGTGGGATATCGGTTGGTGACCAGTCCATCATTGCTTCCACTTGTACTTGTGTCGGACTCCTCTCTGTCATCTGTCCTGTTGACCTCCCTTTGTCAACTCTTGTTCTTTTCTGACCCCTACGGTATTAGGGTATCAGAGGCCTAGGAAATCATTCAATTTCCCACCTTAATTGGCCCTTTCCTGATACCCTCATTCTTCTTTGTATTTTAATGGTATCTCCTGCCTTCAGCTCACGGCCTTAAAGGAGGCAAGGCGTGTGTTGCCCAACCTATTACGGTGCACCCTCAAGGGGTCACGGCTGGTGAGTTCGGGAGTTGGCGACCTCGTGGGAATCCTGAGCTGGGTCTGGTTTTCCCTTCTTCCATTGACTTAAGTGTGGGCCCTCTCCTCTTTCTCTTTCCTATCTGTCTTTCATAGCTCTACTTCTTTCCAAGTCCTCCAATCCTCATTCTTCGAGGGTTGAGGGCATTACTTTTCCCCTTCGTTTATTTCCCTTATTCCTCTTTTAATTCCTTTTCTTCATCTAGTACGTAAGTTAGTAGATATTCTCTCAGTCGAACGTTAGTAAGAGGTGTCTAAAACGGCAGGATGTGTCTGAATTTGGGGAAAAAATACTGCTTGCTTCCAAGCTCTGTGAACTTGAGGGGAGAGGTGACGTGGGAGGAGGGAAGTGAAGGGCCTGTCAACAGCCCGCCGTGTTATCTGGTATTCCTGTCTATTCCAATACTGCTAACATAGGGCCGTTGTGGTGTTGCGAATGAGTGAGTGTTGCACGACTCACAAGACAACACAGTACTTCAAGATGACCAGAACCTGGTCTATAAGTGGGCGATTGAAAATAAAATGAAAATAAACACAAGAAAATATCATACTAATATATAAAAATGAGATGGTGTGTGTCTGTCTGTCTGTCTGTCTGTTACTCAATAACGCAAGAACCACTGGTCCGATTTAAATGAAATTTTGCATGGATGTAGCTGATTTGCCCGGTTTACATATAGGATACTCTTGATTTCGATATTTTGCACTATTAAAAAATGGCGACCATTTTAGTGACGTCACTACACCCTTTGGTTTCAAAATTTCATATTTCCATTTCAAATAAAATGAGAACGCTAAGAAATAGCAAATTTTTGATGGCACATACGAGCTTCAAAATTTAATTTCCTATCCGAAAGGTCCTCATCACTTTTCGTGTATCTCCAACGGTTAGCGAGTAAAACCCACATTTGTGACGTCACTACACCCTTTGATTTCACAATTTCATATTTCCATTTCAAATAAAAAGAGAACGCTAAGATATAGCAAACTTTTGATGGCATACACGAGCTTTAACATTTAAATTTCTATCCAAAAGATTCTTATCACTTTTCGTGTATCTCCAACGGTTAGCGAGTAAACCCCAAATTTGTGCTATAAAATACGGTCAACACCGAGCGGTGCAGTATATCTCAACATAATGAAAGTTTGTCTGTTTTTTTTCTGGATTTCTACGGAAATTTGAGCTATTTACGCGTTTCAGACTGTTTTGTGATGGATGCGCGCGAAAATATTTTTTTGTCTGTCTGTCTGTTAGTTTGTTTGTCTGTGGACAACTTTGTTCCCTTATAACTCGAGAACGGCTGGATGTATCAACGTAAAATTTGGTACAGATATCCATCAGAGGCACGACACTAATCATTGATGTAACTCTTTTCCGTACCTCTCATAAAAGGGGGCCCACCCCCTTAAAATACAAGCTGAAATAGGCGTAGAAGGACGAGACAAAGCTCATTTTCAGCCCTTCAATGTGAGAGACAAAGCTCGGGGGAAAACCAACCGTTTTTGAGATATTCCCAGAAAAATAATTTCATTTAATAAACTAATGAACGAATGCAAACCGGTAACCATGGCAACAGATTATCAGAGGTCCGTCTATTGCTGTAAGACGCAATGCAATTCCATTAATTACATTAGTGTGAAAGTTTGCAAACGGCTAGAAGGTTATCACGGAACCAAATTAAGCTGTAAAATTCATCAATACGAATAATGCGCTTAAGGGGGTCAAGGGGTACTCTAGAATTTTTTCACGCGATTTACACCTGCGGGTGTGGTACGGCAGGTCTGTTATATTCCTATCCCTATATTATATTATTAGTAGTATTATATTATGGCGTACAACGACGAGACAAAGCCCCTCGGTGCCAGAAACAAAACTCGGGGGCCTGAAAGGTCCCCGAAAACTACATCATAAGGCTTTAAAACCAAGAGTTTCTGAAATATTCCCAGAAAACTAATTTTATTTAATTTAATTTAATTTAATTTAACAAACTAATGAAGGAATGCAAATCGGTAACCATGACAACATTATCTCAAGGGGTGGCATCCAACTTTCCATCTATTTATGGGAGAAGCAATGTCACTCCATTTATTACATTTCTGTGAAAGTTTGCAAATGGCTATAAGGTTATCACTGAACCAACGTAGACTGTATAATTCATCAATGCAATTAAGGGGGTCAAGGGGTAACCTAGAATTTTTTCATGCAATTTTCACGTGCGACATATAGTACAGAAGGTCTATTATATCTCCAAACAGCAACATTATTTTCAAAAATTCCTGAATTGAATCGACATTTTTTGCGACTTTTAGGAATTCGGGCCATTTGAGGCTAATGAACCTGAATTTTTATGCACCACAAGCCTTTATAATTTATGAAAGAAGTCTTCCTGTGTATGGGGACCTAACACAACGCAGAGGGTCAGTTTTTAGGTGACGTGTACTGCGTTTCGTCTACAAGGCTTTCAAATCTATTTCACGTCAGGAAGTACACGTTAGGTGAATTTAGTTTGAGAGCACATTTTAACTTTTTTTTTTGTCGACATATGGGTTCATCGTAATGATGATTTTGTTTGATACTGTGTGGTAGATATACCCATATTTGGATATCTCGGTGATATGTTGTAAACAATAGAATTGTCTGTCTGTCTTTCTGTGTATCTTTATGTACGCCTATAACTCATGTTCGGATGCTTGGTGCGTAAAATTCGGTATGGTAACCATGAGAGTCAATACACCAATCATTTATAAAACTCTTCACCGTACTTTTCATAGAGTAGAAGGGTGGATATAGGGAAAAAACTTCTCAAAATACATGCTAAAATAGGCGAAATATAAAAATTATCATAGAAGGACGACCAAAGCATATGTTGCACTTCTCAATGTGAGACACAAAATTCGCGAGTCTATAAAGGGTCTCCAAAAAGCACATTTTATGGCCCTTAAATTAACAGTGTGTGTGATATTCCCAGAAAACTAACTTCGTTCTGATAAACTTATGAAGGAATGACAAACCGCTAACCATTGCAACAGTAGCTTAATTGATAATGTCTGGTGTTAAATCCGAACACCGTTCGAAGAACGGGTACTTCTGCTAGTAGTCTTATAAAAATAGGGAAAAATAGAGAAGATTTTCAATATAATATTGGCTCGGAAATACTTGTAGAAGAAGATTCTTGCAAATATTTGGGCGTTCACGTAGTCTAAGGAATGATATGAAATGGAGTAGTCATGTAGGATGTGTAGTTTCTAAAGCTTCCAAACCCCTGCACTTTGTAATGAGGGTATTAAAGGGAAGTAGTACCTCTGCTAAAGAATTAGGATATTTGTCACTTGTAAGACCTATTCTGGAATACGCCTCGGCGTTTTGGGATCCATATCAAGTAGGGCTCATAAATGAGTTGGAAATGGTACAAAGAAAGGCCGCTAGATTTGTGCTCAGTGACTTTAATCCCAGGAGCAGTGTGAGCCGTATGTTAAAGACACTTGGGTGGGAATCATTTGAGGCTAGGAGGATGAAATCTAGACTCTGCGCTATGTACAACACAAATCAACCAGCATGGGGTGAGCTTAGCAAACGTATGGGAACCCTCTTACATAAGTTTGAGTGATCATTCTTTCAAAATTAAGGGCCGACCACAGCGTACAAATTATGGTAAATATTCATTCGTAAACCGTGCCATTGGTAACTGGAATTCTCTACCTGCCGCAGTCTTAGAGCCTTTTCCCAAACATATAGGTGTTTAAGAAAAGACTGACGATTTGTGTAAATACTCCAGTTTAATTGTTATTGAATTGTTATGTATAATTATTTATTTGTTATGTATATCCAATTTGCCACCGGGGGACACACCCCCAATTGCAAATGAATGAATGAATGAATGAATGAATGAATGAATGAATGAATGAATGAATGACCGCCCGACCAATGTATTTGCTTTTGTTACTACGCACGGACCGGGAACCCCACACATCGTCCGTGATCCAAATTCCTCTCAGGTGTACGGAGTTCGGACTCGAGCAGTACCATCATAGATGTGCTCAACATTTGCGCTAAGATTAAGCGAGTTTGGGAGACTCACATTCACGATGCTTCCTTGTCAGACTAGGAAACTAAACACCATCAATACTGATGCCGAGACCGGCTCCTTCAAGAGCTTATCAAAAGCACGTTTAGCTGCATCTTAAGCTACTTGCTCAATGCTCCGTACACTTCTTGCCAGTTGACTGCTCTGCTAGCATTGTCTGGTGGTGTCAGATGTGGGCTCTTCTTGTTTCCACTCTGACGTCAGCGCTGCGAGACGGGGATATCACGGCGTTGTCTGGCTTTCGATGGAATTACTGTTCAAACCTAATTGAAAACACAATTTAACTCCATTGAAAATGACTGGTTACAATGCTAAAATTATGCTAGCCACAGCTCGGTGGTGGAACCGAGGGCATTTCGCGCTCTTCCCAGGGGATTAAATCCTAGTAATGGGAATTAGATTTGGGGTATTCTTTGCAGGGCGATTTAATTCCCTGTAATTCTACTGTCATTTCGATACCACTCAATTTGCTTGCCACGGTGGGTGAGTGGTTAACGTGTCGGACTACCAGACCCAAGCTTGCAGGTTCGCCCCTGGCCATGGTAAGTGATTTTTGAAAGGCGACAAAAATCACGACATGGATGTCATACGTTGTTGGCATGTTAAAGAAGCCATTTGAATTCAGTAGGCCGAGTTCAATGGCAAAATTAATCTCGGGATTTTCCGCCAACACAAAGTTCCTCCATTCTCTACTAGAAGCGCTGTAGTGTCAAGGAGCTTAGATATCTAACTTCCTTGACTTTCATAGCGTTCAAAGGAACGACGAAATTCGACATGCAAGCTGCCCTCTGGGTGTCAATTAACAAAGCTTGCACCCGGCACCCGAGGCATACGATATTATTATTATTATTATTATTATTACCACTAACTTATGAGGGGTGTTCAAATGAAAAGGTACGGAACGATACTGTGGATACAATTTATTCGTTATTCAAAAGTAATCACCACAGGTCTGTGCACAGGTGTCCCATTGCTTCACTAGCTGCAGAAGTCTTGTGGTTGTGACAGGAGCCAATCCTGTACGGTGTCCTTTAGTACGTCGTCCAATTGGAAACGTTTTCCCTTGAGACGAACCATTAACAGTGACGTGTATTGTGCGACACTTCGTAGCCTACGCAAGTCGATCAAGAACAAACGGCCTGGACTGCTAACGAAGGGAGTGATTGTGCTCCATGATAACGCTCGCCCACCAGTCTCTAACGTCAAGGCAAAACCGCTACAAGTTCCGTTCAATGTCAAGTAGTTCCAAATTTCGCTACCAGATGCCACTGACACGTAGTAGTGATCGTTGGAACTTTGATAGAGCGTTACAACGAAATCTAACCTGCAAATTTAGCTTCACACAAGTTTAGTTAGTGGAAGGTTATTTTATATGCCATAAATCTATGACATGAGACCACCGGCTTTACTTCCCCTCCGAAGGAAGGCATACTGAAGGATTTTAACGCTCTTAAAAATTCCTACGACTTCGGCTGGGCTTGAACCCGCGATCTTGGGCATAGACGCTCAGCGTGCTACCGACTACGCCAACTAAAAGGGACGTAAAACAAATAACATTATTGTTATTATTCACTCACATTCTCTCGTCAATTAATTGATGGTTTGAACCTGCTAAATCTAGCGACTAGTCTCTAAAGTTGGCATCACTGGTCCGGCATACACTCTGTTGCGGCAAACCTAATCCAGTCAATCGCCCTTAATGACTCCGTAACGATCAAATGATGACAGGAGGTGTTACTGTCTACTGATGAAATTTGC
Organism: Meconema thalassinum; assembly: GCA_946902985.2. Lineage (NCBI taxonomy): Eukaryota > Metazoa > Arthropoda > Insecta > Orthoptera > Tettigoniidae > Meconema > Meconema thalassinum. The sequence continues at coordinate 19,509,794 of OX336392.1, forward strand.
AGCCGGGCGCTTGTCCTGAAAGGTTGACTCATTCATCAGGCTCTGTTGTCATTAAATACGGAAATATGCAATTACGAACTGTTGGTTATTGGTAAATGCCCCCCAGGGGCTCACATCTAGTGGGACGTGGGTTGGCGACCATGGGACCCCAGCTGAGCTGGGCATCCAAGGCCTAGGGAGTCTCTTCCTTTCCCGCCTTAATTGGCCCTTGTCTCATTTTTCCTGACTAGCATTACCCGTCGCGGCTTCGCCCGCGAATATTCTAGTTGTAAAGAGTACACTTAGCAAAATCTCAATCATGAATGCTATGACTGATTTATCTTTGGTATGAATAATCAGACTTGATCAATTCAGCTACCGGTGCAGTGGTTAGGGGTTTGTCATTCCTTCATAGGTATATCAGAGCAAAGTTAGTTTTCTGGGAATATCAGAGACACTGTTAATTTAAGGGCCTTTAAATGTGGTTTTCGGAGACCCTTTATAGTCGTGTGAAAAAGACCTTTCATACCACACTCACACGTGAAAATTGCCTGAAAAAGTTCTAGAGTGCCCCTTGACCCCCTTAAGTGCATTCATTATACTGTATGTATTGATGAATTTTACAGCTTAATTTGGTTCAGTGATAAGCTTATAACCGTCTGGAAACTTTCACAGTAATGTAATAATTGGAATTGCATTGCTTCTTACAGAAATAGATGGACCTATCAGATTCTGTTACCATGGTTACCGTGTTGCATTCTTTCATTATTTCATTGTAAATATACACGTTTTAAGGTATTTATTTAATTGTGAGGTATTTAAAGAGTAAGTGAGTGCGTTTCGCTTCCGCATTGGGTTATGCTGAACCTGTAGGTACACCATATGTGTAGGTTGGTGTTAATGGGACCTTATTTTCGGTACAAAACTGGAATGGGACCTTAGCAGAATAATATAGGGAGAGATACCGGTACCCTCATTCTTCGAGGGGTCAGCCTTCAAATTCTTTTCATGTTATCTCCTGGCTTCTGCTCAAGGTCCACAAGGAGGCAGGGTGTATGTAGCCCCACCACTTCCGGAGCACCCTGGATAGTGCTACACCCTCAGGGGCTCACGGCTGGTGAGTTCGGGAGTTGGCGATCCCGAGGGATTCCTGAGCTGGGTCCGTTTTTTGCCCTATTCCCACTGACTTTGGGGCGTTTCGTATCTGCCTTTCCTGGCTCTCCTTCCTTCCAAGTCCAACCCTCATTCTTCTTTCTTCCTGTCCTTTATTTGCCTTATCCTTTATTTGTTTACCATTTCTTCTTCTAGTTTGTAAGTCTGTAGTTAGTATTAGTTATAGTTTTCATTCTCATCTCATCTTTCACTATCACCCAAACCATTACGGGCCGATAACCTAGATGTTAGGCCCCTTAAAACAACAATTGCATTGGCAAAACAGGTATTTATGACTAAGAAAAACATTTTATCCAGCAAACATATGAATATACAGTAGATGTAAGAAGTACACTGCACTATGGTAGTGAAAGTTGGACTCTGGGTAAATTGGAAAAGAATCGAATTGAAGATGCTGAAATGTGGATACGGTGGAAAATGACAAGAACGAGGTGAGTGGAAAGAAAAACCAACCTGGAAGTCTTAAAGGAAATCAAAGAAGAGAGAAGATTAATGAAGGAAATGGGAAAGAGAAAAATAAAATTTATTGGACATGTCATCAGACACATCACTTTCATCGTTAACATTCTTGAAGGGAAAATGCTGGGAAAGAAAGGAAGAGGACGAAATATTTGGAAGACATCCAGATAAGAATGGGATGTGACAATTACAAGGAACTGAGACGAACCGCCAACGACAGAAGAGTGTGATTGCATCGACAAGAATATGACGATGATCATCATCATTATTGGTTAATGGCTCAGTGGCAAAGTTCAAGTTCAGTTCATGTGGTAGCGGTAATTAGAACACTGAGTATTGTCAATACCGGCTCTTTAACCAAAGAACAGGGTGAGCATCACCTTTCCAGCGGATGGTAGTTGGCTCTTGAACTTCTTGGGACGAGGGGACGATGTATGAAACACTGCATCGTCGACACCTTCAGTTCTCAGTGGTGCCACCACTTTTGGCCTTATACAGTGCTTGCAGAAAGTTTAGGGACAGCTCTAAATTTCGTTTGCTGCACATTTGTCCCTAAAGTAAGAGCATTTCAGCATTGATGTTATTAGACATCTATATGAGGGATTTTCATTTAAAATTTCGCTGCACTAGCTCTAATACTTTTGGAGATGGAATGTTTTGCCTTTTAAAACAGGGCAAGGCTGCATTTTATCACCCATACTTTTCAATCTTTACATTGAACAAGCAATGAAGGAAATTGGAGAAAAATTTAAAGTGGCAGTGAAGATCCAAGGAGAAATAATTTCAACTCTGAGATTTGCCGATGACATCGTCATCTTGGCCGACAAGCTTGAGAATTTGAATGCGATTTTGAATGGTATGGACTCCGTCTTACGGAAAGAATACGTGATGAAAATTAATAAATGTAAAACAAAAATACTGGAATGCAGCCGAAATAAATCAGAAGATCGGGGAATACCAGGCTGGCTTCAGAAAGGGTCGTTCATGTCCGGAACAGATCATTAACCTGAAGAACATCATCAGGTACAAGAAGACGGGAGGACATAGTTACGTGGTCATGTTTGTTGAATTTCAGAAAGCTCCATCGGGAGTCATTAATGAATATTTTGGAAGAGTTTGGAGTGGATGATACATCAAAAAATTTGATCAAACAAACTCTAACCAACACAGTGTCGAAAGTCAAATTTATGGGAGAGATATTAGAACCGTTTACAATCAGAACAGGCGTCAGACAGGGTGACGGACTATCTCCACTCCTCTTCAACTGTGTTTTGGAAAAAGTCATTCGAGAATGGAGGAAGATGTTAGACCAAGAAGAAACAAAAGAAGATCGGTTCAGACTTGGTCCTAAGCACAAAGGGATATACATTGACTGCCTGGCCTTTGCGGATGACCTGGCCTTTTTGCTAACGACATAGATTCAGCAGTCAACAATATCAATAGGCTGTCAGATATTGCTGAAAAGGTAGGACTTCAGATTTCTATTCAGAAGACAAAATATATGACAAACATCTGCGATGGACCTGAATGGATGATCACTAATCTTGGAAAAATCAGTCGAGTCACACATTTTCGATATCTCGGTGAAGTCATCCAGCAGAATGGATTAGAAGAGGAAGCAATTAATGTCAGGATGAGGAAGTTAGACCAGGCATACCACATTACAAAGTATATCTATAACAAAAAGTCTATGCGTATAGGGGCCAAGTGCCGAAACTATACCACAGTTGTAAAACCTGAGGGATTATATGCGTCCGAAACTTTGACCATGAATAGTAAAGGTCAAGCTGACCAACTAGAAGAAAGAGAGCGTAGGATATCAGAAAAATCCTAGGCAGTAGATGGGTTGATCGACAGTGGCGAATGAGAGCAACAACATAGAAGAGACAGCTACTATTTTACGGCCACCTTTTGAGAATGAATGATGATCGATTAACCAAAAGAATATGGAGTTTCATCAAGTCTAAGGCGACAAGGCCGAGATGGTTCGAGGAATGCGAAAAAGATCTCAGGCAAATTGGTATTCTAGACCGAGAAATTCGTGACAGGAACACATTTAGAAGATTGGTGAACAACTACCAAGGTATCAACTTCCGGAAGACGGAGACCTTTGTCCGAAGAACATAAACTCGTCGCTGAGGTCAGAAGATACTGGCAGGAAGTCAAAGCCGGAACAAGAACAAGACCTAGACACTGAAGTGAAGTTGGTTGTTACCACGCAGTCCATAGAGGCTCAACTCGATCTATATAAAAAAAGATCTAGAGCAGCAACATTTTAACATGAAAACCCCTCATATACATACCTAATAACAACATGTAAACAAGATGTTCAGTAAAGAACATATAGCCTACTTTCTCCTAAATGCATGGGTATTGTTTTAACACTTTGTCCTTTTCAAGGAGTATGTTTGAATGTTGGTTGTAGTAGCTTGTTGAAATACAACGTGCTATAGGGATATTAAACATGAATATGAGGTGCCCTTTGCTAGTGCTACCTCTGTACCAAATTTCGTTCAATTCGGTTTCACCGTGTTTGAATTGATAGGGGGAATCTATTTGCACACATACTTGGCCACCATCTGCAAACTATTGGGCTGATGTTCTTGCAGTTAGGTCAGAATATGTTTCCCACATAAAGATATGGTGTTGCAAAATTTGGTAGAGACTCGATTATTAGGTTGGTCGTAAATACATTTTAGCTTTTAACATTTGGGTGGCCGTGATCACGTTTCCGTCAAGATAGCGGTGATATAAAACATGACACTGAGGTGCCCTTTGCTAGTGCTACCTCTGCACCAAATTTCGTTCATTCGGTTCCACCGTGTTCGAATTAATAGGGGGAATCAATTTTGACATAAAGATGGCCGCCATCCGCAAACTATTAGGCTAATGACCTATTAGATTGGTCAAAGGATGCTCCCTCCATAAAGTTATATTGTGGCAAAGTTTGGTCGAGATCGGATGGTTATGTTGGTCATAATTTGATTTATGCTTTAAACATTTGTGTGGCCGCCATTACGTTTCTGTCAATATGGCGGCGATATTAATCATGACACTGAGATGCCCTTTGCTAGTGCTATCTCTGTACCAAATTTCGTTCCATTCGGTTTCACCGTGTTTGAATTAATAGGGGGAATCGATTTTGACATAAAGATGGCCGCCATCTGCAAACTATTAGGCGAATGACCTATTAGATTGGTCAAAGGATGCTCCCTTCATAAAGGTATGTAGTTGAAAAATTTGGTAGAGATCGGATGATTAGGTTAATCGTAATTTGATTTAAGATTTGAACATTCGTGTGGCTGCCATTACGTTTCAGTCAAGATGGCGGCGATATAAAACATGACACTGAGGTGCCCTTTGCTAGTGCTACCTCTGTACCAAATTTCGTTCCATTCGGTTCCACCGTGTTCGAATTAATAGGGGGAATCAATTTTGACATAAAGATGGCCGCCATCCGCAAACTATTAGGCGAATGACCTATTAGATTGGTCAAAGGATGCTCCCTCTATAAAGGTATGTAGTTGCAAAATTTGGTAGAGATCGGATGATTAGGTTAATCGTAATTTGATTTAACCTTTGAACATTCGTGTGGCCGCCATTACGTTTCAGTCAAGATGGCGGCGATAAAAAACATGGCACTGAGGTGCCCTTTGCTAGTGCTACCTCTGTACCAAATTTCGTTCCATTCGGTTCCACCGTGTTCGAATTAATAGGGTGAATCAATTTTGACATAAAGATGGCCGCCATCCGCAAACTATTAGGCTAATGACCTATTCATATGGTCAAAGGATGCTTCCTCTATAAGGGTATGTTGTTGCAAAATTTGGTAGAGATCGGATGATTAGGTTAATCGTAATTTGATTTAGGCTTTGAACATTTGTGTGGCCGCCATTACGTTTCCGTCAAGATGGCGGCGATATAAAACATGAGACTGAGGTGCCTTTTGTTAGTACTACCTCTGTACCAAATTTCGTTCCATTCGGTTGCACCGTGTTCGAATTAATAGGGGGAATTGATTTTCACACAAAGATGGCCGCCATCCGCAAACTATTAGGCTAATGACCTATTCATTTGGTCAAAGGATGCTTCCTCTATAAGGGTATGTTGTTGCAAAATTTGGTAGGGATCGGATGATATGGTTAATCGTAATTTGATTTAAGCTTTGAACATTTGTGTGGCCGCCATTACGTTTCCGTCAAGATGGCGGCGATATAAAACATGACACTGAGGTGCCTTTTGTTAATACTACCTCTGTACCAAATTTCGTTCCATTCGGTTGCACCGTGTTCGAATTAATAGGGGGAATCGATTTTCACACAAAGATGGCCGCCATCCGCAAACTATTACGCTGATGACCTATTAGATTGGTCAAAGGATGCTCCCTCCATAAAGGTATGTAGTTGCAAAATTTGGTAGAGATCGGATGATTAGGTTAATCGTAATTTGATTTAAGCTTTGAACATTCGTGTGGCCGCCATTACGTTTCAGTCAAGACGGCGGCGATATAAAACATGACTCTGAGGTGCCCTTTGCTAGTGCTACCTCTGTACCAAATTTCGTTCCATTCGGTTCCACCGTGTTCGAATTAATAGGGGGAATCAATTTTGACATAAAGATGGCCGCCATCCGAAAACTATTAGGCTAATAACCTACTAGTTTGGTCAAAGGATGTTTCCTCCATAATGGTATGTTGTTGCAAAGCTTGGTAGAGATCGGATGGTTATGTTAGTCGTAATTTAACTTAAGCTTTGAACATTTGTGTGGCCGCCATTACGTTTCTGTCAACATGGCGGCGATATAAAACATGACAATGAGATGCCCTTTGCTAGTGCTACCTCTGTACCAAATTTCGTTCCATTCGGTTTCACCGTGTTTGAATTAATAGGGGGAATTGATTTTCACACAAAGATGGCCGCCATCCGCAAACTATTAGGCTAATGACCTATTCATTTGGTCAAAGGATGCTTCCTCTATAAGGGTATGTTGTTGCAAAATTTGGTAGAGATCGGATGATTAGGTTAATCGTAATTTGATTTAAGCTTTGAACATTCGTGTGGCCACCATTACGTTTCCGTCAAGATGGCGGTGATATAAAACATGCCACTGAGGTGCCTTTTGTTAGTACTACCTCTGTACCAAATTTCGTTCCATTCGGTTGCACAGTGTTCGAATTAATAGGGGGATTCGATTTTCACACAAAGATGGCCGCCATCCGCAAACTATTACGCTGATGACCTATTGGTTTGGTCAAAGGATGTTCCCCCCGTAAAGGTGTGTTGTTGCAAAATTTGGTAGAGATCGGATGATTAGGTTAGGCGTAATTTGATTTAAGCTTTGAACATTTGTGTGGCCGCCATTACGTTTCCGTCAAGATGGCGGCGATATAAAACATGACACTGGGGTGTCCTTTGCTAGTGCTACCTTTGTACCAAATTTCGTTCAATTCGCATTCACCGTGTTCGGATTGATAGGGGGGGACAGACATTCAGAGTACACACACTCACACACACACAGACACACACACACACAGACTCACACACAGACAGACACACTTTTTTCGCCCTGTGTTGATCTCATAAGTCTACTTTCATTTTTTGCAAAAATCGAAAGTAGGCTAAAAATGAGAGAAATGCTGTACTTGAGGGTCAAATGTGCATCAAACGCAATTTAGATCTGTCCCTAAACTTTCTGCAAGCATTGTAATAGCCTATTGGTGGTGCGCTGTGGGATGTGGAGGGGATCTAGCACCCTCTAGCTACAGGCCTGGTTGTATCGATGCTAGTTCTCGGATTCTTGTTGTTACAAACCTTTTGTTGTCTCGGGGGTTATTCATATGCGTTGCGATCTTACATCAAGTTAGCTTATTAGCTGTATTTCACCCCGGTAATTTGGTCGTTGGAGGTAAGTGCGGTAATTAACGCTGACAGAGCTGAAAATACGGCGATAGTTAACCGCATACACACACACTCGCTGCATTCCCTCATCTCAAGACCGGCAGGTATACATTACCGTCTTTAATTTCCGATAGAGCACTTTAATGGTAGTGTGGGAAATTGATACTTGGGCTGTAAGTCCTAAAAGGCCCTTAGGGACAGAGATGATCTCGCTTTTGCGCCCATTAAAAACACTAAACACTAAATAAATAACTAAGTTGCTGTTGTTGGTTCTTTAGGGGCTCTGGGTATCGTTGGTTGCTTCTCAGGGATGAAATGCGATAAAGTTATATGTGGCGGATGGTTTTTACGTCTGGATGCCCTTCCTGACGCCAACCGAACCTCATGAGAGGAGTTAATGAGAGATGAAATGAATGATGATGAATGAAACTGGGCAAGGATGTGGAAGGAAGCGGCCGTGGCCTGTCAGAAGGTACCGTCCCAGCATTTGCCTGGAGTTTAAATAGGACACCACAGAAAACCATTTCAAGGACGGGCGACGGTGGTGCTCGAACTCACGTCTACCGAGTCCACAGATAGCTTGATCCCATGGCCTAGCGCTGCGCGTTAGCGAGCATAGCTACCGCTGTCAGTAAAATGTTTCAATACAGTAAACACTAGTAAGATTGTTGTTGTTGTTGATTTATTTTAGGGACTTCCCCCAGGGGCTCACATCTCGTGGGACGAGGGTTGGCAACCACGGGACCCCAGATGAGTCCGGCATTGCTTCCACTTACTTATGCCGGTCTCTTCTCTGTCTTCTTTCCTGTCGACCTCCCTTGGTCAACTCTTGTTCTTTTCCGACCCCGACGGTATTAGGGTATCCGAGGTCTAGGGAGTCTTTCACTTTCCCGCCTTAATTGGCCCTTGTCTCATCTTTCCTGAACCCTCCATTTTCGAGGGGTCAGACCTCTTTTTTTCTTTTCATTATATTTCCTTTTCTCTTCAAGATTCCTGCATTGTTTTTGTTAAATGGCCCCCCGTGTATCTACATTCCCTTTAGCGATTTTTTTCCATCTACACTCCATTTTGTAGATGTTTTCAATCTACGTTGCATTTTGTAAGTTTCTTCGATCTAAATCGCATTTTGTGAATGTTTCCAACACAATTGCATTTTGTAAAGATCGATAATCAAAATTACTTTTTAGTAAGTCTTTCAATGTTGGAGCAGGACATTTTAGTGAGTATTTTGAATTTCAATTGCATTTTGTAAGTATTTTCAACCTAAACCGCATTTCGCAAGCATTTTAAATCGAAATTTCATTTTGTATGGTGGGCACTTTGCAAGTATTTTGATTCTCAATTGCATTTTGTGGGTATTTTGAATCTAAATTATATTTTGTAAGTATTTTGAATCTAAGTTGAATTTTGTAAGTATTGTCAATCCAAATGAGTAGTTTGAATCTACCGTACATTTTGTAAGCATTTTCAATATCAATTGCATTTTGTAAGCATTTTGAATTTCAATTGCACGTTGTGAGTATTTTGGATCTGAAATGGGAATTTTTTCAATCTGAATTGCATTGTGTATTTTCAATTTCAATCGCAATTGCATTTTGTAAGTATTTTGAACCTCAATTGCATTTTGTAAGTATTTTGAATTTCAATTGCATTTTGTAAGTATTTCAACTCTACATTGCATTTTGTACGTATTTTGAACCTAGCCTTCATTTTGGGCGAATTTTTCAATCTATTCCTTTCGTGAGTATTTTCGTTCTAAATTCCCTTTTGTAAGTATCACCGCTCTCCATTTTGTGAGTAGTTTCAATCTGAGTTCCTTTTTGTAAGTATTTTCCGTCTCACTTAATTTTCGTTCTAGTTTCCATTTCATGGTCATTTTCGCTATCACCCAGACCATTAGGGGCCGATAACCTAGATGTTAGGCCCCTTAAAACAACAATTATCATCATCATCATTTTAGGGACTTTGTGACATCTTGGTCATGTATCCCCGTGTATTTAGGTGTGTGTGAAATTTGTCTCATAACGTGACTTATTTTGATGGCTGTATTAGTGTGTATTTGTAATTCAGGTGAGAATTGTGAAGGAGACAGCCGTGGCCTTGAGTTAGGAACCATCCGAGCATTTGCTTGGAGTAGAAGTGGGAACCAACGGATTACAACTTCTAAGAAGGCTGAGGTGGGAATCTTGCCCACCTCTTCTCAGTTTGGCCTCACGAGGCTGAGTGTATCCTGTTCCAGCCCTCAGAGCCAGAAATCGAACCTGGACCTCCTGAGCGACAGCCAAACATGCTAGCCACTACACCACGAGGTTGCTGCTGTTAAGACTTACGAACCCGAAGACGGGAGGATTGTGTAACTATGTTTCTCAGAGGTCCAATATCGGGAAGCACTAACACTCACTGCACGATTTGCCAATTCTGCGTCACCGGCAAATTTGAAAGATGATCAATCTCTTCTTCCAAACTTCCTGTTGTCCTACAGCACATTCTTTAGAAACATAATGAAGAATCAAAGATGTACATGTGGCCCAGGATAATTGTGATCAGATGTGTCGACCAGCCGGATTAGGAATAAACTGCACTTTCAACCAGCTTTTGTGTTTCCTCTTGTACACTTTAAGGATACAAATGGAAATGTATGTATGTTTGAGTCTTCAGTCTTTTGACTGGTTTGATGCAGCTATCCATGCCTCCCTGTCCTGAGCTAATCGTTTCATCTCTACATAGCTACCACACCCTACATCCAAGGCAATCTGTTTAACATATTCAAACCTTGGTCTACCCCTTACAGTTCTTGTCCTCGACTCTTCCTTCCATAACTAAGCTTGCTATTCCTGGGTGTCTTAGTATGTGTCCTACCAACCTATCTCTTCTCTTCATTAGCTGTCGCTAGAAACGTCTCTCCTCTCCCACTCGTCTTAATACCTCTTCGTTTGTAACCCTATCTACCCATCTGATCTTCATCATTCTCCTGCAACACCACATTTCAAACGCTTCAATTCTCCTCTTTTCTGCTGCACCAATAGTCCAAGTTTCACTTCCATAGAGCGCCAAGCTCCAGACAAAAGCTTTCAAAAATGACTTCCTAATACCTAAATCTATATTCGATGTCAACAGATTCCATTTCTGCAGAAATGCTTTCCTTGCCTGAGCTAACCTACTTTTTATGTCCTCTTTGCTTCATCCAACACCGGTTATTTTGCTTCCTAAGTAACAGAAGTTTCCTGCTTCATTTAGCTTTTCACCTGTCAATTCAACGTCCATAGAGGTTTATGATTTATTTCGGCTGCATTACAATATTTTTGTTTTACATTTATTGATTTTTACCCTATTTTTATTTTATGAAAAAAAAAATAGGCTTATGAGATCACCTTTTGTCCGCGTGTGTGTGCGTGTGTGTGTGTGTGATGCTGGTTGTGTGTCCATAATAACTTCTAAACGCCTGGAGCGATTTCAATGAAACTCGGTAAGACCATAGCACCATTCCGGACGACCCCGACCGTGACCTTCAAATTTTATTGTGTCTCACCAATCCAACATGGCGGCTGTGCGAAATATTTCACCAGCATTCAGTATCTCCGAAACTATTACCGATATCATCCTGAAATTGTGTACGGTGATACAGGACATTACTACAAGCTCACCTACGAGACTTTCAAAAACCAGGTATCTACAAAACAAACATGGCGGCCAAGGGAATTTGAGACATTTAAATAGACTTATCTCGCGATTTAGATATCCAAACGTAATGAAACTTGGTACAGCAAATGTTTATACACATTGTAATTTATTGGCGTGTATTTTAGTTCAATTGTTCACATAACCTCAAAATGGCGGCTGTGCGAAATATTTCACTGGCATTTTATATCTCCGAAACTATTACAGATATCACCCTGAAATTTTGTACGGTATTTTGCATGTATATCTATGTAACTTTCAAAAACCCGTAAAGTACAAAACGAACATGGCGACCTAGCGAAATTGAAACATTTTAATAGACGTTTCGCGTGTTTTATTCATCTGAGCGCAGAGAAACGTGGTACAGGAAATGATTATACGTATTGTAATGCACTGGCATCTAATTTTGTTCAATTGTTTATATAACCACAAGATGATGGCTGTGCGAAATTTTAAAATTAAATTTTTATTTCTTGTATCGTAATCATGCGATCGAAGTGAAAGTTTGAATAATGAAGCTACGCAATAATTTTCCTTTAATGGTACATAACTCTATGGCCTGTACATATAACAATCCAAAATGGCGAGGATCCGAAATACATTTGACGGTTCTCAATATGTACGAATCTTTTACTGCAATCAAACTGTTTTTTTAATGTACATAGAGGCTATGAACATAAGTTCACCTATTGGACTTTCAGTAACCTGGTGAGCACAAATCCAACATGGGGGCGACGCGAAGTATAAATATTTCAATGGACGTTTCTCGCGATATAACCATCCGAGTGCAGTGAAACTTTGCACGTTAAATGTTTATACAAATGTTAATCCACTGGCATCTAATTTATTTCAGTTGTTTTCATAACTACAAGATGGCAGCTGAGCGAAATCTTAAAATCTCGTTTTTACTTCTTGTGTCCTAATCATGCGATTGACGTCTGAATACCACACGTACCCAATAATCTTTATGTAATAGTACATAAATAAAAATCCAACCTGGCGACCATCTGAAATATTTAGACAGTTTTCAATATCTACGAATATATCACAACAATCAAACTGAAATTTTGTATGTTGATAGAGGCAATTAACATGAGTAGGATATATATATATGAAAATAGGCTGTATAGTTCTTCACGGTACTACTTGTTTCATCATGAATTCTTTCCTCAAGACAGAGTCCATACCAAAAACTCTTTCAAATCTACTATATAAAGATCAAATGCCACTGACTGACTGACTGACTCATTCATTCATTACAAAATCTCAGAAACCACCGAACGGATTGGAATGAAATTTGGTATGCAGCTTTCTCAAGGGTCGCAAACGCTCACTATGAAAACATTTTTGGATATTCAGGTTCTAAAGGGGTATTAAGGGGGTAGACCTGCATTTCATTGAATAGCAATATCTCCCGATTGGTTTGGTTGGGAGATGTGATACTCGGCATATAAACTCATCATTAAAAATAAGAAGACACGTGTCTGAGGGTTTTTCGATGTGGTGTATATTATGAGGTGAACGGGGTGAAATGTGGGGGGTTGAAGGATTCCTAACCGAGCGTGTATCTCTTAAACAACATAGGCGAGGAGTTTGGAACTCAGCAGAAAAAAATCTGCATAAAAATAACAAAATAGGTGTTTGACCGTTTTTTCATAAATCCAATATAAGGGGCCCATGGGGAGGGGTGAAATTATGGGGAGGGGGACGTAATATGTCTGAGTGTAAAATTATACATGGCCTATGTTGTAGACAATAACACATTACATCTATCTTGTCTCTTGCTATTTCATCATATGACGAATACTTAGGGAGTTATTAATGATTTTGTACTTTTTGGGCGGAATGACATAAAAATTGATTCGAATGAAATTTCGAAAAATAGTTTTTTTTAATACTTTTATTATATTTTTCACGTCTTTTAGGGTCCGAAACCAACATGATATTTTGATGTTTTTTTCGTCCCATGCATTTTTGGTTTCAGGTGAAAGAATTATTTTCCACTAGGACCCATGCTTAGCTATCTATTTAACTAATATTATAACAGGATTCCAAATGTTATTGCGGGAGAAGCCGCGGGTAACAGATAGTAAATAAATAAATAAATAAATTAATGAAATAAATATATAAATAAGTAAGTAAATAAATCAATATTAAAACCTGCCAACCTGGACCCATTGTTTGGAAAGCCAGGCTCTGCCTGTCACAAGCCAGGACAATAGGTGAGTGATAGAGAAGTAACACCTCTTAAAAAAACCATGGTCCAGTTGGCCCGACTGGTAGTACCATGTATGGGCCCCTTACCAGGGTAACGGTGAAGACCTCAACGGCATTTATGGTGGAGAAGGTAACTTTCGGTACAGCATAATTGGCGGAAGGGCCAACCCAGTGCTCGGGTTAATGAGTAAAAGGTATATGGAGGCCATATATCAGTTTTAGGGGTATGACGGTTCCACATGTTAGTGGCGATACTCCGACAGCGTCTGTTCCACATGTTAGTGGCGGCTGATTAATAACACTCAGAAGTGGAAGTCTGAGCTTAACCCGACTAGAACCTCAATTCTAGTCAAATCCCTAATCCAAGTTAATCAACATGGATGTAGCACGTTCAAAGACGACTTACCCCAGTGGGTCAAATCCCACGGTTGAAAAACCGCAAGTGGTCTATTCGGATTCTGGGGAGACCACAGACGTGTACGATGAGGTAAGTCGGAGTGCCTCGACACCCCGTAAGAAAATTAAACCTAAATCAAAGATTTGGCTAATGACGTTTAACGTAAATTCTCTCTTGAAGATGGGGAAACTCAAATACATTTTAGACAAATCACGAGAACGTAAAATCAAGATTATTGCTTTTCAAGAATCTAGATTTACAGATGAATATCCTTTCAATTCTGAAGGTTACAGGATTTACAAAGGGAAGCCAGGAGAACGAGCTATGAAAAATTGCCCACAATTTGGTACTGGATTTATAGTTCATCATTCCTTACTTGATTCAATTACAACCTTCCACTCTCCCTCCGGGCGTCTCTCCACCATGACAATAAAATCAGCAAACAAAATTTACACTCTCATTAATGGACATGCCCCAACTAATATCACCAACAGAAAGGCTGTAGGAAAAGTCGAAGAATTTTGGAACCAATTAGATGATATACTTCAAAGAATCCCGAGGAATCATGTTAAAATACTTATGGGTGATTTTAATGCCCAAATTGGCAAAGAAAAAAAAATGGATATTGGGTAGGTAAATGGTCAGGAGATAATCAGACCAATCGGAATGGTATGCGTCTTCTTGAAATCTGCATGAACCATGACTTATTCTTCAAATCAACATTTTTCAAAAAGAAAACCTCTCAGTCCAAGACGTGGGTTTCACCTAACCCACTGTTAGGAGAATATCAACTGGACCATGTGCTGATCTCCAGAGTAAATACTCTCGAAATAATGAAACTTAAAGTCCTTAAGGGGTTAGCTCTGGATTCTGTCCATTACCCTACACAATTTTCATTAAATATTATTCCAGAGAAAAGGCGATTATCTCAGAAAATCCCACCCCGTAAATATGATGTTCAAAATATTCAAGGTAATGATAAATTTAAAAACGAGACTCAACAATTGATTCCACAAAACTGGCAACAGCTCCAAGCAGGATTAATAAAAACAGCAGAGAAAATAGCACCACACATAAGAACACGCAAACATCCGTGGTGGACAGCCGAATGTGATGACCTTGTAAGGCTCAGGCAACAGGCATGGCACAATTGGTCTTGCAACAAAACTCCTAAGACTCTGCAAGATCTGAAGGATGTCAGAAGAACAGTCACGAAATCAATACGAAGAATTCGCAAGCAGAACGACAACAAAATATTACAAGAAATAGAAGCTGACTTCAAACAACATAATTCTAGAAACTACTATAGAACTTTTCGCCAGAAGCTCACTAAATATTCCCCTCCATCACTTCAATTCAAAAATGAACATGGGGATATTGCTCATAGTAACACAGAAAACTGTGAAATCCTTGCAAACTACTTTTCGGTATTGCTCAATTGTGAGAAACCTCAAGAAACATTCACATTTATCCACACGCAACAAAACCAAGATTCGAATCCACCCAACGTTCAGGAAATAAGAGAGATAATTAAATCATTGAAAAACAACAAAGCGTCGGGGGAAGATCAAATTGTTGCAGAGTTGTGGAAAAATGCAGGAGAAAATCTCATTGTAAAACTCCAAGAAATTTTAGAAGAAGTTTGGCGAACTGAAAAAATCCCCGCTGACTGGAAGATGGCACAAAAAAGGAAATCGGACGGATCCCAACAATTATCGTGGAATTTCATTACTATCCATGACATACAACGTTTTGTCTAAAGCTCTCCTGAATCGTGCAGAAATTCAATTGGATCCAGTAATCGGCCAATACCAAGGTGGCTTCAGGAAAGGCAGGTCGTGTGTGGAACAAATTATTAATTAAAAAAACTCAATGAAATATTTCCGCAATACATCGAACAAACACTATATCATTACATTTGTTGACTTCCAAAAGGCGTATGATAGCATCGACCATGAATCCCTTTTCGAAATACAAATATTACTAAGGAAACACTCATGGAAACCAAATCTAAGGTTAAATTTATGGGAGAACTGAGCAGAGAATTCCCCATTGACACAGGAGTCCGACAAGGCGATGGATTGTCCCCGTTGCTTTTTAATTGTGCACTAGAGAAGGTTGTACGAGAATGGCGAAAAGCAGGTGCACCGACGCATAGGGTAGGACCAAAACTTACAGGCATAGAATTAGACTGTTTGGCATTTGCTGATGACATGGCATTAATTGCCCAAAACATCTCTGATGCGCAATACCAACTTGAACTTCTACAAGAACAAGCAAAGAAAATTGGATTGCAAATCTCATTTGATAAAACAAAATTTATGACAGATATAAAGAATGCCCCATCTGAAATTGAAATTGGTATTGACCATATATATCGTGTGAAGGAATTTAAATATTTGGGTGAATGGATTACCGACAATTGTAATGAAAAGAGGTCCATTACAACAAGAATTCAAAAAATGGAAACTGCCTTTCAGTTAACGAAAAATACTTACAACAAAAAGAGTCTTTCCTGGAAATGCAAAATTCAACATTATACAACAGTGATCGGGCCCGAAACTCTCTTCGCTTCAGAAACTCTCACTCTTCAACAAAGAACACTTCGAGATCAGTTGGAAGTGAAGGAACGTAATGAGGAAAATTTTAGGGCCGAGAATCAAAGATGGTGTTCATCTTCCAAAGCCAAATGCTGAAATATCTAAGACCATCTCCAAAATCACAGACAAAATGCGTATGCGACGAATCCAATTCTTGGGGCACCTGGAAAGAATGGACCCAAATAGACGAACTCACAAAATTCACACATACTTGAAAAACAAAACAACTAGATCAAATTGGTACAAACAGACTGAAAAAGACTTGCAAGAATTAGGATCGCCAAATCTCCTAGACCGAAATGTCATCAGAACACTTGCACTCACACGGGGTTTCGAGGAGGAAGAAAGACGGCCATACCACCATATCTGGTCTGCATAACGGAAGCAAACCCATTCGTTGCGTATGAAGGAGTACTGGGCTGCAAGAAAGGCTAACCATTGTTGATTCTGCGTGGTCCTAAGAGACCCATTCGCGACGAAGAAGAAGAAATCAATATTAACGAAGTTGTTAAGTTCGCCTTATTGGTATTAAATAAATATGAGTTTTCTTGTGGCTCGAGGCACCACATTTGATATCTTCTATCAAGCTTACTCGATCATACAGTTTCAAGACACCCGGTGTAGAATCACAGGCAGATGCAGTTGGGACTGTTCTGTATATATGTCAGAGAATAAGCCGTGGGAGACCCATGGATTTCATCTTCAGGAACTACTGAAGCGAATTGTAAAGGAACAGAGCTTTCAATTGGAAGCTACGGAAATACAAACAGTCGGAGAGTCTCTCCAATGCAGCCAAGGAATTCCATCTAGTTAGAGCTTGTGCTTTGATGCATCAGTGGGGGCAAAGGGACTGTTCTCGAGGATAATTCCACTGAGTGATCCCGCTAGAATATTGCTCTTCAGAAAACATTAGGAGTATAGAGCTCTTGTTTAGCTTGAATACGTTACGTATCACAGTAATGTGTTGGTTGTTTCCTTATATTCGCCGCCATGATTTAGGGCAGAGAATTCAAGGGAAAATAATATGCTCAAGATTATATATATAATACGCTGTACGTCCAGAAATCAAGTACCGTTTGACAATGATGATTGCAGATACAAACTAAGTATTTGTTGTTAAACAAATTGTAAACTGTACACACCACACCATTTTGGATCTTCAAAATTTGCAGAAAGTGGTTGGTAGCATGCTAAGCTTCTATGCCCAAGATCGCGGGTTCAGATCCGGCCGAAGTCGTGAGATTTTTTAAGAGTGTTAAAAATCCCTCGGTATGCCTTCCTTCGGAGGGGAAGTAAAGCCGGCGGTCCCATGTCATATATTTATGGCATGAAAAAGAACCTTCCACTAACTACACTTGTGGAAGCTAGGCGAGTTTGATAACGCTAGATTAGTTCCAACGTTCGCCGCCAGATGCTGACTGCGATGGCATTTAGTAGCCACGTCCACAGCTAGGTGTCGTGGATGGGAGCAGTTGGTAGCGAAAGTAGGAACTACTTGAAAACCTTAATCGTCTGCAGTCCTTCTACCTGAATCACAGATAACACACACTAATACGGCCATCACAATTAACACCGGTTATCAGACAAATTCTATACACACCCAAAGTACACTGGGCTATATGACCGCGTTGTCGCAGCCCATAAACAAATGAATCAACCAAGCAACCATATCCTGGAAGCAGCCATGCATAAACCAGCCAATACATGGCCTCTAAAGGCTAACATTCCTTAGATACCGATACCTAGCCAACACAAGCTTAAAGCGTCTTTACAGCCCATTCCAGGCGGTGCTGGTTGGTTGTTTCTCATCTGCTGCTAAGCCCTCAAATGTTCCTAGCACCGTGCTGATGCGCACTAACTTTTATTAGCGATATATTGTGATGGGGTAACTCGTTCAGGATATTCCGCCTTGTAGGGATTAGATAAACATAATGAACTAGTCGGGAGGTGCAGTATACCTGTGTATCCCGGGATTGTAACACTTGGGTCTCAGGGGCTTACAACATCTGAGTGTGGGTTGGCAACAATGGGGCCTCATGCAGTAGTGGCTAGCATCCCTCATCAGTTACCCTAGAAGTGGGTTTTCAAGGATTCCCATTTCTAATCCAGTAGCCGTGCTCGTTAAATCGTGCACCACGGCCATGGGGTCAGCTAAGGCAAGTCCGGACATCGCAGGTTCGAATCTCGACGCTGACTGTGGCTATCCTGAGAGTGGTAGTTTTCCCCCGGATTCTTCCACACCCACACTCCCTCCAGGAAAATACTGGGATAGTACCTTACTTCAAATTCCAGGACACCTACCTGATCCGCTGTCCCTAATACATTTGGCGTAGTTGGTAGCATGATGAGCTTTTATGCCCAAGGTTGTGACTTCAAACCCGGCCGAAGTCGTCGGATTATTTAAGAGCGTTAAAAATCCCTCAATGGGCCTTCCTTCGGAGAGGAAGTAAAGCCGGCGGTCCCATGTCATAGATTTATGGCATGATAAAGAACCTTCCACTAACTACACTTGTGTGAAGCTAAATTATAGGTTAGATTTGGCTAACGCTCTTAGGTTCCAACGTTCGTCGCCAGGAGCCGACTGCGGTGGCATCTAGTAACCAAGTTCACAACTCTAGTTGGTCGTTGACGGTGGCGTTTGGCAGCGAAAATAGGAACTACTTGAAAATCGAATGTCTGCAAGCTTACTTGATTTAAAAACAGATATCACACACTAATAAAGTCATCACAATATTAACACCGGTTATCAGACAGATTCTACACACACCCAAAGTACACGGGGCTGATAACCAAGATGACCAAACCCCCTTAAAATGAAGTTACAACTCCTCTAATCCACTCAATTGTAGAAATAGTACCTAACTTTAAGCCAGGGCCTCTTCCTGCGGCAATAAACTCTCAATTACGAATTGTTGTTTATTTTGAGAGGCTTGGACATCGTGGTCATTTAGTGCCGTGTACTTGGGTGTGTGTGTGTGTGTGTGTTGGGGGGGGGGGGGGGTAAATAAAAGACAAGACGAAATAAATGCCCTTAACCCTCGATGGATGAGAATTGAGGGACTTGGAATGAAGGAAGGCCATGGAAGGGAAAAAGGAGAAGGCTCGCCCGAAAGGCAATTAAAATAGGGAAGAAAACGGACTCAGCTCAGATCGCTAACTCCCGAGTTCATCAGCCGTGAGCCCTTGAGGGTGTAGCAATATGCAGGGTGCACCATAAGTGCTGGGGCTACAAACACTCTGCCTCCTTGAGGGCCTTGAGCAGAAAGCAGGAGATAACATGGAAATAAAAGAAAAGGAAAGATTTCATCCCTTGAAGAATGAGGGTATCAGGAAAAATGAGACAAGGGCTAATTAAGGTGGGAAAGGGCTCCCTAGGCCTCAGATACGCTAATACCGTCGGGGTCGATTAGGGGTCGATATCCCTGTTGTTAGGTCCCTTATAACAAGAATTATGGTTGGTTGGTTCCTCAGTTTAGGGGCTGCGACAACGCGGTCATGTAGCCCCGTGTACTTTGTGTGTGTGTAGAATCTGTCTGATCTTTCTTTCTTTCCTTGGGGTCACCGGAGCCAACCAGGATCATTTTGGTTTTGGCCGGGGATTTAAGGCCGGATGCCCTTCCTGACGCCACGTGATTTTCCAGGTGAAAATTCCACCCCGCTGTCACCGGGATTCGAACCCCGGCCGTCTGGGTGAAAGGCGAGAAGCTAAGCCACTGCGCCATGACGCTCCCCTGTGTAGAATCTGTCTGATAACCGGTGTTAATTGTGTTGGCTGTATTAGTGTGTGTTATCTGTTTTAATTCAAATGAGGACTGAAGACGATAATTTCAAGTTGTTCCTACTTTTGCTACCAAATCCTACCGTCCACGACACCTTGCTTGCGGACTTGGCTACTAGATGCCATCGCAGTCACCATCTGATGGCGAACGTTTGAACTAATAGAGCGTTATCAATTCTAACCTAAAATTTTGGCTTCACACAAGTGTAGTTAGTGGAACGTTCCTTTACATGCCATAAATCTATGACCTGGGACCGCCGGCTTTACGTCCCCTCCGAAGGAAGGCATACTGAGGGATTTTCAACGCTGTTAAAAAATCCGATGACCTCGGCCGGGTTTGAACCCGCGACCTTGGGCATAGAAGCTCAGTATGCTACCAACTACGCCACCGAAGCCCCCAATAAAACACTCTACAACTTGTGAGCAGATTCTTTTAGGAATGACAAAGTAATTTGAATGGCTTGATTGTCTGTGACAGTGAGTGAGTGACATAAAGCAGTCAGACATTCAATTAGAAGCGAGTCCCGCTACGATCAGATGTTATCGTTCGGTTCCACCCAACTTGACCTGGGTGAAGGAAGGAAGTGGTTAAACTACTGACTTGCCTCTCACTTGGTTTCCCATCAACACTGTTGGCAAAAGCGGAGTGTAGAATAGGAGGAAGCGATATGCATAGAAATGAGGCTGCCCTCAATAGAGTCACAACTAGAATTCCAAGATAATCCAGCCAGCATTGAGTACACGTCTCGTGGCGAAATAATCTGAACATTTTTCAAGAGATAACTGCTTTTATAAAATTTACTCAAATTCAAAGAATTTATCTTCAGAGCAATAATTTGGATGTTTTTTTAGCCTATTTTCATTTATGATTTTTGTCCGTCTGTGTGTGCGAGTGTGATGATGTGTGTGTGAGATGGATTTTTGTGTGCCCCCCCTAATAACTTCCAAATGGCTGGAGCGATTTAAATGAAACTCGGTAAGTTTATAGCACTATTCCGGACGACCCCGATCGTGCCCTTCATATTTTGTTACGTCTCACCAATCCAACATGGCAGCTGTGCGAAATATTTCACCAGCATTCAATATCTCCAAAACTAGGCTATTACCGATATCACCCTGGAATTTTGTGCTGTGATAAAGGAAACTGCTAGAAGTTCACCTATGTGACTTTTGAAAACCTGGTAACTACAAAACCAACATGGCGGCCAAGCGAAATTGCGACTTTTAAATAGACGTTTCTCGCGATTTAACCACCAAATGCAATGAAACTTGGTACAGTATATGTTCATATATATTGAAATGCACCGACATCTAACTTCGTTCAATTGTTTGTAAAACCTTAAGATGGCGGCTGTGCGAAATATTTCACCGGTTTTCTATATGTCTGAAACTATTACCGGTATCACCCTGAAACTTTGTACGGAGATAAAGAGCACTACTGGAAGTTCATCTATGAGACTTTCAAAAACCGATTAACTACAAAACGAACATGGCGGCCAAGCGAAGTTGAAAGTTTTA
This sequence comes from Meconema thalassinum, assembly GCA_946902985.2. Lineage (NCBI taxonomy): Eukaryota > Metazoa > Arthropoda > Insecta > Orthoptera > Tettigoniidae > Meconema > Meconema thalassinum. The sequence continues at coordinate 19,531,490 of OX336392.1, forward strand.
AATAGACTTTTCTCGCGATTTAATGATCCAAACGCAATGAAACTTGGTACAGCAAATGTTTATACACATTGTAATGCACTGGTATCTAATTTAGTTCAATTGTTTACGTAACCTCAAGATGGCGGCTGTACGAATTTTAAAATTAAGTTTTTATTTCTTGTGTCGTAATCATGCGATCGAAGTGGAAGGTTGATTAATGAACCTAATCAATAATTTTCCTTTAATGGTACATGACTCTATGGCCTATACATATAACAATCCAACATGGCGACCATCCGCAATATTTAGTCGGTTCTCAATATCTATGAATCTATTCCAGCAATCAAACTGAAATGTTGTATGTTGATAGAGGCAATTAACATGAGTAGGATATTTGAAAATAGGCTGAATAGTTCTCCACGGAACTACAGTACTTGTTTTTATTTGGGTTCATCAAAAAGTGGTTGACTGAGCAGCCTGTTGATATTCCACAATTCAGAGAAGTCTCCACACCAGATCTTTCAACTCAATAATATCTGACAAAGACTATTTCGTGTGTCGTAGTTATAGTGATGGCCATAATTCTCGAAACTTTCTAAGAAATTTAGTATTTTACATCTGTCAATCAATGTTCACTCATTTCGACAAATACAATCATAATAGTACATTATGAAAGGAGCGGCAATAATTAAGACACGAGTATGTTTTATAATTTCCATACGAGTGTCTTAATTACCAATATAGACGAGTTCATACGACTGTTTATGTTCGACGATAATTATAACTATTTTATGTTCGAACATAAATATTCATATATATCTGTCGATATTTCGCCAGTTTTATGTACTGAACAGAGCGCATGGGACATAGAGAATACCTTGTATTTGACCATGGCCTCCTGGAATACCCCACTTTGACACTAGGCACGCAGTGAAATATAAAATAGGGGGCCATGGAAGTGAGCGCAAATGCGATGGTATCCTTACCTAATTGGTCATACAACTGTTTCTTGCGCTCTGATTGGTGGGAGAAACTGTATCATAATGAAATCTTGTACTATAATAAGCCTCATTATAGTACAGGTTTCTGACATATAATATTTACATTTCGCCAGGGTCGAACATAAACAAGATGTTCAGTAAAGAACATATAGCCTACTTTCTCCTAAATGCATGGGTATTGTTATAACTCTTTGTCCTTTTCAAGGAGCATAATTGAATGTTGGTTGTAGTAGCTTGTTGAAATACAACGTGTGATACGGACATTAAACATGAATATCAGGTGCCCTTTGCTAGTGCTACCTCTATAAAACAATTCATTCAATTCGGTTTCACCGTGTTTGAATTGATATGGGGAATCGATTTGAACACATACATGGTCGCCAACCGCAAAGTATAGGGCTAATGACCTTGTAGATTGGTGAAAAGATTTTCCATACATAACGGTATAATATTGAAAAATTTGGTAGAGTACAGATGATTAGGTTTGTCATAATTTGATTTAAGCTTTATACATTTGGTTGGCCGCCATTACGTTTTCGTGAAGATGGCGACAATATAAAACATGACACTGAGGTGCCCTTTGCTAGTTCTACCTCTGTACCAAATTTCGTTCAATTGGGTTTCATCGTTTTCGAATTGATAGGGGGGTAGGGGGCACAGACATTCAGAGTACACACACTCACACACACACAGACTCACACACAGACAGACACACAATGTTTTGCCCTGTGTAGATCACATAAGTCTACTTTCATTTTTTTGCAAAAAATCGAAAGTAGGCTTAAAACATAACGGAATAGTATGATATGTCTTAAACATCCGGGTCCTAATAATGTTATTAAACAAGTTCGGATTGTATTCTAAAACTATCCGCACAGAGCTTTGGTCTCAGGCAGTACGGTACACTATATTAAACAGCACACATTCTTGTGCACGCTGATGAGTGATAATGCTCATCTGTTACGTCTTATCCTGCAGCCCTAGCAAATTGCAGTGTCACGACTCAAAGCTTTGTGGTATGCGGGATTGCATCTTGTGGGCGAAACGTAATGAAATTCCTCTAATATACCAGCTCTTATAATATGAGAATGCTCGCCATCTTGTTCATGTTGTTGCTTTGTTTTTGTGGGCAGCTCACAACATCTCAGGCGTGGGTTTGTGACCATGAGGCCTCGGTTTACTTCTTACTTATGCCGGGCTCCTCTCTTTCATTTTCCAGTCGATCTCTCTTGGTGAACATGTGCTCTTTTCCCAACCCAACGGTATTAGGGTAGCTAGTCTATATTTTATTTTATGTTCGACCCTGTCTATTATATGTCAGAAAACTGTACTATAATGAGGCTTATTATAACACTATTTTTCATTATGTAACAGTTTCTCCCACCAATTAGAGCTCAAGAAACAGTTGTTTGACCAATTAGATAAGGTTAGCATCGCACTGCGCTGAGTTCCACGGCCTTCTAATTTAAATTTCACTGCGTGGCCTAGTGTCATAGTAGGGTAATCGAGGAGGCCATGGTCAAATACAAGGCATCCTTTGCGTCTCATGCGCTCTGATCTGTATACAAAACTGGCGAAATCTCGACAGATATTTATGAATATTTATGATCGAACATAAAATAGTTATAATAATTATCGTCGAACATAAACAGTCGTATGCAACTCACCTATAATGGTAATTAAGACACTCGTATGGACATTATAAAACTCGCATACGCTCGTTTTATAAACATACTCGTGTCTTAATTATTGCCATTATAGGCTCGTTGCATAATGTACTATTATCTTATCTGAACCCTCAATGGTTATATTACGGTCTGTTAATGCACATATTCCGTTGAAACGTTCTATCAAAGTTCCAACGTTCGCCGCTGGGTGTCAGTGACGTCTGGTAGTCAACGTTGGAACTACTTCAAATTGAACTTCCTCATTCATCTTCATTCATTTCATTTCATCCACACGTGACGGTGCTTGTAGCTCTCCCCATGGGTGTCTACATAGAAGCATCTACAAACTCTGGCGAGCCGTAAATGTCCTCGGACACTCCCGGCACTAATAGTCATACATTGAATAATAATAATAATAATAATAATAATAATAATAATAATAAAATATCGTATGGCCTCGAGTGCCGGGTCGAAACTTTGTTATTTGACACCCAGAGGGCAGTTTGCATATCGAATTTTGTTGTTCCTTGGAACGCTACTAAAGTCAAGGAGGTTAGATATCTGAGCTCCTTGACACCATAGCGCTTTCTAGTAGATAAAGGAAGAACTTTTTCTTTTTGGCGGAAAATCCCGAGATTAATAATTTTGCCATTATGAATGGGTTCTTTAACATGCCAACAACGTATGACATGCGTGTCGTGATTTTTGTCACCTTAAAAAAACACTTACCACGGCCAGGAGCGAACCTGAAAGCGTGAGGTTGGTAGTCCGACACGATAACCACTCACCTACCATGGCAAGCATACGCTAAATAATCATCATCATCATCTTCCTAGTGTTTGTCCCGCTTTGGAGCAGGATCCGCTACTTTACATGCCAATCTCCATTTCTGTCGGACAAGGGCATCATGCGGACACAGATTAACTTGTCGCATGTCTTCTCTAAGGCGATCAAGCCACCTCTTCTTAGGTCGTCCCCGAGGTCGTTTACCATCCGGGTTGAGGCACAAGGCAGTTTTGGCCACTGATTGTTCGTTACTAAATATGACGTGGCCGTACCAGCGTAGACGAGCCTCCCAGATTTTGTCCTGTATGGGCGCAACTTCCATCCTCCCTCAAATATGCAATTCTTGATATGGCCAAGTCGCGTCAGACCAAGCACCGAACGAAGCATGCGCATCTCCATAACATGCAGGGCTTGCTCGTGTTTAACAGAGGCCGGCCAGCATTCAGAACCGTAGAGGGCGACTGGGCGCACGACGGTCTTGTAAATCTTGGCCTTAAGGTAAGTGGGTATCCTGCGGTCAAATAGGACTCCAGTTACCTCCCTCCATTTGAACCAACTGGCACTCACACGAGCTCGGGCATCAGGCAGGGTGTCACCATCTGAAGGAGTCAAGGAGCCAAGATACCTGAATTGGTCGACTCTTTGAAGATCTTGACTACATACAAGGATGGTGCCAGGCGTCGGTGACCCACACTCCATATACACGGTTTTCTGGACATTCAGCTTCTGTCCATTCTCAGCCAGCCTCGTATCCCACTCCTGCAGTTTCTGCAGCCAATAAGACATCATCAGCATACAGAAGCGTCCATGGATGTTGCGATTGGATATCTGATGTTATTGTGTCCATGCATAGAATAAACAGAAGTGGTGACAGGGCTCATCCTTGATGGACACCGACTTGAATGGGGAAAGGAGATGTGATTCCCGCGGGACATCGCACAACACTACTGCACTTACGATACAGAAGTTGTGTCCAGCGGACGTATTCTTCAGGAACACAATGTGAACGGAGTGCATGCCAAATCAGTTCATGTGGAACCCGATCAAATGCCTTCTTGAGATCTAAAAAGGCGATATGAATAGATCTGTTCTTCTCACGGTATCTCTCAATGAGGAGCCGTGCTGCATGAATAGCATCAGTTGTTCCACATCCTTTCACGAAGTCACACTGGTTGCTAGTGATCTGGACAATGTCACGCAGTCGACTGTCAAGGATTCGCTCGAAGATCTTCATCGTGTGGCAGAGGAGGCGAATAGGTCTATAGGTGCCACATTCACTGACATCGCCCTTGCCTTTCCAAATAGGCACCGTGGTACTCGTGGTCCAAATTTGAGGCACTACACCTTCTTCCAAAATCTGGTTGAACAGAGATGTCAGTAGTTCAATACCATGCTGACCAAGTAATTTCCACAGTTCGGCTGGAATGTCATCAGGACCTGCAGCCTTCCCGTTCTTCATCTTTCTGACTGCCTGTGCAACCTCTGCCATAGTTATTAGCGGTACTGGTCCAAGGACATTTACCGCACTGTGGATAGGTGGATGAGGGAACTCCTCGTTACTTATTACTGAGAAGTGTCTTTCCCAACGACTCAGAATAGCAGATGGGTCTCTGAGAATTTGGTGGTCTTCATCTTTGATATGCATAACGTGACCAATATCTTGTGAGGACCGATGGCGTGCGTTTGCAAGCCGAAATATCTTGTTGGCTCCTTCAGGTGAGCCCAGCTGGTTGTACACATCGGCATAATGTTGGACCTTAGCTGCTGCAACAGATCGCTTTGCTGCAGACTTGAGGGTCTTATATTCCCGATGATCGCTGGTAAGACGCGAGGTCTGCCAAGTCTTGAATGCAACCCGTTTCTTTTTGATCACGGTCTGCACATCCTCATTCCACCACCATACTTGTTTGTCAAGCAAACGCCTCACAGGTTTCGATTTTCCCAACGTATCTGCTGCAACCGAGTGAAGGCAGTCGACTATTCTAGTCCAGTTGACCTCTATTGGTTGGCTTGGGTCGAATGTGAGTGATCCAAGGGCATTCACCAATTCGTTCCTATGGTCCGGTAGCTTCCACCACTTAATGCGTTCAGGTCCCGTTGTTCGAGTTTTTTTCGTGGGTACGGTGTCAAACTTGAGATCTAGTACAAGGAGGCGGTGTCGAGGAGCGATGTCATCTGACGGGATGACTTTGACATTTGTTATCAACTTGAAATCATTCCGCCTGAGAAGCCAGTAGTCGATTTGAGATGTTCGACCACCGCTGTAAATAATAATAATAATAGTGTAGCTTCCCTGAACCCTACACCCTAATAACGTCAGGTATGTACACTACTGGAAACACTATAACGTAATTGGGGGATAGGATGTGGTAGGAACTTTAGCTGGAGTAAAAGTGTAAAACCACGGGAAACCATTTTTGGGGTGAGTGAGGTGGGAATTGAACCTGGACCTCCACGGTAACTGTCAAGAATGCTAACCACTACGCCACAAGGCGGACAATTTAATTTATTGTATCTTCAGAATTTAAGACAAATTTAGATCACGCAAAAAAAATAATGATTGTACTTAGTGGAATAACGCCAACTCTTACTTGTGTAAGTTTCTTTAAAATATCTTCAGAATCTAAACAATATCCAAACAAAGACAACATTTCATTCCCTCTAGCGAGTCGTCTGTTTTCATAGCAATCTTCAAACAGTGTTTACACGCTGACATTTTGGTGAAACGACGAGCTTCGTATTCTGAGAAACGAGATTCTCATCAGAGAGAGTAAATAGCGAGAGATGTAAACAGAGAACGCCATGTTAACTTAATATTTCTGTGGTCCTCGTAACAGCACAGGGCCAGTAGTTGTACAGTGATCAAATACTTCTACTAGTATGTTTATGTGTTTGTTTATTTATTTAGGGTTGGCGACGTCAACTTTACTGGAATTAATATTCTTCTTTCTTCGAATGTGCCTACTATGGACTACGTAGGTTAAACAAAATGGATTTCAGCTTGATGGGATTGATTTCACGTTTTTAAGAGTCTCTTTTATTTTCTGACATTGTAGTTGTTTTCCTGCTTCTGACCTCCATGGTCTCTGCCCTTTCTTAAGTTTAATCTGGGGAACTTCTTTTAACATTTTCCGGAAAGCTTGTCTGTCTTGTATAACGGATTCAGAGATGTTAAAGGTTTGCAGATCTTAAAACTCAGCAATTCTTCTAGGTTTGTGCCGTGTCCTATGTCCCGTATGTGTCCTATGTCCGGGCGGGGACAGCAAGAGCCCGCCGATGAGCCAGCTTGGTGTCCTAGGCGAAACCCCACATAGGACACGGCACAAACCTAGAAGAATTGCTGAGTTTTAATTCACCGGCCGTGAAAGCCAATATACCATCTTTTTGCAGATCTTGTTTAACTTACTGGTTCACCCGACTGTCCTTATGGCAGGTGGTTAATATAGCGACCATTATCCCATAAAGGGTTAAACAGGGACTCTTGAAGAGTGGAACCAAGATAGAAAACTGCAGGTAACATCCACATACAGTATTTTTCGGAACCATGAATTGTACGATACCAACATGGAATATCATGATTTTTTTCTCATAATCTATTTCAGTTATAAACCTGAACTTTAGTGGCCGGATAGAGGACTAAGAAATAAGTTTACTGGTGTAGCTTTTGAAACCCAGAGAAGGAATGACCTGTATTGGCGGCCACGGGAATTTTGAACATTTAATTGCTTTTTCTCTGAAGCTGTTACATCAAAAATCTTGAAATATGTGCTGCAATTGAAAATTTTAAAACACGTGTACTAGTATATATATTTTAAAATCGTAATAATCAATCATCATGGTGATATGTGAAATTTTAAAATTTGATTCCTCTTTCTGGTGGCCAAAAATTATCGTAATGCAGTAATCATTGAGCTAGACGATGTGGCATGTTTAAATATCCAAGGTGGTGAAAGTTCAAATTTCCAAAAATATATATTCAATTCACGTATCCTGTTACAGTTATCGAAGTAATATGAAGACTCAAAGAGAAGAACGGGGTAAGTCACATTAAGTAAATGTTTCAGGAGAGCCAATTTAAACTTTCAACTCTAAAAAGAAATACTTAAAAACACCCCAATTGAGGGTAAGCAATATAGTTATTTTGCTAACTTTATTTCTTATAAACGAAACAGTTATGAATGTATTACGTGGTAAGCGCTTCTTTTTCGATATCAATGAACTACGACCAATATCCGTTTTACGTCTCGGCATGATGGGTTAAAATCACTGACTGGACTATTAATTATATTATCATGGAGATGCAAGTGCAACAAATTTTTGTCAGACGTAACTGGGGTGATAGGCTCGTCCCTAGCTAGCTCGTTATCAGTCGCCTCAGTAATTGAATGGCGATTGTTGGAAGAAATCAAAACGTAAAAACACTTATAGTGAGCGATGTATTGAAGGTATAGATAGGCCCTCGTGGACTTTTTGCAGAACATTTCATGCTGAGCAATTCATACACTCATAGTATATTGATTTTTTTAACGGTTTGCCCAGCGTAAGCTTAAAAAGCGCACGGACTTCAGGTTGTTTTTTTCAACTTTTCACTGAAATCGTTGCTGCTTGGCTTCCTTTGATCATAAATAAATTATTTTCAACATAAACCTTCCTCGAGATATCCTTTACAGAATGGTGAAAACCGCATCAAAATCCATCCAGTGGTTCTCGAGATTACCCGTGACATCCAATAATCGGGGACTTTGTTTTAAACTAAGTAGAGATATATGTAATACAAATAACACCTTAAGTTAAATTATGACGAAAATGAGAGGATATGGGACTTTTTTTTACGTTTCCTCTAAAAATTAAAACCTCTGTATCTCGTTGACTTACTGCTTAATTTGAAATTATTTTCAACTGATCAGTAGTTACGATGGCTGGCCACCAGAATGCGCCACAAACTCATTTCCGTTCTTTCTCTGTGGTCTGATCTTAATGTAACGTGACCCCACGTCTTGAAGAATCGAACCAGTATCCTTAGGAGGTTAAGGATAATTCTTTATACTTGTGTTTGACATGTAGGTCTGACGAATGCGTTACTATCACAAAGAATGCACCAGCAATGGAGTCCTCCTCAATCCACCGGTCTTTGTTGAGCCATCCAATCCCAGTATAGCGAGCAGAAACGGGACGCAGGCTTTACAGAGGGTGAAGGGGGAGGGGGGCGGGGGTGACGCTGAGAGTTGGGTCAAGGCTACAACCACAGCTGCGTCGCGATGGTTCACAGAGGATTATCACCGCCGCACTGGCGTAGCTCTGCTCACGTCACTCAACATTTAAGTCGAATTTTTGCCTTACGCATTGTATTTATCCCGGACGACATGCAAAATAAAAAACAAGAAGTTCCGTGACGAACTAAAGAGCCTACTTTTCATGCCAATGATTAATGTACAGTTTATGAACCTATCTAGAAAAATGACGAAATTAAGTTGGTAGTATCGAAATGTTTAATTAGTTCGAAATATTCCTGGTATAATGTAGCCAAATAGAGCACTACAGTTGGCAGCCCTGGTGACTGAATATATTCTTAGTTCCATCTCTTAAGGTACAAAATAAAAAATGTGGTTGAAGCCCAATGGACGTTACATGCAGTTATACATTGGATCTATCAGCACGCGCAAAAGCATGTTGGCAACAATGTCATGCATGTGCTGGTTAGAAATAATCTGAAATATTATGATATCCTGTTGTGCCAATTTTGGTTGAAATCCATTTGTTAGTATAGAAGTTACATGTATTATAAAATTGGACCTATCAGCATGCATAGAGTCATCTTGGCCGCACTGACTTATATTAATTACTCCAAATTAATCTAGAGTGTCAGGTGCTATACGTGTGCAGCTGTTGGCTTGCATACTTTCTGATATATTGATATTAGGGTAAACATATATAGACAGCATTTATTAACAGTTGGCAGCCCTGATTGCTCTTAACAATACTTATAGTCATATATGTTATGTTACACATAGCACATACGAAATTTGGTTGAAATCCAACTGATAGTATAGAAGTTACATGTATTTAAAAATTGGTTCTATCAGCAAGCTTATAATGATGTTGGTAGAACTGACGTATATAAGTTACTCCAAATTAATCTAACATGTCAGGTACTATACGTGCGAATAGTTTAAAAGCTGTCGGCTTGCATACTTTCTGATATATTGGTATTTGGATTTAAACAAAATAGAGAGAGAGAGAAATTATTAACAGTTGGCAGCCCTGGTGGCTCCTAAGAATACACTCAGACATATCTGTTTAAGTACACATACTACATACAAAATTTGGTTGAAATCCAATTGATAGTGTAGAAGTTATATGCATTTAAAAATTGGACCTATCAGAAGGCTTAAAATTATTTTGTAAACACTGTCATGTATGGCCTCCGGGAAATTAAACTTAAATAGTATTATCTACATGTGTGCCAATTTTGGAATAGCTCCCATGCATACCTTCCAAGATATCCAACATGGAGCTCAAATTTCTAGTGCGTTTTTTCGGCAGTTGGTAGCACTGACGTTGCTGCAGCCGTTTAGGAGTTGATAAGGGGGGGGGGGGGGAGACACACACACAGCCAGACAGGCAGAAGGACAGACAGACAGAAGGACAGACAGACACACATTTTCCCGGATCGATCTCATAAGTCTACTTTTCCTCATTTTTGCAAAATGTGAGAAGTAGGCTAATAACTAGCGAACCCGTGCGAGAACTCTCGCATGTGTATAAACCACCCGCCTGGCTTTACTGTTATGCGGGCTTCTATAAATATGTTTATTTGTTTAAACAAATTGTCGGTATTCATGAAATCAGAGAGCAATAATTCATCACTGCTGCTGGTTGTGTGCGCCCCATGTGTACAGACTACCCGCCCGGCTCTAGTGCTAAGGGGGCTGTACACAACACAGTTCTGATAGGGGCTATCGTCTTATTTATTTGTTTAAGGAGGACCAACACCTTTAAGCTTAAAAAAATGACATTTTTCAAACATGTCATTTCTTAATAGAACAACACTTTCTCTTTCATCCAGTGAAAGAATTGGTTTAATATCTCAAATAGAACGGAAGTTATACTAAAAGTACGATATGACTGACATCTCCCAGTGACAATTAAATTTCCTGTCAACGCCCATTTTAATGAGCAATCTCCATTCCTCAAAATTGACCTTCTTAGAAATATTCACTTTATCTACCGAATTATATTGATAGTACTGGCATTATAAAATTTGCTCAAAATACACATGGAATATTTTGGTCTAATTGTTGTTTGAGTCTTCAGTCATTTGACTGGTTTGATGCAGCCCTCCATGCTTCGCTGTCCTGAGCTAATCGTTTCAACTCTACATAGCTACCACACCCTACATCCGAGGTAATCTGTTTAAAATATTCTAACCTTGGTCTACCCCTCCAGTTCTTATCCTCGACACTTCCTTCCATAACTAAGCTTGCTATTCCTGGGTGTCTTTAGTATGTGTCCTACCAACCTGTCTCTTCTCTTCAGTAGCATTAGGAAAGAAAACAAGTTTTAAAAGGAAGGGAAGGAAGGAAGCTTGTAGTTTAACGTGACCGTTAATCTCGAGATTATGAGCCACGGGACCTCCTTTTTACGTGGAATCCGAACCACAGGACATGGCATTTCACTTCGAAAAAGTTTTAAAAGAAGGAAGAGACTACGACTGGAGGAAAACACTGTGAAGTCCAATGAGGACGGACCTATTTATGCGGCAGGGAAATTTTAGATCATTCCAAACTTGTGAAACTTTCATCGCTCATTTACCGCAAGTTCATTTTTTTCATTCCGTGTCCCTAATTACTCATGAACTTACAAAGATATTTCAGAGACTCAGTTAAGATAATCAGGCGGCGTCATGGAAGATTGGAAAGAAAATTAAAATCTTTTACCAACTTGATAGTAAATATACAGTAGTATTGACAAAGGGTGTCGCCTGGATTCAAGAATTTTAATTCTGTTTTTATGGCGTTGACATGTACAAGTTTTTAAAACAAACAAGTATTATAATTATGTTAAGATGGAATATGACGGATTTTGTGTGTGTTGTTAATTTACTGATGAAGGCTAATAATAGCCGAAACATGTATCATTTCTTGGAGTAAAAGTGGAGTGATAGTAAAAAGAAATTTGTATTTTAAAGTGGACTTTTTTTTATAGATATTGATATAGCCTAATGAAAGACATAAACAAAAACTAGAAAGCAACCCCTATGTTAATTTTCTATCAGTTCATTGCGGGTTGGCTTCAAAACTACGCGAGTGAATGCCATAAAAGTTTGTATTTGAGGATTATGATAATTATTGCTTTAATGGGTCTTAACATCTAGGTTATCGGCCCCCTAATGGGTTGAGTGATAGTGTAAATGGTTGTTGCTGTTGATTATTTAAAGGTTTTGTGACATCGTTGTCATGTACCCCGTGTACCTAGGTGCATGCAGAATTTGTCTGATAACCTGTGTCACTGTGATGTCTGTACTAGTGTGTGTATTTGTAATTGAGGTATGATTTGTTGGGTAGGAGGCGGCCGTGGCCTTAAGTTACGTACATCCCGGTATTTGCCTGGAGTAGAAGTGGGGAAACCACGGACAACCATTCGAACCCGCCTCTTCTCAGGTATTCCTCACGAGACGGAGTCTACCACTTTCCAGCCCTCAGACCAGAATTAAATTTCTTGGCAGAGCCGGGAATCGAACCCGGGCCTCCACGATGACAACCAATAATGCTAGTCACTACGCGATGGGACGGACAGGGAAAGATGCTGATGAAATGTGAAAACTGGAACTATTACTACTGACTTACAATTAACTCACGTCCGCCTCGTTCACAAACCTCACCAGGGTCAAATATCCTAATTCTTTTTGCTGTGGAACTATCTATATATTTAAAACACTAAGATTATTTTTGTTACCGCGAGATTGGGACTGCAGAGTGTCTTTAAAAGGAAAATATATGTTAGGGTATATTTTAAAATTATTAAAGAAAAATGTAATATTTGTCTCTCCCACGCCTGCGCACAATGGCTCTATTCCACCAGAGAGATGGCGGATCCCGCCGCGTCTTACTGAGATCTTTGTTTATGAGAATTATAAAGGGGGGAAATATTGTTGTGGGGCTCTAAGGCTCAAACTGTTAGAGTAAGTATATATGGGGGCAGAGAGCTATAATCCTTCGACTTGATTTAACATCTTCCGATAAAACAATTCATTTTACCAATTTCCAATTCGCTTGGAGTACTTTATCACCATCAATAAAGCTCAAGGGGAAACTCTGGAACGTGTAGGTCTGTTGCGAAGTCGATCTATCGGCCTTAAAGTTGCAACAGTGTCAAAAATATTCGTTCAAAAAATGCATAATGTATAAGAGAATCCTTTAGTAACTATTTTCCCAATGACCGTCGTATTTTGACGGGTATCAACTAGTTACCTTTTAATGCTCTCATTACAAAATGGAGTGATTTGTTCGCGTTGGAGAAGACACAAACCACATATCATTCCTTATATGATGCCCAAGTATATGCACGAGTCTTCTTCTACAAGTATTTCCGTGCCGATGGCTCAACCATGACATTGAAGGGCTTTGAGACACCGTAGTCATCATCTGCAGGTATAGTCGTGACAGCCAACACGTACCCAGTCGGCGTTCTTTCTTCTCGTAACCATGACTGGTCTGGTGTACAGAGACAACATCCTTGAACCTGTCGTTACAGGATTCGCTTCCACAATGGGTGAAGGCTTTACACTAGTGGACGATAATGCTCATGTCCATCGAGCTACAGTGGTCAATCAGTTCCTGCAGATGCATGGCATACAGAGAATGGTTGGTTCCTCAGTTTAGGGGCTGCGACAACGCGGTCATGTAGCCCCGTGTACTTTGGGTGTGTGTAGAATCTGTCTGATAACCGGTGTTAATTGTGATGGCTGTATTAGTGTGTGTTATCTGTTTTTAATTCAAGTAGGGACTGCAGACATTGAATTATCAAGTAGCTCCTACTTTTGCTACCAAATGCTACCGTCAACGACACCTAGCTGTTAACTTGACCATTAGATGCCTCCGCAACCAGCACCTGGTGACGAACGTTGGAACTTAGAACGTTAATCAAATTTAACCTACACATTTTACTTCACACAGTTGTAGTTAGTGGAAGGTTCTTTTACATGCCATAAATCTACGACATGGGCCCGCCTTCTTTACTTCTCCTCCGAAGGAAGGCATACTGAGGGATTTTTAACGCTCTACTGCAACTCTGATTTTACTATCTCAAGGGCCACGCTTGGCCCGCGGGCCGTACTTTTCCCATGACTGCTATATTGTGTATAATGTGATTTCATACACATAGCAAAATCAACGAGCCACTAAATCGCAATAAGCATATTTTTTTGAGTACTGTAGTTAGATGGACCGCCAAATTTTTAGAGATTATTTTACTGGCCCAAGCTCAAAATAGGTTCCCCCCAGGGGCTCACATGTAGTGGGACGTGGATTGGCAACCACGGGACCCCAGCTGAGTCCGGCATTGCTTCCACTTACTTGTGACGGGCTTCTCTCCGTCTTCTTTCCTGTCGACCTCCCTTGGTCAACTCTTGTTCTTTTCCGACCCCGACGGTATTTGCCTAGAATATCCGAGGCCTAGGGAGTCTTTCACTTTCCTGCCTTAATTGGCCCTTGTCTCATCTTTCCTGATACCCTCACTCTTCGAGGGGTCAGCCTTCTTTTCCTCTTCATGTTATATACTGCCTTCTGCACAACGCCCTCCAGAAGACAGGGTGTATGTAGCCCCACCACTTCTGGTGCATCCTGGATAGTGCTTCACCCTCAAGGGCTCACGGCTGGTGATTTTGGGAGTTGGTGACCCCGAGGGATTCCTGAGCTGGGTCCGTTTTGTCCCCTTTTTCCTCTGACCTTGGGGCGGGCCCACTCGTCTTTCCAATCTGCCTTTCATGGCTCTCCTTCCTTCCAAGTCCCTCAATCCTCATTATTCGAGGGTTGAGGGCATTTCGTCTTTTCCTGTCCTTTATTTGCCTTATCCTTTATTTGTTTACCATTTCTACTTCTAGTTTGTAAGTCTGTAGTTAGTATTAGTAATAGTTCTCATTCTCATCTCATCTTTCACTATCACCCAAAATATGTTGGCCACCCCTGGGTTAAATGCATTGTTATCTATTAGAATTATTAAATATATTGCAAATATAATTTAAATGATTATAGTTTATATAATCAGTAGGGTGATATCGAGCATCCATTATATGGATTAACGGGTTATTAATGCTGTATTGATCCTCTGTGGCCATGTGTTAACTACATTACATAAGCTATGACGTTGAGCCAGTAGACTGGCGAATCCGCGGGGGGGAATCCATTCCAGTTGAGTTTCCCTTCTCCTCCCCCTCACCCCCCCCTCCCATATGACTGAAGGTGTCTCGTCGTAAAGAAGATACGAGGGTGGATCAAAAAGTTAGTTGCACTAACGCGCTGCAGCAGCGCGCTGGGTGTTGCAAACGTGGGCACAGCGGAGAAAGGGACAGACACTGCCCACACATCTGTTAGGCAGGTCGCTGTGGTATCTCGTCTTGTATGGTGTGAATAGCGGCCAAAAGCAATGGCGCGTCGACTGGTCGTTCACTCCAAATATGGGGTGCGTGCGACAATCCGATTGCTAAGGGCCAAAAGGAAGAATTGCACGGACATTCATTGTGAAATTAGGGCTGTGTATGGGGAGCGGGCCATTTCCCGGCAAGGGATCGTGAAGTGGTGTCAGCAATTCGAAGCCGGACGCACGGATATCAGGCCCGCAACGTCCAGGACCCGTGCAAATGTCAACAGTGTGAAAGCGATCATTTGACAGAAGGGTGGTCATCATTTCCAGACCAATGAGGAGGTGAAGGCCGCTGTCTCCGTGTGGTTGCAGAACGCTGGAGGAACTTTCTATGCATCCGGCATCGACAAGTTGGTTGTGCGTTCGCAGAAATGTTTGGAGTCTGTTGGAAACTATGTGGAAAAGTGTCGTTACATTGTATGTCGATATAAGCGTGTTGCTGTTGTATAGGTGGTGCAATAAATGGCCATAACTGGGAAGTGCAACTTATTTTTTGATCTGCCGTCGTAGAAAACAAAACATGGGAAGTTTCTAAGGAGAGTAGTAGGAAAGACAAAAGAGATCGAGGTCGAAATGAGAGAATTAGAGAGGAATTAGGACAAAATGCAATGGGTGAAGTGGTTGAGGAACGTCAGTTGAGATGGGAGGTTGGGTCAGAAAAGGGGCGAAACTGTTGTGGAAATTAAGAGAATGTGCAGAAATAGAGCGGAATAGCAGAAATGGCTCAAACGAGGCTACCCCGACGCTTGAAGGCATAAGGGAATTGAAGAAGAAGAAGAAGAAGAAGAAGATGAAGAAGGAGAAGAAGAAGAGGAAAAGAAGAAGAGGAAGAAGATGAAGAAGGAGGAGAATAAGAGGAAGCAGGAGAAGAAGATGATGAAGAAGGGGAAGAAGAAGAGGAAGAAGAGGGAGAAGAGGGAGAAGAGGGAGAAGAAGAGGAAGAAGAGGAAGAAGAGGGAGAAGAAGAGGAAGAAGAAGAGGAAGAAGAAGAGAAAGAAGAGGAAGAAGAAGGGGAAGAATAGGAAGGAGAGGAAGAAGAAGAGGAAGAAGAAGAGAAAGAAGAGGAAGAAGAAGGGGAAGAATAGGAAGGAGAGGAAGAAGAAGAGGAAGAAGAGGAAGGAGAGGAAGAAGAAGAGGAAGAAGAGGAAGAAGAGGGAGAAGAGGGAGAAGAAGAGGAAGAAGAAGGGGAAGAAGAGGAAAAATAGAGAAAGAAGAGGAAGGAGAGGAATAATAATAATAATAATGTTATTGGTTTTACGTCCCTTTTAACTACACTGGCTTTTAGAGACGCCGGGGTGCCGGAATTTTGCCCCGAAGGGGATCTTTAACGTGCCAGTAAATCTACTGACACGGCTCCCTCGCATTTGCGCACCCTCAAATGCCAGCTGACTGCGCCAGGTTTCGAACCGGCAACCTTGAGGAGAGGGAGAAGAAGAGAAAGAAGAGGAAGAAGAGAAAGAAGAGGGAGAAGAGGAAGGAGAGGAAGAAGTAGAGGAAGAAGAGGAAGAAGAAGGAATAATACAAAATGGGATTTTCAACCGAGGTTTGCTCAACCAAGCAAGATACCGTTGTTGTTGTTGTTGATTCATTTAGGGGTTGTGTGACATCATGGTCATGTAGCCCCGTATACTTGGGTGTGAGTGGAATTTGTCTGTGTCACTTTGATGTATTTATAAATGGGAGTAGGATTTGGGCAAGGGTTGGCCGTGGCCTTAATTAGGAACCATCCCGGTATTTACCTGGAGTAGAAGTGGGAAAACTACTGAAAACTACTTCCAGGTTGGTTGAAGTAGGAATCAAACCTATCTCTTCTCAGTTTTACCAATGTAGCACATTTCAGCCACCAGATCAGAATTAAATTTCTTGGCAGAGCTGGGATTCGAACCCGGGCCACCGCGGTGCCCTAACTTAATTATGAACATTATCTAACCACTGAACTAAGACGACGGTGGTCGGTTCTCATATCATATCTCTGACCTGGCAATTCTTTTATATTTTACTGAAGAAGAATTGACGCCTTCTACTCGTCATACCACACCATGCGCGTTAAATTACTTACAGTGTGGTTCTCCTGGGGTTTTCCACACTCACACCAGGAAAATGCCGGGATAATAATAATACTATCGAATGGCCTCGGATGCCGGGTGTAAGCTTTGTTATTTGACGCCCAGAGAGCAGCTTACATGTCGAATTTTGTCGTTCCTTGGAACGCTTTGAAAGTCAAAGAGATTAGATATCTAAGCTCCTTGTCACTATAGCTTTCTGGGAGAGAAATGAGGAACTTTGTGTTAGCGGAAAATCCTGAGATTAATATTGCCATTATGAACACGGCCTTCTGAATACAAATGGGTTCTTTAACATGCCAACAACGTATGACATGCGTGGCGTGATTTTTCTCGCCTTAAAAAAATACCATGGCCAGGAGCGAACCTGCAAGCTTGGGGTTGGTAGTCCAACACGATAACCACTCACCCAACGTGGTAAGCCAATGTCGGGATAATAACTCATTTCAAGTTCAAAGGCACCTACCTCATTCCTAACCCCAATAATTATAGTTATTCACACTACTACAGTAACCAGAGGTTATCAGACAAATTTAACACACGCAAGTACACGGGAATGATGACCAACGTATCCCAAGCACCTGAAATGAATTAACGGCAATAACATCTTAGAGGCACTGTCGGGAAATACACTACACTATGGCACAGTGGGTTAACACATTATAATTTCCGAGCGCTCCTCCCTGAAGTCCTGGATTCATCACTGTCAAGCCACGACTATGATGCTGCTGGTGATTGTGGGAATTGTAGTTTTAACTCGTGACCACCCAGGGGCTCACATCTAGCTGGACGTCCAGTTACGCCTACAAGTTCCGGCATTTTGGGAGAGAGAGTTAGAGGCTAGCTGACCCACTGCCCAGTAAACTGAGAGCGATCAAGGGAACTACTAGCGTGTGGCGGAGCTCTTTCCGATCACGGAGAGAGTCCGTCATTTTGTGTAGGCTAAGGATAGGTCATACAAGATCCACCCACTCGTATCTGATGAGAAGGGAAGACCCCCCACTTTGTACCTGTGGAGCCGTTTTCACCGTGGCCCACATTTTCACCCAGTGTATGGATCTTGCTGACTTACGAAGAAACCTTGGTTTGGAGATGACACTCAAACTTATATTAGCCGATGGCGCGGTGGCTGTTGATCGCGTTATCCGCTTTATAAGTGAGAGTGGGTTAGGGCCAGCAATCTAAATTCTCCAGTGAACATTGACTCAACGACTTGTTCGTTTTTGAATGATAATGTTTTGTTTTTTCCGTAATTTTTGTTTATTTTTATAATTTTTATTTTTATTTAATTTTTTGTTTTATTAAATTTTGGTCTTTTTGAATTTAAGTGTCCACCTCAAAATTTGAAATTCAATTCCAAATTTATATTCTTTAATCTGTGTTAAGAGGGGCAGATGACCTCGTAGTTCCGCCCTTAAAACAACAATAACTAAATAGCTGGACATGCGTTGGTGACCACGGGACCCCAGCTGAGTCCGGCATTGCTTCCACTTACTTGTGCCGGGCTCCTCTCCGTCATCTTTCCTGTCGACCTCTCTTGGTCAACTCTTGTTCTTTTCCGACCCCGACGGTATTAGGGTATCCGAGGCCTAGGGAGTCTCTTCCTTTCCCGCCTTAATTGGCCCTTGTCTCATCTTTCCTGATCTCTCATTCTTCTTTTCTTTTCATTATAATTCCTCTTCTCTTTAAGATTCCCACACTGTATTTGTGAATTGGCTCCCAGTGTATGTTAATTCCATTCTGGGAATGTTTCGACTCTACACTACATTTTGTGAATATTTTCGATCTAAATTGCATTTTGTAAGTATTTCCACTCCACATTTTGTGAGTCGTTTCAATCTGAGTTCCCTTTTGTGAGTATTTTCAGTCTAACTTAATTTTCTTTGTGGTTTCCATTTCATTGTCAATTTCGCTCTCACCCAGACCGTTAGGGGCCGATAACCTCGATGTTAGGCCCCTTAAAACAACAATTATCATCATCATTTAACTCGTGAGACAAATATTCAGGTGCAGGAAACGGTATCCTGTACAAAACAACTAGGATATCCTCTCTGTTCAAATTAGAATAAGATATAAGAAGACAAATGAAGCAGGAATAGAGGAAATTAGAAACATGGAAAAATATGCGTTCAATCTTCGAATAATGAGGCTTGGGGGAAATACAGCCATGATAGGCCGATAGGAAAGGTAAAGACGTGAGAGGGTTCGTCCTAAAGCCACGAGAAGGAGGAAAACAATGTGACTGTGCTTTGCCAAGTATAGTCTCCCTAATGTGGTGTATGTTACTGAATACTGGACAACCTTCAACTATTAAAGACCAGTTAACATTCTCGCCACACATAAGCTAGAGAGCCATATTCAAGCGCAAACGGTCAAGTGAGAATGTCCCGGAACCTTTAATACTGCCGTTAATGCTGGCCTCGGTTTATTGAAGAAAAAGATACACCGTACATCCTGATACAATAATATGTTTCACTCAATAATCCCTTATCTAGCTTGGCTATTTCGTTATATTGTGTCTTTTTTCGGACGGTGGAGGGGGGTGTTTTCTAGTAGAGTGAAGAGGGGTGACATCTCCATGAATGTGTGTTCGTTTAAGTTGTTCATTTTAGCTTAGTGTATCTCGATTGCTTCCTTTATGTCAAGACCTCTACCACGTCAAATGGAGTTTCCAGCTCAGTGATTTTCTAGGGATGCCATATTTTGAACTCGCCAGCCGTGAACCCTTGAGGGTGTAGCGCTATCCATGATGCACCATGTATGATGGGACTACATACATCCTGCCTCATCTAGGGCCTTGTACAGTAAGCAGGAGATAGGAGAAAGGAATACGTCCGATCACTTGAAGATTGAGGGTATCAGATAAGGACAAATAATAACAATTTAAGTCAGGACAATTAAAGACATTCTAGGCCTCATACACTCTAATACCATTCTTGGCTGTCAATGCGGAGGCCTGAGTTCGATTTACGGCTCTGCCAAGAAATTTAATTCTGGTCTGAGGACTGGAACGGGGTACACTAAGCCTCGTGAGGCAAAACTTACAAGAGGTTGCTTCAATTCCTACCTCGGCCTTCCTGGAAGTGGTTACTCCAGACAAATGCCGGGATGGTTCCTAATAATGGCCACGGCTGCTCCCTTCCTAATCCTCATCTGCATTACAATAATACACACACTGATACAGTAATCACAATAACACAGGTCATCAGACGAAATTCCACACTCACGAGGATAAATGACAACAATGTCCAAGCCCCTAAAATGAAGCAACAATAAAATACCTTACGGGATCCGAAGAGAACAACAATTGACCTAAGAAAGTCGACAGAAAATATGGCAGAAACGAGCCTGGCGTTAGTAAGTGGAAGCAATGTCGGACTCAGCTTGGGGCCCGTGGTAACCAACCGAAGTGCCACTGGTTGTGAGGGCAGGATTTAACCCTTTATAGGGCATACTATTCTTTTTCTAATTGTTACTTTCAGTTTTGATATTCAATATTATTTTTAAATAAATTAAAAAATATCTATTTATTTATTATTTTTATTTTATAATTTTTACTTTTGAATTTTAATATCTTAATTTTATTTTAATTTGCGTATTTATGTTTTATTTTATGATTTAATTTTAATATTATTGATTATAGTCTATTTATGGTTGAGATTTTATCCAGCTCCATAAAACTAGACAGATATAATATTTGCTTATCAGAAATACTGCTTGCCACGGTGGGTGGGTGGTTATTGTGTCGGTCTACCAACCCCAAGCTTGCAAGTTCGCTCCTGGCCGTGGTAAGTGATTTTTGAAAGGCGGCAAGAATCACGACACGCATGTCATACGATGTTGGCATGTTAAAGAACACAATTGAATTCAGTAGGCCGTGTTCATAATGACAAAATTAATCTCGGGATTTTCCGCCAACACAAAGTTCCTCATTTCTCTACTAGAGGCGGCTTCGGTGGCGTAGTGGGTAGCATGCTGAGCTTCTATGCCCAAGATCGCGGGTTCAAACCCGGCCGAAGTCGTCGGATTTCTTAAGAGCGTTAAAATCCCTCAGTATGCCATCCTTCGGTGGGGAAGTAAGGCCGGCGATCAAATGTCATAGATTTATGGCATGTTAAAGAACCTTCCACTAATTACTCGTCTGTGAAGCTAAATTGTATAGGCTAGGAATGTAAACAACGCTCTTAGGTTCCTACGTTCGTTGCCAAGAGCCGACTGCGGTGGCGTCTAGTAGCTAAGTTCTGTACTGGGCCTAGTAGTCGTTGACGGTGGCGTTTGGCGGCAAAAGTAGGAACTATTAGAAAAATTCAAAGTTGCAGTTCTTACTTGAATTAAAAAGCAGATAACACACACTAATACAGTCATCACAATTAACACCGGTTATCAGACAGATTCTACACACACCCAAAGTACAGGGGGCTACATGACCGCGTTGTCGCAGCCCCGAAACTGAGGAACCAACCAACCATCGCTATAGTGTCAAGGAGCTTAGATATATAACCTCCTTGAGTTTGATAGTGCTCCAAGGAACAAAGAAATTCGACTTGCAAGCTGCCCTCTGGGTGTCAAATAACAAAGCTTTCACCCGGCACCCGAGACCATACGATATTATTATTACAAGTTGAAATTTTATCCAGCTCCATAAAACTAGACAGATGTAATATTTGCTTATCTGAAATATTACATCTACAAGATATGTTGTTGTAATTAGTCTGAAAGTTTCAACTGTTAGCACCTTTGATAATAGCTTACAAACTCTTCCTATAGTAGGTTGGTAATATATAGACCATTATCCTATGGGATGGACACGTTGAGGTGGACATACTGCGCAGGCGCGAGGTGGGGGAAGGAGTGTATTTCACATTGACACTCACACGTCACGTCATAACACCATCAGTGGCTCAGGTGCCGGTCGAGCTGGGCGGCAATTTACTTGCCTGGGCTTGTTGGCCCGTCGCCAGCTTCCACCTGCACGGGATTAAGGTACTCCAATATCCTCAGGTGACGGATCAACGATTCCCTTTGATTACATCGCTACGAGTTGAGCATTGATGGTGACACATGGTCATTAAAGCCCCCGTGTTAATGGAAATAAGGGCCAGATCAGAAGGGGACTTATGTCGGTCTGAAACCTAGCACTAAATCTCAGTGCTAACAGATCTAAATTGGCAATTAGCTCCCTCCCTGCCTTCCCTATCACTCTGTCAAGTGGCGTAGTTGGTAGCATGCCCAAGGTCACGGGTTGAAACCAGGCCGAAGTCGTCGGATTTTTTAAGAGCGTTAAAAATCCCTCAGTATGCCTTCCTTCGGAGGGAAAGTAAAGCCGGCGGTCAAATGTCATAGATTTATGGCATGGAAGAGAACCTACCACTAGCTAAACATGTGTGAAGCAACATTTGAACCTTCGTCACCGGGCACTGGTTGCGATGGCATCTAGTAGTAGCGAAGTTCACAGCTAGGTGTCGTGGACGGTAGCGTTTGGTAGCGAAAGAAGGAACTACTTGGAATTATCGTCTGCAATCCTTACTTGAATTAAAAACAGATAACACACACTAATACAGCCATCACAATTAACATCGGTTATCAGACAGATTCTACACACACCCAAAGTACACGGAGCTACATGACTGCGATGTCGCAGCCCCTAAACTGAGCAACCAACCAACCAAGGTTTGTTAGGACTGGCTTTTCATCAGAAACAACAAAATATAGTTTATTTTTTATTTTTTCAATGAACAAGTAGTTCCGTGAAGAACTCCACGAAATCTCACGAATGCCGCGTACTTTGTATTCCTTGAAGACGTACTGCATGAGTTGTTAGACGATGTGCCACTGCACGTGCGTCGAAACATGATTGTGGTTTTAGCACGATGGCGCACCACCTCATTCTTCACTTGCGGTCCGAGATCATCTGCACCACTGACTTGGGCAACAGTGGAGAGGTCGTGTTGGGCCGGTTGCTTGGCCTGCACGTTCACCCGACTTGACACCTGTGGGGTCACATGAGAAACTTGATTTACGAGACCCCTGTGGAATCCGAGGAAGACCTACTGGCGCGGGTCATTGCTGTGGTGGATGTTGGAGGACCAGGGATTGGTGGCCGTGTGTACCAGAACACGGTACTGAGGTTCCATGTCTGTGTTGACGTCACATCGAGCCCCACCTGTAATTGGACACAGACGACAAGCAGCAGGAGTTGGGCAGAGCGCCGAAAATCTTTTGCGGGTAGCGGGAAGACGGTACGTTTCCGGACACAAGTTCCTGTGCAAAACTTGGTCCTCAAAATCTGTAATGGGAATTTAGAGACACTCTGTATACCTCGTAACCGTCCAATCATTGGATCCCGCAGGGACTCACAACTTGTGGGACGTGGGATGACGACCACGGGGCCCCAGCTGAGTCCGGCATTGCTTCCACTTACTTGTGACGGGCTCCTCTCTGTCATCTTTCCCCTCAACTTCCCTTAGTCAACTCTTGTTCTTTTCCGACCCCGACGGTATTAGGGCATCCGAGGCCTAGGGAGTCTTTCACTTTCCCGCCTTAATTGACCCTTTTCTCATCTTTCCTGATACCTTCATTCTTCGAGGGGTCAGACCTCTTGTTTTCTTTTCATTGAATCTCCTGCCTTCTGCTCAAGACCCTCAAGGAGGCAGGGGGTGTGTAGCGCCATCACTTAAGGTGCACCCTGGATTATGCTACACCCTCAAGGGCTCACGTCTGGTGAGTTCGAGATTCGGTGACCCCGAGGGCTTCCTGAGCTGGGTCCAGTTTTTCTCCTTCTTCCATTGCCTTTGGTGCGGGCCCTCTCCTCTTTACCTCTCCTATCTGCCTTTCCTGGCTCTCCTTCCTTCCAAGATCCTTAATTCTCATTCTTCGAGGGTTGAGGGTAATTCCTTTCCTCCTATCTTTTGTTTCCCTTATTCTTATTTTTGTTTTCCATTTCCTCGTCTGGTTTGTAAATCTGTAGTTAGTTTTAGTTATAGTTTCCATTTCATTAAAATTTTCACTATCAACCAAACCATTAGGGGCCGATAACCTAGATGTTAGGCTCCTTAAAACAACAAATCATCATTATCATAAACTGTGGGGCAAATTCGTATTTACCGACTGAAGAGTTACGAATAAGAGTTTGCATAGGAAACACTGCAGGAATGACTTGGGCTCGGATGTTGATGACCTGTCATCTTTTTACTGAGTTGTCTAAAACAAGTACATAGAAACTCCGGACGGGCCACCCCGTCTCCAAGTATGTCATTTCTATTTTGCATCTTTTTCCATTTTTTGCTGTTTTTCCATTTTAAGAGCATTTTTTTAAGTTTGGTAGATTTTTTGGGTCATAGTTTAGAGAAATCAGCCTTTTAAGGTCATATTTTTCCAATTTAGTCATGTCACAGCTTTATATGAGGGAGTTAGTCTCTCAGAGTTAAGAAGAAGTTAGTAGCTAAGAAAATAAACATTTTGTTAAGTGCTAGAAATCTATTTTGATTGACTTTTCAGTTTGAGCTTCAGATGCCATTTTTGAAATATTGGTGAATTTATTATTATAAGATCATTTTCTCCATTTTGTATTGCATTTTTCGATTTTTTAGGTGATTTATTACAGTCATTTTTGAAAATTTTAAGTGCAATTTTTTAAATTTGTTTACGGCATCAACATCGGGGCCCTAGAGAAGACTAACCTTTGGTTATGGAATATCAGCATCCCTACTTGTTGGCCCTTAACATGATGGAGTAATTTTAGGCCGGGTGAGAGTGTAGACGTCTTTACTCCATCACTTGTTCATCTCCCTCCATTAACTAAGTTACGAAGCTAGTTCATGTCAACCCGGAGAGGAGGTCACTAACTTCAGGGGCTGTGTAGTGTCAAGAGACTGAGCGATGTGGCGCTCGCCTCAACCCACACACACTATCAGACAAATTGATGTTGCTTAAAGATTTTGTTGTTGTTGATGATTCATTTATGGGCATGTAGCCCCGTGTATTTGGGTGTGCGTGTGTGGAATTTATAATAATGTTATTAATGCAGCCAATGACCGACAGTAGTGGCTACGCTGGCTAACGCGCAGCATTAGGTCATGGGGCCAAGCTCTCTGCTGACTCGCTAGACGCGTGGGTTCGAGCCCCACCGTCGGCCGTCCTTGAAATGGTTTTCCGTGGTTTCCCCCATTTTCAACACCAGGCAAATGCTGGGACGGTACCTTCTGACTGGCCACGGCCGCTTCCTTCCACATCCTTGCCCAGTTTCATTCAACATCATTCATTTCATCTCTCATTAACTCCTCTCATGAGGTTGGCGTCAGGAAGGGCATCCGGCCGTAAAAACATCGCCACAAAGACTTCCATCGCATCTCATCCCCGACCCCGTTGGAAAACGGGAATAGTAAGGGGTAGACATACAATGCAGCCAATGGCCATTTATTTTTCTTCAGAACGGGTCAGGGAGGGATTATGAAAGGAAATCGGCCGTGGACCTATTGAAAGGAACCGTCCCGTCATTTGCCTGGTGGTGAAAATGGGAAACCACGAAAACAATTTTCAGTACGGCCGAGGTGGGATTCGAACCCACGCTCTCCCGATGCCACCACAGCCGGTGGAATTTATCTGATTGGGATTGTGTGTTATTAGTGATGGCTGTATTAGTGTGTGCAGTAGTAATTCAGATGAGAACTGGGAAGGAGGTGGCCGCGGCCTTAATTTAGAATCCATCTCGGCATTCGCTTCGAGTATAAACCACAGATAACTGAGGTGGGATTCGAACCCACCTCTTCTCAGTTTTGATTCACGAGGCTGAGTATATCCCGTTCCAGTTCTCAGACCAGAATTAAATTTCTTGGCAGAGCCCGGAATCGAACCCGGACCTCCACGGTGACAGCCAAGAGTGCTGGCCACTGTGCTACGAGGCGGACTGTTGTTAACAGAGATGAATCAGATGCCGCAATTGGTTTGGCTGCGAGGAAGAATGATGATGAAATAAAAAAAGCATATAATAATAATGTTATTGGTTTTACGTTCGTTTTTACTACTCTGGCGTTTAGAGACGCTGAGGTACCGGAATTTTCCCCCGAAGGGGATCTTTAACGCGTCAGTAAATTTACTGACATGGCTGCCTAGCATTTGTGCACCCTCAAATGCCAGCTGAATGCGCCAGTATTGAAAAATACTACTGTAACTACTGATTTGTACCTAACTTATGTATAAGGGTCTACTGTAAGAAGAAAAGGATTTAAGAAAAGGAATCAGGAAAAATTAAACAGAAATATCATCAAACCTTGAAGAACGAGGACTGAGGGACTTGGAAAGAAGTAGAGCCATGAAAGGCAGGTAAAAAGGGAAAGAGGAGAGGTTCCGGCCCAATTAATGGAAAAATGGGAAAACGGATCCAACTCTGGAATCCCTTAGAGCCACCAATTCCCGAACTCATAAGCCGTGAGCCCTTGAGGATGTAGCGTTACCATGGTGTGTCTACACACGCCCTGCCTCCCTTAGGGCCTTGTGCAGAAGGCAGGAGATACCAGGAAAAGATTGAAGAAGTCTGTATCCTCGAAGAACGAGGGTAACCGAAAAAAATACACGATTTCCAAATTAAGGCGGATAAATGGAAAGCCTCCCTAGGCGTCGGATACGCCAATACCTTCGGGGTCGGAAGAGAACAAGAGTTGAACAAGGGAGGTCGACAGGAAAAATGAACGAGAGGAGCCATGCACCACGTCCCGCAAGTTGTGATCCCCTGGCGGCAACCAGACAAATTGAACATATAAACCAAGTACACAGTGCTAATAATCAAGAACCTCCAGGGGCTCACTTCTAGTGGGACGTGGTTGCAACCACGGGACCCCAGCTGAGTCCGGCGTTGCTTCCACTTACTTGTGCCGGGCTCCTCTCCGCCTTCTTCATTGTCGACCTCCCTTGGTCAAGTCTTATTCTCTTCCAACCCCGACGGTATTAGGGTATCCGAGGCCTAGGGAGTCTCTTCCTTTCCCGTCTTAATTGGCCCATCTCTCATCTTTCCTGATACCTCATTCCTCCAGGGATCAGCCTTCTTTTTCTTTTCATTATAATTCCTTTTCCCTTTAAGATTCCCGCCCTGTTTTTATGAATTGGCTCCCCGTGTGTCTACATTACATTTCGTGAGTATTTTGAATCTGAACGGGCCTTTTTCAATCTAACTTGCATTGTGTATTTTCAATTTCAATAGCATTTTGTAAATATTTTAAAGCTCAATTTCCATTTTGTTGAGTATTTCGAATCTACATTGCATTTTGTAAGTACTTTGAACGTAAACTACATTTTGTGAGTATTTTTCAATCTAAATTCCTTTTGTGAGTATGTTCCTTCTAAATTCCCTTTGTCAATATTTCCTCTCTACATTTTGTGAGCCATTTCAATCTGAGTTCCATTTTGTAAGTATTTTCAGTCCAGCTTAATTTTCGTTACTGTTTCCATTTCTTTATCAATTTTCGCTATCACCCAGACCATTAGGGGCCGATAACCTAGATGTTAGGCACCTTAAAACCTCTATAGCGAATAAACAAGAAACAAGGATTATGAGCATTGTCGCGTGTCCCTGGTGGGAGCGGGCCCTCAGTGAACACTGCCGCGAGTCGTGAACACTTGGAAATGCATGAAGCATGAATATTTGATTCGCGGCCGGCTCCAAACACATCTCACAAGCTCTCCTTGGAGGCTTATATAAGGAGGTATTCTATTAGGCTCTTGATGTTTGTTCCAAGACTCTATTCAGCACCCACGGCTGTGGAACTGTCACCAGAGTTCCCTGGCTTTTGAGTAGCCTACACCGCATGAACAACCCTGGCAATACCAACAGGGAGAGGGGTATTTCGTGCCCACCAGCTCCATTTATTTCTGTTTATTCATGGTATTCCTTTCCTACGCTCACTGTACACAAAGTTATTGTATATTTTGAATCCAGTCCTAACCACACATTTACTTTTTTTAAATTTTAATTCTTGTATAAGATATTAACAATTTTCTTCAGGTGGGCACGGAGAACCCCCCGTTGGTAGTTCGTGTGCCTCGTCATACTGTGCACTGTGGTTAGGGGAAAAGTACAACAAAGTTAACAAAACCACCATAATTTGTTCTGGTTGAAAGAGGTACAAAGCAAAGCTAACTCCGTATTGGCCATGGAGGCCCTGGGAGTAGTTGAGGGCAAGGTAGAGGCTTCCACTCTTTGTGACATCGGCGCTAGATGGGATGGAGTTGTTAGGTCCACGCCCGGCGGTCTTTGCTCCCAGTAATTACCCCGGTACTCATTTCTGGTGTGGGCTGAGTGAACCCCAGGGCTATTTGCGTTTCCGAAAGTGGTAGTTTTGTTTCTAAAATCCACTACCTGGGTTGGGATCGAACCCACCCCCTTTCAGCTAGAACCTCAGCGCCTCTACCGACTGCGTCACGCAGCCCCCTTGTACACATACGGAAAACACAGTAAAGAACAGTCGTATGTTCCACATGTGTTAAAGATGGCGAAGAGTATGACAAGTGCATAATTTACTTCCTGATTTTGTTTGCAACTGTTGTTAATTGAGTTATATTTTTTTGCCACTTGAGGCTCAAAATACAAGATATGTTGATTATAGCATAATGCAAATCTCACAAAAGGAATTTATTTTGGTGGTCACAAAATACTCCCCCGTTGCTAGCCCGTGGTTTGAAAAATAGCATGGCATTGTTAGGGACTAACATTTAACCGATACTGACCGTGTTCAGGGACGAACATCGGCGGAAATAGAGTTCTCACTAAAATAGCCTATACATTATTGTCTGCCAATCTATATCGACACGATTTTAAAAGCAATCGGCGGCAAGGATGCCAATCCATGTGAAATTACGTTGTTGTTGTTGTTAATTCGCTTAAGGGCGCGATGGTGCAGTGGACAAGCTCCTTGGCGCTCACAAAATGTCACCGGGTGCGATTCCCGGTCAAAGCATGAGATATTTTTCAAGTGCAATATCACTTCCTGTGGTTCGGATCCCACGTAAAATGGAGGTCGCGTGGCTTATGATCACGAAGTTAATGGTCACGTAAACCTAAAAGCTTGCTTCGTTAATTCGTTTATGAGGATTGGGACATCTTGCTCATCACTCTCGTGTACTTGGGTGTGTGTTCAATTTGTCTTATAAACTACGCTTTTGTGGTGACTGTAATTATTATATGAGATCTCCGGACGTGCTGCAGCTTGGCTGGTTGATTCCTCAGTTTAGGGGTTGTGACAACGCGCTCATGTAGCCCCGTGTACTTTGGGTGTGTGTAGAATTTGTCTGATAACCGGTGTTAATTGTGATGGCTGTATTACTGTGTGTTATCTGTAAATCAGGTAAGGACTGCAGACGAATAATTCCAAATAGTTCCTACCTTTGCTGCCAAATGTTACAGTAACGACATCAACTTTCGAACTTGGCTACTAGATGCCACCGCAACTGGCACCTGGCAGTGAACGTTGGAACTTAAAGAGCGTTAATCAAATCTAACCTACAAATTTAGCTTCATACAATTCTAGTTAGTGGAAGGTTCTTTATCATGACATGGACCGCCGGCTTTACTTCCCCTCCGAAGGAAGGCATACTGAGGGAGAGCTGCAGCTTCCCATCACAGTTGTGATGGATGATTTAACACACGTGACTACGTTGCGAAATGTTTTGTGCTACTAGGAAAACACACTGATATTCACAGCGTCATTTCTCGTCAAAGGGAGGAAAGCGTATCTTTTGCGAATAATAAGAATGTTACTTCTAACTTCTAGGTTAAAGGCGGGTTCTTAGTGAATAAATGAATGCATATAGCCTGTAGTGTCCCTAGAAGGGCAAAGGCCTGCCTCGAAAGGAGGAGCTCATTGATTATATCTCACGTGGTGAGCTACTGTAGTCACGTGACATGGTTAAATTTGTCACTATGATTGTTGCAACTTGGCAGTGAAGCATTGGTGCCAAAACTAAAAAACCAACCCATGTATATATACTAAATATGATTAAGATATGCATGCAATTACGCACTAAAAATATAGAAAATATGCGTTAAAAATTAAAAAGATGCACTTAACATTGAGCCGTTCTTATTCACTCTTCTTTTCCTCCTTTTCCGTTGCAAGTTGTTCAAGTTGAAATTATTTTCATATTTCACTTTCTTCGAGCATACTTGACAATAGACGACAAGGCCATCAGTTGAATAATCACACCCACTGATTTAATAAATACTTTCTGCTGCTCTTCTCTTTAAGCATTTTGAATAAAGGATATGCAGACTAAGAATAAAGTAAACTGAAGAAACTCCTCACAGAACTAACCCCGGGCTACTGGCTACCGGGACGGTGAAAGGAATCTCCAACCCATTTCCTTCTTGAAATCTTCTTCTTCTTAATCTTCTCCAGCATGATTAATCCCACTTATGTGGGGTCGCTGATGCGGATATTCCTCCTCCACGTTGTTCTATCCCGGACCATTTCCTCCACAAGCCCCCGTTGTTTCATGCTTTCTTGAATGCTGTCCATCCATCGCCTTTTTGGTCGTCCTCGACTCCGTTTCCCTGGTGGAAGCATTTCCATCATCCTATTCCAGCTCCTCTGACTTTCTCAGAAAAATTCTCCACGCTAAGTCGTCTCCTAATCACTTCATTTCTCACTTTGTCCTACCTTGTATGTCCACTTGCCCATCTCAGCATATGCATTTCTGACACGTCCAGTTTTTCTTCCCATCTCCTTGTTATCTGCCAGGTTTCTGCCCCGTATATCATTGCTGGTCTCACCTTCTTGAAATAGCCAGGTTTAATGTACAAGGGATATCCAACACGCAGGCTAAACTTATTTTGTTCAAGATGTTTTAAATACTACTTAATTTCAACTGTATATAATGTTATGTTCAGAATATGCAAGTAAATTCAATAAATCCACAAAATATTGTTAAGGATGTTTGATTGGTGCCTTAACCACCATTTATTAAGGATGTTTGATTGGTACCCCGCACGCCCTCAGTATTTGTTAAGGATGTTTGATTGGTCTGAGGGCTGAGCTGATCCGTTTTAGAGGGATTTACCCCGCGCCTCCACCAATTTGTAAGGTTCCTGTAAGGGATGCGCGGAGCAAGGACACTCAGCTGACTACAAGCAGCAATTAAGCAAGTACGCAATAAGGCTAATTCTAGGTCCTACCTAAAGTGGAATCTAGTAGGGTAGGAACTTACTAGCTAATTAAATAAACTGAATAAGACCAGTAGCTTCTAGTAATTATGAGTTTAATGTGTACCTCGATCTGGAGGAACACTGGATAGAGCTAGCAGTTCTAGTAACAAATAATAATAAATAATGACAATCCAAGCACAGGGGGAGGTGAGTGTGTAGTGTAGTGGTGAGTGTGTAGATCGCTAAGACACTTACCCATCCAGCAGACAGCAGAGGTTCAACACGTCGGTGCACTGAGTGAGGACTGACTGATTGATGATCCTAGGTATCTGACCTCTGGGGTTCTTATACCTTCTGTGTGCTCGATCGGCGGAATCCTCACATTCCTACCGAGTCGTGCACCTCCCCCAGGTCATTGCCTGTACTACGAGGCTACTCGAGTTCATGTATGTGCTAATTGTTCTTCATGTAATTTATAGGTGGTATTTTATAAGGTTTTTAGATCAGAAGTTTGCAGTTTTGGGATTTTGTAGATTTTACTTAGGGGATGGGGGTAGCGTACCCTAGGGGTACAACAATATGCATTTACATATTTTCCGAAAATCCGGTCCGTAATGATAAGTTGCATTTGGTCTTCGTGGTATCCTTTAACCAGTGCTGTAGTTGTCTGCTTCCAGTAAGCATTGCTCTAGTGTGATCTTCGCGGTCTGTGCTGAAGTTGACTTGCGATAGTTGAATCTCTTAAGTGTTCCCAAAATGTGTCCCCATTCATTGTTTCTACCGTACGAGCATGTTTGGGAAAGTAGCCTCTGCCGTTGACCTTCACTACTGTTCTTGTCATTCTGTGATCGGTTGTGAATTTAAAGCCCTTGATCACTTGGATGTCCATTATATCTTTTGGACCGATTCTTAATGAAAATGAAAATTCACAGCCTGCTTCTAATTGACCGACTGGGTCAGGAATGGAATGAATGAAGCCCCCATCTAGCGGCGAGGATAGGAACTGTCGAAGCCTGTCGCACTCCCATGGAGCAATGATTAAATGAATGACAGATGAAATGAAATGATAGTGGAGAGTGTTGCTGGAATGAAATTTGTGACAGGGAAAACCGGAGTACCCGGAGAAAAACCTATTTGTCTCTGCTTTGTCCAGCACATATCTCACATGGAGTGACCGGGATTTGAACCACGGACCCAGCGACAAGAGGCCGGCGGGCTGCCACCTAAGCCACGGAGGCTCCAGACCAGTTCTTAATTATTTTTTTAGTCGTTTACCCTCCAGGTTGGTGGAACCCACGGACTCAGCGAGGGAACTCACCACTACCGCCTCTACGGGCAGTGTCCTAGAGCTGGGAACATCGAATCGGAAGGTATACAACTGGTGAGGTGGGATTGGCACCTCGCCCAGGCGGCCTCACCTGCAAAGCGAACAGGGGCCTCATGAGGGAAGGTAAGGGATAGGCAAGGAAGAGGGAAGGAGGCGGCCGTGGCCTTGAAGAAGGTACCATCCCGGCATTTGCCCGAAGACGAAGTGGGAAACCACGGAAAACCACTTCGAGGATGGCTAAGGGGGAATCGAACCCCCTCTACTCATTTGGGCCACCCGAGGCTGAGTAGACCCCGTTCCAGTCCTCGTACCACTTTTCAAAAAAGGAAGATTGTAGTTTTACGTGACCGTGAATCTTGTGATTATGAGCCACGGGACCTCCTTTTTACGTGGAATCCGAACCAAAGGACGTGGCATTTCACTTCGAAAATCTCACATGCATTGACCGGGAATTGAACCCGGACCGCCTTGGTGAGAGGCATACAGCTAGACCGCTGAGCCACCACGCCCCCGTACCACTTTTCAAATTTCGTGGCAGAGCCGGGAATCGAACCCAGGACCTCGGGGCGGCAGCTAACCATGCTGACCGCTACGCTACGGAGGCGATTCCGGTTCTTAATGCAGAATAAAAACATTAGGTTTTGCGAAATCTCTGCAAACATTTCACCCGAAGGTTATGTGTTCCCATTAAGTGGCTGTCAGTCACATATACAAGGTGTTTCAGTGTGAGCGTGTCACGTGCATACCGGGAATCCGGGTCGCCACACTGAACACACCGATATAGGGAACATGTGGTGTTCAGGGCCACCCACAGGTGCTATGGACGTAAACACGTGTAACACGACTGGGGTGTCCTGAGTAGTGTATTACGTATTGACAGTAATTGTGTACACAGATGACCAATGCTGTGTTTGTGGTTCCTCTATCGTCCGGAAGGTAGCGTGGTACGTCGTTGCCATACTTGTATTGAGGTGGGTGAGCAAATTATATGAGTTTGTAGACACTGATGCAGTAACTCATGTCTGTCCATAGCCTGGTCATCAACTACAGTGGTACTTGTCATATTGTCCGTGGCATTTGAACTGAGCTTTAACATATAATGTCATTAGAAAAAGCAACAAAAACAAATACAAACAATTTTTTATCATATTCTTTTTTTTACAACATTAGAAGATTTCTTTAAAAACTAGCATTACCAGTCGCGGCTTCGCCCGCGAA
The DNA here is from genome assembly GCA_946902985.2 of Meconema thalassinum. Lineage (NCBI taxonomy): Eukaryota > Metazoa > Arthropoda > Insecta > Orthoptera > Tettigoniidae > Meconema > Meconema thalassinum. The sequence goes on from OX336392.1 coordinate 19,565,302, forward strand.
TATTCTAGTTGTAAAGAGTACACTTAGCAAAATCTCAATCATGAATGCTATCACTGATTTATCCTTGGTATGAATAATCAGACTTTATCAATTCAGCTACTGGTGCAGTGGTTAGGGGGTTGACATTCCTTCATAGGTATATCAGAGCAAAGTTAGTTTTCTGTGAATATCACAGACACTGTTAATTTAAGGGCCTTTAAATGTGGTTTTCGGAGACCCTTTATAGTCGGGTGAAAAAGACCTTTCGTACCACACTCACACGTGCAAATTGCGTGAAAAATTCTAGAGTGCCCCTTGACCCCCTTAAGCGCATTATACTGTATGTATTGATGAATTTTACAGCTTAATTTGGTTCAGTGATAACCTTATAACCGTCTGGAAACTTTCACAGTAATGTAATAATTGGAATTGCATTGCGTCTTACAGAAATATATGGACCTGTGAGATTCTGTTACCATGGTTACCGTGTTGCATTCTTTCATTATTTCACTGTAAATATCCATGTTTTAAGGTATTTATTTAATTGTGAGGCATTTAAAGAGTAAGTGAGTGCGTTTCGCTTACGTATTGGGTTGTGCTCAACCTGTAGGTACCCCATATGTGTAGGTTGGTGTTAATGGGACCTTATTTTCGGTACAAAACTGGAATGGGACCTTAGAAGAGGGATTATAAACGTAGAATATAGCGTGTAGCCTTTGGACAAACCTGATCAGGAGGGGCAGATGACCTTGCCGTTCAGCAGTAACTAACTAAATCTGACCCAGGTCTTTCGAGATAAAGTTGGTGGGCAAAGGGCGCATGATGATCCTTAGAGCACTCTAAGTTTATGTAGAAACATGAAGACAGTGCATCTTTTATCCAAGAGGTTTCCGGAGGGTTGGTTGGTTCCTCAGTTTAGGAGCTGCGACAACGCGGTCATGTAGCCCCGTGTACTTTGGGTGTGTGTAGAATCTGTCTGATAACCGGCGTATTAGTGTGCGTTATCTGTTATTCAGGTAGAAGGACTCCAGCGATATTTTTTTTCAAGTAGTTCCTACTTTTGCTTACCAATGCTACCGTCCACGACACCTAGCTGCAGACGTGGCTGCTGAATACCATCGCAGTCAGCACCTGGCGGCGAACGTTGGAACTAATATAGCGTTATCAAAATAACCTACAAATTTTAGCTTCCACAATTGTAGTTAGTGGAAGGCTCCTTTTCATGCCATAAATCTATGACATGGGACCGCCGGCTTTACTTCCCCTCCGAAGGAAGGCATACTGAGGGATTTTCAACGCTGTTAAAAAATCCGACGGCTTCGGCCGGGTTTGAACCCGGAATCTTGGGCATAGAAGCTCAGCATGCTACCAACTACGCCACCTAAGTAGGATTACCAACCGTCCGGCATTGTTCGTTACAGGATTGATCATTTAGGTTTTAGGCTGAAGACAGCATGTTATTGTATCGTACATCAATTCCTTGTGATCATGGGTGGAAATAAGTAATCAGATAAAGAATCAGTGAAAGGAATGTTACTTGTGAAGTTCAAAAGACATGTCGTGTGAAGAAATTTATAAATAGGTTTATGTGCTTCAAGAAAATAATTCGCGTATTCTTTCGAAAGTAGGTTCTGTTGAAATATACAGCTTCAAGGAAAAGAAATGCAGCAGGGACTGATCATTAAGTAGGGTATTTCGTTTTGTAAAATGGAATGAACAATGAGCAATGTCCTGCATTTGGAAACTTTCAGTTGGTAACACTACACCGAAGCCGCTATCCAAGTGGTTTCCGGAGGGTCAAAGCTACTGTGCATACCACGGGCCCAACATCTCTGGTTGTATACACGATCGACATGTATTTATGGAGTAGAATATGAATATACTTTATGAGTCAGGGAATTGCTAATAAAGGTGTTAACGTATTTATCGGTATCGCATGTGTAGTAGCGCCAATATGACCTGCAGCAATGAAAATGTCTTTACGATGACAGCCCCGGAGATGAATTCTGCAGCCATCACTGTGCGGAGTAATACAGTGTCATAAACTGACCGCGCCCGGACTTTTATCGCCAACAGGCGTGTCATGGGTGCCATACACATATGCCCTCATTCCTTTGTGCAATAGCCGCCACGGGTCCCCTAACGGGAGTTGTTTGGCGCCTTCTACGGACTCGACACTCCGGATTCATAGGTCTTCGGTTCGATTTCCAGCTCTGCTTAGAAAGTTATTTCCCCCAGAGGCTCACATCTAGTGGGATGGGGGTTGGCGACCACGGGACCCCAGTTGAGTCCGGCAATGCTTCCACTTACTTGTGCTGAGCTCCTCTCCGTTTTCTTTCCTGTCGACCTCCCTTGGTCTACTCTTGTTCTTTTCCGACCCCGACGGTATTAGGATATCCGAGGGCTAGGGAGTCTTTCACTTTCCCGCCCGAATTGGCCCTAGTTTCATCTTTTCTGATCCCTCCTTCTTCGAGGGGTCAGACCTCTTGTCTTCTTTTCATTTTATTTCCTTTTCTCTTTAAGATTCCCGCACTGTTTTTGTGAATTGGTTCCCCGTATATCTAAATTACCTGAAGCGAATTTTTTGAATCTACACTTCATTTTGTAGGTATTTTCAATCTAAGTTGCATTTTGGTAAGTCTTTTCGAATTGCATTTTAGCGAGTATTTTTTATCTTCAATTACATTTTGTAAGGATTGACAATGTAAATTGCTTTTTAGTATGTCTTTCAATATAGGTGAAGGCACTTTTCGGAGTATTTCGAATTTCAATTGCATTTTGTAAGTATTTTCAACCTAAACCACATTTTGCAAGTATTTTCAATCTAAATTGCATTTTTTTAATGGTGGGCAGCATTTTGCACGTATTTTGTTTCTCAATTGCATTTTGTGAGTATTTTGAATCTAAATTACGTTTTGTAAGTATTGTCAATCCAAATGAGTAGTTTGAATCAACCATACATTTTTAAGCATTTTCATTTTCAATTGCATTTTGTGAGTATTTTGAATCTGAACCGGCCTTTTTCAATCTATCTTGCATTGTGTATTTTCAGTTTAAATTACATTTCGTAGGTATTTTGAACCTCCATTGCATTTTGTACGTATTTTCAATCTCATTTGCATTTTGTAAGTATTTCGAATTTCAATTGCATTTTGTACGCATTTTGAACCTAAACTACATTTCGTGCGTATTTTTCAATCTATTCCGTTTGTAAATATTTTCAGTCTCACTTAATTTGCGTTATGGTTTCCATTTCACTGCCATTTTCGCCATCACCCAGACAATTAGGGGCCGATAACCTAGATGTTAGGCCTCTTAAAACAACAATTATCATCATCAGAAATGTATTTCTGGTCTGAAGTTTGTAACGCAGTACACGCTCAGCCTCGTGAGGGAAGCGGAGAAGAGGTGGCTTCGATTCCCACCTCAAATGTCCTAGAAATAAATTCTATTTCAGGCAAGTCCCAGGATGGTTCCTAACATGATACAACGTCCGTCTCCTTCCAAATTCTAGTCTCCAGTTACAAATATACACACTAGTATATGACAGCCATTACATTGACACAGGCTTCCCCCCCAAGTAGAGTCGGGTTGAACACTGATCTCCGGAGCATCAGCCAAGAATACTAGCCGTCCACATCATTGCGTAGAGGCTAGCATTCTCACCGAGATGGACCGAGTTCGATTCCCGGTCAAGATTCTTGCAAATATTTGGGCGTTCACGTAAGGAATGATATGAAATGGAGTAGTCATGTAGGATGTGTAGTCTCTAAAGCTTACAAATCCCTGCACTTTGTAATGAGGGTATTAAAAGGAAGAAGTACCTCTGCTAAAGAATTAGGATATTTGTCACTTGTAAGACCTATTCTGGAATACGCCTCGGCGGTTTGGGATCCATATCAAGTAGGGCTCATCAATGAGTTGGAAATGGTACAAAGAAAGGCCGCTAGATTTGTGCTCAGTGACTTTAATCCCAGGAGCAGTGTGAGCCATATGTTAAAGAAACTTGGGTGGGAATCACTTGAGGCTAGGAGGATGAAATCCATACTCTGCGCTATGTACAACACGCATACAAATCAACCAGCATGGGGTGAGCTTAGCAAACGTATGGGGGAGCCCACTTACATGAGCAGGGGTGATCATCCTTTCAAAGTTACAGCGTACAAATTATGGTAAATATTATTTCGAAATCCGTGCCATTGATAACTGGAACTGCCGCAGACTTAGAGCCTTTTCCCAAACATATAGGTGGGGCTAAGAAAAGACTGACTATTTGTATAAATATTCCAGTTTAATTGTTAATTGTTATTAAATTGTTATGTATAATTATGTATTTGTTATGTATACCCAATTTGCCACCGGGGCACACACCCCCAATTGCAAATAAATGAATGAATGAATGAATGAATCAAATTCACGTGAAATTTTCGAAGTGAAATCCCATGTCCTGTGGTTTGGATTCCACGTTAAAAGGATTAACGGGTGCGTAAAACTACAAGCTTCCTTCCTTACATGACAGTTATCAGACAAATTCTACGCACACCCAAATACACGGGGCTATAAAACCATGTTGTTGCAAAACCCCTAAAGAATCAACATCAATATTAGCCGCCAAACCATGCGGTAGGCGTCATGACCAGCTTGCATTTCCACTGTCGATATAGAGGAAGAGAGAACATAAGCCGAAGGAAATGAGCCCCTTAAGTCATCTTGTCGACTAGAGGAGCGGAGACATTCCCAGAGGCAATCCTCGGAAGCGCATCATTCCGCGTTAGATCACGATCTCACTCAGCTGACTTGTTGCATAGAGAATCGAATCTCGGTTTCATTTACTCACGATTGCGCGTTTTACTCTGGTTGGTTGGTTCCTCAGTTTAGCCACGTGTACTTCGGTGTATGTAGAATCTGTCTGATAACCGGTGTTAATTGTGATGGCTGTATTAGTGTGTGTTATCTGTTTTTAATTCAAGTAACGACCGCAGTCATTTTATTTTCAAGTAGTTCCTATTTTTGCTACCAAACGCCACCGTCAACGACAACTAGTTCTGAACTTGGTTAATAGATGCCACCACAGTTGGCTCCTGGCGACGAACGTTGGAACCTCACAGCGTCAGTCAAATCTAACCAATAATTTAGCTTCATACAAGTGTAATTGGTGGAATGTTCTTTTACATGCCATAAATCTATGATGGCCTACGGTCTGGCCATGTTGAAACACCGGACCCCATGAGAACTCTGCAGTTAAGCAGCATTGGGCGTGGTCGGAACTTGGATGGTATGCCGGCTCTAGGCACTGCGCGCTGTTGGCCATCATAAGGAGGAGCGAAAAGGCACTGGCCACCCTACCGCAAATAAACTCCGGCTGAGGATAGTCTCTTCGGAGGCTTGGACCTGCCTTCGGTTAGAATACAAAAAAAAAAAAAGTAAAACATCACAGCCTGTTTCCAGTCTCCGACCGGGTCAGGAATGGAATGAATGAAGCCCCCATCTAGCGGCGAGGATATGAACTGTGCCAGCTGCCGAAGCCTGTCGCACTCCTCTGGGGCAATGATTAAATTAATAGTCACCCCCCCCCCTGGTACTACACAGCCCATGACGGGCTAAGGCCGACCAAGCGACCGCTGCCCAGCCATTTGGCCTGCAGATATTGGGGTGACGCGTGATCAGCGCGTTGGGTCCCCTCGGCCGTTAATCTTAGTATTCGTGATCGGGGCGCTGTCTCACTGTCAGTCAGCTACTCAATTGTCCTCACGAGGCTGAGTGCATCCCGTTCCAACCTCACGTCAGTTTTAAAATCCCTGACGGAGCCGGGGATCGAACCCGGGGCCTCCGGGTGAGAGGCAGGTGCGCTACCCCAACACCACGGGGCCGGCTAATTAAATGAATGACAGATGAAATGAAATGATAGTGGAGAGTGTTGCTGGAATGAAATTTTGACAGGGAAAACCGGAGTACCCGGAGAAAAACCTGTCTGCCTCCGTTTTGTCCAGCACAGATCTCACATGGAGTGACCGGGATTTGAACCACGGACCCAGCGGTGAGAGGCCGGCGTGCTGCCGACTAAGCCACGGAGGCTCTCGGGCAGAATACAATTACCTTTAAATCTATGACATGGGACCGCCGGCTTTACTTCCTCTCCGAAGGAAGGCATACTGAGGGATTTTAACGCTCTTAAAAAATCCGACGACTTCGGCTGGGTTTGAACCCGCGACCTTGGGCATAGAAGCTCAGCATGCTACCAACTACGCCAAGATGGTTAAGTTTAGCATTGGAACTTGTGTCGTCCGGAAACCTACCTTCCTTCTGCTACTCGCAAACAACCTCCACGCTTAGCGACATCGTAGCCATTTAGCCCCGTGTACTCGGGTGTGTGTGAGCGATACGTCTGATAATATGTGTCACTGAGAAGGCTGTATTAGTGTGGGTATTTTGTAACTGAGCCAAGGATTTGCGAAGAAGGTGAAGTGGCCTTAATTTAGGTACCTTCCTGTCATTCGCCTGATTTAACATTAGGATTGATGAGGTGAGAATATAACCCCCAGTTCTGTCTCACGAGGCTGGTCCTTAAATCAGAATTACAATTCTTGTCTGAGCTGGGAATCGAACCTAAACTTGACAGCCAAGTTACGAGGTAGACCAGTTTACAGTAAAGCAAGATCAATAGGACATTTGCTATTTTGCGATTGCTCCGCCTATTTCCTGCATTTATCGACATCGTTCTTTCACTGCCAACATAGTTATTTCATTTTATGACCTTTCTCCCTTGTCCTAGCCTTTCTTTGTTCTCTAGCCGTACCACTGTCACGACCTTATTGGCCATTTGAGTTTAACTCATAAAATTCTCTAACGCTGACCTGATTTATTTTGTGCCTTAACTGCCGGTTCGTGTGACCCCCACTTCTTTACCGTCCTTCCAAGATTTGGTGGTTTTTCTGTTGTAGATCAAGGGCAAACTAGTCAATGATAGTAATCTCATAGATCAATGGTTCTCACTCTGCGGTGCGCATGCCACAGGCGGTTCTTGAAGGAGGTTTTCAGCTTTCCTTCGACTAATTACAAAAGGAGTGGGCAAGTGGAGGAAGAAGCAACTTTCTGAGCAACATTAATAACTAATTAGAATATTTCACGAAATTTTAATTCACAATACAAAATGACTTCTCAAGCCCTAATTAGTAGCGACCGATTTTTTTGAAAATGCATACGCGCTATGCAAATGCTTATTTTGAGAGTTTGTTGGATATTTTGCATATTGTGAACATAACAGCATATTTTAGCACACACAGTTGTAATTAAGTATAATTTAAACATGTTGAACAAAATAGGTTTCGCCTGCGTGTTGGACATCCCTTGTAAACAACTCTCTGAGCAACAGATTAATAACTAATATTTTACGCAAGCGTGCTGCCTGGCTATTTGAAGAAGGGAATGGGGTGGGACATTCCTTTCACCATCTCGACAGCCAGTAACCAGGGGTTAGTTTTGTGAGGAGTGTTACGTTATTCTTAGTCTGCATATCCTTAACTCAAAATGCCTAAAGAGAAGAGGGGCAGAAATTGAACTACAAAAAAATAATAATTAAAGCACAACTTTTTTCAAAGGCCCCCAAATTTTGAAAAGTTGACCGCACAAGCTCGAAATAGCAGTATGACTTTTGTCCTGACGCCTACCAATTATATGCTTCAGCAAAATTCCCCAACTTGAGTAGTTTCGAGGTAGCGCCCTCAAAACCAGCCCATTTTCGAAAACCGCAAATTGAAGTTTGCGAAAAATGCTGTAGGACTTGTCGCAGGTTGCCAAAGCAGTCGAAAATGAATGAGTCTTGCTTTTAAAGGTTCCACAAACACGTTGAAATCGTTACATTTGACGTTTGGGCATTTTCAGGCCCCTTCATCATTCCCTAAACATAGACTACCATTGGGGGCGTCTGAGAAGGTACCGGGTGTGTTTAACCATCTGCAAACCTACACACCGTCCTCAGTTGCTGATTGCAGTAAGTTCTTAAGGCCTCTGGCAATGTTCAGCCCCCCCCCCCCTAACAACCCTCAACTGGTATGGGACCAAACCACCCCGTCTCGATTCACCTCTAAGGAAGCTTTTAATCGAGATGTTTATCAGTGCAGCTAATGGGGGGGGGGGGGGGTCTTCCCCTAACGTTTCAAAAAACAGGTGTGCCTGTGTCACCACCCCTTCCCCTGCTAGTCCCTTTAGTATGATTTTTCGAATCAGGCCCTTTTTAAGGGCTGAAACGAGGTCTTAATCGCTGAAAGGGCTGTAAAGGTCCTTAGAAGTAGTGGTGACACGAAATCAACTCCTTCCGATCGTTGATTGACATTCCATCCCCAACCCTCCCTGTCTGGACGCGTAACGCGTCATGGCAGAGTTTTCAGAGTTGGATGAAAATGAAGCTTATGGCCTGAAATCGAACCCAAAACAGCAAGTTGGATGGGAATTTATCGGTAAGCTTGGAAACGAGACCAAAAAGTTTTCAAACAAATTAACAGCCTCTAGTAAGTACGCCCATGCATAGGCAACCCACATCACGTCCATGCGTGCGGTTTGCCTATGATCGGCAATGGGTTACTTCAATCGATAGCTGGCGGAGCAACAAAATGGCCTTCATTGCCTATGCATGGCGGTACTTAATAGAGGCTGACTCATATCGTTACTTCACACGTGTTTTGAGATTCATATGGACGTGTATCTGCAAAGCTTAGACATTAGTGTTGCACGTTTAGTGAGTATTGTGATTAATGTGATTATCAGTCATGCCTAGACACCAATTCACATTGCGGGAACGTGTGTATATCCATAATTCCTATATGAAAAGCAGAAAATCTTGTTCTGAAACAAGGCAAAAATTTCGAATCAAGTTTCCAGGAAGACCTGTTCCTAATGCCAGAACAATTAGGAGGCCCGCTAAACGATTCAAGGAAACAGGCTCCGTAAATAATAATAGAGTTGACAGACATTCTTTCTTCAGAAGATGTCAGGTGTGTGTTACAAGAGAGGGAGGACATTTTCAGCATCGCCTATGAGCCCTGTAAGTACACATTATTGAACATGTTTGGTAAAAGTTTGAAAGTGCGGCCACCACCGGCTGAACCGTGTACACGCGATCCGCGCCAGTCACAGACGGCTTAGCTTGACGTGTTTATCGGGGCGCACATAGATGATGACCCTGTATTGCTAACAGCCTATGGAATATACAGACAGGTATGTTCATTTAATTTAAATTCCGATCTTATGTTGTGCCGACGTAATCTCTGGAGTATCAACCTACTAGCGCTGTGAGGTAAGTGGTGGAGAATTTTAGTACTCCTGCATGTTCGCTGTTTGGAGTGAAGTGGGATTAGAGCATAGGAGACGGTGGGGGTTTTGCCAAAGAAGACAGAATTAAATTGGGTTTCAAACTAAGACGTATTATTTCCTACACATGAATAATATAATATATTTTAGTTTCAGAACATGTTTTATGTATTTCAGACACATGACTTGTGTTGAGAGGTAGAGAAACTCGGCAGTTACGAACACCTTCAGAATGTCGGCTCCATACATCACTGACAACAGTCACATCAATCATGTTCATTTCTCTTTGGCTTCTCGTACCTACAAGAGCGCGCCTTATTTCCTTCTTTCTCGCTTCAATGTAAGTAAAGAATAATAATCAAACGGATAGGATTCACGGCAACAGCTCGAAAGTAAATGTCTCTGAAGTAAATCTGGTATTAATGAAATACTACCAATGTACAGTAACTACCAACAGCGGTAGCTACGCTCGCTAACACACAGCGCTATGCAATGGGGCCAAGGTAACCTTGGACTCAGTAGACATGGGTTCGAGCCCCACCGTCAGCCGTCCTTGACCCTTTGTGGGATGTTGTTGTTTGTGTCTTCAGTGTTTTGACTGGTTTGATGCAGCACTCCATACTTCCCTGTCCTGAGCTAATCGTTTCATCTCTACATAGCTACCACACTCAACATCCGAGGCAATCTGTTTAACATTGGTCTACCCCTACAGTTCTTGTCCTCGACCCTTCCTTCCATAACTAAGTATATGGGATAGTGGTCTTTATATTAACCACCTGTCATAAGGACAGTTTATGCTTCCAAAGTTGGTGATAGTTCAATCTTTCAGCCAAATTGTGGAGAATGTTCATGCCGAAGAGCTGGTATTTCTAAAAATCAAATATTATATACGTACTCAATCTACTTGACGTAAGGTGTTGGGAAAAATGTTTAAAAAATTGAAACCAAAGACATTAACAATTAAAGTGTAAAAATAACATATAAATATAGAAATAAAACAAGAAATTCCGTAAAGAACTACACAGCCTACTTTTCATGCCAATGATTATTCTACAGAATATGAACCTATCTAAAATAATGACGAAATTAAGTTGGTAATATCGAAATATCTAATTAGTTCAAAATATACCTGGTATAATGTAGCCTAATAGAGCAGTTGGCAGCCCTGGTGACAATATATTCTTAGTTCCATCTCTTAAGGTACAGAATACAAAATTTGGTTCAAGTCCAATTGAATTTACATGCAGTTAGACACTGGATCTATCAGCACGCGTAAAAGCATGTTGCCAACAATGTCATGCGTGTGCTGGTCAGAAATAATCTGAAATATTATGATATCTTGTTGTGCCAATTTTGGATGACATCTATTTGTTAGTATAGAAGTTACATGTATTTTAAAATTGGACATATCAGCAGGCATAGAATCATGTTGGCAGCACTGCCTTGTATTAATTACTCCAAATTATTCTAGAATGTCAGGTGCTATACGTGTGCAAAGTAAAGAGCTGTTGGCTTGCATACTTTCTGATATATTGGTATTTGGATAAAAAAATAGAGAGAGCAATTATTAACAGTTGGCAGCCCTGGTGGCTCTTAAGAATACGCTCAGTCATATCTGTTTACGTACAGATATTACGTACAAAATTTGGTTGAAATCCAATTGATAGTGTAGAAGTTATATGCATTTAAACATTGGACCTATCGGAAGGCTTAAATTATTTTGGCAACACTGTCATAGTTGGCCTCCTGGAAATTAAACTGAAATAGTATTATCTACATGTGTGCCAATTCTGGAATAGCTCCCATGCATACCTTGCAAGATATCCAACATGGAGCTCAAATTTCTAGTGCGTTTTTTCAGCAGTTGGTAGCACTGACATCATTTTCAAATATGGACGTGAGATATTCCGGTGCACATCTTTACACATACTAAATTTGGTTTTGATTGCTGCAGCCGTTTAGGAGTTGATAGGGGGGGACACACACAGACAGACAGACAGACAGACAGGCAGACACACATTTTCCCGTATCGATCCCATAAGTCTACTTTTTCCTCATTTTTGCAAAATGTGAAAAGTAGGCTAAAAATAAACATAACTATAAACAAAATTATGAAAATAATTGTAAAAAATCAATTTTGAAATTAGTTAATTTTTAATTAATCCAATAAAAATATCAACATTAAATCTATAAAACATAAATTGAAAATTAAAATAAATATATAAACATATAACCGTGAGTGGCGTAAAGAACTCAATAAACAAGGAGTTGCAAGCGGAGTCAGACTGGGATACAGAAGCCAGAACATCACAATTGACGGTCTAGCCTTCGCCGATGATCTTGCAATCATTTCTGATTCATTAGAGACAGCCACGGAACAGATTAATCAGCTTAGTGCACAAGCAACGAAGGCAGGACTCCAGATCTCCTTTGAGAAGACTGTGCTCATAACTAATATCGTACCGGCACCCAAACACCTTGCTGTGGAACAAGGAAAAATTAATAAATAATAACAATGTTATTGGTTTTACGTCCCTTTTAACTACACTGGCTTTTAGAGACACCGGGGTGCCGGAATTTTGCCCCGAAGGGGATCTTTAACGTGCCAGTAAATGTAGTAACACGGCTCCCTCGCATTTGCGCTCCCTCAAATGCCAGCTGACTGCGCCACGTTTCGAACCTGCAACCTCGGGCTCAGCAAGCGAGAACGTTACCCCTTAGCCACGCAGCCAGACTAAGGAAAAAAGGAAAAATTAAGCGAGTTGCAAAGTTTATGTACCTGGGAGAAATTATAACACCTAATGTATCAGAGAAATAAGCATTCACATCACGCATGACCAAAATGGAAATGGCCTACCATTTAACTAAGGACATCTATAAGAAAAGGTCAATAACCTTCAACGCAAACTAAAACATTACTGCAGTGTCATCCGTCCGGAGGTCTTGTATGCTTCGGAATGCCTCACGATGAACAAAAAAGGCTTGGTCGAAAAACTGGAGGCCAAAGAAAGAAAAATTTTGAGAAAGATATTGGGTCCCATCAAAGATAACGGGGAATACAGAAGACGGCATAACCATGAACTATATACTCTTGTGGAGAAGATAAGTGACGTCATCCAGGATAACATTTTTTGGACATGTGAAACGAGTGAGCCCAGCGAGACTGACCAACCGCAACATAACTTATTTCAGGAGAGGAAAACAAAATGGGCCTGGTTCATTGAACTGGATAAAGATCTGAAAGAAGTGGGGATTACACCAACAGACATTCAGGAGCGCGCCCCTCTCAAAAGGAAACTTGAAGCTTGCAAAGGTTTCCAAGAAAAACCGAAGCTGAAAACGGGAAAGATTTGGGCCCAGGAACGGAAGGAAGTCCACCGAGAACGAATGCGGGCCTACTGGGCAAACATGAAAGCCAGTAGAAGACAGTTGGAATGGCGCGGTCCATAGATGGCCTATACGAAATGAATGAATGAATATAAACATTAAAATTAGAGAACAAAAATAGCATTATTTATATATTTTTTTAGTTCCGTTTTGGCCGGCTGTGGACCACGTGGTTCTTATCTCTGGCAGCTTTCCTCCTAGCCCAGTATTCCTTCATTCTGGCACTGTGAATGTCCTTCCGCTCCTGAGTCTATTTCACACCTACTCCTGGACGCACAGCTTTTGCTGTTAGTGACTGGAGAGACTCTGATGTTCTGACTAAAGTCTTGTATTTATTCCTGTCATAGATGTTACTGGGGTCAATATCCAATTGTTCAAGGTCTTTCCTGACTAGTTTCGACCACTAGGCGTTAGTTGCTTTCCCTCTAGAGACAGTGTTGAAAATTCTGGTGGTGAGCCTCTGATTATCCATTCTCACAATATGACCATAGAAGATCAGCCTCCTCTTCCTCATGGATGTTGTAATGCTCTCAACTTGTTCATGGAGATCATTGTTGTGCCTGATTCTATACTTGCCTTCCTCTTTAATAGGGCCCATGATTTTTCGCAGAATATTCCGGTCCTTCAGCTCCAATTTCCGGAGTTGTCCTTTTCTGACCATATTTAGACATTCTGAGGCATATAGTACTGATGGTCTCACTACAGTACTGTAGTGTCTGAGTTTGAAATTCATTGAGAGGGATTTGGATTTGTACATATTCTTGCATAGGTGGTAGGCTCTCTCCAGTTTGATGCATCTGTCGTTCATGGCCAGGTCTTCATTGATGTTTGGGGTTATCCATTCTCCTATGTATTTGAAGGAGTTAGTCCTTCGTACTACTTTGTCCCCCAGTGGGATTGACTCGGGCGCATCTCTGATGTTGCTGATAAACTGTGTTTTGTTGATGGCGATCTTTAAGCCTACTTTAGCTGCTATATAGTTAATTATAATGAAAATGAAAATCCACAGCATGCTTCCAGTCTCCGACCGGGTCAGGAATGGAATGAATGAAGGCCCCATCTAGCGGCGAGGATATGAACTGTGCCGGCTGCCGAGGCCTGACGCACTCTTCTGGGGCATTGATTAAATGAATGGCAGATGAAATGAAATGATAGTGGAGAGTGTTGCTGGAATGAAATTTTGACAGGGAAAACCGGAGTACCCGGAGAAAAACCTGTCCGCCTCCGTTTTGTCCAGCACAGATCTCACATGGAGTGACAGGGATTTGAACCACGGATCCAGCGGTGAGAGGCCGGCGTGCTGCCGCCTAAGCCATGGAGGCTTCAGTTAATTATAATAATTTAATAAATTAAAATGTAGAAACACATAAAAGTAAAAAATTGTTTTGCCCTATAAAGGATTAACATGGTTTACCGTGGTTTCCCCATTTTCTAGTCCAGGAAAATGCTGGGATGGTACCTTCGAATTGGCCAACTCCTTGACCATTTTCATTCATATTCATTCATTTCATCTCTAATTAACTCCCCTCATGAGGTTAGCTCTTACTGATTAAAGTATTAAATATTCAATGTTAAACTTCCAAATCATTCATTGATAAAAGTTTAAATTAATACTTCAAAATATTAAATAATCAAAGTTAAACTTTTAAATCATTAACTGATTATCCGTTAAAACAAAATCAACGGTTTAAAGCAAAAAAAAAAAAAAAAAAATCCGAAAGTTTTCTGTACAAGTATACGGGGCGTTCAAATGAAAACGTACGAAACGATACTGTGGGTACAATTTAGCCGCAGGATTCTCTGTTCCCAGAAGTCTTGTGGTTGTAGCAGCAGCCAATCCTGCACGGTGTCCTTTAGTTCGTCGTCCGATTGGAAACCACGGACGAACCATTAACAAACGGCCTGGACTGCTCACGAAGGGAGTGATTCTGCTCCATGATAACGCTCGCCCACACGTCACACAAGGTGTATTGGCCACGTTCAAGTTGGAGCAACTTGAGCACACGCCCTACAACCCAACTTGTCACCCTGTGACTTCCATCTGTTTGGTCCGTTAAAAAAAAAACATCTCAAAGGAAAACGTTTCCACCGAACTAAAGGACACCGTACAGGATTGGCTCCTGTCACTACCACAAGACTTCTGGGAACAGGGAATCCTGCGGCTAGTGAAGCAATGAGACACCTGTGGTGATTACTTTTGAATAACGAATGAATTGTACCCACAGTATCGTTTCGTACCTGTTTATTTGAACATCCTTCGTAATATACAGAGTGAGTCATTTAAAACTTACACCGCAAATATTTCGGAAATGGGAAATTCTATTGATGTGCGGTTTTCACAGACTGGCTTGGTGGTCGGGGGCTCGTATTTTTGGCCTATAAGCATATTTGGATAATACTTCGAACGTGTATTGTTTTAAGCAAATATGCACTTTTTTTTAAATGGAGCAATGCCTTTTGACATTAACAAAATAAAAGTAGGGTAAATTGGAATGTCAATGCTGTTTGTTGCAGGATTCTAGTGCACGTGATTTCCGAGAGGCCGTATGTAGAAAAGTTTCCACACTAGCACTTATACATATCGGTACCGCACATGTGGTAGCACAAACAAGTAAAGAGCCCACTGATCTTCGAAGGTTGTGTTCAATATGACCGAAATATTTGCAGTGCAAGTTGTATGTGGCTCACCCAATCTAAAATGATCTTATTCAATATTTAAAACTGAGGTAACAAGTAGTTCCGTGAAGAACTATGCAGCCTATTTTCATATATCCTACTAATGTTAACTGCCACTATCAACATACAACATCTCAGTTTGATTGCTGTAATAGATTCGTAGATATTGAGAACCGACTAAATATAGCGGATGGTCGCCATGTTGGATTTTTACGTATGTAGGTCTTAGAGTTATGTACTGTTACACGAAGATTATTGTGTACGTGTAATAATCAAACTTCAATCGCATGATTAGGACACAAGAAGTAAAAACGAGATTTTAAAATTTCGCACAGCTGCCATCATGTGGATATGGAAACAATTGAAAAAAATTAGATGCCAGTGGATTAATATTCGTATAAGGATACTGTACCAAGTGTCACTGCACTTGGATGGTTAAATTGCGAGAAACGACCATGTGAATATTTATACTTCGCATCGCCGCCATGTTGGATTTGTGATCACCAGGTTATTGAAACTCCTATAGGTGAACTTAGGTTCATAGCCCCTATGAACATTTAAAAAAATCAGTTTGATTGCTGTAATAGATTCGTAGATATTGAGATCCATCTAAATATTTCGGATGGTCGCCATGTTCGATTGTTATATGTATAGACCATAGAGTCATGTGCCATTAAAGGAAAATTATTACGTAGGTTCATTATTCATACTTTCACTTCGATCGCATGATAAAATAAAATCTTAATTTAAAATATCACCCAGCCGCCATCTTGAGATTATGTAAACGATTGAACTAAATTATATACCAGTGCATTACAATGTGTATAAACATTTCCTGTACCAAGTTTCATTGCGTTTGGATCATTAAATCGCAAGAAACGTCTATTTAAAATTTTCAACTTCGCTTGGCCGCCATATTCGTTTTGTAGTTAACCGGTTTTTGAAAGTCTTATAGATGAACTTCTAGTAGGGCCCTTTATCTCCGTACAAAATTTCAGGGTGATACCGCAAATAGTTTCAGAGATATAGAATGCCGGTGAAATATTTCGCACATCCGCCATCTTGAGGTTATGTAAACAATTGAACGAAGTTAGATGTCGGTGTATTACAATGTGTGTAAACATATATTGTACCAAGTTTTATTGCGTTTGGTTGGTTAAATCGCGAGAAACGTCTATTTAAAAGTCCCAAATTCGCTTGGCCGCCATGTTGGTTTTGTATATTCCAGATTTTCAAAAGTAACATAGATGAACTTCTAGTAGTTCCCTTTATCACCGTAAAATATTCCAGGGTGATATCGGTAATTGTTTCGGAGATATTGAATGCTGGTGAAATATTTCGCACAGCCGCCATGTTGGATTGGTGAGACGTAACAAAATTTGAAGGGCACGGTTGGGGTCGTCCGTAATAGTGCTGTGAACTTACTGAGTTTCATTGAAATAGCTCCGGCCGTTTAGAAGTTATTAGGGGGGACACACACCTACACACACAGACACACACACGGACAAAAGGTGATCTCATAAGCCTATTTTTTCATAAATGAAAATAGGCTAAAAAAGGTTACTATTATTCGATAAAATGGACAGTTGTACTATCGTTATTTAAATACAATTAAATCTCCTCACAGGGCGTTAAAGGCAACTCATTGGCAGGCAGACAAGAGCTTCAAGATAACCACAAAACGAACCTACGTTAGTTTTGATCGTTAAGTTATACCTTAGCAATTACAAGCTAAACGTTTATTACAATAGAACTCCAATTATCCGAATCGCCAATTATTACTCAGTACAATAATCTGGAAATTTCGACATTATTTATTCAGTGACCGAAAGTGTTCTTTTTACTCCAAACTGCTGTGCATTATGTTGCAAACCGCATTAACTTCCATCGGGTTCTTTTATGCGGTTGCAGCTGTTTTCTAACCGCCTTAAAGTGGATAGGACGACACACTGGAGACTAGCGTCTCGTCAAGCACCTGTGAGACCTGGCTGCACTCGAACAATATCAGCTTCAAGCAATGACGTAAGACAAAACTAAAATGAAAGAAAATGTAATCTCTCCTTTCTCCTGACCGGATCGTCTTCCCACACAACACTCATATACACCACACCCCGTTCCTCACCACGCAAACAATGTAAACCTCATTGAAACATATAACTATGGCCCGGATTCTTAGGTTTTTACCTATTTTTTCTCACTATGTAATTACCAATTTCAACACATATGTTCGTTTCATACTTGCTGGAGCAGAATATGTGAATTTCATTTCACCTAAATAGCTTTTTTTGTCTTTTTATAATAAAGATTGTTATTTCCCCATTGAAATGCACCGTAAAATTATTTCCGCCGCGATTACAAGCAGTAGAACGGAGATAGTTCAGGTTACTACCGTTAAAAGCAGTACACTGATGATAATTGCTGTTTTGAGGGGACTAACATCTAGGTTATCGGCCCCTAATGGTTTGGGTGATAGTGAATGAAAACTATAACTAATACTAACTACAGACTTACTTACTTACTAAAAGAAATGGTAAACAAATAAAAGGGTAAGGCAAATAAAGGACAGGAAGAAAAGAAATGCCCTCAACCCTCGAAGAACGAGGATTTAGGGACTTGGAAGGAAGGAGAGCCATGAAAGGCAGATAGGAAAGGGGAAAGAGGAGAGCCCCCCCCCAAAAGTCAGTGGAAAAAGGAAAAAAACCGGACCCAGCTCAGGAATCCCTCGGGAACGCCAACTCCCGAACTCACCAGCCGTGAGCCCCTGAGGATGTAGCAATATCCAGGGTGCACCATTATTGGTGGGGCTACACACACCCTGCCTCCTTGAGGGCCTTGAGCAAAAGGCAGGAGATAACATGGAAAGAAAAAGAAGGCTGACCCCTCGCAGAAGGAGGGTATCAGGAAAGATGAGACGAGGGCCAATTAAGGCGGGAAGGGAAGAGACTCCCTTGGCCTTGAATACCGTAACACCGTCGGGGTCGGAAGAGAACAAGAGTTGACCCAGAGAGGCCGACAGGAAAGAAGACGGAGAGGAGCCCGGCACAAGTAACAATGAACTTTTGTGAAATCAGTTCATAAATAAATTTCACAGAAATAAGAAAAACAGAAAAGTTATTGCTGCCTGTATTGATCCTGGAAGAAAAACCTAAAATAACCCATTTTTAGAATACAAGAAACCTAAAGTGAAGGTTTAAGCCACCTAAAAATCCGGGCCCTACTTATAACCCAAAGGTGATGGAGTTTAGTACGAGGGTGGATCCAAAAGTCGTTGCCCCCTACTTCCTTTAGCCAAATACTAGCGGACCCGTGCGAGAAACCACCCGCCTGGATTTTCTGTTATGCGGGCTTCTTTAAATAAATTTATTTGAAGAAATCAGAGAGCAATTCATCACTGCTGCTGGTTGCACAATGAGTAGTGTGCGCCCCATTTGAACAGACTACCCGCCCGGTGCTAGTGCTATGTAGTCTGGACGCGTCACAGTTCTGCCAGGGGCTATCGTCTTGTTTATTTGCTTAAAAGCACTTTATAAACAATTAAATATATTTCAGTTTCTATGCAAGACATTTCCTGTACTATTGAGACGATTTGGAAGATTTTGGTACAAATCACACTTTCCAACTCCCCCTGGTTTAGGAGCTTGAGTTTTGTGAAACATACACCGTAACATATCTCTTATATAAAACAAAGTGTCCTGACTGACTCATCATCGCCCAGCCAAAGCTATTAAAGTTACAAACATGAAATTTTGGGAATATGTTCGCTGTAAGTCGAAAGCGCCCACTAAGGTAGGGTTTTCGGATATTCAGGTTCTAAAGGGGTGTTAAGGGGGTTAAACCTGCATTTCATTGAATAACAATATCTCACGAGTGGTTTCATTTGGGGATGTAATACTTGGCATACGAGGCACGTCAAGAAAGTAAGTTCCGTTTGGTAATAAAATTAAATTGTGTACAGATACAGAACAATTATTTATTGCACAACATTCTACACCTTTTAAACTACTTTTCCACATAACTGCCGAACCTTTGCTGGCATTTGTTATAGCGTGGCACAAGTTTTTGGATACCTTCTTCATAGAAGATTGCCGCCTGTGTCTTCGACTAGTTGGAAACATCTTCTTTCAGCTCGTCGTCATTGTTGAAGTGTTGACCGCCAAGGAAAGACTTGAGATGTGTGAACAGATGAAAGTCGCTAGGAGCGAGGTCAGGCCTGTACGGAGAGTGATCAAACACGACCCAGCCAAATCCCTGTAGGAGGTTTTTCGTCACATTTGCAGTGTGTGGTCGTGCGTTGTCGTGAAGAAAAACAACACCGTTTGACAGCAACCCTCGGCGCTTATTCTGTATTGCGCGGCGCAATTTCCTAAGTGTCTCGCAGTAAGCATCTGCGTTGATTGTTTGACCACGCGGTAAGAAATCAATGAGTAAGATGCCTTTCCAGTCCCAGAACACTGTGCACATCATTTTCCGAGGTGTCAAGATTTGTTTCGGCTTAACCTTTGCTGGGGATGAAGTGTGCCTCCATTCCATTGATTGCCGCTTACTTTCAGGGGTGTCGTAAGAAACCCAAGTTTCATCTCCTGTGACTATCTGTGTCAGAAATTCTTCGCCGCCTTCATTGTAACGGGTCAAAAACTGAAGTTTTGTTTTGTGTTGCTCCGTAAGAATCTTTGGTACCCAACGTCGGCAAAGTTTACGAAAGTTCAGTTTTTCGGTAACAATTTCATGAATTAGTGATCGTGAGATTTGGAGAAATTCCATAGCGAGAGCACTAATTGTAAACCTGCGGTTTTCCCGGATCTTGTCATCAATCGCGTGAACCAGTTCTTCTGTAATCCACTTCGTTCTTCATCGTGCACTTCACTACGTCCTTCATTGAACTGTCGGACTCATCTTCTCACCATTGAATCACTCATCGCATTTTGTCCATACACTTCGCAAATTTGCCGATAAATTTCAATTGGTTTCACTTTCCTAGCATTCAGAAAACGAATCACAGATCTGATTTTAAAAGCGACGGGATTTTCAATTAACACCGACATTGTACGAGTAAACATGCACAAAACGCGTACGTGGCTGACAGCGCTCTCCAAATGGCGCACGTTTCTTCTCCTTGATACAGAGCGTCTACCGCGCATATGCGGAACTGCGCTGCAGCGGAACGTACAACTAGTTGAAGACACAGGCGGCACACGTCTATGAAGAAGGTATACAAAAACTCGTGCCACGCTACGACAAATGCCTGCAACATTTCGGCAGTTATGTGGAAAAGTAGTTTAAGGGTTGTAGAATTTTGTGCAATAAATATTTTTTCTCTATCTGTACACAATTTAATGTTATTACCAAACGGAACTTACTTTCTGGACGTACTTCGTATAAACTAATCATTAAAAGTAAGCAGACACGTGTCTAAGGGTTTTCGATGTGGTGTATATTATGAGGTTTAAGGGGTGAACGCGGGGGTTGAAGGATTCTTAACGGAGCGTATATCTCTTAAACAACATAGGCAAGAAGTTTGAAAGTCAGCGGAAAACATCAGCTTAAAAATAAGTGAATAGGTGTTCGACCGTATTTATCATAAATCCAATTTAATGGGTCAATGGGGAGGGGTGAAATTCTGGAAAGAAAAAAAAAAAGAATGAAGAGGAAATGTCCTGACTGTCTCACTCACTCATCATCGCCCAGCCAAAACTATTGACGTTAGACACATGACATTTTAGGGATATGTTCGTTGTATGTAGAAAACGTCCACTAAGGAAGGATTTTTGGATATTCAGGTTCTAAAGGGGTGTTAAGGGAGTTAAACCTGCATTTCATTGAATAACAATATATCACGAGTGGTTTCATTTAGGGATGTGGTACTCGGCATATAAACTAATCATTAAGAACTAGCTGACACGTGTCTAAGGATTTTTCGATGTGGTGTATATTATGAGGTGAAAGGATAAAAAGTGGGGGTTGAAGGATTCCTAACGGAGCGTGTATCTCTTAAACGACATAGGCGAGGAGTTTGAAACTCAGAGGAAAACAATCAGCTTAAAAATAAGTAAATAGGTGTTCGCCCGTTTTTTTCATAAAGCCAATTTAAGGAGCTTTTGGGGGGGGGGGGGTGAAATTCTGGAAGAAAAACGTCCACTAAGGAAGGATTTTTGGATATTCACTCATCATCGACCAGCCAAAACTATTAAGTAAGAAACATGGCATTTTGGGGATATGTTTGTTGTATGTCGAAGACGTACACTAAGGAAGGATTTTTGGATATTCAGGTTCTAAAGGGGTGTTAACGGGGTTAAACCTGCATTTCATTGAATAACAATATCTCACGAGTGGTTTCATTTGGGGATGTGATACTCGGCATATTAACTAATGATTAAAAGAATAAGCAGACACTTGTCTAAAGGTTTTTCGAAGTTGTGTATATTATGAGGTGAAAGGGGTGAAAAGTGGGGGTTGAAAAATTATTAACGGAGCGTGTATCTCTTAAACGAAATAGGCGAGAAGTTTGAAACTCAGCGAAAAAAAAATCAGCTTGAAACATAAGTAAATAGGTGCTCGACTGTTCTTTCATAAATCCAATTTATGGGGCCCATGGGGAGGGGTAAAATTCTGGAAGAAAAACGTCTACTAAGAAAGGATTTTTGGATATTCACTCATCATCGACCAGCCAAAACTATTAAGTTAGAAACATGGCATTTTGGGGATATGTTTGTTGTATGTCGAAGACGTCTACTAAGGAAGGATTTTTGGATATTCAAGTTCTAAAGGAGTGTTAAAGGGGTTAAACCTGCATTTCATTGAATAACAATATCCCACGAGTGGTTTCATTTGGGGATGTGATACTCGTCATATTAACTAATGATTTAAAAAAATAAGCAGACACGTGTCGAAGGGTTTTTCGATGTGGATTACAGTATATTATGAAGTGAAAGGGGGAAAATGTGGGCGTAGAGGTTTTTTTACTTGTGTAATTTTATGATGTGTACTGTTTTTCATAGGAATTTGGGTAAATGGATTTTGTGTTTAGTCAGTGTGTTTAATATACTGTATCTCATTTTATTTCCTATTTACGTTTGTGGTCGGAAACCGTGTTGTGATTGAGTGGAATTTTATACATACTATGCGACATGACGTTGGGGAGATTTTGATATTGATGTGCCATTGTTGTGCTATAGTGTGATTGTTTACTGTCTTTACCACATTATCCTCCCCATATTATTGTGCTAAGGTCCCATTCCGGTTTTGTACCGAAAATAAGGTCCTGTTAACACCAGCCTACACATATGGGGTACCTACAGGTTCCGCATAACCTCATGTGTTCCCGAAACGCACTCACGTCCTCTCTAAATGCCTCACAATTAAATAAATACCTTACAAAATGTACATTTACAATGAGAGCACCGTAACCAGGCGAACCAGCCGCTAGGGCACAGGGCAGCGCGGCGGCAGCCATCTGGCGCGAGAGCGGCGTACTGTTAGGCGAGCCTGCCGCTAGAGCGCAGGGCATCGCGGTGGCGGCAGCCATCTGGCGGAAGCGCGGCGTACTGCTAGCTGAGGAGTCTCTCAGCAGATGGCTCCGGTGTGGTCTCGCCAAGACTTTCTCTAGTGTTCAAACCGTTGCAAATGTAAAAATTGCTGTAGAAGAAACTCCCGAGCAAACAACAACCGATGAATTCGTTGTAACATCGAATATTGTCTGCAAAGTGGTGCTGTGACAAGTACAAAACACTGTTCTACATAATTCTTTGTGTTCTTCTCATGTACATATGCCGTTTAACAACAATACATACATTTCTTCAATATTAAAAACTTGGTTCTCCCACATTCTTCCCTCCTACCCCATAAACCTACAGCTCGCACGGGCCCACTAGTTATCATTGTTATCATTATTATTCAAAATTTTACGATACATCAGTCATAGCATTCAAGATTGAGACTTTGCTAAGTGTACTCTTTCCTCTTCTTCTTCTTAGCGTCATCCCGTAGGAACAAGGTCCGCTTTTTGGATCAATGCACGCCATTTCTTGCGATTTAATGCTTCGCGCGATTTCAAGTTTCTTGATCGTAAATCTGCGTTTATAGTGTCCAGTCAACGCAATTTTGGTCTCCCACGCTGTCTCTGGCCGTCGACCGTTAGATGGTAGGCCGAGCCGATGACTGAACTTTGTGGTGCACGGACAATGTGCCCATACCAACGGAGTCTCCATTCCTGCATTTTCTCATTGATTGGAGCCACGCCAGCTGTATGTCGAATCGTTGTGTTGGGGATATGGTCGAGCAGAGAAATGTCTAAAGATCTTCGCAGCATCCGCATTTCCATGACATGAAGTGAGTGTTCAGCACTTCTAGGTGCTGGCCAACACTCGGTACCATATAATGCAACTGGTCTCACCATTGTGCGGTATATCTTTGATTTAGGCGGATAGGCATCTTCTTATCACAAAGAACACCGGTGGCATCTCTGAATCGCATCCAAGACGCATTGATTCGTGCTCTCAGAGCTGTCGCTATGCAATCGTGAACCTAGGTATCGGAATGTATTTGCCTTGGTAAGAGAAGCTCCATTAATACCTATAGTTCCAGGGGATGGAATCGTTTCAAGGTATTCAGTCTTGTGGATGTTCAAACGAAGACCAAATCCTTGCAGACGATCATGTCATGTCTGCACTTGGGTTTCAAGATCCTTCCTGGAGTCTGCCGCAAGCATCACATCATCAGCGTATAGCAATGTCCATGGGACACACTTCTGCACGTCTCGCGTTATGGAATTCATGACGATAACAAAGAGCAGGGGAGACAGAGCTGAGCCTTGATGAACCCCAACTGTCACAGGGAAGCTGCCAGTCAGTCCTGCAGGGCATCGCACGTGGCTTTTGGTGTTGTTGTGCAGCATTTCTACCCAGTTTATATACATTTCTGGAACTTAAGGATCTCGGAGAGCGTACCAAATCATCTGGTGTGGTACTCGATCAAATGCCTTCTCTTGACAACTACAATATTTACGGGTGAAGCCGCGACAGGTAATGTTTGTCTATTATATAGATACTTTCTGTTCTACGACCTTACACTATTTTTCCACATAGTCTCCACATTTGCCCCATCGCAGCACTACATTTGAGATGTCCCTGTGGTAGAATTCAGGCGGCTGACTGTGGAACGATCGTCTCACTGCTCTCTTGGCGTCACCGTAGCACATGAATCGCTGCCCTGCCAGGAATTTCTTCAGCGGACCAAACACGTGGAAATCACTAGGGGTGAGGTGTTGGTGGGTGATCCAGAACAAGGAGGATGTATGGCTAGAGCTGCATCTTAATGCAAAATTTTGACACCAACCTATTGCTCGGCGCAAGTAGTTCCAACTGACAATATGAGATGGCGCGACGATGCACTTTTGAGCGCGATCCGTCCCCGACCTGGCCTACTGAACCCTCTCCCCCCCCCCCCCGGCCCGTGCCTACTCGACCCTTTCCCCTATTCTATCCCACCCCACCTCTACTTTATATTCCTTCCTTTCTTTCTTTCTTTCTTTCTTTCTTTCTTTCTTTCTTTCTTTCTTTCATCTACCTTATAATGGTCATATTTTAGTAATTGTTCTAATAATAGGCAATTTATTCCCCCTGTGATATCAGGTAGAGAAGAAAACATAGACTCTATCAGAATAGTTGTGGATGTTTCAAGGTTATCAGCCCATGTTTCCACAAAGCACGTAGCGTGACATAGGCCTACCCCACAGATATGTAGGCTACAAATAGAAAGAGTAGGCTACTATACTACAATATTAATAATGAATTGTAAGACAAAAGTACAGCTACACTTATCACACACCCGCATCATTTAATTGTCAGTGTGGTACTTCCTATCAATCGAATTAAGAAATATCACGTTGGAATTACGGGAAGCGTTGGAACAACCAGCTCTTATTTTGAATTTTATCGATAGTATCTGATATCGTCTTCGAGCGCAGTGTATCGACTAAAATATATGTGTGATTAAATATAATTCAATTTCTTCGTTTAATATTGTTCGAAACAGATTGTATTCTTTTCTAAGCACTGCACTATGTATTTACTTTTGATATATATTCAAATATTAATTAAATATACAACATTAACAAGAATACTCACCAATTTTCCGATTTTGCTGCCATCTATAGAAGTACAACTCAACTACATCGTCGTACGCGATGATTGCTAGCGTTTTTAACGTTGTCAGCAGGAACTACTACATGGCACGCTAGCGTTGGCACCAAAACACCCTATAAAGTTTCACCCACTCGATCCAGACTTTCCCAGTGAAATAACCGGAGCTAGTTGGTGGTTCTGATTACCACATGTGGTCTCGCATTGTCATGGTCCACTGAAGAAGTTCCTGGCAGGCCTGAGATTCACGTGCAACGATGACGCCAAGACAGCAGTCGACGATGGTTCCACAGTCAGCCGGCTGAATTCTACCACAGGGGCAACTCAATACAGTGCTGCGATGGAACATGTGTCTGAACAAATGTGGAGACTATGTGGAAAAACAGCGTAAGGTACGTATATTAGTAATTACCTGTATGTATGAGGGCTGTATTTTTAGCCTACTTTCATTTATGAAAATAAAAATAAAATAGGCTTATGAGATCACCTTTTGTCCGTGTGTCTGTCTGTTTGTGCGTGTGTGTGAGGATTTTTGTGTGTGCCCCCTAATAACTTCTAAACGGTTGGAGCGATTTCAATGAACCACGGTAAGTTCATAGCACTATTCCGGGCAACCCCAACTGTGCCCTTCAAATTTTGTTACGTCTCACCAATCCAACATGGCGGCTGAGCGAAATATTTCACCAGCATTCAATATCTCCGAAACAATTACCGATATCACCCTGGAATTTTGTACGTTGATAAAGGGAACTGCTAGAAGTTCACCTATGTTACTTTTGAAAACATGGTAACTACAAAACGAACATGGCGGCCAAGCGAATTTGAAAGTTTTAAATATAATTTTCTCGCGATTTAATGATCCAAACGCAATGAAACTTCGTACAGCAAATGTTTATTCACATTGTAATGCAATGGTATCTAATTTAGTTCAATTGTTTACGTAACCTCAATATGGCGGCTGTGCGAATTTCGAAAATTAAGTTTTTATTTCTTTTGTTTTAAACATGTGATCGCTATCAACATTTGCACAATGAACGTACACAATAATCATCATCTAATAGTACATAACTCTATGGCCTACATAGATTAAAATCCAACATGGCGACCATCCGAAATATTTAGACGGTTCTCAATATCTACAGCAATCAAACTGAAACTTTGTAAGTGTATAGAGGCTATAATCATAAGTTCACCTATGGGACGTTCAATAACCTGGCGAGCACAAATCCATCATGGCGGCGACGCGAAATTTAAATATTCAAAAGGACGTTTCTTGCGTTTTAACCATCCGAGCGCAGTGAAACTTGATGCGGTAAATGCTTATACAAATTTCAATCGACTGGCATCTAATTCATTACAATTATTTTCATAACCACAAGATGGCGGCTGAGCGAAATTTTAAAATCCCGCTTTTATTTCCCTTGTCCTAATCGTGCGATTGAAATTTGAATAAAATACCTACACAATAATCTTCATGTAATGGTACATAAATCTAAGGCCTATAGTATAAAAATCCAACATGGTGACCATCCAAAATATTTAGACGTTTCTCAATATCTACGAATCTATTACAGCAATCAAACTGACAATTTATATGTCGATAGAGGCAATTAATATTAGTAGGTTACATGAAAATAGGCTATTTAGTTCTTCACGGAACTACTTGTTTCAAGTTCCGATGGTTCGAAACCTGGCGCAGTCAGCTGGTATTTGAGGGTGCGCAAATGCGAGGGAGCCGTGTCAGTAGATTTACTGGCACGTTAAAGATCCCCTTCGGGGCAAAATTCCGGCACCCCGGCGTCTCTAAAAGCCATTGTAGTTAAAAGGGACGTAAAACCAATAACAAAAAAAAAAAAAAAAAAAGTTCCGATGGACTGTATAAAATAACAGATTGACATAGCAAACTGATTTTACTACTAAATGTTTGCTTGTTTTATTCTTATGTCTCAACATAATCGGCAAAACGATTGAAACATTTGTCGTATCGTTACACCAGCTTTACAATGCCCTCGGTGAAAATTCTGCCGCCACTGAGGTGGGTATGTCTGGACAGCCTCCTGAAGTGTTTCCATTTTGGCGAGGTGTTGCCGCCCAACCCTACCTTCAATTCTCGAAACAGATGAAAATCATTCACGACCACACTGTACCAACGTTAGACTTTTCCAAAGAATTCAAGTGTGAAGTTTTGGACCATCTGCCGTTTAGTCTCAAATGAATATAAATGTAGGTTGGTCGGTTCTTCAGTTTAGGGGCTGCGACAACGCGGTCATGTAGCCCCGTGTACTTTGGGTATGTGTAGAATCTGTCTGATAACCGGTGTTAATTATGATGACTGTATTAGTGTGTGTTATCTGTTTTTAACTCAAGTAAGAACTGCATACATTCGATTTTCAAGTAGTTCCAACTTTTGCTACCATACGCCACCGTCAACGACCAACTAGTTCTGAACTTCGTTACTAGATGCTACCGGAGTTCGCTCTTGGCGACGAACGTTGAAACCTACGAGCGTTACTCAAATCTAACCTATAATTTAGTTTGACATGGGACTGCCACGCTGGCTTTGCTTCCCCTCCGAAGGAAGGCATACTGAGGGATTTCTAACGCTCTTAATAATCCGACGACTTCGGCCGGGTTTGAACCCGCGACCTTGGGCATAGAAGCTCAGCATGCTACCGACTACGCCACCGAAATCGCCTAAAATAAATGAATAAATTACCTATATTTTAACAATTAATTTGAATTGTTGAAAGTAAGTCATTAATGCCAAGTCTGAAGACAGTATTATATGAACTGTGCTGCGGACAGCGAGTTTTATCGCCCTGATGTATGATGATGGAAAATGGGGTCGTATCATTGTTTATCAAGCGTGTGTTACTGACAGTGATGTGTGATGCTACTGTAAATTGCTGCAATCACAGATACTAGGGCATCCCGCACCACAGGGGGGAGGTGAGTGCGGAGAATGAAGGTTCGATTCCTGAAACTGGCAGCGGTCATCCTGAGCGTGGTTTCCTCCTCCCCACATAGAGTTTCTCCACACTCTCTCCAGTTGACGATTGTGGACCACGCCACGTAGTACTCGTCATAATACTTCGTACTATT
Organism: Meconema thalassinum; assembly: GCA_946902985.2. Taxonomy (NCBI): domain Eukaryota; kingdom Metazoa; phylum Arthropoda; class Insecta; order Orthoptera; family Tettigoniidae; genus Meconema; species Meconema thalassinum. The sequence continues at coordinate 19,593,888 of OX336392.1, forward strand.
AAATATGTATTTAATTATTTGATTTGTTTATTCATTTTGTTGAATTAGTTCTTTATTTATTCGTTGATTTGTTTATTTCGGTATTTAATTAATTGTTTATTAGTTGATTTGTTTATTTAGGTATTTAATTAATTGTTTATTAGTTGATTTGTTTATTTCGGTATTTAATTAATTGTTTATCTACCGTAGTTACTTAATTAAAACTCAGCAATTTTTCTAGGTTTATGCCGTGAAAGCGAATACACCATATTAAATTATTATTTTTATTTGCTTTTTGTTGATTTGTTTATTTAGTTATTGAATTAATTTTTGATTTGTTTATTATTTGATTAATAGTTTATTTGTTTATTTATTTAATTAATTGTTTATTTAGTTATTTACTTAATTGCTTATTTATTTATTATTTGATTAATGGGCAAGAAGAGCAAGAGACAGACAAGAGTGGAAGGCCCTAGAAAAGCTCCTTTTCAAAACATAGTATTACATATGCGAGGAAAGGAAAGGAGCAACTCAGTGCAACATAGTGAACCCTTAAATACAATACCGTAGCGATAATGTATTGAGGACAGTTAAAACTCGACTAAAATATAGTGAATGTGCTAGAAACATTAACAATTTTGCAAATATTAGTTATATAAACAAGAATACAGAACATAGAGAATACTGTAACTAGGTTAGGAATAGATATATCAACAGCTATAAGAACAGAGACTAACATGCCAGAAAAGTGCACCAGTAGGTGCCTCACTACTCTTTAGGACTGCTCACCTAATGAGTGTAATCGAGCAATATCCCTGCCTACGCAGGAGGCCATTGCCCTTAGGGGATTAAAGGGCTGTATTTATTATAATTATTAGCCTATTTTCAATTTTGAAAAAATAAGCTTATGAGATCACCTTTTGTCAGTGTGTGTGCGCGTGCGTGCGTGTGTGTGAGAGAGGCTAAATGGCTAGAGCATATTCAATGAAACTCGGTAAGTTCGTAGCACTATTCCGGACAACTCCGACCGTGTCCTTCAAATTTTATGTACGTCTCACCAATCCAACATGGCGGCTATGCGAAAAATTTCACCAGCATTCAATATCTACGAAACTATTCCCGATATCACCCTGGAATTTTTACGGTGATAAAGGGAACTACTAGAAGTTTACCCATGTGACTTTTGAAAAACTGGTCACTACAAAACCAACATGGCGGCCACGCGAATCTGCGACTTTTAAATAAAAATTTCTCTCGATTTTACCAACCAAACGCAATGAAACTTGGTACAGTATATGTTTATACACATTGTAATGCACCGACATCTAACTTCGTTCAATTGTTTACATAACCACAAGATGGCGGATGTGCGAAATATTTCACCGGCATTCTATATCTCTGAAAGTATTAGCGGTATCACCCTCAAATTTTGTACGAAGATAAAGGGCACTACTGGAAGTTCATCTATAAGACTTTCAAAAACCGTTTAACTACAAAACGAACATGGCGGCCAAGCGAATTTGAAAATTTTAAATAGACCTTTCTCGCGATTTAATATTCCAACCGCAATGAAGTCTGGTACAGGAAATGTTTATACACATTGTAATGCACTGGTATCTAATTTAGTCCAATTGTTTACATAACCTCAAGATGGCGGCTTTGCGAATTTTAAAATTAAATTTTTATATTTTTTGTCGTAATCATGCGATCGATGTGATAGTTTGAATAATGAACCTACGCAATCATTTTCCTTTAATGGTACATGACTCTATAGCCTATATATTTAACAATCCAACATGGCGACCATCCGAAATATTTAGACGGCTCTGAATATCTACGAATCTATTATAGCAATCAAACTGAATTTTTTTAAATGTTCATAGGGGCTATGAACTTAAGTTCCCCTATAGGACTTTAAATAACCTGGTGATCACAAATCCAACATGGCGGTGGCGCGAAGTATAAAATATTCACACGGACGTTTCTCGCAATTTAACCATCCGAGTGCAGTGAAACGTCGTACAGTAAATCCTTATACGAATGTTAATCCACTGGCATCTAATTTATTTCAATTGTTTTCATAACCACAAGATGGCAGCTGTGCGAAATTTTAAAATCTCCTTGTTACTTCTTGTGTCCTAATCATGCGATTGAAGTTTGAATGCTAACCGTACACAATAATCTTCATGTAACGGTACATAACTCTAAGGCCTACATATATAAAACCAACATGGCGACCATCCGAAATATGTAGTCGGTTCTCATTATCTACGAATCTATTGCAGCAATCAAACGGAAATTTTGTGTGTAGATAGAGGCAATTTACATAAGTAGGATATATGGAATTAGGCTGTATAGTTCTTCACGGAACTACTTGTTAATTATGAAAATAAATAATTTTGTCCTCCTAGATTTCGATTTTGACCCACTGTGCACTGCGGAGAACATTTCCTGGCACCCTGTATTAACTAAAAACCCACCCCAGCTTCGCCCGGTATCCCAGCGTAACCTTAATAGGCACACGGACGGCAGGTGCCAGACGCAATTCAAAAGAGCCGTGGTGAACAGCGAAACTCCATACACATAAACTCTTCTGTGAAGTCTTAACTCGGCACGACTTGGCAGTTTGATGCTGGCTGAAGCTGGGGTGATAGGCCCGCTTGCTATCTCGTAAACTCACTCCGCAGCTAGCAATTTAAATTTCCACTGAATTGAAATTGTTGGAACACCTATATTGGTCGATGTATTAAAGATAGAGATATGCTGTCACGGACCTTTTGGAGAACCTTTCATGCTGAATAATTCTTACTCTCACAGTATATAGATATGTTTAATGATTTACACAGCGTAGGCTTAAGAGGCACACATAGGGCAAACATGAATAAGGATACAAGGACATGTGTTTTGTGTAAAAGGGTTTCTAAAGTGTTCGTTGTTTTACTTTAATGACTAGGGCTCGGATTTTTAGTTAAATAAATATGTGTTTATTTTAATATATATTTTAAACATTTTTCTATAAATACATAAATTCCTGCTTTTCACTTATTAGGACATAAAAGGACATCATATTTACATTTTAAAAAAAAATCAGTATGCTAGATCTTTCAGGTTATTGCATTTTTGTTCTGTGTTACTTCAACGGGGAAGCTCTCTAATCGTCATGTAGAGCGTATGCCAGCTTGCAACTGTGTTAGTCTTAACTTGTCGCCCCATGCCACTCACTATGGAAGCCGGGGATTTCCTTGTCCATAGCCATATTGCACCCCCAGCTACCTGGAACCAGTGTCACTCACATGCAGTTCATTTCTGTCACTGTGAAGTGTAAGACAGTTCTACGATTCCTAAAGCAAAAGCAACTACAAGTTATCGTCTGCAACAATATGTTGCAGAATATAACATAATTTTACTTCTGATGGAAGCGTTCTGTTCTGCCAACCACGTGGGAAAGCAAGCAAGACTGAACAGCGATCTCAAGTTACACAACATCTCAAGGGCAAGAAACATATTGCCGCAGTTTCGCGCCTTCAGAAGAAGTGTTTCGCGATAATCTTCGTTGTTTGTGATGGACAACCTGAAGATGTATCTCGTAGTGTGTTGTAATGCTTCAGCAGTCAGTGAGACATAGCATAAATTGCATTCGTAAGTATTGCATAGTCTATTGTTTATATCCACATTAATAAACTAAATTGTAATTAAATATTTTTACATTTTTGTTACATATTTCAGGTATTTTTAATACATAAAAAATAAATATTTCCCCGATTTTTAGCCCCTAAAAATCCGAGCCCTAATAATGACCACAGAAACACCAGGAGTTTAATTCCTAATGGAACAATATGAACCAGGAACCGGCATAATAAGTCAAATGTTTTCGTTCCCACAAGCATGCATTATGAGTAATATTTGTTCGGATGTTTTCAAAATATGTATTTCTTCATGAAAATTAGTGTTTTTCGTGTAATGTTTCATGTGTTAAGAAAGGACAGGCTGAAGAAGGAGGTATTTAATCTCCGAAACATGTACCTGTACATTTGTCATAACGTTATTGTATTGAAAAGGCTCACAATTAAATCGCTTTTATAACTTATATTAGGAAACCGACCCGGCTTCACCCGGGAACAGGTATGAATGCATTACGTGATAAGCGCTTTTTTTTCCAATGTCAATGAACAACGACCAATATCCGTTTTACGTCTCGGCATGATGGGTTAAAATCACTGACTGGACTATTAATTATATTATCATGGAGATGCATGTGCAACAAATTCTTGTCATACGTAATTTAAGAATGGCGAGGTGCATGAAACACAAATTCCCCTGCCTTCCAATCTTAACTTGACTATGAATTTTGCGGAACGAAAAGTTCACAGACGAAATGAAGAAAAGCCAAGTTGCATTTCCAGGGAAACTCCAAGCACAACCACTCTTCTCTAAAGTTTTTAACTCAACACGACTCGACAGTTTGCCGCTGGCTGTATCTGGGGCAATAAGCTCGTCCGCTAGCTAAGCTGTAACTGGGGTGATAGACTCGCCCCTAGTTAGCTCGTAAACTGTCGCCTCAGTAACTGAATGGAGATTGTTGGAAGAAATGAAAACGTAAAAAACACTTATAGTAAGTTAGGCGATGTATTGAAGAGAGAGATATGCTCTAGGCTTTTTTTTGTAGAACTTTTCATTCTGAACAATTCTTACACTCATAGTATATAGATATTTTGAACGGTTTGCCCAGCGTAAGCTTACAAAGCACTCGGACACCAGGTCTTTTTTTTTCGACTTTTTAACTGAAATCGTTACTGCTAGGCTTCCTTTGATCATAAATAAATTATTTTCTACAGAAATCATCCTCGAGATATCCTTTACAGAATGGTGAAAACCGCATCAAAATCCATCCAATGGTTCTCGAGTTTACCCGTAACATCCAAGAATCGGGGACTTCGTTTTGTACTAAGTAGAGATAAAATAAACAGTGTATATATATTATATTTGCGTTTAAGTGTTTTTGTTAGTCATCGTATTCTAATTAAGCCTAAGTGAACAGGATCTGAGGATGAACGCTTGACTTTCAAATCTTGTCATCCAATTAAGTAGGTATTTGTCCATAAAAGCGTGTTAGTTTGTATTAATATTTTGTTTTATTACCCTACTTCTCACATTTTGCAAAAATGAGGAAAAAGTAGACTTATGAGATCGATCCGGGAAAATGTGTGTCTGTCTGTCTGTCCTGGCTGTGTGTCCCCCCCTATCAACTCCTAAACAGCTGCAGCAATCAAAACCAAATTTAGTATGAGTCAAGATGTGCACCGGAATATCTCACGTCCATATTTGAAAATGATGTCAGTGCTACCAACTGCTGAAAAAACGCAATTGAAATTTGAGCTCCATGTTGGATATCATGCAAGGTATGCATGGGAGCTATTCCAAAATTGGCACACATGTAGATAAGACTATTTCAGTTTAATTTCCAGGAGGCCAACCACGACAGTGTTGCCAAAATAATTTTAAGCCTTCTGATAGGTCCAATGTTTAAATGCATATAACTTCTACACTATCAATTGGATTTCAACCAAATTTTGTATGTAATATCTGTACATAAACAGATATGACTGAGCGTATTCTTAAGAGCCACCAGGGCTGCCAACTGTTAATAATTGCTCTCTCTATTTTTTAAATCTTAACTATCACCTGGCAGTAGGTATAAAATGCACCCGACGTCAGGCTGGGGCGACAGGCTGGTTGGTTTAATCTTTGTCGCAACTAATGGATCATGACAACCTCATCTGTATTGGTAAATGCTAGTACGTGCGTCGGCCTCGTCTGACTGCAGTGCATGGCCGAGGGTACTGGATCAAGAGTTCACCGCTACGTATTGCTACGTTGAACATCGGAACTCTTACAGGACGAAGCCGAAAACTAGCAGATATGTTCAAAAGACGGAAAGTGGACATTGCCTGCATTCAAGAAACTCGTTGGAGAGGACAGAAATCTCGTGAAATAGGAGATGGATACAAGCTCATCTACCATGGGACAAGCAACCGAAATGGGGTTGCTGTTGTTGTTTGTGCCAACTTAAAGGATCAGGTAGCAGAGGTCAATCGACAGTCAGACCGCCTCATGACTGTCATCATAGATATGCCATCTTGTCGCTTACACATCATTAGTGCATATGCCCCACAAACTGGCTGTGATGAGAGTGAGAAAGAAAGGTTTTGGCAAGAACTCCAGGATCTTGTCTTGTTGTACCCAGAGGAGGAGTTCTTACTCGTATGTGGTGACTTAAACGGACATGTTGGTCAAAATAAGAATGGTTATAGTTGTCATGGACGAAATGATGACGGATGCCGAGTCCTTGACTTTGCAGAAGCAAACAGCCTTCTCATAAGCAACACTTTCTTTAAGAAGCGCACCAGTCATCTCGTAACATACGCCAGTGGTGACAGCAGAAGCCAGATCGACTTTGTACTGTTACGGCGATGTAACTTCCGAACAGTCTTAGATGTGAAGGTTATACCTTCCGATTGTGTTGCCACGCAACACAAACTACTCATTGCTGAACTGAGGATCAGTAAGCGCAGGATAGGTGGATGTACAAGAGTCTCAACAAAAGTAAAGTGGTGGAAACTACGCGACCAGAAATCAGCATTGGTTAACAGTATAACATTTCCTCTTGTCATTCCAAATTCCATCGACACCACATGGACTGATCTCTGTGAGCCAGTCACTACTGCTGCAGCAGAAACATTGGGTACCACAAAGCCAGGGCGTCGCCTTATTGACAAGCAGACATGGCTATGGACAGATCAGGTACAAGATAAGGTCCGTGATAAGAAGAATGTATATAAAAGCTGGCTTTCTCTAAAGACAGATCTGAGCAGAGAAAGGTACGTCACTGCTAAACGAGAGGCAAAGAAAGCCGTGGCTTAAGCAAGAGCCAACCACTACAACAACCTCTATCTTAACTTGGACACCAAAGATGGTGAAAAGGATATTTACCGTCTGGCCAAAGCCCGAGCAAGAACAGCAAGGGATATTGAACACTATGTGTGCATAGAGAGCAAGGAAGGCCAAAGACTACACAACAAACATGCTATTCTCAAGCGTTGGAAAGAGCATTTCGAGGAGATCTCATACATAGAGTTTCCGCATCCAACAATCCCAGAAGGTGTCCCAACTAGTGGGCCTATCCCCCAAAATCACTCCACAGGAAGTTACCACTGCCCTAAAAAGCATGAGAAACCATAAATCTCCTGGGCCAGACAACCTCCCTGCTGACTTCTGGAAACTTCAAGAACTGCAATCTACTGCGATAGATTGGCTTGTTACCTTTTTCAATGCCATATTGGACTCTGGCCACATCCCTATTAACTGGGCTACAAGCATTACAGTGCCGATTTTCAAGAACAAAGAAGACCCAGCGGAATGTTCAAACTATCGCCCAGTACGTCTTCTCTCACATACAATGAAGATCTTTGAGAGGATTCTTGATCGACGCCTACGTGCCATCACCGAAATCAGCTCCAACCAGTGCGGGTTTGTCAAGGGGGCTGGAACCGCTGACGCCATCTTCGCAGCACGGTTACTGATGGAGAAGCACCGTGAGAAAAGAAAGCCTCTGCATATTGCCTTTCTTGACCTTGAAAAGGCCTTCGATCGTGTTCCTCATGAGTTGATTTGGTATGCGCTCCGCAATCATGGTGTGCCAGAGTCATTTGTAAATGTGGTCAAGATGTTATACACGAACACCAGTAGTAGAGTACGTTGTGCTGTTGGCACCTCGGAAAACTTTCCTGTAAATGTCGGCGTCCACCAAGGCTCAGCACTATCACCGTCCCTTTTTGTTCTTGTGATGGACACCATCACTCGTGACCTGCAACGGAATGTTCCTTGGACCCTTCTGTATGCAGATGATATAATGGTTGCAGATGACACCCGAGAAAAACTCCAATGTCAAGTTGAAGATTGGAATAACCGCCTCTCACAGTACGGCTTATGTCTGAATGTGAAAAAGACGGAGTATCTGGAGTTAAACCCAAGCGACGGTACCATTCAAGTCGCTGGACAAAATCTAGTCAAGACAGAATGCTTCAGGTACCTTGGATCTCGTCTTCAGAGTGATGGCAACTTCAATGATGAAGTAAGAGCCAGGGTAAACGCAACCTGGTTGCGGTGGAAGGAGGTCACGGGTGTGCTTTGCGACAAGAAAATGCCACTTCGTCTCAAATCGAAAATATATCGGATAGTGGTACGGCCAGTTGCGCTGTATGGAGTTGAATGTCGACCATCCGACAAAATTTCAGAACGTCGCCTGCACGCCATGGAAATGAGATTGCTCCGTTGGACAATGGGCATCTCCCTTATTGACCATGTCAGAAACGACACAATTCGGGAGCAAATGGGTGTCGCCCCAATTGTGGACAAAATGAGAGAGACGGCTCCGATGGTATGGCCATGCCCTGCGTGCAGCGCCTGATACTGTTAATAACTCTGTCCTTCATTTTGAGGTTGAAGGCCTGCGACCCAGAGGACGACCGAAGCAGCGTTGGCAAGACACAATAAATGGTGATTTAAAAATTACCGGCCTAAATCCAGCTGACGCACAAAACCGGACAAAATGGAGGTCAAAGACCAAAAAAAGCGGACCCTGCACCAGCGGGACAACGCTAGGAAGAAGAAGAAGAAGATGCAAGCCAACAGCTTTAAACTATGCACATGTATATTCTGACATTTTAGATTAATTTGGAGTAACTTATATACGTCAGTTCTACCAACATGATTATAAGCCTGCTGATAGTACCAATTTTTAAATACATGTAACTTCTATACTATATGTTGGATTTTAACCAAATTTCGTATGTGCTATGTGTAACATATCATATATGACTATAAGTATTGTTAAGATCAATCAGGGCTGCCAAATGTTAATAAATGCTGTCTATATTTTTTTACGCTAATATCAATATATCAGAAAGTATGCAAGCCAACAGCTCTATACTTTGCACACGTATAGCGCCTGACATTCTAGATTAATTTGGAGTAATTAATACAAGGCAGTGCTGCCAACATGATTCTATGCTTGCTGATATGCCCAATTTTAAAATACATGTAACTCCTATACTAAGAAATGGATTTCATCCAAAATTGGCACAACAAGATATCATAATATCTGAGATTATTTCTGACCAGCACACGCATGGTATTGTTGGCAACATGCTTTTACGCGTGCTGATAGATCCAGTGTCTAACTGCATGTAACGTCCATTGGACTTCAACCAAATTTTGTATTCTGTACCTTAAGAGGTGGAACTAAGTATATATTCAGTCACCAGGGCTGCCAACTGTAGTGCTCTATTAGGCTACATTATACCAGGTATATTTTGAACTAATTAGATATTTCGATATTACCAACTTAATTTCGTCATTATTCTAGATAGGTTCACATTCTGTAGAATAATTATTGGCATGAAAAGTAGGCTGTATAGTTCATCACGGTTAGTGTTTTCCGCCTTATGTGATTGGGCGCAATTTTTGGTTCACCGACTGGAAAGCAATTTTTCTAGGTTTGTGCCGTGTCTTGTGTGGGGTTTCGCCTAGGACACCAAGCTGGCTCATCAGCGGGCTCTTGGTGTCCCCGCCCGGACCCCACAGGAGTAGCGAACTGCGCGCTACCTCCCTTTATATGAAGCGCACCTGCGCCTCTTTACTGCGAGAAATAAAAGCTCAAGCAGCCATAACCTCCCTATGAAGGCTTCCGTAAAGATGGTATATTGGATTTGTTATTTAGCCGTGAAAGCCCATGTAGCACCTTTCTTTAATCACGATAATTATTCCCACCTCAGACCCTAATATTCCTGGACAAGAGCGTTGGAAGGGACAGTAAGTGGTAACGTCAGAAGAGGAAGAAGAAGGTTTCAGAAGATTGAAAACATAACGATTGATAAATCTTATGGAGTAATGAAACGTAGTGCAAAAGATCAGATACGATGGAGAGAAAGACAAACCTGCCATTCAGCAGATAAACTAAACTGAACTGATTAACCACGTAAGAGTCGCTAACTGGGACAGTTATTCAGCTTTTATGACCGTGTGAGTGCACGCTTGTAGTGAGTTAGCACGTTCCGAAGTGTTGTTTTATTTAAGCTGTGCGCCGGGGACTCGTATTGATTTAAACCATTGCGTCGCTTCGTTACCTGCTATTTATTTATTTAGTTTGTTTGCTTCCAGTATCATGACTGATGACACATCACAATTTTTCCCCTCCCTCTAGTTGGATAATTGGGCAATTTATTTCATCCATGAAGATAAATGGCAGAGGTGCAGTTTTTGAAACTCCTTCAAAGAGAAGTGGCGGAAGCTAATATAGCAGAATAATGCACCTACTCTTCTTTAAATTGGGATATTATGTGATTCTGTTGGCACAGGCTAGAGTAAAATGTGACTTTTCACCCATGTCAGCCTCACTCATGGCTGTGATTATATGAAATCTACTGAGGTATGGGTGGTGCTTAGTGATGACATTGAGGGCACAGTCAGTGCCTGAGGATGCTGTGAAAGGTTCTACGTATAGGGTTAGTACTGCTGTACTGACTCAGTGAGGAAAGGAGTGACAAACTACCTCACTCCTCATCTTGCCTTGACTTGACTTGACTTATGCCCTACCATCAACAGTGCAATACGGGGGGCTGATCCAAGAACTAAACTTCAAGCGTAATGACATATGGCCTGATTTCTATTCCACAGAAGCTCTTATGTCGACGGACTTGATGAATGTCAACTTTGAGCTACGGCATACGATCACCCGTTTTGAAGTCCATGGTTTTCATTTTAAGATATACTCAAGAAGAGGGTTTCATTACCCAGGCCCCCAATGCACCGTGAAAGTGCTTATGACAGATATCACGCCATTTCCTGCGCCCAGAGGAAAGTATCGCTAACACGCTTCTGCTGCGAATAACTATATAGCTAACAGAACCAGTCAAACTCTTTGTATTCAGACATTTTGATGGATAAGATATAAGTTATCAGTATTAGTTTTGTATCTCGGCATGGCTATTGGCTGGAATAAATGACTATTACTTATGTCCTGTGTCCCCTTCCGGAGCAAAGGGCTGCAACAAAGATCCTCCATTGGTCTCTCCTCATGGCATCTGTTGGAGATCTGCCCAGGATGTGCCTTCTTCCCTCATCTCTTCCTCCAGGTCACCTTAGGTCTCCCCCTATTCTTGTTCCTTGCGGGTTCCATCTTTCTCTATGGCATCCTCTTTCCTCAGACCTATCCATCCCCATTTTCTCCGTTTAATCTGATATTTCATGTGGGTCTCTCCTGTCCTCTTCAAGAGTTCCTCGTTTGTGATGGTCTCTGGCCAATGTATCCGCAGGATTCTTAGAGGCAACGGTTGATGAAAACCTGCAAACTCCTGTTGATCTGTGTGGTTGCTTTCCAGGTCTCGCATCCATACAGGAGGACTCACCTTGCCTAGTACGCCTCATTATAGCACTCCCTTGGGTTTCTGTGGGGTTCTACCCACATAATCTACGGTGGTACTTTTTGAGGATCCGACCACTGGTCAGACTACCCAAACACAGAGAGACGGATGTGACTCTGACGAGGTACTTCAGCACAAAGATCTTGCCGATACTCACTTAAGGATGCGTCTGATATGGGAAGAACTACTGACGAAGAAAGATCAGGTCACCCTCGAAGGAGTTGAAGCAAAAATTCTGGAAAATAATAATGGGCATTTCAATGTACAGTACACGCACTCCCGTTTGACGTATGATAAAATAGGATAAAACTACCACTCCGCCCAGGGACTCACATCTAGTGGGACGTGGGTTGGCGACCACGGGACCCCAGCTGAGTCCAGCATTGCTTCCAGTTACTTGTGCCGGGCTCCTCTCCGTCTTTTTTCCTATCGACCTCTCTTGGTCAACTCTTGTTCTTTTCCGACCCCGACGGTATTAGGGTATCCGAGGCCTAGGGAGTCTCTTCCTTTCCCACCTTCATTGGCTCTTCCCTCATCTTTACTTATCCCTCATTCTTCTAGGAATCAGCCTTCTTTTTCTTTATAATTCCTCTCTCTTTAAGATTCCCGCACTGTTTTTGTGAATACTTTGACTATACACTACATTTTGTAGGTATTTTCAATCTAAGTTGCATTTTGCGAGTATTGCCAACCTCAATTGCAGTTTGTAAGGATTGACAATGTAAATTGTTTTTAGTAGGTCTTTTAATGTAGGGGTACCTTTTTTGTGGGTTTTCTGAATTTCAATTGCATTTTGTATCTTCAACCTTAACTGCATTTGCAAGTATTTTTAAACTAAATTGCGTTTTGTAGGATGGACATTTTGTAAGTATTTTGATTCTCAATTGCATTTTGTGAGTATTTTGAATCTAAATTACATTTTGTAAGTATTTTCAGTCAAAATTGCATTTTGTAAGTATTCTGAATATCAATTGCATTTTGTAAGTATTCTGAATCTCAATTGCATTTTGTAAGTACTTTAAACCTAAACTACATTTTGTGAGTAGTTTCAATCTGAGTTCCATTTTGTGAGTATTTTCAGTCTAACTTAATTTTCGTTCTGGTTTCCATTTCACTGTCATTTTCGCCATCACCCAGACCATTAGGGGCCGATAACCTAGATGTTGGGCCCCTTAAAACAACAACTATCATCATCATCTCTATATGACACGTCGGTCTGGGTATTTTTATACAATCTACTTCTATAAGCTAATTGCGTTCAGTGCTCCGAACAATTCTCAGGAAATTCGTGTTGTAGTTGCTTTCTAAATAATTATCTGCGACAGAGAGACACAGTGATAATCAATACCGTCACAGGTTTCTGTTCACAAGTATTGTCTGCAGAATAGCCGAGCTATTTCCAGAAGAATAAGTTACACGCCCATGTTTGGAAATACTTCTTAGATGCATGAAAGTCTAAAGGAGGATTTGCCCTAAATAGTCATCAATGGCTTCTTCTTATCTTATCCTATCTTATTCTTCTAGCCAACTATTGTAAAAATAAGTCGCTTTCATATAAATGGACCGGATTTTATCCAGAATTCTTCGATCTTGACTGCCCACTTTTATGATCAAATAAAAATATATTTTCCTACTTTTCTATTTTGGTGGTTGGTTCCTCAGTTCAGGGGCTGCGAGAACGCGGTCATGTAGCCCCGTGTACTTTGGGTGTGTGTAGAATCTGTCTGATAACCGGTGTTAATTGTGATGACTGTATTAATGCTTTAATTCAAGTAAGGACTGCAGACGACAATTTCAAGTAGTTCCTACTTCCGCTAACGCTACTGTCCACGACACCTAGCTAGCAGACTTGGCTACTAGATGGCATTGCAGTCGGTACCGGGTGGCGAACGTTGGAACTTATAGAGCGTTATCAAGCTAACCTACAAATTTTGGCTTCACACAAGTGTAGTTAGTGAAAGGGCCTTTTTCATGCCATAAATCTATGACATGGGACCACTGGCCTTATTTTCCCTCCGAAGGAAGGCATACTGAGAGATTTTTAACGCTCTAAAATCCGTCGACTTCGGGTTTGAACCCGCGAACTTGGGCATAGAAGCTCAGCAACTTTTCTATTTTCGTTTTACTATTTCAATTGACTTTATTTTAGGTATCCATTGTTATGTAGACGTTACAAACCCCCAGTCTTTGATCCAGGCGAATTAGCCGTAGTAGATAAAAATCCCCTCGACCCGGGAATTGAGCTCGGGACCTCTCAGGCCAAAGCCTGGTATGCTAACCAATTAGCCACAAGCCTGGACTCTACGCACGAGGTGAACTGACAGGGGCTCACGACTATGGATTTCACGAGTTAACTTCTGGTTTGGGATTGTTTTTTCTTGTTTCCAAGTAATTAAGGGATGGGCCCTCTACTCTGCATTCATTTCTTGGTCTCATGTTGTTGCTTTAATTTGTTACGAGCCATTATTTCCTTGATTAATGGCATTTATTTTTAACATACTTACGCATTCTGTTAAACAGATGCAAGTAGACTTATGAGATCTCCATGGGCCAAATGTCCGTGTGTGTGTCTGCTCCCCCCCTACCACTATCAATTCCCAAATGACGAAACCGAATTGAATCGAGTTTGGTAGCAGTAGTAAGGGGAACTTCTATGGCATGTTTTACATCGCCGTCATCTTAACGAGAATAAAATGGCGGTCATTCGAGTGTTCAATACTTAGGGGGGACTTACACCTTCGACAGCAACAAAATAGTGAATTTTTAACATTTATTTTCTTTGCACTGATAAACTGTTTGGAGTTGTCACTTAACCCAGTCTACATACAATAAACACAGACCAACTATTAAATATTTAGAAAATTGCATCATCATGGATATATATGCCCACAAAATGGTGGCTGTATATTATACACAAGAATGGGGTTTCCTTAGTAACTCTCGGAAATATTGTTACATTTTTTAAAAATGTGTTCCTAGATGTCATGGCAACAAAATGTACTAGAATGATTGAAATATTTCAAGAAGAAATATTATTTTGAGATTTTTTAAATAATGGGTCTAAAAATCTATAACATTTTCATAGTAAATAATTTATTATTAATAAACTATAATGGTTAGGGCAAAAATTCTAGTACATTTTGTTGATAACTATCGTAGAAATGTGACTAAAAATCTTCACTGAAATATCTTTGTAAGTTCATGAGTTATTTGGGAAACGGAATGAAAAATATGCACTTAAGGGAAATAGCGACGAAAATTTCACATGGTTGGGATGTTCTAACATTCCCCTGCCGCATAAACTCTTTCTTCCTCACCGGATTTCTCAGTGTTTTCCTACAGTCATAGTCTCTTATTTGTTTTAAAACTAGTTTTCTTTGCTAATGCTAACGAAGAGAAGAGCTAGGTTGGTAGGACACCTAGGAATAGCAAAGTTCGTTATGGACGGAAGGGTCGAGGATACGAACTGTAGGAGTAAACCAGGTTAGAATATGTTAAACAGATTGCCTTGGATGTAGGGTGTGGCAGCTAAGTACAGATGGAACGATTAGCTCAGGACAGGGAAGCATGGAGGGCTGGGAGACTGAAGACTCAAACAACAACAACTATTAGATCAAAATATTCCAGCTATATTTTGTGCAAATTTTATAATGCCAGTGCTATCAACATAATTCGATAGATAAAGTGAATATTCTAAAAGGGTCAATTTTGAGGAATGGAGATTGCTCATTAAAATGGGCGTTGACAGGAAATTTAATTTTCACTGGGAGATGTCAGTCATATCGTACTTTTAGTATAAGTTCCGTTCTATTCGAGATATTAAACCAATTCTTTCACTGGATGAAAGAGAAAGTGTTGTTCTATTCGAATATGATGTTTTTGAAAAATGTCACTTTTTGGAGCTTAAAGGTGTTGGTCCCCCCTTAAATCAAATACCAACTAAATCAATCATCGGATCTCGAACAAATTATGTGGAAATAATCTTCCGCTGATGAGCCAGCTTGGTGTCCTAGGCGAAACCCCACACAAGAC
Organism: Meconema thalassinum; assembly: GCA_946902985.2. Taxonomy (NCBI): domain Eukaryota; kingdom Metazoa; phylum Arthropoda; class Insecta; order Orthoptera; family Tettigoniidae; genus Meconema; species Meconema thalassinum. Next base: position 19,609,379 of record OX336392.1, read on the forward strand.
ACGGCACAAACCTAAAAAACATGCTGAGTTTTAATTCACTGGCCATGAAAGCTAATGTACTCGTACAATGATCACATTAGTTGGCATTGAGTTGTTGTCTGGCACCGGCATAAAGATATTCAAACTAGCCCGTTATGAAACTGGGTCCACGCCCCATTCTTCCATTCTTCTTAGCAAGTCCAAGTTTGAATTCATGCCACACAATTGTTTGCGAAGCGCACTGTTCCTGCAGCATGTTGGACAGAGCACTGGAACACGTCCCATAACACCTGCGTCAACACTTCGTACGTCGTAAACCCTGCCTGTTGCCAGACATTCGGTCCCATACATTACGCTACCTCGATTTGAGACGGCTTAGTTGGTAGCATGGTGAGATTCTATGCCCAAGGTTGCGGATTCAAACCCGGCCGAAGCCGTCGGATTTTTTAAAAGCGTTAAAATCCCTCAGTATGCCTTCCTTCGGAGGGGAAGTAAAGCCGGCGGTCCCATATCATAGATGTATGGCATCTATCTATCTATCTATCTATCTATCTATCTATCTATCTATCTATCTATCTATCGTATGGCTTTTAGTGCCGGGAGTGTCCGAGGACATGTTCTGCTCTCCATAGCCTGTAGCTGCATCAAGCGGACACCCCTAGGGTGAGCTACAAGTTCCGTTCAATTTCAAGTAGTTCCAACTTTCGCTATCAGATTTCAATGATACCTAGTGGTGAACGTTGGAACTTTGATAGAGCTTTACAACGAAATCTAACCTAGAAATTTAGCTCCACACAAGTTTTGTCTGTGGAAGGATCTTTCACTAACCACATTTATGTGAAGCCAAAATTTGTAGGTTATATTTCATAACGCTCTATTAGTTGCAACGTTCGACGCCAGGGGTTGACTGCGATGCCGTCTAGTAGGCAAGTCCGCAAGCTAGGTGTCGTTGACGATAGCATTTGATATCAAAAGTAGGAACTACTTGAAATTACTGCCTGTAGTACTTACTTGAATTAAAACAGATAACACACACTAACACAGCCATCACAATTAACACCGGTTATCAGACAGATTCTACACACACCCAAAGTACACGGGGCTACATGACTGCGTTGTCTCAGCCCCTAAAGAGAGGAACCAACCAACATACCTGGGTTAGAAAAATGAACAAATACGTCAAAAATGAGCTTATTTCTTCAAAGTATAAACTTTAAATTGGTCTATACTCGTATTTTTCAAATCAACCCATCGATAATTTTCCGATTTAGAAGAGTGACATGATTACTTTCACTCGGTGACCACAAATTTATGCCCAATTGTATTAGGCGAGAAATGTAAGAGACTACCTGAAAAAAAGGTTGTGTCCTGATTGCGACCATTCCGGATTGCGTTCACCTCATTAGCAGTCACTTTCATTTTAGGGAAGAACTATAAACATTCCAGCGTCCAGATTGCGATCACTTTTCTTGGGAGACCGGTCCTTGGTTCTTCCCGACTGACTTTTTTTTTTAGATAAGTGGTTTTATTTACATAATAATAACTTAACACACATAGAAAGGAATTGTCAGTGCACAATGTGAATAGTTAATACAGAAAATAAAAGTCACTGCACCATTGTAAAGATCAACACAGAAAGTAATCGTCACTGCACCATTTTAAAGTCACAAGCACTTATACGCATTAAACACTCCAGGCTGACGATAAGAACTCGTGGCTGTCCAATTCAAAACATACATAACAGCCATCCAAACGCTGCAGTCAGTGTTCCATGTTTGGCGGATTTCCATCTCTCCCTGCGGAGGTGGTCCAAGAACCCCACCAGTGTGTGGTCCCGAGACCTGTGGCGGGAGAGGTTATAATGAATCCCTCTCGCAGTGAACCAGAGGATGGCGTTACGCTTTTCCCCAGTGGAATGTTGTACTGCAAAACGTTGCACCTTCATGCCATCGGACACGTCCAGCGGCCGTCCGCAGATTCCAGATACTGCCTTGAGGGTCCAAGTCCAGACGACTGTCGCATTCCCACACGTATTGACCCGATGGTCTAATGTTTCAGTGCGACCACAGGCGTCACACAGGTCGACATCACTCTGCCCATGCCGAGACAGTTTTTCTCTGGTCGCCACAATTTCATTGAGGTACTCATACAATGTCGATCGCCATTCCAGTGGAATCCAGGGATTCAACAGGTTCTCCCAAATAGTCGACCAGGCTCTCGTAGGATATTTCATCTGTATATAGGGGGTGAAGAGTTTTTCGACGAGCAGAAACCTATAAAGCACCTTGGTAGGGAGGGCGGTGAAGGGTGTGGAGACACTGGATTTCAGACGGTTAAGAATTGCGAGTTCCTTCTTGAAAACATTGGCTGGGATGAGCATCTGGGGATTCACACCTGGGACAAGTGACTGGATGCAGACAGTGTCAAAGGGGTCCCCCATATGGTGTTGCGCTCGAAAAAGCTGTGCGGCCAGCAAGGCGGCACATTTGTGTTCAACTGCCACAAGTTGCAGTCCGCCTCTTCGGAGTGGCAGGTTCATTTGATCTCGACGAATCCGATAGCGGTATCCAGACCAGAGGAAATACCCGATGGCCATTTCCATTCGTTGACATAGAACGTGCGAAGCTGGGATTGCTTGTGCCAGAAACCATACTTTGGATAAGGCAAAGGTATTAATAAACCAAACTTTCTGTATCAGGTTCAATCTTCTCGTCAGTTCTTCCTTTAATTGAAATCTCAGGGTATTTAGCCTCCGGTTCCAGTTGTAGCTGACAGTTTCTGCAAAATCGGGGAAGAAAGTTATCCCCAAGATTGTACACCTGTCAACTATGGGAATGGCTAGGTCGTGCGGAGTCCTGATTGTTGTAGGCAAGCAGATGGGCATGAGCGATGACTTTGCAGCATTGATGCGTGCACCTGATGCTAGGGCGTAGGTGTCCATGATGCTATTCGTAGACGTAAGTTCTGACTCATCAGTGATAAAGACGATCACGTCATCGGCATATGCCCGCAGGGTGATATGGGCACCATGCAGATCGATACCTTGGAGTTTCTCGTCCAGACTGCGGATCAGGGGTTCAATAGCCAAAACAAAGAGCACCATCGACAATGGGCAGCCCTGCCTGATGGATTTATGGACGGGAATTGGACGGGATAAAAATCCATTTATCAACACTCTGGATGAAGCGGATGCGTAGAGTCGTTGGAGGCAGAGTATGACGCCCAGAGGAATGAGAAAGTGACGCAAAGTTTGCCAAAGATATGCGTGGGCGACCCTATCAAAGGCTTTGTTCAGGTCAATATTCAGCAAGGCAGCCTCGTGATTTCCATTACCTGAAGCATAAAGAACGAGGTCTCGGATAGCAAGAATGCTATGCAGAATGGTCTTCTGGGGTATCGTGCAGGTTTGACCAGGGCCTATCAAGCTGTGCAGCACACTTTTGAGCCGAAGTGCTAGGACTTTGGCCAGAAACTTGTAATCCGTGTTGAGAATAGTTATTGGTATGTAGTCAGCAATACCACGCACACCATTAATCTTGGGAATCAAAAGGATAACGCCTTCCGTAAATCCGTGGGGTACTTCATGAGTGAATAGGTAGTTGAGGACTTGGGTGACCTAATCCCCAACAAGGTGCCAGAAGTGTTTGTACCATTCATACGGCAGAGCATCTATTCCCGGAGTCTTGTTTTTAGCTGTGTTTCGGAGAGCATAGTCGATCTCTGCCTTCATGATTGGGGCACCAAGTTGACGCATGCAGTCGTTGTCCAGGTGCCGGTCCGTAGACGTTAAGAGTTGGTTACCTGCCGATTCCGAGACTGGTTCCTCAGCCAGCATCTCCCGAAAATAGCGCTCACCTTCTGCAAGTAGTTCCTCACGGGTCGTTAATATGCCCCCATCCGGTCCCGTCCACTGACGAATAAACTGACGCCCTTGCGAGCGGCGGAGACGGCCAAGCTGATAAACAGACATCTTTTCCCTGTCAATCAAGGAATATTTCTTGACATGCTGCTGCAGGGTGGCTAAATTGCTTTCTCGGACATGGCAGATGGTTGTCTTAATCGTGCGTAGTGCCACCGACACATTTTCCCCTAGTTGTTCTCGATGGTGGAGGTCCTGTAACACGGTGTCATAGAAGTCCAGTTTCCGATATAAACGTTGATTACGTTCAAACGACTGCCCGAATGGCCGGCTTCACCTTTTCTAACCACCAGTCAGCCACATTGTTGTAACGGTGTTTCAGCCGTTAACACTGCCGATACACAGCCTCAAAACGCTGTGAATCCTCTTCCCTTTCAAAGCAGTTGGTATTCATTTTCCACGAGCCTCGCCCTTGTATTGTGTGTGCAGGGACGGCACTTCGCGCCGTAAATAAAAAGCCATTGTGATCACTAAAGGCGACAGGGATTATCCGACAGCCGCGTACACGTGAGGCAAGCGTACTGGACATATACGCCCGATCAATCCTGGATTTAGAGGCGCCACGGCAAAATGTATATTGGATCTGGTTGCCATGTATGTGTGGCCATATATCTATTAGTTGCATGCTCTGGGTGAGTCCCTGCAACCCAGGACAGAAATTGAAGGAACCCGTCTGATCCTGGGGGCGTAAGGTGCAGTTGAAATCCCCCATCAATATAATGGGGAGATTCGTTACCAGGTGGGGTAAGATGTCTTGCCTAAATAAAACGTTTCTCTCAGATTTATAATTGGAGCCAGGTGGACTGTAAACATTTATGATCCTGACACCATGTACCGTAGCAGACGTTATACGCCCGGAAGGATCCATCACCACATCAGTTACTAGGGTGCCTTTACGGTAGATAATGGCCGTACCCCTAGCAGTGGTGCCCATGTTAACTATATAGTCATGGTCATAGAGGAAGCCAATGTTGCATTCGCTGACTTCTTGCAGAAAAAGAATGTCAACATCATATTCACGCAGAAAACGGCTTAACAGCGCCTGAGTGGCCGGATTCCTCAAGCCAGGCACATTTACTGTGGCATAAGTCTTCAAATGTGAATTATGGTCCATAGTTGATATCGGCTAAGAGGGGAGCTAACTGTAGATCCAAATCCTGCAGTGCCTCCCGGGACTGCTCACTATATTTAGCCCGCATCTTGCTAACGAACTCGGGGACTCCCTCATGCTGACCCATTTGAGCGCACTTGCGTAGAAGTGAAAGAATGGGTCCGGGGCTAGGAAGGGTTGCCATATGACACAGGTCCGACATTATTTGCTGAACCTCAAGGGTTTCGCCGGTAGTAAGGCTCGCAGCAGGTGAGGCCTCTGTTGGACAACTTCTGGGGGTTTCCGGCACTCGGAAACGGGGGTCTATCTCACTGACACGTATTTCACCTTTCTTCAGCTGCTTAGGCTTGTTCTGTGCTCTACGGGTTTTAACAAGTTCTGTGGCGAGCGAAGCATCGGATTCATCGGAAGTAGGGTTAACCTTGCGCTTAGGTTTACGATTTTTCACGACTGGGGTTGCGAGAGAAGCATCTGAGTCATCAGAAGTATGCCCACGGCTAACGAGCATGCTTTCCTCAATGTCCTCAGACCAGGTGGTCGTTTTGCGTATCCCCGAATTTTCCTGTGCCGAGCCTTCTCCTTGGGGGGAACTATGGGTAGGTTTGGCAACTGGAGGGGGTGACCGGTCAGCATCCAAGGGTTGCTGTGAAGACTCTTCCTGGTGCAAGACCACAGACTCTGAATACTTGTCAGGCACACCTATGCTGCCAGCCAGAGTGACAGGCTCCGTCTCCATTGGAGGCGTGCTGTCTAGCGGGGGAAAGCCTGTATCGTAGCGTGCTTGAGTATCGCCTGGGCTGTGAAGCGGGGAGTCGTCTATACGGCGGCTGGAACTAGGGGTGACCATAGCCGCAAGGCTAGTTGTCCGTGTGTCGCGTTCAAGGCGCGTCATGGCCGAGTATCGGCGCGGACAGTCGATACGCAGATGGTCCATAGCTTGGCATATGGCACATGTTTTAACTTGCCCTTCATAGCTAACCTGTCCACGGTGCCCATCAATCATGATAAAGGACGGAATTTGCTTTTTTAAATCTATTTGTATTTGTCGGATACCATTTGCAACTGGTAACTTGTAATACTGGGACCAACTTTCATTTGTGATGGATTTGACTGTACCATATTTTGCAAAATGGGTGCGTATTGTATCATTTGATAATTCAGGCGGAATATTAAAGAGCCTTACCCGCGTGGCTTCCATGCCGGCAGCGGCAATTTCTACCGAAACAGACTCCCCATTAAACAAAGTAAGCCTGTGTGTTCCCGCAAATTTACTCAAAAGTTTGTCCATAATAGATTGAGAGATTACCTTGATAAAAACAGAGTTGGACGGTGCGTCAAGTTGCAGGGTCTCCAGTTGGTCGACCGTGAGTTTCAGCATCTCCGCCACAAAGGAGTGAATTTCCGCTGCCGACGGAAGCGTGGTGTTCCGTTGGAAGGAGCATTTCAACGTATTTTTCCTGATGGTTTGCATTTTCTTCCTGGGGTTCTATCCAATTGACAAAGAGCCTGTACTAAGCGTAGGCGAAGCTATTCGGCGCACTTAACTGTTGTGTGTTGGCTTCACTCTCACTGCTCAGATGCGCTGACTCATACCTTCCGTAAGTTTTGTGGATAACAAGGGGAAACTGATATTTCACTACCTAACCAAAGAATACAGTTCAGTGTTCAGCCGAGCACACCCCCATAAAACTTCACTTAAAAAATCAAGCCCCCCTCCCAATCTGACAGAACCTCGTAAAGCAATGTTTATAACATTTTCATTCTTAAGAATAGAAACGTTTAGGATCGGAATCGACGACCTTCACTTGAAACAAAATTGTTTTAACGGGAAATTTTATACGTACAGGGTATAATTTTTAATTTCTGCCCCTCTCCTCCCATTTGAGACGCGAGATATATATTTTTATAATAGGTAGCCTACTGTATATAGTGAAAAACTTTCTTTTTATTACCTCGAAAAATTCGTCTCGTAAAAGTAATTTGTTCCGCGTTTGATTCTAAATCCCCTTTGTAATCAATGTTTGTCCGCGCCCCTCCTACACACAAAATCAATCATTTGAAGTTTTAGGATTATTAACATTCCAAAGAGAACTGACATATGGCATGTACCTCAACATTGGCAAGAGGGGTGGAAGTGAAAGGTGAGGAAATCCCCAGGGGAGTTACAACCGGACCGGTCTCCCAAGAAGTGTGAACGCAATCCGGACTGCTAACGAGGTGAACGCAATCCGGAATGGTCGCAATCAGGAAGACACCGAAAAACATTACATGTGAATAATAATTGTAACGTGTACAAATAACGATTAATCATACAGCTCTCCAGTTCCAGTCGGTCTCGCTGACGAGAATGAGCCTGTCGACGCGGAGGTCCGGGTACGATTCCCAGCTATGCCAATAAATTTAATTCTGGTGTGAGGGCTGGAACGGAATGCACTCAACCTCGTGAGGTAAAACTGCAAAGAGGTGGGTTCGATTCCTACCTCAGTCATCCTGGAAGTGGTTTTCCATGGTTTCCCAGTTCTAATGTCGGGATTATCCCTAAGTTAAGACCACGGCCGCCTCCTTCCCAATCCTTACCTGAATTACAAACACGAAATTTGATGATTTTAGGTCGATTATTCCCTAATTCTGAAACAGGTGAAGAACTAAAGCCTATTTTCATATATCAATTGCCATTATAACATACAAAATTTCAGTTTGATTGCTGTAATAGATTCGCAGATATTGAGAACCGACAAAATATTTCGGATGGTCGCCATGTTGGATTTTTATATACACACATCAAAAAAAGTTTTGCATCACCTCGGTTCCCAGATCTCCGGCATATAGACGTTGACTGTGTATATTGTATCCAAGATACAGTCCCTTTGACTGTTCATAGATGTCACTAAAACTGCTCAAAGATGTAAACAACCATGCATGAGCAGGGCCTATTAGACGGAGGGGGTACGACAGCCGATCAGTTCCAGTCATTCCACCAGGACGAAGGTACGCTGCTCATGTTGTCTGTAGTTCTACCATGCCTAGAAGGTCAATACCGCAGTTCGATCGCGTCCGCATTGTTACTTTGTGTCAAGAAGGGCTCTCAACAAGGGAAGTTTCCAGGCGTCTCAGAGTGAACCAAAGCGATGTTGTTCGGACATGGAGGAGGTACAGAGATACAGGAACTGTCGATGACAGGCCTCGCTCAGGCCGCCCAAGGGCTACTACTGTAGTGGATGACCGCTACTTACGGATTGCCGCTCGGAGGAACCCTGACAGCAATGCCACCATGTTGAATAATGCGTTTCGTTCAGCCACAGGACGTCGTGTTTCAACTCAAACTGTGCGCAATAGGCTGCATGATGCGCAACTTCACTCCCGACGTCCATGGCGAGGTCCAGCTTTGCAACCCCGACACCATGCAGCGCGGTACAGATGGGCCCAACAACATGCTGAATGGACCCCACGGAATTGGCATCACGTTCTCTTCACCGATGAGTGTCGCATATGCCTTCAACCAGACAATCGTCGGAGACGTGTTTGGAGGCACCCTGGTCAGGCTGAACGTCTTAGACACACTGTCCAGCGAGTGCAGCAAGGTGGTGGTTCCCTGATGTTTTGGGGTGGCATTATGTGGGGCCGACGTACGCCATTGGTGGTCATGGAAGGCTCCGAAACGGCTTTACGATACCTGAATGACATCCTCCGACCCATAGTGCAACCATATCGGCAGAATATTGGAGAGGCATTTGTCTTCATGGACGACAATTCTCGACCTCATCGTGCACATCTTGTGAATGCGTTCCTTCAAGATAACGACATCGCTCGACTACAGTGGCCAGCATGTTCGCCAGACATGAACCCTATCGAACATGCCTGGGATATGTTGAAAAGGGCTGTTTATGGACGTCTTGACCCACCAACCACTCTGAGAGATTTACGCCGAATTGTCGTTGAGGAGTGGGACAATTTGGACCAACAGTGTCTTGATGAACTTGTGGATAGTATGCCACGGCGAATACAGGCATGCATCAATGCAAGAGGACGTGCTACTGGGTATTAGAGGTAGTGGTGTGTACTGCAATCTGGACCACAAATGCTGAAAGTCTAGCTGTATGATGGTACAACATGCAATGTGTGGGTCTCATGAGCAATAAAACGAGCTGAAATGTTGTTTGTGTTGATCTCTATTCCCTTTGTATTTAACGGTTCCGGAACTCTTGGAACCGAGGTGATGCAAAACTTTTTTTGATGTGTGTATGTAGGTCTTAGAGTTATGTACCATTACATGAAGATTATTGTGTAGTATTCAAACTTCAAGAAACAAAAACGAGATTTTAAAATTTCGCACAGCTGCCATCTTGTGGTTATGCAAACAATTGAAATAACGTTGATGCCAGTAGATTAAAATTTGTATAAGCATTTAACGAACCAAGTTTCACTGCGCTCAGAGAGTTAAATCACGAGAAAAGTCTATTAAAATATTTCAAATTCGCTTGGTCGCCATGTTCGTTTTGTACTTTACAGGTTTATGAAATATACATAGGTAAACTTTTAGCAGTACCCTTTATCAACGTACAAAATTTCAGGGTGATATCTGTAATAGTTTCGGAGATATAGAATGTCAGTGAAATATTTCGCTCAGCCGCCATTTTGAGGTTATGTAAACAATTGAACTAAATTAGACTTCAGTGCATTACAATGTGTATAAACATTTGTTGTACCAAGTTTCATTACGTTTGGATAGTTAAATCGCGTGAAAAGTCTATTTAAAAGTCTCAACTTCGTGTGACCGCCATGTTGGTTTTGTAGTCACCAGGTTTTTGAAAGTATCATAGGTGAACTTCTAGTAGTGCCCTTTATCACCGTACACAAGTTCAGGGCGATATCGGTAATAGCTTCGGAGATATTGAATGCTAGTGAAATATTTCGCACAGCCGCCATGTTGGATTGGTGAGACGTAACAAAATTTGAAGGGCACGGTCGAGGTCGCCGGGAATAGTGCTATGAACTTACCGAATTTCATTGAAATCGCTCCAGCCGTTTAGATTTTATTAGGGACACACACACGGACAAAAGGTGATCTCATAAGCCTATTTTTTCAAAATTGAAAATAGGCTAAAATACTTAACAACAAATCAGAAAAAATTCAGACCATTTTGGGTAGAATCGTGTTGACCGACTGAATAACATCAAATTTTGATTATTAAGGCAACACTGAACGAGCCTCCGTGGCTTAGGCGGCAGCACGCTGGCCTCTCACCGCTGGGTCCGTGGTTCAAATCCCGGCCACTCTATGTGAGATCTGTGCTGGACAAAACGGAGGCAGGCAGGTTTTTCTCCCGATACTCCGGTTATCCCTGTCACAAATTTCATTCCAGCAACACTCTCCACTCTCATTTCATTTCATCAGTCATTAATTTAATCATTGCCTCAGGGGAGAGCGACAGGCTTCGGCAGCCCGCACAGTCGCCGCTAGTTTGGGGGCTTCATTCATTCCATTCCGTGACCCGGTCGGAGACTGGAAGCAGGCTGTGGATTTTCAAGGCAAGATTGAAAGATGGCTTCAAACAATATAATTACTAGGGCTCGAATTTTTAGGTAAATATTTTTTTTTCCACAATTACATAAATTCCTGCTTTTCACTTATTAGCACATAACAAGACATAATATTTACATTTTTCAAAATCAGTATGCTTTCAGTTTATTGCATTTTTGTTCTGTGTTAATTCAACGGGGCCATCTACTGTAATCTTCATGCAGAGCGTATGTCAGCTTGCAAGTGTGTTATTCTTAACTTGTCACCCCGTGCCTCTCACTGTGGAAGCCGGCGATTTCCTTGTCCACGGCCATATTGCACCACGTGCTATACCTCCCCCCACAGCTACCTGGAACCAGTTTCACTCACATGCAGTTTATTTCTGGCACTGTGAAGTGTAAGGCAGTTCTACGATAACTAAAGTAAAAGCAACTACAAGTTATCGTCTGCAGCAGTATCTTGCAGAATTAAAAGGATACTTTTACGTCTGATGGGGGCGTTCTGTTCTGCCAACCTTGTGGGAAAGCAATCATGGCTGAACAGCGATCTCAAGTTACACAACACCTCAAGAGCATGAAACATATTGCAGCAGTTTCGCGTCTTCAGAAGAAGTGTTGCGCGATAATCGTCGGTCATTTGTGAGAAATCTACTGCATATTGTTTATATTCACTTATTTCTACTTTTTTGTCACATATTTCAGCTATTTTAATACATAAAAAATAAATATTTTCCCGACTTTTAGCACCTAAAAATCCGAGTCCTAATAATTACAATCACTCTACACACATCCAAGTATACCGGGATGAATAAATACTATGTCCAACCTCTTAAATGAAACAACAACATAGGCCTAACTGCTGTCGCGTTTGGTTTGTGACTCCGGCGAGGTCACAAGCCCGGTATTATATTGCGCCTCGCTTCTGGAATTCGCTCAATACTGCACAGTGAAATGTTTAAATTCCTCTCTATACCCAGATTCCGTCTCTAAACTCATAACGTCGCGAAGCGATGCGATGCCATACGACGCGACTCTACCGCCCGCGTTTCTTTCCTTTAATGCGGACCGATACTTTAAAATGAGAAGTCTGGACAGCAAGGCAAAGTGAATTGGTAATGTGAATTCTGATGAAGCCTTCTCTTTTATTGAAACAAGGATTCATGCTCTTCTTCCTAACCCACAGGGGCTCACGACTAGTAGGACGGGAAGTGGCGACCACGGGGCCCCAGCTGAGTCGGACATTGCTTCCAATTACTTGTGCCGGGCTCCTCTCCGTCTTCATTCCTGTCGACCTCTCTTGGTCAACTCTTGTTCTCTTCCGACCCCGACGGTATTAGGGTATCCGAGGCCTAGGGAGTCTCTTCCTTTCCCGCCTTCATTGGCCCTTCTCTCATCTTTCCTGATCCCTCATCCTTCTAGGGATCAGCCATCTTTTCCTTTTCATGATATTTCCTGCCTTCTGCTCAAGGCCCTCAAGGAGGCAGGGTGTGTGTAGCCTAACCACAGCTGGTAAGTTCGGGAGTGTGCGCCACCGGGGGATTCCTGATCTGGGTTCTGATTTTTCTCCCTTTTTAAGTAGATTTCATTAGAAAGTAAACTATTGCAATGGGTACCATGTTTCGACTTCCGGAAAATTTCGACATATCTTCACGTTTCACATCCCCTAGACTCCAAAACCACCGTCAGTTAAAAAGTTTATATATAATTTATGTATATATGTATATATATACATATATCACTTTCTTGTGGACACGATAACTACCGCAATTGTGCACCAATCAATTTGAATTTTTTACATAATATGTATCATTATAAAATCTCGGTCGAGTTCGTTAATGGGCACAATCGGTCGAAGGGGGTGAAAATGAGGGGCTTTTTTCGAAAAAGTGAAATATCGCTATAACTCTCTTAATATTTGAAATATCGGATCCATTCAAATTTCATACTATGTGTCATATAAGGCCCAAAACTTTATGTTTGAAAAGTTTTTTGATAGCACCAACCATTGACCAAAGGGGTGAGAGAAAGTGGGTTTTTCGGGAAAAATTAATCATATCTCTCTTAAAAGTAACAATATCAAAACCGTACAAAATGGACAATATTCCCCTAAGAATTATCTAAAACTTTTGTCTGAAATAATTTTTGATATGACCCACCATTACGCCAAGGGATGAGCAAAATGATTTCGGAATTAGAAGAAAATGCAAAGTGCCATCAGAGGTTGCCATGACAACACAACTGAATTGACGAGGGATTAGCCATCAGACGTTGCCATGACAACACCATTGCAAGAGATCACATTCATTTTTAGCCTACTTTCGATTTTTGCAAAAAATGAAAGTGGACTTATGAGATCACTACAGGGCGAAAAAAAGTGTGTCTGTCTGTGTGTGTGTATGTGTGTGTGTGTGAGTCTGTGTGTGTGTGTGTGTGAGTGTGTGTACTCAGAATGTGTGTCCCCCCCCCCTATCAATTCGAACACGGTGAGCGCAAATTGAACGAAATTTGGTACAAAGGTAGCACTAGCAAAGGACACCTCAGTGTCATGTTTTATATCGCCGCCATCTTGACGGATACGTAATGGCGGCCACACAAATGTTCAAAGCTTAAATCAAATTACGACTAACCTAATCATCCGATCTCTACCAAATTTTGCAACAACATACCTTTATGGGGGCAGCATCCTTTGACCAAACTAATAGGTCATCAGCCTAATAGTTTGCGGATGGCGGCCATCTTTGTGTGAAAATCGATTGCCCCTATTAATTCGAACACGGTGAAACCGAATGGAATGAAATTTGGTACAGAGGTAGCACCAGCAAAGGGCACCCCAGTGTCATGATTTATATCGCCGCCATCTTGACGGAAACGTAATGGCGGCCACCCAAATGTTCAAAGCTTAAATCACATTACGACTAACCTAATCATCCAATCTCTACCAAATTTTGCAACAACATACCTTTATGAAGGGAGCATCCTTTGACAAATCTAATAGGTCATTAGCCTAATAGTTTGCGGATGGCGGCCATCTTTGTGTCAAAATTGATTACCCCTATTAATTCGAACACGGTGAAACCGAATGGAACGAAATTTGGTACAGAGGTAGCACTAGAAAAGGCCACCTCAGTGTCATGTTTTATATCACCGCCATCTTGACGGAAACGTAATGGCGGCCACCCAAATGTTAAAGGCTAAAATGTAATTACGACCAACCTAATAATCTAGTCTCTACCAAATTTTGCAACAACAAATCTTTATGTGGGAAGCATATTCTGACCAAACTGCTAGATCATCAGCCCAATAGTTTGCAGATGGTGGCCAAGTATGTGTGCAAATCGATTCCCCCTATCAATTCAAACACGGTGAAACCGAATTGAACGAAATTTGGTACAGAGGTAGCACTAGCAAAAGGCACCTCAGTGTCATGTTTTATATCGCCGCCGTCTTGACGGAAACGGAATGACGGCCACCCAGTGGAAAGCATCTTATGACTGACTACAAGGTCATCAGCCCAATAGTTTGCGAATAGCGGCCATGTATGTGTGCAAATCCATTCCCCAGATCAATTCAAACACGGTGAAACCGAATTGAATGATTTTTTTTACAGAGGTAGCTCTAGCAAAGGGCACCTCATATTCATGTTTAATATCCCTATAGCACGTTGTATTTCAACAAGCGACTACAACCAACATTCAATTATACTCCTTGAAAAGGACAAAGAGTTATAACAATACCCATGCATTTAGGAGAAAGTAGGCTATATGTTCTTTACTGAACATCTTGTTCCATCTGAGTCTGAGGGAAGCGGCTTCTGTGAAATACCTGGTAGCATGCTGAACTTCTATGCCCAATGTCGTGGGTTCAAAGCCGGCCGAAGTCGACGGATTTTCTAAGAACGCTAAAAATCCCTTAGTATGCCTTCCTTTGGAGGGAAGTTCCAACGTTCGTTGCGAGTAGCTGGTTACGGAGGCATCTATTAGCCACGTTCACAGCTAGGTGTCGTTGACGGTAATATTTGGTAGCAAAATTAGGAACTGCTACTTGAAATTGACCGTCTGCAGTCCGTACCTGAATTACAGACTAATACAGCCATCACAACTAACACTGTTTATCAGACAGATTCTACACACACCCAAAGTACTCGGGGCTACATGACCGCGTTGTCGCTGCCCCAAAACTGAGGAACCAACCAAAATCTCTGCGTGAAGAAGTACCAGACCGTTAGATATTTTTTTATTATTTTTTAAATTATTTTTAGCGTATGGCTTTTAGTGCCGGGAGTGTCCGAGGACATGTTCGGCTCGCCAGACTTTGTAGCTGCTTCTACACGGACACCCATGGGGTGATCTGCAAGTACCGTAACGTGTGGAGTGTTGTCTGGGGAAGAAAGTTTGAAAGTAAGGACGAGGAGTTGGAAGGTAGCGGCTGTGGCCTATTGTTAGGGACCAACCCCGGCATTTCCTTGGAGGGAAGATGGGAATCCACAGAAGACCATCTTCAAGGTTGCCGGCGGGGGGATTTGAACCTCCTCACCTCCCGGATGTGACTGACTGCCAGCAGCCACGCCGTAACGACCACGGCTAACTCACCCGGTAGACCGTTAGATAGTTACACATCAGTGCCGAAACCTTGCATAAAGGTCAGTGTGACCACAAGTATAAAAATAAAAAAATCCTCTCGGCACGCCGGAAGGCGGAGGTAGATTTCACCGAGCAAACTAGGGGATTGGCTATAATAGGAAAAATATGCAGGTTTTCTTAGGAGGATCAGACCTCAATGATTGCAAGAAAGTATTTTACATTTAGAGGTTAAAAATCAACTTTTTTTTCGTTTTTGTATGCATATTTTTATCATTTTATTGTCTTATGGGGATGGTAACCTTCTTGTCATTCGGGGTTCATTTTAGCCTATTTTCAATTTTGAAAAAATAGGCTTATGAGATCACCTTTTGTCCGTGTGTGTGCGTGTGTGTGTGTGTGTGTGAGGTGTGTGTGTCCCCCCCCCCTAATAAATTCTAAACGGCTGGAGAGATTTCAATGAAACTCGGTAAGTTCATAGCACTATTCCGGGCGACCCCGACCGTGCCCCTGAAATTTTGTTACGTCTCATCAATCCAACATGGCGGCTGTGCGAAATATTTCACCAGCATTCAATATCTCCCAAACTATTACCGATATCACCCTGGATGTTTTTACGGTGTTAAAGGGAACTACTAGAAATTCACCAATGTGACTTTTGAAAAACTGGTAACTACAAAACCAACATGGCGGCCACGCGAATTTGCGACTTTTAAATAGACGTTTCTCGCGATTTAACCAACCAAACGCAATAAAACTTGGTACAGTATATGTTTATACACATTCTAATGCACCGACATCTAACTTCGTTCAATTGTTTACATAACCACAAGATGGCGGCTGTGCGAAATATTTCTCCGGCATTTTATCTCTGAAACTATTAGCGGTATCACCCTGAAATTTTGTACGGAGATAAAGGGCACTACTGGAAGTTCATCTATAAGACGTTAAAAAACCAGTTAACTACTAAACGAACATGGCGGCCAAGCGAATTTGAAAATTTTAAATAGACCTTACTCGCGATTTAATGTTCCAAACAGAATGAAATCTGGTACAGGAAATGTTTATACACATTGTAATGCACTGGTATCTAATTTAGTTCAATTGTTTACATAACCTCAAGATGGCGGCTGTGCGAATTTTAAAATTAAGTTTTTATTTCTTGTGTCGTAGTCATGCGATCGAAGTGAAAGTTTGAATAATGAACCTACGCAATAATTTTCCTTTAATGGTACATGACTCTATGGCCTATACATTTAACAATCCAACATGGCGACCATCCGAAATATTTAGACGGCTCTGAATATCTACGAATCTATTATAGCAATCAAACTGATTTTTATGTTCATAGGGGCTATGAACTTAAGTTCACCTGTAGGACTTTAAATAACCTGGTGATCACAAATCCAACATGGCGGCGACGCGAAGTATAAACATTCACATGGACGTTTCTCGCAATTAAACCATCTGAGTGCAGTGAAATTTGGTACAGTAAATCCTTATACGAATGTTAATCCACTGGCATCTAATTTATTTCAATTGTTTCCATAACCACAAGATGGCAGCTGAGAGAAATTTTAAAATCTCTTTGTTACTTCTTGTGTCCTAATCATGCGATTGAAGTTTGAATGCTACACGTACACAATAATCTTCATGTAACAGTACATAACTCTAGGACCTACATATATAAAATCCAACATAGTGACCATCCGCAATATTTAGTCGGTTCTCAATATCTACGAATCTATTACAGCAATCAAACTGAAATTTGGTATGTAGATAGAGGCAATTAACATAAGTAAGATATATGAAAATAGGCTGTATTGTTCTTCACGGAACTACTTGTTATACTTGTGATCACACTGTCCTTATGCAAGGTTTGGAACTGATGTGTAACTATCTGACAGTCTGTTACTTCTTCTCGCAAAATTTTATCTCCCGCAGAGATTTTTGTTGGTTCCTCAGTTTAGGGGCTGCGACAACGTGGTCATGTAACCCCGGGTGTGTAGAAACTGATAAACGGTGTTAATTGTGATTACTGTATTAGTCTGTAATTCAGGTAAGGTCTGCAGACGGTCAATTTTAAGTAGTAGTTCCTAATTTTGTACCATATACTAACGTGAACGACACCTAGCTGTGAACTTGGCTACTAGATGCCACCGCAACCAGCAACTTGCAACGAACGTTGGAACTTCTCCTCCAAAGGAAAGCATGCTGAGGGATTTTTAGCGCTCTTAGAAAATCCGACGACTTGGGCCGGCTTTGAACCAGCGACCTTGGGCATATAAGTTCAGCATGCTACCAGTTAGCCGCTTCCCACAGTCAGATGGAAAAATGAATGTGATCTCGTGCAATGGCGTTGTCTTGGCAACCTCTGATAGCTCATCCCTCATCAATTTAGAAGCGTTGTCACGGTAACCTCTGATGGCACTTGGCATGTTCTTTAATTCCGAAATCATTTTTCTCATCCCTTGGCGTAATGGTAGGTCAGATCAAAAATTCTTTCAGACAAAGTTTTAGGTAATTATTAGGGGAATATTTTCCATTATGTACGGGTTTGATATTGTGCCTATTAAGAGAGATATGATTAATGTTTCCCGAAAAACCCACTTTTCCCACCCCTTTGGTCAATGGTTGGTGCTATCAAAAAACCTATTTGACATAAATTTTTGGCACTTATCCGACAAATATTATGAACTTTGAATTGATTCGATATTTCACGTATTAAGAGAGTTATAGCGACATTTCACTTTTTCGAGAAAAAAAAGCCCCCCCCCCCCCATTTTCACCCCCTTTAACCGATTTTGCCCATTAACGAACTCGACCGATTTTTTAAGGGGTTACATATTATGTAAAACATTAAAGTGATTGGTGCAAAATTACGGCAGTTATCGTGTCCACAAGAAACTGATATATATGCATATATATACACACACATATATATAAACTTTTGAACTGACGGTGGTTTGGGGTCTGGGGGATGTGAAACGCGAAGATATGTCGAAATTTTCCGGAAGTCGAAACATGGCACCCATTGCAATAGTTAGCTTTCTGATGAAATCTACCTAAAATAGGCTACATAATTTAAAATACTACCATCAACGACACCTAGCTGTGAACTTGGCTACTAGATGCCACCGGAACCATCAACTCGCAACGAACGTTGGAACTTCCCCTCCGAAGGAAAGCATACTCAGGGTTTTTTGGCGCTCTTAGTAAATCCGACGACTTCAGCCGGGTTTGAACCCGCGACCTTGGGCATAGAAGTTCAGCATGCTACCAGTTCCGATACCGAAGTCGCTTCCCACAGACATATGAAAACAGAATGTGATCTCGTGCAGTGGCGTTGTCATAGCAACTGCTGATGGCTCATCCCTTATCAATTAAAAGTAAAGTTGTCATGGCAACCACTCTTGGCACTTGGAATTTTCTTATAATTTAAATAATTTTGCTCACTCCGTGGCGTAATGGTGGGTCATATCGAAAATTCTTTCAGACAAAAGTTTTAGGTAATTATTGGAGGAATATTGTCCATTTTGTACGGTTTTGATATTGTGCCTATTAAGAGAGATATGATTAATGTTGCCCGAAAACCCCACTTTTTTCCACCCCTTTGGTCAATGGTTGGTGCTATCAAAAAACTTATTTGACATAAATTTTTGGCACTTATCCGACACATATTATGAACTTTGAATGGTTTCGATATTTCACGTATTAAGAGAGTTATAGCGAAATTTCACTTTTTCGAAAAAAGCCCCCCATTTTCACCCCCTTCGACCGATTTTGCCCATTAACGAACTCGACCGAGATTTTATAGGGATACATGTTATGTAAAAAATTCAAAGTGATTGGTGCAAAATTACGGCAGTTATCGTGTCCACAAGAAACTGATATATATATATATATATATATATATATATATATATATATATATATATATATATATATAGATAGATAGATAGATACATATATACATAAATTATATATAAACTTTTGAACTGACGGTGGTTTTGTGGTCTGGGGGATGTGAAACGCGAAGATATGTCGAAATTTTCCGGAAGTCGAAACATGGTACCCATTGCAATAGTTAGCTTTCTAATGAAATCTACCTAAAATGGAACCCTAATGACGAGAAGGTTACCGTCCCCATAAGACAAAAAAATGTTTAAAATATGCATACAATGATGATAAACGAAGTTAATTAAGCTCCAATTATAAAATACTTTCTCGCAATGAATGAGGTCTGATCCTTTTACGAAAACCTGCATATTTCGCCTATCCCCAACTTTGCCCGGACAAATCTACCTCCGCCTTCCGGCGTGCCGAGAGGAATTTTTTCCATTGCCTTTGAGGCGAACCCTCTTCTCTTTTGCTTTCCTCTCTGCCTTTCATGGCTCTCCTTCTTTCTAAGTCCCTCAATCCTGATTTCCGTTGAGTGCAATTATTCCCCTTTCTTTTATTTCCCTTACTCTTCTTCTCTTCTTCTAGTTAGCCTATTTTCATTTATGAAAAAATAGGCTTATGAGATCACTTTTTGTCCGTGTGTGTGTGTCCCCCTAATAAAATATAAACGGCTGAAGCGATTTCAATGGAACTCAGTAAGTTCATAGCACTATTCCGGTCGACCCGGACTGTGTCCTTCAAATTTTGTTACGTCTCACCAATCCAACATGGCGTCTGTGCGAAATATTTCACCAGCATTCAATATCTCCGAAATTGTTACCGATATCACCCTGGAATTTTGTACGGTGATAAAGGGAACTACTAAAAGTTCACCTATGTGACTTTTGAAAACCTGGTAACTACAAAACCAACATGGTGGCTAAGCGAATTTGCGACTTTTAAATAGACGTTACTCGCGATTTTACCAACCAAACGCAATTAAACTTGGTACAGCATATGCTTATATACATTGTAATGCACCGACATCTAACTTTGTTCAATTGTTTACATAACCTCTAGATGGCGGCTGTGCGAAGTATTCCACTGGCATTGTATATCGCTGAAACTATTACCGGTAGCACCATGAAATTTTGTACGAAGATAAAGGTCACTACTGGAAGTTCATCTATGAGACTTTCAAAAACCGGTCAACTACAAAACGAACATGGCGGCGAAGCGAATTTGAAAATTTTAAGTAGACCTTTCTCACAATTTAATGATCCAAACGCAATGAAACTTGGTACAGCAAATGTTTATACACATTGTAATGCACGGGTATCTAATTTAGTTTAATTGTTTACATAACCTCAAGATGGCGGCTGTGCGAATTTTAAAATATGTTTTTAAATTTCTTGTGTCGTAATCATGCGATCGAAGTGAAAGTTTGAATAATGAACCTACGCAATAATTTTTCTTTAATGGTACATGACTATATGGCCTATTCATGTAACAATCCAACATGCCGACCATCCGCAATATTTAGACGGTTCTCAATATCTACGTATCTCTTACAGCAATCAAACTGAAATTTTGTATGTTGATATTGGCAATTAACATAAGTAGGATATATGAAAATAGGCTTTAGTTCTTCACGGAACTACTTGTTTTTTTCGTAGGTTCATTTTTCATGATCGTCCAGACTATTAACGGCCGATAACCTAGATGTTAGGCCCCTTAAAACAACTATCATCTCCTCAAAGTCTGTAAAGGGAATTTAGAAACACTCGGTATGTATACAGTATTTATCGAGGACTGTTCGGTATTGTCGAGTAGTATTTGATGCTATTCAGAGGTGTATATATCGTAATGGATGTTGAATTCTATGTATATATTAGGAGACAGACAGGAATCGGCAGATAGACTAATTAAAAGCATCAAAGAGAATATCAAGAAACTGAAGACTGAATTTCTGTCGACGCGTAAAGTGTTTCAGTCAACCTCGCTTACAAGGAACGTGACAGCGAGCTAATCCAATTTTAATAGAACATTCCTGTGTGAAAACTTGATCCTTACTTCTGTGTTAATTGAATTATTCCCGGAGGGGAGCGGGATCCACCAGTAACTAGCTAGCTGCTACAGTAGGTCAGGTACTTGTTATGACTTCACTAATAATCACAGCGAGTGGGAGGGTTTGCACTCAGTTAAGAATTAAATCATAGCTTCACTAATATATATATAACAATAACCCCTGGCACTACAGCCCGTGAAGAGCCTAGGCCCACCAAGCGACCGCTGCCCAGCCATTTGGCCTGCTGATATCGGGCTGACGCACACATTTAACAATTAAATCATAACTTCACTAATATGTATATAACAATAACCCCTGGCACTACAGCCCGTGAAGGGCCTAGGCCCACCAAGCGACTGCTGCCCAGCCATTTGGCCTGCTGATATCGGGCTGACGCACACATTTAAAATTTAATCATAGCTTCACTAATATGTAACATGGAACATGAGAGCTTACAAACTTTTAGATTATACATAGGGCTTTAATTTAATATACGAAGGTGAACAGTGATATAAAGGATTGCGTGATTTATTTACAGGACAATATTTGTGATTTTTAAACGTCATGAATCACAAAAAACACGATTTAACAAGAAATACCAGTCTGAATGGAATGATTTTTTTCATATAAAGAAAACACATGAATACCGAGGACGAACCAACATTAATGTTATATTGTCAATAGTATGTTTTTTAAATATTTAATTTGTCTTTCAAAACTAGTTCTTTGATAAATTTTCCAAGTAGGCAATATCTTAATTATTCTTTAATATAATTTCATGAATGAGGTCAATCATCGGTATTCGTGTGTTTTCTTTACAGGAAAAAACATTCCATTCAGACTGGCATTTCTTGTTAAATCGTTTTTTTTTGTGTGTGTGTTTAATTACTAACAAAATGTCGCAGCGCTGGCAGTTAGGGTAGGCAGCAAAGAGAGGCAGGAGGCAGCTGTAGCATAGCTAGCACGCCGAAAGTGCAAAGGCTGGACGCCGGAATTTTGCCCCGAAAGGGGATCTTTAACGTGCCAGTAAATCTACTGGCACGGCTCCCTCGCATTTGTGCACCCTCAAATGCCAGCTGACTGCGCCAGGTTTCGAACCTGCAACCTTGGGCTGTTCAAAAAGCCTTATTTGTTTTATTGTTTTTATACTCCATGTTTTTCCTTCTTTTATCCAAATAAGGCTTTATTCTAAGGCTCACTGTCTGCTTTATACAAACCATTTTCGTTTTCATCTCCTGGCAGTGGCCTATTATTTTATCTTCATCATTTCATTTCATTTCATTAGGCCCCTACTCCGCCGGGGAATACGCAAGCCCAGTATGGTACAAAAATCCAGTCATGCCAAAGTGGTAGATGTTGCACTTAACGATCGCCTACTTGTCGTATTATTACTGGGTGCCTCAAGCCCACTTCGTTGGACAAGCTGTACACCCTTGCTGGTATCGCACTCCCTGACATCCGCCGAGAGGTAGCGGCGAAAAATGAGAAGAAAAGGGCAGAAACTTCTGAAGCCCATCCTCTGTTTGGACATCGACCTGCAAAACCCCGACTAAAATCTAGGAAAAGCTTCCTGAGAACAACAGAAGCTCTTGACGAGACTTCACAACAATCTTGAACCAATTTGTGGCGTGCAAGGTTCTACAGCCCTGGGATGGTTTCCACCCTCTGAAAAACTACCAGCCGGTTTCACAGAGAAATGGAGTACATGGAGATCACTCAACACACTTCGGTCGGGTGTCACAAGATGCAAAAGCAACTTACTGAGATGGGGTTTCCATGTGGAGTCACCGTTTGTGAATGTGGAACAACGCAGACGTCAGACCATCTGCTTCAGGGCAGTCAGTGCCCAGCAACATGTACGCTAGAAGACCTATTGCCATAGAGGTCGCCAAATTCTGGGCGGCTATAGTTTGAAAAAAAAAATGAAATTTAAATTGTTGTATATAATATCATGTATTTATTGTATATTCAATTTCACACTGTAAGTGTTTCTGACACGAATGAATGAATTAATGAATTAGGCCCCTTATAACAAGAATTATCACCATCTTTTACATGAGATGTTAAAGCTAATATTGAGTCAGAGATCGTATATCGTCTGCAATGCGCTGGATCAGCATTTGGAAAGCTTCGTTCGAGAGTATTCGACAATCACGACATCAATTGTTCTACCAAGATATTCGTGTACAAATCTGTTGTACAGTCGGCTCTCTTATATAGCTGTGAGTCGTGGACAACCTACAGGCGTCACAAAATAATGCTTGAGAAATTCCACCAAAGGTGCCTCAGACATATCTTGAAAGTCACTTGCAGAGATAAACGCACAAATATTAGGTGCGTTCAAAAAGTAACGAGCCGGAGGCACAATTACAGAAACCAGTACCTGTATGTTAGAAGTATTGGGCCTAGCTGTTGAGCCACTTGTCCCACTGTGACACGAGGCGGTGAATGGCTGTCTCTTAAAATTCCCTGCTCTGCGATGTGAATTAGTTCCGCACGTACAGCTGGACGTCGGCGTCCGAGGTGATTCGTTGGCCCCGCAGAGCCCTTTTCAGGGGACCAAACATGGCGTAATCACAGGGAGAGAGGTCTGGACTGTATGGAGGGTGGCCGAGAACCTCCCATTTGAATTTCTGCAGGAGTGCCGCGACTGTGTTGGCCGTATGAGGTCGTGCATTGTCGTGGAGCGACCACGGCGGCTATGGCGTTCACTGTCCTGGGTAATGAGTGCATCAAGCAGCTGGACGTTGTCATCGGGGTAACGCAGGGGAGGGTGGGGGGGGGGGGGGGTGCCCCAGACCGGGCATCATCGGCTAATGACACCCGTCCTTCCCTGAAGCGCCTGCGCCACGCCTTGACCCTTGCAAGGGACATGCAGTGTTCGCCGTACACTTGTGACATTCGGCGATGAATGTCCGTTCCCCCTACTCCTTCCGCTGTCAGAAACCGAACAACACCTCTTTGCTCTTCGGTTGACGCCTCCATGTTTGCAATGTGACTGATAGCGTTGTACGATTGATGCATACTGCTGCTCGCTTTGTATCGTCACGTGACGTGCACGCGTGCCCTCTAGCGACGGGCTGTGACCTTCCACGCTTTGGTAGGAACCACAGCTCGTTAAATACGCCACGATTAGCCGATGTCGTCACCGGTTCGCGCATTCCAGCCTCCGGCTCGTTACTTTATGAACGCACCTTATACTAGCATTCTGGATGACGCCGGTATTACGAGCACAGAAGCAATGTTAGCCCAACACTAACTCCGATGGGTGGGTCACGTGACCGCATGCCAAATCATTGCATTCCAAAACAAGCACTGCTCGGGTCTAAGTTGCGTGAACCTGAGAGGAATGTATCACCGTGGACTATGAGAAGTGGTGTTGACGAGTGATGAGGTTTCTCGGTCCGTGCATAGTACAGAACCAAATACAATGGTCGGTGATTCACTCACTCATTTGTAACACCACAGTGGTTTGAGCAACGGCCCTATGTTAGCAGTATTGGAATACCAGATATCACGGCGGGTTGTTGACAGACCCTTCTCTTCTAAACCCGGAAGTTCACGGAGCTGGGACCCGAGCAGTACTATACTCTAAACTTAGTGAGGGTGTTCGGCGCTATGGAGGTCAGAGAAGAAGTATACACATTGCCTCAAATCCATCGTGAAGAAATGTAACATCAATGATGGTAACTGGGAAATGCACGCACTGGATCGTCCAACATGGAGAAACACCATTCATGAAGGAATTGCTGTTTTGGAAGAGCCGAGGCAGAACTGCGCACGTGGAGAAAACAGCGTGAGATCTTGAGGTGGAATGGTCATTTGCCAGCTAGCTGCTCAATGTATGGGTGTCATCACAGATCAGTCATCATCACTAGGGTTCGGGAGTTGAAGACCCAAAGAAGTACAAAATATGCAAGCAAATATGCCCTAAAAACTATAAAATATGTCCTAAAAACTATGAAATATGACATGAATTTGGGATAGGTAGAGTATCACTAACATACAGTAAACGTCTTAAGTGCCAAAACGTGATCAGCGATAATACACCAGACACATTTAATCATACAAACTAACAGAGGGTTACAGTACATTAAAATTTTCAACATTCATTCAGTATCATATCCTTGAGATGCAGTTCTTGCTCGGTTTATTTACTACACTATTCGGAAATCCTGTGTTTGAAACTCGACGCAGATAACACGTACCTTGTTAACGACGCCTCAATTTAAACAAAAATGCGGAAATTATAACCAACTATGACCTTATATTACTGAAATATGACCAAAACAATAAAAATGGCCTAAATATGCATTTATAGGCAACATCAAATTGCTTTAAACGTGGTCAGGGACCCGTCATTCAAACTTATTTTTCAGATTTCGGTTAAAATGAGCTCAGGAAAAAAAATATGACTTTTCCTTAACATCCGAACCTTAATCATTAGGAACACTAATTCATACTCGCTCGCGAGTGAATGTATAATGTGGTACTTACGTTGTCGACACCTTGCGGGTCCTCGATGCCTCCCGCCACGCCATTGGGCTGCTCCTGAAGCTGCGTCTCCTGGTTGCTCTTGTCTTGCGCGATGGCCACGTGGTTGGCAGCCGAGGTGGTAGCGGCGCCGTTGTGCGGCTTGGTGGCGTCCAGCAGCACCTTGAGCGAGGCGATGGCATGCAGCTGCGTCGCCTTCTCGTCCACCTTGCCTGCAACACACGTGGGAGCTACTGTACGAGTGAGTGGGCGCTGCTCTTCTACATGGCAAAGATAACAATGGCAACATCCCTCGTGCTACCAGAAGCGTCACACCAACAGTCGGACAAAGCTTAACACGACAATCGTCCATTCTGTAGAAACATTAAGTTGATAACTACGTCTTATTGTTTAAGGATACTATCTCCTGCGCCCTTTGTCTGAAGTGCATCTTCGTTGTGTATCTCATAGATCGCTTTCCTATCCCATATCCCCCTGATATCATTGAATAGTTTCTCCCATTATCATGGATATATTTCTGAACTGCGGGTCAATCAAAATTTGCGTAATAAGACCAGAAAGGCCTCCTATATGGTTACCAAGGCAACGAGTATTAAACATTTAATCTGAAGTGTAAAGGCCATCTAGCCTCCTATATGGTTACCAAGGCAATAAGTATTCATCATCTAAATCTGAAGTGTAAAGGCCATCTAGCCTCCTATATGGTTACCAAGGCAACGAGTATTAATCATTTAATCTGAAGTGTAAAGACCATCTAGCCTCCTATATGGTTACCAAGGCAACGAGTATTCATCATCTAAATCTGAAGTGTAAAGGCCATCTAAGCATCCTATGTGGTTACCAAGGCAACAAGAATTCATCATCTAAATCTGAAGTGTAAAGGCCATCTAAGCATCCTATATGGTTACCAAGGCAACAAGTATTCATCATCTAAATCTGAAGTGTAGAGGTCATCTAGTCCTCCTGTACGGTTACCAAGGCAACAAGTATTCATCATCTAAATCTGAAGTGTAAAGGCCATCTAAGCATCCTATATGGTTACCAAGGCAACAAGTATTCATCATCTAAATCTGAAGTGTAAAGGCCATCTAGTCCTCCTGTACGGTTACCAAGGCAACAAGTATTCATCATCTAAATCTGAAGTGTAAAGGTCATCTAGTCCTCCTATATGGTTACCAAGGCAACGAGTATTCATCATCTAAATCTGAAGTGTAAAGGTCATCTAGTCCTCCTGTATGGTTACCAAGGCAACAAGTATTCATCATCTAAATCTGAAGTGTAAAGGTCATCTAGTCCTCCTATATGGTTACCAAGGCAACGAGTATTCATCATCTAAAGTGTAAAGGTCATCTAGTCCTCCTATATGGTTACTAAGGCAATAAGTATTCATCATCTAAATCTGAAGTGTAAAGGCCATCTAGCCTCCTATATGGTTACCAAGGCAACAAGTATTCATCATCTAAATCTGAAGTGTAAAGGTCATCTAGTCCTCCTGTATGGTTACTAAGGCAACGAGTATTCATCATCTAAAGTGTAAAGGTCATCTAGTCCTCCTATATGGTTACTAAGGCAATAAGTATGCATCATCTAAATCTGAAGTGTAAAGGCCATCTAGGCCTCCTATATGGTTACCAAGGCAACGAGTATTCATCATCTAAATCTGAAGTGTAAAGGCCATCTAGGCCTCCTGTATGGTTACCAAGGCAAAAAGTATTCATCATCTAAATCTGAAGTGTAAAGGTCATCTAGTCCTCCTGTATGGTTACTAAGGCAACGAGTATTCATCATCTAAAGTGTAAAGGTCATCTAGTCCTCCTATATGGTTACTAAGGCAATAAGTATTCATCATCTAAATCTGAAGTGTAAAGGCCATCTAGGCCTCCTATATGGTTACCAAGGCAACGAGTATTCATCATCTAAATCTGTAGTGTAAAGGCCATCTAGGCCTCCTATATGGTTACCAAGGCAACAAGTATTCATCATCTAAATCTGAAAAACATATCCAAGATGCGATGTTTCCCAGTGAAGCTTTCGTTTTCGTGACTTGCCCCATTTCCTATTTTAGTATTTTTTATTAAAGTGTGAAATTTATTTTCATGTTCTAATCTGTTTATATATCCCTTGAAACATTGCTCTTATTACCTTGATTTGTTTGAGCAGGTGTGCTGTACCCATATCAGTTAAAGTTTATACCGCGATCCGTACTTGTCTAGGGGAATTAGTTTACTGTACTCGAGGACGTCACGGATGACGTGAGGACGTTGATGTTCCATTGTTTGATGGCGTGGCTTGAATTGCCGCCATATTGCTCAGCTGTATGAGGTTTCAAACAGTGTGTCGTTACATACCGATTCAGTCACATCTACTCAATTGCGAGGTGTGCTGGTGAGTTACGAATGCTCATAAATTACTTTTATTTCTTCAATTTAATTAGAACGTTCCACTGTACTTTTCTAAAGCCATAGTGAGTCAACGCCTTTGGTCGCTACTAGGTTAGACGACTGTCGGAAAGAAACTATTGGTCGCTACTAGGTTAAACCACAGTCTGAACGAAACTATTGGTCGCTATTAAGTTAGACGACTGTCGGAAAGAAACCATTGGTCGCTACTAGGCTAGACCACAGTCTGAACGAAACCATTGGCTACTACTAGGTTAGACGACTGTCGGAAAGAAACCATTGGTTGCTACTATGTTAAACCACAGTCTGAACGAAGCTATTGGTCGCTACTAAGTTAGACGACTGTCGGAAAGAAACCATTGGTCGCTACTAGCTAGACCACAGTCTGAACGAAACCATTGGCTACTACTAGGTTAGACGACTGCCTGGAAGAAACCATTGGTCGCTACTAGGTTAAACCACAGTCTGAACGAAACTATTGGCTACTAGGTTAGACGACTGCCTGGAAGAAACCATTGGTCGCTACTAGGTTAAACCACAGTCTGAACGTAACTATTGGCTACTACTAGGTTAGACGACTGCCTGGAAGAAACCATTGGTCGCTACTAGGTTAAACCACAGTCTGAACGAAACCATTGGTCGCTACTAAGTTAGACGACTGTCTGAAAGAAACCATTGGTCGCTACTAGGTTAGACCACTGTCTGAAAGAAACCATTGGTCGCTACTAGGTTAGACCACAGTCTGAACGAAACCATTGGCTACTACTAGGTTAGACGACTGTCTGAAAGAAACCATTGGTCGCTACTAGGTTAAACCACAATCTGAACGAAACTATTGGCTACTACTAGGTTAGATGACTGCCTGGAAGAAACCAGTGGTTGCTACTAGGTTAAACCACAGTTTGAACGAAACCATTGGTCGCTACTAAGTTAGACGACTGCCTGGAAGAAACCATTGGTCGCTACTAGGTTAAACCACAGTCTGAACGAAACTATTGGCTACTACTAGTTTAGACGACTGCCTGGAAGAAACCATTGGTTGTACTAGGTTAAACCACTGTCTGAACGAAACCATTGGTCGCTACTAGGTTAAACCACAGTCTGAACGAAACCATTGGCCACTACTAGGTTAGACGACTGTCTGGAATAAGCCATTGGTCGCTACTAGGTTAGACCACAGTCTGGGTAAATATTACTGCTTATACTACAATGGGGTCCGGGGCGTAAGCCTTATAAAACATGGAATGTAACATGATAATGATTCTTGTTTTAAGGTGCGGAGCAGCGAGGTTATCTGCCATATTTCAACATGGATTCATCGTTAAACGTTTAGTGTCATTCATTACGACATGGATGCCATTTTGTTAAGAAATTGCGACCTGAATAATTAAATTCAGCCTGTTAGAACCTCGGATGAAGTTTTACCGTTGAATGTCTTATAAACAGTCGCGTTTGGAATTGTTTACACAAGTACGTAACAAAAAGATTTGATTTCCGCAAGAATTATTAAAATTGGTCGTTTATGACGTCATAAATATTCCATACACATGGTTGAGAGGATTAGCGTTTAAAACATGTAAACCATGACGACAAAACTAGCAATGTTTCATGTCCTGCACAAATTAAACCGTTGTTAGGTGGTTGTGGGCGTCAAACTACCGTGACAGGTAACACAGTATCGTGTACAATTGGCACAACGTACAATCTGTGAGCTGTCCATCCGGATAAATGATTTCCGATTGCATTTTTTGAGGTGGTTATGAATGAAATGTACGTTATGAAATTGGGACTGATGGACGATGTTATAAGTATTGATCGACGAAAAAAAGAACACTATACAACATACAGGTTGTCGCAAAATTACGTCGACAAACCGAAACCAGAGGTTGCGGCCGTTATCTGAAGCAACTTGAGATAGGACACTTATGGACGGAAAGGAAACGTTAAAAATCTGTGTGCCGTTAAACTTTTAACGAGGCAAATCGGCAACACCGCGCCGAGAAAGTGCGAATTATTCTAATGTTTCCGTTCCGTACCAGCCGCCGGAGGAATGCCGCCATTTCCAGAGCCAGCGCAAGTTTTTAGCCTACTTTTCACATTTTGTAACAAGTAGTTCCGTGAAGAACTATACAGCCTATTTTCATATATGCTACTTATGTTAATCGCCTCTATCTACATACAAAATTTCAGTTTGATTGCTGTAATACATTCGTAGATATTGAGAACCGACCAAATATTTCAGATGGTCGCCATATTGGATTTTATATATGTAGGTCCTAGAGTTATGTACTGTTACATGAAGATTATTGTGTACGTGTAGCATTCAAACTTCAATCGCATGATTAGGACACAAGAAGTAACAAGGAGACTTTAAAATTTTGCACAGCTGCCATCTTGAGGTTATGTAAACAATTGAACTAAATTAGATACCAGTGCATTACAATGTGTATAAACATTTCCCGTACCAGATTTACTTGCGTTTGGAACATTATATCGCAAGAAAGGTCTATTTAAAATTTTCAAATTTGCTTGGCCGCCATGTTCGTTTTGTAGTTAACAGGTTTTTGAAAGTCATATAGATGAACTTACAATAGTGTCTTTTATCTCCGTACAAAATTTCAGGGTGATACCGCTAATAGTTCCAGAGATATAGAATGCCGGTGAAATATTTCGCACATCCGCCATCTTGTGGTTATGTAAACAATTGAACGAAGTTAGATGTCGGTGCATTACAATGTGTATAAAAATATACTGTACCATGTTTTTTTGCGTTTGCTTGGTTAAATCGCGAGAAACGTCTATTTAAAAGTCGCAAATTCGCGTGGCCGCCATGTTGGTTTTGTAGTTACCAGTTTTTCAAAAGTCACATAGGTGAACTTCTAGTAGTTCCCTTTATCACCGTAGAAAATTCCAGGGTGATATCGGTAATAGTTCTGGAGATATTGAATGCTGGTGAAATATTTCGCACAGTCGCCATGTTGGATTGGTGAGACGTAACAAAATTTGAAGGGCACGGTCGGGGTCGCCCGGAATAGTGCTATGAACTTACCGAGGTTTATTGAAATCACTCCAGCCGTTTAGAAGTCATTAGAACACACACACACACACACACACACACGGACAAAAGGTGATCTCATAAGCCTATTTTTTCAAAATTGAAAATAGGCTAAAAAAGAGGAAAAAGTAGACTTGTGAGATCGATCCGGGGAAAAGTGTTTCTATCTGTCTGTCAACTCCTAAACGGCTGCAGCTAGCGAAACCAATGGCTGAATATCTCACGGCCATATTTGAAAATGACGTCAATGCTACCAACTGCTGAAAAATCACAATTGAAAATTGTGGTCTATGTTGGATATCTCTCACGATACGCATGGGAATTGTTCCAAAATTGACACACGTATAGATAATATTACGTCAGACTAATTTACAGGAGGCCATACATGAATGTGTTGCTGATAGGTCAAATCTTTAATTGCATGTAACCTCATCTATTGGATTTCAACCAAATTTGATAAGTGATTTGCTCACCGGAGGAGATATGAATATACATTCTTTTAGTGTCAACAGGGCTGCCAACTGTTGAGAAATGCACTCTATAATATTTTATCCTAATCTCAATATATCAGAAAGTATGCAGGCCATTAGTTCTAAACTTTGCATACATATAGTACCTGCAAATGTAGCTTAATTTTCAATGAAGGATATAAGACAATGCTGCCAACATGATTGTAAACGTGCTGATAGGTTTAATGTTGAATCACATGTAACTTCCATACTGATATACATCATAATGCTTCAATTTGAGTTTGAGCACCCAATGTATGTCAGTGTAGCTAACCTGATTTTACGCACGCTGATAAATTCAATATGTAAATACATGTAACGTGAATACTATCTATTGGACCTCAACCAAATTTAGCACGTGCATTGTGAACCTTAATAGATGGAACTAAGAATATATTTAGAGTCGCCAGGTCTGCCAACTGTTGATATATGGTCTCTATAATATGAAGAAAAGTAGGCTCTTTAGTTCGTCACGGAACTACTTGTTTCTCATCATAATTTTCCCATTCATGAACCATGGATTGAAATCACCTGACTTAGAGGGTACTTTCCACAGCCAATGAGAACATAGAAAACGGACCCAGCTTAGGTATCCCTCGGAAAACCCTATTCTGAAAGATTTCTGAAGCAATTCCTTATGGGAAAAGGTGCAAGTCCACGGGGGATGAAACATGACTAAGTAGGGTAACAAAATACGCCAGCAGATGATCAAACAATTATTTTGAATAAAAAATGTTCACTGATTTAAATCATTTATTTGATTCTAATACTTTGCACACCCCTGTATAACGCTCCTTATTAATTGTTCTTAATTTCAGTAGAAGAAATTATAACGTTGTCTATTCTTCTTTTCAATGTCGTTGTTAAAACAAAATAGGTATCTATATTTAAAGCCTAGCGTTCGATAACGGATCATTTTGAAGAAAATGTTCTCTTGCAGGTGGTAATCTAAATGAAATTAAGAACAACTAGTTGATACCACATATCAGTTACTGATAAAGCCATCGAACGAGTTCATTCGTATAAATATCTAGGGTGTTACCTGAATGACAAATGGGACTGCAGCCATGAAATCAAAGCTTGAATTGAGCAAGCCAGGGGTGTCTTTATCAAAATGAAGAATCTGCTGTGTCACCGAGATCTTAGTCTGAGAACGAGACTACTTGCCCCCAAGTGTTACATAATTCCCGTACTAATGTATGGACACGAGGGGTGGACGTTAACCAAAACCTTGGAGAAGAAGTTTGAAGCATTTGAAACGTGGCTGTATCGTCACAAGCTTCGTGGGCCGACAAGGTGAGAAACACCGAGGTGCTAGATCGGATGGGCAAGGAGATAGAGGTGCTCTACAACATCAAGCGACAGAAGCCACAATAATTTGGCCACGTGATTCGAAATAACAAGTACCGACTCCAGCAGCTAATCATGGAAGGCAAGATTGAAGGACGGCGCAGACCAAGGAATTTGCGGGAATGGTTTGAACTTGACTCATCATCTCTGTTTCGAACGGCAACCTCGAGGCAAGGGATTGCAATGATGATCGCCAATCTTCGACGCGGAGACGGCATATAAAGACGAAGAAGAAGAAGTTGATACCCGTCAAAACATGTCGGTCATTGGCAAAATATTCTCTTATACAGAATGCATTTTTTGAACGATTACTTTTTGACACTGTTGCAACTTTAAGGTCGACTTCGGAACATATAACTGGCCATGACTGAAACCTTGATGAGGCAAGTAGAGACCTACACGTTCCTGAGTTTCCCCTTGAGCTTTATTGATTGTGATAAAGTACGCCAAGCGAGAATTGAAGTGTTTTATCGGAAGATGTTAAATCATTCGAAGGATTATAGCTCTCTGCCCAGTAAGTGATTTCCCTCCACATATACTTACTCTAAAAGTTTGAGCCACAGAGCCACAACAATATTTCCCCCCTTTTTAATTCTCATAAACAAAGATCTCAGTAAGACGCGGCGGGATCCGCCATCTCTCTGGTGGAATAGAGCCATTGTGTGCATGCGCGGGAGCGACAAATATTACATTTTTCTTTGATAATTTAAAAATATACCCTAACATATATTTTCCTATTAAAGACACTCTGCAAATCTAAATGCCAAGCTCTCGTTAGAGTGCATTACAAAGTCAATAGGTTAAGACATTTTCTCAATCTCGCGGTAACAGAAATATAGATTGATAAGGATCATTATATAAGTTATATATATATATATTTCAACAAACAGCACAGTGTATGTTATGTTATGTAGCATATTCTGGTATTGGGTAGTATTGCGCAATCTACGGTGCCCATGTTAATTTTCAAAATTTATTTAACATTATCTCAGAAGCTATTAACTGGAAATAATTACATTTTTCAGGGATGATTCCTGATGCTTTCACGTTATTTTAACATTGGCTTTTTGAAAATTAGATTTTGATATTTGATGTTTATTTTTAAACGTGGCGTAATTTGAAGAGCATTTCCATGAAAATGTATATCTGGTGAAATAAAACTGAAGTAAATTTTGCAAAACGGCTGTCTTAAAATATATCACACAAGGAGGAATTACTTCAAAAACTTTGAGCTTTGCATGTTGAATAGTTGCGGATAAAAGGAAATTTGTATACGAGGAAATGTATTTTATCAGGAAACTGGACGAGGAGACATGAAAAAGGCCATGGCTGCCCAAAATCCTTATTGACAAAGTTTAATGAAATAGGAATATGACACCGTAAGACAATAAACTGTAATTCTTGAGCACAGTGTCTCATTATAACCTACTTCAGCAAACAGTGGTATATTTGATACAAATGAAGTTGCAAGATTGACGCACAATTTTATAACAAGGCAAATTTGCAAATACTTTCAAAAACAAGAAGTTCCGTTACGAACTAAAGAGCCTACTTTTCTTAAAATTTAAGATTCATGCCAATGATTAATGACGAAATTAAGTTGGTAATATCGAAATTTCTAATTAGTACGAAATACTGTATACCTGGCATAATGTAGCCTAATAAAGCACTACAGTTGGCAGCCCTGGTGACTGAATATATTCTTAGATCCATTTCTTAGGGTACAGAATACAAAATTTGGTTGATGTCCAATGGATAGTATGGACGTTACATACAGTTAAACATTGGATCTAACAGCGCGCGTAAAATCATGTTGGCAACAATGCCATGCCTGTATTGGTCAGAAATAATCTGAAATAATTTGATCTATTGTTGTGCCAATTTTGAATGAAATCCATTAGTTAGTATAGAAGTTACATGAATTTAAAGTTGGACCTCTCAGCAGGCTTAGAATCATGTTGGTAGCACTGACGTATATAAGTTACTCCAAATTAATATAGAATGTCAGGTATTATACGTGGGCATATTTTAAAACTGTCGGCTTGAATATTTTCTGATATGTGGGTATTTGGATTAAAACAAATTGTGAGCATTTATTAACAGTTGGCAGACCTGGTGGCTCTTAAGAATACACTCAGTCATATCTGTTTATGTACACATAGCACATACGAAATTTGGTTGAAATCCAATTGATAGTGTAGAAGTTATATGCATTTAAAATTTGGACCTATCAGCAGGCTTATAATCATTTTGACAACACTGCCATGCATGGCCTCCTGGAAATTAAACTGCTACGTGTGCCAATTTCGAAATAGCTCCGATTCATACCTTCCAAGATATCCAACATGGAGCTCAAATTTCAAATGCGATTTTTCAGCAGTTGCTAGCACTGACATCATTTTCAAATATGGCTGTGAGATATTCAGGTATATGTCTTTATTCCTACCAAATTTTGTTTCGTTTGCTGCAGCCGTTTAGGAGTTGATAGGGGGGGACACACACACAGCCAGACAGACAGACAGACAGACAGACAGAAGGACAGACAGACAGACAGACAGACACACATCTGCCCGATCTCATAAGTCTACTTTTTCCTCATTTTTGCAAAATGTGAAAAGTAGGCTAATAATAACTATCAAAAATGATAAAAAATACTCTAAAAGACTAAAAATCAGATCTGTTACAACTTTTACATTAACGGTGAAAGTTAAATCTCTTGAAACGACAGCTCGAAGTGGAAATGTGGAACTGATGTGATGATTCATTAAATTCGTTTGAGGTTTTGGATCATATTTTACGTTGAAATAAAAAGCTTTATGTTCGATGATCTCGAAATGTAAATATTATAAGTCAGAAAACTGTATCTTAATGAGGGTCATTATAGTACTATTCTTCATTATGAAACAGTTTCTCCAGCCAATCAGAGCTCATTCATTGACCAATTAGGTAAGGATAGCTTCGCACATGCGCTCAAAATCCAACATGTCGTTCATGAAATACAAGATTTGAAAGTTCAAATTGGATATCGGATCAACCATTGTAGTTACAATCCCAAACACAAAGACAAAATCATCACGAACCTTTACGGTAACAAGAAAATACTATGACATATGCAAGAAATTTATGAATCTACGTCCAGAAGTTAGCAACACAGCATCCTTCTATATAAATTACCGACATGGAAAGTGAACCTTCCCATATGTTCGCCTAAATAAACTGGCGAATATGAGACAAGAAATAGCACTGTACCGTAATATCCCCAACACCAATTTATACACAGCGCATTGCTTTCAAACGACATCGGTGACAATATTAGTGAATGCTAGTCTTGATCGGCACTAGACATCATGCAGGCTGTAAACAATAGCATTGCCAAGCAAAGTAAATTGCCTCTGCTTACGAAGGTCTTTGATCCACGCATGCGCTCTGTTCTGTAAGCAAAACCACTGCGCTCTGTTCACTAACTAACATATAATAAAGTTATAATTATCGTCGAACATAAACAGTCGTATGCAACTGGCCTATAATCGTAATTGAGACACTCGTATGGAAATTATAAAATTCGCTACGCTCAATTTATAAACATACTCGTGTCTTAATTATTGCCATTATACGCTTGTTGAATATTTGATCATGGAATAAGTTGTTGAGAGTTTTAATATTAAATAATTTGAGATAATTAGTATTTAGGAAATAATTTGAAATCAAGCCTTTTTATAAAATTTGGTGTCAATCTTGCAACATTATTTGTATCAAGCACTGTTTGCTAAAGAAGGTTATTATGTAACACTGTGCTCAAGAATTACAATTTATTGAATTAAGATATTATTTTCCTAGTTTATCAAGAAACTAGAATCAAAGAATTTTCGCTAGCTGAGGAAACGGAAAAGTTTTGGTTTTTGGATGAAGTGATCTCCGATACCGCAACACCTATATTGGTTCCTTTTTTCCTTTTGTCTATTGTCTAATAGAGTGAACTAAAAATCTAGTGAAAGATAGAGAGGTGCGGAAAGGAAAACAAGATGTTCAGTAGAGAACATATAGCCTACTTTCTCCTAAATGCATGGGTATAGTTATAACTCTCTGTCCTTATCATGGAGTATAATTGAATATTGGCTGTTGTAGCTTTGTTGATTGGTTGGTTCCGTAGTTTAGGGGCTGCGACAACGCCGTCATGTAGGCATAGCCCCGTGTACTTTGGGTGAGTGTAGAATTTGTCTGATAACGGTTGTTAATTGTGATGGCTGTATTAGTGTGTGTTACCTGTGATTCATGCAGAAGTGCTGCAGACGATGAATTTTCCAAGTAGTTCCTACGTTTGCCACCAAACGCTGCCATCTACGACACCTAGCCGCGAACTTGGCTACTAGATGCCATCGCAGCCAGCACCTGGTGGCTAACGTTGGAACTAATATAGCGTTATCAAACTAACCTACAATTTTTAGCTTCCACAAGTGTAGTTAGAGGAAGGGTCATTTACATGCCATAAATCTATGACATGGGCCCACCGGCTTTACTTCCCCTCCGAAGGAAGGCACACTGAGGGATTTTAACGCTCTTAAAATATCCGACGACTTCGGCCAGGTTTGAACCCGCGATCTTGGGCATAGAAGCTCAGAGTGCTACCAACTACGCCACCGAAGCCGCCGTTGTAGTAGCTTGTTGAAATACGTTGATTGAATCCTCACCTGAATTAGGCCTATATATATACACACACACACACACACACACACACACACACACACACTAATACAGCCATCACAATAACACAGGTTATCAGACAAAATTCAACACTCACACAAGTACAAGGGGCTAAATGACAATGACGTCTCAAATTAAACAACAACAACAGCTTCCTACTCAATTCCTTCCAGGTATAAAAGTACACACACTAGTAAGCCTACAGACATCACAGTGACACAGGATATCAACAACTTCTACACACACCCAAGTACACGGGGCTAAAAGATCTTGATGCCGTAAAACCCCTAAAGAATCAACAACAAAAACAACAACAGTAGACTCTACCGCTGTTCAAGGACAACGAATTGTGATCGCTGTAGTCGAGTGTTGAAATATGTGGTGTTATAAGTATATATGCTTAACATTATAACGTGTGAGTAGTTATAAATCAATAAAGACAAAATAAATCAAAGTAAGAAAAAAATTGAACTTGCTGGGATTTGGTCTACGAACCTCTAGACTATGAGTCTAGGTCGCTACCACTACGCCACACACGCCCTACGCCACCATTAGGTTATCAACTGGTTTAGTATAACTCCATAATATTTTGTCTTGGAATCAACGACTGCATTAGCGTTTTCTGGCCTTTCTATAAACCATTCGATACTAAATATGTATTATTCAGTACATTCCTAAAAGGATATAAACTTACGAAGTTACTGAAATATGGACTAGCCAGCAAATAATAGCCTCCATTTAGACCCAACGGGACGGCACGGTCAGCCTGAACTGGTAGTCACTACTACGGTTACATATTCTATTATAAAAAGCTAATATCCTACCGGTCACCTCCTTGAGGACATTTTAAACCTCCCTATGGACGATGAGCGGATTTGGTAAAGCCAGGCCTTTTTGAATCGTAAGTTACGGTTAGATACTAATACATGCATGGTTCATACATCTGCCATCTTGATACTATTTGGCTGATGACCTTGTATTTGGGCAAAAGACGCATCCCACATTAACCTATATTGTTGCAAACTTTGGCAGAGATCGGATGATTAGGTTAGTCGTAATTTGATTTAAGCTCAGAACATTTGGATGGGCGCCATTTCTGTTTTTTTTTTTTTTTGTTATCATTTTTTTTGGTCGTGTGGCCTCCTCAGAGGCCGAGTGCAGATCTTTCTATTCGACGCCCGTGGGCGACCTTCGCGTCGGGATGAGAGATGGAATGGATGAAGATGGATGAAACTGGGCAAGGATGTGGAAGGAATCGGCCGTGGCCTATCAGAAGGTACCGTCCCAGCATTTGCCTGGTGTTGAAAATGGGAAATCACGGAAAACCATTTCAAGGACGGCCGCCGTTGGGGCTCGAACCGACACGTCTACCGAGTCAGCAGACAGCTTGGTCCCATGACCTAACGCTGCGCTTTAGCCAGCTGAGCCACTGCTGTCGGTTTTGTTATGATATACAACAAGACACTGAGTTGTCCCTTGCTGCTGCTACCTCTGTACCAAAGATGGTTCGATTTGGTTTCGTTGTGTTTGAATTGATAGGGGTTTCGACTTGCACACATAGCCTACACGGCCGCCATCTGCAAACTATTTTGCTGATGACTTTGTGGTTTGATCAAAAACGCTTCCTCCATGGAGGTATGTTGTAGCAAAAAAATTGATAGAGATCAGATGATTAGGTTGGTCATAATTTGATTTAAACTTTGGGCCGATAACCTAGATGTTAGGCCCCTTAAAACAACAATTATCATCATCATCATCATCATCATCATCATCATCATCGATTTAAACTTTGAACATTTGGGTGGCCGCCATTACGTTTCCTTCAAAATGGCGGCGATATAAAACATGAGACTGTACCAAATTTCGTTCAATTCTGTTTCGTCGTGCTTGAATTGATATGGGGTACAGACATACACACTCACACACACGGACTGACAACGTTTAGCCTGTGTAGATCTCATAAGTCTACTTTCATTTTTTTGGGCAAAAATCGTAAGTATGCTAAAATTACAGGGTTGTGGGAAAGTATAAGGAAAGTAGTCTTTTAAATGATCCATGAAGAAGATAAATGTACCGTTGAAAGCTGAGGGTATTTAGATTAATATGGCGTAGAAAATGAAATTTTGAACATTTTGAAAATTTTCAACATTACGGAGTTCCTTATGTTGCATCCCATCGTTTAAATTTGTGATACGTCGTTCCGTCAAACCTTGTACACTATGTACGGTGACATATATATGTATACCAAGTCCGATCATATCTTGTGACCTATCCCGTCTACATCTGGTTGGTTGGTTCCGTAGTTTAGGGGCTGCGACAATGCGGATGTAGCCCCGTGTACTTTGGGTGTGTGTAGAATTGGTCTGATAACCGGTTTTAATTGTGATGGCATCAGGGTCCAATTACAGGTGGGGCTCGATGTGACGACCAGCAGACGTCAATACATACACGCTACCATGTTCTGGTACACTCGGCCACCAATGTCTAGAGTTCCAACATCCTCCGCAGTCATAACCCGCACCAGTAGGTCATCCTCGGATTCCACAGGGGTCTCGTAAATCAAGGTTTTCATGTGACCCCACAGGTAGTAGTGTGCGGCGTGAAGTCGGGTGAACGTGCAGGCCATCAATCGGGCTACCACGATCTATCCGCTGTTGCCTAAATATGTGGTGCAGATGATCTCGGACCGCAAGTGAAGAATGCGGTGGTGCGCCATCGTCTTGAAACCACATGTTTGACGCACTGGCAGTCTAAGAACTCATGCAGTACGTCTTCAATGAATACCAAGTACGCGGCACCGGTGCGATTTCGTGGAGGAAGGTACAACATGTCAACAAACCTGCAGGGGATATGGGACATCACGTGATCGTTCAATGACGTACGAACCCTAGTCCAGTGGCGCCGAAAATGCGGGAGATTTGAACGTGTGCTGTAGTGTTTTTTTGCGGGTAGCGGGAAGACAGTACATTTCCGGACTTAACCGTCTTGGTCCTCACTACAAGCCCTCAAGGTCTGTAATGGGAATTTAGAATCACCCTGTTTATAAAAAGCGTAAGCTAATCGGACGTACAAAACCTGAGTGAAGATTCCACTCGTAATTTACAGTTCATGACGTAATATCGGCCACAGTATTTCTTACATAATTTGCAATGGCCTTGATAAGGAAGCCAATAAGGTCAGAGCTCGTAAGATGGAAACTGCATATCGATTAACAAGAAAGCCACATCTTTCAGAGCAATGTTAGGATATTATGCCGCTATGATTAAATCGGAAGCTCTTTATAGTTCCGAATGCCTTATTTAAACAAAAAAGGAGAAACAAGGAGTTAGTAAAGAAAGAACGAAGATTCCTAAGGAAAATATTGGGGCCAGTACAGAGAGCAGATGGCTTCTGGATGAGATGGAGGAATAGTGACTTGTGCAACCAGGCGGAGAAACACGATGGGTAAGAGAAGGAATACATTTTATGGTCACCTCACACGAATGAGCAACATTAGGTTAACCAAAAGGATATTCACTTACATTAGCAAATTAAAGTCCACCACAAAATGGGCTGAGGAAACACGAGCAGGAGTTGGCATCACTCAAGAAGATATTCTCAACAAATCACTGTTTCGAAGGATGGTTGATAAATGTAAAGTGTTTCAGGAAAAACCTCGCTCAAAAACCAAGGTCATCTGATCTGAAGAAAGAAGCAGGAGACTCAGCGAACGCATGAAGACATTCTGGGAGGAGAAGAAGAGATTGGCAAGTCGGCCGATTGATCAACGCCGTCCACATTAGGCCAACATCGACAGAAGAAGAATTTGCAATATGTATAAGTTATTTCATTTACAGACCTATTAATTCACAGGATACACGGGAAGTGTATGCACAACTGTACACATAACCACAGTTAGTGTGAGAAGCCTGGTGCACAAGCGTGTGTAAGCAAGTGCTAGTGGCGTGTTATAGTGGCTATGACTTACATGCGGTCAGGTCCAGCTGCATGCACTGTGCTATATGAACTGCCCTTCATTCATGAGCAGTGATCGCTTGCTTCCAATTAAGCTCTATGAAACAGCGAGTAGATCATTGCTGACCTACCGCAACACTAATTTCAGCTTCACCTTTACATACAGTTGTTCATGTATAATACTCGGGTATACAACCAGTGCCATAGGCAACCTTGACAGCTGCTTTAGGGCAGGATCAGTTAGGTGTGCTCTCCATTGTTGCTCACGTCCGTACGTTTCACCTCAAAGTGCTCTACTCGTGACCCCTGGGTGGTGCTAAGCGAGCAATATCTCTCTCCCGGTCAATTTCAAGTAGTTCTAACTTTCGCTACCAGATATCAATGCTACCTAGTGGTGAACGTTGGAACTTTGATACAGCGTTCCGACGAACTCTAACCTAACAATTAAGCTTCACACAAGTTTAGTCTGTGGAAGGATCTTTTACATGCCATAAATCTATGACATGGGACCGCCGGCTTTACTTCCCCTCCGAAGGAAGGCATACTGAAGAACTTCGGCCGGGTTTGAACCCGCTATCTTGGGCACAGCAGTTCAGCATGCTACCAAGTACGTCACCGAAGCCGCTGAGATGCAAATCACAAGGAATATAAAATTAGTTAGCATGTTTAAGAGAACATTTTCAATACTAATAACTTGTAAGATTGACTTTGCATGACATTTATTTACAAAACTGTTTACTTATTCCTCTCTCTTGTTGTGGGTAGACATGGGCAATATATTTTCATTTATTAACAAGTAGTTCCGTGAATAACTATACAGCCTATTTTCATATATCCTACTTATGTTAATTGCCACTATCAACATACAAAATTTCAGTTTGATAGCTGTAATAGATTCGTAGATATTGAGAACCGACTGAATATTGCGGATGGTCGCCATGTTGGATTTTATATCTGTAGGTCCTAGAGTTATGTACTGTTACATGAATATTATTGTGTACGTGTAGCATTCAAACTTCAATCGCATGATTAGGACACAAGAAGTAACAAGGTTTATTTCAAATTTCGCACAGCTGTCATCTTGTGGTTATGGAAACAATTGAAATAAATTAGATGCCAGTGGATTAACATTCGTATAACGATTTACTGCACCAAGTTTCACTGCACTCGGATGGTTAAATTGCGAGAAACGTCCATGTGAATATTTATACTTCGGGTCGCCGCCATGTTGGATTTGTGATCACCAGGTTATATAAAGTCCTATAGGTGAACTTAAGTTCATAACGCCTATGAACATTAAAAAAACCAGTTTGATTGCTATAATAGATTCGTAGATATTCAGAGCCGTCTAAATATATCGGATGGTCGCCATGTTGGATTGTTAAATGTATAGGCCATAGAGTCATGTACCATTAAAGGGAAATTACTGCGTAGGTTCATTATTCAAACTTTCACTTCGATCGCATGATTACGACACAAGAAATAAAAACTTAATTTTAAAATTCGCACAGCCGCCATCTTGAGGTTATGTAAACAATTGAACTAAATTAGATACCAGTGTATTACAATGTGTATAAAATGTATTTTGGAACATAAAATCGCGAGAAACGTCTATTTAAAATTTTCAAATTCGCTTGGCCGCCATGTTCGTTTTGTAGTTAACCGGTTTTTGAAAGTCTTATAGATGAACTTCCAGTAGTGCCCTTTATCTGCGTACAAAATTTCAGGGTGATACCGCTAATAGTTTCAGAGATATAGAATACCGGTGAAATAATTCGCACATCCGCCATCTTGTGGTTATGTAAACAATTGAACGAAGTTAGATGTCGGTACATTACAATGTGTATATACATATACTGAGCCACGTTTTATTGCGTTTGGTAGGTTAAATCGCGAGAAACTCTATGTAAAAGTCGAAAATTCGCGTGGCCGCCATATTGGTTTTGTAGTTACCAGTTTTTGAAAAGTCACATAGGTGAACTGCTAATAGTTCCCTTTATCATCCTAAAAAGTTCTAGGGTGATATCGGGAATAGTTTCGGAGATATTGAATGCTGGTGAAATATTTCGCACAGCCGCCATGTTGGATTGGTGAGACGTAACGAAATTTGAAGGGCAAGGGCGGGTTCGTCCGGAATAGTGCTATGGACTTACCGAGTTTCATTGATCTCGCTCCCGCCGTTTGGAAGTTATTAGAGGGACACACACACACACCTCTCTCTCTCTCTCTCTCACACACACACACACACACGCACGCACACACACGGACAAAAGGTGATCTCATAAGCCTATTTTTTTTTTCAAAATTGAAAATAGGCTAAAAATAGTCATATGAAATAATCTTCTGTCTGCATGTGTGTGTATGTGTTCCGTGCCCCTAATGAAATCTAAACAAATGGAGCGATTTCAATGAAACTTGGTAAAGTCGTAGTACTATTTAGTCCGACCCCGACCGTGGCCTTCAAATTTTATTACGTCTCACCAATCCAACATGGCAGCTGAGCGAAATATTTCACTGGCATTCTATATCTCCGAAACTATTACTGATATCACCCAGAAATTTTGTACTATAAGTTCACCTATGTGACTTTCAAAAACCTGTTAAGTACGAAACCAACATGAAACATTTAAATAGACGTTTCTCGCGATTTGACCATCAGAGCGCAGCGAGACTTAGGACAGCAAATGTTTATACACATTGCAATGCACTGGCATCTAATTTAGTTCAATTGTTTACATAACCGCAAGAAGGCGGCTGTGGAAAATTTTAAAATTACTTTTCTTTTTCTTGTGTCCTAATCATGCGATCGAAGTCAACCCTTGAATAATGATCCTACGCAAAAATAGTTATCTAATAGTACATAACTCTATGGCCTACATATACAAAAATCCAACATGGCAACCATCCGAAATATTAAGATGGTTCTCAATATCTACGAATCTATTACAGCAATCAAACGGAAATTTTGTATGTTGAGAGAGGCAATTAACATAAGTAGGATATTGAAAATAGGCTATATAGTTCTTCACGGAACTACTTGTTTAATCTTTCATTTAGAGTTGCGTGTTATGAGGTATTTCATAAACATCTCTGTGCATAACAATTCTAGAAAATCACAAAAATAAATATATGGTAGCCTAA
Source organism: Meconema thalassinum (assembly GCA_946902985.2). NCBI lineage: Eukaryota > Metazoa > Arthropoda > Insecta > Orthoptera > Tettigoniidae > Meconema > Meconema thalassinum. The sequence continues at coordinate 19,654,038 of OX336392.1, forward strand.
TATTTCAGTTGATTTACATTCCCTTCACATTTGATTTGCTTTCTGATTTCCTATCATTTCTAATATATTTTGAAATTTGAAAGTATTTTAAAATTCTATAGGCATGGTCTTTTTACAGTTCATTAATTATTATTATTATTATTATTATTATTATTATTATTATTATACGCTGTAATGCCTACCAGTGCTCTCGGGGGCTTGTGTCTATGAGCTTGGTGCTTGGCATGTTTCATTGTACACAATCAAAGTGATACAGTCATTGTGAATGTAAATATATTTGGTAGAAAGGATTTGTGCATGACACTAATAGAAAAAAAAAAGAATTCTAAACGTTTCTCTTCCTGCTGTTGTGATTTAAATATTTCATACACAAGTGACTGTACAATCAAATCTTTGGGACTTTCACGGTTATTATTCACAGTTTCGAATTTACAAACGATGATCAATTCTTGCAATACGTTTTTAATGAGAAGTATTTTACAATGGAAATTATGTTTTAAATCATTTAAATGTGGTTGGTTGGTTCCTCAGTTTAGGGGCTGCGATAACGCGGTCATGTAGCCCCGTGTACTTTGGGTGTGTGTAGAATCTGTCTGATAACCGGTGTTATTTGGGATGGCTGTATTAGTGTGTGTTATCTGTTTTGATTCAAGTAAGGAATCAAATTCCTTCGCAGATTACATACAAAGACCTCGTTATATCTCTACAGCGCCTTTACACCAATGCATTCTGTTCATAATAGAGAAAATAGATACACAAAATTAACACTCCAGACTCCTTTACACCAAACCATGAATTTCAATAAATGTTTTGTTTGCACCACCTCACGCCTCTTCAACTCCTTCGATATATACAGGGCGATTCTTATTAACGTTTACAACTCTCTGTAGTGACGTAGAAGGCATTGAGACGAATAATTTGATATAGGACACTTAGGGTCGCAAGTGTTCGGAAATACCTTAAAAGTGAAGCACAACTGTTAAATATATGACGTCATCAGGTGACGGCTACGCTCGAGAGGTCAGGTCCGTGCTCTGTTACGCACACCAAAGCAAACGTTGAATATCATATCACTCTGGTTCCGAGTCTGCGTTTGCGACTTGGGCGCGTGGGGTTCGATGTTCAAATCTGGGGCCTATCCATCAGATTTCTATGTTCGCTCTCTTCTCCTTTCAAGTGGAAGCAGGACACGGAACCGGAGTGATATGATATTCAACGTTTGCTTTGGTGTGCGTAAGACAGCACGGGCCAGACCGCTCGAGCTGAGCCGTCACCTGATGACATCATATATTCAACAGTTGTGGTTCACTTTTAAGGTATTTCCGGACACTTGCGACCCTAAGTGTCCTATATCAAATTACTTGTCTCAAAGTCATCTATGTCGCTACAGAGCGTCAATGAGAATCACCCAGTATAAGTTCCTCTACATTGCAAGCACTGCAGCTCTCAAAAGACGTCTTTCATCCTGCTTCTTGGAGAAGTATACCTGTCACGTTTGATTACTGTATTATGTTAAAATACTATTATTAGTTCAGTTATAACATGAGGACAAAAGCTGACAACCTGCCTACCTCAATAGCTTTTATTGTACATGGTGTTTCTTTTTCAGGTTGATACTGTGTCTGTATGCACTCTTTTGTAAATAATTTTTCCATTGTTATTATTATTATTATTATTATTGTATTATTACTGTCTTTTTGTTACTATAATTGTTATACTATTATTATTATTTATATTGTGAATGTTAGTGAAATGTTTTATTTTTAGAGGCCCTAATCTTATTTTATGTAGGGCGGCACTGTCAAGAAGCTCTTAAGCTCCAAGTGTAGCCATGTTTTTTTTTTTTTTAGTCGTTTACCCTCCAGGTTGGTGGAACCCACGGACGCAGCGTGGGAACTCACCACTACCGCCTCTACGGGCAGTGTCCTAGAGCTGGGAACAGCGAATCGGAAGGGATACAACTGGTGAGGTGGGACTGGCACCTCGCCCAGGTGGCCACACCTGCAAAGCGAACAGGGGCCTCATGAGGGAAGGTAATGGATGGTTAGGATGGATAGACAAGGAAGAGGGAAGGAGGCGGCCGTGGCCTTGAAGAAGGTACCATCCCGGCATTTGCCCGAAGACGAAGTGGGAAACCACGGAAAACCACTTCGAGGATGGCTGAGGGGGAATCGAACCCCCTCTACTCATTTGGGCCACCCGAGGCTGAGTAGACCCCGTTCCAGTCCTCATACTACTTTTCAAATTTCGTGGCAGAGCCGGGAATCGAACCCAGGACCTCCGGGGCGGCAGCTAACCATGCTGACCGCTACGCTACGGAGGCGACGCCGTGGAAATTAATAAATCAAATCGATTCAAAATAGTCCAAGACCGTTATCTTCCAGCTCAGTTCAATCAATTAATTGATAATTTTTCAGTTTGCCAACACGTATTTATGCCCAATCATATTGGGTGCGAAAGAGAAGACTCTTCCTGAAGTTTCGTTTGCTTGTGGTTATTATTTACACAGATAAGGGGGGATAATACGAGGGTTGATCAGAAACTAAGGTTACAAAACCTGTAGTGGAACGTGTGCATTTTATTTCGTACAGCCAATATAGCCAACTGTTAGTACATGCGTTAGGTTATTATTGCTTATTTTCATTTATGACATCAATTTTGTCCGTGTGTCTGTGTGTGTGATGGTGTGTGTGAGATAGTGTGTCCCTGCAATAACTTCTAAACGGCTGAAACGATTTCAACGAAACTCGGTGAGGTCATAGCACCATTTTAGTCGACCCCGACCGTGCCCTTCAAATTTTATTACGCCTCACCAATCCAAAATGGCGCCTGTGCGAAATATTTCACTGGCATTCTATATCTCCAAAACTATTACTGATATTACCCTGACATTTTGCACTACTAGAATTTCATCTATGTAACTGAAATCCTGTAAAGTACAAAATGAACATGGTGGCCAAGCGAAGGTGACCCACTTTAATACACTTTTCTCGCGATTTAACCATCTGAACGCAGTGAAATATGGTACAGTAAATGTTTATACACATTGTAATGCACCGCCATCTAATTCAGTTCAATTGTTTACTTAATCTCAAAATGGTGGCTGTGCAAAATTTTAAAATTCAATTTTTATTTCTTGTATCCTAATCATGCGATTGATGTTTCAATACAACACGTACACAATAACCTTCAGGTAATAGTACATAACTGTAAAACCTCTATAGAAATCCAACATGGTGACCATCCGAAATATTTAGATGGTTCTCAATATCTACGAATCGATTACAGAAATCAAACTGAAAATTTGTATGTTGATAGAGGCAATTAACATAAGTAGGATATATGAAAATAGGCTGTATAGTTCTTCACGGTACTATTTGTTTGACATAATCTCCTTATACTTAGAGGAGGCGGGTTCTTTTCCTACATCAGCCATCCTGGATGTGGTTTTCCGTGGTTTCCCACTTCCACTCCTGGTAAATGCCGGGATGGTACCTAACTTAAGGCCACGGCCGCTTCCTAAGCAAATCATACGTCAATTATATATACACACTAGTGCAGACATCACACTAACGCAGATTATGAGACATGTGCTACACACACTCTAGTACACGGGACTATTTGACCACGATGTCGCAAAGCCCCTAAAGAATCAGCAACAACAACAACAACAACGATTATTATTTGCACAGAAAACGAGGGAAGGATGTTACAAAGATAGAAATGTTTCGTTTGTTAAGGAAACATCATCGGGTCCTAATTGAATCGTTCGTATACAAAACAACAATATACCATCCTTGTAAACCCTCATTGTTATATTCAAATAATGATCACATGTTAGATATTTCAGGTTGAGACTTATATTTTCCACCTAATATATAATTGGGCATAAATCCGTGTTGACCAACTGAAAGTTATCAATTAATTGTTAATTAGGCAACACTGTAATGCGCCCGTTGACGCATGTTTGCACAGCTAACAAAGACCAAGATCCATGTTGATGAATAACTGAACATACCCTGCGATCGGCGGGAAGAAGCTGAAGTAATATGGCTTATGATTACATTTTTATGCACTTTAGACATTCCATAAATCAAAAATAATTTAATTAACGTAATTCTGCTTATTTAAAATACGGTATACAACGCTGATGAGCGAAACCGTCAATTTACGCGACTAACTCATGTCCTGAGTGAACGCCGTATTTTGTGAAGACAGTACTTACTTGTCGTTTGTAGAAGCAACACCTATGGGTATGCGAAGCACGAGTAAGGACACGTTCCGTGAACGGAATCCATGTGCTATGGAAAAATCCGAGTATTGTATTTGTCGTATGGACAGCCATCAGGGCATTAACTAATAATCTATTAATTGTAGACAATTAGTAACATTTGATCAGTGAAATATTTTTTATTCACGAAGTGAAAATTAAGGAAGCGTGCTACGCAAACTTTAAGACCACATGGTCGCATCCAAGTGTATTATAAAAACTGTGAATTGATAAACTGTGAAAATCCAGAAGAATATTTTTATGTTTTGCCGGATGGGCAGTGATTTTGATTTATATTTTGTGTAAATATTAGTGAAAGTTGCGAGTGAACATCGCACAAGCGATAATTTAACGCCAGTGGCGGAGTGAAAAAATGGGCAATTTATTACCGCACCTTAGCATCAGTGAGTGCAAGTTTTCTTTAAACATGTGTAATATTATCACCAACGGCAACATTATGATCCTACTGAAACATCAAATCTTGGAATATAACCCCTACCACGCAATGCAAATGGATAACTAAATCATGAGTGGGGAATTGGCAGCGGAAGGTGACCGGAAACAATGAGGAAATGGTTTAAGACCATAAAGGAGACCGCTTACAACATCTCATGGCGGGTCTCGAACCGACGGTCGCTGCTTCTGTAAGTCAGATCATGTATCAGTAGCGTAATTGTAATGAGTTGGAAACAGTATATTTAATTTTAGTATGGTTTCATTTTACAGTGCACAACGCAGGTAGCTATCCTAAGAACACGTGTGGAAAGTTACAGTTTTGTTAAAAATGTATAAACGCCAGGAAGGCAGTATTTCTCAATGCCTATTTCGTATCATTTCAAATCAGTTATTATCAACTTTTATTTTGTCAAGCTGATGATAAAGAAACTAGTTTTGGCAGATTTTAAAATAAGGCCAAGGTTACATGTACACGCCAAACCACTACACAGCACACTAGATCTTAGGCAGTGCATCATTATTTGTTTAGAAGGCTGTGAAATTCCTAGTATTATAAGCGGAATGCAGAGTTCCGTTATTCACATTTGTTTTGCCAGATCAATACTTGAAAACAGGTTTATTTCTTTACGAGAAGCCAGACAGGCAATGAGTGCAACAGTATTTTGTAACCAGAGAACATAGGTTCGACCTCAATCAGGGAAGAGGCAATTTAATGAATGCACAATCTCACACTTTAGCTTGTATCGGAAGCCTTCATGTTAATTCATAGAGTTGTTAGAATGTGTTTTCTACACACATAACCTTTATGACCAGTACTTAAAACGTGTATAATTCAGGGATCCACACTTATTGTAATTAACATTACTATGGTATTAGTGAAGTGGGTCGTGATGGTGGATTAATACCTCCGACATGTTATTGTGGTTATTCAGATGGTAACGGGCTACTGCAGTCGTACCTAACCGATGGCGCCAGGATTGATGAATCCGTAATTGTAAGAGTGAGACACAGGGTGTCTAATAATAATGATGAAGTATTGGTGGAGACACAGGGTATCTAATAATAATAATAATAATAATGAAGTATTGGTGGAGACACAGGGTGTCTATTAAACTATTAAGTTATTATGCATTAGTTGGATACACACGTTACCTGAGTACACTGAACGCTATTTAAAGGTCCATAAACTGAACACCTATACTGTGAGGATAAAATAATTGTGTGAAGCTTTTATAATCAAAGATAGGATATTGTGAAAATAAACTAATCTCATAATTCCCCCTGACCTTAAATAATGATAATAAATACTAAAAATAAACACCACTAAAAGTAAAATATTTTCTGGACCAAATGTTCGACACTTAGTTATTGTTAAGTTATTTTAGATACATTTTGATACATTTTTACATGAATAGTCGACAACCAATTGGTGATGTGATAACTGTAGCACACACATCAGATTGGTAGCATAATGAGTCGATGTAATTGTTTAATTACTATCGCATTTGCAGGCTTTCCTATTTTTTCTACTTTCTTATCATTTTGAAACTATGACCATTTGTTACAAACAGTAACAAACCGAGTACGCAGGCAGTGCCAATTGCACGACAATAGGAGTGCTGAATTATTGTATGCATTTGTGTTGTACTAGCATAGCCTATTTTTAATCAGCAACGTTGTGCACATAGCTTGATTCTCTTTGTAATAAACGCGTCTCTTTTATTAATTAATGATATTTAGGACTAGCTAAACACTTAATCTAAAGATAAATGTTAGAGATGGCACCATCATAGCATAGGAAAAATTTTCCCCTTGCTATTAAATGTAAATGTTTCTAGTATTTGTAAACAAGTACATGTCTTTCTTTACAGTAGATTATTTGATGTTTGATCCTCTCGTAGTTATTTTCGATGTAATTGCCTAGGGCTGATCTTACGTGCCATTCTCTTATCTTGTTCGTTCTTAGTCGGATTTTGTATTAGGACCATGAGAGTAATTTAGATCTTGATTAGGACTTTTTTATATTTTCTTTCAGGGCAGATTATCGGCCTAGCCGTTTGCAACTCTCATGCTAGGCTAGGGATCTATTCAGAATAAAATTTATTCGTGATTTTAACATAAGACTGACCTCTCTTTTCTTGTTTAGTTTTGTTATCGATGCATTCCTCTGAGCTGGTTAAGAATCGAACCTCACCAATTCCCGATACCCCCGAGTGCAGAATTTTGTGCAACACCAGCCTATGAATGTGTCGTCCCCCATACTTGTGTGTTAACTGGAAGAGGGTCTCGGAAGGGTCATTTGAAACCGGTGGCTCCCCGAAACCTTCGGCCAGCGGGTACAGTAAATTAGCTTCAAAACTTTCTTTACGATTTCATTTTATTTCCCATAAGCCCATACCATGTGGTTGGTGTCAAGAAGGTAATTCAATCGTAATAAAATATATTGCCACTTCAAAACTCATGTCGCGTCATATCTGACGTCGTAGAAACCGGACTAACAACGGGTAGGATTGCAACTATCTTCCTCCTACCACGAGGAATAATATGTTAAATTAATTGTTACACTAACTAGACCAATATACTTCTAGGAACATGCGTTATGTTGCCAAAGTTATCTTCAATTATTCAACTATTAAACTAAGTCAAGTTAACATTGTTTACAAGGTGTCTGAAAACAATTTGTGGAAATCGTTGGGTATATTTTTTCCAATAAATTAAATGTCATTAATATTTTTTGTAAACCATTTATCTAATCGCTAGTGGTAACTTCTTTGTATCTCTTACATCCTATAACATATTCCACTGATATCGTAACAAAACTGCATGGGGTATGCATAAATGATCACACACTTTTTACTGCTGAACGAAGTGCAGACATGGGAATTAGGAAGTTTACATGGCGTGACTCGAGACATGTAGGAGAGGTGAGGAACATACGGGGCATCGGGTGGAGAAATTCAATGCACCATTTGCTGTACGTGTCCTTGTGTTACAACACTTGACCATGCTGGCCTGTGATACGCCACCATTACAAGAAAGGTAGCAAGTAAGCGAGTGACACTCCAGTGTCCCCCGTTATCTCCAACCAAGACGGGGCATTGGGAGGAGAAATTCAAAGCAGCATTTGCTGTACGTCTCCTTGTGTTACAACACTTGACCATGCTGGCCTGTGATACGCCACCATTACAAGAAAGGTAGCAAGTAAGCGAGTGACACTCCAGTGTCCCCCGTTATCTCCAACCAAGACGGGGCATTGGGAGGAGAAATTCAAAGCAGCATTTGCCGTACGTGTCCTTGTGTTACAACACTTGACCATGCTGGCCTGTGATACGCCACCATTACAAGAAAGGTAGCAAGTAAGCGAGCGACACTCCAGTGTCCCCTTCAACTCCGATCAAGACGGGGCATTGGGAGGAGAAATTCAAAGCAGCATTTGCCGTACGGGTCCTTGTGTTACAACACTTGACCATGCTGGCCTGTGATACGCCACCATTACAAGAAAGGTAGCAAGTAAGCGAGCGACACACCAGTGTCCCCCGTTATCTCCAACCAAGACGGGGCATTGGGAGGAGAAATTCAAAGCAGCATTTGCTGTACGTGTCCTTGTGTTACAACACTTGACCATGCTGGCCTGTGATACGCCACCATTACAAGAAAGGTAGCAAGTAAGCGAGCGACACTCCAGTGTCCCCCGTTATCTCCAACCAAGACGGGGCATTGGGAGGAGAAATTCAAAGCAGCATTTGCTGTACGTCTCCTTGTGTTACAACACTTGACCATGCTGGCCTGTGATACGCCACCATTACAAGAAAGGTAGCAAGTAAGAGAGCGACACTCCAGTGTCCCCCGTTATCTCCAACCAAGACGGGGCATTGGGAGGAGAAATTCAAAGCAGCATTTGCCGTACGTGTCCTTGTGTTACAACACTTGACCATGCTGGCCTGTGATACACCACCATTACAAGACAGGTAGCAAGTAAGCGAGCGACACTCCAGTGTCCCCCGTTATCTCCAACCAAGTCGGGGCATTGGGAGGAGAAATTCAAAGCAGCATTTGCCGTACGGGTCCTTGTGTTACAACACTTGACCATGCTGGCCTGTGATACGCCACCATTACAAGAAAGGTAGCAAGTAAGCGAGCGACACTCCAGTGTCCCCCGTTATCTCCAACCAAGACGGGGTATTGGGAGGAGAAATTCAAAGCAGCATTTGCTGTACGTCTCCTTGTGTTACAACACTTGACCATGCTGGCCTGTGATACGCCACCATTACAAGACAGGTAGCAAGTAAGCGAGCGACACTCCAGTGTCCCCTGTTATCTCCAACCAAGACGGGGCATTGGGAGGAGAAATTCAAAGCAGCATTTGCTGTACGTCTCCTTGTGTTACAACACTTGACCATGCTGGCCTGTGATACGCCACCATTACAAGAAAGGTAGCAAGTAAGCGAGCGACACTCCAGTGTCCCCCGTTATCTCCAACCAAGACGGGGCATTGGGAGGAGAAATTCAAAGCAGCATTTGCTGTACGTGTCCTTGTGTTACAACACTTGACCATGCTGGCCTGTGATACGCCACCATTACAAGAAAGGTAGCAAGTAAGCGAGAGACACTCCAGTGTCCCCCGTTATCTCCAACCAAGATGGGGCATTGGGAGGAGAAATTCAAAGCAGCATTTGCCGTACGTGTCCTTGTGTTACAACACTTGACCATGCTGGCCTGTGATACGCCACCATTACAAGACAGGTAGCAAGTAAGCGAGCGACACACCAGTGTCCCCCGTTATCTCCGACCAAGACGGGGCATTGGGAGGAGAAATTCAAAGCAGCATTTGCTGTACGTGTCCTTGTGTTACAACACTAGACAGTGCTGGCCTGTGATACGCCACCATTACAAGAAAGGTAGCAAGTAAGCGAGCGACACTCCAGTGTCCCCCGTCAACTCCGACCAAGACGGGGCATTGGGAGGAGAAATTCAAAGCAGCATTTGCTGTACGGGTCCTTGTGTTACAACACTAGACCAGGCCAGTGATACGCCACCATTACAAGAAAGGTAGCAAGTAAGCGAGCGACACTCCAGTGTCCCCTGTTATCTCCAACCAAGACGGGGCATTGGGAGGAGAAATTCAAAGCAGCATTTGCTGTACGTCTCCTTGTGTTACAACACTTGACCATGCTGGCCTGTGATACGCCACCATTACAAGACAGGTAGCAAGTAAGCGAGTGACACTCCAGTGTCCCCCGTTATCTCCAACCAAGACGGGGCATTGGGAGGAGAAATTCAAAGCAGCATTTGCTGTACGTCTCCTTGTGTTACAACACTTGACCATGCTGGCCTGTGATACGCCACCATTACAAGACAGGTAGCAAGTAAGCGAGCGACACTCCAGTGTCCCCCGTTATCTCCAACCAAGACGGGGCATTGGGAGGAGAAATTCAAAGCAGCATTTGCTGTACGTCTCGTTGTGTTACAACACTTGACCATGCTGGCCTGTGATACGCCACCATTACAAGAAAGGTAGCAAGTAAGCGAGCGACACTCCAGTGTCCCCCGTTATCTCCAACCAAGACGGGGCATTGGGAGGAGAAATTCAAAGCAGCATTTGCTGTACGTGTCCTTGTGTTACAACACTTGACCATGCTGGCCTGTGATACGCCACCATTACAAGACAGGTAGCAAGTAAGCGAGCGACACTCCAGTGTCCCCCGTTATCTCCAACCAAGACGGGGCATTGGGAGGAGAAATTCAAAGCAGCATTTGCTGTACGTGTCCTTGTGTTACAACACTTGACCATGCTGGCCTGTGATACGCCACCATTACAAGAAAGGTAGCAAGTAAGCGAGCGACACTCCAGTGTCCCCCGTTATCTCCAACCAAGACGGGGCATTGGGAGGAGAATTTCAAAGCAGCATTTGCTGTACGTGTCCTTGTGTTACAACACTTGACCATGCTGGCCTGTGATACGCCACCATTACAAGAAAGGTAGCAAGTAAATGAGCGACACGCCAGTGTCCCCCGTTATCTCCAACCAAGACGGGGCATTGGGAGGAGAAATTCAAAGCAGCATTTGCCGTACGTGTCCTTGTGTTACAACACTAGACAGTGCTGGCCTGTGATACGCCACCATTACAAGAAAGGTAGCAAGTAAGCGAGCGACACTCCAGTGTCCCCCGTCAACTCCGATCAAGACGGGGCATTGGGAGGAGAAATTCAAAGCAGCATTTGCTGTACGTGTCCTTGTGTTACAACACTAGATAATGCTGTGATACGCCACCTAACATCTGACGCGGAATTTTTGCACGAATCATTGTCGTTTACGTCTTTATTGGAAAACATAGATTAACTGCTGGAGATAGTTTCTTTTTGCTTTAAAGCGGTGTGACCTTTTACAATTTCCAACATATTATTTTCAGACACCCTGCATATCCAACAGGCTACCAAATTACACTGTTAATGTACTCTATGATTGAATCTGATATTATTAAGTAATTACTAAAGAATCTGCGTGAAAATATTGAGCAATCTTAAATAATTTACATGAAACTTTAAGAGAATTAGTATGTAATCTAATTTATCTAGCTGTAATATTTTGGAACTAAATCTAGCTTTAATATTTTGGAACTAAAATGTTACCGTACTTGATAATATTTAAGGCACAATTAGATTAGAACTACTGTTGACAAATTGAATATTACATTTAGGTCACTGCGTATACAATTTGGTAACTACAGATAGCTGCAAACATTGATTCATGCAAGGCGAATGCAGTCTCTAAGCTACTGCACACAGAATGCACACCAGAGCAGCGTTCAATACCTGCAGAGCGGGCAATTTCACTATCTATGCGAAGGGAACAATTATTAGGATAAGGTAGGTAAATTCCATTTCCATATTTCGGAAGAAGATTTGTTTAACTCATTTCAAGCGCTGAGTTGAAATATTTGTTGATATTCGGCACTTCTTTTTCTAAATTATTTAATTGTCTATATTTTTGAATTTTTAATATAAATCCAAATATTTTATTTACACTCACTATTACAAAATTTCTTATTTTTCTAACTGTATTTTGAAAATTTAATATGGAAGCCCAATATTATATTTTTATTTATTTACAATTAATATTACATTGTGAGGATATCCATTCTTATTATTAGCCAACTTTCGATTTTTGCAAAAAATGAAAGTAGACTTATGAGATCAACACAGGGCGAAAAATCGTGTGTCTGTCTGTGTGTGAGTGTGTGAGTGTGTGTACTCTGAATGTCTGTCCCCCCCCCCCCCTAATCAATTCGAACACCGTGAACCCAAATTGTACGAAATTTAGTACAATGGTAGCGCTAGCAAAGGCCACCTCGGTGTCATGTTTTATATCGCCGCCATCTTGACGGAAAAATAATGGCGGCCCATCAAATGTTCAAAGCTTAAATCAAATTACGACTAACCTAATCATCCGATCTCTACCAAATTTTAATAACGTTTTATTGCGCACAAGTTGTGCAAAATTACAAATAACATGCAAGGAAAGATGCACTTCAGCCTATGCAGTGATCTATGATGGGTTTCCCTCTATTCCTGCAATGAAGAACGTGATAACGTTCACAGATTCCGTCACACAGCTCACAGACACAGGCCGGGTCCGGATCATGGAATGTCTTTGTCTTGCACATTCTATGGTGGAAACCGTGCACAGCCAAAGAGGTCACAAAGTGCCGCAAGTCCTGGTTCGGTTCCATCCATGCTCTGTTGATCATAGCCTCGGTCGAGTAGAATTCTTCCCAGATTTCACTTCTTTTCAACGTTCTTTCTGCTAGAACCCTCTTCCAGCAGGTCGTAGTAGGCAAAGCGAACTTGAATCTAAAATCCTCCATCAAGAAGGGTTCCCGAGAGAGCACATACACTAATCTCGATCGCGTGTATTTGGATACTCCAAGGACAGCCTTCAAGTATCTAGCCTTTACCTGTTCCAATGTTCGGAGGTCTCCTATGCTTAACTTGTCCCAAATTATCTCTATGCCATACGTGAGGATTGGGACAATTTTTGCATCCAAGAGTGCAATGGCGGATCTCAAGGAAAGTCTTGTAATGGCTTTGACGTCAAATATAGCCTTGGTAGCTGCTGTCGCTCTTTGTTTTACGTGGATTTTGAACGAGTTCATTGTCGTTTGTAACGTTACACCCAGATATTTAAAGCTATTGACAGTCTTCAGTGGTTTACTTTTGAAAAATATTCTCTGTTCTTGGGAAACACGTCCACCCTTCCTGAAAATCATATGCTCGGTCTTCTCTGCATTAACTTGCAATTCATTCTTATCTGCCCATTTCTCCAGAGCATGGGTTGCAATTTGGAGGTCCCTGATGTTCTGCGACCCCAAAACCATGTCGTCGGCGTAAAGGTATATCTTCGTTTCCTTTGAAACTTCTCTGACTGCATGAACAATATCGTGCATGGCGACATTGAACAGCAGGGGACTGAGGGGATCTCCCTGAAGTACGCCGTTCGTTTGTATGATCTGTCTGGAAATGGTTACGTTGTCGGAGATTTTTATATTATTGCTCCTTAACATGTTATGAACCAGAATTGTGATTGCTTTATTTTCTGTCGATATCGAATTTAGTTTCGTGGAGATGATGGTCCTGCTTAGATTGTCGAAGGCTTTCGAGAAATCAATAAATACTGCATGGAATTTTCCTTGAGGTGTTCTAAGGGTATTCTCTATGTCATCTGTTAGATTTCTAATTGCCTGAAGCGTGTTTCTCCCTCGTCTAAAACCAAATTGCTCTTCTGGTATTTTAACGTCGATTTCTTCAGTAAGTCTGTTCGTCATGAGCTTTGTAAGTATCTTTAATAAATTGCTTTCTAGGGCAATCCCTCTGTATGAGTTGGGGTCACACACATCTCCTTTTCCTTTGTGTAGTACCTTTATTGTAGAAGTTTTCCATGACAATGGTATGTCTCCTGATTGTAAGCATAGGTTCATTAGGTCTGTAATAGCTGGGAGTAATACCGTAACTGCTGTCTTGATATGCTCATTAAAGATACCGTCCGGTCCGGGTGCTTTTCCGTTTTTCAAAACAGACACAGCATTTCGAACCTCCTCTGTCGTGAACGAGCATATATTGAAGCCGTCAGGGTCGATTTCTTTCTTATGATAAGCTGTTGTGGATCCATTCTGGTTCAGAATAAGTGTAAAATGTTCCTCCCAGGCTGACATATCGATTTTTCCTGCAGCTTGTGTTTTCCGGGGTCTGAGAGCTAAGTAAGGGTTTTTCTTTGCTTCCTCCACCATCCTGTATGTTTCGAGTTCGATGAAGTCATTTCGAATTTTCTTGAGTAATTTCTTATATTCCTTTCTCAGGTGACTATACGTTGTTAGGTCTTCTTGCTTATTGCTAACCTTTGCTTTGTGAAGGGCATGCAATACTCTTTTCCTTTCTAAGTAGCAGGTTTTATTAAACCATTTTTGTGATTTTCGATCTGTTTTTGTGGTGGTTGAGGATTGAATTATATTCTCTAGCGCAATAGCAGCAGAATCAAGATCGTTCGCTTTTATTCTATCATTAAAGTGGGTAAGTTTGTCTGTATATTGCAGGAGCACACTTTCATTCAACTTTCTGGAGATATTCTTTGTGATACATTTCTCATTCTGAACTTTAGCATTACCAGTAATTACGAAGCGTGCCACAACAGGGCAATGTTTCTTAAGTGGTGCTTCTGCTCCTGAGGAACGAACTGTGTAGTCCAATAATTTCATCCCGACTCCCCTGAAGAAAATTAAATCTATTGTACTACTCCCATTGTATGCAAAATACGTTTTGTCATCTTTTTTATTGACGAGGGTAAATCCTTCTTCTTCCATTAACAATAGTAATTCTTTGCTCCTGATGTTGTCAGTATCTAATCTGCAGTTGAAGTCACCAGCAATGATTACGTTGGTTTTAGGGTTTGCTTTCGTTAGTGCAGTCAGGACCGTTGTTATGACATCCTCTAAGGATGTTGAAGGTTCTATATAAAGGCCTATGAGTGTTAAGTTCTCTAATTTGATTATTATGGTCTCCTCGTCACTGTAGGCAGCTAGTAACTTTCCAATTGTGGGTTTGAAGTAACAGGAAATACCTCTCATAGGTCTTCCTCTTAGTCCTTGGGTAGCGAGGACATGCTCTGAGTAAAACAACAACATAAGTAGTGTGTTTTGGATGGTTCAAATGCCTCCACCTCCACACCCTCCACACAAGATGGCGGCAGCCCGATAACTCCCGAACCCGTGGTCGGATTTTGACGAATGAGGTGTCATTGAACTCGGGCTAACACCCCCTTTCCAATGGACAATATATTTCCACCCCAAAAGTAAAACCTACCCCTACTAGGGGGTGAAATTTTAATTTTTTAGAGAATCTCTGTTACCAATTGCAACATGTGAGAGTTTGAATGCCGATATGGAATGAAACGTTGTTCCACATAAAGTGCATATGTTCGGTGAATAGCCACTATGAATTAGCATGCCCACTCATGGCTTTTGAAGGGGGTGGGGGGAGCGGATCTCTGTGGACGAGTCCTTGTGGACAAGTCCTTGTGGACGAGTCCTTGTGGACAGGTCCTTGTGGACGAGTCCTTGTGGACAGGTCCTTGTTGACAGGTCATTGTTGATGAGTCCTTGTGGACAATTCCTTGTTGACAGGTCCTTGTGGACGAGTCCTTGTGGGCAGGTCCTTGTGGACAGGTCCTTGTGGACAGGTCCTTGTGGACAAGTCCTTGTGGACGAGTCCTTGTCCCTTTGGACTGATCCCTTTGGACTGATCCCTTTGGCCTGGTCCCTATGGACTGGCTCATGAATTTATTTAAATTATGTCAAAGGGCCTAACTACATTTGTGTGTGTTGAACTGACGTTGTTCACCAACCCCCACTACTATAATGTGATAATGATATGAAAGGAAAGAGATGAAATACATGTGAACACGTGTGAGATGTCATTATTAGCATTCTCCTTGTGAAACAAGTCACATCCTGTTTTGATTCATACGTGAGAAAATGCGAGTTCATTTGTAATATGATCTAACACACAGGTGTTCACATGTGCACGTGCATGATAAGAGCTAACAAGTCACAACCTGTTTTGGCAGTGGTGGGAATAAGGCTAGAGACATGTACGAGTAGTCAAATTACTCCGGCAGACAACCCCTTTCCTATGGATAGCTTATTTCCACTCAAAAATAAAATCTACCCCTACTAGGGGGTGAATTAATAATTTTTAGGTAAAAGTCGCTTTCCATGTGCAACATGTGGGAGTTTGTATACCAATATGAAATTAAACTCGTTCCACATAAAGTGCATGCATACAACTGAATGCCGCTATGATTTATCATTTTTGTTTTTTTGTTTTACGAATGCGCAATTGGGGTTTTTGTAAGAGGGCGGGCTTTTTGAATAATGATTTATAGATACGTTTTTTTTACAAATTAACCAAAGATCCAAAAACTAATAGGTCATCGGCTTTTTAATATCTTATGAACTAAGAAAGCTAGGAACTTGTATGAGGGGTCGTTGGACTTGTGGTGACGCCCTGTTTTTGAATGTATTATTCATTTTTTGTCAAAAGGGCCTAACTGCACTTTCGTTAATATCTCGCTAACTAATAATCACAGAGGGTCGAGTGAGGTGTCATAGGACTTAAAATGGCCAACCCCTCCCCATGACCAATGAATTTACCAAAAAAAAAAAAACAGCAAGGTCATTAACCTAAGATTGTATCAACTAATAATCAGAGAGGGACAAGTGAGGTGTCACAAGACTCAGGATGGCCAACCCTTTTCCATGACCAACGAATTTACCCAAAATACCCAAAACAGCAAGGTCATTGACCTAAGATTTTATAAACTTATCAGTAGAGAGGGTCAAGTGAGGTGTCATAGGACTACGAATGGTTAACCCTTTCCCATGACCAATGAATTTACCTCAAAAATTCAAAACAGCAAGGTCATTGACCTGAGATTTTATAAACTAATAATCGGATATCAACATGTGAAATGTTTACAGTGAGTGATGAAACATAGCTAGGTAGTGAAAGAATTATTGTAGGCTACATGTATGGCGACTGACAAATCTTTCACCATTGGAACTTGTTTTCAGATCAAACTGCAGTACAGAGAGAGTATAGGTTGTAGGTATGGGATAATAAATGACAAATGGTGTATACAAAATCTGATTAATCGATTCAAGAAATAAGAGTAGTCAATCTTTAATTGATTGGTTAAATAGGATAGCTAAAATCCAAAATGGTGACTACATTGAACTAAACTGAACCAAGCTGAATCAAATCCAACCAAACCGAACCAAACTTAATCAAAAACAAGCCAATGGTTTAAGTGTAAAACTTGTGGTTGAATGTGGGCATTGGTAATGTCAGAAAGGAAAGGGATAACGCTCTACCTATAGAGGGTAAGGTAAAGCTAGTGCATGATGCTAATGCACACACACACACACACACACACAAGTACATGAACCACACACAACCATCTTATGCAGTTATTATGGGTTGACTGTTAAAACTTGCTCAGTGGTTACTGGGACAAGATGGTCGCTACACACAACAAGCTTTAAATACCTGAGGCTAATAATCTATACACACACTCACACACACACTTGTTCTAAACTAAACTGTCTTGCTGGCAGAGCTCACACAGTAGGTAAATGACAGAAATGCTTGGCTAACAGAAATACAATCATTTTCGGTTGTCTAATGTTACCAGCTAAACATTACGTGCTATAGTGGTGAGCACATGTGCCTCTTTCACTGGAGATCTTAACTCGATTTCTAGCTCTAAGGCCTAGAACGAATCAAACTTAGAAAAAAGGGTATGGTGACGCAGTGGTTAAATTGTTAGCCTTTCACTAAGGTAGACCAGGGTTTGATTTTTGGTTAATATACATGTCATAAACAATCAAATAAAAGCAGAGATAATGTTTAAAACTGATTACACTTGTCTCTTTTCAAATTATTACTTAGATTACAAATACAAACGTGGACTGGGTTTGACATACAGTTAATGCTTCCTATCACATACCAGACTGCAAGAAAGTCAAACAAGCAAAAGCAGTGGTAAAATCGCTATGTGTAGAGAAATACCTAACGGTTTTATGAACTGGCAAAGGTATGTCGCATAAACAGTGCAGGATACAATCCAGCAACCATAATTTTTATCTCGTGGACAAGAGAAAACATATGTATAGAGAGAGATAGAAAGTTGTGTGTGTGTGTGTGTGTGTGTGTGTGTGTGTGTGGGTAGCATTGGTTGTTTGACCAGAGAAAATACGGTGAGGTAGGGTGGGGAGAGGGAGAATTAGCACTTATATATGAATGGAAAATAGATTTTTTTCAATCGTTTTGTTTTTCAAATGTAGTGGTAGATAGTCGTTTTTTGTAAAACATTCTTACTTGCAGTAGTAATAAGCCTCTATGGTTCCGCTAACATATAGATAGACTGTATTATTGCCATGGTCAAGCACTCACATTAAGATCATTTACAAAATCATAAAATGAAAAATAAAAATCTTGTTTTGGAAATATCGTTTTTCAACATACACACAAAATAAATATATAAAAAATTTGTAAACAGCAAATTGGAAAATCCATGTTTCCATATAGACAATATTTAAAAACCTTAAACGGACATTTAAGAAAATATATGCAAATGGGAAATTGACAAATGTGTAAATATGAAAATGGAAAAATCCATGTTTCCATATCATGAAATTGAAAAACATCAAACTGTCATTTTAAAAAATGCAAATGGAAAATTGACAAATTGCAATGTGTGAAATGTGAAATTGAACAAATGACTATCATTATATAAAAAAAAAGAACATGGTGCTCTATGGTTGAGGTGTGAATCAAACCCTCTCTACTTATTTGGACCACTCGAGACTGAGTAGACTAGTTTTTGTTGTCATACCACTTTTAAAAGTTTTTGTTAAATCTAGGAATTGAACCCAAGAGCTTGTAGGGGGGATCCAAGGTTATAATATGTTAAACAGATAGCCTTGAATGTAGGGTGTGGTAGTTATATAGAGATGAGACGTTTCGCTCGGGGCAGAGAGGCATGGAGATCTGCATCAAACCAGTCAAAAGACTGACGACTCAAACAACAACATGTAGAGCTCACCAAAATAATGTTGTGTAACGGTAAATGTTAGTCAACGAACAGTAATGCATTACTAAAACCCATGACACGATACCTAAGAGCTTTTCTAAAATTATTTTAAAATGCCTTTAACCCTATATTAAACACCCAGTTCACAAGACTCATAACTGCAATGTTATGGTCAAACATAACAAAATCTATATTTCAAAACAAACAAGTGGTTTAGTCAATGTATACTGGAAAAAGTTTTATAAACACTCAAGTCCACAAAAATAATTAAATTAGTAACTGTCAGGTTGACCGAGTGGTTATGGTGTTTGACTTAAGTTCAAATTTTCTGTACAAGAAAGCAAGGGTTCGAATACCTTACCTGATATAACTATTGCCTCAACATGGTTTGACCACACTGTATTATTGTGTACTCGGTACACAAACCATAGATAGAGTGTATTGTTTAAGGTCACTCTCTTTGCGAACATAGTCAGAGACTGTTGATGGTTAACAATTGCATTAATAGTGGGACATAGGGATAGCAATGAAGAAAAACAGACAATACCCATACACTTTTTTATTTATTTAATGTAAGTACTTGTACAATAGTTATATACAAACTACAACTCTCTTTTGTCTATTACTATCTAGTCCTTTTCGATCCACTTGCATAACAAGGCAGATGACTTTGTAGTTCAGCCCCTTAAAACAACAACAACACTACCTCTTGCATAGTCTGTGATGTTGATGACTCTTGAGGCGTGGAACATGGATACAACATAACTTTTACAACAGGGGTTAAACGTTGCTCAACAATCAATGCACTATTTTGAGTAGCAACATCTTTCTCTTGTACTAACTTATTAGCATTCTGATGATTTTTTGCCAACACCATCAGTGTTTTGTCTGGAGCACTACATTGATGATCACTCACACTTAAAACCACACCATTTCTACTTTTCATATTGCCTCGACATCTTGTTGACCTCTGTTTTGAGCATCGCCAGAATATTATTCCTTTTACATTTTGTCGTCTATAGTTATAAGAGTAGCCTTTATAGAGTACACGTTGTTTACCTCGATTAGTTGTAGTAAGTTCCATAGTAGTAACTAACCTGTTAGTATGATTTGCACACTACAAAGGTTATCTCTGTTCTGGTAATAGAATTATTTAGCGTTGGCTTTTATATTTAATATGTACAGTTAAAAGTGATAGAAAAGTGGTAGAAACGTGGTAGCAAAGTGGTAGACAAGTGGTAGACAATTGGTAACATAGTGGTAGAAAAGTGGTAGCAAAGTGGTAGCAAAGTGGTAGAAAAGTGGTAGAAAAGTAGTAGAAAAGTGGTAGCAAAGTGGTAGAAAAGTGGTAGCAAAGTGGTAGCAAAGTGGTAGAAAAGTGGTAGCAAACTAGAAAAGTGGTAGAAAAGTGGTAGAAAAGTAGTAGAAAAGTGGTAGCAAAGTGGTAGAAAAGTGGTAGCAAACTAGAAAAGTGGTAGCAAAGTGGTAGAAAATATTACATGTATTGTTAAGAAATAGTTTAAGCGGTTACATGGATTCATTACACTATAATTTTAGCATCACGAAGCTCATTTTCTATATCCAAAAGTTCTTCCTCATATTTAGTATGACCAGCCTGTATACAGGTATGCAAGTACTGAAGCCGCTGGATTAGCTTATTGGGATTGTTCCAGTAAACAAATTTAACAAATGATTTTTTTGGGTGTAAACCATTATCATCCTCATCATCATCATGATAATAATCATCATCATCATCATGGTTATCATCATCAATATAATTATCATCAATATAATCATCATCACTATTACTATCTAATCCTTTTTGTTCATCTTGCAATGCAACAACCTTTGGCATAGTTTGTGTTGTCTTTGATAGTGTTAGAGGTTTCTTAGACGTTAACGACTGTCCTAACATGTCTTTTTCAGGAGATAATAAATGCTCTTTAACAAACAAAGCACTATCTTGAGCCACACTATTTTTTTCTTGGTCTTGCTTTTTTACCTTGGTTAGAGTATTTTGTCCATTTAAATGAGTATTATTTTGAGATTTACAATGATGATCGATTGAAATAAGTATGTTGGAGCCTTTTGTTTTAATCATTCCTCGACACTTTTTAGATCGTTGTTTCGAACAGCACCAAATAACAGTTCCATTTTTATTAGTTCGTTTTACAATATATGCATATCCTTTATAGTAAGCACATGGCTTACCATAGCTAGTCGTTGATACTTCCATGTCGACTGTTGAGCATAAACTAATCTCTAGTAAAGTTAACTCGATAATAAAAATGATAGTTTGTAGTATGTGCAGTTTAAAGTAAGAGCAAAAGTGAGAGTCAAATGGTAGAAAAGTGTTAACAAAGTGGTGGAAGAGTGGTAGCAGTTTATAGTAGTCATGATCTTTTTTACCAGAATGTGATTTGAGTAAATGTAATTTCTAAACCTTAGCAGTGAGTAGTCAGTTAGTCTTGGTTCGGACAAGCGTAAACAGTTCTCCAATGAATCAGAGATCAAGATTTTCATTATGAAACAGTTGTGTGTAACCAATTAGGTATCGGTACTTGATAGCTTCACACATGAACAAAAATTCCAACATATCTGACATCAGATTTTCATTATGAAGCAGTTGTGTGTAACCAATTAGGTATCGGTACTTGATAGCTTCACACATGAACAAAAATTCCAACATATCTGACATGAAATACATGATTTGAAAGTTGACAAAGAATATCCAATCAACCATTGTAGTTGCAATGTCAAACACAAAGACAAAATCAGCATGAACTTTTAAGTTAGAGGAAAATTCTATGAAATAGACTATGCATGAAATTTGGAAATACACATTAGAAGTTTGCAACACCATCCTTCTAGCCTATATAAATTATCGACATGGAAAGTGTGCACTGCCCCTAACATTAAACCAATTTATCAATAACGCAAGTCAACAATCAAAACATTTTGTCTTGAGTCTATCATTTAATGCATATATTCTGTCTACATTGAACAGTAATAAAAAACGCCAATCATAATTAATTAAGTTTGCTTTAATTCGTTATGTAATGATAAATACATATTTAAAGTTTTGGCTGACTGTTCAGAGTGAATCGCCTTTGAACACATAAGAGAGGGAATATTTTAAGACTTAACCTCTGCTCACCTAACATAACCTAAATTTACCTAACCTAACCTTGTCATATAGGTAAGAAACGGGTCAAGCTATGCTTTCGACTACCGAGTTTCAGCTACTTTTCAAGGTTACTCTCCCGAACATTGCCGGAGACTGCTGATAAACACTTATGTTCCCACGGCGGCGGCGCGCAACGACTTACATGATGCGCTTCCCCCTTTTCATTGATCCCTGTTGATTTGTCCCTTTGGACTGGTCCCTGTTGACTAGCCCCTTTGGAAGAGCCCTTTTAGAATGGAGTCATTTTTGACGGGTCCCTGTGGACAGGTCCTTTTGGCTGATCCCTTTGGACCGGTCCCTTTGGACTGGTACCTATGGACTGGCCCATGCAATTATCCAAATTATGTCAAAGGGTCCGGTCCAAAGGGATCAGCCAAAAGGACCTGTCCACAGGGACCCGTCAAAAATGACTCCATTCTAAAAGGGCTCTTCCAAAGGGGCTAGTCAACAGGGACCAGTCCAAAGGGACAAATCAACAGGGATCAATGAAAAGGGGGAAGCGCATCATGTAAGTCGTTGCGCGCCGCCGCCGTGGGAACATAAGTGTTTATCAGCAGTCTCCGGCAATGTTCGGGAGAGTAACCTTGAAAAGTAGCTGAAACTCGGTAGTCGAAAGCATAGCTTGACCCGTTTCTTACCTATATGACAAGGTTAGGTTAGGTAAATTTAGGTTATGTTAGGTGAGCAGAGGTTAAGTCTTAAAATATTCCCTCTCTTATGTGTTCAAAGGCGATTCACTCTGAACAGTCAGCCAAAACTTTAAATATGTATTTATCATTACATAACGAATTAAAGCAAACTTAATTAATTATGATTGGCGTTTTTTATTACTGTTCAATGTAGACAGAATATATGCATTAAATGATAGACTCAAGACAAAATGTTTTGATTGTTGACTTGCGTTATTGATAAATTGGTTTAATGTTAGGGGCAGTGCACACTTTCCATGTCGATAATTTATATAGGCTAGAAGGATGGTGTTGCAAACTTCTAATGTGTATTTCCAAATTTCATGCATAGTCTATTTCATAGAATTTTCCTCTAACTTAAAAGTTCATGCTGATTTTGTCTTTGTGTTTGACATTGCAACTACAATGGTTGATTGGATATTCTTTGTCAACTTTCAAATCATGTATTTCATGTCAGATATGTTGGAATTTTTGTTCATGTGTGAAGCTATCAAGTACCGATACCTAATTGGTTACACACAACTGCTTCATAATGAAAATCTGATGTCAGATATGTTGGAATTTTTGTTCATGTGTGAAGCTATCAAGTACCGATACCTAATTGGTTACACACAACTGTTTCATAATGAAAATCTTGATCTCTGATTCATTGGAGAACTGTTTACGCTTGTCCGAACCAAGACTAACTGACTACTCACTGCTAAGGTTTAGAAATTACATTTACTCAAATCACATTCTGGTAAAAAAGATCATGACTACTATAAACTGCTACCACTCTTCCACCACTTTGTTAATACTTTTCTACCATTTGACTCTCACTTTTGCTCTTACTTTAAACTGCACATACTACAAACTATCATTTTTATTATCGAGTTAACTTTACTAGAGATTAGTTTATGCTCAACAGTCGACATGGAAGTATCAACGACTAGCTATGGTAAGCCATGTGCTTACTATAAAGGATATGCATATATTGTAAAACGAACTAATAAAAATGGAACTGTTATTTGGTGCTGTTCGAAACAACGATCTAAAAAGTGTCGAGGAATGATTAAAACAAAAGGCTCCAACATACTTATTTCAATCGATCATCATTGTAAATCTCAAAATAATACTCATTTAAATGGACAAAATACTCTAACCATGGTAAAAAAGCAAGACCAAGAAAAAAATAGTGTGGCTCAAGATAGTGCTTTGTTTGTTAAAGAGCATTTATTATCTCCTGAAAAAGACATGTTAGGACAGTCGTTAACGTCTAAGAAACCTCTAACACTATCAAAGACAACACAAACTATGCCAAAGGTTGTTGCATTGCAAGATGAACAAAAAGGATTAGATAGTAATAGTGATGATGATTATATTGATGATAATTATATTGATGATGATAACCATGATGATGATGATGATTATTATCATGATGATGATGAGGATGATAATGGTTTACACCCAAAAAAATCATTTGTTAAATTTGTTTACTGGAACAATCCCAATAAGCTAATCCAGCGGCTTCAGTACTTGCATACCTGTATACAGGCTGGTCATACTAAATATGAGGAAGAACTTTTGGATATAGAAAATGAGCTTCGTGATGCTAAAATTATAGTGTAATGAATCCATGTAACCGCTTAAACTCTTTCTTAACAATACATGTAATATTTTCTACCACTTTGCTACCACTTTTCTAGTTTGCTACCACTTTTCTACCACTTTGCTACCACTTTTCTACTACTTTTCTACCACTTTTCTACCACTTTTCTAGTTTGCTACCACTTTTCTACCACTTTGCTACCACTTTGCTACCACTTTTCTACCACTTTGCTACCACTTTTCTACCACTTTTCTACCACTTTGCTACCACTTTGCTACCACTTTTCTACCACTATGTTACCAATTGTCTACCACTTGTCTACCACTGGTCTACCACTTTGCTACCACGTTTCTACCACTTTTCTATCACTTTTAACTGTACATATTAAATATAAAAGCCAACGCTAAATAATTCTATTACCAGAACAGAGATAACCTTTGTAGTGTGCAAATCATACTAACAGGTTAGTTACTACTATGGAACTTACTACAACTAATCGAGGTAAACAACGTGTACTCTATAAAGGCTACTCTTATAACTATAGACGACAAAATGTAAAAGGAATAATATTCTGACGATGCTCAAAACAGAGGTCAACAAGATGTCGAGGCAATATGAAAAGTAGAAATGGTGTGGTTTTAAGTGTGAGTGATCATCAATGTAGTGCTCCAGACAAAACACTGATGGTGTTGGCAAAAAATCATCAGAATGCTAATAAGTTAGTACAAGAGAAAGATGTTGCTACTCAAAATAGTGCATTGATTGTTGAGCAACGTTTAACCCCTGTTGTAAAAGTTATGTTGTATCCATGTTCCACGCCTCAAGAGTCATCAACATCACAGACTATGCAAGAGGTAGTGTTGTTGTTGTTTTAAGGGGCTGAACTACAAAGTCATCTGCCTTGTTATGCAAGTGGATCGAAAAGGACTAGATAGTAATAGACAAAAGAGAGTTGTAGTTTGTATATAACTATTGTACAAGTACTTACATTAAATAAATAAAAAAGTGTATGGGTATTGTCTGTTTTTCTTCATTGCTATCCCTATGTCCCACTATTAATGCAATTGTTAACCATCAACAGTCTCTGACTATGTTCGCAAAGAGAGTGACCTTAAGCAATACACTCTATCTATGGTTTGTGTACCGAGTACACAATAATACAGTGTGGTCAAGTCATGTTGAGGCAATAGTTATATCAGGTAAGGTATTCGAACCCTTGCTTTCTTGTACAGAAAATTTGAACTTAAGTCAAACACCATAACCACTCGGTCAACCTGACAGTTACTAATTTAATTATTTTTGTGGACTTGAGTGTTTATAAAACTTTTTCCAGTATACATTGACTAAACCACTTGTTTGTTTTGAAATATAGATTTTGTTTTGTTTGACCATAACATTGCAGTTATGAGTCTTGTGAACTGGGTGTTTAATATAGGGTTAAAGGCATTTTAAAATAATTTTAGAAAAGCTCTTAGGTATCGTGTCATGGGTTTTAGTAATGCATTACTGTTCGTTGACTAACATTTACCGTTACACAACATTATTTTGGTGAGCTCTACATGTTGTTGTTTGAGTCGTCAGTCTTTTGACTGGTTTGATGCAGATCTCCATGCCTCTCTGCCCCGAGCGAAACGTCTCATCTCTATATAACTACCACACCCTACATTCAAGGCTATCTGTTTAACATATTATAACCTTGGATCCCCCCTACAAGCTCTTGGGTTCAATTCCTAGATTTAACAAAAACTTTTAAAAGTGGTATGACAACAAAAACTAGTCTACTCAGTCTCGAGTGGTCCAAATAAGTAGAGAGGGTTTGATTCACACCTCAACCATAGAGCACCATGTTCTTTTTTTTTATATAATGATAGTCATTTGTTCAATTTCACATTTCACACATTGCAATTTGTCAATTTTCCATTTGCATTTTTTAAAATGACAGTTTGATGTTTTTCAATTTCATGATATGGAAACATGGATTTTTCCATTTTCATATTTACACATTTGTCAATTTCCCATTTGCATATATTTTCTTAAATGTCCGTTTAAGGTTTTTAAATATTGTCTATATGGAAACATGGATTTTCCAATTTGCTGTTTACAAATTTTTTATATATTTATTTTGTGTGTATGTTGAAAAACGATATTTCCAAAACAAGATTTTTATTTTTCATTTTATGATTTTGTAAATGATCTTAATGTGAGTGCTTGACCATGGCAATAATACAGTCTATCTATATGTTAGCGGAACCATAGAGGCTTATTACTACTGCAAGTAAGAATGTTTTACAAAAAACGACTATCTACCACTACATTTGAAAAACAAAACGATTGAAAAAAATCTATTTTCCATTCATATATAAGTGCTAATTCTCCCTCTCCCCACCCTACCTCACCGTATTTTCTCTGGTCAAACAACCAATGCTACCCACACACACACACACACACACACACACACACAAACTTTCTATCTCTCTCTATACATATGTTTTCTCTTGTCCACGAGATAAAAATTATGGTTGCTGGATTGTATCCTGCACTGTTTATGCGACATACCTTTGCCAGTTCATAAAACCGTTAGGTATTTCTCTACACATAGCGATTTTACCACTGCTTTTGCTTGTTTGACTTTCTTGCAGTCTGGTATGTGATAGGAAGCATTAACTGTATGTCAAACCCAGTCCACGTTTGTATTTGTAATCTAAGTAATAATTTGAAAAGAGACAAGTGTAATCAGTTTTAAACATTATCTCTGCTTTTATTTGATTGTTTATGACATGTATATTAACCAAAAATCAAACCCTGGTCTACCTTAGTGAAAGGCTAACAATTTAACCACTGCGTCACCATACCCTTTTTTCTAAGTTTGATTCGTTCTAGGCCTTAGAGCTAGAAATCGAGTTAAGATCTCCAGTGAAAGAGGCACATGTGCTCACCACTATAGCACGTAATGTTTAGCTGGTAACATTAGACAACCGAAAATGATTGTATTTCTGTTAGCCAAGCATTTCTGTCATTTACCTACTGTGTGAGCTCTGCCAGCAAGACAGTTTAGTTTAGAACAAGTGTGTGTGTGAGTGTGTGTATAGATTATTAGCCTCAGGTATTTAAAGCTTGTTGTGTGTAGCGACCATCTTGTCCCAGTAACCACTGAGCAAGTTTTAACAGTCAACCCATAATAACTGCATAAGATGGTTGTGTGTGGTTCATGTACTTGTGTGTGTGTGTGTGTGTGTGTGCATTAGCATCATGCACTAGCTTTACCTTACCCTCTATAGGTAGAGCGTTATCCCTTTCCTTTCTGACATTACCAATGCCCACATTCAACCACAAGTTTTACACTTAAACCATTGGCTTGTTTTTGATTAAGTTTGGTTCGGTTTGGTTGGATTTGATTCAGCTTGGTTCAGTTTAGTTCAATGTAGTCACCATTTTGGATTTTAGCTATCCTATTTAACCAATCAATTAAAGATTGACTACTCTTATTTCTTGAATCGATTAATCAGATTTTGTATACACCATTTGTCATTTATTATCCCATACCTACAACCTATACTCTCTCTGTACTGCAGTTTGATCTGAAAACAAGTTCCAATGGTGAAAGATTTGTCAGTCGCCATACATGTAGCCTACAATAATTCTTTCACTACCTAGCTATGTTTCATCACTCACTGTAAACATTTCACATGTTGATATCCGATTATTAGTTTATAAAATCTCAGGTCAACGACCTTGCTGTTTTGAATTTTTGAGGTAAATTCATTGGTCATGGGAAAGGGTTAACCATTCGTAGTCCTATGACACCTCACTTGACCCTCTCTACTGATAAGTTTATAAAATCTTAGGTCAATGACCTTGCTGTTTTGGGTATTTTGGGTAAATTCGTTGGTCATGGAAAAGGGTTGGCCATCCTGAGTCTTGTGACACCTCACTTGTCCCTCTCTGATTATTAGTTGATACAATCTTAGGTTAATGACCTTGCTGTTTTTTTTTTTGGTAAATTCATTGGTCATGGGGAGGGGTTGGCCATTTTAAGTCCTATGACACCTCACTCGACCCTCTGTGATTATTAGTTAGCGAGATATTAACGAAAGTGCAGTTAGGCCCTTTTGACAAAAAATGAATAATACATTCAAAAACAGGGCGTCACCACAAGTCCAACGACCCCTCATACAAGTTCCTAGCTTTCTTAGTTCATAAGATATTAAAAAGCCGATGACCTATTAGTTTTTGGATCTTTGTTTATTTTGTAAAAAAAAAAACGTATCTATAAATCATTATTCAAAAAGCCCGCCCTCTTACAAAAACCCCAATTGCGCATTCGTAAAACAAAAAAACAAAAATGATAAATCATAGCGGCATTCAGTTGTATGCATGCACTTTATGTGGAACGAGTTTAATTTCATATTGGTATACAAACTCCCACATGTTGCACATGGAAAGCGACTTTTACCTAAAAATTATTATTTCACCCCCTAGTAGGGGTAGATTTTATTTTTGAGTGGAAATAAGCTATCCATAGGAAAGGGGTTGTCTGCCGGAGTAATTTGACTACTCGTACATGTCTCTAGCCTTATTCCCACCACTGCCAAAACAGGTTGTGACTTGTTAGCTCTTATCATGCACGTGCACATGTGAACACCTGTGTGTTAGATCATATTACAAATGAACTCGCATTTTCTCACGTATGAATCAAAACAGGATGTGACTTGTTTCACAAGGAGAATGCTAATAATGACATCTCACACGTGTTCACATGTATTTCATCTCTTTCCTTTCATATCATTATCACATTATAGTAGTGGGGGTTGGTGAACAACGTCAGTTCAACACACACAAATGTAGTTAGGCCCTTTGACATAATTTAAATAAATTCATGAGCCAGTCCATAGGGACCAGGCCAAAGGGATCAGTCCAAAGGGATCAGTCCAAAGGGACAAGGACTCGTCCACAAGGACTTGTCCACAAGGACCTGTCCACAAGGACCTGCCCACAAGGACTCGTCCACAAGGACCTGTCAACAAGGAATTGTCCACAAGGACTCATCAACAATGACCTGTCAACAAGGACCTGTCCACAAGGACTTGTCCACAAGGACTCGTCCACAAGGACTTGTCCACAAGGACTCGTCCACAGAGATCCGCTCCCCCCACCCTCTTCAAAAGCCATGAGTGGGCATGCTAATTCATAGTGGCTATTCACCGAACATATGCACTTTATGTGGAACAACGTTTCATTCCATATCGGCATTCAAACTCTCACATGTTGCAATTGGTAACAGAGATTCTCTAAAAAATTACAATTTCACCCCCTAGTAGGGGTAGGTTTTACTTTTGGGGTGGAAATATATTGTCCATTGGAAAGGGGGTGTTAGCCCGAGTTCAATGACACCTCATTCGTCAAAATCCGACCACGGGTTCGGGAGTTATCGGGCTGCCGCCATCTTGTGTGGAGGGTGTGGAGGTGGAGGCATTAGAACCATCCAAAACACACTACTAACATATATTTATATGGCGAGCGTCTTTTGACTAAACTACAAGGTTATCAACCCAATAGTTTGCATACGGTGGCCATGTATATGTACAAATCGATTCACCCTATCAAGTCAATCACTGTCAAACCGAATTGAACGAAATTCGGTACTGAAGTATCACTTGCAAAGAGCACCTCAGTGTCATAATTTATATCGCCGCCATCTTTACGAAAACGTAATGGACGCCACACAAATGTTAAAAGCTTAAATCAAATTACGACCAACCGAATCATCTGATCTTTACCAATTTTTGCAACATTATATCTTTATGTAAGCCTCCGTGGCTTAGGCGGCAGCACGCCGGCCTCTCACCGCTGGGTCCGTGGTTCAAATCCCGGTCACTCCATGTGATATCTGTGCTGGACAAAACGGAGGCAGACAGGTTTTTCTCCGGGTACTCCGGTTTTCCCTGTCAAAATTTCATTCCAGCAACACTCTCCACTATCATTTCATATCATCTGTCATTCATTTAATCATTGCCCCAGAGGAGTGTGTCAGGCCTCGGCAGCCGGCACAGTCCATATCCTCGCCGCTAGATGGGGGCTTCATTCATTCCATTCCTGACCCGGTCGGAGACTGGAAGCAGGCTGTGGATTTTCATTTTCATATCTTTATGTATGAAAAAAAATATTTTGACCAAACTACAATGTCATCAGCCCAATCATTTGCGGATAGCGGCCGCATTTAGCCTATGTGTGCAAATCGATTCACCATATCAATTCAAACACGGCGAAACCGAATTGAATGAAATTTTGTACAGAGGTAGCACTAGCATAGGGCACCTCATATTCATGTTTGATATCCCTATAGCACGTGGTATTTCAATGAGCTACTACAACCAACATTGAATTATATTCCTTGAAAAGGACAAAGAGTTATAACAATACCCATGCTTTTAGGAGAAAGTAGGCTATATGTTCTTTACTGAACATCGTGTTTTATTTCATTCTATTAATTACAATTGATCTCATAAACATTTTCACATGAAACATTAGACTTAACTACATCTCTAGTGTTTTATTTTTATTCTTAATTGGTTTCATTTTTATTGTGCGGAAGAAGACTCCAAAGTCAGGAGGAAACATGTACAATATATAATACAGTGGATATATTAGTGTGAGTACTGATTGGCATATAATGTAAACTTTGAATTCATCTATCAATACGGATATCTACAAACATTGTGCTATCAATGGCAAATGTATTCGCATTCTATGGCAAGACTCTCGCCTATTGTGTCCATGTTGTGGGTTCAAATTCGGGCTGAGAAATCCGGATTTTGTTCCAGTAGATTTACTGGAACTGAAAACATTCCCCTTAAGGGCACCAGATCAGTTAGTCCCTTAAAATTATTATTAGTATTATTATCATGCCCAGCCCCATGGCGAAGTTAAACCTCAGCCCAATGGGTTCCGGGTTCGATTCCGACCAGCCTCTGGGCTGACTACGTAACATACACACAAGATTCATTTCCTTGCTTTGGCATCTTCATCGTACGTTTCATCCTAATTACGACATCCAGATCGCCCACGTGTCTGAACATGAACAAATTGCACCAGGTCTGTACGGAGGCCACACGATATTATTTATTTATTATTTAGGATATCTTAGACAAAGCAAGCAAGCAAGCTTGTAGTTTAACGTGACCGTTAATCTCGAGATCATGAGCCACGGGACCTCCTTTTTACGTGGAATCCGAACCACAGGACATGGCATTTCACTTCGAAGATATCTTAGACAGAAATACTTGGAAATGTGTGGTGATAAATTTCAAAGGGTAGATGGTAGGCTTACTGCCTGTTTATAGACTTCAAAAAAGCTTATGATAGTGTCAACAGAGAGAAGAATCACGAATATTTTCGAAAATGATTTGATTGACTAGAATGTGTAGAGAGAAACTAGGTGTAAAGTGAGGGCAGGGAACCTGATAGTTTTAATGTGGTGACAGGATTAAAGCAGGGAGACAGCTGTTTAGTCTGGTATTGGAAAAGGCACTAAAGAAGGTGTCATCTATGGGAAGAGGTGTGAACATAGGTGGTGAGGTCAAACTGCTAGCATTTGCTGACGATATTGTTGTCATAACAGAGAATGAAGAGGAACTAAAAAGGTCAGCTAAAGTGTTAATAGAGGTGCGTCTGAGGACCAATCAAGAGAAAACGGAGTGTATGGTAGTTGGAAGGGGGAATAAAGAAGAAGCGATGGGGGCACTAGAGATAGGAAGCATGCTGTTTAAGATGACTGGATCCTTCAAATATCTAGGAAGCATCGTAAATTGGAATAACAACATTGAGGAAGAGATAATGAACCGTATAAAATCTGCAGAGAGGTGCATGTTTGCAATGAATAAACTATTCAGCAGTAAACTGTTATCAAGGACATCAAAACTCTGTGTTTATAAAACGACCAGTATTAATATGTGGGGCAGAGACATGTGCACTGAGCAAGAAGATGGAGAGGAGAATATTGGCCTTTAAAAACAAAGTGTTAATAAAAATCTTCGGGTTGTTATTTGAGCAGGGAAACTTCTGAAGAAGAAATAACACAGAAATTCACGCACTGTATAACGAACCGGATGTGATAGCAGTAATGAGGAGCAGATGAATAGAATGGCTGGGACATGTACTGAGAAGGGAAGAAGGGATGGTAAATAGAGTGCTCGAAGGAGACCACAAGGAAGAAGACCCCTCGGTAATCCAAAGTTGAGATGGCAGGATGGAGTAATTAGGAAAGACCTGGAGGCCCTGGGGGCCAACGAGAATATGGCCGGAGACAGAAAGCAAGAGTGAGGCAATGACCCGACTTCGGTTCGTGTGGCCAACTAAGTAAGTAACTTGGTAATGAATTGTAGGATATAGAAACGGAGTGGTCAGGATACAGGGATGCGGTACAAGAAGAGACAACAGTGTGTACAGACAGGAAAATGCGCATATCCTGGTGGAAGTCTGCTTGTAAATGTTAAAAGAAGGCTCTCAAAAATGTGTCCAAACAAGGAATACAGAGAGCTATAGGTAGTGGAACTGGAAGTGGTATATTTTGGGTGTGTGTATATTGAACTGATAATTAAATAAAATAAATAAATACATAAATAAATAAATAAATAGTGTAATGACCTGTGCTATTGTGTTGTGTGTAATTGTAATTCAGGTCAGGATTGGGTGAGAAGCAGCCATGGACTTCAGTTAGGAACCTTCCTGGTATTTTCCTGGAGTAGAAGTGGGAAAGCGCGGAAAACCACTTCCAGGATGGCTGAGATGAGAATCGAACCCACTTGTTCTCAGTTGCGCATCATGAGGTTGAATATATCCCGTTCGAGCCCTCATACAAGAATTAAATTTCTTTGCAGAGCTCGGAATCGAACCGGAACCTGTGGGGCGACTGGCAAGAATGCTAGCCGCTACACCATTGGATAGATGTCGAGTGCTAATAGACGCTACTGTCGGGAAGTACCTTTTTCCGCTCGGCGCCAATGAGGAAGTGTGTGGTAAATTTTACACCCTATATTGACCTTCGGCAATTAAGTCTAAGAGGATACGATAGTTAACACCACGCTGGAGCATTCTGTGTTGGTGAAAACTGTAACCTACCCAGGTACTAATTATTTCACTGTCAATAACAGCAAGGAAGTCGCGGGACGTTAACACATAATATCAAAGAAAATAAAAGAGGAACTAAATAACAATTGGTTGCTGTTGTTTGAGTCTTCAGTCTTTTGACTGGTTTGATGCAGCGCTCCATGCTTCCCTGTCTTGAGCTAATCGTTTCATCTCTACATAGCTACCACACCCCACATCCGAGACAATGTGTTTAACATACTCTAACCTTGGTCTACCCCTACAGTTCTTGTCCTCGACCCTTCCTTCCATAACTAAGCTTGCTATTCCTGGGTGTCTTAGTAGTCTATGTGTCTTACCAACCTATATCTTCCCTTCATTAGCAGTCGCCAGAAACATCTCTCCTCTCCTTCTCTCAGGTAAATGCCGGAATGCTATTCTGACTGCCTCCTTCCGAATCCTAGACTCAATTGAAAATATATATCGCACCCCTGGGATAATAAGGCCATAACTCAACAGGTAGTTCCGTGAAGAACTAAACAGCCTATTTTCATATATCCTACTTATGTTAATTACCTCTATCAACATACAAAATTTCAGTTTGATTACTGTAATACATACGCAGATACTGTATTTCGGTTGGTCACCAAGTTGGATTTGTATATATGTAGGTCATAGAGTTATGTACTGTTAGATGACGATTTTTGCGTAGGTTCATTATTCAAACGTTCACTTCGATCCCATAATTAATACACGAGAAATAAAAACTTAATTTTAAAATTACGCACAGCCGCCATCTTGAGGTTATATGAATAATTGAACTAAATTAGTTGCCAGTGCATTACAATGTGTATAAACATTGTCTGTAACAAATTTCACTGCGCTCAGATGGTTAAATGGCGAGAAAAGTCTATTGAAATGTTTCACCTTCGCTTGGCCGCCATGTTCGTTTTGTATGTTACAGGTTTTGTAAAGTCTCATAGCTAAATTTCTGGTAGTACCCTTTATCAGCGTACAAAATTTCAGTGTGATATCAGTAATTGTTTCGGGGATATAGAATGCCGGTGAAATATTTCGAACAGCCGCCATCTTGAGGTTATGTAACAATTGCACTAAATTATATGCCAATGCATTACAATGTGTTTAAACATTTCCTGTTCCAAGTTTCATTACGTTTGGATGGTTACATCATGAGAAACGTCTATTCTAAAGTTTCAACTTCGCTTGGCCACCATGTTCGTTTTGTAGTTACCAGGTTTTGAAAGTCCCATAGGTACACGTCTAGAAGTGCCCTTTATCAGCCATAGAGTCATGTACCATTAAAGGAAAATTATTGCGTAGGTTCATTATTCAAACTTTCACTTCGATCACATGATTACGACACAAGAAATAAAAAGAATTAAAATTCGCACAGCCGCCATCTTGAGGTTATGTAAACAATTGAACTAAATTAGATACCAGTGCATTAGAATGTGTATAAACATTTCCTGTACCACATTTCAGTGAGTTAAATCACGAGAAAAGTATATTAAAATATTTCAAATTCGCTTGGCCGCCATGTTCGTTTTGTAATTTACAGGTTTATGAAAGTTACATAGATAAACTTGTATCAGTACCCTTCATTACCGTACAAAATTTCAGGGTGATATCTGTAATAGTTTCGGAGATATAGAATGTCAGTGAAATATTTCGCACAGCCGCCATTTTCAGGTTATGTAAACAATTGCACTAACTTTGACTCCAGTACATTACAATGTGTATAAACATTTGCTGTACCAAGTTTCATTACGTTTGGATAGTTGAATCACGAGAAAAGTCTATTTAAAGTCTCAACTTCGCTTGGCCGCCATGTAGGTTTTGTAGTAACCAGGTTTTTGAAAGTCTCATAGGTGAACTTCTAGTAGTGCCCTTTATCACCGTACACAATTTCAGGGCGATATCGGTAATAGTTTCGGAGATATTGAATGCTGATGAAATATTTCGCACAGCCGCCATGTTGGATTGGTGAGACGTAACAAAATTTGTAGGGCACGGTCGGGGTGGGACTAAATAGTACTATGACCTTACCGAGTTTCAATGAAATCGCTCCAGTCGTTTAGAGGTTATTAGGGGGGACATACACACACCCACATACTGACACACACACAAACACACATATACCCACACACACACGGACAAAAGGTGATCTCATATGTCTAATTTTTTTTTCATAAAATGAACATAGGCTAAGAAATACCTCTGAAAATATAAATGTAAAATATTACAAAGGATTCTGTAGAAACATTGGTACGACCTTCACTTTGAATGAAGCAGGTAAAAAGGCGGTATGGATGGACATAAAGGTAATTGAAATTCGCAAAGGTGAATTATTCATTATTTTCTAGGACAGACTATGTAAAAATAACATTTTAAAATTATAGGAAACACAGGAAGAATTCGTAAGCGAGGACGCCCAAATTTGAGCAAATATCTGGTACAAGCTTACTTATTTCCCCAGGCTGGTTTGGAAGTCAAAATGGTGGATATTTTCCTGGAATTCATCATCCATTTTTCTTTGGTTTGAAACTGCTGAACTTGGATGAAGCCGCTATTTGTGACGTCGATTGATGACTGTGTGTGGCATTCTACAAGACCGCACTCAACAATTAAACATTCCTTTTAGAGAAACATATCGAAAAATCAGAGCATTGAGTTAATACTAATATTGTATGGTCTCGGGTGCCGGGTGCAAACTTTGTTATTTGACGCCCAGAGGGCAGCTTGCATGTCGAATTTCGTCGTTCCTTGGAACGCTATGAAAGTCAAAGGGGTTAGATATCTAAGCCCCTTGACACTATAGCGCTTTCTAATAGAGAATGGAGGAACTTTGTGTTGGCGGAA
Organism: Meconema thalassinum; assembly: GCA_946902985.2. Classification (NCBI taxonomy): domain Eukaryota; kingdom Metazoa; phylum Arthropoda; class Insecta; order Orthoptera; family Tettigoniidae; genus Meconema; species Meconema thalassinum. The sequence goes on from OX336392.1 coordinate 19,690,335, forward strand.
AATCCTGAGATTAATTTTGCCGTTATGAACACGGCCTACTGAATTCAAATGGGATCTATCACTACGAGCGCTAGTGTCGATGCATACATGGTCAAATCAAAATCGAAATATCTATTTCGTTTTGACAAATTCCAAAATCTGCTTCCCACAAACTGAAGATAAAAGTCAAACTTTAATTTCATTTAATCTGTAGAAGTTCCATTTTCGAAACAAGCGTTTTTAGCATGGTTTTTCAAAATATCAAATTTTCAAAATTATTGACACTTTTGACCTCGCTGTTCGACCCTTTAAAACAACAATAGCCAACTAACTAACTAACTCAGCAGCAGTCAGTGTCAATAGCAATGTGAGTGCACTGACCTCGAGTTACTACCTCTCCTATCCCACCGCTGCTCCCCCTCTTGCGCATCGAGCCAGAGCTCATGCTAGAACGGCCTTGCAAGTTAAAGAGTGTCTTCAGTCAAAACAGCTTCGTCGCTGACTGTACCTGCAACAGTCACGGCTCTCCCGGAAGCCTCAGTTTACCAACCCTGCTCTAGAAGATGTTGGAACACCCCGTCCGCACCTCTAGTTCATGAATTATAGCTAAGCTGACGTGTCTTAGATAGCTTCAATATGGATCGAGCAGTGTGACGCTGTTTAAGCAAGATATGATAAATACTTGATGAGGCTATCAGCTAATCATGTTGAACTGTTTCTATTTGCAAATGCAGACAGTTCTTGGCTGCAAGCGAATCGCTACATAAATTATTGTAGCTGTCCAAAAGGCTTCTCACATGAGCCGGCTGTATCAACTTCTCCTTGTGCGAGGGGAGATAGACAAACAGCAGTCTGATATTTTATCTCCATTCATATTTGATAACATGAGCCGACATAACGTGCTCAAATATGCACCTTGTTCCAATATACACTTCAGTATTATGTGCAAGGTGAGTAACATATAAGGTAGCACTGGCGACATGTTCCCTGTCTCCGTCCCCTTAGAGGCTCACAACTTGTGGGACGTGGTTTGGCAACCACGGGACCCCAGCTGAGTCCAGTATTGCTTCCATTTACTTGTGTCGGGCTCCTCTCTGTTATCATTCCTCTCCACCTCACTTGGTCACCACTTGTTCTTTTCCGACCCCGACGGTATTAGGGTATCCGAGGCCTAGGGAGTCTTCCACTTTCCTGCCTTAATTGGCCCTTGTCTCATGTTTCCTGATCCCTCATTCTTCGAGGGGTCAGCCCTCTTGTTTTCTTTTCATTGTATATCCTGCCTTCTGCTCAAGGCCCTCAAGGAGGCAGGGTGTGTGTAGCCCCACCACTTGTGGTGCACCCTGGATTGTGCTACACCCTCAAGGGCTCACGGCTGGTGAGTTCGGGCGATGGCGACCCTGAGGACTTCCTGAGCTGGGTCTGTTTATTCTCCTTCTTCCATTGCCTTTAAGGCGGGCCCTCTCCTCTTTCATCTCTGCCTTTCTTAGCTCTCCTTCCTTCCAGTCCCTCAATTCTCATTCTTCGAGGGTTAAGGGCATTTCCTTTCCTCCTGTCTTTTGTTTACGTTCTTCTCCTTTTTGGTTCCCATTTCCTGTTCTATAAGGTGCGTTCAAAAAGTAACGATCTGGAGACATAATTACAGAAACCAGTACCTGTATGTTAGAAGTATTGGCCCTGGCTGTTGAGGCACTTGTCCCACTGTGACACGAGGCAGTGAATGGCTGTCTCATAAAATTCCCTGGGCTGCGATGTGAACCAGTTCCGCGCGTACAGCTGGACGTTGGCGTCCGAGGTGAATCGTTGGCCCCGCAGAGTCCTTTTCAGGGGACCAAACATGGCGTAATCACAGGGAGAGAGGTCTGGACTGTATGGAGGGTGGCCGAGAACCACCCATTTGAATTTCTGCAGGGGTGCCGCGACTGTGTTGGCCGTACGAGGTCGTGCATTGTCGCGGCGGCTATGGCGTTCACTGTCACTCGGCGGTCCTGGGTAATGAGTGCATCAACCAGCTGGACGTTGTCATCGGTAATGCAGGGGGGTGCCCCAGACCGGGCATCATCGGATAACGACACCCGTCCTTCCCTGAAGCGCTTGTGCCACGCCTTGACTCTTGCAAGGGACATGCAGTGTTCGCCGTACACTTGTGACATTCGGCGATGAATGTCCGTTCCCCGAACAACACCTATTTGCTCTTCGTTTGACACCTCCATGTCACTGTTTGCAATGCGACTGGCAGCGTTGGACGATTGATGCGTGCTGCTGCTCGCTTTGTATCGTCACGTGACGTGCACACGTGCCCTCTAGCGACGCACAGTGGTCCTTTTGCACGATCTGGGCGCTCAAAATGTAAAAAATAAATGTCTTGTATTTTCATGTTGTATGACATTTTTAGTATCAGCAATGTCAGAGGACCTCAGAACTGTACTTATATGTCTTATTTGTTCACCCCTGGATTGTGAAAGACCGCTGAAGTAGGACGTTTCTTATCGCATCCACAGCTGAAAGCAAAGCTGATTATTTATGTTTGAATCTTGTGCTTGTAAAAACTTATTGGTTCAGCTATCTTCATCGTTTGTCAGTGGATATGACAGACTATGATATGATCTTTCTTTATGAAATTTGCAAAATCCTCTAAAAATCGCTGTGTTTATAAGATAAACGTTTGAAAATAGTGAATTTTTGTTATAAAATAATTCTTCTTTTATGGGTTTTCAGACCAGGAAATTCACAATTGTCAACCTTTGGTGAGTTTCCTTCCATTAGCCTATAGCCTACACCCTATTTTGTTTCCTGTATAAAAATTATTTGCAACTTTTTGCAACTTTGGCTTTTGCTCTCGTTTTAGTGTAGTAGTAGACTAAGTATTTTCGTGGAACAATCTTTACGATGCTTGGCGCCATGTAGGTGGAAAAGCGAAAGGATTTGAACCTATCTAATAGAAAACAGCGATCTGAAATCCCTTGGACAGTCCGTTAAGGATAATGTTACAAAAAAATCTTATTAATTGTTCCGCGCAGTTAAGAAAAACTTGGGTCGCCAATCGCAGGATCTTAAGAAAGTGTGTCACAAAATAAGAATAGCCTGGAAGGGAACATGGAGAGGGAATACAGGTAATGTGGGTCGTCCTTCTCAATCATTCGTGGAGTGGAGTGAATTTTCGAAACGAAGGAAATTGTGACCTTTAATACAAAAACTCAGCAGGGAGGAGCTAGCGTTAGCGTTATTCAAAAGTGAGTATACGCTTAGAAGGATGGAGAGACACCACTGAACTTGTTAAAAAAAAAAAAAAAAAAAAAAAAAGCAGAATTTTCTCCCAGTTTAACGGCGTTAACGAAAATCCTAATCCACTAGAAAAATATTTTTTTAAAATTATTATTATTAGGCTAATAAGACAAGTTTACCTCAATTATTGTTGTTGTTGCTTATTTTAGGGGCTGCGACATCGTGCGCGTGTAGTCCCATATATTTTGGGTGTGTCTGTGTAATTTGTGTGATAACCTGTGTTATTGTGATGCCTGTACTACTATTTGTACATTTGGGATAGGATTGGGAAGACGGAAGCCGTGACCTTAAGTTAGGAACCATCTCAGCATTTGCCTGGAGTAGAAGTGGGGGAAACCACGGAAAACCTCTTCCAGGATGGTTGGGATGGGAATCGAATCCTCCTCTTCTCAGTTTTGCCTCAGGAAGCTTAGTGTACTCCGTACCAGTCCTCACCCCAGAAGTAAAATTTCTTGGCAGAGCCGAGAATCGAACCCGGACCTCCGGGACCACTTTCAGGATAGTTGAGGTGGGAATCGAACCCTCCTATTTGCAGTTTTGCCTCTGGAAGCTTAGTTTACCCCGTACCAGTCCTCACACCAGAATTGAAATTTCTTGGCAGAGCCGGGGATCGAACCTGGACCTCCGGGGCGACAGTCAAACTTAAATTCTTATAAATGGGAATAAGGAAATTGTTTTCCATAATTTTCAACAGTTGTTTTAAGATTACAGACCATTTCTATATGCAAAGGTATTTTGCGCGGCCAGATACCCTTAAAGGACCACTGTGCGACGGGCTGTGACCTTCCACGCTCTGGTCGGAACCACAACTCGTTACACACGCCACGATTAGCCGATGTCGTCACCGGTTTGTGCATTCCAGCCTCCGGCTCGTTACTTTTTGAACGCACCTTATAGTGTGTTAGAGAGTGGTTAGTTTAGTTGTAGGTTTCATTCGATCATCTTTCACTTTCGCTATCACCCAAACCATTAGGGGCCCATGACCTAGATGTTAGGCCCCTTAAAACAACAACTATCATCATCATCTCTTCCCTGCCGTGCTGCCAACTATTCCTTCATGACCGAATCAGAAGATACAGATTTATCTGCAGCCATTACTTGGTGCATATGATGCGCGCAGATCCTCGCAATACATTTTGAAAGATGGTTCCATGGACTCAGTTTCAGCGTATCGCAACTAGAGATTAGTCCACCTCTTGGTGTAGCGGCTAGCATTCTTGGCTATCGAATTGGAGGTCCGGGTTCGAATCCCGGATTTTCCAAAGAAAATAATTTTGGTGTGAGGGCTGGGATGGGGTACACTTAGCCTCGTGAGGTAAAAGGGAGAAGCAGCGGGCTCTATGTCCACCTCAGTCATACTGGAAGTGTTATTGGGTGGTTTCGCACTTCTACTCCTGACAAATGGCTCCTAACTGGGCCTCCGCCGTGACGGCCAACAATGCTAGCTACTACGCAACGAGGCGAACCTTTAGATGTGACCTGCCATGGTGTAGTTAGTCTCTAGTCTCTACTTTGTAGAAAACAAAGTCCCCGATTCTTGGATGTCACGGGTAATCTCGAGAACCATTGGATATATTTTGATGTGGGTTTCACCTTTCTGTAAAGGATTACTCGAGGAAGGTTCCTGTAGAAAATAATTTATTTATGATCAAAGGAAGCCAAGCAGTAACGATTTCAGTGTAAAAGTCGAAAAAATTCTGGCGTCCGGACGCTTTTCAAGCTTACGATGGGTGATCCTTTGAAAATATCAATATACTTGTGAGTGTAAGAATTGTTCAGCATGAAAAGATCTACAAAATAGTCCGCGAGAATATATGTCTATCTTCAATACATCGCCCACTATAAGTGTTTTTAGATTGGATTAGGGGGACTTGTGTTTAATGCACCTCACCATTCTTAAATTACGGTACGTCTGACAAGAATTTGTTGCACATGCATCTCCATGATAATGTAATTAATAGTCCAGTCAGTGATTTTAACCCATCATGCTGAAACGTAAAACGGATATAGGTCGTAGTTCATTGACATCGAAAAAATGCGCTTATCACGTAATGCACTCATACAGGCCGGACGTTTGTTTTAGACGAGTGAAAAATCTTAATGGAAGCCTGGAGGCGAGTTACTACAGTACCTGTGTTGTTATCAGCTGCCCCAAGCGGACTCTCACACTACTGCTGAAGTACACTCAAGGGCAAATATAATGACGTTCTGTTCGTAACTACGTAACGTGTACTTCCGCGTCACACAATACTTCGACGTTGACTGTACTGTCTGCAAGTCGGTGTCGCCATGTGCTCAAGTCTGGAATTCCATTACATCAGATCGGTGGTGACAAATGTGAAGCGATAGGGTGAGAGAGATACTGTGTACAGGCTCACCCCCAAGCTTCAAGGTCAAGGGCAATCGTCTAAAACAAACGTCCGGCCTATAACTGCTCCCGGGCGAAGCTAGTATAATATAAATAAATAAAAACAGCCGTACAAATCCCATACGGACTATGATCTCCTCCATTACAGAGACAGTGCTCAGTTTTTACTCGTCAGGTGAGCAAGTCCTGAGGAGCATAATCTTGTCCTAGCGTTGGCGTACATACTAAATCTTGGCGTGGTTTACGGTAGGTCTTGTCACTTCTGTATCAAGTAGACACTTCTTCCCCCTTTGGATGTTTGGCTACAGTTCAGAATGCCTCTTCACAATTAAGGGGAAACATACAGCTTAAAGGAGCCAATACATTAACGATTTTAACCCTTGAGAACTGGCGTGAAGAAATATATCACGAGGACTGGCGCTGACCCATAGTCAATCGTAATCGTAATCGTACGTATTTTGATGAATAATTTTACACTTGGTGTCTTCCTATGAACTATTCCCAATATAAAAATGAGGTTTATTTACATATTTCAAATATAACATGCACAGAAATGACAATAATTACCGTAACAGTGTCATTGACAGTGGCAGCAAAGCAGTCATCTTATTTTTTTTAAAGGAGCTGATAACCAAGGTGTCCCTAGACCCTAAACATGGATGAACAAGAACGTGTGCTATGTGATTCTGCTGCACCAAAATAGGTGGATTTCCCCCTTATATTTTGCAGATTGTCCCGACTAACGTAAGCCAAAAAATGTCACGCGTTGGGTAAATCTGACCCGACCGTAAATAATATAGAAATAACTTGAGTGTTCAAAATGGTAATGGACATGTTACTTTTGCAGGGTGAAGTTCAAGGCTAGAAAGGAAGGTACAGTAAGCGAGAGGAAGTAAGGGCTGACCAAAACGAAGATATAGAGCATTATTTAAGCCTCCGGATGGTCGCCATGTTGGATTTTTAGGCCATAGAACTATGTACTAATAAGATTATTGTGTAGGTGTATTATTCAAACTTTAATCGCATCATTAGGACACAAGAAATAAAGACTTAATTTTAAAATTTCACACAGCCGTCATCTTAAGGTTTTGTAAACAATTGAGGTAAATTAGATGTCAATGCATTACAAAGTGTATAAACATTTGCTGTACTAAGTTTCAATGTGTTCAATTTTCCTTGACTGCGATGTTCGTTTTGTAGTTAACAGGTTTTTGAAAGTCTCATAGGTGAACGTCACCATACAAAATTTCAGGGTGATATCAGTAATACTTTCGGAGATACAGAATGCCGGTGAAATATTTCGTACAGCCAGCATGTTGGATTGGTTATAAGTAATAAAATTTGAAGGACACGGTCGAGGTCGGCCAAAATAGTACTATGATCTTACCGATGCTCATTGAAATCGCTCCAGCCGTTTAGATTTTATTAGACACACACACACACACACACACACACACACATACACACACACGGACAAAAGGTGGTCTCATAAATGAAAATAGGCTAATACGAAGATATTATGAGCTTTGTTATAATCGATGATTTGGGTCAGAAATGTATTCTGATAGATAACAAATCTGTGCATGAATATCTTTCATTAAAAAAAAAGACACTGATAGTCAGTCTGAAAGTCTAGACTTTATATCATTTTAAATGCTACAAATGCTGCGTGAACTCAAAGTCCGTTAGCAAGTGCACACCAAGGTCAAAGGAGGTAGCTGGCTGGATGTATTCACGCTCACCGGAGAGCGCGGGGAAAGGAGGAAGCTCAAGCAGTACTATGACGTCACACACATTTCAGTGCATTCTCGGTACATTTCGTAACGTAACGCCAGACCCCGGCGTAACGACGAAGTCGACAATATAATTTAAAATGATAAAAATAATGAAATAAATCGACCGGACGAACTCGGTATGGTTTTCATACATATTTTTAATATATACATAAAGAACTCACAAATAGATTAATGTCATAGAATAGAAAGAAGTGATAGTAAAGGTGATGTTATGACATTTAATCTATTTGTGAGATTTTCATTTTATTTTAAATTCAACATTTGAGGAGCTTGTTTTCAAAACTGAATATCTCCATTCATAAATATTTACAAGAGAGAGGGAAAACATATATCTTCAGACAGGATTATCAAAATGGAGTAATATATAGCAACATACTATCACCAAATGCGCGCCAAATTATACTGTATATAGTACATAGAAAGTTATTGATAAAAGATTGACAAAAATGAATGGATATACATGTATTTAGTTAAAAAATAATAGTAATAGCCTAAAAATAATAATAAAATAAAAATGCTGGTTGTAATTGGCTATGGAAATAAGGATATTTCACATAATCTCAAATATTTATCCTAATTCCTGATATTTATGTTGAATATAGCATTCATATGTAAAATACAATTAGAAATTAAATTAAATGCCTAAATTAAAAACAAAATAATCATTTAGTTCAATATATTGTAAGTGATGGACATGTTCAGTTTTAATCAAAAGCATGTTTTCTCACAGCCTTATCGATGGGAAATGTGAACATATTTCACCATGCAATGCAGCTGAGGCAAATTGTAGCGAATCAACTATAAAACTTTTTTTCAAAATTTTTGGAGATATTCAGTTTTGAAAAAAAAAAAAAAAAAGGATATCCATTTCTATTTAGCTTTGTTATCCTAGCTTAGGGAAGCCTCCGTGGCTTAGGCGGCAGCACGCTGGCCTCTCACCGCTGGTTCCGTGGTTCAAATCCCGGTCACTCCATGTGAGATCTGTGCTGGACAAAACGGAGGCAGACAGGTTTTTCTCCGGGTACTCCGGTTTTCCCTGTCAAAATTTCATTCCAGCAACACTCTCCACTATCATTTCATTTCATCTGTCATTCATTTAATCATTGCCCCAGAGGAGTGCGTCAGGCCTCGGCAGCCGGCACAGTTCATATCCTCGCCGCTAGATGGGGGCTTCATTCATTCCATTCCTGACCCGGTCGGAGACTGAAAGCAGGCTGTGGATTTTCATTTTTTTCCTAGCTTAGGAATTAAATATCATTCATTTACACTGAAGAAGGTATCTATGACATGCCGAAACATGTACGTTTAAATATTTACTAAAACATAATTTTCACAGTATTGATTAGGTGGGTTATACAATTACATATTAACATCAGTGAATAAAGAAAAAACTGTTACCGCTTTGAAAATGGTTAACGTTCACGCATTTTATTTTAAGTTGTAGCGTGATCCTAAGTGGTCAATTCGCGTAGGTATGATTAGGTATTATTATTATTATTGCTTTCCACCTTACGTAAAACACATACAGCAACAAAGCGATTTCTATTAGGACTAAACTACGACAATATCAAACAGTAATTCAATCAGAGTGCCTGTAAGCTTCGGAATGCCTAGCACTAACAACTAACAAAGAAATTGAAAAAAAAAAAGGAACGAAAAATGTTAAGAAAAATTCTCGGAACAAGAAAATGTGCTGACACACACCGATTACGTAGTAAAAAAAGAAGTATATAAAACATGCAGCAGAATCTCAGATACCTTAGGAAAACGAAGGGTTAAATTCTTTGGACATGTTTCAAGAATGCCCAACGACAGAATCACTAACCACTTCAACAAGCCCAATAGAAAAGGTAACTCTTATGAAAAATGGTTTGCTAATACCAAGAAGGATCTACAAGAAATGAACATCACTGATCAAGACATCCGGAACAGAAATAAGATACACACATTTGAGGGGTTCCTAGGGCCAGAAACAGCGACCAACAAGAAACAACATTGGACAGCTGTGAAGAAAGAAGCTGTGAGCAAGAGAATGGAGGAAAAGTGGTGCCAAAGAGAACTGAAATCGTGAAGAGTTATTTACTTGGTCCTTAGTTGGACAAAATCCATTATAATGGTGATTATTATTATTTTCGAAGAAATCCTTCACAATAGATTCAATTTTGGAACACTAATAAACAGACACAAATTTGCCGAGAAACCTACACGTAAGAATACAGGATGGGCAAACGAGAACACAGTGAACGGATGAAGAAACAAGTAGTTCCGTGAAGAACTATACAGCCTAGTTTCATATATTCTACTTATGTTAATTGCCTCTATCCAAACACAACATTTCAGTTTGACTGTTGTGATAGATTCGTAGATATTGAGAACCGTCTAAATAATTCAGATGGTCTCCAGGTTGGATTTTTTGTTTATGCACTATTACACGAATATTATTGTGTACTTGTGGTATTCATACTTCAATCGCATGATTAGGACACAAGAAATAAAAAAAAGAGATTTTAAAATTTCGCACAGTTGCCATCTTGTGGTTATGAAAAAAATTGAAATAAATTAGATGTCAATGGATTAACATTTTAATAAGCATTTAACGTGCAAAGTTTCACTGCACTCGGATGGTTAAATCGCGAGAAACGTCCATTTAAATATTTATAATTCGCTTGGCCGCCTTGTTGGTTTTGTAGTTACCAAGTTTCTGAAAGTCCCATAAATGAACTTCTAGTAGTTCTCTTTATCACCGTACACAATTTCAGGGTGATATCGGTAATAGTTTCGGAGATATTGAATGTTGATGAAATATTTCGCACAACCGCCTTGTTGGATTGGGGAGACACAACAAAATTTGAAGGGCACGGTTGGGGTCGGCCAGAATGGTGCTATAACCTTACCGAGTTTCATTGAATTCGCTCCAGCCGTTTAGATTTTATTAAGGGGGGGGGGGGGTGCACACACACAGACACACGGACAAAAGGTGATCTCATAAGCCTATTTTTTCATAAAATGAAAATAGGCTAAAAAGGAAATATTGTGTTAATAGGTTCTAACGCGCTCCTTACTTGGGAATAACGAATCAATAATAATAATAATAATAATAATAATAATCAGGAAGCAACCTGGGAGGAGTCCTTACGGCTCTGGGATAATGGGAGTGAAATGCGTTGTTGCGTGTCATCTGCGACTTAAACATATTGGATTCAGCAAGAGAATCCAACTTAGCCTCTTTCACTCCAACTCCAGCATGTAACCTACAAGAGGTGCCCCCTGTTAAGCCGAGCAACCCAGTGGAAGGTTGGGTAACCAATCCCAGCGGGAAGCTGGGTCGGCGAGCCGATCAGTGCTGGGGACTCCAAGGCTCACAACCTTGGCAGTACATTGACCAGTGTGCAATATCACTGGCCCCCTATCTACAGTTTTTTCAACTGTGAAAAGCATGGAGGAAACGTCTGCTGAGCAACTACCCCAGGTGGTAACCAATCCACCGTCGTCTTGCACGACGCATGCAGGCCTTCGGACTCTGGGGAGCCTGCAACGACATGCTTGGAGGTATCGGATCTCCTACAAACAAGATCAGACACAAACGTCGCAACTTCTTCGCCACATTCAACGTGAACTCCCTTATGAAGGTCGGTAAATTGAAACAACTGATTGAGACCCTACAACATCATCAAATCCTGATCGCAGCAATTCAGGAAACAAGGTTTGTTGATGCAGAAGCTTTTGACTCCCAGGGGTATAGAATCTTCAAAGGTAAAGTCGGAAAACGTGTAGTAAAATCCATCCCCCACATTGGTACATGATTTGTGGTCAGTAAGAAGATTTTAGAGTCCATCACCAACTTCACGTCCCCCAACAGTCGAGTCTCGATCCTTTCGTTTCGAAGCACAAATAAAATCTACACCATGGTGAACGTCCATGCCCCAATTAATCAAGCTAACAGAATTGATCCACAAGGGACGGAAATCTTCTGGGAAGAGCTGGAAGATATTCTGTCCAAGATTCCCAAGGAACACATCACCGTCCTTCTTGGGGACTTCAAAGCTCAGCTCGGTAAGGAAAAGAAATTCAAGAATATTATCGGAGAATACCCGGCCCACAGAAGAACAAACCGCAATGGAGAAAGGTTAGTGGAGTTGTGCAAGGCGTTCAACCTAGTGATGAAGTCAACCGCTTTCAAACGACTTCCTGCAAAACAGAAAACATGGACATCCCCAAATCCCCATCTCGGCGAATTCCAAATTGACCACGTTGCTATTTCTAGTAAATCTCGTAAAGAAATCCAGAATGTAAAAGTCTTAAGAAGCGTGAATCTTGACTCTGATCACTATCTTTCAAAGATAAAATTAAAACTTCTTCCAAGATCCACCAAGAGATTTCAGGGAAGAAAGATCAACAGGTTTGATGTGGTAAAATTGAAAACACAAAGCGAATTCAGTCAGAAACTTGAAACACTTGAGCCACAGATTTGGGAACAACTCAAAGAAGCAATTCTTGAAATGGCACAGGAAACCATCCCACTGACAAAGTCGAGGCGGCATCCTTGGTGGACTAATGAATGTGACGATGCCATTCACCAAAGGCGGCTTGCCTGGTTGCGATGGAACAAACAGAAGAACGAAGAAAACAGAGAGAGATTCCTGGTCGTGAGAAAGCAGGCTGATAAAACCATACACGGGATAAACGAGCATTCCACAAAAATCATTTGGCACAGATAGACCAAGATTTCAAAAAGAACAACACCCGAGATTTCTATAAAACCTTCAAGCAAAATCTCAGAAAATACACACCTCCCAGTCTTGACTTTAGGAATCCCGTTGGGAAAGTTGCTTACAATGACAAAGACACCTGTCAGATCCTGGCGAACTACTTTGAGTCCCTTCCCAATTGTGAGGCTCCAACATCGAAATTTTCCTTTCTCAATAATGTGCTCGTCAATCCAGATTCAAGTCCACCAACTAGGGAAGAAATCAAGCAGATCATTCACTCACTTAAGAACAATAAAACACCAGGTGAGGATTCAATAATTGCCGAACTCTGGAAATACGCAGGTGAAAAACCAGTCGACAAGCTAACGGATATCATCCGGGAGATTTGGGAAACAGAGAAACTGCCCAGTGATTGGATATCGGCCCTGATTCACCCCCTGCACAAGAAAGGTGATAAAGCGGACGTAAACAACTATCGTGGCATATCACTCCTCTCGATAACATACAAAATTCTCGAGAAAGGGCTTCAAACGAGAGCGGAAGCACAGCTCGATCAACAACTGGGCGAATACCAAGGTGGATTTCGAAAGGGGCGCTCTTGTGTTGAGCAAATCATGAATCTAAAATCAATTCTATCGTACATGAATCTGAGAAGTAAGAAATTTGTTGTGACTTTTGTTGATTTCAAGAAGGCTTACGACTCGCTGGATCGAAGTACCCCGATCCAGGTTTTAAGAGAATTTGGTTTAGATAATAAGACAAGAGCAATCATTCACCAATCCCTATTGGATACAGCTTCCAAAGTGAAATTCAGGGGAGAGATTTCTGAATCCTTCGCAATACGGACAGGGGTGAGACAGGGAGATGGACTCTCGCCTCTATAATTCAACTATGTTCTTGAGAAAGTTATTTGAGAATGGCGTAAAGAATTGTGTAAAGATGGTATAGAGAATGGGGTCAGACTAGGTTGTAAGAACAAAAACCTGACAATCGACTGTTTAGCTTTCGCAGATGATGTTGCAATTTTCTCTAATTCTCTTGACACGGCCACACAATAAATCAATCAATTACAGGTGCAAGCAGCAAAGGCAGGTCTTCAGATTTCGTTTGAGAAAACGCAGTTTATAACGATCATCAAGTCAGAACCCAGAGAAATTACGGTGAATGGAGGACAAATAACACAGGTAGAGAAATTCAAATACCTGGGTGAATGGATTGAGCCCAACATTCGTGAAAAGGAAGCCTTCGTGGCACGGATTAACAAAATGGAAATTGCTTACCATTTAACCAAAGACATTTACAAAACACGATCAATGTCCTTCAAGGCCAAACTGAGGCACTTCGTTACCGTTATTCGCCCGGAGGCGTTATATGCATCAGAATGCTTGGCGATGAATAAGAAAGGCCAGGCAGAACAACTCGAAGCCAAAGAGAGGAAGATTCTGAGAAAGATCTTGGGCCCGGTCAAGGAATGAGGAGAGTATAGACGAGAAAATAACGGACGCCATTCGCAAAAGAAGACTCTCCTTTTATGGCCATTTAATACGAATGAACTCCGGAAGATTGTCCAATCGAATCTGAGCCTTCTTTGTGGGAAAGAAAACCAAAGGGACCTGGTTTACAGAGGTGGAAAAAGACCTACAAGAACTGGGGATATCACATGAGGACATCTTGGAACGTGACTCTTTGAAGAAGAAACTTGGGGAGATACAGAGTTTTCAGCCAAAACCTATATTGAAAACCGGCAAGAAGTGGACCGAAGAACGAAGGGAAGCTCACCGAAGAAGAAGAATGCGCGAATACTGGGCCAATGTGAGAGAACGAGGGAAAAGGCAGTTGAAATAACGTGGTCCATAGACGACCGAAACGATAAAATAATAATAATAATAATAATAATAATAATAATAATAATAATAATAATACAGTAACAATTCTTATATTTGAATTGCAGCCAATGACCATAGCAGGGCATTTCAATTGAACATCCGAGGGTTCCCTACAAGTTCAATTACAAGTAGTTCCAACTTTGATAACCAGACACCACTGTCCCTGACACCCAGCGGCGAACGTTTGAACTTGATGGAGCGTTTCTAAACAAATAACCTACACATTTTGGCTACACACTACCAATTGTAGAGGTAGGTTCTTTTACATGCCATAAATCTATGATATGGGCCCGCCACCTTTACTTCCCCGCCGAAGGAAGGCATACTGAAGGGTGGTAACAATCTTAACAATCCGATGACTTCGGCCGGGGTTGAACCCGCGATTTTGAGCATAGCAGTTCAGCATGCTACCGACTACGCCACCCCCCAGGGGCTCACATCTAGTGGGACGTAGGTTGGTGACCACGGGGCTCCAGCTGAGTCCGGTATTGCTTCCACTTATTTTTGCCGGCCTCCTCTCTGTCTTCTTTCCTGTCGACCTCACTTGATCAGCTCTTGTTCTCTTCCGACCCCGACGATATTAGGGTATCCGAGGCCTAGGGAGTCTTTTCATTTCCCGCCTTAATTGACCCTTGTCTCATCTTTTCTGATACCCTCCTTCTGCGAGGGGTCAGCCTTCTTTCTCTTTTCATGTTATCTCCTGCCTTCTGCTCAAGGCCCTCAAGGAGGTAGGGTGTGTGTAGCCCCACCACTTCTGGTGCACCCTGGATATTGCTACACCCTCAAGGGCCTCACGGCTGGTGAGTTCGGGAGTTGGCGACCCCGAGGGATTCCTGAGCTGGGTCCGGTTTCCCCCTTTTGTCCCATACCTGTGGGGCGGACCCTCTCCTCTTTCACTTTCCTATCTGCCTTTCATGGCTCTCCTTCCTTCCAAGTCCCTCAATCCGCATTCTTCGACGGTTGAGGGCATTTCTTTTCCTCCTGTCCTTTATTTTCCTTATTCTTCTTTAGTTTTCCATTTCTTCTTCTGGTATGTAGGGTAGTAGTTAGTTTTAGTTTTAAGTTTGCATTTCATTTTCATCTCCACGATCACCCAAACCATCAGGGGCCGATAACCTAGATGTTAGGCCCCTTAAAACAACAATTATCATCATCATCATCATCATCATCATCGACTACGCCACCAAAGCCGTTAATACAGTAATAATAGTATACAGTAAATTTGACGATCTTTTTAACTCGTGAGGTTTCACAGACTCCATTAAATTTAAAACACCTTTAAATGTCATCGGACTCGGTGCATTTCGAACCGGATATCATGGGTTTGGAAGGCCAACGCTAAGTCAACTGCGTCCGAATACAAAAGAACAAGAGAATGCCTACTCTGCAAATAAAGAAACATTGAAGACACAAGTTATCCTGTGTGACCTTTAACTTAGAAAACTGCTACATCTAGCGTGTTTTCTCTCTATATTGGTCTCCTTCTTGGATAAACACGTATGCAGTGTACGTGCCCGACTCACAGGAGATGGGATGTCGCAGATATCCAGGCTGCTTTACCATCCTCCATGTACAAGCCAGGTTACGGTGAAATATAGCTGTTCCTCTATCTGTTTCCGGCTTCATGACGGCAGCGTGGATTTGGCTATATAAAACATTTCTGCTGCATTCAGCATGCAATAGCATTCGTTTTGAGGCGTCTCCCTTTTGAATCACAGAGAGGCGAACATCATTCTATGTGAAGCATAGCTATTACTACTGTACTGCCGGGAATCGAACTACTCCCCCGATATGTAGGTCCGATTCTCAGCTCTGCCAATTCATTTAATTATGGTTTGAGGGTACATTCAGGAAGTACGAGGGCGTACAATATTACACTTTATTTTTTTCTACCCAAATGAAGTACATTACACATCAGTTGTTACGTCCACCTTCTCAACATAATCTCCTTGTAATTTTATGCACTTTTGCCTTCGATGTGTCAGTCTCTCCAGACCTTCCTGAAACCATTCTTTCGGAGTGCTGGGTACCCATGTCTTGAAAGCTGTGTCCAGAGGGTTCTTCATGTTCCCGAAGAGGTGATGATCACTCGGTGCCAAGTTGGGAGAGTATGGTGGGTGTGGCAGCACCGTGAATCCCATTTGATCAATGGCAGCGGTGGTTTCTCGGCTAGTGTGGGGGCGGGCATTGTCCTGTTGCAGAAGCACACCTTTTGCCCATTTTCCTGGCCGCTTAGTTTGAATGGCACGACGTAAGCGCTTAAAGCCACCGCATACTCTTACTCGATGAAAAAGTCTATTTTTGTGGCATCAATTAACTAAGTATTTTCTGGGTTTATGCTAAAGGTACAGCTATGATTCTTGTCACATATAAGAAGCGGTATATTCTGAGCTGTTTTTGACCAAGTAGTGCTACTTTGCTTTTATAGGATGTGTGAAATGAATACAAATTTGAACAGATACATTTTCAAAAAAAAATGTTGTATAAGTTGCTTCAGGTACACATTTCTGAGTTGTTTTTCCATCAAATATTCTCAAATTTTGTTCACATACTTGGAATGGATCATGGCAGATGACTAACCACTTTGTTTCATTATTATTGGGACAGAATGCAAGAAAAAATTCGAATTCTTTCTTTTTAAATTTATTAAAAAATATGTATCAATTTTTCTCTTCCCAATCCATGCCTAGTATGGTTTGGAAGTGAAAAAAGGTTAACATTCAAGTACTCCATTAGGCAAGTTAATGTACAAAAAATTAGCCCTCTATCTTAAATGGTTTCCTAGTTATTGGTACCTAAACATGAAAAATGAGTATTAACGGAAAACAGCTGGCAAAGATAAAAGTGCATTATTCAGAGAATGGGACGCTAATTTAAAAAAAACGAATTTAAGGTACTTGTAGACATCAAAACCCCAACAAACTATATATATTTTGATTCAGAAAAGAATGAAGAATTTTATGGTGCCAAAATAAAAACATCGATTTTTTAATCATGCAAGAGTACGTGGTGTCCTTAACGGTTGCCACATATGCTGCACTGTTAATCGTGGCCCCCAATTCTAGTCAGTCAATGAGGATGATGCCCTTTGTGTCCCAGAACACTGTCGCCAACTGATGGCACTGTTCGACATTTCTTTGGCAGTGGACTGTCCCTATGCTTCCATTGGATGGTCGCCGTTTTGCAGAATTTGAAAAACTGGACACAGCTGTCAATGAATTGGTACGCAGCACTCCGAAAGAAGTGTTTCGGGAAGGTCTGGAGAGACTGACACATCGAAGGCATAAATACATAAAGTCACAAGGAGATTATGTTGAGAAGGTGGGCGTAACAACTGGTGTGTAATGTACTTCATTTGGGTAGAACAAAACAAAGTGTAAAACAATAGAGTACGCCCTTCGTAATTTACCGTGGTTTCCCTACATCTACTCCAGGCAAATGCCACGGCTGGCTCCTTCCCATACCTCATATGTCCGATTCTTTGCGTAGTGGCTAGCATTCTTGGCTGTCACAACGGAGACCCGGGATCGTTTCCCGGCTCTGCCAAGAAATTGTTCTGGGGGCTGGAATATTCAGCCTCGTGAGGTAAAACTGAGAAAAGGTTGGTTCCATTCCTAGGGGTTTTCCGTGGTTTACCACTTCTCCTCCAGGCAAATGCTGGGATGGTACCTAACGTAAGGCCACGGCCGCTTCCTACCCAAATTCTACCTCAATTACAAATACACATATTCGTACAGACAACACAGTGACGCAGGTTATCAGGCAAATTCTACTTACTCGTGGTTACATGACCACGATGTCGAGGGAATGCCAGTCTCCTTTTCCTCATAGCCTCCTAGATTCTTTTGTCCTTCTAGTGAACTTGCTCTGAAGGTATTCTTCTTTCTTCGTTTAGGCCAGCTATGGCCCACGTCATTTCAACTGCTTACGTCTTTTGGCCTTGATCTTAGCCCAGTGTTCACGCATTCACTGTCTGTGAAACTCCTTTCTTTCTTGCCGGTTTTTAATTTCGCTTTTTCTTGGAATTGGTGGTGTGCTCCAAGCATATCCTTCAAAAGGTCACGTTCCATAATGTCTGCGTGGGTGATCCCTACTTCGTGTATATCCTTGTCTACCTCACAAAACCAGGGGCCCTTGTTTTTTTTGTTAAGAAAATAGGTAAAGATCCGATTGGTGATTCTCTCGGGTTTCATACGGGTTAAGTGACCATAGAAAGATATTCTTCTCTTCCGAATTACTTGAGATATCCTTTCTACATGATGGTACAGCTCATTGTTATGCCGTCTCCTGTATTCACCATCGTCTTTCAACGGCCCTAAGATCTTCCTGAGGATCTTCCTTTCCTTGGCTTCCAATTTCTCTACCAGACCCTTCCTATTCATTGCCAGACATTCTGCTGCGTACAGCGCCTCAGTCAGATAACTGTGCGATAGTGTCTCAGTTTGGCATTGCGGGACACTGTTCGCTTGTTGTACTGCTCGAGTCTAAGCTGCGTGAACCTGAGAGGAAAGTGCATCGCGGACTATCAATAGTGGTGTTGACGAGTGATGAGGTTTCTCGGTCAGTCCATAGTACAGAACCAAATACATTGGTCGGTGACTCACTCAGTCATTACCAACACCACAGTGGTTTGAGCAACGGCCGAATGTTAGCAGTATTGGAATAGAAAGGAATACCATATATCACGGTGGGCTGTTGACAGATCCTTCTCTTCTCGCCCGACCCTTCCCTGCTCTTTCTCCTCACCCCGCAAGTTCATAGAGCTTGGACTCGAGCAGTACACTCCGGTCGTTAGCTGGTAGGCCACTTCCATCATGTTCATTCTTGACGTGAAGTCTTCCTTCTCTGATATGTTGGGCTCGATCCACTCCCCTAGGTACTTAAACTTTTTTGCCTGACGGATCTTTCCATGTTCAACATTTAATTCTTTGACTGCAGGGCTAATATTAGTTATAAACTCGGTCTTTAATTATTATTAATATTTTTTAAATACACACATCAAAAAAAGTTTTGCATCACCTCGGTTCCCAGATCTCCGGCATATAGACGTTGACTGTGTACATTGTATCCAAGATACAGTCCCTTTGACTGTTCATAGATGTCACTAAAACTGCTCAAAGATGTAAACAACCATGCATGAGCAGGGCCTATTAGACGGAGGGGGTACGACAGCCGATCAGTTCCAGTCATTCCACCAGGACGAAGGTACGCTGCTCATATTGTCTGTAGTTCTACCATGCCTAGAAGGTCAATACCGCAGTTCGATCGCGTCCGCATTGTTACTTTGTGTCAAGAAGGCCTCTCAACAAGGGAAGTTTCCAGGCGTCTCAGAGTGAACCAAAGCGATGTTGTTCGGACATGGAGGAGGTACAGAGATACAGGAACTGTCGATGACAGGCCTCGCTCAGGCCGCCCAAGGGCTACTACTGTAGTGGATGACCGCTACTTACGGATTGCCGCTCGGAGGAACCCTGACAGCAATGCCACCATGTTGAATAATGCGTTTCGTTCAGCCACAGGACGTCGTGTTTCAACTCAAACTGTGCGCAATAGGCTGCATGATGCGCAACTTCACTCCCGACGTCCATGGCGAGGTCCAGCTTTGCAACCCCGACACCATGCAGCGCGGTACAGATGGGCCCAACAACATGCTGAATGGACCCCACGGAATTGGCATCACGTTCTCTTCACCGATGAGTGTCGCATATGCCTTCAACCAGACAATCGTCGGAGACGTGTTTGGAGGCACCCTGGTCAGGCTGAACACTGTCCAGCGAGTGCAGCAAGGTGGTGGTTCCCTGATGTTTTGGGGTGGCATTATGGGGGGCCGACGTACGCCACTGGTGGTCATGGAAGGCTCCGAAACGGCTTTACGATACCTGAATGACATCCTCCGACCCATAGTGCAACCATATCGGCAGAATATTGGAGAGGCATTTGTCTTCATGGACGACAATTCTCGACCTCATCGTGCACATCTTGTGAATGCGTTCCTTCAAGATAACGACATCGCTCGACTACAGTGGCCAGCATGTTCACCAGACATGAACCCTATCGAACATGCCTAGGATATGTTGAAAAGGGCTGTTTATGGACGTCTTGACCCACCAACCACTCTGAGAGATTTACGGCGAATTGTCGTTGAGGAGTGGGACAATTTGGACCAACAGTGTCTTGATGAACTTGTGGATAGTATGCCACGGCGAATACAGGCATGCATCAATGCAAGAGGACGTGCTACTGGGTATTAGAGGTAGTGGTGTGTACTGCAATCTGGACCACAAATGCTGAAAGTCTAGCTGTATGATGGTACAACATGCAATGTGTGGGTCTCATGAGCAATAAAACGAGCTGAA
The DNA here is from genome assembly GCA_946902985.2 of Meconema thalassinum. Lineage (NCBI taxonomy): Eukaryota > Metazoa > Arthropoda > Insecta > Orthoptera > Tettigoniidae > Meconema > Meconema thalassinum. The sequence goes on from OX336392.1 coordinate 19,710,711, forward strand.
ATGTTGTTTGTGTTGATCTCGATTCCCTTTGTATTTAAAGGTTCCGGAACTCTTGGAACCGAGGTGATGCAAAACCTTTTTTGATGTGTGTATTATTATTTTTATTACTCTTGAACCAGAGCGGTTCCAGTACTGTAACTGAGTTTAAAGCCTCTGGTAGTGCGGCTGTGTAACTATGATATTGCTGGAACTGGGAAAGAAAAGCTTCAAATTAAATCAGACTGCAGGTCACAAGGAAAGCATCTTAATCTATTGACATTTTATTCATCAAAAATGAATAATTTCTTAAAATTCACAGCTGTTCTATAAAGGTTGTTGCTGTTGTTGAATCATTTAGGGGCTTTGCAACATCGTGGTAATGTAGCCCCGTGAGCTTGAGTGTGATTTGTCTGATAACCTGTGTTATTTAATGGTTGTATTAGTGTGTGTATTTGTAATTCAGACGAGGACTGGGGAGGAGGCACCTGTGGCCTTAATTTAGGATCCATCCCGGCATTCGCATGGAGTAGAAGAGGGAAACCACGGAAAAGCAATTTCAAGATGACTGAGGTCAAAATCGAATATAATGCTTGTAATTATTTTGGGTGCAGTTTCAAGAACGTTGCTCATAACTGGATTTAATCTACTTTCTCAGCATTTCCCGCTATCAGTGTGGCTAAGTCCTGTTTGATATAGCCTCATTGGATCGGGGGAAAATCCTAGAGATTTGACTCCCTGATGTCTCCGTGGCACGCGTCTTTTTTACATGCGACTATGAGGCCCAAGTTTCTCACTAAGTGCAGTAAAACCTGCCTAAACCGGACCCTCTACATGCCGGAAACCTGCCTAAACCGGACCCTCTATATGCCGGAAACCTGCCCAAACCAGACGCTCTATATGCCGGAAACCTGCCTAAACCGGACCCTCTATATGCCGGAAACCAGCCTAAACCGGACCTTCTATATGCCGGAAACCTGCCTAAACCGGACCCTCTATATGCCGGAAACCTGCCTAAACCGGACCCTCTATATACCGGAAACCTGCCTAAACCGGACCCTCTATATGCCGGAAACCTGCCTAAACCGGACCCTCTGTACACCGGAAACCTGCCTAAACCGGACCCTCTGTATACCGGAAACCAGCCTAAACCGGAACCTCTATATACCGGAAACCTGCATAACCGGACCCTCTATATGCCGGAAACCTGGACAAACGGAAACAAAATTCGGAACGGAGGAATTTCCTATTAAAATGACACTGTAAAGCGGAAAACTGCCTAACGCGGAAACGGAAAGCAATTCCGGAACTGTAGGCGTAAATAACCTGACTAAGACGGATTATCTTAATCATTGTATGGAGAGTACTAAATTTTGAGCGCGACTGTACTTGCACCAAAGTTCTAGGAAACATCAACGACTGAAGACCTTCAAAGTGCAGTTGATATTGCTGCCAAAATCAGCAGGTGCGAAGTCATGGAAGATATGGATGATGAAGGCAACGAAAGGGAGCTAAAAGTACACACTGTTGGAGAAGCACTCTCTGTTGTGAGCGACCTTCAGGAATTTGCAGCTCCCTAGAATGTTTCAGAACTTCTGGAGTTGATGCAGGATGCAAAGGAGATCATACAACGTTGTTTCGTAGAGAAGTCGTGACAATGCTCTTTGAAATACACGTGGTAACAGAGAAACGAGCAGAGAAACTGAAATTTTTGGTACGTATGTTGAAAATACAGTGTAATACATGCGAACCTATTTTCTTTCCTTATTTACAATCTTTTTTTTTTTTGGGGGGGGGGGGGGAGGGGCATCATTAACACGGCAGATACCGGTTACATTTGATATTACAGCCTGGTTCGGCCTTAGCAAGGAACCATCCGTACTGAAATACAATGTACGTAAATTATAGGAACCTCACATTACATTAATTTCGTGTCCGGACTCTTCACGAGTCTCCCTCATTTATAGAATGAGCTAAATTTCCTTCTGAATCATCTTCGAGCCTTGCTGAGTGTTCGGCGAGGGTATTTTCACCAAGGAACTTCCTGACAATATGGCAGGTGTTTAACAGAACTGCCTTCTGTAGTTCAATATATATCTGCGGGTGTAGATTCAGTATTAATAGATTACTGTGGAGAGTTTTGGGTATAACACCACTACACAATACAATTATTGGGATGGTAGTCACCGACTCAAGTTTCCACATCTGATTTACCTCAATTGCCAGCTCTGTGAACTTAGATATTTTAGTAGCAGCTGTTGTTTGGATGTTTTGAGTGTTGGGACATGCGATATCTATCAGTAATGCCTCTCGGTGTTCTTTATTGATGACAATGATATCTGGCCGGTTGTTGCTGACTGCAACATCTGTCACAACTCCTCTGTCCCAGTAGAGCTTGTGTGTGGCATTTTCGAGTACTGCAGATGGTGTGCTTTTCCAAAAGGAGACGGAGCTTTATTATTATTAAATATGACCATGATAGCCCGATTCCTTATTGGCGTATTAAATATAATAAACTGTCTATTATTTTATGTTCGACGATGTAAATATTATACGTCAGAAAGCTGTATCATAATGATGGTCATAATAGTACTGTTTATCATTATGAGACAGTTTCTCCAGCCACAGAGCTCATTCATTGACCAATTAGGTAAGGATACCTTCGCGGATGCGCTCAAAATCCAACATATCGGACATGAATTACATGATTTGAAAGTTCAAATTGGATATCGGATCAACCATTGTAGTTACAATCCCAAACACAAAATCAGTACGAACCTTTACGGTAACAAGAAAATACTATAACATATGCAAGAAATGTATGCATCTACGTCCAGAAGTTAACAAGTCCGTGGTTTCCCTCTTCTACTCCATGCGAATGCCGGGATGGATCCTAAATTAAGGCCACAGGTGCCTCCTCCCCAGTCCTCGTCTGAATTGCAAATACACACACTAATACAACCGTTAAAATAACACAGGTTATCAGACAAATCACACTCAAGCACACGAGGCTACATGACCACGATGTTGCAAAGCCCCTAAAATTACCGACATGGAAAGTGCACCGTCCATATGTTCGCGTAAATAAACTGGCGAATAAGAGACAAGAAATAGCACTGTACCTTAATATCCCCAACTCCAATTTCTACACAGCTCATTGCTTTCAAACGACTTCGGTGACGATATTAGTGAATGCTAGTTCTGATCGGCACTAGAAATCATTCAGGCTGTAAACAATAGCATTGCCAAGCAAAGTAAATGGTCTCTGCTTTCGAAATTCTTTGACTCACGCATGCGCTCTGTACAGTCAGCAAACCACCCAGAACGCCCTGTTCACTAACTGAAGTTACTGAATCCCACAGATATTTATGAATAATAAAGTTATAATTATCGTCGAACATAAACAGTCGTATGCAACTCGCCTATAATGGTAATTAAGACACTCGTATGGACATTATAAAACTCGTACGCTGATTTTATAAACATACTCGTGTCTTAATTATTGCCATTATAGGCTCGTTGCATAATGTACTATTGTTACAATGTACTGCATATTGACTTAAGGTAATAAATAGTTTATTATTATTATCATTTTATTTATTTAATCGATTGTTCCCCTTTAGGAGAGCGATTGAACTTGAATACATGATTTCATCTCCTGGCGTTTTCCCGCTTCTCTTCCCAAAACCTCTTCATCCTCTCAGAATGCTCCTTCTTCCACTCAGCTGTCCACTTTCTTCCAGGCTGTCGTGATGGTCTATGATCAAACTTAACATTTTTGATTTTATTCCTGCACTCGGTGCGGTCCTCAAAATTTATTATTATTATTATTATTATTATTATTATTATTATTATTATTATTATTATTATTATTATTATTATTAATATTATTTCATAGTAATCCTATGCGATAATACAGTATTTCCTTGTAGTGTATTTTGTCTTATTGAAACTCAACCCTTTGTAAAACGGAAACCTGTGAAAACGGAAAAATAAATCCGGAACGATTGCGTGATGCTTCAGGTAGGTTATACCGTACAAACAATAAACAGTCGGCAGATGATGGATCACAGGCCATCCTACATTCAAAAGGTGTTATCTGATTTCACTAAATTTGTGCCTTCGTGCTGGCAGGAGAAGCACGTGGATGAATTGACCCGGAGAGAGTTTGACCTCGTTCTGTGTCGTGCGCTTGCTCTAGTAACCTCACCGCCAGTGCTTAGTAATGGACCACATATTACCAACCCACATGAACTGAGTGAACTTGAGTGTGACTTCATAATTATTGAAATATTATCATTTAGACTTTCACGGCCCGTCATACTTCTTTACAAGAAGAAATTAATATAACAGCTTAGGCTTTCACGGCCGGCGTTCATAATTAAGTACAAGTTTTTCGGGCTTGTAGGCCGTGGTCCAGACAGGATATCTTCCGACGTTTCACCGGAAACTGCGTCCGGCATTTTCAAGGGTTCCGCTCCTTTCCTTGGTCAGCAGAGGATCCGGGTATCTACAGAGTTCCCTGTACTTGTTCACATCGGGCAGACTTCGAGAACGATATGCACTCGCATTAAGGTATATAATAGATGTATCAGGCTCATTCCACTGCTGACCAAGGAAAGGAGCGGAACCCTTGAAAATGCCGGACGCAGTTTCCGGTGAAACGTCGGGAGATATCGTGTCTGGACCACGGCCTACAAGCCCGAAAAACGTGTACTTAATTAAGAAATTAATACATTGAGAACCATCTTTGATAGCAACGGTTATAGCAAAGCTTTGATTTCTACGGTTATGAAACCAAAGAATAATAATAGGACGTCCGTTGAGAAAAACGATGTAAGAGGAACTGCTTAACTACCGTACATACATATCACGACGGATCGTATTGCTAAAATCCTACGTAGGTACTGAGCCCGTATCCGCTCATGCTGGTGAGTATTTTTATATGCCAAAGTTGGTAACAGGAGAGAAAGAATCTCTGAATGCATCGAGAGAGATGCAGTTGTACTTTTGACTTCGTTGGAAGACTGTCAATATTTATTTTACCATGATTAGAGAAGGTATTCTTTAATGTGCACCTTTGAATTTACCACATCAAGTATTTCTGTATAATTTGCCAAGGAGAAGTGGCCTAACATTATCTATTTAGTACTTGAGACTAAGGAATGACACTGCGGAAATGCAGGAATAATGTCGAGAGACGTTCAACGACTCGACTAGTCTCAAAGCCAGTACAACCCGCTTCCGGGAGGAAAGCACTCGTTGATTGTCTAAGTTCGCATGTGTGCGACACGCAGTTATAATAGTCCGGTCAAGTGGCCGATGAGACGTCAGTAAGTGAAGGAATAAATCCGTTGGAAACGTAAGCCAGTTTATATGATAACGCACGAGATGTGTGCAGCGGAAAACTCCGTGAAAGTGTTGCTTTGTAAGCATTCGAAATCAGTGAAATATTACGGTGATTTAACCGAAAGCATGGCCGATGTGTGTTCCATTCAGAAGTGTGAGTAACTGTGATTTCGAAAGTGCCAGTGTCATATTTCACACCAGTGAGAATTGCATAAAATAATCCACGTTGTGTGAAACCGTAATTTTCTCGAACGACCGATGTCGCAGATTTCATCAGATAAAATTTTTCACCATGTGTGACAGTGGAAAAAGTGAGCCAACACGTGATTGTGTTGCGTAGAATCTGTGGAGCAGACATGGCCTTTTTTTGAATAGAGTCTGCAAAATTACCAAGTGTAGATGCTGTGTTAGTTACCGAATCACACTAGAAGCAGTGAATTTCTTGTGTAACTTATCAACGTTACCACGATGTACGAGATCCACCAGAAAAGAAGAGCTTTACCACCGTCCACCATGTGGGTGATTATGACGTAGACGCATTATGAGAGAGATACCTAGCACCACAACAGCATAATCAAATGGAGGCTGAAGAACGGATTACAAGGTGCCTATCCGAGCATTGGAAGTATGGCCCACGCTCGAAATGGAAGGAAATACCCCTCAATTATTCCTGTAGGAATGAGGTGAGCTACAATGTTCTTCGTAAGTCTAATGAATGTCTCTTGTAAGATGATGGTCTTTGGTGGAGTAGTTTTAACGATCGTACTTCGATTCTCAGTCATCTAGTTAGGTTTTGTGTTAGTAGGTTTTTCTTTTAGCTTACCGACTGTGGTAATCTTTCATGTTTCAATGCACATCGCAGCGTACGTCTCCAATGCATTTCGTAATCGTGAGTTAGTCACCTGATTAAATATGTGTGTGTTTTTATCACACGGTGCAATTAATGTCATTTTTATGTTCACTTTGAACGAACCAATTGTATGTGTAATTTAAACGGGGCTGTAATTAAGTAATTTAAATCAGCTGTTACAGAAGTCAGTATTTTGAACCCCTATTTTGTGATATGTAAAGCACGCCACTGAGCAGGCAGATCCTCCAATGGGAGAGGTTATTTTATTACCTATTTTTGGGTATACATTTTTATTTGAGTGGAAAGTCTACCACTAGATTCGAGAGGAATCGATTAACAGTGTGAAGGAGTGTTATATCTTTCTGTTTGTACTCCCAGTCTTGTTCACACTAGTAACGTATCATTTAAAATTAACGCCACTGTTTTATATGGTGTGAATGGTTATTTCATGCATTGGAAGTGCCTATGAGTGCACATGTTTGACTTGTAACAAACTTGCTGGGAGCGTTATATCTTCCAAACACGTTAGTGCGAGTGGAATATCTCGCGTTTTGTATGTTTTGCTTTGCCCATGCAGACACATCGTTGTTAATCATTTTTTGGCTATTATAAATGTATCACGAACACTACAACGAATATTGTCTTATGAACTGCAAGTGTAGGATCACAATCTGAACAGTTTTATGGATCCGATATGCTAAAGAAACAAACACTTGAAACTTTACCGTTAGCCCATGCAACTCGTAACAGTTTGGGAATGAACAAAATGTAAGTCACTTTGGGAGACAAGTGTTTCCAAGGTTACGCGCAGTAGTGCCAACCCATAATCCCAGGTGAGACTAGACTTCTGACAGATTTAATGCTAATGCTTTTCTAAATGATGTGATCTACAGAAGCCAGTGTTTATTAAGCTTTTTAAAACTAGGTCAAGTTAACAGCGTTATTAAGAATGCAATGATATTGTGACAGGAGGTCACCTATAATGTTTACGATCTGCGCATATGTTGTGAGCGAAGCCCATTTGAACAACCATTATTGTTTAAGATTTTAGAGTTGTCTTGTGAAACTGATTGACTTATTTGAGGCTATGTTATTTCTCTCACATATTCTGAAGGTTTATGCCGTGTGTTTATGCACGATGAAGGGGTGGTTTCCCATAGTTTTTGAGGTTGCCGGCCTTGTTTCAAAGCTCATGCGCTTGACAGACCGAGGTTGAAGAAGTGATCCAGCAGGACACACTGTTACTTTAGGATGGTTTTTGAGCTTTTTGATAGCTCGGAGTATGCTTGTTCGCGTGTACTTGGGTGTACACCAGTGGTTTTATCCACCAGTTAGGAAGCCGTGCAGATGGTCAATCAGTATAATTAATAAATATTAAAACAAAGACAACTAATAATCACTCATTAAATAAAAATTATGTAATGAATTTAAACGAAAGCAATAATTATCGTTAATTACTAAACGCCTGTTTAACTTTGATCATGGTTTATAACTCGCTGACCATTGCACTGAGCTGTCGTTTTATTTCTTCGTTAGTTTAAGCTTTAGACAGCTGACACATGCGACTGACAGGGATTTGGTCTACCCCAGAATTTTCAACTCGTGGGTCGTGAACTATGTAACTTTTGTTCTACTGTTAACGAACAGTACTATGATTTCCTAGCTTACAGATGATAGATGACCGATGGAAACAAACAGTAACCATCATGTGGTAGGAAGGTTTAATAACAATACTCTTGTGTGAGATACTTATTTATTAATTATTGTGTAAACCCATATTCCCATCTTCCTTCTGCTACTTGTAGATATTTTGTTGTACAGTTGATTGTAAACTTGATTTATGTTGTAAAGGATGACTGTAAATCATTTTAGATTTTTGTTTAGTTGTTTTTACTACGGGTGCTTCTCACCGTAGATTAGTTTAACTTAGGATGAGTTTAGATTGATTAAAAATTAAATGTAAATATGGGATGGTCACAGCTTACTTTGTTGTTTTTCCTGTCATGTTTGACACTTTGCCATCATGTCGTTTCGCTTGGAAACGTAATGTCTTGTTAATTATAATTACAATTTAAAATCTTTTGAACCATTTCCCTAGCTTTGCTATTTTATTTTTTCTGATTGTATTTAGGACCAATCGAGGGGTGATTTTTACATAGAAAGTAATAGTTTATTTTTATGTCTTTACCTGTGTTTAGTTAACGGATTAGCCGACGGATACCCCCCGATTGTAGGATAGGGGCTTATGATTTTAATAAATCATTTTGTGAAATTTACTTAATCCTGGATTTTAATTTAATAGTTTTTAAGGGGGTGCATTTCCTTGTGGGGTCTATGACTATGCTATGATGGGAACCTGATCCCCATGATAACGAAGAGTCTTGTGCCGGAATAGCCCACAAGGAGTGTACTCCAATCCTCTTAGGCCACATGTGTTCAAGGATGTGGTTATCTGGAAAGCTACACACGATCGGTGGTGGACCAGATCACCACCTCTAACGAGCACAGTACACCATACGGACTGTATTTGGAACTTCTGTTAAGATTAGGCAACTTCTGCGACCATCTAAGGACAGTTTGCCTAAATTGCAACAACCGGGTTCCTATAGAGTTCCCTGTACTTGTGGCAAGGTTTATATCTAGCAGACTTTGAGAACAATATGCACTCGCATTGAGGAACATAATAGATGTATCAGGCTCATTTAACCTGATAAATCAGCTGTTGCTGATCATACTTTAACACCTGGCCATGATGTCATGTTCCAAGGTTCGCCGTGGGGTGTTAGAGACAGTGGCGTCTCGTAGTCAAAGTTTGAACTACAGTAGAACGTCGTTTATCCGGACGTCAAACAACCGGAACGACAATTATGGAACAGTGCGCGCTCACTACAGTAGGAATTCGGTTCTCATTTTCAATTGTTGTCTGTGTTGTCTCCTTCCGTTTGATTACTCTATATTGCTTCAATGTGTTACAGTATGTGAGTGTGTGTACAGTACTGTATTACGTTGTGCAAATGGCTTCTACGAGTGACAAAAAAGAAAATCGAAATCGCAATGTTTTATCGATAGAGAAGAAGGTAGAAATCATTAATAAACTGGATAAAGGTGAGAGTGTGCAGTGTCTAATGAAAACTTAGTGTTGGAAAATCCACAATTTATGATTTGAGGAAAGGAAAGTTGAAATTCTGAATTATGCATCGAAGTTAGATAGTGTAAAAGGGTCTAAAAAGAGGAGAACCATGAGATGAGCTAGGGATAAACATTGGAATAAGCGGAGTACTTATGGTTTATTCAGACATGAAGTAAGGGAGATCTCATTTCTGGACCTTTGATATGTGAGAAAACGTTGGAGTTAAATGAGAAGCTTGGTGGTTATTACCATAATGCACTGTGCATGATTTTTAGCCTATTTTCAATTTTGAAAAAATAGACTTATGAGATCACCTTTTGTCCGTGTGTGTGTGTGTGTGTGTGTGTGTGTGTGTGTGTGAGGTGTGTGTGTGTGTCCCTAATAAAATCTAAACGGCTGGAGCGATTTCAATGAAACTCGGTAAGTTCATAGCACTATTCCCGGCGATCTCGACCGTGCCCTTCAAATTTTAATACGTCTCACCAATCCAACATGGCGGCTGTGTGAAATATTTCACTAGCATTCAATATCTCCGAAACTATTACCGATATCGCCCTGAAATTGTGTACGGTGATAAAGGGCACTACTAGAAGTTCACCTATGAGACTTTCAAAAACCTGGTGACTACAAAACCAACATGGCGGTCAAGCGAAATTGAGACTTTTAAATAGACATTTCTCGCGATTTAACTATCCAAACGTAATGAAACATGGTACAGCAAATGTTTATACACTTTGTAATGCACTGGAGTCTAATTTAGTTAAATTGTTTACATAACCTCAAAATGGCGGCTGTGCGAAATATTTCACTGACATTCTATATCCCCGAAACTATTACAGATATCATCATGCAATTTTGTACGGTGATAAAGCGCACTGATACAAGTTTACTTATGTATATTTCATAAACCTGTAAAGTACAAAAAGAACATGGCGACCAAGCGAATTTGAAATATTTTAATAGACTTTTCTCGTGATTTAACTCTCTGAGCGCAGTGAAATGTGGTACAGTAAATGATTTTGCAGATTGTAATGCACTGCCATCTAATTTAATTCAATTGTTTACATAACCTCAAGATGGCGGCTGTGCGAAATTTTAAAATTAAGTTTTTATTCTTGTGTCGTAATCATGCGATCGAAGTGAAAGTTTGAATAATGAAGCTAGGCAATAATTGTCCTTGAATGGTACATAACTCTATGGCCTATACATATAACAATCCTAAATGGCGAGCTTCCGAAATATTTAGACGGTTCTCAATATCTATGAATCTTTTACAGAAACCAAACCGTTTTTTTTTAATGTTCATAGAGACTATGAACATATGTTCACCTATAGGACTTTCAGTAACCTGGTGAGGACAAATCCAACATGGCGGCGACGCGAATTATAAATATATAAATGGACGTTTCTCGCGAATTAACTATCCGAGTGCCGTGAAACGTTGCACGTTAAATGCTTATACAAATGTTGATCCACTGTCATGTAATTTATTTCAATTGTTTGCATAATCACAAGATGGCTGGTGTGCGTACTTTTAAAATCTCGTTTTTACTTCTTGTGTTCTAATCATGCGATTGAAGTTTGAATACCACACGTACACAATCATCTTAATGTAATAGTACAAAAATAAAAATCCATCCTGGCGACCATATGAAATATTTAGACGGTTCTCAATATCTACTAATCTGTTACAGCAATTAAACTGAAATTTTGTATGTTGATAGAGACAATTAACATGAGCAGGATATATGAAAATAGGCTGTATAGTTCTTCACGGAACTACTTGTTTCCTATGAAAAAAAAACCGCATGTTTGATTATCCGGAAAAATCGTTATCCGGAGCACTTTCGCTCCCAATTAGTCCGGATAAACGACGCTCTACTTTACTTGAAATTGAAATTAATGGAAGCCCTCTGTCGTTCACTTGAAATGCCCTGCTATGGCCATTGGCTGAAATTCAAATATAGTAATTATTTAACCCAATGCATACACTGTGCACATAATTATTAGGCACACTCACACCGCGCTTTTGTTTTATTTCACCGCTTTGAAGCCTTTTATATTACCATAAATCAGGGTCCCTAATAATAATTATTATATACATAGGGTGATTCTATTTCTGGAGCAGGACGGGCAACCAGCTGCCGGGCGCGCGCACCTTCCGTCAGCCAACCGAGCTCGCACCGCGGATTGTGCGCAGGTGGAAACCGTAACAAAGTACATTAATTAAAGGTAAATTCACCAGCAAATCATGACTAAAGAACTTACCTTTTCACAGAAGATGCTGAAAATGCTCTCCTTCAACTGACAGATAGGCGTTGTACCGTGTAAATAAATAAGCGTTTACTCGTTGTAATTCCCTTCTGTTGTGGGGGATATCTGCTGCCGAATATTGTTCTCCAGCTCCACTAGTGTGGGGGTAATTGATCTGTACACTTTGTACCCCACAATTAAACTACAAAGGGGCTTAGGTCCGTGCTTCGATTAATCACAGTAAACACGTAGGGGGGGGGGGGGGTGCAGGAGTAGCTACATAATGTAACGATGTAACTTTCAAAGTTACTGTCTGTCAGCTGAAGAAGAACATTTTTAGTATCTTTTGTGAAAAGGTAAGTTGTAACCTCTAACTGGTGACGTGAGGTCATCCAGATTCCCAAGAAATAAAAGAACATCTGTGCTTCTTTAATTAAATCTTGCAGCTGTTGTTTATGCTACCTTCTTATCTGTGCGCTGACACTACACACCCTCGATGAAAGTTTAGTGACTTAATAGACATTAATGACCCTGGTTAGCTCGCCTCCGCCTCGCGCAACCCCGCGGACCGAGCTCGGTTGGCTGGCGAAAGGCGCGCGTGCCCGGCAGCCGGCCGCCGGCCGCCGGCCGCCGGGCCCGTTCCAGCAAAAGAATCTCACTGTATAAGTATATATATAATTTGCTGGGCCATCAAGGACCACGTTAGTCTTGTTGCATTTGACACTGAACTTGGCCTTCCTCCCTCGTTCTTTGTGACTGGGGCTGCTTACGCTGCTCTGTCCAGGGGCACCGTGTCTTCTCTTCGGTTGCTCGACTTGGTTTAGCCCGTTCGTCAAGAGATCTCTGTTAAGGGCGTCTTCAGCTGAAATATGTAGCATTTGCAGGTCTTCTTTCGTATTTATAAACCAGGGAATTGTGGTTTTGGGGTTTGAATAAAAAAAGTGAAAGATCTCTTTAGTTACCTTTCTTCAGGTGACCGTAAAATCGTGCCCGTCTTTTTCGAATTGTGTCGGTAATTTTCTCTATTTTGTTGCAGCCTTCGTCGTTGGATCTCTTTTAATGGATTCCATTTTTGTACTTTGATCCCAAGATGCCTCTCACAATTTTGCGCTCTTTTTTCCCCAGTTCTTCAACGAGTCCTTTGTTGGCATTTATAGATAGGGTTTCGGCTGCATATAGAACTATGAATGAAAATCCACAGCCTGCTTCCAGTCTCCGACCGGGTCAGGAATGGAATGAATGAAGCCCCCATCTAGCGGCGAGGATATGAACTGTGCCGGCTGCCGAGGCCTGACGCACTCCTCTGGGGCAATGATTAAATGAATGACAGATGAAATGAAATGATACTGGAGAGTGTTGCTGGAATGAAATTTTGACAAGGAAAACCGGAGAACCCGGAGAAAAACCTGTCTGCCTCCGTTTTGTCCAGCACAGATCTCACATGGAGTGACCGGGATTTGAACCACGGACCTAGTGGTGAGAGGCCGGCGTGCTGCCGCCTAAGCCACGGAGGCTTCCATATAGAACTAATTTTTATTATTATCATTATTATCTCCAGCAAATGAGATCAATTTGAGTGTCGATCTGACGACGACCCGTCCCCTCTCATCGCATCCCAGAAGGCCTGGACCGTCTCACTTTACGAGTTTTGTAAGTGAGGACATCAAGGAGCAGGGAACTTTAACGCCGAGAGAAAAGGAAAAGAAACGCGAAGCTAGGTTATGCTGAACATACCATAGCAGACGTATCTTGCATACATTATAGTTTAAGAACGCGTGGCAAGAGGGAACTGGCTCAATGTAGTTTGCAGAACACTTTGTGGTATCATCTCCAACATTCTGCAGATGTTGCAGTGTGGCCTTAATGTTGTGGAACTATCGACATTGGAGCAAAGACCCTTTATGAACAAAGTATTCAGGGGATAAGGAAGGAAGCTTTTAGTTTTACATGACCGTTAATCATGCGATCATGAGCCACGGGACCTCCTTTTTACGTGGAATCCGAACCACAGGACATGGCATTTCAGTTCGAAAATCAGACATGCATTGCCCGGGAATCAAACCCAGTCCACCTTGGTGTTCCCCCAGGGGCTCACATCTAGTGGGACGTGGGTTGGCGACCACGGGACCCCAGCTGAGTCCGGCATTGCTTCCACTTACTTGTACCGGGCTACTCTCTGTCTTCTTTCCTGTCGACCACCCTTGGTCAACTCTTGTTCTCTTCCGACCCCGACTGTATTAGGGTATCCGAGGCCTAGGGAGTCTTTCACTTTCCCGCCTTAATTGGCCCTTGTCTCATCTTTTCTGATACCCTCCTTCTGCGAGGGTTCAGCCTTCTTTTTCTTTTCATGTTAACTCCTGCCTTCTGCTCAAGGCCCTCAAGGAGGCAGGGTGTATGTAGCCCCACCACTTCTGGTGCTCCCTAGATATTGCTACACCCTCAGGGGCTCACGGCTGGTGAGTTCGGGATTTGGCGACCCCAAGGGATTCCTGAGCTGGGTCCGGTTTCCCCCTTTTGTCCCTTACCTGTGGGGTGGACCTTCTCCTCTTTCACTTTCCCATCTGCCTTTCATGGCTCTTCTTCCTACCAAGTCCCTCAATCCGCATTCTTCGAGGGTTGAGGGCATTTCTCTTTCCCCTGTCCTTTATTTGCCTTATTCTCCTTTAGTTTTCCGTTTCTTCCTCTACTATGTAGGTTAGTAGTTAGTTTAGATTTCCATTTCAATTTCATCTTCACGATCACCCAACCCATCAGGGGCCGATAACCTAGATGTTAGGCCCCTTAAAACAACAATTATCATCATCATCATCATCATCATCACCACCTTGGTGAGAGGCCAACGGCTTAACCGCTGCGCCACCACGCCCCAATTCAGGGGATAAGGAAAATATGGACCATGATAATAATAATAATAATAATAATAAACAAATTTTTTGAAAAATATATAATCTGAAGAGCCGAGGGGGTTACACCAAGCAGATGAAGGAAGAACTCCGGAGGCTAGAAATTACAGATGACGACTGTCGAAACAGAACACAATTGAGGGGAAGACTTTCGAACACAAAGGTTCTTGTGGGAGAAAAGAGAGAACGCAGGGGAGGAAGATGGACAGCGGAGAGAAAGGCGCAACAGTCTGAAAGAATGAAGGATGTGTGGAGGAAGAGAAAGGAAGAAAGAACTATGAGAAGGAAATGAAATTATATTTGCGCGGTCCTTAGTTTTGGCCGGTTCGCATAATGTATGTAATAATAATAATAATAATAATAATAATAATAATAATAATAATAATAATAATAATAATAATAATAATAATAATAATAATAATAATAATATCGTATGGCCTCGGGTGCCGGGTGCAAGCTTTGTTATTTGACTCCCAGAGGGCAGCTTGCATGCCAAATTTTGTTGTTCCTTGGACCGTTATGAAAGTCAAGGAGGTTAGATATCTAAATTCCTTGACACTATAGCACTTCCTAGTAAAAGGAGGAACTTTTGTGTTGTCGGAAAATCCCGAGATTAATTTTGCCATTATGAACACGGCCTACTGACAACATGACAACAACGTATGACATGCGTGTCGTGAATTTTGTCGCCTTTCAAAAAAATCACTTACCATGGCCAGGAGCGAACCTGTAAGCTTGCGGTTGGTAGTACGACACGATAACTACTCACTCACAGTGGCACGCATATGGACCATGAGCATCTTCTTGTTGTTGTTTCATTTGAGGAGTGTGATTATCGTGGTCTTTTCCCCCGTGTACTTGTGTGTGTAAATAACGACAGCGGTAGCTACGCTCGCTAATGCGCAGCCCTCATTCTCATGTTTCATTAAACATTAGCACCCCACGGCGGAGCTGTGTGCGTAAAATTGCTTACCACGACAACTATGAGGCACCTAGCATCAAGTTCGGAGATTGGAGGTTTGAATAGCCTCATTGACAGTGGTTATCCTGAGTATGGTTAGCACTCGTGTTTTTCCACACTTCCCCCAGGGAAATGCCGGGTTATTAACTTATTTCGAGTCCTGAGTCACTTACCCCAACCCCGACCATAATCATCACAGCTATACATTCTATTGCCGGGAGTGTCCGAGGACCTGTTTGGCTCACCAGAGTTTGTAGCTGCTTCTATGTGGACACCCATGGGGTGAGCTACTAGTACCGTTGCGTGTCGAGTGTTGTCTGGGGAGGAAAGTTTGAATGTAAGGACGAGGAGTTGGAAGGTATCGGCTGTGGCCTATAGTTAGCGACCAGCCCCGGCAGTTGCCTGGAAGGAAGATGGAAAACCATAGAAGACCATCTTCAAGGTTGCCGACGGGGGGATTCTAACCTCCTTGCTTCCCGAATGTGAGCGACTGCCTGCAGCCACGCCGTGACGACCACGGCTAACTCACCCAGTATACATTCTACTACAGCCACCACACAAATACAGGTTATCTGACATATTGAAAACTCGTCCATGTTCACGCGGTTGGTTACCGATTTAACAACATTTTAAAGGATACGCATTTCTGTTATTGTGGTGTCTCATAGTTTGTGTGTAAGCTGACTGCG
Organism: Meconema thalassinum; assembly: GCA_946902985.2. NCBI lineage: Eukaryota > Metazoa > Arthropoda > Insecta > Orthoptera > Tettigoniidae > Meconema > Meconema thalassinum. The sequence goes on from OX336392.1 coordinate 19,726,822, forward strand.
TGGCTCAGCGGTACCGTTCTCCCTGCTGTGCTCAAGATGGCAGGATCGATCCTGGCGCAGCCATTTGGCATTTGAGGGTGCGCAAATGCGAGGAAGCCGTGTCAGTAGATTTACTGCCACGTTAAAGATCCCCTTCGGAGCAAAATTCTGGCATCTCGGCGTCTCTAAAACCCGGAGTAGTTAAAAGAAACGTAAAACCAATAGCATTATCATTGTTATTCTTAGTTTGTGCATCTGTAATTAGGACTAGAATCGGGAAGGAGATGGCCCTAGCATTAAGTTAGGTACTGCGACATGTTGGTTACAAGGGGTTGAACCCATGTACTTTAGAATCACTCGTGTCATTTGTTTTCATCCATTGCATATATATTTTCCTTCATCTCATTATGTAGAATTAAGAGGGTATTTATTATTTTAGGTAAGCCTGATTTATGCCAAAGTAAGCGGTTAAGATATTTGGTTAGGACTATTTAGAGGTTATTTATTTATCGTATGGCTTTTAGTGCCGGGAGTGTCCGAGGACATGTTCGGTTCGCCTGAGTCTGTAGCTGCTTCCAGCGGACACCCTAAAGGACGAGCTACAAGTTCCGTTCAATTTCAAGTAGTTCCAACTTTCGCCACCAGATATCAATGATACCTAGTGGTGAACGTTGGAACTTTGATAGAGCGTTCTGACGAAATCTAACCTAACAAATTTTGCTTTACACAAGTTTAGTCTGTGAAAGGATCTTTAACATGCCATAAATCTATGACATGGGACCGCCGGCTTTACTTCCCCTCCGAAGGAAGGCATACTGAAGGATTTTAACGCTCTTAAAAAATCCGACGACTTCGGCCGGGTTTGAACCCGCTATCTTGGGCATAGCAGTTCAGCATGCTACCGACAACGCCACCGAAGGTAAAATGGTGCTATTGCGATGAGCTGTTGGAAGGAAACGTGATTGTAGCATTCTTGAGAGAATGCATAGATGTACTTGTACTGTCACAATGGAGGAAGTATCATGTGGTGAAACGTGGAACTAAAGAGGCTTTGGAACTTTTGTAGTGGCGATATCGTGAACTAGTGGAAGAAGAAAAGGAAGGAAGGAAGATTGTAGTTTTACGTGACCGTGAATCTTGTGATTATGAGCCACGGGACCTCCTTTTTACGTGGAATCCGAACCACAGGACATGGCATTTCACTTTGAAAATCTCACATGCACTGACCGGGAATCGAACCCGGACCGCCTTGGTGAGAGGCATACAGCTAGACCGCTGAGCCACCACGCCCCCTAGTGGAAGAAGATTGATAAGCAAAGAAAGCGACTCGTATTGTTAACTCATGGAAATGGATAACAATAAACAATGAAGAAGTGAATGACAAGCCTGTTGTGTGAAGTTGGAGGAGAAAAATAAGTTATTTAAATTGCCAGGCAAGGGCTAGTTGATGTTCTGCTAGGAATGAATTTCAAGGAATATATTAAAAATAATGAGAGATGCAGTCAGAATATGAAGCTGTTTTTCAATAAATAAAATACTTGTTCGCTGATACCGGAATAACCGGCAAAGCAACGCTGTTATAAAACTACAGATACTGAGGTAAAGAACTAGGCCTAACTAATTTAGCTTGAACCTTGGCACAGTAAGTTATATATTTATTCACAATAGATACCAATTGATATTTAATTTTTCTTTTATTTCCTTTCATATTATCCTGTGGAAAATTCTCGGACCACGGAAAAGATGATGACGGAACCGGGAAAAAAGGAAAAATGTAGATCTGTATATGCAGACCGAAACCATTGTGGTCACAATGCGTAAAAGAAGGCTGACATTTCACGGGCATTTGGTGAGAATGGACGGGAACAGGCTGACAAAGAAAATCCTTAAATACATCACAGGGTTGAAAGCTACTACACAATGGGCAGAAGAGGTCAAAATAGACGCCGTTGAAGTTGGACAACTGAAATTGTCAACCACGATAGGAAAATGTTTCGAAGCCGAGTTGACAATATCAAGACGTTCAAAGAAAAACCACCACAACACAGGCCAAATTTGGTAATAATAGAGGAGCAGAGAAAGATTATAAGTGAAAGAATGAAGAGCTTCTGGGAAGAACAGAAGAAAAAATCGACCAGAAAGCCTTAGGTTCCATGCGGTCCACAGTTGGCCAAAGTCGGAAAAAAAAAAAAAAAAAAAAACAAAGAATATGTGTTAACATCCCGCGACTTCCTTGGTGATATTGACAGTGCCTGGGTAGGTTACAGTACTATATCAGCATTTGCCTGGAGTATAAGCGAGAAAGCACAGAAAACTACATGTAGGATAACTTGGGTGGTGGTCAAATACAATTCCTCTCAATTCTCGTCTAGAGATTGGGTGTACCTCATTTCACCCATCAGACCCAAATAAATATCATTTCATCAGTTGGAAATCGAATCAAGGGTCTTTTAAATAGGAGTCCTAATATTTAACCGCAGAGCACAGAAGGTGCCAGTATGCTGAGCGTCATAGGTCTTCACTGGATGAAAGATAAACGAACAAGTGCGTATTCACAGTATCTCCCTTCCTTGAATTGGCTATTCATGTCCATTATCAAACGAACGATATTTCAATAATCGAAACAGATGAGATATTTCAAGACTCTCAGAGTCGAAACACAGAGAGGTATTGCGCCCTTTGAACTATTTCATTTTAAAATGTGCCAACAGTTTCCTTTGCATGGATGAAAGAGAAAAGCCCTCATCAGTAGAATAAATAATTATCTATTGATGGCATTATGGAAAGGATGAATTCGAGTATGAAAAGAGGGAGATGTTTCGTAAAGTAGTGGCAATTTTTGGTTTTAATACTCTTACTCTCATACCGACGAAAGAGCAACGCCGTACTACTACTACTAATAATAATATATACCTGAATTATAGATAAATTTAGGAAGAGACGTCTGCAGTTCTATGGACACATATATAGGATGGATGAGAACAGACTCTCTAAGAAGATTTTCAATATCGTGAATGCAAGTAAACTAAAGACCAGTTGGATTAAAGAAGTACATGAAGACATGGAATTACTTAAAATATCTGAAGATGGCATTAAGGACAGAGAACAGTTTAGAAATAAAATCAGAAACACACAAATAAAAAAGTTTCAAGGAAGGACACATCAGGAAGAAAGTAGTTCCGTGAAGAACTATACAGCCTATTTTCATATATCCTACTTATGTTAATTGCCACTATCAACATACACAATTTCAGTTTGATTGCTGTAATAGATTCGTAGATATTGAGAACCGACTAAATATTTCGGATGGTCGCCATGTTGGATTTTATATATGTAGGTCCTAGAGTTATGTAATGTTACATGAAGATTATTGTGTACGGTTAGCATTCAAACTTCAATCGCATAATTAGGACACAAGAAGTAACAAGGAGATTTTAAAATTTCGCACAGCTGCCATCTTGTGGTTATGGAAACAATTGAAATAAATTAGATGCCAGTGGATTAACATTCGTAAAAGGATTTACTGTACCAAGTTTCACTGCACTCGGATGGTTAAAATGCGAGAAACGTCCATGTGAATATTTATACTTCGCGTCGCCGCCATGTTGGATTTGTGATCACCAGGTTATTTAAAGTCCTATAGGTGAGCTTAAGTTCATAGCCCCTATGAACATAAAAAATCAGTTTGATTGCTATAATAGATTCGTAGATATTCAGAGTCGTCTGTATATTTCGGATGGTCGCCATGTTGGATTGTTAAATGTATAGTCCATAGAATCATGTACCATTAAAGGAAAATTATTGCGTAGGTTCATTATTCAAACTTTCATTTCGATCGCTCGATTACGACACAAGATATAAAAACTTAATTTTTAAATTCGCACAGCCGCCATCTTGAAGTTATGTAAACAATTGAACTAAATTAGATAGCAGTGCATTACAATGTGTATAAACATTTCCTGTACCATATTTCATTGCGTTTGGAACATTAAATCGCGAGAAAGGTCTATTTAAAATTTTCAAATTTGCTTAGTCGCCATGTTGGTTTTGTAGTTAACCGGTTTTTGAAAGTCTTATAGATGAACTTCCAGTAGTGCCCTTTAACTCCGTGCAAAATTTCAGGGTGATACCGCTAATAGTTTCAGAGATATAGAATGCCGGTGAAATATTTCGCTCATCTGCCATCTTGTGGTTATGTAAACAATTGAATCAGGTTAGACGTCGGTGCATTACAATGTGTATAAACATATACTGTACCAAGTATTATTGCGTTTGGTTGGTTAAATCGCGAGAAACGTCTATTTAAAAGTCGCAAATTCGCGTGGCCGCCATGTTAGTTTTGTAGTTACCAGTTTTTCAAAAGTCACATTGGTGATCTTGTAGTAGTTCCCTTTATCACCGTAATAAATTCCAGAGTGATATCGGTAATAGTTTCGGAGATATTGAATGCTGGTGAAATATTTCGCACAGCCGCCATGTTGGATTGGTGAGACGTAACAAAATTGGAAGGGCACGGTCGAGGTCGCCCGGAATAGTGCTATGAACTTACCGAGTTACATTGAAATCGCTCCAGTCGTTTAAAAGTTATTAGGGGGACACACACACACACACCTCTCACACACACACACACACACACGCGCGCGCACGCACACACACACGGACAAAAGGTGATCTCATAAGCCTATTTTTTCAAAATTGAAAATAGGCTAAAAATGGACAGAGGAAAGGAAGAAAAAGTACAGTGAACTAATGAAGAGGTTTTGGGAAGAAAACAAGAGAGGCAAACAAAGTGAAGCTGTGATTGGCTCAAGTTCTCGCCACACGCTCTCCTGAAGGGGAATAATACTATACCTGGAGACTGAAGGAGTCGTAGCCCTAATCAGAAAAAGGAGAATACCGTTTTATGGACACTTGGTGAGGATGAACAGTGCCAGATTGACGAAGAGGATTTTTGATTTCTTCAGGAAGAGGAAGACGGAGCCGAAATGGTTTCGGGAAGAGATATTGGACTTGGGGTGAAAGAAGAATACATAATGGACAGAGAGCGATTTAGACGGCTGGTTAAGGGGTTTGTAGGTTTCCTGGAGACAGGGGAGTTGTCAGTGAGGAAAGGAAGATCTTATACGGAGGAGCAGAAGAAGGAAGTGGGAGAGACGATGAGGAGAGATTGGCAGAGATTGAAGACAAAACATAAGGTGGTCCATAGTTGGCCGTAACGAATATATAGATAGATAATAATATAAATAACCTCTGGCACTACAGCCTGTCAAGGACCAAGGCCTACGAAGCGACCGCTGCCCAGACATTTGGCCTACAGATATTGCGGTGATGCGTGATCAGCACATCGGGTCCCCTTGGCCGTTAATCTTGGTATTCGTGATCGGGGCGCTGTCTCACTGTCAGACAGCTACTCAATTGTCCTCACGAGGCTGAGTGCACCCCGTTCCAGGCCTCACGTCAGTTCCTAAAATCCCTGACGGAGCCGGGAATCGAACCCGGGGCCTCCGGGTGAGAGGCAGGCGCCCTACCACAACACCACGGGGCCGGCAGATGTTGTTGTTTGAGTCTTCAGTCTTTTGACTGGTTTTATGCAGCTCTTCATGCCTCCCTGTCTTGAGGTAATCGTTTCATCTCTACATAGCTACCACACCCTACGACCTAGGCAATCTGTTTACTATGGTCTACCCCTACAGTTCTTGTCCTCGACCCTTCCTTCCATAACTAAGCTTGCTATTCCTGGGTGTCTTAGTATGTGTCCTACCAACCTATCTCTTCTCTTCATTAGCAGTCGCCAGAAACATCTCTCCTCTCCCACTCGTCTTAATACCTCTTCGTTTGTAACCCTATCTACCCATCTGATCATCATTCTCCTGTAACACCACATTTCAAACGCTTCAATTCTCCTCTTTTCTGCTGCACCAATAGTCCGAGTTTCACTTCCATAGAGCGCCACGCTCCAGACAAAGGCTTTCAAAAATGTCTTCCTAATGCCTAAATCTATATTCGATGTCAACAGATTCCTTTTCTATAGAAATGCTTTCCTTGCCTGAGCAAACCTACATTTTATAACCCCTTTGCTTCGTCCATCACTGGTTATTTTGCATCCTAAGTAATCGAAGTCTCCTACTTACTGCCAGTTTGATGTCAATAGAGGATTCTGATTTATTTCGGCTGCATTCCAATATTTTTGTTTTACATTTATTAATTTTCATCATGAATTCTTTCATCAAGACGGAGTCCATACCGTTCAAAAACTCATTCAAATCCTCTGGCGTGTCGGCCAAATAATAATCAATCGGTAAAGGAAATTATTGAGGAAAATCCTTGGTTCAGTCTGATCAGAAAATGTCGGGATGGAACGGAAGTCTTGGGAGCTCTATCAATATGCTGAAATGATCACCGACACCTCCGGGAAAAGGCGATTGAAGCTCTGCGGTCACATGTTAGAATGAACAATGACAGGCTCACCAAAAGGATTGTCAACCTCGCTCTCTCAATGAAAGTCAAGAACAACTCGCTTAGTGAAATAGAAAGAGACCTTCAAGAAACTAGCATTACGGAAGAAATTATACAAGAAGGACTCCAGTTCAGAACAGTTGGCGACCACGGGGCCCCAGCTGAGTCCAGCATTGCGTCCACTTACTTGTGCCGGGCTTCTCTCCGTCTTCTTTCCTGTCGACCTCACTTGGTCAACTCTTGTACTCTTCCGACCCCGACGGTATTAGGGTATCCGAGGACTAGGGAGTCTCTTCCTTCCCCGCCTTAATTGGCCCTTGTCTCATCTTTTCTGATAACCTCCTTCTGCGAGGGGTCAGCCTTCTTTTTCTGTTCCTGTTATCTCCTGCCTTCTGCCCAAGGCCTTCAAGGAGGCAGGGTGTATGTAGCCCCACCACTTCTGGTTCACCATAGATATTGCTACACCCTCAGGGGCTCACGGCTGGTGAGTTTGGGAGTTGGCGACCCCGAGGTATTCCTGAGCTGGGTCCGGTTTCCCCCCTTTTATCCATTACCTCTGTGGCGGACCCTCTCCTCTTTCACTTTCCTATCTGCCTTTTATGGCTCTCCTTCCTTCCAAATCCCTCAATCCGTATTCTTCGAGGGTTGAGTGCATTTCTTTTCCTCCTGTCCTTTATTTGCCTTATTCTCCTTTTGTTTTCCATTTCTTCTTCTAGTATATAAGTTAGTAGTTAGTTTTAGTTATAGTTTACATTTCATTATCATCTGCACGATCACCCAAACCATTAGGGGCCGATAACCTAGATGTTAGTCCCCTTAAAGCAACAATTATCATCATCATCATCAAACTATTCCTCTCTATAATAGTGCGGGAATTGTACTCGTGAACATAATGTGAAAGGCCAAAGCCGGTATTACGAGTAAATATTCGTTTTCAATTTCAGTGCTTTTACGCAGCAATTCCATTTAAGCTCATTAATAGCATTAGCCATTTAAAGAGAAATAATAATTGTGGCTAATGGAATACTATTTAAATATCGGATATTAACATGTAACATGATTTCACTGCGGAAGTAGCATTATGTCCACTGATTAAACATTAGGGAGATTCATGCTTTAAGGATTCAGGAGCGACCTTTTGTGATCTCGGGGTACGGGGGTTCGGATGGGGTACACTCAGCTCTGTGAGGCAAACTGAGCATAGTTCGAAGCCCACCGCAGCCAACTTAGAAGTGGTTTAACGTGTTTTCCCCACTCCTATTGCAAGCAAATGCTGGGATGGTTACTAACTTAAGTTCGTGGCAACCTCCCCCTTGTTGTTGATTCATTTAGGGCATGGTTTCCCAACCTGGGGGGCGTGAGGATTTATCAAGGGGGGTGTGAAGTGATTTCCGAAGTAAGATTTTTATACTCTAATATTACAATTTTGTATAATAACCTTTTTCGAATCCCCCCAAGTGGTTGTCGCACCAAGTCTAAAGCACTGGTAATTGCCAACTGTCGGCACAAACCTCTGCGGAGTCGCGAGGTTGGAGGTGAAATAAGGAATTTGCTGTGTTGTAAGGAGCAAAATCAATGCCAATTCTATAGTCTCATTGGCATATCTTTGTGATTTATTTGAAGATTGAAAAGTTTGAACTTAAAGCTCCAAGGCAAAAACTTCAATATTATGCTTGCCATCAGAGCTTTCCTGGGGAAACGACGGCTTCAGTTAAACAACTTCTCATCCTTTCCCCGCCTTAATGAAATCTTGCCGGAACATGAACGTGATAGTAATAAACTTAAGGTGCAAATTCAGTCATATTTGGATTCCCTGGCACAAGAATTCAACTTCAACATTCCTGATATCTCGTCGGTTGAATGGTCCTGGATGTTAACAAAAAATCCGTTTGCCATTGACATTGAAGCATTGCCAGACAGGATTTTCAACGCTGAGTGTCATAAAAACAAAGCAGTGCTACCGACTTGATGTTGCAAGTGATCTCCGCTGTGCTTTGTCAAATTTCAAACCAAACATACCGAATCTTACCAAGAGAAAACAGTGTCAACCCTCTCACTGACATTTGTTGACTAATTTAAGGATTTGTTGTAAAAGTGCGTTCTTTGTATAGTGCTAAAATGAAGTTAGTATGTAATAGATATAAAGCGCGTACTTCATATTATTTTTTCAGAAATAATTACTCCATTATGCAGTGTTATTAGGGTAGGTCTATATCCTCCGTGTCAGTTTATCGAATAGGTTATAGAAGCGACGAGTGGATGGGGGAGGGGGCGTGATGACATCCCATATTTGATCTGGGGGGCGTCAGCTGACAAAGGTTGGGAACCACTGATTTAGGGGGTTTGCGACTTCGTGATCATGTAACCCTGTGTACTTGGGTGTGTGTGTGTGTGTAATGTTTCTGATAACCTGTGTTATTTTGATGGCTGTATTAGTGTGTGTGTTTGTAATTCAGATGAGGATTGGAAAGTAGGCGGCCGCGGTCGTAACTTAGGAACAATTCCGGCATTGGCCTAATGTAGAAGTGTGAAACCACGGAAAACCACTTCCTGGATGGTTGAGATGGGAATTGAACCCTCCTGTTCTCGGTTTCGCCTCATGAGGAAATCATAAAACATAAAAATAAAAAAACAAACCCCGTGGAACCACAGCACATGAAGGGCCCTGTCATTTGACCTGCAGATTATGGAGTGTCACTTGGTCAGCGCGTTGGGTCCTCTCGGCCGTTAGCCTTTGTCTCCGTGACCGGGACGCTGACTCACTGTCTTGGAGCTACTCAATTGTCCTTACGAGGCTCAGTGCACCTCACTCACGAGGAAAACATAGCACACATCAACGAAAAATTTGGTTGTTTAACATTTGGGATAAATACATATTAGTCGTAAGTTGAGAAAGTACAGACTGAAGCACAATGGAGATACGCGCACTTGTTGTTCAAGCACTTACATTGATGTTGGTTGGTTGCTTCCTTAGTTTAGGGGCTGCGACAACGCGGTCATGTAGCCCCGTGTACTTTGGGTGTGTGCAGAATCTGTCTGTAACCGGTGTTAATTGTCATGGCTGAATTAGTGTGTGTTATCTGTGATTCAAGTAGAAGGACTGCAGACGATTAATTTTTTAAGTAGTTCCTACTTTTGCTACCAAATGCTACCGTCCACGACACCTAGCTTCAGACGTGGCTACTAATGCCATCGCAGTCAGCATCTGGCGGTGAACGTTGGAACTAATATAGCGTTATCAAACTAACCTACACACTTTAGCTTCCACAAGTGTAGTTAGTGGAAGGTTCTCTTACATGCCATAATCTATGACATGGGTCCGCAAGCTTTACTTCCCCTCCGAAGGAAGGCATACTGAGGGATTTTTAACGCTCTTAAAATCCGACGACTTCGTCCAGATTTGAACCCGCGATCTTGTGCATAGAAGCTCAGCATGCTACCAAATACGCCACCGAAGCCGCTTACATTGATGTTATGTAAATCTATGTCCTGGCTTTCTGTTCATTTGGCGATATGAAGCATCCATGATCTCCGGCATCACCTCGACTAGCCATTACCCCACTGGGATTTCACGGTTTCGATGGAGGAAATCCCTTCTTAGTACGATATAGCAAAATATAGCAGAATCTTCGTTTAATCTCCCAGGAGCTTGTTCCTTAAGTTCACTCGCTGTAATAATATCCGGCTTTAAAGTATTAAAACTTCACGATCAGGTCTAGTGAGCCGGATGCTAGTGAAGTTGTTTTTGTCCTCAAACGTGCAGAGCTCAAGTGTTCAGTTCTCTTGTAAAGGTTGAAGCTCTTCCACGTGATTATGTGATTAGGTTATTAGAAAGACGGGTGCATATCCATATCGTCTCTCTTTTTCGATTGAGGATAAATCGGTTATATTGTAAGGACGGCCATTTCTCTTAGAGTTGTGAATTCTAAATTGGATATTTTAGAGTTGAATGTTGTTAGTCTATTTACATTTATGAAAAGATAGGCTAATGAGATCACCTTTTGTCCGTGTGTGTGTCCGTGAGTGTGTGTGTGTATAAGCCCCTCCTAATAACTTCTAAACGCCTAGAGCGAATTCAATGAAACTCGGTAAGGTCATAGTACTATTTTGGCCGACCCCGACCGTGTCCTTCAAATGTTATTACGTCTCACCAATCCAACATGGCGGCTGTGCGAAATATGTCATGAGCATTATATATCTCCGAAACTATTAAAGATATCACCCTGAAATGTTTACGGTGAAGAGTACTACTAGAAGTTCAGCTATGAGACTTTCAAAAACCTGTAAAATACAAAACGAACATGGCGGCCAAGCGAAGGTGAAACATCTGAGCGCAGTGTAATATGGCACAGTAAATGTTTATTCACATTGTAATGCAATGGCATCTAATTTAGTTCAATTGTTCATATTACCTCCAGATGGCGGATGTGCGCAATTTTAGAATTAAAGTTTTATTTCTTGTGTATTAATCATGCGATGGAAGTGAACGTTTGAATATTGAAACTACGCAAAAATTGTCTTCTAATAGTACATAACCCTATGGCCATCCGAAATATTTAGACGGTTCTCAATATCTAAGAATCTGTTACAGCAATCTAACTGAAATGTAGTATGTTGATAGAGGCAATTCACATCTCTACTTAATATAAAACAAAGTCCCCGATTCTTGGATGTTACGGGTGAACTCGAGAACCACTGGATGGATTTTGATGCGGTTTACACCATTCTGTAAAGGATATCTCGAGGATGATTTCTGTAGAAAATAATGTATCTATGATCAAAGGAAGCCGAGCAGTAACGATTTCAGTCGAAAAGTCGAAAAAAAACCTGGCGTCCCAGCTCTTTGTAAGCTTACGATGGGCAAACCGTAAACAATATGTAAATAAGAAGAATGTAAGGATTGTTCAGCATGAAATGTTCTGCAAAAAAGTCGGCGAGAGCATATGTCTATCTTCAATACATCGCAAGATTTATGACAGGCATAGTTATACTATTAAAATCGTTACTGTTGTGGCTTCATGTGCCCCCAGAATTTCAATATACAAGGTGCGTTCAAAAAGTAACAAATCGGAGGCATAATTACAGAAACCAGTACCTGTATGTTAGAAGTATTGGCCCTGGCTGTTGAGGCACTTGTCCCACTGTGACACGAGGCGGTGAATGGCTGTCTCATAAAATTCCCTGGGCTGCGATGTGAACCAGTTCCACACGTACAGCTGGACGTCACCGTCCGAGGTGAATCGTTGGCCCCGCAGAGCCTTTCAGGGGACCAAACATGGCGTAATCACAGGGTGAGAGGTCTGGCCTGTATGGAGAGTGGCCGAGAACCTTCCATTTGAATATCTGCAGGAGTGCCGCGACTGTGTTGGCCGTATGAGGTCGTGCATTGTCGTGGAACGACCACGGCGGCTATGGCGTTCACTGTCACTCGGCGGTCCTGGGTAATGAGTGCATCAACCAGCTGGACGTTGTCATCGGTAATGCAGGAGGGTGCCCCAGACCGGGCAACATCGGCTAACGACACCCATCCTTCTCTGAAGCGCTTGTGCCACGCCTTGACCCTTGCAAGGGACATGCACTGTTCCTCGTACACTTGTGACATTCGGCGACTCCTTCCGCTGTCAGAAACCGAACAACACCTCTTTGCTCTTCGGTTGACGCCTCCATGTCACTGTTTGCAATGCGACTGGCAGCGTTAGACGATTGATGCATGCTGCTGCTCGCTTTGTATCGTCACGTGACGTGCTCGCGTGCGCTCTAGCGACGGGTTGTGATCTTCCACGCTCTGATCGGAACCACACCTCGTTACACACGCCACGATTAGCCGATGTAGTCACCGGTTTGCGCATTCCAGCCTCCGGCTCGTTACTTTTTGACGCACCTAATACTTAAGCAGTGAATCGCAATTTACAGTCTACTCTGGATTTATACATTCATATGGTATTGATGTATGGGGTGGGGCATCAAATAGGAATATGGAGAGAATATTTATGATGCAGAAACGAGTAATACGATTTTTGTTTGGTTTGAAAGCGAGAGAATCATGCAGGGTTGCATTTAAGAAGCATAATATTTTAACAATATTTTCATTGTGTATTTTTAAAGTTATCTTGCTTGTAAGAAAAAATCATCATAAAGTTGTCACAATCAACAATGTCCACAGGGCAGAAGACTATTTTCAGAAGAGGGTAAATAACCAAAAAGCAAAAAGGATCCTTTAAGGAGCTATATACCACAATAAACTACCAAGCTATTTGACTGGAGCTGGGTGCGGGACGTCACTCAAGTCATACCTAGCCCAGAAAGTGTTATATTCGTTAAATACATTTCAATTAACAATCCAAATGTTTGGTTGGTTGGTTCCTCAGTTTAGAGGCTGCGACAATGCGGTCATGTAGCCCCGTGTACTTTGGGTGTGTGTAGAATCTGTCTGATAACCGGTGTTAATTGTGATGACTGTATTACTGTGTGTTTTCTGTGATTCAGGTAAGGACTGCAGACGGTCAATTTCAAGTAGTTCCTACTTTTGCTACCAAATGCTACTGTCCACGACTCCTAGCTGCGGACGTGGCTACTAAATGCCATCGCAGTCAGTACCTAGCAGCGAACGTTGGAACTAATATAGCGTTATCAAACTAACCTACAAATTTTAGCCTCCACAAGTGCAGTTATTGGAGGGTTCTTTTCCAAGCCATAAATCTATGACATGCGACCGCCGGCTTTACTTCCCCTTCGAAGGAAGGCATACTGAGGGATGTTAAACGCTGTTAAAAATCCGACGACTTCGGCCGGGTTTGAACCCACGATCTTGGGCATAGAAGCTCGGCATGCTACCAAGTACGTCACCGAAGCTAATGATGATGATGCCAATGTTTATATAGATATTTTCTTGCCGATGTGTATTGTAAATGCCAGTCAGTCACGTATGCAATACTGAGTTGAACACCAAAAGGAACGAGAATACCGCATGGACTAAGCAGTTTTGCTATTACAGTGTTGTGGGCTGAAGAGCCGAGAGCAGCCCCAAGCTCTGTACTCTGATATATTCAAGAGCCAGTGGAGTGATCGCCCGAGGCATCGCTGGTAACCAGCACATTGTGCTTCTCAGCGGAAGTTCGCTCCATGCTGATCCTTCAATATTGCTGTCATCAGATTAGAAAACTATGGACAACTTAACAAGACTAGGTTCATCCAAAGCGTTGTCGTTGATTCAGTTAGAGGCTTTGTAACACCGTTGCCATTCAGCGCCGTGTTTGACTACATGGCCATATTATTACAGTTAAAATACAATTTTCCAGTTCACTAACAATCCGATCCATGCGTCAGAGCACAAGAAAGAATAAAGTAAGAAGTGAATTAATAAATCGAGCAGAAGCAGGTATTAACACCACTGTAATGGAGACCTGAGGTGGTATGGACATATCCAACGGATGAAAGATGAACAAAAGGCAAAGGCATACTTCAATCTGAACATCAAAGGAAGAAGCAGTGTTGGAAGACCTAAAAGGAAATGGATAGGCCCGATTAAGGGTGACTTGGCTGGATTGGGAGAGCACTCACGAAGACCAACTATTCATGGATAGAAAGAAATGGCGAGGACTCTTTCACAGCACCCGGGTGACTGGAGCTGTTTAAGATGATGATGACTAACAATTTGTATCCGTGATTAAGATAGTATGAAAATCGACAGCCTGTTTCCAGTCGACCGACCGGTTCGGGGAATGGACTAAATGAAGCCCCTATCTAGCGGCGAGGATATGAACTGTGTCGGCTACCGAAGCCTGTCGCACTCCCCTGGGGCAATGGTGAAATGAATGACAGATGAAAAGAAATGATAGTGGAGAGTATTGATGGAATGAAATTGTGACAGGCAAAACCGGAGTACCCGGACAGCACAAATCTCACATGGAGTGACCGGGATTTGAACCACGGACCCAGCGGTGAGAGGCCGGCGTGCTTCTGATTAAGATAGTACCTGGCAGTTTAAACCCCTGAAAACTGGCGGGCGGCTTTGGTGGTGTAGTTGGTAGAATGCCGAGCTTCTATGCCCAAGATCGCGGGTTCAAACCCGGCCTAGTCGTATTTTTAAGAGCGTTAAAATCCCTCAGTATGCCTTTTTCATAGGGGATTTAAAGCCGGCGGGCCCATGTCATAGATTTATGGCATGTAAAAGAACCTTCCACTAACTACAATTGTGTCAAGCTAACTTTATAGGAGAAATAATTTCAACACTGAGATTTGCTGACAAGCCTGAGGATTTCAATGAGTTTTAGAATGGTATGGACTCCGTCTCACGGAAAGAATTCATGATGAAAATTAATAAATGTAAAACAAAAATACTGGAATGCAGCCGAAATAAATCAGAAACCTCTATGGACATCAAATTGGCAACTGAAAGTCTGAAGGAAGTAGGAGACTTCTGTTACTTACGAAGCAGAATAACCAGTGACGGACGAAGCAAAGAGTATATAAAAAGTAGGTTGGCTCAGGCAAGGAAGCATTTCTACAGAAAAGGAATCTGTTGACATCGAATTTAGATTTAGATATTAGGAAGTCATTTTTGAAAGTCTTTGTCTGGAGCGTGGCGCTATATGGAAGTGAAACTTTGAGTATTGGTGCAGCAGAAAAGAGGAGAATTGAAGCATTTGAAATGTGGTGTTACAGGAGAATGATGAAGATCAGATGGGTAGATAGGGTTACAAACGAAGAGGTATTAAGACGAGTGGGAGAGGAGAGTTGTTTCTGGGGACTGCTAATGAAGAGAAGAGATAGGTTGGTAGGACACATACTAAGACACCCAGGAATAGCATGCTTAGTTATGGAAGGAAGGGTCGAGGACAAGAACTGTAGGGGTAGACCAAGGTTAGAATATGTTAAACAGATTGCCTCGGATGTAGGGTGTGGTAGATATGTAGAGATGAAACGATTAGCTCAGGACAGGGAGACATGGAAGGCTGCATCAAACCAGTCAAAAGACTGAAGACTCAAACAACAACAACTTTATAGGTTCCAACGTTCGCCGGTAGGTGCGGGTTGTGGTGGCATCTAGTAGCGAAGATCACAGGTAGGTATAATTGACTGTAGCATTTGGTAGCAAAAGTAGGAACTCCTTGAAATTGATCCTCTGCAGTCCTTACCTGAATTACAGATATACACACTCAAAGTACACGGGGCTAGATGTCCCTAAACTGAGGAACCAACCAACCACAGATTTTAATGAAGTACTTTTTACACCTGGTGTCTTCCTATGAACTATTCCCAATATCAAATGGGGTTTATTTATATTTTTTGATTTAACGTGCAGAAAAATGACAATAATTGTCGTAGCATAATTGGCCTTGAAAGTAGCGGCAAAGTAGTCATCTCAATGTTTTTGAACCAAGGAGCTGATGACCAAGGTGTCCCTGAATCCTAAACATGGATCAACAGGAACGTGAGCTGTGTGATTCTGCTGCACCAAAACAGGTGGATTTTCCCCCTTATGTTTTACAAAATGTCCCGAGTAACGTAAGCCGAAAATTATCACGCGAAGACTGGCGCCATGGGTAAATCTGACCCGACCGTAAAAAATATAGAAATAACTTGGGTGTTAAAGAAGCCATGGGCATGTTTATGTTGCAGGGTGAAGTTCTAGGCTAGGTACAGTAAGCGACGGGAAATAAGGGCTGACCAAAACGGAAATATAGACCATTATTAAAGCTTCGGCTCAAAAATACCCATGCGCCAGCCCTTGGGGGTTTATAAATGTTATTTTAGTCAATGATGATGGTGGAAATTTTATATTTTGAGCAATATAATATTATGGTTGTTTGGTTCCTCAGTTTAGGGGCTGCAACAACGTGGTCATGTGGCCCCGTGTACTTTGGGTGTGTGTAGAATCTGTCTGCTAACCGGTGTTAATTGTGATGGCTGTATTAGTGTGTGTTATCTGTTTTCAATTCAAGTAAGGACTGCAGACATTGATTTTCTTTCAAGTAGTTCCTACCTTTACCGCCAAACGCCACCGAACATGATTACTAGTTCTGAACTGGTTACCAGATGCTCCTGGTGACGAACGTCAGAGCGTTTGTCAAATGTTTAACCTTACCTACAATTTAGCTTCACACAGGTGTAATTAGTGGAAGGTTCTTTGACATGCCATATATCTATGACTTGGGACCACCGGCTTTATTTCCCCTCCGAAGGAAGGCATACTGAGGGATTTTTAACGCTCTTAAAAAATTGAACCGCTTCGGCCGGGTTTGAACCCGCGATCTTGGGCACAGAAGGTCACCAAAGCCGCTGAGCCTGTTCTGACTTACTGTACATGTGTCCTAATTAAGCTCACTTTGTACGAGCCCAGAGCCGTTAAGTATTGAGCAGGCGGGAAGAATCCCACACACACCCAAATACATGCGTGTAAATAACCACGATATCCGAGTCTCAAACTGATACATGATGATGATGATAATTGTTGTTTTAAGGGGCCTAACATCTAGGTTATCGGCCCCTAATGATTTGGGTGATCGTGAAGATGAAAATGAAATGTAAACTAAAACTAACTACAGACTTATATACTAGAAGAAGAAATGGTAAACAAGAGGAGAATAAGGCAAATAAAGGACAGGAGGAAAAGAAATGCCCTCAACCCTCGAAGAGGGCGGATTGAGTGACTTGGAAGGAAGGAGAGCCATGAAAGGCAGATAGGAAAGGGGAAGAGGAGAGGGTCCGCCCCACAGGTAATGGGTAAAAGGGGGAAAACCAGACCCACCTCAGGAATCCCTCGGGGTCGCCAACTCCCCAACTCACCAGCCGTGAGCCCCTGAGGGTGTAGCAATATCCAGGGTGCACCAGAAGTGGTGGGGCTACATACACCCTGCCTCCTTGAGGCCCTTGAGCAGAAGGCAGGAGATAACATGAAAAGAAAAAGAAGGCTGACCCCTCGCAGAAGGAGGGTATCAGAAAAGATGAGACAGGGCCAATTAAGGCGGGAAATGAAGAGACTCCCTAGGCCTCGGATACCCTAATATCGTCGGGGTCGGAAGACAACAAGAGTTGACCAAGTGAGGTCGACAGGAAAGAAGACGGAGTGTAGCCCAATACAAGTAAGTGGAAGCAATGCCGGACTCAGCTGGGGCCTCGTGGTCGCCAACACACGTCCCACTAGATGTGAGGCCCTGGCGGGAAAACTGATACAGGAGCAAGGACGAAAATGAGGACAAGAATCTCCCCATGCAACTACTGTGTATGGAGAAGAAGGAGTCGGCAGTAACGGAAGAGAGGAAGTATGTATTGTGTTCACTTGACTCTCAAACTTAATGAGCTCTAAGGAACAAACTACTACCACCTCGTTAATCACCGCCTAGCCTATCCTCAACCTCCCTGGCATAGCTGGCTACTTGCAACGTGCGGGGATCCAACTTTCGAATACTTGCCCAAACATCCTCAAAGAGGGTCCCTCCCCTTCCTTACTTTCACTCCAGAAAAATGCTGGTATGGCCCCGTTGTTGTTTTGAGTCTTCTGTCTTTTGACTGGTGTGATGCAGCGCTCCATGCTGCCATGTCATGCGCTAATCGCTTCATCTATACACGGGTAAACACGGCAAGCTTAGCCGGCTGTGACTGGCGCAGATCGCGGGCGCTCGTACGCAGTTCAGCTGGTGGTTGGCGCTCTCTGCTCACTCATATCGTTAGTTCACACGTGTTTTGTGATTCATACAGTGTCTGTCCAGAAAGTAGTCGGACCGGATATTTCCCGCGCAGACGGACAGACTGCCCGCGGCTTCTCCGACTGGGGTTGGTGGAGGGGGGGGGGGGGGGGGGTAAGGAAAGCTGGGAGCCAGCCACACAGTTGGTTCCCAGCTGTAGTGGAGTGTAAATCGCTTGTCTCCATAACCTGTGCAAAGGCACTCGTCATGCTGCGTCATGGTTCGTCTGTTGAAACAGCGCGCTACGCCATCAAATGTTGTGTTAGGCTCGGCAAAACCGGGAAAGAGACTCACGATATGATCAAGACGGCTTACGGTGATAACGCCATGGGCAGATTGAGTGTTTTTGACTGACACAAGCTGTTTCGGGAGGGGAGAGAGGAAGTTGAAGACGGCGCACATTCAGGACGACCTTCGAGCACCAAAACGGATGAAAATGTGGCAAGAGTGAAGACATTTTTTGGACAATGACCGCAGAGTAAGGTTTTTACGTGGAGGTCCTTAAGCGACTGAGAAAACGCACCGTCCGTTTCCGCCCAGCGATCGCCAACTACTGGCTGCTCCATCACGACAATGCGCCGCGCCACACAGCCTTCCACGTGCTGGCCTACCTGGCCCAACGCAACATCCCAACCCTGCCTCAGCCACCCTACAGTCCCGACATTGCACTCTTCCCCCACCTCAAAACCACCCTAAAAGGACATCGTCGCGGCTCCGTGGAAGCGTTGCAACAGACCGTGTCGAGGGAGCTCGACAGCATTCCGGTAGCCGCCTTCCAGAAAGCGTACGAGGGTTGGAAATCGCGCTGACAGCGGTGTGTGGATGCAGAAGGGTCCTACTTTCAGGAATATTGGGCATATGTTTCATTTCTGTCAATATTTTTTAATTGACTCAGTCCGACTACTTTCAGGACAGACCGTGTATGAACGTGTATCTGCAAAGTTGTAAGCATTTGAAATGTGGTGTTACAGGAGAATGTTAGAGATCTGATAGGTATATAGGGTTATAAACGAAGAGGTATTAAGACGAGTGGGAGAGAAGGGATGTTTCTGGCAACTGTTAATGAAGAGAAGAAATAGGTTGGTAGGACACATACTAAGACACCCAGGAATAGCAAACTTATAATTGGTTATGGAAGGAAGGGTCGAGGATAAAAACTGTAGGGGCTAGAATATGTTAAACAGACTGCCTAGAATGTAAGGTGTGGTACAGGGTCAGTACCTATGTGCGCCCCAATAAATACGGCAAGCTAAGCCGGCTGTGAGTGGTGCTGATCGCGGGCGTGCGTACCCGTTTCAGTCGGTGGTTGGCGCGCACTTTCACACTTTTACCAAACATATTCAATAATGTGTACTTACAGTGTTCATAGGCGATGCTGAAAATGTCCTCCCTCTCTTGTAACACACACCTGGGGCCGATAACCTAGATGTTAGGCCCCTTCATCTTCTGATGAAAGAATGTCTGTCAACTCTTTTATTATTTACAGAGCCTGTTTCCTTGAATCGTTTAGCGAGCCTCCTAATTGTACTGGCATTAGGCACAGGTCTTCCTCGAAACTTGATTCGAAATTTTCGTCTCGTTTCAGAACAAGATTTTCTGCTTTTCATATATGGATTATGGATATACACACGTTCGCGCAATGTGAATTGGTGTCGAGGCATGACCAACAATCACAGTAATCACAAGACTCACTAAACGTGCAACACTAACGTCTAAGCTTTGCAGATACACGTCCATATGAATGACAAAACACATGTGAACTAACTATATGAGTCACCGGAAAGCGCCAGCCACCGGCTGAACCACGTACGCGCGCCCGCGATCTGCGCCAGTCACAGCCGGCTTAGCTTGCCGTGTTTATCGGGGCGCACATAGATTATGACCCTGTAGTTCCGTGACGAACTAAAGAACCTACATTTCTTAAAATTTAAGAATCATGCCAATCTATAGAGACCTTGACGATATCAAGCAACTTACTACAGGCGTCATCCCTGAATATATTCTTAGTTCCATCTCTTTAGGTATAGAATTTACATACACAATTTAGTTGAAGTCTAATGAATAGTATGGACGTTACATGCTGTTTGATATTGGATTTATCAGTGCGTGTAAAATCATGTTGGGAACAATGTCATGTATGTGATGCTCAGAATTAATCTGAAATATTACGATCTACAGTATTATAGTGCCAATTTTGGATAAAATCCATTTATTAGTATAGAATTTACAGGCAATTAAAATTGAAACTATCAGAAAGCTTAGAATCATGTTGGCAGAACTGATGTATATTAGTTATTCCACATTAATCCAGAATGGCAGGTACTATTCGTGTGCAAAGTTTAGAGCTGATGGCTTGCATATTGACGTTAGGATTAAACAAATAGAGAGAGCATTTATTAACAGTTGGCGGTACTGCAGGTTCTTACGAATACGCATAGTCATACCTGTTATGGTACACAAGGCACATACGAAATTCGGTTAAAATCCATTTGTTAGTATAAACGTTATATACATTTGAAAACTGGACCTATCAGCAGGATTAGAATCGTGTTGGCACTACTGATGTAGGCCTTTATAAGTTACATCAAACTAAAGTAGAATGTCAGGTACTATACGTGTGCAAAGTTTAGAGCTGTTGGCTTGCATACTCTCTGATATATTTATATTAGGGTTAAAACATAGAGTTAGCATTTATTAACAGTTGGTAGCCCTGGTGGCTCTTTAGAATACGCACAGTCATATCTGTTGTAGTACACATAGTACATAAGAAATTTGGTTGAAATCCAATCGATAGTATAGAAGTTACATGCATTTAGAAATTGGATCTATTGGCAAGCTTAGAATCATGTTGGCAACGCTGGCATATATGGATTCTGAAAATTAATCTGGAATGATTTTATCTATATGTGTGCCAATTTTGGAATAGTTCACATGCATAACTTCTGAGATATCCATCATAGAGCTCAAATTTCAATTGCGATTTTCCAGCAGATGGTAGCACTGACATCAATTTTAAATATGGCCGTGAGATATTCTTTACTCTTACCAAATTTGGTTTCGATAGCTTCAGCCGTTTAGGAGTTGATAGGGGGGAGGGACAGACACACACAGGCAGACAGACAAACATTTTCCCGGAACGATCTCATAAGTCTACTTTTTCCTCATTTTTGCAAAATGAGAAAAGTAGGCTAGTAATAATAAAAATAACAATAATGTCGAGGCCTTCATCTAGACAATGATTTATGTAAGCAGTAATATAAAGTCACTTACATTATTAACATAATAATCTGTTATCCAAGCAACAGTGTAAAGGCTGCTTGTTTTTATGACGACTTGTGTACACTACTTGTTTAGCGGGAAGCGTGCACAGGGGCAATTCTCCGTAACGTGACTGAAGAGACTCTTTGCAGTAAAATAGGTCAAGCAAATTTATTTATGCAAGAAACGGAACTGCAGTTGCCATATTTCAGACATGATTAACTCACAATTTATGGATCTGTCACCGAGGTCTTCTTCTGCCTTTGCTCGTATTTATCTTTGATGAGGTTTCTTTGCACAGGTAGGAACGAAGTCTGAATGCTTTCAGCAACCGACTGAATTATTGAACTGACCCGCGAAACATGTTTCATTCAGGTTTAAAGTCTTGTTATTTTGTCACAGAAGATTTTAACTTACAAGTATACAGAGGGTGGGTGTAAGCTGATAGCAGGGCCAATATGATAAGCTTATAATGAAAGGTCCTTAGTTCAGACGGTAAACATGACTTAAGTTGTTATATTAGCTAGATGCTTACCACGGTGGATGAGTGGTTATCGTGTCGGACTACCAACCACAAGATTGCAGGTTCGCTCCTGGCCGTGGCAAGTTATTTTTGAAAGGCGGCAAAAATCATGACACGCATGTCCTACGATATTGGCATGTTAAAGAACCCATTTGAATTCAGTTGGCCGTGTTCATAATGACAAAATTAATCTTGGGATTGTCCGCCAACACAAAACTTCCTCGTTTCTCTACTAGAAAGCGCTATAGTGTCAAGGAGCTTAGATATCTAACCTCCTTGACTTTCATAGTGCTTCAAGGAACAACAAAACTCCACATGCAAGCTGCCCTCTGGGTGTCAAATAACAAAACTTGCACCCGAGGCCATACGATATTATTACTATTATTACCCCAAGTGGTCTATTCGATTTCTGGGGAGACCACAGATATGTCGGAGTGCCTCAAATCCCTATAAGATAAAAGCAGAATCTCTCATTTGGCTAATGACGTTTAATGTAATTCTCTTTTGAAAGTCGGGAAACTTAAAAATATCTTAAATAAATCTAAAGAATGTAATATAAAAATTACTTCCTACCAAAAATCACCTTAAAAAAGATGCAAGGCCTTTTTGATTTAGAAAAATATAGGATACTTGTATCCGTTGAGACATTAAAGTCCTCCTCGGGATGTCTTTTCCACCTTAACGATAGAATCTAGGCACAAAAACTGTTCTCTAGTTAATGGTGATGCACCAACTAACATGGAAGCACCTGACAAAATGGAACAATTTTGTAATTAATTAGACAATCTTTTACACAGAAATCCACATCACCATGTTAAAATCCTTAAGGGTGACTCCAACGCACAAATTGGCGAAGAGAAGAAATATTGTTATTGGGTTAGGAAACGATCAGGCCATAAACAAACTAATGAGAACAGCATGCTACTCATTTAGTTATGCACAAGCTGCGATTTATTTTTCAAATCAACCTTCTCTAAGGAAATAGATATGAATTTTCTAAACTAGCAGGCATATTGTGAACTCACAATTTTGGAATGCCATTGACTGTTTTTGTTCACAGTCTAGTTCTCCGACTCTATATACATTGCTATTCATTATTTTAGTACTTCGCAACAATTTTGAAGTTATAACCCAAGTGTAGGCCTACCTATTTATTAACCTGGTTCTTTTCAACCACCATGCGTGTCACTGTGAAACCGCTGAACAGGATTGGGTTCCTACATGGCAAATTAGCTGATTTCATATACACACATCAAAAAAAGTTTTTCATCACCTCGGTTCCCAGATCTCCGGCATATAGACGTTGACTGTGTATATTGTATCCAAGATACAGTCCCTTTGACTGCTCATAGATGTCACTAAAACTGCTCAAAGATGTAAACAACCATGCATGAGCAGGGCCTATTAGACGGAGGGGGTACGACAGCCGATCAGTTCCAGTCATTCCACCAGGACGAAGGTACGCTGCTCATGTTGTCTGTAGTTCTACCATGCCTAGAAGGTCAATACCGCAGTTCGATCGCGTCCGCATTGTTACTTTGTGTCAAGAAGGGCTCTCAACAAGGGAAGTTTCCAGGCGTCTCAGAGTGAACCAAAGCGATGTTGTTCGGACATGGAGGAGGTACAGAGATACAGGAACTGTCGATGACAGGCCTCGCTCAGGCCGCCCAAGGGCTACTACTGTAGTGGATGACCGCTACTTACGGATTGCCGCTCGGAGGAACCCTGACAGCAATGCCACCATGTTGAATAATGCGTTTCGTTCAGCCACAGGACGTCGTGTTTCAACTCAAACTGTGCGCAATAGGCTGCATGATGCGCAACTTCACTCCCGACGTCCATGGCGAGGTCCAGCTTTGCAACCCCGACACCATGCAGCGCGGTACAGATGGGCCCAACAACATGCTGAATGGACCCCACGGAATTGGCATCACGTTCTCTTCACCGATGAGTGTCGCATATGCCTTCAACCAGACAATCGTCGGAGACGTGTTTGGAGGCACCCTGGTCAGGCTGAACACTGTCCAGCGAGTGCAGCAAGGTGGTGGTTCCCTGATGTTTTGGGGTGGCATTATGTGGGGCCGACGTACGCCACTGGTGGTCATGGAAGGCTCCGAAACGGCTTTACGATACCTGAATGACATCCTCCGACCCATAGTGCAACCATATCGGCAGAATATTGGAGAGGCATTTGTCTTCATGGACGACAATTCTCGACCTCATCGTGCACATCTTGTGAATGCGTTCCTTCAAGATAACGACATCGCTCGACTACAGTGGCCAGCATGTTCGCCAGACATGAACCCTATCGAACATGCCTGGGATATGTTGAAAAGGGCTGTTTATGGACGTCTTGACCCACCAACCACTCTGAGAGATTTACGCCGAATTGTCGTTGAGGAGTGGGACAATTTGGACCAACAGTGTCTTGATGAACTTGTGGATAGTATGCCACGGCGAATACAGGCATGCATCAATGCAAGAGGACGTGCTACTGGGTATTAGAGGTAGTGGTGTGTACTGCAATCTGGACCACAAATGCTGAAAGTCTAGCTGTATGATGGTACAACATGCAATGTGTGGGTCTCATGAGCAATAAAACGAGCTGAAATGTTGTTTGTGTTGATCTCTATTCCCTTTGTATTTAACGGTTCCGGAACTCTTGGAACCGAGGTGATGCAAAACTTTTTTTGATGTGTGTAGAATGCTTTTTATTTGGTCAGCACATATGAGCCCAATTATATTTGGAGGGGAGTAAAAATACAGTAAAAATAATGCCTCATAAATACGGTTGGTTGGTTCCTCAGTTTAGGGGTTGCGACAACGCGGTCATGTAGCTCCGTGTACTTTGGGTGTGTGTAGAATCTGTCTGATAACCGGTGTTAATTGTGATGGCCGTATTAGTGTGTGTATCTGTTTTTTTTTAAATTCAAGTAAGGACTGCAACTTTGAATTTTTCAAATAGTTCCTACTTTTACCGCCAAACGCCACCGTCAACCACTACTAGGCACAGTTCAGAACCTAGTTACTAGACGCCACCGCAGTCGACTCTTGGCAACGAACGTAGCAACCTAAGAGCGTTGTTTACATTCTTAACCTATACAATTTAGTTTCACACAGGTGTAATTAGTGGAAAGTTCTTTAACACGCCATAAATGTATGACATTGGACCGCCGGCTTTACTTACCCTCCGAGGGAAGGCATACTGAGGGATTTTTAACGGTCTTAAAAAATCCGACGACTTCGGCTGGGTTTGAACCCGCGATCTTGGGCATAGAAGCTCAGCATGCTACCAACTACGCCACCGAAGCAGCCTCATAAATACGGTTGTCGTCTTCTAAAGAAAATTTTATTTGGAATATTTTCTGACAAGAAATTCAACTATTCTTCAAAGTAGACCACATCAGATTCTATGGTCTTGAGCCATCTACCAGCGAGGTTTCTTAACCCGCGACGGGACCAGTCTCGGGGTTTTGATGCCAAGAATTCGGGGACACTCACTTTCACAGCTTCGAAGTTTACGAAATTCCTTCCACGCAAGAAATGGGCCATGGATCGAAAAATATGGTAATCTGAAGGTGCAAGATCGGGGCTGTATGCTGGGTGTGGTAGCAGTTCGACTCCTCCCAATTCCTGAATTGTTGCCATAGTTGTTCGTGCAGTATGAGGTCTCACATTGTCCTGCTGCAAGAGAACTCTATTTTGGTTAACTAATGCTGGGTATCTCCGTCTCAAAATTTCATGAACTCATTCCAGTTGTTGAGAATAAAGATCCACATTGACTACACGCCCATTTAAACAAACTCGCAGTGAATCACTCCTTCAAAATTCCACCAGACACACAACATCACTTTGGCAGGTTGATGGAGACTGAGCCACTGTTTCGAGGTGTCAGTGCTGCGGTGATAGACCCACTTTTCATCACATGTGACAATTCTTCTGATAAATTTATCATCCATGCGGTTATTGATAAGCTGACGACAGATATCCACTCTACGTTGAGCCAAATAAGGGGTCAACTCATGAGGTACACATCCACAGCTTCTGTTTGATTTTCCAAGTTTCTTAGTCTGGCGAAGTATGGTATCTTTTGATGCACCAAGTTCTTGTGACAACCTACGAGTATTTCTTTGCGGATATTCTTCCAAAACTCAGCGTGTATTCTCAATATCCCGTAGTTTAGGTCTTCCAGAATGCGGCATATCTGTAGCGTTTTCTTCTCCAGTGTTGAAATGTTGGAACCATCGTTGTGCCACACGCTTACTAACGTCACCGTCTCCTTCCACTTCACATATTCTTCGAGCCGCTGCAGCAGCTTTGTAATCTTGTTTCCAGTAGTGCTTTAGAAGGACCCTAATCTCCAACTTTTAAGTTCCTTGTTTTTTCAACGTATGGCTTTTAGTGCCGGGAGTGTCCGAGGACATGTTCGGCTCGCCAGTTTTGTAGCTGCTTCTATGAGGACAACCATGGGGTGAGCTATAAGTACTGTCGCGTGTGGAGTGTTGTCAGGTGAGGAAAGTTAGTTTGAATGTAAGGACGAGGAGTTGGATGGTAGCGGCTGTGGCCTATAGTTAGGAACCAACTCCGGCATTTGCCTGGAAGGAAGATGGGACACCACAGAAGACCATCTTCAAGGTTGCCGGCGGGAGGATCCGAACCTCCTCGCCTCCCGGACGTGAGCGACTGCCAGCAGTCATGCCGTAACGACCACGGCTAACTCACCCGGTAGTTCCATTTGTGATGGGGTATCAACAACTGGCCACTGATACATTCTCGCAATATATACAATTCTGGTCATGGCTTCCTGTAGATAGCTTTGGCGAACCAAAGCAAGCCAATTCTATCTTATAAAACGCCATATTTTTAGCCTATTTTCAATTTTGAAAAAAAAAAAAAAAAAAGCTTATGAGATCACATTTTGTCCGTGTGTGTGTGTGTGATTCGTGTGTGTGTGTCCCCCCTAATAAACTCTAAACGGCTGGAGCGATTTCAATGAAACTCTGTAAGTTCATAGCACTATTCCGGGCGACCCCGACCGTGCCTTTCAAATTTTGTTACGACTCACCAATCCAACATGGCGGCTGTGCGAAATATTTAACCAGCATTCAATATCTCCGAGACTATTACCGATATTACCCTGACATTTTGTATGGTGTTAAAGGGAACTACTATAAGTTCACTTATGTGACCTTTGAAAACCTGGTAACTACAAAACCAACATGGCGGCCAAGCGAAGTTGCGAATTTAAATAGACGTTTCTCGCGATTTAACCAACCAAACGCAATGAAACTTGGTACAGTATATGTTTATATACATTGTAATGCACCGACATCTAACTTGGTTCAATTGTTTACATAACCACAAGATGGCGGATGTGCGAAATATTTCACCGGCATTCTATATCTCTGAAACTATTAGCGGTATCTCCCTGAAATTTTGTACGGAGATAAAGGGCACAACTGGAAGTCCATCTATAAGACTTTCAAAAACCGGTTAACTACAAAACGAACATGGCGGCCAAGCGAATTTGAAAATTTTAAATAGACCTTTCTCGCGACTTAATGTTCTAAACGCACTGAAATCTGGCACAGGAAATATTTATTCACATTGTAATGCACTGGTATCTAATTTAGTTTGGGGGCGTGGTGGCTCAGCGGTCTAGCTGTATGCCTCTCACCAAGGCGGTCCGGGTTCGATTCCCGGTCAATGCATGTGAGATTTTCGAAGTGAAATGCCATGTCCTGTGGTTCGGATTCCACGTAAAAAGGAGGTCCCGTGGCTCATGATCTCGCGATTGACGGTCACGTTAAACTACAAGCTTCCTTTTTCCTTTCTAATTTAGTTCAATTGTTTACATAAACTCAAGATGGCGGCTGTGCGAATTTTAAAATTAAGTTTTTATTTCTTGTTATGTAGTCATGCGATCGATGTGAAAGTTTGAATAATGAACTTACGCAATAATTTTCCTTTAATGGTACATGACTCTACGGCCTATACATTTAACAATCCAACATGGCGACCATCCGAAATATTTAGTCGGTTCTCAATATCTACGAATCTATTACAGCAATCAAACTGAAATTGTGTATGTTGATAGAGGCAATTAACATAAGCAGGATATAAGAAAATAGACTGTATAGTTCTTCACGGAACTACTTGTTGAAAATGACATCACTTAAGTAAGAGACATCCTCATATTTAAACACACTAAACAGAAATAAATATTACATGAATTATTTATAAACCATCACAAATTTCTATACACATCTAAGTACACGGGGACGAATAATTACTATGTCCACTCCTCTCTAATGAAACAACAGCAGCAACAACAACCATTACATTGAAGATCTATTTAATTGCAGGAAGAGTTTTGAGATAGAACAGACCAGTGGAGGCGAGGGAAGGGATTGGTGCAGATGAATGGAACAAGCTTAAGTTCAGCGGGTAGCTTCAAGTATTTAGGGTCATTGGTGTCGGACAATGGCAACATAATTGCGGAAATCAAGCACAGAGTACAGTCGACCTGGACAAACTAGAAAAAGATTTCTGGAATTCTGTGTGACGAGTGAAAGAAAAGCCTACAAGACAGCAGTAAGGCAGAGACGTGGGCTACAACAAAGTCACAATATAATAAACTGGATGTGACGGGGATGAAGATGCTTAGATGGATGAGTGGTGTCACTAATAAGGAACGCATCAAAAAATGAGAACATCAGATGACCTGTTAAAGTGACAGAAGCATCCAAGAAAATCCAGGAGAAAAGTCTGTTGTGGTGTGGGCATATTATGCGAAGGGACGAAAGCTACAGTATGTAGGGAGGAGATTGTTGTAGATGGAACGAGATATAGGGGCAGACTTAGAAGAAGATGGACTGACAATATCCGAGAAGACCTGAAGGAGAGAAAGTTAGAGGAATATGAAGTGTGGGACAGGAAAAAAAAAACGGCCAGAAACATAGACCTCGTTTGAAGTGGGATAAGGGTATTATTGGTTGGTTGGTTCCTCAGTTTAGGGGCTGCGACAACGCAGTCATGTAGCCCCGTGTACTTTGGGTGTGTGTAAAATGTGTCTGATAACCGGTGTTAATTGTGATGGCTGTATTAGTGTGTGTATCTGTTTTTTTAATTCAAGTGAGAACTGCAACTTTGAATTTTTCAAATAGTTCCTACTTTTTCCGCCAAACGCCACCGTCAACGACTATTAGGCCTAGTTCAGAACTTAGCTACTAGACGCCACCGCAGTCGGCTCTTGGCAACGAACGTAGAAACCTAAGAGCGTTGTTTACATTCCTAACCTATACAATTTAGCTTCACACAGGTGTAATTAGTGTAAGGTTCTTTAATATGCCATAAATATATGACATGGGACCGACGGCTTTACTTCCCCTCCGAAGGAAGGCATACTGAGGGATTTTTAACGCTCTTAAAAATCTGACAGCTTCGGCCGGGTTTGAACCCGCTATCTTGGGTATAGAAGCTCAGCATGCTATCGACTACGCCACTGAAGCCGCTCCCTGAAGGAGATTGCGCATTCTCCGTTGAATATGTTGATCAACTGAGATTATCACCTTCGTCCTGTCTACAATAAGAAGCCACGTAACATATAATAACATCGAAGAAGAACAATTAACGATGACTAACTATAGCAGTTGGTAATAGGTCTCGTACTGCTGTCTTCCTCTCTGTTAACTAAGCTACCTTGCCGCAGCTCATCCCATATAGTCATGAATTAATGATTACTCCTCACGTGGCGCACAACACCTTGAACCACTTGCCGGACAGCCTGCCTCTTGGTTTATCACCCCTCGTGTATCACTTGGTGGCACAGCTGTCACCCCGTATATCTGGGTTCGATTCCCACTTAAATTATTTTAGAAGTAATTTTCCGTAGTTTCCCACTTTTAACAAGGTGTTCAGTAAAGAACATATAGCCTACTTTCTCCTAAATGCATGGGTATTGTTATAACTCTTTTTCCTTTTCAAGGAGTATAATTGAATGTTGGTTGTAGTAGCTTGTTGAAATAAGTGTGTTATACGGATATTAAACATGATTATGAGGTGCCCTTTGCTAGTGCTATCTCTGTAAAAAAAATCATTCAATTCGGTTTCACCGTCTTTGAATTGATATGGTGAATCGATTTGCACATATACATGGCCGCTATCTGCAAACTATTGGGCTGATGACCTTGTAGTTCAGTCAAAAGATGCTTCCCACAAAAAGGTATGTTGTTGCAAAATTTGGTAGAGATCAAATGATTAGGTAGGTCGTAATTTGATTTGAGCTTTTAATATTTGGGTGGCTGCCATTACGTTTCCGTCAAGATGGCAGCGATATAAAATATTACCCCGAGGTGCTCTTTGCTATTGCTACCTCTGTACCAAATTTCGTTCAGTTCAGTTTGACCGTATTTGAATTGATAGGGGGAATCAATTTGCACACATACATGGCCGCCATATGCAAACTATTGGACTGATGACCTTGTAGCTTGGGAAAAGGACGCTTCTCGCATAAAGGTATGTTGTTGAAAAATTTAGTAGAGATCAGATGATTAGGTTAGTCGTAATTTTATTTAAGCTTTGAATATTTGGGTGGCCGCCCTTACGTTTCCGTCAAGATGGCGGCGATATTATATGACACTGAGGTGCCCTTTGCTAGTGCTACCTCTGTACCAAATTTAGTTCATTTCAGTTTCACCGTGTTCGAATTGATAGGGGGGAGACAGACATTCAGAGTACACACACACACACAGACTCACACACACACACACACACACACACCCCCCCAGAGACTCACACACACACACACACACACAGACTGACACACAATTTTTCGCCCTGTGTTGATCTCATAAGTCTACTTTCATTTTTTTGCAAAAATCAAAAGTAGGCTAAAAAAAACGCCGGGCTGATTCCTAAATTAAGGCCACAGCCGCCTCCGTCCAATCCTAGCTTGAATTTCAAATACAGATAATACTGCTACAGTCATATTAATGGCACAGGTTATCAGGCAAGTACAAGCGGCCATGTTATCGCAAAGTTCCCAATTTAATCAACAACAACACCTTGTGTAATGGCTGGTGATCTGTCACCCCGCAGGTTCGGGTTCGATGATCGGCTTTACCAAGAAATATTAGATTTCAGGTCTGGGGATTGTAACGAGATTCGTCCAGACTCCGAGGCAAAGGTGAGAGATGGAAGATTCCATTCTCACCCCAGGCATCACAAAAGTAACTTCCCTTAGTTTCCCTACGTATACTCCAGGCAAATGCTGAGATGGCGCCTAACTTAAAAGCCACGGCCGCCTTATTCCCAATACTGAAAGAACTAATGTAGCCATCGCAGTAGCACAGGTTATCAAACAAATTACCACACACATCCTAGTATACGAGGCTGAATGACCACGATGTCCAAGTCTCTCAATTGAAACAACGAACGCAAACTATCACAGTACCCACCAAAACACGGGCTATCTGACAAATTTAATACACATTCAAGTACACGGGGCTGATGTTCAATATATCCTAAACCTTAAATGAACAACAATAATAATTTACTGTATCCAAACTGGTGATCCACATTCTTCCGTTTCTTCCTAATATGATACCATGATTGTTAATGTATATCATCACAATTTGAATTCAGTAGTACATCATTTAATCGAGCCCGATGTTAACCGAGAAAGCTGCACCAGTTGTGGTATTGTAGCGGCAGATTTAATGAGTATAAACCGCCAATTATTCTAGTGCTTGTGCTCTCTGGATATATTCATAATTCATTGTAGCCAGCCCGTCAAAGGTACTAACACAGTTTGTCTCTAGGAAATTGCTACCACATCTGTTTATCATTCTTAATCACGCCCATCGTGTGAGTGCAGATAGCAAACCTGTTTGAAAGCCCACTAATTTGAATCTATGTTAACAGTGCGTATTACTCCAAAATAGACATAACTAGGTGCAGGAGAATTTTTGATAGAATATTGGTTTACACGCAGAGCCGTAGAAGGCGTTCACAAGCCATAAGATGAGAATTTTCGGGCCTTCTGTTTTCGGTAGATTTCATTAGAAAGCTAACTATTGCAAAGGGTGCCTTGTTTCGACTTCCAGAAGATGTCGACATATCTTTGAGTTTCACATCCCCCAGAACCGTAAATCACCGTCAGTTCAAAGGTTTATATATAACTCATATATCTTTATGTTGGACGATGTCGATATGTAAATATTATATGTCAGAAAACTATATCATAATGGGTGTCATTAAAGTAATACTTTTCATTACAACGCAGTTTTACAACCAATCAGAGCTGAATATTTTCGTTCATTGACCTATAAGGATAGCTTCTGACATGCACTCAAAATCCAACATGTCGGACATGGATTACATGATTTGAAAGTTGACAATGTAGCCTATATCGGATCAACCATTGTACTTACAATGCATAAACAAACTGGGCAATATTGCAAAAGAAATAGCACTGTACCTTAATATCCACAACTCCAATTTCTACACATTCGTAAGATTTAGCGGACAATTTCAGTGAATGCTGTTGTTGACATAAACACACCAGAACGTCATGGAGGAAGCAGGCGTATGAAATTAGTTCCGCGGAAATTATAATCCAGCTCTCTGTTTAGTAAATGGATTTCTTACGCGAAACTTCTGCGCCGGATGTCATAACTGTTCTATTTGGGACTCAATTGATTTGCCTTCCGTTGACATTCTATACGCATCGAATTTGAAGAATAACCAGTTGATAATACGATACATTTTAATTTTAAATCGTTTGTAACAGCCTATTTTGTGTTATTTGACCAAAATGATCCAACATAGTACCTGCGCGCTATCTGATGTTGCTACTTCAGGATAAACAATGTCTCAAAGCTTTAGGATTCGTTATTGGGTAGAGATCAAATGCTGAGCCCACACAATTCAACTAACAGAATCTCGACAGATATTTATGAATATTTATGTTAGAACATATAAGAAAGTTATAATTATCGTCGAACATAAACAGTCGTATGCAACTTTGCCATTAATGGTAATTAAGACACGAGTATGGAAATTATTGCCATTATAGGCTCGTTGCATAATGTGCGACTCGTGGAGGGTCGGACGAGCACATGGCTACTCGCTGAGCTTGGGGTTGAGAGAGCGCCTTTACGAATCACATGTAAATAACAAGCACACAATAAATCAAAGTAACATAATCACTCAACTTCTCACAGAAGATGTTGAAAATGTCCTCCACCTGCATCTACACGTTTCTGGCATCGTCTAAGGAAATTTTCATTCCACGTATTAGTTCATCTACCGAGATAGCCTCAATTTGTCTCATGATTACTTTGAGTTCATCTAGAGTGTTAGGGTTTGTTGCATAAACCTTATTTTTCAATTTTCCCCACAGATACAAATTGAAGCAATAGGCTTTAACACTTAGCAATAACACGATATAAAATTTTGAAACACAATAAAAATCAAACAATAACCATGGACACACTTTATAAGGTTATAACACTAATCCCTCCCTATATTATTCTGCTAAGGTCCCATTCCAATTTTGTACCGAAAATAAGGTCCCATTAACACCAACCTACACATATGGGGTACCTACAGGTTCAGCATAACCCAATGCGTAAGCGAAATGCACTCACTTACTCTTTAAATGCCCCACAATTAAATAAATACCTCAAAACATGTATAATTACAATGAAATAATGCAACACGGTAACCATGGTAACAGAATCTCACAGGTCCATCTATTTCTGTAAGACGCAATGCAATTCCCATTATTACATTACTGTGTAAGTTTCCAGATGGTTATAAGGTTATCACTGAACCAAATTAAGCTGTAAAATTCATCAATACATACAGTATAATGCGCTTAAGGGGGTCAAGGGGCACTCTAGAATTTTTTCACGCAAATTTCACGTCTGAGTGTGGTACCAAAGGTCTTTTTCACCTGACTATAAAGGGTCTCCGAAAACCACATTTAAAGGCCCTTAAATTAACAGTGTCTGTGATATTCCCAGAAAACTAACTTCGCTCTGACATACCTATGAAGGAATGACAAACCGCTAACCACTGCACCAGTAGCTGAATTGATAAAGTCTGATTATTCATACCAAGGTTAAATCAGTCATAGCATTCATGATTGAGATTTTGCTAAGTGTACTCTTTACAACTAGAATATTCGCGGGCGAAGCCGCGACGGGTAATGCTAGTATCTTAAAATAGACTATAAAAGTAATAACTTTACTCGTCAAATCCTGCGTCACAACTGTCTCAGCTCTGTGTTGCCGTGTGCTCGTCTGACCTTCTACCTACCGCGCTTTGAGTGTAAGACCCTGTATTATATATCACTTTCCCGACAGTAGTGGCTACGCTGGCTAAAGCGCAGTGTTAGGTCATGGGGCCAAGCTCTCTGCTGACTCGGTAGACGCGTTGGTTCGAGCCCCACCGTCGGCCGTCCTTGAAATGGTTTTACATGGTTTCCTATTTTCAACACCAGGCAAATGCTGGGACGGTACCTTCTGACAGGCCACGGCCGCTTCCTTCCACATCCTTATCCAATTTCATTCACCTTAATCAATTCCATCTCTCATCCAGACGCGCAGGTCGCCCACGGGCGTCGAATAGAAAGACCTGCACTAGGTCTCTGAGGAGACCACACGAAAAAAAAAAATATATATCACTTTCTTTTGGACACGATAACTATTGTCATTGTCTCGATTACAATCACATTTATACGCCATATAT
Organism: Meconema thalassinum; assembly: GCA_946902985.2. Taxonomy (NCBI): domain Eukaryota; kingdom Metazoa; phylum Arthropoda; class Insecta; order Orthoptera; family Tettigoniidae; genus Meconema; species Meconema thalassinum. Next base: position 19,761,481 of record OX336392.1, read on the forward strand.
GACCATTCAAAATCTCAGTCGAGTTCGTTACTGGACAAAATCTAACCAAGGGGTTGGTTAAGGGGGGTCTTTATCTAGAAACTGAACTGTCGCTATTACTTTTTTTAGTAAGTAAAAATGGAAAATTGATCCATTCAAAGTTCGTACTATTCCTCGGATAAATTTATCTCAGTAAAGTGTTCTGATAGCGGCAACCAGGGGTGGGAAAAATGGAGTTTTGAGAACCTCGCAATATCAAAACTGGTTGAAATGGTCGATAGCCCTCTAAACATTACCTAAAACTTTGTCTGAAAGTATTTTTGATATGACCCACCCTTACTCTAAGCCTCTCTAAGGGATGAGCAAAATGTTTTCGGAATTCTAAGAAGATGGAACTTCTCGTTTGCTAAACATGTAGAACTTTTGTAGGTTTACAACAATTGACAAATCTTGTGAATTCGATATTTTTTTATTGCCTGGTGAAATCTAACTCCTTCTTCCGAGGCGCCGAGAGGGATTTGTTTTGTTTAACGAGTGACATTATCTAGGAGCCAAGTTGATTGATTTTTAGCCTATTTTAATTTACGGAAAAACAAGATGTTCAGTACAGAACATATAGCCTACTTTCTCCTAAATGCTTGGGTATTGTTATAACTCTTTGTCCTGTACAGGGGAATATAATTGAATGTTGGTTGTAGTAACTATACGGATATTAAACATGGATATAAGGTGCCCTTTGCTAGTGCTACGCCTGTAAAAAATGTCATTCAATTCGGTTTCACCGTGTTTGAATTGATATGGAGAATCCATTTGCACACTTACATGGCCGCCATCCGCAAATTATTGGGCTTATGACCTTGTAGTTTGCTCAAAAGATTCTTTATACATAAAGGTATAATGTTGCAAAATTTGGTAGAGATCTGATGATTAGGTTGGTCGTAATTTGATTCAAACTTTTTACATTTGGGTGGCCGCCATTACGTTTTCATCAAGATGGCGGGATATAAAACATGACACTGGGGTGCTCTTTGCTAGTGCTATCTCTGTACCAAATTTCGTTCAATTCGGATTCAGCGTGTTTGAATTGATAGGGGGAATCGATTTGCACACATACATGGCCGCCATCTGCAAACTATTGGGCTGATGATCTTGTAGCTTGGTCAAAATATGCTTCCTACATACTGTAAAGGTATGTTGTTGTAGAATTTAGTAGAGATCAGATTATTAGGTTGGTCGTAAATTGATTTAAGCTTTGAACATTTGGGTGGCCGCCATTACGTTTCCGTCAAGATGGCGGCGATATAAAATATGACACTGAGGTGCCCTTTGCTAGTTCTACCTCTGTACCAAATTTAGTTCAATTCGCTTTCACCGTGTTCGAATTCATAGGTGGGGGGGACAGACATTCAGAGTACACACACTCACACACACACACACAGACAGACACACAATTTTTGGCCCTGTGTAGATCTCATAAGTCTACTTTCATTTTTTGCAAAAATCGAAAGTAGGCTAATAGGCTTATGAGATCATCATTTGTTCGTGTGTGTGTGTTTGTGTATGTGTGTGTGCATGTGTGATAATGAAATCCAAACGGCTTGAGCGATTTCAATAAACCTGGGTAATAACATAGTTCTATTTTGTCCGATCCCGATCGTGCCCTTCAAATTTTATTACGTCTCACCAATCCAACATGGCGGCTGTGCGAATTATTCCACCGGCATTCTATATCTCCGAAACTTTTACTCATATCATCATAAAATTTTGTGAAGTGATGTGACTACAGACTAATACGAGGGAAGTATATTAGTGTTCAGTATCGTTTGCGGGATATGCTTGCAGCGCATTAGTACCATACGGGATGCAGCAGAGAAATATCAACCCTCCTGCAACACGCGTTAGTTGGGCTGCATAAAACAATATTATTAGGTGCAGCTTATTCACCTGGTTTGAAAATTTTTTCGCTCAAATTAATTCGACACTGCGCTCCTCCAACAAGACTTGGAACGTATAGAATGCTGGGTTATCCGAAATAACTTGAGGATAAGTGCAGAAAAAAGTAAATGCCTGTCTTTTACTAACAGCAGAAAAGGGACAATAGCTGATTATAAATTAGGAAACAAAATTATTCCTCGAGTGGAGTCATGCAGCTATCTCGGGATTGCCATAAATAAAAGGTTACACTGAGGTGAGCACCTTGAGAGCGTTGCTAATAAGGCACAAAAGTCATTATACTTTGTTATGAGAAACATGAAGGGCAGCAGTATGCAGGCCAAAGAATTGGCTTACAAATGTCTAGTGAGACCAATTTTGGAATACGCCACGAGTGTGTGGGAGCCCTACCAATCAACTCTAACGAACAAATTGGAGATGGTGCAAAGGAAAGCTGCAAGATTCGTACTTGGCAAATTCTCCCAAACTGATAGTGTCTCTGACATGTTAAAGTCATTGGGTTGGGAATCCCTACACAGCAGAAGACATAAAAGAAGACTCCAGGAGATGTACAAAGCATACACAGGGGAGCCGGCCTGGAATGAGTTGCGAAACAGAATGCATGATCCAGATTATATGGGTAGGAGAAATCACGAATACAAAATTAGGCCCATCATTCAAAAAACAAATTTAGCTAAGTATTCTTTTATAAACAGGGGTATTCAAACATGGAATGAGTTACCTGAAGAAGTCTTAGAACCTTTTCCTAACAGTATAAAAGCTTTCAAGAAGAAATTAAATGTTGCATTCAGGGAACCCAGAGACATTATGGAGACAAATTGAGTTATAGAAAGCATGTAAATATCTTGTTACCACCAGGTTTTGCCTAACTGTAACAGTACCTATTAATAAATAAATAAATTTCACTTTTGAAATTTCACTTTTGAATTCGCATAGAAAATGAGTAGTTTTGTTTCTTTTAAAAACTTTTACAGCATCTTGGTCCCGTGCAATTGGGTGTGTTTCGAATCTTCTGATAACCTGGGTTATTATAGTGTATGCAATACTGTGTCTGTAGGCTACTTGTATTTGAGACAGTGAAGACAGTAACGCCATGGGATTACATATAAATGTCAAAAAAAAGAAAGTGGATGGTTGTTAGAAGAAACAAAGATGAAATTCAGGGCATTCTTACACTTGGTAATGAAAAAAAAAGAAAGGGTTTCATCATATAAATATTTAGGATGTCAAATCAATGATAACTGGGACTTAAGTCAAGAAATTCGCTGTAGAATTGAGCAGTCCAGAAGTTCTTTCATGAAAAAGAGAAAAGTTTTGACCTACCATGATTTAATTCTTTCATTACGCGCCCGACTGCTTCGATGCTACGTTTTTAGTGTCCTGCTCTATGGAGTTGAATCATGGACACTTACCGAGGTTTTAAATAAGAAACTGACAGCATTTGAAATGTGGACGTATCGCAGGATTTTAAGGATATCATGGACAGCTAAAGTCACAAATTTGGAAGTACTGCGGCGTATGAACAAAGACTTGGAAACTCTCAGTATCATCAAAAGGAGAAAACTAGAATACTTTGGTCATTTCATGCGCAACAACAAATACCACCTCTTGCAATTAATTATCCAAGGGAAGATTGATGGCATTAGGGGTCCAGGACGCAAACGAATATCCTGGCTAAAGAACTTAAGCCAGTGGTTTGGACTTAATACAGTGTCACTGTTTAAAACAGCTATGGACAAACAGCAGATCATGCTACTGATCGCCAATGTTCTTGGAGGACGAGGCACTTGAAGGACAAGAAGAAGACGAAGAAGAAGATATTTAAGTTAAGGACGTAGAAGGGTAGAAGAAGGATAACCTGCAAAACAATTTTAGGATGGCTATGGTACAAACCATACCCTCATCCTCTTATTTATAACCACAAGGCTGGGGCCTTTGTGACAGTATCTCAGCAAATGCAATGCGATACAAGGGTCAACACATGTGCTCCTAGAGGGGTATGTTTTCTAAGTTGAGTGAGCTAATTACGTGATGCACTCCCGTGCTCAGGGCAGACTCCTCCATTAGGGCACAAGTAAACAAACTTGGGAACTGTGCTGAGAAGTGTCAGCAGTCACATCCCCTTAATGGAGCAAGAACTGGATCGGAACTTGTAAATTAAAATATTTATTTGATCAGAGAAAACTATATTAACTGATAAAATATAGAGAAAAACGAAAGTAATTAAATATTTCCCCTACAAATGGAACAAAATCCCCACGCCTGAGTGTGACTCTGGTACTCCAAAAGAAACAATTCAGCGCATCGTCAGTGAATTCAGGTCAAGAAAGTATAACGGTAGTAATCTCTGTTTCGCGGGCTTATAGGCCGTGTTCTAAGGACATTTTGTCGTCCTGACGTTTCGCTGAAGACTGCGTCCAGCATGTTCACAGGTTACATTAAGCGAGGTAAAACAAGTAAACAGAATGGTCAACAACCCACACGTAGAGGCAACCATAGCAACGTCGTACCACATAAAAGTAATGCATCAAGGACAGGGCTGCTCTTCTGTTGCATCTTCTCGTCTACGAGGGCAGGCTTGAGGGGATTAAGGACTGGAAGCCAAGCTCTGTTCACACGTTCTGCTTCCTCCTTAAGATTGAAGCTGTTAGTATGCTTCAGGATTTCAATGGCCTCCCTTTGTAGCCTGGCATGATAAGACACCGTGGTGGACAGAACTTCGGTGTCTCCACATATTATGTCGTGACCTGCGAGTAGCGAGTGTGCTGCAACAGTGGATTTATCTGTTTGTCCCAGCCGGCTGTGTCGTTCGTGCTCCTTGAGGCGAGTGGCAATACTTCTTTTCGTTGTTCCAATATATACTTGGCCACAATCACACGGGATTTTATAAACCCCTGCCGCGGTAAGAGGAAGTCCCTTATCTTTAGCGGACCTAAACATGTCCTTAATTTTTCGCGTAGGCCTGTATATGGTCTTTATATCACGGGACTCGAGTAGCCTCCCTATTCTGCCCGTGACCTTTTTTATATAAGGAAGGAAAGCTCTAGCCAGGGGCTGCTTGTCTCCAATTACCTTTGTAGTTGGACGTCTTGGATGGAGTGCTCGCTGGATATCTTTCTGGCTGTACCCATTGGCGCGTAATTTAACCTGTGAACATGCTGAACGCAGTCTTAAGCGAAATGTCAGGACGACAAAATGTCCTTAGAACACGGCCTATAAGCCCGCGAAACAGAGATTCCTATTTCAACGCCGGTCGTGAAAGTCTCAATTTTTACTTATAACGGTAGTGTTAGTGACTTCGCTGTTATGACTCCTGAAGTTCTAGAATACAACAATAATCTGGACTTACATATACAGGGTGTTTCTGAATCCCCATTACAGGCTTTGAGGGCTTGCAGTGGGGACAAAGACGGTGTTCTCGCTACCCGAAATATAACCACCACTGCACACCTTTAAATATCCCGCATTTTCGGCGCTACTGACTGGAGTACGTACGTATGATCACCTGATGTCTCATATCCCCCACATGAAAACTTGATTTACGAGACCACTGTGGAATATTTCACCAATATCCACTTTACAATACAAAAACGTTTTTATACGATGTCCTTACACTCTTGATACATGATTCGGCTCTGTGAGTCTTCTTCAGTCAAACACATTAATGATTCTCATATGACAGTCTATGTGTTTATCTTGTTAAGAAACTTTAAAAAAATCTTTTTACAATCGTCAAAGCTATTAAAAAATTGACATAAAATGCTTAAAGAATTCGACTATGTGCAGAAGTTCAGGTCATAGGCCCTTCGTCGTTGAAATCCCAATTCAAACACAGGACCTGTAACAGTAAAAAAGGGAGGGTTTGGGTAGGAGTCCTGATAATCTACATTTTATTGGGAAACTGAAATAGATTTTAAAATTTGGGCATAAAATTACCCCATTGTACAATTGTCCTGTAAAAAATCGTGTATGAAAAATCCTTGTGGCTATGGGTGAACGGAAGTTACTTGCCTAAAACTTTGTCATGTTAGTTCAACAACCGTAGATTTGAAGACGCTGGAGATAACACCTCACTATTTGAAGGATATACAACAGATGTGTTGTTGTTGGTCTGCTTTGATCACCCGTAGCCACAAGGATTTTTCATACACGACTTTTTACAAGATACTTGTACAATGCAGTCCTGTGTTTGAATTGGATTTCAACGACGAAGGGCCTATGACCTGAACTTCTGCACATAGTCGAATTCTTTAAGCATTTTATGTCCTTTTTTAAATAACTTTGACGATTGTAAAAAGATTTTCTTTAAGTTTCTTAACATGATCAACACATAGACTGTCATACGAGAATCATTAATGTGTTTGACTGAAGAAGGCTTACAGAGCCGAATCATGTATCAAAGAGTGTAAGGACATCGTATAAAAACATTTTTGTATTGTAAAGTGGATATTGGTGAAATATATCATAATCAATACGGGAAAATCGAGAATAATGACAAAAGTCATAGATATTCACACCTGTGGAATCCGAGGAAGACCTACTAGCGCGGGTTATGGCTGCGGTGCATGCTGGAGGACCAGGGACCAGAAGGTACGGAGGTACCAAGTCTGTGTTCGTCACATTGAGCCCCACCTGGAGTTGGACCCTGATGACAAACAGCAGGAGTTGGACAGAGCGGGAGCAGTGAACGTGTGCTGTGGCGGGTAGCGGGAAGACGGTGCGTTTCCGGACCCAATTCCTATGCCAAACTTAACCATCTACAAGCCCTCAAAGTTTGTAATGGGAATTTAGAACCACCCTGTATAGTATAGATCAGGTCCATCCACACAGCGCTCCGGCCGTGCTCTAAGCCAGTGCTCCGAGCGCTTTGGTGGAAGGTAGTGTAGTTTCGGTAGTGGTGGGAGGAGCTTGGCTGGTTGAGCGCGCGGTCTGCCCGCCACGCCGAAGTGAGCAATGTTTGGCTCAACGTACATTTGTGAGCGTTTCTTTTCGGTTCTTAAGCTTACCAACAGTAAACATCGTGCAACGATGAGCGATAGAAACTTGTGCAATTGTTTACGAATAGCTGTGTCCAGAAATAGGCCTAGTGTACCCAGTGTAGAGAAGATTTTTTCCTCAAAAACTAAAAGCTCGTAAAAACGACGGAGCAAAGGTCTCTCAAGGTCTGTACTATCTGTTCATATTGGTAAAGTCTTGTTGAACTTTCCTCTCTAATATGTTCACATTTCAGTTTGAAATAAATTACAATATACTTTAATTAACACTTGCGTTCGTTTCATGATAATTCCATAAATTGGAGTGCCATTCGATTAGTATATGCGGTATATTTTTGTTATTGCAAAACAGCCCTATTAATATGAATATGATGTAAACAATCCCACAAAAGCCGTCGACCGCACGACTGTACGTACGTATCTATTCAGCGTGGTCCGAACATCGCTCTCACAGTGTACTGGTGGTAGGGGAAGGAGCGCTAGCCTGACTGCCCAGTGCTGGATGGCCCTGGTATAGATTCTATCCATGTTAACTATTGTATCTCTAGCCATACCCTAAATAATAATAATCCCACGTTGTTTACAGGAAACCTGGAATAGCTATAGTATATAAGAAATCAAATGACCATGCAACGGCATGTGGGGAATGGAGAAAGTCTGAACAATTTGTGATATGCTGCCCTCCGACAGTTTTTGATGATTTAATTGTTTTTATTATTATTACTATTATTATATGTATGAAATTTACACAGAATTACAAAACCATCACCGTCGGACTCCTTGCGAGCCAAAGACATAGATGATAGCACTGGATCTCAAGATGTTCAGAGCAAGTCGCTGAAGACACGTGTTATACTTGCAGTACCAAGGAGGGCTGCCTTAGGCATGAACTGCATATTTTCCCTCTTCAATCCAAGTTCTCTTCCCAATCGTTCGTAACTAAACCATTCACTGGGATGACGAAAATTTATTTTAAGCCGTATGTGACTGAGCTCAGTGGCCATCGTATCCTGCAGGTTTACATCGTGTGGAACAGATAGCCTTGTGTGTTTTCTTATGGAATATCACAAGGTCTGACTTGTTGGCTTCTACAGAACGATCAGTTATTATAGTGGAATCCCATAAGATCTTGGCTTTGCCATTGTTCAGAACCTGGTCTGGTCTGCATTTATAATACGGGACTTCCTTCTCAACGAAACCGTATCACGACGCAAAAGCTTGATGTACTACTTTCGCTACGTTTTTATGCCGTTTTTGGAGCAAACGTTTGGCATCCTTTGTGATTTGCTGGATGGATTCAGTAGATCTGTTGCCCAGGCGGCATTTATCTGAGGTATGCTTCCCAAGAATGTGGTGCTCATGATTGTAAGTGTCTTCTTCCTCTTTCGATTCTTCCATAAAAGGACCACGTCATTTCAACTGCTTCTTGCTGCATCGAGCTTTAACATCCTCCCAGTACTTTCGCATTAGTTCTCGATGCTGTTGTTTCCTTTCTTTAGTCCACTTCTTGCCGGTTGGAAGCTTAGGCTTTTCTTGGAAACATCGGTGTGCTGTTAGCTTTTGCTTAAGGGGGGCACGTTCCCAGATATCGTTGCTTGTAATTCCCACTTCTTACTAATCTTTGTCCAACTCAGTGAACCAAGCTCCCTTGGTTTTCTTTTTGAGGAAGTAGGTGAAAATTCAATTTGTCAATCGCGCTGGGCTCATTGTTGTTATATGACCGTAAAAGGCATTCTTAGTGCATTATTATTATTATTATTATTATTATTATTATTATTATTATTATTATTATTATTATTATTATTTTGAAGGCAATTGCTTATATCGTTGTGGGAGAATAGCTCAGATGTAACGGACTACTTGAAACGCTTTAAGAGTGAGTGTGCAATGTTAGGTGCGGAGTGGAGAGGGAACCCAAGATGACCGACCAAGGTTGATTCTGCCTATGTCGGGTTTGCGGGTTCGGTCTCCTTCCACAGAACTCCGTCGGTCGACTGCCCCCTCTCTACTGCCCGGGTGAGGGGAGGTGGGGTGGGGGTTGTTGTATAGCCCGTTGTTATGGTTGCGTCTGCGATTAATTCTTCCGCTTGCTCCGTTTCTTAAGCGACTGTTGACGTTGGAATCACGTCTTGGTTTGATATGTTGCATTTGTGTGTTGGTCAAGTTTTACTGCGTAAGGGAGGTCTGTTTATTGTTGCGTGGCTAGCGCTAGTGAGGGTAGACGTTCACGTTGGTTGCTTCATGTGCGCGTAATTCCTGGTAGGGCTTTTTGGTATCTCTGGCTTTATGGTAAATTCAGTATTATTGGGGTGAGTTATGGTATAGTCATAACATTATTATTATTATTATTAATTATATTAATGTCCTTAGTAATAATCCCCCCTCCCTATTGAGTATGTATGTTGGGAAGGGGAGGAATGGCATGAGACTCCCTAGGGCACTATGAGAGCCCTCAGGTATCAATTACCATAGTACTGAATGCCAGAAACTCCCACACGCAAGTCAATCAATGCAGTTACATACATATAATAGTTCATGCATGCAATGTGACGCATGAAGTGTTTCTTTTTGTACGATTGGTTCAAATATTGATGGTCTAAGTCTGGAAAATTACTGTACTGAATATCTAAGGGGTTGTTGGTGCCACATGACCGCCATTAAGCCCCACAAGCATTTGAAGAAGCACTCATACATTGGAACCGCAATATATTATCATTATCAATGAGGATGACTGTGAGTTATATCACATTGTCTGATATTCCTTTCTTTCCTTGGAAGCAAATCCACCATGAGGATGTATGATGACAACGTTTTGTCAGTCGCGTAACATTCTGAAAATGATGAATGCTGGAGACGAAGAACAGCGGTAGTGCTCTACTATCAATACAAATTATATTCAAATTAGTACATGTTTCGGTACAACAACTCTTGAAAAGTGACTGCTGATGTTTTGCCTATTTTAATTTTATGAAAAACAAGAAGTTCCGTGACGAAATAAAGAGCCTACTTTTCTTAAAATGAAGTTTCATGTCAATGTTTAATCTACAGTATATGAACCTATCTAGAATAATGACGAAATTAAGTTGGTAATATCGAAATGTCTAATTAGTTAGAAATATACCTGGTATAATGTAGCCTAATAGAGCATTGCAGTTGGCAGCCCTGGTGACTGAATATATTCTTAGTTCCATCTCTTAAGGTACAGAATAAAAAATAATGGTTGATGTCCAATGGACGTTACATGCTGGTTATGTGGAGAACAGCCCAGATTCATCAACATAAACGGGAGGACAGCATCAGGCTTAAGGTCTGGACAAAATAACTTCCTTGAGAGAAGATTAGACTGAAAGGATTGGGCTAAGGAAATGCGGCCTGGTTCTTTCAATACTAGACTGAACATTGAGAGTAAATACAATACTTTTATTTTTAGGGTGAAACTTGCAAACACATTAATAAAGCCTTAATTAAAAAATTAGTTATGCTGGCCCGCCTGGGGCAGTTTCAAATGTTCATTAATTTTAATTAGGTTGGCCCAGCCATGGGCTATTACTCAAAAGTTCATTCTGCTTGATGCACACACAAATTTAATATTCTTGCACTTGCTAGCAAACACTTAAAACGAAGATGATTAAGATAATAATAAAAAAGGCACAAACTTATCTTTAGTGGCGATGACTAAAAGCATGCTGACGGAGACTGCCGTGGCCAACACTAGATTTTTTGGTAGTAGAATTTGAAATGTCCAGCATCAGGAAAATAACTTCGCCAGGGCGACCAGCGCTGTACATTGGCTAACATCGTTAGGTTTTGATGCTATTTCTTGAATGCCAAATAACATGGCATTTAGAACTGCGATTTGATGCAGCTTCTTGCGGTTTGGAGTAAAAACGTAGAATGCACTTTCTCAGTGCTGAAGCTCTCTGCTGTTGCGTTTCCTGGTAGTTTCACTCATAAATGCAGATTAGGTCTGAAGTTTAGAAGGCCCCGGAGAAGGGCGGAAGGCACGAATGCCTCTCGCTAGTTGAAGAAGACCGTAGAAGGTTTGAAGAAGGAATGCTGATGGAGAGCAAAACGCCGCCACTTAAATAATAACATCATGGAAACGTCTGGAAGCCAAGCTGGCGGGCGATGATTGGCCAGGGCAAGCTGTGACGTCAGTCATACAGGAAGGCAGCAAGCAAGTCGACACCCTTTTCAGTATGCGATCGTAAGCTGGAGGCGCATGACCTATTAACACGCTGAGGTAAGAGTCTTAGATATATATATAGAGAGAGATTAAACACTAGTAATAAACATTATAATGTTAACAGAAATGAATAAGTACATATGTTTTCGTTCGGTGGTCTCAAAAGCATTTAACTGACAAATGCGGCACAAAAGAAAAACGCACTATAAACATCACGAAAGTGATCACATGCAGTTAGACATTGGATCTATCAGCACGCGTAAAAGCATGTTGGCAACAATGTCATGCGTGTGCTGGTCAGAAATAGCCTAATCTGAAATATTATGATATCTTGTCATGCCAATTTTTGGCGAAATCCATTTGTTAGTATAGAAGTTACATGTATATTAAAATTGGACCTAGAATCATGTTGGCAGCACTGACTTATATTAATTATTCCAAATTAATCTAGAATGTCAGGTGCTATACGTGTGCAAACTATAGGGCTGTTGGCTTGCATACTTCCTGATATATTTCTATTAGGTTAAAAAATATAGACAGCATTTATTAATAGTTGGCAGCCCTGATTGCTCTTAAGAATACTTATAGTCATATCTGTTATGTTACACATAGCACATTCGAATTTTGGTTGAAATCCAACTGATAGTAGAGAAGTTACATGAATTTAAAAATTGGCCTTATCAGCAGGCTTAGAATCATGTTGGTAAAACTGATGTATATAAGTTACTCCAAAATTAATCTAAAATGTCAGGTACTATACGTGTGCATAGTTTAAAGCTGTCGGCTTGCATACTTTCTGATATAGTGGTATTTGGATAAAATAATAGAGAGAGCAATTATTAACAGTTAGCAGCCCTGGTGGCTCTTAAGAATACGCTCAGTCATATCTGTTTATGTACACATATTACATACAAAATTTGGTTGAAATCCAATTGATAGTGTAGAAGTAATAGGCATTTAAAAATTGGACCTATCAGAAGGCTTAACATTATTTTGGCAACACTCTCATGTATGGCCTGCTGTAAGTTAAACTGAAATAGTGTTATCTATATGTGTGCCAATTTTGGAATAGCTCCCATGCATACCTTCCAAGATATCCAGCATGGAGCTCAAATTTCTAGTGCGTTTTTTGAGCAGTTAGTAGCACAGACATAATTTTCAAATAACGAAGTGAGATATTCCGGTATACATCTTTACTCATACTACATTTGGTTTCGATTTCTGCAACCGTTTAGGAGTTGATAGGGACACACACACACACACACACACACAGCCAGACAGACGGAAGGACAGACAGACAGACCTAACGACAAACAGACAGACAGACATTTTCCCGGATCGATCTCATAAGGCTACTTTTTCCTCATTTTTGAAAAATGTGAAAAGTAGGCTAAAAATAGGCTTACGAGATCACCTTTTGTCCGTGCGTGTGTGTGCGTGTGTGTGATGTGTGTGTGTGTCCCTCACTGATAACGTCTAAACGGCTGGAGCGATTTTAATGAAACTTGGTAAGGTCATAGCACCTTTTTGGCCGACCCCCACTGTGCCCTTAAAATTTTATTACGTCTCACCAATCCAACATGGAGGCTGTGCGAAATATTTCACCAGCATTCAATATCTCCGAAACTATTGCCGATATCACCCTGGAAATTTGTACGGTGATAAACGGCACTACTAGAAGTTCACCTATAGGAATTTCGAAAACCCGGTAACAACTAAGCTAACATGACGGCCAAGCGAAGTTGCGACTTTTAAATATACTTTTCTCGTGATTTAACCATTTAACGCAATGAAACTAGGTACAGCAAATGTTTATACACATTGTAATGCACTGGCATTTAATTTAGTCAGTTGTTTACATGCCCTCAAGATGGCGGCTGTGCAAAATATTTCATCGGCATTCTATATCTCCGAAACCATTACTGATATCACCCTGCAATTTTGTGCGATGATAAAGGCACTACTGCACGTTTATCTATGAAACTTTCAAAAAACTGTAGAGTACAAAACGAACATGGCGGCCAAGCGAAGTTGAAACGTTTTAATAGATTTTTCTCGCGATTTAACCATCTGAGCGCAGTGAAATGTAGTACAGTATATGATTATTCATATTGTAATGCATTGGCATCTAATTTAGTTCAATTGTTTACATAAACTCAAGATGGCGGCTGTGCGAAATTTAAAAATTAAGTTTTTATTTCTTGTGTCGTAAACATGCGATCGAAGTGAAAGTTTGAATAATGAAGCTACGCAATAATGTTACTTTAATGGTACATAATTCCCTTTTTCCATGTAAGTGGATTTCATCACTTCCATTATTCGAGAATACTCGGCCATCTAAAATCTAGAATTTTCTATCTCCTAAAGTAGCAACAACACATTAATGTGTGGGGAAATAAGCTCAGATTTTAAAGAATATGCAGCTCTAATGCCTTGAAAAGCAAAGAAACCGCACCTTTCCGGACACATTAGTGAAGAGATACTCTTTGCATTGATCTTGGAAGGCAGAAAAAGGCATTTGCAGACTTAGAAAAGGTTTTTCATAACGTTGATTGTAGCAAGTTGTTTGAGATATTGATAAGGATTGGAATAAGGTACAGGGATAGGAGGGTGATCTAAAATCCATACAGAAACCAGACAGCAGTTATTCGAGAGGAAGGACATGAGAGAGAAGCTGGTATTCAGAAAGATGTAACCCCCCAGGGGCTCACATCTAGTGGGACGTGGTTTGGTGACCACGGGATCCCAGCTGAGTCCGGCATTGCTTCCACTTACTTGTGCCGGGCTCCTCTCCGCCTTCTTTTCCTGTCCACCTCTCTTGGTCAACTCTTGTTTTTTCCGACCCCGACGGTATTAGAATACGGTATCCGAGGCCTAGGGAGTGTTTCATTTTCCTGCCTTAATTGGCCCTTGTCTCATATCTCCTGATACCTCATTCTTCGAGGAGTCGGACCTCTCGTTTTCTCTTGAGTATATTTCCTTTTCTCTTTAAGATTCCCGCACTGTTTTTGTTAATTAGCTCCCCGTGTATCTAAATTACCTTAAGCGGGTTTTTTGAATCTACACTGAATTTTGTCAGTATTTTCAATCTAAATTACATGTTGTATGGCAGGCATTTTGTATGTATTTAGAATTTTAATTGAACTTTTCAATCTAACTTGCTTTGTGTATTTTCAATCACATTTGCATTTTGTAAGTATTTGGAATTTCGATTGCATTTTGTACGTATTTTGAACATAACCTACATTTTGTGCGTATTTTGCAATATATTCCTTCTGTGAGTACTTTTCTCCCAAATTACCCTTTATAAGTATTTCCACTCTACATTTTGTGAGCCATTTCAATCTGAGTTCCATTTTGTAAGTATTTTCAGTCTCACTTAATTTTCGTTATGGTTTCCATTTCATTTTCATTTTCGCCATCACCCAGAGCATGAGGGGCCGATAACCTAGATGTTAGGCCCCTTAAAACAACAATTATCATCATCATCATCATTTTAGACATTTGAGCAGAAAGTGGTACCCCTGCTAGTAGGGGTAGGCTATGTATGTCAAGTGCTATGTTTAAAATGAATGTTACACAACCAGAATTGCAACCCTTTTCAGTTCGGAGTGTTGATTATGCTTAATGACATAATTTGAATGGAATTAGCGTAAATCATCATCTTACATTTGTCATGGAAAAACATAACGAAAAGAAAGTGATGAACATCCGGGCCCTAGTAAGGGGTAGAGGGGGAATTGTGCGCACTTAAGCAAGAATCGGTCTTGTGATCGTCTCATAATAGATAACACAGCTGATGTTATGAATAAGGGAGCCTTAGTAATCCTATATTCGATGTGCAGAAACAAATTTAATATTCAAAAATACATTTGGTGGACTATAATTCAAAACCTCGCAAATATGCACTTGCGCACCATTACCCCACTCTGCTTTTATAACTTAACTCAATGAATCCCGGTAAACTAATCTATTATATTAAACAAGTAGTTCCGTGAAGAACTATACAGCCTATTTCATATATCCTACTTATGTTAATTGCCACTATCAACATACACAATTTCAGTTTCATTGCTGTAATAGATTCGTAGATATTGAGAACCGACTAAATATTTCGGATGGTCGCCATGTTGGATTTTATATATGTAGGTCCTAGAGTTATGTACTGTTACATGCAGATTATTGTGAACGTGTAGTATTCAACCTTCAATCGCATAATTAGGACACAAGAAAAAACAAGGAGGTTTACAAATTTTTCACAGCTGCCATCTTGAGGTTATGGAAACAATTGAAATAAATTAGATGCCAGTGGATTAACATTCGGATAAAGATTTACTGTACCA
Organism: Meconema thalassinum; assembly: GCA_946902985.2. Taxonomy (NCBI): domain Eukaryota; kingdom Metazoa; phylum Arthropoda; class Insecta; order Orthoptera; family Tettigoniidae; genus Meconema; species Meconema thalassinum. The sequence continues at coordinate 19,776,936 of OX336392.1, forward strand.
AGTTTCACTGCACGCGGATGGTTAAATTGCGAGAAACGTCCATGTGAATATTTATAATTCGCGTCACCGCCATGTTGGATTTGTGATCACCAGGTTATTTAAAGTCCTATAGGTGAACTTAAGTTCATAGCCCCTATGAACATTAAAAAATGCAGTTTGATTGCTAAAATAGATTCGTAGATATTCAGTATCGTCTAAATATTTCGGATGGTCGCCATGTTGGATTGTTAAATGTATAGGCCATAGAGTCATGTACCATTAAAGGAAAATTATTGCGTAGGTTCATTTTCAAACTTTCACTTCGATCGCATGACTACATCACAAGAAATAAAAACTTAATTTTAAATAATTGAATCACAACTGTAGGCTTATCTTCTTATTTGCTGGCTACAGAAAATGACATGCAACATGTTAAGTTTCTTCATCCAAGCCTCGCGGTTATCACATACTGTACCAACTGGCATCATGCTGACTGTCCCTATCTGATAGGTACGATGACAGCTTAAGGGTAGCAGGGAACTGAGATGCTAGTTGTACTACCAACTCGAAAAACATAAGTGCGCACAATTACCCAACTTTCCCCATGATATTCAACAAGTTCGGATTGTATTCTAAAAACTATCCGCAAATTTACTCCAAATATTATCCACTATCCGCACAGCTATGCAAACTATATCCGCATGGCGAAAAATGTTGCGGATATCCGCGGGTTTATCCGCATCCGCGCAGGGCTTAACTTAGCCTATCACCCATATTTTTCAATCCATGCATGCAATGAAGAAAATTTGAGAAAAAGTTTGAGATGCTTCTGACGTCATCTTAGTCGATTTACCGGAGGATTAGAATGCGTTTTTAAATGGCAAGGACTCCGCATCTTTTCCAATTATAACGTGAATTAAAAAATAACATTTCAAGGACTTACAATTTTTGGGTTTTTCTTTTCGTTCTTTTCATATTCTATGTGTGGCTTCGTAGCACTCCCTCGTAAGACCACTGGACGTCTGCTTCATGGCCCAAGGCTTCTTTGTTGCTAGGCCACTGCTTGGGGTAAGTGTGTAGTGGGAGTAACTGGGTGCGAAGATACGTGCTCGTACCAGCGTGGCATGGAAGGAGGTATCGACCGGCGCTCAAGTGAAGGACCATCGAGAATGTGGACCACTTGGCCAGTACCTCCGTCTCAAGAAGATCCCATCGGCGAGGCTTGCTGCTAGCCAGCAGCCGCATTCACCAATCAATACCCGCCCGCCCGCTCGCCCGCCTGCCTGCATGCTTGCCCGCGTTCCTGGGAACCCGCCACATATCGACCTACAAATTTGAGTGAAACTGTGATATAGGGGTTCATAGTGAAACCAACACAGAATTCCATTTCAACAACGTGACCCAGATAGAATACACTGGCAACTGCGTTTATGCTGGCCAATTCATGAAGACAGTTACTGTCTTACGCGACCTAGTGCCGTAATGGAAGGTGTATCATCAACTGTTTATTTTCACCTAAGGTACGGGTTTCGATCACTAGTGACTTTCTTCAGCTGGTATATGATGAGTAACTGAATAGTACCATACCAAAAGTTCACATACCGTAGTACATTTCAAAAATAAAAATAAAAAATAAAATAAAAGTAGTTCTGTGAAGAACTATACAGCCTATTTTCATATATCCTACTTATGTCAATTTCCACTATCAACATACAAAATTTCAGTTTGATTGCTGTAATAGATTCGTGGATATTTAGATACCGTACGTCTAAATACTTCGGATGGTCGCCTTGTTAGATTGTTATATGTATACTCCATAGAGTTACGTACCATTAAATGAAGATTATTGCTTGGGTTCATTATTCAAACTTTCACTTCGATCGCATGATTGCGACAGAATGTAAAAACTTAATTTTAAACTTTCGCACAGACGCCATCTTGACGTCATGTAAACAATTGAACTAAATTAGATACCAGTGCATTACAATGTGTATAAACATTTGCTGCACCAAGTTACATTGCGTTTTGATCATTAAATCGCGAGAAAAGTCCATTTAGAAGTTTCAAATTCGCTTGGGCACCATGTTCGTTTTGTAGTTAACCGGTTTTTGAAAGTCTCATAGATGAACTTCAAGTGGTGCCCTTTATCTCCGTACAAAATTTCAGGGTGATATCAGTAATAATTTTGGAGATAAAGAATGCCAGTGAAACATTTCGCACAGCCGCCATCTTGAGGTTATGTAAACAATTGAACGAAGTTAAATGTCGGTGTATTACAATGTGTATGAACATATAATGTACCAAGTTACATTGCGTATGGTTGGTTAAATCGCGAGAAACGTCTATTTGAAATTCGCAACTTCGCTTGTCCACCATGTTGGTTTTGTAGTTATCAGGTTTTATAAAGTCACATAGGTGAACTTTTAGTAATTTCCTTTATCACCGTACAAAATTTCAGGGTGATATCGATAATAGTTTCGGAAATATTGAATGCTGGTGAAATATTTCGCACATACACCATGTTGGATTGGTGAGACGTAACAAAACTTGAAGGGCACGGTTGGAGTCGGCCAAAATAGTGCTATGATCTTTCCGAGTTTCATTGAAATCACTCCAGCCGTTTAGAAGTTATCATACACACACACACATATATATATATATACTCATACACAGATAAAAGGTGATGTCATAAGCCTATTTCTTCATAAAATGTAAATAGGGTAAAACAGTTCTGTTACAAAAAAATTGCAAATTACGCATATAAAATTGTCTTAAAAACAGCGTAGAAATGAAGAGATGTGTATGTGAAAATATGTACTGTTTGTTGAATCAGTTAGGTTATAACAATTCTTGATGTGTATTTGCGAGGTAGAGAAAAACTTTGGAATATGTCTGGCGAAGTTATTAAGAATTCATGTTGAAAAACGTCTCAGTTGTGTAGTTACTAAATTATGAGCTGAGATTTTCCTTGTGGTGAAAATAATTTAAGAAATTCGTATTTACGATATAAAATTTCTTGTGAAGTCTTTAAAAATTATTGAAATCTTTGCGGATAATTTAATTTTAAAGGAGGCGTTATTACATTTTAGTCATTAGAATTCCACGACATTAAATTTTATGGAGACTCCACGGGAAAAACGGGGTAAGTCACATGCTGTAAATATTTCAGGAGAGCCCAAGTGATGAGAAGATACGAGCACAGTGGTCCTCAGTAGACCCAAACGACAAAGGACGAGGACGATTTACAGTGTAGGCATATTAAAATTATGCGTAACGTAGCAAGTACAAACTTGGCAAAGTGATATTACTATCCAGTCAGACCGAAAAGAGTTCCTAGTCCCTCTAATGGCTTTCAGTTTCCATTCTTCGTTGAGAGGTATTAAGTGCTTTTCGTCCTGGTTTTCAGAAGTATAACTCGGCACGATTGCGATAATTCAGTGGTATATTTAGCCGCACACCTTATCGTGTCACATGAGGTCGCTAGATTAACACAAATCTACCGTTTACATTCATTCTCTTTCTTTCCGCTGTTGCTGTCATTGTGAATTCTGATTACTGGGCCGGAGAAATAAAAATACCTGGATATCTTGTACACGTCATTCATTGTTAGCACGTCACTGGAAAGACATACAAAATACAGGCCTGGAAGACCAGAGCGTGATAGTCGATCTTCAGTCTTTCCTCCTGAAAATGATGATAATTGTTGTTTTAAGGGGCCTAACCTCTAGGTTATCGGCCCCTAATGGTTTGGGTGATCGTGAAGATGAAAATGAAAAGTTAACTATAGCTATAACTAACTACTAACTTATATACTAGGAGAAGAAATGGAAAACAAAAGGAGAATAAGGCAAATAAAGGACAGGAGGAAAATAAATGCCCTCAACCCTCGAAGAATGCGCATTGAAGGACTTGAAAGGAAGGAGAGCCATGAAAGGCAGATAGGAAAGTGAAAGAGCAGAGGGTCCTCCCCAGAGGTAATGGATAAAAGGGAGAAAACCGGACCCAGCTCAGGAATCCCTCGGGTTCGCCAACACCCGAACTCACCAGCCGTGAGCCCCTGATGGTGTAGCAATATCCAGGGTGCACCAGAAGTGGTGGGGCTACATACACCCTGCCTCATTGAGGGCCTTGAGCAGAAGACAGGAGATAACATGAAATGAAAAAGAAGGCTGACCCCTCGCAGAAGGAGGGTATCAGAAAAGATGAGACATGGACCAATTAAGGCGGGAAAGGAAGAGACTCCCTAGACCTCGGATACCCTAATACTGTCGGGGTCGGAAGAGAACAAGACTTGAGCAAGTGAGGTCGAAATGAAGGGAAGTCGGAGAGGAGCCCGGCACAAGTAAGTGGAAGCAATGCCGGACTCAGCTGGGGCCCCGTGGTCGCCAACCCACATCCCACTAGAGGTGAGCCCCTGGGGGTCCTCCTGAAGAGAGCATGACCATGGATGCGCTTCTTTTTCCACCTTAGCGGCGATTATCTTTGAAGGTTTTCACGTTTGGTCGATGGCACTGAAAGCGACAGTTTTGTTTCAGAACGAGTCTCCAAATCAATCGATATAGTAGCAATCAATTGCATGGCTTGGTAGGACGAGTACTTAAGCACCCATACGTCAAACGGATTCAGTTACTTTGATTCCGATCAGGGGCGGTGAGTCATTAAGGGCCAAATGGGCCTTGCCCACCCAAGGCCGTTAGACAGCTTTGCAAAGAATTTATTTAATCAAGGCCGTTAGACAACTTTGCAAATAATTTATTTAATTAATGTATTTAAAAATTACTCTAAATTGCAGATACTCAACTTAAAGTAAGTGTTTTACCCTTCTAGAATCTCTAAAGAGAAATCATTATAAGTAACTCATCCCTAGCTTAAGATCCTCTCAGTCTCGCACGGTGTATCCTCATAGCGAGGGCCGCTTCACAGTCCCATGTATAGTATATGGCTTAATGGGCCGGGTGAGGAAACAGTGGACATAGATAGCACACTCTTGCACGCGAATTCTTCAGTGCTATGAAGGGAATTTTCTCTCTATTCAAGAGCCAGCAGATTGGGCCCATACCGTTGCTTTGTAGTGAAATAGAAGATCTCTCCATTTTACTTCCTGCATCTGTCTCTGTTAAATACGGGAGAAGGGTCCACCCCATGCCACGCCCTTAAACAGGTATTCAGCTACAGTATTGTTCGCACCTTGCTGACATTAGACAAAAATATATTTACACATTTTCAGTTGTCTGATGGTCCAAGTACAGTACAGGTGTGTTAGTGAGTTCTGTGGATGAAGTAAATGTCTATAGTGTGTGTTTAACTTCTGTGGCACGGTACGTAGTTATTTAATATGCGACATAGGAAAATAAAGTGGGAATTATATTAACAAATCTATTTTCTTCCATAGCTCTGAATATTATGACCTCATTAACCATTAAATTTGCTTTATCCAAGCACAGGAGAGAATATATTTACAAATAAGGAGCCATGTGAGTACAGTTTTTGATGCATCAACTATTTATTAGAACTTGTTTCAAATGGTGTGTTGTGTGGAATGTTGATAATGGCAATATTGGCAACAATAAATGCCAAATATAAAACAATATTTAATATGTAACAATAGTATCATCTGCCCCCCCTAAACAGGAGCCGCCCCTGACTCGTAGGGGATCACACTATTGGGACGACGCTCGGTGGTTGCGTTCTCGCCTGCTGTACCCAAGGTTGCAAGATCGCAGCCATTCGGCACAGTTCATATCCTCGCCGCTAGATGGGGGCACCATTCATTCCATCCCTGAACCGATCGGCTGAATGGAAGCAGGCTGTGGATTTTCATTCATTTTCACCCCACAGGGCTTGAAATAAGGAACTTGTCTAAAGAGAGTGTGGAGAAACCCTGAAAATACCATACTCATGATGGCTGCTGACAACGTTGAAATTCAAACTTTCTAAGAGTATATTCGGACTTTGAGATTTCTATTTGGTAGTGGTACACGTTCGGCTACGCAGTGGGGTAACAATATAAACACCTTCGGCTCTCTCAAGCTCCATAGCGTAATATGTCTTGCTTCAAGCATGAACAGACCTTAAGCGATTTAGTGCTAGCGAGTTCCAGCAAGGGGGAGTGGAGTGGTGGTGGTGGTGAGAATCCAGATGGCTCCGGCAGCAGCCGCAGGCCATTTGTTCCAGAATTCCCTGCGTGTCCTAGTTCTCGCGAGCCTCCTCTTGACTTTATTTATCCTAGGGACATTAGGTCTTGTGATATTGTCATGCCCCCTCAGGGGCTCACATCTAGTGGGACGTGGGTTGGCGACCACGGGACCCCAGCTGAGTCCAGCATTGCTTCCACTTACTTGTGCCGGGCACCTCTAAGTCTTCTTTCCTGTCAACCTCACTTGGTCAACTCTTGATCCGAGGCCTAGGGAGTCTCTTCCTTTCCCGCCTTAATTGGCCCTTGTCTCATCATTCCTGGTCCCTCATTCTTCGAGGGATCAGCATTCTTTTTCTCTTCATTATAGTTCTTTTTTCTCTTTAAGTTCTTTCACCCTGTTTTTCTGAATCGCCTCCCCGTGTCTCTAAATTACATTTTGTAAATATTTTGAATCTCAACCACATTTTGTAAGTATTTTCATTCTAGAATGCATTTTTTAATGGTCAATATAAATTGCATTTTGTCAGTAACAGGTGCGTTCAAAAAGTAACGAGCCGGAGGCTGTAATGCGCAAACCGATGACGACATCGGCTAATCGTGGCGTGTGTAACGAGGTGTGGTTCCGACCAGAGCGTGGAAGGTCACAGCCCGTAGCTAGAGGGCACGCGTGCACGTCACGTGACGATACAAAGCGAGCAGCAGCATGCATAAATCATCCAACCAAGACCAAGACAGTGGGCCATTCGACATGCTTCCTGGTCTGGTTGAAGACTGTGGGGCACTCATTGCGCACACACTTTCCGCAAGTGCAGTCGTTCCTTCATGCTGGTATGCACACTTCCTAGATGTTAGGCCCCTTAAAACAACAATTACCATCGTCATCGATATTGTCATGCGAGGCTCCTGGGGGCAGATGGTTAAGTGCTGACCTTCAAAACCCAAGATGGCAAGTTCGAATTAGACTTTTGTCAGTTCAATGCCATTTTTGGGCGCTTAAATACGAGTAGAACAGCCTTGTTCTGATACAGCCGACTCGCGAACCCCTTCTATAACGATCTGATTTGGGTAAACCACTGACTTTTAAATATACAATGTGCAGCCTGTTCCGATTCAACATGGAACTGTAAATTGGGTTGCCTACCCTCCCTCAATCGGCTTGAAATCTGCTCGCAGCGCGCCAGCGACGGGGCTGAGTTTGATTTGACTGATTGCCGCCTTCTTGTGCAGCATTGCAAAGTATTTTGCTCTTTCAAAAGGTATTTACACAGGCTTCGCAATAAGTTTGAACGTTTCTGTTTCAGGACATGTTATTTTACGCTTCTGTTAATGGCTTTTGCAGAGCATTTCTATGAAATAAAATTTTATTTTACAACATAGCCTAGTTTATTACAACACAATTTATTTTGTGTTGTATTTTATTTACAACACAGTTTATTGATTTTTAAACCAATACCACAAAACGAGATACAATTTGGAAATGATTTGTTACAAAAGTGTAATCAGTCTTCGATGCGACTAAAAATGTTAATTTATCTCAGATGTTACATCTGCCGCAAATGGACATTTACATAAGGGTTAGAAGTGGCGTCCATCATTTCCCAAGCAGAGGGCCACTCGTCGCATGAAGTTCTCTCTTGCGTTCGACAACATCTGAGGAGTAATTTCCGCAAAGCCTTCAGTTATGATGAGCTCCATTTTTTCTGGTGTTTGTGGTGATCTTAAAAATACTCTCGACCTGACGTAGCCCCAATTGAAGAAATCCAGGACTTTTCAATGCTGCATAAGAAGGCGGCAATCAGTGAAAAAGAAACTCAGGCCCGTCGCTAGCGCGCTCCGAGCAGATTTCAAGCCGATTGCAGGTGGGTAGGCAACCCATTTTACAGTTCCGTGTTGAATCCCTTAATGGGATCGGGGTACTCTTGTTAGTATTCTTACAACACAAAGAAGCTGGGAAACTAAATTTCCATTGCAGCGAAATCAAATGCATTCGTAACGTTGTTACATAACTGTACAATGAGGTATTCGCGGTAAATATTAATTTATAGTGGATTTTTTTGGCGTATGGCTTTTAGTGCCCGGAATGTCCGAGGTGGTGCAGCGGTCAAGCTGTTGGCCGCTCACCAAGGTGGACCGGGTCTGATTCCCGGTCAATACATGTGAGATTTCCGAAGTGAAATGCCATGTCCTGTGGTTCAGATTCCACGTAGAAAGGAGGTCCCGTGGCTCATGATCGCGAGATTAATGGTCACATAAAACGAAAAGCTTCCTTCCCTTGCTTTCGTCTAGCCCATTCCAGACCTAACACCAGAATTAAAATTTAGTAGCAGAGCCGGGAATCCATCCCGGACTTCTGAGGGACAGCCAAGAATGCCGCTATACCACGTGGTGGTTCAGGTTTCGATTAGGAGATAGAAGATTCAGGGACAGCTAGAAAATATAGGGGTTTTTATACAGGAGACATAAATACACCACCCTCTGTCTGAAATGTTCGGTGAATGGGTCAATATTACGAACGGATTGTTGGCTTACCTAGCCGTTACTGTCCTTCGAAGTAATCCCCGTGGATGGTTATGCACTTTTGAGAACGACTGTGCAAGTCCTGGAAACTCCTGGCATAGTCTTCTTTAGGAATAGCCTTCAGTTTGGGTCGTCAAAACTCTACATTGAAAGCAAGAGAGAAGCGTGAATTTATGCAACCTAACGTGCACACCTGATAGACGGGCGGCAGAGAGAAGGGTGAATTTATGCAACCTAACGTGCACACATGTTCGACGGGTCGCAGCGAGGAGGGTGAATGTTCCGTGTTAATGGAATGGTCCTGAAAACCATCGTCACGGATGACGAGGCCGGTGCCTGAAGTACGACCTCCAAGGCAAGCGTCAAAGTATGGAGTATCGGGGTCCAGGGTCGCAGAAAAGCCCTGAAGAGCCAGAGGTTTTCGGACATCCAACGTAATGTGACGACCCAAATGAAGGCTATCCCTCAGGAAGACTATGCCAGGACTTGTACTGCCGTTCTAAGAAGTGCATAACCATCCACGGGGATTACTTCAAAGGATAGTAACGGCTGCTTCAGGTAATCCGACAATCTGTTCGTAATATAGACACATTCACCGAACTTTTCAGACAGAGGATGCATATTGTGAATGTGGAAAAGGTACACGAGTCGCATGCTTCAGTACCCTGAAGTTAACATCAAGAAGAGCATTAAGCTATAAAAATATCACTACAGATTCATCTCCTATAATATTGACTACATAGCACTTAGGGGGTAGACATTCATTTTGAGCTCGAGATTATCCGTGAACCAGACTCTACTAACTGGACACCAAGAGTGTGTTGGGCTGCCTGTACTGCAGGGGCAGCGGATGTATTGGATTACACGGTCTTGCACTTAGGAAAGCAAACGGTTGGAGCTGACGCCGGCATGCACTCATAACTGTTAGTAATTCTCGTTTTTTGTGCTATTGTATTGGCAATGTTCACTGAGGTGGACAATATGTGATCCCAAAGGGTCGATACATTTACAACGACCACCGATCTGCATATATTGCAACAATTTGGCATTAAACCTGATTGAACGGCCATGGAATGACTGGCAGTATAAAACAGTGATATTCTCTAGTTCTTTACTGCGTGTACTTGTTTGTAGCTCACCGAAATTCACTCGTCTCACTGGCTTGACCTCACAATTCGACCCACACTCTATACGGCACTGCCGTGCCCTCAGAAAAGTTTAATTTTTCTACCAACATGGTTTGAGCTGTATTTTCATTTATGAAAACAAGTAGTTCCTTGAAGAACTAAATTGCCTATTTTCATAATCCCCCCCCCAGGGGCTCTCATCTAGTGGAATGTGCGTTGGCGACCACGGGGCTCCAGCTGAGTCCAGCATTGCTTCCACTTACTTGTGCCCGGCTCCTCTCCGTTTTCTTCCTGTCGACCTCACTTGGCCAACTCTTGTTCTCTTCCAGCCCCAACGGTATTAGGGTATCCATAGCCTAGGGAGTCTCTTCCTTTCCCGCCTTAATTGGCCCGTGTCTCCTCTTTTCTCATACCCTCCTTCTGCGAGGGGTCAGCCTTGTTTTCCCTTTCGTGTTATCTCCTGCCTTCTGCTCAAGGCCGTCAAGGAGGCAGGGTGTATGTAGCCCCACCACTTCTGGTGCACTCTAGAAATTGCTACACCCTCAGGGGCTCACGGCTGGTGAGTTCGGGAGTTGGCGGACCCTCTCTTCTTTCACTGTCCTATCTGCCTTTCATGGCTATTCTTCCTCCCAAGTCCCTCAATCAACATTCATCGAGGGTTGAGGGCATTTCTTTTACTCCTGTCCTTTATTTGCCTTTTTCTCCTTTTGTTTTCCATTTCTTCTTCTGGTATATAAGTTAGTAGTTAGTTTTAGTTAGAGTTTAAATCTCATTTTCATCTTGACGATCACCCAAACCATTAGGGGCCGATAACCTAGATGTTAGGCCCCTTAAATCAACAATTATCATCATCATCATCATCATCATCAAAATTCGTCCCACACACTCTATACGGCGCTGCCGTGCACTCAAAAGAGTTTACGTTTTCTACCAACATGGTTTGAGCTGTATTTTCATTTATGAAAACAAGTAGTTCCTTGAAGAACTAAATAGACTATTTTCATACATCCCACTGGTCTTACGCGAAATGAAAACGAGATTTAAAAAAAATCGCACAGCCACCATTATTATACTTAGTTCTCACAGAATTCCATTAAATTAGACGTCAGTATATTAAGGCTTATAAGTTTCACAGCGCTCGGATGAAAAGTAGTTAAATTTAAATATCTAAATTTCGCTTCGCCGCCATGTTGGTTTTGTGCTCACCAGATTATTGAATGATCCATAGATGAACTTACGTTATTAGTCTCTATCAACATACAAAATTTCAGTTTGATTGCTGTAATAGATTCGTAGATATTAAGAACCGGCTAAATATTTAGCCATGTTGGCGTGTGGCCATCGATTAATGTACTATTATGCAATATTAGATGACGAATATTACGTAGGTTCATTATTCAAACGTTGACTTCGATCGCACGATTGGGACACAAGAAATAAAAATTTAATTAAAAAAAATGGCACAGCCGCCATCTTTAGGTTATGAGATCAATCGAGCTAAATTAGATGTCAGTGCATTACAATGTGTATAAACATTTGCAGCACTAAGTTTCACTGCGTTTGGTTGGTTAAATCGTGAGAAATGTCTATTTAAATGTTTCAAATTCACTTGGCCGCCATGCACGTTTTGCAGTTATTAGCCTACTTTTCACATTTTGCAAAAATGAGGAAAAAGAAGACTTATGTGATCGGGCAAATGTGTGTCTGCTGTCTGTCTGTCTGTCTGTATGTCCTTCTGTCTGTCTGTCTGGCTGTGTGTGTGTCCCTCCCTATCAACTCCTAAACGGCTGCAGCAATCGAAACAAACTTTGGTAGAAATAAAGATCTATACCTGAATATCTCACGGCCATATTTGAAAATGATGTCAGTGCTACCAACTGCTAAAAATTGCAATTGAAATTTGAGCTCCATGTTGGATATCTTGGAAAGTATGAATGGGAGCTATTTCAAAATTGGCACACGTACAGATATTTCAGTTTCATTTCCAGGAGGCCAAACATGGCAGTGTTGCCAAAATGATTATAAGCCTCCTGATAGGTCCAATTTTTAAATGCATATAACTTCTACACTATCAATTGGAATTCAACCAAATTTCGTATGTTGTATGTGTACATAACCAGATATGACTGAGCGTATTCTTAAGACCTACCAGGGCTGCCAACTGTTAATAAATGCTCCTAATTTATTTTATCCAAATACCAATATATCAGAAAGTATGCAAGCCGACAGCTTTAAACTATGCACACGTATAGTACCTGACATTCTATATTAATTTGGAGTAACTTATATACGTCAGTGCTACCAACATGATTCTAAGCCTGCTGACAGGTCCAACTTTAAATACATGTAACTTCCATACTATCATTTGGATTTGAACCAAATTTCGTATGTGCTATGTGTCCATAACAGATATGAGTATGCGTATTCTAAGGAGCAACCAGGGCTGCCAACTGTTAATATGTGCTGTCCCTATTTTTGTTACCCTAATATCAATATATCAGAAAGTATGCAAGGCAATAGCTCTAAACTTTGCACACGTCTAGTACCTGGCATTCTAGACGAATTTGGAGTAACTAATATACGTCAGTGCTGCCAACATGATTCTAAGCCTGCTGATAGGTCCAATTTTAAAATGCATGTAACTTCTATACTAACTAATGGATTTCATTCAAAATTGGCACAACAATAGATCATATTATTTCAGATTATTTCTGACCAATACATGCATGACATTGTTGCCAACATGATTTTACTCGCGCAGTTAGATCCAATGTTTAACTGCATGTAACGTCCATGCTATTCATTGGACTTCAACCAAATTTTTGTATTTTGTACCTTAAGAGATGGAACTAAGAATATATTCAGTCATCAGGGCTGCCAACTGTAGTGCTCTATTAGGCTACATTATGCCAGGTATACAGTATTTCGAACTAATTGGAAATTTCGATATTAGCAACTTAATTTCGTCATTATTCTAGATAGGTTCATATACTGTAGAATAATCATTGGCATGAAAAGTAGGCTCTTTAGTTCGTCACGGAACTTCTTGTTAGGTTTTTGAAAGTCACATAGGTGAACTTGTAGTAGTGCCCTTTATAACCGTACAAAATTTCAGGGTGATACCAGAAACACTTTCGGAGGTATAGAATGCTGGTGAAAAATTTCACACAGCCACCATGTTGCATTAGTGTGACATAATAAAATATGAAGGCCACCTCTGGGCCGGACAGAATAGTAGTATGACCATACCGAGTTTCATTGAAATCGCTCCAACCGTTTAGATTTTATAAGTGAGGGATACACACTCGGACACACAATCACACACACACATACACATACATGGACAAAAGGTGATCTCATAAGCCAATATTTAGCCTATTTTCATTAATGAAAAAATAGGCCGATAAGATCACCGTTTGCCCTTGTATGTGTGTGTGTGTGTGTGTGTGTGTGTCCTATAAAATCTAAACGGCTGGAGCGATTTCAATGAAACTCGGTAAGGTCATAGTACTATTTTGGCCGACCCCGAACGAGCCCTTCAACATGGCGGCTGTGCGAAATATTTCACTGACATTCTATATCTCCGAAACTATTACTGATATCACCCTGAAATTTTGTACGGTGATAAAGAGCACTACTAAAAGTTCACTCATGGGACTTCTAGAATTCTGTTAACTACAAAACGAACATGGCGGCCAAGCGAATTTGACACATTTAAATAGACTTTTATAGCGATTCAACAATCCGAACGCAGTGAAACTTAGTACAGTACATGCTTATACACATTTTAATGCACTGACTTATAATTTAGTTCAATTATGTACATAACCTCAATATGGCAGTTGTGCGAAATTTTTAAATTGCATTTATATTTCTTGTGTCCTAATCACGCGATCTAAGTCAACATTTGAATAATGAACCTACGCAATATTCGTCATCTAATATATAAGAATCCAAAACATTTGGACGGTTCTCAATATCTATTAATCTATGACAGAAATCAAACTGAAATATTGTATGGACATAAGCTCACCTATGCAAAAGAAAAAGCAAAGCCAACTCCGTACAGGCCATGGAGGCCCTGGGAGTAGTGGAAGGTAGAGGCTAGCACTAGATGGGATGGAGTTGTCAACTCCACGCCCGGCCATCTTTGCTCCCAGGAATTACTCTAGTATTCATTTCTGGTGTAGGCCGAGTGAACAAGTTCACCTATGGGGATTTCAATAACCTGGTGATCACAAATCCAACGTGGTGGTGACGCGAAATATAAATATTTAAATGGACATTTCTCTCGATTTAACCATCCGAGCGCTGTGAAACTTTGTATGGTAAATGCTTATACACATTTTAATGCACTAGCACGTACTTTATTTCAATTTTTTTCATAACCACAAGATGGCGGCTGTGCGAAATTCTAAAATCTTGCTTTAATTTCTTGTGTCCTAATCATCGAAGTCTCAGTCTCACTCTTGACTCTGATTATATGGAAGCTACTGAGGTATGGGTGGTGCTGAGTAATGACATTCAGGGCACAGTCAGTGCCTGTGGATGCTGTGAAAGGTTCTACTCATAGGGTTAGTACTGCTCTTCTGACTCAGTGAGGAAAGGAATGGCAAACTACCTCACCCCTCATCCTGCCTAGTACGCCTCAATATAGCACTGCCTTGAAGTTTGAATACTACACCCACAGAATAATCTTCATGTAATAGTGCATAACTCTATTGCCTACATATATAAAAACCCAACATGGCGACCATCCAAAATATATAGACGGTTCTTAATATCTACGAATATATCACAGCAATCAAACTGAAATTTTGTATGCATACTGTGCCCAATGGGACATGGCTGACTGGCATGGAACCGGGGTCTCTATAGAGGAAAGATCAGGTCCATGATTTACCTAAGAATCGAACCATTGATCTCTGAGGGGGAACAGCCACAGTGAACCCAAGGAGCAATGAGATAATAACAGTACATAATAATAAAAGCTTAATTCCACGTCCAGAACGGGAATTTTAGGCAATAATAAGTTGGAATATTGTGTAAACTGCGAGCCAGTATACGAACATGCTAGCAAAAGCTACAGAAACCGAGCCAACGTGACATCTGACAAATTGGATTTCAAAATGGGAGGTGCAGACTGTCTCCGATGGACTACTTACTGGCGTGACTGGGGTAGCAAGACATTGAATAATGACCGTGAAAACCCCCGACCAACAAGACAGGCGAGAGAGGAGGGGATGGTCATTGAGAGAAATTAATTAATTACTGCCAAATGAAGCATTCGAATGAGATGAGACTTACACCCCGATAGTTATATTCGAAGAGAGGTAATTTAGGAGTGTCTGCACACCTAAATTAAAGCCTGTATGAGCGTATTCACACATATACTGCGGAGGGGCATTGGTCGGTCTCGTAGCAAGAGGGGATTCACCCACATGCTGTTCAGCCACACGGAAAAAGTGCGCGCAATATGCAAGTCGTTATAATCAGAATCTTTGTGATGGGCAATGAAAGGTGCATTATGCAGCCTAATACAAGTAATTCTGCATTAATATTATAAACGGTCTACGGCAGACATATAAGCAGGCAGTATACGCGACTAGTAATCAGTACAGCGTAGAGATATTGCAGTATGATTTTGATAGACAATGAACTTATCCACAGGAAGAGTTATGATCGTTAAAGTATCATATATAATTGTAACAGATACTACAGATTATGTGAACCTGGAAGGCATCACAAGTATTTGTGATATATACAGTAATTGAGCAACACACTAAAAGATTGAAGATAGGAATTGTAGGAGACGGGAGATGAGCACACATACTCGAGGTAGACTTTTGGAGGAGGCAGGCGGATGTCAGAATTTTGCAGCATCGCATCTCTGAATTCACGCAATAGTGGAAAGCTCAGCAAGGCTCCGTGTGTAAATTACCTGTAAAGTTAGTGTTAAAAGTGATAACCAAAAGTGTTTAAATTTGTGTGTTAAAAATAATGTATGGTATTTCAAAGTGTAAAATGCAGGTATTACAAGGTGTAATTACCATGTGCAAACCATATTCAATGTTCTGTGTGAAAAGTGTTGTGATGGCTTAGAAGAAAGCGAAATGGTGGGCGAAATGCTGTATTGTTGGATACATCCAGCCAGAATGAAAGTGAGTACCATCCAAATATGTTAATATGATCTAAGAGCTCACCATACAATATGTCATTCCCTCAAATACTAAGAATTTGCAGTCATTTGTATACGAGTTCACAACCCTCGTATTTTAATAAATATATTGCTTTGAGGATGATAAACTTACGACCATTTAGGCGTAAGATGTTGATGAAAGTAACGGTAACGTTAACTAGTAATAATAATAATAATAATCTGAGGTCGGTGTCAATGATAAATGTAGAAGTCGGCATAGTGATGCCTTATAGAACGTGCAAATTGTGTCATATCCATTGAAAGAATACAGTGTTATTGTGAAGAGTGAGAAAGAGAGATATAATAGCGAGATAAAGAGAGTTTTTCAGTGTCATTGAAATATTAAATAATGTTAAATGCTACATGGTTGTGTTTGAGAGCCATTGAGGCAGATAATGTAAGTGCCAGTAAATTGATACATACAGTATTTTAGAGCTACGTAAAGCCTTGGTTTATAATTAAATGAAGGGAGGACATGAGTGAATTATGAATTGAGCCATCTAAAAGAAATATTGTTTTAGCCGCTACCAGCGAGCATGTCTAACGTAGAATCAAGAGGCTTGCGTCAATAATTGCAGGGACCATCCAAGATAGTTCGCGCGTTGATGAATCTAGTAGGCCAATCTTCGAATCAACGATGTGTTGTATAGCCTCAGAGCATACATATTTCGCAACAGAGTTGGGCCAGATGTCATCTGTAACCCACTGTTAGCAGAGTCTTCGCTACCAGGGAATACAATGAGACACCCTAGGTATGCCATTTTAATAATTGATCTACCCGTGGAGGTAAGACAATTTATTCGAATAGGAAACAGATTGATTTCCTTAATATATATTCGTACCCGTACGGCGCGAGATAACAGTTTGAAACTCGGCTGGTACGCGTACAGAGCAACTGATTGCATCCATAAAACGGTGAAACTATTGGAGATCCATCCCTAGCTATGAATACTAATTAGGAGCCGAATTGAGCCCATTAAATACCCTAAGTGTAGGTGGTAAATACTTGGATCGACTCCATTCATAATGGCACAACCCAATCATGTACCCCTGAGAGAGCTGCACCAAGAGTGAGCACATGGCCAGGTTTGTTTACAAGTAGAATGTCGGTCAGGAAGGCAGGCGAGGGCCGCAGACCGGGTAGCCATCTTGAAGGGGTGGACCTTCACGACTCTTTTGTGTTCACACTGAGGGGAGTTAATTGACCGTGACCCTTTTCTTTTTCTTTTTAAGGTTGTACTGGAACACTGAAGAATCTCGTTATCTCTGAAAGTAATTGAAATATGCTTGATATTATTTTATCAAATGAATTATATGCATTGTATCCATTGGAATAGAATGTTGGATCAGAGTAATCGGATAACATTTGGCCAAGTTGTTGTCTGAGGACATCTTAACTGCCCCAAATAAATAAATGCATTTTGTAAAGAGTAATTACCCAGTTTATGCTAATTTACTCAGACGGGTAGCATTATTGAACGATATGGCACGTGTGTAATGATAGTAATGACATGACAAGACCCAGAAAATTGTTGTATGGTGAAGCTAAATCAGTAACTATGTGTGTTTTGGAAGGGAAGGTAATTCACTTCAGCGTTTGAAATCTATGGGAAAAGAAAACGATGTTGTGCAGAAGGCAACACATGTTAAGCAAAGAATAAGGTAATGAAATCAATGTTGTTCAAGGTAAATGTTCCGTTTCAGAACGGACAAATATTTTAATAATTGCACATAATGATTATTCAGTTGTAATTTGTGTTTTTATTGTTGTGTTGTGTTATGCAAATTTAAGATAAATTGTGCGATGTGAAAGACACTATGAAGGCTCGTCAATATCAAAGAGTATCAATGTTAGGATATCTAGGATAGATATGGGTGCGGAGGAGCGCCAACTTTATGAGAAGAGACTCACATATAATTTTGATTTTGTGTTGTGGGAAAGTAGTTATAATATTTTGTGTTTTGTTGAGTTTTGCCATGATTTAATACCATTAAATGATATATTTAGGAGTTTGTTGTTTCTTTCAAGTAGAGTAGTTACCTGACAGACTCAAATCCTGAACATGTGATCGTGTAGTGGGATGAACGCCCCATGCCTCTAAAGACCGTGAACTAGCTGGGATACGAACACATGTTCCATATGATGACGCAAGGGTACAATACAAAGGCAATTAACGTAAGTAGGATATATGAAAATAGGCTTCATAGTTCATCACAGAACTGCTTGTTTCATAAATAAATATAGGCTGAAAATATATCCATGATAGGATATTTCTCAGTGTAACGGAGCAGTTTAGGGAGTGATGACCTCGCTGATCCGCCCCTTAAAACAACAGTAACTTACTAGCTAAGTAACTAACTAACTAGCAGTTCAACTTTATTCTTGTTGAGATTGTATTGCAAATGTCTTTCATTAGCCTACTTTGTTTTCTTCGCTGATGTATGCTATATACGAGATGCTTTCAACAATGGCATATTTTATTTATTTTGCCCAAGATAGCGGGTTTAAACCCGGCCGAAGTCGTCGGATTTTTAAGAGCGTTTAAGTCCTTCAGAATGCCTTCCTTCAGATTGGAAGTCAAGCCGGTGGTCCCAAGTCATAAATGTATGGCATGTAAAAGATCCTTCCACAGACTTAACTTGTGTGAAGCTAAATTTCTAGGTTAGATTTAGTTGGAACGCTCTATCAAAGTTCCAACGTTCACCTCTAGGTATCAGTGACATCTGGTAGCGAAAGTTGGAACTACTTGTCATTGAACGGAACTTGTAGCTCACCCCATGGGTGTCCGCTCGAAGCAGCTACAGTCTCTGGCGAGCCGAACATGTCCTCGGACATTCCCGGCACTAAGAGCCATACGATAAATAATAATCTACTATATGAACCCATCTGCAACGAGAATTTATAGTTACTTTTCCTATAAAATAAAAGATAAAATGTCGTTGCATAAAGCATTATGCAGTGGAAGAGGCGGTGACGTCATTCATATGCATGCAAGTGATTCTTTTTGGCCACAAACTGTGTGTGTGAGAGTTTTGCATAATTCAAGCCCGAGAGAACAACGTAGACAGGTGGAGTCGAACACGCTGTACTTAGGGAAGGGAAGCCAGTTTAAATATGCTAATATAGTCCTCTGACTGACACTAAGCTCGCTGTGTTTCGAGCACCTCGAAGCGTTTCACCACCCAGCTTTGTGCGAGTCCAACTTGTGTTATAGTTCTCCCTGCCAGGAAGCCAGATAGGAGTTATATCAGTCTCACTCACAACAAAACATCAAACTCGTCCGAGAGGCAGACTACTCATCGTACTACCGCGCAGGGTGAGAACCCTCTCAATAAATAGTACATTAAAAAAAGTATTTCCATGAAGAATTATTTTCAAATTTTCTATAGCTACTTCCCTTCTCAAAACTCTCCAGGAACATATTCGTACTTACTCAATAGCTCTATAACACCGCACACAATGTCAGTTTGATTGCTCTGTTTGCCATCTCTTGACGAATGCAGTACATTTGCATTTGTCTGTTGGCACAGGTTAGAATATCATAGATGTCTCAGTCTCACTCATGACTGTGATTATATGGAAGCTACTGAGGTATGGGTGGTGCTTAGTAATGACATTCAGGGCACAGTCAGTGTCTGTGGATGCTGTGAAAGGTTCTACCCACATAACCTAACAGCGGTGCTTTTTGAGGATCCAACCAGCCTTCGGGCTGACTACCTAACAGACAGGCTGTAAAAGTAGTTTCGGAGATATTGAGAATTGGCAAAATATTTCGCATGGCTGCCATGTCGGATTGTTTTACATGCATCCCATGTATGTTTATTTCGCCCAAATGGCCATCACAGATCGGTACAATATACTAGCAGATAGATATTATATAAATTTTATATAAATTTTATTGCAGTCGAATGACCATAGAGTATAATAATTTAGATGACCAAATTCATGATTCTTCAATGTAGTCTGTAATTGATCTGATTATTCTCCTGAAGACCATGATGTGGAGGCACGTGCTTGGTCAGGATTAGGGTAGAAAATCGTTTTACATATCTTGTGGTGGAAGTCATGCACTGCTAGTATTTCTGTTGTGTGTCACTATATTTGGTTTGGTCCGGTCCAGTCTTTCTTTATCATGGCGTCGGTTGCAACGAATTCAGGCCAAATGTATATTTTCTTTTCTTTTCTAACCTTCATTAGTAGGAAGGTCTCTCGTGTCAACTGAATACACTAGTCTTGATGCACTGTTAATTGGTAAATACAGTAGATATTATAGTAGTCGGTTTATTATAACATTTTCTCTTCCACCACCTGGTTAGGATACAAGAAAAAGGTTTCTTAACAAGTAGCTCCATGAACAATATTTGATGAAGCGAGAAGCCTCCAGCATTTCTAGCATTTTTCAGCATCACTTCATTTCCTTTGATCATACATAAATTATTTTCTACAGAATCTTTCCTCGAGATATCCTTTACAGAATGGTGAAAACCGCATCAAAATCCATCCAGTGGCTCTCGACATTACCCGCGACATCCAAGAATCGGGGATTTTTGTCTTATACTAACGAAGTAGAGATTGTCGGGGAGCACATGCACCAAGCAGTACTATGACGTCACACACCTCAGTGCATCTGGGTACATTTCGTCCCGTCACCGTAACGTAACGCCAGACCCAAGCGTAACGAAGAAGTCGACAAGATCATTAAAAATGATAAAAAAAAGTCTTATACTGCTACTTTGCACGTCAATCCTCTCGAGTCAAATTAATATTTTCACTGCACTAGATCGATTAAATCAGCAGAAAATCCCTTTTACTTATGGAAACATCGCGTGGCCACATTGTTGGTTAGGTGCTTACAAGGTTTTATGAAAGTCACAAGCATGAGTTTACTGGATAACACAAGTCAACAAACAAAACATTCTGTGTTGAGTCCATAGCCTATATTGTGTCTATCCACATCGAACAGTAACCAAAAACGTCATTCATAGTTAATACAGTTTGCTTTCTTACTTTAAGCAATGATAAATAACGTTGGATATAAAATTACGCCTCGTGAAGCAGTTTGTAAAGGCTCTTCGTCAAGATTCTAAAGCTTTTCAATATTTGAAGACTACTTTCTTCCTAAAGTGTCAGAAGCTAAAATTAAACCTGGTATTTTCGTCGGTCCTCAAATAAAGAAATAAATAAATGACCAGTGAATAATGTCCACAATTACTCAACACCCACGGAAACAAGCTTGGTACAGCCTTGGAAATAAGAAAGCCGAGAACTACAAAGTGCTTATTTCCACTGTGCTTGAGAACTTTAAACTCATGGGTTGCAGAACGTCCCATAAGGTACACATGATACCTGCTCCCTTGGACCAATTTAAGGACACAGAGGTGTGCAAAGTATTAAACTTGATGGCAGTTTTACAACATTTACTCTGTACGTATTGTGACATAATACAGTAGAAATGATTTGCAAGCCACTGAAACTATGTCAAATGTTTAATCAACAGTCTTACTAACATTCTTTTAAAGAATCATACAATAACAAATTTTTTAGTTTCCACTAAAATATGAGCTTTATTAATGCAGAATGCCACACGCTTTGTTTTGATTACTTCATTCCAGTCTTTGTGTGAATTTAGACCAGAGAGATTGGAAGTCCTTTATTACTGATAGCCCACTCTTGAACTATTCGAAAATTTGTGAACAACGGATTGAAATCATCTGATGTATAGGATACAGTCCAAAGTCAATGAAAAAAGTCCTCTCGGTACGCCGGAAGGCGGAGGTAGATTTCATCGGGCAAGCATGGGGATAGGCGAAAATAGGCAGAATATGCAGGTTTTCGTAGAAGGATCAGACCTCATTTATTGCGAGAAAGTATTTTGTAATCGGAGCTTAATTAACTTTGTTTTTCGCCATTTTATGCATATATTAAACATTTTATTCTCTTAAGGGGATGGTAACATTCTTGTCATTTGGGGTCCATTTTTATACTTGTGGTCACACTGTCCTTATGCAAGGTTTCGACACTGATGTGTAACTATCTCTGCGGTCTGTTACTTCTTCACGCAAAATTATATCTCCCGCAGAGATTTTGGTTGGTTCCTCAGTTTAGGGGCTGCGAAAACGCGGTCATGTAACCCCGTGTACTTTGGGTGAGTGTAGAATCTGTCTGATAAACGGTGTGAAATGTGATGGCAGTATTAGTCTGTAATTGAGGTAAGGACTGCAGACTGTCAATTTCAAGCAGTAGTTCCTAATGTTGCTAACAAATACTACCGTCAACGACACCTAGCAGTGAACTTGGCTACTAGATGCCTCCGCAACAACTCGCAACGAACGTTGGAACTTCCCCTGCAAAGGAAAGCACACTGAGGGATTTTTAGCGCTCTTAGAAAATCCGACGACTCGGCCGGCTTTGAACCCGCGACCTTGGGCATAGAAGTTCAGCATGCTACCAGTTACGTCACCGAAGCCGCTTCACACTTAGTCAGATAGAAAACTGAATGTGATCTCGTGCAAGTGCGTTGTCATGGCAACCTCTGTTGGCTCAACCCTCATCAATTTAGTAGTGTTGTCATGGCAACCTCTGATAGCTCTTGGCATTTTCTTATAATTCCGAAATCATTTCTCTCATCCCGTGGCGTAATGGTGGGTCATATCAAAAATTATTTCAGACAAAAGTTTTAGGTAATTATTAGGGGAATATTGTCCATTTTGTACGGTTTTGATATTGTGCCTATTAAGAGAGATATGATTAATGTTTCCCGAAAAACCCACTTTTTCCTTTGGTCGGTGGTTGGTGCTATCAAAAACTTTTCAAACATAAATTTTTGATCCTTATCCGGCACATAGTATGAACTTTGAATGGATTCGATATTTCAAATATTAAGAGAGTTATAGCGATATTTCACTTTTTCGAAAAAAAAAAGCCCCCCATTTTCACCCCCGTCGACCGATTGTGCCCATTAACGAACTCAACCGAGATTTTA
The DNA here is from genome assembly GCA_946902985.2 of Meconema thalassinum. Taxonomy (NCBI): domain Eukaryota; kingdom Metazoa; phylum Arthropoda; class Insecta; order Orthoptera; family Tettigoniidae; genus Meconema; species Meconema thalassinum. Next base: position 19,799,877 of record OX336392.1, read on the forward strand.
TAGGGATACATATTATGCAAAAATTTCAAAGTGATTGGTGCAAAATTGCGGTATTTATCGTGTCCACAAGAAAGTGTTGTATATATATATAGATAGATAGATACATAAATTATATATAAACTTTTGAACTGACGGTGGTTTTGGGGTCTAGGGGACGTGAAACGCGAAGATATGTCAAAATTTTCCGGAAGTCGAAACATGGTACCCATTGCAATAGTTAGCTTTCTAAAGAAATCTACCTAAAAGGAAAGAAGTGGACCCAGCTCAGAATCTCAATTTTCGAAAATTTACAGATGCAATTACTCATGGGCATAGTAGTAAGACCAAAGTGGAGAAATCATTAATAAGTAGGGTAATAGAAATAAAGTTAATAATAAAATAAAGCTAGTGGTCCCGTGCGAGCTGTAGGTTCATGGGGTCGTAGGGAAGAATGTGGGAGAAGGAAGATTTAAATATTGAAGAAATGTATTTATTGTTGTTAAACGGCATACTTACATGAGAAGAACACAAAGAATTATGTAGAACAGTGTTTTGTACTTGTCACAGCAGCTCTTTGTAGACAATATTCGATGTTACAACGAATTCATTGGTTATTGTTTGCTCGGGAGTTTCTTATACAGCAATTATTACATTTGCAAAGGATTGAACCCTAGAGAAAGTCTTGGCGAGACCACAGTGGAGCCATCTGCTGAGAGACTCCTCAGCTAGCAGTACGCCACGCTCCCACCATATGGTTGCCGCCGCCGCGCTGCCCTGCGCTCTAGTGGCAGGTTCGCCAGGTTACGGTGCTCCCATTGTAAATGTACATTTTTAAGGTATTTATTTAATTGTGAGGCATTTAAAGAGGAACACTTGGGGTTATGCGGAACCTGTAGGTACCCCATACGTGTAGGTCGGTGTTAACAGGACCTTATTTTCGGTACAAAGCTGGAATGGGACCTTAGCAGAATAATATAGGGAGGATCAATCGCTATGATTTCAATCATCTCAAACCTTCTTCTTCCTCTTCTGACTTTACCACTTACTGTCCCTTCCAACGCTCTTGTCACCAATAGTCCAGGAATATTAGGGTCTATTATTCTCGAGTCAGAAAACACCAAATAAAACACAGATACAAATACTATGGTTACAGACATTATATAATATTTGACCAAAACTTGGCCACTTCCACTGCATTCTGTGATGCTTCATAAAGTTCATCTTCTGTGCAGGAGGACGGGCACAATCTACACTGAAGCATATGTTTCACAGTCACACTCCTTAATGTAGCCCCACTTTGCAAGATTGATCTTAGAACTGCCCACTCCTGATTTAATCTATTCAAGGATTTCCATGTTAACCAATCTTGATCATGACCAGGAGGTAAAGTTTCAGCTATCCTTTTCCAGCCCAGGAGAGGAGATTGCTAAGCTTTCCATAATTCTAGCCTGGCTTTTTCACATGTAGTCTTCAATTATTTGATTAAAATTCTTTATTTGAGCCAATAATCTGCACGCCCCTGTAACTTGGGAGCATATTCAGAAGAGCACGGGGAACGATTTCACCAAGATGTGATGGACTTTAAGCAACGTTAATGACAACATGAGGGGTGATTACATTAGAGGATTAACACGATACAGTTTGTACCCACACAGAAGAAGTACTTACCAAATATATTCATTTTTAAAGCTTGTTTGTGTTGTTCTTTTGATTTGCAGATTAATGTTAACTACGTTTTGTAAATAAACGTGATGTAAATATATGAGTGAACGTTTGTTTTCGTTCGAACTTATACAAACAGAGAATTTCCTTCAAATTTGAACTTTCATTGTAATAGCTACAAACGCAAACTTTATATATAGACTATACAGAATCTGGCCAATTATAGACCGCTTAGAATCTAAGACAATGGTACATCAATTTTAGCCTACTTTTCACATTTTCCAAAAATTAGGAACAAGTAGACTTATGGGCAAATGTGTGTCTATCTGTGTCTCTCGCCCCCCTATCAACTCCTAAACGGCTGCAGCAATCGATACCAAATTTGGTATGAGTAAAGATCTATACCTGAATATCTCAATGTGGTATTTGAAAATATTGTCAGTGCTACCAACTGCTGAAAAAACGCAATTGAAATTTGAGCTCCATGTTGGATATCTTGGAAGGTATGAATGGGAGCTATTTCAAAATTGGCACACTTATAGATAATAATATTTGATTTTAATTTCCAGGAGGCCATACATGGCAGTGTTGCCAAATGATTCTAAACCTGCTGATAGGTCCAATTTTTAAATGTATATAACATCTACACTATCAATTGGAATTCAACCAAATTTCGTATCCTGTACCTTAAGAGATGGAACTAAGAATATATTCAATCACCAGGGCTGCCAGCTGTAGTGCTCTATTAGGCTACATTATGCCAGGTATACTGTGCCCAACTCTAGGAATGGGTATTCCAAGATTCAGACACCTAGATATCAAGGGAAAGGCTACAGCCGCTTTTGAAAGTTGAGATATTTGAATATCGCGCTACATTGCTTCTCGAAGCAATTGGAAAGAATTTACCGATACTTGCATGTCAAGTGACGTAGCGAGTAATAGCAGAGGTCGAGGCTATTTATTGATTAAATAGTTAGCCATGGAGTAGAGACTTGAGACTGGGATCAGATTACTGGCACGGCCAAATGAAAGAGAATGCAATTAGTATCAAGTAAATCGGACCAGGGATACCAGAGATATGAGGATTTATAGATTCCAGCGTGATGACGCGTGACCCTGGCAGTTTTGAATAAAAGCCGGCCGGCCGAGGCATCGATAGCTCACTTCAACACAAGCACTTGCCTAGCAAGGTGCCTCTACGCTGAGCCAAGGCACATGGTTGCCGGATCTACGCAGAAGTAATTTTCAAAGTTGTGATAGTCACAAAAGTGCTGCGCTACGAAGTAGAACTTAGTAAGTTTCCGGCGAGGAGAATCACTGAGGTGATTGAATTTTTTTTTTCTACAGACATTAGTGGAAATATTTATGTTTCTACATGGACATATGCTAGACTTTGTCTAAAATTAGTACTTTGTCACAGTCCAGCAATAACCTAATACTTGGATGTTTAAGTCCATTTCAGTCAGTTTTCATATTGGTAACTTGTTAACCACTTCGATCTATCAGTACACTGAAGACCAGTCGATCACGGTGGTGTTCATTAGTCTACGCAAGGGAAACTACAGGTTGCTTAGCGCATGGTAGATGGCGAGAAGCCATGCCCAGGGAACGATCTTCAGAACAGCCGTTGATTGGTTAGACTGTCAGTGTCTTCTTGTATTGATAAGATTACCGTGAGTTATGTTACAACTGACATATCTAAGAATAGATCACTTAGATCTGACCCCATTTAAACAAACTGTTATGGCTTTGATAGAAGCCCATATTAAAATGGAACAACAGTTAATTCAAACGTCAAGAGATACTACCACTATGTCTGACTAGACGAATTGTGGGTATATAATGGCGGCCGATACAAGGATTATACGTGCTTGTCCGATAGGGCATGTCTATGGATAAATCTGGTAAAGACCAGGTTTACTACGCTTCAAGACCATCAAGAAATGTAAGCCACATTTGAATTATATTATGCCTAGCTAATTGGAACAAACTATTTTTCTGCAAATGACCAACACATTTATTTTTCTTCGTATTTAAATCTTGCAATGATTTACGCAAGACATATTAGAGTTATTCTGAGTATTTTCAGCACTCAGAACAGTTTAGGATCGATGACCGAGCATTTCGAGCATTTATTTGAATATTTCATATTTTTGGGAAATCACGGTAATCAGCCGATGTAACTGTAAAAGTTAATAATTATTTTTGTTGAGGAATTGACATTTTTTCCATATTCGAAGGTTCGAACATGTGGATTCTCACATAATGAGATGATAATTAAACATATTTAAAATAATATAACTAATAATAATAATAATAATCCACTAATAATAATAATAATAATAATTTTCATAATTTTTCTAAATAATTCTTGGATATTATATTTTATAATAATCATATGTATTGAGAGACAGCCTATGAAGTAGTTTACTCATTTCTAGTTTGGAACAGGAGATTTTCCGAAGGAGAGTGGTTAGCGCAAGCCCGCATTCAACCAACATTTCAGTTCTGGTTGAACAGTTGATATTTGCAATGAGCAAAGTATATTTTTCAGATAACACGGAGAGGCATGAAACGGGAAGCAAAGGATATTTGTATCAAATAGGATATTTTTGTATTTATATAAAATCATGACGTAAATACACTCGAAAGTGAAATAAAGATTTTCATAAGTATGGTAAATTCACGGGTTGAACTGAATGGTAAAATAAAATAAACTTGTAAGTTTATTAATCTTCCAGTGTTGATAACAAGCAGAGGCTTGATTTATTGTATAAATTTTGGGAAGAAAATTTATGTGTGTGGAGTAGTTGAAATGCCATTCCCAGGTGCGCATGTTTAAGTCGCAGGAATGAGGAGGTTGTTTCGAGCATCAATCAAATAGCAGGTTCGATGGCTCAGGTTTATAGTAGGAGTATTGGAACTACACATTTCGTCGTATGAATGACCCGAAGGTTATTTCTTTGAAACCATCAGTTCTTATTTCAACCTTGTTTACGAATTCCATTTAGACTTTGATTTTGCTAGAACCCGGATTTGTCATGATAGTAGTTTATTCTTCTTCAGAGGAAGACCTTTGCCGTTGTTGTTGTAATATTGTGTTCTTATGAAAATAATAGAATGGGCCACTGCCAATTAAAAATAATTCTATAACCACGAATAATTTGAAGGATATTTTCAATCCTAGTGCCATGAACTAAATGAATTTATTATGAAGCTACAATTCTTATTTCCGCATTCTGTCGAAGAATTGCAAGTTGTGAAAATTGCTAAAATGGCCATGAATATAAATATTTTTCATAATAATGATTCCAAGTGGAAAATCAAATAGTTGAATGGTTCAACAATTTATTGATCAAGTTGATGATTCAGAAATCATATATTTTGTGAGGAACTTGAAGTTCATAATCGAGTCACTTCTCGAAATGTTTAATGTCAGAAGAACAATTAATTTTTGTTGTGCTCCGCACAGTTCTTCGATGCTATGCTCAAGGTCAAATACTTTTCAGATGTTATTAATATGTGTAAATAATTTGTGTTGCTTCAATGATAACAATATTTTTCGACAATATTTTTGAAACTGGAAAAATAAGTGAAAGTTAAAAATTCTATGAACATTTATTCTACGAGTGTTAATATTATGTAAAAATTCAAACAGTGAACTACGATATTTCCAGTAGAGGCAATTAAATTTGAACTGGATTTAATCATACATAATTTTGGAACACAGTCTACAGGACTGACAATCAGACTTGTGTTTCCAAAAAATAATTGTCAAATGTGTTTGGAAAATTTCTGTATATTGTGTAAATAGGAGTGTGGGTTGCCACACGTGGATGATGCTGCTTTGAGCACTTTTGCAGTCAATTTTAAATTCAAAATAAACTGAGATAATTTTACTTGATGTGTTATGCCCAGTTGAATCTCCTTCTATCCTTATTGTTGCATTGAGCCAAAAATCAGTAAAGCATTTTTTTCATTTGATGTCGTTTTTGCGATTAGCTTTAACCCATCTGGCGCCCCGGGATATTTTGACTCTCGTGCTGACTGATTATTGGTAAAATGCATATGTGGTCGTGCGGACTCCGGTCTAAACGGGCACATAAAATAAGATAGAGAGAGAAATGGCTTCGAACGTGGGTCTCGATTTAGACATGGTCAATCGCATGCCGATTTAAATTGTGATAATTTTTATAGAAATATTTTGGGAGTTGAGAGATGTCTGGTTTGGATGAATAAATTAGTAGGAAACCCAATTAGTGGGGAAAATTAAAAATTTAGCTGGATTAATAATTAGAATGGGTTTGATTATTTTTGATAATGGCTTAACCATTAGGGCGTCAAGTAAATTCAGTAGTAAACGTTCGATGACTGGACATGCACATTATTAGAATCCAGGTGGAGGATATTTGAGAACTTGCATATTTTTCATGTGATATTGTGGTAAATGTAATTCGTAAAAGTAGAGAATTTTGTTTTTCCATCACGTCGACATTAGGACAAATCTCATTTTATTAGAGTGTTCCAATTAGCTATTCATATTTCTTGTTCTAGCTATAAACCTGTGTTTGCCAATATTGTATACCCCTAAGTTTTGAATAATAATTGAAAATTATGGAAGAGATGATGAGGATGATGAGGAGTTTGGAAGAGAGTTCAAAAGAGGCTGGACGGCGTGTAGCCGCCATTATGAAAGAAAATACAGAGGCTTTAGAAAAGAAACTTAAAGAAAATTCTGATTCTTTAGAAAATAAACTTAAAGAAAATTCGGATTCTTTAGAAAGCAGGTTAAAAGGTAACTTGAAAGAAAATTTAAATAGTAAATTTAATTCAATGGAAAGTAAATTTAAAGAGAATTCGGAAATTTTGAAAATGACACTTGAAAGTAAAATGAATAAATTATGCGAAAAAACACATGAGCTTGAAACTTCATTAGCTACTAACGCAAGTTTAATGGACGATAAATTTCGCGATGCCGATCTTAGATCTCAAAGCTTAGCTGATAGGATAGAACATGGTCTTAGGAAAGTTGGTGAAGACATGATCAACCTAGAAGTCAGAGTGAAGAAAGAGAGTAATGAGATGGGAATTCTAGTTGTTCAACGGTTGACAGAACAATTCAAAGAACTTGTAATGGGATAAATAAGAGAAGGTGTGATTAATGAATTGCAAACTGAAATTAAAACCACAGTTGTCAATGAAATTAAAGACACACTCAAGCTGGAGAATCAAGAGGGAATCAAGGAGATTAGGGAATCTTTGTCATCCCATATTCAAGTAATTTCCAAAGATATCCAAGCAACTCAGAAGGACATCTCAGATATGACAGGGTCATTGAAAAGTCATGAGGCTGTTATGAACCAGATATCCATTGATGTTAAGGAGAATTGTAAAGAAACTGAAGCAATTAAGAAAGTGGCAGAAGAAAACCAGATGGAACTTGAGGCTATGAAAACTCAAATCAAGGACGAGAAACAGTCTGACCATCTGTTGAAAATGCCAAATGTAAGGGGAAAGGAACAGATACATATAAATCTAGGAGCAGCTAGAGAAACGGATAGTCAAAGACAGGATGAGGTCAGGAAAGTATTTCAATCCAACCCCATAACTGTATTTAAGAATGTAGAAGATAAGCCTTCTAAATTTTCAGGGCGAGATTACCTGAAAGATTCCAAGATCCCTAAAGAAAGACAGATCTGAGTGACAGGGAAGTTTTTGGAAGGTCCTGCACTTCTCTGGTTTAGAGCCTTTAGATCCACTCTAACCACTTTTGAGGAGTTTTCTCGTGGGCTATTGAAAAAGTTTTGGTCCCCGGAAACCCAACAGCAAGTCAGAGCAGAGTTATATTCGAAGAGATTCTCGACGTCACAACCTACTCGATACTCAACGTACTTTTCTGGGCAGCTTTCTAAACTTCAACATTTAGATCCGCCGAAGCCAGATAACGAATTGATTACTGCATTGATACGTCAGTTTCCAGCAGACGTCCAGAGGACTTTGATCGCTGCTGATATCTATAATATGGAGCAATTTGACGAGGTATTACAGAAGCTGGATCATACGAACGCTCAATTCTTCCATCAGAAGGGAGGAAAGAATAACAACGCTGTGTACGCTGTTATGGCCGATAGTTATTCTCAAACACCTCGAGAGATTCGAGAGGGGCGAGAAGAGAAAACGCCGAGGGAAGATTCAAATAAGAGAGGATGGAATCAGTACAGTAACAGATACAGTTACAAGCCTTATGCGAGACCGGATGGTGGAAATCGATACAATACTCGATGGAGAAGGCCACGGGATAATCAAGGAAGGTACCAGGAAAGAAGATACTACGGTAGAAACAACTACAATAACAGAGGGAATGTGGATACTCGTCAGTCCAATGAAGAGTTCAACAAGGAGACGAGGAAAAACTTGGAAGCAAGACACCAAGATAACTTGCAATTTTTGGAGCATAGGCCCAATGAACCAGGTCCATCAGGAACACAACAATCCCGGGGGAATGGTAACGAAAAAAAAACCTTCGAATTCACAGTAGAAGATAGAATTTTGAACACTTTCACTTCCAGAATTATTAAATGGCAAGCAGAGGATGATGACTTAATTCAACAGAATGACGAACGGAAAGAAATGGGTACAAGAATTAGAATGCCAATCATATCATGCGAAGTATTCGGTATGCCTGTCGATACTTTGATTGATACTGGGGCTATGCTTTGTCTGGTGAGTGAGAAGCTTTATATTCTGTGGAAGCTCAAAGAGAATTTAGAGGAAATTCCAGTATCAGGAATTAAGATCCAAGGAATAATACCCAATAAAATATCTCTGTGTAAAACACAATCATACTTATGTATTACGATTGGAGGACATGATTTCCGACATGTGTTTGTAGTAATGAAGGACATGGCTTTTGACATGATATTGGGAGCAGATTTCATTCAGAAATATCAAGCAGTGATAGACATGAAGACAGAGACGATCAGATTCAAGAATACCGAAGAGATTAACTTCGAGGGAAAAGAAGAGGAAGACATCGAGGGAGATGCTCAATGGTCTCTGATTTTTCATGAAGCTGAAGGAAGAGAAGTCTACACTGAGGAGGAGTCCCTAGAGCTAGGGAAAATTTTGGAGGAGTATCACGATATTTTTGATATTAAACCTGGTGAAATTTAAGATTTTGAATATTGTGGAAGTAAACAACAAAGGAAGCTATGAAGTCGCCAATACACGAACTGGTAACATCGTGGGATCTTATAATGCATCGAATTTGAAGATTTATTATTCAAGAACCAGATGATTTAATGTGTAGATAGGAAAAGTAAAAATTTTTCAATTTTTATTTTTTGCTAGGTGTGGGGTGGATGTGCCCAAATCTAGGAATGGGTATTCCAAGATTCAGACACCTGGATATCAAGGGAAAGGCTACAGCCGCTTTTGAAAGTTGAGATATTTGAATATCGCGCTACATTGCTTCTCGAAGCAATTGGAAAGAATTTACCGATACTTGCATGTCAAGTGACGTAGCGAGTAATAGCAGAGGTCGAGGCTATTTATTGATTAAATAGTTAGCCATGGAGTAGAGACTTGAGACTGGGATCAGATTACTGGCACGGCCAAATGAAAGAGAATGCAATTAGTATCAAGTAAATCGGACCAGGGATACCAGAGATATGAGGATTTCTAGATTCCAGCGTGATGACGCGTGACCCTGGCAGTTTTGAATAAAAGCCGGCCGGCCGAGGCATCGATAGCTCACTTCAACACAAGCACTTGCCTAGCAAGGTGCCTCTACGCTGAGCCAAGGCACATGGTTGCCGGATCTACGCAGAAGTAATTTTCAAAGTTGTGATAGTCACAAAAGTGCTGCGCTACGAAGTGGAACTTAGTAAGTTTCCGGCGAGGAGAATCACTGAGGTGATTGATTTTTTTTTCTACAGACATTAGTGGAAATATTTATGTTTCTACATGGACATATGCTAGACTTTGTCTAAAATTAGTACTTTGTCACAGTCCAGTAATAACCTAATACTTGGATGTTTAATCAAATAGGATATTTTTGTATTTATATAAAATCATGACGTAAATACACTCGAAAGTGAAATAAAGATTTTCATAAGTATGGTAAATTCACGGGTTGAACTGAATGGTAAAATAAAATAAACTTGTAAGTTTATTAATCTTCCAGTGTTGATAACAAGCAGAGGCTTGATTTATTGTATAAATTTTGGGAAGAAAATTTATGTGTGTGGAGTAGTTGAAATGCCATTCCCAGGTGCGCATGTTTAAGTCGCAGGAATGAGGAGGTTGTTTCGAGCATCAATCAAATAGCAGGTTCGATGGCTCAGGTTTATAGTAGGAGTATTGGAACTACACATTTCGTCGTATGAATGACCCGAAGGTTATTTCTTTGAAACCATCAGTTCTTATTTCAACCTTGTTTACGAATTCCATTTAGACTTTGATTTTGCTAGAACCCGGATTTGTCATGATAGTAGTTTATTCTTCTTCAGAGGAAGACCTTTGCCGTTGTTGTTGTAATATTGTGTTCTTATGAAAATAATAGAATGGGCCACTGCCAATTAAAAATAATTCTATAACCACGAATAATTTGAAGGATATTTTCAATCCTAGTGCCATGAACTAAATGAATTTATTATGAAGCTACAATTCTTATTTCCGCATTCTGTCGAAGAATTGCAAGTTGTGAAAATTGCTAAAATGGCCATGAATATAAATATTTTTCATAATAATGATTCCAAGTGGAAAATCAAATAGTTGAATGGTTCAACAATTTATTGATCAAGTTGATGATTCAGAAATCATATATTTTGTGAGGAACTTGAAGTTCATAATCGAGTCACTTCTCGAAATGTTTAATGTCAGAAGAACAATTAATTTTTGTTGTGCTCCGCACAGTTCTTCGATGCTATGCTCAAGGTCAAATACTTTTCAGATGTTATTAATATGTGTAAATAATTTGTGTTGCTTCAATGATAACAATATTTTTCGACAATATTTTTGAAACTGGAAAAATAAGTGAAAGTTAAAAATTCTATGAACATTTATTCTACGAGTGTTAATATTATGTAAAAATTCAAACAGTGAACTACGATATTTCCAGTAGAGGCAATTAAATTTGAACTGGATTTAATCATACATAATTTTGGAACACAGTCTACAGGACTGACAATCAGACTTGTGTTTCCAAAAAATAATTGTCAAATGTGTTTGGAAAGTTTCTGTATATTGTGTAAATAGGAGTGTGGGTCGCCACACGTGGATGATGCTGCTTTGAGCACTTTTGCAGTCAATTTTAAATTCAAAATAAACTGAGATAATTTTACTTGATGTGTTATGCCCAGTTGAATCTCCTTCTATCCTTATTGTTGCATTGAGCCAAAAATCAGTAAAGCATTTTTTTCATTTGATGTCGTTTTTGCGATTAGCTTTAACCCATCTGGCGCCCCGGGATATTTTGACTCTCGTGCTGACTGATTATTGGTAAAATGCATATGTGGTCGTGCGGACTCCGGTCTAAACGGGCACATAAAATAAGATAGAGAGAGAAATGGCTTCGAACGTGGGTCTCGATTTAGACATGGTCAATCGCATGCCGATTTAAATTGTGATAATTTTTATAGAAATATTTTGGGAGTTGAGAGATGTCTGGTTTGGATGAATAAATTAGTAGGAAACCCAATTAGTGGGGAAAATTAAAAATTTAGCTGGATTAATAATTAGAATGGGTTTGATTATTTTTGATAATGGCTTAACCATTAGGGCGTCAAGTAAATTCAGTAGTAAACGTTCGATGACTGGACATGCACATTATTAGAATCCAGGTGGAGGATATTTGAGAACTTGCATATTTTTCATGTGATATTGTGGTAAATGTAATTCGTAAAAGTAGAGAATTTTGTTTTTCCATCACGTCGACATTAGGACAAATCTCATTTTATTAGAGTGTTCCAATTAGCTATTCATATTTCTTGTTCTAGCTATAAACCTGTGTTTGCCAATATTGTATACCCCTAAGTTTTGAATAATAATTGAAAATTATGGAAGAGATGATGAGGATGATGAGGAGTTTGGAAGAGAGTTCAAAAGAGGCTGGACGGCGTGTAGCCGCCATTATGAAAGAAAATACAGAGGCTTTAGAAAAGAAACTTAAAGAAAATTCTGATTCTTTAGAAAATAAACTTAAAGAAAATTCGGATTCTTTAGAAAGCAGGTTAAAAGGTAACTTGAAAGAAAATTTAAATAGTAAATTTAATTCAATGGAAAGTAAATTTAAAGAGAATTCGGAAATTTTGAAAATGACACTTGAAAGTAAAATGAATAAATTATGCGAAAAAACACATGAGCTTGAAACTTCATTAGCTACTAACGCAAGTTTAATGGACGATAAATTTCGCGATGCCGATCTTAGATCTCAAAGCTTAGCTGATAGGATAGAACATGGTCTTAGGAAAGTTGGTGAAGACATGATCAACCTAGAAGTCAGAGTGAAGAAAGAGAGTAATGAGATGGGAATTCTAGTTGTTCAACGGTTGACAGAACAATTCAAAGAACTTGTAATGGGATAAATAAGAGAAGGTGTGATTAATGAATTGCAAACTGAAATTAAAACCACAGTTGTCAATGAAATTAAAGACACACTCAAGCTGGAGAATCAAGAGGGAATCAAGGAGATTAGGGAATCTTTGTCATCCCATATTCAAGTAATTTCCAAAGATATCCAAGCAACTCAGAAGGACATCTCAGATATGACAGGGTCATTGAAAAGTCATGAGGCTGTTATGAACCAGATATCCATTGATGTTAAGGAGAATTGTAAAGAAACTGAAGCAATTAAGAAAGTGGCAGAAGAAAACCAGATGGAACTTGAGGCTATGAAAACTCAAATCAAGGACGAGAAACAGTCTGACCATCTGTTGAAAATGCCAAATGTAAGGGGAAAGGAACAGATACATATAAATCTAGGAGCAGCTAGAGAAACGGATAGTCAAAGACAGGATGAGGTCAGGAAAGTATTTCAATCCAACCCCATAACTGTATTTAAGAATGTAGAAGATAAGCCTTCTAAATTTTCAGGGCGAGATTACCTGAAAGATTCCAAGATCCCTAAAGAAAGACAGATCTGAGTGACAGGGAAGTTTTTGGAAGGTCCTGCACTTCTCTGGTTTAGAGCCTTTAGATCCACTCTAACCACTTTTGAGGAGTTTTCTCGTGGGCTATTGAAAAAGTTTTGGTCCCCGGAAACCCAACAGCAAGTCAGAGCAGAGTTATATTCGAAGAGATTCTCGACGTCACAACCTACTCGATACTCAACGTACTTTTCTGGGCAGCTTTCTAAACTTCAACATTTAGATCCGCCGAAGCCAGATAACGAATTGATTACTGCATTGATACGTCAGTTTCCAGCAGACGTCCAGAGGACTTTGATCGCTGCTGATATCTATAATATGGAGCAATTTGACGAGGTATTACAGAAGCTGGATCATACGAACGCTCAATTCTTCCATCAGAAGGGAGGAAAGAATAACAACGCTGTGTACGCTGTTATGGCCGATAGTTATTCTCAAACACCTCGAGAGATTCGAGAGGGGCGAGAAGAGAAAACGCCGAGGGAAGATTCAAATAAGAGAGGATGGAATCAGTACAGTAACAGATACAGTTACAAGCCTTATGCGAGACCGGATGGTGGAAATCGATACAATACTCGATGGAGAAGGCCACGGGATAATCAAGGAAGGTACCAGGAAAGAAGATACTACGGTAGAAACAACTACAATAACAGAGGGAATGTGGATACTCGTCAGTCCAATGAAGAGTTCAACAAGGAGACGAGGAAAAACTTGGAAGCAAGACACCAAGATAACTTGCAATTTTTGGAGCATAGGCCCAATGAACCAGGTCCATCAGGAACACAACAATCCCGGGGGAATGGTAACGAAAAAAAAACCTTCGAATTCACAGTAGAAGATAGAATTTTGAACACTTTCACTTCCAGAATTATTAAATGGCAAGCAGAGGATGATGACTTAATTCAACAGAATGACGAACGGAAAGAAATGGGTACAAGAATTAGAATGCCAATCATATCATGCGAAGTATTCGGTATGCCTGTCGATACTTTGATTGATACTGGGGCTATGCGTTGTCTGGTGAGTGAGAAGCTTTATATTCTGTGGAAGCTCAAAGAGAATTTAGAGGAAATTCCAGTATCAGGAATTAAGATCCAAGGAATAATACCCAATAAAATATCTCTGTGTAAAACACAATTATACTTATGTATTACGATTGGAGGACATGATTTCCGACATGTGTTTGTAGTAATGAAGGACATGGCTTTTGACATGATATTGGGAGCAGATTTCATTCAGAAATATCAAGCAGTGATAGACATGAAGACAGAGACGATCAGATTCAAGAATACCGAAGAGATTAACTTCGAGGGAAAAGAAGAGGAAGACATCGAGGGAGATGCTCAATGGTCTCTGATTTTTCATGAAGCTGAAGGAAGAGTAGTCTACACTGAGGAGGAGTCCCTAGAGCTAGGGAAAATTTTGGAGGAGTATCACGATATTTTTGATATTAAACCTGGTGAAATTTAAGATTTTGAATATTGTGGAAGTAAACAACAAAGGAAGCTATGAAGTCGCCAATACACGAACTGGTAACATCGTGGGAACTTATAATGCATCGAATTTGAAGATTTATTATTCAAGAACCAGATGATTTAATGTGTAGATAGGAAAAATAAAAATTTTTCAATTTTTATTTTTTGCTAGGTGTGGGGTGGATGTGCCCAAATCTAGGAATTGGTATTCCAAGATTCAGACACCTGGATATCAAGGGAAAGGCTACAGCCGCTTTTGAAAGTTGAGATATTTGAATATCGCGCTACATTGCTTCTCGAAGCAATTGGAAAGAATTTACCGATACTTGCATGTCAAGTGACGTAGCGAGTAATAGCAGAGGTCGAGGCTATTTATTGATTAAATAGTTAGCCATGGAGTAGAGACTTGAGACTGGGATCAGATTACTGGCACGGCCAAATGAAAGAGAATGCAATTAGTATCAAGTAAATCGGACCAGGGATACCAGAGATATGAGGATTTCTAGATTCCAGCGTGATGACGCGTGACCCTGGCAGTTTTGAATAAAAGCCGGCCGGCCGAGGCATCGATAGCTCACTTCAACACAAGCACTTGCCTAGCAAGGTGCCTCTACGCTGAGCCAAGGCACATGGTTGCCGGATCTACGCAGAAGTAATTTTCAAAGTTGTGATAGTCACAAAAGTGCTGCGCTACGAAGTGGAACTTAGTAAGTTTCCGGCGAGGAGAATCACTGAGGTGATTGATTTTTTTTTCTACAGACATTAGTGGAAATATTTATGTTTCTACATGGACATATGCTAGACTTTGTCTAAAATTAGTACTTTGTCACAGTCCAGTAATAACCTAATACTTGGATGTTTAATCAAATAGGATATTTTTGTATTTATATAAAATCATGACGTAAATACACTCGAAAGTGAAATAAAGATTTTCATAAGTATGGTAAATTCACGGGTTGAACTGAATGGTAAAATAAAATAAACTTGTAAGTTTATTAATCTTCCAGTGTTGATAACAAGCAGAGGCTTGATTTATTGTATAAATTTTGGGAAGAAAATTTATGTGTGTGGAGTAGTTGAAATGCCATTCCCAGGTGCGCATGTTTAAGTCGCAGGAATGAGGAGGTTGTTTCGAGCATCAATCAAATAGCAGGTTCGATGGCTCAGGTTTATAGTAGGAGTATTGGAACTACACATTTCGTCGTATGAATGACCCGAAGGTTATTTCTTTGAAACCATCAGTTCTTATTTCAACCTTGTTTACGAATTCCATTTAGACTTTGATTTTGCTAGAACCCGGATTTGTCATGATAGTAGTTTATTCTTCTTCAGAGGAAGACCTTTGCCGTTGTTGTTGTAATATTGTGTTCTTATGAAAATAATAGAATGGGCCACTGCCAATTAAAAATAATTCTATAACCACGAATAATTTGAAGGATATTTTCAATCCTAGTGCCATGAACTAAATGAATTTATTATGAAGCTACAATTCTTATTTCCGCATTCTGTCGAAGAATTGCAAGTTGTGAAAATTGCTAAAATGGCCATGAATATAAATATTTTTCATAATAATGATTCCAAGTGGAAAATCAAATAGTTGAATGGTTCAACAATTTATTGATCAAGTTGATGATTCAGAAATCATATATTTTGTGAGGAACTTGAAGTTCATAATCGAGTCACTTCTCGAAATGTTTAATGTCAGAAGAACAATTAATTTTTGTTGTGCTCCGCACAGTTCTTCGATGCTATGCTCAAGGTCAAATACTTTTCAGATGTTATTAATATGTGTAAATAATTTGTGTTGCTTCAATGATAACAATATTTTTCGACAATATTTTTGAAACTGGAAAAATAAGTGAAAGTTAAAAATTCTATGAACATTTATTCTACGAGTGTTAATATTATGTAAAAATTCAAACAGTGAACTACGATATTTCCAGTAGAGACAATTAAATTTGAACTGGATTTAATCATACATAATTTTGGAACACAGTCTACAGGACTGACAATCAGACTTGTGTTTCCAAAAAATAATTGTCAAATGTGTTTGGAAAATTTCTGTATATTGTGTAAATAGGAGTGTGGGTCGCCACACGTGGATGATGCTGCTTTGAGCATTTTTGCAGTCAATTTTAAATTCAAAATAAACTGAGATAATTTTACTTGATGTGTTATACCCAGTTGAATCTCCTTCTAGCCATATTGTTGCATTGAGCCAAAAATCAGTAAAGCATTTTTTTCATTTGATGTCGTTTTTGCGATTTGCTTTAACCCATCTGGCGCCCCGGGATATTTTGACTCTCGTGCTGACTGATTATTGGTAAAATGCATATGTGGTCGTGCGGACTCCGGTCTAAACGGGCACAATACTGTATTTCGAACTAATTAGAAATGTCGATATTACCAACTTAATTTCGTCATTCTTCTAGACAATATAGATTAATCATTAGCATGAACCATAAACTTTAAGAAAAGTAGGCTCTTTAGTTCGTCGCGGAACTTCTTGTTAAAGCTTGTTTGTCTTGTTACTTTGATTTGCAGATTAATGTTAACTACGTTTTGTGAATAAACGTGATAAAGATGTATAAATTAACGTTTGTTTTCGTTTGAACTTATAAAAATAGATAATTTCCTTAAAATTTGAACTTTATTTGCGGTAGGTACAAAAGCAAACCTTATGAGGTAAAACTATTTGTTCTTTCATTAATTAGACATGACAAATAACAAGTAGTTCATATATCCTACTGATATTAACTGCCACTATCAACAGCCTATTGCACATAGCCTTTCACTGAGCGGCAAAGTTCTTCCCATGTGCAATTCACTATGAATGCTGGGAATACACATTTCCAGCAATTTGAAGTGGAATGTACACGTTGAGGAATCTAGGAGTAAGGCATTTAGAATTCTAGGATTTGCAAGACGTAATCTTCTGGGATTCAGAAGCCGTGCACTCCGAGCGGTGTATCTTTCCACGATACAGCCCATTCTTCTGTACGGACTTCCTGCCTCGCATCCCACTACCGAGGAAAACATGAGGAAGTTAAGTGCAGTCCAACGTCGAGCAGAGCGAATCATTTACAATCAGGGTAACAAAGTTTTGACAAAACCATTAACATCCATCAATGACATATGCAGCCAAATAGATCTCACCTTTCTCCGAAAATCTCTAGCTGGCACCATTATACTGTACCCATTTCACCGCCTTCAGCTGTCATATCGTTCAGTCCGTAGAGCACAGGGTGTCACACTTGTTCCTCCATTCGCTAGGACAACAGATTATCAATCTGGATTCTACACACATCAAAAAAAGTTTTGCATCACCTCGGTTCCCAGATCTCCGGCATATAGACGTTGACTGTGTATATTGTATCCAAGATACAGTCCCTTTGACTGTTCATAGATGTCACTAAAACTGCTCAAAGATGTAAACAACCATGCATGAGCAGGGCCTATTAGACGGAGGGGGTACGACAGCCGATCAGTTCCAGTCATTCCACCAGGACGAAGGTACGCTGCTCATGTTGTCTGTAGTTCTACCATGCCTAGAAGGTCAATACCGCAGTTCGATCGCGTCCGCATTGTTACTTTGTGTCAAGAAGGGCTCTCAACAAGGGAAGTTTCCAGGCGTCTCAGAGTGAACCAAAGCGATGTTGTTCGGACATGGAGGAGGTACAGAGATACAGGAACTGTCGATGACAGGCCTCGCTCAGGCCGCCCAAGGGCTACTACTGTAGTGGATGACCGCTACTTACGGATTGCCGCTCGGAGGAACCCTGACAGCAATGCCACCATGTTGAATAATGCGTTTCGTTCAGCCACAGGACGTCGTGTTTCAACTCAAACTGTGCGCAATAGGCTGCATGATGCGCAACTTCACTCCCGACGTCCATGGCGAGGTCCAGCTTTGCAACCCCGACACCATGCAGCGCGGTACAGATGGGCCCAACAACATGCTGAATGGACCCCACGGAATTGGCATCACGTTCTCTTCACCGATGAGTGTCGCATATGCCTTCAACCAGACAATCGTCGGAGACGTGTTTGGAGGCACCCTGGTCAGGCTGAACGTCTTAGACACACTGTCCAGCGAGTGCAGCAAGGTGGTGGTTCCCTGATGTTTTGGGGTGGCATTATGTGGGGCCGACGTACGCCACTGGTGGTCATGGAAGGCTCTGAAACGGCTTTACGATACCTGAATGACATCCTCCGACCCATAGTGCAACCATATCGGCAGAATATTGGAGAGGCATTTGTCTTCATGGACGACAATTCTCGACCTCATCGTGCACATCTTGTGAATGCGTTCCTTCAAGATAACGACATCGCTCGACTACAGTGGCCAGCATGTTCGCCAGACATGAACCCTATCGAACATGCCTGGGATATGTTGAAAAGGGCTGTTTATGGACGTCTTGACCCACCAACCACTCTGAGAGATTTACGCCGAATTGTCGTTGAGGAGTGGGACAATTTGGACCAACAGTGTCTTGATGAACTTGTGGATAGTATGCCACGACGAATACAGGCATGCATCAATGCAAGAGGACGTGCTACTGGGTATTAGAGGTAGTGGTGTGTACTGCAATCTGGACCACAAATGCTGAAAGTCTAGCTGTATGATGGTACAACATGCAATGTGTGGGTCTCATGAGCAATAAAACGAGCTGAAATGTTGTTTGTGTTGATCTCTATTCCCTTTGTATTTAAAGGTTCCGGAACTCTTGGAACCGAGGTGATGCAAAACTTTTTTTGATGTGTGTACAATCGCTCTGCTCGACTTTGGAATGACCTGCCTCGTGAAATAAAAGACCTTCCTCCACGACAATTTTGCCGCAAAGTGAAGGTTCTAAAGGGACTAAAACCCCATGTAAATTGAATTATATACTGTATAATGTAACTTTGTGAGTGATTGGGAGTGGGCGCGTGCGTGTATATATGTATGTATGTATGTATGTTTGTATGCGTGTGTGAGCGTGTGTATGTGTGTGTGCATGCCTGTGTCATCCCTTTTATTTATGAATTGTATGATATAGACGTCATGTACAGCAGATAATGTGTATATAGCAAATGTAAAGGTGTAAATTGTATAATGTAACATTTGAGATTTATTTAGATTTAATGAACGGAGATGGAGACACTGATGTGTATGTGGGGCTTGCCCTTTCTCTATCTGCCGTCCATAAATTGTAGGCACCATTTTTGGTAAATAAATAATAATAATAATAATAATAACAAACAAATTGTCAGTTAGATTGCTGTAATAGATTCGTAGATATTGAGAACCGTCTAAATATTTTGGATGTTGGATTTTTATATTATAGGTCTTAGATTTATGTACTATTAAATGAAATAGGTATTTTATTCAAACTTCAATCGCATGATTAGGACACAAGAAATAAAAGCGGGATTTTAAAACTTCGCTCTGCCGGCATCTTGTGGCTATGAAAATAATTTAAATGAATTAGATGCCAGTCGATTAAAATTTTTATAAGCATAAACCGTATCAAGTTTCACTGCGCTCGGATGGTTAAAGCGCAAGAAACGTCTATTTGAATATTTAAAATTTGGATTTCTGCTCGCCAGGTTATTGAACGTCCCATAGGTGAACTTATGCTTATAGCCTCTATACACTTACAAAATTTCAGTTTGATTGCTGTAGTAGATTAATAGATATTGAGAACCGTCTAAATATTTCGGATGGTCGCCATGTTGGATTTTAATGAATGTAGGCCATAGAGTTATGTAATATTAGATGATGATTTTTGTGTACTGTACGTTCATTATGCAAATGCTGATTTGGATCGCATGATTAGAACACAAGAAGTAAAAACGTAATTTTCGAAATTCGCACAGCCGCCATCTTGAGGGTACATAATCAATTGAACTAAATTATATACCAGTGCATTACAATGTGTATAAACATTTACTGTACGAAGTTTCATTGCGTTTGGATCATTAAATCTCGAGAAACGTCTATTTAAAACTTTCAACTTCGTTTGGCCGCCATGTTCGTTGGGTAGTTAACCGGTTTTTGAAAGTCTCATAGATGAACTTTCAGGAGTGTCCTTTATCTCCGTACAAAATTTCATGGTGATACCGGTAATAGTTTCAGAGATATAGAATGCCCGTGAAATAATTCGCACTGCCGCCATCTTGAGGTTATGTAAACAATTGAACGAAGTTAGATGTCGGTTCATTACAATGTGTATAAACATATACTGTACCAAGTTTCATTGCGTTTGGTTGGTTAAATCGCGAGAAAAGTCTATTTAAAAGTCGCAAATTCGCTGGCCACCATGTTGGTTTTGTAGTTACTAGGTTTTCAAAAGTCACATAGGTAAACTTCTAGAAGTTCCCTTTATCACCGTACAAAATTCCAGGGTGTTATAGGTAATAGTTTCGGAGATATTGAATGGTGGTGAAATGTTTCGCACAGCCGCCATGTTGTATTGGTGAGACGTATTGGCATTTGCAAGGCACTGTCGGGATCGGGTGGGGTAGTAATTAGTCCAGACCAAGCTTAATGAATTAACTCCTGAAAATAGAAGCTTACACACACACACACACACGTGGACAAAATTTGATTTAACAAGCCTCTTGGCTGTCACCCCTGAGGTCCGGGTTGTATTCTTGGATCCATCCAGAAATTTACTTCTGGTCTGAGCGCTGGAACGGGGCACACACCGCCTCGTGAGCTAAACTGAGAAGAAGTGGGTTTAATTTACAACTCAGCCATTCTGGAAATGGTTTTCCGTGGTTTCCCACTGTTCGCCGGGATAGTTCCTAACTTGGGCCACGTCTATCGCCTTTCCAATCCCACCAGAATTAACAAGTAGTTCCGTGAAGAACTATAAAGGCTATTTTCATATATCCTACTTATGTTAATTGCCACTATCAACATACTACATTTCAGTTTGATTGTTGTAATAGATTCGTAGATATTGAGAACCGACTAAATATTTGGGATGGTCCCCATGTTGGACTTTATTTATGTAGGTCTTAGAGTTATGTACTGTTACATGAAGATTATTGTGTACGTGTAGCATTCGAACTTCAATCCCATGATTAGGACACAAGAAGTAAAAACTAGATTTTAAAATTTCGCACTGCTGCCATCTTGTGGTTATGGAAACAATTGAAATAAATTAGATGCCAGTGGATTAACATTCATATAAGGATTTACTGCACCAAGTTTCACTGCACTCGGATGGTTAAATTGCGAGAAACGTCCGTGTGAATATTTATACTTCGCGTCGCCGCCATGTTGGATTTGTGATCACCAAGTTATTGAAAGTCCTATAGGTAAACTTATGTTCATAGCCCCTATGAACATAAAAATATTCAGTTTGATTGTTGTAATAGATTCGTAGATATTCATAGCCGTCTAAATATTTCGGATGGTCGCCATGTTGGATTGTTAAATGTATAGGCCATAGAGTCATGTACCATTAAAGGGAAATTATTGCGTAGGTTCATTATTCAAACTTTCACTTCGATCGCATGATTACGACACAAGAAATATAAACTTAATTATAAAATTCGCACAGCCGCCATCTTGAGGTTATGTAAACAATTGAAATAAATTAGATACCAAGGTATTACTATGTGCATAAACATTTCCTGTACCAATGCGTTCGGAACATTGAATAGCGAGAAAGCTCTATTTACATTTTCAAATTCGCTTCGCCGCCATGATCGTTTTGTAGTTAACCGGTTTTTGAAAGTTTTATAGGTGATCTTCCAGCAGTGCCCTTTATCTGCGTGCAAAATGTTAGGGTGATACCGCTAATAGTATCATATATATAGAATGCCGGTGAAATATTTCGCACGGCCGCCATCTTGTGGTTATGTAAACAATTGAACGAAGTTAGATGTCGGTGCATTACAAAGTGTATAAACATATACTGTGCCCGTTTAGACCGAAGTCCGCACGACCACACATGCATTTTACCAAGAATCAGTTAGCACGAGAGTCAAAATATCCCGGGGCGCCAGATGGGTTAAAGCTAATCGCAAAAAAACGACATAAAAAATGCTTTACTGATTTTTGGCTCAATGCAACATTAAGGATAGAAGGAGATTCAACTGGGCATAACACAACATGTAAAATTATCTCATTTTATTCTAAATTTTAAAATTGACTGCAAAATGATGCTCACGGTAACATCATTCCAGTGCGACGGCACACACTACTATTTACACAATGTACAGAAATTTTCCAACACATTGAACAATTGTCTTTGGAGACACAAGTCTGATTATCAGTCCTGTAGACTGTGTTCCAAAATAATATCAATTATTTACGATGAAATCCAGTTCAAATTAAATTGTCTTTACTGGAAATATTGTAGTTCACTGGTTGAATTTCTCACATGATATTAACACTCATAGAAATTCTCACTGTTTATAATTGTTTATAGAATTTTTTAACTTCCACTTATTTTTCCAGTTTCAAAAATATTGTCAAAAATATTATCTTTGACCCAACACTAATTATGTACACATATTAATAACAACATCTGAAAAGTATTTGACCCTTGAGCATAGCATCGAAGAACTGTGCGAAGCACAACAAAATATATTATTCTTCCAAAATTAAACATTTCGAGAAGTGACTCGATTATGAACTTCAAATTCCAAAGAAATATGATTTCTGAATATCTGCTTGATCAAAAAAAAAATGTTGAACCATTCAACTATTCGATTTTCCACTTGGAATTATTATTAAGAAAAATATTTCTATTTGTTGCTATTTTAGTAACTTTCACAACTTGCAATTCTTGAACAGAATGCGGAAATAAGAATTGTAGCTTTATAATAAATTTCAACTACTCCGCACACATAAATTTTCTTTCCAAAATTTATACAATAAATCAAGCCTCTGCTTGTTATCAAAACTGGAAGATCTATAAACTTACAAGTTTATTTTATTTTACCATTCAGTTCAAACCGTGAAGTTACCACACTTGTGATATTCTCTATTTCACTTTCGAATGTGTGCCTACGTCATGATTTTATATAAACACAAAAAAAAAATCCTAATTGATACAAATATCATTGGCTTCCTGTTTCATGCCTTTCCGTGTTATCTGAAAAATATACTTTGCTCAATGCAAATATTAACTGTTCAATCAGAACTATAATGTTGGCGGAATACGGGCTTGCGCTATCCACTAGCTTTCGGAAAATCACCTGTTCCAAACTAGGAATGATTAGACTAATCCTTAAGCTCTCTCTCAACGAATGTGATTATTAGAAAATGTAAGATCCAATAATTATTTAGAAAAATTATGAAAATTATTATTATTATTATTATTATTATTGGATTATTATTGTTATTATTTCCTTAAATATGTTTAATTATTATTTCCTTATGTGAAAAAACCACATGTTCGACTCTTCGAATATGGACAAAATATCCATTCCTCAACAAAAATAAATATTAACTTCTACAGTTATATCGGCTGATTGCCGTGATTCTCAAACAAAATGAACATTCAAATAAATGCTCGGTATGCTCGGTCATCGATCCTAAACTGTTCTGAGTGCTGAAAATACTCAGAATAACCCTAATGTGTCTTGCGTAAATCAATGCAAGATTTAAATACGAAGAAAAATAAATGTGTTGGTCATCTGCAGAAAATGAGTTTGTTAAAATTAGCTAGGCATAATATAAAAGTCAAATGTGGCTTACATTTCTCGTTGGTCTTGAAGCGTAGTGAACCTGGTCTGTACCAGATTTATCCAGATACATGCCCTATTGGACACGCACGTCTAATCCTTGTATCGGCCGCCATTATATACCCACAATCTGTCTAGCACGACGTAGTGGAAATATTTCTTGAAGTTTGAAGTAACTGCTGATCCATTTTAATATTGACTTCAATTAAATCCATAGCAGTTTGCTTAAATGGTGTCAGATCCAAATGATCTCTTCTCAAAAGCGTCAGTTGTAACATAACTCACGGTAATCTTTTCAGTACAGGAAAACACTGATAGTCTAAAACAATCAACGGCTGTTCTGAAGATCGTTCCCTGGGCATGGCTTCACACCATCTATCATGCGCGAAGCAACATATAGTTTCCCTTTGGCGGCTAATGAACAACACCGTGATAGACTGGCCTTCAATATACTGAAAGATCTGAGTGGTTATTTAGTTACAATTTGTGAAACTGACAAGTTGGATTAAAATATCCAAGTATTGAATTATTGTTACTGGACTGTGACAGAATAATATCTAGACAAACTCTAGCATATGTCCATATAGAAACAAAGTGTTTCACCAATGTCCGTAGAAAATAACAATCACCTTAGTGATTCCCTTTACCGGAAACTTACTGCGTTCCCCACGTATCGTAGCACTTTTGTGACTATCACAATTCAAAGATATCTTCTGCGTAGATTCGGCAACCATGTGCCTTGGCTCGACGTAGCAGCAGCACCTTGTCCTACAAGAGCTTGGTTTGAAGTGAGCTGCTTATGCTTGGGCCAAGCGGCTTTTATACAAAACGGTCGGCTCCACGCTGGATCACGCTGAAATCTGTAAATCCTCATATCTCCGGTGTCTCTGGTCTGATTCACTTGAGACTAAGTGGATCCTCTTTCATTTGGCCGTGCCAGTAATCTGATCCAAGTATCAAGTCTCTACTCCATGGCTAAGTATTTAATCACCAAATAGTCTCGACCTCTGCTACTATTTGCCACGTCACTTAACATCTTCTTGGCTGCATAAAGTTTCCATTTCAATCTAGAAGGAAAGGAGCGCGATATTCAAATATCTCAACTTTCAAAAGCGGCTGTAGCCTTTCCCTTGATACTGTACCCGATACCTAGTTTAGGCTATCGGCTACGCCAGCAGACATTAAGCTGTAGTTGAGGTTTTGAGAAGCAATAAGAAAAGATAGCGCACCGATCGCGTCAAGAAGAATGCCAAGATGACGTAGCAGGTCTAGAATCAAGGAGGCATTGAAATCTGTGAGAAGATAGAATTATGAATGGAGATGTGAAGCTTTATTGAAACATATATGGAATTATAGCAATTAAAACATCTTAGAAGAGGATATATAACATGCATTATATGTGGAAATAATTTTATGGAAGTAAGTTATTTTATAACAGAACAGCCGAGAGGATTCGGGTTCGAGACTATGTTCGTGACGTGGGAGCACTGTGGTGGGGAGAACAAGCCACGTGCCGTGCGGAGCTCATAAGCCGAAGCACAGCGCTAGCAAGTCAGTTGAGCCCAGTAAGACGGGCAGTTCAGAGCAGCTCTATAGCACAGCGAGACGGACATTGAAGGTCACGCAGCATACAGAAACTGTCACGGCAAGAGTGTAGGTGACAGTGCCTGCATCGCCGAGCAGCGAAGGCCGAGGGGGTCGTTGATCCAGGCGAGCTGGCCGAGGAGACAATTGTAGGCAGCCGGGGTATTTCAAAATCACACTGCTCGTATTTGAAGACTTTATTTCAAGCTTCATTTCAACGCTGTTCAAACACAGGCTTTTACGAATAACCTTATAACCATGCTGTTATATAACACATTCAAAGCGACTTTTACTATTCCAAGTAAACTGAATGTTTGGCGTAGGCTCTGATAAACATTATAGCGTGCATTTATAAGATTTATATATTATACAATTTTCATGATCTACCTATTACGAACAGATACAGGGTGTATCGCAATCTTGAACACTATCAAGTAAAATTTTATTTTACACAAGTGGGACTTTGCAGTAAGTTGAGATTGGACTTACAATTCTCAAACTCAACATTTAAAGGAACAGTGGCGTATATTAGAAGAGGAGTAAGGGGGTCCGCTGTTTTCATGAACTTTTCGAGAAGGAGTTGGACAATATCCGCTATGGGTAATCCGAGGTTCAACATGACCGAGTAAACGTGAATAGAGACAAGATGGCACCACAGAGCGATGGATTCGATTCCTGACGAGAGGAGTCCAACAGCTGATTCGCTTGGGATTTCGAAGGAAATCGTCATTTCATGGATGAAATTATATTCACGCCGATCTTACGAGAAATTCTTAGGTAGGGAAAACCGACGATCTTGGAAATTATATTGCAACTGATAATGAAAGGTATTGTAAGAGTTCTAACTACCTGATACGATTATTTTCATGAATACTGGGCACACATGTATATTTTTCTAATAGGAGTGATTTGATTATTAAGACATGGTTTGAATTTGTATACTTCGAATTTGCTAGAATATGGAGTGACCATATGATATGGCAGGCATCATTATACGATATTCTCACCGTTGTTTGGCTTTATTAAGAAGATGTTTGGTCTTTTAGACATTTTTCCAGCTAGGATATTTTTCATGAATAGTTTTTTTTGTAACGAGTATTTCGAACTCGTGGTCTGCAATTGATTATCAGAAATTACTTCGTCAGTTCATTGCATACTAGCGAGTGTGTATTATTCATCAGTAGGGATTTTTTTCCATTGGATTGTTTGGAGATGTTAAGAAGTTATTCACTTTAGTGAATGAACATCGCTTTTATATGACAACTAGAGACTTGTTGATTCCTTTCTGGTACATTCATTCATACAGTCTACGAGATGGGGTCTTTCGTATTTATACGATTGTATGGTGGCTACTCATCTTACCCATCGTTTAGGGAACTATCATCCAAGTCGACGGGGCGAGGTCCTTCGTATTTATACGACTGTACGGTGGTTACACATCTTACTCGCCATTGAGGGACTCATTTTTATCATCCGAGTGTACACGACATGTAAGTGAATCAAACAAGGAACTACTAGTCACATATCAGTCGAAATTTTGTTAAATAAAGTAACGATAAATGTCAACAGGATTGCATTTAGTAATTCTTGTTTGCCAATCCAATATTTTGTTGCTATACTCTTTTGAGAGTAATTTCAGTTTAACAGCTATTACAGCTGATGCTTTGATGATTTTTATAATTGTGTTTGATACCTTTTGAGAAGGATTTAAAGTAATTGAATCTAATAAGATTAATCATTAATGGTCATAATTATTTTAAGGCAGATCAGTATTACAGATTTTGATGTGAGAGATTATAACACATTGGTGTTTTTCTGCGATGTGAATTATTGAAACTTGTAAGAGAATTTATGCTATTTTAGAGCAGATATTAAATTACTGAAGTAATATTTTTCCAATTGTTTAAGAAGTTGTCTAGATGTGATCAGAGTAATTACAGTCATTGGAGATTATGTGCGTTAATAATTTGAAGCCATTTATATATATTTTGTAGATCATGCAACATGGTTAAGTGGAGTTTATGATAGGCATTTTGTGGAATTTGCCATGTGATAGTTGCAACGTTGATAATGTATTTTGAGGCAGACATGAGGTCGTCGTACCCAGTCTTGCGTATTTGTTGAGATTCATGCTGTATGTGCTGAATATTTATGGAGTTTTTGGAGTAATTCTTATATTCAAATGTGATATTTGAAATAATGAAGAAATGTAATGTCGTTGTGGATAGTTAGATCCAACGTGATGTCGTGGAGACAATAACATTTTTTGGCATGATAATTAAATACGAGATATAACTTGGAAGTAATAAAACTGTAAGACAACGTTCTATAAACCATATTAAACAATTTGTTAAGAAATTAAACAAATAAATGAAGTTGATAATACAAGATTTTCTGAAAATAATAATTAATGAAATAATAATCTGAGATTTAAGCATATTAACTATCTGACCTAATGAAATAAAAATCAGAATGACTAGATGAAATAATAAAAAACTAAATAACCAGATGATTGAAATTTAAATAAGTTGATAAATTAAATTTTTGAATAAATCGATGAATTAAATAAATGGATGAATTAAAGATTGAATAAATAAACTGATTGAAATGAATTATTAGACGATTGTAATGATGATGAATAACTAAATTAGAAGGTGATAATTAATTAAAGAAGCTGATGATTAATGAATTTATATGCAATTAAATAAATTTAATTGAGAGATAATGTGAAGGAATTGCAACTTGAAATGTGAATTTAAATGATGTAATGGTGATGAATTAACGATTCTGACAGGAATATTTAGAATTTTGAAGTGAGAATTAATGTGAGAAATATTTAATTTTGATAATAACGATGATGATGACCAATGAGAATTTGAATTTTCAGTAATTCACAGATAAGTGATTGATTGTTAATGACGTTGTAAATAGTGTAAATTAATTATTCAATGTTTAGGAACATTTGATTAACATGTTCTATGTTCAAATTATACCATGCAAACCATAATTTATGTGATATTTAATATGAGTGATTATTATATGTGTATGTTTAGACAGAGTAATAACTTAATTAAATCCACATTGATGTTAAATTAAAGAGAATTAGGTCTCAGGTTTCACAAATGTCAGTGACGAAAGACATAGTGCTACATTGATCCTGAGAACCCAAGAGAACTTTATACATTTTTCTTGTTATGTGGATTAAGATAATTTTGCATTAGAAAGGAGATGGTTCGATTTTTGGACAATGACAATTTAACTTTGCATTCGACCATACTCTTAGGTAGGAGTTATATTTAAAATGTCTGTCTGACTATCAAAGTAAAATAAATTTGTTTTTATCTTAGTTGTGATCTGATGATGGTGTGATGTTCCTTTTTCTTTCCTTGTCTTGAGTAAGGCTTATCCGGAAAGGAAGTGGTTTGCTAGGAATTCAGTTGATGGCGCCCATTTATATTTGAATTATTTTTATTAACTTAAGCCCGTAACGACCCTAGAGATACTTTGTCTCGTGAAACCCACTGCTTTTTCGAGAACTCAGCTGAATTTCCGACACATTCCTTATTTGACTAGAGGTTCATTTAACTCCGCTCTGTCCTGGAACTCCAGGGATGTGATGTTATAGCAGATGGGTCATCGCATCCCCAGGACGAACGGGTACAATACCTAGGTGTCTGAATCTTGGAATACCCATTCCTAGAATTGGGCACAATACTGTACCAAATTTTATTGAGCTTGGTTGGTTAAATCGCGCGAAACCTCTTTTTAAAAGTCGCAACTTCGCTTGGCCGCCATGTTGGTTTTGTAGTTAACAGATTTTCAAGAGTCACATAGGTAAACTTCTAGTAGTTCCTTTTATCACCGCGAAAAATTCCAGGGTGATATCGGTAATAGTTTCGGAGATATTGAATGCTGGTGAAATATTTCGCACAGCCGCCATGTTGGATTGGTGAGACGTATTTGGCATTTGCAAGGCACTGTCGGGATCGGGTGGGGTAGTAATTAGTCTAGACCAAGCTTACTGAATTAACTCCTGAAAACAGAAGCTTATTACACACACACGTGGACAAAAGTTTATTTAACAAGCCTCTTGGCTGTCACCCCTGAGGTCCGGGTTGTATTCTCGGATCCATCCAGAAATTTACTTCTGAGGGCTGGAACGGGGCACACTCAGCCTCATGAGCTAAACTGAGAAGAGGTGGGTTTCGATTTACAACTCAGCCTTCCTGGAAATGGTTTTCCGTGGTTTCCCCACTATTCGCCGGGATAGTTCCTAACTTGGGCCACGTCTACCTCCTTCCCAATCCCACCAGAATTAAAAATACACACTACCTCTACTACTACTACTACTACCACCACTACAGACGCCACAATAACACAGGTTATCATATACAATAAATCCCATATATACACACACACACCCAAATACACGAGGCTAATTCTGCCCTGCTAAATAAAAGAGCCCTATCACCGAGCGCATGGTCGTGAGAAAATGAGCCTTATGTATATAAATATATAAAACTCATTTCTCATCAACGTTCTCTTGCAGATCATTCAAATGAAACAACAACATTATTGTTATATAGCCAGTAGATAAATACTATAGTAATTGATTCAATATACAACCGAAATAACTCCTTAGAAACTAAATGACTTATCTTCTGACGGCGTGGTTGGTAGCATGTTGAGCTTCTATGCCCAAGATCGCGGGTTCAAACCCGGCCAAAGTCGTCAGATTTTTTAAGAGCGTTAAAAATCGCTCAGTATACCTTCCTTCGGAGGGGAAGTAAAGCCGGCGGTCTCTTGTCATAGATTTATTGCATGAAAAAGAACCATCCACTAACTACACTTGTGGAAGCTAAAATTTGTAGGTTAGTTTGATAACGCTATATTAGTTCCAGTGTGGAAAGGAGTGACACTCGAAAGCTGTTGGGAATCAAGCTTGATCGTACCCTGAGCTTCAGGAAACATTGTACAGAATTGAAGTGCAAGATCAGCTCAAGAAATATTATAATGTGGAAGTTGATAGGTTCAAATTTGGGGAGCGAACCCTCAGGTTCTACGTTCAACAGCATTGGGACTTTGCTTCGCAGCAGGAGAGTGTGGGGAGCATCTGCCCTCACCAAGCAAGTGGACATAGCTCTTAACGAGTCCACCCGTATTGTCACTGGATGTCTGAGAAGATCTACCCTCTCGCTGGCATTGCACCTCCAGATATTCGACGAGAGGTGGCAGCAGAGAAAGAGAGACAAAAGCTTGAGACAGATCCCAGACATTCTATGTTGAACCACAAGGTGACCACTCCTCGCCTAAGATCCAGGAAGACTTTTATTAAGAGAACAATACCCCTCCATACCAAGCCAGACGTCCGGCGTGTGTCGCTCGGGAAATAAATGGTACCAGAGGGGTTTACCCCTAAAGAAGAACTGAGCAGTGGTAGTCATTTGCCTTATACCACCTGGAGGTCCTTAAACCGGATGAGAACAGGAGTGCCTAAGTGTCGTAGCAACCTTGTGAAGTGGGGTTATGCAGAAGATCCACGATGTGCCTGTGGAGAACTCCAGACTGCACAACACCTGCTCACGTGCCAAGATCTTAATGACACCTGCAGCCAGGAAGACCTTATGTTGGCCACAGACCGAGGGATAAGAGCTGCAGAGTTCTCGAAAGGAAGAATTTGGTGTGTCTCCCGGACACGGAAATGTAATGTGAGTTCCAATGTTTGCTGCTAGTTGCTGACTGCGATGGCATTTAGTAGCCACCTCCGCAGCTAGGTTTCGTGGACGGTAGCATTTGGTAGCAAAAGTAGGAACTACTTGAAACAATTAATCGTCAGCAGTCCTTCTACCTGAATCACAGATAACACACACTAATACAGCCATCACAATTAACACCGGTTATCAGACATATTCTACACACACCCAAAGTACACGAGGCTACATGACCGCGTTGTCGCAGCCCCTAATCTAAGGAACCAACCAAGCAGAGTTTTGAAGCCATGTGGTTGAAATGCATGACAGATGGAGATCTCTGCTACCGTGATCTCCCACAACGAACTGATGGAATAATCTAACTTTGGTCTATTGAAATTCATCCAACATTGTACGGCTCATTAAGCACGACGGACCAATTGCGTGAAATGGAGCTACCGCTGGGAGTAATTAACCATTAATTTGCTACAGAGTAACTTGGAGAGTTCTTGTCACAGCAGTGTCCACCTTGACAAGAAGTACAGCTCGTCGGCTCATTTGTCAGCCAGGCGCGTCCTCACAGTGTCTGAATAGAGTGAGAGAATTTTTCTAACTCGGTTGGGGTCGATGAACTTAATGTTAGGACCCTTTAAACAACAATTATCATATCATCATCACCATCATCATCATCATCATCATCAAAACTCGGTTGTTGTTGGGTTTTGAGTCTTCAGTCTTTTGACTGGTTTGGTGCAGCCTTCCATGCCTCCCTGTCCTGAGTTAATCGTTTCATCTCTACATAGCTACCACACCCTACATCTGACGCAATCTGTTTAACAAATTCTAACCTTGGTCTACCCCTACAGTTCTTGTCCTCTACACTTCCTTCCATAACTAACTTTACTATTCCTAGGTGTCTTAGTATGTGACCTACCAACCTATCCCTTCTCTTCATTAGCAATAGCCAGAAACATCTCTCCTCTCCCACTCGGCTTAATACCTCTTCGTTTGTAACCCTATCTACCCATCTGTTCTTCATCATTCTCCTGTAACACCACATTTTCAAACGCTTCAATTCTCCTCTTTTCTGCTGCACCAATAGTCCACATTTCACTTCCATAGAGCGCCACGCGCCAGACAAAGGCTTTCAAAAATGGCTTCCTAATTCCTAATTTGATATCAACAGATTCCTATTCCGTAGAAATGCTTTCCTTCCCTGAGGCAACCTACTTTCTATATCCTCTTTGCTTCCTCCATCACTGATTACGTTGCTACCTACGTAACAGAAGTCTCCTACTTCCTTTAGCATTTCACCAGTTGTTCGAGAGTGCTTTAATGCAAGTGAAGACGAGTCAGTAAATTTATTGGAAAGCTAAAGATCCCCTTCGGGGCAAAATTCCGCCACCCAGCATTTTTTAAAGCAGAAAGAGTTTTATTGACGTGAAATAAATAATATTGTTATTATTACTATTATTATTATTATTATTATTACATTTGTGATGCGACTTAAACTTTCACTGCCAGATTTCTAACCGACGCAGTTCATGAAATATTAGCTTAGTTGTCATACCAGTGTTATGTGATCATTGTTATAGAATCATTTGTGTATATGGGCAGATGACCTCGTAGTTCCTCCCCTTAAAACAACAATAACTAACTAACATTTGTGATTGTTCAGGAAACAAACCCTGCACGGACCGATGTTGACCTCAACAGTAACTGTCTCTGCCCTCCACAAACAAAATACAAGAAAACCTATCAGAAAACTAAGGAAGTGTGGTAATTATTTCTGAAGGCATTAAGCACCAAAAGCAAAAGAACTACCCGTATTTATATTAATGGAGCAAAA
This sequence comes from Meconema thalassinum, assembly GCA_946902985.2. Lineage (NCBI taxonomy): Eukaryota > Metazoa > Arthropoda > Insecta > Orthoptera > Tettigoniidae > Meconema > Meconema thalassinum. Next base: position 19,832,950 of record OX336392.1, read on the forward strand.
CTTAGAAATGACTATCACATCAACAAAAAGTAGTTCCATGAAGAACTATACAGCATACTTTCATATATCCTACTTAAGTTAATATCAACATACAACATTTCAGTTTGATTGTAATTGTTCTAATAAGTAGGATATAAAGGCCAATAAATATTCTCAATGCTATGGGGGCAGAACTGTAGTTAGAAAAAAGCTCACTGAATTACCAATGCATACACTTTTCCGTATCATTAACATTCAAAAAGTGGACACAATGTATGGTGAACGTGTATTATGTGTTAGTGAAAATTTTCAGACATTCCTTTCTACACGTTTTAATGATATGTCAGAAAGTGTGCTCGAGGATCTAAATCGTGGTGGACATTCTCTATATCTAATTTATGAGGGTATAAAAAACAATAAATGTATTGTACATTCTGACTTTCAAGTTAGGTTAGGTTAGGTTAGGTAAGGTTAGGTTAGGTTAGGTTAGGTGAAGTTGGGTTAGGTTAGGTTAGGTTAGGTGAAGTTGGGTTAGGCAGAATGGCTGCGGTAGCTCTTGTCAGTTTTGCCTCACAAGGTTGAGTGTACCCCATTCCAACCCTCAGCCTAGAATTAAATTTCTTGACAGAGCCAGGACTCGAACCCGAGCCTCCACAGTAACAGCTAAAAATGCTAGCCACTACACCATAAAGTGGGGCAATATAAGGCTGGTCTTGATTGTACATGATCAATCAATAATTACCTAATAATAATAATAATAATAATAATAATAAATATTAATAATAATAATAATAATAAATATTCCATTTAGCAACTACATAGCCGACCTCTCCCTGGGTTCTTTTACATGCCAACATCGTATGACATGCGTGTCTTAATTTTTGCCGCCTTTCAAAAATCACTTACCACGACCAAGAGCGAACCTGCAAGCTTGGGGTTGGTAGTCCAACACGATAACCACTCACCCACCGTGGCAAGATATCAATCAATAATTACCTAATAAAATTAATAATAATAATAATAATAATAATAATAAATATTCCATTTAGTAACTACACGGCCGACCTCCCCCTGTGACAGCGTGGCAGCCATATTGACCATTAGCCCCTGTGCCAGCTCTGAATGACCTCTCCATAAGAATAACATAGGGCTGGTTGCGCGCGGCGGCAATCTTGCCCATTAGCCCCTGCCCCAGAACCGGCCTTTATATCCTACTGTAATAGATTCGTAGATATTGAGAACCGACTAAATATTGCGGATGGTAGCCATGTTGGATTTTTATACATTCATGTAGGTCTTAAAGTTATGTATTGCTACATGAAGATTATTGTGTACGTGTAGTATTCAATCTTAAATCGTATGATTAGGTTTGTGCCGTGTCTTGTGTGGGATTTCGTGTAGGTGCGCTTCATAAAAAGGGAAATAGCGCGCTGTTCGCTACTCCTGTGGGGCTCCGGGCGGGGACACCAAGAGCCCGCCGATGAGCCAGCTTGGTGTCCTAGGCGAAACCCCACACAAGACACGGCACAAACCTAGAATAATTGCTGAGTTTTAATTCACCGGCCGTGAAAGCCAATATACCATCTTTTTGGAAGCCTGCATAGGGAGGTGAGGACTGCCTGAGCTTTGAGCTCTCGCAGTGAAGAGGTGCAGGCGCGCTTCATATAAAGGGAGTTGGGGCGCAGTTAGTTACTCCTGTGGGGTCCAGGCGGGAACAACAACAGCCCGCTGATGATCCAGCTTGGTGTCCTAGTCAAAACCCCACACATGACACGGCACAAATCTAGAAACATTGCTGAGTTTGAGTTTTAATTCACTGCCCGTGAATGCCAATATACCACCTAAAGTTAGAGTAATTGTAAACAAATATGCGAAAATGAACTATAAAGAGGCCTACTCTGTACATCATACTTACCCTTATCACGAGATGCTACACCCCTTAAAACAATAATTACCACCGCCACGAGGATGGTTGATCTTGGTAACAAGTGATACAGGAAATTGCAGACCAAGTTACGTGGTTGCCACTTGTATATCGTAAACTAATACCTAAACGGAGCTACAGGTTTATGTGGAAATATGCTTTGCAGATATCTGGTTACGATATTATTTGAGAGAGTAATTATCGTACCCTTTGATGTAGGACTGTGGCAGCACGGAATTATCTTGTCATGTTTACACGCTGTCAATTCCACTTTGCTTTGATCACTTTATTGAAATTCCCCACTTGTTCTCTGACGGTAATTAGTATATCGTACAATCGGTCTCTCATTCCCTGCCGTTCTAAATATAACATTATGGGGTTTGAAGCCATTTTCAGTTTTGCCCTAGTAAACGAGAGTTTGGTGCTTTTCAGTCGGTCAACACGACTGTACCCAAATGTACAAAAAGATACGAGCCTTACAGTAGTCGCATATGATGTGTAACATCTGACATGTTATCCTACTCGTATACTACACAGCTTGGACATTCTTAGAATGTTAATTTACACTCCATTTTCATACTGGTACTATGATGAATGTATAGATTGAATTGGAGATACGCTACTGTCACATTTGTGGCGCAGCGGTCAAGCTGTTAGTCTCTCACCAAGGTAGTCCGGGTTTGATTCCCGGTCAATACATGTGAGATTTTCGAATTGAAATGCCATGTCCTGTGGTTCGCATTCCACGTAAAAGGGAGGTAGCGTGGATCATGATCGTGAGATTAACGGACACGCAAAACTACAAGCTTCCTTCTTTCCTTTTACATTAATAATTCATAATAACAAAGTGGCACACAACGTCGACAGTACTCTCAAATACTGTGAGCACATTCCTCAGTAACTATAACATTCATTATTCTCAAGGCTCTCATACAGTTCGTCGTAAACAATCAAAACATGGCTTCCTACAGTCATGAAATGACCTAGTCTCACATATGATGAAAATACAGCTTTTATTCCACTCATATAACAACATTCTGTTATGCATTTAATATTTGACTACTCACCCACAGCTTGACAATAATGCCGCTTACTTAAACGTCATTTGTCGTCTTTGTCCTACCCCATGTGATATTCAACCTTGAACGTGAAGCTTCATAAACAAATTAAAGTCGGTGAAACATTTACCTCTGTGCTCGTCAAACCAGTGCCTGCTAAATGCACCGCCTACTGTATTGCCATAACATTTTCGCGCTACAGAACACACACTGCCTTTTTTCCAATTCACACATTTTCAATTGTACATCCAGCAGGCAGTGCGTCTTCACTTCCGTCCGATCCACTTCCGTTCGATCCACTTCCACCCGATTCACTTCCGTCCCATTTTTCTGGCAGTGCGTCTTCACTTCCTTCCGATCCACTTCCGTTCGATCCACTTCCACCCGATTCACTTCCGTCCCATTTTTCTGGCAGTGCGTCTTCACTTCCGTCCGATCCACTTCCGTTCGATCCACTTCCACCCGATTCACTTCCGTCCCATTTTTCTGGCAGTGCGTCTTCACTTCCTTCCGATTCACTTCCGTTCGATCCACTTCCGCCCGATTCACTTCCGCCCCCAATTTTCAAAATCACTCCCACAAAACTATCCAGCAACCGAGCGGAAAGATGTTACACATCAAAAATCCTGAAAAAATATTATATTTCATGAGATTTTTTCAGATTACGGAATAAGCAACCTCATTTGGGTGCAATCGTGTGAACCGACTGAATGGCATCAAACTTTCGTTCTAAATAAAACATAAAATACAAAGAATTGGAAGAATGATTTTTGAAATATGTTTAGCTTCTAGAAAATCCCAAAATATGATCGCTGCAGCTAAGCTCGCTTAAGGCCCAGTGCAAAGTCATGGGGCGAAGTATCTTCCCCTGTCGCCATGTTGGATTTGTGCTCACCAGGTTTTTTTTTTTTTTTTTTTTAGCGTATGGCTTTTAGTGCCGGGAGTGTCCGAGGACATGTTCGGCTCGCCAGTTTTGTAGCTGCTTCGAGACGGACACCCAATGGGTGAGCTACAAGTACCGTTGGGGAGGAAAGTTGGAATGGAAGGGCGAGGAGTTGTAAGGTAGCGGCTGTGGCCTATAGTTAGGGATCAACCCCGGCATTTGCCTGGAAGGAAGATGGGAAACCACAGAAGACCATCTTCAAGGTTGCCGGCGGGGGGATTCGAACCTCCTCGCCTCCCGGATGTGAGCGACTGCCATTAGTCATGCCGCAACGACCACGGCTAACTCACCCGGTACCAGGTTATTGAACGTCCCATAGGTGAACTTATGTTTATAGCCTCTATACACATATAAAATTTCAGTTTGATTGCTGTCAAAGATTAATAGATATTGAAAACCGTCTAAATATTTCGGATGGTCACCATGTTGGATTTTGATATATGTAGGCCATAGAGTTATATACTATTACATGACGATTATTGTGTACGTTCATTATTCAAACGTGATTTCGATCGCATGATTAGAACACAAGAAATAAAAACTTAAATTTCGCACAGCCACCATCTTGAGTTTATGTATACAACTGAACTAAATTGGATGTCAGTGTATTGAAATTTGTATAGTAATTTAGTAATTTAAATTTTCGTTTTTGTTTCTTGTGTCCTAATCATGCGATTGAAATTTGGACACTACACCTACACAATAATCTTCATGTAATGTGCACAACTCTTAGCCTTACATACATAACAAGTAGTTCCGTGAAGAACTATACAGCCTATTTTCATATATCCTACTTATGTTAATTGCCACTATCAACATACAAAATTTCAGTTTGATTGCTCTAATAGATTCGTAGATATTGGTAACCGACTAAATATTGCGGATGGTCGCCATGTTGGATTTAATATATGTACTGTCGGTCTTAGAGTTATGTACTGTTTCATGAAGATAATTGTGTACGTGTAGTATTCAAACTTTAATCGCATGATTAGGACACAAGAAGTAACAAGGAGATTTTAAAATTTCGCACAGCTGCCATCTTGTGGTTATGAAAACAATTGATATAAATTAGAAGCCCAGTGGATTAACATTCGTATAAGCATTTACTGTACCAATTTTCACTGCACTAGGATGGTTAAACTTCCATGTGAATATTTATACTTCGCGTCGCCACCATGTTGGATTTGTGATCACCAGATTATTTAAAGTCCTATAGGTGAACTTAAGTTCATTGCCCCTATGAACATAAAACAATTCAGTTTGATTGCTATAATAGATTCGTAGATATTCAGAGCCGTGTAAATATTTCGGATGGTCGCCATGTTGGATTGTTAAATATATAGGCCATAGAGTCATGTACCATTAAAGGAAAAATATTGCGTAGGTTCATTATTCAAACTTTCACTTCGATCGCATGACTACGACGCAAGAAATAAAAACTTAATTTTAAAATTCGCACAGCCGCCATCTTGAGGTTATGTAAACAATTGAACAAAATTAGATACCAGTGCATTACAATGTGTATAAACATTTCCTGTACCAGATTTCATTGCGTTTGGAATATTAAATCACTAGAAAGGTCTATTTAAAACATTCAAATTCGCTTGGCCGCCATGTTCGTTTTGTAGTTAACCGGTTTTTGAAAGTCTTATAGGTGAACTTCCAGTAGTGCCCTTTATCTCCGTACAAAAGTTCAGGGTGATACCGCTAATAGTTTCAGAGATATCGAATGCCGGTGAAATATTTCGCACATCCGCCATGTTGGATTGGTGAGACGTAACAATATTTGAAGGGCACGGTCGGGGTCGTCCGGAATTGTGCTATGCACTTACCGAGTTTCATTGAAATCGCTCTAGCCGTTTAGAAGTTATTAGGGGTACACACACATACGGACAAAAGATGATCTCATAAGGTTTTTTTTTTTTTTTCAAAATAGAAAATATGCTAAAAATGCTGTAAACATTTTATAATCAGATATGTTACAATTTGCTTTTAGTTAATAATGAATGAAAAGACAGCCCGTAGTGGAGAAGTCACAATTATTATCACGTTGTGAGCGAGTGTATTTACGAGTTGTAAGAGGATATGAGAATGTTGGCAGTGCAGTAATCCCAGTAATCACACAGCTTGCGGGACTCAGAAGATGAGATTAGCGAGCCAAGTGTGAGGAGAGACCATTTTAGCAAGGATTGTTTCCATTGCATTCTGATAAGGTAGGCCGAGAAGTTAATGTTATCTTACGACAGCCCTGCCCTAATTCCAGCTCCATAAGCAGTAACGTTGGAGGGTTTCAGGTCCTCCTACGGGAATAATACGTTTAGGATTTAAGAGAGGGGTTGAGGGTTTTCGGAGGAGGAGGATGAAAGGGAGTTCCTCCGTCTGTTTAACCTCTTCAGACCCAGGGTACCTTCACTTTTTAGCCTATTTTCATTTATGAAAAAGATAGGCTTATGAGATCACCTTTTGTCCGTGTGTGTGTGCATATGTGTGTGTGTCCCCCTGTAATAACTTCTATACGGCTGGAGCGATTTCAATGAAACTCGGTAAGATTATAGCACCATTTTGGCCGACAACAACCGTGCCCTTCAAATTTTATCACGTTTCACCAATCCAACATGGTGGCTGTGCGAAATATTTCACCGGCATTCTATATCTCCGAAATTATTACTCATATCACCCACAAATGTCGTATGATAATAAAGGTCACTACTGGAAGTTTACTCATGTGACTTTCAAAAACCTGTTAACTTCAAAACGAACATGGCGACCAAGCAAAGTTGAAAAGTTTGAATAGACTTTTCTCACGATTTAACCATCGAAACGCAATGAAACTTGATACAGCAAATGTTCATACACAATGCAATGCACTGACATCTAATTTAGTTCAATTGTTTACATAAACTCAAGATGGAGGCTGTGCGAAATATTTCACCGGTATTCTTTATCTCCAAAACTATTACAGATATCACCCTGACCTTTTGTACGGAGAAAAATGGAACCACTGGAAGTTCAACTATGAGAATTTCAGAAACATGTTAACTACAAAACGAACATGGTGGCAGAGCAAATTTGAAACATTCTAATAGACTTTTGTCGCGATTTAACCATCTGAGCGCAGTGAAATACGGTACAGTAAATGTTTATACATATTGTAATGCATTTGCATCTAATTTAGTTCATTTGTTTACATAACCTCAAAATGGCACCTGTGCGAAATTTTCAAATCAAGTGTATTATTTATTTTGTCGTAAACATGCGATCCAAGGGAATGTTTGAATAATGAACCTACGCAATATTTTAAATTTTACAGTACATATCTCTTAGGCCTGTACATATAACAATCCAACATGGTGACCATCCAAAATATTTAGACGGTTTTAAATATCTACGAATCTTTTAAAGCAATCAAACTGAAATGTTGTATGTTGATAGAGGCAATTAACATAAGTAGGATATATGAAAATTGGCTGTATAGTTCTTCACGGAACTACTTGTTAATATTATTTTTCTCGGCAGCAGGTAATATGTGACTCCTGAACTGTCATTCTCTCCCTTAATGTTCCCTGTTCTGTAATGTTGGTGGGAGAAGAGATATGAGTCTTATTTTGGTGGGTGGTGTTTACGGCTGGTACACTTAATTTAAGAGAGATAAGAAAGAGTGGAGATGAATTATACTGGGCAAGAAGTTGGAAGGAAGCAATCATGGCCTGCTAGAAGGTCCCATTCCAGTTTCGCCTGGATTTGAAAACGACAAGCCATGGTAAACCATTTAAAAAATGTCCGACCTGTTCGTTTTTACAGTCCACTGATAGTCAGGACCTATGGTCGCGACTTGGAGCTCAACTATCCAGTTTGGTAACTGTGCTGCATATTTTTAATTTAAAAAATAATCTGCTTCGGTGGCTTAGTCAGTAGCATGCTGAATTCCTTCCAAAATCCCTTCTTGACCCTTCGTTAATTAGACCCAAGTTAACGGTCGCCTGCGCGATTGGCCAGTCACCGTCCCCAGTTGACAAAGTGTGTTCAGCTACAAGACACTGTCCTTGTGACGGTAGAGGAATGATCCCCCACAGAGTCCATGGGCGAAGCCGAGCTTGGAGGATAAGAGATTTAAAATAATACCCGTCAAAACATGATGGTCATTGGGAAAATATTTTCTGAAGGATTCTCTTGTACAGCATGCATTTTTTGAACGATTGCTCTTTGACACTGTTACAACTTTAAGGGCGTCGAATCATCGACTTTGCAATATATTACTGGTCATGACTGAAACCTTGATGGGGCAAATAGAGACCTACACGTTCCAGAGTTTCCCTTGAGCTTTAATGATTGTGATCAAGAACGCCAAGCGAATTGGAAATTGGAAAATTGAAGTGTTTTATCGGAAGATGTTAAATCAAGTCGAAGGATTATAGCTCTCTGCCCCCATATATAGTTACTGTAAAAGTTTGAGCCATAGAGTCACAACAATATTTCCCCCCTTTATAATTGTCATAAACAAAGATCTCAGTAAGACGCGGCGGGATCCGCCATTTCTCTGGTGGAATAGAGCCATTGTGCGCAAGCGCGGGAGAGACAAATGTTACTTTTCTGTTTAATAATTTTAAAATATAGGCTACCCTAACATATATTATCCTTTTAAAGACATTCTGCACATCTACATGCCAAGAGCTCTCGTTAGAATGCATTACGAAGTCAATCGGATAAGACGTTTCCTCAATCTTGCGGTAACAAAAATTACCTTAGCGTTTTAAATATATCGATTAAAAATGTTAAACTATTAAATTCATAAAGACTGTAAACATCAATTCCTACTCATTTGTGGAACTTGTAAATTGTTTATACATACATCAAAAGAAGTTTTGCTTATCGCCATGGAGAACACCGAGGACGGACAGTGTCCACGCGTGCTCTACACAATTGAGATCAGTAGCATAGTCAGGTGAAAACCATTCTCCTGAATACCATTGACAATTCCAGCTCTGTGCGGGCGAGCATTGTCGTCCACGAAAGTGAAATTTGGACCGAAATTGTCAGAAAAGCCTTTCACTCTAGGTGCCAGAATAGTATCCCCGTAATGTATGCTTTTCATTGCCCAGGGGCCCATGGGTAGTGGGACCTGGGGTGGCGACCACGGGATCCTAGCTGAGTCGGGCATTGCTTCCATCAGTTGTGCTGGGTTCCTCTCCGTCTTCTTTCCTGTCAACCTCTATTGGTCAACTCTTGTTTTCTTCTTACCCCGACGGTATTAGGGTCCCATGTCATAGATTTATGGCATATTAAAGAACCCCCCCACTAATTACTCATGTGTGAAGCTAAATGTGGTTAGGTTAAACATTTGACAAACGCTCCTAAGTTTCCACGTTCGTGGCATCTGGTAACCAAGTTCTGAACTAGTTGTCGTTGATGATGGCATTTGGCGGCAAAAGTAGGAACTGCTTGAAAAAAGTCAATGTCTGCAGTCCTTACTTGATTTGAAACAGATAACACACACTAATACAGCCATCACAATTAACACTGGCTATCAGACAGATTCTACACACACCCAAAATACACGGGGCTACATGACCGCGTTGTCGCTGGCCCTAAACTGAGGAACCAACCAATCAATCCTTTAAATCGCGAATGTCCCGATTTTTCAGGACGTATGGTCACTGTACCCATACCTCTAACTTCTGCAGACATGGATGCACGAGTACGGTAGATCATCCATTGCTGTGCTAACAAGTCTGGGGATTTATGTTGGCAATGCTCCACAAAACTTTAAATCCCTGCTTTTAACCATTCAGGAGTTGTGTTGTTTTCCATCGGCACAATCTGGGTTAAGAGGGCATACAGTATTTGTGGACTTCCTCACTGGTAATTATTCGAATATTGTGTTCTAGTGTCGCATCGTTGGAAACATTTCCTCTCAGACAAAGTAGAGGGTTTAGTGAAATATATAAAACTAAGCAATGCCAATTGTGCCGAACGTGCAAGAGCTAAAAGGCCCGGAAATGTTTCAAATTTTGAAACTTGGAAAGCTCTATGAAACTAAGAAACCAAATTTCGAAAATCACTTCAGGACTAAATCCAGTTTCGAAAAGGCAGCCTAAACCGCTTGTTTCTTTACTCGTCCTCTTTGTGACTCAAATCCTAGCCAAAGTAACATATTTACGTAATTCTTTCTTTAATGTGTTTCTTGGTTGAATACCCACAGGAATTTTTCTGAATCGGGTGCCCAAAACTCTTTCGCAACATAATTATTAAGAAAAAAACACTGATAGTCAGTCAGAAAGATTAAAAAATTAAGAAAAATTAAGAAATAAAAAATAAAAATAAAAATATATAAAAAAGGCAAGTGCAAACCAAGGTCAAAGGAGGTTGCTGGCTGGATGACGTCACGCTCTCCGGAGCGCGCGGGGAAAGGAGGAAGCTCAAGCAGTACTATGACGTCACACACCTCAGTGCATTCTCGGTACATTTCGTCCCGTCACCGTAAAGTAACGCCAGACCCCAGCGAAGTCGATATAGCCATTTAAAATGATAAAATTGAAAGAGCGTGGTTAACTCCCAAGGGCAAGACCTCTCTCGTGTTATTAGAGTTAGGCAACACTGAGAAATGGCTCGTATCACTTGAAAAGTTCAAATGTCCACGAAGCTAGTGTCCCTGAGAGAAACACAACGAATTTTCTCTTTAAACCACTAAACATTCACCCATAATGTCACATTTACTGTCTGGCATTCGCTACAACCGGACTGCGCCACCTACGGCCCGCGAGGCTAATTTGTCCGGTCCGTCGCTCTGCGCCTGCGCCATGTTGCTAAAACTTTGAAACAGCTAAAGCCAATAGGACAAAGCAATGCGCGCGCACCCTTACCCAAAGCAGTTCCAGTCGTCGTACTAAACTATATTATCATGAACGTTATTTCATAATTTGATTAATAATTGTGTCAAATGAACATAAGTACTTGGGGATGGAAAGATGAAAACAACGGTGTTTGCAGATGATTTGATGATTTGGGGAAACAAGGAGGAGGAGGTACAGGAACAGTTGGACGTGTGGGAAGGAATAATACCAGGAAATGGGATGAAATTTAGCATAAATAAGAGTGAGACGGTGATCACAACAAGGAAGAAGGAAAGAACCACAACGGGAATAACAATTGGTGGGGAACAGCTGAAGAAAGTGGAGAGTTTCAAGTATCTGGGAAGCCTGATACAAGAAAATGGAGGAAACGATAGAGAAATAAATGAGCGGGGGAGGCAGGCAGAAGCATTCCGGAGGAGTGTGAGAAGCATGTTATGGAGCAAGGATGTCCCTCAGAACAGCAAAAAGATCATATATCGGACGTACTATGTCCCTATCCTGACGTATGCCTCGGAGACCTGGGTTTTGAAAGGAAGGGAGAAGAGCAAAATACAGGCCAGTGAGATGAGGTTCTTGAGAAGCAGTATTGGAGCTACAAAGATGGACAGAATAAGAAATGAGAGGACCAGAAAATTAATGAAGGAGGAACCATTATAGGATGGTATGGAGAAACTAGACTAAGATGGTATGGACATGTAGAACGAATGGAGGAGAAGAGGATACCTAGGAGGATACACGAGACGAAGTGGTAAGGAAAGAGACCGAGAGACAGGTGGCTGAAGGGGGTGGAAGAAAGCGTGAAGAAGAGAGGAGAAGACTGGACAAGGGTGGAGGCTGAGAGATGGTGGGAAGACAGAAGACGTTGGAGAGGCTTGTGTTCCAAACAGACCTGGCCAGTGGCTGGAAACTGTGCAAGAAGATGATGATTTGATTAGTGGCTACAATAAAGTGACACAAGACTTGAATAACGCTGGCATTTTACACTGTGATATTCTTGACCTTTCCAAATGTTGGACCCCACCGCCCAAAGTGATTAAGACCCGACACAGGAGAGGAAGGACAAGTTATTGGCTGGACTGAGGAGATATTGGGGAACAAAGAAAGCATCGCAGAAACACTAGTCATAAGCGCTCATTAGTGAGCTTAAATCACTACTACTACTACTACTACTAATAATAATAATAATAAATACTCACTCTTTGTTATTCATGCTGTATGAGTGTATTGAATATCATCGTGCTTCTATTTTAAAGGGATTTATTAATACTAGCGGACCCGTTCGAGAACTCTCGCATAAGGGGCTGTGTGCGCCCCGTGTGTACAGACTACCTGCACGGCTCTAGTGCTATGCGGGCTATACGCAGCACAGTTCTGCCAGGGGCTTACGTCTTGTTTATTTGTAAGCATTTTATAAACAAATAATTATATTTCCGTTAACTTTTCTAGAAATGCAAGATTTTTCTTGTACTATTGAGACGATTTGGAAGATTTTGGAACAAACCACACCTTCTAACTCCCTCTGGTTTAGGAGCTTGAGTTTTGTGGAACATACACCTTAGCGTATAATATAATATAATATATTGGTCACACATGAGGAAGTCTTTAGAAGAGTGGGAGAGAGAAGATGCTTCCTTAAATATTTGAAAAGAAGACGGAATCACCTCGTGGGCCACATACTGAGACACAATGGACTGATTAAGCTTATAATCGAGGGAACAGCAGACGGCAAGAATTATAGAGGAAGACCCAGACAGGAGTACATGAGTCAAATACTGGAAGATATGGGCTGTGGCCCATACTGTGAACTGAAGAGGAAGGCGGAGAGACGAGAAGAATGGTGAGCTGCTGCCAACCAGCCTCATGGCTGTTAACCACAGAGAGATATATTTACATTTATTTTTAGTGTTTTATTTTTTATCCACTACAAACAAATATGGAAAACGGCAACAGTACTAAGAAAACTAAGCTCAGACTGCCACAAAACTCACCATATTGCACCTGTATTTTTTTTTATCTTTTTAAATGATCTTGTCGACTTCGTCGTTACGCTGGGCTCTGGCGTTACGTTACGGTGACGGACGGACAGATGCACTGAGGTGTGTGACGTAATAGTACCACTTGGTGCATGTGTATCCCGACAATCTCTACTTCGTTAGTGTGTGTAAGACAAAAATCCCCGATTCTTGGATGTCACGGGTAATCTCGAGAACCACTGGATGAATTTTGATGCGGTTTTCACCATTCTGTAAAGGATATCTCGAGGAAAGATTCTGTAGAAAATAATTTATGTATGATCAAAGGAAGCCAAGCAGTAACGATTTCAGTGAAAAAGTCGAAAACAAACTTGGCGTCCGTGCGCTTCTTAAGCTTACGCTGGGCAAACCGTTAAACATATCAATATACTATGAGGGTAAGAATTTGTCAGCATGAAAAGTTCTACAAAAAAGTCCACGAGAGCATATCTTTATCTTCAATACATCGCGCACTATAAGTGTTTTCAGACTGGATGGAAGGGGCACGTCCCACGCGCCCTCTGGTGAGCTTACGGTATCCCGCTTTGTAGCATTTTTCAGCCTTTGTAGCATTTAAAATGATACAAAGTATATTATTTCAGACCGACTGTCTCTTTTTTAAATCCATACCCCTCCCCCCTCCCCCTCCCACTCGGAGTGTTATTGACTCACAAGGTCCTCCAACTATTTACAATGTGGCCCTTAGTTAAAGAAGGTTGGGCATCCCTGCGCTACAAAGTATCCAAACCTACCACACTTCTTGTATGCCAATGAAGACATTACAAGATGACGGATTACCTCGTTGAAAATGACACAAAGAGCTGCAAACTCTTAAGAGCACGCTTCTTGCTCAAGAACATCATTTATTACTCGTGCAGATGGCAGCAGGAGTTTTGTCGCCTACGTGTGGACATTCTGGGAACATCTTAATGCATATTCAATCCGGCCCAGTGACAAATACAGCGCCACCGCGACACTACGGTTGGAGATGATAACCGCCCATTTGTAATCGATGAGGACAGATTGCTATGGCCTACTATTGCAAATCAATTAGTAATTAATGTGGAAATTTTAATTCAGTCTTTTTACAGTGTTGCCTATGCAAATTGTCTTTTAGTGCTTTTCAGTCGGTCAACACAGATGAATTAAGTGGGCCACAAGTTATGAATATGTAAACACAAGCCTGGAAAGAATTACATGCATTAGTTAATAATCACACTCGCCCATTTAAGATGAAATATTGAAATTATAAGGTGGGTTCAAAAAGTAAAGAACCGGAGGTTGGAATGCGCAAACCGGTGACGACATCGGCTAATCGTGGCGTGTGTAACGAGCTGTGGTTCTGACCAGAGCGTGGAAGGTCACAGCCCGTCGCTAGAGGGCACGCGTGCACGTCACGTGACGATACAAAGCGAGCAGCAGCATGCATCAATCGTCCAACCAAGACCAAGACAGTGGGCCATTCGACATGCTTCCTGGTGTGGTTGAAGACTGTGGGGCACCCATTGGGCACACACTTTCCGCAAGTGCAGTCGTTCCTTCATGATGGTGTGCACACTTCCGACGCTCAATCCGACCACGGCGGCTATGGCGTTCACTGTCACTCGGCGGTCCTGAGTAATGAGTGCATCAACCAGCTGGACGTTGTCATCGGTAATGCAGGGGGGTGCCCCAGACCGGGCATCATCGGCTAACGACACCCGTCCTTCCCTGAAGCGCTTGTGCCACGCCTTGACCCTTGCAAGGGACATGCAGTGTTCGCCGTACACTTGTGACATTCGGCGATGGATGTCCGTTCCCCCTACTCCTTCCGCTGTCAGAAACCGAACAACACCTCTTTGCTCTTCGTTTTACGCCTCCATGTCACTGTTTTCAATGCGACTGTCAGCGTTGGGCGATTGATGCATGCTGCTGCTCGTTTTTATCGTCACGTGACGTGCACGCGTGCCGTCTAGCGACGGGTTGTGACCTTCCACGCTATGGTTGGAACCACACCTCGTTACACACGCCACGATTAGCCGATGTAGTCACCGGTTTGCGCATTCCAGCCTCTGGCTCGTTACGTTTTGAACGCACCTTATACCTCACTCCTCATCTTGCTTAATACGCCTCAATATCGTGCTCCCTTGGGTTTTAGTGGGCTTCTACCTACAAAGCCAACGGTGGTACTATTTGAGGATCGTCCCAATTGATTACCCAACAGACTGACAGACGTGATAAATGAGAAAAAGTGGCAGTTATTCGGAGTGGTTTGTAGAGAAATGTTTTACACACATTTTGCGGGACACAATTGATGAAGGTTGCATATTGAAGACTGTGTAGTATTACCGGGAAACTGGAATTAAGACATGAAATTAGACACGTACAATTAACTCGCAAAGTAATCGCACTCATGCTGCAACAATTTGTATAATCACTTATTTTAAAATGACAGACTTGCTGGTAGAAGGATATCTTCCACGCTATGGTTGGAACCACACCTCGTTACACACGCCACGATTAGCCGATTCATAAGGTTTGCTTATAAGTCATCGAACCGCAGGCAACAAAACACATTAACGCAGAACGATATATCTGAGCTATCTTTGTCAGGCTCAGAATGTGTTTTGATAAAAAGAATGAAAACTTCGGTTTTAGTAGCACTTGCACGTGGAGGGAATAGAAGATAGCTGGACATATACGTAAGGGCTCTTAAGTGCATTTTCAAAGTGAGTTATCTTTGTGTCCAGGGAATAAAGACCACATTCCCGCCGCACTCAACGTCCACTCGAGGCGTTAGGCCGTAACCGACTTCCTTAAGCCTTCCCTTGCTGAAAGCTTTAAAGACAACCACGTTACCCGTGCGATCAGACTCGGGCTCCAGATTAACCAGGGAACATTTTAACAGTTAAAGTATATTGTTAATTAAGATGGGCAACTTTAATTTATAGCCCCAGGGGCTCACTACCAGAGAAATGTGGTTAGGCGACCACGAGGATCATGAAAAGTCTGCCATTGCTTGCACATACTCGTGGCAGGCTTCTCTCCTTTATTAATGTTCAAAACATATCTTGGCAAAGTAGGGGTCCCTATCTGAGCAACGTACAATTAAGCAATGAAGTAATTTGTGAAAAAAGGTAAAGGGCTAAAGAGCCCGGAAAGGTTTCAAATTGTGAGTCTTGGAGAGGTCTATATATATATATATATTAAAAAAACGAAACTCACTTCCGGTGTGAATACAGTTCCGGAAAAACTGCCTAATATCGGTTGTTACTTTACGCGTATTATCTTTGATTCAAATCCTAGCGAAAGTAAATTACATACATTATTCTTTCTTTAATGTATTCCTTGTTTCAATAACCTCAGATTTTTTTGATTTTCTATAAAATCTTCACACCGGAAGTAGTTGCAAGGGCTTAAGTGCAACTTTGCTTTGGTAGAAAGGGCAAACTGCTAATCTAATCGACTGGATATGGTTGTGTTTCATTGACTCACACTAGCACTCTTAGTGGTAGACAATGCAAACTGCTAATCTAATCGACCGGATGTGGTTGAGTTTTATTGACTCACACTAGCACTCGTAGTGGTAGACAATGCAAACTGCTAATCTAATCGACCGGATATGGTTGAGTTTTATTGACTCACACTAGCACTCGTAGTGGTAGAAAATGCAAACAGCTAATCTAATCGACCGGATAGAGTTGAGATTTATTGACTCACACTAGCACTCGTAGTGGTAGAAAATGCAAACGGCTAATCTAATCGACCGGATATGGTTGAGTTTTATTGACTCACACTAGCACTCGTAGTGGTAGAAAATGCAAACAGCTAATCTAATCGACCGGATAGAGTTGAGATTTATTGACTCACACTAGCACTCGTAGTGGTAGAAAATGCAAACAGCTAATCTAATCGACCGGATAGAGTTGAGATTTATTGACTCACACTAGCACTCGTAGTGGTAGACAATGAAAACTGCTAATCTAATCGACCGGATATGGTTGAGTTTTATTGACTCACACTAGCACTCGTAGTGGTAGAAAATGCAAACAGCTAATCTAATCGACCGGATAGAGTTGAGATTTATTGACTCACACTAGCACTCGTAGTGGTAGAAAATGCAAACGGCTAATCTAATCGACCGGATATGGTTGAGTTTTATTGACTCACACTAGCACTCGTAGTGGTAGAAAATGCAAACAGCTAATCTAATCGACCGGATAGAGTTGAGATTTATTGACTCACACTAGCACTCGTAGTGGTAGAAAATGCAAACAGCTAATCTAATCGACCGGATAGAGTTGAGATTTATTGACTCACACTAGCACTCGTAGTGGTAGAAAATGCAAACGGCTAATCTAATCGACCGGATATGGTTGAATTTTATTGACTTACACCAGCACCCGTAGTGGTGGAAAATGCAAACTGCTAATCTAATCCACCGGATATGGTTGAGTTTTATTGACTCACACTAGCGCTCGTAGTGGTAGACACTGCAAACTGCTGATCAGAGGGGCGTGGTGGCTCAGCGGTCTAGCTGTATGCCTCTCACCAAGGCGGTCCGGGTTCGATTCCCGGTCAATGCATGTGAGATTTTCGAAGTGAAATGCCATGTCCTGTGGTTCGGATTCCACGTAAAAAGGAGGTCCCGTGGCTCATAATCACAAGATTCACAGTCACGTAAATCTACAATCTTCCTTCCTTCCTTTAAACTGCTGATCTAATCGACCGGATATGGTGAGTTTCATTGACTCACACTAGCGTTCGTAGTGGTAGAAAATGCAAACTGCTGATCTAATCGACCGGATATGGTTGAGTTTTATTGACTCACACTAGCACTCGTAGTGGTAGAAAATGCAAACTGCTAATCTAATCGACCGGATATGGTTGAGTTTCATTGACCTACACTAGCGCTCATAGTGGTAGACAATGCAAATTGCTAATCGAATCGACCGGATATGGTTGAGTTTCATTGACCTACACTAGCGCTCATAGTGGCAGACAATGCAAACTGCTAATCTAATCGACCGGATATGGTTGAGTTTCATTGACCTACACTAGCGCTCATAGTGGCAGACAATGCAAACTGCTAATCTAATCGACCGGATATGGTTGAGTTTCATTGACCTACACTAGCGCTCATAGTGGCAGACAATGCAAACTGCTAATCTTATCGACCGGATATGGTTGAGTTTCATTGGCTTACACTAGCGCTCGTAGTGGCAGACAATGCAAACTGCTAATCAAATCGACCGGATTTGGTTGAGTTTCCGGTGAACAATTATTGTCAGTCTACCGCGTGTCACCATGCCGGCACCTCGTAAGCAACGTTTAGTGAGTCCTTTACGTTTTGAAAGTTGGAGAAAATAACGAAACTTATTCACAATGGTGTTCATGGGAGGTCTAGTCTATGGTATTAAAGGATGTTTTCATCATTGGGTTACTTGCCAGCAGGGCTACCAACTGTGAATTTTATTCATGTCAACCTCCCTCGATCAACTGTTATTCGTTGCCGGCCCCAGGGGTATTAGGGAAACCAAGGCCTAGGGAGTCCTTTATTTTTCTACCCGAATTGGGCCTTGTCTCATCCCAATATTCGCTATGTTAAGATCATTCCTTGATGGCTTGCAGGGATTCATTTATGTGGAATTATCTGTGATTTTTGTAAACCAGGCTAGAGTTATTCACATAATTGTTGTAGTTTATTATTGCGGTAACGTTCTCTCCTGCTGTTCCCTAGGTTACAGGGTCAAATACTGGCCTAGTCAGTTGAAATTTAAGGGTGTGCAAATGCGAGGTAGCCTTGTCAGTATATTTACTGGCACGTTAAAGATCCCCTTTGAGGCAATATTCCGCCCCCTCCCCATCCCGCGTCTCAAAAAACACCACACAGTAGTTAAAAGGGACGTAAAACCAATAACATTATTATTATTATTATTATTATTATTATTATTGTAGTTTATTACGCTTAAGTTTCACTCCTATCTCTTTCATAGGAGATGATAACTAAGGATAGTTGTTAAATATTTTGCACAGCCACCATCTTGAATATAAGAATACATTATTATCTAATCACAAGCTGTACCCGGCATACGTTGCAATGCCAATCAAAGAAAGTGTTGGCGTTGAAATTCTGTTTCTTGAAGTGCTTTTGGATACACAACATGTTAACTGCCTCTAAGTTATCGTAAAATGGATTTTCTAATTTAGAACCATTCGTGGGAGCGTGCACAACAACTTTCAAAAGTTTCATCGCTGTCACTCATTTGTTGAATCTACTCGTACGCTACCTATTGTGAAATAGATTTACTAAGTCGAAACCCTTCCCTGGCGTGTACACAATAACTCATCAATGATTCATCGCAATCGGATGAATAGTATATGAACGCATACCTGATTTTGTTTAAACGATTCGCGCTCCGTCACTCATTTGTTGAATCTACTCGTGCGCTACCTACTGTAAAATGTATTTACTAAGTTAGAAACCGTCACGTAAGTGTCCACAACATCTCACCCAAGTTTCATCGCTATCGGACTAATGGGATATGAAGACATAGGGGACTGTATTGAAACGCTCCGCGTGTCGTCGTTCATTTGTCGAATCTACTCGTGTGCTACCTACTGTGAAATGTATTTACTAAGCCAGAAACCTTCCTTGGAGTGTCCACCATATTTCACCCAAGTTTCACCGCTAACGGCTGAATGGTATATGACCTTATACGGGACTTTGTTGAAACGCTTCGCGCGTCGTCCCTCATTTGTTGAATCAACTTGTGCGCTGCATATTGTATAGGGGATTTACTAAGCCAGAAATTTTCCATGACGTGTACACAACATCTCACCCAAGTTTCATAGCTACGGACGAATGGTACATGTATGCATACGGGACTTGGTTGAAACACTTCGCGTGTCGTCGCTCATTTGTTGATTCTACTCTTGCGCTACATATTGTAATATGGATGTACTCAGCCAGAAACCTTCCCTGGAGTGTAAACAACATCTCATCCAAGTTTCATCGCAATCGGATGAATGGTATGTGAACGTATACGGGACGTTGTCGAAACGCTTCGCGCGTAGTCATTTGTTGAACATAAACGTGCGCTTCGTATTGTAAAATGGATTTACTTAGCCAGAGACCTTTCTTGGAGTGTACACAACAATTCACCAAACATTCATCACTATCAGACGAATGGTATATGACTTTATACGGGACTTTGTTGAAACGCTTCGCGTGTCATCGCTCATTTGTTGAATCTACTGGTGCGCTACCTATTGTAAAATGTATGTACTAAGCCAGAAACCTTCCCTGGAGTGTACACAACATCTCACCCAAGTTTCATCGCTATCGGATGAATGGTATATGAAATTATATGGGACTTTGTTGAAACGCTTCGCGCGTCGTCGCTCATTTGTTGATTCTACTCGTGCTCTACCTATTTTTAAAGGGATTTACTAAGCTAGAAACCTTCCCTGGAGTGCACACAAAATCTCAGCCTAGTTTCATCGCTATCGGACGAATGGTATATGAACGCAAACGTGACTTTGTTGAAATGCTTCGCGCGTCGTAGCTCATTTGTTGAATCTACTCGTGCGCTGCCTATTGTAAAGTGGATGTACTAAGCCAGAAACTTTCCCTGCAGTGTACACAACATGTTACGCAAGTTTCATAGCTATCGGACGAATGGTATATGAATGCATACGGGACTTTGTTGAAACGCTTTGCGTGTCGTCGCTCATTTGTTGAATCTACTCGTGCGCTATCTACTGTGAAATGTATTCACTAATTTTGAAACCTTCACGTAAGTGTACACAACATCTCACCCAAGTTTCATCGCTATCGGACGAATGGTATATGAACACATACGGGACTTTGTTGAAATGCTTCGCGCATCGTCGCTCATTTGTTGAACTTACGCGTGCGCTACCTATTGTAAAATGGATTTACTAAGTCAGAAACCTTCCTTGGAGTGTACTCAACATCTCACCCAAGTTTCATCGCAATCGGACGAATGGTATATGAACGCATAGGAGACATACAGACATACCCACAGACAAACTATCACGTTACATTGATTTTTATATATATAGATAGAAGATATACCAGGACATTTGGTTCATTGTTCTGGTTTTATTTTGTCAACTTTCACTTTGACAGAATTGGATATTTAATGTTGTCCTTATTATTGCATTTGAGGGGCTTATACATTGTTTCACATAGGGTGTATGTCTGATAACCTGTATTATTATTGTGCCTGTAACAGTGTGTGGATTTGTAATTTAAGAGAAGTAGGCGGTCGTGGCCTTAATTTAGGATCATTTATCTGGAGTAGAAGTGGGGAAACCTCGAAAAACCACTTCCAGGATGGCTGAGGTAGGAATCGTACCCATTCCTTTTTAGTTTTGCCTTACGAGGCTGAGTGTAACCTGATCCAGCCCACAGAATAACATTTCTAAGCAGAGCTGGAAATCGAACCCGGATCTCGAGGGTGGGAAGGGCTGCGTGGCTCATCGGTTACGTTCTCGCTTGCTGAGCCCAAGATAGCGGCATCGAATCCGGGTGCAGTCACTTGGCATTTGAGGATGCTTGAATACGAGGGAGCCGTGTCAGTAGATTTACTGGCATGTTAAAGATCCCCTTCGGGGCAATATTCCGGCTCCTCGGTGTCTATAACAACCGCAGTAGTTGAACATTTACTATGTTTACATGGTGAACTCAAATCGATTTGAATACGGTAGGCTATACCTGGGCAACCTGTTGTTAACTCGTATTAAACAGCAAAATATAAGACCCGTAATTATCATCCGACGTTTTCTTTGACGGGTTGTTTGTAAACATGAAAGATGGATGCGCGGAAGATTTTGATGTTGTTCGTTCTTTACAAGTTTATGTTCAATTTAACAATCATAAAATGTCATTGGTTTTTCGTCCTGGGCTGCCGGAATGTTGCCCCGAATGGGATCTGTCAGTAAACACGGCTCCCTCGCATTTAGGCATAAGCACCCTAACTGCGCCAAGATTCGATCCTGCTACCTTGGGAAAAGCAGACGAGAAAGTTACCACTGCGCCACTCAGCCATTCTATGTTCAATTTATTCAATCTGTGGACAAATGAAACAAGAAGTTCCGTGACGAACTAAAGAGCCTACTTTTCTTAAAATTTAACATTCATGCCAATCTATATAGACCTATCTAGAATAATGTCGAAATTAAGTTGGTAATATCGAAATTTCTAATTAGTTCGAAATATACCTGGTATTATGTAGTCTAATAGAGCACTACAGTTGGCAGCCCTGGTGACTGAATATATTCTTATTTACATCTCTTAAGGTACAGAATACGCAATGTTGTTGAAGTCCAATGGATAGCATGGACGTTACATGCAATTAGACATTGGATCTATCAGCGCGCGTAAAATCATTTGGCAGCAATGTCATGCATGTGTTGGTCAGAACATGTATTTTAAAATTGGACCTATGACCAGGCTTAGAGTCATGTTGGCAGCATTGACTTGTAATCGTTTCTCCAAATTCAGCATTTATTTACAGTTGACAGCCCTGGTTCTTCTTAAGAATAAACATAGTCATATTTATTATAGTACACATAGTACATACGAAATTTGGTTGAAATCCAATTGATAGTGTAGAAGTTATATGCATTTAAATATTGGACCTATCAGCAGGCTTAGAATCATTTTCGCAACACCGCCATGCATGGCCTCCTGGAAATTGAACTGAAATATTAATTTCTATATGTTTCCCAATTTTGGAATAGCTCCCATGCATACCTTCCAAGATATCCAACATGGAGCTCAAATTTCAATTGCGGTTTTTCAGCAGTTGGTAGCACTGACATAATTTTCAATTATGGGCTTGAGATATTCTGGCATAGATCTTTACTCATACTAAATTTGGATTAGATTGCTGCAGCCGTTTAGTAGTTGATAGGGGGGAGGACACAGCCAGACAGACACACATTTTCCCGGATCGATCTGATAAGTCTACTTTTTCCTTATTTTTGCAAAATGTGAAAAGTAGGCTAAAAAGGAACAGATTAAGCGACAAAGTAAGACGGTGTACTTTCACTTTTTCTGTTGACCACATTTTACGTACGGATACACCAGACATTGAAGGTAAAACAGACAAAAATACATTAACGCTAAAAACGTGTGCAAACAAACTACGCTTATCAACCACGACAGGAACACAGTAACGAAGGATATGGACAGAAAGTAAAACAAGCGATTCGAGAGTCGGGCGACACACCAAAGTAGGCCTAAATTAGTTTAAAATTGTAACTCAAGAGCGCGCAGAATCGCTTTCAATGCGATCCACGTTTACATGTTCCTGAATACCTGTTTGGATGCGATTCGATCCCATAATTTTACCGTATCGACCTTGAAACTCAATACAATCTGAGTCCCGTTTACACGACCGTATTCAATACGGTTAGTGTACTCAAATCGGTTTGAGTTCGCCATGCAAACGCAGTAAGTATTATAATATCGCAGTGGTGACATCCAAGAATGCTAGTCACTACACCAGGAGGTGATAAAAGATCAGTGTGGGATACGAGGTATTTCACGTTAAGGGACGATATGCAGTTTCATCGGAAACAATCATCAGAGTAATGGAAATTAGAAGTCTGGTGATGATTAGAACAGTGAAGGTGTCAAATTTTCGGGGGGTAAGCGAGGTATTCTTGTTGAAATGTTCTATATTAAGTCTGTTGCATGAGATAAATATAAACGAGGAATATTTTGGTGTTAAAAAAAGAAAAAACCGCCATTGGACTACGTCATGCCATGAATAGCTCCCGCACGGATATGGAATGCAGTCTTTGTGAACATTGGATTAGCCTCCATCCCGTGACGCACGGTGGTGTGGGCCGGGCTCGAGCTTTAGCACTGACACCTAGCGATGAATGATTGAATGGCGTGTTTCACTCTTGACGCGAGAGAGACCGCTTCGTACAGCGTATGTCGTTAGCCAGTTCGTATCGACAGAGACAATGACAGCCATATTCGATGATGTCTGATTGGTTTTATTTCCCCTCAAAAACAAGCATAGTTTTTTGGGGCTTTTCGGCATGTGGTCATAACACCAAGCTAACGTACCGCACGGCCATCAAGAGCCCGCTGATGAGCCAGCTTGGTGTTCCTAGTGAAACCCCTCACAATACACGGCATATACCTAGAAAAATTCCTGAGATACCTATGTAACTTCCAAACCCCTATAAAGTACAAAACGAACCTGGTGGCCAAGCGAAGTTAAAACAATTAATTAGATTTTATGTTCGACCATGGCGAAATGTAAATATTATATGTCAGAAAACTGTACTATAACGAGGCTCATTATAGTACAAGGTTTCATTATGGGACAGTTTCTCCCACCAATCAGAGCTCAAGAAACAGTTGTGTGACCAATTAGGTAAGGATAGCATCGCACCTGCGCTGCCTTCCACTGCCTCCTATTTTAAATTTCACTGCGTGGCGAGTGACGAAGTGGGTTATTCGAGGAGGCCATGGTCGAATACAAGGTATTCCCTGCATCCCATGCGCTCTGTTCAATACATAAAACTAGCGAAATCTCGACAGATATTTATGAATATTTATGTTCGAACATAAAATAGTTATAATTATCGTCGAACATAAACAGTCGTATGCAACTCGCCTATAATGGCAATTAAGACACTCGCTTCGCTCGTTTTATAAACATACTCGTGTCTTAATTATTGCCATTATAGGATTGTTGCATAATTTACTATTTCATGCGATCTAACCATCCGAGTACAGTAAATGTGTATACACATATTTAATGCACTGGCATTTGGCGTAGGCGGGATAATTTTTTTTATAGAGAAGGCCAATCGAAAAGGCCTCTATGACAATAGGCTATATAGTTCTTCACGGAACTACTTGTTAATGTATACGTTACTTACACTGCAAATAAATCAAAATAATGCTCAATATATCTATTATATAATACGCTAAGTTCATCCGACAAGAAACTCAAGCTCCTAAACCAGAGGGAGTTAGAAGGTGTGGTTTGTACCAAAATCTTCCAAATAGTCTCAATATTACAGGAAATATCTTGCATTTCTTGAAAAGTTAACGAAAATATATGTATTTGTTTAAATAGTGTGTTTAAACAAATAGACAAGACGATAGCCCTGGCAGAACTGTGTCGCGTCCAGCCCACATAGCACTAGAGCCGGGCGGGTAGTCTGTACACTGGGGCGCACACAACCCATTGTGCATTGAAAGGAATATTCAAACAGAATTACCCACGCACTCTGATTTCATCAATATCGACAATTTGTTTAAAAAGTGCGTTTAATAGTACATTATGCAACGAGCCTATAATGACAATAATTACGACACGAGTATGTTTATGAAACGAGCAAAGCGAGTTTTAGAATTTCCATACGAGTTTCTTAATTACCATTATAGGCAAGATGCATACGACTGTTTCTGTTCGACGATAATTATAACTACTTTATGTTCGACCATCATCATCATCATCATCATCATGTTTTTCAGTCAAGCGATTGGTCTGCCCCTACAATGAGTCTTTTCCACGTTGTTCGGTCTTGTGCTGTCCTTTTGACCACTTCATAACTTCGTAGGCCAGAGCTATCTAGGAAAGATCTCATGAAAGTGTTCCGTGGTCTCCCGCGAGGGCGTTTTCCAGGTATTTTGCCTTCTAGTATGTGGATCATCAGGCCACCGTGTCGTAACCTGTGGCCAAGCCAGGTGTATCTCCTTCTATATATCTGGCGGATCATTTGCCGTTATTCCTTTATTCGATTCAGAACCGTTATGTTGGTCTTTTTCTCTACCCAGCTGATCTTTTCCATTTTTCCATTCGGCGCCAAGACCACATCTCAAACACTTCGAGTCGTTTAATGTCACCTCTATTCATTGACCAGGTCTCACTGCAGTACATTGCAACTGGCCATATGTAGGTCTTAACCAGTTGTTTTCTAAGGCTGAGGGACATCTAGCGTTGACAAATTAGAGAATGCTTTTCACGGAATGCCTGCTTGGCCATGGCTATACGGCTCCTGATTTCAACTTCACATCGTAGGTCTTCTGTGAAGATCTGACCAAGGTATTTAAATCGACTGACCTGTTGTATTGGTTCTTTATTTATGGTTACATTTAGTTCAACCATAAATATTCATAAATATTTGTCGAGATTTCGCCAGTTTTATGTACTGAACAGAGCGCATGAGACGCAGAGAATACCTTGTATTTGACCATTGCGTCCTCAAATATCCCACTATGACACCAGCCACGCAGTGAAATTTAAAATAGGAGGCGAAATCGGTGATGACGAACAGGCGCGGTCCACTTGTAAATCTGCATCTAGTGATTGTTACTAGGAATTAGCTAGTATTGATTCCCCACATCCGTTTCTCTGTTAGTATTCCATGTGCTCTTTGATTGGTTGGTTCCTCAGTTTAGGGGCTGCGACAACGCTGTCATGTAGCCCCGTGTACTTTGGGTGTGTGTAGAATCTGTCTGATAACCGATGTTAATTGTGATAGCTGTATTAGTGTGTGTTATCTGTAATTCAGGTTAGGACTGCAGACTGTCAATTTCAAGTAGTTCCTACCTAATGCTACCGTCAATGACACCTATCCGCGAAGTTGGTTACTAGATACCACCACAACCATTACCTGGCGTTTAACGTTGGAACTTAATGAGCGTTAACTATTTCTCGGAAGGATTCTTAACGCTATTAGAAAGTCCGGTGACTTTGGCCGGGTTTGAAACCGCGATCTTGGGCATAGAAGCTCAGCATGCTACCAACTACGCCACCGAAGCCGCTCATGTTGCCTCTTGTGTAACTGGGGCGGATTGAACTGTATTGTTGTTGCTTCATTTGAGAGGCTCTGGGGAAACACGTCTCACTTGCAATATCTGATGTGGGATATTGAAACGCCGTGATGTAACTTATGCTGACAACTTGTACCGCACCAGTGTAGTGCGGAGCTGTATAACGTGCCCCTCAACGAACATCAAAAATCTGGGTTTGTCAAATCAGCTGTATCTTGAAGACGTAGCCGTCCTAACTACGACTGCAAGCAGGGCCGTGGAGAGCCGCCACGGGCCCTGGGGCTGGAGTCAGCCCGGGCCCCCCGCCCCCTCCCCTTCCTCTCTCTCTGTCCCTCATTGATAAGTCATATTCTATTATCCTGGGTTATACTGTAATAACAATAGTAATAATAATGCTGATAATAATGATTATTGTTAATATTATTATTGGTATTGTTATAAAATTGCATAAAGTAATTTAATATTACCAGACGCCTATTTTGCATAAAATAACAAAATCCTCATAATAACACTTTAAAAATAACGAGCTCGTCCTTGTGCAAACAGGAGGCTTTTGCCCTTACGGGATGTCTATAGGCTAATTTTATTCATTTATTTATTTATTTATTTATTTATTTATTTATTTATTTTATTATGCTCGATTTGCGTGTCGGGAATGAATTTAATGTTTAAGACGACAGATAATTCCACTGGAGATTAAAATCTTCCGAGCCTGGCCGGGTATCGATCCCAGGAATCTTCGGCCTAAGCCTAGTATGTTAATAATACCGTATTCCACATTCACGCATGTTTTAGGATACCGTATTTGTGAGTGCGACGACCATGGAAGTAGCTGTTGATTTGACTTTAACAGGGGGCAGATCCAGAGGTGGCACTGATAGGACTGCAGCTAATATGCTTCCTAAATTCCTAGAGAAATTAGACTAAATTAACAGTGGCAACTATTGACGTTTTGAATTTGAACTACAATTTGAAATGTGTATTACCCAGGAATCAAACTTGGTCCACCAGGGTGAGAAGCAAGCAGCTGGACAGCCGTGCTGTCTTGTCCCTATGTAACATGCATAATATGAAATGTTTAAGGGTGGTAAGATTATGGTTTAATTAAATACTTCTCCAGTTCTGTATTTTATATGTATTGAAATAGCGAATGCTTAAAACTTGGCTACAGTTTTAATTTAATCCACCAATATTTGCATTAATATTCAGTGTCAACTTTCTATCCGTTCTTTGATAGATGCATAGAAAACAGAAACGTGTAACAAGCCACATGGGAATTGCGGGAAATGAGTTAGCTGATCAAGCTGCAAAAGAGGCGGTATCACTACCACCTCGACCAATGGAGGTACCCGCTAGAGATATTCGCTCTCAGTTACGCCTACAAGTTCTGGCTTTTTGGGAGAGTCAGTGGCTAGCTGACCCACTGCCCAGTAAACTGAGAACGATCAAGGGAACTACTCGCGTGTGGCGGAGCTCCTTCCGGGCCCGGAGAGAGACCTTCATTTTGTGTAGGCTAAGGATAGGTCATACAAGATCCACCCACTCATACCTAATGAGAAGGTACCAGCCCTCAAGTACCTGTGGAGCCGTTTTCACCGTGGCCCACATTTTCACCGAGTGTGTGGATCTTGCTGACTTACGAAGAAACCTTGGTTTGCAGACGACACTCAAACTTATATTAGCCGATGACGCGGTGGCTGCTGATCGCGTTATCCGCTTTATAAGTGAGAGTGGGTTAGGGCCAGCAATCTAAATTTTCTAGTGAACTTTGACTCAACGACTTGTCCGTTTTTGAATGATAATGTTTTGATTTTCCGTAATTTTTTGTTTATTTTTATAATTTTTATTTTTATTTATTTTTTTGTTTTTGTTTTATTAATTTTTGGTCTTTTTAAATTTAGATGTCCACCTCAAAATTTTAAATGCAATTCAAAATTTGTATTCTTTAATCTGTGTTAAGAGGGGCAGATGACCACGTAGTTCCGCCCCTTAAAACAACAATAACTAACTAAAATATCATGGAAACAGTAATGGCCAGTACCGTAATTTCCTGGCCGTCAATCTTGATCTCCATGACCGGGGCACTACCTCACTGTCATGCAGCTACTCAATTGTTCTCACAAGGTTGAGTGCACCCCGTTCCAGCCCTCAAGTCAGTCTCTTAAATCACTGACGGAGCCGGAAATAGAACCCGGGGCGAGTGTGAGTCAGGCGCGTCGACAACAATAATAATAATACCGAAGTTGAAGACGGGAAAGATGTGGACGGAAGAAAGAAAAGAGCAACACCGGCAACGTATGAAGGAACACTGGGCAAAGATCAAAGCCTAGAGAAGCCTGTTGAAATAACGTGGTCCTTAGTTGACCGATACGATTAAAGAAGACTATTATCAATAATAATAATATACTCTCTAATTTCATGCCCATCAATTTTTTATTTACTATTGCTTGTCAGTATGTGTTATCATCTCTGAACATTTGGAATATTTGGCTGAAACTTTTTATTTATCCCGGATGAGGTGTTTAATGACCAAATACATCTTCAGTTTGAATGTTGGTTTGTTTTGGTTTGGAGTCAATACTACTAGAGCGAATGGCATGAACATTCGTATGTAAGTAGAATGCAGCAATAACATAAAACTAGGCTACAAATTGAATTTGTATACAGAGGGATGAGGTGAGTTATAGGAAGCCTCATTTCCCTGCTGCAAGCCAAATGCGCAATCTGTACCCTTCTCTTGACATCGCAATACCAGGTGTGAGAACTTGCTGATCTGAGAATATCACACGGTGACATGTCCTAACATGGAAGTCGCAACATAGTGTACTGCTCGGGTCTAAGCTCTGGGAACTTGCGGGGTGAGGGGAAAGAGCAGGGAAGCATCAGGCGAGAAGAGAAGGGTCTGTCAACAGCCTACCATGATTTCTGTTATTCCTTTCTATTCCAATACTGCTGAAACAGGGCCGTTGCCCAAACCACTGTAGTGTTACGAATGAGTGAGTGAGTCACCGACCAATGTATTTGGTTCTGTACTATGCAAGGACCGAGAAACCTCATCACTCGTCAACACCACTTCTCATTGTCCGCGATGCACATTCCTGTCAGGTTCACGCAGCTTAGACCCAAGCAGTACAGTACCCTCTTAGCAAGTTGTCAATCTCTTCACGCCGATAATGGAGTGACGAAATGTTATGCTGGCATGGATCATAATAAAAGGCAAAGGTTGGTCTTGAAACTCTAGCTCATCTGCTGGTTTGAATCCGGCCACGGGCATGGATGTGTTTATCTTCTCATTAATTGTAAGCCCTTTCAATGTCTATGACATAAGATATACATTACATTCATCTTTCCTCATCATGCCAAGACTGGCTGCGCGGAGCAGCGGAAACGTTCCAGCCTGCTGTGCTGACGGTTCAAGGATTGAATCCTGGCGCTGTCAGTTGACATTTGAGGATGCGCAAATGTGAGGGAGCCGTGTGAGTAGATTTACTGGCACGTTGAAGATCCCTTGGGGTCTGTAAAAGCCTCAGTAGTTTAATGGAACGCAAAACCAATAACATCATTACGTTATACGAGACTTATAATACAAGTAAAAATAAATTACATTGAAGCTGGCCGTATGGCTAAAAAGCGAAGGCCAAAAGGCAACAAATATTTCTAAAAAACATCCTTCTTAGGAATTTGCGTGCTGGTTGATAGATTGTTTTTCTTATGAGCTGTTTAATGTTCATTTTTGTGACCCCAAGTGTCCTCCCTTAAAACTACCTAATTCTAAGCAGAACAATGGACTGGGTACAAATTGCAAAATTACATGGGTGTTGTCCAAACAGGGTTCGATAGTTCAGCCATAATTTCACTAACTACTGTCACCAGTCTATTTGTTTCCCTTAAATCACAAACCCGACAACGACGGGTACGAAGAGCTAGTCCAAGATAAAAACAAGAGCCAGAGTTAATTTAATATCCAAACATTTCTTTATGTTTTTCTCCTTCCGAATATTAGACAACTGTTGTTCAGGTCCATCAGCGTAATTTATTATAGCCTACCTGCATTTCCAAATCAAAGACTTCAAACCTATCATGGTTCACTTCCTTCAATTATTGTCTTCTTTCCCTTGTAGCCCACATTCGATATTTATAACTGAAAGTAACACGTAAGCTAACGCTTATGGGCAGATGACCTCGTTGTTCCGCCCCCTTAAAACATCAACATCAACAACAACGACCATCATCAAACTAACGATGACCTTTAATAGCAATTCACACTCTGAAAATCGTAATGATTTTAAATTTGAGAATATCCTCGTTCTCATGTTAAGGCAAAGGCTGTTCTTTCGACCAAGTCAATTACTCTTTTGCAAGCCGGAGTTATTAACATCTGCGTGCTGCGTCCACATTAGAATATGTCATATTCGCAGCGTTTATCTATTTTTGCGATGCTACTAATGCTGCCAGTTGGCTTACGAAAGCTCAGCCTGTTTCCACTAATATTGTTTAGCATAGAGTATATGGCGATAAAATAATAATGATAATACATCTAATTATAATATTAATAATAATCATAATTCTACTACTAATAATAAAGATAATAATAGCGGCAAATGAGATTTCTCAGTTATTAGGTAATGTCGGATACAAGACGTAAGCCATAAAGTGATAATCAGACAGTTAAAATGGCTTGGTGCGACCGGGGATCTTCGGATCGAAACTTTTTCAAATCGTTTCACTGCCTATAGGCTACAGTCGTAAGAAATACAAGCCTCCTAACAATAATAATAATGTTTTCTTAGTTCTTTATAGATGAACATTTTCCTTAGTCCACATCTATTTTATGTACGTTCGGCAATGGAAATACTCTTACATCACGCATCATATACATCCGGCATTTATACAGAGCGAAAATGAATTCCAGTGTGGACGAAGATTAAATAAACTATTTTCTTACCTATACAATGTAAATGGAGTGAACGCACGGCACACAAAGATCACTAGAAACAAAGCAACGTGACGCTTCAAACACAGTCACAGAGGAGACTAATCTTCAGAATTGCGACAGGTAATGGTGAGGAAATCAGTTTCAAATTTGGTATACAAACGAAAGAAGGCTGTCAAATAAGTTAAATTTAGAACCGAGGTATGCGCCCCTCACCACAGGTACATATTCTGAGAACTACGGTATTGTATGACTACGTTCGGGTGCTCTGGTTCAGCTGTTTCCAGGGTGCTCTGACTCAAGTATTTGACCTAGCCTATGTTATTGTTCTTGCGCCATTTTGCACAGACGTTGATTGTTTCAGCAAATAATTGTCTGTGATATATTTTGGTCATGAAAGGAATACTTTGCCCGGCCGGGTCCCCCTCCCAGAGCTGGGCCCCGGGGCTGCAGCCCCGCCTGACCCCCCCCTCTCGTCGGGCCTGACTGCAAGGGCAGGTGCAGCATGTCTGGAGACTGCAGGTTTGAATCCTGGCGCTGACAGCGGTTATCCCGAGTGTGATTTTCTCTGAGTTCTTCCATACTTCCTCCAGGAGAATGCCGAGATGGTATCTTATTCAACCTACACCATCCCTGTCCCTAGTATACAGCTACACAAACTACTTCAGTCATCACATAAATTCCCCCAGGGGCACAAGAATGGTGGGACGTGGGTTGGTGACCACGGGACCCCAGCTGAGTTTGGCATTACTTCTACTTACTCGTGCCAGGCTCCTCTCTGCCATTTTTCCTATCGACCTCCCTTGGTCAAATCTAGTTGTTTTCCGACCCCGACAGTATTAGGGTATCCGAGGGCTACGAAGTCTTTTACTTTCCCGCCTTAATTGGACCTATTCTCATCTTTCCTTATCCCTCATTCTTCCATTGGTCAGCCCCCTTGTTTTCTTTTCATTGTATCTCCTGCCTTCTGCTCAAGATCCTCAAGGAGGCAGGGTGTGAGTAGCCCCAGCACTTCTGGTGCTGCCTGGATTGTGCTACACCCTCAAGGGCTCGCGGTTTTGAGTTCGGGAGTTGGCAACCCCGAGGGATTCCTGAGCTGGGTCAATTTTTCCCCTTTTCCATTGCCTTTGGTGTGGACCCTCTCCTCTTTTCCCTTCCTCGCTGCCTTTCTCATTCTTCCAGGATTGAGGGCATTTTCTTTCCTCCTGTCTTTCATTTATATTCTTCTCCAGTTTGTTTCCCATTTCCCCTTCTAGTTTGTGAGTGAGTACAGTTTTGCTTGCCACGGTGGGTGAGTGGTTATCGTATCGGACTACCAACCCCTAGCTTGCAAGTTCTCTCCTGGCCGGGTAAGTGATTTTTGAAAGGCAACAAAAATCACGATACACATGTCACACGATATATAATAATAATAATAATATCGCATGGCCTCGGGTGCCTGGTGCAAGCTTTGTTAATTGACACCCAGAGGGTAGCTTGCATGTCGAATTTCGTCGTTCCTTTGAACGCAATGAAAGTCAAGGAGGTTAGATATCTAAGCTCCTTGACACTATAGCGCTTTCTAGTAGAGAAATGAGGAACTTTGTGTTGGCGGAAACTCCCGAGATTAATTTTGCCATTATGAACACGGCCTACTGAATTCAAATGGGTTATTTAACATTCCACCAACGTATGACACGAGTATCGTGATTTTTGTCGCCTTCAAAAATCACTTCCCATGGCCAGGGGCGAATCTGCAATCTTGGGGTTAGTAGTCCGACACTATAACCACTCACCCACCGTGGCAAGCATGTCACACGATGTTGGTATGTTAAATAACCCATTTTAATTCAGTAGGCCGTGTTCATAATGGCAAAATTAACCTCGGGATTTTCCGCCAACACAACGTTCCTCATTTCTCTACTAGAAAGCGCTATAGTGTCAAGGAGATTAGATATCTAACCTCCTTGACTTTCATAGTGCTTCAAGGAGCGATAAAATTCGACATACCAGGCGTCAAATAACAAAGCTTGCACCCAGCACCCGAGGCCATACGATATTATTATTATCATCTTTCTTTTTCATATCATCCAAATTATTAGGGTCCGATGACCAAGATGTTAGGCCCCTTAAAAGCAACAATTATCACCATCATCATCATCATCATCATCACATAAACACAGGTTATCAGACAAATTATACACAAGCGCAACTAAACGGGGTTGATAACCAAGATGTCCCAAGCCCCAGAAATGAATTAATAACAAAGAACTCTCTTTATTATATTTCTTCACAGGAGAAACATCGCCAATGCGAACATATTCTCTCCTTATTAGTGGCCGGCAAACTCTTCGACATTAGCGGAGATACAGTTCTGTAGTGCAATTTATTAAAGGGGCAAATTTCCATGTTGCCATTGCATTTTCCCAATCAAAACACGTTATTGAACACACAAGAAAATGCGAATATAACAGATATATAATTACGAAGACCTGAAAGAGACCATGTCTGACAAAGTTTATTGGAAAGGGAATATAATAGCGTAAGTCACTAAATTGTAATTCTTGAGCACAGTGTCACATTACACCCTTCTCCAGCAAACAGTGTTCAAGTTGATACCAATGAAGTTGCAAGATTGACACAACATTTTATAAAAAGGCTGATTTCAAAATAATTTCAAACAAGATGTTCAGCCTACTTTCTCCTAAATGCATGGATATATTTATAACTAAGGCCCGGATGTTGATGACGTAAGAAAGTTTAAACAAGTAGTTCCGTGAAGAACTATACAGCCTATTTTCATATATCCTACTCATGTTAACTGCCTCTATCAACATACAAAATTTCAGTTTGGTTGCTGTAATAGATTCGTAGATATTGAGAACCGACTAAATATTTCGGATGGTCGCCATGATGGATTTTATATATGTAGGTCCTAGAGTTATGTACTGTTACATAAAGATTATTGTGTAAGTGTAGCGTTCAAACTTCAATCGCATGATTAGGACGCAAAAAGTAGCAAGGAGATTTTAAAATTTCGCACAGCTGCCATCATGTGGTTATGGAAACAATTGAAATGAATTAAATGCCAGTGGTTTAACATTCGTATAAGGATTTACTGTACCAAGTTTCACTGCACTAGGATAGTTAAATTGCGAGAAACGTCCATGTGAATATTTATACTTCGCGTCCCCACCATGTTGGATTTGTGATCACCAGGTTATTTAAAGTCCTATAGGTGAACTTAAGTTCATTGCCCCTATGAACATAAAACAATTCAGTTTGATTGCTATAATAGATTCGTAGATATTGAGAACCGACTAAATATTTCGGATGGTCGCCATGTTGGATTGTTAAATATATAGGCCATAGAGTCATGTACCAATAAAGGAAAATTATTGCGTAGGTTTATTATTCAAACTTTCACTTTGATCGCATGATTACGACACAAGAAATAAAAACTTAATTTTAAAATTCGCACAGCCGCCATCTTGAGGTTATGTAAACGATTGAACAAAATTAGATACCAGTGAATTACAATGTGTATAAACATTTTCTGTACCAGATTTCATTGCGTTTGGAACATTAAATCGCGAGAAAGGTCTATTTAAAATTTTCAAATTCGCTTGGCCGCCATGTTCGTTTTGTAGTTAACTGGTTTTTGAAAGTCTTATAGATGAACTTTCAGTAGTGCCCTTTATCTCCGTACAAAATTTCATGGAGATACCGTGAATAGTTTCAGAGATATAGAATGCCGGTGAAATATTTCGCACAGCCGCCTTCTTGTGGTTATGTAAACAATTGAACAAAGGTAGATGTTGGTGCATTACAATGTGTATAAACATATACTGTACCAAGTTTTATTGCGTTTGGAACATTAAATCGCGAGAAACGTCTATTTAAAAGTCGCAACTTCAGGTGGCCGCCATGTTGGTTTTGTAGATACCAGTTTTTCAAAAGTAACATAGGTGAACTTCTAGTAGTTCCTTTTATCACCGAAATAAATTCCAGAGTTATATCGGAAATAGGTTCGGAGATATTGAATGCTGGTGAAATATTTCGCATAGCTGCCATGTTGTATTGGAGAGACGTAACAAAATTTTAAAGGCACTGTCGGGGTCGCCCGGAATAGTACTGTGAACCTACCGAGTTTCATTGAAATCGCTCCAGCCGTTTAGAAGTTATTAGGACACACACACACACACACACACACACACACGGACAAAAGGTGATCTCGTAAGCTTATTTTTTTTTTCAAAATTGAAAATAGGCTAAAAATGCACTTTTTTTCAAATTACTTTAATAAATGACCTAAAAATTCAAAAAAGGAGAAAATGATCCTATTTATTTATTATTTACATATTTTACGCCCACATTGGAGTAAATGTCTTCTCTTCCTCCTCCCAGAACTTTCTCATCCTCTCCGACCTGGAAGCCCTTTGTGTGTCCGATATAGTACCGTATATTGCTTCCGTTCAACTGATATTAGTTTGATACTTATGATTTTGTTCTTCAAAATCCTCTTCTCTTCTCTGTCTTTGATTTGTTGCCGAGTTATACCCAATTCTTCCAAATCATCCTGAACTTCTTAGAACCAATTATTATTGATTTTATTTCTCAAAAAGTAATCAAATAGTTGTTTCAATATCCTGGTTTCTGGCAGTCTTGATATGTGACAGAAAAAGGAAATTCTTATTTCACGCATTGTGGTTATTATTGATTCACATTCACGATAGAGCATGTTGTTAGGCAACAATCTCCACTGTCCATCAACTTGGTGATTTTTGTAATAATTGTTCTAATAATTCTTCTGTCAGTTTTTATAATTTGTCTGTTGTAGATTTTACATTCAATTTGAATAAAGTTTCACTAGCATAAGTTGCCTCTGGTTTAACTATGGAATTATAGTGTTTCAGCTTAGCGTTTATCGAAAGAGATTTCCTTTTATAGGTTGGCCAGGTAAGTCTTTGTGCTTGTTTAAAGTTAGTTGTTCTGTATTCTATAATAATAAACTTACGGTAAATGTTCTTTCAGCAGCTACTTTAATTCCCCACAGTTTGCAAAACAATATGCTTCTATCGGTAGTAAACACATTGTCACCAAATTCAGATACTAGTTGTTTAAATGCACTGACACACTCGGTTTTATTTTAGGCATTTTGAAAGCGGCAGTGAACGATATCTCTCGCCGTGAACTATGTGGAACTGAGACAAGAAAATACACCCCTTCCCCTTTCTACCCCGCCCCAGATGTTTTTGGTCAACAGAGCAGGTAACATTCCATTCCGCTAATGAATGGTTTGCGACGAAAACAAGAGCATCTGTATACCTACGGTACTGTTCTTCTGCATCCAAGATATGTATTTTTCTACTAATAGCAATACTGAAATACTTTATTTCAATATTTTAAACTATCTTGTACCAGCTACTATCTTCTTCTTAACTCTGAGAGACGTAACACCCTCATATAAAGCTGTGACATGACTACATTGGAAACAAGTAGTTCCGTGAAGAACTATACAGCCTATTTTCATATATCCTACTTATGTTAACTGCCACTATCAACATTCAAAATGTCAGTTTGATTGCTGTAATAGATTCGTAGATATTGAGAACCAACTAAATATTTCGGATGGTCGCCATGTTGGATCTTATATATGTAGGTCCTAGAGTTATGTACTGTTACATGAAGATTATTGTGTACGTGTAGCATTCAAACTTCAATCGCATAATTAGGACACAAGAAGTAACAAGGAGATTTTAAAATTTCGCACAGCTGCCATCTTGTGGTTATGGAAACAATTGAAATAAATTAGATGTCAGTCGATTAACATTCGTATAAGGATTTACTGCACTCGGATGGTTAAATTGCGAGAATCGTCCATGTGGATTTCTGACCACCAGTTTATTTAAAGTCATATAGCTTAACTTAAGTTCATAGCCCATACGAACATAAAAAATCAGTTTGATTGCTAAAATAGATTCGTAGATATTCTGAGCCGTCTAAATATTTCGGATGGTCGCCATGTTGGATTGTTAAATGTATAGGCCATAGAGTCATCTACCATTAAAGGAAAATTATTGCGTAGGTTCATTATTCAAACTTTCACTTCGATCGCATGATTACGACACAAGAAATAAAAACTTAATTTTAAAATTCGCACAGCCGCCATCTTGAGGTTATGTAAACAATTGAACTAAATTAGATACCAGTGCATTACAATGTGTATAAACATTTCCTGTACCAGATTTCATTGCGTTTGGAACATTAAATCGCGAGAAAGGTCTATTTAAAACTATCAAATTCGCTTGGCCGCCATGTTGGTTTTGTAGTTACCAGTTTTTCAAAAGTCACATAGGTGAACTTCTAGTAGTTCCCCTTATCACTGTAAAGAATTCCAGGGTGATATCGGGAATAGTGTCGGAGATATTGAGTGCTGATGAAATACTTCGCACAGCCGCCATGTTGGATTGGTGAGACGTAACAAAATTTAAAGGGCACGGTCGGGGTTGTCCGGAATAGTGCTATGAACTTACCGAGTTTCATTGAAATCGCTCCAGCCGTTTAGAAGTTATTAGGGGACACACACACACACCCCTCACACACTCACACACACACGCACACACACACGGACAAAAGGTGATCTCATCACCCTATTTTTTTCAAAATTGAAAATAGGCTAAAATAGGCTTATGAGATCACCTTTTGTCCGTGTGTGTATGTGTGTGCGTGTGTGATTCGTGTGTGTGTGTGTGTCCCTAATAGCTTATAAACGTCTGGAGCGATATCAATGAAACTCGGTAAGGTCAGAGCCGACCCCGACCGTGCCCTTCAAATTTTATCACGTCTCACCAATCCAACATGGCGGCTGTGCGAAATATTTCACCGGCATTCTATATCCCCAATACTATTACTGATATTACCCTGAGATTTACACTACTAGAAGTTCAGCTGTGAGACTTTTAAAAACCTGTTGACTACCAAACGAACAGGGCGGTCAAGCGAATTTGAAACGTTTAAATAGACTTTTCTCGCGATTTAACCATCCAGACGCAGTGAAACTTGGTACAGCAAATGTTTATGCACATTGTAATGCAATGACATCTAATTTAGTTCAATTGTTGACTTAATCTCAAGATGGTGGCTGTGCGAAATATTTCACCGGCAATCTAGGCTATATCTCCGAAACTATTACAGATATCACCCTGAAATTGTGTACGGTGATAAACGGCACTACGAAAAGGTCATCTATGAGACTTTCAAAAACCTGTTAACTACGAAACGAACATGGCTGCCGAGCGAAATGTACACTTTTAAATAGAATTTTCTCGCGATTTAACCATCCAAACGCAATGAAACTTGGTACAGCAAATGTTTAAACACATTGTAATTTACTGGCATCTAATTTAGTTCAATTGTCTACATAACCTCAGGATTGCTGCTGTGCGAAATATTGCACCGGCATTCTATATCTCGAAACTATTACCGATATCAGCCTGATTTTTTTACGGTGGAAAAGAGTACTACTAGAAGTTCATCTATGAGACTTCTAAAAACTTGTCAAACACAAAACGAATATGGCGGCCAAGTGAAGGTGAAGTATTTTAATAGATTTCTCTCGTGATTTAACCATCTGAGCGCAGTGAAATATTGTGCAGTAATTATTAATAAACATTGTATTGCACTGGCATCTAATTTAGTTCAATTGTTCACATAACCTCAAGATGGCGGCTGTACGTACTTTTAAAATTAAGTTTTTATATCTTGTGTATTAATTATGCGATCGAAGTGAACGTTTGAATAATGAATCTTCGCAGAAATCGTCCTCTAATAGTACATAGCTCTATGGCCTACATATATAAAAATCCAACATGGCAACCAACCGAAATATTTAGACCTTTCTCAATATCTAATAATCTACGATAACAATCAAACTGAAATTTTGTATGTTGATAGAGGCTATGGGACATTCAATTACCTGGTGAGCACAAATCCAACATGGCGGCGACGCGAAATATAAATAATGAAATTTACGTTTCTCACGATTCAACAATCAGAGCTCAGTTAAACGTGGTACGGTAAATGCTTATACAAATCTTAAGCCACTGGCATCTAATTTATTTCAATTGCTTTTATAACCACAAGATGGCAGCTGTGCGAAATATTAAAATCTGATCTTCATATCTTGTGTCCTAATCGTGCGATTGAAGTTTGAATACTACACCTACACAACAGTCTTCATGTAATAGTACATAACTCTAAGACCTATACATATAAAATCCAACATGGCGATTATCCGAAATATTTAGACTGTTCTCAATATCTACGAATCTATCACAGCAATTAAACTGAAATTGTATACGTTGATAGAAGCAATTAACTTAAATAGGATATATGAAAATAGACTGTATAGTTCTCCAATCATATCATATCTATAACCACGGCGTCGACTGAAACTCCATGGTCTAACGATTCGCTAATGTCTTGAAAAAGTGATAGCATCTGACTCTCGCATGAGTAACCTTTCCGAAATCCATGTTGCCTATCATTAAACCATGATAATGTTTCCCACTGTTCCCTCAAGTTAATCATATTAGATAGTGTTTTAAGAATTATTTTGAAAACAGCTTCATTAATTACTGAGAAACAGGCCATTGCTAATGAATTAAATGTCTTTTACGGTAGTGTGTTCAATAAATCCAATAGCTGTGTGTTGGACCTTAACGACGAATCAGGAGCCCCCCTGTTCCAAATAAACCAGTCAGCAATTGTAAAGCTAATACAAAAACTACGTTTCAATGTATCAAAGGGTCCTGATAATATTGTTAGTGAAGTACTTATACTAGGAGGTAGGGCCGTGGCACGATACTTGGAGGTGATGTTTAATGTGTCCATAAACAATGCGCAAATCCCAGATGACTGGAAAAGAGCTACGGTAGTCCCAATATTTAAGGGAGGGAGCAGACTTGAATTGGGCAACTACAGGCCGGTTAGTCTTACGTCCATCGTCCATCTCATTTGCGACTACTTGAGGGAACAGTGGGAAACATTATCATGGTTTAATGATAGGCAACATGAATTTCGGAAAGGTTACTCATGCGAGAGTCAGATGCTATCACTTTTTCAAGATATTAGTGAATCGATAGACGATGGAGTTTCAGTCGACGCCGTAGTTATAGATTTTGCGAAGGCATTTGATGTCGTGCCGCATGACATGCTACTCCATAAATTAGCTTCGACGAAGATTGATAGAAGAGTGATTTTATGGATCCCAGAATTTTTGACGGGTCGTTCCCAGAAAGTGAAAGTCGAAGGCATATTCTCGGATGAAATTACCGCAACGTCGGGTATCCCTCAGGGCAGCGTAATCGGAACTTTGTTATTTTTGGCGTTTATAAATGACTTACCAAATGGGATTCGCAGTGACTGTCGATTGTTTGCGGATGATTGTGTAATACATCGAAAGATACATGACTCACAAGACAATGCAGTGCTTCAAGAGGACCTGAACCTGGTCTATAAGTGGGCGATTGTGAATAAAATGAAAATAAACACAAGAAAATGTAGTCTCTTAAAAATAGGGAAAGTGCGAAGGCAGGATTTTCAATATAAAATTGGCTCGGAAATACTTGTAGAAGAAGATTTGGGCGTTCACGTAAGGAATGATATGAAATGGAGTAGTCATGTAGGATGTGTATTTTCAAAAGCTTACAAATCCCTCCACTTTGTAATGAGGGTATTAAAAGGAAGTAGTACCTCTGCTAAAGAATTAGGCTATTTGTCACTTGTGAGACCTACTCTGGAATACGCCTCGGCGGTTTGGGATCCATATCAATTAGGGCTCATCAATGAGTTGGAAATGGTACAAAGAAAGGCCGCTAGATTTGTGCTCAGTGACTTTAATCCCAGGAGCAGTGTGAGCCGTATGTTAAAGAAACTTGGGTGGGAATCACTGGAGGCTAGGAGGATGAAATCTAGACTCTGCGCTATGTACAACACGTATACAAATCAACCAGCATGGGGTGAGCTTAGCAAACGATTGGGAAAGCCCACTTACATGGGTAGGAGCGATCATCCTTTCAATGTTAAGGGCCGACCACAGCAAACAAATTATGGTAAATATTCTTTTGTAAACCGTGCCATTGATAACTGGAACTCTCTACCTGCCGCAGTCTTAGAGCCTTTTCCCAAACATATAGGTGTGTTTAAGAAAAGACTGACTATTTGTGTAAATACTCCAGTTTAATTGTTGTATAATTGTTATTGAATTGTTATGTATAATTATTTATTTGTTATGTATATCCAATTTACCACCGGGGGACACCCCCCCCCCCCCATTGCAAATAAATGAATGAATGAATGAATTTATAACATTTTGTGCCAATCTTGCAACTTTATTTGTATCAACTGCTGTTTGCTGAAGAAGGGTATTATTTTCCTATTTCGTTAAATATATAATTTGTGATGACGTCATATTTCTGACATAATCTCAATAATACTCTTGGAATAAGAAGGCCAAATGAATTAATTTGTAGGGATACGCTTCTATCTGGCAGTGCATGTCTACCCCTTATTTTTAGGCTACTTTTCACATTTTGCAAAAATGAGGAAAAAGTAGACTAATGAGATCGATCCGGGAATATGTATGTCTGTCAGTCTGTGTGTCCCCCCCCCACCCCACTATCAACTCCTAAACGGCTGCAGCAATCGAAACCAAATTTGGTATGAGTAAAGATCTATCCGGGAACATCTCAATGTCATACTTGAAAATGATGTCAGTGCTACCAACTGCTGAAAAATCTCAATAGAAATTTGAGCTCAATGTTGGATATCATGGAAGGTATACATGGGAACTATTCGAAAATTGGCACACATAGAGATAATAAAACTTCAGTTTAATTTTCAGGAGGCCATACATGACAGTGTTGCCAAGATGAGTCTAAGCCTACTGATAGGTCCAATTTTTAAATGCATATAACTCCTACACTATCAATTTGATATCAACCAAATTCCGTATGCACTATGTTTACATAAACAGATATGACTGAGCGTATTCTTAAGAGCCACCAGGGCTGCCAACGGTTAATAAATGCTCTCTCTATATTTTTATCCAAATACCAATATATCAGAAAGTATGTGGGCCAACAGCTTTAAACTTTGCACATGTACAATGCCTGACATTCTAGATAAAG
Organism: Meconema thalassinum; assembly: GCA_946902985.2. Classification (NCBI taxonomy): domain Eukaryota; kingdom Metazoa; phylum Arthropoda; class Insecta; order Orthoptera; family Tettigoniidae; genus Meconema; species Meconema thalassinum. The sequence continues at coordinate 19,875,640 of OX336392.1, forward strand.
TTGGAGCAGCTAATGTATGTCAGTGCTACCAACATTATTCTAAGCCTGCTGATAGGACCAGTTTTTAAATACATGGAACTTCTATACGATCAATTGGATTTCAACCAAATTTCGTATGTGCTATGTGTGCCATAACAAATATGACTATGAGTATTCTTAAGGACAATCAGGGCTGCCAACTGATAATAAATGATGTTTATATGTTTTACCCCAATATCAATATATCAGAAAGTATGCAAGCCAACCGCTCTAAACTTTGCGCACGTATAGTACCAGACATTCTAGTTTAATTTGGACTAACTAATATACGTCAGTGCTGCCAACATGATTCTAAGACTGCTGATAGGTCCAATTTTAAAATACCATTAACTTTTATACCAAAAAATGGATTTAATCCAAAATTGGCACAACAATAGATAATAATACTTCAGATTATTTCTTACCAACACATGCATGACATTGTTGCCAACATGATTTTACGCGCGCTGGTAGATCCAATGTCTAACTGCATGTAACGTCCATGCTATCCATTCGACTTCAACTAAATTTCGTATTCTGTACCTTAAGAGATGGAACTAAGAATATATTCGGTCACCAGGGCTGCCAACTGTTGTGTTCTATTTGGCTATATTATGCCAGGTATATTTCGAACTAATTAGAAATTTCGATATTACCAACTTTAAATATTTCGTCATTATTCTAGATAGATCCATATAGATTAATCATTGGCATGAATCTTAAATTTTAAGAAAAGTAGTCTCTTCAGTTCGTCACGGAACTTCTTGTTTCCCGTTTACAACGGGGTCGGGGATGAGGGATGAGATGCGATGAAGGTCTATGCGGCAGATGTTTTTTACAGCCAGATGCCCTTCCTGACACTAACCTCATAAGTGATGAAATGAATAAGGATGAATGAAATTGGGCAAGATTGTGGAAGGAAGTGCCCGTGGCCTGTCAGAAGGTACCGTCCCAGCATTTGCCTAGAGTTGAAAATGGAAAATCACTGAAAACCATTTCAAGCACAGCCAACGGTGGGGCTTGAATCCACGTCTACCGAGTTCACAGAGAGCTTGTCCCCTTTGGCCTGGCGCTGCACGTTATCGTGCCTCTATCTGGCATTGCCTTCCCTTACTTGTTCCTGGCATCTATCTTACATTTATCCCCTTCCAACCTAGACGGAATTAGGGTGTCGGAGTCTAAGGATTCATTCATTTCCTACTTCGTAGAAAATGGAACTCAAGTCCACCTGTTCATTAAGCCGCGGTCAGTCTAGACTGGTCCGTCAGCTGCAGTTTGCAGCATCCTCCATTAGTGGGAGTCGCTAACCACGAGCAGTAATTTACTACCGGCTGGTGTGGTCACAATGCTCTGTTAATTCATTTAGGGAATTTGCGACATAGTGGTCATGTAGACCCGTGTGCTTGGGTGTGTCACTGTGATGTCTGTATTAGTCATTCTTTATTCAGCAATGGTTTGAATTCTGAGCGTGTAAGCTCGTTGATACCTTCTATTCTGTCAATGTAGCCTTCAACGTGTCACGCAGAAAAAAGTCAGTCGATCAAAATCTGCGAGTAGGGTGGATAGTAGATCAGTCCCCGATTTGCTGCGGCTCTGAATTTGTAGTAGTGGTGATTTGGTGAACTAAAGAACCACACCGTCAAGAAAAGCAAAGAGACCTACTCTTTTTGTTTATTCATAGAGATGATATAATAATGGAGATGAAATAGGAAGAAGTGTATCTGTGAAGGAACCAACCACCGGCTTAACCGAGTACACGCACCCGCGATCTGCGCCAGCCACAGCCGGCTTAGCTTGCCGTGTTTACTCGCGCACACATAGATAATGACCCTGTACTAATGAACGTAATGTTTCAGAGCGTTTCCATTCAAGTAGTCTCTATGCACTCCACCCTACTAAAATATGGAATACGAATGGAGGAGAAGAGGATACCCAGGAGAGTACACGAGACGAAGTGGGAAGGAAAGAGACCGAGAGGAAGACGAGAGACAGGTGGCTGAAGGGGGTGGAAGAAAGCGTGAAGAAGAGAGGAGAAGACTGGACAAGGGTGGAGGCTGAGAGATGGTGGGAAGACAGAAGACGTTGGAGAGGCTTGTGTTCCAAACAGACCCGGCCAGTGGCTGGAAACTGCAAGATGATGATGATGACATACATGAATAAGGGTAGATTTGTGTGTGTACACATATCGTGGCAAAAAATGTGGGCACTTAATAAAGGTTTGTTTCTGGTTCATTTAGACATTTATAGGTGTTGTGGTTCATTTGGGTGTTTTAGATCTTATAGAATTTCATTAGACTGGTACCGTGAACATTATACACTAAGCTGTGTGGAAACGGGAAATGAAGATGATGATGATGGTGGAGCTCACACTAAAATATCTGCTATTGTGCCCAACCTTATTACATTGCAATATAGTTCATGTCTATACATAGTAATCAGGAACTGTGCAGTGTGTGTAAGAAAAACCACAGACAATGGCTCACAGCACTTGAAAGACATTAAGATAATTAATCAATCCTTCGATAAATGCCAATATTGTGTAGGGTGGGTATTTTGTAAGTATTTTTATTCTCAATTGCATTTTGTGACTGTTTTGAATCTAAATTACATTTTGTAAGTATTTTCTAACTAAATTGCATTTTGTAAATATTGTCAATTCAAATAACAGTACAGTAAGTATGTAGTTAGTTTTAGTTGTAAGTAGGTAGTTAGTTTGTCTTTAGATATATGTCATTGTTCTATTAGACTGTGGTGTGTGAGTGTGTCTGGTAGCAGTTGCATTGTTTATTAGTTATAGTTCATTGTTTCAGTAGACTGTGATGTGTGAGGGTGCATGTGAGTGTGCCTGGTGACAGACTGTTTTAGTGGTAGTATTTGTTGTTGGTGGAACTTTAGTATTTTTTTCGTTAGTAGAATTTTGGTATTTAATTGTTAGTACGGTAGACGGTTAGTATTTTTGTTAGTAGAATTGCTCTTTACTTATTCTGAAAGGGAGTAGCAGCCTTTCAGAATAAATCAATTCTTTACTAGTCTTATTGACGGTTAAGATATTGATAATATAAGCCAAATAATGGCTACACTGCGTCCTGCTGCACGGCTGAAAGCAACGGGAAACTACAGCCGTATGCTATTCCCGAGGATATGCACCTCTCTATGCATAATTACATGTGATGATGGCCTCCTCCCTTGTAAAATTTCAATCCGGAGGTAAACTAGTCCCCCGTTCGGATCTCCGGGTGGGGACTACTCGAGAGGGGGTTAACATCACAGAAGTGACAAAGAGGAAATCTGACATTCTACGGATCGGAGCGTGGAATGTTAGAAGTCTGCTAGGAAGTGGAAGGTTAGAAAACTTAGAAAGGGAAATGGATAGGTTGAGGTTGGATTTGGTTGGGATTAGTGAAATGCGCTGGCAGGAAGAACAGGACTTTTGGTCAGGAGACTATAGGGTCATTAGCACTAAATCAAACAATGGCCAAGCAGGGGTTGGCCTCATATTGAGTAGGAAACTTGGACAGCGGGTGGAATATTATGAGCAATATAGTGAACGGATTATTGTAGCAAAAATCAATACTAAACCTACCTGCACCACAGTGGTACAAGTCTATATGCCTACCAGTCAAGCTGATGATGAGGATGTTGAAAAGGTCTACGAAGAAATAGACGAAATTCTGAGGTATATCAAGGGTGATGAGAATGTTATAGTAATGGGAGATTGGAATGCTGTGGTAGGAAAAGGGAGAGAAGGGAAGATAGTAGGAGGTTTCGGATTAGGTGAAAGGAATGATCGAGGAAGCAGGCTGGTAGAATTCTGCACCGAGCATGAGTTGGTCATAGCTAACACCTTATTCAATAACCACAATAGAAGAATATACACATGGATGAGACCAGGAGATACAGGGCGTTACCAAATCGACTTCATTATGGTCAAGCAGAGGTTTCGAAACCAGATTTTGGATTGTAAAACATATCCTGGTGCTGACATAAACTCTGACCACAATCTGGTTGTAATGAAATGCAGATTAAAGTTGAAGAAACTGAAGAAAAGTCAAAAGCCAAAAAGGTGGGCAATAGACAGACTGAAAGAGAAGGATGTAAACGAAAGATTCAAGAAGAGTATAAAGGAAGGACTAATGAAAAACCCTAAACAAACTTCAATTGCAGACGAATGGGCACTTTTGAAGAATGAAATAACAAAATCCGCAGAAGAAAACATTGGTAGGAAAGAAAGAATAGGTAGAAAACCGTGGATCACTCAGGATATACTAGAATTGATGGATGAAAGGCGGAAACACAAGAATGTAAGAGATGAAAAGGGGAAAGCAGAATACAGACGTCTGAGAAATGAGGTTAACAAGAAGTGCAAGGAAGCAAAAGAAGAATGGTTGAAAGAGAAATGTGCAGGTATAGAAAATTGTCTGAAATTAGGAAAAGTAGACACAGCTTATCGAAGGATTAAGAATACTTTTGGGGAAAAGAAGACTAAGTGCTGTAATATTAAGGACAAAAATGGAAAGCCTCTAACAGATAGGGAAGAAAAGGTTGAGAGATGGAAAGCTTACATAGAGAGTTTGTATAAGGGAAAGGAGATTGAGAATCATGTAATGGAAAGGGAGGAGGAACTTGATGAGCATGCGAAAGGAGATTTAATATTGAGATCAGAATTTGATAGAGCTTTGGAAGACTTAAGCAGGAACAAAGCACCAGGCATAGATGATATACCGATTGAGTTGCTACGCTGCATAGGAGATGAAGGTCTGATCAGGTTATTTCACTTGGTGTGTAGGATTTATGAGACAGGTGAGGTACCCCCTGATTTCAAGAAGAATGTAATCATCCCTATACCAAAGAAAGTGGGAGCTGACAGATGTGAAGATTACCGTACAATCAGCTTGATTACTCATGCTTCAAAGATCCTGTCTAGAATAATTTACAAGAGGATTGAAAGCCAGATAGAAACGGAGTTGGGTGAAGACCAATTTGGTTTCAGGAGAAATGTAGGAACAAGGGAAGCTGTACTAAGTCTTAGGCTGATTTTGGAAGGTAGAATAAGGAAAGATAAGAGAACGTTCATGGCTTTTGTAGACTTAGAAAAGGCTTTTGATAACGTTGATTGGACTAAATTGTTTGACATTTTGAAATCCATTGGAATAAAGTACAGGGATAGGAGGGTGATATACAATCTATACAGAAACCAGACAGCAGTCATTCGAGTTGAAGGACATGAGAGAGAAGCTGGTATTCAGAAAGGTGTAAGGCAAGGCTGCAACTTATCACCCATACTTTTCAATCTTTACATTGAACAAGCAATGAAGGAAATTAGAGAAAAATGTAAAGTGGGAGTGAAGATTCAAGGAGAAATAATTTCAACTCTGAGATTTGCTGATGACATCGTCATCTTGGCCGACAAGCCTGAGGATTTGAATGAGTTTTTGAATGGTATGGACTCAGTCTTACGGAAAGAATTCATGATGAAAATTAATAAATGTAAAACAAAAATACTGGAATGCAGCCGAAATAAATCAGAAACCTCTATGGAGATCAAATTGGCAGGTGAAAAGCTGAAGGAAGTAGGAGACTTCTGTTACTTAGGAAGCAGAATAACCAGTGATGGACGAAGCAAAGAGGATATAAAAAGTAGGTTGGCTCAGGCAAAGAAAGCATTTCTACAAAAAAGGAATCTGCTGACATCGAATATAGATTTAGGTATTAGGAAGTCATTTTTGAAAGCCTTTGTCTGGAGTGTGGCGCTCTATGGAAGTGAAACTTGGACTATTGGTGCAGCAGAAAAGAGGAGAATTGAAGCATTTGAAATGTGGTGTTACAGGAGAATGATGAAGATCAGATGGGTAGATAGGGTTACAAACGAAGAGGTATTAAGACGAGTGGGAGAGGAGAGATGTTTCTGGCGACTGCTAATGAAGAGAAGAGATAGGTTGGTAGGACACATACTAAGACATCCAGGAATAGCAAGCTTAGTTATGGAAGGAAGGGTCGAGGACAAGAACTGTAGGGGTAGACCAAGGTTAGAATATGTTAAACAGATTGCCTTGGATGTAGGGTGTGGTAGCTATGTAGAGATGAAACGTTTAGCTCAGGACAGGGAGGCATGGAGAGCTGCATCAAACCAGTCAAAAGGCTGAAGACTCAAACAACAACACAATCGACCTAGGAAATATAGTTGTAGATTTTACGTTGTATATTATGCATGAATTTCGCCTTTTAAAGTGTCTGAACGTCTTGTGGAGTAATGCCATCCTTGAGACCCAGGTTTGTTATCCTCATAACTGGGTACAGTGTGGGTTTTATTCCTACCTTAACCATTGTAGAAAGCGTTTTCTGCAGTCTTCCACGTTTACTCCAAGAAAATGCCGATACGATTACTAACTTAAGGCTATGGGCGCCTCTTTTCCAAGACCAGACTCAATTACAAGTACGTACTCTAACACAGACAATTAAATAAATCAGATTACTAGACAAATGATTGCCACGGTGGGATGAGTGGTTATCCTGTCGGACTACCAATCCCAAGTTTGCATGTTCGCTCCTGGCCGTGGTAAGTGAGTTTTGAAAGGCGATGAAAATCACGATACTCATGTCATACGATGTTAAAGAACCCATTTGAATTCAGTTGGCCGTGTTCATAATGGCAAAATTATTCTTGGGATTTTCCACCAACACAAAAAGTTCCTCATTTCTCTACTAGAAAGCGCTATAGTGTCAAGGAGCTTAGATATCTAACCTCCTTGACTTTCATAGTGCTGCAAACAGCGATAAAATTCGACATGCAAGCTGCCCTCAGGGCGTCAATTAACAAAGCTTGCACCCGGCATACGAGGCCATGCGATATTATTATTATTATTATACTTCACAAATTACACGCACTCACATGTGAAAGGGGCTGATAACCACGATATCCTCAAGTGGAGCAACAGCAACAAATTAAAAGTGTCTGTAGTAAACCTATATCTACTGAAGATCTTCAGTCTGTACAAATCCGAGCGTAGTTATAATTATTGTAGATGATGCGAAATGATAACTGAGGCTAATTACGATATTGCGTTTTGAGTATGCGGCTGATATATTGTTAACTGAATATAAGATCAACAATGCGAGTTAATTAACCGTTAAGTGTTCGCTAGGGAGCTGTGTTTATCTTTCCTATCTACGCCGTTCGTAACTTGGAGCGAATCTACGTGAGAAACATCACAAGAGCTCTCAGGCTACAATCTCTAAGTTTCGCAGATCAAGCTCATTTTATACACGTTCGGCTATACGCAGTTTAGAATGTGACATGAAAATGACCATGTTGCTTATTGACGAAGTATAATAAGTCCTGAAGCCAATATTAATTAGTACTTTTCATTGTACCAGTGATGGACGTAGCAAAGAGGATATAAAAAGTAGGTTAGCTCCGGCAAGGAAGGCATTTCTACAGAAAAGGAATCTGTTGACACCGAATGTAGATTTAGGTGTTAGGAAGTCATTTCTCAAGGCCTTTGTCTGGAGCGAGGCGCTCTATGGAAGTGAAACTTGGACTGTTGGAGCAGCAGAAAAGAGGAGAATTGAAGCGTTTGAAATGTCGTGTTACATGAGAATGATGAAGATCAGATGGGTAGATAGGGTTACAAATGAAGTGGTACTGAGACTAGTGGGAGAGGAGAGATGTTTTTGGCGATTGCTAATGAAGAGAAGAGATAGGTTGGTAGGACACAGGTTGGTAAGTCAACCAGGAATAGCAAGCTTAGTTATGGAAGGAAGGGTTGAGGACAAGAACTGTAGGGGTAGACCAAGTTTAGAATATGTTAAACAGATTGCCTCGGATGTAGGGTGTGGTAGCTGAGTAAAGATGAAACGATTAGCTCAGGACAGGGAGGCGTGGAGCGCTGCATCAAACCAGTCAAAAGACTGAAGTCTCAAACAACAACAACAACAACAACATTGTACCGGCCTGAGCGCAAATAATAATATGAATAGAAATGCAAGACTTACAGAAGGTTGTTCTCAAGATTATTTCTAAAAAATTAATCGTATAAAACCAGATCTTTTACAGAAATTTGTTAAATACGAAAGAAATAAATCTTGATATAGGTTGGGTCCTCAGTTTAGGGGCTGCGACAACGCGGTCATGTAGCCCCGTGTACTTTGGGTGTGTGTAGAAACTGTCTGATAACCGGTGTTAATTGTAATGACTGTATTAGTGTGTGTTATTTGTTTTTAATTCAAGTAAGGACTGCAGACATTGAATTTTTCAAGTAATTCCTACTTTTGCCGCCAAACGCCACCGTCAACGACTACTAGTCAGAACTTGGCATCTAGACGCCACCTCAGTCGAATCCTGGGGACGAACGTAGGAACCTAAGAGCGTTGTATAAACTTAACCTATATTATTTAGCTTCACGCAGGTGTAATTAGCGGAAGGTTCTTTGACATGCCATAAATCTATGACATGGGACCGCCGGCTTTACTTCCCCTCCAAAGGCATACTGAGGGATTTTAAACGCTCTTAAAATATCCAATGAGTTCGGCCGGGTTTGAACCCGAGATCTTGGGCATAGAAGCTCAGCATGCTACCCACTACGCCACCTCTTGATATAAAACCAGCTTGAAGAAGGAACACTAATATGGCTGTTATTTGTCAGGGTGGTTATAATCTTATAAAATCTTAATATAATTATTTTCCTATCTATAGCTTGGAATATTTATTTCAACGATATCATTCCACAGTTTCTACACAATTGTACACGATTATACCCATTCTGACAATTTCAATCTTAACCTATTTTTTTTGTCTACATAACATCCACATCACTCTTCTTCAACCCGGTTTTATATCAAGATTTATTTCTTTGGCATTTAACATATTTTTAACAGGTCTGTTTTATTTAATCTCAGTGTATGTGTTTTTTAGATTCTTGATGATTAATTATTTAGAAATAGTTTTGAGAACAACTGAGGCCAGTACAATACAAAGTACACATTAATATTGACTAAGCACTTACTATACACCGTTTGTTGAAGAAGTGCCAATGTATACTTTTCAGTCTCTCAACACGCCTTGGCCAATATGATTAGGTGGGGGTAACTATATCGGGTTAGGTTACTAATGTGAATATTTCGGAATTTTTGAATACTTTGGATATTGGAATAATTTGTAATTTAGAATACTTCGATTATTGGAATGTGGAATTATTCAAATAGTTGTTGTGTTTGAGTCTTTAGTGTTTTGACTGATTTTATGCAACTCTCCATGCCTCCCTGTCCCGAGCTAATCGTTTCATCTCTACATAGCGCCCACACTTACATCCTAGACAATCTGTTTAACATAATCTAAACTTTGTCCAACCTTACAATTCTTGTCCTCAACCCTTCCTTCAAATGCTATCGGAGGCAAAACACTATAGCCAGCCGTATCACCTTCAGAAGGATGCGTGTAGAGCCCGATATCTGATTCGGGAGAGTTTGAAAACGACGTGGGAAAAGTATGTGTCGTCTATGACGGCGCATACTCCTTCATCTCAAGTTTGGACTAAGCTTCGTCGGATGTCCGGACTCCCGACATCACTGTATCAATGGAGACATCATCACGGACCATCTCGCCATTGCCAACAGTATTGGGTCGCACTTCTCCAATGTATCCTGCTCTGGGAGTTACGATCCTACATTTCTGACTCTGAAGCGGGAGGCAGAGACTCACCCCTTGTCCTTTGCCACTGCTGCTTCGGAGTCCTATAATGTACCATTCTCTGAATGGGAACTGCGCAGTGCGCTTGCACTGTGCAGGGATACGGCTCCTGGACCGGATAACATACATAATCAAATGTTAAAACATCTGTCCGAATCGAGTATAAAACAACTGTTGATCCTCTTCAATCGTATATGGATTGAAGGGGAGTTTCCATCTCAATAGCGAGAGGGGATCGTGATACCGATTCCCAAGGCTGGAAAGGATCCCAAGTTTGTAAGCAGCTATAGGCCCATTTGTTTGACAAATGGCCTATATAAGCTGCTGGAGAAGATGGTGAACCGTCGACTGGTGTGGTTCTTGGAAGAGAAGGGTCTCCTGTCTGAGTACCAGTGTGGATTTCGCTCTCATAGGTCTACCACTGACCATCTGGTGCGACTTGAGAGCGCCATACAGCTCCGAAAGCAGCACCTAGTCACGGTTTTCTTTGACCTCGAGAAAGCCTACGACACCACATGGCGCTACGGGATCCTTTCCACCCTTCATAAGTAAGGACTCCGTGGTAACCTACCAACTTTCATTGCGAATTTCATGTCCGTCTGACTTTTCCTTGTAAGGGTCGGTAGGACATTATCGCAATACTATACTCAAAATGGAGTTCCTCAGGGTTCTGTGCTGAGTGTCACCTCGTTCGTGATTGCCATAAATGGCATTGTTGCAACCGCCGGGTCCGCGGTAGTTCCATCGCTGTATGTAGACGATTTAGCTCTGCATTACAGCTCCGGAAGCATGGCAGTCGTGGAACGGCAATTGCAGCTAGCTATCAACCGGGTCGACAGGTGGGCTCACAACCGGGGTTTTCGTTTTTCAGCAGCGAAAACCTCCGTCTTCCATATTTGTTGGCTCCGGAGGCTACATTTACACCCTGAACTACATCTCAGCTATGCTGCGTTGCCGTTGGTTGACACTTATCGCTTCCTAGGGCTCCATTTTGACAGCAAATTAACGGCGACTAAAAAGGTCGTGTCTCAGGAAACTGAACATGCTCAAGTTTCTTACTGGCACTACGTGGGGGGGGGGGGGGGGCGGGGGCTGACCGTGAGGTGCTGCTACGGTTCTACCAAGCCCTAGTCCTGTTCCGGCTAGACTATGGTTCTGCGGCATACGGTTCAGCAAGGCCGGCAACCTTGAAAATGCTGGACAGTATCCACCATAGTGGCGTTAGGCTGGCTACCGGTGCCTTCCGGACCAGCCCGATACCCAGCCTACTCGCCGAATCGGGTGTTCCACCTTTAAATTATAGACGCCAACATATGCTTTTAGCATATGCTGCCAATGTGCGTCAAATGCCGCAACACCCGACCTATCAAGCTCTCTTCGGTACCCAAAACCACCAGGGGTACGCCAACCGGCCTCTTGCCACTCGGCCGGTTGGTATTAGACTTGATAGCTCGTGTACTGAAATAGGAGTGGCTGTAGGTCCCTGTATGATCCGGACATCTAGCGAGGTGCCTCCGTGGCAAGTCCCGCGTCCGGAAATTCGGTTAGATCTGCACCGGGGTCCTAAGGTGAACACGGATACCTCCGTTTATCGGAGGCAGTTCCACAGCATAGTTGACCAATTTCCGGACACTGGCATTCTTTACACGGATGGTTAGAAGGTGGACGAGAAAGTGGGTTGTGCTTACGTTATTGATGGTGCAAATACCAAGATCTCTTTGCCTGAGGCCTGTAGTGTGTTTACTGCGGAGCTCGTTGCCATCTATGAAGCTCTGCAGTTTGCACTACAGGATGCACGAATCCACTTTCTCGTGTGTACCGACTCTTTGAGTTCGTTGCAGTCAATTGCTACATGTTTCCCGCAACACCCCCTAGTGCAGCGAATCCATGACCTACTAGCCGGGCTGTGCCACGCTGACACTGGAATCACCTTTCGGTGGCTTCCAAGCCACATGGGAATTGCGGGAAATGAGTTAGCAGATCAAGCTGCAAAAGAGGCGGTATCACTACCACCTCGACCAATGGAGGTACCGGCTAGAGATATTCGCTCTCAGTTACGCCTACAAGTTCTGGCTTTTTTGGGAGAGTCAGTGGCTAGCTGACTCACTGCCCAGTAAACTAAGAGCGATCAAGGGAACTACTCGCGTGTGGCGGAGCTCTTTCCGGTCACGGAGAGAGTCCGTCATTTTGTGTAGGCTATGTATAGGTCATACAAGATCCACCCACTCGTACCTAATGAGAAGGGAAGACCCCCCACTTTGTACCTGTGGAGCCGTATTCACCGTGGCCCACATTTTAACTGAGTGTGTGGATCTTGCTGACTTACGAAGAAATCTTGCTTTGCAGATGACACTCAAACTTATATTAGCCGATGACGCGGTGGCTGCTGATCGCGTTATCCGTTTTATAAGTGAGAGTGGGTTAGGTAGGGCCAGCAATCTAAATTTTCCTGTATAAATTGACTCAACGACTTGTTCGTTTTTGAATGATAATGTTTTGTTTCTCCGTAAATTTTGTTTATTTTTATAATTTTTATTTTTATTTAATTTTTTGTTTTTGTTTTATTAATTTTAGGTATTTTTAAATGTAGGTGTGCACCTCAAAATTATAAATTCAATTCAAAATTTCTATTTTTAATCTGTGTTAAGAGGGGCAGATGACCTCGTAGTTCCGCCCCATAAAAGAACAATAACTAACTCACTAACCCTTCCTTCCACACCTCACAAGGGAAGTTTCAGGTAAGACAAGTCAAAACCTATCTTGAAACTTTTTGGATGCAATCGTTGTACTATAAGAGGACAACGCGCCGAAAATCTGCCGCCAGATTGAACTGCAAGGCTCCGAAATCATGTGGCGAATCTCTCAATGGGAAGTAACGAGTACCGTACTTGTTGGCAGGGACAGCCCTGACTGCCCAGGCACGCAAGGCCGGTCGCACGACTGCCTGCATATACGCCCCGCCACACGACAACTCAGAGTGCCAGGGATGTCCAGGTCCTCCAGCCGTCATGCCTATGTACCAGGAAGTCAGGTATGAATTCGGAGCCTTTCAGTTCAATCTGGCAGCTCTTATAGCACAACGATTGCGTCCACAAAGTTTCAAGATGGGTTTCGAGCAGTCTGACCTGGTACTTCCCTTGTTAGTTTGCTACTCCTGGGTGTCTTAGTATGTGTCCTACCAACCTATCGCTTTTCTTCATTAGCAGTCACCAGAAACGTATCTCCTCGCTCATTCATCTTGATACTTCTTCATTTGTTTCTCTATCTGCCCATGTGATCTTGAGGGGAATAATAGGGATCTGCTGTGCTGAGTGAAAATGGCTCGAGACCAGAGCAATGGGCTGTGAAAGTGGCCGCAGCCAGATTTACAGCCATTGCCGAGGCCTGCCTTAATATCTCAAAGCCTTTATTATGTGTCACTGTGGTCGTGAAAATCGATTTTTTTAATTTACCTAGTTACGTACTGTCAACATCGACTTATCAGTTCAAGTTTGGTCGATTGTAGTAAGTTGTGGAACATGTGCAATCTTTTCCAACTCCATTATACTTTTCTTTGTGGATAATAATGTATCTCCTGTCATCTGAACACGAGATCACAGAGCATTTTAAAAAGCATGCCACATTTACAATTCTAAACGGCATATAAAAACGTACATGTAGTGTTTTAGTGCCGTGTGGTGTGCTGGGATGAATGTTTAACTCCCTGCGGCCGTATAAGTTCTGGTATAACCGGTAAATGTTGCTGGAAGTAGTAACGACGGTAATTCCGTCCTGTCGGGAATGACGTGGAGTTTCTTTTAGAGCTACATTTGAAGCTATAAACTGAAAGAAAAGTGAGACTCTTTTGCCAATACTGTCCGTCCTCCATAAATGACGTCCTCATAAACCTACATTGCTCTGCACAGTACATCATGACCCTTAAGTAGCCGGCAGAATGACTTGTTGACAGGGCGCACAGGCAGTGACGAGCAAACCACCAAAGAAAAGTATTTGGGGGTGAAATACAATTACCTGACAAACGTTTACTTAACTACGGTAGGGGTAGATGACCTTACTATTCTACCCCTTAAAACAATAAGAAAGAAATAACTAATTTATGTTTAATTACAAATTATACAAGTAGTTCCGTGAAGAAGTAAAGCCTATTTTCACATATCCTACTTATGTTAATTGCCACTATAAACATACAAAATTTCAGTTTGATTGCTGTAATAGAATCGTAGATATTGAGAACCATCTAAATATTTCGGATGGTCGCCATGTTGGATTTTTAGCCTAATAACTTCTAAACGGATGGAGCGATTTCAATGAAACTCGGTAAGTTCATAGCACTATTCCGGGCGACCCCGACTGTGCCCTTTAAATTTTATTACGTTTCACCACTCCAACATGGCGGCTGTGCGAAATATTTCACCAGCATTCAATATCTCCGAAACTATTACCGATATCACCCTGGAATTTATTACGGTGATAAAAGAAAATACTAGAAGTTCACCTATGTGCCTTTTGAAAAACTGGTAACTACAAAACCAACATGGCGGCCAAGCGAATTTGAAAATTTAAATACACCTTTCTCGCGATTTAATGTTCCAAACGCAATGAAATCGGGTACAGGAAATGTTTATACACATTGTAATGCACTGGTATCTAATTTAGTTCAATTGTTTACATAACCTCAAGATGGCGGCTGTGCGAATTTTAAAATTAAGCTTTTATTTCTTGTGTCGTAATCATGCGATCGAAGTGAAAGTTTGAATAATGAACCTACGCAATCATTTTCCTTTAATGGTACTTGTCTCTACGGCCTATACATTTAACAATCCAACATGGCGACCATCCGAAATATTTAGACGGCTCTGAATATCTACGAATCTATTATAGCAATCAAACTGAATTTTTTATGTTGATAGGGGCTATGACCTTAAGTTCACCTATATGACTTTAAATAACCTGGTGATCACAAATCCAACATGGCGGCGACGCGAAGTATAAATATTCACATGGATGTTTCTCGCAATTGAACCATCCGAGTGCAGTGAAACTTGGTACAGTATATCCTTATACGAATGTTAATACACTGGCATCTAATTTATTTAAATTGTTTCCATAACCACAAGATGGCAGCTGTGCGAAATTTTAAAATCTCGTTTTTACTTCTTGTGTCCTGATCATGCGATTGAAGTTTGAATACTACACGTACACAATAATCTTCCTGTAACAGTACATAACTCTAGGACCTACATATATCAAATCCAACATGGCGACCATCCGAAATATTTAGTCGGTTCACAATATCTACTAATCTATTACAGCAATCAAACTGAAATGTTGTAGGTTAATAGTGGCAGTTAACAAAAGTAGGATATACGAAAATAGGCTGTTTAGTTCTTCACGGAACTACTTGTTACATATGTAGGCCATCGAGTTACGTACTATGACATGAAGATTATTGCGTAGGTGTATTATTCAAACTTAAATCGCATGATTAGGACACAAAAAACAACAAGATTTTAAAATTTCGAACAACCGCCATCTTGTGGTTATGAAAACAATTGAAATAAATAAATAATAAATTGAGATTTCTATTCTCGACATCCGCCAAAATCATAACGTCACTTGTCGGCCCACTCTCGCTTCATTTGTTCGAATAGCTTCAATAAATATTTTTATATCCCACAAGAACCCATCACTTCCGCGCTGATTTATAAATCATTACCTGTATTACAGTTCTCAGATTATATAACATATTGTTCTTTGGAGATATTCAAACAAACCTCTCCCAGCACTATGGAAACGTATACATTAAATAACCGAACTTTTTGAAAACTACTGGACATAGGGCATTCAAAAATATAGCTGTGTTTATCCATAAATCAGCATGAATCCTAAATTCTCACTGCGACAAACTATTTCTAGCCCCAAATAGATGTATCTGTTGATGGTAACACACACGCTTTGCACTATTAGGCTATTTATAAAATGGCACGCGATACACCAAATCCCAGGACACAATAGCAACACGTCAACCGGCGTGTGCTATTTGATTGTGTCCTTGGTACAAACAGCCATTGACTTGGCCTGTGGGAGCGTTACTCAGTGGCTCAAGCTTCTTTTCAATTCCAGTCTACTCACACTGGAGGGTATATTCTTTATTATTATATATAATATTTGCAAATGGGGATAATACCCCGGTGGCGAATTGTACAAATACAGAAAGTGACCGACAATAACATCAAGCACAATTCGCAATTGAGGAACTATAGTAATTATATCGGAGTGTTTACACAAAATTTCAATCTTCTCTTAAAAACATCAATAATTTTGTGGAAAGGCTCCAAGACTGAGGCAGGTAATGAGTTGTAATTATCAATACCACGGTTAATGAAATAATATTTCCCATAATTTGTACGCTGTGGTCGGACCTTGATCTGCCCTGCTCAGGTAGGTGGGATTTCCCAGACGTTTGCTTAGTTCTCCCCAGGCTGACCGATTAGCGTAGTGTGTCCTTCTATCTTCCAGAGATTCCCACCCTAGTTAGCCTACTTTCGATTTTTGCAAAAAATGAAAGTAGACTTATGAGATCTAAACAAGGCAAAAAAATTGTGTGTCTGTCTGTGTGTGTGTGTGTGTGTGTGAGTGTGTGTACTCTGAATGTCTGTCCTCCCCTATCAATTCGAACACGGTGAAATCGAATTGAACGAAATTTGGTACAGCGGTAGAACTAGTAAAGGGCACCTCAGTGGCATGTTCTATATCGCTGCCATCTTGACGGAAACGTAATGGCGGCCACCCAAATGTTAAAAGCTTAAATCAAATTACGACTAACCTAATCGTCCGATCTCTACCAAATTTTGCAACAACGTATATTTATACGCCGGGCGTCTTTTGACTAAACTAGAAGGTCATCAGCCCAATAGTTTGGAGATAGAGGCCATGCAGCTTATGTGTGCAAATCGATTCCCCATTTTAATTCGAACACGGTGAAACCGAATTGAATGGTTTTTTTTAGCCAAGAGCACCTCATATTCATGTTTAATATCCTTGTATTTCAACAAGCTACTACAACCAACATTCAATTAAACTCCTTGAAAAGGACAAAGAGTTATAACTAGAGATTGGAATTTTTCGGTGATTTCAGAGTGAAGAAAGCGGTATTTTAAAGTGTCAGATTCGGTGGTTTCAAGTGCACTTTTCGGTACTTTCAAAATCATGAATTTTAGGCGGGATTTTTTAAATATCATGGATAACATAACACATTACAGTCATCCTTCAAAGTATACTTCAGTGAAGAGATCCAAATTGCCTTGTGACTAACGGTGACGCATATCACACTTAACGTGCTAGTGTAAGCTGAAAAACGAAAGTTCACAGCGTTTGAACAGGGGATCCAAATGGTTTTCAACACAGATTCTGAGAACTTTGGAAATACAAATGTCATTCCTTGCAAAATTCCAACAATGTCTGTCTTGGTCCTGTCATGCATCTGCTTCCTCATTGATGTTCATTGGCACTATTGGCATTGGGCTGTCTTCCACGGAACTCTTCAGGATTGCACAGGATAAGAAGGTGTTAGCCATGGTGGTAGCCAACGTCCGTATCGGATAAGGTAGAAGAAGAAGAAGAAGAAGAAGGCACTATTTCTGCTGGATAAAATGCACACATTTGTAAATCCTGTTCCCAGGGTCAACGGATCTCAAGCTGATTAAGTTTCCAAGAGCATGCGACCCAGCATTCACTAAAACTGAATGTATTTTCCCTCTTTTTAACACATTTCCACAACCTTCCAACTGCTCCTTAATGTTGGTAACGTACTTTCCAGAAACAGCAAGTTTAAGGGCTTTCTGAATTCTCTGTAGATGTCCATCTAGAAGGTGAACAGTCTGATAAGACTGGCCTTCTAATAAGGGGATGAGTTCAGTGATGTCTGTGCCAAATTCTTTGAATCTCAAGTATTTCGTCATGTGAAACATTGTTGAGAAAATCAACACCAGAGTTATGTCCCTACTACTTCACTCATAAATTGCAAAATATCTTTCAAGTACTCTGAGAGACACACTACAGAATGAAACCAAGAAGACCGCCTGGTTAATTCTGGTTCCGGAAACAGTGGCACATTTTGATCTGGATACTTGCCATCTAGATATTCATGTCTGAAAGGCGCACTATATGACGCCACGTGGCGAGTAGTTACTAGGATAAAGGGGCAGATGACCTCGCTGTTCTGGCCCTTAATACCACAATAACTAAGTAACTTACCAGGATGACCACCCAGATTGATAAAGAAAGCGAGGCCGACTATCTACCGTTAAGTGACCGATCTTTCCGTGTTTGTCGGATGCTCTCCATGCAGTCAAGTCATGGGAGAAGATTACCGGTACTACACTCGCACAAAAACAAGCGTTTGTCGGCTTCTGTGACGATATTTTAAACGGCAAGGTGGTTTCACTACGATGACATTAGGGTAAAACCTAGATGAATATCAAGATGCAGAAGAAAGTGACATTCAGTAGTTAGACTTCGATAAAGACAATCATGGTTTCAGACATGAAAGTGATGAGGATATTGTACGGAATTTGACTGTCGGTGAGGTAAACTGAGATCCAGTACATATAGAGTGAAAGAGTGATGCAACGGAAATCACGAAAGTTCCCACAGTCATGCTAGTGTGTCTATAGTCACACTTATCTCTTATATAGAAAATCAAGAAGAATTTCCGTTCTCATATATTGTTTTCTTCAGAATTGTACAATCTTAATTTAGAAAAAATAAACCACCTAAGAAACAAAAAGTGATGACAGTCATTTTTCTTAGTTTTTAATATTGGCAAAGCCCACATAGTGTGTCTTACAATACTATGTTATAATAGTACATTATGCAACGAGCCTATAATGGCTATAATTAAGACACGAGTATTTTTTATAAAACGAGCGTATGCGAGTTTTATAATTTCCATACGAGTGTCTTAATTACCATTATAGGCGAGTTGCATACGACTGTTTATGTTCGACGATAATTATAATTTTATTATATGTTTTAACATAAATATTCATAAATATCTGTTGAGAGTCAGCCACAAGAATTTTGTTATCGGAGAGCGAGCGCGAGACATTTCTCTGTCTTTTAAGATCTTTGAACGACCGACGCATGCGCTCTGCCATATGCAGGCCATATGTTTACATCTGCCGCCCCTCAGTAATATTGTCACGGGAGTCGTTTGAATGCGCTGTGTAGAAATTAGTGTTGGTGATTTTAAGGTACAGTGCTATTTCTTGTTTCATATTCGCCAGTTTATTTACGCGAACATATGGACGGTGGGTATTCCATGTCGGTAATTTATTATAGTTCGATGTTGTGTTTATGTCCGACATGTTGGATTTTGAGCGCATGCGCGAAGGTATCGTTACCTAATTGGTCAATGAACGAGCTCTGATTGGCTGGAGAAACTGTATCATAATGAAAATAAGTGTTATAATGACCATCATTATGACACCGTTTTCTGACACATAATAGTGAGGGTCGAACATAAAGTTTTTTTTTTGCGTGTTCATAAAATACATTTCAATATTTTTAACCAATATTTTTCTCTTTGCTAGGCTTAAAAACATTACTGTGGATAATTCGCGGAAACTCGTGCATTGATTGCCACGAATTATCAGAAGTGCACAGTAAAGAAAAAAACGAAAAAAGCTAAAATTCGCGGTTTCGTGCGAAATTCATGCATAATTCGCGAAATTCGCGTCTTCATGCGAAATTCGCGAAATTTCGCGACTTCAAAACCCATTTTTTTCGCCATTTTTAGGGTTATTAAAACACATTACTATCTGTGTATTACTTCATCTAATAATTCGCGAATTTTTCCATTCCCTAGTTATAACAATACCCATACATTTAGGAGAAAGTAGGCTATATGTTCTGTACTGAACATCTTGTTTTTCTATCGTTTGAGTTGCACTACTTCAAGGATTAGAAACGTTGAGCTCAAACCTAGCAGCCTCCCTTTGTACCATTGATGAGTCCTGCCTAATATGGGTCCCAAACCGCTGAGCCGTATTCCAAGATTAGCCTCTTTTGCGGTAGAGATACGGCCTTATAATACACCCACTACAAAATGAAGTGATTTGTACGCTTTGGTAGTTCTCTACCAGGACACATTCTGTGGGAAAATAATTGTCATCATTGTCCAGCTCAAGTTTCCCAGGTGCGGTGTACAAGCACTCGCCGATTCTTACGGTCAGAGTAGAGTTGCTGTTCTTCTACATCTTCCCATTTCACATTCTGTTTGTTGACCTCAGACTTCACTATGTCTTGGTCTTCCTGATGGTCTCCTCCTCTCACTTCTCTGTCGAAATAATTTCTTGGTGTTCTATTTCTGCCCATTCTCATGACGGGTCCAAACTAACCATCTTCCTAGGAGTTCAGTGACAGGTATTTTGATACCAACTTCCTGCCTGTTAATTTCATTCCTAATCTTATCTTTCCTGGTTCTGTGGTTCATTGTTCTGATGAATTTCTTTTCTGTTGTCTGGATTTGACTATTGGCCTTGTTGAGTAGGGTACATGTTTCAAGTCCATAGGTGAGAATTGGAATGAAGTAGGTGTGAAACATGCTTAATTTTGCTTTCTGGGGTATTTTGTCATCCCATAGTAGATTTCTCACTTGGCAATAAAAAAAAAAGAGAAGCTCTTTGGGTCCTGTTAAGGATCTTGAAGTTAGAAGCAGATTGCAGCTGAGTTCCTCTAGAAAGATGCTGGAACATGTGCCGTTCCTGTTGATTGTCATTTCAACTGTTTTTGTTTGACTGAGCTTTAGTCCAAATTCTTTAAACTTTTCATTCACAAAGTTTAGTTTCTCCTGCACTTCTGTTTCTCCCCATATCACCACATCATCTGCAAATACCAGTGTGAGGCTCATTGTAATGTTCTTTGACAGATTTTATAATCCGATCCATGGTGACGATGAACAGGAGTAGTGCCAAGGCTCTTACCTGTTGGCCTCCTCTGCTTGTTTCAAACTAATTTGATCTACCATCCCCTACTTGTACACAGCTTAGGAGCATAATTGTCTAAATCTAAACCATAATCTTTTGAAACACTTTGCAATAAGGGGCTCACAGCTAATGGGACGTCGGATAGCGACCACGGGACCCCTGATGAGTCCGGCATTGTTTCCACTTGATGGTGCCACACCCCTCTTTGTCCTCTTTCCTGTCGACCTACCTTGGTCAACTCTTGTTCTCTTCAAACCCCGACAGTAATAGGATATCCAAGACCTAGGGAATCTTTCATTTTTCTTACTTTAACCGGCCCTTGTCTCATTTTTCCAGATGCAGTCATTTTCGAGGGATCAGGCCTCTTCGTTTCTACCCCCCAGGGGCTCACATCTAGTGGGACGTGGGTTGGCGACCACGGGACCCCACCTGAGTCCGGCATTGCTTCCACTTACTTGTGGCGGGCTCCCCCCCGTCTTCTTTCCTGTCGAATTCTCTTGGTCAACTCTTGGTCGTTTCCGGCCCCGACGATATTAGGGTATCCGAGGTCTAGGGAGTGTTTCACTTTCCCACCTTAATTGTCCCTTGTCTCATCTTTCCTGACACCTTCCTTCTGCGAGGGGTCAGCCTTCCTTTCTTTCCATGTTATCTCCTGCCTTCTGCACAAGGCCCTCTATGAAGCAGGGTGTATGTAGTCCCACCACTTCTGGTGCACCCTGGATAGTGCTACACCCTCAAGGGCTCACGGCTGGTGGGTTTGGGAGTTGGCAACCCCGAGGGATACCTGAGCTGGGTCCGTTTTGTCCCCTTTTTCCTATGACCTTGTGGCGGGCCCTCTCCTCTTTCCGTGTCCTATCTGCCTTTCATGGCTCTCCTTCCTTCCAAGTCCCACAATCCTCATTCTTCGAGGGTCAAGGGCATTTCTTTTCTATTCATGGGTTCTCCTGTCTTCTGCACAAGGCCCTAAAGGAGGCAGGGTGTGTAGCCCCACCACGTATGGTGCACTCTGGCTAATGCAACACCCTCAAGGGTTCACGGCTGGAGAGCTCGTGAGTTGGTGACCCCGAGGGTTTCCTCCTGAGTTGGTTCCGTATTCCATTTCTTCCAATGACTTGGGGACGGGCCCTCTCCTATCTCCCTGTACTGTTGGCCTTTCATGGCTCTATTTCATTCCAAGTCCTTCAATTCTTCAAGGGTTAAAGGCATTTTTTCCCTGTCTTTTATTTCCCTTAATCCTGGCTTTTCTTCTTCCGTTGTTGTTACTCATTCTTTAGGAGCTTTGCGACCTCATGGTCATATATCACCACGTGCATGTTTGTGAGTAGAATTTTTCTGATAACCTGTGTCACTGTGATGGCTGCACTAGTGTGTGTGTGCGGGATCGTGGTGGCTCAGCAGTCAAGCTGTTGGCCTCTCACCAGGGCAGACTGGGTTCGATTCCCGGTCAATGAATGTGAGATTTTCAAAGTGAAATACCATGTCCTTTGGTTCGGATTCCACGTAGAAAGGAGGTCCCGTGGCTCATGATCGCGAGATTAACGGTCACATAAAACTACAAACTTCATTGCTAGTGTGTGTATTTGTAATTGACTTAGGAGTTTGGCAGGAACCGGCCGTGGCCTTTAGGGAACCAGGTATTCTGGAATGACCGAAAATAGCATTTTTTGTTTTTAGGTTCAAAAATTCTCAATTCTTTCCCGATTCCACCAATATATACCACATAGGTATAGAAACCATATTTGAGGTCAATATTTATATTTTAATGTAACCATGGATACGTCAATTACACGAAAAGACTTAATCTTCAACCTTAATTTTCTCAAGATTTAACATTTTCGATATTTTGGACCGTTTTCTCAAGAACCACACGCCTGATCAAGTTGAAATTTTCTGAAGTTATAGATGCTTACAAACCCAAAGCTGCGAAGCAAAATGGAAGTAATCGAAAAAAAAAACATTAACAAAATAAAAAATAAAAATAACTCATAACGGCTAAATTATATTGACGAAATCAAAAATTCATAAAATCGAAACCAAATGCCTGACACCAATAACTGTAACAATAACATTAGATTAAGAATTATAGATTTCACCCAATTATCTATTTTATCACCAGAGAAAAAGGTACCAAAATACAAGTACTCTTCTAAATATTTTCAGAATTTTCAAATGTTCATTATTTTTCAAATATGTTATTAATTTCTATAATTCACTACCAAAATACTGCTATGGATGTTGTTGATAATTTGTTAAAATCTCAAGTTTCTAGTTGCCATGGTTATCTAATAACAAAGCTTTTATTAAACAGTTGCATTGTTGGATAGTCTACACTACCCGGCTCCCTTAAGTTGGATACCATCCGGGCATTTGCCTGGAATCAGAAGTGGAAAACCACAGTAAACCGTCTCTTCTCAGTTTTGCTCACGAGGCTGAGTGGACCCGTTCAAGCCCTCCGACCAGAATTAAATTTCTTGGCAGAGCCGGGACTCGAAACCGCCAAGAATGCTACCCACTACGTAACGAGTCGGACTTTTCTTCTAGTATATATATTATCATCATTACGTTTTTGAAACCCCCAACAGGAAGTTTTAAACGATGGTCGCGCAGAACTCCAGAAATAAGCGCCTTCCCCTTTAACCCATTGTAGCTTAATGGTCAGTATGTTAATCACCTGCTATGTCAAAGATGTTGATGGTTGAATCTTTCGGCCAAGGAATTTCCTTTTCGAAGTGTTAATATTTCATAAAACCAAATAATATTTGTCTGTCTTCTTGACCTGAGATGCTTCATGAAATTTTATTAGCCTACTTTTCACATTTTGCAAAAATGAGGAAAAAGTAGACTTATGAGATCGGGCAAATGTGTGTCTGTCTGTCTGTCTGTCTGTCCTTCTGTCTGTCTGTCTGGCTGTGTGTGTGTCCCCCCCTATCAACTCCTAAACGGCTGCAGCAATCGAAACAAAATTTGGTAGGAGTAAAGATCTATACCTGAATATCTCACGGCCATATTTGAAAATGATGTCAGTGCTACCAACTGCTAAAAAATCGCAATTGAAATTTGAGCTCCATGTTGAATATCTTGGAAAGTATGAATGGGAGCTATTTCAAAATTTGCACACGTACAGATCATAATATTTCAGTTTAATTTCCAGGAAGCCAAACATGGCAGTGTTGCCAAAATGATTATAAGCCTCCTGATAGGTCCAATTTTTAAATGCATATAACTTCTACACTATCAAGCGGAATTCAACCAAATTTCGTATGTTGTATGTGTACATAACCAGATATGACTGAGCGTATTCTTAAGACCTACCAGGGCTGCCAACTGTTAATAATTGCTCCTAATTTATTTTATCCAAATACCAATATATCAGAAAGTATGCAAGCCGATAGCTTTAAACTATGCACACGTATAGTACCTGACATTCTATATTAATTTGGAGTAACTTATATACGTCAGTGCTACCAACATGATTCTAAGCCTGCTGACAGGTCCAACTTTAAATACATGTAACTTCCATACTATCATTTGGATTTCAACCAAATTTCGTATGTGCTATGTGTACCATAACAGATATGACTATGCGTATTCTAAGGAGCAACCAGGGCTTCCAACTGTTAATATGTGCTGTCCCTATTTTTGTTACCCTAATATCAATATATCAGAAAGTATGCAAGCCAATAGCTCTAAACTTTGCACACGTATAGTACCTGGCATTCTAGACGAATTTGGAGTAACTAATATACGTCAGTGCTGCCAACATGATTCTAAGCCTTCTGATAGGTCCAATTTTAAAATGCATGTGACTTCTATACTAACTAATGGATTTCATTCAAAATTGGCACAACAATAGATCATATTATTTCAGATTATTTCTGACTAATACATGCATGACATTGTTGCCAACATGATTTTACGCGCGCTGTTAGATCCAATGTTCAACTGCATGTAACGTCCATGCTATCCAGTGGACTTCAACCAAATTTTGTATTTAGTACCGTAAGAGACGGAACTAAGAATATATTCAGTCATCAGGGCTGCCAACTGTAGTGCTCTATTAGGATACATTATGCCAGGTATACAGTATTTCGAACTAATTGGAAATTTCGATATTAGCAACTTAATTTCGTCATTATTCTAGATAGGTTCATATTCTGTAGAATAATCATTGGCATGAAAAGTAGGCTGTATAGTTCTTCACGGAACTTCTTGTTTTTTTTTAACAAAATCAATTAAGACGTAAATAATAAAATATGAAAGAAATTAAAATTGAAAATAAAATAAAAAAATGAAAAAATGAATAAACTTATAAAATTACAATTAAAATAAATACGCTTATAAAATAGAATTATTAAAAAATATGATCAAAAATACCGTAATATAAAAAGTAAAATCATAAAAACATAAAAAAAAAGAAAATAAGATCTAAACAAAAACATCTGCTTGGAACACTGAACATTAACACACTCCGTCAAACAGGAAAACTGAGACAATTGACTACAGTGTTGAAAGAAAGAAACATATCCATTTTAGCGTTGCAAGAAACGAGATTTCTGGATGAAGATACAATGGAGTCGGATGGCTTTAGAATATACAAGGGCAAACCCGGGTATACAATCTCAAATGGGAGACTGCCAATTCTAGGAACAGCTTTCGTGGTCAAGAAAAGCCTAATGAATTCATTCACAAAATTTAGCTCACCGTCGGAGAGAATCTCATTCCTATCATTCAGATCAGGGAACAAATCCAACACAATCATCAATGCCCACGCTCCCATTAACCAAGACAATAAAAGGAACAAGGAGAAAGTGGAAGACTTTTGGGAAACACTCGAAGATGAGACATCAAAAATTCCCCTTGGAAATGTAAAAATCCTGGTTGGTGATTTCAATGCCCACGCTCCCATTAACCAAGACAATAAAAGGAACAAGCAGAAAGTGGAAGACTTTTGGGAAACACTCGAAGATGAGACATCAAAAATTCCCCTTGGAAATGTAAAAATCCTGGTTGGTGACTTCAATGCCCAGATAGGAAAAGAAAGAAAATACAAAAGGATTGTTGGAGAATATCCTGCACATAACAGAACAAATCGAAACGGCGAGAGATTAATCAACTTTTGTAAGCAGTTCAACCTAAAACTTATGTCTACGCACTTCAAAGCCCTCCCAAAGAAGAAGAAAACATGGATTTCGCCCAATCCAATATTAGGCGAATTTCAAATTGACCACGTTGCAATTACAACAAAAAACAGATGCGAGATCATGAACGTAAAAGTGAGAAAAAGTTTGAAAATCGACACAGACCACTTTCTGTCAGAAATTAAAGTAAAATTTCAACCGAATAGGCATCAAAAGAGAGGTAAAAGGAAACCAAGGATCGACACGGAAATTCTGAAACAAAACAAAAATATCTATCAAGAAAACCTGTCAAAGTTGGAAATGAATAACTGGGAAGAAATTAGAGAATCGTTAACTAAAGCGGTCGAAAACGTGGGGCAGCGAAAAAGAAAAAAGAAATACAGGTGGTGGAACATACGATGTGACAACGCTGTTGACGAGAGGCTGAAGACATGGAAGAGGTGGTATTCCAACCCAACAAAGGAAAATTGGAATGATTTCAGTCAACAAAGGAAAGCCACTGCCAAGATCATCAGAGGAGAAAAGAGACAATATGATAAAGACCGGTTAGAAAGTATAGAAGAAGACTTCAAGAAGAATAACACCAGAAAGTTCTACAGAACTTTTAAGGAAGAATTACAACAATACCAACCTCCAAGTCTATGTTTTAAAAGGAAGGATGGTACACTCGCATTGAGTAACAACGAAAATTGCCACCTGTTGACCAAGTATTTCGAAAGCCTGTTAAATTGCAAGGAACCACTGGAAAAACTGAAGTTCGAGAAGCCACCAAAGATGAATACAAAGTCTAAACCACCAAGCCTCATAGAAATACAGAAAATCATTAAAGAACTCAAAAACGACAAAGCACCAGGAGAAGATGGTATAGTAGCTGAAATGTGGAAAATTGGAGGAGATAAGCTAGCGGAGAACTTACACCGTCTAATCTGTGATATTTGGGAAAATGAACAATTACCCAAAGACTGGAAAGGCGCACTTATACATCCGCTCCATAAGAAGGGAGATCGGACTGACCCAAACAACTACCGGGGAGTTTCGCTACTATCTATTGCTTACAAAGTACTTTCCAAGGCGTTGCTAAACATCGTAGAAGAACAGGTGGATCATCAAATAAGTGAATATCAAGGGGGCTTTAGAAAGGGAAGATCCTGTGTGGAACAGATCTTTGGTCTGAAAAGTATTCTGAGAGTAAGAGCTCTACGAAGCAAAAACACCGTAGTTGTGTTCATTGATTTCAGAAAAGCATATGATTCCATCGACCGGCAGACACTCTTCAATGTTTTGGAGGAATTTGGAATAGATGGCAAAACGCGGGCAATTATAAAACAGACACTAACAGAAACCGTCTCCAAAGTAAACTTTCAAGGAGAAATCTCAGAGGCTTTTGAGATTAAGACAGGAGTCCTGGAAAAAATAATGCGAGTATGGAGGAAAGCAATAAAAGAAGAAGGTATAGAAGGAATCTGTTTAGGAACAAAAAAGCAAGGTGTAAAGGTGGATTGCTTAGCGTTTGCTGATGACATGGCATTGCTAGCCAAAGGAAAAGACGAAGCTCGAATAATGCTTGAAAAATTACATGAAATAGCTGAGAAGACTGGACTCAGGATCTCATACGAAAAAACAGAGTACATGGAGTACAAACACAATAAAGAAAATCATCTGGAAACAAGATATGGGAAAAACTAAGAGAGCTGATAAATTTAAATGTCTTGGAGAATGGATCCAGCCGAATGGACTTGATAAAGAAGCAAATAGAGGAAGAGCTAGAAAGATGGAGCTAGCCTATAAATTAGTACAAAATAGATACAACAAGAGAACTATATCCTACAGGGCAAAGATAAGACACTATACCACGGTTGTCAAGCCAGAGGGACTCTATAGCTCAGAATGCTTGATATTGAATAAGAAAGGGGAAATCAAGGATTTAGAGAAGAAGGAAAGGAAAATCTTGAGAAAGATCCTAGGACCTGAAAAACAAAAAGATGGTACATGGAGGAAGAGGAGAAATGAAGATCTCTACAGACAGGCAGAGAAAATCACAGACACCATCCGTAAGAGGAGATTGAAGTTTTATGGACACCTCATGAGAATGAGCGAGAGTCGACTAACGAAGAGAATCTTTAACTACATCACCAAGATCAAGGCAACTACATTATGGATAGATGAAACGAGAAAAGACATGGAGGAAGTGGGGATAAATCCAGAAGACATTTGGAATAGAGATGTGTTTCAAGCTAAGATTGATAAATTCAAGGGGTTCCAGGAAAAGCAATGTAAAAGGGCCAAAAACACCTGGTCAGATGAGAGGAGGAGGAACCACAGCGAAAGGATGAAGAAATTTTGGGAGAAGAAAAAAAGACTAACCAACAAATCAGTTGTTTTCCGAGGTCCACAGTAGGCCAAAATCGAAGGAAGAAGAAGAAGAAAAAAAAAGATTACAAAATCTAAAATTAATAAATTAAAATTTGGCTAAAATAATTAAATTTAAATAAACACAATATTTTAATAATAGTTCTACCCCATAAAGGGTTAAAGTATGGAGGCTACCGCGACTAGAATGAGGGTTTGGTTCATACTTTCAAGAGCCATAATAATGTATGTCGGCACAAATATAAACGATTTCAATTTGTCTACAATAACTTCATTCCTGCCATCAACACAAAGAGACTCCGTTCCCGTCATCCTCCATTACAAACTTGCCAAGTCAATAACAATAAATATAATATAGGTGATCAATGGACTAAATTATGGCAAACCAGTGCTACAAAGGAACAACTGTATCAAAGCCAGGATTTGATAAAGACAGGAAGATTTGGACCACTCTGAATATAATTCGGACTAATTATGGTAGATACTCCGATTCCCTACAAACATGGGGGATGACAACCTCCCCGCGCTGTGATTGTGGTGTTGAACGTCAAACGGTTCAGTACATTGTCCAAGCGTGCCCCTTACGAGCATTCCATGGTGACCCGCCCTCTTCGCAAGAAATAAGGCTATTTAATACATCACAAATCTGCATATCCATTTGTGACATAGTGTATAGATTATTATGTAAATATGTATATAGACTGTAATTAGCTTTGTGAAGTGTCTTTCCAAAAGCTAAATAAATAAATCTGTCGAAGTTGTGTATCATATTCAGCTTTCAGAACTACTGTTTCGTGAAGTTCATTTCACGACATATTATGAGTTAAATGCCTAGGTCTCGCAATATCCCGTGAATGTATGATATTTTGCAGACGCAATCCACACTCCATCAAGCTGCTGGAATCTAGCCAATAGATCATGCATTCCTTACACACTGCAACAAAGGAATTAGAGCATACAACTGACTGACAACTATATAGATCGCATTGTGGGAGCACTATTTATCGCAGAACTGGACCGTTCAATCCAGTTGTTAGCTAAGGGTAATCAGCCCAAGCAATTAAGATACTGTCAACAAACGCTACACATTGATCAGCCACAACAGATACTCCAATACACCACACAGTAACATCATAAAGGGCACACATCTGCCGACAAGAATGCTTCTACACACACGCTGCTTCAGAATACAAAGAAGGAAACACACGTGGACTTTAGTTAGTTAGTTAGTTAGTTATTAGAGTTATTAGTTATTAGAGAATAATGTTGGTGAGAAACTACAGATCGGAAATGCAGAAATTCAAACAGTCACTAAATTTAAATATTTGGGTTCAATAATAGAAGCTGGGGAACAAGTTCATTTGAAATTGAGAAAAGAGTAAGTGAGGCTAGGAGAACAATTGGAGCATTACAATCCGTTTTATAGAGCAGGAATATTTTAAATAACACTAAGAAACTTATTTACAGTTCATTGGAACAAAGTATTTTGTTATATGGAGCAGAAACTTGGACGTTAAACAGACAGCAAGCTAGTAACAGAGATGGATTATTGGAGGAGGGCGGCAAGAAAAGCAAGATTAGATAAAAGTAAAAATACGAGAATCAGAGAAATTATGCAGGCAAAAAAAATGTTCTAGAAGTGGTTGAAGGAAGAGGATTACAATGGTTTGGACATGAGAAAAGATGCAGAATACTAGAATTCCAAATTTAATGTTACATTGGCAAGCTGAAGGCTAACGGAGTAAACCAAGAGAACACTAACGAATTGAAGCCGGACGGAAAAATTGGATTCAACCTTCAGCATGATCTGGACGGAGATCAAGACCATGGTGCAGAACCGAGTCCGATGGAGGAAATTTGTTGATGCCCTATGCTCCACTTAGGAGTTACATATTATTCTGCTAAGGTCCCATTCCAGTTTTGTACCGAATATAAGGTCCCATTAACACCAACCTACACATATGGGATACCTACAGGTTCAGCATAACCCAATGCGTAAGCGAAACGCACTCACTTACTCTTTAAATGCCTCACAATTAAATAAATACCTTAAAACATGTATATTTACAATGAAATAATGAAAGAATGTAACACGGTAACCATGGTAACAGAACCTTACAGGTCCATCTATTTCTGTAAGACGCAATGCAATTCCAATTATTACATTACTGTGAAGGTTTCCTGACGGTTATAAGGTTATCACTGAACCAAATTAAGCTGTAAAATTCATCTATACATACAGTATAATGCGCTTAAGGGGGTCAAGGGGCATTCTAGAATTTTTCACGCAATTTTCACGTGTGAGTGTGGTACAAAAGGTCTTTTTCAGCCGACTATAAAGGGTCTCCTAAAACCACATTTATGGGCCCTTAAATTAACAGTGTCTGTGATATTCCCAGAAATCTAACTTCGCTCTGATATACCTATGAAGGAATGACAAACCCCTAACCACTGCACCAGTAGCTGAATTGATAAAGTCTGATTATTCATACCAAGGATAAATCAGTCATAACATTCATGATTGAGATTTTGCTAAGTGTACTCTTTACAACTAGAATATTCGCGGACGAAGCCGCGACGGGTAATGCTAGTGTTGACTTATTTACATATTAAGTCATTGGACAAATTTGTGTTCCCAGACTGAAGAGTTGCAACTAACAGTCTGTATGGAACATGCTCTTGCGCAGTATTTCATTCTCTGTATTCTGAAGCAAGCTGTGTTGAAATAATAAATTGCACTTCGGTCATGCAACTGCTATGTTACTCGAAGCAGCAACTGAAAGTTTGCGGCAGTAAGATGGATTGGTCAGGGTTTCCATCTGGAAGAAGTTGAAGCAGCGGAGACACTTACCATTGCGCATGAAGCTGAAGGAAGCACAACTTAGGCTAACTTACCATCGTGGAGCGGGTCGATGGTGTGGATCATGAGTTGTAGTAACCCGTGCCGGAACTTGGTGCCCGAGTGGCTGGAAGGTCCTGGAGGCGGCCTCGGCGTAGCTCCACTCCCAGCTGAACCACCCGCCCCCGATCCGCCCCCCACACTCGTCTGGCTCGAGGTGGCGGCGTTGCTGGCATGCTGCAACAGACAACAGATAACAGCCATTAGAACACAAACTTATGTTATTGATATCACGCCAGGAGATGGCAGTTGTCTTCCCGCTCACTGCCTATCGCGCATTCCCAAAACATTAAGTTGGTCACTGTTTCCATAACTGTACCTAATAATAATAATATCGTAATAATAATAATTACAACACTGTCATCAAACCGGCAAGTCTCTACGCAAGCGAAACACTTACACTCAATAAGAAATATGAACTTGAAGACATCAAGAAAGAAGAAAGAAAAATCATTCGGAAAATACTGGGAGCAAGACTCACTCCTAACGGGTACCGACTACAGTCAATCAAGACAACTGAAAAATACTCAAACATCGAAGTCGACTTCAGAAAAAGACGATTGAAATTCTTCGGGCACATAAGTAGACTGCCGAATACCCGACTAACCAAAAGAATACTAGATTACATATCATCACTCAAAAGTACAACACCATGGATGAAAGAAGTACAAAAAGACATGCGAACTGCTAACATAACCGGCACATAAGACAGAGACTCCTTCCGTAACAAATTGAACAACTGGGAAGTCCAACCAGAGCAACCAAAACCTACACCTTACAGACCTCAATGGTCTGACGAAAGAAAATTAGCATTCTCCAACAGAATGAAACAATACTGGCAAAATAAGAAGAACGTCAAGAATTGAGTCAAATTGCTGAACGCTTTCCAATATTGGGAAAATACGCTGTAAATAAATAAATAAATAATTATAATATCATATGGCCTCGGGTGCCGGGTGCAAGCTTTGTATTTGGCACCCAGAGGGCAGCTTGCATGTCGAATTTTGTCGTTCCTTGGAATGCTATGAAAGTCAAGGAGGTTAGGTATCTAAACTCCTTGAACACTATACTGCTTTCTAGTAGAGAAATGAGGAACTTTGTGTTGGCGGAAGTTCCCGAGATTAATTTTGCCATTATGAACACGGCCTACTGAATTCAAATGGGTTCCTTGACATGACATCATCGTATGACATGGTGTCGTAATTTTTGCCGCCTTTCAAAAAAAATCAGTTACCTCGGCCAGGAGCGAACCTGCAAGCTTGGGACTAGTAGACCGACACGTTGACCACTCGCCCACCGTGGCAAGCTATTACTGTACCTGATATTGCCACACTGTTAAAAGTAAACACAAAGGCTTGTAAGAATATCGACAGTAAGAAGGAAGGTACCAATACACACACACGTGAAGTAGCAGCAACTGACTGCCAGCCGATATAAAAGGTGCGTTCAAAAAGTAACGAGCCGGAGGCTGGAATGCGCAAACCGGTGACGACATCGGCCAATCGTAGCGTGTGTAACGAGGTGTGGTTCCGACCAGAGCGTGGAAGATCACAGCCCGTCACTAGAAGACACGCGTGCATGACACGTGACGATACAAAGTGAGCAGCAGCATGCATCAATCGTCCAGCGCTGCCAGCCGCATTGCAAACAGTGACATGGTGGCGCAACCGAAGAGCAAAGAGGTGTTGTTCGGTTTCTGACAGCGGAAGGAGTAGGGGGAACGGACATTCATCGCCGAATGTCAGAAGTGTACGGCGAACACTGCATGTCCCTTGCAAGGGTCAAGGCGTGGCACAAGCGCTTCAGGGCAGGACGGGTGTCGTTAACCGATGATGCCCGGTCTGGGGCACCCCCCTGCATTACCGATGACAACGTCCAGCTGGTTGATGCACTCATTACCCAGGACCGCCGAGTGACAGCGAACGCCATAGCCGCCGTGGTTGCTCCACGACAATGCACGACCTCATACGGCCAACACAGTCGCGGCACTCCGGCAAAAAACCAAATGGGAGGTTCTCGGCCACCCTCCATACAGTCCAGACCTCTCTCCCTGTGATTACGCCATGTTTGGTCCCCTGAAAAGGGCTCTGTGGGGCCAACGATTCACCTCGGTCGCCGACGTCCAGCTGTACGTGTGGAACTGGATCACATCGCAGCCCAGGGAATTTTATGAGACAGCCATTCACCGCCTCGTGTCACAGTGGGACAAGTGCCTCAACAGCCAGGGCCAATACTTCTAACATACAGGTACTGGTTTCTGTAATTATGCCTCCGACTCGTTACTTTTTGAACGCACGTTATATTTAGGTTTGGAATAGGCAGACCACGCATGCGTACTGCAAGACCCCCGTTACCCCGTCACTGCGTGTTGAACTGCCAACCCCTGGCGTGATGACATTACTGATGCTGCTCCCGGTGTCCGTGCCCGGACAAGAGCCTGCTGATGAGCCAGCTTGGTGTTCCTAAGCGAAACCCCACACAAGACACGGCACAAACCTAGAAAAATTGCTGAGTTTTAATTCACTGGCCGTAAAATCAAATGTACCATACTTAACGTAAGAAAGACCTGCCTATCTCGCCCATGTAAAATCTTCAAAGTTTTGGTACACTTTACTCAAAATCTGTTTGGGTTAGCCAATTGAAACTTTCAGGAATTACTGTTTGGATCATTATGTGCAATAATAAGAAAGATTATTGTCAAAAACGAAATACTTTATCCAATATGAATTTTTGATTAAGGTACTAAATTTTAATTATGTTGAAAAATATTTATATTTCATTTTGTATATTATTTAAAGGGATGTCCCTTCTTATTACTGTTCATCCGGATGATGTTGATACATTAAAAAAATACGGACCTATCTTGATTAGTTTTCTTACAAATGGTACCAAAGTAGTGGAAAATGTTAAACTGACAAAAATGAGGTTGATGTTTTTAATTACATTTTGTTACCTCTGACAATTCCTAGAACATTCCTGCCCCATAACTTGCATCACTTCTTCCATCACTGGTTATTTTGCTTCTGCTGCTTCCTTTAACTTTTAAATAAATAAATAAATGAACAAATAATTTAAATAAGTAAATAAAAACAATATAAATAAATAAAAAATAAAGAAATGCGTATTTGAACTCATTTGTTCGCAAATAAGTGGACTAGTTTCCCTCTTCAAATCAACGATTCAATTATTAATAATTGGGGCAGATTACCTCGCTGTTCCGCCCCTTAAACAATATTTCTTCAATAGGTCAGTGAAAAATCACAGTGATGACGATGTTTAGTAACCGCTAGTAATTTAAACAATGCAGGAAGTTGTCATTGTTACCAACACAAAGTCTGCGCTCAACAGAGCAGACAGTAAGTGAGATCAGTAATCTATCTATAATAGTTCAGAAGTTATACGCCCAAACATAAATCTCTGTAAAAGTGAGCGTTGTCATTCATGGTGCAGCATAGTCATTTATATCTTATAAAATTACCATTTTTCATATTTTTTTGACAAATACCTGTTCTCTACATTGTATATAACTATATAATTTTTCATTATTTTCGCCCTTAGACGGGTCTTTCTTACCTTAACCTAAATTATTTATTTATTTACTCGAATAGCACTATTACAGAGCACGTAAAATCAATACTTCAAATCTTGCCAGATGACTTCTTTCTCTCTGCCCACAATCGCTTCATCCGCTCTGATCTCTGCTTTTGGAGCTGTTCAATGTTCCGTGGCTGCTTTCGTTGTCTTTCTTGTTCCTCCCTGGAGATCACTATTTGAATTTTGTCCCTAAATAAATTCCTATTATATGTATCTGTAATGGCAATGTCGGATTCCTTAAAATTC
This sequence comes from Meconema thalassinum, assembly GCA_946902985.2. Lineage (NCBI taxonomy): Eukaryota > Metazoa > Arthropoda > Insecta > Orthoptera > Tettigoniidae > Meconema > Meconema thalassinum. The sequence goes on from OX336392.1 coordinate 19,910,578, forward strand.
TTTAATATCTGTGTAAACCACGCTGGTTGAAATTTAATTTTTATAGTTAGCCAGTCATTATTCATTCTATTTAAATGCCCAAAATATGACATTCGTCGTTTGCGCATGTTGTGAACTACGTTCTCCACAGGGGTGTAGATTTCCTTGTTAGGTCGCGGTCCGTTATAGTCTGTTTCTGTTTTCCTAGGGTAAAGGATGCATCGAACCAATCTTCTTTCCATAAACCTAATTTATCATATTACGTTTATCTTCTATTCACCGAGAATCAAAGTTTGCTTTTGCATGTGATAGAGCCTCGCTTTGCTAACGCTTTGCAAAGTGGATGATAAATCAATTTTAATAATAGTGGGGTTTAATTAGGAAAGAACTAAAGAGAGGAATCGTTTTGCTGGGATAATTAGAAGACCAAGTGGAGGGCAATAAAGGAGAGGGACTGGCGCTTCCAGATGAGGCTGGCAGGCATTCCCTTAGCTCATCCTGGGAATTAGTACTCACTGGCAGCATGTGAACTTGAACTGGCCGGTATTTAGATAAGTTGCGAGGATATGCTCTGCAATGTGTGAAGTGGCTGGTGTTATATTTATCGATTGGCATTCTACAATATACAGAATGAGTTGCAATATTTTCAATTCATAGTCCATAATATTTGTTTATGTTCGACGATGTCGAAATGTAAATATTATACGTCAGAAAACTGTATCATAATGATGGTCATTATAGTACTATTCTTCATTATGAGACAGTTTCTCCAACCAATCAGAGCTCATTTATTGACTAATTAGGTAAGGATAGCTTCGCGCATGCGCTCAAAATCCAACAATGTCGGACATTAATTACATGATTTGAAAGTTCAAATTGGATATCGGATCAACCATTGTAGTTACAATCCCAAATACAAAGACAAAATTAGCACGAACCTTTAAGGTAACAAGAAAATACTATGACATATGCAAGAAATTTATGAATCTACGTCCAGAAGTTAGCAACACAGCATCCTTCTATATAAATTACCGACATGGAAATTGCACCGTCCCATATGTTCGCGGAAATAAACTGGCGAATATGTGACAAGAAATAGCACTGCACCTTAATATCCCCAACCCCAATTTCTACACAGTGCATTGCTTCCAAACGACTTCGATGACAATATTAGTGAATGCTGGAACAGGACGGCACTAGTCATCATGCAGGCTGTAAACAATAGCATTGCCAAGCAAAGTAAATGGTCTCTGCTTTCGAAGTGCTTTGACCCACGCATGTGCTCTGTTCACTAACTGAAGTGAATGAATCCCACAGATACTGTATTTATGAATATTTATGTTAAAACATATAATAAAGTTAAAATTATCGTCGAACATAAACAGTCGTATGCAACGAGCCTATAATGGTAATTAAGACACTCGTATGGAAATTATAAAACTCGCTACGCTCGTTTTATAAACATACTCGAGTCTTAATTTTTGCCATTATAGGCTCGTTGCATAATGTACTATTATTTAATTGTTTTATTTACTTTTTATTTTTATCCATATGTTACGGACTATAATTTATATTTTTCGAAATTTTAGTTTTTGTTTTTTCGTGTTTTATATTTTAATGTTTTTAGTGGTGTTTTATTTTTGTGTGTTTTTTTGTTTTTTTTTATTTATTTTTAATTATTTAGGCTATGTTTATTATTATTAATCTATTTTTGTGTTTTGTTTGTTATGTGTTGTTTTTCTTGTTGTTTGTTGTTTTTGCGTGTTTTTTATGTTTTGTTTTGTGTTTTGCTTGTGTTATGTTTTCTACTTTTTATTTTTATTTGATTTTAAATCGTACTTCATTAAAGTTGTCTTCAAATATCGGCAAATATTGGAATAAGTGTGTATATTTACGTATAATAATAATAATAGTAATGAAAAATGAAAATCCACAGCCTGCTTCCAGTCTCCGACCGGGTGAGGAATGGAATGAATGTAGCCCCCATCTAGCGGCGAGGATATGGACTGTGCCGGCTGCCGAGGCCTGACGCACTCCTCTGGGGCAATGGTTAAATGAATGACAGATGAAATGAAATGATAGTGGAGGGTGTTGCTGGAATGAAATGTTGACAGGGAAAACCGGAGTACCCGGAGAAAAACCTGTCTGCCTTCGTTTTGTCCAGCACAGATCTCACATGGAGTGAACGGGATTTGAACCAAGGACCCAGCGGTGAGAGGCCGGCATGCTGCCGCCTAAGCCACGGAGGCTTAAATAATAGTAGTAATAATAATAATAATAATAATAATAATAATAATAATAGTCCCCCATTAAAGGAGAAATAATGAAATAATGACTTGCTCAGCCAGCAAGTGAAGGATAACACTTGATGAACACATCACAAGGATGCGCGACAGTAGCTTGACCAAAAGGATATTCTTTTACATTGCCAAGTTCAAGTCCACCACAAAATGGGTTGTTGAAAGAAGAAAGGCTCTCCAAGAAGTAGGAATTAATCCAGAAGATATACTAAACAGAACAGGGTATCGAGGAAAGGTTAAAAAATTCAAAAGATTTCAAGAAAAGCATAGCTCAAGAACCAAGGTCGTCTGGTCTGAAGACAGAATAAGAAAACATAGCGATCGTATGAAGACATTCTGGCAGGGGAGAAAGAGATTGGCAAGTCGGCCGATTGTTTACTATGGTCCACAATTTTGGGAACCCAAAAATAGATAGAAGAAGATGAAGATGAAGATCTCTCTCATTATAGTCTACAGCAGGCCTGGGCAAAGGGCAAATAACACTATACCTCCCAGTGCCGATTGCTCCATGTGGATCAAAGCTCTCAGCTTTAACTGTACAAAAAAAAAAAAGTTTTGTAAAATTGTTGTTGGGGCTACCTTGCGCGCCCTCTCGATAAGCTCTGTCTCACTGTCACTGTGAAGTGAAGTGAAGTGAAGTGTGACCCTCACCACTCGGAGTAGAAAAAGATACAGTCAGTCTGAAAGACTAGACGTTATATAATTTCAAATGACGCATGCTACAAATGCTACACATGTTAGAAAGGCTCAGGAGGGCTTTGCACTCTGCTGCATGACGTCACGCACTCGCCGTCGCCGTATCACATAGCGCCAGACCCCAGGAGTAAACTCAGGCTCAACTTACTCCATTACCCTTTAAAATAGGCTTCCTACGCGGGGAACGGAGAGCGGGAGGTGCACTCTGCTGCATGACGTCAGGCACTCGCCGTCGCCGTATCGCATAACGCCAGACCCAGGAGTAAACTCAGACTCGGTGCATATGCACTGAACAACATGATGACGTCATACACGCCGTAACCGTAACGCATAACGCCAGACCCAGGAGTAAACTCAGACTCGGTGCATATGCACTGAACAACATGATGACGTCATACACGCCGTAACCGTAACGCATAACGGTAGACCAAAGCATTTGAAATGATAAAACAGAGGAAGGAAGCCTTGCATCCTCAAGGCCTGTGTTTATAGCTTTGGAAATGAATGGGAGCCCTTGAGGGGGAAGGGTCTGTTTAATGGCGCTCTGAGATCCTCAAGTCCCGCAATTGGTTGATTTTAAACCAACTCTACGGGCTTATAGGTTACGATTTCGCGCGCCCAGAATGGATGGTCTGTTTTCAGCGTGTGCACATCTTTGGAGTGGTATTCGATTGTATTGTATTGTGTAATGCACTCGTAATAGCGCTGTGCGACTGAATAATTAATATTAGACTGAGTCCACAGTAATATCTCAATTTAGCCCAGCTATAATAATTATCTTTGGTTAATAAGTAGCCTACACATTATCATAATCAGGAGTCGACAATGATACTTCCCCTACCCTAACCCACCCGAGCGGCTGATGAAGGTCGCACCACCACCGCCTCTCTCTACATCTGCTACATGTCCTCGCTTGACACCAGAACTCAGAGGGTGGTGGAGCGGACCACCATTGTGGCCAACCCTGATATACTACATTGAGAATAGTTCAAGAATTAAATATTTCATAAGATGTGTTAAACATTATCCAGCACATTTATGGAAAAGGGTTAGCTTTAGTACAGTGAAAATCTCTCATGAAATATTAATTTAGCTTAGTAGCAAGGCACAAGTTAATGCATCCATTATGAAAATGATGCGTGTTCTTGATGCATGAGCTTCATGTGCCGTAACAGTCCCTAGCTTTGTCACTATTGCTTTACACGTCTAATGGGGCTTGTGATGTCGATATGGAGAGGGGATCATTCATTCATTTCATCAGCTACTCGTAAACAATTGCACAAGTTTCTATCACTCATCGTTGCACGATGTTTACTTAAGGTAAGCTTAAGAACCGAAAAGGAACGCTCACAAATGTACGTTCAGAAAAACATTGCTCACTTCGGCGCGGCGAGCAGACCGCGCGCTCAACCAGCCAAGCTCCTTCCACCACTACCGAAACTACAGTACCATCCACAAAGGCGCTCGGAGCACTGGCCTGGAGCGATAGCGCTCGTACAGTGCTGTGTGGACGGCCCTGAACTAGAGTGAATGGAACAGTTTTGTAGCATTTTTCATGAATAATAATTAGGCCTCAGATTTTTAGGTGCTAGAAATCGGGAAAATATATATAACATACTGCTGCAGACGATAGTTTGTAGTTGTTTTTACTTTAGGCATCGAAGAACTGCCTTACACTTCACAGTGCCAGAAATGAACTGCATGCGAGTGACACTGGTTCCAGGTAGCTGGGGGAGGGGGAGGTCTAGCACGATGTGCAATATGGCTATGGACAAGGAAATCCCCGGCTTCCACAGTGAGTGGCACGGGGCGACAAGTTAAGAATAACTGTAACCTGTGAACATGCTGAACGCAGTATTCAGCGAAACGTCAGGACGACAAAATGTCCTTGGAACATGGCCTATAAGCCCGTGAAACAGAGATTCCTATTTCAACGACGGTCGTGAAAGTCTAAATTTTTGCTTAGGAATTTGTGTATTTATAGAAAATTGCTTAAAATATGTATTTACTGTACATTAAAAAACGAGCCCTAATAATAACAGGCCTGTAAAAGTATCGAAGGCAACAAGTTTGGCATCAGGCAGGACAGTCGGCCATAAATAGAAATTCATCCATGACCCTGTTGAAACGGGAATACATTCATAGAAATTCTTCTTATCCCTGACACTGTTGAACCAGGAATAACGGGGGGTAGACATTATTCGATCCATGAGCTCAACTAGTTAACCGTATGGAACGTATGTGATGTGTGACCCAACATAAACTTTTGCTCTAGGTAAACATAATTCTCCCTCTTTCTCGTCTGTTCTCCGAGCATTTATTGGAAAGTCTGTCTTCGCAAAAGGTCACGACAAAGAACACATCGTTTATCAGATATAATTCGGATGCCAGTGTTATGAAAGTTAGCTGGGACAACATCGTTTTTCTTTCTTTGCACTTGTACGTTCCTATCTCCTCGCTGTGCAGTTTCGATGCGATGGCAGTTTTGAAAGGGGAAAGCAGGTTGCCTATATGATGTGGAACAAACCTTATTGAACCACTCTGTCGAAAGAAAGACAGGGACGTCTCTTAACGTTTCCAATAAGTTCAATAAGTCAGTCTTCGCGGAGCATTGCGACGATTAATCATTCGTCTTTCATTTAATAAAGGCACTTCAAGTAAAGTTGACGTTAAGGACACTGGGTTATGTTGTTTTACACAAATACATGAGCAAATTTTAAAAACAAATTTGTGTTAGTTCCGTTTGGTCAATGGTTGTAAATCTTACAATAAACAAAGATCTAACTTTTCTAAGCCACCTGCTAGCAATACATATGAAATATTATTGTCTGATTTTGTACAGGATGTTCAAAAACAAGGCCATATGAAACAATTCTAGTATATACATTTTCATGTTAAGTACACTTTCTTGCCAAGGATACTTAATTTTTTCCTGAAATTTATAAAGAAGACAGTGTATATGGCCTTCCGAAAAGGAGGAAAACTAGCCGCCGAAAACAAATGATCCTGGGAGAGACTGAACTTGAGACAGTCAATTCCTACAAATACCTCGGCCTCACCCTACAGACAACTACATATAAAGGAACGAGCAGCAGCAGCCATTAGAGGAATTTACGATTTGAACAATATTACCAATTTATCTTTACAAACAGCCATGATTCTCTTCCACGCGAAAATAACCCCCGTTATTACATATGGTCTAGGACTGATATGGGAAAGGCTATCCATGACAGACCTAATCACAATTGAAAAAGTAAAGGCTTCTTGACTGAAAAGGGTGCTAGTAATTGCAAGAACGTCCCAGTCCAGGCTGGCATATGTCCTAACAAAAGAAACACACTGCATCAAAGATCTCAGATTAAGACTACAACTGCCATCTAATAAGCATATGAAGAAACTCCTCGAGATAAGACATCAGAAACAGAACGAAATCCCGCTTGAATTCTACGCAACAGAAGCAATGGTGGACAGAAGATGGACAAACGAGAACCAGGAAATGAGACATGTGGTAACAAGACTCGCCATCCACGGTTTCCACCACAAGATCTGTAAAAATGTTAAATACCATGAACCGAATGAAGAATGCATATGTTCATTGTGCAATAACCCCTGCGACAAATACCACATCACATCATGCAGCAAACGGACAAAGAGCATAGTGAATACAGTAAAGATTAATCTACCTGTAATAATTATTTGTAAGCACACCTTGTAACTGTCCATTATGGCCACTTGGCTGCAATAAATATTTATTAATTTTTTCCTGAAATGTAAAAAACACGTGGCTCGACAAAAAGAATGACTTGGATTTTCTAGAATAATTATTTTGAGCCGTTTAAAAATTAACAAACTCAAACAATATTTTTGCCTCTTAAAATAAATGATTATTAATTTATTAATTGGAAAGATAATGATTATTTTAAATATCTTTCCATTCATTCTATGAAACTACATGGTTACCAACACATCACCAAATATCAGACCTGTAAATTAAGTAGTACCTGAGGAAAGTGCACCAGAATCTTTAAAATCTTAACTTGTGGGATTGTTTTGTGTGACCTTGTTTTTGGACGCCCTGTACAAAATCTGACAATAATATTTCATATTTATTGTTAGCAGGTGGCTTAGAATGGTTATATCTTTGTTTATTGTAAAATTAATAACCATTGACCAAACGGAAATAACAGAAATTTGTTTTTAAAATTTGCTTATTTAATTATTGTGTAAAATAAGCAATTGTCACAACCAGTGTCCTTGGGAACCGAGACGTGTGATAGACTAAAAAATGTCAATTTTTATTTTTCAGCTTAAAAAAATCTCCCATGTTTCTTGAAGAATTTGGTGTATCAATTATTGAGCTGAAGCGATATTTGATGCAATAAAATTAGGTTTAAACATAAGGTTTTAAGGTTATATTGTAGCTACTAGCCAAACATTCTTTTTGTGTTTACCGTTAAGTCATAGTTTTGGAAATTTCATGCACCATTTTCTCATAAACTATGTGACCAATATATTTGAAACTTGGTAGTCTCTAAGAAACTATATAGATCTACTAGTGGAAGTAAATTTATTCAGGTATCTTGATTAGTTCATGGAGCCCAGCTTGAAAAGCACTGACAATTTTACAGAAAATGTCAGTTTTCAAAAAGGATGTAAACAAAAAACCCAGCTCCAGTAAATGATAGGACAATACTTTTACTTCAGTACTTCAAAAATGGTTGAAATATTATGCATGTTAAGTTTGATGGGTCTGGTTTGTGTTTTTGCTCAGGATAAGGGACATGAGTTAAGGGAATTTTTAACAATATATTGTTTAACATTGTTTTTGTTTTGCTCTCTCTGACACAAAATATTCGACATAGAAGCTTCAAATTCTACCCAAATCATGATGAATGTACTCTGAATACACCAAAATAACATTCAAGGAAATATCTATTGTAGTTTATGAGATATGGAACTAAACATCGGAAACTACATTTTTCTATCGAATCATACGTCCCGGTACCCTTGAGGTCAGATGGTTCTGAGCACACCAGGTAATAATGCTAAAACTACCATAACATGTTTTGCTGTGTCTACCGTAATATTACAGGTTGAAAATCAAAACATTTACCATGATAAGTCGAAGCCCCGGTGATTCCAATGAATTGCAATTTTTCTGGAATAAGGGTTCTCATTTCATTTTAGTACTTTCTTAAAAATTGTGAAATGTTTCACGGTCTTGTTGAAACATGCCGTTATGTTGGTACGCTTTCCGGCTAAAGGATTCATACCACTGCATACAAATTGTTTCCACACTTAAAATACATTCATAACTACAACCTGTGACAATACAGTTCGGTGAATAGTCCTGTACTATCAACATAGATGCACAATGCACGACAGTGACCCTATTATCCTTCGAAATACGAGGGCTATTCCAAAACTAAGGTCCGTTTTATATTTAAGCCCGTAGTTCGTGTGCACGCCGCAACAAGCATGCGCGCTACCTTCCGGCATCCTTTGCGAACAAGCAAGCATCCTTTGCACTGCTGTAGCTAACCTGTACGCTGAACTGTGCATCTTTACAATGTTCAAGATTATTGATTCGCCCGCTGCGATACGTTTTTTTTGAGTGCAAGAAACATGTCGGCTGCAGACATTCATCGTCAGCTTTGTGAGGTGTATGGTGATAATGCAATGGCGGGAGGTAAAGTGGGAAAATGGGTATGTGAGTTCTAAAGTGGCCGTGGAAATGTTCATGACGAAGAACGCTCAGGTCTGTGATCACAGATGACTTGGTGACTGCATTTGACACGAAAATTCACTAGGACCGAAGATTCATGATAACCACTCTATCAATGGATTTTCCTCAAGTGTGAATTCTTGGTTGTCAGAGCAGGCGGCAAACTTTTATGCAGAGGGATTTGAGAACTTAGTTTTAAGGTATGACAAGTGCCTAAATAACGAGGCAACTATGTAGAAAAGTAGAGGAAGGTATGTAAAACAAAAAACAAACAAAAAATGTGGTTTCAAAATGAAATGTTCGGTTAATTTAAAAAAAAATAAACGGACCTTAGTTTTGGAATAGCCCTCGTAGTTCCCTCCCGTAACTATGCAATGCTGAGATCGGCGATGGATGTCCTGGAAACTTTGCAAGAAGGCGTCCCTTGGGATGGTGTTCAAAAGCCTCGCGACGTTGCGTTCGGTCTGACCGAAAAGTTCGGATTGTTGGCTTACCTGAAACAGCGGTTGCTCTCCTTCGAAGTAATCCCCGAGGATGGTTATGCACTTCTGAGCCATTCCATTCCACAGAACATTCACCCTTCTCACTGCAACCCGCCGAACAGGTGTGCATGTTAGGTTGCATAAATTCATCCTTCTCACTCCCACCCCCCGAACAGGTGTGCATGGTAGGTTGCATAAATGCATCCTTCTAAACTCGCACTGTGTCAAACAGGTCTTACACGTTGCGTTGTGTGTCGCCAATGTTGCCAGGTCGACCGTTCTGACTTTATTCACCGAACACAACGTGGCAAGGCTTTTGAACACCATCCCAAAGGACGCCTTCTTGCAAAGTTTCCAGGACATGTATCGCCGATCTCAACATTGCATAGTTACGGGAGGGGACAATAGGGTCAATGTCGTGCATTGTTCATCTATGTTGATAGTACAGGACTATTCACCGAACGTTATTGTCACAGGTTGTATATTAAACTCTAGAATTTTCACATTTGATAAACATTTAATCATTCACTCATAAATTGAAATTTCTATTACTAAATATATAATTTTAGCAACATTTAACGTTTTATAATTAGCATGATTAAAAAGCAACATTAAAATTCTAGACTTTGATATGTAATTTTTTTAAGCGTGGAAAAAACTCGGATGCAGTGGTATGAGTACTTCAGGTGGAAGCGTACCAAAATAATCACATGTTTTCAATAAGACCTTGAAAAATGTCACAAATTTTAAAAAGTTCTTAGAGAAAACGAGAAGCCTAATTCCAATAAATTGCAATTCATTGGAATCAGCAGGACTTGGACTAAACATGCTAAAATGTTTTGTGTTTCAACGTAAAACATTATGGCACCAAAGCGAGAAATATCATGTTACTTTGAACACTATTTCATGGTGCGCTCAGAGCCTCTGCCCTTAAAGGATGACTTTTATATGTAAAATCATTGAAATAATGTTGTTAATGTTGTGCCACCGGGTGAGTTAGCCGTGGTCGTTACGGCATGACAGCTGGCAGTCGCTCACATCCGGGAGGCGAGGAGGTTCGAATCCCCCCGCCGACAACGTTGAAGATGGTCTTCTGTGGTTTCCCATCTTCCTTCCAGACAAATGCCGGGGTTGGTCCCTAACTATAGGCCACAGCCGCTACCTTCCAACTCCTTGTCCTTACATTCAAACTTTCCTCCTCTGACAACACTCCACACACGACGGTATGTGTAGCTCACCCCTTGGGTGTCCGCCTCGAAGCAGCTACAAAACTGGCGAGCCGAACATGTCCTCGGACACTCCCGGCACTAAAAGCCATACGCTAATAAAAAATAGAAAAATAAAATAAAACAAGATGTTCAGTAAAGAACATATAGCCTACTTTCTCCTAAATGCATGGGTATTGTTATAACTCTTTGTCCTTTTCAAGGAGTATGATTGAATGTTGGTTGTAGTAGCTTGTTGAAATACAACGTGCTATAGGGATATTAAACATGAATTTGAGGTGCCCTTTGCTAGTGCTACCTCTGTACCAAATTTCGTTCAATTGGTTTCACCGTGTTTGAATTAATAGGGGGAATCGATTTTGACATAAAGATGGCCGCCACCCGCAAACTATTAGGCTAATGGCCTATTAGATTGGCCTTAGTATGCACCCTCCATAAAGGTATGTTGTTGCAAAGTTTGGTAGAGATCGGATGGTTATGTTAGTCGTAATTTGATTTAAACATTAAACATTTGTGTGGCCGCCATTACGTTTCTGTCAATATGGCGGCGACATATATCATGACACTGAGATGCCCTTTGCTAGTGCTATATCGGTACCAAATTTCGATCCATTCGGTTTCACCGTGTTTGACTTAATAGGGGGAATCGATTTTGACATAAAGATGGCCGCCACCCGCAAACTATTAGGCTAATAACCTATTAGATCGGTCAAAGGATGCTCCCTCCATAAAGGAATGTTGTTGCAAAGTTTGGTAGAGATCGGATGGTTATGTTAGTCGTAATTTAACTTAAGCTTTGAACATTTGTGTGGCCGCCATTACGTTTCTGTCAATATGGCGGCGATATAAAACATGACACTGAGATGCACTTTGCTAGTGCTACCTCTGTACCAAATTTCGTTCCATTTGGTTTCACCGTGTTTGAATTAATAGGGGGAATTGATTTTCACACAAAGATGGCCGCCATCCGCAAACTATTAGGCTAATGACCTAGTCATTTGGTCAAAAGATGCTTCCTCTATAAAGGTATGTTGTTGCATAATTTGGTAGAGATCGGATGATTAGGTTAATCGTAATTTGATTTAAGCTTTGAACATTTGTGTGGCCGCCATTACGTTTCCGTCAAGATGGCGGCGATATAAAACATGACACTGAGCAGCCTTTTGTTAGTACTACCTCTGTACCAAATTTCGCTCCATTCGGTTGCACCGTGTTCGAATTAATAGGGGGAATCGATTTTCACACAAAGATGGCCGCCATCCGCAAACTATTACGCTGATGGCCTAGTCATTTGGTCAAAGGATGCTCCCCCCATAAAGGTATGTTGGTGCAAAATTTGGTAGAGATCGGATGATTAGGTTAGTCGTAATTTGATTTAAGCTTTGAACATTTGTGTGGCCGCCATTACGTTCCCGTCAAGATGGCGGCGATATAAAATATGACACTGAGGTGTCCTTTGCTAGTGCTACCTTTGTACCAAATTTCGTTCAATTCGCATTCACCGTGTTCGAATTGATAGGGGGGGACAGACATTCAGAGTACACACACTCACACACAGACACACACACACACACACACACACACAGACTCACACACACACATACACACACACACACAGACTCACACACACACATACACACACACAGACAGACACACTTTTTTTCGCCCTGTGTTGATCTCATAAGTCTACTTTCATTTTTTGCAAAAATCGAAAGTAGGCTAAAAATGAAGTGCCTGCCCCGTGGTGTTGGGGTAGTGGTTCTGGTTCCCACCCGAAGACCCCGGGTTTGATTCCCGGCTCCATCAGGGATTTTAGAAACTGACGTGAGGCCTGGAACGGTGTGCACTCGGCCTCGTGAGGACAATTGAGTAGCTGTCTTACAGTGAGGCAGCGCCACGGTCACGGATGCAAAGATTAACGGCCGAGTGGCCCGACGTGATGACCACGCGTCAACCCATAATATATTCAGGCCAAATGGCTGGGCAGCGGTCGCTTGGTAGGCCTAGGCCCTTCATGGGCTCTTGTGCCACGGGGTTTGGTTTGGTTTCGTTGTTGTTGATATATTTGGAAGCTTTTCAACATCAGTAATTCATATAAGTGATGTAAACAGCCGGTGTCTGAACATTAATCAAGTTAGTAATGACGGAAATTTGAACTTCCAGAGAGTCAGCTGTTCAAATAACATGAGCTCCCAACAGCGCACACAGTAGATTTATCGGGCTCATTATTCTCTGCTGTTGGTAACACTGTGGACAGCCTGTTCGTAATGTAAGTAAGTGTAATACCCTCCTGTTACACATTTCCTCCACCCCAGGGAATCGCATCTTATGGGACGCGATTTAGCAACCATGGGCACCATACTGAGTCCAGTATTGTATCAATTTACGTGTTGTTGTTAATTATTTTAGGGGCTTAACGATATCGTAGTCATAGCTTCGTGTACTTACGTGTGTGCTGCATTGTAATGGCTGTACAAGTGTGTGTATATGGTATAGGAAGCTAGAAGTTAGCCGTGACCTTAATTTAGCTATTTGCTTGAAGTAGAAGTAGGAAAGGCTTGAAAAGAAACAAATATTTAGGATGGCTGAGGTTGGAATCTAACCTACTTCTCAGTTCTGTCTTACGAGTCTGAGAGTATCCTGTTCCAACCCTCAGACCGGAATTTAAATCCTTAGCAGAACTAGGAATCAAACCCGAAACTTCCCTGGGACAGCCAAGAATATATCATTATTACTATTATTATTGTTATTATTATTATTAGTAGTAGTACTTTTACTACAGTATTCCTATTTCTATTCTTATTATGCCATGGGTTCGAATTTCTCGTAAAAAGGAGGTCCCGTAGCTCATGATCGCGATATTAATGGTCACGTAAAACTACAAGCTTCCTTCCTATTGGCAACTCTGGTTCAGTACATTGCTGGCAGTTGGTCCCCCTGCTGGAAAGGTCGTTGAACCATTAAGAAAAGGGTCGTTTTCTTACAGGTAGCACTGGACATGGTGTCAGCGCATGTAATATCTATTTAAACAGTGTTTAATCATGTACATTCAATATCAAATATATTTCTTTATACAGTCCATCACATCTTATTCTATGTATTCGACACTTCCATTTTCCTTCTCATTCTCCTGAATATTAGGCTATTACTTATTCCCATTCTTAATCTTAATCATATTCTCTTTCTTTATCGTGTAGGCCTGCTTAGCACCACGGGGCTCGTATCTACTCTTCGGTAAAGTTGTTGCTTTCTTCCTCTTCCAATAGTCCCTCATTTTCTGACTGTGAGTCAGTCTTATTTCTTCTGTCCACTTAGCTCCTGTAGTCTTCTTACTTGTAAGGGACATTGGGAAAACGCCCTGTCGGATGACTTGACGGAACATCAGTCGGTCACGAGTTTGTTCCAGTGGGATATCTAGTTGTTCCATATCTGACTTAACTGACGCAATCCATTTGTTCTTAGAAGCCTTGCCCCTTCCTGTTACGGTTAATATCCTGTTGGTGAGTCTTCCAGAATCCAGACGTGCCAAGTGTCCATTAAAGGTCAGACGTATTTTCCTTACAGACGTGATGATGTCCTCCTGGTGTACATACAATTCATCATTATGACGGATTCTGTCAATGCCTCCTTCCTCTCTAATTGGACCTAATATCCTCCTCAGAATCTTCCTCTCTTTTAACTCCAGTTTTCTGAGTGGACCCTTTTTGGTCATTACAAGGCACTCAGAAGCATACAGAACAGATGGCTTGACGACCGAGTTATAGTGCCTGAGTTTGAGGTTCTTGGAGGAGCACTTCGATGAATAGACACTACGACAGGAATGATAAGCCCTTTCAAACTTGGTACATCTGGCATCTATGGCTAGGTTCCCGCTCTGATTCGCAGAAATACATTCTCACAAGTACTTAACTGCAGGTACCTTTCGTATGGTATTGTCTGTGTGAGGAATATTATTATTCTTATTATTGTTTTTAATTCTTCTTAATCTTATTATTTAGTTTCTTATCCACTAAACATCTGTCTGATTGAATCTATAAGATTCTACTGGCTGCGTGGCTCAGCGGTAACGTTCTTGCCTGCTGTTCCCAGGGTCGCAGGATCGATCCTGGCAGAGTCAGTTGATTTATTGGCTCGTTGAAGATCGCCTTCGGGGCATAATTCCACACCCCCGCGTCTTTAAAAGCCACAGTACCGGGAGTTGAAAGAGTCGTAATACTAACTTCCCACTCGGTTGCTGGATATTTTTGTGGGAGTGATTTTGAAAAATGGGACGGAAGTGGATCAGACGGAAGTGTGTAAGACGCACTGCCAGCTGGATCGCTTTAGCAGCCAGGAGGTATGCGATCCAGCTGGCAGTGGTAAGAGGAATCAATGAACGCGCGGTGTCGGAGATTGGTACCATGACGCACTGCCGGCCATGTGGAATGTATATCACATACGGATTACTTCAAGGTTTGGAGGCGCCATTAAGAATATTCCTACAGTAAATCATCTTCAAGATGTTGTTCTTTGGTGTAAAAAATTTCATTATATCATATTTGCTGAAAACAATTATGATTTATTAAGAGTCTGCTTTTCAATCTCTGGATAAAAGTGATGGGCATCCACTCCCCGAATAACTTCGCTCAACACTTTCATACTGAGCGGTAAACGCTCATGCGAACTCTGGTGTCAACTGATTGAAACACAAACCACAAGTTCAAAGTCTTCGTATCAGTATAAATGATGATATGCTTTAATATGACACATTGTAACTAGTCGGTAATGCTGGTATTATGTTTCTGCACAATAGCTATTCAGATATTAACCCACATTGCGGTAATGCAGTGATCCGGCTATGTGGAATGTATATCACATACGGATTACTTCAAGGTTTGGAGGTGCCATTACAGATAATCCTACAATAAATTATCTTCAAGATGTCGTTCTTTGGTGTAAAAAAATTCATTATATCATATTTGCTGAAAACAATTATGATTTATTAAGAGTCTGCTTTTCAATCTCTGGATAAAAGTGATGGGCATCCACTCCCCGAGCAACTTTGCTCAACACTGTCATACTGAACGGTAAACGTTCATACGAACTCTGGTGTCAACTGATTGAAACACAAACCACAAGTTCAAAGTCTTCGTATCAGTATAAATGATGATATGCTTTAATATGAAACATTGTAACTAATCGGCAAAGCCGGTATTATGTTTCTGCACAATGGCTATTCAGATATTAACCCACATTGCGGTAATGCAGTCGTCAATATAATATATATCGATGTTTTTATACGGGAACTGGGTTAGCCTTTCATGGACCACTATAGGAATTCCCTTTACTGTCAAGTAGGCGTATTCATAACTAATTTAAAACTCAATTCCACGCAGGAACATTATCGAAAAAAAGCAAAATATTAATGGAGCATAAAAAATTACTTCCATATTATTACCGGCACGTGAAAATGAGTATCTGTCTTGTACTCTAATTTCTGTGGTTGTAGTGGCTGCGTTTATAGCGTCTTGTTCTGCGAATCATGAGGTCTCAGGTTTGAACCCCGGTCTCGGATTTTTTTTTTTTTTTTGCTACCAGATTATCGATTTAAACGATATCTATCATAACAGTATGCGTCATTTTAACAGAATCTACATGAAATTACGATTTATCTAATTTTAATTACAATAGTTTGCACCAAGCAGGAGTTGGGAAATTTGATTGTATTGAACATTATTTCTAGTAGTCTATAGATAGACTAGAGACTGTGGTTTCATTCCTCCTCTTAATTTACAATATAATATGTGATGTTTGTTCAAACAAATGTGACAGTAGCTATCTCCAATTCAATCTATACATTCATCATAGTACGAGTTTGAAAACGGAGCGTAAATTAACATTTTAAGAATGTCCAAGCTATGCAGTATACGAGTAGGATAACACGTGAGAGGTTACACATCATATGCGACTACTGTAAGGCTCGTGTCTTTAAGTTACTCTTTGACACCGTATCCTATTTTGGCCAGGTCAGGGCCAGTGGGTAGACAGAGATGAATAAAACATGCTATTGCGACGTTCGGTAATTACATTATACAGACAAGACAGGGAACTTGTCACATGAATATAAAACATCTCCCTGCTTGTACCGCTAATTGACCGATACTTGTTGTCTCTAGGAGTTGAGATCCTTCTTTATCCACTGACAACAGTGCAGGGTCAGTAGAGAAAATAAAGTTGACCGCGATAGAGCGAGAGGAAAAGAGAACTTAAAGAGCTGGGTAGTTAACTGAGCTCCCAGTTATCAGGAATAGTTGTTGCTGTTGTTGATTCATTTAGGGGCTTCGCGATATATTTATAGAAGCTGCAGTAAATGCACAAAAGAGAAAACAAAAGGATTAAAGTTTAATGGAGTTCATAGCATTCGCTTTAGCAAACTCTGCATGTGAAATGAATAAAATGTTAAAAGTTTTTCAGAAGTCTTTAGGAAAATTCCGGCTAAAAATTCTCGGAAGACAAAATTAATGGTGGCGGTTGATAAAAATAAACAACCAATTTTAGCTAATATAATGTTAAATGATAGTGCCATTGAACAAGTAACGGAATTTTGATATTTTGCTATGACAACAGATGCATCTCAGAAATTAAGAAAATAATAGTGTTGGCGAAGGAAGCCTTTCAAAATAAGAAGAATTCGCTGCTCAATGAGCACCTCAACTTGAAGATAAGGAAGTCATTTCTCAAGACCTTTGTTTGGAGTGTGTTGACCTATGGTTGTGAAACATCGACACTGGGGAAAAGTGAAGAAACGAAACTTGAGGCAGCTGAAATGTGGTTTTGGAGACGAATGGCCCGAACAAGCTCGATGGAAAGAGAGACAAATAAGCTTGTTCTGAACCAAATTCAGGAGAATCGATGCCTGTTGAACACCTTCAAGACAAGGAAAGCAAAATTCGTGGGACACTTACTCAGACATGACACTCTGCTCCAGGTCATTTTTGAAGGAAAAAGTTTGGGAAAAAAACCGTGACAATCGTATCTCAAGAACATTGTCAAGGAAATGGACTGTGACTCGTATGCCCACATGAAGAGAACTTCTGAAGACCATGAGAAATGGCTGCAACGACAAGGCGTTTAGCCTTTAGAAGCTGATGTTGATGCGATATCGTGTCTACGTAGCCCCGTGCTTCTTGGTGTGCATATGTTTTATCTGTCTGATAAGCTGTGTGAATATGTTGGCTGTACTAATGTGTGTAATTGGGGGGTAAGATTTCGATAGGAGCAGCCGTGGTCTTAAGTTAACTACTATCCCAGTATTTACCGGGGTTATAGATGGACTTACCACGCTGTCGAAGTGGCTGTTACGTGTATACTGCATACATGCAGTGCATGCTACATATAGCAGAGTGTCATGGTTCGATATTAGCCAAGAACAATCACGATTAACAGCAAGTGTTATGACCACTATATCACCTAATAACCTCGTGTTCATTTTGATCTTTGTAGGTCACTGCTTGTAAAAACAGTCAACTCCTCCTTGACTTTACCACGTGCTCCTCACAGACTCGGAAGGGTGATGAAGATGATGATGATGATAATTGTTGTTTTAAGGGGCCTAACATCGAGGTTATCGGCTTCTAATGGTCTGGGTGATAGCAAAAATGACAATGAAATGGAAACAATGACAGAAATTAAGTGAGACTGAAAATACTTACAAAATGGAACTCAGATTGAAACGACTCACAAAATGGAGAGTGGTAATACTTACAAAAGGGAATTTAGAAGGAAAATACTCACAAAAGGAAGAGATTGAACAATACGCACACAGTATAGTTTACGTTCAAAATACTTACAAAGTGCAATGTAGATTCGAAGTACTCACAAAATGCCATTGAAATTCAAAGTACTTACAAGATGCAATTGAGATTGAAAATGCTTACAAAATGGAGTTTAGATTGAAAATACTTACAAAATGTAATTTAGAGACGCGGGGAGCCATTCCATAAAAACAGGGCGGGAATCTTAAAGAGAAAAGGAACTATAATGAAAGGAAAATGAAGGCTGATCCCTAGAAGAAGGAGGGATCAGGAAAGATGAGAGAAGGGCCTAGGCCTCGGATACCCTAATATCGTCGGGGTCGGAAGGAAACGAGAGTTGACCTAGAGAGATCGACAGAAAATAAGACTGAGAAGATCCCGGCACAAGTAAGTGGAAGGAATGCCGAACTCAGCTGGAGTCCCGTGGTCGCTAACCCACGTCCCACTAGATGTGAGCCCCTGAAAGGGGGGGGGGGGCTCGGAACGAGACACTCTCGAAAAACCTGAAGATACAATGAAATATTGCCGGTTTCTGTGGCGTAGTTGGTAGCATGCTGAGCTTCTATGCACAAGATCGCGGGTTCAAATCCGGCCCAAGTCGTCGGAATTTTTAGAGCGTTAAAATCCCTCAGTATGCCATCCTTCGGATGGGAAGTAAAGCCGGCGGTCCCATGTCATAGATTTATGGCATGTTAAAGAACCTTCCACTAATTACACCTGTGTGAAGCTAAATTGTGTAGGTTAAGAATGTAAACAACGCTCTTAGGTTCCTACGTTCGTTGCCAAGAGCCGACTGCGGTGGCGTCTGGTAGCTAAGTTCTGAACTAGTAGTCTTTGACGGTGGCGTTTGGCAGCAAAAGTAGGAACTATTTGAAAAATTCAAAATTCTGCAGTCCTTACTTGAATTAAATAACAGATAACACACACTAATACAGTCCTCACAATTAACACCGGTTATCAGACAGATTCTACACACAGCCAAAGTACACGGGGCTACATGACCGCGTTGTCGCAACCCCTAAACGTAAGAACCAACCATCCAACAAACAATGAACTAATAATACCTGCGACCCTGGATTTCATTCTCGCATGTTTGTGAATGTGCGTGGAAACTTGCCTTCAACGGATATGATTGATACTCGCAAATGTTTCCGTTGACTCTTGAGTGCATAAGCCTTTTGGTACAGATTTACATAAGCCGGACCTGCGAGGCCCAGGTGAGGACTAGAGAGTGCGAGGTCAACATTAATAATACGAATTAAATGTGAACATTTCACTACGTTCATTCGGTTCTAAAATGGAAATTTAACATCAAAATAAGGAAATAATTGAATCAAATGTTGGTAGGTTCCTCAGTTTAGGGGCTGCGACAACGCGGTCATGTAGCCCCGTGTACTTTGGGTGTGTGTACGGGTAGAATCCCTCTGATAACCGGTGTTAATTGTGATGACTGTATTAGTGTGTGCTATCGGTTTTAATTCAAGTAAGGACTGCATACATTGAATTATCAAGCAGTTCCTACTCTTTCTACCAAACGCCACCGTCAACGACATATAGTTCTGAACTACTACGTAACTTTCAAAAAGCCTGTATAGTACCAAAACGAACATGTGGTCAAGCGAAGTTGAAACATTTTAATAGACTTTTCTCGCGATTTAACCATCTGAGCACACTGAAATATGGTACAATAAATGCTTATACACATTGTAATGCACTGGCATTTAATTTAGTTCAATTGTCTACATAACCTCAAGATGGCGGTGGTGCGAAATTTTAAAATTAAGTTTGTATTTCTTGTGTCGTAATCATGCGATCTAAGTGAAAGTTTGGATAATGAACCTACGCAATAATTTTCCTTTAATGGTACATAACTGTATGGTCTATACGTATAACAATCCAATATGACGACCATCCGAAATATTTAGACGGTTCTCAATAACTACGATTCTTTTACAGCAATCAAACTGAAATTTCATATGTTCATAGAGGCCCTGAACATAAGTTTACATATAGGACTTTCAATAACCTGGTGATCAGAAAATCAACATGGCGACGAAGCGATATATAAATATTTAAACGGACGCTTCTCGCAATTTAACCATCCGAGTGCAGTGAAACTTGGTACGATAATGCTTATACAAATGTTAATTCACTGGCCTCTAATTTAATTCAACTGCTTTCAAAACCACAAGATGGCGGCTGTGCGAAATTTTAAAATCTCGTTTTTACTCCTTTTGTCCTAACTATGAGATTGAAGTTTTAATATTACATGTACACAATAATCTTCATGTTATAGTACATAACTCTAACACCTATATATACAGAGTGTCCCACCTAACTCTGCGACCTCAAGAATTATCAAAATGAAACAAGATGTGAAAAATCTACTTGCCCAGGAATGTACCCACGTCAGGGGGTCACACAATGGGAGGATATGCACAATCCAGGAAATTATTACAATATCACTTTCAACGCAAAGTTACCTTTTTTAAAATGGAACATACATGTTTACCTAGCAAAATCAAAAGTAAGCATACAGTTATTGATAACAGAATTGGTTTCACTTCTCTAAACCTCGTACCTTCTGAAATAACTAAAGTTGTAGAGGATGGCAATGGAGACACTGTTCGTGACGTTTAACAACAGTGTAGTGCACGCCGTTGGCCTACACACGGCTAGATAGTTTGCATCGCTGTACTAAAAGCACTCAGGAAACAAGACTAACACCACAGAGCAACTAACAACGATAACGAAATCGTTGTTCTGGCTGCTGTAGATCACAATTCGCACGTGAGTGTACGACAAATTGCCCGCGGTGCTGGAATAAGCCGCTCTAGTTTTAGCAGAATTTTGCACAGGATTAAATTTTATCCGTATCACATGTCAGTGCACCAGGAACTTTACGGGAATGACTTTGAAGCCCGCATTGCGTTCTGTAGTTTTACATTGCAGCAGTTGCACGATAATAACGCATTCCCAAGGGATGTTATGTTTACGGATGAAGCTTCGTTCACAAATCATGGCAATGTGAATTTCAGGAACATTCACCACTGGTCCGTGGAAAGCCCCCACTGGCTTCGCGAGGTTGCTAACCAAGGACAGTGGAGTATCAATGATTGGTACGGTATCATTGGCAACCGTATTGTAGGTCCCTATTTTTATCAGGGAACACTAAACGGACAGCGATTTGCATCATTTCTTCAAGGCACGTTACCCCTTCTCATGGAGGACGTGGGATTGGAAACTCGTGTATCAATGTGGTTCCAACATGATGGGTGCCCCGCACATTTCGCACGTGTTGCCAGAGATGTAATGGATGAGAAGTTTCCAAATAGGTGGATAGGACGTGGTGGTCCTGTGAAATGGCCAGTACGGTCCCTCGACTTGACGTCATTAGACTACTTTCTCTGGAGCGCATTGAAAGATCAAGGAGTCCCAACTACAATAGCGAATATGCATGCGTATTACTGCGGCGTGTGTGGAAATATCTCTGGAAACACTGGGATCAGTAGTTAGTGAGTTATTGTTGTTCTAAGGGGGCGGAACTACGAGGTCATCTGCCACTCTGGGATCAGTACAACGCTTTCTTGTTCACCGTCTAAAGTGCATCGATGCAAACGGTGGTCACATTGAACATCTGCTGAAGTGACACAGTTTCATCAGTTAAGATGTTACTGCTTACTTGTGAATGCCTTTTCCGTGTTGGATGTAATTTAAAAAGATGACGTTTCTTTAAGCTATAGGCCACAAGTTTGTTTAGGAAATAGGTAATTGTACCTTTTGTACTATGTGTACAGTTCTACACTGTTGTTAAACGTCACAAACAGTGTCTCCTTTACCATCCTCAACAACGTTAGCTATTTCAGAAGGTACAAGGTTTAGAGAAGTAAAACCAATTCTGTTATCAATAATTGTATGCTTACTTTTGATTTTGCTAGAAAAAACATGTATGTTCCATTTTAAAAAAAGGTAACTTTGCGTTGAAAGTGATATTGTAATAATTTCCTGGATTGTGCATATCCTCCCATTGTGTGACCCCCTGACGTGGCTACATTCCTGTGCAAGTAGATTTTTCACATCTTGTTTCATTTCGATAATATTAAGAGGTCGCAAAGTTAGGTGGACACCCTGTATAACAATCCAACATGGCTAAAATCCATAATATTAGACGGTTCTCAATATCTACGAATCTATTACAGCAATCAAACTGAAATGTTGTATGTTGATAGAGGCAATTAACATAAGTAGTATATATGAAAATAGGCTTTAGATCTTCACGGAACTACTTGTTGTTAAGTAACGACAACTGTCACGTAGTTATTTTTAAATAGCAACTTAGGTTACCGCGCTACGATGCGTCGTTTTGCCAACCCGAGTCCAGTTAACCCAAGGCGGTCTCACGGCTTGTTTAACTTTAGTCTCTGGGGATCATGCAGGATCTCATGCGTGATTAGGTTTTGTGCCTCTCGCCTCGGGGATTTCCCCACTTCACTGGTGTTCAACTATTTTCATTTCGAGGAACCCTTTAAATATTTGATTTTTAACTACAAGAACCCTGGCAAGCCAACGCAAAATGTATTTATCTCTATTTAATGCAGTAAGTAGGCTATTCTTTTACACTACATAGAAATACAGGCCGTCCCCGTGGTGTCGGGGTAGCACGTTTGCCACTCACCCGGAGGTCCCGGTTTCGATTCCCGGCTCTATCGGGGAATTTAGATACTGACGTGAGGGATAGAATGGGGTGCACTCAGCCTCGTGAGGACAATTGAGTAGCTGTGTAACAGTGAGGCTGCGCCCCGGTTTGTCTCCTCATTTCAGTTCTGCCTCACGAGACTGAGTGTACCCCATTCCAGACCTCAGACCAGAATTAAATTTCTTAGCAGAGCCGGAAATCTAGCCCGGAACTCCAGGGCAACAGCCAAGAATGTTTACGTTAATACGTCATGAGGTGGTCTATTCAGTTTTTGTCAGACTCATTCACAAATTTATATCAATATTTGTTTGGTCCTACAAATATACCGTAAGAAATGGTTGTTCTATTTCTAAGATGTCACTGCGGAGTTAGGGCTTCGATTCAAGGCTTAGACAGGAAATTGAATTGTGATCTGAGCGTTAAAACGAGTTGCATTCAGCCTTGAGAGGCAGAACTAAGAAACGATGGGTTAGATTCCAACAACAGCCGAATTCTAGCTCCAATTACAAATAACCACATTAGTACAGCCATCACAATGGCACAGGTTATCAGATAGATTCCACAGGTATCCAAATGCAAGTGGTTCCATTACCACGATGCCGTAAAAGTCATTCAACGAATCAATAACATACACTCTGACTTATACCGGGTGAGTTAGCCGTGGTGGTTACGGCATGACTAATGGCAGTCGCTCACATCCGGGAGGCGAGGAGGTTCGAATCCCCCCGCCGGCAACCTTGAAGATGGTCTTCTGTGGTTTCCCATCTTCCTTCCAGGCAAATGCCGGGGTTGGTCCCTAACTATAGGCCACAGCCGCTACCTTCCAACTCCTCGTCCTTACATTCCAACTTCCCTCCTTCCCTCCCCAACGGTACTTGTAGCTCACCCATTGGGTGTCCGTCTCGAAGCAGCTACAAAACTGGCGAGCCGAACATGTCCTCGGACACTCCCGGCACTAAAAGCCATACGCTAAAAAAAAACTCTGACTTATTTCATTGCTCATTTCGTAAAACCTGACACGCTACCCCCTTAGGGCAAGCTCTCTTTATGGATGGTGCTGGACCATTTGCAATCATTTACCCTGGTTACTAGTTTGAAGTTGCTAATGAATACCATAACTAGGAAATGATACACTGATACGACTGGTAGACATATGATGTATTCAACAACATTTGAACATTGACACACATAACATGACATGACATAAGAGATGTAGAAACATTAATTAGGGTACTTACTTTTAAACAAGCCCTCCATTCAACTCCCAAAACACTTATCATTAAAATGTATATTAGACTTCAAGTATAGTGATCTCTTCAAAAGTAGTTAAACATCGAAGTTCCATAAATGACATTCAGCATCATATTTTCACTTCGCAACAATCTCCATATCTCTGGTCCATAAATACCTTTCACACGTCAACAACAATCTTTTCATCCAACTCGATAGTACTATAAGTCCGACAGTAGTGGCTACGCTGGCTAAAGCGCTGCGTTAGGTCATGGGGCCAAGCTCTCTGCTGACTCGGTAGACGCGTGGGTTCGAGCCCCACCGTCGGCTGTCCTTGAAATTGTTTTCCGTGGTTTCCCATTTTCAACACCAGGCAAATGCTGGGACAGTACCCTCTGACAGGCCACGGCCGCTTCCTTCCACATCCTTGCCCAGTTTCATTCATCTTCATTCATTCCATCTCTCGTCCCGACGCGTAGGTCGCCCACGGGCGTCGACTATAAAGACCTGCACTCGGCCTCTCAGGAGGCTACACGACCAAAAAAAAAAAAATCTCCAAAATGTTTCCTTTCCTTAATTCGGCCCGTCACACCAACAGAATACGTTAGCCTATTCTTCATTGTTCGTCAACTTGGTTCTCCAAATACATTTGCAGTGAACTTGACGATAATATCTTGTTTTCTCCTAGGTTAAAATCATACCAACGACTCTACAAATCTTCTTACAATATTTCGTTACCTTCCTTCGTACCTCTTTCAAAACATCGTAACAGCTGATCGTCATCTCCCCACAACCAATAGTTACAGTCAAAACCTTTAACTGTAAACTACAAATGTATATCAACAACTGAACGAATCTTCTTACAATATCTTTCGTTACCTTTTCCTCATCAACCTCACAGCTGATCGTCAACTTATTACTCCTTTCGTTTTTGTCAATCTTCAACAAAGTCCACCAGAGAACTCCCACGCAGTACAGCAATACAATCATTCCAAGGGATCCAAGTTTTTACGGAAACATCGAGTGAACTCTGTTCTCGGACAAGGCTAGTAAACTACAGAGGTTGCCTCAATATGGAGCTCTTAGGCGAGGGGATCGCGGAGGGAAGGGAAAGGACGTGACGTCACACGTTTCCTAGTAGCGCGCGAGGCGTGATATGCAAGGAAAGTCAACTTTCCCACACATTATAATGTATGGATTGCAGTGGTTTAAACACGTGTTTTAAGCCCTTTTGTTTATAATCATGCCAGGCCAAAGATGTGCTGTGGCAGTTTGTCACAGTTATTATAAAGTTGGAAATGACGTATCGTTTTTCACGATACCTAAAGACGCATGCCTTCGCAATCAGTGGATTGCTGCATGTAAGCGAAAAGATCATTGCAACCCTCAAACAAGTAGGATATGTTCCCTCCACTTTAAGAGTGAAGACTTCGAATTAGACTACAGGGCCGAATTGCTTAATATAAAGCCAAGATTTCCAAGGAATCTAAAACCAAATGGTAAGTGAGCCTAGCTGGCCTACTCTTTAAGTTTTGATGACCTGCTAGGATGATTTTAAAGCTGTTAATATTTTTGGCATATTTCGTACGTGGTATCAGGGGCGTATATACATTTTTTTCGAGGGGGGGGGGGGTGACTATCGTGGAAAATTGTGAGTACTTAATGAATTTTCTTTTATAGCCTATGGAGTATGAATGGAAAATATCTAAATGGGCTACTTTTTAATTTATTAAGCAGAGAGGTAAACTCTCATTTTCTTTTCCAAATTGATAATTATTTCTTAAAAGTAGACTATTGTGAAATACATTGTATGTTGTACCCAAGTTGGCTTTTTTCGGGGGGATCTGGAGCCCCCTCAGCCCCCACCCCTTATATACGCCCATGCATGGTATTTTGATTTTGGACAAGATGGAAAATTTCGTGAGTAATTCTCTTTGCATTGGTAAAAATCTTTGCAAATATTCCAGAAAGCAGTCATCATTTCAATAAAATCCCTTCGACTTCTGTACCAAGATATGGCCCGGAGGCATAATACAAAGTACATTCTCACATAGGCTAAATCAAGATGTACTGGAAAACCTCTTTTCACAATTGCGAACCCGTGGTGGCTTACACGATCATCATTCTCCCCTTGACAGCATTTACAGACTGAGGATGATTATTTTAGGGAAAAAATCCAGGAGTTGTTCAAAAGCAAACAAACACTGCTGATCCATATTCAGATGAATATGTAGTTGCTAAAGCACTAAACAAAGCTGGCATAGTGTCGGAATCAAGTAACGTGCTTCCAGAACCAACCTTAGGGAGCAATGTGCAACCAGAGTCCTTCATTGCCAATATCATGGAACAAAGTGAGGAAGATGGCAAGGCTTATGTTGCTGGTTATGTAGCCCACAAGTTCTAAGATAAATTTCCACAACTTGGGAACTTAACCTATGGAATGCCAACTCAACACGATTAAGCATTACCAATCTGGATTAAACACTTGTCATACGGTGGTATGACCGATCCCTCGCTCAGAAACATGGCTAAACCAGTTCCGGCACATTTCAGCAAAATTCGTCACATTTCACGGAAAATACGGATTTCAACGAGGCAAGAACGTTCTAAGAACGACAAATTTTGTGTCGAGAGAAGTTCCTGACGTACCGTCTGGTGGGGGTGAGGCAGCTGTGATAACAATTTTCTTCATCAGATTGATACATTCCAATTCAATCTTGCATAAGAAGTGGTTATTGGAAGTCACTAACACCCACGATACTACTACCGAGTCTAGGCGAATTTCCAAGAAATTCAAGAAGATCACAACATAAGTAAGTAGGCTACATTCAGTTATTTTATCACCCATTTACCAATAATTTCATGAGAATAAACTGTTCTTTGCGTACTCAACAGCTGATGTTGACAGTTTCGTTACGTTCCCCACATGGTGCGTTTGGTATCTTGTGACGTCATCCGCCTTGTGAGCGCTGATTGGTGAGTGAAAATTGAGGCAACCTCTGTAGTTTATAAGCCTTGGTTCTCGGAGAGGCGAAAACATGACATAAATACTCCTAGACATCTACTCCATAGAGAACACATCCGTATTCAACATATCTTTTCAACATAAAATAAACTTACTAGCGTTTCCAACGTCGTAATAGCTCCAGATCCATAATGTCATTACTTTCAGGTCACGTACAATCTCAGGCCTACCACATATCGAAACTGTCAGTGGCCAAACATACAATATTACTACTTCTAAGACATCAACATTTCTCTTCCGACAGAAATGACAGTTCCCAGATAAACCATCTTTCTTACTATCAAGAACACATACTTAGAAGATAGTTAAAGTCAAAGAAGGCCAGAAATAAACATTTTCAACATCTCACGAATAGAATGCATATTAACTGCACTCTGGCGACCACATTTAAAATCTTACACTCATAACTCCAATACTAGCACAAATGCTGCTACCTAACGGTAAACCATGAAATCAATGTACTGTAGCATATACTCGCGGATCACTTTTCATACTTGAAGCGTAGAAGAGAGTCAAGAATTGGCTCAAAACCAATGTATTGACTAGCAATTTCGGCTACCAATGGTGTTCGTTTCCTGTTATAAAAGCTATTGAAATATTGAAAGACACATTCCTGTTTTGCCTAAGTAATCTATTGTTAGAATATTTTCAATCAGACCACATTTGTGATGTACATCCGGGATATTCAGGCATAAAGAGGATAGGCTGCAACTCTATAGGTTATGAGCAGTTTAGTGCGAGTATGGTGTAGAAAGGAACTTCCATGTAGTACAGTTGAATGTTTAGCCGTTACACATACAAAAGAAACTAGTTCCGTGAAGACCTAAACAGCTTATTTTCATATATCCTACTTATGTTAATTGCCTCTATCAACATACAATATTTCAGTTTAATTGCTGTAATAGATCCGTAGATATTGAGAGCCGTCTAAATATTTCGGATGGTCCCCATGATGGATTTTCATATACGTCGGTCTTAGAGTTATGCACAATTACTTGAAGAGTATTGTGTGGTGTAGTTTTCAAATTTCAATCGCATGATTAGGACACAAGAAATAAAAACGAGATTTTAACATTTCTCACAGCTTCCATCGTGTGTTTATTAAAACAATAATTGAAAGGAATTAGATGCCAGTGGATTATCATTTGTGTAAGCATTTACCGTACCAAGTTCCACTGCTCTCGGATGGTTAAATTGCGAGAAACGTCCACTGTATCATATTTCACTGCGCTCAGATGGTTTATTTGCGAGAAAAGTCTATTAAAATGCTTCAATTTCACTTGGTCGCCATGTTCGTTTTGTGGTTAACAGGTTTTTGCAAGCCCCATAGGTGAACGTTTAGTAGTACCCTTTATCACCGTACAAAATTTCAGGGTGATATCGGTAACAGTTCCGGAGATATAGAATGCTGGTGAAATACTTCGCACAGCCGCTATGTTGGATTGGTCAAACGTAATAAAATTTGAAGGGCACCGTCGGAGATTGAGAAAATGGTGCTATGAACTTACCGAGTTTCATTAAAATCGATCCAGCGGTTTAGAAGTTATTACGGGGGCTCTCATAAGCCTGTTTTTTTTAAGAAACTATTATAATTGCAACCTTCGCTCCAGTCTGCAATGAGGATATTATATTCAACTTAGAGGAGTCACACCCCATTGATCGTCACAAGATACTTTTTAAAGACTGTATTTTACTATAAAACAGGCCAAAAACTATCACCGTTTAGATACGTCGTTGGTTGGTTGGTTCCTCAGTTTAGGGGCTGCGACAACGCGGTTATGTAGCCCCGTGTACTTTGGGTGTATGTAGAATCTGTCTGATAGCCGGTGTTAATTCTGATGGCTGTATTAGTGTGTCTTATCTGTGATTCAGGTAAGGACTGCAGACGATCAATTCCAAGTAGTTCATCCTTTTGCTACCAAATGTTCCAGTCAACGACACTCAGCTGTGAAATTGGCTACTAGATGCCACCACAACCGGCACCTTGTGGCACACGTTGGAACCTATAGAGCGTTATTCAAATCTTACCTACAAATTTAGCTCCACACAATTGTAGTTAGTGGAAGGTTCAATTTCATGCCATAAATCTTTGACATGGGCCCGCCGGCTTTACTTCTCCTCCGAAGGAAGGCATACTGAGGGATTTTTAACGCTCTTAAGAAATCTGACGACTTCGGGGGGGGGGTAAATAAATAAGTAAATACCCCCATTTATGTACATAAAAGCGTGTTATGTTGTGATCAATACCTTATGTAATGTTCTTCATGTTAGGGAATATAAATATGTCTTTCCCCCCCCCAATGTAATTGGGCACAACATTCGTGTTGTTGACCGACTGGAAAGCTTTCTTTACGAAAGCAACAGAATGGTCTGGAGGAATGTGTAAGGTGCGTTCAGAAACCAGCACCTGTATGTTAGAAGTATTGGCCCTGGCTGTTGAGGCACTTGTCCCACTGTGACACAAGGCTGCGTTGTGAACCAGTTCCGCACGTACAGCTGGACGTCGGCGTCCGAGGTGAATCGTTGGCCCCGCGGAGCCCTTTTCAGGGGACCAAACATGGCGTAATCACAGGGAGAGAGGTCAGGACTGTATGGAGGGTCGCCGAGAACCTCCCATTTGAATTTCTGCAGGAGTGCCGCGACTGTGTTGGCCGTATGAGGTCGTGCATTGTGGAGCGACCACGGCGGCTATGGCGTTCACTGTCACTCGGCGGTCCTGGGTAATGAGTGCATCAACCAGCTGGATGTTGTCATCGGTAATGCAGGGGGTGCCCCAGACCGAGCATCATCGGATAACGACACCCGTCCTTCCCTGAAGCGTTTGTGCCACGCCTTGACCCTTGCAAGAGACATGCAGTGTTCGCCGTACACTTGTGACATTCGACGATGAATGCCTGTTCCCCCTACTCCTTCCGCTGTCGTAAACCGAACAACACCTCTTTGCTCTTCGGTTGACGCCTCCATGTCACTATTTGCAATGCGACTGGCAGCGTTGGACGATTGATGCATGCTGCTGCTCGCTTTGTATCGTCACGTGACGTGCACACGTGCCCTCAAGCGACGGGCTGTGAACTTCCACGCTCTGGTCGGAACCACACCTCGTTACACACGCCATGATTAGCCGATGTAGTCACCGGTTTGCGCATTCCATCCTCCGGCTCGTTACTTTTTGAACGCCCCTTATATTTGGAGAAATTAATGAATTTCTTGAACCGGTAATATAATATGTTTTGCCCTTAGCAGACATTTGTTTGTTAATTTCAAAATGAAGAATCTAGAACTGGCTCTACGTGTGAGCTAAGAACAGGAGTTGTATCTTTAATCGGTGAAACTCAATTATCCTCCAAGCTCTTATGATCAAACTGAAATATACCAAACAAGTGTCAACGTTAGCTATTCTCTTTCATCACAGACAGTAGCTCTTCTGCATTACTCGTTCAAGAATTTCATACTCAATCATGTCCACTCACTTTGAAGTCACAGAGCTGATTAATTATTCATAAGCACCATGGAGGGTCTAGTATTGATCTATCATGTGATAGTGAAAGTCGAGAATTTGAGGACTTAATACAGGGTCATTATCTATGTGCGCCAGAATAACCACGGCAAGCTAAGCCGGCTATGACTGGCGCAAATCGTGGGCGCGCATACTCGGTTCAGCCGGTGCTTGGCGTGCTCCGCTGACTCAAATCGTTAGTTCACACGTGTTTCGTCATTCATATGGACGTGTATCTGCAAAGCTCAGACGTTAGTGTTGCACGTTTAGTGAGTATTGTGATTACTGAGATTGTTGATAATGCTTAGACACCAATTCACATTGCGCGCACGTGTGTATATCCATAATCCGTATATGAATAGCAGAAAATCTTGTTCTGAAACAAGACGATAATTTCGAATCAAGTTTCCAGGAAGACCTGTGCCCAATGCCGGTAGAATTAGGAGGCTCGCTAAACGATTCAAGGAAACAGGCTCCGTAAATAATAAAAGAGTTGACAGACATTCTTTCTTCAGAAGATGTCAGGTGTGTGTTACAAGAGAGGGAGGACATTTCCAGCATCGCCTATGAGCACTGTAAGTACACATTATTGAGCATGTTTGGTAAAAATGTGAAAGTGCGCACCACCACTGACTGAACCGTGTACGCGCGCCCGTGATCTGCGCCAGTCAAGCTGTCTTAGCTTGCCGTGTTTATGGGTGCGCATATAGATAATGATCCTGTACATTTCATTAGAGTTAGATGACCTGTCTGTTATCTGCGTAATAATCTGTATCTTTGTGCTAGTATATGTGTGTTTGTAAAGTGTGTCCAGAATTTGATAGCAGGCGGCCGTGGGATTAATTCAGATACCTACAGCAAAGTGGAAAAGTACAAAAGAGCACCTTCTGGGATGGTTGTTGTTGTTGTTACATTGGAGGGGCTCGGGCATCGTGATCACTTAGCATCGTGTAGAATTTGTCTGACAACCTGTGTTATTGTGGTGACTGGTGAGGTGAGGATTGGGAAAGAGGAAGCTGTGGTCTTAAGTTCGGAACCAAACTGGCATTTGCCTGGAGTAGAAGTGGGAAATCACGGAAACGCACCTACAGGATAGTTGAGGTGAGAATCGAACCCTTGCCTCATAGGCTGAGTGTACCCCATTCCCAGCCCACAGAACCGAACAGGGAACCGAGACGTGTGATAGGCTCAAAAATGTATATTTTATTTTTTTTAGCTTAATATAATCACCCATTTTTCCTGAAAAATTTGGTGTATCCATTATTGTGCTGAAGTGATATTTGATGCAATAAAATTAGGTTTAAACATAATGTTTTAAGGCTATACTGTAGCCACTAGTCAAACATTCTTTTTGTGTTTTCCGTAAATCATATTTTTTGAAACTACATGAACCATTTTCTCAGAAACTATCTGATCAATGTATTTGAAACTCGGTAGTCTCTAAGGCCTTACATAGATCTACTAGTAGAAGTAAACTTATTCAGGTATCTTGATTAGTTCATGGAGCCCAACTTGAAAAGCACTGACAATTTTACAGAAAATTTCAGTATTAAACTAGGATGTAAAGAAAAAAGAAAGAAAAACTCAACTCTTGTAAACAATAGGACAATACTTTTACTTCACTAGCTCAAACATAGTTTAAATATTATGCATGCAAAGTTTGTTGGGTCTGGTTCGAGTATTTCCTCAGAAAAAGGGACATGAGTTAAGGGAATGATTAACAATTTTTTTAAAGATTGTTTTTGTAATGCTCTCTATGACTCAAAATATTCAACATAGAAGCTTCAAATTCTAACCAAATAATGACGAATGTGCTCTGAATATACCGAAAGAACATTCAAGGAAGTATCTATTGTAGTTTCTGAGATATGTTACTAAACACTGGATGCTACATTTTTCTATCGATTCACACGTCCCAGTTCCCTTACATTTCTCCTCAGACCAGGGAATCAAACCCAGACCTCAGGGGTGATAGCCAAGGACTCAAGCCATTACGCGACGAGTTGGACCTGTACCACAAAGGCGGCTAACTAAGAAGTTCTTGTTTGTATTAAACGAGACATTCACAACGTTCTCACCAAGATCTGATGTTTCTAATTGGCTCAGGCATTGACTGTACCTCTCTCTAACGTCAATTAATTATTTCTGTTTATTCCCAGCAACATTGGTATTTCAATCTCTTCGGTGTTAATGAGGTTTTTAACCACTGATGGCCCCGACCATTGCGTTATGTCGTTCAAGCGAGGAATTTAACTGATCGTTGTCGCGCCTTTCTCAGCACCACGGGTTCCTTAATGAGAATTGCCTTGTAAATTAAGCGCCCTATCTCTTAATAGCCTATGAAAGCATTTATGTTAATTAACGTGTTTCATTTAACACCTATATAAACTCCATGCAGGCCAGTCTCGCAGCTCGCAAACTGCGAGTACGATCGATGACATGGAAATAGAGTTATTTATTGTTCTTTTAAAGGTCGGGATAGCAAGGTCATCCGCACCTGAAAATAGAGACGTACAACTAAAATTGAACCGCGATGTCTTGAACCTCTGTCATTGAAGTTTTCGGCTGGCTGCGTGGCTCAGCGGTAACGTTCTAGCTTGCTGTACCCAAGGTTGAAGGATCGAATCCTGGAGCAGTCAGCTGGCAAATGCAAGGGAGCCGTGTCAGTAGATTTACTGGAACGTTAAAGATCACCTTCGGGGCAAAATTTCGGTACCCTGGTGTCTCTAAAAGCCACAGTAGGTAAAAGCGACGTAAATCAAATTACATTATTATTATTATTATTATTATTATTATTTATTGAAATTTTCGATAACTTGTAGACATTATTATTTCCCGATCATACTTCCTATAATTGAGATATAGCGGCTTCGGTGGCGTAGTTGGTAGCATGCTGAGTTCAAACCTGTCGTCGGTTAAAAATCCCTCAATTAGCCTTCCGTTGGAGGGGAAGTAAAGCCGGCGGCCCCAATTCATAGATTTATGGCATGATAAAGAACCTTCCACTAATTACACCTGTGTGAAGCTAAATTATAAATTTAAACAAGGCTCTTACGTTCCAAAGATTGTCGCTAGTAACCAAGTTATGAACTAGTAGTCATTGACGCTGGCGTTTGGCGGCAAAAATGGAAATGGTGCTGGTATTCTCTGCGTTAAGTACTGTCTAATTTTATAACTGTATTATTAGTTTTTTGCAAAAAATGAAAGTAGAGTTATGAGATACACAGAGGACCAAAATTGTGTGTCTGTCTGTGTGTGTGGTTGTGAGTGTGTACTCTGAATGTCTGTCCCCCGCTATCAATTCGAACACGGTGAAACTGAATTGAACGAAATTTGGTACAGAGGCACCTCAGTGTCATGTTTTATATCGCCGCCATCATGACGGAAACGCAATGGCGACCACCCAAATGTTCAAAGCTTAAATCAAATTACGACTAACTTAATCATCTGATCTCTACTAAATTTTGCAACAACATACCTTTATGAGAGAAGCGTTCTTTGACCAAGCTACAAGGTCATCAGTCCAATAGTTTGCATATGGCGGTCATGTATGTATGGAAATCGATTCCCCCTATCAATTCAAACACGGTAAAACAGAATTGAACGAAATTTGATACAGAGGTAGCGCTAGCAAAGGGCACCTCAGTGTCATGTATTATATCGCCGCCTTCTTGACGGAAACAGAATGGCGGCCACCCAAATTTCAAATGCTTAAATCTAATTACGACCAACCTAATCATTTGATCTGTACTAAATTTTGCAACAACATACCTTTTTTTGGGAAGCATCTTTTGACTGAACTACAAGGTCATCAGCCCAATAGGTTGCAGATAGCGGCCATGTATGTGTGAAAATCGATTCACCATATCAATTGAAACACGGTGAATCCGAATTGAATGAAATTTTGTACAGAGGTAGCACTAGCAAAGGACAGCTAATATTCATGTTTAATATCCGTATAGCACGTTGTATTTCAACAAGCTACTACAACCTACATTCAATTATACTCCTTGAAAAGGGTAAAGAATTATAACAATACCCATGCAATTAGGAGAAAGTAGGCTATATGTTCTTTACTGAACATCTTGTTATGTATAGTAATTGAAGAGCTTGGTATCAACGTTGGACATCTCCATTTTTGTCAGCTTTGAGATTTTGTTTTACTCTTATGTGTAAGGCAAGGCTGCAACTTATCACCCATACTTTTCAATGTTTACATTGAACAAGCAATGAAGGAAATTAGAGAAAAACTTAAAGTGGGAGTGAAGATTCAAGGAGAAATAATTTCAACTCTGAGATTTGCCGATGACATCGTCATCTTGGCCGACAAGCCTGAGGATTTGAATGAGTTTTTGAATGGTATGGACTCCGTCTTACGGAAAGAATTCATGATGAAAATTAATAAATGTAAAACAAAAATACTGGAATGCAGCCGAAATAAATCAGAAACCTCTATGGAGATCAAATTGGCAGGTGAAAAGCTGAAGGAAGTAGGAGACTTCTGTTACTTAGGAAACAGAATAACCAGTGATGGGCGAAGCAAAGAGGATATAAAAAGTAGGTTGGCTCAGGCAAAGAAAGCATTTCTACAAAAAAGGAATCTGCTGACATCGAATATAGATTTAGGTATTAGGAAGTCATTTTTGAAAGCCTTTGCCTGGAGCGTGGCGCTCTATGGAAGTGAAACTTGGACTATTGGTGCAGCAGAAAAGAGGAGAATTGAAACATTTGAAATGTGGTGTTACAGGAAAATGATGAATATCAGATGGGTAGATAGGGTTACAACAAAGAGGTATTAAGACGAGTGGGAGAGGAGAGATGTTACTGGCGACTGCTAATGAAGAGAAGAGATAGGTTGGTAGGACACATACTAAGACACCCAGGAATAGCAAACTTAGTTATGGAAGGAAGCGTCGAGGACAAGAACTGTAGGGGTAGACCAAGGTTAGAATATGTTAAACAGATTGCCTCGGATGTAGGGTGTGGTAGCTATGTAGAGATGAAACGATTAGCTCAGGACAGGGAGGCATGGAGGGCTGCATCAAACCAGTTAAAAGACTGAAGACTCAAACAACAACAACAACAACAACAACAATTTAGCTGACTATTTATGCTGAATGCGAATCTACAACTGTTGTGCTTCAAAAAGAGACAGAACTTAGGGAGAATAAATAGCATGTATTTGCTTAGTTCAGAATCAAAACATGGACAATTCCACTATAGTTTTGTTTCAAAAAATGACACCTCCTTCAGTAGCCAATGAGAAGCTTGCATTCATGCAATCCGCTCCCAACTTGCTTTGCAAATCCATCATGGCTGAATGTTTAACCTGTAACTACGCTGGTAATATTCTAAACAGTGGACGTGGTGAGTGTGAGTGCATATTTTGATGAACTAGTGCTTTCTAAGACCACCTCGCATGTTGGTTAATTAGTTACCAGGCTTTTGAAAGTCTCATAGGTGAACTTGTAGTGGTGCACTTTAGCAACGTACAAAATTTCAGGGTGATATCAGTAATTGTTTCGGAGGAATTGAATGCTGGTGAAATATTTCGCACCGCCACCATGTTGGATTGGTGAGCGGTAATAAAATTTGCAGGCCACGGTCGGGGTCGGCCAAATTTTTGGTATTACCGTACCGAGTTTCATTGAAATCGCCCCCAGCCGTGTAAACGTTATTGGGGGGGTTACACACACACAGACAGACACACACACACACACACGGACAAAAGGTGATCTCATAAGCCTATTCTTTTTCATAAAATGAAAATACGCTAATTATATATCGTCAAATAGTAGTGAAGTGTCGTTTCTGAATCATTATGATTGAATTGGGAATTAGGGCGGTTAAACCATCATGGAATAGCTACGTGTCGAACTAGAGCAATCTACGATGCTTACACCTAAAGCAAGCCTTATTAAGCTTCGTCGT
Organism: Meconema thalassinum; assembly: GCA_946902985.2. NCBI lineage: Eukaryota > Metazoa > Arthropoda > Insecta > Orthoptera > Tettigoniidae > Meconema > Meconema thalassinum. The sequence goes on from OX336392.1 coordinate 19,947,157, forward strand.
AAAGAAAGTGTAAGCACGACGCAACATTTCCGACATTACAGACATGAAATAATAAATAGAAATAATCGTCCCAAACCGAATGTCTTTGGTGTGGCAATCATCCTTAGTGGCAATAAAAGGTTTATGGCTGGGAATTACGACTTCCACGCTATGACGAGTACAACACCTACAGAATATTCAATGTGGCAGGTAATATTACCTCGCAGTAATCCAAATACACATAAAAATAGGGCGGCTTCGGTGGCGTAGTTGGTAGCTTGACCTAGATCACGGGTTCAAACCCGGCCGAATTCGTCGGATTTTTAAGAGCGTTAAAAATTCCTCCATGGCCAGGAGCTTGGGGATGGTAGTCCAACACGATAACCACTCACCCAGCTTGCCACGGTGGGTGAGTGGATAGCGTGTCGGTCTACTAACCCCAATATTGCAGGTTCGCTCCTGGCCGTGGTAAGTGATTTTTGAAAGGCGGAAAAAAATACGACACGCATGTCATACGATGTTGGCATGTCAAAGAACCCATTTGAATTCAGTAAGCCGTGTTTATAATGGCAAAATTAATCTCGGGAGTTTCCGCCAACACAAAGTTCCTCATTTCTCTACTAGAAGCGCTATAGTGTTCAAAGAGCTTAGATATCTAACCTCCTTGACTTTCATAGTGATTGAAGGAACAACGAAATTCTACATGCGAGCTACCCGCTGAATGTCAAATAACAAAGCTTGCACCCGGCATCCGAGGCCATACGATATTATTATTATTATTACCACTTACCCACCGTCTCAAGCACTATAATTGTGTGAAGATAAATTAGTAGACTAGATTTCATTAACGCTCTATTGAGGTCCAACTTTCGCCGCCAGGTGCCGGTTGGGATGGCATCTAGTAGCGAAGGTCACAGCTAGGTGTCGATGACGGTAGCATTTGGTAGCAAAAGTAGCAACTACTTGAAATTGATCGTCTGCAGTCCTTCTACCTGAATCACAGATAACACACACTAATACAGCCATCACAATTAACACCGGTTATCAGACAGATTCTACACACACCCAAAGTACACGGGGTTACATGACCGCGTTGTCGCAGCCCCTAAACTGAGGAACCAACACACAAAAATAGCCTAGTTTCCATTGAAGGTAATATCAGTTTAGGGGATGTGTGTGAGAGAGCACTGATTTCCCCTCTCAGGTCACTTGTTCGCTCAGTGCTACAACTCTTAGAGTCCACCCCATATTCTTATTAGGGGATAGGGAGATGTTGGTCGTCAGCCCCGTGTATTTTGGTGTGTGTTTAATTTGTCTGATAACCTGTAGTAGTGTTTGTAACTGTAATTAATCAGGTCAGGGGTGAGAGAAGTGTGTGAGCATGGAGAGTGGAGAACAGGAACTAGTAAACAAGTGTATAACCTATATGAGGAAACAACAGAGATCAACACGTAGTTCCGTGTAGAACTATAAAGCATATTTTCATATATCCTACTTATGTTAATTGCCACTATCAACAACCAAAATTTCAGTTTCATTGCTGTAATAGATTCGTAGATATTAGGAACCGTCTAAATATTTCAGATGGCCGCCATTTTGGATTGTTATATGTACAGGCCATAGAGTTATGTACCATTAAAATAAAATTATCGCGTAGCTTCATTATTCAAACTTTCACTTCGATCGCATGATTACAACACAAGAAATAAAAACTTAATTTTGAGGTTATGTAAACAATTGAACTGGATTAGATACCAGTGCATTACCTGAATTACAGATAACACAAACTAATACAGCCATCACAATTAACACTGATTATCAGACAGATTCTACACACACCCAAAGTACACGGGGCTACATGACCGTGTCGTCGCAGCCCCTAAACTAAGGAACCAACCAACTGAGGTATTCATTTAGGGCTCTTGAAAACAACATAACGTAACGACTACACGAAACACGAATCTGGAACCCTTCTTTCCAGCTCCAAATTGCTGTTATATATTTCTCTGGCATCCTCTGTCTTTCTTTTGTTCTCTTTCTGTAAGTAAGTAATGAATTAAGTAAGTGAATATACGTACACGGAAACCCCAAAAGGCAGAACATTTAGAATATGGGCTTCTACTAACAAATTCCCTTGTAATAAAATAAAATAAAATAAAATAATTTAATACCAGTATTTTTGTTCCTGTCTGAACCAGGAACCAACAGACTAAAGGGGTTTAGTATTTAAATACCTTTCACTAGCACAAACTAAAACTCAAATCTTCCAATAGACCACGAATGGTAGCGATGTTTGAAACTAGACCACTGCCTCTGTCTAAGAGTTTGTACATTAGATTTCCGAAGTGTGTGTATGGTTACACGTTGTTAACCTACTCTCCGAATCAAAATAAACGGATGGTTGGTTGGTTCTTAAGTTTAGGGGCTGCGACAACGCGGTCATGTAGCCCCGTGTACTTTGGGTGTGTGTAGAATCTGTCTGATAACCGGTGTTAATTGTGATGACTGTATTAGTGTGTGTTATCTGTTATTTTAATTTAAGTACTGCAACTTAGAATTTTTCAAATAGTTCCTACTTTTGCCGCCAAGCGCCACCGTCAACGACTACTAGGCTAAGTTCACAACTCAGCTGCTAGACGCCACCGCAGTCGGCTCTTGGCAACGAACTTACAAACCTAAGAGCGTTGTTTACAATAACCTATCAAATTTAGCTTCACACAGGTGCAATTAGTGGAAGGTTCTTTAACATGCCATAAATCTATGACATAGGACCGCCGGCTTTACTTCCCCTCCGAAGGAAGGCATACTGAGGGATTTTTAACGCTCTTAAAAAATCCGACGGCTTCGGCCGGGTTTGAACCCGCTATCTTGGGCATAGAAGCTCAGCATGCTACCGACTACGCCACCGAAGCCGCTAAAATAAACGGAGATAGTAAGATTGTGGGATCGACTGGTATGTATGTATGTATGTATTGTACGCTTCATAATTTCAAAATGTAAACAAAACAGAAAACTTCTAGTAGCGATCAACAGTTACACATCTTGCAAAGAATCAGTCGTTCATTCATTTATTCATTCCATCATACAGCGCAGTCAAGAAAAATATACAACTATGTACAATAAATATGATCTATTATAACGCAAAAGAAGACTTTAAAAATTACAGAAAATGGTGAAAAACTTTAAATGCATAGTACATGACAAAGTGGACAAAGTCATCTTACAAAGCTGTAGATAACCAACCAGAGACAACTTAAGTTCGCACAAAAATGACGAAATCAGTGAAATATACATTCAGACATACATTATTTGAATCAGTCAAACATTTATGCAATTAATCATTCAATCATCGACTCGCTAAGTCTTTTTTCATTCATTCACACATCTAAATATTCAATCAATTAACAAATCCAATCAATCAATGGAATACATCTAGAAATGAATACCAATAGAGTAATTTATAGCCTACTTCTGATGTTTCTCCGAACAGTCGATATAGAGTTTGAATTCATATATGCGTGGTATTCCTGGACGTGGAAGCCTGAATAAATACAAGTATGCCTTCCTTCCGAGGGGAAGTAAAGCCGGTGGTCCCATGTCATAGATTTATGACATGTTAAAGATCCTTCCACTAATTGCACCTGGGTGAAGCTAAATTGGATAGGTTAAGAATGTAAACAACGCTCTAAGGTTTCTACGTTCGATGCCAAGAGCCGACTGCGGTGGCGTCTAGTAGCTAAGTTCTGAACTTGGCCTAGTAGTCGTTGACGGTGGCGCTTAGCGGGAAAAGTAGGGACTATTTGAAAAATTCTAAGTTGCAGTAGTTAAATTACAAAACAGATAACACACATTATTACAGTCATCACAATTAGCACCGGTTATCAGACATATTCTACACACACCCAAAGTACACGGGGCACGCAGCCCCTAAACTTAAGAACCAACCAACCAAATACAAGTCAGTCAGTTTTATCTTGAATTTGAAATCCAGGTAATAATTTAAAATCATTTTCTCAAGTTTAAGAAACTCCTCTCATGAGGTTAGCGTCAGGAAGAGTATCCGGCCGTACAAACCATTTCACCGCATAGAATTGCACCGCATCTCTTCCCCGACCCCGTTGAAAATGGAAATAATAAGCACTTAGTGGATTTATCAAGGCGACTAGTTTATGCTCAGGCACACACACGGCTATGTTACTCCAGATTATTGTGAAATATATTAAATGGAACGTTGGGATTTACGATCAGCACGGTTTGTGTTTTTCGAGGTACTGCCATTCAGATCACGTTCTTAGAAATTTGAGCTATCAAGCATGAAAATCCGTTCAGTAAAAGCCGAGATACCGAATGCAAGCTTCTAGAAGGAAGACCGCTTGGTCTATATAAGGAGCCAGAGAATCAAGACAGTATTGTATTCCATCAGAGCACTTGCTCATGTGCGCATCTACGATACATCAAGTACGAGTGTTTACGCCGTGATTCTGACCGCCGAGGAACTTAGTCGCTGGACTTATATTTTGTTCAGGTGAACGAACATATATACTATCAACGAAGGACTTAGATCGAATGACTTTATGGTCAATTATTCTAACCAGTCAGGTGATGGTAGTTTTGTAAAGCCATTCACGGAAGTTAGCCTACAAAATGTCGTGTTTCTTGTGGTGAAAAGGTACATCAGACACTTCAAATAATATCAGGAAGAATTTATTCTTACAGTTCGTTCTATGCAGCTAACAGGTGTTCCTGTAATGGCAGGCGAACGAAACCGCATTGTTCGGATATGGGACTTGTTCTCAATCTTTCAAGAGTACTATATCAGTATAAGACTGTACAACATTTCAACATGTTAGACTGTACCGAGAATAACGGTAGTTTTTTTGAACGAGTGACGTTAAATTTCAACATGCGCCGTTAAACTACTCGAGGGTAGGTGTGATATGGAGACGAACGAAGTGATATGGAACAGCAGATGACCATGGGAGGACACTATTGGGATAGGACACGCTCTACCTACACAGCAAGAATGAAGTAAGACAACTATTCATGTACTATCCACTAGCCTATAGTAGTATTTGAGAATTCCATTTTTATACTGTCACTATAAGAAATCAACATAATTATCATCGTAATGAGAACGTCTATTATATTTGTCCAGGATGACAAATGGAGCTTGTAGTCCGACAATGTATTATTCTATTTTACTATTTTTGTCATGACAACAGTCAGTTCATGTGTTTCGACATGATATGTTTAAGTTATTTCCAAGGGATAGGAATATTTTTTCTTTAACTCTTATTATGAGAAGAGGCTCGATTATAACTTGGATTATTTAAATAATTTGATTTATTTAATAATAATAAATGACTGTGAAATAAATAAGTTAATAATATTAAATAATATAACTACACCATTTAAAGATATAAATAACTTGTTTAGGGAGATGATAGCACCAATTTATGGATTAAATTAAATTGTTAATTGTGATTAAATAGTTACTGCATTAATAATCAGAAAGTGAGATGTTATTAATAATCATTTACAAAGAGGATGTAAACATTTATTTATTTATGGATCAAATAGGGCAATAATAATCAATCTGATGTTGACGATGCCTAAACATTATCTTCAGTAATAATAATAATAATAATAATAATAATAATAATAATAATAATAATAATAATAATTTGTGGAAGAATTTAAATAATTGGAAGAATTTGAATAAAATAACTTTGTTTATTTTTGGAATAGAAGTTTGGATTTATAAATAAATTTAAATGAGTTTATGAATGAAGTGAAATAGTAAGATTTTGAGTTCAGTAAAATTTTCCAAAAGCACTAAAAATATTTAGATGAAGAAAAAGAAAGCGGCAGGTATTAAATGTATAAATTAGGATGAGATTATGTAAATGGGAAGCAGGGAAAAATTGACCAGAATTAAATACATCTTTTCATTGGAAAAATAAAATTGAAGAACACACAGTACAGTAATTATGACAGAATATTACAAACAGAAAAAAATATAATAATAGAAAATATAATGTTTTGTGGAGAAGGATATTTGCAGTCAAATAATATGATGATTTTAGTGTGCGAATTGGCGACACTTAAAGTTGTGTGGAGACCAAGGGGTCGTCCACGAGGGCATTTGTTCCCGTAGTTATGGGCACACATGTATGTGCGTGTGCCATTAGAAGAGCATGTGGGCTCAATTGCAAAAGAAGGGTTAGGCAAGTAGACCGCCCCATATTCTAGTCAAATTCCATTTAACTGTCAATTCGAATATTTAATATTTTTCTGGATCAACTTCAATTTCTAATAGTTTGCCTAAATAATTGAAGAACATGAGTTTAGATTTGATGAACCTGAGCGAGAAAAAAATATCAAATGAATAGTTGCAAATGCAAAAATAAAATAAATAATTGAAGATATTTTTATTTTGTGCTTGGAATAATAATAATGGTAACAGTGGAAAGGAGCATTAAATATTCACAATATGAGAGGGTGAGAAAACTTATTGTAAATAAATTGATGAGAAAGAAATTAATAATAATAATAATAATAATAATAATAATAATAATAATAATAATAATAAATTATGTGATTAACATTTACTTTGTGTGAGATATTATGTAAATTTTCTGAATGAGAAAAGTTTTGGTGGATAACAACAATTTATATTGTTAACAACAATTTATGCTAATGTTCGTAACAAATTTTGAAATGAGTAAATTTAAATTTTGTTTACATTTAAACAAATGATTATGAGAAAAGAAAAATATTTATTTTTCAAATTATTATGATAATGAAAAATTTATAAACAATTTTTGTTTATGGAAACAATAATTTTTTCAAACACAAAAATATTAACATTCGACTTTATGTTAGACGAATATTGATATGAGGTTGTTATTATACTTCAATGAAACAGTGAAATAATTTTTTTTCCAATCATTTTTTTTGGAACATCATCGAATTAACCAAGTGACAATTTTTCGAAATATCTTTACAACGTGTACTTGAACAATCAAAGCAATTCTTCGTGAAGTGAAACTACAAATCTGTAAATAGAGGGATCACTCGAACTCTTCATTGAATAGTGATTATCCCAGTGTAAATAATTACAAATTTTCGTTTTTGATATCAGAATGGACTACTCATTTTTTTGAATATCAATTTTGCGGAGTTCAAAAGTATTTTTAGGGACTGTTGATTTTTATGTGTGATTGTTTTCTTTGTGTTTTGAGGTTATTGCCAGTCAATTTAATATTTTAACTATAAATAAATTGAGATTTTTTAGAAATGTGATATTTTCAAAATAATTTCTGTCCTTACCTTACTTGTGAATTACCGAGATCAGGGATGCCAGATATAGACCTAATATTCACCTAGATAGACCCTGAGATAGATTTTCTCGTGCTAATCTGATTTCGGTATTTTACAAAATGTGGTCTTTGGACGTCGGTCCAAACGGTCACAGTATCTGGCCGTAAAATCCATTCCACCGCAGAGATTTTCATCGCATCTCATCCCCGACCCCGTTGCAAAGGGGAATAATATGTGATGATGATGATGATGATGATGATGATAATTGTTACTTTAAGGGGCCTAACATCTAGGATATCGGCCTCTAATGGTTTGGGTGATCGTGAAGATGATAATGAAATGTAAACTATAACTAAAACTAACTACTAACTTTTATACTAGAAGAAGAAATGGAAAACAAAAGGAGAATAAGGCAAATAAAGGACAGGAAGAAAACAAATGCCCTCAACCCTCGAAGAATGAGGATTGAGGGACTTGGAAGGAAGGAGAGCCATGAAAGGCAGACAGGAAAGTGAAAGAGGAGAGGGTCCACCCCAGTGGTAATGGATGAAAGGGGTTAAACCGGACCCAGCCAAGGAATCCCTCTGGGTCGCTAACTCCCGAACTCACCCCTAAGGGTGTAGCAATATCCAGGGTGCACCAGAAGTGGTGGGGCTACACACACCCTGCCTACTTGAGGGCCTTGAACAGAAGGCAGGAGACAAGAAAAGAAAAAGAAGGCTGACCCCTCGCAGAAAGAGGGTATCTGAAAAGATGAGACAAGGGCCAATTAAGGCGGGAAAGGAAGAGACTCTCTAGGCCTCGGGTACCCTCGGGGTCGGAAGAGAACAAGAGTTGACCAAGCGAGGTTGACAGGAAAGATAACAGACAGGAGCCTGGCACTAGTAAGTGGAAGCAATGCCAGACTCAGCTGGGGTCCCGTGGTCGCCAACCCACGTCGCACTAGATGTGTGCCCTGGGGGGGGGGAGAAATAATATATACTAATGTATTTATGTATTTATTTATTTATTTATGTATTTATTTTTATTTTTATTTATTTATTTATTTATTTATTTATTTATTTATTTAGTCACAAAGGAACACATAAAACAAGTCATGATCTGGTCTTCCAAAACTCCTTCATTGTCTCACTATGACAAACTCGACGCATCTCCGTCCATCCTTTCCCCGGTGTCCCTGGTCGATCTTCAGGTGTAACTTCCTAACTGTGTGGGCTATCGTATGTCTGAATGTCATTCTATCTTCGATATCGGTTGGTGTGATGTTGGCACTAGTGAGATCAATTTGGACCTGTGTAACCCAGACTGTTGTCTTCCTAGGTATCTCGGAATTCTCTTCGTTAATCGGTCGTCATTCAGTCTCATGATGTGGCCGTAAAATCTCAGTCGCCGTTCCCGGAAATCTGCCTCGATGTTGGTGTATCTCTCTGTGATCCCACCCCATATTATTCTGCTAAGGTCCCATTCCAGTTTTGTACCGAAAATAAGGTCCCATTAACACCAACCTACACATATGGGGTACCTACAGGTTCAGCATAACGCACTCACTTACTCTTTAAATGCCTCACAATTAAATAAATACCTTAACAAGATGTTCAGTAAAGAACATATAGCCTACTTTCTCCTAAATGCATGGGTATTGTTATAACTCTTTGTCCTTTTCAAGGAGTATGATTGAATGTTGGTTGTAGTAGCTTGTTGAAATACAACGTGCTATAGGGATATTAAACATGAATATGAGGTGCCCTTTGCTAGTGCTACCTCTGTACCAAATTACGTTCAATTCGGTTTCACCGTGTTTGAATTGATAGGGGGAATCGATTTGCACACATACTTGGCCACCATCTGCAAACTATTGGGCTGATGTTCTTGCAGTTTGGTCTGAATATGTTTCCCACATAAAGATATGGTGTTGCAAAATTTGGTAGAGACTAGATTATTAGGTTGGTCGTAATTACATTTAAGCTTTTAACATTTGGGTGGCCGCGATTACGTTTCCGTCAAGATAGCGGTGATATAAAACATGACACTGAGGTGCCCTTTGCTAGTGCTACCTCTGTACCAAATTTCGTTCCATTCGGTTTCACCGTGTTCGAATTGATAAGGGGAATCGATTTTCACACAAACATGGCCGCCATCCGCAAAATATTAGGCTGATGACCTATTAGTTTGGTCAAAGGATGCTCCCTCCATAAAGGTATGTTGTTGCTAAATTTGCTAGAGATCGGATGATTAGGCTAATCGTAATTTGATTTAAGCTTTGAACATTTGTGTGGCCGCCATTACGTTTCTGTCAATATGGCGGCGATATAAATCATGACACTGAGATGCCCTTTGCTAGTGCTATCTCTGTACCAAATTTCGTTCCATTCGGTTTCACCGTGTTTGAATTAATAGGGAGAATCGATTTTACACAAAGATGGCCGCCATCCGCAAACTATTAGGCGAATGACCTATTAGATTGGTCAAAGGATGCTCCCTCCATAAAGGTATGTAGTTGCAAAATTTGGTAGAGATCGGATGATTAGGTTATTCGTAATTTGATTTAAGCTTTGAATATTCGTGTGGCCGCCATTACGTTTCAGTCAAGATGGTGGCGATATAAAACATGACACTGAGGTGCCCTTTGCTAGTGCTACCTCTGTACCAAATTTCGTTCCATTCGGTTCCACCGTGTTCGAATTAATAGGGGGAATCAATTTTGACATAAAGATGGCCGCCACCCGCAAACTATTAGGCTAATAACCTATTAGATTGGTCAAAGGATGCTCCCTCCATAAAGGTATGTAGTTGCAAAATTTGGTAGAGATCGGATGATTAGGTAAATCGTAATTTGATTTAAGCTTTGAACATTCGTGTGGCCGCCATTACGTTTCTGTCAAGATGGCGGCGATATAAAACATGACACTCGGTGCCCTTTGCTAGTGCTACCTCTGTACCAAATTTCGTTCCATTTGGTTTCACCGTGTTTGAATTAATAGGGGGAACTGATTTTCACACAAAGATGGCCGCCATCCGCAAACTATTACGCTGATGACTTATTAGTTTGGTCAAAGGATGCTCCCCCCATAAAGGTATGTTGTTGCAAAATTTGGTAGAGATCGGATGATTAGGTTAGTCGTAATTTGATTTAAGCTTTGAACATTTGTGTGGCCGCCATTACGTTTCCGTCAAGATGGCGGCAATATAAAACATGACACTGAGGTGTCCTTTGCTAGTGCTACCTTTGTACCAAATTTCGTTCAATTCGCATTCACCGTGTTCGAATTGATAGGGGGGGACAGACATTCAGAGTACACACACTCACACACACACAGACACACAGACACACACACACAGACTCACACACACACATACACACACACAGACAGACACACTTTTTTCGCCCTGTGTTGATCTCATAAGTCTACTTTCATTTTTTGCAAAAATCGAAAGTAGGCTAAAAATGTATATTTACAATGAAATAATGAAAGAATGCAACACGGTAACCATGGTAACAGAATCTCACAGGTCCATCTATTTCTGTAAGACGCAATGCAATTCCAATTATTACATTACTGTGAAAGTTTCCAGACGGTTATAAGGTTATCACTGAACCAAATTAAGCTGTAAAATTCATGAATACATACAGTATAATGCGCTTAAGGGGGTCAAGGGGCACTCTAGAATTTTTTCACACAATTTTCACGTGTGAGTGTGGTACCAAAGGTCGTTTTCACCCGACTATAAAGGGTCTCAGAAAACCACATTTGAAGGCCCTTAAATTAACAGTGTCTGTGATATTCCCTCTGATATACCTATGAAGGAATGACTAGCCCCTAACCACTGCACCAGTAGCTGAATTGATAAAGTCTGATTATTCATACCAAGGATAAATCAGTCGTAGCATTCATGATTGAGATGTTGCTAAGTGTACGCTTTACAACTAGAATATTTGCGGGCGAAGCCGCAACGGGTAATGCTAGTTATTATTATTATTCAATTAAATATCAAAGGCATTAAAAGTAGTCCACAGTAGTCAATAAATAAATCACTAGCAGATGTTTCTTGGACTAGTTTCGACCACATTGCGGTTTTCATCTGCATAAACTTAAGAAACAATATTGGGAATACAATTGCTAGTGTGTTAGTCTAGTAGTTGGTGTCGCGTGAATCAAATATATTTGGTGTTTAAAGAAAGCAGAAAAAATAAGACTTTTCCGATACATCCGAGCCCTAATAATAAGTAATACAGTACATGTATTCTTTGCCAAATTTAGTACAATTCGGTTCCATCGTGTTTGAATTAATTGTATCGTAAATTAAAGAGAACATTTACGTCAACGCTTTCCAATGTGTGTGTAGACTCACATAGTTTCGTCTCGTATGAGAATTCAATATTTGTGAATCGTAAAAGCAAATTGATAGACACACTCATCTCCTTACAGGAAAGATTTTCAGTATTTCAATTTCCTCCATCGCATCTTCAATTCCTCTAAAACTATCAGCGTATCGGTGATCCTCCTTCCATTCATTTTATTGGATCATATAATGTTATGAGTCTACGGCCATCACAAATATATATCGATATAGTGCCAAGAAGTAGCGGCTTCGGTGGTGGTCAGTAGTATGCACAAGGTCGTGGATTCAAACCCGGCCAAAGTCGTCGGATTTTTTAAGAGTGTTAAACATCCCTCAGTATGCCTTCCTCTTGAGGGAGAGTAAAGCCGGCGGTCCCATGTCATAGATTAATGGCATGAAAAAGAACCTTCCACTAACTACACTTGTGGAAGCTAAAATGTGTAGGTTAGTTTGATAACGCTATATTAGTTCCAACGTTCGCCGCCAGGTGCTGACTACGATGGCAATTAGTAGCCACGTCCGCAGCTAGGTGTCGTGGACGGTAGCATTTGGTAGCAAAAGTAGGAACTACTTGAAAAAATTAATCGTGTGCAGTCCTTCTACCTGAATCCCAGATAACACACACTAATACAGCCATCACAATTAACACTGGTTATCACACAGATTCTACACACACCCAAAGTACACGGAGCTACACGACCGCGTTGTCGCAGCCCCTAAACTAAGGAACCAACCAACTTGGTTAAAACGCTCTATCGAGTTCCAAATTTCGCCGCTGGGTGTCAATGTCAGTGACAGTGGCATCTGGTAGCCAATGTTGGAACTACTTCATTCATTTCATCTCTCATTAACTCTTCTCATGAGGTTGGCGTCAGTAAGGGCATCCGGCCGTAAAAACCGTCCACCAGTCTATCCGTCTAATTCTACACTCACCCAAGTACACGGGACTAAATCTCCTCGTTCCTCAAGTGAATCAACAAATATCAATATACAGTCGGGGCGTGCTGGCGCAGCGGTCAAGCTGTTAGCCTCTCATCAAGGTGTACCGGGTTCGATTCCAGGTCAATACACGTGAGATTTTCGAAGTGAAATGCCATGCCGTGGGGTTCGGATTCCACGTAAATATTTAACTACTGCGATATGGTGTTAGTAGATGCTACCAGAGAACAAAACAAGAAACTTCAGAGAGCTTTGAATTCTTGCATTAGGTTTATTTTGTCCTTAAAATTTTCCTCACACGTGTCTCTTTCCTGGTTACAAGTAAAACAACTAAGAAACCTGCACATATGTACCCTCATCTATCGACTTCTCAATTGAAAGTACTCCTCACTATCTCTCTTGTAATTTTCGTTTTCTTTCTTCCTTTCATGATCGTCACACGCGATCTGGATCTATAATTGCAATTCCTCTACATCATTCAACTGCCTTCAGTAACTCTTTCCTCGTGTCGGGAACTAGAATTTGGAATAATTGTCCTCGTGATGTCAGAAATTGTACATCGCTAACAACTTTCAAACGTGCATGTAAAGATTTCCTCTTGAATTTGTAGGGCAACTAGAACAATTTGTGTATGCATGTGTGAGTGAATGACCATAGTAAAACTCCATGTATTTTTATTACTGTGTGCAATTTGTATGGCTTACAAGGGGACCCTACGGCAATCGGATTATTATAATTTTTCCCGCTTCGGGTACGCAAAGTTCAGACCGCGAACAATAATTTCCCAAAGCCATTCGATGCCATATTCATAAATTCTCGAGAAAATCGACTTCCAAATTTTCCGAGCGCTTCATATCCAGTAAGGATGTTGCCGAATACTTGCTGGACGCGTGGCGTACCCGGTATCGTTCGGGCCCAGTAAACGCTGGAACGCTAGTTCGAGTCTCACTTCGGGTGCAATTTATTTCTATTCTTTCTTTCTTTCTTTCTTTCTTTCTTTCGACCAAAATACACTCCGTTGGTACAACCTTGTGGCGTGTACTTCTACCGTCAGGTGAAAAATTTCATAAAGCGCCTGCAGAATTGCGCCTACCTAATTGAACAAGGACGTGAAATTAATAATAGAGAAGATTGCATAAAGATCCACTCTATTGTCCATGACCTGTTGTCCTCTCCGGTTTTCAATAACATGATTAGATATGCGTGGTTTGCTTCGAAATCTTTATGAACAAGAATAAGTTTGTTTTCCAATCGATGTATTGAAAAAAGTTACAAAGTAATTTACAAAGTAATTGTAACTGTTTATAGTTAAAAATTGATATACATAATGTACAGTCTTATTTTCAAATAGGAGATAATTAGAAATGAAACGTGCGTTTTTTTTATGGAAATTATAATTACATATCTGTGAATTACTACAGACTTGATGATTTTTATATTTCAATCACATTAGTAGTATATGAATTGAAAAAAATATAGCACCCGAAGTGGGACTCGAAGTAGCGTCCCGGCGATTACTGGGCCCGAACGTTACCGGGGGAAGCCACGCGTCCTGCTCGAACTCGGTAACATCTTTGCTGGATATGAAGCGCTCGGAAAACTTGGAAGTCGATTTTCTCGATAATTTATGAATATGGCATCGAACGGTTTTGAGAAATTATTGTTCGAGGTCTGAACTTTACGTACTCGAAGCTGGAAAAATTACAAAAATCCGATTGCCGTAGGGTTAAAATCACGCAGTTGCCAATTTATTTCTAGTATTTAAGTTTGCTAGGTTAAGAATAACACATATGAGTATTCATGTAAGTTGCACTGTGTGTGGTTAAGTGTAAGAGAGGGCCTAGAGCCCTAACTTCGCCACAATAAAGGCTTTAATAAATAAATATATAACAAGGAGGCTCCGTAGCTCATGATCGCAGAATTAACGGTCACGTACATCTACAAGCCTCCTTCCTTTTAGATCGTGTGTATAAATGTTGAACTGCAGATGGAATGGTTGTCCATTACAAGCAAGAAACAGGGCAATCCCGTGGAAAGGAGCGACATGTAATGATACTGAAACGCTGAATTAATGAAAAGGCCTGCTATTGTGCTACGCACGAAGCTGCAGGTGGTAGTGCGGGAATCCTCTCTTGAGACCCCCGTGTTCTTGGTAGATCCACTGTAAAATATGCCTTTGGGTTTAGTAAAACAAGTGGCGGTTGGTGAGAAGAAGGGACATGATCTTTAGGTTTATAAAATTGTCATTTTAGGTATTCAGAAAGGTATAAGGCAAGGCTGCAACTTATCACCCATACTTTTCAATCTTTACATTGAACAAGCAATGAAGAAAATTGTAGACAAATTTAAAGTGGGAGTGAAGATTCAAGGAGAAATAAATTCCAACTCTGAGATTTTCCGATGACATCGTCATCTTGGCCGACACGCCTGATGATTTGAATGAGTTTTTGAATGGTATGGACTCTGTCTTGAGGAAATAATTCATGATGAAGATTAACAAATGTAAAACAAAAATATTGGAATGCAGCCGAAATGAATCAGAAACCTCTATGGATATCAAATTGGCTGGTGAAAACTAAAGGATGTAGGAGACTTCTGTTACTTAGGATGCAAAATAATTAGTGATGGACGAAGCAAAGAGTATATGAAACGTAGATTAGCTCAGGCAAGGAAAGCATTTCTACAGAAAATGAATCTGTTGACATCGAATATAGATTTAGGTATTAGGAAGTAATTTTTGAAGGCCTTTGTCTGGAACGTGGCGCTCTAAGGAAGTGAAACTTGGACTATTGGTGCAGCAGAAAAGAGGAGAATTGAAGCGTTTGAAATGTGGTGAAGGAAGGAAGATTGTAGTTTTACGTGACCGTGAATCTTATGATTATGAGTCACGGGACCTCCTTTTTACGTGGAATCCGAACCACAGGACATGGCATTTCACATCGAAAATCTCACATGCATTGACCGGGAATCGAACCCGGACCGCCTTGGTGAGAGGCATACAGCTAGACCACTGAGCCACCACGCCCCCTGAAATGTGGTGTTACAGGAGAATGATGATCAGATGGGTAGATAGGGTTACAAACGAAGAGGTATTAAGACGAGTGGGAGAGGAGAGATGTTTCTGGTGACTGCTAATGAAGAAAAGAGATAGGTTGGTAGGACACTTACTAAGACACCCAGGAATAGCCAGCTTAGTTATGGAAGGATGGGTCGAGGACAAGAACTGTAGGGATAGACCAAGGTTAGAATATGTCAAACAGATTGCCTCGGATGTAGGGTGTGGTAGCAATGTAGAGATGAAACGATTAGCTCAGGACAGGAGGCATGGACAGCTGCATCAAACCAGTCAAAAGACTGAAGACTCAAACAACAACAACCGGTTTTCAAACACATAAAATAGTTTTGTTTTGAATTTTAATAATTATGTAGAATAGGCTTTTAAATAGATTTGTATGTTTAAAGTGTAGCGAAAGTTGTTATAAACTGCGCAGAGCTTAAAATTAATGCTGAGTTTTAATTCACTGGCCGTGAAAGCCAATATACCATCTATTTGGAAGCCTTCATAGGAAGATTAAGGCTGCTTGAGCTTTTAGTTCTCGCAGTAACGCGGTACTGTTGCACTTCATATAAAGGGAGGTAGCACGCAGTTCGCTACTCCTGTGGGGACACCAAGAGCCCGCCGATGAGCCAGCTTGGTGTCCTAAGTGAAACCCCACTCAAGACACGGCACAAACCTTGAACAATTGCTGAGTTTTAATGCCTAATCGTTAGTAGAAAATCTCATTGCAACGAGAGGGTAAATATTTTACATAATGATGCGTCTTTTATCAAAGTATTACCGAGGAATTCACACTTGTAGGCAATGTTTGATCTTCCTAAACATGTCCATTATACAAATTCAATGAAAGCAGGAATGTTACAGGTGATTTTCACACTCTAGTCCGTTTAATAAACTTTGTTTATTTACAATATATGGAACTTGGAACCTTTAAGAGAATTATCCCCACTTTCCTAACAGTAAATATCCAAACAAGATGTTCAGTAAAGAACATATAGCCTACTTTCTCCTAAATGCATGGGTATTGTTATAACTCTTTGTCCTTTTCAAGGAGTATAATTGAATGTTGGTTGTAGTAGCTTGTTGAAATACAACGTGTTATAGGGATATTAAACATGATTATGAGGTGCCCTTTGCTAGTGCTACCTCTGTACCAAGGCGGCTTCGGTGGCGTAGTCGGTAGCATGCTGAGCTTCTATGCCCAAGGTCGCGGGTTCAAACCCAGCCGAAGCCGTCGGATTTTTTTAAGAGCGTTAAAATCCCTCAGTATGCCTTCCTTCGGAGGAAAAGTAAAGCCGGTGGTCCCATGTCATAGATTTATGGCATGTTAAAGAAGTTTCCACTAATTACACCTGTGTGAAACTAAATTGTATAGGTCAAGTATGTAAACAACACTCTTAGGTAGCTACGTTCGTTTCCAGGAGCCGACTGCGGTGCCGTCTAACAGATACGTTCTGAACTAGGCCTAGTAGTCGTTGACGGTGGCGTTTGGCGGCAAAAGTAGGAACTATTTGAAAAATTCAAAGTTGCAGTCCTTACTTGAATAAAAAAAACAGATAGGCCTACACACACCAATACAGTCATCACAATTAACACCGGTTATCAGACAGATTCTCCACACACCCAAAGTACACGGGGCTACATGACCGCGTTGTCGCAGCCCCTAAACTAAGGAACCAACCACCCAACCTCTGTACCAAATTTCGTTCAATTCGGTTTCACCGTGTTTAAATAGATAGGGGGAATCGATTTGCAGACATACATGGCCACCATCCGCAATAATTGGGCTGATGACCATGAAGTTCGGTCAAAAGATTCTTCGTACATAAAGGTATACTGTTGCAAAATTTGGTAGAGATCAGATGATTAGTTTGCTCGTAAATTGATTTAAGCTTTTAACATTTGGGTGGCCGTTTTCGTGAAGATGGCGGCAATATAAAACATGGCACTGAGGTGCCTTTTACTAGTGCTACCTCTGTACCAAATTTCGTTCAATTCGGTTTCACCGTGTTCGAATTGATATGGGGGACAGATATTCAGAGAACACACACTCACACACAGAGACAGACAGACAGACAGACAGACAGACAGACGATTTTTCGCCCTGTGTTGATCTCGTAAGTGTACTTTAATTTTTTGCAAAAATCGAAAGTAGGGTAAAATAAAATATAAGCTGACAAGTGCTGAAAGTACTTGAATTTTCTGGCAGATAGGATATTTCCCAATCAACTAGAGCTAGGAATAAAACCTGTTTTGTGGTTTACTTTTATAAATACGGACTAAAATTGAAATAAACCACAATAAACGGAGCTAAACAGCAATGTAGGGTTGTCGCAGCCCCTAAACTAAGGAGATTTGAGTCGTCCACACGCAAAACTGGTTTAATCCACTTGTGAATAAGGATCATGTCGTAAAATTATTTATGTTCGACCCTGACTATTATGTGTCTGAAAACTGTATCATAATGATGGTCATTATAACACTATTATTCATTATGAAACAGTTTCTCCCACCAATCACAGCTCAAGAAACAAATTTTTTGACCAATTAGATAAGGATACCTTCGCGCATGCTCTCAAAATCCAACATGTCTATATAAATTACCGAAAGTGCACCGTCCAAATGTTCGCGTAAATAAACTGGTGAATATGAGACAAGAAATAGCACTGTACCTTAATATACCTAAATCCAATTTCTACTCGGCGCGTTGATTTCAAACGACTACGGTGACAGTTTTGCTGAATACTGGTTCACGATCTGCACATCTGGCATTGAAGCACTTAGAGCGCATGCGTCGGCCGGCCAGAGAGCTTGGAACAGGGAGATGTGCTACCTAGCGCACCACCCGAGCACAAAATTCTAGTTACTGAACAGATATTTATGAATATTTATGTTAAAACATATAATAAAGTTATAATTATCGTCGAACATAAACAGTCGTATGCAACTCGCCTATAATGGTAATTAAGACACTCGTATGGAAATTATAAAACTCGCTAAAGCTCGTTTTATTAAGACACTCGTGTCTTAATTATAGCCATTATAGGCTCGTTGCATAATGTACTATTATGTTCGACCCTCACTATTATGTGTCAGAAAACTGTATCATAATGATGGTCATTATAACACAGTTTTCATTATGATACAGTTTCTCCAGCCAATCAAAACTCGTTCATTGACCAATTATGTACCGATACCTTCGCGCATGCGCTCAAAATCCAACATGTCGGACATAAACACAACATCGAACTATAATAAATTACCGACATGGAATACGCACCGTCCATATGTTCGCGTAAATAAACTGGCGAATATGAGACAAGAAATAGCACTCTACCTTAATATAATTTCTACACAGCGCATTCATTGTCTTCAAACAACTCCAGTGACAATATTACTGAGGGGCGGCAGATGTATACATACGGCCACCATATGGCATTGCAAGCACACAGAGCGCATGCGTCGGTCGTCCAGAGATCTTGAAAGGCAGAGATATAACACCCAACGCTCGCTCTGCGATCACGAAATTCAAGTAGCTGACCCTCAACAGATATTTATGAATATTTATGTTAAAACATATAATAAAGTTATAATTATCGTCGAACATAAACAGTCGTATGCAACTCGCCTATAATGGTAATTAAGACACTCGTATGGAAATTACAAAACTCGCATACGCTCGTTTTATAAAAATACTCGTGTCTTAATTATAGCCATTATAGGCTCGTTGCATAATGTACTATTATTTCATTAGTTTATTTTATTTTATTTAATTTTTTTATTTAATTTTTTGTTTTATTTTGTTTTGTCTTATTTTTATATTGTTTTGTTTATTTTCTTTTTTCTTTTGTTTTGTTTTATTTGGATTTTCCTGAAAACAAATATAAAACCAAAAACAAAACAAAAAACCGAAGCAAAAAGCAAAATTCAAAAGAATCAAAAGCAGAAAACAAAAGCAAAAAGTAAAATTCAAAATCAAAAGCAGAAAACAAAACCAAAAACCAACCAGAAGTTCCGTGACGAACTAAGGAGCCTACTTTTCTTAAAATTTAAGATTCATGACAATGATTCATAAATATGGATCTATCAAGAATAATGACGAAACTAGGTTGGTAATATCGAAATTTCTAATTAGTTCGAAATACTGTAAAACTGGCATAATGTAGCCTAATAGAGAACTACAGTTGGCAGCCCTGGTGACTAAATATATTCTTAGTTCCATCTCTTAAGGTACAGAATACAAAATTTGGTTGAAGTCCAATGGATAGCATGAACGTTCCATGCAGTTAAACACTGCATCTAACAGCGCGCGTCAAATCATGTTGGCAACAATGACATACATGTATTGGTCTGAAATAATCTGAAATGATTATGATCTATTGTTGTGTCAATTTTGAATTAAATCCATTAGTTAGTAAAGAAGTTACATGCATTTTAAAATTGAACCTATCAGCAGGCTTAGAATCATGTTGGCAGCACTGGCGTATGCCTATATTAGTTACTCCAAATTAATCTAAAATGCCAGGTACTATACGTGTGCAAAGTTTAGAGCTATTGGCTTGCATACTTTCTGATATATTGATATTAGGGTAACAAAAATAGAGACAGTATTTATTAGCAATTGGCAGCCCTGGTTACTTTTAAGAATCGGCATAGTCATAGCTGTTATGGTACACATACCACACACGAAATTTGGTTGAAATCCAAATGATAGTATAGAAGTTACATGTATTTCAATTTGGACCTCTCAACAGGCTTAAAATCATGTTGGTAGCTCAGACGGATATAAGTTACTCAAAATTAATATAGAATGTCAGGTACTATACGTGTGCATAGTTTAAAGTTGTCGGCTTGAATACTTTCTGATATATGGGTATTTGGATTTCAAAAAATTGAGAGGATTTATTATCAGTTGGCAGCCCTGGTGGCTCTTAAGAATACGCTCAGTCATATCTGTTTATGTACACATAGCACATACGAAATCTGTTTGAAATTCAATTGATAGTGTAGAAGTTATGTGCATTTAAAATTTGGACCTATCAGCAGGCTTATAATCATTTTGGCAACACTGCCATGTATGGCCTCCTGGAAATTAAACTGCAATATTATTATCTATATGAGTGCCAATTTTGAAATAGCTCTCATTCAAACCTTCCAAGATATCCAACATGGAGCTGAAATTTCAATTGCGATTTTTCAGCAGTTGGTAGCACTGACATAATTTTCAAATATGGCCGTGAGATATTCAGGTATAGATCTTTACTCCTACCACATTTTGTTTCGATTGCTGCAGCCGTTCAGGAGTTGATAGGGGGACACACACACACACAGAGCCAGACAGACAGACAGACAGACAGACAGAAGGACAGACAGACAGACACACATTTGCCCGATCGCATAAGTCTACTTTTTCCTCATTTTTGCAAAACGTGAAACGTAGGCTAAAAACACAAATTAAAAAAATTTAGAACACAACAAACACAAAAGATACGCGAGGCAAAGTTCAGAGAAACGTTTCTCATGAAAATGATTCTTATTCACAAGTGGACTAAACGAGTTTTGTCTTCCTCAGCTCCCTGAAAAATGAGCGCCAACACGGAACGAATTGTCTTGTGAATCCCTGCATTATAGAGGAGAAATGCATTTATTAGCCTACTACGGAATTGAACGAAATTTGGTACAGAGGTTGCACTAATAATGGACACCTCAGTGTCATGTTTTATATTGCCGCCATATTGACGGAAACCTAATGGCGGAAACCCAAATGTTAAAAGCTTAAATCAAATTATGACCAACCTAATCATCTGATCTCTACTAAATTTTGCAACAATATACCTTTATGTAATAAGCATCTTTTGACCAAACTATGAGGTCATCAGCCTAATAGTTTGCAGATAGCGGCCATGTATGTGTGCAAATTGAATCACCATATCAATTCAAACACGGTGAAATCGAATTGAATGAAATTTTGTACAGAGGTAGCACTAGCAAAGGGCACCTCATATTCATGTTCAATATCCGTATAGCACGTTGTATTTCAACAAGCTACTAGAACCAACAATGAATTATACTCCTTGAAAAGGACAAAGAGTTATAACAATACCCATGCATTTAGGAGAAAGTAGGCTATATGTTCTTTACTGAACATCTTGTAACATTTCCCTTCAAACGTCCATTGTCTGAAGAGTGGGAGCACGAAGTGCTGAGAGGAATGCTTGAGCCCCTCCGCTGTCCTAGTGACTTCACTAATCGAACTCTACACCAATAATTAATCACGCTATCACTCAGCGAGTAAGGGGAGAAGTTTCGACATCATGGACTCCGGAGTGAAGATTTCATTCCTGAAAACCGGACTGAACATGGTCCTCTACTTAGTTTAGCTGCTTACTGTTTTATTTCCGAGGCTTGGACATCACGTTAATTAGCCCCGTGTACTTGTGTGAGTGTGTGGAATTTGTCTGATAACCTGTGTTATTTTGATGCTGTATTGCTGTGTGTGAGGCAGGCTGCGTGGCTCAGCGGTAACGTACTCGCCTACTGTTTCCATGGTAGCAGGATCGAATCCCGGTGCAGTCAGCTGGCATTTGAGGGTGCACAAATACGAGGGAGCCTTACTGGAACGTTAAAGGTCCCCTACGGGGCAATATTCCGGCACCCCGGCGTCTATAAAAGCCACAGTTCTTAAAAGGAACGTAAAATCAATAACATTATTATTATTAGTGCTTGCCGCAGAGGGTGAGTGGTTATCGTGTCGGACTACCAACCCGAAGCTTGCAGGTTCGCCCCTGGCCGTGGGAAGTGATTCTTTAAAGGCGACAAAATTCACGACACGCTTGTCATATGTTGTTGGCATGTTAAAGAACCCATTTGAATTCAGTAGGCCGTGTTCATAATGGAAAAATTAATCTCGGGATTCTCCGCCAACACAAAGTTCCTCCTTTCTCCACTAGAAAGCGGTATAGTGCCAAGTAGCTTAGATATCTAACCTCCTCGATTTTGATAGTGCTCTAAAGAACAACAAAATTCGACTTGCAAGTTGCCATGTGTGTCAAATAACAGAGCTTGCACCCGGCATCCGAGGCCATACGATATTATTATTAGTAGGGGAAGGGTGGGCATAGTGGCCAGGGCGGGCATAGTTGCCACGGGCTATTTTTCTACTGTACATTGCTGCTACCTGGCTGCAAGCGCCTCAACTACTCCACTAGACCTCCATTAGTGTTGTGTTGAGCCTTCAAGCTGATCAGATTACACTTTTAGAAGTTGTCATCAATTTTGTTGTTTTTCAAGTTGCTGATGTAAGGTAAGTGTACTGCATTAACTATTATAACTAGGTATATGATTCTAGTATGTATTGATGGCAGTAATACCTGAAACGAGTTGATTTAAGATTTAAATTCATCTTTGAAAGTAAGACCTGGTGTAACTGGTTGGGCCTGCAGAGTCACATTTACATAATGGCGTAAAAAAGGGCAAAGTGGCCACGGCCATGGTCACTTTGCCCGGCACTACATATTATATTTTTAAAGTAAAGTATTTATACGAAGCCTAGACCAAACAAGGTTTGTGCTTTTAAATGGGATACATATTGAACGTTTTAAACATCTCCTTGCATGAGCAGGGTGGTAGCGCAGTCAGTTAAGCGCCGGCCTTCGGAATTGTGACATGTTGGTGGTTCCAGGATCGAGCACCGCTGGGCTGAGGTGATAAGGAGGTGATAAAGAAAGAAGGTATTCAGGAGAAAAGGAAATCAAAAGTGGCAAAACGTGCTTTGTTACTAAAGGAGATAGTAACTCCGATAGTGACGGGAGTGATACAAATTGCCTTTACTGCCAGGACTTATATTCAAAGTCCAAGAGCAATGCAGGGTGGATCAGATGCTCTAGTTGCCTGAAATGGCCGCACGAGAATATTGCTGGGTGTGATGAGGAAGACAATAAATTCATATGTGAAATGTGCAATTAAACCAAAATAGGCTAAACACAATATCCATAAAATGTTTTGAAGCATTACAACTTTTGTATTCTTTATTGTACTCAATACAAATTTAGAAATTAGTTTTATGAAATGATAGGGACCTTTAAACATGTGTCAAGAATTACAACAATTAATTTGTAAAAAAAATATGCTCATAAATTTTTGTTATATGCATTTGCAGTATTATTTGTAACATCGGGTATAGTGGTCCCCTAGTGGCCATTTTGCCCTTCCCCAAAGGGCAAAGTGGCCATTTGGTAGAGGTGTGAAAAAACATTTCTTGTTCAAAAAGTAACTAAGATAGAGTTAAACTGATTTGTTTAAAGTTACATAACTAAATAAGCTAGAGCATGGCCAATTTTCATTTGTTTTTAACAATTTTAACTTATTGAAAACAATGTTTTCCCGTTAGCGTGGCCACTATGCCCACCCTTCCCCTAGTAGTAGTCAAAGTCAACCCCTGGCACTATACAGCCCGTGACGGGCTAAGGCCGACCAAGCGACCGCTGCCCAGCCATTTGGCCTGCAGATATAGCGGTGACGCGTGATCAGCGCGTTGGGTCCCCTCGGCCGTTAATCTTGGTATTCGTGATCGGGGCGCTGTCTCACTGTCAGACAGCTACTCAATTGTCCTCACGAGGCTGAGTGCATCCCGTTCCAACCCTCACGTCAGTTTTAAAATCCCTGACGGAGCCGGGGATCGAACCCGGGGCCTCCGGGTGAGAGGCAGCGCGCTACCCCAACACCACGTGGCCGGCTATTAGTAGTAGTAGTAGTAGTAATAATTACTATGTGTAACTACTGCGGCTTTTAGAGACGCCGGGGTGCCGTAATTTTGCCCCGAATGGGATCTTTAACTGACATAGTTCCCTCGCATTTGCACACCCCTAACTAGCAGCTGACTGCGCCAGGATTTGATCCTGCAACCTTGAGCACCGCTGAGCCACGCGGCCAGCCTATCACTGTATTATTAGTGTGTGTAGTTGTAACTCTGATGAGGGTTGAGAAGAAGCCGGCCGTGGCCTTGATTTAGGAACCATCCCGGCATTCGCCTTTAGTAGAGCGGTGGAAACTACGGAAAACCACTTCCAGGATGACTGAGATGGGGATCGAACTCTCCTCTTCTCAGTTTTCTCTCACGAGGCTGAGTGTACCCCGTTCCAGCCCTCAGACCAGAATTAAATGTCTTGGCAGAGTCGGGAATCGAACCTGGGCCTTCAGGGTGACAGCCAAGAATGCTAGCCACTACATCAGGAAGTGGATGGTGATGGTAAAGCCCTGCGGGGAAGTGGATATAATTTACATGGCTGTGCGGATAATGTTTGGAGTAACTTGTTGAATATCATTACTAGGGCCCGGATGTGTATAACATTTATTTTTGCGTAATTCCTTTTTCATGACAAATGTAAGATGATGATTTAAGCAAATCTCATTCAAATTATGTCATTAAGCGTAATTAACACTCCGAACTGGAAAGGATTGCAATTCTGGATGTATGTCTAAATATTCTAAACATGCTTGTCAGCCAGCACATCCTAGGCTGAAATCAAGAAAGAGCTTCTTGAAAACTACTGAAGCTCTTGAAGGAACATCACAGCAAGCAAGAATCTCAATGTGGCGGGCAAAATGTCAATATTTGAGAGAATGGATGGTCCCAAAGGAAGAGCTTCCCCTTGGACATTCAGAAATGTGGACAACATGGAAGGCTCTTAATCGGCTACGCTCCAGTACCACGAGATGCATAACTAACCAGCAGAAATGGGGCCTTCCTGTGGAATCAGTTTACTGCGAGTGTGGTACTAAGCAGACTAATGATCATCTTCTACTGTGTCCTTCTTCTACAGACACTTGCAGCATTAAAGACTTAATGAGAGCAACTTCAAATGCACATGTCGTAGCACATTATTGGTCAACCAGTGTATAATATGTCTCGTGTTTAATTTGTCTATGTTTACTTAGTACTTCTGACACGATAAATAATAAGTCTAAACATGAACTAATCGTTTCATTCTACATAGCTAAACACAGCACATGACATTATAGCCTAGGGGGACGACTTTCTCCTCAAATGTCTAAAGGTGTTGCTTTAATTACATGATGCTTTATCTAATAAAAATATTACTTTAGTGCCATTAGATGAGGATAAAAGTCGTGCTGTTGCGGATAAAAGTCGTTCGGATGCGGGGCGGATGTGGGGTGGATGCGGGGCAGAAGCGGATAACGTTTTGTCTATCCGCGCAGGTCTCTAGTGATGGGCGACAAATGGTAAGGTTACTTTATTAGTAACTTATTTTAGGTGACGTGGACTATATGTATTCCCCAGGGCATGGCTAAAATAAATTGGAAAATAGACCACAAGTTTGAAGGCAAATAACTGAATGCATCAGTGCACACGTCAAGCTGACTTATGGGGCCTTATCTTAACGACTGTTCACTTCCGGTGCCTCGATCTCAATGCACTGGACCACGAAAATCTACATCCTTCTCTCCCCCCAGTTTCAGACACGTTTTCATGACACTTTATTCTTACTTGGAGTAAAATTATGGAGCGATCCAAGCTCAGAGGTTGGTAGCGTGCCAGCACGACGGGAAATAAGGGAGGGAGGCGGAACAACCGGAAGATCCAAGGCACGCGATATAATTTAAATAAAAATCATATCTATTTCATTTTTCTTTTTCTCTTATGAAGAGAAAGTTGCGTTGAGAAATACCCTCAGCTTACGCTTAGCAATTCTGCATATCACCGTCATAATCCCTGCTGTAGGTTAAGATAAATTTCAC
The DNA here is from genome assembly GCA_946902985.2 of Meconema thalassinum. Lineage (NCBI taxonomy): Eukaryota > Metazoa > Arthropoda > Insecta > Orthoptera > Tettigoniidae > Meconema > Meconema thalassinum. The sequence continues at coordinate 19,973,555 of OX336392.1, forward strand.
GGGAGTAATAACAAAGAAGGCCTGTAATGACATTGGTGACCTTTAAATGACCCTTTTATCGAGTAATATCCAATCGTTGCACGATGCTACCTTTCTGTTGAGGAGATAAACGGTACGGGGGATATGAATGATTCTATTATAATTTATATTTAGTAGCACTGTAATTCAATACAAAATTACATCAATACGGTAGCTTTAAATTAAGTAAAATCCCGTAACATGATATGCCTGACCCCCCAGGGGCTCACATCTAGTGGGATGTTGGTTGATGACCACGAGACCCCAGCTGAGTACGGCATTGCTTCCACTAACTTGTGCTGGGCTCCTCTCCGTCTTCTTTCCTGTCGACCTATCTTGGTCATCACTTGTTCTCTTCCGACCCCGACAGTATTAGGGTACCCGAGGCCTAGGGAGTCTTTCACATTCCCGCCTTAATTGACCCTTGTCTCATCTTTCCTGATACCCTCATTATTCGAGGAGTCAGCCTTCTTATTCTTTTCATGTTATCTCCTGCCTTCTGCACAAGGTCCTCAAGGAGGCAGGGTGTATGTAGCCCCCCCACTTCTGGTGCACCCTGGATAGTGCTACACCCTCAAGGGCTCACGGCTGGTGAGTTTGGGAGTTGGCGACCCCGAGGGATTCCTGAGCTGGGTCCGTTTTATCCCCTTTTTCCTCTGACTTTGGGGTGGGCCCTTTCCTCTATCCCTTTCCTATCTGCCTTTCAAGGCTCTCCTTCCTTGCAAGTCCCACGACATTTCTTTTCTTCCTGTCCTTTATTTGCCTTATCCTTTATTTGTTTACCATTTCTTCTTCTAGTCTGTAAGTCTGTAGTTAGTATTAGTTATAGTTTTCATTCTCATCTCATCTTTCACTATCACCCAAACCATTATGGGCCGATAACCTAGATGTTAGGCCCCTTAAAACAACAATTATCATCATCATCGTATGATATGCCTGTAATTAGCAAATGCTCAAATGCGGATTTGGACCAGTACAGTGTAAGATCGAAATAGGTGTCGTGAGGGTTGTGTCCAGATTGCGGTCACTTTCATTTTAGGGAAGAACTATAAACATTCCAGCGTCCAGATTGTGATAACTTTTCTTGGGAGACCGGTCCTTGGTTCTTCGTTCTTCCCGACTGACTCATACCTTCCGTAAGTTTTGTGGATAACAAGGGAAAACTGATATTTCACTACCTAACCAAAGAATACAGTTCCGTGTTCAGGTGAGCACACCCCATAAAACTTCGCTTAAAAAATCAAGTCCCCTCCCAATCTGACGGCACCTTTTAAAGCAATGTTTAAAAATGTTCGGTCTTAAGAATAGAAACGTTACAGGATCGGAATCAACGACCTTCACTTTCAACAAAATTGTTGTAACGAGAAATTTTAAACTTACATGGTATAATTTTTAATTTCTGCCCCTCCTCTCCCACTTGAGGTGCGACATATCTATTTTTATAAAAGGTACTGTATATCGTGAAAAACATTTTTTTCAATACCTCGAAAAATTCGTCTCGTAAAAGTAATTTGTTCCGCGTTTGATTCTAAAACCCCTTTGCAATCAATGTTTGTCCGCGCCCCCTCCTACACACAAAATCAAACATTTGAAGTTTTAGGATTATTAACATTCGAGATTTGAAAACTGTCATTTTGATAAGTCAAAATCATGACATGTACCTCAACATTGGCAAGAGGGGTGGAAGTGAAAGGTGAGGAAATCCACAGGGGAGTTACAACCGGACCGGTCTCCCAAGAAAAGTGATCGCAATCTGGACTACTAATGAGGTGACGCAATCTGGAAGACACCGTCGTGATAGTTCCAGTCAGTGAACTATCCGCTCTAATGGAATGCTGCATGCGGGCCCTCCCATTCAGCAATCCCGTCCTCACACGATGTCCCGTAAGTAAAATAACATTAACTCATTGTCTCCTACTTACTTCCCTATGAGGTGAACATCTTCATTCCTGAGAATAGGCTGTAGATTTTCATTTAATCTGATTCCCATCACACTTTATTAGCTAAATACTATAATTGATACATTTTTCATCTATTTAGGCGTGTTTAAAATCAGTTCGATACTTTTTAGGAAGAGTTTTCTCTCAAAGCCAGTTATTTACATTCTATTTACAAAATTCACAGTACATTCAGAATAAAGATCTACGTCATAAGTTGGAACTACGTTTCATCTATTTTATACGAACCCCCAGGGCCTCACGACTTCTGGGACGTGGGTTGGCGACCACGGGGCCACAGCTGAGTTTGGCATTACTTCCACTTACTTGTGCCCGGCTCCTCTCTGTCATCTTTACTATCGACCTCCCTTGGTCAGTTCTTGTTCTTTACGTACTCCGACGGTATAAGGGTAACCGAGGCCTAGGGAGTCTTTCACTTTCCCGCCTTAATTGGCCCTTGTCTCATCTTTTCTGATTCCTCATTCTTTGAGGGGTCAGCCTTCTTTTTCTTTTCATATCTCCTGCCTTCTGATGAAGACCCTTAAGGAGGCAGGGTGTGTGTAGCCCCACCAATAATGGTGCGCCCTGGATATTGCTATACCTTCAAGGGCTCACGGCAGGTGAGTTCGGGAGATGGTGACCCCGAGGGATTCCTGAGCTGGGTCTGGTTTTCTCCCCTTTTTCCATTGCCTCTGGGGCGGAACGTCTCCTCTTTCACTTTCCCATCTGCCTTTCATGACTCTCCTTCCTTCCAAGTCCCTCAATCCTCATTCTTCGAGGGTTGAGGGCATTTCTTTTCCTCCTGTCCTTTATTCCTTTATTTGCCTTATTCTCATTTTGTTTTCCATTTCTTCTTCTAGTAGGTATATAATTTAGTAGTTAGTTTGAGTTATAGTTTACATTTAATTATCATCTTCACGATCACCCAAACCATTAGGGGCCAATAACTGAGATGTTAGGCCCCTTAAAACAAAAATTATCAACATCATAATTTTATTCCATTATTTTTGTAGGAATGAGATCGCTGTGATACACGCTCTATTGTTGCCAATATCTTCGTACAGTTTTCTGTATTCTCTATTCTTTCATCCAACCTTCGATATGCAGTTTACCTTCTCCTTCCATCGAAATTAAACTGATATCTCATGTACGCGAAATTGAAATGTAAAAATTGATATCTGAGTACCAAAAGTTGGTTTTCAAAAATGCCATTAAAAACCACATTAAAAATTAATAATTCAAAACCCATTCATATTATGGTCTTCAAGACTTAGACATTGCTACATCTTAACGTGATATATAGGATCACAAAATTAATTTGAAATCGATGCTGCAGGAGAGAAGATAAATTTTTCAATGGAGTCTCCCCGTAATTAGAATCATTACAGAATGTATTTTGGCTAACTTGTTTAATTTAATTTAAAAGTTGCACTGTATTCTTGTAACGCCATGGAGATAGTTATTGTTGTTTTAAGGGGCGGAACTACGAGGTCATCTGCCCCTAAAGCCATGGAGCCGCCATAGGTCACTACTACGTTAGAAAACTGTCTGGGCAAAAAATACTGCTTATACTACAGACCAGGCTACGTTTGTGTTTGTGTGTAATGCATTGAAAATGAAAATGAAAATCCACAGCCTGCTTCCAGTCGACCGACCAAGTCAGAGAATGGAATGGATGAAGCCCCCATCTAGCGGCGAGGATATGAACTGTGCCGGCTGCCGAAGCCTGTCACACTCCCCTGGGGCAATGATTAAATGAATGACAGATGAAATGAAATGATAGTGGAGAGTGTTGCTGGAATGAAATTGTGACAGGGAAAACCGGAGTACCCGGAGAAAAACCTGTCTGCCGCCGTTTTGTCCAGCACAGATCTCACATGGAGTGACCGGGATTTGAATCACGGACCCAGCGGTGAGAGGCCGGCGTGCTGCCGCCTAAGCCACGGAGGCTTAATTTAATGCCTTATTAACACATATATTTTAAACATGTATGCCTCGTTTAAACCCTTAGTGTCATCCATGACGTCAAGGATGCCGTCATTTTGTGTCAAGGGGAATTTTGTAGTGTAAGGTATCGCGATCTATACTACTCCTTAAACTTCGCGCTTGAGCACATCCGCATGTAACGAAGCACTGTTTGAAACCTCACACAGCTAAATGTATTTATTTATTTATTTATTTATTTATCGTATGTCTTAGTGCCAGGAGTGTCCGAGGATATGTTCGGCTCGCCGGAGTCTGTAGCTGCTTCCAGCGGACACTCTCATTAGGGTGAGCTACAAGTACCGTTCAATTTCAAGTAGAGTAGTTCCAATGTTCGCTACCAGATATCAGTGATACCTAGTGGTGAACGTTGGAACTTTGATAGAGCGTTCCGACGAAATCTAACCTAACAATTTAGCTTTACACAAGTTTAGTCTGTGAAAGGTTATTTTACATGCCATAAATCTATGACATGGGACCGCCGGCTTTACTTCCCCTCCGAAGGAGGGCATACAAGTTTTTTTTTAACGATACAGCTAAATAATATGGCGTCAATTCAAGCCATAAGATCAAACAAATGAACAACAATGTCCGCAAGTCATCCGTGACGTCATCGAGACCCAAAAGAAATCCCCTAGATACGTATAAATCACGATGTATACTTGAATCGACTTTTTGAAATTAACGCTACTTTCGCTCTTTCCCTCGATAGTACTTAAAAGACCGACATAAATTAACATGGCATTAGTATACTGTATGTTGTTCTGTTTAAATAGCCGTATTGTAGGTTCGCTGCTCCTGCAATGTTATAGGTCTGACGATTAATTTTGGCCGGTGGCCGTGAAATCCGGGCATCCACTGTGCTAACCTACTTTACTGTCACCACCACTTGCACAATAGCAATTCAAAACACAAATCAATTGCACTCCAAGGAGTAGTTCCATGAAAATGTCACCTGATAAGTTTGCTGAAGGGAGGAATTTGTACGTGTGTTGGTAGAATCTTTGTGAAGGTAATGAACGCTGCTAGTGAGTTTATACTCCGCTCACGAGAGTCCCCGGCTCTTTAATGACGATGTCAACATGAGGCTACGTGCAAGCTAAGCGGAGCACGTGGGCTCGAAGAAGCACGCTGATCGATCGAGTGTCTTGGCTCGGTCTATCTGCTGCAGTGCGGCGCGCGTAGTGACCTCCTTAGTCTTTCTAATTCATACTATTACATTAGTCTTCCAGTTAGATATACCTAAGTAACTGGCTGTACCCAGCATGCATTGCAATGCCAATCAAAGAAAGTGTTGGCGTTGTACCTTTGTATGTTTGAAGTACTTTTGGGTACACAATATATTTTCCTTTTTCTGTTAACTGCCTCTAAACTTTTGTTAAATGGATGTACTAATTCAGAAACATTCGTGGGAGCGTGCACTACAACTCACCAAAGTTTCATCGCAATCGGATGGATGGTATATGAACGCATACTGGATTTTGTTGAAACGATTCACGCGCCGTCACTCATTTGTTGAATCTACTCGTGCGCTACCTATTGTAAAATGTATATACTAAATCAGAAAATTTCGCGGGAGTGATTGATTCAGATCGGTGAAACGGTGTAGATTTGTGCCAAAGGGCCTAAATGCAGGAAATGGAGTGGTCTTTCCGGAATTTCATGTAGACAGTGTTACTCGCAGGGTTCCAAAGGGTAAGAATACAATATTTGATTCAGATCGGTGAAACGGTGTATATTTGTATAAATAACAGATAAACAAACCAACATTGAGTTATACAGTATAGATTTGTCTGGAGCGTAGCACTCTACTGTATGGACGTAAATATTGGACTGTTGACGCAGCAGAAAAGAGGAGAATTGAAGCATTTGAAATGTGGTTTTACAGGAGAATGATGATGAACAGATGGGTAGATAGGGTTACAAATGAAGAGGTATTAAGACCAGTGGGAGAAGAGATATGTTTTGATGATTGCTAATTAAGAGAAGATATAGGTTGGTAGGGCACTAACTAAGACACCCGGAAATAGCAATCTTAATTATGGAAGGAAGGGTCGAGGATACGAATTTTAGGGGTAGACCCAAGGCTACTAAACTACAGAGGTTGCCTCAATATGGAGCTCTTAGGCGAGGAGACCGCGGGGAGAACGGACGTCACTAGATTCCTCGTAGCCCGCGAGGCGCGATATATGCAAGGAAAGTCAACTTTCCCACACATTATATTGTATGGATTTTAGCGGTTTAAACACGGGGATTAAGCCCTTTTGTTTATAATCATGCCAGGCCAAAGATGTGCTGTGGTAGTTTGTGTCAGTTATTGTAAAGTTGGAAATGACGTGTCGTTTTTCACGATGCCAAAAGACGCATGCCTACGCAATCAGTGGATTGCTGCATGTAAGCGAAAAGATAATTTCAACCCTCAAATAAGTAGAATATGTTCCCTCCACTTTAAGACTGAAGACTTTGAATTAGACTACAGGCCCTAATTGCGTAATATAAAGCCAAGATCTCCAAGGAATCTAAAACCAAATGGTGAGTGAGCCTAGCTGGCCTACCGTTTTGATGACATGCTAGGATGATTTTAAAGCTGTTACTATTTTTGACGTATTTCGTATCTGGTATTTTAGTGGTTGGAGCACTAGCTTTCAATATACAATGGCTGTATTATCAAATCATAAATGTAAACGGAAGGGTTAGCTTAATATTTATTAAAAAACACTTGCTAGTCCTACAACTACATACATCCCACATGAACTTTGTTGTTCCCATATTACTTCCAGCTGTGCCAACGCTATATTTTACTCCAGATCACACCAGTATAGGAGAATCATCATCAAGGAAGCAAAGATTAATAAAATGGAACCTGAGGACATTGTTTGAAGATCTACTCAGAGATGAGAGTAAACAAAATTCAGTGAGTGAAAAAGAAGCACCACTTCAAACCCAGGTAGATGACAACAGGTTTGCAATTCTTCTTGAGAATTACCACAGGGGGTTAGAAGAAAGTGAGCAGTTAAGAAAGCAATATTTACAAAATAGAGCACAAATTATTGATTACCTGAAGCAAATTGAGAAACTAGAAAAAACAGTTGAAGAATTATCAGCTAAATTGGGAAAGGCCTCTCAGATAGTACTGAACCAGCAAGTCATTGGTACATTCTCGGAGTTGCTGAGTAAAAGCCCTTTAGATATCATCATCAATAAAAGGAAGCACGTTAAATGGACTTCAGATGATATTTCGACTGCATTTACCATCAGATATCTCAGCAAACGATGTTACATTTACCTCAGGCAATAGCTACATTACCCTTTACTAGGAATTTCTTCATTGCAGAGATGGGCTTCAAGTTTAAATTTGAGACACGGGATTCTGGCTGATGTAACTCGTGTAATGGAAGTTACAGGCCACACTATGAATAGTTTTGAAAAAACAACAGTTCTCTCTTGTGATGAAATGAAAGTGTCAGCTACATATGATTATCAAAAAGAGGACGAAATAGTAGGTTCTCATTCATACATGCAAGTTATTATGGCTACAGGACTTTTTCCAACTGAAAACAGCCTGTGTACCTCGATTTTGACTCTAAAATGACTAAGGATATGCTTGAACGAGTGACTATCGAGCTTGACAAAGTTGGGTGGGAACATGGGTTTGTGAAGGGAATTGTCTATCTCAGTGAACTGCTCTTCTTACAACCACCCAGTAACTCAACAGCCTATGTACTCCTTCGCAGATGCACCCCATTTGCTAAAACTTATTAGGAACTGGTTCTTGGATTATGGCTATATTCTAGAAAACGGACAGAGAGTTACCAATGCTCCTGTGGTAGAATTAGTGAAACAAACCAATTCTGAGAAAAACTCGAGCCATAAACTGATACCGAATCACATACAGCGTTAAAAAAACAAAAGACAAAATGTTCGACTAGCTGCACAGCTTCAGTCACACACTACAGCTACAGCTTTAAAGCACTACAAACCAGGTCCAGATAAATTACTAGCAGAGGCAACAGGGGATTTCATAGACCTTGTAAACCAGTGGTATGATGTTATGAATTCATACTGTCCTAACCCACCTTCACCAACAAAAATAACCCATGGTTTACTAATTGAACAACAAAATATAATTTTGGACAAGATGGAAAATTTCAGGAGCGATTCTCTTTGCATTGGTAAAAAATCTTTGCAAATATTCCAGAAAGCAGTCATCATTTCAATAAAATCCCTTCGACTTCTGTACCAAGATATGGCCGGTGGGCATAATATAAAGTACATTCTCACACATAGGCTAAATCAAGATGAAGGCCTACAGAAAACCTCTTTTCACAATTGCGGACCCGTGGTGGCTTACACGATCATCCTTCTCCCCTTGACTGCATTTACAGACTGAGGATGATTATTTTAGGGGAAAATCCAGGTGTTGTTCAAAAGAAAACAAACACTGCTGATCTAGACTCAGATGAATATTTAGTTGCTAAAGCACTAAACAAAGCTGGCATAGTGTCTGAATCAAGTAACGTGCTTCCAGAACCAACCTTCGACAGCAATGTGCAACCAGAGTCCTTCATTGCCAATATCATGGAACAACGTGAAGAAGATGGCAAGGCTTATGTTGCTGGTTATATATCCCACAAGTTCCAAGATAAATTTCCACAATTTGGGAACTTAACCTATGGAATGCAAACTCAACACGATTAAGCATTACCAATCTGGATTAAACACTCATATGGTGGTTTGACCGATCCCTCAGAAACTTGGCTAAACCAGTTCCGGCACATTTCAGCTACATTCGACACATTTCACGGAAAATACGGATTTCAATGAGGCAGGAACGTTCTAAGAAGAACGATAGATTTTGTGTCGAGAGAAGTTCCTGACGTACCGTCTGACGTGGTTGAGGCAGCTGTGAGAACAATTTTCTTCATCAGATTGAAACATTCCAATTCCATCTTGTATAAGAAGAGGTTATTGGAAGTCAATAACACCAGCACCATCGATAATGCTTCCGAGTCTAGGCGAATTTACAAGAAATTCAAGATCACAATGTAAGTAGGCTACATTCTGTTATTTTATCACCTATTTACCAATAATTTCATGAGAATAAACTGTTCTTTGCGTACTCAACAGCTGATGTTGACAGTTTCGTTACGTTCCCCACATGGCGCGTTTGGTATCTTGTGACGTCATTCGCCTTGTGAGCGCTGATTGGTGAGTGAAAATTGAGGCAACCTCTGTAGTTTATAAGCCTTGGGGTAGACCAAGGTTAGAATATATTAAACAGATTGCCTCGGATATAAGGTGTGGTAGCTATGTAGAGATGAAACAATATTCTCAGCACAGGGAGGCATGGAGGGCTGCATCATACCAGTCCAAGGACTGAAGACTCAAACAACAACACTAGTAAATTGACTCCAGCTGTGGCTTACCAACTATCGATATATGCCGATGTGTGAACTATCATTTTGTTTTTCAGCGTAGTCTACACCAACGAGGAAATTCTAATTAAACGTTAATGAAACGAGCTTGGCCTGAATCTATATTGGTTTAACGTCCCTTTTAACTACTGTGGCTTTTAGAGACGCCCCCAGGGGCTCACATCTAGTGGGACGTGGGTTGGCGTCCACGGGACCCCAGCGGAGACCGGCATTGCATCCACTTACTTGTGCCGAGCTCCTCTCTGTTATCTTTCCTGTCGGCCTCCCTTGGTCAACTCTTGTTCTCTTCCGACCCTGACGATGTTAGGGTATCCATGAATGACCTAGGGAGTCTCTTCCCTTCCCACCTTAATTGGCCTTTCTCTCATCTTTCCGGAATCCTCATCCTTCGTGGGTTCTGCCTTCATTTTCTTTTATATTTTGTACGTCTTTTAACTTCCAATTGCATTTTGTACGTCTTTTCAATCTAAATTGCGTTTTGTAAGTTTTATCAATCTAATTGCATTTTGTAACCATTTTGATTTTCATTTGCATTTTGTGAGTCTATTTTGAATATCAATTGAATTTTGTAAGTATTCTCAACCCCAATTGCATTTTGCCGGTATTTTCAATCTAACTTGCATTTTTGCAAGTATTTTGAATCTGAATTGCATTTTGTGAGTATTTTGAATCTAACTTGCCTTTTTGTGAGTATTTTGAATCTAAATTCCATATTTTTTGCGTATTTTTACTCTAAATTCCATTTTGTAAGCCTTTTTCCATCTAAATTACCTTTTGTGAGCATTTTCGTTCTCACTTGCATTTTGTAAGTATTTTGCATCGCGGACGCCGACATTTTGTGAGTGTTTTGAATTTCTATTGCATTTTGTAAGCATTTTCAACGTCAATCGCTTTTTGCAAGTAATTTCAATCCCGAATGGCATTTCGAATCTAACATGCATTTTGTAAGTCTTTTGAATCTACTTTGCATTTTGTGCGTCTTTTCCATGTAAATTCCACTTTGTCAGACTTTTCCTTTAACTTGCCTTTTGTGAGTGCTTTCAGTCAAGGTTATATTTAGTACGCGTTTTCAGTGTAACTTGGTTTTCGTTCTGGTTTCCATTCATTGTCATTTTTGCCATCACCCAGACCATTAGAGGCCGATAACCTCGATGTTAGGCCCCTTAAAACAGCAATTATCATCATCTTTTGGAGACGCCAGGGTGCCGGAACGTAGCCCCGAAGGGGATCTTTAACGTGCCAGTAACTCTACCGACACGGCTCCCTTGCATTTGTGCACCCTAAAATGCCAACTGGCTGTGTCAGGATTTGATCCTGCAACCTTGGGACAAGCAGGCGAGAACGTTACCGCTGAGCCACGCAGCCAATGTGAATTGTTAGAAACACAAGCGTATTTCAGATAGTAATTATTATACTCAAAATGACTAATTGCGGTGATTATTCTCTTGAAATATTGGGAATCTAGTTGAACATTGTCCTTACAACACGTGAACAATTATTGCGAATAAGTCCTTGAGCTATTCTAATCCGGCCCGCGTCAATTATACTGGGCCTTACCTACAATTATACATAGGTCATATTTCCTGTTCTGTGTACCTGGAAGTGAAAAACTGTTTCAATCTCATTGTGTTTATGCGTTATGCGATACAGCTACAACTGACTGAGTTACAACGTAACAATGAATTAAAGCAACTATTCCTCAACGTTTCGAAAATTGAGTTCTACAAACCCCTACCAAAATGAAGCTTCCCAAACTTGAAATCTCATGCACATTAGATAACTGTCAAATTTGCATCTTCCTATATCTGTGTGATCAGTTGTTTTCTCCAATGAAGCGTCGCAAAAATAGCGTCAGAAATAGATAGTCAGACCGCCATTTAACTGCGCTCATCCCAGTTTCAACCAGATTATGTAGAACAAGCACGGTCACAGTTTCACTTGTACAGCCTGGGGGACGCATCCTCATATTACAGTATATTAAGAACTTCAGCTATAGCCCCTTGTTATTCAGCTGAAGAATACGCCTGACCTGTTTGGTGTCGATCTAGCCATGATAATCAAGTGGATGTCGCCTTAAATGTGACCTGTAGACTAATTACAGGCTGCTTGAGATCTACACCACTTGACAAACTCTACTGTCTAGCAGGTATACCTCCTCCAGATATTCGTCGTGAGTGTGCATCCAGACTGGAGAAATCTAAATCACAGAATCTGACAACCCATACTTTATATGCGTATCAACCAGCAACACAAAGGCTCCAGTCAAGGAAAAGCTTTCTCCGTTCAACAGAAAGCCTTAGTGAATCACCGATGAACTTCAGAGTGGGCTCATGGCGTTCCAGATCCAGGCACCTCGCAGGATGGATGAGAGCCTCCCTCCAGGTCACCAAGAAAGTTGGCCTACATGGAAGACACTGAACAGGTTGCGCTCAGGAGTCGGAAGAACAAAGAGCAACATGTGACTCCACACTCTGTAATTGCGGTGAAGAGCAGCCATCTTCTTGTCTGCAGGTTGTGTTCAACTACATGCTCTCCCCAGAATGTAATTGATGCTACCACAGAAGCATGAGAACTTGCCACATACTGGACAGGCCAAATATAATTAAATTCATATTTGTGTGGAACTACATAATGTTTATAGTACCAGTTCTTGATTTTATCCTTTTAGGTAGATTTCATTAGAAAGCTAACTATTGCAATGGGTCCCATGTTTCGACTTCCGGAAAATTTCGACATATCTTCGCGTTTCACATCCCCCAGACCCCAAAACTACCGTCAGTTCAAAAGTTTATGCATAATTTATGTATGTATATATATATATGTGTGTATATATATATATGTATATATATGTATATCAGTTTCTTGTGGACACGATAACTGCCGTAATTTTGCACCAATCACTTTGATTTTTTACCGAATATGTATTGAACCCATGTACCATTGGCTCAAGGGGAGTCGAATCCATGTATTTTTGTAAAAGGAAGGAAGGAAATATACAGTCTTTAGAGGAACATAGAAAGATTTCATGCAAGGATGCTAGCATAACGTTGGGTAAGAAGCTGCACCCAGGTGGCCAGGAAATGAGATCATGCCTGACTCATTGATAAAGAGCCAGTCACGAGTATAAATAGACTGAGTGGAAAGTTCCAGGCGTAAGACAGAGAACACGTTTCGGAAATCGCCCTTACCTTGCATTAAAACGGCAACAGCGCAACTGTGCCAGAAGAAGAATAATTAGATTTAACCCATTTGGAAGAATAAAAGTAAGTAAATAAATACAGCGTTGTGAATGATTTCAGAAGAGAGATTTTTGTGTGGAGAAAAAGCTTTTAATAATTGTCCAGGAAAGAAGTGCAAACGTAGCCATACGTCATAGGGGATTTACTGAGGCCCGAGGAGTGGGGAAATAAAAATCAACAGCAACACCCACACAGCTGAAGACTAAAAATTATTTAATATCTCAGAAATGCACGATCAATTTTCAGGCGCAGTGAGGTCATTTTACGTTTGGAAGACGAGCTTTCTGGAGATATAATTTTTATAATTGTGCGACAATTATTTCAAAAGTTGGTCACGAAAAGGACTAGGATTTTATCTTTTTTTGACTAAATAGTATAAAAGTCCAGGCCAAGCCAGAACAATCATGCAGTTTCCGATAGCCCAGGGGGGCGTCATAGTGCTACATCACACCGAAGACAGTCTACAAGTATTCCTTGAGGGAAAACGCTGTATCTCATCGTATAGACATTATCCGACAGCCAAGAGCGTCGTGGTATCGACAACCAACGAGCATCCTTAAGGAGTAGCCAAGAAGTATTATTACAGTATCGCCGGGTGGAGAATTAGGAAAATCCTAGTTACAGGATTTAGTTCCGACAGTATAATGTTTACAGTGAAAAGTTCAGTAATTACAGTCAAAGCAGGCTGCGAACTTAGAGCCCAGGGCGATAGGTCTAAAATTAAACGACCAAAAGGATCATTACGTATTGAAGTAACGAAACAGCGAGATAAACATTCTATCAACTTTAAAGAACCCGAGTAGGGACGGACAGAATAAGGTTCGCAAAGTATTCTGGAAAGATAGGAATTCGAGAACCGAATCATTGGAAAGGAGAAGGAAACTCTAGACATTGTTTCAAGGAAACATACGAACTATTCAAAAAGCACTAAGTTACGAGGAGTATTAGTTGCTAGAAATCAATAGGTCACTGATAGATTATCTGGGGGACCGTGGACAGAATAGACTTTCACTAGACCAACCAATAGGGTCTAGAAAGGAGCCGTTCGAGTTAATAATAAGAGCAGATCGACAGGAAACGGGATTTGAAGGAGTACTATTCCAGGGAGGAAGTAGATGGTTCGAGACTTTCACATTCTGGCAAGATAGGAAGCCGAAATTCACTAAATTTCACCCTTGGAGACGGGAGGTCAAGAAATCACGTGTGAAAGGCTTAATAGCAGCCTTAGTGATTAGAATCTGTGAAGTGTAAATATATAAAAATTTGTGTTAAAAAGTAATATTTTCAGTGTTTTTATCGTGTATTCTAAACGAATACACCAGTGTATTTTAAAATGTTATCAGTGTTAAATGTATACGAGTTAAATGTGTGTCAAGATATGTCAGTACATGAAATGAATTTGTACAAGATGGTGTAATTACAAATTAGTGGGCAAAAATGAAACATCGCAAGAAAAGGAAGGTCAGGGACCGACCTATAACATGTGAGTAAAGATTTTCATTATGTTTTGTGTCGGGAAAGTGTTTGTGTACAATCCACCGGAGTTTGAGATAGAGGGATGTTTCTGAATAATAAATAACAGAATAGGAGCGCGGTCTGAACAAATAAAATTTGAGAAATTATAAATAATTATGTGAATGAATAAATCCTGTAGAGGAAATGTATGAAATAAAATGTCAGTGTATTTGACAAATGTTACAAAAGCAAGCGTAATAAATAATAATAATAATAATAAAAGAAATATAAATAAAGATTAAATTGAATGATATGAAAGTAAGAGCGTTTGAGCCTTAATAAAAGTATAAGACATAGTGTTAATGCATGTTCTTAAAATATAGCGATTATTATCAAGGGAAAGGATTAATATAAAAATTGAGATATGGATCAATTGTTAATGTGGAATTTATCAGTTCTTTGGAAGACGCTAGGCCTTAAAATAATGTATAGCGCAATGTAGCGCATTAAAGTAAATTGTCACGCTCGGAATGCGTAGAATCTAAATGTACTTGGTAGATTACTTATGAGGGACAGTTGATTGCGGTAATTGAGCCATGATAAAGTCCTCCAATAGTGACGTAGATCACGAGGCTATGTGTGTTATGTTGTATTATAATAGGGAGCAAATGTACGGTATTATGAGCGCAGGTAATATAGGCCACGGCCGACCCTAAGTCGCATTTATATAAGTCCTCTAGTATGGGAATGGTTCCCGAGGCATGTTAAGAGAGTCGAACCCAGACTCGTCTAGTTGTTGAAGCCCCTAAGTATTCGTCGTTGTATGTGAATTACTCTTACCAATCAATGATGACACTTCATAATTAATAAATGCCAAGGTTACGAAAGTGGTTTATGAACCTAATAATGTTGTTGAAAGTAAATGAAATGAACGCCAGGTCTTCCCAGAGAACTGAAGAAAAGAAAGATCTGTTTTAAAAGCATTGAGTATAGTTGCCACGCGTGGGCAAGGCGGGAGGCTCCCCTCTTAGCCATAAATCTCGCCCAAGTGAGTACGGTCCAACCCTTGTTATTGTAAGTGTGCTAGGTCGGAAAGGACCGTCTGAGAGAAGTAATAATACACCGTGAGTGTTTAAAAGTTGTTAATGACCCGGGATTTGAACCGAGGTCCTTGTAGATGAAAGTACCGCTTGCCAGTTCAGATCGTAGCTTTCTTATGTGATAATGGTCTTATAAGACAAATAAAAAAATAAAAAATCCCTAGTGTAATGTTGTATGGATGTAGGATTCCATGAGTTCAATGAAGATAACTAGATTCCGGGAGTAATCATAGTTTTTGACTTTGTCAAGTAATCTTTTGTAACTCTGGAGTACACAAGTCTTTTCCCGATCACTGTAGTGAATTTGTGAAACTTGAGAGAGATGGTAACGTGGAGAAAATTTTTGAATGCCCAAACATTTAAGTAGAGAAGTAATATGTACTTTAAATATGAATATATATTTGTTTGATGAGAAGAAATTTATAAAATAGTTATTGAGGTGTGTGAAAGAAGGACACCGTCATTATTGGAAAGTATCGAGCCATTAGAGCTCGTGATAATATTGGACTTTAAGATAGATACTTTATGGAAGTGAAAATAATTATGAGTTGTTGGTTTGAAAGAAACCATTTATTTTAATATAATATTTGTTTAATTTTTATATTTTTATTGTTCACTTTGAACAAGTTTAGAAGGATTTGGTCAATAGTTTATTTGTTTTATTTGTTTGTAGCGCCATAATTTGGTTAATTAAATGTGTTAAAATAGGAGTTGAATTTGTTTTTATTTTGGAAGTGTATCCTCTATTTAATCCAAAATGTGTAAGTCACAGAGTGGGAGAACATACCATAACCCCGAAAATCCCGATTTGAGCATCGCTGGCATACTGCGATTTGCATATTTCTTACTGGAAGGGCACAGTATACCTATAAAATCTTGGTCGAGTTCGTTACTGGGCTAAATCGGTCAAAAGTTGTGAAAATGGGGGGCTTTTTTCGAAAAAGTGAAATGTTGCTATAACTCTCTTAATATGTGAAATATCGAATCCGTTCAACGTTCACACTATGTGTCGGATAAAGCCCAAAAATTTATGTTTGAAGAGTTTTTTTATAGCACCAACCATTGACCAAAGGGGTGGGAAAAAGTGGGGTTTTTTTTCGGGAAACATTAATCATATCTCTCTTAATAGGCACAATATCAAAACCGTACAAAATGGACAATATTTCCCTAATCATTACCTAAAACTTTTGTCTGAAAGAATTTTTGATATGACCCACCATTACGCCAAGGGATGAGAAAAATGATTTCGGAATTATAAGAAAATGCCAAGAGCTATCAGAGGTTGCCATGGCAACACTACTAAATTGATGAGGGATGAGTCATCAGACGTTGCCATGACAACGCACTTGCACGAGATCAGATTCAGTATTTCCATCTGACTAAGTGGGAAGCGGCTTCGGTGACGTAACTGGTAGCATGCTGAATGTCTATGCCCAAGGTCGCGGTTTCAAAGCCGGCCGAAGTCGTCGGATTTTCTAAGAGCGCTAAAATCCCTCAGTATGCTTTCATTTGGAGGGGAAGTTCCAACGTTCGTTGCGAGTTGCTGGTTGGGGTGGCGTCTAGTAGCCAAGTTCACAGCTAGGTGTCGTTGACGGTAGTGCCTGGTAGCAACATTAGGAACTACTGCTTGAAATTGACCGTCTGTAGTCCTTACCTGAATTACAGACTAATACAGCCATCCCTAAGTACACGGGGTTACATGACCGCATTGTCGCAGCCCCTAAACTGAGCAACCAACCAAAATCTCTGCGGGAGATATAATTTTGCGTGAAGAAGTAACAGACCGTTACATAGATACACATCAGTGTCGAAACCTTGCATAAGGACAGTGTGACCACAAGTATAAAAATGGGCCCCAAATGACAAGAAGGTTACCGTTCCCATAAGACAATAAAATGTTTAAAATAAGCATAAAATGACGAAAAACAAAGTTAATTAAGCTCCAATTATAAAATACCTTCTCGCAATAAATGAGGTCTGATCCTTCTACGAAAACCTGCATATTCTGCCTATTTTCGCCTATCCCCAAGTTTGTCCGGTGAAATCTACCTCCGCCTTCCGGCGTGCCGAGAGGACTTCTTTTGTTTCAATTGTAATTGTCTTGTTTCTCTTTTTTCTGTTATCTTTTGTTGTTTGTAATTTATTTTTCCGACACTATTAAATAAATAAACTTGTCACATACTCCTTCCTCTTCTAACAAATACTGAACGTGTGTTCTTTTCACCAAGGTTTTCTAGCATTCATTGCAGCCTATAGGTTTTGTTTGATATAACATTCAGAAATAAAAAGTTTATAATCTATAAACATGTGTTGTTTTCGTTTCGGCCCGCCTAGATTATTTTGTATTGCATCTGGCCCAGTCACTAATATGTTTGCCCATGTCTGCGGTTCAGAGTATCGCCGTTACTCTGGCGTTATGACGCCAACCTGTTTCATCTTGTTTAGAGTGGATTAACGTCTTGGTGCAACGGGATTCTTTTGGTAAATGTTTAATCCTGCAGTCACAAGAACTGAATACTCGGTTTGACATGGAAGGAAAGTTGCCGTGTTCTTACGCCATCAAATCAGCTAGTTTTCACTTAACTATCCGAACGAAATCAATCAAATGAAAAGCTGCGGTGACGTATTTTTAGGCAATCATTTCGACTATCATGCACTCTGAGATTATCTAACTTGCTTTCATAACGTGTGTATTGTATGTAACCGCTTTGATCCGTGACACAGTTGAAGTTGCTCTCAGCAGGCAAAGAAACAAGAAGAACGATGTTGATGGAGATGACTTTAATTTTAAGGGGTGGAATATCCAGAACATCTGTTCCTTGTACCCCCCCCCCTCCAGGGGCTCACATCTAGTGGGACGGTTTGGCGACCGCGGGACCCCAGATGAGTCCGGTATTGCTTCCAATTACTTGTGCCGGGCTCCTCTCCGTCTTCTATCCTGTTGGCCTCCCTTTGTCAACTCTTTTTCTTTCCTGACCCCGACGGTATTAGGGTATCCGAGGCCTAGGGAGTCTTTCACTTTCTCGTCTTAATTGGCCCTTGTCTCATCTTTCCTGATCCCTCATTCTTCGAGTGATCAGACCTCTTGTCTTCTTTCCATTCTATTTCCTTTTCTCCTTAAGTTTCCCGCACTTTTTTTTGTGAATTGGCTCCCCTTGTATCTAAATTATCTTTAGCGAATTTTTTGAATCTACACTACATTTTGTAGGCATTTTCAATCTAAATTGCATTTTGTAAGTCTTTTCGATCTAAATTGCAATTTGCGAGTGTTTTCAACCTCAATTGCATTTTGTAAGGATTGACAATCTAACTTGCATTTTAGTAAGACTTTCAATGTAGGTGGAAGCACTTTTGTGAGTATTTTGAATTTCAATTGCATTTTGTAAGTATTTTCAAACTAAACCGCATTTTGGAAGTATTTCCAATGTAAATTGCATTTTGTGTGGTTGGCATTTTGTAATATTTTGATTCTCAATTGCATTTTGTGTGTATTTTGAATCTAAATTACATTTTGTAAGTATTTTCAATCTACCGTACATTTTGTAAGCATTTTCAATTTTTCAATTGCATCTTGTATGTTTATTGAATTTCAATTGCACTTTGTGAGTATTTTGAATCTGAAGCGCCCTTTTCAATGTAAATTGCATTGTGTATTTTTAATTTCAATTGCATTTTGTAGGCCTACGTATTTTGAGCCTAAACTACATTTTTTGCGTATTTTTCAATCTACTCCTTTTGTGAGTATTTTCCTTCTAAATTCCCTTTTGTAAGTATATTCACTCTACTTATCGTGATTCATTTCAATCTGAGTTCCATTTTATAAGTCTCACTTAAGTTTCGTTATAGTTTACATATCATTGTCATTTTCGCTATCACCCAGACCATTATGGGCCGATAACCTTGATGTTAGGCCCCTTAAAACAACAATTATCAACATCATCATGTTCCTTGTAACTCGGTTATTGTAATAATTTCTGATTTTTAGCCTACTTTTCGCATTTTGTAAAAATGAGGAAAAAGTAGACTTATGAGATCGATCCGGGAAAATGTGTGTCTGTCTGTCCTTCTGTCTGCCTGTCTGTCTGTGTGTGTCCCCCCCCCCCCTATCAACTCCTAAACGGCTGTAGCAATCGACCCCAAATTTGGTATCAGCAAAGATCTCTATCTGAATATCTCAATGCCGTATTTGAAAATGATGTCAGTGCTACCAACGGCTGAAAAATCGCAATTGAAATTTGAGGTCCATGTTGGATATCTTGGAATGTATCCATGGGGACGATTCCAAAATTGGCACACATGTAGATAATAATAGTTCAGTTTAATTTCCAGGAGGCCATACATGGCAGTGTTGCCAAAATGATTCTAAGCCTACTGATATGTCCCATATTTAAATGCATATAACTTCTAAACTATCAACTGGATTTCAACCAAATTTTGTATGTAATATGTGTACATAAACGGATATGACTGAGCGTATTCTTAAGAGCCACCAGGGCTGCCAACTGTCAATAAATGTTCTCTCTATTATTTTATCCAAATGTCAATATATCTGAAAGTATACAAGCCGACAGCTTTAAACTATGCACACGTATAGTACCTGACATTCTACATTAATTTGGTGTAACTTATGTACGTCAGTGCTACCAATATGATTCTAAGCCTACTACTGATAGGACCAAATTTAAATACATGTAACTTCTATACTATCGATTGGATTTCAACCAAATTTCGTATGTGCTATGTGTTCCATAACAGTTATGACTATGCTTATTCCTAAGAGCAACCAGGGCTGCCAACTGTTAATAATGGCTGTCTCGATTTTTTATACCCAAATATTAATATATTAGAAAATATGTAAGCCAACGGCTTTAAAATTGCACACGTATAGTATCTAACATTCTATATTAATTAGGAGAAACCAATAACGTCAGTGCTGCCAACATGACTCTAAGCCTGCTCATAGGTCCAATTTTAAAATACATGTAACTTCTATAATAACAAATGGATTTCATCCAAAATTGGCACAACAAGAGATCATAATATTTCAGATTATTTCTGACCAACACATGCATGACATTGTTGCCAACATGATTTTAGGCATGTAACGTCCATGCTATCCATTGGACTTCAACCAATTATTGTATTCTGTATCTTAAGAGATGGAACTAACAATATATTCAGTGACCAGGGCTGCCAACTGTAGTGCTCTATTAGGCTACAGGTATATTTCGAAATAATTAGAAATTTCGATATTACCAACTTAATTTCGCTATTTTTCTAGATAGGTCTATATAGATTGGCATGAATCTTAAATTTTAAGAAAAGTAGGCTCTTAAGTTCGTCAAGGAACTTCTTGTTCTTAATTCGAAGGTGGTTATGACATAAAGATACCGCCTAAAATAAATAAATTGAATTAAATGAGTAGATCTATAATGACAAACAAAAATTTGCACAAGTGAGTAAATATAAACTATAGTTTAGGATTTATTAAAAATCGAAAAAGAATAAGTTCATTCAGCGACATTTCACTGGAGAATTCGGAATGTTTCCCTAAGCCACTCTCTCCCATAAAGCGGATGTCACGATCAGCAGCTACCGCATATGATATTCAACGTTTCTTCCTAGGTCAGCAATATCATCTCACTCTGTTAAAATGTGGACCACGACGGCTTCACAGTTGTAAGAAGAGAGAAGAAACTGCATAGTCCTCTAGTAACCTTGTTCCCTCTTGCATACAAGTCTGCACTTTTAAATGGTAGACTAGTATTTACAGCCCCGAGGGTGAAATTTTTATTTACTTAAGCAAAAATTCCCCAACAGGAGAGCGATTAAACTTGATAACATGATGTCATTTGGAGGCGAGTCTCCTCCGCTTCTCCCAATATCTCTTCATTCTCGCGGAATGTTCCCTCTTCCTCTCATCCGTCCACGTTTTCCCAGGTTGTCGTAATGATCTAGGTTCAAACTTAACATTCGCGATTTTCGTCTGGCACTCAGTTCGGTCTCAAAATGTTCTATGCTGATTACCTGTAAGTCTCTCTGTACCTCTTTAAGCCATTCTGTGCCGCATTTGCTCTGTGTTATGATACCAAGTAGTTTCTTTGCTAATCTGGAGGTGTCCATCCTGTGAATGTGAGTGTAAAATTTGGCTCTTCGTTTTCTAATTTCGTCTGTTATCGTATTGTCTTCTGATAAAGTTCTGTACTAGGTTTCTTCATCCAAATGCCGTTTCTGTTGATTATTCCGTAGATCTTTTGGAGAACTTTTCACTCCTGCTTTTCCAGTTCCCCAATCTTGGAATGGCCATTGATTACTATAGTTTCAGCGGCATATGTTGCTTCTGGAAGAATAACTGTTTTATAATGTCGTAATTTGGCGTTCGTCGAAAAGCATTTCTTGTTGTAATGGGCTCATGTTAGCCTGTAGGCCTTCTTGAGCTTAGTGATTCTGTCTTCATTGGCGATTCGATTAAGTCCTGAGGGCTGCACAATTTCACCAAGGTATTTAAAAGCGGGAGTGGAGATTCAAGGCGAAATAATTTCAACTCTGAGATTTTCTGATGACATCGTCATCTTGGCCGACACGCCTGAGGATTTGAATGAGTTTTTGAATGGTATGGACTCCGTCTTGAGGAAAGAATTCATGATGAAAATCTATAAATGCAAAACAAAAATATTGGAATGCAGACGAAGAAAATCAGAAACCTCGATGGACATTAAATTGGCAGGTGAAAAGCTTTAGGGGGGACCAACACTTTAAAGCCCAAAAAATGACATTTTTCAAAAATATCATATTCAAATAGAACAGCAATTTCTCTTTCATTCAGTGAAATAATTGGTTTAATATCTCGAATAGAATGGAAGTTATAGTAAAAGTACGATATGACTGACATCTCCCAGTGAAAATTAAATTTCCTGTCAACGCCCATTTTAATGAGCAATCTCCATTCCTCAAAATTGACCCTTTTAGAATATTCACTTTATCTATCGAATTATGTTGATAGCACTGGCATTATAAAATTTGCACAAAATATAGCTGGAATATTTTGGTATAATAGTTGTTGTTGTTGTTGTTGTTGTTGTTTGAGTCTTCAGTCTTTTGACTGGTTTGATGCAGCGCTCCATGCTTCCCTGTCCTGAGCTAATAGTTTCATCTGTACATAGCTGCCACACCCTACATCCGAGGCAATCTGTTTAACATATTCTAACCTGGTTTACCCCTACAGTTCTTATACTCGACCCTTCCTTCCACAAAGAAATTTGCTATTCCTGGGTGTCCTACCAACCTATCTCTTCTCTTCGTCAGCATTAGCAAAGAAAACTAGTTTTAAAAGAAACAAGAGACTATGACTGTAGGAAAACACTGCGAAATCCGGTGAGGAAGGACCAGTTTATGCGGCAGGGGAATTTTAGAACATCCCAACCATGTGAAACTTTCGTCGCTCATTTCCCGATATTTTTCATTCTGTTTCCCAAATAACTCATGAACTTACAAGGATATTTCAGTGAAGTTTTGTAGTCACATTTCTACGATAGTTATCAACAAAATGCACTAGAATGGTTGCCCTAACCATTATAGTTTATTAATAATAAATTATTTACTAAGAAAATGTTATAGACTTTTAGACCCATTATTTAAAATATCTCAAAATAATATTTCTTCTTGAAATATTTCAATCATTCTAGTACATTTTGTTGCCATGACATCTAGGACCACATTAAAAAACAATAATTAAAATGTAACAATATTTCCGAGAGTTGTTGAGGAAACCGCATTCTTGTTTATAATATACAGCCGCCATTTTGTGTGCATATATAATTATCCATGATGATGCAATTTTCTAAATATTTAATAGTTGGTCTGTATTAAAATTGTATTGTATGTAGACTGTGTTAAGTGACAACTCCAAACAGTTTATCAGTGCAAAGAAAATAAATGTTAAAATTTCACTATATTGTTGCTGTCGAAGGTGTTGGTCCCCCGTTATGGAAGTAGGAGACTTCTGTTACCTAGGAAGCAAAATAACCAGTGATGGACGAAGCAAAGAGGATATAAAAGTAGGTTGGCTCAGACAAGGAAAGCATTTCTACAGAAAAGCAATCTGTTGACATAGAATATAGATTTAGGTATTAGGAAGTCATTTTTGAAAGCCTTTGTCTGGAGCGCGGCGCTCTATGGAAGTGAAACTTTGACTATTTGAGCAGCAGAAAAGAGGAGAATCGAAGCGTTTGAAATGTGGTGTTACAGGAGAATGATGAAGATCAGATGGGTAGATAGGGTGACAAATGAAGAGGTATTAAGACGAATGGGAGAGGAGGGATGTTTCTGGCGACTGGTAATGAAGAGAAGAGATAGGTTGGTAGGACACTTACTAAGACACTCAGGAATATCCAGCTTAGTTTTGGAAGGAAGGGTTGAGGACAAGAACTGTAGGGGTAGACCATGGTTAGAATGTGTTAGTTTGCCTCGGATGTAGGGTGTGGTAGCTATGTAGAGATGAAACGATTAGTTCAGGACAGGGAGGCATGGAGTGCTGCATCAAACCAGTCGAAAGACTGAAGACTCAAACAACAACATTTAAAAGTGCAGACTTGGGCGATTTTACCGTGTTTGGTGTTTAAAGGGGATTTATTTTCTGGCCCTCTCTCCATATATTTGATCTTGTCTTGGGTGGATTATTATTATTATTATTATTATTATTATTATTATTTATAAAAAACATTATTGTAGTGTTTTGGTGTTGAAGAATCAGCCGGTAAATTTTACAATATTTTTATGTAAATATCAAGAACAGAAAAATGGTGTAACCTTCTCGAAAGTTTGGACATGAAGCGCACAAGTCGTCAAGCTTGGAAATTATTGAAGAATCTCAATGGTGATCCTACAGTTCCAACCCAGGAATCGGATAAAGTTACCGCTGACCAAATAGCCAATCAACTACTGCTGAACGGGAAGGCCTCAAGAAAGTCCAAAGAAGCAAAAATCCCACGATATGAACGGGAGAACAATTATCTTGGCAAACGATTCACAAAGGAAGAACTAAGAATTGCTATTCAACAGATGAAACACAACAAAGCTGCAGGCTTGGATAATATAAGACCTGAGCAAATAAAACATTTTGGCCCCTTAACTATCGAATGGATCCTACAACTGATGAACACCTGTGTGACTAAAATGATAATCCCGAAGTTATGGCGTAAAGCAAAAGTTGTGGCCTTGCTCAAACCAGGTAAAGAACCAAATGAACCCAAGAATTTCAGACCTGTATCGCTTCTCTGTCATCTCTGTAAGGCCCTGGAGAGAATGATTTTGAACCGAATTTTCAACTTTGTTGACAGAGAGATCATTAAGGAGCAATCAGGTTTCAGACCAGGGAAATCGTGTACTGGTCAAATATTGAACTTAACCCAGTATATTGAGGATGGATATGAAAGGAAACAGATTACTGGAGTTGCTTTTGTGGACCTCACAGCTGCTTATGATACTGTAAACCACAAGCGATTGACAAAGAAGCTGTACTCAACAACTTGAGACTTCCGACTAACACAGTTTATTCAGTGTTTTTTGCAGAATCGACGATTTTTTGTTACCCTGAAGGATAAGGAAAGCCGATGGAGGGACCAAAAGAATGGCCTCCCACAGGGAAGTGTACTAGCTCCGTTATTATATAATATCTATACTAACGACCAGCCACTTAACACTAGGACCAGAGCATTCATCTACGCAGATGACACTGCTGTTGCTGCTCAAGGATCAACGTTTGAAGAAGTAGAGTTAAAGCTGACATCTGCTCTTGAAGACTTAGCCATCTACTACAATGATAACTACTTGAAACCCAACCCAGAGAAAACCCAAATATGCGCGTTTCACCTGCGCAATAGGGAGGCGAGAAGTCAGCTGAACGTCACCTGGGAAGGTTACAATCTGTAACACTGTGTTCATCCTAAATACTTAGGAGTAAAGCTGGATTGCGCGCTAACCTATAAACAGCATTGCATGGACACCAAACGGAAGGTATGCACCAGGAACATCGTTCGGAAGCTCACAAACACCAGATGGGGAGCGCAGTCTAGTGTCCTGCGTACAACTGCCTTTGCTCTGAGTTTCTCTGCTGCAGAATATCCTGCCCCAGTCTGGAGGAACTCAGCTCATGCCAACCAGGTAGATGTTGCCCTCCATGAGACAGGCCGCATTGTGACAGGCTGTCTACGCCCAACTTCTGTCGATATGACCTTTCCGCTTATGGGAATAGCTCCTCCAGAAGTTAGAAGACAAGTAGCGGCAGAAGTTGAGAAGAAAAAGCAAGAAACAGATCCAAGACACCCAATGTATGGACTTGATGTCCATCCACCTAGGCTAAAATCAAGAAAGAGCTTCCTCCAAACATCAATATCCATTCCTTCCTCAGCTGAAGCTCGCCGAATTGAACTTTGGAAAACAAAATCACCGGGAGGATTGTGGGAAATGAAGGAGAAGCCGGTAGTAGGCTACCATTTACAATACGGATCTTGGAAGACGCTGAACTGACTGAGAACTGGTGTGAGTCGGTGCAAAAGCAATTTGAAGAAGTGGGGATACAGTACTGAGCAACTTTGTAGATGTGGTGAAAGACCAGACCCTGAGCACCTTCTGAATTGCAGCATGTTATCAAGACCATGAGCTTTGCAGGACTTGATAGAAGCCAATGACTGTGCCATTCTAACAGTTGAGCACTGGAGTAATGAGATATAGTGCAATTTTTACGAATATTTGTATGTGTTTTGGACTCGGATAAATAAATAAAAAAAAGTTTATTTTGCGCATGCGCTTACACAATCTCAGCATATTTGCTGGAAAGAAATCATTTACAATCCCAGATACCGTATATATCATAAGGAGCAAATTCTTGGTGACTGTTTTACACTTTTTCCCCCACTCCTTCAGGCCTGATTGCCCAAGAACAGCCTTACTACGCGACACGTAGAAAGTATGACAGTTTTCTGCATCAGTTTGAAAAGGCCAGGGTCTAAATTCAACTCAGTGAGTGATTCCTTCAAGTTGTTGGGAATCACACCAGGGCTGGAGATGATAGTAGGAACTGTCCTGACTTGTGCCATGAGCCATTGCTTCCTTATCAGTTCTGAAAGCCCTGTGTATTTTAACAGCTTTTCAACATGCTTTGGTAGCATGTTGCCACTGTTTGGGATTGCCACATCTATTAAGGTGGTGTGCTTCATGCATTTGTCAACAAGAACCAAATCAGGTCTATTGTGCACAGCTGACTGGTCTTTCAATACAGTACGATCCAACTACAAGGTACTACTCGAGTCTAAGCTGCGTGAACCTGAGAGGAATGTGCATCGCGGACTATGAGAAACGGTGTTGACGAGTGATGAGGTTTCTCGGTCCATGCATAGTACAGAAGCAAATACATTGGTCGGTGACTCACTGACTGATTCGTAACTGGTTTCAGAGAAGACCCTATGTTAGCAGTATTGGAATAGTCGAGCATGTTAAGTAACACTGCGGGCTGTTGACAGGCCCTTCTCTTCTCGCCTGACCCTTCCCTGCTCTTTCTCCTCACCCTGCAAGTTCATAGAGCTTGGACTCGCACAGTAAAGCTGTCATTTTCCAGTACACTTTCAGGAGAATATTTATAGTACGGCACTTTCTCTTGGCTCAGCAGTTGAAGGTGTATAGCCAGTTTTTGATGTACTGTTTTTTAAATATATTTTTTTATTTTTTTAGCGTATGGCTTTTAGTGCCGGGAGTGTCTGAGGACATGTTCGGCTCGCTAGTGTTGTAGCTGCTTCGAGACGGACACCCGATGGGTGAGCTACAAGTACCGTTGGGGAGGAAAGTTTGAATGTAAGGACGAGGAGTTGGAAGGTAGCGGCTGTTGCCTATAGTTAGGGACCAACCCCGGCATTTGCCTGGAAGGAAGATGGGGAAACCACAGACGACCATCTTCAAGGTTGCCGGCGGGGGGATTCGAACCACCCCGCCTCCCGGATGTGAGCGACTGCCAGCAGTCATGCCGTAACGACCACGGCTAACTCATCCGGTTTTGATATACTATCTTGGCAACAAAATCATGTCTCTTGCTATATTCTGTCCTCGAAAAATTGCGACAACCTGATATAATATGCTGAACAGCCTCAGATGTTGGGCAACCGTATCTGCAATGGTCATCTTTCACAGATGCATCCTTGATAATGAACTTTATGTAGTTCCTCGTGAGGACAACCTCGACCCCTTACAATGAAACCAACACTCGTGCATGACCTCCGTGAGGAGTTGAGGTGGGGGAGGTATAGACCTCAATGACCCCATAGACTATTATAAATCCCACCTTCGCGTGAGATCTATTTAAAGCACACGTTCGTCACAGCACCGACTGATATTATTACGTTTATCTCGAGTTGTGCGCACCAGTTGATCTATTAGAGAAAACTTCCTTCACTCCATCATCCCCACCATGGTTGTATAAAGTTTCCATTGTTAGGCTGACTTCACAAAAGTGAGTCTTCTTCAAACTTCTTATCACTGATGCGTACTATCTTCTCTTGGGAGAGTACATATAACTTATACGGAGACTGAAACGTTAAAAATGGTCCCTTGTACTTCAACCCTTGATAAAAGCTCATCAGTAATCATAAGCTTAATGCTCTTATATGGAGTTGTGCTTTGTTAATCCCTTCCTATATTATTCTGCTAAGGTCCCATTCCAGTTTTGTACGGAAAATAAGGTCCCATTAACACCAACCTACACATATGGGGTACCTATAGGTTCAGCATAACCCAGTGCGTAAGCGAAACGCACTCACTTACTCTTTAAATGCCTCACAATTAAATAAATACCTTAAAACATGTATATTTACAATGAAATAATGAAAGAATGCAACACGGTAACCATGGTAACATAATCTCACAGGTCCATCTAATTCTGTAAGACGCAATGCAATTCCAATTATTACATTACTGTGAAAGTTTCCAGACGGTTATAAGGTTATCACTGAACCTAATTAAGCTGTACAATTCATCAATACATACAGTATAATGCGCTTAAGGGGGTCAAGGGGCACTCTAGAATTTTTCACGCAATTTTCACGTGTGAGTGTGGTACGAAAGGTCTTTTTCACCCGACTGTAAAGGGTCTCCGAAAACCACATTTAAAGGCCCTTAAATTAACAGTGTCTTGATATTCCCAGAAAACTAACTTCGCTCTGATATAGCTATGAAGTAATGACAAACCCCTAACCACTGCACCAGTAGCAGAATTGATAAAGTCTGATTAATTGTTCATACCAAGGTTAAATCAGTCATAGCATTCATGACTGAGATTTTGCGAAGTGTACTCTTCACAACTAGAATATTCGCGGCCGAAGCCGCGACGGGTAATGCTAGTACGTGTTAATTTATTAGCTACCAATGCAAAGCAAATAGGGTTAGTCACCTGAGATGTTCACATTAAATATCTTAAAAAGCATTAACATTTACTGCTATAAGTAATGTAAGATATTTCCCGTATTGGCCTGTAAATTCCTCTTAGAAATAAAACGCCTATCAATACAATTCATGAAACATAGGCCATATTGTGGCCTGTTTGCCATCTCTTGTTGATCGCACTACTTTTTCATGTGTCTGTTGGCACAGGCTAGAGTAAAATGTGGCTATTCACCGAGCGATGTCTCAGTCTCACTCATGGCTGTGATTATATGGAAGCTACTGAGGTATGGGTGGTGCTGAGTAATGCCATTCAGGGCACAGTCAGTGTCTGTTGGCACAGGCTAGAGTATCACCAATGTCTCAGTCTCACTCATGGCTGTGATTATATGGAAGCTACTGAGGTATGGGTGGTGCTGAGTAATGACATTCAGGACACAGTCAGTGCCTGTTGGCACAGGCTAGAGTATCACCGATGTCTCAGCCTCACTCATGGCTGTGATTATATGGAAGCTACTGAGGTATGGGTGGTGCTTAGTAATCACATTCAGGGCACAGTCAGTGTCTGTTGGCACAGGCTAGAGTATCACTGATGTCTCATTCTCACTCATGGCTGTGATTATATGGAAGCTACTAAGGTATGGGTGGTGCTTAGTAATGACATTCAGGGCACAGTCAGTGGCTGTGGATGCTGTGGAAGGTTCTATTCATAGTGTTAGTACTGTTGTTCTGACTCAGTGAGGAAAGCAATGGCAATCTACCTCACTCCTCATCTTGCCTAGTACGCCTCAATATAGCGCTGCTTGAGTTTTTGTGGGTATCTACCCACATAACCTAACGGCGGTACTTTTGAGAATCCAACCAACCTTCGGGATGACTACCTAACAGACAGGCTATATTGAATTATACATGTTGAGACTCTTTGATATATTCTTCTTCATCTTATATTTAAGGCCAAATCTATTCTGAATAAAACTTAGAGTAAAATTAACTAAACTGTGTATAAATAAATAATAATAATAATAATAATAATATCGTATTGCCTTGGGTGCCGGGTGCAAGCTTTGTTATTTGACACCCAGAGGGTAGCTTGAATGTCGAATTTCGTTGTTCCTTGAAGCACTATGAAAGTCAGGGACGTTAGATATCTAAGCTCCTTGAACCCTATACCGCTTTCTAGTAGAGAAATGAGGAACTTTGGGTTGGCGGAAACGCCCGAGATTAATTTTTCCATTATGAACACGGCCTACTTAATTCAAACGGGTTCTTTAACATACCAACATCGTATGACATACTTATCGTACTTTTGCCGCCTTTCAAAAATCACTTTCCATGGCCAGGAGCAAACCTGCAAGCTTGGGGTTGGTAGTCCGACACGATAACCACTCTGATTCTTGGACGTAACGGGTAATCGCAAAATCCACAGGTTGGATTTTGATGCGGTTATCGCCATTCTGTAAAAGATTTCTCGAGGAAGGTTTCTGTTGAAAATCATTCATTTTTGACCAAGGGAAGCCGAGCAGTAACGATTTCAGTGAATCGATTCGAGGAAAAACCTACCGTCCGTGCGCCTTTTAAGCTTACGCGGGGTAAACCGTTAAAATATCTATATAGTACGAATTCTTGTTCAACATGAAACGTTCTAAGAAGGCCGGGATAGCATATCTTTATCTTGAATACATCGCCCACTATAAGTGATTTTACGTTTTCATTTCTTCCAACAATCTCCATTCAGTGGAAATTTAAATTACTAGCTTCGGAGCGACTTTACGAGCAAGCGAATGAGCCAATCACCGTAGCTTCGGCCAACATCAAACTGTGGAGTCGTGTCGAGTTAAGACTTGAGAGAAGAATAGGCCTAGTTTTGTTAGGAGTTTCGCTGCTCACCTCGGCTTTTCTGAATTGCCTCTTGGTAAACCATTAAAATCACCGGGCGAAGCCGGGGTGGGTTGCTAGTAAACAAACACCTCAAACTCAGACACTACCATTCAGTAGTAAAACCATCTGTTCTGTACGCCTCTGAGTGCCTCGTGATGGCCAGGAAAGGCCCACTCAGCAAACTTGAACTCAAGGAGAGGAAGATCCTGCGGAGGACACTAGGACCCATACGGGAAGAGGGTAGCACTTACAGAATTCGGCACATTGATGAGCTTTGCAGCCATCAAGAAGATATTGTGACTTGTATAAGAAAACGGCGCCTGGCCTTCTATGGACACTTGACACGCATGATTCTTCGCCGGCTCACCAGTAAGATCTTCACAGTGACAGGAAGAGGGAAGGCCTCTAGGACCAAGTGGATTTCTACGGTCAGGACGGATTTAGACCCCCTAGGGATCCCACTTAAGTCCATATAGGACCGCCAACGATTCCGGCAAGCCATCCGACAGGCGTTTTTGATGAGTAACTTCTTTCCACTCGGTATCTGGATATTTTTGTGGCACTCGGTAGCTGGAAATGTTTGTGGGAGTGATTTTGGAAAAGGGTCGGAAATGGATGGGATGGAAACAATAAGCGCGCGTGGTGGCGGAGATCGGTACAACGACGTACTGTAGGTCGTGTGGCTATGGGGAATGTATATCGCATACAGTATAGTTCAAGGTTTGGAGACCCCATTTAAGATATTCCCACAATAAATCATCTTCAAGTTGTCGTTCATTGGTGTGAAAATATTCATTTTATCATATTTGCTGAAAACAATTACGATTTGTGGAGGCCATGAGCGAAGAGCTCTTTGGAGAACTTAAAGTTCTTTGATTGATTCTTTACTCTGTGCTAGTTTTGTGTGCTTTTCTTTCTGTTGACATTAAAAAGAATGAATACCAGTATTTTCCAAGATCGATCTCCTACGCGCATACCATCACATACCAGTTCATCCTGACGACATTCCGAAGACTGCAGTAATAACCCCCATCGGACTGTTTGAATTTATTTCCCTACCGTTTGGATTACACAATGCAGCACAGACCTTTTAGAGATATATGGATAACATTCTACGAGGTTTTGATTTCACCTACTGCTACATCGATGATATACTCATAGCTTTCTCCAGTGAAGATGAACATAAACGGCACCTGTATTTATTATTTGAGTGCCTCAGACAGTTCAATATTAACATCATATTAGCAACTGCAGCTTTGGAGTGACAGAAGTGCCATTTCTTGGTTACTTGATCTCTGCCAATGGTATCCTTCCATTGCCAGATCGCGTACAAACAATCAAAGACTATCCACTACCGGAAACAATCCAAGACTTGCGTCGTTTCTTAGGACTAATCAACTTCTATCGTCGAGCACTTCCTCGTGCGGCCAATATGCAGGCTAAACTCTTTGACATCACTCACGGAGCAAAGAAGAACGACAAAAGAAAAATTACTTGGACAAATGAACTTCAAACGATATACTCAGATTTGAAGACCAGTCTTGTTAATGCAGCTCTTCTCGCACATCCTTCCTATGAACTACCGTTGGTTTTGATGGTCGACGCTTCTGACTTTGCTATGGGTGCTTCACTTCACCAAGTTAGAGGAGATATTTTCCAACCCTTATCGTTCTTTTCAAAGAACCTCAGCGACACACAGAAGAACTACTCGACTTATGACAGAGATCTTCTTGCTGTGTATTCAGCTGTCAAACATTTCAAACATATGCTAGAAGGTAGAGAATTCCCAATCTACACGGATCATAAAACTTTGACGTTTATGTTTAATCAACGACCCGACAAAGCTACCCCTCGGCAACTGCGCCACATGAGCTTTATAGGTCAGTTCACCACTGACATTAGGTATGTGGAAGGAAAAAATAACTCGGCTGCTAACGCTTGTTCTCGAATTTCTTCCATCAGTATTCCTTTACGCTTTACTACGGAGGTGATTGCCAAAGCTCAAGCTACAGATCATCATCATCATCATCTTGCACAGTTTCCAGCCACTGGCCGGGTCTGTTTGGAACACAAGCCTCTCCAACGTCTTCTGTCTTCCCACCATCTCTCAGCCTCCACCCTTGTCCAGTCTTCTCCTCTCTTCTTCACGCTTTCTTCCACCCCCTTCAGCCACCTGTCTCTCGGTCTTCCCCTCGGTCTCTTTCCTTCCCACTTCGTCTCATGTACACTCCTGGGTATCCTCTTCTCCTCCATTCGTTTTACATGTCCATACCATCTAAGTCTAGATTTCTCTATACCATCCTGTAATGGTTCCTCCTTCATTAATTCTCTGGTCCTCTCATTTCTTATTCTGTCCATCTTTGTAGCTCCAATACTGCTTCTCAAGAACCTCATCTCACTGGCCTGTATTTTGCTCTTCTCCCTTCCTTTCATAACCCAGGTCTCCGAGGCATACGTCAGGATAGGGACATAGTACGTCCGATATATGATCTTTTTGCTGTTCTGAGGGACATCCTTGCTCCATAACATGCTTCTCACACTCCTCCGAAATGCTTCTGCCTGCCTCCCCCGCTCATTTATTTCTCTATCGTTTCTTCCATTCTCTTGTATCAGGCTTCCCAGATACTTAAAACTCTCCACTTTCTTCAGCTGTTCCCCTCCAATTGTTATTCCCGTTGTGGTTCTTTCCTTCTTCCTTGTTGTGATCACCATCTCACTCTTATTTATGCTAAATTTCATCCCATATCCTTGTATTATTCCTTCCCACACGTCCAACTGTTCCTGTACCTCCTCCTCCTTGTTTCCCCAAATCATCAAATCATCTGCAAACACCATTGCTTTCATCTTTCCGTCCCCAATTACTTGTGCCACTCGGGTCATTATGTCATCCATCACCACAATGAAAAGTAACGGTGACAGTGCACTTCCTTGTTTCAGGCCGTTTCTTTGTTCCAACCAGTCAGATCTCTCTCCTCCCACTTTCACACAGCTCACGCTTCCCTTGTACATCTCCTTTATCCTCTTTATAGTCCATTTCTCTACTCCTCTATCCTCCAGGGACTTCCATACTTTGTTTCTGCATACACTGTCATATGAGGAATTGAAACATCTGCAGCAATCAAACGCACGTTCTCTGAAATTCCAGGTGTTTCCTTTACCCAATAAGTAGGGGGGTAGTGGGTGTTCCAAATAGTGTCATGGCCGCCGCGTGAGTCCAAGCCAATATCTCGCGAACCCATGGTCGGATGTTGACATATGAGGTGTCGTTGAACTCGAGCTGACGTCCTCTTTCCTATTGACCATGTATTATATTTTTCAAAAATTCTTTGTTTTTTTTTGTTTTCGAAAATAGGCGATAGTTTGAAAACCAAACAGGATAGAACGTTGTGCCATGGCTCAAACGAATGGTCTTTATGACCTTTATTTTCTATAATAAAACTTTTTTATTTTTTATGTTTTTTTGAAAAAACTCGAATTTTGAAAATTCTATATTTTGGAAACTAGGAACTCTACAAAAAAAATTGTTTGACGTAAATCAATGGTCCCTACCCCCTCTACCCCCAAAATAAATTTCAAGTCTCTAGGATGAAAACCTGTTAGTAGTGGGATGGGGAAAGAGCTGGACCACTTAGCAAGTGGTGAGCCCCTGCGACCTTGGAATGGAAGGAGCCATGCTAGGAGGGCGTGCTTGGATTCGTTTATTTCGTCTCGTCGTGCTCTTTACGGGAATGTCGGTGTCGAAAATGTGAAAATCTGGAAACACAGTCTTTTTGGGGTAAAAACGTGATTTTAGACTTTTTGCTATATCTCACGAACCAATAACGCTAGAGCCGTGTTCGACAGGTCCAAGGACTCGGGGTAACGTCCTCTCTGCTATGGACTACTCGTTATAATTTTTAATAAAATTGGAAACTCGATTTTGGGGTAAACACGTGTTTTTGTGATTTTGCCGATATCTCGTGAACCAATCATGCTAGAGGTGTGTTCGACAGGTCCAAGTACTCAGGGTGATGTCCTCTTTGCTATGGACTACTCATTGTAATTTTAAAAAAATGTAGGAAACGCGATTTTGGGGTAAACATGTGTTTTTTGTGATTTTGCCGATATTTCACGAAGCAATAACGCTAGAGGCATGTACGATGGGTCCAAGGATTCGGCCAGACGTCCTCTTTGCTATGGACCACACGTTATATTTTTTTAAAAATTTTGGAAACGCGATTTTGGGGTAAACACGTGTTTTTTGTGATTTTTGCCGATATCTTATGAACCAATAACGCTAGAGACGTGTACGAGGTGTCCTAGGACTCGGGCTTTCGCCCCCTTTCAAATGTGGTAGATATTTTTTTTCCAAAAAATAATTCACAAAGGGCCTAACGCCATACATGTTGAAATAACGTTTTCTTTTTCTTTACTTGTTTATAATGTTTATGAAGCGTGGTGGTTGAGAGAGACGATACGGCTGGGTGTGTGTGTTTCAACGAACCTGTCGCTAACCACAAGGACCATGCTTAATAGAACAATCGCTATTTCGGCTGGTCGGTGTATGACAGAACGAGCATGCGTTTTCTGATATTTTACCTTTAACGTGTAAACGGTGATGAGAACTTGATTCTATGTTGGTCGAAGCGAGTACCGAAAACAAACGAGCAGGAGGTGAAGGTCATTTGAGCTTATTGGAAGGCATTGATCTGACTTGACAACAAGTGCAATGGAAAAAATGACCAAGACGCTTGAAGGTGAAATAATCTGACCATCGTGGTGGCAGGGGAGTGTGAAAGGCATGCACACACATTTGTGAAACCACATGTAGGCTAAACCAGTGACATCCTGTTTTGCTTCGTACGTGACAAAATGCATTTTCATGTGAAATTTGATCTACCGCAGGTGTTCGCTTGGGACGTTATCTGTCCACGTGCATGATAACTGTTAACAAGTCACATCCTGTTTTGCTTCGTACGTGACAAAATGCAAGTTCATGTGAAATTTGATTCGCCACAGGTGTTCACTTTGGGCGTTAGCTGTCCACGTGACCGATAACAGAATGGTCAAAGCGTGGGAAAAAATGATTATACATGCAACGTAGCATATATAAAGACATGTCGTTATCATTTCCACTCTCACTTGGGTGGACTACCTTTGAACACATTGCGTTGCGTGAAACACTTGGTCTTGTTTAACAGTTTTGGTGTTGGTGGAAAATACTTAACCTTGTTGTGGGGTAGGTATATACATATATATATTTATTCATTTATACATTTATTGATTAATATATATATTTACAAGCAATTATTTATTGATTAGGTAATTAATGATTTTATTTATTTGTTTGCAGATAACCGGCATACCTTACATGTCTGAGGGAGAAGAAACCATTGCACTTTTGAGCCCACTAGAAGGGAAGAACAACAAGTCACTGCAAGTAAAGGTGAGATGATTTTTTTAAACTAATTTGTTTCATTTTTGTTTTATTTTATGTTTTATTTTATGAAATGTATGTATTAACTTGAATTTAGGTATTTATAGCGGTTTATTTTATTTATTTTTAGAAACTTGGAAAGAATAGTCTTACCGACGTAGTAGTCGCTGAAAAAAAAACGAAACGCACTAAAGCGAAACCACTGCCAAAGAGTGAACTGTTTAAAACTCAGGTAAGTCCAACTTAAAAATGCTATTCCATTTTACCACTACTGAAAACTCGTAGACAAAAAAAATTCATTACCTGTACATGACTGGGACAATGATTGCTTTCTTGATTAATGGCTATGTTGTTGTTGTTGACTGGGAAAAGTACAAGGCCATGTTGGATTTTCTAAAAATAAAAATAATAAATTTAATTTATGGGTGGTTCCCTATGGACTCAACGAATATCCACAGGTTTGAACATGATAATGTGAACAAAATGACATGACATTCATTTTTGTTTATATATTGGTTAAAGGGAGGGTGGGGGAATGTAAATGACTGTAGCTTTATAAAAAAGAAAATAAGTACATGGGTTACTGTTAGTGCCAACATACAGTTTATTTTTAATGGTGTTTTGATATATTAATGCCAATTAACGTTAACGTTTTATTTACAAGTATTGATTGATTGATTGATTGATTGAGTGATGGGTTATTTTGTTTGCTTTTAGGTGTCGTCATGTGCCATTAACGTAATGAACAGACAGTGAACAAGCATGCATTATGCTTTAAAGTACTCTGTGCTCTTGTGCAATGTTAATAACTTACAATAAGAAAAAGTTTTATTATAACACATGGCGTTAGTACCAAATACAACAAGTGAGCAAGTTGGTTTACCACGTGGGTTAAATTTAAAATCAGAACATGATCGATGGTTAACATTTGAATCCTGGCCTGTAGGCTTTTTGTCGACGCATGAACTTGCAAAAGCCGGTTTTTTTTTACTTGAACCGAGAAGATGTGGTGCGCTGTGTGTTTTGTCGTATTGAACTTTCACACTGGGAAGAAGGGGATGATCCCTTTAGAGACCATTTGCGATGGTCTCCTCACTGTCCTTACATGCTTGGAAAGCAAGTGGGTAACCTACCCGTGCATTCATTTTACCGAACCACAAGGCCTTTGGCCGCTACTTACGTTGCTGAATCACAAATAAATAATAATAATGATGTATTACCAGTCAACGGTAGTGTCGATATATGTGGTCCATATGCCATAGACAGTGTTGAATTGGCGTGTGCTTTTGAAAAATTGGGAGTTTGCAAGACTAAAGCACTAGCACACCCAGAGTACAGCTCTGTTGAAAAACGTTTCGAATCTTATAAAAATGTTTGGCCATTAATATTAAAACACCTTACCAAACAGCTAAGTGAAGCTGGATTTTTTATACTGGTGAAGGGGATAAAACAATATGTTTTTATTGCGGATTTGCTTTAAAGGATTGGCAAATGACTGATGACCCTTTAGTGCAACATGCTCGTTGGTTACCAAACTGTAAATACATGGTGTTGCTTAAAGGTCAGGAATTTGTGAACACTATTCGTAAAGAAAAAGTGATTGCAGCACAAGACATAAAAGTGCCTTTAGAGTTAGAGCACGCGGAGCAAATACATAAGGTTGAAAGAAAAGACTTGTCTCACGAACAGATACAAAAGTGTGACCAACAATTATGTAAAATTTGTTATCAAGATGAACTAGGTGTTGTATTTTTACCCTGTGGACACATGATAGCCTGTGTCAAATGTGCATTAAAACTTAACACTTGTGCTATATGCAGAAAAGTAGTATCTGCTACAGTTAGGGCATTTCTTGCATAACTAGTATAATTTATTCGCCATGCATAGTGCAAAATCCCTAATTGCACAATATTATTAAAACTGTTTTAGAGTGTAATAGATATGCTTTTGTTTTGTTTATAGACTACTACAATGAATGTTTTGAATGCTGTGGGACAATCATGTGGCTTAGAGACAAAGAAGCTCAGCGAATTGCCAACGCATATTCCATTCCGCATTATCAAGATTCGGAAATTGAAAACAGCATATGGTGATCGTGTACTTTGTGTATGTGAAAACTTTGAGACATTTCTGCCTATACGGTTTAATGATATGTCGGAAAGTGTTTTTGATGAAGTCAATAATGCTGTGCAACTTGTACACTTAATTTATGAAGGTTTTAAAAACAATAGGTGCATGATTCGTTTTAATTAAATAAAAAAAGTCAAATAATAATGGAAGATATAAGTCATGACAATGGACTGAAAGAAAAAATATGTGTATAGAATAATAATGTCTTAGTGTTTAGTATTGTCTTAAAAATATTATCATGAAACCAAAAAATGTATATAAAGTTTGTAAATAAATGAAAATAATGGTACAATGTTGTTTTATTTTCTATAGAAGTCAGAATATTTAACATTGCAGAGTATACATGATTATGACAATAAAAAGCACACTTAATACAAGTCTTTGCCTTTACGATAGTGTGTTATAGTTTTAAAAACAAAGCTTGTTGTAGATCTTTTTTCTTCCACGGTAAACAATAGGCATGAAAACGTTATTGTCCTGTTTTGGATCATTATCACTATCATAATCATAAGCTGCATGATCTATATCACTATTATTATAATCACTATAATTATCCTCAACATTACTAAAACCAGTTAAATATTCCTGGTCCTCTTCCTGTTCCTCTTCCTCCTCCTCTACAGTGTCCTCGTGTAGAGTCTGCGTGGCTTTTGATAATGTTAAGGGTTTTTTGAACATTGAATTATTTTCAATAGTAGTATTGTTTTGTAGCACTTGCTTTTTAACATTTTCATGATTTTCTGTTGACAGCAACAGTGTTTCATGCAGTACACTACATTGATGATTACTGACACTTAAAACCACACTATTTTTGCTTTTTAGCTCACTGCGACATTGTTTTGAACGTTGTTTTGTACAACGCCAAATAACAGTTCCATTTTTATTGGTTCGTTTCACAATATATGAATATTCTTTATAGAATGCATGAGGCTTACCATACCTAGTCACAGATACTTCCATATCAACTGTCAAGCTTAGACTAAGCTCTAGTAAAGACAACTTGGTAATAAGAACAATAGATTAATGTGCGAGCATATATGGGTGCAAATGTGGGAGCAAAAAAAAGTGGAGCAAAAAGTGGGAGCAAGAATTGGGAGCAAAAAAGTGGGAGCAAAAAGTGGGAGCAAAAATTGGGAGCAAAAAGTGGGAGCAAAAAGTGGGAGCAAAAATTGGGAGCAAAAAGTGGGAGCAAAAGTGGGAGCAAAAGTGAGTGTAAAAGTGAGTGCAAACGTGGGTTCAAAAGTGAGTGCAAAAGTGAATGTAAAAGTGGGTGCAAAAGTGGGTGCAAGAGTGGGTGCAAAAGTGGGTGCAAAAGAGGGTGCAAAAGTGGGTGAAAAAGTGGGTGCAAAAGTGAATGCAAAAGTGGGTGCAAAAGTGGGAGCAAAAAGTGGGAGCAAAAAGTGGGAGCAAAAAGTGGGAGCAAAAGTGGGAGCAAAAGTGAGTGTAAAAGTGAGTGCAAACGTGGGTTCAAAAGTGAGTGCAAAGTGAATGTAAAAGTGGGTGCAAAAGTGGGTGCAAGAGTGGGTGCAAAAGTGGGTGCAAAAGTGGGTGCAAAAGTGGGCGAAAAAGTGGGTGCAAAAGTGGGTGCACGAGTGGGTGCAAAAGTGGGTGAAAAAGTGGGTGCGAAAGTGAATGTAAAAGTGGGTGCAAAAGTGGGTGCAAGAGTGGGTGCAAAAGTGGGTGCAAAAGTGGGTGCAAAAGTGGGCGAAAAAGTGGGTGCAAAAGTGGGTGCACGAGTGGGTGCAAAAACTGGGAGCAAAAAGTGGGAGCAAAAAGTGGGATCTGAAGAAAGTAGGAGCAATTATGAGAGTAAATGTGAAAGGAAAAGTGGGAGCAAGTATGGGAGCAAATGTGAAAGCAAAAGTGGGAGCAAAAAGTGAGAGAAAAAAGTGAGAGCAAAAAGTGGGAGCAAATATGAGAGCAAAAAAAAAGTAGGAGCAAGTATGGGAGCAAATGTGAAAGCAAAAGGGGGAGAAAAAAGTGAGAGAAAAAAGTGGGACCAAAAAGTGTAAGCAAAAGTGGGAGCAAATATGAGAGCAAAAAAATGTGGGAGCAAAAAGTGGGAGCAAAACGTGTAAGCAGAAGTGGGAGCAAACAAGTGTGAGCAAATATGGGAGCAGAAAGTGGGAGCAAATGTGAAAGCAAAAGTGGGAGCAAAAAGAGCGAGCAAAAGTGAGTGCACAAAGGGGGAGCAAAATGTGTGAGTAAAAAGTGGGGTCAAATGTGGTGTTTTACTAAAACAATCCCCCCTAACCTAATCTAACCTAACTTTACTCAACCTAATTTCACCTAACCTAACTTCACCTAACCTAACCTTCCAACTTTCAGATCAAAAATTAAATTCTGGCTTTAGTCGCGTTGGAATCCAAAACCTCTGGGATAACACCCAAGTATACTAGCCACTACACCGCGAAATGGGCAAATTATCATGCAACACAACACAAAAATAAAAAGTTTTCTGTAGTGTAACTCATTGGCTGACAATCATAGTTGAGAATTCAAACCCAAGACCTCAGGACTTTAGTTTTGAACATTATCAGAAATATTATTCCATTTACATTTTGCTGTTGCTTATAGTTATAAGAGTTGGCATTAATATGGGAGCAAAAGTGAAAGCAAAAAGTGGGTGCAAGCATGGCTGGTTGTAGAGACTTTCATATCAACTAATACACATAAATTAAATTTTAGTAAAGTGACTTGGATAATAATAATAATAATATTAAAAGTTTAAAAAAAAATTCAAGGGGATTGATATTTTTCAGGGTGTAATTTCCCAAGTACTGTCAAGAATAATAATTACATGAACAGATTCCAAGAACTCTAGAGTGCTTTTAAGGTTAATGATTGGCTAGGAGTGAGATAGAGCTAGCTAACCTAAGTTAACCTCAGCTCAGTAAACCTAACCTTGTCACATGGCATGTTCTACAAGTATAGACTTGCTTTGAGACTGGCTATGACGTCACAGATGAATGGCGGTGGGAGGCTGGACACGACTTTTTATTACCCAAAAACATTGTCCTTTTTGCCAGCCTCCCACCGCCATTCATCTGTGACGTCATAGCCAGTCTCAAAGCAAGTCTATACTTGTAGAACATGCCATGTGACAAGGTTAGGTTTACTGAGCTGAGGTTAACTTAGGTTAGCTAGCTCTATCTCACTCCTAGCCAATCATTAACCTTAAAAGCACTCTAGAGTTCTTGGAATCTGTTCATGTAATTATTATTCTTGACAGTACTTTGGAAATTACACCCTGAAAAATATCAATCCCCTTGAATTTTTTTTAAACTTTTAATATTATTATTATTATTATCCAAGTCACTTTACTAAAATTTAATTTATGTGTATTAGTTGATATGAAAGTCTCTACAACCAGCCATGCTTGCACCCACTTTTTGCTTTCACTTTTGCTCCCATATTAATGCCAACTCTTATAACTATAAGCAACAGCAAAATGTAAATGGAATAATATTTCTGATAATGTTCAAAACTAAAGTCCTGAGGTCTTGGGTTTGAATTCTCAACTATGATTGTCAGCCAATGAGTTACACTACAGAAAACTTTTTATTTTT
This sequence comes from Meconema thalassinum, assembly GCA_946902985.2. Taxonomy (NCBI): domain Eukaryota; kingdom Metazoa; phylum Arthropoda; class Insecta; order Orthoptera; family Tettigoniidae; genus Meconema; species Meconema thalassinum. The sequence goes on from OX336392.1 coordinate 20,015,140, forward strand.
GTGTTGTGTTGCATGATAATTTGCCCATTTCGCGGTGTAGTGGCTAGTATACTTGGGTGTTATCCCAGAGGTTTTGGATTCCAACGCGACTATAGCCAGAATTTAATTTTTGATCTGAAAGTTGGAAGGTTAGGTTAGGTGAAGTTAGGTTAGGTGAAATTAGGTTGAGTAAAGTTAGGTTAGGTTAGGTTAGGGGGGATTGTTTTAGTAAAACACCACATTTGACCCCACTTTTTACTCACACATTTTGCTCCCCCTTTGTGCACTCACTTTTGCTCGCTCTTTTTGCTCCCACTTTTGCTTTCACATTTGCTCCCACTTTCTGCTCCCATATTTGCTCACACTTGTTTGCTCCCACTTCTGCTTACACGTTTTGCTCCCACTTTTTGCTCCCACATTTTTTTGCTCTCATATTTGCTCCCACTTTTGCTTACACTTTTTGGTCCCACTTTTTTCTCTCACTTTTTTCTCCCCCTTTTGCTTTCACATTTGCTCCCATACTTGCTCCTACTTTTTTTTTGCTCTCATATTTGCTCCCACTTTTTGCTCTCACTTTTTTCTCTCACTTTTTGCTCCCACTTTTGCTTTCACATTTGCTCCCATACTTGCTCCCACTTTTCCTTTCACATTTACTCTCATAATTGCTCCTACTTTCTTCAGATCCCACTTTTTGCTCCCAGTTTTTGCACCCACTCGTGCACCCACTTTTGCATCCACTTTTTCGCCCACTTTTGCACCCACTTTTGCACCCACTTTTGCACCCACTCTTGCACCCACTTTTGCACCCACTTTTACATTCACTTTCGCACCCACTTTTTCACCCACTTTTGCACCCACTCGTGCACCCACTTTTGCACCCACTTTTTCGCCCACTTTTGCACCCACTTTTGCACCCACTTTTGCACCCACTCTTGCACCCACTTTTGCACCCACTTTTACATTCACTTTTGTACTCACTTTTGAACCCACGTTTGCACTCACTTTTACACTCACTTTTGCTCCCACTTTTGCTCCCACTTTTTGCTCCCAATTTTTGCTCCCACTTTTTGCTCCCACTTTTTGCTCCCACTTTTGCACCCACTTTTGCATTCACTTTTGCACCCACTTTTTCACCCACTTTTGCACCCACTTTTGCACCCACTTTTGCACCCACTCTTGCACCCACTTTTGCACCCACTTTTACATTCACTTTTGCACTCACTTTTGAACCCACGTTTGCACTCACTTTTACACTCACTTTTGCTCCCACTTTTGCTCCCACTTTTTGCTCCCAATTTTTGCTCCCACTTTTTGCTCCCACTTTTTGCTCCCAATTTTTGCTCCCACTTTTTGCTCCCACTTTTTTGCTCCCAATTCTTGCTCCCACTTTTTGCTCCCACTTTTTTTTGCTCCCACATTTGCACCCATATATGCTCGCACATTAATCTATTGTTCTTATTACCAAGTTGTCTTTACTAGAGCCTAGTCTAAGATTGACAGTTGATATGGAAGTATCTGTGACTAGTTATGGTAAGCCTCATGCATTCTATAAAGAATATTCATATATTGTGAAACGAACCAATAAAAATGGAACTGTTATTTGGCGTTGTACAAAACAACGTTCAAAACAATGTCGCAGTGAGCTAAAAAGCAAAAATAGTGTGGTTTTAAGTGTCAGTAATCATCAATGTAGTGTACTGCATGAAACACTGTTGCTGTCAACAGAAAATCATGAAAATGTTAAAAAGCAAGTGCTACAAAACAATACTACTATTGAAAATAATTCAATGTTCAAAAAACCCTTAACATTATCAAAAGCCACGCAGACTCTACACGAGGACACTGTAGAGGAGGAGGAAGAGGAACAGGAAGAGGACCAGGAATATTTAACTGGTTTTAGTAATGTTGAGGATAATTATAGTGATTATAATAATAGTGATATAGATCATGCAGCTTATGATTATGATAGTGATAATGATCCAAAACAGGACAATAACGTTTTCATGCCTATTGTTTACCGTGGAAGAAAAAAGATCTACAACAAGCTTTGTTTTTAAAACTATAACACACTATCGTAAAGGCAAAGACTTGTATTAAGTGTGCTTTTTATTGTCATAATCATGTATACTCTGCAATGTTAAATATTCTGACTTCTATAGAAAATAAAACAACATTGTACCATTATTTTCATTTATTTACAAACTTTATATACATTTTTTGGTTTCATGATAATATTTTTAAGACAATACTAAACACTAAGACATTATTATTCTATACACATATTTTTTCTTTCAGTCCATTGTCATGACTTATATCTTCCATTATTATTTGACTTTTTTTATTTAATTAAAACGAATCATGCACCTATTGTTTTTAAAACCTTCATAAATTAAGTGTACAAGTTGCACAGCATTATTGACTTCATCAAAAACACTTTCCGACATATCATTAAACCGTATAGGCAGAAATGTCTCAAAGTTTTCACATACACAAAGTACACGATCACCATATGCTGTTTTCAATTTCCGAATCTTGATAATGCGGAATGGAATATGCGTTGGCAATTCGCTGAGCTTCTTTGTCTCTAAGCCACATGATTGTCCCACAGCATTCAAAACATTCATTGTAGTAGTCTATAAACAAAACAAAAGCATATCTATTACACTCTAAAACAGTTTTAATAATATTGTGCAATTAGGGATTTTGCACTATGCATGGCGAATAAATTATACTAGTTATGCAAGAAATGCCCTAACTGTAGCAGATACTACTTTTCTGCATATAGCACAAGTGTTAAGTTTTAATGCACATTTGACACAGGCTATCATGTGTCCACAGGGTAAAAATACAACACCTAGTTCATCTTGATAACAAATTTTACATAATTGTTGGTCACACTTTTGTATCTGTTCGTGAGACAAGTCTTTTCTTTCAACCTTATGTATTTGCTCCGCGTGCTCTAACTCTAAAGGCACTTTTATGTCTTGTGCTGCAATCACTTTTTCTTTACGAATAGTGTTCACAAATTCCTGACCTTTAAGCAACACCATGTATTTACAGTTTGGTAACCAACGAGCATGTTGCACTAAAGGGTCATCAGTCATTTGCCAATCCTTTAAAGCAAATCCGCAATAAAAACATATTGTTTTATCCCCTTCACCAGTATAAAAAAATCCAGCTTCACTTAGCTGTTTGGTAAGGTGTTTTAATATTAATGGCCAAACATTTTTATAAGATTCGAAACGTTTTTCAACAGAGCTGTACTCTGGGTGTGCTAGTGCTTTAGTCTTGCAAACTCCCAATTTTTCAAAAGCACACGCCAATTCAACACTACCGTTGACTGGTAATACATCATTATTATTATTTATTTGTGATTCAGCAACGTAAGTAGCGGCCAAAGGCCTTGTGGTTCGGTAAAATGAATGCACGGGTAGGTTACCCACTTGCTTTCCAAGCATGTAAGGACAGTGAGGAGACCATCGCAAATGGTCTCTAAAGGGATCATCCCCTTCTTCCCAGTGTGAAAGTTCAATACGACAAAACACACAGCGCACCACATCTTCTCGGTTCAAGTAAAAAAAACCGGCTTTTGCAAGTTCATGCGTCGACAAAAAGCCTACAGGCCAGGATTCAAATGTTAACCATCGATCATGTTCTGATTTTAAATTTAACCCACGTGGTAAACCAACTTGCTCACTTGTTGTATTTGGTACTAACGCCATGTGTTATAATAAAACTTTTTCTTATTGTAAGTTATTAACATTGCACAAGAGCACAGAGTACTTTAAAGCATAATGCATGCTTGTTCACTGTCTGTTCAATACGTTAATGGCACATGACGACACCTAAAAGCAAACAAAATAACCCATCACTCAATCAATCAATCAATCAATCAATACTTGTAAATAAAACGTTAACGTTAATTGGCATTAATATATTAAAACACCATTAAAAATAAACTGTATGTTGGCACTAACAGTAACCCATGTACTTATTTTCTTTTTTATAAAGCTACAGTCATTTACATTCCCCCACCCTCCCTTTAACCAATATATAAACAAAAATGAATGTCATGTCATTTTGTTCACATTATCATGTTCAAACCTGTGGATATTCGTTGAGTCCATAGGGAACCACCCATAAATTAAATTTATTATTTTTATTTTTAGAAAATCCAACATGGCCTTGTACTTTTCCCAGTCAACAACAACAACATAGCCATTAATCAAGAAAGCAATCATTGTCCCAGTCATGTACAGGTAATGAATTTTTTTTGTCTACGAGTTTTCAGTAGTGGTAAAATGGAATAGCATTTTTAAGTTGGACTTAACTGAGTTTTAAACAGTTCACTCTTTGGCAGTGGTTTCGCTTTAGTGCGTTTCGTTTTTTTTTCAGCGACTACTACGTCGGTAAGACTATTCTTTCCAAGTTTCTAAAAATAAATAAAATAAACCGCTATAAATACCTAAATTCAAGTTAATACATACATTTCATAAAATAAAACATAAAACAAACAAAAATGAAACAAATTAGTTTAAAAAAATCATCTCACCTTTACTTGCAGTGACTTGTTGTTCTTCCCTTCTAGTGGGCTCAAAAGTGCAATGGTTTCTTCTCCCTCAGACATGTAAAGTATGCCGGTTATCTGCAAACAAATAAATAAAATCATTAATTACCTAATCAATAAATAATTGCTTGTAAATATATATATTAATCAATAAATGTATAAATGAATAAATATATATATGTATATACCTACCCCACAACAAGGTTAAGTATTTTCCACCAACACCAAAACTGTTAAACAAGACCAAGTGTTTCACGCAACGCAATGTGTTCAAAGGTAGTCCACCCAAGTGAGAGTGGAAATGATAACGACATGTCTTTATATATGCTACGTTGCATGTATAATCATTTTTTCCCACGCTTTGACCATTCTGTTATCGGTCACGTGGACAGCTAACGCCCAAAGTGAACACCTGTGGCGAATCAAATTTCACATGAACTTGCATTTTGTCACGTACGAAGCAAAACAGGATGTGACTTGTTAACAGTTATCATGCACGTGGACAGATAACGTCCCAAGCGGACACCTGCGGTAGATCAAATTTCACATGAACTTGCATTTTGTCACGTACGAAGCAAAACAGGATGTCACTGGTTTAGCCTACATGTGGTTTCACAAATGTGTGTGCATGCCTTTCACACTCCCCTGCCACCACGATGGTCAGATTATTTCACCTTCAAGCGTCTTGGTCATTTTTTCCATTGCACTTGTTGTCAAGTCAGATCAATGCCTTCCAATAAGCTCAAATGACCTTCACCTCCTGCTCGTTTGTTTTCGGTACTCGCTTCGACCAACATAGAATCAAGTTCTCATCACCGTTTACACGTTAAAGGTAAAATATCAGAAAACGCATGCTCGTTCTGTCATACACCGACCAGCCGAAATAGCGATTGTTCTATTAAGCATGGTCCTTGTGGTTAGCGACAGGTTCGTTGAAACACACACACCCAGCCGTATCGTCTCTCTCAACCACCACGCTTCATAAACATTATAAACAAGTAAAGAAAAAGAAAACGTTATTTCAACATGTATGGCGTTAGGCCCTTTGTGAATTATTTTTTGGAAAAAAAATATCTACCACATTTGAAAGGGGGCGAAAGCCCGAGTCCTAGGACACCTCGTACACGTCTCTAGCGTTATTGGTTCATAAGATATCGGCAAAAATCACAAAAAACACGTGTTTACCCCAAAATCGCGTTTCCAAAATTTTAAAAAAAATATAACGTGTGGTCCATAGCAAAGAGGACGTCTGGCCGAATCCTTGGACCCATCGTACATGCCTCTAGCGTTATTGATTCGTGAAATATCGGCAAAATCACAAAAAACACATGTTTACCCCAAAATCGCGTTTCCTACATTTTTTTAAAATTACAATGAGTAGTCCATAGCAAAGAGGACATCACCCTGAGTACTTGGACCTGTCGAACACACCTCTAGCATGATTGGTTCACGAGATATCGGCAAAATCACAAAAACACGTGTTTACCCCAAAATCGAGTTTCCAATTTTATTAAAAATTATAACGAGTAGTCCATAGCAGAGAGGACGTTATCCCGAGTCCTTGGACCTGTCGAACACGTCTCTAGCGTTATTGGTTCGTGAGATATAGCAAAAAGTCTAAAATCACGTTTTTACCCCAAAAAGACTGTGTTTCCAGATTTTCACATTTTCGACACCGACATTCCCGTAAAGAGCACGACGAGACGAAATAAACGAATCCAAGCACGCCCTCCTAGCATGGCTCCTTCCATTCCAAGGTCGCAGGGGCTCACCACTTGCTAAGTGGTCCAGCTCTTTCCCCATCCCACTACTAACAGGTTTTCATCCTAGAGACTTGAAATTTATTTTGGGGGTAGAGGGGGTAGGGACCATTGATTTACGTCAAACAATTTTTTTTGTAGAGTTCCTAGTTTCCAAAATATAGAATTTTCAAAATTCGAGTTTTTTCAAAAAAACATAAAAAATAAAAAAGTTTTATTATAGAAAATAAAGGTCATAAAGACCATTCGTTTGAGCCATGGCACAACGTTCTATCCTGTTTGGTTTTCAAACTATCGCCTATTTTCGAAAACAAAAAAAAACAAAGAATTTTTGAAAAATATAATACATGGTCAATAGGAAAGAGGACGTCAGCTCGAGTTCAACGACACCTCATATGTCAACATCCGACCATGGGTTCGCGAGATATTGGCTTGGACTCACGCGGCGGCCATGACACTATTTGGAACACCCACTACCCCCCTACTCCAATAGCCATGAACTTATCTGTGACAATTCCATAGCCAAGCTCAGACCAATCATCCCTACTGCATTTCGTCATCGCATATTTGAGTCCATCCACAACCTGTCACATCCTGCGGTAAAAGGATCGATTAAACTCATCCAACAACGATATGTATGGCCGTCGATGAAAAAAGGATATCAAGTTATGGGCATCATCATGCGTCCCTTGCCAGCGAGCAAACGTCTGGCGTCATACACACAGCACTATCGGCCTATATGAGCAAGTCACAGAACGATTCAGCCATGTCAACATTGACATTGTTGGACCTCTTCCCTCATCCCAAGGTTACTCATATGTACTCACCACGGTGGCCTGAAGCAGTTCCATTAAAAGACATTACCGCAGAAACAATTGCATCCACCGTACTCTTAAACTGGATTGCCCGCTTCGGAGTTCCCAATACAATTACTACTGATCGTGGACGACAATTTGACTGTGAACTCTTCAGATGTCTCACGCAATCACTTGGCGTCCATCATATCAAAACTACAGCATACCACCCAGCAGCAAACGGGATGATTGAACGCTGGCATCGGCAATTGAAATCATCTCTGAAAGCTCACCTAACAAGCGACTGGGTCTCCAAACTTCCATTAGTTCTGCTAGGACAGAGATCCTACATCATCCCCAATCACAACACAACTCCAGCAGAGATGACCTATGGAACACCAATTAAACTACCTTCAGACTTCTTCAATGGACCTTCGAACACAGAAGATATTCCAACTTTCTTATACAAGCTGAACGAACAAACCAGGACACTTCAACCTGTGCAATCAGAGCACCACTCTGGCAACAAGATATTTGTTCACCCAGAACTAATGAAGTGTGAAAACGTGTTTATACGGTAGGATGGATACCGACGCTCTCTGCAACCAGTGTACAACGGACCATATCGTGTTCAGTCAAAGAATAACAAACATTTCAATATCGAGACCCCATCAGACTCACAAACAGTGTCCATAGATCGACTTAAGCCAGCATTCCGTCTTAAGGAACCCCGATCCACGTCAACGGACACTGCCGCAACATCTCAACCTCCGGATCCGGCTACTCCTCTGAAACATCCTGAGTCTGGTCCCAGTGTCACCACAAGAGTTGGCAGACGAGTGACATTCCCTCGTCGCTTCCTCAGCGTTACCACTGGGGAGGGAGTGTGTGGAAGCCATGAGCGAAGAACTCTTTGGAGAACTTTAAGTTCTTTGATTGATTCTTTACTCTGTGCTAGTTTTGTGTGCTTTTCTTTCTGTTGGCATAAAAAAGATTAAATAAAAGTTTCCCTAGTCGCCAGCATCAAATATAATTTATTATTATTAACGTACCTAATCCAAGTACCTAAAGATTTATTAAATCTTCATACTTTTGCTGTATTCTTATTTAATGTAAGCACTCGATGTACTGTCGACCATGTGGCTATGTGGAATCTATATCGCATCAACAAACACTCCAAACAACGTAGGAATTCAGTATATTAACGCCGACTACTAACAATAATTGATACTTCGTTCTTCTAAACATATCACTGGGAGAAACACATTTAATATACTTTCCGCACACCTATACTTGGCAGTGCGCTCTATCGGCTAAACGAGGCCATTTTCAATAACATCGCTGGCATGGGTTCACTAACTGGCCGATATAGAGCGCAGCTCGCATCAAGTAGGCAGTGGATTGCTTCCGCCACGGCAAATAACAATTATGATTCATTACGGTCAGGATTTGGCACTGGAGTTATACAAGTAGTTATTTCAATGACCAACAGAGTTCACTGTCAACAGGGTATTCGCGCTCCCGGGACACACATAGTAGGATAACATGTAACATGTTACACATCATAATTATGCGACTACTGTAAGGCTCGTATATTTGTAGCCTACTTTCGATTTTTGCAAAAAATGAAAGTTGACTTATGAGATCAACACAGGGCGAAAAAAGTGTGTCTGTCTGTGTGTGTTTGTGTGTACTCTGAATGTGTGTCCCCCCCTATCAATTCGAACACGGTGAAACTGAATTGAACGAAATTTGGTACAGAGGTAGTACAAGCAAAGGGCACCTCAGTGTCATGTTTTATAACGCCGCCATCTTGACGGAAACGTAATGGCGGCCACTCAAATGTTAAAAGCTTAAATCAAATTACGACCAACCTAATCATCTGATCTCTACCAAATTTTGCAACCTTATACCTTTATGTATGGAGAATCATTTGACCAAACTACAAGGTCATCTGCAGAACACTTTGCGGATGGCGGCCATCTTTGTGTGAAAATCGATTCCCCCTATTAATTCAAACACGGTGAAACCGAATGGAACGAAATTTGGTACAGAGGTAGCACTAGCAAAGGGCACCTCAGTGTCATGTTTTATATCTCCGCCATATTGACAGAAACGTAATGGCGGCCACACAAATGTTCAAAGCTTAAATCAAATTACGACTAACATAATCATCCGATCTCAACCAAATTTTGCGACAATATACCTTTATGGAGGGAGTATCCTTTGACCAATCTAATGGGTCATTAGCCTAATAGTTTGCGGATGGCGGCCATATTTGTGTCAAAATCGATTCCCCCTATTAATTCAAACACGGTGAAACCGAATGGAACGAAATTTGGTACAGAGGTAGCACTAGCAAAGGGCACCTCAGTGTCATGTTTTATATCGCCGCCATCTTGACGGAAACGTAATGGCGGCCACACAAATGTTCAAAGCGTAAATCGAATTACGACTAACCTAATCATCCTATCTCCACCAAATTTTGCAAAAACATACTTTTATGGGGGGAGCATCCTTTGACCAAACTAATAGGTCATCAGCCTAATAGTTTGCGGATGGCGGCCATCTTTGTGTGAAAATCGATTCCCCCTATCAATTCGAACACGGTGAAACCGAATGGAACGAAATTTGGTACAGAGCTAGCACTAGCAAAGGGCACCTCAGTGTCATGTTTTATATCGCCGCCATCTTGACGGAAACGGAATGACGGCCACCCAAATATTAAAAGCTAAATCAAATTACGACCATCCTAATAATTTGATTTCTACCAGATTTTGCAACAACATGCCTTTTTGTGGAAAGCATCTTATGACTGACTACAAGGTCATCAGCCCAATAGTTTGCAAATAGCGGCCATGTATGTGTGCAAATCCATTCCCCATATCAATTCAAACACGGTGAAACGGAATTGAATGACATTTTTTTACAGAGGTAGCACTAGCAAAGGGCACCTCATATTCATGTTTAATATCCGTATAGTACGTTGTATTTCAACAAGCTACTTACTACAACCAACATTCAATTATACTCCTTGAAAAGGAAAAAGAGCTATAACAATACCCATGCATTTAGGAGAAAGTAGGCTATATGTTCTTTACTGAACATCTGGTTTTCCCTGTATCACTGACAGCTAGGAAGAACACCGGGGTCAGCAGACCTCCATGGACGGAAGAATGAAAGCTGGGTCAAAGTCAGATGATGAAAAAGTACTGGGAAAGGAGAAAATACAAAAAGACGAGGAGATACGAGCCTCGTGGTCTTCAGTAGGCCCAAACGACGACGACGAAGAAAAAATTGAGACAATATAAATTAGAAATCAAACACATTTGCCATTGAAAAACAAATGTTATAATAGTACATTATGCAACGAGCCTATAATGGCAATAATTAAGAGAGGAGTGTGTTTATAAAACGAGCTTTAGCGAGTTTTATAATTTCCATACGAGTGCCTTAATTACCATTATAGGCGAGTTGCATACGACTTTTTAGGTTCGACGATAATTATTATAACTATTTTATGTTCGAACATAAATATTCATAAATATCTGTCGATATTTCGCCAGTTTTATGTACTGAACAGAGCGCATGAGACGCAGAGAATGCCTTGCATTTAACCATGGCCACCTCGATTACTCTACTATGACACTAGGCCAGGCTGTGTGATTTACATTAGAAGGCCGTGGAACTCAGTGCATCTAATTATCTAATTGGTCAAACAACTGTTTCTTGAGCTCTGATTGGTGGGAGAAACTGTTCCATAATGAAAAAAAAGTCCTCTCGGCACGCCGGAAGGCGGAGGTAGATTTCACCGGACAAACTTGGGGATAGGCGAAAATAGGCAGAATATGCAGGTTTTCGTAGAAGGATCAGACCTCATTTATTGCGAGAAGGTATTTTATAATTGGAGCTTAATTAACTTTGTTTTTCGTCATTTTTTGCTTATTTTAAATATTTTATTGTCTTATGGGAACGGTAACCTTCTTGTCATTTGGGGTCCATTTTTATACTTGTGGTCACACTGTCCTTATGCAAGGTTTCGACACTGATGTGTAACTATGTAACGGTCTGTTACTTCTTCACGCAAAATTATATCTCACGCACAGATTTTGGTTGGTTCCTCAGTTTAGGGGCTGCGACAACGCGGTCATGTAACCCCGTGTACTTAGGGATGGCTGTATTAGTCTGTAATTCAGGTAAGGACTGCAGACGGTCAATTTCAAGCAGTAGTTCCTAATGTTGCTACCAGGTACTAATGTCAACGACACCTACCTGTGAACTTGGCTACTAGATGCCACCGCAGCCAGCAACTCGCAACGAACGTTGGAACTTCCCCTCCAAAGGAAAGCATACTGAGGGATTTTTAGCGCTCTTAGAAAATCCGACGACTTCGGCCGGCTTTGTACTCGCGACCTTGGGCATAGACATTCAGCATGCTTGCTACCAGTTACGTCGCCGAAGCCGCTTCACACTTAGTCAGATGGAATTCTGAATATGATCTCGTGCAAGTGCGTTATCTTGGCAACGTCTGATGGCTCATCCCTCATCAATTTAGTAGTGTTGCCATGGCAACCACTGATAGCTCTTGGCATTTTCTTATAATTCCGAAATCATTTTTTTCATCCCTTGGCATAATGGTGGGTCATATGAAAAATTCTTTCAGACAAAATTTTAGGTAATTATTAGGGGAATATTGTCCATTTTGTACGGTTTTGATATTGTGCCTATTAAGAGAGAAATGATTAATGTTTCCCGAAAAACCCACTTTTTCCCACCCCTCTGGTCAATGGTTGGTGCTATAAAAAAAACTCTTCAAACATAAAATTTTGGGCTTTATCCGACACATAGTATGAACGTTGAACGGATTCGATATTTCACATATTAAGAGAGTTATAGCAATATTTCACTTTTTCGAAAAACAGCCCCCCATTTTCACCCCCTTCGACCGATTTAGCTCAGTAACGAACTCGACCGAGATTTTATAGGTATACATATTCGGTAAAATATTCAAAGTGATTGGTGCAAAATTACGGCAGTTATCGTGTCCACAAGAAACTGATATGCATATATATATATATATATATATAGTCTACACATATACATACATAAATTATATATAAACTTTTGAACTGACGGTGGTTTTGGGGTCTGGGGGATGTGAAACGCGAAGATATGTCGAAATTTTCCGAAAGTCAAAACATGGTACCCATTGCAATAGTTAGCTTTCTAATGAAATCTACCTCTGGTTGGTTCCTCAGTTTAGGGGCTGCGACAACGCGGTCATCTAACCCCGTGTACTTTGGGTGAGTGTAGAATCTGTCTGATAAACGGTGTGAATTGTAATGGCCGTAGTAGTCTTAATTCAGGTAAGGACTGCAGACGGTCAATTTTAAGCAGTAGATCCTAATGTTGCTACCAGGTACTACCGTCGACGACACCTAGCTGTGAACTTGGCTACTAGATGCCACCCCAACCAGCAACTCACAACGAACGTTGGAACTTCCACTCCAAAGGAAAGCATACTGAGGGATTTTAGCTCTCTTAGAAAATCCGACGACTTCGGCCGGCTTTGAAACCGCGACCTTGGGCATAGACATTCTGCATGCTACCAGTTACGTCACCGAAGCCGCTTCCCACTTAGATGAAAATACTGAATCTGATCTCGTGCAAGTGCGGTGTCATGGCAACGTCTGAAGGCTCATCCCTCATCAATTTAGTAGTGTTGCCATGGCAACCTGTGATAGCTCTTGGCATTTTCTTATAATTCCGAAATCATTTTTCTCATCCCTTGGCATAATGGTGGGTCATATGAAAAATTCTATCAGACAAAATTTTAGGTAATTATTAGGGGAATATTGTCCATTTTGTACGGTTTTGATATTGTGCCTATTAAGAGAGATATGATTAATGTTTCCCGAAAAGCCCACTTTTCCCACCCCTCTGGTCAATGGTTGGTGCTATAAGAAAAACTCTTCAAACATAAATTTTTGGGCTTTATCCGACACATAGTATGAACGTTGAACGGATTCGATATTTCACATATTAAGAGAGTTATAGCAATATTTCACTTTTTCGAAAAAAGCCCCCCATTTTCACCCCCTTCGACCGATTTAGCTCAGTAACGAACTCGACCGAGATTTTATAGGTATACATATTCGGTAAAAAGTGATTGGTGCAAAATTACGGCAGTTATCGTGTCCACAAGAAACTGATATATATACTTTTGAACTGACGGTGGTTTTGGGGTCTGGGGGATGTGAAACGCGAAGATATGTCGAAATTTTCCGGAAGTCGAAACATGGTAGCCTACCCATTGCAATAGTTAGCTTTCTAATGAAATCTACCTCTGGTTGGTTCCTCAGTTTAGGGGCTGCGACAACGCGGTCATCTAACCCCGTGTACTTAGGGTGAGTGTAGAATCTGTCTGATAAACGGTGTGAATTGTAATGGATGTATTAGTCTGTAATTCAGGTAAGGACTGCAGACGGTCGATTTCAAGCAGTAGTTCCTAATGTTGCTACCAGGTACTACCGTCAATGACACCTAGCTGTGAACTTGGCTACTAGATGCCACCCCAACCAGCAACTCGTAACGAACGTTGGAACTTCCCCTCCAAAGGAAAGCATACTGAGGGATTTTAGCGCTCTTAGAAAATCCGACGACTTCGGCCGGCTTTGAAACCGCGACCTTGGGCATAGACATTCTGCATGCTACCAGTTACGTCACCGAAGCCGCTTCCCACTTAGTCAGATGTCAAAGTCAACCCCTGGCACCATCCAGCCCATGACGGGCTAAGGCCGACCAAGCGACCGCTGCCCAGCCATTTGGCCTGCAGATATTGGGGTGACGCGTGATCAGCGCGTCGGGTCCCCTCGGCCGTTAAAATTGTTTTTTTTTTTTTTTTTTTTTTTTTGTGGTTTTATTTACATAGTAATAACTTTACACACATAGAAAGGAATTGTCAGTGCACAATTTGAATAGTTAATACAGAAAATAAAAGTTACTGCACCATTGTTTATAAAGCAACACAGAAGCCAAATGTCACTGCACCTTTGTAAAGGTCAACACAGAAAGTAATCGTCACTGCACCATTTTAAAGTCACAAGCACTTATACGCATTAAACACTCCAGGCTGACGATAAGAACTCGTGGCTGTCCAATTCAAAACATACATAACAGCCGTCCAAACGCTGCAGTCAGTGTTCCATGTTTGGCGGATTTCCATCTCTCCCTGCGGAGGTGGTCCAAGAACCCCACCAGTGTGTGGTCCCGAGACCTGTGGCGGGAGAGGTTGTAATGAATCGCTCCCGCTGTGAACCAGAGGATGGCGTTACGCTTTTCCCCAGTGGAATGTGTTACTGCAAATCGTTGCACCTTCATGCCATCGGACACGTCCAGCGGCCGTCCGCAGATTCCAGATATTGCCTGGAGGGTCCAAGTCCAGACGACTGTCGCATTCCCGCACGTAGTGACTCGATGGTCTAATGTGTCAGTGCGACCACAGGCGTCACACTGGTCGACATCACTCTGCCCATGCCGAGACAGTTTTTCTCTGGTCGGCACAATTTCATTGAGGTACTCATACAATGTCGATCGCCATTCCAGTGGAATCCAGGGATTCCACAGGTTCTCCCAAATAGTCGACCAGGCTCGCGTAGGATATTTCATCTGTATATAGGGAGTGAAGAGTCTTTCGGCGAGCAGAAACCTATAAAGCACCTTGGTAGGGAGGGCGGTGAAGGGTGTGGAGACACTGGATTTCAGACGGTTAAGAATTGCGAGTTCCTTCTTGAAAACATTGGCTGGGATGAGCAACTGGGGATTCGCACCTGGGACAAGTGACTGGATGCAGACAGTGTCAAAGGGGTCCCCCATATGGTGTTGCGCTCGAAAAAGCTGTGCGGCCAGCAAGGCGGCACATTTGTGTTCAACTGCCACAAGTTGCAGTCCGCCTCTTCGGAGTGGCAGGTTCATTTGATCTCGACGAATCCGATAGCGGTATCCAGACCAGAGGAAATACCCGATGGCCATTTCCATTCGTTGGCAGAGAACGTGCGGAGCTGGGATTGCTTGTGCCAGAAACCATACTTTGGACAGGGCAAAGGTATTAATAAACCAAACTTTCTGTATCAGGTTCAATCTTCTCGTCAGTTCTTCCTTTAATTGAAATCTCAGCGTATTTAGCCTCCGGTTCCAGTTATAGCTGACAGTTTCTGAAAAATCGGGGAAGAAAGTTATCCCCAATATTGTACACCTGTCAACTATTGGAATGGCTAGGTCGTGCGGCGTCCTGATTGTTGTAGGCAAGCAGATGGGCATGAGCGATGACTTCGCAGCATTGATGCGTGCACCTGATGCTAGGGCGTAGGTGTCCATGATGCTATTCGTAGACGTAAGTTCTGACTCATCAGTGATAAAGACGGTCACGTCATCGGCATATGCCCGCAGGGTGATATGGGCACCATGCAGATCGATACCTTGGAGTTTCTCGTCCAGACTGCGGATCAGGGGTTCAATAGCCAAAACAAAGAGCACCATCGACAATGGGCAGCCCTGTCTGATGGATTTATGGACGGGAATTGGACGGGATAAAAATCCATTTATCAACACTCTGGATGAAGCGGATGCGTAGAGTCGTTGGAGGCAGTGTATGACGCCCAGAGGAATGTGAAAGTGACGCAAAGTTTGCCAAAGATATGCGTGGGCGACCCTATCAAAGGCTTTGTTCAGGTCAATATTCAGCAAGGCCGCCGCGTGATTTCCATTACCTGAAGCATAAAGAATGAGGTCTCGGATAGCAAGAATGCTATGCAGAATGGTCTTCTGGGGTATCGTGCAGGTTTGACCAGGGCCTATCAGGCTGTGCAGCACACTTTTGAGCCGAAGTGCTAGGACTTTGGCCAGCAACTTGTAATCCGTGTTGAGAATAGTTATTGGTCTGTAGTCAGCAATACCACGCACACCATTAATCTTGGGAATCAAAAGGATAACGCCTTCCGTAAAGCCGTGGGGTACTTCATGTGTGAATAGGTAGTTGAGGACTTGGGTGACCTCATCCCCAACAAGGTGCCAGAAGTGTTTGTACCATTCATACAGCAGATCATCTATTCCCGGAGTCTTGTTATTAGCTGTGTTTCGGAGAGCATAGTCGATCTCTGCCTTCATGATTGGGGCGCCAAGTTGACGCATGCAGTCGTTGTCCAGGTGCCGGTTTTAGACGTCAAGAGTTGGTTACCTGCCGATTCCAGGACTGGTTCCTCAGCCAGCATCTCCCGAAAATAGCGCTCACCTTCTGCAAGTAGTTCCTCACGGGTCGTTAATATGCCCCCATCCGGTCCCGTCCACTGACAAATACACTGACGCCCTTGCGAGCGGCGGAGACGGCCAAGCTGATAAACAGACATCTTTTCCCTGTCAATCAAGGAATATTTCTTGACATGCTGCTGTAGGGTGGCTAAATTGCTTTCTCGGACATGGCAGATGGTTGTCTTAATCGTGCGTAGTGCCACCGACACCTTTTCCCCTAGTTGTTCTCGATGGTGGAGGTCCTGTAACACGGTGTCATAGAAGTCCAGTTTCCGATATAAACGTTGATTACGTTCAAAGGTTATGGCTTTGGCGACTGCCCGAATGGCCGGCTTCACCTTTTCTAACCACCAGTCAGCCACATTGTTGTAACGGTGTTTCAGCCGTTGACACTGCCGATACACAGCCTCAAAACGCTGTGAATCCTCTTCCCTTTCAAAGCAGTTGGTATTCATTTTCCACGTGCCTCGCCCTTGTATTGTGTGTGCAGGGACGGCACTTCGCGCCGTAAATAAAAAGCCATTGTGATCACTAAAGGCGACAGGGATTATCCGACAGCCGCGTACACGTGAGGCAAGCGTACTGGGCATATACGCCCGATCAATCCTGGATTTAGAGGCGCCACGGCAAAATGTATATTGGATCTGGTTGCCATGTATGTGTGGCCATATATCTATTAGTTGCATGCTCTGGGTGAGTCCCTGTAACCCAGGACAGAAATTGAAGGAACCCGTCTGATCCTGGGGGCGTAAGGTGCAGTTGAAATCCCCCATCAATAGAATGGGGAGATTCGTTACCAGGTGGGGTAAGATGTCTTGCCTAAATAAAACGTTTCTCTCAGATTTATAATTGGAGCCAGATGGACTGTAAACATTTATGATCCTGACACCATGTACCGTAGCAGATGTTATACGCCCGGAAGGATCCATCACCACATCCGTTACTAGGGTGCCTTTACGGTAGATAATGGCCGTACCCCTAGCAGTGGTGCCCATGTTAACTATATAGTCATGTTCATAGAGGAAGCCAATATTGCATTCGCTGACTTCTTGCAGAAAAAGAATGTCAACATCATATTCACGCAGAAAACGGCTTAACAGCGCCTGAGTGGCCGGATTCCTCAAGCCAGGAACATTTACTGTGGCATAGGTCTTCAAATGTGAATTATGGTCCATAGTTGATATCGGCTAAGAGGGGAGCTAACTGTAGATCCAAATCCTGCAGTGCCTCCCGGGACTGCTCACTATATTTAGCCCGTATCTTGCTAACGAACTCGGGGACTCCCTCATGCTGACCCATTTGAGCGCACTTGCGTAGAAGTGAAAGAATGGGTCCGGGGCTAGGAAGGGTTGCCATATGACACAGGTCCGACATCATTTGCTGAACCTCAAGGGCTTCGCCGGTAGTAAGGCTCGCAGCAGGTGAGGCCTCTGTTGGACAACTTCTGGTGGTTTCCGGCACTCGGAAACGAGGGTCTATCTCACTGACACGTATTTCACCTTTCTTCAGCTGCTTAGGCTTGTTCTGTGCTCTACGGGTTTTAACAAGTTCGGTGGCGAGCGAAGCATCGGATTCATCGGAAGTAGGGTTAACCTTGCGCTTAGGTTTACGATTTTTCACGACTGGGGTTGCGAGCGAAGCATCTGAGTCATCAGAAGTATGCCCACGGCTAACGAGCATGCTTTCCTCAATGTCCTCAGACCAGGTGGTCGTTTGGCGTATCCCCGAATTTTCCTGTGCCGAGCCTTCTCCTTGGGGGGAACTATGGGTAGGTTTGGCAACTGGAGGGGGTGACCGGTCAGCATCCAAGGGTTGCTGTGAAGACTCTTCCTGGTGCAAGACCACAGACTCTGGATTCATGTCAGGCACACCTATGCTGTCAGCCAGGTTGACAGGCTCCGTCTCCATGGGAGGCGTGCTGTCTAGCGGGGGAAAATCTGTATCGTAGCGTGCTTGAGTAACGCCTGGGCTGTGAAGCGGGGAGTCGTCTATACGGCGGCTGGATCTAGGGGTGACCATAGCCGCAAGGCTAGTTGTCCGTGTGTCGCGTTCAAGGCGCGTCATGGCCGAGTATCGGCGCGGACAGTCGATACGCAGATGGTCTATAGCTTGACATATGGCACATGTTTTAACTTGCCCTTCATAGCTAACCTGTCCACGGTGCCCATCAATCATGATAAAGGACGGAATTTGCTTTTTTAAATCTATTTGTATTTGTCGGATACCATTTGCAACTGGTAACTTGTAATACTGGGACCAACTTTCATTTGTGATGGATTTGACTGTACCATATTTTGCAAAATGGGTGCGTATTGTATCATTTGATAATTCAGGCGGAATATTAAAGAGCCTTACCCGCGTGGCTTCCATGCCGGCAGCGGCAATTTCTACCGAAACAGACTCCCCATTAAACAAAGTAAGCCTGTGTGTTGCCGCAAATTTACTCAAAAGTTTGTCCATAATAGATTGAGAGATTACATTGATAAATACAGAGTTGGACGGTGCGTCAAGTTGCAGGGTCTCCAGTTGGTCGACCGTGATTTTCAGCATCTCCGCCACAAAGGTGTGAATTTCCGCTGCCGACGGACGCGTGGTGTTCCGTTGGAAGGAGCATTTCAACGTATTTTTCCTGATGGTTTGCATTTTCTTCCTGGGGTTCTATCCAATTGACAAAGAGCCTGTACTAAGCTTAGGCGAAGCTATTCGGCGCACTTAACTGTTGTGTGTTGGCTGCACTCTCACTGCTCAGATACACCAGACATGCATGACCTTACTCGTTCGTGGCTAGAGCCACACTTCAATTATTCGTGATCGGGGTGCTGTCTCACTGTCAGACAGCTACTCATTTGTCCTCACGAGGCTGAGTGCTCCCCGTTCCAACACTCACGTCAGTTTTAAAATCCCTGACGGAGCCGGGGATCGAACCCGGGGCCTCCGGGTGAGAGGCAGGCGCGCTACCCCAACACCATGGGGCCGGCTTAGTCAGATGGAAATACTGAATCTGATCTCGTAGAAGTGCGTTGTCATGGCAACGGCTCATCCCTCATCAATTTAGTAGTGTTGCCATGGCAACCTCTGATAGCTCTTGGCATTTTCTTATAATTCCGAAATCATTTTTCTCATCCCTTGGCGTAATGGTGGGTCATATCAAAAATTCTTTCAGACAAACGTTTTAGGTAATTATTAGGGGAATATTGTCCATTTTGTACGGTTTTGATATTGTGCCTATTAAGAGAGATATGATTAATGTTTCCCGAAAAACCCACTTTTTTCCACCCCTTTGGTCAATGGTTGGTGCTATCAAAAAACTTATTTAACATAAATTGTTGGCACTTATCCGACACATATTATGAACTTTGAATGGATTCGATATTTCACGTATTGAGAGAGTTATAGCGAAATTTCAATTTTTCGAAAAAAGCCCCCCATTTTCACCCCCTTCGACCGATTTTGCTCATTAACGAAATCTACCGAGATTTTATAGGAATACATATTATGTAAAAAATTCAAAGTGATTGGTGCAAAATTACGGCAGTTATCGTGTCCACAAGAAACTGATATACATATATATTTACATATATATAGTGTATATACATACATAAATTATATATAAACTTTTGAACTGACGGTGGTTTTGGGGTCTGGGGGATGTGAAACGGGAAGATATGTCGAAATTTTCCGGAAGTCGAAACATGGGACCCATTGCAATAGTTAGCTTTCTAATGAAATCTACCTAATAGTGTTATAATGAGCCTCGTAATAGTAAAGTTTTCTGACATACAATAGTCAGGGTCGAACATCAATTGTATGAATGTTTTGATAATCGAGAGTGAAAGTAAGCGGTTCAGGAGCGGGGCTCCATTAGCGAGGAGCGATGCTATTAATGTGCAGATCTAATTACTCGCCAGGCTGGATGAGACTTTGTGAGCCACACTCCCCGTAATGGGATGATTCACAACTATTGCACGAGCCCACAACTTGCACAGTGACTACCAACTCATGATGTAGTGTTGCTGCCACTCATGGCTGTCATCACTGTAGTTCGGGTTCGATCCCCAGCTTTGTCAAAACTTAATGGAACCGGGACGTGTGAATCGATAGAGAAATGTACCTTCCGATGTTTAGTTACATATCTCAGAAACTACAATAGATATTTCCTTGGATGTTCTTTCGGTATATTCAGAGTGCATGAATCATTATTTGGGTAGAATTTGAAGCTTCTATGTTGAATATTAGTAGTATAATTCGCTAGACTTTGAATATTGCGTAATCCTGACCACGTGGTCCAGGAGCGGGGCATGTGCACTGCACGTGTTAGCGTGGGAAGGGGTTGACCTTGTGGCTTGTTTATGTGATTGTGATAAAAAGTTAGCACTGCATGTGTTAGCGTGGGAAGGGGTTGACCTTTTGGCTTGTTTATGTGATTGTGATAAAAAGTTAATGGGTGTTGACGGCATGGGCGTTGTTTATTAGGATGGTAACTCGAAATTCAGACTCCTCTTCCACTCCTACAGGGGAGTTTCTTGGTTCGATTCCGTGTTTTGTTATTTAATTCCCGTGGGGGGGTAGCCTGTGTATCATGGTTATTAAGTATTGATTGATTATTGAATTATATTTTGGTAATTTCCCAAGGAAGTGTAGAGAGTCTTGGGTGTCATAACTTTTGAATGAGAGTGTACGGTGAGGCACTCGACATAGCCGGATCGCTACCAGACATGTGGTGTGCGGCTGTTCCGTTTTTGCTCGCGCCGTGCGGCAAGCAATGAGAGCACTTAGCGTATGTAGTGCATGGTTGTCGTTAAAGTTTTTGCTCGCGCAAGCTAAATAAGTAATCATATGTTGTAATGCGACACTCTGTTTAAGTACGACATATATTACCACAGCGTGGGAGTGGAGTGGTGTTACTCCTTCTCGCTATGATATGTCTGTTTAATTTAAATGATGTTAACATTTTTTGTGTTCTGGCTTGCTTCATGATCTCAATCTGGTTAAAGTGTTTTATATGCCATGTATAACTTTGAGTGTGTGAAATGAATTTCGATCTGTTTGTTTTTAGATTCACAGATGTCATTAGTCAAGTCTGCAATTTTTAATGCGAGAACGAGATTGGATGTCGGTTCCCAGAGCTTCATGTGAAATGTTTTAAAGAGGTTTTTTGGCGCTCTAACTTCTTAATATATATATAAGAGGAGATTGCTATGGAGCAGTAGTTAGCTATCTTTATCTGCAATATCATGAGTCTGTGCGAGGGGTTGATAGAAAAGTTAGTAAAATTGCAACGCATTATGATGTTTGCGGAAAGTGCCCTGAATCAAGGGTTGCATTTCATCGTCAGTGCAACGAAAATAGAGGAGGAGGTGTGGTATAACACCTTAACACCGGGAGAAAAGGAGGTTTTAAGCGCCGAAATATTCGAGCTGATGAGGGATCAACACCACTGCCGTGAAATTATTTTCAACGGCATGACATTTCACATTGTCAATATTATTATTGACAAGTTGAGATCCATCGGCTCGATGAATTTCAACGTGTTTGAACCTACATTGGCGGAAGAGCTAATGGCCGTGTTTGAACGGCCATTAGAGGAACAGCATATGGAAGAGCATATGGAAGAAGTGCAAGAAGAAGCAGAAGAAGAAGAAGAAGAAGACCATCGAATGGAAGAAGAAGAAGAAGAAGAACATCGAGCGGAAGGAGAAGAAGAAGAAGAAGACCGACAAGAAGAAGAAGAAGAAGAAGAAGATGATGATGATGATGATGATGATGATGATGATGATGATGATGATGATCAAATCTTAAATTAAATTCAATGGACAGTGGACAGTGGATTAATATTGTGCAGTGTAAATTTTATTTTTTAAATATATTTATTTGATCATTTGTGGTTTACATTAATTATATAATATGAATTAGTGAAAAATGATATGATCTTCGTTCTTAAAGTGGTAAGTAGTTCCTTTTCCAACAAGCTGCAGAGAGAATTGAAGATGCTGTGTTGTTTGCAGAGTGGAATATGCTGGTCTTGTGCACGGGGTAAGTAGAATCATTCTTTTCTTTCTTGCGTGTGTTGGTTTTAGCGAGCTGAAAAATATATATATAGAGACACATTAATAATAATAATAATAATAATAATAATAATAATAATAATAATAATAATAATAATAATAATAATAATATTAATAATAATAATAATAATAATAATATCTTTGTGAGGAATAAAAAATAAAAATAAAAAAAAAACTTACACTGTTCTAATTATAAGATATTTTTGTTGGGGATCCAAGAGTTGTGAGTTGAATCGAATCCAAGCCAAGATACGAAGGCTCGGGTTCCTTTTCTACTTAGTACTTTGTTGACTAAGTAAATATTAGGATGTTTTGTTCGTTGTAACTCTGCTTCGTAGAACGAACCAAATATTGGAGTATTTTTATTATCTTTTAAAAGATATGTTCGTGGATTAGTATTTTGAACTTTATAAATTGTAAATAATTCTGTTGTCCAATTACCTTCGTACCCTTTACTGAAGTGTTTCTTGATTTTTGATATCCTTACAATATTGCCGATTTTATATTTTGGTTTTCTTAAAGTTTCATTATATTGTGTTGGCAAGCGGGGTGGATTGTTTCTTTTCACATCATTAGGTTTCATGCCAATGCTGCGATGTATTTTGTGATTATACTTTACTAGTAACTCAGGCAAAATATGTACCCATCGGTAAGAACCTCGTGTTGTGAATTCTTTCCACATCGATTCCTTAAGAGTTCGATTGAATCTTTCTATCACACTCGCTTTAATGGAGCTGCCAGTGGAATAATGCTTTAGATTTTGTTTCTGAGACCATGTTTTGAATTCACTGTTATAAAATTCCGTTCCTCGATCGGTGTGAAAATAATTGGGCAATCTTTTACTTTGAGAATAAACAAATTTTAAGCTGTTCACAATCTCACTTCCTTTTTTGGTTTTAAGAGGAATTGCCCATGCATATTTCGAGTAAACGTCAATAATGGTTAATAAATATTTAAATCCATTATTCCATTTTGCAAGTTTGCACATGTCCACAAGGTCAGCTTCATGGAGGTCATCGATTCCTTTGCTAATAACACGTCGTCTTTTAAACTTTTTTCTAAGCGGTGCGTGAAGTTCTTTTGCAATTTCTCGTCTGATTTCGTTCATAGTTATTTTCCAAACAATGTTTTATAACATACTGTGCATTGTTTTACAAACGTTGGAATTTTTATTCAATATATCCAGCATTTCTTAGTTCTTCTTCTATTGCAAAGATTTCGCTGTCTAGTCCTGTGTGACCTGCAGCTTTCGATGCAATTAATGTTTTAAGTCTTGATACCAATTTGTTTGGTTCATTCCAGTGAACGAATTCAATATTGTTTCCGCCTTCAAATTTCCAAATGGCTTGTGGCGCGATGTGTTTTTTTTGACCATATCCAGTATGCATTGTAGTATTTGCTTCTTCATTTTCATCTGCTGTTTTTATAATTCCATCTATGTCTTCAGTGAGAAGGGGTTCAATTATATGTCTATACTTATAAGATTGCCTTCCTCTTGGAGCTGCATTGCTTGTATAATTTCTTTTGTGCACGTTTGAAACATTTAATAATTTCAAATATGAACTTAAATCACTCCTATCTATTAGAGTGGGGTCTGGTACTTTCCTTTGAATCAATTCAAGTAGACCTTCTGTAATAGGAAATTTTTCACCGCCAACTTTTATCCACTTTTTATCGAAGAAAACTCGTTCGCGTCCCAAGTATTGTTTATAATTTCTTATCGTTATACCAAATGTTCTATCCACGTTTTGTTTAATGAACGGATCAAAGTAGCGGTTAAGTAGTGAAATTATTTTGATGCTATCTCCATCTTCTTCGTCTGAAGTAGCAGTGGATTCAGAATCGATATATTTTCCTTTTCTTTTTCGATTTTCTTTATTTTGAGTCGACGTATTAGCAATAGCTACAAGTTGATTTAATGAACTTGTTACTGGTTTAAAGTTAGTCTCTATATCTAATTCTTTTCGTCTAACATCATCTTGAAGTGAAAGATACTTGTCTTTAACATCTTTTTTTAAGCGAGAAAGTTTATCCTTTACTCGACTTTCAGCTTTAATCTTTGACCTCTTCTCCATGACTAAACGGAAATTGTGGTTGTTTTACTTATTTATAGTATATTCAAAATCGATTTGAAGAGGAAGATCATCAGTTTTATGTTTTTTCGGGTCTCTAAGTCGAAACTGAATTTCATCTTGCTCTTCAACGACAATATCACTGCCATCCAGTTCAATCTCTTGACGTATATTTAAAATTGCATACACAATTGGAGATCTTGGTGAAACAAAAATTGGTTTTAATACACCTTTGTAGGGAAGTTGGTACTGTATGTTATGAAGCGTGTATACTGGTGAATGGATTGATGGTGTGTTGGAGAATTTCAGAATAAATTTCGATAAGTTCTTTTTCTTTACTTCATCTTTTAATATACCATATTCTTCTTTGGATGCAGTAAAACTTTCGAGTGGTTCTTTGTTAACCATTTGCTCAATTTTTCCCAGTTCAGTTTTTAACTTGTTATATTCTTCTTTGGATTCAGCAGCATAACTTTCAAGATCTTCTTTTTTAACAATATTGAGATTGTTAGCAACACCCTCAATACGAGTTTGTAAATTGCTTAAAATTTCTTTTAGTTGATTAACTTCAGTTCGTGACGCAGCATAGTGTTCTACAAACCGTTTATTTGTCACGTCTTGGTCGTTAACAGGGAACTCAACATTTGTTTGTTTTTGATGTTGTAGATTGGTTACAGTTTGTTTCAATTGATCAAATTCACGTTGGGAAGCGGCATATTGCTCAACAAACGTCTTATTTGCAACATCGTTATCGTATATGGGGTTGTTTACGTGAGTAATTCGTCCACTCATCATATTTAAAGTTCCACCATCGTCTACGTTTAAAACGTTTTGTTTATTAAATTTAGCGATTAAGTCTTCTAGATCTTTTCGAGAGGCAGCAAAGTTTTCTAAGTAATATTTGTTTATTGCATCTAACGAATCGATTGGTTGAGATATGTTTGTTATTCTTCTATTTAACATATCTACAGTTTCATCATCTCTGTTTATATTCAAAAGAGATTTTTTAATTTCATCGAGTTCATTTGTTACATGAGTTTTAAGAAAAGAATACGTTACCGCATCTTGATTTTGAATTGGATCTTTAACATTTCTTATTCTTTTGTTACCCAAGTCGAGAGTATCTTGATCATACGGAAAGTGATCTTCTGAAAATTCTCGCACTAAACCATGAATGAATTCTACTCGTTGTAACACTTCGGTTATTCGGGTCTCAAGATATTTTTTTATATTCGATGTATGTTGCTGCATTGCAATAAGGTTTACTGCATCATTTGCAGATGATGGTAAAGCTAAGCCCGCGAGACGTTTGTTTTGAAAGTCAAGTTCTTTTTTCTCTATTTTACAAATTGAAAAAATTAAACCTTTAAGCTCGTTAAAGTTTCGTTGTATGTCTTCTTTAGACTCGATTTTATTTAGCTCATTTAATAACTTCACTACATAACCTTTGTTGCATGCATCTTCAACATGTATTGGCATTCCAACATTTTTTAACCGTTTGCCGTTAATACTTAGATGTCCGTCGCTTGTTGTTGTTGTTAGTTGATTTTCATATTGCACTAGCTTATCATCAACATATGATTTAGTTGCAATATCATGTCGTGAAGTCGGTCGTCCGATAGACACATTATTGGTTTTGTTAAACGATGTCATAGTTAAGTTGTTAACCACGCAAAAGCTATAACACGAATGGCCATTTACCTCTTTTTGAAGTCATATTTATAACTGAAAATAAACATCAAAACCATTGCGATATCGACCATTTTGTAAATCGCTATCTTTATCGATAACCAAAAAACCAAACTTAGAGTTTTGCCAACAATACGAACAAATATCAAAGAACTGTTCATAGCTCATATCTGTATTTACATGATCGTTATATACGTGACGCAAGTTTGTTCCGTCTTGTTTAAAAAGAATTAAAAAATTAGCGTTATCTCTAATTAGATGTTTAGGTATACAAGAATATGTTTGACAAAGATAAAATACGTCAACGTCGTGATGACGACCTCTACTGAAATAATCTTTCATGTGTTGTTGTTTATTGCTGGCTACATCATCAAAAACAAATATAGAGTTTTTTCTAGCCATTTCTGGAGGCATTACTTCATCATTATCGGAAAAAAAATCACTTTTTATTTCTTTTATGGAGTCCAAAAACTTTTTTAATTCAACATATTTACTTTGAGCAAGTGATTTAGAATAAATATAAACGTTTTCAAAACGAACTCCATTTTTGTGGCATAATAAATTTAGCATTACGTTTGTTTTGCCACAGTTCGATGGACCGCAAATGATACATCGAATTGTGTTCGGTAGTAAAACACCATGCTTTCTTTTTTCACTTTTACTCTGGTTTTCAGCATTAGTAAATGAAATTACTGGTAGAGTGTTTGACTGCTTAACAAACTTCAACATGTCTACGTTTACGTCTGAGAATGCACACTGCACAAAAAATCACATCACATCAACATATATTGCTTCCACATGTATCATAACTTGTATTATGTGGAATAATAGTAGGATTTTCAGGATTTAAATCAACGTTGCCGACGTAAAACCCTCTTATATATGGACAATATGGCGCCCATTTTTCATGATCATTTAAAGGATTATCGTTTTCCCTCCAATTTTCAATTTCAATCTTACAGAATATACATTTCACCTTATCACCATGTCCAGTATAATAAAACCCTGCTGGTGCTAAACAAAATTCGTTTGGACAGGGAAGAGGCCAATTTTGAAAAGTTTTAAGTCTTTCATATTCGCATTTCAATTCTATGCTAGGAGAAATATTGTTTACGTAGGGGCAAGAAAAAGCCCATTTCTTATGTTCTTCAAACGGATCATCATCTTCTTCCCAATAACTAAGTTGCAGATTACAGAAAGCACACCTAACCATATCCTTATATCCAAAATAGAAAAATCCTGCGGCTGCTAACCATGCAGTGTTCGTAAAACTGTCTGAAGACCAGGTCTTAAATGTTTTTAGCCGATCTCTTTCAGATTTTAAATTCATTTCTTTTTGACTCAATATCATTTGCATTAACTGTTTTTTGGAATACTTTACACAATTAAAATACTTCATGATGCTGGTTTACTTCACAAAGAAAAGATGTTCACCACACAAAGCTAAATGCGAACTGACATGAATCAACAAAACACGTTGGCTAATATGCACGTGTTGGGTTGGCCGAGCGGTCTAAGGCGTTAGACTTAAGATCTAATTTTCAGAAATTGAAAGCGAGGGTTCGAATCCCTCACCTGACAATATTATTATTATTATTATTATTATTATTATTATTTTATTTACATGTAGAGTGAGGAGGTAATTGATCATTAATAAGAACTTTCATATGAAATGGTACAAAAGACATTTTTTTTCTTCTTTATTCATTTAGAATTACAATTAATACAATTTTATTTCTCTTGAAGTAATCTCATTCTTTTTTTAGTTGTCCAGATGAGTGTGGCTGTGTTGAGATGATCTTCTTCTTTTTAGTTGTCCAGATGATTATTTTCTGTAGACAAAAAAAAAAGATACACTGTGTTAAAAAGCGAACTAAAAACAAAATATGTATAGCTGTCAACTACAGTAGTAGATCTAAATTATTCACCTTTTATAGATAGCGATTACAGTTGTCACATTTGCAGCGAAGATGAAACAGTTGAAATTTCCTCTTTAGATGATCTGGTAGATGTTCCCACTCTAGACGAATTCGTTGTGGTTCATATATAGTCAGCACGTTTATAGGAAAGTAGTTCCAATCAAACTTATTAAAACCTCGAAGTCCACTGTTTCGAAACTTGTTTATTATCGAACACACGATTTTCATGATGCCATCAGAAGAATTTAACCAATGTTGAACAGCATTGACGTTGAATTTAGCACAACTATTGCTTCCCATTGCTAGAGATGGTAAATGTTTTGGACAATCTGTAGGTAAACGATGGCTATGCCTCAACATTAGGTCTGACATTCCATCAATCGTATTAAGATCGAATAATGAGTCTGGGGAAAGTGCTTTTAGTGCAAACAAAGAAAATTCCTGTGGCAAATTATATACAACTAAATAATCATATTTATTCTTAATAGACTCAAAAAAAGAAGAAAGAGTTTTTTCACAATATGCTGCAACCCATGTGATCACGGGGCTGAATGAAGGTATATTGCCGTTATTTAACATACAGTAAGCAAGTTCCAAACTGCCGTTTGGTAGCTTGCGAATGTCTGCAACTATTGGTTGCTTCTTATTCCACGTGCCAGCATCAGTAGAAGGAGAGTTTGTTGTTGTCAATTCCATGATTGCAACTAAAGTGAGAATACTTGTTTACTTGCTTGCTTATAACTTAGCAAATATTGGTTTAGATAATTACTTCATTCGTTAATGGTCTGTAAGATATTTGACGATCATGAATAAGAACACAATAAAGAGTTGTATCTTCAGGTATATTCTCACTTGTCTCGATTTCAATTCGCACATCGACTGAAGATGTCTTCACTGCTTCCACTTGTTCGAGACAATTAATTACAATAATCGGACAAAGAGACTTAAATTCATCTCGTGAAACCAGAGTCTCTGAACGAACATCATCGATCTGATAATATACATTACGAAATTTAACAAACATGTCATACAACTCGCTGTAGTCATTTATGGCAATTTCAGAAGTTGGCATTTCATAGGGATAAAAAATTGAATTTAAAAAAACTCTTATAGATTTAATGTTACAATGGTCGAAATAGGAAGAGCATGTGTTTAGTAAATTTCTTCTAGTTTGAAAACCTAATAAAAATTGACGTGGTTTTTGAGTTTCAGAAGTTGTCATTACAGTCCAACTATATTTAGTTGTTCTAGGAAGAGAAGGCAAGACGTGAACATCCCACGATCGATAACCAACCTGAATGGGAATATTTTTCTGCATTAGTTTTAATCTTTTAATTTGTTCTTCGTCCGATAATAATAAAACGGGAATTTTTAGATAAACTTTAAATAACCTGACCTTAGAAAGATCGTTTTCGGTTGTCGATTGCAACGCACGTGCGTCACTTGACGATCGGAGAAGTATTACCTCATGCTTGCAGTTTAAAATCGGCTTTCTGTAATCCTCTGCTATTCCTAACAGGTTGCTTAAAGGAAGTATTATATGAAAACGTTTTGTGTTACTATCAACAATATTTGCTTCACTTGCTGGCGTTGTTAAAGAGGGAAAATAACCGGCATTTTGTAAAGCTGTATATTCGTTTCTTGAATATGATGCAAAGGTTTTTATAGAACTTGTTATACCTAGATGGCGTGTACGATCAATTTCTTTACCATTTAACGTGATGCGAATTTCGCTAAAAAGATTAGCCCCAAAATTTTGGTCAGGATGCGCTGTAGTAGAAGCAGCTGGATTTATGTTAGAAGTAATAATTTGACCTTCTAAGTGAAGAACACCTTCTGATAATAAAACTATGTTTTCTTCATTTTGAATCGGTATTCGAATTTCATCATTATTTTCGAATTTATTAGCTGAATAAGGTTGATAAACTCTTTCTTCTCGTCGCACAACTCTGTTGTCAACCTCTCTTTTATCTGTTATGTTAAACATGTTAACAGCTTCAACTATAGATAGAAACTAAATAAGATTAACAATTGCATATATATTTATATTGAAATTAAAGTACGCGATAGCCTAAAGACTGTAAGAATTGTTTGTTGTTACTCGATAACTGTTTCTTAGATTTCAAGGTGCGATGTCGTTGTTTGTTTTTTTTTTTACAAATTTTAGCTGATTGATTTATATTATTTTTTCGAATCAGAGTCGACTTCTTTTTTTTCAAACTTTGAGTATTATATAGTATAGCCATATTTGTGATTGTTTTCTAGTATGCTTACTCAAGTAGAATGAAAACATAACAGTATTTCATTACTTTATATAGCAAGATATCGTGCTGGACGAATAATTAATTCTACAGTTAAATCTTCATCTTGCAAATCAATGAGCTGTTGAAGATGATCTTCAAGTTGCACAGATACATGTTGAATAAGCTTGGTGTTCATGGGCAAAAAATTAATCGTTGTTGGTTGTACAACAATCGGGTAACCAGCAGGAACATGAGCTTTAAAATTATATAAAGAGTGTGTTGGTTTATGGTTCAAATAAGAACTCGTACCAAGCACAAGGTTGCAACATACTCGAATACTATTAACAGTGTTAATTTTAATCATATATTCAGAATGATGAGTTGTGTTTGCCTTGAACTTTCTATGAGAAAAGCCTAACAAAT
The DNA here is from genome assembly GCA_946902985.2 of Meconema thalassinum. Taxonomy (NCBI): domain Eukaryota; kingdom Metazoa; phylum Arthropoda; class Insecta; order Orthoptera; family Tettigoniidae; genus Meconema; species Meconema thalassinum. The sequence continues at coordinate 20,045,957 of OX336392.1, forward strand.
CTGCAATAGAATCTGCAACACCAAAATCTATAGCAAACACTTTCGAATGTAGTTTACAATGATAAAAGACTTTATCATAATTAATATAAAATGATGGGAATTTGTCTTTGTCGCCTAATAAATGTTCAACTAATAAATCATCAATCTTTTCACTTAATTGTTTTAACGTATAGCTAGCATTGGGTATTATTAAAATCGCTCTATCCGCTTCGTTCAACTTTATAGCCAAAATGTTATTATTCTCGTTAATTGCAAACTTCATTATCGATTCTATTTTTCGATGAATTTCAATTTCTCTTTTATTCTCTTTAGGGTAAACTTTCTTTTCAATACCTAAAGGCCCTGCTACACTGTTGGCTACAGTGAAATCAATATTAAACGGGGAAGACAAAACGAGACGGTTGTCTCTTTTTCCATCTATATCCTCTTCCACATACAATTTTGTTTTTTCTAAATGTTCTGGTATAAGTTTCGACAATGAGTGATAACTAAGTAAATCATCAAAAGCCGAGGCTAGATCTTCAAATTCATAAATACCCGGTGGTACCACTAAATCAATTGATAAAAAATTAGTAAAATGAATGCGAAATTTATTATTTCTGTTGGTAACATTTCGAATAGAATTAGATGTATACAATCCTGCAAGTCCTATTTCAAAAAACTCTGCTCCTACAAGATGAATCGGGTTCTCCAATGTAACATCAATCTTCGAGCCTTTACCTTCAAGAGTTATCCGTCTTTCGAAAGCCATCTTTGAAATGTTTAAAGACGGTCTGTGTTTCCCTTATTTATACAATACAAGAAGACTAAACATAAATGTCCACAAATCGAAGAAGTAATCGATTGATATGAATGAAAATTATATTGTAGATAGCAATTTTTAAGATATGTTAAAATTTCAAATGGTGGTCTTAAATTACCAATACTATCAAAATAATGCACATATTTACCATGTTTACTGAAAGCTACCCAATGTGAACCGGATTTATCCATCGGTTCAAGGTTGACAATACAGTTTTCATTTTTTCGAGGATATCTTGGTAACGTATCTCGCATAAAGACTCCTCTAAAATTTGGAATCTTTAATTGATGTGCGTATTTAGCTAAATCGAAATTACTTAATGCTTTATTTGGTATTTGGTTAATTATCTTTTGTATGCAGGAGGATTTAAATAAATGCCTTGACCTCCTTTTCCTCGCATTGCTTCTATCATTCGATTGTGTCTTTTCATTTCTTTTAGTTCTTCTTGAGCAGCTTTCGCCTTGTTTATAGCAGACGCCACCCCTGCTGCTCCGCCTGCTAGACCCCCCAAGCCCGACAAGGCTGCAAATATCGGAAGTAGGGGTAAAATACCACCTTGCTTTTTCGATGTTCTTCTTCTTCTTTTTTTTAATCTTTTCTTGTTTTTTTTTTATTATTTAAGTTTCGCTTACCTCCTCCAATCTTAGACTTAGCTTTCATGATGCCACCCACTGTTAGTGCAGCCGCTCTCTCTCCAAATGATGCGTCACGGGATTTTACACGAGACCAAGCTTTTGAAGCTAAAATTTCATCAGCCTCTCTTCTTTTGTTTGAATCTTTATGCTTTGCGTAAGCAATGTCGTGCTCTTTGCACGCTTTATCTAATATATTTATTCCTGGATCACCACGGCTCAATCGCTTTTCTAATTTTGTTCCTGGTCCGCAATATTCATATCCCGGGATGTGTAATTCCACGGGTAAATTATCAATAGTTTTATTAAGTACACGACTGATTAATGATCCACTTCCTGTTCGTTTATATTGAGTGGTAGAGTTGCTCCTCTTACAACGCACCATTACTAAATGATATGTAATATAAAGTAATTATACATATATATTTCTGGAAAATGGGAATGGTGGGGGGAGGTGTTTTTTTTTTAAATAATACACACAAAATTTGGGGTTATTATTTATTCTTTTTTTCATAAGCAAAGGAACACACACAAAATTAGTATTATTATTAACAGCATAAAAGTGTGTGTGTGAAAGAAATAAAGTAAGTGAGATGAAGTGCTTTAATCTCAAATTTGTTTCTAATCATTTTTTCAGAGAAAAATGACCAAACGGTAAAGTATCAATTCCGTTTTCAGTTATGTGTCTTTTATCTTCGTTTGATGAAATTGCCAACTTATTTTGCCGAACAGTAAATACAGAATGAGATTTTGAAATTATACAAACTTGAACTTTGTTGACTTTTTCTCTGTTATAAAGACACTTTCGATACTCATCAATATTCATACTTTTACTCACACTCTTCTTAATGCCTTTAGCCTTACACAAGTTATTCATTTCATCACACAATTTTATTGCATACATTTTGGGTCGTAACCCCACAAATTCTTCAACAATCCTTCCAGCATTTTCATCTTTCATTAAACCAATTTCACCTTTATTTTGTCTCACAATGCCAAAAGGATTGTTTGTTTCATAGTTTCCAGTATCAAACAAATTTGAATGCTGTTTCATGAACTCATAAATATCATCATAGAATATATACATAAAACTATCGGTGTCTGTGTATAACAACCTCACATTTGATTCAGGATTTGCTAAAATAACATTGTAATGAAAGTCATTCATTTTACATTTAGACAAATCTAATATAGATGCACCAACATATACTGGTTGATTGTGAAAAATCTTTAGTCTACTCATCTCGATGACCATACATTGTTCATCGAATATAATTCTATGTTTAAAATTAGCCTTAGCTATTAAAGACCTAGCACCACAAGCTCCATGCCATTTGGTGACCCATTTGATGTCCCTTAACTTCCTCACATTCATCAGTGAACGACCAAAAATTGCATTATTCATCAATTTATAAAAATTCTTTTCAAAATCATTTTTGGCATGTTTTCGTTTCTCGGTGTTCACATCAATATATGGTTTTAGCCATTGGCTCTGATTGAATTCAATTATTCTGTGAATACGATCTAATTTCATTCCTAGTTGAATACATTGCTTTAACAATCTATAATGCAAAACATAACGTTCTTTATTATCTAGGGTAGCCATTAGCTTTGTCAACTTTTCGGGACATAGAGGGTAATCTGAATGTTTGTCATGTAACTCTTGAGGATAAGTCAAATCTACTTCCAAAATATATCCAATTTCTGAAGTATCATCAATAGTTAAAACATCAAAGCCTTCAACATTTGCAACCCATTTAAACCCGCCCGTTGGAAGATATTCCATCATCGCATATCCATATAAATTATTAACGTCAAAGTACATTATGTAGGACTCTTGCTTTTTCTCATCATAAGTTTTCATATACTTATTATTAGCAATCGCATGTCGTGTTATACACTGAACATTTCCTCCTCGAATAGATCGTTCAAAAAAGTGTAACATATCAATATCTTGAAGCAATTCAAGTTGAACGTTGGTTATCTTTTTCATAGCACACCAAGACATAGATGGAGCAGTGTAAAAATGAGCTGCATCAATGCCATAAGTTTCCATGCCATTCGATCTAAAATTTTCAAAGACATCCGCCAAAAGAAGTGTGTCAACTTTTAAATACAAATCGGCGTATTCTCCTAATGTTTGACATGAAAACGTTTCCCACACCGATTGAGCAAACTCATACTCTTCATTCGATATTGTTTGATCATTAAGACTGCTATAAAACTTGGATATTTCAGGTAATTTAGTTTCGTTAAGTACATCCATACTCGTGACGTATTCATAGGGAAACACGCCTTTTCTCGCAGTAAGTCGAAACTGTGCATCATCATCATTAAAATAACGTCGAGTTATTTGCTTTGAATCTTCACTTAACGAAGATGAACATTGATCTAGTGAACAGGACAAGAAATTATATGTATCGAAAAATCTTAACTGAATGAATCCATTCTTAACCCGTACATACTTTGTAAACCCTTTATAACGTTCCATATTCACCGCCAACAAACTTATATTACCAGGATTATGTAACACCTCTCCATCACGTTTCTCACAAATTTCTTTAATTATAAAATGTCCATCATAGGCCGTTAGATTATGAAATGCTATAGGCAAAACCTTTGTTACTTTGTAATTTAAATTACAACTATTGTGTGCGCTTCCTCTATATTTTCCAGTTAAGTGACAATGATCGCGTACTTTGAGTTCATTAACTGCAATCGGTTTCTCGCAAATGTGACACATTTTACTTGACAAAAATAATCTTTCTTCATTTTCGGTCATCTTTAACATTGGCTTAACCGATAAGTAATATGTTTGAAGTTTATCCACAATACTATAAAGTTCCTTTACAAACAATTCAATGCAATTATTTCCCCTAAAGAGTTTGAAACTGCACAATTCACTATCGAAATTACAATGAAGGTATAAAGAAATGCTGTAAGGAATATGTTTATGTGTTAAAGTAGAGTTAGGAATGTCACTATTTGGAAAACAGGAGGAAATTGGAGACAAGACGCATTCAGTGTCTGCATATATTATAAATGGAACTGTATCTTTAACTCGGAATTCTGTAAAATTAACAAATCTTTGTTCATCAGTCGGCATTATGCTTTTTGCAACAGGAAACTGTTTACAGTCTGCAAAGTGAACATTTAACTCATCCTCAAGAAAATAATATGACAAACAACGTCTGCATATATAAATCCTTCTCTGAGTGCTAGTGACGCTTGAACGCACAAGGCGAGCAAGATTTCTAATTAAACAAAAGTGATAACTTTCACTGTTTCCAATCTGCAACATCAATAAGTCTACACTCCTTTCATATACTTTATCTGATACATACAAAGGTACAATAGTAAAAGTTTTTTTTCCTTTTACTTCGTTTGTTCCCATACATACCCAATTGTTTTCATCATATTGTGCTCCATACACATTTACAGAAATATTGTTTTGGTTTTCAATCTTGTTTAAATATTTCATTTCCATCGGAATTGGAATTCCATCTAAATTTAAAACATCTCTGTAATTAGGATAGGAAGAAAGATGATTCACGTTTCGAGTTTTTGGATACAAACCAGCAACCACACTCCACGCAAAACAAGCTTCCTTTGTATCATACAAATTTAGCACTGCATGTTTATTGACTATTACATCAGGCAATCTACTAGTATTGGACATTCCTACTCGAAATCCAACATATTTATTTATATTAATTCTCAAACTATGAATTTTTTCTAAAGCCCACCCGGAACCATTTACTTCAAATTCGCTCATTTTTGTCAATGTACCTTCAATGATATTCTTATTATAAAATTCATTTAAATCAGTATACTCGAAAACTACCTCATTTTTGATAGCAAAATATTTTGTTTCTGATATGTCGCGAAGCACGTATTGTGCACACAAAACTGAATTCACCTTTAAAGCTTGTACAGTTAACGCTTTCTTAACATACTTTGTAAACCAAATATTAGCATTCGCTAAAAATTCGCGAGGATCCAAAAACTCATTCTTAACATTTGATAATGCAAGTGTGTACACTCTAGAATTGAATGCCGTTTCAATTAACTCACAGCTCAAGAAAGATTCATCCTTTATTTGAATTGTAATTTCTTTGAAATTCACAGCTTGTTGCAATATGTGCTCACTAATAACTCTCCAACATTCAATCAACTCATCACTGTTCTCAATCAACTCGGTTTGAGTGTTTTCCCCGATTTGGTATGATACTGAAATAGCACCGTTTAGTTCACTTCGAAAATTAGAAACACTTTCAAATGCATTGTCCAATTGGTTTCTTATATTTTCACTGTTATTATGTAATACAATATCAACCTTTCTACGTTTGCTAGGAGGCGAGGTCATTGTTGCTGTTGTCTAAGCAAATGTCCAATTTGCACTAAAGTTAATACACCACCAACAGTTGGTGTACCATCACTGATGTCTAAGCATACGTCCAATTTGCACTATTGTTAATACACCACCAGCAGTTGCTGTAACATCGGTTTACCATAAACCTATAATCTTTTAAAGTATATTCAAGCCATTGTGATAAATTACTGCCTGTAATCTCCAATGAACAATGAACAGCCTCAAAAGGAAATTCATCCTGAAGTTTACCAAGCAAATTGTTTCTATACACATTCAATTTTGTTACATCGTAACACGTCATGGAAAATTCTATTTTGAAAACTTCATCAAATGTATTGTATCCGAAGAAACAAATAAAATGTTCATCTTCACATAATTCTTTCAATAGATATCTTAGAACTGTTTCTGTCACCTCTCGCTGACTATCCTCTGATTTGCTAACATTGGTAACGTAGACTGAAAATGTTGAAATTCCACTCGAAGATGTCCATTTGTTAAAACAAGCTTCTTTCTCATTACGACTCACCTCGTTATCATCTTCTTCCTCTTCTTCCGGTTGTTGAAAGCATACACGATGATACTCTATTAGCGGGTGCGATCGATGTTCAGTTCCACTCAGGAAATTAACAGTTTTCCACTTCATTATGCTGGTTGTTTTATTAGTTTATTTAGATAATCTGAAAAATTAAACAAATTAAGAAATAATTAGCAACTAAATATATCAATCGTTATATCAATCAATACATAATATATAATCCAATACTCACCAAAACATGTCGATGTGAGCGGTTCTTCAACCCAAAATACACCGTCATCAGTTTGCCCTCGAGTACTGTTTCAAAATGACTTGATGTGAGCGGTTCTTCACCCCCAAATACACCAGCATCAGTGTGCCTCCCATTGAGTTTAGTTCATCGATCTCTGATGCGCTTAATTTCGAAAATACTGCTGGTAGAAATACACTTGTTACTTCATCTTCAATGTTAATGTCCACCAATATTTTTCTTCCAAACCTCGTCTGTACGGGGCGAATAATTTGCACCACATATGGTAAATCAATGACTAGTTCTGCTAGTTTCTTATTAGAATACTCAGTACAAGATGATAAGTTATTGAACTTCGTTAGAGCTTCCATCACACAATTTGTTCCTCGTCGTTGACTTTCTTTATTTCTTTCACACACACACTCTTCGCGCAAAAGTAGAAGTTAAACTCTTCCATGCACTCGTCCATTTATATATCCTTCACCCCCACCCACACTCCAGAAACCATATGCTGCAAACATTTCTTTTTTTCCACTATTGCTTAAAGAAGTCAAAGATTACATTCTTAGCCAATGACGTTAAAGGTCAACTCTGTCTCACGCGAACACAGCAGACGAGATCAATCACACTGCTGCACATGGTCAAACTTGCACGGGTGTCAAATGACGGTTAGCATCCTAAGCAAAAACAATAACAGCTGCACACCACATGTGTGGATTGTTGATAGTGGCACACATGCTCACACTCGCATGAGTGTCAGATGACGGTTAACATCCTAATAAACAACCACATGACGTCAACACCCATTAACTTTTTATCACCATCACATAAACAAGCCAAAAGGTCAACCTCTTCCCACGCTAACACGTGCACTGCACATGCTCGCTCCTGGACCACGTGCTCGCTCTAAGGACCCATGACGTCATCCCATGACGTCATCAGGATTACGCAATATTCAAAGTCTAGCGAATTATACTACTAATATTTTTGTTATCGGAGAGAGCATTACAAAAACAATCTTACAAAATATATTGTTAAAAATTCCCTTTACTCATTTCCATTTTTCTGAGCAAATACTCAAACCAGACCCACCAAACTTTGCATGCATAATATTTAAACCATTTTTGAGCTACTGAAGTAAAACGGCTATCCTATTATTTACAGGAGTTGAGGTTTCTTTTTTTTTATATTCTAGTTGAAAACTGAAATTTTCTGTAAAATTGTCAGTGCATTTCAAGCTGGGATCCATGAACTAATCAAGGTATCTGAATAAATTTACTTCCCCTAGTAGATCTATATAGTGTATTATAGACTACCAAGTTTCAAATACATTGATCAGATAGTTTCTGAGAAAATGGTACATGAATTTTAAAAATAGATGACTTACACGAAAATAATGTTTGACTAGTAGCTACAGTATAGCCTTAAAACATTATGTTTGAACCTAATTTTATTGCATCAAATATCATTTCAGCACAATAATTGTTACATCAAATTCTTCAGTAAAGATGGGAGATATTTTTAAGCTAAAAAAAGGTTGGCAATTTTGAGCCTATTGACCCTACTTGCCTCATAAAATGATTAGAAGTAGAGTTATGAGATCAATAACGGGGTGATTTATGAGTATGTGTTGGTCTTCCATCCCCTTGTAACTTCTAAATGGCAGGGGTGTGCAAATTATTAGACTGAACACCAGTTTCGCAAGATTTCATTTTTACTGTTTTATGAGTTAACCCTTTATAGGTTAGACTATTTTTTTCTAACTTTTACTTCAATTTTTTATTTTAATTTTCATTTCAGCTCTAATTTTTATTTTTATTTTAAATATGAAATATTATTATTTAAAAAGAAATTAACAATTATCTATTTATTTATATTTTTTAACTTTTAAATTTTTATAATCTTAACTTTATTTTAATTTTTAGTATGTTCTGTTTTAACTTTTAGTGTGTTTTAAGTTCCAACGTTCGCCGCCAGGTGCTGACTGAGATGACATTTAGTAGCCACGTCCGTAGCTAGGTGTCGTGGACGGTTGCATTTAGTAGCAAAAGTTGGAACTACTTGAAAAAATTACTCGTCTGCAGTCCTTCTACCTGAATCATATATAACACACACTAATAAAGCCATCACAATTAACACCGGTTATCAGATATATTCTACACGCACCCAAAGTACACGGGGCTACATCCCCTAAACTGAGGAACCAACCAAATTAAATTTTAAATTGTTTTCTAGTGTTTTAATGACTTAGGACGATGCAAGCTCTCCATATATTTTGGTTTTGTAGTTAAGTTTTATTATTTAGCCTGTCATATTGGGTGGTACAATATCGTAACAGTGCCGTACAACGAACATGCAAGGTGGGCAGGCGCGGATCTAAAGTTTGGATTTCGGGGAGGGGTCACAGAATCGAAATTGTTAATAACAAGAAGTTTCGTGAAGAACTATACAGCCTACTTTTCATGCCAATGATTATTCTACAGAATATGAACCTATCTAGAATAATGACGAAATTAAGTTGCTAATATCGAAATTTCCAATTAGTTCGAAATACTGTATACCTGGCATAATGTATCCTAATAGAGCACTACAGTTGGCAGCCCTGATGACTGAATATATTCTTAGTTCCATCTTTTAAGGTACAAAATACCTTGGATCTAACAGCGCGCGTAAAATCATGTTGGCAACAATGTCATGCATGTATTGGTCAGAAATAATCTGAAATAATATGATCTATTGTTGTGCCAATTTTGAATGAAATCCATTAGTTAGTATAGAAGTTACAAGCATTTTAAAATTGGACCTATCAGCAGGCTTAGAATCATGTTGGCAGCACTGACGCATATTAGTTACTCCAAATTCGTCTAGAATGCCAGGTACTATACGTGTGCAAAGTTTAGAGCTATTGGCTTGCATACTTTCTGATATATTGATATTAGGGTAACAAAAATAGGGACAGCACATATTAACAGTTGGCAGCCCTGGTTGCTCCTTAGAATACGCATAGTCATATCTGTTATGGTACACATAGCACATACGAAATTTGGTTGAAATCCAAATGATAGTATGGAAGTTACATGTATTTAAAGTTGGACCTGTCAGCAGGCTTAGAATCATGTTGGTAGCACTGACGTATATAAGTTACTCCAAATTAACATAGAATGTCAGGTACTATACGTGTGCATAGTTTAAAGCTGTCGGCTTGCATACTTTCTGATATATTGGTATTTGGATAAAATAAATTAGGAGCATTTATTAACAGTTGGCAGCCCTGGTAGGTCTTAAGAATACGCTCAGTCATATCTGGTTAAGTACACATACAACATACGAAATTTGGTTGAATTCCAATTGATAGTGTAGAAGTTATATGCATTTAAATATTGGACCTATCAGTAGGCTTATTATCATTTTGGCAACACTGCCATGTTTAGCCTCCTGGAAATTGAACTGAAATATTATGATCTGTACGTGTGCCAATTTTGAAATAGCTCCCATTCATACTTTCCAAGATATCCAACATGGAGCTCAAATTTCAATTGAGATTTTTTAGCAGTTGGTAGCACTGACATTATTTTCAAATATGGCCCTGAGATATTCAGGTATAGATCTTTACTCCTACCAAATTTCGTTTCGATTGCTGCAGCCGTTTAGGAGTTGTTGGGGGACACACACACACAGCCAGACAGACAGACAGAAGGACAGCCAGACAGACAGACACACATTTGCCCGATCTCATTAGTCTACTTTTTCCTCATTTTTGCAAAATGTGAAAAGTAGGCTAAAAATGGTATCACTAACAACAATCAGAAAATAACACAAATACAAAACCAGACCAATTTGTTTGCAAGCTTCATGGATAGAAATTTGATGCGTTTAGCGCACCAAAAATATTCGTACAAATTGCAACGGCGTGTTTTGTGACATTTACATCGAGCTTTGTGAAAAGTATCAAGGTACGTTACAGTTTCGGCAAGTCGAGTTGGTACTGACAAAGGGAGAAAGTCACAGCTTAAATTGCCAACCAAGCTTGCAGTTTGGACGTCGGCAAAAATTTTTGGTGCGAGAAAAGCCCCAAATTCCTATCCGTGCATTGCTGCACATTCATCGTGACATCACTATAGACATCGATTCGGTAATCACAAGGTTTGCTAAACAAAATAGACGAGTTGATTGTTATATAAATAATCGTTTTCATACAACAGGCATGAAGTTGTAAATATGTACAGTTGTAACAGAACATAATAATTGATGTAAAGATATTTTCAGTATTGAATAAAATGACAAAACTGTTTTTCAGTTAAAATTCTTTAAGTTTTATTTGTCTGGTTATTGTGTTTTCGTTTATTGAGTTTGTAAAACAAAATTGGTCTCCGTTTGGGGGGGGGGGTCATGACCCCCGTGACCCCCGCCCCCTTGAATCCGCGCCTGAAGGTGGGCATGGTACAATAATGTACCACTTCACTGTCCCCAAATTCTTGACGAGTCCTCTATGACATGTGTGTGCTGCAAGTTCGAGATTCTGATACTCGATGGCAGCACCTTCTACAAATGATAGTGCATTCTCCCCTGCAACTGTTACATAGTTGTACCAAGAAGCATAACTCATATAATTTATATAACAAAATGGTACATTATTGTATCGGGCTCTAGAAAGGGTTAACCAACACCATTGCGAAAGATGACGCAGAAGTTCTAGAAAAATATTACAAGCAGCTGTAAACACTTGCCTGTCTGATTTATTCATAACAAAGGGAACAAGATCAATTTATAAACAAAATTAAAATATGCTTCGTCTGCGTTCCTTCCATTCTGTGATTCCAACCCGTGGGAATTGTCCCAAATTGTGAGTCATTTAGACAAATATTTTTCTGAAAGGGATAAAAAAAATTGTGTGCAAAAAGTGAGGTGAATTTGGGATATTTGGCTGTTGCTGAGCTGCCATTAACACATGAAGCTTCGTTTGCACAATAGGTACGATTTATAAATGCCGATAGTATACAAATACATATTTCACGGAAGTATAGTATTACATTACAATCGCTTGTGCGATAAGACAGTTTTGTGTGTTTTTGGAGATTAAAACTTACATTTAGTGTTATTGTGCAATCTTAATTTTTAAAAAAATATCTGAAACTTATACAGGAAAACATAAACATCGCAATCTTTAAATGAATTAAAAAGTGTACTAAATGAATGTTTATGTGCATGATAATGATAGTTTATGTTGGACGATATCGAAATGTAAATATTATACGTCAGAAAACTGTATCATAATGACGGTCATTATAGTACTGTGCACCACTAGGTGCCTCACTACTCTTCAGGACTGCTCGCCTACTGTCGACCAAAATATTATCTGCACTCGAGTTTGAAGGTTGCTTGTGAAGTAACCCATAGACCTACATAACATCCAATAACATCATCATTTTCGTTGTTTTATTTTACGTTAGTTCATGTAGGTTTGGAATTTTTAATTTATATTTTAATATTTTTTATCGCAATTGGAACACAAAAAGTGCCCGTTTTTAAGCGTGTTTCAACCATGCGTCACATTTAAGAATTATTATCCCACAAACCCGTCACCAGATCGAATCCAAATTTTAACACAATATACATTGGAATGTTGTATAACTGGTTTATTAATTTAAAAAAATTCTGTGTCCAAGAAACAAAGTTGTTATCATTTTTGTAAGGTAACTTTTTCTCGGCTCGGGGTGGTTGGAAAATGTAGTTCTTGGTTGCATTGTAATCCTTATACATCAAAACGTTATGCTGTATGACTTTAAAATACGTAAATGAATTCACTTATTTTATATCGGTTTGTATTTCTACGGGGAATTAAGACATGGTTCACCAGTTAGCCGCTCCGGTGAAAGCTGTACAACGTTGCCAAGATGGGCTCCATCACGCGCCATGGCGCGCCTCGCTCGGAAGTGATGGCCTCCATATCAGCAACGCTGTACAGCATTGTGTTAAAATTTGGATTCGATCTGATGACGGGTTTGTGAGATAATAATTCTCAAATGTGACGCATGGTTGAAACACGCTTAAAAACGGGCACTTTTTGTGTTTCAACTGCGATAAAAAATATTAAAATATAAATTAAAAATTCCAAACCTACCTGAACTAACGTAAAATAGAACGATGAAAATGATGATGTTATTGGATTTTATGTAGGTCTATTGGTTACTTCACAAACAACCTTCAAACTCGAGTGCACATAATATTTTGGTCGACAGTAATGAGTGTAATGGAGCAAAATCCCTGCTTAGGCAGGAGGCCATTGCCCTTAGGGGATTAAAGGGCTGTATTTATTATTATTATTATTATTATTATTATTATTATAGTACTGTTTTTCATTATGAGAAAGTTTCTCCAGCCAATCAGAGCTCATTCATTGACCAATTAGGTAAGGATATCTACCCGCATGCACTCAAAATCCAACATGTCGTACATGAATTAGGCCTACATGATTTGAAAGTTCAAATTGGATATCGGATCAACCATTGTAGTTACCATCCGAAACACAAAGACAAAATCAGAACAAACCTTTACGGTAACAAGGAAATACTATGACATATGCAAGAAATTTATGAATCTACGTCCAGAAGTTAGCATTAGCAATGCAGCATCCTTCTATATAAATTACCGACATGGAAAGTGCGCCGTCCATATGTTCGCGTAAATAAACTGGCGAATATGAGACAAAAAATAGCAATGCACCTTAATATCCCCAACTCCAATTTCTACACAGCGCATTGCTTTCAAACGACTTCGGTGACAATATTAGTGAATGCTGGAGCTGGACGGCACTAGTCATCATGAAGGCTGTAAACAATCGCTATGCTCGTTTTATAAACATACTCATGTCTTAATTATTGCCATCATAGGCTCGTTGCATAATGTACTATTACAAGACAGTTTTGTGTTTCATTAAAATCAATTTTAGCGCATATGGTGCTGCAATTAGGGACACATTATCGAGACTCGAGAGCACATTATACATTTGTTTTGAACAAAATAAATTTTTAAGCGGGATATTTTCTAGTGAAAAGGGACATTCTGAGTGGAAAGTTGGGATTTTCAGGTTTGATAGGTTGGCAACTCTGCTTACATTGCGCAAATAAATCGATACTTCTGACAACTCACTGCTGTATGCTAGTTTTCAGGGGTATCAATAAAATAAAATAATTTAATTACCTAAAAACATCGTAAAAGATGCTATTTAGCGATGGTCTGTCACTATTACAGTATATTGACTAATTCTTACTCTATACAGGAGTTCTGGTTCCTACACTAATCCTAGTCTAAATACGATTATTTTAACTATACAGTTCGAACTATTATTAATATTTACATAGGCTATATTGCACGTTTTCTTTTCATACTTCCATTAATACATCAACTTTCCACTAACTTGAGTCAATTTCAGTATTAATAGAACTAACCTTACGAAGGGGCTAAGCGCTAAATTTGAAAAAATAAAATAAATAATAATAATAATTATAGAACGGTGTTACGTGACATCTGCCAAGCGCCAAGTGATATTAGTGCGCTCCTCGACAGTGGGCAGGACCGGTAGGTACGAGAACTATTTCTTTACAAAGGTGTCGAGTAGCAATTTACTTGGCGCGTGAATTTTCCCGCTCTGGCTTGATGTGGCAGCTGATCTGTTGTAGTGAAGTAGTGAAACATTACTTGTGTGCACTTCAATTTATTGAATACTAGCAGGTACCCGCGGCTTCGCTCGCGTCATAGTCGTGTCATATTTTTATTCAATGAAATGCAGGTTTAACCCCGTTAACACCCTTTTAGAACCTGAATATCCAAAAATCCCTCCTTAGTAGACGTTTTCGACACACAACAAACATATCCCCAAAATATCATTCTTCTAACTTTAATAGTTTTGGTTGGTCGATGAGGTTGAATATCCGAAAATCCCTCCTTAGTGGACTTTTTCTTCCAGAATTTCAGCCCTCCCCATGGGCCCCTTAAATTGGATTCATGAAAAAAAAACGATCGACCACCTTTTTACTTATTTTTCAAGCTGATTCTTCCCCCTGAGTTTCATACTTTATGCCTCTGTCTTTTAAGAGATACTTGCTCCGTTAGGAATCCTTCAACCCCCACTTTTCACACATACACCTCATAATATACAGTTCATCTAAAAACCCTCAGACATGTGTCTTCTTATTCTTAATGATGAGTTTATATGCCAAGTATCGCACCCCCCAAGGAAACCAATCGGGAGATATTGCTATTCAATTAAATGCAGGTCTACCCCCTTAACACCCCTTTAGAACCTGAATATCCAAAAATCCTCCCTTGGTGGACGTTTTCGACATACAACGAACACAACCCCAAAATTTCATGTTTCTAACTTCAATAATTTTGGCTGGGCGATGATGAGTGAGTGAGTAAGTCAGGACATTTTCTTTCATTTATTTTTCAGAATTTCACCCCTCTCATGAATACCTTATATTGGATTTATGATTTAAAAAAACGGTCGAAGACCTATTTACTTCTTTTTAAGCTGTTCTTCCCCCCTGAGTTTGATGAGTGAGTGAGTTAATCAGTTAGAACACTATCTTTCCTGTTTTCCCCCCCAGAATTTCACCCCTCTCCAAGGGCCCCTTAAATTGGATTTATGAAAAAACGGTCGAACACCTATTTACTTATATTTTAAGCTGTTTTTTCCGCTGAATGTCAAACTTCTCGCCTATGTCGTTTAAGAGATACACGCTCCGTTAAAAATCCTTCAACCCCCAATTTTCACCCCTTTCGCCTCATAATATACACCACATCGATAAACCCTTAGACACATGTCTGCTTAATTTTAATGATTAGTTTATATGCCGAATATCACATCCCCAAAGAAACAACTCGTGAGATATCGTTAATCCATGAAATGCACGTTTACCCCCTTAACACCTCTTAAGAACCCGAATAAACAAAAATCCTTCATTAGTTGACGTTTACGACATAGAGCGAAAATATTCCCAAAATTTAATTTTTCCTACTTCAATAGTTTTCGCTGGGCGATGATGAGTGAGTGAGTCAGTCAGGTCATTTTCTTTCAATTATTTTACCTGAATTTTACGCCCTCACCATGCGCCCCTTAAATTGGATTTATGAAGAAACGCTCGAACACCTATTAACTTATATTTGAAGCTGTCTTTTTCCCCTGAGTTTGATGAGTGAGTGAGTTAGTCAGTCAGTCAGTCAATCAGGACACTTTCTCTCCTTTTTTTTTCTCTAGAATTTCACCCCACCCCATTGGCTCCTTAAATTGAATTTATGAAAAAACGGTCGAACACCGATGTACTTATTTTAAGCTGTTTTTTTCGCTGAGTTTCAAACTTCTCGCGTATGTCGTTGAAGAGATACACGCTCCATTAGGAATCCTTCAACCCTCACTTTTCACCCCTTTTACCTTATAATATACACCACATCGAAAAACCCTTAGTCACATGTCTGGTTATTTTTAATGATTAGTTTATATGCCGAGTATCACATCCACAAATGCAACCACTCACGAGATATTGTTATTCAATAAAATGCAGGTTTAACCCCATTAAGACACCTTTAGAACCTGAATATCCGAAAATCCTCCCTTAGTGTACGGTTTTGACATACAACGAACATATCCCAAAAATGTCATGTTTCTAACTTCAATAATTTTGGCTGGACGATGATGAGTGAGTGAGTGAGTGAGTCAGGACATTTTCTTTCATTTTTTTTCAGAATTTGTCCCCTCACAATGAACCCCTTAAATTTGATTTATGAAAAATAAACTGTCAAACACTTATTTACTTATATTTAAGCAGTTTTCTCTCCCTGAGTTTGAAGAGTGAGTGAGTGAGTCAATCAGTTAGGACACTTTCTTTCCCCCCCCCCCCCAGAATGTCACCCCTCCCCATGAGCCCCGTAAATTGAATTTAAGAAAAAAAAACACGATCGAACATCTATTTACTTATCTTTTAAGCTGATTTTTTCCGCTGAGTTTCAAACTCCTCGCCTATGTCGTTTAAGAGATACACGCTCCGTTAGGAATCCTTCAACCCCCCACTTTTCACCCCTTTCACCTCATAATATACACCACATCGAAAAACCCTCAGACACATGTCTTCTTATTTTCTATGTGTTCATATGCCGAGTAACACATCCCCCCAATGAAACCAATCGGGAGTTATTGTTATTCAATGAAATGCAGGTTTAACCCCCTTAAGACCCCCTGAATATCCGAAAATCCTCCCTTAGTGGACGGTTCCGACATACAATGATCATATTCCCCGAAATGTCATGTGTCTAACTTCAATAATTTTGGCTGGGCGATGGTGAGTGAGCCAGGACTTTTTCTCTCAATTTCCTTTTTTCAGAATTTCACCCCTCCCCAAGAACCCCTTAAATTGGGTTTATGGAAAAGGCTGCCGAACACCTATTTACTTATTTTTAAGCAGTTTTTCCCTGAGTTTGATGAGTGAGTCTGTCAGTCAATCAGTTAGGACACTTTCTTTCCTGTTCCCCCCCCCCCCCCCAGAATTTCACCCCTCCCTATTGGCCCCTTAAATTGGATTTATGAAAAAACGGTCAAACACCTATTTACTTACTTTTAAAGCTGATTTTTTTCCACTGAGTTTCAAACTCCTCGCCAATGTCGTTTAAGAGATACACGCACCCCCACTTTTCACCCCTTTCACCTCATAATATACTTCACATCGAAAAACCCTCAGACACATGTCTTCTTATTTTTAATGATGAGTGTTTATGCCGAGTATCACATCTCCCAATGAAACCAATCGGGAGATATTGTTATTCAATGAAATGCAGGTCTATCCCCTTAACACCACTTTAGAACCTGAATATCCAAAAATCCTTCCTTAGTGCGCGTTTTCGACTTACCACGAATATATCCCCAACATTTCATGATTCTAACTTCAATAGTTTTGGCTGGGCGATGATGAGTCAGTCAGTCAGTCAGTCAGTCAGTCAGTCAGGACACTTGTTAGCCTACTTTCGATTCTTGCAAAAAATGAAAGTAGTCTTATGAGATCAACACAGGGCGAAAAAAGTGTGTCTGTCTGTGTGTGTGTATGTGTGTGTGTGAGTCTGTGTGTGTGTGTGTGTCTGTGTGTGTGTGTTTGTGTGTGTGAGTGTGTGTACTCTGAATGTGTGTCCCCCCCGATCAATTCGAACACGGTGAATGCGAATTGAACGAAATTTGGTACAAAGGTAGCACTAGCAAAGGACACCTCAGTGTCATATTTTATATCACCGCCATCTTGACGGAAACGTAATGGCGGCCACACAAATGTTCAAAGCTTAAATCAAATTACGACTAACCTAATCATCCGATCTCTACCAAATTTTGCAACAACATACCTTTATGGGGGAAGCATCCTTTGACCAAACCAATAGGCCATAAGCGTAATAGTTTGCGGATGGCGGCCATCTTTGTGTGAAAATCGATTCCCCCTATTTATTCGAACACGGTGCAACCGAATGGAACGAAATTTGGAACAAAGGTAGTACCAGCAAAAGGCACCTCAGTGTCATGTTTTATATCGCCGCCATCTTGACGGAAACGTAATGGCGGCCACATAAATGTTCAAAGCTTAAATCAAATTACGATTAACCTAATCATCCGATCTCTACCAAATTTTGCAACAACATACCTTTATAGAGGAAGCATCCTTTGACCAAATGACTAGGTCATTAGCCTAATAGTTTGCGGATGGCGGCCATCTTTGTGTGAAAATCAATTCCCCCTATTAATTCAAACACGGTGAAACCTAATGGAACGAAATTTGGTACAGAGGTAGCACTAGCAAAGGGCATCTCAGTGTCATGTTTCATATCACCGCCATATTGACAGAAACGTAATGGCGGCTACACAAATGTTCAAAGTTTAAGTTAAATTACGACTAACATAACCATCCGATCTCTACCAAACTTTGCAACAACATTCCCTTATGGAGGGAGCATGCTTTGACCAATCTAATAGGTTATTAGCCTAATAGTTTGCGGCTGGCGGCCATCTTTATGTCAAAATTGATTCCCCCTATTAATTCGAACACGGTGGAACCGAATGGAACGAAATTTGGTACAGAGGTAGCACTAGCAAAGGGCACCTCAGTGTCATGTTTTATATCGCCGCCATATTGACAGAAACGTAATGGCGGCCACACAAATGTTTAAAGCTTAAATCAAATTACGACTAACATAACCATCTGATCTCTACCAAACTTTGCAACAATATACCTTTATGGAGGGAACATCCTTTGACCAATCTAAAAGGCCATTAGCCTAATAGTTTGCAGATGGCGGCCATCTTTATGTCAAAATTGATTCCCCCTATTAATTCGAACACGGTGGAACCGAATGAACGAAATTTGGTACAGAGGTAGCACTAGCAAAGGGCACCTCAGTGTCATGTTTTATATCGCCGCCATCTTGACGGAAACGTAATGGCGGCCACACAAATGTTCAAAGCTTAAATCAAATTACGATTAGCCTAATCATCCGATCTCTAGCAAATTTAGCAACAACATACCTTTATGGAGGGAGCATCCTTTGACCAAACTAATAGGTCATCAGCCTGATATTTTGCGGATGGCGGCCATCTTTGTGTGAAAATCGATTCCCCTTATCAATTCGAACACGGTGAAACCGAATGGAACGACATTTGGTACAGAGGTAGCACTAGCAAAGGGCACCTCAGTGTCATGTTTTATATCACCGCTATCTTGACGGAAACGTAATCGTGGCCACCCAAATGTTAAAAGCTAAAATGTAATTACGACCAACCTAATAATCTAGTCTCTACCAAATTTTGCAACACCATATCTTTATTTGGGAAACATATTCAGACCAATCTGCAAGAACATCAGCCTAATAGTTTGCAGATGGTGGCCAAGTATGTATGCAAATCGATTCCCCCTATCAATTCAAACACGGTGAAACCGAATTGAACGAAATTTGGTACGGAGGTAGCACTAGCAAAGGGCACCTCATATTCATGTTTAATATCCCTATAGCACGTTGTATTTCAACAAGCTACTACAACCAACATTCGATCATACTCCTTGAAAAGGACAAAGAGTTATAACAATACCCATGCATTTAGGAGAAAGTATGCTATATGTTCTTTACTGAACATCTTGTTTTTATATAAGAGATAAGCATCGGTCCTGGTGGAAAATAATTCTATCACCTGAAACAAAAATTCATGGGACGAAAAAAAAAACATCAAAATATCATGTTGGTTTCGGACCCTAAAAGACGTAAAAAATATAATAAAAGAATTTTAAAAAAATATGTTTTGAAATTTCATTCGAATCAATTTTTATGTCATTCCTGGGACTAAGAAAATTCCGGCCAACAAATACAAAATCATTAATAACTCCCTAAGTATTCGACGTATGATGAAATAGCAAGAGACAAAAAAGATGTAATGTGTTATTGTCTACAACATAGGCCATGTATAATTTTACACTCAGACATATTACGTTTCCCCCCTCCCCCATAATTTCACCCCTCCCCATGGGCCCCTTAAATTGGATAAGTTGAGTTTGCATTTAACACTTTTGTAAGGAAAAGGCATGAAAGACATAACTCTTTCCTAATTGTCTACTTGCATCATGTCATATTACACTGAAAGTTTACATTTACAGTCCCTTTATTTTACAAGGACATTTCTAACATGTAAACAATATATTTAAAGTAAATCAACATTTGAAATAAAGAACTGCATTGATTCAGGGAAGTTTCTTTTGTTTATCTCAGAAACTTAATTTTGGTACTTAGCCCCTTTGTAAGGTTAGGTAGGCCTATTCAATATAGGGGTCAATAATCCGTTCAATGAAGCCTAGCTTATCTCAAAATCATACTTCTTCCAGGCCCTTCCAAAATAATAATAATAATATCTATTTTAATTTTTTACGTATGGCTTTTAGTGCCGGGAGTGTCCGAGGACATGTTCGGCTCGCCAGTTTTGTAGCTGCTTCTATGCGGACACCCAATGGGTGAGCTACAAGTACCGTCGCGTGTGAAGTGTTGTCTGGGGAGGAAAGTTTGAATGTAAGGACGATGAGTTGGAAGGTAGCAGATGTGGCCTATAGTTAGGGACCAACCCCGGCATTTGCCTGGAAGGAAGACGGGGAACCACAGAAGACCAACTTCAAGGTTGCCGGCGGGGGTATTTGAACCTCCTCGCCTCCCGGATGTGAGAGACTGCCAGCAGTCATGCCGCAACGACCACGGCTAACTCACCCGGTATAATATATATATATTTTTTTTAGCGTATGGCTTTTAGTGCCGGGAGTGTCCGAGGACATGTTCGGCTCGCCAGTTTTGTAGCTGCTTCGAGACGGACACCCAATGGGTGAGCTACAAGTACGGTTGGGGAGGAAAGTTGGAAGGGAAGGGCGAGGAGTTGGAAGGTAGCGGCTGTGGCCTATAGTTAGGGACCAACCCCGACATTTGCCTGGAAGGAAGATGGGAAACCACAGAAGACCATCTTCAAGGTTGCCGGCGGGGGGATTCGAACCTCCTCGCCTCCCGGATGTGAGAGACTGCCAGCAGTCATGCTGCAACGACCACGGCTAACTCACCCGGTAAAATAATAATAATAATATCACACGAACTTTAAATAAATGCTAGTATTAGTTACTCTCTGCTTACATTGAACCATAATATGATCTGACTATAACCTTCATTTTACTCTTGATCAGCTGTTTGCTGACATCCTGTCTCGTTTCAAACATCTACCGTGAAACATCGCTTAACTACAGCGAACTAACTTCACTTAAAACAATTACTTCTTTGAAACATCTCGTGTTCCATTGCAATCAGCATTCCTTTCTACATAAACAGTATATCATAATCTTTTAACAACACATTTCCTTCCAACAATAACAATGCCGTCATAACTCATTGTTGGTTCACTCAATTATACATATATTTTCATCCACTACCTATCATCCTATCATTTCTTACTATAAACTTCGTCTTAGCTGTCTAATACCTCAACTAGACATTCCAACATAATACTTCGTAATATCAGCTGATTACCTGACAACAATACTTTCTCTAGTCATTGGTTCATAACTCCACTTAAAATATCTGGTGTATTCTGTTTCATAATATTAATGGGCTTATTATCTCGTTTCTTGCCTTCCTTTACTGTCATCAATAATACAAATGTGTACATGACATAACTTCCTTCTACTTTCTCAAAACATTTTCCTGACATTTAAATGTTTGTGGAAACTCTCCGAACTAGTCAAAATATTCTTCCTCTATTTATAAGCCATTATAATGCTCATTCTCATCATTAAATCAATATAGACATTGTACATTTTCACGAGAAATGTCCTTCATCTGACTTGTCATCATGTTGACAAAAATATTCACGTCCAATCATCGATCAAGATCATGATCCTCATCCTACCTTCCATTTAAATCTAAATATGACTGAAAACATCGAAAAAAAAAGCCGAATGAAAATCTCCATCGCATAAGTTCGCATAAGCTCGTAGATGAATAACAAAAAGAACGAATTTTGAAATGAAACTCTTTGTTAGTTCGGATCTGAGGGTTGGAACGTGCTACATCCAGACTAACGAGGGAAAACTGACAAGAGGTGGGTTTGATCCTCCCCCACTCCTTCAGGATGGATCGTAAAATAAGGCCATGGATTCTTCCTTCCCGATCCTAATAAATAAAAGAAAGAAGAAAAGATAACGTTGGAGATAAGAAGCGGTGACGTTACGGTGATAGATATGAGTTAGGAAAGAGATTCTTTCTTTCTTTCTTTCTTTCTTTCTTTCTTTCTTTCTTTCTTTCTTTCTTTCTTTCTTCTCCTAGTACGTTAGTTGTTAGGAAGTAGTAGTATTAGAAAATGATTCTCATCTCCACAAATCGATTACCTAGACATTAATAATCCATAAACTAAGCCACCAATCCTCAACATCACCACCAACAGCAATATGCGGCTTCAGTGGCGTGAAAAGTAGGCTGAGCTTCTTTGCCCAAGATGGCTGGTTCAAACCCGGACTAAGTCGTCGGATTTATTAAGTGCGTTAAAATCCTTCAGTATGCTTTCGTTCAGAGGGGAAGTAAAGCCAGCGGACCCATGTCATAGATTTTCGGCATGTAAAAGAACCTTCCCCCATCGATGGTATCTTTACCTTACCGTGGTGGTGGGGCTTGTGTGGTCAGAAGATCCTGAGAGCTATGCCAGCGGTAGCTTAGCTACTGGTAGGGCCTCCCAAGCCGGACAGGTCGAAGGTGATGATCCAGACTAAAAGGGATACCCTGGTCCTCCAGGTTGGGGGTTGGGCATAGGGCTGACAACTCTATCCCGTAAAAAAATACTTAGCCTACTTTTCACATTTTGCAAAAATGAGGAAAAAATAGCCTTATGAGATCGATCCGGGAAAATGTCTGTCTGTCTGTCTGTCCTTCTGTCTGTCTGTCTGTCTGTCTGTCTCCTAAACGGCTGCAGCAATCGAAATCAAATTTGGTATGAGTAAAGATCTATACCGGGACATCTCAACGTCATACTTGAAAATGATGTCAGTGCTACCAACTGCGGAAAAATCATAATTGAAATTTCAGCTCCATGTTGGATATCTTGGAATATATACATGGGAACTATTCCAAAATTGGCACATATATAGGTAATAATACTTCAGTTCAATTTTCAGGAGGCCATACATGTCAGTGTTGTCAAAATGATTCTAAGCCTACTGATAGGTCCAATGTTTAAATGCGTATAACTCCTACACTATCAGTTGGATTTCAACCAAATTTCGTATGTGCTATGTGTACGTAAACTGATATGACGGAGCGTATTCTTAAGAGCCACCAGGGCTGCCAACTGACAATAAATGCTCTCTCTATTTTTTATCCAAATACGAAATATATCAGAAAGTATGCGAGCCAACAGCCTTAACCTTTGCACACGTATAGTACCTGATATTCTAGATTAATTTGGAGCCACTAATGTATGTCAGTGCTACCAACATGATTCTAAGCCTGCTGATAGGACCAATTTTTAAATACATGTTACTTCTATACTATCAATTGGATTTCAACCAAATTTCGTATGTGCTATGTGTACCATAACATATATGACTATGCGTATTGTTAAGAACAATCAGGGCTGCCAACTGTTAATAAATGCTGTTTATATTTTTACCCTAATATCAATATATCAGAAAGTATGCAAGCCAACAGCTCTAAACTTTGCGCACGTATAGTACCTGCCATTCTAGATTAATTTGGAGCAACTAATGTACCTCAGTGCTACCAACATCATTCTAAGCCTGCTGCTTGTTCCAATTTTAAAATACCAGTAACTACTATACTAACAAATAGATTTCATCCAAAATTGGCACAACAATAGATGATAATATTTCAATTTATTTCTGACCAACACTGCACGACATTGTTGCCAACATCATTTTACGCATGCTGCATTAAGTCCAATGTTTAACTGCATGTAAAGTCCATGCTATTCATTGGACTTCAACCATATTTTGTATTCTCTACCTTAAGAGATGGAACTAAGAATATATTCAGTCACCAGGGCTGCCATCTGTAGTGCTCTATCAGGCTACATAATGCCAGGTATATTTCGAACTAATTAGAAATTTCTATATTACCAACTTTATTTCATCATTATTATAGATAGCCTAGGTCCATATAGATTAATCATTGGCATGAATTTTAAATTTTAAGAAAAGTAGGCTCTTTAGTTCGTCACGGAACTTCTTGTTGTTGTTGAGAAGCCGCAAAGAATGAGAATAAACCTGACGGATAAAACGGAAAAACAACCTAAGCGAGGAATTGATTATGGATTGGTATTAGCGACATGGAATGTGGAAGCCTACTCCAGCCAGGATAAGGTAGAAAACTACAAGAAGATCTAGGAAAGTATAATGTCGAAATTGTTGCTCTCCACGAAATTAGATGGCGAGATATTGAGATGATCGACTTACAGGATTATATATTAATTAATAGTGGAAATAGTGAGAGCATCTGTGGATCAGGCTTTATGATATCCAAACGATTGAAACACACTTTAATGGGTTATAAGGCAATAAATGAAAGAATTTGTGTCATGAGAACTAGGGGTCGTTTCTTCAATTACACATTTATAAGTGTACACGCACCTTCAGAGGAGAATGAAGATTAATTAAAAGATCATTTTTATGAATAACTTGAGAAACAGTATGATGAGGCACCTAGACATGACATTAAAATAGTAATCGGGGACTTCAATGCTAAAGTGGGGCAAGAGGAAGAATTTAGACCCACAATAGGAGTACAGAGTTTACACATTGAGAGTAACGATAATGGTTTGCGGCTCATTGACTTCGCTATGGCAAAAGATATGGTAATTAGTAGTACTACATTTAAGCATAAGAGAATTCATAAAGAAACATGGGAGGCACCAGATGTGAATACCAAGAATCAAATAGACCATATATTGATTGATTATTTTTTTTTTTTTTTTTTTTTTTTTTAGCGTATGGCTTTTTTTTAGTGCCGGGAGTGTCCGAGGACATATTCGGCTCGCCAGTTTTGTAGCTGCTTCGAGACGGACACCCAATGGGTGAGCTACAAGTACCGTTGGGGAGGAATGTTGGATGGGAGTTTCGAGGAGTTGGAAGGTAGCGGCTGTGGCCTATAGTTAGGGACCAACCCCGGCATTTACCTGGAAGGAAGATGGGAAACCACAGAAGACCATCTTCAAGGTTGCCGACGGGGGGATTCGAACCTCCTCGCCTCCCGGATGTGAGCGACTGCCAACAGTCATGCCGCAACGACCTCGGCTAACTCACCCTTCCTCCAATTATTATACAGACATGAAAATAGCTACTTTTTAGTTACTTTCATTACCGGTACACACCCTGATATTCAATAGCTATACTGATAGCTCCATCACATTGTAAGGTGATGTTCTTTGCACGTAAGATGGGACATAAAATAATTCAATAGATAGTAGGAACACACAATGATAAGAATCATGGAGTCACATGGAGTACATACTGTGCAGGATAATGTACTTCACATAATATTTTAAAAACCAAACAAATTAAAATAGTTGGGAGGTCAGAGGACATTCTCAACATAGACCCCGAAGGATTTTGCTGATCTAATCACACTGTGAGTGAGCCCACACCTTTGAAACGATTATTAGGTAAACAATTCTTCAGAATGATGCTTAGTTGGGGTAAAATAAATAACTAATTCGGATGAACACAAGACACTGTTCAGGCCTGTACACTTATACAAGAAGAATTTTATTTTCAAAAAATTAATTTTGAAAAATAAATGCTTTTATAACCAATTTAATCCAATTACAATGTAGCTTGGTGTATTAATACAAAATAAAGAGTTCCATTAAACCAAATTATGATGGCTTGTGATGCAGCTTACATTGAATTTAAAAATTATGAGGAAATTATGAAATTCCCATCCCAATCTTCAGAAGGACATGCTAAAATGCCATACAAAACTTCCTCGTATGTCATCTGGCTTGAAACAAAGACTACACTGTGGCAAAGAGGGACTGTTATTCAACTTTGTGAAGGAAAGGGAAAGGAAGGGGGTGTGAATGCCCTTGCCACAATTATACAGAATTAAAACCTGGAAATTGGTCACTGACACATACATGGTCAGGGCACCTTGGGTCAGCTGCAGAACACCTGTGTCTTAGTATAATTGGCTGCATAAATGAAAACTGGGCATAGACTGTCTACATCGCGCGGGATGAAGACTGAATCCAGAACACTTGACTCCACCGAGAAGAATGAACTACAAACAAGTTTTCAAGTGTGGAATGCACTACTGACACAAGGTGCCCAGGGTGAGACGGGGGAGGGAAAGGTATTTTGTGACGTTTTCTATTGTGCATCCTCCTCCATTTCCTGTTTCGATTGGTTGTCACCACTATGACGCAGTGAACTGGGGATCTGGCGTGATGAAGAGAAACACAGTTTCATGATGTATGGGAACTTGCCACCTGGGTTCTGGATGGGGGCATGATTGCACATCATGAGAGCTTCTACAGCTTGTCCGATATCTTCAAATTCCAACAGTCCTGATGAACTACGGTCTGTTTTGAGGGGGAAAAGCTTCACAGTTTTGGGAGGTGCAGCATTGTTCTCCTCAAATACCTTCAGAAGACTCTCTTCATTAAGATTAGGAGGTGTATTGAAGAAGTGCAAGATCTTTGATGGGGGCTGTATTCTGCTTTTACTAGCCATGGACGGGTTGATAAACCGGTTGTTTTTGTTCCCCATAAAATCCTTAAAGGAGGGTGTCTTATCAGGCAGTGCATATGGATTTTGAACATCACTCAGGAATGCTTGCTTGGAGAACCCCAATTGTAACTTGGAACCCAAAAGGGGTACATTATTGAGATTCTGAACACAACGTTCAACTGCTAAACCATCTCCCATTTGAACCATAGCACAACCTTCTTTTGTTTTTAGGAACTTGATCCTCACAACATTGCCATAAAGGCAGAATAGGTTGAACAACTTCTCTGCATTCACTTTCTCTAGATCCAAACCATGCACCATCATGACAGAACCCTGCTGAGACACGGGTGGAGCTGGACCACCAGACGACTGAGACAAAGCGGGAGGGCCATAGCCAGGCCTTGGAGGTGTAGGGTGAAGTGGCTCTCTACCGTAATCTGACTTCATACCATACCTATCAGGAGGATATCTATCCCCATAATGGTCAGAGTAAGGGCCACCACCGGGTCCATTCTGGTAGCCGTCGTCATAGCGGTCTGGTGGTCCTGGGACAAAAGGCGGGCCTCTCATACCATCACCTCTATAAGGCTGAGGTCCGGCTCCATAACGAGGTTCCTGCAGCAGAGGAGCTGGTCTTCCGCTTACAGGTATGTCCTTACCACCGACATTCGGATTGGTGTAATCCCAGCTCTCAGCATCGTTTTTGTAAACGTTCAGCTTTGTTGGCTTAGCAAAATCTATCTTCAGAGTGCAGCAACCAGAATATATGTCAGCACCACCGAGCGCTTGATTGATAAAAGGCACGCATCAAATTTCCAAGATGTTCGTAGTTTCAGAGGTGCAGATGTTGATTCAGACCACTACTTAGTAAAAGCTAAAATGAAGCAAAAACTTGCTGTAAGAGTCAGAGGTAATGCAGAAAGGAAGAAAGGATATAATCAAGATCAACTTGATGATGCAAAGAGAATGGAATATGAAAAAAGGGTAGAAGAAGGACTGAAAAACAGCAAAAATGCAGTAACAGTGGACGAATCATGGAAGGAGATTAAAGAAGCCATAACAAATGCAGCCCAGGAGGTATTAGGAGAAAGAAAGAAACGGACAGAGAAGGATTGGTATGATGGAGAAATAAAGCTAGCCTAGGAGAGAAGAAATAAAGCAAGGATGACATACATGCAAAGGACAACAAGAGCCACTCACCAAAATTACGTGGATTGTAGAAGAGAAGCTAAGAACCTTTGTAGAAAAAAGAAAAGGGAAAAAGAAAAGGAACTGATAAAAGAGATGCAACAAGATTATGAAGATAAGAGAAGTAGAAAATTTTATAGAAATGTAAAACAGAGGAAAGGTGGATTCCAACCAAGAGTAAGCTGTATACAGAACAAAGAAGGTCAGCTACTTGGAAGTAACCAAAAATATTAGACAGATGGGCAGAATATTTTGAGGAAGTGCTGAATCCAGGACAAGAACAAAGTGGGCAAAATGAAGAATATGAATGGGAATTGCCAAATTGTGAAGCTGAAGATAATGAATCGGCAAAATGCAATAGCGGGCCACCAACGTTGGAAGAAGTTAAAGATGTCCTCTTATCGATGAAGAAGAATAATAAGTCACCGGGAGAAGATGGGATAACAGCTGAGTTGCTAAAATATGGTGGAGAAATATTGATCCAAGCATTACACAAGTTGATATTGGAAATTTGGCGAACAGAGACATTGCCAGAAGAATGGGAGACTGCCTTAGTGCATCCTATTCTTAAGAAAGGAAATACATTGAAACTTTAAAGTCCACATAAACAGGCATATGATTCAGTGCGAAGAGGGAAACTACTCATGGAGATGAATGCCCTTGGTTATCCGGGCAAACTGATTAGGTTGGTTAAGACAGCTTTGAGCGGAAGTAAGGCCAAAGTATGTGTACAAGGAAGGGTAACGAGAAGCTTTGATGTCACAGTCGGTCTGAGGCAAGGAGATCCAATATCTGCTGTCCTCTTCAATATCACTTTAGAAACAGCCGTGCGTACCATCACTGCAAATCGTGAAATGAATATATATCATAGATTGATTCAAATTACGGCATATGCGGATGATGTGGCCATAATTTCTCGTACAAAGAATGCACTTCTTGAAACCTATGAAGAATTGGAGAGCGGCGCACAACAAATAGGACTGGTAGTGAATAACAGTAAAACAAAATTCTTGGTGAGCTCCAAAACGAGTCAACCTGCACAAGCATTTAGAAGTGGTGAAAAGTGTTTTGAGGGGGTGTCGGAATTTAGATATCTAGGCTCTCTGATCACTTCACAAAACGAAGTTAAAAAGGAAATCAGCACCAGACTGGCTGCAGGAAATAGATGTTATGCTGCTTTAATTCCAACATTAAGAAGCAGGCAAGTACCACGGAAAGCTAAGGTTACTATTTATAAAACTGTCATTCGACCAGTGGTTACATATGGAGCTGAGACTTGGGTATTAAATAAAACAGAAGAAAAAATGTTAATGACATGGGAAAGAAAGGTACTGAGGAAGATCTTTGGACCAGTTAAAACGGAACTGGGATGGTGCATTAGAACAAATCAGGAGCTTAGAGACCTGTACAATGAACAGGATATAGTAACAGTGGGGAAGACTGCTAGAGTGCGTTGGCTTGGTCATGTCCATCGAATGGAGGAAATAAGAGAACCTAAGAAAGTGCTGGAGGGCCATCCAGGAGGTGGACGACATAGAGGTGGGCCAAGAAAGCGGTGGATCGAGCAAGTGGAGGACGATCTACGTACCATGGGAGTCAGGAGATGGAGGACCAAGGCAATCGACAGAAAGCTTTGGAAGAAGATAGTTGCGGAGACCAAGGTTCGGGTAGGACCGTAGCGTCAAGGAGTAAGTAAGTAAGTAAGTAAGTAAGTAAGTAAGTAAGTAAGTAAGTAAGTAAGTAAAAGAACCTTCCACTAATTAAACTTGTGTGAAGCTAAATTTGCAAGTTAGATTTCGTTGGAACGCTCTATCAAAGTGCCAGCGTTCTCCACTAGGCGACAGTGGCATTTGGTAGCGAAAGTTGGAACTACTGTACTTAAAATGAAACGTAACTTGTAGCTCACCCCATGGGTGTCCGCATTGAAGCAGTTACAGCCTTTGGCGAGCCGAACATGTCCTCGGACACTCCCGGCACTAAAGGGCATACGCTAAATAAATAATAATAATAATAATAAAAGTAATAATAACAAGAACTACATGAAGAAAACAGTTAAGACGAAGTATAGGAGGGTAAAGGTCAAGAAACAGTTTAAATACCTCGGAGAGATCATTAGCAACAATTGACTGGACAAAGAGTCGATGGAAAACAGAAGACTTAAACTAGAAACACTCATCTTCTCCACAAAAATATATACAACAAAATGAACCTCTCCCTTAAAGCCAAACTACAACACTGCAATGCTGTGGTAAAACCGGTGATCTTATGTGGTGTGGAGACGGCAAACTTGATGAACCTGGAAAAGCTATTGAAGATTTAACGGAGGATATTTACGGCCCAAAAGTGGTATAGGGAACCTAGAGACTAAGATCAAACAAGGAGATACAGTGAGTCCGGGAATGTTCTCCGCAGCGCCCACATGTGTCTGCGAGAGCTAGCTACAGCAGTTACGTTGGTAGCACGGCTGCCGCTTGCATCATCTCTACTTAGTATAAAACTAAGTCCCCGATTCATGGATGTTACGGGTAAACTCGAGAACCATTGGATGGATTTTGATGCGGTTTACACCATTCTGTAAAGGATATATCGAGTATGATTTATTTAGAAAATTATTTATTTATGATCAAAAGAAGCCGAGCAGTAACGATTTTAGTGGAAAAGTCGATAAAAAAAACTGGCGTCCGAGCGCTTTGTAAGCTTACGCTGGGCAAACCGTTAAAAATATCTACATGCTATGGGTGTAAGAATTGTTCAACATGAAAAGTTCTACAAAACAGTCCGCGAGAGCATAGGTCTATCTTCCATACATCGCCCACTATAAGGGAACAACTGAAGCTTGTCTCTTACAGCTTTATGTGCTGTCGACTTGGAGATTCCTGTTTGTTGAGCTAATTTTACTTAGACTACGCAGCATCATGTCGGAGATTTCATCAAGTTTTTCGTCTGTTAAAAGCGTCGGCCTGCCTGTTCCCGGTACATCGTGAACTGAGCCAGTCACACGAAATTTACTTACCAAATTCCGAACGGTATCACGGTTTGGACACTTTGAATTAGGAAACCGCGCCTGAAATCTTAATTTTACATTTTCTGTAAACCGATCGCCTTCGCGAAAAACGTATTCCACAAAACAAAACAAAAACTCTCTCTTCAGTAGTAAACATTACCGCCTGTATAGTGTTGCACTCTTCCAATAATAATCTATCTGATCGCTCGCTTACACGCTGAAGACATGCAGTCTCGCGCACTTAATGCGATACACACCGACAGCTCACTCGGGGAAGTCCCGCTTTGAAGGACACAGTGCAGTGCAGCCAACTAAAACTCATGACTCAACCGCTCACAGCTGCACGTACCCACTGCGGAGAACATTCTCGGGTGCCCTGTATATGAAAGGGTGGAAGACCTGGAAACAACAATTAGGAAGAGACGTTTACGTTTCTATGGGCATATGGTTAGAATGGATCCAACAAGAATAAATTAACACATTTTTGATCAAATATACAATCTGAAGAGCCAAGGGGGTCACACCAAGCAGATGAAGGAAGAACTCTGGAGTCTCGGAATTACAAATGACGACTGTCGAGACAGAGCACAATTCAGGTCAAGACTTTCTAACATAAAGGTTCTTGTGGGAGAAAAGAGAGAACGCAGGGGAGGAAGATGGACAGCAAAGAGAAAGGCGCAACACCCTGAAAGAATGCAGGGAGTGTGGAGGAAGAGAAAGGAAGAAAGAACTATAAAAAGGATATGAAATGATCTTTGCGTGGTCCTTAGTTTTGTCCGGTTCGCATAATGTATGTAATAATAACAGCAATCAAATAATTACAAACGTCTGAATGTTATGAACAATAATCTCTTTGTGTTATAATTTTGGGCTGAATGCTGTTCTGAATCACGATGGAAGATTCCATTGTGGAATAAAGTAGGAAGCCTGTAATATATTATATGAATACCCCCATTTCAGGAATTGAGTACAGTAATATATTCTCATTTTGTTCGTATGTTCCATGGAACATGCTTAGTATTGGATGCATATTTCACGCGAGATTAAGATTTGACTCTTGCGCAAGTTAACCCACATTTTACGTCTTTTGTAGTCCACTCGGGAATACTTCCAAGATAGGTACGACCTACTTATCCAACAGAGCGGAATACATTTTCTAACAATATTACTTCTTTGAGCTTTCTTTCACGGTCAATTGGTTTAGCTCTTGGCTTCATTTCTTGGCAGAGTATGGAATGTGATCACCCTCACTTTCATTCTTCCAGCGCTAGCGTCTTATTTACGACTTGGAGATGCTGGTATGAATAACTTGTTCGTACCGTATCTGTATACAGGATGAGGCTAAATCTTCCCCTTGTCGGAATAAGTGGTACAGTTGGTTGATTGATGGCCTTCCAAACCCAGGATTGGGTGCCCGACTCCTGCTTATGGCACTTAAGGAGGCCTCAATTCAACAATCTCATGTCAGTAGAAGATTGGCTACCATTTACAATACGGATCTTGGAAGATGATAAACAGACTGAGAACTGGTGTGAGTCGGTGCAAAAGCAATTTGAAGAAGTGGGGATACAGTACTGAAGAACTTTATAAATGTGGTGGAAACCAAGACCCTGAGCACCTTCTGAATTGCAGCATGTTATCAAGACCATGTGCTATGCAGGACTCGATAGAAGCTAATGACTCTGCCATTCTAACAGTTGAACACTGGAGAAATGAAATTTAGTGCAATTTATATGTATATTTGTATGTGTTTTGGATTCGGATAATAAATACATATAAATAAATAAATAAGAAGAATGGCTGCGTGGTGCAGCGGTAATGTTATCGCCTGCTGTTCCCAAGATTGCGGGATCGAATCCTGCCGCAGTCGCTTGGCATTTGAGGGTGTTCAAATGCGAGGGAGCTATGTCAGTACATTTAGAATACTGGGGCGTTAATGAACCGCTTTGGGGCAAAATCCCAGCACCCATGTGTCTTTAGAGGCCGCAGTAGTTAAAATGGACGTAAAGCAATTAACATTATTATTATTATTATTATTATTATTATTATTATTATTGTTATTTTTTTTTATTACTATTATATTGCAATTAAAAGGACATTTGTCATGTCCTTTGTGTGGAGTGTGCTTCTGTATGGATGTGAATCTTGGACGATCAGAGGTCAGGATTGGAAGCGAATTGAAGCGTTTGAGATGTGGGTCTGGCGTAGAATGTTACGGGTTAATTGTATTGAAAAAAGGACTAACATCAGCATACTGCAGGAAATTCAAGGGGAAATGAAAAGCTAAATTCACAGGCCACATCTCTTGACATAACGCGTTTCTAACTAATCTCCTAGAAGGAAAGATCACAGGGAAGAAAGGCCGAGGTCGACCGAGAAAATCTCTCCTGCAAGACATCACGCTAACTCTTAATATGGTTCCTACTGTGAGATGACACGAGGTGCTGATGACAAAGAGCAATGGTTGTGAAGACAAGGCATTCATTGCCTTTAGAAGTTGATGATGATTATTATTATTCTTTATCAGGGATATTATACAATACTGTAGTTTTCCTTCATCCCAAAATATTCTACTCCTTAAATTTCGTTCCTCAGCATTTTCCTCGGTTAAGCCTCTGGTAGCCACGCAACCCTTTACACCAGTGTTTCTCAAACTTTTTGATGTTGTACCCGATACCTAGTTTAGGCTATCGGCTACGCCAGCACACATTAAGCCGTAGTTGAGGTTTTGGGAAGAGTTAGGAAAAGATAGCGCCCAGATCGCGTCAAGAGGAATGTCAGGATGACGTAGTAGGTCTAGGATCAAGAAGGCACTGACGTCTGTAAGAAGATGGAATTATGGATAGAAATGTGAAGCTTTATTAAGATATGTATGGAATATGGTATTTAAACATCTTAGAAGAGGATATATAACATGCATTATATGTGGAAATAATTTTAAGGAAGTTAGATAACCCTTAAGTTATTTTATAACGGAATAGCCGAGATGATGAGGGTTCGAGAGTATAATTGTGACGCGAGAGCACAGTGGTGGGGTGAACGCCACGTGTCTGCGCCAAGCAGATAAGGAAGAAGACAGTGCGGACACATTCAGTGGAGCTCTGTCAGCCGAGCAAGCAGGATCGAGCTCAGTAGCGCAAGCCAAACGCATGGTGAAGGTCGCGTAGCGAACCGAAACTGTCACGGCAAAGTGTAGGCGACAGTTTCAACATCGCCGAGCAGCAAACGACAAGCAGGTCATTGATCCAGGCGGACTTGCCGAGCAAGCAAGCATAGACGGCCGGGATATGTTAGGACAGCATTGCAAGTAGTTGGAGACTTTATTACAAGCTGCATTTCAACGCAGTCTGAACACAGTTTTTCTGAATAACATTATGACTAAGCATGTCATAACGCATTCCACGTAACATTGACAATTTCAAGCAAACGGAATGTCGTAAGCATATGCACTGATGGACATTAGCTCGTGCATTAATGAATTTATTTCTTATGCAGTTCGATAAATTACCAAACATGAACACAACTACAGGGTGTTTCATAAACTTAGACACTCTCATGTAAAATGTTATTTTACGAAAGTGAGACTTATCAGTTATTGGAGATTGAACTTTCGATACTCAAACTGAACATTTAATGGAACAGTGGCGTAACGTAGAAAAGGAATAGGGGGTCCGCTGTTTCCATGAACTTTTTCGAGAGAATTTGGACAATATCCGCTATGGATAATCAGAAGTTCATCATGTCAGAGTAAACGCCGATAGAGACGAGATGGCACCTCAGAGCGAGGGATTCGATTCCTGACGAGAGGAGGTCCACCAGCTGATTCACTTGGGATTTCGAACGCAGTCGTCATTTCATGGATGGAATGATATTCACGCCGATCTTTCGAGAAATTCATTACGTAGGGAAAATCGACGATCTTGGAAATTTAATAACAGCTGATTATGAAAAGGTACTGTAAGAGTTATAACTACCTGATACGATTATTTTCATGAATACTGGGCACACATGTATATTTTTCTAATAGGAGTGATACGATTATTTAGACATGGTTTGACTTTATATGCTTCGAATTTTGCTAGAATATGGAGTGACCATATGATATGGCAGGCATCATTATACGAAATTCTCACCATTGGTTGGCTTTATTAAGCAGATGTTTGGTCTTTTAGACATTTTTCCAGCAAGGATATTTTTCATGAATAGTTTTTTTTGTGTAACGAGTACTTCGAACTCGTGATCTGCAATTGATTATCTAAAATTACTTCGTCAGTTCATTGCATACTAGCGAGTGTGTATTATTCATCAGTAGGGATTTTTTCCATTGGATTGTTTGGAGATATTAAGAAGTTATTCACTTTAGTGAATGAACATCGCTTTTATATGACAACTAGAGACTTGCTGATTCCTATCTGGTACATTCACTCATATAGTCTACGAGATGGGGTCTTTCGTATTTATACGGTTGTATGGTGGCTACTCATCTTACCCATCGTTTAGGGCACTATCATCTTAGTCGACGGGGCAAGGTCTTTCGTATTTATACGACTGTACGGTGGTTACTCATCTTACTTGCCATAGAGGGACTCATTTTTATCATCCGAGTGTACATGAGATTGTAAGTGAATCAAACAAGGAACTACTAGTCACATATCAGTCGAATTTTTGTTAAATAAAGTAACGATAAATGTCAGCAGGATTGCGTTTAGTAATTCTTGTTTGCCAATCCAATATTTTGTTGCTATACTCTTTTGAGAGTAATTTCAGTTTAACAGCTGTTACAGCTGATGCTTTTGATGATTTTTATAATTGTGTTTGATACCTTTGAGAAGGATTTAAAGTAATTGAATCTTGTAAGATGAATCATTAATGGTCAGATTTATCTTAAGGCAGATCAGTATTGCAGATTTTGATATGAGAGATTATAGCACATTGGTGTTTTTCTGCGATGTGAATTATGAGAATTGTAAGAGAATTTATGCTATTTGAAAGCAGATCTTGAATTACTAAGGTAAAATATTTTTTCCAATTGTTTAAGAAGTTGTCTAGATGTGATCAGATTAATTACAGTTATTGGAGATTGTGTGCGTTGATAATTTGAAGCCAGTTATATATTTTTTGTAGATCATGCAACATGGTTAAGTGGAGTTTGTGATAGGCATTTTGTAGAAGTTGCCATGTGATAGTTGCAACGTTGCTAATGTATTTTGAGGCAGACATGAGGTCGTCGTACCCAGTCTAGCGTAATTGTTGAGATTCATGCTGTATGTGCTGAATATTTGTGGAGTTTTTGTGGAATAATTGTTGTATTCAAATGTGATATTTGAAGAATTGAGGAAATATAATGTCGTTGTGGATGGTTAGATCCAACGTGATGTCGTGAAGGCAATAATATTTTTTTGGCATGATAAATTAAATACGAGATATAACTTGGAAGTAATAAAACTGTAAGACAACGTTCTATAAACCATATTAAACAATTTGTTAGGAAATTAAACAAATAAATGAAGTTGATAATACAAGATTTTCTGAGAATAATAATTAATGAAATAATAATCTGAGATTTAAGCATATTAATGATCTGACCTAATGAAATAAAAATCAGAATGACTAGATGAAATAATAAAAATCTAAATAACCAGAAGATTGAAATTTAAATAAATTGATAAATTAAATTTTGGAATAAATCGATGAATTAAAGATTGGAGAAATAAACTGATTAAAAAAAATTAATAGACGATTGTAATGATGATGAATAACTGAATTAGAAGGTGATAATTAATTAAAGAAGCTGATGATTAATGAATTTATATGGAATTAAATAAATTTAATTGAGATATAATTTGAGGAATTGCAACTTGAATTGAGGATTTAAATGATGTAATGGTGATGAATTAATGATTCTGACAGGAATGTGTAGAATTTTGAGATAAGAATTAATGTGAGGAATATTTAATTATGATGATGATGATAACG
Organism: Meconema thalassinum; assembly: GCA_946902985.2. Classification (NCBI taxonomy): domain Eukaryota; kingdom Metazoa; phylum Arthropoda; class Insecta; order Orthoptera; family Tettigoniidae; genus Meconema; species Meconema thalassinum. Next base: position 20,082,971 of record OX336392.1, read on the forward strand.
ATGACCAATGAGCCGTGAATTTTCTGTAATTCACGAATAAGTAATTATGAATGACAATGTAAATAGTGTAAATTAATTATTCGATGTTTAGGAGCATTTGACTAACATGTTCAACATTTAAATTATGCCATGCAAGCCATAAATTACGTGATGTTTAATATATGTGATTACAATATGTGTATGTTTAGACAGATTAATAACTTTTTCAAATCCACATTTATGATGTTAAATTAAAGAGAAATTAGGTCTCAGGTTTCACAAATGTCAGTGACGAAAGACATAGTGCTACAGTGATCCTGAGAACCCAAGAGAACTTTAGAGATTTTTCTGTTATATGTGGATGAAATATTTTTGATTAGAAAAGAGATGGTTCGATTTTTGGACAATGACAATTTAACGTTGGCATTCGACCATACTCTCAGGTAGGAGGTTTATTTAAAATGTCTGTCTGACTATCAAAGTGAAATAAATTTGTTTTTATCTTAGTTGTGATCTGATGATGGTGTGATGTTCCTTTTTCTTTCCTTGTCTTGAGTAAGGCTTAACCGGAAAGGAAGTGGTTTGCTAGGAATTCAGTTGATGGCGCCCATTTATATTTGCATTATTTCTATTAAACTTAAGCCCGTAACGACCCTAGAGATACTTTTTCTCGTGTTACCCAACTGCTTTTTCGATAACTCAGCTGAATTTCCGACACATTCCTTATTTGACTAGAGGTTCATTTAACTCCGCTCTGTCCTGGAACTCCAGATGTTATAGCAGATGGGTCATCGCATCCCCAGGACGAACGGGTACAATGTGTAACATCTTTCTAGTCGGTTTCTGAATATTTCTTGTGGGGGTGATTTTGAAGAATGAAACGGAAATGGATGGGACGGAAACAACGAGCGCGCGGTGACGGAGATTGATACGACGACGTACTCACGGCCATGTATCTATGTCGAATGTATCTCGCATACAGTTTACTTCAAGGTTTGGAGGCCCCATTAAAGATATTGCTCCAATAACTCATCTTCAAGTTGTCGTTGTTTGGTGTGAAAATATTAATTGTGTCATGTTTGCTGAAAACCGATCAAGATTTGGCACTGCAGTTTTACAAGTAGTTATTTCAATGACCAACAGAGTTCACTGTTAACAAGGGACAACATATCATATGTTACACATCATATGCGATTACTGTAAGACTTTTTTTTTTTTTTTTTTTGTGCGTGTGTGTACCACTTTAAGGGATGACAATCTCTTGCGTACCACCGAATGGTTGGGAGATACAGTAACTATAACCCCCACCACCACTACCACTAAATAGTAGATCAAAAGACGGATTGTAAATTGTGTTTGTTAGAGTTAGAGTTAGAGTGTGTCCAGTTGTTTTATTATTTACTACAATACGTATTCAATTCAAACATTCAGAAATGACACTGTACAAATAATATTAATAAAATAACAGTCGAACTTTTGTTTTTAAGTTTATTTTAATACAACTTCAATGTGAAGGGTGAGCTTGAAGATTAGGAAGGTCGTTTTCCACTGTAAGGAGCCTATTCCGGTATTTATTCTTGATATAAACAAGTGAAGAAAATGCAGTCTCACCCAAGTACGAAGTAGTGAAAGGCAGTAAAGATCTAACTGCTTTGTCAGCTATGTCTGCATAGTCCGATGCCTCTCAACCCAAAAGTTCACAAGATACATTTTTGAAAAAGTTTGCCTTAGTTCTGAATCATAATTCAATTCATAAAACTGCTCCTATCTTTGACCTTAAAGTCCTCCGGCAACATATCGATGTTTTTATATTTTTTTAAATCTTATATTTTTATATTTTTTCGTAACATCACCGCGTACAACTGCAGCAGTACGAGCGTACTACCCATGGTACGCGTACCACAGTTTGTCAAACGCTGCTTTACACCATCCATCCATTCTTCCCCTGGTCTACTCCGTTCCGTTTGCCTTCAGCTTGCCAATGTAACAATGTACATTTGGAATTCTACTATTCTGCATCCTTTTCCCATTCCCAAACCATTGTAATAGTCTTTCTTAAACCACTTCTAGTACATCTTTTTTACCTCCATAATTTTTCTGATTCTTGTATTTCTAATTTTATCCAATCTTGCTTTTCTTGACGCCCTCCTCCAATAATCCATCTCTGTTACTAGCTTGCTGTCTGTTTAACGTCCAAGTTTCTGCTCCATATAACAAAATACTTTGTACCAATGAATTGTAAATAAGTTTCTTAGTTTTATTTAAAATACTAGCAGAAGTACCCGTTCTTCGAACGGTGTTCGTAGTTAACACCAGACATTATCAATTGAGCTACTGTGCAATGGTTAGCGGTTTGTCATTCCATCAAGTTTATCAGAACGAAGTTAGTTTATTGGGAATTTAATTTAAGGCCCTTAAAATGTAGTTTTCGGAGACCCTTTATAGATTCTCGAATTATCTGTCTCACATTGAGAAGCGCACCATATGCTTTGGTCGTCCTTGTAGGATAATTTTTATATTTTGCATATTTTAGCATATATTCAGAAGTTTTTCTCTATATCCACCCTTCTACTGTATGAAAAGTACGGTGAAGAGTTTTATAAATGATTGGTGTATTGACTCTCATGGTTACCATACCTAATTTTATGATGCACCAAGCATCCGAACACGAGGTATAGGCGTACATAAAGGTACACAGAAAGACAGACAGACAATTCTATTGTCTACAACATATTACCCAGATATCCAAATATGGCTATATCTACCACACAGTATCAAATAAAATCATCCTTATGATGAACCCATATGTCTACAAAAAAAATTAGTTAAAATGTGCTCTCAGAATAATTCACCTAACGTGTACTTCCTGACGTGAAATACAATTGAAAGTCTTGTAGACGAAACGCAATACACGTCACATAAAAACTGACCCTCTACGTTGTGCTAGGTGCCCATACACAGGAAGACCCCTTTCATAAATTATAAAGGCTTGTGGTGCATGAAAATTCAGGTTCTCTAGACTCAAATTGCCCAAATTCCTAAAAGCCGCAAAAAATGCTAGTTCAATTCAGGAATTTTTGAAAATAATGTTGCTGTTTGGAGATATAATAGACCTTCTGTACTATATGTCGAACGTGAAAATTGCATGAAAAAATTCTAGGTTACGCCTTCACCCACTTAATTGCATTGATGAATTATACGGTCTACGTTAGTTCCGTGATAACCTTATAGCCATTTGCAAACTTTCACAGAAATGTAATAAATGGAGTGTCATTGCTTCTTACAGAAATAGATGGAAAGTTGTATGCCACCCCATGAGATAATGTTCTCATGGTTACCGATTTGCATTCCTTCATTAGTTTGTTAAATTAAATTAAATTAGTTTTCTGGGAATATTTCACAAACTGTTGGACTTAGAGCCTTATAATGTAGTTTTCGAGGACCCTTTAGGGTCCCCGAGTTTTGTTGCTGGCACCGAGGGGCTTTGTCTCGTCGTTGTACGCCATAATATAATACTAATAATAATATAATATAGGGAGAAATTATAACTCCTATTTTTATTTTATTTTTAATTCAGCCAATGGCCATGTACTTTTCTTTTCAGGACGGGTCAGGGAAGGGATATTATCAGAGAAAGAAGCATTCACATCACGCATGAGCAAAATGGAAATGGCCTACCATTTAACTAAGGACATCTACATGAAAAGGTCAATATTCTTCAACGCAAAACTAAAACATTACTGCAGTGTCATCCGTCCGGAAGTCTTGCAAGCTTCTGAATGCCTCACGATGAACAAAAAAGGCTTGGTCGAGAAACTGGAGGCCAAAGAAAGAAAAATTTTGAGAATGATATTGGATTCCATCAAAGATAATGGGGAATACAGAAAACGGCATAACCATAACCTACATACTCTAGTGGAGAAGATAAGCAACGTCATCCGGAAGAGAAGGTTACCATTTGTTGGGCATGTGAAACGAATGAGCCCAGCGAGACTGACCAACCGCAACATAACTTACTTTCAGGAGAGGAAAACCAAATGGGCCTGGTTCATTGAACTGTATAAAGATCTGAAAGAAGTGGGGATTACACCAACAGACATTCAGGAGTGCGTCCCACTCAAAAGGAAACTTCAAGCTTGTAAAGGTTTCCAAGAAAAACCGAAGCTGAAAACGGGAAAGATGTGGACCCAGGAACGGAAGGAAGTCCACCGAGAACGAATGCGGGCGTACAGGGCAAACATCAAAGCCAGTAGGAGACGGTTGGAATGACGCGGTCCATAGATGGCCTATACGAAATGAATGAATGAATGAATAATATGGGGATAGGAATATAATAGACCTGCCGTACCACACCCGCAGGTGTAAATCGCGTCAAAAAATTCTAGAGTACCCCTTGATCCCCTTAAGCGCGTTAAACGTATTGATGAATTTTACGGCTTTGGTTCCGTGATAACCTTCTAGCCGTTTGCAAACTTTCACACTAATGTAATTAATGGAATTGCATTGCGTCTTACAGCAATAGATGGGACCTCTGAGAATCCGTTGGCATGGTTACTGGCTTGCATTCGTTCATTAGTTTATTAAATTAAATTAGTTTTCTGGGAATATCTAAAAAACGGTTGGTCTTCGGTCCTTAAAATGTGGTTTTCGGGGACCCGAGTTTTGTCTCTCACATTGAGGGGCTGAAAATTAGTTTTGTCTCGTCCTTCTACGCCTATTTCAGCATGTATTTTAAGGGGGTAGGCCCCCTTTTATGAGAGGTACGGAGAAGAGTTACATCAATGATTGGTGTCGTGCCTCTGATGGATATCTGTACCAAATTTTACGTTGATACACCCAGCCGTTCTCGAGTTATAAGGGAACAAATTTGTCCACAGACAAACAAACAAACAGACAGACAAACAAAAAAATTATTTTCGCACGCATCCATCATAAAACAGTCTGAAACGTGTAAGCATCTCAAATTTCCGTAGAAATTCACAGATAAACACACAAATTTTCATTTTTATAGAGAGAGAGATATACTGCACCGCTCGGTGTTGACCGTGTTTTATTGCACAGATTCTGGTTTTACTCGCTAACCGTTGGAGATATACGAAAAGTGATAAGGACCTTTCGGATAGAAAATTAAATGTTAAAGCTCATGTATACCATCAAAAGTTTGGTATTTCTTAGCGTTCTCTTTTTATTTGAAAAGGAAATATGAAATTTTGAAACCAAAGGGTGTAGTGACGTCACAAATGTCGGTTTTACTCGCTAACCGTTGGAGATACACGAAAAGTGATAAGGACCTTTCGGATAGGAAATTAAATTTCAAAGCTCGTATGTGCCATCGAAAGTTTGCTATTTCCTACCGTTCTTTTTTTTATTTGAAATGGAAATATGAAATTTTGAAACCAAAGGGCCTAATGACGTCACTAAAATAGTCGCCATTTTTTAATAGTGCAAAATTTCGAAATCAAAAGTATCCTATATGTAAACCTGATAAATCAGCTACATCCATGAAAAATTTCATTTAAATCTGACCAGTGGTTCTTGAGTTATTGAGTAACAGACAGACAGACAGACAGACAGACAGACAGAAAGACAGACACACACCATCTCATTTTTATATATTAGTATGATTTATGCTCCATAAAACGGAATTTAATGCTCTAAATTGTTCTCCTCGTCTCACTTACTCTTTTCTCAATTTCAGATGAACTTGTTCCCCCAGCTTCTATTGAACCCACATATTCAAATTTTGTGACTGATTTAATTTCTGCATTTCCGATTATTATTATTATTATTACTTTTTCAAGGAAAACTACCCAAACGATCTAACTGAACATTTGCACGAACATAGTTTCTATACCAGGAAAAGCATAGGATCATTGCCGTTTCAAACTGTTTCACCGCTTCAATATGGTGACAAAAGTTACGATTCATTTCAATAGAAGGCGCTGCTGCCGCCTCCCACGCTGCGAACAGTATGCATGGTAAATCGCACCACGATCCTCGCTGTTAAATATTCGTTTTACGTCTCGGCATGATGGGTTAAAATCACTGACTGGACTATTAATTATATTATCATTGAGGTAGAATGCGCAACGAATTCTTCTCACAAGACGTAATTTAAGAATGGCGAGGTGCATGAAACACAAATCCCCCTTCCGTCCAATATTAACTTGACTGTGTATTTTGTGGAACGAAAAGTTCACAGGCGAAATGTAGAAAACCCGAGTTGCTCTTCCAGGTAAACTTCAAACAAAACCACTCTTCTCTGAAGTCTTAACTCTACACGACTCGACAGTTTGCTGTTGGTTGTATCTGGGATAATAGGCACGCCCACTAGCTAGGCTGTAACTGGGGTGATTGTCTCGCCCCTAGCTAGCTCGTAAACTGTCACCTCAGTATTGAACTGAGATTGCTGGAAGAAATGAAAACGTAAAAACACTTATAGTGGGCGATGTATTGAAGATGAGATATGCTCTCCCGGAGTTTTTTTTGTAGAACATTTCATGCTGAACAATCCTTACGCAGATTTTTTTTTATCGGTTTGTCCATCGTAAGCTTAAAAACCCCACGGCTCCAGGTTTTCTTTCGACGTTTTCACTGAAATCGTTACTGCTTGGCTTCCGTTGATCATAAATAAATTATTTTCTATAGATGCCTTCCTCCAGATATCCTTTACAGAATTGTGAAAACCGCATCAAAATCCATCCAGTAGTTCTCGAGATTACCCGTAACATCCAAGAATCGGGGACTTCGTTTTACACTAAGTAGAGAATATACGGGGGCTGTTTTTTAAGCAAGGGCCGTTTTATTTTTAAAGCCCGTAGTTCGTCCGCACGCCGCAACAAGCGTGCGCGCTACCTCCCGGCATTCATTGCGAACAAGCAGGCGTCAGTTGCAGCCGTGTAGCTAACCTGTACGCTGAACCGTGCATCTTTACAATGTTCAAGATTATTGATTCGCCCGCCGCATGTGAGGTACGATTGTGTCTGGAAACCTAAAGTTCAGGAAATTGCGCTCTCGATGGGTACCCAGACTTCTCACAGAAGACCACAAACGAAAGAGATTGGCCAGTTCCCTCACTTTTTTGTCTCGTTATGCCCAAGAAGGGGATGACATGTTGAGTCGAATAATCACAGGAGTTGAAACATGGGGATCCCATTCCACCCCTGAAAACTCTTTTCGCAGCTGAAACGTCACCTTGGTGGGAAGCGCTTCGCCGACGATGAAGATGTGAAAACAGCCCTGAATTCTTGGTTGTCAGAGCAGGCGGCAAACTTTTATGCAGAGGGATTTCAGGACTTAAGTTCCTAAATAAACAAGGCAACTATGTAGAAAAATAGAGGACGGTATGTAAAACCTAGAAATAAATGTGATTTCAAAATAAAATGTTCGGTTCATTTTTTTAAAATAAATGGCCCTTACTTAAAAAACAACCTTCGTATATTAATCACTGTAGATTTCCCAGATTATTTTTGGCATGTCCCAGTAATTAGAATTACATTATTGTGTTGACCGACTGAAAAGTGGTAATATCAAATATCAATAAGGCAACACTGGGAAATGGTTTTCAAAGCTCTCCTTATCAAACAAATGTTACATGAATAATTTATACATTAACACACTCCTCTAACAAATGGGGGGGGGGATGGTTAAATGGATGATATGTTTCGCTCGTCATGCGAGCATCATCAGAACGAAATATACAACACCATGGCGTTGAAAAAATTACATGACATAAATAAATACACTAGTGTATTAATTTATTTGATAGTGTATTTATAAATCTCATGTAATTTTTTCACGACTAGTGTATAACCCAACTGTTCTGGGTGAATTCATGTTGACCGACTGAAAAGCACCAAACTTATCAGGGACATGGGGTGGATGACTTCCCTTTTTATTCTCAGGCATTAAATTTGCCAGATGTTGGTGTTGTTAATGATAATGATATTAGTGACACTGAAATAATTTATGATAGCACAGAGACCACAAAAGTATAGAAGAAAGGGTCTGGATTTTGGTTAGAATATTGAGTGATACTGATGCTCTAACATGCTGCAATTATGAGTTGTCGTCTAAACCCTTAAAACTTTTAAACGTTAATTTATTTTACAGGTTTTTCTTCTGCATTCTAATTTCATAAATAATATCGATCATTTCGCATGGTTTTCAGAAACAGTAAATCAATGGATTGAGTAGTCTAAAACCTTAGAACTATTAAACATTAATTCTTTTACAGGTTTTTCTTCTAGCATTTCCCAAGATTTTCAGAATTACTAAATCAATGGATTGGGTACTCAAATCGTATAATTTCAATTGCAATTCTGACTGAAATATATCGAATAACCGGTGAGTGTTACGGCTAAGCTCTCAATCAATGGACTCAGCACAGAAATGGAATCAACAGTGACGAATTGCATTTTAATTCATAAATATCAAGGAAAGAAACCAGCTACAGCACGCTCTCATGCTGACGATCCACTCGGGAAAGCGAAAGCACCCCTGTAGGTAACGTGCAAAGGAGTTTAGCGCTGTTCGTTGCACTAGGAACAAGGAAGCCTCACTGTAAGCGGGGCGGGAAGAAGTTTTCTAACGAGGGCTGTCCTGATAAGGGAGAAGGACGCTCCTCAGCCAACAAGATAAAGCAGGAAATCTTGACCAAGATGCTTTCATAAATATCGAATAACTGGTGAGTGTTATGATGATAGAATTTTCAGTAATTGCCTTCTTAAGTTAGAGAACGTACAGCTTGAAATTCTAACTGAAATGCAAATGGTGTTCTACAATCATTTGGTTAAAATAATAACATAACAACCTTTGTCCTTGAGTCACTCATTATAAACTTATTGGGGAAAGTGTGCTCTATGAACATTCTCGCACGGGTCCGCTAGTTAAATTTAATTTTTGTTCTCATATATTAGCATTTTCATTATTTTTAACTTCTAGTGCTGGATGATATTATCTATTGTCCAGTTCACAAGTTATTTTCTATATTCATGTTCTTTACACACAAACTCTACAATCATAATTCCATAATTTCAGCACTGGTACATTGCATAATTTTCAGTGTTTTGTTGAATTTTATTTAATATTATTTAAATAATCTATGCATTCACTGTAAGTAACTCAAATCTAATATTGTCATTTAGACTTTCACGGCCCGTGTTACTATTCATAATGTTGAATTTTGGGCTTATGCCGTGTTTTATTATACTAAAATTCGACGCGTTTCGAAAGAAACCATGTCTTTCATCGTCAGGAATAATCTGGAATACGACAATGTTGCTAAGAGAAAGCAACGAAGAACATATAGAAGGTGCCCAAAGATGGACGCCATTATAGCCCCATGTTAGGGACAACGGAAAGCAGCAGTGAATTACTTTCTCAGGGTTCTGATAATAGGTAGCCAGGATTCACTGAGATTGTAGCCGGTGTCGCGGTTGAAATTATCTGGGTGTTTACGTATTTCAACCGCCTCCCTGATGATTCTGGGACGATATTGCTTTATACGGGCAAGAACATCCACTCCTTGGAACATGACATCATGGCCAGGTGTTAAAGCATGATCGGCAACAGCTGATTTATCAGGTTGAATGAGCCTGATACATCTATTATGTTCCTTAATGCGAGTGCATATTGTTCTCGAAGTCTGCCCGATGTAAACCTTGCCACAAGTACAGGAAACTCTGTAGATACCCGGTTGTTGCAATTTAGGCAAACTGTCCTTAGTTGGTCGCAGGAGTTGCCTAATCTTAACAGAAGTTCCAAATACAGTCCGTATGTTGTACCGACGTAGGATTTTAGCAATACGATCCGTTGTGTTATGTATGTACGGAAGGTAAGCAGTTCCTCTTACATCTCTTTTCTCAACTGACGTCCAATTATTATTTGTTGGTTTCAGAACCGTAGAAATCAAAGCCTTGCTATAACCGTTGCTCTCAAAGGTGGTTCGCAGGGTGTTAATTTCTTCTTGTAGAGAAGACACTTCACAAATCCTCCTAGCCCTGGTAGTTAGAGTTGTAAGGATACCATGTTTCTGGGCAGGGTGATGGTGAGAACTTGCGTGGAGATATCTATTGGCGTGTGTTGGCTTACGAAAAACGCTGTGTCCTAAAGATCCATCCTCTTTCTTGGTGACGAGAACATCTAAAAAAGGTATTTTGCCGTCAGATTCCTTTTCCATGGTGAAACAAATAGAAGGGTGCTGGAGATTAAGGTGATCCAGGAAATGGCTAAGATTTTCCTCACCTTCCGTCCAAACAACGAACGTGTCATCCACATAACGCCACCAGATCTTCGGTTTGAAAGGAGCCGACGACAAAGCTTTCTCTTCAAAGTTCTCCATGAAGAAATTAGCCACAACAGGAGAGAGAGGACTACCCATGGCCACACCATCAGTCTGCTCATAAAAATTCCCATTCCATAGAAAGTAGGAGGAGGTCATGCAGTGATAAAAAAGTCTTGTGATGTCTTCAGGAAAAAAGCCATTAATGAGAGACATAACACCATCAATAGGTACTCTCGGAAACAGAGACACCACGTCGAGACTCACTAGAATATCACCCGGCTGAAGTGTTATAGCTTTTAACTTAAGGGTAACGCGACAGTGGTATTGGATAAGGTTGATTATGATTCCAAGATCTCGTCTTTGTTATCAGATCCTGTATATAGGATTAATAGTCGTGATACTACTACTCGCTACTCAAATGTCACCGTCAAATTGATCAAGCAATCATCTATTCCAACGGATACAGCGAAGACTCTCCTTCCAGGGGATGCTATTCCTCCGAGACTCTATGGTCTTCCTAAAATACATAAGGAAGATGTCCCTCTTAGACCTATTGTTAGTACGATTGGTTCTCCTACATATGCCCTTTCCAAATACTTAGGTAGACTACTTCAGCCGCTTCTGGGTAACACGCCTTCGTACATTAAGGATTCCACACACTTCGTGGAAAAGTTAAAAGCTATAACACTTCAGCCGGGTGATATTCTAGTGAGACTCGACGTGGTGTCTCTGTTTACGAGAGTACCTATTGATGGTGTTATGTCTCTCATTAATGGCTTTTTTCCTGAAGACATCACAAGACTTTTTTTATCACTGCGTGACCTCCTCCTACTTTCTATGGAATGGGAATTTTTATGAGCAGACTGATGGTGTGGCCATGGGTAGTCCTCTCTCTCCTGTTGTGGCTAATTTCTTCATGGAGAACTTTGAAGAGAAAGCTTTGTCGTCGGCTCCTTTCAAACCGAAGATCTGGTGGCGTTATGTGGATGACACGTTCGTTGTTTGGACGGAAGGTGAGGAAAATCTTAGCCATTTCCTGGATCACCTTAATCTCCAGCACCCTTCTATTTGTTTCACCATGGAAAAGGAATCTGACGGCAAAATACCTTTTTTAGATGTTCTCGTCACCAAGAAAGAGGATGGATCTTTAGGACACAGCGTTTTTCGTAAGCCAACACACACCAATAGATATCTCCACGCAAGTTCTCACCATCACCCTGTCCAGAAACATGGTATCCTTACAACTCTAACTACCAGGGCTAGGAGGATTTGTGAAGTGTCTTCTCTACAAGAAGAAATTAACACCCTGCGAACCACCTTTGAGAGCAACGGTTATAGCAAGGCTTTGATTTCTACGGTTCTGAAACCAACAAATAATAATAGGACGTCAGTTGAGAAAAGAGATGTAAGAGGAACTGCTTACCTTTCGTACATACATAACACAACGGATCGTATTGCTAAAATCCTACGTCGGTACAACATACGGACTGTATTTGGAACTTCTGTTAAGATTAGGCAACTCCTGCGACCAACTAAGGACAGTTTGCCTAAATTGCAACAACCGGGTATCTACAGAGTTTCCTGTACTTGTGGCAAGGTTTACATCGGGCAGACTTCGAGAACAATATGCACTCGCATTAAGGAACATAATAGATGTATCAGGCTCATGCAACCTGATAAATCAGCTGTTGCCGATCATGCTTTAACACCTGGCCATGATATCATGTTCCAAGGAGTGGATGTTCTTGCCCGTATAAAGCAATATCGTCCCAGAATCATCAGGGAGGCGGTTGAAATACGTAAACACCCAGATAATTTCAACCGCGACACCGGCTACAATCTCAGTGAATCCTGGCTACCTATTATCAGAACCCTGAGAAAGTAATTCACTGCTGCTTTCCGTTGTCCCTAACATGGGGTTATAATGGCGTCCATCTTTGGGCACCTTCTATATGTTCTTCGTTGCTTTCTCTTAGCAACATTGTCGTATTCCAGATTATTCCTGACGATGAAAGACATGGTTTCTTTCGAAACGCGTCGAATTTTAGTATAATAAAACACGGCATAAGCCCAAAATTCAACATTATGAATAGTAACTCAAATCTAATTAATGCATAACTAAATACAGTCAGTTTTCTCCAAGATTCTGATGACCTCAGTGAAATTTACGTCTTTCCGTTGAAAGTAGCCTATTAAGAGTTTCAGTGCCAAAAAATAATAAATCAATTATGTTCTTTGAATATTTCCCAAACTCCAAAAGCGTAAATAGAAATACTTGGTATAACAATGCATTTATTCTATCCGAACATAATAAAAGTGCTCAAATGAATTATCAGTTGAAATTTTACACTCTGAGCGTTTTTCCTTTCTCCTGTGAAATATTACTTTTTTGATTTGGTACCTTTTGGAAATAAGCTTCTCATATTGCTTTACATAAGATGTTGGATCTGTTGATGTTCCTTTAAGTGCCCCGGGAACCCCATGTCTTTTTCTAGTACTCTTTTAATCTATTTCTTGCTGCGAGGTCCACCCTCTGTGCGCAGCCAAGCTATTCTTTATCTATTTCATTCCTTGCAGCTTCTGGGGATGCTCTTTGAAATATTGCCCCGTAATGTTTGTTTTAAAGTATGGTTCATTAGTCAATAATTTCCTGCATTATTTCATTTGGTTTATTGGAAATGCAACTTGCTTTGATAGTTTTTTTTGTGAATTGTTTATCCACACTCTTGGTTGCAATACTGTGATCCCCTCCTTCGCTCTATTAGTCATGCTTTTAGCATTCTTTCTTCTTAGAGTCATAGCCCATATTTAGCACAACAATCTAAATTATAACTCCAAGTTTAACATCTTTTATTGCCACGGCTAGCTTGTTCTCCCATCTTGGATTCTTTAGCCTTGTTCAATTCTTTTCTTTGCGCTGTTACAAGCTGTATCAAAAATTGTTTTAAAGCTAGTTTTTTTTATAATAAATTTGTTTCTTGGATTCGTTCCTTTGTTGTGCAATCTTTTGCTTTCATCCCCAAGACTGTTCCTCTTCTCACGTCATCTTCCCTCTGGCTTTGTCTTACCGCTCCAATGCTTGCCATCCAGGATTGAACCCGGACCTTAGGAGTAACGACCAAGAATGCTAGCAACTTCACAAGGAGGCCCCCATCATGTTTGCTTGAGAACTGAATGCTGAGGGAAGATCTTGTAGAGTAGTCTATTCGATATTTCTTGCCAGCAATACACTGGAATGAATTATAGGGCTGGAGCTCTTTTGTTTGTTCCAAAGAGAGCATTGTGGAGCTCACATCTGTCTTTCAAAGCGCCACACCCTCTTTTATATCTGTAGAAGATTTTGGGTCAGAGCGTGCGGCATGTCTGGAGTTGTGAGCTTGGCACGCCATTCATCATGTGTTGCTTCCTCCAGATACTGCACACAGTGACGTAGCTAGTTTCACTTTCAGGTACCCACAAGATACAGTACGACAACCATTTGCACTCTTAATCATTCCTTCCACTAGATACTGCTTTAGTTACACTTTCAGTCAGCTCTTATCTCGAGAAAAGTACCTTCAACGATGCCTTAGGAGAATTCTTGGTATTGAATGGCAGGACCGGTGCACTAATACCAGAGTATTAGAGGAAGCTAGCACTATTAGTATAGAGGCTCTCATAATGAAACACCAACTTCAGTGGACCGGACATGAAATTGACAGCTGAATGTCGGTCAGAGAAAGCAGGGTAAGTTGGCAATGGGCAACAAAAACGCTATAAACATGTTCTGAAGACCAACTTGAAGAAATGTCAAATTGATTCAGCAAATTGGGAGGCTGTCGCATCTAACCGATCAGAATGGCACCGCAACGTCCATCAAGGCCACTTGCTCTTCGAATAAGATAGGAGAAGGCTTCAGGGTGAAAAATGAAATGCCAGAAAAGAGCGCATGAATCGCAGAATGATCAACCCCCAATATTGTGGAAGAGTCTGTGGTTCTCGGATAGGCCTGTACAGTCACCAAAGAACTCATGCAATATGACTAATATTGGTTCACAGCGAAGATTTATATAACCGCATCTTGGAAGATAATCATACTTGTATCACGAGTTATAGCCTAAATAATAATTACCAGCGGACCCGTCCGAGGAATCTCGCATGTTATCATTTTAAATGATCTTGTCGACTTCGTCGTTACGCTGGGGTCTGGCGTTACGTTACGGTGACGGGACGAAATGTACCTAGATGCACTGAGATGTGTGACGTCATAGTACCGCTTGGTGCATGTGTTCCCCCGACAATCTCTACTTCGTTAGTATAAGACAAAAATCCCCGATTCTTGGATATCACGGGTAATCTCGAGAACCACTGGATGGATTTTGATTTGGTTTTCACCATTCTGTAAAGGATATCTCGAGGAAAGGTTATGTAGAAAATAATTTATGTATGAACAAAGGAAGCCAAGCAGTTACGATTTCAGTGAAAAAGTCGAAAACAAACTTGGCGTCCGTGCGCTTCTTAAGCTTACGGTGGGCAAACCGTTAAAAATATCAAAATACTATGAGGGTAAGAATTGGTCAGCATGAAAAGTTCTACAAAAAAGTCCGCGAGAGCATATCTCTATCTTCAATACATCGCCCACTATAAGTGTTTTTAGACTGGATGGAAGGGGCAAGTCCCCGCGCGCTCTGGTGAGCGTGCGGCATTCCCCGCGCTGGACCTTGCTTTGCCCTTGGTTTGCACTTGCCCTTCGCGAGTGATTTGAAACAAGGTAAAGTATTATAAAGCAAGATAAGTATTATGCAGATAATTTTCTAACATGTCAAGAGTCTTTGGCTACGAGCGAAGCGAGAAGCCTCCAGCCTTTCTAACCTTTTTCAGCATTTGTAGCATTTAAAGTGATACAAAGTCTAGTCTTTCAGACTGACTGCCACTTTTTTCATAAACCACACATTCCCCAATAGGTTTATGAGATACTTAAGGAGAAAGGTTGTTATGTTTTTACTTCAACCAAATGATTATGGAACACTATTTACATTTCAGTTAGAATTCCAAGTTCTACGTTCCCTAACTTAAGAAGGCAATCACTGAAAATTGGATCATCATAACACTAACCGGTTATTCGATATTTAAGAAAATATACGATTTGAGTAGCCGACTCATTCCTTTGATTTACTGTTTCTGAAATCCATGCAAAATGATAAAGGAAATGCCTCAGAATGTTAAAATGACGTGAAACAGGGGTCACAGCGGCCAAAATGTGAAGTGGACAGGAATATTATGGAGCGTATTTTCCTACAGCAACAGTATCCGCAAAACACACTCTTCGTACATTTTTTAAGTCATTATTTAAATAAATTCTAGATATTTTTGAAGATGGAGTGCAATTCGTCACTGCTAATGCCTATTCTTTTCCACTTGAATGCTCATTTGTTACGATCGGTCGCTTGTGAGCGCCGCAGGAGGGATCCATACTACTGAAATAATATAAATGATGGTAATAAAAACACTTTCAGTTCAAGGTATATGACCCACAAGATTCTTCCCTATTCCATAGAACCTTTTTCACCCTAATCGTTGCGTCCACTAAATGCTGCTCTAGTTTCACTTTCGTGTACTGTACCTAATGATCAGCCGTTAAGTCACCCGACTGAGTGAGTAAACATTGCAAATACAAGTTTCTGGTGCATGCAATTTTTTTGTTTATCGTTTATTTTATTGATTTATTACTACACTGTGTACACGTCTTTTACTTGCGTACGGTAATTCATAAAACCTAATATAAGATATGATTCCATTGTGAATCGTAAAGACATAGTCTAGTACTACAATACATCAGTAGCGTACATTTTTAGCCTATTTTCATTTATGAAAAAAAAAAAGGCTTATGAGATCACCTTTTGTCCGTATGTCCGTCTGTGCGTGTGTGATTCGTGTATGTGTGTGTTCCCCCCCCCCCCCTCTAATAAAATCTATACGGCTGGAGCAATTTCTATGAAACTTGGTAAGTTCATAGCACTATTCCGGACGACCTCGATCGTGCCCTTCAAATTTTGTTATGCCTCACCAATCCATCATGGCGGTTGAGCGAAATATTTCCCCAGCATTCAATATCTCCGAAACTATTACCGATATCACCCTGGAATTTTGTACGGTGATAAAGGGAACTGCTAGAATTTCAGCTATGTGAACATAGAAAACCTGGTAACTACAAAACCAACATGGCGGCCGAGCGAATTTGCGACAATTAAATAGACGTTTCTTGCGATATAACCAACCAAACGCTATGAAACTTGGTACTGTATATGTTTATACACATTGTAATGCACCGACATCTAACTTCGTTCAATTGTTTATATAACCTCAAGATGGCGGCTGTGCGAAATATTTCACCGGCATTCGATATCTCTGAAACTAATTCCGGCATCACCCCGAAATTTTGTACGGAAATAAAGGGCACTACTCGAAGTTCATCTATGAGACTTTCAAAAACCGGTTAACTACAAAAACGAACATGGCGGCCAAGCGAATATGAGAGTTTTAAATAGACTTTTCTCGCCATTTAATGATCCAAACGCATTGAAACTTGGTACCGCAAATGTGTATACACATTGTAATGCACTGGTATTTTATTTTGTTCAATTGTTTACATAACCTCAAGATGGCGGCTGTGCGAATTTCGAAATAAAGTTTGTATTTCTTGTGTCGTAATCATGCGATCGAAGTGAAAGTTTTTTTTATAATGAACCTAGGCAATAATTGTCCTTTAATGGTACATAACTCTATGGTGTCGATAGTGGCAATTAACATAAATACGATATATGAAAATAGGCTATATAGTTCTTCACGGAACTACTTGTTAACCTCAACACAGTGATCAGTTTGTAACGATGGCCACTTGAGGGTTGGAACGCGTAATCCTAATTGCCCCATTTTATTGGGATAATTAACTAATACATGTATTTTTTTTCCAGGAGTGTGTTGACATTTTCTTGTGGCAGCTTTGCTGGCGTTGTTGGAAGCATTCTGTGCTTTTATGCCCAAGGTCGTAGGTTCAAACCCGGCCAAAGTCCTCGGATTTTTAAGAGCGTTAAAATCCCTCAGTATGCCTTCCTTCGGAGGGGAAGTAAAGCCGGCGGTCCCATGTCATAGATTTATGGCATGTTAAATAACCTTCCACTAACTACACTTGTATGAAGCTAAAATTTGTAGGTTAGAATTGATAACGCTCTATTAGTTCCAACGTTCGCCGCCGGGTGCTGACTGAGATGCCATCTAGTAGACAAGTACGCAGAATAGGTGTCGTTGACGGTAGCAAAAGTAGGAACTACTTGAAATTATCATCTGCAGTCCTTCTACCTGAATCACAGATAACACACACTAATACAGACATCACAATTAACACCGGTTATCAGACAGATTCTACACACACCCAAAGTACACGGGGCTACATGACCACGTTGTCGCAGCCCCTAAACTGAGGAACCAACCAACCAACATAATCTTGGGCATAATCGTGTTGAGCGACTCAGGAGCTACAAATGCCAATTTTGTATTGGCAACACTGAGCTTCAAATATGTACATTACCCATCAATCAGTGCCGGATTTTTGGGGCCCCTTTATTTTTTTCAAATAATTTTTATTTTTTAGCACCCGTACATTTAATAAAGTATATACAAGAGCTTTTTTTTTCTCAAGATGAATAATACACTTTTTATTAAATCATACAGGCCTACATATATACATACATTTATATTGAAACGATCATCGTTATTTCAAAACATTTCAGATGATTTGATGAACAATTTAACAAATCATACTATTTTTCACTTCTGTAAAATGTAATCAAAATTTTTTTTCTTCTGTTTTTTCGGTCAATGAAATTTTCTACAATGTCATCAAAATCAATTTCCCGCAGAACATCTGACTCGATATACATTAAACTTAGCATGTATAATCGTTCTTGTGACATGATACTTCTTTGCGCACTTTTGATCCGTTTCAATTTTGAAAACGAGCGCTCCGCAGAACAATTCGTTATCATGAGGGTCAGGAAAATGCGAAAAGCAATTTCAACGTTCGGATAAACAGACTCAAGCTTGTCTCAAATAAGAATTTCGTAAAGTTCAGAATGAGTGAACTCCGTTTTTAAAAGACATGGTAATTTAATATAATGCTGAAACTGTCTCAGTTCTGGATAACATGTTTCTAAATCTTCGGAATAAAATTTGGGGGTCCCAGATAATTGGGGGCCCTAGGCCTGGGTCTAGTCGGGCCTAATGGGTAATCCAGCACTGCCATCAGTGCATGTTCCTGTTCCACTAAGAACTTTCATCAGCTGACATAATATTACGCAATCTATGATACAGTAAGCATCACATATAATTTACATGAAAACATTGGTGTACTTTTCTATAAATGTAATTGATGTAAAATATTGCCTGTGCTTGCTGTATCATAGATTGTGTAATGTTATTTTAAGGTATTATAACGTCAATACGGACAAAATAAAATGTACTGTATTGAGATGCAACGTACAGAGGTGGCCTAATTATTATACTCAAGATGATTTTATCTATTTATTTGTATTCTCTATGCACTTGGCGCCTTTTTCAGACAATTTATTGGATGGTTGTTTGTTTCATACTGTCTTATATCTTCCAACAATTGATCCCAGAAATGATTCTTAGGTTACGACTCACGAGTCTCGAAACTCACGAGCTGAAAATAGTAACAAATAGTCTCAAAACTCACGACAATAAACTAGTAGCTGAATGAACATTATAATAATAGTCTCAAAACTCATTAATCCGGAGAGCTCACTGCCCTTTAACCCATGTTTGTCGACCCAGTTTTAGAATGGGATTTCGTTTGTATTGTACAGACGTCACAGTGACGCAGGTTAACAGACAAATTATATGCCCTCCCAAGTACACGACCATGATGTCGCAAAGCCCCTAAAAGAATCAACAACAACATATTGATGAGAGAGTGCCAATTACAAGAGGGCAAGCAGTTCTGGCTGGCTCTAACAATGGACCTTTTCCCAATAAACTGGCTTGGCCATGGCTACCTATAACCTTATATGTGGCTATGGCTTGGTTTTTGAGACTCGCCCAGGTAGAGAAACCGGTTAGAACATACTTTTACTAACCCTCATCTTGAAATTCGTGAATTTTGAGACTCGTGAGTTTTGAGACTACACGGATTCTCATGACTTGACAACAGTACCTTCCACAATGTTCAATTGTTGCTTTTCAGTTGTCATGAGAATGATACTGACATTGCTGTAACCATGTATACAGATATTCCTTTTCCAATTATTTTTCAATTCTGCTGTGTTTATTGTGGACTGGGTTAGCTTTTATCGTTTGTGGGGTGTTATGTTTGCAGAGTGACTTCAAGAATTTGATGTGGTGGTGTGTTAATCAGTAGGATGCATGCCATTGTATCTCTTGTTGTAATAACTCGTTGTTGTTGATTCATTATGTGCTTTGCAACTTAGTGATCATGTAGCCCCATGTACTCGGGTGTGTGCCGAATTTGTCTGATAACGTGTGTTATTGTGATGGCTGTATTAGTGTGTGTATTTGTAATCCAAATGATGATTGGGGAGAAGACGCATGGTGTCCACAGGCAAGAAAAGTCAGGAATAGTCAGGAAAAGTCAGTAATTTTGTTTTTGGTGAGGAAAAGTCAGGAAAAAGTGTGAAAAAATAGCGTGAGTCAGGAAAAAATGGCAAAAGTATTAGAAAGTCAGGAATTTTAAATTAACCATATTAACTCCTTCTTCAAGTTCTACTTCAGGAACTGTGACATCTGTAGAATCTTTCTGTTTTAAAGATGAAGTCACAAGTGCCGAAATAAAGTGGCCCTTGATGTCATCCAAAATAAATTCTCTTAATTCTTGTGAAAATTTTTCCGAAACAATCAGGGAAATGTTTCCTGACAGTGCAATTGCAACAACATTTCAATTGGGGAAGACGAAATGTTCATATGTCATCAATTATGGATTAGCTCCATACTTTCATATTTTACTGCAGGATGAAATTCTTTCAAGTGATAATGTTATCTGTTTTGATGAGGCATTGAACAAAGCTGTTCAGCGAGGTCAGATGGACCTATTTGTGCGTTAACTTGATATCAACAGCAATAAAGTTAACACCAGATATTTCAACAGCATCTTTATGGGACATGCAACAGCTCAAGACATTTTAGAGGCTTTCAACCAGGGAATCTCTCCTCTTGCTAGAAAGAGTATTTTACAGGTGTCTATGGATGGACCGAATGTAAATTTGAGTTTCATAAAAAAGTTCAGTGACCAAATAATAGAAGATAATGCAGATAGCAAACAACTCGTTAGCCTTGGTGTTTGCGGCCTTCGCGTTGTCATTGGAGCCCTACAAACAGGAATGCATTCTGTAAAGTGGAACCTTCAATTATTTTTGAGTCACATGTATTATGTATTGAACGACTGCCGAGCAGAGTACTTTGGTTATAATTAACTTTATTTTGTAATTTAAATGAATAAAGAGGCGAGCATTGGGCAGATATGGGGATGGTGGAGACTGCAAATAAAAAAATGTTTGCTCAATAAACCTTTTTCCGATATTACGACGATTGCACCAGTAAGGAATTTTGTTGAAAAATGGTCAGGAAATGTCAGGAAAAGTCAGGAAAATTGACATTGAAAATTATGTTGACACCATGAGACGGCCGTGGCCTTAAGTTTAGGAACCATCCCTGTATTCGCCTGGTGTAGAAGTGGGGAAACCACGGAAAACTACTTCCAGGAAAACTGAGGTTACTCGCAGGCCAGTCCCGAAACCCACGGGTGATCAATTAAAACACCCTGCTTAGGCCATTGGCTGCAATTCATACACAGTGCCTACCAAACGTTTAAGACCACTAGCTTATTCATTTTCAAAATTTAGAGGCATTATTAAACAATTAAAAATAAAAAGTAAAGAAAACGAGAATAATAACAATTAAGAATGCATTATTTTTATTACCATTTGTTATTGTTTTATTTTTATATTTAAGTTGCTTTTAGTAAAATATTTATCTAGCACCCCAGGTCAAGGAGTTAAACTAATAATATTTGGTTTACAGAAACATTAACACTTCCACAAGAATTCGTTGAAATATGAGTGAAAGATGCCTCTGTGGCTTAGGCGGCAGCACGCCGACCTCTCACCGCTGGGTCCGTGGTTCAAATCCCGGTCACTCCATGTGAGATCTGTGCTGGACAAACGGAGGCAGACAGGTTTTTCTCCGGGTACTCCGGTTTTCCCTGTCAAAATTTCATTCCAGCAACACTCTCCACTATCATTTCATTTCATCTATCATTCAGTTAATCATTGCCCCAGAGGAGTGCGTCAGGTCTCGGAAGCCGGCACAGTTCATATCCTCGCCGCTAGATGGGGGCTTAATTCATTCCATTCCTGACCCGGTCGGAGACTGGAAGCAGGCTGTGGATTTTCATGAGTGAAAGATTCAAACATCTGCATCTTTGACAATATATATTGTCCTTTTGGTAGGTGGTGAATATACTGACCACTAACCACTTCTTAAAGGGAATGTGCTAGATATTTACGTGAGTTTTGTACACCCCTTACTGCCCTGATGGGAATATCCCCTGTTTCCCCAATCCTCTAAATTGAATGCAGTGACGTCTAGTCCAGATGGGACTGAGGAGGTTCTCTATTAAACACACCAGCTCCTCTACGACTAACAGTTGGCAGACCTGGGTAGACTACCACTGGACTCCATCTGAGTCCTGAATTACTTAGTTATTTGTTCCGAGCTCCTCTACATCATTTTTTTCTAACAACTCTTCCAGTTAACTCTTTATCTAATCACACATAAAGGGTTGATGAGTCTTTGTTGTTGATTCTATAGGGGCTTTGCATCATCGTGGTCATGTAGCCCCGTGTACTTGGGTATGTGTTTAATATGTCTGATAACCTTTGTCACTGTGATCTCTGTACTAGTGTGTGTATTTTATTGAGGTAGGAACCCGGCCGAAGAGCGTTAAAATCCTTCCTTTGTAGGGGAAGTAAAGCCAGCGGTCCCATGCCATAGATTTATGGCATGTTAAAGATCCTTCCACTAAGTAAACTTGTGTGAAGCTAAATTTCTAGGTTAGATTTCGTTGTAACGCTCTATCAAATTTCCAACGCTCACCACTAGGTGTCACTGATATCTGGTAGCGAAAGCAGGAACTACTTGAAATTGGACGGAAATTGTAGCTCACCCTATGGGCTTCCACTTGAAGCAGCTACAAACTCTGGCGAGCCGAACATGTCCTCGGACACTCCCGCCATTAAAATACATACGATAAATAAATACTGTAGTTATGGAAAGAAGGATCGAGGACAATAATTGTAGGGATACGCCAAGATGATTGTGTTAAACAAAATATCTCAAATGTAGTTTGTGGTGGCTATGTAAGGATGAAACGATTAGCTAACACACGGGGGCGTGGAGAGCACCATCAAGCCAGTCTAAAATCTGAAGACTCAAACAACAACAATGAGAAATTATACAAATATGAGACAATCTTATTTGACCTCAGCACCATCCATTGCACGTGTGAATCTTCCAAGAGCCAGAAGCACTATTAACTGCTCGGGGTTCCTCAGGGAGCCATCCTCTCACCCCCGCTCTCACTCCCCCAGCAGGAATAATCAATCAATGCTGGAGTTAATGGGCTATGGAATACGCGTGACGTCACAGTTCAACGTGAATACCCTCGCTGCATTGAGAACCAACAGGAAGATTCATGAACGAACGTCACTTTGCGGAACATCCTTAAACTCTCGCTGTAGTACCTCGGTACATTGGTACCGTCTTAGAACAGAGATTGGAGCTTTTAATGCTCAAACAATGTGACATCGGCCCCATGTATCTGAGTGTGCTTAGAATTTGTATGATAACCTGTGTTGTTGTGTGTGTATATGCGATTAGACTAGGATTGGGAAGGGGATGGTCATAAGGTACCATCTCAGCCTTTGCTTAGAAACGAAGTATGGAAACTACGGTAAACCACTCCTAGAACGGCTTTAGTCTAATTGGGGGTCGAATCCAATCATATATATTATTTCAGTAGTACAGATCCCTCCTGCGGCGCTCACAAGCGACCGATCGTGACAAATGAGCATTCAAATGAAAGAGAATAGACATTAACAGTGACGAATTGCACTATAATTCAATAGATATCAATAATTTCTTTTAAAAATGACTTTTAAAAATATGTACGAAGTGTGCGATTTGCAGATACCGTTGATGTATGAAAATACGCCCCATAATTTCTGTCCACTACACATTTTGGCCGCTGTGACGCCCGTTTCATGTCATTTCAACATTCTGAGGTCTTTCCTTTATCATTTTGCATGGATTTGAGAAACAGTAAATCAAAGGAATGAGTACTCAAATCGTATAATTTCATAAATATCGAATAACCGGTGAGTGTTACAGTCAGCACACTCAGCACACAAATGACATTATCAGTGACAAATTGCATTCTAATTTCTTAAATATAAATTTTTGTAAGAAGTGTTCGATTTGCAAAACCTATTGGGGAAAGAGTGCTTTATGTACACGCGAGATGTCTCGCATGTGTCCGCTAGTTCTTTTTAATTTTACCTCTCCAGTCTGACGGTACCTCTTTCTCAGAATTCTATTTCTTGGCAGAACTGGGAATCAATCCGTATCTCAGGGGGTGATAGCCAGGAGGTGGTCATAAGGGAGAGAGTAATTGCTTAAGGAGAAGGCATTTTAGGCATGACTTATAGCCTAGCTGATTTATTTGCTTGTTTATTTTTATTAATGTAATTTAATTTAATTCACTGCTTCTTCTTCTTCTTCTTCTTCTTTCCTCGATTTTGGCCATTTTTGGACCACGTGAAATATCCCATTGCATTCTCTGTCTCTTATGTTCTTTATCCTCTCTCGCCTTCCAGTAGTTCTTCATTACTTCACTTTGTCTCCGTCTTCTCTCTTCCGTCCAGATGTTAACCCGCTTCTTCTTTTACTTCTCCTGGAAATCCTTGAAATTTTTGATCATATTTCTGAAAAGTTGTCTGTCCTGAATAATATCTATTGTTACTTCCATATCCCTTTTTATACTTTGTACCCATTGATTACCATTCTTGCTTTTGTATACATGACTGAACATTTGTTTTGTGAGTCTGGTGTTATTCATCCTCATTACGTGTCCAAAGAAATTAACCCTCCTTTTCCTGATCGTATCGTAGATTGTTTCAATTTCTTTATTTTTGTAGAGGTCGTCATTTTTCCATTTTTTATGCTCCCGATATTTTTCTAAGTATCCTCCTTTCCTTTTTCTCTAGCTCTTCTATTTCACTTTTTTTATGGAAAATTTAATTTTGTATAATTTAATTTAATTTAATTTTGAATAATTTAAATTAACTTTAAATTTATTTTGTTGTTGTTTGAGTCTTCAGTCTTTTGACTGGTTTGATGCAGCTCTCCATGCCTCCCTGTCCTGAGCTAATCGTTTCATCTCTACATAGCTACCACACCCTACATCCGAGGCAATCTGTTTAACATATTCTAACCTTGGTCTACCCCTACAGTTCTTGTCCTCGACCCTTCCTTCCATAACTAAGCTTGCTATTCCTGGGTG
This sequence comes from Meconema thalassinum, assembly GCA_946902985.2. Classification (NCBI taxonomy): domain Eukaryota; kingdom Metazoa; phylum Arthropoda; class Insecta; order Orthoptera; family Tettigoniidae; genus Meconema; species Meconema thalassinum. The sequence continues at coordinate 20,107,864 of OX336392.1, forward strand.
TCTTAGTATGTGTCCTACCAACCTATCTCTTCTCTTCATTAGCAGTCGCCAGAAACATCTCTCCTCTCCAACTCGTCTTAATACCTCTTTGTTTGTAACCCTATCTACCCATCTGATCTTCATCATTCTCCTGTAGCACCACATTTCAAATGCTTCAATTCTCCTCTTTTCTGCTGCACCAATAGTCCAAGTTTCACTTCCATAGAGCGCCACGCTCCAGACAAAGGCTTTCAAAAATGACTTCCTAATACCTAAATCTATATTCGATGTCAGCAGATTCCTTTTTTGTAGGAATGCTTTTCTTGCCTGAGCCAACCTACTTTTTATATCCTGTTTGCTTCGTCCATCACTGGTTATTCTGCTTCCTAAGTAACAGAAATCTCCTACTTCCTTCAGTAGGAATTTATTTTATTTTGCTCTATTAATTAGTGAGCCCATGCAATGCATTCATACATTACCGTACAGTAAAATAAATGCTATTTTAGCAGGATGTAGCCAAGGTCGATAGCTCAACTGCTTACTGAAAAAATACTGCATTTACTGTTGTTGTTGTTGTTGTTGTTGTTGTTACAAAACCTATAGTATGTGTACAAATTGTATTTGTATAAATTGCCTTGAGTGTGAAATAATAATGCAGTTGTTTGTCTGCAAAATACGAAAGTTAGGTTATGAAGGTGACATCCCAAGTACGAGGGCTGTTTTTTTTTTAAAGTTCCGATGGACTGTATAAGAATAACAGATTGACACACCGAACTGAGTTTACTAATAAATGTTTGCTTGTTTTATTCTCATGTCTCAACATAATCGCAAAAACGATGGAAACATTAGTCGTATCGTTACACCAGCTTTCCAAAGCTCTCGGCAAAAAAAAATCTGCCGCCACTGAGGTGGGCACGTGTGGAGAGTCTCCTGAAGTGTTTCCTATTTTGGCGAGGCGTTGCCGCTCAACCATACCTTCAATTCTCGAAAAAGGTTAAAATCATTCAGTGCTGGTTTGGAGTGACAGATGGTCCAAAACTTCACACTTGAATTCTTTGAAAAAGTCTATCGTAATGTTGGCACAGTGAGGTCTTGAATGATTTTCAAATTCTCCCCGGAAAACATTTGTGTAATTTGGTGCAAAATTAATAGTTTTAAGGCTATCTGGCATCACTTTTTCAACCAATTTGTTGTGATATTTTATGCTTGGTTAATGTCAAACAAAACTAAGACCATTTGATGTTACTTTTTATTAATACAATCGTCTTGCTCACTTGATAGTGTTTACATGGAAAGAATTAATGTTACTGTTTTGATTTACAACTCACACTATAATATAAAGTCAAGGTTTCTTGAAGCATTGCCAAATCGGTTCATAACTTCATCGTCAGTGAGATGTATGTCTCTGTGAATAGAAGACATGTTTTCAGAAGTAGTATTTCTTAAGTATGTTTTCAACCAACTGAAACTCTGTACCAGTAGCTACAGAGAGAGGCGAATTTGCCAAAAGTTTGATAAGGGTTTAAAAGTTAGGGAAAAACCTTTTGTCACACGCTCCAAAGGCACTTGTTGCTGTTCTTGGTACGTTCATAAGAGCGAAGGCACTGGGGAGTAATAAGAGGTTATGTTGTTACTCATAAGATCAGAGTAAACTGATTGTCACACTGTTTACATCGCTCTACCTTCGCCTTGCTTTGCAACGCTGACATACAGTAGGTCGCCTAGTAACAATAGTACATGATAAGAATACTAGTGGGCCCGTGCGAGCTTTCGCAACGTGAATGTAGGTTTATTGCGTAATGAGGAAGAATTTGGGAGAACGAAGTTTTAAATAATGAAGAAATGTATTTATTGTTGTTAAACGGCATATGTACATGAGAAGAACACAACGAATTATGTAGAACAGTGTTTTGTACTTGTCACAGCAGCTCTTTGTAGACAATATTCGATGTTACAACGAATTCATCGGTTATTGTTTGCTCGGGAGTTTCTTCTATAGCAATTTTTACATTTGCAAAGGTTTGAACCCTAGAGAAAGTCTTGGCGAGACCACACCGGAGTCATCTGCTGAGAGACTCCTCAGCTAGCAGTACGCCGCGCTCCCGCCAGATGGCTGCCGCCACCGCGCTGCCCTGCTCGCTAGCGGCAGGCTCGCCTAGCAGTACGCCGTACTCCCGCCAGATGGCTGCCGCCTCCGCGCTGCCCTGCGATCTAGCGGCAGGCTCGCCAGGTTACGGTGCTCCAATTGTAAATGTATATTTTTTAAGGTATTTATTTAATTGTGAAGCATTTAAAGAGGAAGTGAGTGCGTTTCGGGCACACATGGGGTTATGCGGAACCTGTAGGTACCCCATATGTGTAGGTTGGTGTTAACAGGACCTTATTTTCGGTACAAACCGGAATGGGACCTTAGCAGAATAATATAGGGAGGATTAGTTTTGAACGTTTTAATTCATAAACAAATATTATGAGTGACAAAGATATCGGGGAGAGAGGGGAGCCCTGGCACCCCCCTTATATACGCCCTTGGTATGTAGAACAGTATTGTCACGAGGACATTTTCTAGACTGGGCGCGATTTTCACACAACCTTCTGCCTAATCTCTTTTCTTTCATTCCTTCCTTCTTTCTTTCTCTTTCTTCGTTTCTTAGCCGATTAATCAATGCTAAGCTTATGCCTCCGCTCCACGATAAGCCGATACAAGAGAATTACCTGTAGTCCCTGCCCAAGACAAGAGATGAGTATTTCTGTGTTCCTAGAATCACTTCCCCTGAGCACAGGGCTCACCTTATGTTGACACAGATAATTCGGCTTGTGCCATTAACCTAGTTTCAGGCCGTAAAAGTGAGATTGTGATCAAACTCTCACTTCCTTGCAGGGAAGCTACATCATTAACAACGCAAGAAAGATGAGAGCTTGGACAAACAAAGGGGCTTACATAATGAGCTTACAAGTAAACCTTTTGATGAAGTCAGATATCCTGTCAAGTCTGTCATTTTAAAATAAGTGATTATACAAATTGTTGCAGCATGAGTGCGATTACTTTGCAATTTAATTGTACGTGTCTAATTTCATGTCTAAACTAAAGTTTTCCGGTAATACTACACAGTCTTCAATATGCAACCTTCATCAATTGTGTCCCACAAAAGTGAGTAAAACATTTCTCTACAAACCACTCCAAATAACTGCCAATTTTTCACATTTATCACGTCTGTCCGTCTGTCAATCTGTCTGTCTGTTGGGTAATCAATTGGGAGGATCCTCAAAAAGTACCACCGTAGGCTTTGTGGGTAGAAGCCCACTAAAACCCAAGGGAGCACTATATTGAGGCGTACTAAGCAAGATGAGGAGTGAGGTAGTTGGGCATTGCTTTCCTCACTGAGCCAGAACCATAGCACTAACCCTATGAGTAGAACATTTCGCAGTACACACATGCACTAGTTGTGGTCTGAAGTCCATTACTCAGCACCACCCATACCTCAGTAGCTTCCATATAATCACAGCCAGGGACGGTGCGTAATTAAGGGCCGAATGGGCCCTGCCCACCTAAGGCCGTTAGGCAGCATTGCAATGAATTTGTTTAATTAATGTCTTTTAAAATTACTTTATATTACAGATACTCAACTTAAAATAAGTGTTTTACCCTTCCAGAATCTCAAAAGAGAATTCATTATAAATAACTCATCCCTAGCTTAAGATCCTGTCAGTCTCGTACGGTGTATCGTCATAGCGAGGGCCCCTCCACAGCAAGTCTCATGTCAAGTATATGGCTTCATGGGCCGGGTGAGGAAACAGTGGACATAGCACTGTCTTGCAAGCGAATTCTTCAGTGCTATGAAGGGAATTTTCTCTCTCTCTTCAAGGGGCAGCCGATTGGGCCCATAGCGTTGCTTTGAAGCTTCCTGATTCTGTCTCTGTCAAACAGGATTACGAGAGAAGGGTTCATCCCCACCCCAAGCTCTTAAACAGGTATTCAGCTATTGTTCGCAGATTGCTGACATAAGGCAAACATATACAAGCGGACCCGTGCGAGAGTTCATAAACCACACTTTCTCCAATAGGTTTATAATGAAACACTTAAGGACAAAGGTTATGTTTTTATTTCAACCGAATGATTATAGAACACTATTTACATTTCAGGATAAAGGAAAGACCTCAGAATGTTAATATGACATGAAACAGGCGTCACAGCGGCCCGTGGACAGCAATTATGGAGCGTATTTTCCTACAGCAACGGTGTTTGCAAATCGCACACTTCGTACAATTTTTTTATAGTCATGTTTTAAAGAAATTAAAGATATTTATGAAATTATAGTGCAATAAGTCACTGTTAATGTCTATTCTCCTTCATTTGAATGCTCATTTGACACGATCGGTCGCTTGTGAGCGGCGCAGGAGGGATCTATACTACTGAAATAATATATATGATACATTTTCAGTTGTCTGATATTCCAAGTACTGTACAATCGCCTGCAAAAATAACGGGCCGTCTTGCCGTGCGAGAGTTGAGTTGAGTTGGCATCACTAGGGGGCGTTCTCGGGCGGGGAATGCTGAGAGCCTTGATTGGGCACCTGTCGTTGTTGGCAAAGGGGGAGAGGAGGGGAGCGCCAACCTTGATTTTCTTTAGTTTCGCGCTTGGAAGATTGTTACAGATGAGACGGTGTTAATAAATCAAAACTGAAATGCCAAGTAACCCATTAATTGTTAAGTCTCGTTAGAAAGGCAATGTTGAGTTTTACTGTGTCTGAAATTTTTTGAGAATCGAGTTTTCACAAGTTAGGGACTAAACGCATTTTAATAAGAAGAAAAAGAAGGAAATCCCAAACGTCCTAAACTAGTTATATTTTTCAGCATTTTTCTTAATAAGAAATAAGTTTTGAAAAGAAAAAGACAAACTAAAGAGCATCATAAAAACCTTAGTAATTTTAAAAGCACTCACGTCAACAGGAGGTTTGTTACATCAAATAAGAAAACTTGAAGCGATGCTTGGGTAACTGAGAATCTTTAAAAATGATTCAACATACCGTAAGCTTCTGATTCGTTTATCATGGATAAAATCAGAGGAGGCAATTGTTAGCAGCAAAATGTTTTTTATTATTCAACATCAATAAAATATTAAGCAACAGAAAAAAACATCATTAAAATATTAAGCAACAGAAAAAACAGCTCATTAACTTTATTCCCACTTCAGTTTTTATAATATTAATAATGAAAAATTCCAACCTAAAACAACCGAAACCACAGCCTCACTCTCATTTCTTGTTGTCTTAAACTAAGACTCTTTGTAAGTCATAAGATGCTTTTTAGTGTCTTAAATTGAATGAAAATCCACAGTCTGCTTCCAGTCTCCGACCGGGTCAGGAATGGAATGAATGAAGCCCCCATCTAGCGGCGAGGATATGAACTGTGCCGGCTGCCGAGGCCTGACGCACTCCTCTGGGGCAATGATTAAATGAATGACAGATGCAATGAAATGATAGTGGAGAGTGTTGCTGGAATGAAATTGTGACAGGAAAAACCGGAGGACCCGGAGAAAAACCTGTCTGCCTCCGTTTTGTCCAGCACAGATCTCACATGGAGTGACCGGGATTTGAACCACGGACCCAGCGGTGAGAGGCCGGCGTGCTGCCGCCTAAGCCACGGAGGCTTGCTGTCTTAAATTAAATATCTAAAATTTTTAACTTAAAGAGTTTTTTTTCAATGAGTAAATAAATTCAACCAAAAATGTCAGTCAAATTTAAATTTAAAGCGTGTTTTCAATGAGCAAATAATTTCAACCGAAAATGTCAGTGAAATTTAAACTTAAAGCGATTTTTCAATGAGTGAATTATTTCAACCAAAACTGTCAGTAAAATTTAAACGTAAAACGGTTTTTCAATGAGTAAATAATTTCAACCCAAAATGTCAGTCAAATTTTAACTTAAAGCGCTTTTTTAATGAGTAAATAATTTCAACCAAAAATGTCAGTCAAATTTAAACGTAAAGCGGTTTTTCAATGAGCAAATAATTTCAACCGAAAATGTCAGTGAAATTTAAACTTAAAGCGATTTTTCAATGAGTGAATTATTTCAACCAAAACTGTCAGTCAAATTTAAACTTAAAGCGTTTATTCAATGAGTGAATTATTTCAACCAAAAATTTCAGTCAAATTTAAACTTAAATCGTTTCTTCAATGGGTAAATAATTTCAACCAAAAATGTCAGTCAAATTTAAACTTAAAGCGTTTTTTTCAATGATCAAATAATTTCAACCAAAAATGTCAGTCAAATTTAAACTTAAAGCGGTTTTTCAATGAGCAAATAATTTCAACCAAAAATGTCAGTCAAATTTAAACTTAAAGCGGTTTTTGAATGAGCAAATAATTTCAACCGAAAATGTCAGTGAAATTTAAACTTAAAGCGATTTTTCAATGAGTGAATTATTTCAACCAAAACTGTCAGTCAAATTTAAACTTAAAGCGTTTATTCAATGAGTGAATTTTTTCAACCAAAATTTTCAGTCAAATTTAAACTTAAAGCGTTTTTGCAATGGGTAAATAATTTCAACCAAAAATGTCAGTCAAATTTTAACTTAAAGCGTTTTTCAATGAGTAAATAATTTCAACCAAAAATGTTAGTCAAATTTAAACTTAAAGCGGTTTTTCAATGAGCAAATAATTTCAACCGAAAATGTCAGTGAAATTTAAACTTAAAGCGATTTTTCAATGAGTGAATTATTTCAACCAAAACTGTCAGTCAAATTTAAACTTAAAGCGTTTATTCAATGAGTGAATTATTTCAACCAAAAATTTCAGTCAAATTTAAACTTAAATCGTTTTTTCAATGGGTAAATAATTTCAACCAAAAATGTCAGTCAAATTTTAACTTAAAGCGTTTTTTAATGATTAAATAATTTCACCCAAAAATGTCAGTCAAATTTAAACTTAAAGCGTTTTTTCAATGAGGAAATAATTTCAACCGAAAATGTCAGTGAATTTAAACTTACAGCGATTTTTCAATGAGTGAATTATTTCAACCAAAATGTCAGTCAAATTTAAACTTAACAGAAGTTCGCTCTCGTGTTACTGAGCCACTGTCAGCCTCTTGCCATTAACAGGTGAATCCACACTCCCCCCACCCTCTCCCCCCATACCTACAAGGACAGCTGCCCAATCACGGCTCCCAGCCTTCCCCTCCCAGAACACACCAAGTGATAGCAACCTGCTGGCACGAAAACTCAACTCACGCTCGGCAAGACGGCCCGTTATTTTTGCAGGCGATTGTACAGTACAAATGTGTTAGTGAGTTCTGTCGACGAAGCTGTAATTTCTACTGTATGAATGCTTTTTTTAAATATGTGGCACTGTACGTAGTTATGTAATATGTCGATTGTATGCCGAAATAGAAAAATGAAAGTTGATTTTTTCAACAAATCCATTTTCTTCTATAGCTCTGAACACAAAGTTAGAAATTAAATAATTATGACTTCACCAACCAAGCAGATGGATAAATTTGCTTCATCCAAGCACAGGAGAGCCTTGTGGGTACAGTTTTTAATACATCAACTATTTATTCAATCTTTTTAGAAATTTTGTGGTGTGTGGAATTATGATAATGGCAATATTGGCAACAATAAATGCCAAATATAAAAAAATTATTTAATATGTAAGAACAATAGTATCATCTGGCCCACCCTAAAATTATAATCAGGAGCCACCCCTGATCACTGCCATGAGTGAGACTGAGACATCGGTGATAGCCACACATTTATCACAAAGACCTTTCAAATTCTTAAAGCATTCGTTCGTTTTGTTAAATTGTTAACGTGGATATAGCTTGCCACGGTGGGTGAGTGGTTAACGTGTCGGTCTACTAATCCAAAGCTTGCAGGTTTTCTCCTGGCCGTGGTAAGTGATTTTTGGAAGGTGGCAATATTAGGACGCGCATGTCATACGATGTTGGCATGTCAAAGAACCCATTTGAATTCAGTTGGCCGCGTTCATAATGGCAACATTATTCTCGGGAGTGTTCGACAACACAAAGTTCCTCATTTCTCTACTAGAAAGCGCTATAATGTTCAAGGAGCTTAGATATCCAACCTCCTTGACTTTCATAGTGCTTCAAGTAACAACGAAATAACAAATAGCAAAGCTTGCACCCGGTATCCGGGGCCATACGATATTATTATTATTATTATCGTGGATGTATTTTAGGGCTTATCTGTGATAAGCGTGGACATAAGCAATCGACACAGTTATCCGGAGGTTACCATAGCAACAAGTGTTCGTCATCTATAGTAAAACTATCATTATTTCAGACTTGACGTTTCATTGTTACGCTAGAGGTATCTAGCGGTCCGGAGAGAAATCACTTTAACTAGCCAATCGCAGGCAGCCATTCAAATCAATATATCACGACAAATCGAGTTTCGTTCGTGATGTCGCGATTTAGCGAACTAAACTCTAGCCTAGCACTGAAACGTCAAAGTAGGCTAATGTTGGCTTTAGTATAGGCCTGTGCATTCTAGTTCAGTAGAGACATCTATATGTTGCTATAAGAACATGGTACCACATATTAGCCTGCATCTTACTTACTATTATTGAAAATTAGTACGTCTTTCGGTCGCAAGATGGTACGCTGGTGCTCAGACCACTAGGTCATAGGGGAGCGTCGTAGTTGTACAATATTATTGCCAAGGGAGAATTAAAGTGTCCTCCCTAGAGCTCATTTGTCAGAGCACTTGTGTTACCAATCCGGAGGTGCGGGTTAGAGTCCGACTGGGGTAAGACATATTAATTCTCGAACTCGTGAAAATCCAATTTTTGGAACCTAAGCTCATACGTACTTTGAACACTGCCTGTATTTTCAGTTCTTTGCATGTTTATTGTTGTGGATAAATAAATAGGGAAAAAGCCTTCGATAAACAATGAAAGTTCATATAAACGGTTTAAACCGAGAGCGCTGACACGCTAACTCGCGTATCGCGGTCATCGGGAGATCGTGTGCTCGAATCCTACCTCGGCCGTCCAGAATATGTTTTTCGTGGTTTCCCATTTTCACCACCAGGCAAATACCGGGATGGTTCCTATCAACAGGTCCACGGCCGATTTCCTTCCAAAATCTCTTCCTAGACCATTCCTTTTTTTAAGGGGGGCGTGGTTGCGCATCGGTCAAGCTGTTGGTCTCTCACCAAGGTGGACCGGGTTCCATTCCCGGTCAATTGAAATTAGATTTTCGAAGTGAAATGTCATGTCTTGTGGTTCGGATTCCATGTAAAAAGGAGGTCCCGTGGTTCATGATCGCGAGATTAACGTTCACGTAAAACTAAAGGCTTCTTTCCTTTGACCCTTCCTTAATTGTGGGCAGCTTCATGGCGTAGTTGGTAGCATGCTGAGCTTCTATGCCCAAGGTCGCGGGTTCAAACCCGGCCGAACTCATTGGATTTTTAAGAGCGTTAAAAATCTCTCAGTATGCCTTCTTTCGGCGAGGAAGTAGAGCCGGCGGTCCCATGTCATAGATTTATGGCATGTAAAAGAACGCTACACTTTTTTGAAGCTAAATTATAGGTTAGATTTGACTAACGCTCTTAAGTTCCAACGTTCGTCGGCAGGAGCTGACTGCGGTGGCATCTAGTAACCAAGTTTACAACTAGTTGTCGTTGACGATAGCATTTGGTAGCAAAAGTAGGAACTACTTGAAAATAGAATGCCTGCAGTCCTCACCTGAATTGCAGATAACACACACTAATACAGCTATCACAATTGACACCGGTAATCAGACAGATTCTACACACACCCAAAGTACACGGGGCTACATGACCGCGTTGTCACAGCCCCTGAACTTAGGAACCAACCATCCATAATTATGCCAGTGAAAGAAAGGAGAATTCAGGATATCTTATAAAAAAAGCTGGACTTCACTGAAGTGGAAGTTAGTAACAATATTAGCTGGTACAAATAGATTCATTAATTCATTGATTTATTAGCAATATTTTTCCCATTTTTAGCTTTATTCTGCGGAGATGCCACATACATCCCGTCCCTGAGCAAAGGGAGTCAACCATAGGGGAAATCTGCTAAGTCCGGCCGGGAATTTAATCAGGGGCCTTTCGGACCAAAGCCTAGATTGCTAACCAATCTGCCACGGAGCCGGACCTACTCGTAATTCACAGATACAGGCTAAGTTTGAAATGAAATCATCACATGAGGCTGTTCTTATTACCCGACTGAGATGGTGGAGTCATGAGATGAGGATTGACTAGGAGGTGATGGTTAAACTTAGTGTTAAGTGATTTTATGTTCGACGATTATGTGTCAGAAAACTGTATCATAATGAGGCTCATTATAACACTATTTTTCATTATGAAACAGTTCCTCCCACCAATCAGAGCTCAAGAAACAGTTGTTTGACAAATTAGGTAAAGATACCTTCGCGCATGCGCTCAAAATCCAACATGTCTATATAAATTACCGAAAGTGCACCGTGCATAAGTTCGCGTAAATAAACTGGCGAATATGAGACTAGAAATAGCACTGTATATACCTTAATATCCCCAACTCCAATTTCAACACAGCGCATTGCTTCAAACGACTTCAGTGACAGTTTGACTCAATGTAGATACACATCGGCTGTCAACATTGCCAAGCACACAGAGCGCATGCGTCAATTGGTCAGAGCACTTGGAAAACACTCTGATCACAAAATTCTAGTGACTGAATCTCAAGAGATATTTATGAATATTTATGTTAAAACATATAATAAAGTTATAATTATCTTCGAACATAAACAGTCGTATGCAACTCGCCTATAATGGTAATTAAGACACTCGTATGAAAATTATAAAACTCACGGTTACTCTCGTTTTATGTTTTATAAACATACTCGTGTCTTAATTATTGCCATTATAGGCTCGTTGCATAATGTACTATTAAAGTGCGAGGAGTAGAAAGAAAGGGGCCATAGTGCTAACTGCTAATAGTGGATAATGGATAATGGATAATGGACTCTGAAAGGCACACCAGTGAACGAATGAAAGAAAAGCCTGAAGACTACATTGGAAGGTAGAGCATGCATTAAGTACTTCATAGCTGTACTTATCTCTGGATCGATGGAAGTTTGTAGAATGTACTCACCTGAAACAAAGAAACAAACCGAGTCAGAACAATTGAAATTAATGCAAATTTCTTCAATTTGATATAATAAAACAATATCTCGGAGAATGGATTAGTTGGAATGCTGGGTAAGGCAATGGAATCCATGAAAAATAAGCTTGAACTGGCCTTCCAATTAACAAAAGATACATACAATAAAAATCCCTTTCATGGGGGTCCAAAATTAAACATTACAAGACAGTGATTGAGCCAGAAGCAGTGCACGCAGTAGAAACACTAACTATACATTTTAAGGGCCAAATGGAAAAACTCGAGTTGAAGGAAAGGAAAATTTTAAGAAAAATTATGGGACCAAGATTTCAGTATAACAAATTATATACATTAGGAATGAAAATCTCTACCAGAAAATTGAAAAACTCTCAGATACCATGCGAAAAAGGAGGATACACTTTTACGATCATCTTCCGAGAATGGATTCTAATAGATTAACGAAACAAATCTTTGACTTTTTCCGTAATCGTAAAACAAAACCCAGCTGGTTTAAAGAAATTGAAAAAGACCTAGTAGAATTGAAAATAACAGAAACGTCATTACTCGATCGAACAGCCAAATTAATTATTAAGACGAAAATATAAGGTTTCAAGACAGAGCTACACTAAAATCCAAACTCATTATCTCGGAAGAAGATAGGAAAAGAATATCGGGAAGACCGAAGAAGTACTGGGCTCTACGGAAAGAACAGCGTACAGGGAAATGATTGATTCAACATACCCCAAAAAGGGTGGAACGAAAGAAGAAGAAGAAGAAGAAGAAGAAGAAAACAAGTTGAGGAAAGATCTTATATAGGTTCCAAATACAATAAATTCACTGCCACTAGTTACACTTTACTATTGATATTTTGCACTAGGGTACCATATAATATGTCGTATTATATCTAATGTAGGTAAAGTTACAAATTTGACGAATTCGAGACAATAGCACTATAAGTCCTAACTTTTATGGCATGTAAAAGATCCTTCCACAGACTAAACTTGCGTGAAGCTAAATTTCTAGGTTAGATTTCGTCGGAACGCACTATCAAAGTTACAACGTTCACCACCAGGTGTCAGTGATATCTGGTAGCAAAAGTTGGATCTACTTGAAATTGAACGAAACTTGTAGCTCACCCCATGGGTGTCCCCGCTTGAAGAAGCTACAGCATCTGGCGAGTCGAATATGTCCTCGGACACTCCCGGCACTAAAAGCCATACGATAAATAAATAAATTTAAAAAAATATATAAATAAATAAGTCCCAACTTACCCAATGTAATCACTGTAAATTTATTAGATGGAGAGATATCAACTTAAATATTTCATATGATAGAAAATAAAGTCTGCGTGTAATTTTAATGTAATGTTTATGTTCGACCCTGACTACTATATGTCAGAAAAGTGTACTATATTGAGGCTCATTATCACACTATTTTTCATTATGAAACAGTTTATCCCACCAATCAGAGCACAAGGAACAGTTGTTTGACCAATTAGATAATTAGATGCGCTGAGTTCCAAGGCCTTCTAATTTAAATTTCACTGCCTGGCCTAGTGTCATAGTAGGGTAAACGAGGAGGCCATGGCCAAATACAAGGCATTCTCTGTGTCTCATGCGCTCTGTTCAGTACATAAAACTGGCGAAATCTTGACAGATATTTATGAATATTTAAGTTCGAACATAAAATAGTTATAATAATTATCGTCGAACACAAACAGTCGTCTATAATGGTAATTAAGACACTCGTATGGAAATTATAAAGCTCGCGACATACTCGTGTCTTAATTATTGCCATCATAGACTCGTTGCATAATGTACTATTCTACAATTACGATGCGTTGCTTAAAATAATATGCTATTCACGTTTATTATAATAATAATTGTATTGATTTCACGTCCCTTTTAACAATAACGTTTATTAAATATGGTACTGAAATATATACATAAACATTTTATGAAGCAATCCAAACGACTACAACAAAAATAGGCCGGCAATGGTGGCTTTGCATTTGGTAGATGTTGAGAGTGGAAGTCTCAATTTCATCTGTCAGTTTTCAACTTCACAAGCATCCATCACGGCTCCATTGACTAGTTTGGAAACAATATCTCCGAGTGATTTTACAATTATATTTGAATATTTAGAACCATTGTTTAATCAAATTGTTTGTAAGGGTACCCATTTTGTTTTATTTGAACATTGTATAAACTCTGAAGAAGATATCATCGCCTAGCGAAACTTGTACTTACCCAACTAGGGTTGGTACAGGATATGAACTTCGGATCTTTAAGATGAAAAGAGGTCCAGCTACAAGCTAGCCGTGAGGAAATAGGAAGTAATTCAGGCCATGACGCAGAACATTGACAGCTTTATCTAGAGATACGTGGTACAAGCGATATGTGAATCATGAGGGCAGTCACGCCGTGATGAATCAACCAGAGCAGATTGGCAGGGGAGTCACCGCAGAATGCTAACATCAGCATTTTTCTGGCAACATTGGATTGCAAATCAACACCGCAAAATTGTGAAATAAGCCGTTTCCACGGAAACAATGCAAAATTACAACAATGTGTTTACGGGAATCAGAATAATCCAGGAAATTATGAATTAAGCAAGGTTAAAAGTGAATAATTTAGGCCCAGGGGAAAAGCACTTAGTCAGCAATTACGTCATTAGGCGGAGCTAAGAGGAGGTCGCAGGAAGAAGAAAAAGAACTCATTCGCCCACACAGCTGAGGAGCATTGTAAATTTTATTTAAATTAAATAGACGATCGATTTTCAGGAAACAAAATGATAATGAGACGTTTGGATTATAGGGAACATAATGATATATTTTTCAAAAACGTGTGACGTCTATTTCAAAAGTTAGCTCCAAGAAGAAGACAAAAGTAGTTTACTTTTGCAAGTTCCCAATAAATAGCCCAGGTTCCAACCAGAGCGCATGCAGTTTTCGGTCAGCCCGAGAGGGGCGTGACGCTGGAGCATCACCGTATATGCAGTATCCGTCAGCCAAGTGAGGCTTTAGGCTGTATCAGAAGCAGTTCACCATCAGTAAGCGGGGAGACGCTACACGCTGTCTCATAAAATGTAGAAACGCTGCATTATACTAGTCGCAGTTCAGTTAAGCCCGGGAAGGCTCAGCGCAATTCCGCACAGTACATAAGTATACAGTACGCAGTGTTATCAAGCTGTCGGGATGGAAGTTCGTCCTCACGTTCGTAAAAACTCATTACACTCCTGTATGGAGATGTCACAACGAGTAACTCAGTTCGTTACCAACCGCTAAAGTGGATCGTGTTAAGACAAATTAACAAATCGTCAGTATCCGCGGTTTCAACAAAAGTTTGTATGTGCGTGGTAATGAAAATCCGCTACGTCAAATGTACGGTTGTTTGTAAGTAATCACTAAAGCACTTGTGCTAGATCAAATAAATTATACGATACTCGAAAACCGTGACGAAGTAAATTGCGCCGCGACAAATTCTAGGACAGTAATTAGCTAGAATACAGCAGTCCAGACAAGTAGAGACACTACGCTGGAGGTCATCGTTTCGACAATATAGGAAGGTCTCCGTGAAAGTCAAGTGAAAGGCTACAGTAGTAAGGGACCGATATTGGAACGAAATCCAATAATTCTAGTAAATGGACACGGGTTCGAGACCCAAGAACAAATATAGTGAAATTTAGCAAAGCTACAGTGTGTCAAATAGGAACGTAGAAATAAAGACATTCTCGTAGGAGAAAGAAGGAAAAACTTGTCGCAGAAAAGGACAAAGTACGGTCCAGTAGTAAGCGGGCCATAGGTTCGATAGACCGCTACATAAACGTAGGACAAGTGAAAATTGCAAATCGCTTATGAAAGAACGATAGAGGAAGTCAAAATAGACTATCAAAAAGATAGGGCAGAGACTAGATCCAGTGAAGAATTAGGAGCCGTTCGAGTTAGCATCACGTCCAATGCAGGGTCCGGGGATCTCATCAGGGCGTCGATCACCGATAAAACGTGCCAAGAGTCACTGAGATGTGGTGAAAATAGTGCAGTGTAAATAAGTTACAAGATATATGTGTTTTAGTGTTATTACAGTATTAAAAAAATGATGTGTTTAAATTTAAGTGAAGGTCGATTGGACCTAAGTGAGGTGCCGCTCACAAAAGAAAGTGCAATGGAAAAGTGTTAATTATGTCGTTAGGTGGGTGAATCTTTCCTAAGGATGAAGCAGAAAAAGAAGCACACTGGTGAGTCATGATTTTTCATTAAAATTGCAGATGTACGATGTACTGACCCGATGGGATCGGTCGTAACTAGGGAGTTTAACGATGGAACTCATCGGGTAGTTGAATGCACTTATATAACTGAAATGTTGGGATAATAATAATCAATAATTGCGAGAATGACCTCGCA
The DNA here is from genome assembly GCA_946902985.2 of Meconema thalassinum. NCBI lineage: Eukaryota > Metazoa > Arthropoda > Insecta > Orthoptera > Tettigoniidae > Meconema > Meconema thalassinum. The sequence goes on from OX336392.1 coordinate 20,123,365, forward strand.
AAATAAATATATGAATGGGATCAGTAATATAAAGTAATAAAACCCAAGAAATGAAATAATAAATAATAAATGATTTGGAGGAAGGAATCGAAAATAACAACTTAAATGGCTTAGAGTTTCGCCATAGTAAAAGCAGGAAATGTAATAAATATGCATCGTAAAGAAGTTGTTGAAGTAAATAATGAGAAGGAAAAATATAAAACAGTTGGTTTTATACCATACTAGCAGAAGTACCCGTTCTTCGAACGGTGTTATATATTAACACCAGACATTATCAATTGAGCTACTGTTGCAATGGTTAGCGGTTTGTCATTCCTTCATAAGTTTATCAGAACGAAGTTAGTTTTCTGGGAATATCACACACACTGTTAATTTAAGGGCCTTAAAATGTGATTTTCGGAGACCCCTTATAGACTCGCGAATGTTGTGTCTCACAATGAGAAGCGCAACATATGCTTTGATCGTCCTTCTAGGATAATTTTTATATTTCGCCTATTTTAGCATGTATTTTGAGAAGTTTTTCCCTATATCCACCCTTCTACTGTATGAAACGTACGGTGAGGAGTTTTATAAATGATTGGTGTATTGACTCATGTTTACCATACCTAATTTTACGATGCACCAAGCATCCGAACACGATTTATAGGCGTACATAAAGATACACAGAAAGGCAGACAGACAATTCTATTGTCTACAACATATCACCCAGATATCTAAATATGGGTATATCTACCATACAGTATCAAACAAAATCATCCTTACGATGAACCCGTATGTCGACAAAAAAAAAAAGATTAGTGAAAATGTGCTCTCAAACTAAATTCACCTAACGTGTACTTCCTGACGTGAAATAGATTTGAAAGCCTTGCAGACGAAACGCAATATACCTCACATAAAAAATTACCCTCTACGTAGTGTTAGGTCCCCATACACAGGAAGACCTCTTTCATAAATTATAAAGGCTTGTGGTGCATGAAAATTCAGGTTCTTTAGCCTCAAATGGCCCAAATTCCTAAAAGCCGCAAAAAATGCTGATTCAATTCAGGAATTTTTGAAAATAATGTTGCTGTTTGGAGATATAATAGACTTTCTGTACTATATGTCGCACGTGAAATTGCATGAAAGAATTCTAGGTTACCCCTTGATCCCCTTAATTGCATTGACGAATTATACAGTCTACGTTGGTTCCGTGATAACCTTATAGCCATTTGCAAACTTTCACAGAAATGTAATAAATGGAGTAGCCTAATAATAATATCGTATGGCCTCGGGTGCCGGGTGCAAGCTTCGTAATTTGACAACCAGAGGGTAGCTTGCATGTCGAAATTTCGTTGTTCCATGAATCACTATGAAAGTCAAGGAGGGTAGATATGTAAGCTCCTTGAACACTATAGCACTTTCTAGTAGAGAAATGAGGAACTTTGTGTTGGCGGAAACTGCTGAGATTAATTTTGCCATTATGAACACAGCCTACTGAATTCAAATGGGTTCTTTGACATGCCAACATCGTATGACATGCGAGTCGTATTTTTGCCGCCTTTCAAAAATCACTTACCACGGCCAGGAGTGAACCTGCAATCTTGGGGTTAGTAGACCGACACGCTATCCACTCACCCACCGTGGAAAGGTATAAATGGAGTGACATTGCTTCTTACAGAAATAGATGGAAAGTTGGATACCACCCCTTGAGATAATGTTATCATCGTTACCGATTTCCATTCCTTCATCAGTTTGTTAAATTAAATCTAATTAGTTTTCTGGGAATATTTCAGATATGTACATCCAAAACGTCAATCTTCTTCAATGCAGTACTTAAAAACAAGACGCGAGAAACACAGAGCACCGACACAACACGAGGTAGCCACCGAAAATAACGTCTGCACAGAGAGAGTGAGCGCGGTCAACTAAGTACTGTATGAGTAAACAAAGAGCTGTTGGGGAGGGGGCGAGTCAATGACCTCCCGCCGTGCCGCACAGCCAGTAGAATAGAAAAGACGTCATTCTTGTAATGCGGAATGGTCGCGGAGAAATTGAAGGCGCTTAAGCATCACGTTACCTACATTTTACTGATTTTGTATTACAAAAAATATTTTTTGAGCGGTACGGATTTGCCGGAGTCCGGATTTTTGAGGTCCGGATTTGTGAGAGGCTACTGTACTGTTGGTTTTAGAGCCTTATAATGTAGTTTTCGAGGACCCCAAGTTTTGTTTCTGGCACCGAGGGGCTTTGTCTCCTCGTTGTACGCCATAATATAATACTAATACTAATAATATAATATAGGGATAGGAATATAATAGACCTGCCGTACCACACCCGCAGGTGTAAATCGCGTGAAAAAATTCTAGTGTACCCCTTGACCCCCTTAAGCGCATTATACGTATTGATGAATTTTACAGCTCAATTTCTTTCCGTGATAACCTTCTAGCCGTTTGCAAACTTTCACACCAATGTAATTCATGGAATTGCATTGCGTCTTACAGCAATAGATGGACCTCTGAGAATCTGTTGCCATGGTTACCGGCTTGAATTCGTTCATTAGTTTATTAAATGAAATTAGTTTTCTGGGAATATCTCAAAAACGGTTGGTTTTAGGGCCTTAAAATGTGGATTTCAGGGACCCGTTAGGGCCCCCGAGTTTTGTCTCGTCCTTCTACTCCTATTTCAGCATGTATTTTAAGGGGGTAGGCCCTCTTTTATGAGAGGTAAGGAGAAGGGTTACATCAATGATTAGTGTCGTGCCTCTGATGGATATCTGTAACAAATTTTACGTTGATACACCCAGCCGTTCTCGAGTTATATGGGAACAAAGTTGTCCCCAGACAAACAGACAGACAGACAGACCAAAAAATTATTTTCGCGTTCATCCATAATAAAACAGTCTGAAACGCGTAAATAACTCAAATTTCCGTGGAAATTGCGAAAAAACATACATACTTTAATTTTTATGTATGTAGAGATATATTGCACCGCTCGGTGTTGACCGTATTTTATTGCACACATTTAGGTTTTACTCGCTAACAGTTGGTGATACACGAAAAGTGATAAGGACCTTTTGGATAGCAAATTAAATGATAAATCTTTTGTATGCATCAAAAGTTTGATATTTCTTTGCGTTCTCTTTTTATTTGAAATGGAAATATGAAATTTTGAAACCAAAGGGTGTAGTGACGTCACATATGTGGGTTTTACTCGCTAACCGTTGGAGATACACGGAAAGTGATAAGGACCATTCGGATAGGAAATTAAATTTTTAAGCTCGTAAGTGCCATCAAAAGTTTTCTATTTCTTAGCGTTCTCTTTTTATTTGATATGGAAATATGAAATTTTGAAACCAAAGGGTGTAGTGACGTCACTAAAATGGTCGCCATTTTTTAATAGTGGATAATATCGAAATTAAAAGTATCCTATATGTAAACATGGTAAATCAGCTACATCCATGCAAAATTTCATTTAAATCGGACCAGTGGTTCTTGCGTTATTGAGTAACAGACAGACAGACACACACCATCTCATTTTTATATATTAGTATGATAATTAAATGGCAAATAACAAAAAGTTGTAATGAAAAATAATTGAAAGTTCGAAATGAAAATAATAAAAATAAATATTATTGAGTTGTTATACTCTGAAAGTAAAGTGATAATAAAAATCGAAATAAGGAACTCAAGTAATAAAACGGAACGAAATATATAATATCTTGACGTACTGTTGTCAAATGATCAATTTGTAAATCTCTAAAAATAATTGGTGAATAAAAACACCCAAAGAAAATGTATTTTTCGCAGGCTATCAAGCCAGAATTATGAAAATAAATGATAGGAAGGCCGAGGTCTTACCGCCATAAATGAAATATTATATGAAATATTAAATAAACCGCGAATAACCAAGCAAGAAATTGTGTTGCTGAAAAGGCCGAAAAATAAATAAATGTAGCCTAAAGCTAATAAATGTGCGTTAATCAGGATATAATTAATCGGGAGATGGAGAGTCTCATTGAAATATTGTGGATGAAAGATTCCCCTTACTGTATTGTTGTTGTATGAAAACGTCGTGTTGTATTGGGTAGGTGAAATTCCCATAAATAGTTTTGCCATATTGAAGCGTCGAAAATAATAGTTACATTGTAAGTCCGATCAGGCTGTGTTAAAGTAAATATTGTAGGCCAAAATCGTCGAATGAAATATACATGCGAGACCATGAAGGCATTGTTATAAAATAAATATTGTAGGCCAAAATCGTCGAATGAAATATACATGTGAGACCATGAAGGCATTGTTATAAAATAAATATTGTAGGCCAAAATCGTCGAATGAAATATACATGTGAGACCATGAAGGCATTGTTATAAAATAAATATTGTAGGCCAAAATCGTCGAATGAAATATATATGTGAGACCATGAAGGCATTGTTATAAAATAAATATTGTAGGCCAAAATCGTCGAATGAAATATACATGTGAGACCATGAAGGCATTGTTATAAAATAAATATTGTAGGCCATAATCGTCGAAATAACGCGTTGTAAGCGAATATACATGTAAGACCATGAAGGCATTGTTATAAATAAATATTGTAGGCAATAATCGTCGAATTAAATGTGCAAGTAAGACCGATAAAGGCATTGTTAGAAATAATATTGTTATAAGGCGTCATACAAATTGTTATTAAGGTTGGTGTTCGCTCCGGAATAAGTTATAAATATCCTGTAAAAACGAAATATACTGCTCAAAAAAATTAAAGCACCACTTTTTTCAAATGCCACCAAATTTTGAAAAGTTGACCTACAAGCTCGAAATCTCAGTATGACGTTTGTCCTGACGCCTACCAAGCATATGCTTCAGCACAACTCCCCAACTTGAGTAGTTTCGGGGTAGCACCCCGAAAACCAGCCCATTTTCGAAAACCGCAAATTGAAGTTTGCGAAAAACGCTGCAGGACTTGTGGCAGGTTGCCAAAGCAGTCGAAAATGAATGAGTATTGCTCTTAAAGGTTCCACAAGCACGTAGAAATCGTTACATTTGACGTTTGGGCATTTTCAACCCCCTTCATCATCCCCTAAACATGGACTACCATTGGGGGCGTCTGAGAAGGTACCGGGTGTGTTTAACCATCTGAAAACCTGCACACCGTCCTCAGTTGCTGATTTCAGTAAGTTCTTAAGGCCTCCGGCAATGTCCACACCCCCTAACACCCTCAACTGGCATGGGACCAAATCACCCCCTCTTGATTCACCCCTAAGGAAGGTTTTAATCGAGATGTTTATCAGTGCTGTGAATGCGGGGGTCTTCCCCTACCGTTTCAAAATAGGAGCTGTGCCTTTGTCACCACCCCTTCCCCTGCAACCCCCGTTTGTATGATTTTTCGAATCAGGCACTTTTTAAGGGCTGAAACGAGGTCTTAATCGCTGAAAGGGCTGTACAGGTCCTTAGAAGTAGTGGTGACACGAAATCAACCCCTTCCGATCGATGATTGACATTCCGTCCCCCAAATTCGAAATTTTTGCACCCCCAACCCTCCCTGTCTGGACGCGTAACGCGTCATGGCAGAGTTTTCAGAGTTGGATGGAAATGAAGCTTATGGCCTCCAATGGAGCCCAAAACAGCAGGTTGGATAGAAATTCATCGGTAGGTTGGGAAACGGGACCAAAATTTTTCAAAAAAGTATACAGCCAACAGTAAGTACGCCCATGCATAGGCAACCCACATCACGTCCGTGCGTGTGGGTTGCCTATGATCGGCAATAGGTTACAAAGTTTGGCAATGAGAGAAAAATGACGTGATGTGGGTTGCCTATGCATTGGTGTACTTACTAGAGGCTGTTAACTTTTTTGAAAACATTTTGGTCCCGTTTCCCACCCTACCGATGAATTTCCATCCAACCTGCTGTTTTGGGCTCCATTGCAGGCCATAAGCTTCATTTCCATCCAACTCTGAAAACTCTGCCATGACGCGTTACGCGTCCAGACAGGGAGGGTTGGGGGTGCAAAAATTTCGAATTTCGGGGACGGAATGTCAATCATCGATCGGAAGGGGTTGATTTCGTGTCACCACTACTTCTAAGGACCTTTACAGCCCTTTCAGCGATTAAGACCTCGTTCCAGCCCTTAAAAAGGGCCTGATTCGAAAAATCATACAAACGGGGGTTGCAGGGGAAGGGGTGGTGACAAAGGCACAGCTCCTTTTTTGAAACGGTAGGGGAAGACCCCCGCATTCACAGCACTGATAAACATCTCGATTAAAACCTTCCTTAGGGGTGAATCGAGAGGGGGTGATTTGGTCCCATGCCAGTTGAGGGTGTTAGGGGGTGTGGACATTGCGGAGGCCTTAAGAATTTACTGAAATCAGCAACTGAGGACGGTGTGCAGGTTTTCAGATGGTTAAACACACCCGGTACCTTCTCAGACGCCCCCAATGGTAGTCCATGTTTAGGGGATGATGAAGGGGGTTGAAAATGCCCAAACGTCAAATGTAACGATTTCTACGTGTTTGTGGAACCTTTAAGAGCAAGACTCATTCATTTTCGACTGCTTTGGCAACCTGCGACAAGTCCTGCAGCGTTTTTCGCAAACTTCAATTTGCGGTTTTCGAAAATGGGCTGGTTTTCGGGGTGCTACCCCGAAACTACTCAAGTTGGGGAGTTGTGCTGAAGCATATGCTTGGTAGGCGTCAGGTCAAACGTCATACTGAGATTTCGAGCTTGTAGGTCAACTTTTCAAAATTTGGTGGCCTTTGAAAAAAGTGGTGCTTTAATTTTTTTGAGCAGTATATAAATAATAATAATAATAATATTAAAAGCAGGAACAAATAGCTGCTTTAGAAGAGAAACGTAAGTCTTGGGAATCATATGGTAAAATAATAAATAACCTTGTGAGCGTGGCGGCCGGCGAGACGCCATAAATCAAGCGAAGTATCACAGGAGGGACGGGGCAGCTGTTAGAACCCGACCTACCGTAATGAGTGAGTGAGATAGGAAAGTTAACGAGTTCCGCGGTCAAGCAAGGGTCTGTCAAAGACTAATAATAAAAAGGCCATTATGTGAAAGTTTTTATTGAAAGATGCAAGCTCAAATTAACCTACAAAATCATAATGCTGGGATCGAGACCGTTCTTCAGAATATAAGTTTGAAGCATTTATATGAATTTTGACGGATTTTGTCAAACACATTTATTGTAAATAAAAGGATTCCTTCCTCAAAAAGAATGAAAGAACGGGTTATGAAACAATGTAGTTTAAAGATGAATAAAGATCCCTCAATAATAAAGAACAGATACGCTGCAGAGAAAGATCACCTGATGCATGGGAAAGGAACTGGCGGAATAGGGGTTCGATCCACAGATGTGGCATGTTCTTGTACAGTATTTTAAAGGTGTAAAATCTAAGGCTTTGTGAAGAATAATTACTAAGGTCCAAAGGACTAAATAAGTGATAGACCAATGATATATAAACATTAAAAACCCTGAAGGGTAAAGATTGAGATAAATATAGACTAAATGTCCAAAGCCTTGGAGAAATTATATGACTTAAATGATAGGCGCGTTCGACGCCTTAGTAAAATATACTACAAATAATTATATTTAAATTTAAGCAAGACAAAGTGGTTACAAAGTTCATAGAATAATGAAATGACATTATACTGAATCTTGATGAATTTTTAACAAATTGATTTTTAGTTTTGAATGACACTTGAAGAGACTATGCCAAGTGATTGATTTTTAGTTTTGAATGACACTTGAAGAGACTATGCCAAGTGATTGATTTTTTTCATATTTTGAATGACACTTGAAGAGACTATGCCAAGTGATTGATTTTTTAAAACATATTTTGAGTAACACTTGAAGGGATTAAGCCAAGTGATTGATTTTTCTTACATGTTTTTGAGTGAATATATTTTTCTTTTATGAATTAAATTCTGTAAAATTATAATGTTGTGTTTTTCCTCAAATCCTTGTGAACCTTGAGTATTCCATATCAGATGTTTAATCAGCGGTGGAGGGAACGTAACACACCCCGAAACCGCAAGAGCAAAAGCCGAGTGCTGATTAATCATCATCCGTGTAAACGGGCACAGTACCAATATTTGAATTCAATTTGTAATGATTGGCGGGGCATTTTAATTAATTATTTAATTATTTAATTAATTATAGAAACATTTTTAGGTTACAATAAATTTATTTTAGGATATTCAGGCATACCCGATATCTAGGAAATTATGCAGAACCACTCTTTCTTTCATGTTGTATCAATGTTTTTTTCAGCGTGTGGCTTTTAGAGCCGGGAGGGCCCGAGGACATGTTCGGTTCGCCAGTTTTGTAGCTGCTTCGAGGCGGACACCCAATGGGTGAGCTACACGTACTGTTGCGTGTGGAGTGTTGTCTGGAGAGGGAAGTTGGAATGTAAGGACGAGGAGTTGGAAGGTAGCGGCTGTGGCCTATAGTGAGGGACCAACTCCGGCATTTGCCTGGAAGGAAGATGGAAAACCACAGAAGACCATCTTCAAGGTTGCTGGTGGGGGGATTCGAACCTCCTCGCCTCGCGGATGTGAGTGACTGCCAGCAGTCATGCCGTAACGACCACGGCTAACTCACCCGGTGTATCAATGTTGTAAGTTTATTATCGTTATAGAGAATGGTTTCGGAGCCGAAGATCTAATGTGAGAATTTCTTATCAGTTTCAGTTGATAGCTAACTTTTCAAATGTTGAAAGCTGTCAATAATTTTCCTTTGGCAGCAAAGACTGAATTAAGAATTTCAAAAGATCGATTAACCAAAGTAGAGGAGTATATACTGTTCAAAGCAGCTGTTCAAAATGTAGCTTATAACAAGAGACACACACTTGTAATTCAAGTGCTTAGTTCATTTTGTTTACTTATAGACTGATTGCTGAAAGGCACAACATCCCACTAATAATAATAATAATAATAATAATAATTGAAAAATTCAAATGGTTGGAGGAAAAGCATAGCTTAAAAACTAAGGCCTTGTGGCCTGAAGACAGAAAGAGGAGAATTAACGACCATATGAAGAAATTCTGGGAGGAGAAAAAGAGATTGGCAAGTCGGCCGATTTCTTTTTTTCGTGGTCCACAATAGGCCAAAATTGACATAATAATAAAAAATAATAATAATCTAAAAAGTATTCTTAGACTGAGAGCTATATGAGGTAAAAACACGGTAGTTGTCTTAGTTAATTTCAGAAAGGCATATGATGCAATTGACCGCAAGTTTTGAAGGAATTTGGAGTTGGTAAAAAACGTGGTCGTTGGTACTACAGAACCTCTCAGGCACTGTGCCTAGTGTTAAATTTCATGGAGAAATATCAGCCTCCTTCCTGATCCGGACAGGAGTCCGACAAGTGATGGTCTATCACCAATTTCATTTAACATCGTCCTGGAGAAAATAATGAGGACTTGGAAAACACCAATAGAGGAAGGGGTTGAAGGAATCTACCTAGGCACTAAAAACCAAAGTATGAGTGCCGATGATCTGACTGTGTTAGCGGAAGATATTAATGATGCGAAAATTATGATTGAGAAATTGCATGAAATTGCGGCAAAAACAGGCCTCCAGATCTCTTATGAGATAAGTGAATACATTGAATCCAAACATGGCAATGAGAAATATTTGGAAACAAGGTTTGGAAATATAAAAAGGACAGAAAAATTCAAATATCTTGGTGAATGGATTCAACGTAATGGCCTTGATAAGGAAGCCAATAAGGACAGAGCTCGTAAGATGGATACTGCATATCGATTAACCAGATCTCTTATGAGATAAGTGAATACATTGAATCCAAACATGGCAATGAGAAATATTTGGAAACAAGGTTTGGAAATATAAAAAGGACAGAAAAATTCAAATATCTTGGTGAATGGATTCAACGTAATGGCCTTGATGAGGAAGCCAATAAGGACAGAGCTCGTAAGATGGATACTGCATATCGATTAACGACGAATAGATATAACAAGAACGCCATATCCTTCAGAGCAAAGTTACGACATTATGCCGCTGTGATTAAACCGGAAGCTCTTTATAGTTCTGAATGCCTTATTTTAAACAAAAAAGTGACAGTCAGTCTGAAAGACTAGACTTTGCATCATTTTAAATGCAACAAATGCTGGAAAATGCTAGAAAGGCTGGAGGCTTCTCGCTTCACTCGAAGCCAAAGACCCTTGACATATTAGAAAATTATCTGCATAATACTTATCTTGCTTTATAATACTTTAACTTGTTTCAAATTACTCGCGAACGGCAAGTGCAAACCAAGGGCAAAGCAGGGTCAAGCGCGCGGGATGCCGTCACTCTCACCAAAGCGCGCGGGGACGTGCCCCTTTCATCCAGTCTAAAATCACTTATAGTGGGCGATGTATTGAAGATAGAGATATGCTCTCGTGGACTTTTTTGTAGAACTTTTCATGCTGACCATTTCTTACGCTCATAGTGTATTATATTTTTAACGGTTTGCCCAGCGTAAGCTTAAGAAGCGCACGGACGCCAAGTTTGTTTTCGACTTTTTCACTGAAATCGTTCCTTTAATCATACACAAATTATTTTCTACAGAATCTTTCCTCGAGATATCCTTTACAGAATGGTGAAAACCGCATCAAAATCCATCCAGTGGTTTTCGAGATTACCGGTGACATCCAAGAATCGGGGATTTTTGCCTTATACCGGTACTAACGAAGTAGAGATTGTCGGGGAACACATTCACCAAGCGGTACTATGACGTCACACACCTCAGTGCATCTGGGTACATTTCGTCCCGTCACCGTAACGTAACGCCAGACCCCAGCGTAACGACCAAGTCGACAAGTTCATTTAAAATGATAAAAAAGGAGAAACAGAGGAGTTAGAAAAGAAAGAACGAAGAATCCTGAGGAAAATATTGGGGCCAGCACAGAGAGCAGATGGCTTCTGGAGGAGACGGCGGAATAGTGACCAACTTACGGACACGATGCGTAAGAGAAGGATGAAATATTATGGCCACCACACACGAATGAGCAACTTAACCAAAAGGATATTCACTTACATTAGCAAATTTAAGTCCACCACAAAATGGGTTGAGGAAACACGAGCAGATCTCAAAGAAGTTGGCATCACTCAAGAAGATATTCTCAGCAACTCACTGTTTCGAAGGACGGTTGATAAATGCAAGGAGTTTCAGGAAAAACCTAGCTCAAAAACCAAGGTCATCTGGTCTGAAGAGAGAAGGAGGAGACTCAGCGAACGCGTGAAGGAATTTTGGGAGGAGAAGAAGAGAATGGCAACGCGGTCCACAGTAGGCAAAAATCGACAGAAGAAGAATAATCATAACTAGCATTACCCGTCGCGGCTTTGCCCGCGAATATTCTAGTTGTAAAGAGTACTCTTAGCAAAATCTCAATCATGAATGCTATGACTGATTTATCCTTGGTATGAATAATCAGACTTTATCAATTCAGCTACTGGTGCAGTGGTTAGGGGTTTGTCATTCCTTCATAGGTATATCAGAGCGAAGTTAGTTTTCTGGGAATACCACAGACACTGTTAATTTAAGGGCCTTTAAATGTGGTTTTCGGAGACCCTTTATAGTCGGGTGAAAAAGACTTCCGTACCACACTCACACGTGAAAATTGCGTGAAAAAAATCTAGAGTGCCCCTTGACCCCCTTAAGCGCATTATACTGTATGTATTGATGAATTTTACAGCTTAATTTGGTTCAGTGATAACCTTATAACCGTCTGGAAACTTTCACAGTAATGTAATAATTCGAATTGCATTGCGTCTTACAGAAATATGTTTTAAGGTATTTATTTCATTGTGAGGCATTTAAAGAGTAAGTGAGTGCGTTTCGCTTACGCATTGGGTAATGCTGAACCTGTTGGTACCCCATATGTGTTGGTTGGTGTTAATGGGACATTATTTTCGGTACAAAACTGGAATGGGACCTTAGCAGAATAATATAGGGAGGGATAGTAATAGTGAATTTAAAATGTTGTAGTTTTACGTGGCCGATGATCTTGTAATCGTGAGCCACGCGATCTCTATTTTACTTGGAATACGAACTATACGTGATATTTCACTTCAAAAATCTCGTATACAAACCCGGTCCGCCTTGGTGAGAGGCAAGCAGCTTGACTATCACGGTCCCATTATTGAATGCTCACATTCAGAATGTGCTCTCATAATCATCGCTGTCATTAGTAAGCAAGCCCGCAGTCACATGGTTTGGAAGGAACGCGACCAGACACGCAATCACGCGATCATATTTATTAGCTGTCCAAGTAGGACAATATTCAGAATATACACTGCATAAGAAAATCATGAAATGGTAATAAAATAAACAAGTAAGGATGAATGAATAAGTTTTTTTGGTGGGGTTTGAAGCCATTTTTTGTGTTGCCTTAGTAAACAAGAGTTTAGTGCTTTTCAGTCGGTCAACACGAATGTACCCAAAAGAGATGGGTTATGCCCTAATGCCTACTTAGTATAAAACAAAGTCCCCGATTCTTGGATGTTACGGGTTAACTCGAGAACCACTGGATGGATTTTGATGCGGTTTTCACCATTCTGTAAAGGATATCTCGAGGATGATTTTTGTAGAAAATACTTTATTAATGATCAAAGGAAGCCGAGCAGTAACAATTTCAGTGGAAAAGTCGAAAGAAAAGCTTACGCTTGGCAAACCGTTAAAAATATCTAAATTCTATGACTGTAAGAATTGTTCAGCATGAAAAGTTCTACAAAAAAGTTCACGAGAGCTTCAATACATCGCCCAGTATAAGTGTTTTTACGTTTTAAATTCTTCCAACCGTGTCCATTCAACTACTGAGGCGACAGTTTACGAGCTAGCTAAGGGCGATTTTATCATCCCTGTTACATACTAGCTAGCGGGCGAACCTATTGTCCCTGATACAGCCAGCAGCAAACCGTTGAGTCGTATTTAGTTAAAAACGTTAGAGAAGAGTGGTTGTGTTTGGAGTTTCCCTGGAAGTGCAACTCGGCTTTTCTTCATTTCGCCTGTGAACTTTTCGTTCCGCAAAATTCACAGTCATGTTAAGATTGGACGGAAGGGGGATTTGTGTTTCATACACTTCGCCATTCTTAAATTATGTCTGACAAGAATTTGTTGCACATGCAGTACATCTCCATCTATATATATAAAAATCAATGTTACGTGATAGTTTGTCTGTCTGTGGGTATGTCTCCTATGCGTTCATATACCATTCGTCCGATTGCGATGAAACTTGGGTGAGATGTTGAGTACATTCCAAGGAAGGTTTCTGACTTAGTAAATCCATTTTACAATAGGTAGCGCACACGTAGATTCAACAAATGAGCGACGATGCGCGAAGCATTTCAGCAAAGTCCCGTATGTGTTCATATACCATTCGTCCGATAGCGATGAAACTTGGGTGAGATGTTGTGTACACTTACATGAAGGTTTCAAAATTAGTGAATACAATTCACAGTAGATAGCGCACGAGTAGATTCAACAAATGAGCGACGACACGCAAAGCGTTTCAACAAAGTCCCGTATGCATTCATATACCATTCGTCCGATAGCTATGAAACTTGCGTAAAATGTTGTGTACACTGCAGGGAAATTTTCTGGCTTAGTACATCCACTTTACAATAGGCAGCGCACGAGTAGATTCAACAAATGAGCTACGACGCGCGAAGCATTTCAACAAAGTCACGTTTGCGTTCATATACCATTCGTCCGATAGCGATGAAACTAGGCTGAGATTTTGTGTGCACTCCAGGGAAGGTTTCTAGCTTAGTAAATCCCTTTAAAAATAGGTAGAGCACGAGTAGAATCAACAAATGAGCGACGACGCGCGAAGCGTTTCAACAAAGTCCCATATAATTTCATATACCGTTCATCCGATAGCGATGAAACTTGGGTGAGATGTTGTGTACACTCCAGGGAAGGTTTCTGGCTTAGTACATACATTTTACAATAGCGCACCAGTAGATTCAACAAATGAGCGATGACACGCGAAGCGTTTCAACAAAGTCCCGCATAAAGTCATATACCATTCGTCTGATAGTGATAAATGTTTGGTGAATTGTTGTGTACACTCCAGGAAAGGTTTCTGGCTAAGTAAATCCATTTTACAATACGAAGCGCACGTTTAGATTCAACAAATGAGTGACTACGCGCGAAGCGTTTCGACAACGTCCCGTATACGTTCACATACCATTCATCCGATTGCGATGAAACTTGGGTGAGATGTTGTGTACACTCCAGGGAAGGTTTCTGGCTGAGTACATCCATATTACAATACGTAGCGCAAGAGTAGAATCAACAAATGAGCGACAACACGCGTAGCGTTTCAACCAAGTCCCGTATGCATTCATGTACCATTCGTCCGTAGCTATGAAACTTGGGTGAGATGTTGTGTACACGTCATGGATAATTTCTGGCTTAGTAAATCCACTATACAATATGCAGCGCACAAGTTGATTCAACAAATGAGGGACGACGCGCGAAGCGTTTCAACAAAGTCCCGTATAAGGTCATATACTATTCTGCCGTTAGCGATGAAACTTGGGTGAAATATGGTGGACACTCCAAGGAAGGTTTCTGGCTTAGTAAATACATTTCACAGTAGGTAGCACACGAGTAGATTCGACAAATGAACGACGACACGCGGAGCGTTTCAATACAGTCCCCTATGTCTTCATATCCCATTAGTCCGATAGCGATGAAACTTGGGTGAGATGTTGTGGACACTTACGTGACGGTTTCTAACTTAGTAAATACATTTTACAGCAGGTAGCACACGAGTAGATTCAACAAATGAGTAACGGAGCACGAATCGTTTAAACAAAATCAGGTTTGCGTTCATATACTATTCATCCGATTGCGATGAAACATTGATCAGTTATTGTGTACCCGCCAGGGAAGAGGACAAGGTAAATCCATTTCACAATAAGTAGCGCAAGAGTAGATGCAACAAATGGGTGACGACGCGCGAAGCGTTTCAACAAAATCCCCTATTGCGTTCATATAACATTCTTCGATTGCAATGAAACCTTGATGAGTTATTGTGTACACGCCAGGGAAGGGCTTTGACTTAGTAATACATTTCTCAATAGGTAGCGCACGAGTAGATTCAACAAATGAGTGACAGCGCACGAATCATTTAAACAAAACCCCCTATACGTGCATATACCATTCATCCGATTGCGATGAATCATTGATGAGTTATTGTGTACACGCCAGGGAAGGGTTTCGACTTAGTAAATCCATTTCACAACAGGTAGCGTACGAGTGGATTCAACAAATGAGTGACAGCGATGAAACTTTTGAAAGTTGTTGTGCACGCTTCCACGAATGGTTCTAAATTAGAAAATCCATTTTACGATAGCTTAGAGGCAGTTAACATGTTGTGTATCCAAAAGCACTTCAAGAAACAGAATTTCAACGCCAACACTTTCTTTGATTGGCATTGCAACGCAAGCCGGGTACAGCTTGTGATAATATAATTAATAGTCCAGTCGGTGATTTTATACCATCATGCCGAGACGTAAAACGGATATTGGTTGTTCATTGACATTGGAAAAATGGCGCTTATCACGGAATGCATTCATAACTGTTCCCGGACGAAGCCGGGTCAGGTTGCTAGTCTATATATATAAAAATCAATGTTACGTGATAGTTTGTCTGTCTGTGGGTGTGTATGTCTCCTATGCGTTCATATACCATTCATCCGATTGCGATGAAACTTGGGTGAGATGTTGAGTACACTCCAAGGAAGGTTTCTGACTTAGTAAATCCATTTTACAATAGGTAGCACACGAGTAGATTCAACAAATGAGCGACGATGCGCGAAGCGTTTCAATCAAGCCCTGTATGTGTTCATATACCATTCGTCCGATAGCGATGAAACTTGGGTGAGATGTTGTGTACACTTACGTGAAGGTTTCAAAATTAGTGAATACATTTCACAGTAGATAGCGCACGAGTAGATTCAACAAATGAGCGACGACACGCAAAGCGTTTCAACAAAGTCCCGTATGCATTCATATGCCATTCGTCCGATAGCTATGAAACTTGCGTAAAATGTTGTGTACACTTCAGGGAAATTTTCTGACTTAGTAAATCCACTTTACAATAGGCAGCGCACGAGTAGATTAAACAAATGAGCTACGACGAGCGAAGCATTTCAACTAAGTCACGTATGCGTTCATATACCATTTGTCCGATAGCGATGAAACTAGGCTGAGATTTTGTGTGCACTCCAAGGAAGGTTTCTGGCTTAGTAAATCCCTTTAAACATAGGTAGAGCACGATTAGAATCAACAAATGAGCGACGACGCGCGAAGCGTTTCAACAAAGTCCCATATAAGGTCATATACCATTCATCCGATAGCGATGAAACTTGGGTGAGATGTTGTGTACACTCCAGGGAAGGTTTCTGGCTTAGTACATCCATTTTAAAATAGGTAGCGCACCAGTAGATTCAACAAATGAGCGATGACACGCGAAGCGTTTCAACCAAGTCCCGTATAAGGTCATATACCATTCGTCTGATAGTGATAAATGTTTGGTGAATTGTTATGTACACTCCAGGAAAGGTTTCTGGCTAAGTAAATCCATTTTACAACACGAAGCGCACGTTTAGATTCAACAAATGAGTGACTACGCGCGAAGCGTTTCGACAACGTCCCGTATAAGTTCACATACCATTCATCCGATTGCGATGAAACTTGGGTGAGATGTTGTGTACACTCCAGGGAAGGTTTCTGGCTGAGTACATCCATATTACAATACGTAGCGCAAGAGTAGAATCAAAAAATGAGCGACGACACGCGAAGCGTTTCAACCAAGTCCCGTAGGCATTCATATAGCATTCGTCCGATAGCTATGAAACTTGGGTGAGATGTTGTGTACACGTCATAGAAAGTTTCTGGCTTAGTAAATCCACTATACAATATGCAGCGCACAAGTAGATTCAACAAATGAGGGACGACGCGCGAAGCGTTTCAACAAAGTCCCGTATAAGGTCATATACCATTCTGCCGTTAGCGGTGAAACTTGGGTGAAATATGGTGGACACTCCAAGGAAGGTTTCTGGATTAGTAAATACATTTCACAGTGGGTAGCACACGAGTAGATTCGACAAATGAACGACGACACGCGGAGCGTTTCAATACAGTCCCCTATGTCTTCATATCCCATTAGTCCGATAGCGATGAAACTTGTGTGAGATGTTGTGGACACTTACGTGACGGTTTCTAACTTAGTAAATACATTTTACAGTAGGTAGCGCACGAGTAGAATCAACAAATCGGTGACGGGGCGCGAATCGTTTAAACAAAATCTGGTATGCGTTCATATACTATTCATCCGATTGCGATGAAACATTGATCAGCTACTGTGTACACGCCAGGGAAGGGTTTCGACTTAGTAAATCCATTTCACAATAAGTAGCGCAAGAGTAGATGCAACAAATGGGTGACGACGCGCGAAGCGTTTCAACAAAATCCCCTATTGCGTTCATATTACCTTCTTCGATTGCGATGAAACCTTGATGAGTTATTGTGTACACGCCAGGGAAGGGCTTCGACTTAGTAATACATTTCTCAATAGGTAGCGCGCGAGTAGATTCAACAAATGAGTGACAGCGCACGAATCGTTTAAACAAAACCCCGTATACGTGCATATACCATTCATCCGATTGCGATGAAACATTGATGAGTTATTGTGTACACGCCAGGGAAGGGTTTCGACTTAGTAAATCCATTTCAAAATAGCTAGCGCACGAGTATATGCAACAAATGTGTGACGACGAGCGAAGCGTTTCAACAAAATCCCCTATTCGTTCATATAACCTTCTTCGATAGTGATGAAACCTTGATGAGTTATTGTGTACACGCCAGGGTAGGGTTTCGACTTAGTAAATCCATTTATCAATAGGTAGCGTACGAGTAGAATCAACAAATGAGTGACAGCGCACGAATCATTCAAACAAAATCCCGTATACGTTCATATACCATTCATCCGATTGCGATGAAACTTTTCAAAGTTGTTGTGCACGCTCCCACGAATGGTTCTAAATTAGAAAATCCATTTTACGATAGCTTAGGGGCAGTTAACGGAAATTGAAAAACATGTTGTGTATCCAAAAGCACTTCAAGAAACAGAATTTCAACGCCAACACTTTCTTTGATTGGCATTGCAACGCATGCCGGGTACAGCTTGTTAATAATAATTGATCAAAGGCAAGCGTTATTTGGTTTCAGAGCATAGTTTTTGCTCTCCAGAACAATTTGTAAAAGTGGACTCATCCCTTTTATTCCGCCAGCCCTTCAAATGTAAGATGATGATTTAAGCTAATCCCATTCAAATTATGTCATTAAGCATAATTAACACTCCGAACAGGAAAAAGTTGCAATTCTGGCTGTGTAACATTCATTTTAAACAACAGAGCCTAAGGGAACGACTTTTTCCTCAAATGTCATGTTGCTTTAGTAAGTTATGCTTTATCTAATTTTAAATATTATTGGGTATAAGGCAATTAATTTATTATTTAATATCTATATAAAGGAATGTCTGTCTGTTCGTCTTTTATGCGTCTATAAACCATTCTTCCGATTGCAATGAAACTTTGATGAGTTGTTGTGTGTACTTACGTGTAGGTTTCTAACTTTGTAAATCCACTTCACAGTAGGTAGCGAATGAGTTGATTCAACAAATGAGTGACAGCACACGAATCGTATGAATGACATTTCATATGTATTCATATGCCATTCATCCGATTGCAATGAAACTTTGGTGTGTTGTTGAGGACGTTCCCACGAATGTTTCTAAATTAGTTAATACATTTTACGATAGTTTGGAGGCAGTTAGCGGAAGATGAAAAAAAAAAGAATTGTGTATTCAAAAGCACTTCAAGAAACAAAATTACAACGCCAACACTTTCTTTGATTGGCGTTGCAACGCATGCCGGGTCAGGTTGCTAGTAACATTTAAAACAACGCTTGTCCTGAAATAAAGTGTATTTACTAATCTCTTGTAATTTATTTCAGGATTAGGGCATAACCCAGCTCTTTGGGTACATTCGTGTTGACCGACTGAAAAGCACTACACTTTTGTTTTAATTTTTGTAACTAAAAGCAATATAGTTAGTGCATGGAGTTAAGAATGCTATTATCAGAACTTTAATGGTGACACACTTGCAGATGTGTTCCAATTATCGTAAAGCTGCGCTCCACATTTAATGTGACATTCTCGAGTATATCAGGGTTTGTATCGTAACGGTCTACATAGGTTATTAACCACCCACTATTTATGTTGTCAAAGATGCTAATGGTTGAATCTTTCAGCGAAATATCAACGAATTATTATTTTACTTCTTCTTTCCTCGAGTTTGTCCATCTTTGGATCGCGTAAAATATCCCATTACATTCACTGCCTCTTATGTTCTTTATCCTCTCTCGCCTTCCAGTAGTTCTTCATTACTTCACTTTGTCTCCGTCTTCTCTCTTCCGTCCAGATGTTAACCCGCTTCTTCTTTTACTTCTCCTGGAAATCCTTGAAATTTTTGATCATATTTCTGAAAAGTGGTCTGTCCTGAATAATATCTATTGTTACTTCCATCTCTCTGTTTATACTTTGTACCCATTGATTACCATTCTTGCTTTTGTATAAATGACTAAAAATTGGTTTTGTAAGTCTGGTGTTATTCATCCTCATTACGTGTCCAATGAAATTATTATTATTATTAATTTATTATTATATTATTATTTTGGAAGTGTTGATATTTTTGGAAATCAAATAGAATACCTAAGTTTCTTGATAAAATTAATTTTAATAATAACGTTTAAAATTAAAGAGTGAAGGAATTAAATAACATAATAAAAATAGAATTAAAAATAAATAAGCTCCAAAGAAATAAAATTATAATAATTTGAGATTATAAATATCATCATCATCTTCATCATCTTCATTCCCCTTTTCCAGTTGACACTGGGTGGGGTAAAATATGGTTCCTATCCACTTTGTTCTGTCGTTCCACCATTCCTCCTCCAACACATTGTTCCAATCCAGGTTCCGTTTTCTAGTACTATTCTCCACTGAGTCCATCCATCGCATTCTTGGTCTTCCTCGTCCTCTCTTCCCTGTAATCCGTCGTTCCAGTGCTCGTCTAGCTATCCTTTCTTCATTCATTCGTTTGACATGTCCAAACTATCTCAATCTGTTTTGCTCTAGATTGTCATTTAGTTTCTGTACTCCTAGTTCTTTCCGTATATCTTCATTTCTCACTCTGTCCCTCCTCGTTTCCTGGACCATACTTCTCAGGAACCTCATCTCAGCTGCCTGTACTCTGCTCTCATCCCTCTTTGTCATTGTCCAAGTTTCTGCTGCATATGTCATTATAGGAACATAATATCCTTGTATATAACTTCTTTAGTCTTAATTGGTATATCCTTGTGCCATACTAGTCCCCGTACCTGTTGGTAGAAAGCACTCCCGAGTTGTATTCTTCTGCTAATTTCCAAATCTAGTCTCCCATCTTCTGTCAGTTCACTTCCCAAGTATTTGAAGTGTTTCACTACTTCCAATTCCTTATCTCCTACTTTGATTATTCATTTTCCTTCTTTCTTATCTCTACTCATCACCAGTGTTTTACTCTTCTCCATATTTATCAGAATGAATAATTTACTATGAACATAAAGATGTTGAAGAAAACAAAAATTATAATTAATAATATTAGAGTTAGGCTAATATAATTCAAATAAACACAAATAAGATATCCTCATCAATATTCTGCCCTGTAAATGGTTAAAATGAAAGACTCAAATTTACGAAGAGTATTCAATCGAAACATTCTGTGTGATGTGTTGTTGCTGAAGGGTGGAGATGCGGATGCGTAAGGTGAGTTGAGTGTATGGCTCGTGCGTTGCGGTCAGATACTTGCTTACTGCTTCATCTCATCCCGTGTGATTTATTTTATGGAGGTTTATCAACGATGATGTTTCTATACCACCCATGCCAGTTATTCTTGTTGAATTGAGGAACGTGAGGAGGGCACATCGAGAATTTGTAGCAAGCTGACTCAATAAACTTGATCAGCATCTCTTTTAATGGGTCGCGGCTTCGCCCGCGAATATTCTAGTTGTAAAGAGTACACAGCAAAATCTCAATCATGAATGCTATGACTGATTTATCCTTAATATGAATAATCAGACTTTATCAATTCGGCTACTGGTGCAGTGGTTAGGGGTTTGTCATTCCTTCATAGCTATATCAGAGCGAATATAACAGACACAGTTAATTTAAGGGCCTTTAAATGTGGTTTTTGGAGACCCTTTATAGTCGGGTGAAAAAGACATTTCGTAGCACACTCACACGTGAAAATTGCGTGAAAAAATTCTAGAGTGCCCCTTGACCCCCTTAAGCACATTATACTGTATGTATATGTATTTTACAGCTTAATTTGGTTCAGTGATAACCTTATAACCGTCTGGAAACTTTCACAGTAATGTAATAATTGGAATTGCATTGCGTCTTACAGAAATAGATGGACCTGTGAGATTCTGTTACCATGGTTATCGTGTTGCATTCTTTCATTATTTCATTGTAAATATACATGTTTTAAGGTATTTATTTAATTGTGAGGCGTTTAAAGAGCGAGTGAGTGCGTTTCGCTTACGCATTGGGTTATGCTGAACCTGTAGGTATCCCATATGTGTAGGTTGGTGTTATGGGACCTTATTTTCTGTACAAAACTGGAATGGAACCTTAGCAGAATAATATAGGGAGGGATAAGTGTCAATGCTGTAAGCCATACACTCTCAATAATACATGTGCTTGAAATGGCTTAAATCATTTGTGCTCACCCTGTACTCGTATATATTTTCATCAGTGTTCAAATTAATAGCGTTTAACATTAATAAATAAAAAATAGATGTCCTAACAATGATTTGATTAAAATAAAAGTTCCAAATACATAAATAATACAATTTCACAATGGCGGCTTCGGTGGCGTAGTCGGTAGCATGCTGAGATCTATGCCCGAGATCGCGTGTTCAAACCCGGCCGAAGTCGTTGGTTTTCTTAAGAGCGTTAAAAATCCCTCAGTATGCCTTCCTTCACAGGGGAAGTAAAGCCGGCTGTCCCATGGCATAGATTTATGGCATGTAAAGGAACCTACTACTAATTACAATTGTGTGAATTTAAATTATTGACCAACGGTCTTAGCTTCCAACGTTCGTCGCCAGGAGGCGACTTGGTGGCGTCTAGTAACCAAGTTCAGAACTAGTTGGTGGTTGAAGGTGGCGTTTGGCGGCAAAAGTTGAAACTACTTGATAATTCAATGTCTGCAGTCCTTACTTGAATTAAAAACAGATAACACACACTAATACAACCATCACAATTAACACCGGTTATCAGACAGATTCTATACACACCCAAAGTACACGGGGCTACATGACCGCGTTGTCGCCGCCCCTAAACTGAGGAACTATCCAACCAACAATTCACAACAATCCATCGCAACTCCGGTTTAGAAACATCTTCTAATGTTTGAAAATGTATAACCTACAAAGAAATTATTTTCAGGTAAAGACTGGCTGCGTGGCTCAGGAATAAAGTTCTCTCCTACTGTGCCCATGGTTGCGGGATAGAATCCGGGCACTGTCAGTTGGCATTTGAGAGTGCCCAAATGAAAGGGAGTCGTGCTAGTAGATTTACTGGCACGTTAAAGATCCCCTTCGGGACGAAATTCTGGCACCCCGGCGTCTCTAAAAGCCACAATAGTTAAAAGGGACGTAAAACCAATAGCATTATTATTATTATTATGAGGTAAGGTAGACTAATATTTCCCACTTGATACAATTGGGACCTCAATTTGTCCAAGTTGAAATTCCGGATCCTGTGAGATCTCCGCAGTTAGGCAACTTTGGACATGGTCAGAACTTGGATTGGTGACCGGTTCTGGGTGACCGCGTGCTGTTGGTGTGGAAGGGAATGGAAGGGTAGAGAAAGAGGAGTGGAAAGCATTTGGCCACCCTACCGCAAGTAAACTCTGGCTCAAGACCACCTCCTCGGAGGTGCAAAAGAGCCTTCGTGCTGAAAACCTTCCTTCTTCTACTTCTTACGAGGTGACCGATATAAAGTTATTAACTCTTCACTATTTTTTTTTCAATGGGTGGCTTCGGTGGCGTAGTTGGTAGCATGCTCAGCTTCTATGCCCAAGATCGCGTGTTCAGACCTGGCTGAAGTCGTCGGATTTTTTAGGATCGTTAAAAATCCCTCAGTAAGCCTTCCTTCGGAGGGGAAGTAAAGCCGGCGGTCCCATGTCATAGATTTATGGCATGTTAAAGAACCTTCCACTAATTACACCTGTGTGAAGCTAAATTGTATAGGTTAAGAATGTAAACAGTACTCTTATGATCCTACGTTCGTTGCCAAGAGCCGACTGTGGTGGCGTCTAGTAGCTAAGTTCTGAACTAGGCCTAGTAGTCATTGACGGTGGCGTTTGGTGGCAAAAGTAGGAACTATTTAAATAAATCAAAGTAGCTGTCCTTACTTGAATTAAAGACAGATTCACACACTAATACAGCCATCACAATTAACACCGGTTATCAGACAGATTCTACACACACCCAAAGTAGACGGGGCTACATGGCCGCGTTGTCGCAGCCCCTAAACTAAGGAACCAACCAACCATTTTTTCAATGCTCTCATTTCACATCAACATAAGGTAGCAATTTCTGCAACAAGTAATTTGAGTTAATATGTCGTAGCCTTGTTTGAATGTTCGGAAGTGAATAGCGAGAGGAAAAGCATCACATACAGAAACTGGACCCATCAATCGACTCTCTGAATTCTCCGGTTTCAGCGAACAATTCGCAGTGATAACTCAGATGTAATTCACTTAGATTACCCTTGTTCACTGGGCTTCACGCATGACTAGACTCACTGTTCCATTTGTCACATTTTCCAAATAGTTCCACTGGACTCCGCATTCCATTCCATTCAGCAGTATGGATTGCATTTACTTGTAATGTATGCAACCAAACCAACATGAATGCATTACGTGTAACCAATATTGGCGAGCTAACCTGAACTCATCAATAACACGTTACGCTACTTCTAATATATTTTATCATCACTCTGTCCACCGCCGGACTAAACACAATCCAACGAAATTACATTTACCTCGTTACGTTAAGCTATTCGCTTCGGCTTCATTTACTAAATTGTTTTTTTTAGGCACTGATGTTGTTACGATAAGTCAATATTCTGCTTAATGAACTTATATTATGTTTATATAATTTTCAGTGCGTTGTAAATATTAACACTCACGCATTTATAGAGAACCACTGATGTGTTTAATTGCTGCGGAAGGGTTTTCACGCGCCAATATTAGAATATAATGTTTTAACATAAAAATGGCTTTCGAGCATAATTCCCCTAAGCGACAATGCATTTAAAAAGGGCGTTTGACTAAACAGAGAAACATTACGACCCCCTCGCTATGTTTTATATTCAAGCAACGTGGAGAAAAAATTAGAAAGCATGCTACACCCTCTATCTGAAAGGTTCGGTGAATGGGTCTATATTACGAACGGATTGTTGGCTTACCTGAAGTAATCCCCGTGGATGGTTTGGTTATGCACTGCTTAGAACGGCTGTACAAGTCCTGGCATAGTCTCCTGAGGGATAGCCTTCAGTTGGGTCGTCACTTTACGTTGGATGTCCGTAAACCTCTGGCCCTTCAGGGCTTTTCGGCGACCCTGGACCCCGATACTCCATACTTTGACGCTTGCCTTGGTGGTCGTACCTCAGGCACCAGGTCTCGTCACCCGTGACGATGGTTTTCAGGACCATTCCATTAACACGGAACATTCACCCTCCTCACTGCCACCCGTCCATCAGGTGTGCAAGGCAGGTTGCATAAATTCACGCTTCTCTCTTGCTTTCAATTTAGAGTTTTGACGACCCAAACTGAAGGCTATTCCTAAATAAGACTATGCCAGGAGTTTTCAGGACTTGTTCAGTCGTTCTCGGAATTGCATAACAATCCACGGGGATTACTTCGAAGGATATTAACGGCTGTTTCAGGTAAGTCAACAATCCGTTCGTAATAGAGCCCATTCCCCGAACTTTCCAGACAGAGGGTGTATAAATATCGGTATCATCGTTATTGCTCCATCGTTCCATCCAGAACATAAGGTAACAATATCTGCAACATGTATTTTGAGTTAATATGTCGTAGTCTTGTTGGAGCAATCAAGGAACATAAAGCAAGCAAGCAAGCAGCTTAAAATCCAAGGAATATAGATACATTCCATCAATAACCAATAAGAAACCGGCAGCTTCCAGCCAATCAAACAGTGGATCAGAACTGTACTGTACCTAGCCGCTCGTAACATCCTAGGTCGAGTTCAGAATGCGCCGCTCAGGCGTATTTGCACTGTGTTCTCGGACGTAGCATCAGACTGTATCATGTGACTACAATACGACAAATAACATTAAAAAAAGATTTTGCCCAAGCCCAAAATCGAACCCGGGACTATCGGCCTTTGGCACGGCAACGCTATCCATTACGCCAGTGCCACATGGTGAAACGAATCTTGCAAAGAGTTAAAGGATTGAGAAAGGTACTAGAGGCTTGGGTCGGTTGCCCAACTGACGGGGTGGAAGGCCTGAATCAACCCTTATTTTAGGAGTTAAGGAGGCCGCTCCGACCCCAAGTTCCCTATCTCAAATTACTCCTATACCCGTCCCCTACACGACCTATCATTCTCCAAAGGCACATAAAAGACACCTGTATATATAGATTGACACGTTTATCCACCCATGCACCAAATCATCCATTGCTCTGAACTACAGTGCCTACTGTCTCGATGCTGTTCCTACGCCGGAATTGTTTGCACCGTACAGGTAGGAGATCCTAGAGTATACACGTTTCAAGAGAAACACTATTTGCTCGCGCTCTTGCGGTTAGCATAGCAAATTTACATAAGGTACTAGTTCATTTTTCCGCCACCAGGTGTGGTGGCTGAATAAGCCACATCTGCGGAGAGGAGCCAAATGTTGGAGGAAACGATTTTCATGTAAACAAAAGTGTGCTCATACTCCACGAGCTATTGATCAGGAAGTGAAGACACGCTGTTTCCTTGCCGTGAGGAGCTTTCAATATTGCACAATCTGACCCCAGTACTTTTCTTCTTTTTATAGTGGAGATTGAAGTTGGAGAGTCATTGCCGGTCGTTGGAGAACTGTTTATCATATGATTCTCGACAAGGGAAGGGTCAGATTGACGGCAAGACCAATAGAACTCCTTTTCTCTTCTCCTGCACCAAATGTGCTGAGGCAGACGGTCGACATTCATATTGAAATATATTGCAGCGCTTCTTCATATCGGGGGACAGGAGAAGAGACTCTCCAGAAATTGTGCAGTATGGGGAGTGACGCATCACGTGGAACAGCAGAGAAATCTGCACATATGTACGCTTATCTGTCCACTTCTCAATGATAGCCCCCCCCTGGGGCTCACATCTAGTGGGACGTGGGTTGGCGACCACGGGACCCCAGCTGAGTCCAGCATTGCTTCCACTTACTTGTGCCGGGCTCCTCTCCGTCTTCTTTCCAGTCGACCTCTCTTAGTCAACTCTTGTTCTCTTCCGACCCAACGGTATTAGGGTATCCAAAGACTAGGTAGTCTTTAACTTTCCCGTCTTAATTGGCCCTTGTCCCATCTTTCCTGATACCCTCATTTTTCGAGGGGTCAGCCTTCTTTCTTTACTGCCTTCTGAACAAGACCCTCAAGGAGGCACCACGTCTGGTGCACCCTGGATAGTACTACACCCTCAAGGGCTCACCGCTCGTGAGTTTGGGAGTTGGCGACCCCGAGCTGGGGTCCGTTTTGTCCCGTTTTTCCTCTGACCTTGGGGCAGGCCCTCCTCTTTCCTATCTGCCTTTCATGGCTCTCCTTCCTTAAAAGTCCCTCAATCCTCATTCTTCGAGGATTGAGGGCATTTCTTTTCTTCCTGTCCTTCATTTGCCTTATCCTTTATTTGTTTACCATTTCTTCTTCTGGTATGTAAGTTTGTAGTTAGTATTAGTTATAGTTTTCATTCTCATCTCTTCTTTCACAATAATTCAAGCCATTAGGGGCCGATAACCTAGATGTTACGCCACTTAAAACAACAATTATCATCATCATCATCACCTCAATGAAGGTACATTTCACTATACAGTATATATTTTAATTATCGTTTCCTTTCTTCATTTCATTATCGTCTCACATCAGAGGTTCACCCTAGGAGATTTTCTTGGACCCCCTAAAGCGATCGTTTATGATTGTATTTCTATATTTATATTTTATTTTTACACTTTAATTGTTAATGTTTTATTTTTTTGCAAAAAATGAAAGTAGACTTATGAGATCAACACAGGGCGAAAAAAAGTGAGTCTGTGTGTGTGTGAGTGTGTGTGCTCTGAATGTCGGTCCTCCCCCCCTATCATTTCGAACACGGTGAACGCGAATTGAACGAAATTTGGTTCAAAGGTAGCACTAGCAAAGGACACCTCAGTGTCATGTTTTATATCGCCGCCATCTTGATGTAAATGTAATGGCGGCCACACAAATGTTCAAAGCTTAAATCAAATTACGATTAACCTAATCATCCGATCTCTACCAAATTTTGCAACAATATATCATTATGGAGGGAGCATCCTTTGACCAAACTACTAGGTCATTAACCTAATATTTTGCGGATGGCGGCCATCTTTGTGTGGAAATCGATTCCCTCTATCAATTCGAACACGGTGAAACCAAATGGAACGAAATTTGGTACAGAGGTAGCACTAGCAAAGGGCACCTCAGTGCCATGTTTTATATCACCGCCATCTTGACGGAAACGTAATCGTGGCCACACAAATGTTAAAAGCTTAAATCAAATTACGACCACCCTAATAATTTGATCTCTACCTGGTTTTGCAACAGCATGCCTTTTTGTGGAAAGCATCTTATGACTGACTACAAGGTCATCAGCCCAATAGTTTGCAAATAGCGGCCATGTATATGTGCAATATCAGTTCAAACTCGGTGAAACCGAATTGGATGAATTTTTTTACAGAGGTAGCACTAGCAAAGGGCACCTCATATTCATGTTTAATATCCCTATGGCACGTTGTATTTCAACAAGCTACTACAACCAACATTCAATTATACTCCTTGAAAAGGACAAAGAGTTATAACAATACCCATGCATTTAGAAGAAAGTAGACTATATGTTCTTTACTGAACATCTTGTTTTTAATTTTATTCAATACATTACGTCAAGTAGATACGTATATAAAATTTGATTTTTAGAAATACTAGCACTTCTGCATGAAATTTGGCTGAGAGATTCAACTATCAGCATCTTTGAAAGCATAAACTGTCCCATAAAGGGTTAAGTCAAGAATTAAAATATTTACATTCCTAATGGGCACCTCTGTACTAATAATATCGTATGGCCTCGGTGGCCGGGTGCAAGTTTTGTTATTTGCCACCCAGAGGGCAGCTTTTATGTCGAATTTCGTTGTTCCTTGAAGCACTATGAAAGTCAAGGAAGTTAGATAGCAAAGCTCCTTGAACACTATAGCGCTTTCTAGTAGAGAAATGAGGAACATTGTGTTGGCAGAAAATTCCGAGATTAATTTTGCCATTATGAACACGGCCTACTGAATTTAAATGGGTTCGTTGACATTCCAACATCGTATGGCGTGGTGTTGTAATTTTTGGCGCCTTTCAAAAATCACTTCCCACGGCCAGGAGTGAACCTGCAAGCTTGGGGTTAGTCGACCGACGCGTTAACTACTCACCACCGTGGCCAGCTACTGTCCGTCCACCAGATTAAGGTCGGTGGCAGGAATGCAATGAGACAGCTGGCCTCTGCGCGAACGACAATAGTGCCAACCTACGAGTACTACTGACCAGTACTCTTTCACAATTGAGACTAAATGAAAGTAGCAGTGAATAACATAGGTGCAATGTTGGCAATACCTGCAGCGGCACGTCCACTCAATCAACGCAGCTGGAATGTCTCCCCTCTCCCCTTCAGTCCCCTAAGACCATGAGCTGGTGGACGGACAGTAGGCCTACCTCTGCACTAGTTCACAGGAAAGAATAAAATCTTTATATATTTCGTCATGACAAAAACCAACACTCAGGGGCCGATAACCTAGATGTTAGGCCCCTTAAAACAACAATTATCATCATCATCATCAAAAACCAACAGTGGATTTGGGGTCTGGGGGATGGGAAATGCAAAGATGTGTCGCAATTTTCTGGAAACCAAAACAGGGCAAGCACCCATTGCAATAGGCACCTTTCTCATGAAATCTATCTAAAACGTGATTTCCGGAGTTTGCCATTTTCATGGGCTTAAGACACTTTGGAAATCAGCTCTGTAATTGATGCAGGGAAAATAAATATAGTCTATGCTTGTATGCTGGCTCCTTGGCGTTGGGGTAGCGTACCTGCCTTGAACCCAGAGGCCCCGGGTTCGATTCCCGGCTCCGTCTGGGATTTTATAAACTGACTTGAGGGCTGGAGCGGGGTGCGCTTAGCCTCTTGAGGACAATTGGGTAGCTGTCTGACAGTGAGACAGCGCCCCGATCACGGAGACCAAGATTAATGGCCAAGGGGACCTGACGCGCTGACCACGTGCCACCCCATAATCTGCAGGCTAAATGGCTGGGCACGCAGCCACTTGGTAGGCTAAGGACCTTCATAGGCCGTAGCACCACGACGTTTGGTTTGGTTCTATGCTTTGTTACCTCAATAGCGTTGGAGCCGGAAAAGTAAACTAGCTGAAAAGACAGATCGACAGGAAATTAGAACGATTGAATCCCACACATATAAGAGGAAGCAATGCCAGACTCAGCTGGGGTCTCGTCGGTCGTCGCCAAGTCACGTCCCACGAGTTGTTACTCCCTGAGGTATTCAGGGAGATCTCGCGACATGGCTATAGATTAGAGAATTTTCAATATTGATATCACAAAGTTGTGAATTCTGGGAACTGGTGAAATACAGTTCAGTAATTGCAGAATCACATTATCCCAAAGCTGGCAATCAAGCACATTATAAAGCTATTAATTTCGTTGACTTGTAAGACCTATTGTCATATAATTAGCCTTGTTTTATGACATTATTGATTTACGGTTTTGTTATGATTTAGAACAAAGAGACAGCGACTACTTCCCCTCAATTGTCGAGCCAGCTCCGAGTCCATCGAGATTGCTTCCTCCTGTGAAACATTACACAATTGCCCAGGGTTTTAGGAGCCATCACTTTAGGCTCAGTGCATTTCCTGGGTTTGGATTCACAGATCATTATAGTGGCGATTTTAAGAAATGTTGGTGATATTTAAATTAGAGCTGGAAATGAGCGATGTTGTTGTTTGAGTCGTCAGTCTTTTGTCTGGCTTGATGCAGCTCCTCGTGCCACCATGTCCTGAGTTAATCACTTCATCTCTACATAGCTACCACACCCTACATCCGAGGCAATCTGTTTAACATATTCAAACCTTGGTCTACCCCTACAGTTCTTATCCTCGACCCTTCCTTCCGTAACTAAGCTATTCCTGGGTGTCTTAGTATATATCCTACCAACCTATCTCTTCTCTTCATTAGCAGTCGCCAGAAACATCTCTCCTTCTCTCACCATATGATCTTCATCATTCTCCTGTAACACCACATTTCAAACGCTTCAATTCTCCTCTTTTCTGCTGCACCAACAGTCCAAGTTTCACTTCCATAGAGCGCTGCGCTCCAGACAAAGGCTTTCAAAAATGACTTCCTAATATCTAAAACTATATTCGATGTCAACAGATTCCTTGCCTGAGCCAACCTACTTTTTATATCCTCTTTGCTTCGTCCATCACTGGTTATTTTGCTTCTTAAGTAACATAAGTCTCCAACTTCCTTTAGATTTTCACCTGCTAATTTGATGTTTGTGATTTATTTAATCGATTAAATCGAAAATTTTGTAATTGATCGAAAATGACCAATCGATTAACTGACTAATCGATTAGTCGGCTAACTGGAGAATCCATTATTCGATTAGTTAACACGAGACAAGAAAATAAGTTTAATGAGAGTCATCGTTTAATTTGAGTTACGCTTATTTTCGGAATGATGTATAGAAATGTATAAAAAACTTTACCCCTATACAAAGTGTTCCTCTTTGTTTATGTTAAGTACAGGGTCTTTCATATAAAGTAAGAACGGTGAGCGGCGGTTTGTTAACCGCTGCTGCAGTGGCCTTGGCCGAGCTTGTGGCGCGCCACGGCCCCCTGCTGTAGTATTGAAAGCGCGCGCATAATACTTGCAATAAACGTGCAGGTGTTCAGTCGCCAGTCGGAACCTCAGCTGCTAACATGGAGAGACAGTTATCATTAGTTATTGTTATTTAAGGGGTGGAATAACAAGGTCATCTGCCAGTAAACAGTTATCATTACAACATCGTATTTTTGTATGTAAATAGTACATTATGCAACGAGCATATAATGGCAATAATTAAGACACGAGTATTTTTATAAAACGAGCCTATGTGAGTTTTATAATTTCCATACGAGTTTCTTAATTACCATTATAGGCGAGTTGCATACGACTGTTTATGTTCGACGATAATTATAACTTTATTATATGTTTTAACATAAATATTCATAAATATCTGTTCAGTCACTAGAATGTTGTGATCGGCTGCTGCGCTGGGTAGAATATCTCTGTTTTCCAAGCTCTCTGACCAGCCGACGCATGCGCTCTGTGTGCTTCAATGCCATATGTTCAGATTGTGCACCAGGATTCAGTAAAACTGTCACCGAAGTCGTTTCAAAACAACGTGCTGTGTAGAAATTGGATTTGGGGATATCAAGGTACAGTGCTATTTCTTGTCTCATATTCACCAGTTTATTTACGCGAACATATGGATGGTGCACTTTCGTTAATTTATATAGATATGTTGGATTTTGAGCGATTGCGCGAAGGTATCCTTATGTAATTGGTCACACAACTGTTTCTTGAGCTCTGATTGGTGGGAGAAACTGTTTCATAATGAAAAATAGTGTTATAATAAGCCTCATTATGATACTGTTTTCTGACACATAATAGTCAGGGTCGAACATAAACTTATTTTAAGTACGAATCGCCTCGGCGGGTACATGATTCAGTTGTTCACCACCTTCACTAGCACAGATTCATGTAATTGTAAATAAGCATAAAATTAGAAATCAGAAATATTACAGTGGCAGAACTCACTCGCGTCAGTCAGAATGTGGTTACCAGATACAATGCCTGTATAACCCAGGAGGGACGACACTTCCAGCATCTTTTATAAGGTAATATTTCATACAGGATTGTACACACGCTTAAAGCAGGGGGCCACGGCGCGCCACAAGCTCGGCCAAGGCGACCGCAGCAGTGAATAACAATACTGCCGCTCGCCGTTCTTACTTTATATGAAAGACCCTGTATACCCAAATATGATTAAGTGACAGGGGGCTTCGGTGGCGTAGTGGGTAGCATGCTGAGCTTCTATTCCCAAGGTCGCGGGTTCAAACCCGGCTGAAGTCGTCGGATTTTTTAAGAGCGTTAAAAATCCCTCAGTTTGCCTTCCTTCGGAGGGGAAGTAGAACCTTCAACTAATTACACTTGTGTGCAGCTAAATTATACGTCAGATTTGACTATCGTTCTTAGTTCCAACGTTCGTCGCCAGGAGCCATCTAGTAACCAAGTTCAGAACTAGTTGGTCGTTGACGGGGGCGTTTGGTAGCAAAAGTTGGAACTACTTGAAAATCGAATGTTGCAATCCTCTTCTTCTTTTCTTAGTCGTTTACCCTCCAGGTTGGTGGAACCCACGGACTCAGCGAGGGAACTCACCACTACCGCCTCTAGGGGCAGTGTCCTAGAGCAGGGAACATCTAATCGGAGGGGATACAACTGGTGAGGTGTGATTGGCACCTCGCCCAGGCGGCCTCACCTGCAAAGCGAACAGGGGCCTCACGAGGGAAGGTAATGGAAGGTCAGGATGGATAGGCAAGGAAGAGGGAAGGAGGCGGCTGTGGCCTTGAAGAAGGTACCATCCCGGCATTTGCCTGAAGACGAAGTGGGAAAACACGGAAAACCACTTCGAGGATGGCTGAGGTGGGAATCGAACCCCCTCTACTCATTTGGAACACCCGTTCCAGTCCTCATACCACTTTTACAAATTTCGTGGCAGAGCCGGGAATCGAACCCAGGACCTCCGGGGCGGCAGCTAACCATGCTGACCGCTACGCTACGGAGGCGACGTTGCAATCCTCACTTGAATTAAAAACAGATAACACACACTTATACAGTCATCACAATTAACACCGGTTATCAGACAGAGTCTACACACACCCAAAGTACACGGGTCTACATGACCGCGTTGTCGCAGCCCCTAAGCTGAGGAAGCAACCAATCATGGCTCAGTGACACTGGAAGCACGAACATCAATCAAATCAGCTGTGGCTACGATGGCTAAAGCGCAGCGTCAGGTCATGAGGCCAAGCTCTTCGCTGACTCGGTAGACGCCTGGGTTCGAGCCCAACCATCGGCCGTCCTTGAAATAGTTTTCCGTGGTTTTCCCCATTTTCAAACCAGGCAAATGCCGGGACGGTACCTTCTAACAAGTCACGGCCACTTCCTTCCACATCCTTGCCCAGTTTCATCCATTCCATCTCTCATTCTGTTCATAATCGAGAAAATAGATACACAAAATTAACACTCCAGATTCCTATACACCGAACCATGAAGTTCAATAAATCTTTTGTTTGCACCGCTTCACGCCTCTTCAACACCTTCGATTTATATAAGTTCGTCAACATTGCAAGCACTGCAGCTTCCAAAAGACATCTTTCATCCTGCTTCTTTGAGCAGTACACCTCTCACATTTGATTACTGTATTATGTTAAAATACTTTTTTAATGTTCAATTATAACACAAGGACAATAGCTGACAACCTGTCTATTTTAATAGCTTTTCTTGTACAGTATATGGTGTTTGTTTTTCGGGCTGATAGTCTGTATGCACTCTCACTCTTTTGTATATAATTTTTCCATTATCATCATTATTATTATTGTATTGTTACTATCTTTTTGTTACTATAAATGTTAGACTATGATTATTTATATTATGAATGTAAGTGAAATGTTTTATTTTTATAAGCCCTAATCTTATTTTATGTAGGGCGCTACTGTAAAGGAGCTCTTAAGCTCTAAGTGTAGCCGTGAAAATAAAATCAATCAATCAATCAATCCCCACGCGCAGGTCGCCCACGGGCGTAAACTACAAAGATCTGCACTTGGCCTCTCCGGAGGCCACACGAGAAAAAAAATTGGGAAGCGTTTCGAAAAAAGAAAACGAAGAGCTATAAGCAAATAGGCTATTAGGAATTCTTGTTCAATATTTACAATTTAGGACAGGAACAAGGTACATTATTTAAAATTACATAGCAATTATATTACAGTGCTCTCTCGGTAATCCGGCAGATATCGGACCAGAGCACTGCCGGATTATCGAAATCGCAGGATTACTGGAAAATATCGAGAAAAACGCAGATATCATTTGAAAATCAGTTTTAATTACTTGGTAGCCTACTATACAAAGTAAAAAAGTACGAAAATACATCAAATAACTCATGTTATTCCTTGGAAGTAGACGGCTGGAAATATGCATCAATTGTCTTTTGCTTTTTTTTTACGGTTGAGAGACACTTTGAGAACTTGTTCCTGTAAGCTTCTTAAAACTAAAACATCGTTAGCAGAGATGCCATTTTCCTCCGCCCAGGCAATTTACGTGGCAAACGAGGCGATGACCGCTCGACCAACACCGAATTCGTTGGCAACACTAGTTAACGTTTCGCCCTTTTCAAGCCGCTTTAGGATTTCATGTTTATTTAACAAGGATAGAGTTTTATGTTAACGTTTTTCTGCACAGATGCCATCTTCAACACAACACTAATTCAGTACAGCTGTCCTACACTAATCACCTGGGGGGGGCGTTTGTGAGCCATCGCTCTTGGCGCCAATGCATTGTTTACTCAGACACTAGTCTTGTCGCTGCGTGGGAAACATTGTACAATATTGGGGACGCATTATCAAATCAAGTTTTGATCTCGTACTCGAATACAAAACGCCAGATTACTGGGAGTGCTGTATATTTTAATTAAATATATGTTTTGCCTCTGTGAGAGCGAAGTGAAAGAAACGCAGTACATCGATTACTTGACAAAAATGTATTGAACAATCGCCGACAAATCTATTAATTGACTATTCGAGAACTCACATTTATCGGCACTGCCTGTAAAACAAAACTAGTAAAGAAATGCTGGTGATAGGCCTATTTAAATACAGTATCAACTTTGATTCTTCAATCGGTCCATTCAGAAATTCGTAGCGCAAACCAGTCACCAGGCCTATGGGAACTAATGCATTGTCTTATGGTTGGGCTGCGTCACTACTTTTCACATTATTTAGGAGGGAAGTGTGTAGTTTCATGCGGCTGTTAATTGTAGAATCATAAGCAACGGAACCTTTCTTTTATGTGGAATAAAAAGCGCAGGATGTGCCATTTCACCTTCAAAAATTCGACTTGTACTAACTAGGAACCAACCCCGGTCTACTTACCAAGGAGGCCAATAACTTGATTGTTTCTATGCTATACAGCAATGGGAACACATAGCGAACTCTAGCGTCTGCTTAGAGAGCCTCTCATTGTTCGGATTGCCCATCTCCTGTTGTAGTAGACAGCATTCTTGGCTGTCGTCCAGGAGGTCTGGGTTCGATTACCGGCTCTGCTAGCAAGGGAATTATCAGGTGAGAACCTGTCTTGAAACTTTGTGTACGCAATAGTTGTACTATAAGAGCAAGATCAGCCGCCATATTGAACTGCAAGGCTCCGAAATCGTACCTGACATTTGGTACGCAGGCATGATGGCTGGTGGAGCTGGACATCCCTGGCACTCGGAGTAGTAGCGAGGTGGGGCGTATATGTTGCCTGGAGCGTGCGGCTGCTTCCCACCGGCCTTGAGTGCCTGGGCCGTCAGGGCTGTCACTGCCAACATGTACGGTACACGCTACCTCCCATTGAGAGATTCGATACATCATTTCGGAGCCTTGCAGTTCAATCTGGCGGCTGATCTCGCTCTTACCTGATACTTCCTTTGTGAGAAATGTAATTCTGGTCTGAGGGCTGGAACGGGGTACACTCTGCCTAGTGAGGCAAAACTGTGGCGAGGCGGGTTCTATTTTTACCTCAGTCATCGTGGAAGTGGTTTTCAATGATTCCCCACTTCTGCTCCAGGCAAATGTCGGGATGGTCCTTAACTTAAGGGCACGGCCACTTCTTACCTCAATTACAAATATACACTCACTAGTACAGACATAACTGTGATACAGGTTATCAGATAAATTCAACACACACCCAAGTACACGTGGCTACATGACCACAATGTCGCAAAGCACCTGAAGAATCAACAAATCAGCAACAGAAGTAAGAAACGAGGGACAACCACTTCTACGATAACTGAGTTGGGAATCGAACCCACCTCTTCTCAGAACCCTCTGTTGTTGTTGTTGTTGTTGTTGTTGTTGTTGTTGTTGTTGTTTGAGTCTTCAGTCTTTTGACTGGTTTGATGCAGCTCACCATGCCTCCCTGTCCTGACCTAATCGTTTCATTTCTACATAGCTACCACACCCTACATCCGAGGCAATCTGTTTAACATATTCTAACCTTGGTCTACCCCTACAGTTCTTATCCTCGACCCTTCCTTCCATAACTAAGCTTGCTATTCCTGGGTGTCTTAGTATGTGTCCTACCAACCTATCTCTTCTCTTCATTAGCAGTCGCCAGAAACATCTCTCCTCTCCCACTCGTCTTAATACCTCTTCGTTTGTAACCCTATCTACCCACCTGATCTTCATCATTCTCCTGTAACACCACATTTCAAACCCTTCAATTCTCCTATTTTCTGCTGCTCCAACAGTCCAAGTTTCACTTCCATAGAGCGCCACGTTCCAGACAAAGGATTTCTAATATAACTTCCTATTACCTAACCCTCTGACCAGAATTACATTTCTTGCAGAGTCAAAAATGCAACCCAGGACCTGTGGGACTCGAGCCTCAATACATACGGGAGGCACAGATGGTGGCTTTTCTAGTAAGTAAGTAATCATTGTCATCCTCACCATTATGGGCGGAAAATTTCGAAGTTATCCTATTAAAAAACATTCCTCACCACCACCTAGAGTCAAACTCAAAATAAGCATGGGTCAGTATTCACACCAGAATAATAATAATAATAGTAGCCTAACAATATTGAATCTGCATCCGCAGATATATTTTGAAACACAGAAGGCAGTTCTGTTAAACACCTGCCATATTATCTGGAAGTTCCTTGGTGACAAAACACTGGCCGAACACTCAGCAAGGCTCGATGATTCAGATGGAAATTTAGCTCATCCTACAAATGAAGGAGACTCGTGATGACTGCGGGCACGACATGGATGTAGAGTAATGTGAAGTCTCTGAACAGATGGTATATTGGCTTTCACGGCCTGTGAATTAAAACTCAGCATTTCTTCTAGGCTTGAGCCGTGTCCGCCGATGAGCCAGCTTGGTGTCCTAGGCAAAAACGCACACAATACACGGCTCAAACCTAAAAGAATTGCTGAGTTTTAATTCACCGGCCGTGAAAGCCAATATACCATCTTTTTGGAAGCCTTCATAGGGAGGTTAAGGCTGTTTGAGCTTTTAGTTCTCGCAGTCAAGTGGTGCAGTTGCACCTAATATAAAGGGAGGTGGCGCGCAGTTCGTGACTCCTGTGGGGGTCCGGGCGGAGACACAAAGAGCCCGCCGATGAGCCAGCTTGGTGTCCTAGGCGAAACCCCACACAAGACAAGGCTCAAACCTAGAAGAATTGCTGAGTTTTCTCTGAACAGCGTATACGAAATTGTCTCAATACAGATGGTTCCTTGCTGAGGTCGAACCTGGCTGTAACATGAAATGTAGCCGGTATTTGCCGTGATAATGTTGTTAAACAATAAGCGACAATAATAATAATATTGTATGGCCTCGGGTGCCGGGTGCAAGCTTAGTTATTTGACGCCCAGAGGGCAGCTTGTTTGTCGAATGTTGTCGTTTCTTGGAACGACACTATAGCGCTTTCTAGTAGAGAAAGGAGGAACTTTTTTGCTGGCGAAAAATCCCGAGATTAATTTTGCCATTATGAACGCGGCCTACTGAATTCAAAAGGGTTCTTTAACATGCCAACAACGTATGAAATGCGTGTCGTGATTTTTGTCGCCTTTCAACAATCACTACCATGGCCAAGAGCAAACCTGCAAGCTTGAGGTTGGTAGTCGGACACGATAACCATGAGAACGAAGGAGTGTTTGTCCTCCTCTACACTCCCAATCGCCATTTCTTTAGAACAATGAATAGGAATTGAATACAATGTCATACATGTTTTTGAGGCATCCTGTACATAGAGCTGTAAGTCTCCACTCTTAGGTGAGTTCGGGAGTTGGCGACCCCGAGGGATTCCTGAGCTGGATCCGTTTTCCCCTTTTGTCCCTTACCTTTGGGATGGACCCTCTCCTCTTTCACTTTCCTATCTGCCTTTCATGGCTCTCCTTCCTTCCAAGTCCCTCAATCCGCATTCTTCGAGGGTTGAGGGCATTTCTTTTCCTCCTGTCCTTTATTTGCCTTATTCTCCTTTAGTTTTCCACTTCTTCTTCTAGAATGTAGGTTAGTAGTTAGTTTAAGTTTTAAGTTTGCATTTCATTTTCATCTTGACGATCACCCAAACCATCAGGGGCCGATAACCTAGATGTTAGACTCCTTAAAACAACAATTATCATCATCATCATCATCTCCACACTTATACCAATTTTCCGTGGATGAAAGCAT
The DNA here is from genome assembly GCA_946902985.2 of Meconema thalassinum. Taxonomy (NCBI): domain Eukaryota; kingdom Metazoa; phylum Arthropoda; class Insecta; order Orthoptera; family Tettigoniidae; genus Meconema; species Meconema thalassinum. The sequence goes on from OX336392.1 coordinate 20,162,285, forward strand.
TTCCTAGGCAGTGCTTTAGCGTTCGCCACTCTCTTTGACAGCTTCGGAAGAATGAGAAACATTACTACAATCCGACAAGGGCGTCAACAGGATTATCTGCGACTTGGCATCGCGCAAGCCCCCGCGAACTGGGAGAAAAAGAGCTATTCGTTACCGGTTTAGCTGCCCCAGTATCCGCAGTCACCAAATGCGAAGGATACACTTTCCACAACACGCATCACACAAATAAATTGTCATTGCTCTTATGAATATTCATCGCAATCATTACATTGTAAACTCATGCAAAATTATTCATTAGGCTGGAAATAATAATATGAATATCACGAGACCACCCTGGGAATACAATTTGAGGGCAGACGTGATTACAATTACTTTCATATCATGTGGGACGTGGATAGGCGATCACGGGTACCTAGCTGAGTCCGGCATTGCTTCAAATTTCTTATGACCGTCTCCTCTCTATCATATTTCCTGTTGACATTCCTTGGTCAACTCTTGTTTTCTTCCAACCCTGACGATATTCATGTATTAATGTATCCTACAAAATAGACTACGCCAGTATGTAGACCGAGAGCTACCTGAAGAACAAGCTGGATTTCGTAAAGGAAGAGGGACCAGAGATCAAATCGCTAACGTACGATGGATAATGGAGAAGCCAAGAGAATTCCAGAAAGATGTATATTTTTGTTTTATTGATTATGCTAAAGCTTTTGACTGTGTTGATCATAATGAGTTATGGAAAGTACTAAAATACATGGGAGTACCAGAACATATCATTAACCTCATCCGGAACTTATACTCCGATCAAGAAGCTACAGTGAGAACCATATATGGAACAACTAAATGGGTTACGATTCAAAAAGGAGTACAGCAAGGCTGTATATCGTCACCTTACCTTTTCAATCTGTATGCAGAACACATTATGAGGAATGTGGGGTTAGATGAAGAAGGAACAGGAATCAAAATAGCTGGGTTAAATATAAACAGCCTGAGATATGCAGATGATACAATCCTGATGGCTGAAACTGAAGATTTAAAAAATCTCTTACTGAAAGTGAAAGAGGAACGTTCAAAGGCTGGACTAATGTTGAATGTCAAGAACACAAAAATTATGACAACTACAACTGTCAATTCTTGGCAAGTAGGAGGAGAAAAATGGAGATAGTCTCTGTTTTTAACTATCTTGGCTCACAGATTTCTGCCGATGGTGACTGCAGTCATGAGATCAAAAGACGATTGCTATTTGGTAGACAGGCATTTTCAAATCTGGACAATGTCTTAAGGAGTAGAGACCTAACCTTAACAACAAAGATCCGTATAGTGAGGGCTGTGGTTTTTCCAGTTGTGATGTACGGATGTGAGACCTGGACCATAAGAAAAGATGAACGCCGTAGAATAGATTCCTTCGAATTATGGTGTTGGAGAAAAGTTCTTAGAGTTCCATGGAGTGCGAAGAGAACCAATAAGTCAGTTTTACAGCAAATTAAACCAGTGTGTTCCTTGGAGGGCTTAATCCTGAAACAAAAACTGGGCTACTTTGGACACATCATGAGAAGACATAATTCATTAGAGAAGACCTTAATGCTGGAGAAGATAGAAGGCACAAGAAGAAGAGGGAGGCAAAGAATGAGATGGATGGATGGCATCACAGAAGCACTAAATTCCAGCTTGGAAAATCTTCGAGAGGCAGTGCAGGACAGAAGAAATTGGCGTAGTTTAGTACATGGGGTCACGGAGAGTCGGAATCGACTAAACGAATAGAGAGAGAGAGAGAGATCCAAGACTTAGGGTATCTTTCACGTTCCCGCCTTAATTGGCCCTTGTCTCGTCTTCCTGATACCTCATTCTTCGAGGGATCAGACCTCTTCTCTTCTTTTCATGGTATCTCCTGCTTTTTGGTCAATGTCCTAAAGGAGGCAGGGTACGTGTAGCCTCATCACTTATGGTGCACCCTTGATTGTGCTACGCCCTCAATGGCTCACGGCTGGTGAGTTCGGAAATTGGCGACCCTGAGAGAGTCCTTAGCTGGGTCCGGTTTCTACCCTCTTTCCATAGACTTCGTGGTGGACCCTCTCTTCTTTCCCTTTCCTAACTGCCTTTCATGGCTCTCTTTTCTTCCAAGTCCCTTAATTCTCAATCCTCGATGGTTGAGGGTATTTCCTTTCCTCCTATCTTTTATTTACCTTATTTTTTGTTTGTTTTCCATTTCCTCTTCTGGTATGTAAGTTTGTAGTTAGATTTAGTTGTATGTAGAGTCGTTAGTTTTACAGAGGTGGTCAAATTATTATGGCAAAGCTGGATAGAAGCAAACGGAACACTTCGATCTGCTGCCCCTCTCTCTACTTTGGCACTTAGCGCATGCTCTATCATCGAATATTTGTGAAAGACTGTCCTTTGTCATGTCGATTTGTTTTAAAACTTTGTAGATCAGCTTCGCTTGTGAACAGCTATAAACTGACAAAAGTTTCATTGACTTCCATCCTGGTCTTGTGTTATCGTTAAATGCTAGTTAAGTGGCGGTGACTTCTCACTCTCCCCACGGGAAAGTAAACTTCCGTTTTACAGGGAAGGACTTCGCTGTATATACGATGTTATTGGCACAAGATTGTGCTGTCTATAATTAATCTAAGTCTGAAAACGCAAGTTCTAAAGAAATGTGTAATCCCTGTAATGCTGTATGGATGCCAAACATGGTCACTAACTTCGCAGCAAAAAAAAAAAAAAACGCTCCAGATAGTCCAACGCAGGATGGAACGAAAAATCCTCAATATCACGCTGAAAGACAGAATAAGGAACGAGGAGATACGTAGAAGAACCATTATTAAAAAAGTCATCAACACAGCGGACGGACTAAAATGGAAATGGGGAGGCCAAGTAGTGAGGAAGGAGGATAGAAGGTGGACGCACAGACTAACGATGTGGGACCCCAGAACCGGCAGGAGAAACGTAGGAAGACAGAGGACACGCTGGGCTGACACATTCAAGGAATGGACAAGAAGAGCAAGAGACAGAAAAGCTCCTTTTCAAAACATAGTATTATATATGCGAGGAAAGGAAAGGAAAGGAGCAACCCAGTGCAACATAGTGAACCTTTAAATACAATAGCGATATTGTATTGAGGACGGTTAAAACTCTTCTAAAAATAAAGTGAACCTGCTAGAAACATTAACAATTTAGCAAATATTAGATATAAGAACAAGAATACATAACATAGAGAATACTGTAACTAGGTTAGGAATAGATATATCAACAGCTATAAGAACAGAGACTAACATGCCAGAAAAGTGCACCACAAGGCGCCTCACTGCTCTTTAGGACTGCTCGCCTAATGAGTGTAATGGAGCGAAATCCCTGCCTAGACAGGAGGCCTTTGCCCTCAAGGGGATTAGAGGGCTGTATTTATTATAATTGCAGTATGATTTTACGAGGATTATGAAAATGAACATCTATGTTGTTAGTAGTGTCACGAACGACATAGTTCCTTAAAATAATAAATAACTTGCTCATAGTGGGTACAGTAAGATTGCTCGGACTATAGTCTAGTAAAAACGTGGTTTGCCCATGAAACAGGTTCGTAACGAACAAAAAAGCCTACTTTTCTTAAAATTTAAGATTCACGGCAATTTATTTAGCGTATGGCTTTTAGTGCCGGGAGTGTCCGAGGACACGTTCGGCCCGCCAGAGGCTGTAGCTGCTTCCAGCGGACACCCATAGGGTGGGCTATAAGTTCCCTTCAATTTCAAGTATTTCCGACTTTCACTACCAAATATCACTGACACCTAGTGGTGAACGTTGGATCTTTAATAGAGCGTTCCAACGAAATCTAACCTAGAATTCTTTACCTTCACACAAGTTTAGTTAGTGGAAGGATCTTTCACATGCCATAAATCTATGAAATGGGACCGCCGGCTTTACTTCCCCTCCGAAGGAAGGCATACTGAAGGATTTTAACGCTCTTAAAAAATCCGATGACTTTGACCGGGTTTGAACCTGCGATCTTGGGCACAGCAAATCAGCATGCTCCACAACTACGCCATCGAAGCCGCAATTAATTCATGGCAATGATTAATCTATATAGACCTATCTACAATAATGACCAAATTAAGTTGGTAATACTGAAATGTTTGATTAGAAATATACCTGAAACAGTGTATCCTAATAGAGTACTACTGTTGGCAACCCTGGTGACTGATTAAACTCATAGTTCCATCTCTTAAGGTACAGAATACCTATACACAATTTGGTAAGTCTAAGGATTGCATGGACGTTACATGCAGTTAGACATTGGATCCATCAGCGCGCGTAAAATCATGTTGGAAACAATGGCATGTATGTGTAGCTCAGAATTAATCTGAAATATTATGACCTATTATTGTGCCAATTTTGGATGAAATCCATTTGTTAGTGTAGAAATTACATGTATCTATCAGCATGCTTACGATCATGCTGGCAACAGTGTGATGAATGGACTCCTGAAAATTAATCTGGAATGTTATTATCTATGTGTTTGCCAATTTTTGTAAAGTTCGCATGATAATTTATGAGATCTCTACTTAGTATAAAACAAAATCCCCAATTCTCGTATGTTACGGGTAAACTCGAGAACCACTGGATGGATTTTGATGCGGTTTTCACCATTCTGTAAAGGACATCTCGAGGAAAGTTTCTGTAGAAAATAATTTATTTATGACCAAAGGAAGTCAAGCAGTAACGATTTCAGTGAAAAAGTCGAAAAAATCTGGCATCCATGCGCTTTTTAAGCTAACGCTGGGCAAACCGTTAAAAATATCTACATACTATGAATGTAAGAATTGTTCAGCATGAAAAGTTCTACAAAAAAACCCGGGAGAACATGTCTCTATCTTCAATGCATCGCCTACTATAAGTGTTTTTACGTTTCCATTTCTTCCAACAATCTCCATTCAGTTACTGAGGCGACAGTTTACGAACTAGCTAGGGGTGAGTCTATCACCCCAGTTACAGCTTAGCTAGCGGACGAGCTTATTGCCCCAGATACAGCCAGCAGCAAACTGTCGAGTCGTGTTGAGTTAAGAACTTTAGAGAAGAGTGGTTGTGTTTGGAGTTTCCCTGGAAATGCAACTCAGCTTTTCTTCATTTCGCCTGTGAACTTTTCGTTCCGCAAAATTCACAGTCAAGTTAAGATTGGACGGAAGGGGGATTTGTGTTTCATGCACCTCGCCATTCATAAATTAGGTCTGACAAGAATTTGTTGCACATGCATCTTCAAGGTAATATAATTAATAGTCCAGTCAGTGATTTTAACCCATCATGTCGAGACGTAAAACGGTTATAGGTCGTAGTTAATTGACATTGGAAAAAGAAGCGCTTATCACGTAATGCATTCATAACTGTTCCCGGGCGAAGCCGGGTCGAGTTGCTAGTATTCAATATAGAGCTCACATTTCAATTGTAATTTTTCAGCAGTTGGTAGCACTGACATCATTTAAAAATATGGCTGTGAGATATATCTTAACTCATACCAAATTTTGTTTTCGATAGCTACAGCCGTTTAGGATATTGATAGGCACGGGACATACACGCAGACAGAAGGACAGACAGAAGGACGGACGGACAGACAGACTGACAGACATCTGCCCGGGTTATCTCATAGGACTACTTTTTCATCATTTTTGCAAAATGTGAAAAGTAGGCTAAAAAAAAGCAAATTCTGTGTGAACCGACTCAGAACACTGATACTTCACATAACCAAAATCCGATAAGATCCTTCCTCGGGAATATTTTGGTAATTAACTATTTCCAATATGGCCGCCAGGTTGAAATGGAAAAATATATTCCATTCTACACCAGGTTTGTGATATATTCATCATGATTTTTAACGCAAACTTGATGTATTTTTAAACCAAAATTAATTTGAATTTGAAATGTTGTGTTTTTAACTAACCGTACTGTCAGAACCCTTACCGGTGAAGATACATTCCATTGTATGGGCATGATCGCTTTAGTTGCACCAAGTAAGCCAATACCAAGAATAATTCAAAAGAGTACCATCTCTAATGAAGTAATAAAGGATATGGCAAAAGTTAAAATTCATGAATATGTAAATTTGCAAAAATTGGTATCCAACTTGAAATTTTGACTTTTACACTCTTATGATACAACTTATGAAAATACAGACCTAATCTGGTTAATGGCATGGCAATTCAAGACAACTACACCAAACTGGTCTAGAACAGTGAAAATGATTCACCACTCAAAGCAAATCATATTTGACCTTTTTCTCTATACTGGATTTGCTGGCTACTGATATGACATGCATTTTATCTAGTTTGAAGTACACTTGTGGTATATATCCAACTCAACAAGCAAGTGCTGTCGTCATATTCAATCAACCTCTATTTTGTAAGGCTAAAATCATCATTGATGATTGCAGATACAAATTGAAACTAGAAGATCTGTTGTTGTTTGAGTCATCAGTCTTTTGACTGGTTTGATACAGCGCTCCATGCCTTCCTGTCCTGAGCTAATAGTTTCATATCTACATAGCTACCAAACCCTACAGCCGAGACAATCTGTTTAACATATTCTATCCTTGGTATACCCCTACCGTTCTTGTATTTCTGGGTGTCTTAGTATGTGACTACCAACCTATCCCTTCTCTTCATTAGCAGTCGCCAGAAACATCTCTCCTCTCCCACTCGTCTTAATACCTCTTCGTTCGTAACCCTATCTACCCATCTGATCTTCATCATTCTCCTGTAACACCACATTTCAAACGCTTCAATTCTCCTCTTTTCTGCTGCTCCAAAAGAACAAGTTTCACTTCCATAGAGCGCCACACTCCAGGTAAAGGCTTTCAAATATGACTTCCTAATACCTAAATCTATATGCAATGTCAACAGATCGCTGTTCTGAAGAAATGCATTCCTTGCCTGAGCCAACCTACGTTTTATACCCTCTTTACTTCATCTATCACTGGTTATTTTGCTTCCTAAGTAACAGAAGTCTCCTACTCCCTTTAGATTTTCACCTGCTAATTTGACGTCTATAGATATATCTGATTTATTTCGGCTGCATTCCAATATTTTTATTTTACATTTATTATTCATCGTCAATTCTTTCCTCACGACAGACTCCATACCATTTAAAGACCTAGTAATGTTATTGGGCTTCTATCATATTGAATGAACCTCCTTGGTGCCTTTGGAACTTTGATGGAAGGATCTCTATTATACGGAACTATTTTCAACCCGCTGTGGAACGAACGAAGCTCTAACTTGGTAATTAACAATGAATCAGGAGTTAGTTGAGAGTGGTGCGAACTCGGTTGAAAAGCAATAGTTAATCTCTCCCCTATTAACATTAGCCGTGTTCATGATGGTGCATGCATATCATCCAACACGCGAGATCCATTACGTCTCTCTCGGGGCTATTTCTGTTCTGCTCTGTTCTATTGCTTTGTAGTAATACTACGGAATTTTCACACTGCTCTATAGTGTGGTGAAGCTATCGTTACTTCCGACCTCTCGTTTTAGTTATAGCTATCTAGCGGTCACAGGCCAATCCCAGGCAGGCATTAAAATCGATATATCACGACACATCTAGTTTTGTTCGTTAAATCGATACATCGCGAACGAAACTCGTGATGTAGCGGGCAGTGTTCTTGGCTGTCACCTCGGAGGTCAGAGTTTGATTCCTGGTTCTGCCACGAAATTTCAATTCTGGTCTGAGGGCTCAGGGTACACTCAACCTCGCGAGGAAACACTAAGGAGAGGAGGGTTCTGTTTCCATCTCCACAATCTTGGAAGTGGTTTTCTGTGGTTTCCCACTTCTACTCCAGGTAGATGGGGTGATTCCTAAGTTAAGGCCACGGCCACTTCCTTCCCATAAATATGCACACTATTACAGCCATCACAATAATATCCGAAGGGCGAACTCTATTGTTTTACACATAACTTTTTCCACCCAAATGAAGTACATTACACATCAGTTGTTACGTCCACCTTCTCAACATAATCTCCTTGTGACTTTATGTACTTTCGCCATCGATGGGTCTCCAGACCTTCCTGAAACCATTATTTCGGAGTACTGCGTACCCTTGCCTCGACAGCTGTGTCCAGTTTTTCAAATTCTGCAAAACGGCGACCATGCAATGGAAGCATAGGGGCCGTCCACCGCCAGAGAAATGTCGAACATTGCCATCAGTTGGCTAGAGAATGGCGACAGTGTTCTGGGACACAAAGGGCATCATCCTCATTGACTGGCTAGAATTGGGGGCCACGATTTACAGTGCAGCATATGTGGCAACCCTTAAGCGCTTACATCGTAACATTCAAACTAAGTGACCAGGAAAATGTGCTAAAGGTGTGCTTCTGCAACATGACAATGCCCGCCCCCACACTAGCCAAAATACCACCGCTGCCATTGATCAAATGATATTCACGGTGCTGCAACACCCACCATACCTCCCCGACTTGGCACCAAGTGATTTTACCTGTTCGGAAACATGACGAAACCTCGGGACACAGCTGTCGAGGCAGGGGTACGCAGCACTCCGAAATAATGGTTTCAGGAAGGTCTGGAGAGTCTGACACATCGATGGCGAAAGTGCATAAAGTTACAAGGAGATAGTGTTGAGAAGGTGGACGTAACAACTGATGTTTAATGTTCTTTATTTGGGTAGAAAAAAATAAAGTGTAATATAGTAAGCCCCTCGTAGGTTATCAGACAAATTCCACACACACACCAGTACATGACCAAGATGATCCAAAGCCCCTAAATCAATCAACAACAACAAAAATATCTGACAATGTATTGACATATCTAACCACAAAGTGAATCACACAAAAACTAACTGAACGTTATTAGCCAACATGTACACAGGATTTTTGGAAATACATATGCGGTATTTTTGAATTTGCATAAATTAAAAAAGTGCACAGTTTAAAAATTACTTTCATGAACATTACCACCTGGCAAATTTAAACTAATGTAAATCTTGAAAGACGGACGTGTTAAGATATAACACATGTCATATAGGCCTAAGGAGGAATTACACCTGAAACTTTTAGCTTTATATGCTGAAATATTCCGAAAATGAAGGGATATTTTATATCTAGTAAAACGATTTACCGAGACATTGCTATCAACGTTTTCAGAACATGCAATTACCGTAGGATTCCTCGTATTCCACTAGCATCCGTTTTGCTCTTGTTCCATGTGCTCTTGCTCTGGCTTATAACGCGGTCTCTTTCTTTAAAAGTTATTTTCGTATTTATCGTCTAGTAACCGTCAGCGGTAGCTACGCTTGCTAGGCCATGGGGTCAAGCTCTCTGTGGACTTGGTAGAGGTGGGTTCGATCCCCACCGTCGCGTCGGCTGTCCTTGAAATGGTTTTCCGTGGTGTCCAATTTTCAACTCCAGGCAAATGCTAGGATGGTACTTTCTAACAGGCCACGGCCGACTCCTTCCATATCCTTGCCCAGTTTCATTCATTTCATCTCTCATCAACTCCTCTCATGATGTTGGCGCTTTCCACGGTGGGTGGGTGGTTATCTTGTCGGACTACCAACCCCCCAAGCTTGCAGGTTCGCTCCTGGCCGTGGTAAGTGATTTTTGAAAGGCGACAAATATTACGGCATGCATGTCATACGATGTTGGCATGTTAAAGAACCCATTTGAATTCAGTAGGCCGAGTTCACTGATCATAATGGCAAAACCAATCTCAGGATTTTCCTCCATTCTCCACTAGAAAGCGCTGTAGTGTCAAGGAGCTTAAATATCTAACCTCCTCGACTTTCATAACGTTCCAAGGAACGACTAAGTTCGACATGCAAGCTGCCCTCTGGTTGCAAATAACAAAGTTTGCACCCGGCACTCGAGGCCATACGATATTATTATTATTATTATTATTATTATTATTATTATTATGAGGTTGGCGTTCGGAAGGGCATTCAGCCGTAAAATCCATACGCCGCAAAGGCTTTCCTATCATCTCATCCCCGACTGCGTTCGAAACCGGAATACTAAGGGGTAGACATACATATCGTCTAATAGTACGTACGATTGAAAAGTAGCCTCAGGAATAAGATATGAAAAAAGAAATGTATAGTTTGAAAGCTGAAAGTGCGTAGATTAATATGGCGCAAACATTTTGAAAATGTTGAAGATTTTGGACATTCCGGAACCCATTAAAACAACAACAATTATCATTAGGGCTCGGATTTTTATGTAAATACATATTTAAAAATTTTGTATATAAAAATCCACAGCCTGCTTCCAGTCTCCGGCCGGGTCAGGAATGGAATGAATGAAGCCTCTATATAGTGGCGAGGATATGAACTGTGCTGGCTGCCGAGGCCTGACGCACTCCCCTGGGGCAATGATTAAATGAATGACAGATGAAATGAAATGATAGTGGAGAGTGTTGCTGGAATGAAATTTTGACAGGGAAAACCGGAGTACCCGGAGAAAAACCTGTCTGCCTCCGTTTTGTCCAGCACAGATCTCACATGGAGTGACCGGGATTTGAACCACGGACCCTGCGGTGAGAGGCCGGCGTGCTGCCGCCTAAGCCACGGAGGCTTAAACATTTTGTATATAAATACGTAAATTCCGGCTTTTCACTTATATGCACATAAAAATACATAATAATTTCATTTTTTTTAATGAGTAGATCTTTCAGTTTATTGCATTGTTGTTGTGTGTAACTTAACGGGGAAGAACCTGAGAGCTATCTAGTCTTGACGCAGAGCGTATGTCAGCTTGCAACTGTGTTTTTCTTATCTTGTCGCCCCATCCCACTCACTGTAGAAGCCGGGGATGCCTGAAGTAAAAGCAACTGCAAGTTATCGTCTGCAGCAGTATGTTGCAGAATTTAAAGATAATTTTACTTCTGATGGGGGCGTTCTGTTCTGCCAACCATGTGGGAAAGCATTCAAGGCTGAACAGCAACCTCCAGTTATACCACACCTCGAGGGCAAGAAACATATTGCCGCAGTTTTGCGCCTTCAGAAGAAGTGCGTCGCGATACTATTCGGTCAATTGTGATGGACAACCTGAAGATGTATCTCGTTGTGTATTGTCAGTAATAAACTAAATTATAATTAAATATTTTTACTTTTTTGTCACATATTTCAGAAATATTTAATACATAAAAAATAAATATTTTCCTGATTTTTAGCACCTAAAATCCGAGCCTTAGTTATCATCAACGGACTAGAGCACACCGATCTGCTGCTTCTCTATCTGCTTTGGCACTTAGCGCATGCGCCAGTACTATTCTACCATTGCTCTGCCCTTTGTCTTGGCGTTGTTTTTTTTTTACTTTGTAATTCAGCTTCACTTGTAAACTTCTCCAAACTGACTAAAGTTTCATTCGTAACGTCCCTCGTACATCTGAACTACTGTAGTTTCAAAGCCATGTCATAAATATATTGTAACTAGCGGACTCGCCTGGTTTACTGTTATGCGGGCTGTTCGCAACACAGTTCTGCCAGGGGCTATCGTCTTGTTTATTTCATTAAAAGCACTTTATAAACAAATACATATAATTCCGTTGACTTTTCAAGAAATGCAAGATTTTCCCTGTACTATTGAGGCGATTTGGAAAATTTTGGTACAAACCACACCTTCTAACTCCCTCTGGTTTAGGAACTTGAGTTTTGTAAAACACACACCTTACCGTATTATACAGTATATATAGATAGATAGGTAATTAACTAATATGAATATTCTAGTTGTAAAGAGTACACTTAGCAAAATCTCAATCATGAATGCGATGACTGATTTATCCTTGGTATAAATAATCAGACTTTATCAATTCAGCTCCTGGTGCAGTGGTTAGGGGTTTGTCATTCCTTCATAGGTATATAAGAGCGAAGTTAGTTTTCTGGGAATATCACAGACACTGTTAATTTAAGGGCCTTTAAATGTGGTTTTCGGGGACCCTTTATAGTCGGGTGAAAAAGACCTTTTGTACCACACTCGAACGTGAAAATTGCGTGAAAAATTCTAAAGTGCCCCTTGACCCCCTTAAGCGCCTTATACTGTATGTATTGATGAAATTTACAGCTTAATTTGGTTCAGTGATAACCTTATAATCGTCTGGGAACTTTCACAGTAATGTAATAATTGGAATTGCATTGCGTCTTACAGAAATAGATGGGCCTGTGAGATTCTGTTACCATGGTTACCGTGTTGCATTATTTCATTGTATATATTCATGTTTCAAGGTATTTATTTCATTGTGAGGCATTTAAAGAGTAAGTGAGTGCGTTTCGCTTACGTATTGGGTTATGCTGAACCTGTAGGTACCCCATATGTGTAGGTTGGTGTTAATGGGACCTTAGCAGAATAATATAGGGAGGGATAAATTGCAATTTATCTTTATAAAATACTAGCTGACCCGGCAGACGTTGTCCTGCCAATCAAAGAAAGTGTTGTAACTTTGTTTCTTGAAGTGCTTTAAGATAAACAAATTTCTGTTAACTGCCTTTAAACTATCGTGAAATGATTTAAATAATCTAGAAACATTCGTGAGAGCGTGTACAACAACTCTCCAAAGTTTCATCGCAATCGGAAAAATGGCATATAACGCATACGGGATTTTCTTTAAACGATTTGCGTGCCGTCACTCATTCGTAGAATCTACTCATGCGCTACCTATTGTAAAATAGATTTACTAAGCCTGAAACCTTCTCTGGGGTGTACTCAATGATTCACCATGGTTTCATCGCAATCGGATGAATGATAAATGACCGCATACGGGACATTGTGGAAACGATTCGCGCGCCGTCGCTCATTTGTTGTATCTACTCGTGCGCTACTTATTAAAAACTGGATTTACTAAGCCTAAAACCTTTCCTGGAGTGTACACAATAATTCACCAAAGTTCATAGCAATCGGATAAATGGTATATGAACGCATACAGGACTTTATTGAAACGATTCGCGCGGCATCGCACATTTGTTGAATCTACTCGTGCGACATGACCGCGTTGTCGCAGCCCCTAAACTAAGGAACCAACTAACTACTCGTGCGCTACATATTGTAAAATGAATTTACTAAGCCAGAAACCTTTACTGAAGTGTACACAACAATTCACCAAAGTTTCATCGCAATCGGATAAATGGTATATGGACGCATACGGTACTTTGTTGAAATGGTTCGCGTGCCGTCACTCATTTGTTGAATCTACTCGTGCGCTACCTTATGTAAAATGGATTTATTAAGCCAGAAACCTTCCGTAGGGTGTACACAACATCTCACCCAAGTTTCATCGTAATCGGACGGATGGTATTTGAACGCATACGGGACCTTGCTGAAACGCTTCGCGCGTCGTCGCTCGTTTGTTGAATCTACTCGTGCGCAACCCCCTGTGAAATGGATTTACTAAGTTAGAAACCCTCACGTAAGTGTACACAACTACTCACCCAAGTTTCATTGCAATCGGATGAATGGTATATGAACGCAAACGGGACTTTGTTTAAACGTTCGCGCGTCGTCGCTCATTTGTTTAATCTACTCGTGCGCTACCTATTGTAAAATGGATTTACTAATCCAGAACCCTCCCCTGGAGTGCACTCAACATCTCACCCAAGTTTCATCGGAATCGGATGAATGGTATATGAACGCATACGGGACTTTGAAACGCTCTAACGTGCAGAGACAAACAGTAGATTTCGACATCACTGCCGCCTTTGGTATAGAACACAACTTTCCACCACGGGCGGAGTGTATGTTATGGCGGTAGTTGCACAGGTTGCGACCAGGTGGCTCTAACGTGCAGAGACAAACAGTCCAAAAGCATCATCACTTCTCACTAAGGCTAGCGGTTTCCATGACGACTGTTTATGACTGTATATTGTGGTTCTAAAATTGTGTGTAAATTGAGGTTCTAAAATTCTAAAATTCCACCTACCTGGTCAAATTGTGAATCTAAACCATACATGGACCCACCCTAACATACATACAAAATTTCATCGAAATCGGCCCAGCCATTTAGGAGGAGTTCAGTCACATACACACGTGTCGAAAAATTATATATATAAAGATTAGTTGATAATAAGTCACCTTCTCTGCTAACAAATTGTTTGCAAGTTTTTTAGCCTACTTTTCACATTTTGCAAAAATGAGGAAAAAGTAGACATGAGATCGGGCAAATGTGTGTCTGTCTGTCTGTCTGTCCTTCTGTCTGTCTGTCTGGCTGTGGGTGTCCCCCCCCCCCCCCCTATCAACTCCTAAATGGCTGCAGCAATCGAAACAAAATTTGGTAGGAGTAAAGATCTATACCTGAATATCTCACGGCCATATTTGAAAATGATGTCAGTGCTACCAACTGCTGAAAAATCGCTATTGAAATTTGAGCTCCATGTTGGATATCTTGGAAGGTATGCATGGGAGCTATTTCAAAATTACCACACGTATAGATAATAATGTTGCAGTTTAATTTCCAGGAGGCCATAAATGGCAGTGTTGCCAAAATGATTATAAGCCTGCTGATAGGTCCAAATTTTAAATGCACATAACTTCTACACTATCAATTGGATTTTAACCAAATTTCGTATGTGCTATGTGTACATAAGCATATATGACTGAGCGTATTCTTAAGAGCCACCAGGGCTGTCAACTGTTAATAAATGCTCACAATTGTTTTATCCAAATACCCATATATCAGAAATTATGCAAGCCGAGAGCTTTAAACTATGCACATGTATAGTACCTGACATTCTATATTAATTTGGAGTAACTTATATACATCAGTGCTACCAACATGATTCTAAGCCTGCTGAGAGTTCCAACTTTAAATACATGATTTGGATTTCAACCAAATTTCGTATGTGCTATGTGTACCATAACAGATATGACTATGTCGATTCTTAAGAGTAACCAGTGCTGCCAACTGTTAATAAATACTGTCTCTATTATTGTTACCCTAATATCAATATATCAGAAAGTATGCAAGACAATAGCTCTAAACTTTGCACACGTATAGTACCTGGCATTCTAGATTAATTTGGAGTAACTAATATAGGCCTATGCCAGTGTTGCCAACATGATTCTATTCCGGCTGATAGGTCCAATTTTAAAATGCATGTAACTTCTATACTAACTAATGGATTTCATTGAAAATTGACACAACAATAGATCATATTATTTCAGATTATTTCTGACCAATACATGTATGTCATTGTTGCCAACATGATTTGACGCGCGCTGTTAGATCCAATGTTTAACGGCATGTAACGTCCATGCTATCCATTGGACTTCAACCAAATTTTGTATTCTGTATCTTAAGAGATGGAACTAAGAATATATTCAGTCACCAGGGCTGCCAACTGTAGTTCTCTATTAGGCTACATTATGCCAGGTATACAGTATTTCGAACTAATTAGAAATTTCGATATTACCAACTTAATTTCATCATTATTCTAGATAGATCCATATAGATTAATCATTGGCATGAATCTTAAA
This sequence comes from Meconema thalassinum, assembly GCA_946902985.2. Lineage (NCBI taxonomy): Eukaryota > Metazoa > Arthropoda > Insecta > Orthoptera > Tettigoniidae > Meconema > Meconema thalassinum. The sequence continues at coordinate 20,177,737 of OX336392.1, forward strand.
TTTTAAGAAAAGTAGGCTCTTTAGTTCGTCACGGTACTTCTTGTTTCATATAAGTTCGTGGAAGATCCTTGCATTGCGCAAGACATCATAAAGGAATTATAGGATATCTGCCATTATTTACGCTAAATGTCACGGAACGTCACAGTAAATATAGCCTGGAGGAAGTATATAAAGGCGGACAGAAGATCAATAGCTGCTTCATCTGCCTATCTCTCTTTATCCCCGCTCGTACGGTTACAAGATTCATTTCCTCTCTTTTCACTTCTTCGTATGTCTTGTCACAAGATTCCCTGTTATTTGTGGAGAAGAAGCTAGATTTATTATCGTGTTGGAAACCATTTTTCAGTGAATTGGTAATAGAAATGTAATGTAATGCAATGTTTTTCAGTCGGTCTACATGACTGTACATAATTGTAATGGATATTTCTCTAATACTGAAAAGAAATAGATGAGATTAATAAATGTAAAATATTAATAAGGATCTGATGATGATGGCTTGACGATCGAAATCCCCCAGGGGCTCACATCTAGTGGGACGTGGGTTGGTGACCACGGGACCCCAACTAAGTCCGGCATTGCTCCCACTTAGCCTACTTGTGCCGGGCTCCTCTCCGTCTTATTTGCTTTCGACCTCTCTTGGTCAACTCTTGTTCTCTTCCGACCCCTACGGTTTCGCATAAGACACCAAGCTGACTCATCAGCGGGCTCTAGGTTTGCCCGCCCAGACCCCCACAGGAGTAGCGAACTGCGCGCTACCTCCCGTTTCATGAAGCGCACCTGCGCCTCTTTACTGCGAGAACTAAAAGCTCAAGCGGTCTCGACCTCCCTATGAAGGCTTCCAGAAAGATGGTATATTGGCTTTCACGGCCGGTGAATTAAAACTCTGCAATTTTTCTAGGTTTGTGCCGTGTCTTGTGTGGGGTTTCGCCTAGGACACCAAGCTGGCTCATCGGCGAGCTCTTGGCGTCCCCGCCCGGACCTCCACAGGAGAAGCGAACTGCGCGCTACCTCCCTATTTATGGAGCGCACCTATGAAGCCTTTATAGGGAGGTTATGGCTGCTTGAGCTTTTACTTCTCGCAATAAAGAGGCGCAGGTGCGCTCCATAAAAAGGGAGGTAGCGCTGCTCCTGTGGGGGTCTGGGCAGGGACACCAAGAGTCCACTGATGAGCCAGCTTAGTGTCCTAGGCGAAACCCCACACAAGACACGGCACAAACCTAGAAGAATTGCTGAGTTTAAATTGTACACCAATGTTTATGTTTTAATTATTCTCGTGATTTCGCGAGTCGTGAATTTTTACTGTCTTTATTTCATTATCAACATCATTATCATTATCATCATTATCATTATCATCATTATCATTTCCCAGTAATTGGTATTGTAATCGTGTTGATAGACGGAGAAGGTACACAGTAACTCCAGAGGGCAGATGATCGCACTGTATCTAGCTACCAAGTGAATGTCGACTGATTCTGAATGCCAGTAATGTTGATGGAGTGTGTTAGTTCATTACTGCATTATAACTTATGAGTGAGACAGAACCAACAAGCCGTGTCTGCTATTAGTACAGCGATTGTGCTACAAGAGTTACACACCCACATCTCATTAAAGTCCCTCGCCACTGAAACGATGTTACAGGAATTTATAAGACAAGGTTCATGAACTAGTGATGCACGAACTCTTCGACGTTTTATGCGAATCATGAATACCTCAACGTAAATGGACGTTGTCGACTTGCCTTCTTGTGTTATAAATATTGATAATTTGTTTAAACAATTAAGCATTTAAAAGGAATAACAACCTTGAGGACAGCGCTCACAGGTAACCAATCGATATAAATGAACATTCAAAAGAAGGAGCATTACCCGCAATAGTGTCGAAATACACTCTCATTTTACAAATATCGACAGATCGTTGGATAAGTGCACTTATACAATTAATAGACTTAACAACCTCGACGACATAAATTTCCGTAGGCCCTTTTTGCAGCACTCACATGAAACCGTACATAATGCAGTTTGTAGGCTAGACAGTGTTATTCTGTGTTCAACAAGTATTCCGTGTTTCATATATCCTACTTATGTTAATTGCCCCATGATAACACAAAATTTCAGTTTGATTGGTGTAATAGATTCGTAAATATTGATAACCATCTAAATATTTCGGATGGTCGCCATGTTGGACTTTTATACATGTAGGTGTTATTGTTATGTACTATTACATGAAGATTATTGTGCAGGTGTATAATTCAAACTTCAATCGCATGATTAGAACACACGAAATAAAATGAGATTTAAAAATTTCGCACAGCGACCATCTTGTGGTTATGAAAACCATTGAAAGGAATTAGATGCCAGTGGATTAAAATTTGTATACGTTTCACTGCGCTTGGATGGTTAAAACGCGAGAAACGTCTATTTAATTTATTGAATGTCACGTCGCCGCCATGTTGGATTTGTGCTCACCAGGTTATTGAAAGTCCCATAGGTGAACTTATGCTAATAACCTTCATCAACATACATAATTTCAGTATGATTGCTGTCATAGATTAGTAGATATTGAGACTATGTAAGCAATTGGAACTAAATTAGATGTCAGTACATTACAATGTGTATAAATATTTGCTGTACCAAGTTTTACAGCGTTCCGGATTGTTAAATCGCGAGAAAAGTCTATTAAGGCCGCCATGTTCGTTTTGAAAGGTTTTTGAAAGTTACATAGGGTGATATCAGTAATAGTTTTGGAGATATAGAATTGCGATGAAATATTTCGTACAGCCGCCATGTTGGACTGGTAAGACGTAATAACATTTCAAGGGCACGGTCGGGGTCGGCCAATATGGTGCTATGACCTTACAGAAGTTCATTGAAGTCGCTTTTGCCGTTTAGATTTTATTAGGGAGGGACACACACGGACAAAAGGTGATCTCATAAGCCTATTTTTATTTCAAAAATGAAAATAGGTTAAAATTACGATTGTGAAAAAATTAAGAATTACATTATTGAAAGGATTGTTCAAGACGATGCAAAGACTTATTACTTATGTTATTCCATTGTAAGCGAAGGTAATTCAGTGTAAACAGCATTACTTAGAAGAATTGCTCTGCTATTTAAGTCCCCCTGACCTTCTGCCACATAAATTAGTGCTTATGAAACCTTAATACTAACGTAGACCTTATCCAAAGAGCAAGAATGATTTCACTGTTACAGCAAATTATTTCACCTATTCGTTAAAGAGTGGTTTATCCACATAAGAGATTCCTCGTACAGTTCCCGTAGTTGTCTCTTTATTAACAATAGTCGCATTTTAAATGCTTATTGTTGTTTGATTTAGGTGCTTAGATATCGTAATCATCAGCCCAGTGTTCATGGGCGTGTGGGTAGGTGAAATAGGACAATTATTGGCCAGGGGCTAATGCGCAAGATGGCCACCGTTAGTTCGTCTTAAGTGAGTTGGTGTTAACCGACACCATGTCTCAACCACCGCTAGTGTGGTGATGAAAATCGCTTAACACATACTCCCTTGACACGAAATATTCACTTAACACGAACTCCCTTAACCCAAAAAATTCGTTTAACACGAACTACCATAACAAGAACAATTCGCGTAACACGAACTACCATAATAAGAACAATTCGTTTATCACGAACTACCATAACAAGAACAATTCGCGTAACACGAACTCCCTTAATACGAATAATTCGCTTAACTAACGAACTATCGGTGGCCATCATGCGCATTCGCCCCTGGCACAGAATTCTCTCATTGCATCTACTTGTGTGTGTATTATATTTCCTGTAACCTATGTTATTGTGGTGTTTGCAGTAGTTGGTGAATTTGTAATTGAAGGAGACGATCGGTGCCTGAAGTAAATTTAACCCCCAAAAGGCTAGATGTATCCCATTCAAATGCTAATAATAATTTCTCGACAAAAAATGGAATTGAACTTTTCTTCTAATGACTTGACCATAACTAAGAGAGTTGATTAGGCTGAAACCTAGGGTATATTCTTTGTGAATAAATGTCATTGGTTATCCATCCAACGCACAGTGGTCCGGATCCGTAAAAAAGCGGACAAAAATAGATTTTTCAACTTTACATTAGAAAGGCCAAACCAACTCCCAAGTGAAGTATGTTAATCAGTGTACATTAATTTCCCTTTTTCTTTGGAAATTGCTTCTGTGTTTCTCAGATATAATACTACAAAAGTGATACAACTCTTCGTTTCTGAATTCCGCGCTCCATTAAGTAAACTTTGAAATATCATTCTAACTTCAAAACGAAACTCGGGGTCTATAATACTGTATCTGTATGTAGTTTGTGATCTGATATATTCGATTATAGCATGCTTTTCGATTTCAGATCACTTATAAGGACTGTTATACTTATTTTTATAGTGCTTTATTTTCTTCAAGAAAAATAAATGTTTCTTGACCTACAAAAAAATGTATACATATGTATACCATGAAACTTATGCAAGTTTTAAAATGAAGACTGGAGAATATATCCTGAAAGGTTTCATCGCCAGAACCCGCCAGATGCGTGATTGAGAAGGGAGAGAACATTACTGCGCGCTCTGAGGATAAACACTCGCGCGAGATAAGGGCCTGTTGAGACATTTGTTTATGCTACGCAAGGGATATCTCGAGGCCAGGAAACCAAAATAATCTTCAATCACGAGAAGTAATTGATTAGTAGTAGTTGTGTGTGTTGTGATGAGTGAAAAATGAATTTTCGTTGTTAGTCGCAGTGAACTTATTAACAAGATTCGAGAGAACAAAAATCAGTCTCGCGCGCGTCAAGGAAAGTTTGTGGTAACATATCTCCTTAACAAATTCCAATTAAATGTTGACGACAGTGTAGAGAAAACATTGTATAATAATATAAGAACCTTTTCTTTTTGCCGTATGTTGACCGGTGGAGAAAGTGTAACTTCTTAGAACATGTTTTTTTTAAAGAAATATTCAGACTGGTTGAAAACAGAAATTGTGATATCAATTCCGAGCATTCCTGGCTCCGCATAATCAGTAGATCGAGGTCGTCCTCCAAAAGAATTTCAAGAGCTAACGGAGAGAAGCAAAATAAGGAAAATTAAAGACCTAAGGGCGAGTGCCAGTTCATCAGAGCTTGCCTATGCGACCGTTATGAATTTAAGGGCAGAGGGAGACGATTCATCAGCCAAGCTCAAAAGAAGCTACCACGACTACACCAACAAGGGGCAAACGAATGGTGAGAATTTTTCAGAAATGAAAAATCTACATAAGTGGCACAAAAGCTCGTCGACAATTTACAACTTGAGTTTGGAATTTCAGTTCCACACGCCCACTTTCGATTTTTTGAATGTCTCCTGCATATTTCGTACCGCCTGGGTTTTAAAAAGTGGAAAGTGAGCGTGAAAGATGGTAACCGAGACTTATTCGAAAGAAAGAAAAAATTGTGCAAGACTCATTCAGAACGAGAGTAGGTCTTCTAGTTGATATTCCGAAGCCTGGATATGGAACAACCAGTGATGGCAACACTGCCCGAAGGTTTTTTGATCAACCTCAAGTAGCATCCGAAATAACAGGGGTAGACTGTGAGTTAATAACTCGTTTTGGAATAATTTTAAAAGCAATTTCCTCTGGTCATGAAATTAATAGTTCAGAGTTCAATTCCTACTGCTGCGAAACAGCAAGCTTATATGTACGGCTATATCCGTAGTGTTACATGCCTCTAACACTCCATAAAATACTTATCCATGGATATTTCATTATAGAAGCAGCTATTTTGCCGATTGGAGAACTTTCAGAAGAGGTCTTAGAGTCTAGAAACCAAGACGTAAGAAAATATAGAGAAGACCATACCAGAAAATCCTCAAGAATTTCCAATAATTTTGACTTGTTCCATAGACTATTGCTAAGCTCTGATCCAGTAATCTCAAGCACGGAAAGTCTGCCGAAGAAGAAATGAAGACAGTTGCCTCAGGAGGTGGGTAATTTATTGTCAATACCCGAGGACGAGACGGAGCAGGAAGGGGAAGAAGAAGTCGACTCATCCGGATCAGAGGATGAATAAGTAATTTTATGTACTAAGACAAATTTACCTAATAGTAACATCTAATTTTAAGTTTTATACAAAAGTATTTCATTTCATTTAGCGGAAAGTATTTTTGTCCGCTTTTTTTCAAATCCGGACCACTGTGCAACGCTTGCCACGGTGGGTGAGTGGTTATCGTATAGGACTACCAACCCCAGGCTTGCAGGTTCGCCCCTGGCCATGGTAAGTGACTCTTGAAAGGCGACAAAAATCACGGCATGCATGTTATACGTTGTTGGCATGTTAAAGAATCCATTTGAATTCTGTAGACCGTGTTCATAATGGCAAAATTAATCTTGGGACTTTCCGCCAACACAAATTTCCTCATTTCTCCAATAGAAAGCGCTGTAGTGTCAAGGAGCTTAGATATCTAACCTCTTTGACTTTCATAGCGTTCCAAGGAACAATAAAATTCGACATGCAAGCTGCCCTTTGGGCGTCAAATAACAAAGGTTGCACCTGGCATCGAAGGCCATACGATATTATTATTATTATTATTATTATTATTTCAGTAGTTTAGATCCCTCCTGCGGCGCTCACAAGTGATCGATCGTAAAAAAATGAGCTTTCACATGAAAGAGAATAGACATTACCAGTGACGCATTACACTCTAATTTCATAAATATCTATAATTTCTTTAAAAAATGACTTTTAAAAACGGTACGAAGTGTGTGATTTGCAGTTACTGTTGCTGTAGGAAAATACGTCCATAATTGATGTCCACATTACATTTTGGCCACTGTGACGCCCGTTTCATGTCATTTTAACATTCTGAGGTCTTTCCTTCATCATTTTGCATGGATTTCAGGAACAGTAAATCAAATGAATGTGTACTCAAATCGTATAATTTCATAAATTAGCAGTGACGAATTGCATTTTACTGTAATTTCATAAATATAACTTTTTGTAAGAAGTGTGCGATTTGCAAATACAGATGCTCTAACATGCTGCAATTATGAGTTGTCGTCTAAAACCTTAAAACTATTAAACGTTAATTATTTTACAGGTTTTTCTTCTGCATTCGAATTTCATAAATATCGATCATTTCGAATAGTTTTCAGGAACAGTAAATCAATGGATTGAGTACCCTAATCGTATAACCGGTGAGTGTTACGTCGTCTAAAACATTAGAACTATTAAACATTAAGTTAATTCTTAAACACGTTATCTTCTATCATTTCCCATGGTTTTCAGAATCAGTCGGCTAAATAATTGGATTGGGTACTCAAATCGTATAACCGGCGAGTGTTACTGCTAAGCTTTCAATTAATGGACTCAGCACACACATGATTTAAGCTCATCCGTCTAAACAATGGATTTATTAAATTCCAGGTTTGTTAATATGCCGCGATACAGGTTTTTCTTCTGCAATCTAATTCCATAAATATCAATTTTTGTAAGAATTGTGCTTTTTGCTATGTGGTTTTCAGAATCAGTAAATCAATGAATTGGGTACAGGTTTTTCTTCTGCATTCTAATTCCATAAATATCGATTTTTGTAAGAAGTGTGCTTTTTGCAAATACTGTTGCTGTATCATGCTACAATATGAGTTGTCGTCTAATACCTTAAAACTATCATCATCATCATATAGGCCTCATAAATTAGCAGTGACGAATTGCAATCTAATTTCATAAATAGGCCTATCCAATTTTGTAAGAAGTGTGCTATTGAACGTTAATTCCCTTACATTTTTTCTTCTATCATTTCGCATGGATTTCAGAAACAGTAAAAACAATGGATTGAGTAGGCCCTACTCTAAATCATAAAACTGGCGAGTGTTACGGCGTCTAAAACTTTATAACTATCAAACATTAATTCTATTACAGGTTTCTCTTCTATTTTCCATCATTTCCCATGGTTTTCAGAGTTAGTAAATCAATGGATTGGGTACTCAAATCGTATAATTTCATAAATATCGAATAACCGGTGTTATGATGATCCAATTTTCAGTGATTGCCTTCTTAGGTTAGGGAACGTACTACTTGGAATTCTGACTGAAAGTTAATGTATCGAATAACCGGAGAGTGTTGCGGCTAAACTGTCAATCAATGGACTCAGCACACAAATAGCATTAACAGTGATGAATTGTATTCTAATTTCATAAATAACAAAGAAAGAAAACAGCCACGCTGATCGTTGCACTTAGGAACAAAGGAGTTTAGGGCAGAGCGCCTCACACAGGAACGGGAAAGCTGCCCTGCAGGCAGTGTATGAAGGAATTTAACACTGACAGTACGCGGGGCGTGAAGAAGTTTTCCTACGAGGGCTGTCCTAATAAGGGGGAAAGAGGCTCCTCAGCCAACAAGATAAAGCAGGAAATCTTGACCAAGATGCTTTCATAAATATCGAATAACTGGTGAGTGTTATGATGATCCAATTTTCAGTGATTGCCTTCTTAAGTTAGGGAACGTAGAACTTAGAATTCTAACTGAAATGTAAATAGTGTTCTATGATCTTTTGGTTGAAATAAAAACATAACAACCTTTCTCCTAAGTCACTCATTATTGGGGAAAGTATGACTATGAACATGCGAGATTTCTCGCACGGGGCCGCTAGTTATTATTATTCATCGAACAATGTGCCATTTATCTATGAATCCATCCATTCTCATCCTTGTGGCGCTAGAAGATAGCACCAACATGGTTTTCAAAACACATAAAAACCCAAACTAGATTCTGTGTCTCCAGTTTAACCTGCACTGTGCTGTCTGCAATGATAAATCCTGACGTTTCACCCTTTTTATTATGCGGCGTCCTTTATGGGTGGTGTGGTTCGAGCTCACACCTGTGTACTGCTTGAGCTTGATGGGTGGCGTCGCTGGGGCGATAATTTATATGTGCCGTTTCGAGTCTGGTAGCACGCAGCATCACACACGTCACAGGTTACTCCAACTGACTTTCAGCGCGAACTTCCTAATATCAGACAACGTTCTAGCGCCTCAAGGATGAGCAAGGTGAGGAAAAATGCACCCTAGGGATGAGAAAACTCCCTAATGGTTGATGATCCAGCAGATGGACAACGGCATAGGACCAGGACCAATAGGGTAGGTGAGACTCTATGAGCCGTGGTGAAGGCAACTCGCCCAGAAGAAGGTCACTTTGATAACAAACCGGGTGGCTCAGCATCTTAGATGACAGCCCCATCACTGAGCTCGTGCTCGGAAGGCTGATTACCTACCAGTCTTAATTTACGAGATCAAAGAGGAAAATATCGGACTGATCAAATGGTTGCAATGTTGTATATTGATGTGCGTATTATATTTCTTTGCTTTCTGTCATGGGCCTAAATGGCTTGCTAGGTACAATAAATGATGATTCGTTAATTCCCCACAAGGAGAGCGTTACAACACAATCTGTTATCATGTTTTATTCTGGCCATTTCTTCTTTTTCCCCCAAAAACTCTCATATACACACTTTGCTTCCTCTTTCTCTCTTCTGTCCACTCCTTTCCTGGTTGTCTCTCTTGGGGAGTTTGCTCAAATTTCAGTTGTCTTAAGTTTTTGACGTGTAACATCTCTCCACTCGTTCGCTGGATATTTTTGAGGGAGTGATTTTGAAAAATGGGACGGAAGTAGATCGGACGAAAGTGTGTAAGACGCACTGCCAGCTGGATCGTATCCCTCCTGGAGAGTCATCAACACACAAAAATCTTTTTTATTTACACATTAATAATACATAACAATTCTAAGACTCATTTTTTCTTCACTGCCTACTTGATATTTCTACTCTCGCACTGCCTTCTTGATTGTTCTCGCACTGCCTTCTTGATACTCTCCTGCTAATCATATCAATATGACTCATTTTAACAGAATGCATATGAAATTACGTGTTGGTCTGTGAATCAAGAGGTCCGGGAACTGGGCAAGCCTTTCATGATCTACTGCTGTGCACATTGCATTTACTCGCAAGTTGGCCAATTTATAAGGAATATGAGCAGTGTCGCGTCTATTAATCTAGTTGGAAGCCTGATGGCGCAGTGGCTTAGCTGCTCGACTTTCACCTCGACGGCCGGGTTTCGAATCCCGGTGACAGCGGGGTGAAATTTTCAGCTGAAAAATCACGTGGCGTCAGGAAGGGTATCCGGCCTAAAATTCCCGGACAAAACCAAAATGAGCCAGGTTGGCTCCAACGACCCCAATTAACTGGGAAAAGCCGAAGAAAGAAAGAAAGAAAGAAATAAATAAAGAAAGCAAGAAACAAAGAAACAAGGAAAGAAGGAAAGATGGAAAGAAAGAAGGAAAGAAAGAAGGATAGAAAGAAAGAAAGAAAGAAAGAAAGAAAGAAGGGAAGAAAGAAGGAAAGAAAGAAAGAAAGATGGAAAGAAGGAAATAAAGAAGGAAGGAAAGCAAGAAAGAAAAAAAGAAAGAAAGAAAGAAAGAAAGAAAGAAGGAAAGAAAGAAGGGAAGAAAGAAAGAAAGAAAGAAAGAAAGAATGAAAGAAAGATGGAAAGAATGAAAGAAAGAAGGAATGAAAGAAGGAAAGAAAGAAAGAAAGAAAGAAAGAAAGAAAGAAAAAGATGGAAAGAAGGAAATAAAGAAGGAAGGAAGTAAAGAAAGAAAGAAAGAAAGAAAGAAAGAAAGAGAAAGATGGAAAGAAGGAAATAAAGAAGGAAGGAAGTAAAGAAAGAAAGAAAGAAAGAAAGAAAGAAGGAAAGAAAGATGGAAAGAAGGAAATAAAGAAGGAAGGAAGGAAAGAAAGGAAGAAAGAAAGAAGGAAAGAAGGATGGAAAGAAAGAAGGAAAGAAAGAAAGAAAGAAAGAAAGAAAGAAAGAAGGAAAGAAAGATGGAAAGAATGAAAGAAAGAAGGAAAGATGGAAAGAAGGATGGAAAGAAAGAAGGAAAGAAGGAAAAAAGAAAGAAAGAAAGAAAGAATGAAAGAAAGAAGGAGGAAGGATGGAAAGAAGGAAATAAAGAAGGAAAGATGGAAAGAAGGAAATAAAGAAGGAAGGAAGGAAAGAAAGAAGGAAAGAAAGAAGGAAATAAAGAAGGAAAGATGGAAAGAAGGAAATAAAGAAGGAAGGAAGGAAAGAAAGAAGGAAAGAAAGAAGGAAAGAAAGAAGGAAAGAAGGAAAAAGAAAGAAAGAAGGAAAGAAGGAAAAAAGAAAGAAAGAAAGAAAGAAAGAAAGAAGGAAAGAAAGAAGGAACGATGGAAAGAAAGAAGGAAAGAAAGAAGGAAAGAAATAAGGAAGGAAAGATGGAAAGAAAGAATGAAAGAAAGAAGGAAAGAAAGAAGGATAGAAAGAAGGAACGATGGAAAGGAAGAAGGAAAGAAAGAAGAGTCTATTAATCTTCATGGTTCGTTTCGGCCAGCTAAGAACCACGTCATTTCAACTGTTTCCTTTTAGCTTTATAATTAGTGCAGTATTCCTTCATTCGTAGACGGTGTTGTTCCTTTTTGCTTTGACTGGCTGCGTGACTCATCGGTAACGTTCTTGCCTCCCATAACTAAGGTTGCAGGATCGAGTCCTGGCGCAGTCAGCTGGCATTTGAGGGTGCGCTAAAGATGGGACAAAATTCTGGCACCTCGGCGTCTCTAAAAGCCGCAGTAGTTAAAAGGGACGTAAAACCAATAACATTTTATCAAACTAGTCATCCATTTTAGCCCGTCACAATTCTCTTTAACCGGACCTAAGATTTTCCTCAAAATCTTCCTTTCTTTGGTTTCCAATTTTTCCAACATCCCTTTCTTGTTCATGGTGAGACATTCCGCTTCTGGCCGTGTCAGTGCAGTAATGTTTGATTTTTGCATTCATGGATATAAATAGGCTATTGTTATTATTATTATTATTATTATCCTCCCTATATTATCCTGCTAATGTGCCATTCCGGCTTTGAACCGAAATAAGGTCCTGTTGATACCAACCTACACATAAGGGGTACGTACAGGTTCAGCATAATCCCATGTGTGCCCGATACGCACTCTCTTCCTCTTTAAATGCCTGACTATTAAATAAATACCTTCAAAAATTACATTTACAATGGGAGCACCGTAACCTGGCGAGTCTACCGCTAGAGCGCAGGGCAGCCATTTGGCGGGAGCGCGGCGTACTGCTAGGTGACCCTGCAGCTAGAGCGCAGGGCAGCGCGGCGGCGGCAGCCAACTGGCGGGAGGGCGGCGTACTGCTAATTGAGCCTGCCGCTAGAGCGCAGGGCAGCGCAGCGGTGGCAGCCATCAGGCGTACTACTAGCTGAGGAGTTCCTCAGCAGATGGCTCCGGTGTGGTCTCCCCAAGAATTTCTCTAGGGTTCAATCCTTTGCAAATGTAAAAATTGCTGTAGAAGAAACTCCCGAGCAAACAACAACCGATGAATTCGTTGTAACATCGAATATTGTCTACAAAGAGCTGCTGTGACAAGTACAAAACACTGTTCTACATAATTCTTTGTGTTCTTCTCACGTACGCATGCTGTTTAACAACAATAACTAAATTTCTTCAATATTTAAAACTTGGTTCTCCCACATTCTCCCCTACTACCCCATAAACCTACATTCACGTTGCGAAAGCTCGCACGAGCCCACTAGTAAGGAATATTATTCCATCTTTCTTCGTAATGCCCGGCCATTCTTTGCTTGGACGATTTAGGTACAGTATGAAACTCAGCTTATCAATAAGTGAAAGTAGACTATGCGTGCAACGTGCAGATTAATGTAGGCGTGATTAGTTCTATAGCAATGAAGCCTGGCTCGTTAGGCATCACTAGTGGAGTAATGGTCCAGTGAACAGAAATTTGATAGAATCTACAATCGATAGTATCGCAAATAGCACATGGTGTGCAAGATTAGCCATTCCCCACGGGGGGTGTGGGTTATCATGACACGCTAAACTTTCACGCAAGCTAGACAGAGGGTTAATGTATACGGTAAGAATACCCAGACCTGTGCAAACATCCAGCCTCGGGTCATTACAATAGCCGTGTGTAGGCAGTTTATAAAGTAGCAGGTTCGCGACGACACTGCAAGGTGTTTGGTCACTGAGTCGAGATAAAAACTTTCAGTCTGGACTTGACTGCATCGCGTGTCGATGAGAGCACAGGTTTAAAGTTTGAAACATCTGGAATGGTAGCCAGCATCTCCCTTAGGCGTACCGTTCCATGTCCAGAGGCCCTCATTCTTAAAGGGATGATAATGGGTGCCATACCGCATCTTATTTCTTTATGTAGTAATAAGTCCTGACCTTAGTCAATATTAATGTGTACTTTTATTGCACCGGGTTCGGTCACACTGCGACCATCCTCAGCGCAAATAATAATATGAATAGAAAAGCAAGACTTACAGTACATGAACAATTTTGCCATAAAAGTAGGTTGTTCTCAGAACTATTCCTAAAACATTAATTGTCTAAACGCTAAAAAACACATACACTCAAATTAAAAAACCTGATCTGTTACAAAAATATGTTAAATGCGAAATAAATAAATCTTGATCCTAGGCTTATTAGATCATATTTTGTCCGTGTGTGTGAGTGTGTGTGTCCCCCTAATAACTTGTAAACGGCTGGAGCGATTTCAATGGAACTCAGTAAGTTCATAGCACTATTCCGGAAGACACCGACCGTGCCCTTCAAATTTTGTTAAGTCTCACCAATCAAACAAGGCGGCTGTGCGAAATATTTCACCTGCATTCTATATCTCCGAAACTATTACCGATATCACCCTGGAATTTTGTACGGTGATAAAGAGCACTACTAGAGGTTCACCTATGTGACTTTTGAAAACCTGGTAACTACAAAACCAACATGGCGGCAGAGCGAAGTTGCGACTTTTAAATAGACGTTTCTCCCGATTTAACCAACCAAACGCAATGAAACTTGGTACAGTATATGTTTATACACATTGTAATGCACCGACATCTAAATTCGTTGAATTATTTTCATAACCTCAAGATGGCGGCTGTGCGAAATATTTTACCGGCATTCTATATCTCTGAAACTATTACCGGTATCACCCTGAAATTTTGTACGGAGGTAAAGGGTACTGCTGGAAGGTCATATATGAGACTTTCAAAAACCGGTTAACTACAAAACGAACATGGCGGCCAAGCGAAGTTGAAAGTTTTAAATAGACTTATCTGGCGATTTAATAATCCAAATGCAATGAAACTTTGTACAGCAAATGTTATACACATTGTAATGCACTGGTATCTAATTTAGTTCAATTGTTTACATAACGTCAAGATGGCGGCTGTGCGAATTTCTTGTGTCGTAATCATGCGATCGAAGTGAAAGTTTGACCAAGGAACATACGCAATAATTTTCCTTTAATGGTACATGACTCTCTGGCCTATACATATAACAATCCAACATGGCGACCATCCGAAATATTTAGACGGATATCAATATCTACGAATCTATTACAGCAATCAAACTGAATTTTTTATGTTCATAGGGGCAATGAACATAAGTTCACCTATAGGACTTTTAATAACCTGGTGATCACAAATCCAACATGGTGGCGACGCGAATTATAAATATTCACATGGACGTTTCTCGCAATTTAACCATCCGAGTGCAGTGTCACTTGATACAGTAAATCCTTATACAAATGTTAATCCACTGGTATCCAATTTATTTCAATTGTTTCCATAACCACATAATGGCAGCTGTGCGAAATTATAAAATCTCGTTTTTACTTCTTGTATCCTAATCATGCGATTGAAGTTTGAATACTGCACGTACACAATAATCTTCATGTAACATTACATAACTCTTAGACCTACATATATAAAAATCCAACATGGCGTCCATCCGTAATATTTAGTAGGTTCTGAATATCTACGAATCTATTGCAGCAATCAATCTGAGATTTGTATGTTGATAGTGGCAATTAACATAAGTAGGATATATGAAAATAGGCTTTAGTTCTTCACGGAACTACTTGTTTACAATATCACTCCTATCATTAGGAGCGCGTAACCTCGATTTTTCGTCCCTTGAAACAGCAATCACCATCATAGTTATGAACTTGGAAAGTTGACTATGACCTGAAGTTCTATTTCATCAAATATGTATCCATGTTTTGTGTTAATTAGAACTATCGAGAGGCAGAGTCGAGATAAGGGAGACTGGAGATCGATATGTCTATTACAACGTGGGTCTTATCAGTCCGTGCCAGGTGAGCGTACGTTTAGATGGGATTTTCTGTGCCACTGGGTTCAGACAGATAAAGGTAATGTGGTAGATTAGCAGCATAGGGCTGCTCCATCCACCGTGACTCACGTCATGGCAGTGCTTCTGTACCTGTGATAGGGCACCAGATACGATAATCGTAGGTGCAGCCATGAATTTTATCTACGATACACCAATACTACTACCTCTAATAATTCTTGATATCGGGGATGAGATGCGGTGTATTTCTTGGTTGATTGGTTGGTTGGTTCCTCAGTTTAGGGGCTGTGACAACGCGGTCATTTAGCCCCGTGTACTTTGGGTGTGTGTAGAATCTGTCTGATAACCATTGTTAATTGTGATGGCTGTATTAGTGTGTGTTATCTGTAATTCAGGTAAGGTCTGCAGACGATCAATTTCAAGTAGTTCCTACTTTTGCTACCAAATGCTACCGTCAACGACTCCTAGCTGTGAACTTGGCTACTATATGCCCCCGCAATCAGCACCTGGCAACGAAAGTTAGATCTTATAGAGCGTTAATTAAATCTAACCTCAAATTGAGCTTCACACATTTGTGGTTAGTGGAAGGTTCTTTTACATGGCATAAATCTATGACAGGAGACCATCGGCTTTACTTCCCCTTCGAAGGAAGGCATACTGAGGGATTTTTAACGCTCTTAAAAATCCGATGATTTCGGCCGTGTTTGAACCCGTGATCTTGGGCATAGAGGCTCAGCATTCTACCAAGTACGCCACCGAAGCGGCTACTAGGACTTTGTCAGCAGATACAACTGGGGATGGTGACAGGCCCATCGCCGAAGTGACCGCTAACTTTTGTCTAATAAAGGAAAAATCAAGGAAAGGATTTTGGCAGGAAATCGGCCGTGGATCTGTTGAAATGAACGGTCCCGTCATTTGTCTGGTGGTGAAAACGGGAAACCACGAAAACCATTTTCAGGCCAGCCGAGGATGGATTCGAACCCACGCTCTCCAGATACCAGCGAGGCACGAACTAGCGCGTGGCTGGTGTTTTATTATTTACCTTTTGAAACTTACTTTGGACCAGGCTGTAGGAGAATCACTGTGATTAATAATCACTTGTATCGGGTGATCGTTGTAATAAACAATACTCCCGCCGTAATATTTGGCAATCCGAGATTTGTTGTTGTTGTTGTTGATTCTTTTGTGGCTTTGTGGCATCGTGTTCATGTAGCTTGTTCCGATTCAACACGGAACTGTTAAATGGTTTCCCTACCCACCCGCAATCGGCTTGAAATCTACTCGCAGCGTGCTAGCGACGGGACAGAGTTCAATTTCACTGATTGCCGCCTTCTTATGCAACATTACAAAGTCCTAGATTTCTTCATTTGGGCTACGTCAGGTGGAGAGTATTTTTAAGATCACCGCAAACACCCGAAGAAATGGAGCTCGTCATTACCGAAACCTTTGCGGAAATTACTCCTCAGATGTTGTCGATCGTAAGAGAGAATTTCATGCGACGAGTCTCCCTCTGCTTGGAAAATGATGGACGCCACTTCGAACATCTTATGTAATGTCCATTTGCAGTAGATGTAACGTCTGTGATAAATTAACTTTTTTAGTCGCATCGAAGAGTGATTACAATTTTGTAACAAATAATTTCCAAATTGTATATCGTTTTGTGGTATTGGGTTAAAAATCAATAAATTGAGTTGTAAATAAAATACAACACTAAAATGCATTGTGTTTTAATAAACTAGGCTATGTTGTAAAATAACATTTTATTTCATAGAAATGCTCTGCAAAAGCCATTAACAGAAGCGTAAAATAACAAGTTCTGAAACAGAAATCGTTCCAACTTATTGTGAAACCTGTGTAAATATATATTGAAAGAGCAAAATACTTTGCAATGCTGCATAAGAAGGCGGCAATCAGTGAAATCGAACTCAGCCCCGTCGCTAGCTCGCTGCGAGCAGATTTCAAGCCTATTGCGTGTGGGTAGGCAACCCATTTTACAGTTCCGTGTTGAATCGGAACAGGCTGTACAGAATGTGGCGAATAGAAGTAGCCCGGGCTACAGAGTTCCAGGTTCCAGGCAAAGCAGCGTCCCTGAACGTAGGCAACACCTACTGCAGTACCGTATAGTGGGTGGTTTATACTGTGTCAGCGATTCCATGTTAATGAAGGCTGGTGGTAGTATTGGTTTGCGGTACGAATCAACAGAATACTGTTTGACAGATAAGGTGTATCGAAACAACCCTCCCAGTCTTCAAGAACTGCAATAGAACATTTCTGATGAGATTGCAGCAATTCCAGTGGTCAGCAACTTGCTGACCAGGGCTCAAAGGTGCCAAGAGGTGAATAGTGAACTATCTCCATTCCTTTGGTGTGTTTCTTTGTAACCTGGAACTCTGTTACCAGGGCCACTTTAATTAGTCACACCCTGTACTTGGGTGAATGTGTGTAAAAGTTGTCTAATAACCTGCGTCACTGTGGTGACTGGAGAAGTGAGTGTGACTACCTTATATGACCTCCAACGGGGTAGGTTCCCGGCACTTGAAATAAGGTACTATCCCTGCATTTGCCTGGGATAGCCGATCTCTTGACTTGCTCTGTCGCGAGGTTACCGCAGCGGCTTCGTTGCGTAGTTGGTAGCATGCTGAGCTTCTATACCCAAGATCACGGGTTCAAACCCGGACGAAGTCGGATTTTTAAAGAGCGTTTAAAATCCATCAGTATACCTTCCTTTGGAGAGGACGTAAAGCCGGCCGGCATATATGGCATGAAAAAGAACCTTCCACTAATACGCTGCCGAAGTCAACTGGAGCAATACAATATGGCTCCCTTGTAGCTTGCTTCAGTCTTTGCGCCGTCATTATTTCCTATTTGTATCCTATAAAACTGTACATGCGTGGAGAAACAAAGGAATGAAAGCATAGAAAAGTATATTTTTCACAGTAATTTAACACAGTTGTCCAATAAAGTTGTTAAATATTGCGTACGATGTGCACATTAAGTCTTAGAGCATAAGTCGTAGAGATATAGCCTACGATATTTACCTTAAATTAAGTGAAAACATGAAATTATAACATTTCTGGATATTGTGAATCACATCCCGTATGAATGACCAATACTATGGAAAATAAAGTACCGTAGGCCCTACCAGTAAGTGACTAATACAATGAACTTAAGGTCTATCAATGCATAAGGGAACAGTTTAAACTATTTGGATGAGAGTTTAGGCCAAATCTCATCAACAGCTATAGAAGAAACAAAGACTGCATTTCAATACAATTTGTGTGTTCACCACAACGCCGCGTTTGTCTGAAAACGAATCAAATTAACAAAGCCCAACCTGTGTGCTCACTAACAGGTTAGATAAGTCTACAATTAAGGCCTATCGTCCTACCTCATTCTAAATAATGGGGAACTTTTCCTATCCTAGCTCTAAATATAATCCAAACAATCACAACAAGACTTGCCACTCCATCACTTCAGAAATAGCAGTATTCATTGGCTTGAATAATGTCACTATACGGTACTCTAACTTTGTTGCAGGGTGTAGGCCTAGACTGCTGGTAGGCCTACATGATAATTGTTTTCTGAAAGTGCAAAAAATAAAATATTTGGGCAGAAATTTTCAGTCTGGGATAGGCCTAATTGTTATTTGGAAACACAATTCACTGCTTAAATAAATTAAGTGGAAAATCACCACTCAGAAAAGTTGTAGGATGAAATGCATTGGTGTTAGTGAATCAGCTGTAAGGTTATGTAGGTTGTCGTGTATAATACTTATAGTACAAACCATATTTAATTACAACTACACTCCCCACATGAAACAAAAACCCATTTATGTGACATATATGTCCTAAATATCTCTCTATATTAGATATACTCTATCCACTAAATGATAAATATTTATAATTTGCAGTACCCGCCATGCAATTCTTGCCTCAGGAGTGAGGTCAACATTATTCATACTATCTCGCAAAATTCTCGTATTTTATACATAAAATTTCACTTATATTTTGTAGTTCTAACACAGTAGATGATCTTCACGGGAGGTGTTTGCCTTATTTCACGCGCATTACACATTTTTATCCACAAAATTCAAGACGCTGCGCAGCGTAAATGCAGCTTCCTATGTATAAAAAACCTAGCAACCAGTTGTTTGGGTCCAATGTGGCTGCGCCCATGTCGTTGCTAGGCGCGTCACTTCGGCAGCGTATTACACTTGTGGAAGCTAAAATTTGTTTGTTAGTTTAATAACGCTATATTAGTTCCAATCCGGCCCCGTGGTGTTGGGGTAGCGCGCCTGCCGTTCACGCGAAGGCCCAGGGTTCGATTCCTGGCTTCGTCAGGGATTTTAGACCAACGCGAGGGCTGGAACGGGGCGCACTCAGCCTCGTGAGGACAATTGAGTAGCTGTCTGACAATGAGGCAGCGCCCCGATCACGAAAACCAACGGTCGAGGGGACCCAATGCGCTGATCACGTGTCACCCCAATATCTTCAGGTCAAATGGCTGAGAAGCGATCGCTTGGTAGGCCTAGGCCCTTCACGGGCTCTAGTACCAGGGGTTCCAACGTTCCCCGCCAGGTGCTGACTGCGATGGCATTTAGTAGCCATGTCCACAGTGTCGTGGACGTCTGCAGTCCTATCTGAATCACAGATAAGACACACTACCTAAGTCATCACTAGGACTCGGATTTTTAGGTGCTAAAGTTGGGAAAATATTTATTTTTTATGTATTAAAAATACCTGAAATATGTGAGAAAATAGTAAAAATATTTAATTATAATTTAGTTTAATAATGTGTATATAAACAATATGCAGTACTCACGAATGCTACGTCTCACTGACTGCTGCAGAATTACAATACACAACGAGATATATCTTCAGGTTGTCCATCACAAATGACCGACGATCATCGCGAAACTGCGGCAATATGAGTTTTCCCCTTGAGGTGTTGTGTAACTTGAGATCGCTGTTCAGCCTTGATTGCTTTCCCACATGGTTGGCAGAACAGAACGCCCCCATCAGAAGTAAAATTATCTTTAAATTCTGGAACAGACGATAACTTGTAGTTGCTTCTACTTTAGATATCGTAGAACTGCCTTACACTTCACAGTGCCAGAAATGAACTGCATGTGAGTGACACTGGTTCCAGCTAGCTGGGGGAGGGGGAGGTCTAGCACGTGGTGCAATGTGGCTATGGACAAGGAAATCCCCGGCTTCCACAGTGAGTGACACGGGGCGACAAGTTAAGAATAACACAGTATTATAATCTGACATACGCTGTGGATGAGTAAGTTGAGTAAGTTGCCTAACATACAGGGAGGAGGGCCTGAATCAACCCTTATTTTAGGGGTTAAGGAGGCCGCTCCGACCCCAAGTCCCCTATCTCAAATTATAAGGTCCGTTCAAAAAGTAACAAGTCGGAGGCTGGAATGCGCAAACCGGTGACGACATGGGCTAATCGTGGCGTGTGTAACGAGGTGTGGTTCCGACTAGAGCGTGGAAGGTCACAGCCCATCGCTGGACGGCACGCGTGCATGTCACGTGACGATACAAAGCGAGCAGCAGCATGCATCAATCGTCCAACGCTGCCAGTCGCATTGCAAAGAGTGACATGGAGGCGTCAACCGAAGAGCAAAGAGGTGTTGTTCGGTTCCTGACAGCGAAAGGAGTAGGTGGAACGGACATTCATCGCCGAATGTCACAAGTGTACGGCGAACACTGCATGTCCCTTGCAAGGGTCAAGGCGTGGCACAAGCGCTTCAGGGAAGGACGGGTGTCGTTAGCCGATGATGCCCGGTCTGGGGCACCCCCCTGCATTACCGATGACAACGTCCAGCTGGTTGATGCACTCATTACCAAGGACCGCCGAGTGACAGTGAACGCCATAGCCGCCGTGGTCGGATTGAGCGTCGGAAGTGTGCACACCATCATGAAGGAACGACTGCAGTTGCGGAAAGTGTGTGCCCAATGGGTGCGCCACAGTCTTCAACCACACCAGGAAGCATGTCGAATGGCCCACTGTCTTTGTCTTGATTTCCTAAGTAAAACCTACAAAGTTTGCTACACACCACCAATTGCAGAGGTAGGTTCTTTTACATGCCATAAATATATGACCTGGGCTGTACTTCCCCTCCGAGTGAAGGCATGACACAATAATAGTAACAAATGTTATGATCTATTACTGTGCCAATTTTGGATGAAATCCATTTGTTAGTATAGAAGTTACATGCATTTAAAAATTGGACTTATCAGAAGGATTAAATAATGTTGGCACCACTGACATACTTTATAAACCCCAAATTAATGTAGAATGTTAGGTTCTATACGTATGCGAAGTTTAGAGCTGTTGGCTTGCATATATTCTGATTTATAGGTATTAGGGTAAAAAGATAGAGAGAGAGCATTTATTTACAGTTGGCAGCCCTGATGGCTCTTTAGAATACGGATATTCATATGAGTTATGGTACAAAAGTCACATACGAAATTTGGTTGAAATCCATTTGTTAGTATAGTAGTTACATGCATTTAAAATTTGGGCCTATCAACAAGCTTAGAATCATGTTGGCAGTACTGACGTATTCTAGGTTCTCCAAATTATTGTAGAAGGTCGTGCACTATACATGTGCAAAGTTTCGAGCTCTTGGTTTGCATGCTTTCTGATATATTGGTATTAGGATAAAATAATAGAGAGAGCATTTATTAACAGTTGGCAGCCCTGGTTGCTGCTAAAAATACGCACAGTCTTTGTTATTGTACACATAGTACATACGACATTTGGTTGAAATCCCATTGATAGTGTAGACGTTACATGCATTTAAAAATTAGACTTATCAGCTTATGTAGATCAACTTATCATGTTGGTAACACTGTCATGTATGGCCTACAGGAAATTAAACTGAATTATTATTATCTATATGTGTGCCAATTTTGGACTAGCTCCCATGCATACCTTCCACGATATCCAACATTGAGCTCAAATTTCAATTGCGATTTTTCAGCAGTTGGTAGCACTGACATCATTTTCAAATATGGCCTTGAGATATTCCAGCATAGATCATTACTCATACCAAATTTGGTTTCCATAGCTGCAGCCCTTTCGGAGTTGATAGGGGGGGGGGGGGGGGGCACACACACAGCCAGACAGACGGAAGGACAGACAAACAGACGGACAGACAGACAGACACACATTTTCCCGGATCGATCTCATAAGTCTTCTTTTTCCTCATTTTTGCAAAATGAGAAAAGTTGGCTAATAATTGTCACAATTCCACCAGAGAGGTTTTTGCCCATCTATATGTTGCCAGGTTATGAATAAAATCGAAATTGTATCCCTTGCTCCAAAGAAAAGACCCGTCACAACTGTCTGTCGTAAATTATAAGGTTCAAGGAGAAATGGATAGAAGATTCGTGCATGGTTTCTTTTAAGATAGGCTGAGAGATAGCAGATTGAAAACGTATCAAGTTGGACCGATAATCTTAGCTTCAACCTCCGCCTTCTTGATGGCAATCATCTTGATCCTACGATTGTTACCACCAACATCGCAGTGCAAGTCTTCATGTAGTTCAAAATGTTTGAGACGATCATGATTATGATGGTATTATCACGCTTAATCCCCGAGGACAACTCCCTAGCACACTTGGTAAAGTTTCAAACTTACTCCAGTCTCTACAGCGGCCTGTGTTGTTGGAATGTCCCGGTAGAGTTCGCACTAGCGTTCCTGTCCCTGTTTACTGTAGCACATCTGTCCATTCGAAACTCGTTAATCCATCGCTTGTTTCATAATACATGAGCTAGCACATGAAACCGTGGCAAACAACTCCACAGCCCTTCCTTTCTGAGGTTATGAACACCATGCTTGAAATGTGTGCGTTCTTAATAGCTCTCGTAGTTGCTTCACAGTTTTAGCTGATTCTTATTCTATCACTGGTAAGCAACAGTCGTAATGATTCGCTAGCAATGAACGTCAAATTGTAGAGGTATGTCGCCTCGCTGTTTCTCCCCTTAGAACTACAATAGCAAACTCATCGTTATCAATTTCAAGTTTGTGGTTGATATTCAGCCGTTGATAATTTTACTCACAGATTCCACGCAATATTATTAATAATATGTAGCATACGTTTTGGAATGTCGCTGGGTGACAGTAACTGCTCTCTAGATCATTTTGTTGGCTTTCAGAAGAATTCCCACGGGAACAGCTCTTAAAGGACACAACACTATTAACGACCAGTGGCGTAATAACGATTTGCTTCTGGAGGGTGATGAGTGGAATCAAATCTGAACTAAGAAGCTATAAAAAGCATTTTCTGGGTCTATTCAATTGCCTGATTTACCCCTTATAGAACAGAACTATTGTTTCGAATGTTTTCTTTTGTTTTTTTTCTTTCTTTTGTCTTTTGTTTTAACTTCTGGTTTTGTGTTTTTTTAATGTGTATTATGTTTTTGGTTTTATTTTGTTTTTCACTTTTTGCCATTGCTTGTTTCTTTTCCGTTTTTTTTGTTTGCTTTTGTTTTTTGTTTTTGATTTTTTCTTTTGATATTGTGTGTATTGTTGTACGCGTTTTCTTTTATTTTTGCTTTTGGTTTTAGGTTTTGTGTTTAATATTGTACGCTTTTTATTTAATTTTTGTTTTGTGTTTTTGGTTTTGTGTTCATTGTTTTGTGTTTTTCTTTTGTTTTTACTTTGTTTTTCTTTTGGTTTATAGTTGTACGCCTCCTATTTTATTTTTGTTTTGTGTTTCAGGTATTGTGTTTTATGCTTTAAGCTTTAAATTTGTGTCTTCAGTTTATTTGGTTATGTTTGTTGTTTTCCCTTTCGTTTTTGCTATTTTGTTTTTGATTTTTTCTTTGAGTGGGAGCTTGGGCGAAGTGAGACATGAAAGCTAAACTACAGGTTTTCGTGTTTGATCTCGATAACATATGAAACGTTTTATTTGCGCCTATCAATGTGGAAAGGTTTTGCTTAAGCAAGTGGTAAGTTTAGGTAACACTTATATATTTTCGCGAATAAACAGAAATGTTTTTTAGGTGGTGAGTACAGTATATGCGAATACTACATAATCTAGTCGTTTGGCTCCAATCCAAAGATTGGTTCATTCAGAATATGAATTGCATCGAATTACGTATTTTTATTATTTGGCTCTGGGGGGAGGGGTTGTTGATCCCCGTAATCACCCCACGTACAGGGTCATTATCTATGTGCGCCCCGAGAAACACGGCAACGTAAGCCGCCTTTAACTGGCGCAGATCACGGGTGCGCTTACGCGGTTCAGCCGGTAGAGGCGCGCTCCGCTGACTCATATCGTTAGTTCACACGTGTTTTGTCATTCATATGGACGTGTATCTGCAAATCTTAGACGTTAGTGTTGCACGTTTAGTGAGTATTGTGATTACTGTGATTGTTGGTCAAGCCTAGACACCAAGTCACATTGCGCGAACGTGTGTATATCCATTATTCGTATATGAAAAGCAAAAAATCTTGTTCTGAAATGAGACGAAAATTTCGAATCAAGTTTCGAGGAAGACCTGTGCCTAATGCCAGTACAATTAGGAGGCTCGCTAAACGATTCAAGGAAACAGGCTCCGTAAATAATAAAAGAGTTGACAGACAATCTTTCATCAAAAGATGTCAGGTGTGTGTTACAAGAGAGGGAGGACATTTTCAGCATCGCCTATCAGCACTGTAAGTACACATTAATGAACATGTTTGGTAAAAGTGTGAAAGTGCGCGCCACCACCGGCTGAACCGACCTGCGCCAGTCACAGCTGCCTTAGCTTGCCGTGTTTATCGGGGTGCACATAATAACCCTGTAGTTACGCAACTGTTAACGACGGACCAATAAACTGATAAATGACAGTCAGTTTCTAATGCAGTTGAAAGAAAGTTACCTTTCATGTCTTTAAGAATTTCGTGTTCATCAATAACCAATTACTTTTTTAAAGTTGCCCCTTAATATTCAATTTCTTCATTTTTGGTTATACTGTACTTGTAATTGTGCCCCTGACCGTCGAGATACTAATTTTTTAGTGCCCATAATTGCCTATCTTAATAGATTATGCGTTTTTATAGCTTGTATGTAGGCTAACTAGCATATAAACTGTAGTTCTCAAAAACGGTATTTTTTGATAATTAGATACAAGAGTATTCCATTTTAATTTTGAATAGAAATTTATTGGAATTGCTCCGCCCAAAATTATAATGAGTGATTGATCCTGGAATTATGTAAGCAAACAGGAAATGTTGCTCATGAATATGCACTCCTAAAGTAGGCAGGGTTTGTTATATAGCAACTCTATTGAGAGAATAATGGAATTTAATTTATTTATATTTGAATCGCAGCCAATGGTCATAGCAGGGTACTTTTATTGAACGCCTGTAGGCTCCCAGCAAGTTCAATTTCAAGTAGTTCCGACTTTGGTTACCAGATGCCACTGTCACGGACATTAGCGGCGAACATTGAAACTTGATAGTGCGTTTCTACCAAGAAACAAAACATCAAAAAACTTACAAAAATGCTGTGTTGCGCTCAAGATAAAAGTAACAAATAGAATGTGTAAGTTTTACAACTAAATGGAAAATTGATTCTATGTTAAAAGTCATATTCGCTGTCCTTGGGGTAAATCTGAGACTTGTTCTGGAACAAAACTCTCGCTTTCTGTGACATCGGCCAAAAGCGAAAGCTTTCAAAGATAATTGCCACTCTTAAGTGGAAAAAGCAGCGCATCAGCAGGAAAAACAAGTATAATTAATGCTCTTCTAATATTTATGCGTCGGGTGTGCTTCTTGAGATGTACTGAGTTGTAAGAAGTTCGACGATGTCGAAATGTAAATATGTCAGATAACTGTATCATAATGATAGTCATTAAAGTACTAGTTTTGATTATGATACAGTTTCTACAACCAATCAGAGCTCAATATTTTCATTCATTGACCAATTAAGTAAGGATAGCTGGACATGCGCTCAAAATCCAACATGTCAGACATGAATTACATGATTTGAAAGTTGACAATGTAATTGGATCAACCATTGTAGTTACAATCCCAAGCACTAAGACAACATCAGCACGCACCTTTACGGTAACAAGAAAATACTATGAAATATGCAAGAGATTTATGAATCTACGTCCAGAAGATTGCAACACAGGATCCTTCTATATAAATTACCGACATGGAAAGTGCACCGCCCCATAAGTTCGCGTAAATAAACTGGCAAATTTGAGAAAAGAAATAGCACTGTTCCTTAATATCCCCAATCCCAATTTCTACGCAGGGCATTGTGTTTCGTAAGACTTCAGTGACAGTTTGAGTTAATGCTGCTGGTGCCAATCAGCAGGCTGTAAACATATGGCATTGCCAAGCAGACAGAGCGCATGCGTGGGTCAGAGAACTAGTAAAGCACAGACAACAAACCCAGCGCTTGCACTCCGATCACTCAATTCAAGAGACTGAATCTCGACAGACATTTATGAATATGTATAATAGAACATAAAATAAATTTATAATTATCGTCATAAACAGCCGTATGCAACTCTTCTATAATGGTAATTAACCTTTTAAATGCTAAGTTCTTTCATTTGCGTGTAAAAACCTTGTAGAAGCCGTTACTTTTAACTTATTCGGGGGGTGCTATTCTGAAAATTACTTTATGTTTTAGGTTTATTAATCTAAATGCAAATTCAAAATCCTATGATTATAATAATTTTCAATTTGGGACAAACCAAATTATTTTTTGTGCCTACGCTTCCGTTCTCTCCATACCAAGTAAAGGACCTAAATCAGTGGGCGACTAATAAAATTTGCTCTTCACTAGTGTTAATAACTGTCGGATTTTTTTATCTAAAATCACAATGTGGCGTGAAGAACTTGCTTTTTGTTCAGGCATGGTGATTTACAACACAGATGAACTCCAGCTGTAGAGGACAAACGTCTACATAATGCTCTGTTAGTTACTTCGGGAAGCGAAAGTAGAAAACACGAATAATACTACATAATGTCCAATAGATAGCAGAAATGCAGAGATCGACTCGACACTAAATAGTAAATGGGAAATATGAAAAAAAGAACGTTCTCGTGCACCGTCTATAGTCGGGCGTAGCACTCAACGGGTTAAGACACGAGTATGTTTATAAAACGAGCGTTGCATAATGTACTATTAATGCCCATTCTGCACTTCAAAAGTTTTTATTTTATTTTAATTTCTTTGTTCTGACCAAAGAAATATGTTTTAACTTTTAACACGCCAAACAAAAAGCCTTTATTTCCTTGGCTTGTTTGTTTGTTCGTTCGTTTGTTTGTAATTTTATTGCCAGTTAGTGGATCAGTGCGAGCAACTTCCGAGTGGGCGTCTGGCAGATAGTGTGCCCCATGATTTGCCCAGGGCCCTGCAACTGTTAGGGCTGGCCCTAGCACCCCACAACTTAGCAGCCCTGAGCCTGCCATGGCCTAGTCAGCGTCTCCACGGTCTCTGCTATTAATCG
Organism: Meconema thalassinum; assembly: GCA_946902985.2. Classification (NCBI taxonomy): domain Eukaryota; kingdom Metazoa; phylum Arthropoda; class Insecta; order Orthoptera; family Tettigoniidae; genus Meconema; species Meconema thalassinum. The sequence continues at coordinate 20,205,389 of OX336392.1, forward strand.
TTCACGGAGCTCCGCCCACTAGTGGATTCTTTCCGAGAGTCCCTCGGAATGTGCCCCTACTGCACCAATAAATCTTCAGTGATTAAACGTCACTGCTGGAATACATCTGATTACTTTGTCGAGATGTTGTTAGTCTAGTCCAGGGCTGCACAACCTTTTCATAAGTGGGGGCCAAGTTTATTTTTACATAATAAGTGGCGAGCCGGAAGTTACCTTGCCAAACCCTACCGCTAAAGCTTATTTTACTATTACCGGAATAACCTATTTTACCAGCAGACAAAACATATGTTTCAATACCATTTTTATGTTCTCTAAATGGTTTAAATCCATTTTGAAGTCTCTTCGCAAATTGCGTTATTAATTAATTTATTTATTTATTTATTTATCGTATGGCATTTAGTGCCGGGAGTGTCCGAGAACAAGTTCGGCTCGCCTGAGTCTGTAGCTGCTTCCAGCGAACACCCTTAGAGAGCTATAAGTTCCGTTCAATTTCATGTAGTTCCAACTTTCGCTACCAGATATCAATGATACCTAGTGGTGAACGTTGGAACTTTGATAGAGCGTTCCGACGAAATCCATCCTAACAATTTAGCTTCACACAAGTTTAGTCTGTGGAAGGATCATTTTTTCATGCCTTAATCTATGATATGGGACCGCTGGATTTACTTCCCGTCCGAAGGAAGGCATACTGAAGGATTTTTAATGCTCTTAAAAAATCCGACGACTTGGGCCGGCATTGAACCTGCTATCTTGGGCACAGCAGTTCAGCATGCTACTAACTACGCCACCGAAGCCGCTTGCGTTATTAAGTTATCAAATTACTGATTTAAAATCAACTTACTCATAATTAGAAAAGGTTTAGGGGTATATAAAATAAAATACTATCACAAGGTTGTAAAATTTTTATTTTTACAAAAAAAAAACAGAATTCATAATATCAATGTATATACAAAATAAAAATCAATATATCGTCAAACTGACCATCAAATCAGGTAGTAGCCTAATGCTCTTAATGTGATACTTGGCATAGTTTATATTTCAATAGTCTGTCAATATCAGGTTCAATGTTAGAGATGGCAATGCGCAAGTTTCCATCCAATAGTGTATCACTTAAAGAAAACATTTTTATAATTTTATTATTTCAACTGACCCCCCCCCCCTGGCACTACGGCCCCTTGAAGGGCCTAGGCCTACCAAGCGACCCTGCCCAGCGCATCGGGTTCCCTCGGCAGTTAATCTTGGTTCTCGTTACCGGGGCGCTGCCTCACTGTCATACAGCTACTCAATTCTTCTCACGAGGCTGAGTGCACCCCGTTCCAGCCCTCATGTCGGTTTCTAAAATCCCTGATGGAGCCGGGCCTCCGGGTGAGAGGTAAGCGCGCTACTCCAACACCACAGGGCCGGCATTATTTCAACTAGGGCCTACAATAATGGGAAAAATCTCATCATTCGCAATATATTCACGTTTTCAAAAGTATAACATATTTATCCGCGGGCCGCAAGCACACCCCTGTCTTTTCCAATTCATCTCTGTGAAACTGCGGCGAGGATATGAAAGAGATGTCACGAAAAGAATCTGAGCTCTAAATTTTAGAAGCACTGGCCTACGAAGGTTTTACACTGAGTCTTTTGTAACTTTTCTTGTAGTGGCAAGAGATTGAGCTACAAAGAAAACATCGGAATTGTTTTCCTGGTCATTTAATATTTGTCAGTGCATAAGCAATGAAACACCAGCCCTTTATTGGAATTCCTCTCTGTGGAAGAACCGAGCTTGCATACTGCAGCGCAAAAACATGTTAGCTGCGTAGCATTGCACACGACTGCATTGGGGAGAGTGGGGGTTCGAATTCAACCGCATTGAGACGGGGATAATAATAGGGGTTATATGTGTATATTATTATAGCCAGTTACACACAATCTATCCACGGCTGTCTGCATGGCTTAGCGGGAACGTTATCGCCTGCTGTGCCCAATGTTGCAGGATTGAATTCTGGCTCAGCCAGTTGGCATTTGAGGGTGCGAAAATGCGAGGGATCCGTGTCAGTAGATTTACTGGCACGTTAAAGATCCCCTTCTGGACAAACTTCCGACACCCCGGCGTCTCTAAAAGCCACAGTTGTAATGAATGATCGGGTGGCCTCCGGAGAGGTCGAGTGCACGTCATAATGAGGATGAAGTGAGGATGGAGACGTCACATACAACCAGTCCCCGAGCCACGGGAATTAACACCAGGAGATTAAAATCCCTGATGGCTCGGCCGGGAATCGAACCTGGGGCACTTCAGGCCAAAGCCTAGCACGCTAACCATTTAGCCAAGGAGCCGGACGCCTCAGTTGTTAAAAGGGACGTAAAACCAATAACATTATTATTATTATCATTATTAATACAATCTAATGTATGCTGTTGTTCATTGTCATGAAAATAGTGACGAAATACTTTGCCAATGTGCGCCTTTAAAAAGATCATTACAACTACTAAACCTTTGTTCTCGGTGAAGCTTCGTCACCAGCAAGAGAAAAGGTTTGATGAAACCTTAGCGATAATAGGTTCTGTACTCATCCAAGTATACGGGGCTGATGGCCATGTTGTCGCAAGCAGCTAGTATGATTTTGGTAAAGGGATTGAGGGGATATAGGAGGCAATGATCGTCTGTTGTTTACATAGCAAGCGTGCGATTGGCTTTGTTGTTATTGTTCTTATTATTGTCTGAATTTTTCTTGGAGATGATCTACCCTCGCAAAAGTAAAGCCATCGTTACTTCTGACTTGACACTTCAGTGCTACACTAGAGTTATCTAGTGGTCAGAAGTGAAATCACATTAACTAGCCATGTGCGCTCCCTTGGTGGCTCTGCAAACATCCAGTCGATAGTCGATTTCAGCCCAAGTGCGCTCGATCATCTCAGGCATGATTTTAGCGACAGCAGCGGTTGCGCACCTCTGACCGGTTCACCGAATACGATGTTTTTTACGTATCCCCATAAAAATAGTCTAAGGGTGTCATGTCGGGGCTACTAGTAAGCATTGACTAGGACCGGTCCAACCAAACCAACGATCAGGGAATCTTGCGTTTAGAGCGTGATTCCTACCATAACCACGTCGAAAGTGCGCTGAACAGTTATTTATTATTTATCGTATGTCTTTTAGTGCCGGGAGTGTCCGAGGACACGTTCGGATCACCAGAGCCAGTCGCTGATTCCAGCGGACACCCTTAGGGTGAGCTCCAAGTTCCGTTCAATTTCAAGTAGTTCCAACTTTCGCTACCAGATATCAATGATACGTAGTGGTGAACGTTGAAACTTTTATAGAGCGTTCCGACGAAATCTAACCTAACAATATAGCTTAACACAAGTTTAGTCTGTGGAAGGATCTTTTATATACCATAAATCTATGACATGGAACCGCCGGCTGTACTTCCCCTCTGAAGGAAGGCATACTGAAGTATTTTAACGTTCTTAAAAATCCGACGACTTCGGCCGGGTTTGAACCCGCTATATTGGTCATAGAAGCTCAGCATGCTACCGACTACGCTACCGAAGCCGCTAGCCTTTAGTATAATAGTACGAAAGTACAAATTAGTAGAGAAACCTACAAAGAAAACTGGAATGAAGTGGTCAACAGAACACAAGATGCGACACAGTGTATTCATGAAGAGATTTTGGGAGGATAAGAGGGCGAACTAACAAGTTCAAATGCGCTCTCAGAATTGGCATAACCAAGAAGAAGAAGAAGAAGATGATGAATCACTGACACCTGTTTTCTGGAGCCATCTCCGACGTAGCATTGTGTGACGCAGCTTGGAAGATGAGAACAAGGGCTGTTTCGGCAGTCATAATGAGATCCCTTGATGAGTTTTAAAGCGAATTATGTAAAATAAAGGAATATTCCCTTTTGACTACAGATTTTTAACGAGCCTCATATTCCATAAGGGCCCATTAGAGAGAGGATTGATATATGAAAGGGACAGATTACCTCTTAGTTCCACCCCTTAAAACAGCAATAACTGACTAACTTGATACACGAAACTGTGGAGCTTTCTGGAAGGAGATTTCTAAACGAGAATGGTTACAATCTTAGAGGGAAATTTGGGAGAAAAAGAATAACCCATGGTTCTGATGTATGTTGAAATGTTATTCTTTTAGGGGCTTTACGACATTGTAGTCATTAGCCCCGTGTACTAGGGTGAATGTGGAATTTTGTCTGATACTAGTGTGTGTATGGAGAATGATGAACATCAGATGGGTAGATATTGTTAGAAATGAAGATGTATTAAGCCGAGTGGGAGAGGACAGATAGGTTGGTAGGACACATACTAAGACACCCAGGAATAGCAAGCTTAGTTATGGAAGGAAGGGTAGAGGACAAGAACTGTGGGGGTAGACAAAGGTTGATGATGATGATCAGGTTCCATGAAGTCGGCGTCGACTCCTAGCGACTGCGTGGATGGACGGTCTCCATATGATTCGGTCTTAAGCCATGTAGCGTACTTCAGATCATTCACTGACATATTCATGTTGGATTTGGTGGAGTAGATCCATCTCAATGCTGGCCGCCCTCGTCTCCGAGCCCCTTCCACCTTTCCAAGCATTATTGTCTTTTCCAACCAATCAGAACGCCTCATAATGTGTCCAAAATATGACTGCTGTAATCGTGTTATCAATGCTACAAGAGACAGACCTGGTTTGATTTTTTGAATCACCCATACATTTGTCTTCTTGGCTGTCCAAGCAATACGCAGTATCCTTCTCCAACACCAGACCTCAAACGCATCAATATACAAAGGTTAGAATATGTTAAACAGATTGCCTCGGATGTAGGGTGTGGTAGCTATGTAGGGATGAAACGATTAGCTCAGGAAAGGGAGGCATGGAGTCTGCATCAAATCGGTCAATAGACTGAAGATTCAAATAACAGTGTGTGTATTTTTAATTCAGATGCGGATTCGGAAGGAAGTGGCCGTGGCCTCAGGTAGAAGTGGATAAACCATGGAAAACCATTTCCAAGATGGCTGAACCCTACTCTTCTCAGATTTGACTCACAAAAATGAGTGTACCTTATTCCAGCCTTCAACCAGAATTACAAATTCCCGTCAGAGCCGGTAATAGAACCCGGACCTCCGAGGCGACAGCCACTACATCACGAGGCGGCTGGGAAGGTGTCCACTGTAGGACCTGATATTACATTTTTGAAATAAAAGAAGGATTTTGAGGTAACGAAATATGCTTGATTCTATAAATTTTCACAAGAGCGTTTTGTGTTCGTTGTCTGAATCTCTTGCACATACGATGCCTGGCACTGGAAATTCATCTTGGGTAGAGAAATTAGTCATATAAGAAAAGAGCTCTGTGGTAAATTACGGCAGGTCACGCACGTATCCTGGGAACACTTACATAATGGAGAGCGAGACGGCGCACATAATCTTGGTATCAGAGTGCGGTACTTCCCCCATGTTACTATTGTATGAGTCCAGGGACTGCCTGCACTTACCTGCGCCAGGAGCTTCAGATTGATTCCTCGCACAATCAAATAATGGCGCTGTGACCCAGGCATCTCATGATATGAGTTTGTGTACCAGCAACTCACCCCGGCTTCGCCCGGGGACAGTTATGAATGCATTACGTGATCAGCGCTTCTTTTTCGATATCAATGAACTACGACCTATATCCGTTTTAAGTCTCGGAATGATGGATTAAAATCACTGACTGGACTATTAATTATATTATCATGAAGATGCTTGTAAAACGAATTCTTGTCAGACGTAATTTAAGAATGGAGAGGTGCATGAAACACAAATCTCCCTTCCGTCCAAAGTTAACTTGACTGTGTATTTTGCAGAACGAATCGTTTACAGGCGAAATGAAGGAAAGCTGAGTTGGACTTCCAGGGAAACTCCAAACACAACCAGTCTTCTCTGAAGTCTTAACTCAACACGACTCGACAGTTTGCTGCTGGCTGTATGTGGAGAAATAGACTCGCCCGCTAGCTAGGCTGTAACTGGAGTCATAAGCTTGCCCCTAGCTAGCTCGTAAACTGTCACCTCAGTAATTGAATGGAGATTGTTGGAAGAAATGAAAATATAAAAACACTTGTAGTGGGCGTTGTATTGAAGATAGAGATATGCCCTCGCGGGCGTCTTTGTTGAACAATTCTTACACTCATAGAATATTGACATTTTTAACGGTTTGCCCAGCGTAAGCTCAAAGAGCGCATGGACGCCGGGTTTCTGATAACCTCGTAACACTTATTTCCAACGATTTCATTCCATTATTTCTCTAACTACCAGTTATAGCCTAACTAATTCAACTTATCTATTTCCACATCCACATCTCTTCCATTCCACGCTGTTTTATCAAGACTTGTTCATGTTCTTCTTAACACATTTTGTAACAGATCTGGTTTTTTTTGTTTTTTTAGATTTAATTTGTGAGCTTTTGGAACAAGAATATTTTTAGAATCCTCTGTTATGGCAAAATGTATATTAAGTGTATGTTGTTGCACATTTACATGTCCTAAATTACGCTGAGGAAGGTCGCAATGTGCCTGAAACCGGTACAGTTTTAATGTACTTACACTTTGGAACCCTGCTGGCAAAACTGTCCACTTGATATTTTGAACAACTGTCTCCATTCCCTACATTTAGAACAACAGACAAAATGAACTTGAAAACTACGTTTTAATGTCCTAGAACCATTCATGTCCATATAGTGTAACTGTAAGAATATTGTAATAAGTCAATTGTTGGCTGGCAATGCGAGCTGCATCACGTCATCCCTACCAGAATTGCGAAAATAGTCACAACTTGCGCTGCTTATAAATTGGAGTCACTGGGAGTAGCCTAGTTATTGCAAGAAGATTTCTTAGACCCCGTATAACAGTTATCATCATGAAAGTATTATGCCTCTGTATAAGTGCGATGATGTTGGTGCAGGACATAGAGGTAATCAGCTGCAATAAGCGTTGGTGCTTTCAAATTTACTTTCATTTATTCAGATCCTTATCCTTGAGCGGTATGTGGCGATAAATGACACTATTGCTACCTCAGGAGCTCGGGACAGCCGAAGTTTTCCAAAGTGCTCTGATTATTTTCCTATGGCACTATGTGACAAAAGACGACACTATTGATCCCTACTTTTCTAACAGCCAATGAGATATAGGCCCTAGGAAGTGTCTTTTATTTCACTTACTCCTCTTTCTAATCATATTTTTCAATTCGTCATGAGTCAGTACTGTAGTTAGTAAATAGCCGTTTCACTATTCATTATTGTCATTATCATTACAGGAAAATGACCTGGATGTTACGTCCATTATACTGTACTATTTATCACCGCACCACCACCACCACCACAAAAAGTTATATTTTTGAAATATTTTTTTCTGTTAATTTGAGTATTATGTGCCAATTCTGTAGTGGTATTCATTATCATCCATAAAACAAACAGATCCACCGGGCGAAGCCGGGGACTATTGCTAGTAATTTATTTAATGTAAAGAGATCACACAAGATAGCAATCGAGTATGTGGAGTTATCATTCAACTCCACATGTACAATTCACATCTTCAATATTTTCCTATATTAGTAGTAAATGAATGTACACGACTTTCATTTTACTGTGCATCTGCAATGAATATGTCTGTCCTAGTAAATGTGCTAATATCAGAGGTTTCAACTTAGCCATTGAGTTCTGTCAGAGTGAAGGCGCGTGGTATTGAAGCTATCAGTTTGTCCAACAATCGCAAGACGGATCAAGTGAAGTTTTAATAACATGCGCTTAACGTTTGGTGCTTATGATGTGAAGATATTAAAGCGGTGTTTAGAGCAGAGAAAGCGTTAATCTGAATGGTAAACACACCACTTCTTCTGAATTAAGCTAGGGAACTCCACAGAAAATAAAATCGTGTGGCCAAAATAGCAGTATTTGACAAGCATTGCCAAAATACTTGGACGTCACTAAATCGACTAAGAACCCGACATGGTAGATGCCAGTACTGGAGGCATAAGTGGAAGATGATCGACAGTCCAGCCTGCGATTGCAGTGAAGTGCCTCAGACGGTTTATCACATTGCCATTGAATGACCAATGAGGAGGTTCATGGGACGCTACAAGAAATATAAGAGGCTACAGATGAAGCAGTGAATTGGGTAAACTCGTTGGAAATCCATTTGTAATGCTTGTACCTTCTTCCCTGTCAGAACTTTTGGACATTTTGTATATACTAGCAATCGAAGTGAAAGTTTGAATAATGAAGCTACGCAATAATTTTCCTTTAATGGCACATAACTCTATGGCCTATACATATAACAATCCAAAATGGCGAGCATCCGAAATATGTTGACGGTTCTCAATATCTACGAATATTTTACAGCAATCAAACTGAATTTATTAATGTTGACACAGGGTATGATCATAAGTTCACCTATAGGACTTTTAGTAACCTGGTGAGCACAAATCTAATATGGCGGCGGCGCGAATTATAAATATTTAAATGGACGTTTCTCGCGATTTAACCCTCCGAGTGCAGTGAAACTTTGCACGTTAAATGCTCATACAAATGTTAATCCAATGGCATCTAATTTATTTCAATTGTTTGCATAATCACAAGATGGCAGCTGAGGGAAATTTTAGAATCTCGGTTTAACTTCTTGTGTCCTAATCATGCGATTGAAGTTTGAATACTACACGTACACAATAATCTTCATGTAACAGTACATAAATAAAATTCCAACCTGGCGACCATCTGAAATATTTAGACGGTTCTCAATATCTACGAATCTATCACAACAATCAATCTGAAATTGTGTATGTTGATAGAGGCAATTAACATGAGTAGGATATGTGAAAATAGGCTGTATAGTTCTTCACGGAACTACTTGTAAATTGTTGTTTACTTTGATTTATAGAAAAACACAAATAATGAAATGCAGCTGAAAGAAATAAGAGCTATGGACATCAAATTGGCTGACGGAAGTGGCAGACTTCTACTACTTAGGAAGAAAAACTTCCCGTGATGGACGAAACAAGGAGGATATGAAAAGTAGGCTGGCTGAGGCATGGAAAGCATTTTTACAAAAAAGAAATATGTTGACATCGAATATAGATTTAAGTATCGGCTTAGGTGGTGTAGTTGGTAGAATGCCGAGCCCCAGATCGCGGTTTGAAACCCGGCCGAAGTCGTCGGATTTTTTAAGAGCGTTAAAATACTTCCGTATGCCTTCCTTCAGAGGGGAAGTTAAGCCGTCGGTCCCATGTCATAGATTTATGGCATGTAAAAGATCCTTCCACTAACTAAACTTGTGTGGAGCTAAATTTCTAGGTTAGATTTCATTGAAATGCTCTACCAAACTTCCAACGTTCACCACTAGGTGTCAGTGGCATCTGGTGGCGAAAGGGGGAACTACCTGAAATTGAACGGAACTTGTAGCTCACCTCATGGGTGTCCGCTTGAAGCAACTACAGCCTCTGGTGAGCCAAACATGTCCTCGGACACTCCCGGCACTAAAAGCCATACGATAGATAAATAAATAGATCTAAGGATTAGAAAGTCATTATTGAAAGCCCTTTTCCTGGATCATGCGCTCTATGGAAGTGAAACTTGGACTTTTGGCCCAGAAGAAGGAAGGAAGGAAGATTGTAGTTTCACGTGACCGTTAATCTCGAGATCATAAGCCACGGGAACTCCTCTTAACGTGGAGTCCGAACCACACGACATGGCAATTCACTTTGAAAATCTCACATGCATTGACAGAGAATCGAACCCGGTCCGCCGTGGTGAGAGGCCAACAGCTTGACCGCTGCGTCACCACGCCCCAAGCTCAGCAGAAATGGAAGGAATTGCAGCGTTTGAAATGTGGTGTTACGGGAGAATGATGAAGATCAGATGGGTAGATAGGGTTACAGACGAAGAGGTATTAAGACTAGTGGGTGAGGAGAGATGTTTCTGGCGACTGCTAATGAAGAGAAGAGATAGGTTGGTTGGACAAACACTAAGATACCCAGGAAAAGCAAGCTTAGTTATGGAAGGAAGTATCGAGGACAAGAACTGTAGGGGCAGACGAAGGTTAGAATATGTTAAACAGATTGCCTCGGATGTAGGGTGCGGTAGCTATATAGAGATAAAACGATTCACTCAGGACAGGGAGGCGTGGAGATCTGCATCAAACCAGTCAACAGTCTTGGGTACAGTAGCCATAAGCCTCATGTATGTGGGTGTGTATAAAACTTGTCTGATAGACTGGATTATTGTGGCTTCTGTAGTAGCGTGTGCATTTCTAATAGAGGCTAGGGCTTACGTCGCGTCGTCTCAGCATAGGAACCGTCCCAGCATTGACTTGAGTAGAAGTGGAAACCATTTCCAGGAAGGCTCAGGTGGGAGTCGAACCTCTTCTCAGTTTAACCACATGAGGCTGAATATACACCGTTCCAGCCGTCAGATCAGATTACATTTCTTGGCCGGCCCTCAGCGATGACAGCAATTTCATTTAGGGATTTATTTATTTATTTATTTATTTATTTATCGTATGGCCTTCAGTGCCGGGAGTGTCCGAGGACAGGTTCGGCTCGCCAGAGGCTGTAGCTGCTTCAATGCGGACACCCATTGGGTGAACTACAAGTACCGTTCAATTTCAAGTAGCTCCAACTTTCGCTACCAGATGGCACTGATACCTAGTGGTGAACGTTGGAACTATGAGAGAGCGTTTCAGAAAAATCTAACCTAGAAATTTAGTTTCACACAAGTTGAGTTAGTGAAAGGATCTTCAACATGCCTTAAATCTATGACATTGGACCGCCGGCTTTACTTCCCCTCCGAAGGAAGGTATACTGAGGGATTTTTAATGCTCTTAACAGATCCGACGAGTTCGGCCGGGTTTGAACCCGCGATCTTAGGCACAGAATTTCAGCATCCTACCAACTACGCCACGAGTTTGACTATAATAATAGTAATAATAATAACAATAATAATAATAATAATAATAGTAATAAATAATATCATATAGCCTTCAGTGCCGGTTGCAAGCTTTGTTATTTGACACCCAGAGGGCAGCTGGCATGTCGAATTTCGTTGTTCCTTGAAGCACTATGAAAGTCAAAGATGTTAGATATCTAAGCTCCTTGAACACAATAGCGCTTTCTAGTAGAGAAATGAGGAACTTTGTGTTGGCGGAAACTCCCGAGATTAATTTTGCCATTATGAACACGTCCTACTGAATTCAAATGGGTTCTTTGACATGCCAACATCGTATGACATCCATGTCTTATTTTTTGCCGCCATTCAAAAATCACTTACCACGCCAGGAGTGAACCTGCAAGCTTGGGGTTAGTAGACCGATACGTTAACCACTCACCCACCGTGGCAAGCTATGAGATTGACTAAGACGATTATGCAGGGATGTATGAGGTGATGGCTGAATGGATAGACTAGATGTTTTCAATTTATTGGGTGAGTACCGTAGTGTACGAGAGATGAAGTCGCAACCCACCTGCATTTGTTGCGGAGGTGTTTACTTTGACTAAACAAAATAAAAAAAAAGTTCTCTCGGCTCGCCGGACGGCGGAGGTAGATTTCACCGGACAAACTTGGGGATAGGCGAAAATAGGCAGAATATGCAGATTTTCGTAGAAGGATCAGACCTCATTTATTGCGGGAAGGTATTTTATAATTGGAGCTTAATTAACTTTGTTTTTCGTCATTTTATGCTTATTTTAAACATTTTATTGTCTTATGGGAACGGTAACCTTCTTGTCATTTGGGGTCCATTTTTATACTTGTGGTCACACTGTCCTTATGCAAGGTTTCGACACTGATGTGTAACTATGTAACGGTCTGTTACTTCTTCACGCAAAATTATATCTCCCGCAGAGATTTTGGTTGCTTCCTCAGTTTAGGGGCTGCGACAACGCGGTCATGTAACCCCGTGTATTTTGGGATGGCTGTATTAGTCTGTAATTCAGGTAAGGACTGCAGACGGTCAATTTCAAGCAGTAGTTCCTAATGTTGCTACCAGGTACTACCGTCAACGACACATAGCTGTGAACTTGGCTACTAGATGCCACCGCAACCAGCAACTCGCAACGAACGTTGGAACTTCCCCTCCAAAGGAAAGCATACTGAGGGATTTTTAGCGCTCTTAGAAAATCTGACGACTTCGGCCGGCTTTGAACTCGCGACCTTGGGCATAGACATTCAGCATGCTACCAGTTACGTCACCGAAGCCGCTTCACAGTTAGATGGAAATCTGAATCTGATCTCGTGCAAGTGCGTTATCTTGGCAACGTCTGATGGCTCATCCCTCATCAATTTAGTAGTGTTGCCATGGCAACCTCTGATAGCTCTTGGCATTTTCTTATAATTCCGAAATCATTTTTCTCATCCCTTGGAGTAATCGTGGGTCATATCAAAAATTCTTTCAGACAAAAGTTTTAGGTAATTATTAGGGGAATATTGTCCATTTTGTACGGTTTTGATATTGTGCCTATTAAGAGAGAGATGTTTCCCGAAAAACCCACTTTTTCCCACCCCTTTGGTCAATGGTTGGTGCTATAAAAAAAACTCTTCAAACATAAATTTTTGGGCTTTATCCGACACATAGTATGAACGTTGAACGGATTCGATATTTCACATATTAAGAGAGTTATAGCAATATTTCACTCTTTCGAAAAAAGCCCCCCATTTTCACCCCCTTCGACCGATTTAGCCCATTAACGAACTCGACCGAGATTTTATAGGTATACATATTTGGTAAAAAATTCAAAGTGATTGGTGCAAAATTACGGCAGTTATCGTGTCCACAAGAAACTGATATATATATATACATACATGAATTATATATAAACTTTTGAACTGACGGTGGTTTTGGGGTCTGGGGGATGTGAAACGCGAAGATATGTCGAAATTTTCCGGAAGTCGAAACATGGGACCCATTGCAATAGTTAGCTTTCTAATGAAATCTACCTAACATGTAACTACGCAAAAGTGCCGACATTTTAGTAACATATTTCCTTCCATTTAAAAGCCTTCGTCATGCCGATGCCCCCTCGTTACCCCCGGTTGTCTGTTCTGCGTCAACAGATAGCGTGGGGAGACTGTGTAGGAGTACAATTTAATTCCGAGTATCTGCAACTTCCGTTTGAGTTAACCAATTACTGTGCATTTTGCTGGCAGTCGCGTCCAGTTATTTTACGTATTTCACGTCAGGCCAATATTTAATTAGCGGCTATGCATCAGTGCAATACATGGTTACCCTCACTGGCAGGCAAATCAATAGATCTCCTCCGCTACAAAACATTATGTCCGATAAAAATTCAGTCAGCTGATCCAAATTTCAAAGCGACAATAATTACAGTTCAATACTGTTCTAATATTGTGTCATAAGTTTTTATATTGAAATTACATCGTGTACGATGAATATTATTACCATCACAAATGAGTCTACATTACTGTACATAATATATTATTAACATTCGTATAAAGAATCTAGTTGCTGTTGTTGCTTCATTTGAGGGGTTTTGGACATAGTGTACATGGGCGTGTGTAGAATGTCCATGATAACCTGTGTTACCTGTGCTGTCTGTAGTAATGTGTGAATTTGTAATTCAGGTGGTGATTAGTAAGAAGGCAGCTCTGGGTTTAAGCTAGAAACCACCTCGGCATTTACCCGGAGTATAAGTGGGAGATTATGGAAAACCACTTCCAGGATGACCGATGTGGAAATCGAAGTCGCCTCATCTGAATTTTGCCTCACGAGGCTGAGTGTACCCCGCTTCAGTCCTCAGATCAGAAGTAAATTTCTTAGTAGAGATAGGAATCGTCACCCATCAATCAATCAAAAATTACAGGTTCACGAAATATCGGGGAAATAAAAGTCAATGGCCTGGTAGGTTATTTTGATAAATCTTTAATCCATAAAAAAAAGGGCGCTTCGCTCCGAGTAAAACAAGCCGTCACATAGGTTTCTCCAATTATGGGTTCACGAATTATCAAATATTACGTCAATGACCTAAAAGTTATGTTCTCTTTTCATTCGGTAAAAATAAGTAGTGCATGGGAAAAATGAGAAAAACTGCCTTTATTACGAGATGTCACACGATCCTCCCCGATGATTGGTTCGTGAGATATCGGGTTCACGGGCTGCAACATGCAGTCGCAGTGCGTGCTTTAACGCTCACGGCTACGGGTGTAATAGAATTCTCCCTAGCGCTCTACAGTGAGGAATGCTATCATACCGGGAGAGAATATTCGAAATATGAGTATATTAAGGGTGGGGGTGTTACTAGGCCCTACTAGCCTAGGCCAATCCAGAAATCACGTTTCTTGAAGAAAAAACATGGAGAAGTTTATTGCCACCAGATCAGTGGAGTAACTACCGGAGGGGGGGGGGGGGTGATTAGGGGGACCAATTCCCCCCAAAGCCAAATAAACAAGAAATTCCGTGACGAACTAAAGAGTCTACTTTTCATGGCAATGATTATTCTCCAGTATATGAACCCATCTAGAATAATGACGAAATTAAGTCGGTAATATCGAAATGTCTAATTAGTTCGAAATATTCCTGGTATAATGTAGCCTAATAGAGCACTACAGTTGGCAGCCCTGGTGACCGAATATATTCTTAGTTCCATCTCTTAAGGTACAGAATACAAAATTTGGTTGAAGTCCAATGGACGTTACATTCACTTAGACATTGGATCTATCAGCACGCGTAAAAGCATGTTGGCAACAATGTCATGCGTGTGCTGGTTAGAAATAATCGGAAATAATATGATATCTTGTTGTGCCAATTTTGGATGAAATCCATTTGTTAGTATAGAAGTTACATGTGTTTTAAAATTGGTCCTATCAGCAGGCATAGAATCATGTTGGCAGCACTGACTTATATTAATTATTCCAAATTAATCTAGAATGTCAGCTGCTATACGTGTGCAAAGTATAGGGCTGTTGGCTTGCATACTTCCTGATATATTGATATTAGGGTAAAAATATAGACAGCATTTATTAACAGTTGGCAACCCTGATTGGTCTTAAGAATACTTATAGTCATATCTGTTATCTTACACATAGCACATACGAAATTTGGTTGAAATCCAACTGATAGTATAGAAGTTACATGTATTTAAAAATTGGTCCTATCAGCAGGCTTAGAATCATGTTGGTAGAACTGAAGTATATAAGTTACTCCAAAATTAATCTAAAATGTCAGGTACTATACGGGTGCATAGTTTAAAGCTGTCGGCTTGCATACTTTCCGATATATTGGTATTTGGATAAAAGAGTAGAGAGATCAATTATTAACAGTTGGCAGCCTTGGTGGCTCTTAAGAACACGCTCAGTCATATCTGTTTATGTCCACATAATACATACAAAATTTGGTTGAAATCCAATTGATAGTGTAGAAGTTATAGGCATTTGAAAATTGGACTTATCAGAAGGCTTAACATTATTTTGGCAACACTGTCATATATGGCCTCCTGGAAATTAAACTGAAATAGTGTTATCTACATGTGTGCCAGTTTTGGAATAGCTCCCATGCATACCTTCCAAGATATCCAACATGGAGCTCGAATTTCTAGTGCGTTTTTTCAGCAGTTGCTAGCACTGACATCATTTTCAAATATGGACGTGAGATATTCCGGTATACATCTTTACTCATACTAAATTTGGTTTCGATTGCTGCAGCCAGACTGACAGAAGGACAGACAGACACACATTTTCCCGGATCGATCTCATAAGTCTACTTTTTCCTCATTTTTGCAAAATGTGAAAAGTAGGCTACAAATATTGCACCCGGCATCCGGGGCCATACGATAAAAACAATAAAATAAATAAAATCCTTGCCGGCCGTGAAAGCCAATATTTCATTAATTTGGTACTCTAAAGGGAGGATTTACTTATTTATCGTATGGCTCTTAGTGCCTGGAGTGTCGCTACAAAAAACGGCCCTAATACAGGGTCTGCTACCCCAGCGGTGGTCCGGGGCGGTGTTAACCAAGAGCCCGCTGATGAGTCAAACTTGGTGCACCTAGATGATTTGCTGGAGTTTAACCCTTATAGTGCCAAGGCCCAATATATCAGTTGTGGGATATTTTGCTTAAATGCCAATGGTCGATCCATCATCACCGTTATTTAGCCTACTTTCATTTATGAAAAAATAGGTTTATGTGATCATATTTAGTCCGTGTGTGTGTGTGTGAGAGAGTATGTGTGTCCCACCTAATAACTTCTAAACAGATAGAGTGATTTAAATGAAACTTGGTGAGGTCATAGCACGATTTTGACCGACCCCGACCATGCCCTTCAAATTTAATTACGACTCACCAATCAAAGATGGCAGCTGTACGAAATATTTCACCAGCATTCTATATCTCCGAAACTATACCTGAAATCAACCTGAAATTTGGTACGGTGATAAAGAAAGCAAGCAAGCTTGTAGTGACCGTTAATCTCGAGATCCTGAGCGTCGGGACCTCCTTTTTACATGGAATCCGAACCACAGGACATGGCATTTCACTTCGAAAATCTCACATGCAATGACCGGGAATCGAACCCGGACCGCCTTGGTGAGAAGCATACAGCTAGACCGCTGAGCCACCACGCCCCTACGGTGATAAAGAGCACTACTACAAGTTCATCTATGTAACTTTCAAAATCGTGTAAAGCACAGAACGAACATGGCGACCAAGTGAAGTTCAAACATTTTAATAAACCTTTCCCGCGATTTAACCATCTGAGCGCAGTGAAATATTGTACAGCAAATGTTTATACACATTGTAATGCACTGACATCAAATTTAGTTCAGTTGTTTACATAACATCAAAATGCCGGCTGTGCGAAATTTTAAAATTAAGTTTTAATATTTTGTGTATTAATCATGCGATCGAAGTGAACGTTTGAATAATGAACCTACGCAATAATCGTCTTCTAACAGTACATAACTCTATGGCCTACGTATATTAAAATCCAACATGGCGACCTTCCGAAATATTTAGACGGTTCTCAATATCTATTAATCTATGACAGCAATGATAGAAGCTATAAACATAAGTTCACCTATGGGACTTTCAATAACCTGGTGAGCACAAATCCAACATGGCGGCGACGTGAAATATAAATATTTAAATGGACGTTTCTCGTGATTTAACCATCCGAGCGCTGTAAAACGTGGAACGGTAAATGCGTATACACATATTAATCCATTGACATGTCATTTATTTCAATTGTTTTCATAACCACAAGATGGCAGCTGTGCGAAATTTCAAAATCTCGTTTTTATTTCTCGTGTCGCAATCATGCGATTGAATACTATAGGCTACCTACACAATAATCATCATGTAATATTACACAACTCTATGGCCTAAATATATAAAAATCCAACATGGTGACCATCGGAAATATTCAGACGGTTCTCATTATCTACGAATTTATTACAGCAATCAAACTGAAATTTTGTATGTTGATAGTGGCAATTAACATAAGTAGGATATATGAAAATAGGCTATCTTATTCTTCACGGACCTACTTGTATAACAATTATTGTATAGTTCTATCACTATTGTAAACAAGACAACGCGGGATCATTCTCTCTCTGGATATATCAATGCGTTTAAGTTGCTTGAATAACAGGATTCATAAAGAGAGCTTTGGAGCCATTTTACAGTGTTGCCTGATTAACAATTGATATTACAACTTTCAGACGGTCAACTCTAAGTAATTCCAATTACGCATGTAATTTATTTCAGGTCATTTTCACATAAATTCCCCCAGGGGCTCACATCTAGTGCGACGTGGGTTGGGGACCACGGGACCCCAGCTGAACCCGGCATTGCTTCCACTTACTTGTGCCAGGCTCCTCTCCGTCTTCTTTCCTGTCGACCTCTCTTGGTCAACTCTTATTCTCTTCCAACCCCGACGGCTTAGAGTATCCGAGGCCTAGGGAGTCTCTTCCTTTCCCACCTTAACTTGGCCCTTGTCTCATCTTTCCTGATCCCCCATTCTTCTATAGATCAGCCTTCGTTTTCTTTTGTGATTTTTTTAAAATCTCAACCACATTTTGAAAGTATTTTCAATCTCCGTTGCATTTTGTAAGTATTTTGGATAGCGGGATTCCACTTATTGTGAGTATTTTGAATCTGGTATGGCATTTTCAATCTAATTTGCATTGTGTATTTTCAATTTCAATTACATTTTGTAAGTATTTTGAATCCCAATCGCATTTTGTAAGAATTTTCAATTTCAATTGCATTTTGTAAGTATTTTGAATCCCAAACGCATTTTGTAAGAATTTTCAATTTCAATTGCATTTTGTAAGTATTTTGAATCCCAAACGCATTTTGTAAGAATTTTCAATTTCAATTGCATTTTGTAAGTATTTTGAATCCCAAACGCATTTTGTAAGAATTTTCAATTTCAATTGCATTTTGTAAGTATTTTGAATCCCAAACGCATTTTGTAAGAATTTTCAATTTCAATTACATTTTGTAATTATTTTGAATTTCAATCGCATTTTGTAAGAATTTTCAATTTCAATTGCATTTTGTAAGTATTTTGAATCCCAAACGCATTTTGTAAGAATTTTCAATTTCAATTACATTTTGTAAGTATTTTGAATCCCAAACGCATTTTGTAAGTATTTTGAATTTCGAATTGCCTTTTGTGAGTTTTTTGAATCTACATTGCATTTTGTAAGTATTTTGAACCTAAACTACATTTTGTACGTGTTTTTTCAATATATTACTTTTGTGAGTATTTTCCTTCTAAATTGCGTTTGTGAGTATTTCCACTCTCTTTTTTGTGAGTCGTTTCAATCTGAGTTCCATTTTGTGAGTATTTTCAGTCCACCTTAATTTTTGTTATTGTTTCTATTTCATTGTCATTTTCGCGATCACCCAGACCATTAGGGGCCGATAACCTAGATGTTAGGCCCCTTAAAACAACAATTATCATCATCATCTTTTAAATATATTCGAGTGAATGGAAGTAGTTCGTGTTGACTGACTGAAAATTAAACATTTTGCAGTCAGCGGACTTCCCGCACGTGTTTTGTTTGAAGTAGTTTGATAGAACTACTCAATTACTGCATGCCTACCCCTTATGAGATGCGATGAAATTCTATGCGGTGGAGGGTTTTTATTGTCGGATAAAATATACCAACTCTTTGGACTCCTTCATAGGAAGGTTATACCTGCTTGAGATTTTTGTTCTCGCAGTAAAGAGGTGCAGGTGCGCTTCATAAAACGGGAGGTAGCGCGCAGTTCACTACTCCTGTGGGAATGGGGTTCCAGGTGGGGACGCCAAGAGCTCACTTAGAATTATTTATATTTACTTAAATTGAGTACTAAAATACATGGGAGTACCAGAACATATCATTAACCTCATCCGGAACTTATACTCTGATCAAGAAGCTACAGGGAGAACCATATATGGAACAAGTAAATGGGTTAAGATTCAAAAAGGAGTATGGCAAGGCTGTATATTGTCACCTTACCTTTTCAATCTGTATGCAGAACACATTATGAGGAATGTGGGGTTAGATGAAGAAGAAACAGGAATCAAAATAGCTGGGTTAAATATAAACAACCTGAGATATGCAGATAATACAATCCTGATGGCTGAAACTGAAGAAGATTTAAAAAATCTCTTACTGAAAGTGAAAGAGGAAAGTTCAAAGGCTGGACTAATGTTGAATGTCAAGAAAACAAAAATTATGACCTCTACAACTGTCAATTCATGGCGTGTAGGAGGAGAAAAAATGGAGATAGTCTATGCTTTTAACTATCTTGGCTCACAGATTTCTGCCGTTGGTGACTGCAGACATGAGATCAAAAGACGATTGCTACTTGGTAGACAGGCATTTTCAAATATGGACAATATCTTAAGGAGTAGAGACCAAACCTTAACAACAAAGATCCGTATAGTAAGGGCTAAGGTTTTTCCAGTTGTGATGTACGGATGTGAGACCTGGACCATAAGAAAAGCTGAACGCCGTAGAATAGATTCCTTCGAATTATGGTGTTGGAGAAGAGTTCTTCGAGTTCCATGGACTGCGAAGAGAACCAATAAGTCAGTTTTACAGCAAATTAAACCAGCTTGTTTCTTGGAGGGCTTAATCCTGAAACAAAAACTGAGCAACTTTGGACACATCATGAGAAGACATAATTCATTAGAGAAGACCTTAATGCTGGGGAAGATAGAAGGCACAAGAAGAAGAGGGAGGCAAGGAATGAGATGGATGGATGGCATCACAGAAGCACTAAACTCCAGCTTGGAAAATCTTCGAGAGGCAGTGCAGGACAGAAGAAATTTGACGTAGTCTAGTACATGGGGTCACGGAGAGTCGGAATCGGCTAAACGAATAGAGAGAGAGAAATTAAGTTATATTCGCTACTATTATTATTCTATGGCTAAGTTTTAGTTTCTTTGCCTTGTTTTAATTCATAACCTGTTACTACCTGTATGAACATTTGTTATTATTCTGGGACTTATCTAAATTGAACTAATTTTAATTTATAGATGAACAATCAATATATTGATATGGCTCTGTACAATCTGTATATCTCTTTTGCATTACAAATCATTAGTGTAAAATTCCATTAATTTTGCCTGACGCCATGACCTCATGAGAGGAGTTAATGGGAGATGAAATGAATGAAACTGGGCAAGTTGAATTACAAGTAGTTCCAACTTTGGCTACCAGACGTCACTGACACCCAGCGGCGAACTTGATAGAGCGTTTCTAACCTAATAACCTACACATTTAGCCACACACTACCAATTGTAGTGGAAGGTTCTTTATCATGCCATAAATCTATCATATGGGCCCGCCGGCTTTACTTCCCCTCTAAAGGAAGGCATACTGAGGGATTTTGACGCTCTTAAAAATCCGACGACTTCGACTGGGTTTGAACCCGCGATCTTCGGCATAGCAGTACAGCATGATACCGACTACGCCTCCGAAGCCAACTAGAATTACTCTGTTACTATTTATACGAAATTCAAAATATTAACACGCAAATACCAAAATATATTATTTAGTGTGTGTAGGCTGTCAAAATTATTTTTCAATTTCCTTATTAATTTAAAAGGAATTAAGTATTTTGAATGAAGCAAAGTATCAATAACTGTATTTTGCATCTAATATGTTTAAATAACTTATATAATTATATATCTGCTGTGGAATTTTCACTAAACTTGGTTTGCCATTCTTAACATAAGCACTCATAATATTATGTTAGCATGAAAAGCGTTAATTCCTTACCCGTGATAGCCAATTCCATAAATTCTGTGGTTCTGAAATTCTTCTCGATGTGAAACTCTTCAATTTACTCTCCTAAAAGATTTGATTTTTTTTTTTTCACCTGTACCCTTCAATTCATTAATGAAACACTAAAAGTCATCTCTTTCCCTCCCAATGATCAACAGAATATGGCACGTAGGAACTGGAGTTTAAAAAAATATCCAGGCAGCTAAAAATACACATCTAGTATTAAGTGAGATTGATGGCGAAAGCATTAAGTAGATTTTAATGTTTACACAAAAAAATCGTGGTTGCGCATACTAATTCAGGTGAAACATTAGATAGGCGGGCTAGTTGCTTTACTTCCCATTGTGTTCATGAATAATAAGTTGCTCTCATCATACATTTGTTTTCCTAGTGTTAGATGAACATAAAATAAACGCACGTCTTGTATCTGCTACCACTTTTAATACATTTATTGCAGCCGAATGCTCAGGAAAGGTTTTACAATATTTGCTCTCTTTGGGAACTGCTATGCCATTATTCGACGCGAAAATAACGCCCATCGCCACATATGGACTTGAAATCATATGGGAGAAATTATCCCTGGCAGACTTGAGAACGCTTGAAGCAGTCAAATCGCGCTTCCTGAAGGCTACCCTGGGGTTATCGAAATATACAAAATCAAGATTAGCATATGAACTCGCCAGGGAGACTTTCTTCATTGAGGACCTTCGTATGAAGAGAGGCCTACCATCCACAGACGCCTGGAAAAAATTAATGCAGGAAAGAATACAGAAAAGGGACGAAATATGGTTCGAGTTTTACACCACGGAGGCCATGATGACTAGGGCATGGATGAACACAAATCAAGACTTGCGACACTTTGTCAATTCGATGGCGGTACATGGGTATCGCCATAAACTGTGTAATACCGAATACTTTCATGACCCTGATGAATCCTGCGTATGTAAATTATGCGGGGTGCAATGAAGTAGATACCACGCAATTTCTTGTGCAAATCGGGGATCATCCATTGTGAAGTTTTGTGAATGACAGTTTGTTATAATCAATATGCACAATTTGTGTGATTTATCTTTAATAATAATAATTACATTAGATCACAATTGCACTGTTCATTTGCTTGCATTTATAAGGTCATTAGAGACCCTGTCCTGCTTTTGCATTGCTTCATGTGATGATGTTCACACCTTTCGTCACATATTTAACACACGCTTTGTTCATCTGTTTGGTGATATTTAGTAATTATACATATTTTATGGTGGAAACCATGAATCGCGAGCCCGATGATTGAGTTCCTTTGCGTTTGATTGGTGTCGGTCCATTGTCTATTTAACATGGCATCTGTTCCAAAATATCCATTATCTATCTCTTTCTCCTTCTGTTTCCTTCTGTATAAGCGCATGTACTTGGTAGGAATTCTTTGAGCCTTATATCCTCGAGGAAAAAACGTTTCTTTTGCTAGAATGTATGTCATTCTATTTGGCATCAGATACGCTGGGCTGTCCATGTTGTCCGCATGGCAGATACACGCCTCCCAAAGAGAATCATGTACTCCCAACTAAAGAATGGACTGCGTAACCATGGAGGGCAGCTTAAACGATACTAGGGTGTCCTTAAACATAGCTTCAAAGAGTGTCAAATTGATACGGTCAACTGGGAAACCACAGCCGATGAGTTATAAGACAACGTACCACGGACATAACGTACCACTTGAAAGAGTGGGAAGTATTTAGGGTGCATGAAACCCTAACCACACGGCCACTTGCTCGGTATTGCTCAATTAATACTGGTAATAAATACGTGGGCAATAACATAATATAAACGGCTTCTTTCATTCCATTCCTGACCCGGTCGGAGACTGGAAGCAGGCTGTGGATGTTCATTTCAAACTAATATAAAATATGATAAGTTTTTGGATTCTCATCACACATTATTCAGGCTTTGGACTGTTTAAAATCAGGTGTGGTTAAGCTCTGGCCATTATTCATTTTCTTTACTTTGTTTTTTTTAATTTTTAAAATTGTTTTTTGAGGGTTTTATATCCTAGCGAATGGCAAATTCGTCATGGAAAGTTTCATTCTAAGTGAATTGCAAGTTCGCCAAGTGAAGTTTCATTCCAAGTTCTGCGAATATGAGAGAGCTCTCAAGCAAGATTTCAAGTTTCCATTCTCTTCATACCGCTTCATTATTCTGCCAAGCTGTACATCATACTTGACATATTTCTTCTTTCTCTTTGAACTTTCAATGTACAATTCGTACTTCATCTGTCGAAGTGCGCACATAAACCGCCCTTATTCGTTGTACACAACTCCATGTTACAATAAGCCGCACAGTGTGATCACCACTGATGTTTATGTGGTAATGAACCTGTAACTGGAATGCCCGTCTGACATCAAGTGGTACGTTATGTCCTAGTGTAAATATTTGGGGATTACGGGAAAACCGTTCTTAGGTAGATAACGACCTAAGTGGTACGTTATGTCCTCGAAAATCAAGTGGTACATTTTGTCCGTGGTACGTTATGTCCGGACACCCAGCCGATGATAGAAGTAAATGGCGTAAAATTGTATACAACGGAGTTGAACAATTAGAACAAGAAGACTAGAAGCTGAAAGGAGGAACCGCAGGAAAGAACGTGTGAATGCAAGGGATGGTGAGCCTGCACAACCATCTGCTGATGCAACTAGTATGTGCTGTCACTGCAGTCAAGTGTGTGCTTCCAGAATTGGACTGTTCAGCCATCTGAGATGACATAATACTTCCAAATAACATTGTATTTTACATAATATATATTCGTTGACGAATAAATGCCTACCATCATCTATTTGGCGCATATTTGCTTGCTCCTATGGCCCGTTTGATGAAGCGTGCTTTCACGTTTTCTAGCTTTTCTCAATCACTGGTTTTCAATGTATCCCATATGAGTTCAATCCCATATGTAGCGATGGGGGCGATTGTCGTTTCGAAGAGTCTGATGGACGTTGCTAGTTTCAGGGATGTGATGTTTTCGATGCTGCACATTGCTGATCTCCCTTGTATGTGAATGCTGAATGTTGAAGCAGTAGGCCGCATTGTATTGCCGAGGTATTTAACAGAGTTTGCTACCCCTTTTACTTCACCAAATGCAGAGATACCAAGAGTCATTGTGGAATTTCTTTCACCCTTCATTCTATAGACGTGTGTATACCAAACGCCTCTGAAAATTTATTTTATTAAAAGTACTGAAGTTTGAATCTTGTTTTAATGAATTGTCTTGAAGAAATTAAATATTATTGAAAACCAAATAGCCTAAATAATTAAATCGGTCGGTGTTGGAAAGTATTAAGCCAGTTTTCACTACTCTTCAGGAGATAGATAAAACGTCATTGACAGAACAGAACTTAACAAACACACTATATTAGTCATCTATGTTGTGAAGCAACTATTCAGGTTATATTGTGTTAGCGGAATATTAATTTTAATTTAATAAATATATTTTTGTAATTAATTTGGCAAATTGACTTAATGCCTTTCAGCTCCGTGGTCAGTTAAGTGCACTTTAAAGCCATCCAGAATGAATATTTCACATGATATTTTATTTTAAAATGGATTTGTAACATACAAACCACCTGAACCCTGTACAAATGTAATTTACCATAGCACTGTATTGCTATATAAACACGCGGGAATCTTGCACTGCGGCCAACATTAAGTACGGAATACGGCGCTGAAAGGCAGCAGGTCGTTGACTTAATGCTTTTCTCCTCTGATCGTACTGCATGTAGCAGTGGTTTCTGGCTTAAACGCACAAAACAAATTGCTTTGTGATGGATTTTGCCGTGCCAGTGAGCTTCCGTGCTTTTACTTCTGCTCGTTAGATGAAAATGTTTTGTGTGTAGCTTAAACAGAAGGCTGGCTTAATTCTTTCCTATGCATTTCCAGGGTCAATACTTCAGAATACTAATTCTTAAAAACATGACCATCTTTGACTTAATGTTTTCATCTCCGATCGATTCAATTACGTTTTGCTTTGTGAGGTAGAACTGAGAAGAAGTACGTTCGATCCCCATCTCAGTCATGATACAATGGTTTTCTAAGGTTTTCTATATCTAAACCAAGCAGATGCTGAGAATGTACCTCAATAAAGGTCAAGGCCACCTCCTACCCAAATCCTACACGTAATTAAAATATACACACTAGTACAGCCATCACAATAACTCTGGTTATCAGACAGATTTCCTACGTTATAGTCACTTCTTTCTAATTTCTACGCTCAGTTACAATCACAGCCATGACAATGTCTCATGTTATCACTCACACCCCAATAACTCTGTTAACAGGACAAAGCAAATAAATTCGTATTTCTTTCGGTTGAAAATTAAAGACAGTCCTTTAAACACGTGTGGAAACGAAGATCAAACAGTCAATCATTTAATAATTTCATGTTTTAAATTCGATAAAGAAAGGGAAATATTTCGGAAAAATTTGGTCGACAAATATGGGAAATGGATGTTTAAAAAGAGAAAAAATAATGGAATTTTACAGTAATGATTTGTAATGAAATAGAGATAGACAGATTGTACAGTGTCATGCCAAAATATTGATTGTTCATATATAAATTAAAATTAGTTCGATTTAGATCGGTCCTAGAATAATAGAGTATAATAACAAATGGTAATACAGGCAGTAACATATTAATATAAACAAGGCAAAGAAACTAAAACTTAGCCATAGAATAGTAATATTAGAGAATAAGAGTTAATTTAAGTATAAATAATTTCATATTTTGAACTTAAAGCATGCTGTATTACTTTCATTGTAATAGAGCATTCCCCAGCGGCTCACATCTCGTGGGAAGTGGTTTGGCGACCATGGGACCCCAGCTGAGTTCGGCATTATCCCTCCGTCTTCTTTCCTGTCGACCTCTCTTCGTCAACTCTTGTTCTTTTCCAACCCCGGCAGTATTAGGGTATCCGAGGCTTAGGGAGTCTCTTCCTTTCTGCCCTCATTGGCCCTGCTCTCATGTTTCCTGGTCCCTTATTCTTCCAGTGATCAGCCTTGTTTTTCTTTTCATCATAGTACCTTTTCTCTTTAAGATTCCCGCCCTGTTTTTATGAATTGGCTCCCCGTGTCTCTACATTATATTTTGTGAGTTTTGTTTTGTTTTGAATCTCAACCACATTTTGTAAGTACTTTCTTTGTAAACTCCATTTTGTAAGTATTTCCGATCTAAACTCAATTTTGTAAGAATTTTCAATCTAAACTGAATTTTGTCAGTACAGTATTCGAATCGCGGGCTTCCACATATTGTGAGTATTTTGAATCTATCATAAATTTTCTAAGCATTTTCAATTTCTATTGGATTTTGTAAGTATTTTGGATTTGAATTGCATTTTGTTTAGTATTTCGAATCTACATTGCATTTTGTAAGTATTTTGAACCTGAACTACATTTTGTGCGTATATTTCAATCTAAATTCCTTTTGTGAGTATTTTCAGTCTCACGTACAGTAATTATCGTTCTGGTTTCCATTTCATTGTCATTTTCGCTATCACCCAGACCATTAGGGGCCGATAACCTAGATGTTAGGCCCCTTAAAACAACAATTATCATCATCATCATGTAATGGAACATGCTGCAGATAAATTGAAAAAAAAGATACAGTCCGTCTGAAAGACTAGACGTTATATCATTTCAAATGACGCATGCTGCAAATCCTACACATGTTAGAAAGGCTCAGGAAGGCTTCTCCCCATGACTCTTTCAACAGACTCCATTACCCATTAACTTAGGCTTCCCGCGCGGGCAACTCTTTAAGGGTCACCCTGTATTTGAGTCTGACATCTTTTACAACCCTTTAAGAGTCACCCATTATTTGAATCTGATATCTTGCAAACCTCTTTAAGGGTCACCCGGCATTTGAATTGAATCTAACATACTGTACACCTCGTTAAGTGTCACCCTGTAATTTGCTCTGACATCCTGCACACCTCTTTAGGAGGCACCCTGTATTCTTATCTGGCATCTTGTATATCTCTTTAGACGTCACCCTGCATTCTTGTGTGACATCTTGTACAACTCTTTAGGAGTCACCCTGTATTCTTGTCTGACATCTTGTGCACCTCTTTAGGAGTCACCCTGTATTATTCTCTGTCATATTTACTCTTTAAGAGGCACCCTGTATTCTTATCTGGTATCTTGTATATCTCTTTAGGAGTCACCCTGTATACTTATCTGGCATCTTGTACTGTATTTTGCTCTGACATCCTGCACATCCTGTATTCTTGTGTGACATCTTGTAAACCTCTTTAGGAGTCACCCTATATTATTGTCTGACATCTTGTGCACCTCTTTATGAGTCACCCTGTATTCTTCTCTGCCATCTTGTACACCTCTTTAAGAGTCACCTTGTAGTCTTATCTGGCATCTTGTATATCTCTTTAGTAGTCACCCTGTATTCTTATCTGGCATCTTGTACCGTATTTTGCTCTGACATCCTGCACACCTCTTTAAGAGTCACCTTGTATTCTTATCTGGCATCTTGTATATCTCTTTAAGAGTCACATTGTATTCTTATCTGGCATCTTGTATATCTCTTTAGGAGTCACCCTTTATTGTTATCTGGCATCTTGTACTGTATTTTGCTCTGACATCCTGCACACCTCTTTAGGAGGCACCCTGTATTCTTATATGGCATCTTGTATATCTTTTTAGAGGTCACCATGTATTCTTGTGTGACATCTTGTATTCTTGTCTGACATCTTGTGCATCTCTTTAGGAGTCACCCTGTGTTCTTCTCTGCCATCTTGTACACCTCTTTAAGAGTCACCTTGTATTCTTATCTGGCATCTTGTATATCTCTTTAGGAGTCACCCTGTATTCTTATCTGACATCTTGTACTGTATTTTGCTCTGACATCCTGCACATCTCTTTAGGAGGCACCATGTATTCTTATCTGGCATCTTGTATATCTCTTTAGATGTCACCCTGTATTCTTGTGTGACATCTTGTACAGCTCTTTAGGAGTCACCCTGTATTCTTCTCTTCCATCTTGTGCACCTCTTTAGGAGTCACCCTGTATTCTTCTCTGCCATCTTGTACACCTCTTTAAGAATCACCTTGTATTCTTAACTGGCGTCTTGTATATCTCTTTAGGAGTCACCCTGTATTCTTCTCTGGTATCTTGTACACCACTTTAGGAGTCACCCTGTATTCTTTTCGCTTCGCTCAAAGCCCCAGGTCGCTCGACGCCCCAGGACTCTTTCAACGGACTCCATTAACCATTAACTTCGGCTTCCCGCGTGGCTACATGACGTCACGTACTCGCCGTCCTTTACCCATTAACTTAGGCTTCCCGCGCGGCTGCATGACGTCACTTCCGTCTCCCTAACGCAACCGTCTCCGTCCCGCATAACTTTAGACTCAAGCATAACGACGAAGTCGACAAGATCATTTGAAATGATAATAAAACTTACACCCTAATACACGGGGCCATATGATCACGATGGCTCAAAGCCTCTAAAGGAATTGACAACAACAATAATAATTTGTTTCACCGACATGCTGAAAAGTGGATAATTAGGCCACTTTATATGTGACTTCACTTGTCTTAATTTTGCCATCCCCTCACAAGAGCCAAAGTATACATTGGTTTATCTAGAAACTGGCGGTGTTCTGCAATTGTGAGACATGTTCTGTACAGCCCGGATCTAGGAACAAGAAGATCGGGACCGTCCCAGCCATTCAGTGAGAATCCCTCCACTCTCTTGATTCGATGTAATTGAGGCAAATGTTAGGAAGGAGACGACCGCGGCCTTAAGTTAAGAACCATCCCGTAATTTATATTGTCTGTGTTAAAAGCATTTCTTAGCAGACAAAGTAGGGCTAAAGGGCTCGGAAAGGTTTCAAATTAGGAGTCCTAAAGAGCTCTATCAAACTAAAAGACTAAATCTCATAAATCACATCTGGGCTAAATGCAATTTCAGAAAACCGCCTAAAGACGCTTGTGTCTTAACTCGTTATCTTTTTGATTCAAATCCCAGCCAAATTAACTTAATTACATAATTGTTTCTTTAATGTGTTCTTTGGTTGAATACCCTGAAGCATTTTTAGCCTACTTTTCACATTTTGCAAAAATGAGGAAAAAGTAGACTTATGAGATCGGGCAAATTCCCCTATCAACTCCTAAACGGCTGCAGCAATCGAAACAAAAGTTGGTAGGAGTAAAGATCTATACCTGAATATCTCACGGCCATATTTGAAAATGATGTCAGTGCTACCAACTGCTAAAAAGTCGCAATTGAAATTTGAGCTCCATATTGGATATCTTGGAAGGTATGAATGGGAGCTATTTCAAAATTGGCACACGTATAGATAATAATATTGC
This sequence comes from Meconema thalassinum, assembly GCA_946902985.2. Lineage (NCBI taxonomy): Eukaryota > Metazoa > Arthropoda > Insecta > Orthoptera > Tettigoniidae > Meconema > Meconema thalassinum. The sequence continues at coordinate 20,234,998 of OX336392.1, forward strand.
AGTTTAATTTCCAGGAGGCCATACACCGCAGTGCTACCAACATGATTCTAAGCCTGCTGAGAGGTCCAACTTAAAATACATGTAACTTCTATACTATCATTTGGATTTCAACCAAATTCCGTGTGTGCTTTGTGTACCATAATAGATATGTCTATGCCGATTCTTAAGAGTAACCATGGATGCCAACTGTTAATAAATACTGCCTCTATTTTTGTTACCCTAATATCAATATATCAGAAAGTATGCAATCCAATAGCTCTAAACTTTGCAGACGTATAGTACCTGGCATTCTAAATTAATTTGCAGTAACTAATATACGTCAGTGCTGCCAACATGATTCTAAGCCTGCTGATAGGTCCAATTTTAAAATGCATGTAACTTCTATACTAACTAATGGATTTCATTTAAAATTGACACAACAATAGATCATATTATTTCAGATTATTTCTGACCAATACATCTATGTCATTGTTGCCAACATGATTTTACGTGCGCTGTTAGATATAATGTTTAACTGCATGTAACGTCCATGCTATCCATTGGACTTCAACCAAATTTTGTATTCTGTACCTTCAGAGATGGAACTAAGAATATATTCAGTCACCAGGGCTGCCAACTGTAGTTCTCTATTAGGCTACATTATGCCAGGTATACAGTATTTCGAACTAATCAGAAATTTCGATATTACCAACTTAATTTCGTCATTATTCTAGATAGATCCATATAGATTAATCATTGGCATGAATCTTAAATTTTAAGAAAAGTAGGCTCTTTAGTTTTTCACGGAACTTCTTGTTTTTTTCTTGAAAAATCTTCACACTAAAAGTAGTTATGAGGGCTTAAGTGAAAATCTTCATTGACTCACATTAGCGCTCATAGTAGTAGAAAAGGTAAACTGATAATCTAATCGACCAGAAATGGTTGAGTTGCATTGACTCACACTAGAGCTCGTGGTGTTAGAAAAGGCAAATCTAATTGACCGGATATGGTGTCTAGCGCGTGTTATCATGCCGGCACCTCGTAAGGAAAAGTGGAGAAAACAATGAAAGTTAATTACAAATGCACCAAGAAATAAATAGTGTTCATGGGAGGTCTATTCTATGATATTAAAGGTTGTCATCAACATTGAGTCGCATCATGGTGTTTGAAGCTATTGCCTTAGCAAACAAAAGTTTGGTGCTTTTCAGTCGGTCAACACGAATGTACCCAAATGAGATGGTTGTTCCGTAATCCTCAAATAATATTACATGAGATTAATAAATACACTTGGATAACCAGTTTCGATCGTCAAGCGATCATCATCAGATCCATTACACTTAGGCTGTAAAATCTATGTCTGAAAGTATGGATGAAAATATTTACAATATATACACTTATTTAGTTTCAGTATTAGTTAAGATAATCCATTTATTTTATTTTATTTTATTTTATTTAGTCGATTTACCCGTTAGGTTGGTGGTTCCCACGGACTCAGCGAGGGAACTCACCACTACCGCCTCTATGGGCAGTGTCCTGGAGCTTGGAACATGTGGTCGGTATGGATACAACTGGGGAGGTGTGATCAGCACGTCGCCCAGGCGGCCTCACCTTCAAAGCGAACAGGGGCCTAATGAGGGGAGGGATTGGAAGGTTAGGATGGATAGGCAAGGAAGAGGGAAGGAGACGGCCGTGGCCTTGAAGAAGGTACTGCCCTCGTAAATTGAATTATATTGAGACCACGGTGGCTGTATTGGCAAATATGAAGAAAGTTATGGCTGTCATAGTTGTGACGTGGATATTCATGACGTAGGCACGGATGACGCAGACTTCATGCAAGTAGGCTGGTTGAGCTGAGATTCTTGGTGACGTCATGATTTCGTTAGAGAAAGATCTGAGATTTACGACGCAGTCGCAGGGAAACGTGGAATTGTGCTAAGGAAGAAGTTACGCTATTGGAGGAGAGACTCGAACCAATGAATGATAGTTTGGAGGGAGACGGAGATTACTGAAACTACCATATTTAATTACTTTTGGAATGCAGAATTGTGGAAATCCATTTTCAGTTATGGCATTGATTTGAAAATTTGAAGAAATTAATTTTGAGTTTTTGAAATTTGAAAATCCGTCAAGTATAGCCAAAGTTAGAACCTCTAGCAATGACGGAGGAACAAGCTATGGAAGGGATGGACACGCCCCTTAAGAAGTTGATAAAAGGTCTTGCACAGCAGAGAGAAGCTCTCATATCTCATAGATATCTCATGTGTCTCATATTTCTGAGAACATATAGTCGTTTTTCTGAGTTGGTCAGACTTCGAGTGATTACAGTGAAGCAAGTCGTCTTTAGCGTGCGTGGTAAAGCCCACCGCATCGAACGAGCACGGAGCAGTGCAGCAGTACCATTTTACGGTGATTGAAACTAGGCGAAGTTGAAACGCACACATTAACGAGTCTACAAGAATATATATCAAGAGTTGACTAATGCCTGTATGCTAATTCTATTGTGCATTACAGTATTAAAGTGTGTAGTAAAGTTGAACATTTTCACGATTATAATTTGGAAGATATTGGCATTTTAAGACGGCAGACAAAAGTGATTTTCTCGCCACCTGAGAAGCACTTTTATAACACCACATTCTACGCTACGGCTGACACGTGTATTGCAACCGTGATACTACATATTGCATTTGGTGATACAACGCTACATTCTAATATGCAACAATATAATATGGCAGTTCTTTCAACTATTATAACGGAAGTGGAGATGGAAGGCTAAGGACTTTAATGCAAATGGGACATATATCAATGGAGTGAAATAGCAGCATGGAACTTCGCTAATCGTCTTTCTACAAAAGCGAGCATGTAGTGAACATCCAACTACACTCATGCCTCGTAGTCCATCGCTGAATTATATCAAATGGCAGTGGAAATACCTTCATACTCCACAACTATGAATATTTCTACGGAAATAACTGCAATAAACTTCATGGCGAATTTCTACCAGAACTTCAGGGAACTATCAAGAGAGGCCAGGGTGGACCCGGCTCACAAAGAAGAGTTTTGCCAGAACTTCAGGGAACTTTCAAGAGAGGCCAGGGTGGACCCGGCTCACAAAGAAGAGTTTTGCCAGAAGGATGTCTATCGTCTACACGGAGCAGTGCAATTTCCGGAGGAGGAAGCAGTTCTATTCTCCGAGGGCACTGGTTCCAGGTTCGAGGTCGGAGCACATTTTTACGCTGGTAAAATGGAACCATCAGCAGTCTTCTTTGGAAATTTTCCTCTGGAACTTCAATCAACAGATAAGGTAGTCGTGAACGTTTCTTGTTTTATTTGAGCCATTTAGCGATATCTGAGCAACCATTTTTCCCATATTTTTTGTCCTACATATTTTGCCCCATTTTCTTGCTTGATATTTCTGTACTCAGTACACTTCGATGATTTATGCCTTTTTCGACGATTTATTGAGACATTGTTATGTCATTGGCATATTTAAATAATTTTGGATCAGTTGAGACTGATAATATTGATTCTTTCAGTAATTTGCATATTTTTGTAGTCACGATTTGACTGTAAAGCTAACGATTTTCTTTGGCAGATTGGAATTCAGACAGCGTGTCACTTTATTAAAGTAATTCTATTCAGTTAATTACTTTGACCGATTTTCTGTCATCCTCAAGAAAGAAGAATAATTAAAAGATTTTAGAGCGTTAAAATCTATTACTGTATCGACGATCTTGGAAATACTAGTCGTTTTATGAGCATGATTGCAACATAGACATTTATCGTCAGTTATGAAATACCATTGCATTATAGACAATTTTATGAAATATGAACTTTGATTACAATTTATTGAATACACTAAAGTAATGAACATTTGATAGGAGTTTTTCACGATTATAAAATGGAACAATAATGTTTGCATTCCACAGTCTAATTGGATTCTATTCGACTATTTATGCAGTTTAGATGAACTTTGATTGAAGATAGTATTTTTATTCTGCGTTACTTTGAAGATATTAATCTCCATTTTGATAGACCAGGAAGGCGTTTATAATCGTATTTGCTATTAAATTAATTTGTGATTGGCAAATTTTTACTTCATATCGATTCATGAATGAAACCCACGAAGGTTAAATATAATAACAGTTTTGAAACAATTAATGAATATAAGAATTTTTAAAGTGGAACTATGGATGTATAATCGTTAGTTCAGTGGACGTGTAAAAGTCACTGATGAATAATGCCCTTGAATAAGTGAAGGAGAATCCCACAGTAATATTAATGATGTTGAAGAATTTGTAAGTGGAGGTTTTTTGTATGTATTGTGGAAGATTTTGATGCCATATATATGGAGATATATGATGAATTCTGGGCCTATTTTGTGCAATTTTGTGCGTTTTGGAGCGAGGTATTTTTCCGCTGAGTGGATTGTCCAGGTCCTTTGAAAATTAATTATGTGAAGTGACTGTTAAAATTAACAAGAGTGTTTAAACAATTTGAGATAACGATTTTGAATGGAGGTTACCGTCACAAATAATAATAATAATAATTATTAAACCTTATTAAACCTGAATTTGAAACTTAAATATAACTAACCTTCATTGGTCGCTTATATTAACCCGATTTGAGTAATTATCTACCGGATAAACGTGTGGTTTAATGTATTTCTAAAAAAAATTAATATAATACTAGGGCGCCCGTACTGCTCCGCAGCATAACTTTTCGGTTTTGGAATTAAAAAATTACGTCATTATGTAATAGTTTATAACCTTTTTTAAAATTACTTCCTTCCAGACAATGTTCGCTGTGCGTCGACACTTAGTTTTAAATGATTTTCATCGGGATAAGGCAACATAAAACATTCCATGGCCTAAAACAGGATCAGGCAAGTAGATTCCAACCCTATGAAGATTTTGACGTTGTGCTTTGTTGATTGTAATACAAAACGCTAGTGTAATACGAAATTTCCGTCATCATAACCATTGATATGATTGCTACAATGAGAAAAAAAATGAAAAAATGTAATATCGAATGTTCACTCATAACATTCCGAAAAATCAGCCCATTTAAATAGTTAAGAGTTCAAATGAAGGCGCTTCAGTCACTGAGTGTTCCTAGACCAAAACGACTTGAGTACCTCAATTACAACCAAGGATTGCTTCAAAGTTGGACAAAGTAGGAAAAAGTTGAAAAAATCAAATAATTTGAGAAAGGCGTAATTTAAGTGATTTGTAATACTTGATGACAAATCTGTGCATGAATATCTTTCATTTAAAAAAGGATGAAGAAAGTCGGCCGGATAGTATGGCCGGACGGACTCGGATAAGTTTTCATCAATATTTTTAATAATATAGATAGCTTCAATGTGAAAAAAAGTAAAATAGTGCAATAAATCAAATAATTTGAGAAAGGCGTAATTTAAGTGCTTTGTGATACTTGATGACAAATCTGTGCATGAACACCTTTCATTTAATAGTGGTATGAAGAAAATCGACCGGATAGAATGGCCGGACGGACTCGGTTAAGTCTTCATAATTATTTCTAATATTCGCTTCGGCACTCATAACATTCCTCCGAATCAACCAATGTAAATATTTAATACCTCAAAAGATAGAGCTTGATCCACTGAGTGCTCTTAGACAAAAACGAACAGTGTAACTCAATTAGAACCTAAGATATGACTGCTACAATGAGAAAAACTGTTGAAAAAATGAGATGGAATATCGTATGTCCACTCATAACTTTCCTCAGAATCAGCCGATTTGAATAGTTAAGAGCTCAAATGATAGCGCTTGATTTACTAAGTGTTCTTAGACTAAAACGACCTTCGTAACTCAATCAGAACCGACGATATGATTACTTCAAAGTTGGAAAAAGTTGGAAAAAGTTGAAAAAATCAAATAATTTGAGAAAGGCGTAATTTAAGTGATTTGTAATACTTGATGACAAATCTGTGCATGAATACCTTTCATTTAAAAGAAGGATGAAGAAAATCGGCCGGATAGTATGGCCGGACGGACTCGGATAAGTTTTCATCAATATTTTTAATAATATAGATAGCTTCAATGTGAAAAAAAAGTAAAAAAGTGCATTAAATCAAATAATCTGAGGAAGGCAGAAGTTAAGTGATTAGTAATACTTGATATTAAATCCGTACATGAATAACTTTCATTTAATAGTGGTTTGAAGGAAATCGACCGGATAGAATGGCCGGACGGACTCGGTTAAGTTTTCATAATTATTTCTAATATTCACTTCGGCACTCATAACATTCCTCAGAATCAACCAATGTAAATATTTAATACCTCAAAAGATAGATCTTGATCCACTGAGTGCTCTTAGACAAAAACGAACAGTGTAACTCAATAATAACCAAAGATATGATTGCTACAATGAGACAAACTGTTGAATAAATGAGATGGAATATCGTATGTCCACTCATAACACTCCTCAGAATCAGCCGATTTGAATGGTCAAGAGCTTAAATGATAGCGCTTTATTCACTGAGTGTTCTTAGACTAAAACGACCTTCGTAACTCAATTAGAACTGAAGATATGATTACTTCAAAGTTGGAAAAAGTTGGAAAAAGTTGAAAAAATCAAATAATTTGAGAATGGCGTAATTTAAGTGATTTGTAATACTTGATGACAAATCTGTGCATGAATATCTTTTATTAAAAAGAAGGATGAAGAAAATCGGCCGGATAGTATGGCCGGACGGACTCGGATAAGTTTTCATCAATATTTTTAATAATATAGATAGCTTCAATGTGAAAAAAAAAAGTAAAAAAGGTGCAAGAAATCAAATAATTTGAGGGAGGCAGAAGTTAAGTGATTTTTAATACTTGATATTAAATCCGTACATGAATAACTTTAATTTAATAGTGGTAGGAAGGAAATCGACCGGATAGAATGGCCGGACGGACTCGGTAAATTTTCATAATTATTTCTAATATTCGCTTCGTCACTCATAACATTCCTCAGAATCAACCGATGTAAATATTTAATACCTCAAAAGATAGAGCTTGATCCACTGAGTGCTCTTAGACCAAAACGAACAGTGTAAATCAATTAGAATCAATGATATGATTGCTACAATGAGACAAACTGTTGAAAAAATGAGCTGTAATATCGTATGTCCACGCATAACTTTCCTCATAATCAGCCGATTTGAATAGTTAAGAGCTCAAATGATAGCGCTTGATTCACTGAGTGTTTTTAAACTAAAACGACCTTCGTAACTCAATTAGAACCGAAGATATGATTACCTAAAGGTTGGAAAAAGTTGGAAAAAGTTGAAAAATTCAAATAATTTGAGAAAGGCGTTATTTATGTGATTTGTAATACTTGATGACAAATCTGTGCATGAATACCTTTCATTTAAAAAAAGGATGAAGACAATCGGCCGGATAGTATGGCCGGACGGACTCGGATAAGTTTTCATCAATATTTTTAATAATATAGATAGCTTCAATGTGAAAAAAAGTAAAAAAGGTGCAAGAAATCAAATAATTTGAGGAAGGCAGTAGTTAAGTGATTTTTAATACTTGATATTAAATCCGTACCTGAATAACTTTCATTTAATAGTGGTAGGAAGGAAATCGACCGGATAGAATTGCCGGACGGACTCGGTTAAGTTTTCATAATTATTTCTACTATTCGCTTCGGCACTCATAACATTCCTGTGAATCAACCAATGTAAATATTTAATACCTCAAAAGATAGAGCTTGATCCACTGAGTGCTCTTAGACCAAAACGAACAGTGTAAATCAATTAGAACCAAAGATATGATTGCTACAATGAGAAAAACTGTTGAAAAAATGAGAAGTAATATCGTATGTCCACTCATAACTTTCCTCAGAATCAGCCGATTTGAATGGTGAAGTGCTCAAATGATAGCGCTTGAGTCACTGAGTGTTCTTAGACTAAGACGACCTTCGTAACTCAATAAGAACCGAAGATATGATTATTTCAATGTTGGAAAAAGTTGGAAAAAGTTGAAAAATTCAAATAATTTGAGAAAGGCGTTATTTATGTGATTTGTAATACTTGATGACAAATCTGTGCATGAATACCTTTCATTTAAAAAAAGGATGAAGACAATCAGCCGGATAGTATGGCCGGACGGACTCGGATAAGTTTTCATCAATATTTTTAATAATATAGATAGCTTCAATGTGAAAAAAAATGTAAAAAAGGTGCAAGAAATCAAATAATTTGAGGAAGGCAGTAGTTAAGTGATTTTTAATACTTGATATTAAATCCGTACCTGAATAACTTTCATTTAATAGTGGTAGGAAGGAAATCGACCGGATAGAATGGCCGGACGGACTCTGTTAAGTTTTCATAATTATTTCTACTATTCGCTTCGGCACTCATAACATTCCTGTGAATCAACCAATGTAAATATTTAATACCTCAAAAGATAGAGCTTGATCCACTGAGTGCTCTCAGACCAATACGAACAGTGTAAATCAATTAGAATCAAAGATGTGATTGCTACAATGGGAAAAACTGTTGAAAAAATGAGCTGTAATATCGTATGTCCACGCATAACTTTCCTCATAATCAGCCGATTTGAATGGTTAAGAGCTCAAATGATAGCGCTTGATTCACGGAGTGTTCTTAGACTAAGACGACCTTCGTAACTCAATTAGAACCGAAGATATGATTACTTAAAAGTTGGAAAAAGTTGGAAAAAGTTGGAAAAAGTTGAAAAATTCAAATAATTTGAGAAAGGCGTTATTTATGTGATTTGTAATACTTGATGACAAATCTGTGCATGAATACCTTTCATTTAAAAAAGGATGAAGAATATCGGCCGGATAGTATGGCCGGACGGACTCGGATAAGTTTTCATCAATATTTTTAATAATATAGATTGTAAATAATTGTGTAAATATCTTTAATAATAATTTGGAACGAAAGGAATTAATAGAGGCGTGTATAAATTTTTCAATTGTCGTTTGACAATATTATAAACAATTTAGATTGTTATAAACAATTAATGAGATTTTGTTATTAATATTTAGCGTTTTGTTATACTCTATACAACGCTAATTAAACATGTGGATTATATAATTAAACAAGTTTTGGGATTATCAGAGTAATCCAGTGATATGTGAATGGAGCATTTAAAAGATTTGCGTGATAATATTTGAGTGGAGTTGGGGACATTTAAAGTGTTTTGAGAAGGAGCTAGGCTCTGATGTAACTAGCAGATGCTAACGCTGGCTGGACAGGTGGGTCCACTTGACGATGTAGGCATGCGACATGATGCAGGGTGGATCGCAGCTGGCCAGACAACTGTATGATAGAGGCCAAGGTCACCTGCATAGTAGCCTTGCGGCTATAAATAAAAGTGTGATGTTTATTGAAAGGAAAACAATTGCTATATGTCTCGTCCCAATTCCCTTATCCATTCCAAGTGTATTATAATTATTACGTTCTTATAATCTAGTGAAAGCTAAATATTTGTATGTAACGTCTACAAGTCCTACAGGAGGACATGATTACATTGACAATGGCTTCTGATTGCCACGTTTATTTTGTTGTTCAATTTTTGTTATATTATTCCTTTATGTGAAATAAATTATTGTACAGTTTAAAGTTCTTGTTTCCGTCTTGGTTCATTTTAAATATCATGGTGGAGGTTATTGTGAGGGCATACTTTAAGTGATCCAGTTGGCAACCCAGACCCGAGATTAATTTGAAGAGGTAAGTAAAGGTAAGTATGAACCCCCGTATATTTTGGTGTGTTCCACAATAATTTCTTGTTAACTGCTGTGCTCTAATCTCGGTAGTATCTGTCAGTGCCATTTTCATTGATGTAGCTGTGCCGGTGCGTTTGATTATTAGCAATCCGATTGAGGGGGGCGGATATCTGACATCCTACTATCCGGATTATCGGGGACAGTACCATCCCGGCATTTGCCCGAAGACGAAGTGGGAAACCACGGAAAACCACTTCGAGGATGGCTGAGGGGGAATCGAAGCCCCTCTACTCATTTGGGCCACCCGAGGCTTAGTAGACCCCGTTCCAGTCCTCGTACCACTTTTCAAATTTCGTGGCAGAGCCGGGAATCGAACCCAGGACCTCCGGGACGGCAGCTAACCATGCTGACCGCTACGCTACGGAGGCGACTTAAGATAATCCAACTCGTCAATATTTGTTAGTTGTGGCCTATGTGATGTTTTGTTGAGATACTGGAAGTGGTGATTGACCTCCGGAATTTGTCTGTTTGGAGTGAATATGTGGTTGTTATAAACGGTCAATTTGTGAAATGAAAATCCACAGCCTGCTTCCAGTCTCCGACCGGGTCAGGAATGGAATGAATGAAGCCCCCATCTAGCGGCGAGGATATGAACTGTGCCGGCTGCCGAGGCCTGAAGCACTCCTCTGGGGCAATGATTAAATGCATGACAGATGAAATGAAATGATAGTGGAGAATGTTGATGGGATGAAATTTTGACAGGGAAAACCGGAGTATCCGGAGAAAAACCTGAAAAACCTCACATGGAGTGACCAGGATTTGAACCACTGACCCAGCGGTGAGAGGCCGGCGTGCTGCCGCCTAAGTCGCGGAGGCTTCTCGTCAATTTATATTGAACTCTATTGTACAGGCTACTTATCTGGTTGAGCCTTGCGCGGTCCTGGTGAAAGCAGTTCTCGTGGTCACTGTATGCACTCGACTGACGGGAAATTCCTGTGTGTGTGTGTGTGAGGGTTCCTTATCTCGTTGAGCTGTTCCCCCTCTCGCAGTCCTAAGTGCCATGTGTTCCTCGTACAAATTTAACACTGTAAGTTGCCAGGTCTAGTCTCTCTAATGTGGTGTATGTTACTGTATCCAGGATAATCATCAACTATTAAAGACCTGGTTTCAAACTCTCCGCGCATAAGCTAAAAAGCCCTCTTTATGTGCAAAAGGACTAATGAGAATGTCCTGGCATCTTTAATACTGCCATCTCATTTGGGTAAAATCGTGTTGAACATCGAGTTGCTTCCCTGTGGATTTGTTATACCGGGAGTAACCGTGGGGAAGCCAAGCAAAACCACTTCCTTGATGGCTGAAGAGGAAATCGAACCCACCTTTTCTCAGTTCTGCATCATGAGACTGAATGTACCCCGTTTGGATCTCAGACAATAATTAAGTTTTTTTTTTTTTGGCAGAGCAGGGATTAAACCCGAATCTCAGGAGTGACAGCAAAGAATGCTAGCCACTACAGCGCGAGATGGACTCAACTCCACTCTCCCATGACATTAGTCTCTCTCTTTCTATCCAAGGGCTGATATTTTTAGCCTACTTTTCACATTTTGCAAAAATGAGGAAAAAGTAGACTTATGAGATCGATCCGGGAAAATGTGTGTCTGTCTGTCTGTCTGTCCTTCTGTCTGTCTGTCTGTCTGGCTGGCTGTGTGTGTTCCCCCCCCCCCCCCTAACAACTCCTAAACGGCTGCAGCAATCAAAACCAAATTTAGTATGAGTAAAGATGTGCACCGGAATATCTCACTTCCATATTTGAAAATGATGTCAGTGCTACCAACTGCTGAAAAAAAAGCACTAGAAATTTGAGCTCCATGTTGGATATCTTGCAAGGTATGCATGGGAGCTATTCCAAAATTGGCACACATGTAGATAATACTATTTCAGTTCAATTTACAGGAGGCCAACTATGACAGTGTTGCCAAAATAATTTTAAGCCATCTGATAGGTCCAATGTTTAAATGCATATAACTTCTACACTATCAATTGGATTTAAACCAAATTTTGTATGTAATATCTGTACATAAACAGATATGACTGAGCGTATTCTTAAGAGCCACCAGGGCTGCCAACTGTTAATAATTGCTCTCTTTATTTGTTTTTATCCAAATACCAATATATCAGAAAGTATGCAAGCCAACAGCTTTAAACTATGCACACGTATATTCTGACATTTTAGATTAATTTCGAGTAACTTATATACGTCAGTTCTACCAACATGATTATAAGCCTGCTGATACGACCAATTTTTGAATACATGTAACTTCTATACTATCAGTTGGATTTCAACCAAATTTCGTATGCGCTATGTGTACCATAACAGATATGACTATAAGTATTGTTAAGAGCAATCAGGGCTGCCAACTGTTAATAAATGATGTCTATATTTATTTTACACTAATATCAATATACCAGATAGTATTCAAGCCAACAGCTCTATACTTTGCACACGTATAGCACCTGAGATTCTAGATTAATTTGGTGTAATTAATACAAGGCAGTGCTGCCAACATGATTCTATGTCTGCTGATATGTCCAATTTTTAAATACATGTAACTTCTATACTAACAAATGGACTTCATCCAAAATTAGCACAACAAGATATCATAATATTTCAGATTATCTCTGACCAGCACACGCATGGTATTGTTGGCAACATGCTTTTACGCGTGCTGATAGATCCAGTGTCTAACTGCATGTAACGTCCATTGGACTTCAACCAAATTTTGTATTCTGTACCTTAAGAGATTGAACTAAGAATATATTCAGTCGCCATGGCTGCCAACTGTAGTGCTCTATGAGGCTACATTATACCAGGTATATTTTGAACTAATTAGATATTTCGATATTACCAACTTAATTTCGTCATTATTCTAGATAGGTTCATATACTGTAGAATAATCATTGGCATGAAAAGTAGGCTGTATAGTTCTTCACGGAACTTCTTGTTATTCCGTGAAATCCTCCCAGTCTATGACTATCTTGATTCCATTCAACACATAGCCACGTCGTGCCTTCCTGTCTTCAGAGGACGTGCTCTAAGTCTCGGCCTAGTTTCCGGTTCAACTTTTTTCTTAATTTTCTTTTTGATGGCTCAGCGCGTCCGTGGGAAGAAATACCGCACTTGTCGCTTTCGCATTTTCAGATGTAGGTCACCAAAAGCTAATGTAGACAGAGACAGCATTAAAGCAGAAATCTGTGTATGACGAGCTTCAAGAATATTTAACGGGTTATTGTCGAGGTTTGCAATAGTAGATTAAAACGTACTTACAGAATTGGGTAAGTTATTTTATAAGAAAGTGACTGACGTATATCTTTAAATGTAATACTTATCAGAAACTTAAAGACTATTTTTTCAGTAGGGAAGGATTACAAAATGATAAGGAACTATATAACTCCATTAAAAGTTCTTACCTCAGATGGCATTGCATTATATGACATTTGTAATGGATTAAATGGTTGAATTCCTATAGGGGGCCATATTGCTCCTAAATCAATATTTTGTCATCTCCAGGTTCTTAGGTGTAAAGGATCGCCGTTTTACAGACAACACGTTGTGAAACATCGGTAATCTTCTTTCCACATCATCGGATGTTAAGGGTGTGTATAGCCGACATAAAGCAAGTGATATCTCGTGATGAAAATACCGTCAAGACCTAAAAGAAAACGTCTAAAAAGGACCAATAAACCAAAAGAAAACGCCAAGAAAAAAAATCATCTCGGCACGCCGGAAGGCGGAGGTAGATTTCACCGGGCAAACAAGGGGATAGATGAAAATAGGCAGAATATGCAGGTTTCCGTAGAAAGATCAGACCTCATTTGTTGCGAGAAAGTATTTTACAATTGGAGCTTAATTAACTTTTTCGTCTTTCTATGCATATTTTTAACGTTTTATTGTCTTATGGGGACGGTAATCTTCTTGTCATTATTGGGGTTCACATTTATGCTAGTGGTCACACTGTCCTTATGCAAGGTTTGGAACTGATGTCTAACTATCTAACAGTCTGTTACTTCTTCACGCCAAATTTTATCTCCCGCAGAGATGTTGGTTGATACCTCAGTTTAGGGGCTGCGACAACGCGGTCAGGTAACTCCGTGTACTTAGTGTGTGTGTAGAATCTGTATGATAAAAGGTGTTAATTGTGATGGCTGTATTAGTCTGTAATTCAGGTAAGGACTTCAGACGGTCAATTTCAAGTAGTAGTACCTAATTTTGGTACCAAATACTACCGTCAACGACACCTAGCTGTGAACTTGGCAACTAGAAGCCACCGCAACCAGCAACTTGCAACGAACGTTGGAACTTCCTCTCCGAAGGAAAGCATACTGAGGGATTTTTAGCACTCTTAGAGAATCCGACGACTTCGGCAGGCTTTGAACCCGCGACCTTGGGCATAGAAGTTCAGCATGCTACCAATTACGCAACCGCAGCAGCTTCCCACAGTCAGATGGAAAACTGAATGTGATCTCGTGCAATGGTGTTGTCATGGCAACCTCTGATAGCTCATCCCTGATCAATTTAGAAGCGTTGTTATGGTAACCTCTGGCTCTTGGCATTTTCTTATAATTCCGAAATCATTAGCCTATTTACAATTTTGAAAAAATAGGCTTATGAGATCACCTTTTGTCCGTGTGTCTGTGTGTGGTGTGTGATTCGTGTGTGTGTGTTTGTGTCCCCCTAATAAAATCTAAACGGCTCGAGCGATTTCAATGAAACTCGGTAAGTTCATAGCACTATTCTGGACGACCCCGACCGTGTCCTTCCAATTTTGTTACGTCTTACCAGTCCAACATGGCGGCTGTGCGAAATATTTCACCAGCGTTCAATATCTCCGAAACTGTTACCGAGATCACCCTGGAATTTTGTACGGTGGTAAAGAGAACTACTAGACGTTGACCTATTTGACTTTTGAAAAACTGGTAACTACAAAACCAACATGGCGGCCACGCGAATTCGCAACATTTAAATAGACGTTTCTCGCGATTTAACCAACCAAACGCAATAAAACTTGGTACAGTATATGTTTATACACATTGTAATGCACCGACATCTAACTTGGTGAATTGTTTACATAACCACAAGGTGGCGCATGTGCGAATTATTTCACCGGCATTCTATATCTCTGAAACTATTAGCGGTATCACCCTGAAATTTGGTACGGAGATAAAGGGCACTACTGGAAGTTCCTCTATAAGACTTTCAAAAACCGGTTAACTACAAAAGGAACATGGCAGCCAAGCGAATTTGAAAATTTAAAAATAGACCTTTCTCGCGATTTAATGTTCCAACCGCAATGAAATCTGGTACAGGAAATGTTTATACACATTGCAATACACTGGTATCTAATTTAGTTCAATCTTTTACATAACCTCAAGATGGCAGCTTTGCGAATTTTAAAATTATTTTTTTATTTCTTGTTTCGTAATCATGCGATCGATGTGAAAGTTTGAATAATGAACCTACGCTATAATTTTCCTTTAATGGTACATGACTCTATGGCCTATACATTTAACAATCCAACATGGCGACTATCCGAAATATTTAGACGGCTCTGAATATCTACGAATCTATTATAGCAATCAAACCGATTTTTGTTATGTTCATAGAAGCTATGAACTTAAGTTCACATATAGGACTTTAAATAACCTGGTGATCAGAAATCCAACATGGCGGCGACGCGAATTACAAATATTCACATAGACGTTTCTCGCAATTTAACCATCCGAGTTCAGTGAAATTTGTTACAGTAAATCCTTATACGAATGTTAATCCACTGGCATCTAATTTATTTCAATTGTTTCCATGGCAGCTGTGCGAAATTTTAAAATCTCGTTGTTACTTCTTGAGTCCTAATCATGCGATTGAAGTTTGAATGCTACATGTACACAATCATCTTCATGTAACAGTACATAACTCTAGGACCTACATATATAAAATCCAACATGGCGACCATCCCAAATATTTAGTCGGTTCTCAATATCTACGAATCTATTACCGCAATCAAACTGAAATTTTGTATGTAATTAGAGGCAATTATCATAAGAAGGATATATGAAAATAGGCTGTATAGTTCTTCACGGATCTACTTGTTTTTCTCATCACTTGGCGTAATGGTGGGTCATATCAAAACTTCTTTCAGACAAAAGTTTTAGGTAATTATTAGGTGAATATTGTCCATTTTGTACGGTTTTGATATTGTGCCTATTTAGAGAGATATGATAAATGTTTCTCCAAAAACCCACTTTTTCCACCCCTTTGGTGCTATCAAAAAACTTTTTTAACATAAATGTTTTGCACTTATTCGATATGGATTCGATATTTCACGTATTAAGAGCGTTATAGCGATATTTCACTTTTTCGATAAATGCCCCCCAATTTCACCCCCTTCAACCGGTGTTTGCCCATTAACGAACTAGACCGAGATTTTATAGGTATACATATTATGCAAAAAATGCAAAGAGATTGGTGCAAATTACGGCAGTTATCGTGTCCACAAGGAACTGATATATGTATATATCTCTACTTAGTATAAAACTAAGTCCCCGATTCTTGGATATTACGGGTAAACTCGAGAACCAGTGGATGGATTTTGATGCGGTTCTCATCTTTCTGTAAAGGATATCTCGAGGATGATTTCTGTAGAAAATAATTTATTTATGATCAAAGGAAGCCGAGCAGTAAAGACTTCAGTGGAAAAGTCGAAAAAAAAACCTGGCGTCCGAGCACTTTGTACGCTTACGCTGGGCAAACCGTTAAAAATATCTAAATACTATGAGTGTAAGAATTGTTCAGCATGAAAAGTTCTACAAAAAAGTCCGCGAGAGCATATGACTATCTTCAATACATCGCCCGTGTCCATTCAACTACTGAGGCGACAGTTTACGAGCTAGCTAAGGGAGAGTCTATCACCCCAGTTACAGCTTAGCTAGCGGACGAGCTTATTGCCCCAGATACAGCCAGCAGCAAACTGTCGAGTCGTGTTGAGTTAAAAACTTTAGAGAAGAGTGGTTGTGTTTGGAGTTTCCCTGGAAGTGCAACTCGGCTTTTCTTCATTTCGCCTGTGAACTTTTCGTTCCGCAAAATTCACAATCAAGTTAACATTGGACGGAAGGTGGATTTGTGTTTCATGCACCTCGCCATTCTTAAATTACGTCTGACAAGAATTTGTTGCACATGCATCTCCATGATAATATAATAAATTAATAGTCCATTCAGTGATTTTAACCCGTCATGCCGAGACGTAAAACGGATATTGCTCGTTGTTAATTGACATTGAAAAAAAAAAACAGCGCTTATCACGTAATGCATTCATAACTGTTCCTGGGGGATTCCGGATCGGGTTGCTAGTATCTATCTATCTATATATATATATATATATATATACACATAAATTATGTATAAACTATTGAACTGACGGTGGTTTTGGGGTCTGGGGGATGTGGAACGCGAAGATATGTCGAAATTTTCCGGAAGCCGAAACATGGTACCCATTGCAATAGTTAGCTTTCTAATGAAATCTGCCAGAAAAAGGACAAATGAAAGCAGCCATTTTCCGTCCTACAATGACCCCAAATGAACAAATGAAGGGTGCATGGGAAGAAGGGGAATGTAAAATCGAGATATGAGTGCGATCTGGTGGCCTGTTTGCGACGTATTGAAGACACAATTGTGTCTGGCTAAGAACAATGAGGGTCTTGAGAAAATGACGTTTCAAGTTGACTCATACATATGAGTACATCTGAGTAATGAGACTTTAAAACTCGTTTCCTGAATATTTTACATCATTTGACATTCCCCCTTCTTCCCCTGGACCCTTCAAATATTATGTTTTGCCTCGTTATCGGACACTCGAGGAAAAAGTAATTTTTCCGCAACATCTGAGCCCTAGTTATAACTCTCTGCCTTATCAAGGCGTATAATTGCATGTGTATTTGTAGTAGCTTGTTGAAATACAACGTGCGAAGACGTAATCGTACACCGGACTGAATGATCACTATGTCCAAGCCATCAAACAAAACAACAACAATAACACAGAAGATCCAGTGACGTAACGTGTAGAGGATATAATTCAAGTGGAATACTCATTGTTTATCTCCTCCATCGTGCGTGCAAATAACTGACACGAACATCTCTGGAGTGAAAGCAAATAACGGGTTAGATTTACTCTCAGTCCATTGGGGTGAGCATTGTAGGGTACTCCAATTACATAAATGCACACTGTAAAATTAATTGAGCTTTTGGAGTCAAAGACGACTCAACTCCGAATGAAATAAATTTACGAGTAGTTAAACGCAAGCTCGGGTTCGATTCCCGCCTCAGCCAAGAAATGTAATTCTGGTCTGAGGGCTGGAACGGGGTACATTTAGCGAAACAACATGTTAACCAACATATCGGAAATCACTGGAACCATGTACGGTATAATGCTTCATTTCCAACATTCTACGCCAGAAAACTTGTGTAAAATGAGGTAATCAATGTAGAGAAGTCACAGTACAGAGCTCATTGCAAGTCCCAGTGATAGCAATGTGAAAGGTAGGGTTGTTCACACTTCAGGCTTCGTTAATGAGAGCAACCTGAAGGTGATAATGAAGTTACCTCTTTGCACGCTTGTCGTAGAGACAGGCGATGTGGTAATGAGGACATAAACACTTACCAGCGAAAGGAAAGGAACTCGTAGTAAATAAAACTCATTCAGAGGCGGGTAGACCTGTTGTTTCGCTAAATGTACCCCATTCCAGCCACCAGACCAGAATTACATTTTTGAATACCTCTCCACACGTTGTATTTCAACAAGGTACAGTAGAGTCTTGCAAACCCGGCACTCGGTAACCCAGCACCCCGGATTTCTCGGCCACCCTGACAGGAGAAAAAATCACGATTTTTGTTTGTTTTTGTGTTTCCGCACAGAGCGTTAATATGTTTTCTTTCGTCTTCACCATCAATGGAATTATCGACAGTTACATACGACGCGAAGCGAGTTTACCTACAGTACATAGAGTAACGACGACCTGAAGAATACAGGTACAGTACTGTACAAACTGTTGGCAGTAAGAACTAAACAAACGGTTCTCGCAGAGCGTTGTATTTATTTGATTGCGCATTCTCCGCAATTCTGTTTATTCACCGTCTTCGTAACGAGGCTGCAAGAAACAGGTTGCAAAGCGAAAAGCAAAAGAACATTACTTACTTTTATGCAAAAAAGTAAATGGTAATTTTCATTAAGTGAAAAAACTCTTTGCCTACGGGAATTGTTTTGTACATATACTGTACAGTGTACATATTATACAAATAATTTGTAGGCCTCGTTTGTCTAAGTTTACTTTTATAATTTAGAGTAATTGTTTCCTTGATTCTTGTGCAGTACAGTACTGAACTATATATTCCAGTACTGTAATTGTAGTAGCTTAATCGTTTTAAAACTTGTGTTTCTGTAAAGAAAAATGTACTGCATTGCATTACTTTTAAACCAAACCAAAGGGCTTATTTCTTCTTTTTAACACATTTCCCGATAACCCGGCATTTTCGCGAACTTGGCCACCCTTCGGTCCACATTAGGCCGAGTTTGCGAGACTCCACTGTACTACAAAGACACATTCAATTATACGCCATGATAAGGACTCAGAGTTATAACTAGGGCTCAGATGTTGCGGAAAATTGACTTTTTCCTCGAGTGTCCGAAGACGAGGTCAAACATAATGTATGAACGGTCCACCGGAAGAAGGGGGAATGTCAAATAATGCAAAATGTTCAGGAATTACTTATACTTATATGTACTTATATGTACGCGTCAACTGAAACGTCATTTTCTCACGACCCTCAATGTTCTTAGCCAGACACAGTTGTGCCTTCAATACGTCGCAAACAGGCCACCAGATCGTGCTGAAATCTCGATTTTACATTCCCCCTTCTTATCGTGGACCTTTCAATTGTTCATTTAGGGTCATTGTAGGACGGAAAATGGTGAAAACTCAGCAAATTTTCTCGGTTTCTGCCGCGTGTCTTGCGGTGTTTAGTCTAGGTGCACCAAGTCAGGCTCACCAGTGGGCTGTTGGTGATTGTGAACCATGCACAACGTTCCGTTCTATGAAACATATTAGACTAGGCCGTAGTCAGACTGTAATGGCAGGGTGATGGTATGGAGTGATGATGACGAGGGACAATAATTATTCACGTTACGGGGAAATGGAATCACGTACCTTCACACCGTTACATTTCTTGAGAACCAAGTTAGCTATATAACTCAGGTCATATTGATGGAGCATTTTACATGTTGATTGAACATTTGCTGCGTGTAAACAGAGCTAAATGCGTTAAGGTAAGCAGGCACGTGATCTGTTGGTCGGCTCGCTCATTCATTGCCATGAGCCTTGCCCAACATCAATACAAGAGGTCACAAACTGAGCTGTGTATCGATCACCTGTTAATAATTGGCGAAGACGAGTCCAACTCTCTCAAGTGTATTACGACAGGTGTTTGCCTGCCTATACTCACCTCCCTTGGACTTAGTTCAAGGGCAAAGGACTGTGCGCTTAGGAGTATTATCAACCGAATTCGCCCGTGTCAACAACATGTTCCCTAAGAATTGTTTTTTTTCTCTCAGTGCCGGGAGTGTTCGAGGACATGTTCGGCTCACCAGTTTGTAGCTGCTTCTATGCGGACACCCATGGGGTGAGCTACAAATACCGTAACTTGTGGAGGGTTGTCTGGGGAGGAAAGTTTGAATGTAAGGACGAGGAGTTGGAAGGTAGCGGCTGTGGTCTATAGTTAAGGACCAACCCCAGCATTTGCATGGAAGGAAGATGGGAAACCACAGAAGACCATGTTCAAGGTTGCCGGTGGGGGGATTCGAGCCTCCTCGCCTCCCAGATGTGAGCGACTGCGAGCAGCCACGCCGTAACGATCTCGGCTAACTCACCCGGTGTTGTTGTTGTTGTTGATCATTCTTTAGGGGATTTGCGTCATTGTGGTCATGTAACTATGTGTACTTGGGTATGTGTTTAATTTGTCTGATAACCTGTGTCACTGTGATGTCTGTACTAGTGTGTGTATTTGTAATTGAGGTAGGATTTGGGAAGGAAGCGGCCGTGACCTTAAGTTAGGTACAATCCCAGCATTTGGCTGGAGTAGAAGTGGGGAAACCACTTCCAGGATGGCTCAGGTAGGAATCGAACCTGACTCTTCTCAATTTTGTCTTACGGGCTCAGTGTACCCCGTTCCAGCCCTCAGACCAGAATGAAGTTTCTTGGCAGAGCCACGGTGTCACCCAGGGCTTCACATCTAGTGGGACGAAGGTTGGTGACCAAATATGTGTGTGTCCGCCGTAATGAAATCTAAACAGCTGGAGCGTTTTCAATGAAACTCAGTAAAGTCATAGTACTATTTTGGCCGACCCCGACGGTACCCTTAAAATTGTATTACGTCTCACCAATTCAACATGGCGGCTGTGAGAAATATTTCACCACATTCTTTATCTCCGAAACTATTACTGATATCACCCTGAAATGTTGTACGGTTCTAAAGGGCACAACTGAAAGTTCATCTATGAGACTTTCAAAAACCTGTTAACTACAAAACCAACATGGTGGTCAAGCGAAGTTTAAACATTTTAGTAGACTTTTCTCGCGATTTAACCACCCGAGCGCAGTGAAACTTGGTACAGCAAAGGTTCATACACATTGTAATTCACTGACATCGAATTTAGTACATATTTTGTACATAATATCAAGAGGGAGGCTGTGCAAAATTTTAAAATTAAGTTTTTATTTCTTGTGTTCTTAATCATGTGATCAAAGTCAACGATTGAATAATGAACCTGCGCGATAATCGTCGTCTAATAGTACATAACTGTATGACCTACATACATACAAATCCGACATGGCGACCATCCGAAATATTTAGTCGGTTCTCAATATCTACGAATCTATTACAGCAAACAAACTGAAATGTTGTATGTTGATAAAGGCTATTAACATAAGTAGGATATATGAAAATAGGCTGTATAGTTCTTCACGGAACTACTTGTTTTTTTAGGGTTTGTCCCACCATGTTGGTCCACCATGTTGAATCTTTCAAATTTGATATAATGTTCACAATCAGGAACGTCAAAAACCTAATGATACCGAATTGTGTCTAAATAATCCTTTTTTTAAGGGTCTGTCCCACCATATTGGATCCGACATTTTCAATTTTTTATTTTGTTATCAAATTCGTAATCAGTAATTTGTTTTGTCTACATTGACCTAAATTTGAGTTTCGTCCACAGTTTCAGCAATCCATCCCATTGTGAGATGGCGGAATCATCCTCTTCCCCACCCCGCATTAATTCACACCCTGGGAACGATCCAACTTCTGTGTGAGTTCCTAAATGGTTTCTGTATTTGGGCTGGAAACTCATCAGGCGTTAATTATTTCCAGTATCGGCTGAATCAATACGCATTTGTAGCATTACATCCCAGTGACCTAAATTCGAATTCTAATGAAGCAGCGACATTTTGAACACAAAAATAAATACATGTAGATGTCTCATCTTATCAAGCACTAGGGAGACTTCATTTTCATTAAATGAGGTTAAACTTTTAGGAAAAATCCTAATAAGGCCATTTTTATATAAGTATTATTTATGTACAATGTTATTAAAGCACATTAAACATAGGTTAATCTTAAGCAAGGGGTAAGAAAAGTTGATAAGGCTTCATTACAACACTATTACAAGTCTATGTAGTAACGATTTTCTTTTTCCTTAAAAGCTTCTTTTAGTACGGTACTTTTCTTGCTGTGGAGTTGAGGATTTTCTCTTTTTAACATCCAACAGTAGTCAGCCATCATGTTAACGTCCCAGCGTCCTTGATATCTTTGTTCTAATGTGTACGTTATTTGCAATGATATAAAGTCTAGTCTCTCAGACTGACTGTATCTTTTTGCTATGTGTATGTAATCACATTACAAACAATATGAGGTACATACAAAGAAAAATAAACGCAATCTGCTCTGCAAAAGAGACAGAAAAACACAGCAAGAAAAGTTATAATGCGGGACTGAATACACTAACGTCCATTTCATATGACGAGGCATACTGAGCACCGACGAATCCAACGTGGTTTGGGGCAAATTATCCCACTCTTAGACAGCAGCTTCAATCAGTTGCTGTTTGTTTGTTGGAGGATTGGGACAAGGCGAAATTGCCCTTTTGAACTCTTTCCATGCTTGTTCAATACAGTTAATGTTCGCAGATTTGGCAAGATACGCCATTCTCTGTATGCCGAGCATCTGAAGGAACTGATTGACCACCCTAGCTCGATGGGCACGTGCATTATCGTCCACTAGTGTAAATCCTTCACCCATTGTGGCAGCGAATCCTGTAACGGCAGGTTCAAGGATGTTGTCTCTGTTCATCAGACAGTCATGTTACTGTGGATAGGAACTAGAGGTGTACATCAACCAAACATGATTCCACCCCGAAAGATGACTGAACCACCTTGCTGTTGGAGCCGTTCCTGGATGAAGGGGTGGGGAAATCTGTCACCCACTCGTCGCCAACTCGAATGCCCCAACTGTATGGGTGCTGACCAATGGAGACTTCATCCTTAGAGTGAGTACGCTTCTAATGTTATTGCTGCCATATCCGATGAGTTGTTGCCCACCTTACACGAGCTGCCTTATGCTGTAGCTTCAGAGGAGGTTTTGACGCAGGCACCCTCGACATCAGTCCTGCTTCATGCAGCCGACTGCGCACTGTCTGACCGGACACAGTGGCCCTTCGAAGATCCTGGTGAAAGGATCTGGCTGTACCAATGGACCTACGACGTGCTGAAAGCGACAGATCCTCCCAGCGAGTTGTTTTGCGTGGCCGTCCAGTTCTTTGTCGATTAGCAACTGTCGGATCTTCCTAGCAACATCCACTTGTCGGGATCCCTCCTGAAGCAATGTTACAATTCGAATGCGGTCTGAAGCACGAATGCGAACTCTTGCCATGCTTATAGTAGGCTACAGTACCTCCGTCTTCTCTGTACGCTCGAAACCAACTGTCCAAGTGGTGGTGTTAAACGGACGGACATGAGACGTGCCTCCTGGTGGACAAAATATTGAATGATTCGTACGGTGTACAGTCATTGTGTGGCTCTAGACATGACGTGCAGTATCGCCCCATCACCCATGTGTAATCGTCATATGCAAAACATTTTTTGAGAACTGTAAATTCATCCTCATAAGGAACAATCCTGGGCGCAGACTACTAACAAATGGATGTTATGCTAACAAAGTGTCTATGTTTGTATGTCATGGTTCTTATAGAGAAAAGAATATATTTTTATATTTTTATATGTACTTTGATTAGTCCTACGCATTAACGTTAAATGAAAGAGTAATGTGTTCTCATTTCCCTTCCTGGAACAGCATAGCTCCAATGTAATGGCAGGCATTGATCAACATTCAAAATATGCTAGCTGGCTTTGATTTCCCCCGCAAGACATGAGTAACTCTCAACAGAGTCCGCACTAACCACGGGCGATGCGGATCAATGACGTTTAAGTGGGGTATGCGATCCTCCTCAGCCTGTGATTGTGGTGCAGTTAGACAGACTATGAACCATATTGTCACTGAGTGTATTAGTAGGGCATTCACTGGATCAACACAGGACTTTGTAATAGCCTCTACTGAAGCCATAAGATGGCTAGAAAATTTAGACATTAATAATATCTGAACACCCTTTCCCTTGCATTATTGTAACAGTTGTAAAGTGTTCCCTATTGTATGTATGTATATTGTTTATGCTAATTGTTTGGGGTAGTACCATACGCTAATAATAATAATTTCCCTTCCAAAGTTAGCTTTGGTATAAATGTTTTTTTTTTTTTAATATTATTTTACTTATAATTTATGTGAGAACAAGCATGGTATCTACAATTTACTTCACATTTTAGCAAGTCTAGGTCTAGCTATAACTGCCATCTTGTTAGGCTAGAATAGGTTAAGTTAAGCTACGGCCGCCATCTTGTTAGATTAGGCTAGGTTAAGTTAAGCTGTTTAGCAAGCTCACAAAGGTTTCTGAATTAGTAAATCCATTTTATAACAGGTGCCTCATAAGTCGTTACAAAATGAGTGTATTTCGTACAGTTTCGCGGCAGTTTATGTTTCTCCGGTGAGACTCACATTTGCGATGACCATCAACAAAGCGTGGGGCAAACCGTACAAGGGTATGGATAAAATTTAGAAAAACCATGCTTCTCACATGAACACCTATTTGTGACCTGCTCACGCTTCGGAAAGCCTTCTGATGTATTCATGTACGCATCAGACGGAGAAAATATAAACAACACATCGGCGGCTCAGGTGGCGTAGTTGGTAGCGTGCTGATCTAGTCATCGGAATTTTTAAGAGCGTTAAAAATCCCTCAGTATACCTCCCTTTGGAGGGGACGTAAAGCCGGAGGGTCCATGTCATATATTTATGGTATGCAATAGAACCTTCCATTAACTACAATTGTGTGAAGCTCATTTTTAGGTTAGATTTGATTAAGTTCCAACTTTTTTCGCCATGTCACGGTTGCGGTGGCATCTAGTAGGCAAGTTCACAGCTAGGTGTCGTTGTCGGTAGCATTTGGTAACAAAAATATGAACAACTGGATATTGATCGTCTGCAGTTCTTACTTGAATTAAAAACAGATAACACACACTAATGCACAATTAACACCGGTTATCAGACAAATTCTACACACACCCAAAGTACACGGGGCTACATGACCGCGTTGTCGCAGCCCATAAACTGAGGAACCAACCAACAATTTAAATTGTGTACCACGGTCGCGAGGACATCTGCAGCAAATCCCGAGATTGTAGCTTCTAATCCGGGTGTTAAAGGTGGCTATACTGAGTGCGGTTTTCCCCGTTTTTTTTTCACAGTCCCTCCAGGCAAATGCCAGGATAGTACCTTATTTCTATTCCCAGGGCACCTACTCCAACGCTGTCCCTAATGCTGCTACACACACTACTAAAGTCACCACAAATATACAGGTTGGTATATACTGGCTTTCACGGCCAGTGAATTAAAACTCACAAGACACGTTTTAAATACATGTTATTAGACACATTCAAAACACACCCTAATACACAGGGCCGATGATCAAGATGTTCCAAGCCCCTCAAATGAATTAATATCAACAGCTGACTCCATGTTCTCCAACTTAAGCCACGAAAATCAGAGCAATACTGCACGGAATCTAATCACCACTGATCTACAACCTAATAAAAATTAACTAACCTGAAGTGTCAACATAAAGACTTCTAAGTGGCATGTTTGCCCTTGTCTGTGACATTCGTATTTAGCCTCCGTTTCGTTTAGAGTCACAAGAATGCAAATACGCGTAATTTGCAATTAAGTTTTGTTGGTTTCCAGTTTAAACTGGATTATCTCTTACAGTCATTGTTATCTTACTTTTAGCACTAAAATGCCTCTTATTTAATCTTTGACGCAAACTTGTCAGTCAGAATTATTCTACCAACATAGATACGCATTTACTTTATGACTGTCGTGAATTCACGCTGCAGTAAGTCTGTTGTATGAAGCAGTGGCGTATTGCTTCTTCAGGGGGAAGAGCGGAGTCAAATCTGTACTAATAAGCTATGCTAGGTCTATAGGACACAACTACTTATTCAAATGGTTTCTACGGTTAATTTTTCTAATTTTGTTTGAAGCTTAGTTTTATGTCTGTTTTTTGTTGTTTTATGCTTGTGTTTTGTTCTTTGTTTTTGCTTATTTTTTGTTTTTGATTTCTGTTTTTGGTTTATGATTTCGTATTTGCTGTTTTCTGCTTTGGCTTTTGTTCTTGATATTTGCTTTGTGTTTTGTAGTGTTTATGCTTTTAATTTTCCTATTGTTTCAATGATTTCTTTTTGTATTGATTTTGCTTTTAATTTTGCTTTTGTTTTAATGTCTTATTTTGGTTTGTGTTCCTTTTAATTTTGCTTTTGTTTTAATGTTTTTTTTTTATTTTGCTTATAATATTGCTTTTATTTTAATGTCTTATTTTGGTTTGTGTTTTTTATTTTGGTTTTGTTTTTGTTTTGTTTTTTATTTTAATTTTGCGCTTGTTGTAATGTTTTGTTTTCGTTTTGTATTTCTGTTTTGATTTTGCCTTTAATTTTGCCTTTGCTTTAATGGTTTGTGTTTTTGTTTTGATTTTGCTTTTAAATTTGCTTTTGTTTTAATGTCTTTTTTGTTTTGTATTTTTTTAATGTTGCTTCTTTTAATGTTTCGTTTTTGTTTTGTTTTTGCTTTTAATTATGCTTATGTTTTACTGTTTTGATTTTGTTTTGTGATCTTTTTGTTTCGTGTTTGTTGTTTTATGTTTTTATTTTTGATTTGTGTTT
Organism: Meconema thalassinum; assembly: GCA_946902985.2. Lineage (NCBI taxonomy): Eukaryota > Metazoa > Arthropoda > Insecta > Orthoptera > Tettigoniidae > Meconema > Meconema thalassinum. The sequence goes on from OX336392.1 coordinate 20,262,103, forward strand.
GGTACTTTTTGGTTTTGTGTTTGGGTTTTTATGTCATTTTAATTTTTTGTTTGTTTTGTTTTTGCTTTATGTTTTGGTTTGGGAAAATGAGGCAAGCGCTCTAAAATGAACAGTTTTGCTAGAGCAAGTGTTGAAATGTTCTCGAATTAGCAAGTACGGTATATTCGAACATAATCCAATCGTTTGTCATCAAACCAAAGATTAGCGGCTTCGGTGGCGTAGTCGGTAGCATGCTGAACTGCTATGCCCAAGATAGCGGGTTCAAACCCGGCCGAAGTCGTCGGATTTTTTTAAGAGCGTTAAAAATCCTTCAGTATGCCTTCCTTCGGAGGGGAAGTAAAGACGGTGGTCCCATGTCATAGATTTATGGCATGTAAAAGATCCTTTCACAGACTAAACTTGTGTAAAGCAAAATTTGTTAGGTTAGATTTCGTCAGAAGGCTCTATCAAAGTTCCAACGTTCACCACTAGGTATCATTGATATCTGGTGGCGAAAGTTGGAACTACTTGAAATTGAACGGAACTTGTAGCTCACCCTTTAGGGTGTCCGCTGGAAGCAGCTACAGACTCAGGCGAGCCGAACATGTCCTCGGACACTCCCGGCACTAAAAGCCATACGATAAATAAATAAATAAATAAATAAATAAATACATACAAAGATTGGTTGCATTCAAAATAAACGTTTCATCGTATTACGTAATTTTATTAATTGGCTCTGGGGGTGGGGGTGTGGGCCCCACTGTTCATCCCTCGTAATTACGCCACTGCATGTACCAGTCAATTGGAATATCCTGTCTACATAAATGTGTCAATGGTCTTCAAATAGGTGCTGCGTTACTACCTTATGTACTCTGCATTGTCCTGGTTGCTTATTCACATGCTATACAGGGTGTAACAACAATGTACGGCACATAATCCAGGACACATTCCTCACACGTAGACGAAGAAATTAATATGAACATGGATCCGGAAACACTTTGTTTCTATGTTATAACTCATTTATCATGGGAAACATACAAGAACAGAACATACCAACATACCACATGCAACTCTTGCTCACAGGAGATGTTCAATATGCCCTCCGTGCATCAACCCACCGTCATAGTGAGTCTCGGGTGCGCTGATGTATGCATGGAGTATTGCGTATGGTTTCTCAGCCTTCCATAAATGGGCACGGAGACTCTGAACATCTTCTACTGGGGTTCAATACACAAGAGCTTTCAAATGCCCTCACAAATTAAAGTCCAGTGGGTTTGGGTCCGGAGAGCGAGGAGGCCAGGCAATTGGTCCACCTCTACCTATCCATCTGTCACCAAATCTGTTATTTGGAAGCCGACGGACATTAACACTAAAATGAGGAGGTGCTCCATCGTGCATGAAGTACGTGTTTTGTCGCACAGCTAAAGGCACATGGCAACGGGGCCATGTAAAACAAACCACTGGCGGTGCACCTACGATAATGACAACGTAACCAAGAGCGCATGTTCCCCACGATACTAACGTTCTGTTCTTGTGTTTCCCACGTTTAATGAGTTGGAGACAATGAGGTGTAACATGGAAACAAAGCGTTTTCGGACCCATGTTCATATAACATAATTTCTTCATCTACGTGTGAGGAATGTGTGTGCTATTTGTTCCGTGCATTTTTGCTACACCCTATATACCAGGGGTGGCCATAACTTTAACTTTGGGAGCCGCAAATTTATGAAGCTGTTTCGAAGCGAGCTTGGTTGTTAAAAAATTAATGATTTATAAAATAAAGACACGGTGTTTATTTCATAAAAAATATGAAGAAATATTTATAGAGTTACACATTACATTGTTTGGTTGGTTGCTCAGTTTAGGGGCTGCGACAACGCGGACATGTAGCCCCGTGTACTTTGGGTGTGTGTAGAATCTGTCTGATAACAGGTGTTAATTGTGATTACTGTATTAGTGTGTGTTATCTGTTTTTAATTCAAGTAACAACTGCAGACATTCGATTTTCAAGTAGTTCCAACTTTTCCTACCAAACGCCACCGTCAACGACCAACTAGTTCTGAACTTGGTAACTAAATGCCACCGCAGTCGGCTCCTGCCAACGAACGTTGGCCCCTAAGAGCGTTAGTCAAATCTAACGTATAATTTAGCTTTACACTAGTGTAATTAGTGGAAGGTTCTTCATCATGCCATAAATCTATGACATGGGACCGCTGGCTTTACTTCCCCTACGAAGGAAGGCATACTGAGGGATTTTTAACGCTCTTAAAAAATCCGACGACTTAAACCGGGTAACAGCATGTTACCAACTACGCCACATATAACATTACTGTCCAATTTTACAACAAGATAAAGGATTTTAGTTTTTAGAAGTGCTCTTTCAAGTGTTCATGTTTGCTGTTAGTTGTTTGAAACCTGACTGATATTGTTAAGCGCAGTCGGACGAGTTCAATTCAAGGTTCATTACTTAGTTCAGTTGGATATTTAGTTTAATGAGTACAGTGATTCACACACACAGTAAGTAGTCCCAAATATTGAAATAATAACACTCTTTTGTCAGTAAGGATTTCCCTTCTGGAACATTCATCCTAAACACCAGTCAATTTATATACTTTATGTTCGACCCTGCCTAATATAATGTCAAAAAACTGAATCATAATGATGATCATTATAACACTATATTTCATTATGAAACAGTTTCTCCTACCAATCACAGCTCAAGAAACAGTTGTTTGACCAATTAGGTGAGGATAGCAACGCATCTGCGCTAAGTTCCAATGCCTTCTAATTTAAATTTCACTGCCTGGCCTAGTGTCATAGTGGGACAATCGAGGAGGCCATGGTCAAATACAAGGTATTCTGTGCGTCCATGCGCTCTGTTCAGTACATAAAACTGGCGAAATATCGACAGATATTTATGAATATTTATGTTCGAACATAAAATAGTTATAGGCTAATAATTATCGTCGAACGTAAACAGTCGTATGCTACTCGCCTATAATGGTCTTAAGACACTCGTATGGAAATTATAAAACTCGCATACGCTTGTTTTATAAACATACTCGTGTCTTAATTAATGTCATTATAGGCTCGTTGCATAATGCACTATTATATGATTTTTAAAATCTTCATAGTCTGAACTATTTTTTCAAGGAGCCGCACGAGATTGACTCTAGAGCCGCATTTGGCTCGCGAGCCTTGCTGTGGCCACCCCGTTATATACTGCAGTAGAAATAACACGTGTAAGAATAATTATTTCACAGTGTGTATTTTCCTTTGCTTGTGATTGAGTGTAGTTCTAATGCAACTCAAGTGGAAGATCAACTCTATTTAAACCTGTTTTAACAGAATAATACTATAACATAAAGCTGCGTTTACTCCCTCGCGAATAATGTCGCGAGGGAATGGCGCTAGTGTAGACATGCCCCCACCCCTGAGTAATTGCTGCTCACTCGGTTTTTGTCCGCGCATCAAAGGGATTCACGTCGAGTTTCGCTTCGTGTAAACGTGGTCGCCATAGTTGCGCGAGGGATGAATCAAGAACAGTGCTTGCAGCTTATCGAGTTCTTCAAAAAGAGAGTTTTTATGTGGAATCCACAAAACAAAAACTATTTCAGTCGCAATAAAAGAGAAGATGCGTGGAAGGAAATTAGTTCTGAACTAAACTTTTCTATTTCTGCAGTGAAAAGGAAGATGAAAGCGCTACTGGGATCATACCGAAGCTCCACCATCGTCCAGGGCGGCGATTTGTCTTCTTCCCTATCTAGATCAGAAATTCCATTGACATGACGGAAAGCGTGGCTGCTGGAGGGACAAAACAAGCTGCCATGTTGTCCGCGAAACCAGAAGTGAAGGCGACTCGCAATTTTTAGCCTACTTTCGATTTTTGCAAAAAATGAAAGTAGACGTATGAGATCAACACAGGGCGAAAAATGTGTGTCTGTCTGTGTGTGTGTATGTGTGTATGTGAGTCTGTGTGTGTGTGTGTGCGTGTGTGTGTATGTGTGTGTGTGAGTCTGTGTGTGTGTGTGTGTGTCTGTGTGTGTGTGAGTGTGTGTACTCTGAATGTCTGTCCCCGCCTATCAATTCGAACACGGTGAATGCGAATTGAACGAGATTTGGTACAAAGGTAGCACTAGCAAAGGACACCTCAGTGTCATGTTTTATATCGCCGCCGTCTTTACTAAAACTGAATGGCGGCCACTCAAACGTTCAAAACGTAAAATCAAATAACGACTAACCAAATCATCCGATCTCTACCAAATTTGGTAACAACATACCTTCGTATAGGATGCGTCTTGTGACCAAACTACAAGGTCGTCCGCCATACCATTTCAGGATGGCGGCCGTGCGAATTATGCAAACTTTATAATCCATATCATGGGACCCACCAGTTCCGATTATCGAGCCGAGAATCGTTTTAACTGTTCTAAAGGAAGAGGCACGTTCGAAATTAAAAGTTTATTTTGTAATACTATAGTGCAGACATGATTTTAAAAAGCTGAGCCGATTCAGTAATAAGACACGATGGCAGCGGGTATCTTGTGCCTGACTTATATTTCACTAATTTGAGTATTGCATGCAATATAGCGTACTGATACAAAATAAATAAACTTTGTATGAAATGCTTTATATATAAATAATATACTCCAGTGATGAAATCGTTTAGTATAAATCATTATTTGCTAACAAGTTCTATGTAAGTCATTTTATATAGAACGATATTCGTTGACACAATTAGCTCAATGGTAGAGCGTTTGCCTATCGCTCAAATGCCTATGGTTCAAACCCGATCAGAGCTATTTTTTTTGCTTGAAATGTTATATGTTTATTGTTTTGTAATGACTCAGATGTTTTAAAATTAAGCGTTATATTGTGCATATTATGGTGTAAAATATATATTTAATTAAAACATAATTCGCCAGCAGATTTACTCGAGACATCTAGCTGCCAAAAAGGTAACTGCACGCCGCTACTTATTAACTTCCAGATTTTATTGAAAAGTTTCTTCTTCTGACCGCTAGAATGCACTCGCTCTGTTAGGATTATATTGTTCGATATTTCACCACTAGATGTCACGACTAGTCTACGTGGGGCTCCATTGATTACTATACCATTGGCATTCTATGCGCATCGAATTTGAAGAATGACAAGATGATACTACGATACATTTTTACTTTTTATTTTAAAGGGTTTGTAACAGCCTATTGTGCGTTATTTGAAAATGTTAATTGAAGTAAAGAACAAAACGATTTCACATAGTATCTGAGCTCTACCGTTGGTGCTAGTTCAGGATATTAATTAATACTTTTATTTCAGCCAAATAGCAATCGAAAATATCCACATAGTTGGTATACACACGTCTCTGTAGGATCATGGAAAGATTTGTTAATTCAATTAGGGTTGTGAAAGTCATACGCAGCCAGACGTGTAAAGACATGCCTCAACTCAAAGTTGGATGTTGGCCGCGTCAGGCCGATTATGTAATAATAATAATAATAATAATAATAATAATAATAATAATAATGTTATTGGTTTTACGTCCCTTTTAACTACTGTTGCTTTTAGAGACGCCGGGGTGCCAGAATTTTGTCCCGAAGGGGATCTTTAACGTGCCAGTAAATCTACTAACACGGCTCCCTCGCATTTGTGCACCCTCAAATGCCAGCTGACTGCGCCAGGATACGAACCTGAAACATACGGTCCAGCAAGCGAGAACGTTACCGCTGAGCCACGCCGCCAGTCCGGTCGATTATGTCTGCAGATCCATAACATTCTTTAGATACTTCTTATCTTTCTTTCTTTCTTTCTTTCTTTCTTTCTTTCTTCAATGATGGTAGCAGTTTTTATCTAGGTTGTGGCGTTTGGTAGAGGTAAATCGTTTCTAAGGTCTTCAACAAAGAATAGTTCTATTATACTCTTTGATAATAACAACGAGTTATAACTATACTCATACATTTAGGAGAAAGTAGGCTATATGTTCTTTACTGAACATCTTGTTTAGCTCTGAATCGCGCTCTGTTTTAGGTAGTGCGAAATTTCACTCGAAGCGAGTAACTCTCGCCCGAGTGACTTTCGCGAGGGAGTTTCGCTAGTTTAAACGCAGATTAACATGGAATGAATTGGTTTAGTAAACAGGGACACAGCTAAGATGCTTGTAGCTCATATTTTTTTAGCCTATTTTCATTTTATTAAAAAATAGGCTTATGAGATCACCTTTTGTCTGTGGTGCGTGTGTGCGTGTGTGTGTGTGATGGTGTGTGTGTCCCTAATAAATTCTAAACGGCCGGAGCGATTGCAATGAAATTCAGTAAGATCATAGCATCATTCTGGCCGACCCCGACCGTGCCCTTCAAATTTTAATGTGTCTCACCAATCCAACATGGCAGCTGTGCGAAATATTCACCAGCATTCTCCGAAACTATTTCCGATATCACCCTGAAATTTGAACGGTGATAAAGGAAACTACTAGATGTTCGCCTATGAGACTTTCAAAAATCTGGTAACTACAAAACCAACATGGCGGCCAAGCGAAGTTGAGACTTTAAAATATACTTTTCTCGCGAATTAACCCTCAAAACGTAATAAAACATGGTACAGCAAATGTTTATACACATTGTAATGCACTGACATCTAATTTAGTTCAATTGTCTATACAACCTCAAGATGACAGCTGTGCATTTTTTTTCTTGTGTCGTAATCATGCGATCGAAGTTAAAGTTTGAATAAAGCTACGCAATAATTTTCCTTTAATGATACATAACTCTATGGCCTATACATATAACAATCCAAAATGGCGAGCATCCGAAATATGTTGACGGTTCTCAATATCTACGAATCTTTTACAGCAATCAAACTGAATTGTTTTATGTTCATAGAGGCTATGAACATAAGTTCACCTATAGGACTTTCAGTAACCTGGTGTGCACAAATCCAACATGGCGGCGACACGAAATATAAATACACACATCAAAAAAAGTTTTGCATCACCTCGGTTCCAAGAGTTCCGGAACCTTTAAATACAAAGGGAATAGAGATCAACACAAACAACATTTCAGCTCGTTTTATTGCTCATGAGACCCACACATTGCATGTTGTACCATCACACAGCTAGACTTTCAGCATTTGTGGTCCAGATTGCAGTACACACCACTACCTCTAATACCCAGTAGCACGTCCTCTTGCATTGATGCATGCCTGTATTCGTCGTGGCATACTATCCACAAGTTCATCAAGACACTGTTGGTCCAAATTGTCCCACTCCTCAACGACAATTCGTCGTAAATCTCTCAGAGTGGTTGGTGGGTCAAGACGTCCATAAACAGCCCTTTTCAACATATCCCAGGCATGTTCGATAGGGTTCATGTCTGGCGAACATGCTGGCCACTGTAGTCGAGCGATGTCGTTATCTTGAAGGAACGCATTCACAAGATGTGCACGATGAGGTCGAGAATTGTCGTCCATGAAGACAAATGCCTCTCCAATATTCTGCCGATATGGGTGCACTATGGGTCGGAGGATGTCATTCAGGTATCGTAAAGCCGTTTCGGAGCCTTCCATGACCACCAGTGGCGTACGTCGGCCCCACATAATGCCACCCCAAAACATCAGGGAACCACCACCTTGCTGCACTCGCTGGACAGTGTGTCTAAGACGTTCAGCCTGACCAGGGTGCCTCCAAACACGTCTCCGACGATTGTCTGGTTGAAGGCATATGCGACACTCATCGGTGAAGAGAACGTGATGCCAATTCTGTGGGGTCCATTCAGCATGTTGTTGGGCCCATCTGTACCGCGCTGCATGGTGTCGGGGTTGCAAAGCTGGACCTCGCCATGGACGTCGGGAGTGAAGTTGCGCATCATGCAGCCTATTGCGCACAGTTTGAGTTGAAACACGACGTCCTGTGGCTGAACGAAACGCATTATTCAACATGGTGGCATTGCTGTCAGGGTTCCTCCGAGCGGCAATCCGTAAGTAGCGGTCATCCACTACAGTAGTAGCCCTTGGGCGGCCTGAGCGAGGCCTGTCATCGACAGTTCCTGTATCTCTGTACCTCCTCCATGTCCGAACAACATCGCTTTGGTTCACTCTGAGACGCCTGGAAACTTCCCTTGTTGAGAGCCCTTCTTGACACAAAGTAACAATGCGGACGCGATCGAACTGCGGTATTGACCTTCTAGGCATGGTAGAACTACAGACAACATGAGCAGCGTACCTTCGTCCTGGTGGAATGACTGGAACTGATCGGCTGTCGTACCCCCTCCGTCTAATAGGCCCTGCTCATGCATGGTTGTTTACATCTTTGAGCAGTTTTAGTGACATCTATGAACAGTCAAAGGGACTGTATCTTGGATACAATATACACAGTCAACGTCTATATGCCGGAGATCTGGGAACCGAGGTGATGCAAAACTTTTTTTGATGTGTGTATTTAAATCGACGTTTCTCGTGATTTAACCACCCGAGTGCAGTGAAACTTCGCACGTTAAATGTTTATACAAATGTTAATCCACTGGCATCTAATTTATTTCAATTGTTTTCATAACCAAAAGATTGCAACTGTGCGAAATTTTAAAATCTCGTTTTTAATTCTTGTATCCTAATCATGCGATTGAAGTTTGAATACCACACGTACACAATAATCTTCATGTAATAGTACACAAATACTTATCCACCCTGGCTACTATTAGACGGTTCACAATATCTACGAATCTATCACAACAATCAAACTGAAATTGTGTATGTTGATAGAGGCAATTAACATGAGTAGGATATATGAAAATAGGCTGTATAGTTCTTCACTGAACTACTTGTTGCCTACTTTTCACTTGGATACATCTAAGTAGGAACAAGAAGTTCCGTTACGAACTAAAGAGCCTACTTTTCTCATAATTTAAGATCCATGCCAATAGTTAATCTATATGGATCTATCTAGAATAATGACGAAATTAAGTTGGTAATATCGACATTTCTAATTAGTTCGAAATACTGTATACCTGGCATAATGTAGCCTAATAGAGAACTACAGTTGGCAGCCCTGGTGACTAAATATATTCTTAGTTCCATCTCTTAAGGTACAGAATACAAAATTTGGTTGAAGTCCAATGGATATCATGGACGTTACATGCAGTTAAACATTGGATCGAACAGCGCGCGTAAAATCATGTTGGCAACAATGACATACATGTATTGGTCAGAAATAATCTGAAATAATATGGTATATTGTTGTGTCAATTTTGAATGAAATCCATTAGTTAGTATAGAAGTTACATGCATTTTAAAATTGGATCTATCAGCAGGCTTAGAATCATGTTGGCAGCACTGACGTATATTAGTTACTCCAAATTCATCTAGAATGCCAGGTACTATACGTGTGCAAAGTTTAGAGCTATTGGCTTGCATACTTTCCGATATATTGATATTAGGGTAACAAAAAGAGATACAGCACATATTAACAGTTGGCAGCCCTGGTTGCTCTTAGGAATACGCATAATCATATCTGTTATGGTACACATAGCACATACGAAATTTGGTAGAAAACCAAATGATAGTATGGAAGTTACATGTATTTAAAGTTGGACTTCTCAGCAGACTTAGAATCATGTTGGTAGCACTGACGTATATATGTTACTCCAAATTATTATAGAATGTCAGGTACTATACATGTGCATAGTTTAAAGCTGTCGGCTTGCATACTTTCTGATATATTGGTATTTTGGATAAAAGAAATTAAGAACATTTATTAACAGTTGGCAGCCCTGGTGGGTCTTAAGAATACGCTCAGTCATATATGGTTATGTACACATAGCACATACGAAATTTTGTTGAATTCCAATTGATAGTGTAGAAGTTATATGCATTTAAAAATTGGACCTATCAGCAGGCTTATAATCATTTTGGCAACACTGCCATGTATGGCCTCCTGGAACGTAAACTGCAATATTATTATCTATATGTGTGCCAATTTTGAAATAGCTCCAATTGATACTTTCCATGATATCCAACATGGAGCTCAAATTTCAATTGCGATGTTTTAGCAGTTGGTAGCACTGACACCATTTTCAAATATGGCCGTGAGATATTCAGGTATAGATCTTTACTCCTACCAAATTTTGTTTCGATTGCTCCAGCCGATTAGGAGTTGATAGGGGGAACACACACACAGCCAGACAGACAGACAGAAGGACAGACAGACAGACAGACACACACACACTTGCCCGATCTCATAAGACTACTTTTTCCTCATTTTTGAAAAATGTAAAAAGTAGGCTAAAAATAGGATGATGTATGTATGAGAAAGTTTTCCCTTAATATTTGCTAAATATTGGGGGTTTAGTATCCTAATTTCATTAAATTGTTTGAGCTAATTAAGAAAATTATGGATTTTATTTCTAGGAGAGTGTGATGGCGCAGTAGCTTCGCTGCTCATCTTGCACCCGGACGGTAAAGGTTTTAATCCAAGTGACAGCAAGGTGAAATTTTCACCTGAAAATTCACATGGCGTCATGAAAGGCATCCTCCCTTAAATACCCGACCAAAATGAGACTGGTTGGCTCCAGCGATCCCATCACACTCACTTAAACTATGGACATTAAAAGTGAACAAATGGAAAACGAAAGTAATGGTAGTTCGGAAAAATATGGACGAAAATAAAACCAATATAAAAATTGATGACTTGAGAATTGAACAAGTGAAACAATTTTGTTATCTCGGTAGAATAATCACAGAAGCTTAATGGAAGTGAAGAGAAGGATTGCATTGGCAAAACAGGTATTTATGACTGAGAAAAACATTTTATCCAGCAAACATATGAATATAGATGTAAGAAAATCCTTTGCAAAATCACTTGTAGGGACTACACTGCTCTATGGAAGTGAAAGTTGGACTCTGGTAAATTGGAAAAGAATCGACTTGAAGCTGCTGAAATGTGGATATGTTGGAAAATAACAAGAACGAGCTGAGTGGAAAGAAAAATCAACCTGGAAGTCTTAAGGGAAGTCATACAAGAGAGAAGATTAATGAAGGACATATCATCAGACACAACACTTTCATCGTTAACATTCTTGAAGGGAAAATGCTGGGAAAGAAAGGAAGAGGACGACCTAGGACGAAGTATATGGAAGACATCAAGAATAGAATGGGATGTGACAATTACATGGAACTGAGACTAACCGCCAACGACAGAAGAGTGTGGTTGCATCGACAAGGCGCCGAAGCCGGCGGGTTGGTTGATGGTTTTGATTCATAACGTACGTATGCTATTTCAGCTGATACAATGCATATGGGCACTGCCTCTTACAGAGGGAGATAGAGAGCTGAATGCCCTGAAAATATTTCAGAATCTACTAGTGTTAGGGCTTTTAAATGTGATTTTCGAGCTCCCTCGGGGGCAACCATTTATTATTTCTCGCGCAAAGGGGCGTGAAATTACCTGCATTTGACCCTTCTACAACTTCGATATTTTGACAATTTATCCTATCTCAGAATTTCAAAAGGCATAAATTATAACAATATACACGGTGTTTCAGGAGGAATAGTAAATATTTTAGGAGGTGGGAGTATAGATGAATTGCAATAAAACATCCATATACCATTTGTCCCATTTTTATTGCCTACGGAGATACAGATGTTGGTATGTAACCAGAGCAGTTGCCGTTTCGTGTGTTGCTACACGTAGACTTTCTGCACGTATCGGTGTTCCATGTACAAGAGTATGGCGGACATTACGAATGCACAAGCTGCATCTGTGTCATTACCAGCACGTTCAACACCTTCGAGCAGGAGATGCAGATAGACGTTTGGAATGTTGTCGTTGGATACGTGCAAATCGCCAAGCAATCACAATTGTAATCTTCACTGTTGAAGCCACGTTCACTCGTGACGGCATGAATAACACTCGTAATGAACTTCAGTGGTCAGAAAAAATAACCACATGCCATTGTGGACACATTTTTAGAAACGCTTCTCTGTAAATGGGTTGTGTGAGTTGATTGGGCCTGTTGTGATGCCGCATCGTCTAACAGGACCCTTTTATCTACACTTCCAGCATTTATTGGAAGAGATTCCTTTGGCTACAAGAATGCGTATGTTCTTCCAGCATGACGGGGCTCCTCCACATTCTATTCGTCTCGTGATACAACATCTAAACCTAACATTCCCCGGAAGATGGATCGGGAGATATGGGCACGTTTCTTGGCCACCAAGGTCCCCGGATCTTACCCCCTTTGGATTTTTGCCTGTGAGGATGGTTGAAAAGCGAAGTCTAAAAGGAAAAATTTAACACAAGAGCTGAGTTGATCGTTCGGATTATGCATAGTGCAGCCCTCATCAAAGAACGCCAAGCCCCCCTCCGAAGAGCTACACGGGGTGTTATCAAGAGAAGTGCAAAATGCATTGGTGGAACATTTTTGAAAATCAACTTTGAACGTCCTCATTTGCCTTGGCTTCACATTTGTTTGGGATATATACAGGGTCATCGAGAAATAATACCAACATTTCAAAAAATTATAGCACCGAAACCCTTTATGTTAAACGTGTAATTCTTTCACTGAACGCCAGCTGGTTAAAGTAAGTTTTGTTTTGGAGGGGAACGTGACCTTACTATGCGCACACTAGATGCGCAGTAGCCAAGGTCGGCCGGGGGCGCGCACGCCAATGACTGCACCGCCCGACAAACTGCACCTGATTACAAAGCTGTCATTCGATGGTTCAATCAGTTTAAGATAACAGGGACTGTAGAGAAAAAATCTAGGTCAGTCCGACCACCAACATCAGCATTGAACGCACGCTTTCCCAATGGCTGGATTGGTACGTGCAATCATTTCAGGAGTAACTGTCAAGATGGCGGCAGAAATTCGCTCCCGCAGGTCATCCAAATCCCGATTTTTTTTATGCATACACAATGTTTTTAAAGTACCCCCAGAAAAAAAATCCAAAGGGGTTAGGTCAGGACTTCATTGGCGCGCGCGCCCCCGGCCGACCTTGACTTTAAACTATGCACACGTATATTCTGACATTTTAGATTAATTTGGAGTAACTTATATATGTCAGTTCTACCAACATGATTATAAGCCTGCAGATAGTACCAATTTTATATACATGTAACTTATATACTATCAGTTGGATTTCAACCAAATTTCGTATGTTCTATGTGTACCATAACAGATATGACTACAAGTATTGTTAAGAGCAATCAGGGCTGCCAACTGTTAATAAATGCTGTCTATATTTTTTACCCTAATATCAATATATCAGAAAGTATGCAAGCCAACAGCTCTATACTTTGCACACGTATATCACCTGACATTCTAGATTAATTTGGAGTAATTAATACATGGCAGTGCTGCCAACATCATTCTATGCCTGCTGATATGTCCAATTTTAAAATACATGTAACTTATATACTAAGAAATGGATTTCATCCAAAATTGGCACAACAAGATATCATAATATTTCAGATTATTTCTGACCAGCACACGCATGACATTGTTGGCAACATGCTTTTACGCGTGCTAACTGCAAGTAACGTCCATTGGACTTCAACCAAATTTTGTATTCTGTACCTTAAGAAATGGAACTAAGAATATATTCAGTCACCAGAGCTGCCAACTGTAGTGCTCTATTAGGCTACATTATACCAGGTATATTTTGAACTAATTAGATATTTCGATATAACCAACTTAATTTCGTCATTATTCTAGATAGGTTCATATACTGTAGAATAATCATTGGCATGAAAAGTAGGCTGTATAGTTCTTCACGGAACTTCTTGTTTTTATTGCAATTCATCTATACTACCACCTCCTAAAATATTTACTCTTCCTCCTGAAACACCTGTATAGGTATTATATTACGAAATGAAAACAGTCGTACGTTATTTTCAACAGCAAAGATTATGTTCATACAAAATGTCAGCGTACAAGGTTCAGTAGTACTTGCGTGTAGGATGAAGAGAAATATATCACAAAACTGTTAGCCTATTTCCAATTATGAAATAATAGCCTTATCAGATCACCTTTTGTCCGTGTGTGTGTGCGTACAGTATGTGTGTGTGTGTGTCCTCTAATAAAATCTAAACGGCTGGAGCGATTTCAGTGAAACTCGCTAAGGACATATTAATATTCTTCCCGACTCCGAACGTGCCCTTCAAATGTTGTTACATCTCACCAATCCAACATGGTAGCTGTGCGAAATAATTCACCGGCATTCTATATAGCCTATCTGAAACTACTACTGATATCACCATGACATTTTGTACGATGATAGAGGGCACTACTAAAACTTCACCTATGTAATTTTCAAAAACCTGTTGAGTAGAAAACGAACATGGCGGACATGCGAAGTTGAAACGTTTAAATATACTTTTATCGCGATTAACCATCCGAGCGCAGTGAAACTTGGTACAGCTCATCTTTATACGCATTTTAGCGCACTGACATCTAATTTAGTTCAATTGTTTGCATAGCCTCAAGATGGTGGCTGTGCTTAATTTCAAAATTAAGTATTTATTTCTTGTGTCCTAATGATGCGATCGAAGTGAACGTTTGAATAATGAACCTACGCAATAATCATAATCTAACAGTACATAACTCTATGGACTCCAGCATGGCGAACATCCGAAATATTTAGTCGGTTCTCAATATCTACGAATCTATTACAGCAATCAAACTGAAGATTAACATATGCAGGATATATGAAAATTGGTTATTTAGTTATTTGCTACATATTGGCATATATATTATTCATTTTTATTTGGTTTAAAGTGTCAATATTGGCGACCATGGATGGTGCCACACTATACAAAATATGTCACGTTACGCTGTCAACTTACAAGTTACATCATAAATGCCAGATTCATTATGTGCAAGTGGTTCACAAACATGTGCATTTGAAGTGTTAGTGGTGACAGTGAATGCAATCCTTTTTCAACCCAATAGCAAGGAAATTGACTTTAAATTACCATAGTTGTAGTGATGGAGAATACATAGTAAGGCTTCATCTTTCAGGTCATGTGGACAATAAACTAGAACCCTGGAATGGGTCTCATTTCGTAAGCGTGCACACATACGAATCATGTACTCGTAGATTGGTCCTATCGAATCTGATTTTATAATCATCCTGTTCAATTTAAGTCGATTATAATAAAAAGATCTGTGCAAGATTATTTAGCAATTGAAGACTTTTTCTAAAACACAAAGCTTATCTATACAAATCCCATTCTATTTTCCGATACGACTAGAGTACTCCATTCCAGATTATATGCGCATATATATTTTTATCATAAAAAGTATATCACATCGTTCAGTAATCCATAGGGTTACCTCTATTGATACGGACATTCATTAAATCGAATTATTATTTTTATCATACGGTTGGCTCATAAAAGGAGAACTTTAGAAATAAAACAATGATGCCCTAGAGCAATAATTTTGCGGGTGATCAATTGCAGTGGACGTTTATTCATTCGGCCAGAAATAAAGATAATAATGCGGTGAAACATAACAAGAGAACTAAGCATAATTATGAGATCAGATGACAAGCACATGTAATTTAATTAGGTTAACACTTCACAACCTCCTGGAGTGTAATTAGGTACAAGCGTTCCGACCATAGATACTCGCACATAGTACTTAACAGTTTAAAACATTTAACTCCAGTAATAATAATAATAATAATAACAATAATAATAATAATAATAATAATAATAATAATAATAATAATAATAATAATTAGGGCTTGGATTTTTATGTAAATACATATTTTTAGCAATTTTTCTATAAATACATATCTTACTGTTTTTCACTTATTAGCACATAAAAGACATACTATTTACATTAAAAAAACAGTATTCTAGATCTTCCAGTTAATTGCATTTTTGTTCTGTGGTACTTCAACGGGGAAGAACCTGTGAGCTATCTAATCTTCATGCAGAGCGTAGGTCAGCTTGCCCCTGTGCTATCCGTAACTTGTCGCCCCGTGCCACTCGCTGTGGAAGCCAGGGATTCCCTTGTCCATAGCCATATTGCATCACGTGCTAGACCTCCCCCTTCCCCCAGCTACCTGGAACCGGTGTCACTCACATGCAGTTCATTTCTGGCACTGTGAAGTGTAAGGCAGTTCTACGATGCCTAAAGCAAAAGCAACTACAAGTTACCGTCTGCAGCAGCATGTTGCAGAATTTAATGATTATTTTACTTCCGATGGAGGCGTTCTGTTCTGCCAACAATGTGGGAAAGCTGAACAGCGATCTCAAGTTACACAACACCTCAAGGGCAAGAAACATATTGCCGCAGTTTCGCGCCTTCAGGAGAAGTGTTTCGCGATAATCGTCGGTCATTTGTGATGGACAACCTGAGATGTGGTCAGTAGTCAGTGAGACATAGCATTCGTGAGTACTGCACATTAATGAACCAAATTATTATTAAATATTTTTACTATTTTGTCACATATATTTTCCCAATATTTAGCACCTAAAACTCCGAGCCCTAATAATAATAATAATAATAATAATAATAATAATATCGTATGGCCTCGGGTGCCGGGTGCAAGCTTTGTTATTTGACGCCCAGAGGGCACCTTGCATGTCGAATTTTGTCGTTCCAAGTCCCTCACTCCTCATTCTCCGAGGCTTGAGGGCGTTTCTATTCTTCCTGTCCTTTATTTGCCTTATCCTTTATTTGTTTACCATTTCTTCTTCTAGTAATTAAGTCTTTAGTTATTAGACTACTAGAGCTCGGATTCAAGCATATTTGCATATTTTTGTCCTGAATAGTACACATTGAAAGAAGCCTTTTGGTGGTATTTTCACCTCTCTAGGACCAACAGAATTGAAATTTATCGAGCATATAAATGCATAAAACCGCGGTTTTCAGAATAGAAGCATATAAATGCATATTCTTGTGGTTTTAGTCTAAATAGTTTGTTTTTCTTCGACCCCCCGCCCCCGAATTCGGGCCCTGTCCGTCCTTAAGGTTCGAAAACAGAAATAATCATTGAAAAATATATATGGTGCGAATAACAGAACCGCAGGTTTTTAACGTTTAGTGAGGTCGTTCTCGTCATTGAAACTTTTATTGACTGATTTAAAAAAATCATTCAAAACTGAAAACATAGAATAAACAAGAAGTTCCGTGTCGAACTAAAGAGCCTACTTTTCTCGAACTGTAAGATTCATTCCAATGATTAATCTATATGGACCTAATTAGAATAATGACGAAATTGAGTTGGTAATATCGAAATTTCTTATTACTTCGAAATATAACTGGCATAATGTAGCCTAATAGAGCACTACAGTTGGCAGCCCTGGTGACTGAATATATTCTTAGTTCCATCTCTTAAGGTACAGAATACAAAATTTGGCTGAAGTCCAATGGATAGCATGGACGTTACATGCAGTTAAACATTGGATCTAACAGTGCACGTAAAATCATGTTGGCAACAATGTCATGCATGTATTGGTCAGAAATAATCTGAACTATTATGATCTATTGTTGTGCCAATTTTGGATGAAATCCATTTATTTGTATAGAAGTTACATATATTTTAAAATTGGAGCAATCAGCAGGCTTAGAATCATGTTGGAAGCACTGACGTATATTAACTACTCCAAATTAATCTAGAATGAAAGGTACTATAAGTGTGCAAAGTTTAGTTCTGTTGGCTTGAATACTTTCCGATATACTGATATAAGGGTAAAAAATAGAGACAGCATTTATTAACAGTTGGCAGCCCTGGTTGTTCTTGAGAATACGCATAGTCATATCTGTTATAGTACACATACCACATACGAAATTTGGTTGAAATCCAATTGATAGTATAGAAGTTACATGTATTTACAATTGGTCCTATCAGCAGGCTTAGAATCATGTTGGTAGTACTAAGGTCCATTAGTTACTCCAAATTAATCTAGAATGTCGGGTACTATACGTGTGCATAGTTTAAAGCTGTCGGCTTGCATACTTTCTGATATATGGGTATTTGGATAAAATAAATTGAGAGAATTTATTAACAGTTGGCAGCCCTGGTGACTCTTAAGGATACGCTCAGTAATATCTGTTTATGTACACATAGCACATACGAAATTTGGTTGAAATCCAATTGATAGTGTAGAAGTTATATGCATTTAAAATTTGGACCTATCAGCAGGCTTATAATCATTTTGGCAACACTGGCATGTACGGCCTCCTGGAAATTAAACTGCAATATTATTATCTATACGTGTGCCAATTTTGTAATAGCTCCCATTCATACCTTCCAAGATATCCAACATGGAGCTCAAATTTCAATTGCGATTTTTCAGCAGTTGGTAGCACTGACATCATTTTCAAATATGGCCGTGATATATTCAGGTATAGATCTTTATTCCTACCAAATTCTGTTTCGATTGCTGCACACCCAGACAGACAGACAGACAGACAGACAGACAGAAGGACAGACAGACAGACATTTGCCCGATCTCATAAGTCTACTTTTTCCTCATTTTTGCAAAATGTGAAAAGTAGGCTAAAAATTCTTGTTGTACCGACCAATGCAGATCTACTTCATTTACTCGCCTAATTCTGAACATTTTGTGAATGAACTTATGAACTGTAACTTTTATAAGAAAACTTCTCTTATATATACAAAAACTTGAATGCGAGTATATTTCAGTGTATCATACATGCAATTAGAAAGTAAAGCTCGTATATAAAGATATGTTATTGGTTTTTTCGTTTCACTTTCCTTTCTATAGTTATTAACGGTGTTTTTCGAGCATATTCAGCATATTTAACCGCATATAATGGTTTTTTGGAGCATATCTATCGAGCATAAAACACATGGTTTTCGAGCACATCGATCCGAGACCTAGTTATTACTATAGTTTTCATTCTCATCTCATCTTTCACTATCAGCCAAACCATTTGGGGCCGGTTACCTAGATGTTAGGCCCCTTAAAGCAACTATCATTACCACTTCTAGTGACATGCCCCTACCAACGGAGACGCGCTTCTCCCAGTTTGTCTTTAATTGTTGCAACTTCCTTTTCCTTCCTTACGTTTTCATTTCTGGTATGGTCAAACCTTTTAACACCCTGGAGGGCTTGTGTTCGTGTTTGGTTGAAGTTGGCCAACATTCTGAGCAGTGGGTTGTTGATTTTCTTCATTCAGTGGCTTGGAGATCTTGGTCCTTAGCAGTGTATACTTGGGTGTGTATAGAATTCATATATTAACCTGTGTTATTGTTGTGTTTGTAGTAAAGATACGCAAATCTCCTACACTGGCCATAGGACGGCTTCGGTGACGTAGTTGGTAGCATGCTGTGCCTGTATGCCTAAGATCCCGGGTTCAAAAACGGCTGAAGTCGACAGATTTTAAGAGCGTTAAAAATCCCTCAGTATGCCTTCCCTCGGAGGGGAAGTGAAGCCGGCGGTCCCATGTCATAGATTTATGGCATGATAAAGAACCTTCCACTAACTACACTTATGGAAGCTAAAATTTTCAGGTTGGTTTGATAATGCTATATTAGATCCTACGTTGGCCGCCAGGTGCTGACTGAGTTGGCATTTAGTAGCCACGTTCGCAGCTAGGTGTCATGGACCGTAGCATTTGGTAGCAAAAGTAGGAACTACTAGAAAAAAATTAATTGTCTGCTGTCCTTCTACCTGAATCACAGATAACACACACTAATACTGCCATTACAGTTAACACCGGTTATCAGACAGATTCTACACACACCAAAGTACACGGGGCTAAATGACAGCGTTGTCGCAGCCCCTAAACTAAGGATCCAACCAACCACTTTGCGTGATATTAACACGTTGACAGATGGAATGGAGTCGTCAGCTCCACTTCCGGGCGCCGTTGCTCCCGGGGATTAACCAAGTGCTCTTTTATGTTGCAGGCTGAGTGAACGTTATCGCCATTTACATTTCAGGAAGTGGTGGATTTGTTTTATTTCTTACCGGTTGTCCCCCATCACTACAATCTTGGAGATTTATAGTATAATATCCTGCTGTTGGATTAAGTCATGACTGTATTCACTACTGTTTCCCCCAGGGGCTCACAACTTGTGAGACGTGGGTTGGCGACCACGGTACCCCAGCTGAGTCCGGCATTGCTTCCACTTACTTGTGCCAGACTCCTTTCTGTCTTCTTTACTGTCGACCTTTCTTGGTCAACTCTTGTTCTCTTCCGACCCGGCTGGAGGATTCTAGAGGCCTAGGGAGTTTTGCACTTTCCCCCCTTAATTGGCCCTTGTCTCATCATTCTTGATCCCTCATTCTTCGAGGGGTCAGAACTTTTGTTTTCTCTTCATGGCATCTCATGTCCTTTGCTCAAGGTCCTAAAGCAGGCAGGGTGTGTGTAGCCCCACCACTTATGGTGCACGCTGGATACTGCTACACCCTCAAGGGCTCACAGCCAGTGAGTTTGGAAGTTGGCGATACCGAGGGATTCCTGAGGTGGGTCCAGTTTTTTCGCTTTTTTCGGCTGACTTTGGGCTGGACCCTCTCCTCTTTCCCTTTCCTATCTGCCTTTCATGGCTCTCCTTCCTTCCAAGTCCCGAAATCCTCATTATTCTAGGGTTGAGGTCATTTATTTTATTCCTGTACTTTATTTGCCTTATTCTTGATTTGTTTACCGTTTCTTATTCTAGTATGTAAGTCTAGTTATAGCTTTCATTACATTGTCATTTTTCACAATCACCCAAACCATAAGGGGATGATAACCTTGATGTTAGGCCCCCTAAATCAACAATTATCATCATGTTTGAAATTGTTGTGCTTGTATCCTCTCTCCCACCACTGCGTACGAACGACTTAGCTGGTTACGACTAAATCAACGCCGCGATCTTCATTCGTTATGTCTTTTCCGACAAATACTCTTAAGTTCCTCTCCAGCTTACCTGCATTCTCAGTTTCACTGCCTCTCACACGAACATAGTTTTGGTACACGGTCAAAAAATGATTCACTCATGCTCATACCTATACACCGCTTGGTACGCTACACTAACTCCTTCGTAGTTTCTACTGCACGACTGTGGAACAACCTGCCGCGCTCTGTCAGAGGAGCAACCCCGTCCAGCTTCAGGCAGCAATGCCAGCTGTACATATCACAAAAGAAATGAAAGTTGAACTCAACACGTCAAATATTTGAATCCTTATCCTGAGTTATATTCGTGTTTCTAATTTACATTTTATTTATTTTCTGTTTAGTTACCTAAATGTTTTCTTACATCCTTTTAAGTGCGCATTGCAAAATCAATATTAGGCTGTAGTAATAACTCATCCATGATGCTTATCATCATCATCAACAACATCATCAGGCTCTGTTTTATTAGTGTTTGTGTTTCCCTATTATTTCCTTACTTTAGCTATAATTAACTAATTACAATAATTTTTCCTACGCCATGCTTACCTGCCATTATATGTATTGTGATCGGATCTGAAATGTATTCCTGTTAGATTTAAGTACCATTGTTAAGTTCAGCAAATAATGTAATAATGTATTAATTGTATTTTTTTTATCGTATGGCTTTTAGTGCCGGGAGTGTCCGAGGACATGTTCGGCTCGCCAGTTTTGTAG
This sequence comes from Meconema thalassinum, assembly GCA_946902985.2. NCBI lineage: Eukaryota > Metazoa > Arthropoda > Insecta > Orthoptera > Tettigoniidae > Meconema > Meconema thalassinum. The sequence goes on from OX336392.1 coordinate 20,283,642, forward strand.
CTGCTTCGAGACGGACACCCAATGGGTGTGCTACAAGTACCGTTGGGGAGGGAAGGAGGGAAGTTGGAATGTAAGGACGAGGAGTTGGAAGGTAGCGGCTGTGGCCTATAGTTAGGGACCAACCCCGGCATTTGCCTGGAAGGAAGATGGGAAACCACAGAAGACCATCTTCAAGGTTGCCGGCGGGGGGATTCGAACCTCCTCGCCTCCCGGATGTGAGCGACTGCCATCAGTCATGCCATAACCACCACGGCTAACTCACGCGGTTATTAATTGTATAATCTGGTTAGATGGAAGAGAGGGCCCAATGGCCCTAATTTTGCCAGACAAAATAAATCTATCTATCTATAATACTTCCCCTGCTCGAGAAAATATTACTAAGGCCAGTATTACACTATCAAAGAAATTTTATAAAATACTTTTTAAAACTGAACTTCTATAAAAGTTACACAAAGCAATAATCACACCATTACACTACATCAAATATTGTATCATAGTTCAGCAAAATGTATGAAGGACAGTTCTTTATTCACTTAACTGTATTACGGTAGTTGAAATTCTGTAGTGGCAATACCGGTGTATACAACAAACGGAAAGATAAACTAAATAACTATGGGGTTAAACCATGGGTCACCCATGTGACATGAAATATATTGATACGAGTAAAATATTGGTGAACGAGCTGCAGTACGAAGACTTGATAAATAACATTAATTTTAATTATTAATAATTATGATGAAATGAATGATAGTGACGTTCGAAACAACAACTGCACGAGCAAAAAAATTGATTTATACGAAGTTAAAGAAAGTTAAAGAAAACGCATTAGGTTGAGCGCTCTTCTCATTCCGCCAACTGGAAACTCTCATTTAAAGGTTGGTTACATGTATTACCTACCGGTGCTTATTTACACACGCTTGTAATACTTTATGGGGTTGAAGCCATTTTTCAGTGTTGCCCTAGTAAACAAAAGTTTCTTCTTTCAGAATTAGGGTATAACCCAACTATTTTGGGTACATTCGTGTTGTCTGACTGAAAAGCACCGAACTTTTGTTCGCTTGTTATACCATAAATGAAATTCACAAATTATAATACAAATAAGTAATTATAACATAAAATTCATTCCAGCTTATTCCAGCCTATTTAACTATGTAATTCCTCTTTATATCTTGAAACGTGCGTCCTTTATGTGCAGCACTTATTGATTCGGCGAATTTTACCTACACTTTCTATCTGTTATTTATGTTTAACATTGTATACCATTCATTATGTAACATTTCATGCATTTCACACTCTATGAGCATATTTGCTGTGGTAATATTCCAGCTGTTATGATCCGCCATTTTGGTTTGAATCTTTTATCAAAGATAGCATGATGCTCATACATTTTATAAAAGAAATTTTATAAAACCACCTTTTATAAAAGACTAGCATTACCCGTCGCGAATATTCTAGTTGTAAAGAGTACACTTAGCAAAATCTCGATCATGAATGCTATGACTGATTTATCCTTGGTATGAATAATCAGACTTTATTAATTCAGCTACTGGTGCAGTGGTCAGGGGTTTGTCATTCCTTCATAGGTATATCAGAACGAAGTTAGTTTTCTGGGAATATCACAGACACTGTTAATTTAAGGACCTTTAAATGTGGTTTTCGGAGACCCTTTATAGTCGGGTGAAAATGACCTTTCGTACCACACTCACACGTGAAAATTGCGTGAAAAAATTCTAGAGTGCCCCTTGACCCCCTTAAGCGCATTATACTGTGTGTATTGATGAATTTTACAGCTTAATTTGGTTCCGTGATAACCTTATAAACCGTCTGCAAACTTTCACAGTAATGTAATAATTGGAATTGCATTGCGTCTTACAGAAATAGATGGACCTGTGGGATTCTGTTACCATGGTTACCGTGTAGCATTCTTTCATTATTTCATTGTAAATATACATGTTTTAAGGTATTTATTTAATTGTGAGGCATTTAAAGAGTAAGTGCGTGCGTTTCGCTTACGCATTGGGTTATGCGGAACCTGTAGATACCCCATATGTGTAGGTTGGTGTTAATAGGACCTTATTTTCGGTACACAACTGGAATGGGACCTTAGCAGAATAATATAGGGAGGGATTTCCCCATTACTCTGTCATATATTTTATAAAAGATCATTGACAAATTTCTTTGATAGTGTAATACGCGTCCTACACAGTATTTGTGGTGCTTGTATCCTCTTCCACCACTTAAAATACTCCGCCTGCTTGAGAAAATACTGCTGAAGAACGGGTCCTATAAATTTTTCACTATTACGACGCCCCTGTAGACTGAGTGGTAACCCTCCCCCTCCCCCAAATGTTATATCCAGGCACCCCAATGTAAATAACGGGCCTTGGCTTAAAATGCTCTGACTTATAAAGACAACAGCGTGAAAGTAGAAACATGTTGAAAGGGATGAGATGAAGAAGGTTGTCAACGGAAACTTTTAACTTACGTGAAGGTCGCAAGAAAATTTAGTACATTTCCGAAGAAATTAGTGACTTTGTACGGCAAAGCAAAGAATGTGTGGAACTAAACTATGGGCCAGGAGTGAGGCCAGGCCGACCCGCACCCGGCGGGAAGTAGGTCGTCTCCCAGGGTCGGGATCGATCCTTGTGGCGGAGCGCCTGGGGCAAGGAGGCCTGCAACATTGCTCCCACACTTCAACTTAGTTATTGTGGAGTGCGGTTACCCTCGGGCCCTAGCACTGCACTTTCACTTCCTCCCATGATGCGTCGGGAGAACGAATTCAGGTTTTATGCACCTACAATTGATGTTGTTTTAAGGGGCCCAACATTTAGGTTATCGGCCCCTAATGGTCTGGGTGATAGGGAAAATGACAATGAAATGTAAATTATAATGAAAATTAACTGTGACTGAAAATACTCACAAAATGGAACTCAGATTGAAACAACTCACAAAAAGTAGAGTGAAAATACTTACTAAAGGTAATTTAGAAGGAAAATACTCACAAAAGGATGAGATTGAAAAATACGCAAAAAATGCTGTTGAGGTTCAAAATACTGACAAAATGCAATTGAAATTCAGAAAACTCACAAAAATGGTTCCCCTACGTTTAAAGACTGACAAAATGTGGTGTAGAGTCAAAATATTCACAAAATGTAATCTAGATACACGGGGAGCCAATTCACAAAAACAGTGCGGGAATCTTAAAGAGAAAAGGAACAATAATGAAAAGAAAAATAAGGCTGATCCCTAGAAGAATAAGGGACCAGCAAAGATGACAAAGAGCTAATGAAGGCGGGAAAGGAAGAGACTCCCTAGGCCTCGGATATCCTAATACCGTCGGGGTTGGAAGAGAACAAGAGTTGACCAAGGGAGGTCGACAGGAAAGATAACAGAGAGGAGCCGGGCACAAGTAAGTGGAATCAATGCCGGACTCAGCTTGGGCCCCGTGGTTGCCAACCTACGTTCCACTAGATGTGAGCCCCTGGGAGGACGTAAAAATGAAAGAAAGAAAGAAAGAAAGAAAGAAAGGCAGAATAGTTATTGATTGATTTAGGGACTTGTTACATCGTGGTCATATAGCCCCGTATACTTGAGTGTGTGTGAAATGTCTGATATAGCCTATGCCATTGGGAAGGCTGTAGTAGTGTGTGTATTTGTAATTGGGGCTGAGATTTGAGTAGAAGACGGCCGTGGCCTTAATTTACGTACTAACCTGGCATTTGCCTGAAGTAAGAGTGGGAAAACCATGGGAGCATACTCCTAGGATGACTTACTTCCTCTCAGTTCTGCCTTGCAAGGCTGAGTGAACCCAATGTCAGCCCTCAGTTCCCAAATCGCGACCTGTGTATATTGTGTTTGCTGTTATTGTTGGTAATGTTCCCAAGTGTGCAATTTGCCATTATCCCCATTTTAAAATAAAGTGAAAATGAAAATACACAGCCTGCTTCCAGTCGACCGACTGGGTCAGGGAATGGAATGAATGAAGCCCCCATCTAGCGGCGAGGATATGAACTGTGCCGGTTGCCGAAGCCTGTCGTACTCCTCTGAGGCGATCATTAAATGAAAGACAGCTGAAATGAAATGATAGTGGAGAGTGTTGCTGGAATGAAATATTTGACAGGGAAAACCGGAGTATCCGGGGAGAAACCCGTCTGCCTCCGTTTTGCTCAGCACAGATCTCACATGGAGTAACTGAGATTTGAACCACGGACCCAGCGGCGAGAGGCCGGCGTGCTGCCGCCTAAGCCACGGAGGCTCTTCAAATAAAGTGAATCAATGAAAATAATGCAATCAATCTTCTCTTGAATAATTAATTGGAACAGGTTGTATTTCTTGTTGTGCATGAAATGGCCAAAGTATTCCAATTTTCTCCTTTTAATGATAATGAAAATTTCTGAATCATTGCTCATACGCCACTGTTGCACGTCTGTTATTTTAGCTATTAAGGGGACGATACTAGTATTTAATAATAACAATATTAATAATGATAATAATAATAATAACCCCTGGCACTACAGCCCATGAAGGGCCTATGCCTACCAAGCGACCGCTGCTCAGCCATTAGACCTGCAGATATTGGGGTGACACGTGATGAGCGCGTCGGGTCCCCTCTGCCGTTAATCTTGGTTTTCGTGATCGAGGCGCTGCCTCGCGGTCAGACAGCTACTCAGTTGTCCTCACGAGGCTGAGTGCACCCTGTTCCAGCCCTCACGTCAGTTTCTAAAATCCCTGACTGATCCGGAATTCGCACCCGGGGCCACCGGTTGAGGATACTAGTATATACTGCACACAAATCAAAACAAGTTATACATCACCCGCAAAACAAAAGTTCTATGTCATTTTGTAACTGTTGACGTGGTAATTCAAATGTGCAGTAATGCATCTTCCAGTTTTTAAAGACACAAAGCCAAAAAATCACTTTGACTGCGATCTAACAGAAACAAAATGCACTTTTCTTGAGGCACGCCCATTGTGGGTGATTGCCTCTCCGCGTCCTCGGCGTTCGTTGCCGTCGGTGTTCGGACTTAACGTACCACTTGATTTTCGAGGACATAACGTACCACTTGATGTAGAACGGGCATTCCAGTTACAGGTTCATTACCACATAAACATCAGTGGCGATCACACTGTGCGGCTTTAAACATTTTGGTATTGTAACGTGGGCGGTTTATGTGCGCACTTCGACGAATGAAGTACGAATTGTACATTGAAAGTCAAAGAGAAAGAAGAAATAGGGCAAGTATGATGAACAGCTTGGTAGAATAATGAAGCGGTATGAAGAGAATGGAAACATGAAATCTTGCTTGAGAGCTCTCTCATATTCGCAGAATTTGGAATGAAACTTCACAAGGCGAACTTGCTATTCGCTAGGATATAAAAACCACAAAAAAAAAAAAAAAAAAATCAAAAATTGTAAAAAAAAAAAAAGTAAAAAAAAAAACGAAAAATGACCAGAGCTTAACTACAGCTGATTGTGAACACGCCGAAATGTTCATAAACATTTTGCCAGTCCAAAGTCTGGATAAAGTGTGATGAGAATCCAAAACTTATCATATTTTATATTAGTTCATGTTATGTTATTACCCACGTATTTATTACCAGGATTAATTGAGCAATACCGAGCAAGTGGCCGTGCGGTTAGGGTTTTGTGAACCCTAAATACTTCTCACTCTTTCAAGCGGTACGTTATGTCCTATAACCGTTGCCGTCAGCCGCTATCAAAGAAAGTCGCGCGGATGAAACCATACAACAGTTTTAAATCTACTTTTTGAGGAAGATAATAATAATAATGATGATAATTGTTGTTTTAAGGGGCCTAACATCTAGGTTATCGGCCCCTGATTGATTGGGTGATCGTGAAGATGAAAATGAAATGCAAACTTAACAAGAAGTTCCGTGAAGAACTATACAGCCTACTTTTCATGCCAATGATTATTCTACAGTATATGAACCTATCTAGAATAATGACGAAATTAAGTTGGTAATATCGAAATATCTAATTAGTTCAAAATATACCTGGTATAATGAAGCCTAATAGAGCACTACAGTTGGCAGCCCTGGTGACTGAATATATTCTTAGTTCCACCTCTTAAGGTACAGAATACAAAATTTGGTTGAAGTCCAATGGACGTTACATGCAGTTAGACACTGGATCTATCAGCACGCGTAAAAACATGTTGCCAACAATACCATGCGTGTGCTGGTCAGAAATAATCTGAATTATTATGATATCTTGTTGTGCCAATTTTGGATGAAATCCATTTGTTAGTATAGAAGTTACATGTATTTTAAAATTGGACATATCAGCAGGCATAGAATCATGTTGGCAGCACTGCCTTGTATTAATTACTCCAAATTAATCTAGAATGTCAGGTGCTATACGTGTGCAAAGTATAGAGCTGTTGGCTTGCATACTTTCTGATATATTGATATTAGGGTAAAAAGAATATAGACAGCATTTATTAACAGTTGGCAGCCCTGATTGCTCTTAACAATACTTATAGTCATATCTGTTATGGTACACATTGCACATACGAAATTTGGTTGAAATCCAACTGATAGTATAGAAGTTACATGTATTTAAAAATTGGTACTATCAGCAGGCTTATAATCATGTTGGTAGAACTGACGTATATAAGTTACTCCAAATTAATCTAAAATGTCAGAATATACGTGTGCATAGTTTAAAGCTGTTGGCTTGCACACTTTCTGATATATTGGTATTTGGATTTAAAAAATAGAGAGAGCAATTATTAACTGTTGGCAGCCCTGGTGGCTCTTAATAATACGCTCAGTCAATCTGTTTATGTACAGATATTACATACAAAATTTGGTTGAAATCCAGTTGATAGTGTAGAAGTTATATGCATTTAAACATTGGACCTATCAGAAGGCTTAAAATTATTTTGGCAACACTGTCATGGTTGGCCTCCTGGAAATTAAACTGAAATAGTATTATCTACATGTGTGCCAATTTTGGAATAGCTCCCATGCATACCTTGCAAGATATCCAGCATGGAGCTCAAATTTCTAGTGCGTTTTTTCAGCAGTTGGTAGCACTGACATCATTTTCAAATATGGACGTGAGCTATTCCGGTGCACATCTTTACTCATACTTAATTTGGTTTTGATTGCTGCAGCCATTTAGGAGTTGATAGGGGGACACACACACAGCCAGACAGACAGACAGACACACATTTTCCCGGATCGATCTCATAAGACTACTTTTTCCTCATTTTTGCAAAATGTGAAAAGTAGGCTAAAAACTAAAACTAACTACATTCTAGAAGAAGAAATGGAAAAACAAAAGAGAATAAGGCAAATAAAGGAAAGGTGGAAAAAAATGCCCTCAACCCCCGAAGAATGCGGATTGGGGGACTTGGAATGAAGGAGAGCCATGAAAGGCAGATAGGAAAGTGAAAGAGGAGAGGGTCCGCCCCGAAGGTAAGGGACAAAAAGGGAAAACGGACCCAGCTCAGGAATCCCTCGGGGTCGCCAACTCCCGAACTCACCAGCCATGAGCCCCTGAGGGTGTAACACTATCCAGGGTGCACCAGAAGTGGTGGGGCTACATACACCCTGCCTCCTTGAGGGCCTTGAGCAGAAGGCAGGAGATAACATGAAAAGAAAAAGAAGGCCGACCCCTCGCAGAAGGCGGGAATCAGAAAAGATGAGACAAGGGCCAATTAAGGCGGGAAAGGAAGAGACACCCTAGGCCTCGGATACCCTAATACCGTCGGGGTCGGAAGAGAACAAGAGTTGACCAAGTGAGGTGGACAGGAAAGAAGACGGAGAGGAGCCCGGCACAATTAAGTGGAAGCAATGCCGGACTCGGCTGGGGTCCCGTGGTCGCCAACCCACGTCCCACTAGATGTGAGCCCCAGGGGGGACTTTTTGAGGAAGGAAAGGAAGGAAGCTTTTAGTTTTATGTGACTGTTAATCATGCGATCATGAGCCACTGGACCTACATTTTACGTGGAATCCGAACCACAGGACATGGCATTTCACTTCGAAAATCGCACATGTATTGACCGGGAATCGAACCCGGTCCACCTTGGTAAGAGGCCAACAGCATGACCGCTGTACCACCACGCCCCTACTTTTAAAGGCTTGACTTACCAACCATATGAAAGGAGATGCTGAAACTGGCCAACGTCGTTCATACATTTTTAGCCTACTTTTCACATTTTGCAAAAATGAGGAAAAAGTAGGCTTATGAGATCGATCCGGGAAAATATGTGTCTGTCTGTCTGTCCTTCTGTCTGTCTGTCTGGCTATGTGTGTGTCCCCCCCTATCAACTCCTAAACGGCTGCAGCAATCAAAACCAAATTTAGTATGAGTAAAGATGAGCACCAGAATATCTCACGACCATATTTGAAAATTATGTCAGTGCTACCAACTTCTGAAAAAACGCACTAGAAATTTGAGCTCCATGTTGGATATCTCGCAAGGTATGCATGGGAGCTATTCCAAAATTGGTACACATGCAGATAATACTATTTCAGTTTAATTTCCAGGAGGCCAACCATGACAGTGTTGCCAAAATAATTTTAAGCCTTCTGATACGTCCAATGTTTAAATGCATATAACGTCTACACTCTTAATTGGATTTCAACCGAATTTTGTATGTAATATGTGTACATAAACAGATATGATTGAGCGTATTCTTAAGAGCCACCAGGGCTGCCAACTGTTAACAATTGCTCTCTCTATTTTTTAAAATCCAAATACCAATATATCAGAAAGTGTGCAAGCCAACAGCTTTAAACTATGCACACGTATATTCTGACATTTTAGATTAATTTTGAGTAACTTATATACGTCAGTTCTACCAACATGATTATAAGCCTGCTGATAGTACCAATTTTTAAATACATGTAACTTCTATACTATCAGTTGGATTACAACCAAATTTCGTATGTGCTATGTGTACCATAACAGAGTGACTGTAAGTATTGTTAAGAGCAATCAGGGCTGCCAACTGTTAATAAATGCTGTCTATATTTTTTTACCCTAATATCAATATATCAGAAAGTATGCAAGCCAACAGCTCTATACTTTGCACATGTATAGCACCTGAGATCGTAGATTAATTTGGAGTAATTAAAACAAGGCAGTGCTACCAACATGAGTCTATGCCTGCTGATATGTCCAATTTTATAATACATGTAACTTCTATACTAACAAATGGATTTCATCCAAAATTGGCACAACAAGATATCATAATATCTCAGATTATTTCTGACCAGCACACGCATGGTATTGTTGGCAACATTCTTTTACGCGTGCTGATAGATCCAGTGTCTAACTGCATGTAACGTCCATTGGACTTCAACCTAATTTTGTATTCTGTACCTTAAGAGATGGAACTAAAAATATATTCAGTCACCAGGGCTGCCAACTGTAGTGCTCTATTAGGCTACATTATACCAGGTATATTTTGAACTAATTTGATATTTCGATATTACCAACTTAATTTTGTCATTATTCTAGATAGGTAGAATAATCATTGGCATGAAAAGTAGACTGTATAGTTCTTCACGGAACTTCTTGTTGGTATCTGCAAATCGATCTTTCACTCGGGCTGAACGAGTTAACACATACGAATCATAAATAAATACACGCTCTGCAGTAGGAAATATTTAAAATCCAAGCCAAGTATATTTTCCTTTGTCTTTGAAAATTTACAAAGAATTTCTTCAGTGTTGCCTGGTTAGATTCTATGGAAAATTGTTCTAGAGTTGGTCAACCAAGAGCTATTCTCCCCCCTATAGAGGTTTCCAAAAAGATCATTCCACAGCTAAGAAGCACAGCAGTGTGCTGTAAATATGTGGCATAGTGCAAGAAGCGCTACCCCTGCAGTAGTCTGGGCAGGGTCACCAAGAGCCTGCTGATGAGCTCGACTTGGTGCACCTAGGCTGAATCCCGCAACCAACACAGCAAAAACTTAAAAGTATTTCTGAAGTATAATAGCTAATGGTCGTGAAAGACCTAATATACGTAGTGTTCGTAAACAGTTTTTCGTTTAATTTGTGTCACACAAATCTATTTAAGAGTTCTTATCAAAGAACCCGAATGTTTGAGCATTTATAGGATAGACAACAACATATTGTAGACAATTATGAGCTCTTTGTATAAAATAAAAAAAAGCAAAACCAACTCCGTACAGGCCATGGAGGCCCTGGGAGTAGTGGAGGGTAGAGGCTAGCACTAGATGGGATGGAGTTGTCAGCGCCACGCCCGACCGTCTTTGCTCCCAGGAATTACCCTGGTACTCATTTCTGGTGTAGGCTGAGTTGCGTTTCCGAAAGTGGTAGTATTGTTTCTAAAATCCACTACCCGGGTGGGAATCGAACTCTCTCGCTTTCAGATAGAACCTCAGCGCCTCTACCGACTGCGCTAGTAGAAATCATAACTTATGCTGAGCCATAATACACTTTATGACTAAGTACAGGACACACTAACACATTAATCACACTGGTAATAACTGAACCACATCATATAACCATCAACACAACACTGGACGCGAAGCATAACACGTCAACAGTGTGACCTGCCTACGCGGCTGTGTCCTCATGCGCGCAGTAGAAAAAAGCAGGGCAGGCGGTCCGGAGTTTATTGGCGCGCCTTTCTATGATAGAGGTGACAGCAGTGACATTTATCAAAGTAAAAATTTTACCAATTATTACTAACGGAATGGACATCATTTGGTCTCACCTTACAGTTAGGAATTTGTCCACTCTAGAAATACTGAATGCAATTTACACAAAGAAGGTGATAGGTCAAGATTAGTAAGTATTTGCGACAGAGACCTTTCTTATAGAAGACTTGAGGACTTTACTGACACTACCAAATGCCAAGCATCAGAAAACATATTAACTACACTACTGAGCAAAGAGAAGAAATATGCCATGTCTTCTAAGGAATAGGGGCCATGATGGACCAAACTTGGACAAAAGGAACTTACGAGATGTAATATGTCTTCACGAGACTGGATTTCACCACCTTATCTGTGGGACACACTAACAAGGGGAGTATCAGGTAACACAGGTCGAAACCTGTCTTGAAACTTTGTGGGCGCAATCTTTGTAGTATAAGAGCAAGATCAGCCGCCAGATTGAACTGCAAGGCTCCGAAATCATGTGATGAATCTCTCATATAAACCTTTGGGAGGTAACGAGTACCGTACATGTCGGAAGGGACAGCCCTGACGACTCAGCCACTCAAGGCCGGTGGGAAGCAGCCGCATGCTCTAGCCAGCGTATACGCCTTGCCGCGTGACTATTCCGAGTGCCAGGGATGTCCAGCTACGCCAGCTTGCGTACCAGGATGTCATGTGCTATTTTGGAGCCTTGCAGTTCAATCTGGCAGCCGATTTTCCGCGCGTTGTTCTCTCATAGTACAACGATTGCGTCCACAAAGTTTCAATATAGGTTTGGGCCTTTCTTACCTGATACTTCCCTCGTTAGCCTCGTGAGTTCGATTCCCACCTCAGACATCCTGTGAGTGCTTTTCCGTGGTCTCCCAGTTCTACTCTAGACAAATGCCGTGGGGTGGTTCTTAACTGAAGGCCACGGCTGCCCCCTTCCCAATCTTCATCTGAATTACAAATACACGACTACAGACAGCACAAATTCTCCACACACCTAAGTACACGGGCCTATTATGACCACGATATCCAAGTCCTTCAAATGAAACAACAACAAGAGTGGATAAGCACTTCCAGAAGGGCTGAGGTGAGAATCAATCGCACACTTCTGATTGAAACTCACGTGGGCAAGTGTACCCTGTTGTAGTTTTCAAACCCAAATAAATTTCTTGTCAGAGCCAGAAATTGATCCCAAGACCTCTTATACGGGAGTCCATAATCGTACGCCAAGAACTGAGCTCAGAGGCAGTGGCGGCTGGCGGATAATTGTTCTGGGTGTTGCATTAAGTGGAGGTAGGGTAAAAGACTGATGGATATCAGAGAAAAATGTATTCAGTTGTGCGCTAAAACGGATGTACCTCATTCATCACAAATGCCGCAGTTCAGAGAACATCACATTGTCATCGGATTAAATAGAACATAAGTTAGTCTACATGAAACACTTCACGAGAACAAAACAACGTAAGAGGGCGAGTGTCACAAGTAAGCGCAAATTACATTGCAAGACACAGTATCGGCAGTTGACGGAGCATCTCGGATGTCTCCCTTCGCGCCTCTGCTCCCTTGTTGCAATCAGCAAGCAACGACCAGCCGAGTTATCTGTTGGGATAGGGCTTACTCTGCCTTACCCTTCACTATTGAGATCTGGTCGGTGCTTGGGCCTGGCAACGATCAAACCGACGAGCGCTCCTAGAGAGTTGGCGCGCTTCGCTTTCTCAGACAGTTCACACTAACTTATTAACTTATAAGATTTTCTGAATTATTAAAGAACACAATTATGAATTCCTATACATGTAAAAGGAAACGTACAGCTGTTATTACTAAAATAGTACATTATGCAATGCAATATGGCAATAATTAAGACACGAGTATGTTTATGAAACGAGCGTATGCGAGTTTTATAATTTCCATACGAGTGTCTTAATTACCATTATAGGCCAGTTGCATACGACTGTTTATGTTCGACGATAATTATTATAACTATTTTATGTTCCAACATAAATATTCATAAATATCTGTCGATATTTCGCCAGTTTTATGTACTGAACAGAGCGCATGAGACGCAGAGAATACCTTGAATTTGACCATGGCCTCCTCGATTGCCCCACTATGACATTAGGCCAGGCAGTGAAATTTAAATTAGAAGGCCTTGGAACTCAGGGCAGATGCGTTGCTATCCTCACCTGATTGGTCAAACAACTGTTTCTTGAGCTCTAATTGGTGGAGAAACCGTTTCATAATGACAAATAGTGTTATAATGACCATCATTATGATACAGTTTTCTGACATATAATAGTCAGGGTCGAACATAATTACCATTATAGGCGAGTTGCATACGACTGTTTATGTTCGACGATAATTATCATAACTATTTTATGTTCGAACATAAATATTCATAAATATCTGTAGAGATTTCGCCAGTTTTATGTACTGAACAGAGCGCATGGGACGCAGACAATGCCTTGTATGTGACCATGGCCTCCTCGACTACCCTACTATGACACTAGGCCAGGCAGTGAAATTTAAATTAGAAGGCCTTGGAACTCAGCGCAGGTGCGATGTTATCCTTATCTAATTGGTCAAACAACTGTTTCTTGAGCTCTAATTGGTGGGAGAAACTGTTTCATAATGAAAAATAGTGTTATAATGAGCCTCATTATAGGACGGTTTTCTGACATATAATAGTCAGGGTCGAACATAAATATTATTACGGTATTAATTGTTTCTCTTGGATTAATCTGGTCGGTTTGCAACACTGCTCAGAGTATTTCATTTATTTAAAACTTACGTGAACACTGTCTGCCCCAGATTTCTGTTCTAATGACCTCTTAAGTTTCTCCACGTGATCCACTGACATTTCAAGAGCCGCCCACGCAGTAATTTGCATGTCAAGACCTCGCGACACGTGGGAGCTCGACCAATCAGGGTGTAAAATACTCTTTGTGTACCTCCAACAAATACGACATTTTCAGACACTATGCTCGTCACAAATTCCTACCATTAGGATTGACGAGATATTTTAAGATTCCACGATTGTCTTTGCGATTTGCTGCTAACAAGGGAGCAGTTCGAAGTCAGACATAGAATTTCTGAAACAATACATACTTTATTTGTGAATATTTTTCAACTGTAACACCCGCACAGTGGCTCACATCTAATGGGACGTGGGTTGGCGACCACGGGACCCCAGCTGAGTCTGGCATTGTTTCCACTTACTTGTGCTGGGCTCCTCTCCGTCTTCTTTCCTGTCGACCTCTCTTGGTCAACTCTTGTTCTCTTCCGACCCCGACGGTATTAGGGTATCCGAGGCCTAGGGAGTCTCTTCCTTTCCCGCCTTTATTGGCCCTTGTCTCACCTTTCCTGATCCCTCATTCTTCTGGGATCAGCCTTCTGTTTCTTTTCATTATAGTTCCTTTTCTCTTCAAGATTCCCGTCCTGTTTGTATGAATTGGCTCCCCGTGTATCTAAATTACATTTTGTGAGCATTTTGAAACTCAACTCCATTTTGTCAGTATTTTGAACCTCAACAGCATTTTTTGCGTATTTTTCAATCTCATCCTTTTGTGAGTATTTTCCTTCTAAATTCCCTTTGAGAGTATTTCCACTCCACATTTTGTGAGTCATTTCAATCTGAGTTCCATTTTGTGAGTATTTTCAGTCCAGCTTAATTTTCGTTATCGTTTCCAATTTATTGTCATTTTCGCGATCACCCAGACCATTAGGGGCCGATAACCTAGATGTTAGGCCCCTTAAACAACAATTATCATCATCATCATCATCATCAACTGTAACAGATCTGGGGTCGAATTATTCCCTCATCACTTTTAATGGACTAATGAAAAATGTAGAGGTTAAAGAAAATCGATATTGTTGTTGTTTCATTGGTGGTTTCTGTAGGGGCTTTGTGACATCATGTTCATTTAGTCCCGTGTACTTGTGTGTATGTAGAGTTTGTATGATAACCTCTGCTATTGTGGTGTCTGTATTAGTGTGTGAAATTGTAATTCAGGAGAGCATTGGAAAGGAAGCCTCCATGGTCCAATGTTAGGAACCATCCCGGCATTTGCCTGCAGTTGAAGTGTGAAACCAAGAAAAAACAAGATGTTCGGGAAAGAACATATAGCCTACTTTCTCCGAAATGTATGGGTATAGTTATAACTCTCTGTCCTTATCATCTCCTAATTTCTTCCTAATTGAAGTGCAAATTGGCACACAGGATTTGAACAGTGGCGTTCAAACCATAGTTTATAATTTACCCCAGCATTTTGCAATTTCATCAGCAAACACTCCAAACACCGACTACTTACAATAATTGAAACTTCGTTGCTCTAATAAGGCCCATCTACAATGCGCAGTCGGCAGTCCGTAGTTGGTAGTCCTCGGTCGGCAGTCGCGATCGACTCCGTGTATACTATAGGCACCATACACAACATGAAGTTGCAGTTGGTAGCTGGCAGTTGGCAGTCGGGAATTTTATCCTTGATTGCCAACTACCCGACTGCAGCAATGTAATAGCCAATCAGAGCAGATCAGAAACTGACGTCACGTTGTTGTTCTGTGTCGTATACGAATGATATAGGACTAAGTGAAGTAACTTCGCAACCCGTTAATTTATAGGCTAATCTTAAAAACACGGTATAACAAAATAATCCATCTCCAAATCATCCATATTGCAAGTTTTGAGGTTATCAACAACGCCTCTGTGCACAAGGAATAAACGAATGTTACTGTATTATTACTCCTAGCAGTCGTTAAGACTGGGTTCACTAACTGGCCGGTATAGAGCGCTGCTCGAATCTATAGTTTCTGCATAGTACAACTGAAGGCTGGTAGATGTCACTCCGGTGGAGAATGTCATTTTTTTAAATATATAATTTCCATTGCAAAAAGCACCATATAACGCTTTATTTTATAACGTCTCAGTACTCAAGAAACAATGAATATAAAAAATGAAGCAAAAAAGTTCTACTCTGATAGGATTTGAACCCCGGCAAGCCACATGAGAGACGGGAGCTCTAACCACACAGCCAATCGTACACTCATAACTGACGCGTTATCGATCAAATACATATAACGTACTGTATTAGCAAATAATCACTTGGACTGAAGATTTCTTCACTGGAGTGCATTTCAAACCGAGTTCATTTCATATTAAGTTCATATAATTTTTATCAGTGGGTTATATTGCATGCAACATACTGAAATTAGTAAAATGTAGGTCAGAACGAGAGATCAGCTGCCATCTTGTCAAATAGCCGAGACGATTCAGATTTTTAAAGTCACTTCTAGATTAAAATATTACAATATAAACTTTTAATTTCGAATGAACTACGTCGCTAGAACAGATTAAACGATTCTTGGTTCGATGTGCACAAGGAATAAACGAATGTTACTGTATTATTACTCCTAGCAGTCGTTAAGACTGGGTTCACTAACTGGCCGGTATAGAGCGCTGCTCGAATCTATAGTTTCTGCATAGTACAACTGAAGGATGGTAGATGTCACTCCGGTGGAGAATGTCGGATTTTTATTTTTAATATATAATTTCCATTGCAAAACGCACCATATAACGCTTTATTTTTTAACGTCTCAGTACTCAAGAAACAATAAATATAAAAAAATCAAGCAAAAAAGGCCAATCGTACACTCATAACTCACGCGTTATCGATTAAATACATATAACGTACTGTATTAGCAAATAATCACTTGGACTGAAGATTTCTTCACTGGAGTGTATTTCAAACCGAGTTCATTTCATATTAAGTTCATATAATTTTTATCAGTAGGTTATATTGCATGCAACATACTGAAATTAGTAAAATATAGCTCAGAACGAGAGATCAGCTGCCATCTTGTCAAATAGCCGAGACGATTCAGATTTTTAAAGTCACTTCTAGATTATAATAATACAATATAAACTTTTAATTTCGAACGAACCACGTCGCTTAGAACAGATTAAACGATTCTTGGTTTGATAATCGGAACTGGTGGGTCCCATGTTATGGATTATAAAATTTGCATAATTCACACGGCCGCCATCCTGAAATGGTACGTTTGATGACCTTGTAGTTTGGGCACAAGACGCGTCCCATATGAAGGTAGGTTGTTACCAAATTTGGTAAAGATCCGATGATTAGTTTGGTCGTAATGCATTATTAAGTTTTGACCATTCGATTGGCCGCCATTACCTTTTGGTAAAGATGGCGGCAATATAAAACATGACACTGAGGTGCCCTTTGCCAGTGCTACCTCAGTACCAAATTTCGTTCAATTCGGTCTAACCGTGTTCGAATTGATAGGGGGGGGGACAGACATTCAGAGTGCACACACTCACACACACACACACACACACACACAGACTCACACACATACACACACACAGACAGACACACTTTTTTTCGCCCTGTAGTGATCTCATAAGTCTACTTTCATTTTTTGCAAAAATCGAAAGTAGGCTAACAATTCCAGGATGGCTGAGGTCGGAATCGAACCCACATCTTATCAGTTTAACCTCACTAGGCTGAGTGTACACCATTCCAGCGCTCAGACCAGAATTACATTTCTTGATAGAGCTGGGAATCCAACCCGGGACAAGAATGTTACTCGCTAAATCACGGGCATCATAAAAATGAAATTCTCCAGTACAGGTGGCCCATGATGTAACGATATGGGCAGAAAACCAAGAAAGCAGTGGGATTTTTTCCCCCGCTCTGCCAAGGAATGTAATTCTGGTCTTAGGGCTGGATCAGGGTGCACTCAGCCTCGTGAGGAAAAACTGAGCAGAGGTTGGTTTGATTCCCACCTCAACCATCCCGGAAGTGGTTTTCCGTGGTTTTCAAGTTTTTCTCCTATATCTCAGCCTTTTCCCACATCACATAGGTTCAGCGCTACTCTGCTGGAATCTTCTCTTCCTTAAATGTCCATCCCATGCTTCCTCCCCATTCCATGCTTTTTCTCTATGGACCCTTGGAACCTTGTCTTTCCATCTCATATTTGGTCTTCCTCTCCTCCTTGAACCCTAAATATGCCATATTTCTAACTCTTTTCCTTACTTAGTCCTCCTTGGTTTCCCATTCGTGCTTATTTATTTAGCGTATCATCATATATATTATTTCAGTAGTATAGATCCCTCCTGCGTCGCTCACAAGCGACCGATCGTGACAAATGAGCATTCAAATGAAATAGAATAGACATTAGTAGTGACGAATTGCGCTCTAATTTCATAAATATCTAAAATTTCTTTAAAAAATGACTTTAAAAAGAGTGTACGAAGTGTGCGATTTGCAAACACCGTTGCTGTAGGAAAATACGCTCCATAATTGCTGTCCACGGGCCGCTGTGACGCCTGTTTCATGTCATATTCACATTCTGAGGTCTTTACTTTATCCTGAAATGTAAATAATGTTCTATAATCATTTGGTTAAAATAATAACATAACAACCTTTGTCCTTAAGTCACTCATTATAAACTTATTGGGGAAAGTGTGCTCTATGAACATTCTCGCACGGGCCCGCTTGTGTGAATATAAATATTGAGCCATGAGGAGCTCATATGTGCTGTTTATAGAACCAACTTTATGGAAATGAGAATTATGTTCATTTTCGTCAGGTTCGTTTGGAACCTTAATTGTTGATTTTTGTCAGGTTCGTTTGGATCCTTAATTATTGATTTTTGTGGTTCAGTTTTATGATTCCTTGTCCCTTTAAGGACAAATGTGAACATTTCATAGCAAAATTATTTGTTGTAGCGCCTAATTTTGATTAATTTTAAATAATTTTATATTTTGAATTTGATATTCATTTTGAGCTTTGATCCAAAATACGTGAATCATAGAGTAGGAGAATGCACCATGCCCCGAAGTCCTATTGAGCTAGCTGACTATGATTTACGCAAGGGTAAAATATCAATTATACACTTTTATAAGGAGATTCAGACATTTTTACCACCGGAAACAAACTTCTGAATTTGCAAAATCAAAAGGAATCAACTGCATAAAAATAAGCACATGGGTAAAAGACGAGGGTATTTATTTATTTATTTATTTATTTATTTAGCGTATGGCTTTTAGTGCCGGGAGTGTCCGAGGACATGTTCGGCCCACCGGGGCAGTAGCTGCTTCAATGCAGACACCCATGGGGTGAGCTACAAGTTACGTTTTATTTCGAGTAGTTCCAACTTTCGCTACCAGATATCACTGACACCTAGTGGTGAAAGTTGGAACATTTATAGAGCGTTTCAACGAAATCTAACCTGCAAATTTAGCTTCACACAAGTTTAATTAGTGGAAGGTTCTTTTAATGCAATAAATGTATGGCATGGGATCGCCGGCTTTACTTCCCCTCCGAAAGAAGTCATAGGCTACTGAAGGATTTTAAAATAATCCCCCCTGACACTACAGCCCTTGAAGTGCCTAGGCCTACCAAGCGACCGCTGCCCAGCCATTCAGCCTGCAGATATTGGGGTGACGCGTGGTCAGCGCATCTGGTCCCCTCGGCCGTTAATCTTGGTTTTCGTGACCGGGGCGCTGTCTCGATGCCAGACAGCTATTCAATTGTCCTCACGAGGCTGAGTACACCCTGTTCCAGCACTTACGTCAGTTTCTAAAATCCCTAACGGAGCCAGTAATCGAACCCGGGGCCTCCGGGTGAGAGGCAGGCACGCTACTCCAACACCACAGGGCCGGCACTGAAGGATTTTAACGCTCTTAAATATCCGACGACTGCGGCTGGGTTTGAAGACATGGACTTGAGCACAGAAGCTAGCATGCTATTGACTACGCCACCGAAGCCGCTCACATTCCTACTGCCGGCAAATGTCGGGATGGTTACTAACTTAAGGCCACGGCCGCTTCCTTCCTAATCCTCGCCTGAATCACAAATATACACACTACTACAGATACTACACTAACACAGTTTATCATCCACGGTGGGTGAGTGGTCAACGTGTCGGTCTACTAACCCCCAAGCTTGCAGGTTCACTCCTGGCCGTGGTAAGTGATTTTTGAAAGGCGGCAAAAATTACGGCACGCATGTCATACGTGTTGGCATGCCAAAGAACCCATTTGAAATCAGTAGGCCGTGTTCATAATGGCAAAATTATACTCAGGATTTACCGCCAACACAAAGTTCCTCATTTCTCATCTAGAAAGTGCTATAGTGTTCAAGGAGCTTAGATATCTAACCTCCTTGACTTTCATAGTGCTTCAAGGAACAATGAAATTCGACATGCAGGCCAACCTTTGGCACCCGAGACCATACGATATTATTATTATATCATCCAAGTGCATGGCTGTCGCCCCGGGGGTCTGGATTCGCTTTCCGCCTCTGCTAAGAAATATAATTCTGTTCTGAGAGCTGGAACGGGCTACACTTAACGTTGTGAGGTGAAACTGAGAAGATGTGGGTTCGATTCTTACCTCAGCCGTCTTGGAATGTCCTTAGTTTCCCATTTCTATTTTAGCAACACCAGGATGGCTCCTAACATTGGACCACGACCACTGCCTTCACAATCCACACCTGAATTACAATTTCACACATTAATACAGACATCACAATAACATAGGTTATCAGACAAATTCTACATACACCCAAGTACACGGGGCTATATAACCACGATGCCCAAGTCCATCAAATGAAATGAAACAGCAACAACAACAACAACAACAACAACAACAACAACAACAACAACAACAACAACAACAACAACAACAAAAAGAACAACGAAATTTGTTCCTAGTCAAAACATTTGCTTATCTGGTTGTAGAAACCGCATTGTAACCTAACTCATTAAGATGGCTTGTTTACTGTGTATTTTATGGAATTCTTAATATTGATGTTATGAAATGACGTCATGTCTGCCCGGTGGGGAGTTATAAGACAAGTTCGACGCGGAAACTTCGCCGTACTTAAACACTCTAACTGAAATGCTTCAAGGAGCTTAATTAATGCTCGTAGTTTGGTAGACTTGTCACTAACATGTTAATACTACCCAACTTCTTGAGCACTGCCGAGGATTTATGACAAGAGACAATACATCAGTATCAGACTACGCAAACTCTTTTTAAAGTCTCAAGTTGCTGGTGTAGTTGTCAATATTTATTTAAAGGCCTGGGGCATATTGGTCATCACCTGGTGTATTGAGTGTTCTGTCTGATAACCTGTGTCATTGTGCCTTTGTAGTGTGTGTAATTGCAATTGAGGCAAAGATTGGGAAGGAGTCGGCTCTGGTCTTAATTTAAGTTCCGTCCCAGCATTTGCCTGGAGTAGCTGGGAAATCACATATAGAGCAGCTAACCCACCTCTTCTCAGTTTCGGCTGACTGCGGTAACGTTTGCCACGGTGAGGGAGTGGTTATCGTGCCGGACTACTAATCCCAAGCTTTCAGGTTCGGTCCTGGCCATGGTAAGTGATTTTTGAAAGGCGACAAAAATTACGACACGCATGTCATACGTGGTTGGCCTGTTAAAGAACACATTTTAATTCATTAGGCCGTGTTCATAGTGGCAAAATTAATTTCGGGATTTTCCGCCAACACAAAAGTTCCTCCTTTCTCTACTAGAAAGCTCTCTAGTGCCAAAGAGCTTGGATATCTAACCTCCTTGACTTTCATAGCGCTCCAAGGAACAACAAATTAGACATGCAAGCTGATCTCTGGGCGTCAAATAACAAAGCTTGCACCCGGCTCCCGAGTCCATACGATATTATTATTATTAGCGGTAAAGTTCTCGCTTGCTGTGCCCAAGGTTGCAGAATCGAATCCTGGCACAGCCAGTCAGCATTTGAGGGTGCGCAAATGCGAGGGAGCGGTGTCAGTAGATTTACTGGCACGTTGAAGACCCGCATCGGGGCAAAATTCCGGCACCCTCCCGTCTCTAAAACCCACAGTAGTAAAAAGG
Organism: Meconema thalassinum; assembly: GCA_946902985.2. Classification (NCBI taxonomy): domain Eukaryota; kingdom Metazoa; phylum Arthropoda; class Insecta; order Orthoptera; family Tettigoniidae; genus Meconema; species Meconema thalassinum. Next base: position 20,305,185 of record OX336392.1, read on the forward strand.
AAAAAGGAAGCTTGTGACCGTGAATCGAGTGATTATGAGCCACGGGACCTCCTTTTTACGTGGAATCCGAACCAAATTTCACTTCGAAAATTTCACATGCATTGACCGGGAATCGAACCCAGTCCGCCTTGGTGAGAGGCCAACAGCTTGACCACTGCGCCCTCTAGTTGTTAAAAGGGACCTAAAACCAATAGCAATATCATTATCATCGTCTCAGTTTTGCTTCACGATGCTTAGAAGTAATAATAATAATAATAATAATAATAATAATAATAATAATAATAATAATAATAATAATATTTGTTTTCTTAATGAAAATGAAGAGAGCCTTATACAAGACACAGGGTGTCTACAATAAAATATGTCTGTCCACATTCACTAAACTTCATTACAACACGGTTATTAAACCTGAGGTGCTTTATGCCAGTGAGACATTGACCTTACACACTAAGGGCGACTTGGAAAAATCCTCACAGAGGAAAGAAAAATAATAAGGAAAATTATTCGACCAAAGCACACAGATGAAGGATACAGGTTTCACTCCAGAGACACCACAGATAAATTGTCCAAACTCGCAGCAGACATCAGAAAGAGGCGACTAAAATTTTACGGCCACATCAGCAGACTCCCACAAACCAGACTCACCAGCAATATTCTTAGATACATACAGCGGCTCAAGAATACTACACCCTGGATGATGCAAGTCAAAATTGATCTGGAAAAAGCACAGGTTGACCCAGAAGACGTCATAGACAAATGCGTCTTTCGACACAAGGTATACAAGTGGGAAGTGTTGTCAGAGAGAGCAGCACCTACAGCCCAAAGACCAGAGTGGACCGAAGAAAGGAAGAGGGCCTTTAGAGCACGAATGAAAGAGTACTGGAAAAACTGGAAGAACAAGTAGTCATGATTGCTTCGCGTGGCCTAGAAGGCCTGTAACGTGCAAAATAATAGTCTATAATATTTGCTTTGCGTCCTTTTAACTACTGCTGCTTTTAGAGACGCCAACGATGCTTAGTGTATCCCGTTCCAACCTTCAGACCTTCTTAATAGAGGCGGGCCACAGGACCTTTGGGTTACATCAGCATGTTGTTATTATTGTTGAAATTGTAATAAACAGTAACATTGTACCATTAAATCTAATGCGGAATGATAACCAATGAAATATGTACGCGGAAATCCGACTTTAATATCCTATCGATGCTAGGCTATGTTATGTAAAATAATATGTAACAAATCCTCTGCCTCAGTTGATGTTGTTTTGTATGTTATGCTCATGTGGACGTCATTCAAAATGAATAATGTTTAATATTGATTACAAATATAAATTTAATGGCTTACTGTTTGATTGGTAGCCTGTAGTCCAGGGGAATGTGTTCTCACAATCTGGGCGAGGGAATCTACCATCTACCAACATAATTCATTCTGAAAATTACGTTCTTCCAATTCAAATACTGTATTAATTAACACCACGATATAATTATGTACTTCAGTCCACAATAATGACAACAGTTACCTCACCTCAATTATCCATTGAGCTGCTTTTGGAGAATTTTCATATTGAGAACTGTCTCCACCATCCATGTTGTTGTTTGGATGCTGGACTTCACAGACATTTTGAAACATTAGATTTAACATCTCCAAAATTTTATAGAAGTAATTTCTGAAATTTACAGTAAATCTTCATCCTTCTCTTTTAAAAAAAAGCTGGCACTACAACCCTTGAAGAGTCTAGGTCAAACAAGCGACCGCTGCCCAGCCATTTGGCCCGCAGATATTGGGGTGACGCGCGGTCAGCACATCGGGTCCCGTCGGCCGTTAATCTTGGTTTTCTTGACCGGGACACTGCCTCACTGTCAGACAGCTACTCAATTGTCCTTACGAGGCTGAGTGCACCCCGTTCCAGCCCTCACGTCAGTTTCTAAAATCCCTGACTCATCCTTCTCTTATTATTTCTTAATTCTATACAATTTCTTCTACATTAATTAATCAAATTTGTAAGAGATCGGGTTTTATTTTTAAGGACACCACGTACTCTTGCATGATAAAAAAAATCAATTTTTTGATTTTGGCGCCATAAAATTCTTCATTCTTTTCTGAATTCAAATATATATAGTTTGTTGGGGTTTTGATGTCTACAAGTACCTTAAATTCGTTTTTTAAAATTAGCGTTCCATGCTCTGAATAATACACTTTTAACTTTGCCAGCTGTTTTCCGTTAATACTCATTTTTCATGTTTAGGTACCAATAACTAGGAAACCATTTAAGAAAGAGGGCTATTTTTTTTACATTAACTTGCCTAATGGAATACTTGAATGTTAACCTTTTTCACTTCCAAACCATACTAGGCATGGATTGGGAAGAGAAAAATTGAAACATATTTTTGAATAAATTTAAAAAGAAAGATTTCGTTTTTTCTTGCATTCTGTCCCAATAATAATGAAATAAAGTGGTTACTCATCTGCCATGATCCATTCCAAGTATGTGAACAAAATTTGAGAAAATTTGATTGAAAAACAACTGAGAAATGTGTACCTGAAGCAACTTATACAACTTTTCTTTTGAAAATGTATCTGTCCAAATTTGTATTCATTTCACACATCCTATAAAGGCAAAGTAGCACTACATGGTCAAAAACAGCTCAGAATATACCACTTCTTATATGTGACAAGAATCATAGCTGTACCTTTAGCATAAACCCAGAAAATACTTAGTAAAGTGATGCCACAAAAATAGACTTTTTCATCGTGTAAGAGTACGTGGTGACCTTAAGAATTTAGGTAGCAAAACTTCTTAGATCTATTATTAGATTTATTATTTATTTATTTATTTATTAGAGACTTAAGGGGCGGAACAGCTAAGTCATCTGCTCCTATATTATTTGATTTCAGGTAAATGTTAATTTTAACAATTTACTGATTCCCAACATATCGGATTGTTTTCTTTTCCTAAACAGTTCTAAGAAATCATTGTTTCGTTCTAATTATCAGATATGTTTTCCTTGGCTTACTACCTTATAGGCCTACTTGATTATTTTTTAAATGTTCATTATTTTGCTGGTGAAGGCCATAATGTTGTCGAAACCGGTTCTATTAGAATATTTATTGACTAAAGGTCGCACTCTTATCATTTTCTCTGATATTAGTAATTTCAATAATCACTAATTAGTGCAGAAACAATATGTTTATGTAGTACACAAGTGAAAGGAAGAAACTTCGTGACCTAACAGTTTATATCTGCATTTTCTCAACTCATATTTTCTGTACTTCATATCAAGAACTATTTCATTATCTAAAGCTGTATTCATAAATATGTGTATTCATTGAAATCACCAACGAGAATGCACATACACTTTTATAACTCTGTTGGAAGGATGTTTTTGATATTATTTTATAAACTATGCATTAATTTCTTTGCATTCATCTCTTTGCCTGGAAATAATTCTGCTATGAAGTCTAGCATTATTAAATTGCTCTCAAATACAGTATATCTCATATTACGGAACTAACAAGCAATTTACTTTCTTGATCATGCCCCTATAATAACGCTAACGTACCGTACATGCTACACAATAGATCATTAATCAAATATTATGGACTGATGAAACTAATTTTTAACTCACCAACTCGACCGGAAAACATAATTTAGCTATGTTATTTTGTTCTGGGAATCTCTACCAAAATATCTGAGAATGAATAATATCGACCCGCAGTGCTAATGATGTTAAACGAGTGAATAAAGATAAAAATAAAACATAAATATTGGATTTCTGGTCGTTTTCTAATCTTTATAGACGAAACGATCCGGTACACTCTCCCGCCTGCGCTGAATGTTAATCAGTCTCTCCACGGAGAAGTTCAAATGGATTGTTAAAGTGCACAAGCGCTATAAAAATACTCAGAGGAAGGTATTTGGTAGCAAGTCCTTAAGATCTCTTGGGTTGTACTTTTGGTGTTTATATACATCACACGCGTTGTAAAGAAAGAAGGCAATAAATTGTATTTTCAATAGTTTTGAGGACTGTGAGAGGACCTTACGGGCAGCTGTAAAGTAGTTTATCCAAATGTTTTGTCTGTGATCTTGCCCAAAGGTTTTCCAGTTTTCAGTTTTCTCTTAATTTTCGCGTACATTTTCCTTGGTAATTGCAATCTACAACATGAAAGTTATGTTTCACGACCTATTCGTAGTTTAGGCTACTCCACTCAAGGAGCATCCGGATTTGCTCTCACGTTTTGCAGAAGTGAAGTAATATTTTGTTGTCTTCACTAACTTCAGATTATTATTGTTATGACATTCATGTTGCCACATAAATGGATAAAGATCAGCATATCGTCCGTTTATTTTCAAGACGGTATGACAACTTCATTTAGGGCGGCACATTGAGAAACGAGTGAACTATGGAATAGGTCTCCAAGATGACTGCCTTCTGCATCATGTTAAATGTAGACCAGGATTAATTCCCAATATTTCTAGGTTGTCAATAATTTAGGGATGATGCCGATAGAAGAGATGACTGTGGGAAGAACCACTAGACGTTCTTGTCTCCACATTTGCCGTATTTCCACATCCAAGGGCTTTGGTGATCTTCTTACAGCTGGTTCGTTTCAGATGATGGGAATTGGGTACTGCGATGTCAATGAGAAAGGTTCTCTTCCACACGTTGTCCACAAAAACGATATCTGGCCGGTTTTCTGGTATGGTTTTATCAATAATAACTGGTCTGTCCCATAACAACTTGTGACTAGAATTTTCCAAAACGGTGTCAGGAAGGCAAATTATTTTCAGATTATAAGTACTTTTGAGCATGGTGTAGGTTCATTATTTTGGCCACTTGGTTGTGCCTTTTCATGTAATCAGTACAGGAGATCGCTTGGCAGCCTCCTGTGGTACGGTGGATTGTTATTCTTCTTATTAATATTATTTAAAAGAAAGTTGTTAATGCATATTCCCTGCATTAAAATTTAAAAACTATTTACCTTGAGTTACGAGAACTTTATTGTTGATATTGAAACTTCTAATTGATCGTGTACGTTTTCGACTTCAGTACCAAAATATGTATTACCAACGCAATGGCAATGATAATTCCCTCGTCACACAGATCGTGAATTTTTAATGCCCCTTTATTTGTGCTCTGGTACAGGCCATTGTTGCTCCCAATTAGGGTTTCATTTGTTGAACCAGGCTATTGTTGAGCATCGGGGTGGATTTTAAACGATATCAATTTAGTTTTAACGATTGCGTTTTACTAACTGTAAATATCTCACAATATCATCCACATATAACAGCTTACAATCTCCTCATGAGCACATGTTTTCTTTACTGATTTTAGGTACATCGCGATTTGAATTGAATGAAATCTTAATTTAAATCTTTAGGTGCTATTCTTGTATTGATGAAATGTTTGACATAATTATAAGTGTTCTAATTTTAATAAATGGAATTACTCAGCACGTGCAGTATCGGCCAGTCTCGGGAATGTGAAATATGTGGTTTCAAATTACAACCTTCGGCGGTCTTTGAAATTATTTTCCAACCTTTTCATTTCACTCCAGGCAAATGCAGCAGTAATAATTTTTTTCAGTATCTAGCCACTTCATTACCGATCATGCAGTAGTGTCCGAAAGTTAAGCATAAGTTACGAATACGCAGGGCAATAGAAAATAGACCGCAAATCGCACGACATATGCACCTATCAACCTTACGTGATCGCTCTGTATAGGAAAGGCGTATTGCCCCTGCTTTGACTGGCGGAGTAACCGCAAGGTAAACACAGCCAGTGCCTGCGCCCCATATTCCCTCAGTCGTGTTACCCCTGATATAGAGTGCGGAGTGTAGCCTCGTGGTGAACGGGTCATCATAATGCCACAACGACTCCATTTGGACCCCCTTTTTCAGGGTAGAATACTCGGCCACCTGGAAGCAGGCCAGACACAGACCGCAGTCGCCGTATCCTTGAATGTGCCACAAAGTGTCATTTCCAGACTTTGGAGACGATTTCAAGACACAGGAGATGTTAGTCGTAGGCCAGTACCAGGTCGACCAAGAGTAACCACCGCACAGCAGGACCGATATTTGGCCTTAACCGACCGACGAAATTAGAGTGCACCTGCAAGACAATTGTCGGCGGAGCTTGCATCCGCCTCAGGGGTTGCTGTTTACCGGCAAACTGTGTACCTGAGGCTCAGAACAGCAGGGCGGTTTGCCAGACGTCTAGCGGTGTGCGTCCAGCTCACTCCAGCTCAGAGACGGGCCCGTTTACTGTGTGAATAAATGGAGGCATGTGCTCTTCACAGATGAATTCCGCTTCAGTTTGTAGAACGATACCCGTCGCACATTAATCTGGAGAGAACCGGGTAGCCGATGTAACCACAGGAACATCGCGGAACGGGACCAGTAAGGTGGTGGTGGTTGCGTCATGGTGTGGGGCGGTATCACGTTGAATGGCCGTACGGACCTGCACAACTTCATGGGTTTTCCGAGGAACACTGTGAACGCTCGGAGATACAGGGATGAGGTACTGAGACCACATGTTCGACTCTTCAGAGGTGCGTTTGGTTCAGACTTTCTCTTAATGGACGATTATACCCGACGGCACCGCGCTGCTCTGGTGGTAGAATTTCTAGCTGGAGAAGACATTCATCGAATGGACTGACCAGCGCGGTCTGCGGATCTGAATCCTATAGAACATGCCTGGGATGGATAGGGGAGGCGAATTGCATCCCGTCAGCCTCCACCAAGGACCCTCCAAGACCTTCGCATTGCCCTTTGTGAGGAATGGGATCGACCGCCACAAGAGCTCTTGGACCATCTGATAGAGAGCATGCCACGTCGCTGTGAAGCATGTGTGGTCGTTAGGGGTAACCACACACCCTATTAACAGCATATTTTATTGTGGAAGACATTGCCAAGTTTTGTTAGTTGTTGTGAAAGGTGTAGGCCTACCTTAGCTATCAGAACCTTTCTGACACTGTTTTTTGGACAAGTTGTGTGACATACGGTGTGTGATTCAGCTTCCGTTTGTTCAGCAATCCGTGTGGCCTAGTTTAGTGATTATGCTTAACTTTTGGACACTAGTGTACTTACTTTCTTTCGCTCCGTGAGGGCATCCACAATGATTTCCATCTGACTCTGTTTGCTGCCAAACTGGTTCACTATCCTCCATGTCTTTCCAGCTTTCCCAGCCTCCTCTTCAATGTTACGTTTCCAGGTCTTCCTTGGTCTTCCTCGTCTCCGAACCCCTTGAGGATTCCAGTCTAGAGCTCCCCTTTCTACTGCATCATTCTGTTTCCTCAGAGTACGCCCGATCCAGCCCCATTTCCTCTGTTTAATGTGACGTCTATAGATTGTTGTTTGCCACAGCTCTTCGGTTGGGATTATAACTGGCCATCGTATACCCAGAATTCGGCGCAGATAACGATTGATGAATACTTGAAGTTGGTAGCTAATAGGATTGGTAATTTTCCTTGTTTACTGATCATCAACCACTTACAACTTTACACACAGCGCACTCAATCCACCGTGAGAATTGTGGTTGACGGTAGACCCTCAATGATCACGCTCGTGTTCTAGCCAAATGCTATCCCTCATAGTTCACTTTACCCTTTCTCCAGTAACTTTGGGTCTAGACCCCATCATCTCTTGATTGTCCTTCCGAGTCCTTTAACCCTCATTGTTCGAGTACTGAAGGCATTTCATTTCTGCCACTCTCTTTTTCTTAATAAGTCAGTAGTAGTACTGCCAGCAGTGCCCATCAATAAAAGCCAATTACAGACGGGTGAAAACATTAGACTAGAATAATGGATTTGAATCAGAAACAATTTTTCATCAAAATTATTTTATTTTGTTTGTATTATCCTACTTAGTATTATTTTCTCCCCTACGGACTCACAACTTTTCCCATGAGGAACTGCGTGGAGAAATTTTTGAAATTGGAGATTGTGAGGGACTCCTGGGCTGGGACAGTTCGCTCTTTTCTCATTCACTTTGGAATGCACTTTCTAAATTAGGCGATTTCAATCCATGGTCCACGAATCTTTGTCTAGTTCAAAAGCGGAGCATCAGTAATAAGAAACTTCAAATCATTCTGCACTAAATTCGCAAGAAACCTGGAATAAGTTAATGAAAAACAAACAAATCAATTAGTGCTCATTCTAAAACAAAAACAAAAAACCTTTCTAAGAGAAAATGTAATTAAAACTATTGTTTAATCATTTGAAGAAATGCCAAGCAAACATTCTTACTGCATTAAGTCATAACAAGAAACAATGAAATGTTGGAAAACTAGCATCAAGTCTAACACCTCTGTACGGCGTATGTATCAGATGCGCCTGATGTATGCAGCCCAATTAACGCGTGTTGTCGGGAAGGGTGATATTTCTCTGCTTGCAAACAATGCGCAATGTGACTGCAGACTAATACATTAGTAGATAGAGAGATAGATGCATAGATTTATTTTGTCTGGCAAGATTAGGGCCATTGGGCCCTCTCTTCCATCTAACCAGATTATACAATACACCATCTTTTTGGAAGCCTTCATAGGGAGGTTCAGGCTGCTTGAGCTTTTAGTTCTCGCAGTCAAGTGGTGCAGTTGCACCTAATATAAAGGGAGGTGGCGCGCAGTTCGTCACTCCTGTGGGGGTCCGGGCGGGAACACCAAGAGCCCGCCGATGAGCCAGCTTGGTGTCCTAGGTGAAACCCCACACAAGACACGGCACAAACCTAGAAGAATTGCTGAGATTTAATACAAATACAAGTTAAATCTAACAATATTACAATGTTGATACAATATAAAATACATATAAACTGGATTAGCTTGGTGGTGCAGGCGGTAAATTGTTGTATTGCTATGGTGAATAACTAAGATACTTAGGAGTAAGTATACACTTAGAGTAAGGTAAGGAAATACTGATAAAATGTAGACTAATGATGGTGATGAAGTTGATGAAGGTCATGATGATGGTGATGAAATTGATGATGATGATTAGTCGGTACTGAAGGAGGTTATTTAGATGTCTAGATAGAGAGTAAATGAGAAAGTGTGAATTGCAAAGTTTGAATATATGTAATACCACATAAGAATATAAGCATTAGTGTTGAGTTCAACTTTCATTTACTTAGTGATTATGTACTGCTGGCAGCGCTGCTTGAAGCTGGACGGGGTTGCTCCTCTGACAGAGCGAGGCAGATTGTTCCACAGTCGTGAAGTAGCAACAACGAAGGAGTTGGTATAGCGTACTGTGCGGTGTATGGGTATTAGCATGACCATGTTCCAAGACTATGCTCGTACGAGAGGCGGTGAAACTGAGAATGCAGGTAAGCTGGAGTTGAAGTTGAGAGTATTTGTAGAAGAAGGCATAAGGAATGAGGTCACGGCGTTGATTTAGACGTAACCAGTTAAGTTGCTCAAAGTGGGGGTGACATGGTCATAATACCGTAAATTAAATATGTAGCGTACACATGCATTTTGTGCATGTTGAAGTTTGTTTTTAAGATTAACAGTGAGATTTATGTATACCACATCGCAGTAATCAAAATGAGGCAATATTAGGGAGGAAACAAATCGTTCCTTTCATACCCGAGAGAAAATATTCCAGAATCTTCTAAGTGAATTCAATGCGGAAAATACTTTTCTGGAAACATTGCAGACGTGCTGCGTCCAGGAAAGATGTTCCTCTATAATAACGCCTAGATCTTTAACCGACTCTCGGAATTTGATTGGGGAATCGCAGAAGCGTAATTTTGGTAAAGTGGGTTCAATTTTTAGTTTTAAGAGGATTGTAGGGTGGGAGATTATGATTGCTTGAGTTTTAGCCTCATTGAGTCGTAGTCCATGTAAGTGAGTTCAGTTGCAGATTTCAGTTAAGTCTTCATTAAAGGTACCGATTGCTTCCGATAGGTTTTCTGGAGCTGAATGCAAGTAGAGTTGTACATCATCAACATATAGGTGGTGTTTGCATTTAGTTATTGACGAAGTAATGTCGTTTATATAGATTAGTGTTAGGGAAACATAATAGTGTTCAGTATCGTTTGCAGGATATTTTTACAGTGCATTACAACCTTACAGGATTTAAGCAGACAAATATCGACCTTCCTGATGACACGCATTAGTTGGGCTGCAGAAAACAATATTATTAGACCCAGCTGATTCGTCTAGCATAGTCTGCCTCGTATCGTAATGATGACTCCTGAGGTCCGGGTTCGATTCCTAGCTTTGCCAAGAAATTTAATTCTGATCAGAAGCTGCAACGGGGTGCACTCAGCCTCGTGACGAAAAACAGAGAATAGGTTGGTTTGATTCCCACCTCAGCCAACCTGGAAATGGTTTTCCATGGTTTCCCACTTCTACTGATCGCCTAGAGCCACCGCTACCTCACTTAAATTTCAAATACCTGGACTGCTACAGACACAACAACTACATTGGTTACCAGACAACGTTTTTTAAATATATATACACATCACAGTACACAGTGCTGAATTACCACGATGTCCAAACACTTTAAATGAAACAACAACAACAACCTACTGTGTATGTTAGGTCCTTTGAACAGCAATTTCATTACATTCTCATGAATGTTCTCACGCAAAGATTATAAATAAAATAAATAAATTGTCAAATATGTACACATTTCTAGATACGAGGGCTGCTTTTCTTTCAAACATACCGAACTGATTTTACTACAAAATGTTTGCTTGTTTTATTCTTATGCCTCAACATAATCGCCAAAACGATTGAAACATTTGTCGTATCGTTACACCAGCTTTCCAATGCCCTCGGCAAAGTATTCTGCCGCCACTGAGGTGAGTACGTCTGGACAGTCTCCTGAAGTGTTGCCATTTTGGCGAGGTGTTGTCGCCCAACCATACCTTCAATTCTCGATAAAAGGTGAAAATCATTCAGTACTGGTTTGGACTAAACGGCAGATGGTCCAAAACTCCACACTCAAATTCTTTGAAAAAGTCTACCGTAACGTTGGCACAGTGCGGTCGTGAATGATTTTCACCTTTTCCGAGAATTGAAGGTATTGTTGGGTGGCAACGCCTCACCAAATAGGAAACACTTCAGGAGACTGTCCAGTCGTACCCACCTCAGTGGCGGCAGAATATTTTGTCGAGGGCATTGGAAATCTGGTGTAACGATACGACAAATTTTTCAATCATTTTGGCGATTATGTTAAGACAAAAATAAACAAGCAAACATTTAGTAGTAAAATCAGTTTGGTTTGTCAATCTGTTATTTTTATACAGTCCATCGGAACTTTAAAGCCTCCGTGGCTTAGGCGGCAGCACGCCGGCCTCTCACCGCTGGGTCCGTGGATCAAATCCCGGTCACTCCATGTGAGATCTGTGCTGGACAAAACGGAGGCAGACAGGTTTTTCTCCGGGTACTCCGGTTTTCCCTGTCAACATTTCATTCCAGCAACACTCTCCACTATCATTTCATTTCATCTGTCATTCATTTAATCATTGCCCCAGAGGAGTGCGTCAGGCCTCGGCAGCCGGCACAGTTCATATCCTCGCCGCTAGATGGGGGCTTCATTCATTCCATTCCTGACCCGGTCGGAGACTGGAAGCAGGTTGTGGATTTTCATTTTCATCGGAACTTTAAAAAAAAAACAGCCCTGGTATTACCCCTTACAACTCCCAACAGTAGAAGGGTAGTTTACTATTATCTAAAGAATATGCTTATAACGTTAAGAAAAATCCATCTGTTGATCTTTTAAGAAGCTACCATAATGCACTCTCAACTTATTTTTCTCGAATCATTGTCAGGAAACACAGCCCAGCACTTGAGGTAAGATGTTCACGTCTCAGAATATTGAGTAAATCTATAAAATCTTCTCTTGTGTTCATGTCATGTGTACGAGCATTTCTTAAAATATGCAAGCTCTCAGGAGAACAAGAATCTACTGCTAACCTTACCAAAAAGCTTAGCTGTGGAATATTATTTTTAATGGGACTACAGTAGCGCCATCCTTACTTCCTACGTGAAGTTTCAGTGTTACGCAACAGCTATCTAGCGGCCAGAATTGAAATCACTTTAACTAGCCAATCACAGGCAGCAATTCAATACGATATATCACGAAAGATCGAGTGTCATTCGCTAAATCGCGACATCGTGAACGAAAGCCGATTTGTCGTATTGAATGGTTGCCTGCGATTGGCTGGTTAAAGTGATTTCACTTCTGACCGCTAGATAGCAGTAGCATAGGACTGAAACTTTAAGTCGGAAGTAAGTGGCTCTACTATAGGTGCATGTTGGTAAACATTGGGATTCATGTAAAGGAGTATGGAAGAAACACGTGTTTCAACCAATCAGACCAAATGTACATTCTCAGAACATGCCTGATCATTGGGCCATGATACCATGTTTAATCTCTAGCATCCACCAAGCACAATATATCTGAAATCATTGCTACAATCTACTTCCAAATATTAATTATTCCATATCTTCATAATTTTGTCTTATTAACAGAAAAATAGTAAAAGAAGTCGTATCTAATCATGACAAAGAAAATTACAAATCACAAATATGTACAGGTACATACACCCAAATATATTTACAATAATATATTAAGATACTTGTTACTGTTATTCACAAAAAAAATACATAATATTGAAAAAATCGAGGGCTGAATAATATATTTAATTATCAATTTTGTATCATAAACTGATTCTAACTGAATGAATGTGCTGAAAGTTTTGCATTACGTAGAAAAATATGAACACAAAAGTTAATTGCAATAAACAGGATGTATAGGGTTGAATTAATTTCAATTCAATATAGTATGCTGTGCTCTGTAAAACATCATGCACGCAATTGAAATACATTTTCAAGGAGAAAAGTTTGAAGGGTTATTACAGTAGTTATTTGAACAGCTACCTACCTCACAAACTGGGAAGTAAACATGCGTCTCCATCAGAATTGCTAACAACACTATTTTAACCACGATTGCTGAGGTTAATTAAGGATTCCAAGTGTGTCTTGACGAGATCGACCAAATCAAGGTTCAGCCGAATTGTTAATCTATGTTATCAACTTATGAATTCTATTCCAAATCCAATCTAATAGGACGAGTTGAAAGAATGAGAACCTGTATTTCTCGTGGATGAACGGTTCAGCCCACTGACATTGCCACTTGTCACATGTAAGGTCTCTGATTGACGCGCGGTATTCCGTGTGGAAGCTCGGTTGCATCAAGGTTGGGCATAGATTAACACCACGATGAACGTTCTAGCAATGGAACAGTATGTTGTGGCAAGGATTTTGACAGCTGCTCGTAATCACAATAGTTATTTCTCCATGTCCGCTGCTTCTAGTAAGCATTGCATTCCGTTGGTGATGAAGCAGAAATTTCAAGAAAGAACAAGAAAGCTAATAAAAATAGGTCATCACGCCGATTGCATTTTTATTTTGATAATTAAATTTAAGATTGTGAAACGCTTTCAGCTGTCAAAAATCTATAACTGCCAGGCTGTTCTTCTGCAGCAATATCCAATGAAGTGGAAACCATTGTCAAACCGATTAAAACTCAGCTTTCACTCACTTCCGTACCACACATCGACTATAGACCTTACAGATGACTGTGTTGTACTGCAAATTCAGTTAGAAGAACCATGCAGCATTTATAATATTTGGTTTCATTTCCCTTTCACTCACCCTTATGATTGATATGCAGACGGGGTACCCTTGAAGGGTCATGCGGGGTGCTTTTGGTGCAGACAAGGTGCAATCATAACGTGCAGAGCTATGGTGGTGGTAGAAAACAGGGGATCTTGCACTAACAAACACGAATAAGGGAAAATAAGACAAGATAAGAGAAGACATAGCCTAGTCCAGGCCTGTTAGACATTATGTCGGCAAATAGCAGAAATAATAACAGCAGACTTTCTATACAGATCGTCATTTAGGTATGAAATTGAAGATACTGAAGTTCTCGGGGATGCTGTGTGACCTTGTAATGCTGTATGAGATGCATTTGAAAACATTTTTCGTATATCTCAAAAACAGTACTTCCGTGATAATTGGCTCATTTTTAACAAAAAGTACTTGAAGTTAAATTTTCTTCAAACAGTCTCCGCATCAGTATTACTGCTAGTTAATTACCCAACTCTTGTTCATCGTTATCCAGATCCAGTGAGGTTGTACAGAGTGATTTTTATTTGCTTAAGCAAGATTTTTGGATAGCTAGGCTCACGTTTTGCTGCCGTTAGACAAGTGAACACGGGGCGATGGCTTTGTCTTGTGTAGTAACGTAGAAGCACCGCGGTCCGAGCTGACTTGGCTAACTACAGGGAACCACACTTCAACAATAACACTCTGCTTACGACTTCCCCACTATTGTGGAAGAAGTTAACTCCCTTGAAACAAGACTTGAAGCCTGAACGAAGATTTAGATATGAGTAAGCGGTCTTTATAAGAGCCTCTTTTTCCTCTTGAAATTAAATGCATAAGTATTTACCATTATGGTAAAGTGAAGATAGAATCCGTATTGACAGTTGATTAATGCCGGTACTTTAATAATTGTACGTCTATTATTCTTTCAGACATGTTTCAGCTTTTGAAGAAGCCTTCATCAGCGCAATATTTATTATTCACACAAGACAAACATAAAATGAAGCAAACCATTCTCTCTTTGCATATAGAAAGTTAAAACTGGATATCCTTCCAAAACGTGGCTTAATTTAAAATGGTAAACCGTTTTCAATGAAAAATATGTATCTGCAAATGTAATTTGAATATTATGGATCTCAAAATATAATGTCTAACATTCTTCAAGGCTTAAGACAACACAATACATTATATTTTCAGATCAATAATAATTAAAATATTATTTTTTTCATTGAATATTGTTTTTCATTTATAAATTGTGCCAATGTTTGTGAGGATATCCAGTTTTCATTATCAAGAGTAATGTTTCCTTCATTATATGTTTGATGTAAATAACAAATACTTCGCTGATGAAGGCTTCTTCGAAAGTTCAAATATGTTCTAATGAATAATATATGCGTCTTTCTGGTATTCACTTTGAGTATTATTATTAAAGTTTTATTAAACTCTTCTTTATTAAATTTACTACTTGTGAATTCGATGGAACAAAGAATTGACGGTACAATGGATAAATAACATTTCGTAAGAAACTAAATTTATTATATTTTACGTAAAGGAAAAGCGCACTGCAATTTATGGGGCATACGTTAAACAAATATTTTCAAGATTTTGTCAAGGTCACAGCAGTTTAATCTAACACTGTATCCACAGAGACTTCAGTACAAACATTGTCATATCAATTCAAGATTTGAGTCTATAGTTCAGAAGAATTTCGTGGCATCTATTCCAGTAGAGAGCATTCAACCATGAGATATATGATTATTACGCATATGGCCGTGAAAGTGGTTCCAAGGGATTTTGCTTGCTGGTAAGATGATTCATTAAAAAGATCTGTTTCGTCTCATTCGTAACATTTTGAGAATTTGAACAGCGAGTGGCATTGCTTTGTGAAATATCTTTTTATATTTTCAAGATTTTGTCAAGGTCACAGCAGTTCAATCTAACACAGATCCACAGAGATTTCAGAACAAACATTGTGAAGTATTAGGACGACTTTCCAAAGCCACTCTCATTATAACAAATGCTCCCAGTGGGGCAACGAAATCTTGTTTCTATGCACCAACTGGTCTCTTTGAGAAATTCCACCAAACCACTTTCACGAATAAGGGAAAATAAGACAAGATAAGAGAAGACATAGCCTAGTCCAGGCCTGTTAGACATTATGTCGGCAAATAGCAGAAATAATAACAAAGAGTCCATGACTGAATACAATTGTAACGTAACTTAGGGGAGACTTTGCTAATATACATTTTCTGCAGCTATGCTCCAGTGCAAGACACCAGTTCATTTCGCCAGCTATGTTCAATCAACTATTTAATTTCTCTTTACTATGAATTTTGAATCGACAAATTCTACCCCTGGTGGTAAAATTGTGAAATCCTATGTTGTATTTTGTTTGTGAAGTATTTATAAAATCTCATGTATTTCAATGATGTGGTAGTGGTAGACTCTTTATTAGGCACTGTCCATGTTTTGTTCTTGTTGATGTTTTGTTTTGTTTTATTTAGAGTTCGTTTTATTCATAACTAAGCATTAGATTCTTGTTTTATTTTGTAGTTTTAAGTTTAATTCATTTTTATTTTATTGTCTTTCCTATTATTTAGATTTACAATTATCTTGTTTGTATTTGTGTCAAGAAGGTACTTAATTGGGTTTATGAGCTGTGTACTTTCATAAATAAATAAATATTGTGGATTTATCCATGGTACCACTAGTATTAAAAAAACTCAACGGTTACCAAATTCAAATTTCTTCGAAAGTGTTTTAATTAATTTAGACAACCTATGCCAGATGAACTTTTAAGAACTGAATTTATGTCATAAATATTTAGTAATTTAACTACTCTGTGAATTTTTTGAAACACTTTCCTTTAATTTATCTTGTTGAGCAACAACCCTTTAATATTGCAGATTTAAACAAACGTTTGGTGCTTTTCAGTCGGTCAACACGAATGTACCGAAATGAGATGGGTTATTCCCTAATCCTGAAAAATTACATCAGATAAATATGTATAAATAATTAATAATTATTAATAATAATTAATGGGTATTTATTAATCTCATGTAATTTTTTTTTCAGGATTAGGGAATAACCCATCTCATTTCGGTACATTCGTGTTGACCGACTGAAAAGCACGGAACTTTTGTTTACTAAGGCGACACTGAGAAATTGCTTCAAACACCATAATTGCAGATTTAGCTGAGTCTCCCCTATTTCCGAAATATAGACTTAGTTCTAGAACACTTACGACAAATTTCTCTTTGTGTCTAAATGTACCAAATGCGGTTATCTGCTGTATCATGCGCTATTTTACCCATAATTCCTGGACCAGTGGGAAGAAGAATAAAGAATAGATAGAGAGATAGAGAGGAAGTACTGTAAGCGCTGCCCTTCGGGGAGCACAACTCACCAACGTTTGTGCTGCTGTCTGGTGCTGGAAACGGAAGAAAAGGTTTTATTGTATCTATTAGTCGCAGCTCACACACACATAAGACAGACAGATAGACAGATAGACAGACAGACAGAGTAACAGAGAAAGAGAGGGGTGGCACACAGCACTACATGAGCAGAGGGAGTAGAGTAAGGAAGTGCGTACCACGCTACCGACATCCATCATCATACCCACAAACCGTTGTAGAATGATTCGATTTTCGAGTTCGACGATTCTTGGCCTATCCAGCTTCTATCCAGGGATTTTCACACCTAATCCTTAATAACATTAGGGTGATCTCTTATATCATAGCCCAATGCAACATTTTAAATGATAATATGAATTTGTTAAACCAACTGTTCGGTCACATTTCCTCCATACGTGGAAACTGAGCGGAACTCCACAACGGTGAGTCATGTAAATAAAGGTCCTAGCGGAAATGTAGCTGATATAGCCCGTTAAAAACCTCATGTCACATGGATGCGCAAGTGGTTGACTGAGCTGGTATCGTGCTGTAGATGTGAGGATAGCGTGGAACGGTGGAATGTGGGGAATGGGGAGGAGACCGCATGGATACTGATGACTTCTGTAAGCAATTGATGTGGGAAAATCCTCTTCACTGTGCAGCTTGCAACCAAGTGGTCTAAAATATTCTCAAACATACCACCGGAAGGGCTCAATTTCGCCACTAGCTAACCTGCCGTGAGTTCTTGAACGGCCTCTACAGAAGACGGAGATAATTCCATTCGTAGTCGCTTGCATATCTGGACAAATTATTTTCGATTGAAATTCTTCGATATGTTGTGATAAATTTTGACGAAAAAAGGTTCTTTGAACTTAAATCTTTACCAGTTGCTAAAAGTGCACACTTACTAATACATGCCCAAG
The DNA here is from genome assembly GCA_946902985.2 of Meconema thalassinum. NCBI lineage: Eukaryota > Metazoa > Arthropoda > Insecta > Orthoptera > Tettigoniidae > Meconema > Meconema thalassinum. The sequence goes on from OX336392.1 coordinate 20,323,113, forward strand.
GTTGTTGGATTGAATCCAGTCTGTCAGTTGGCATTTGAGGTTACTTAAATGTGAGAGAACCGTGTCACTAGATTTACTAGCATGTTATAGGCCCATTTCAGAGCAATATTTCGACACCCCGGCGTCCCTAATAGTCGTAGTATTTAAAATGGACTTAAAACAAGTAACAATATTATTATTTTTATTATTGTCACTAATACAGATACCACAACTTAGATTACAGCACGGAATTTACGCTTCGAGATGCAGTGGTTTGGATGCTCGGCTACCGCCCGGTAGACCAGTTACGATTTTCGACTCTGTCGAAATGTGTAATTCTGGTTTTAGGCAATGGAACGGTGTCTTAGACATACAAGCCACCCAAGCGGTGTCAAATTCGAAGACTTGCATTAGGCCAGTGGGCTACATGAGTTGACTTTTTAGCACATGATTAATGACCAAGGCCATGAGGTGAATTTTCACCTACTGACATGAAACAACTTTTATTTCAGTAAGTATCAGTACACGTGCTAAAATCGCTTGCAATGAAAACATGTCACCTGTGTGACATCAGAAATGTCATTATCAAGAAAATGACATTAAATGCTTATTTATATTATTGAATCCGCCTTGTCTACCCCACGTTGGGCGCCAAAAACATCTGTAGTATTGACAAGGCGGATTCAATAAAATAAGTATTTACCAGATCAATATGGTAAACATATATGCATTTTATTGAAATTAAAATTCCATGTAGTCCCATTGCAAGATATCTCAATGAAATTTCATAATCAGAATTGAGGAACCTTAACTTTAACAAAAACAACATTTATGTCTTGTTATTAACAATTTTGTGTACATTACAGCCGGTGAAATATATTATGATTATATTCCGAACATTGTGCAGATGACCTCGTAGTTCCGCCCCTTAAAATCTCAATAACTAACAAACTAACTAATGTGCAGAAATATTTGAATTTATCTGAACGTATAGTCATGAATTATAAATCTGATAATTTAACTTTTGAAATCCAAGAATGAATGTAATTTAATATTTAACCTACCCTGTCAAACAGGGTCTTATGAAACTTACATAAGAATATTTATGGAATCGGACCACTAGATTCTGAGAAAAATGTACCTAATTGGCAGACAAATACTTCTACGTGTTTCCGTAAGGAAGTTAAAACATTCTCGTATAAGGGCTTTAAATTATTTGGTTTTTCTATTTTCATAATCTTGTTTGTTAAAGTTTCTCACTTATGTTTATGGAACTTCATTGAGATATCTTGCAATGGAGAGAACTTAGACGTGACCAAACTATGAGAATTAAAATAAAATTTGTTTCATAATTACTTGTACCCTAGTTAAGAATATATTTTGTTTCCGTAAATTTGATTTTAGCCACTGATTAGGATGACATTTCTGAAATTTGAGCTTTATAATACTTTATGGAATTATTTTAGTCCAAAGCTGTTCTCCCCACAACATTACTTTGTAAAAAATTACCACATTTCTTTCTTCATATCCTAAACGTATTTTTATTCAGAAACCACACATACATGCGAGTGTCCAGCAAGCAACAAAAGATATTTCAATACCTAAGCAATTATTTGCAACGCCCCAACATCACCTATAATGCAATAACATTATTTATCTTGAGCGATTATATGGTAGAAGCACCTCACTTCATAATTTGATTGTTTTGATTTATCTCCAACGTTTGTGGTTTAAACGAACTCTACCTCAAATATTTAAATATAGAATCAACGAATGCATTTATTTTAAGAAAGCCTACACCGGTATGAAAATGAATCGTTAACGGACTGCTACAAAATGTATGTATTTGGGATACCAATATACCACATTATTCTAATAAATAATATGACAAGGTCTGTAAGTGGAATTAAAATATTTTTATTCATGCAGCCAATTACCTTTTATTTTGGTTTCAAGACGGGCCAGGAAAGGGATTTTGGAAAGAAATCGGTCGTAGACATATTGAAAGGAACCGTCACGGTATTTGCCTGGTGGTGAAAATGGGAAGCCACAAAAATCATTTTCATAACGGCCGAATTGGGATTCGAACACACGCTCTACCGAGGCCAGCGAGGCATGAGCTAACGCATTAACACACAAGTCCGGGCTCTGTGGCTAATTGGTTAACGTGTCTGACTTTGGCTCGAAGGGTCCCGGGTTTGATTCCCGGCCGAGCTGTGGGAAATTTAATGTCATATGGTTAATTACCATGGCTCGGGGACTGGATGTTTGTCACGTAAAAGAAACAATAAACGGAAGAATAGTAAAAAAAACTCGGCGACCGTGGCCAGTGAAATTTAATTAGAAACCTAACGTAATTTTTCTTTCAGCAAACACTTTCCGATGTCCTTGGAGCGTGAAAGTGTGATCCATTTAGGTATCGTAGTGCAGAGCAAAAACGCTATTATATTTGTAGTCACTTTACTTTAACCAAAAGTCACCTCGCGGTGTAGCTGCTAGTATAATTTGGCTGTCATCCCGGATGTAAATTATGGTAAGGTTACATTGGTTGTAACATAGATGACGCAGGATTGTGCTAGTTGCGTGGGCCTCAAGTTAAGATAAAGCTATTTACTTGCCGTTTGTTTGCGCATAGCTTGGCAGTGCATTTACTGATTAATACGGAAGTGGTCGGGTTTTGTACAACTCGTAAGTCTTATAATACTACAATCAGATATTTGTTTGCATTGATGCCTCGCCAAGGGACCGCCATGCACAAAACATTAATGGGAGAAATGCTAAAAGGAAAATAAAAAACACGATAGAAAACTTGAGTTTATTCCTGTGTAAAAAAGTGTTTTAATTTATTTCTTGCTAATATATCTCTGAGGGAACAAGGGCTCATTTTCTAACATCAGCGTATATTTGGCTTCCAAGCTAGGCTATGCTGGTTTAAATAAAGCCTGTATGATCTCTGATCGGAGCGCTGTGGAAACAGCATCAATGTTTCAGCTATGAGTGACGGTTAGCTGCACCCGCCACTTGGTCCACATTGCTTATTCATTGTTCGCTTCACATCGCAGCTCCAACTCCAAACTAAATCCAACAACACCTTATATTATCCAGCGAGAAACTTCTCATTTATCGTCTAATTTGAGAGCTCTTCATTATTTACTATTTCCTAAAATATTTACCTATTCTTAAGTGGGGGCTAACACTTCTGTGATTAAGGAAAGCAATGAACGTACGCTTGCTGTGATTTCACAATCATTTCACATGGATTTAGAATCTCTCCGGTTTAACTCCATTTAGTGCAATCATCAGTTGGAGGGTATGGCCTCTCGTCCATTGGGAACGGAAAGCTGCGAACTGCGAAGCAACGAATTCGGGCGAACACCGTTCGTACGAAATCATGCGAATGCCTATCGTCCATTGTCTCTGTATTCGTCCTGATTCATAGACGAGGTGGCTCTCCGAAACGGTTTTCCATATGATTCTAATGAAGAATGTTTCACTTTGTAATTATCACCTTTGAGTCGACGCATCACGCACACGTGATATCGACGAAGACGGGAAATGTGGGCGAATCACATTTACGTAAAAAGAAAGGAGTTCGGTGAATTTTCTCATTTGTGACATGATCTGAAAGCCGACGAAGACCATCACTTTTCTTATTTTCGAATGAGAAGGGACACATTTTGCTACATTCTTAGAAACATTCCTTCTAAGCTCATGAAATTAATTCATTTTAGATATTTCCTTTCCTGAACAAGCAAAATTAACATTTCATAATGCATATTTCACCACGCTCTTCGTACTCGTTCGCAATTAAAATCCCAACAGAACCGCATCGGTTCGCTCTTCGCAGCTGTTCGGACAAACACTGGCGAACGATACGGGCACTGTGGACGTGGTCCCCCACTAATACACGTCTTTGGATCGTTCGTGCGTTTTCGTGCGACTTCAGACGAATTCGATTTCGCACCTTTTCAGAGCTTTCCGCTCCCAATGGACGAGGGGCCTTAGGACGTTTGGTTATCAGCTCCATTTGCTCTCTAATCAAGCTCTACTGGTGCGTCAACGATCTTCTGCCGGGCAAAACATCAGTCTCTAACGACACTGCAGTTAAGAGCGACATTATACCTATATTGTTGTTATTGTTGTTGTTTCTATTTTTCGTTTTTAGCCTATTTTGATTTAATGAAAAATAGGCTTACGAGATCACCTTTTGTCCGCGTGTGTGTGCGCGCGTTTGTGTGTGTGTGTGTTTGTGTGTGTGTGTCCCCAAATAACTTTTAAACGCCTGGAGCTATTTCAATGAAACTCGGTAAGGTCATAGTACCATTTTGGCTGACCCCGACCATGCTCTTCATATTTTATTACGACTCACCAATCCAACATGGCGGCTGTGCTAAATATTTCACCAGCTTTCAATATCTCCGAAACTATTACTGATATCACCCTGAAATTTTGTACAGTGATAAAGGGCATTACTCACCTATGAGACTTTCAAAAACCTGGTAACTACAAAACCAACATGGCGGCCAAGTGAATTTGAAACTTTTAAATAGACTTTTATCGCGATTTAACCATCCAAACGCAATGAAACTTGGTACAGTATATCTTTATCACCCTGAAAAGGTGATGAAGGGTACTGATACAAGTATATCTATGTAACTTTCATAAACCTGAAAAGTACAAAACGAACATGGCGGCCAAGCGAATTTCAAATATTTTAATATACTTTTCTCGTGATTTAACTCACTGAGCGCAGTGAAATGTGGTACAGGAAATGTTTATACACATTCTAATGCACTGGTATCTAATTTAGTTCAATTGTTTACATGACCTCAAGATGGCGGCTGTGCGAATTTTAAAATTAAGTTTTTATTTCTTGTGTCGTAATCATGTGATCGAAGTGAAAGTTTGAATAATGAACCTACGCAATAATTTTCCTTTAATGGTACATGACTCTATGGCCTATACATTTAACAATCCAACTACAGATATTGCCCTGAAATTTCGTTGGCTGATAAAGGGCACTTCTAGACGTTTACCTATGGGACTTTCAAAACCTGGTAACTACAAAACGAACATGGTGGCCAAGCGAAGTTGAAACTTTAGAATAGACGTTTCTCATGATGTAACCATCCAAACGTAATGAAACTTGGTACAGCAAATGTTTAAACACATTGTAATGCACTGGCATCTAATTTAGTTCAATAACATTGTCTACATATCCTCAAGATGATGTCTGTACGAAATATTTCACCAGCATTCTATATCTCCGAAACTGTAATACAGATATCACCCTAAAATTGTGTACGGTGATAAATGGTACTAATAGAAGTACAGCTATGATACTTTCAAGAACCTTTAAAATACAAAACGAAAATGGCCTCCAAGCGAAGGTGAAATATTTTATTAGACTTTTCTCGTAATTTAACTCACTGAGCGCAGTAAAATGTGGTACAGTAAATGTGTATACACATTGTAATCCACTGGCATCTAATTTAGTTGAATTGTTCACATAACCTCAAGATGGCGGCTCTGCACAATTACAAAATTAAGTTTTTATTTCCAGTGTATTAATCATGCGATCGAAGTGAACGTTTGAATAATGAACCTACGCAAGATTCGTCATCTAATAGTGCATAACTCTATGGCCTACATATAACAACCCAGCAAGGACAACCATCCGAAATATTTAGACGGTCCTCAATATCTATGAATCCTTTACAGCAATCAAACCGAAATTGTGTGTGTTGATAGAGGCAATTAACATAAATAGGTTATATTAAAATAGGCTTTAGTTATTGAGGGAACTACTTGTTAAATAATACCTCACTTATTTTATTCTGATTTTTAGCATCATCGCTCATACTCTACACATTGTGGTCTTCTTCAGTAACTCTTCTCTAAAAATAAAATTAAAAATTACTGGCAGTCTGAAAGACTAGACGTTATATCATTTCAAATGACGCATGCTACAAATGCTACACATGCTACACATGTTAGAAAGGCTCAGGAGGACTTCTCGCTTCGTTCAAAGCCCCAGGACTCTTTCAACAGACTATATTACCCATTAACTTAGGCTTCCAGCGCGCGCACCTCCTTAAGGGTCACCCTTTATTTGAATCTGATATCTTGCAAACCTCTTTAAGGGTCACTTTGTATTTCATTTGAATCTAACATACTGTACACCTCGTTACGTGTCACCCTGTATTTTGCTCTGACATCCTGCACCCCTCTATAGGAGGCACCCTGTATTCTTATCTGGCATCTTGTATATCTCTTCAGAAGTAAACCTGTAATCTTGTGTGACATCTTGCACACCTCTTTAGGAGTCATCCTGTATTCTTGTCTGACATCTTGTGCACCTCTTTAGGAGTCACCCTGTATTCTTCTCTGCCATCTTGTACACCTCTTTAAGAGTCACCTTGTATTCTTATCTGGCATCTTGTATATCTCTTTAGGAGTCACGCTGTATTCTTATCTGGCATCTTGTACTGTACTTTGCTCTGACATCCTGCACACCTCTTTAGGAGGCACCCTGTATTCTTCTCTGCCATCTTGTACACCTCTTTAAGAGTCACCTTGTATTCTTATCGGGCGTCTTGTATATCTCTTTAGGAGTCCCCCTGTGTTCTTAACTGGCTTCTTGTACACCTCTTTAGGAGTCACCCTGTATTCTTTTCGCTTCGCTCAAAGTCCCAGGTCGCTCGACGCCCCAGGACTCTTTCAACAGACTCCATTAACCATTAACTTCGGCTTCCCGCGTGGCTGCAAGACGTCACGCACTCGCCGTCCTTTACCCATTAACTTAGGCTTCCCGCGCGGCTGCATGACGTCACTTCCGTCTCTGTTACGCAACCGTCTCCGTCCCGCATAACTTTAGACTCAAGCATAAGGACGAAGTCGACAAGATCGTTTGAAATGATAAAAGTTAATATAAATATCAGCAAAGTTGATATGATATTAATGTTCATTAAAACACGTAATCAAAAACTGATCTGTTAACAAAAGTGTGCTTATTTTTTTTATGATACATACTCATAAAATAATTATTTAAAAAAATATATTTTATAAATAGAATATTTTTTTAAAAGCAACCTATGATGGTTCCTTGTTGAGGGAAGCATTCGTCATGATGACAAAATATCTGGAGTTTATTATGGCTTGGAAATTTGTAGAGAATTTTGGTTGGGATTAAGGATGGTCCTTGATTGATAACATTTCTTGGATATGTATTGTGTAATTCAATTTCATTGGGTGTTGATGTTATGTTGGTTATACGGAATGGGTCATAGCTTATCTCACCATCCATGCAGAATACACATCCCAAGTATTTGAATCAATTCCCGATCGGGTCTTTCCTACCTGGTATCCCGTCTTCAATCGATGATCGAGACGCTTGATACAATGAAAAAGATGGCTGCGAAACCTAATATTGAGATCTACTTTTGTGTATGGTGAAGTACACCTGCGTCCTCTAGCAGATTCGCAACCCGAAGGTGATTAATACTGTACTTTACTCGTGCCGCACCATGACGTCATGGTGTTAGAATTGGTGCTATACCATGTGGTGCGTGGTGCTCACTACTCAGGGACAGGGCTCAAGGAAGGACATACATCAGACAGACAGACAGTTACGTGCGACAGAACATTCAATTCTATTTATAATACAATAATATTAAAACACTAGATCACCTGTGCTTCAACCAACTTCACCTCGTATCTTGTCCGGAGCTGAATTCTTCCATGTTGTGATAACACTCAGGAAGTCCAACCTGAGAAGGTTGTTTGGTTCATGGTAGGACTAAACATATTGGAACATCCAATTATTCAAATGTTCAAAATAATTTCAAATACGAATATTTGATTCGAACGTACGAATAGTTCGACTGATCAAATCATTCGCACTTTCAGATGTGCATCTTGTCTTAGTGTCCAACCTGTCCGAAAATTCGAATGTAGAAATATTCGCATTAGTGAAATAACCCAGCGGCTTCGGTGGCGTAGTTGGTAGCATGCTGAGCTTCTACGCCCAAGGTCGTGGGATCAAACCCGGCCGAAGTCGTCGGAATTTTTAGGAGCATTAAAAATCCCCCAATATGCCTTCCTTCGGAGGGGAAGTAAAGCCGGCGGTCCCATGTCTTAGATTCATGGCATGTAAAACAACATTCCACTAACTGCACTTGTTTGAAGCCAAAATGTGTAGGTTAGGTTTGATTAATGCTCTTAAGTTCCAACATTCGTCACCGGGCGCTGGTTGCGATGGCATCTAGTAGTAGCGAAGTTCACAGCTAGGTGTCGTGGACAGTAGCGAAAGTAGGAACTACTTTAAATTATCGTCTGCAGTCCTTACTTGAATTAAAACTTGCCACGGTGGGTGAGTGGTCAACGTGTCGGTCTACTAACCACAAGCTTGCAGGTTCGCTCCTGGCCGTGCTAAGTGATTTTTTGAAAGGCGGCAAAAATTACGACACCATGTCATACGATGTTCGCATGTCAAAGAAACCATTTGAATTCAGTAGGCCGTGTTCATAATGGAAAAATTAATCTCGGGATTTTCCGCCAACACAAAGTTCCTCATTTCTCTATTAGAAGGAGCTTAGATATCTAACCTCCTTGACTTTCATAGTGCTTCAAGATACAACGAAATTCTACATTCGAGCTACCCTTTGGGTGACAAATAACAAAGCTTGCACCTGGCACCTGAGGCCATACGATATTATTATTACTTGAATTAAAAACGGGTACACACACTAATGAAGCCTCCGTGGCTTAGGCGGCAGCACGCCGACCTCTCACCGCTGGGTCCGTGGTTCAAATCCTGGTCACTCCATGTGAGATCTGAGCTGGACAAAACGGAGGCAGACAGGTTTTTCTCCGGATACTCCGGTTTTCCCTGTCAAAATTTCATTCCAGCATCACTCTCCACTATCATTTCATTTCATCTGTCATTCATTTAATCATTGCCCCAGAGGAGTGCGTCAGGCCTCGGCAGCCGGCACAGTCCATATCCTCGCCGCTAGATGGGGGCTTCATTCATTCCATTCCTGACCCGGCCGGAGACTGGAAGCAGGCTGTGGATTTTCATTTACACACACTAATACATCCATCACAATTAACACCGGTTATCAGACAGATTACCGGGTGAGTTAGCCGTGGTCGTTACGGCATGACGAATGGCAGTCGCTCACATCCGGGAGGCGAGGAGGTTCGAATCCCCCCGCCGGCAACCTTGAAGATGGTCTTCTGTGATTTCCCATCTTCCTTCCAGGCAAATGCCGGGGTTGGTCCCTAACTATAGGCCACAGCCGCTACCTTCCAACTCCTCGCCCTTCCCTTCCAACTTTCCTCCCCAACGGCACTTGTAGCTCACCCATTGGGTGTCCGTCTCGAAGCAGCTACAAAAAAAAAAACTGGCGAGCCGAACATGTCTTCGGACACTCCCGGCACTAAAAGCCATACGCTAAAAAAAAACAGACAGATTCTAGTCACACCCAAAGTACACGGGGGCTATATGACCACGTTGTCGCAGCCCCTAAACTGAGGAACCAGCCTACCCGACTATTCAGTCAATAATCTAATGATTCGATTTGTTCGTCGAATCACTCAAATGCTCGAATTAGTAAAATAAACATAGAAACAAAGAGAAAAGGAAGCATGAAGGGAAAAAGGGGCAACGAAAGAAGGACATAAAGAAATAAACATAGAAAGAGAGAAAGAGACAACAGGCGCTGCTTGTTTTGAATCACATTTCTTTACGAAGAAAATGAAAATCCAACATAACTTTCAAGGTTCATTTCAGCCATGGTAGCACGAAGTTCCTTTCACCACAATACATATACGTGAAAAAAAATTAAAAAGCAATAAAATGGACTTAGTTCCTTTCTCCACCAACCGATTCAATTGAGTGCTCCATTTGCAATGATAGGTGAGTGACTAAGCCATTCATCAATGTCACCGGCGTCCATAATTTCATTAAAGTTACATCATTCTTTCTCTCGAACATGGGCTTTTAATAGTGGTAAAATTACAACAATGGGGAATGTCATTGTGCACTGATGAATGCTTAATACTGAATATCTGTCGGACGTGAAATGAAGAGCTTATTTCCAAAGTGACGTAAATCCAAAATTGACGGGCTTTCAGTTTTTCTTTCATAAACAAGTTTATAGGTTATTCATAATGTTGAATTTTGGGCTTATGCCGTGTTTTATTACATTACAATTCGACGCGTTTCGAAAAAAAAAAAACATGTCTTTTTTCGTCAGGAATAATCTGAAATACGACAAATAATTTGCTAAGAGAAAGCAACAAAGAACATATAAAAGGTGCCCAAAGATGGACGTCATTATAGCCCCATGTTAGGGACAACGGAAAGCAGCAGTGAATTACTTTCTCAGGGATCTGATAATAGGTAGCCAGGATTCGCTGAGATTGTAGCCAGTGTCGCGGTTGAAATTATCTGGGTGTATTTCAACCGTCTCCCTGATGATCCTGGGACGATATTGCTACAATCTCAGTGAATCCTGGCTACCTATTATCAGAACCCTGAGAAAGTAATTCACTGCTGCTTTCCGTTGTCCCTAACATGGGGCTATAATGGCGTCCATCTTTGGGCACCTTCTATATGTTCTTTGTTGCTTTCTCTTAGCAATCATTTGTCGTATTTCAGATTATTCCTGACGAAGAAAGACAAGGTTTCTTTCGAAACGCGCCGAATTTTAATATAATAAAACACGGCATAAGCCCAAAATTCAACATTATGAATAGTATCACGGTCCGTGAAAGTCTAAATGATAATACATTTATTGGTTCTCTCAACGTATAGCAAAGGTTTTAAGTCGCAATACATCGTACATCCCATATTAACAGAGATCTAAAATCTAAGTTTATTTGCAAAATGATGTAACTCCAACGTGTATTTATTTCCAATGTGTCATATCCATTCTGACCAATCCGATGGCTCTCTGGACATCACGTGATATCACGCGATAAAGCAAGGCCTTGGCTAACTTTGAAGAATATCTAGAGCATCAGTTTGCGTTTGTTGTGTTTAAACCATTTAATTGTTCATAAATGTCACTCAAAGCGTATGTCAATATACGATTTATTTCCAAAACGTCCTAACTCCAAATTACAGGAGACGATTACCACCGTCTCCATTGATAGGAGATTTTTAAAACACAGTGTCAGCATGTGCATAAAAGCAATGAATGAAATTACATTCTATTCATAATCACATCTGAATTTAATTATACAGAGAAACAAAAACGCGATTTCTAAAGTTTTGCATTTCATGGATTTACGTCACTTTAGAAATAAGCTCTTCAATTGTCAAGTGATGATGACATGTTGTATATGACACATCTCCGCCATGCGTTGAGCTTGATCTGTCATAAGAATGTCGTCACCACCACAGACTGCCAATTACAGTGGAGGTTACGTCTTTACAAGTGGATACATTAAACGCAAATTGCTACCATACAAAACATTTCAAAACAATAAACTGATTCCCATACATCAACTACAGAGAAGTAGCGTCGTAAAGTGAGAAAATAATGTCGACTCTAGAAAGTACACAGAATAGATTATCGAGAATGATTTTTCTCTTGGCTAAGCAGGATTGAACTCAGATTTGGTAACCCCAATTGTCCTTACCCTCTGAGGTAGTGATGTGCGCGAGTGACGCTTGGACTTGCGAGGATCGAGCCTGGCGGTTCCGAGCATGAACGAGTAACCCGTGCGAAGGACTCGACTCTCCATGGTGACGTCACGATCCGTAACTGCGATATCGGACACAATGCGGCAAAATTCCGAACATTCGCTAAACCTGCTAACGACTTTTCTCCAAGGCTAGGGCACTAGTGATTTACAAGTGAAATCGTTTGCAAAATGCACACTATGTATGCTTCATATTATAACGAATGAGTACAGTAATTATAAAACAATTAATATAATAAAAATCAAGTTTAAAAGTTCCCTCTTGCCGGGAATTGAACCACATCCCGACGGGATGGGTCACCAACGTTAACCCCTTACCCAAAAATGTCGGTGAGTATTAAAACGTTATCAACAGCCATATATAGCCCTACTGCTGCTTAGCAAATGATCACATGGAAGGAAATCTCTCTTCAGTGTATTGCGACCTATTTTTTCTTTCATCACTTCTTGTCGCTTTTCAATGTTGAATATCATATTATATCACTGTGCCTTAAAGAAAAAGGAATACAATACTAGGCCTAGGCCTACCGACAACATACATCGACGCTGATAGCGTCTTCGGCCTCGATTCCGAAATCGAGTACCTCGAGGTTTATGGTCCCAGACTCGATTCTTCGCGAGCCCACTCGCAGCCCATCACTACTCTGAGGACCTAAATCATCCATGTCAATGTACTGTTTTGTTCCAGTGTCGGTTCGAGGCGAAACCGTACCGGACATGCAACCTCAGTTAACCTGGTCAGCAACAACTTGCTGCCTTATTATAAAATGCTGCGGACTCAGGTGTGAGAGTTCTGTCAGACACCGCAGATACGGAGATCTGATAGTGAGAGGTGGTTTGTCTGCCGATCGGGAGACCGGGTAAGTTGGGTCGAACGCTAGCTGACCAAGGGGCACGGAGCTGAGCCGTTACTTGGGAGCAACAGCTGAGAAAACAGGTGAGAACCAATATTTCTATTTCCTTTCAGGATTGAATAATCAATTCAATACTTATTTCCATGTGGCGGATTGCTTTACTCCCTTAAGGAAAAAACTGGGAGTTAAGCTTTCAATCTCTTTCATTGGGGATCCCTCGAAGGCCCACAAGAAGCTGCCCGTGTGAAGATATGGAAGACAGAGATCACGGACCCAACTATTCCTCTACCAGAAAAAGTGGCACCTGGTCATAACTTGCCATATGGAATTTGGAATCATTGAACAGGCTGAGGACGGGGGTTTCACGCTGCAAGAACAATCTCAAGAAATGGAACATGCTCGTCAACAATGATGAGTTCTGTGACTGCAGCATGTTACAAGACCCAGAACACCTGCTGATCTGCCCATTGATGGAGGACATGTGTTCAAAAGACGACCTTTTGGCTGCAAATGCTAATGCTATAACTGTTGCTACTTACTGGCAAAATCTAATTTGATTCGGACACGGAAAATAAATAAATTTGGGATCATTCCCTGATTTCTGAATCTCCTCCCACTCCCATTTCCTTGTGCAATACGAGTGTGCTGTAATCGCTATCAGAAGCTATCGGAAGGCCGCAATAACGATCCTGGTACTTGATCTAGAGAACCCCTCATCGGCCTATGGCTTACCCGCGAGGACTAGCGCATGGGTATTTTTCACCCGAGGCTTACGTAATGCTCTATATTTTCGTTTTGATCAGGCCTAATTTACTTTTTTTTTTACTGTAGGTACCTTCCTTCCTAGCCTTGAAGCTCACCACGCAAAATAAACATGTCCATATCTTTTGGAACACTCAAGTTATTTCTAAGTACATAAGCCAAATAAGGCCCGGTTCAAAATAAGGCCCATCTGTGATTTTATTAGCAGAATATTCAAAATTCCACAAGATTCTCAGTGTTTCTGATAGCTACTATCCTTTAACGGCTAGACTAGAAACTACAACTATTGAAGCGAACAATTCCGCGATGTTTGCTTCGGTCGAGTAGTAAACGGCGTCCGAAGCTCTTTTTGTTACTACTTCTATGTATTTTAATAAACCTCCTTCACGTTTTTGAAATTCAACGTACATAACCTGGTGCATATAATTTCAAAGAATGTGATTTGTAGGTTAATATACTATATTGATATTTTCCGCTTAATGTGCATTTCTTTATCTCTTCTCATTTGCATATGGGCGTTATTTGGAACAAGTATTGGGCGTTATTTGGAACGGGTATTGGGCCTTATTTGGAACGGGTATTGGGCGTTATTTGGAACGGGTGTTCTTAATAAAGCCTGCTACTCACATTTTAAATATTGTATTATTACCGAAATATTTTCCAGTGTTTCTAATTATCAACTTATGTTTTCATTACTGCTTGTCTTCAAGTTTAATCCAGGACAATGTTCAGATAGTTTCCCCTTCGAGTAAAAATACAAAAAATCCTTAAACGTTAAGTGGGCCTTATTTGGCACATTTTCGTTATTATTTACGGTCGGGTCAGATTTACCCATGGCGCCAGTCCTCACGTGGCAATTTTCGGCTTAATAGATTCGGGATAATATTGAAAAAATAAGGGGGAAAATCCACCTATTTCGGTGCAGTATAATCCCATAGCTCATGTTCTTGTTGATCCATGTTTAAGGTCTAGGGACACCTTGGTCATCAGCTCCTTTGTTCAAAATAATTGAGATGACGGCTTTGCCGGCACAAGCAGGCTAATTATACTGTTACGTAACTTATTGTAAGTTTTCTGCATGTTAAATTTTATATTGGGAATAGTTCATAGGAAGACACCAGGTGTAAAATCACTTCATTAAAATAACGTACGATTTCAACAAAAAGGGAGTGACAAACTATGAGTCAATATGACCCGGCGCCATTACTCGTGTTATATTTTTTCACGCAAGTTCTCGAGTCCGTGCCATCAGGTGAGGACCCAACAATTGGTGAAGGCGCAACAGTCTACTCTTTTGTAATTGTTTGTTTACTTGTCGTGTACAAGGTCACCCCTATTCTTCCGCTTAGAGTTGAGGCTAAAGAGGGCAAGTGAAGTAACTTGCACATGTGGCCGGACAAGAACACGGGAGACCATGATCCAGACAATACTGCTGCCGTGAGCGTGATGGAGAAGCGAAATGTCAAAATATCAAGCATAGTACTTCCTTTCCATAGTATTTCCTTACCTTACCCTAATTGTAGACTTACTTCTACGTATCTTACTTATTCACCCTAGCAATAAATTAACAATACTACAATTTCCTACCAAGATAATTTGTTTTATATGTATTTTATATTGTAAAGGAAACCGGGACGTGTGAATCGATAGAAAATGTAGCTTCCGATGTTTAGTTACATAATATCTCAGTAACTACAATAGATAATTCTTTGAATGTTCTTTGGTATATGCAGAGTACATTCATCATTATTTGGGTAGAATTTGACGATTCTATGTTGAATATCTTGTATCAGAGAGAGCATCACAAAAACAATCTTAAAATATATATATTGTTAAAATGTTCCTTAACTGATGTCCATTTTTCTGAGCAAATACTCAAACCAGACCCAACAAACTTTGTATGCATAATATATAAACCATTTTTGAGCTACGGAAATAAACTTATTGTCCTATTGTTGACAGGAGTTGAGTTGGTTTTTATTCTTTTTTTACATCCTGGTTGGAAACTGTAAGATTGTCAGTGCTCTTAAAGATGGGCCCCATGAACTAAACAAGATACCTGTATAGTGTCTTAGAGACTACCAAGTTTCAAATATATTGATCAGATAGTTTCTGAGAAAATAATACATGAAGTTTCAAAAAAAGATGACTTACGGTAAACACAAAAAGAATATTTGGCTAGTTGCTACAGTATAGCCTTAAAACATTATGTTTAAACCTAATTTTATTGCATCACTTCAGCAAAATAATTGATACACCAAATTCTTCAAGAAAGATGGGAGATTTCTTTACGTTAAAAAAAATTGGCATTTTTGAGTCTATCACACGTCTCGGTTCCCTATCATTGTTAGATTTAAGTAATATTTGTATTGTTCATTATGTATCAATTGAATAATATATGGAAGAGAGGGCCCAATGTCCCTAATCTTGCCAGACAAAATAAATCTACCTATCTATCTATCTGCAGTAATCTCATAACGGTTATAAATACAAATACATTGTATTGAAATGAATTTATTTATATTGGTCCTAATCTCTACTTAGTATAAAACAATGCCTCCGATTCTTTGATGTCACGGGTAATCTCAAGAACCACTGGATGGGTTTTGATGAGCTTTTCACCATTCTGTAAAGGATTTATCGAGGAAGATTTTTGTAGAAAAACATTCATTTGTGACCAAAGGAAGCCGAGCAGTAACGATTTCAGTGAAACTAGTCGAAGAAAAACCTGCCGTCCTTGCGCCTTTTAAGCTTACACTGGGTATTAGGTATAACGTATTCTGCCGTTGGGCAGGTCTTCACACAGCAGCTCTGTCCTGCAGTCCTATCTTCAGCCGTTCTCTTTGTTTGGTGGTAATTTCCTGCTATCTTGACACTGTCCACCAGCTGGTACCTTCGCCGTCCTCTTTCTCTCTTTCCGTTGACTGATCCTTCCAGAGCATTCCTCAGCAAACACTCTCTTCGCAGCCAGTTCCTCTTCCTTGTATGGATGGTTTGTAACAGCCTCCAACCCGCTCCAATACCTCCTCATTCCATCCTCGTCCACAACCACATTTCAAACGCTTCTAGTCTTCTTTTATCATCCTTCCTTAGCGTCCAGGTCTCGGCTCCGTACAGTGCCACACTCCAAACAAAGCATTTTGCCAGCCCACAAGTCCAAGCGTCCACACAATAGTCTCTTCTTTCTGTTGAAGGCTTCTTAGCTCTTAACCGCTTCTCATATCATCCGTTAATATGCTTCCTAGATATTTAACAACTGACACTTGTTCAATGTCGTCCTGGCCTATCCTCATATTTATTACTTTGTTCCCTCTTGTGCTCATCACCATACTCTTTGTCTTGCTCTTATTAATGCGCATTCCATATTGCTCACAGGTTGCATTCAGATCTGCTATCGTTCCATTCAGTATCCTTTCATTCCCTGCTAGCAAAGCCTTGTCATCTGTAAATCGAATGCACTGGGTAAACCGTTAAAAATATCTATATACTATGAAAGTAGGAATTTTTCAGCATGACAATTTCTGCAAAAAAAAAAAAAAAACGCGACAGCATATCTCTATCTTTAATTTATCGCCCAATATAAGTGGCCTTATGTTTTGATTTCTTCCAACAAGCTCCATTCAATAGAAACTTAAATTACTAGCTTCGGAGCGAGTTTTCAAGCTAACGAGCGAGCGAACCTATCACCCCAGCTTAGGCCAGCATCAAACTGTCGTGTTGAGTTAAGACTTCAGAGAAGAGTATATGTGTTTGGAGTTTCGCTGTTCACCTCGGCTTTTCTTAATTGCGTCTGGGACCTGCCGTCCGTCCGTCTTTTAAGCTTACGCTGGGTAATCCGTTAAAGATACCGGGCGAAGCCCGAGTAGGTTGCAAGTTGACATATACAGTATATTAACAAATACACAATAGTATTAGTAGCTGTCCATCAAAAGACAATAAGCAACATCTAGTTTGAATTAATTGACAATTAGTGGATAGCTACTAATACTAATGTGTATGTATCAATACAAATACATTATCATGCTAACCGAAGTGATGGATGAGTATGAGAGAACATTTCAGAATCAGTATATATAAGGTGCGTTCAAAAAGTAACGAGACGGAGGCTGGAATGCGCAAACCAGTGACGACATCGGCTAATCGTGGCGTGTGTAACGAGGTGTGGTTCTCACCAGAGCGTGGAAGGTCACAGCCCGTCGCTAGAGGGCACGCGTGCAAGTCACGTGACGCTAAAAAGCGAGCAGCAGCATGGATCAATCGTCCAACGCTGGCAGTCGCATTGCAAACAGTGACAAGGAGGCGTCAAACGAAGAGCAAAGAGGTGTTGTTCGGTTTCTGACAGCGGAAGGAGTAGGGGGAACGGACATTCATCGCCGAATGTCACAAGTGTACGGCGAACACTGCATGTCCCTTGCAAGGGTCAAGGCGTGGCACAAGCCCTTCAGGGAAGGACGGGTGTCGTTAGCCGATGATGCCCGGTCTGTGGCACCCCCCTGCATTACCGATGACAACGTTCAGCTTGTTGATACACTCATTACCCAGGACCTCCGAGTGACAGTGAACGCCATAGCTGCTGTGGTCAGATTGAGCGTCGGAAGTGTGCACACCATCATGAAGGAACGACTGCACTTGCGCAAAGTGTGAGCCCAATGGGTGCCCCACAGTCTTCAACCACACCAGGAAGCATGTCGAATGGCCCACTGTCTTGGTCATCTGCAGCGCTATGCGAGGGAAGGGAATGGGTTCCTGGCACGAGTGATGGCTGGAGATGTGTCATGGTGTCATCACTTCGAACCAGAATCCAAGCGACAAACGCTCTGGTCGGAACCACACCTCGTTACACACGCCATGATTAGCCGATGTCATCACCGGTTTGCGCATTCCAGTCTCCGGCTCGTTACTTTTTGAACGCACCTTATACAAAAGAAAAATCAGTTTTCTTTACCTTTCCGAGCCTAACAAAAATCTGCCTCATTAAACTTCTAATTAAAGCATTCATATCGTAGGCCTACGTAAGTCGCAATTGATTCCTATCCAGGCACCTGTCCCAACGCTACGTTTCCTATACTCTCCGCGAAGAAGGACGATGGTTTCCCGTAAAACCTCTCTTTCACAACATCACCAACCGAGTGATGAGTGATCAAGCGCTTATCCTATTGAAGGCGGGTATTCCATTTGACCCGGAGATCGAAGTCTCGAATTTCGGCTATTCTGCCTGTAATTTTCCCTGGGGTTCTACAGAGGATGGGTGGGGTGTAACTAAGGAACAGTTAACCTAAGATCAGAATGTAATTTCTCAATGAAACCGGGAATCTAAACCAGGTCCTTTGGATCCGGGGCCTCAAGACCATCGAAGGCGATCTACCGGCATATCTATTGTATACGGAAGCACACTGAGTTGCCCGAAGGTACCCGAGCTACTAGCACCGGCTAGCTCAGTAAAAGACTCTGTGTCAACCATATTGGAACGTGCTTAAAGCCCCATGTCATAGATTTATGGTATGTTAAAGATCCTTCTTCTAATTACACTTGTGTAAAGCTAAATTATAGGTTATATTTGACTAACGCTCTTAGGTTCAAACTTTCGTTGTCAGGAGCCGACTGCGGTGGCATCTAGTAACAATGTTCAGAACTAGTTGGTCGTTGACGGTGGCGTTTAGTAACAAAAGTTGGAACTACTTGAAAATCCAATGTCTGCAGTCCTTACTTGAATTAAAACAGATACACACACTAATACAGTCATCACAATTAACACCGGTTATCAGACAGATTCTACACGCACTCAAAGTACACGGGGCTACATGACCGTGTTGTCGCAGCCCCTAAACTGAGGAACCAACCAATTTGATGCATTCAAATATTTATGACTGAAAAATATTTGCAGTAAAATGAATTGTAAATAAATTCAACGAATAGCTATCTAGTCCAGACAGAATTGAACCCAGGAATAGCAGTGATAGTGATTTGGTTTATCTCCCAGTGTAATATTTTAAAGCAAATGACTAAGAAAACCCATTAGCAGTGGTTCTTTCCCCAGCAGATGTCTTATTACCCGCGCGCATTAGCATTAATTTCGCGTGCCAAGCCCCGGACAAGGCATTAGGACTCCCTCAGCGCTCGCTCGCTCGGTGCCAAGAACCTTCTTCCCTCCTCTCTTTGTCTTCTAGACGCAGCACATATTGGACTCTTTTATGATCTTCGAATTCGATTAAAGAAAGCTTAATAGTCGGTCAACTCCACTTAAATATTTAAATTTCACGTCGCCGCCATGTTGGTTTTGTGCTCACCAGGCTATTGAATGATACATAGGTGAACTTATGTTAATAGCCTCTATAAACATACAACATTTCAGTTTTATTCCTGTAATAGATTGGTGCGAAGGTGGATCAAAAATGCGCTGCAGCAGCGCGCTGTGTGTCACAAACGTGGGCACAGCGGAGAAAGGGACAGACACTGCCCACACATTTGTTAGGCACGTCGCTGCGGCGTCTCGTCTTGTATGGTGTGAATAGCGGCCAAATGCAATGGCTCGTTGACTGGACGTTCACTCCAAATATGAGGTGCGTGCAACAAAAGGCCAAAAGGAAGAATTGCACGATTAAAGAGAAGCGCCGGGGGAAATTGAGTGCCGGTGTGATTTTGTTGCACGATAACGCAACACCACACAAGGCCCGCCAAACGAGTGAACTGCTGCAGCGTTTCAAGTGGGAGGACTGGCATCATCCACCCTACAGTCCCGACCTAGTGCCATGTGCTTTCATCTGTTCGGTAAGTTCAAAGCGGAGCTCGGAGGTCAACGTCACCAGACCAATGAGGAGATGAAGGCCACTGTCTCCGTGTGGTTGCAGAACGCTGGAGGAACTTTCTATGTATCCGGCATCGACAAGTTGGTTGTGCGTTCGCAGAAATGTTTGTAGTCTCTTGGAAACTATGTGGAAAAGTGACGTTACATTGAATGTCATTATAGGCGTGTTGCTGTTGTATAGGTGGTGTAATAAATGGCCATAACTGGGAAGTGCAACTTATTTTTTGACCTGCCCTCGTAGATATTGAGAACCGTCTGAATATTTCGGATGGTCGCCATGTTTGATTGTTATACAGTATGTGTGGGCATTAGAGTTATTAAGATTATTAACAATATGAAGATTATAGGGTAGGTTCATTATTCAAACATTTAATTTAGTTCAATTGTTTACATATCCTCAAGATGGCGGCTGTGCGATATGTTAAAATTAAGTTTTAAATTCTTGTGTCCTAATCATGTGATTGAAGTCAATGTTTGACTCAAATTACATTAGGCTGGAGAACATCGTAACCTCAAAGAAATATTACATAAGATATCGATCACAAAACAATACTCTTATATGAACAAAAATGAGAGAGGAGGGACTTATAGGGTACGTTCAAAAAGTAACGAGCCGGAGACTGGAATGCGCAAACCGGTGACTACATCGGCTTATCGTGGCGTGTGTATCGAGGCGTGTGTATCGAGGTGTGGTTCCGACCAGAGCGTGGAAGGTCACAGCCCGTCGCTAGAGGGCACGCGTGCACGTCACGTGACGATACAAAGCGAGCAGCAGCATGCATCAATCGTCCAACGCTGCCAGTCGCATTGCAAACAGTGACTTGGTGGCGTCAACCGAAGAACAAAGAGGTGTTGTTCGGTTTCTGACAGTGGAAGGAGTAGGGGAACGGACATTCATCGTCGAATGTCACAAGTGTACGGCGAACACTGCATGTCCCTTGCAAGGGTCAAGGCGTGGCACAAGCGCTTCAGGGAAGGACGGGTGTCGTTAGCCGATGATGCCCGGTCTGGTGCACCACCCTGCATTACAGATGACAACGTCCAGCTGGTTGATGCACTCATTACCCAGGACCGCCGAGTGACAGTGAACGCCATAGGCGCCGTGGTCACTCCACGACAATGCACGACCTCATACAGCCAACACAGTCGCGACACTCCTGCAGAAATTCAAATGGGAGGTTCTCGGCCACCCTCCATACAGTCCAGACCTCTCTCCCTGTGATTACGCCATGTTTGGTCCCCTGAAAAGGGCTCTGCGGGGCCAACGATTCACCTCAGACGTCGACGTCCAGCTGTACGTACGGAACTGGTTCACATCGCAGCCAAGGGAATTTTATGAGACAGCCATTCACCGCCTCGTGTCACAGTGGGACAAGTGCCTCAACAGCCAGGGCCAATACTTCTAACATACAGGTACTGGTTTCTGTAATTATGCCTCCGGCTCGTTACTTGTTGAACGCAGCTTCTATTTGAATGATATGTTCCGATCGTCAAGCTCACTTAGGCTTAGCTAACGTATATTTTACGAGGGAAATGGTAAGACACTCCTCAAGAGTGTGGGACCACATTCGCATTACTTCAGGGTGGAGCTATTTTCTTTTCTTCACAAGCACCTTCTTACTTCTCATTTCATTGTCCGCGGATCGCAGACTTAATCAACTAAATCGTGCAAGTCCGCATCCGACTTCTTCTGACGAAGGACCACCTCAACGAAGAAAGAGACCGTATCCCAGCTGAGCTTAATTCCAACTATATTGCCCAGCGTTATTGGACCAACCTCAGCTTCAAGTCGTTGTTTTTCCGCTGCCCAACGAGCACAGACGAAGACCGTATGATATACGTCATCTCGTTCGTTCTCGTAGTAAATACATACTGGACTGCTTACTTTGTCCATACGATGAACGTAATACCGAAAGTAGCCATGACCTGTCAACATCTGTGTTCTCTGAGATCGTCATTCCACCTCCGCTGCCGAAGCTCCATCTTGCGTGCTACGGCTACCTTCCGGGTTGAGCCTTGCCCAGTTCTACTCGTCGGAAGTATACGTCTTTACGTTCTTGCGCGAGTAAGGCTCAGCTAATGTACGATGTTTATGAATATATATAAAGTGCTGGTCGAAACAATAAGGAACTTTTGCCACTTGCCGTAAATGTATTGGTAATGCACTATTTTCGTAATTATTAATACAACCTACAGAGAATAAGCAGGTGTTTAGTAAAAACACATGGATTTTGGATGAAAAATACGAAAGTTATTGGCAATTTTTAAGTACCGTATGGTACAAAAATTAACACTCGTATGCACGGAAACCCATCCTAAGAGAAAATGGGGGCACGCACACGTTTGAAATTTGGCATATCAATAAACCTCATAAAGACCTATCAAACGTGTAGTGTAAAATTATTGAGGAAAAATGTGAGGATGAGTGACGGCCCATTTGTTTCAACAAATTCCTGAACTCGACGAAGTACGCACTTATCCTCAAAAATATCACAAGTTGCTCAGAGAACAAACCAATCAGCTGTTCCCAAACATCATTTCCCGCCTAAACAGACGTGTATCAAGTAGGCTGTGTTAACATTTGAGCGCTGGTGCCAAACATAAAATTTTAAAATGACCATAAAAAAATGGGACTTTTCCTGAAACTTTCAAGTAATTCAAGAGAAATGTATCACTCTCTCACTCATCCTCCCATTTTTCCTCAATAATTTTACACTACACGTTTGATAAGTCTTTATGAGGGTTTTTGATGTACCAAATTTCAAATATGTGCGTGCTCCCGTTTTCTCTTAGGATGGGGGTTTCTGTGCATAGAAGTGTTAATTTTTGTACCATACGGTACTTAAAAATTGCCAAGAACTTTCGTATTTTTCATCCAAAATCCATGTGTTTTTACTAAACACCTGCTTATTTTCTGTAGGTTGTATTAATAATTACGAAAATAGCGCATTACCAATACATTTCAGGCAAGTGGCAAAAGTTCCTTCATGGGTGGGGTCCTTATTGTTTTGACCAGTACTGATTTGTTTAGATTACATAAGTCAATCTTATCTACAGATGTTGTGTTATTATTAATGTAGTTTAACCTGTGATCTAATGAATTATTATTGTGACTAACATCAGGAATGATGTTGTCTACACTATCGTGTCATTTATGTTCTAAAATAACCTATAATAATACAAAATAATAAGGAGTGCCAAATTTTGCATTTAAATTCATTTGAGGCTGGCTGCGTGGCTCAGTGGTAACCCTCTCACCTAATGTTCCCAAGGTCACAGGGTCGAATCCCGGCACAGTCAGTTAGAATTTGAGGATGCGCAAATGTGAGGGAGCCGTGTCAGTCGATTTACTGGGGCTCGAATCCACGCGTCTACCGAGTCAGCGGAGAGCTTGGCCCCAAGATCTAACGCTGCCCTTTAGCGAGCGTAACCACTGTTATCGGTAACGTTTGAAGTGAAATCCGTGTGTGAGCGAGCCTTGTCATCATGTGTCGAAGGTCAGGCTGTTCCCATTCTAGTGGGCGTGGTGGCGGAGCGGTCAAGCTGTATGCCACTCACGAAAGGCGGACCGGTTTCGATCCCCGGTCAATGCAAGTGTGATTTTCGAAATGAAACGCCATGTCCTGTGGTTCGGATTCCACGTTAAAAGGAGGTCCCGTGGCTCATGATCGCATGATTGACGGTGACGTTTAACTACAAGCTTCCTTTTGTTTCCATTCTGTCGCGAGCATTGCGTCCGTGGAATAGAATGTATCCCATATTTATCCCAAAACGGTTTGAAAGCCACTAAAATCTACCACCTTTGGCTATAACTTACAGCATAAAGATTTGATTTTGATTGAGAAAAGTTCATGCAGGCTTATAAATGTCGACAAATGGGCGCTATATATTATTTGCCAATATAATGTGCTTATTTCTCTGTCTGATTGGCATAAATGTGGGAGAATATATGCATTTAACACTCGTATCTTCCACCAGTCATCGGCGAATAGCTTAACCTCAATCGTAACGATGTCGTTGAGAAGTGTCACCCAGGGCATATTGCCTAGAGCAAGTGATCTCACTAGCACTCTGACCTCATTCTATTGTGGGGTGGTCACATGATAAGGCCATGTAACACACAGAGATTAGAGGCACGCACAATTAGAGCAACCAATAATTGAGCTCTATGGATACGAGAGGATTATACGGTTGGTCACAGTGAGCGTGACACCTTCTTGTGACACTGATTCTTTCCACAGTTCAGTTTAGTAAAGGAACACTTGACGATTGTAAGTGTGCACTGCTGCCAGTTACGACATCCAAGGTTCGAATTCTGATTCAAGCATAATCTGCTTTTCTTTCACACATTCCCCGTCCCGGAGTGCCAACTCAAATCTTCAACCCTAATAATAGGTGATGTTGTTGTTTTTCTTCATTTAGAGGCTTTGCGACACCATGGTCATGTAGCCCCGTGCATTTAGGTATGAGCAGAATGTTTGTGATAACCTGTGTCACTGTGATGTCTGTACTAGTGAGTGTATGTGTATAAGGTGCGTTCAAAAAGTAACGAACCGGAGGCTGGAATGCGCAAAACCGGTGACGACATCGGCTAATCGTGGCGTGTGTAACGAGGTGTGGTTCCGACCAGAGCGTGGAAGGTCACAGCCCGTCGCTAGAGGGCACGCGTGCAAGTCACGTGAGGATACAAAGCGAGCAGCAGCATGCATCACTCGTCCAACCAAGACCAAGACAGTGGGCCATTCGACATGCTTCCTGGTGTGGTTGACGACTGTGGGGCACCCATTGGGTACACACTTTCCGCAACTGCAGTCGTTCATTCATGATGGTGTGCACACTTCCGACGCTCAATCCGACCACGGCGGCTATGGCGTTCACTGTCACTCGGCGGTCCTGGGTAATGAGTGCATCAACCAGCTGGACGTTGTCATCGGTAATTCAGGGGGGTGCCCCAGACCGGACATCATCGGCTAACGACACCCGTCCTTCCCTGAAGTGCTTGTGCCACGCCTTGACCCTCGCAAGTGACATGCAGTGATCGCCGTACATTTGTGACATTCGGCGATGAATGTCCGTTCCCCCTACTCCTTTTGCTGTCAGAAACCGAACAACACCTCTTTGCTCTTAGGTTGATGCCTCCAAGTCACTGTTGCAATGCGACTGGCAGCGTTGGACGATTGATGCATGCTACTGCTCGCTTTGTATCGTCACGTGACGTGCACGCGTGCCCTCTAGCGACGGGTTGTGACCTTCCACGCTCTGGTCGGAAACACACCTCGTTACACACGCCACGATTAGCCGATGTCGTCACCGGTTTTGCGCATTCCAGCCTCCGGCTCTTTACTTTTTGAACGCACCTTATAATCGAGGTAGGATTTGGGAAGGAAGCGGCCGTGGCTTTAAGTTAGATACCATCCCAGCATTTGCCTGGAGAAGAAGTGGGGAAACCACTTCCTGGATGGCTGAGGTGGGATTCCAACCCTCCCTTTCTCAGTTTTGCCTCACGAGGCTGAGTGTACCCCGTATCTCAACTTACAAATATACACACTAGTAAAGTCATCACAAAGATACAAGCCACATTATTTAAATGACTCATGGTGTTTCTGTATTGATATGCTAGGATAGTTATTAACAAGAAATGTACATCCGCCTGTATCAATACTATAAAGAAAAAATAATTATTTGACTTGTTTTCAGTTTCTGTACATGTTTCGAGGATGACTTACATTTTATCCCCTTCATCAGCTATTGAAAAAATACCACAAAAAAAACGCGTAGCACAGTAATAAGACACGTATTTAAACCTAATATGGTGCACCATAAAATTTAGGCTATAAGAACAGAATAAAATGAAATGAAATAGATGGTGACGGTGATCAGCTGCTCATGACAAATAGTAGCTCCGTATTGAAGCTTGAAATGATAGATATGTAACACCAATACTTCACCAATCCGGTAGGTCTATAACTAATGAAGAGCCTGTATGCTTAAAGATCCAAATTTAGCCTTTTCAAAACAAAGCGGCTTTAAGAAGCCTGACGTGATGGAAAGTGATCTCTAGGTAAAGAGAGGTTAGTTTAAAGCATATGGTGTATGAGGTTAGGACAATGTTACATTTAGAAAATGATTAGCCTATTGCCTATACGGAGCTAGTATTTGTCATGAGCAGCTGATCACCGTCACCATCTACTTCATTTCATTTGATTCTGTTCTTATAACCTAAATTTCATGGTGCACTATGTTTGGTTTAAATACGTATCTTATTACTGTGCTACGCTTTGTTTTGTTTTTTTCAATAGGTGAGTAAGGGGATAAAATGTAAGTCATCCTCGAAACATGTACTGAAAACAAGTTTAATAATTAATTTTTCTTTATAGTATTGATTCAGGCGGATGTACATCTCTTGTTAATAAGTATAATACAGGTTATCACGCTAATTCCATACACACCCAAGTATAGGGGCTACATTACCGTGAGGTCGCAAAGGCCCTGAATTAAGCAACAGCAAGACACTATTCTCTGAACGTAAATCATTTGGCAGTTAGCAGGAGTTCATCGCTGGGGCAGAGATACCTTCCAACAATCTTGATCACTTGACAAGTAGGCAGTGTTAAGCATTCATCAAAGTGCAATAACATTCCACATTGTAGTACCACTATTAAAAGCTCCTGTTCGAGAGAAAGAATGATGAAAGTTTAATGAAATTATGGACGTCGGTGACGTTGATGAATGGCTCAGCCGCTCACCTACCGCTGCAGGCGTTGCGAGTTCTATCGTAGCTTACGACACAGATAATAATTGAGGGAGAACATTGGCCACCTTGCTTTCCGGACAGTAAATCCTTGGGCACGATAGTTGGTGGTGCATATAATTTTACAAGGTGAAACATCTATGTCGATGTTGCTTGAGACTTCGGGCTTTTGACTGGTTTGATGCAGCTACCTACGTCTCCCTGTCCTGAGCTAATCGATTCATCTCTACATAGCTACCACACCGAGACATATTTTATCATATCTAACCTTGGCCTACCCCCACAGTTCTTCTCCTCGACCCTTCCTTCCTTAACAAAGCCAACCCCAGGGCTCACATCTAGTGGGACGTGGGTTGGCGACCACGGGACCACAGCTGAATCCGGCATTGCTTCCACTTACTTGAGCCGGGCTCCTCTCCGTCTTATTTCCTGTCGACTTCTCTTGATCAACTCTTGTTCTCTTTCGACCCCGACGGAGTCTTTCACTTCCCGCCTTAATTGGCCCTTGTCTCATCTTTCCTGATACCCTCATTCTTCGAGGGGTCAGCCTTCTCATTCTTTTCATGTTTTCTCCTGCCTTCTGCTCAAGGCCCTCAAGGAGACAGGGTGTTTGTAGCCCCACCACTTGTGGTGCACCCTGGATAGGGCTACACCATCAAGGGTTCACGGCTGCTGAGTTTGGGAGTTCGCGAACCCGAGACATTCGTGAGCTGGGTCTGGTTTGCCTCATTTTCCTCTGACCTTGGAGCGCTCCCTCTCCTATTTCCCGTTCCTATGTGCCTTTCATGGCTCTCCTTCCTTCCAAGTCCCTCAATCCTCATTCTTCGAGGGTTGAGGGCATTTCTTTTCTTTCTGCCCTTCATTTGCCTTATCCTTTATTTGTTCACCATTTCTGCTTCTAGTATGAAAGCTTGTGGTTAGTATTAGTTATAGTTTTCATTCTCATCTCATCTCATCTTCCACTAGCATTAGGGGCCATTAACCTAGATGTAAGGCCCCTTAAAACACAATTATCATCATGGTCATCCTTAACTAAGCTTGGTATTGCTGTGTGTCCTAGCAATCTATCTCTTCTCTTCATTATGAGATGCCAAAATCCTCTCTCCTCTCCCACCCATCTTCATACCTAATATCTACCCATCTGATCTTCATCATTCTCCTGTAACATCACATTTCAAACGCTTCTATTCTCCTCATATCTGCTGCGCCAACAGTCCAAGTTTCACTTCACAGTACTGACAAATGCTTTCAAAAACCACTTCCTAATACTTAAATCTGTATTTGATGTCATCAAATTTATTTTATGTAGAAATGCTTTCCTGGCGTTACTCAAACTAACTTCCTAAGTAGCAGAAGGCTGCTAGTCCCTTTATCTTTTCACATTTATGTAATTTTCTCCCAGTGATAATGGAAATGAAAAGTTTAATTACTACTAACGGCTTACAGCAAACTTAAAATCAGGGTCTTTATATTTGCTTGGCAAGGACATTCTCGCTCACGCGCTCCGCCAGTGACAGCTCAGTTGCCGGCTGCCGCGCTCGCATATGTTCGGCAGAATACGGTGCTTATACAGTATCATACATTTTTACTCACCATGTTTACAGTAGATGCTGAAAATGTTCCCCATCCGCTGTCAAACATAATCGACATCTCCTTATGAAGTTTCCGGTTACTCCGGTTAATTTAGCTTCAGTAAGGAAATAACGACATTTTCGTCTATTTTTATTGTTTACTGAACCTGTACGTTTGAATCTCTTAGCCAGTTGTTTTATTGTCCGATTTATAGGAATGGGTCACCCTGGAAATATAATTCGAAACTTTTGCCTAGTTCTAGCGCACGGTATCCTTCACTTTATATACGTATTGTGCAGATATACACGTTCACGTAACGAATATTTCACATAAGGCATTACAGCACTATACACAATCACAATTAAACACTACACAATACGATATACAGTACCGGTGCACAGTAGCTTTATAAAACACAAGACTGAAACACCCAAGTAGCTTGGAGTTCACACGTCTACAGAGAGCGAGGGAATACCCGGGCAAAACGGCCGGAGACCACGCGCCGGGGATCGGCGGCCAAGGTCGAGCGAAGGTCTCCACAATACGCGCCCTTCATAACGTGTGCTAGAACAAGACAAAAGTTTCGAATGACATTTCCAGGGAAACCCATTCCTATAAATCAGACAATAAATCAACTGGCTAAGAGATTCAAACGTACAGGTTCAGTAAACAATAAAAAAAGACGTAAATATCGTTATTTCCTTAGTGTAGCTAAATTAACCGGAGTAACCGGAAAATTCGTAAGGAGATGTCGATTATGTTTGGCAGCGGATAGGGAACATTTTCAGCATCTACTGTAAGCATGGTGAGTAAAAATGCATGATACTGATTTTAAGCGCCGTATTCTGCCGTACATATGCGCGCGCTGTAGGCGGCACCTGAGCCGTCACTGGCGGTGCGTGTGAGCGAGAATGTCCTTGCCAAGCAGATATAAAGACCCTGTATTTCAAGAAGAAATGGTTAACAAAGAAGAAAAGGAAAGTAATAAAGAAAATTAAAAACAGGGAGAGGAAATGTCCTCAACTCTGAGAACTGCGGGAATTTTAATGTAGAGCCATGAAAGGCAGATATGAAAATGAAAGGGAAGAGGGTTCGCCCCAAAGTCATTCGGAAATAAAAGATCCATCTAAGTATTCTCTTTCTCGCAGGCGCTCACAGAATATAGGGACGTGGGTTGGCGACCATGGGGCCCAAGCTGACTCCAACATTGTTTCAACCTACTTGTGTCCATCTTCCTTGGTCAACTCTTGTACTTTTCCAACCACGGTGGTATTAGTGTATTGGAGTCCTAGGGTGTTTATCACTTTCCCGCCATAATTGCCCCTTATCGTATCTTCCCTGCTCCCTCATTCTTCGGGGGTCAATCCACTTTATTTTTCTTTTCATGGTATATACTACCTTCGGCTCAAGGCTCTAGAGGACGCAGGGTGTGTGTAGCCCCACCACTTATGGTGCCCCCTGGATAGTGCTACCTTACCAAGGGCTCGGGATTTCTGTGCTGTGCTGGATGCGGTTCTTCCCCATTTTCAATTGCCTTTGGTGCAGACATTCTCGTCTTTCCCTCTCCTATCTGCCTACCATGGCTCCCCTTCCTTTAAGTCTTAGAGGGTTGAGGCGTATATTTTGTCTGTCCTTTAGGTCCTTTACCATTTATTCCTTTTCTTCTCCATCATCTGCTGTAATATATGAGCCAATAATGTAAATCATTAGGTACAGGGTCATTATCTTTGTGCGCCGCGGTAAACAATGGCGTCATTTGGCTGGCCAGGTGCGGAGCAAGTGGACCTCGCAATACCCCACTCCGCTGACTCATATCGTTAGTTCACACGTGTTTTGTCATTCATATGGACGTGTATCTGCAAAGCTCAGACGTTACTGTTGCACGTTTAGTGAATATTATCATTACTGTGATTGTTGGTCATGCCTCGACACCAATTCACATTGCGCGAACGTGTGTATATCCATAATTCGTTTATGAAAAGCAGAAAATCTTGTTCCGAAACGAGACCAAAATTTCGAATCAAGTTTCCAGGAAGACCTGTGTCTAATTCCAGTACAATTAGGAGGCTCGCTAAGCGATTCAAGGAAACAGACTCCGTAAATAATAAAAGAGTTGACAGACATTCTTTCATCAGAAGATGTCAGGTGTGTGTTACAAGAGAGGGAGGACATTTTCAGCATCACCTATGAGCACTGTAAGTACACATTATTAAACATGTTTGAAAAGTGTAGAAGTGCGTGCCCACCACCGACTGAACACTGTATGCGCGCCCGCAATCTGCGCCAGTCACAGCCGGCTTAGCGCACACATAGATAATGACCCTGTATAATTATCGTTTTCATTTCCAGATTCACTCAAACCTCCAGACGCAATGCGCTTTAAAATAAGAAATACCACAAAACTAGCATGACCAATGGCCTTATATTGTCTTAGTATTCCGCACCACGACTGCGATGGGGGGCTGCATCAAGTCCAGAATCCCGGCGTTTACAGAGCCCATCCTGTGAGTGGCTTTCCTCGCGTTCTTCCACACTCTCACCAGGCAAATGATGGGATAGTACAGTGCGTCAGGGAATGTTCTCCGCAGTGCCTAGGCACTGCTACGTTAGGTGAAAGCCAGAGTTAAGTTGGCAGACCTTTCGCTCACTCGCCGACAGCCAGGTACTAGCTTGTCTTCTCCAAGGTCGACAGGATATCAGAACACACGTGTGAGCTGTGCTGTGGAAAGCGTCAGTGTGAATGCAGCAAGGGAGCGTTAAGCTTATTGGAATAGTGCAACAGGATACAGGCGGTAATGTTTACTACTGAAGAGAGAGCGTTTTTGGTGGAATACGTTTTACGTGAAGGCGATCGGTTTACAGAAAATGTAAAACTAAAATTTCAGGCGTGGTTTCCTAATTCAAAGTGTCCAAAGCGGGATACTCTTCGGGATTTGGTAAGTAAATTTCGTGTGACCGGCTCAGTTCACGATGTACTAGGAACAGGCAGGCCTACGCTGTTATCAGACGAAAAACTTGATGACATTTCCGATATAATACTGCGAAGTCCAAGTAAATCATTACGCAAATTAGCTCAAGAAACAGGAATCTCTAAGTGGACTGTTTGTTGTTTATTTGTTTTGATACAAGCGGTGGTAGCCGCGCTGTCAGGAGCAACCGTGCTGCCAACTTAACTCCGGCTCTCATCTAACGTAGCAGTGCCTAGGCACTGCGGAGAATATTCCCTGACACGCTGTACCTTACTGCAAGTCCCTTGGTATTTACCCCATCGCTATCCATAATACGGCTATACACACTAATAAAATAGCTTGCCTCGGTAGGTGAGTGGTTATCATGTCGGACTACCAACACCAACCTTGCAGGTTCGCTCCTGGCCTTGGTAAGTGATTTTTTTGAAAGGCGACAAAAATCACGGCCCGCATGTCATACGTGTTGGCATGTTAAAGAACCCATTTGAATTCAGTAGGCCGTGTTCATAATGGCAAAATAAATCCCGCCAACACAAAATTCCTCATTTCTCCACTAGAAAGCGCTATAGTGTCAAGGAGCTTAGATATCTAACCTCCTTGACTTTCATAGAACTCCAAGGAACGACAAAATTCGACATGCAAGCTGCCCTATGGACGTCAAATAACAAAGCTTGCACTTGGCACCCGAGGCCATATGGTATTAGTATTATTACTATTGATTTTTACCATCATTGAATAACTTCTAGACTCAGAAGTAAAATACTATGAGTAGGTATTTATTAAATTTATACACCTTAGTGGAGCTTCCATGGCTTAGGCGGCAGCTGGGTCCGTGGGTCAAATCCCGGTCGCTCCAGGTGAGATTTGGGCTGGACAAACCGGATACTCCGGATACTCCGGTTTTACCTGTCACAATTTAATCCAGCAACACTCTCCACTATCATTTCATTTCACCTGTCATTCATTTAATCATTGCCTCAGGGGAGTGCAACAGGCT
Organism: Meconema thalassinum; assembly: GCA_946902985.2. Classification (NCBI taxonomy): domain Eukaryota; kingdom Metazoa; phylum Arthropoda; class Insecta; order Orthoptera; family Tettigoniidae; genus Meconema; species Meconema thalassinum. Next base: position 20,355,517 of record OX336392.1, read on the forward strand.
TCGGAAGCCGGCACAGTTCATATCCTCGCCTCTAGATGGGGCTTCATTCATTCAATTACCTGACTTGGTCGGTCGACTGGAAGCAGGCAGTGGATTTTCATTTTCATACACCTTAGTCAATAAATGGACTTCTTTTCTGATAGTTTTATGCTACAATTATTACTGTAATAGTAGAACATCGATACTTTGTGGTAGCTCATGGGGAGCCTCGGCTGACTGCTTACGATTAACGGGTATTAGTCTTGTCTACTCTGCAGCGGAATACTGTGCCCCTGTATGACTTGAAAGTGCACATGTGCATAAAGTGGATACTAAGTTGAATGAAACCATGCGCTGCATAACTGGTACTGTCAAGTCTACACCTCGCCACTGCTTACCCGTTCTTAACCATATCCCACCACCCCACCTGAGGAGAAAGGAAGCTCTGCTGAGAGAAGCAAAGAAGATCCGGTCATCTCCCTCATTACCTGTTCACAAGGAATTGTGTTACCCATCGCCACAACGACTTCGATCTAGGAGACCAGCAAGTGTATTGGCCGGCCGACTCTTGAGGGACAATTTCAACCTAAACCGGAGCTGGCAGGAAGAGTGGTCAAATTAAACATCTGGTACTAATGTTCATGAGTTAAATCCAACTCGGAAAATTAATTGATTTGACCTCCCAAGAAAACTATGCTGTAGCCTCAACAGACCGAGAACTGGGCATGGACGCTATAATTTCTTGGATTCCCCAATTTGTGAATGCAGTGAAGAGATGCAGACCATGGACCATGACATCCTGCGCTACCCTCATCATGTCTACTCCGGAAGCCTCAGCGACCTGTTTCATCGATCAGAAAGTGCTGTAGTGTGGTTGAAAAACTTTGACCTGGACTTATGAATTCCTTGTTGTACTCTCCATACGATTAAATAACTAAATCGATATTTTTGATTTAAAGTGTATAAACATGGGAGGCTAATTGTGCTAATGGAAAACATTCACCTCCTCCCATTTTTATATGGGGTCTCTTGAGTTTATGTAGGTGTGCTGTCTAGATATGGTCAACGAATCAAGTACAAGGATAGCACTACCAGAAAGCGGCTACCACCAGGTTAGAATGAGTAAAGACACTCACGGCTTCGTTGTCGAAAGCTGGCTTCGCTCCCGATCGCAGAAATAGGCAGCAGTTTAGGCTCATCTATAATAAAAAACTTTTTAGTATGAGACACCATCACAGATAAGACAAGATAAGAGCCCAGAGTGCTTCTACTAGAGGGAGAGATCTAAAGTGCTATCCATCACCAAATGTTGTCATGTTCCATCACCCATTAACAATTTACACACTTCTTATATCGAATATCTTCTGATCGCTTGCAGATCATGATGCTCCTCTCAAAATGTCCATTACAAAACAAACAGTCGGTTATAGGTCAATAATTTATATTCGGTGTAGGGTCTATCAAAAAATATCCATTCGTTATTATGACAATCAATAAAATGTCCATTCAGTAGTGACAGTCAATTAAAATGTACACTCGGCGTTAGGTTCAATCAAAACAAGTAGTTCCGTGAAGAACTATACAGCCTATTTTCATGTATCCTGCTCATGTTAATTGCCTCTATCAACATACAACATTTTAGTTTAATTGCTGTAACAGATTCGTAGATATTGAGGACCGTCTAAATATTTCAAATGGTCGCCGTGTTGGATTTTTATTTTTGTACTATTACATTAAGATTATTGTGTACGTGTGGCATTCAAACGTCAATCGCATGATTAGAACACAAGAAGTAAGAACGAGATTTTAAAATTACGCACAGCAGCCATCTTGTGATTATGCAAACAATTGAAATAAATTAGATGCCAGTGGATCAACATTTGTATAAGCATTTAACGTGCAACGTTTCACGGCACTCGGATAGTTAATTCGCGAGAAACGTCCATTTAAATATTTATACTTCGCGTCGTCGCCATGTTGGATTTGTGCTCACCAGGTAACTGAAAGTCCTATAGATGATCATATGTTCATAGTCTCTATTAACATTAAAAAAAAAACAGTTTTGTTGCTGTCAAAGATTCATAGATAATGAGAACCGTTTAAATATTTCGGAAGCTCGCCATTTAGGATTGTTATATGTATAGGGCATAGAGTTATGTACCATTCAAGGACAATTATTGCCTAGGTTCATTATTCAAACTTTCACTTCGATCGCATGATTACGACACAAGAAATAAAAACTTAATTTTAAAATTTCGCACAGCCGCCATCTTGAGGCTATGTAAACAATTGAATTAAATTAGATGGCAGTGTATTACAATGTGCAAAATCATTTACCGTACCACATTTCACTGCGCTCAGAGAGTTAAATCACGAGAAAAGTCTATTAAAATATTTCAAATTCGCTTGGTCGCCATGTTCGTTTTGTACTTTACAGGTTCATGAAATATACATAGGTAAACTTGTATCAGTACCCTTTATCACTGTACAAAATTGCAGGGTGATTTCTGTAATAGTTTTGGAGATATTGAATGCCAGTGAAATATTTCGCACAGCCGCCGTTTTGAGGTTATGTTAAAAATTGAACTAAATTAGACTCCAGTGCATTACAATGTGTATAGACATTTGCTGTACCAAGTTTCATTACGTTTGGATAGTTAAATCGCGAGAAAAGTCTGTTTAAAAGTCTCAACTTCGCTTGGCCGCCATGTTGGTTTTGTAGTCACCAGGTTTTTGAAAGTCTCATAGGTGACGTTTTAGTAGTGCCCTTTATCACCGTACACAATTTCAGGGCGATATCGGTAATAGTTTCGGAGATATTGAATGCTAGTGAAATATTTCGCACAGCCGCCATGTTGGATTGGTGAGATGTAACAAAATTTGAAGGGCACGGTCGAGATCGCCGGGAATAGTGCTACAAAATTAACGAGTTTCATTGAAATCGCTCCAGCCGTTTAGATTTTATTAGGGGGGACACACACACACACACACCTCACACACACACACACACACACACACGCACACACACACGGACAAAAGGTGATCTCATAAGCCTATTTTTTCAAAATTGAAAATAGGCTAAAAATACCCACTCAGTAATATATCATCAACAAAAATGTCCACTCGGTATTTGGTCAACCAACAAAGATGTCCACTCGGTAACACGCTCCGGACAAAGGTTTTCGGAAATGATTTTCTAATACCTAAATCTATATTGTCAACATATTTATTTTCTGTAGAAATGCTTTCCTTGCCTGAGCCAACCTACTTTTTATATCCTCTTTGCTTCTTCCATTACTGGTTATTTTGCTTCCAAAGTAGCAGAAGTCAATAGGGGTTTCTGATTTATTTCGGCTGCATTCCAATTGAAGCTGTGAAATATGTATTACTTCACGTTGTCCTTGTATGTAAGTAGTGCTGGAATCATCGTTTGGAAATTAGGGCGAGTTGTAGGGGAAGACCGGGCAAAGTGAATAAACTAACTTTATATGAGTGTATCGTATGTAATTACGTACGACAATGACATGCAATTTACTGTATTTGTTCATTATTATCTTCCCATTTATTTGGTGTATAAAACACAATCAATTGTGAAACTATTCTTAATTTGAATTCAGTATTAAGTAATTGTCAAATTATTCACTTTGCCTGTATAGCCGGGCAAAGTGAAAAACGGAATGCATTGTTTAAGACATGTGAATATTAATACTAAGCAAGTGTACATTTGACAGAAACTCAACTTTGCATATAAATGGGATCCACTTTTGTTTTTTTTTTCAATAGGTTTTATAACGTTCACAGTTCACCTGATATAACTAAAGCAACAGAATAAGTAGGATTTGTCCCACAATCCTCCAGAGTTTGCTTCATTGTTTCTTCGCACCAGCTGCCCTGATCACTGCTACGTTTCAAATTATAAACCATCTGTAAGCAAATATTACAATATTCGGATTATTATTGATATACTTCAGTACTTATTTCAAGGTATTTAATCCTCAACTGGTGACGTGGTTTCTGACAGACTCTGAGAGAGAGATAATTGTACACCCCTAAGGATTAATTGCGAAACGAGACTTGTTTGCAATACCTTCTGATCTCTGTCTAAACATCTGTTCAGCCTCATTTCGTCACCTTCAGTCTTATCGTTCTCTTCTCACGAGGTAGCCACATTCTTAAGTGGCTTCGTAGACACCACGTCACCAATTGTTTAACATTTTACCATGTGGGAACGCATAATCTCTGATAAGTATTCCTAACAAGATAATAAATTATTAGTCGCCATTAAGAAATTAGTGAACGAAGTATTCAACAACATTAACCCAACCACTTTGCCCTATTCACTTTGCCCAGCTGTGCGCCATTATGGAAATCGTGACTGATCGCTTAAAAGTAGTGTAGCAAGAAAGCAAACAAAGTGTGTAAATAAGAGGGTTGGAACAACACAAAAATACAATGTAATCACTTTCAAAATAATATTGTGTTTCTTAACTTGTTAAAATTTTAAGAAATGCTATAAAAATCTGCAAAAGCTTCTAGTCTCACACTGTCGACCTCTGTAGTCTTTGTACTACTGATTCTTATATCTCCAGTAGATGGCAGGGCTTCCTGCAGAAGCAACTCGGTGACATCTGTCGTGATTGTCCTTAACTTTTACATATTCGCTTTGCCCGGTCGTCCCCTATATTTCTCTGTTCATGTTCAATTAACTGTAAAACAACAATTCAGTGCATAATTGACTCATTTTTAGGTAAGTGCTAAATGCTGTAGATAAAAGATGCATCATGGCTCATGAAGTATTCCACACTAGGGAGAATGTTACTGAAGTATTCTGTGAAAGTTTCTTTTAGTCATCATGTTAAGCTTTCAAAGGAAATGCAGATATTCAGAGGAGTAAGATCAAGTTAGAATGAAAAGAGCAATGCAGTGTTCGTGAAAGGGAAGGGATTCCCCCAGTGGCTTAACTCACTGGGGAGGAGAGAGAAGCGAGGAACACGTCGTGTTGTCGTTTGTGACAGTTCCTTGATTCGCAACGTCATGACGCTGCTATCGTACTGTATGTCTTCTTGTAGTTAATTAAATACTGTATAGTGGTTACTGAAGCAAAATAACCAGTGATGGACGAAGCAAAGAGGATATAAAAAGTAGGTTAGCACAGGCAAGGAAAGCATTTCTACAGAAAAGGAATCTGTTGACATCGAATATAGATTTAGATGATAGGAAGTCATTTCTGAAGGCCTTTGTCTGGAGCGTGGCGCTCTATGGAAGTGAAACTTGGACTATTGGTGCAGCAGAAAAGAGGAGAATTGAAGCGTTATAAATGTGGTGTTACAGGAGAATGATGATCAGAAGGGTAGATAGGGTTATAAACGAAGAGGTATTAAGACGAGTGGGAGAGGGGGGATGTTTCTGGTGACTGCAAATGAAGAGAAGAGATAGGTTGGTAGGACACATACTAAGACAACCAGAATAGCAAGCTTAGTTATGGAGGGAAGGGTCGAGGACAGGAACTGTAGGGGTAGACCAAGGTTAGAATATGTTATACAAATTGCCTCGGACGAGGGTGTGGTAGCTATGTAGAGATGAAACGATTAGCTCAGGACAGGGAGGCAAGGGCGGCTGCATCAAACCAGTCAAAAGACTGAAGACTCAAAAAACAACATAGTGGTTAGGGACATCTACATTTGCCACGTGTATTTGGGTGTGTGTTCAAGTTGTCTCATGGCAGGTGACTGTGTGTAATTGCAATTTGGGTTGGAAATATAGTAACCGCTCCGGCATTTGAAATAAGGCGTTATTTACCTGGAGGGACACTGGAAGGTCCCAAGAAAAAACACACTCACGATAGCTGATGTCAGTGCCGGAAATCGAACATCTTTTTTCCGGACTTGGCTGCAGCTCGCCGTCAAGGTCTTGGTTAGCCATTTAACACGCACGGCTAAGCCGCGGGGTGCCGTTTGTCTGACTGGGAAAATGCCACAGGACCAGTATGTATTGACAATCCTGTCCCGAAAGATCATTGTTTCGATTTGTGGCTCTATCAGCAAATGTAATTCAGATATGAGATGTTTAACAAGGAAGTGGGTTCAACTCCTACCTCAGTCTGAATTAATTGTCCATAGTTTTCCACGTGTCACCTCCGTAGCGTAGCGGTCAGCATAGTTAGCTGCCGTCCCGGAGGTCCTGGGTTCGATTCCCGGCTCTGCCACGAAATTTGAAGAGTGGTATGAGGACTGGAACGGGGTCTACTCAGCCTCGGGTGGCCCAAATGAGTAGAGGGGGTTCGATTCCCACCTCAGCCATCCTCGAAGTGGTTTTCGGGCAAATGCCGGGATGGTTCCTACTCTAAGGCCGCCTCCTTCCCACTTCCTTGCCTAACCGTCCCACTCTTCCCAGCCCTTCATCAGGCAGTTCGCTTTGCAGGTGAGGCCACCTGGGCGTAGTGCTGGTCATACTCCCCAGTTGTATCCCTGAATCAGAGTCTCAAGCTCAAGGACACTGTCCTCAGTGGCGGTAGAGGTGGGATCCCTCGCTTAGTCCGTGGGAAAAGCCAAAAAAAGTTTTCCACGTCTACTCCAATCGGGGAAGGCATACTGAATGATTTTTAAAGCTCTTAAAAAATCCGACGACTTCGGCCGGGTTTGAACCCGCTATCTTGGGCACAGCAGTTCAGCATGCTACCAACTACGCCAACGAAGCCGCTTAAGAGCGTGAAAAATCCCTCATTATGCCTTCTTTTGGAGGGGAAGTAAAGCTGGCGGGCCAATGTCATAGATTTGTGGCATTTAAAAGAACCTTCCACTAACTACACATGTGTGAAGCTAACAATTTAAGATTTGATTTGATTAACGCTCTATTAGTTCCAACTTTCCACGCCAGGTGCTGGTTGCGGTGGCATCTAGTAGCCAAGTTCGCAACTAGGTGTCGTTGACTGTAGCATTTGTTAGCAACAGTAGGAACTACTTGAAATTGATTGTCTGCAGTACTTACTAGAATTAAAACAGATAACACACACTAATACAGCCATCACAATTAACACCGGTTATCGGACAGATTCTACACACACCCAACGTACACGGGGCTAAGTGACCGCGTTATCGCAGTCCCTAAACTGAGGAACCAACCAACCAAAAAGAACTGCAATTACACATGTTATCATACACGTTCACGGGCTGCTGGCCACATAGACCATGCTCTTATAAGGAAAGCCACCACCAGCCACAAAGTGGTTAGCTTTCTTGATTGTCACCGCAGGGATGGTGAGTTAGCCGTGGTCGTTACGGCATGACTGATGGCAGTCGGTCACATCCGGGAGGCGAGGAGGTTCGAATCCCCCCGCCGGCAACCTTGAAGATGGTCTTCTGTGGTTTCCCATCTTCCTTCCAGGCAAATGCCAGGGTTTGTCCCCAACTTAAGGCCACAGCCGCTACCTTCCAACTCCTCGACCTTCCATTCCAACTTTCCTCTCCAACGGTACCTGTAGCTCACCCATTGGGTGTCCGTCTCGAAGCAGCTACAAAACTGGCGAGCCGAACATGTCCTCGGACACTCCCGGCACTAAAAGCCATACGCTAAAAGAAAAAAAAGCGCAGAGGTCCGGGTTTGATTCTCGGCTCTAACAAGATATGTAATTCTGGTCTGAGGGCTGGAACGGGGTACACTCAGCCTTGTAAGGCCAAACTGAGAAGAGGCGGATTCGATTCCTACCTCAGGCATCCTAGAAGTGTTTTTCCATGGTTTTCCACTTCTATTCCAGGCAAATGCCTGGATGGTACCTAACTTAAGGCCACGGCTGCTTCCTACCCCTGAATGGAAATACACATACTAGTACAGACAACACAGTGACACAGGTTATCAGACAAATTCTACACACACCTAAGTACACTGGGCTACATCAGCACGATGTTGCAATGCCCCTAAAGGAATCAACAACGACAAAGTATACCCCTAGCTCGTATCGCGGTGTCCGATGTGACCCTACTAATTGAAAACAGTTCGTGTACTCGCTAGAATGCAGCACTACTAAAAAGCAAGGGATATTAAAATCTCGACATCCGTCATGGAAACTAGGCAAGATACTTGTTGAACCAAAGTTCAATATGGAAGAAACTTGGCAAGAAGAATGGACTACGTCATAACCTGATCAGCTAAGATTGATCACCGATCCCTGCAGGAAATCTCCTGGTTTCCATTTTCCAGGAGGGATATGGACGTCACTGCACAGAGTGCGGACTGGTCACGGAAGATGTAACTTTTGGTTCCACAAATGGGGGAAAATATCTAGCCCTCGGTGTGATTGTGGCGATGCAGTGCAGACAATCCATCATATTGCGTCGAAATGCCCTTCACGGTCCTTCAAGTGAGGATATGGCGACCTGCAGAATGCAAGTGTTGATGCAGTGGAGTGGATTACTTCTCTGGACATTCAGCTGTGACTTTAATTATCATGAATAGTGGATGCGCCGATAAACACGGCTAGCTAAGTCGGCTGTGACTGGCGCTGATGGCGGCCGCGCTTACACGGTTCAGCCGGTGGTGTGAGCGCACTTTCACACTTTTACCAAACATGTTCAATAATGTGTACTTACAGTGCTCATAGGCGATGCTGGAAATGTCCTCCCTCTCTTGTAACACACACCTGACATCTTCTGATGAAAGAATGTCTCTCAACTCTTTTATTATTTACGGAGCCTGTTTCCTTGAATCATTTAGCGAGCCTCCTAATTGCACTGGCATTAGGCCCAGGACTTCCTGGAAACTTGATTCAAAATTTTCGTCTCGTTTCAGAACAAGATTTTCTGCTTGTCATATACCAATTATGGATAACATACGTTCGCGCAATGTGAATTGGTGTCTAGGCATGTCCAACAATCACAGTAATCACAATACTCACTAAACGTGCAATAATAACGTCTAAGCTTTGCAAATACACGTCCATATGAATGAAAAAACACGTGTGAACTAACGATATGAGTCAGCGGAGCACGCCACCACCGCTGAACCGTGTGCGCCCGGCCGCGATCTGCGCTAGTCACAGCCGGCTTAGCTTGTCGTGTTTACTGACGCGCACACACATAATGACCCTGCATATAGTATTACCGTATCCTCTGTATGTCATACGAAATTTTAGTGGAAAACTCCATAGAAGTAACTGAGTTAGGTTACGTTTTATTCATAATGAAATTGATACCTTCCAATCCCAATGTCGACTGATGCTACCGAACGGCACTGATCGTCTGTTTATATTATTTCTTACGCTTCCTCGACTTTCAAGGCTGCCAATATACAAAGCTTAACTATCATAATGAGGTGAAAAAAGAAATAAGAGAAGGTTAACAAACTGAGTATTGAACTATGAAACGTATGACACACATATAAATTAGAATAAAGACCTGAAGAATGGGCAAACCGCAACTAACGATAAATTATTAAAATAGCTGCTCAGCCTTAAAATACACATAATTTAGGAATATAAGTTGTTTCTCAAAATACTAATGGATCCTTTAAGGTCGGTCATTGCTATGGTGTTAATGGTGGCATTTGAGATCTGAAATTTTCTTCACGTAGCAGCAAAAAGAGAAGGTATTGTTCCCCGGGCCCACACTAGTAACCCAATAACTTCTATTTCTTGTAGACGGCATTTTTAGACTACTTTTCACATTTTGCAAAAATGAGAAAAAAGTAGACTTATGAGATCGATCCGGGAAAATGTGTGTCTGTCTGTCTGTCTGTCTGTGTGTGTGTCCCCCCCCCCCCTATCAACTCCTAAACGGCTGCAGCAATCGAAACCAAATTTAGTATGAGTTAAGATGTATACCGGAATATGTCAAGCCCATATTTGAAAATGATGTCAGTGCTACCAACTGCTGAAAAACGCACTAGAAATTTCAGTTCCATTATGGATATCGAGGAAGGTATGCATGGGAGCTATTCCAAAATTGGCACACACATATAGATAATCCTATTTCAGTTTAATTTCCAGGAGGCCATACATGACAGACGTGCCTAAATAATATTAAGCCTTCTGATAGGTCCAATTTTTAAATGTATATAACTTCTACACTATCAATTGGATTTCAACCAAATTTTGTATGTAATATGTGTACATAAACAGATATGACTGAGCGTATTCCTGAGCCACCAGGGCTGCCAACTGTTAATAATTGCTCTCTCTATTTATTTATATCCAAATTCCAATATTTCAGAAAATATGCCAGCCGACAGCTTTTAACTATGCACACGTATAGTACCTGACATTTTAGATTAATTCGGAGTAACTTATATACGTCAGTTCTACCAAAATGATTCTAAGCCAGCTGATAGGACCAATTTTTAAATACATGTAACTTCTATGGTATCTGTTGGATTTCAACCAAATTTCGTATGTGCTATGTGTAACATAACAGTTATGACTTTAAGTATTCTTAAGAGCAATCAGGGCTGCCAACTGTTCATAAATGCTGTCTATATTTTTTTTAACCCTAATATCAATATATCAGAAAGTATGCAAGCCAAAAGCCCAATACTTTGCACACGTATAGTACCTGACATTCTAGATTAATTTAGAGTAATTAATATAAGTCAGTGCTGCCAACATGATGCTATGCATGCTGATAGCTCCAATTTTAAAATACATGTAACTTCTAAACTAACAAATGGATTTCATCCAAAATTGGCATAACAAGATATCATAATATTTCAGTTTATTTCTAACCAGCACACGCATGACATTGTTGCCAACATGCTTTTACGAGTGCTGATAGATCCAATGTCTAACTGCATGTAACGTCCATTGGACTTCAACCAAATATTGTATTCTGTACCTTAAGAGATTGAACTTAGAATATATTCAGTCACCAGGGCTGCCAACTGTAGTGCTCAATCAGGCTGCATTATACCAGGTATATTTCGAACTAATTAGACATTTCGATATTACCAACTTAATTTCGTCATTATTCTAGATAGGACTATATAGATTGGCTTGAATCTTAATTTTAAGAAAAGTAGGCTCTTTAGTTCGTCACGGAACTTCTTGTTCCTTGTAGAAAGGGACTGTAGGCTCGTAAATGTCCGTCTGGCTGCTCGGCATGGTTTTCAAAACGCACGGTTGGATCCAATACTATCCCTTCTTTTTTATCCTCCTTGTAGGCTATGAAGTCATTGCCTTGCGTGGCTAACCCTGAAACATCTTCATGCACCACGAAGCTAACTTCCCTCAAATGTATCTTACTGAGTGATAATAATAATATCGTATGACCACGGATGCCGTATGCAAGCTTTGTTATTTTACACCAGAGGGCAGCTTGCATGCCGAATTTCATCGAACCTTGGAACGCTATGAAAGTCGAGGAGGTTAGATATCTAAGCTCCTGGACACTATAGCGCTTTCTAGTAGAGAAAGGAAGAACTTTGTGTTGGCGGAAAATCCCGAGATCAATTGTACCATTATGAAAACGCCTTACTGAATTGAAATGGGTTCTTTAACATGCCATCAACGTATGGCATGCTTGTCGTGATTTTTTCCGCCTTTCAAAAATCACTTACCACGGCCAGGAGCGAACCTGCAAGCTTGGGGTAGGTAGTCCGACATGATAACCACTCACCCACCGTGAGTGATGTCCTGTGTTACGTAGAGCCTCACCATAATTGCAGAACCCAAGGACATGAGGGAGAGTTTCAATCTTGTTGCCACAGTGGCGACAACGGGTTAAACAAGAAGTTCCGTGAAGAACTATACAGCCTACTTTTCATGCCAATGATTATTCTACAGAATATGAACCTATCTAGAATAATGACGAAATTAAGTTGGTAATATCGAAATATCTAATTAGTTCAAAATATACCTGGTATAGTGTAGCCTAATAGAGCACTACAGTTGGCAGCCCTGGTGACTGAATATATTCTTAGTTCCACCTCTTAAGGTACAGAATACAAAATTTGGTTGAAGTCCAATGGACGTTACATGCAGTTAGACACTGGATCTATCAGCACGCGTAAAAGCATGTTGCCAACAATACCAAGCGTGTGCTGGACAGAAATAATCTGAAATATTATGATATCTTGTTGAGCCAATTTTGGATGAAATCCATTTGTTAGTATAGAAGTTACATGTATTTTAAAATTGGACATATCAGCAGGCATAGAATCATGTTGGCAGCACTGCCTTGTATTAATTACTTCAAATTAATCTAGAAAGTCAGGTGCTATACGTGTGCAAAGTATAGAGCTGTTGGCTTGCACACTTTCTGATATATTGATATTAGGGTAAAAGAATATAGACAGCATTTATTAACAGTTGGTAGCCATGATTGCTCTTAACACTACTTATAGTCATATCTGTTATGGTACACATAGCACATACGAAATTTGGTTGAAATCCAACTGATAGTATAGAAGTTACATGTATTTAAAAATTGGTACTATCAGCAGGCTTATAATCATGTTGGTAGAACTGACGTATATAAGTTACTCCAAATTACTCTAAAATGTCAGAATATACGTGTGCATAGTTTAAAGCTGTTGGCTTACATACTTTCCGATATATTGGTATTTGGATAAAAAAAATAGAGAGCGCAATTATTAACAGTTGGCAGCCCTGGTGGCTCTTAAGAATACGCTCAGTCATATCTGTTTATGTACAGATATTACATACAAAATTTGGTTGAAATCCAATTGATAGTGTAGAAGTTATATGCATTTAAACATTGCACCTATCAGAGGGCTTAAAATTATTTTGGCAACACTGTCATGGTTGGCCTCCTGGAAATTAAACTGAAATAGTATTATCTACATGTGTGCCAATTTTGGAATAGCTCCCATGCATACCTTGCAAGATATCCAACATGGAGCTCAAATTTCTAGTGCGTTTTTTCAGCAGTTGGTAGCACTGACATCATTTTCAAATATGGACGTGAGCTATTCTGGTGCACATCTTTACTCATACTAAATTTGGTTTTGATTGCTGCAGCCGTTTAGGAGTTGATAGGGGGGGGGACACACACACAGCCAGATAGACAGACAGACAGACAGACAGAAGGACAGACAGACAGACACACATTTTCCCGGATCGATCTCATAAGTCTACTTTTTCCTCATTTTTGCAAACTGTGAAAAGTAGGCTAAAAAATATTTCCTCAATGTATTGCATTTTGATTAGATGGGGTCATGCATGGGTCACGCTTTTGTACCATACCGTATTGGGGTTAAGAATATCCCTTTGAGACATTATAATTTAGAATCCTAACTTATCCGTTTGAACAATTTTTGGTACAAACTAAATCATGGATATTGAGTAGAATGCCAGTAAGGAGCTGTCAGGAACGTTAAGCCTCACGCAGTCACATACACAGTTGCAGATCTATATTCATGGGCTGTGTGCGACCCCATACATATCCCTTCTCTTCTGCTCACCGGCTCTTATCGATTTCCACAATCTTTACTCGCTGCGTTTGTTTCCTTCACATCCGAAAGGAGATGAAATGAGGGACGTATATCACGCTCCGTTAGGCAGAACAAACCGCATGTTTAACTACACACGAGGCTTATTGTCTTTGGGTTTTATTACACACACAAAGTCGCTTTAAATGCGTATTGTGATGCAACTAAAAACAGCACTGAACAACAGGAGCCTCCCAAGGGCTCACAACTAGTCGGGCATGGGTTGGCGACCATGAGCCTTCAGCTGAGTCCGACATTGCTTCCTGTGCCGGGCTCCTCCATTTCATCAATCCTGTCAACCTCCTTTGGTCATCACTTGTTCTCTTTCCACCTGATGGTATTTGGGTATCCGAGACCATCGGTATGTTTGTGTCTTGATTGTTCTTGTATATTTTTTCAATATGCCCTCATTCTTCGAGTGGTCTGACCTCACTTATTTATCTTTTTATGGGATCTTATGCATACTGGTTTTTGTAATTTCGTGTGGCTTCCTGAGAGGCCGAGTGCAGGTCTTTCTAGTTGACGCCCGTGGGCGACCTGCGCGTCGTAATGAGGATACATTAACATGCACAAAATCCAAAGTGAAGTTCATGGGATAACTGTCCCGGTTGTTTGAAATCAAGACGGGTGTAAGAAAATGCGACGTTTTTCACCAATATTAATCAACTGCGTCCTGGAAATGATCGTAGGAATGTGGAACTCAGAGCTTATAAATCAAGGAAGAATCCCAATCTGCTCAGGGAGGATATCAGGAGGGATGCAAGTCAGCAGTTTGGCCTTTGCAGATGACTCTGCGATACTCACCGAAAGCCCAAAAGAAGCAATCACTCAGAGGATGAAGAGATGATGAAGACGTCACACACCCAGTCCCCGGACCACGGGAATTGACCCCAGGAGATTAAAATCCCTAATGGTCCGGCCGGGAATCGAACCCGGGACACTTCAGGCCAAAGCCTGGCACGCTAACCATTTAGCCATGGAGCCGGACATGCATACTGTGAAAGGTCTGCAGATTAACCTTTTAGGAAAGATCGCCAGTAAGAAGGGACTGAGGATCTCGATGGAGAAAACAAAATTCATGATAAATGACGCACAAGGACTGAAATTCCTTGAAACGGAGATAGGGCGGATTAAGAGAGTAAAGAAATTTAAATATCTCGGTGAAACGATACAGGACAATGGTCTAGAGAAAGCTGCGGTAGGCGATAGGATCTCAAAAGAGGAGAGAGCGTATGGGCTTACAAAAAACATCTATAACAAGAAATGCATTTCCTGGAACTCCAAAATAAAGCACTACGAACTGTAGTCAAAACAGAATGCCTGTACGCCTGTGAATGTCTTTCAATGAACTACAGGCTAGAGAAGTTGGAGTCCTGGAAGGGAGAATCCAGCGGAAAATCATGGGCCCAATCCAGACGGAAACCGGATGGAAACTTCGGAGCAACGCCGAAGAGTACCAGAATGTAGAAAAACTCCCTGTGACCATGAAGAAATGGAGACTAATATTTATTGGGCACAAGTACAGATTGAACAAATCCATATTAACCAAGCCGTTATTTGACTACTTCTGGAACACAGAAAAACAACTACATCATGGATTAAAGAAACTCGGAAATACCTTGAAAGATCTAACATCCCAGAGACCCAAATGTTGCAAAGGGCTACGTTTCGAAACAGTATACACAATTTGTAAGGGTTTTATGACGAGAGACGAGCTACAAAGACCGGAAGAGCTTGGACGTCAGCAGCCGTACTGGAGGCAGAGGAAATTGCAACTGAAATAGTGAAATTGTAGCGTGATCCTAAGTGGTCAATTCGCAAGTAAAAAAAGAAATATGTGTAAATATAAGTAACAAATAAATAAGGTGTCCTGCACGGTTATTGTTTATTTGTTTTTAGTGTAGAATATTACACAGGTAGCACTGGCCAAGCCATGAACGGATCAGAGTTCCTGCATCAGTGTGTTTAAACTCATAAAAGTTGCTCAACATGACGGCCACCAACTTCGATACAGGCATGGCAATGATGTACGAGATTCTACATGGCAGCGCTATTTTTGGATGATAGAGGAACACATCATTGGTCACCTACACGTTTACTGGCAACCTGTGTAATAGTCTAGTGTACACATTTACTGTCAACTAACACAATAACTACTCAAAACTGTCCAGCCGTGTTACACGTGTTTACGTCCATAGCACCTGCGGGTGGCCCCGGAGACCAAGCTGACATGGGTGATGTTGTGTTGGGCCCACGATCAAAACGGATTACAATCAACGCTAGTTTAGGTTAGGTTAAGTTCGGTTATTTAACTTTATTAAATGGAGATGAAGATGCTCCGATGGATCCTAGGACCCACTCGATGTGACCACGAACAGAATACAGGTGGTTGACACTGATTAAGCATCGCTCCGGTTGCGGAGAAAGTGAGGGAAGCTTGTATGGTCAGGAGTCAAGAGAACAGCTCTCCAAATTGACCCGGGTGGAATGCGACCGCGTGGAAGACCAGCAAAGCGGTATATCGAGGTTGACCTGCACGATGATGGCTTTAACCGGAAGATAATACATAATATCGTTTGGTAATTGCCGCCCAGAGGGCAGCTTGCATGTCGAATTTAATGCTCCTTGGAGCGCTATGAAAGTCAAGGTCACATATCTAAGCTCCTAGACTCTATAGCACTTTCTAGAAAAAAAATAAGGAACTTTTTGTGTTGGCGTAAAATCCCGAGATTAATTTTGCCATTATGAACACGGCCAACTGAATTCAAATGGGTTCTTTAACATGCCAACATCGTATGACATGTGTATCGTGATTTTTGTTGCCTTTCAAAAATCACTTACCACGGCCAAGAGCGAACCTGCAAGCTTGGGGTTGGTAGTCCAACACGATAACCACTCACCCACCGTAGCAAGCAAAACCGGAAGATGCCAACGACAGACTGAAATGGAGGAGATGTAGCATAGCAGCGGACCGTGCAGAGCGGGATAAACGCTAGGAGAGAGAGAATGTTTTATTCCATACTAGCTGCAGTACCCGTGCTTCGCTACGCGTCATAAATAAATTAAAATGTGAAGGTGACAGTTAAAACAGGGGATAGGCGAGGTGCTGCGCAGAGGGAGATTAAGGATGGAACATTTTGTCCAACTACACCGCTCGGCGTTGACCGTGTTTTATAGCACAAATTTAGGTTTTACTCGCTAACCGTTGGAGATAACTTTCGGATAGAAAATGTAATTTTAAACCTCGTATATGCCATCAAAAGTTTGCTATTTCTTAGCGTTCACTTTTTTATTTGAAATGGAAATATGAAAGTTTGAAACCAAAGGGTGTAGTGACGTCACTAAAATGGTCGCCATCTTTAAATAGTGCAAATTATTGAAATCAAAAGTAGCTCATATGTTAACCAGGTAAATCAGCTACTTCCATGTAAAATTCATGTAAATCGGACCAGTGGTTCTTGCGTGATTGAGTAATACACAAACACACACGATCTCATTTTTAGCCTCGCTTCGCTCGCGTCATATTGTTATTCAATGAAATGCAGGTTTAACCCCGTTAACACCCCTTTAGAACCTGAATATCCAAAAATCCCTCCTTAGTAGACTTTTTCGACACACAACAAACATATCCCCTTCTTCTAACTTTAATAGTTTTGGTTGGTCGATGAGAGTGAATATCCAAAAATCCTTCTTCAGTGGACGTTTTTCTTCCAGAATTTCACCCCTCCCCATAGGCCCCTTAAATTGGATTTATGAAAAAACTGTCGAACACCTACCGGTACTTATTTTAATTATTTATTCATTTATTTATTTATTTGTAAGCTGATTGAAATTCGGAGAAAATCAAACTCCTCGCCTATGTTGCTTAAGAGATATACGCTCCGTTAGGAATCTTTCAACCCCCACTTATCATCCCTTTCACCTCATAATATACACCACATCGAAAAACCATTAGACATGTGTCAGCTTATTTTTAATGATTAGTATATATGTCAAGTATCACATCCCCAAATGAAACCACTCGTGAGATATTGTTATTCAATGAAATGCACGTTTACCCCCTTAACACCTCATTAGAACCTGAATATCCAAAACTCATTCCACAGTGGTCGTTTTCGACATACAACTAACATATCCCCAAAATTTCATGTTTCTAACTTCAATAATTTTGGCTGGGCGATGATGAGTGAGTGAGTCAGTCAGGACATTTTCTTTCATTTATTTTTGAGAATTTTACCCCTCCCTATGAACCCCTTAAATTGGATTTATGAAAAAAAGAAACGGTCGGACACCTATTTATTTATTTAAAGCTGTTTTCACCCTGCGTTTGATGAGTGAGTAAGTGAGTCAATCAGTTAGGACACTTTCTTTCCTGTCCCCCCCCCCCCCACGAATTTCACCCCTCCCTATGGGGACCTTAAATTGGATTTATGAAGAAATGGTCGAACACCTATTTACTTATTTTTAAGCTGCTTTTTCCGCTGAATTTCAAACTTATCGCCTATGTTGAATAAGCGATACAGTACACGCTCCGTTAAGAATCCTTCAACCCCCAATTTTCTCCCCTTTCACCTCATAATATACACCATATCAATAAACCCTTAGACATATGTCTGCTTATTTTGAATGCTTAATTTGTATGCCGAATATCACATCCCCAAATGAAACAACTCGTGAGATATTCTTATTCAATGAAATGCAAGTTTAACCCCCTTAACACCCCTTCAGAACATGAATATCCAAAAATCCATCCTTAGTGGACTTTTTCGTCATACAACGAACGTATCCCCAAAATTTCAAGTTTCTAACTGCAATAGGTTTGCTGGGGGATGATGAGTGAATATCCAAAAATCCTTCCTTAGTGGACTTCTTTCCCCAGAATTTCACCCCTCTCCATGAGCCCCTTAAATTGGATTTATGAAAAAAAAACAACGATCGAACACCTATTAACTACTTTTTCAAGCTTATTTTTCTCCCTGAGATTCATACTTTTTGCCTGTCTTTTAAGAGATACTTGCTCCGTTAAGAATCCTTCAACACTCACTTTTCACACATACACCTCATAATTTACATCACATCGAAAAACCCTCAGACATGTGTCTTCTTATTCTTAATGATGAGTTTATATGCCGAGTATCCCATCCCAAAGGAAACCAATCGGAAGATATTGTTATTCAATTAAATGCAAGTCTACCCCCTTAACACCCCTTTAGAACCTGAATATCCAAAATTCCTTCCTTAGTGGACGTTTTCGATATACAACGAACATAGCCCCAAAATGTCATGTTTCTAACTTCAATAATTTTGGCTGGGCGATGATGAGTGAGAAAGTCAGGACATTTTCTTTCAATTATTTTTCAGAATTTCACCCCTCTCATGAACCCCTTAAATTGGATTTATGAAAAACAAACGGTCGAACGCCTATTTACTAATTTTTGAGCTGTTCTTCCCCCCTCAGTTTAATGAGTGAGTGAGTTAGGACACTTTATTTCCTGTTTTTCCCCCAGAATTTCACCCCTCTCCAAGGGTCCCTTTAATTGGATTTATTAAAAAACGGTCGAACACCTATTTACTTATATTTTAAGCTGTTTTTTCCCGCCGAATTTCAAACTTCTCGCCTATGTCGTATAAGAGATACACGCTCCGTTAAGAATCCCTCAACCCCCAATTTTCACCCCTTTCACCTCATAATATACACCACATCGATAAACCCTTAGACATATGTCTGATTATTTTAATGATTAGTTTATATTCCGAATATTACATCCCCAAAGAAACAACTCGTGAGATATCGTTATTCTAAGAAATGCACATTTACCCCCCTTAACACCTCTTTAAAACCCGAATAAACAAACATCATTCCTTAGTTGACGTCTTTGACATACAGCGAACATATTCCAAAAATTTCATGTTTCTAACTTTAATAGTTTTTGCTGGGCGTGATGAGTGAGTGAGTCAGACAGGACATTTTCTTTTAATTATTTTTACCATAATTTGAGCCCTCCCCATGGGCCCCTTAAATTGGATTGATGAAAAAACGCTTGAACACCTATTAACTTATTTTTAAGCTGTCTTTTTCCCCTGAGTTTGATGAGTGAGTGAGTGAGTTAGTCAGTCAGTTAGGACACTTTCCCTCCTTTTCCCCCCTGAATTTGACCCCACCCCATTGGCCCCTTAAATTAATTTATGAAAAAACGGTGGAACACCGATTTACTTATTTTTTAAGCTGTTTTTTTCGCTGAGTTTCAAATTTCTCGCCTATGTCGTTTAAGAGATAGGCCTAAACGCTTCGTTAGGAATCCTTCAACCCCCGCTCTTCACCCCTTTCACCTCATAATAATACACCACATCGAAAAATCCTTAGACACATTGAACCCTTATCATTGTGTCCAATAATAATGTTTCATATTATTAAAAACGATGGAAATACTAAATACATGATATGCTGGATATTTGAGTAAAATTGATGTAGCAAGAAATCTGGACTTGGTAAGACGGGCTACGTGCTGGCTGGAAACGACCGACAGTTTCACAACCAATGCTATTCTTATATTTCTGAGAAAATCAGATATGACGCTGTGGCGTACGTGACCAGCCACAGGCCAAAATGCTGGGTACAAGGCAAGGAGTGAGAGATAGGACAAGTGTCGTGACGTGAAAATAACGGCGGAATTTGTAAGGTCAGAACTCCGACGCCAACTTATCTGACCAATAAGAAAACATGACGCCAGAACATAGCGTCAGTGTGTTTTGCGCGCCAATCGGTTATAAAAAGATCTAGCGATCGGTTTGCATGTTCGGCGGCAGATTCGCGACCTGTGAGAAAATACAAGCTTTTTGAGTGGTCACACATAATTATAGGCCCATTATTTAAAATATTGAGGAGCTATTTTCTCCCACCATTGAAACTTTAGGCTTTCTGTATATATACAAATGTCTGAGATGAACCGGGGCACTCCTAATTATTCTTCGACAGTCATTTTAAGACGTCCTTAAGACGGTATGGTTTTAAAATTCTAGTTGTGTGTCGACAACGAAGTTATAATTTTCATAAATTGTGAGATGGCAATTAGCCATAGAATAGGGAAAGTCTACGATTCTGCATAGGACGATATGAGGAAATAAAATACTCATAACGCAGATAGAACAGTTTTAAAACTTTAATTTAATTGTGTTTTAACAGCAGCAAGATGACGACCATGGAGAGAAGACAACAAGTTTCATCCTCCATTACCATGAGTTTTATTGGCTAAATGGCCTAATGATGGGAGATGACGAGGCGGAAGGCCTCTGGAAAGCAGTTTAAGTGATGAGTATTAAAAAATTGATTTATTGATTTTTGACGAGGGGAATCGCGAGAGATGTGTGGAACTTTGTACAGATTTTATTTGTGTGGTTTAATTTAAATTTTACGGTTTGATTTCTTAACTGACATGCGTGTAGTAAATTTTGGCATTGCGTGACAATTATGTTGTACAGTAAATTTTGTAACTTTTAATGTTGTCCTTATGTATACGTAATTCTTATAGCGAAATGGCCGCATATGATTAACGTATCAATAAAAAGTGTAGCCATGAATGAGAACCTAGGAACGACAATGATAAATGGACTGAATTAATGATATGTTAAACTAATTACTACGTGGGGGGAAAATTAGTGTTTTGTTGCTTTGATAACTCGGGCTAAGTCTGATCCCAGTTATTAATTCTTTATTGTCATTTGGACATGTTGTGTGTCATTTATCTGAGGGGTGTGCTGATTCATGCTACGACGAGATCTTCGAGAAAAGTGCCACGTGTGTTTGGGTGTAAGTGATGATAAGGAAAGGTAAAGCCTGTCCTTGACTGCGACATCATTCCGGCAAATTAATTACCCTTGGGGGTAAGTTTGACCTGGAGATGTGTTCTTAAAAATCCCTGAGAGGATGTTTTGAGATAATGTGATATTTTGTTTGTACGCGTTTAACAGGTGGCGATTAGCAAAGGCTGGCTATGGGCCAGAATCTATATTTAGCGTGGCACTAATTACTACGTGGGGGAAGAAATCAGCCACTCACTCGGAGATGCGATAACAGGCCCGGCTGTCTCCAGCTCGGTTATGACACGTTATGTTTGCTTTAAAGCCTAATGAGTTAAGGTTAATTTATTTGGTTTAATTTGGGGAGTTGCCATGTTGTCGATCCAAGTTTCTTTTATCATTACTACGACTTATTTGTTCATTGTTTTAAAACGCCAAATTTTCTGGCGTGAAAATTAAAATTTGTATTTTGTTGTTGTTGGCTCTTATTTTCAAGGCCATTGTATTTATTATAAATATAATTTGGCAACCGGCCAAACTTGTTCATGTCATGTTATGCTTTCCTAGTGTTTAAGGCTTAAGACGGTAATTCCGCAGCCCTTATTTTAAATAATACACACGTGTATTTGGTTGTGGTAATCTAAGGTTAGAGCATGTCAGTAGTGTGTATAAATATGTAATTGTTGTTCCCACATTTCCGTAATTCGTCCTTCGCAGTACGGAGTTCGTTCCCGAACCAACTGTTTTGGTCGGAAACGAGCGCCCGTCAAAGTGCTCATTACTTAAACTAGTCTTAAAACGCGTGTCGCTCATAAATATTAAATTCTTGTACTATTTTATTTGTTTGTTATTTTTGGATCTTGTGATCCGTTTTCTTTTGTTACTTTGAATTAAGTGACATTGCAGTCACAATGCTTGTTTGACAGCTGTCATGCCGTGTTATCATGGTACGTCAGGCTGGTCAGTGTCAGATCTGTTCACGTGCGAGTGAACAATATAAGGGTGGTTTATTGTTAAGTGTTTTATGTTTGATTCAGTTATTAAATTTTCATTTTGTTAGTAGATCCTGTTGTTTTCTTGGCTTTATAATAATTAGTTAACCTTATGAACCCTGGAAGTTGTTGATAGCATAAACCTCTAAATCACATTCACAAGAATCCATTACGACCCCGAAATTTTGAATCTTGTCTACATGCTATTTTCCAAGGGTATATAAGAGTTACTTTGGCTTCCGAACGTGTGCCATTTGTGATTTAGAGTTAAAAAAAATAGATCACCGGCATGTGATAAGTTTATTAACGTAAGTTAGGCGAAGATAGTACCGCCAAATGTTTGAAAATATAAAGTCATGGAGTTTACAATAAAGTAAATGTGGAACAAGTTAAGTGTTTGAACTTTGATTAAAATTAGAACAAACTGTTCCAGGCGTCCAATAAAATTAAATTAGCTTTGTGTAGAAAAGCCAAACTCAAAGAATTATTTGACAGGAAGGTTAGACCTTAAAAACTAATTAATACTCTATTAATTTGTTAATATTTGTAAGTGACGTAAGGTCAGGAAGATTATAACTGAATCAAAGGGTTAAAAATTAAATGTAATAATAAGTAAATTATACTCAGTGATGCTATAGTTTGTGGGAGTAATTTAAAGTAAATGAACTGAGTATGTAAAGGGTTAATGTGTGTATATTTAATATGTGTGAACGCGCGTATCCAGGGCTCCGCCCTTATGTCATTTCCCTATGTCTCAAATATATTATTGTTGTGATGGCAACTCTTGGAGAAATCCGCGAGGTGATTGAATTAGCACCCGCTCGTACGCGAGAACAGCTTAGTGAGATGAGAAAGGACATAACCAATGAAATACAGACACAGTTAGCGGCGAATAGTGAAGAAACGCAGACACAGTTAGCGGCAAATAGTGTAGAAATGCAGACACAGTTAGCGGCGAATAGTGTAGAAATGCAGACACAGTTAACGGCTATAAATAAACAATCGGAAGAAATACAGACACAGTTAAACACAAAACTATCTGAAGTTAACGAGAATATAAATCAGAAAATCGTTACACAAAACATTCTGGTTAGTGAGCAATTACATAGTCAGTCTGAGAAAAACAATGAAATGTTAAACACACAAGACGAAAGGAACACTCAAAATCTAGCTGCGCTAACGGTAGAAATCAAAGAGCACACAAAAGAACAGCTAATCCAATTAGCAAAGGACGTTAGCACTAACAATACCAAACAATTAGGAATAATAAAAGGTATCGAAGATTCGTTTAAAAAGGAAATAAAAGGAATGGATGAGACTGTTATGGCAAAACTAGCACAAATCGTGTTTGACCAACTCATCTGAGATTAAAGAAGCACACACAAACTTAGAAAAAAGGTTTGAGAAGATCGAACGAGGGACACAGGGTATGCAAGATCAGATAATTACAGTAGATAACAATATCATGGGCTTAGTGACGGAACTCAACAAATTAGAAATACAATCAATTGAGAAATGGAAAAAAGTTAGAAATTGACCAGGAAGAAATTAAACAAACATTAGAACAGAACAACATTTCTCTGGGAGAAAGGATAGATAAACTCGAAGATAATCAGGAGGCTAGTCAACAAGAAGTCGAAAAACACATTGTTAAATTGAAGGATACTATTAGAAAAGATTGGACCAAGATGAGCGCTGATTCGAAAGATGAACGGCTCGCAGTAAGCAAGAAGCTAGGGGAAAATAACGCGAAAATACAGGCGTTAGAAGAAAATATGAAGTTAAGATTTCAAATTCAAGAGGACCTCATGATAAAATCGGAGTTGCAGTCACTTGGACATAATACGATGTTTGCGACACTAATGGAAAAGGGGAAAGGGGAGAATGCGGAAAGAGAGCACACAGTAGACAGCCACGAGCTTGGGCAAAGTCCAAAAACGATAGACACGCAAGCATTCCAGAATTATGAGGGTCGTAGCTCGACACCTCAAAACACACAACTTCCCACGCAAGTTATACAAGTCATCCGTGGAAACGAATTTAAACCGAATAAGTTTTTACCAGAGAGCGGAGGGACACCTAAAGCTTTCTTAAGAGAACTGACAGAATATTTTTCGGACCAAAATGTTAGCTCAACGCGACAATTAAGAATGCTTGAAAAATTTTTGGCGGGCTCAGCACTTACCTGGTATCTTGGATTTAAGAACACATTTAAATCAATGGAAGGGTTCCACAAGGCCTTCCTAAGCAAATACTGGAGTGGGTCATATCAACAAAGCTTGCGAATGGACTTATACTCCCGCAAATACCATTCCACGCATCAGACGAAATATGCAGATTTTTTCGCCATGCAACTTGTCAAATTGCAAGATCTTGATAATCCCCCGAGCGAAATGGAGCTAATAACTACTATAGGAAAACAGATGCCTATTAGCGTTCAGCAATTCTTGGTGGCGGCAAATATTACGACCGTGGTCCAGGCAGAAGAGGTATTAAGGTGGATAGATGAAACCACTAATTACATCAACCCGAGAGAGAAGAGACAGATAGAGTTACTTAATGCAGTCGAAGTAGTCAAGACACCGAACAAAAACACGAGGTCGCAAGCTACAAACACTGGGGATAATCAAAGACGGCAGAGCACCGAAGAATATGAGCAGAGATCTCAACCGAGATACGAAAATAGGGACAGAAACCATAACAATCAGGAAGAAACTAACCGCTACCGGAACACAAACAATCAGCAATGGCGAGATAATAGGAGATACCAAACGTCATACAATAGGAATAATAATAATAACGCACCTTATAATCAGGGATGGCGTGGAGGACACTACAATCAACAATATAGGCCCAGGGACAATAGGCGTTACAATCAACAATATAACGCACAAAATAACCAGCGGTTTAACGAGCAATCGGATCCAAGGGATGATCAGAGAAATTGGAACGAGAGACACGCTGACCCACAACAGTACCTGGAGGAGCCACGTAACATGGAAGGAAACAATAAGGATAAATGGGAAAGAGCAATAGATCGGCGGAAAAATCCCGACAACCACGAGGAGGAAAACGGAACACATCAAATGCTGGAGGCCATGCATGTAGAAACCCAGAGATATTTGGAGGAGCTGCATGGAGAAGAAGAAAATAGAGCAGCCGACAATAGGAAACAGATGAATAACAGGAGAGATTCGCAGGCCGTGTCAGGCAAGGGTCTCGAAATATGGTAAAAAAAAGTTATTGTACGGGAATAGGAGAAGAAGAAGGGAGAAGGAAGAAGATGGCAACGCGGGGGAGAAGAAGGAGATGACATCACGGTAAAATGGAGAAGAGACAGGAGTGGCTTAAGGAAGTTCAACTAGGGGTTACGAACTTAGGTACCAACGCCTACAGAGTCCGAGAGGTGAGCACAGGAAACATGGCAGTGTATAATATTTCAAATTTAAAATTGTATCATCAGGGAGAGCCATACGAACCGAGAAATAATGTTACTGCAGCAAATTAAACATTCGCGTGATAACTTACAACAAAAGATACGGGGGTACTCTAGTGGTGAATGCGCTCGAAAGACGGCTCTGACGTGTTTACAAATTCAGGCGGAAGTCGTTAATGAGCAATGTTGATGTTTTGAAAGAGTGAGAGGGGAGACGAGTAGCGAGGAAAGAGGCCGGAGGGCACAAGCATACAGGAATTTCCTAATGAGTTTGGAGCGAGACGGCTACTGAAACAGACAGAGGCGGACAGTCATTGTATTTTGAGGGTGACCAGCAACTTCAAATTTGAGCCAGAAAAGTAGGGAATGTGAAATTCAACTTCATTTTGAGTTCGAATTTCATCAACTAGGGGTCAGATGAACCCTTATCATTGTGTCCAATAATAATGTTTCATATTATTAAAAACGATGGAAATACTAAATACATGATATGCTGGATATTTGAGTAAAATTGATGTAGCAAGAAATCTGGACTTGGTAAGACGGGCTACGTGCTGGCTGGAAACGACCGATAGTTTCACAACCAATGCTATTCTTATATTTCTGAGAAAATCAGATATGACGCTGTGGAGTACGTGACCAGCGACAGGCCAAAATGCTGGGTACAAGGCAAGGAGTGAGAGAGAGGACAAGTGTCGTGACGTGAAAATAAGGGCGGAATTTGTAAGGTCAGAACTCCGACGCCAACTTATCTGACCAATAAGAAAACATGACGCCAGAACATAGCGTCAGTGTGTTTTGCGCGCCAATCGGTTATAAAAAGATCTAGCGATCGGGTTGCATGTTCGGCGGCAGATTCGCGACCTGTGAGAAAATACAAGCTTTTTGAGAGGTCACACATAATTATAGGCCCATTATTTAAAATATTGAGGAGCTATTTTCTCCCACCATTGAAACGTTAGGCTTTCTGTATATATACAAATGTCTGAGATGAACCGGCGCACTCCTAATTATTCTTCGACAGTCATTTTAAGACGTCCTTAAGACGGTATGGTTTTAAAATTCTAGTTGTGTGTCGACAACGAAGTTATAATTTTCATAAATTGTGAGATGGCAATTAGCCATAGAATAGGGAAAGTCTACGATTCTGCATAGGACGATATGAGGAAATAAAATACTCATAACGCAGATAGAACAGTTTTAAAACTTTAATTTAATTGTGTTTTAACAGCAGCAAGATGACGACCATGGAGAGAAGACAACAAGTTTCATCCTCCATTACCATGGGTTTTATGGGCTAAAAGGCCTAATGATGGGAGATGACGAGGCGGAAGGCCTCTGGAAAGCAGTTTAAGTGATGAGTATTAAAAAATTGATTTATTGATTTTGGACGAGGGGAATCGCGAGAGATGTGTGGAACTTTGTACAGATTTTATTTGTGTGGTTTAATTTAAATTTTACGGTTTGATTTCTTAACTGACATGCGTGTAGTAAATTTTGGCATTGCGTGACAATTATGTTGTACAGTAAATTTTGTAACTTAAATGTTGTCCTTATGTATACGTAATTCTTATAGCGAAATGGCCGCATATGATTAACGTATCAATAAAAAGTGTAGCCATGAATGAGAACCTAGGAACGACAATGATAAATGGACTGAATTAATGATATGTTAAACTAATTACTACGTGGGGGGAAAATTAGTGTTTTGTTGCTTTGATAACTCGGGCTAAGTCTGATCCCAGTTATTAATTCTTTATTGTCATTTGGACATGTTGTGTGTCATTTATCTGAGGGGTGTGCTGATTCATGCTACGACGAGATCTTCGAGAAAAGTGCCACGTGTGTTTGGGTGTAAGTGATGATAAGGAAAGGTAAAGCCTGTCCTTGACTGCGACATCATTCCGGCAAATTAATTACCCTTGGGGGTAAGTTTGACCTGGAGATGTGTTCTTAAAAATCCCTGAGAGGATGTTTTGAGATAATGTGATATTTTGTTTGTACGCGTTTAACAGGTGGCGATTAGCAAAGGCTGGCTATGGGCCAGAATCTATATTTAGCGTGGCACTAATTACTACGTGGGGGAAGAAATCAGCCACTCACTCGGAGATGCGATAACAGGCCCGGCTGTCTCCAGCTCGGTTATGACACGTTATGTTTGCTTTAAAGCCTAATGAGTTAAGGTTATTTTATTTGGTTTAATTTGGGGAGTTGCCATGTTATCGATCCAAGTTTCTTTTATCATTACTACGACTTATTTGTTCATTGTTTTAAAACGCCAAATTTTCTGGCGTGAAAATTAAAATTTGTATTTTGTTGTTGTTGGCTCTTATTTTCAAGGCCATTGTATTTATTATAAATATAATTTGGCAACCGGCCAAACTTGTTCATGTCATGTTATGCTTTCCTAGTGTTTAAGGCTTAAGACGGTAATTCCGCAGCCCTTATTTTAAATAATACACACGTGTATTTGGTTGTGGTAATCTAAGGTTAGAACATGTCAGTAGTGTGTATAAATATGTAATTGTTGTTCCCACATTTCCGTAATTCGTCCTTCGCAGTACGGAGTTCGTTCCCGAACCAACTGTTTTGGTCGGAAACGAGCGCCCGTCAAAATGCTCATTACTTAAACTAGTCTTAAAACGCGTGTCGCTCATAAATATTAAATTCTTGTACTATTTTATTTGTTTGTTATTTTTGGATCTTGTGATCCGTTTTCTTTTGTTACTTTGAATTAAGTGACATTGCAGTCACAATGCTTGTTTGACAGCTGTCATGCCGTGTTATCATGGTACGTCAGGCTGGTCAGTGTCAGATCTGTTCACGTGCGAGTGAACAATATAAGGGTGGTTTATTGTTAATTGTTTTATGTTTGATTCAGTTATTAAATTTTCATTTTGTTAGTAGATCCTGTTGTTTTCTTGGCTTTATAATAATTAGTTAACCTTATGAACCCTGGAAGTTGTTGATAGCATAAACCTCTAAATCACATTCACAAGAATCCATTACGACCCCGAAATTTTGAATCTTGTCTACATGCTATTTTCCAAGGGTATAACATGTCTACTTAATTTTAATGATTAGTTTATATGCCGAGTATCACACCCACAAATGAAACCACTCGTGGGATATTGTTATTCAATGAAATGCAGGTTTAACCCCCTTAAGAACCCTTTAGAACCTGAATATTCAAAAATCCTCCCTTAGTGTATGGTTGTGACATACAACGAACATATCCCGAAAATGCCATGTTTCCAACTTCAATATTTTTGGCTGGGCGATGATGAGTGAGTGAGTGAGTCAGGACATTTTCTTTCAATTTTTTCTTCATCAGAATTTCACCCCTACCGATGAACCCCTTAAATTTGATTTATCAAAAAAACTGTCGAACACATATTTACTTACTTTTAAGCAGTTTTTCCCCCTGAGTTTGAAGAGCGAGTGAGTCAATCGGTTAGGACACTTTCTTTCCTGTCTTTTTCTTTCAGAATTTCACCCCTCCCCATGGGCCCCTTAAATTGGATTTATGAAAAAACGGTCAAACACATATTTACTTATTTTTAATGATGATTTTTTTCCGCTGAGTTTCAAACTCCTCGCCTATGTCGTTTAAGGGATACAGGCTCCGTTAGGAATCTTTCAACCCCCACTTTTCACCCCTTTCACCTCATAATATACACCACATCGAAAAACCCTCAGACATGTGTCTTCTTATTTTTAATGATGAGTTTATATGCCGAGTATCACATCCCCCAATGAAACCAATCGGGAGATATTGATGTTCAATGAAATGCAGTTCTACCCCCCTTAACACCCCTTTAGAACCTAAATATACAAAAATCCTTTCTTTGTGGGCATTTACGGCCCTTGAGGAAGCTGCATACCAAATTTCATTCCAATCTGTTGGGTGGTTCCTGAGATTTCATGATGAATGTGTGAGTGAGTGAGTGAGTGGTATTTGACAAATATCTAGTAGATAGTGTCAAGTCTTTGTTATGCTAAACTCGGTTGACAGTGCTGTGTGAGCACTTGAGTAACTATCGGGATTTCAAGTAAAGATCCTCATTTTCTATACCGGTAGTGCAGAGCGCAAATGGCATCCAGTCGGCCGTGTCTCGACTTGAGCTATGTTGCCATGGAAACTATCTGCCTTGCCATTCCTTCATGATTATATTTTATGAATTTATTAGCTTTGTTGGAGAGCAAAAGGGCCGAAATCAGAAGAATGAGAAAGACTATCGGAAATGCATGTAGCCAGCGGTTCCTTCTGGGTCCTAAACTATGTGTATGCAAAATTTGGTTGAGATTGGTGGAACGGTGTAGATTTGTATACGGAACCAACCCACCCACCCATCCACCCACCCACCCACCCACATACATACATACATACAGACTTTCACTTTTATATATAAGATACTGGCCTGTTCGCCATCTCTTGATGAATACAGTACATTTGCATTTGTCAGTTGGCACAGGCTAGAGTAAAAGGTGGCTTTTCACCGATGTCTCAGTCTCACTCATGGCTGTGATTATATGGAAGCTACTGAGGTATGGGTGGGGCTTAGTAATGGCATTCGAGGCACAGTCAGTGCCTGTGAATGCTGTGAAAGGTTCAACTCATAGGGTTAGGACTACTGTTCTGACTCAGTGAGGAAAGCAATGGCAAACTACCTCACTCCTCTTCTTGCCTAGAACGCCTCAAAATAGTGCTGCCTTGGGTTTTTGTGGGTATCTACTCACATAACGTAACGGCGGTACTTTTTGAGGATCCAACCAGCCTTCGGGCTGACTACCTAACAGACATATAAGATACCAGATTGATACATTATAATAATCATTAAATAGGGGTCTAATTACTTCAATACTTGCCTTTGATACTGAAATGTTTTTTTAGCCTACTTTTCACATTTTGCAAAAATGAGGAAAAAGTAGACTTATGAGATCGGGCAAATGTGTGTCTGTCTGTCTGTCTGTCTGTCTGTCTGTCCTTCTGTCTGTCTGTCTGTCTGGCTGTGTGTGTGTCCACCCCTATCAACTCCTAAACGGCTGCAGCAATCGAAACAAAATTTGGTAAGAGTAAAGATCTATACCTGAATAACTCACGGCCATATTTGAAAATGATGTCAGTGCTACCAACTGCTGAAAAATCGCAATTGAAATTTGAGCTCTATGTTGGATATCTCGGAAGGTATGAATGGGAGCTATTTGAAACATGGCACACGTATAGATAATAATATTGCAGTTTAATTTCCAGGAGGCCATACATGGCAGTGTTGCCAAAATGATTATAAGCCTGCTGATAGGTCCAATATTTAAATGCATATAACTTCTACACTATCAATTGGAATTCAACCAAATTTCGTATGTGCTATGTGTTCATAAACAGATATAACTGAGCGTATTCCTAAGATCCACCAGGGCTGCCAACTGTTAATAAATGCTCTCAATTTATTTTTTCCAAATACCAATATATCAGAAAGTATGCAAGCCGACAACTTTAAACTATGCACACGTATAGTACCTGACATTCTGTAATAATTTGGAGTAAATTATATACGTCAGTGCTACCAACATGATTCTAAGCCTGCTGAGAGGTCCAACTTTAAATACATGTAGCTTCTATACTATCATTTGGATTTCAACCAAAATTTGTATGTGCTATGTGCACCATAACAGATACGACTATGCGTATTCTTAAGAGCAACCAGTATTGCCAACTGTTAAAAAATGGTGTCTCTATTTTTGTTTCCCTAATATCAATATATCATAAAATATGCAAGCCAATAGCTCTAAAATTTGCACATGTATAGTACCTGACATTCTAGATTAATTTGGAGTAATTAATATACGTCAATGCTGCCAACATGATTCTAAGCCTGCTGATAGGTCCAATTTTAAAACGCCTGTAACTTCTATACTAACAAATGGATTTCATTTAAAATTAACACAACAAGAGATCATATTATTGCAGATTATTTCTGACGAATACATGTATGTCATTGTTGCCAACATGATTTTAAGCGCGCTGTTAGATCCAATGTTTAACTGCATGTACCGTCCATGCTATCCATTGGACTTCAACCAAATTTTGTATTCTTTACCTTAAGAGATGGAAACAAGAATATATTCAGTCACCAGGGCTGCCAACTGTAGTTCTCTATTAGGCTACATTATGCCAGGTATACAGTATTTCGAGCTAATTAGAAATTTCTATATTACCAATTTAATTTTGCCATTATTCTAGATAGATCCATATAGATTAATCAATGGCATGAATTTTACATTTTAAGAAAAGTAGGCTCTTTAGTTCGTCACGGTACTTCTTGTTTTACTTGTTAATAGCAAGAAGGACATTCAAATATAAACGAGCTCCCGAACATTAAACAAATAATGAAACCTACCCTACCGACCATTGGCCCAATTAGATCCCGACCCTTCCGGGATCGACGATAATTCGTAAAGGATTGTTTTGAAAGGTTGCCCAACTCAAACGTACCGGTATAATAATTTTGTGTATACTCGTATACAGGGACTTTCACTCTAAGTAGGGCCGCCGCGCGGCGCGAGGGTGGTCGGACGAGCACATGGCAACTCACTAAGCTCGGGGTCGATAAAGCGCCCGTACGAATCGCATGTAAATAACAAGCACACATAATAACACATAATCAAAGTAAAATCATTACCGGTACTCAACTTGTCAGAGATGGTTAAAATGTCCTCCACATATCTACACATTTCTGGCAGGTTCTAAGGAAATTTTCATTCACACGCAATAGTTCTTCTACCGAGATAGCCTCAATTTCTCCCATGATATTTAGTTTTCATGTAGAGTGTTTTTTTTTTTTTTTTTTTTTTTTTTTTGCATAAACCTTATTTTTCAATTTTACCGGTAAATAAAAATACACTTAGCAAAAAAACACGTTATAAGATTTTGAAACACAATAACAATTAAACAAAAAGCACGTACACACATTATATATTAAAATAGGCTATAAAAAGAAATAACTTGACTCGTCAAATCGTGCGTCACAACTGTCTCAGCTCTGTGTTGCCATGTGCTCGTCTGACCTTCTACCTGCAGCGCTGCGCCGACCATGGGCTCTGCCCCACATTGAGTGAATGAACCTGTATTTCGAACCAGAGCAGATATTTCAATAACTCTTGCTATGAAGTAAACCTTAAACTTTTGCTTGGTAAGTGGTATTTTCCCTCCCTTGAAACCCCAATAATATGATTCCCCACCGACAAACAGACGTCACCCTGTGCCCTGAAGCTCATCTCGAGCTCGTTGATAGCGGTCACCAATTAGACAGGCCCACAACACAGGCTCTTGTTTTGTAACCCTCTCGAGTCTGGGGAATACCTAATTTAATTACGCCTCCAGTCATTTTTTGTTGAACACCACGTGAACGTGTTAATCCCCGCCCGTGAGTAATTCCTCTCACCGATACAGCAGGGGTGATATTTCCACTTGCAGAAAATGAAAACTCTCCAAATATTGACGCAAAACGAACACGTACAGTATTTTTTGCCTATTTTCAATTTTGAAAAAATAGGCTTATGAGATCAACTTTTGTCCGTGTGTGTGTGTGCGTGTGTGTGTGCGTGTGTGTGTGTGTGATTCGTGTGTGTGTCCCCCCCTAATAAAATCTAAACGGCTGGAGCGATTTCAATGAAACTCGGAAAGTTCATAGCACTATTCCCGGTGACCTCGACCGTGCCCTTCAAATTTTGTTACGACTCACCAATCCAACATGGCGGCTGTGCGAAATATTTCACCAGCATTCAATATCTCCGAAACTATTACCGATATTACCCTGACATTTTCTATGGTGATAGAGGGAACTACTATAAGTTCAGTTATGTGACTTTTGAAAACCTGGTAACAACAAAACCAACATGGCGGCCAAGCGAATTTGCGACTTTTAAATAGACGTTTCTCGCGATTTGACCAACCAAACGCAATGAAACTTGGTACAGTATAAGTTTATATACATTGTAATGCACCGACATCTAACTTCGTTCAATTGTTTACATAATCACAAGATGGCGGATGTGCGAAATATTTGACCGGCATTCTATATCTCTGAAACTATTAGCGGTAAACCCCTGAAATTTTGTACGGAGATAAAGGGCACTACTGGAAGTCCATCTATAAGACTTTCAAAAACCGGTTAACTACAAAACGAACATGGCGGCCAAGCGAATTTGAAAATTTTAAATAGTCCTTTCTCGCGATTTAATGTTCCAAGCGCACTGAAACCTGGCACAGGAAATATTTATACACATTGTAATCCACTGGTATCTAATTTAGTTCAATTGTTTACATAACCTCAAGATGGCGGCAGTGCGAATTTTAAAATTAAGATTTTATTTATTGTGATGTAGTCATGCGATCGAAGTGAAAGTTCGAATAATGAACCTGGCGACCATCCGAAATATTTAGACGATACTGAATATCTACGAATCTATTTTAGCAATCAAACTGCATTTTTTAATGTTCATAGGGGCTATGAACTTAAGTTCACCTATAGGACTTTAAATAACCTGGTGATCACAAATCCAACATGGCGGTGACGCGAATTATAAATATTCACATGGACGTTTCTCGCAATTTAACCATCCGCGTGCAGTGAAACTTGGTACAGTAAATCCTTATACGAATGTTAATCCACTGGCATCTAATTTATTTCAATTGTTTCCATAACCTCAAGATGGCAGCTGTGAAAAATTTTAAACTCTCCTTGTTTTTTTTTTTTTTTCTTGTGTCCTAACTATGCGATTGAAGTTTGAATACTACACGTTCACAATAATCTGCATGTAACAGTACATAACTCTAGGACCTACATACATAAAATCCAACATGGCGACCATCCGAAATATTTAGTCGGTTCTCAATATCTACGAATCTATTACAGCAATCAAACTGAAATTGTGTATGTTGATAGAGGCAATTAACATAAGTAGGATATATGAAAATAGGCTGTATAGTTCTTCACGGAACTACTTGTTTGTCTTGCAATCAGTATGCATATAGCAATGTTTATTTCTCATTCAGTTATGTATGTTCTAGTCAGATAGTGAAATCCGGCATTTCACGAAAGTCCTACGCACTTCATGAAAAGCCGGCATATGATGTAACAAGATGATCAGTAAAGAACATATAGCCTACTTTCTCCTAAATGCATGGGTATTGTTATAAATCTTTGTCCTTTTCAAGGAGTTTAATTGAATGTTGGTTATAGTAGCTTATTGAAATACAACGTGTTATGCGGATATTAAACATGAATATGAGGTGCCCTTTGCTAATGCTACCTCTGTAAAAAATTTCATTCAATTCGGTTTGACCGTGTTTGAATTGATATGGTGAATCGATTTGCACACATACATGGCTGCTATCTGCAAACTATTGGGCAGATGACCTTACATTTCAGTCAAAAGATGCTTCCCACAAAAAGGTAGGTCTATGTTGCTGCAAAATTTGGTAGAGATCAGATTATTAAGTTAGTCGTAATTTGATTTAATCTTTTAACATTTGGGTGGCTGCCATTACGTTTCCGTCAAGATGGCGACGATATAAAACATGACACGGAGTTGCTTTTTGCAAGTGCTACCTCTGTACCAAATTTCGTTCAATTCGGTTTCACCATGTCTGAATTGATCGGGGGAATCGATGTGCACACATACATGGCCGCTATCTGTAAACTATTGGGTTGATGACCTTGTCGTTTGGTCATAAGATGCTTACCAGATAAAGGTATGCTGTTACAAGATTTAGTAGAGATAAGACGATTAGGGTGGTCGTAATTTGATTTAAGCTTTTAACATTTGGGTGGCCGCCATTACGTTTCCGTCAAGAT
This sequence comes from Meconema thalassinum, assembly GCA_946902985.2. NCBI lineage: Eukaryota > Metazoa > Arthropoda > Insecta > Orthoptera > Tettigoniidae > Meconema > Meconema thalassinum. The sequence continues at coordinate 20,391,015 of OX336392.1, forward strand.
GGCGGCGATATAAAACCTGACAATGAGGTGCCCTTTCCTATTGCTACCTCTGTACCGAATTTCGTTCAATTCGGATTCACCGTGTTTGAACAGCTAGGGGGAATCGATTAGCACACAAACGTGGCCGCCATGCGCAAATTATTGGGCTGATGACCTTGTAGATTGGTCAAAATATTTATTATGGAAAGGTATAATGCTGCAAAAATTGGTAGAGATCAGATGATTCGTTTGGTCGTAATTTGATTTAAGCTTTCAACATTTGAGTGGTCGCCATTACGTTTTCGTCAAGATGGCGGCGATATAAAACATGACACTGACGTGGCCTTTGCTAGTGCTACCTCTGTACCAAATTTCGTTAAATTTGGTTTCACCGTGTTTGAATAGATAGGGGGAATCGATTAGCACTCAAACATGGCCGCCATCCGCAAATTATTTGGCTGATGACCTTGTAGATTGGTCAAAATATTCTTCATATGAAAAGGTATAATGTTGCAAAAGTTCGTAGAGATCAGATGATTCGTTTGGTCGTAATTTGATTTAAGCTTTTAACATTTGGGTGGCCGCCAATACGTTTCCGTCAAGATGGCGGCGATATAAAACATGACACTGAGGTGCCCTTTGCTAGTGCTACCTCTGTACCAAATTTCGTTCAATTCGGATTCAGCGTGTTCGAATTGATAGGGGGGGACAGACATTCAGAGTACACACACTCACACAGACACACAGACTCTCTCTCTCACACACACACACACAGACAGACACACAATTTTTCGCCCTGTGTAGATCTCATAAGTCTACTTTCATTTTTGCAAAAATCGAAAGTAGGATAAAAATGAGATAGTCGAACTATCTGGCGCGTGGTTTCATGAAATGACAAAATTTCACCGTCGCATAGTGTAATTCTGTTCGTTCATGATCTGACGGAAGTCCAACCCGTCACTTCTGAAGTAGCTGTATTCTCGTAGTGAGATAAAGTGTGCTTTCCAACAATATTCATGGTGGCAATAAGCGGCATGGAAATCCCCGTGGACGCTCAAATGCTGTTGTTTCTTGACGAGTATTTTTGCGAATTAACGGTTTCTGTGTACATATAAAATGAGTTATGTTCTATTTTTGTTTTTCTGTTCGACGATTTCGATATGTAAATATTATATGTCAGAAAACTGTTTCATAATGGGCGGCATTAAAGAACTACTTTTCATTATGACACAGTTTTTCCAACCAATCAGAGCTCAATATTTTCCTTTAAGACCAATTAGGTAAGGATAGCTTTGGACATGCACTCAAAATCCAACATGTCAGACATGAATTACATGATTTGAAAGTTGACAATGTAGCCTATATTGGATCAACCAATGCATAAACAAACTGGGCAATATTGCAAAAGAAATAGCACTGTACCTTAATATCCGCAACTCCAATTTCTACACATTCGTAAGATTTAGCCGACAATTTTATTGAATGCTGTTGTTGACATAAACACACCACAACGTCATGGAGGAAGCAGGCGTATGACATTAGTTACACGGAAATTGTAATCCAGCTCTCTGTTCAGTAAATCGATTTCTTATGTGAAAGATTTCCGCGATTAACTGTTCTATTTGGGAATGAATTAATTTTCCTTCCGTTGATATTCTATACGCATCGAATTTGAAGAATAACTAGTTGATAATACGATACATTTTATTTTTAAAGCGTTTGTAACAGCCTATTTTGTGTTATTTGAACAAAATAACAAAATGATCCAACATAGTGCCTGTGCTACTTCAGGATAAACAATGTTTCAAAGCTTTGGGATTCGTTATTGGGTAGAGAGTAAATGCTGAGCCCACACAATTCCCAAGGAGAAGAATTCAACCGACGGAATCTCGACAGATATTTATGAATATTTATGTTAGAACATATAATAAAGTTATAATTATCGTCGAACATAAACAGTCGTATGTAACTCGCCTATAATGGTAATTAAGACACTCGTATCTTAATTATTGGCATTATAGGCTCGTTGCATAATGTACAATTTAATATTGTAAATTCATTTTAAACAATAATAAACAGGCATTCATGTATTTCATGGAACAGTTCGAGTATGACGTACTACTACATTGCGTCAAGTCATTTCATGAAGAGTTGAATCAACATACGCCGGACCTTCGCGAAGTGCCTCGGCTGATAATGTAAAATCCTTTCTTACACCATCTGCCTACATCGGTCCGTCACTTCATAACGAAACGCGTCAATTTTACATCATATGCCGGCTTTTCATGTTCGGCATCGGTGGCGTAGTGGGTAGCACGCTGAGCTTCTATGCCCAAGATCGCGGGGTCAAACCCGGCCAAAGCCGTCATATTTTTTAAGAGCATTAAAAATCCCTCAGTATGCCTTCATTTGGAGGGAAAGTTAAGTCAGCGGGCACATGTCATAAATTTATGGCATGTGAAAGAACCTTCCACTAACTACAATTCCGTGAAACTAAATTTCTAGGTTAGATTTCAATAATGCTCTATTAGTTCCAACGTTCGCCGCCAAGGGCTGGTTGCGGTTGCATCGAGTAACCAAGTTCACAGCTAGGTGTCGTTGATGGTAGCATAAGTAGGAACTACTTGATATTGATCGTCTGCAGTCCTTACCTGAATTACAGATAACACACACTAATACAGCCATCACAATTAACACTGGTTATCAGACAAATTGTACACACACCCAAAGTACACGGGGCTAAATGACCAAGATATCCAAGCCCCTTATATGAAACAACAACATAAAATGATTCCCGTACGTAACCATTATTCACTGTCAATACTCAGTCTAGACGAGGATCGCAAGTCCCTTTGATCGGACTAATGGCCTGTATCCCATTGATCCTTTATCCTAAGTGCGAGACAGGGATTACAATACCGCTCAGCTTATTGCGGTTTCCAATTTGTGACGGATTTCTATGACATACGTTAATACCGCAATTTCTAAAGGTGGCTGCACACGTAACTGCCAGCTTGATAAGCGTGAATGATCAATCTTGTTGCGCAAGCAGGCTTTAGCGTCTGTAGGATAATTCTGGGCAAGCATTTTAATTGTACAAGAAGCTTGAAGATGGATTGAATTGAACCATCCAAGCTTGTACAAGCAGCGTGTGTACCACGGATGTGCCAGCTCGTGCAAGCAAACGTCAGTCGTGACTGAGCACAATAACTGCCTCAGAACTACTCCTCGAGTCCAAGCTCTATGAACTTGCGGGGTGAGGAGAAAGAGCAGGGAAGGGTCGGGCGTGAAGAGAAGGATCTGTCAACAGCCCACCGTGATATATGGTATTCCTTTCTATTCCAATACTGCTAACATTCGGCCGTTGCTCAAACCACTGTGGTGTTAAAAATGACTGACTGAGTCACCGACCAATGTATTTGATTCTGTACTATGCACCGACCGAGAAACCTCATCACTCGTCAACACCACTACTGATAGTCCACGATGCACATTCCTCTCAGGTTCACGCAGCTTAGACTCGAGCAGTAATTGACCCTTGTGAAAATCTAGTAGGAAGCTGAAGAGAGAGTCTGCTTTTCTCAGCCTGCTGGGTGGTGTCCGCTGCGTCACCCGTCAGTCGTCAGAAGTACACTCTGTTCACGCAGCAACTGTCACTCACTCACTCACACTATAACAACCATTATGTATTTCACTCGCTACAAACTGTATTAGGTAATTAGAATAATTAAATGCCACTAATACGTGTATGGAACAATATTGTATTATGACTATATAGTTCAGCACTGTACTGTTAAAAATCAACCATTCTTTGTGCGTGTTGTGGTACGATGCGTTGCCAATAACAAGCACTGATTTGCGTTGCAAATTAGGGACCAACTTTTCTTTTAACCAACGAATATAATATTCACTGTTCATATCTTTGTGGTAGCCCTCACTTCTTTTATGTGACGGGTAAATAAGTAGCATGTTGGGAACAACTGGCTGACTGTACCTCTCTGTTATAAATCTGTCACACGAAGCAGCCTTTCTTCCTTCGCCCCCTCTCGCCCCTGCCCAACCCTCTTCTGCATTGCAAACTGTCATTGAACTTGAGGTAGGCCCCGTGGCCAGCTTCAGTTTCTCACTGACGGGCCAATTTGTTCCGGGGGACTTATACAGGTGGTCACATCATTTGGACCATGTCTAGTGATCTGAAGAAGGTCAACCGTCAATAACCATGGTTCGCTACTGACCAATAGCTGACGGTTCTTAACCAATAGCATACTTCCTCTATCACTCCACGTGAACTCCCATGTCCCACCCTGGCGGCCAGATCGCGTGTCACGCAGGTGTCAAATGTTGCACAGTTGTACACCGTTCTGTCAAGCCTCGCTGCTTGCTCTCAGTGGCTACGGTGTAAAGTTGGCCACACTGCTTCGCGCTAGGAAAGCCTTGGCTTCCCGCAGACATGGAATGTAAACATATTCGCCCGTGATAGTATTCTTCGTTTTATCTAAAGTTGTTACGAGTGACAAAAGGTTCAGATAAGTTTCTTCATTCATTCTGATATAATTATGCCAATCACGCGCATATATCTTCAATTCACTCAACAAATTAACGTGGGAATAGGTATTTATTTCTCTTCAATAACTACTTTTTGCACCTCATTCGTATCACGCTTTTTCTTTTGCGACTTCCTCTTGTGGACAAGGCAAACATGCTCGTCATAGTGAATGCGCCAGCTGGCACTTGTTCAAACATACTTGTACCGTGTGGTGTCGTAGGGAAATGTTGCATTCCTGTACAAAGAGATTGATCATGCATGCTTATCAAGCTTGTAGTTATGTGTGTAGCCACCTCAAGGGCCTTATTTTTTGGTGAAATAAAAGTGTTGATTTCGCTGTTGAAACTGACACTATTCCGGTGGGTATTTCGCGAAATAAATTTTCATAATGGTCGATGTTTCTTTTGAAATCTTCCTTGTCGTTTGGGGTAAATCTAACAAATTATGTGATAAGGGGTTTTAAAGAGCACTCTTTTAATGTATTCTTTTAATTTTTATTATTTCGTATGACATAAAGGATACATATGTTACAAATAAGGTGAAAAACTTAATTGCTAGTATATACAAAATGTACAAAAGTTCTGACAGGGAAGAAGATACAAGCATTACAAATGTATGTCCAACGAGTTTAACCAATTCACTGCTTCATCTGTAGCCTCATGTGTTTCTTGTAGCGTCCCACTGAACCTCCTCATTGGGCATTCAATGGCAATGTGATAAACCGTCTGTGGCACTTCACTGCAGTCGCAGGCTGGACTGTCGATCATCTTCCACTTATGTCTCCAATACTGGCATCAACCATGTCGGGTTCTTAGTCGATTCAGTGACGTCCAAGTTCTTCGGGATAAGTTGAAACCAGGGGGCGTTGAGTTGGATTCGGAATTAGATGATATTTGTCTGGATTCGAGGAAACCCAATTGTTGCGCCATGCTTGACAGACATTAAATTGTTCTTGTTCAACCAATTCCTCAGCTAGTAACCAGGGAGGTTTCCTAGATGTCAATCTGAGATGGGGTTGAAAAATGTCCTGATGAATTGGTAATGAAGGATCTTAACAGTATTTTTCCCATTCTTTCGTCAGTGACAATTGTCTACGGAGGTGAGGAGGCGGAATGTTTGAGAGGACTGGTAACCGATCCAGAGGTGTAGATCGGATGGTTCCTGATATAGTCCTCATAGTATCATTCAGCTCAGTATCAATTTTCTGTATATGAGCGCTATTTAACCATCATAGAACAACCAAATATACAAAATGTTATCAGGCGCGAACTCGCACTGCTGTATCTACGACCTCAACGCCATTTGATGTAATCGATAGCAGATATCGATTGTCATCGATAGCCTTAGAGATTGAGGAACTGAATTCACTTACTTCCGGCTTTGAGGGCATTTGTGTAGCAACACTGTCAATCAAATGAGAAGATAACCAATTCCTCAGAAGCATTTAAACTTTATTGGAGAGCTTTTTCGATAATATTTAGAATTTCTCGTACCAAGTGGAGTATATTTCGTGATTATTTGCGCAATTCGCGCAATAAATCAGATTTCGTGATATTTTGCGAGTTCATTTTGCTAAATACGCTACTTTAAGTACATAGAAGAGTATATATAGGCAAGAAAAAGATACAAAAGAGGTCCACGCATATCGCTATTACCAAACAATACGGCCCCTAGCAATTTCCCTATTTGAATCGTTTCAATATTCAGAGGTGATTTTGTGACACTAGAATTGGAGACTGAAGCAGTTGCTCGTGACAATTCTTTAATACTAGTACAAACTAACTCAGTTAATTATTAAATTCCCCCCAGGGGCTCACAACTCAATGTCTGGTTTAAATGATGTCAAACTTAAAAATCTCTGTCATGGCTTTCAATAAAACAATTATATTATAATCAGAACCGGTTTGTTGTCTATAAAATGAAACCTCTCCTGCGCTCTAGAATGGCCACTGTGCAATGGAGGGAGAGTCGAGTCCTTCGTATGAATTCCTTCTGCTAGAAGACAATGTACATTGAGTGGTGCGGCACGCGATAGCTCGAGAGAAACCACAATCGCCTGACTGAAGTGAACTCCAGCAGAGTTTCAGAACTACACTTCCCCAAAGTTCTACAGTTATATCCATAATGGCCACTTACACTTAGTCCAAGCATCTCACTCGCAGGTACAACAAAACATCTTACCAACTTCAGCACTCGGAAGTGGATGTAAACAGTAGCTCTTTGCCTCCAATTCCAGGTCAATATCTCATATTCGTTACGATATTTTCCTTCATGTGGCTTCGGTGGCGTAGTGGGTAGCATGCTGAGCTTCTATGCCCAAGGTCGCGGGTTCAAACCCAGCCGAAGTCGTCGGATTTTTTAAGAGCGTTAAAATCCCTCCGTATGCCTTCCTTCGGAGTGGAAGTAAAGCCGGCGGTCTCATGTCATAGATTTATGGCATGATAAAGAACCTTCCACTAATTACACTTGTGTGAATCTAAATTAAGGTTATATTTAATCAACGCTCTTAGGTTCCAACGTTCGTCACCAGGAGCATCTAGTAAAAATGTTCAGAGCTAGTTGGTCGTTAACGGTAGCATTTGGTAGCAAAAGTAGGAACTACTTGAAAATTGAATGTCTGCAGTCCTTTATTTATTTTTATTAATAGGTACTGTTACAGTTAGGCAAAACCTGGAGGTAACAAGATATTTACATGCTGTCTATAACTCAATTTCTCTCCATAATGTCTCTGGGTTCCCTGAATGCAACATTTAATTTCTTCTTGAAAACTTTTAAACTGTTAGGAAAAGGTTCTAAGACTTCTTCAGGTAACTTATTCCATGTTTGAATACCCCTGTTTATAAAAGAATACTTGATTTTTGAACGATGGGCCTAATTTTGTATTCGTGATCTCTCCTATCCATATAATCTGGATCATGCATTCTGTTTCGCAACTCATTCCAAGCCAGCTCCCCTGTGTATGCTTTGTACATATCCTGGAGTCTTCTTTTATGTCTTCTGCTGTGTAGGGATTCCCAACCCAATGACTTTAACATGTCAGAGACACTATCAGTTTGGGAGAATTTGCCAAGTACGAATCTTGCACATTTCCTTTGCACCATCTTCAATTTGTTCGTTAGAGTTGATTGATAGGGCTCCCACACACTCGTGCCGTATTCCAAAATTGGTCTCACAAGACATTTGTAAGCCAATTCTTTGGCCTGAATAATGCTATCCTTCATGTTTCTCATAACAAAGTATAATGACTTTTGTGTCTTATTAGCAACGCTCTTAACGTGCTCACCCCAGTGTAACCTTTTATTTATGGCAATCCCGAGATCCCGAGATAGCTGCATGACTCCACTCGAGGAATTAAGTACAGATAACACACACTAATACAGCCATCACAATTAACACCGGTTATCAGACAGATTCTACACACACCCAAAGTACACGGGGCTACATGACCGCGTTGTCACAGACCCTAAACTGAGGAACCAACTAACCATATTTTACTTCAGCCCGGAATGAAATATCACTGACAGTGGTGAATTTTTTTCCCTTCAGTAATACAAACTTTAAGACCATTGCCATTATCATGACCACCTCGTGGTATAGCGTTCTTGGCTGGCACTCCGGAGGTCTGAGTTCGATTCCCAGCTCTGCCTTGAAATTTTAATTTTAATGTGAAGGCTGGAGCGGGATGCAAAATTAAGAAGAAAAAAATTCCCTCCTCAGCCATCCTGGAAATGGTTTTCTGCGTGGTTTTCTACTTCTACTCCACTATCCGGACATTTGCGAGGAGTAGACATTTTAAACGGAAAACCATTTCAAGGATGGCGGAGGTAAAAATTGAATTGAATACAAAACATGATCCCATGATACGACAGGTGTGGTGGTGAAATAGCTCAAACATTGCTGTAACTGGTGTCGACTGTCAATAACGTTTTTCATATACAATATTTACTTTTCATTTTAAACAAGAAGTTCCTTGATGAACTAAAGCGTCTACATTTCTTAAAATTTAAGATTCATGCCAATGATTAATCTATATGGATCTATCTAGAATAATGACGAAATTAAGTAGGTAATATCGAAATTTCTAATTAGTTCGAAATACTGTACACCTGACATAATGTAGCCTAATAGAGAACTACACTTGGCAGCCCTGGTGACTGAATATATTCTTAGTTCCATCTCTTAAGGTACAGAATACAAAATTTGGTTGAAGTCCAATGGATAGGATGGACGTTACATGTAGTTAAACATTGGATCTAACAGCGCGCGTAAAATCATATTGGCAACAATGACATACATGTATTGGTCAGAAATAATCTGAAATAATACGATCTATTGTTGTGTCAATTTGGATTGAAATCCATTTGTTAGTATAGAAGTTACATGCATTTTAAAATGTGACCTATCAGCAGGCTTAGAATCATGTTGGCAGCACTGGCGTAGGCCTATATTAGTTACTCAAAATTAATCTAGAATGCCAGGTACTGTACGTGTGCAAAGTTTAGAGCTATTGGCTTGCATACTTTCTGATATATTGATACTAGGGTAACAAAAATAGACACAGTATTTATTTACAGTTGGCATTCCTGGTACTCTTAAGAATCGGCATAGTCATATCTGTTATGGTACACATAGCACACACGAAATTTGGTTCAAATCCAAATGATAGTATAGAAGTTACATGTATTTAAAGTTGGACCTCTCAGCAGGCTTAGAATCATGTTGGTAGCACTGACGTATATAAGTTACTCCAAATTTATATAGAATGTCAGGTACTATACGTGTGCATAGTTTAAAGCTGTCGGCTTGCATACTTTCTGATATATGGGTATCTGGATAAAAAATTGAGAGCATTTATTAACAGTTGGCAGCCTTGGTGGCTCTTAAGAATACGCTCAGTCATATCTGTTCATGTACACATAGCACATACGAAATTAGGTTGAAATCCAATTGATAGTGTAGAAGTTATATGCATTTAATATTTGGACTTATCAGCAGGCTTATAATCATTTGGCAACACTGCCAAGTATGGCCTCCTGAAAATTAAACTGCAAAATTATCATCTATACTTGTGCCAATTTTGAAATAGCTCCCTTTCATACCTTCCAAGATAATCAACATGGAGCTCAAATTTCATATGTGAATTTTCCTCAGTTGGTAGCCCTGACATCATTTTCAAATATGGCCGTGATATATTCAGGTATATATTCTTTACTCCTACCAAATTTTGTTTCGATTGCTGCAACCGTTTAGGAGTTGATGGGGGGTCACACACACACAGCCAGACAGACAGTAGGACAGACAGACACACATTTTTTCCGATCTCATAAGTCTACCTTTTCCTCATTTTTGCAAAATGTGAAAAGTAGGCTAAAAATAGGAATACTTAATTTCTGGATGATCCTCGTAATTGGGCATAAATTCTAGTTGACTCATTGAAAGATACTATTCAGTTGTTAAATATGGCAACACTGGAAAATGGCTTCAAAGCTTTTTAAGTCCAATACTTCGTTCAGGATGGTTTAACATGTGTGATGATTTAAAACTGATCCCTTACTTCCTCGTCCATTCCTTTTTGTAGTTTTGTTTTCGTCTGTTCACCCCAGACTCTGAAGGTCCATGTTCTCTCTTTTCATACTGTCATGTCAGATTGTCGCTGAGAGAGTGGCTATAGAGCCGAGAGCTGGTGGGAGGAGGCTGCCTTACTTGGACACCAATTTGTATGTCCTACGTATCATAATCCTCGTTGGTTGTTTCCTCAGTTTAGGGGCTGCAACAACGTGGTCATGTAGCCCCGTGTACTTGGGGTGTGTGTAGAATCTGTCTGATAACCGGTATTAATTGTGATGACTGTTTTTAATTCAAGTAAGGACTGCAGACATTCGATTTTCAAGTAGTTCCAACTTTTGCTACCAAACGCCACCGTCAACGACCAACTAGTTCTGAACTTTGTTACTAGATGCCACCGCAGTCGGCTCCTGACAGCGAACGTTGGAACCTAAGATCATTAGTCAAATGTAACCAATAATTTAGCCTCGCACAAGTTTGATTAGTGGAAGGTTCTTTATCATGCCATAAATCTACGACATGGGACTGCCGCCTTTACTTCCCCTCCGAAGAAAGGCATACTGAGGGATTTTAACGCTCTTAAAAAATCCGTCGACTTCGGCCGGGTTTGAACCCGTGACCTTGTGCATAGAAGCTCAACATGCTACCAACTACGCCACCGAAGCCGCCCTCATAATATTTCGAAAATAGTATCAAGAACCCTTTGTAGTTGTTGCTGTTGCTTACTCTAGGGGCTGCGACAGCTTGGTCATGTAGCCCCGTGTGTGTGAGTGTGTGTGTGTGTGTGTGTGTGTGTAATTTGTGTGATAACCTGTGTTATTGTGTTGGCTGTACTAGTGTGTGCACTTGGATATGATTGGAAAGGAGGCGGCAGTGGCCTTAATTTAGAAACATCCGAGCTATGCCTGGAGTAGGCCTAGAAGCGGCAAAGGACGGAAAACCACTTCCAGGATGGCCGAGGTGGGAATCAAACCCTCCTCATCTCAGTTTTGCCTCACGAGGCTGACTGTATTCTGTTGCAGCCCTCACACCAGAATTGAAATATCTTAGTAAAGCTGGGAATCGAACCTTGGACCACCGAGGTGGCAGCTAAGCACGCTGACCACTACACCACGGAGGTGACTTTAGAAAGAGTAACTATTTGAATTTTGAGCATCTAGAACTTTGCTTCTAACAGCAAGATGTGTGTGTTTCCTTGAAAATCTATATAATATTGTAAAAAAAAAAACTCAAAAAGTGAAAAAACGAACAATATGCTTAAAATCTTTAAAAAACTCAAAAAATATAAATTAGTCTGTCTGTTAGGTAGTCAGCCCGAAGGCTGGTTGGATCCTCAAAAGCACCGCCGTTACGTTATGTGAGTAGATACCCACAAAAACCCAAGGCAGCGCTATATTGAGGCATTCTAGGCAAGAAGGTAAATTAGTCTAAACACAAATAGATAGTCTAAATATAGTTAAAAAGCTCAAAAGTAAAAAAATACCCAAAAATCTAAATTATTCTAATTATTCTATGACAGGCACAGTTATAATATTAAAATCGTTATTCCATTGTAATGAACAGTGAATAATCGCTATACAGCGAGTGCCTTAGTTTCTCTGCCAACTATACTGTGAACGACTTCCACCCAGACTCCTTTCATCTTGACAGATAAACGAATAATCATCACTAATACCTGCTTATTGCAGTCCAGGCGTTGATATATTCATCAGATTACTTTGTATCAGCTGCAGACTGTTTTCCCTCTTTATTGTAATTATTGATTTGAATAACGGTAATAAGCTAGATTAGATAAACGTGTAATTTATGTATGTATTTCTCTGCTTGTCCAGCTGCGGTGCCCAAGTCGCTAACGCGCTATCTCGTGCTTCACTAGAATCGGGAGAGCATGGGTTCGAACCCCACCTCGGCCGTCCTGAAAATGATTTTCCGTGGTTTCACACTTTCACCCCCCAGGCACGGCTCCTTTCAGCAGGTCAACGGTCGACTCCCTTTCCTGAACTTTACTTCATTAGACCCAAGTTAGCGGTCACTTTAACGATCGGCCTGTTACCATTTTATAGGTTTTCTAACCTCAAAATATCATCATATGGTTACCATCCAGTTCGCAATAAGTTACGTTTTACACGTTACAAGAAGGGTTTTCCTTTAATGCCATTAACACTAGAATGGTACCGTTCGCTTCCGTGACGAAAACGGGATACACTACTCTCATATTAGTCCAATCCACACCAGTCCTTATATACAAAGCAATTAGTCAAAAAATAATTAATAAGAAAGAATCATAAAAAATCAAAATTTGTAAAAATGCATAAACCCTCAAAAAGGAATCCAAATTAGTCAAAATACCAAAAAAAAAAAAGCTCAGAAAGTACAAAATTAGACAAAATTTGTCAAGAAAACTCACAAAGTAAAAAAGAAATATAGGCCTTTGCTTAAAATCTAAAAAATAAATAGTCAAAGTACAACACAAAAATAGTCATTAATCTCAAAAAGTAAAAAAAAACACAAAATCAAAAATAGTCAAAATCCATAAAACCTCAAAGAACTATCAAAATTAATCAACATTTTTGAAAAAAAAATGCCTAAAATCTAAAACTAACTCAAAAATTAAAATTTGTCAAAATACAAAAAATACAAAATAGTCATAAAAGCTCAAAAAGTAAAAAAATACACAAACACCAAAATTATTCAAAATCCAAAAAGAAAACAGTCACAAATAGCTTAGTTAAAATTAGTGAAAACCAGCTCAAAAATCTTAAAAAATTAATCGAAATCCAAAAGTAAAGAAAATCTAAAATAATGATTCAAAACCAGTCTCCATTCTGCTGGCCTAGAGAGTGAAATAAAAGTTGACGTAAGTGGTATTTATTATGAGTTTATAGAATCGTAGTCGTCACCGATGTGAAACGCTACCGATAATAACGTTACAATTAGCGCGACCGTTCAAAGGTTAAGGGCGTTAGGCCACATGGGTCCTGCAGCCAGCGTAATACAAAACTGTTCAAAATTCAAGGATCTCCAAGAGACAGAGAAGTGCTCCAAACGAGAATACATAAACAAGATGTTCAATAGAATACATAAGCCTACTTTCTCCTAAATGCATGGGTATTGTTTATAACTCTTTGTCCTTTTCAAGGAGTATAATTGAATATTGATTGATGTAGCTTGTAGAAATACAACGTGCTATACGGATATCAAACATGAATATGAGGTTCATTCAATTTGGTTTCACCGTGTTTGAATAGATATGGGGAATCGATCTGCACACATACATGGCCACTATCTGCAAACTATTGGGACGATGGCATTGTAGTTCAGTCAAAAGATGCTTCCCACAAAAAAGGTATAGAGCCCGCTGAGCTCATGCTCGGTGATTTTTTCTTTGGAGCATACGAGTGAACGCCGTGCATTATCACAGAACGCACGCGGAGACCAGCACATGGCTGGACATGATAGAGGAAGTGATCTTGACTTTGAAGAAATCTCCAAAATATGTAGCTGAGTACTTATTAATGTGTTTTTCAACTTCACAAGGCTCCGATCTTACCACAATGTAATTCTGTATAGTTTGAACATTCTGGTGAATGTATTTTATTCTGAGATAAAGCTATTTAACATCGCGGATATGCGAAGCGGGATGAATTAGTTGCTCAGTGACTCAAGTACGCAGTTGGACCCAGCAGAGAGAATCAACTCTAAACAAACCGAGTTTGGAAGCCGTCCACACTGGACGTGCAATATAGTCCGTCCGCAGCGACGAGGTACAAGTCCGCCCACGAGGCGATGCAAACTATTATCTGAGTGCATCGTACATATTTAAAGCACCGTGTAGTGCGCAGTGTATGTGAAATACACGCCATTAATCGTGCAATGAAGATTATTGTGAAATTAGGAAAATCTACGTATTCTTTTCACCATATTTTTGACATCGTGGAACACCACATTTCAGACCACGAGGCCGACATATTCTGAGTCCGCCAGGGAACTGAAAATATTGAATATTATTCAACTGAAACCATACAACGTGGGAGATTTAGACGCCACCGTCACAGAGAACATTATCGCCTGTAGTGCGAATATTCCACGACACCTGATTGACGCGATAAATTGTGATATTCAAAGGATTCGATTATGTGTGATCATGCTATGTGGGTGTATTAGAATCAGTGCCAAGCAGACAGTGAAGGGCCATTTTATTACAAGTCTGCGACATCGTGTAGAATCTGTGTACTATTTGCTATCTGACAACTGTGTAAAACTAGGATTTGTGACTTTGACCAGGTGTGAATCTAGTCAAAATGTATAATTCAACCGACACGTGATTGATACTATTCGACATCTATCTACCGTGGGTGTTATGGAATAAAACCCCACAATGTGAAGGAGCCGTTCTGAGGAGGAGTTTCAACATGATGGACGAACCAGCCGACTACGAGGAGCTGAGGAGCGTGTTTCGAGCCTGGATAAGAACCGCCAACATGAAGAAGAAACCATCTGTAAGTCGACCACGAGGACGCATCAAATACCTGGAGATGGATGAGGCTTGGAATGGAAGCCAAGCTTGGGAACCCCATATCTCGAACCCAGAGGATATTTTACCCCTCAATACCAGAGCGAATGAGGTGAAGAAGCTCTAGTCTGTGACTATGTTACTTCTTTCATGTACGGGTCTTATTGTGGCAGAGGTAGTTAGTTAAACCAACCTAACTTATCTTGCCAGCCAAATAGGTAGGGAATTTTAGTAGTTTTGCACTCATCTTTCTTATTTATTTAAGATATAGTTAGCCACCTTTTTGATTAAACATAGTTCAATCGGTGCATTCTTTTGAACGTCATGAGACGTCGAGGTCTACTGCTTACTAAACATGACTGTAGTTGCTGAGCTACTTTGGTCAACCCTTGTTGAGGTTATTCTTTGAGGAGATGGACAGCCATCCATTTAGTTGTTGTTTTTATTTGTCGTGACGCCTCATTTTTGTAATTCTCACGTCACGCCACTGACGTGCTTAGACAGGTCATATCGGTTGATGGCCAGCAGTAGCCATCAGTTTTGTAATTGAATCATGTATTTCCATTATGTTGAAGCTTTGAAGCCACCAGTGTTCTTAGTGAAGAAGAAGACAGGGGTTTTCTAGTATATGCTAGTAGAGCATTCGACACTGGACTTACGACGTATCATTTCCCCAAACTAGCAGATGCGAGGTTATGCCCGTTTAATCTTTAATTTGTGTCCAGTGATATTAGACACAGAAATGTTTGTAATGTGATGAATGTAAATATTTGAAGTGGCACCTCTGTGTGACCAAAGCACTCCGAGCGAGTGGTATTACTAATCTTTAGTGTTCTTTGCTATACAAGACGTCTTATTGTACCGCGTATCTTTACGTAGTCATTGTTGTGTTAATTACTATTAGATTGAGGCAAGCCATAGGCCAGTTCACATCAGGACTTTAATTCAAGTGAATTTGCTGCCTGGAATGATTGAAATGTTTGTTACAACTGCCTGACGCAGTGAGAGCAGTTCGCGCGAGGCGAACTCAGTTACAGAGCAGGTGTTCTAACCCATAAGGCACCAGCGCATTGATTTGAGACAGACGAATGAAAACTTCTAGACTGATGCTCTAGCATCTTATTTACTGGTATGAATTGTTTCATTATTAGGTCAATGTTAGAAGCTATTTTCTGAAATCAGATGTTCATGCTTATGAAATGGATGACCAGCAGAGTCTTATGTTCCGATCGCTTTTGTTCAGTGACGATGTTTAACACTATTGTGAAGTTGTTTGTAAATTGTTAGAGGTTTATTTCCTGTTTATTGACTATTGTAGGACACCCTGTTCGAGGCTATTTTTATGGTATTTCGTGCCTGTTGTGCACCGTGTCCAGACTCAGTTCTGAGACCCTTGTTTGTACCGGGAGGTAACTGACGTGTTTCCCAGGCCTGCCCGAAGACTGTTTAAGTGTGCCGAGCGCCACTAACAGTGCGTGTTATTGTATTGTCCGAGCGTTGTGAGCTCGTGGAAGGTATTCCGACTTTATGTCGATATTATTATAAGTGAATGATCTCGCAGAAGACGTCACTGCTTAGCCCAGGTGTCAAGGATCGTCAGCATTATCTTTATAAATCTACAATAAACTTAAACCTACGTTTTAATAATCATGAAAGTAATTATAATAAATGGAACAGATAATTAATTAATCGTTTTGCTATAACCTTGGAATCCACTTGCTGTGCTTGCTGACCGACACCTTGTGATTTGAATCATTTCCTGACGGGAATGACTTAGTACAGAATAGACTACCTTGAGACGACGGAGTGCGCTTTAACCGTTAGTTCGTACTCGGTGGAGCGCGACACTCAAGTAATGTAAGTCGTAGTTTTCACTACGCCATTACCATCGTAACAAACACTCACATAGATGACTTTGGATACAAACAGTATTCCAAAACGAGTATGCAGGCTTGAATAAGACGATGCTGTTGTCTATTGCCTCATTTATTTATTTATTGATGTTTATAATCCTTATGTACCTTTCTCTCTGTTGATGAACACATAGCTGTAAGAGTGATTGTAATGTTTTTTTTTTCTTGGCTGCCATGTAGATGTGAATGTAAATGTTTTGCTTACGGACGTCACCGCCGTAATTTTTGTATTCATTGTTAGGACTTAGCTAAATTAATTAACCGTAAATGTAAATAAGGAATTGGTACCATCATAACCTAGATTTTGCTTTGCTTCTCTGTTAAATGTAAATTCTGATATCTAAGTATTTGTTTGTAATTGAGTAGGGTCTCCTTTCGTACCATATTCCTAGATTTGTTGTCGTTGCTTAACGTTTTGTATGTTAGATCTTTCGAGAGGGTTTTAACTTAGCTTCAGTTACGGCCTGGATCTCTTATTTACTTTTTTATTATTAGCTTGCGGATTAGCCGATACAAACCCTCCGAAGTAGAATAGCGGTTTGTCGACTTTTAAATAAAAGTGTTCATGAGATTTACTTAGGGCTGGATGTTCTCATTTATTAGTTTTGTTGTTTTGTGTGTACTTCTTGGTCCGTCTATGACTATTGCCACCATGTATGACCCAGATCCCCTGGCTATTGCCACCATGTATGACCCAGATCCCCTGGCTATTGCCACCATGTATGACCCAGATCCCCTGGATCAAGTTTCTCGTGTTGCTCTGGCCTATAAGAAGTGCATCCGGTCCTCTAGGCACGTGTGTTCGGCGAGGTGTCTGGGAAGTCATTTCTATTGTTGGCAACCCTGACGGCTCCTCTGACGGGCTCATAACTATTACTTTTTTTTCTTAGCGCCCAACCGGTGATGCCGATTTGGACATGGTGGCCATCAGCCCCATGTTGTTTTAAGAGGATCTTGTTATATGACTGTTTAAAGGCAAATTGACTGGACTGGGATGAATTTAGAGGTCGTACTGCTGTTCAATTGGCCGCATGGCATTCCAGTGATATAAGGCCATGGGGTGAAGCATCATTAAATTAATAATTTCAGATTAGGATTTTTCTTTGCTCATGCTTCATCCTAAGTAAATGTAATATCTTGTTTTGCTTGTTGTTGTTGTTGATTTTAAATGTACAAGCACTTAGTTTGCATACTCCAGCAGTACTCGTGATGTTTATTAAACGAAGGCAAGCTTTCTGCCACAATAATTCTCTGTCATAGTTGTAAGCATTCCTCATGAATGTCTCCTTC
Organism: Meconema thalassinum; assembly: GCA_946902985.2. Lineage (NCBI taxonomy): Eukaryota > Metazoa > Arthropoda > Insecta > Orthoptera > Tettigoniidae > Meconema > Meconema thalassinum. Next base: position 20,408,821 of record OX336392.1, read on the forward strand.
TTTTATCAAATTGTATACTTTTGTCATGGACGAAGCGACTGTTCGTTGTGTTCTAGAGCAGATGATGGCTGGTGTAACTGCCAGTCTCCAGCAGATTAGGATTGATTTGGGTGAAGTGAGAGATGATTTGAGTGAGAACACTGCTGCTTTATACGCAGTTAGACAGGATGTTGGGACTGTTAGTGGTAATTTGGACCAAGTCCGGGGTGACTTGGGTGTGAACACTAATGCGATAGGGAATGCTAATGCAACTGTTATAGCTAACACTGCCGCATTAAATGAAGTTGGGGGTAACCTGGGAAATATAAGACAACACTGTTACTTTAAACAATGTAAGGGCTGATCTAATACAAGTCAGGGCTGACATGGAAGTTCACAGAAACGAGGCGAATAACAATCTTACCGCAGGTTTAGCAGTGTTAGGGTTGACGTCATACGCAGTGGCGTACCGACGGGGGGGGTTCAGGGTTGACCCCCCCCCCCCCCCCCCCAGAGATATTCCTTTACTTGAATCTATATATTGTCCCATCTATCACCTGTTTTACGGCATCGCTCGTTAGGCGTCTTAACTCCCGCATACACCTTAGGTGTGGTCACGTTCCTTACTTAATAAATGCCCTGCACTCTACTCGCAGTGTTGGAGCTACCCATGGACATGTTTTGCTGTTGAAGTGTGCGATCGGTAACTTATTTCACGTTGCTTCGGGTTGCTTTAATTGTGTATGCCCGTTTCGTTAAAGATAATTCAGTACCTGAGGCGTTTCTGCAATTTATTCCAATTAATGATACAGATAAAATAATCAAGATAGGCTGATTTTGAGAGTCAATAATAATGGCAGAAGGAACACGGAGAGCAAACCATTATTTTTCTCTCACATAATATCAATATTATAAGCAACCGCGTAACTATGGTCATGATGATACCACTGCATCGTTTCAGTCCCAATATTTAGTTACTGTTGTCCATATTTTTTAGAATTTCTTTTCATTTTTAGCCTATTTTCAATTTTGAAAAAAAAATAGGCTTATGAGATCACCTTTTGTCCGTGTGTGTGTGATTCGTGTGTGTGTCCCTCCCTAATAAAATCTAAACGGCTGGAGAGATATCAATGAAACTCGGTAAGTTCATAGCTCTATTTCGGGCGACCCCGACCGTGCCCTTCAAATTTCGTTACGCCTCACTAATCCAACATGGCGACTGTGCGAAATATTTCATCAGCATTCAATATCTCCGAAACTATTATGGATATCACCCCAGAATTTTGTATGGTGATAAAGGGAACTACTAGAAATTCGCTTATGTGACCTTTGAAAACCTGGTAACTACAAAACCAACATGGCGGCCAAGCGAAGTTGCGACTTTTAAATGGACGTTTCTCGCGATTTAACCAACCAAACGCAATGACACTTGGCACAGTATATGTTTATATACATTGTAATGCACCAACATCTAACTTCGTTCAATTGTTTACATAACCTCAAAATGGCGGCTGTGCGAAATATTTCACAGGCATTCTATATCTCCGAAACGATTTATGATATCAACCTGAAATTTTGTACGGTGATAAAGAGCACTTCTACAAGTTTATCTATGTAACTTTCAAAAACCTGTAGACTACGAAACGAACATGGCAACCAAGCGAATTTGACACATTCTAATACATTTTTCTCGTGATTTAATCATATGAGCGCATTGAAATGTGGTACAGTAAATAATTATACATATTGTCATTCACTGGCATCTAATTTAGTTAAATTGTTTACATAATCTGAAGATGGCGGCTGTGCGAAATTTTAAAATTAAGTTGTTATTCTTGTGTCGTATTCATGCGATCGATTTAAAAGTTTGAGTAATGAAGCTACGCAATAATTTTCCTTTAATGGTACATAACTCAATGGCCTATACATATAACAATCCAAAATGGCGAGCATCCGAAATATTTTGACGGATCTCAATATCTACGAATCTTTTACAGCAATCAAACTTAATTATTTTATGTTCATAGAGGCTATGAACGTAAGTTCACCTATAGGACTTTCAGTAACCTGGTGAGCGTAAATCCAATATGGCGGCGACGCGAATTATAAATATTTAAATGGATGTTTCTCGCGATTCCCCTATCCGAGTGCAGTGAAACTTTGCACGTTAAATGCTTATAGAAATGTTAATCCACTGGTATCTAATTTATTTCAATTGTTTTCATAACCACAAGATGGCAGCCGTGCGAAATTTTAAAATCTCGTATTTATTTCTTGTGTCCTAATCATGCGATTTTAAGTTTGAATACCACACGTACACAATAATCTTCATGTAATAGTACATAAATAAAAATCCAAACTGGCGACCATCTGAATTATTTAGACGGTTCTCAATATCTACGAATCTGTCACAACAATCAAACTGAAATTTTGTATGTTGATATAGACAATTAACATGAGTAGGATATATGAAAATAGTCTGTATAGTTCTTCACGGAACTACTTGTTTTATTGTGTCGACAAAATGAGACCTAAAATATTGTTCATGCAAAGAGAGCGGTTATTTAATAGTTGTTACGGTAATTATGAATATTAATCAATGTATCATTTTAATTATGATGATGACTGTCGTTTTAAGGGGCGGAACAGCAAGGTCATCTGTCCCTGTAATACCGGTAATGTACACAATTACCCTATTATATTAATGACCCCCCCCCCCCCAGAAGGAAATCCTGCGTACGCCACTGGTCATACGACATCAACAGAATGCAAACGAGCGAATCGATCACTAAACTGAGGAGATGAACCGTGCTAGAGAGGATGTACAGACCAGAATAGCAGATCCCGTTCAATGCATGTGAGATTTTCGAAGTGAATGCCATGTCCTGTGGTTCGGATTCCACGTAAAAAGGAGGTCCCGTCGCTCATAATCACAAGATTCACGGTCACGTAAAACTACAATCTTCCTTCCTTCCAGATCATACTACTCAACTTCAGGCGACCATAGAGAGAGTTCAGACAGACATGAGAGCTGACCTGGACCACACAAGAGAGGAGTTAGGAACTCAAGTAGCAGACGTCGAGGGATTTATAGGCAACGTGAAAAAAGAGATTGCCACAGTTAACGTGGGATTGACTATTATGAGAGGGGCAGCGTGTGCTGTGAATCGAAACTTGAAGGCTATCGCAGACGACATGGTCTTATTTAAAGGCGAATTAGCAGCTATCGCGAAGAACGTTATACATCTATAGAATTACGTGAGAGAATCGATATAAACAGAGACGAAATAGGAGTTGATATTACGCTCTTGAGAGGTGATTTGATAGAGCACAAAAACGTTGTGGAAGCACAAGTTGCTAGCGTCCAAGATGAGGTGACAGAACTTAGTGGAGACGTCGCCGTTGTGAAAGACGACGTATTCGTAGTCAGGGACAATGTGTCCAAGGCCGAAGGAGAAGTAGACTCGATGCGGAAGAGGCTAGAAGAAGTGGCCGTAACCGAAAGACTGCAACTTAGCTACAATTTAAGAACAGCTATCCGAGAGATTGGCACCTGTCTCAGGTGAAAAAATGAGCGAGTCGAACTTAAGATGAACGAATTAAGCAGGCAAACTGAGTCAATGACAATTCCCGACTTGGAACGACTGGAACAGCGACTTGATAAAATTGAGGCTCTACCGAAGGTCATACATACTACTACGTCTTCGGGTGACACTCAAGGTCCGTCACAGCCACAGTTTGTAAACTCAACACCATTGTTCACTCAACCGAGCGCACCAGCAGAAACGCAACAAACTCAATTTTTATCTACGATGCCAAACCTGATGCCAACGTCGATGCCGTAGAATCCATATTCTGGTACCACTATTCGGACAGATGCAACGACAACCTTGAATTATGCCGCACCTCCGTTTAGACCTGCTAATGTTCATGCAAACCAAGGAAACGTCATGATAATCCGTTCTCGTGAAGAGCAACCTGCTCGATTCTCGGGCACTGTGAGTGGCATTACCCCAGTGGAGTTCCTGGCAAATGTCGAAAGTTATTTAAGGGACACAATGGTAACGCCGGAGAGGGAGCTCAGGGTTATTGAGCGTCTTCTCGACCGACAGGCAAGTACCTGGTTTCGTGCGTTCCGTTATTCGTTCACAGGCTACCAGGACTTTCAAGAAGCCTTGCTTCGAACGTACTGGTCTAGTGACATTCAGCAAAGTATACGCGCTGAAATGTACACTAGCCGGTACAGTTCCAAAACACCTACATGCTACTCCAACTATTTTGCCACACAGCGAACTTACGCTGTCTCCAACCACCCCTGTCGGAACAGGACCTAGTCAACACAATAATTTGGCAATACCCTGCTGATGTCCAGCGAGTCTTAATTGCCCCAGGAGCTTCAATATTCTGGCAGTGTGATCAGATTTTAATACAATTAGACTCCAGTACCGTACAATTCGCGCCACACAAACCAGCGAAAGGAGAGACGCGCCACGTCAACTTGACCACCGTTGACAAGGTATGCCAAATGCATAAACCAACTCCAACTGCAAATGCACCATATCAGCAACGGACTTACATTCCCAACCGTCGTTATTGGAATGTAATGTTCCAAAGTTAGTCGAGATTAGATGATTAGGTTGGTCGTAATTTGATTTAAGCTTTTAATATTTGGGTGGCCGCCATTACGTTTCCGTCTAGATGGCGGCAATATAAAACATGACGCTGAGGTGTCCTTTGCTAGTGCTACCTCTGTACCAAATTTTGTTCCATTCGGTTTCACCGTGTTTGAATAGATAGAGGGAATCGATTTGCACACATACATGGCCACCGTCCGCAAAATATTGGGCTGATGACCTTGCAGTTTGGTCAAAACATTCCGCATACGGTATATAAAGGTATAATGTTGCAGAATTTGGTAGAGATCAGATAATTAGGTTGGTCGTAATTTGATATAAGCTTTTAACATTTGGGTGGCCGCCATTACGTTTTCGTCTAGATGGCGGCGATATAAAGCATGACACTGAGGTGCCCTTTACTAGTTCTACCTCTGTACCAAATTTCGTTCATTTCGGTTTCACCGTGTTTGAATTGATGGGGGGGGGGGGGGGTGACAGACATTCAGAGTACACACACAGACAGACACACAATTTTTGGCCCTGTGTAGTCTACTTTCATTTTTTGCAAAAATCGAAAGTAGGCTAATACGGTACATAAATACATAGACAATAAAAGACGGAAAATGAGTCTGATTGGTTTAATTGAGGGTCATTGTTCAGAAACACTTGTGGCCGAGAACGTAAAACTCACACGCACAAGCACACGGGCACGCACTTTATTAATGATTGTGGACATAGTAAAAAAATGAGTGACGGCACGACACTAGAGTCAGTTCGAGTTCTGTAGGAGGCAATGAATGTTGGTTGGGAAGGGAAGATTTTTATACAGTTTGTGTATTACAGGATACAAGAATGGTAACCTTACCACAAAATTTTAACCAATGATGATGTTTACAAATCATCCATTTGAAAAGGAAGCCAATTTGCTACCAGTTGATTGAGACCCTGCTCGCTGGTCACCAGTCAACATAAAGCCCCAAGCGCTGAGCTTGTAAATGTTTGCCGAGAGTTCCTTCGCGGATAACTGACACGGCTAATGGTCCGGTTATAATTGTGCACATTAATGTAGCGAGTGTAATATCGTGCCAGTATTATTATAAATGGCATACTACTGCTGGCCGTGCCAAAAGCACATATGGGAGTAATTAAGATTTTATGACGGCCACTGCAGTAGTTGCTCTAACATGTGACGTTGAGGTAAACGCACTGAGTCCAAAACTCACTGTCTATCATAGTTATGAATGTCACGGGCAGAGTTTATAAAATGAGAGGGCTTTTAACCTGGTTCAAACTGGAGACTATTTCTAGCATTTCATTTCAATGAATTTGGAATGCTCAAAATCTTTGAAACATTCAAAATTGTATTCTTGCGTCGTATTAATCTACTCTCAATAAAGACAGCCATGGATCTTTTCCATGGCAAGATAGTGCCGTTTATATTATACGGTCTTTACCTGATATGGGAACACTTAACGATAACAGACTAAAAGTCAATAATAGGGACCAAAGCCAGATACTTGAAAAGGACACTAGGAATATCAAAAACATCGCTTTCTAGTAAGTTCTGAATATTAATCACCTTAAGTCAATATTAATGTATACTTTGTATTGTACCGGTTTCCTCAGCGCAAATAAAAATATGAATAGAAAAGCAACACTTACGGTACTTGAACAATTTTACCATTAAAAAAGGTTGTTCGAAAAAGTATTTCTAAATAATTAATCGTCTAAAAGCTAAAAAACACATACACTAAAATTTAAAAAATTACGAGCCTTACAGCAGTCGCATATAATGTGTAACATCTCACACGAGCCTCACAGTAGTCGCATATGATGTGTAACATCTCACACGAGCCTCACAGTAGTCGCATATGATGTGTAACATCTGACACGAGCCTCACAGTAGTCGCATATGATGTGTAACATCTGACACGAGCCTTACAGTAGTCGCATATGATGTGTAACATCTGACACGAGCCTCACAGTAGTCGCATATGATGTGTAACATCTGACACGAGCCTTACAGCAGTCGCATATGATGTGTAACATCTGACACGAGCCTCACAGCAGTCGCATATGATGTGTAACATCTGACACGAGCCTTACAGCAGTCGCATATGATGTGTAACATCTGACACGAGCCTCACAGTAGTCGCATATGATGTGTAACATCTGACACGAGCCTCACAGTAGTCGCATATGATGTGTAACATCTGACACGAGCCTTACAGCAGTCGCATATGATGTGTAACATCTGACACGAGCCTCACAGTAGTCGCATATGATGTGTAACATCTCACACGAGCCTTACAGCAGTCGCATATGATGTGTAACATCTGACACGAGCCTTACAGTAGTCACATATGATGTGTAACATCTGACACGAGCCTCACAGTAGTCGCATATGATGTGTAACATCTGACACGAGCCTTACAGTAGTCACATATGATGTGTAACATCTGACACGAGCCTCACAGTAGTCGCATATGATGTGTAACATCTGACACGAGCCTTACAGTAGTCACATATGATGTGTAACATCTGACACGAGCCTTACAGTAGTCGCATATGATGTGTAACATCTGACACGAGCCTTACAGTAGTCACATATGATGTGTAACATCTGACACGAGCCTTACAGTAGTCGCATATGATGTGTAACATCTGACACGAGCCTTACAGTAGTCGCATATGATGTGTAACATCTGACACGAGCCTTACAGCAGTCGCATATGATGTGTAACATCTGACACGAGCCTTACAGTAGTCGCATATGATGTGTAACATCTGACACGAGCCTTACAGTAGTCGCATATGATGTGTAACATCTGACACGAGCCTTACAGTAGTCGCATATGATGTGTAACATCTGACACGAGCCTTACAGTAGTCGCATATGATGTGTAACATCTGACACGAGCCTTACAGTAGTCGCATATGATGTGTAACATCTGACACGAGCCTTACAGTAGTCACATATGATGTGTAACATCTGACACGAGCCTTACAGTAGTCACATATGATGTGTAACATCTGACACGAGCCTCACAGTAGTCGCATATGATGTGTAACATCTGACACGAGCCTTACAGCAGTCGCATATGATGTGTAACATCTGACACGAGCCTTACAGTAGTCGCATATGATGTGTAACATCTGACACGAGCCTTACAGTAGTCGCATATGATGTGTAACATCTGACACGAGCCTCACAGCAGTCGCATATAATGTGTAACATCTGACACGAGCCTTACAGTAGTCGCATATGATGTGTAACATCTGACACGAGCCTTACAGTAGTCGCATATGATGTGTAACATCTGACACGAGCCTTACAGTAGTCGCATATGATGTGTAACATCTGACACGAGCCTCACAGTAGTCGCATATGATGTGTAACATCTGACACGAGCCTTACAGTAGTCGCATATGATGTGTAACATCTGACACGAGCCTCACAGTAGTCGCATATGATGTGTAACATCTGACACGAGCCTTACAGTAGTCACATATGATGTGTAACATCTGACACGAGCCTTACAGTAGTCGCATATGATGTGTAACATCTGACACGAGCCTTACAGTAGTCGCATATGATGTGTAACATCTGACACGAGCCTTACAGTAGTCACATATGATGTGTAACATCTGACACGAGCCTTACAGTAGTCGCATATGATGTGTAACATCTGACACGAGCCTTACAGTAGTCGCATATGATGTGTAACATCTGACACGAGCCTTACAGTAGTCACATATGATGTGTAACATCTGACACGAGCCTTACAGTAGTCACATATGATGTGTAACATCTGACACGAGCCTCACAGTAGTCGCATATGATGTGTAACATCTGACACGAGCCTTACAGCAGTCGCATATGATGTGTAACATCTGACACGAGCCTTACAGTAGTCGCATATGATGTGTAACATCTGACACGAGCCTTACAGTAGTCGCATATGATGTGTAACATCTGACACGAGCCTTACAGTAGTCGCATATGATGTGTAACATCTGACACGAGCCTTACAGTAGTCGCATATGATGTGTAACATCTGACACGAGCCTTACAGTAGTCGCATATGATGTGTAACATCTGACACGAGCCTTACAGTAGTCACATATGATGTGTAACATCTGACACGAGCCTTACAGTAGTCACATATGATGTGTAACATCTGACACGAGCCTCACAGTAGTCGCATATGATGTGTAACATCTGACACGAGCCTTACAGCAGTCGCATATGATGTGTAACATCTGACACGAGCCTTACAGTAGTCGCATATGATGTGTAACATCTGACTCGAGCCTTACAGTAGTCGCATATGATGTGTAACATCTGACACGAGCCTTACAGTAGTCGCATATGATGTGTAACATCTGACACGAGCCTTACAGTAGTCGCATATGATGTGTAATATCTGACATAGAAGAAACCTCACGTGAAATTGTTGATACACCGGTATTTATACTGTTATTGGCACAAATATTAATCTATTGTAAAAGGGAGTGTTTTACTGATATTGTAGTTTATAATACGGAACTCATTTTATTAGATGATTTGTAGCTTCCACCAGCACTAGCCTAAATAAACAATACGATATGGACCAACTAGATTACTAGACGCGACACCGCTCGTAACCTTAAATTCCCTATAAACAGGACCTCTTGATTCACGGACCAGCACGTAGTTTCATATGGATTCTGTTAAAATGGGTCATATTGATATGATAAATATCGCTTAAAATGAGAATCTGGTAGCAAAAATTTCCACCCCGTCCGGGATTCGAACCCGAGATCTCTAGATTCACAGTCACAAACCCCACAGCTATTTCGACTACGCAAATAGTGTGCACAAGATGGTGACTTATTTCCACGTTCAAATAATACTGCATTACGGAATTAAGTTTCATTTTTATTTTGTTTATTTCGATAATGTCCCTGCGTGAAATTGAGTTTAAAATGCCTTATGAATAGGCCCTCTTGTGAGTAAAGAGAATGTATTCAGTAATAGTTCATGAAGGCTTGCTCAATTCTCGTATAACCACAACGATAATATTATATTGATGACTGCATTACCGTTATGTGGGTTAATATTTGAACAGCCATTCTGCAGAGACATAATACCGGCAATGCCGACTACTTACAATGCTTGATATTAAGGCATTTTACCATTTTAATGCTGATACGAAGACTTCGAACATATACCATGTCATTTGTTCCAATCACTTGACACCAGAGTTCGCATGAGCGTTTTCCGTTCAGTATGTCATATACATTCCACATGGCCGAGAGTACGTCATGGTATCAATTTCCGACACCGCGCGCTCATTGTTTCTCTTACCACTGCCAGCTTGATCGATCGATCGAGTTGGCAGTGCGTCTTACACTTCCGTTCGATCGAATGAAAGTGTGCCAGCTGGTGCCACCTCGATCGTTCCGATCCACTTCCGTCCCATTTTTCAAAATCACTCCCACAAAAATATCCAGCAACCGAGTGGAAAGATCTGTTACAAAAATATGTTAAATGCGAAAGAATAATCTTGATATACACACATCAAAAAAAGTTTTGCATCACCTCGGTTCCAAGAGTTCCGGAACCGTTAAATACAAAGGGAATAGAGATCAACACAAACAACATTTCAGCTCGTTTTATTGCTCATGAGACCCACACATTGCATGTTGTACCATCATACAGCTAGACTTTCAGCATTTGTGGTCCAGATTGCAGTACACACCACTACCTCTAATACCCAGTAGCACGTCCTCTTGCATTGATGCATGCCTGTATTCGTCGTGGCATACTATCCACAAGTTCATCAAGACACTGTTGGTCCAAATTGTCCCACTCCTCAACGACAATTCGGCGTAAATCTCTCAGAGTGGTTGGTGGGTCAAGACGTCCATAAACAGCCCTTTTCAACATATCCCAGGCATGTTCGATAGGGTTCATGTCTGGCGAACATGCTGGCCACTGTAGTCGAGCGATGTCGTTATCTTGAAGGAACGCATTCACAAGATGTGCACGATGAGGTCGAAAATTGTCGTCCATGAAGACAAATGCCTCTCCAATATTCTGCCGATATGGTTGCACTATGGGTCGGAGGATGTCATTCAGGTATCGTAAAGCCGTTTCGGAGCCTTCCATGACCACCAGTGGCGTACGTCGGCCCCACATAATGCCACCCCAAAACATCAGGGAACCACCACCTTGCTGCACTCGCTGGACAGTGTGTCTAAGACGTTCAGCCTGACCAGGGTGCCTCCAAACACGTCTCCGACGATTGTCTGGTTGAAGGCATATGCGACACTCATCGGTGAAGAGAACGTGATGCCAATTCCGTGGGGTCCATTCAGCATGTTGTTGGGCCCATCTGTACCGCGCTGCATGGTGTCGGGGTTTCAAAGCTGGACCTCGCCATGGACGTCGGGAGTGAAGTTGCGCATCATGCAGCCTATTGCGCACAGTTTGAGTTGAAACACGACGTCCTGTGGCTGAACGAAACGCATTATTCAACATGGTGGCATTGCTGTCAGGGTTCCTCCGAGCGGCAATCCGTAAGTAGCGGTCATCCACTACAGTAGTAGCCCTTGGGCGGCCTGAGCGAGGCCTGTCATCGACAGTTCCTGTATCTCTGTACCTCCTCCATGTCCGAACAACATCGCTTTGGTTCACTCTGAGACGTCTGGAAACTTCCCTTGTTGAGAGCCCTTCTTGACACAAAGTAACAATGCGGACGCGATCGAACTGCGGTATTGACCTTCTAGGCATGGTAGAACTACAGACAACATGAGCAGCGTACCTTCGTCCTGGTGGAATGACTGGAACTGATCGGCTGTCGTACCCCCTCCGTCTAATAGGCCCTGCTCATGCATGGTTGTTTACATCTTTGAGCAGTTTTAGTGACATCTATGAACAGTCAAAGGGACTGTATCTTGGATACAATATACACAGTCAACGTCTATATGCCGGAGATCTGGGAACCGAGGTGATGCAAAACTTTTTTTGATGTGTGTAATACCAGCTTGTAAAGGAAAAGAGATGAGGATGTTATGTAGACAAAAATTCTGACAACTTCAATCTTAATCTAATTTTTCTGTCTAGGCAACATCCACGTAAGTTCTGTAAGGTTTAAATATTTTTCCATTATGACTTTCCAGAATTTGTTTCTCATTTCTATCTTAATCTTCTTTCTAGATCACTGTTCCTTCTTCAAGATGGTTTTATATCTTTCTTCTGCATTTAACATATTTTTGTAACAGATCTGTTTTATTTTAGTGTATGTGTTTTTTGGCTTTTAGAGGATTATTATTTTTTAAATAGTTTTGAGAACAACCTTCTCTTATGGTAACATTTTTCATGTATTGTAAGTGTTGCTTTTCTATTCATATTATTATTTGCACTGAGGAAACCGGTACAATAAAAAGTACACATTAATATTGACTTCAGGACTTATTATACACCGTCAGTAAGGAACAGGGTCATTTTCATGTCCCATTACATCGCTTTCTACATTGGTTTACGAACCATCAAGAGAACCATTACTCATAGAAGAGTTAAGAATGCAACTCAAGTTACCGACCACAAAGGCAGAACAAGAATTTCTCAGTAATAGAAAAGATAAAACTTCGAACATAGAAAGTGATTTCTATTCTACAGATGCAATGTGCGACAGAAATTGGACGGCGCCAAAATGCAAGATGTGAAGCGCAGTTGTACGATTGGCTGTGTGTGCATGGGGACTCAATTTCTGGTCCTGATGATCAGTGTGAATGCAAGCTATACGAAGAAAAGTGTGCATGGTATCAGTTTATGAAGTGCAAGAAGAGAATATTATGAACAATAGAGCTTCAGAGTGGTATTTAGCCTACTTTTCACATTTTGCAAAGATGAGGAAAAAGTACACTTATGAGATCGATCCGGAAAAATGTATGTCTGTCTGTGTGTGTGAAGCTCTCAATTCCTAAACGGCTGCGGCAATCAAAACCAAATTTAGTATGAGTAAAGATGTATACCGGAATATCTCAAGCCCATATTTGAAAATGATGTCAGTGCTACCAACTGCTGAAAAACCGCACTAGAAATTTGAGCTCCATCTTGGATATCTTGGAAAGTGTGCATGGGAGCTATTCCAAAATTGGCACACATATAGACAATACTATTTCAGTTTAATTTCCAGGAGGACATACATGACAGTGTTGCCAAAATAATTTTAAGGCTTCTGATAAGACCAATTTTTAAATGCATATAACTTCGACACTAACAATTGGATTTCAACCAAATTTTGTATGTAATATGTGTACATAAACAGATATGACTGAGCGTAACCTTAAGAACCACCAGGGCTACCAACTGTTAATAATTGGTCTCTCTCTTTTTTTTATCCAAATACCAATATATCAAAAAGTATGCAAGCTGACAGCTTTAAACTATGCACACGTATAGGCCTAGTACCTGGCATTTTAGATTAATTTGGAGTAACTTATATACGTCAGTTCTACCAACATGATTCTAAGCCTGCTGATAGGACCAATTTTTAAATAGATGTAACTTCTATACTATCAGTTGGATTTCATCCAAATTTCGTATGTGCTATGTGTAACATAACAGATATGATTAAGTATTCTTAAGAGCAATCAGGGCTGACAACTGTTAATAAATGCTGTCTATATTTTTTATCCTAATATTCTAGATAGGTTCATATACTGGAGGTTAATCATTGGCATGAATCTTAATTTTAAGAAAAGTAGGCTCTTTAGTTCGTCACGGAATTTTTTGTTTTCTCATATTATGTGGGGTACTTTATGGCCGTTTGGTTAAAATATATATTGATTAATCCACAGACTTTATAAGCTATCTAACGGTTTATATATTAAAACTCAGCAATTTTTCAAGTTTATACCGTGTCTTGTGTAGGGTTCCGCCTAGGACACCAAGCTGGCTCATGGTGTCACTGCCCGGACCCCCACACGAGTAGTGAGCTGTGCACTACATCCCTTCTTATGAAGGGCTCTTACGCACGAGGGTTTTTCTGTTGTTCATGTGTGGTCGCTTCTCGCCACCGTGCCGTGGGATGAACACTTTTCCGACCACATGTAAACCACTGTCGCCAGCTGTAGCTGATCCCGTCCACTGACCACATCCTGACTGCAGCGCTTTGCTTTTGACACGGGCGACATGTAATCATGATATCGATATGGCCTTCCTCATAACAGTATCAGCCCTTCAAATAATTGGTTTAATTTCCAGTAGCAACTCATTGAAAACATTTTAGACATTCTGAAGAACTGGAAAAACTTATCCGGATAATTGCAAAAATCGTGATATGAAGAATGAAACTGCCCAACCTGTTGCTGGACTTCTACAATTGGATGTATCAACATTCTTCGCGTTGTTTTTTTTTTTGCGTCTTCACATGAGCAAAAGAAGTACAGTCTCCCCCATAGTGTGAATGACCGACGTTCCACTTGCCGAACGACATTATTAAACCCCATAGGAGTGTGAGAAGCATGTTATGGAGCAAGGATGTCCCTCAGAACAGCAAAAAGATCATATATCGGAAGTACTATGTCCCTATCCTGACGTATGCCTCGGTGACCTGGGTTCTGAAAGGAAGGGAGAAGAGAAAAATACAGGCCAGTGAGATGAGGTCCTTGAGAAGCAGTTTTGGAGCTACAAAGATGGACAGAATAAGAAATGAGAGGACCAGAGAATTAATGAAGGAGGAACCATTACAGGATGGTATAGAGAAATCTAGACTTAGATTGTATGGACATGTAAAACGAATGGAGGAGAAGAGGATACCCAGAAGGATACACGAGACGAAGTGGGAAGGAAGGAGACCGAGAGGAAGACCGAGAGACAGGTGGCTGAAGGGGGTGGAAGAAATCATGAAGAAGAGAGGAGAAGACTGGACAAGGGTGGAGGCTGAGAGATGGTGGGAAGACAGAAGACGTTGGAGAGGCTTGTGTTCCAAACAGACCCGGCCAGTGGCTGGAAACTGTGCAAGATGATGATGATGATAATTATATTACTCCATCCGCGGTGAAGCTGGCCGGACCACATTTTGACGCTGGCCTAGCCACGAAATGTGGCCATACTGAACTATTAGAAGTGGTCGGGGCGGCGACAAAGAAGCGTATTTTTGTATTTGACAGAAAAACGCTCGTTTGTAAGGGCCCTTAACTGCCAGAGCTAAACATTCGAGCAGCCTTCACCTCCATATAAAGGCCAGCTTGGTGTTCCTAAGCGAAACCCCACACAAGACACAGCATGCACCTGGAGAAATTGCTGAGATTAATTCACCACACCTTTGGTTTATTCAGTACATTGTTTTCATCTCTCATTCCTCATTTCCTTATATTTTCCGAAAATCGTGCATCCTCTTACTAAATCCACCAAAGTACAAAGGTGTAGAATAAAGAAAATAAAAGCTCTGCTGTTCCCCAGATGCACACTACAGCAAGGATAGAAGGCATATTTCAAGAATCATGAATGACCACAGTATTAGTTAAGATAAAATTTGCATCAATTTAATTGATCCATTCAACCATCCTAATCTTTACAAGGGCATCCTCAGGGAGAAAACTAAAACACCACCTGGAAAAAATAACATCCTGCGCTCCCCCTGGGATCCTATACTATTTAATCGCAGGTGTTGAATAACGTTCCAAAAAAAAAAATGCAACGAAAACGTCAACTTTTAAACATTTCATTGTGTTAGAATACCCATGAAATTAATAGTCCATCATGGTATTCTATTATATTATAAACGATATTCAAGTTGTGTAGATCACTGATCGTCCTATCACACTTGAATAAAATTTTATTTCTGAAGTTCTACACTTTTCCATATTTCCAAAAATCATGGATAATCCTATGGGATATTCTCTTCCATAAAACGAGAAGAAATTCCAAAACATACTAGAATTGTTAATTATACAATTATACAACTTAATGCAAGTCAGACCAAGTCAAACAAAGATGGATCCATTATAAACATAATACCATTTATATTTCATTATTCCCACACAAGGAATATTCATATTAGAAGTTATAAATTATGGATCTGTGATTTATCCTCGATAATAAAATAAATTATGGGATTAATTATTCAGTGATATTAATTGCAACTCAACCTTATTATTCCAACCAATTTCAAACATTTATGGATGATTCGTAGCTATTTCAAAATTTTCATCGGAACATGAGGCCGCATTTTAAATGCCCCATTTCTTTATGCACTTTATAAATTTGGTTTATTCCTTGATATCACAATATGGCAAAATTATTAGGCATGTTAATCTATCTGCAGGTTTATATCATTCAACCAGAAAATATGTAATTATGGTTAGAGCAAATTAAAGTAGAATCTAGAATTCCACTGATGACAAGATCTAGATAGCGGCGTGGGGCTGCAACAGCGGCACCGCCCTTCTTTTGAGTAATATGAGGCAACATCCTCCAAATTCCAACATTTCATTATATTCAACAACTATAATTATTTTACATATTATGTTCACATATTTAACTTCCATGGATTATCATAATTATCAATGGGACAAATGCCTGCGCGCATTCCCAATTCAACTCATCACCCTATC
This sequence comes from Meconema thalassinum, assembly GCA_946902985.2. NCBI lineage: Eukaryota > Metazoa > Arthropoda > Insecta > Orthoptera > Tettigoniidae > Meconema > Meconema thalassinum. The sequence continues at coordinate 20,425,026 of OX336392.1, forward strand.
AGATCTATCATATGAATGTTATAAGTAACTATCTCTAATTAACCTGTTCAATTATCCGCTTGTCACCATAACAAAAATCCTCCTAATTGATACACCTTGCTCTAATAACAAAACTACGTTATCAAGCCAATGTGCATTAATTCATGTTAATTTCTCATTTCTCATATTTGTTTTAAAGAAACGTCACATAAATTATCCAAACTCATCCATTTATTATTATTATTAATATGAAATTCTCATGGATAATTACCATGTTCTATTTTTCATAAGATCCATTAAATTGTTATGAATATGCCTCCTTAATTCCCCTTGTAAATTCTCACACATGATCATTCCGCATTATCATTTTAAAGAAAATCCTTAACCACCAGAAAAATCGAATCATTTCACGATAAATGACAATCAGAACTCATCTAAGACGAATTGCATCAAAATGACCAAGAACTACATTTAAATAAACAAATTACCAATAAACTATCTCAAAACGATCGCTAAAAATAACAATGTGCCATAAAAATATGCACGGAACTGTACAACAAAAAATCAGGATGAAACTCCTGTCTAAATAGAACAGCCGGATACCTTCCGAAAATATACTCATTCTACGATATGCCCAACGTGGATATGCTATCTCAAAAGAATAAAATACAATTCGAAGTGTGGACAACATCAAAAAGATCCATGCTTATGTCCCAATATAATGCAGAAAATAAAGATCTATGGCGTGTAAAACGATTCCTACGTGGTTGAATGGTTATTTATTTATCGTATGGCGTATACATGAGCTTCAGATCTATATTTACACTATTTACATAGTTAATCGCTTGTGGCGTCCCCAGGAAAAATTCTCTTCTATCTCCGTCGAAACGGCTCAGTGGGCATTCTTGGGTGATGTGGTTCACAGTTTGCCTCTCAGCACCACAATCGCAACAAGATGATGACTTTTTCCTCCATTTGTATAGCAGATCTGCACACACACCATGGTTAGTTCGGATCCGGTTTAGCTTGGACCATACTTTCCGAGGTTGTTCAAAGCCAGGTACCTTCTGTGAGATGCATGGCATTTCCAAAGACTCTGCTGGGGCGAATTGTCTCCATTCATTAGACCATTTCTCAGTAAGGTTGAAATTACTCATTACCAGGTAATGGTTAAATGGTATAGTCTAAGGTCTGATATTCACCGGTATTAGATATTAAGAATAGAATAAGGGGCTCACGTCCATTTCAGATGTTCTTGAAGAAGGTCCAAGTTCCGGCGGAATGCCCTTAGTCTGAGCATAATATCCCACGCGATCCTCCGCACACGGAAATGTGTACGGCTCGACTTCATGGCTCCACTGGTCCAAGTCCCAAGTATCCAGACGTCAGCATCCATCGTACGCCCAATTCATATTTAACGCACCATAATACTGGCTCGACTCATGGTAGATTTCAAAAGTTCATACCGGCGTATCGCTACCATGACGTCCTGATCGGCTTGTCTTAACACCATAGCTTCTGCTATGAAAAAGCACGTGTCTAATACTGTCACTGATTTTACGACAATCACCCGTTGTTTTACCGTCCCGAAATATTTCCGAATAGTAACAGTAATGTTTCCGGTTACTTGATTGTAATCCTTCTGTAGTTATCGAAGTACGCTTACACACCTGTTTAGCCTTAATTCCATGTCAATTGCTAGCCAGAAATCTACCTGGTATGAGGTATTATATTCGCATAACTCAAGTAAGGAGTTATTTCCAGCTCATATGCCTTAATATGCTGTAAGCTCGGGCCATACCCAACACAACTTTGCATTTACAAAAGCTAGTCCCATCTAGTAAAACTATCCTGAGCACATTTGAACAATGCCTCGTTTGTAGGCTAATTTTGGCTTCCAGGTCAGGTACTCGTAACTTAAGATTGATTAAGCCGCCCGCTTATACACGGATTAACTGCACAAACACGACTGTGTCTCCCATTACAGCTGCTTGCTTGACCCTGCAAATCGTCAGGTGTTAGCATACATACGCGCATCGCCGTCCGCGCATGTCTTCCAGCCTGCAACCTGCGGCAGTGAAACTCAACTCAGTCAGGCGCTCGCTTCAAATTCAAAATATAGCCGCGACAAAAAACAACATCTCCATAACCAGCAACTGACGCTCTTTCACATGGTTACAGTAACAATAGGTTAACCAAAAGGATATTCAATTACATTAGCAAATTAATGTCCACCACAAAATGGGTTGAGGAAACACGGGCAGATCTCAAAGAAGTTGGCGTCACTCAAGAAGATATTCTCAGCAAATCACTGTTTCGAAGGATGGATGATAAAAGTAAAGTGTTTCAGGAAACATCTCGTTCAAAAACCAAGGTCATCTGGTCTGAAGAGAGGAGCAGGAGACTCAGTGAACGCATGAAGAAATTCTGGGAGGAGAAGAAGGAGATTGGCAAGTAGGCCGATTGTTCAACCCCATTCACACTAGGCCAACATCGACAGAAGAAGAAGAAGAAGAAGATTTTATAGAATGTTCACTAAAAGATTGACCTCGTTAATCCAAAATTCCACACGTTTTGTTTTGATATATTCTACTTTTTGTATAAAGTTAGAGCTGAGGATTTCAAAGTCTTTTATACCGATTATCCGCTCTTGAACTATCGTGGACCATGGATTGAAATCCAAAGTCAATGAAACAAGAGAAAATGGACCCTACACTGGTATCCCTCGGAATACCCAATCCTGAATATTTCCAGTGGCAATTCTTTATGGGAAAAGTTGTAAGTCTACAAGGAAGAAATCTGTACTAAGAAGGGCGAGAAGAGATGTCAGTCGTTGTGCAATAAAATGATTTTGAAAAACACAATTCTCACTGACTTAAATTCTCTATTTGATACTAATTATTTGCACTCCTCTGTGGAAGTAAGAGAAAAGGGACATGGAAAACAACAAAATGGATGCTAGTCCTTCAAAGTAACAAGAATTGAATCGGTCGGAACTGAAAAGCATTAAGTCAGTTTTCACAACTTTTCAGAAGACAGATAAAACATCATTGACAAAACAGAACTTAACAAACACACTATATTAGTCATATATGTTGTGAAGCAACTATTCAGGTTATATTGTGTTCCTGGAATATCAATTTTAATTTAATAAACATATTTTTCAAATCAATTTTGGAAACGTGACTAAGGGGGAGACCCAGCTTAACAGAGGAAAAATGGGCCAATATTCATTCGATTGTTAAATATGCTACACATATTGTTGACAAATGCTGCACATATCCCAGCATTGGTATGCTTCCTGGCAACCAGAAGCAACTTCAATAATGTAAAAATTCTAATTATAACATTTCAAAATAACATTTTCAAAATTTTCCCGCCTTTTTAAGAATTATCACTGTTTCCCTTATAAATTCCAATTTATAAGAATTTCCGTACTTTTCCTTTTTTAAAGTGTGTTTCAAACCTCAACCTACAAAATGAACCTCAATCACTAACATACACTGTGATTTAGATATTTTTAAAGAGTTTTTATTCATTTTATTTTATTTCATTCAGGTGCTCAGAATAAAAACTCTATTAAAATATCTAAATCACAGTGTATGTTAGTGATTGAGGTTCATTTAGTAGGTTGAGGTTTGAAACACACTTTAAAAAAGGAAAAGTACGGAAATTCTTATAATCTTGGAATTTAGAAGGAAAACGGTGATACATTGTTAAAAAGGCGGGAAATTTTGAAAATGTTATTTTGAAATGTTATAATTAGAATTTTTACATTATTGAAGATGCTACTGGTTGCCAGGAAGCATACCAATGCTGGGATATGTGCAGCATTTGTCAACAATATGTGTAGCATATTTAACAATCGAATGTATATTGGCCTTATTTTCCTCTGTTAAGCTGGGTCTCCCCCCTTACCTTTCAGCTCCGTTGTCAGTTTACTGCGGCATAAAGTCATCCAGAATTAATATTTCACATTGTATTTTATTTTAAAATGGATTTGTAACATAAAAACCTCCTGAACCCTGTACAAATGTAATTTACATTAGCACTGTAACACGCGGGAATCTTGCAGTGTGGCCAACATTAAGCACGGAATACGGCGCTGAAAGGCAGCAAGTCATTGACTGATCGCACTTCAAGTAGCAGTGGTTTCTACTTAAACTGAAGGCTGACTTAATTCTTTCCTAAGCCGTTCCAAGGCCCTTGGATCAATACTTCACAATATTAATTGCTTAAAAAATGATTACCTTTGAATTAATGCTTTTCAGCTGCAACCAATTCAATTATTAGGCCTATATGGATTTACGTCCCTTTTAACTACTGAGGCTTTCATAGACGTCGGGGTGCCGGAATAATGCCCCGAAGGGGATCTTTAACGAGCCAGTAAATCTACTGACACGTCTTTCTCACATTTGCGCACCCTTGACCCAATGGTCTAGTCTGCGTGTTAGCGAGCGTCGGTCATTTTGTGTTATTATTATTATTATTATTATTATTATTATTATTATTATTATTATTATTATTGTTTCTTCGTTTAGGCCAGCTATGGACCTCGTCATTTCAAGTGCTTCCGTCTTAGCCCAGTGTTCACGCATTCGCTGCCTGTGAAACTCCTTTCTTTCTTCAGACTACTTCTTGCCGGTTTTTAATTTCTCTTTTACATGGAATTGGTGATGTGCTCCAAGCTTTTCCTTCAATAGATTACGTTCCATAATGTTTGCGTGGGTGATCCCTACTTCTTGCAAATCCTTGTCTACCTTACAAAACCAAGGGCCCTTGGTTTTCTTGTTAAGAAAATCAGTAAATATCCGATTGGCGATTTTCTCGGGTTTGATCCGAGTTAAGAGGCCATAGAAAGATATTCTTCTCGTCCAAATTACTTGAGATATCCCTTCTGCACCATAATTATTACTATTATTATTATTATTATTATTATTATTAGCAAGCAAATGTCGTCGTAGTTAATAATATCAGTGTCTAGATTAAGATGTGAAGGTCAGTGACGAAAGTAAAAACTCCTGTAGTCAATCATTTTTAGATGTAAGATAATTTCAGCTCGCTGTTTGAAGAATACAAAGAAAAAAAACGTCAACTTCTTCTAAAAAGATAAATCTCTCTCGTTTTTACGACGTCCTCGATGGGTGTAAGACAGAAAGTAATCAATTTCCCGCATTACGGTTCTCTTTCAGTCCAAGATGTGTCATTTGTCTTAGCACAATGGAGGTAGCTTCCAGGTCACTGTGCAAGCCGTCTCCCGCGCAGCTGACAGCCTCATTTGACAGCGCACCCAAGTCGATCAGCAATACGCTACGTCCCGTCGGCCTACTAGAAGCGATGTTCCATTAATAATCGTTTAATCGAATAATTTTAAAATAATCGACTGACCGTTCATTCGATTAGTCGATTTACCGAATAAATTATTATTATGCTAACTAAAGAATCGGTTAATTAATTAGTATACAAAAGTTTGGTGCTATTCAGTCGGTCAACACGAATGTACCCAAAAGAGCTGGGTGAAAATATTACATGAGATTATCCTAGTATTTATTAATCTCGTGTACCTTTTCTCATGATCAGGGCATAACCCAGCTCTTTTGGGTACATTCGTGTTGAGCGACTGAAAAGCACCAAACTTTTGAATACTATGGCAACACTGGAAAATGGCTTGAAACCCCAGAGTGTAATTAGTAGACACAAGATAAGAAAATAAGTTTAAATGAGAGATCATCCCTTACGTGGAATTACGCTTATTTTCTGATTGTTGTAAAGAAATTTATGAAAGTTACTTTTTGCCAAAATATACAAAGTGTCCTTCCTTGTCTATGTTAACAATAACCAAATGAGATTCAGTGCCACTAATTACACTTGTGTGGATTTAAATTATAGGATATATTTGACTAACGCTCTTAGGTTCCAATGTTCGTCGCCAGGAGCCGACTGCGGTGGCATCTAGTAACAAAGTTCAGAACTAGTTCGTCGTTGGCGGTGGCGTTTGATAGGAAAAGTTTGAACTACTTAAAAATCGAATGTCTGTAGTCCGTATTTTTATTGAAAACAGATAACACACACTAATACAGCCATCCCAATTAACACCGGTTATCAGACAGATTCTACACACACCCAAAGTACACGGGGCTACATGACCGCGTTGTCGCAGCCCCTAAACTGAGGAACCAACCAAGTTCAATTACGCTTTTTTCGGAATGATGTATAGAAATTTATAAAATGTACGTTTTGCCTAAATATACAAAGTGTCCTTCCTTGTGTATGGTAACAATAACCAATTAAGAGTCAGTCACAGTAGAAAGACAAACTTCAATCAAATTGGGATGGATTTAGAAAATAGAAACCGAGGAGTTTTCAGCGAATATTTTGAATTCTTGTTCAATGTTTACAATTTAGGACAGCAACATTTTTTTGCTTTGTTTTAGCCTAATTTTACAAGGAAAATAGTTCCAGGAAGAACTACACAACCTATTTTAATATATCCATGTGGATTGCCTCTATCAACATACAGAATTTCAGTTTGATTGCTGCAATACATTCGTAGATATTGAGAACCGTCTAAATATTTTGGATGATCGCCTTGTTGAATTTTTATATGTGTAGGCCATAGAGTTATGTACTATTAGATGACGATTTTTACGTAGGTTCATTATTCAAACGTTCACTTCGATTCGCATGATTAATACACGAGAAATAAAAACTTAATTTAGAACTTTCGCACAGCCGCCATCTTGAGGTTATGTGAGCAATTGAACTAAATTAGATGCCAGTGCATTACAATGTGTATAAGCATTTATTGTACCATATTTCACTGCGCTCAGATGGTTAAATCGCGAGAAAAGTATACTAATATGTTTCACCTTCACCTGGCTGCCATGTTCGTTTTGTATTTTACAGGATTCTGAAAGAGTCTAATAGCTGAACTTCTAGTAGTATATTTTATCACCGTAAGTCGTACATCAATAACCCAATTGGGATTGCAATAATGTACAGTAGGTAACTCAGTTTTGTATTTTGCACATAGTGCGCTTTTTCAATAATATTAAGCCATTTTTTGCAAAAAATGAAAGTAGACTTATGAGATCAACACAGGGCGAAAAATTGTGTGTCTGTCTGTGTGTGTGTATGTGTGTTTGTGAGTCTGTGTGTGTGTGTGTGTGTGTGAGTGTGTGTACTCTGAATGTCTGTCCCCCTATCAATTCGAACACGGTGAAACCGAATTGAACGAAATTTGGTACAGAGGTAGCACTAGCAAAGGGCACCTCAGTGTCATACTTTATATCGCCTCCATCTTTACCAAAACAGAATGGCGGCCACTCAAACGTTCAAAACGTAAAATCAAATTACGGCTAAACTAATAATCCGATCTCTACCAAGTTTGGTGACAACATACCTCTATATAGGACGCGTCTTTCGCCCAACATTCAAGGTCATCGGCCGTGCCATTTCAGAATGGCGGCCGTGTGAATTATTCAACCATTTTAAGCAATAGCTTAAGACCCACCAATTCCGATTATCGAGCCTAGGGTGGTTTAAGCTATCCTGAAGGTCGTGATCCGTTATTTATTATAATTTAATATTGTAATATTATACTGTATGAGTGGCTTAAAAGAGCTGAGCCGTCTGTGTCACACGACAAGATGGCGGCTGTCCTCATGTGCCTGTCTTATATTTCAATAGTTTTAGTATGTTGTATGTGATATACCCTACTGATACAATAATATAAACTTTGTATGAAATAATCTTTAATGAAGATGTACTGCTGTGAAGAAATCGTTTATTCAAAGTCATTATTTGCCAACAGGTTGTATCTAATGTCAGTTAAGAACACCATGTTGTTAAGGATAGGATTAGCTCTGGGCTAGCGTGTTGGTCTGTCACGCAGTTGACTGGGGATCGAGTACTGCTATAGTTAACTTTTTTCTTTCTTGAATTCTTTTACAAATGATGTGCACGAGCTCTTTCCACAGATACTGAATAAGATGTCATATAGCTCAAAGGAGAGGCTAATGTATACCCTCGTTTATTAATAAAATCACAGCCCCAGCATCTCACATAAACAGAAGACATTAGGAAAAGGAGAATAGAAGAACTAGATACACGTTGTCATTAACCACAGCCTTCTTAATGCCTCTGTACGGTGCTGTCCTCTTGTGGTTATGTGGGTAATATTGTTCCAAACATACCGCTGTGTAATTACCTGGCCTCCTTAAGTATGGCAATTTTGTAATACTAGTAGTTCAACTATTAGCCACGATCGCGCTCCGATTACGTTTAAACACTGCCAGCTGGATCGCCTCCCTCTTGGCTACTTTAAACTGTCTACTCATTCAACACCCATAGGCCACTGCCATCGTAGTACATTACGATGGCAGTGCATAGGCGTACAACATAAAGATTAATTCACTGATAGGTCGCAGCACCAACCTACTGTGATCGGCGCGGATTTGTAAAGGGGAAGGTACCCAAAACGAAAGATCCTTAACTTTGCAGGCTGGCTTAATATAGAGATTAACGGACGTGAATGCATTACAATAAGTTAGTAGATTTGTTATTCAGTCATCATAAAGTATATAATATTGATTTTGACACTTACTGGCTAATTATCAATATAAAAGAAAACAAACAATACATTGTGGTAGAGGTGATTGTGTTAGGGATGAGGACAAAGAGTCATAAATATACCCATACATTTAAGACAAAGTAGGCTATATGTTCTTTGCTGAACATCTTGTTTTTTCATAAAATGAAAATGCCTGTTCACACAAGGTGGAAGGTAACAACTAAACATAGCTGTCTTATGTAATCATGTAGATTAAACAATGAGTTCGATCATTCGCTGAGATGAACGTCCGTTAGGTAAAATGAAACATGTATGGCATATGTTTGGTTTATCGCCATCCACAAATTACGTATTAACTTTTAGGTCGAATTTTACCTCCCCCATGTTATTATACGTAATCAACCCCCGCCTGTATCAACCCTAGCAATACCATGCTATATTTCATTCTTCAAACCACGGCTCTTAACGGGAGGTTATTTTGTGACCACCAAAATGAATTCCTTTTGTGTGATTTGTATTATCCTTTAATCAACATATCTTGAGCCTTAAATGGCAAAAATATAACTTAATTAACAACAGCTGCAAACAAAATCAAATGATCATGAAAAAAGAAGTTCAGAAAATAAATTATTCACTCTTGGCCATCTTTAACACACGTGGTACATACGACTGTCCTTTACTGTGTACTTCTTGCAACCAGAACAAATTATGGTGGTTTTCTTAACTTGGTTGTACTTTTGCCCATGGTTGGTTGGATCCTTAGTTTAGGGGCTGCGACAACACGGTCATGTAGCCCCGAGTACTTTGGGTGTGTGTAGATTCTGTCTGATAACCGGTATTAATTATGACGACTGTATTAGTGTGTGTTATCTGATTTAATTCAAGAAGTGCCTACTTTTGCTACCGTCCGCGACATCCAGCTTGCGGACATCGCTACTAGATGGCATCGCAGTCAGGACCTGGCAGCGAACGTTGGACTAATAGAGCGTTATCAATTCTAACCTACAAATTTTGGTCTACACAAGTGTAGTTAGTGGAAGGTTCATTTTCATGCCATACATCTATGACATGGGACCGCCGACTTTACTTCCCCTCCGAAGGAAGGCATACTGAGGGATTTTTAACGCTCTTAAAATATCCGACGACTTCAGCCGGATTTGAACCCACGACCTTAAGCATAGAAGCTCAGCATGCTACCAACTACGCCACCCTAGTTACCTTGCCCTTACCACAGTGCACAGTATGACGAGTTACACGAACTACCAATGGGGGGATTTCTGTGCTCCCCAAAAGAAAATTGTTAATATCTTATACAAGAATTTAAATTTAAGAAAAGTGAATGTGTGGTTAGGACCGGATTTAGAATAGACAGTAACTCTCTGTACAGTGAGCGTAGAAAAGGAACACCGTGAATAAACCGTAATAAATGGAACTGGTGGGCACGAAATAACCGTGTCTTTTCCGGGAGCCTCATTTCTAGACCACTGCGGAATGCTAATGAACTGCTTTAGATATAGCCAGAAGTGCACTGTATATCGCGCATACTGATATAACTCTAAATGTTTGCCGAAGAATATGATATATTTCCTTATTTCTTTCCATGAAAGAGGCCCCAAGGGTGCATTGGGCTACCCCTGGCTGTTGGATCATGCATTGACAGGATATGCGCAATGCTCATAAATCATTAATGGCGATACATAACATTACGGATGCACTAAGTGGCTCTCCGGGGAGGCCTGTACGCACACAGAGGGGTACTAATGTCCCCTGATTCATGTCAAAATACATAATTAGGTTAGCATATTAGAGATATTAGAGAAGAAACTACTGTGTGAGACACCGAAAGGTAATAGCCCAGGAATTTTAGTCTAAAAACGGTCAAACCCTTGAAATTTTTTTAGTAAAGCTGAAAATTGGTACAGTTGTCCTATTTGATGTTCTTTACAACATATGAAAAGTCCCCGGTCTTCCCGTGTCGGCTTCCTGGATTTCCAGCCGTTTGAACTCCAGGAATGCTGGAGAAGTAGGTGGCGTCGCTGGAATGCGCATTGTAAGCGAACGATTTGGCTTACAGTGCTCTAACATGGCTTAAATTAAAGGAGAAATAATACGCGATAAGTTAATTCATGGGTTGGCATGTTATCGATACTTCCGGTCTAACAGGAAACGAAAAAATGCCGCGAAATTAAAAAAAAAAGTACCTCGTTTTTCTTTTCTCGACGTTTGTTGGCAAACTATCACGAATATCCAGACAAGTCTTCTATAAAAGTTGTTGGCAACAAAATAAGCTTTCATTTGATGTATTCATAAGCCTAATAAAGTGCTGATGGAAACAGAACTAAAACTGGTAAATTTGTCAACATTGTTGTTTATAATCGTTATAGACATGGGCGTTGAAGGTCGTCAACATCCTTACAACTCGCAATGTGTGTTTCTCTTCTCTGTTTGATTGCATTTGATTTTGTTTATTTGCAGCTATTTGTTTTGATTAATTTATGGTTTGTTGTTGGAGTTATTTTTGTTATTTGTCAATTTCGTTGTCCTTGTATTTCTGTTCTGTTTAATAGTTCTTTGTTTCAATTTCCGGTTTGTTTGTGTGTTTATTTTTGTTTCTTTGTGTTTGTAATTGCTTTTTGTTTTAATTTTCTGTTTGTTTCTACAGAAAAGGAATCTGTTGACATCGAATATAGATTTAGGTATTAGGAAGTCATTTTTGAAAGACTTTGTCTGGAGCGTGGCGCTCTATGGAAGTGAAACTTGGACTATTGGTGCAGCAGAAAAGAAGAGAATTGAAGCGTTTGAAATGTGGTGTAACAGTACAGTGATGAAGATCAGATGGGTAGATAGGGTTACGAATGAAGAGGTATTAAGACGAGTGGGAGAGGAGAGATGTTTATGGCGACTGCTAATGAAGAGAAGAGATAGGTTGGTAGGAAACATTCTAAGACACCCAGGAATAGCAAGCTTAGTTATGGAAGGAAGGGTCGAGGGTCAGAACAGTAGGGGTAGACCAAGGTTAGAATATGTTACACAGATTGCCTCGGATGTAGGGTGTGGTAGCTACTGTATGTAGAGATGAAACGATTAGCTCAGTACAGGGAAGCATGGAGAGCTGCATCAAACCAGTCGAAAGACTGAAGACTCAAACAACAACAACAACAGCAACAGCACAATAGTTTTAAGGAAGAGACTGCATTAGAAGCAAGACCAAAGGGACTTGGAATAACAGAAAAATGGAAGCTAGTGCCTCTACTGGAATAAGAAGATTCCTATGGTAATGGCATGTTCTAAAATCGAGGCAAATCTTTGATTCCAATTTCTCGCAAAAGGTTTTTCTATGTATACAATATCCCTCTTTTGGGAACTTTTCAACATGCAAAGCTGAAATTTTTATATGAAATTCCCCCTTATATGTGTTATATTTTAAGAGGCCCGTCTTTCAAAATTTACTTTAATTTAATTTTGGCAGAGGTAAATTTTCATGAAGGTGGTGCTAAAATTATGCAATTTTAAAAAGATCTATGACATTTCAAAAATATATTAATTTTCAAAATGGCTGTGCCAAAGTTAGGAGAGAATTTTGAAGAACATAACTGAAAAAAAAAAAATCGGTCAAGGAAATGGTTGATAAAGAGTAGGAAATATGCATTGGTCGCCTCCATAGTGTAGTGGCCAGCGTGCCTGGAGATCCGAGGTTCGATTCCCGGCTCTGCCACGAAATTTAAAAAATGGTATGAGGACTGGAACGGGGTCTACTCAGAATCGGGAGGTCCAAATGAGTAGAGGGGGTTTGATTCCCACCTCAGCCATCCTCGAAGTGGTTTTCCGTGGTTTCCCACTTCGTCTCCGGGCAAATGCCGCGATGGTAACTAACGTAAGGCCATGGCCGCCTCCTTGCCATTTCCTTGCCTAACCCTCCCACTCATCCCATCCCTTCATCAGGCCCCTGTTCGCTTTGCAGGTGAGGCCGCCTAGGCGTAGTGTTGGTCACACACCCCAGTTGTATCCCTGACTCAGAGTCTCAAGCTCCAGGACACTGCCCTCAGTGGCGGTAGAGGTGGGATCCCTCGCTTAGTCCGTGGGAAAAGCCAACCCTGGAGGGTAAAACGATAACAAAAACAACAAAAATAATTGCATTGTCAATATAGAACATTACGAAGGTCTTTAAAGTTCTGTGCACTGAAATCTGTTTTGTAGACACTGTATCTGGTTTTCCTAACCCGAGAACGCAATCTGTTCTATTTGTTGCGAGTAAATTTCGCAGGATACTGGCTGGGATTAAATGAGGCTGCTCATATCGAGGAGCTATAGGTCAAAGCTGCTCTCTGTCATTTAATAATAATCGAATGGGGTAATCGAATTCTGTAATCGTTTCATATGATTAATTTAACCTGTTGAATACGTTCGATTAAGTGGCACGTCCAGCTTGATTCAGAGATTAAGCGAAACAGGGCATTTCACTGGTGTTATTGGCCATTTCCACCCTCTGGCAATATTACTAGTTAGGGTTCTTGTTTAACGTCCTCCTCAATCCAGGCTCGAGTGTTCCAAATAGATCTTGTATTAAGGGGGGATGAGGGGTCAAAATATATTTGAAATATGTGTTTTTTTTGTATGTATGGTTTCTTTTATACTGTGTGTAAAAATTTCAAGCTCATTACTCAACTGGAAGTATTTTTAAAATAAATGTATATATGATGCTGCATGCCCATAGACAAAGTTACTTAAATGTGAGTAAAAGAGCATCTCCAACTTTCAAAAGTTGTTTTCTAAATATCAACTATTCCACCGCATAGATACACTTTTCCCTGAAACCCTAAATGCTACGTAACTGAAATTGTTAGGGATTGTTTATTGAATGATTATACACATATTTATGTAGAATTAAGCTTCTATTTAAACATTTGTAGAATTTTCATGCATTTACATTCATATTTTCACTAATAATAATATCGTATGTCTTCGGGTGCCAGGTGCAAGTTTGTTAATTGACACCCAGAGGGCAGCTTGCTCCTTGGAGCGCTATGAATGTCAAGGAGGTTACATATCTAAGCTCCATGACGCTATAGCGCTTTCTAGTAGAGAAATGAGGAACTTTGTGTTGGCGGAAAATCCCGAGATTAATTTTGCCATTATGAACACGGCCTACTGAATTCAAATGGGTTCTTTAACATACCAACAACGTATGACATGCGTAACGTGTTTTTGTCGCCTTTCAAAAATCACTTACCATGGCCAGGAGCGAACCTGCAATCTTGGGGTTGGTAGTCCGACACTATAACCACACACCCACCGTGGCAAGCATATTTTCACCGAAGTTTATAGAATCCAAAATTTAAATGACCATAGATAAAAAGGTTTTCTCTGTATTTGTATAATTCTACATAACGTTACAGATAGTGAGATACATTTAAACTAGTTGAAAGCTCTTTTATAGTTATGTTGTAAAGTGTACCTAAATAAGAGGATGTAACAAACATTTTGCAGTGACTGTACAGGTGCCATTTTGCCACCCAAAATAGCTGTTGCTTGGCACGTAATAGTCAAACACCATTAGACAACTGTACAAAGTTTCAAAGTTCTATGTCTTATATTGTAAACTCGGTGAATTTTGAAATCCAGCTCTGCATTTTCGGTTACATCCCCCCTTAAATGAAGTCAACGTAACTTGTTGTTTCATTTAGGGTCTACTTCGTAGTGCAACGGCTAACATTCTTGGCTGTCACTTTGGAGGTCCGGGTTCGATTCCTGGCTCTACCAAGAAATGCAATTTTGATCTGAGGGCTGGAGTGGTGCACACTCAGTCTCGTGAGGCAAAGATGCGAAGAGGTAGGCTCGATTCACATTCAGCCATCCTGGAAGTGGTTATCCATGGTTTCCCAATCCTACTCCAGGAAAATGCTGGGTTTGTTCCTAATTAAGACCACGGCCGCCTCCTTCCCAATCCTTACCTGACTTACAAGTACAGAGGTGTGCAAATTATTAGACTCGACGCCAGTTTCCCAAAATAACATTTAAACGAGGGCAGATCAAAAAATAAGTTGCACTTCCCAGTTATGGCCATTTATTACACCACCTATACAACAGCAACACGCCTATAACGACATACAATGTAACGACACTTTTCCACATAGTATCCAAGAGACTCCAAACATTTCTGCGAACGCACAACCAACTTGTCAATGCCGGATGCATAGAAAGTTCCTTCAGCGTTTTGCAACCACACGGAGACCTCCTCATCGGTCTGGGAATGTCGACCACCGTTCTGTCTAATGATCGCATTCACACTGTTGACATTTGCACGGGTCCTGGACGTAGCGGGCCTGCCTTCGCGATATTCGTCCGTAATATCCGTGCGTCCGGCTTCGAATTGCTGACACCACTTTACGATCCCTTGCCGGGAAATGGCCCGCTCCCCAAACTCAGCACTAATTTCACGATGAATGTCCGTGCAATTCTTCCTTTTGGCTCATAGGAATCACATTGTCGCACGCACCTCATATTTGGAGTGAACATCCAGTCGACGCGCCATTGCATTTGGCCGCTATTCACACCATACGAGACGAGACACCACAGCGACCTGCCCAACAGATGTGTGGGCAGTGTCTGTCCCTTTCTCCACTGTGCCCACTTTTGCTACACTCTACTTTTCGTGTGAATTTAGAGCTGAGAGTTTTGGAGTCATTTTAGTGGTGATCTGCTCTTCAACTATTCAAAGATTCATGAACTATGGATTGAAATCACCTGGCTTAGAGGGTACATTCCAAAGTCAATGCAAAAATAGAAAACCAGCCAAGCTCAGGTATCCCTCGGAATCTCCTATTTGGAAAGTTTCCAGACACAATTCCTTATGGGAAAAGGTGCAAGGCGACAAGAGAGGAAACATTACAAAGTATGGTAACAAAAGATACCAGGAGTTGGTCAATAAAATGATTTTGAATGAGAAATTGTCACTGTTTTAAAATCTTTATTTGTTTCTAATAATTCACACAGCCCTGTACACACATCACAGTCAGACAGGTTATCAGACAAACAATACTCACACCCAAGTACACGAAACTAAATCATCAACGAAGTCCAAGTCCCTCAAGTGAAATAACAACAACAACAACGACATTTTATTCCGTAGACGAAAATAATAATGTTATTGGTTTAACGTCCCTTTAAGCAACTGCGACTTTTAGAGACGCCGGGGGGCCGGACGTTGCTCAATTAAAACCATAATACCATCAGATAAATTATCGGTACTTAAATTATATTCAGTCGGTAATTGTCCAGGGCATAATCTAGTTTATTGGAGGGAGGGAGCAGTTGATCGCTCTTGTTTTGGGAGTGAACAGCTAATCTTAGTAATTACTGTGCCTTTCCGGCCAAAGAGGAGCTCTGACTCGCAATTGCACCACCTGTTTTAATGAACTATTTTTTGGTGTAACCGGAAGTGTTTCTGCTGCAGTGGTGACTTTGACTTGATGCTAGTTTTCCAACATTTCATTTATTGTTGTGTAACATCTTTCCACTCTGTTGATGTAGGCTATAATTTTTGTGGGGGTGATTTTGAAGAAATGAAACGGAAATGGGACAGAAATGAAACGGAAACAATGAGTGCGTGCGGTGGCAGAGATTGGTACCACGACGTACTGTCGGCCATGTGGCTATGTGGAATGTATATCGCATACGGTTTACTTTGAGGTTTGGAGGTCCCATTAAAGATATTCCTACAATAAATCATCTTCAAATCGCCATTCTTTTGTGTGAAATTATTCATTAAATCATATTTGATGAAAACAATTATGATTTATTAAATCTTCATACTTTTGCTGCATTCTTATTTAATGGAAGCACTCGGGGTACTGTCGGCAGAAATACAGCACTATGTAGAATGTATATCGCATAAGGTTTACTTCAAGGTTTGGAGGCCCCATTAAAGATATTCCTACAATAAATTATCTTCAAGTTATTGTTGTTGTTGTTGTCGTCGTTCTTTGGTGTGAAAATATTAATTATATCATATTTCCTGAAAGGATTTGGCACAGGAGTTTTACAAGAGGTTATTTCAATGACCAACAGAGTTCACTGTTAACAAGGGCAGACACATAGTAGGATAACATGTCACATGTTACACATCATATGCGACTACTATAAGACTCGTAATGATTTTTAGCCTACTTTTCACATTTTGCAAAAATGAGGAAAAAGTAGACTTATGAGATCGATCCGGGAAAATGTGTGTCTGTCTGTCCGTCTGTCTGTATGTCTGTGTGTGTGTGTCCCCCTATCAACTCCTAAACGGCTGCAGCAATCAAAACCAAATTTAGTATGAGTAAAGATGTGCACCGGAATATCTCACGTCCATATTTTAAAATGATGTCAGTGCTACCAACTGCAATCGCACTAGAAATTTGAGCCCCATGTTGGATATCTCGCAAGGTATGCATGGGAGCTATTCCAAAATTGGTACACATGCAGATAATACTATTTCAGTTTAATTTTCAGGAGGCCAACAATGACAGTGTTGCCAAAATAATTTTAAGCCTTCTGATAGGTCCAATGTTTAAATGCATATAACTTCTACACTATCAATTGTATTTCAACCAAATTTTGTATGTAATATCTGTACATAAACAGATATGATTGAGCGTATTATTAAGAGTCACCAGGGCTGCTAACTGTTAATAATTGCTCTCTCTATTTTTTTTATCCAAATACCAATATATCAGAAAGTATGCAAGCCAACAGCTGTAAACTATGCACACGTATATTCTGACATTTTAGATTAATTTTGAGTAACTTATATACGTCAGTTCTACCAACATGATTATAAGCCTGCTGATAGTACCAAGTTTTAAATATATGTAACTTCTATACTATCAGTTGGATAATCAAATTTCGTATGTGCTATGTGTACCATAACAGAATATCTGTAAGTATTGTTAAGAGCAATCAGGGCTGCCAACTGTTAATAAATGCTGTCTATATTTTTTTTTACCCTAATATGAATATATCAGAAAGTATGCAAGCCAACAGCTCTATACTTTGCACACGTATAGTACCTGACATTGTAGATTAATTTGAAGTAATTAATACAAGGCAGTGCTGCCAACAAGATTCTATGCCTGCTGATATATCCAATTTTAAAATACATTTAGTCCTATACTAACAAATGGATTTCATCCAAAATTGGCACAACAACATATCATAATATTTCAGATTATTTCTGACCAGCACACGCATGGTATTGTTGGCAACATGCATTTACGCGTGCTGATAGATCCAGTGTCTAACTGCATGTAACGACCATTGGACTTCATCCAAATTTTGTATTCTGTACCTTGAGAGATGGAACTAGGAATATATTCAGTCACCAGGGCTGCCAACTGTAGTGCTCTATTAGGCTACATTATACCAGGTATATTTTGAACTAATTAGATATTTCGATATTAGCAACTTAATTTTGTCATTATTCTAGATAGGTTCATATACTGTAGAATAATCATTGGCATGAAAAGTAGGCTGTATAGTTCTTCACGGAACTTCTTGTTTTCCTTTCACGACATAATTGCTTAATTGCTTACTGGATTATGTCAATTGCCATGACATGTTTTTAACATGTTATCTTACTATGTAAAATCTTAGCAAAATTAACTTATTTACATTATTATTTCTTCAATGTGCTCCATGGTTCCCAGACCGTCGTATAACCTAGAAACGACCAAGGGTTTCACCCAGACCATCGTCTAACCTAATAGTGCCCACTGGCTTTATATGAGTACAGTGAAACTTTTCAATTAAATTGAATAACTAATAGTAATTAGTTACCTCACCACCAATTGAATGCATGCAAAGACGCACTGTTTGAGCTCATTCATGTTACACCATCAAACAATTAAACATCAACTTCCTTACGTCATCCGTGACGTTTTCGACTGCACTCTATCGCGGTATATACTTGTATCAAGGGGCAGATAGCCCCACTGTTCCGCCCCATAAATCCTCAATAACTAACTATCGAATACTTGAAACAAATAATATTAGTTTTGACAGCAGCTGTCGTAGTCAATAAGCAGGCATACTATGAACCCTGTTAAATCCGGTTGGTTCGTTGGTTGGTTGGTTGGTTGGTTGGTTCCTTAGTTTAGGGGCTGTGATAACGTGGTCATGTAGCCCCGTGTACTTTGGGTGTGTGTAGAATCTGTCTGATAACCGGTGCTAATTTTGATGGCTGTATTAGTGTGTGATATCTCTAATTCAGGTAAAGACTGCAAATGATCAATTTCAATTGCAAGTAGTTTTGCTACCAAATGCTACCCTCCACGACACCTAGCTGTGGACGTAGCAACTAAATTCCATCGCAGTCAACACCTGGTGGTGAACGTTGGAACTAATTTAGCGTTATCAAACTAACCTAGACATTTTAGCTTCCACAAGTGTAGTTATTGGAAGGTTCCTTCATCATGTCATAAATTGTTGACATGGGACCGCCGGCTTTACTTCCCCTCCGAAGGAAGGCATACTGAGGGATTTTTTACGCTCTTAAACATTCCGACGACTTCGGCCGGGTCTGAACCCGCGATCTTGTGCATAGAAGCTCAGCATGCTAGCAACTACGCCACCTGTTAAGTCTCGAAGGTTTATTATAAATCAGTAAATGATCTGAATGCTTACAAACGCTTTCGAAAAGGAAATATCATTAACCGCATTACGAGGATCACTCACAGAAGTAAACAAGGAGGCTGCAGCTACTTGGAATGAATACAGTAATTAGCTTTATGCTCGCAAGTTTAGTAAGAATATTTCACTGGCCTTTAAAGGGGATTCATTCCTACTTTCCGTTAATTGGAGCAAAAATACTTATAATTCAATTTAAAGTCCAATTAGTTCTACGTTTCTATCTGGGTTCTTATGGATGACAGCTTTGAGAGTTATTTCCGTTTATTTATTGAGCTGTATCATTAACTTTCCTTATTAGCAGGTTCTCCCCTAGCCTCCGTGGCTTAGGCGGCAGCACGCCGGCCTCTCACTGCTGGGTTCGTGGTTGAACTCCCGGTCATTCCATGTGAGATCTGTGCTGGGCAAAACGGGGGCAGACAGGAATTCCTCCGGGTACTCCGGTTTTCCCTGTCAAAATTTAATTCCAGCTACACTCTTCACTATCATTCCATTGGATCTGTCATTCATTTAATCATTGCCCCAGGGGAGTGCGACAGGCTTCGGCAGCCGGCACAGTTTATATTATCGCCGCTAGATGTGGGCTTCATTCATTCCATTCCCTTACCCGGTCGGATCGACTGAAGCAGGCTGTGGAAAATTCATTAACAGGTTCTCCCCTGCTTATTTGACTTATCTGATTGACTATGTGAATTTCTGTTCTCTCCCAGGGGCTCACATCTAGTGAGAAGTGGGTTGGTGTCCACGGGACCTCAGCTGAGTCTGGCATTGCTTCCACTTACCTGTGCCGGGCTCTCCTCTGTGTCTCTTCTAGACTAGGTCTCTTCATCCAAATGCCGTTTCTGTTGATTGCTCCGCTGATCTTCCGGAGAACTTTTCGCTCCTGCTTTTCCAGTTCCTTAATTTTGGAATCATCATCGATTACTATTGTTTCAGGGGCATATGTTGCTTCTGGAAGAATAACTGTTTTATAATGTCATAATTTGGCGTTCGTCGAAATGCATTTCTTGTTGTACTTGAATTTGTTATTATTATTATTATACTTATTATTATATTCGTTTTAATGGTGCTGGGGTGTTTGATATGGCATAACAGAGGTGTTCATAGTCTCAAAAAAGTTGAGAAAAATGTACCAGCCGCTAACCACGAGGTGGTCAGAGATTTATAAGATATGATTTTACACACACTCCTAAATACGCGGATCTGATGACCATGATGTCGAAGCTCCTAAATAAAACAACTACAAGATACGAACACGGTGCTGTTGAACACAATATCGAAAGCGGAAAACACTCACGGCTGGGAAACAGTCATAACGTTCTTCGCACAGTAATGTCGGGCGAGTGTATTAACGTGTTAGCGGAACGATATTCCGCTGCAATGACTGATTATCGTGTATGTAACTCAACAAATTGTTCTGCACACAAGATAAAACCGATTTCAATTTCCTGCGCGTGTAATGGATTAACAGGCCAGACCACTGCGCGCTGCGTTTTTAACTCTTTTTGACAGGATTGCCTTTTGTTCTCACGGGAGTGAAATGTTCCAGTAGCACGCGGACAGAGGGAGGAAAGGGCGCAGGGGACGAGATAAGGGCTAGCAGAAACAATGTGACCACATTATAGTTTAAACGTCGAGCTGCCCAGAGTCTTCTTTCAGCTGACACACAGAAGTTGTGCAGAATCTCTCCTTTTTTTTAGCGTAGCCTATAGCTTTTAGTGCCAGGAGTGTGCAAGGACATGTTCGGCTCGCCAGTTTTGTAGCTGCTTCGAGACGGACACCCAATGGGTGAGCTACAAGTACCGTTGGGGAGGAAAGGACGAGGAGTTGGAAAGTAGCGGCTGTGGCCTATAGTCAGGGACCAACCCCGGCATTTACCTGGAAGAAAGCTGGGAAACCACAGAAGACCATCTTCAAGGTTGCCGGTGGGAGGATTCGGCCCTCCTCGCCTCCCGGATGTGAGCGACTGCTAGCAGTCATGCCGTAACGACCACGGCTAACTCACCCGGTAGAATCTCTCCTTAAAGGGGAGCACAGAAAGAAATCGCAATTTAATGTTGTTGTTATGGGTTTAGAAGGCATTTTTCAGTGTTGCCTTACTAAACAAGAGTTTGGTGCTTTTCAGTCTGTCAACACGAATGTACCCAAACGAGTTGCTCGCTGCTGCAGAACGGAAGACATCCAGAAGTAACCTGTACTATCAACATTGACCATTTACAACATTTTAGTCACTCCAAACAGACAAATTTCCGGATTTCTATCACCATTTTAGCATTTCACCAAACGCCATATAGATTACAACAACATATACCGACAAGTTGCATTTCCAATACTGCAACTATTTTTTTTTTTTAGTCGTTTACCCTCCAGGTTGGTGGAACCCACGGACTCAGCGAGGGAACTCACCACTACCGCCTCTACGGGCAGTGTCCTAGAGCGGGGAACATCGAATCGGAAGGGATACAACTGGTGAGGTGGGATTGGCACCTCGCCCAGGCGGCCTCACCTGCATGAGCTTCTGCATTTCAAAACGTATGACATGACCTCAATGAGACGAATTGTAGGTGACAATGTCCTCTACATTTTTTGTTTAAAAAACTTTTCTTTAAAATACGTCGATTCAGAGAAAAACGCTTTTCAATGTTTTTTTGAGTTTTCCGACAAAATGATCGTGCAAATTATTCTAAAATTCAGAGTTAAGCTTTTTTGTGCTTTTCGAACGATTTACAAAAAGACAACCATAGCACAGTTTTTGGAACAAAATGTTTTTCTTCTGTGCAGCTGTCCTGTACTACAAGCGATCACAAGTACATATAAACAACATGGCGCGACAGTAGTGAGTCACCGCTACGAGTCGGGACAAGTACGGTTCGAGCATGGTCGGATCAACCGGAGCAGCGGACCAGCCAAGGGCGGACGAGAGAGGTTTAACTATAACAACAATTCTATAATATCTAGTAGTAGTTCAGTGAATAGAGGTCTGTTACCTTACAAACGGTCCGGTAGTTCTAAATTTTGTATATGTTGTCTAGGACGGCTAGTAGGTGTTTAAAATGTAAAATGCACAATTTTCCTCCCTCCGCGCCCGCCGCCATATTGGAAAAATCGCAAAAAAATCGGCACTTTCTTGATATTTTCGCCTATATCTCCGTTTTGGTGTGTTTTAGTGAAAATAGAGTTCTAGTCGATGTTGTAGATAATTAAATTTCCTACAATTTACGTTCATTATTTTGTTTCTAGGACTTATGGTTACGGAAATATTTACTTTTTAAACAATAAAAAAAAATCACATTTTTCAGATATTTTGCCAAAATTATAACTTTAGAACGCTGTAATTCTGTTATGGCCTATTCTAGAAAAACAAGTATCACAATATAATTTGTAGAGAATTTAATTACCTACAAAATGCATGTCATTCTTTAGCCAACCATTTGAAGTGGGGGTAAGTATAAAAATTAAAACAATGGGTATATTGCTTTTTTCGCTTTTGTGACTCCACATAAAGAAAATGCACAAACTATTTTCCAGCTATGGCTTGAATTTTTAGTTAATACTAACCATACTTGAGCTTCTTACATGTAACAGTGCAATTATAATGAGGCAGGTACTATATTTCACTTAAATATCTACTGGTGAGAGGAGATGTTCAATTCCAAACAATCCACCAACACAGCAAGTACATTTTTAAAGATTCATTTATTTAAACAAAATAAGATCAAAATACAGCAATAATCTTACAAAAATCAGTAGTGAATAAACTAAGAACATAAAATAAAACTGATTTACTGGAGCTTCGCTCGTTTTGTAGGGGATGAGTGAATGAAGTCGGAGTCTTCATTGTCCTCCTCAAATAGTGAAGTTAGTAGATCGTCTTCGTCGTCGAGGTGACTTCCTCCCTGTTATTACATTCTTCTCTACTACATACTTTGCAAAGGGCGGAACAACTTAGGCCCGACTTTCTACAGCCACACGCCCCCATACAGCCAGTTGTGCATTTGCATGAGATGTTGTTAAGCAGGTTTGGGGGAGCAGCGTCTCTACTCATCCTGATGGGCTCCAGTCTTCCAGCTTTTCTACACCAGCCCAAATCGATAGGGTCCTTGTCAATCCTCATCCACTGCATGACCTGGTGATATGTCCTCTGAAAGTGGAAATGTGCTGCGTCAGTAGTTGGAGGTAGTTTAGCCAGGTTGAGTTTAATGGCACTAGTCTTCAATTTGCTATAGCGAAGGGAGTTCAACGAATGTTCTCCACTGCCACCATACAGGGATATCAAGATTTTCTCCCCTGCTGCTGAAATTTCTTGGGGACTGTCAGCAGGGTCTTCGAACCTCTTAGCCTGCTCCTGCAATGATGGGTCTTTCGTAAAATGTTGCCAGAATTTATTCTTTCCAAACCCAAAAATGTTTGAAGTGGTGTCACAGCCCGATATTGCGTGCTGGTCTGTAGATATGTTTGACGCTTGCAATTCACTGGAGAGCAGCTTCACAAATCTGTCCTTGTTCCCCTCATTGGCCAAGAACTTATCCTGAGATGTGGTGTTAACAATTGCTTTGTTAAAGACCACGTCTGGTGATGAGTTTGGCTTGTACCTTCTTGCTCGTTCTGCAGTCTTGGTCGCTTGATGAGAAGGATCTGTAATGTAGCCATCAAAAATCACCATCACATCGGTGCCATAATGACGTCGAACGTACCTGACGTAACCCTGGCAAATTCCTCCAAAAGTCAAGCTGCTGTTCCATACAACTTTGTGCAGAAGGTACCCTCCATCAATAACGACCATGGAACGTTGAGGTAGTTGGAAGTCTTGTGGAACTGACGAGAAAGCTGTGTGTAATAATGATTTCGTCCCTTTACGCATACCGTCCTCATTAAACAAAGACATAGAGAAAGGTAGTTCTGCAGATCTTCTTCTGATTGTTTCGCTATACACATGCGGTTAAAAAGCGTGAGTGGGTCAACAGATAACTTCTTGCCTCCCACCTTCATTGAGTTTTTATCGAACATCAGTGTGATCACTTTGTCTTTTTTCTTAAAAGACGCCTCTCCGAATGTGTTTCCAACTATTTTTGCTACCCCTGCACCTCCTACCACTTGGGCTTGGTGACAATTAACCTGGTCATTTCCCACTACGCCAGAGTTAATGTTGATGATTAAATTAGTTTCGGGAAAGGGTGGGTGTTTGGAAAACCAATCAAATAGAATCCCCACATCATGAGCGTCACGTCTCATTCTAGTAGGCCTCATTTCCACTTGCTGCTCAGAGAACGTTGATGTTACGTTGCTGTACTTCTCGATTTCATGAGCAATATTTTGCAGGCAGGTCATCCCACTCAACAGAGTGCTCTCAGACATGCCCCTTCCGATTAATCCTCCCCCTATTTTCATATCCTTCATTAGCATTTGTTCGATTGTCATGTCGGTCCATATACCGGACCAGAACTTGTCTGATCTTCGAACAGTGAAATGACCCTCCATTGTGAACTTCTTAAACTCAGTGTCTGCCGCTCTCCCTTTCAGTAAGGAACGTAGTTCTGGCGTTGGCCCCTAGGTACCACCACTTACCGGGTTAAAACTGACATAACCTAAATCATCCCAAGTACCTGGTTTTACCACACTCTCCAGGCCATAACTGAATTTCAGCGTTCCAAAGTTAGAATTTTGACAAAATATCTGAAAAATGTGATTTTTTATTGTTTATCAAAGTAAATATTTCTGTAACCATAAGTCCTAGAAACAAAATATCAAACGTAAATGATAGGAAATTTAATTGTCTACAACATTGATTAGAACCCTTTTTTCGCTAAAACGCACCGAAACGGAGATACAGGCGAGAATATCAAGAAAAGGCCGATTATTGGCGATTTTTTCAATATGGCGGCGGGCGCGGAGGGGGGAAAATTGTGCATTTTCCATTTTAAACACCTACTAACCATCCTAGACAACATATAAAAAATTTAGAACTACCGGACCGTTTGTAAGGTAACCCCCCATTTTTTGCTCTATTCACTGGACTATAGTGTGTAGTGTATTTTAAGTGAAATAAAATAATATAGGCAATATTGAACCTTATTTTGACGGTCATTCCATGTGAAATTTGTGCTGGTTTATGTCTGGGTAATCCGGGTTTCCCTGTCACAAATTTCATTCCAGCAACACTCTCCGCTATCATTTCATTTCACCCGTCATTCATTTAATCATTACCCCAGGGGAGTGCGACAGGCTTCGGCAGCCGGCACAGTTCGTATCCTCGTCGCTAGATGGGGGCTTCATTCATTCCATTCCTGACCCGGTCCATCGACTGGAAGCAGGCTATTGATGGAATTCCGGGGACGGAGTTGTCCCAGTGGTTTACTCAGGGCTGGAAGGGATTACCCTTCGGAAATTCAAACGCAGCTAATTACTTTCCTGTATTGACATAGGCTACCCAGATTACACATTGTCAAAAATATATGTTAAAACAATTTCCTGGATCCTTCAGGAAACACTTAAGTTGCAATACTCAGATTGTGCAACAGGAATCTATTCCCTGTTTATGCCCATTTTTATTAAACAACGGTTTGAGTTATGGCTTACAAAATGTATTGGGTAATGCTCCAATTTCCCCATGTTCACCTGCCCAAAGGCTTGTGTGAAATGAGCCCCCCAATTATGTGCGAAGTGTGTTATTAAATGTATAACTAATTCATTTAATAAAGCCACTAGGAAATTAATTGTAAGGCGGCTTCGGTGGCGTAGTTGATAGCATGCTGAGCTTCTATGCCCGATATCGCGGGTTCAAACCCGACCAAAGTCGTCGGATTTTTTAAGAGCGTTAAAATCCCTCAGTATGCCCTCCTTCGGAGGGGAAGTTAAGCCGGCGGTCCCATGTCATACATTTATGGCATGTAAAAGAACCTTCCACTAATTACACTTCTGTGGAGCTATAGGTTATATTTGACTAACGCTCTTAGGTTCCAACGTTCGTCGCCAGGAGCCCACTGCAGTAGGCACTTCAGAACTAGTTGGTCGTTGATGGTGGTGTTTGGTAACAAGGAAGGAAGATTGTAGTTTTACGTGACCGTGAATCTTGTGATTATGAGCCACGGGACCTCCTTTTTACGTGGAATCCGAACCACAGGACATGGCATTTCACTTCGAAAATCTCACATGCATTGACCGGGAAACAGTGTTTGGTAACAAGAGTGGCAAGTACTTGAAAATTGAATGTCTGAATTAAAACAGATAACACACCCTAATAGAGCCATCACTTGGGCCCGGATGTTGATGACATGTCATCTTTTTACTGAGCTGTCTAAAACAATGCTGAAGTACATAGAAACTCCGGACGGGCCACTCCGTCTTCAAATATGTAATTTTTATTTTGCATCTTTTTGCATTTTTTGCTATTTTTCAATTTTAAGAGCATTTTGTTTATGTTTGGTAGATTTTTTGGTCATATTTTAGAGAAATCGGCCTTTTAAGAACATTTTTTTCCAATTTATGAAGGAGTTACGTCTCTCACAGTTAAGAAGAAGGAGGAGCTGATACAAGATAGTTTAAAATATTGAAGTAAAGTATTTCAGTATTGCTTTTAGTAGAAAGTAATACATCTTGGATACAGTACCGTAGGTCTACAGATGCTCTTGTTTTCGTCGCAAACTATAGAGCATCCAGCGTTTAGAAAAGACTGTGAAGCCTTATGGCGACAGTGTTGCTAACAGTAGGCAGAGGTATCTTTCGTGGGCCACGGCAGAGGTAGCTCTGACGTCATACAACGTTATGTTCGCCCGCTTCGAGTACTGCGCTTTCATAAGTTAGCGAGACAACCACAACCCCAGCAGCTACCTGCAATAGAACACGCCTAGGAAGGAGCAGTATTGCAGGTGTTAACGCATTGGACCAGTAGTAAGGATACTGTACGCGAAGAGAACCAATAACGACATCCATTTCGTTGTGATATGACGCATTACTGATTGACAGATGTCGAGAACACAACCCTTCCTTCCTTCTCGGATGTATACAGACGATGTTAACAATGTTTACGTCAGCAATACTGTTGATCATCACCTCTTTAGTTATTAGTTAGGCTATAATTTAGTTTCTTTAAATTTAATCTTGTTGTTTTGTTTAGATTAATATTTGTAATATTGTAGTGAGTTAGCCGTGCGGTTAGGGGCGCGCAGCTTTGAGCTTGCATTCGGGAGATAGTGGGTTGGTACCCAACTGTCGGCAGCCATTATTCGATCGAACAGAAAATAAAATAGACACACAACAGTAACACCAATGACGGATAGTGCTTCAGAACTTATGTTGCTGGCGGAACTGAGCACGTGCTCCACTCCGGGCGAGCATGCAGCACAGGACGAGGCTCTTCTTTCCAGCGTGCTAACCCCGAAAATGTTTAAATACTAAGACGTAATATAAACGATACTTGTATGCAATAACAAAGGTAATCAATTGGCAGATAATTGTAGGAAGCTATTATGACGAAAAATATATATGTTCTGAGTTCCTTCATGATAAAAGGCGAGGCAACAAAACCAGTGTAGGGGGGATTTCCGTTAAAAGTAAAAGCCCATAAGACCCATAGACCTTTCTAAACGCTGGATGCTCTAGTTATTAGCGAATAGAATGTTACCTGCTCTGTTGACCAAGGTCAGCTGTGGCGCGGGTAGAAAGGGGAAGGGGTGTATATTCTTTTCTCAGTTCTTTTGTCCATTTAAAAGTGCATTTTTTGAATTTTTAGGTAATTTATTCCAGACATTTTTGAAAATGTTAAGTGCATTTTTTAAACTTTTTTACGACATCAACATCTGGGCGCTAGTCATCACAATTAACACCGGTTATCAGACAGATTATACACCACACACCCAAAGTACACGGGGCTGCGTTGTCGCCACCCCCCAAAAACAGAGAAACTAACCAACCAATCGAAATTAATTGTAGTTCTAATTGTACATGTAATTTGAACACAGTCATGTTGACCAACTGAGAAGCTTCTAATATTTCAATATGGTCCATGTTGACATTCAGAGATCGCACTATAATACTCACCCTGTCAGTTATTACTCATCTTGAAGGCACAAAATAGCAGTCATAACGTACGAATCAACCCTTGCAAAATGTTCAAACCTTCCTCAGCAATGAAATAATTTTTCTCTCCCATAATAGCGATCCGTATGTGACATGAAGGATTTATGAAGCACTCTCCATTCACGATTCGTGTTAAAAGTTATGAGTCCAGGACGGTAACATATATCACACTTTATTGCGAATGATATAAAATAACCCTCGTTTCTGCTAAATTCAACATTACTTCCAACGTAGCTCATGGAATATGGAAAGTTGTGAAATTTGAATATTAAAATTGCTCCACTTGAATTTAAAGCTGAGTTAGGTTGGTTGCTTGGTTGGTTCCTCAGTTTAGGGGCTGTGACAACGCGGTCATGTAGCCCCGTGTACTTTGGGTGTGTGTAGAATCTGTCTGATAACCGGTGTTAATTGTGATGGCTGTTTTAGTGTGTGTATCTATTTTTTAATTTAAGTACAGACCGCAACTTACAATTTTTTAAATAGTTCCTACTTTTGCCGCCAAGCACCACCGTCAACGACCACTAAGCCAAGTTCAGTACTTAGCTACTAGACGCCACCGCAGTTGGCTTTTGGCAACGAACGTAGAAACCTAAGATCGTTGTTTACATTCTTAACCTATCCAATTTAGCTTCACACAGGTGTAATTAGTGGAAGATTTTTTAACATGCCATAAATCTATGACATGGGACCGCCGGCTTTACTTCCCCTCAGAAGGAAGGCATACTGAGGGATTTTTAACGCTCTTAAAAATCCGAAAGAAATAGTATAATAATTATTATATATCTATATATTCGTTACGGCCAACTATGGAGCACATTATTTGTTGTCTTCGCTCTCTGCCAATATCTCCTCTTCCTCTCTCCCACTTCCTTCTTCTGTTCCTCCATGTGAGATCTTCCTCTCCTCACTGACAACTCCCCTGTCTCCAGGAAACCTGCAAACCCCTTAACCAGCCGTCTAAATCGCTCTCTGTCCATTATGTCTTCCTCTTCCATCCCCATCCGATCCAAGTCCAATCTCACTTCACGAAACCATTTCGGCTCCGTCTTCCTCTTCCTGAAGAATTCAAAAATCCTCTTCGTCAATCTGGCATTGTTCATCCTCACCAAGTGTCCATAAAACTGTATTCTCCTTTTTCTCATTAGGGCTACGACTCCTTCTGTCTTCAAGTTGTTAGGTTTGAGTCTTCTTTCTCCATCCTTAATATTTGGGCCTAGGATTTTTCGGAGCCTTTTTCTTTCTCTCTTCCGAATGTCTTCGAGGCCACCCTTCCCAATCATGTCTAGTGTTTCTGCTGCACACAGGTCTGACAACAGTATCTAAGTGTCGGAATTTAGCCACAAAGGATAGATCCTTGTTGTATGTATTCTTCGTAAGTTGATAAGCCATTTCCATTCTTCTCACCCGCTCTTTAATGGCATCCTTTTCCGACCCATTGTCCTGCAATAATAATAATAAAACTAATAATTTATGCTTGTAATTCAAGACCAAGTCATCCCTACAAGGATCTGCCTCAAGTTAATTGAAAAAGATCCAGCTGTATCAGATCAAAAGTGCCGCTACGGCTGTCAACAGTCAGAAACAATACAGCATACATCTGCATGTAGGTATTTCCTGACGACGACGGCTCGAACAAAGGCTTGATGCAGTTGTTAAGATCTTGCATCAGGAGTTGGCTGATACGTTTCAGCTTCTAGAAGGAAAGAAAGTTCCGTATCATCAATATCAGCCAGAATGTGTTCTTGAAAACAAGGAATACAAGTTGTATTGGGACCGAACTATTCTGACTGATCAATCGGTATCACACAACAGGCCGGATCTGGTGGTTGTCAGCAAGAGAAAGAAGCAAACTACCCTGATTGGTGTTGCGATCCCTAACGAGAATCTCCAATCAAAGCACGTAGAAGGGATCAGGAAATAAGCGAGTTGGTCGGCCCTATCAAAAGACAATGGCATGTAGAGCGGGTAAAGACCATACCTTTCATTGTTTCAAGTACGGGCGTGATCGCGAGAACATTGCTCGAAGGTCTTAAAGAACTGTAACTGGATACTCAACTGTACAAACTAATGCAGAAGGCAGTAGTTGTCTCAACAGCCCAAATCGTCTGGAAGTTCATGGGTAGCGATTTCGACTTTCCGGCTTAGAATTGTCTGTTTCAGTAACTATACTTTGGTTCCCTGAAGCCTATATAGCTATGTTGTGATGTACCAGCAATGTCTTATACTGTATAATAATAATAATAATAATAATAATAATAATAATAATAATAATAATAATAATAATAACAATAAATTTCGAAAGTAGAAAGAAGAATAGCTAGAACATGCATAAATAAACAAGATGTTCAGTAAATAACATATAGCCTACTTTCTCAGATTTAAGCTTTGCACATTTGGGTGGCCGCCATTACGTTTTCGTCAAGATGGCGGCGATATAAAACATGACACAGAGGTGTCCTTTGCTAGTGCTACCTCTGTACCAAATTTCGTTCAATTCGGTTTCACCGTGTTCGAATTGATAGGGGGGGGGGCAGACATTCCGAGTACACACACACACACAGACTCTCTCTCACACACACACACACACACACAGACTCACACACACACATACACACACACAGACAGACACACTTTTTTCGCCCTGTGTTGATCTCATAAGTCTACTTTCATTTTTTGCAAAAATCGAAAGTAGGCTAAAAATATCAGAAAGATGGAGAATGGCGGATAGTACCAAATGAAATGGTATACAGAGAACTGGAGCCCATCACGGATACTATACGGAAGAAACGTGTTTTTTTTTGGTCACATCATGAGGCCATCAGAAACCAGATTATCTAGAAAAATTGTAGTGAAATTTTGGAATATTAAACAAGTAGGATGGATTAAGGAAATTGGAGAAGATATGAAAGAATTAGAAATAACCTTGGATGACTTGCAAAACAAAACAAAACAAAAAAATCTGAAAGATATAAAAATGAGATTTCAACAAAAAATAGACAAACGTCACACAGTAAAAAGGGTATTTACAGATGAGGAACGCCTGAGAAGATCAGAGTGAACGAAGAGCTACTGGGCGACTCGGAAAGGAAACTTACTGAAGAAGAGAACCAAGAAATGATTGACTGAAGTGGTCCAAAGAGGCCGTAAAAGCAGAAGCAGAAGAAGAAGAATAAGAATAACAATAATAATACTGTAATAATAATAATAATAATAATAATAATAATAATAATAATAATAATAATAACAAGAATATTCAACATAATTACTACGTCGAAATTGGGTACTTCTTGGTACTGCCCCCGTAATTGAATTATGTAGAGACCATGGTGGCTATATTTGAAATTATAAGGAGAGTTATGGCTGTCATAGTTATGACGTGGGTAGTCATGACGTAAGCACGGATGACGTAAATGTTATGCCAGCAGGCTACTTGAGCTGAGATTCTCAGTGACGTCAGCATTTAGTCGAGAATGTTCCAAGATTTACGACGCAGTCGCAGGAAACGAGGAATTCGGCTGAGGAAGAAACTATGCTATTGGAGGAGAGGCATGAACCAATCAACGATAGTTTAAAGGAAGACGGAGATTGCTAAAACTATGGTATTTTTATTACTTTTGGAATGCAGAATTGTGGAAATCCATTTGCAGTAAAAGCATTGATTTGGAATTTTGGTGAAATTTATTTTCAGTTTTTGAATTTTGAAAATCCGTCATGTATTAACGAAGTTGGAAGTTCTAACGATGACGCAGTACCACGCTTTGGAAGGGATGGAAACGCCCCTCGTGAAGTTAATGAAAGGACTTGCGCAGAAGAGAGGAGTCTCTTTCGTTCTCTGATCATTCTGAGATCTCATTCTCAGATCATCGAAGTCTATTGTGAAAGTTCTTTTCTTATACATTCATTATAGTGAGACGTCGAAGTGAACAGCAGTGAAAAGAATCGTCTTTATAACGTGTGGCGAGGCCACTATATTAACGAGATCCAAGTCAAACTAGGTGAAGTTGAAACGGACCTTAGAAAGCTTCTACAAGTTTAGCTTCGAACAGTTAGCGGTCTACGATAAGCTAATTGTATTGTGCAGTGCTACATGCAGTAATAGAGAAAAGCTGAACAATTTTGACCGATTAGTTCGAAAGATATTAGCAGTTTTATACGACTGAGAAAAGTGATTATCTCGCCACAAGAGAAGCATTTTTGTATAGCCAGAATCAACGCAACGGCTGACGCTGCGAGTGGAATAGAAAGACTTCAGATTGCTTGGTTACAGAACGATACAGTATAATGGAGCAATTGAATACGGCAGTTTGTTCTTCTAACACTACAACCGAAGAGCAGATGGAAGGCTAAGGGCTTATTGCAATTGGGACATACTTCAACGGAGTAAGATAGCGACATGGAACTTCGCTAATTGCTATTCCACACAAGCGAACATGCGGTGAATACCATCTACACCCATGTTTCGTAATTAAAGGCTGAATACCATCGAACAGCCATAGAAACAATTTCATACTCTGAATATGAATAATTTCTTCGGAAATTTCTACAAAACTTCATGGCGATTGTCTACTGGAACTTCAGGGAATTTTTCAAGAGAGGTCAGGGATATCCCGACTCACAAAGAAGATTATTGCCGGAAGGATGTCTATTCGTCTTCGAGGAGCAGAGCGATTCACGGTGAAGGAAGCAGTTCGATTCTCCGAGGGTGCTATTTCCTATTTCGAGGATGGAGCTCAGCTTTAACGTGGTGATATGGATCCATCAGCAGTCTTCTTTGGGGAATTTTCCTCTGGAACGTCAATCGGCAGATAAGGTAGTCGTGAACGTTTATTGTATTTGAGTTTACTAATGATGTTTGAGCAACCATTTTTCCCATATTTTTATCCTCATGTTTTTTTTTGCCCTATTTTCTTGTTGAGATTCTTATTCTCAATACACCTTGATGAGTTATGCCTTTTTCGACGATTTATTAAGACATTGTTATGTCATGGGCATAGTTAACGATTTTGAATCAGTTGAGACTGATATTTGGATTTTTCTGTAATTATTTTTTTTTGTAGTCACGATTTGACTGTAAGTTAATGATTTTTATGGCAGATTTAAATTCAGACAGCGTGTCATTTTATTAAAGAAATTCTACCCCAGTTTAATTACTTTGACCAATTTTCTGTCATCATCAAGAAGGAAGAACATTTAAATGATTTTAGAGCGTTAAAATCCCTTACGTTGTCGACGATCTTGGAAATACTAGTCGTTATTTGAATTGATTGCAACACAGACATTTATCGTCAGTTATGAATGAACATTGCATTATAGACACTTTTGTGAAAGAGTAACTTTAATAATGAATTATTGAATGCATTAAAGTCAAGAACTTTTGTTAGGAGTTTTTCTCAATTAGAGATTTATATAACGATGTTTGCATTCCCCAGTCTAATTGGATTCTATTCGACTACTTTGCATTTTAGTCGCACTTTATTTGAAGATAGTATTTTTATACTGCATTTTCTTTTAAGATGTTAATCTTAAATTTTGATAGACCAGACAGGCGTATATAAGCGTATTCACTATTAAATTTGTTTGTGATTGGCAAGTTTTGACTTCATTTCGGTTCATGAATGAAATTCACGAAGGTTAAATAGAAAAACAGTTTTGAAACAATTAATGATTATAAAATTTTTTAAGTGGAACTATGAATGTATAATCGCTAGTGCAGCGCGTGTTGAAAGTCGCTGATGTATAAAGCCCTTGAATATGAAGGAAGTTCCCACAGGAATAAATGTTAAAGAATTATTTGTGGAAGTTTTGTAAGTTATGTGAAAGTTTAATGCCATATAGAATGATATATGATGATTTTGGGCATATTTTTAATGCAGTTGGTGCATTAACTTGTTAGCGAAGGATTTTCCGCTGGAGTAAGATTGTCATAGTTCGTTGAAAATAAATCAAGTGAATTTACTGTTAGAATTAACACGAGTTTTGAAAGAATTTGAGATAAGATTTTGAATGAAGGTTGCCGTCACAAATCATTATTAAAACCTTTATTAAACCAGATTGTGACATTAACATGTATAACTAACCTTCATTGGTCGATTATATTAAACACGATTATGAAAATTATCAACCGAATGAACATGTGGTCAATGTATTTCTGAAATTAATAATTTAAACAATTTAAATGTTAATATTGTAAATAATTGCTGTAAATATTTTTGAAAATAATATGGAACGAGAGTGATGTTAAAGGCGTGTGTATAAAATATTTTTATTGTCTTTGACAAATATTATAAACAATTTCTAATTGTTATAAATAATTTATGTGATTTTGTTATAAACATTTAAGAGCTAATTAAACATTTGGATTGAACTTAACAAATTTAGGGAATTAATATAATGATCCAATAGGATGTGAGCAAAGTACTTGAAAGATTTGCGTAAATATAATGTGAGTTGTCTTGTAGACAGATAAGTTTGAGAGAACAAGCTGTATGTTACGCAACATAGCATGTGAGAAGGGAGTGCATTTGACCAGTATGCAACAGGTTCGAGGGTAGCTCGCAGCTGGGCCAACACCTGGTTATCAGTGTGAGGTCGTCCACACTCCGGCCTTGCGACTATAAATACCATTCTCATGTTTATTAAAAGGAAACCAAATGCTTTATATATGTCACACCCTGACGTCCTTCTCCAATCCAATTGTGTTAATAATATTACGTTATTTGGAGCTCATGGGAGCTAAAATGTTTTATATCATGTTGTATGATAATTTTTGCAAGTCCTACTGGAGGACGTAGTCAGATTGACTTGGGCTTCTGATAGCCACGTTGATTTTGTTGTGTTATCAAAATCATACCCTTTATTAGAAATAAAGCTTTTGTACAGTTCAAAGTTCTCGTCTTCGTTCTTGGTTCATTTTTAAATGTCATGGTGGAGGTTATTGTGTGAACAGACTTTTAGTGATCCTGTTGTCAACTCAAACCCCGAGATAATTAAGAGCTAAGTAACGGTAAGTATGAACCCCCGTCTATTTTGGTGTGTTCCACAATGATTTCCGGTGTACTTCTGTGCTCTTATCTCGATAGTATCTGTCAGTGCCATTTTCATTGACGTAGCTGAGCCGGTGCAATTGATAATTGGCAATCCGATTGAGGGGGCGGATATCTGACAGCCTACTATCCAGGTAAACGGGGACAGTACAAAGAAACTATGGAAGACTTACAACAAATACATAGAAGACATCCACGACCACGGCATTTGTAGACAAAGAATCAAAAGCCTAAAATTAGAATTTAATTCACAGCCCAAAAGAAATAGGCGTAAATGGACAGATGAAGAGAAGGCGCACAGTGAACGGATGAAAGGTTATTGGGAAGATAAAAAGAGGTAGGCCTAAAGAGCCACCACCAAAAGCTAGATTCTTGTGTTTTTAGCGCAAATAATAATAATAATTGGCGTCACCGGAGATTTTGGTTATACCCAGAGACGTCTTTTCAGATGCCACGTGGTTTTTCAGATGAAAATTCCATCTCGCTGTCACCAGGAGTCGAGCCCCGGCCGTCTGTGTGAAAGACGAAAAGTTAATCCACTGCGACATCACGCTCCCTTATATTATTAGTAGTAATAATAATAATGATAATACTTTTTTAAATTTATTTATCGTATGGCTTTTAGTGCCGGGAGTGTCCGAGGACATGTTCGGCTCGCCTGAGTCTGTAGTTGCTTCCAGCGGACACCCTTATTAGGGTGAGCTACAAGTTCCGTTCAATTTCAAGTAGTTCCAACTTTCGCCAGCAGATATCAATGATACCTAGTGGTGAACGTTGGAACTTTGATAGAGCGTTCTGACGAAATCTAACCTAACAATTTTGCTTTACACAAGTTTAGTCTGTAAAAGGATCTTTTACATGCCATAAATCTATGACATGGGATCGCCGGCTTTACTTCCCCTCCGAAGGAAGGCATACTGAAGGATTTTTAACGCTCTTAAAAAATCCGACGACTTCAGCCGGGTTTGAACCCGCTATCTTGGGCACAGCAGTTCAGCATGCTACCGACTACGCCACCGAAGCCGCTATGATAATAATAATACTATTTTAACGTATGGGGCGTGGTGGCGCAGCGGTCAAGCTGTTGGCCTCTCACCGGGTTCGATTCCCGGTCAATGCATGTGAGATTTTCAAGGTGAAATGCAATTTCCTCTGGTTCGGATTCCACGTAAAAAGGAGGTCCCGTGGCTTATGATCTCGAGATTACCGGTCACGTTAAACTACAATCTGCCTTCCTTCCTTTACTTTAACGTATGTCTAAATTGTGTGGTTAAAATGTTTATCCTCGAGAAGTTCTTGAACGTTCCATTAAATTATATGACTGGTTATACAATGCTTTTCAGTCGGTCTACACACATTGTCC
Organism: Meconema thalassinum; assembly: GCA_946902985.2. Taxonomy (NCBI): domain Eukaryota; kingdom Metazoa; phylum Arthropoda; class Insecta; order Orthoptera; family Tettigoniidae; genus Meconema; species Meconema thalassinum. Next base: position 20,461,723 of record OX336392.1, read on the forward strand.
CAATTACATTTGGTGGGAAAACAAGTGTCTGAACACCCTAACCTGCGAGAAATATTACATGAGATATCTATCACACAATGGTTGGTTGGTTCCTTAGTTTAGGGCTGCGAAAACGCGGTCATGTAGCCCCGTGTACTTTGGGTGTGTGTAGAATCTGTCTGATAATAATAATAATAAGAAGAATAAGAATAAGAATATCGTATGGCCTCGGGTGCCTGGTGCAAGCTTTGTAATTTGACATCCAGAGGGTAGCTTGCGTGTCGAATTTCGTTGTTCCTTGAATCACTATGAAAGTCAAGGAGGTTAGATAATAGATATCTACGCTCCTTGAACATTATAGCGCTCTCTAGTAGAGAAATGAGGAACTTTGTGTTGGCGGAAACTCCCGAGATTAATTTTGCCATTATGAACTTGGCCTACTGAATTCAAATGGGTTCTTTGACATGCCAACATCGTATGACATGCGTATCGTATTTTTGCCGCCTTTCAAAAACCACTTACCACGACCAGGGGTGAACCTGCAATCTTGGGGTTAGTAGACCGACACGCTATCCGCTCACCCACCGTGGCAAGCTATCTGTCTGATAACCGGTGTTAATTGTGATGACTAGGGCTCGGATCGATATGCTCGATAAAATCTCCAGATATGCTCGAAAACCATGTGTTTTACGCTCGATCGATATGCTCGAAAAAACCATTATATGCTCGATAGATATGCTCGAAACCCCCATTATATGCGGTTAAATATGCAGAATATGCTCGAAAAACACCATTAATAACTATAGAAAGGAAAGTGAAACGAAAAAACCAATAACATATCTGTATATACGAGCTTTATTTTCTAATTGTATGTATGATACACTGCAATACACTCGCATTCAAGTTTTTCAAGTATATATAAGAGAAGTTTTCTTATAAAAGTTACAGTTTAAAAGATCTGCATTGGTCGGTACAACAAGAATGTTTTCCATGTTTTCAGTTTTGAATGATTTTCTTAAATCAATCAATAAAAGTTTCAATGACGAGAACGACCTCAGTAAAGGTTGAAAACCTGCGGTTCTATTATTCGCACCAGATAGGCTTTTCAATAATTATTTCTTTTTTTCGAACCTTAAGAATGGTCAGGGCCCGAATTAGGGGGGAAATTCGAAGAAGAACAAACTATTTAGACGAAAACCACAAGAATATGCATTTATATGCTTCTATTCTGAAAACCACGGTTTTATGCATTTATATGCTCGATAAATTTCAATTCTGTTGGTCCCAGAGAGGTAAAAAATACCACCAAAAAGGCTTCTTTCAATGTGTACTATTCAGGAAAAAAAATATGCAAATATGCTCGAATCCGAGCCCTAGTGATGACTGTATTAGTGTGTGTTATCTGTTTTAATTCAAGTAAGGACTGCAGACAATAATATCAAGTAGTTCCTACTTTTGCTACCAAATGCTACCGTCCACGACACCTAGCTTGCGGACTTGGCTACTAGATGGCATCTCAGTCAGCACCTAGTGGCGAACGTTGGAACTAATAAAGCGTTATCAGTTCTAACGTACAACGTTTGGCTTCACACGAGTGTATTTAGTAGTAGAAGGTTCTTTTTCATGTCATAAATCTCTGACATGGGACCGCCACCGGCTTTACTTCCCCTCCGAAGGAAGGCATACTGAGGGATTTTTAACGCTCTTAAAACGATCCGACGACTTTGGCCGGGTTTGAACCCACGACCTTGGGCATAGAAGCTCTCTCACAAAATAACTCGCCTTTATGTAGAAAAAGAAGGTGGTACTTAAATGTATTCGATAGAATGTAAATGCGATAATGATGAGCTGCTATTTGTTGGATGAAGGACCTCTCCTATTTGTACATAAAGGCGTGTTAATGTGTGATTAACATCTCATGTAATATATCTTTCACGTTAGGGTGTTTAAATACTTTTTTCCGCCTAATGTTATTGAGCAATTTGTTGACCGACTGAAAGATTATCTATAATAGAACTAAGCAACACTGAACAAGTAGTTCCGTGACGAACTAAAGAGCCTACTTTTCTTAAAATTATAGAGACCATATATCAACAGTTGGCAGACCTGGCGACTCTAAAAATATTCTTAGTTTCATATCTTAAGGTAGACTATGCATATGCAAAATTTGGTTGAGGTCCAAAATATAGTTTGCACGTTACATGTATTTAAATATTGAATTTATCAGCAAGCGTAAAATTTGGTTGGCGACACTGCCATAAATTGGATCCTCAAATATAAATTGAAATATTATGATCTATATATTGCCAATTTTGAAAGAACTTCGTTTATTAGTAAGGAAGTTACATGTGATTCAACATTAAACTTATCAGCACGCGTAGAATCATGTTGGCAGCGCTGTCGTATATCGATCATTGAAAATTAACCTGCATTTGCAGGTACTATATGTATGCAATGTTTAGAACTATTGGCCTGCATACCTTTTGATATATTGAGATTAGGATAAAGATGTATAGAGTGCATTTCTCAACAATTCGCAGCCCCGTTCACACTAAAAGAATTCATATTGAAATTTATTCCAGTGCGCAAATCACATACCAAATTTGGTTGAAATCCAATAGATAGTATGGAAGATACAGGCATTTAAAGATTGGACTTATCAGCAGGCATACAATCATTTTAGCAACACTCTCATGCGTGGGCTCCTGTAAATTAGTCTGATGTAATTTTATCTATATGTGTGTCAATTTTGGAATAATTCCCATGCATGTCTTTCGAGATATCCAACATAGACCTCAATTTTCAATTGTGATTTTTCAGCAGATGGTAGCACTGTTGTCATTTTGAAATATGGCCGTACGATATTCAGCCATAGGTCTTTACTCATACCAAAGTTGGTTTTGATAGCTGTAGCCGTTTAAGGGGGGGGGGGGGCACAGACAGACAGACACACATTTCCCCAAAATGCGAAAAGTAGGCTAAAAATAGCATGTATGTAACACTTCGACGATATGACTGAACCACTATTCGATCTCATAGTTTAGGGAGTGTGAGACCTTATCCATCAAAGCCACAGATCCAATCAAGTAATATGATGCCAGTAGAACTCCAGAATGTTCCTCAGGTTATTATAGAATGATGACATAGGATCACGGAACGATGGAGACATCCACACTACTTGAAGAGCGAGCAATGGCCTGGATCTAGCAGAAAGTGTGACACCTAATAACCTCTGCACAAGTTTCGATCTAAGTGGGTGATTAGCATGGAAATGCGATAATGACAGACTCGCTCTCTGGCTGATGAGCAGCTATTTGTAGGATGAACAACCTGTCTTAATGGCTGCCTGCAGTGCGCCGGAAGATAGCAGCGCTAGGACGCCGGCTACATTAGCTTCCATTACAGCAAGGTCTTAATCCAGCTCTACTATCAAGCTATTTTGTATCCAGAATGAAGGACGTTTGGAAGGTATTCCACTCATTCTCGTGTAGGAAGCTTTAGTTGTTCAGCCTTTTGACTGGTTTGATGCAGATCTCCATGCTTCCCTGCCCTGAGCTAATCGTTTCATCTCTAAATAGCTTTTTTTTTTTTTTGCGTATGGGTTTTAGTGCAGGGAGTGTCCGAGGACATGTTCGGCTCGCCAGTTTTTGTAGCTGCTTCGAGACGGACACCCAATGGGTGAGCTACAAGTACCGTTGGGGAGGAAAGTTGGAAGGGAAGGGCGAGGAGTTGGAAGGTAGCGGCTGTGGCCTATAGTTAGGGACCAATCCCGGCATTTGCCTGGAAGGAAGATGGGAAACCACAGAAGACCATCTTCAAGGTTGCCGGTGGGGGGATTCGAACCTCCTCGCCTCCTGGATGTGAGCGACTGCCATTAGTCATGCCGTAACGACCACGGCTAACCCACCCGGTTCTAAATAGCTATCACACCCTGAATCAAAGGCAATCTCTTTAGCATATTCTCACCTTGGTCTATCCCTACAGTTCTTATCCTCAAAGGGGCCGATAACCTAGATGGTCATCATCATCAGCAGCTTCTAAGGGCTAAAAGCGTTGTCGTTGCAGCTATTTCTCATGGTCTTCAGCAGTTCTCTTCATATTGGCATACGAGTACCTCCTTGACAATGTTCTTGAGATACGATTGTCTTGGTCGTCCCACTGTTTTTTCCCCCAAAATATTTCCTTCAAAAAGTACCTGGAGGAAAATGTCATGTCGGAGTATGTGTCCCATGAAGTTTGCTTTCCTTGTCTTGATGGTGTTCAACAGACATCGATTCTCCTGAATTTGGTTCAGAACAAGCTCATTTGTCTTTCTTTCCATCCAGTTTGTTCGGGTCATTCGTCTCCAAAACCACATTTCAGCTGCCTCAAGTTATGTTTCTTCTCTTTTCCTAAGTGTCCTTGTTTCACAACCATGGGTCAACACACTCCAAATAAATGACTTCCTTATCTTCAAGTTGAGGTGCTCATTGAGCAGCAATTTCTTCTTGTTTTCAAAGGCTTTCTTCGCCAACAGGGCCGGCTCCGTGGCATTGGATTAGCGCGCCTGCCTCTCACCTGGAGGCTCCGGGTTCGATTCCCGGCTCCATCAGGGATTTTATAAACTAACGTGAGGGCTGGAACGGGATGCACTCAGCCACGTGAGGACTATTGAGTAGCTGTCTGACTGTGAGGCAGCGCCTTGATCACGAAAATCAAGGTTACCGGCCGAGGGGACCCGACGCGCTGACCACGCGTCACCCCAATATCTGCAAGCCAAATGGCTGGGCAGCGGACGCTTGGTAGGCCTGTATAGTGCCAGGGGTTATTTATTTCTTCGACAACACTATTCTTTTCTTAATTTCTGAGATGCATCTGTTGTCATAATTAATCATACTCCCCAAATAGCAAAATTCCGTTATTTGTTTAATGGCACTACCATTTAACCTAGATGTTAGGCTCCTTAAAACATAACTATCATCATAATCCTCGACCCTTCCTTCCATAACTAAGTTTGCTATTCCTGGGTGTCTTAGTATGTGTCCTACCAACCTATCTCTTCTCTTCATTAGCAGTCGCAAAAAACACCTCTCCTCTCCCATTCGTCGTAATACCTCTTCGTTTGTAACCCTATCTACCCATCTGATCGTCATCATTCTCCTGTAACACCATATTTTAAATGCTTCAATTCTCCTCTTTTCTACTGCACCAATAGTCCAAGTTTCACTTCCATAGAGCGCCACGATCCAGACAAAGGCTTTCAAAAATGATTTCTTAATACCTAAATTTATATTGGATGTCAACAGATTCCTTTTTTCTGCAGAAATGCTTTCCTTGCCTGTGTTAACCTACTTCTTATATCCTCTTTGTTTCGCCCATCACTGGTTATTTTGCTTCCTAAGTAGCAGAAGTTTCCTACTTCCTTTAGCTTTTCACCTGTCAATTCGACGTCCATAGGGGTTTCTGATTTCTTTCGGCTGCGTTCCAATATTTATGTTTTACATTTATTAATTTTCATTGTGAATTCTTTCCTCAAGAGAGAATCCATACCATTTAAACACTCATTAAACTCCTCTGGTGTGTCGGCTAAGATGGCTGGTTGGTTCCTTAGTTTAGAGGCTGCGACAAAGCGGTCATGTAGCCCCGAGTAGGCCTACATTGGGTGTTTTTAGAATCTGTCTGATAACCGGTGTTAATTGTGATGACCGTATTAGTGTGTGTTATCTGTTATTAATTCAAGTAAGGACTGCAGAAGATAATGAGCTTGCGTTCTTGCAGAAACGTATGGATGACGAACACTGGTTGCATAGTTAGCGTCGTATCGGGAAATTGATTGCGTTAATTCCAGACAGACCCCGACCCATAAACATATCCATGCCCTGATGAATAGGCTACAATACCATTTCTTCCGACATCTGTCATTTGAAATCATCCTTTAGATACGCTAGGTCGGCCTAGGAGAGAGCTTAAGGAGCGTGGTGGCACAGTGGTCAAGCTGTTAGCATTTACCAAGGTAGACCGGGTTCGATTCTTGGCCAATGCATGTGAGATTTTCAAAGTGAAATGTCATGTCCTGTGGTTCGGATTCCATGTAAAAAGGAGGTCCCATGGCCCATAATCGCGAGATTTACGGTCACGTAAAAGTATAAGCTTCCTTCCTTCCTAGGAGCGAATTAGTTTTTTCCTTTCAATATGCCTTAATTTAACGTTGCCAGTAAAGGGACTACAGCTCCTCTTTAATTAAGTTCTTAATTTATTTATAATTCGTTCTTTACTCCAGGTTTCTAAATTCGCTCATTATGAACCAGTGCCGGGGAAAGAGTGTTTTCTCTCCACAGACACTCTCCCTCTGGCACTTAATTGGTTTCGTAAAGCTTCTCCGAGAAGCAGCTAACAAAACAGTGCGGTTTAGATACGGCGGGCTGCGAGGATGAGGAGTATGTCATTAACGCTTGTCTAAACAATGTATGATGTTGATACGGGAACTTTCTTAACTAAAACATGTAGGCTAGATACAATGTGTTGAAGTGATACAACTGACAAGGCTACAAGTTCAATGGGCTGGGATAAGTAGCAGACATTACTTGTAGAATACACTGATGTTGTTAATCAGCAAGAACTTCCAATCTGAGCTAGAGATATTATTTTTATGGGGGTACTGACGTTCCCTCTGGGGAAACTGTAACCTCTAGAGGACGCGTCCCTAGGTGGGGGATAGGGGAGCCCTAATTGTACCCTGTTACGGTTGGTTCTGATACCCTCCAAATCAGTTGCTAGCTGACTTGGGTTTTCACGTCCCTCAGAGAACCACCAGACGGAAGCACACGTTTGATGGGGTCAGATCGAGAATTAATGTGCACAAAAATGCATGTCTAATCCGGTTGCAGTCAACGTACAGCTTGATGGAGAGTAAAAGTGCTACTGATATTCACTTCGACTCTCTGCCAACTGTTATGAGAAACATCTCAAGTGAGCTGTAAAATATCGTACGTAGGCTATATTGTGTTCTTTTCTATTTGCGTTTAATTGATTGATTGAACATGAGGTTGAATGAATGGTTGATTGATGTTTTGATTGAATGTACGAGCGACTGAAAGTAATGTCTTTTGTGTTTTTGTTTGCTGTTATCTACATCCCCGAATATCACTCTTGTATTGCTTTTTCCCCCCAGTTTCTGAACTTTTTCTTCTTATCCTTGTTTATGTGTTTGCCTTTTTCCGTTTTCTGTAGATAGTTTTGATTTTTCTGTAACAATTTTTTAATGTTTCCTGAAGATAGGGATTGCATGAATGAATGCTAGAGATAGGATGTTTGAGTGCGTGTCTGTATGGTTGTGGTTGTTGATGTATAAGTATAATAGTGTATTTCTATTTTTGTTCGTGTTTGCTGTTTTCGTTTTGTTTATACTTGTAAATTTTATTGTTAATTATTATATTGTCACTAGTGGAGCCTATCCGTCTGACAATAAAGAACACATTCAAATCCACGGACCAACAGGTAGCCCAATTCCTGGGGGCTTTACAACGGTGGAACACCCTCTCACCAGGGGTTATAAATATGGAGGACCCAGCTCAGGGTTATGAGTGAAGACCTCAACGGCACCTGCATTGGTGAAGGAGTCCTTCGGTACAGTGAAGTTGGCGGAAGAGGGAGCCCAGTGCTCGGGGTTAATAGAGAAAAAGGTATTTGTTCATATTATGGACACTTATCAGGCAACGTCGCGTCTGCTCCCCAGGTTAGGGGTGGCTACAAAAGGCGTCTGTTCTCCAGGTTAGGGGTGGCTACAAAAGGTGACTGTTCCCCAGGTTAGGGGTGGCTACAAAAGGTGTATGTTCCCCAGGTTAGGGGTGGCTACAAAAGGCGACTGTTCCCCAGGTTAGGGGTGGCTACAAAAGGCGTCTGTTCTCCAGGTTAGGGGTGGCTACAAAAGGCGACTGTTCTCCAGGTTAGGGGTGGCTACAAAAGGTGTATGTTCCCCAGGTTAGGGGTGGCTACAAAAGGCGACTGTTCCCCAGGTTAAGGGTGGCTACAAAAGGTGTCTGTTCTCCAGGTTAGGGGTGGCTACAAAAGGCGACTGTTCTCCAGGTTAGGGGTGGCTACAAAAGGCGACTGTTCCCCTGGTTCGGGGTGGCTACAAAAGTCGTCTGTTACCCAGGTTAGGGGTGGCTACAAAAGGCGTATGTTGCCCAGGTTAGGGGTGGCTACAAAAGGCGACTGTTCTCCAGTTTAGGGGTGGCTACAAAAGGCGTCTGTTCCCCAGGTTAGGGGTGGCTACAAAAGGCGTCTGTTCCCCAGGTTATGGATGGCTACAAAAGGCGACTGTTCTTCAGGTTAGGGGTGGCTACAAAAGGCGTCTGCTCCCCAGGTTAGGGGTGGCTACAAAAGGCGTCTGTTCCTCAGGTTAGGGGTGGCTACAAAAGGCGTCTGTTGCCCAGGTTAGGGGTGGCTACAAAAGGCGTTTGTTGCCCAGGTTAGGGGTGGCTAAAAGTGCGTCTGTTCCCCAGGCTATGGGTGGCTACAAAAGGCGTCTGTTGCCCAGGTTAGGGGTGGATACAAAAGGCGTCTGTTCTCCAGTTTAGGGGTGGCTACAAAAGGCGTCTGTTACCCAGGTTATGGGTGGCTACAAAAGGCGTCCTTTCTCCAGTTTAGGGGTGGCTACAAAAGGCGTCTGTTGCCCAGGTTAGGAGTGGCTACAAAAGGCGTCTGTTGCCCAGGTTACGGGTGGCTACAAAAGGCGTCTGTTCCCCAGGTTAGGGGTGACTACAAAAGGCGTCTGTTGCCCAGGTTAGGGGTGGCTACAAAAGGCGACTGTTCCCCAGGTTAGGGGTGGCTAAAAAGGCGTCTGTTGCCCAGGTTAGGGGTGGCTACAAAAGGCGTCTGTTCTCCAGGTTAGGGGTGGCTACAAAATGCGTCTGTTGCCCAGGTTAGGGGTGGCTACAAAAGGCGACTGTTCCCCAGGTTACGGGTGGCTACAAAAGGCGTCTGTTCCCCAGGTTAGGGGTGACTACAAAAGGCGTCTGTTGCCCAGGTTAAGGGTGGATACAAAAGGCGTCTGTTCTCCAGGTTAGGGGTGGCTACAAAAGGCGACTGTTCCCCAGGTTAGGGGTGGCTAAAAAGGCGTCTGTTGCCCAGGTTAGGGGTGGCTACAAAAGGCGTCTGTTCTCCAGGTTAGGGGTGGCTACAAAATGCGTCTGTTGCCCAGGTTAGGGGTGGCTACAAAAGGCGACTGTTCCCCAGGTTAGGGGTGGCTACAAAAGGCGACTGTTGCCCAGGTTAGGGGTGGCTACAAAAGGCGTCTGTTCCCCAGGTTAGGGGTGGCTACAAAAGGCGTCTGTTACCCAGGTTAGGGGTGGCTACAAATGGCGTCTGTTGCCCAGGTTAGGGGTGGCTAAAAAGGCGTCTGTTCTTCAGGTTAGAGGTGGCCTCAAAAGGCGCCTGTTCTCCAGGTTAGGGGTGGCTACAAAAGGCGACTGTTCCCCAGGTTAGGGGTGACTACAAAAGGCGTATGTTCTCCAGGTTAGGGGTGGCTACAAAAGGCGACTGTTCTCCAGGTTAGGGGTGGCTACAAAAGGCGACTGTTCCCCAGGTTCGGGATGGCTACAAAAGGCGACTGTTCTCCAGGTTAGGGGTGGCTACAAAAGGCGACTGTTCCCCAGGTTAGGGGTGACTACAAAAGGCGTATGTTCTCCAGGTTAGGGGTGGCTACAAAAGGCGACTGTTCCCCAGGTTAGGGGTGGCCACAAAAGGCGACTGTTCTCCAGGTTAGGGGTGGCTACAAAAGGCGTCTGTTCTCCAGGTTAGGGGTGGCTACAAAAGGCGACTGTTCTCCAGGTTAGGGGTGGCTACAAAAGGCGACTGTTCCCCAGGTTCGGGATGGCTACAAAAGGCGTATGTTACCCAGGTTAGGGGTGGCTACAAAAGGCGTATGTTGCCCAGGTTAGGGGTGGCTACAAAAGGCGACTGTTCTCCAGTTTAGTGGTGGCTACAAAAGGCGTCTGTTCCCCAGGTTAGGGGTGGCTACAAAATGCGACTGTTGCCCAGGTTAGGGGTGGCTACAAAAGGCGTCTGTTCTCCAGGTTAGGGGTGGCTACAAAATGCGTCTGTTGCCCAGGTTAGGGGTGGCTACAAAAGGCGACTGTTCTTCAGGTTAGGGGCGGCTACAAAAGGCGTCCGTTCCCCAGGTTAGGGGTGGCTACAAAAGGCGTCTGTTGCCCAGGTTAGGGGTGGCTACAAAAGGCGTCTGTTCTCCAGGTTAGGGGTGGCTACAAAATGCGTCTGTTGCCCAGGTTAGGGGTGGCTACAAAAGGCGACTGTTCCCCAGGTTAGGGATGGCTACAAAATGCGACTGTTGCCCAGGTTAGGGGTGGCTACAAAAGGCGTCTGTTCCCCAGGTTAGGGGTGGCTACAAAAGGCGTCTGTTACCCAGGTTAGGGGTGGCTACAAAAGGCGTATGTTGCCCAGGTTAGGGGTGGCTAAAAAGGCGTGTGTTCCCCAGGTTAGGGGTGGCTACAAAAGGCGTCTGTTGCCCAGGTTAGGGGTGGCTACAAAATGCGCCTTTTCTCCAGGATAGGGGTGGCTACAAAAGGCGTCTGTTTCCCAGGCTAAGGGTGGCTACAAAAGGCGTCTGTTCTCCAGGTTAGGGGTGGCTACAAAAGGCGTCTGTTGCCCAGGTTAGGGTTGGATACAAAAGGCGTCTGTTCTCCAGGTTAGGGGTGGCTACAAAAGGCGTCTGTTGCCCAGGTTAGGGGTGGCTACAAAAGGCGGCTGTTGCCCAGGTTAGGGATGGCTACAAAAGGCGTCTGTTGCCCAGGTTAGGGGTGACTACAAAGGGCGTCTGTTCTCCAGGTTAGGGGTGGCTACAAAAGGCGTCTGTTTCCCAGGTTAGGGGTGGCTACAAAAGGCGTCTGTTCTCCAGGTTAGGGGTGGCTACAAAAGGCGTCTGTTGCCCAGGTTAGGGGTGGCTAAAAAGTCGTCTGTTCTTCAGGTTAGGGGTGGCTTCAAAAGGCGCCTTTTCTCCAGGTTAGGGGTGGCTACAAAAGGCGACTGTTCCCCAGGTTAGGGGTGGCTACAAAAGGCGACTGTTCTCCAGGTTAGGGGTGGCTACAAAAGGCGACTGTTCCCCAGGTTAGGGGTGGCTGCAAAAGGCGACTGTTCTCCAGGTTAGGGGTGGCTACAAAAGGCGACTGTTCCCCAGGTTAGGGGTGGCTACAAAAGGCGTCTGTTGACCAGGTTAGGGCCGACCTGATAAAATCCAACGCCAGGTGATGCGACACATCGGTTGGCTTATTTCTTGTCTTAGCAAATTAATGATGGTTGTTACGTCAATTTATGAAGAGGAGCCTGCGCCATGGCGGGGAATACGCTAGGAAAGAAGATGTATTTACGTTTGAGGCTGTGAATAACGAATATCTAAGTGGTTAGTGTACCAACCTCTATCATTGAGACAACTGCCTCATTGCGTAGTGGCTTGCATTCTCGGCTGTCACCGCGGAGGTCCGAGTTCGATTCACGGCTCTGCCAAGGAATGTAATTCTGGTCTGTGGGCTGGAAAAGGGTACATTCAGCCTCGTGAGGCAAACTGAGAAGAGGCGGGTTCGATTCCCACCTCAACAATCCTGGAAGTGGTTTTCCCACTTCTACTCCCAGCAAATGCAGGGATGGTATCTAACTTAAGACCACGGCCGCTTCTTTCCCAAATTCTACCTCAATTACAAGCACACATATTAGTACAGCATTCACAATGACACAGGGTTTCAGACAAATTATACACACACCCAAGTACACGGGGATACATGACCACGATGTCGCAAAGCCCCTATAGAATCAATAACAGCATTAAGACAATGAGTATATCACCAGAAGTAATGCGGGTTGAATCTTTGTATCTTATTTTATCGATTTTTCTTGTAGAAGATATCATATTTATGAAAGAAAACAAGAAGTTCCGTGACGAACTAAAGAGCCTACTTTCCTTGAAATTTAAGATGCATGCCAATGATTAATCTATACGGATCTATCTAGCATAATGACGAAATTAAGTTGGCAATATCGAAATTTCTAATTAGTTCGAAATACTGTATACCTGGCATAATGTAGCCTAATAGAGAACTACAGTTGGCAGCCCTGGTGACTGAATATATTCTTAGTTCCATCTCTTAAGGTACAGAATACAAAATTTGGTTGAAGTCCAATGGATAGCATGGACGTTTCATGCAGTTAAACATTGGATCTAACAGCACGCGTAAAATCATGTTGGCAACAATGACATACATGTATTGGTAAGAAATAATCTGAAATAATATGATCTATTGTTGTGTCAATTTTGAATGAAATCCATTGGTTAGTATAGAAGTTACATGCATTTTAAAATTGGACCTATCAGTAGGCTTAGAATCATGTTGGTAGCACTGACGTGTATAAGTTACTCCAAATTAATATAGAATGTCAGGTACTATACGTGTGCATAGTTTAAAGCTGTCGGCTTGCATACTTTCTGATATATGGGTATTTGAATTTAAAAGAAAATTGAGAGCATGTAATAACAGTTGGCAGCCCTGGTGGCTCTTAAGAATACGCTCAGTCATATCTGTTTATGCACACATACCACATACGAAATTTGGTTGAAATCTAATTGATAGTGTAGAAGGTATATGCATTTAAAATTTGGATTTATCAGCAGGCTTATAATCATTTTGGCAACACTGCCATCTATGGCCTCCTGGAAATTAAACTGCAATATTATTATCTATACGTGTGGCAATTTTGAAATAGCTCCCATTCATACCTTCCATGATATCCAACATGGAGCTCAAATTTTAATTGCGATTTTTCAGCAGTTGGTGGCACTGAGATCATTTTCAAATATGGCCGTGAGATATTCAGGTATAGATCTTTACTCCTACCAAATTTTGTTTCGATTTCTGCAGCCGTTTAGGAGTTGATAGGGGGACACACACACACAGCCAGCCAGACAGACAGAAGGACAGACAGACAGACAGACAGATCTCATAAGTCTACTTTTTCCTCATTTTTGCAAAATGTGAAAAGTAGGGGAAAAATACGTCTCCTTGATCCACTGTACCGGACAAAACAAAAGTAAATACAAAAACACAAAGGCAAAAAGCAAATACCAAAGAAGAAGACAAACGCAAGATCAAACAAGAAGTTCCGTGAAGAACTACAGCCTATTTTCATATATCCTACTTATGTTCATTGCCTCTATCAACATACTAAATTTCAGTTTGATTGCTGTAATAGATTCGTAGATATTGAGAACCGACTAAATATTTCGGATGGTTGCCATGTTGGATTTTATATATGTAGGTCCTAGAATTATGTACTGTTACATGAAGATTATTGTGTACGTGTAGCATTCAAACTTCAATCGCGTGATTAGTACACAAGAAGTAACAACGAGATTTTAAAATTTCGCACAAATGCCATCTTGTGTTTATGGTAACAATTGAAAAACATTAGATGCCTGTGGATTAACATTTGTATAAGGATTTACTGTACCAAGTGTCACTGCACTAGGATGGTTAAATTGCGTGAAACGACCATGTGAATATTTGTACTTCCCTCCGCCGCCATGTTGGATTTGTGATCACCAGGTTATTGAAAGTCCTATAGGTGAACATGTCCATAGCCCCTATGAACATTAAAAAATTCATTTTGATTTCTGTAATAGATTCGTAGATATTGAGATCCATCTAAATATTTCGGATGGTCACCATGTTGGATTGTTACATGTACAGGCCTTAGAGTCATGTACCTTTAAAGGAAAATTATTGCGTAGGCTCATTATTCAAACTTCCATTTCGATCGCATGATTACGACATAAGAAACAAAAACTTAATTTAAAAATTCGCACAGCTGCCATCTTGAGGTTATGTAAATAATTGAACTAAATTACATGCCAGTGCATTACAATGTATATAAACATTTGCTGTACCAAGTTTCATTGCGTTTGGATAATTAAATCGTGCGAAAAGTCTATTTAAAACTTTCAACTTCGCTTGGCCGCCATGTTCGTTTTGTAATTAACCGGTTTTTGAAAGTCTCATAGATGACCTTTCAGTAGTGCCCTTTATCACCGTGCAACATTTCAGGGTGATACCGGTTATAGTTTCAGAGATATAGAATGCCGGTAAAATATTTCGCACAGCCGCCATATTGAGGTTATGTAAACAATTGAACGAAGTTAGATGTCGGTGCATTACAATGTGTATAAACATATACTGTACCAAGTTTCATTGCGTTTGGTTGGTTAACTCGCGAGAAACGTCTATTTAAAAGTCGCAAATTCGCTTGGCCGCCATGTTGGTTTTGTAGTAACCAGGTTTTCAAAGGTCACATAAGTGAACTTCTAGTAGTTCCCTCTGTCACCATACAAAATTCCAGGGTGATATCTGTAATAGTTTCGGAGATATTGAATGCTGGTGAAATATTTCGCACAGCCCCCATGTTGAATTGGTGAGACGTAACAAAATTTGAAGGGCACGGTCGGGGTCGCCCGGGGTAGTGCTATGAACTTACCGAGTTTCATTGAAATCGCTCCAGTCGTTTAGATTTTATTAGGGGGACATACACACACACACTCCCCACACACACGGACAAAAGGTGATCTCATAAGCCTTTTTTTTTTCAAAATTGAAAATAGGCTAAAAATGAAAACAAAAAACGTAAAAACATAATCAAAAAGAAAATCAGGGGTAGATTACTTCACTATTTCGCCCCTTAAAACAATGATGATCATCAGAAATAAAATCCTAACCAAAAAAAAAACAATAAACAAAATCCAAACCAAAAATAAAAGTAACGAACGAAAACTGCAACAGAATCAAAGAATAAGGAAAGGAAACAAAGAATATAATACAGACATGACCCCCAATTTAAAAACACAACTAAATTTAAATAGATCAAACCAAAACACAACATTTGATTGTTGAAAGTTCATCAAGTATGTGTAACAGTGTAATTCATTGACTGCTTGAAATAAACGAACTACCGCAGAACATCCTCTTTTAGGCCTATGATATGCTTTATAAAACACTTGAAGATTGAAACCACGTTGCTTTTTGTACTATCCCACCATACATATGCCAAAGCTTCATGAGAATATTAGATTTTTGTCATAAATATTTCATATGTTAAATTTAAAACATTTCCTTGAGAATCGTCGTGTATCTTACATTAAGGATTATGAAACCATTTGTGATCCAGGATTTCAATAGTTTCACAACCTTAATATTATAGATATTTTATCTTATATATGCACCATTGCTGTACGTAACAGTACAATGTACTGATTTATATTTGTGCCACATTTTGCTTTGATGCATTTAAGATTTTCGATGTTGATACATGCATAGTTAAATCCAATACATAATTTGGTTTACTAAATACACTTGTTCGTTAAGTATCCCTTCAGTGTTAAAATGCAGGCCAAACTAAGTTCATAAAACATTTCATAAAACATCATAATTATTTTTAAACATCACTTGCAATAATGCACAAGGGAGACATGACGTTCACAAAGGACGAAATCACATAGCCATACGAAACATTAAGCACTATATTACTCGACCATGCTGATTGGCCATAATATATCCAAGAGACAGGATTACCATAAACAGTAATAACTACCCCACCTCATGTAATTAGCGATCAATGATTCCTTTGATGTAATTAAATCAATGTTATGCCACAGCTGGTATTGACTAACATTACTATAATGGATTATCATTCCATAATCCATTATTGTGATCATTTCATTACAAAGATTAATATGTTGAGTGGGGTTTCGATGTTTATTTGCAGATAACAACAGATCTGATTCACGTGAAATTCGCTTTCATATCAACCTTGAACTTTCAGGCTACAATATATAGCAGTTTCATGACAGTGTTGCTTAGCGGTAAGGTTGTTTCTGCTGCTATGCCCCGAGTCCTCTTGAATACAAGATGAACTGTTTTCCTCCTTGGGTAATAGAGTGCTCTACGAAGTATTATTACATCAAACACAAGGGAAAGGTTACATAAATTCCTGATTTTTGTCAGGACGTATCATTACATAATCTTCCACACAGTAATGTAAGTAAAACTATTCAATAAATCACACAATAAATGTAGCATTAATAGTTCCACAAAGTATTGTGATGTCTACATGATGCACTCTATATCAGCATTTGGTGAAAATGAGTGCGACACATTGAAATTACATTTTGTGTCATGCAGCGGTGGGGTTGTATTCCCGGTTCTGTGTCAATAGTAAGCAGATTATTCCTCAAGTGATGCGATGTAGAACAATGCTGTATTATCGACACACTGACAGTACTTACCATACCACAAATTGGAATAGAGTCTGGCAACATAGAATTACATTTAGTTTGTTTCAAAAATTTGAAATGTCACATTTTTTGAACAGGAATATTGAACTGTCATTATTGTAAATATAGATTCAAAATAGTCGTGTGATTCTTATTAAATCATATTTTTTTAACATTCCAAAAATTGTTTTATGTAAACAGGTCACTGTTTATGAGACAAGTACCTGCAGTGTTTATTGTGGAATTAGCGATTCTATGAACACGTTCTATTCTATATATTGATAAGCTAATACCAATACAAGCTCGTGGCCTGCTTACTGCAGCGAACGTTTTGTTCCATGAATGCAGACCAATTTATAACTCCACACCTGAACATGACGTGTAGAGCATATTAATCAAAAATATTTGCTCTGGTTACCGGTGTTGACTGAGCACAACCAAGGAGAGACAGTTGTATATCATCCCCATACAGACAACACCTCCTAACTGAACTCATTCGGGCGTGGTGGATCACTGGGCATGCTGTCTGCCTCTCACCAAGGCGGACAGGGTTCGATTCCTGGTCAATGCATGTGAGATTTTCGAAGTGAAATGGCATGTCCTGCGGTTCGGATTTCACGTAAAATGGAGGTACGTGGCTCATGATCGTGCAATTAACAGTCACGTTAAACTACATGCTTCCTTCCTTTTTGATTCTCATCGCTTTAAGTGATACGTTGTTACAAAAATTCAATTCATGTGATTGATCCGCTTTGCTAGTACAAGAAACTTTACTTTGAAGGGGTTTTCTAGGCTCCTAACGGTACAAGTGTTGGTGTGTTATATCTCATCATCAGCCTAAATTCCTCAGATGTTCACAAATAATAGGAAGTGGCTTTGCGACCACGGGATTCCACTCACTAGTGTTGGGTTCCTCTTTGTCATCGACCCCTCTTGGTCAACTCTTGATATTTTCCGACCCCGACGGTATTAGAATATCCCGCCCTCATTCTTCGAGGGTCCAGACCTCCTCTTTTATTTTCAGGTTCTCATGTCCTTTGCATAAGGTCCTAAAGGGGGGCAGGATGTGTGCAGCCCCAACACTTAAGGTACACCCTCAAAGGCTCATGGCTCGTGAGTTCACTACCCGGAGGGGAGCTCTCATTTCTCCATCGACTTTGGGGTGACCCTCTCCTATCTGCCTTTCATGACTCTACTTCTGTCCAAGTCCCTCACTCCATTTTCCTCTTCGGTTGAGGGCGTTTCCCTTCCCTTTCGTGTATTTCCCTTATTCCCTTTTCTGTCCGAGAAAGAAGGACTAACTACATAGATATACTGCATAGTCCTCCACTGAGATTGGACTTGGAATTATGGCACACACTATTCTACGGCCGTGCCTGTCAGATACGAGCAACCCCATTTGAACTCACGTCCCCTGAGAATGTGCTCTCCACCCAAAGCCATTTCAATCAGACAGTCGATTCCTGAGACTGACGTCAAGGGGCATACAAACGGACTGCTGCATCCAGTTTCTGATTCTATAAGCTTCCTTGGATGAAGGATATATCAAGCCGGAGATATCTGCACACATTTAAGTACTCTCTGGCTAATAGAAATTTCAAGCCAAGGAGATTAATGATGCTGCATGTGAGCTGGCTTGAAGCATTGAGATAATACAGCGAGGGATGTTCGCCTCTGACGACACCAGGAATATTAATTGGTTACGAACTCGCATTGTTTCCCGAGACTCAAATTAAATTACCTTTAAAGACTGCTTTGGAGCCATTTTTCAGTGTTGCCTTATTAACGATTAATATTGTAATTTTCAGTCGGTCAACAAACAAAAAATCATTCTAATTACTGGAAAATGTGGAAAATAACCTGAAATAAGTGGTAACACTTCGGGAGTGATGAACCAAGTACAAAACCGAAGTACCTTGTGTAATGATGAATAATAATTGTGGAAATGATGTCCTAATAGATGTTTTCTCCTCCGCTGTCTGTAAGGTGCGTTCAAAAAGTAACGAGCCGGAGGCTGTAATGCGCAAACCGGTGACGACATCGGCTAATTGTGGCGTGTGTAATGAGGTGTGGTTCCGACCAGAACGTGCAAGGTCACAGCCCATTGCTAGAGGGCACGCGTGCACGTCACACGACGATACAAAGCGAGCAGCAGCATTCATCAATCGGCCAACCAAGACCAAGACAGTGGGCCATTCAACATGCTTCCTGGTGTGGTTGAAGACTGTAGGGCACCCATTGGGCACACTCTTTCCGCAAGTGCAGTCGTTCCTTCATGATGGCGTGCACATTTACGGTGCTCAATCCGATCACGGCGGCTATAGCGTCCACTGTCACTCGGCGGTCCAGGGTAATGAGTGCATCAACCAGCTGGACGTTGTCATCGGTAATGCATAGGGGTGCCCCAGACCGGGCATCATCGGCTAACGACACCCGTCCTTCCCTGAAGCGCTTGTGCCACGCCTTGACCCTTGCAAGGGACATGCAGTGTTCACCGTACATTTGTGACATTCGGCGATGAATGTCCGTTCCCCCTACTCCTTTCGCTGTCAGAAACCGAACATCACCTCTTTGCTCTTCGTTTGACGCTTCCATGTCACTGTTTGCAATACGTCTGGCAGCGTTGGACGATTGATGCATGCTGCTGCTCGCTTTGTATCGTCACGTGACGTGCACGCGTGCCCTCTAGCGACGAGCTGTGATCTTCCACGCTCTGGTCGGAACCACACCTCGTTACCCACGCCACGATTAGCCGATGTCGTCACCGGTTTGAGCATTCCAGCCTCCAGCTCGTTACTTTTTGAACGCACCTTATATAACCCATCCGCCATCTCATTTTTATAACACGACTTATATAGTGAAATTCCACATATGTCGGCCATTGTGGGCGTGGTTTACAGGATAAATAACATGTTGCAACCCCACACATAGCCCTATGGTACCTTGTGGTGTTTGTTTCAGATCGCTCCATTCGTTCGCTTCGTTGTGTTTCTATATTAACAAGGTTTTACATACAAAAACAAACCTAACCTGGGGCTATTGCCCCAAACCCCCTTGCTTGTAGTACTAGCAGTAATTTTCGGCCAGACAGAAGCCAATAGTATCTCGCTCCACTTCGTAAGCCAATAGTATCTCGCTCCACTTCGTAAGCCAATAGTATCTCGCTCCACTTCGTAAGCCAATAGTATCTCGCTCCACTTCGTAAGCCAAGAGTATCTCGCTCCACTTCGTAAGCCAATAGTATCTCGCGGAGCTCGTTACGCATGATTTGAGTTGTGTATTACGTGTATCTTACAAGAGCCTCCGTGGCTTAGGCGGCAGCATGCCGGCCTCTCACCGCTGGGTCCGTGGTTCAAATCCTGGTCACTCCATGTGAGATCTGTGCTGGACAAAACGGAGGCCGACAGGTTTTTCTCCGGGTACTCCGGTTTTCGCTGTCACAATTTCATTCCAGCAACACTCTCCACTACCATTTCATTTCATCTGTCATTCATTTAATCATTGCCCCAGAGGAGTGCGACAGGCTTTGGCAGCCGGCACACTTCATATCCTCGCCGCTAGATGGGGGCTTCATTCATTCCATTCCTGACCCGGTCGGAGACTGGAAGCAGGCTGTGGATTTTCATTACGTGTATCTTACATTGGCAACAGTGAAATGACGTCTCGGTAACTAGTACAGTACTTGTTCCACAAACCGTGATATGGTTAGCTTTTTGTAAATCCTTAGAAAAGCACAAAAAAACTTAACTCTAAATTTCGGAATAATTTGCAGTATCATGTTGTCGGAAAACTCAAAAAAAATTGAAAAGAGTTTTTCTCTGAATCGACGTAGGCTATTTTAAAGAGAAGTTTTTTAAACAAAAAATGTAGAGGACATTGTCACCTACAATTTGTCTCATTGAGGCCATGCCATACGTTTTGAAATGCAGAAGCTAGGTGGCGCCAAAGTTTCCAAAAGAAGTGTTTTTTTTTTTTTCACTTTTTGTCCTAGTTTTTTTTTTTTTTTTCACAAGAGAGCGAATTAGAAATTTGTTCCTCTCAAAATTGTCTGCAAAATTTATTTAAACGTTTGTTTCCTCTGACTTACCGTTCCAAAGTTATGGCGCAGCAAATGCAACACTGCGTAGTCAAGGCTACTATTGTTACTGCGGAGAGAGCGGTGGGCATAGTTTAGACCGGGACCGGTGTCGGACAGCGGCTTCGGTGGCGTAGTTGGTAGCATGCTGAGCTTCTATGCCCAAGATAGCGGGTTCAAACCCGGCCGAAGCCGTCGGATCTTTTAAGAGCGTTAAAAATCCCTCAGTATGCCTTCCTTCGGAGGGGAAGTAAAGCCGGCGGTCCCATGTCATAGATTTATGGCATGTTAAAGATCTTTCCACTAATTACACCTGTGTGAAACTAAATTGGATAGGTTAAGAATGTAAACAACGCTCTTAGGTTGCTACGTTCGTTGCCAAGAGCCGACTGCGGTGGCGTCTAGTAGCTAGTTCTGAACTAGGCCTAGTAGTCGTTGACGGTGGCGTTTGGCGACAAAAGTAGGAACTATTTGAAAATTCAAAGTTGCAGTCTCTACTTGAATTAAAAAACAGATACACACACTAATACAGTCATCACAATTAACACCGGTTATCAGACAGATTCTACACACACCCAAAGTACACGGGGCTACATGACCGCGTTGTCGCAGCCCCTAAACTAAGGAACCAACCAACCAACCGGTGTCGGACAATTTTCACACTTCGGCAGACTATAAGTTTGGAACGGTAAGTCGGAGGGAAAAAAATGTTTAAATAAATGTTGTAGACAATTTTGAGAGGAACAAATTTCTAATTCGCTCTTTTGTGAACAAAACAGTTTTTCTAGGACAAAAAGTGAAAAACTTTTTTTTAAACTTTGGCGCAACCTGGCTTGTGCATTTCAAAACGTATGACATGACCTCAATGAGACAAATTGTAGGTGACAATGTCCTCTACATTTTTTGTTTAAATAACTTTTCTTTAAACTACGTCGATTCAGAGAAAAATGCTTTTCAAAACTTTTTGAGTTTTCCGACAAAATGATAGTGCAAATTATTCTGAAATTTAGAGTCAAGCTTTTCTTGTGCTTTTCTAACGATTTACCAAATGTCAACCATAGCACGGTTTTTGGAACAAAGGGGGTTTCTTCTGTGCAGCTGTACTGTACTAAACAGATGAACACACCTAATGGGTCTCTTTCAGTAGCAATTGAGCAACGACAAGCCATGACAACTGCTGTCGTTAATCGAACAATAAATTAATAACGACTAAAGTCACTTATTTACGTAAATTAGCACATCCAGTGCAGTAGTAATAATGGACAGTAATTTCAATTGGTAACGACTTCCGGAATATCAAATCATGAAAATGACATATATTAGCTAACTGCAAGTGTAGGATCCAGGTTCATCACTCCCGAAAAATTACTAAATAAATTACTATCCCTTAATTTCCTTCTTCTTCTGCTTCTTCAAAAGTTCGTAACAATATAGAGGCCTATAAATCTTTATCACATGTTATTTATTTCGGGTTATCTCAGGTTATTTTTCACATTAGCAGAACATTTATATTTGATTTTAACATATAAATAATCCTTTTAGTTGTGAGAATTACAAATTATTTTTGATTTTTAATCTTGACTGAAACACAACACTTTTGTAAGTTTTATTGGAAGATAATATAGATTTTATTGGCTATATGTTTCATTAAATTACTTTGTAACATATCTGATGTCGATGTTCTCTTTAATATTTTAAGAAAATCTCAAAATTCACCAGCAAATTATGTTAAAGAACTTACCTTTTCACAGAAGATGCTGGAAATGTTCTCCGTCAGCTGACAGACAGGTGTTGTACCGTGAAAATAAATTAGCGTTTATACGTTGTGATTCCCTTCTGTTGTGAGGGATATCTGCTGCCGTATATTGTTCTCCATCTCCACTATAGTACGGGTAATAAATCTGTACACTTTGTATTTTAAATTCACCCACAATTGAACAACAAACGGGCTTAGGTCCGTGCTTCAATTAATTACAGTAAACACGCAGGGTGGAACAGGAGTAGCTACAAAATGTAACTTCCAAAGTTACTGTCTGTCAGCTGAAGGAGAACATTTTCAGCATCTTCTGTGAAAAGATAAGTTCTAACCTTTAACTGGTGACGTGAGGTCATCCAGATTCTTAAGAAAGAAAAAACAACATCTGTGCTTCTTTAATTAAATGTTGCAAGAAGCTGTTGTTTATGTTACCTTCTTATCTGTGCGCTGACACTTCACACCCTCGTTGATGAAAGTTGAGTGACTTAATGACCCTGGTTATCTCGCCTGCGCGCTATCCGTGGCCCGAGCTCGGTTGGATGGCGGAGGGCGCGAGCGTGGTTTTATTTAGTACCATCTTATATATTAAAAATATTTATGAAATATTATTCTATCCGGTCGATTTCCTTCATTCTTTTTTTAAATGAAAGGTATTCATGCACAGATTTGTTATCAAGTATTACAAATCACTTACGTTCCGCTTTTCTCAAATTATTTGATTTTTTTTTTAACTTTTTCTAACTTTTTATCTCTTTGAAGCAAACATATCTTTGGTTATAATTGTGGTATGTAGGTAGTTTTGATCTAAGAACACTCAGCGACTCAAGCGCTTTCATTTGAGCTGTTAACTATTCAAATCGGATGATTCTGAGGAAAGTTATGAGTGAACATTTGATATTACATCTCATTTTTTCAACATTATTTCTCATTGTAGCAATCATATCTTTGGTTCTAATTGAGTTACACAGTTCGTTTTGGTCTAAGAGCACTCAGTGGATCATATTATATCTTTTGAGTTATTAAATATTTAAATTGGTTGATTTTGAGAAAAGTTATGAGTGCCGAAGCGAATATTAGAAATAATTATGAAAACTTAACCGTGCCCGTCCGGCCATTATATCCGGTCGATTTCCTTCATTCCTTTTTTAATTGAAAGTTATTCATGCATGGACTTGTTATCAAGTATTACACATCACTAAACTTCCGCCTTCCTCAAACTATTTGATTTCCTGAACTTTCCCAACTCTTTTTTCTCATTGAAGCAATCATATCTTTGGTTCTAATTGAGGTACGCGGGTCGTTTTTGTCTAAGAACACTCGATGGATCACGCTCTTTCATTTGAACTCTTAACTATTCAAATCGGCAGAATCTGAGGAAAGTTATGAATGGACATTTAATATTACATCTATTTTTTTATTTTCTTGCACCGAAAAATGAACATTGCCATGAAATTAATAGGGTAGTTTCAGATCTTCTTCCAGGACCTCGAGATTTACATGAGTGTGAATACATTGGTAACTGAAGAAGAAAATTGAAGTTTTACATTTTCCCACTGAATTATTGAACAGGCTTGAGTTGAGTGGTCTACATCCCCAAGTGCTGACTTTGAAAGAAGGTGCTATTGCAATGTTCCTTAGGAGTTTCAATGCAACTAAGATATTACTGAACGGGACGAGGCCAATAGTTAGAAAATGTACGACAATATCATAGATTTCTATGTTCTAACTGGTTTGAATAGTGGGGAGCGAATACTGCTACCTCGCGTAGAATGTCACCATCTGACACTAGAATGACGGCAATTTCCTATTACACTAGCGTTTTGTATTACAATCAACAAAGCGCAGGGTCAAACGCTTTATCGAGTTGGAATCTACTTGCCTGATCCAGTTTTAGGCCATGGAATGTTGTATGTTGCCTTATCCGGAGGAAAATCATTTAAAAATGTAAAAGTAGATATCAAACCTAAGGGTCGACACACAGCGAATATTGTCTGGAAGGAAGAATTGTGAAATAAAGGTTATAAACTATTACATAATGTTGTAATTTTTAAATTCCAATGCTGAAGATAATGCTGCAGAGCAGCACGGGTGCCGTAGTTTATATTTTAATTAAATTGTGTCAATAAAGACCAATTTGTTTCAGATACGGTTAATTTCTTATCTATATATACATACTGTAGCATTGGGGCAGTTGTTTAGTCCGACCCCAAAAGGAAATAACCATCACCACCAACCTTGTTAAACATCAGAAGATAAGAACATTCAAACTATCCAATTCACTGTAGAAGTCAAACTGACTCTCGTCATGAGTTAAAAGTTACAGCATTGTTCTACACACACACAATAAGTGAATACTCGCAGCAACATCTGTGCAGTTGGACACACAGAGTGCAATAGAGACAGAACTAACTTACGTCTGAGGCCGTGGTACTGAGCAGGGCAGGCTGTGAAGAGAACAGAGGGTTATCTCAATTACTCCACAACATTGACTAGGGGGCGTGGTGGTTCTCAACCCGGTCCACGTACTGTTCTTTAGGGAATGCAGCACTTTACATATTACCAATGTAACAATACAGAAAACGTGTCAATAACATACAACTTTGGATGTGCTGTTAAACACAGTTAGTTACCCAGAATGTTCCCCTAAAATACAGTCATTATCTTGGTGCGCCCCGGTAATCGCGGCAAACTATGGCGTCATTTGGCTGGCCAGGTGCGGAGCGAGTGGACCTCACAATACCCCGCTCCGCTGACTCATATCGTTAGTTCACACGTGTTTTGTCATTCATATGGACGTGTATCTGCAAAGCTAAGACGTTAGTGTTGCACGTTTAGTGAGTATTGTGATTACTGTGATTGTTGGTCATGCCTAGACACCAATTAACATTGCTCGACCGTGTGTATATCCATAATTCGAATATGAAAAGCAGACATTTCGATTCAAGTTTCCAGGAAGACCTGTACCTAATGCCAGTACAATTAGGAGGCTCGCTAAACGAGTCAAGAAACAGGCTCCGTAATAATAAAGAAAGATAACAGTAAACGTTGTGTTCTTACATAACAAAAATTAGATCAGGTTGTTGTCCATTCTTCCATCAGAAGTTGTCAGGTGTTTGTTACAAGAGAGGGAGGACATTTTCTGCATCGACTATGAGGACTGTAAGTACACATTATTGAACATGTTTGGCTAAAGTGTAGAAGTGCGCGCTACCACCGACTGAACCGTGTACGCGCGCTCGCGATCAGCGCCAGTCAGCACCGGCTTAACTTTCCGTGTTTACCGGGGCACACAATGATAATTACCCTGTACCTTGTGATATGCTCCAGGTGTCTACAATTCATGTTATTAGTGGTAATAAAGGAATCATTATGAAATGTTGATCGTTATTACTGACATTGTTGAAACACGACACTAGTTATAGTTTTCTAAATAGAACGGGATGGATGTCTGATGTATTTTGTAGGACAAATTCGGCAGTATAAAAATTTAGAAATCCATACGAGTACTTTTGGAGAAAAATAGTATGCATAGTTGCCAAATTTAGACATCCGCGTTACTTACATGACATTTTAGGTAATGCGCCTTTCAATCAGACGTGTTTGCTCCTGAAGAACAGGTCTTAGTAGAAATTACTTGGAGAATTTGCCGTAGGGTGTGGTAGCTATGCACAGATGAAACGATTAGCCCAGGACAGGGAGCCATGGAGACCTGCATCAAACCAGTCAAAAGACTGATGATTCAACCAACAACGAACGACCACAGTGAGAGGCACATTCATTCCGAAGATGCCCTTTAGTATGTGTTTTTACAACAAAAGAACATTTCCGTGATCGCAGTCGAGCATTTGATTGGCATAAAACCTACTGATTGGGTTTGTAAGTTATTGAAACCGACATTGAACTAGCTGACTAGATTATCCGAGGCCTTATAATTCGCTATTCAGTAGTGTATACTCAATTACACATTACTTAAAGAGCTCCTCACATTCATATCATGAATCTCGGCGGGTAAAATAATTGTAGTTATTCTACCATATTGAATAATAAGATATTAGGCATTATTAAGTTATTGTTTTATCTTGCTGTGTCAAATTGAAACAAAGTATAGACCATAGAACTTTCGTGAGGACATCCTGTACCTGCTCAGGAGTTAAGTGAACTCTAGTCAACACAGATGCGCATAATGTTTCCTGCTAACATCAATCTAGCAACATACGAGGCCTGTTTCTTTCTCAAGTTCCGATGGACTGTATAAAAATAACAGATTGACATTCCAAACTGATTTTACTACTAAATGTTTGCTTGTTTTATTCTTATGTCTGAACATAATCTCCAAAGCGATTGGAACATTTGTCGTATCGTTAGACCAGCTTTCCAATGCCCTCGGGAAAATATTCTGCCGCCACTGAGGTGGGCACGTGTGGAGAGTCTCCTGAAGTGTTCCCTTTTTGGCGAGGCGTTGCCGCCCAACCATACCTTCAATTCTCGAACAAGGTGAAAATTATTCAGTGCTGGTTCGGACTAAACGGCATATGGTCCAAATCTCCACACTTGAATTCTTTGAAAAAGTCCATCCTAACGTTGGCACAGTGCGTACAGGATGTCCTCACGAAAGTTGTATGGTCTATACTTTGTTTCAACTTGACACAGCAAGATTAAACAATAACATAATAATGCCTAATACCTTATAATTCGATTTAGTGGAGATTTGGACCATCTGCCGTTTAGTCCAAACCAGCACTGAATGATTTTCACCTTTTTCAAGAACTGAAGGTCTGGTTGGGCGGCAACGCCTCGCCAAAAAGGAACCACTTCAGGAGACTATCCACACATACCCACCTCAGTGGCGGCAGAATATTTTGCCGAGAGCATTCGAAAGATGGTGTAACGATACGACAAATGTTTCAATCGTTTTGGCGATTATGTTGAGACATAAGAATAAAACAAGCAAACATTTAGCAGTAAAATCAGTTTGGTTTGTCAATCTGTTATTTTTATACAGTCCATCGGAACTTAAAAAGTAAACAGCCCTCGTATAAACACAAACGACTTAATTCGTAGAACTCTCGTCTGTAGCATCTTAATAAATGAAGTATATTTCTTTTAAAATTTGATTGTATTCCACTAGTTTCAAGAAAATGTTATCAGTGTTTAAACCAGACTAGCTGCATCAAAAGTATCATTGTTCCAAACGTGAGCTTTTCAATACAGCTATCATCTTATAGGTGTCATAATTCCTTTTCTGTAAAGTTCGTTATTTTATAAACGCGTATTAATAGGAGAGCTGCACAAGTGTTGAATTTCGATGCAGTGGTTTTAAAGAAATTCCTTTCCTTTTTCTTTCTCTTTTTATTAATTTGTCCATATGTGTGCTACTAAGAGTTTTATATCTTATTTCAAATTTTGAATCAAAATTGGCTATGTGTGCCTCTCGTAGTTTCTTATCCAACTTTGAGATGTGGATCAAAATAGGTATCATTGTACAGGTGTATTATAGCAGTATGTTTTGCTATAAAATCTCCATGATGAATAATTTCATGTACACCCCATCACTTTTAGGGGTCTTTTAAAAGGGGCTGAATACCTGAATCACGACCCCTAGGTTGAGAACCACTTGTTTATAGGGACACAATAATCAAATTAATACTCTTCCATTGTGTTTTTTATGTACTGTACAGTGCTGGCTCATGAGGCATTATCGAACTGTAGGCCTATATGTCCATGTTTGATAGTGCCTTCCCTTGCATCAAAACACCAATCGAAATATTGCAGGATCAATGTAACACTTCATAACAGACTAAGCAGGACGTCAACAGAATGGCAAGTGGTAAAAGACACTGACAGAAATAAATGACAACTTTGTGATGTTACTATCCAATTTTTTGATAATACACGCCTTTACAATGCAGCTTTCGTAATGAAACTCAGCACAAAAACAGTGAAGTGTTTATACGTTCAGTGGCTAAACATTTTGTTGTCACATCGAAAGTTTAGAAACCAACATTGTCTTCTCGACATTTGATCACTTATTATGATTGATTATTATTTAC
This sequence comes from Meconema thalassinum, assembly GCA_946902985.2. Taxonomy (NCBI): domain Eukaryota; kingdom Metazoa; phylum Arthropoda; class Insecta; order Orthoptera; family Tettigoniidae; genus Meconema; species Meconema thalassinum. The sequence continues at coordinate 20,489,889 of OX336392.1, forward strand.
ATAGGTCTTCTTAACGTAAAATGGATTTGTGAATTGTTCATAATAATTTTTCAACCATGCAGGAGAAAGGTATTGAGTTTAATTATTATCGCCAATAAAAATACCCGAAATCAAGAACGATGAAATGAATTCTGAGTTCTCCTTGGCCTCTAGAAAACGGATATCTTGTGAAAGATGTATTGATGCAGAAGGTAAATACAGTATATTTAAAACAGAAATGTCGTATAGAAACATTATGTAATAAACTGGTACATATGCAAATATAAGAAATATTAGATGACTTACAGCAGATAACACACAAAAAGATGATTGTTATTTTAAGGGGGCCAACATCGACATAGGTTATCGATCCCCACATAAAATTACCTGAAATAAAATACGAAATCCTATTCACTGTATATTCGAATATATTATTTCATAAACAGCTCAGGTGAAAGTACTTTAAAATGGCATTCACTCAATGTGTACAATATAAAACAATCGTATCATTAAAAATGGAGTGGTGTTTACATCCACAGATGAAGGATTTTGTCAGTTCTTCAGACTGTTTGTAGCACAGGGTAACAAACCAGCATAATTCAGAAGTACCTCATTGAACACTTACCCAGAGGAATCAAGTTGAGTTCAAAATAAATGCCCTGATATATTAATGCTTTAACTTCCACCGTCGTTCAAACAAAGATTGAGTGCTCCATTGGTAACTGCAAAATTTATCTTTCTTTATTTCTTTCTTTTTTAGTCTTTGATCCAACAACCAAAATTGAAAGGAATTAATAAAATAGGCTGTCAATATAATATGCCTATAATGGCTGACACAGCTCTAAAGGTTTTCATATAAACCCACCGTTGGGACTTGATCTAAACCGTTACCAATTGTTCGCTCATTCTTTATTTGAATGACTGTTTACAAATTTGCATTTTCCAACTTGTCGTGTTAAACGAAGCTGAAGAAATTCTTCATTATGCATAGCTCAGCAAACATTCGAAACATTAAGACAAAAATGTTACAACAAAGGCGTATAAAATATAATATATTGGCTTTCACGGCCAGTGAATTAAAACTCAGCAATATTTCTAGGTTTGTGTCGTGCCTTGTGTGGGGTCCGGGTGGGGACACCAAGAGCCTGCTGATGAGCCAGCTTGGTGTCCTAGGTGAAACCGCACACAAGACACGGCACAAATCTAGAAACATTGCTGAGTTTTAAAGGCATATAAATTTAACCGACATTAACACATCCGCTTTTAGGTAGATTTCATGAGTAAGGTACCTATTGCAAGGGTACCATTTTGGGACATCCGAAACATTTCGACATATCTTCGCGTTTCACATCCCTCAGACCCCAAAACTACTGTAAGTTCATAACATTATCTACAGTATATACAGGGTCTTTATATTTGCTTGGCAAGGTGATTACTCTTGACCTTGGCCGGTGATCCGCGGCCAATAGCCCGTAGATTTACAGGTTGGCATGCGTGGTCTCCGGCCGTATTCCCACGCTCTTGCTGCGGTAGACGTGTGAGCTCCGAGCTGATTGGGTGTTTTATAAAGCTACTGTGTATTGTATTTCGTATTGTGTAGTGTTTTATTGTGATTGTGTGTAGTACTGTAATGCCTTATGTGAAATATTCGTTACGTGAACGAGTAATCTACAGAATACGTACATAAAGTGCAGGAAATCGTGCGCTAGAACACGACAAAAGTTTCGAGTGAAATTTCCAGGTAGACCCATTCCTATAAATCGGACAATAAAACAACTGGCTAAGAGATTCAAACTTTCAGGTTCAGTAAACAATAAAAATAGACGTAAAGGTCGTTATTTCCTTACTGAAGCTACATTAACTGGAGTAACCGGAAACTTCATAAGGAGGTGCCGATTATGTTTGGCAGCGGATGGGGAACATTTTCATTATCTACTGTAAATGTGGTGAGTGAAAATGCATGATACTGATTTTAAGCACCGTATTCTGTCGTACATATGCGCGCGCGGTAGCCGGCAACTGAGCCGTCACTGGCGGAGTGCGTGAGTGAGAATGTCCTTGCCTAGCAAATATAAAGACCCTGTACATATATCAATTTCTTACGAACACGATAACTACCGGCAGTTTCCACCAAACACTTTCAACTGTACCCATAATATAACTATTCAAATCCCAGTAAAACACAGACTTGTGCTTTCCACCTTAAAGACAGACAGGCAGCTAGAACCCTCAAAATTAACTGGGAAGGATCCACGCTGGAGCATTGTTTGTTTCCAAAATATCTAGGAATTACCCTTGACCGCGCTCTCACTTACAGGAAGCACTGTTTGAACACCAAGCAAAAAGTGGCAGCCAGAAATAACATCATAAGCAAGTTAACAGGCACAACATGGGGAGCACATCCTAGTACTGTGAGAAGCTCTTCTCTTGCGTTGTGTTACTCCGCCAGAGAATATGCAAGCCCAGTATGGTACAAATCCAGTCATGCCAAAGTGGTAAATGTTGCACTAAACGTTACTTGTCGTATTATTACTGGGTGCCTTAAGCCCACTTCGCTGGACAAGCTGTACACCCTTGCTAGTATCGCACGCCCTGACATCCGCCGAGAGGTAGTGGCGAAAAATGAGAGAAAAAAAGGGCAGAAACTTCTGAAGCCCCTCCTCTGTTTGGACATCGACCTGCAAAAACCCGAGTAAAATCTAGGAAAAGCTTCGTCAGAACAACAGAAGCTCTTGTCGGGACTTAAAATCAAATCCTGAACCAATCTGTGGCGTGCAAGGTTCTTCAGTCCTGGACAATGGTTTCAACCCTCTAAAAAACTACCAGCCGGTTTTACAGAGAAATGGAGTACATGGAGATCACTCAACACACTTCGGTCGGGTGTCACAAGACGCAAAAGCAACTTAATGAAATGGGATTTCCAAGTGGAGTCACCGTTTGTGAATGTGGAACAATGCAGACGTCAGACCATCTGCTTCAGTGCAGTCAGTGCCCAACAACATGTACGGTAGAAGACCTGTTACATGCCATAGAGCTCGCCAACTTCTGGGCGGCTATGGTTTGAACAAATTGACATTTAAAATTTTGTATATAATATTATGTATTTAGTGTATATTCAATTTCACACTGTAAGTGTTTCTGCCACGAATGAATGAATGAATGAATGAATGAATGAATGAATGAATGAATGAACTATTCAAATTGTCGGTCGACTTTGTTAATGGGCAAATTTGGACCAAGGGGGTGGAAATGGGAAGTGGGAGAGATTGTTTCAAAAAGATGAAGTATCGTAATACATTTGTTAGTATGTGGGAAATCGAAACCATTCAAAGTTCGTAGTATTCTTTGGAAAATGATCAAAATCTTACCTCCGTAACATTTTTGATAGCACCAACCATTGACAAAACTGGTGTTAAAGCGGAGTTTTGAGAGAAACAAATTATACCTCCCTTAATAGGCACTGCGAGAGCATGGCTTACCGGAATATCTTGTCAACTGGGTTCAGCTGCTTTACGTGGATCCACGGAGCTATGTTCAGGACGCCGCAGGAGCCTCCCGTGAGTTTCCCATCACCGTCGGCGTTCACCAGAGTTCAGCGCTGTCACCGCTTTTGTTCATTCTAGTAATGGACACTGTAACAGCAGACTTGCACCATCCTTTGCCATGGACGCTCCTATATGCAGACGATGTCATGTTGGCCTCTGAGACCCAGGTTGATCTGCAACGTCAAACCCAGCAATGGAACAATCGGCAGGCGCAATACGGCCTACGCCTCAATAAGAAGAGAACCGAATATATGACAACTGACGCACAAGCAATCGGAACCATTCAGGTAGACGGCGAGGATCTACCGCGAGTAACGAGATTCAAGTATCTTGGCTCCACGACCGCTGCTGTTGGTCGACTTGTTGAAGAGGCCTATACAAGGATATCCGCAGCTTGGATGAAATGGCGAACAACAACTGGCATTTCTTGTGACAGGAGGATGAAAGATCACCTCAAATCTAAAATCAATCTTACTGTCATCCGACCTGTTGCACTGTATGGATGCGAATGTTGACCTGAGTTGGAGCGTCGACTGGGAGTCATGGAGACCAGGATGCTGCGGTGGACAGCTAGTGTTACTAAACTGGATCGCATACCCAATGAATGCATCAGGGAGAGATTTGGCATTGCACCCATTCCCGAAAAATGCGCGATAGTCGTATAAGATGGTTTATGTTCGACCCTCACAATTATGTGTCAGAAAACTGTATCATAATGATGGTCATTATAACACTGATTTTCATTATGATACAGTTTCTCCAGCCAATCAGAGCTCGTTCATTGACCAATTAGGTAACGTTACCTTCGCGCATGCGCTCAAAATCCAACATGTCGGACATAAACACAACATCGAACTAGGCTATAATAAATTACCGACATGGAATACGCACCGTCCATATGTTCGCGTAAATAAACTGGCGAATATGAAACAAGAAATAGCACTGTACCTTAAAATCACCAACGCTAATTTCTACTCAGCGCATTGTCTTCAAATGACTCCGGTGACAATATTACTGAGGGACGGCAGATGTAAACATATGGCCTGCATATGGCATTGCAAGCACACAGAGCGCATGCGTCGGTCGTTCAAAGATCTTGAAAGACAGAGATATAATACCCAACGCTCGCTCTGCGATCACAAAATTCAAGTAGCTGACTCTCAACAGATATTTATGAATATTTATGTTAAAACATATAATAAAGTTATAATTATCGTCGAACATAAACAGTCGTATGCAACTCGCCTATAATGGTAATTAAGACACTCGTATGGAAATTATAAAACTCGCATACGCTCGTTTTATAAAAATACTCGTGTCTTAATTATAGCCATTATAGGCTCGTTGCATAATGTACTATTGGACATGTGCTGAGGACAGGGGCTGACACGATAGCAAAGGCGGGTTACATGTTGGAAGTCGCCGGTAATAGACCAAAAGGGCGACCAAAACAGCGATGGGCCGATACCCTTCACAAAGATCTGAAGAGGGTCAATCGCCACCCTGACATGGCCCAGGACAGAACTAATGGAGACATCGAATCCATGTAGCGGACCCTGATACCAGGCGGGACAAACGCTGTAGAAAAAAAAGAAGAGGCACAATATCGAAACCGTTTAAAATTGTCGATAGTTCTCTAACAATTTCCTAAAACCTTAGTCTGAAAGAATTTTTGATATAACCCACCATTACGTCAAGGGATAAGCAAATTTTTGCAATTACATAAGAAGATGCTAAGCATGTGGATCTTTTTTACTATACAACATTTGGCAAATTTAGTGAATTCGGAGTAATTTTCTTCGCCCGGTGAATTCTACGTCCGCCTTCCGGCGAGCCAAGCTTACTGACTGCAAGTGCAAAAAACATGCACTTCGTACCGAGAAATGCTATAAATAGGCCTAGTGAATGTTGCAACACCTGGATAGCACGCTACTCAGATAAAGATAGAATTTAAAGCTAACGACGATGATTTCCTGGAAGGAATAGGCTACTTGAGTTTATCGTAACACGACAGTCTGAACCAGAGAATGGTTTCATCCTCAGATGTTGCACTTTTAACCTTTCTTCCTCTTCCAGGTAAACAATATTGAGGCCCTATTCATGTCCGGTATTATAATATGATTATTATTATTATTAATAATAATAATATTAATAGTGACGCGCATTCATTCATTCATATTCTAAAAGGTAATGCCACACTCTTCTGTCGCTGGCGGTTCGCCTCAGTTCCATGTAATTGTCACATCCCATTCTATTCTTGATGTCTTCCAAATACTTCGTCCTAGGCCGTCCTCTTCCTTTCTTTCCCAGCATTTTCCCTTCAAGAATGTTAACGATGAAAGTGTTGTGTCTGATGACATGTCCAATAAATTGTATTAGCCTATTTTCATTTATGTAAAAATAGGCTTATGAGATCACCTTTTGTCCGTGTGTGTGTGTGTGTGTGTGTGTGTGTGTGTGTGTGTGTGTGTGTGTGTGTGCGCGTGTGTGTGTGTGATGGTGTGTGTTCCCCCCTAATAACTTCTAAATGGCTAGAGCGATTTCAATGAAACTCGGTAAGATAATAGCACTACTCCGGACAACCCTGAGCGTGCTCTTCAAATTTTGTTACGTCGCACTAATCCAACATGGCGGCAGTGCGAAATATTTCACCAGCATTCAATATCTCCGAAACTATTACCCTAGACAGTATTTTACGGTGATAAAGGGAACTACTAGAAGTTCACCTATGTGACTTTTGAAAACCTGGTAACTACAAAACCAACATGGTGGCCAAGTGAAGTTGCGACTTTTAAATAGACGTTTCTCGCTATTTAACTAACCAAACGCAATGAAACTTGGTACACTATATGTTTATACACATTGTAATGCACCGACATCAAACTTCGTTCAATTGTTTACATAACCTCAAGATGGCGGCTGTGCGAAATATTTCACCGGCATTCTATATCTCTGAAACTATTAACAGTATCACCCTGAAATTTTGTACGGAGATAAAGAATACTACTGGAAGTTCATCTATAAGACTTTCAAAAACCGGTTAACTACAAAACGAATATGGCGGTCAAGCGAAGTTGAAAATTTTAAATAGTCCTTTCTCGCGATTTAATTATCCAAACGCAATGAAATTTCGTACAGGAAATGTTTATAGACATTGTAATGCACTGGTATCTAATTTAGTTCAATTATTTACATAACCTCAGGATGGCGGCTGTGCGAATTTTAAAATTAAGTTTTTATTTCTTGTGTCGTAATCATGTGATCGAAGAGAAGGTTCGAATAATGAACCTACGCAATAATTTTCCTTTAATGGTACATGACTCTATGGCCTATACATTTAACAATCCAACATGGCGACCATCCGAAATATTTAGACGGCTCTGAATATCTACGAATCTATCATAGCAATCAAACTGATTTTTTATGTTCATAGTGGCTATGAACATAAGTTCACCTATAGGACTTTCAATAACCTGGTGAACACCAATCCAACATGGCGGTGACGCGAAGTATAAATATTCACAAGGTCGTTTCTCACAATATAACCATCCGAGTGCAGTGACACTTGGTACAGTAAATCCTTATACAAATGTTAATCCACTGGCATCTAATTTATTTCAATTGTTTCCATAACCACAAGATGGCAGCTGTGCGAAATTTTAAAATCTCGTTTTTACTTCTTGTGTCCTAACCATGCGATTGAAGTTTGAATACTACACGTACACAATAATCTTCATGTAACATTACATAACTCTAAGACCTACATATATAAAAATCCAACATGGCGACCATCCGCAATATTTAGTCGGTTCTCAATATCTACGAATCTATTACAGCAATCAAACTGAAATTTTGTATGTTGATAGAAGAGGCAGTTAACATAAGTAGGATATATGAAAATAGGCTGTATAGTTCTTCACGGAACTACTTTTTTGTTTGTTTTCCATTTCCTCATGTTGTATGTAGTTAGTTTTAGATTTAGTTTCATTTCGTTTACATTTGCGCTATCATCCAAACCATTAGGGGCCGATAACCTAGATGTTAGGCCCCTTAAAACAACAATCATAATCACTTCCTCTATGTACCCGTGCAGTCTCTATAATCATATTAGAAGCGCAGATAAATCGCAATCATTGTCAAGTGGACTTTGAGCCACAGGTAGGTTTAATGGAGATCAAGTGCTATGTGCTACCTTTTACCGCGGAGCAGGGCACGGATACGTTAACACGTCAAAGGCATAAAGCCTCACTATCGCATTTCACGCATACACACACACACGCTGACCTTTGCTCCATTCACGTTCCCGGTAAATATATATGCAGTGTGACCTTCCGTCTACTTTAATAGAAACACGTGAGGCTAAGCCAATAAGAGTACACGACATTTAAACTTTATGTACTTCCCTGGCAAACAGATTGCCGTTACTGAAGCTTAGCTCCATTCGGATTATCATTCGCTGGCTGCATTTAATGTACATTTAACATATGCGTGTCTGTTCTCAGTTTATAATTTAAGTTGCTATGGTGTTCTACATATATTAAGGGACAGGAGATGAATATTAATTTTGCAAATAATGCTCTAAGGCCATCGTTTCCGAATTAGTTATAGCATACTGGTAAACTCATGACCATATTATTATTATAATTATTATTAATCTTGATTGGTCACATTGGACCACTTGATTCGTTCCACAATCACTTCTTCTTTGAAGGTAGTACTGCTTGGTTCTTGCGCTCTTTCCAGTACTTTTTCATTCTTTCAGATCGGGATTTTCTCAACTCATCTGAAATCTCCTTAGGCTTTTTATGTGTCATTTCTGCAGAAAATTTGTGAGTTTTAAGAATGGTGTTAATTTTATATTTTCCTCGGAATCAGTTATCTTGAGTCCAACTGCTTTGAGGTCTTGTTGGACTTCTTGGATCCATTTTCCTCCAATTTTCTTTCCTAGATTTCTCATCACTAGTTTGCGTACAATTCTGTTTTTGGAAGCCGTAAGATGTGAAAAAATATGAAATTATTTTCTTCTTCATTGTGCTGGTGATTGGATCAATCTCACGATAGACAGTTTCATTTGGGAGAATCCTCCAGACTCCCTCAACCTGATACTTTTCATTTATGCACCTTCTAATGATTCTTCTTTCCGTTTTGAGGAGCTGATCAGTTCTTTGTTCGCTTTTAATTTGGAACAGTGTTTCACAAGCATAAGTGGCTTCATGGAGAGTTACAGATTTATAATGTTGGATCTTAGTAGCTATTGATAGGCATTTTGTATTATATGTTGACCAGGTTTCAGATTGTGCCTTTTTCATTTTATTTGTTCTATTTATCGAAGTTGCTTTTTCGTTTAAGTTATGTGTGATAATTTCTCCAAGATACTTAAATTGAGGAATTTGGTTAATTTTATGATCATTTATATAGATTTTATTTATATCTAAGGGTTTCATAGGCATAATCTCAGTTTTTTCAAAGGATATCTGTAATCCTATCCCTTGAGCAATTTCTTGGAGACTAGTGATCTGAGTACAAACCTCATGACCATATAAATAAAACAAAAGAGGAATTACGCCCTACACTGTTAACTGCCACCACCCAAAAATGCAAAGTAGTATAATTAAATAGCAAGTAGTTCCATGAAGAACTATATAGCCTGCTGTATTTTCATATATCCTATTGGTCTTCTCTATTAACAATTCTCCCGCCTATGAATGGGATCACCATATTGAATTGTTCTGTAAGTAGGCCATAGAGTTATGTACCATTAGATGAAGACTATTCCGTAAGTTAATTATTCAAACATTCACTTCGATCCCAGGATTAGGACACAAGAAATAAAAACTCAATTTTAAAATTTGGCACAGCCGCCATCTTGGGGCTATGAAAACAATTGAATTTAATTAGATGCCAGTAGATGGAATTTTGTATGTACATTCAGCGCACCAAGTTTCACAGTGCTCGGATGATTAAATCGGGAGTAAATTCTATTTAAATGTTTAAAATTCACTTGGCCGCCATGTTGGTACTGTGCTCACCAGGGTATTGAAAGTTCAATTGGTGAACTTATATACATTGCCTCTATGACCATACAAAATTTCAGTTTGATCGTTGCTATAGATTCGAAGATGATGAGAACCGTCTAAATATTTCGGATGGTCACTATGTTGGATTGTCATATTGGCCTATGTATTACATAGAGTTATGTATCATTAGATGAAGATTATTGCGTGGGTTGATTATTCAAACTTTCACTTCAATCACATGATTAGGACACAAAGAGCATAATTTTAAAATTGTGCACAGCCGCCATCTTGAGGTTATGGAAACAATTGAATTAAATTAGATGCCAGAGCATTGAAATGCGTATGTACATTTACTGTACCAAGTTTCACTACGCTTGTATGGTTAAATCAGGTGAAAATCTATTAAAATGTCTGAACATCGCTTGGCCGCCCTGTTCGTTTTGTATTTAACAGGTTTTTGAAATTTACACAGGTGAACTTGTTGTATTACTCTTTATCACTGCTCCCACCCTGGGGGCCCATGGGTAGTGGGACGTGGGTTGGCGACCACGGAACCCCAGCTGAGTTCGCCATTGCTTCCATTTACTTGTGCCGGGCTCCTCTCTGTCATCTTTCTTATCGACCTCCCTTGGTCAACTCTTGTTCTTTCCCGACCCCGACGGTATTAGGGTATCCGAGGCCTAGGGAGTCTTTCACTTTCCCGCCTTGATTGGCCCTTGTCTCATCTTTTCTGATCCTCATTCTTCGAGGGGTCAGCCCTCTTGTGTTCTGTTCATATCTCCTGCCTTTTGCTCAAGGCCCTTAAGGGGGCAGGGTGCGTGTAGCCCCACCAATTCTGGTGCACCCTCAAGGGCTCATGGTTGGTGAGATCGGGAGTTGGCTACCCCGAGGGATTCCTGAGCTGGATCCGGTGCCTCTGTGGCGGACCCTCTCCTCTTTTCCCTTTCCTATCTGCCTTTCATGGCTCTCCTTCCTTCCAAGTCCCTCAATCCTCATTCTTCGAGGGTTGAGGGCATTTCTTTTTCTCCTGCCCTTTATTTTCCTTATCCTTTATTTTTTTACCTTTTTTCTTCTAGTTTGTAAGACTGTAGTTAGTATTAGTTATAGGGTTCATTAGATTCTCATCTCATCTTTCACTATCACCCGAACCATTAGGGGCCGATAACCTAGATGTTAGGCCCCTTAAAACAACAACCATCATCATCATCAACAACTTTATCACTGTACACAATTTCAGGCTGATATCTGTATCGTTGCTGAGATACAGCATGCCAGTGAAATATTTCGCGTGGCCGCCATGCAGAATTGGTGAAACGTATCTACATTTGAAAGGCACAGTCGAGATAGTACAGTAATATGTGCTTACCGAGTTTCATTGAAATCGCTCGGGCCGTTTGGAGTTCAGTAATGCCACGCATAACTGAGAAGGGGCCAGGGTTCACTCAGCCAAGAAAAACCTGGTCAAAATTAAATAGAATCCGGACCAATCACGGTGTATGCGGCGATCTCCTGTACAAGTGGAGGAAAAAATCTTCCTCATGTTGCGAGTGCGGTGCTGAAAGACAGACAGTTCGGTACCTAGTTCAAGAATGCCCACAAACATCTTACAGTGGTGAATTCAGCGACTACTTCCTAGGGACACCACAGGCACTTCATTACGTTTCTAAACTTGATGTCAAATTATAAATAATTTTCATGTATGGCATACGATAAAAAAAACACTTAGTTTGTAATGACGACGGCTGGCCACCAGAATGCACCATATGTTTTCTTCTTCAAAGAAATTAACATATCCCGTTCTTTTTGGGAGTTCTAACAAAAATCAAACTTTATTGTTGATAGGCAAGGAGCCAGTGTCGTGGATCATGTGGGGTCCAGTGTTGAGATAAGAGGGATGTTAGCATGCAGAGTATCTGGACCACGTCCTGAGTCAGTCAAAAAAAAGACTTTCTGGCTGAGAAGATAATCTCCTCTCCTTTGGCGTTGATCCAATTATGGCACGGGTGAAGCGTTAACACGTACCCCATTGTCAGCAGATTTACCATATTTCGCGCTCCATACTGGGCAGGCATTGCTCATAGCGCCCGGCCCGTGAGATGATGCATGGCACACAGTTCTCTCTGGAGACAATTCATATGAAGCGCACAGAGAGAGAGACGGAGCTACAGAAAATCTAGGGACAGGTTAAATTGCGTTTGCTGCACATTTGTCCTAAAGTAACAGCATTGCAGTTTTTGTTTTACATGATGTTATTAGACATCTACCTAATGAGGGGTTTACATATAATATTTCACTGCTCTAGCTCTAATACTTTTTTTATTTAAGAAAAGCACACAGTGTGCATAATGATACATAAATAATTCTCGACCTGGTCCTATTATTGAGATTGTCCTGTTTGGGCGGTTTTGTACATGATATCGCTCACAATGTTTATCGCACAATTTGCACACACAGCATTCCTCCGGTTGATGAAATCTTAGGATCCGACACAGCTTTTGGTGAATGCCGTGCGTTGCAAATCTTTTCAGTATGTGTCGAAGTTCATAATTTGGCTGCTTCCATTCATAGCGTCTGTTGTGTAAAATTCGGGCCATATGGCATTAGATTTCTCTTTTAACAGGTGTAGTGTCTTTTCATAAGCCTTAGTACTTGGTAGCCAGAATTGTGCTCTTATGTCCTCAACGAAGAATGTTTCTTTTGTTAACACGTATGTTAGCCTCGATGGTGCTGACTTCCCTACTCCTAGAATCCGTTTTGACCTTCTCAATTGTTGTTAGATTTGTGATTGTCAGTTTGTTGCTATTGGAGCTCTAGCCATCTTGAACAGTGTTAATGCAGTGGCTCTCTCTGTAACATGGAAGTTGAAGGATGATAATGTTGTTTGTAAAGTAACTCCGAGGTATTTACATTTTGAGACTACTTCTAAAGGCTTATTGTGTAGTGTTGTTGTGTTATTCTACTAATTACTTTTGAAGATGCAATGTTTTACCTTTTTAAAACAGGTTTAAAAACCCCTGTTTTTTCCTACTAAAATGTTTTTTTTAATCATAAACTGCTAGTCCTACAACTATGAATTTTTACTGGAGTTTTACTACAACATATCAATCATAAAAATAAAGATACAACCTGGGAAAAAAATACTAATCATTTGGTCGCCTCTCAAACAAACTTTCTCCCCCGGTAATTTTGGCGGCAAAATTGGTCAATTTCGTTCCACAATAACTTCTGATTGGTAACACTTCAAGCTATTCTGACTGCGCAGTTGTTTTCTCCATGTTTTGTTTGTGATGGATCCGCTGCGGGCGCTACATGACCGCGTTGTCGCAGCCCCTAAACTGAGGATCCAACCAACCAATGTTTCATTTTATCGTAAATACCAAATTAAGACGATATTATAGTAATCGTTAAATCAGGATGAAACAAATTCAATAATTGTTTTTGATATTGAAATGCAATTTTGATAGCCGAACATTCAGAAAGAAAGAGAGAAAGAAAGAAAGAAACCCACCCTACTGACCAGGGGTCCAACTAGACCCCGACCCTTTGGAAATTGACGGTAATCCACAGAGAAATTATTTGACCGTGGGCCCAACTTAAACGTGTCCGTGATGGGTGAAGCTGCTAGATTGTCAGTTCATGGTTAGTTATTGTTGTTTTACCGACAGCAGTGGCTACGCTGGCTAAAGTGCAGCGTTAGGCCATGGGGTCAAGCTCTCTGCTCACTCGGTAGACGCGTGGGTTCGAGCCCCACCGTCGGCCGTCCTTGAAATGGTTTTCCGTGGTTTCCCATTTTCAACACCAGGCAAATGCTGGGACGGTAACTTCTGACAGGCCACGGCTGCTTCCTTCCACATCCTTGCCCAGTTTCGTTCATCTTCATCTATTCCATCTCTCGTCCCGACGCGCAGGTCGCCCACGGCCATCGACTACAAAGACCTGCACTCTGCCTCTCAGGAGGCCACACGATAATAACATAAATAAAAAATTGTTGTTTTAAGGGGCAGAACTACGAGGTCATCTGCCCCAGATTCTCAGTTCTTTCTTTATCGATGTAGCAGTTTATGGACCCAATTATTCTGTAAGCAGTTTTATTTTTTACTAATTAATCTTATCGTTCTGTAAACCCCCATGTTTGATGGTTGGTTGGTTCCTCAGTTTAGGGGCTGCGACAACGCAGTCATGTACCCCCGTGTACTTTGTGTGTGTGTAGAATCTGTCTGATAACCGGTGTTAATTGTGATGACTGTATTAGTGTGTGTTATCTGTTTTCAATTCAAATAAGGACTGCAGACATTGAATTTTTCCAGTAGTTCCTACTTTTGACGCCAAACGCCACCGTCATCGACTACTAGTTTAGAACTTGGTTACCAGATGCCACCGCAGTCGGTTCCTGGCGAACGTCGGAACCTAAGAGCGTTTGTCAAATGTTTAACCTAACCGAAATAAATTCACAGAGGTGTAATTAGTGGAAGGTTTTTAACATGCCATAAATCTATGACATGGCTTTACTTCCCCTCCGAAGGAAGGCATACTGAGGGACTTTTAACGCTCTTAAAAATGCTACGAACTACGCCACCGAAGCAGCCCGATTAATTAGAGTTTTCGAATAATCGATTAATTGCAGAAAAGTCGATTTATTGCTACAAATATCGATCTGTCGTTCGATCGATTAATCCGTTGGTCGAATAATTGATAATTGTTTTGTCGATTTGTCGATGTACTTCGTTCCTTCCACTACGATTTCACACAAGCAAAACAGAAATTTAATAATCAAACTAATTACTGCATTATATAATTTTAAATAGTGTTCATTCTTTGTGAAAATTAGGAAAGTAAAAAGTCAAACCTAAATGTTCCTGTCCTCAATTGGAAACATTCAATAAAAATTCTAAAGAATCAGTTGGAGTCTAAAAGCATTAAGTCAGTTTTCAGTACTTTTCAGGAGACAGATAAAACATCATTGATAGAACAGAACTTAACAAACACACTATATTAGTCATCTATGTCGTGAAGGAACTATTCAGGTTACATTTATGTTAGCGGAATATCAATTTTAATTTAATGAACATATTTTTCTAATCCATTTTGCAAACATGACTTAATGCCTTTCAGCTCCGTGGTCAGTTTAGTGCAGCATAAAGCCATCCAGAATTAATATTTCACATTGTATTTTATTGTAAAATGGCTTTGTAACATAGAAACCACCTGAACTCTGTACAAATGTAATTTACAATAGCACTGTAACGTGTGGGAATCTTGCAGTGCGGCCAACATTAAGTACGGAATACGGCGCTGAAAGGCAGCAGGTCGTTGACTGAATGCTTCTCTCCTCTGATCGCACTGCATGTAGCAGTGGTTTCTGGTTTGATGAGAAGGCTGGCGTAATTCTTTCCTAAGCCGTTCCAAGGCCCTTGGGTCAATACTTCACAATACTAATTATTTAAATAATGATCATCTTCGACTTTTCAGCTCCGACCAATTCAAAATCATTACTGAAAATTCTTCGTTTTCTTTTTTCGAAACCCTTCCGAATTTGATTAATCTTTGTCACTGACTCTTATTGGATTATTGTTAACACAAACAAGGGTATTTTGACAATAAGTAAATTTTATACTTTTCTATACATCATTCCAAAAATAAGCATAACTCAACTTAATCAATGACCTCTCATTTAAACGTGTTCTCTTTCATCGTGTCTACTAATCAATTGATTGACTCTTCGGTAAGTGGATTCATCTGTTATTTTTAGTCAGCTTCCGTGGCGTAGTGGGTAGCTTACTGAGCTTCTATGCCTAAAATCACGGGTTCAAACCCGGACGAAGTCGTCGGATTTCTAAAGAGCGTTAAAAATCCCTCAGTATGCCTTCCTTCGGAGGGGAAGTAAAGCCGGCGGTCCCATGTCATAGATTTATGGCATGTAAAAGATCCTTCCACTAACTAAACTTGTGTCAAGCTAAATTTCTAGGTTAGATATCATTGGAACGCTCTATCATAGTTCCAACGTTCACCACCAGCTACCAGTGACATCTGGTAGCGAAAGTTGGAACTACTTGAAATTGAGCGGAACTTGTTGCTCTCCCCATGGGTGTCCGCTTGAAACAGCTACAGCCTCTGGTGAGCCAAACATGTCCTTGGACACTCCCGGCACTAAAATCCATACGATAAATAAATAAATAAATAAATAAATAAATAAATAAATACATAAATAAACTTGAATTAAAAACAGATAACCCACACTAATACAGTCACCACAATTAACACCGGTTATCAGACAGATTCTACACACACCCAAAGTACACGGGGCTACATGACTGCGTTGTCGCAGCCCCTAAACCAACCAACCACCCAATCTGTTATTCGGTGAATCGATTAATACAACAATAATAATAATAATAATAATATCGTATGGCCTCGCGTGCCGAGTGCAAGCTTTGTTATTTGACACCCAGAGGGCAGCTTGCATGTCGAATTTCGTTGTTCCTTATAGCACTATGAAAGTCGAGGAGGTTAGATGTCTAAGCTCCTTGAACACTATAGCGCTTTCTAGTAGAGAAATGAGGAACTTTGTGTTGGTGGAAATTCCCAATAAAAATGTTGCTATTATGAACACGGCCTACTGAATTCAAATGGGTTCTTTAACATGCCAATATCGTATGACATGCGTGTCGTATTTTTGCCGCCGTTCAAAAATCACTTACCATGGCCAGGAGCGAACCTGCAATCTTGGGGTTAGTAGGCCGACACGATAACCGTGGCAAGCTGATTAATACAATGAACGGTCAATTGATTAATCTATTAATCATTTTTATTAATATCAAATTATTCGATTTATTAAATTATAATCGATAATCGAACTTCGGAGCCTCCGTGGCTTAGGCGGCAGCACGCCGGCCTCTCACCGCTGAATCCGTGGTTCAAATCTCGGTCACTCCATGTGAGATCTGTGCTGGACAAAACGGAGGCAGACAGGTTTTTCTCCGGGTACTCCGGTTTTCCCTGTCTAAATTTCATTCCAGCAACACTCTCCACTCTCATTTCATTTCATCTGTCATTCATTTAATCATTGCCCCAGAGGAGTGCGTCAGGCCTCGGCAGCCGGCACAGTTCATATCCTCGCCGCTAGATGGGGGCTTCATTCATTCCATTCCTGACCCGGTCGGAGACTGGAAGCAGGCTGTGGATTTTCATTTTTTTTTTCAATCGAACTTCGCTTATTACCAACTCTAGTTTGCAGTGATGGGGGACAAATGGTAAGGTGACTTAAGGTGACGGGGACTAAAAGCGGGTGTTGCCGGGGTAGGATGGAATGTTTCCTCAGTGAGGTGTCAGGAAGGTGCCATATATTGTCACTGCTTGTGCACCTGAGACCTGCTGTGTTCCTAACATGTACATAGCCATGCTTGTATAGGCAGTGGGATGCGAGAAAATGTCTAATGCAGCCCAGGCTATTTGGAAATGGTGACACAGGCGCGCATACATTGCACAATTTAATTGATATATGCGGAAAACACTCGGATATTACACGCATTACCATTTGCAGTAACACTTGTTAGCCTATTTCCATTTATGATAAAATAGGCTTATGATATCACCTTTTGTCTGTATGTGTGTGCGTGTGAGGATTTTTGTGTACACACACACACTCCCCGCTAATAACTTCTAAACGGCTGGAGCGATTTCAATAAAACTCGGTAAATTCATAGATCTATTCCGAACGACCCCGACTGTATGCTTCAAATTTTGTTACGTCTCACCAATCCAACATGGTGGCTGTGCGAAATATTTCACCAGCATTCAATATCTCCGAAACTATTGCCGATATCACTCTGCAATTTTGTACGGTGATAAAGGGAACTACTAGAAGTTTGGCTATGTGAGTTTTGAAAACCTGGTAACTACAAAACCAACATGGCGACCAAGCGAATTTGCGACATTTAAATAGACGTTTCTCGCGATTTAACCAACCAATCCCAATGCAACTTTGTACAGTATATGTTTATACACATTGTAATGCACCGACATCTAACTTCGTTCAATTGTTTATATAACCTCAAGATGGCGGCTGTGCGAAATAATTCACCGGCATTCTATATCTCTGAAAGTATTACCGGTATCACCCTGACGACGACGATAAAGGGTACTGCTGGAAGTTCATCTATGAGACTTTCAAAATCCAGTTAACTACAAAACAAACATGGCGGCCAAGCGAAGTTGAAAGTTTTAAATAGACTTTGCTCCTGATTTAATAATCCAAACGCAATGAAACTTGGTATAGCAAATGTTCATACACATTGTAATGCACTGATATCTAATTTAGTTCAATTGTTTACATAACCTCAAGATGGCGGCTGTGCGAATTTTGAAAATTAAGTTTTATTTCTTGTGTCGTAATCATGCGATCGAAGTGAAAGTTTGAATAATGAACCTACGCAATAATTTTCCTTTAATGATACATGACTCTATGGCCTATACATATAACAATCCAACATGGCGACTATCCGAAATATTTAGACGGTTGTCAATATCTACGAATCTATTACAGTTATCAAACTGATTTTTTATGTTCATAGGGGCTATGAAACTTTGTACAGTAAATCCTTATACAAATGTTAATCCACTGGCATCTAATTTTTTTAAAATTGTTTCCATAACCACAAGACGGCAGCTATGCGAAATTTTCAAATCTCGTTTTTACTCCTTGTGTCCTAATCATGCGATTGAAGTTTGAATACTACACGTACACAAGAATCTTCATGCAACAGTATATAACTCTAATACCTACATATATAACAATCCAACATGGCGACCATCCGCAATAATTAGTCGGTTCTCAATATCTACGAATCTATTACAGCAATCAAACTGAAATTTTGTATGTTGATAGTGGCAATTAACATAAGTAGGATATATGAAAATTGGCGTTTATTTCTTCACGGAACTACTCGTTATTACAAAATGAGAAAAGTAGGCTAAAAATGTGTCTTCCAAACATTCTATGTATTTTCAAGTTTTGTCCCAATGCCCAGCAATCTCCGCTGAGGTCACCTCAGCTGTTGTGTTCCACTGTGTGATAGATGATGAGTCCCTTATCCATAAAACTCCTGGGGGCGACACACGGCGTCGAACGTCGTCTTAATGTCTCAGCGATCCAACCAGTCATCTATCACCGCTCAGGGCTGATAATACAGACAGCTTTCACCCCACCGCTCTCATGATTGGGGGTCATCATTCACCAGATTGTTTTTACTTCCTCACCTTGGTTTCAATTCGGACTGGCTGTGTGGCTCAGCGGTAACGTCCTCGCCTGCTGTTCCTAAGGTTGCAGGATCGAATACCGGTGCAGTTAGCTGGCATTTAAGGGTGCGCAAATGCGAGGTAACCGTGTCAGTCGATATACTGGCACGTTAGGGATCACCTTCGGTGTGAAATTCTGGCACCCCTGCATCTCTAAAAGCCGCAATAGTTAAAAGAGACGTAAAACCAATAACAATATTATTATTATTATTAT
This sequence comes from Meconema thalassinum, assembly GCA_946902985.2. Classification (NCBI taxonomy): domain Eukaryota; kingdom Metazoa; phylum Arthropoda; class Insecta; order Orthoptera; family Tettigoniidae; genus Meconema; species Meconema thalassinum. The sequence continues at coordinate 20,508,938 of OX336392.1, forward strand.
TATTAATTTGCGCATGCGCTTACACATTCTCAGCATATTTGCTGGAAAGAGAACATTTATAATCCCAGATATAGATCATAAGACGCAAATTCTCGGTGACTGCAATCCGTAGTAGATTTGCACTTTTCCTTCATTCCTTCAGGCTTGATTATGCGACACGTCGAGAGTACGGCTGTCTTCTGCATAATCTTAGAAAGGCCTGAGTCTAATTTGAACTCAATGAGAGTTCCTTTAGGTGGTTGGGATGATAATAGGAACTGTCCTGTCTTGTGCCATGTGCCTTTGCTTCCTGATCAGTGCTGAAAGCTCTTTATACTTTGACAGCTTTTCTTTATTTTCATTATTTTTAGCATGTTTCTACAATTTGTTATTGCCAAATCTATGAAGGTGGTGTGCTTCACGCATTTGTCAACAAGAACCAGATCAGGTCTGTTGGGCACGGCTGACTGGTCTGTCAATACAGCACGATCCCAGTAAAAGATAAAATTGTCTTATTATTATTATCATTATTATGCTTGCCACGGTGGTTGACTGGTTATCGTGTTGGACTACCAACCCCAAGCTTGCAGGTTCGCTCCTGGTCATGGGAAGTGAATTTTCAAAGGCGACAAAAATCACGACACGCATGTCATACGTTGTTGGCATGTTAAAGAACCCATTTGAATTTAGTAGGCCGTGTTCATAATGGAAAAATTAATCTCGGGATTTTCCACCAACACTAAAGTTCCTCCTTTCTCTACTAGAAAGCGCTATAGTGTCAAGGAGCTTAGATATCTAACCTCCTTGACTTTCATAGCGCTCCGAGGAGCGACAAAATTCGACATGCAAGCTGCCATCTGGGCGCCAAATAACGAAGCTTGCACCCAGCACACAAGGTCATACGATATTATTATATTATCCCATTACTTTCAATTACTTTTGGGGAAAAGAAGACTAAGTGCTGTAGTATTAAGGACACAAATGGAAAGCCTCTAACAGATAGGGAAGAAAAGGTTGACAGATGGAAAGCTTACATAGAGAGTTTGTATAAGGGAAAGGAGATTGAGAATCATGTAATGGAAAGGGAGGAGGAAATTGATGAGGATGCGAAAGGAGATTTAATATTGAGATCAGAATTTGATAGAGCTTTGGAAGACTTAAACAGGAACAAAGCACCAGGCATAGATGATATACCGATTGAGTTGCTACGCTGCATAGGAGATGAAGGTCTGATCAGGTTATTTCACTTGGTGTGTAGGATTTATGAGACAGGTGAGGTACCCCCTGATTTCAAGAAGAATGTAATCATCCCTATACCAAAGAAAGTGGGAGCTGACAGATGTGAAGATTACCGTACAATCAGCTTGATTACTCATGCTTCAAAGATCCTGTCTAGAATAATTTACAAGAGGATTGAAAGCCAGATAGAAACGGAGTTGGGTGAAGACCAGTTTGGTTTCAGGAGAAATGTAGGAACAAGGGAAGCTGTACTAAGTCTTAGGCTGATTTTGGAAGGTAGAATAAGGAAAGATAAGAGAACGTTCATGGCATTTGTAGACTTAGGAAAGGCTTTTGATAACGTTGATTGGACTAAATTGTTTGACATTTTGAAATCTATTGGAATAAAGTACAGGGATAGGAGGGTGATATACAATCTATACAGAAACCAGACAGCAGTCATTCGAGCTGAAGGACATGAGAGAGAAGCTGGTATTCAGAAAGGTGTAAGGCAAGGCTGCAACTTATCACCCATACTTTTCAATCTTTACATTGAACAAGCAATGAAGGAAATTGGAGAAAAATTTAAAGTGGGAGTGAAGATTCAAGGAGAAATAATTTCAACTCTGAGATTTGCTGATGACATCGTCATCTTGGCCGACAAGCCTGAGGATTTGAATGAGTTTTTGAATGGTATGGATTCCGTCTTACGGAAAGAATACATGATGAAAATTAATAAATGTAAAACAAAAATACTGGAATGCAGCCGAAATAAATCAGAAACGTCTATGGAGATAAAATTGGCAGGTGAAAAGCTGAAGGAAGTTGGAGACTTCTGTTACTTAGGAAGCAGAATAACCAGTGATGGACGAAGCAAAGAGGATATAAAAAGTAGGTTGATTCAGGCAAGGAAAGCCTTCCTACAAAAAAGGAATCTGTTGACATCGAATATAGATTTAGGTATTAGGAAGTCATTTTTGAAAGCCTTTGTCTGGAGCGTGGCGCTCTATGGAAGTGAAACTTGGACTATTGGTGCAGCAGAAAAGAGGAGAATTGAAGCATTTGAAATGTGGTGTTACAGGAGAATGATGAAGATCAGATGGGTAGATAGGGTTACAAACGAAGAGGTATTAAGGCGAGTGGGAGAGGAGAGATGTTTCTGGCGACTGCTAATGAAGAGAAGAGATAGGTTGGTAGGACACATACTAAGACACCCAGGAATAGCAAGCTTAGTTATGGAAGGAAGGGTCGAGGACAAGAACTGTAGGGGTAGACCAAGGTTAGAATATGTTAAACAGATTGCCTCGGATGTAGGGTGTGGTAGCTATGTAGAGATGAAACGATTAGCTCAGGACAGGGAGGCTTGGAGAGCTGCATCAAACCAGTCAAAAGACTGAAGACTCAAACATCAACAACTTTCAATTTAAACACCAAATTACTTTTTATCATTATTTATTGTTTGAATTATTTTATTATTCTTCCTACACTTTACATTTTCTTGCTGCTTCTTTGTACCCACGTGTTTCGCCATGTGATATAATAGCACATAATGCAACTCGCCTATACTGGCAACAATTAAGACACGAGGACGTTTATAAAACGAGCGAAGCGAGTTTTATAATATTCATACCAGTGTCTTAATTACCATTAATGGCGAGTTGCATACGACTGTTTATGTTCGACGATAATTATAACTTTATTATATGTTTTAACATAAATATTCATAAATATCTGTGGGATTCAGTAACTTCAGTTAGTGAACAGAGCGCGCTGGGTGGTTTGCTGACTGAACAGAGCGCATGCGTGGGTCAAAGAATTTCGAAAGCAGAGACCATTTACTTTGCTTGGCAATGTTATTGTTTACAGCCTGCATGATGACTAGTGCCGTCCAGCTCCAGCATTCACTAATATCGTCACCGAAGTCGTTTGAAAGCAATGCGCTGTGTAGAAATTGGAGTTGGGGATATTAAGGTACAGTGCTATTCCTTGTCTCATATTCACCAGTTTATTTACGCGAACATATGGGACGGTGCACTTTCCATGTCGGTAATTTATATAGAAGGATGCTGTGTTGCTAACTTCTGGACGTAGATTTATAAATTTCTTGCATATGTCATAGTATTTTCTTGTTACCGTAAAGGTTCGTGCTGATTTCGTCTTTGTGTTTGGGACTGTAACTGCAATGGTTGATCCGATATCCAATTTGAACTTTCAAATCATGTAATTAATGTCCGACATGTTGGATTTTGAGCGCATGCGCGAAGCTATCCTTACCTAATTGGTCATGAATGAGCTCTGATTGGTTGGAGAAACTGTTTCATAATGAGTAGTACTATAATGACCTTCATTATGATACAGTTTTCTGACATATAATAGCCTATTTACATCGATAAACGGTACAACATGCCAAATAATTGACCTTTGCTGGATTCAATCATGTACGGAAATTGTTCCAAAAACTGTTTAAAAAAGCAATTGTATATTTTGGCCATAGTGAATAGTCAAAAACCGGGCAAGAAAAACAAAATTTGACATGCAAGCTGCCCTCTGGGTGTCAATTAACAAAGCTTGCACCTGGCACCTGAGGCCATACGATATTATTATTAATTATTACGTCGGCCATCCGTGGCTTTGAATCCAGTAGTACTGTAATTGTCTCCACTTATCTACAGCGGTCGATTGTTGGTCATCAAGGAAAGGAATAGCCGTCGTAAAAGTTACGCGACACGGGGTATTAACTCATAAAACATACGACGTAAAGTCAATAACTTGTTCGAACCGACCGACAGAACATAACCTCGCCATGATTTATGTTTTACATAATAAAGTATGTTATAGGAGTCCAATTTAATCAGTCACCATTTTGAAAGCTTCAGTTAATAACCCGCGAGAACTGACGCGTGGGTATTTTTCACCCGAGCTTAAATAATGCTCTATATTTTCGTTTTGGTCAGCCCTTATTTCCTGTCACCTACAGTACCTTCCTTCCTAGCCATGAACTTCACCCTGCAAAAGAAACATGTCCATAGCTTTTTAAACACGCAAGTTATTTCTATATTATTTACGGTCGGGTCAGATTTACCCATGGCGCCAATCCTCGCGGGACAATTTTCGCCTTACGTTAGTCGGGATAATCTGAAAAAAAAACAAGATGTTCAGTAAAGAACATGTAGCCTACTTTCTCCTAAATGCATGGGTATTGTTATAACTCTTTGTCCTTTTCAAGGAGTATAATTGAATGTTGGTTGTAGTAGCTTGTTGAAATACAACGTGCTATAAGGATATTAAACATGAATATGAGGTGCCCTTTGCTAGTGCTACCTCTGTAAAAAAATTCATTCAATTCGGTTTCACCGTGTTTGAATTGATCCGGGGAATGGATTTGCACACATACATGGCCGCTATTTGCAAACTATTGGGCTGATGACTTTGTAGTCAGTTATAAGATGCTTTCCACAAAAAGGCATGTTGTTGCAAAATCCGGGAGAGATCAAATTATTAGGATGGTCGAAATTTGATTTAAGCTTTTAACATTTGGGTGGCCGTCATTCCGTTTCCGTCAAGATGGCGGCGATATAAAACATGACACTGAGGTGCCTTTTACTAGTGCTACCTCTGTACCAAATTTCGTTCAATTCGGTTTCACCGTGTTTGAATTGATAGGAGGAATCGATTTGCACACATACTTGGCCACCATCTGCAAACTATTGGGCTGATGATCTAGCAGTTTGGTCAGAATATGCTTCCCACATAAAGATTTGTTGTTGCAAAATTTGGTAGAGACTAGATTATTAGGTTGGTCGTAATTACATTTTAGCCTTTAACATTTGGGTGGCCGCGATTACGTTTCCGTCAAGATGGCGGTGATATAAAACATGACACTGAGGTGGCCTTTTCTAGTGCTACCTCTGTACCAAATTTCGTTCCATTCGGTTTCACCGTGTTCGAATTAATAGGGGGAATCGATTTTGACACAAAGATGGCCGCCATCCGCAAACTATTAGGCTGATGACCTATTAGATTTGTCAAAGGATGCTCCCTTCATAAAGGTATGTTGTTGCAAAATTTGGTAGAGATCGGATGATTAGGTTAGTCGTAATTTGATTTAAGCTTTGAACATTTGGTTGGCCGCCATTACGTTTCCGTCAAGATGGCGGCGATATAAAACATGACACTGAGGTGGCCTTTTCTAGTGCTACCTCTGTACCAAATTTCGTTCCATACGGTTTCACCGTGTTCGAATTAATAGGGGGAATCGATTTTGACACATAGATGGCCGCCATCCGCAAACTATTAGGCTGATGACCTATTAGATTTGTCAAAGGATGCTCCCTTCATAAAGGTATGTTGTTGCAAAATTTGGTAGAGATCGGATGATTAGGTTAGTCGTAATTTGATTTAAGCTTTGAACATTTGGGTGGCCGCCATTACGTTTCCGTCAAGATGGCGGCGATATAAAACATGACACTGGGGTGCCCTTTGCTAGTGCTACCTCTGTACCAAATTTCATTCCATTCGGTTTCACCGTGTTCGAATTAATAGGGGTAATCGATTTTGACACAAAGATGGCCGCCATCCGCAAACTATTAGGCTAATGACCTATTAGATTTGTCAAAGGATGCTCCCTCCATAAAGGTATGTTGTTGCAAAATTTGGTAGAGATCGGATGATTAGGTTAGTCGTAATTTGATTTAAGCTTTGAACATTTGGGTGGCCGCCATTACGTTTCCGTCAAGATGGCGGCGATATAAAACATGACACTGGGGTGCCCTTTGCTAGTGCTACCTTTGTACCAAATTTCGTTCAATTTGCGCTCACCGTGTTCAAATTGATGGGGGGGGGGGGGGGACAGACATTCAGAGTACACACACTCACACACACACATACACACACACAGACACACTTTTTTTCGCCCTGTAGTGATCTCATAAGTCTACTTTCATTTTTTGCAAAAATCGAAAGTAGGCTAATAAGGGGAAAAATCCACCTATTTTGGAGGAGTACTATAACATAGCTCAGATTCTTGTTCATTCATGTTTAGGGTCTAGGGACACCTTGGTTATCAACTCCTTTGTTCAAAAGAATCAAGATGACTTCTTTGTAATGATAATTTTCACAAAAATTATTGACATTTTTCTGCATGTTAAATCTGAAAAATATAAATAAACCTCATTTTACACTGGGAATAGTTCATAGGAAGACACCAGGTGTAAAATTACTTCATTAAAATCCGTACGACTACGACACACACTGTGGGTCAAAATGACCCGGCGCCAATCCTCGTGTTATATTTTTAGCCTACTTTTCACATTTTGCAAAAATAAGGAAAAAGTAGACTTGTGAGAGCGATCCGGCAAATGTCTGTCAGTCTGGCTGGCTGGCTGGTTGTCTGTCTGTGAGTGTCCCCCCCCCCCCCCTATCAACTCCTAAATGGCTGCAGCAATCGTATCCAAATTTGGTATGAGTAAAGATCTATACCTGAATATCTCAAGGCCATATTTGAAAATTATGTCAGTGCTACCAACTGCTGAAAATCCGCAATTGAAATTTGAGCTCCATGTTGGATATTTTGGAAGGTATGCATGGGAGCTATTCCAAAATTGGCACACATATAGATAATAATATTTCAGTTTAATTTCCAGGAGTTTGGCAGTGTTGCCAAAATTATTCTAAGCCTGCTGATAGGTCCAATTTTTAAATGCATATAACGTCTTCACTATCAATTGGATTTCAACCAAATTTCGTATTCTGTACCTTAAGAGATGGAACTAACAATATATTCAGTCACGAGGACTGCCAATTGTAGTGCTCTATTATGCTACATTATACCAGGTATATTTCGAACTAATTAGAAATTTCGATATTACCAACTTAATTTCGTCATTATTCTAGTTAGGCCTATATAGATTGGCATGAATCTTAAATTTTAAGAAAAGTAGGCTCTTTAGTTCGTCATGGAACTTCTTGTTTCACGCCAGTTCTCAAGGATTAAATGAACCGCTTTACAGTGCCCACGTTATTTCTGTGCCGGTGAGTTACGTCATTATTTCCAGGAAAGGAGCACCGACTGTACAAGCCTCGCCAACAATTGTGTGGCAAGCACTAATGAGTGTGCCGAGTGCATTATGCTAAGTCGGCCGTCAGAACTCCCGAGCCCCACAATGTCTTACGAATAGGAGTAGAGGAGTTGACAGCTCAAATTCTCAGAAATATAACGGTCCTCACCGGCAGAGATATAATGCGAACACTTGTAATTAAAAGGTACCATCTGATTTCATGCAGAGTATAATACATTTAGGCTGATCAATCTAATAATAATAGTATCAAAGAGACCCCTTCTAATATTCCTCTCACAGACACTACCATACGAAAGGTACCTGCAGTTAAGTACTTGGGAGAATGGATTTCTGCGAATCAGAGCGAGAACCTAGCCATAGAAGCCAGATGTACCAAGTTTGAAAGGGCTTATCATTCCTGTCGTAGTGTCTATTCATCTAAGTGCCTCTCCTAGAACCTCAAACTCAGACACTATAACTCGGTCGTCAAGTAACTTGTTCTGCATGCTTCTGAGTGCCTTGTAATGACCAGAAATGGTCCACTCAGAAAACTGGAGTTAAAAGAGAAGAAGATCCTGAGGAGGATATTAGTTCCAATTAGAGAGGAAGGAGGAATTTACAGAATCCGTCATAATGATGAATTGTATGAACACCAGGAGGACATTATCACGTCTATAAGGGAAAGACGCCTGACCTTTTATGGACACTTGGCACGTCTGGATTCTGAAAGACTCACCAACAGGATATTCGCAGTAACAGGAAGGGGCAAGGCTTCTAAGAACAAATGGATTGCGTCAGTTAAGTCCGATATGGAACAACTAGATATCCCACTGGAACAAACTCGTGACCGACTGATGTTCCCAACGTCCCTTACAAGTAAGAAGACTACAGGAGCTAAGTGGACAGAAGGAGGAAGACTGACTCATAGTGAGGGACTATTGGAAGAAGAAGAAAGCAACAACTTTACCGAAGATTAGATACGAACCCCGTGGCCCTAGGTAGGCCTAAACGATAAAGAAAGAAAGAAAGAAAGAAAGAAAGAATAATAATAATAATAATAATATCGTATGGCCTCGGGTGCCGGATGCAAGCTTTGTTATTTGACGCCCAGAGGGCAGCTTGCATGTCAAATTTTGCCGTTCCTTCGAATGCTATGAAAATCGAGGAGGTTAGATATCTAAGCTCGTTGACACTATAGCGCTTGCTTGTAGAGAAATGGAGGACGTTTTCTGTTGGCGGAAAATCCCGAGATTTATTTTGCCATTATAAACACGGTCTACTGAATTCAAATGCTTTCTTTAACATGCCAACAACGTATGACATGCGTGTCGTGATTTTTGTCGATTTCAAAAAGCACTTAGGCTACCGTGGCCATAAGCGAACCTGCAAGTTTGGGGTTGGTAGTCCGACACGATAACCACTCACCCAACGTGGCAAGCATAATACAAGAATACTGGGCCAACCGAAAAGCTCAAGGCACGCCCAACAATCCATCAAGAGCACCAGAAGTGACCAACAACAACTACAGCTAAAGAAAACTAGGCCCGTGATCCATAAGAGGCCCAAATGGCCAAATAATAATAATAATAATAATAGGCCTAATAGTTTTTCTTTTTGCGTATAGCTTTTAGAGCCGGGAGAGTGTCCGAGGACGTGTTCGACTCGCCAGAGTTTGTAGCTGCTTCTATACGGACACCCATGGGGTGAGCTACAAGTACCGTCGCCTGTGGAGTGTTGTCTGGGGAGGAAAGTGTGAATGTAAGGACGAGGAATTGGAAGGTAGCGGCTGTGGCCTAAAGTTATGGTCCAACCCCAGCATTTGCCTGGAAGGAAGATGGGAAACCACAGAAGACGATCTTCAAGATTGCCGGTGGGGGGATTCGAACCTACTCGCCTCCCGGATGTGAGCGACTGTCTGCAGCCACGCCGTAACGACCACGGCTAACTCACCCGGTAAAAAAAGTAATAATAATAATAATGTTATGACCTGAGCTACCTGTTGTAGATCGTTTGAAGGAATACACATTCCTTGTAGTTTGATAATATTCGTTTTAGATATTTGCGACTCTTGATCATCCGTCCCGTGTACTTGGGTGTGTATTGATCAGGTGGTATTCCATCAAATGACCACAATGTCATTAACCCCCAAAATTACAACAGGAAGTGAAACTGCCATTGAAATTCATATCCTGAATGGTATTTTGTAAGAAAGACATGTGCGCTGAAAGGATCGTTGCAATTTAGTCTATACTCTGAAAGTGCATTAATTCAATTTCGTAAATATTAATCTAATCGCTTCCGTGGTGTAGTGGTCAGCGTGCTTCGCTGCCACCGCGGAGGTCCGAGGTTTGATTCCCGGCTCTGCCACAAAATTTGAAAAGTGGTATGAGGACTGGAACGGGATCTACTCAGCCTCGGGTGGTCCAAATGAGTAGAGGGGGTTCGATTTCCACCTCAGCCATCCTCGAAGTGGTTTTCCGTGGTTTCCCACTTCGTCTCTGATCAAATGCGGGATGGTGCCTAACGTAAGGCCATGGCCGCCTCCTTCCCTCTTCCTTGCCTCCCCTCCCTTCATCAGGCCCCTGTTTGCTTTGCAGGTGAGGCCACCTGGGCGTCGTGTTGGTCACTCTCCCCAGTTGTATCCCCCATTCCGAAGTCTCAAGCTCCAGGACACTGCCCCTAGAGGCGGTAGAGGTGGGATCCCTCGCTGAGTCCGAGGAAAAAAACATCTATGGAGGGTAAAACGACTAAGAAGAAGAAAAATATTAATGTGCTGCAAAACGTTCTTATTTAGGATTACATCTTTCACGCTAATGGGGGATCTGTGATAACAACCTTCTCTTCTCATACCCGGGTCTAATCAGGCAATTTTAAAGCTTCAACGTAAACAGAATACCGTATTGCTCTTCATGGTTTAATATTCTGAATGCTAACACCTCGCTCTGGATTAGGAACCTTCCAACTCAAATGGGTTGATATGCATAGCCAATGAGAAGGATCTGAACCCTTTAAATCTTCTTCTACTCCTATGGAGCTAATTTAGTGCGATTTTTCCTCCCGTTAGAGTGTTGATTATCCCGAGCAATCTCGACCGACATCTCTCCTAAATTAACCGTGAGAGTTTGAATATTCATGGACATTAAACAGTAAATCATCGTCCAAAATGCGAACCTCTCAGAACGTTTTCGTCCTACTCAGCCTTGAGACTTAAATTCTCTTGCCATTAAGGATGGAAGCCTTGAGGGGAAACTTCAGTACTTATTTCTGAAATATTAATTCAATTTAGCTTCTTACGCACTCCCCATCTTGGAAGTGTGGAAGAGGTGTATAATTTCTTCCTACACTGCTCTCCAAGCCAAGTTTTAAGATATTCCTCTTACCACAACTGCGGTAAAAGTAAGGATGGACCAAAACCTGTCTTTGAGCACGATGTTTTTTAGCGAACGAAGAAAAATTAATATACTGGTGTTAGCTTTTATAGTCGGAAGAAAAAGAATTAGTAACGCTGAATGAGATATCATCTTACGATAAAATTATCCAAAGTAATGAAATTAGCCAAAATACCTTTTCAAATTATGAAAAATAAATCAGGAAATGATTTCAGATGTTGAATTTGTTCAACCAAAGTGCCTCGTTTTGTCATCTGTTTTCTGAACTGTACGGCACTACACTTATCAACTCGCGGAGCGGATCTAATGTGCTGACGTGCTCGGCTCTAGCGTCTCAGACAACAAGCAGAGACAGATGGATTAAGGACAACAGCTAAACACGCACCTGGGAAATGTTCCAGTCATCAAAACACGAGGTTCTGGGAATCGTGAAATAGCAGTTTCTAGAAGAAGCTAATCATCAAGTATTTTAAAGACAAGGATTTTAATAAAGGAACTGTATTTTAATAATGTTATATCTAACGCTAGTCATGACGAAAATCCGATATTTTATGTCTATAAAAGAATTTTAGTTATTGGAATAAGATGTTGTCAAATGTGTATGTAATATTTTAGCAAACTATGAACGACTGATGAAGGCAAAGTGCCGAAACATGTATCGTGTGATTTAAAGTAGAAAAGGAAAATTAAAACAAATTTGTATTGAAGAGTTGAAGCCACAGTTAGTAATTAAGACACAAAGTATGTAAAAGCCACAGTGTCGTCTGATGCAAGTGTAAAAGCCAAGATGATAATTAATTGTAAATTAATGAAGATTCTTCAGAACGATTTTTCGAGTTTTTAGGGCGTGTTAAACGTTTCTTGATATCTAACGTTTCCCCAGCAAGTGTGGATGGTATTTTCAAAGATTGTTTTGAATGGTTTGATGTGGCGCTTATCTGACGATCTCCGCAGGGCCAGTCTAGTAGTAGTCGCTCTAAATGTTAAACTAGTATTCTGAGTGGACCCGAGAAAACCCTTAAAAGGCAACTAAAATGACCACGTGGCGTAGCCATTGTCATCAAATCGTGCACCGCTCGGAAACTAAAGCATCATTTATATAATTTACGGACGAATCATAATTCATAGCAGAACTCTTTTTATCGGACCACAAACCATGAACATTTCTTCCCTATGTCAAAGGAACTTGTGGGGATGACTCCATTTGCTTTGTGAATTCATTCTTTCCCTCTCTTGTGACAATCAAGAAATATTATTTGTTGCTCAGAATCATTGTTACGTGATAAGCGTATATTTTTCCATTTCAATGATATCCGTCTTCGGTCTCGGCATGATGGGATAAAATCACTGACTGGTCTATTAATTATATTATCACTAGCAACCCGCCCCGGCTTCGCCCGGGAACAGTTATGAATGCATTACGTGATAAGCGACTTTATTTTCGATGTCAATGAACTATATGCGTTTTTGCATATTAAGGCTTTCACGGCCCGGATTATTATATAAATAATTCATGCTTTTGGGCTAATGCCGTGTGTATTTTTAATTTAAACCATACGTTCCGGAGAAACCTTGCCTCCTTTTTCAATGGAAATAAACAATGTGGCCAAAGAAAGTATATCAATGAGATTACAAAAAATATAGATAAATTCCTCTGTTCGTCACCAGAGAGCAGCTGCCAGAAATTACTGTATGGACCATGGTGGAACGTCGGACAGAGTAGTAAGTAACGAGAAGGTAAAGATGACGGTGTGAAAATATAGAAACTCCCCGAATAATGAGGAGGGGGGGGGGGAGGCTGGAGGGTTAGATGGATATAAGGAAACATAAACAAAAGGGAAGTGTATCTGAACGATACCTAACGTCATACAGTCAACGGCGAAAAACAGATGGAAACTCCTCCAGTGACGAACAAAGGAGATCAAATCCAGGCTCTGAGCCCTAGAGGGAAAATGTACAATTTTAAATATGTGAAGAACAGAGAGACTGAGAGGAACTATCTCCCTAGATCTTTAATAACTGGTAGCCAAGTGTCACTTAGCTGATATCCAGTGTCTCTGTTAAAATTATTGGGATTTTTACGAATTTCAACTGCCTCCCTTATAATTCTAGACCAGTTGTGCTTAACAAGGGCAAGCGCATGAGCATCCTTGAAACATACATCGTGCCCTGAAGACAGGGCATGTTCAGCTATAGCTGATTTGTCAGGTTGGTTTAGACGGATGTTCCTTTGATGCTCTTTGATGCGAGTTGCAATGGACCGATTTGTTTGTCCAATATAGACTTTTCCGCAAGTACATGGGACTTCATACACCCCAGGTTGTAGTATTGGGGACAATTTATCTTTGTTTAATGCTAAACGTTGACCAATTTCCATCATAGTGCCGAAAACTGTTTTTATCTTGTGCTTGCGGAGAATCTTAGCAACGCGGTCAGTGGTGTTGTGAATATAAGGGAGGTATGTTCCAAGGATGCTCATGCGCTTGCCCTTGTTAACCACAACTGGTCTAGAATTATAAGGGAGGCAGTTGAAATTCGTAAAAATCCCAATAATTTTAACAGAGACACTGGATATCAGCTAAGTGACACTTGGCTACCAGTTATTAAGGATCTAGGGAGATAGTTCCTCTCAGTCTCTCTGTTCTTCACATATTTAAAATTGTACATTTTCCCTCTAGGGCTCAGAGCCTGGATTTGATCTCCTTTGTTCGTCACTGGAGGAGTTTCCATCTGTTTTTCGCCGTTGACTGTATGACGTTAGGTATCGTTCAGATACACTTCCCTTTTGTTTTATGTTTCCCTATATCCATCTAACCCTCCCAACTCCCCCCCCCCCCCCTCCCCTCCTCATTCTTCGAGGAGTTTCTATATTTTCACACCGCCCCCTTTACCTTCTCGTTACTTACTACTCTGTCCGCCGTTCCACCATGGTCCATACAGTAATTTCTGGCAGCTGCTCTCTGGTGACGAACAGAGGAATTTATCTATATTTTTTGTAATCTCATTGATATACTTTCTTTGGCCACATTTATTTCCATTGAAAAAGGAGGCAAGGTTTCTCCGAAACGTATGGTTTAAATTAAAAATACACACGGCATTAGCCCAAAAGCATGAATTATTTATATATGCGTTATACGTCTCAGCATGATGGATTAAAATCACTGACTGGACGATTAATTATATTATCATGGAGATGCATGTGCAACGAATTCTTGTCAAACGTAAAAATGGAGAGGTGCATGGAACTGAAATCCCCCTTCCGACCAATCTAAAAACACTTTTTTTTTGTCGTGTGACCTCCTGAGAGGCCGAGTGCAGGTCTTTCTAGTCGACGCCCCTGGGCGAACTGAGCGTCGGGATGAGAGATGGAATGGATGAAGATGAATGAAACTGGGCAAGGATGTGGAAGGAAGCGGCCGTGGCCTGTCAGAAGTTACCGTCCCAGCATTTGCCTGGTGTTGAAAATGGGAAACCACGGAAAGGACGGCCGACGGTGGGGCTCGAACCCACGCGTGTACCGAGTCAGCAGAGAGCTTGGCCCCATGACCTAACGCTGCGCTTTAGCCAGCGTAGCCACTGCTGTCGGTATAGTAGGCGATGTATTGAAGGTAGAGATATGCCCTCCCGGCATTTTTTGAAGAATTCTTACACTCATAGTATACTGATATTTTTAACGGTTTGCCCAGCGTAAGCTTAAAATGCGCGCAGACACCATGTTTTCCTTTCGACTTTTAACCGAAATCGTTACTGATTGGCTTGTTTGATCATAAATAAATTATTTTCTACAAATACCTTCCTGGGTGGAGATATCCTTTACAGAATGGTGAAAACCGCATCAAATCCATCCAGTGGTTCTCGAGTTTACCCGTAACATCAAAGAATCGGGGACTTTGTTTTATACTAAGTAGAGATTATACGCCAATCAGTATAATTTAATATAATATAATCCCCCTTTCGTCCAATCTAAATTGACTGTGAATTTTGCGGAAAGAAAAGTTCACAGGAGAAATGAGAGTTGCACTTCCAGGGAATGGCGAGGTGAATGAAACTCAATTCCCCCTTTCGTCCAATCCTAACTTGACTGTGTTTCACAGGCGAAATGAAGAAAACCTGAGTTGCACTTCCAGGGAAACTCCAAACACAACCACCCTTCTCAGAAGTCTTAACTCAGCACGACTCGACGGTTAGTTGCTGGCTGTATCTGGAGCAATAGGTTCGCCCGATAGCTAGGCTGTAACAGGGATGATAGGCTCGCCCTTAGCTAGCTCGTAAACCGTCGCCTCAGTAGTTGAATGGACATGGTTGGAAGACATTCAAACGTAAAAACACTTATAGTGGCAAATGTATAGAAGATAGACATATGCTCTCGCGGAATTGTTTGTAGAACTTTTCATGCCGAACAATTCTTACACTCATAGTATTTAGATATTTTTGACGGGTTGCCCAGCGTAAGCTTACAAAGCGCTCGGACGCCAGATTTCTTTCGACTTTTTCACTGAAATCGTTACTGCTCGGCTTCCTTTGATCATACATAAATTATTTTCTACAGAAAACATCCTCGAGATATCCTTTACAAAATGGTGAAAACCGCATTAAAATCCATCCATTGTTTCTCGAGTTTACGCGTAACATCCAAGAATCGGGGACTTTGTTTTATAGTAAGTAGAGATATACGCCAATCAGTATAATTTAATATAATATAATCCCCCTTCCGTCCAATCTTAACTTGACTGTGTATTCTGCGGAACGAAGGGTTCACAGGCGAAATTAAGAAAAGCAGAGTTGCCCTTCCAAGCAAACTCCAAACACTTCTCTGAAGTCTTAACTCGACATGACTCAACAGTGTCTGGGGTGATAGGCTTGCTCGCCAACCATCTAGCTCGTTAACTAGCTAGTAATTGACTGGGGATTGATGGAAGAAGTGAAAACATAAAAACACTATCTTATAGTGGGCGATGGATTGAAGATAGAGATATGCAGTCCAGGACTTTGTTGTAGAACTTTTCATTCTGAACAATTCTTACGCTGATAATAAGTAGATATTGTTAACGGTTTACTCAGCGTAAGCTTAAAAGGTGCACGGACGGTAGACTTTATTTCGACTTTTTAACTACATCGTTACTGATCGGCTTCCTTTCGTCATAAATGGATTATTTCCTACAAAAACCATCCTGGAGATATCCTTTACCGAATGGTGAAAACCGCATTAAAATCCATCCAGTGGTTCTCGAGATTACGCGGAACATCCAAGAATCGGGGACTTAGTTTTATACTAAGTAGAGATTATTATTTTTCAGCAGCCCTTAATAATGCAACCTGTGACAATAAAGTTCGGTGAATAGTCCTATACTATCAACATATGTGAATAATGCACGACAGTGGCCCTATTGCCCTTCGAAATAGTCCCCTCCCGTAACTATGCAATGCTGAGATCGGCGATACATGTCCTGGAAACTTTGCAAGAAGGCGTCCTATGGGATGGTGTTCAAAAGGTTCGTCTCGTGACCGAAAAGTTCGGTGAATGGGTCTATATAACGGATTGTTGGCTTACCTGAAACACCAGTTACTGTCCTTCGAAATAATCCCCGTTGATAGTTATGCACTTCTGAGAATGTCTGTACAAGTCCTGGAAACTCTTTAGGGATAGCCTTCAGTTGGGTCGTCACATTACGTTGAATGTCCGAAATGTTCGAAAACCTCTGGCTCTTCAGGACTTTTCGGTGACCCTGGACCTGGACCCCACCACTCCATACTTTGACGCTTGACTTCGGGGTCGTACCTCAGACACCAGGTCTCGTCGCCCGTGACGATGGTTTTCAGACAAGCCATTTCATTCCACAGAACATTCACCCTTCTCACTGCCACCCACCATACAGATGTGCATGGTAGGTTGAGTAAATTCATCCTTCTCACTGCAACCCGCCGAACAGGTGTGCATGGATTGCATAAATTCATCCTTCTAAACACGCAATGTGTCAAACAGGTCTTACACGCTGCATTGTGTGTCGCCAATGTTGCCAGGTCGACCGTTCTGACTTTATTCACCGAACGCAACATGACGAGGCTTTTGAACACCATCCCAAAGGACGCCTTCTTGAAAAGTTTCCAGGACATGTATCGCCGATCTCAGCATTGCATAGTTACGGGAGGGGACTATTTCGAAGGAGAGTTGTGCATTGTTCATCTATGTTGATATTATAGGACTATTTACAGAACTTTATTGTCACAAGTTGTATATATAAATATTAACCACGTGTAATTTATTTCAGGCTTTTTCACATATTTCAGCAATTGGAATGATTTTCATGTTGACTGACTGTAAGCTAAAATATTAATGGTTACAGTTTTGGCACCATTTCGAAACGGGAAGTTGCATATGGTTGAGTTGACTTCACATCACGTTCTTCCTATTGTTGCCGCTTTGTGTTTTAACCCCTAGTCTCATTACAGAGCACACTGGCGCGTCAGCACATTGTACTTGGCGACCAGTATAATCATAAATTTAACATTTCCTACCTACTCCCCTAACTGAATTTTTTAGGTGGGGACGTGGGTTGGTGACCACGGGACCCCAGCTGAGTCCGGTATTGCTTCCACTTACTTCTGCCGGGATCCTCTCCATATTCTTTCCTGTCGACCTCTCTCGGTCAACTCTTGTCCTCTTCCGACCCCCACGGTATTAGGGTATCCGAGGCCTAGGGAGTCTCTTACTTTCCCGCCTTGATTGGCCCTCGTCTCATATTTCCTTATCCCTCATTCTTCCAGGGATCAGCCTTCCTTTTCTTTCCATTATATTTCCTTTTCTCTTTAAGATTCCCGCCCTGTTTTTCTGAATTGACTCCCCGTGTCTCTAAATTACATTTTGTGAGTATTTTGAATCTCAACCACATTTTGTAGGTATTTTCAATTTCAATTGCATTTTGTAAGTATTTGAACCTAAACTACACATTGTGTGTATTTTTTCAATGTTTCAATCTAAATTCCTTTTGTGAGAATGTTCCTTCTAAATTACCCTTTGTCAGTATTTCCACTCTACATTTTGTGAGTCTTTTCAATCTGAGTTCCTTTTTGTAAGTAATTTCAGTCCAGCTTAATTTTCGTTCTGGTTTCCATTGTCATTTCCACTATCACTCAGACAGATCTTTAGGGGCCGATAACCTAGATATTACGCCCCTTAAATAACAATTATCATCATCATCATCAAATATTTCGTAAGTCGAATTTATTTTGATATCGACTAACGATTTTAGATATCGAAGATCGACCGTGGTTCTATGCCTCACGTTTTAATTGAGAATTTTTTTAAGTCAATTTTACTCACCAGGTTGGTTTATCCCATGGACTCAGCGAGGGATCCCATCACTACGGCCTCTACGGGCAGTGTCCTGGAGCTTGGAACATCTGGTCGTGGGGCATACAGCTGGTGAGGCGGGATCAGCACCTCGCCCAGGCGACCTCACCTGCCTCATGAGGATGGGAAGGGAGAGGAATATTGAGAGGGATATGCAAGGAAGAGGGAAGGAGGCGGCAATGGCTGAGTAGACCCGTGCCAGTCCTCAGACCACTCTTCAAATTTCGTGACAGAACCAGTAATCGAACCCAGGACCTCCGGGGTGGCAGCTAACCACTCTGACCACTACGCAACGGAGGTGACGATTTAATTGAGAAATACTGAGGCTAGTAGGGACTGTAGTGTAGTGTACAGAGATATTCCTAATATAGGTGAGCGATGGATTTCGGGAGGGGCTGAGCGGATGGTAATTGTTTGCGTGACGACACAGTTCTCTGGCCCGTACCAGCTGAGAGCAGCTGCCTGCAAATCGAAAAATCAATGAACAGCTCTCTCTCCCTGAAACTGGCGTGATTAGCTTTAATACTGCACTCCGATCCGCTCCATACTTTAACAATAGTGGTGGCAGGGAAGCAAACGTCCAAAAAGGTCATAGCAAACCAAACCAAAGTCGAACCAAAACAAGAAGTTCCGTGACGAACTAAAGAGCCTACTTTTCTTAAAATTTAATATTCATGCCAATGATTAATCTATATGGATCTATCTAGAATAATGACGAAATTAAGTTGGTAATATAGAAATTTCTAATTAGTTAGAAATACTGTATACCTGGCATAATGCAGCCTAATAGAGAACTACAGTTGGCAGCCCTGGTGACTGAATATATTCTTAGTTCCATCTCTTAAGGTACAGAATACAACATTTGGTTGAAGTCCAATGGATAGCATTGGCATTACATGCAGTTAAACAATGGATCTAACAAATGATAGTATAGAAGTTACACGTATTTAAAGTTGGACCTCTCAGCTGGCTTAGAATCATGTTGGTAGCACTGACGTGTATATAACTTACTCCAAATTAATATAGAATGGCAGGTACTATACATGTGCCTAGTTTAAAGCTGTCGGCTTGCTTACTTTCTGATACATGGGTAATTGGATAAAAGAAATTGAGAGCATTTATTAACAGTTGGCATCCCTGTTGGCTCTTAAGAATACGCTCAGTCATATCTGTATATATACACATAGCACATACGAAATTTGGTTGAAATCCAATTGAAAGTAAAGAAGTTATATGCATTTAAAATTTGGACCTATCAGCAGGCTTATAATCATTTTGGCAACACTACCATGTATGGCCTCCTGGAAACTAAACCGCAATATTATTATCTATACGTGTGCCAATTTTGAAATTGCTCCCATTCATACCTTCCAAGATATCCAACATTGAGCTCAAATTTCAATTGCGTTTTTTCAGCAGTTGGTAGCACTGACATCATTTTCAAATATGGCCGTGAGCTATTCAGATATAGGTCATTACTCCCACTAAATTTTGTTTCGATTGCTGCAGCCGTTTAGGAGTTGATAGGGGGGGACACACACAGCCAGACAGACAGACCGACAGACAGAAGGGCAGACAGAAGGACAGACAGACAGACACACACACACACATTTGCCCGATCTCATAAGTCTACTTTTTCCTCATTTTTGCAAAATGTGAAAAGTAGGCTAATAGACATTCATGTTCCATATGTATGATCTGTTTGCAACGGTAATGAAGGATTTACCTCCATATTTCAGATGTGTTCTGTATTGTCGCTGGTGGTTTAGAAATTCGCTATTTCTTCTTCTTTCCCATGAGGCTTGCTATGGACCCGCGCCAATTTCAATTATTCACTCTTTGTTGTTTCTCTTCCGTTCTTCCCAATATTTCTTCATTCTAAGACTAAGCTGCCTCTTTCTGTCCTTGGACCACTTCGCCCCAGGTTTCCTCCTTTCCACTCTTCCCTGAAATCCTTCCATACTTTAACACCTTCTTTCGAAAATTATATCTGTCCCCGTATACTTGGGTGTGTGTGAAATTTGTCTGATAACCTGTCTAGTGTGTGTGTATTTGTAATTTAGATGAGCATTGGGAAAGAGACAACCGTAACCTTAAGTTAGGATCTACTCGGCATTTGCCTGGAGTAGAAGTGGGAAACCACGGAAAATTATTTCCAAGATGGCTGAGATGGGAATCGAACCCTCCTCTCCTCTGTTTTGCCCCACGAGGCTGTGTGTACCCCACTCCAGCCCTCAGACCAGAATTAAATTTCTTGGCTGAGCCGGGAATGAAACCCGGATGAGAGCCAAGAATGCTAACAATCAGGTTATTGTTAAGTTTATGTTAAGGTTATTTTTCTTTTAACAAATGCTGAAGATGACTCCAAAGACATAACATAATATGTTTCTGTTATGTGGGTAGCTGTATGTAATGATGATGATAATTGTTGTTTTAAGGAGCCTAACATCTAGGTTATCGGCCCGTAATGGTTTGGGTGATCGTGAAGATAATAATGAAATGTAAACTATAACTAAAACTAACCACTAACTTATATACAAGAAGAAGAAATGGAAAACAAAAGGAGAATAAGGCAAATAAAGGACAGGAGGAAAGGAAATGCCCTCAACCATCGAAGAGGGCGGATTGAGGGACTTGGAAGGAAGGAGAGCCATAAAAGGCAGATAGGAAAGTGAAAGAGGAGATGGTCCTCCCCAGAGGTAATGGATAAAAGGGGAAAACCGGACCCAGCTCAGGAATCCCTCGGGATCGCCAATTCCCGAACTCACCAGCCGTGAGCACCTGAGGGTGTAGCAATATCCAGGGTGCACCAGAAGTGGTGGGGAAACACACACCCTGCCTTCTTGAGGGCCTTGAGCAGAAGGCAGGAGATAACATGAAAAGAAAAAGAAGGCTGACCCCTCGCAGAAGGAGGGTATCAGAAAAGATGAGACATGGGCCAAAGGCGGGAAAGGAAGAGACTCCCTAGGTCTCGGATACCCTAATACCGTCGGGGTCAGAAGAGATCAAGAGTTGACCAAGTGAGGTGGAGAGGAAAGAAGACGGAGCGGAGCCCGGCACAAGTAAGTGGAAGCAATGCTGGACTCAGCTGGGGCCCCGTGGTCGCCAACCCACGACCCACTTGATGTGAGCCCCTGGGGGTGGTAGCTGTGGGGACGTGAAAGGTGCTCCGAGACTAGAAATGAGTTACCATACCGTCATAGACCTGGAGGAAATGTGCAAACCACACTCAGGTTAGCTACTGGCAGCGCCGGTTTTCGAACCTCCTGTCTTCGGACTTGCTGGAGATCCTTATAGTGGTAATAATAATAATAATATTGTATGGCCTCGGATTCCGGGTGCAAGCCTGGTTATTTGACGCCCAGAGGGCAGCTTGCATGTCAAATTTTGTCGTTCCTTTGAGCGCTGAAAGTCAAGGAGGTGCTTGACACCATAGCGCTTTCTAGTAGAGAAAGGAAGAACTTTGTGTTGGCGGAAAATCCTGAGATTAATGTTGCCATTATGAACTGCATTCAAATGGGCTCTATAACATGCCAACAACGTACGACATGCGTGCCGTGATTTATGTCGCCTTTCAAAAATCACTTACCACGGCCAGGAAAAAAACCTGCAAGTTTGGGGTTGGTAGTTCGACACGATAACCACTCACCTACCGTGGCAAGCCCCTGCAGTGGTGGTATTGCGCGATTTAACGTAAATATCAGCTCCATTGAACAATTAAGCAGATAATCTGTGCCTAGCAAGACAGTTTTTTTTTCTTTGGCGTGACGTTAGTTATATTAGTGTTGGTTTAAAGGGCGGAACTACAGGGTCATCTGCCCCTAACCTGCCTGTCCTTGCTGTTGAGTCACCTCGTCATATATGTCTCGTTCAAGGCAACTATACGTTACGGCTCACTCGCAGGTTAGCTGCCCGGAGTCGCCCAGAGCGCAGTTGAACTGGAGAGATATGTTCTAAGATACATTCTACCATCTTCATTCAAATGCACACGCAGAGTATCAAGTGTTTGTTAGAGTTATTGACCTCGTCGTCCAGTTCATTGTAAATGTGCTCTTAAGGAGGCGACTCTGCAGACCATGAAGAGGTTACAACGCCTCGTAGAAGTATGGATATTAGCTCTAAGTGGCTCTAACTGTGCTCTAGCAAAGTGGACCCGCAGAATCTCTGATCTGTCTCTGTTCAGCGGGCATAATGGTGCATTTGTCAAGATTCTTGCCTCGAGTTCTATTCCCGATCATCGCATGTGATATTTTTGAAGTGAAATATCACGTCCTGTGGTTCGGATACCACGTGAACATGGAGGTCCTGTGGCTCATGATCACGAGATTAATGGTCACTATATGCTTCCTTCCTTGCTTTGTCTCTGTGGCTTCATTGTTGTTTTTGTTGGTTCATTTAGTGGCTTTGGTATATCGTCATCATAGTATAGCCGTATGCAGAGTTGGAAAAATTACTCACAAAATGTATTTTCCATACAAAATTCAAAATACAATAACTGAATCCTTGAATATTCAAAATACAATAACTGATTCACTCAAAATTCAAAATACAAAATTGTCTTTTAAAATACGATTGAAAAATCGAAATATTTAAAGCAAAGTCTGCTTGCAAACCATAGATTTGAAATGGAATGGAAATCTTCTTCGCTCGAACTATTAGGTCTTTCCAGTATGCATGTCTACCCCTTATTATTCCCGTTTTCCAACGGGGTCGGGGATGAGATGCGATGGAAGTCTATGTGGCGATGGTTTTTACGGCCGGATGTCCTTCCTGACGCCAACCTCATGAGAGGAGGTAATGAGAGATGAAATGAATGATGGTGAATGAAACTGGGCCAGGATGAGGAAGGAAGTGGCCGTGGCCTGTCAGAAGGTACCGTCCCAGCATTTGCCTGGTGTTGAAAATGGGGAAACCACGGAAAACCATTTCAAGGACGGCCGACGGTGGGGCTCGAACCCACGCGTCTACCGAGTCAGCAGAGAGCTTGGCCCCATGACCTAATGCTGCGCTTTAGCCAGCGTAGCCACTACTGTCGGTATTAGGTATTTCCAGATTTATTTTAAAATACAATTTTGTATTTTGAACGAATCAGTTATTGCATTTTAAATTTTGTATAGAAAATATATTTCTTGAGTAGTTTGCCTAACTCTGTGTGTGTGTGTGTGATTCATCTGATAGCCTGTGTTATTTTGATGACTGTAATACTTAGTGTATTTGTAATTGAGGCTAGAGATGGCGTGGACTTAAGTTAGCCACCATCCCGACATTTGCCTGGAGTAGAAGAAGCAAACTACAGTCATGTAGCCTAGTGTACTTGGGTGTCTGTAGGATTTGTCTGATAGCATATGTTATTGTGATGGCTGTATTAGTTTGTGTACTTATGATTTAGGTCAGCATTGGGAAGGAGGTGGCGGTGGCCTTAAGTTAGGCACCATCCCGACATTTGCCTAGAGTAGAAGTGGCAATTCACAGTCATGTAGCCCCGTGTATTTGGGTGTGTGTGCGTGTGAGGTATTTGTGTGATAACCATTGTTATTGTGATGGCTGTATTAGTGTGTATTTGTAATTCAGGTGAGGATTGGGAAGAAGGCAGCCGTGGCCCTAAGTTAGGATTCATCCCGGCAAACACGTGGAGTAAAAGTATGAACCCGCGGAAAACGACCTCCAAGATGGCTCAGATAGAAATGGAACCCTCCTCTTCCTAGCTTTGCCTCACGAGGCTGAGTGAACGACGTTCCAGCCCTCTGGCCAGAATTAACTTTCTTGGCAGAGCCTGGAATCGAACTGGAACCTCAGGGTTGACAGCCAAGAATGCTAGCCACTGCGATACAATATAGTCGTTTATGAAGGACTGTAACAAATCTGGAAAGTGGAATGAATAGTCTAGAACAAACAAGTATGAAATGAGAAGATATTATCAGGATGTAACACGCCCATTCCATTCCACGGTTACAATTTATCACGACAGATAGCACTTGATGACATGATTACAGCGAATTTAAAAAAATATATAAATTAGTGTTTATGGTCTGTTAAAAATGTATCCCGCTGTAGCAGAGTAAATGAACTTTAGCGTTACTATCTTCATAAACGCTTGCGGTAGATTTATTATATTGCTGAAACGTGTTTCATTTTGTAAGCGTGCAAACTGGCGAACCATCACCAGACGCGATCACATTCTGCACCACGGTAATTGCGTGTGTGTTTCATTCTTCAGTCTTTCGAATGGTTTGATGCAGCCGTTTCATCTCTACATAGCTACCACATCCTATAACGTGCGTCCAAAAAGTAACGAGCCGGAGGCATAATTACAGAAACCAGTACCTGTATGTTAGAAGTATTGGCCCTGGCTGTTGAGGCACTTGTCCCACTATGACACGAGGCGGTGAATGGCTGTCTCATAAAATTCATGGGCTGCGATGTCAACCAGTTCCGCACGTACAGCTCGACGTCGGCGCCGAAGATGAATCGTTGGCCCCGCAGAGCCCTTTTTAGGGGACCAAACATGGTGTAATCACAGGGAGAGAGGTCAGGACTGTATGGAGGATGGACAAGAATCTCCCATTTGAATTTCTGCAGGAGTGACGCGACTGTGTTGGCCGTATAAGGTCGTGCTGTGGCGTTCACTGTCACTCGGCGGTCCTGGGTAATGAGTGCACCAACCAGCTGGACGTTGTCATCGGTAATGCAGGGGGGTGCCCCAGACCGGGCAAATTCGGCTAACGACACCCATCCTTCTCTGAAGCGCTTGTGCCACGCCTTGACCCTTGCAGGAGACATGCAGTGTTCGCCGTACACTTGTGACATTCGGCAATGAATGTCCGTTCCCCCTACTCCTTCCGCTGTCAGAAACCGAACAACACCTCTTTGCTCTTCGGTTGACAACTCCATGTCACTGTTTACAATGCGACTGGCAGCGTTGGACGATTGATGCAAGCTGCTGCTCGCTTTTTATCGTCACGTGACGTGCACACGTGCCCTCTAGCGACGGGCTGTGACCTTCCACGTTCTGGTCGGAACCACACCTCGTTACACACGCCACGATTAGCCGATGTGGTCACCGGTTTGCGCATTCCAGCCTCCGGCTCGTTACTTTTTGAACGCACCTTATACATGCAAGGCAATCTGTTTAACATATTCTGACCTTGGTCTACCCCTACAGGTCTTATCCTCAACCCTTCCTTCTATAACTAAGTTGTTATTCCAGTGCATGTCCTATCCCTTCTCTTCATTAGCAGTCTCCAGAAACATCTCTCCCCTCCCACTCGTCTTAATACCTCTTCATTCGTAACCCTATCTGATCTTCATCAATCATCTGTAGCACCACATTTAGAACGCTTAGCCTAAATACTTCTATTTTGTGCTGCTCCAACAGTCCAAGTTTCACTTCCATAGAGCGCCACGCTCCAGACAAAGGCCTCCAAAAATGATTTCCTAATACTTAAATCTATATTCGAGGTCAACAGATTCCTTTTCTGTAGAAATGCTTTCCTTACTTTTTGTATCCTCTTTGCTTCGTCCATCACTGGTTATTTTGCTTCCTAAGTAACAGAAGTCTCCTACATTATTTAGCTTTTCACCTGCCAATACGACATTCTAGTATTTTTGTTTTACATTTATTAATTTTCATCATGAATTCTTTCCTCAAGACGGAGTCCATACCATTCAAAAACTCATTCAAATCCTCAGGCGTGTCGGCCAAGATGACTATGTCATCAGCAAATCTCACAGTTGAAATTATTTCTCGTTGAATCTTTACTCCTGCTTTGAACTTTTCTCCAACTTCCTTCATTGCTTGTCCAATGTATATATTGAAAAGTATGGTTGATAAGTTGCAGCCTTGCCTTACACCTTTCTGGATACCAGCTTCTCTCTCATGTCCTTCAGCTCGAATAACTGATGTCTGGTTTCTGTAGAGATTGTTGAGCACCCTCCTATCCCTGTACTTTATTCCAGGGATACCGGGTGAGTTAGCCATGGTTGTTACGGCGTGGCTGCAGGCAGTCGCTCACATCCGGGAGGCGAGGAGGTTCGAATCCCCCGCCGGCAACCTTGAAGATGGTTTTCTATGGTTTCCCATCTTTCTTCCAGGCAAATGCCGGGGTTGGTCCCTAACTATAGGCCACAGCCGCTACCTTCCAGTTCCTCGTCCTTACATTCAGACTTTCCTCCCCAGACATCACTCCACACGCGACGGTACTTGTAGCTCACCCCATGGGTGTCCTCATAGAAGCAGCTACAAAACTCTGGCGAGCCGAACATGTCCTCGGACACTCCCGGCACTAAAAGCCATACGCAAAAAAAAGCCGTGGATATTCCAAATTTCCCTCCCTGAATTATCGAGATCCAACTCCCGAAGTTCTATGCCCAAGAAAGTGGGTTCAAACCTGGCCGAAGCCGTCGGATTTTTTAAGAGCGTTAAAATCCCACAGTATGCCTTCCTTCGAAGGGGAAGTAAAGTCGGCGGTCCCATGTCATAGATTTATGGCATGTTAAAGAACCTTCCACTAATTACACCTGTGTAAAGCCAAATTGGATTGGTTGAGAATGTAAACAACGTTCTTAGGTTTCTACGTTCGTTGCCAAGAGCCGATTGCGGTGGCGTCTAGTATCTAAGTTCTGAACTAGGCCTAGTAGTCGTTGACGGTGGCGTTTGGCGGCAATAGTAGGAACTATTTGAAAATTTCTAAGTTGCAGACTGTACTTAAATTAAAAAACAGATAACACACACTAATACAGCCATCACAATTAACACCGGTTATCAGACAGATTCTACACACACTCATAGTACACGGGGCTACATGACCGCGTTGTAGCAGCCCCTAAACTGAGGAACCAACCAACCAACTCCCGAAGACGCCATGTTATTTTCAGCTCATTCATATTTAGAAACAATTGAGGACCTCCGTTGGGAAATCACTTAAGTGGAGAGATGCAGCTTAGAAAGCCACATAAAGGTAACTATTAATTAAGACGAGACGGCTACTATTTAAGGTCACCTCTTGAGGATGACTGATGATCGAATAACTAAAAGAATATGCAGTTTCATTCAGTCTAAGGCAACAAGGCCGAGATGGTTCGAGGAATGCGAAAAAGATCTCAGGCAAATTTGTATTCCAGATCGAGAAATTCCTGACAGGAACAAATGTAAAAGATTGGTGAACACCTACCAAGGTTTTAAAATGGTATCAACTTCCAGCTGACGAAGAGGACCTTTGTCCGAAGAACATAAACGGGCACTCGTCGCTGGGATCAGAAGATACTGGCAGGAAGTCAAAGCCGGAACAAGTTGGTTGTTACCACGCAGTCTATAGAGGCTCAACTAGTGGGGCGTGGGTTGGCGACCATGGGACCCCAGCTGAGCCCAGCATTGCTTCCAATTAATTGTGTGTGTCTGACACCACGGAGAAATGGGTTCGATGCCCGGCCCATCCAAGTAATTTAATTCTGGTTTGAGGGCTGAAACAGGGCCCACTCAGCTTCGTGAGGAAAAACGGTGAAGAGATGGTTCGATTACCATCTCAGCCACCCTGGACGTGGTTTTCCGTGGTTTCCCCACTTGTACTCCAGGCAAATGCAGGGATGGTTCCTAACTTCAGGCCGCGACCTCCCAATCCTTACCTACATCAAACAAACACACACTACTGCAATACAGACATCAAAATAACACAGGTTATAAGACAAATTCTACACACTCCAAAGTAGGCTACACGGGGCTAAATACCCAAGCCTATCAAATGAATCAACAACAGCAATTGTTTTCTAAAATCACAACTTGACAGAATGAAAACATAACCACTTCGTGCTGTAGGGGCTAGCGTTCTTGACTGATGCCCCGGAGGTCCGGGTTAGATTCCCGATTCTACCAAGAAACGTACATCTGCTCTGACGGTTAGAACGGGGTCCGCTCAGCCTTGTAAGGCAGAACTGACAAGGGGCGGATTCGATTCCTACCTCAGCCATCCTGGAAGTGGTTTTCCGTGGTTTCCCCACTTCTACTCCAGGCGAATGCTGAGATGGTACCTAAACTAAGGCAACGGCCGCCTCCATCTGAATCCTTACCTACATTACAAATACACACACGATTACAATACAGACACCACACGCCCAAGTATTCTTCCTCTTTCCTAGCGTGTGTCCCGCGACGGTGCAGGGTCCGCCTGTTTGGTTGCTGTTCGCCACTTCTTCCTGTCAAGAGCGTCTTCAGGTTTAAGTCCACACATCACCAAGTCTTCCTTGATTCTGTCCAGCCATCTTTGCTTTGGACGTCCACGGGGTCGATTTCCTCCTGGGTCGTATTGGAGAGCTGTTCTTGCCACAGAGTTCTCATCACTTCTAGTGACATGCCCATACCACCGAAGCCGTGCTTCTCTCATTTTATCGGTAATGGCTGCAACTCCCATCTGTTTCCGGATATGTTCATTCCTGACATGGACCAACGTTAACACACTCCCAAGTATACGGGGCTGAATGACTACGATATCCAAGCCGATCAAATAAATTAACAACAACAACAATAGTTTTCTAAAATTACGATCTGTGTCAAAACAAGAGTTTGGACGTCAAAAACTTTGCAAACAAAACTCCCGTCCAGTGTTCCTCTTTTATCGTCGTAATATTTATCTTGTTGTATTCTGCAAGTGTCGGAGCATTAGCTATACTCTTTCTCTTGTGTGAAGAAAATGGTCGGTTATCCACTGGCAGTAATATTTCATGTGTATGAGTATTCTGGGAATCGCTCTACTCCCACCCGCCACCCACGCTGGTACTTGAGGAATCTACAGACAGGTTGCGTGTTTCACCTCACGATATATTAGAGTATTCGATTACATTGATGATCCTCGAATACCTGTGCTATTTTCAGCGAAAGAAATTAGTCATTGCCTCATTCCCTAGGTCAGGGGTCGTCACTAGGATTTCTTAGAGAGCCAAATAGTTCGTATAAAATTTTCCTCAAGGCCGCATGTACAAACTGTATAATTTAGGTTCATTACAAAATATATTTTTCTTAGTGCAATACTATGAAGTGGCGTTAAGTAACTTACAAACAATATGATTATAACATAAGTTTATTACAGTATAACATATTTATAAAATATTGTATAACTTTTTCAAAAAATATTTTTTTCATAACTCTTAAATTTATGTTTTTATTCCCAACCCTAACAGTCTTGAGGGCCGCAAACAATCGTACCCAGGGCCGCGCTGTGAGGATCGCTGTTGTTGTTGATCCTTAAGGGGCTCTGTGACATCGTGGTTATGTACCCCGTGTACTTGAGTGCGTGTAGAATTTTTCTGATAACTTTGTCACTGTGATGTCTCTGCTAGTGTTTGTGTTTGTAATTGGGGTAGACTTTGGTCAGGAAGATGCCATAGCCATACTGTAAGTAGGGCTTGGGCATCGTAGCGATGCTTGCCACGGTGGGTGAGTGGTTGTCGTGTTGGACTACCAACCTCAAGCTTGCATGTTCGCTCCTGGCCGTGGTAAGTGTTTTGGTTTTTTTTTTGAAAGGCGACAAAATCACGACATGGATGTCATACGTTGTTGGCATGTTAAAGAACCCATTTGAATTCCGTAGGCCGTGTTCATAATGGCAAAATTAATCTGGGGGTTCGACGACACAAATTCGATGCGTATAGAATATCAACGGAAGGCAAATCAATTGACTCCCAAATATAACAGTTATGACATCTGGCGGAAAAGTTTAGCGTAAGAAATCCATTTACTGAACAGAGACCAGGATTATAATTTGCGTGGAACTAATGTCATACGCCTGCTTCCTCCATGAAGTTCTGGTGTTTTATATCAACAACAGCATTCACTAAAATTGTCGGCGAAATCTTACGAGTGTGTAGAAATTGGAGTTGCGGATATTAAGGTACAGTGCTATTTCTTTTGCAATATTACCCAGTTTGTTTATGCAGTGTAACTACCATGGTTGATCCAATATAGG
This sequence comes from Meconema thalassinum, assembly GCA_946902985.2. Classification (NCBI taxonomy): domain Eukaryota; kingdom Metazoa; phylum Arthropoda; class Insecta; order Orthoptera; family Tettigoniidae; genus Meconema; species Meconema thalassinum. The sequence continues at coordinate 20,538,885 of OX336392.1, forward strand.
CTACATTGTCAACTTTCAAATCATATAATTCATGTCCGACATGTTGGATTTTGAGTGCATGTGAGAAGCTAGCCTTTCCTAATTGGTCAATGAATGAAAATATTGATATCTGATTGGTTGGAAAAACTGTTTTATAATGAAAATTAGTACTCTAATGACCCCCACTATGATACAGTTTTCTGACATATAATATTTACATATAGACATCGTCGAACATAAAAAATTATTATGAAACTTTTGAAATGTTTTCCTAGTTAGGTGACTATTCCTCTTTTATTTCTGTTGTTAATCAATCAGATGAAAGCTGTGATTTGTAATCTACTGATAATGTTAAAGCTTGTAAAGTAAATGTATTATTGATACGCTTTTGGTTTAGATTTGATGAATATTTAAATTCGTCAACTTTTTAAACCATTATTTCAGATATGTTTCTTATTAGCCTACTTTCGATTTTTGCAAAAAATGAAAGTAGACTTATGAGATCAACACAGGGCGAAAAAAGTGTGTCTGTCTGTGTGTGTGTATGTGTGTGTGTGAGTCTCTGTGTGTGTGTGTGTGTATGTGTGAGTGTGAGTCTGTGTGTGTGTGTGTGTGTGTCTGTGTGTGTGTGAGTGTGTGGACTCTGAATGTCTGTCCCCCCCTATCAATTCGAACACGGTGAATGCGAATTGAACGAAATTTGGTACAAAGGTAGCACTAGCAAAGGACACCTCAGTGTCATGTTTTATATCGCCGCCATCTTGACGCAAACGTAATGGCGGCCACACAAATGTTCAAAGTTTAAATCAAATTACGATTACCCTAATCATCCGATCTCTACCAAATTTTGCAACAACATACCTATATAGAGGAAGCATCCTTTGACCAATCTAATAGGTTATTAGCCTAATAGTTTGCGGATGGCGGCCATCTTTATGTCAAAATTGATTCCCCCTATTAATTCGAACACGGTGGAACCGAATGAACGAAATTTTGTACAGATGTAGCACTAGCAAAGGGCATCTCAGTGTCATGTTTTATATCGCCGCCATCTTGACAGAAACGTAATGGCGGCCACACAAATGTTCAAAGCTTAAGTTAAATTACGACTAACATAACCATCCGATCTCTACCAAACTTTGCAAAAACATTCCATTATGGAGGGGGCATCCTTTGACCAATCTAATAGGTTATTAGCCTAATAGTTTCCGGGTGGCGGCCATCTTTATGTCAAAATTGATTCCCCCTATTAATTCGAACACGGTGGAACCGAATGGAACGAAATTTGGTACAGAGGTAGCACTAGCAAAGGGCACCTCAGTGTCATGTTTTATATCGCCGCTATATTGACTGAAACGTAATGGCGGCCACACGAATGTTCAAAGCTTAAATCAAATTACGATAACCTAATCATCCGATCTCTACCAAATTTTGCAACTACATACCTTTATGGAGGGAGCATCCTTTGACCAATCTAATAGGTCATTCGCCTAATAGTTTGCGGATGGCGGCCATCCTTGTGTCAAAATCGATTCCCCCTATTAATTCAAACACGGTGAAACCCAATGGAACGAAATTTGGTACAGAGATAGCACTAGCGAAGGGCATCTCAGTGTCATGATTTATATCGCCGCCATATTGACAGAAACGTAATGGCGGCCACACAAATGTTTAAAGCTTAAATCAAATTACGACTAACATAACCATCCGATCTCTACCAAACTTTGCAACAACATACCTTTATGGAGGGAGCATCCTTTGACCAATCTAATAGGCCATTAGCCTGATAGTTTGGGGATGGCGGCCATCTTTATGTCAAAATTGATTCCCCCTATTAATTCGAACACTGTGGAACCGAATGAACGAAATTTGGTACAGAGGTAGCACTAGCAAAGGGCACCTCAGTGTCATGTTTATATCGCCGCCATCTTGACGGAAACGTAATGGCGGCCACACAGATGTTCAAAGCTTAAATCAAATTACGATTAGCCTAATCATCCGAACTCTATCAAATTTAGCAACAACATACCTTTATGGAGGGAGCATCCTTCGACCAAACTAATAGGTCATCAGCGTAATATTTTGCGGATGGCGGCCATCTTTGTGTGAAAATCGATTCCCCTTATCAATTCGAACACGGTGAAACCGAATGGAACGAAATTTGGTACAGAGGTAGCACTAGCAAAGGGCACCTCAGTGTCATGTTTTATATCACCGCTATCTTGACGGAAACGTAATCGCGGCCACCCAAATGTTAAAAGCTAAAATGTAATTACGACCAACCTAATAATCTAGTCTCTACCAAATTGTGCAACACCATATCTTCATGTGGGAAACATATTCAGACCAAACTGCAAGAACATCAGCCCAATAGTTTGCAGATGGTGGCCAAGTATGTGTACAAATCGATTCCCCCTATCAATTCAAACACGGTGAAACCGAATTGAACGAAATTTGGTACAGAGGTAGCACTAGCAAAGGGCACCTCATATTCATGTTTAATATCCCTTTAGCACGTTGTATTTCAACAAGCTACTACAACCAACATTCAATCATACTCCTTGAAAAGGACAAAGAGTTATAACAATACCCATGCATTTAGGAGAAAGTAGGCTATATGTTCTTTACTGAACATCTTGTTTTTAATTATTTTAGTTTTACTCTGTTACATTCATTTCGCATCACAGTTTTTAACTCATAAGCGCCTGTAAGCGTGCATGTGGGGGATTCATTTGAATAACAATAATCGTCATGCTATTACACTAATACTCCATTTTCCGGTTATTGGCAGAAAACGATGACTACCTAGATATGTCACGCACATTATGACATTTATACAAATGTCGAAAGGCCTTGACCTAGAAGAGAGCTTAGTTCCCGACAGTGCAAAATATCATTTTGATCGCGCCCACAATTCCTGAGAGAAAAGTAAATAGCTTTGAAAATGTAAAGTTTGGAGAAATAGTTTTTCGAATGTCCATAATTATAAATATGTGTCATAATGTTTTATAATACTTAAGTTACACGCAGCCGTGAATATTATTGATAAGCTGTGGAAATTTCAAGTTTCGTAGTGTTAATGTTACCTAACAATAAAGCGTTTATCGCATTGTTGACTAATCTGCACTACCAGGTAGTCACCGACTTGATGTTTTTGGAATCCATAGTACACGCTACTTAACCCTTACCATGTCTTTTCCGGAATATTCCGCGTTAATATCTTTGCTCTGCGTGTTGTTGCGTAATACCTACTCTAGTTTGCATTGAATTACGCTAGGTGGCAGGAATGTAATAGACAACCTTTACGAACGCACCTGTAACAGGAAATGACTACATGAATAATTTCATTTAAATTTGTCAAGTTTGGTTGAATACTTGAGATTTTACAGTATCAGCTGATATATGTTTGTAATGGCGGGCTTGTGTGATAAGAATGTGGCTACGAATTCAAGGTATTTGAACGAATAAGACTGTGATTCCAGTGATATTGAAGACAGCGATCTAGGGATTGACGGTTTATCATCACGTAACAATGAAACTGGTGGAGATGAGAGGAGCGGTGATGCAGATACAAGTGTAGTATTCCAAGGTATGCTTGCTTTCCAGGATGTAAATACCATGGTTTTCCTGGACTGATTCAAATTTTGTAAGGTATATCTCGTTTTAAATGTATTTCTAAACAATTACAAGCATGTCTTAAAAATCATCCTTTAAATATAAGAACACTCAAATATTGGTAAAATCAGTGAGATTCAAAGGGTTAAAGTTCAAACCTAGCTGACTTCTCCTGGCGCGCTTGCAATATGAAGAGATTATCTCAGATCAGGGAGACAAGGAAAGCTATACCAGCGCAGTCTAAAGACTGAAATCTCAAAACAACAGCAAATGAAACTACATAGACTAGTTTTTAAAATGTTCTCGTGAACGACAATAAATGGATTTAGGGCAGCATTGGGCCCTCGTGCCACCAGCTAATAACCCCTGTTTATAATCTCATTGATAACGGGAAATGATACGGAGCTAAAACAGGGAATCCCCCTTTCGTGTACGTGCCGTACATTTGAATCGTGTATTACCATTGGCTTATACAACTGGTATACACGACCATTTTAATTACAATTCTCTAATAAGTCTGGCGCCCCGCTGAGAGTTGGAAATGCGATTGTAATGATGGCAGTTTGTTTTGAGGTCTCGTACAGCTCCAACGAGGTGATGCAACTCCACTGTGTAATAAGGTTGATTACGATCGCTAAAAGGCGCGTCCTCTATCAACATGTAAGGGAGGGATTAAGGTCAAATAAGTTCCACTACAAACAAAGAAAAAGATAAAATTACTCGCAGTGATGCTTGATTCGTACACTATGTTTATTATTCCAGAATGTAAATATATTGATGTTTTATTTGACGAGTTGGAAATTTGTTTATGTAATGAATGAAACAGGAAAATAATTCCCTCAGTCAATAAATTATAATAACTCTTGAGTACATTGTTACATTATAACCTTCTACAGCAAACAATAGTCAATACAAATGAACTTGCTAGATTGTCACACAGTTTGATAAAAAAAAGTGACAGTCAATCAGAAAGACTAGACTTGTTTGTTATAATTTTAAATGCTACAAAGGCTGGAGGCTTCTCGCTTCGCTCGAAACCAAAGACTCTTGACATGTTAGGAAATGATCTGCATAATACTTATCTTGCTTTATAATACTTTACCTTGTTTCAAATTACTCGCGAACGGCAAGTGCAAACCAAGGGCAAAGCGAGTTCCAGCGCGGGGAATGCCGCACGCTCACCAGAGCGCGCGGGAACTTGCCCCTTCCACCCAGTCTAAAAACACTTGTAGTGGGCGATATATTGAAGATAGAGATATGCTCTCGGGAACTTTTTTGTAGAACTTTTCATGCTGACCAATTCTTACGCTCATAGTATTTTGATATGTTTAACGGTTTGCCCAGCGTAAGCTTAAGAAGCGCACGGACGCCAAGTTTGTTTTCGACTTTTTCACTGAAATCGTTACTGCTTGGCTTCCTTTGATCACACATAAATTATTTTCTACAGAATCTTTCCTCGAGATGTCCTTTAAAGAATGGTGAAAATCGTATCAAAATCCATCCAGTGGTTCTCGAGATTACCCGTGACATCCAAGAATCGGGGATTTTTGTCTTATACTAACGAAGTAGAGATTGTCGGGGAACACATGCACCAAGCGGTACTATGACGTCACACACCTCAGTGCATCTGGGCACATTTCGTCCCGTCACCGTAACGTAACGCCAGACCCCAGCGTAACGTAACGCCAGACCCCAGCGTAACGTAACGCCAGACCCCACCGTAACGTAACGCCAGACCCCAGCGTAACGTAACGCCAGACCCCAGCGTAACGTAACGCCAGACCCCAGCGTAACGTAACGCCAGACCCCAGCGTAACGTAACGCCAGACCCCAGCGTAACGTAACGCCAGACCCCACCGTAACGTAACGCCAGACCCCAGCGTAACGTAACGCCAGACCCCAGCGTAACGTAACGCCAGACCCCAGTGTAACGTAACGCCAGACCCCAGCGTAACGTAACGCCAGTCCCCATCGTAACGTAACGCCAGTCCCCAGCGTAACGTAACGCCAGACCCCAGCGTAACGTAACGCCAGACCCCACCGTAACGTAACGCCAGACCCCACCGTAACGTAACGCCAGACCCCAGCGTAACGTAACGCCAGACCCCAGCGTAACGTAACGCCAGACCCCACCGTAACGTAACGCCAGTCCCCAGCGTAACGTAACGCCAGACCCCAGCGTAACGTAACGCCAGACCCCACCGTAACGTAACGCCAGTCCCCAGCGTAACGTAACGCCAGACCCCAGCGTAACGTAACGCCAGACCCCACCGTAACGTAACGCCAGTCCCCACCGTAATGTAACGCCAGACCCCAGCGTAACGTAACGCCAGACCCCAGCGTAACGTAACGCCAGACCCCAGCGTAACGTAACGCCAGAAACCAGCGTAATGACGAAGTCGACAAGATCATTTAAAACGATAAAAAGTCTGATTTAAAGTCCTACATCATCCTCAACCCTAATAATTACAAGTTACACACACTACTACAGTCACCACACAAACACCGGTTATCAGACCAAGAAAACACACTCTCAAGTGCACAGGGCTGATAACCAATATGTTTCAATCCTAAAAACGAAGAAACAACTACCATAATAATTTGAGAGTCATTTTCGTTCATAAAAGTTCTTTTGCATAATCACTAAGAGCATTTTCCTGAAATCGCAACGTCTTATTTAAAGATTTGTTGAAATGGGAACAAGAAGAATACCTTGGCACCATTAAAGTCGAAGTGAAGTGAACATAGCAGGCAGCTAGATAGAGCAGCGATTGCTAAGAAATTCAATTAAGAGGAGAGCTGATACTCTGAGATTCTTCTGAATATCAAATAAGATACAACAAAGAAAACTTTCGCAACTTGCAGAGGCAGGACTCAAGGTACGAAAACACCAATGCTGTATGTGAAGGGAAGATGTTATTAAAAACTTCACACAAAGGAGAAGAAATTCACAAGAATATAAGAGAAAGAGTAATCAAGAAAGGAATGCAATGAAGATCAGGTGAATGCTCGTCAGTGTAACTTATAATGCCGTTACTAATAACCGTGACTTGACGGTAACTATGGGATAACAGCGACGACGCTACTCAGTAGCAAACTAACGAAAATGCTTAATCCAATTTCAGTATGGTCCAATCAACTTTGCTCGTGTTCCACATTTTTGATTTGAAGATTATTGTGGGGTTTGTATTTTATTAATCTCATGTAGTTGGTTGGTTCCTCAGTTTAAGGGGTGCGACAACGCGGTCATGTAGCCCCGTGTACTTTGGCTGTCTGATAACCGGTGTTAATTGTGATGACTGTATTAGTGTGTGTTTCTGTTTCTTAATTCAAGTAAGGACTGAATACTTTGAATTTTTCAAGTAGTTCCTACTTTTGCCGCCAAACCTCACCGTCAACAACCTCTAGTTCAGAACTTGGCTTCTAGATGCCACCGCAGTCGACTCCTGGCGACGAACGTAGGAACCTGAGCGTTGTTTAAATTTTAACGTAATTTAGCTTCACACAGGTGTAATTAATGGATGGTTCTTTAACATGCCCCAAATATATGGCATGGGACCACCAGCCTTACTTCCCCTGCTAAGGAAGGCATACTTAGGGATTTTTAACGCTCTTAAAAAATCCTCCGACTTCAGCCGGGTTTAAACCCGCGATCTTGGGCATGGAAGCTCGGCATGCTACCAACTACACCACCGAAGCGGCTAAATCTCATGCAATTTTTTCAGGATTAGGACATACCCCAGCTATTTTGGGTACATTCGTGTTGACCGACTAAAAGCACCATTTTTTTGTTTGGAGATTATCCCGTTTCTTGGTCTTTTGTTTTTGTTTTTTGTTTTTTTGGTTCCTTGGTTTCATGGCTTTTGTTTTTTGTTTTATTTTGTTTTATTTTATTTTATTTATTATTTACGTCCTTAATCACTACTGCTTCTGAACAATGACTCTCAATTACACTATTCAGGCTCACTTTCCAGCGTATTTTCTCGTTATGTATTCTTCTTTGCAGCTCTTCCCTGACTGTCAGCCTCGTTGCGTAGGGCCAGGTTCGATTCCCGACTCTGCCAAGATATTTAATTCTACTCTGAGGGATGGAACGGGGTACACTCAGACTTGTGAGGAAAAATTGAGGAGAAGCGTGTTCGAGTCCTGCCTCAACAATCCAGGAAGTGGAATTCCGTGGTTTTTCACTTCTACTCCAGGCAACTGCCGGGATGAGAGCTAAGTCAGGGCCACGGCCGCTTCCTACCCAAATCCTACCTAAATTACGAATCGCTTTACACGCGTTGTGTCACTGCGGAAGGGAATGGTGTCTGAATGAAGAAGGTACAATAACTTATTTTTGAAATATTTACAAATTCAATAACTTTATGATCGGAGTATGGAATCTCAATAGATTAGATTGCCTCGGATGTAGGGTGTGTTACCTATGTAGAGATGAAACAATTAGTTCCATTATACATGGAGAGCTGCATCAAACCAGTCTATAAACAGAAGACTCAGACACGGCAAACACAAAGATGTTTTCTTTTTTTTTAACCCTAGAATATTCAATAGATGCTTAATACTAATAATACGTTAAAGTTACGTACATTAGGAACTTTGTGCTACGACACCAATTAGTTAAATGGTTGAAATTAATATATATTTCGTATGTAACACTATTTATATACACTGAATCCTCTGTGGGCTTTGAAGTTTAATACGCTAAGTTCAATCTTAAATACAACAAGTAGTTCCGTGAAGAACTAAAGCCTATTTTCGTATATCCTACTTATGTTAACTGTCAATATCAACATACAAAATTTCAGTTTGATTGCTGTAATAGATTCGTAGATATTGAGAACCGTCTAAATATTTCGGATAGTCGCCATGTTGGACTTTTATATATGTAGTTCTTAAAAGTAATGTAGACTACTGTTACATGAAGATTATTTTGTATGTGAAGTATTAAAGGTGAAATACTTCGCACAGCCACCATCTTGAGGTTATGTAAACAATCGTACGAAGTTAGATGTCGGTTCATTACAATAAGTATAAGAAAATACTGTACCAAGTTTCATTGCGTTTGGTTGGTTAAATGGCAAGAAACGTATATTTAAATGTCGCAATTTTGCTTGGCCGGCATGTTGGTTTTGTAGTTAACAGGTTTTCAAAAGTCACATAGATGAACTTCAACTAGTTCCATTTATCACCGTAAAACATTCCAGGGTGATATCGGTAATAGTTTCGGAGATATTGAATGCTGGTGAAATATTGCGCACAGCTGCCATGTTGGATTGGTGAGACGTAACAAAATTTGACGGGCACGGTCGGGGTGGTTCGGAATAGTGCTATGATCTTACCGAATTTCATTGAAATCGCACCAGCCGTTTAGAAGTTATTAGGGACACACACACGAATCACACACGCACACACAGACAGACACACGGACAAAAGGTGATCTCATAAGCCTATTTTTTCATAAATGAAAATAGGCTAACAAATACAGAAGTCGTCTACTTTGACGTAAATGGCAGTACGTAGTCTCTCCAGCCTCTTATATGGTCTCTGGTTTATTTGAGGTTGTTTTTATAATCCCTCTGAAGATATCTACATCAAATTCCCCATCTCTTTGTTATTGCCATGGATAAACCAATATACTGTTAAATTCAAGGATAGTTTCCAGGCAATTCTTTGCCCCATGAACTGATTGGCATTAATAACAAAAGCATTGACATCACCACCATAGACCAGTAGAAGCACTGTTCGAAATTGATAGGGTGGGGACAGATATACAGGGAATTCTTCATTCACGTAAATTTTACGTATTCAAGTATTGTAGGGTTAACTGAACGACGCATGACGAAGCTGATAAACAGTCCTTATTGAGGCAAAAGAAACACATTTGAAGATATCTTCATAAACAGAGGGGGAAATGTGACTAACGACTCTTACAACCGGTCTACTGTTCAGGAAGTTTGTCATAAAATACATTCTTCATCCCTTATATTCTAGCTATGAAAGTGAGCCTTCAAAGTTCATCATGAAAAAAGAATCAGAGCTAAACTTTTTGTTATGAATACCAAATAAGATATATACGAGATCTCATGTGGAAGTTTTGAGACCACGTATCATTGCCGCTGTAATACTTGGCAACTCGAATCCTTCTTCTTTACAGTCAGTACTGTATCCCAGTTCTGTGCTTGCCAAATAACGTGGACTAATGCTGTTTCCCTGCAGTACGACGCAACTCCAGTCTTGGCAAATTATTTCAATTGCCTTAAAACAAATTTGCATCACATTTCTTTGCTGAATTTGGTTCTTGGCCTGAGGAATTCCCTGTTGAGAGCTTTCAAGCCATCTTTCAGTGTTGCCTTATTGACAACTGATACTGCAACTTCTTAGTCGGTTTAGGTATAATACCATTTACTGGGACATGCAAAAAACACCTTGAAAATCAATTACATGTGATCTCCACTTATTATAATAAAATGTATATAACCATAAGTCAATATATATTGTACTTGTACTGGTTTCAGTCACATTGTGACTTTCGTGAGCGGAATTTAGGACATGGAAATGTGCAAGAACATGCACTTAATAAAAAATTTGCCATAACAGAGGATTATAAAAATATTCTTGTTCCAAAAGCTCACAAATTAAAATTTAAACAAGTAGTTTCGTGAAGAACTATATACCCTATTATCATATATCGTACTCATGTTAATTGCCTCTATCAACATACAAAATTTCAGTTTGAAGGTTGTGATAGATTCGTAGATATTGAGAACCGTCTAAATATTTCAGATGGTCGCCAGGTTGGATTTTTATTTTTGTACTATTACATTAAGATTATTGTGTACGTGTGGTATTCAAATTTCAATTGCATGATTAGAACACAAGAAGTAAAAACGAGATTTTAACATTTCGCACAGCTGCCACCTTGTAATTATGCAAACAATTGAAATAAATTAGATGCCAGTGGATTAACATTTGTATAAGCATTTAACGTGCAACGTTTCACTGCACTCGGATAGTTAATTCGCGAGAAACGTCCATTTATATATTTATAATTCGCGTCGCCGCTATGTTGGATTTGTGCTCACCAGGTTACTGAAAGTCCTATAGGTGAACTTATGTTCATAGCCTCTATGAACATTAAAAATTTCAGTTTGATTGCTGTAAAAGATTCATAGATATTGAGAACCGTCTAAATATTTCGGATGCTCGCCATTTTGGATTGTTATATATATATATAGGCCATAGAGTCATGTACCATTCAAGGACAATTATTGCCTAGGTTCATTATTCAAACTTTCACTTTGATCGCATGATTACGACACAAGAAATAAAAACTTAATTTTAAAATTTCGCACAGCCACCATATTGACGTTATGTAAACAATTGAACTAAATAAGATGCCAGTGCATTACAATATGTACTATTATTTACTGTACCACATTTCACTGCGCTCAGAGAGTTAAATCACGAGAAAAGTCTATTAAAAAGTTTTAAATTTGCTTGGCCGCCATGTTGGTTTTGTAGTCACCAGCTTTTTGAAAGTCTCATAGGTGAACTTCTAGTAGTGCCCTTTATCATCGTACTCAATTTCAGGACGATATCGGTAATAGTTTCGGAGATACTGAATGCTGGTGAAATATTTCGCACAGCCGCCATGTTGGATTGGTGAGACACAATAAAATGTTAAGGGCACGGTCGGGGTCAGCCAGAATAGTGCTATTATCTTACCGAGTTTCATTGTAATCACTCCAGCCGTTTAGAAGTTATTGGGGGGACACACGCACACCATCACACACACACGCACATACACGGACAAAAGGTGATCTCATAAGCCTATTTTTTTTTTTTCATAAAATTAAAATAGGCAAAAAAAATCACAGTCAGTCTGAAAGACTAGACGTTGTATCATTTCAAATGACGCATGCTACAAATGCTACACATGTTAGAAAGGCTCAGGAGGGCTTCTCTCTTTGCTCGAAGCCCCAGGACTCTTTCAACAGACTGCATTACCCATTAACTTAGGCTTCCCGCGCGGGTACCTCTTTAAGGTTCACGGGAAGAAATGTGTTTCTTGTACTTGTATTAGAGATGTGTTCGCTTGAATAAAGCGTAAATTGTGTACTTTTTGATTAGCGGTTTTGTGGCCCATCATCCCAGGCAAGCCGGCGGAAACCTTTGCCTCCCTGTCAGTAGGATCATTTGGCCGTAAATATGAATTAGTGTAAGGATGTAGTATGAGTGTCCCGATTTAGACAATATTGTGGAGTGAGTTTCTGATTTTTAAATAGAGTTTATGAAATTTATGGTAAAGGTGAAGGAGAGGTGAACATGATTAGACAATAGCCTACTCCATGAAGGAGTCATGATTATGCCTTCTGTGTCTGTTTCAAGTATAGAGTAACTGAAATGAGGGAAGTTTACTGAATTTGGTGTTTGTAGAATGTAATTTTCGATTTTAATTTGGGTTTTCGTGAAGCTTGTTGCGGAGTTGTTATTTCTCTGAAAAGGAGTGTTTTTGCCCCAGGCAGGCCTGTGTTCGATCTGGCTAGACTAGTGTAACGGTAGAGAGTTGGGAGATGAGTTGTAGAACCTGGGAGCGAGCAGTGGCGGGCTGAACAGTAGGGGGGAGGGGACTATTTTGAGTGAGAGTAGGGATGGAATATTGGGACTGGTTCGATGCTTTGCTCTGACATCCTGCACACCTCTTTAGGCAAGCCGGTGGAAACCTTTGCCTCCCAGTCAGATGGATCATTTGACCGTAAATTTGAATTAGTGTAAGGATGTAGTATGAGTGTCCAGATTTAGACAATAGCCTACTCCATGAAGGGGTCATGACTATGTCATATATGTTTGTTTAATGAATAGTGTATCTGAAATAAGGGAAGAATACAGATTTACAAATTTGTGGAGTGAGTTTCTGATTTTTAAATAGAGTTTATTAAAATAATGGTAATGTTGAAGGAGAGGTGAACATGATTAGACAATAGCCTATTCCATGAAGGAGTCATGACCATGCCTTCTGTGTCCGTTTAAAGTATAGAGTAACTGAAATGAGGTAAGTTTACCGAATTTGGTGTTTGTAGAATGGAATTTTCGATTTTAATTTGGGTTTTCGTGAAGCTTGTTGCGGAGTTGTTATTTCTCTGAAAAGGAGTGTTTTTGCCCCAGGCAGGCCTGTGTTCGATCTGGCTAGACTAGTGTAACGGTAGAGAGTTAGGAGATGAGTTGTAGAACCTGGGAGCGAGCAGTGGCGGGCTGAACAGTAGGGGGGAGGTGGGGGGGATTTTTTTTTGTGAGAGTAGGGATGGCATATTGGGACTGGTTCGATGCTTTGCTTTGACATCCTGCACACCTCTTTAGGAGGCACCCTGTATTTTTATTTCAGACTGACTGTAATGTTTTGCTCTGACATCCTGCACACCTCTTTAGGAGGCACCCTGTATTCTTATATGGCATCTTGTATATCTCTTTAGAAGTCACCCTGTATTCTTGTGTTCGCTTCGCTCAGAGCCCCAGGTCGCTCGACGCCAGGCCTCTTTCAACAGACTCCAATAATCATTAGCGTCTGTTTCTCGCTCCCCGCGTGAGCATGACGTCACGTTCCCGCGCAGCTGCATGACGTCCCTTCCCGCGCGGCTGCATGACGTCACGTCCGTCTCCGTGTCCGTGTCCGTAACGCATAACGATGGACCCCAACCATAACGACGAAGTCGACATGATCATTTGAAATGATAAAAACCAGATCTGTTACAAATAGGTGTTAAGAAAAACATGAAAAAGTCTTGATAAGAACAGGGTGGAATAAAAGAGATGTGGATGTGAAATTAGATAAATTGAATTAGTTAGATTATGACTGGTAGTTTGGTGTGTATTTACTAGTTCAGTGTTATTTGGTTAATCATCCCGGTTCTGGTTCTCCCAGCAGAAGTGCTGTCTACAAATAGATGCGGGGAAGTGGAACGTAAAGGATCAATATCACCCACACTGCAAAGCTGTCTCATCAATGACACATAGGCTATAATTTCCTTGAAGTAGCTGTTAGCTGCGAGATTTACTGATAGGGTGACAGAATGGGACTCGCAAAGGCTATTCGACTCGCCTGAGTGAATGGAAGTCATGATTCGTGGAACTCAATATCCCAGTAGAGGATGACGATAATGATGACGATGATACATGATCGTGATCACGATTATTCTACGAGCCAATAGAAGAATAACTAAAACACGAACACATATAAAAGTCAGGACAGAGAAAAGGATGCCTTAAAACCTTGAAGAATACTGTTTGAAGCATGTAGAAGGTTATTGCTTGTTAAATCTCTGAGGGGCTTTGTGACATCTGTATCACGGATCAGGAAATTGGAAACGGCATAACAACTAATCAAATATGTCTACAAGAAGAATCAATATCCATTAACGCCAAGATACGACATTGGCTGGTTGGTTGGTTACTCAGTTTAGGGGCTGTGACAACGAGGTCATGTAGCCCCGTGTACTTTGAGTGTGCTTAGAATTTGTCTGATATCTAACCAGTGTTAATTGTGATGACTGTATTAGTGTGTGTTTCTGTTCCTTAATTCAAGTAAGGACTGCGGACTTCAAATTTTTCAAGTAGTTCCTACTTTTGCCGCCAAACACCACCGTCAACAACTACTAGTTCAGAACTTGGCTACTAGACGCCACCGCAGTCGTCTCCTGGCGACGAACGTAGGAACCTGAGCGTTGTTTACATTTGTAACCTTGTTTAGCTTACACAGAGGTAGTTAGTGAAAGGTCTTTTAACATTCCATAAATCTATGACATGGGCCCGCCGGCTTAACTTCCCCTCCGAAGGAAGGCATACTGAGGGATTTCTAACGCTCTTAAAACATCCGACGTCTTCGGCTGGATTTGAACCCGCGACCTTGGGCATAGAAGCTCAGCATGCTACCAACTACGCCACCGAAGCCTCCTCAAAGAAACTGTGTTGAATGATATGCTCTAGAGACTTATCTGGATCTGCTCTGACAACCACAGTCCTGATGTAAAAGTATTCTTTATGTTGAACCACTCGTAAAACAGCAATATCAGAATTAACTTCGAATCTGTCTGTAAGTAAAAGCGAGGGGCGTGGTGACGCAGCGGTGAAGCTCTCTGCCTCTCACCAAGGCGGACCGGGTTCGATTCCCGATCAATAAAACAAAATCTTGGTGCTTTTCAATCGGTCAACACGATTGTACCCAAATAAGATGACTTGCACGAGGAAAACACAGCACATGCGAGAGGGGGAACAGCCCAACGAGATAAGGGACCCTTCAGTCGAGTGCAAACAGTGACCAAGTGAACTGCTCTCAACAGGACCGCGCAAGACTCAACCAGATGAGTAGCCTGTACAATACAATCTGAATTGACCATTTACAACAACCACCTGCTTGAAAATTGATCCACGACGATGGGCCCACGATTCGAATTTGTGTACATAGTTAAATTCTTTAAGCTTTTTATATTCATTTGTTTTAATCATCATGACGATGCTTGCCACGGTGGGTGAGTGGTTAACCTGTCGGACTACCAACCCCAAGCTTGCAGGTTCGCACCTGGCCGTTATAAGTGATTTTTTTTTGAAAAGCGACAATAATGGATGTCATACGTTGTTGGCATGTTAAAGAACCCATTTGAATTCAGTAGGCCGTGTTCAATGGCAAAATTAATCTCGGGATTTTCCGCCAACACAAAGTTCCCCCATTCTCTACTAGAAAGCGCTGTAGTGTCAAAGAGCTTAGATATCTAACCTCCTTGACTTTCATAGCGTTCAAAGGAACGACGAAACTCGACATGCAAGCTGCCCTCTGAGTGTCAATTAAAAAAGCTTGCACCCGGCACCGAGGCCATACGATATTATTATTATTATTATTATTATTATTATTATTATTATTATCATCATGACGATGTAAAAATTTTAACAAACTTTTATTGAGAGACCAAACATAAGACTGTTTTAGGAGAATTTTTAGTGTGTTTGACTGAAGAAGGCTCACAGAGCTAAAACATGTCCCAAAGGATAGGCCTATAATGACATCGAGTGATATGTAAAAAATAATAATTTTGAATTGTAAAGTGGATATTTGTGTAACATACGAACCACATATTCACTCAAAACAAGCAAATTCCGGAGGTCAATCACCACTTTCAGTATCTCAACAAAACATCACATAGACCACAACTAGCAAATACTGACGAGCTGCGTTATCTTAACTAATACTGCAACTAAATAAATGTATATATTGTAAACAATGTCACACCGACAGTAGTGGCTACGCTGGCTAAAGCTCAGCATTAGGTCATGGGGCCAAGCTCGCTGCTGACTCGGTAGACGCGTGAGTTTGAGCCCCACCGTCGGCCGTCCTTGAAATGGTTTTCCGTGGTTTCCCATTTTCAACACCAGGCAAATGCTGGGACGGGACCTTCTGACAGGCCACGGCCGCTTCCTTCCACATCCTTGCCCATTTTCATTCACCATCATTCATTTCATCTCTCATTAACTCCTCTCATGAGGTTGGCGTCAGGAAGGGCATCCGGCCGTAAAAACCATCGCCGCAAAGACTTCCATCGCATCTCATCTCCGACCCCGTTGGAAAACGGGAATAATAAGGGGTAGACATACATTGTAAATAATGTCACCCGCACTTTCAGACGTAGACTTTACTGCCTAAGTGTAATGGATCTGATGATGGTCGCTTGACGATCGAAACTGGTCATCCAAATGTATTTATCAATCTCATGCTTTGTTTTTCTTACGATTAGGGAATAACCCATCTCATTTGGGTACAATCGTGTTGACCGACTGAAAAGCATCAAACTTTTCTTTACTAAGGCTCGGCGAAAAATGGGCTCAAACACCACAATGTCCCGGCCAATTCGTGTGAGATTTTCCAAGTGAAATGACATGTCCTGTGGTTCGGACTCCACGTAAATGGGAAGTCCAGTGGCTCATGATCGCGAGATTAACGGTCACGTTGAACTACAAACTTCCTTTTCCTTGTAAGAAAATAGTATATTATGCAACAAGCCTATAATGG
This sequence comes from Meconema thalassinum, assembly GCA_946902985.2. Classification (NCBI taxonomy): domain Eukaryota; kingdom Metazoa; phylum Arthropoda; class Insecta; order Orthoptera; family Tettigoniidae; genus Meconema; species Meconema thalassinum. Next base: position 20,555,536 of record OX336392.1, read on the forward strand.
CAATAATTAAGACACGAGTATGTTTATAAAACGAGCGTTGCGAGATTTCGCCAGTTTTATGTACTGAACAGAGCGCATGGGACGCAGAGAATACCATGGCCTCCTGGAATACCCCACTATGACACGAGCCACAGGAGGCCGTGGAAGTCAGCGCAGGTGCGATGCTATCCTTACCTAATTGGTCACACAACTGTTTCTTGAACTCTGATTGGTGGGAGAAACTGTATCATAATGAAAACTTGTACTATAATGAGCCTCATTATAGGACAGTTTTCTGACATATAATATTTACATTTCGCCCTCCTGAGCCTTTCTAACATGTGTAGCATTTGTACCAAGTCTAGTCTCTCAGACTGAGTGTATCTTTTTGCTGTGTGTATGTAATCACATTACAAACAATATGAAGTACATACAAAGAAAAACAAACGCAATCTGCTCTGCAAAAGAGGCAGAAAAACACAGCAACAAAATTTATAATGTGGGACTGAATACGCAATAATACATTATGCAGCGAGCCTATAATGGCATAATTAAGACACGAGTATGTTTATAAAACGAGCGTAAGCGAGTTGCATACGACTGTTAATGTTCGACGATAATTATAACTTTATTATACTGTATGTTTTAATATGAATATTCATAAATATCTGTAGGATTCAGTTAATTCAGTAAGTGAACAGGGCGCGCTGGCTTTGCTGACTGAACAGAGCGCATGCGTGGGCCAAGGCACTCCGAAAGCAGAGACCATTCACTTTGCTTGCCAACACAGAACACCAACTGTTTACAGCCTGTCGTCCAGCTCTATAGCATTCACTAATAGTGTCACCGAAGTCGTTTGAAAGCAATGCGCTGTGTAGAAATTGGAGTTGGGGATATTAAGGTACATTGCTATTTCTTGTCTCATATTCGCCAGTGTATTTACGCGAACATATGGACCACTTTCCATGTCGGTAATGTATATAGACATGTTGGATTTTGAGCGCATGCGCGAAGGTATCCTTACCTAATTGGTCATACAACTGTTTATTGAGCTCTGTTTGGTGGGAGAAACTGTTTCATAATGAAAAATAGTGTTATAATGAGCCTCATTATGATACAGTTTTCTGACACATAATAGTGAGGGTCGAACATAAAGTAAGTAGTAATGTCAGTTTACCATCACAGGCAAGAAGAGGCCTGATGAGATCTTCCCATACAGTGCTCGGTGCATCCATCACATGGACGTGCTCGTGGGAGCGATCAGCTTTATTTATAGCGAGCTGTAAATAGTCCAAGAGACGCAAGGGCAGGCGGTCAACCGGAACGGTCTCTATCCTGTATTGCTCGGCCATTTCCTCACCTACAGCGCGCATTTGGTTCTCAGTCAGACATATATCACTCATTTGCTGCGACAGTGGAAAAATATCTATTTTTTCATGTTTAAACGTCAGTTTAGGACAGGAAGATATTCTTAATCGATTGACTAAATCGATACTTCTGTATCTTTACTCTTGGCAACGTGAGACTACATAATTCGTTGTGCCAGTTTCCAAAAGATAATGCAATTATATAATAATATTGTTGTTGTTTTTGATTCATTTAGGGGCTTTGTGACATCTTGGTCATGTAGCCCCGTATATGTGTGTGTGTCTGGAAATTGTCCGATAACCGGTGTCATTGTAATGGCTGTACTAGTATGTGTATTTGTAATTGGGGCTAAGATTAAGGTAAGAATCAGTCGTGGCTTTAATATAGGTACCATACCAGCATTCGCCTGAAGTAAGTGTGGAAAAACTACGGAAAATCACTTCCAGGATGGCTGAAGTACGAATCGAACCCATATATTCTCAGTTCTGCCTCATGACGCTGAGCAAACTCCGTTTCAATACTCAGACCAGAATTACATTTCTTGCCAGAGTCTAGATTCCAACCCGGACCTCCGGTGTGACAGTCAAGAATGTTGGTCACTGCGCCACGAGAAGTACACAAAGTTTTGTTTGGCAGCAGAAGTCAATTGACTAAAATTCTGAACTTATGCAACTTTAACCAATCAGATGCAAATTGTAATAGTTATTCATATATGTCCTTACGATAAATCATTACACAAATTGAATCGGTCGCAGCTGAGAAGCATTAAGTCAAAAATGGTCATTTTTTAAACGATTAGTATTGTGAAGTATTGACCCAAGGGTCTTGGAACGGCACAGGAAAGAATTAAGTCAGCCTTCTGTTTAAGCCAGAAACCACTGCTACTTGTAGTGCGATCAGAGAAGAAAAGCTCCCTTTCCGCGCCGTATTCCGTACTTAATGTTGGCCGTACTGCAAGATTCCCGCGTGTTACAGTCTTATTGTAAATTACATTTGTACAGAATTTAGGTTGTTTTATCATTTTAAATGATATTGTCGACTTCCTCGTTACGCTGAGGTTTTGCGTTACGTTACAGCGACGGGACGAAATGTACCGAGAATGCACTGAGGCGTGTGACGTCATAGTACCGCTTGAGCTGCCTCCTTTCCCCGCACGATCCAGTGAGCGTGACGTCATCCAGCCAGGTACCTCCTTTGACCTTGGTTTGCACTTGCTAATGGATTTTGAGTTCACGCAGTTCGCTGAATGATCATGAGGCTTTCACCCAGCATTTTTCAGCATTTTTCAGCTTTTGTAGCATTTAAAATTATATAAAGTGTAGTCTTTCAGACTGACTATCACTGTTTTTATGTTACAAATCCATTTTAAAATATAATACAATGTGAAATATTCTTTCAGGATGGCTTTATACCGCACTAAACTGACCACGGAGCTGTAAGGCATTAAGTCACGTTTCCAAAATTGATTTGAACAATATGTTTATTACACAAAAATTGATATTCTGTTTACACAAATATAACCTGAATAGTTGCTTCGCAATATGGATGACTGATATAATGTGTTTGTTAAGTTCTGTTCTATCAATGACGTTTTATCTGTTTCCTGAAGATTAGGGAAAACTGACTTCATGATTTTCATCTATGAACATAAGCTAATTAGTTTTTGACTTATATGTCTTTTTATCGCTTTTTCTATGCAACATGAAAAAAACTCCTTGCGTCACAGTTTATTCTTTTTGAAGCTGAAAGTTCCCGAACTAGTCCTATACACACAAATAATTAATTGTTAGTAAACATTTTCATGGTAACACAAGAAATGGAGATGATTCTCATTTGTCTCATTTGTCTCTTACTTGAAAAATTGGAATAAAAATATATCAGCTCACTGCCAAAATAATGAGCAAACAAGTAGTTCCGTGAAGAACTAAAGTCTGTTTTCATATAACCTACTTATGTTAATTGCCACTATCAACATACACAATTTCAGTTTGATTGCTGTAATAGATTCGTAGATACTGAGAACCGACTAAATATTTCGGATGGTCGCCATGTTGGATTTTATATATGTAGGTCCTAGAGTTATGTACTGTTACATGAAGATGATTGTGTACGTGTAGCATTCAAACTTCCATCGCATGATTAGGACACAAGAAGTAACAAGGAGATTGTAAAATTTCGCACAGCTGCCATCTTGTGGTTATGGAAACAATTGAAATATATTAGATGCCAGTTCATTAACATTCGTACAAGGATTTGCTGTACCAAGTTTCACTGCACTTGGATGGTTAAATTGCGAGAAACGTCCATGTGAATATGTATACTTCGCGTCGCCGCCATATTGGATTTGTGATCACCAGGTTATTTTAAGTCCTATAGGTGAACTTAAGTTCATAGCCCCTATGAACTTAAAAAAAAAAACAGTTTGATTGCTATAATAGATTCGTAAATATTCAGAGCCGTCTAAATATTTCGGATGGTCACCATGTTCGATTGTTAAATGTATAGGTCATAGAGGCATGTACCATTAAAGGCAAATTATTGCGTAGGTTCATTATTCAAACTTTCGCTTCGATCGCATGATTACGACACCAGAAATAAAAACTTACTTTTAAAATTCGCACAGCCGCTATCTTGAGGTTATGTAAACAATGGAACTAAATTAGATACCAGTGCATTACAATGTATACAAACATTTCCTGTACGAGATTTCATTGCGTTTGGAACATTAAATCGCGAGAAAGATCTATTTAAAATATTCAAATTAGCTTGGCCGCCATGTTCGTTTTGTAGCTAACCGGTTTTTGAAAGTCTTATAGATGAACTTCCAGTAGTGCCCTTTATCTCCGTACAAAATTTCAGGATGATACCGCTAATAGTATCAGAGATATAGCATGCCGGTGAAATATTTCGCACATCCGCCATCTTGTGGTTATGTAAACAATTGAACGAAGTTAGATGTCGGTGCATTACAATGTGTATAAACATATAATATACCAAGTTTTATTGCGTTTGGTTGGTTAAATCGCGAGAAACGTCTATTTAAAAGTCGTAAATTCGCGTGCCGCCATGTTGGTTTTGTATTTACCAGTTTTTCAAAAGTCACATAGGTGAATTTCTAGTAGTTCCCTTTATCATCGTAATAAACTCCAGGGTGATATCGGGAATAGTTTCTGAGATATTGAATGCTGGTCAAATATTTCGCACAGCCGCCATGTTGGCTTGGAGAGACGTAACAAAATTTGAAGGGCACGGTCGGGGTCGCCCGGAATAGTGCTATAAACTTACCGAGTTTCATTGAAATCGCTCCAGCCGTTCAAAAGTTATTAGGGACACACACACACACACACACACACACACACACACACACTCCTCACACACACACGGACAAAAGGTGATCTCACAAGCCAATTTTTTCAAAATTGAAAATAGGCTAAAAATGGTGGTAACATACATATGATATAACAATGCAGAGTACATTTTAATTCTTACTTACACTGGAAGATTTACTGAAAGTTTCAGTTGACTCGAAAAAGAACTGTGCAGCAAGGAGCATTTTGCATGTGAAGAAATACAATAAATAGAATACAAAGTTCACACAAACACAGCATGAAAAGAAGGGCTCTTTGAATTTTAAAATATACGCATAATAGAGATGCAAACCATCGTTCGTCTATTAGAAAATTGGGGGGAGGGGGAGACTCGCTCCCTCAATACGCAGCACCTCCCTTTAAAAATAACTCTTGGAACATTATCAAATGGCGAAAGTAAGGATATTGTTTGGTGTAGAAATTATTAAAAAATATCTAAACAACAAAATTTAAAAATATAGAGAGCATTATTCAACTAATGGCAGCGCTGGTTACTCCAAAAAATACGCATATACTAAAGTTGGTTGAAATCTAATTGATAGTATGGAAGTTATATGCATATGAAGTTGTGACCTAAAAGCATGCATACAATCATGTTGGCAATACTGCCAAATATCGGCTCATGAAAAGTAACTTGAGATGTTATTATCTATTTGTGTGCCAAATTTGGAATAGCCCTCGTGCATACTTTTAGAGATATCCAACACAGAGCTCAATCTTCAATATTGTGATTTTTCATTAGTTGGATGGATTAACGTCATTTGCAAACATAGCCGTGAGATATTCAGGTATAGGTCTTTACTCATACTGCAGCCATTTAGGAGTTGACACACACACCAAGACAGACGGACACACGTACATTTGCCCGAGTGATCTCATAAGTCTACTTTTTCCTCATTTTTACATAATGTTAAAAGTAGGCTAAAAATACTTCTTTTTTTAGGAAAATGGGCACAATTTCAGTCTCGCCTCTCCTTAAAGTGAGAAACATCCGTAAGGAGTTAATAGCTGCATATTTTAGTCTGTTTATTTCTGGAACTGCTTGCTTAGTAATGTATTTATTTATATATTTATTTATATATTTAGTTATTTATATATTTATTTATTTATTTATATATGTATTTACTTATTTGTTTATATATTTATATATTTATTTGTTTATATATTTATTTATATATTTATTTGATTATTTATTTATTTATTTATTTATTTATTTATTTATTTATAAATTTATTTATATATTTATTTATTTGTTTATATATTTATGTATGTATATATTTATTTATTTAGTTATTTATATATTTATTTGTTTATTTATGTATTTATTTATATATTTATTTATATATTTATTTGTTTATTTATTTATTTATTTATATATTTATTTATTTGTTTAACAATATGAAGGAACACAGGCATAAACCCAAATACATTCCTTCTTGACATACCCAGTTAAAAATTGCAACATGTATCAATGAGAAAAAAAGAAAAGAAAATAAGAGTACACAATTGAAGAACAAAAAAAAACAATTACTACAAAAGAATGTGAAAAATATACACTGTAGAATAGAAAAAACAGTACAAAATAGAAATAATTATTGGGTGTGTGCAACTACTATGCGCGACAATATTTGAGCGCGACAACGTATTCTCCGACTGATTTGTTTAAACGGTCGCTCTTACGAAATTTCAGCTTCGTATATCTTTTAACTAGGTATTTTGCGGAACGGAAAGTTCACAGGCGAAATGAAGAAAAGCCGAGTTGCACTTCCAGGGAAACTCCAGACTCAACCACTCTTTTCTGAAGTTTTAACTCAACACGACTCGACAGTTTGGTGCTGGCTGTATCTGGGGTAATATGTTCACCCACTAGTTGGGCTGTAACTGGGGTGATAGACTCTCCCCTAGCCACCTCATAAACTGTCGCCTCAGTATTTGAACGGAGATTGTTGGAAGAAATGAGAACGTAAAAACACTCATAGTGGGCAAGGGATTGAAGATAGAGATATGCTCTTACGGACGTTTTTGTAGAACTGTTCATGTTGAACAATTCTTACACTCAATACGGTTTGCCCAGCGTAAGCTTAAAAAGTGCACGGTCGACATGTGTTTTATTTTTCGACTTTTTCACTGAAATCGTTACTGCTCGACTTCCTTTAATCATAAATAAATTATTTTCTACATAAATCTTCATCGAGATATCCTTTACAGGGTGGTGAAAACCGCATCAAAATCCATCCAGGGGTTCATCCGTGACATCCAATAACGACAGTAGCGACACTCGAGCGCACCAATAGAAGAGAGAGAGAGTGTGTGTTGCAGCAGAAGAGAGATAAAACTATATCATCACCTTTCACTGTAACACTGTATCCGCCAGAAACTGCCTCCTTCGCAAATTATCTGGTACCAGCTGGGGGACTCAAGCTCAAACAATAAGAACCACTGCTTTAGCACTCTGTTACTCTGCAGCAGAATACGCATGTCCTGTGTGGTATAGGTCGTGTCATACCAAGCAGGTTGATACTGCATTAAATGAAACGTATATACCCATCACTGGCTGCCTGAGACCCCCGCCATGTGATAAACCGTATTGTTTAGCAGGCATTGCACCCCCAGATATCGGAAGAGAAGTTTCAGCTAAATGTGAGAGATCTAGGGTTGATGTGTGTCAAGCACATCCATTGTATAGCCTTCAACCAGCCCACTCTCGACTGAAGTCCAGAAGAAGCTTTGTTCACACAACTGAGTGCTTAACTGACAAACCTCAGGTTTTGAGGATTACATCTTGGTTGACCACAAGCACCCACATTACTCAGTGGATGGCTCCATCTGAAAGGCTCCCAGCAGGACATACAGAGGCTTGGACAACTTGGAAGTCTCTCAACAGATTGCGATCTGGGGTTGGCAGATCCAAGTCCAACCTTCATAAATGGGTTTGTTGCTGCGACTCGGTTCTTTGTGAATGCGGTGAATGGGTCATCTGCTTCAGTGCAGTCTGTGGCCTACACTGTGCGCCATGGAGGATCTGGTGAAGGCTACACCAATAGGACGTGACATGGCAAAATATTGGTCATGCATTATTTAGAACCTTAAATGTTCATGTTTTGTCATTTTTGTTGCCCATTTTGTACATAATTTCGTATGTAACATTTTTAGCCTACTTTTCACATTTTGCAAAAATGAGGAAAAAGTACACTTATGAGATCGGGCAAATGTGTGTCTGTCTGTCTGTCTGTCTGTCCTTCTGTCTGTCTGTCCTTTTGTCTGTCTGGCTGTGTGTGTGTGTCCCCCTATCAACTCTTAAACGGCTGCAGCAATCGAAACAAAATTTGGTAGGAGTAAAGATCTATACCTGAATATCTCACGCCCATATATGAAAATGATGTCAGTGCTGCCAACTGCTGAAAAATCGCAATTGAAATTTGAGCTCCATGTTGGATATCATGGAAGGTATGGATAGGAGCTATTTCAAAATTGGCACACGTATAGATAATAATATTGCAGTTTAATTTCCAGGAGGCCATACATCGCAGTGTTGCCAAAATGAATATACGCCTTCTGATAGGTCCAAATTTTAAATGCATATAACTTCTACACTATCAATTGGATTTCAACCAAATTTCGTATGTGCTATGTGTACATAAACAGACATGACTGAACGTATTATTAAGATCCACCAGGGCTGCCAAATGTTAATAAATGCTCTAAATTTATTTTATCCAAATACCAATATATCAGAAAGTATGCCAGCCGACAGCTTTAAACTATGCACACGTATAGTACCTGACATTCAATATTAATTTGGAGTAACTTATATACGTCAGTGCTACCAACATGATTCTAAGCCTGCTGAGAGGTCCAATTTTAATACATGTAACTTCTATACTATAATTTGGATTTCAACCAAATTTCGTGTGTGCTATGTGTAACATAACAGATATGTATATGCCGATTCTTAAGACTAACCAGGGCTGCCAACTGTTAGTAAATACTGTCTCTATTTTTGTTACCCTAATATCAATATATCAGAAAGTATGCAAGCCAATAGCTCTAAACTTTGCACACGTATAGTACCTGGCATTCTAGATTAATTTGGAGTAATTAATATACGTCAGTGCTGCCAACATGATTCTAAGCCTGCTGATAGATCCAATTTTTAAATGCATGTAACTTCTATACTAACTAATGGATTTTATTCAAAATTGACACAACAATAGATCATATTATTTCAGATTATTTCTGACCAATACATGTATGTCATTGTTGCCAACATGATTTTACGCGCGCTGTTAGATCCAATGTTTAACTGCATGTAACGTCCATGCTATCCATTGGACTTCAACCAAATTTTGTATTCTGTACCTTAGGAGATGGAACTAAGAATATATTCAGTCACCAGGGCTGCCAACTGTAGTTCTCTATTAGGCTACAGTATGCCAGGTATACAGTATTTCGAACTAATTAGAAATTTCGATATTACCAACTTAATTTCGTCATTATTCTAGATAGATCCATATAGATTAATCATTGGCATAGATCTTAAATTTTAAGAAAAGTAGGCTCTTTAGTTCGTCACGGAACTTCTTGTTAGTCTTCTTTTCACATTTTGCAAAAATGAGGAAAAAGTAGACCTATGAGATCGGGCAAATGTGTGTCTGTCGGTCTGTCCTTCTGTCTGTCTGGCAGTGTGTGTGTGTCCCGTCCCCCCTATCAACTCCTAAACGGCTGGAGCAATCGAAACAAAATTTGGTAGGAGTAAAGATCTATACCTGAATATCTCACGGCCATATTTGAAAATTATGTCAGTGCTACCAACTGCTGAAAAATCGCAATTGAAATTTGAGCTCCATGTTGGATATCTTGGAAGGTATGAATGGGAGCTATTTCAAAATTGGCACACGTATAGATAATAATATTGCAGTTTAATTTCCAAGAGGCCATACAAGGCAGTGTTGCCAAAATGATTAAAAGCCTGCTGATAGATCCAAATCTTAAATTCATATAACTTCTACACTATCAATTGGATTTTAACCAAATTTCGTATGTGCTATGTGTACATAAACAGATATGACTGAGCGTATTCTTAAGAGCCACCAGGGCTGCCAACTGTTAATAAATGCTCTCATTTTTTAAATTCAAAAACCCATACATCAGAAAGTATGCAAGCCTACAGCTTTAAACTATGCACACGTATTGAGTACCTGACATTCTATATTCATTTGGAGTAACTTATATACGTCAGTGCTACCAACATGATTCTAAGCCTGCTGAGAGGTCCAAATTTAAATACATGTAACTTCTATACTATCATTTGGATTTCAACCAAATTTCGTGTGTGCTATGTGTACCATAACAGATATGACTATGCCGATTCTTAAGAGTAACCAGGGCTGCCAACTGTTAATAAATACTGTCTCTATTTTTGTTACCCTAATAGCAATATATCAGAAAGTATGCAAGCCAATAGCTCTAAATTTTGCACACGTATAGTACCTGGCATTCTAGATTAATTTGGAGTAACTAATATACGTCAGTGTTGCCAAAATTATTCTAAGCCTGCTGATAGGTCAAATTTTAAAATTCATGTAACTTCTATACTAACTAATGGATTTCATTCAAAATTGGCACAACAATGGATCATAATATTTCAGATTATTTCTGACCAATACATCGTTACATTGTTGCCAACATGATTTTACGCGCGCTGTTAGATCCAATGTTTAACTGCATGTCCATGCTATCCATTGGACTTCAACCAAATGTTGTATTCTGTACCCTAAGAGATGGAACTAAGAATATATTCAGTCACCAGGGCTGCCAACTGTAGTGCTCTATTAGGCTACATTATGCCAAGAATACAGTATTTCGAACTAATTAGAAATTTCAATATTACCAACTTAATTTCGGCATTATTCTATATAGATCCATATACAATAGATTAATCATTGGCATAGATCTTAAATTTTAAGAAAAGTAGGCTCTTTAGTTCGTCACGGAACTTCTTGTTGTTCCTGACGCGAGTAAATAAACACTGTAACACTTTTTCACGAACGTTACCCTATTCCAACAATTTATTTCTGGTAGTCACGTCAAAATAAGAATATACAGAAATAAAGGACGTAAGAGTATCAAGTACTCAAGTTGTTTATTGAATGAGTTAGTGCCAGCGAATAAATCTAGTTGAACATCGACTGAATTATAAAGTGAGAACTTGTCTAAGCAACATCACCACCGGTACGATATTTGAATATCTAACTTGCAGTCCCATTAATCACAGCATGGATCAAGAACTGGAGCTGGCAGGTTAATTTGAACCGATGTTGGGAACTTAATTTCCAGTCGCCGCACATATAAATGGCTTGTATTAATACGCTAGCTTATTGCACACGTGTGAGCCATGCAATATTCAGGACTGGGCGGCTGAATCATTAACGCGCACTCGATAGAGCGTCTGCTAGGAAATAACTTACCGCCATTTCGCTTAGGGAATATACAGGTGCCAACTTGATCAGCGTTTCCCCAACCATAGTTATAAAACCAAAGGACATTTTTCCCGATGACCATCGTTATTATGATGAACGTCAGGATTTTGATGACATGTTATCTTACCACGGTGGGTGAGTGGTTATCGTGTCGAGCTACCACCCCCAAGATTGCAGAATCGCTCCTGAAGTGATCGGAGCTTGCTGGCGGTTCTGGTTGCCACATGTGGCCTCGCATTTTCATGGCCCACTGAAGAAGTTCCTGACAGGACAGCGATTCACGTGTAACGATGACGCCAAGACAGCAGTCTGACGATGGTTCCACAGTCAGCCGGCTGAATTCTACCACAGGGACATCTCAAATTTAGTGCAGCTATGGGACAAGTGTCTGAACAAATGTGGAGATTGTGTGGAAAAATAGTGAAAGGTGCAGTTCGTATCTTTGTAATTGCCTGTAGGCTATGTGTTTCGTTTTGGCTAAAATAAGTAGGAGCAAAGACTTTTCGATGTGCCCTCGTATGTAATAATATGCACACCTCCATAAGCAAGGTAGTGGGGATATATACAGAGTCATTATCTTCGTGCGCCCCGATAAACACGGCAACTGGTGCAGATCGCGGGCGCGCGTACACGGTTCAGCCCGTCGTAGTCGCGCACTTTTACACTTTTACCAAACATGTTCAATAATGTGTAATTACAGTGCTCATAGGTGATACTAAAAATGTCCCCCCTCTCTTGTAAAACACAACTCATCTAATGTTTGTTGTCTGTTAACTTTTTTTATTATTTGAATCGTTTAGCGAGCCTCCTAATTGTACTGGCATTAGGCACAGGTCTTCCTGGAAATATGATTCGAAATTTTTGTCTTGTTTTAGATAACTCACTAAGCGATATGAGTCAGCGGAGCGGGGTATTGTGAGGTACGCACCTGGCCTGCCAAATGACGCCATAGTTTGCCGCGGTCCACTTATTTGGCTGGCCAGGTGCGCAGCGATTGGACCCCGCAATACCCCGTTCCGGTGACTCATATCGTTAGTTCACACGTGTTTTGTCATTCATATGGACGTGTATCTGCAAAGCTTAGACGTTACTGTTGCACGTTTATTGAGTATTGTGATTACTGTGAACTGAACTTATACAGTACATAAGAGATGAAATCGAAACCATCACTGCTGTGCAACTTCAGAATGTTGTCGCCCACCTAAACTACTGAATATTTTACAAATGAGAAAAGTAGACTAAAATCCCTGTCTAATTCGTGGTATTATCCGCTTGCAACTGCTAGTCTGACCTGCCATCACAGGTGACAAGACACACTTGGAGCAGTGAATTCTTTGGGAAAGATTTATGGAGACGCGTGCCCATTTCGTTGAGTGCACCTCGATCAATAAATCTTGGGCAGGTGTAAATGGATTGGTCCTTACTGGAGATGAATCACGTTCTTCAGTACTGTGGTGACATTCAGGTAGGCGATATCAATAATCGATTAGGGAAACCAGAAGAACTCAGAGAATGTGAAAATAAGAGTGTATATATGGGTTATACCTCCCTTTTTACTACTGTGAGAGGTTGAGAGACGACAGGACGCCAGAATTTTGTCCTGAATAATTTCTTCAACGTGCCAGTAAATCTATTGATATGGCTGTCTTGCATGTAATCAATTCAAATGGTAACTCACTAGGCCGGGATTAGATCCGGTACCCTTCGGCAGATCTGTTGTTGTTTAATTTGAGGGACTCCGTGTACTTGGGTGTATGTGGACTTTTGTCTGATAACCTGTGTTATTGTGATGGCTTTATTCGTGTGTGTATTTCTAACTTATGTGAGGATTAGGAAGGACGCGGCCGTGGCCTTATGTTAGGAACCATCCCAGCATTTGCCTGGAGTAGAAGTGGGGAACCATGGAAAACCTCTTTCCGGATGGCGGAGGAGGGAATCGAACCTGGGCTTCAGGGATAATAGCCAAGAATGCTAGCCACTGCACCACGCAGCAGCCGAAAATAAATGTGTGCTCAACTTTGGAGTTAGGTGATTTCTCCATTGAAAATGGCTAATCTCTGATCTTACCATCTTGGTCATCCTCCCCGTCTACTTGGGTGTGTGTTTCAATTTGTCTGATAACCTGCGTTTATGCAGTGCTGTACCAGTGTGTGTAACTGTAGTATATAGAGTCAGAATTGGGGTAAGATCTCCGGGACTTGAAATAAGATACTATCCTGGAATTAGCCCGGAGATATTGGGGGAAACAAGTAGTTCCGTGAAGAACTATACAGCCTATTTTCATATATCTTCCTTACGTTAATTGCATCCATCAACATAGGCTACAACATTTCAGTTTGATAGCTGTAATGGATTCGTAGATATTCAGAACCGTCTATATATTTCGGATGGTTGCCATGTTGGATTTTTATATATGTATGTCTTAGCGTTATGTACTATTACTTGATTATTGTGTAGGTGTAGTGTTCAAACTTAAATCGTCTGATTAGGACACAAGAAATGAAAATCAGAATTTTAAATTTCGCACAGCCACCATCTTGAGGTTATGTAAACAATTTAACTAAATTATATGCAAGTGCATTACAATGTGCATAAGTATTTGCTGTACCAAGTTTCATTGCGTTTGGATGGTTAAATCATGAGAAAAGTCTATTTAAAAGTTTCAAATTCGCTTGGCGGCCATGTTGGTTTTGTAGTTAATGGGTTTCTGAAAGTCTCATAGGTGAACTTTCAGTAGTGCCCTTTATCACCGTACAAAATTTCAGGGTGATATCGGTAATAGTTTCTAAGATATAGAATGCCGATGACATAGTCATCTTGGCCGACACGCCTGAGGATTTGAATGAGTTTTTGAATGGTATGGACTCCGTCTTCAGGAAAGAATTCATGATGAAGATTAATAAATGTAAAACAAAAATATTGGAATGCAGCCGAAATTAATCAGAAACCTCTATGGATATCAAATTGGCAGGTGAAAATCTAAAGGAAGTAGCAGACTTCTGTTACTTAGGAAGCAAAATAACCAGTGATGGGCGAAGCAAAGAGGATATAAAAAGTAGATTAGCTCAGGCAAGGAAAGCATTTCTACAGAAAAGGAATCTGTTGACATCGAATATAGAGTTAGGTATTAGGAAGTCATTTTTGAAAGCCTTTGTCTGGAGCGTGGCACTCTATGGAAGTGAAACTTGGATTATTGGTGCAGCAGAAAAGGGGAGAATTGAAACGTTTGAAATGTGGTGTTACAGGAGAATGATGAAGATCAGATGGGTAGATAGGGTTACAAACGAAGAGGTATTAAGACGAGTGGGAGAGGAGAGAAGTTTCTGGCGACTGCAAATGAAGAGAAGAGATAGGTTGGTAGGACACATACTAAGACACCCAGGAATAGCAAGCTTAGTTAAGGAAGGAAGGGTCGAGGACAAGAACTGTAGGGGTAGACCAAGGTTAGAATATGTTAAACAGATTGCCTCGGATGTAGGGTGCGGTAGCTATGTAGAGAGGAAACGATTAGCTCAGGACAGGGAGGCGTGGAAATCTGCATCAAACCAGTCAAGAGACTGAAGACTCAAAAACAACAAAAACAGAATATCGGTAAAATAATTCGCACAGCCACCATGTTGGATTGGTGAGACGTAATAAAATTTGAAAGGCACGGTTGAGTCGGCCAAAATAGTACTATGACCTTACCGAGTTTCATTGAAATCGCTCCAGCCGTCTAGAAGTTATTACGGGACACACACACACACGGACAAAAGTGATGTCATATGCCTATTTTTTCCTTAAATGAAAATAGGCTGAAAAGGGGGGTTAAAACCATTGTCAGCACTGTGGATTAAATTTCCAATCACTGGACTTTTTGTTTTGTACCTCCGATGGTCACGTTAAATTACAAGTTTCGTTCTTAACATTACTACAGTACAGTCATGATGAGAATTCTGGCTATCAGATAAAATCAACACACATCCAAATACAGGGTGGCGCACGAAATTATTCAACATTTCCTTGTTGAATAAATTATTAGGAAACTTTCCAGTTGTTCAACACGAATTTATCGGTACATATTTCGAGGTTAAATTCAATTCTAAAAAGTTTGTGTTGAACAAAATATTCTTGTCTACGTTCATGATTTTTAGCTTCAGTGATTTGAATCGTTTGGCTTAACGATTTGCCTGACTGGATGGGCAATTCTTCAGTGTTGCCTAGCTTAAAAGGTGGTCCATCCCCTCCAAAACACCTGTAAACCACCCCACCGTGCATATTTTATTCCTCGCATTGGACTTGTGAACTGAGAACCCTTCGTGACACTTCCCTCAGAAACATTTAGTAGCCTATTCTTTTTTGTTTCACCGAACTTTGGGGCATGAAAACAATCATTTTTCATTGTTTGGAGTTCCACGAGGTCTTTCTCAGTTTCCTTAAACCAAAGAGGATTTGTTTTTTTATTACGAAAATATTCGAAGATCTTTTTGATTAGTATATTTGAATTCATTCGGAGGATGTGCCCATAAAAATCAATTCTCCGTTTTTAGGTAGATTTCATTAGAAAGCTAACTATTGCAATGGGTCCCATGTTTCGACTTCCGGAAAATTTCGACATATCTTCGCGTTTCACATCCCCCAGACCCCAAAACCACCGTCAGTTCAAAAGTTTATATATAATTTATGTATGTATATATATATATGTGTGTATATATATATGTATATCAGTTTTTTGTGGACACGATAACTGCCGTAATTTTGCACCAATCACTTTGAATTTTTTACCGAATATGTATACCTATAAAATCTCGGTCGAGTTCGTTAATGGGCTAAATCGGTCGAAGGGGGTGAAAATGGGGGGCTTTTTTCGAAAAAGTGAAATATTGCTATAACTCTCTTAATATGTGACATATCGAATCCGTTCAACGTTCATACTATGTGTCGGATAAAGCCCAAAAATTTATGTTCGAAGAGTGTTTTTATAGCACCAACCATTGACCAAAGGGGTGGGAAAAAGTGGGTTTTTCGGGAAACATTAATCATATCTCTCTTAATAGGCACACTATCAAAACCGTACAAAATGGACAATATTACCCTAATAATTACCTAAAACTTTTGTCTGAAAGAATTTTTGATATGACCCACCATTACGCCAAGGGATCAGAAAAATGATTTCGGAATTATAAGAAAATGCCAAGAGCTATCAGAGGTTGCCATGGCAACACTACTAAATTGATGAGGGATGAGCCATCATTGTTGCCATGACAACGCACTTGCACGAGATCAGATTCAGTATTTCCATCTGACTAAGTGTGAAGCGGCTTCGGTGACGTAACTGGTAGCATGCTGAATGTCTATGCCCAAGGTCGCGAATTCAAAGTCGGCCGAAGTCGTCGGATTTTCTAAGAGCGCTAAAAATCCCTCAGTATGCTTTCCTTTAGAGGGGAAGTTCCAACGTTCGTTGCGATTTGCTGGTTGCGGTGGCATTTAGTAGCCAAGTTCACAGCTAGGTGTCGTTGACGGTAGTACCTGGTAGCAACATTAGGAACTACTGCTTGAAATTGACCGTCTGCAGTCCTTACCTGAATTACAGACTAATACAGCCATCCCTAAGTACACGGGGTTAGATGACCGCGTTGTTGCACCCCTTAAACTGAGCAACCAACCAAAATCTCTGCGGGAGATATAATTTTGCGTGAAGAAGTAACAGACCCGTTACATAGTCACACATCAGTGTCGAAACCTTGCATAAGGACAGTGTGACCACAAGTATAAAAATGGACCCCAAATGACAAGAAGGTTCCCGTTCCCATAAGACAATAAAATGTTTAAAATAAGCATAAAATGACGAAAAACAAAGTTAATTAAGCTCCAATTATAAAATATCTTCTCGCAATAAATGAGGTCTGATCCTTCTACGAAAACCTGCATATTCTGCCTATTTTCGCCTATCCCCAAGTTTGTCCGGTGAAATCTACCTCCGCCTTCCGGCGTGCTGAGAGGACTTTTTTTATTTTGTCCGAGAGTTTTTCAGACTTTGGATAAATAGATTCGTTCCTGACATTATTATTATTATTATTATTATTATTATTATTATTATTATTATTATTATTATAAACATTTATTTATTAAATTTTAGGGGCGTGGTGGCACAGTGATAAAGCAGTTTGCCTCT
The DNA here is from genome assembly GCA_946902985.2 of Meconema thalassinum. Classification (NCBI taxonomy): domain Eukaryota; kingdom Metazoa; phylum Arthropoda; class Insecta; order Orthoptera; family Tettigoniidae; genus Meconema; species Meconema thalassinum. Next base: position 20,572,884 of record OX336392.1, read on the forward strand.
CACCAAGGCGGACCAGGTTCAATTCCCGGTAAATGTATGTGAGATTTTCGAAGTGAAATGCCATGTCCTGTTGTTCAGATTCGACGTAAAAAGGAGATCACGTGGATCATTATCGTTTGATTAACGGTCACATTAAACTACTCGTTGCGTCGTGGCTAGCATTCCTGGCTGTCACCGCGGAGGCTGGGTTCGATTCCCGCCTCTGGCAAGAAATTTAATTCTGGTCTGAGGGCTGGAACGGGGTACACTGAGGCAAAACTGAGAAGAGGTGGGTTCAATACCTACCTCAGCCATCCTGTAAGTGGTTTTCCGTGGTTTCTCACTCCTACTCCAGGCAAATGTCGCAATGGCTCCTAACTCAAGGCCACGGCTGTCTTCTTCCCAATCCTCATCTTAATTACAATTACACACAATAATACAGTCTGGCTGGCTGTGAGGCACAGAAGTTACGTTCTCACCTGCTGTGCTCAAGGTTGCAGGATCGAATCCTGGCGCAGCCAATTCGTCTTTGAGGGTGCACAAATGCGAGGGAGCCGTGTCAGAAGTTTTACTGCCACGTTAAAGATCCCCTTTAGGGCAAAATTCTGGCACCCAGCGTATAATTATTATCTATTTATACTGTACTAGCTGACCCGGCAGACGTTGTCCTGCCAATCAAAGAAAGTGTTGTAACTTTGTTTCTTGAAGTGCTCTTGGATAAACAATATTTTTTTTCAATTTCTGTTAACTGCCTCTAAACTATCGTGAAATGAATTAACTAATCTAGAAACATTCGTGGGAGCGTGCACAACAACTCTCCAAAGTTTCATCGCAATCGGATAAATGGCATATAACGCATACGGGATTTTCTTTAAATGATTCGTGCACTGTCACTCATTTGTTGAATCTACTCGTGCTCCACCATCTGTGAAATGGATTTACTAAGTTAGAAAGCTTCACGTAAGTGTACACAACAACCCATCAAAGTTTCATCGCAATCGATGAATAGTATATGAACGCATACGGGATTTTATTGGAACGCTTCGCGCGTCGTCACTCATTAGTTACATCTACTCCTGCGCTACCAATATTGTAAAATGGATTTACCAAGTTGAACACCTTCCCTGGCGTGTACACAACAACTCATCAAAGTTTCATCGGAATCAGATGAATGACATATGAACGCATACGGGATTTTCTTTAAACGATTCGCGTGTCGTCACTCATTTGTTGAATCTACTCATGCGCTACCTATTTTAAAATAGATTTACTAAGCCTGAAACCTTCTCTGGAGTGTACTCAATGATTCACCAAGGTTTCATCGCAATCGGATGAATTATATATGACCGCATACGGGACATTGTGGAAACGATTCGCGCGCCATCGCTCATTTGTTGAATCTACTCGTGCGCTACTTATTAAAATCTGGATTTACTAAGCCAGAAACCTTTCCTGGAGTGTACACAACAATTCACCAAAGTTTCATCGCAATCGGATAAATGGTATATGAATGCATACAGGACTTTGTTGAAACGATTCGCGCGCCGTCGCACATTTGTTGAATCTACTCGTGCACTACCTATTGTAAAATAAATTTACTAAGCCAGAAACCTTTACTGGAGTGTACACAACAATTCACCAAAGTTTCATCGCAATCGGATAAATGGTATATGGACGCATACGGTACTTTGTTGAAATGATTCGCGTGCCGTCACTAATATGTTGAATCTACTCGTGCGCTACCAATTGTAAAATGGATTTATTAAGCCAGAAACCTTCCGTAGGGTGTACTTATCATCTCACCCAAGTTTCATCGTCATCGGACGAATGGTATTTGAACGCATACGGGACCTTATTGAAACGCTTCGCGCGCCGTCGCTCATTTGTTGAATCTACTCGTGCGCAACCTCCTGTGAAATGGATTTACTAACTTAGAAACCATCACTTGAGTGTACACAACATCTCACCCAAGTTTCATCGCTATCGGAAGAATGGTATTTGAACGCATACGGGACCTTGTTGAAACGCTTCGCACGTCGCCGCTCATTTGTTGAATCTACTCGTGCGCAACCGCCTGTGAAATGGATTTACTATGTTAGAAACCTTCACGGAAGTGTACACAACAACTCATCAAAGTTTCATCTCAATCGATGAATGGTAAGTTATATGGATTTTGTTGAAACGCTTCGCGCGTCGTCACTCATTTGTTGAATCTAGCCGTGCGCTACCTATTGTAAAATTGATTTATTAAGCCAGAAGCCTTCCCTGGAGTGTACACAACATCTCACCCAAGTTTCATCGCTATCGGACGAATGGTATTTTAACGCATACGGGACTTTTTTGAAACGCTTCGCGCGTTGTCGCTCATTTGTTGAAACTAGTCGTGCGCTATCTATTGTAAGATGGATTTACTAAGCCAAACACATTCCCTGGAGTGCACTCAACATCTCACCCAAGATTCATAACAATCGGTATATGAACACATACGGGACTTCGAAACGCTCTAACGTGCAGAGACAAAGTAGAATTCGACATCACTGCCACCTTTGGTATAAAACACAATGGGCGGAGTGTATGTTATGGCGGTAGTTGCACAGGTTGCGACCAGGTGGCTCTACGAGCAGAGACACACAGTCCAAAAGCATCACTTTTCACTAAAGCTAGCGGTTTCTATGACGACTGTTTATGACTGTATATTATGGTTCTAAAATTGTGTGTAAATTTTGGTTCTAAAATTCTAAAATTCCACCTACCTGGTCAAATTGTGAATCTAAACCATACATGGACCCACCCTAACATACATACAAAATTTCATCAAAATCGGTTCAGTCGTTTAGGAGGAGTTCAGTCACATACACACGTGTCGAAGAATTATATATATTAAGAAGATAAGCATGGGTCCTAGTGGAAAATAATTCTATCACCTAGTTATTATTATTATTATTATTATTATTATTACAGAGGCTTCGGTGGAGTAGTTGGTAGCATGCTGAACTGCTGTGCTCAAGATAGCGGGTTCAAACGCGGCCGAAGTCGTCGGATTTTTTAAGAGCGTTAAAAATCCTTCAGTATGCCTTCCTTCGGAGGGGAAGTAAAGCCGGCGGTCCCATGTCATAGATTTATGGCACGTTAAAGATCCTTCCACTGACCAAACATGTGTGCAGCTAAATTGTTAGGTTAGATTTCGTCGGAACGCTGTATCAAAGTTCCAAAGTTCACCACTAGGTATCATTGATATCAGGTAGCGAAAGTTGGAACTACTTGAAATTGGACGGAACTTGTAGCTCACCCTAAGGATGTCCGCTGGAAGCAGCTACAGACTCAGGCGAGCCGAACATGTCCTCGACCACTCTCGGCACTAAAAGCCATATGATAAATAAATAATAGTTATTATTATTGTTATTACTAATACAGTCATCACAATAATTGGATTAGACAAATTCCACAAACACCTAAGTACTGTACACGGGGCTACATGACCACGATGTTGCAAAGCCCCTAAAGAATCAACAACAACAACAACAATATACTACGAAGTTCCTTCCTTCCTTCCTTCCTTCCTTCCTTCCTTCCTTCATTTATTAAATGAAGGGTCTATACTAAACAGAAACTCTAAACCTTTAGGAAAACTTTTCTTAGCAAACCTTTTTAACATTTTAACAGGATATCTAGCGCGATAAATTATGTAAGAAAACAAACAATGGGACTGATGACTAAGATGTCCCAAGTCCGTAAAATGAATTATTAACAACAATAGCAACAACAACAATGAAAATTTAATTTTGAAAATCTGTATGCTGTTGAGAAATGCAATATTGACCTTTCAGCTGGGTGTAAGAAACCTTTGTAAACCCCATAACAGGCCTGACCTATTGCTCTCGCGTGCAACAAGTCCATTTCAAATGTCAACACTCTTCGCTGCGAGGAAAAGGTTTCAATAGAGTGCAACAGGGATGCCAAGGTTAATGCCTAGGTGGCTTCGTGCGCGTAGTTGGTAGCATGCTGAGCCCAAGGTCACGGGTTCAAACCCTGCCGGAGTCGTAAGGTTTTTAAGATCGTTTTAATTGTTTAGGAGATATTTAGTACTGGTAAAATATTTCGCATGACCGTCATGTTGGATTAGTGACATAATGGAAATGTTAAGGGTATAGTTGAGGTATCCGGATATGGAGGTAACCAAATTTCTTTAAAATCGATCCAGTCGAGTAAACGTTATTATTGGAGGATGGGGGGAGAGCAGACATACACACACTGGCCAAAATCTATCTCATAAGCCCATGACTCACAGAGTGAACATGGGCTAAAATCAAGAATGCAATTCTCTTTTCAAATATAATACAAGGTGTGTTCAAAAATTAACGAGCCGGAGGTATAATTACAGAAACCAGTACCTGTATGTTAGAAGTATTGGCCCTGGTTGTTGAGGCACTTGTCCCACTGTGACACGAGTCGGTGAATGGCTGTCTAATAAAATTCCCTGGGCAGCGATGTGAACCAATTCCGCACGTACAGCTGGACGTCGGCGTCCGAGATGAATTGTTGTCCCCACAGAGCCCTTATCAGGGGACCAAACATGGTGTAATCACAGGGAGAGAGGTCTGGACTGTATGGAGGGTGGCCGAGAAACTCCCATTTGAATTTCTGCAGGAGTGCGCGACTGTGTTGGCCGTATGAGGTCGTGCGTTGTCGTGGAGCGACCACGGCGGCTGTGGCGTTCACTGTCACTCGGCGGTCCTGGGTAATGAGTGCATCAACCAGCTGGACGTTGTCATCGGTAATGCAGGGGGTGCCTCAGACCGGGCATCATCGGCTAACGACACCCGTCCATCCCTGAAGCGCTTGTGCCACGCCTTGACCCCTGCAAGAGACATGCAGTGTTCGACATACACTTGTGACATTCGGCGATGAATGTCCGTTCCCCCTACTCCTTCCGCTGTCAGAAACCGAACAACACCTCTTTGCTCTTCGGTTAACGCCTCCATGTCATTGTTTGCAATGCGACTGGCAGCGTTGGACGATTGATGCATGCTGCTGCTCGCTTTGTATCGTCACGTGAAGTGCCCGCGTGCCCTCTAGCGATGGGCTGTGACCTTCCACGCTCTGGTGGAACCACACCTCGTTACACACGCCACGATTAGCCGAAGTAGTCACCGGTTTGCGCATTCTAGCCTCCGGCTCGATACTTTTTGAACGCACCTTATATATGTAAATGATTTAGTCGACAGGGTTTGCTGTTCCAAAGTTAAGGGCTAGACAGGCCGAAAACCGAGTAGCAGTTGAGAATACTTCATATACGACCACGACACTAAAACGACATTTATGCCCAATTTCACACAGAAGTTATATCTAGTCTAAAATTACAGCTCCCAAGTCAGCTTGAATATTGAGGTTATGAAACGCAGTAGCAAGAGGAAGTCATTTGAGCCAGCATAGAGTAGGGCAAGTCAGAGTATTACTTGCATGCAAAGACTTGATTAGTGCAAGAAACAAGGACACGGACTTGTAAGATGCCTGACCTCAATAAAAGTGTCGCGATAACTAAGCGTTTCTCCTACCCTTTGGCCTGTACAATTAAGCTTTCTGAGCATCTTGTTAGTCCAGTTAAAATGTTTGAACAGGAAGTACATCAGACTCCGATAACTTCTGAATTGTATAGGTTAATAATGTAAACAACGCTCTTTGGTTTCTACGTTCGTTGCAAAGAGCCGATTGCGGTGGCGTCTAGTAGCTAAGTTCTGAACTAGGCCTAGTAGTTGTTGACGGTGGCGTTTGGCAGCAAAAGTAGGAACTATTTGAAAAATTCAAATTTGCAGTCCTTACTTGAATTAAAAAAAACAGACACACACACTAATACAGTCATCACAATTAACACCGGTTATCAGACAGATTCTACACACACCCAAAGTACACGGGGCTACATGACCGCGTTGTCGCAGCCCCTAAACTAAGGAACCAACCAACCATCAAAATATAATTTGTCGTCATAAGTTAAACAACTCGAGAATGAAAATATACTAAAATTCCACAATGCATTCTTTTTCCAAATATAATTTAATAATATACAGTAAATCTGTGTAATTAGTCGACAGTTTGGCCTTTCCAGAGCAAAATTAAATTTCTCGTCAGAGCTGAGTTTCAAACCCGAGGTTTCAATATGCACTCTGAGATCACAGAGCCCCGCGAGCTACGAAACATCACGAACTGTCTCTTGGCAACTCAGCCCGGATCCTGTTTGGATCACAAAAAGCACCACCATACGTTATGCTAGGTAAGGAAACATGCGAGGTACTTTGCCATTCCTTTCCTCACTGAGCCAGCGCAGACGTAACAACTTCCACTACATTCAAAGCACTGTTTTTTTTTTCTTGTGGCCTCCTGAGAGGCCGAGTGCAGGTCTTTGAAGTCGACGCCCGTGGGCGACCTGCGCGTCGGGTTGAGAGATGGAGTGAATGAAACTGGGCAAGGATGTGGAAGGAAGCGGCCGTGGCCTATCAGAAGGTACCGTCCCAGCATTTTCTTGGTGTTGAAAATGGGGAAACCACGGAATACCATTTCAAGGACGGCCGACGGTGGGGCTCGAAGCCACGCGTCTACCGAGTCAGCAGAGAGCTTGGCCCCATGACCTAACGCTGCGCTTTTAGCGAGCGTAGTCACTGTTGTCGGTTATTCCCCTTAACTCAGTAACCCCTCTCCCAGGGGTTCACACCTAACAGGACATGGGTTGGCTACCACGGAACCCCAGCTGAGTCCAGCTTCCACTTACTTATGCCAGACAATTCTCTGCCATCTTTCCTGTAGACTCGTCTTGGTCAACTCTTGTCTCTTCTGACCCCGACGGTATTAGGGTATCCGAGGCCTAGGGAATCTTTCACTTTCACGCATCCTTAAAAGCATGAACTGTCCTTATGGCAGGTGGTTAATATAGAGACCACTATCCCATAAAGCAGGCTGTTCCAAATCCACGAGTTTGAGCATGCGTACACGCGAGTACTCAGCAGAGATGCTTGGAGTAGGTTGGAGAGGGACTGGGTGTGAGAGCCAGTACGTCACTGGGAGAAGGTCATAGCACAAGTCCTTGCGCTTCCTGCCAGTCTTGATGTATCCACCGCGGAGTGACGGCAGCCCCCACAGCAGAGCTGTATTGCATGTTGCAGGTTCACTCACGCAAGGCGGCGAGTACTCTGTTGCTCACTGGCGAGCAGCTCGACTGCAACAGCCTGCCATAAAGGGTTAAGTTCATAGGTGTGACATCCAAAAACCTGATAAAAACTGAAACATCATGGCGGCCACGCAAACTTCAAATGTTTCTATCGATCTAATCATACGAGCACAATGGAACTTTGCGCAGTAAATCCTTGTTTAGGCAGCTTCGGTGGCGTAGTTGGTAGCATGCTGAGCTTCTATGCCCAAGGTCGCGGGTTCAAACCCGGCCGAAGTCGTCGGATTTTTAAGAGCGTTAAAAATCATTCGGAGGGGAAGTAAAGCCGGCGGTCCCATGTCATAGATTTATGGCATGAAAAAGAACGTTCCACTAACTACACTTGTGTAAAGCCAAAATGTGTAGGTTAGGTCTGATTCAAGCTCCTGAGTTCCAATGTTCGTCACTGGGTGCTGGATGCCATGGAATTTAGTAGTAGCGAAGTTCACAGCTATGTGTCGTGGACGGTAGCATTTGGCAGCGAAAGTAGGAACTATTTGAAATTATCGTCTGCAGTCCTTACTTGAAATAAAAAGTTACAGTCAGTCTGAGAGACTAGACTTTATATCATTTCAAATGCTACACATGTTAGAAAGGCAGGAGGGCTTCCCAGGGCTCTTTCAACAGACTCCATTACCCATTAACCTAGGCTTCCCGCGCGGGGAACGGAGAGTGGGAGGTGCACTCTGCTGCATGACGTCACGCGCTCTCCGTCTCCGTATCGCATAATGCCATAGCCCAGGAGTAAACTCAGACTCGGTGCATATGCACTGAAAAACATGATGACGTCATACGCTCAAGTGCAAGCTTAGTACATTTCCTCTTCGTGATCGTAACGCATAACGGTAGACCAAAGCATAACGATGAAGTCGACAAGATCATTTGAAATTTAAAAAACAGATAACACACAGTCATCAGAATTAACACCGGTTATCAGACAGATTCTACACACATCCAAAGTACACGGGGCTACATGACCGCGTTGTCGCAGCCCCTAAACTAAGGAACCAGTCAGTAGAACCACTAACTACTGTGGCGCAGGTTATTCGTACTTGCAGCATCGCTAAACCTCCCTCTAGCTACATTATTGAGGCAGGGAGATATTGGAACACGTTATCACAGCCAGATAAGGATCAGTAAGCGGCAGCTCAATGGATGCGCAGTCCGTACTACGCTGTAGGGAGCGCCACGCCGCGAAGCGAGACGAACGAAGGCCACAATAAAATCCCTCCCGGAAGCGATACTCGAGCCTGTAATCCGCAGCTTTGTGCCACGTTAAATTGTATGAAATACTGTTCGGGGAAAAACGTTGAGCAATAGCTTGGCTGGCTACTCTTGGAGAGCCGGCCATTCATGATAGCGGCTGCTTCCTGGAAACAATAACATTTACAGGTCTCCACTTCGATCCTCTATTGTTCCAAGCTTGGGGAAACCAATAAGATCCATATATTTCGTACCTTACTAAACTGAATGTAGCAAAGATACATTACTTCCTCTACCGCCCAAAGCCGTAACTTACAGTCTACTGTTCTTAGGTAGGCAGGCGCGGATCTAGAGTTTGGCTTTGGGGGGAGGGGGTCAGATAATCGAAATTGTTAAGAAAAATGGTATCACTAAAAACGCAATCACAAAATAACCAAACGTACAAAACCAGACCAATTTGTTTGCAAGCTTCATGGATAGAAATTTGATGCGTTTAGTGCACCAAAAATATTCGTACAAATTGCAACGGCGTGTTTTGCGACTTTTACATCGAGCTTCGAGAAAAGTATCAAGGTACGTTACAGTTTCGGCAAGTCGAGTTGGTACCGACAAAGGGAGAAAGTCACAGCTTAAATTGCCAACCAAGCTTGCAGTTTGGACGTCGGCAAAATTGTTGGTGCGAAAAAAGCCCCAAATTCCTATCCGTGCATTGCTCCACATTCATCGTGACATCTCTATAAACATCGATTCGGTAATCACAAGGTTTGCTAAACAAAATAGATGAGTTGATTTTGTTGTATAAATAATCGTCTTTATATAAGAGGTTTGAAGTTGTAAATATGTACAGTTGTAACAGAACATAATAATTCCAATAAAGTTATTTCAGTATTGAATAAAATGAAAGAAACTGATTTTCGGTTAATATTCGTTAAGTTTTATTTGTCTGGTAATTATTTTTTCGTTTTTTGAGTTTGCAAAAAAAGTCTCCGTTTGGGGGGGGTCATGACCCCCGTGCCCCCCCCCCCCCCCTCTGAATCCGCGTCTGTCTCACTCATGACTGTGATTATATGGAAGCTACTAAGCTATGGGTGGTGCTTAGTAATGACTAAGGTTCGGATGTTAAGGAAAAGTCATATTTTTTTCCTGAGCTCATTTTACCTGAAATCTGAAAAATAAGTTTGAATGACAGGTCCCTGACCACGTTTAAAGCAATTTGTTGTTGCCTATAAATGCATATTTCGGACATTTTTATTGTTTTGGTCATATTTGGGTATAATTTCAGCATTTTTGTTTAAATTGAGGCGTCATTAACAAGGTACGTGTTATCCACGTCGAGTTTCAAGCACAGGATTTCCGAATAGTGTAGTAGATATATTTTTCTTTCTTTTCCTGGAACAGGCTGATAGCAGGTTTAGAAGATCTGATTCCAAGAAGGCGCTCCTCTACGGACGTCTTTTAGCACATCTTTCTGGACAAGTTGGATTGCGATACTATACGCATGAGGTCACGGAACATAACGATAGTGTGCTTCCGCCTTTCAACAGGATGTCACTCCAGTAGATATATTTAGCTCAGAAGCAATTAGCAAATAAGGAAATTGTTTTTATCCATAATGGTACATATTGAATTTAAATTCCACTAAATGACTTACTCTTATTTCCGTCTTTTCAATACTTGTAATATTAGACTATTGGCACTGTTTAGTACTGGTACATGTTTCGCACAATAATGTTGTGCTTTATCAGACAGATATACACATTATAAACACTTATGGGCATAAAATACATTGCAAATACACATAGTTCATTTAAAAAATCACTTGTAAAATCGAACTATCACATGTCCGATACACTGGAAAATTGTTTTGGCACTTAAGACGTTTATTGTATGTTAGTGATACTCTACCTATCCCAAAAATTCATGTCATAATACATAGATTTTTAGGTCATATTTAGCTAGTTTTTAGGGCATATTTTGTACTTCTTGAGGTCTAAAACTCCCGAACCCTAGAATGCCATTCAGTCAGTGCCTGTGAATGCTGTGAAACGTTCTACGCATAGCGTCAGTACAGCTGTACTGATTCAGTGAGGAAAGCAGTGGCAAACTACCTCACTCCTCTCCAATGAAAGTTCGCTCTCGTTGCTGTTCTAAAGTGCTCTATTTTCGTGTGTGTTTACTGTAGGCCGTCATTTTGTTGTTCAAGTCGTATTTCAACTCTACGTTCTTAGTACTCCAGAGAGAATTAAATTAGTGAACACATAACTTGTTTGAGACTCTATGGAAATATCTTGCATTTATTTTGTGGCAATCGAGAGATCAAATATGATTATTTCAATGTTGGCTATGGAATTGTTACCAACACTTAAGGACTCCCTTTCAGTTATAGTGATTTAATTTACTCTTAGGCTACTTCACTTGTCCACAGTACACACAGGTAATGTGCCCTGCACCAATATCAGGGAACATTTACTCAGACACATTTTGCATTAAATGAAATGTGCAACATTGCAAATAATGACTGCACTCTACACGACGTAAGCCACCATTGTGAAGCACAGTAAAAATAAATAAATAACTTTGACCAATTGCATGTTGCCGAGCGTCGCGTAGTCCAAACTACGTCTGCAAAAAATATGTCGGTTAAGGAGAAGTTTGATTTTCATCTGTTGGTACGATTCAGTCGAATACACGAAACAAGACGCTTAGGGGCTATGCGAATTCAGGTAACCTTTCGACTGAAATTAGTCGACTATCTAGTCCAGGGCCATCCAGACAGCGCTTCCCGAGCGCAATGACTGGATGGCCCTGATCTAGTCGATAGTTTCTTCCGATGAATGACTAGTCAGTCGATGGTTAAAAGTAGTGTATAGTCCCATCTCTACTATACTGTAACTATGAGATGACTGCGATTTCTCTGAACACTAAATAAAAAAGAAGCAGCTCAATTAAGTGCCACACCTGGTCACCTCCTGATGGTTGACGAAATGTACTTCCAGATGTACTTCAATGGATCTGGGTTTATGTTGTATAAAATAGCTGCAGTGTTGAACGGCATGTGGAGGTTGCGTTGCTTGGGTGGTCGAGGCGCTGTGCTTCTAACAAGCAAGGAGTGGGTCCTATTCCTACCCAGGTAGAGAATTTTAGAAAGAAAAGCTACCTGAGGTACGCACAGCCTACAGCAGAAACGAATACCAGGGTAATTCCTGAGAAGAAAGCCGAGTTGGGTATAGAGCTTACAGCTCCATCTAGTGCCAATATCACAAAGGAGGAGCCTGTATCTTCTACTACTCCACGGCCTGACTCAAAATCGTCTCCAAAGCTTGGAAATGACACTTTGTGGCACATTCAAGGATACGGCGACTTCGGTCTGTGACTAGCCTGCCTCCAGGTGGCCGAGTATTCTACCCTGCAAAAGGGGGTCCAAATGGAGTCGTTGTGCCATTATGTTGTCACGTTCACCACGAGGCTACACTCCTAGTACAGGACAGCTGCACAGAAAAAAACACCCTTTTTTGTTCCATAAACTGTGCTATGGTTGGCTTTTTGTAAATCGTTATAAAAGCACAAAAAAAGCTTTACTCTGAATTTTAGAATAATTTGCACGATTATTTTGTAGGAAAACTCAAAAAAACATTGAAAAGCGTTTTTCTCTGAATCGACGTATTTTAAAGAAAAGTTTTTTAAACAAAAAATGTAGAGGACATTGTCACCTACAATTCGTCTCATTGAGGTCATGTCATACGTTTTGAAATGCAGAAGCTAGGTGGCGCCAAAATTTCCAAAAAAGTGTTTTTTTCACTTTTTGTCCTAGAAAAGATGTTTTGTTCACAAAAGAGCGAATGAGAAATTTGTTCCTCTAAAAATTGTCTACAACATTTACTGAAACATTTTTTTCCTCCGCCTTACCGTTCCAAAGTTCTAGTCTGCCGAAGTGTGAAAATTATACTATTCAGATTGCGATTGAAATAGATATGATTGAGCTAATTAACAAACACAGCCCGCGCCCTGTTTGACCGAGCCTTAGGCAGCTGTCCGACACCGGTCGCTGTCTAAATTATGCCCACCGCTCTCTCCGCAGTAACAATAGTAGCCTTGACTACGCAGCGTTGCATTTGCTGCGCTATAACTTTGGAACGGTAAGTCGGAGGAAACAAACGTTTAAATAAATGTTGCAGACAATTTTGAGAGGAACAAATTTCTGATTCACTCTTTTGTGGAAAAAAAAACCTATTTTTTTTCTAGGACAAAAAGTGAAAAAACACTTTTTTGGAAACTTTGGCACCACCTAGCTTCTGCATTTCAAATTGTATGACATGACCTCAATGAGACGAATTGTAGGTGACAATGTCCTCTACATTTTTTTGTTTAAAAACTTTTCCTTAAAATACGTCGATTCAGAGAAAAACGCTTTTCAATGTCTTTTTGAGTTTTCCGACAAAATGATCGTGCAAATTATTCTAAAATTTAGAGTTAAGCTTTTTTTTGTGCTTTTCTAACGATTTCCAAAAAGCCAACCATAGCACGGTTTTTGGAACAAAACCATTCCAGCTGTACTGTATTATCCACGCACTATAAGAGGGCAAACACGACTGAGGGAATATGGGGCGCAGGTACTGGCTGTGTTTACCTTGCGGTTACGCCGCTAGTCAAACCAGGGAATACTCCTTTCCTACACAGAGCGAACACGTAAGATTGCTAGGTGCATATGTCGTGCGGTCTATTTCATGTTGCCCGGCTTATTCGTAACTTACGCTTAACTTTCGGACACTAGTGCATATGCATGTATAGCTGCACCGCAGGGAACTGTCTGTATTCAGATTGGTTATTTATTTAATCGTGTCAGAAGCAACATCAGTCTCAAGAAAAAGTACATCATACATGGTATCTAGCTGGTACTATATACAATCTCATCAAAACAGTCAGTTTTACTATATACTACTATATGTTACTATGTGACCAGTATTTTGCCACATCACGTGCTTCCGGTGTTGCCTCCATCAAGTCCTTCATCGTGCACTTGGCAGGAGATAATCTGCATACAAGAAGGTGATCCATGGTTTGTTCTTCCTCGCACTCGCACATGGTGGTGTCAGAAGTGTATCCCCATTTCTTCAGATTCACCTTGGACCTACCTACCCCACTTCGCAACCTGTTCAGTGTTCCCCACGAAACCCATCCATTGTCATGTCCCGGAGGTAAACTTTCATGAGGGATAATCCAGTCTTCAAGGTCTTTAACTCTCCTTTTCCATGATGTTAATCTAATTTTTCCGGGCGGTTCCGTCAGGCTTTTTGCTGAATGGAGGAAGCTTTTCCTTGACTTGAGCCTTTGATTTGATGGTGTGTACCCATATAGAGGATGGTTTTCTGAGTTGTCTGCCTTTGTTCTTTCAACTCTGCCTGCCACTTCACGTCTGATATCTGGTGGGGAGATTCCGGCTAAGCAGTAAACTTTTTCGGTTGGCTTAGGTCTTAGGCAACCGGTAATAAGTCGGCAGGTGTCGTTCACAGCGATGTCTACTTGCTTCGAGTGACTAGATGTATACCAAACAGGGCATGCATATTCTGCAGTGGCGTAGCATAGAGCCAAGGCAGTTGTTCTAAGCGTGCTAGGTTGTGTCCCCCATCCGGTACCAGAGAGTTTACGTAGGATATTGTTTCTTGCCGATACTTTCTGTTTCGTTTTCAGGCAGTGGACTCTATAGGTAAGAGTTCGATCTAGAGCAACCCCTAGATATTTAGGGGTGGGGGAGTGCTCAAGGTGAATTCCTTCCCACAACACATACAGTTGTCTAGTTGCCTGTTTATTCCTGAGATGAAATGCGCAAGTTTGCGTTTTCGTAGGGTTCGGTTTTAGCTGGTTTTCCTTGTAATATTTGTTTAGGCCTTGTAAGGCGGCGGACAGCTTTTGTTCCACGTTTTCAAAGCAATCACCCTGGACAGTAATGGCACGCTCATCTTCATATTTAAAACTCTTCGTTCCTTCTGGTAGGGGCTGATTTTTGGTATAAATATTGAAGAGTATTGGAGCCAACACCCTTCCTTGGGGAAGGCCATTCTTCAAGTTCTTCCATCTGCAACGACGTCCTTGGTGCTGATACTTATAATCAGTGCTTCTTTTCTAAACAAAATGATGTTGCAATTTTTGGCATTTTGCAGAGTCCGGTTAATAGTCTACTTTATGGGCTGGCATGCTAAATGAAATGTTGCATTGGGTTAATTCATTAACTTCCAGCCTTTACGATGCCTGGTGGATGTAAAATAGTTGGTTATTTTCTTTATCCTTCATAGTTTCTTGCAGGGTCTCGCCTAGGACACCTAGCTGGCTCATCGGCGGGCCCACACAAGACATGGCACAAACCTAGAAGAATTGCTGAGTTTTAATTCACCGGCCGTGAAAGCCAATATACCATTAAATAAACAAGAAGTTCCGTGACGAACTAAAGAGCCTACTTTTCTTAAAATGTAAGATTAATACCAATGATTAATCTATATCAATCTATCTAGAATAATGACGAAATTAAGTTGATAATATCGACAATTCTAACTAGTTTCGATATACTGTATACCTGGCATAATGTAGCCTAATAGAGCACTACAGTTGGCAGCCCTGGTGACTGAATATATTCTTATTTCCATCTCTTAAGGTACAGAATACAAAATTTGGTTGGAGTCCAATGAAGAGCATGGACGTTACATGCAGTTAAACATTGGATCTAACAGTGTGCGTAAAATCATGTTGGCAACAGTGTCATGCATGTATTGGTCAGAAATAATCTGAAATAATATGATCTATTGTTGTGCCAATTTTGAATGAAATCCATTAGTTAGTATAGAAGTTACGTGCATTTTAAAATTAGACCTATCAGCAGGCTTAGAATCATGTTGGCAGCACTGACGTATATTAGTTACTCCAAATTCAACTAGAATGCCAGGTACTATACGTGTGCAAAGTTTAGAGCTATTGGCTTGCATACTTTCTGATATATTGATATTAGGGTAACAAAAATAGACACAGCACATATTAACAGTTGGCAGCCCTGGTTGCTCTTAAGAATACGCATAGTCATATCTGTTATGGTACACATAGCACATACGAAATTTGGTTGAAATCCAAATGATAGTATGGAAGTTACATGTATTTAAATTTGGACCTCTCAGCAGGCTTAGAATCATGTTGGTAGCACTGACGTATATAAGTTACTCCAAATTAATAAAGAATGTCAGGTACTATACGTGTGCATAGTTTAAAGCTGTCGGCTAGCATACTTTCTGATATATTGGTATTTGGATAAAAGAAATTAAGTGCATTTATTTACATCTGGCAGCCCTGGTGGGTCTTAAGAATACGCTCAGTCATAACTGGTTATGTACACATAGCACATACGAAATTTGGTTGAATTCCAATTGATAGTGTAGAAGTTATATGCATTTAAAGTTAGACCTATCAGCAGGCTTATAATCATTTTGGCAACACTGCCATGTATGGCCTTCTAGAAATTAAACTGCAATATTATTACCTATATGTGTGCCAATTTTGAAATTGCTCCCATTCATACCTTCGAAGATATCCAACATGCAGCTCAAATTTCAATTGCGATTTTTCAGCAGTTGGTAGCACTGACATAATTTTCAAATATGGCCGTGAGATATTCAGGTATTCTTTACTCCTACCAAATTTTGTTTCGATTGCTCCAGCCGTTTAGGAGTTGATAGGGGGGGGGGGGACACACCAGACAGACAGAAGGACAGACAGACACACATTTGCCCGATCTCATAAGTCTACTTTTTCCTCATTTTTGCAAAATGTGAAAAGTAGGCTAAAAATAATAATAATAATAATAGAGGATCTAAGAAAAGAGGAAATGAGGAAGTATAATTCCCATAAGTTTTCACCTGAAACTATAGCTGCAATTATTCAGCCTAAATGATTAATGGATGAATATGCTATTGATTTACGTAAGGAAGTTTGATTTAATCCCCCTCTCCCCCCAAAAAAACACAATTGAAACTGATGAAATAATAATGATTGAGAAGAAAACGTTTGTTCTGATAATATAAGATAGAAGTATTAATTGGTCATATTGCCAAACTATTAATAAGTGCAGCGCCCGAGCTGACGGTGATATTAATTTGCTCGCTACTCACGCTACAGGTCTGACGTTTATTTTTGGCCGGTGGCCGTTAAATCCGCGCATCCACTGTGCTAACCGTTCAACCCCCTTCCTTCTTTCCTTCGTTCCTTCAGATCATTCGTGCGTGCATGCAGTTGTTACAGTGCGTACTCACAATAAGAAGGCTTCCTGGCTGGTCGAAGACCTCTACGCAATATGCAAGCACCGGCCAAAAACAAACGTCAGACCTGTAGTCTGTTTTGATAGCAAGCACTAGATTTATGTGTTCCAAGGCTCCACCTGTGCGACACATATCATAAATTCACTTCCACCAAAGCGGTGTGTTGCCACGGTAATCACACCACTAGTCTTTAACCGAGCAGTATCGATATCTTGCTTGCAACCAACAAATTGTTAGCTCAATACTTAGGCTACAATAATCTTCCTAGTCGCGGCTTAGGTGGTGTAATTGGTAGCATGCTGAGCTTCTATGCCAAAATTTGCGGGTTGAAACCCAGCCGAAGTCGTCGGATTCTTTAAGAGCGTTAAAATCACTCAGTATGCCTTCCTTCGGAGGGGAAGTAAAGCCGGCGGTCCCATGTCATACATTTATGGCATGTAAAAGAACCTTCCACTAATTAAACTTGTGTCAAGCTAAATTATAAGTTAGATTTGACTAATGCTTTTAGGTTCCAATTTTCGTACCCAGGAGCTGACTGCGCTGGCATCCAGTAAGCAAGTTCAGAACTAGTTGTCGTTGATGGTCGCGTTTGGTAGCAAAAGTAGGAACTACTTAAAAATTGAATGTCTGCAGTCCTTACTTGAATTAAAAACAGTTAACACACACTAATACAGCCATCACAATTAACACCGATTATCAGATGGATTCTACACGCACCCAAAGTACACGGGGCTACATGACCGCGTTGTCGCAGTCCCTAAACTGAGGAACCAACCGACCTTTATATGGGGGTCTTCGTCAGCATGGGTCGCTTTGCCCTAACTTACCATTCACTGATTGGTGCATTTAACGAAAAAGTATTAGACAATAGCAAATAAAAACTTAACTCTGAGAATAACAATGCGATCGCGAAGCACACTTAGGACAGCAAATATCGACACGATTAAATTAGTACATTATGCAACGAGCCTATGATGGCAATAATTAAGACACGAGTATGTTTATAAAACGAGTGAAACGAGTTTTATAATTTCCATACGAGTGTCTTAATTACCATTATAGGCGAGTTACATACGACTGTTTATGTTCGACGATAATTATATCTTCATTATATGTTTTAACATAAATATTCATAAATATCTGTGGGATTCAGTTACTTCAGTTAGAGAACAGAGCGCGCTGGTTTTGCTTAATGAACAGGGCGCATGCTTGGGTCAAAAACCTTCGATAGCAGAGACTATTTACTTTGCTTGGCAATGCTATTGTTTACAGCCTGCATGATGTCTAGTGCCGATCAGAACTAGCATTCACTAATATTGTCACCGAAGTCGTTTGAAAGCAATGCGCTGTGTAGAAATTGGGGTCGGAGATATTAAGGTACAGTGCTATTCCTTGTCTCATAATCGCCAGGTTATTTACGCGAACATATGGGACAGTGAACTTTCCATGTCGGTGTAATAATAATAATAATACTATCGTATGGCCTCGAGTGCCGGGTGCAAGCTTTGTTATTTGACACCCAGAGCGTAGCTTGCAAGTCGAATTTCGTTGTTCCTTGACTATTAAAGTCAAGGAGGTTAGATGTTAGATATCTAAGCTCCTTGAACACTATAGCGCTTTCTAGTAAAGAAATGAGGAACATTGTGTTGGCGGAAACTCCCGAGATTAATTTTGCCATTATGAACTCGGCCTACTGAATTCAAATGGGTTCTTTAACATGCCAACATCGTATGACATGCGTATCGTATTTTTCCGCCTTTCAAAAATCTCTTACCACGGCCAGGAGCGAACCTGCAATCTTGGGGTTAGTAGACCGACACGATATCCACTCACCCACCGTGGCAAGCTTCCGTGTCGGTAATTTATATAGAAGGATACTGTGTTGCTAACTTCTGGACGTAGATTCATACATTTCTTGCACATGTCATAGTATTTCCTTGTTACCGTAAAGGTTCGCGCTGATTTTGTCTTTGTGGTTGGGTTTGTAACTATAATGGTTGATCCGATGTCCAATTTGAACTTTCATATCATGTAATTCATGTCCGACATGTTGGAATTTGAGCGCATGAGTTCTGATTGGCTAGGGAAACTATAATGACCATCATTATGATACAGTTTTCTGACGTATAATATTTACATTTCGACATAAACATTCTTCCGTTAATTGTCTTTTTTAGTTCAAACTTTCTTAAATGATGGATAGGGACGTCCATTTTGATTAGAATTGTACATTCAAAATTTGTATTCTTATTCATTTATTTATTTATTGTTTGAGTCTTACGACTTTTGACTGGTTTGATGCAGCGCTCCGTGCCTCCCTGTCCTGAGCTAATCGATTCACCTCTACATAGCTACCACACCCTACGTCCGAGGTAATCTGTTTAACATATTCTAACCTTGGTCTACCCCTACAGTTCTTGTCCTCGACCCTTCCTTCCATAACTAAGCGTGCTATTCCTGGGTGTCTTAGTATGTGTCCTACCAACCTATCTCTTCTCTTCATTAGCAATCGCCAGAAACATCCCTCCTCTCCCACTCGCCTTAATACCTCTTCGTTTGTAACCCTATCTACCCATCTGATCTTCATCATTCTCCTGTAACACCACATTTCAAATGCTTCAATTCTCCTCTTTTCTGCTGCACCAATAGTCCAAGTTTCACTTCCATAGAGCGCCACGCTCCAGACAAAGGCTTTAAAAATGACTTCCTAATACCTACATCTATATTCGATGTCAACAGATTCCTTTTTTTCATTTCAAATGATCTTGTCAACTTCATCGTTATGCTTTGGTCTACCATTATGCGTTACGGTTACGGCGTGTATGACGTCATCATGTTGTTCAGTGCATGTGCACCGAATCTGAGTTTACTCCTGGGCTATGGCGTTATGCGACACTGAGACGGTGAGCGCATGACGTCATGCAACAGAGTGCACCTCCCGCTCTCCTTTCCCCGCGCGGGAAGCCTTAGTTCATGGGTAATGGAGTCTGTTGAAAGGGTCCTGGGAAGCCCTGAGCCTTTCTAACATGTGTAGCATTTGTAGCATGGGTCATTTGAAATGATATAAAGTCTAGTCTTTCAGACTGACTGTAACATTTATTCTAGAAATGCTTTCCTTGCCTGAGCCAACCTCCATTTTATGTCCTCATTGCTTCGTCCGTCACTGGTTATTTTGCTTCCTATGTAACAGAAGTCCACTACTTCCTTCAGCTTTTCACCTGCCAATTTGATGTCCATAGAGGTTTCTGATTTATTTCGGCTGCATTCCAATATCTTTGTTTTACATTTATTCATTTTCATCATGAATTCTTTCCTCAAGACGGAGTCCATTCCATTCAAAATCTCATTCAAATCCTCTGGCGTGTCGGCCAAGATGACGATGTCATCGGCAAATCTCAGAGTAGAAATTATTTCTCCTTGAATCTTCACTACCACTTTAAATTTTTCTCATTTATTTATTTACTTACTTATTTATTTACTTATTTATTTACTTATTTATTTATTTACTTATTTATTTACATATGTACTTATTTATTTATTTACTTATTTATTTACTGTATTTATTTATTTATTCAGGAATTTATTTACTTATTTATTTACTTATTTATTTATTTACTTATTTATTTACTTATTTATTTACTTATTTATTTATTTACTTATTTATTTACTTATTTATTTATTTACTTATTTATTTACTTATTTAATTACTTATTTATTTATTTACTTATTTATTTAGTTATTTATTTACTTATTTATTTATTTACTTATTTATTTACTGTATTTATTTATTTATTCACGTATTTATTTACTTATTTACTTACTTATTTATTTATTTACTTATTTATTTATTTACTTATTTATTTATTTACTTATTTATGTATTTACTTATTTATTTACTTATTTATTTATTTACTTATTTATTTACTGTATTTATTTATTTATTCACGTATTTATTTACTTATTTACTTACTTATTTATTTATTTACTTATTTATTTATTTATTTATTTATTTATTTATTTACTTATTTATTTAGTTATTTATTTACTTATTTATTTATTTATTTATTTATTTACTTATTTACTTACTTATTTATTTATTTATTTATTTACTTATTTATTTACTTATTTATTTACTTATTTAATTACTTATTTATTTATTTACTTATTTATTTAGTTATTTATTTACTTATTTATTTATTTACTTATTTACTTATTTATTTACTTATTTATGTACTTATTTATTTATTTATTTACTTATTTATTTATTTACTTATTTACTTACTTATTTATTTATTTATTTACTTATTTATTTACTTATTTATTTACTTATTTAATTACTTATTTATTTATTTACTTATTTATTTAGTTATTTATTTACTTATTTATTTATTTACTTATTTATTTATTTACTTATTTATTTACTTATTTATTTACTTATTTATTTACTTATTTATTTATTTACTTATTTACTTATTTATTTACTTATTTATTTATTTACTTATTTATTTACTGTATTTATTTATTTATTCACGTATTTATTTACTTATTTACTTATTTATTTATTTACTTATTTATTTATTTATTTATTTATTTAGTTTGTGCGGAAGCCTCCGTGGCTTAGGCGGCAGCACGCCGGCCTCTCACCGCTGGGTCCGTGGTTCAAATCCCGGTCATTCCATGTGAGATCTGTGCTGGACTAAACGGAGGCAGACAGGTTTTTCTCCGGGTACTCCGGTTTTCCCTGTCAATATTTCATTTCAGCAACACTCTCCACTATCATTTCATTTCATCTGTCATTCATTTAATCATTGCTCCAGAGGAGTGCGTCAGGCAGCCGGCACAGTTCATATCCTCGCCGCTAGATGGGGGCTTCATTCATTCCATTCCTGACCCGGTCGGAGACCGGAAGCAGGCTGTGGATTTTCATTTTTCATTTAGTTTGTGCAAATAAGAATAATTACAAATTAGCAGTTATAATGTAAGACACTAAAGTGTTTTCAAGGCTGTTTTGAATCACATAGTGCTGTACTATCAGTCAACACGGATATTAATTATTAATTATTACCATTGCCATGATGGATAATGTTGACGCATTTTATAATATATGAAACATACTGTATATGGCGTGTTTTGCATTGTAAGTCATTTGAGCTGTAGGAAATACAGTTCTTCCTTTAAGATTTTGAAACTGTAGTGTGTCTGTTCTTCTATTTGCACTTTCTCTGAAGTTTATACTTTGTATTAGTCTACTCCAAACTTTGTGCATTAGTTCGTCCTCTCTGAATACATTAAATGGAAAGGTCTGCTGGCCACACACACAGCTGTTAAGGAAAGCCATTCACGACTCCGTCAGTTCGAACTTACCTCTCTTCCGAGGCAGTACAGCCCAAACTCTTCTTGGTCACAAAAAAAAAACAAGAGCCTGATGTTGTTCTGACTTCTACTCCATTGTTTTGCTTTCTTTTCAAAGTAAAGTATCAAAGTTTTGCTCATAAAGATGAACATATATTTCTGAAAATCCTCTTCTAGACGCTACACTGAATTCGAATCACACACTGCAAACTCCTTCTGACCTAGATGGTAGAAGTATTCATTGAACTTTCATGTTACTTAAACTACCAACCTTATTCTGCAATATTCACCTTAAGACATTCTTGCGATTCATATTTTATTGTATATTAGGATCCGTCGCAAGTCTTCATGTCCACTAACTTGGGACATCAAAACACTATTGTGAACCGTTTCAGTCCGTAAATGATGAAACTTCCGTAAAATGCCGTAAGATTTCATGCGACTCGTGGAATTAGAATAGTTTGCATGTGTTTATGTTTGCCAATGGTGAAATAATATTCCAAAGAGTTTCAGTTCGTAACTAATTACAGTTATAATTTGGAATCTCTACGGCATTGGAAATGATAGTCCATAGATAAACGTGCTCTCTAGGATTACGAACCGGATACCTCCTCCACAGACCGCTATTGTGAACTAATGGTGGCTTGAGCTCGAATTCTCTGGGTAGATTATTTATGAATATTATACACTTACCGGTAAATTGGCAGGTGAAAAACTAAAGGAAGTAGGAGATTTCTGTTACTTAGGAACCAAATAACCTGTGATGGACGAAGCAAAGAGGATATGAAAATAGGTTAGCTCAGGCAAGGAAAGCATTTCTACAAAAACGGAATCTGTTGACAACGAATATAGATTTACGTATTATGAAGTCATTTTTGAAGGCCTTTGTCTGGAGCGTGGCGCTCTATGAAAGTGAAACTTGGACTATTGGTGCAGCAGAAAAGAGGAGAATTGAAGCGTTTGAAATGTGGTGTTACAGGAGAATGATGAAGATCAGTTGGGTGGATAGGGTTACAAACGAAGAGGTATTAAGACTAGTGGGAGAGGAGAGATGTTTCTGGCGACTGCTAATGAAGAGAAGAGATAGGTTGGTAGGACACATACTAAGACACCCAGGAATACCAAGCTTACAGTACTTATGGAAGGAACTGTTGGGGTAGACCAAGGTTAGAATATGTTAAACAGATTGCCTCGGATGTAGGGTGTGGTAGCTATGTAGAGATAAAACGATTAGCTTAGGACAGGGAGACACGGAGAGCTGCATCAAACCAGTCAAAAGACTGAAGACTCAAACAACAACCGGTAACATAATAATAGACTATGTAGAAAATTCACAATGGACAAGTAATAAATAAATTATTATTTATTTATTTATTTATTTATTTATTTATTTATTTATTTGGCGTACGGCTTTTAGTGCCGGGAGTGTCCTAGGACATATTTGGCTCGCCAGAGGCTGTAGCTGCTTCAAGTGGACACCCATGGGGTGAGCTACAAGTTCGGTTCAATTTAAAGTAGTTCCAACTTTCGCTACCAGATGTCATTGACACCTAGTGGTGAACGTTGTAACTTTGATGGAGCGAAATATAACCTAGAAATTTAGCTTCACACAAGTTTAGTTAGTGGAAGGATCCTTTACATGCCATAAATCAATGACATGGGACCGCCGGCTTTACTTCCCCTCCAAAGGAAGGCATACTGGGGGATTTTAACGCTCTTAAAAAATCCGACGACTTTGGCCGGGTTTAAACCCGCGATCTTGGGCACAGGACTTAAGCATGCTACCGACTACGCCACCGAATCCACAATAAATTAATAAGCTAAGTTACTTATAAAGACAAGTCACATAGGATACAACAGTTTACGTCTAGACAACACTGACAGCGCGGCGTCGGTAGCAGTCGGCAACCATCGTAACCGTTCGGAGAGGACAGACTGGATCTCAACATGCCGACACAAGTGCTATGCGCATGCTCAGAGTGTGGATGAAAACTGTGCTGTTCGTCGTATCCACTTTCAAGGCCACTCAATCTGAAGCGACTAGATAAGCTCGCAACTTGCCTGCCGTACGAACATGTGTCTCTCTCGAATCTTATGCAGTGCATTGATGCTCAGTGGAAGGCATACACTAATTATAACAGTTTCTTGAGATTGGA
This sequence comes from Meconema thalassinum, assembly GCA_946902985.2. Classification (NCBI taxonomy): domain Eukaryota; kingdom Metazoa; phylum Arthropoda; class Insecta; order Orthoptera; family Tettigoniidae; genus Meconema; species Meconema thalassinum. The sequence continues at coordinate 20,597,066 of OX336392.1, forward strand.
TAATTTGAAAGATTATGGATTAAAAAAATTACAGTCAGTCTGAAAGACTAGACGTTTATATCATTTCAAATGACGCATGCTACAAATTCTACACATGTTGAAAGCCTCAGGAAGGCTTCTCGCTTCGCTCGAAACCCCAGGACACTTTCATCAGACTCCATTACCCATTAACTTAGGCTTCCCGCGCGGGCACCTCTTTATTTGAGTCTGACATCTTTTACAAGTCTTTAAGAGTCACCCATTATTTGAGTCTGACATCTTGCAAACCTCTTTAAGGGTCACCCTGTGTTTGAATTGAATCTAACATACTGTACACCTCGTTAAGTGTCACCCTGTAATTTGCTCTGACATCCTGCACACCTCTTTAGGAGGCACCCTGTATTGTTATCTGGCATCTTGTACTCTATTTTGCTCTGACATCCTGCACACCTCTTTAGGAGTCACCCTGTATTCTTATCTGGCATCTTGTACACCTCTTTAGAAGTCACCCTGTATTCTTGTGTTCGCTTCGCTCAAAGACCCAGGTCGCTCGACGCCCCAGGTCTCTTTCAACAGACTCGATTAACCATTAGCTTCTGCTTCCCGCGCGACTGCATGACGTCACTTCCGTCTCCGTAACGCATAACTTTAGACCCAAGCATAACGACGAAGTCCACAAGATCATTTGAAATGATAAAGTACCCTCTCAAACCCCATAATGTTGTTTGTATCAAAAGGAGAAAAGTTCAAGCATAAAGGACATTTTCCTTCTCAAAATGCCCAGGTAGGCTTAGAACCTGCTTTTCCAGTGGAGATGCCCTGTCTAATGGTAAGTTTAGTATCGTTTCAGAACATAAATTACATTATTCTTCACATGCTTTGTGAAGTAACGAAATTACTTTCACAGTGCTCGAAGTATGTACGCAAATAGGGTGAATTAAGTTCCTCCTGTGTATTGACAAGGCTGGACGTATCCATAACTATTTATGTAAATAATCCCTATTACGAATTAGTCGATACAAAGTCGATTATTGATTCACATTGTTCTCCTTATGTCACAGTGCCGTATAATAAATAGCACAGTGCCGTATAATAAATGCCTTGTCCAACTTATCGAAATAAATACTCATATGCAGTGTATCTGCTTGCACGTTAATGCTGTGAACTGCTCTTGAGCGTCCTTTGATGTGGGTGTGTAAACTGGGTAACATCTGACTGACTGACTGCTTGATAGCAGACGTTGATTTATCAATCATAAAACGTTGTTGTATGGCCTAAGTTATTTATTTAATCGTATAGTGAGTACAACAAGGAATTCATAAGTCCATGTCCAAGTTCTTCAACCACACAACAGCACTTTCTGAAAGTTGAAACAGGTCACTGGGGCTTCCAGAGTAGGCATGAAGAGGGTAGCGCAGGATGACATGGTCCATGGTCTGCCCCTCTTCATTGCATTCTCACTTATGGCGCATGAAATTACAGCGCTCATGCCCAGTTCTCAGTCTGTTGAGGCGACACCATAGTTTTCTTGGCAGGTCAAATCCACTCATTTTCCGAGTTGGATTTATCTCATGGGCATTAGTACCAGAGCTTGAATTTGACCACTCTTCCTGCCAGCTCCGGTTTAGGTTGAAATTGTCCCTCAAGAGTCGGCCGGCCAATACACTTGCTGGTCTCCTAGATCGAAGTCGTTGTGGCGATGGGTAACACAATTCCTTGTGAACAGGTAATGAGGGAGATGACCGGATCGTCTTTGCTTCTCTCAGCAGAGCTTCCTTTCTCCTCAGGTGGGGTGGTGGGATATGGCTAAGAACGGGTAACCAGTGGCAAGGTGTAGACTTTACAGTACCAGTTATGCAGCGCATGGTTTCATTCAACTTAGTATCCACTTTATGCACATGTGCAGTTTCAAGTCATACATGGGCACAGTATTCCGCTGCAGAGTAGACAAGACTAATACCCGTTAATCGTAAGCAGTCAGCCGAGGCTCCCCATGAGCTACCACAAAACTTGTGTAGGATGTTATTCCTTGTAGTGATTTTGTGAGAGAGCTTGGTGAGGTGTTCTTTGTAGCTCAGAGTTCTGTCCAGGGTGACTCCTATATACTTCGGGAAAGGGTTGTACCTTAGTTTATCACCAAGGAATAAAACAGATGGCTGGTAGTTTGCGAGTCGGTTGCTAAGATGGAAACATGAAATCTCAGTCTTAGAAGCGCTTGGGATCAATCTCCAAGACTTGAAGAATATAGCCATTTTGTCCAAGTCAGCTGAAAGAATGCCTTCTCCATCCTCGAAATTTCTGCTTTGAGCTATCAGTGCAATGTCATCTGCATAGATAAATTTAGTAGCTGAGGTTGATGGTAAGTCATGGATGTAGAGGTTGAAGAGAACTGGGGCCAATACTGATCCCTGTGGCAAACCGTTATTTAATTTTCTTTTACGACTTTTATAATCACCTAGGAATACTACAAACTCTCTCTCACAGAGCATGTTGGAAATTAGGTGTGCAATTTCCAAGCAGGGAATTCCTTCCAGCACTTTAAGAATTGGTCCATGTCGCCAGACAGTATCATATGCACTTGTCAGGTCAATAAAGACAGCTGTTCATTTTAAATTATTTTGGAAGCCTGCCTCGATGTGAGTGGCAAGAGCCAAAACTTGATCAGTACAGCTACGATTTCTTCTGAAACCAGCTTGTTCTGGAGGGATTATATCTTCAATGAGTGGTGCAATCCTAGTGAGGAGGACTCGTTCCAAGAGTTTATAAATGCAACTAAGAAGTCGTATTGGACGGTAGTTTTCAGGTCTCTGCTCAGACTTTCCATGGCCTAAGTGTAAAACCACGTAAAGAATTTCTAGGTTGTCTGAGATAGGAATTAACCTTCAAACTGCGTCGTGGGGTCATTTATGATACCGTACCCCCCAGGGGCTCACATCTAGTGGGACGTGGGTTGGCGACCACAAGACACCAGCTTAGTCCGGCATTGCCTCCACTTACGTGTGCCGGGCTCCTCTCCGTCTTCTTTCATGTCGACCTCTTTGGGTTAACTCTTGTTTTCTTCCGACCCCGACGGTATTAGGGTATCCAAGGCCTAGGGAGTCTCTTCCTTTCCCGCCTTAATTGGCCCTTGTCTCATCTTTTCTGATACCCTTCTTCTGCGAGGGGTCAGCCTTCCCTTTCCTTTCATGTTATCTCCCGACTTCTGCTCAAGGCCCTCAATGAGGCAGGGTGTGTTTAGCCCCATCACGTCTGGTGCTTCCTGGATATTGCTACACCCTCAGGGACTCACGACTGGTGAGTTCGGGAGTTGGCGACCCCGAGGAATTCCTGACCTGGGTCCGTTTTTAGCCTACTTTCGATTTTTGCAAAAAATGAAAGTAGACTTATGAGATCAACACAGGGCGAAAAAAGTGTGTCTGTCTGTGTGTGTGTATGTGTGTGTGTGAGTCTGTGTGTGTGTATGTGTGTGTGTGAGTCTGTGTGTGTGTGTGAGTGTGTGTACTCTGAATGTCTGTCCCCCCCTATCAATTCGAACACGGTGAATGCAAATTGAACGAAATTTGGTACAAAGGTAGCACTAGCAAAGGACACCTCAGTGTCATGTTTTATATCGCCGCCATCTTTACTAAAACTGAATGGCGGCCACTCAAACGTTCAAAACGTAAAATCAAATAACGACTAACCAAATCATCCAATCTCTACCAAATTTGGTAACAACATACCTTCGTATAGGATGCGTCTTGTGACCAAACTACAAGGTCGTCCGCCATACCATTTCAGGATGGCGGCCGTGCGAATTATGCAAACTTTATAATCCATATCATGGGACCCACCAGTTCCGATTATCGAGCCGAGAATCGTTTTAACTGTTCTAAAGGAAGAGTCACGTACGAAATTAAAAGTTTATTTTGTAATACTATAGTGCAGACGTGATTTTAAAAAGCTCAGCTGATTCATTAATAAGACAAGATGGCAGCGGATATCTTGTGCCTGACTTATATTTCACTAATTTGAGTATTGAATGCAATATAGCGTACTGATAAAAAATAAATAAACTTTGTATGAAATGCTTTATATATAAATAATATACTCCAGTGATGAAATCGTTTAGTATAAATCATTATTTGCTAACAAGTTCTATGTAAGTCATTTTAAATAGAACGATATTCGTTGACACAATTAGCTCAGTGGTAGAGCGATAGCCTGTCGCTCAAATTCCTATGGTTCAAACCCGATCAGAGCTAGTTTTTGTGCTTGAAATGTTATATGTTTATTGTTTTGTAATGACTCAGATGTTTTAAAATTAAGCGTTATATTGTGCAAATTATGGTGTAAAATATATATTTAATTAAAACATAATTCGCCAGCAGATTTACTCGAGACATCTAGCTGCCAAAAAGGTAACTTCCAGATTTTATTGAAAAGTTTCTTCTTCTGGCCGCTAGAATGCACTCGCTCTGTTAGGATTATATTGTTCGATATTTCACCACTAGATGTCCCGACTAGTCTACGTGGGGATCCATTGATTACTATACCATTATCATTCTATGCGCATCGAATTTGAAGAATGACAAGTTGATACTACGATACATTTTAACTTTTTATTTTAAAGGGTTTGTAACAGCCTATTTTGCGTTACTTGAAAATGTTATTAAGCGTTATATTGTCCACATTATGGTGTAAAATATATATTTAATTAAAACATAATTCGCCAGCAGATTTACTCGAGACATCTAGCTGCCAAAAAGGTAACTTCCAGATTTTATTGAAAAGTTTCTTCTTCTGGCCGCTAGAATGCACTCGCTCTGTTAGGATTATATTATCGAAAATATCCACATAGTTTGTATACACACGTCTCTGTAGGGTCATGGAAAGATTTGTTAATTCAATTAGGGTTGTGAAAGCCATGCACAACCAGACGTGTAAAGACATGCCTCAACTCAAAGTTGGATGTTGCCCACGGCAGGTCGTAATAATAATAATAATAATGTTATTGGTTTTACATCCCTTTTAACTACTGCTGCTTTTAGAGACACCGGGGTGCCGGAATTTTGGCCCGAAGGGGATCTTTAACGTGCCAGTAAATGTACTGACACGGCTCCCTCGCATTTGTGCACCCTCAAATGCCAGCTGACTGCGCCAGGATACGAACCTGCAACCTAGGGCCCAGCAAGCGAGAACGTTACCGCTGAGCCACGCCGCCAGTCCGGTCGATTATGTCTCCAGATCCATAACATTCTTGATATACTTCTTATCTTTCTTTCTTTCTTTCTTCAATGATGGTAGCAGTTTTTATCTAGGTCGTGGCGTTTGGTAGAGGTAAATCGTTTCTAAGGTCTTCAACAAAGAATAGTTCTATTATACTCTTTGATAATAACAACGAGTTATAACTATACTCATACATTTAGGAGAAAGTAGGCTATATGTTCTTTACTGAACATCTTGTTTTTCCACTGATTTTGGAGCGGACCGTCTCCTCTTTCCCTTTCCTATCTGCCTTTCATGGCTTCCCATCCTTCCAAGTCCCTCAATCCTCATTCTTCGAGGATGGAGGGCATTTCCTTTCTTCCTGTCCTTTATTATCTTATCCTTTATTTGTTTACCATTTCTTCTAGTATGAAAGTTTGTAGGTAGTATAAGTTATAGTTTACATTCTCCTCTCCTCTCATCTTTCACTATTACCCACACCATTACGGACCGATAACCTAGATGTTAGGTCCCTTAAAACTACTAGTATTATCATCATCATCTATGATACCACTGAAATAGCTTGCTCTTATAACAGGAAGTACAATAGTTGGTAGTCCATGTACCTCGGCCGTCTTCGTGTCGTTTAACAATTGTCCGTTGTAGCTCTTCAGTGGGTCAACACGATATTGTTCAATGACTGGGCGGGGTACAATGTATATAAGATATGAATAATAAGTTAGTTATTGTTGTTTTAAGGGGCGGAACTACGAGGTCATCTGCCCCTGAATAATAAGTAAACAACACTCCTGGAGTCGGTGATCACTACATCTTGCAAATCCTTGTCTACCTCACAAAGCCAGGGGCCCTTGGATTTCTTGTTTCTTGGGTTTCATACGAGATATACTTGAGATATCCTTCCTACATGATGGTACAGCTCATTGTTATGCCGTCTCCTGTGTTCACCATCGTCTTTCAACGTCCCTAAGATCTTCCTCAGGATCTTCCTTTCCTTGGCTTCCAATTTCTCAACCAGACCCTTCCTATTCATTGCCAGACATTCTGCTGCGTACAGAGCCTCAGGTCGAATAGTTGTACGATAGTGTCTTAGTTTGGCATTGCGGAACACTGTTCGCTTGTTGTACACTCCTTTCGTTAGCTGGTAGGCCCCTTCCATTATAATTATTATTATTATTAATAATAATATTATTATTATTATATATTATACACATTGTACCCCGCACAGTCATTGGGCAAATTCTTGTTGACCGACTGAAAAGTTACAACTGACAGAACTTTGAATAGCAAACTCTGAAACAATGGCATGAAAATTTTACGTTTAACTTTTGCCAGAACTGCAAACTTCTATTAAGTTTAGTTCGTTTGTCAGCAGTCATTAGTTAGTTAGTTAGTTAGTAAGTTAGGCCCACTGGGGTGGAACAGCGAGGTCATCTTCCCCTTCTGTAACAGTGTGATAACGGTTATTGGTGTCACATTTGACCCCACCACGCAATTCATGTCTAAAAGTTTTCGTGTGGGTTTGTTCACTTTAAGGTCACCACGTACTCTTACACGATGAAAAAGTATATTCTTGTGGCATCAATTTACTAAGTATTTTCTGGGTTTATGCTAAAGGTACAGCTATGATTCTTGTCACATATAAAAAGCGGTATATTCTGAGCTGTTTTTGACCATGCAGTGCTACTTTGCTTTTATAGGATGTGTGAAATGAATACAAATTTGGACAGATACATTTTCAAAAAATTTTGTATAAGTTGCTTCAGGTACACATTTCTCAGTTGTTTTTCAATAAATTATTCTCAAATTTTGTTCACATACTTGGAATGGATCATGGCAGATGAGCAACCACTTTGTTTCATTATTATTGGGACAGAATGCAAGAAAATAAATCCGAACTCTTTCTTTTTAAATTTATTAAAAAATATGTATCAATTTTGGGCGTGGTGGCTCAGCGGTCTAGCTGTATGCCTCTCACCAAGGCGGTCCGGGTTCGATTCCCGGTCAATGCATGTGAGATTTTCGAAGTGAAATGCCATGTCCTGTGGTTCGGATTCCACGTAAAAAGGAGGTCCCGTGGCTCATAATCACAAGATTCACGGTCACGTAAAACTAAAATCTTCCTTCCTTCTTTTCTTCCCAATCCATGCCTACTATGTTTTGGAAGTGAAAATAGGTTTACATTCAAGTACTCCATTAGGCAAGTTAATGTAAAAAAATTATCCCTCTATCTTAAATGGTTTCCTAGTTATTGGTACCTAAACATGAAAAATGAGTATTAACGGAAAACAACTGGCAAAGTTAAAAGTGTATTATTCAGAGAATGGGACGCTAATTTTAAAAAAATGAATTTAAGGTAGTTGTAGACATCAAAACCCCAACAAACTATATATAGCCTATTTGGATTCAGAAAAAAATGAAGAATTTTATGGCGCCAAAATCTAAAAATCCATTTTTAGCCTACTTTCGATTTTTGCAAAAAATGAAAGTAGACTTATGAGATCAACACAGGGCGAAAAAAGTGTGTCTGTCTGTGTGTGTGTATGTGTGTGTGTGTATGTGTGTGTGTGAGTCTGTGTGTGTGTGTGTGTGTGTGTGTGTGTGTGTGTGTGTCTGTGTGTGTGTGAGTGTGTGTACTCTGAATGTCTGTCCCCCCCTATCAATTCGAACACGGTGAATGCAAATTGAACGAAATTTGGTACAAAGGTAGCACTAGCAAAGGACACCTCAGTGTCATGTTTTATATCGCCGCCATCTTTACTAAAACTGAATGGCGGCCACTCAAACGTTCAAAACGTAAAATCAAATAACGACTAACCAAATCATCCGATCTCTACCAAATTTGGTAACAACATACCTTCGTATAGGATGCGTCTTGTGACCAAATTACAAGGTCGTCCGCCATACCATTTCAGGATGGCGGCCGTTCGAATTATGCAAACTTTATAATCCATATCATGGGACCCACCAGTTCCGATTATCGAGCCGAGAATCGTTTTAACTGTTCTAAAGGAAGAGGCACGTTCGAAATTAAAAGTTTATTTTGTAATACTATAGTGCAGACGTGATTTTAAAAAGCTGAACTGATTCAGTAATAAGACAAGATGGCAGCGGATATCTTGTGCCGGACTTATATTTCACTAATTTGAGTATTGCATGCAATATAGCGTACTGATAAAAAATAAATAAACTTTGTATGAAATGCTTTATATATAAATAATATACTCCAGTGATGAAATCGTTTAGTATAAATCATTATTTGCTAACAAGTTCTATGTAAGTCATTTTAAATAGAACGATATTCGTTGACACAATTAGCTCAGTGGTAGACCGTTAGCCTATCGCTCAAATGCCTATGGTTCAAACCCGATCAGAGCTAGGTTTTTTGCTTGAAATGTTATATGTTTATTGTTTTGTAATGACTCAGATGTTTTAAAATTAAGCGTTATATTGTGCACATTATGGTGTAAAATATATATTTAATTAAAACATAATTCGCCAGCAGATTTACTCGGGACATCTAGCTGCCAAAAAGGTAACTTCCAGATTTTATTGAAAAGTTTCTTCTTCTGGCCGCTAGAATGCACTCGCTCTGTTAGGATTATATTGTTCGATATTTCACCAATAGATGTCACGACTAGTCTACGTGGGGATCCATTGATTACTATACCATTATCATTCTATGCGCATCGAATTTGAAGAACGACAAGATGATACTACGATACATTTTAACTTTTTATTTTAAAGGGTTTGTAACAGCCTATTTTGCGTTACTTGAAAATGTTATTAAGCGTTATATTGTGCACATTATGGTGTAAAATATATATTTAATTAAAACATAATTCGCCAGCAGATTTACTCGAGACATCTAGCTGCCAAAAAGGTAACTTCCAGATTTTATTGAAAAGTTTCTTCTTCTGGCCGCTAGAATGCACTCGCTCTGTTAGGATTATATTATCGAAAATATCCACATAGTTTGTATACACACGTCTCTGTAGGGTCATGGAAAGATTTGTTAATTCAATTAGGGTTGTGAAAGCCATGCACAACCAGACGTGTAAAGACATGCCTCAACTCAAAGTTGGATGTTGCCCACGGCAGGTCGTAATAATAATAATAATGTTATTGGTTTTACATCCCTTTTAACTACTGCTGATTTTAGAGACACCGGGGTGCCGGAATTTTGGCCCGAAGGGGATCTTTAACGTGCCAGTAAATGTACTGACACGGCTCCCTCGCATTTGTGCACCCTCAAATGCCAGCTGACTGCGCCAGGATACGAACCTGCAACCTAGGGCCCAGCAAGCGAGAACGTTACCGCTGAGCCACGCCGCCAGTCCGGTCGATTATGTCTCCAGATCCATAACATTCTTGATATACTTCTTATCTTTCTTTCTTCAATGACGGTAGCAGTTTTTATCTAGGTTGTGGCGTTTGGTAGAGGTAAATCGTTTCTAAGGTCTTCAACAAAGAATAGTTCTATTATACTCTTTGATAATAACAACGAGTTATAACTATACTCATACATTTAGGAGAAAGTAGGCTATATGTTCTTTACTGAACATCTTGTTTCATCATGCAAGAGTACGTGGTGTCCTTAATAACGTTTGTGAGTGTCTGACGGAGTCTGTAGGTAAGGTCATGTCATGATGTCTTTCAGAGAATCTTAAATTTCAGTTATTGAAAATGTGTTACGTAATGTCTTCGATGAGTATGTCTATGATGGTGAGCAAAGAGGTCGCAATGATGGCGATACCGAATTTTATTCTATACATGGTTCTGCATCTAAGGAAACTTTTGAGTGAAGTGACGAGAGTACACCAAATTCACACCAACATTGTCGCCAGGACTGTCAATCAGTGATTTTCTAAATTTGTAGGGATGCAAATCTGCAGTAGTAATAGTTAGAGAACTGTCAATTACGACTGAATGAGACCGAAATTGTAATTTTTAGCCTATTTTCAATTTTGAAAAAATAGGCTTATGAGATCACCTTTTGTCCGTGTGTGTGTGTGCGTGTGTGTGTGTGTCCCCTAATAACTTTTAAACGGCTGGCGAGATTTCAATGAAACTCGGTAAGTACATAGTACTATTCCGGGCGACCTCGACCGGTCCCTTCAAATTTTGTTACATCTCACCAATCCTACATGGCGGCTGTGCGAAATATTTCACCAGCATTCAATGACTCCGGAACTATTGCCGATATCCCCCTGGAATTTATTACGGTAATAAAGGGAACTACTAGAAGTTCATATATGTGACTTTCGAAAAACTGGTAACTACAAAACCAACATGGCGGCCACGCGAATTTGCGACTTTTAAATAGACGTTTCTCGCGATTTAACGAACCAAACGCAATAACACTTGGTACAGTATATCTTTATACACATTGTAATGCACCGACATCTAACTTGGTTCAATTGTTTATATAACCACAAGATGGCGGGTGAGCGAAATATTTCACCGGCATTCTATATCTCTGAAACTATTAGCTGTATCACCCTGAAATTTTATACGGATATAAAGGGCACTACTGGAAGTTCACCTATAAGACTTTCAAAAAGCGGTTATCTACAAAACGAACATGGCGGCCAAGCGAATTTGAAAATTTTAAATAGACCTTTCTCGCGATTTAATGTTCCAAACGCAATGAAATCTGGTACAGGAAATGTTTATACGCATTGTAATACACTGGTATCTAATTTAGTTCAATTGTTTACATAACCTCAAGATGGCAGCTATGCGAATTTTAAAATTAAGTTTTTATTTCTTGTGTAGTAATCATGCGATCGAAGTGAAAGTTTGAATAATGAACCTATGCAATAATTTTCATTTAATGGTACATGACTCTATGGCCTATACATTTAACAATCCAACATGGCGACCATCCGAAATATTCAGACGACTCTGAATATCTACGAATCTATTATAGCAATCAAACTGATTTTTTTTGTTCATAATGGCTATGAACTTAAGTTCCCCTATAGGACTTTAAGTAACCTGGTGATCACAAATCCAACATGGCGGCGACGCGAAGTATAAATATTCACATGGACGTTTCTCACAATTTAACCATCCGAGTGCAGTGAAACTTGGAACATTACATCCTTATAGGAATGTTTATCCACTGGCATCTAATTTATTTCAATTGTTTCCATAACCACAAGATGGCAGCTGTGCGAAATTTTAAAATATCGTTGTTACTTCTTGTGTCCTAATCATGCGATTGAAGTTTGAATGCTACACGTACACAATAATCTTCATGTAACATTACAGAACTCTAGGACCTACATAAAATCCAACATGGCGACCATCCGAAATATTTAGTCGGTACTTAATATCTACGAATCAATTACAGCAATCAAACTGAAATGTTGTATGTTGATAGTGGCAGTTAATATAAGTAGGATATATGAAAATAGGCTGTATAGTTCTTCAAGGAACTACTTGTTTCTTATTGCTATAAGTTTTGCCATATCTGTGAAATAGAGTTCTAGCAATTTATGAAACGTATTAAGGTAATATTTTCGGTGCATCGTGTTTACTATGTTTCATAAAGAATAACATAAAATTATTCAATATCTAGGTATTTTGATCCATGTCATCATCATCATATTCTTGTCGATGCAACCACACTCTTCTGTCGTTTGCGGTTCGTTTAAGTTCCGTGTAATTGTCGCATCCCATTCTATTCTTGATGTCTTCCCAATACTTCGTCCTGGGCCGTCCTCTTCCTTTCTTTCCCAGCATTTTCCCTTCTAGAATGTTAACCATGAAAGTGTTGTGTCTGATGACATGTCCAATAGATTCTATTTTTCTCTTTCCCATTTCCTTCATTAATCTCCTCTCTTCTCTGACTCCCCTTAAGACTTCCAGGTTGGGTTTTCTCTCCATCCAGCTCGTTCTTGTCATTTTCCACCATATCCACATTTCAGCAGCTTCAAGTCCATTCCTTTCCAATTTACCCAGAGTCCAACTTTCACTTCCATAGAGCAGTGTACTTCTTACATCTACTGTATATTCATATGTTTGCTGGATAAAATGATTTTCTTAGTCATAAATGCCTGTTTAGCCAATGCAATCCTTCTCTTCACTTCCATTAAGCATCTATTGTCTTCTGTGATTATACTACCGAGATGACAAAATCGTTTCACTTGTTCAATTCTCCAGTCATCAATTTTTATTAGCCTACATTCGATTTTTGCAATAAATGAAGGTAGACTTATGAGATCAACACAGGGTGAAAAATTGTGTGTCAGTCTGTGTGTGTGTGTGTGAAAGTCTGTGTGTGTGTGTGTGTGTGTGAGTGTGTGTACTCTGAATGTCTCCCCCCCCCCCCCTAACAATTCAAACACGGTGAAACCAACTTGAACTAAATTTGGTACAGAGGTAGCAATAGCAAAGGCTACCTCAGTGTCATGTTTCATATCGCCGCCATTTTGACGGAAACGTAATGGAGGCCACCTAACTGTTCAAAGCTTAAATCAAATTACGACTAACCTAATCATCCGATATCTACCAAATTTTACAGTAACATATATTTATATGGCGAGCGTCTTTTGACGAAACTACAAGGTCATCAGCCCAATAGTTTCCAGATGGCGGCCATGTATGTGTGCAAATCGATTCCGCCTATCAATTCAAACAAGGTGAATCCAAATTGAACGAAATTTAGTGCAGAAGTAGCACCAGCAAAGAAAACCTCAGTGTCATGTTTTATATCACCGCCATCTTGACGAAAACGTAATGGCGGCCGCCGAAATGTTAAAATCTTAAATCAAATTACGACCAACCTAATCATCTGATCTCGACCAATTTTTGCAGCTTTATATCTTTATCTGTGAAGAATCTTTTGACTAAACTAGAAGGTCATCAGCCCAATAATTTGCGGATGGCGGCCATGTAGGCCTATATGTGCAAATCGTTTCCCCCTAAGTATTCAGAAACGAAGAAACCGAATTGAACGAAATTGCGTACAGAGGTAGCACTAGCAAAGGGCACCTCATATTCATGTTTAATTTCCATATAACACGTTGTATTTCAACAAGCTACTACAACCAACATTCAATTATACTCCTTGAAAAGGGCAAAGAGTTATAGCAATACCCATGCATTTAGGAGAAAGTAGGCTATATGTTCTTTACTGAACATCTTGTTTATATTGGTTTTAATTTCCATGTAGGGTTCAAAATTCTATAACATGTCAGTATATCTTGAACCTTACCAAATAGTAGCTGCTATGCAGAAAATAAAACAATTCTATGTTGGAGTAGTCAGATTAGTAATAAGGCGTAGTAAAAGCGGTTTAGTGTTCTAAGGCATCCCTCACCTCACTAGGAAGAGTGCATCTCGTCCAGAATCTCATATTGGGTGAAAACCTTTCCGTGACTGAGGCGGGAAATGAACCCGGACCATATGGACTCCCAGTTCACGTCAGCCTTTCGTTCCCCATAGTTTAACACTTACGGTATAGACTGTCTTTAACTGGGACTGCATGCGTGCTCTAGATTCGTGCTGTTTAAAATAGCGAAGCCATTCCAGTCCCAGATCGGTAACACTAGATTTATCTCCCATTCTACTAATACAAATTAGTCAGAATTTAAATCGAATTAATCAAGAGTTTTTATTGCCAGTGAAATTCCGATATCTGATGAATAGAATGCCAATAGCTGTAATTACATGCCAGAAAGTATATCGGGAATGTTGAATGGTGAATCGCTCCATCTAGCACAGTGTAACAAATGGGGAATTTAAGCGTGTCATCCAAGAAGACAAGTCTATTCCAGGTTTAATAGCTCACGCGGTAAATTATTACTGTTCCGTAGATAACACGAGCACAGTAGCATGGCTATTATGCAGATTATTGGGCAATAATTGGAGCGACAGAACGCGCGATCGCTACAGCAAGTAGTCTGGCATTTCTGGATAACATTGTGATATTAGGGGCATCCTTAGTTACTGTAGTTAGTTAGTAATTGTTGTTTTAAGGGGTGAAACAGCGAGGTCACTGACTCAAAGTAAGTTAATAAAAAAGTTTAAAAAATAAATGAAAAATAAAGAATAAAAAATAAAAATGGAAAATAAAAACTTTTAAAGTGAAAAAAAAATTAAAATAAAACTAATAAGTAAAAAGTAAAAAAGTAAAAAAGTAAAAAGTAAAAAGTAAAAAGTAAAAAATAAAAAAGTAAAAAAGTAAAAAGTAAAAAGTAAAAAGTAAAAAGTAAAAAGTAAAAAGTAAAAAGTAAAAAGTAAAAAAGTAAAAAGTAAAAAGTAAAAAGTAAAAAGTAAAAAGTAAAAAATAAAAAAATAAAAAGTAAAAAGTAAAAAGTAAAAAGTAAAAAGTAAAAAAGTAAAAAAGTAAAAAAGTAAAAAAGTAAAAATGTAAAAAAGTAAAAAGTAAAAAGTAAAAAGTAAAAAAGTAAAAAAGTAAAAAAGTAAAAAAGTAAAAAAGTAAAAAAGTAAAAAAGTAAAAAAGTAAAAAAGTAAAAAAGTAAAAAAGTAAAAAGTAAAAAAGTAAAAAAGTAAAAAAGTAAAAAAGTAAAAAAGTAAAAAGTAAAAAAGTAAAAAATAAAAAAGTAAAAAAGTAAAAAGTAAAAAGTAAAAAGTAAAAGGTAAAAGGTAAAAGGTAAAAGGTAAAAGGTAAAAAAGTAAAAAAGTAAAAAAGTAAAAAAGTAAAAAAGTTAAAAAGTAAAAAAGTAAAAAATAAAAAAGTTAAAAAGTTAAAAAGTTAAAAAGTAGAAATGTATAAAAAATAATAATTAAGAAATTAAAATTAAGATCAAAAAGTAAATTAAAATATTGACAAATAAAAAAAATAAAAAATAACAAAATTTAAATTTAAAATTCAAAATAAAAAATATTAAATGAAATTAAATAAAATTCCATTAAAATGACTTTAAATATTTGCCTCTAGAGACATCTTTGGTCATCAACCCCGAAAGAGTTGTCTTTGATATTTAATGCATCGTGGTCATGTAGCCTCTTGTATTTGAATGTGTGCTGAATCCACCTGATAACCTGTGCTATTTTGATGCTATATTAGTGTGTGTGTTTTTTTTGGGGGGGGGGGCTAGGATTGAGTCGGAGACAGCCGTTGCCTTAAATTTAGTACCATCCCGGGATTCGTCTGAAGTAGATTGTTGCTGTTTTGGTTTCATTTGAGGGTCTTAGTTATCGTGGTCGTTTATCCCCGTGTACTTGGGTGTGTGAAGAATTTGTCTGGCAATCTGTGTTATTGTGGTGATTGTAATAATGTGTGTATTTGTGATTCAGGTAAGGTTTGGGAAGGAGGCGGCCGTGGCCTTAAGTTCACCTATAGGACGTTAAAAATCCTGTTACCCACAGAACGAACATGGCGGCCAAGTGAAGTTGAAAATTTAAATAGACGTTTTCGCGATTTAACCATCCAAACGCAATGAAAATTGGTACAACAAATGTAACACATTGCAATGCACTGGCATCAAATTTAGTTCAATTGTTTACATAACCTCAAAATGGCGGCTGTGCGAAATATTTCACCGACATTCTCTATCTCCGAAAATATTACCGATATCACCCTGACATTTTGTACCGTGATAAAGTACTACTGGAAGTTTTGATAATGAGACTGTTAACTACAAAACAAATATGGCGGCCAACCGAAGGTGAAACATATTAATGGACTTCTCTCGCGATTTGACCATCTGAGTACAGTGAAATATGGTGCGCTAAATGTTTATACACACTGCAACGCACTGGCATCTAATTCAGTTCAATTGTTCACATAATCTCAAGATGGCGGCTGTGCGCAATTTTAAAATTAAAGTTTTATTTCTCGTGTATTAATAATGCGATCGAAGTGAACGTTTGAATAATGAACCTACACAATAATCGTCATCTAACAGTACGTACTATGGCCTCCATATATAAAAATCCAACATGGTGACCGACCAAAATATTTGGACGGTTCTCAATATGTATTAATCTATGATAGCAAGCGGCTTCGGTGGCGTAGTTGGTAGCATGCTGAGCTTCTATGCACAAGATCGCGGGTTCAAATCCGGCCGAAGTCGTCGGAATTTTTAAGAGCGTTAAAATCCCTCAGTATGCCTTCCTTCGGAGGGGAAGTAAAGCCGGCGGTCCCATGTCATAGATTTATGGCATGTTAACGAACCTTCCACTAATTACACCTGTGTAAAGCTAAATTGTATAGGTTATGAATGTAAACAACGCTTTTAGGTTCCTACGTTCGTTGCCAAGAGCCGACTGCGGTGAAGTCTGGTAGCTTAGTTCTGAACTAGTAGTCGTTGACGGTGGCGTTTGGCGGCAAAAGTAGGAACTACTTGAAAATTGATCGTCTGCAGTCCTTACTTCAATTAAAACAGATACACACAGTAATACAGTCATCACAATTAACACAGGTTACCAGACAGATTCTACACACACCCAAAGAACACGGGGCTACATGACCGCGTTGTAGCAGCCCCTAAACTTAAGAACCTACCAATCTATTACAGCAATCAAACTGAAATTAACATGAGTAGGATATATGAAAATAGGCTGTATAGTTCTTCACGGAACTACTTGTTTGTAATTATTATTTATTGTTATTGATTTTATTATTATTACTCTTCGAACCGGGCGAACTATCCTAGTGACACATTTTTTCACACAGAATTTGTCACTTTCTTTCCATAGAATAATGCGGAAAACTTCCCTCACTTTATGAGTGAGGACGTAGACAGCCACCACAATTAGCCCAACATGACGCTGCTCTTGCATCTGGCGGTGACAGTTCCCGGGGTCGACCCGCCTAGCCTCTCACACGCTGCAGGAACCAACCAACACTACTGTGAAAAGATGGTATATTGGCTTCCACGGCCAGTGCGTTAAAACTCAGCAAGTATTCTAGGTTTATGCCGTGTCTTGTGTGGGGTTTCGCCTAGGACACCAAGCTGACTCATCAGCGGGTTCTTGGTGTCCCCGCCCGGACCCCCATAGGAGTAGCGACTGCGTGCTACCTCCCATTTTATAAACCGCACTTATGAAGGCTTCATTCAGAGGTTATGGCTGCTTGAGCTTTTAGTTCTCGCAGTAAAGAGGCGGCAGGTGTGCTGCATAAAAAGGGAGGTAGCGCGCAGTTCGCTACTCCTGTGGGGGTCCAGGCGGGGACACCAAGGGCCTGCTGATGAGCCAGCTTGGTGTCCTAGACGATACCCCTCACAAGACACGGCACAAACCTAGAATACTTGCTGAGTTTTAACACTACTGTGCTAGTCGCGGAGGGTGAGTGGTTATCGTATCGGTCTTCCAACCCCAAGATTGCAGGTTCGCTCCTGGCCGTGGTAAGTGATTTTTGAAAGGCGGCAAAAATAAAGATACGCATGTCATACGATGTTGGCATGCGAAAGAACACATTTGAATTCAGTAGGCCGTGTTCATAATGGCAAAATTAATCTCGGGATTTTCCACCAAAACAAAATTCCTCATTTCACTACCAGAAAGCGCCATAAGGTCAATGAGCTTAGATATCTAACCTCCTTGACTTTCATGGTGATTCAAGGAACAACAAAATTCGACATGCAAGCTACCCTCTGGGTGTCAAATAACAAAGCTTGCACCCGGCACCCGATGCCATACGATATTATTATTATAACACTACTGTACATTATTTATTTGAACCGACACAACATATTTAAAAAAGTCAAAATGTTTTCGCCAACTGGTATAATCAGCTGAGTAACAAGTAGTTCCGTGAAGAACTATACAGCCTATTTTCATATATCCTACTTATGTTAACTGCCACTATCAACATACAAAAATACAGTTTGATTGCTGTAATAGATTCGTAGGTATTGAGAACCGACTAAATATTTCGGAAGGTCGCCATGTTGGATTTTATATATGTAGGTCCTAGAGTTATGTACTGTTGCATGAAGATTATTGTGTAAGTGTAGCATTCAAATTTCAATCGCATGATTAGGACACAAGAAGTAACAAGGAGATTTAAAAAATTCGCACAGCTGCCAACTTGTGGTTATGGAAACAATTGAAATAAATTAGATGCCAGTGGATTAACATTCGTATAAAGATTTACTGTACCAAGTTTCACTGCAATCAGATGGTTAAATTGCGAGAAACGCCCATGTGAATATTTATACTTCGCATCGCCGCCATGTTTGATTTGTGCTCACTAGGTTATTTAAAGTCCTATAGGTGAACTTAAGTCGATAGCCCCTGTGTACATAAAAAAAACAGTTTGATTGCTATAATAGATTCGTAGATATTCAGAGCCGTCCAAATATTTCGGAGGGTCGCCATGTTGGATTGTTAAGAGTATAGGCTATAGAGTCATGTACCATTAAAGAAATATTATTGCGTAGGTTCATTATTCAATCTTTCACATCGATCGCATGATTAAGACACAAGAAATAAAAATTTAATTTTAAAATTCGCACAGCCGCCATCTTGAGGTTATGTAAACAATTGATCTAAATTAGATACCAGTGCATTACAATGTGTATAAACATATACTGCACCAAGTTTTATTGCGTTTGGTTGGTTAAACGGCGAGAAACGTCTATTTAAAAGTCGTAAATTCCCGTGGTCGCCATGTTGGTTTTGTAGTTACCAGGTTTTCAAAAGTCACATAGGTGAAGTTACTTATAGTAGTTCCCTTTATCACCGTAATAAATTACTGGGTGATATCAGGAATAGGTTCGGAGATATTGAATGCTGGTGAAATATTTCGCATAGCCGCCATGTTGGATTGGTGAGACGTAACAAAATTTTAAGGGCACGGTCGGGGACGCCCGGAATAGTGCTATGAACTCACACACACACGGACAAAAGGTGATCTCATAAGCCTATTTTTTCAAAATGGAAAATAGGCTAAAAATTGAAAATGAGATCCGAGTAGGGCCAACCGTGCTCAGTCTCTGGAAACGTCCCCCAGGGGCTCACATCAAGTGGGACGTGGGTTGGTGACCACGGGACCCCAGCTGAGTCCGGCATTGCTTCCACTTACTTGTGCCGGGCTCCTCTCTATTATCTTTCCTCTCGACCTCCCATGGTCACCTCTTGTCCTTATCCTACCCCAACAGTATTAGGGTATCCGAGACCTAGGGAGTCTTTCACTTTCCCGCCTTAATTGGCCCTTGTTTCATGTTTCCTGATCGCTCATTCTTCGACGGGTCAGCACTCTTGTTTTCTTTTCATTATATCTCCAGACTTTTGCTTAAGGCCCTCAAGGAGGCAGGGTGTGTGTAGCCCCACCACTTCTGGTGCACCCTGGATAATGCTACACCCTCAGGGGCTCATGGCTGGTGACTTTGGGAGTTGGCGACCCCTAGGGATTACTGAGCTTAGTCCAGTTTTCCACTTTTTTATTACCTTTGGGGCGGAACCTCTCCTCTTTCCCTTTGCTATCTGCCTTCCATGGCTCTCCTTCCTTCCAAGTCCCTCAGTCCTCATTCTTCGAGGGTTGAGGGCATTCCCTCTCCTCCTGTCTTTAATTTCTCTTATTCCTTTAATTTGTTCTTATCTTCTTCTAGCCCGTAAGGTTTGTAGTTAGTTGTAGTTTCCTTTTCAGGATCACGGGCCGATAACCTAGATGTTAGGCCCCTCAAAACAACAATTATCATCATCATCAACATTGTTCAAAGAAGAGCTGACTAAGCGACTTGTTGTGCAGTGGTAACTTTCTCACCTCCTGTTCTCGAGGTTGCAGGATCCTATCAGTTGGAAATTGAGGATGCGAAAATGTGACGGAGCCGTGTCAGTAGGTTTACTGGGAATAGTTGAAAGGGACATAAAAGTACTAACATCATTTATAAAAAATGCTAAGGTGTATGTTTCACAAAACTCAAGCTCCTAAACCGGAGGGAGTTAGAAGGTGTGGTTTGTACCAACATCTTCCAAATCGTCTCAATAGTACAGGAAAAATGTTGAATTTCTTGAAATGTTGGTTGGTTGCTTAGTTTAGGGGTTGTGACAACGCAGTCATGTAGCCCCGTGTACTTTGTGTGTGTGCAGAATCTGTCTGATAACCCGTGTTCATTGTGATCGCTGTATTAGTGTGTGTTATCTCTTTTAATTCAAGTGAGGACTGCGGACCATAATTTCAAGTAGTTACTAAATGCTACCGTCCACGACACCTAGCTGTGAACTTGGCTACTACTAGATGCCATCACTACCAGCGCCTGATGACAAAAGTTGGAACTTAAGAGCATTAATCAAACCTAACCTACAAATTTTGCTTCACACAAGTTTAGTTAGTGGAAGGTTCTTTTACATGTTATAAATCTATGAAATGGGTTCGCTGGCTTTACTTCCCCTCCTAAGGAAAGCATACTGAGGGATTTT
This sequence comes from Meconema thalassinum, assembly GCA_946902985.2. NCBI lineage: Eukaryota > Metazoa > Arthropoda > Insecta > Orthoptera > Tettigoniidae > Meconema > Meconema thalassinum. The sequence continues at coordinate 20,617,592 of OX336392.1, forward strand.
TAACGCTCTTAAAAAATCCGACGACTTCGGCCGGGTTTGAGCCCGCGACCTTAGGCATAGAAGCTCAGCATGCTAGCAACTACGCCACCGAAGCCACCTCTTGAAAAGTCATCGGAAATATCTTGGTTTATAAAGTGCGTGTAAACAAATGAACAAGACGATAGCCCCTGCCAGAACTGTGTCGCGCCAGCCACATAACAGTAGGCTAAAGTCTGGCGGGTGGTTTATACACAAGGAGTGCCAACAAGTAACGAATGTGCATTCAAAAGCTACCCATAGCACTGACGAATTTAATAAATATTGACAACTAGCTGAAGTACCCGTGCTTCGCTACGCGTCATAAATAAATTAAAATGTGAAGGTGACAGTTAAAACAGGGGATAGGCGAGGTGCTGCGCAGAGGGAGATTAAGGATGGAACATTTTGTCCAACTACAACGCTCGGCGTTGACCGTGTTTTATAGCACAAATTTAGATTTTACTCGCTAACCGTTGGAGATACCTTTCGGATAGAAAATGTAATTTTTAACCTCGTATATGCCATCAAAAGTTTGCTATTTCTTAGCGTTCTCTTTTTATTTCAAATGGAAATATGAGTTTGAAACCAAAGGGTGTAGTGACGTCACTAAAATGGTCGCCATCTTTAAATAGTGCAAAGTATTGTAATCAAAAGTAACCTATATGTTAACCAGGTAAATCAGCTACTTCCATGTAAAATTCACGTATATCGGACCAGTGGTACTTGCGTGATTGAGTAATACACAGACACACACCATCTCATTTTTAGCCTTGCTTCGCTCGCGTCATTACTTACATTACTTACAAGGGTAGGAGCGATCATCCTTTCAAAGTTAAGGGCCGACCACAGCGAACAAATTATGGTAAATATTATTTTGTAAACCGTGCCATTGATAACTGGAACTCTCTACCTGCCGCAGTCTTAGAGCCTTTTCCCAAACATATAGGTGTGTTTAAGAAAAGACTGACTATTTGTGTAAATACTCCAGTTTAATTGTTGTATAATTGTTATTGAATTGTTATGTGTAATTATTTATTTGATATGTATATCCAATTTGCCTCCGGGGGCCACACCCTCCATTGCAAATAAATGAATGAATGAACGAATGAGTGTCATATTGTTATATAATGAAATGCAGTTTTAACCCCGTTAACACCCCTTTAGAACCTGAATATCCAAAAATCCCTCCTTAGTATACGTTTCCGACACACAACGAACATATCCCCAAAATGTAATTCTTCTAACTTTAATAGTTTTTGTTGGTCGATGAGAGTGAACATCCAAAAATCATTCCTTAGTGGACGTTTTTCTTCCAAAATTTCACCCCTCCCCATAGGCCCCTTAAATTGCATTTATGAAAAAACGGTCGAACACCTATTTATTTTATTTATTTATTTATTTATTTTTAAGCTGATTGATTTCCGAGGAGTTTCAAACTCCTCGCCTATGTATTTTAAGAGATACACGCTCCGTTAGGAATCTTTCAACCCCCACTTTTCATTCCTTTAACCTCATAACATACACTACATGGAAAAACCATTAGACATGTGTCAGCTTATTTGTAATGATTAGTATATATGCCAAGTATCACATCCCCAAATGAAACCACTCGTCAGATATTGTTATTCAATGAAATGCATGTTTACCCCCTTAACTCCTCTTTAGAACCTGAATATCCAAAACTCTTTTCTTAGTGGACGTTTTCGACATACAATGAACATATCCCCAACATTTCATGTTTCTAATTTTAATAATTTTGGCTGGGCGATGATGAGTTAGTGAGTCAGTCAGGACATTTTTTCATTTATTTTTGATAATTTCACCCCTCCCCATGAACCCCTTAAATTGGATTTATGAAACAAACTGTCGAACGCCTATTTACTTATTTAAAGCTGTTTTCCCCCTGAGTTTGATGAGTGACTAAGTGAGTCAATCATTTAGTACCCTTTCTTTCCTGTTTTCCCCCCCAGAATTTCTCCCCTCTCCAAGGGCTCCTGAAATTGGATTTATGAGAAAAACGGTCGATCACCTATTTACTTGTATTTTAAGCTGTTTTTCCCGCCGAATTTAAATTTTTTCGCCTATGTCGTTTCAGAGATACACGCTCCGTTAAGAATCCCACAACCCCCAATTTTCACCCGTTTCGCCTCATAATATACATCACATCGACAAACCCTTAGACATATGTCTGATTATTTTTAATGATTAGTTTCTATACCGAATATCACATCCCCAAAGAAACAAATCATGTGATATCGTTATTCAATGAAATGCATCTTTACCTCCTTAACACATCTTTAAATCCCGAATAAACACAAATCATTCCTTAGTTGACGTTTTCGACATACAACGAACATATTCCCAAAATTTCATGTTTCCAACATTAATAGTTTTCGCTGGGCGTGATGAGTGAGTGAGTCAGACAGGACATTTTCTTTCAATTATTTTTACCAGAATTTCACCCTTCCCCATGGGCCCCTTAAATTGGATTGATGAAAAAAAACCTGTCGAACACCGATTTACTTATCTTTTTAGCTGATGATTTTTCGCTGCGTTTCAAATTTCTCACCTATGTCGTTTAAGAGATAGGCCTTCACGCTCCGTTAGGAATCCTTCAACCCCCACTTTTCACCCCTTGCACCTCATAATAATACACCATATCGAAAAACCCTTAGACACCTGTCTGCTTATTTTTAATGATTAGTTTATATGCCGAGTATCACATCCACAAATGAAACCACTCTTGAGATATTGTTATTCAATGAAATGCAGGTTTAACCCCCTTAAGACCCCTTTAGAGCCTGAATATCCAAAAATCCTCCCTTAGTGTACGGTTTTGACATACAACGAACATATCTCCAAAATGCCATGTTTCCAACTTCAATATTTTTGGCTGGGCGATGATGAGTGAGTGAATGAGTCAGGACATTTTCTTTCATTTGTTTTTCTTCAGAATTTCACCCCCCCCCCCCGATGAACCCCTTCAATTTGAATGATCCAAAAAAAACTGTCGAACAGCTATTTACTTACTTTAAAGCAGTTTTTCCCCCTGAGTTTGATGAGTGAGTCAGTCAGTCAATCGGTTAGGACACTTTCTTTCCAGTTTTTTTTCCCTGAATTTCACCCCTTCCCATGGGCTCCTCAAATTGCATTTATGAAAAAACGGCCAAACAAATATTTACTTATTTTGTATGCTGATTTCTTTCCGCTGAGTTTCAAACTCCTCGCCTATGTCGTTTAAGAGATACACGCTCCGTTAGGAATCTTTCAATCCCTACTTTTCACCCCTTTCACCTCATAATATACACCACATCGAAAAACCATCAGGCACGTGTCTTCTTACTTTTTAATGATGAGTTTATATGCCGTGAATCACATCCCCCAATGAAACCATTCGAGAGATATTGTTATTCAATGAAATGCAGGTTTAACCCCCTTAAGACCCCTTTAGAACCTGAATATCCGAAAATCCTCCCTTAGTAGACTGTTTTGACATACAATGAACATATCCCCAAACTGTCATGTTTCTAACTTCAATAATTTTGGCAGGGCGATGATGATGAGTGAGTGAGTGAGTGAGTGAGTCAGGACATTTTCTTTCAATTTTCTTTTTTCAGAATTTCACCCCTCCCCATGAACCCCTTAAATTTGATTTATGAAAAAAAAAACCTGTCGAACAGCTATTTACTTACTTTAAAGCAGTTTTTCCCCCTGAGTTTGATGAGTGAGTCAGTCAGTCAATCAGTTAGGACACTTTCTTTCCTGTCCCCCCCTCCAGAATTTCACCCTTCCCCATGGGCCCCTTAAATTGGATTTATAAAAAAAAACGGTCAAACAAATATTTATTTATTTTTTATGCTGATTTTTTTTCGCTGAGTTTCAAACTCCTCGCCTTTGTTGTTTAAGAGATACACGCTCATTTAGGAATATTTCAATCCCCACTTTTCACCCCTTTCACCTCATAATATACACCACATCGAAAAACCCTGAGACTCGGGTCTTCTTATTTTTAATGATGAGTTTATGTGCCGAGTATCACATCCCCCAATGAAACCAATCGGGAGATATTGCTAGTCAATGAAATGCAGGTCTACCCCCTTAACACCCCTTTAGAACCTGAATATACAAAAATCCTTTCTTAGTGGGCATTTGCGGTCCTTGGGGAAGCTGCATACCAAATTTCATTCCAATCCGTTCGGTGGTTTCTGAGATTTCGTGATGAATGAATGAGTGAGTGAGTGGTATTTGACAAATATATAGTAGAAGATAGTGTCAAGTCTTTGTTATGCTAAACTCGGTTGACAGTGCTGTGTGAGTAGTTGAGTAACTAACGGGATTTCAAGTAAAGATCCTCATTTTCTATACCGGTAGTGCAGAGCGCAAGTGGCATCCAGTCGGCCGTGCCTCGACTTGAGCTATGTTGCCATGGAAACTATCCGCCTTGCCATTCCTTCATGAGTATATTTTATGATTTGATTAGCCTGTGCTTGAGTCCAGAAGGGCCTAAATCAAAAGAATGAGAAAGACTATCGAAAATTCATGTAGCCAGAGGTTCCTTCCGGGTCCTAAACTATGTGTATGCAAAATTTGGTTGAGATTGGTGGAACGGTGTAGATTTGTATACGGAACAGACCCACCCACATACATACCCACATACAGACTTTCACTTTTATATATCTCCAAAAAAAACTGTCGAACAGCTATTTACTTACTTTAAAGCAGTTTTTCCCCCTGAGTTTGATGAGTGAGTCAGTCAGTCAATCGGTTAGGACACTTTCTTTCCAGTTTTTTTTCCCCCTGAATTTCATCCCTCCCCATGGGCTCCTTAAATTGGATTTAAGAAAAAACGGTCAAACAAATATTTACCAATTTTGTATGCTGATTTCTTTCCGCTGAGTTTCAAACTCCTCGCCTATGTCGTTTAAGAGATACACGCTCCGTTAGGAATCTTTCAATCCCTACTTTTCACCCCATTTCACCTCATAATATACACCACATCGAAAAACCATCAGGCACGTGTCTTCTTACTTTTTAATGATGAGTTTATATGCCGTGAATCACATCCCCCAATGAAACCATTCGAGAGATATTGTTATTCAATGAAATGCAGGTTTAACCCCCTTAAGACCCCTTTAGAACCTGAATATCCGAAAATCCTCCCTTAGTAGACTCTTTTGACATACAATGAACATATCCCCAAACTGTCATGTTTCTAACTTCAATAATTTTGGCAGGGCGATGATGATGAGTGAGTGAGTGAGTGAGTCAGGACATTTTCTTTCAATTTTCTTTTTTCAGAATTTCACCCCTCCCCATGAACCCCTTAAATTTGATTTATGAAAAAAAAAACTGTCGAACAGCTATTTACTTACTTTAAAGCAGTTTTTCCCCCTGAGTTTGATGAGTGAGTCAGTCAGTCAATCAGTTAGGACACTTTCTTTCCTGTCCCCCCCACCAGAATTTCACCCTTCCCCATGGGCCCCTTAAATTGGATTTATAAAAAAACGGTCAAATAAATATTTATTTATTTTTTATGCTGATTTTTTTTCGCTGAGTTTCAAACTCCTCGCCTTTGTCGTTTAAGAGATACACGCTCATTTAGGAATATTTCAATCCCCACTTTTCACCCCTTTCACCTCATAATATACACCACATCGAAAAACCCTGAGACTCGGGTCTTCTTATTTTTAATGATGAGTTTATGTGCCGAGTATCACATCCCCCAATGAAACCAATCGGGAGATATTGCTAGTCAATGAAATGCAGGTCTACCCCCTTAACACCCCTTTAGAACCTGAATATACAAAAATCCTTTCTTAGTGGGCATTTGCGGTCCTTGGGAAAGCTGCATACCAAATTTCATTCCAATCCGTTCGGTGGTTTCTGAGATTTCGTGATGAATGAATGAGTGAGTGAGTGGTATTTGACAAATATATAGTAGAAGATAGTGTCAAGTCTTTGTTATGCTAAACTCGGTTGACAGTGCTGTGTGAGTAGTTGAGTAACTAACGGGATTTCAAGTAAAGATCCTCATTTTCTATACCGGTAGTGCAGAGCGCAAGTGGCATCCAGTCGGCCGTGTCTCGACTTGAGCTATGTTGCCATGGAAACTATCCGCCTTGCCATTCCTTCATGAGTATATTTTATGATTTGATTAGCCTGTGCTTGAGTCCAAAAGGGCCTAAATCAAAAGAATTAGAAAGACTATCGAAAATTCATGTAGCCAGCGGTTCCTTCCGGGTCCTAAACTATGTGTATGCAAAATTTAGTTGAGATTGGTGGAACGGTGTAGATTTGTATACGGAACAGACCCACCCACATACCCACATACAGACTTTCACTTTTATATATTAGATATGTTTATAAAGTGCGTCTAAACAAATAAACAGGACGATAGCTCTGTTAGAACTATGCTGCGTTGAGCCCGGATATCAATAACGCCAGGCGGGAGTTTATCTTTTTTTTTCTTTTTTCCCACATCGTTATGCCCATCTAAGAAGCGCGAGAGAACTCATTTAGCAAATGGTGTTGATCTTTTCTCCTCACAAAATCTCTTCATCTGGGCACTGAAGAGTTTCTTCCGTTCTTCTGTCCATGGTTTCCTGGCACTGAAACTGATTTTCTCCACAAAATGATAGTTGTTGACAACTGTTCTGAATTTGGATCTGTCTTGTATGATTTCCTCCACGATGCCAACTTCCTGAAGATCTTCCTCTATTTCCTTAAGCCAGTTGTTCTTGACTTTCATTTAGAGAGCAAGTTTGAGAATCCTCTTCGTCAGTCTGTCATCGGTCATGCGAAGAATGTGGCCATAGATCATGAATCGCCTTTTCCTGAATGTGTCGGTGATCCTTTCAGAGTGATGATATAGCTTCTGAGACATCCGTTTCATCCAGATACCTTATACGCAGACTGGACCAAAGATTTTCCTCAATATTTTCCTCTCTTGCTTCTCTATGCCTTTAATAAGAGATCTGCCTCCAACGAGCAAAGTTTCCGAGTCGTATAATGCTTCCGGTGTGATGACTGTGTCATAATGTCGTAATTTAGCATTCCGGGATAATGATGTTGTGTTGTATCTGTTCCAGGTAATTCTATAGGTCTTCTGTAATGAAAGTCTCTCTTTATTTACTTCACGGTTCATTCAGTTTGGCTGAATCACTTTTCCTAAATATTTGAATTTATTTACTTGATGAATTTTGCCGAATTTAGTCTTCAGAGGTTGGCCATCTAGATAACGAGAGGAATTTTGCCGAATTTAGTCTTAAGAGGCTGGCCATCTAGATTACGAGAGGAATTTTGCCGAATTTAGTCTTCAGAGGCTGGCCATCTAAATTACGAGAGGAATTTTGCCGAATTTAGTCTTAAGAGGCTGGCCATCTAGATTACGAGAGGAATTTTTCCGAATTTAGTCTTCAGAGGCTGCGCATCTAGATTACGAGAGGAATTTTGCCGAATTTAGTCTTCAGAGGCTGGCCATCTAGATTACGAGAGGAATTTTGCCGAATTTAGTCTTCAGAGGCTGCCCATCTAGATTACGAGAGGAATTTTGCCGAATTTAGTCTTCAGAGGCTGGCCATCTAGATTACGAGAGGAATTTTGCCGAATTTAGTCTTCAGAGGCTGGCCATCTAGATTACGAGAGGAATTTTGCCGAATTTAGTCTTCAGAGGCTGACCATCTAGATTAAGAGGGGAATTTTGCCGAATTTAGTCTTCAGAGGCTGACCATCTAGATTACGAGAGGAATTTTGTCGAATTTAGTCTTCAGAGGCTGACCATCTAGATTACGAGAGGAATTTTGCCGGATTTAGTCTTCAGAGACTGCCCATCTAGATTAAGAGACGAATTTTTCCGAATTTAGTCTTCAGAGGCTGGCCATCTAGATTACGAGAGGAATTTTGCCGAATTTAGTCTTCAGAGGCTGGCCATCTAGATTACGGGAGGAATTTTGCCGAATTTAGTCTTCAGAAGCTGGCCATCTAGATTTCCAGTGGAATTTTGCCGAATTTAGTCCTCTGAGGCTGCCCATCTAGATTACGAGAGGAATTTTGCCGAATTTAGTCTTCAGAGGCTGCCCATCTAGATTACGAGAGGAATTTTGCCGAATTTAGTCTTCATAGGCTGGCCATCTAGATTACGAGAGGAATTTTGCCGAATTTAGTCTTCAGAGGCTGCCCATCTAAATTACGAGAGAAATTTTGCCGAATTTAGTCTTCAGAGGCTGCCCATCTGGATTAAGAGGGGATCCTTCTATGTATTGAATTTTTGCATAATATATAATATTATTATTATTATTATTATTACTGTTATTATTATTATTATTATTTCAGTCAAATACGGAGGTGATTCATAACTAAGGCCGTGACCATCTCCTTCCAAATCGTAGCATCAATTCGAAATACACAGACAACTAGGTTTACAGTCACCACAGAAACACAGGTTGTCAGTCAAATTGAGCACAAGTCCAAGTACTCCGGGCTGATGATCAAGATGTCCCAGGCCCCTAATAACAACGAGTGACTGAAGCAATACAAACCCCATCTATCGGCAGCATGATGAAACTGTTGTCACCTCGTCGTCAAGAATACGCGCGGGGCTATGTCTCTAGTCAACGCCCTTGTTACCTTATTTTTCGAAGCTTCCTTGTATTCTTAGAAACACTGCCTTATTTAAACCAGGTCGTGAGATTGGCTCTCATGTGTCTACGTCATCCTTAACAGGGAAACATACGAGCGGCGCCTTAATTGAATTAACAAGGTCATTAGATCGTTTTCGTCCGCACTTCATCAAAGGTTACGATACAATCAGGTCCGAGTAATGAGCTGACGCTCAACAAATTACAACACCCTTGTGATTGAGAAACTTCCAGGACACTGATTGTATTTCAGGAAGAGTTCAAAAGGAATAAAGCTCACATAATACAAAACACTTGGTTGAATTCAGAATTGCCACTTATCTATTTACATACAGTAGGCTATGTGTGTGGTTTGTGTTTTGTGTCCGACTTTGGCCAACTGTGGACCGCAAGGGACCTAAGTCTTTCTGGTCAATTTCTTCTTCTTTTCTTCCCATAACCTCTTCATTCTTTCACTTCTAATCTTTCTCTGCTCGTCTGTTATTACCAAATTTGGCCTATGTTGTGTGGTTTTTTAGCCTATTTTCAATTTTGAAAAAATAGGCTTATGAGATCACCTTTTGTCCGTGTGTGTGTGTGCGTGTGTGTGTGTGATTCATGTGTGTGTCCCCCCCCCCCCCCTAATAAAATCTAAACGGATGGAGCGATTTCAATGAAACTCGGTAAGTTCATAGCACTATTCCGGGCGAACCCGACCGTGCCCTTCAAATTTTGTTACGACTCACCAATCCAACATGGCGGCTGTGCGAAATATTTCACCAGCATTCAATATCTCCGAAACGATTACCGATATTACCCTGACATCATGTATGGTGATAAAAGGAACTACTATAAGTTCACTTATGTGACCTTTGAAAACCTGGTAACTTCAAAACCAACATGGCGGCCAAGCGAAGTTGCGACTTTTAAATAGACGTTTCTCGCGATTTAACTAACCAAACGCAATGCAACTTGGTACAGTATATGTTTATATACATTATAATGCACCGATAACTAACTTCGTTCATTTGTTTACATAACCACAAGATGGCGAATGTGAGAAATATTTCACCGGCATTCTATATCTCTGAAACTATTAGCGGTATCACCCTGAAATTTTGTACGAAGATAAAGGGCACTACTGGAAGTCCATCTATAAGACTTTCAAAAACCGGTTAAATACAAAACAAACATGGCGGCCAAGTGAATTTGAAAAGTTTAAATATACCTTTCTCGCGATTTAATGTTCCAAACGCACTGAAATCTGGTACAGGAAATATTTATACACATTGTAATGCACTGGTATCTAATTTAGTTCAATTGTTTACATAACCTCAAGATGGCGGCTGTGCGAATTTTAAAATTATTTTTTTATTTCTTGTGATGTAGTCATGCGATCGAAGTGAATGTTTGAATAATGAACCTACGCAATAATTTTCCTTTAATGGTACATCACTCTATGGCCTATACATTTAACAATCCAACATGGCAACCATCCGAAATATTTAGACTGCTCTCAATATCTACGAATCTATTATAGCAAACAAACTGAATTTTTTATTGTTCATAATAATAATAATATCGTATGGCCTCGGGTGCCTGGTGCAAGCTTTGTTAATTGACACCCAGAGGGTAGCTTGCATGTCGAATTTCGTCGTTCCTTTGAACGCTATGAAAGTCAAGGAGGTTAGATATCTAAACTCCTTGACACTACAGCGCTTTCAAGTAGAGAATGGAGGAACTTTGTGTTGGCGGAAAATCCCGAGATTAATTTTGCCATTGAACACGGCCTACTGAATTCAAATGGGTTCTTTAACATGCCAACAACGTATGACATGAGTGTCGTGATTTTTGTCGCCTTCAAAAATCACTTACCACGACCAGGGGCGAACCTGCAAACTTGGGGTGGGTAGTCCGAAACTATAACCACTCACCCATCGTGACAAGCTTTTATTGTTCATAGGGGCTATGAACTCAAGTTCACTTATAGGACTTTAAATAACCTGGTGATCACAAATCCAACATGGCGGCGACGCGAAGTATAAATATTCACATGGACGTTTATCGCAATTTAACCATCCGAGTGCAGTGAAACTTGGTACAGTAAATCCTTATACGAATGGTAATCCACTAGCATCTAATTTATTTCACTTGTTTCCATAACCTAAAGATGGCAGCTGTGCGAAATTTTAAAATCTCCTTGTTACTTCTTGTGTCCTAATTATGCGATTGAAGTTTGAATACTACACGTACACAATAATCTTCATGTAACAGTACACAACTCTAGGACCTACATATATATAATCCAACATGTCGACCATCCGAAATATTTAGTCGGTTCTCAATATCTACGAATCTATTACAGCAATCAAACTGAAATTGTATATGTTTATAATGGCTGTTAACATAAGTAGGATATATGAAAATAGGCTGTATAGTTCTTCACGGAACTACTTGTCTTTGAACGTCTTGATATTGTCAACTCGGTTTCGAAACTTGTTCCTATCGTGAATGACAAGTTCAGTTAGTCCAACTTCAATGGCGTCTCTTTTGACCTCTTCTGCCCATTTTGTAGTGGCTTTCAACCCTGTGATGTATTTAAGAATTTTCTTTGTCAGTCTGTTCCCGCCCATTCTCATCAAATGCCCGTGAAATGTCAGCCTTCTTTTACGCACTGTGACCACAATGGTTTCGGTCTGCATATACAGATCTACATTTTCCTCATATGTATAAATGTATATATTTGCATTCAGTCGCGAGCTTACGTGAATTAGTCTTCTTAATGACGTTTCCATCTATACAACACGGTTGACAATTCAAACGACGCACTAACTGGTTGTCACCTTAAGCAAAATTCATATTCCGGAAGAAGATTTATTTTTACTCTCTTCAGGCACTGAATTACCGACAGTAGTGGCTACGCTGGCTAATGCGCAGCGTTAGGTCATGGGGCCAAGCTCTCTGCTCACTCGGTAGACGCGTGGGTTCGAGCCCCACCGTCGGCCGTCCTTGAAATGGTTTTCCGTGGTTTCCCATTTTCAACACCAGGCAAATGCTGGGACGGTAGCTTCTGATAGGCCACGGCCGCCTCCTTCCACATCCTTGCCCACTTTCATCCATTCATCTCATCTCTCATCCCGACGCGCAGGTCGCCCACGGGCGTCGCCTAGAAAGACCTGCACTCGGCCTCTCAGGAGGTCACATGACAAAAAAAAAGGCACTGAGTTAAAATATTTGTTGTAATTTGGCACTTGTTTTTCAAAATTATTTAATTTTCTCTATTTTCGAATTTTTAATATGAAGCCCAATATTTTATTTACACTTACTATTACAAAATGTCTTGTTTTTCTAGCTTTATTTTGTAAAATATTTATTGTGAAGCCCAATATTATATTTTATTTTATTTACAATTAATATTACATTGTATGGATAACCATATTTATTATTTTACTAGCTGTACCCGGCATGCATTGCAGTGCCATCAAATAAAATCTGTTGAAGTGCTTTCGTATACATAATATTTCTTGTCTTTTACCGTTAACTACCTATAAACTATAGTAAAATGGATTTACTAACTCAGAAAACTTCATGGAAGCGTGCACAACAACTCTTTAAAACTACATCGCAATCGGATGAATGGTACATGAACGCATACGGAACTTGCTGAAACGATTCGCACTCCGTCATCCATTTGTTGAATCTACTCGTGTGCTACCTATTGTAATATAAATTTACTATCGTAAGTCAGAAACTTTCGCAGGAGTGCACACAAAACTCTCCGAAGTATCATCGGAAATGTATGAATGGTTCATGAACGCATACGGGACTTGCTTGAAACGATACGCACACTGTCACTCATTTGTTGAATCTACTCGTGTACTACCGATTTTAAAATGGATTTACTAACTTAGAAACCATCGCGGGAGTAAGAAAAACAATTCACCAAGATGTCATCGCAATGCGATGAATGGTAGGCCTATTTGAACGCTTGTGGGACTTTGTTGAATCGAATCGCGCCCCAACATTCATTTGTTGAAACTACTCGCGCGCTATCTATTGTAAATTGGATTTACTATGCCTGTAACCATCCCGGGAGTGTGCACAACAACTCACCAAAATTTGACCGCAATCGGATGAATGGTGTACGAACGCAAAAAAGACGAACAAAAAAATAGTATTTGTGCCAAAGGGCCAATCGCGCATTCCATTTGAAATTGGATTTATTATGCCTATAACCATCCTGGGAGTGAGCACAACAACTCGCCGAAGTTTCATCACAATCGGATGGATAGTATATGAACGCATGCGACACTTAGTTGAAACGAATCACGCGCCAAAACCCATTTGTTAAAACTACTCGCGCTATCTATTGTAAATTGGATTTACTATGCCTATAACCATCCCAGGATTGTGCACAACAACTCACCAAAGTTTCATCGCAACCGGATGTATGGCATATGGACGCACGCGGGACTTTGTTGAAACGAATCGCGCGCCAACACTCGTGTGTTAAAACTACTCGTGCGCTATCTATTGTAAATTGGATTTACTATACCTGTAACCATCCTGGGAGTGTGCACAACAACTCACCAAAATTTAATAGCAATCGGATGAATGGTGTATGAACGCAAAAAAGACGAACAAACAAATTCAGTATTTGTGCCAAAGGGCCAATCCATTTGAAATTGGATTTACTATACCTATAACCATACTGGGAGTGAGCACAACAACTCGCCAAAGTTTCATCACAATCGGATGGATAGTATATGAACGCATGCGACAGTTAGCTGAAACGAATCACGCGCCAACACCCATTTGTTAAAACGACTCGCGCGCTATCTATTGTAAATTGGATTTACTATGCTTACAACCATCTCGGGATTGTGCACAACAACTCACCAAAGTTTCATCACAATCGGATGAATAGTGTATGAACGCATGCGAGACTTAGTTGGAGCGAATCACGAGCCAACACTCTTTTCTTCACACCACTCAGGCGAAATCTATTTTAAATTGCATTTACTATGCCTATGGCCATCCCGGGAGTAGGTAAAACAACTCACCAAAGTTCCATCGCTATCGGATGGATGGTATATGAACGCATGCGAGACTTTGTTGAAACGAATCGCGCGCCAACACCAATTTATTAAAACTACTCGCGCGCTATCTATTGTAAAGTGGATTTACTATGCCTATAAACATTCCGGGAGTGTGCACAACAACTCACCAAAATTTGATCGCAATCGGATGAATGGTGTATGAAAGCATAAAAGACGAACAAACAAACATTCAGTTCTATACACCGAGTGGTCCGCCAGCCCCTTGCGATCCAGTTTTATGTATCCCGTCACATGTACTACAATAACTGAAAGATACCGGTTCCTCTCCCTAAACTGGGGTGTTAAACGAGATGTGTGTTTACGGGCTAGAAGACAGCAGGAATCGTGAGCGCCACTATTAATTCAGTATGGATACTTTGAATGAACCCGTAAAACCAGCACAGATACGCAGAACACGTATTTTAAAACAGGAGGTGCATGCACAGACCGAGAGCAGGTATTGTATAGACTGGGAAGATGAGGGATTTTGGAAGGAAAACGGCCGTGGTTTATATTATAAGGAATTGTCCCGGCCTGATGGTCAAATTGTGAATCCACGAAAACAATTTTCAAGACGACCCACGTGGAATTCGAACCCACGCTCTCATGAGGTCAGCGAGGCACGCGTTAGCACGTTAGGATTAATGGGATCTATTTCCTATAAATCTGCCATTGCAGGGATAAATGTTCATGATAACCACTATTACTTGTGTTCCAGTTTTATTGTTGTCAGACTATACATTTCACCAGGTTTTTTTCCACTTATATTTGATACACAAACTTTGTATTGCCTGCGGTGAAATAAAACAATGAACAAAAGTTTTTTAATTGAGAGTTTTCTAGTGCATTAAGACTACTTTACACTCACGCATAATGAACACAAAACTTTCAATATACCGAGAATACTGTACCGTACAAACATTAACGCCCATACTACTGTGGTAATAAATTCTAGACTGAATATGAGAAATGAAGTCTGTCTGTTATTAGTTCGTTCAATGCACAAATAGTGCAAGCCATACAGATGGAAGTCGGAGAAATAAATTAACTGATCCTAGTGGGATTTGAAACAGTGACCTCTGTCTTTGTACACTGATTCCGTGACCACCGAGGATAGGGGGCACCGTAATCCTCACTTGGCAATGATACATGTCAGTCTATCATACGGTGAATTCTTGCCTGCAGTAGGCTACATTCTAAGAACTGGATTATCACGACCAAAGTGATGCGAATCTTGGAATCTATCGACACAAAGTGCTTACTCGCCATTTCTGTTTCCTTGGGCATAACGTCATGGATTACACTAAAGGTTTGAATGATGCATGTTAAATTCTATGTGTTATAAAGGCTTCACATACAGACGCGAGCTTACACCCCACATCCCCTGGCTTGTAGTGCGAGCAGTAATTTCCGCCCAGACAGTCGCCTAACCCAGTAGCGACCAATGGCTTTGTCTCATCATAGTTTTAGAAGAGTACTTTTCAATTAAATTCAACAACTAAAAGTAATATACGAACATTCGTAACTCACCAGCATACGTCACACTTGAACGGGTGTCGTAACTTCGGCATCTAATGACGCACTGTTTGAAACGGCACTCAACTGACAAAATCAGGGGCGAATCTAGGGGAGGGCGAGGAGGGCGACCGCCCAGGGCACCGCGGTCCGGGGGCCCCGAGCAATGGATTCTTTTAAATTTAATTAATTAATTATATTTTTCAAACTAATATAAAATTCATAATCTTATTCCTTTTTTCAGTGCAGCTATGACCTCCCGTGACCGTTTAGCAAGTTTAGATTTCAGTGAAATAGTAGAAGTCTTCAGCCGGAAAAAAAAAAGTCGCAAAGTAATATTTTAATATTTCATAGTTGACATAATCTTCTTCAAGGGGACTTAAAGGTTTCTTTCATATTATTAAAAAAATGCACTGTAGTGTATTCAAAATATTGTAACTATTCTTTATTTTATCATTATTATTACGAAAATATTTTCCATTTGATTTGATTTTTTTATTTCCTATTGTTGTGGCCCCACTTTATCATACCGCCTGGATCCGCCACTGGACAAAATGGCAGCAGTTCAAGCCAAAATAAAACGAGCATCAACGTCCGCACGTCATCCGTGACGTCATCAACTACACTAAAAGTTTCCACTAGACACATACGTATCGCAGTGTATACTTCAACCGATTCTTTTAGGGGCTTTGCAACATCGTGGTGATGTAGCCCCGAGTACTTAGATGTATATAGAAATTTCCTAATAACCAGTATCACTGAGATGTCGGCACTAGTGTGTGTATTTGTAATTGAAGTAGGATTGGGTAGGAAGGAGCCGTGGCATTAACTAAGGGACCATCTCGGCATTTGCCTGGAGTAGAAGTGGGGAAACCACGGAAAACCACTTCCAGGATTGCTGAGGTAGGAATCTTCACAATTTTACCTCATAACACTGAGTGTACCCCGTTTCAGCCCTCGGACCAGTATTAAATTTCTTGGCTGAGCGGGGGATCGATACAGCCGAGAATGCTAACCACTACGTAACGAGGCAGACTTACTCTGTTTTGTTCTATGAGTTATTACCAGCCGCACACTTTATATCTCTCCAAGTCCACTCCCTGGTGCAGCAGCTAACATTCTTGGCTGTCACCTCGGAGGTCTGGGTTCGATTCTCGGATCTGGCCTGAGGAATGGAACGAGGTCCACTGAGACTCGTCTGGCAAAACAAAAAATAGGCAGGTTCGATTCCCATCTCAACCATCCTGGAAGTGGTTTTCCGTGGTTTCTCAATTCTACTCCAGGCAAATGCCGAGATGGTCCCTAAGTTAATGCTACCTGCATTGCCATAATACACATACTGCAGACACCACAATAATACAGGTTATCAGACGAATTCTATCTATATATATATATACACCCAAGAACATGGGGATAAATGACCCTTAAATGATACAGCAACAACAATAGCATTCCATCTTCTGAAACATTTAACAAATATATTTTTAATCACATGTAAATTTTAGTCTAATTTCATCATTGATGATGATAAGTGTTGTTTTAAGGGGCCTAACATCTAGGTTATCGGCCCCAAATGGTTTGGGTGATCGTGAAGATGATAATGAAATGTAAACTATAACTGAAACTAACTTATGTACTAGAAGAAGAAATGGAAAACAAAAGGAGAATAAGGCAAATAAAGGACAGGAGGAAAAGAAATGCCCTCAAACCTCGAAGAATGCGGATTGAGGGACTTGGAAGGAAGGAGAGCCATGAAAGGCAGATAGGAAACGGAAAGAGGAGATGGTCTTCCCCACAGGTAATGAACAAAAGGGGGAAACCGGACCCAGCCCAGGAATCTCTCGGGGTCGCCAACTCCCGAACTCACCAGCCGTGAGCCCCTGGCGGTGTAGCAACATCTAGGGTGTACCAGAAGTGGTGGGGCTACACACATCCTGCCTCCTTGAGGGCCTTGTGCAGAAGGCAGGAGATAACAGGAAGAGAAAAAGAAGGCTGATCCCTCGCAAAAGGATGGTATCAGAAAAGATGAGACAAGGGCCAATTAAGGCAGGAAAGGAAGAGAGTCCCTAGGCCTCGGATACCCTAATACCGTCGGGGTCGGAAGAGAACAAGAGTTGACCAAGTGAGGTCCACAGGAAAGAAGACGGAGAGGAGCCTGGCACAAGTAAGTGGAAGCCATGCCGGACTCAGCTGGGGCCCCGTGGTCGCCAACCCACGTCCCACTATATGTGAGCCCCTGGGGGGATATCATCATATGAATTAATAGGCTTATGAGCTCAACTTTTGTCCGTGTGTGTGTCCTCTCCCCTCGCTAATAAAACCTAAATGGCTGGAGCAAGAATGCTAGCAGCTACACCAGACAAATAGAGGATTCTGTTATCTGTAAACTTATATTTTAATCACTTGTATTTTTCCTACGGTTCATTTTCTCATGTCCTAGTAACGGGGATCATGTGGTGTTGACCGACTGAAGAGTTGTCAATATGGCAACACTGGAAAAAGCTCTTCATAAGATTTATAATTGAATGGTAGTTGGGAAAAATATGGAAGAAATTAAAACCAATATAACAAGAAGTTCCGTGACGAACTAAAGAGCCTACTTTTCTTAAAATTTAAGATTCATGCCAATCTATATAGACCTATCTAGCAAAATGACGTAATTAAGTTGGTAATATCGAAATTTCTAATTGGTTCGAAATATACCTGTAGCCTAATAGAGCACTAGAGTTGGCAGCCCTGGTGACTGAATATATTGTTAGTTCCATCTCTTAAGGTACAGAATACAATATTTGGTTGAAGTCCAATGGATATCATGGACGTTACATGCAGTTAGACATTGGATCTATCAGCGCGCGTAAAATCATGTTGGCAACAATGTCATGCATGCGTTGGTCAGAAATAATCTGAAATATTATGATCTCTTGTTGTGCCAATTTTGGATGAAATCCATTTGTTAGTATAGAAGTTACTGGTATATTAAAATTGGACCTATCAGCAGGCTTAGATTCATGTTGGAAGCACTGACGTATATTAGTTTCTCCTAATTAATCTAGAAAGTTAGCTACTATACGTGTGCAAATCTTAAAGTTTATGGCTTACATACTTTCTGATATATTAATATTTGGGTAAAAAAATAGAGACAGCATTTATTAACAGTTGGTAGCCCTGGTTGCTCTAAAGAATAAGCATAGTCATATCTGTTTATGTACACATATTACATACAAACTTTGGTTGAAATCCAATTGATGGTATAGAAGTTATATGCATTTAAAAATGGGACATATCAGCAGGTTTAGAATCATTTTGGCAACACTACCATGCATGGCCTCATGGAAATTAAACTGTAATAGTATTATCTAAACGTGTGCCAATTTTGAAATCCAACATGGAGCTCAAATTTCAATTGCGGTTTTTCAACAGTTGTTAGCACTGACATCATTTTTAAATATGGGCTTGATATATCCAGGTTTAGATCTTTACTCATACCAAATTTGAATTCGATTGCTGCAGCCGTTTAGGAGTTGATAGGAGGGGAAACACACACACCCAGACAGACAGACAGAAATTCGCCCAGATCGATCGCATAAGTCTACTTTATCCTAATTTTTGCAAAATGTGAAAAGTAGGCTAAAAATTGATAACTTGAGAATTGAACAAGTTAAACAATTGTGTTATCTCGGTAGTATAATCACAGAAGACAATAGATGCTTAATGGATGTGAACAGAAGGATTGCATTGGCTAAACAGGCATTTATGACTAAAAAAACATTTTATCCAGGAAACATATGAACAGAGATGTAATAAAATCCTTTGCAAAATCATTTGTATGGAGTACACTGCTCTATGGAAGTGAAAGTTGGAGTCTGGGTAAATTGGGAAAGAATCGACTTGAAGCTGCTGAAATGTGGATATGGTGGAAAATGACAAGAACGAGCTGGATGGAAAGAAACACCAACCTGGAAGTCTTAAGGGAAGTCAAAGAAGAGAGAAGATTAATGAAGGAAATGAGAAAGAGAAAAATACAATTTATTGGACATGTCATCAGACACAACACTTTCATCTTTAACATTCTCGAAGGGAAAATGCTGGGAAAGAAAGGAAGAGGACGCCTAGGACGAAGTATTTGGAAGACATCAAGAATAGAATGGGATGTGACAATTACATGGAACTGAGACGAACCACCAACGACAGAAGAGTGTGGCATTAGCCGTTACAATATGATGAGGAACTGAACACCCTGTACTAGGAAACATTCCAGAGAGAGAGATGTCTCCTCTGCATCCCCTCTGGCAATAGACGTGACCGCAGCAGGTGGAGTACAACCGTAATCTTCAATGTGCTCCAGGGAGTTAATACTGTACCGCGGTGCATTTCTCTTTGCCGGGCTGCAGTGTATAATACAAAGGCCGATCAATAGTTTGTTAGCATATTGACGTCCGAAACGGGGGAGGAGCTTACGGTCAGCTGTTTGCAATATGGTGGCGATATAGTGACGTAAGTAATTGGGTGTGCGTTTGTTATGGCTTCTAATTTATGATGGCAAAATACTACATATTTCCTTTCATTGATAGAAATATTTTTATAATCAATTTAAATGCAGTGCCTAATTACTACCAGTTAAAAATATTACCCACATGTAGATAGTTAATTTACTGTCTGCTGTTACATATATGAAGCCTGTACTTGGGAGCCTAGCGGTATCGATGTTTTTATTAATTTCACAATATATATATATATATATATATATATCCCTATATATATATATTATAAATGTGAAAGTCTGTGTGTGTGTTAGTTTGTTACCTCTTGACACTAAAACGGCTGGACGGATTTGGATGAAATTTGAAATGGAGACAGCTTATACCCTGGGATAACATATAGGCTGCCTTTCACCCAGAAATAAATCATTGTTCCCGTGGAACGAGCAAGATAACTGAAAAGTCACTAAAAATACTCAACTGGGACAAAATATCGAAGTTGTCGCATATAGACCGGACAAAGCTCATTTTACGCCCCTCGATGCGAGAAACAATACTCGGTAGGTCCCTACGGGACACCGAAAACCACATTTTAAGGCCCTAAAACCAATAGTTTCAAAGATATTCGCAGAAAACTATCTTCACTCTGATAAACTGAACTAATGGCAAGTCCGTTTCCATGGCAACACTACCTCAAGGTATGACATCCGATTTTCTATATATTCCTGTAGGAGGCAATGCCAATCCATTTGTTATCTTTTTCAAGATATATATAAACACAATAAGAACAGGGTAGCGCGCTGCCTCTCACCGGAGGCCCTGGGTTCGATTCCCGGCTCCGTCAGAGATTTTTGACACTGACGTGAGGTTTGCAACGGAGTGCATTCAGATTCGTGAGGACAATTGAGTAGCTGTCTGATAGTGAGGCAGCGCCCCGGTCACGAAGAACAACATTAACGGCCGAGGGACACGATGCACTGACCACGCGTCACCACAATATATGCAGGCCAAATGACTGGGAAGCGGTCGCATTATAGGCTTAGGCCCTTCATGGGCTGTAGTGCGGGGTAAAAAAATTAGAGGAAGCGCCTTCTAATACCACCTTTAATTTTTAAACACTACAGTAGCGGCTACTAAATAAAGGTAGCGATCAAGCAACGTTCAATTTCATAAACACTGGGCTCACAAATCCCGTATATTTAAGTACAAATATCAGTCTGGTCGTTATGTCAGTAGCAACGAAGCTATGTGGCGGCTATTGCCGTTTCCGTAACACTAAAGGCATCCCGCCGTCACATAGTCAATGTGCACTTATAAAATTGTGAACCACACTCTCTACCTTTAGCAAAATTTACACAAGACGTGATTTTGAAAGCACTCTTCTGTATGTTGAGGTACAGAGATATACCACATGGAAAGATACAATAAAATGTTGGCAAATCTGAGTTTAAGGAACTGCTGTTCAGAATAGGCCTTGTGTTAAATCTGCAGAAGCTTTCGGTACAGGTTATGCATCCCATGTTCGTAACATAGAATGTTTTCCTTTGACAATGCATCTACACAATGTGCGAGGGCAACGCATTTCAAAGATCTCTAAAACACAGTAATCAGGAAATTGGAGAAAATTTATAGTGGGAGAGAAGATTCAAGGAGAAATCACTTCGACTCTGAGATTTGCTGATGACATAGTCATCTTGGCCGATACGCCAGAGGATTTGAATGAGTTTTTGAATGGTATGGAATCCGTCTTGAGGAAAGAATTCATGATGAAGATCAATAAATGTAAAACAAAAATATTTGAATGCAGCCGAAAAAGATCAAAAACCTCTATGGACATCAAATTGGCAGGTGAAACGATACGGGCAGTAGGTGACTTCTGTTCTTAGGAAGCAAAATAACCAGTGAAGGACGAAGCAAAGAGGATATCAAAAGTAGGTTGGCTCAGGCAAGGACAGCATTTCTACAGAAAGGGAATCGGTTGACATAGAATATATTGTAGATTTAGGTATTCGGAAGTCATTTTTGAAAGGTTTGTCTGTAGCGTGACACTATAAGGAAGTGAAACTTGGACTATTGGTGCAGCAGAAAAGAGGAGAATTGAAGCGTTTGAAACGCGGTGTTACAGGAGAATGATGAAGATAGATGGGTAGATAGGGTAACAAATGAAGCGGTATTAAGACGAGTGGGAGAGGAGCGATGTTTCTGGCGATTGCTTATGCAGAGAAGAGACAGGTTGGTAGGACAAATATTAAGACACCCAGGAATAGCAAGCTTAGTTATGGATGGGAGGGTCGAGCCCAAGAACTGTAGGGGTAGACCAAGGTTAAACAGATTGCCTCGGATGTAGGGTGAGGTAGCTATGTAGAGATGAAACGATTAGCTCAGGAGAGGGAGGCATGGAGGTCTGTATCAAACCAGTCAAAAGACTAAAGACTCAAACAACAACAATCAGGAATTTTAATTACCCAGAGAGGCATGTGGAGAATTTCAATCCCAGGGATGTAACATTGGAAGAGACTGCATAATGTACTCCAGCGGCCAAGGTGAGAGATATTTTACTATGGGTGTATTAATAGCGACATGTTGACGTTCAAACCATCAATAAGTGTGCCAAAATTACACCGTGAATAGCTTAAGGAAAAATACTTTTAATTCCCCATATTCCGATAGATTTGCCATTCCAGTGTGCAAGAGTGCAGTTCTCTTTTCAAACAATATTCGCAATTTCTATTAACAAAGCGCAATGACACACACTTAACAACAGCAGGTGTACATTTAGACAAAACCATTTTTTTCCCATGAACAACTGTATGTGGCCTGCTCACGAATATCCGGACAACAAAATTGTTATGTCTCAGCAGAAGATGGCAAAACCAAAAACGTAATTTTCAAATGTGTTCACATAAGGTAACATCATACCCTGTGGACTTTCTCAACTCTATGAAAGTCCCACTTTGCTGCTCATATCAATACACTGTATGTATTAGAATTTTGAGAATTAGAATGGACCCACCTGTAGCCGCGATTGATGTGATAGAATAGACCAATTTTCAGAATAATGCATCGTCCCCATTGTCTTCATCGCGAGTGAAGCCGCGGGTACCTGCTAGTATATATATATATCTCACATAACACAAAGGACGACTCCCTGATAATAAATTGAATCAAGCAACCCTGAATTTGCATGAATGTTTTGGGTTCAAAGAAGCGTTACTTGGGATGCTCAAATCATACTTCAATATTGCAAATATTGACCTACATACTTGCGGTTCAAAGGCAAGAATGTTAATTTATTAATCTCTTGCCACAGGCAAGTTAAAATGGAGACATCCTCTTTATCAATATATTTAATTAAATATTTAAAATACAGATATTTAACAAAGCTGGAGTCTCCATTTCAACTTGTCATAAGCAAACGGAACAGATCAAAAACTACACTATAAGCTAAACCAAATTCACATAAACCATAATACCAATTAAAACCTATACAAAACATACTCTCCTTACTGTTGTACAACTTTCAAACCAACTATTCGCACTCAAAACTGTAAAACCCTGAAATGGGAACTAATTAAAGTTAGAATAGCCTAGGCCGATCCGGTCTCCTGCTACATTACCGCATATGTATACTTAACATCACTATAACTTCAAAATTACAGCTAAGTGACCTATCTGCCTGAGTAGTATAGGTGTTGCCGGCCTGCCGGGGATAATGGGTCACCAAACCGGTACTTAAAAAAATATTTTACTTTTTAATTAACTAAATTCAACAGTAGGGATTTCATAGCCAAAAACACAATTTAAGCCAAATCATACTTCAATGACCTACATACTTGCTGTTCAAAGGCAATTAGGGGCAGATGACCTCGTAGTTCCGTCCCTTAAAACAACAATAACTAACTAACTAAAGGCAAGAATATAAATTCTCTGGCAAATTAAGGCTAGGAACAGCATTTTTCTTAAGTTTTCTAACCTTTCGGCTATTGTCAATCGGAAGAACCCCTAAAATAAGTTTACGAAGAGCGGATTACATTCTTTGTACGGCACAGAAGTAATAGGCTATAAGTTTATCAGTATTTTTGATGTAGCTAAATCCATGTGAATACAAATTAGAGACAATAACTATCAATAATCATCAGTACCGGTGGAATAAAGTCGTCTTCACAAAAATGCAGACTGCACACTGTCATGTAACATGTAACACGTTTTCCAATTGACAGCGCCGAAGCCCATCTTTCTCTCAGAACTTTTTGTACAGGAAAGTAGTGAAGATATTTCTTAGCCGTTTTATACGATTTGCAACCGTATACAGAGCAGTACCTCCTCGAATTTGACAAATTTCTTTCTGTTTCCATCACGACGTCAATGCTTCACCATCTAAATATTTCTCACCAGTCACAATGTTACAGCTTCAACATTCTGCCGCGTGGCTGCGCCATCCAACTTTTCTGACGTCAATATCCTCCAAGTCTTGTATTTGGGCTGCATAGCAACATCAATGGACGAGATTCGTCTAGCTGGAGGATATATTTGTGACTTCAATTAATTTTTACGTGGCGTACATTACATTCCAGTTGTGATATCCCTATCCTGCGACCTCATTCACTTGAAGAAAAACCATCCTGATAATTCAGAAATGATAAACATTTGTGGAAAAGATTGGGCTATAGATATGAGTGATTTTTCAATTATATTACAAACTAGCAGAAGTACCCATTCTTCGAACGGTCTTCGGTATTTATAACCAGACGTTATCAATTGAGCTACTGTTGCAGTGGTTAGGGGCTTGGAACCTGTTTGTCGACAAAGAAAAATGATTAGTTAAAATGTGCTCTCAAACTAAATTTACCTAAGGTGTACTTCCTGACGTGAAAATAAAATTGACAACCTCGTAGACGAAACGCAATATACGTCACATAAAAACTGACCCTTACCGTTGTGCCATAATAAATTGTAAAGGCTTGTGGTGCATGGAAATTCTGGTTTTTTTTGTTTTTTTTTAAGCCTCCAATGGCCAAAATTCCTATAAGCCGCAAAATATACTATTTCAATTCAGGATATTTTTTTTAATAATGTTGCTATTTGGAGATATAACAGACTTTTCTGCACGATATATCGCACGTGTAAATTGCGTGAAAAAATATTAGGGTACCCCTTGACCCCTTAAGCGCGTTATATGTAGGCCTATTGATGAATTTTACGGCTTAATTTGGTTCCGTGATAACCTTATAGCCATTTGCAAACGTTCACCGTAATGTAATAAAAGGAACTGCATTGCGTCTTACAGAAATAAATATACCCCTGAGATTCTGTTGCCATGGTTACCGGCTTGCATTCTTTCATTAGATTATTAAATGAAATTAGTTTCCTGGGAATATCTCAATATCTGTTGGTTTTAGGGCGTTAGGGCCTTAAAATCCTCACTTGGATCCTCAATGAAAAATCATCAATAGAAATTAGAAAATTTAAACTTAAGAAAGCACAACGAATTACTTGGCCAACATACGTGAATAAATCTCTGTCGATAAATGCTAAATTTCAACCTGAGGCACCTTACGCTTGTGAAACACTGTTTAAATTAAACACCACATCAACGACAGATCAAGTGCTGACAGAAGGATAATCATAACAAAACACCAGGTGGATGGACGATGGAGATGCCTAAGGCATCAATCTTTTTGTTCTTCTTCAGCTTTCATCCAGCAAGGTTAAAGAATCCGTCGGTAGGCTTAGCTCAAGGCCAGCGTGTGAGGCTCTGGAACTGAGCGATGCGACTACTGCAGGTTTGAGTTTGACCTAGAGCATTGCTGTTCCTGTTATCCTTATACAGTAGGTATCAAAATATAATTTAAAAAGGAGAAATTGAAGCTGACCGCCGGCTATTTAGGGCTACTTCTTCTTAACGTTAAGTACGTTGTTCGTTCTGCACGATCATTGAAAATATAATTAGTTGAGCCTACAAGTTTATACACGCGCAATTTCCATTTTCCTTCTCATTCATTATTTTTAATAGGCTTTATTTACGTTGAACTTGTTATTCGACTAAGCCATTATACAATTTTTAGCCTATTTTTCATTTATGAAAAAATAGGCTAATGAGATCACCTTTTGTCCGTGTGTCTGTCTGTGTGTGCGTATGTGTGTGTGTGATGGCGTGTTTGTTGGTGTGTGTCCCCCCTAATAACTTCTAAACGGTTGGACCGATTTCAATGAAACTCGGTAAGCTAAAAGCACTATTTCGGACGCCCCCGACCGTACCCTTCAAATTGGGTTACGTCTCACCAATCCAACATGGCGGCTGTGCGAAATATTTCACCTGCATTCAATATCTCCGAAACTATTACTGATATCACCCAGGAATATTTTACGTTGATAAAGGGTACTACTAGAAGTTCACCTATGTGACTTTTGAAAACTTGGTAACTACAAATCGAACATGGAGGCCAAGCGAATTAGCGACTTTAAAATAGACGTTTCTCGCGATTTAACCAACCAAACGAAATAGAACTTGGTACAGTAGCCTATATGTTTACACACATTGTAATGCACCGACATCTAACTTCGTTCAATTGTTTACATAACCTCAGGATGGCAGCTGTGCGAAGTATTTCACCGGCATTCTATATCTCTGAAACTATTAGCGGTATCACCCTGAAATTTGGTACGGAGATAAAGGGCACTACTGGAAGTTCATCTATAAGACTATCAAAAACCGGTTAACTACAAAACGAATATGGTGGCCAAGCGAAATTAAAAATTGTAAATAGACCTTTCTCGCAATTTAATATCCAAACGCAATGAAATTTGGTACAGCAAATGATTATACACATTGTAATGCACTGGTATCTAATTTAGTTCAATTGTTTACAAAACCTGAAGATGGCGGCTGTGCAAATTTTAAAATTAAGTTTTTATTTCTTGTGTCGTAATCATGATATCCAAGTGAAAGTTAGAATAATGAACCTACGCAATAATTTTCCTTAAATGGTACATGACTCTATGGCCTATACACATAACACTCCAACATGGCGACCATCCGAAATATTTAAATAGATCTCAATATCTACGAATCTATTACAGCAATCAAACTGATATTTTTAATGTTTATAGGGGCTATGAACATAAGTTCACCTAAAGGACTTTCAATAACCTGGTGATCACAAATCCAACATGGGGGCGACGCGAAGTATAAATATTCACATGGTCGTTTCTCGCAATTTAACCATCCGAGTGCAGTGACACTTGGTACAGTAAATCCTTATACAAGTGTCAATCCACTGGCATCTAATTTTTTTCAATTGTTTCCATAACCACAAGATGGCAGCTGTGCGAAATTTTAAAATCTCTTTTGTATTTCTTGTGTCCTGATTATGCGATTGAAGTTTGAATACCACACGTACACAATAATCTTCATGTAACAGTACATAACTCTAAGACCTACATATATAAAAATCCAACATGGCGACCATCCGAAATATTTAGTCGGTTCTCAATATCTACGAATCTATTACAGCAATCAAACTGAAATTTTGTATGTTGATAGACGCAATTAACATATATAGGATATATGAAAATAGGCTGTATAGTTCTTCACGGAACTACTTGTTAGAAATAGTAATCAATGGTATGCATGCCACACACTACTGTAAGTTGCACCTTTTAGTGGCATAAGTGATATATCTTCCTGCTCTGTATGAATTTGATATCCTATTTTGACCGGTCTTTATCATACTGTAACAATATGATTAAATATTTGTACATTTAAAGGTTAAACAATGAGTAGGAAGTGTAAGAAAATTCGTAGAATTTGTACACTTTTTCTGAATTTTGTAAATTGTGTATTTTTGTAATGATTTAATTAATAATTATAAGAACAATAATAATAATCGGTGGCTTAAATGTTGGGTATACCAATGTACCTGGCTGCTAGGTCGTTCCTGTGAGTGACTAAGCAGCTGTTAAAACTGGAGAAATGCCAAGTGAAGGTTAGAGGTCGTTATACAAACCTTGTCATCTGTCAAAACAACTACCCACACATTACCTCATAACCAGCATTCGTTCCTGGCTTGTTCTACTACCTTATGAGGTCAGAGCACGCATCCCCTCTTGTTGATTATTACAGGGTGTATAATGTTGAATATATATTTTTACTAGACCTGTAAAGAAGTGATATTTGCGTGGTCCTTGTTGGCTTGTCCGTGGTGTGTATATATATAATACTAGCTGAAGTACCCGTGCTTCGCTACGCGTCATAAATAAATTAAAATGTGAAGGTGACAGTTAAAACAGGGGATAGGTGAGGTGCTGCGCAGAGGGAGATTAAGGATGGAACATTTTGTCCAACTACACCGTTCGGCGTTGACCGTGTTTTATAGCACAAATTTATGTTTTACTCGCTAACCGTTGGATAGAAAATGTAATTTTAAACCTCGTATATGCCATCAAAAGTTTGCTATTTCTTAGCGTTCTCTTTTTATTTGAAATGGAAATATGAAAGTTTGAAACCAAAGGGTGTAGTGACGTCACTAAAATGGTCGCCATCTTTAAATAGTGCAAAGTATTCAAATCAAAAGTAATCTATATGTTAACCAGGTAAATCAGCTATTTCCATGTAAAATTCATGTAAATCGGACCAGTGGTACTTGCGTGATTGAGTAATATACAGACACACACCATCTCATTTTTAGCCTCGCTTCGCTCGCGTCATAGTCGTGTCATATTGTTATTCAATGAAATGCAGGTTTAACCCTGTTAATACCCCTTTAGAACCTGAATCAAAAATCCCTCCTTAGTAGCCGTTTTCGACACACAACAAACATATCCCCCAAATATCATTCTTCAAACTTTAATAGTTTTGGTTGGTCGATAAGAGTGAACATCCAAAAATCCTTCCTTAGTGGACGTTTTTCTTCCATAATTTCACCCCTCCCCATAGGCCCCTTAAATTGCATTTATGAAAAAACGGTCGAACATCTATTTTTTATTTATTTATTTATTTTTAAGCTGATTGATTTCCCCAGAGTTTCAAACTCCTCGCCTATGTCGTTTAAGAGATACACCCTCCGTTAGGAATTTTCAACCCCCACTTTTCATCCCTTTCACCTCATAATATACACTACATCTAAAAACCATTAGACATGCGTCAGCTTATTTTTAATGATTAGTATATATGCCAAGTATCACATCCCCAAATGAAACCACTCGTGAGATATTGTTATTCAATGAAATGCACGTTTACACCCTTAACACCACTTTAGAACCTGAATATCCAAAACTCTTTCCTTAGTGGACGTTTTCGACATACAACGAACATATCCCCAAAATTTCATGTTTCTAACTTCAATAATTTTGGCTGGGCGATGATGAGTGAGTCAGTCAGGACATTTTCTTTCATTTATTTTTGATAATTTCACCCCTCTCCATGAACCCCTTAAATTGGATTTATGAAACAAACGGTCGAACACCTATTTACTTATTTAAAGCTGTTTTCCCCCTGAGTTTGATGAGTGAGTAAGTGAGTCAATCAGTTAGGACACTTTAATTCCTGTTCTTTTCCCCCCAGAATTTCACCCCTCTCAAAGGGCCCCTTAAATTTGATTTATGAAAAAACGGCCGAACACTCATTTACTTGTATTTTAAGCTGTTTTTTCCCGCCGAATTTCAATCTTCTCGCCTGTGTCGTTTCAGAGATACACGCTCCGTTATGAATCACTCAACCCCCAATTTGCATCCCTTTCCCCTCATAATACACCATATCGATAAACCCTTAGATATATGTCTGATTATTTTTAATGATTAGTTTATATACCGAAAATCACATCCCCAAAGAAACAACTCATGAGATATCGTTATTCAATGAAATGCACGCTTACCCCCTTAACATCTCCTTAAAACCCGAATAAACAAAAAACATTCCTTAGTTGACGTTTTCGACATACAGCGAACATATTCCCAAAATTTCATTTTTCCAACTTTTATAGTTTTCGCTTGGCGTGATGAGTGAGTGAGTCAGACAGGACATTTTCTTTCAATTATTTTTACCAGAATTTCACCCCTCCCCATGGGCCCCTTAAATTAATTTATGAAAAAACGGTCGAACACCGATTTACTTATTTATTTAGCTGATTTTTTTCGATAAGTTTCAAATTTCTCGCCTATGTCGTTTAAGAGATAGGCCTACACGCTCCGTTAGGAATCCTTCAACCCCCACTATTCACCCCTTTCACCTCATAATAATACACCACATCGAAAACCCCTTAGACACATGTCTGCTTATTTTTAATGATTAGTTTATATGCCGAATATCACATCCACAAATGAAGCAACTCGTGAGATATTGTTATTCAATGAAATGCAGGTTTAACCCCCATAAGACCCCTTTAGAGCCTGAATATCCAAAAATCCTCCCTTAGTGTACAGTTTTGACATACTACGAACATATCCCCAAAATGCCATGTTTCCAAATTCAATATTTTTGGCTGGGCGATGATGAGTGAGTGAATGAGTCAGGACATTTTCTTTCATTTGTTTTTCTTCATAATTTCACCCCTCCCGATGAACCCCTTCAATTTGATTGATAAAAAAAAACTGTCGAATAGCTATTTACTTACTTACTTTAAAGCAGTTTTTCCCCCTGAGTTTGATGAGTGAGTCAGTCAGTCAAACAGTTAGGACACTTTCTTTCCTGTTCCCCCCCCCCCCTCCCCCTGAATTTCACCCCTCCTCATGGGCCCCTTAAATTGGATTTATGAAAAAACGGTCAAACACATATTTACTTATTTTTTATGCTGATGATTTTTTTCCACTGAGTTTCAAACTCCTCGCCTATGTCGTGTAAGAGATACACGCTCCGTTAGGAATCTTTCAATCCCTACTTTTCACCCCCTTTCACCTCATAATATACACCACATAGAAAAACCCTCAGAAACGTGTATTCATACTTTTTAATGATGAGTGCATCACATCCCCCAATGAAACCAATCGGGAGATATTGTTATTCAATGAAATTCAGGTTTAACACCCTTAAGACCCCTTTAGAACTTGAATATCCTAAAATCCTCCCTTAGTAGACGGTTTTGACATACAATGAACATATCCCCAAACTGTCATGTTTCTAACATCAATAATTTTGGCTGGGCGATGATGAGTGCGTGATGATGATGATGATGATGATGATGATAATTGTTGTTTTAAGGGGTCTAACATCTAGGTTATCGGCCCCTAATGAGTGAGTGAGTTAGCCAGGACATTTTCTTTCAATTTTCTTTTTTCAGAATTTCACCCCTCCCCATGATCCCCTTAAATTTGATTTATAAAAAAAACTGTCGAACAGCTATTTACTTAATTTAAGGCAGTTTTCCCCCTGAGTTTGATGAGTGAGTCAGTCAAATAATCAGTTAGGACACACTTTCTTTCCTGTTCCTCCCCCCCCCCGAATGTCACCCCTCCCCATGGGCCCCTTAAATTGGATTTATGAATAAACGGTCAAATACATATTTACTTATTTTTTATGCTGATATCTTTCCGCTGAGTTTCAAACTCCTCGCCTATGTCGTTTAAGAGATACACGCTCCGTTAGGAATCTTTCAATCCCTACTTTTCACCCCCCTTCACCTCATAATATACGCCACATCGAAAAACCCTCAGACTCGTCTCTTCTTATTAGCCTACTTTTCACATTTTGCAAAAATGAGGAAAAAGTAGACTTATGAGATCGATCCGGGAAAATGTCTGTCTGTCTGTCTGTCTGTCCTTCTGTCTGTCAGGGCTGGCATGCGAAACGAAATGCATTATCAATTTAATTTAGCGCCGCGAAATGAAATTGTTCAATGGAATAACATTTCGCTCCTGGCGCGAAATGATATTTGTTACAGACTTTTAATTTCGCTCCTGGCGCGAAATTATATTCATTACGGACTTTTAATTTAGCTCCCGGCGCGAAATGAAATTCGTTACAAACTTTTAATTTCGCTCCTGGCACGGAATTAAATTCATTACGGACTTTTAATTTAGCTCCCGGCGCTAAATGAAATTTGTTACAGACTTTTAATTTCGCTCCTGGCGCGGAATTAAATTCATTACGGACTTTTAATTTAGCTCCCGGCGCGAAATGAAATTCGTTACAGACTTTTAATTTCGCTCCTGGCGCGAAATTAAATTCATTACAGACTTTTAATTTCGCTCCTGGCGCGAAATAAAATTTGTTAACGACCATCAATTTCGTTCCCGGCATTTAGTCCCCCCCCCCTCCGGCCTGAAATTAAAATGCATGGAACATTTCATTTTGTTTCTGAAATGAAATCTGTTTCTTTTCTTCCCCGAAAGCCTTATTTGTTCCCGCGTCCTACACCTAGCCACCATCTACATTCGTCCCTACCACCCCATCCCCAAAGACTGCATTACCCACGTGTCTGAAGTCTTCCCCCATTTAATTCTAATGGCCGACCTCAACCTTCATTCCCGTTCGGCCCTAGAACTTCATAGCCTAGACATCTACCTACGTCACATCGACGCCACCCTCGTCCCTCTCCCAGAATCTACCCGTGCTTCCTCCAATACCACCCCGACGCAGTCATTGTTCATAACTCCCTCCTCCATCTGTTTGACGTGTCTGTCCTGCCACTCAAAGGAGGTGATCATGCCCCCGTTTTACTCAACTTCCCTCTTCCCCCACTACCACCTCCCAGGATGGTCCAGAATTTCTGCACAGCAAACTGGCAGGAATACCGCGCCTACGTCAACAATCACCTCCGTGCGGACCATCTCCCACTGGATAACCAGACGACGGTCGATGCATATACTGCACACATAGATACTATACTACGACAAGCCTCCCAGGTAGCCATCTCCCTCATCCCAACGACCCCGTGCACTACATTTGAGTCGTCCAGTTGCAAAAATCGTTTAATCCACTTGTGAATAAGGATCATGTCGTAAAATTATTTATTTAATTATTTTAATTATTTTACCTCATTTTATTTTATTTTGCTTTATTTTGTTTTGTTTATTTTTTGTTTTACTTTATTTCGTTTTATTTTGTTTAAATTGTCTTGTTTTATTTGTTTTATTTTGTTTTTGTTTTTATTTTGTTTTGTTGATTTTGTTTTATTTTGATTTCCCAGAAAACAAATGCAAAACCAAAAACACAAAACACGAAGTAAAATGCTAAATTCAAACACAAAAGCAAAAGCAGAATAAAAAAGAAACACAAACCAAAAAGCAAAATTCAAAAACAGCAAAAGCAGAAAACAAACACAAAACCAAAACAAAAAAGACGAAGCAGAAAGCAAAAGCAGAACAAAAAAAAGCAAAATCAGAAAACAAGAAACATAAAGCAAAAAGAAAAATTCATAAAAGCAAAAGCAGAAAACAAACACAAAACAAAAACAAAAAAGACGAAGCAAAAAGCAAAATTCAAAAACAAAAGCAAAAGCAGAAAACAAAAAACAAATAACATAAAGCAAAATTCAAAAAAGCAAAAGCAGAGCACAAACACAAAACCAAGAAAGAAAAGCAATAAGTCAAATTCAAAAGCAAAAGCACAAAGCAAACACAAAAACACCAACCAAAAGTAGAAAACAACAAACACAAAAGATACGTGAGGCAAAGTCCAGAGAAACGTTTCTCATGAAAATGATCCTTATTCACAAGTTGATTAAACGAGTTTTGTAACTTGACTCATTTGCATTTGACTGTTGGCACGGGCTAGAGTAAAATGTGGCTTTTCACCGATGTCTCAGTCTTACACATGGCTGTGATTATATGGAAGCTACAGAGGTATGGGTGGTGCTTAGTAATGAAATTCGGGGCAGTCAGTGCCTGTGGATGCTGTGAAGGGTTCTACTCATAGGGTTAGTACTGCTGTTCTGACTCA
Organism: Meconema thalassinum; assembly: GCA_946902985.2. Classification (NCBI taxonomy): domain Eukaryota; kingdom Metazoa; phylum Arthropoda; class Insecta; order Orthoptera; family Tettigoniidae; genus Meconema; species Meconema thalassinum. The sequence continues at coordinate 20,651,190 of OX336392.1, forward strand.
GTGAGGAAAGCGATGGCAAACTACCTCACCCCCCATCTTGTCTAGTACGCCTCACTATAGCGCTGCCTTGAGTTTTTGTGGGAATCTACCCACATAACCTACCGGCGGTACTTTTTGAGGATCCAACCAGCCTTCGGGCTGACTACCTAACAGACAGACGTCAGGACTTTGAACATCGTACAGAACATTATTTAACTCTCGAAACGAATATACTGTATTTTAATTTCAACAACGAAATTAAATGTTTCATGCATTTTAAATACACGTCGGAGAGCGAAACTTAATGCCGTTTGGGAATTTTATTTCGCCTCGGGAGCGAAATTAAAAGTCTGTAACGAATTTTATTTCGCGCCGGGAGCGAAATTATAAGTCTGGAACTAAATAAATTTCGCGCCGGGAGCGAAATTATAAGTCTGGAACGAAATTAATATCGCGCCTGGAGCGAAATTAAAAGTGTGGAACGAAATTAATTTCGCGCCGGGAGCGAAATTATAAGTCTGGAACGAAATTAATATCGCGCCTGGAGCGAAATTAAAAGTGTGGAACGAAATTAATTTCGCGCCGGGAGAGAAATTAAATGTGAGGAACGATATTAATTTTGCGCCGGGAGCGAAATTATAAGTCTGGAACTAAATTAATTTCGCTTCGAATTAAGTTTCGCTTTGATTTAATTACGCGCCGACAACCATTATCATTTCGCTCCCGAATATCGCGCTTACGGCGAAATTAAATTATTTTCGTCCCCACAGCCATGAATTTAATTTCGCATGCCAGCCCTGCTGTCTGTCTGGCTGGCTGGCTGGCTGTGTGTGTGTGTCCCCCTATCAACTCCTAAACGGCTGCAGCAATCAAAACCAAATTTAGTATGCGTAAAGATGTGCACCGGAATATCTCACGTCCATATTTGAAAATTATGTCAGTGCTACCAACTGCTGAAAAAACGCTCTGGAAATTTGAGCTCCATGTTGGATATCTTGCAAGGTATGCATGGGAGCTATTCCAAAATTGGCACACATGTAGATAAGACTATTTCAGTTTAATTTCCAGGAGGCCAACCATGACAGTGTTGCCAAAATAATTTTAAGCCTTCTGATAGGTCCAATGTTTAAATGCATATAACGTCTACACTATCAATTGGATTTCAACGAAATTTTGTATGTATTATCTGTACATAAACAGATATGACTGAGCGTATTCTTAAGAGCCACCAGGGCTGCCAACTGTTAATAATTGCTCTCTCTATTTTTTTATCCAAATACCAATATATCAGAAAGTATGCAAGCCAACAGCTTTAAACTATGCACACGTATATTCTGACATTTTAGATTAATTTGGAGTAACTTATATACGTCAGTTCTACCAACATGATTATAATCCTGCTGATAGTACCGATTTTTAAATACATGTAACTTCTATACTATTTTCAGTTGGATTTCAACCAAATTTCGTATGTGCTATGTGTACCATAACAGTAATGACTATAAGTATTGTTAAGAGCAATCAGGGCTGCCAACTGTGAATAAATGCTGTCTATATTTTTTTACCCTAATATCAATATATCAGAAAGTATGCAAGCCAACAGCTCTATACTTTGCACACGTATAGCACCTGACATTGTAGATTAATTTGGAGTAATTAATACAAGGAAGTGCTGCCAACATGATTCTATGCCTGCTGATATGTCCAATTTTAAAATACATGTATCGTCTATACTAACAAATGGATTTCATCCAAAATTGGCACAACAAGATATCATAATATTTCAGATTATTTCTGACCAGCACATGCATGACATTGTTGGCAACATGCTTTTACGCGTGCTGATAGATCCAGTGTCTAACTGCACGTAACGTCCATTGGACTTCAACCAAATATTGTATTCTGTACCTTAAGAGATGGAACTAAGAATATATTCAGTCACCGGGGCTGCCAACTTTAGTGCTCTCTTAGGCTACATTATACCAGGTATATTTTGAACTTAGATATTTCGATATTACCAACTTAATTTCGTCATTATTCTAGATAGGTTCATATTCTGTAGAATAATCATTGGCATGAAAAGTAGGCTGTATAGTTCTTCATGGAACTTCTTGTTTTTAATGATGAGTTTATGTGCCGAGTATCACAACCCCCAATGAAACCAATCGGGAGATATTGCTATTCAATGAAATGCAGGTATACCCCCTTAACACCCCTTTAGAACCTGAATATACAAAAATCCTGTCTTAACGGGCATTTGCGGCCCTTGAGGAAGCAGCATTCCAAATTTCATTTCAATCCGTTCGGTGGTTTCTGAGATTTCGTGATGAATGAATGAGTGAGTGAGTGAGTGAGTGGTATTTGACAAATATATAGTAGAAGATAGTGTCAAGTCTTTGTTATGCTAAACTCGGTTGACAGTGCTGTGTGAGTAGTTGAGTACCTAACGGGATTTCAAGTAAAGATCCTCATTTTCTATACCGGTAGTGCAGAGCGCAACTGGCATCCAGTCGGCCGTGTCTCGACTTGAGCTATGTTGCCATGGAAACTATCTGCCTTGCCATTCCTTCATGAGTATATTTTATGATTTGATTAGCATGTGCTTGAGTGCAAAAGGGCCGAAATCAGAAGAATGAGAAAGACTATCGAAAATTCATGGAGCCAGCTGTTCCTTCTGGGTCCTAAACTATGTGTATGCAAAATTTGGTTGAGATTGGTGGAACGGTGTAGATTTGTATAAGGAACAGACCCGCCCACATACATACATACATACATACATACAGACTTTCACTTTTATATATAAGATGGTGTGTATATATATAATATAGGGATAGGGATATAATAGTCCTTTAGTACCACACCCGCACGTGTAAATCGCGTGAAGTAATTCAAGAGTACCCCTTGACCCCCTTAAGCGCATTATATAGGTATTGATGAATTTTACAGCTTAAGTTGGTTCCGTTATAACCTTATAGCCGTTAGCGAACATTCACAGTATTGTAATAAATGGAATGGCATTGTGTCTTACAGAAATAGATGGACTTCAGAGAATGTGTTGCCATGGTTACCGGCTTGCACTGACCAACGTATCACCTGATTGAGTGCACGCATAGAACATTACCTCTGTCCCACTATGCAAAAGACTGAACGGTTGCTATATTGTGTAACATGATCCTACTTACTGTATGGCCTTTGGCTGCAATAAATTATATTATTAATAAATAAAATTAGTTTTCTGGGAATATCTCAAAAACTGTTCGTTTTAGAACCTTAAAATGTGGTTTTCGGGGCCCGTGGGGCCTCCGAGTTTTGTTTCTTACATTGAGACGCTGAAAATGAGCTTTGTCTCGTCTTTCTACGTCAATTTCAGCATGCATTTTAAGGGGGTAGGCCCTCTTTTATGAGAGGTATGGAGAACAGTTACATCAATGATTAATTTCGTGCCCCTGATGGACATCTGTACTAAATTTTACGCTGATCCACTCAGCCGTTCTCGTGTGATGCGCGTGCAAATTTGTACACAGACATACAAACAGACAGACAGACAGACAGACAAAAAATTTGTTTTTGCGCGCAACCATCATAAACCAGTCTGAAACGCGTTAATAACTCAAATTTCCGTAGAAATTCAGAAAAAACAATCTTTCATTTATATATAGAGAGGGATTTACTCAATGGGACGTTGTCCGCTAATACGGAACTCTATTCTATATTATGACGAAGGAGAATAATAAATGGTGTGTCTTCAGTGGCATGAGCTTCTATGCCCAAGATCGTGAGTTCAAACCTGGCCAAAGTTGTCGGACTTTTTTAAGCGCATTAAAAGAATCCCTCGGAGGGGAAGTAAAGCCGGCAGTTCCATGTCATAAATTTTTGGCATGAAAAAGAACCTTCCACTAACTACACTTGTGGAAGCTAAAATTTGTAGATTAGTTTCATAACGCTACATTAGTTCCAACGTTCGACGCCAGGTGCTGGCTACGATGGCATCTAGTAACCAGGTCCACAGTTAGGTGTCGTGGACGGTAGCATTTATTAGCAAAAGTAGGAACAACTTGAAAAATTCATTGTCTGCAGTCCTTCTACCTGAATTACAGATAACACACACTAATACAGCCATCACAATTAACACCAGTTATAAAAGAAATTCTACACACACCCAAAGTACACGGGGCTACATGACCGCCCTGTCGCAGCCCCTAAATTCTTATTATGCAGCATTTCTTGACAATTTTAGGGCATTATTCTAATCTACTGAATTTTAATAATTTTTATTCATTACATTCTAAGTACAATCTACAACCCCTTCCTGTCTCTATGTTATTGTTGGTATTGATTCATTTAGGGATTTGTGATATCGTGGTCATGTAGCCCTGTGTACTTGGGTGTGTGTAGATTCTCCCTAATGATCTGTGACATTGTGATGGTGGTAGTAGTGTGGGAATTTGTAAATGAGGCTAGAGTTTGGATGGAGGGCCCTGTCCAAGCTTTAGGAACAATCCCAGCATTTGAATGAAGAAGAACTCAGTTTTGCTTTTGCTGTGTGGCGCAGCGGTTAAGTTCTCGCCAGCTGTACCAAAGGTTGTAGGATCGAATCCTGGTGCAGTCCGTTGGCATTTGAGGTTGCAAAAATGTGAGAGAGTCGTGTCAGTAGATTTGCTGGCACGTTACTGATCCATTAGGGGCAAAGTTTCCCCGTCTCTAAATGCCAGAGTAGTTATGGTACGTAACACCAATAACATTATTATAAGGCTGAGTGTGTATCATTCCAACACTCAGAACAGACTTAAATTTCTTAGTAGTTCCGGGAATCGAACCCATGAATTCGGGATTTACAGTCTCAATACGTATCTCAAGATCACAGAAGAGATAAGCTCCTACGTGGCGTATCTTTTTTTAAAGTGATTGGGAACTTGCGTATTTTTGTAATGCAAGATACGAGGCAAACTGTTTTTTAATTTGCAGAACAATTGTTAAATGTACTTTATGTTCGACCATGGCGAAATGTAAATATTATATGTCAGAAAACTGTACTGGTTGGTTGGTTCTTAAGATTAGGGGCTGCGACAACGCAGTCAAGTAGCCCCGTGTACTTTGGGTGTGTGTATAGAATCTGTCTGATAACCGCTGTTAATTATGATGACTGTAATAGTGTGTGTGTTATCTGTATTTTAATTTAAGTACTGCAACTTTGAATTTTTCAAATAGTTCCTACTTTTGCCGCCAAGCGCCACCGTCAACGACTACTAGGCCAAGTTCAGAACTTAGCTACTAGACGCCACCGCAGTCGGCTCGTGGCAACGTACGTAGAAACCTAAGAGCGTTGTTTACATTCTTAACCTTTCCAATTTAGCTTCACACAGGTGCAATTAGTGGAAGGTTCTTTAACATGCCATAAATCTATGACATGGGACCGCCGGCTTTACTTCCCCTCCGAAGGAAGGCATACTGAGGGATTTTTAACGCTGAGCATGCTACCGACTACGCCTCCGAAGCCGCTGGAAAACTGTACTACTGTATAATGAGGCTCATTATAGTATAAGCTTTCATTATGGGACAGTTTTTCCCACCATTCAGAGCTCAAGAAACAGTTGTGCGACCAATTAGGTAAGGATAGCATTGCACCTGCGCTCACTTCCACGGCCTTCTATTTTAAATTTCACTGCGTGACTCGTGTCATAGTGGGGTATTCCAGGAGGCCATGGTATTCTCTGCGTCCCATGCGCTCTGTTCAGTACATAAAACTGGCGAAATCTCGACAGATATTTATGAATATTTATGTTCGAACATAAAATAGTTATAATAATTATCGTCGAACATAAACAGTCGTATGCATCTCGCCTATAAAGGTAATTAAGACACTCGTATGGAAATTATTGCCATTATAGGCTCGTTGCATAATGTACTGTTATACAGTAGAGCCATAACTTCTACAGTGCATTGCAATGTCATAGGACCGTCACATTTACTCAGCAGTTGACCTCTTCATTCAATCTGCTCTAGAAGACGAGCCCAAAAGCAAAGTTGGAATTGTTGTTCTTGCTTTGCCCGTTCATACTTCACAATCTGATCACTGTCGGAGCGCGCGCAACATGACCATCGAAAACTCATCTAGGGCAGAATGTAATGACGTAAAGATAAGGGACCGAGGCTGTCATAGGGGCCACGGTAGATATATTGGCTACTGTGACACTCAACTTCCTGCCTCGCACGGACAGTCTTATCTTGTGCCATATAAACTTTCTTATATACAACTTGTCGACACCTTATATATTCACATAAAACTCGATCACCCAGGTTATTGGTCTCTGAGATCTTACAGGTCGTGCAATGCACAAATATTACAAGCCATATGAAAAATCCACAGCCTGCTTCCAGTCTCCGACCGGGTCAGGAATGGAATGAATGAAGCCCCCATCTAGCGGCGAGGATATGAAATGTGCCGGCTGCCGAGGCCTGACGCACTCCTCTGGGGCAATGATTATATGAATGACAGATGAAATCAAATGATAGTGGAGAGTGTTGCTGGAATGAAATTGTGACAGGGAAAACCGGAGTACCCGGAGAAAAACCTGTCTGCCTTCGTTTTGTCCAGCACAGATCTCACATGGAGTGACCGGGATTTGAAATTACAAGCCATATACATGAAGTTATTTTTAGTCTATTTTCATTTAGGCCTATTAAAAAATAGGCTTATGAGAACACCTTTCGTCCGTGTGTGTGTCTGTCCCTAATAACTTTTAAACGGCTGGAGCGATTTCAATGAAACTCGGTAAGATTATAGTACTATTTTGACAAACCCTGACCGTGCCCTTCAAATATCCATACGTCTCACCAATCCAACATGGCGGCTGTGCGAAATATTTCACTGGCATTCTATATCTCCGAAACAATTACTGATATTACCTTGAAATTTTATACGGTGATAAAAGGTACCTAGAAGTTCATCGATGTGACTTTCAAAAACTTGTTAACTACGAAACGAACATGGCGGCCAAGCGAAGTTGAAACATTGAAAAAGACTTTTCTAGCGAAATACCCATCCGAAAGCAGTGAAACTTAGTACACCAAATATTTATACACATTATAATGCACTGACAACTAATTTCGTTCAATCGTTTTCATAACCTCAAGATGGCGGCTGTGCGAAATTTTAAATTATTTTTTCTTTCTTGCGTCCTAATCATGCGATCGAAGTCAACGTTTGAGTAATGAACCTACGCAATAATCCTCATCTAATAGTACATAAATCTATGGCCTACATATATTAATATCCAACATGGTGGCCGTCCGAAATATTTAGACGGTTCTCAATATCTATTAATCCATTACAGCAATCAAACTGAAATTTCGTAGGTCGATAGAGGCTATAAACATAAGTTCACTTATGGGATTTTTAATAACCTGGTGAGCACAAATCCAACATGGCGGCGACGCGAAATTTAAATATATAAATGGACGTTTCTCGCGATTTAACCATCTGAGCGCAATGAAATTTGGTACGATAAATGCTTATTCAAATTTAATCCACCTGCATCTAATTTATTTCAATTAATTTCATAACCACACGATGGTGGCTGTGCGAAATTTTAAAATCCCTTTTTTATTTCTTGCGTCCTAATCATGCGATTAAAGTTTGAGACCTACACAATAATCTTCATGTAATAATGCATAACTCTAAGACGTACATATATAAAAATCCAACGTGTCAACCATCCGAAATATTTAGATGGTTCTCAATATCTACGAATCTATTACAGCAATCTAACTGAAATGTTGTAAGTTGATCGAGGCAATTACCATAAGTAGGATATATGAAAATATGCCATTTAGTTCTTCACGGAACTATTTGTCTGGTTTGCTTGTTAGGTAGTGAGCCCGCAGGCTGATTGGATCCTACTATATCTTATGTGGGCTGAAACGCACAGAACCTAAAGGGAGCACTATAATGAGGCGTACTAGGCAAGGTGAGGAGTAAGATAGTTTGCCATTACTTTCCTCACTGAGTCGGTACTGCAGTACCAACCCTGCGAGTACCAATTACAGCACCCACAGGCACTAACTGTGCCCCAAACGTCATTAATCATCACCGGCCATAACCCAGTAGCTTCTATATAATCGCAGCCATGATTGAGACTGAGACATCAGAGAAATTTAAATGTATGATCCCCCTACGGGATTCGAACTCATCATCTCTGTTTTTGTACGTCGGTACTCTGCCCGTTAGTCCGGTGACCAACGCCCACATATGCGTGACCCCCGAAATCGGTTGAGCACGAGACTCAAAAACTCTCAGGGGAAACTAGGTAAAAAACAAGTAGTTTCGTAAAGAACTACACAGCCTATTTTCATATATCCTACTTATGTTAATTGCCTCTATCAACTTACAAAATTTCAGTTTGATTGCTGTAATAGATTCGTAGATATTGAGAACCGTCTAAATATTTCATATGGTCGCCATATTGGATTTTTATATATTTAGGCCATAGAGTTATGTACCATTTCATGAAGATTATTGTGCAGGTGTAGTATTTAAACTTCAATTGCATAATTAGGACACAAGATATGATAATCAGATTTTAAAATTTCGCACAGCTGCCATCTTGTGGTTATGAAATAAATTAGTTGCCAGTGGATTAAAATTTGTATACGTATTTACCGTACCAAGTTTTACTGCCCTCGGATGGTTAAATGGCGAGAAACGTCTATTTAAATATTTATATTTCGCGTCGCCGCCATGTTGGATTTGTGCTCACCAGGTTATTGAAAGTCCCATACCAGTAGGTGAACTTATGTTCCTAGATTCTATCAGCATACAAAATTTCAGTTTGATTGCTATCACAGATTAGTAGATATTGAGAACCGTCTAAATATTTCGGTTCGTCGCCATGTTGGATTTTATGTAGTCCATAGAGTTATGTATTATTAGATGACTATTATTGCGTAGGTTCATTATTCAAAAGTTGACTTCGATCGCACGATCAACACACGAGAATTAAAAACTTAATTTTATAATTTCGAACAGCCACAATCTTGAGGTTATGTGAACAATTGAACAAAATTAGATGCCAGTGCATTCCAATGTGTATATACATTTACTGTATTATATTTTACTGCGCTCAGATGGTAAAATCACGAGAAACGTCTATTGAAATGTTTCACCTTCGCTTGGTCGCCATGTTCGTGTAGTATTTTACAGGTTTCTAGAAGTCTCATAGATGAACTCTCAGTAGTGCCCTTTATCACCGTACAAAATTTCAGGGTGATATCAGCAATAGTTTCGGAGATATAGAATGCGAGAGAAATATTTCGCACAGTGCCATGCTGGATTGGTGAGACGTAATAAAATTTGAAGGGCACGGTCAGGATCGGCCAACATGGTGCTATGAACTTATCGAGTTTCATTAAAATCACTCCAGCCATTTAGAGGTTATTATGGGGGGGGGACAAACACACATAGGTGTTCATACGCACACACACACGGACAAAAGGTGATCTCATAAGCCAATTGCTTCATGAATGAAATTAGGCTAAAACAAAGTTTCATTATATAGTGTTACTTAATGGTAGATGTTAATTGACCTTTCCAATCACCCCTTCAATAGTTGTAACCTTTCAATAATTTAATTTACAATAATAAAGCTCGTTCACATGTTGTTTAATTAATAAATACGCGCTTGTTTGAAGCAGTCAGTTGCCTTTTTTTATGTGGCGCTCTAACGTGGGTATTTTCATGGTTTTCGACTACATTGTTTTATGTACAAAGGATCGGTGTTCATATCGTTATAATATGTGCATGAAGTTGAGCATTAATAATGTTGAATTGGTGGTAAAACAGTGTATATTGTGGTTTCCTTTCAGTTGATTTTATTCAAGGGTTATTATGATTTTAATTAATATAAAATACAAAACAAGAACATATAGCCTACTTTCCCCTAAATACATGGGTATAGTTATAACTCTTTGTCCTTTTTAAGGAGTATAATGGAATGTTGGTTGTAGTGACTTGTTGAAATATAACGTGCTATACTGATATTCAACACTCACCCAAGTACACGGGCCTAATGACCATGATGTATACGCATCTCAAATGAAACCACAACAGCTTCCTACCCAAATCCTTCCTCCTATGTACACAAAGTGAAAGTAATGGGATAATAAATACCGAATAGTTATTTACGTCATTCATTATGTGGCAAAGCCTAGTTTGCCAATTAATTGAGCTAATATGCACTATTTGCATCTCATGAATTTTCCTGATTTCATTTCAAAATCTCCTGATTTTTGGTTTTGCAAGGTTGGCAGGTATGCGCACGTAAGCATTTCGCTGTGAGGAATAAAACAGCGGGGAAGGTGAGGAAGGGGCAGACAAGTGTGGGAAGTAGGGATGTGCACCGTGGTCAAACTACTGAACTCGTCTTTTGCGCCTATTGTCGCGCAATGCAACCTGAGAGATCCCATCCTATACTCTCTCCATTTGACTATGATCCCCAGAGCATTAAGGGAATTCTCGGAACTCAACTGACGTCACGCACTCACCTTCCCGACCCGGCCGGAGGTGAACAATGACTCACTTACTGGCGCTGTCTCACAGGACTAAAACTTTTCTTATTTCAAGTTTAAGTTTATAATTGTCAAGTGTTTTGAATTCTACATGAAATTCTGAAGAAAACGAGTCCAAACGCCACTGAAATGCTTCATATCCATGGTCTGATAGTCGGTCAAAACTTATTGATGTGGATACTTTTAATGTGGAACATCATTGCATGATGATGATGATAATTGTTGTTTTAAGGGGCCTAACATCGCGGTTATCGGCCCAACATCATTACACTCGGTTGCTGTATATTTATGTGTGGGGGTGATTTTGTAAAAAGGGACGGAAGTGGGACGGAAACAATGAGCGCGCGCGGTGGCGGAGATTGGTACAACGACATACTGTCGACCATGTGGCTATGTGGAATGTAAATCGCATACGATTTACTTCAAGGTTTGGAGGCCCCATTACAGATATTCCTACAATAAATCATCTTCAAACTGTCGTTCTTTGGTGTGAAAATATTAATTATATCATATTGCTGAAAACAATATTATGATTTATTAAATCTTTACTACTTTTGCTGTATTCTTATTTAATGTAAGCAGTCGAGGTACTGTCGGCCAAAATACAGCACTATTATACCATATTTGCTGAAAGGATTTATTACTGGAGTTTTACGAGTAGTTATTGCAGAAATATTGGTAATGAGAACTTACCGATGGGAATAACACGAAGGAGTCCTGCATGTTTGCTGGCACAAGGTAGAACTATGAGTTCATTCTTAAAAGAATGCGAGTAAGTAATATGGAATCATTCGAATAACATGGCAGATGTTACACATCATATGCGACGACTGTAAGGCTCGTAACTTAGTTATTTTTATTTTCTTTGTTTGAATTGTTAAAACTAGTAGTTGCAATACAACAAGGCTATAAATGGCATGTAATAAACTTCTTAAGAAGTAAGAAGTCCGAGTTAGGACTCATTTTCTTTAGAATTTTATGTACAATTCAAAAAACTTGAAAATTGTAAATTTAAACTTGAAATAATAAAAGTTTTAGTCCTGTGGGACAGCGCCACCGGCCGGTCCGGCGAGCGAGTCGGGAGGGTGAGGGACGTGACGTCAGTTGAGTTCCGAGAAGTCCCTTAATGCTTTGGATATCTTGGCCAAACGGAAATACTATACACTTATAACCTGAATGTTTTAAAATGTGGTATACTTCTAATTCTCTATTGGCTGTCTCATCTTCCCCATATTGAGCGACTGGCCGATTATAGTCACTGACCTACATTGTACAGTAATTACATCAAGAACTCTAGACATACGTTGTAGGGTTGTAATATTCATCGTTTGACACAGTAAAATTTAACGGTACAAAGTTTAATTAGAGTGATGCAGACAAGCTATTGCCCCAGATTGCAGCCACTCGATCGCGTGCGACCTCTTGAAATGAGCACCTGTCAGTCTTGCAATCTTACATCTTACCATAGTATACGGGTACTGTACAGTAGGTGATTGCCACGGTGTGGGTGAGTGGTCTACTAACCCCCCAAGCTTGCAGGTTCGCTCCTGGCCGTGGTAAGTGATTTTTGAAAGGCGGCAAAAATCACAACACGTATGTCATACGATTTTGGCATGTAAAAGATCCCATTTGAATTCAATAGGCCGTGTTCATAGTGGCAAAATTAATTTCGGGAGTTTCCACCAACACATAGTTCCTCGTTTCTCTACTAGAAAGCGCTGTAGTGTTCAAGGATCTTAGATATCAAACCTCCTTGACTTTCATAGTGCTTCAAGGAACAACAAAATTCGACATGCAAGCTACCCTCTGGGTGGCAAATAACAAAGCTTGCACCCGGCATCCGAGGCCATAAGATATTATATGATACTAACATTACCCGTCGCGGCTTCACCCGCGAATATTCTAGTTGTAAAGAGTACACTTAGCAAAATCTCAATCATCCATGCTTTAACTGATTTATCCTTGGTATGAATAATCAGACTTTATCAATTCAGCTACTGGTGCAGTGGTTAGGGGTTTGTTATTCCTTCATAGGTATATAAGAGCGAAGTTAGTTTTCTGGGAATATCACAGACACTGTTAATTTAAGGGCCTTTAAATGTGGTTTTCGGAGACCCTTTATAGTCGGTTGAAAAAGACCTTTCGTACCACACTCACACGTGAAAATTGCGTGAAAAAATTCTGGAGTGCCCCTTGAGCCCCTTAAGCGCATTATACTGTATGTATTGATGAATTGTACAACTTAATTTGGTTCAGTGATAACCTTATAACCGTCTGGAAACTTTCACAGTAATGTAACCATTGGAATTGCCTTGCGTCTTACAGAAATAGATTGACCTGTGAGATTCTGTTACCATGGTTACCGTGTTGCATTCTTTCATTATTTCATTGTAAATATCGTGTTTTGAGGTATTTATTTAATTGTGAGGCGTTTAAAGAGCGAGTGAGTGCGTTTCGCTTACGCATTGGGTTATGCTGAACCTGTAGGTACCCCATATGTGTAGGTTGGTGTTAATGGGACCTTATTTTCAGTACAAAACTGGAATTGGATCTTACCAGAATAATATAGGGAGGGATGACTTACAGTAGGTAGTAGGGCTGTACTTATTCGAACATCGAGTTATTCCAATTGTTCAAATAATTTCGAATACGGATATTTGATTGGAACATACGAATAGTTCGACTGTTCAAATTAATCGCATATTCGAAATATTCACATTAGTAAAATGTCCCTTCTATTCACTCAATAATCGAATCAATCGACGAATAAGTCGATAATAAACATAGAACTTGCAATGAATAAGAAAGTTTTAGTTGAAAAGTTCGAGGCCAAAGAACGAAAAATCCTGAGAAAGATCCTAGGATCAGTCAGAGAAATTGGAGAGTACAGGAGGCGACATAACAACGAACGTGTGGAAAGGATAACGGACTTGATGTGACAAAGGCGAATTAGTTTCTATGGCCACATAACACGCATGAGCTCGCAGAAACTGACCAACCGCATATTTTCCTACATTGTAGACAAGAGAACCAAGGGACCATGGTTCTCTGAGATCGAATAGGGATTTCACTTGAGGATATTCAAGAACGTCTTCCTCTGCAGTAAAACTTAGAGCACTCCAGCGATTCCAACATAAGCCAAAGCTGAGAACAGGCAAGAAGTGGTCGGCTGACAGAAAGGAGGCGCACAGGAAACGGATGAAGGACTACCGGGAAAAGATTAAAGCTTAAAGACGGAAACAGTTGAAGTAACGTGGTCCATAGCTGGCCGAAACGAAGAAGAAGAAACATAGAAACAAAGTGAAATAGAGAAATGAAAGAAAGAATAATGGGTAAGAAAAAGAAAGAAAGAAAGAAAGAAAGAAAGAAAGAAAGAAAGAAAGAAAGACCGAAAGAAAGAATTAAAGAGAGGAAGAAAGAAAGAAAGAATGAAAGAATGAAAGAAAGAATGAAAGAAAGGAAGAAAGAATGAAAGAAAGAATGAAAGAAAGAAAGGAAGAAAGAAAGAATGAAAGAAGGAATGAAAGAAAGAAAGAAAGAAAGAAAGAAAGAAAGAAAGAAAGAAAGAAAGGAAGGAAGGAAGAAAGGAAGGAAGAAAGAAAGAAAGAAAGAAAGAAAGAAAGAAAGAAAGAAAGAAAGAAAGAAAGAATGAAAGAATGAAAGAAAGAAAGAAAGAAAGAAAGAAAGAAATAAATAATGAAAGGAAGAAAGAAAGAAAGAAAGAAAGAAAGAAAGAAAGAAAGAAAGAAAGGAAGTAAGAATGAAAGAAAGAATGAAAGAATGAAAGAAAGAAGGAAAGGAAGAAAGAAAGAAAGAAATAAAGAAAGAAAGAAAGAAAGAAAGAAAGAAAGAATGAAAGAATGAAAGAATGAAAGAAATAATGAAAGAAAGAATGAAAGAATGAAAGAAAGGAAGAATGAATGAAAGAAAGAAAGAAAGAAAGAAAGAAAGAAAGAAAGGAAGAATGAATGAAAGAATGAATGAAAGAAACCAGTAACACTTCTTTTGAATTATAATTATTTATAAGAAACTACGAGGCTGAATGGGGGGGGGTTTAACTCCCATCCGACCCTGATTCGAACAACTCGTCCACTGGGCATATTTCTTTACAAAAAAATGCTCTATTTTTCGCGTATTTAGCATCTTCGTACTGTATATATAAAATATTTATGCTGTTCAATTTTTGTTTCAATAATCGACTATTCGATCAACTCGAACACTGGTACTTCGAATGTTTTAAGTATTCGGACATCTGCATTGCACGAATATTTGAATAAGATGGTATGTTGGCTTTTACGGCCAGTGAATTAAAACTCAGCAATTTTTCTAGGTCGTTTCGGCCAGCCTTGGACCACGTTACTTCAACTGTTTCCGTCTTTGAGATTTAATCTTTCTAGGTTCGTCTAGGAACACCAAGCTGGCTCATCAGCGGGCTCTTGGTGCTCCCCGACCGGACCCCCACAGCAGTAGCGAACTGTGCACTACCTCCCTTCTTACGAAGCGCACCCGTTATAGGGAGGTGAAACGCTGCTTGAGCTTTTAGTTATCGCAGTAAAGAGGCGCAGGTGCATTGTGCCAATGTTAGGATATACATTTTCAAAGAATTCAAGTGTGAAGCTTGGACCATCTGCCGTTTAGTCCAAACCAGCACTCAATGTTTTTCACCTGTTTCGAGAACTGAAGGTAAGGTTGGGCGGCAACGCCTCGTCAAAAAGGGAACACTTCAGGAGACTCTCCACACGTGCCCGCCTCAGTGGCGGCAGAATATTTTCCCGAGGGCATTGGACAGCTGGTGTAACGATACGACAAATGTTCCAATCGTTTTGGCGATTATGTTGAGACATAAGAATAAAACAAGCAAACATTTAGTAGCAAAATCTCTTTGGTATGTCAATCTGTTATTTTTATACAGTCCATCGGAACTTGAAAACAAAACAACCCTTGTATTTGCCAATTACTGTACTTCCTTAAAAACGAAATTAACATGAAGATGAATACAAATAAGACAACAAGTAGTTCCCTGAAGAACTATACAGCCTATTTCCATATATCCTACTAATATCAATTGCCTCTATCAACATACAAATTGTCAGTTTGAAAGCTGTAATAGATTCGTAAATATTGAGAACCGTCTAAATATTTCGGATGGACGCCATGTTGGATTTTAATATATGCAGGCCATAGAGTTATGTACTATTAGATGATGATTAATGTGTACGTTCATTATGCAAATGTTGATTTCGATCGCATGATTAGAACCTAAGTAAAAAATTTATTTTTGAAATTCGCACAGCCGCCATCTTGAGTTTATATAAACAATTGAACTAAATTAGATACCAGTGCATTACAATGTGTATAATCATTTGCTGTACCAAGTTTCATTGTGTTTGGATCATTGAATCGCGAGAAAAGTCTATTTAAAACTTTCAAATTCGCTTGGCCGCCATGTTCGTTTTGTAGTTAACCGGTTTTTGAAAGTCTCATAGATGAACTTCTAGTAGTGCCCTTTATCGCCGCAAAAAAAATTCATGGTGATACCGGTAATAGTTTCAGAGATATAGAATGCCGGTGAGATATTTCCCACAGCCGCCATCTTGAGGTTATGTAAACAATTGAACGAAGTTATATGTCGGTGCATTACAATGTATATAAACATATACTGTACCAAGTTTCATTGCGTTTAGTTGGTTAAATCGCGAGAAACATCTATTTAAAATTCGCAAGTTCGCTTGGCCGCCATGTTGGTTTTGTAGTTACCAGATTTTTAAAATACATATAGGTGAACTTCTGGTGGTTCCTTTTATCACCGTTCAAAATTCCAGGGTGAAATCGGTAATAGTTTCGGAGATATTGAATGCTGGTGAAATATTTCGCACAGCCGCCATGATGGATTGGTGAGACGTAACAAAATTTGAAGGGCACGGTCGGGGTCTTCCGGAATAGTGCTATGAACGTACCGATTTTCATTGATATCGCACCAGCCGTTTAGATGTTATTAGGGGGGACACACCATCACACACACAGACCGACACACGGACAAAAGGTGATCTCACAAGCCTATTTTTCATAAATGAAAGTAGGCTAAAAAATACTCGTATGCAGTTGGAACCAGGAAGATCATAGAAGAGCACCAGCAATTTATATCGAGAATGATAGACTACAACGGGTGAAGGAATATAAGTATCTGGGAAGCTTGATAACGTATCATTGAACTTGCAAACGAGAAATTCGGAGTAGAATTGTTCAGGCAAAGAACATCTTTTATAGAAAGAAGAATCACATCCAGAAGTATAGACCTAAAAATAAAGAAAAGACTGTTGAAGACATACGTTTGGAATGTGGCTTTGAATGGTAGTGAGACGTGGACAATAGGAAAGTCAAAAGAGAGGAAGTTGATGACTTTTGAGGCTTGGTGCTGGAGAAGAATGCTTAAGATCAGTTGGATACGACATATGACAAATGAAGAAGTATTCAGAAGAGCAGGAGAAAGGAGGAGCTTTATGAAGAGTCTGAAAACAAGAAGAGCAAATATGTTGGGACATATTCTCAGACATATTAGCCTGCTAGCAAGAGTCTTAGAAGTGATGTTGGAAGGGAAAATCACAAGAGGAAGACCACCACTTACATACATCACACAGTTAATGACAGACACGAACACAAAATCATATCGTGAATTGAAGAGGATGGTGGAGAATAGAGAAGATTGGCAAGATGGCGTCGGTGAGTGAAGTGCGTGTGTTCCGGTCTCCTGTTTTGTGCTGTTTTATTATGTTATTCTTTCACGTAACTAGTTCTTTTCTTGTGAGTGGTAGTGATGTGAGGCTGTCCATGATTTGTGAAAATAACTTTGAAGCTTCAGTAAACTGGAAGTGCTCCAATCGGAGTTTTAACTTCTGTTGTTTCTCTGCTGCTGGATTGTCTCCTGCCATGCTGCTAAAAGGAGCCAGCCCTTTAACTAGGAGAGGTACGGTCACATCAACATCAACGGTGACCACAGTCTTCATGCTTCTTCTACTGTCAGGTGATGTAGAAATTAATCCTGGTCCGTGTTCGAACAGTTCTATGTCCATATACTTTCAGAACACTCAGAGCGTGGCCAACAAGCTGGACAAAATAGATTTGAGCATCAGTGATTTTAATAACATGTCAATAATAGCCTTAAATGAGTCTTGGCTTTTTGACAGTTTTCTTGACACAGAACTCGCCTTTTCTAGGACTCATGACATATTTAGGAGAGACAGGGCTGGGCGTGGGGGTGGTGTTGTAATTGCTACGCAGTCTCAGTTGCGTGCCAGGAGAAGAGCGGACTTAGAAAGTGAATGCGAGATTGTTTGGTTGGAAATCCAAGGAAGGTCTAGTGTGTTCGTGGGCTGTGTGTACCTACCCCCGCCTGCCTCCTTAAACCGCCTGGAGCAGCTACATACCTCTCTCAACAGGGTGCACGCCCAGTTGAAGGACAAGGATACAGTTATATTGTGTGGTGATTTTAACGTGCCAGACATCTCATGGGGACAGCAGGACGGGCCTTCTCTCGTACCTTCAAAACTAACTGAAAGTGCAGTGAACTCTATCTTCTGCGAGATAATTGAGGAATTCTCTCTGCATCAATTGAATCCACATCTCACCCTTGGACAAAACTACCTCGATCTACTGTTTACTAATATTCCTAAAATCTCTCAGTCTGTAGAGTTAGAAAAACCAGGGTGGATTCCATCCGACCATAGTGCTCTAATATGGAACATAGATTTTCATGACACTAGTTTATTTCATAAACCACCTCGCAGGGAAATTTTTAACTGGAAGAAGGCAGACATGAACCACCTGAAATGTTTGCTGGATTATTGCCCCTGGTCCATCCTTGATATCAGGAACGACATTAATGAGAATTGTGAGATATTTTATGATCTCTTGATGTCCGCAGTTCGAGAAGCAGTTCCTCGTGTGAAGGTTAATCCCTACCGTTATCCACCTTGGTTTGATGCAGATGTAATCAGAGCACTACACTCGAAAAATAGGGCTCATCGTCAATGGAAACGCTCTTCTTTGGAATGCCATAGAATTGAATTTGTGGTCAGGAGGACCGAATTCAAAGAAATTCAGCACCGAAAGTATGACGCCTACCTGGAAGACATAGACTCCAGTGTGAAATCTAATCCGAACAGACTATGGTCCTTCATTAAGCAGAGATCTAGGAACACCAGATTACCGGTCTCGCTCGAGTACGACGGACGTACCAGTACTGATGCAAACTCTGCCTGTGAGCTGTTTTCTGAATATTTCGAAACCTTATTTCCTTCCTGTAAATTCTATACCGCCACCTCTACCTGATCTGCCACCCTCCAGTAACGACAGCATTTCTTACTTCCATATTTCCGAAGACTGCATCAAGAATAAATTACATAATCTAACCTCTGGCAAGTCTCCTGGTCCTGATGCCATTCCTATAGAAATAATTAAATATTTATGCCACCAGCTATCTCGTCCACTTTATATTCTTTTCAACCAAGCCATCAGTGAAGGAGTGATTCCGGATTACTGGAAATCAGTCCATATCACCCCAGTGTTAAAGAAAGGCTCCAGGCAGAAAGTGGTTAATTACAGACCAGTATCACTAATGTCTATTTTCGCACGAGTCTTTGAATCAATTGTTCGGGACGAAGTGTACGCCCACGTGTCACCATTCATCACTGAATTTCAGCACGGCTTCCTTCCTAGGCGATCCACTGCTACCAACCTAGCAGTCTTCACTCATGATGTATCCACCTTTATGAATAACCGTGGTAGTGCTGATGTTATCTATACTGATTTCTCTAGGGCTTTCGACAGCGTACATCACAACGTACTGCTTCATAAAATTTCAAATTTTGGTATAACTGGTAATCTTTTACGTTTCTTCAAACGTTACCTCTCAAATAGATCCCAATCTGTTATAATTAATAATAATAATAAGTCTAAATCTGTAAACGTTACTTCCGGTGTCCCTCAGGGTTCTGTATTAGGCCCTCTGCTCTTTATACTTTTTGTGAATGATATCCCTCGTATAATTCATAATTCTAGGTGCCTGATGTACGCTGACGACCTTAAACTGTATATGCCCATCAGTACTATAAATGACTGTGAGTTGTTGCAAGAAGACCTACACCAACTCAGTGAATGGTGTGAAACATGGAAACTGAAACTGAATACTGAAAAGTGTAATGTTTTGTCAGTTTCATTGAAACGTAACCTCCTACCCAGGTTTAATTATTGTATTAATAATGAAACGCTAGGGAGAGTGTCAACCATTAAGGATTTGGGGGTGACAATCACAAATAATTTCTTGTTCGATGAACATATTTCAAAAATATGTCGTGAAAGTTTCCGGATCCTGGGATTTTTAAAAAGAAATTGTTTAAATTATTTTTCGGACATAACTCTATCCAAATTATTTAAGTCACTCATTCAGCCTAAATTGGAGTACTGTAGTGTGATCTGGAATCCTTTTCACAGTAATAAAATTGACGCCATCGAACGTGTGCAAAAGAGATTTGTCAAATGGTTCTGTTACAGGGGTGGACGATCGTACCATAGAGCTGAGTATGAGAGTTATTGTAACGTGTACGGTCTTCCTCCACTGAGCAGTCGGCGCACAGTGGGAGACGTGAGATTCCTGTGGAAGCTGGTAAATGGCGGAATTGACTCTAATCAGTTGCTAGCTGACTTGGGTTTTCACGTCCCTCAGAGAACCACCAGACGGAAGCACACGTTCGATGGGGGCAGATCGAGAATTAATGTACATAAAAGTCATGTCTGATCCGGTTGCAGTCAACGTACAGCTTGATGGAGAGTAAAAGTGCTACTGATATTCACTTCGACTCTCTATCAACTGTTATGAGAAACATCTCAAGTGGGCTGTAAAATAGTGTGTGCATTTTGTGTTTTTTCTATTTGCGTTTATTGATTGATTGATTGATTGATTGATTGATTGAACATGTGGTTAAATGAATGGTTGATTGATTTTTTGATTGAATGTACGAGCGACTGAAGTAATGTATTTTTTGTTTGCTGTTATCTAGATCCTCGAATGTCACTCTTATATTACTTTTTTCCCAGTTTCTGAACTTTTTCTTCTATCTTTCATTTTATGTTTTTGCCTTTTTCCGTTTACTGTAGATAGTTTTGTTTTTTCTGTAATTATTTCAATGTTTCCTGAAGATAGGGATTGTATGAATGAATGCTTGAGATAGGATGTTTGAGTGCGTGTATGTATGGTTGTGGTTGTTGATTTATAATGGACAAGTGTATTTCTAATTTTTGTTCGTGCTGCTGTTATTGTTTTGTTTATACTAGTAAATTTTATTGTTAATTATTATATTGTCACTAGTGGATTCTATCTGTCTGACAATAAAGAATACATACATACATACATACATACAAACCAGCCCGAGGACTGTTAACTTAAGGGAGAGAGCACTTCTACAGTAGCGTGAGATAGTTTTTCTACTCGGTATCTGGATATTTTTGTGGCACTCGGTAGCTGGACATTTTTATGGGAGTGATTATGGAAAAGGGACGGAAGTGGATGGGACGGAAATGGATAGGACGGAAGTGCATGGGACGGAAACAATGATCGCGCGTGGTGCTGGAGATCGGTACAACGACGTACTGTAAGCCATGTGGCTATGGGGAATGTATATCGCATACGGTTTAGTTCAAGGTTGGAGACCCCATTTAAGATATTCCTACAATACATCAACTTCAAGTTGTCGTTCTTTAGTGTGAAAATATTCATTATATCATATATGCTGAAAACAATTACGATTTATTAAATCTTCATACTTTTGCTCTTCTTCTTGTTGTGTCGAATAGGCCATCTATGGACCACGACGTTCAACTGTTACATTTGGAGTGGGCTTTGATATTTGCCCAGTAGTTACGCATCCTCTGGCTGTGTTGTTCCCTCCTCTCCTGTGTCCAGGGGGCACCTGTTTTCTATCTTGGCGGTTTGTCCTGGAACCTCAATTGCTGAAGCATCTTCCTGAGAGATGTCCGGTCTTTTATCCGTCCCTCCAAGTTCTTGCAGATCTTTGCTCACTTCCCACAACCATGGTGACTTGGTCTTCCGCTTTTGCCAGTAACCGAGGAGCTGATTGGTCAACCTGGTAGGATGCATCCTGTAGACGTGTCCATAAAATGCTAGACGTCGTTTTCCTAACAACATCCGTAATTCTTTCACAGTAAACTACGTGTAGAGCTCTTGATTAGGCCGCCTTCTGTATTCATTACCTTCCTTAACAGGTCCCAACATCTTCCTCATTATCTTTCTCTCCTGTACTTCGAGTTTGTCCGTGAGTCCCTTCCGGTTGAATACTAGACATTCTGAAGCATATAAGGCTTCAGGACGTATAACTGTCTGGCAGTGTCTCATTTTAGTCTTTCGGGGGAGACACTTCTTATTATATGTGTTCTTGGTTAGTTGATAAGCCATTTCGGTTCAAGCCATTCTCCTAGGTACTTATATCTGTCAGTTTTCTTGATCTCTCCCTGGTCTAAATGCAGTGTACAAGGAGATTCACTGATGTTTGTAATAATAATAATAATATCGTATGGCCTCGGGTGCCGGGTGCAAGCTTTGTAAATTGACACCCAGAGGGTAACTTGCATGTCGAATTTCGTCGTTCCTTTGAACGCTATTAAAGTCAAGGAGGTTAGATATCTAAACTCCTTGACACTACAGCGCTTTCAAATAGAGAATGAAGGAACTTTGTGTTGGCGGAAAATCCCGAGATTAATTTTGCCATTGAACACGGCCTACTGAATTCAAATGGGTTCTTTAACATGCCAACAATGTATGACATGAGTATCGTGATTTTTGTCGCCTTCAAAAATCACTTACCATGGCCAGGGGCGAACCTGCAATCTTGGGGTTGATAGTCCGACACTATAACCACTCACCCACCGTGGCAAGCTACTGATGTTTGTGATGTACTGTGTGTTTTCAAGTGACACATATAGTCCTACCTTAGCTGCTGGTTGCGTGAGAACATTAAGTTGTTTCACAGACGTTTTTATTGAATGAGATAGAAGTGCCAGGTCGTCGGCAAATGCCAGGCAATCAACACTGAGCCCATTGCACTTGTGTCCCAAAGTGATACCACTTTTACTCTATTCTTATTTAATGCAAGCACTCGATGTACTGTCAGTCATGTGGCTATGTGGAATCTATAAATGCATCAACAAACACTCCAAAGAGTGTAAGAATTCAGTATATTAACACCGACTACTAACAATAATTGAAACTTCGTTGGTATAAACATATCACTGGGAGAAACACATTTAATATACGTTCTGCACACCTATTTTTAATCGCGCATTTACTTGGCAGTGCGCTCTATAGGCAAAAAGTGACCATTTTCAATAACATCGCTGGCATGGGTCCACTAACTGGCCGGTATGGAGCGCAGCTCGCATCAAGTAGGCTAACATATCACATGTTACACATCATATGCGACTACTGTAAGGCTCGTATAATTTTTTTGGCCATCAACTGACCGCATGGGGCAGCTGACAACAACACAAGTACTGCAGTAACTCGCCTCCAGGCTTCCATTATGATCTTTCACTCGTCTAATACAATCGTCCGGCCTGCAGAATTGCTATACAATGTGACCACGCTGAGAGGCACTCTGATGGTTAATGAATTATGTGCAACCGATTATTCTTTCTCTCTAAACTTGGAGTCAAACTACGAGGACAATGGTAGCATCTTGTCCAGTAAGTAACGACCTAAGTTATCTTATCGATTGTTGTTTATTACATCTCAACGCCCACAACTTTCTTCCGAACTTTGGTTAAACAAGAGTAACGAAGTATTTTAAAAGTGACCTTTCGAAACTTAAAAGTGCAGTCTTCTCTTCGCTCAAGCTGGCAATTTGAAGTAAACGAGAAGAGAGGCCATAAAGCCACATCGAGAGTTGAGTCTCTGTTCTCTAGAAATGAGCACCGAGGTGTGGAGAAATGAGGACGCAGTGTGATCCTCAATACTTTCACTGACAGTATTCTTCATCCCCAAGGGCTCACAACCAGTGGGACATAAATGAGTGGGTACGGAACCCCAGCTGAGCACGGAATTGCTTTCTTCGTCTTACCTAGAATCAAAACCCGCCAAGTCCACAAAACAAAATTTGTGGGAAAATGAGGAAAACTGTTAACATATGAAAAATCATCCTTGGAATATGACAAAAATCACGACACTCATGGTCATACGTTGTTGGCATGTTAAAGAACCCATTTTGAATTCAGTAGGCCGTGTTCAATGGCAAAATTAATCTCGGGATTTTCCGCCAACACAAAGTTCCTCCATTCTCTACTTGAAAGCGCTGTAGTGTCAAGGAGTTTAGATATCTAACCTCTTTGACTTTCATAGCGTTCAAAGGAACGACGAAATTCGACATGCAAGCTACCCTCTGGGTGTCAATTAACAAAGCTTGCACCAGGCACCCGAGGCCATACGATATTATTATTATTATTATTCTTATTATTATTATCCTTGGAATATGAACATTTCGTTTATTATTTACTTTGTCATCAAACGATGCATTCCAACAAATTACAGGATTGTCCTTTCATGAAAAGTAACACAATTCTAAAGATTAGTTAGGAGTTAAATGGTTTTGAAAGTGAAATGTCCATGTGGACGTTCTTGAAAGTATGAGAGGCAGTTCCTAGACCCCAGGACTCTTTGCACTCTGCTGCATGACGTTACGCACTCGCCGTCTCCGTTCAAATAACGCCAGACCCCAGGAGTAAAGTCAGACTCGGTGCATATGCACTGAACAACATGATGACGTCATACACGCCGTAACCGTGACGCATAACGGTAGACCTAAGCACAACGATGAAGTCGAGTTGAAATGATAAAACAAGGGAAGAAGGAAAGTATGTGAACGTGAACCATCCGAATTATGCATGAAATGAAAACCAGACCTGAATTATGATTATATATATATATTTAAGAATATGGAAGAAGAATGGTGGAAGGAAAGAGGAAAGTGGAGAAGTGCCATAAATACCCCGACCCGGCAGGACCTGGATAAGGGGAAATGATGATGATGATGATGATATTTAAAATTTAAGAAACACATTACAAAACACAACACAGCTGATGGCAGTGTGAAGGAATCCTGAGTAATGCAATGCTATGTGCTGATTGGCTGAAAACGACTTAGTGGATTTTGAAACTAACAATGGCGGAAGTTCATATAAAGGCAACTTCATCTCATTTTTCATGTTCGATGGACTTAGCGGGTTTTGATTCTAGGCGCCTCTTATGTCATCCTCTCTGTCGACCTTGTTTGGTCAGTTCTAGCTCTCTATTCTAATCCCCGACTATATTAGGGTAACCGAGGCCCATGTTGTCTTTCATTTTCCTGTTGATGAAGATGATGATGATGATGGTTGGTGTTTTAAGGGACGGAACAGCGAGGTCATCTGTCCCCTTTTCGGCCCTTATCCGAAGAATAGTACGAACTGTGAATGGTTTCTATTTTCACATACCATGAAAGGTTTAGTAATACGCACAGGAAACCCCTCAAATCCGAACTAATTGGGGCTGTAGCCTGTTCGGATTTCAATTTGTTCAGATTACCCGAAAAATAACCATAGCCTAACATAATAACCAGCCCACGTTACGATACAGGGTCATCGAGAAATAATGCCAACATTTCAAAAAATTATAGCACCGAAACCCTTAATGTTAAACGTGTAATTATTTCACTGAACGCCAGATGGTTAAAGTAAGTTTTGTTTTGGAGGGGACGTGACCTTGCTATACGCACACTAGATGCGCAGTTGCCAAGGTGGGCCGGGGGCGCGTGCACCAATGACTGCACCGCCCGACAAACTGCACCCGATTACAAAGCTGTAATTCGATGGTTTAATCAGTTTAGGGAAACAGGGACTGTAGAGAAAAATCTAGGCCAGGCCGACCACCAACATCAGCAGTGAACGCACCCTTTCCCAATGGCTGGATTGGTACGTGCAATCACTTCAGGAGTAACTGTCAAGATGGCGGCAGAAATTCGCTCCCGCAGTTGCTCCAAATCCCGAATTTTTTCTTCATACATGTTACGTGCAATGCCCGTCCCAACGTTTTTAAATATGTATCTTCCCTAGATGTGACGTCACGACCTTTGAAACGACCGCCTGGTGGCTTGGTTCCGATGTTGAACACGAGATGGCAGCTTCTATCAGACTGCGACTCCCCTAGTCGGAGTTGCTTCTTCAACCGTTAGAGTGTGTTTGGGGTGCCTTCTGGTATCTTCCCAATCGAGAATTATTTGAAGGCTATTATTATTCTACGTCATGAAACAAAAGCCTGAGTATACATGATACCGCCAAATCAATTACTTAATAATCACATTGTTGCTTGAGGTGTTATGCTGTGATTGGACAATTACATTAACATGAATGCAATGCTGTTTTTGACGTTGGATTCTCCGCCATCTTGAGATTATTAGAGTCTGTCGTCAAGATAACAAGCCGGCTGCTGGTAAAAGAGTATCTCTCCGTCGTGCTGGGGGCGGTGGCCCCCAGCCTCTACGAAACATGACTTAATTCAACTATGAAAATGCCTGTGCTCGTAAGGTTTTAACTTTCATCGTTTCGCCGTGAAGAGGAAGTATGAAATGATATATTATCGTATCTCGAGGCAGACAGGAGTGCTTGTGACTTTAAACGAAGCATGTGCTGGGTGGGCCATTTTCAGGCAATTTAGTGCCGTATAATATTTTATTTAAATTGTGTGTTGATTAATTTATTATTATTGTGTCTCCACTGAGAAGTTTTTAAGGTACGTAATGTTATTCTAAAACTTATATATTTTATTATGGGAGCTCCAATATTGGCCTTGTATTAATGTTTCGATGCTGTGTTTTGTTTCGCCTGGTAGGCCTAATTTTTTTTCTGTTTTAATAATGTTACCAGATATATATTAATTTTGTTATTTTTCTTCGTACCTCCTGGAGACACATTTATAGTTTATTTTGCGTTTTAAATTATTATTTATTTTCTTTTAGCAATCTTGGGATTGGCATATTATTAATCGGATGTAAGATCCGTAGCAACATAAACCGACTAGTGTTAATGGTTTTTAGATGTAATTGTTTTCCTCCTTTCATTTCTCTCTGGTGATTTTAAATTAATTTAATGCTAATTCTTTGCCGTAATTTCGATTTGACATGTGGTCGTCTGCTCCTGTGGCCATGTTTGTTTTGTTTTTGTTTTGCCCGGGTGCATTCTGGTCTTGAGGGCATTATCTTGGCGTCGAGCGGTAAACTCAAACGTGTTGTGGTGTTAGCTTATTATGTTTTTTATTAATCTTGTTGGTTAACTTTGTGTTTTTGGTGAATGTTCCTGTGTTTTTCTCCGTCATGCAAATTATGGATTTATTTTCTGATCCAATTTTATTTTGTTAATTTAATTTTAAATTTCTTGTTTTGCATCATGGCCTTGGTCTCTGCATGTCGGGTCGGTATTGCGTCCTACTAAATTATCAAGCCCTTTCTCATTTAATAATGCCTGCCTACTGATTTTCTTCCGTTGGGCTTTTTTTTTTTTAATTTAATGTTTTCCTTTGGTTCAGCAAACTGCATGTAAAACCTTAACTTGTTTTCTAAGGTAATTGACTTGTTTTGGCCTTAAGCCATATGCATCACCAGATACATTTTGTTGTCGCCATAGAGTTTCCCTTTTTTTTAAGGATTTTATTAAATTATATTTTCTTGCATCCTTCTGATGATTAAATTTTTCTTTTAAATTTTTAAGCAACTGTTGTGGCATTATTTCGCCGGCGACAATTCCATTAGTTATTGGGGGGTGTCTGTAGAATAGCCTGTGCGTTGTCCCCTTCTCCACCTTCCTTCCACCCCTTTTGGTGTTCTTCTGTTGGGGCATGTCATCTGGAGGTGATTTTGCAGTGAAAGCGACGCGGTCCACCCTGGCCATCCACGTGTCATTTTGGTAGCAGACCGAGCTCGTGTTCGCTTCTGCAACTATCCCCTCCCTCCTTTACCGCAGGCTCGTTTTATGGACCCTTCTGGTGCTGATGGAGCGGTTGTTGATGGGATCTGTCATGCCAGTGCACTCGATGTTGTTAAATGTTAATCCTTGTCGTTTGTTTAATTTCATGTTTGCCTCTGAATACATGTGGTGAGATGTAAGTGACCTGTTCCAAGCGAGGTGTTTGCTGCTGTAATTTATCCTGTTTGTAATACAACATTCCCAGTCAATATTGAAACTTGGTAAGTGACTGGCATGTGTTCTTGGCATGGGAAATGTGGATTTGTTAGTATTCTGATAGCCTACATGCTATGAGTGAGGGCGTCGTGGAGCCCTGTCTGATGCTGTTCGCCATGTGTTTTGTGCAAATTTTTGTAATTTAGCTTCCTGTTCTCGAGCCAAGCTGGCGGTGACGACTGCAGTTCTGGGCAGCATTTGCATGATGTTATTTGTCGACATTTCAGGTATCGAGGCAGTGCCGGTGTTTAAGAAGACTGTTGTGTTCCTGTATGTTTCTTGTGCATGAAATTCTGTTGTGAAATGCTGTCCTCGTGATATATTTATTATGCAACTATCACGCCTACTGGTGTTGTGGCAAGGTGTAGTCCGATTAAAAGGGCTAAACCCATGGAAATCTGCCCTCCCTAAGTCCCTACTTGATGCCAAAAGGCACATTTAACGTGCATGTCATTATTTATTTGCTAGGAATTCTTCCCAAACTCATTCAAGGTAAGTGTTTGTTTTGAGGTGTTTTTATCGTAGTGTGCGATTTGTAATTTTTTGTTCTAACGCTTACATTATACTGCAATCGTTCTGGGAGAAGTGTGTATGTTGTGCAAATCGTGTCTGGATGTATGTGTTAACGTTAGATTTTGATTTAGATTTGTAGGGTGGGGTAATTCAGGGTTTGTTGTGTTTGCAAAAGTAAGCCTAGGATCGTATTTTTATTAGTTGCTTTCCTTGTAATTTAGAACTAAACATAATATGTAGGTCTGTTTTACGTTGAGATATCTACTGTCAGGGGTTATCTAGGTTAGAAGTATGGGATTCTTTCTTAGTTTGATCCCTGGGCAGGTTGTATATAGGACTTGCACGATCCGAACTGGCTTGGTATGGGACTGGTCTGTTCGATGACATGCAAGTATGTGTCATGTAACTTAATGTAATTGTAAGGGTATTGTGTTTTAATTGTATTTGTTTGTGTTATGATGTCTCTACGACTACATAACTTGCATATTTGAGTATTAATGGGAATTATTTTTGTGGGTGGTAAAAATTATGTATCGCTGTTATTTGAGTATGTGTGCGATGAATATGTTGTTGTGAATATCAGGTCTCAGTTCGTGAACAGCCATAATGTAATGTGCTTTTCTGCTTAATTAGTTAATATAGAGTCTTCAAAATTTACTGGGGTTAAATTTCTGTTGGACATTATGGTCATCAGCTTCTGTAACTCATTTTGTTTTGAGTTGTAAGCCAGTAATCTGTTGTTGCTGGAAATCAGGGTCATCAGTTGCCTCATGTTAACTGTAAATTACATAGGCCTACTGTTTAGTTCATGCTATAGCAATCACGGTCATCAGCCACTATAACTTAAGTAAAATTTTCTGCTTTTAACTAGTAATTCAAATTTTTTTCTGCTTAAATCGTTAGGAATGGTGCGTTAGTGTTCCCTGTTAGCCTCGTCTTTCGACAAGAGCGGCTTGTTTCTCATCTAACCGTATTTCCGGGCCATGTTAGGCATCCTTTGGTTGTACGTGTTCGTGTCTTTAACCTGAACGAGGATACCTCATTTGTACCTCGTGTACTGTTGAACTTAGTTCTTTTTATATTGGATTTTTTCTCACCCAGGCGGATTTTGGTTGTATAGTCATCTGGTGTCGAACCTCAATTTCGTTCCCTGTGTTAGTGTACTGGTGTTTGGTTTTCTGCGCTGCCATTTCCCCTTCGTTTTTGTCGTTACTGTAACTGCGTTTGTATTCCTCATTGTCCCCGTGCCAAGTAATGCGTGCGATCACGAACCAACAAATTTAGAGGCATACATGTCAGCTTAATTAATTTTCATTTTCGAAACCCTAAGGCCAACAAAATTTCTAGAGTGCATCTGTCGCACATAAAACGAGGTGGAGAGGTTTCTAATGAGGAAATGCTACCATAAATTTTGTAAACTGATTTTGTATAATGTAGAGTATCCCTAACCTTCATTGAAGCCTTCAGGCTTCTGTTCCTTCTGGAATTTTGAATTTATTTGAGTTTAAAAACTCTAGTGGGATACAACTTGTATCTGTTGGGTAATTCCCATTTTAATGGTAAATTGTAAAATTGAAACTAATTTTGATGTTTTCATAAAAGATGCAAGCATGTAAGTTGGACTCGGTGGGAGACCTAACTCATGGTGATCTTGTATACCTGTTTTCTTGGGAATTTGAGTGGTCATTCCTCTACCGTAGTTCCTTCTAAATGTATGGTCATTCAACTCATGTACTATTGAAAAGTACTTCTAGTCTGTAAAAACGTGAACTTGGTAATGAACTTTACTTCGGTAAATCTTGTTATTTAATTAACTATTGTAAGCACGGATCTAGGTCATGGTCAGGATTTTCTTCATTTAAATTCAACTTTGTTTCTCTTTTATAAAATGTAGTAAGAATTAGTAATTTCTGTAAACTTTCATTTTTGAAATAAGATTAACTTCTGTTTTGTAAATGGCTGGCCACGCGTCGCATAATATCTTGCACATTGCATCCACCTACTTCGTCTAAAGCTAACTACATTGGACTTTTTGAAAATTTACCTAACGTGTCTCGGACTCTGAAAGCACTGCAGGTGCTGGTGTTCTGCGTTTCTGAAGACTTATGGACACAGTGATGCTGTTGACTAAGTGGTTTGCGAGGTGATCAATTATCCCATCACTGATAATCTGACCCTGCACTCTTCCTAACCAAAACGATGCGGTTTGTATCCATCAATTGGAGTTAATTGGTGAACATTATCTTCTGGAAATATGTTTGGTGAATCGACTAGTTGTGGAGTACTGCCTATGCCTAGGCATTTTCGTGAACGGTGTTCACGCTTAAGGGAGGGAGACTGTTACGTGCAATGCCCGTCCCAACGTTTTTAAATATGTATCTTCCCTAGATGTGACGTCACGACCTTTGAAACGACCGCCTGGTGGCTTGGTTCCGATGTTGAACACGAGATGGCAGCTTCTATCGGACTGCGACTCCCCCAGTCGGAGTTGCTTCTTCAACCGTTAGAGTGTGTTTGGGGTGCCTTCTGGTATCTTCCCAATCGAGAATTATTTGAAGGCTATTATTATTCTACGTCATGAAACAAAAGACTATATATACTTCATGCCGCCAAAACATTTTAGTGGTGTCGTGTGAATATTATTTGGTTTTCACATTGTCGTAGTGTGTGTGGCAAATTGGGATTGGTCCAATTTAAATTAACCTGGTGCATGCTGGGTGGCCTTCTTCGCTTTTTGTCATCCATCCTGTGAATAATAAGTTGTGACTGATTGCTGGGAGAAGAACTACGCATATTGTGAATCTCGCCAGAGTGAGGGCTTTGCCCTCGTCCACGCTACCTTGGGAATATATCCCAGTATTTGATGACACATGAAGTATTAGTGTGCAACTATCATCTGTGATAATCGTGTAAATAGTTTCTTCGGCCTTAATATGGAAATGCGATATTGGTGTGCTTCTCTTCGACCGGCGGTTGTCAGCCATCTCATATTTTATTTTATTTTTGATGATATAAATCCTTTAAGGATATCTAAGTAGTTTAAAGAAAAGAAAAATTTAGTGTCTCCCCTAAAGGTATGTTTTGCTTTTTATTTATTTTAAATTATTGGAGCTCCATATTTTGCATTGTGTACTGAAAGGTTTTTTTGTTCTGAAGCTTGACTTTGGCCTTGATATGTCACCTATGAAAATGTAAATTTTTTGTTAAACTATATTTGTCCGGGGAACACTACTGTTTTTCTTCTTATTTTATTATTTGACATCTGGCTAAGGCATTTTCTTCTTATAATATTATGGTACAGGCCAGACGAATCTATTAACACTAGGCCTAAATTTGTTCATTAGTCGGTCGGTTTTTAGTCTGATCCGTTGCCTTTAAAAACTATTTGATCTCGTAATGTCTAGAGTTTGTTTATATCTAGCTGTTTTCTCACTGGAGAAGATTTAATTTAAAAATGTAAATTACGCGTTTCACTTAAATACGTACTGATGTACCTTCAACTGTTCTTGGTCGCTATGGTAACTTGTTGACAGAAGTGCATTGTGGGTTTTGTTTTTCTGGCGTGTTTTTGATGTGCACGTTCTTCGGTCATGGTGGTGTTGGTTGACTTATTTTGTTTTTAAATTTTCCTTTGGTTTTCCTTTTTTGGAGTTTTCTTGGTACTCCTACGTTATTCTTTCGTTACCTTGTTTATGGTAAAATTTTGCACTAGTTTTTTTCTGATTCTCCAAGGCCCTCATGGTCCAGTTTGGGAATATGTCTGGTGCTTATTTAGTGTTTATTTGGTTTGTAGCTTTTGATGCTCTTACCTCAAGCAATTGTTTATTGATATCGGCCTTAAATATTTATTATTTCTACAGTGAGAATTCTAGCTGAGATTTTATTTTATTTTCAAATTTATGCTGCCTGATGCATGTTCTGTTTTCTGGTGGAGGTGATTTTTTAAAGTTTAACATTAAATTTTCTTTTAAAATTTTTAAGCAACTGTTGTGGCATTTTTTGTCGGCGACAATTCTGTTGGTTATTGGGGGGGTGTCTGTAGTCGTGCCTGTGCCTTCCCCTTCTCCACCTTCCTTCCACCCCTTTTGGTGTTCTTCTGTTGGGGCATGTCATCTGGAGGTGTTTTTGCTGTGGAGGCGACGCGGACCTCTAAATAAAGGTAAGTAGGCCCATCCACGCTGGCCAACCACGTGTCAATACACAATGTTTTTAATGCCCCCCCCCCCCCCACACAAAAAAAATCCAAAGGGGTGAGATCGGGACTTCATTGGAGCGCGCGCCCCCGGCCGACCTTGGCTACTGCGCATCTAGTGTGCGCATAGCAAGGTCACGTCCCCTCCAAAACAAAACTTACTTTAACCAGCTGGCGTTCAGTAAAAGAATTACACGTTTAACATAAAGGGTTTCAGTGCTATATTTTTTTGAAATGTTGGCATTATTTTCCGATGACCCTGTACATTGAGCAAGGCAGGCTGCTGACACTGAGGAAGAAGAAACTTCGACAATGTGACTCATACTGCGCTTCGTAGAACAACTCGCAGCAGCCACGCCAAACGACGCGACGTCATGTTCATGCGGAATTGCCTCCGCGGGAAGGTGTTCGTCACTTCGACAATTGAAGATAACTGATTTCAAGTGAAAGATTAAGTGATATTTTGTGTGTTTCTATTGTCATTTCATTGTTTTTGCAAAGTGATTAACCTAAGGTAGTACAATAACCAACTTTTCCGTTTTCCAGTCCTGGATGAGATAGGCATGTAGGCACCTTTACACTTTGTTAGCTATGCTTACTGTACTTCTTTGTTAATTTTTCAACTAATTATGTAAACTAAGGCTATAATGTACAATATACTCGTATAATTGTCTTATGACTAAATAAATAAGTTTCTCTCTTTTGTGTGTGTGTTTCCAACCTTATAACTGTCGAAAAAGCTCGGTCGGATTACCCGGGATTTCGGATTTCCGGGATTTGGATTTGAGGGGTTTCACTGTATTTCAATTTTTCAAAAAAAAATCCCTTTGTTTCCACCCTCTGGATGCGATTTTACCCTTTAACGAACTCGACCGAGATTTTAAAGGGTTTTTAAAGAGATTGGTGCAAAATGGCGGTAGTTATCGTGCCCACAAGAAAGTCAAATAGATGCATGGATATGAAGGGTCCACGGGAAGAAAGGGGAATGTCTCTCAAAATGTAAAATCGAGATATCAGTGCGATCTGGTGGCCTCTTGAAGCACAATTGTGTCTGGCTAAAAACAATGAGAGTCGTGAGAAAATGACGTTCCAAGTTGACGGGTACATACAGGGTCATTAACTTTGTGCACCGTGGTAAACTATGGCGTCATTTGGCTGGCCAGGTGCGGAGTGTGTGGACCTCGCAATACCCCGTTCCGCTGACTCATATCGTTAGTTCACACGTGTTTTGTCATTCATATGGACGTGTATCTGCAAAGCTTAGACATTAATGTTACACGTTTAGTGAGTATTGTGATTACTGAAATTGTTGGTCATGCCTAGACACCAATTCACATTGCGCGAACGTGTGTATAGTCTATCCATAATTCGTGTATGAATAACAGAAAATCTTGTTCGGTGACGAGACGAAAATTTCGAATCAAGTTTCCAGGAAGACCTGTGCCTAATGCCAGTACAATTAGCAGGCTCGCTAAACGATTTAAGGAAACAGGCTCCGTAAATAATAAAAGAGTTGACAGGCATTCTTTCATCAGATGATGTCAGGTGTGTGTTACAAGAGAGGGAGGACATCGCCTATGAGCAATGTAAGTACATATTATTGAACAGGTTTGGTAAAAGTGTAAAAGTGCGCGCAAAAACCACCGGGTACGGACGCCCGCGATCAGCGTCAGTCAGAGCCGGCTTAGCTTGCTGTGTTTATCGGGGCGCACATAGATAATAATAGATAATAATAGATCATAATGACCCTGTAGAAGTAATGGGACTTTGAAACTCGTTTCCTGAACATTTTACATTATTTGACATTCCCCCTTCTTCCCGTGGACCCTTCATTTACAAATCTCTACTTAGTATAAAACAAAGTCCCAGATTCTTGGATGTCACGGGTAAACTCGAGATCCACTGGATGGATTTTGATGCGGTTTTCACCATTCTGTAAAGGATATCTCGAGGATGGTTTCTGTATAAAATAATTTATTTATGATCAAAGGAAGCCAAGCAGTAACGATTTCAGTGAAAAGGTCAATGACAAAACCTGGCGTCCGTGCGCTTTTTAAGCTTACGCTGGGCAAACCGTTAAAAATAGCTATATACTATGAGCGTAAGAATTGTTCAGCATGAAAAGTTCTACAAAAAAAAGCCCAGGAGAGCATATCTCTATATTCAATACATCGCCTACTATAAGTGTTTTTACGTTTTCATTTCTTCCTACAATCTCCATTCAGTTACTGAGGCGACAGTTTACGAGCTAGCTAGGGGTGAGTCCATAACCCCAGTTACAGCTTAGCTAAAGGACGAGCTTATTGTCCCAGATACAGCCAGCAGCAAACTGTAGAGTCGTGTTGAGTTAAAAACTTAAGAGAAGAGTGGTTGTGTTTGGAGTTTCTCTGGAAGTGCAACTCTCATTTCGCCTGTGAACTTTTCGTTCCGCAAAATTCACAGTCAAGTTAAGATTGGACGGAAGGTGGATTTGTGTTTCATGCACCTCGCCATTCTTAAATTATGTCTGACAAGAATTTGTTGCACATGCTATCTCCATGATAATATAATTAATAGTCCAGTCAGTGATTTTAACCCATCATGCCGAGACGTAAAACGGATATTGGTCGTTGCATTGACATTATAAAAATAAGCG
This sequence comes from Meconema thalassinum, assembly GCA_946902985.2. NCBI lineage: Eukaryota > Metazoa > Arthropoda > Insecta > Orthoptera > Tettigoniidae > Meconema > Meconema thalassinum. The sequence goes on from OX336392.1 coordinate 20,686,346, forward strand.
CTTATCACGTAATGCATTCATAACTGTTCCCGGGTGATGCCAGGTCGGGTTGCTAGTATACGATATATAAACTTTTGAACTGACGGTAGTTTGGTGGCCTGGGGGATGTGAAACGCGAAGATATGTTGAAAATTTCTGGAAGTCGCAGCAGGGCATCCATTGCAATAGTTAGCTTTCTAATGAAATCTGCCTAACACCTTAGTTATTAATACACTTTTGGTGGCTTCGATAGCGTAGTTGGTAGCCCTGGTAACTGAATATATTCTCAGTTCCATCTCTTAAGGTACAGAATACAAAATTTGGTTGAAGTTCAATGGATAGCATGGACATTACATGCAGTTAAACATTGCATCTATCAGCCCGCGTAAAAACACATTGGCAACAATCTCATGCATGTGTTGGTCAGAAATGTTGATCTATTGTTGTGCCAATTTTGGATGAACTGTATTTTAAAATTGGACCTATCAGCAGGCTTAGAATCATGTTGGCAGTACTAACATATTTTAGTTGCTCCAAATTAATCTAGAATGTCAGGTACTATACGTGTGCTAAGTTTAGGGCTGTTGGCTTGCATACTTTCTGGTTTATTGATTTTAGAGTAAAAATATAGAGGCAGCATTTATTAACAGTTGGCAGCCCTGGTTGCTCTTAAGAATAGACATAGTCATATCTGTTATGATACTCATAGCACATACGAAATTTGGTTGAATTTCAATTGATAGTATAGAAGTTACATGCATTTTAAAAATGGTCCTATCAGCAGTCTTAGAATCATGTTGGTAGCACTGTCATGTATGGCCTCCTGGAAATTAAACTGAAATATTGTTATCTATATGTGTGCCAATTTTGGAATACCTCCCACGCATACCTTTCAAGATACCCAACATGGAGCCCAAATTTCAATTGTGGTTTTTCAGCAGTAGGTAGCACTGACATCATTTTCAAATATGGCTTTGATATATTCAGGTATAGATCTTAACTCATACCAAATTTGGTTTTGATTGCTGCAGCCCTTTAGGAGTTGATAGAGGGGGCACACACACAGACAGACAAACAGAAAAACAGACAAACATTTTTCCGGATCGATCTCATGAGTCTTCTTTTTCCTCATTTTTGCAAAATGTGAAAAGTAGGCTGAAACTCGTCCTGGAGTTAGCTAATATTTAACTTACTAGCAAATCTAACTCCACTACAGTCTGCCTTAGGTGCGATCGAACCCATAACTAAGATATCTCTAGCTCCTAATTGAAATAATATCATTCAGCCGGTCATTCTGATATGTCTATAAGCAGCCCATAAATTGAAGCAACAGCAACTACGATGTAATCCTGGGCTGATGCTGCCAGCTGATACACTAAGTGATAATGGGACTATCAGCCATTCGGTTGAGCTCACTTTTATCTCCGAGAAACACATTACAATAGGATAATTGCTATGCAAATGGCACATTGTGGCACGTGGCCGTCAGTGACTGCTCTCCAGAGACCGGGGATCGATTTAGCCCGGCACACCCAGCTGTGCAGCTCCACTTGAAGATACGGCGAGGCGAGGCGAGGCACAGCGAGGCTTTATCGGTGCAGTCACAGACGGTTTGTAGAGCTCAGATGGATTTCACCAGCTCATCCGGCTTACGAGCTCATACAAGAGTGGGAAATGCATCAGTTACGAAGATGAATGTTGTTTTAAGAGTAAGAAAGACTTATCGTCTTACGTGGCTCTCCATCCCGCAATCAATGGCTTATTTTACACAAATAAATGAGCAAATTATAAACACAAATTTCTGTTATTTCCGTTTGGTCAATGATTGTTAATTTTACACTAAACAAAGATCTAACCTTTCTAAGCCAGGGTGTTCAAATCCAAGCTCACACAAAACAATTCTTATATATACATTTCTCAAGTTCGGTACACTTTTCTTAAAACTTTCTTGTCAAGGATACTTAATTCTTCTTAGAATGTAAAGAATGTGGCTTGACAAAATGAGTAGATTGGTTTTTCTAGAATACTTAATTTGAACCGTTTAAGAGTTAACAAACTACAAAAAAAACTCTTAAAATGTATGAATTTTTAGCTTATTTTCATTTATGAAATGAAATAATAGGCTTATGAGATCACCTTTTGTCCGTGTGTATGTGTGTGTGATTCGTGTGCGTGTGTGTGTGTGTGTCCCTAATAAAATCTAAATGGCTGGAGCGATTTGCATGCAACTCGGCAAGTTCATAGCACTATTCCGGACGACCTCGACCGTGCCATTCAAATTTTGTTATGTCTCACCAATCCAACATGGCGGCTGTGCGAAATATTTCACCAGCATTCAATATCTCCGAAACCATTACCGATATCACCCTGGAATTTTGTACGGTGTTAAAGGGAACTACTAGAAGTTCACTTATGTGACCTTTGAAAACCTGGTAACTACAAAACCAACATGGCGGCCAAGCGAATTTGCGACTTTTAAATAGACGTTTCTCGCGAGTTAACCAACCAAACGCAATGAAACTTGATACAGTATATGTTTATACCCATTGTAATGCACCGACATCTAACTTCAATCAATTGTTTACATAACCTCAAGATGGCGGCTGTGCGAAATATTTCACTGGCATTCTATATCTCTGAAACTATTACCGGTATCACCCTGAAATTTCGTACGGAGATAGAGGGCACTACTGGAAGTTCATCTATGAGAATTTCAAAAACCGGTTAACTACAAAACGAACATGGCCGCCAAGCGAATTTGAAAGTTTTAAATAGACTTTTCTCGCGATTTAATGATCCAAACGCAATGAAACTTGGTACGTCAAATGTTCATACACATTGTAATGCACTGGTATCTAATTTAGTTCAATTGTTTACATAACATCAAGATGGCGGCTGTGCGAATTTTTATTTTTTTATTTATTTCTTGTGTCGTAATCAGGCGCTCGAAGTGAAAGTTTGAATAATGAAGCTACGCAATAATTTTACGTTAATGGTACATGACTCTATGGCCTATACATACAACAATCCAACATGGCGACCATCCGAAATATGAAGATAGTTCTCAATATCTACGAATATATTACAGCAATCAAACTGAAATTTTGTATGTTGATGGAGGCAATTAACATAAGTAGGATATATGAAAATAGGCTATAGTTCTTAACGGAACTACTTGTTTATTAATAAATTGAAAAGATAAAGATTATTTTAAATATGTTTTCATTATTTCTATGAAACTACATGGTTACCAACACATCACAAAAGATCAGGCCTGTAACTTAAATAGTCCTGAGAAAAGTGCACCAGAATCTCTAAAATCTTAACTTGCGAGATTGTTTTCTGCGGCCTTGTTTTTGAACACCCTGTACAAAATCAGACAATAATATTTCATATTTATTGTTAGCAGGTGGCTTAGAAAGGTTAGATCTATGTTTGGGGTAAAATTAACAACCATTGATCGAACGAAAATTTGTTTTTAAATTTGCTCATTTCATTGTGTAAAATAAGCCAGTGTCCTTAAGTAGTTTTACTGGGATAAACAACTAGGTCATTTGCCTACAATTATAAGGGTTATAAACAGTAAGACCTGTCTTGACGGTCCTGTGAATGCTGGGTTCAAAAACGTGCCAAATAATCTTCTTTAAAATGGAAACTGTCTAATGCGGACTACGGAAATCAAAATGCCCATCTTAACGAAAAATTTCTGAGTTCCGGGATTCTGTGTTGAGAAACTTTTCATACATCCTATGAAAGTCAATCTTGTCTGCGGTAACAGTTGATTCTGTAGCAAACAAGAAATTTGAAACTAGGTCTTCCTTCTTGTGTTCTTTAACTTACAGGTTATACGGTTAATTGCCTGTTTCCGGTTCCCCAAGTTTGCTTTAATGAGCTGTCAATCAATACATGCCTGTCTCTGTCTAGACCCGTGTGAATCAGCTTAGCTTTTAGCCGAGCACTTCTCAACTCACATTACTGACATAGTTCGGCAGCAGTCATTATGGCTTGGAAGGCAAGAGTTGAGCTTGATCAACATGAGAGTAAAAGTGATATAGTTGTTGGTTGGTTCCTCAGTTCAGGGGCTGCGACAACGCGGTCATGTAGCCCCGTGAACTTTGGGTGAGTGTAGAATCTGTCTGATAACCGGTGTTCATTGTGATGACTATAGGCCTATTAGTGAGTGTTATCTGTTTTGATTCAAATAAGGACTGGAGACGATAATTCCAAGTAGTTCCTACTTTCGCTACATAATGCTACCGTCCACGACACCTAGCTGTGAACTTCGCTACTACTAGATGCCATCGCAACCAGCGCCCAGTGATGATCGTTGGAACTTAAGAGCATTAATCAAACCTAACCTACAAATTTTTGCTTCGCACAAGTGTAGTTAGTGGAAGGTTCTTTTTCATACCATAAATACTGAATATGACATGGGACCGCCGGCTTTACTTCCCCTCCGAAGAAAGGCATAGTGAGAGATTTTAACGCTCTTAAAAATTCCGACGACTTTGGCCGGGTTTGAACCCGCAATCTTGGGCATAGCAGTTCAGCATGCTACCGACTACATTGTAGTGTTCCATGCGAGAGATGGAACGAGCTACCTGCTACTGCCCATCCCCGCTGGCGACAGTTCGACAAGTAACTTAGTTTCACTCGCCAGTGGTTTAGAAAAGACAATAAAGCGACACAAACTGGATTTTACTGTTAGTAAGCCGCTTGTGAGTCGTCGTAAACCCCCAACTCAATCGATCACTCAGACCACTTTGTTGTTTTTCCAGCCGCGGTAATGACTGCTCTACACAAAGTATCTCTTGTATTACAAGAATATATAGCTTGATCATCAACTGAGGGCCCCGGATTTAATCCCTTGAAATTATAGTTATCTTTTTTAACTCCTTACTTCCCAGATATTCTTTAACTGTCTTCTACACAAATATTCGTACCCGCGTTAATGAATTGACTCCATATCCCCACATAGGTCTAAATCAGATGCATTTTTAATCAAACGTACACCAATACTATTATTAATCACTCGGGAAGTATTTGCGCTACGACGACGTTTGTTTTCTTAAATTGTAATGTCCGTCAGGCATTATCGATTGAACCCCAACTTACTTGATTATATCATCCGTGTATTAAAATAATTGCGAAAATTCATTTATTCAAGGTCACACGAAAATAGTATCTAATAACTTGACAGACATATTGTCGCTAGGAGACAACGACTAACACTGTGTCATGATCGTCAACGCCGCACCATTGATGGACAGGTTGTCACTAGGCAACAACGATTTACTCTGTATCATGATAGTCCGGATAAAATTTGCTAAAGGACACATGGAAAAACTGACCGATTGTGAATCAAGGATTTATTGGACTGTAGTATTCTCTATGCTATCGTATGCACAGTTAATCAGCATATTAGCAAAATGTAATGTAATGCTATCCTGTCAGAGAAAAATAGTGGCGAACATTCCTACATTCTTCTATCACAATATTGCAGTTTTCATATGTAGACAGTTGTTATTTAATTTGTGGGGCTTAGACATCGTGTTCATGTTGCCCCGTGTACAAGGGTGTGTGTGTAGAATTTTTGTGATATCTTGCGTTATTGTGATTTCGCACTAGCATGTGTAAATTGGAGATAGGTTATGGTATTTGAAGCCATTTTTCTGTGTTGCCTTCATAATCGAAATTTAATGTTTTTCTGTCGGTCAACACGATTGTACCCAATTGTTATTGGAGGTTCCCTAATCCTGAAAAATATTATTGCATGAGATTAATAAATACACTTGGATGATTGACGATTGAAACTGGTCATCCAAGTGTAGCCTGGTTGTTAATCACATGTACTATTTTTCAGGATTAGGGAACCTCCAATAACAATTGGGTACAATCGTGTTGACCGACAGAAAAACATTACTTTTCGAATAAGCATACAATAATAAAAAAAAAGTGGATAGGAACCGATGAAAAGTTAGGGGGGAGAGGGCGGGGCATTTGTGCTTTACGCTATACGCGATTATTTTATTTACCAAATTAACTTCTACATGTTCGGGTCAGTAGCAGATGCCGCTACAGTCGAATGTTGGAACCACCATTCGTGTTCAATCAAAACGATGATTCACATGATGAGCAAGAGGTGACCCTCAATTACAAATGTTATAAAAATTAAATGTGACGGTAATTGTCTGTTCAGGTCATCGGCATATTGTGTGTTCAACAATCAGAGTTTATGAATTGTTAAACATGTTACAGACAACTGGAATAATTATTCTCGTCTTATTACTGGCATCAGCGATACGTATGAATATGCTATGCAAACTTCTGGATATAAATTGGTAACGGTGAAAACCCTCACGTCGATGGAGAAAATTCAGAATTAGTCGATTTACCACCCTCCATCATTGCTAAAACTAATATCATCACTGAAATATATGGAAACGTAATTTCCACTCTAAAATATATTTCACGCTTTTCAAAAATAGCGATTTTAGCCCCTAAAAATGAACACTGTAAAGAAATAAATTACAAAGTTTTAGAGCTAATCCCATGATCATCGAGAACTTATTATGTGAATAATTTGATTACTGAAGATGAGAGTGAACTTCTAAAATTCCCAATAGAATTTTTTGACAGCATGGACGGATTGACACCTCATAACCTTCGACTAAAAGAAGGCTCAATAGTGATTTTGTTGAGAAATATTAATGTTATCCAAGGTCTGTTGAACGGTACTAGACTGTTGGTTCGGAAGATGTATGCTTACACCTGGAACGTATTACTGGCGTAAATGTTGGAAACAATGTCCTACTTCCTCGCTTTGACCTTACACCATCAGATACTTCTATGCCATTTTCCTTCAATAGGAGGCAGTTCCCAGTACTTTTGGCTTTTTGTATAACTATCAATAAAGCTCAAGGTCAAACACTAGATCAAGTAGGCATTTATTTACCTCAACCGGTGTTTAGCCACGGACAACTGTATGTCGCACTATCGCGAGCAAAGTCCTTTCATGACGTCAAAGTTCAAATAGAACCAAAAGGCAAGTGAACAGCAAATGTCGAATGTAAGGAAGTACTATTACAATGTTGAAACGAATTAAAATTCAGCAATTCTTCTAGGTTTGTGCCGTGTCTCGTGTGGGGTTTCGCCTAGGACAGCAAGCTGGCTCATCGGCGGGCACTTGGTGTCCCCGCCCGGACCCCCACTGGAGTAGCGAACTGCGCGCCACCTCCCTTTATATAAGGTGCATGAGCCAGCTTGGTGTCCTAGGCGAAATCCCACACAAGACACGGCACAAACCTAGAAGAATTGCTGAGTTTTAATTCACTGGCCGGGAAAGCCAATATACCATCTTGTTGAAACGAATGTTGCAGAGGAGCACAAACCATAGCAAACGGGGCACAGATTAAATAACAATTATACAAGGACGTCCGCATCCCTAATACGATAACTGTCCTGTCGTAATGGTATAAAATAAAGTGCTAGTGTCCTACATCGGTGATTACTAGCCTACATCCTGTTCTTCCATTCCCTCAGTTCTATAACAAAGATGTACTCAATCGAATTTACACCTTAATAAATATTAATTCCTTCTGTGTGAGTTATCTTTTCATTTCTCATCAATCGCCTTTACTTACTATTATATCTGTAGTGGTGGAGCGATATGCGATGCTATCCTTACCTAATTGGTCAAACAGCTGTATCGTTGTGAAAATCTTGAGCTATGATTGGTGAAGAACCTGTATCATAATGAAACTTTAACTATAATGAGCCTCATCTCATAAGTCTACTTCATCGTTTACCCAAAAGCAACGGTATCGTAAATGTCTGTTCAGGTCAATAAATAGCATGAAGATATTTGAACAGCAAATGACACATGGAAAGAAGTGCTGTAGGATTGTTGAAATGAATGCTGCGGAGCAGCACGGGTCGTCTAGTTATTATTACTATTATTATTTATCCTCAAACAATTTAGGATTTTATAAAAAAAAAAAAGAGTTTGGTGCAGCAAAGTGCAGGAGAAGCCTGTTGTTGTTGTTGTTGTTGTTGTTTGAATTAAGGACTTTGCACATCGTGGTCATGTAACCCCGTGGACTTACGTGTGTGTGTGGAATTTCTCTGATGACCTGTGTTATTGTGAAGGCTTGTATTATTGTGTGCATTTGTAATTAAGATGAGGATTGGGAAGGAGGCAGCCGTGGCATAACGTAGGAACCATCCCAGCATTTGCCTGGAGTGGAAGTGGGGAAACCTCATAAAATCACTTACAATATGTCTGAGAAGGGAATCAAACCTGCCTCTTATCAGTTTTACGGCACAGTCTGAATGTACCCCGTCCCAACCCTCCCAGTCCAAATCGCTGCCTTGTGGTGAAGAAGGATCTTCAAAGAGTAAGGGAGACAACCCCAACAGAAAGCCACAGGCTTGGAGGTGTCGGTGGTAACCCCACCACCAAGCTCGGGTGCTGTGGGCCAATAACTCGTACACCTTAAATTAATCTATAAGGTGCGTTCAAAAAGTAACGAGCCGGAGGCGGGAATGCGCAAACCGGTGACTATATCGGCTAATCGTGGCGTGTGTAAAGAGGTGTGGTTCCGACCAGAGCGTGGAAGGTCACAGCCCGTCGCTAGAGGGCACCCGTGCACGTCACGTGACGATAAAAAGCGAGCAGCAGCATGCATCAATCGTCCAAAGCTGCCAATCGCATTGGAAACAGTGATATGGAGGCGTCAACCGAAGAGCAAGGAGGTGTTGTTCGGTTTCTGACAGCGGAAGGAGTAGGGGGAACGGACATTCATCGACGAATGTCACAAGTGTACGGCGAACATTACATGTCCCTTGCAAGGGTCAAGGCGTGGCACAAGCGCTTCAGGGAAGGACGGGTGTCGTTAGCCGATGATGCCCGGTCTGGGGCGCCCCCGTGCATTACCGATGACAACGTCCAGCTAGTTGATGCACTATTACCCAGGATCGCCGAGTGACAGTGAACACCATAGCCGCCGTTGTCGCTCCACGACAATGCACGACCTCATACCAACACAGTCGCGGCACTCCGGCAGAAATTCAAATGGGAGGTTCTCGACCACCCTCCATACAGTCCAGACCTCTCTCCCTGTGATTACGCCATGTTTGGTCCCCTGATAAGGGCTCTGTGGGGACAACAATTCATCTCGGACGGCGACGTCCAGCTGTACGTACGGAACTGGTTCACATCGCAGCCCATGGAATTTTATGAGACAGCCATTCACCGCCTCGTGTCAAAGTGGGACAAATGCCTCAACAGCCACGGCCAATACTTCTAACACACAGGTACTGATTTCTGTAATTATGCCTCCGGCTCGTTACTTTTTGAACGCACCTTATTTTAAAGAAACATCAACAAAGAGAAACCGACTTTTAGGTTGAAAACGTTAACGAAAATTGGGACTGGAATGTGAGAACTCCTCGGGAAAAGTGGAAGCCTAGAAAGGGAAAATAATTAATTAAAATGCTCCGCTATCAATACAAAATATATTCGAATTAGCACATGTTTCGGTCCAAAAATAGGGCATTCTTCAGCAAATTATTATTAAACCTTTAAAATAAAAAATGTTTTAATTATACAAATTAAATTAGCACATTTTTTTGGTAAATTAAGTTATGTGATTAAAAATATTTCTTTATATGAATGAGTGGTCTCCTTAAAAATAATTTTGTGATTGGTATATCACATTTCTTGTTTTATATCCTCTTAAAAAGTAAGATTTTTATTTTTCGAGAAAAGTGTACCTCAAGACAAATTATTTGATATTTTTTCAAAATTAATAGATTATGGGTGACCAAATTACACCAGAATTTTTAAAATGTACAACAATAGTCAGAAAGGTTCTAAAAAGGTGTGGTATAAGTTTAATTAATATGTTACGATTAGGAGCCTGGCTTTATAAGATTAAAGTTCGCCAAACATAGACTGCCAAATGGAGGTGATTATCTGCCTCAGAAATTAATTCAATAAAACTAATGAGAAATGCAATTAAGTAAAATATATACAGGATTAAATGAAGAAACTGGAAAAACATTGCATAGGAACGATAAAAATATAAAATCTAATGGATAAGTATTCTTTCATTCACTTCCAATCTACTGCAAGTCTGTCTGTCTGTCTGTCTGTCTGTTAGGTAGTCAGCTCGTAGGCTGGTTGGATCCCGAAAAAGCACCGCCGTTAGGTTATGTGGGTAGATACCCACAAACCCCATTGCAGCGCTATATTGAGGCGTACTTGGCAAGAAGAGGAGTGAGGTAGTTTGCCATTGCTTTCCTCACTGAGTCAGAACAACAGCACTAACCCTATGAGTAGAACCTTTCACAGCATCCACAGGCACTGACTGCGCCCTGAATGTCATTACTAAGCATCACCCATACCTCAGTAGCTTCCATATAATCACAGCCATGAGTGAGACTGAGACATCGGTGAAAAGCCACATTTTACTCTAGCCTGTGCCAACAGACACTGACTGTGCCCTGAATGTCATTACTAAGCACCACCCATATCTCAGTAGCTTCCATATAATCACAGCCATGTGTGAGACTGAGACTTCGGTGATACTCTAGCCTGTGCCAACAGACACTGACTGTGCCCTGAATGGCATTACTAAGCACCACCCATACCTCAGTAGCTTCCATATAATCACAGCCATGAGTGAGACTGAGACATCGGTGATACTCTAGCCTGTGCCAAGAGGCACTGACTGTGCCCTGAATGTCATTACTAAGCACCACCCATACCTCAATAGCTTCCATATAATCACAGCCATGAGTGAGACTGAGACATCGGTGATACTCTAGCCTGTGCCAACAGACACTGACTGTGCCCTGAATGGCATTACTAAGCACCACCCATACCTCAGTAGCTTCCATATAATCACAGCCATGAGTGAGACTGAGACATCGGTGATACTCTAGCCTGTGCCAACAGACACTGACTGTGCCCTGAATGTCATTACTAAGCACCACCCATACCTCAGTAGCTCCCATATAATCACAGCCATGAGTGAGACTGAGACCTCGGTGATACTCTAGCCTGTGTCAACAGACACTGACTGTGCCCTGAATGTCATTACTAAGCACCACCCATACCTCAGTAGCTTCCATATAATCACAGCCATGAGTGAGACTGAGACAACGGTGATACTCTAGCCTGTGCCAACAGACACTGACTGTGCCCTGAATGTCATTACTAAGCACCACCCATACCTCAGTAGCTCCCATATAATCACAGCCATGAGTGAGACTGAGACATCGGTGATACTCTAGCCTGTGTCAACAGACACTGACTGTGCCCTGAATGTCATTACTAAGCACCACCCATACCTCAGTAGCTTCCATATAATCACAGCCATGAGTGAGACTGAGACAACGGTGATACTCTAGCCTGTGCCAACAGACACTGACTGTGCCCTGAATGTCATTACTAAGCACCACCCATACCTCAGTAGCTTCCATATAATCACAGCCATGAGTGAGACTGAGACATCAATGATACTCTAGCCTGTGCCAACAGACAAATGCAAATGTACTGCATTCATCAACAGATGGCAAACAAGTGGGGCTTTCTTAACGTTATATGAGCATACCGTTGGTTTTTAATTGAACTTAGGGATTCATTCACGCAACAGCACGGAGTGATTGGAACTGTGTGAGGTTTATATGCTATTTATGAACGAATACAGCGAGAATAGGCCGACATTGATGACTTTATACTGTATTTGGTAGTCTCAATTCCATCGGTCTGTTTCACCATCACAACCATCCATCTCGGCTCCAATAACCAGTTTGAAAAGGCATCTTCAGAGTGTTTTGAAAATTATATTCAAATATTTAGGACCTTTATTTAACCGAAGCATATCAATTTTATTTTACTTCAAATTCTTCTTCCTTACTTTCTTTCTTCGTTTTGCCCACTTGGGAGCGCGTTTGAACTTGTTGACTCGGGTTGATGGTGTTTTCCTCTTCTTCTCTCAAAATCTCCTCATGAACTCGCTATGCCCCTTCTTACGTTCTTCCGGCCATTTTTTCCAGTGGTCTTTTTAGCTTTTTCGGTGAAAGTGTGATTTGTAACTAGAGTTCCAAAAGCCTTGCGATTCTTGATGATATATTCTGTGATGTTTATTTCTTTAAAGTCCTGTTTGATTTCTTCTAACCAACTGATTTTGACCTTTTTTGAATTAATTATATCAAGCAGGTTTTTTTTGCATAGGCCTATCTGGTGTTGTCCATTCGGCAGATGTGACCATAAAATTGCAATCGTCTCTTACGCACGGTATCAGTGAACTTATTGATTACTTTGTACAAGTCTGTGGTTTTCCTTTTAATCCATATACCATTAACATAAATGGGGCCATATATTTTCCTGAGAATTTTACGTTCCTGGATTTCGATTTCTCCAATTTGAGAGTGGCCTCCTAGAGATATAGTTTCGGAGGCGTACAATGCTTCCGGAAGAACAACTGTCTGGTAGTGGCGTAGTTGTTCATTTCGTGACATCACTCTATTATTATTATAGTGATTCCATGTTATTCGTTCTGCTTTCTGTACTTTGGTAGCTTTCCTGTCCAATCCACATGCTACAATAATTTATCCTAAATATTTTATTTCAAATTGATTCTATTATATTACATTTCACAAGAATACTCGCCCATTACATTTTATATTTTCATCGGTTTTTTTCATTGTTTTTCCAGTTTATTCATTTCATCCAGGGTATATTTTACCTAATTTCATTTCTCATTAGTTTTATTAGTTTAGTTTCTTAAGGTTTAATTCTAATTGCTGAAGAAAGTCCCATTGTTGGACCGAAACAGTATTTCTGTAATAGTGTGGGTGTATAGGGGACGATTTAGTGTGGCTAAATTTACTGAAGACGACTGAGGCATCAGGCGAGTAGAAAAAAGGAGGATGGGAAGGCCTGTCACATATTTTGCCTCCAGATTCTTGCTACATCCATAGCTATTTATGTTCTTGCAAACCGGCCAAAACTAAAGACTAAGTTACGCAAATATCATTTCATTTTCTTCTCATCGTTCTTTCTTACTTCTTCATCCTCCACATTTCCTTCATTCTTTGAGAGTGATGCGCCTTTCTCTCTTATGCCCATCCGTCTCCCCTGTGCTCTCTCTTTTCTTCCACAAAAACCGTTATGTTAAAAAGACTTCCCCTGAATTGTTTTCTGTCTTGACAATCTTTATCTGTGATTTATAGCCCCGTGAGTTGTTCCTTCATCTGCTTGGTGTAGCCCCCCCCTGGCTCTTCAGATTGTATATTTTATAACAAATGTGTTTATTCATCCTTGCTGGATCAATTCTGACGATGTGTCCATAGAACCTCAGTCGTCTTTTCCTCATCGTTGTTTCCAGGTTTTCCAGCCTTGTTTGATCTTAGTCTGTGGTTTCCCTCTACACTACAGTACAGCCGTCGACTGTCCGGCTCTGACATTTCTCATGAGGGAGGGAGACAGCGTTGCCGGTTCTGTACCGCGAAATATAAAACAGCGTGGACTACATATAATACATATAATATTTCCCATGTTTTTAAATGAATTATGACGAACCACTGACCATATTACTAAAGTAATATAATTACACACAGTTAAACGGTAAGTGTGCACACACAAGACAATAAAGCAACAAACCTCCACTAACACAAAGAGCAACAGAAGAGAGCCCTTGCAACATCGAGCTAAATTTAAAGACTGGCTTACTGGGAAAACCGCTGATTGGTACAGGTGACAACATGCTTCATGGTAGCAAGCGACTTCGCCAACATAGGCGAAATTCCACTGCGATCGAAGAATTTATGTTTTGTAACCGACAAATGTCGGAATAACAAAATGATGCATAAAATTGCAAGTAGGGTGTGGGACTTCCACGTTGCATAGTGAAGACGCTAGAGAAGAATTAAAATGATGGCCAGCTTCAAGGTTCAATTAACAGCTTCTCATTGCCATAAGTTGGCTATATTGTTTCTTTACCCCTCTTCTCCCACCATAGTAGTGGGATGAGGGGAAAGCTGTTACCCTTTTTTTTTTTGAACCCTCCTCGTGCACTCTGCATATGGCTACACCCTCAAGGGGCTTACGGCTGATCAGTTTGGAAGTTGGCGACCCCAAGGGATTTCTCAGGGGGCGTGGTGGCTCAGCGGTCTAGCTGTATGCCTCTCACCAAGGCGGTCCGGGTTCGATTCCCGGTCAATGCATGTGAGATTTTCGAAGTGAAATGCCATGTCCTGTGGTTCGGATTCCACGTAAAAAGGAGGTCCCGTGGCTCATGATCTCGAGATTAACGGTCACGTTAAACTACAAGCTTGCTTTTGCTTGGATTTCTCAGCTGAGTCCAGTTTTCCTCCTCTTTATCCATTACCTCTGGGGCAGAGCCTCTCCCATTATCCTTTTATCTGCCTTTCATGGCTCTCCTTCCTTCCAACTCCCTCAATCCACATGCTTGAGGGTTGAGGGCCATTTTTATTCCTTCTGTCCATTATTTGGCCTATTGCCCTTTTGTTTTCCATTTCTTCTTCTAGTATATAAGAGTGTAGTTAGTTTTAGTTATAGCTTAGATTTAATTTTCATCTTTACGATGACCCAAACCATTGAGGGTCGATAGGACAGCTTGGTGGTTAAGTTTGTAGAACGCTTCTCTTTTGTCCAAAGGACAGCATGTTGAATTCCTCACTGGCTCATGAATTTTATTCTTTGTTCACTTAGTTCTCATGGCTTTGAAACTGGCTGTCTGTAACGTGATCATTATTCATTTTAACTTCAGCGTACGGTGTAGGATTGGAAAAGAGGCGGCCATGGCTTCTGAATGACAACTATGTTAGCGTTTGTCTAAAGTATAAATAAAAAAAAGAGTTCAAACATCATGTAGGACATAAACTAATTTTAAATTCAGATTTGTGTTTCACAGTAAACACAATTATTCTCCGTTTAAAACAAGCCATACAATTCTTTTTCTAACATAATAGCTTATACGTGGGCATGGCTATAGATTACAAGTAGTATAATCATCAGCTAAGGATTCAATTTCCATTACCTACAGCTCTCATGGTTTGGCTCGTAGCCAATTCGTTAAAGTATAGAAAACGTTTCTATATGTTCTGTTACATTATTATTTGACCATCTCACCGTGTAGTGGTTAACCTACTTGGTTGTCAACCCTAAGGTCTTGGCTTCCAACCCCGACTATACCATGACATTCATTTCAAGGTTGCAATAAGCTTCAATAAGCCTTTGTCAAACCAAACAACGATCTAGTCATGTCCTGTATGATAACACGGTGCAGAGCACGTCCACTATCAATCAGACGAGTAATATGAAACTTGCTGACAAGATCGCTGTGCTGTTATCACCAAGGCACACTACACAAACCAAAGCCAGTGTCTCTGCAGATTCAACCCAGCGGTAGTATGCAAGCGTATGTTTGTTTTAAAAGCATCATGAATATAACTCCACTGTCACCACAGAGGCCCCGGTTCGATTTTTTTTCTAAAGGCTGCAACAGGGTATACTGAGTCTTGACAGGTAAAATTTTTGTGGGCCATTCGTGAACCATGGCAAACGGTTGGCCATCCTGACTTCTTCAACACCTCAAATCAATGTTTGCTATTACTGGTGAGTTACCTTTCTTTCTTCTTCTATTTTCCTTTCTTCGGCTTTTCCCTATTATTTTGAGTCGCCGGAGCCAACCAGGCTCATTTTGGTGTTGGCCGGGGATTTAAGGCCGAATGCCCTTCCTGACGCCACGTGATTTTTCAGGTGAAAATTCCAACCCCCGCTGTCACTGGGATTTGAACCCCAGCCGTCCGGGTAAAGACGAGTAGCTAAGCACCTGCGCCATCACGCTCCCCACTGGTTAGTTATCTAAACAAATTAATCCATAATTACCTAATAATAATAATAACAATCATCCTCCATACACATGTCCATTAAAGTATGGTTTCACAAAACGCTTATGCTTTTAGGTGTATAACATATTTTTTCCTCATAACATGACTATTTACTGTTTTAGGGGTGAAATGACATATCCAGGTAAAAGCGCATGTCATGGCCTATTTTTTAAGCTATCACACCTAATTTTAGGCTTCTTCGTTTCCTAGATATGGATTTTTCAATTTGTTGGGTAGTTTCCACCCCCCTGCTATTTTTCTTCAATAACAAAAGATCTTAGGTTCATTTATTATTTTTAGGTGTTTAACACGTTTTTCCCCAATAACATGACTATTTACTGTTTTAGGGGTGAAATGATCAATCGAGGTAAAAGCCTATATCATCCCCTATATTTTAAGCTATCACACCTAATTTTAGGCTTCTTCGTTTCCTAGATATGGATTTTTTCAATTTGGCGGGTTGTTTTCACCCCTGCTATTTTTCATTAAAAACAAAAGATCTTAGGTTCATATATCATTTTTAGGTGTTTAACACGTTTTTTTTCATAACATGACTATTTACTGTTTTAGGGGTGAAATGATCAATCGAGGTAAAAGCCTATATCATCCCCTATTTTTTAAGCTATCACACCTAATTTTAGGATTCTTCGTTTCCTAGATATGGATTTTTCAATTTGGGGGGTTGTTTTCACCCCCCCCCCGCTATTTTTCATTAAAAACAAAAGATCTTAGGTTCATATATCATTTTAGGTGTTTAACACGTTTTTTTCCCCACAACATGACTATTTACTGTTTTAGGGGTGAAATGATCAATCGAGGTAAAAGTCCATATCATCCGCTATTTTTTAAGCTATCACACCTAATTTTAGGATTCATCGTTTCCTAGATATGGATTTTTCAATTTGGGGGGTTGTTTTCACCCCCCCCCAGCTGTTTTTCATCAAAAACAAAAGATCTTAGGTTCATTTATCATTTTTTGGTGTTTAACACGTTTTTTTTCCCATATCATGACTATTTACTGTTTTAGGGGTGAAATGACCAATCGAGGTAAAAGCCCATATCATCCCCTATTTTTTAAGCTATCACACTTAATTTTAGGATTCTTCGTTTCCAAGATATGTTTTTTTAATTTTGGGGGTAGTTTCACCCCGCAAAGGGAGACGTCGCCCCAAGTGCTAGGACCCCTCATACAAGTCCCTAGCATGATTGGTTCGCGAGATATGAACAAAAGTGTAGTTAGGCCCTTTCGACAAAAACGAATCATACATTCAAAAACGGGCGTCACCCCCAGGGTTAGGATACTGCCTATGGCAAAATCCCATCAGGGGTTCAGAAAATATTAACAAACGTATAGTTAGGTCGTTTTGACAAAAGCCGTCCGTGTGCGCACATACAAAAAAAAATACTATTTCACCCCCCGGGTAAGGGTAGTTTTTATTTTGGAGTGGATATACCCCGTCCATAGAAAAGGGAATTTCACCACGAGTCCTACGACACCCCATATGTTTAAATCCTATTATTGGTTAGCGAGATACATATTTAAAAACATTCATTTATAAATAATCATTTAAAAAGCCCGCCCTCTTACAAAACTCCTCAAGTGCGCATGCGTATAAAAAAACATTCATCGCCAAAATGTCAAAAAACAACATGTTTACCCCAAATGGCGTTTCCCAATTCCATCCATTTAAAAAAAATAACCTCACCATCACCTAGAGCGGAAGAAATACCATCTAAACGACCCCTCACTCGACCCTACTCCTCCCCCACCTCCTAACCCTTTCCCAACATAGGGATACATATTCAAGCACGAGCGCGACTTGAGGAAACCAACACTATCCCACTACTCGCGAATGATCTTTTAGTTTTTGTATTTTAATTAAATAAAGAGGCTATAGGAAAGTAGGGGGCATTACTAGCAGTGCTAGGACACCCTGTATGTTCTAATCCCATGTTTGGTTAGCGAGATATCAAGTTCGGGGCCGATACGAGGAGGGTTCAAAAAAAAAGGGTAACAGCTTTCCCCTCATCCCACTACTCACCATCACCAAACGTCAGAGCGACTGGACTGTAATGGGCCGTAAATCCTTCTCAATATTCTACCTACAGACTTCAGGAGCTTCTCCAGGCTCGTCAGGTTGGCCGTTTGCACACAATATAGGACCGCCAGTTTTACCACAGCATTGTAGTGCTTTCTTTTTGCGTTAATGGCGAATATCTGTGTGGTGATGTTTAATGTATCTAGTTTAAGTCTTCGATTTTCTATTGCCTCTTTGTCCATTCTATTGTTGCAGATGATCTTTCTGAGGTATTTAAACTGTACTAATTTGAGTATAATTTGTATCGATTGGTGGACCATTTTAAATAATTATTATCTATTAATCAATAGGGAAATTTTCTCACATTTTCCTATAATGGTAAATGTTTTTGTTTGTTAGGAAGGGAATTCAAGTCATTGAAAGACAGGCATTGGATTGGAATAGAGGGAAGCCCAACATACGTGGCGAAGATCAGTGCACATGGAAACAATGGAAGAAGACAAGACCTGGAGCGAGGATGTCAATAGGACCAGATGGAGATGCTTTGTTGATGCCTTATGTTCCACGAGAGAGAACAGGAATTAAGTCAAGTACAGCCGCTACAATGACACAGGTTATCACGCAAATTCTATACACACACAAAACTACACGATGCCGCAGCCCTTAAAATAAGCAACAACAACAAAGCAAATACGCATACTTTTCTGCAAATGGCTCATCCGATGCGCAGAATGTAAATTGGCGAGTAATATTTCAGATGGATGTATTTGAAATTACCTTTTTTATGGACGCCAACGTTAAAAATAATCTGCACAAGTGCCTCTCGTTGAAAATATTCCACGTCATAAACTGACGTCACTCCGCGGATTCGAGAACACTCAATACGACGTCATTCATTTGCAAAGTGCTGCATATTTATAGCCGTGCCATTCTTCTATTATTGGCACACAGTGAAACTTATCCTCGAGACAGATTCTGAGTTGCATTTCCTTTGCATCAGCAAGGTATCCATCGCCATCCCGACGGCATTATTCCCATTCCTGATGCTAATATGGACATTTTAAATCCTCTATTATACTTAATTAATTGTTGCTTCAATGCAGCCGAAATAAACCACAAACCTCTATGGACAAGTACTGTAGGGGTAGACCAAGGTTAGAATCTGTTAACCAGATTGCCTCCGATGTACGGTGTGGAAGCTATGTAGTGATGGAACGATTAGCTCAGGACAGGGAGGCATGGAGAACTGCATCAAACCAGTCAAAAGAATGAGGACTCATACAATACAACAACAATATGACATCTGGACAACTTCGTTCATCAGTTCCGTGTTGTTGTTCGTACGAGGGGCGCACCATATTGTACATTACACTTTATTTTGTTCTACCCAAATGAGGTACATTACACATCAGTTGTTACGCCCACCTTCTCAACATAATCTCCTTGTGACTTTATGTATTTATGCCTTCGATGTGTCAGTCTCTCCAGACCTTCCCGAAACCATTATTTTGGAGTGCTGCGTGCCCTTGCCATGACAGCTGTGTCCAGTTCTGGAAAATCCGCAAAACGGCGACCATGCAATGAAAGCTTAGGGGCAGTCCACCGCCAAAGAAATGTCGAACAGTGCCATCAGTTGGCTAGAGAATGGCGACAGTGTTCTGGGACACAAAGGGCATCATCCTCATTGACTGGCTGGAATTGGGGGCCACGATTAACAGTGCAGCATATGTGGCATCCCTTAAGAGCTTACGTCGTGCAATTCAAACTAAGCGGCCAGGAAAATGGGCTAAAGGTGTGCTTCTGCACCATGACAATGCCCGCCCCCACACTAGCCGAGAGACCACCGCTGCCATTGATCAAATGGGATTCACGGTGCTGCCCCTCCACCATACTCTACCGACTTGGCACCAAGTGATTATCACCTGTTCGGGAACATGAAGAAACCTCTGGTCACAGTTGTAATGTACTTCATTTGGGTGGAAGAAAATAAAGTGTAAAATAACATAGTACGGCCTTCGTATTTGTGTAATAACCTGTGTTATTCTTTTTCCCTTATTCCCTTTTTTCCAGAACTTTTCAACAAACAAAAGTGTAATTTTTAGAAGTAATTCCTCTTTATACGTGTTATATGTTAACACTTTTTTAAAATTCTCTTTAGTTTAATTTTACGAGATGGAAATGTTCATGACATTTATGTTAAAATTACGCCGTTTAAAAGAAAAATCTAAAACACATTTGTTTTCAAAAAGCCTGTGTTAAAGTAGGATGAAAAACTGAGACAAGTTCCTGTAAATAATGAGGCAAATAAACAGTTGAAAATTAGCATAGGTAGTATTAGAACATCCCTGGGCCCCTTAAGTAATTTTAAATACATGTTAAAAATGTAGTCTACCATCAACCAAAGTTTCTGGTAACGAAATTACTTTAACAGCCTGTTAAATTTTTAACTAAGGTTGATGAAAACAGCGCTGTCTTTTTTTTAATTTTAATTTTTGCAAACCAAGGAGCGTAGATCCTGGGTTGGGGAGTGACCCGTTGTTTGTATCAGTTACTTTTATGACTTCAAATGATCTTGTCGACTTCGTCGTTATGCTTGGGTCTAAAGTTATGCGTTGCGGTTACGGTTACGGCCTGTGTGACGTCATCATGTTGTTCAGTGCATATGCACCGAGTCTGAGTTTATTCCTGGGAGACGCTGAGGACGTAACGTCAGACAGGAAAACAGGGTGACTCCTAAAGAGGTGTGCAGGGTGTCAGAGCAAAATACAGGGTGACAAGTAACGAGGTGTATAGTATGTTAGATTCAATTCAAATACAGGGTGACCCTTAGAGAGTTGTATGTATTTTATTTATCTATCGTATGGGATTTAGTGCCGGGAGTGTCCGAGGACATGTTCGGCTCGCCCGAGGCTGTAGCTGCTTCAAGCGGACACCCATAGGGTGAGCTACAAGTTCCGTTCAATTTCAAGTAGTTCCAACTTTCGCTACCAGATATCAATGTTGCCTAGTGATGAACGTTGGAACTTTGATAGAGCGTTGCAACGAAATCTAACCTAGAAACACCGCTACATTTAACAGCCACGATGTAACTAAAGATGCGCATTATTTTGTCTAATCAATGTCACTGGTCTGGAGCAAAACAGATTGAGATGGTTTGGACATGTCAAACGGATGAATGAAGTTAGGCTACCAAGACGAGCACTGGAACGACGGATGACAGGGAAGAGAGGACGAGGAAGACCAAGAATGCGTTGGATGGACTCGGTGGAGAATAGTATTAGAAAACGGAACCTGGATTGGAACACTGTGTCGGAGGAGGAATGGTGGAACGACAGAACAAAGTGGAGAGGAACCATATTTGCCCCCACCCAGTGTCAACTGGAAAAGGGCAAATCATGATGATGATGAATGTCACTGGTGTTTCTCATTTTATTTCGAATATTATTCACATTTATTAGCCTACTTTTCACATTTTGTAACAAGTAGTTCCGTGAAGAACTTTCAAACAAAAGATGCCCCGGAATTTGAAATAAAGTACTCCAATATTCTGAATAGTAATTGCACACACATCCCAAACAGTCACACAATAACATAGGTTATCAGACAAATAACGTCACTACTGCACATGTAGTTGTTGCTGTTGTTGATTCTTTAGGGGTTTTGCGATATCGTGGCCATGTAGCCTCGTGTATTTGGGTATGAGTAGAACTTGTCTGTTAACCTGTGTCACTGTGATGTCTAAACTACTGTGTATTTGTAATTGAGGTAGGATTTGGTTAGAAAGCAGCCGTGGCCTTAAGTTAGGGATCATCGCGGCATTTGCCTGGAGCAGAATTGGGAAACCACGGAAAACCACTTCCAGGATGGCTGAGGTAGAATTCGAACCCACCTCTTCTCAGTTTCACCTCACGAAACTGAGTGTATCCAGTTCCAGCCCTCAGACCAGAATTAAAGTTCTTGGCAGAGCCGGGAATCGAACCCGGGCCTCCGTGATGACAGCGAAGAATGCTAGTCACTATGCAACGAAGCGGACTACTGCACATAGAAGTAGGCTATAGGAGATTGATAATAATAATATCGTATGGCCTTTGGTGCCGGGTGCATGCTTTATTATTTGACACCCATAGGGCAGCTTGCATGTCGAATTTTGTCGTTCCCTGGGATGCTAAGAAAGATATCTAAGCTCCTTGACACTTTAGCGCTTTCTAGTAGAGAAAGCAGGAAACTTGCGTTGCCATTATGAATACGGCCTACTGAATCCAAATGGGTTCTTTAACATGCCAACATCGTATGACATGTGTTACGTGATTTTTCTCGCCTTTCAAAAATCACTTACCACGGCCTGCAAGCTTGGGGTTGGTAGTCCAACACCAACCGTGGCAAGCATTACAGGAGATTGATGATCAATTATGTTTGAAGCCCATAATATTGAAATTACCACAACAGCCATGTTTCGGCATCGCATAGCCAACGTGCGACTGTATTCCGAGACAGGTCATTGTTATACTTCTCCTCAATGCAAATGTGTTGTGGGAGTTGCCTAGATGGACGGGTGCTTAGGCACTGCAGTGGAATTACAGTCACACACACACCACAACAATCACCTCACGTTATCAGACACATTGAAAGCAACCCTTAGTAATGTGTATGGGGTTGATGAACAAGATGTTTCAAGCCCCTAAAATTAATTACCAATATTAGGCTCTTCAGCAGACGTTTGGTGCACTCTGTCTGAGTCCTTTCAGGGATAGCAACTACAACTGCATCCCATTGAATTGTATGGAACACATAGCAGTGATTCTGTATTGTTCCCCATGGAAGATCATTTGGCAGCTTCGCTGGCTTAGTTGGTAGCGTGCTGAGCTTCTATGCCCAAGGTCGTGAGTTCAAACCCGGCCGAAGTCGTCTGATTTTTAATGAGCGTTAATAATACCTCAGTATGCCTTCATTTGGAAGCCGGCGGTCCCATGTCGTAGATTTATGGCTTGAAAAAGAACCTTCCACCAACTCCACTTGTGTGAAACCAAAATCTGTAGGTTAGAATTAATAACGCTATATTAGTTCCAACTTTCGCCGCCAGGTGCTGACTGCGATGCCATCTAGTAGCCAAGTTCACAGCTAGTTGTCGTGGACAGTAGCCTTTTGTAGCAAAAGTAGGAACTACATGAAATTACTGTCTTCAGTCCTTACTTGAATTAAAACAGATAACACACACTAATACAGCCATCACAATTAACACCGGTTATCAGACAGATTCTACACACACCCAAAGTACACGGGGCTACATGACCGCGTTGTCGCAGCCTCTAAACTAAGGAACCAACCAACCAAGATCATTTGTTGTTAATTAATTTTAGGGGCTTGAGACATCTTGGTACTCAGCCCAGTGTAGTTGGGTGTGTGTTGAATTTTTCTGATAACTGATAACCTGTATTTCTGTGATGACTGTGCAACTGTATTAGGGACAGGGATGAGGTAGACACCCCGGCACTTGATATAAGGTACTATCATAGCATTTGTCTGTCAGGAATTTGAACTCTGGACTTGCTGCAGTTGCCCAAGCGGTCGTGGTACACAATTTAACGAGCACGGCTACGCCGCTGGTGTGGGGTGGCAAAGAAGAAGGAAGACTGAGCATTCCTTAGGGATACTGGAGAATATACACAATGAGGATTGTAAGTGCCTTGTTTCCAAGCTGTAACGACATTATTTTCTTCTGCTCCACCTGTGCACAAAAGAGGAAAGAGAGAACAATTTATCGTAAAGGTAATTTACTATGGAATTAAGGTTTTTGTTCAGGCTTTTGAGTCGGTCTTGAAGGATCTCAGATCTCCGCCACAAACGTCCTAAATTACTCTATGCTGAGAACATCTCATCTTGCTCCCGAATATACTGTAGTCACTAAGTTGAGAACAGACGCTTCACTCGAATGGCTAAAGGCTGCCATAGGTTAACACCGATTCTCCTTCCCTGCCCAAGATCAGATTTTGATTCCTTCTCCAGAAAGGTCACATCCCTAGAAGCCATTCGAGAAGTGATTTTCCGTGGTTTTTTTTCACGTATACTCCAAGGCAAATTCCGGGATGGTGCCTAAATTAAGGCTATGGCCGCTTCTTTCACGATCTTCACCTCAATTATAAATACACACACTACTATTGCTGCTGCTGTGTTGCTGCAAAATACAACCACAATAACACAGGTTATGAGACGCTTTTACAAACACACACCTAAGTACGAGGGCTAAATTACCATCTTGTCCAAGCTCCTAAATGAAACAGCATCCCCTTGCAACCATGAAGTGTTTGGTCCATTGAAGACGTTGGTGAATGGTGAGTATTTCACCACCGACCACTGTGATGCGATGGAAGAGTGGTTGCACAGCAATTAACGTCCTTCTTTGCGGAGGATATCGTGAAAGATTTTCAGTGTTTGGACACTTGTCTGAACAGAAGAGGTTAATATTTGTAGACACCCTCTGTATTCTGTCGCTGTATTAATGTTCTCCGCAGCGCCCATATGCTGCGAGAGCTAGCATCAGCAGTTACGTAGGCAGCACGGCTGCCGCTTGTATTAACTGGTAACTTCAGAGTGTCTAATTTTAAATTTAAAAAAAGGGAGCTGCAAGAACTCGAGAAAAAGGAAAGGAAGATTCTGAGGAAAATTCTGGGACCTCCGAAGACTTCTGTTGGAACTTGGAAGAAGAGGAGAAACGAGGAGCCCTACAAGTTTTCTGAAAAGATCACGGACACAATGCGGAAAAGAAGGCTGAAATTCTATGGACACCTGGTAAGATTGGACGAGAACCTACTAACCAAAAAGATCTTCAAATACATCATGGGAGTAAAGGCCACCTCTAAGTGCGTAGGAGAGGTCAAGAGGAATGCAGCAGAAGTTGGAATTACTCCAGAGTTATCCACGATGGAAGTGAGTTTAGAAGAAAGGTAGATAGTTTAAAATCTTTGGCAGAGAAACCCATTACAAAGAGAAATGTGTGGATCATTTCCGAGGAGGAGAGAAAGATAAGGGGCGAAAGAATGCAGAGGTTCTGTGAAGAAAAGAGAAGGAAGGTCAAGAAGCCTTAAAGTCCACAGTTAGCCAAATTCGGAAGCAGAAGTAAAAGAACTGGTAACTTTATAAGGGAACAAATGAAGCTTGTTTCTTACAGCTTTATGAGCTGTCGACTTAGAGATTCCTGTTTCTTGAGCTAATTTGCGTGTTGATTTTCTTGGACTACGCAGCATTATATTGGAGATTTCATCAAGTTTATAGTCTGTTAAAAGCGTAGGCCTGTCTGTTTCCGATACGTAGTGAACTGAGCCAAAATTTACTTATCAAATCCCGAACGGTATCCTGTTTTGGACACTTTGAATTAGGAAACCGGGCCTGAAATTTTAGTTTTACATTTCCTTCGCGACAAACGTATTCCATCAAAAAAAAACTCTCTCTTCAGTAGTAAACATTACCGCCCGTTTACTGCTGCACTCTTCCAGTAATTAATCTATCTGAACGCTCGCTTTCTGCAACACACACTGACGATTTGACAGCCTACGGCCCACACACGTGGAATTCACCCTGTCAAGGACACCGTGCTGCCAACTAAACTGGCACTGCGGAGAACATTTCCTGGCGCCCTTTATAATACACTGTATATCGGGGGAACCAGCTGCCCCTAATAATGTTTGCTTATGCAGCCCAACTAACGCGTATTGTCAGGAAGATTGATGTTTCTCTCCAACATCCCGTATGCTACTAATGCACTGCAAGCGATGAAAATGAAAATCCACAGCCCACTTCCAGTCTCCGACCGGATCAGGAATGGAATGAATGAAGCCCCCATCTAGCGGCGAGGATATGAACTGTGCCGGCTGCCGAGGCCTGACGCACTCCTCTGGGGCAATGATTAAATGAATGACAGATGAAATGAAATGATAGTGGAGAGTATTGCTGGAATGAAATTTTGACAGGGAAAACCGGAGTACCCGGAGAAAAACCTGTCTGCCTCCGTTTAGTCCAGCACAGATCTCACATGGAGTGACCGGGATTTGAACCACGGACCCAGCGGTGAGAGGCCGGCGTGCTGCCGCCTAAGCCACGGAGGCTTCAATGCATCAAACGATAAAAACACAATGATTATTAAAATGTTTCACGTTGATTCTCGTTATTGTCTCATTACATTCATTACTTGTTCCACTTTTGAAGCACTGTTTTATTATTATCAGCGTGTGGTACAACACAAAACAAGCAACATAAACAATATACATACATACATGCAATAGGTAACACATTACAACTGTAACAATAATGCAAGGGAAAGGGTGTTCAAATATTAATGTCTAAATTTTCTAGCCATCTTATGGCTTCAGTAGAGGCTATTTCAAAGTCCTATGTTGATCCAGTGAATGCCCTACTAATACACTCAGTGACAATATGGTTCATAGTCTGTTCAACTGCACCACAATCACAGGCTGAGGAGGATCGCATACCCCACTTAAACGTCATTGATCCGCATCTCCGGTGGTTAGTGCGGACTCTGTTGAGAGTTACCCATGTCTTGCGGGGCAAATCAAAGCCAGCTGGCAGATTTTGAATGTTGAACAATGCCTGCCATTGCATTGGAGCTGTGCTGTTCCACTCTTTATGCCAATCAGCTTTTGGATCATAAACCTTCCTAACCAGTTCCTGTGCTGTTTGAATAGGTGGAGATCTTGACTTGAGACGGCTATATCTGGTGCTAGCTTCTTCATGAATGGGGAGTTCAGGATTGGCCAATATTTTGTTGTATTCCCTGACCAAGTTGTTCAGTCTTCTAATTCTAGGGGTTTTTATGTGACTAAGCACAGGCAACCAGAAAAGAGGGGTATATTTTATTGTGCCACTAATAATACGCATTGTCTCATTCAGGACTGTGTCCACCTTTTTAACATGAGAGCTGTTGACCCAAACTGAGGAACAGTACTCAGCTGTTGAAAGTACCAGTGCCATCGCCGAAGTACGCAATGTAGTCGCAAACGCTCCCCATGTGGAGCCAGCAAGTTTGTGGATGATATTGTTACGTGTCCTTAATTTGGCTGCTAGGTTGGTGAGATGCTTCCTGTACGATAACGTTCGGTCAAGAGTTACTCCAAGATATTTGGGGTTGGCATTATGAGGGAGAGGGCCTCCATTAAGAGTCACTTTCAGGGTAGAGTTCGCTTGCCGATTGTATAAATGGAAGAAGCAGGTTTCCGTTTTACTAGAGCTGGGCTTCAAGCACCACTGTTTTATAATGTACTATTCTCAACTTATCATTTCATTATCAATGTCGAAATATTTTACACATCCCATTATTATATAATTACCTAACAAATATATATTAACCATTTTGAACAGCGGACAGAGATAACCAACAAACTAATTCGAGCAGGTCTATGTCCTGAAGTAAACTGTCCCATGTGCAAAATTTATTGAAATGACTGATATCTCATGTGGATATGGTACGAGCAAGAATTTCACACATCCTATAATTATTCATTCATTTTTTGTGACCTTTCATTTATTTATTTAAAGGATATCCATCTCTAATTAGGTTTTATCATTTTAAATGATCTTGTCGACTTGGTCGTTACGCTGGGGTCTGGCGTTACGTTACGGCGACGGGACGAAATGTACCCACATGCACTGAGGTGTGTGACGTCATAGTACCGTTTGGTGCATGTGTTTCCCGACAATCTCTACTTCGTTAGTATAAGACAAAAATCCCCGATTCTTGGATGTCAGGGGTAATCTCGAGAACCACTGGATGGATTTTGATGCGGTTTTCACCATTCTGTAAAGGATATCTCGAGGAAAGATTCTGTAGAAAAGAATTTATGCATGATCAAAGGAAGCCAAGCAGTAACGATTTCAGTGAAAAAGCCGAAAACAAACTTGGCGTCCGTGCGCTTCTTAAGCTTACGCTGGGCAAACCGTTAAACATATCAATATACTATGAGCGTAAGAATTGGTCAGCATGAAAAGTTCTACAAAAAAGTCCGCGAGACCCTATCTCTATCTTCAATACATCGCCCACTATAAGTGTTTTTAGACTGGATGGAAGGGGCACGTCCCCGCGCGCTCTGGTGAGCGTGCGGCATCCCCCGCGCTGAACATTGCTTTGCCCTTGGTTTGCACTTGCCGTTCGCGAGTAATTTGAAACAAGATAAGGAAGATAAGTATTATTCAGATAATTTTCTAACATGTAAAGGGTCTTTGGCTTCGAGCGAAGCGAGAAGTCTCCAGCCTTTCTAGCATTTTTCAGCAGTTGTAGCATTTAAAAGATACAAAGTCCAGTCTTTTAGACTGACTGTCACTTTTTTTGTTAAGATATCGTAGTTTCTAAGAGTTTTCACGCTGACGAAGTTATCATTGAGATAACGAAACATGTGCGTGTTAATTTAATTATTAAACTACTTTATATTGTTAGACAAGAAGGCTTTTATACTTTGAGATAGTTATTGGCTGGCGTAGTTGGTAGCAAGTTTAACTGCTGTGCCCAAGATAGTGAGTTCAAACCTGGCCGAAGTTGTCAGATTTTTTAAGAGCGTTAAAAATCCTTCAGTATGTCTTTCTTCGGAGGAGAAGTAAAGCCGGCGGTCCCATGTCATAGATTTATGGCATGTAAAATATCCTTTCACAGACTAAACTTGTGTAAAGCGAAATTGATAGGTTAGATTTCGTCGGAACGCTCTATCAAAGTTCCAACGTTCACCACTAGGTATCAATGATACCTGGTAGCGAAAGTTGGAACTACTTGAAATTAAATGGAACTTGTAGCTCACCCTAATAAGGATGTCCGCTGGAAGCAGCTACAGACTCAGGTGAGCCGAACATATCCTCGGACATTCTCGGCACTAAAAGCCATACGATAAATAAATAATATGAGATTCATATCAGTCAGCATGAATAATGTTTAATAGCATCGTGTTAATAGTTAATGTCTATGCAATATAAATTAGGGAATCGATGCTCTACGAACTATTGCAACAGTTCTTATTGTAGGACTGATTGCAAAGTACGCTAGTCTTCTTTCTATCCCCGACTTTCTCTTGTTGCTTTTAATTGAGAAACTAGCCCTGTGTTTAAAAGTGAATGAGACTAACTTGAATCACTTGTTATAAGAAAACTGAACACCCAGACCAGACCAGACTACTGTGCGAGTATTGAATACTGTAGGATAATTACACTGCCGTTGTCACTTGTTTCCCCTCACTTAAATATCTGGAAAGATTGCTTATTGTTGCAGTAATCTGACGTTCTTATTGTAGAAAGGAAAACAAAAGTATGCGATGCTCTCTCATTCAGGCGTGTTTATTGTCTAAGGTTTTGCTTTTCAATACTGAATTCACATTATGTAATTAAAGGAGAAACTCACCCTCACACCGTATTGTGCATTATTCATTTAGAATCTGCAATACATTGCTCGCGGGCTCAGGATATAATATTAAACATCTGTTTGTAAGATTCTAAACCACTCATCTCACACGTATAAATAATGGAATATAGGTCACACCCCGATAAACATTTCTATATACTCCCCAACTCTAATAATCACTATTCTAAAGACATTTTCTTGTAAGAACTTAAAAATGAATGCTTTGATGTTTCAACGTCCTTCATGCCAGTTTAAATCCGATTGTGGATTATATACTGTATCTACACAAGCTGACCCGGCAGACGTTGTCCTGCCAATCAAAGAAAGTGTTGTAACTTTGTTTCTTGAAGTGCTTTTGGATTCACAACATTTCTTTCAATTTCTGTTAACTGCCTCTAAACTATCGTGAATTGAATTGACTAATCTATAAACATTCGTGGGAGCGTGCACAACAACTCTCCAAAGTTTCATCGCAATCGGATAAATGGCATTTAACGCATACTCGATTTGGT
Source organism: Meconema thalassinum (assembly GCA_946902985.2). Taxonomy (NCBI): domain Eukaryota; kingdom Metazoa; phylum Arthropoda; class Insecta; order Orthoptera; family Tettigoniidae; genus Meconema; species Meconema thalassinum. The sequence continues at coordinate 20,716,189 of OX336392.1, forward strand.
TTAAATGATTCGTGCGCTATCACTCATTTGTTGAATCTACTCGCGCTCTTCCAACTGCGAAATTGATTTACTAAGTTAGAAAGTTTCATTTAAATCGGATGAATGACATATGAACGCATAAGTGATTTTCTTTAAATGATTCGCGTGCCGTCACTCATTTGTTGAATCTTCTCATGCGCTACCTATTGTAAAATAGATTTACTAAGCCTGAAACCTTCTCAGACGTGTACTCAATGATTCACCAAGGTTTGATCGCAATCGGATGAATGATATATGACCGCATACGGGACATTGTGGAAACGATTAGCGCGCCGTCGCTCATTTGTTGAATCTACTCGTGCGAAACCTCCTGTGAAATGGATTTACTAAGTTAGAAACCCTCACGTAAGTGTGCACAACATCTCACCCAAGTTTCATTGCAATCGGATGAATGGTATATGAACGCATACGGGACTTTGATTAAAAGTTCGCGCGTCGTTGCTCATTTGTTGAATCTACTCGTGAGCTACCTATTGTAAAATGGATTTACTAAGTTAGAAACCCTCACGTAAGTGTACACAACATCTCACGCAAGTTTCATCGCTATCGGACGAATGGTATTTGAACGCATACGGGACTTTGTTGAAACGCTTCGCACGTCGCCGCTCATTTGTTGAATCTACTCGTGCGCAACCTCCTGTGAAATGGATTACTAAGTTAGAAGCCTTCACTTAAGTGTACACAACAACTCATCAAAGTTTCATCTCAATCTATGAATGGAATATTAACTTATACGGGATTTTGTTGAAACGCTTCGCGCGTCGTCACCCATTTGTTGAATCTAGTCGTGCGCCACCCAATGTGAAATTGATTTACTAAGCCAGAAGCCTTCCCTGGAGTGTACACAACATATCACCCAAGTTTCATGGCAATCGGATGAATGGTATATGAACGCATACGGGGCTTTGAAACGCTCTAACGTGCCGAGACAAACAGTAGAATTCGACATCACTGCCACCGTTGGTAAAAAACACAACTTTCCGCCACGGGCGGAGTGTAAATAATGGCAGTAGTTGCACAGGTTGCGATCAGGTGGCTCTAACGTGCAGAGACAAACCGTCCAAAGACATCAGCTTTCACGAAGGCCAAGGCTAGTGGTTTCCATGACGACTGTTTTTGACTGTATATTGTGGTTCTAAAATTGTGTGTAAATTGTGGTTCTAAAATTGTGTTCATTCCACCTACCGGGTTAGATTGTGAATCTAAACCATACATGGACCCACCCTAATATACATACCAAATTCCATCAAAATCGGTTCAGTCGTTTAGGAGGAGTTCAGTCACATACACACGTGTCGAAGAATTATATATATAAAGATAGTATAAAGCAATGTCCCCGATTCATGGATATAACGGGTAATTTCGGGAACCACTGGGTGGATTTGAATGTGGTTTTCCCCATTCTGTAAAGGATTTCTCGAGGAAAGTTTCTGAATAAAAACATTCATTTATGACCAAAGAAAGACGATCAGTAACGATTTCAATGAATCAAGTCTAAGAAAACTTTTTAAGCTTACGCTGGGTAACCCGTTAAAAATATCTATAGGCTATGAGTGCAAGAATAGTTCAGCAGGCGGCTTCGATGAACTTCTATGCCCAAGGCCGCGGGTTCAAACCCGGCTAAGTCTTCTGATATTTTAAGAGCGTAAAAATCCCTCAGTATGCCTTCGGAGGGGAAGTAAAGCCGGTGGTCCCATATCATAGATTTATGGGATGTAAAAGAAACTTCCACTAACTACCTGTGAAGCCAAAATTTGTAGGTTAGTTTTGATTAATGACCTTAAGTTCCAAATTTTGTCACCGGGCGCTGGTTGTGATGACATCTAATAGTAGCGAAGTTCACAGATAGGTGTCGTGGACGGTAGCATTTGGTAGCGAAAGTAGGAACTACTTGAAATTATCTTCTGCAGTCCTTACTTGGATTTAAAAAAAAAAAACAGATAACTCACACTAATACAGTCATCACAATTAACACCGGTTATCAGACAGATTCTACACACACCCAAAGTACACGGGGCTACATGACCGCGTTGTCACAGCCCTTAAACTGAGGAACCAATCAACCAATAGTTCAGCATGAAAATAAAGTCCGGGACCACATATCTCTATCTTTAATACGTAGCCCATTAAACTGTAAGTATTTTTACGTTTTCATTTCTTCCAACAATCTCCATTCAGTGGAAATTTAAATCAATAGCTTCGGAGCGAGTTTACGAGCTAGCGAGCAAGCCTATCACCACATCTTTGGCGTAGGCTAAAATAAACAAAATATCGAATTTATCGTAAAACAACCGAACATATTATGCGTCCCTCAGTGCGACGATCGATACACGGTGGTTCAAGGTGACCCCGAACCCGAATCCCGGCCCTAGAAGCAACTCTTACCGAGATATTCCAAGAATTCCCCACTCTTGGAATCTCATCAAGGGATTCTTGAGAAGCTGGGTCACGTTATTTCCTCTCTTTCCGTAGACATTGGGGTGGACTCGCTCCTCTTTCCTACCTGATTTTCATGGCTTTACTTCTTTCCAAGTCCATCAGTGTTCATTCTTCGAGTGTTGAGAGCATTACTTTTACAGTCTTTAGTCTTCCACGTTTCTTTTTTCTTGTCATTTTCTTCCTCTAGGACATAAATTGCAAATCAGTAGTTGAGTTTTAGTCGTATTTTTCATTTCATCGTCATTTTCACTGCGGCGTTATGGTGCAGCGGTCAAGCTACTTGCCTCTCACGACGGCGGACCGAGTTCGATTCCCGGTCAATTGCATGTGAGATTTGTGAAGTGAAATGTCCTGTGGTTCGTATTCCACGTGAAAATGTAGGTCCTATGGCTCATAAACCAGAGATTAACGGTCACATAAAACTACAGCTTCCTTTCTTCTCTTTTCACTACCACCTAAATCATTAAGGACAGTTGGCCAAGACGTCTTTTCCCTCAAAACTACCACTTAGTTGTCCTTTCTTCCTATTCCAACTGGTTTAGTTTGACCCCAAAACCAAACCAAACTCCGTGGTGCTACAGCCCATGAAGGCCTACCAAGCGACCGCTGCCCAGCCAATTGTCCTGCAGATTATAGGGTGACGCGTGGTCAGCGTGTCAGGTTCCCTCGGTTGCTAATCTTTGGTCTCCGTCACCAGAGCACCACCTCATTGTCTAACAACAACTCAATTGTCTGCACTCCGTTCCAGGCCTCACATCAGCTTCTAAAATCCCTAACAAAGCGGTGGCGTAGTAGGAAACATGCTGAGCTTCTATGCCCAAGATCACGGGTTCAAACCCGGCCGAAGTCATCGGATTTTTAAGAGCGTATGTCTTCCTTCGGAGCGGAAGTAAAGCCGGCGGTCCCATGTCATAGATTTATGGCATGTTAAAGAACCTTCCACTAATTACACCTGTATGAAGCTAAATTATATATAGGTTACACATTCGTCAAACGCTCTTAGGTTCCGACGTTCGTCGCCAGAAACCGACTGCGGTGGCATCTGGTAATAAAGTTATGCACTAGTAGTCGTTGGCGGTGGCGTTTGGTGGCAAAAGTAGGAACTAATTGAAAAAATTCATTGTCTGCAGTCCTCACTTGAATTGAAAACAGATAACAGACACTAATACAGTCATCACAATTAACACCGGTTATCAGACAGATTCTACAAACACCCAAAGTACACGGGGCTACATGACCGCGTTGTCGCAGCGCCTAAACTGAGGAACCAACCAACCACGATCGAGCCCGAGGCCTCCAATGCGAGGCCGGCTTAATTTGACCCCTCCCTCCCCCATCGTCATATTCATCAAGATGAATACTTTTGTCATTTTGACTGATATAAAATACTCGTAATTGGTTTCATGGTCACAGAGCCATGAATATGTGAATTATGGCAGTCAATAACTCAACAGAATAAAATGAAATCAATCAATTTTACGCGGCCTTTGCTTTCCAACCTGACCACAGCAGTGGCGGAAGTGAGCGAGAACAATAAAATTAACTTTTGACCCGCTGGAACAATCACGCCTTTTTCTATGGCGCTCGCTGCGCTGCGATCGCAATCAAAATTGTTTATTTTCGACTCGAATCAAAGATAATTGAAACTATTTGTTTATATTTACCTCCACTTTTCACACTAACCCTGCCCACTTCTGCTCGAATTGTTCAATGAGTGGATAGTGCACTAAACTCGTAACCCACTAGGCCGTGGTATTAAGTTAGGAATCATCCAAAGAATAGAAAAATAAATTATTAGAAACGTTTGAAATGTGGTGTTACAGTAGAATTATGAAAAATGACAGCTTTGAAGCCAGTGACTATTTGTGGGAGTCACTGAAGATTTGGTAGTATTTTGTAGAGTCATTTGTCTTGTAAATTTCGAGATCAGATGGTTGTTAGGGTAACAAATGAAGAGGCATTAAGACGAGTGGGAGAGGAGAAATGTTTCTGGCGACTGCTAATGAAGACAAGAGATAGGTCGGTAGGACACTTTCTAAGACACCCAGGAATAGCAAAATTTGGCTAATTATGAGGAAGAGTTGAGGACAAGAACTGTAGGGGTAGACCAACGTTAGAATATGTTAAACAGATTTCCTCGGATGTAGGGTGTGGTAGCTATGTAGAGATGAATCAAAGCAATCTAAGGACTGAATACTGTAACAAAAACATCGCGACATTTGTCTGGATTTGAAGTGGGAAACCATGGAAAACCACTTTTAGAATGGGAATCAAGCCAACCTCCCGAAGCTGAGTGTACCCCACTCCACCCTGAAGGCCAGAATTATATTTCTTGTTAGAGCCGGAAACCAAACCCTGGACCTTTGGCTGCGGAGTCTCAATACGTAGCCCGAGATCACAGAGAAGAGATTTACCGGATTGAATAGGAACCTCGCACTCTGAGAGACAAATTCTTTGTCCATCTCCTGATGTAGCAACAAGCATTATTGGCTGTCCTTCCGGGTTCGATCTCGAGCTCTGCCAAAAAAAATTAATTCCGGTATGAGATCTGGAACGGGGTAAACTCAGCTTTGAGAGGAAAAACTGAGAAGAGGTAGGTTAGATTCCCACCTCACCATCCTGTACGTGGTTTTTTGTTGTTTCCCACTTTCACTCCAGGCAAATGCCGGGATGGTTCCTAACTTAAGGCCACGGCCAGCTCCTTCGCAATCCTCGCCTGATTTTCAAATACACATACGCAGTTTATCAGGAAAATCTACAGTATATACATGGGTTGGTTGTTTAGTTTTGGCACCAATGCTTCAGTGTCAAGTTGCAGCAATGTTGGGCGCTGCCACTTTTACCGACGGTTGCTGCCCTGCATCCCCTCCCTCAGAGCACATGACCTCGCCCATCCTCACCACCGCTCGTGCGCAGTCGCGCCTGTCAGATGAGTAGTGTGAGACCAGCGCTCGCGAAAGACAGTCGCAATGTTTTCCAAGCAGGAGCAGAGAACGTGGATAAAAAATTCAGTGTGCTAGGGGTCGCAGTGCTAAACAGTGTCACCGAGGATTGCAGGAAGCGCGCGGTGCAGCTGCGTTACCGTTCAGAACGGTAGCAAAATGGGTTGCAGCCTTTCGAGATGGGCGCGAACGTGTGGAGCACATGCCTCGATCTGGTCACCCACCAGTAAGTGATGACAATGTACAGATGGTGTCCGCGTTAGTAGAGGTGGATCGGAACGTAACGATTCCTCAATTAGAGCAAGATACCGGACTGGCGCATTCAGCTGTCCTCCACATCCTGAAGGACTTACTGAAAATGAGGAAGATTGCGTCCAAATGGGTTCCGCATGACTTAACCGACATGCACAAATGGCTGCGATATGACGCTTGTCGTATGCATTTGCAGCGTTATGAGCGTGAAGGAGAGGCCTTCTTACGGCGTATCATAACCATTGACGAGACGTGGGCCAGATCTTATGAGGCACAGTTAAAACGCCAATCGAACGAGTGGCGACAAACGGATCACCACGGAAACAAACAGTTCGACCAACCCCCACCAATGTGAAGGTAATGTTGATTCTTGCCTATGATTGGGATGGTGTGATCATTCACCCTACTGTTCCCCGAGGGCAAACCGTTAATGCGGCGTACTATTGTTCGTTTCTGCAAGACCATCTCCGAGGAGCTCTGAGAAGGAAACGGCGCCACCACATGGTTACACCGCCCATCGTTCTGCATGACAATGCTAGGGCACACACAGCAGGCGTTGTGTCGGCATTGTTGGATCGCTGGGGCTGGGAGGTCCTCTATCACCCCCATATTCTCCCGACATCAGTCCCTGCGGCTATGATCTCATCCCGAAGATGAAGATGACAATGCGCAGGGAGCGCTTCCGTACCATTGAAGACGTTAAGCAGGCTGCCGAGCGCTCTCTTCGTACCATCAATAGATTGGGCAGTGCCAACGGGATCCAACGACTTCTGCATCGCTGGGAACACGTTGTACGCAACGGTGGGGACTACATCGAGGGCCTGTGAAACTTGGAACCATCTAAGTGAGTTATTAATCCAGTTATAAATAAGGTGCCCAAACTAAAAACCAACCAATGTATAATACGCTAAGGTGTATGTTTCTCAAAACTCAAGCTCCTAAACCAGAGGGAGTTAGAAGTTGTGGTTTGTACCAAAATCTTCCAAATCGTCTCAATAGTACAGGAAAATTCTTGCATTTCTTGAAATGTCAACGGAAATATATGTATTTGTTTATAAAGAACTTTTAAACAAATAAACATGACGATAGCCCCTGGCAGATCAGTTTCGTGTAAAGCCCGCATAGCACCAGTCCCGGGCGGGTAGTCTGTACACATGGGGCGCACGGGTCCGCTAGTTATATGTATATATATATAATTCTTCGACACGTGACTGAACTCCTCCTAAACGACTGAACCGATTTTGATGGAATTTGGTATGTATATTAGGGTGGGTCCATGTATGGTTAGATTCACAATCTAACCCGGTAGGTGGAATGAACACAATTTTAGAACCACAATTTACACACAATTTTAGAACCACAATATACAGTCAAAAACAGTCGTCATGGAAACCACTAGCCTTGGCCTTCGTGAAAGCTGATGTCTTTGGACGGTTTGTCTCTGCACGTTAGAGCCACCTGATCGCAACCTGTGCAACTACTGCCATTATTTACACTCCGCCCGTGGCGGAAAGTTGTGTTTTATACCAACGGTGGCAGTGATGCCGAATTCTACTGTTTGTCTCGGCACGTTAGAGCGTTTCAAAGCCCCGTATGCGTTCATATACCATTCATCCGATTGCCATGAAACTTGGGTGATATGTTGTGTACACTCCAGGGAAGGCTTCTGGCTTAGTAAATCAATTTCACATTGGGTGGCGCACGACTAGATTCAACAAACGAGTGACGACGCGCGAAGCGTTTCAACAAAATCCCGTATAAGTTAATATTCCATTCATAGATTGAGATGAAACTTTGATGATTTGTTGTGTACACTTAAGTGAAGGCTTCTAACTTAGTAATCCATTTCACAGGAGGTTGCGCACGAGTAGATTCAACAAATGAGCAAAGACGCGCGAACTTTTAATCACAGTCCCGTATGCGTTCATATACCATTCATCCGATTGCAATGAAACTTGGGTGAGATGTTGTGTACACTTACGTGAGGGTTTCTAACTTAGTAAATCCATTTCACAGGAGGTTTCGCACGAGTAGATTCAACAAATGAGCGACAACGCACGATGCGTTTCAATAAGGTCCCGTATGCGTTCAAATACCATTCGCCCGATTACGATGAAACTTGGGTGAGATGTTGTGTACACCCTACGGAAGGTTTCTGGCTTAATAAATCCATTTTACAATAGGTAGCGCACGAGTAGATTCAACAAATGTGTGACGGCACGCGAATCATTTCAACAAAGTACCGTAAGTTATGCGTCCATATACCATTTATCCGATTGCGATGAAACTTTGGTGAATTGTTGTGTACACTCCAGGAAATGTTTCTGTCTTAGTAAATCCAGTTTTTAATAAGTAGCGCACGAGTAGATTCAACAAATGAGCGACGGCGCGCGAATCGTTTCCACAATGTCCCGCATGCGTTCATATATCATTCATCCGATTGCGATCAAACCTTGGTGAATCCTTGAGTACACGCCAGAGAAGGTTTCAGGCTCAGTAAATCTATTTTACAATAGGTTGCGCATGAGTAGATTAAACAAATGAGTGACGGCACGCGAATCGTTTAAAGAAAATCACTTATGCGTTCATATGTCATTCATCCGATTCCGATGAAACTTTGATGAGCTGTTGTGTACACGCCAGGGAAGGTGTTCAACTTGGTAAATCCATTTTACAATATTGGTAGCGCACGAGTAGATGTAACAAATGAGTGACGACGCGCAAAGCGTTCCAACAAAATCCTGTATGCGTTCATATACTATTCATCGATTGCGATGAAACTTTGATGAGTTGTTGTGTACACTTACGTGAAGTTTTCTAACTTAGTAAATCCATTTCACAGTTGGCAGAGCACGAGTAGATTCAACAAATGAGTGACAGCGCACGAATCATTTAAACCAAATCCCGTATGCGTTAAATGCCATTTATCCGTTTGCGATGAAACTTTGGAGAGTTGTTGTGCACGCTCCAACGAATGTTTCTAAATTAGTTAATTCAATTCACGATAGTTTAGAGGCAGCCAACAGAAATAGAAAAAAATATTGAGTATCCAAAAGCACTTCAAGAAACAAAGTTACAACACTTTCTTTGATTGGCAGGACAACGTCTGCCGGGTCAGCTTGTATATATATATATATATATATATATATATATATATATACCCAAGTACACGGGGATTAAATGACCACGATGTAAAAGCCCCTCAAATGAAACAGAAAATCTTACTTCTAAATCAGTTCGACAAACCTCTGCTATACACCATGAACCGTCCATCATTGTAGCCGTGTGCATTAAGGCGAGCACCGCGACTGCAAGGAAGCGCCAGAGAATGAAGGTTCGAATCCCGGCACTGACAGGAGCCATTCTGAATGTATTTTCCCCGGATGTTACCACACTCCCTCCAAAAAATTACTGGGATGGTATCTTCATTCAAATCCTAATGCAACCACCCCAGTCTTAAACCCGAATATAATTACACAAAACCTTACATACACCTACAGAAACGCAGGTTATCAGACAATTTCAACGCACCAATGTACACCGGGCTGATGACTAATTTGTCCCAAGTTCAAAAATAAATTAACAACAGTATGAACTGCAATTTAATATGTTGGTTGGTTCCTCAGTTTAGGGGCTGCGACAATGCGGTCATGTAGCCCCGTGTACTTTGGGTGTGTGTAGAATCTGTCTGATAAACGGTGTTAATTGTGATGGCTGTATTAGTGTGTGTTATCTGTTTTCAATTCAAGTAAGGGCTGCAGATATTCGATTTTCAAGTAGTTCCAAATTTTGCTACCAAACGCCTCCGTCAACGACCAACTAGTATTGAACTTCGTTACTAGATGCCACCGCAGTCGGCTCCTGACGAACGTTGGAACCTAAGAGCGATAGTCAAATCTAACCAATAAGTTTGCTTCACACAAATGTAATTAGTGGAATGTTCCTTATCATGCCATAAATCTATTTCTATGACATGGGACCGTCTGAAGGAAGGCATACTGAGGGATGTTTAACGCTCTTAAAAAACCGACGGGTTTGAACCCGCCACCTTGGGCATAGAAGCTCAGCATGCTACCGACTACGCCACCGAAGCGACCCAATTTAATATACAGCCTTACTTTCCTTTGGCGAATAAACAGACCGCTCCACAGTGTCTTCAAACGCTTAGAAATTACGAAGGAATTGAATTAAGAAAGTGGACGAAGCTCTCCTCTTAATTAATTTAATTGTGTTTCGTCTGACAAAAGAGGTCATCAAGCGTTATACGCTACACAACAAGGAGGGAAGAGGTGGAATTAATGTGTAGACGTAGTAGTAGCATTATATTGAGGTTTTAAGCGGGGAAATTACGAGATCATCTGCTCCAGTGTGAAGACGGTAAAGCGATGTAAAAAAGACTAACGCTTTACCACACAGCCAAACATATTCACCGAAATTCATCGTTATCAACTGACTTACATACAACGTCTTAGCAAATAATGATTCGGACTAAACGATTTCTTCAGTGGAGTATATTTTTATTATAAAGCATTTCATACAAAGTTTATATTATTTCTATCAGTAGGCTATATTGCACGCAAGATATTGAAACTAGTGAAATATAGGTCAGGAACAAGATATCAGTGCCATCTTGTCTTGTAGCCTAGACGGCTCAGCTTTTTAATGTCACTACTACCGCGTAATATTAGTCTATAATAAGAACTAACAATACCGAACGGACCACATCTTTTAGCACAGTTTAAACCATTCTCGGTTCGATAATTGGAACTGGTGGGTTCAGAGTTATGATATATAGCCTAATGCTTGCACAATTCACACGGCCGCTATCTTGAAAAGGTCCGGTTGATGACCCTGTAGTTTGGGCTCAAGACGCATCCCCAGACGAAGGTATGTTGTTACCAAATTTGGTAGAGATCGGTTGATTAGTTTAGTCGTAATTTGATTTTACGTCTTGAATGTTTGAGTGGCCGCCATTCAGTTTTGGTAACGATGGCGGCGATGTAAAACATGACACTGAGGTGCCCTTACCTAGTGCAACCTCTGTACGAAATTTCGTTCAAATCGGTTTCATCATGTTAAAATCGATAGGGGGGGGGGGCAGATATACCCACTCACACATACAGACACTGGCAACTTTTGGTCCGTGTAGATTTTAAAAAAATATGATCATAATAATTTGGGCAGACACTCTGTGCTCCAGTTTTTGACCCTAATACAGTAATTATTCGTCTTCTTCTTCTTCTTCTGCTTTTACGTCCTCATTGGACCTCTTCAGTCATTCATTTCTTGGTCCCCTTCTTCTTCAGTAAGTTTTCTTTCCGATTTGCCCATTAGCTTTTCATTCGCTCTGATCTTCGCAGACGTTCCTCATTTGTAAATACCCTTTTTACTGTATTTTTGGTTGAAATCTTTTTTTATGTCTTTCAGTTTTTATTCTTTTTTTATTTTGCAAGTCATCCAAGGTTATTTCTAATTCTTTTATATACCTTCTCTAATTTTCTTAATCCATCCTACTTGTTGTTTCATATTCCAAAGTTTCTCAACAATTTTTCTAGATAACCTGTTTTCTGGTGTCCTCATGATGTGACCAAAAAAAGAAATCCGTTTATTCTTAATAAAGTAGTATAGTGATGGGCTCAAGTTCTCTCTATACCACTTCATTTGGTACTATCCGCCATTGTCCATCTTTTTGACAGTCTTTATTTACGCTTGTTCTAGCTATTCTGCTTTCTACTTTTAGAATTTTGTCGATTCTGTTTTTCTGAGTAACATTAAAAAGAGTTTCGCTTACATATGTCACCTCTGGTTGAACCACCGTCTTGTAATGTTTCAATTTTGTTGTGATTGATAGACATTTTCTTTTATATTTAGACCATGTTAATTTTTGAACTTTTATTATTTTATTAGTTACAGATCACTCCGTTAAGTTTGAACACCCGATAAGTTGCACCGAGCATCCCCCATTGCATTCGTAGTTTCTCTGAAAGCAAGCAGCAATTCATTATGCTCATTCTCATGTTATGTGTCACTATGATGGAGTATGCGCTCCGCGATGCCCCCGGGTGTATGTTAGTAGACGTACGATACGGGCCCAAATACTAGATAACAACATTCCTGGGCGTCCCTCGCCGATGCATTATTGAAGACCCTCTGCATACGGAGCCCGAGTAGGCTGTTTCTTGCTCCGGCAAAAGGGCTATGAAATAAACATCAAATTACAGGTCTGCGCCCTATCCTCTGTTATAGTCCCTCGTGAAATGAAACTACTACAGGAGGTTACAAAATCTCAAGCGTGTTTTCCCTTGCAATAGCGTCACGCCCCGGAGGAATTGCTATGGATATTAAATCCCCCCTAGCTTCTGTATAGAGTTGTACTCAAGATGATGGACACACTAGCCTATGACCTATATCTACAGTATATTCGTTCTCCCCCGGGGATTTATACTTTTGATATGTAGGCTGGAGAGTACAGGGTGTTGCTTTCACTTACCTATACTGTATTGGTCTGTTTGACATCTCTTGTTAATAATAATATCGTATGGCCTCGGTTCCGGGTGCAAGCTTTGTTATTTGACACCCAGAGGGTAGCTTGCATGACAAATTTCGTTGTTCCTTGAAGCAATATGAAAGTCAAGGAGGTTAGATATCTAAGCTCCTTGAACACTATAGCGCTTTCTAGTAGAGAAATGAGGAACTTTGTGTTGGCGGAAACTCCCGAGATTAGTTTTGCCATTATGAACACGGCCTACTGAATTCAAATGGGTTCTTTAACATGCCAAAATCGTATGAATGCGTATCGTATTTTGCCGCCTTTCAAAAATCACTTACCACGGCCAGGAGCGAACCTGCAAGCTTGGGGGTTAGTAGGCCGACACGTTAACCACTCACCCACCGAGGCAAGGATGAATGCAGTACATTTACATTTGTCTGTTGGCACAGGTTAGAGTATCACCGATGTCTCAGTCTCACTCCTGGCTGTGATTATATGGAAGCTACTGAGGTATGGGTGGTGCTTAGTAATGACATTCAGGGCACAGTCAGTGTCTGTTGACACAGGCTAGAGTATCACCGATGTCTCTGTCTCACTCATGGCTGTGATTATATGGAAGCTACTGAGGTATGGGTGGTGCTTAGTAATGACATTCAGGGCACAGTCAGTGTCTGTTGGCACAGGCTAGAGTATCACCACTGTCTCAGTCTCACTCAAGGCTGTGATTATATGGAAGCTACTGAGGTATATGTGGTGCTTAGTAATGACATTCAGGGTACAGTCAGTGTCTGTTGGCACAGGCTAGAGGATCACCGATGTCTCAGTCTCACTCATGGCTGTGATTATATGGAAGCTACTGAGGTATGGGTGGTACTTAGTAATGACATTCAGGGCACAGTCAGTGTCTGTTGGCACAGGCTAGAGTATCACCGATGTCTCAGTCTCACTCATGGCTGTGATTATATGGAAGCTACTGAGGTATGGGTGGTACTTAGTAATGACATTCAGGGCACAGTCAGTGTCTGTTGGCACAGGCTAGAGTATCACCGATGTCTCAGTCTCACTCATGGCTGTGATTATATGGAAGCTACTGAGGTATGGGTGGTACTTAGTAATGACATTCAGGGCACAGTCAGTGTCTGTTGGCACAGGCTAGAGTATCACCGATGTCTCAGTCTCACTCATGGCTGTGATTATATGGAAGCTACTGAGGTATGGGTCGTGCTTAGTAATGACATTCAGGGCACAGTCAGTGTCTGTTGGCACAGGCTAGAGTATCACCGATGTCTCAGTCTCACTCATGGCTGTGATTATATGGAAGCTACTGAGGGATGGGTCGTGCTTAGTAATGACATTCAGGGCACAGTCAGTGTCTGTTGGCACAGGCTAGAGTATCACCGATGTCTCAGTCTCACTCATGGCTGTGATTATATGGAAGCTACTGAGGTATGGGTGGTGCTTAGTAATGACATTCAGGGCACAGTCAGTGTCTGTTGGCACAGGCTAGAGTATCACCGATGTCTCAGTCTCACTCATGGCTGTGATTATATGGAAGCTACTGAGGTATGGGTGGTGCTTAGTAATGACATTCAGGGCACAGTCAGTGTCTGTTGGCACAGGCTAGAGTATCACCGATGTCTCATTCTCACTCATGGCTGTGATTATATGGAAGCTACTGAGGTATGGGTGGTACTTAGTAATGACATTCAGGGCACAGTCAGTGTCTGTGGATGCTGTGAAAGGTTCTACTCATGGGGTTAGTACTGTTGTTCTGACTCAGTGAGGAAATCAATTGCAAACTACCTCACTCCTCTTCTTGCTTAGTACGCCTCTATATAGCGCTGCTTTGGGTTTTTGTGGGTATCTACCCACATAACCTAACGGCTGTACTTTTTAAGGATCCAACCAACCGTCAGGCGGACTACCTAGACAAACCTATACTGTACTCCTCCCTTTAAAATTCCCCCCAGGGGCTCACATCTAGTGGGAGGTTGGTTGGCGACCACGGGACCCCAGCTGAGTCAGGCATTGCTTCCACTTATTTGTGCTGGGCTCCTCTCTATTATCTTTCCTCTCGGCCTCCCTTGATTAACTCTTATTCTCTTCCTACCCCGACGGTATTAGGGTATCCGAGGCCTAGGGAGTCATTCACTTTCCCGCCTTAATTGGCCCTTGTCTCACCTTTCCTGATCCCTCATTCTTCGAGGAGGCAGGGTGTATGTAGCCCCACCACTTCTGATGCACCCTGGATAGTGCTACACCCTCAGGGGCTCACGTCTGGTGAATTTGGGCATTGGAGACTCCAAGGGCTTCCTGAGCTGGGACCGGTCTTTCTCCTTCCATTGCCCTTGGGGCGGGCCCTCTCCTCTTTCATCTCTGCCTTTCTTCGAGGGTCTTTTATTTACCTTATTCTCCTTCTTGTTTCTCATTTCATCTTGAAGTTAGTTTTAGTTGTACGTTTCATTTGATCATCGCTCATTTTCACCACTTGGTATCATTGCTAGCGAAAGTTGGCACTACTTGAAGTTGAACGGAACTTGTAGCTCACCTTACGGATGTCCGCTGGAAGCAGCTACAGACTCAGGTGAGCCGAACATGTCCTCGGACACTCCCGGCACTAAAAGCCATACTATAAATCTAATATATAAAAGTGAAAGTCTGTATGTATGTATGTATGTATGTATGTATATATGTTGGTTCCGTATACAAATCTACACCGTTACACCAATCTCAACCATATTTTGCATACACATAGTTTAGGACCCAGAAGGAACCGCTGGCTACATGAATTTTCGATAGTCTTTCTTATTCTTCTGATTTCGCCCCTTTTGCACTCAAGCACAGGCTAATCAAATCATAAAATATACTCATGAAGGAATGGCAAGGCAGATAGTTTCCATGGCAACATAGCTCAAGTCGAGACACGGCCGACTGGATGCCAGTTGCGCTCAGCTCTACCAGTATAGAAAATGAGGATCTTTACTTGAAATCCCGTTAGTTACTCAACTGCTCACACAGCACTGTCAACCGAGTTTAGCATAACAAAGACTTGACACTATCTACTTTCTACTATATATTTTTCAAATACCACTTACTCACTCACTCACTCACTCATTCATTTATTCATCACGAAATCTCAGAAACCACCGAACGGATTGGAATGAAATCTGGTATGCAGCTTCCTCAAAGGCCGCAAATGCCCACTAAGAGAGAAATTTTGGCTATTCAGGTTCTAAAGGGGTGTTAAGGGGGTAGACCTGCATTTAATTGAATAGCAATATCTCCCGATTGGTTTCATGGGGGGATGTGATACTCGGCATATAAACTCATCATTAAAAATAAGAAGACACGTGTCTGAGGGTTTTTCGATGTGGTGTATATTATGAGATGAAAGGGGTGAAAAGTGGGGATTGAAAGATTCTTAACGGAGCGTGTGTCTCTTAAACGACATAGGCGAGGAGTTTGAAACACAGCGAAAAAAAATCAACATAAAAAAGAAGTAAATATGTGTTTGACATTTTTTTCATAAATCCAATTTAAGGGGCCCATGGGGAGAGATGAAATTCTGGGGGGGGGGGGGGGAACAGGAAAGAAAGTGTCCTAACTGATTGACTGACTGGCTCACTCATCAAACTCAGGGGGAAAAACTGCTTTAAAGTAAGTAAATAGCTGTTCGACAGTTTTTCTTTCATAAATCAAATTTAAGGGGTTCATGGGGAGGGGTGAAATTCTGAAAAAAGAAAATTGAAAGAAAATGTCCAGACTCACTCACTTACTCACTCACTCATCATCGCCTAGCCAAAATTATTGAAGTTGGAAACATGACATTTCGGGGATATGTTCGTTGTATGTCAAAACCGTACACTAAGGGAGGTTTTTTGGATATTCGGGTTCTAAAGGGGTCTTAAGGGGGTTAAACCTGCATTTCATTGAATAGCAATATCTCACGAGTGGTTTCATTTGTGGATGTGATACTCGGCATATAAACTAATCATTAAAAATACGCAGACACGTGTCTAAGCGTTTTTCGATGTGGTGTATTATTATGAGGTGAAAAGGCTGAAAAGTGGGGGTTGAAGAATTCCTAATGGAGCGTGTAGGCCTATCTCTTAAACGACATAGGCGAGAAATTTGAAACTCAGCGAAAAAAAATCAGCTTAAAAAGTAAGTAAATCGGTTTTCGACTGTTTTTTCATAAATTAATTTAAGGGGCCAATGGGGTGGGGTGAAATTCTGGGGAAAAAAAGGAGACAAAGTGTCCTAACCGACTTACTCAGGGGAAAAAGACAGTTTAAGAAATAAGTTAATAGGTGTTCAAGCGTTTTTTAATCAATCCAATTTAAGGGGCCCATGGGGAGGGGTGAAATTCTGGTAAAATAAATGAAAGAAAATGTCCTGTCTGACTCACTCACTCATCACGCCCAGCGAAAACTATTAAAGTTGGAAACATGAAATTTTGGGAATATGTTCGCTGTATGTCGAAAACGTTAACTAAGGAATGATTTTTGTTTATTCGGGTTTTAGAGACGTGTCAAGGGGGTAAACGTGCATTTCATTGAATAACGATATCTCATGAGTTGTTTGTTTGGGGATGTGATATTCGGTATATAAACTAATCATTAAAAATAATCAGACATATGTCTAAGGGTTTATCGATGAGGAGTATATTATGAGGTTAAAGGGGTGAAAATTGGGGGTTGAGGGATTCTTGACGGAGCGTGTATCTCTGAAAAGACATAGGCGTGAAGTTTGAAATTCGCTGGGAAAAAACAGCTTAAAATACAAGTAAATAGGTGTTCGAACGTTTTTTCATAAATCCAATTTAAGGGGCCCTTGGAGAGGGGTGAAATTCTGGGGGGAAAAATACAGGAAAGAAAGTGTCCTAACTGATTGACTCACTTACTCACTCATCAAACTCAGGGGGAAAACAGCTTTAAATAAGTAAATAGGTGTTTGACCGTTTGTTTCATAAATCCAATTTAAGGGGTTCATGGGGAGGGGTGAAATTATCAAAAATAAATTAAAGAAAATGTCCTGACTGACTCACCCACTCAT
Source organism: Meconema thalassinum (assembly GCA_946902985.2). Taxonomy (NCBI): domain Eukaryota; kingdom Metazoa; phylum Arthropoda; class Insecta; order Orthoptera; family Tettigoniidae; genus Meconema; species Meconema thalassinum. Next base: position 20,733,406 of record OX336392.1, read on the forward strand.
CATCGCCCAGCCAAAATTATTGAAGTTAGAAACATGATATTTTGGGGATATGTTCGTTGTATGTCGAAAACGTCCACTAAGGAAAGAGTTTTGGATATTCAGGTTCTAAAGAGGTGTTAAGGGGGTAAACGTGCTTTCCATTGAATAACAATATCTCACGAGTGGTTTCATTTGGGGATGTGTTACTTGGCACATATACTAATCATTAAAAATAAGCTGACACATGTCTAATGGTTTTTCGATGTAGTGTATATTATGAGGTGAAAGGGATGAAAAGTGGGGGTTGAAAGATTCCTAACTGAGCGTGTATCTCTTAAACGACATAGGGAGGAGTCTGAAACTCGGAGGAAATCTATCAGCTTAAAAATAAATAAACAAATGAATAAATAAATAAAATAAATAGGTGTTCGACCGTGTTTTCATAAATGCAATTTAAGGGGCATATGGGGAGGGGTGAACTTCTGGAAGAAAAACGTCCACTAAGGAAGGATTTTTGGATGTTTGCTCTCATCGACCAACCAAAACTATTAAAGTTAGAAGAATGATATTTTGGGGATATGTTTGTTTGTTGTGTGTCGAAAACGTCTACTAAGGAGGGATTTTTGGTTATTCAGGTTCTAAAGTGGTGTTAACGGGGTTAAACCTGCATTTCATTGAAAAACAATATGATACGACTATGACGCGAGCGATGCGAGGCTAAAATTGAGATGGTGTGTGTCTGTGTATTACTCAATCTCGCAAGTACCACTGGTCCGATTTACGTGAATTTTACATGGAAGTAGCTGATTTACCTGGTTAACATATAGGTTACTTTTGATTTGAATACTTTGCACTATTTAAAATGGCGACCATTTTAGTGACGTCACTACACCCTTTGGTTTCAAACTTACATATTTCCATTTCAAATAAAAAGAGAACGCTAAGAAATAGCAAACTTTTGATGGCATATGCGAGGTTTAAAATTACATTTTCTATCCGAAAGGTATCTGCAACTGTTAGCGAGTAAAACCTAAATTTGTGCTATAAAACACGGTCAACGCCGAGCGGTGTAGTTGGACAAAATGTTCCATCCTTAATCTCCCTCTGCGCAGCACCTCGCCTATCCCCTGTTTTAACTGTCACCTTCACATGTTTATTTATTTATGACGCGTAGCGAAGCACGGGTACTTCAGCTAGTAAATAAATAAATAAATAAATAAATAACCGTCACACAAACCATTAGAACCGATAACCTTGATGTTAGGCCCCTCAAAACAGCAATTATCATCATCATCATCCTCTGTGAACCTCCCTTTCGACAAACTTCATTACTTTGGATATTAAGGTATTTGAGGCATATGTTGCACCGTAGCTGACGCCCTCGCGTAAGACACGTGCTGAAGTCATGTGAGACATAATCAGGGAAAAAGAACAATACATTAAAAACAAAGCATGAAGCTCTAAGTGATATATTTAGTAATCTCGTCAAGAAGCGGCTTCGGTGGCGTAGTCGGTAGCATGCTGAGCTTCTTTGCCCAAGATAGCGGGTTCAAACCCGGCCGAAGCCATCGGATTTTTTAAGAGCGATAAAAATCCCTCAGTATGCCTTCCTTTGGAGGGGAAGTAAAACTTCCACTAATTACACCTGTGTGAAGCTAAATTTTATAGGTTAAGAATGTAAACAACGCTCTTAGGATCCTACGTTCGTTGCCAAGAGCCGACTGCGGTGGCGTCTGGTATCTAAGTTCTGAACTAGGCCTAGTAGTAGTAGGCGTTTGGTGGCAAAAGTAGGAACTATTTGAAAAATTCAAAGTTCCAGTCCTTACTTGAATTAAAAACCAGATACACACACTAATACAGTCATCACAATTAACACCGGTTATCAGACAGATTCTACACACACCCAATGTACATGGGGCTACATGACCACGTTGTCGCAGCCCCTTAACTGAGGAACCAACCAACCAACCCATCTCGTCAAGAAACTTCAAGAAATTTCATATGTTTATTATTCAGCTCTGGGGGGGGGGGATTGGTCCTCTGATAACCCCTCGTAGTTATGTTACTGGCACGTCAACATCACAGGTGCCACAGGAATTTGTCAATCACTACTGCGAATTGCCCAGACTTGACTTGGCGGTAACGATGGAGTGCTTCAGCGGCAAGTCGCCTTTTCCCTCTCTATTATATTATCTATTCTCGTTGGTCCATACTCTAGTTGTTTTCCATGTGACCTGATCAACATGATCGGGAGCTTGACGTTCCCATGTTAGCCTCAATTACAAATGATCATACTACTGCAGGCACCATAATAGCATGGGTTATTGGACTAATACTACATACAAGCATATGCGGCTGATGAATATAATGTATGAGCCCAATATATTTTTAATTGTTTTAAGCGTATGGCTTTTAGTTCCGGGAGTGTCCGGGGACATGTTCGGCTCGCCAGAGTTTGTAGCTGCTTCTACTCGGACACCCATGGGGTGAGCTACAAGTACCGTCGCGTGTGGAGTGTTGTCTGGGGAGGAAAGTGTGATTGTAAGGACTCGAATTGGAAGGTAGCGGCTGTGGCCTATAATTAGGAACCAACCCCGGCATTTGCCTGGAAGGAAGATGGGAAACCACAGAAGACCATTTTCAAGGTTGCTGGCGGGGGGGGTTGAAACTCCTCGCCTCCCGGATGTGTACGACTGCCTCTAGCCACGCCGTAACGACCACGGCTAACTCACAGCCCAATAATGAAACAACAACAACAATCTCCGATTCCCTACTCTGTTGTTGTTAATTCATTTAGGGGCTTTGTGGCATCGTGGTCATTTAGCCCCGTGTACTTGTGTGTGTGGAATTTGGCTGATAACCTGTGTTATTGTGATGGCTGTGCTGGCCCCGTGGTATTGGGGTAGCGCACCTGCCTCCCACACGGAGGCCCCGGGTTCAATTCCCGGCTCCATCAGGGATTTTAGAAACTGACTTGAGGGCTGGAACGGCGTGCACTCAGCCTCGTGAGGGCAACTGAGTTGCTGTCTGACAGATTTTACAGATTTTAAGAATAACGGCCAAGGGGACCGGACGCTCTGACCATGCGTGACCTCAATATCTGCAGGCCAAATGCCTGGGCAGCGGTCGCTTGGTAGGGCTAGGCCCTTCATGGGCTGTATTAGTGTGTGTATTTGTAATTCTGATGAGGATTAGGAAGGACACGGCCGTGGCCCTAGTTAGGAACCATCCTGGCATTCGCCTGGAGTAGAAGTGGCTAACCATGGAGGTAGGAATCGAACCCGCCTCTACTCAGTTTTGCCTCACGAGGCTAAGTATACCCCGTTCCAGTTCTCAGACCTCTGAGCCACCTCTTGTCGAACCGTGGGGGATAAGATCAAGCATTCTGCCATTGCGTGAAAGGTACTTGACCCTTGCTGTGAGGGTCCTCCACGCAAGAGACAAGGCTGTTTCGCGTGAAAACGACGCGCAAGAGCGTGTGACAGCCTTCTACAGCCAGCAAGCACGAAGAGCTTCATCACCTTTCATTTTGACACTGGGTAGACAAAGGAAAAGGCAATCTACGGAAGCTACTCTGGATGAAATTACTTTACCTACATGGGAGGCGCACGGTTCCAAAATCCACCTTACCCATTTTGGCAATTATTTCAGGAGACGAAAAAACGTTTCTTGTTCTTCACTAAAATTAATATATTTATTCATGTTTATTTCATCGAGATATATCGACAACCTTGAAGTGATGATCAGAAAACGGCGACTTCAGTTCTACGGACAAATGGTCCGCATGAATTGCTCAGGGTTAAACAAACAAATTTTTGATAAAATCTGGAACTATAAAGGGCAAGGAGGCTATGTAAAACAAATGAAAGGAGAACTTCAAAAAAATCAAAATTACTGAAGAAGATTGTCTAAATCGAATAGAGTAGAGAAAAAAATTGGCCTCAAAATTCTTGTCGGGGAGAAGAAGAATCTCAACAGAGGAGAATGGACTGCTGAAAGAAGAGCTACGCAGTCGACCAGGATGAAAGACTTCTGGAAGAGAAAGAAGAAAACTAGACCTATAAAGAAGTGATATTTGCGTGGTCCTAGTTGGCCTGTCCGCGGTGTATCCGAGATATATGCCATTATTCATATACCTGTGATTTGCATACAACTCGTGATATAGGCTACAAGGAAGATATTCACAAATTAAGATTGAATGAGGAGACTTTGGAACTGTCATGATGGATAACGGCAGATTTTGGAAACGTAACTAAATAGTACATTATGCAACGAGCCTATAATGGCTATAATTAAGACACGAGTATTTTTATAAAACGAGCGTATGCGAGTTTTATAATTTCCATACGAGTGACTTAATTACCATTATAGGCGAGTTGCATACGACTGTTTATGTTCGACGATAATTATAACTTTATTATTTTAACATAAATATTCATAAATATCTGTTGAGAGTCAGCCACTTGAATTTTGTGATCGAAGAGGGAGCGCTGGGTATATCTCTGTCTTTCAAGATCTCTAAACGACCGACGCATGCGCTCTGTGTGCTTGCAATGACATATGCAGGCCATATGTTTACATCTGCCGTCCCTCAGTAATATTGTCACCGGAGTCGTTTGACGGAAATGCGCTGTGTAGAAATTAGTGTTGGTGATTTTAAGGCACAGTGCTATTTCTTGTCTCATATTTGCCAGTTATTTACGTGAACATATGGACGGTGCGTATTCCATGTCGGTAATTTATTATTGTTCGATGTTGTGTTTATGTCTGACATGTTGGATTTTGAGCACACGCGTGAAGGTATCGTTACCTAATTGGTCAATGAACGAGCTCTGATTGGCTGGAGAAACTGTATCATAATGAAAAACAGAGTTATAATGACCATCATTATGATACAGTTTTCTGACACATAATAGTGAGGGTCGAACATAATAGTACATTATGCAACGAGCCTATAATGGCTATAATTAAGACACGAGTATTTTTATAAAACGAGCGTATGCGAGTTTTATAATTTCCATACGAGTGTCTTAATTACCATTATAGGCGAGTTGCATACGACTGTTTATGTTCGACGATAATTATTATAACTATTTGTATGTTTGACCCTCACTATTATGTGTCAGAAAACTGTATCATAATGATGGTCATTATAACACTGTTTTTCATTATGATACAGTTTCTCCAGCCAATCAGAGCTCGTTCATTGACCAATTAGGTAACGATACCTTCACGCGTGCGCTCAAAATCCAATATGTCGGACATAAACACAACATCGAACTATAATAAATTACCGACATGGAATACGCACCGTCCATATGTTCGCGTAAATAAACTGGCGAATATGAGACAACAAATAGCACTGTACCTTAATATAATTTCTACACAGCGCATTCATTGTCTTCAAACAACTCCAGTGACAATATTACTGAGGGGCGGCAGATGTAAACATACGGCCACCATATGGCATTGCAAGCACACAGAGCGCATGCGTCGGTCGTTCAATGATCATGAAAGACAGAGATATAACACCCAACGCTCGCTCTGCGATCAGAAAATTCAAGTAGCTGACTCTCAACAGATATCTATGAATATTTATGTTAAAACATATAATAAAGTTATAATTATCGTCGAACATAAACATTATATTGATAACTTTCGTCATGAAGTATTATTATAATAGAAATTGTTTTATTATTTATGTTCTTTAAAGTCATAAAATATGTTAAAAATTAAGAAATGTTTATCCATAAAATAAGTAATGTGCGTGTGAAATACTGGCGCGAAATAATTGAGAACAGCGTTGCCACAAGTTTCAAAGAATACACACTTACACAGTGTAGATAGAACTTTATAAATATCGTGCTGACGCCTTCTCCATAGAGTATTCTTTGAGATACGTTCCACTTTCGGTGCGACATATGGATTGTGGAATCATCATCATCTTAGGATAAGGTGGGTATAGGAACTATTTTCCTGTTGATAAAGATGCTAAATCATATGAGCTAAGGAGATGAGGGAAATACTCAATTTTCCTAAAAACTAGATAAGGCGGATTTTGGAACCGTGCTCCTTGTATTAAAAAGTAAAAATTATCGAGGAAGACAATGCCACCAACATGGATATTTAATGTTGTTGTTGTTGTTGATTCATGTGGGGTTTTTGTGTTATCGTGGTCAGTGGCGTAACTACGGGGAGGGAGATTAGGGGGATCAACCCCATCCCCCAGACCCAAATAATACGTTTCGTTAGTTTGTTTTGTTCTAAGGGTTTGTGAATTACTTATAAATAATGTTGTTACAGTGTGCACGTGTATACAAATTGGAACAAATTAATGTAATAAATAAAATTAAAATAAGTTTGAACCTCAACACAGAGGTCAGAATCTGAAGATGAACACTTGAAAGTCAAAACGCATAAACCTAAAAATTGTCCCGAACTAATACATGTAATTTTTTCGAGGAGGGTTTTTCACTTATTATTCATATATTATATACATTGTAGCCTGCTCAGTCATTGGGTAAATTCGTGTTGACCGACTGAAGAGTTACAACTGACCATTTGTGTTGGTAACACTGACTTCAAAACATTACATTACAATTAATCCCCATGGAACTGATTAGTAGCCTACTTTTCACATTTTGCAAAAATTAGGAAAAAGTAGACTTATGAGATCGATCCGGGAAAATGTGTGTCTGTCTGACTGTGTGTGTGCACCCCCCCCCCCTATCAACTCCTAAACGGCTGCAGCAATCGAAACCAAATTTAGTATGAGTAATGACGTATACCGTAATATCTCAATCCCATATTTGAAAATGATGTCAGTGCTACCAACTGCTGGAAAAACGCACTAGAAATTTGAGCTCCATGTTGGATATCTTGAGAGGTATGCATGGGAGCTATTCCAAACTTGGCACACATGTAGATAACACTATTTCAGATTAATTCCCAGGAGGCCATACATGACAGTGTTGCCAAAATAATTTAAAGCCTTCTGATAGATCCAATTTTTAAATGCATATAACTTCTACACTATCAATTGGTTTTCAACCAAATTTTGTATGTAATGTGTGTACATAAACAGATATGACTGAGCGTATTCTTAAGAGCCACCAGGGCTGTCAACTGTTAATAATTGCTCTCTCTCTATTTTTTTATCCAAAAACCAATATATCAGAAAGTATGCAAGCCGACAACTTTAAAATATGCACACGTATGGTACCTGACATTTTAGATTAATTTGTAGTAACTTATATACGTCAGTTCTACCAACATGATTCTAAGCCTGCTGATAATACCAATTTTTAAATATATGTAACTTCTATATTATCAGTTGGATTTCAACCAAATTTCGTATGTGCTATGTGTAACATAACAGATATGACTATAAGTATTCTTAAGAGCAATCAGGGCTGCCAACTGTTATTAAATGCTGTCTATATTTTTACCCTAATATCAATATATCAGAAAGTATGCAAACCAACAGCTCTATACTTTGCACACGTATAGCACCTGACATTCTAGATTAATTTGGAGTAATTAATATAACTCAGTGCTGCCAACATGATTCTATGCCTGCTGATAGGTCCAATTTTAAAATACATGTAACTTCTATACTAACGAATGGATTTCATCCAAAATTGGCACAACAAGATATAATATTTCAGATTATTTCTGACCAGCACACGCATGACATTGTTGCCAACATGCTTTTACGCGTGCTGATAGATCCAATGTCTAACTGCATGTAACGTCCATAGGACTTCAACCAAATTTTGTATTCTATACCTTAAGAGATGGAACTAAGAATATATTTAGTCACCAGGGCTGCCAACTGTAGTTCTCTATTAGGCTACATTATACCAGGTATATTTCGAACTAATTAGACATTTCTAGATATATCCATATAGATTAATCATTGGAATGAATCTTACATGTTAAGAAAAGTAGGCTCTTTATTTCGTCACGGAACTTCTTGTTACCGAAACTCCCATGGCCTTTAATTAAAACTTTATTTATACCAATAAGGGGTGTGTTCTAATTAATTCGCACAGCTTTATAAGGAAACTTAGTGGGACTAGCAAAAGGCTTTTCTTGAGAACACTTTCTCTTCAATTCCCTTTATTCATTTGCTTCTCTTTCACTTGTTTCATTTCGAAATTGAATCCAACAACTGTGCTGTGATATTGTGCATGCTTCCTTATCCATCAATAGCCCCATATACAATATTATTGGTATACTTCTGAAACTTGGAAGCCTCCGTGGCTGGGCCGGCCTCTCACCGCTGGGTCCGTGTTTCAAATCCCGGTCACTCCATGTGAGTGAGATTTGTCCTGGACAAAGCGGAGGCAGATATGTTTTTACTCCGGGTACTCCGGTTTTCCATGACACAAATTTCAATCCAGCAACATCATCTCATTTCTTCTGTCATTCATTTAATCATTGACCCCAGGGGAGTGCGACAGGCTTCGGCAGCAGGCATCGTTCATATCCTCGCCGCTACTTGGGGGCTTCATTCATTCCATTCCAGGACCCAGTCGGTTGACTGAAAGCAGGCTGTGGATTTTCATTTTTACTTCCGTAACTAGAGGAAATTGGTCCGGTAATAAGCTAATGATCTGAGTTCCTATTACTGCATTAACGATTTCAGTAAATAAACCTGCCGTCCTTGCAGTTTTCAAGCATGCGCTGGGTAAACCGTTAAAAATATACTGTATATATAAACTATGAGTGTATTGTTCAGCATGAGAAATTCTTCAAAAACGTCCGCAACTGGATATCTTCATCTTTAATACATCGCCCATTATAAGTGTTTTTACGTTTTCATTTCTTCCAAGAATCTCCATTCAGTGGAAATTTCAATTACTAGCTTCGGAGCGAGTTTACGAGCTAGAGAACAAGCCTATCATCCCAGCTTCAGCCAGCATCAAACTTGGTGTCCTAGGCGAAACCCCACACAACACACGGCCCAAACATAGAAGAATTGCCAATATACCATATTTTTGTCGACTCGTGTTGAGCTAAGACTTCAGAGAAGATTGGACCTATATGTGATAGGAGTTTCGCTGTTCACCTCGGCTTTTCTGAATTACGTTGCGTCTGGGATCTGCCGTCCGTGCGCCATTTATGCTTAAGCTTGGTAAACCGTTCAAGATACCGGCTGGGTTGCTAGTAGATAAATTAATAAATGAGCATTAGCTAAAGTGTATCTGTTCCGTTAGCAATCGATATGACAGGTCGTAAACCATAATGCCATTCTTTTCCTTGTAGCTGGCCACGACCGAGACGTACGTGGATACGGCACCCGAGGTCATGCGATTTTATCATTATTATTATTACCCTATAAGTGGATGTCCGTTGTTTCCCACGTATACTCCGGGCAAATGTTGCGATGGTTCCTAACTTAAAGCCACGGCCGCCTCCTTCCCATTCCTCACCTTACACACTACTAACTAAAACTAACTTTCTTCGGCTTTTCCCAATTAATTGGGTCGCCGGAGCCAACCAGGATCATTTTGGTTTTGGCCGGGGATTTAAGGCCGGATGTCCTTCCTGACGCCACGTGATTTTTCAGGTGAAAATTCCACCCCGCTGTCACCGGGATTCGAACCCCGGCCGCCACTGCGCCATCACGCTCTCCCCTACAGACACTACAATAGCACAAATTATATCAGACAAATTCTAATAATAATTTTCTTGGTTTTACGTCCCTTATAACTACCCTGGCTTTTAGAGACGCCGGGGTGCCGGAATTTTGCTCCGAAGGGGATCTTTAACGTACCAGTATATCTAAAGACACGGCTCAAATGCAAACTGACTGCGCTGGGATTGGATCCCCCTATCTTGGGCTCTGCAGGCGAGAACATTACCGCTGAGCCACGCAGCTAGTGGAGACAATTTCTACACACGTCCAAGTACATGGGGCTAAATGACCTAGATGTTGAAACCCCACAATCAAAATAATACCAACCAACGGCAGAGGGCATTGAACTTACGTCAAGTTCGACGGAGGTGTATATCCCCTTGTTGCATATTAGACTAAAGATTGTGGTGTTTGAAGCCATATTAGACTAAAGAAACAATGTAGCAATGTGGCTTACAAGAACTTGTTTCATAGTCTAATTTAATTTGCTGGATTCTCGGAAATGAACAAGATAATCAACCATTGAGCCGATGAAATACCCTTCCACTCAAAATGAAACAATCTTGCGTATCCCTGTTAAAGTGTAAATACCTCACATCTTTCAGAAATTCTTCATGAGCCCAGGCATTTCGCTCGATTTTCCCCAGTGTTTGTTTTGTTTTTCCTTGTAACAAATGTGTGATCCAGGTCTACCACTATTGATTCGTGTCCTAGGAATTAATTCTGCGTCAGTGGTGGCAGCACCATCGCCACAGTCGACTACTATAGGTCGTTCGTTTATCATTTGACTGATGCAATCAATATCTTGACTCAGGCTTGCCGTACACGACTCTTGTTCCATTGTTTATCCTGTCCAGACGTAATGGAATAAATCAAATCCCCAACCCCACTTCAATTTGTGATGACATATTGAAAACAGACCGTGACAAATATTTCAGCTCTTAATCTTACCTTTTAACAGATATGTCACAGACTAAAAGCATTAAGTTTCAAATAAAATAGGACACAGAAATCTGACATACATTATCAGTACAATAGTTCCTTTCTATGACTATTGTCCGCCTCGTAGTGTAGTCACTAGTAATTCTAGTGTGTCACCACGGAGGTTCGGGTTCGATTCCCGGCTCTGTCAAGAAATGTAATTCTGGATCTGTGAGCTGTAGGGGGATGACCGTTGTTCACGTCCGCAGGTATAACCTTACATTGCCCTGCACGTGTCCCCTGGGTGGTGCTAAACGAGCAACAATATTACTGGAGCCAGATAATCCTTGTGATCTCCTGACATATATCACATTCCCATAATGGCCAAAAATCAAAGTAACGGACCTTTTCATGACCATCTAAACAGAAATCTGAGTCCAAACATTAGATTGTATCAACTGAACATTAGTAGAGCCAAATGCAATCTCTTACGTAAGATCTTGGAAGATAACAGAGTTGATGTATTTGCGGTTCAAGAACATCATGTTGAGAATGTAAACCAATTCTCCTCAAAAGGTAAAATGCCTGGTTTCGATCTCCTAGGTGCTACGAATGATAAGGTTTATGGTGTGGCAACATATGTACGGAGCAGTATAGAAAATGCATACCTTCTTTGCATTAATAACACTGAAAACACCCATGAAGATGTCGTGTATAGATTATTATGGACTGTATTTGTATTTGTGCAATGTGATTCCAAACGCTAAATAAATAAATAAATAAATGTGAGCTGTAACGGGGTTTGTTTGGCCTCGGGATGGAAAAGTGAGAAGGGGTGGGTTCGATTCCAATCTCAGTCATACAAGAGGTGGTTTTCTTTGGTTTCCCACTTCTATTCCAGGTGAATGGTGGGATGGTACCTTAATTAATAATATTTTTTTATTTAAGTGAAAATTCCCCTACAGGGGAGCGATTAAACTTAATAACATGATGTCATTTGGAGGCGAGTCTCCTCCGCTCCTCCCAATATCTCTTCATTCTCGCGGAATGCTCCCTCTTCCTCTCATCCGTCCAATGTTTCCCAGGTTGTCGAAATGATCTTGGTTCAAACTTAACATTCGCGATTTTCGTCTGGCACTCAGTTCGGTATTCAACTTTTTTATGCTGATTGCTTGCAAGTCTCTCTGTACCTCTTTAAGCCACTCAGTGCCGCATTTACTCTGTGTTATGATACCAAGAAGTTTCTTTGGCAATCTGAGGTGGCCATCCTGTGGATGTGAGTGTAAAATTTGGCTCTGCGTTTTCTAATTTCGTCTGTTATCGTATTGGTCTTTAGATAGAGTTCTCTACTAGGTCTCTTCATCCAAATGCCGTTTCTGTTGATTGCTCCGTAGATCTCCCGGAGATTTTTTCCCTCCTGCGTTCCCTAATCTTGGAATGACCATCGATTACTATAGTTTCAGCGGCATATGTTGCTTCTGAAACAATAACTGTTTTATAATGTCGTAATTTGGCGTTCGTCGAAATGCATTTCTTGTTATAATGGGCCCACGTTAGCTTGTGGGGCTTCTAAATTAGTATTATTATTATTATTAATAATAATAGCCTAATAATAATAATAATAATAATAATAATAATGTTATTGGTTTTACCACCCTTTTAACTACTGTGATATTTAGAGACGCCGGGGTGCCAGAATTTTGCCCCGAAGGGGATCTTTAACGTGCCAGTAAATCTACAGACACGGCTTCCACACATTTGCGCACCCTCAAATGCCAGCTGGCTGCACCAGGATTCGATCCTGCAACATCGGGACCAGCAGGCGAGAACGTTATCGCTGAGCCACGCAACCATGTGGTACCTAAATTAAGGCCTCTGCTACAAGCTACCCAAATCATACCCTCAATTACACAAACTATTACAGCCCTTACGATGACACGCATCCCAATTATTCCCACTGACATAGGCCTACGATTTGAATTTCAACGAGTGCAGCTTCCAGTGCGGTTTGCTTTCGCTATGACCATAAATAAATCACAGGGGCAGTTATTGAGTGTTTGCAGCATTAATCTTGAAAACCCCTTTTTCTCTCATGGCCAATTGTATGTTGCCTGTTCATGTGTTGGAAATTCATTAACTTTGTTTACTCGCCAGATAATCAAACAAAAAATATCGTTTGCCGTAATGCATTACAGTGAAAATATCATTCAACAGAATACTTTTCTCTGGAACTGGTCAGTATTATTGCATGTGCTAGAAGTATTTCATTATGCGACTGTAAACTATTAGCCACACCCAAGAATTATGATCATATGAGGAACACACTTACGCCAGGGAAAACGGCATTTTTTGACGGAATTTTATCTTCATATTGTTGGTTGAAATCAGTGTTTTCTATGATAATATTATTGTCCCCGAAGAAAGAAGAAAGAAGATTTTGGCACATTATCTTCACGGCATCAACTGATAAAAGGGGAATAATTATGGCTCAGTGAGGGATTTGAAGACCTGCCAAACAGTTTCCATCTACGCGACAGTCAGTCAGGGTTATTTCTGGGTAGTGATATGCTGATATCTTTTCGAGCATTTCCTTAGTGACTATTAATATTGCAGCTACTGAAAACACAAAGTTTCTTAGTAACATTTGGTAGCAGTAGAGAATTAACTCATTTCATGTTGATGATGTAGTGATGTCAATTATTCTGATTTTTGCGTGCAGTACAGATTGAATTTGGAGTTGAATACGTTGTCATTTATTTTGACAGAACGACGTCTGTCGGGTCATCTAGTATATACAGTAGGATTCTTTTACTGGAGCGGGACCGGCGGCCGGCTGCCGGGTGCGTGCGCCTTCTGCCAGCCAACCGAACTCGGTACGCGGGGTTGCGCGAGGCGGCGGCGAGCTAACCACGGTCATTAAAGTCCATTAAGTCACTAAACTTTCATCAACGAGGGTGTGTAAAGTCAGCGCACAGATAAGAAGGTAACATAAACAACAGCTGCAAGATTTAATTAAAGAAGCACAGTTGTTCTTATATTTCTTGGGAAACTGAGTAGTGGTTTTTGAGGGATTCAGATACCTCCTCCTCCTCACCCTCCTCACAAGATGGCGGCAGCCCGATAACTCCCGAACGCATGGACGGATTTAGACGAATGAGGTGTCATTGAACTCGGGCTAACAGCCCCTTTCCAATGGATAACATATTTCAACCCCAAAAGTATTACCTACCCCTACTAGGGGGTGAAATTGTAATTTTTTAGAGAATCTCTCTTTCCAATTGCAACATGTGAGCGTTTGAATGCCGATATGGATTTAAACGTTGTTCCACATAAAGTGCATGTGTTCGGTGGATAGTCACTATGAATTAACATGCTTGTTTTTTGTTTTTACGCATGCCCACTCATGGCTTTTGTAAGAGGGTGAGGGAGTGGATCCCTGTGGATGGGTTATTGTTGACAGGTCCTTGTTGACAAGTCATTGTTGACAGGTCCTTGTGGACGAGTCCTTGTGGACGAGTCCTTGTCCCTTTGGACTGATCCCTTTGGACGGGTCCCTTTGGCTTGGTTCCTATGGACTGGCTCATGAATTTATTTAAATTATGTCAAAGGGTCTAACTACATTTGTGTGTGTTGAACTGACGTTGTTCACCTCTACTATAATGGGATAACGATATGAAAGGAAAGTGACGAAATACATGTGAACACGTGTGAAATGACCTTATTACCGTCCTCCTTGTGAAACAAGTCACATCCTGTTTTGCTTCATACGTGAGAAAATGTGAGTTCGAACCCGTGGTCGGATTTTGACGAATGAGGTGTCATTGAACTCGGACTGATACCCCCTTTCCAATGATATAATTTGGATAAAATGCACGGGCCAGTCCATAAGGATCAGTCCAAAGGAACCGCCCACAGGGACCCGTCAACAAGGACCCGTCCTCCGGGACCCGTAAAAAAATGACTCCCCCTTTAAAAAAGACCCGTCCAAAGGGGCTAGTCAACAGGGACCAGTCCAAAGGGATACATCAACAGAGATCAATCAAAAGGGGTCAATCAACAGGGATCAATCAAAGGTTAAGTTAAGCTACGGCAGCCATTTTGGAACTTTTTGATCACACCTCGTAGGGTTAGGTTGGTTGAGTTAAGCTACGACCGCCATTTTGGAACTAATTCTTAGTTTACAAAATATAGGCAATTTTGAAAATTGGACTTTTTTTTTTTTTGAAAAAATGAAAAAAATGTTAAGTTTTGTTCTAACGTTAAGGGACATCAAGGACATTTGTTTGAGTCTATATATGACTTTTTAGAATGATTAGTTTTCAAAATATCGTCTACTTTCAAAATTGAACCTTTTTGGATTTTGTCCCAGAGACCTGGGACTTGGTTTGTGGGTAGAGGGGGTAAATACCTGTCATTTTTATGTCAAACACATTTTTTTTTGTGTAATTCATAGTTTACAAAATATAGCCCATTTTTAAAAATGATCAATATTTGGAAAAATGTCAAATTCCATGTTTTGTTCTAACGATTAAGGACATAAAAGCCATTGCTTTGAGTCTATATATGACTTTTTAGGATGATTAGTTTTCAAATTATAGCCTACTTTCCAAATATTTTTTGGAAAAATTTAAAGAATATATATATTTTTTTTTTTGACTGAGAATGGGATAGACGTAGGTGTTGGAGTTAGCATATGATTTTTTAGTTTAAATATATAGCCTACTTTCTCAATTTACCTTTTTTGAAAAATTTGAAATGTATAATGTTTTTGACTAGGCGTGGAATGGAGTTGAGAGACCATCATTAACCTTAGAGTAGTTTGGATTCTTGGAATATTAGTGTGTTGTTGTTGCTTACAAACATGACGGTAAGCATTATGCTATCATAAAAAGGGCTGAGATACTTTCCATGAACAAGAGAAATATCCTCTAAATACATTGACAAAAACAACTTGTGAAATAAGCCATTACGAATAGGGTACCACAAAATAACTTGTCAAATAAGCCATTACAAATAGGGTACCACTTTTACACCCCACTTTTGCACTCACTTTTGCACTCACTTTGCACTCACTTTTACAACTACTTTTACACTTACTTTGCACTCACTTTTGCACTCACTTTGCACTCACTTTTACACCCACTTTGCACTCGAACATTACATCATCTGACATAATAAAAATAGGCATGGTTGTTGTCGACACCGAGATAAGAGTGGGGGTAATGAATTTATAGTGATAGGATCGGAAAACCCATTATCACTTTAGTATTGACATCAAGCAAAAATTTAAAAAAAAATCGTGTTTTTGACAGAGTGGGATAGACATAGTTATAAGAGTTGAGAGTCGATAATTAATCTAAAAGTACTCTGGAATTCATGGAATCTTAGTGTGTTGTTGTTGTTGCTTACAAACCGGTATGGTCACGTCAGGTGAAGTTAGCTAGGATTAGATTAGGATATGTTCAGGTAGTTTCCATAGTCACCGCTAGATAGCGGAAACATACTTTGCGTGTCGCATGTGGCTATTTGACAAAGTTTTACTGTGTGAAAAAACGTGCTTGTATAACCTGTGTATATAAATTTAAAATACAAATAACCACTAAGTGTTTAGAACTAACATGTATAGCCTTGTATAGGGAATATATAAGGGTCCTTAACAAGATAGAGTGGCTAACACACGAGTGTACAGCCTTTTGATATGCAGTAAGTACCTGATCACACCTACTATCAATTGCGCCTACCATTAATCGCGTCTACTATCAATTGCGTCTACTACCAATCGCGCCTGCTAGGACATGAATTTTCAGTAAACCAAAACATTTCCTTTTTTGTCAGCCTCCCACCCCTCTCATCAATCTATGACGTCATAGTCATAGTCAGCCTTAAAGCAAGTCTAAACTTGTAGAACATGTCACGTGACAGAGTTAGGTTAGGTAAAGTTAGGTTATGTTAAGTGAGCTGAGGTTAAGTCTTAAAATACCCCCTCTCTGCCTTGTACTTTGTATAAACATTGACACTGTAACTTTGTAATATCAAAAATGATCTAAGTCGCGTCCATAACAATCACGTCTACTATCAATCGCGCCTACTATCAATCACGTCTACTATCAATTGCATCTACTATCAATTGAGCCTACTATGAAATGCGCTTACTACAAATCACGCCTACTATCAATCACGCCTAGTATCAATTGCGTCTATTATCAATCACGCCTACTATCATTTGCGTCTACTATAAATCGCGCTCATGTCAAATCGCGCCTACTACCAATTACACCTACTATCAATCGCGCCTACTATCAATTGCGTCTACTATAAATCTCGCCCATGTCTAATTACGCCTACTATCAATCGCGCCTACTATCTTTCGCGTCTACTATAAATCGCGCTCATGTCAAATCACTCCTACTATCAATCACGTCTACTATCAATTGCGTCTACTATTAATCGCGCCTACTATCAATTGCGTCTACTATAAATCGCGCCTACTAGGACATGACGTTTCATTAAACCAGAACATTTCCTTTTTTGTCAGCCTCTCACCCCTCCCATCAATCTATGACGTCATAATCAGTCTTAAAGCAAGTCTAAACTTGTGGAACATGTCACGTGACAAAGTTAGGTTAGGTAAAGTTAGGTTATGTTAAGTGAGCTGAGGTTATGTCTTAAAATACCCTCTACCTTGTACTTTGTATAAACATTGACACTGTAACTTTATGATATCAAAAATGATCTGAGTCGCGCCCATGTCAAATTGCGCCTACTATCAATCGCGTCTACTATCAATCACGCCTACTATCAATCGCGCCTACTATCATTTGCGTCTACTATAAATCGCGCTTACTACAAATCACGCCTACTATCAATCACGTCTAGTATCAATTGCGTCTACTATTAATCACGTCTAGTATCGATTACACCTACTATCAATTACGTCTACTATCAATTGCGTCTACTATAAATCACGCCTACTAGGACATGACGTTTCATTAAACTAAAACATTTCCTTTTTTGCCAGCCTCTCACCCCTCCCATCCGCAAAACGTGCTTGTATGAGCTGTGTATTTAAATTCAATATATACAATTAACCACTAAGTGTTCAGAACTAACATGTCTAGGGTATATATGGGATCCTTAGCAACAAACAAACAAAATACGGTCTAACCTACGAGTGTACGGTCTTGTCATACGCAGTAAGTACCTGTTAACCTTGACTAGGGTATAAGAATATTGTCAGTTGACTACTGCCTGTTACAGTGTTCACATCGTGAAAGACCGTCTCACCTACCAGTCTCCAGCCTTGTCATACGCAGTAAGCAGTTGTTGGTGGAAAATAACATCCATAAATCTTGACATTTAGGAAAGTGTGTGTGTGTGTAAATCACTTGTAATCTAAAGATTGTTCATGTGACTTTACTAAAATTTAATTCATATGTATTAGTTGATATGGAAGTCTCAACAACCAGTCATGGCAATATACATATATTGTAAAAACAACCAATAAAGATGGAACTGTTATTTGGCGATGTTCAAAACAACGATCCAAAAAGTGTCGAGGAATGATTAAAACAAAAGACTCCAACGTACTTACTTCAAAAGAACATCATTGTGAATCTCAAATTAATACACATTTAAATACGCAAAATACTCTAACCCAGGTAAAAAAAGCAAGTCCAAGAAAAATATATTGCTGCTCAAGATAGTGCATTGTTTGTTAAAAAGCATTCATCATCACCTCAAAAAGACATGTTAGGACAAATACCATCGTTCAAAAAACCCTTAACACTATCAAAAGCAACGCAGACTCTACAAGAGGTCCCTGTGGAAAACAAACAAGAGGAATTGGATAGTTCTAGTGATGTTGAGAATGATGATGATGATGATGATAATGATGGTGACAATGACTATAATAATTTTGATGATAATATTCATAATGATGATGATGATGATGATAATTATGAAAAAGAAGAGGATGAGGGTTTTATGTTTATAAAACCATTGCGGCTTCCCCAGTTTTTAAGAGCAAGAGTACCTGGAGAAAGTTGTAAAAGGATCTACAACAAGCGTTGTGTTTAAAAATCTATATAGAACAATGGTAAAGAGATAGACTTGAATTCAGTGTGTAACTATTATAAAATGAATTTAATAAAAATATTGTATGGGTATTGTCTGTTTTTTTTTATTACTATCCCCATGTCCCACTATTAATACAATTGTTAACCATCAACAGTCTCTGACTATGTTCAGAAAGAGAGTGGCCTTAAACAATACACTATATCTATGGTTTGTGTACCGAGTATCATAATAATGCAGTGTGGCGAAGCCATGTCAAGGCAATAGTTATGTCAGGTAAGGGATTCGAACCCTTGCTTCCTTATACAGAAAATGTGATCTTAAGTCAAACACCTTAACCACTCGGTCAACCTGACAGTTACTAATTTAATTAGTCTTGAGGACTTGAGTGTTTACAAAACTTTTTCCAGTATACATTGACTAAACCACTTGCTTGTTTTGAAATATAGATTTTGTTTTGTTTTACCATAACATTGCAGTTATGAGTCTTGTGAACTGGGTGTTCAATATAGGGTTAAAGGCATTTTAAAATCATTTTAGAAAAGCTCTTAGGTATCGTGTCATGGGTTTTAGTAATGCATTACTGTTCGTTGACTAACATATACCGTTACACAACATTATTTTAGTGAACTTACATGTTGTTGTTTGAGTCTTTAGTCCTTTGACTGGTTTGATGCAGATGTCAGCGCCTATCTGTCCCGAGCTAATCGTTTCATCTCTATATAGCTACCACACCCTACATTCAAGGCTATCTGTTTAACATATTCTAAACTTGGTCTACCCCTACAGTTCTCGTCCTCGAACCTTTCTTCCTTAACTAAGTTTGCTATTCTTGGGTGTCTTAGTACGTGTTCTACCAACCTATCTCTTTACTTCATTAACAGTCGCCAGATACATCTCTTCTCCCCCACTCGTCTTAATACCTCTTTGTTAGTAACCCTATTTACCCATCTAATCTTCATCATTCTCCTGTAACACCACATTTCAAACACTTCAATTCTCCACTTTTCTGCTACACCAATTGTCTAAGTTTTACTTTCATAGAGTGCCACGCTCCAGACAAAGGCCTTCAAAATGACTTCCTAATACCTAAATCTATATTCAATGTCAACAGATTCTGTAGAAATTCTTTCCTTGTCTGAGCTACATAAGAATCCTAATCGTGTCTGGTATAATGTCTTGTTTAGCAAACATAGTCACTCAAAAGGTCTAAGCATTTTTTGTATATAACCCAAAATAGCAAACAGTTTTTCTAAAACCCTACTCATTGGTCAATAACAAGCAGAGTCGCCAAAGTGTTTCGTTGGTAGTTAACTCATGTCTAGTTAATCAATTCCTTTCATATCGTTATCCAATTGTAGTAGTAAGGACTGGTGAACAACGTCAGTTCAACACACTGCTTTACACACAAATGTAGTTAGGCCCTTTGACATAATTTGGATAAATTTCATGGGCCGGTCTATAGGGACCAGTCCAAAGGGGCCGGTCTAAAGGGACCCTTCCACAGGGACCCATCAACAGGGACTTGTCAGCAAGGACCCATCAACAATGACCCGTCAACAATGACCTGTCATCAATGACCTGTCAACAATGACCTGTCAATAGGGACCCGTCAACAATGACCCATCCACAGGGACTCATCAACAAGGACCCGTCAGCAATGACTCGTCAACAGGGACCCGTCGAAAAGCACCTGTCAAAAAGGATCTATCAAAAATGAC
Organism: Meconema thalassinum; assembly: GCA_946902985.2. Lineage (NCBI taxonomy): Eukaryota > Metazoa > Arthropoda > Insecta > Orthoptera > Tettigoniidae > Meconema > Meconema thalassinum. Next base: position 20,753,743 of record OX336392.1, read on the forward strand.
CCCCTGTCAAAAAGGGCCCGTCCAAAAGGGGCTAGTCAACAGAGACCAGTCCAAAGGGACAAATCAACAGAGATCAATCAACAGGGATCAATCAAATGGGGCTATCACCTCAAGGCCTGACATATCCCTCTTTGATTATTGGTTTGCCAATCGACAAGCGTCACTTAAAATACTTTTTGATCACCACTCGTGGGTTGGGTTAGGTTAGGTTACACTACAGCCGCCATCTTTTAAAAAGCCTGCCCTCTTACAAAAGCTATGAGTGGGCATGCTTAAAAAACAAAAAACAAAAACAAGCATGTTAATTCATAGTGGCTATCCACCAAACACATGTCTCTTGTGTGGAACAACGTTTTATTCCATATCGGCATTCAAACTCTCACATGTTGCAATTGGAAAGAGAGATTCTCTAAAAAAAATACAATTTCACCCCCTAGTAGGGGTAGGTTTTATTTTGGGGTGGAAATATGTTGTTCATTGGAAAGGGGGTATCAGCCCGAGTTCAATGACACCTCATTCGTCAAAATCCGACCACGGGTTCGAACTCACATTTTCTCACGTATGAAGCAAAACAGGATGTGACTTGTTTCACAAGGAGGACGGTAATAAGGTCATTTCACACGTGTTCACATGTATTTCGTCACTTTCCTTTCATATCGTTATCCCATTATAGTAGTGGTGAACAACGTCAGTTCAACACACACAAATGTAGTTAGACCCTTTGACATAATTTAAATAAATTCATGAGCCAGTCCATAGGAACCAAGCCAAAGGGACCCGTCCAAAGGGATCAGTCCAAAGGGACAAGGACTCGTCCACAAGGACTCGTCCACAATGACTTGTCAAAAAGGACCTGTCAACAATAACCCATCCACAGGGATCCACTCCCTCACCCTCTTACAAAAGCCATGAGTGGGCATGCGTAAAAACAAAAAAACAAGCATGTTAATTCATAGTGACTATCCACCGAACACATGCACTTTATGTGGAACAACGTTTAAATCCATATCGGCATTCAAACGCTCACATGTTGCAATTCGAAAGAGAGATTCTCTAAAAAATTACAATTTCACCCCCTAGTAGGGGTAGGTATTACTTTTGGGGTTGAAATATGTTGTCCATTGGAAAGGGGGTGTTAGCCCGAGTTCAATGACACCTCATTCGTCTAAATCCGACCATGCTTTCGGGAGTTATCGGGCTGCCGCCATCTTGTGAGGAGGGTGAGGAGGAGGAGGTATCTGAATCCCTCAAAAACCACTACTAAACTGGATGACCTCACGTCACCAGTTAAAGGTTACAACTTATCATTTCACAGAAGATACTAAAAATGTTCTCCTTCAGCTGACAGACAGACATCTTTACATGATGTCGCTAATCCTGAACCCCCCCCCCCCCCCCCCTGCGTGTTTACTGTAATTAATCGAAGCACAGACCTAAGCCCGTTTGTTGTTTAATTGTGGGGTACAAAGTGTACAGATCAATTACAGTACTCTAGCGGAGTTGGAGAACAATATACGGCAGCAGATATCCCTCACAACAGAAGGGAATTACAACGTGTAAACGCTTATTTATTTACACGGTACAACGCCTGTCTGTCAGTTGAAGGAGAACACACTCAGCATCTCCTGTGGATAGGTAAGTTCTTTAATCATGATTTGCTGGTGATTTTACAATTAATTAATGTACTTTGTTACGGTTTCCACCTGCGCACAATCCGTGGTGCGAGCTCGGTTGGCTGGTGGAAGGCGCGCGCGCCCGGTAGCCGGTTGCCCGTCCCGCTCCAGCAAAGAATCACATATATATATATATATATATAAAATTGTACACCCACCCAGTCATATTGGACAAATTTGTGTTGACCGACTGAAGAGTTACATCTGTTATTTTGTATTGGCAACACTGAAAATATGGTTTCAAAACTTAACATTACAATTCAGAATGTGTCAATTACAAGTAGCAGTTAAGTGTTCAGCATGAAAGTCTGGGAGAGCATATCTCTATCTTCAATACATCGCCCACTATAAGTGTTTTAATGTTTCATTTCTTCCAACAATCTCCATTCAAATACTGAGGTGACAGTTTACGAGCTGGCTAGGGGCGAGTCTATCACCCAAGTTATAGACTATCTAGCGGGCGAGCCTATTACCCCATATACAGCCAGTAGGAAACTGTCGAGTCGTGTTGAGTTAAAACTTAAGAGAAGAGTGGTTGTGTTTGGAGTTTCCCTGGAAATGCACCTCGGCTTTTCTTCCGTTCCGAAAAATGCATAATTAATAACAAAAAGTTCCTTGACGAACTAAAGAGCCTACTTTTCATGCCAAAGATTTTTCTACAGTATATGAACCTATCTAGAATAATGACGAAATTAAGTTGGTAATATCGAAATGTCTAATTAGTTCGAAATATTCCTGGTATAATGTAGCCTAATAGAGCACTACAGTTTGCAGCCCTGGTGACTGAATATATTCTTAGTTCCATATCTTAAGGTACAGAATACAAAATTTGGTTGAAGTCCAATGGACGTTACATGCAGTTAAACATTGGATCTAACAGCGTGCGTAAAATCATGTTGGCAACAATGTCATGCGGGTGCTGGTTAGAAATAATCGGAAATATTATGATATCTTGTTGTGCCAAATTTGAATGAAATCCATTTGTTAGTATAGAAGTTACATGTATTTTAAAATTGGACCTATCAGCAAGCATAGAATCATGTTGGCAGCAGTGACTTATATTAATTACTCCAAATTAATCTAGAGTGTCAGGTTCTATACGTGTGCAAAGTATAGAGCTGTTGGCTTGCATACTTTCTGATATATTGATATTAGGGTAAAAAATAGAGACAGCATTTATTAACAGTTGGCAGCCCTGATTGCTCTTAAGAATACTTATAGTCATATCTGTTATATTACACATAGCACATACGAAATTTGGTTGAAATCCAACTGATAGTATAGAAGTTACATGTATTTAAAAATTGATCCTATCAGCAGGCTTAGAATCATGTTGGTAGAACTGAAGTATATAAGTTACTCAAAATTAATCTAAAATGTCAGGTACTATACGTGTGCATAGTTTAAAGCTGTCGGCTTGCATACTTTCAGATATATTGGTATTTGGATGAAGACAATAGAGAGAGCAATTATTAACAGTTGGCAGCCCTGGTGGCTCTTAAGAATACACTCAGTCATATCTGTTTATGTACACATATTACACACAAAATTTGGTTGAAATCCTATTAATAGTGTAGAAGTTATATGCATTTAAAATTATTTTGGCAACACTGTCATGTATGGCCTCCTGGAAATTAAACTGAAATAGTATTATCTACATGTGTGCCAATTTTGGAATATCTCCCATGCATACCTTCCATGATATCCAACATGGAGCTCAAATTTCTAGTGCGTTTTTTCAGCAGTTGGTAACACTTAAATAATTTTCAAATATGGGCTTGAGATATTCCGGTATACATCTTTACTCATACTAAATTTGGTTTCGATTGCTGCAGCCGTTTAGGAGTTGATAGGGGGGGGGGGGGGGCACACACTCAGCCAGACAGAAGGGCAGACAGACAGAAATTACTCCGGATCGATCTCATAAGTCTACTTTTTCCTCATTTTTACAAAATGTGAAAAGTAGGCTAAAAAATATACGAAGCTGAAATTTCGCAAGAGCGACAGTCCGAGAATACGTTGTCAAGCTCAAATATCGTCGCGCATCGTAGTTGCACTGTATTTTAGATCAGTAGATTCGCTTCCTTTGACGCGCTAACGGAGTTGACCTGATATGTTAGGTTGCGGTGAGGACAATGAACATCTCTTACAGCTTGTTAGCCTTCTCTCGGCGATGTCATCAATGAACCCCCTATTCAGTAGAACATAATGCACAATGGTAGCTCCTTAATGAGAGACGCCTTGTCAAACATAAACACGATTCACACCACACGTTATTTATTGATTATGCTATAGAGTGGAAAACCTATCGACCGGGGTAGCTACAGTGCGAGCGCAAATCAGGCTATATCCGGACTCAGCTTCAAACCCCACTGCTTGAAATTATTCTCCGCGGTTAATCAGCCTCCGCTTCCTCCGTTCAAATCTTTTAACTAACCCTCGTTGCGTAGTGGATAGCATTCATGGCTGTCACCGCGGTTCGATTCCCTGCATTGCCAAGAAATGTAATTATTGTTGGTTCCTCAGTTAAAATATATAATATCGTATGGCTTCGGGTGCCGGGTGCAAGCTTTGTTAATTGACACCCAGAGGGTAGCTTGCATGTCGAATTTCGTCGTTCCTTTGAACGCTATGAAAGTCAAGGAGGTTAGATATCTAAACTCCTTGACACTTCAGCGCTTTCAAGTAGAGAATGGAGAAACTTTTTGTTGGCGGAAAATCCCGAGATTAATTTTGCCCTTGAACACGGCCTACTGAATTCAAATGGGTTCTTTAACATGCCAACAACGTATGACATGAGTGTCGTGATTTTTGTCGCCTTCAAAAATCACTTACCATGGCCAGGGGCGAACCTGCAATCTTGGGGTTGGTAGTCCGACACTATAACCACTCACCCACCGTGGCAAGCGGTTCCTCAGTTTAGGGGCTGCGACAACGCGGTCATGTAGCCCCGTGTACGTTGGGTGTGTGTAGAATCTGTCTAATAACCGGTGTTAATTGTGATGACTGTATTAGTGTGTGTTATCTGTTTTAATTCAAGTAAGGACTGCAGACAATAATTTCAAGTAGTTCCTACTTTCGCCACTAAATGCTACCGTCCACGACACCTAGCTCTGCACTTCGCTACTGCCAGTTGCCATCGCAACCAGCGTCCGGTGACGAACGTTGGAACTAAAGAGCATTAATCAAACCTAACCTACATATTTTGGCTTCACATGGCATGGGACCGCCGGCTTTACTTCCCCTCCAAAGGAAGGGGTTTAACCGCCCTTCGGCCGGGTGTGAACCGGCGTCCTTGGGCATAGAAGCTCAGGATGCCACCAAACCCGTCTGCTCTGAGGGTTGTACACTCAGCCTCGTGAGTCAAAGCTGTGAAGAAGCAGGTTCGATTCCCACCTCAGCCATCCTGGAAGTGTTTTTCCGTGGTTTCCCCACTTCTTCTCCAGGCGAATGCAGGGATGGTTTCTAACTTAAGGCCACGGCCACTTCCTTCCCAATCCTCACCTGAATTACAAATACAGGCACAACAATAACACGGGGATACTAGACAATGATGTCACAAAGCCCCAAATAAATCAACAACAGCAACAACACAACAACAATTAAACTGCATTTTTACCCAGATCTTTCAACAGGCTGGGAATACCTCTCATGAATTCCCCTCTGCCTTACAGTAGTCGCATATGATGTGTAACATCTCATTCGAATACTTCCATATTACTTACTCGCATTTTTAGCCTATTTTTAATTATGAAAAAATAGGCTTATGAGATCACCTTTTGTCCGTGTGTGTGTGTGCGTGTGCGTGTGTGCGTGTGTGTGTCCCCCCTTATAACTTCTAAACGGCTGGAGCGATTTCAATGAAACTCGGTAAGTGCATAGCAATATTCCGGGCGACCCCAACCGTGCCCTTTAAATTTTGTTACGTCTCACCAATCCAACATGGCGGCTGTGTGAAATATTTCACCAGCATTCAATATCTCCGAAAATATTACCGATATCACCCTGGAATGTTTTACGGTGATAAAGGAATCTACTAGAAGTTCACCTATGTGACTTTTGAAAACCTGGTAACTACAAAACCAACATGGTGGACAAGCGAATTTGCGACTTTTAAATAGACGGTTATCGCGATTTAACCAACCAAACGTAAAAAAAACTTGTTAAAGTATATGTTCATACACATTGTAAAGCACCGACATCTAACTTCGTTCAATTGTTTACATAACCTCAAGATGGCGGCTGTGCGAAATATTTCACCGGCACTCTATATCTCTGAAACTATTAGCGGTATCACCTTAAAATTTTGTATGGAGATAAAGGACACTACTGGAAGTTCATCTATAAGACTTTCAAAACCCGGTTAACTAAAAAACGAACATGGCGGCCAAGCGAATTTGAAAATTTCAAATAGACCTTTCTCGCGATTTAATGATCCATACGCAATGAAACTTGGTACAGCAAATGTTTATACACATTGTAATGCACTGGTATCTAATTTAGTTCAATTGTTTCATAGCCTCAAGATGGCGGCTGTGCGAATTTTAAAATTAAGTTTTTATATCTTGTGTCGTAATCATGCGATCGAAGTGAAAGTTTGAATAATGAACATACGCAATAATTGTCCTTTAATGGTACATGGCTCTATGGCCTATACATATAACAATCCAACATGGCGACCATCCGCAATATATAGTCGGTTCTCAATATCTACGAATCTATTACAGCAATCAAACTGAAATTTTGAATGTTGATAGAGGCAATTAACATAAGTAGGATATATGAAAATAGGCTGTATAGTTCTTCACGGAACTACTTGTTTTAAGAAAGAACTCATAGTGCATGCCACCTTGTGCCAGCAAACATGAAGGACTCCTTCGTGTTATTACCATCGGTAAGTTCTCATTACTATTATTTCTGCAATAACTACTTGTAAAACTCCAGTAATAAATCCTTTCAGCAAATATGATATAATAGTGCTGTATTTTGGCCGACAGTATGTCGATGTACCAATCTCCGCCACCGTGCAAGCTCGTTGTTTCCGTTGCATTTCCGTCCCACTTCCGTCCCTTTTTACAAAATCACCCCCACACAAAAATGTACAGTAAACGAGTGGAATGATGTTACACATTAAAAATATCCAGCAACCGAAAAATGTTGCACATCAATAATAATAATAATAATAATAATATTAATAGCTTGCCACGGTGGGTGAGTGTTTATAGTGTCGGACTATCAACCCCAAGATTGCAGGTTCGCCCCTGGCCATGGTAAGTGATTTTTGAAGGCGACAAAATCACGATACTCATGTCATACGTTGTTGGCATGTTAAATAACCCATTTGAATTCTGTAGGCCGTGTTCAATGGCAAAATTAATCTCGGGATTTTCCGCCAACACAAAGTTCCTCCGTTCTCTACTTGAAAGCGCTGTAGTGTCAAGGAGTTTAGATATCTAATCTCCATGACTTTCATAGCGTTCAAAGGAACGACAAAATTCGACATGCAAGCTACCCTCTGGGTGTCAATTAACAAAGCCTGCACCAGGCACCCGAAGCCATACGATATTAGATTGTATAATATTAATCATAATAATAATAACTAGCATTACCCGTCGCGGCTTCGCCCGCGAATATTCTAGTTGTAAAGAGTAGGCTACACTTAACAAAATCTCTATCATGAATGCTATGACTGATTTATCCTTGGTATGAATAATCAAACTTTATCAATTCAGCTACCGGTGCAGTGGTTAGGGGTTTGTCATTCCTTCATAGGTATATCAGAGCGAAATTAGTTTCCTGGGAATATCACAGACACTTTTAATTTAAGGGCCTTTAAATGTGGTTTTCGGAGACCCTTTATAGTCGGGTGAAAAAGGCCTTTCGTACCACACTCACACGTGAAAATTGCGTTAAAAAATTCTAGAGTGCCCCTTGACCCCCTTAAGCGCATTATACTGTTTGTATTGATGAATTTTACAGCTTAATTTGGTTCAGTGATAACCTTATAACCGTCTGGAAACTTTCACAGTAGTGTAATAATTGGAATTGCATTGCGTCTTACAGAAATAGATGGACCTGTGAGATTATGTTACCATGGTTACCGTGTTGCATTCTTTCATTATTTCATTGTAAATATACATGTTTTAAGGTATTTATTTAATTGTGAGGCATTTAAAGAGTAAGTGAGTGCGTTTCTCTTACGCATTGGGTTATGCTGAACCTGTAGGCACCCCATATGTGTAGGTTGGTGTTAATGGGACTTTATTTTCAGTACAAAACTGGAATGGGACCTTAGAAGAATAATATATGGAGGTATAACAGTTCCCTGGTACGTTAACGTCATGAAAGACCTCCAAGAAATGGGCCTACGACCACATGATGCGCACAAACGAGACCTTTTCCGAACAAGCATCGTGACTTTTGGGACTTGCCAAGATGAGAAATGGACAATCGGTGCAAAGTGGTCGGATGAACGCCGTGCTCGACACAGCAAGTTAATGAAAACCTACTGGATCAATCGTAAATTGAATAAACGCCAGAATGTGTAGTGGAACTTATCGTGGTCCCTAGTTGGCCGATTAGCGAATAATAAATAAATAATGTCGAAATGTAAATATTATATGTCAGAAAACTGTATCATATTGATGGTCATTATAACACTATTTTTCAATATGAAACAGTTTCTCCAGCCAATCAGAGTTCATTCATTGACGAATTAGGTAAGGATACCTTCGCGCATGCCCTCAAAATCCAACATGTCGGACATGAACACAGCATCCTTCTGTTATAAATTACCGACATGGAAAATGCACCGTCCATATGTTCGCGTAAATAAACTGGCGAATAACTGACAAATAATAGCACTGTACCTTAATATCCCAAGCTCCGATTTCTGCAAAGCGCATTGCTTTCAAACGATGTCGGTGACAATATTAGTGAATGCTATAGAGCTGGACGGCAGGCTGTAAACAATAGATGTTCTGTGTTGCTAAGCAAAGAGAATGGTCTCTGCTTTCAAAGTGCCTTGACCCACGCATGCGCTCTGTTCAGTCAGCAAAGCCAGCACGTCCTGTTCACTGACTGAATCCCACAGATATTTATGAATATTTATGTTAAAACATATAATAAAGTTATAATTATCACGTAACATAAACAGTCGTATGCAACTCGCCTATAATGGTAATTAAGACACTCGTATGGAAATTATGAAACTCGCTACGCTCATTTTATAAACATGCTCGTGTCTTAATTATTGCCATTATAGGCTCGCTGCATAATGTACTATAATTTGTGTTGACGATGTCAAAATGTACATATATGTCAGAAAACGGTATCATAATGAGGGTCATTATAACACTATTTTAGCCTACTTTCGATTTTTGCAAAAAATGAAAGTAGACTTATGAGATCAATACAGGGCGAAAAAAGGTGTGTCTGTCTGTGTGTGTGTGTGTGTGTGTGTGTGTATGTGTGTGTGTGAGTCTGTGTGTGTGTGTGAGTCTCTCTGTGTGTGTGTGTGTGTGTGTGTGTGTGTGTGTGTGTGTGTGTGTGTGTGTGAGTCTGTGTGTGTGAGTCTGTGTGTGTGTGTGTGTGTGTGTGCGAGTGTGTGTACTCTGAATGTCTGTCCCCCCCTATCAATTCGAACACGGTGAGCGCAAATTGAACGAAATTTGGTACAAAGGTAGCACTAGCAAAGGACACCTCAGTGTCATGTTTTATATCGCCGCCATCTTGACGGAAATGTAATGGCGGCCACACAAATGTTCAAAGCTTAAATCAAATTACGACTAACCTAATCATCCGATCTCTACCAAATTTTGCAACAACATACCTTTATGGGGGCAAAACTTTGACAAAACTAATAGGTCATCAGCCTAATAGTTTGCGGATGGCGGCCATCTTTGTGTGAAAATCGATTGCCCCTATTAATTCGAACTCGGTGAAACCGAATGGAATGAAATTTGGTACAGAGGTAGCACTAGTAAAGGGCACCCCAGTGTCATGTTTTATATCGCCGCCATCTTGACGGAAACGGACCATCCTAATAATTTGATCTCTACCGGATTTTGCAACAAGATGCCTTTTTGTGGAAAGCATCTTATGACTGACTACAAGGTCATCAGCCCAATAGTTTGCAAATAGCGGCCATGTATGTGTGCAAATCCATTCCCCAGATCAATTCAAACACGGTGAAACCGAATTGAATGAATTTTTTGTACAGAGGTAGCACTAGCAAAGGGCACCTCATATTCATGTTTAATATCCCTATAGCACGTTGTATTTCAACAAGCTACTACAACCAACATTCAATTATACTCCTTGAAAAGGACAAAGAGTTATAACAATACCCATGCATTTAGGAGAAAGTAGGCTATATGTTCTTTACTGAACATCTTGTTTCATTATGAAACGGTTTTTCCCACCAATCAGAGCTCAAGAAACAGTTGTAAGGATACCATCGGACCTGCGCGTCCTGATGAGGATGAAGTGATGATGAAGACATCCAGTCCCAGGGCCAGAGTAATGAACCCCACAGAAGATCAAAATCCTCGGTGGCCCGGCTGGGAATGAAACCCGAGACCCTTCGGGCCACGGGGCCGGGCAGGGGAAAGATAAAACGCACTGAGTAAAGAATACTGTATATTGAGAGTAGAGTAGTGCAGACTGGGACGTGGTGTGCCCTGCCCAGAGCACTTCCGCTGGTTACAAAGCCAGGGTGCGGCTGATAGGGCTGATTGCTGCTATCCGCTCAATCGCATTGTCACTGCATCCAGCGAGCCCAGCATCGTTAATTAGTGTGGAGGGAACGTAGCAAATTCTGAGCAACCTTATCGAATAGTGCTGCACGTATTTTCACTGGCGGGAACAAACGTCTACCATATTGTCTGAATACGTATTTGGAACTAGTTCGAGCATATCTCAAAAGATGGCTTTAGTATTCCCGAAATTGTGAAGCGAAATGTACTCTATGTTCGACGATGTCGAAGTGTGAATATTATATGTCAGAAAACAGTATCATAATGATGGTCATTATAGTACTAGTTTGCATTATGATACAGGTTCTCCCACCAGTCAGAGCTCATTGACCAATTAGGTAAGGATAGCTTCACACTTGCGCTCAAATCCAACATGTCGGACAGAAATCACATGATTTGAAAGTTGACAATGTAATTGGATCAAGCATGGTAGTTACAATCCCAAACACAAAGACAATATCAGCACGCACCTTTACGGTAACAAGCAAATACTATGAATAATGCAAGAAATGTATGAATCTACGTCCAGAAGTGCAGCGTCCAATATGTTCGCGTAAATAAACTGGCGAATTTGAGACAAGAAATAGCACTGTACCTTAATATCCCCAACTCCAATTTCTACACAGAGCATTCATTGTGTTCCGTATGACTTCAGTGGCAGTTTGAGTGAATGCTGCTGGCGCTAATCGGCAGGCTGTAAACATATGGCATTGCCAAGCAGACAGAGCGCATGCGTGGGTCAGAGAACTTGTAAAGTACAGACAACAAACCCAGCGCTTGCACTCCGATCACTCAATTCAAGAGACGGAATCTCGACAGACATTTATGAATATGTATTGTATGCTAGAGCATAAAATAATGTTATAATTATCGTCAAACATAAACAGTCGTATGCAACTCGTCTATAATGGTAATTAAGATACTCGTATGGAAATTATAAAACTCGCTACGCTCGTTTTATAAACATACTCGTGTCTTAATTATTGGCATTATAGGCTCGTTGCATACTGTACTATTAAAAATAACGTAACAAAAGGCTAGTCTATGTTACATCGCTTGGTTGGTTGGTTCTTAAGCTTAGGGGCTGCGACAACGCGGCCATGTAGCCCCGTGTACTTTGGGTGTGTGTAGAATCTGTCTGATAACCGGTGTTAATTGTCATGACTGTATTAGTGCGTGTATCTGTTTTAATTCAAGTAAGGACTGCAGACGATCCATTTTCAAGTACTTCCTACTTTTGTCGCCAAACGCCACCGTCAACGACTACTAGTTCAAAACATAGCTACCAGACGTCACTGCAGTCGGCTCTTGGCCACGAACGTAGAAATCTAAGAGCGTTGTTTGCATTCTTAACCTATACGATTTAGTTTCACACAGGGTTTCGCGCTTGAACGCGGCAATAATGTTAAGAAGACAATGTTTATAACGAACACATTCTTATCAAGAGGCTATTCTGGTGTTATCAGCTGAGTATTAACTAAGCTTATTTGTGCAAATTATTGTGTTGAAACCAAAAGGAAATGCACCATAGTTGTATTTTGAAACTTAAAAAAAGTACCTTGACCACGGCAAAGAAACGAGATCATTCGCTTTTAAATTTAACCCTATAATACGAACATACGTAAAATTTACGTGTATAAATAATTTAACTGCTTAGAATTCCCTCTATATCTGTCCCCACCCTACTATCTTCCAGCAGTGCTTCTACTGGTCTATGGTGATGACGTCAATGCTTTTGTTATGAATGCCAACCAGTTCTAGAGGGCAAAGAATTGCCTGGAAACTATCCTTGAATTTAACAACATATTGGTTTCTCCATGATAATAACAAAGAGGTGGGAAATTCGATGTAGATATGTCACATCACATCACTGGGATTATAAAAACAACCTCATACAAACCAGAGACAGTATAAGAGGCTGGAGAGATTACGTCAAAGTAAACGACTTTTGTATTTGTTCTATTTAAGATGCAACTTAGCGTATTAAAATTCAAAGACCACAGAGGATTCAGTGTATATAAATAGTGTTACATACGAAATATGCAGATTAATTTCAACCATTTAACTAATTGGTGCCTTAGCAATGTAATGTACGTACATTTAACGTATTATTAGTATTTAGCATCAATTGAATAATGTGAGTATCCCAGGGTTAAAGGAAAATTATTATCACGGACTAATAAAAGGTTCAGATATTAACATTAAACTTAAAATAACGATATTCTATTCTGTACGCTTCCATTACGGGCGAGTGGGTGAGCGCGCAATGTAGTGTGTTGGTTTAAGGAACTAAAGTCTAAGTAGCCCTGTCCCACGGACAACATTCACCGTTATTGCTGTTTTTCTCAATAAGTAAGAAATGTATCTTCCCGCATAAGCTTCAATTGTTTAATGTCATGGAAATCTTGGGACAATCCAATTGCTGATAGTGATTATCGTGAAAATTTACCAGGCATATTTTTGTTTCTCATTAGCCTATTTTCATTTCATGAAAAATTGGCTTATGAAATCATATTTTGTCCGTGTGTGTGCCCCCCTAATAACTTCTAAACAGCTGGAGCGATTTCAATGAAACTCGGTAAGATCATAGCACCATTTAGGCCGACCCCAATCGTGCCCTTCAAATTTGTTTGCGTCTCACCAATCCAACATGGCGGCTGTGCGAAATATTTCACCAGCATTCAATATCTCCGAAACTATTACCGATATCACCCCGAAATTTTGTGTGGTGATAAAGAGAACTACTAGACGTTCACCTATTTGACTTTCGAAAACCTGGTAACTACAAAACCAATATGGGCCCAAGCAAAGTTGAGATTTTAAATAGACTGTTCTTGTGATTTAACCATCCAATGAAACTTGGTACAGTAAAATGTAAATACACATTGTAATGCACTGGCATCTAATTTAGTTCAATTGTTTACATAACCTCAAGATGGCGGCTGTGCGAAATATTTCACCGGAATTCTATATCTCCGAAACTATTACCGGTATCACCATGAATTTTTTTACGGAGATAAAGGGCACTACTTGAAGTTCATCTATGAGACTTTTAAAAGTCTGTTAACTACAAATCGAACATTGCGGCCAAACGAATTTGAAGTTTTAAATAAACTTTTCTCACGATTTAATGATCCAAACGCAATGAAGCTTGGTACAGCAAATGCTTATACACATTGTAATGCACTGGATTCTAATTTAGTTCAATTGTTTACATATTCTCAAGATGGTGGCTGTGCGAATTTTAAAAGTAAGCTTTTATTTCTTGTGTCGTAGATCGAAGTGAAAGTTTGAATAATGAGCCTACGCAATAATTTTCCTTTAATGGTACATAATTCTATGGCCTATACATATAACAATCCAACATGGCGACCAACCGAATTATTTAGACGGATCTCAATATCTACGAATCTATTACTGCAATCAAACTGAATATATATATTTTTAATGTTCATAGAGGATATGAACATAAGTTCACCTATAGGACTTTCAATAACCTGGTGAGCACAAATCCAATGTGGTGGCGAAGTATAAATATTTAATTGGACGTTTCTCGCAATTTAACCATCCGAGTGCAGTGAGATTTGGTACAGTAAATGCTAATACAAATGTTAATTTACGGGCATCTAATTTATTTCAACTGTTTCCATAACTACAAGATGGCAGCTGTGCGAAATTTTTAAATCTCGTTTTTACTTCTTGGGTCCTAATCATGCGATTGTAGTTTGAATACTACACGTACACAATAATCTTCATGTAACAGTACATAACTCTAAGACCTACGTGTATAAAAATCCAACATGGCGACCATCGGAAATATTTAGTCGGTTCTCAATATCTACGAATCTATTGCAGCAATCAAACTGAAATTTTGTATATTGATTGTGGCAATTAACATAAGTAGGATATATGGAAGGTACAGTCAGCGACAGGAAATAAGGACTTATCAAAACGAAAATGAAGAGCATTATTTAATACCCATGCGCCAGTCCTCGTGGGTCAATGTAATTGCTTTCCTTGTAACAACATAACATGAATGTACTACTAACCCAACACGTCCCGCAGGGCGAAACACGCACTGCGGAGAGACTTTGCGGACACATTGTAAAATGTGATTTGATAATTTATTCTCCGATCAATTTAACTGGGTACATTCGTGTTGATCGACTGGAAAGAAGTTATTTCACTTTATTTTATGTCCCGGGTCACCTACACCATTCTCGAACTTCATAACTACAGCTACTCACACACACTACTAGAGTACCACAGAAACATAGGTTATCAGACAACTTCTACACACACCCGAGTTCTCAGGGCTACTACAGGACTACGATGTCGCAAAGCGCCTAAAGAATCAACAACAATAACAGCATGTGCAGTAGGTGCAATAAATAAAAGTGGTAAAATGAAACCAACAACATTTTTACGATAAGTAGTTGTGATTGGCAGAATTTCCTGTTTAAAGTTATACGCCAAATCAATATTCAACACATATATATATATATGTATTTTTATATATAGGACATGTTTCGACATTCACTGAGGTCCTCTTCAGCTAAAAAATGAAAATCAATTAAGAATTAAACCAGAATATGTACTTAAATCTAAATAAGAAATTAAATGTTAATGATAAAATTGTAACAAAATGAAATTAAATACTAAAAATGTATATCCTTACAATTCAGATTAAATAAAATGAAATTTAATACTGGTCCTTTTACAATAATTTTCAAAATATAGTTAAAAAGCGAGAAATATTACTGGTGATTGTAAATAAATGTTAAGCTATATAATAAAAATTTTATCAAAATAATATATATATATATATATATATATATATATTTATTTTATTTTTTTTGTCGTTTACCCTCCAGGTTGGTGGAACCCACGGACTCAGCGAGGGAACTCACCACTACCGCCTCTGCGGGCAGTGTCCTAGAGCTGGGAACATCTAATCGGAGTGGATACAACTGGTGAGGTGGGATTGGCACCTCGCCCAGGCGGCCTCACCTGCAAAGCGAACAGGGGCCTCATGAGGGAAGGTAAGGGATGGTTAGGATGGATAGACAAGGAAGAGGGAAGGAGGCGGCCGTGGCCTTGAAGAAGGTACCATCCCGGCATTTGCCCGAAGACGAAGTGGAAAACCACGGAAAACCACTTCGAGGATGGCTGAGGGGAATCAAACCCCCTCTACTCATTTGGGCCACCCGAGGCTGAGTAGACCCCGTTCCAGTCCTCGTACCACTTTTCAAATTTCGTGGCAGAGCCGGGAATCGAACCCAGGACCTCCAGGGCGGCAGCTAACCATACTGACCGCTACTCTACGGAGGCGACTTCAAAATAATATACGTAAAATAATTAAGAAAATTAAGTTCTAAAATCAATAATTAATTCAGTTCAGTTCTTGAATGAATAAGCTAAATCTTTCTTCAAAACGGAGTTCAAAAATTTTGAAGAGGTGCCAACCAGTTAATATGTTGACATGAAAATAACTTGTTAGGAAGAAATAAAATATGTCAGAAAAAGATTTTATATAAATAAAAGAAATATAATTTACCAGCATATGAGTGTGATAAAAATCTACTTTATATAATTTATTATAACCTACCTTGATGTATAGGATGGAGAATTCGGTGTGATTTGCATAAGAGGAATGCCCGATGTGGAACAGCTGACAATTCTAATATGTATCCAAACGTTATGAGTACAATGAAAGCAAGATTCTTGTATTTGAATAACGGCATTAATAGCTTCTCTTTGCTTTTCTTTTCTTTCCTGATACTCTTATACTGGATTGGACAGTAAGGAATAAGCAATAACTGATCAAATGTATTGCAAAATTTCCTGTCTGGAAGTTCAAGTATGAGAATATTTTTAAAGCTTACATTTAGAATGTACTCAAAATAAATAAACAGTAGTGCTCTGTCATGTGACGATCTGACTGCGATTTGGAATGGGCGTCATCAGTCGAATTAACTACAAGAGGTCAAGGTACAGTGCGCTGTCAGAAAGCGTGATAAACTAGTATTAGAAATGTTCATCTGAGAATGCTTCGTTGTTGTTGTTGTTGTTGTTGTATTCTATTTAGGGGCTTGGATATCGTGGTAATTTCTGTCCCGTATATTTGAGTATGTGTAGGATTTTGACTGATAACGCGTGTTATTGTAAAGTCTGTGGGCAGCCATATCTTTTCAAGTTTGGAACCATTTATCTGGGTTAGAGGTGGTCAAAACACGGAAAACCATGTCTCAGATAGTTGAGGTGAGAGTCGAACTCACCTCATCTCAGACTGACTGTAATAGCCCTGAGACCAAAATTAATTTTCTTGGCTGAGCCGGAATTCGAACGCGGACCTTTGGGGTGGCCACAAACAATTCTAACCACTACATCACTTGATGTTCTGACAATGCTTAGAGAACGACATTACGATTGTTGTTGTTTTTACATTTGAAAGGCTTGGACATATTGGTCATTTCCCTCGTGCACGTGGTTGTGTGTAGAATTGTGTGTGATAAATAATATTAATAATATCGTATGGCCTCGGATGCCGGGTGCAAGCTTTGTTATTTGCCGCCCAGAGGACAGCTTGCGTGTCGACTTTTTTGTCGTTCCTTGGAACGCTATAAAAATCAAGGAGGTTAGATATCTAAGCTCCTTGAGACAATAGCGCTTTCTAGCGGAGAACTTGAGCAAAATAAGGCCCATTTGTGATTTTATTAGCTCAATATTCGAAATTCTACAAGATTCTTAGTGTTTCTGATAGCTACTAGCGTTTAACGGCTACACTAGAAACTACAACTGTTGAAGCGAACGATTCCACGATGTTTGCTCCAGTCGAGCAGTAAACGGTGTCCGAAGCTCTTTTTGTTACTATATCTATGTATTTGCATACACCCTCTTCATACTTTTGAAATTTAACTTACATAAACCTGATTTATATAATTTCAAAGAATGTGATTGTAGATTAATATACTGTATTGCTTTTTTCGGCATAATATGCATTTCTTTATATCTTTTCATTTACATTTGGACCTTATTTGGAACAAGTATTGGGTCTTATATGGAACGGGTGTTCCTAATAAGGCCTGTTACTCACATTATTATTTTTTTAGTCGTTTACCCTCCAGGTTGGTGGAACCCACGGACTCAGCGAGGGAACTCACCACTACCGCCTCTACGGGCAGTGTCCTAGAGCTGGGAACATCTAATCGGAGTGGATACAACTGGTGAGGTGGGATTGGCACCTCGTCCAGGCGGCCTCACCTGCAAAGCGAACAGGGGCCTCATGAGGGAAGGTAAGGGATGGTTAGGAAGGATAGGCAAGGAAGAGGGAAGGAGACGGCCGTGGCCTTGAAGAAGGTACCATCCCGGCATTTGCCCGAAGACGAAGTGGGAAACCACGGAAAACCACTTCGAGGATGGCTGAGGGGGAATCGAACCCCCTCTACTCATTTGGGCCACCCGAGGCTGAGTAGACCCCGTTCCAGTCCTCGTACCACTTTTCAAATTTCGTGGCAGAGCCGGGAATCGAACCCAGGACCTCCGGGGCGGCAGCTACTCACATTTTAAATATTGTATTATTAATGAAATATTTCCCACTGGAGAATGATAGGTCGTGTAGGGGTCGGAGTGGCCTCCTTAACCTCTAAAATAAGGGTTGATTCAGGCCCTCCGCCCTGTCAGTTGGGCCTCTATTAACTTTCTCAATCCTTTAACTCTTGGCAAGATTCATTTCACCATGTGGCGCTGGCGTAATGGATAGCGTTGCGGTGCGAAAGGCCAGTAGTTCAGGGTTCGATTCAGGGGTTGAGCTAAATGTTTTTTAATGTTATTTTAGGTGTAAGGTTTTTAAACTTGATACCTTCGGTATATTAAACCGATATTTGTGCTCTTCGTAGCATTGAATTGTTTAAGTCCGTTTTTTACGTTTAAATCACGCTGATTTGCAAGAGAAAGTAAGGTTTAGCTAGGCTAGGCATGCTTAGCTTAATTTTTTCCGTAGGGTAATCATTAATCACAAAGTTCCTTTAATAGGCAATACAATTACAAAACCACAATAAATACACAACAGCGTCAAATACTTTTTGTATCAGTTCATGACAAGATTACGGTACTTTTCGAGAATTCAAATCACAGCTGAACAACTGGTCATGTTACAAAACGGAGGTAGTGTTTGAATTCATTACAACAATTGCCTGAAACTACCCCTATTTTATGGGTTAAGGAGGCCGCTCCTACCCCAAATTCCCTGTCTCAAATTACATCTATACCCGTCCCCTACACGACCTATCATTCTCCAAAAGTACATAAAAGACACCCTGTATAATCAACCCTTGTTTGTATTACTGCTTGCCTTCAAGTTAAATCCAGGACAATGTTCAGATGGTATCCCCTTCTAGTAAGAATGTAAACAAGAAATTCCGTGAAGAACTATACAGCCTACTTTTCATGCCAATGTTTATTCTACAGTATATGAACCTATCTAGAATAATGTCGAAATTAAGTTGGTAATATCGAAATATCTAATTAGTTCAAAATATACCTGGTATAGTGTAGCCTAATAGAGCACTACAGTTGGCAGCCCTGGTGACTGAATATATTCTTAGTTCCATCTCTTAAGGTACAGAATACAAAATTTGGTTGAAGTCCAATGGACGTTACATGCAGTTAGACACTGGATCTATCAGCACGCGTAAAAGCATGTTGCCAACAATACCATGCGTGTGCTGGTCAGAAATAATCTGAAATATTATGATATTTTGTTGTGCCAATTTTGGATGTAATCCATTTGTTAGTATAGAAGTTACATGTATTTTAAAATTGGACCTATCAGCAGGCATAGAATCATGTTAGCAGCACCGCCTTGTATTAATTACTCCAAATTAATCTAGAATGTCAGGTACTATACGTGTGCAAAATATAGAGCTGTTGGCTTGCATACTTTCTGATATATTGATATTAGGGTAAAAAATATAGACAGCATTTATTAACAGTTGGCAGCCCCGATTGCTCTTAACAATACTTATAGTCATATCTGTTATGGTACACATAGCACATACGAAATTTGGTTGAAATCCAACTGATAGTATAGAAGTTACATGTATTTAAAAATTGGTACTATCGGCAGGCTTATAATCATGTTGGTAGAACTGACGCATATAAGTTACTCCGAATTAATCTAAAATGTCAGAATATACGTGTGCATAGTTTAAAGCTGTTGGCTTGCATACTTTCTGATATATTGGTATTTGGATAAAAAAATAGGGAGAGCAATTATTAACAGTTGGCAGCCCTGGTGGCTCTTAAGAATAAGCTCAGTCATATCTGTTTATGTACAGATATTACATACAAAATTTGGTTGAAATCCAATTGATAGTGTAGAAGTTATATGCATTTAAACATTGGACCTATCAGAAGGCTTAAAATTATTTTGGCAACACTGTCATGGTTTGCCAGCTAGAAATTAAACTGAAATAGTATTATCTACATGTGTGCCAATTTTAGAATAGCTCCCATGCATACCTTGCAAGATATCCAACATGGAGCTCAAATTTCTAGTGCGTTGTTTCAGCAGTTGGTAGCACTGACATCATTTTCAAATATGGACGTGAGATATTCCGGTTCACATCTTTACTCATACTAAATTTGGTTTTGATTGCTGCAGCCGTTTAGGAGTTGATAGGGGGGGGGGACACACACAGCCAGACAGACAGACACACATTTTCCCGGATCGATCTCATAAGTCTACTTTTTCCTCATTTTTGCAAAATGTGAAAAGTAGGCTAAAAATCTTTAAACGTTAAGTGGGCCTTATTCGGCACATTTACCTTAGAGAAAGGAGGAACTTTTATGTTGGCGGAAAATCCCGAGATTAATTTTGCCATTATGAACACGGCCTATTAAATCCAAATGGGTTCTTTAACATGTCTACAACATATGACATGCATGCCGTGATTTTTATCGCCTTTCAAAAAAAATCACTTACCACGGCCAGGAGCGATCCTGCAAGATTGGGGGTTGGTAGTGCGACACGATAACCACTCACCCACCGCGGCAGGCATTGTGTGATAACCTGTGGTATTATGTTGCCTGTGTCTATTTGTGATTCAAGTAAAGATTGGGAAGGAGGGTGGCCGTGGCAGTTGCTTGGAGTAGAAGTAGTGGGTTACCACGAAAATCCATATCCAGGCATCGAATACACTTCCTCTCAGATTAGACTCACCAGGCTGTGTGCCCCATTCTAGCCCTCATACCAGAATTAATTCTCTTGACAGAACCGTGTATAGAACAACAGCAAAGAAAGCTAGCCGTTAATCATAACACGATCGGCATCTATAAATGAGAATATATACCCCAGAAAAGTATACATCAGAGTTTTTCACACATAGCGTCGGTCCATGATTCCAAGTTTCACTGTGATCGAATCATTCCATGCTAAATATTGGAAGAATTCATTGTCGAGGAGTTTACATGCATGCTATCTACGAAAATTGGTGAAAGAGAGGCAATAGACTTACAATATCTGTAGGCTAAGGTTGTATTAGTGATTAATATGCGAGTTTGTATACTAATCGGACCATTCAGTGAGTAATTTGATGAATTTAGAAATGAGGAATTGATTACGCGCCATCTATAATTTGCGAGTACTGGACTAACATTAGAGATTTATTCCGGTAGTTTTAGATTATGCAACTGGTTCACTATTCTTGGATTATTCGAGTTCGAATCATTCATATCTCAGGGATTGATATGCACAGCCTTTGCAATTTTTAAGGTTTCGATTACACTAAGTGTTAATTATGGCAGATTTCACAGGTATCGGTTCATTCACTGACGAGTTGGTTTAATTGCACTCGAGCGGTGTATATCTCCATGATAAGGCTCATTCTTCTGTATGGACTTCCTGCTTGCCGAGGAAAACATGAGGAAGTTAAGTGCAGTCCAACGTCCAGCAGAGCGATAAAAATATACTACTATAGTGCTGTGAACGATATATATGCTGGTAGTTAAATAAATGTTGCATTAATGCATTTATTATTGATCGTGAGGGTACGAATTAGTTTCTCTTAATATTTCTTGGATGACTCAACTGACTGTTGGAAAGATATGTGCGATAACTATCATTCCAAGAATTGAATTTTCCGCGACCGTGTTGACGACATATAAAGAGGTATGGTGCACCTGTCCAAGACGCTGACAAGCTGTGAGGGCCATGTTTCTTCGGAAATATATTTTAATTCATATGGGTCTGCCAGAAATGTTTTGAAGAAAGAGAAGTATGTTTCTCATAGCACTGGTTGTGATTCGTCTTGGTGAGCCCAATGGCATACTGGGGCGAAACGCTGGCAACATTGATTGAGATAACTGGACACTGGCAGTATATCTGAAATTTGAATTCATAATGATCATCTCGTTCGGAGTAAAGGATCTCTAAGTGTCTTCTCCATACATAGAATGCAAAGACATTTGCCATATTAACAAAGTATTAGTTGTTTGTATATAATATACCTAAGGCAAATCCAACTATAAAATGCACCTACTGGTTGGCACCTGAAATATCATTTATACGTCTCTTTTGCGACGGCTTTATAGAGTAACATTAATAATTTTAAATTATTCAGTTTCTTCTTGCAGCTTTAGCAATGCATTTGGATGATAAACTATATTATTCCAAAACACCTAATTTTGAATTTTCCACGAGAACCCCTACAGTAGCCTATATTATATTTAAATAATTTTATTTTCTTTGTAAAGATGTCCATTTCATTACATTATTTTATATTTAATGATAATCTATTATATACTAACAACCCACCCCGGCTTCGCCCGGGAACAATTACGAATGCATTACGTGACAAGCGCTTTTTTTTTTTTTTTCGAAGTCAATGAATTACGACCTATATCCGTCCCAAGTCTCGGCTTGATGGGTTAAAATTACTGACTGGACTATTAATTATATTATCATGAGATGCATGTGCAACGAATTCTTGTCACACGTAATTTAAGAATGGCGCGGTGTATGAAACACAAATTCTCCTTCCGTCCAAACTTTACTAGAATGTGTATTTTACGGAACGAAAAAATCACAGTCGAAATGAAGAAAAACCGAGTTCCACTTCCAGGAAATCTCCAAACACAACCACTCTTCTCTGAAGTCATAACTCAACACGACTAACAGTTTTCTGCTTGCGGTATCTGGGGTAATAGGCTCGCCCGATAGCTAGGCTGTAACTGGGGTGATAGGCTCGCCCCTAGCTACCTCGTAAACTATCGTCTCAGTAATTGGAGATTGTTGGAAGAAATGAAAACGTAAAAACACTTATACTGGGCGATGTATTGAAGATAGAGATATGCTCTCCCGGACTTTTTTGTAGAACGTTTCATGCTGAACAATTCTTACCCTCATAGTATAGTCTATTGATATTTTTAACGGTTCGCCAAGCGTAAGCTTAAAAAGCGCACGGACGCCAGATTTTTTCATTGACTTTTTCACTGAAATCGTTACTGCTTGGCTTCCTTTGATCATAAATAAATTATTTTCTACAGAAACCTTCCTCGAGATATCCTTTATAGAATGGTGAAAACCGCATCAAAATCCATCCAGTGGTTCTCGAGATTACCCGTGACTTTCAAGAATCGGGGACTTTGTTTTATACTAAGTAGAGATATATAAAATGAATGTTCGTTTGTTCGTCCTTTATGCGTTCATATACCATACATCTGATAATGATAATTGTTGTTTTAAGGGGCCAAATTTTGGTGAGTTGTTGTGCACACACCCGGTATGATTATAGTCATAATAAATTCAATTTACAATAGATAGCGCGCGAGTACAGTAGTTTCAACAAATGAGTGTTGGCGCGCGATTCGTTTCAACAAAGTCCCACATGCGTTAATATGCCATTCATCCCATTACGATGGTATTTAGGTGAACTGTTGTTTCCACTCCCAGAATGGGTTCTAACTTAGTAAATCCATTTTACAATAGGTAGCGCACGAGTAGATTCAACAAATGAGTGACGGCGCGCCACCTGTTTAAACAAAATCCCGTATGCGTTCATATAGGACTACCTTTTATCCAATTGCGATGAAACTTTGATGAGTTGTTGTATACACTCCCGTAAAGGTTTCTGGCTTAGTAAATCCATTTCACAGCTGGTAGCGCACGAGTAGACTCTACAAATGTGTGACGACGCGCGAATCGTTTCAACAAAGTCCCGTATGTGGTCATTTATCTGATTACGATGAAATGTTGATGAATTGTTGTTCCCAATCCCGCAAAGGTTTCTCATTTAGTAAATCCATTTTACAATTGGTAGCGCACGAGTAGATTCAACAAATGAGTGACGGCACGTGAATCACTTCAACGTAATCCCGTATGCATTCATATACTATTCATCCAATTGCGATGAAACTTTGTTGAGTTTTTGTGTACACTGCTGCAAAGGTTTCTGATATAGTAAATCCATTTTACAATAGGTAGCGCACGAGTAGATTCAACAAATAAGTGACGGCGCGCGAATCGTTTCAATAAAGTCCCATATGAGTTCATATACCATTCATCCAATTGCGATGAAATTTTGGTGAGTTGTTGTGTATACTGCTGCAAAGGTTTCTAAGTAAATCCGTTTTACAAAAGTTTAGTGGCAGTAAATGGGAAAATAAAAGAAATATTGTGTAACCAAAAGCACTTCAACAAACAAAGTAAAAACGCCATCACTTTCTTCGATTGGGATTCCAACGCATGCCGGGTACAGCTAGTATTAAATATATATTTTACTCATCCAACATTAGTTAGTAGACATAGATATAGGAATAATATCTGTGTTATATAATTCTTCTGTACGTGTGTATCTTACTATAGCCTACTCCTCCTAAGTGGCTGGACCGATTTTGATGATTTATTTATGTACAGTGAGATTCTTTTGCTGAAGCGGGACCGGCGGCCGACTGCAGGGAGCGCGCGCCTTCCGCCAGCCAACCGAGCTTGGGCTGCAGGGTTGCGTGTGGCGGAGGCGAGCTATCCAGGGTCATTAATGTCATTAAGTCACTAAACTTTCATCAACGAGGAGGTGTAGTGTCAGCGCACAGACAAGAAGGTAGCATAAACAACAGCTGCAAATTTAATTAAAGAAGCACAGATGTTTGTTTTATTTCTTGTGAATCTGGATGACCTCACGTAATCAGTTAAAGGTTAGAACTTATATTTTCACAGAAGATACTAAAATATTCTCCTTCAGCTGACAGACACACATATTAACATTATGTAGCTACTCCTGCTCCCCTCTCCGTGTTTACTGTAAATAATCGAAGCACGGACCTAAGTCCCTTTGTAGTTTAATTGTGGGTTAATTTAAAATACAAAGTGCACAGATCAATTACCCGTACTCCAGAGGAGCTGGAGAACAATATACGGCAGCAGATATCCCCCACAACAGAAGGGAATTACAACGTGTAAACGCTAATTTATTTACTCGGTACAACGCCTGTCTGTCAGCTGAAGGAGAACACTCTCAGAATCTCCTGTGGATAGGTAAGTTCTTTAATCTTGATTCGCTGGTGAATTTACCATTAATTAATGTACTTTGTTACGGTTTCCACCAGCGCGCAATCCGCGGTGCGAACTCGGTTGGCTGGCGGAAGGCGCGCGCTCCAGCAAAATAATCACCCTGTATGATAGAGTGGGTCCCTGTATGGTTTAGATTCACCATTGGACCCGGTAGATGTCATAGCGATCGGATTCTAGAAATGTTTTGTTTTGTCATGCTCAACAGGGTCTTCTTTCCCCACCAATTTTCCCAAACCCATTCCATTGGCAATGGTTTCTTCTGAGAAGTTCGTGAATAATAATTGACTTTTTGAGAATAATTCATAGTTAAGTTTTTGTACCATAGGTGGCGGTGATGTCGAATTCTTGGTATTTGACGTAGGCTTCCATGGAAATGGTTTGAGTTTTTTCTTTTTTAGTATATAGTTCATCGAAATATTCAAGTATGTTTGCTGAACCCACTCTATATATTCGGGCAGGACAACGTCTGCCGGGTCCACTAGTTTCAATTATACGGTGTACAACCTCTGTCCGAAAAGTTCGATGAATGCGTCTCTATTACGAACGGATTGTTGGCTTACCTGAAACAGCCGTTACTTTCCTTCGAAGTAATCCCCGTGGATGGTTATGCACTTCTGAGAACGACTGTACAAGTCCTGGAAACTCAGGCATAGTCTTCTTAAGGAATAGCCTACAGTTGGGTCGTCAAAACTCTGAATTGTAAGCGAGAGAGACTGGTGAATTTATGAAATCTGCCATGCACAACTGATCGTCAGGGCGGCAGTGAAATAAGAGTATTTATGCAACCTACCATGCACAGCTGTTCCACTGGTGGCAGTGAGAAGGGTGAATGTTCCGTAGAATGGATTGGTCCTGAAAACCATCGTCACGGGCGACGAGACCTAGTTCCTGGGGTATGACCCCAATGGCAAGCGTCAAAGTATGGAGTGGCGGGGTTCAGGGTCACCGAAAAGCCCTGAAGGGGCAGAGGTTTTCAGACATTTCGGACATCCAACGTAAAGTGACGACCCAACTGAAGGCTATCCCTCAGGAAGACTATGCCAGGGCTTGTACAGCCGTTCTAAGAAGTGCCTAACCATCCACGGAGATTACTTCGAAGGACCGTAACTGCTGCTTAAGTTAAGCCAACAATCCGTTCGTAATATAGACGCATTCACCGTACATTTTGGACAGAGATTGTATATTCTTCATGTTGGCTAAAGAAGACCTTATTGCCAGGTTGGAACGTGCACCTTTGATGCATGAATAGATATGTCTTAGTTATTTATTGCTTGGCCTATATTTAACAACTTTTGATAATCTATAACATAAACCATCTAATGTTATGTGCAAGATGATTTGTCATGAACCTTTACCGTGTTTCTTCCGGAATAGTCAGCGCCAATACCTTAGCTTTGCGTGTCGTTTGCGACATATTCTGCAACGTAATTCACCTGGTCACGTACGGATTTTTCCGTAGGCTATCATTTTTTTCTTTTTTTAATCGATTTTACCCTCCAGGTTGGTGGCTCCCACGGACTCAGCGAGGGAACTCACCACTACGGGCAGTTTCCTAGAGCTGGGAACATCTGGTACTACTGGATACAACAGGGCAGGTGTGATCAGCACTTCGCCCAGGCGGCCTCACCTGCAAAGCGACCAGAGGCCTCGTGAGGGATGGGAAGGGAGGGGAAGATTGGGAGGGATAGGCAAGGAAGCGGGAAGGAGGCGGCCGTGGCCTTACAGTAGGGACCATCCCGGCATTTGCCCGATGACGAAGTAGGAAACCACGGAAAACCACTTCCAGGATGGCTGAGGTGGGAATCGAACCCCCCTCTACTCATTTGGGCCACCCGAGGCTGAGTAGACCCCGTTAGAGTACTCATACCACTTTTCAAATTTCGTGGCAGAGCCGGGAATCGAACCCAGGACCTCCGTGGCGGCAGCTAACCATGCTGACCGCTACGCTACGCAATAGACAGGCTATCATAAGTTTACATTTAATTGCGAGAGGTAGCATGAAGGTGTTTGACAACCTTTATGAACGCAACTGGAACCTGAAATGAATACGTGAATCATTTAATTTACAATTATCAGGATTAGTAAGATCCATTTTTGAGTTTGACAGTATTAGCTGATGTACGGTGTAAACAGTGAAATATCGGGCTTATACTATAAAAACTGTGGCTACAATTTCAAGAAATTAGGACAAGTCGGACAGTGCTAATAAAGACAGAGTTGAAAAGATGGAGAGTTGATCATCAAGTGACGATGGAACTGATTGAAGTGTGAGCAGTGGTGATGCAGCAGCAAGAGTAGTATCCCTGCATTCCGCGAACTAATTCCATGGTTTCCCTCAACTGATTCATTTAAATGTTTTATAAACAATATTGAAAAAAGAATACAAAATGTAGTTCCTAAACATTTTCTTTAAAAAAAAGATCACTCGGAGATTAGCTCAAAATATGTCAGTGACACTGGAATCGTTAGGTCTGGAGCCAAGCTCTCTGCTGAGCTAGGGGCGTGGTGGCGCAGCGGTCAAGCTGTATGCCTCTCACCAAGTCGGACTGGGTTCGATTCCCGGTCAATGCATGTGAGATTTTCGATGTGAAATGCCATGTCCTGTGTTTCGGATTCCACGTAAAACGGAGGTCCCGTGGCTTATGATCGCGAGATCAACGGTCACGTTAAACTACAAGCTTCCTTTTTTCTCTGCTGAGCCCCGCCGTCGGCCGTCCTTGAAATTGTTTTCCGTGGTTTCCTATTTTCAACACCAAGAAAATGCTGGGATGGTACTATCAGACAGGCCACGGCCACTTCCTTCCACATCCTTGTCCACTTTCATCCATTCATCTCATCTCATCTCTGTCGCGCTGGTATAACACCGCCTGAAATCCGGCATGAGGTCGCTGCTTGATATCACAAAAGCAAGGCTATGACTATAGAAGCTCACCCTTTGTATGCTTGTCAGCCAGCACATCCTAGGCTAAAATCAAGAAAGAGCTTCTTGAAAACCACTGAGGCTCTTCAAGGAACATCACAGCAAGCAAGAATCTCAATGTGGCGGGCAAAATGTCAATATTTGAGAGAATGGATGGTCCCAAAGGAAGAGCTTCCCCTTGGACATTCAGAAAAGTGGACAACATGGAAGGCTCTTAATCGGCTACGCTCCAGTACCACGAGATGCAAGACTAACCAGCAGAAATGGGGCCTTCCTGTGGAACCAGTTTATTGCGAGTGTGGTAATAAGCAGACTAATGATCATCTTCTACTGTGTCCTTCTTCTACAGACACTTGTACCATTAAATACTTAATGAGAGCAACTTCAAATGCACTTGTCGTAGCATATTATTGGTCAACCAGTGTTTAATATTTCTCTTTTTTAATTTGTCTATGTTTACTTTGTGCTTATGAAATGATAAATGATAATAATCTCTTATTCCGACGCGATTAGAAAGACCTGCACTCGGCCTCTCAGGAGGCCACATGAAAAGAAAACCGCCGAATGCCCAATAAGAAGAGAAAGTATGGACATTTAAATCCATGACAGTTAAAATGTATAAACAAAACGTAATTTGGTGCTGTTATAAAATTGATGTGTATAATATAATAAACTCCACAGTAGAAATGTATGTTTTTATAATGAAAGTGATGAGTAAATATATGTGTCCATGAATTTGAGGACACTGCACGCCCATGAAATATGCGCAAGTAACTAATATGATGTAACATCAGTGTCAAATTCAATACAATCTCGCCATCAGAATGATGGATGTCCTTTAATCACCCATGTTCACAATGCCTAGGCATAACATATTTTTATCCGTAAAGTCGATTTTTATCAGAGTTATTTCACGAGCTGTGCATTACATTAGTTTCCATTTACCATTATTTTCTGTAATTCAATTGACAAATCCATACGTATTTTAATTCGCCGACTCACTTGCTGATTGCATTTTCTCTTGTTTCGCCGTACGTGCTTCATTGTTTTTGTAGGGGTGTAGTGTTATGTTAGTGGACATTACACCTCTTATCTTGCCCTACGAGCCAAACACAAAGGACATTACAGGCAGGGAATTTCTAGTATCTCGTCTAATATACAGGCCGGTAGTCCCGGGTTCGATTCCGGGCTTGGGCATTTTTTTTTATTTTAAAGTTATTTGTCGTATTGTAGTCAAATGATACAGTCTGGTGCTACGCAGAGAAGAGAGTGCAGTCTTAAAGTATTAGAGAACAACAGTCAGGCAGTTGACGTAAACTACTACGTTCAGTTTAATTTCGCACGATGGCCGGAATCGAACCCGGGACAACCGGCCCTTCGCACCGCAACGCTATCCATTATGCCAGCGCCACATGGTGAAATGAATATTGCCAAGAGTTAAAGGATTGAGAAAGGTCATAGAGGCTTGGGTCGGTTGCCCAACTGATAGGGTGGAGGGCCTAAATCAACCCTTATTTCAGGGTTTAAGGAAGCCGCTGTGACTCCAAGTCCCCTATCTCAAATTACTTCTATACCCGTCCCCTACACGACCTATCATTCTCCAAAGGTACATAAAAGACACCCTGTATATTATTCTTTCTGTGAATGAAAATCCACAGCCCGCTTCCAGTCGACTGACTGGGTCAGGGATGGATTGAATGAAGCCCCCATCTAGCGGCGAGGATATGGACTGTGCCGGCTGCCGAAGCCTGTCACACTCCTCTGAGGCAATGATTGAATGAACGACAAATGAAATTAAGTGATAGTGAAGAGTGTTGCTAGGATGAAAATTTTTGACAGGGAAAGCCGGAGTACTCGGAGAAAAACCTGTCTGCCTCCGTTTTGTCCAGCATAGATCTCACATGGAGTGACCGGAATTTGAACCACGGACCCAGCGGTGAGAGGCCAGCGTGCTGCCGGCTAAGCCACGGAGGCTTCACTTATTAGCTTATTTTTAATGTAACCAAATTTACTTAAGAAACCAGCTTCGAAATATAAGATAAAATTTAGTTTAAAAATTAAGATAGAAAACTATACGGAGATTCTTAATGGCTAATGTTTGTAAGTTTTCTTAATTTTTGAAGCACAACTGGCTTCTCACTGATACATTTAATAATATGAGAATACTTGCATGTTTAATTTTAAAAAAATTAGATTTATATTTGCTTTTGCACCAGTTTGAAACTGTGGAAATGTAATCAGGTCTTCTGAACCAATTTCTGATATTAGTGTACGTTGGTAAGAACTGTATTTCATTAACTGTCTGGGAGAATTTGTAATAAAGACGACGAATAATTTGTACCTAGAGGATACCAGGAAGATGAGAAAGTATTATACAGGGTGTTACAAAAAGGTACGGCCAAACTTTTAGGAAACATTCCTCACACACAAAGAAATAAAATATGTTATGTGGACATGTGTCCGGAAACGCCTAATTTCCATGTTAGAGCTCATTTTAGTTTCGTTAGTATGTACTGTACTTCCTCGATTCACCGCCAGTTGGCCCATTTGAAGGAAGGTAATGTTGACGTAATGTTAGAGCTCATTTTAGTTTCGTTAGTATGTACTGTACTTCCTCGATTCACCGCCAGTTGGCCCATTTGAAGGAAGGTAATGTTGACGTCAGTGCTTGTGTTGACATGCGACTCATTGCTCTACAGTACGAGCATCAAGCACAAAAGTACGTAGCATCAACTGGTTAGTGTTCATCACGAACGTGGTTTTGCAGTCAGTGCAATGTTTACAAATGCGGAGTTGGCAGATGCCCATTTGATGTATGGATTAGCACGAGGCAATAGCCGTGGCGCGGTACGTTTGTATCGAGACAGATTTCCAGAACGAAGGTGTCCCGACAGGAAGACGTTCGAAGCAATTGATCGGCGTCTTAGGGAGCACGGAACATTCCAGCCTATGACTCGCGACTGGGGAAGATCTAGAACGACGAGGACACCTGCAATGGACGAGGCAATTCTTCGTGCAGTTGACGATAACCCTCATGTCAGCGTCAGAGAAGTTGCTGCTGTACAAGGTAACGTTGACCACGTCACTGTATGGAGAGTGCTACGAGAGAACCTGTTGTTCCCGTACCATGTACAGCGTGTGCAGGCACTATCAGCAGCTGATTGGCCTCCACGGGTTCACTTCTGCGAATGGTTCATCCAACAATGTGTCAATCCTCATTTCAGTGCAAATGTTCTCTTTACGGATGAGGCGTCATTCCAACGTGATCAAATTGTAAATTTTCACAATCAACATGTGTGGGCTGACGAGAATCCGCACGCAATTGTGCAATCACGTCATCAACACAGATTTTCTGTGAACGTTTGGGCAGGAATTGTTGGTGATGTCTTGATTGGGCCCCATGTTCTTCCACCTACGCTCAATGGAGCACGTTATCATGATTTCATACGGGATACTCTACCTGTGCTGCTAGAACATGTGCCTTTACAAGTACGACACAACATGTGGTTCATGCACGATGGAGCTCCTGCACATTTCAGTCGAAGTGTTCGTACGCTTCTCAACAACAGATTCGGTGACCGATGGATTGGTAGAGGCGGACCAATTCCATGGCCTACACGCTCTCCTGACCTCAACCCTCTTGACTTTCATTTATGGGGGCTTTTGAAAGCTCTTGTCTACGCAACCCCGGTACCAAATGTAGAGACTCTTCGTGCTCGTATTGTGGACGGCTGTGATACAATACGCCATTCTCCAGGGCTGCATCAGCGCATCAGGGATTCTATGCGACGGAGGGTGGATGCATGTATCCTCGCTAACGGAGGACATTTTGAACATTTCCTGTAACAAAGTGCTTGAAGTCACGCTGGTACGTTCTGTTGCTGTGTGTTTCCATTCCACGATTAATGTGATTTGAAGAGAAGTAATAAAATGAGCTCTAACATGGAAATTAAGCGTTTCCGGACACATGTCCACATATCATATTTTCTTTCTTTGTGTGTGAGGAATGTTTCCTGAAAGTTTGGCCGTACCTTTTCGTAACACCCTGTATATAGGGTATGATTTATCAAAACAGTCGTTTAAAATTATTACGTTCATTCTCTGCAGGAAAGTTTCATGGCAAGTCTGCCTTATTGAATTAATTAAATGATTTATATTCATCTGCTAATCGAACAATATAATTTATTTCCTTTATTAATACAAAATTTTAACAATTTACATTAATTAAATTACTAACTTCGAGGCAAGGCACCCTATTCATAAAGAAATAATATGTAACTAACGTGAAAGAAATTTGTACTATGATGATAATAATAATAATAATAATCCAGAATGTTTAGTTCTGCTTCTGAACTTTATGCAACTTTCATTTCCACTGGAAGTTGAGTGGCTGTGAATTAATATTGTGCTTTGAAATATATCCGCACGACAGGTACGAAAATGAATTCGTATGGTACGCTACATTGAAATATGCATTAGTATTTAACAAGTACACTACATGCTTTCTAGTTTTGCTATTCCCTACCTATGTTAAAATAAGAATGGAAGCATTTCAGATGATATCAAGTTGTTTACTGGCGGGAAAATTCAATTTTCAGTTATTTCATTGCTGTGTCCATGCACACTTAAAATTCTATGAATGTAGTCCACGCATAAAACGTTCTTGCGTGAATAATTACATCAACACTATCCTTTCTTTTATTTCATCAAATGAATTAAAATTCTGAAGATATTCTTGTAGAGTAGAGTCTCATGTTCTGAGACAATACGTAGTATTACAACAGTACACCATTGGATATTTGAAATATATTGTATGAGTACAGCGGGTTATAAATAATCAAATAAGGATATCTAGCTTCTTCATCCAACTATTCTATCGTAAATCTCGTGCATGCATTCATATTTCAAAGCGGCATGATCAATTGTACGGTTGAATCTACCTGCCCAGTAAAATAGACAGTACTGTGTTGCACAAATCAATATTTTGTTGAAATTATGCTTTATCTCAATAATAATTTGACTATAAGGAGATAATCCGATATGTTATCCTGTATTGTTGGCACCTTGACCAGTGCCAGCGCAGTATGGTACCTTCGATATTGATGAAGATTTTTGACTTACGAAACTATTTTAGTGGAGCTGCGAAATATCAAATAAAATGGCTTTGTTTCTTGCTAATGATTAATATTCATTATTCAATGAAATATATGATTGATGGTTGTTCGTTATTTTGCAATACTCTTACTTTATATTTTTCCGATAAAATGTTTCATCTGTTCCACTAATTGGAAGACCATAGAAATTATTTAAAATTATTATTCTACAAGAACGTTTATGATTTCATATTGTAATAATTGTTAATTGCGAGGCGAGTAATTAGCTCAAATTTTTCACATAAGATAATCAACATAAATGAAGATCATAATCTGTGGTTAGATACCGAAAATCCCAATGTCAAAACAATGAAGTTTAGTACAAAGTGATTGAAAATTTGTTCACAATTTTCAATAATTTATTTATTTTCAATTAAGCTGTTTCTTCAGGTATTCTGGCTTCTATATGGTCCCTGCACCGTATATTGAGGTCAATGAGCTGAATGCTTACATTTTCATAAAGAGGTGAGTTATCTAGAAAATCTCCAATAAATGTACCGGAAAAGCAGGCTTATTTAATATGTTAATGATTCATTGAGTGGTCCTTGGCTAAATCTTTTTTTTTTTCAGCTTAATGAATGTAAAATGTTTCGAATTTTCTTAATAAAATATAATTTTAAATTTTTTGAGATTGATTTGAACATTTTTATTGTGCATTTATTTCCATTCATATCAAAATTATATATGAAATTGAAAAATATTTTGACAAATTTAATTTCCAAAAAAATCAATTTTCCTTTTACCCCGCTCACCCTACCTCCTAGAAAGCACTGAGATTATGTAAATGACTTAATTCATGGGAGAGATCCAGCTTACGAGAGGAATTAAATGTCAATATTCATGTTACTCATATCACAGTAATGGCCTTGTGGCAACCAAAAGTAACTTTCATGATGTCAAAATTCTTATCATAAGAGTTTTTTAAAGATTTTCAAAATTTGTCAAATTTGTCACCGTGCATCATCGCTTCCCTTACATATCCCAAGTTTAAAAGAAAGTTCCTACTTTTCTTTTTTTAAGGTGTGTAATACATCTGTACCTACAAAATGTACCTCATTCTGGTCATTAGGATTTATACTTGTTTTTTATATACTATATATTTTATTATTTAAAATGGGACTATTTTTAGCTGCTCTGAATAAAAATGCAACAATGCGAGTTTTATAATTTCCATACCAGTGTCTTAATTACCATTATAGGCGACTTGCATACGACTGTTTATGTTCGACGATAATTATTAAAACTATTTTATGTTCGAACATAAATATTCATAAATATCTGTAGAGATTTCGCCAGTTTTATGTACTGAACAGAGCGCATGAGACGCAAAGAATGCCTTGTATTTGACCATGGCCTCCTCGATTACCCTACTATGACACTAGGCCAGGCAGTGAAATTTAAATTAGAAAGCCATGGAACTCAGCGCATCTAATTATCTAATTGGTCAAACAACTGTTTGCTGAGCTCTGATTGGTGGGAGAAACTGTTTCATAATGAAAAAATAGTGTTATAATGAGCCTCGTTATAGTACAGTTTTCTGACATATAATAGTCAGGGTCGAACATAAAGATATTTAATTTAGTTTATGCTAGTGATTGAGTTACATTTTGTAGGTGCAGATGTAATACTCACCTTAAAAAAGTAGGAAATTTCTTATAAACTTGGGATATGTAAGGGAAACAATCGGGCACGGTAAAAAAAATAGCAAATTATGAAAACTTTCTAAGAAACTCTTATGATAAGAATTTTGACGTTATAAATGTTGGTCTTGGTTGGCACAAGCTTGCCGTTACTGTCATAAGAATATCATTTGTCAACAATATTTGTAGCATTTTCAACAATCGAATGATTATTGACATTTAATTCCTCTCTGAAGCTGGATCTCCCCCATAATACGTTTTGCCATTGGTTATTTGAACACTGATATTCAGGGGAGGATAGAACATTGCACTGAGCTTGCATAATGAGAGTTGTGCGGTGGCCGCAGTCCTCTGCCGAAATAACGATTCTCGCTAATCAATACAAAGCGAGCCGACCCCCGCCCCTATCTTCCAAGTACGACTGCGTTACGATCCATTCAACATCACTCACGATAATTCATTCAGGCGTTAATATATTTCTCCTTTCAATAAATAAAGAGAGATATAATAATGCCCCAATATTCGAACCCACGGTCCATGCTATTTGAATTTTCAATGAAAGTTATTATTGAAATGTTAGTGATAACTTTCCACTCTTTGACATTTCACTCGCAAAACATGACATCAGTGTTCAAAGTAGAATATTGATTGGTTCACATTGTGCTTTCGGTTTCGACCGTCCTACTATAGGTCATGCCATAATAGTTCTATATTTGTTCGTGGAACAGCTGAGCTACCGAGACTCGGTGGAAACCAAAGGCAAGGTAAAGATATTTTAAGGGGCAGATGACCTCGTAGTTCCGCCCCTTAAACAACAATAACTAACTAACTAAATATATTTTACCGGCTTAACTGCATGGTTAAGAACTCCTGGTAACAAGAATATTAGCAAGATAGTCTAGAAAATGATATAGAAATAATAGAAATGCTTTAATAATAATAATAATAATAATAATAATAATAATAATAATCAAAATTTGATGTTTTTCAGTCGACCAACACGATTGTACCCAAATATAATGGATGGTTCCCCAATCCTGAAAACAAATTACATGACATTAATAAATACATGTATTTCCTTAAGATTCAGGAACCACCCATTACAATTGGGTACAATCGTGTAGACCGACTAAAAAACATAAAATTTTGATTACTAAGGAAACACTGAAAAATGGCTTCAAACACCATAATTATAATAATAATAATAATAATAATCAAATAATTTTCCACACACAGTCTTGCCGAATTGTGCTTCTAAAATGTTGGCATAAACTATTTTTGTTTACGTTCCACAGGATATTAAAGAACGTGGGTTCGAATTTAAGGGTTTCGTGTATATTATAATTTTAAGATATCAATGGCATGTGCACTATAACACTATAATAATTAATTTGTAAAATTCTCGAGACGACTAGTATTTTGTGCAATCAATAGTTATCTAAACTAATACGTGCGACATGCGGCAGTTTCTTTTGTATTACGCTAGTCTTTACTTACGGAGGGCATCAGCTGGTCCGTGCTTCGAACCCGTGTCACTTTATTCTTGTACAAATGTTTCTTGACCACGCGTTCCACCGGCTGGTTCCACTTCATGAAGGACACGTAGGCCAGGTAGAAGCTGAAGAGAACAAGGCCCTCGTACCAGTAGATGCGATCATCGCGGAAGAAAATGATGAGAGTTATAAGACTGGCTGAGTAGAAGGTACAATCTCGAAACAGTGGCCACCATGTGAGTGTTAGTACAGTCCTACTAAAGATTGCACACATGCCAATCACGAACAAGATGTTAAAGACAGCCGAACCAACAATGGTACCAATGCCAACATCATCAAACGATACGAATACACCGATTATACTCGTGAAAAGTTCAGGGGCACTACCTCCAGCAGCCATAAACGTAGCACCGGCTACGTCGTCTTGTATAGCAAGTTTCTCAATGATAACATCCAATGAGGGCACGAAAAACTCATCACACACGATAGCTAATGCCACAAACATATAAATAACACCAAGAATATGCAACATAACAGCGCCATGACGTCTTTGCTCTAAACTGAATAGATCTGTGGGAAACAGAGGAGTTTTAGTAATATTACTGGTTTCGTTGGAGTTCAAGTCTGGTGACATCGTATTATAGTCCTCGCCGAAGGCATCGAAGTCCTGTTGTTCTGAGGAGGAAGCTGACAGGGATCCGGGACGCCCAAGAGAACACAATAGCAGGCTAGCCGCCACGACCACCAACCGCACGCTCTTCATTGTTATATTATTGTTGTGTTATATTATTGTTGTGTGCTTTAAAGATTGGACGTGGCGTGAGTGAGGCTTTGGCGTGCTGTGGAGTGGCCGGCTGCTCTCTGCCTCTACCCGGCAGTGCCCCAGGTCGATACGGTACGGCCAGCGCTGGGACAAGCTCTACTGCGCATCTCTTACTGCGCACTGCACCACTACACACACTCACACAAACCCTCGTCTTGTAACGCATCCATTTATTAACGAATTATTTGTTTGTTTCTTTGTTTGTTGAGCTCATGTCTCACCTCACGACTTCCGGGGATTCCCAGACGAACTCGACTCGCGTTGGATCCACCCTTGATCACTGACGTGAATCGAGTCTGCACGAGAAAGGTACGGAGTTCAACTCACCCTTCGCTTCAATAACTTTCTCTCTAATCACAACAAGAAGTTCCATGACGAACTAAAGGACCTACTTTTCTTAAAATTCAAGATTCATACCAATCTATAACTAGAATAATGAAGAAATCAAGTTGATAATACTAACATTTCTAGGTACTGCAGTTTGAAATACACCTGAAATAGTGTACCTAATAGAGTGACTTACTACAGTTGGTAGCCCTGGTGACTCTGAATATATTCTTAGGTCCATCTCTTAAGGTATAGAATGCACATACAAAATTTGGTTGAAGTCTAATGGATAGTATGGACGTTACATGCTGCTTGATATTGGATTTGTCAATGCGCGTAAATTCATGTTGGGAGCAATGTCATGTATGTGCTGCTCAGAATTAATCTGAAATATTACGATCTATTTTAGTGCCAATTTTGGATAAAATCCACTTGTTGGTACAGAAGTTTCATGTTATTAAAAATTGAAACTATCAGAAATCTTAGAATCTTTTTGGCAGCACTGAGGTATATTAGTTACTCCAAATTAATCTAGAATGTCAGGTACTATAGGTCTGCAAAGCTTTGAGCTGATGGCTTGCATACTTTCTGATATATTGATATTAGGATTAAGCAAATAGAGTGAGCATTTATTAACAATTGGCAGCTCTGCTGGTTCCTACCAATACTAATTTTTATGGTACACAAATCACATACGAAATTTGGTTGAAATCCATTTGTTAGTATAAAATCTGGACCTATCAGCAGGCTTAGAACCGTGTTGGCAGCACTGGTGTATATAAGTTACACCAAACTAAGGTAGAATGTCAGGTACTATACGTGTGGAAAGCTTAGAGTTGTTGGCTTGCATACTTTCTGATATATTGATGAATATGAAAATCCACAGCCTGCTTTCAGTCGACCGACCGGGTCAGGGAATGGAATGAATTAAGCTCCCATCTAGCGGCGCGGATAAGAACTGTGCCGGCTGCCGAAGCCTGTCGCATTCCCCTGAGGCAATGATTAAATGAACGATAGATGAAATGAAATGATAGTGGAGAGTGTTGCTGGAATGAAGTTGCGACAGGGAAAAGCTGAGTACCCGGAGAAAAACCTGTCTGCCTTCGCATTGTCCAGCACAAATCTCACATGGAGTGTCCGGGATTTGAGCCACGGACCCAGCGGTGAAAGGCCGGTGTACTGCCGCCTAAGCCACGGAGGCTCTGATATATTGATATTATTGTTAAGACATAGAGAAAGCATTTATTAACAGTTGACAGCCCTGGTGGCTCCTCAGAATACAGACAGTCATATCTGTTGTATTGCACATAGTGCATACGAAATTAGGTTGAAATCCAATCGATACTATAGAAGTTACATGCATTTGGAAATTGGACCTATTGGCAGGCTTTGAATCATGTTGGCAACACTGACAGGTATGGACTTCTGAAAATTAATCTCGAATATTATTATATATATGTGTGCCTATTTTGGAATAGTTAGCATGCATAACTTCTGAGATATCCAACATTCAGCTCAAATTTCAATTGCGATTTTTCAGCAATTGGTAGCACTGACGTCAATGTCGGATATGGCCGTGAGATATTCGGGTATAGATCCTTTACTCTTACCAAATTTGGTTTCGATAGCTGCAGCCGTTTAGGAGTTTCCCGGATCGATCTCATAAGTCTACTTTTTCCCTCGTTTTTGCAATGAGAAAAGTATGCTAAAAATCACATGGGTGATAGCTCAGAGATCTCTTTATATACTTAAGTGGCTTGGCTGTCACCTCTAAAGTCCGAATTTGATACCCGGCTCTGACAAGACATGTAATTCTGGTCTGAGGCCTTAAACTGGCTACACTCAGTCTCGTAAGGCTAAACTAGGAAGAGGAGGGAAGAGGATGGCCTCTACTCAGTTCTGCCTCACGAGGCTGACTGAAGCCCGTTCCAGCCCTCAGACCAGAATTACATGTCTTGTTAGTGCCGGGAATTGAACACGGGTCCCCACGGTGACAACCAAGAACGCTAGTTGCTGTAAAATATGTCTAAATCCTTATTCCAATATTAGAAAAGTTATGTTATCCCATCGCTAAAAGAAATTTAAAGACACTAGATTTCAAATCAACATCGCTAAATCACTATAAATAAAGACAGCTTTTAATCTGATATATCAATTTGTATTTGTCCCGGATGAGCTGCGTGGTGACCTCAGTTTATTTATTTATTTGTTTGTCTGTTTCTTAGTTTCTTTCTATCTTTAATTCATTCTTTCTTTATCTAATTGTTTATTAATTTTCTATTTATATTTTCATTTTTTATTTATTTATTTATTTATTTATTTATGTATGTATTTATTGTTATTTATATTTTCTTGTTTTATTTAATTAATTATTTAGGCCTATCCATTTAATTATTTATTTATTTGATCATTTATTTATTTATTTATGCAATTATTTGTTTATTTATTTTCAATTTTTATTTTTATTTTTATTTTTATTTTTATTTTTATTTTTATTTTTATTTTTATTTTTATTTTTATTTTTATTTTTATTTTTATTTTTATTTTTATTTTTATTTTTATTTTTATTTTTATTTTTATTTTTATTTTTATTTTTATCTTTATTTTTATTTTTATTTTTATTTTTATTTTTATTTTTTAATTTTAACTTTTTATTTTTTATTTAATTTTAATTTTTATTTTTATTTTTTAATTTTAACTTTTTATTTTTTATTTAATTTTTATTTTTATTTTTATTTTTTATTTTTATTTTTATTTTTTATTTTTTATTTTTATTTTTTATTTTTTATTTTTTATTTTTTATTTTTTATTTTTTATTTTTTATTTTTTATTTTTTATTTTTATTTTTTATTTTTTATTTTTTATTTTTTATTTTTATTTTTATTTTTATTTTTTATTTTTATTTTTATTTCCGTTATATATTTAATTATTCATTTATTTATTTATTCATTTATTTATTTATTTATAAAATTAATAATTTAT
Organism: Meconema thalassinum; assembly: GCA_946902985.2. Taxonomy (NCBI): domain Eukaryota; kingdom Metazoa; phylum Arthropoda; class Insecta; order Orthoptera; family Tettigoniidae; genus Meconema; species Meconema thalassinum. The sequence continues at coordinate 20,794,079 of OX336392.1, forward strand.
CTATTTATTTGTCTATTTATCTGACTTATGACCCAAACGGTATTCTTGTGTTGGGAGCATGGCGTTGCATCTTCTTCAATATTATGTGATCAATTTCGTTTTCATTCCTAAATAATTAGAAGGCAACCGGGAGGGCGAAACCGCAAGATCACCCGAAGGTGACGTCTCGCACTGGTAGGAGCAGTGACTCTAGTCACTGTGGTTCGGATTTCAAATGAAACTACAAGTTTTATGGTTTGTAGAGTCAAAAAATATCTAATTTCACTAACTTGCTTGCCTCATTGAATAATTGTGTCTTTGGTCTCACAGCTGCTTTTTCACTTTCTCCATCTCTTACTCAATTTCTTGCAAGACTCCTTGTTTGGTTTCTTCCTTACTTGCCTGCTTGATTGCTAGGCTTTCTGTTGCCTCTTTTTGGATGGCTTGCTGGCTGATTCTCCGCTCGCAATACTGGTTGTTGGCCTAACAGGCTGATTCCCTACTCGCAGGGCTGTTTGCTTGTCTGCATGGCTAATCCCTTTCCTACGATGGTGTTTGCTTACGTTTTAGGCTGATTCATCGCTTGCAATGCTGTTTACTTGAACCTGCTTGGTAGATTCCAAACTTACAATGCGGGGTGCTTAACCACTAGGATGATGGCTTGAAATGCGGGTTGCTTCCTTGCTAGGCTGATGTCACGTAATGCGGATAGCTTGCCTACTACTGTCGACCAAAGTATTATGTTCACTCGAGTTTGAAGGTTGTTTGTGAAGTAACCAATAGACCTACATAAAATCCAATAACATCATCATTTTCGTCGTTCTATTTTACGTTAGTTCATGTAGGTTTGGAATTTTTAATGTATATTTTAATATTTTTTATCGCAGTTGGAACACAAAAAGTGCACATTTTTAAGCGTGTTTCAACCATGCGTCACATTTAAGAATTATTATCTCACAAACCCGTCATCAGATCGAATCCAAATTTTAACACAATATACAATGGAATGTTGTATAACTGGTTTATTAATTTTAAAATTTTGTGTATCCAAGAAACAAAGTTGTTATCATTTTTGCAAGGTAACTTTTTCTCGGCTCGGGGTGGTTAGAATATGTAGTTCTTCGTTGCGTTGTACTCCTTATACATCGAAAGGTTATGCTGTATGTCTGTGAAATACGTAAATTAATTCACTTATTTTATATCGGTTTGTATTTGTACGGGAAAATAACACGTGTTTCACCAGCTAGCCGCTCCGGGAAAAGCTGTACAGCGTTGCCGAAATGGTGCCCACACGCATCATGGCGAGTCTCGCTCGGAAGTGATGGGCTCCGGCGGTCCCGTGTGGTAGATTTATGGCATGATAAAGAACCTTCCACTAATTACACTTGCGTGAAGCTAAATTATAGGTTAGATTTGACTAACGCTCTTAGGTTCCAACGTTCGTCGCCAGGAGCTGACTGCGATGGCATCTAGAAACAAAGTTCAGAACTAGTTGGTCGATGACGGAGGCGTATGATAGCAAAAGTTGGAACTACTTGAAAATCGAATGTCTGCAGTCCTTACTTGAATTAAAAACAGATAACACACACTGATACAGCCGCACACCGGTTATCAGACAGATTCTACACAAACACAAAGTACACGGGGCTACATGACCGTATCGTCGCAGCCCCTAAACTGAGGAACCAACCTCGTTCTAACACCATAATTTATCCGCAATGTTAGTGACGACATTATGCTATCGTCATCATCACAACCATGACGTAGGTAGCACTAGGTTCAGCCCTAAAATGGCGGCTTTAATTTCCTCTCTGCCACGGTACAATGCCTAACGCATGTCCACTTACTTTAATCAGTAAGCACGCCCACGCATATAAATTACATTGTACACTTTGCTGGAGTCCAGTCAATTTCTGCCATTCCTTTGTTAATTCCATGCCAAGTATATGGAATAGTTAGTTAACTTGTATTCTGTGTTCTTTTTTAACCCTAACAGTACCGAGCCATTTTATTAGCCTACTTTTCACTTATGAGACTTATGAGATCGATCCGGGCAAATGCATGTCTGTCTGTCTGGCTGTGTGTGTGCACCCCCCCCCCTATCAACTACTAAACGGCTGCAGATATCAAATCCAAATTTGGTATGAGTAAAGATCTATACCTGAATATCTCAAGCCCATATTTGAAAATGATGTCAGTGCTACCAACTGCTGAAAAACCTCTATTGAAATTTGAGCTCAATGTTGGATATCTTGGAAGGTATGCATGGGAGCTATTCCAAAATTGGCACATATATAGACAACTAGCAGAAGTACCCGTTCTTCGAACGGTGTTCGTTGTTAACACCAGACATTATCAATTGAGCTACTGTTGCAATGATTAGCGGTTTGTCTTTCCTTCAAGTTTATCAGAACGAAGTTAGTTTTCTGGGAATATCACACACACTGTTAATTTAAGGCCCTTAAAATGTAGTTTTCGGAGACCCTTTATCGATTCCCGAATTTTGTGTCTCACATTGAGAAGCGCAACATATGCTTTGGTCGTCCTTCTAGGATAGTTTTTATATTTCGACTATTTTAGTATGTATTGAGAAGTTTTTCCCTACATCCACCCTTCTACTGTATGAAAAGTACGGTGAAGAGTTTTATAAATGATTGGTGTATTGACTCTCATGGTTACCATGCCTAATTTTACGATGCACCAAGCATCGAACACGAGGTATAGGCGTACATAAAGATACACAGAAAGACAGACAGACAATTCTATTGTCTACAACATATTACCCTGATATCCAAATATGGGTATATCTACCACACAGTATCAAACAAAATCAACCTTATGATGAACCCGTATGTCGACAACAACAAAAAAATGGTTAAAATGTGCTCTCAGACTGAATTCACTTAACGTATACTTCCTAACGTGAAATAGAATTGAAAGCCTTGTAGACAAAACGCAATACACGTCACATAAAACCTGACCCTCTACGTTGTGCTAGGTGCCCATACACAGGAAGACCCCTTTCATAAATTATAAAGGCTTGTGGTGCATGAAAATTCAGGTTCTTTAGACTCAAATTGCCCAAATTCCTAAAAGCCGCAAAAAATGCTGGTTCAATTCAGTAATTTTTGAAATAATGTTGCTGTTTGGAGATATAATAGACCTTCTGTACTATATGTCGAACGTGAAAATTGCATGAAAAAAATCTAAGTTACCCCTTGACCCCCTTAATTGCATTGATGAATTATACAGTCATCGTTAGTTCCCTCATAACATTATAGCCATTTGCCAACTTTCACAGAAATGTAATAAATGGAGTGACATTGCTTCTTACAGAAATAGAAGGAAAGTTGTATGCCACCCCTTGAGATAATGTTCTCATGGTTACCGATTTGCATTCCTTCATTAGTTTGTTAAATTAAATTAAATTAGTTTTCTGAGAATATTTCAGAAACTGTTGGATTTAGAGCCTTATAATGTACTGTAATTTTCGAGGACCCTTTAGGGCCCCCGAGTTTTGTTTGTGGCACAGAGGGCGTTTGTCTCGTCGTTGTACGCCATAATATAATACTAATAATAATATAATATGGGGAGATATTATAACACCTATTTTTTAATTATTAATGCAGCCAATGCCCATGTACTTTTCTTTTCAGGACGGGTCAGGGAAGGGATATTATCAGAGAAAGAAGCATTCACATCACGCATGAGCAAAATGGAAATGGCCTACCATTTAACTAAGGACATCTATAAGAAAAGGTCAATATCCTTCAACGCAAAACTAAAACATTACTGCAGTGTCATCCGTCCGGAGGTCTTGCATGCTTCTGAATGCCTCACGATGAACAAAAAAGGCTTGGTCGAGAAACTGGGGGCCAAAGAAAGGAAAATTTTCAGAAAGATATTGGGTTCCATCAAAGACAATGGGGAATACAGAAGACGGCATAACCATGAACTATATACTCATATGGAGAAAATAAGTAACGTCATCCGGAAGAGAAGGATAGAATACCATTTTTTGGGCATGTGAAACGAATGAGCCCAGCGAGACTGACCAACCGCAACATAACTTACTTTCAGGAGAGGAAAACAAAATGGGCCTGGTTCATTGAACTGGATAAAGATCTGAAAGAAGTGGGGATTACACCAACAGACATTCAGGAGCGGGCCCCACTCAAAACGAAACTTCAAGCTTGCAAAGGTTTCCAAGAAAAACCGAAGCTGAAAACGGGAAAGATTTGGACCCAGGAACGGAAGGAAGTCCACCGAGAACGAATGCGGGCGTACTGGGCAAACATCAAAGCCAGTAGGAAACATTTGGAATGACGCGGTCCATAGATGGCCTATACGAAATGAATGAATGAATGAATAATATGGGGATAGGAATATAATAGACCTGCCGTACCACACCCGCAGGTGTAAATCGCGTGAAAAAATTCTAGAGTACCCCTTGATTCCCTTAAGCGCGTTAAACGTATTGATGAATTTTACAGCTTAATTTGGTTCCGTGATAACCTTCTAGCCGTTTGCAAACTTTCACACTAATGTAATTAATGGAATTGCATTGCGTCTTACAGCAATAGATGAACCTCTGAGAATCTGTTGCCATGGTTACAGGCTTGCATTCGTTCATTAGTTTATTAAATGAAATTAGTTTTCTGGGAATATCTCAAAAACGGTTGGTCTTAGGGCCTTAAAATGTGGTTTTCGGGGACCCGAGTTTTATCTCTCACATTGAGGGGCTGAAAATGAGCTTTGTCTCGTCCTTCTACGCCTATTTCAGCATGTATTTTAAGGGTATAGGCCCCCTTTTATGAGAGGTACGGAGAAGAGTTACATCAATGATAAGTGTCGTGCCTCTGATGGATATCTGTACCAAATTTTACGTTGATACACCCAGCCGTTCTCGAGTTACAAGGGAACAAAGTTGTCCACAGACAAACAAACAGACAGACAGACAAAAAATTGCGCGCATCCATCATAAAACAGTCTGAAACGCGTAAACAACTCAAATTTCCGAAGAAATTCAGAGAAAAACAGACAAACTTTCATTATTATGTACCATACTGCACCGCTCGGTGTTGACCGTGTTTAATTGCACAAATTTAGGTTTTACTCGCTAACCGTTGGAGATATACGAAAAGTGATAAAGACCTTTCGGATATAAAATTTAATGTTAAAGCTCATGTATGCCATCAAAAGTTTGCTATTTCTTAGCGTTCTCTTTTTATTTGATATGGAAATATGAAATTTTGAAACGAAAGGGTGTAGTGACGTCACTAAAATAGTCGCCATTTTTAATAGTGCAAAACTTCGAAATCAAAAGTATCCTATATGTAAACCTGGTAAATCAGCTACATCCATGCAAAATTTCATTTGAATCGGACCAGTGGTTCTTGCGTTATTGAGTAACACACAGACAGACAGAAAGACAGACACACACCATCTCATTTCTAGCCTATTTTCAATTTTGAAAAAATAGGCTTATGAGATCACCTTTTGTCCGTGTGTGTGTGCGTGCGTGTGTGTGTGTGATTCGTGTGTGTGTGTCCCCCTAATAAAATCTAAACGGCTGGAGCGATTTCAATGAAACTCGGAAAGTTCATAGCACTATTCCCGGCGACCTCGACCGTGCCCTTCAAATTTTGTTACGACTCACCAATCCAACATGGCGGCTGTGCGAAATATTTCACCAGCATTCAATATCTCCGAAACTATTACCGATATTACCCTGACATTTTCTATGGTGATAGAGGGAACTACTATAAGTTCACTTATGTGACTTTTGAAAACCTGGTAACTACAAAACCAACATGGCGGCCAAGCGAATTTGCGACTTTTAAATAGACGTTTCTCGCGATTTGACCAACCAAACGCAATGAAACTTGGTACAGTATATGTTTATATACATTGTAATGCACCGACATCTAACTTCGTTCAATTGTTTACATAATCACAAGATGGCGGATGTGCGAAATATTTCACTGGCATTCTATATCTCCGAAACTATTAGCGGTAAAACCCTGAAATTTTGTTGGGAGATAAAGGGCACTACTGGAAGTCCATCTATAAGACTTTCAAAAACCGGTTAGCTACAAAACGAACATGGCGGCCAAGCGAATTTGAAAATCTTAAATAGACCTTTCTCGCGATTTAATGTTCCAAGCGCACTGAAACCTGGCACAGGAAATATTTATACACATTGTAATCCACTGGTATCTAATTTAGTTCAATTGTTTTCATAACCTCAAGATGGCGGCAGTTCGAATTTTAATATTAAGATTTTATTCATTGTGATGTAGTCATGCGATCGAAGTGAAAGTTTGAATAATGAACCTACCCAATAATTTTCCTTTAATGGTACATGACTCTATGGCCTATCCATTTAACAATCCAACATGGCGACCAACCGAAATATTTAGACGATACTGAATATCTACGAATCTATTTTAGCAATCAAACTGCATTTTTTAATGTTCAGAGGGGCTATGAACTTAAGTTCACCTATAGGACTTTAAATAACCTGGTGATCACAAATCCAACATGGCGGTGACGCGAATTATAAATACTCACATGGACGTTTCTCGCAATTTAACCATCCGCGTGCAGTGAAACTTGGTACAATAAATCCTTATACGAATGTTAATCCACTGGCATCTAATTTATTTCAATTGTTTCCATAACCTCAAGATGGCAGCTGTGAAAAAAATTAATCTCCTTGTTTCTTCTTGTGTCCTAACTATGCGATTGAAGTTTGAATACTACACGTTCACAATAATCTGCCTGTAACAGTACATAACTCTAGGACCTACATATATAAAATCCAACATGGCGACCATCCGAAATATTTAGTCGGTTCTCAATATCTACGAATCTATTACAGCAGTCAAACTGTATGTTGATAGTGAACCCATGTACCATAGGCTTCAAAGGGAGTCGAATCCATGTATTTTGAGAAAGGAATGAAAGAAGCATACAGTCTCTAAGGGAACGGAGAGAGATTTCAAGCCAGGATTCTAGCCTAACATTGTGCAAACGCTAGGGCCAGGTGTTCATAAGATGAGCTCATGCCTCTTGACATTTATAAGGAGCCAGTCATGGATATTATTAGAACGAGTGGAAAGTTTGGACTGTAAGACGAAGAAGCTTGACTCGGAAATTGCTCTTACGTTGCAGGAAAATGTCAACCCCGCTGCTGAGTCAGAACAGGAATAATTAAATTTAACCCGTTTACGAGTATAAAAATAAGTAAACAGATACAGTACGGTGAATCATTTTGGATTAGAGATTTTTGTGTAAAGAAAAACCTTGTAATAATTGTACAGGAAAAAACTGCAAACGCAAGTATACGTCATTGGGGATTCACCGGGACCCAAGGAGTGGGAGAATTAAAAATGAACAGCACCACCCACACAGTTGAGGACGAGAAATTAATTAATATCTCGAAAATGCACGATCGATTTCCATGCACAGGAAGATTATTTTACGTTTGGAAGACGAGCTTTCTGGAGATATGATTTTTATAATTGTGCAACAATTACTTCAAAAGTTGGTCACGAAAAGGACTAGGATTTTATCTTTTTGTGACTGAAAGGTATAAAACTCCTGGCCTCACCAAGCCAATCATGCAGTCATTTCGACAGCCCGTGAGGGGGCGTTACTCTGTATCACGCCGGAAGAACAGTATTCAAGAGCCCGACGGGGGGCGTCACGACGCATCATGCAGTCTACGAGCATTCCGTGAGCGGAGGTGCTGCACCACATCGTATATGCAGTATTCAAGAGCCCGTGAGGGGAACGTAACGCTGTATCAGACATCGAAGGCAGTTAACCAGTACTCCTTGAGGGGAGAAACGCTGTATTACACCGCAGAATTAATATCCGACAGCCACGGGCGTCGAAGTATCAGTAACTTGCGTGCCTCCGGAAGGAGTTGCAAAGAATAAGTATTAAAGTATCGCCGTGTTAAAAAAAATAGGAAAATCCTAGTTACAGGATTTAGGTCCGACAGGGCAAAAGTTACCGTAAAAGTTCCAAAAATACAGTCAAAGCAGGCTGTGAACTTAAGATTCAGGCGATAGGTCTTTCAGTAAACGACCAAAAGTATCATAACGTACGGAAGTACCAGAACAGCGAGATAAACAGTTTATAAATTTTAAAGAACCCGAACAGGGAAAAACTGAGTAAGGTTCGCAACGTATTTCAGAAAATTAGAAGTGCGAGAACCAAATAAACAAAGAAGAACGGGAACTATAGACATTGTTTTCAAGAAAGCAGACGAACTATTCTAAAGCACTAAGACTCGAGAAGTATTAGTGGCTAAAAAATCCATAGGTCACCGATAGGTTATCGAGGGGACCTCGATCAGAACAGACTTTCGCTAGGATCGATAAATCAGATCTAAAAGGGGAGACGTTCAAGCTAGAGAAATAGCCGATCATCAGGATCAGGATTTGAAGAATTGTTAATCCAGGGAAGTAGTAGATGATTCGAGACTTTCGTATTCTGCAGGATAGGAAGCCGACATTGAATAAATTTCACCCTTGGAGACGGGAGATTAAGAGGTCACGTGTGATAGGCTAAAAAGACGGCCTAGTGATCAAAAGTTGTGAAGTGTAAATATATCAAAAGTGTGTGTTAAAAGTAATATAATTTTAGTGTTTTATTGTGTGTTCAAAACGGATACACCAGTGTATTAAAAATGTTGTCAGTGTTAAATGTAGTGAATATGTGTCAAGAAATTTCTGTACATGAGATGAGTTTGTACAATATGGAGTAGGTCAAGAAGGTGGGCCAAAATGTCACATCAAACGAGAATAAAGGTCAGAAAACGACCTTAGACATGTGAGTAAAGATTTTCATTATATTTTGGTGTCGGGAAAAATTTTGTGTACAATTCCACCGGAGTTTTGAGTAAAAGGGATGTTTTTAAATAAATAATAACTAAATAAGAACGCGATCTGAACAAAAATAAAGTTTTAAGAAATAATAAATGATTATGTGAAATAATAAATCCTGTAGAGGAAATGCATGGAATAAAATGTCAGTGTATTTAATGAATGTTATAAAATCAAGCGTAATAATAATAATTATAACAAAGATATTTACATAAAGGTGAATTTGAATTATATGAAAGAAATAGCTTTTGAGCTTTTGTAAGGAATGTAATCATAATAATAACAAGGTAAAGAAATCTAAATAAAGATTAAATTGAATGATATAAAAATATAGAGCGTTGAAGCCTTAACAAATGTATAAGACATGATGTGAATGCATGTTTTTAAAAATGGAGCGATTTATTGTCAACGGAAAAGATTAATATAAGAATTGGGATATGTATAAATTGTTACTATGAAATTTATCAGTTCTTTGGAAGACATTAGGCCGTAAAGTAATGGGTAGCGTAATGGAACGCAATTAAATAAAAAGTCACGCTAGGAACGCGTAAAAGTTAAAGTACTTGGTAAGTTACTTATGGAGGGTAGTTGATTGCAGTGAATTGAGATATGTTGTAAGTCCTCTAAATTGTGACGTGGATCACGAGGCCAGGTGTGTGTTATATTGAAAAGGGAGCTAATGTATGGTATTATTGAGCGTATGTCATGTAGGCCACGGCCGACTTTAAATCGCGTCTTGTATAAGTCCTCTAATGCGGAAATGGTTCCCGAGGCATGTTAAGAGATTCGAACCTAGAATCCTCGTGTTGTTAAAGCCCCTAATTATTCGTCGTAGAATGTGTATTACTCTTCCCAATCAATGAGGACCCTCTCATAATTAATAAATGCCAAGGTTACGAAAGTGGTTTATGAACCAATAATATTGTTGAATGAAAATAAGTGAAGTAAAAGCCAGGTCTTTCCACAGAACTGAACAAAAAATGAAGATTTGTTTTAAAAGCATTGAAGAGAGCTCCAACCGTAAGCTAGGCCGGGAGTCGCTCTCCCTGTCATAAATCACGCTCGAGTATAATGGCCTGACCCTCATAGTACGAGGGTGGGTAAAAACCGTCTTGTAAGAAGTGAAATACACAGTGAGTGTTTAAAGTTGTTAATGACCCGGGCGTTGAACCGAGGTCCTTGTAGATTGATATTATCGCTTGCCAGTTCAGATCGTAGTTCTCTTATGTGATAATAGTCTTATAAGACAAATGAATTAAATAAAAATCCCCATTGTAATATTGTATGAAAATAGGAATCCACGAGTTTGTGAAGATAACTAGATTCGGGAGTAATCATAGTTTTTGACTTTGTCAAGTAATCTTTATAACTCTGGAGTACACAAGTAGTTTCCCGATCACCGTAGTGAATTTGCAAACTTGAGAGAGATAGTAAATCCTGAGAATATGTGAAATGCCCAAATATTGAAGTGAATAATTAACATGTAATTTTAAATGTAATTATATATTTGTTTTGATGATAAGAAAAGATGAAATAAATTCTTGAGGTGTACAAAAGTATGACACCATTATTATGGAAAAGTATCGAGCCAAAGAAGCTCGTAGTTATGGAACTTTAAGATAAGTACTTTATGGAAGTGAAAATAATCGTGAATTGTTGGTTTTAAGGAAATCCATGTGTTTTATTCTAATATTTGTTTTATTTTTATGCTATTCCTTGTTCACTTTGGACAAGTAGAATGATATTGGTCAGTAGTTTATTTGTTTTATTGTTTGTAGCGCCATAATTTTGATTAATTAAATGTGTTAAAATAGGAGTTGATTTTGTTGTTATTTTTGCAAGTGTATCCTCTATTTAATCCAAAATATGTAAGTCACAGAGTGGGAGAACTTACCGCAGCCCCGAAAAATCCCGAATTGAGCAATGCTGGCATACTGTGATTTGCATATTTCTTGCTGAAGGGCACAGGGGGGTGAATAGAAGTACTGTGTTTGGATTAATGATTAGAGGAACACTAAAGACGGTCAATTCATGTAAAAGTAATGATAGGAGTAGCTACAACGTATAATGTTAACTGACCGCATGGGTCCCTGGAAACTCACACCGAGCAGCCCTGGATTAAACAACCCCCTACCAGACATTTCATGGCGCCCAGTACGCAGGGCTGAGTTTCCCTAGGAGTTTTCTCGAAAATTTTCATTTTAAAAAAATACTTCCATAAAGGTCTTTGAGTTTGAATAAGAATATCAAAAGGGTACGGTGTAGTAAAAACCCGTACCAAAGTAAAATTTTTGAAGAAATTGGGACACATTACTATCTCTCAAGCATGTTCTAGCGATGTGGCATGAGTAGCCCACTATATTCTAATAAGATGGCATTGAGTGAAGAGATGCAACGGCTCTTGGAGGCCATAAACAATAAATTGGGAACAATAGACAATACATTGGGCCTCCAAAAGGATGAAAATAAAAAAAGAGTTCGAATCCATAAATAAGAGTTTGAATCAATTGGATAGCCAACAGAGTGAGAATAAAAGGGATTTAGAATCCATAAATGAGAGTTTGAATAAGTTGGATAGCCAACAGGAGGAAAATAACCAAAAGTTAGGATCCATGAATCAAAGTTTAGAGTCACTAAAACTGATAGTGCTAATATGGGGACTAAATTAGTAGATATCGAAGCTAAACGTGATAACATGGGAACTAAATTAGAAGCTATCGAGGCCGACGGTATAAAAATGAATAAGGACCTGAAGGCTGAGATAGAAAAGATGAAAACAGAAAATGGGGATAACATTAAACAACAGTTGGAAGTTATAAAAGATGAGACGTTAAAGTCTATAAGAGCCGACAGTAAAGCAAATAACGATGTACTGACGGCTGAGATAGAAAGCAAATTCGATAGTATAAAAACAGAAAATTCAAACCATTTTTCAGCACAATCCAAGGTTTTGGAGGAAACAATGAATAACAAATTTCAAGGTTTTGACATGGAGTTTGGGAAGAAGTTAAATGATTTTAAAGGGGAAATCACAAGTGAAATTCAAAGGGAAAATAATGTCCTTAAGTCAGAATTGCAAGGCCAAATAAGGACCTTAGATGAAAATATGATAAAATCCCAAACTAAGTGTCAAGAAAATTTTGAAAATTTAGAGACTAAATTGGTTGGAATGGAAGAATCTTGTAAAAAAAATGTAGAAGCATGTGAAGAGAAACTTGTAACCCAGATCCAAGGTGTGCAGGATAACTTAGAAGCTCAGATAAAATCTAACAGCGATATCTGTAAAACATCCCGGGATGAAATAAAACAAAGTGTGAATGAGTTAGGAACCCGATTTGGAAAGGTTGAGGAGAAAGTAGGAACCCTCGAGAACAAAATCGGTGTAGTTCAGACCGAAGTAACTGAGATGAAAAATCAAAATCAAAAGGATGCGCGGGATATGAAAGGTCAATTTGAGTTGTTTACCGGGCAGGTAGATGATAACTTAAAGAAGTACGAGGTTGGAATAAATCAAAGATTAGGTCTATATGAGGAGCATCTCCAGAATGAAAGAAAACAACGAGAGAAAGAAAATAAGGAAAATACCCATAAGATAGATGAAATAAGTCAGGGTATTAATGATGTTCAGGGAACCATCGGAACATTAAAGGTCGAAGTAGGAAAAACTCATACGGAAGTAGGCCAGATCCAAAATGACTTGATGATATTATATAAGAGTCAAGGGAAAACTGAGGAAAAACTGGAAGGAATTAAAGTAAATATGGTCAAAGGACAAAGAGAGATGGAGAAGAAAATAAAAGAAATACGAGAAGACCTAGATACCAGAGGTGACGTTAAGCCAGAAATTATAACAGAACAGGTCATGGTCATCAAGAAAGAGGTAGAACAACACCTAAATGAAATCAGGGATAGCTTCAGGGATGAGAAAGTCCAACTCAAACGAGAACTGGAAACTAGTAAGAAAAATCAGGAAAGAATTCAAAATGAATTAGGATCCCGATTGGAGAGGACTGAACATAAGAACAGTCAAATGGAAATCCAACTCATGGCTAATGAAGAAAGTGCCCGAAGGGAAAGAAAGTTAGAATTTGAGAATCAGGAGGAGTTTCCAAAGACAGGATGGGTAGATTCCCGTGAACAAGGCACAGATACAGATAGGGACTTAGGAGGGGAGAGCCCTTACAAGAACCCAGGATATCCGATGGCGATGTCAACCCCATACATGAACCAGACAAATGGTCAGATAATAAACATTATCAAATCGAATGAGGACAGACCGGTAAAATTTACGGGTAATAACATGTCAATTACTCCAAAATACTGGTTAAAGGAAGTCGCAGAGTACTTAAACGAAATGAAAGTTCCTCAGGATCGGAGACTGAGAGCTATTGAGAAGTTGTTGGCAGGTGATTGTCTCACCTGGTTCAGAAGCTTTAGGTACACCTTTGATACGGTGGAAGGCTTTAGAGAAGCCTTTTTAAAACGATATTGGGCAGCAGACGTCCAGGAGAATTTGAGGCTAGATCTGTACTCTAGGAAGTACAGCACAAATGCACCAACTAAGTACTCGGATTTTTTTACCGCTCAGCTGTGTAAATTCCGCGAACTTGACATTGCTCCAGCTGAGAACGACCTGTGTGCCGCCATTGCAAGACAACTTCCATATGAGATTCAGAGGCTGTTAATCTCATCCAAATCCAGAAGTGCTGTGGAAGTGGAGAGTGTATTACGTCAATTAGACATGACGACGTCACACGTAACTCCTAGGCACCAAAGACAGACTGAACAGGTACACATGGCCAGCAGTCAGGAAACCAGAGAAAAACCATCGACCAGGAATCAGTCCACCAGCACTGATACTCAAGGACTAGATACAGCCATACCACAGAGGAGGATATCGAGGAAGAAATCCTAGGAATACGGGTTATAGGCAACAAGAGAGCCGACCCTATAACAATAACCATCAGAGGCAAGAAAACAGAAAGAAATGGGAGAATTATCCCAGAAGGAACGTAAGGCCAGAGGATAGGGATGATGAATATCGGGCCGAAATAGAGGAAAGATATCAGGAAAGTCTTCGTTATATGAACGAACGACCAGACGAACCTAAAAGGCAAAAAGTCCGTTGGAGTGAGGCAATAAAGAACCGGAAATCACCCGACCGACTAGATGGAGCTCAAAGCTTGGAACTACAAGCTCAGTTAAAGAATGAGGGGAAAGGAAGCCCTCCGGATAAAAAAAAACTCCAAATTTAAATCGTCAAAAGTGGAAACATACCAGGAGCTGGGAGAAGGTAGAAATTGTGAATTGGATAGCAAGACCAGATGAGCTAATTAATGAGGATGTGGAAGGAATCCCACCTATCAAAAGAGAATTACCCATAATTATGCTAAGGATAGAAGGATTACTGGTCAGGGCATTGATTGATACCGGATCCACAATAAGTTTAATTACGCAAACCCTTCTGAATGAATTGGAAACAAGAGGCCGCGTATTAAAAATCCCCACATCAAGTGTAAAGATTAAGGGAATTATCCCTGAAAAATCTTTAACATGCAAATTTCAGGTATACATCGATCTGATCATGGGTAACGCTGAAATTTCGCAATGCTTTTTGCTGGTAAATCAATTACCGTATAATGTCATATTAGGTATTGATTTTATCCGTGAGAACAAGGTCATCATAGATCTAGCGCAAAACTGCATTAGAATCCAAAGAGAGGATGTGGATGAACAAAACATTAACCTACAGGAACAGGATGTGAAAATAGGAGAACAGGTATGGCATGTGGAAGAAGTAACGGAAGAAGGTTGTAAGGACATAGAAAGGATATTTGAAGTCCTCAACATAGAACTCGAAGATGATTTGGAAACTGAGTTCGAGACCAACCTGTCAGGAAAAGTAGAGGAAGCCAAAGTTAACCTTGAAAATAAGGAACAATTAAAGAAATTATTATCGAATTTTAGGGACGTATTTGATTCCAAGCCAGGGAAGATTGAAAATTTTAAATACGCGTTCCAAGTCAATGATTGGGCACCGTTCAGACAAAAACCATACCCGGTTGCGGAAAAACATTATCCACAAACTAAGAAAACACTGCAGAAAATGATGAATGCAGGTGTTATAGAAAAGATGGCGACACCATATGTTAGTCCATTAGTGATTGTGAGTAAACCGGATGGCTCAGTAGGGGTGTGTCTAGATGCCAGAAATTTAAATGCAAAAATCATACCAGAAAATGATTCGGCACCACCCATAAAAGAAATACTGAGGAAGTTCAAAGGCAAGAAGATTTTCACAAATATTGACATGACTTCTTCGTATCATCATCTCGAACTGGAAGAGAAAACCAGCTTGTTGACTGGATTTCAGTTCGACCAACAAACCTATTGTTTTAGGAGATGTCCGTTTGGATTGAAGACCGCGGGATCTGCCTTAATAAGAGCGCTTGATCGAAACCTGTCAGAGGAAGTGAAAGATTGCACTATCCGTTATGTGGATGATATTTTGCTTACCTCGGAGAACATTGAGGAACATTTAGAAAAATTGAAGAAATTATTGGAAGACTTAAGAAGGGCAAATTTTAAAATCAATTTAAAGAAGTCAAATTTTTGTCAAAGGCAAGTAACATTTTTAGGGCATGTGATTGATAAGGATGGTGTTAAACCAAATCCATGCAAATTGGAATCGATAAGGGATTTTCCAAGGCCATTGAAGGTAAAGAACGTTCGCCAGTTTTTGGGATTGATTGGTTTCTTCTCAGGACATTGTCCATCATACACAAAAACTGTTGCACCACTACAGGACCTTCTGAAGAAGGGGGGGCAAGTGGAAATGGACGGAGGAAACAGAAAAAGCATTCGTGGAGGCCAAGGAAATGCTCTTAAACTATGTGAAGCTAGGATATCCTGATTTTAATCAGAAATTTATAATTCAAACAGATGCATCCCAGATTGGAATAGGGGCAATGCTATATCAGGAAAACCCGGATAACCCTGATAAGAAAAATGATCTAGCTTTCACAAGTCGGAGACTGAAACCACACGAGAAAAATTATACGATCAGCGAAATCGAGCTGTTAGCGATATTGCACGCGCTGCAATATTGGCGAAAGATCGTATATGGGTTTCAGGTCATTCTAAGAACGGATCATAAAGCCTTAACCTTTTTGATGAAGACTGATCTATCCAGTCAAAGGTTGATGCGTTGGGCTTTATATATCCAACAGTTTGATGTAAAGATAGAATACTGCCCAGGAAAAGAAAATATAGTTCCAGACTATTTAAGTAGACAGCCAGAGTCCACAGAAGAGGAAGTAATGGCTATTGATTTGGAAGACAGGGATCAGCGTACTCTAAATGAGTTAAGGAGCATTAGTCAACGGCAACGTGAGGATCCATGGATGAACATGCTCATATCCTTCCTTGAGGGAAGTTTGATAAGGGGAACACCAGCGTACACGGAAGCTAATAAGATAGCTCAAGATTACACATTTTATAATGGATTATTATATAAGTTTGTGGACTCTGACCATACACGATTAAGGATTGTTGTACCTGCAATTTTGCAGAGGAAAATAGTATGGTTAGCCCATAGATCGTTCGGACATATGGGAGTCGACAAAACAGTCTCGACGCTGAAAGAAGCATTTGTATGGCCGAGACTGAGAGAAACTGTAAGGGACACGCTAAAGACATGTGATCTATGTCAAAGGATCAAACCAAATGCATTTCTTATGAGAAAAAAGCCTATACCATTGTTGCCCGAGAGGCCAGGTCAAATCATCTCTATTGATAATTTTGGACCTTTGCCCAAGGCAAGAAGAGGAAATCGACACATAATGGTGGCTATGGATGTCTTCACTAAAATGGTTGTCCTTGCTCCCATACAGAAGACTAGTACCAAAACAGGTGTTAAAACGACTCAAAGAAAAAGTGATACCGATTCTGGGAAAACCTGAGAATTTGTTGTCGGATCACGGTAGTTGTTTCACCAGTGTAGAGTTCAGACAAGAATTAGAAAGACTTGGAATACGTCAGATTTTGTCAAGTATTCGCCATCCTGAGGCAAATCCTGTAGAAAGAGTGATGAGGGAGACGGCCAAGTATTGTAGAATATACTGAGCCGAAGAAAATTGGAAGTGGATAGATATCTTGGAGATTATCGAATTTTGTATAGACAACACAATCCATGAATCTACGGGAGAGATACCAATAACGTTACATCGGAATGAGCAACCAGAGAGACCTTGGAGTCTGGTAATTCCTAGGCCAGTAGACGCTCAGCCTGGAAGAGATGTACGTATAAGAAGAGCCTTTGAGCATCTAAAAGCTCAAGCCGACAGGAGGCAAAGAAGAAATAGGCACAAGAGGTATCATCGGCCACTATTAGCAGGGGAAATGGTGTTAGTAAAAAGACCCGCCATTTCGGATCCAGGGAACCGCGTGTACAAAAAGTTCCAGAAAATGTACCACGGACCGTATCAAATAATAAGGGATTTGAGAAATAATGCCTATAGAATTCGGCACTGTGAAACTAATCATGAAGTGACCATGAATTCAGCAAATTTAAAAGTGTATTACCCTCCCGAAGACTTCGATGAAGCCAATGAACAAGCCCTGGTTATGGAAACATTTAGAGATGAAGAATCCACTTTTGATAGAAACGAGAATGAGATAGAAAAAGGAAACAGATCTCAAAAATTCGAGTGCGAATGCGAATTGGAGAAAGTATATTGGGAAATAAAAGAAATAATTGATTTTATTGAAGAAGAAAAGTAGTGTGGTAAGGGGGGAGCTGCACCACTTCTTATTGAGCCACCCTCGTATTTGCCCCGAACTTGATATCTCGCTAACCAAACATGGGATTAGAGCATACAGGGTGTCCTAGCACTGCTAGTAATGCCCCCTACTTTCCTATAGCCTCTTTATTTGATTAAAAGACCAAAACTAAAAGGTCATTCGCGAGTAGTGGGGTAGTGTTGGTTTCCTGAAGTCGCGCTCGTGCTTGAATATGTATGGCTATGTTGGGAAAGGGTTAGGTGGTGGGGGAGGAGTAGGGTCGAGTGAGGGGTCGTTTAGATGGTATTTTTTCCGCTCTAGATGATGGTGAGGTTATTTTTAAAAAATGGATGGAATTGGGAAACGGCATTTGGGGTAAACATGTGTTTTTTGACATTATGGCGATGAATGTTTTTTTTGTACGCCTGCGCACTTGGGGATGTTGTAAAAGGGCGGGCTTTTTAAATGATGATATATAAATGACTTTTTTAATATGTATTGAAATAAACCAAAAAAACTAATAGGTCATCGGCTTTTTACTATCTCGCTAACCAATAATCGGATTTAAACGTATGAGGTGTCGTAGGACTCGTGGTGAACTCTCTTTTTCTATCGAAGGGGTATATTCACCCCAAAATAAAAACTACCCTTACCCGGGGGGATGAAATAGTAATTTATTTTTGTATACCTACGAACTTGGCGGTTTTTGTAAAAGAGCGGGCTTTTTAAATGATGATTTATAAATGAGTTTTTTAATATGTATTGAAATAAACCAAAAAAACTAATAGGTCATTGGCTTTTTACTATCTCGCTAACCAATAATCGGATTTAAACGTATGAGGTGTCGTAGGACTCGTGGTGAACTCTCTTTTTCTATCGAAGGGGTATATTCATTCCAAAATAAAAACTACTCTTACCCGGGGGATGAAATAGTAATTTATTTTTGTATACCTACGAACTTGGCGGTTTTTGTAAAAGAGCGGGCTTTTTAAATAATGATTTATAAATGAGTGTTTTAATATGTATTTAAAGAAAGCCAAAAAACTAATAGGTCATCGGCTTTTTACTATCTCGCTAACCAATAATCGGATTTAAACATATGGGGTGTCGTAGGACTCGTGGTGAACTCTCCTTTTCTATGGACGGGGCCATATCCACTCGAAAATAAAAACTACCCTTACCCGGGGGTTGAAATAGTAATATTTTTTGTATGTGCGCGCACGGACGGCTTTTGTCAAAAGGACTTAACTATACGTTTGTTAATATTTTCTGAACCCCTCATGGGATTTTGCCATAGGCAGTATTCTAACCCTGGGGGTGACGCCCCGTTTTTGAATGTAGGATTCATTTTTGTCGAAAGGGCCTAACGACACTTTTGTTCATATCTCGCGAACCAATCATGCTAGGGACTTGTATGAAGGGTCCTAGCACTTGGGGCAACATCCCCTGTTTGGGGGTGAAACTAACCCCCCAAAATTGAAAAATCCATATCTAGGAAACGAAGAAGCCTAAAATTAGGTGTGATAGCTCAAAAAATAGGGGATGATATGGGCTTTTACCTCGATTGATCATTTCACCCCTAGAACAGTAAATAGTTATGTTATGGGGGAAAAAACGTGTTAAACACCTAAAAATGATAAATGAACCTAAGATCTTTTGTTTTTGATGAAAAATAGCAGGGGGGTGAAACTACCCCCCAAAATTGAAAAATCCATATCTAGGAAACGAAGAAGCCTAAAATTAGGTGTGATAGCTCAAAAAATAAGGGATGATATGGGCTTTTACCTCGATTGATCATTTCACCCCTAAAACAGTAAATAGTTATGTTATGGGGGAAAAAACGTGTTAAACACCTAAAAATGATAAATGAACCTAAGATCTTTTGTTTTTGATGAAAAATAGCAGGGGGGTGAAACTACCCCCCAAAATTGAAAAATCCCTATCTCGGAAACGAAGAAGCCTAAAATTAGGTGTGATAGCTTAAAAAATAGGGGATGATATGGGCTTTTACCTCGATTGATCATTTCACCCCTAAAACAGTAAATAGTCATGTTATGGGGAAAAAACGTGTTAAACACCTAAAAATGATAAATGAACCTAAGACCTTTTGTTTTTGATGAAAAATAGCAGGGGGGTGAAACTACCCCCCAAAATTGAAAAATCCCTATCTCGGAAACGAAGAATCCTAAAATTAGGTGTGATAGCTTAAAAAATAGGGGATGATATGGGCTTTAACCTCGATTGATCATTTCACCCCTAAAACAGTAAATAGTCATGTTATGGGGAAAAAACGTGTTAAACACCTAAAAATGATAAATGAACCTATGATCTTTTGTTTTTGATGAAAAATAGCAGGGGGGTGAAACTACCCCCCAAAATTGAAAAATCCATATCTAGGAAACGAAGAATCATAAAATTAGGTGTGATAGCTTAAAAAATAGGGGATGATTAGGGCTTTTACCTCGATTGATCATTTCACCCCTAAAACAGTAAATAGTCATGTTATGGGGAAAAAACGTGTTATACACCTAAAAGCATAAGCATCTTTGTGAAACCATGCTTTAATGGACATGTGTATGGAGGATGATTGTTATTATTAATATTATTAGGTAATTATGGATTAATGTGCGGATAGATAACTAACCAGTGGGGAGCGTGATGGCGCAGGTGCTTAGCTGCTCGTCTTTACCCGGACGGCTGGGGTTCAAATCCCGGTGACAGCGGGGGTTGGAATTTTCACCTGAAAAAATCACGTGGCGTCAGGAAGGGCATTCGGCCTTAAATCCCCGGCCAAAACCAAAATGAGCCTGGTTGGCTCCGGCGACTCAAACTAATAGGGAAAAGCCGAAGAAAGAAAGGTAACTCACCAGTAATAGTAAACATTGGTTGGAGGTGTTGAAGAAGTCAGAATGGCCAACCCTTGCCATGGTTCACGAATGGACCCCAAAAAGTTTTACCTGTCAAGACTCAGTCTACCCTGTTGCAGCCTTTAGAAAAAAAAATCGAACCGGGGCCTCTGTGGTCACAGTGGACTTTTATTCATGATGCTTTTTAAACAAACGTAGGCTTGCATACTACCGCTGGCTTGAATCTGCACAGAGACACTGGCTTTGGTTTGTCTAGTGTGCCTTGCTGATAACAGCACAGCGACCTTGTCAGTAAGTTTCATATTACTCATTTGCTTGATAGCGGACGTGCTCTGCACATGACTAGATCGTTGTTAGGTTTGACAAAGGCTTAGTGAACCTTATGGCAACCTTGAAATGAATGTCATGGTATAATCGGGGTTGGAAGCCAAGACCTTAGGGTTGACAACCAAGTAGGTTAACCACTACACGGTGAGATGGTCAAATAATAATGTAACAGAACATGTAGAAACGTTTTCTATAGTTTAACGAATTGCCATACCATGAGAGGTGTAGGTAATGGAAATTGAATCCTTAGCTGATGATTATACTACTTTCCATGCGCACGTATAAGCTATCATGTTAGAAAAAGAATGGTATGGCTTGTTTTAAACGGAGAATAATAATTGTGTTTACTGTGAAACACAAATCTGAATTTAAAATAATTAATTTAAAATAATTAATTTAAAATTAACTAATTTAAAATTAGTTTAGTACGCTGAAGTTAAAATGAATAATGATCGCGTTACAGACAGCCAGTTTCAAAGCCATGAGAACTAAGTGAACAAAGTATAAAATTCATGAGCCAGTGAGGAATTCAACATGCTGTCCTTTGGACAAGAGAGAAGCGATCTACAGCGACCCTCAATGGTTTGGGTCATCGTAAAGATGAAAATTAAATCTAAGCTACTACACTCTTATATACTAGAAGAAGAAATGGAAAACAATTGGTCAAATAAAGGACAGACGGAATAAAAAATGGCCCTCAACCCTCAAGCATAAGGATTGAGGGAGTTGGAAGGAAGGAGAGCCATGAAAGGCAGATAAAAAGTATACTAGGAGTGGCTTTGCCCCAGAGGTAATGGATAAAGAGGAGGAAAACTGGACTCAGCTCAGAAATCCCTTGGGGTCGCCAACTTCCAAACTGATCAGCCCTTGAGGGTGTAGCCATATGCAGAGTGCACCGCAAGTGGTGGGGCTAAATACACCCTACCTTCTTGAGGGGGCTTGGGCAAAAGACAGGGAATAACATGAAAATAAAAAAAGCAAGGCTGCCTCCTCACACTAGTAGGATATCAGAAAAAATAAATAAACCAGGGCCAATGAAGTTGCAAAAGGAAGAGACTCCCTAGGGCTCGGATACCCTAATCATGTTGAGTTCGGTAGAGAACAAGAGTTGAGCAAGTGTGGTCGACAGGAAATAAGACAGAGAGGAGCCTAGCACAAGTTAGTGGAAGCAATGACGGCCTCAGCTGGGACTCCGTGATCGTCAACCTACATGACACTAAATATGACGCCCAGGGGTGGAATTAAAGACCTCTATTGTTTTATATCACTGGCTTTTAAGAACGCTAACACATGGCATGCCTTATAATGCAATACTGGTCCTAGGGTATGCAAAAAGGTATTAGAAACTCAGCTAATAATAGTGTGCTTGCCCATGATTATTTTCCCAAGGACTGATAACCATGATTTCCAAGCCCCTAAGTAAGACAAAAAAAACAAATGATTTTCATTTTCCAATGAGTTGGGGTGAGGTGAGGTGAGTTTTCTATAAACCAAACTGATGTGGTTTCCCACTTCTACTCCAGGCAAATGCACATTTGATGTTAAGATTAGTGAAATGGTTTGCAACTGCCCAATGCTAGGACCTGATTAGTGGCTTTTAAAAATGAAATGGAATGGAGTACACTTACCCCAAAACCATCAAGAGGAGTGTTCGATCCCCCACAACAACCATCCTTAAAGTCAATATAAATGACTATGCACTTCCGGTCAAGACGGTCTCCTCTCTCCAATCCTACCCCTTGGTGGTGAAAGGCACACTCTAATACAACCTTCATAGTGACAGGTTATCTGTTAAATACCTAACTATCCCCAGATTTACCTTAAATTTTCCTAAAATCCACTACATTTTCCGAAAATTGACCAAATGACACAACATTCCAGCAAAATTCAACAAATGACTACCAGATTTATTGAAATTCCATTGATTTACCTAAGCATGGTTTAAACCATCTCAAATTCATATAAAATTAGACGAATATAGATGAAAATTCACTAAAATTTATCAAACTTACCCAAAGTGGGCTACAAACCACAAAATTTATTCATTTTTTTGTAAATTGACTACATGTACTCGAAAATTCCATAATATTCCCTTTACATGTATGCTTTTTGTTGTTGTTGTTGTTGTTTCGTTTACCACACTCCCTGCAGACAAATACCTCAACATGACTTTCTCCTAGACTAGGAGATCCACATTCGACATGATAGCTGAGTTTCATTTCCCATAAACTTGTCTCTGAGGTGGGTGTCAGGAAAAGGCATCCACCTGTAAAAACCACACCCTCACGTAGACTTTCATAACCTCTTACGTTGAGGTTCCTAACGCTAACGACATTGAATGATTGAACGGTTTCCTTTTCACTATTCCTGTCTATACTTTCCTCTTTAAGGTTGCGAGATGTTTTCAAGATTCCTAAAATGCAATTAAACTTAATAAATACCTTAAGATGGTTTGATTTGTTTAATGATAATGGTGTTGATGATTGTTATATACGTGAAGACTAATTTTTTAAGTCTTGACTGGCCTTGCAATAAGAATTGACTAACCACACATGAGTTACCTATGAGGGAAACATTTTAGCCCACTATGTTGGTTATTGACCAGTGAGTACATTTGTAGAAAACTGTTTATTATTATTTTTTTGAAATCATATACAACAGAGGCTTAAACCTATAGACAAACCGTGTGACCATGTTTGTTAAACATGACATTATACCAGAGACAATTAGGAAACTTGTGTAGAGCTTACCAAAAATAATGTTGTGTAACAGTAAATGCTAGTCAACAAACAGTTATGCCATACTAAAAAAATCATCATACAATACCTGAGAGAGCTCTTCTAAAAGTATTAATGCGTAACATGTTTCCACTCGCTTGCTATATATTTTTCGGCGTGGGAATGATTCTCAAGAAATGAAATGCAAATGGAACTGAAATGCAACACAAACGAATAATGAGCGCGCGCGGTGACTGAGATTGATAACATGACGTACTGTCGGTTATGTAGCTATGTGGAATGTTTATCACATATGGTTTACTTAAGGTTTGGAGATCCCATTAAAGATATTCCTACAATATATTATCATGAAATGATCATTCTTTGGTGTGAAAATATGTATTATATGATATTTCATGAAAACAATTATGATTTATTAAATGTTTATACGTTTACTGTATTCTTATTTAATGTAAGCACTCGAGGCACTATCGATCAAAATACGGCACTATTAGGAATATATATTGCATACTTGAAGGTTTGGTGATCACATTAAAGGTATTCCTACAATAAATGATTTTCAAGTTGTCGTTCTATGGCGTGAAAATATTTAATATATGATATTTGCTAAAAGGATTTACCACTGGAATTATTTTACAAGTAGTTATTTTAATGACCAACAGAGTTCACTGTTAAGAAGGTAGAGCCCTATGTGGAATGTAGGATAACATGTTATACATGATAAGTGGCAACTGTAAGGCTTGTGATTTTTAAGATGCCTTTATCCCTATATTAATCACCCAGTTTGCAATACTGATAACTGCAATGTTACTGAAAAAAAATTGAAACAAAACAAAAATCAGCATTGAAAAACCAAAAAGTGGTTGAGCATATATATAGTGGGGAAAAGAAAAGTTTTGTAAACACTAATGTCCAACAAGACTAATTAAATCAGTAACTGTCAGGGTGGCCGAGTGGTTAAGGCGTTTGACTTAAGATCAAATTTCCAAATATATGAGGAAGCAAGGGTTCGAATCCCTTCCCTGACATAACTATTGCTTGAACATGCAAGAAAACAAGAAATATACACAAACTATGTTTATAAATTTAATCATTTTTTAATTTTTTTTACAAGAGATAGACACACAGAATACAGTTCTTTTAAACATAACACTTGTTGAAAATTATTTTAGGGGATGGGGGGTGTTGCTACGTTGACCCATTACACAATAATAGCAGCTTTACGAAGTTCATTTTCTATATTTAATAGCTCTTTCTCATAACCAATATGACCAAGCTGTTTACAGGCATGCAAGAGCTGTAGACGTTCGACTAATATATTAGGATCGTTCCATTTACTATTTTTTATGAATGGTTTCAGAATCTCGGGAAGCAGTTCATCATTATCACCATCATTATGATTATCATCCTCATTATTATAATCATTTTCATAATGATGATCATTATCATCGTTATCATTACCATGATAATTTCCACCTGTGTCCACAGTCTGTTCAATGGTTTGAGTTGTCTTTGATAGTGTTGAAAGCTTTTTTTTTAGATGTGCTAGAATGCTTTAACATTGTTATGTTATTATTATTACTATTACCTTTCCCCACTAACTTTTTGATGGGGTATATTGTCTCTGATAGGGTTGAGGGCTTTTGAGATGTGGGTGCATGTCTGAACATGGGTTTCACAGGAGGTGTTAAAGGTTTCTCATTAAACAACTCGCTAACAGCATGAGTGCGTTGTAGTGTATTAAACTTGAGGTTAATGTTATCTTGAGCAGTACTATCTTTCTCTTGGACTTGGTTTCTTGCTTTGGTTTGGGTTTTCCTTACATTTAGACTAGCGTGATTATTAAGTTTACATTCATGATTGTTTGAAGAAAGTACGTCCAATTCTTTTGTTTTAAGCATTCCTCGACACTGTTTCGATCGTTGCTTTGAACAGCGCCAAATAACAGTTCCATTTGTATTGCTTCGTTTCACAATATATGAATATCCTTTATAGTATGCATAAGGCTTACCATATCTAGTCACTGATACTTCCATATCAACTGTCAAGCACAAACTAATCTCTAGTAAAGACAACTTGGTAATAACAACAATAGTTTAATGTGGGAGCATATATACATGCAAAAAGTGGGAGCAAAGGCGGAGGGTAAAAAGTGGGAGCAAAAGTGGCAGCAAATGTGGGAGCAAAAACTGTGAGCAAAAAGTGGGAGCAAATATGGAATCAAATGTGGGAGCAAAGCAAATATAAAAAGTGGGAGCAAATATGCTAACAATTATGTCAACAAATATACCAGCAAAAGTCAAGATAGATTAAAGTGCAAAGAAAATATGACAGCAAATATGAGAGCAAAAAGTGTGATTTTCTAAAACAACTAGACATAACAAACTTAGTCATAACCTAACCTAACCTCACCTAACCTAAACTAACCTCACCTAACCTAACCTAACCTAACCTAACTTCACCTAACCTAACCTAACCTAACTTAACCTAACCTAACCTAACCTATCCTAACCTAACCTAACCTAAACTAACCTAACCTAACCTCACCTCACCTAACTTCACCTAACCTAACCTAACCTAACCTAACTTCACCTAACCTAACTTGACTGAACTTTACCTAACCTAACCCATCATAACTTCACCTAACCTAACTTTACCTAATCTAACTTCACCTAACCTAACTTTCAACTCTCAGATCAAAATTAAATTCTAGGCATAGTTGAGTTGGAAGCCAAGACTTCAGGGATAACACACAAGTATACTAGCCACTACACCACAAAATAGGCAAATTATCATGCGACACAACATAAAGTAAAAGTTTCCTGTAGTGTAACTCATTGGCTGACAACCATAGTTTGGGAATTCAAACCCAAGACCTCAGGACTTTTGTTTTGAACATTATCAGAAATAGTATTCCATTTACATTTTGCTGCTGCTTATAGTTATAAGAGTTGGCATTAATATGGGAAGCAAAAAAAAGTGGGAGCAAATGTGGGAGCCAATATGGGAGCTAATATGGGAGCAAATATGGGAGCCAATATGGGGGCAAAAGTGGGAGCAAATATGGGAGCAACTGTGGGAGCCAATATGGGAGTCAATATGGAGGCAAATATGGGAGCAAATGTGTGAGCAAATGTGTGAGCTAATCATCTCACCTCGGATATCGCCAGTGAGTACTCATATCCACCGCTAGGTAGCGGAAATATACTTTGTGTGTTGTATGTAACTATCTTACAAAGTTTGACTGCATGCAAAACGTCCTTGTATAAGCTGTGCATATAATTTTCATATAAATTAAGACTAGGTGTTCAGAACTAACATGTATAGCCTTGTCTAGGCTATCTAGAGGATCCTTAGCAAGAAAGACTGACTAACCCAGGAGTGTAAAGCCTTGCCATATGCAGTAAGCATCTGTTGGCAGAAATGGTTCCTAATAATAACGGACTTAATGAATATGAAACGTGTTTTGAGTGTCGTCTTAAATCCTTACACATATCACAACGTATAAAATAGGATTTAAGACGACACTCAAAACACGTTTCATATTCATTAAGTCCGTTATTATTAGGAACCATTTCTGCCAACAGATGCTTACTGCATATGGCAAGGCTTTACACTCCTGGGTTAGTCAGTCTTTCTTGCTAAGGATCCTCTAGATAGCCTAGACAAGGCTATACATGTTAGTTCTGAACACCTAGTCTTAATTTATATGAAAATTATATGCACAGCTTATACAAGGACGTTTTGCATGCAGTCAAACTTTGTAAGATAGTTACATACAACACACAAAGTATATTTCCGCTACCTAGCGGTGGATATGAGTACTCACTGGCGATATCCGAGGTGAGATGATTAGCTCACACATTTGCTCACACATTTGCTCCCATATTTGCCTCCATATTGACTCCCATATTGGCTCCCACAGTTGCTCCCATATTTGCTCCCACTTTTGCCCCCATATTGGCTCCCATATTTGCTCCCATATTAGCTCCCATATTGGCTCCCACATTTGCTCCCACTTTTTTTTGCTTCCCATATTAATGCCAACTCTTATAACTATAAGCAGCAGCAAAATGTAAATGGAATACTATTTCTGATAATGTTCAAAACAAAAGTCCTGAGGTCTTGGGTTTGAATTCCCAAACTATGGTTGTCAGTCAATGAGTTACACTACAGGAAACTTTTACTTTATGTTGTGTCGCATGATAATTTGCCTATTTTGCGGTGTAGTGGCTAGTATACTTGTGTGTTATCCCTGAAGTCTTGGCTTCCAACTCAACTATGCCTAGAATTTAATTTTGATCTGAGAGTTGAAAGTTAGGTTAGGTGAAGTTAGATTAGGTAAAGTTAGGTTAGGTGAAGTTATGATGGGTTAGGTTAGGTAAAGTTCAGTCAAGTTAGGTTAGGTGAAGTTAGGTTAGGTTAGGTTAGGTTAGGTGAAGTTAGGTGAGGTGAGGTTAGGTTAGGTTAGTTTAGGTTAGGTTAGGTTAGGTTAGGATAGGTTAGGTTAGGTTAGGTTAGGTTAAGTTAGGTTAGGTTAGGTTAGGTGAAGTTAGGTTAGGTTAGGTTAGGTTAGGTGAGGTTAGTTTAGGTTAGGTGAGGTTAGGTTAGGTTATGACTAAGTTTGTTATGTCTAGTTGTTTTAGAAAATCACACTTTTTGCTCTCATATTTGCTGTCATATTTTCTTTGCACTTTAATCTATCTTGACTTTTGCTGGTATATTTGTTGACATAATTGTTAGCATATTTGCTCCCACTTTTTATATTTGCTTTGCTCCCACATTTGATTCCATATTTGCTCCCACTTTTTGCTCACAGTTTTTGCTCCCACATTTGCTGCCACTTTTGCTCCCACTTTTTACCCTCCGCCTTTGCTCCCACTTTTTGCATGTATATATGCTCCCACATTAAACTATTGTTGTTATTACCAAGTTGTCTTTACTAGAGCTTAGTTTGTGCTTGACAGTTGATATGGAAGTATCAGTGACTAGATATGGTAAGCCTTATGCATACTATAAAGGATATTCATATATTGTGAAACGAAGCAATACAAATGGAACTGTTATTTGGCGCTGTTCAAAGCAACGATCGAAACAGTGTCGAGGAATGCTTAAAACAAAAGAATTGGACGTACTTTCTTCAAACAATCATGAATGTAAACTTAATAATCACGCTAGTCTAAATGTAAGGAAAACCCAAACCAAAGCAAGAAACCAAGTCCAAGAGAAAGATAGTACTGCTCAAGATAATATTAACCTCAAGTTTAATACACTACAACGCACTCATGCTGTTAGCGAGTTGTTTAATGAGAAACCTTTAACACCTGTGAAACCCATGTTCAGACATGCACCCACATCTCAAAAGCCCTCAACCCTATCAGAGACAATATACCCCATCAAAAAGTTAGTGGGGAAAGGTAATAGTAATAATAATAACATAACAATGTTAAAGCATTCTAGCACATCTAAAAAAAAGCTTTCAACACTATCAAAGACAACTCAAACCATTGAACAGACTGTGGACACAGGTGGAAATTATCATGGTAATGATAACGATGATAATGATCATCATTATGAAAATGATTATAATAATGAGGATGATAATCATAATGATGGTGATAATGATGAACTGCTTCCCGAGATTCTGAAACCATTCATAAAAAATAGTAAATGGAACGATCCTAATATATTAGTCGAACGTCTACAGCTCTTGCATGCCTGTAAACAGCTTGGTCATATTGGTTATGAGAAAGAGCTATTAAATATAGAAAATGAACTTCGTAAAGCTGCTATTATTGTGTAATGGGTCAACGTAGCAACACCCCCCATCCCCTAAAAATAATTTTCAACAAGTGTTATGTTTAAAAGAAATGATAAACAAAAAGAGCTGTATTCTGTGTGTCTATCTCTTGTAAAAAAAAATTAAAAAATGATTAAATTTATAAACATAGTTTGTGTATATTTCTTGTTTTCTTGCATGTTCAAGCAATAGTTATGTCAGGGAAGGGATTCGAACCCTTGCTTCCTCATATATTTGGAAATTTGATCTTAAGTCAAACGCCTTAACCACTCGGCCACCCTGACAGTTACTGATTTAATTAGTCTTGTTGGACATTAGTGTTTACAAAACTTTTCTTTTCCCCACTATATATATGCTCAACCACTTTTTGGTTTTTCAATGCTGATTTTTGTTTTGTTTCAATTTTTTTTCAGTAACATTGCAGTTATCAGTATTGCAAACTGGGTGATTAATATAGGGATAAAGGCATCTTAAAAATCACAAGCCTTACAGTTGCCACTTATCATGTATAACATGTTATCCTACATTCCACATAGGGCTCTACCTTCTTAACAGTGAACTCTGTTGGTCATTAAAATAACTACTTGTAAAATAATGCCAGTGGTAAATCCTTTTAGCAAATATCATATATTAAATATTTTCACGCCATAGAACGACAACTTGAAAATCATTTATTGTAGGAATACCTTTAATGTGATCACCAAACCTTCAAGTATGCAATATATATTCCTAATAGTGCCGTATTTTGATCGATAGTGCCTCGAGTGCTTACATTAAATAAGAATACAGTAAACGTATAAACATTTAATAAATCATAATTGTTTTCATGAAATATCATATAATACATATTTTCACACCAAAGAATGATCATTTCATGATAATATATTGTAGGAATATCTTTAATGGGATCTCCAAACCTTAAGTAAACCATATGTGATAAACATTCCACATAGCTACATAACCGACAGTACGTCATGTTATCAATCTCAGTCACCGCGCGCGCTCATTATTCGTTTGTGTTGCATTTCAGTTCCATTTGCATTTCATTTCTTGAGAATCATTCCCACGCCGAAAAATATATAGCAAGCGAATGGAAACATGTTACGCATTAATACTTTTAGAAGAGCTCTCTCAGGTATTGTATGATGATTTTTTTAGTATGGCATAACTGTTTGTTGACTAGCATTTACTGTTACACAACATTATTTTTGGTAAGCTCTACACAAGTTTCCTAATTGTCTCTGGTATAATGTCATGTTTAACAAACATGGTCACACGGTTTGTCTATAGGTTTAAGCCTCTGTTGTATATGATTTCAAAAAAATAATAATAAACAGTTTTCTACAAATGTACTCACTGGTCAATAACCAACATAGTGGGCTAAAATGTTTCCCTCATAGGTAACTCATGTGTGGTTAGTCAATTCTTATTGCAAGGCCAGTCAAGACTTAAAAAATTAGTCTTCACGTATATAACAATCATCAACACCATTATCATTAAACAAATCAAACCATCTTAAGGTATTTATTAAGTTTAATTGCATTTTAGGAATCTTGAAAACATCTCGCAACCTTAAAGAGGAAAGTATAGACAGGAATAGTGAAAAGGAAACCGTTCAATCATTCAATGTCGTTAGCGTTAGGAACCTCAACGTAAGAGGTTATGAAAGTCTACGTGAGGGTGTGGTTTTTACAGCTGAATGCCTTTTCCTGACACCCACCTCAGAGACAAGTTTATGGGAAATGAAACTCAGCTATCATGTCGAATGTGGATCTCCTAGTCTAGGAGAAAGTCATGTTGAGGTATTTGTCTGCAGGGAGTGTGGTAAACGAAACAACAACAACAACAACAAAAAGCATACATGTAAAGGGAATATTATGGAATTTTCGAGTACATGTAGTCAATTTACAAAAAAAATGAATAAATTTTGTGGTTTGTAGCCCACTTTGGGTAAGTTTGATAAATTTTAGTGAATTTTCATCTATATTCGTCTAATTTTATATGAATTTGAGATGGTTTAAACCATGCTTAGGTAAATCAATGGAATTTCAATAAATCTGGTAGTCATTTGTTGAATTTTTCTGGAATGTTGTGTCATTTGGTCAATTTTCGGAAAATGTAGTGGATTTTAGGAAAATTTAAGGTAAATCTGGGGATAGTTAGGTATTTAACAGATAACCTGTCACTATGAAGGTTGTATTAGAGTGTGCCTTTCACCACCAAGGGGTAGGATTGGAGAGAGGAGACCGTCTTGACCTGAAGTGCATAGTCATTTATATTGACTTTAAGGATGGTTGTTGTGGGGGATCGAACACTCCTCTTGATGGTTTTGGGGTAAGTGTACTCCATTCCATTTCATTTTTAAAAGCCACTAATCAGGTCCTAGCATTGGGCAGTTGCAAACCATTTCACTAATCTTAACATCAAATGTGCATTTGCCTGGAGTAGAAGTGGGAAACCACATCAGTTTGGTGTATAGAAAACTCACCTCACCTCACCCCAACTCATTGGAAAATGAAAATCATTTGTTTTTTTGTCTTACTTAGGGGCTTGGAAATCATGGTTATCAGTCCTTGGGAAAATAATCATGGGCAAGCACACTATTATTAGCTGAGTTTCTAATACCTTTTTGCATACCCTAGGACCAGTATTGCATTATAAGGCATGCCATGTGTTAGCGTTCTTAAAAGCCAGGGATATAAAACAATAGAGGTCTTTAATTCCACCCCTGGGCGTCATATCTAGTGTCATGTAGGTTGACGATCACGGAGTCCCAGCTGAGGCCGTCATTGCTTCCACTAACTTGTGCTAGGCTCCTCTCTGTCTTATTTCCTGTCGACCACACTTGCTCAACTCTTGTTCTCTACCGACCTCAACATGATTAGGGTATCCGAGCCCTAGGGAGTCTCTTCCTTTTGCAACTTCATTGGCCCTGGTTTATTTATTTTTTCTGATATCCTACTAGTGTGAGGAGGCAGCCTTGCTTTTTTATTTTCATGTTATTCCCTGTCTTTTGCCCAAGCCCCCTCAAGAAGGTAGGGTGTATTTAGCCCCACCACTTGCGGTGCACTCTGCATATGGCTACACCCTCAAGGGCTGATCAGTTTGGAAGTTGGCAACCCCAAGGGATTTCTGAGCTGAGTCCAGTTTTCCTCCTCTTTATCCATTACCTCTGGGGCAAAGCCACTCCTAGTATACTTTTTATCTGCCTTTCATGGCTCTCCTTCCTTCCAACTCCCTCAATCCTTATGCTTGAGGGTTGAGGGCCATTTTTTATTCCGTCTGTCCTTTATTTGACCAATTGTTTTCCATTTCTTCTTCTAGTATATAAGAGTGTAGTAGCTTAGATTTAATTTTCATCTTTACGATGACCCAAACCATTGAGGGTCGCTGTAGAACGCTTCTCTCTTGTCCAAAGGAAAGCATGTTGAATTCCTCACTGGCTCATGAATTTTATACTTTGTTCACTTAGTTCTCATGGCTTTGAAACTGGCTGTCTGTAACGCGATCATTATTCATTTTAACTTCAGCGTACTAAACTAATTTTAAATTAGTTAATTTTAAATTAATTATTTTAAATTAATTATTTTAAATTCAGATTTGTGTTTCACAGTAAACACAATTATTATTCTCCGTTTAAAACAAGCCATACCATTCTTTTTCTAACATGATAGCTTATACGTGCGCATGGAAAGTAGTATAATCATCAGCTAAGGATTCAATTTCCATTACCTACACCTCTCATGGTATGGCAATTCGTTAAACTATAGAAAACGTTTCTACATGTTCTGTTACATTATTATTTGACCATCTCACCGTGTAGTGGTTAACCTACTTGGTTGTCAACCCTAAGGTCTTGGCTTCCAACCCCGACTATACCATGACATTCATTTCAAGGTTGCCATAAGGTTCACTAAGCCTTTGTCAAACCTAACAACGATCTAGTCATGTGCAGAGCACGTCCGCTATCAAGCAAATGAGTAATATGAAACTTACTGACAAGGTCGCTGTGCTGTTATCAGCAAGGCACACTAGACAAACCAAAGCCAGTGTCTCTGTGCAGATTCAAGCCAGCGGTAGTATGCAAGCCTACGTTTGTTTAAAAAGCATCATGAATAAAAGTCCACTGTGACCACAGAGGCCCCGGTTCGATTTTTTTTTCTAAAGGCTGCAACAGGGTAGACTGAGTCTTGACAGGTAAAACTTTTTGGGGTCCATTCGTGAACCATGGCAAGGGTTGGCCATTCTGACTTCTTCAACACCTCCAACCAATGTTTACTATTACTGGTGAGTTACCTTTCTTTCTTCGGCTTTTCCCTATTAGTTTGAGTCGCCGGAGCCAACCAGGCTCATTTTGGTTTTGGCCGGGGATTTAAGGCCGAATGCCCTTCCTGACGCCACGTGATTTTTTCAGGTGAAAATTCCAACCCCCGCTGTCACCGGGATTTGAACCCCAGCCGTCCGGGTAAAGACGAGCAGCTAAGCACCTGCGCCATCACGCTCCCCACTGGTTAGTTATCTATCCGCACATTAATCCATAATTACCTAATAATATTAATAATAACAATCATCCTCCATACACATGTCCATTAAAGCATGGTTTCACAAAGATGCTTATGCTTTTAGGTGTATAACACGTTTTTTCCCCATAACATGACTATTTACTGTTTTAGGGGTGAAATGATCAATCGAGGTAAAAGCCCTAATCATCCCCTATTTTTTAAGCTATCACACCTAATTTTATGATTCTTCGTTTCCTAGATATGGATTTTTCAATTTTGGGGGGTAGTTTCACCCCCCTGCTATTTTTCATCAAAAACAAAAGATCTTAGGTTCATTTATCATTTTTAGGTGTTTAACACGTTTTTTCCCCATAACATGACTATTTACTGTTTTAGGGGTGAAATGATCAATCGAGGTTAAAGCCCATATCATCCCCTATTTTTTAAGCTATCACACCTAATTTTAGGATTCTTCGTTTCCGAGATAGGGATTTTTCAATTTTGGGGGGTAGTTTCACCCCCCTGCTATTTTTCATCAAAAACAAAAGGTCTTAGGTTCATTTATCATTTTTAGGTGTTTAACACGTTTTTTCCCCATAACATGACTATTTACTGTTTTAGGGGTGAAATGATCAATCGAGGTAAAAGCCCATATCATCCCCTATTTTTTAAGCTATCACACCTAATTTTAGGCTTCTTCGTTTCCGAGATAGGGATTTTTCAATTTTGGGGGGTAGTTTCACCCCCCTGCTATTTTTCATCAAAAACAAAAGATCTTAGGTTCATTTATCATTTTTAGGTGTTTAACACGTTTTTTTTCCCCCATAACATAACTATTTACTGTTTTAGGGGTGAAATGATCAATCGAGGTAAAAGCCCATATCATCCCTTATTTTTTGAGCTATCACACCTAATTTTAGGCTTCTTCGTTTCCTAGATATGGATTTTTCAATTTTGGGGGGTAGATTCACCCCCTGCTATTTTTCATCAAAAACAAAAGATCTTAGGTTCATTTATCATTTTTAGGTGTTTAACACGTTTTTTCCCCCATAACATAACTATTTACTGTTTTAGGGGTGAAATGATCAATCGAGGTAAAAGCCCATATCATCCCCTATTTTTTGAGCTATCACACCTAATTTTAGGCTTCTTCGTTTCCTAGATATGGATTTTTCAATTTTGGGGGGGTAGTTTCACCCCCAAACAGGGGATGTTGCCCCAAGTGCTAGGACCCTTCATACAAGTCCCTAGCATGATTGGTTCGCGAGATATGAACAAAAGTGTCGTTAGGCCCTTTCGACAAAAATGAATCCTACATTCAAAAACGGGGCGTCACCCCCAGGGTTAGAATACTGCCTATGGCAAAATCCCATGAGGGGTTCAGAAAATATTAACAAACGTATAGTTAAGTCCTTTTGACAAAAGCCGTCCGTGCGCGCACATACAAAAAATATTACTATTTCAACCCCCGGGTAAGGGTAGTTTTTATTTTCGAGTGGATATGGCCCCGTCCATAGAAAAGGAGAGTTCACCACGAGTCCTACGACACCCCATATGTTTAAATCCGATTATTGGTTAGCGAGATAGTAAAAAGCCGATGACCTATTAGTTTTTTGGCTTTCTTTAAATACATATTAAAACACTCATTTATAAATCATTATTTAAAAAGCCCGCTCTTTTACAAAAACCGCCAAGTTCGTAGGTATACAAAAATAAATTACTATTTCATCCCCCGGGTAAGAGTAGTTTTTATTTTGGAATGAATATACCCCTTCGATAGAAAAAGAGAGTTCACCACGAGTCCTACGACACCTCATACGTTTAAATCCGATTATTGGTTAGCGAGATAGTAAAAAGCCAATGACCTATTAGTTTTTTGGTTTATTTCAATACATATTAAAAAACTCATTTATAAATCATCATTTAAAAAGCCCGCTCTTTTACAAAAACCGCCAAGTTCGTAGGTATACAAAAATAAATTACTATTTCATCCCCCCGGGTAAGGGTAGTTTTTATTTTGGGGTGAATATACCCCTTCGATAGAAAAAGAGAGTTCACCACGAGTCCTACGACACCTCATACGTTTAAATCCGATTATTGGTTAGCGAGATAGTAAAAAGCCGAGGACCTATTAGTTTTTTTGGTTTATTTCAATACATATTAAAAAACTCATTTATATATCATCATTTAAAAAGCCCGCCCTTTTACAACATCCCCAAGTGCGCAGGCGTACAAAAAAAACATTCATCGCCATAATGTCAAAAAACACATGTTTACCCAAATGCCGTTTCCCAATTCCATCCATTTTTTAAAAATAACCTCACCATCATCTAGAGCGGAAAAAATACCATCTAAACGACCCCTCACTCGACCCTACTCCTCCCCCACCACCTAACCCTTTCCCAACATAGCCATACATATTCAAGCACGAGCGCGACTTCAGGAAACCAACACTACCCCACTACTCGCGAATGACCTTTTAGTTTTGGTCTTTTAATCAAATAAAGAGGCTATAGGAAAGTAGGGGGCATTACTAGCAGTGCTAGGACACCCTGTATGTTCTAATCCCATGTTTGGTTAGCGAGATATCAAGTTCGGGGCAAATACGAGGGTGGCTCAATAAGAAGTGGTGCAGCTCCCCCCTTACCACACTACTAAGAAAATTTCGATTTAAGGAAGGAGAATGATGAAATAAAGGAACGGGTAGGGATAGACCACACCCGTAAAGAAGAATGAGGTTTCGGAAACCTGAAGTCCAGACAAATAAAAAGAAGAAAGAAAGGGTAGGGACAGAGCGTACCCAACCGACACAATTACCGGATATGACTTAAAGAGATGAAAGAAATCAAATTATCGTGGGATTTTTAAGGATGAAAAATCAGAAGGTACGGATAACGTTATGATGGCTTCGACAGTTAAAAAGGAAAAATAAGATTCTTTTTGGATAATTAAAATACATTTCCTCAAAATTTTTCGAAAATTTATTTACCTAAGGAGGGGAGAGATGAACCCATGTACCATAGGCTTCAAAGGGAGTCGAATCCATGTATTTTGAGAAAGGAATGAAAGAAGCATACAGTCTCTAAGGGAACGGAGAGAGATTTCAAGCCTGGATTCTAGCCTAACATTGTGCAAACGCTAGGGCCAGGTGTTCATAAGATGAGCTCATGCCTCTTGACATTTATAAGGAGCCAGTCATGGATATTATTAGAACGAGTGGAAAGTTTGGACTGTAAGACGAAGAAGCTTGACTCGGAAATTGCTCTTATGTTGCAGGAAAATGTCAACCCCGCTGCTGAGTCAGAACAGGAATAATTAAATTTAACCCGTTTACGAGTATAAAAATAAGTAAACAGATACAGTACGGTGAATCATTTTGGATTAGAGATTTTTGTGTAAAGAAAAACCTTGTAATAATTGTACAGGAAAAAACTGCAAACGCAAGTATACGTCATTGGGGATTCACCGGGACCCAAGGAGTGGGAGAATTAAAAATGAACAGCACCACCCACACAGTTGAGGACGAGAAATTAATTAATATCTCGAAAATGCACGATCGATTTCCATGCACAGGAAGATTATTTTACGTTTGGAAGACGAGCTTTCTGGAGATATGATTTTTATAATAATTGTGCAACAATTACTTCAAAAGTTGGTCACGAAAAGGACTAGGATTTTATCTTTTTGTGACTGAAAGGTATAAAACTCCTGGCCTCACCAAGCCAATCATGCAGTCATTTCGACAGCCCGTGAGGGGGCGTTACTCTGTATCACGCCGGAAGAACAGTATTCAAGAGCCCGACGGGGGGCGTCACGACGCATCATGCAGTCTACGAGCATTCCGTGAGCGGAGGTGCTGCACCACATCGTATATGCAGTATTCAAGAGCCCGTGAGGGGAACGTAACGCTGTATCAGACATCGAAGGCAGTTAACCAGTACTCCTTGAGGGGAGAAACGCTTTATTACACCGCAGAATTAATATCCGACAGCCACGGGCGTCGAAGTATCAGTAACTTGCGTGCCTCCGGAAGGAGTTGCAAAGAAGAAGTATTAAAGTATCGCCGTGTTAAAAAAATAGGAAAATCCTAGTTACAGGATTTAGGTCCGACAGGGCAAAAGTTACCGTAAAAGTTCCAAAAATACAGTCAAAGCAGGCTGTGAACTTAAGATACAGGCGATAGGTCTTTCAGTAAACGACCAAAAGTATCATAACGTACGGAAGTACCAGAACAGCGAGTTAAACAGTTTA
This sequence comes from Meconema thalassinum, assembly GCA_946902985.2. Classification (NCBI taxonomy): domain Eukaryota; kingdom Metazoa; phylum Arthropoda; class Insecta; order Orthoptera; family Tettigoniidae; genus Meconema; species Meconema thalassinum. The sequence goes on from OX336392.1 coordinate 20,832,221, forward strand.
TAAATTTTAAAGAACCCAAACAGGGAAAAACTGAGTAAGGTTCGCAATGTAATGGTTTCGCTAGCCCACACTGTTGGGAGAAATGTAACTGTTTACCTTTGCCTAAGCTATGTTGTTTTAATGGGCGCCAAGACCTCAATGCAATGTTGAAATCTAAATTTGTATTTAACAACGTCTAGCTCTGGCAGAACACATTCAAGACTCTATTCACTCAGATCGTGGTATGATTTGATCATTAACCCAACAAACAATTGTATCAGGAGAAGGAATTGGTCTATATCTAATGCTACCTACTGAAAGCAAAGATTGCATTGTAAAAGAAATGAATTTATTATATAAAACAAGTATAGCAAAATTAATAATAATAATAAGTTTAAAATTTAAATTGGAGCGTTGTGATTTGAATATTACCGATAGAAAATTACGTGAAAACGGAGTCTGATAAATTGATTTTACTCTTATTTCCAAGCTATGAAGTTACTGAAATATGAAATATAAAACAAAGAAAATGAGAGATTGCGTATTTCTGCGTCATGTGCGCTTACCATTGGAAATTGCCAAAGCATCTCCCTCGTTCTTGATGATGCTGTGTGCTTCCCACTGTCTCCTGGACGTCGTCATCTCCGTCGAAATTTGATGATATCCTGGTAGATTATATAATTCTATGGTCCGTACCTCGGACCCAAACTCGCGTAAAACCGCACTGGTTACGTTTTACAAAAGTTCGTTGCTAACTCCACTGAACATCGGAGCGACACGCACTTGCGACCGTACACCGCAAGTTCTACACAGATAGTCGCTAACTCCACCGAACATCGGAGCCACTCGCACGCGCATCCATACTCGTCAAGTACTATACAGATTGTTCTCGTCTCACGGCGCGTCGAACGATATATTCACCTGTCGGCTCCCCCACTCTTCAGTCCCAACTAGCTTACGTCGTCTCCCCTGATTGGCTGAACCACCACGCGATCTTCTCCTCCTCCGGGTCATTACACTCGGCGACAGGGTTCCGTTTCAACAATTCGCCTCTTCTAGACCTTGCGACCCAAGATTGCGTCATGCTCCTCGACAAGATTCAGCGTGTATTAGAATTCCCAGTGAGTCATGTCTCTCAAATACCCTAACTGACAAAAACTCCGTAAAATTCCGTAATCAGATAATTTTCTATGATATCGTCGTTCGTAATAATTTGCTGGATAGGGTTTTCTAAGACATAGAAAACCTATCTGAATGCTAATAATTTTTATAAAATGCTCCGAAAATACCTTAATAATAATTACAATAAATTAATAATAATAATAAATTACCATGAAAAATTGTCTTGGCAGAACAATTTGCCGCGTAAATAAATATAGAATGGCTTCCTACTGACTTATGCCAGCTGCATAAAACCCCTCGAAAAACACGTTACATATTCGCCTCGGATCATCGGATGATTTACCGTGACGACGGTCCATTATCCGATTATCCCAGACACGTTAATAAACCCCATCCAAAATACATATTACATAAACGAAATCACCCTAAATTACAGATATATACACTCATATTTTTTTTTCACGCACTTTGCGTCAAAGTTTGTTGTCACTATGGATTGCACTTTGCAACCAGTCCAATGTTTCTCATATAAAATAGTGTTCCACGGATATTTCCGCCTCTCAAATTCCTCTATGTTGGAGAAATAGACATAATAAATGTGTGAGCACTATGTATTTATGATGCCATATCACACGCATTGAAGGTGTTCTGATATATTTATATCACCATAGAACTCCCTAATTTCACTGGAGGTCCCCTCCTTATGGTGACATTTAATTCCACTTATCACTGAGCACACGATCACACTATTGTGGCAGCGCCTCGTGACCATAATACTTAATCTCTCTTTAAAGTAGATTAAATTAATATTGACTTCTGAAAAAAAAAACAGTAAATGCGCATTACATATAACACCAAATATTTCTGTGCCGTAATCGCCCTGTCTTCTTAAGTTCCCGTAGACCATATTCTACTTAATACTAGTTCTCAACACAGACCATTTCTCCTCACCCAAATAATACCATTGTACAAATTATCTTAAATTACACACTTACAAATCTTACATGGCGAGGCCGTAAACAGAAATCACGTGTGCTGATATGTATGAGTTTCATGAAGGACTGTCTCGCATTCTGATGGCCCATCTTTTATCTCGTGGACGCCTTAAGCTAACAAGCCCTATTCAAGCGCTCCCCCATCTCTTGGAGATAAATGGGAACCCATCAGCGCTGCCAAAAATGGCCTTGGTGCATCGAGACAATTTAGTGCTCAACAGCATCCGACAATCCCGTCATATTTCCCTGTACCTTAAAAACTCTCATTTACTTACATACTACCCCCCTGTGTGACTTCTGATACGCCTGCCTGGAAGACCATCTCCTCCCACGCACCAAATACCACACTTACTCATTTGATAGGCTGGCTCGCCAGCTAAACACACTCACTTTATGACACATATTTTCGTAGACTATGTATATTATACGTCCCGTATAATCTATTTCCCTCACTATTCTCCAGCACATATGCTGTTTTCCCAATACGTTTGGAAACTATAAATGGGCCCTCGTAGAGATAAAAGAACTTGGACATGACTTTCTCTAGCTTATTTGACTGTTTCGGCACTCTAAGTAAGACTCTGTCTCCCGGCTCGAATAGGTCAAATTTAGTTTCTTTTTGTTGGCGAATTCTCTTTTGTGCTGACTTAGATAAATTCTGTTTCGCCAACTGGACAGTGTAATCCATCCCCGGTTGCTTACCCTCATTTAATCCCAACACCCTCGCTAGTTCATTTTGTGGTCTTTTTCCGAAGTGAACTTCGTATGGCGTCAATTTCGTGCTCTCATGCTGGACAGAATTCAGCCAAGTCTCGACCTTGGGAAGATGTCCAACCCAGGCCGCATGCTTGTCATGCACTAGAGTCCGAAAAAGACGAGCCACTTCCCTTAATGGACGCTCTGCAGAATTACCCTGAGGGTACCTTACAGAGGAATGAACGTGTGTTATACCAGCTTCCTGCATACTGGTTCTCCATTTCTTTGCAGTAAACTGTGGTCCACTGTCAGATAGTATCCTGAGAGGAATACCAAACTCAGGTACATACTTATTAATGATCAGACGGCTACACGCTAGTCCCGTGGCTTTCCTTAGCGGATATAGCTTGACATACTTACTAAAAGCGTCAATAACTATAAAAATGTACTCGTAGCCGTACTGTCCTTTAATGATCGGGCCAAATAAATCCACACACAGTAGTTCGCCGGGACTACTGGTGAGACTGCAGATCTCTCCCCCACTAAATATTTAACTGGATATTTACTCCTTTGACAGGTGTCACACTTAGCTAAAATCCTCCTAACGTCCCTACCCATTTTACTCCAAATGAAGTCACGACCAATTTCATAGAAGACCTTGGCAGCACCAAAGTGTCCTAATTCCCTATGAATGAACCAAATTAGCTCCTCCCGCAAAGTGGCAGGAACACATATTGCCCACCGATTATTCCTACATTTCCTTGCAAGAAGCCCATCCTGCATCTTGTACGTGAACCGTCCCACTTTCACATACTCTTCTTCACCTATTTCCAACCTAGCCAGTGGCTCCTTTAACTTAACGTCATCACGTTGCTCCACTAGCATATTTCTCAGTGTCTGTAACGATGCCCTGTTGCTACTGTCCACACATGCACATATTAAAATACCATCCTCTGCTTTAACCACAGGATAATCCCTACATAAATTAGTGTCCCTCGATAGCATGTCTGCAAGAATGTTATCTTTACCTTTAATATATTTTACTGTGAATTCGTATTCCTGCAGAGCAAGAATCCACCTACTAACTCTGTTAGAACTGAGTTTACAAGTCCTCATATACAGTAATGCATGGTGATCTGTGTGGATCTCAAATTTCCCCCCTACTAAATACATTCTAAATTTCCCTAAACTGAAAACAATACCTAAAAGCTCTAACTCAGTAATCGTGTATCTTTTCTCTGCTGCTGTCAGTCCTCGCGAGGCTAAAGATACAATGCACAGATTACCCTCATCATCTTTCTGACATAATACTCCAGCAATGCCTATATGTGAAGCATCTGTCATAACCACATATTCCTTATCTTTTAACGGATATTTCAGCACTACAGCGTTCTCAAAACCTTCCTTCAGCGCTCTAAAAGCCTGATCATGCTTAGACTCCCATCTCCACCGAGTCCCACTTTTAAGCAATTCCCTGAATGGTTCTACCAACCCTGAGTATTTAAGAACGAACCTCCTGAAAAAGTTGCAAATTCCCAGGTAAGTTTTTAACTGTTTAACATTCTGTGGCACCTCTGCGTTAAGTATCTTATTAACCCTACTTTCTTCTGGTGTTAAACCTCTACTCGACACTCTATGACCTAAAAATGTCACTTCTGACTGACAGAATGACGACTTAGACAGCTTCAAAGTGAACCCTGCCTGATCTAACTTCTGAAAAACTATATTTAAATGACGTAGATGCTCCTCAAAACTGCGTGAACTAATTACCATATCATCTATGTAAATGGTTACAAACTCTCCTGTGTCATCCCCTAATGCGATGTTTAAAGCCCTAATTAAAGCTGCTGAACTACTCTTTAACCCATAAGGTGTTCTACAAAATTGATAAAGGTTATATTTATGACTAAAAGCTGTAAATGGTCTATCTTCGTACATAAGTGGCACTTGCCAAAAACTGGAACTCAAATCTACACAAGTGAAATACTTCTTCCCCTCAAATGTTTGCATTAATTCCTCTATTGACATAGATTTCAGCTGATCTGAACTAATTCTACTGTTAACCAAACGAGCGTCTAAACAAATACGAACAGTGCCGTCGGTCTTGGGTACCGTGATCAAAGAATTAACATATGGACTGTTAGAGTGCTCAATAATCCCATCTTCAAGCATCTGATTAATTTGTGCCTCAACTGCACTCTGATAAGCGAAAGGTACAGGATATCTATGTCCTGTGAATACTGACCTATCAATAACGTTCAATGAATGTGTATAGCAATTGGCCATACCAATGCGATCCTCAAAAACTCTCCTATTACACCATAACACATCATAGAGCCGAACACACTGTATATCCTCTATATTTCCCTGAAATGCAGCCTCACGTAACGAGTCCTCTAGACTTCCGTTCGTAATCACACTGCCCACAAAACATGGAGAACCCCGCTCTACGGCTGGCGATATCTCATTTAAAGTACAAATCACACCTACAATACTACTTCTCTGAATATGGTCATTGAACGCTACTTCTACTTCAGAATCTCCCCATTTAAATTTCAAACTCCCTACATCATAACATAAGTTACCAGACACTCTACTTAGCCACTCTGAACCCAAGATAACACTGAATACTAAATTTGGAATTACAAGGCAAATCTGCTTCTCTACATGATTATTAATTTTAATGTCTACTAAAACTTGCTTAGAAATTACTTTAGACCTCTTCCCAACAGCTGTGATAACAAAAGTGCTTTTAATTGGCATCTCCTCAAAATTTACTCCAGTTCCTTTCATTTTATCATAAAATGCACTACTTATGCAACTCTTCATACAACCACTATCAATTAAAACATCTGTGTACGCCTCGGACACGTTAAATTTAACTATGGGGCTCTTACTAACCACTTCCTGAATAATACCTTCATCATTTAGTTCATGTAATAATTCATTTCTCACATTTAGGTCATAGGGTTCCTGTATAATTGTATGGACAGGGCATGCTACAGACTGAGATTCTGACCTTACTTCGCAGCCTGGTTCGCGTTTAAAGAACCGCTACAGCTGGCCGTAGTACTAGTTACTACTGCACTGGTCTGGTTGTTCTGAGTTGTGTTGTCATTGTTTGGCTGTATATTACTACCACTAGGCTGTCCTCTTCCTTGACCCCTATTCTGGTTGTAATTATTGTCGTTATAATTCCTCCCTTGATTTCCCCTGAAATCATTGTTTCTCCCTTGATTTCCCCTGAAATCATTGTTCCTCCCTTGATACTGATTACCATAGCCATTTCCTCTGTTCTGATTTAGCTGATTATTGTTATTTCTATTTTGAGCATTGGCCCCTTCGCCACCGTTCCCTTGAACTTCCTGATGCCTGGCTTCGTTAGGTCTATTATTATTATTACCCTGGTTCCTATTGAAATTGTCCTCATAACCCCCTCTCCCTAGTGCATCAAATGTGCTTAACAAATTTTCTACTTGTGATATAGTCTTTACATTCTGGATACAAGCAGCCTCCTTGATCCTATAGGGAAAGTGCCTAAGTAGCAACCTTACCACATCACTTTCCTCCTTCAAGCCATCCAGATATTTACACACTAATACCTGCCCTAAAAAGTATTCGGTCATGGTGGAGCTTCCTTTAGTGTTATATTTACCACACACTACTCCCTCACGATACTGCGACTGAATAACCTCATTCCAGAACTTTTCACAGAATTTCATTTTAAAATCATTCATATCAGTAAACTTGTCTCTGTAGACAGCAAACCAATTCCTCGTTTCCCCCACAAACACTTGTTCTAAATTTTCAACTACCTGGCACCACTCAATACTACCATTTTCCAACCTCTCCCCGAATTTATTTTCTATAGTGTTCATGAACTCCATTGGGCACCCCTGTCGATTGCTGAACTTACCCAGTTCTACCTCCCTGTGTGTGCTATTCACAAAAACTGGTCTATTCTGACTATTTTCTTGCCTGATCCTAGCTTTTAATTTTAATTCTAATTCTGCGATTTTCTCCTCAGCCTTCCTCTCAATACTGTTTACTGTTAATTTAATGTTTCCTTCTGATTCTTCTACTTTATCATATAGCTTTGCTTGTTTCTCCTCAATCTTGCTAATGCTCTCTCTATTACTCTCTCTTAAATCATTTACTTCTGCAACTATTTGTGAGTGGACTTTCTCAATTCTACCCCCCAGCTGTTCCTTAACCTCTTTAGTAGCTACCTGAATTTTGTCAATTTCTCCCCCCAATTGCTTTTTGACCTGCTGTGTTTCCAGTTGCACTAGTTCTTTTAAATTTTCAGCCTGTGTACTGATTCTAATTTCCAACTCCTCCTGTACTTTTCCTAATTTTCTGTCTACATCTGCAATAATCTCTTTAGCCTTTTCTTCCATCATCCCCCTTATTTCACCTCTAATCAGTTCGAATTTGTCACTCATTTCCCTACTGTTTTGTTCTAATTTAGCATTTAAAGTTTCAGTACTCTCTCTATTTTCCTTACTGTTTTGTTCTAATCTGGCGTTTAAAGTTTCATTATTCTCTCTATTTTCCCTAGTGTTTTGTTCTAATTTAGCATTGTTTTGTTCCAGTTTTGCGTTTAAAGCGTCTGTACTTTCTTTATTTTCCCTACTGTTTTGTTCTAATTTTGCATTATTCTGTTCTAATTTTGCATTTAAGGCATCACTACTAACTTTGTTCTGATACATGAACTCGAGAAGTAAAGTTTTTAATTCTGGTTGGCCTCCTACACTCCCTGTTTCAGTATCGGGATTTACCTCCGCTACCCCGGTACTACCATCACTCGACATACTGCTCGTATCATCACTCTCCCGTTGATGACCACTACGTAACCTCATCTGTCTTTCTTTCTCATCCCCCATAATGATATACACTGATAAAGACAAATAACCCCCAAAATACAGGCACAGAAATATATACCCTTCTCCTTCCACAAATGCTATTAGCTTTTCAGCCCCAAGTTGTCGGCGACAAATGTAATGGTCTCTTGCTTAGGCTGGGATGACAAGTGAAACGGTATTTACTTTGCTCCACGTTGAGCGTACAAATGTAATGGTTTCGCTAGCCCACACTGTTGGGAGAAATGTAACTGTTTACCTTTGCTTAAGCTATGTTGTTTTAATGGGCGCCAAGACCTCAATGCAATGTTGAAATCTAAATTTGTATTTAACAACGTCTAGCTCTGGCAGAACACATTCAAGACTCTATTCACTCAGATCGTGGTATGATTTGATCATTAACCCAACAAACAATTGTATCAGGAGAAGGAATTGGTCTATATCTAATGCTACCTACTGAAAGCAAAGATTGCATTGTAAAAGAAATGAATTTATTATATAAAACAAGTATAGCAAAATTAATAATAATAATAAGTTTAAAATTTAAATTGGAGCGTTGTGATTTGAATATTACCGATAGAAAATTACGTGAAAACGGAGTCTGATAAATTGATTTTACTCTTATTTCCAAGCTATGAAGTTACTGAAATATGAAATATAAAACAAAGAAAATGAGAGATTGCGTATTTCTGCGTCATGTGCGCTTACCATTGGAAATTGCCAAAGCATCTCCCTCGTTCTTGATGATGCTGTGTGCTTCCCACAGTCTCCTGGACGTCGTCATCTCCGTCGAAATTTGATGATATCCTGGTAGATTATATAATTCTATGGTCCGTACCTCGGACCCAAACTCGCGTAAAACCGCACTGGTTACGTTTTACAAAAGTTCGTTGCTAACTCCACTGAACATCGGAGCGACACGCACTTGCGACCGTACACCGCAAGTTCTACACAGATAGTCGCTAACTCCACCGAACATCGGAGCCACTCGCACGCGCATCCATACTCGTCAAGTACTATACAGATTGTTCTCGTCTCACGGCGCGTCGAACGATATATTCACCTGTCGGCTCCCCCACTCTTCAGTCCCAACTAGCTTACGTCGTCTCCCCTGATTGGCTGAACCACCACGCGATCTTCTCCTCCTCCGGGTCATTACACTCGGCGACAGGGTTCCGTTTCAACAATTCGCCTCTTCTAGACCTTGCGACCCAAGATTGCGTCATGCTCCTCGACAAGATTCAGCGTGTATTAGAATTCCCAGTGAGTCATGTCTCTCAAATACCCTAACTGACAAAAACTCCGTAAAATTCCTTAATCAGATAATTTTCTATGATATCGTCGTTCGTAATAATTTGCTGGATAGGGTTTTCTAAGACATAGAAAACCTATCTGAATGCTAATAATTTTTATAAAATGCTCCGAAAATACCTTAATAATAATTACAATAAATTAATAATAATAATAAATTACCATGAAAAATTGTCTTGGCAGAACAATTTGCCGCGTAAATAAATATAGAATGGCTTCCTACTGACTTATGCCAGTTGCATAAAACCCCTCGAAAAACACGTTACAGCAACGTATTTCAGAAAATTAGAAGTGCGAGAACCAAATAAACAAAGAAGAACGGGAACTATAGACATTGTTTTCAAGAAAGCAGACGAACTATTCTAAAGCACCAAGACTCGAGAAGTATTAGTGGCTAAAAAATCCATAGGTCACCGATAGGTTATCGAGGGGACCTCGATCAGAACAGACTTTCGCTAGGATCGATAAATCAGATCTAAAAGGGGAGCCGCTCAAGCTAGAGAAATAGCTGATCATCAGGATCAGGATTTGAAGAATTGTTAATCCAGGGAAGTAGTAGATGATTCGAGACTTTCGTATTCTGCAGGATAGGAAGCCGACATTGAATAAATTTCACCCTTGGAGACGGGAGATTAAGAGGTCACGTGTGATAGGCTAAAAAGACGGCCTAGTGATCAAAAGTTGTGAAGTGTAAATATATCAAAAGTGTGTGTTAAAAGTAATATAATTTTAGTGTTTTATTGTGTGTTCAAAACGGATACACCAGTGTATTAAAAATGTTGTCAGTGTTAAATGTAGTGAATATGTGTCAAGAAATTTCTGTACATGAGATGAGTTTGTACAATATGGAGTAGGTCAAGAAGGTGGGCCAAAATGTCACATCAAACGAGAATAAAGGTCAGAAAACGACCTTAGACATGTGAGTAAAGATTTTCATTATATTTTGGTGTCGGGAAAAATTTTGTGTACAATTCCACCGGAGTTTTGAGTAAAAAGGATGTTTTTAAATAAATAATAACTAAATAAGAACGCGATCTGAACAAAAATAAAGTTTTAAGAAATAATAAATAATTATGTGAAATAATAAATCCTGTAGAGGAAATGCATGGAATAAAATGTCAGTGTATTTAATGAATGTTATAAAAGCAAGCGTAATAATAATAATTATAACAAAGATATTTACATAAAGGTAAATTTGAATTATATGAAAGAAATAGCTTTTGAGCTTTTGTAAGGAATGTAATCATAATAATAACAAGGTAAAGAAATCTAAATAAAGATTAAATTGAATGATATAAAAATATAGAGCGTTGAAGCCTTAACAAATGTATAAGACATGATGTGAATGCATGTTTTTAAAAATGGAGCGATTTATTGTCAACGGAAAAGATTAATATAAGAATTGGGATATGTATAAATTGTTACTATGAAATTTATCAGTTCTTTGGAAGACATTAGGCCGTAAAGTAATGGGTAGCGTAATGGAACGCAATTAAATAAAAAGTCACGCTAGGAACGCGTAAAAGTTAAAGTACTTGGTAAGTTACTTATGGAGGGTAGTTGATTGCAGTGAATTGAGATATGTTGTAAGTCCTCTAAATTGTGACGTGGATCACGAGGCCAGGTGTGTGTTATATTGAAAAGGGAGCTAATGTATGGTATTATTGAGCGTATGTCATGTAGGCCACGGCCGACTTTAAATCGCGTCTTGTATAAGTCCTCTAATGCGGAAATGGTTCCCGAGGCATGTTAAGAGATTCGAACCTAGAATCCTCGTGTTGTTAAAGCCCCTAATTATTCGTCGTAGAATGTGTATTACTCTTCCCAATCAATGAGGACCCTCTCATAATTAATAAATGCCAAGGTTACGAAAGTGGTTTATGAACCAATAATATTGTTGAATGAAAATAAGTGAAGTAAAAGCCAGGTCTTTCCACAGAACTGAACAAAAAATGAAGATTTTTTTTAAAAGCATTGAAGAGAGCTCCAACCGTAAGCTAGGCCGGGAGTCGCTCTCCCTGTCATAAATCACGCTCGAGTATAATGGCCTGACCCTCATAGTACGAGGGTGGGTAAAAACAGTCTTGTAAGAAGTGAAATACACCGTGAGTGCTTAAAGTTGTTAATGACCCGGGCGTTGAACCGAGGTCCTTGTAGATTGATATTATCGCTTGCCAGTTCAGATCGTAGTTCTCTTATGTGATAATAGTCTTATAAGACAAATGAATTAAATAAAAATCCCCATTGTAATATTGTATGGAAATAGGAATCCACGAGTTTGTGAAGATAACTAGATTCGGGAGTAATCATAGTTTTTGACTTTGTCAAGTAATCTTTATAACTCTGGAGTACACAAGTAGTTTCCCGATCACCGTAGTGAATTTGCAAACTTGAGAGAGATAGTAAATCCTGAGAATATGTGAAATGCTCAAATATTGAAGTGAATAATTAACATGTAATTTTAAATGTAATTATATATTTGTTTTGATGATAAGAAAAGATAAAATAAATTCTTGAGGTGTACAAAAGTATGACACCATTATTATGGAAAAGTATCGAGCCAAAGAAGCTCGTAGTTATGGAACTTTAAGATAAGTACTTTATGGAAGTGAAAATAATCGTGAATTGTTGGTTTTAAGGAAAACCATGTGTTTTATTCTAATATTTGTTTTATTTTTATGCTATTCCTTGTTCACTTTGGACAAGTAGAATGATATTGGTCAGTAGTTTATTTGTTTTATTGTTTGTAGCGCCATAATTTTGATTAATTAAATGTGTTAAAATAGGAGTTGATTTTGTTGTTATTTTTGCAAGTGTATCCTCTATTTAATCCAAAATATGTAAGTCACAGAGTGGGAGAACTTACCGCAGCCCCGAAAAATCCCGAATTGAGCAATGCTGGCATACTGTGATTTGCATATTTCTTGCTGAAGGGCACAATAGTGGCAATTAACATAAGTAGGTTATATGAAAATAGGCTGTATAGTTCTTCACGGAACTACTTGTTATATATTAGTATGATAATATTTCAGTTTAATTTCCAGGAGGCCGTGCATGGGTGTTGCCAAAATGATTCTAAGCCTGCTGATAGGTCCAATGTTTAAATCCATATAACTTCCACACTATCAATTGGATTTCAACCAATTTTCGTATGTACAATGTGTTCATAAACAGATACGAGTGAGCGTATTCTTGAAAGCCACCAGGGCTGTTAACTGTTAATAAATGCTCTCTCTCTCTCTATTTTCTTATCCAAATACCAATATATCAGAAAGTATGCAAGCCGACAGCTTTAAACTATGTACACATATAATACCTGCCATTCTAGATTAATTTGGAGGAACTTATGTACGTCAGTCGTACCAACATGATTCTAAGCCTGTTGATAGGACCAATTTTTTAATACATGTAACTTCTATACTATCAATTGGATTTCAAACAAATTTCATATGTGCTATTTGTACCATTACAGATATGACTATCCTTATTCTTAAGAGCAACCAGGGCTGCCAACTGTTAATAAATGCTGTATATTCTTTTATCCTAATATTAATGTATCATAAAGTTTGTGAGCCAACAGCTTTAAAATTTGCACACGTATAGTACCCGACATTCTAGATTAATTTGGAGTAACTAATATACGTCAGTGCTGGCTCACGTCCGCAGGTTTAACCATTAACTACCCTGCACGTGTCCCCTGGGTGGTGCTAAACGAGCAACAAAAACACTGGCGACCAGACAATCATTGAGATCTCCTGGTAAACATTACATCACCTATCAGAACATGAATAAGTCGACAAAGGGTTCTTTTGAGGACTATCCCTCTAGAAAGCTAGGACAATGTTTAAGAGTTTGTCAGCTCAACATTGAAGGCATCAGTAGAGAAAAATGCCAAGTGCTGCATAAAATCTTAACAGACAACAAAATTGATCTAGTTACAATTCAAGAAACCCATGCAGCAAACGAAGAACAACTTAGTTCAAGGGGAAAAGTACCTGGATATGACTTGCTAGGTGCTACCTACGACAATGTTTATGGAGTTGCAACATATGTTAGACAAAATGTAGAAAATGCATATCTTATTTCTACAAGCTATGATGATGGCATTCAAGAAGTTGTCACAAAAGTAGGTGAAACGACAGTAGTAAATGTCTATAAGCCTCCAAGCATTGTTTGGCCACCTAAAGTGCCTAATACTTACAACCACCCTACAACATATCTGGGAGACTTCAATAGCCACCATGAACAATGGAAATACAGGCGGAGTAACGAAAATGGAAATGCATTGGTGGACTGGGCTGAAGAGCATGATATACATCTTGTTTTCGATGCTAAGGATCGGGGCACTTTCAGATCTGGTGCCTGGAACACTGACCACAATCCCGATCTCTGATTTGTCTCATCTGACTGCAATGTAACTGCCAGTAACAAGAAAGGTCCTTGGAGACTTCCCACATAGCCAACATCGCCCAATTTTTCTTGAATTCGGGATCAGTATCCCTTTAATCAGAGCGCTTCCCAGGCCCAGATGGAACTTTCAAAAAGCTAACTGGACCATATTCTCAGAAAATCTAGATAAATGTGTGGGATGGATCCCTCCAGTAAGTTCAAACTACAAGCGGTTCTTTCGAGCTATAATTAGCACGGCAAAGAAGTGTATCCCTCGCGGTTTCCGTAAGGAGTATATTCCCGGATGGACAGAGAAATGTGAAGACCTATACAAAGAATTCTGTGAAACTAACGGGCATGAAATAGCAGATGAATTGCTGAATAACATCAACGCAGCAAGACGAATAAAGTGGACCAAAACTGTCGAATCTCTGGACTTTCGTACATCAAGTAGGAAAGCTTGGTCTTTGCTCAGGAAGCTAGGTGGTAGTACGCCAAGAGACCGCATATACGATGCTATCACCCCTAACCAAGTTGCAGCAAACATTGTGTCCACTTCCAGATCACCTCAAGTACGTACACATACTATTGCAGCTAAGAAGAAATTAAAGGTACTCAAAGCAGAACGTAGAGCTGATACTGAGTATTGTCTTCCATTCAGCACCGAAGAAGTAGCAACTGCCATAAAAGAAATGAAACCAGGGAAAGCCCCAGGCTTTGATGGCATTCACGCTGAATTTCTGGTGCACTGTGGCAAGTATGTGAACCAGTGGCTAGCTAAGTTCTTCACAAATATCCTGCAAACCGGCAACATACCTCATGAAATGAAACGCGCGAAAGTTATAGCCTTATTGAAGCCAGGTAAAGCAAATGACAAGCCAGAAAATTATCACCCCATAGCATTACTAAGTATGTTGTATAAGCTACTGGAAAGAATGGTGTATAACAGAATCTGTCTCAAGATCTTCTAATCTATACCGTTTGAACAAGCCGGATTCAGACCTAACCGCAGCTGCACAGACCAAGTCCTTTCTCTAACAACCTTCATAGAAGCAGGTTTTCAGAATAAAGAGAAGACATCAATAGCATTCATTGACCTAACAGCTACATGCGACACTGTCTGGAGGCAAGGTGTCATACTGAAACTCCTTCAAGTGATACCAAGTATGAAAATTAGCCATCTCATCAATGAAATGCTCAGTAACCGATGTTTCCAAGTAATTATGGGCAACTGCATCAGCTCACAAATGAAGCTGAACAATGGCCTGCCACAAGGATCGGTCCTTGCCCCTCTTTTGTTCAGTCTATACATATCAGATATGCCTGAAACAAAGTCAAGGAAGTTTGGGTATGCTGATGACTGGGCCCTTGCTACGAGGCATAAAGAACTTGAAACAACTGAAACCATACTGACCAATGACTTATCAACTATTGGAGAATATTTCCGGAAATGGAGGTTACAGCCAAGTGCCACGAAGACAGAAGTATCTACGTTCCACCTGAGCAACAGGCTGGCCAACAAAGAGCTCACTGTTCATTTTGAAGGAAAATTGTTGAGACATAATAGGAACCCGAAATATCTAGGGGTAACATTTGATAGAACGCTCAGTTTTAAGGAACACCTAACAAAAACAGATGCCAAAATTAAAACTCGGAATAACATCCTTCAAAAACTGTGTGGCACATCTTGGGGATCTTCTGCATCAACACTGCGCACCTCAGCTCTGGGTCTGGTTTATCCAGTTGCCGAATATTGCTCGCAAGCTTGGCTAAACAGCACACACACTAAGCTTATCGACCCTCAGCTTAACTATACAATGCGCCTTATAACTGGCACAATCAGACCCACGCCGACTTTCTGGCTACCCATACTTAGCCACATACAACCTCCATCTCTGCACTATTACGCGAGTACAAAAAGCTGTACAAGAATCCACACCTTGCTGTGCATGAAAACATACCAAACATCGGAAGAGGTAGGCTTCGCTCTCGTCATCCACCCCTTGAAACCGCGAGAACTTTAGATGCCAACAACTTTAATACTGATGACTGCTGGAGGCAATCATGGCAGACCAACGCAACAGCAGAGCAATTGAAGATGCCGTGCATATCAACGAAGCCACCCGGCTTTGAATTACCACGCAAGGACTGGTCAATACTTAATAGAATAAGAACCAACACTGGAAGATGTGCAGACCTTATGTACAAGTGGAAGAAAAGAGAGTCTCCAAGCTGTGACTGTGGTGCTGAAAAGCAGACTGTCTTCCATGTTGTGCACGAGTGTCCCTTGAGAGCTTTCGCTGGCGACCAATCAGAGTTCCTGGTGATGACGGAGGGATCACTGGACTATATTCATGGACTTGATATTAGTTTGTAGACTGTTATAATTATCTTTATGATTGTAATATTATTTAACTGTACATTTTGTGATGTAGCCATACGCTAAATAATAAAAAATAAAGTGCTCCCAACATGATTCTAAGCCTGCTGATTGGTCCAATTTTAAAATACATGTAACTTCTATACAAATAAATGGATTTCATCCAAAATTGGCACAACAAGAGATCATAATATTTCAGATTATTTCTGACCAACACCTCATTGACATAGTTGCCAACATGATTTTACGTGCGCTGATAGATCTAATGTCTAACTGCATGTAACGTCCATGCTATCCATTGGACTTCAACCAAATTTTGTATTCTGTACCTTAAGAGATGGAACTAAAATATATTCAGTCACCAGGGCTGCCAACTGTAGTGCTCTATTAGGCTACATTATACCAGGTATATTTCGAACAAAT
This sequence comes from Meconema thalassinum, assembly GCA_946902985.2. NCBI lineage: Eukaryota > Metazoa > Arthropoda > Insecta > Orthoptera > Tettigoniidae > Meconema > Meconema thalassinum. The sequence continues at coordinate 20,848,378 of OX336392.1, forward strand.
TAGAAATTCCGATATTACCAACTTAATTTCGTCATTATTCTAGATAGGTCTATATAGATTGGCATGAATCTTAAATTTTAGGAAAAGTAGGCTCTTTAGTTCGTCACGGAACTTCTTGTTTGAAACGCGAACTTCCGACGGGGGATGGGGGGACCACCGAACTATTTACATTATAGCTTTTATTTTGAGTTAAGTTATCATATGAACCACAAGCAACAACCAGAGTAATCTAGATTAAATCATATTCACACACAAATTTGTCTGCTTTAGTATGCCTCATGGATTTTTTTACATTAAGCAATAATATTCAGTTCATGGAATTCTTCACTCATCACATCCTTCTGAATCATCATTGCACTTTGCACAAATGATTGTCTTGTTGCTATGCTTTCCACACGTGTATCTCTTGCAAGAAGCAAAGATCATTGTTGTTTTGTTCACTTTGTTGTATTTCTGTCCTTTGGAGTGAACTATCAACGGGGGGTACTCTATGCCCACCAACAAAAAAGTGCTATTAGCTTTTACAGATGATAAAAAATTAATAAAGCAATTGAATGATACAATGACAGAGTTAATTATGGACAGTTACTTCTCTTTCAGGATGCATAGGAAACATACATTACACTGAAAGTTTAAAAAACCGAAATGGTGGGCATAAAATACCCCCCTCCCCGTTGGTACTGCTAGAGTTAATTAATTTCATTTAGAAGCTTGGAGTACAGTGGCCATCATCCCCGTGTACTTGTTGCCTTCTAATTTATTGACTCAATGAATCGATCAAAAGCACCACGGTGTAACTATGTGTGTAACAGGTAGTCCCGTGACGAACTAATGAGCCTGCTCTTCTTAAAGGTTAAGATGCCAATGATTAATCTATATAATTATACTTATGTACAGTAGAATAATGACGAAATTAAGTTGGTAACACTAACATTTCTAATTAGTTCGAAATATACCTGCAATAGAGTAGCCTAATTGAGCACTACTGTTGGCATCCCTGGTGACTCTAAATATTCTCTTAGTTCAATCTCCTAAGGTACAGAATGCACATACAAAATTTGGTTGAAGTCCAAAGGATAGCAATGACGTTACATGCAGTCAGACATTGCACATGTCAGCGCACACAAAATCATATTGGCAACGGTGTCATGTATGTGTTGCTCAGAATTTATCTGAAATATTATGATCTATTATTCTGCCAATTTTGAATTAAATCCATTTGTTAGTATAGAGGTTACATGTATTTAAAAATTGGACCTAATAGCAGGCTTAGAATCATGTTGGCATGTTGTATATCAGTTACTCCAAATTAATATACAATGTCATGCAGGCCACTATACGTGTGCAAAGTTTAGAGTTGTTGGCTTGCATATTTCCTGATTTATAAATATTAGGGCAAAAATTAGAGAGATCATTTTATTTACAGTTGGCAACCCTTCTGACTCCTAATAATACGCATAGTCATATCAGTTATGGTACACAAAGCACATACGAATTTTTGTTGAAATCGAATTGTTAGTATGGAAGTTCATGCATTAAAACAGGGGACCTATCAGCAGGCTTAGAATCATGTTGGCAGCACTGGCGTGTATTAGTTACTCCAAATTAATGTAGAAGGTCATGTATATACTATATGTGTGCATAGTTTCGAGCTGTTGTCTTGCATACTTTCTGATATATTGGTACTTGGATTTTTAAAAAATTGAGAGAGCATTTATTAACAGTTGGCAGCCCTGGTTGATATTAAGAATACGCATAGTCATATCTGTTATGGTACACATAGTACATACGAAATTTGGTTGAAATCGGATTGATAGTATGGAATTTCATGCTTTTAAAAATTGGACTTATCAGCAGGCTTAGAATCATGTTGGCAGTACTGGTGTATAGTAGCTGATACAAATTAATGTAGCATGTCAGGTAATTTACGTGTGCAAAGTTTCGAGCTGTTGGCGTGCATACTTTCTGATATGTTGGTATTGGGATAAAGAAAATAGAGAAAACATTTATTAACAGTTGGCAGCCCTGGTTGCTCTTAGGAATACGCATAGTCATATCTATTATGACCCATTAGCAGCACGTAGAATCATGTTGGCAACACTTTGATGTATGGCCTCCTGGAAATTAAACTGAATTACCATTATTTATATTTGTGCCAATTTTGGAATAGCTCCCAAGCATACCATCCGAGATATTCAACATGAAGCTCAAATTTCAATTGCGATTGTTCAGCAGTTGGTAGCACTGACGTCATTTTCAAATATGGACGTGAAATATTCAGGTACACATCTTTACTCATACTAAATTTGGTTTCGATAGCTGCGTCCGTTTAGAAGTTATAAAGGAATCGAACCCTTACTCTGGGGGGTTACGAATTTTATTAAGGTGATGTGTATATTTTATTTGAGGTCTTTTTATGTTTTATAATTATCTATCAGTATGTATATTATGACGTGCTTGATTTACAAGTAATTTGTTTAGCGTATAAATATTGTAATTTAGCAGGATCCGAATCTAGGGAGTGAGGAATATTTTAACATTGGAGTAATATAAAGTTTTGTATCTGGAAGATGTACACGGACAAGGAAGTACGAGTTGTTGTTCAAACCCGGGGGTAAACCCAAGCGCATGGGGAGGATGAGTCAGGGGTGAGACTTGGCATCTATGTACGAGCTAGGACGATGGACTGTTTCCATATTTGAGGCGCCTAGAATCAAAACCCGCCAGATCCATATTTTATGAAAATTGAGATAAGCATTGTTTCTTATAGCTTATGCTGCGCTGAATTCATTAAAACTATTATTCTGTCACAAAACCCGCTACATCCTGCTGTAAAACGAAGTCAAAGTTGAGGCTTAGTTGCAATATCCGCCAAGTCCAAAGACAGTTTCGCCATTTTTGGTTACAAAACCCGCCACATCCACATCAGCCAATAGGAGCACCCAGTTCCGCCATCTTACCTTCCATGATGCTTTGCGAAGTGTGTACTCTTTACCTACGAGCATTAGTCAGAGAAAGTAGGCCTACCCCAGCCTGACGTGATCTGAATGGTTTATGTTGTTATACTTTCCGATAATAATAATTTGTTTTGGATAATTTTACAAAGAACAAGAGAACAATAACATTTGGTCCGGGGTGAAGTTTTCCACAGTACTGACATTTGCGAGCATAAACGTGTCACGAAACCTCACGTACAGCCAAAAGACATAAACAGGGAGATTGTCCTTCAGGCACAATAAGTGAAAGATGTTTCTAGACTGCTTTCGAAGCATTTTGGAGAAAGATGGAGGAAAAATGATGAGCTGCAGTTTTATTGCAATCTTCAAATTTCAAATTTATTAGGGCTCTTTGGTATCAAAACCTGTCAAATCCAAATCTTAGTAACAAACACGACGGGAATGATGAAGATTGTGAAACTACTATAGAGGATGAGGCAGAAACAGACATTGTGTAGCTAGAACTTGCTGAAAAGAATGTGATTTAATAAGCGGCTTCTGTGGCGTAGTTGTTTGCATGCTGAGCTTCTATGCCCAAGATAGCGGGTTCAAACCCGGCCGAAGCCGTCGGATTTTTAAGAGCGTTAAAAATCCCTCAGTATGCCTTCCTTCGGAGGGGAAGTAAAGCCGGCGGTCCCATGTCATAGATTTATGGCATATTAAAGAACCTTCCACTAATTACACCTGTGTGATGCTAAATTGTATAGGAATGTAAACAACGCTCTTAGGTTTCTACTTTCGTTGCCAAGAGCCCACTGCGGTGGCGTCTAGTGGCTAAGTTCTGAACTAGGCTTAATAGTCGTTGACGATGGCGTTTGGCGGCTAAAGTAGGAACTATTTGACAAATTCAAAGTTGCAATCCTTACATGAATTTAAAAAAATATACACACTAATACAGCCATCACAATTAACACCGGTTATCAGATATTCTAGAGCCTCCGTGGCTTAGGCGGCAGCACGCCGGCCTCTCACCGCTGGATCCGTGGTTCAAATCCCGGTCACTCCATGTGAGATCTGTGCTGGACAAAACGGAGGCAGACAGGTTTTTCTCCGGGTACTCCGGTTTTCCCTGTCAAAATTTCATTCCAGCAACACTCTCCACTATCATTTCATTTCATCTGTCATTCATTTAATCATTGCCCCAGAGGAGTGCGTCAGGCCTCGGCAGCCGGCACAGTTAATATCCTCGCCGCTAGATGGGGGCTTCATTCATTCCATTCCTGACCCGGTCGGAGACTGGAAGCAGGCTGTGGATTTTCATTATCAGATATTCTACACACATCCAAAGTACACGGGGCTACATGACCGCGTTGTCGCAGCCCCTAAACTGAGGAACCAACCGTGATTTAATAGTTGAATGACGATAGTTTTGTCTCTCAGAACCTGGACCATATGAATTGAACATGAATTTAATTTGACATTTTCCTTATTATTAATATTCAGTACTGTACAGTACACTATTATTACCTTTTCATGAATTGATTGCCGGCGGTGGAGATGGGAACTATTCTTTATGTACTTGTGTCACACGTCAAGCTGCTTCGTCGACAGGTACTGTTACGAGAGTAGGATATGACTCAGCTCAAGTACCCTCAGTCATCGTTTAACTGCTATGGTGACATGAGCTCCTGTGACGCTTATCTGACGCTATGCAGCTTGACCTACGTGCAGACTGCACTCTGTCATCGCTGTGTCCTCCGCTTCGCCCCACGGGGCTCATGCTACAGTAAACATTAACGCTGGCACAACCACGCTCAGCGGCAATCGAATATTGAATGGGTAATATTAGTTGTATTCTGTTCCTATTTATTCTTACTGGCCAATAATCTTTGTGCTAATAAAGCACAAAAATGATACGATTTTTTATTTTATAACCTAAATTTAGTTAATTTTCATTCAAAATATTAATTTCTTAGTAAAGCTTACGCAGTTTTTACAATCTCTTCCCAACTTCAGATTTATTAGGGCTTTTTGGTATCAAAACCTCCCATATCCAAATCTTTGTAACAAACCCCGACAAATCCGAATTATTGCTTTATATTTTTCTAAATAAATTGTTAACTATTCCGGGGATCAGCTTCGTACTTCGTCACTGTTCTTAAAAATAATTAATTCATTTTTTAGTGAAAAAAGTATTTCTTTTTAGGTATTGGTTTGTTTGTGGCAGTTTTTGCCACTTTGCCATAAAAGTGAAAGAATGGATTTGGAGGGTTTTGATACTAGGCACCTCATTTGGTGATGTTGAGAATCGAGCAGTTTGATTGGTTGGATCTCGTGGTTGAACCCAGGTAAACCAGTGATTGTGGAAGGGGATGATGACGGTTACTTACAAGGGAACGGATCGCGGTGTAAAATTCTGATCTGGTTGAAATTTAGTACACAATAATCCTACAAAGTTGTAGAATGACGTAGTGAAAACCGCATGGGCCGATTTCAATTTTGAACGCCGAAAATCTGCCGGACGACGGCGTGAGCGAGGAGGTGAGAAGAGGTAAAGCTGACCTTGAATCCTAGCAGCACGCGATGGCTCCCGGCCACTAGGCAGCAACCTGCCGTGCTGCAATGCATTCCAACCTTAAACGTTCCCCCTCACTCTTCTACCCTCTCGATTAGAGTATAAAATGCAACATAATGTGATGTTTTGCACTTGGCCATACTGTAAATAAATAAAACAACTTTTTTTCTGTTTAATCTTTGTAATCTTTGCAATAGTGAATGCTTACAAAAAAGTGGTCAATACAAAGAGATTGCTTGCACCACGCGCACCTTGCAACACTTTCTTTTACACACATATCGCAAGCATTTTGGATAGCATCATCCTTGAAACAAAATTGAACGGGGTTCGCAAAGTAAGCGGGCTGTGTTTCAACATAACCGGATTTGTACCAACTATACTTCCACATGTTACGAAACCGCGGAGAAGATAGTTGGTAGTGGGTCAATGATTGGGTTTTTAAAATATTGTTGCGCAAATGAATGTTACTGTTGAAATTGTAAAATACAATTAGGTCATAAAAATAACGAGCAAATTGTTTCCATATCCGGAAACCAAGCACATCTAACGGCTGAATAATTCTAGTAGTTCTCTGGGGAATAGTTTTAACAGTGATAGTTTTGTTGGCGGGTTTTGCAGCTAATATATTTGCTTCACTTTGTGCTGTCCACGAATCCAAGAGTAAAACACTGTCGTCAGGTACAGTATGAAAACAAACATCTTGTAACCACTGTTGAAGTAACTTTTTAGTTAACTTTCCGGACGGGGACGGCAATACAAATAAATTATCTGCTGTAAACCAAGTTCTTTTAACAATAGGGCCAAATTCACCGTCCTTTTCTTTTAACACACCTAACAGTTTAGGTAACAGTTCTCCATCGGCAGATATTATAGGCTGAATTGTATAGCTGTGTGTTAATGAGTTCAACGATTGCGCTTCTGCGAAAATTCTTTTGTCTCCCTTTACATGTAGCGTATGTCCTGCATGGAACTCTTCGTTAAACCCGCATTGATCTGTGTTAAAAGCACACTTTGGGGAGTGAGTGTTTATTAATTCGGATACCTCTCCTACAAAAATTGTTGCGTTGGTCGCAAGGTCAAGCTGATCGGCTGTGTAACTTTTGGTTACAAATTTTGTAACTTTTCGGGAACCAATATTGCATTTATTTTTAAACTTGCGAACCCAGAAAGTTGAGGCGCGGAAGGTATCGTCATGAACACGCCGAGCATTCTTCAGGGCCCATTTCCTAATGTGTACGTCATGGGCGTTTTTGTTGTTATTCAGCCTCGCCTTTTTAAAATCTTCAAATGTTTCTTTAATGATAAATTTCAGTTTTTCATCCTTTGTACCGCCTGATTCAACTTGTAGCTTCCATCTAGAAAGGTCCGACTGGTGCCGTAGATTTTTAAATTTGTGCTGAATGACTTTAAATGACCTTTTTTTCCTCCTTTGTTCATCCAATAATCAACCACCTTTTTTTTTAATATGTGACAGTTATTGCAGGTGTTGTGGTAGCATCTTTTTCACTGTCAGTGTCGGATATTGCAAATTCATCGTCTTGAATAACATTGTTATTGTCAGGCAAAACTAACGTATCCTCATGTTCAATGGTGACCTGTACATCACCAACCCTTTCTGCAATAAGGCCTGTAAACAAGGATCATGAATCAGTCTTGGTGCATGTCTGCCTTCGCCATGAGAAAATGTAAACAAAGTTTTTACTTACGGTACAGTTAAACCCAATTCTCTTTCACCAGGTGTTATTTGGCTTTCACAGCGATCACTTTCAGCAAAGCAGCTTTGTAGACAAACTACCACATTCCAAGGATTAAAATTTGGAAGGTGTTCCAATTGAACATCGTCGTCGTACTTTCTGACATTTGTAAATATTCTGACTGTAAAGTAAAGGATTTAACATTAATTGCTGTCTGTGCCAGTAAAATTAAACAGACACAATAAAATTGTCATACTTACATGGCTAGATGATGGAACGATTTGGGACCTGTTCATCCGAAACACAGCTCTTGTTTTGCATAGCCCTACTGAACTGATAAGGAAGTGACAGGTTGAGGGGGAAGGTGGAAGTTGGGGAATGCAACGCAGCACGGCAGGTTGCTGCCTGGTGGCCGGGAACCATCGCGTGCTGCTAGGATTGAAGGTCAGCTTTACCTCTTCTCACCTCCTCGCTCATGCCGTCGTCCGGCAGATTTTCGGCGTTCAATATTGGCGTTCAAAATTGAAATCGGCCCATGCGGTTTTCACCTCGTCATTCTACAACTTTGTAGGATTATTGTGTACTAAATTTCAACCCGATCAGAATTTTACACCGCGATCCGTTCCCTTGTTAGATTTTGTGGAGGCAAGTGGAAGACACTCAACTTTAGGATCCCATGGGGATTAGACTCAATTTTGGAACCGCGGGGCGGTGTAGTCTCAGTTTTCAGACCGCGTGTAAGCGAAAATTATTCTTCGGTACTCTATGGGAGTAGGACTTGTCTTTTTTGGTTTTGTGTGTTGAGGAAGAGGTATTACAGTATAACACTAGTCGTGTTCTTGATACAATAACCAAGTTGCTGGCTATAAGTTCTTGATTGAATGATGAGCCTAGTCTTAAGTATATCGCCAAGATTACTTATTTCGAACAGCACGAATTATTGTGATCTGATATCTGTACATCTGCATTTCAACTATAGCGGCAAAGTAGTCGTCCAGGAATGCTAGATATATATGCTATGCATTATTAAATTCACGAGCGGAGTTAATGCGACGATTCAAAATGGATTCCAAGCATTTGTATGGTATTAGATCCACGACGCAAATTAAATCGTTGGATGCTGGTTACAAAAGTAACAAACATAATAGTAATCATAAAAGTAGAAATGGCGTGTGAAGCAAAATTAATTGTGCTGCGAGTAAATAGGGCTAATTCTTTGGGAGCACTGACCCCCGAATTAGTAGAGTTAGGTCACCACTGCTGAAGCCAACATCAGTAAGTACCGGTCAACTTTATTCCTCAGGGTCATCTATATCATGTCATATGTGTATCTGTGTAAATACGATAGGGAGTGCAATTATTCTGTACGAGGAGGATCCTCCGAAATGTGTGTTTTATGTCTGGTATAACAATATATTATCAATGTTACCAGAAACTGAAGGGTTTTATTCATTAGGTAACTTAGGAGTAGTTAGTTGTGAATGTCTATTGCTGTTGGTATTATCGTACAGGTGTTTAACCCCCACGCACCCCGTACATATAAAAGTAGTGAGAACCTGGTATATTACAATTGGTCGCCCAAAAGGGGCTTGGTATTGAACCCTTTAGTATTGCAGTGTTTATATGCAAGAATCTTGATCAAGGGGTCGCGCTCAGTTCATAGTGTGATGTTTAGGTTCGCCAAACAACATGCTCTACTGAGGTAAGGGTCATAGGATTAAAACTATAATTAAGAAAGAAAGTGACAAGACGTAAAATAATAACATAATTTAATGACTATTAGCGCAAATGAAATGAATATAGACAACAACAAAAATAAATTTCCTCCCTGAATCTTCCCATGACAGAAATATTTATCAAAGTTTGGTGGAGTCAGACGGATCTCCCCCTTATAAAAAATGTGGATCCAAGTTCCACTAACTTGCATTAGATTTTATGTACGCGTAATGACTAACTACGAGGAATGAGTACTAGGATGACTGTTCGTTTACATCGGGTAATAGCCACGACGCTTACGAACAATCATCTCGTAAATCAACGTTTACGGATATGGGACACAACACTAATAAAAACCATTAAAAATTAATGCTGACACACAATCTAAAATTAATATTAACAGGAATCTCCCTCGAGACCCTCCTTCAATGCAATGACGCATCTGACAAAATGAGCTGCCAACCCGGCCAATTGCTCAATACACAAACAAGGAAAAGACAGCATCGCACGTGACTACACGGGTCACTACTGCAGAACATAACATGGAATGTAACCAACAACAACAAAAGCCTCACCGGCTCAGATTACGTTATATGAACAAAAATGCACGTTAAGCTAACACTTCGGAGATCATAGTGATTCGTAGGCAACTCCCATTTATTTAAACAATTTTTACCATTGATCAGTTCTTATTCTGTATTCCAAGTAATTATACGGAGCCAACAAGCACTCCCCTAATGACCTTGATGCAATCCTTTCAGCCCACCTTGTGAAACAACTTCCCCCTTCCTCACTCTGTCATCGTCCAGCCCAGTGTGTAAAAATAACATGACCAACTGACCGTTATCTCGTAGAATCAACAGCAACAAATCTCAACCACATAAACATATGGTAAGACCTTAATCGATATAGCCACATATGTCCTCGCAAGGTAACCATATGGACTTGGCACCAAGCTGACAGAAATCAGTCTACGCTGAAATTCCCGCTTGTAATGACCAATAAAATACACACACACACACTGCTGGGAATGACATAACATTTTCACACAGGTCGGCTGAATCAGATCCTCACAAACTATTAAAAAAAATTAAAACCTACGAGAGAGCTGACTGCTCCTCGCCACAATTCACATTGCTCCAACGGCAATAAACTCACTGAATCTGATCAATAATAAACATTACAAGATTAATTTACCCTCCAATCTACTGCATGATTATACTAATTCAGTCCTACTTCTGAAACACAACATATCTCCGAGAGATGCTTCTTAATCGCACTACGTAAACATATGCGAACACGGTCGTCCACATAGCTACGTTAATTAAAACAAACAAACAAGAACTTACGACTGATAAAAATATGTGCGAGCTGTTTCCATGCAAAAGGTGTGTCAGACCAAAACTAAATACACTACGTTAATCAACACAAGCAAGATATTTACAAAACAAAATATGTCCCATATACCATAAGTTAATTTGTCAGATAATAAGAATATTATTCATGTACTCATCCTCAGCCAGTCACCGTCAACGAACATCTGCAGCCATTTCCCTACTTAATGCCGCTTAGCTCGTCTCCCACATCTCGATGGAGTGTTGACAGTTCCAAACTTCTTCCAGGATATGCGATGTCATCTCTCGTGCTGATGCAAAAAGTTATAGATTAATTCACACTCGATATCTGTTTACTAAATTCGCCGTGTTAGGTACTTAATTCCCCAGAACAGACTGTTGGCGAATTGTCGATGATACTGTCCCTACTAAAATAGTACAGTGACTATCTATCACACTGAATTTAACACATTTGTATTAATAAAAATCTGTGTCCTCATGACACGCAAAGTACAAGTGCCTACGTCCTTAGACGCACAAAAATGTAATAATAACCTCCGTCCTCAGATGCACAAAAGTAATAGTCATGTCTTGGCTCTTCACGCCACTTATAAATGAACTGGCCCAAGGTATCGATAGAGGGGGAAATTATATACAAATTTCTCAAAATAATAGTGGTACAGGAATGAAACAAATATCACTGAACTCGTAAAATTGCGCAGGTCAAGAATATGCCCATTAATCCTAGAATCGATCGTAGAGATGTTTTCTAGCCGAACTCCCACGTTAATGCTAGCTGTCGCGTGCCCAAGCTAGACTTGGCGAGTTTGTAAGCATTCATCTCTCATTGGTTCCACATTTTCAATAACTTGGCGGTTTTTATCAGACCTTGGCCTCGTAGGAGTGTCCAGTATTATCCTCAGCCACTCACGTTACTGCATTATATTTTTTCTAGGCGCGAATATTACAATGAACATACTATAAGCGTGTCTCACCACGCGTCCCTTCTATTTTGAGGTAGCCACCACCTGTCCTTCTGACACATAGCTAGGGTCTTTCTTTTCACAATGCTAAAGTATTTAGCCTTTTGTCATACTGCTGCAGGTATGTTCCCACTGTCTCCAACAAATGCTTGAAGTTTCCTCATCTTCGTCTGGCTATTTCATGACGGTGGTGGAAATATTAATTAATTGAAGAAATAAAACATCGAATCATTTATCCATCAGAGGATAAAGGGTTCACAACTCCTCCACTCACAAAATTTCGAACTTAGGATAAAGTCGACAATTTTTAAAAGACTTCCGTAGGCCAATTTGTTTTATTTCAGAATCACCCCTTTTCTATTACTTGGTCTAGCCGCTCCTGTCTTGAATGGCATTTACTCGTTTTTTATCCTGCTTGGACCTCACTCTTTCAGCTGCTTGTGTGACGCGCTGATGCCTTAGGCAACACTCTGCCCGTCTCGTTAATGTTTGTCAACACCATCTCAACTTCCTTCTTCACGTGCCGTACTCAACTGCGCCCCGTCCACTTGGTTGATATAGGACGTCCATATATTCAAACTGCATCATTATTTCGGCTCTCCCATGGTTCGCTTCTTCGATACTTTTTTAAGTTGGCTGCATTGTAGACCGACATTGTTCCTGTGCTTAACTCTTTCACTTTGTAAGCATTATTTCCTAGGTTTCTTACAATAGAATAGGGTCCTATGAACTTTTCACAGAATTTGCTGAAGATCTTCTTCTCTGGATCCGATGTAGCGGGTCGTTTCACCAAAACGAGCTGGTTGATTTCTAGATCACGGTGAAATCTCTTATTTCTCAATCGCCGTAATCTGCGATCTGCTTGTTTTCTCATGTAGGCTCTCGTTCTCTCTATTCGCAGGTCAGGTGCTATCATGGCATCTTTTGGGCAGTTAATGATGCTTTTCCACGTTCTCACTGGATACTCGTTTTTGTGTAAGACCATAGGGATCTGTCCTGTTGACTCGTGCCTGGTAGAATTCATGCATGTCTCTACATCCTTAATTTTATCCACCCACTTATGATATTCTTTGGGAATGAAGATTCTCAAGTATGATGTTACACATTTTATTGCTCTCTCACTTGGATTAGCTTGGGCATGTCGGATACTGCTTAAAACGTGTTTTATACCCATGTCCTCCATACCTTTCTTGAATTCGGCGCTTGTAAAATAGCTGCCGTGGTCTGACAATATAAATTCTGGTTTTCCAAGGATTGGAATAACTCTATTTCGAATACGACTGAGTACTTGTTTCGATGTGGTTTTCTGAATGGGGCATAATACGACAAACTTAGAAAACACATCAATGCACACTAGCAAGTGACGGCAACCTCGTCTACCTTTCGGGATTGGGCCGAAACAGTCTAGGGCCAGTAGCTCGCAGGGTTTCTGAGGTAGCAATGGTCTAGGATACTGCCTCATTAAATAGTTATTGGGCTTTGTCCTCTGACAAGGATCACAAGTCGTAATGACGTCACATATAGTTGTTCTCATACGTGGCCATGTAAATGTCTCTCCTATCGTCGCTTCGCACTTGTCTACTCCGACGTGTCCGTAACTTTCGTGAGTATGCCATGTCAATCCTCGCTGTAAAGATGCAGGTACTAGTATGCGTAACTTGGTGTGGTCATTATCTACCCATTTGTGCAGCAATTTGTTGACATAAACATATCTTCCTTCTTTGGCTTTCGCTTCTCGAAATGCAGGTGTTCCTGTAGGTAGTTGCTTTCTGAAGTATTGAATTAATAGCATCATCCATGGTTCCGCTTCCTGTTCTCGCTGTATCTCACGTAACTCCTCCAAGAATTCCCGGTCCTTCGGTGTTAACTCCAAGTGTTGTACCATCGCTGTTTCTTCATCATCAGGCTCTGGGTTCCTGCTGAATGCATCCGGAATCACGTTCATCTTCCCTGGTCAATGTTCAATCTCAATGCTAAACTGCTGAATATATATAGACCAACGTATCACACGTTCGCTTGCCATCGACGTCTTAAACAAGAATGTTAGTGCCTTGTGATCAGTCCTGACATCAATGGGGTATCCATAAATTATTCGTTTCCATTGTTGAAGCGCATGAAGGATGGCCAACAGCTCTAGCTCCGTTACAGTATAACTGCGCTCGTGCTTACGCAATTTTCGGCTGACAAATGCCAAATATGTTTTATGTTGCAGGTTAGCTGGATCTTCTTGGTAGAGCATGGCACCTATACCAATTAGTGAAGCATCCGCTTGGATTATAAATTTGTGCTTGAAATCTGGATATCCTAACTTAATGCAGTTTTCCAGTAGCTGTTTTGTTGCTTGGAACGCCTTCTCACATTCCGCATTCCATAACCATTTATTCTTCTTTTTTAGCATTTCCTGCATTGGAGCTACAGTCTCCGTGTAACCTGGACAGTTTTCTTTAAAGAATCTCGTTACGCCTAAGAAAGCCCGAATGTGCTTGACTCTCGTTGGTGTAGGGAAATTCTTTATCGCTTCGATCTTAGCTGGGTTTGGCTTCACTCCCTCCTTGTCAATGATGTGACCGAAATACAAGATCTCGCTCTTGAAGAAATGCGATTTCTTCAGGTTTACTTTGAAATTTGATGCATTAAGGTTGCCTAATACTTTATCTGAATTTCCCATGTGAATTTCAATGTTGTCGGATGCCAGCAGAATGTCATCAATGTAGCGCACAGTCATCTCCTTAACTTCCTCGGTTAGATTCCGATCCAGGGCTCGGATTAAAGCACAGCCCGCTGTTTTGACTCCGAAGGGCATTCGGACGAAACAAAACGTTTGGTTATCGAATAAGAAGCCAGTTAGAAGCTGTGACTTCTCATCCAATTCAAGATGGTGGAAACTGGACGTCAAATCGACTGATGAATAAATGCTCTTGTTTTTAAAGCCTTTTAGTACGTCTCTGATAATTGGCGCTCTGTCATACTCAGGAAAAATGAGTCTCATGTTGAGATTTCTGGCATCTAAACAAAGTCTAATAGATCCATTTGGTTTTGTGACTGCCAAAATCGCATTTAGATAAGGTGTAGGTGTATTCCTTATCACTCCAGCTTGTAACATCTCATCTATAATGACCTTGACTTGACCACGATATTTTTCCGGAATTGGGTACAATCTGCTTTTGAAAGGTGACCAATCCTCGACTTGCATTGAATATTTGAAATTTAATATTTTTCCAGGTACTGTGTCAAATACTGCTTTGTGCTTCCTTAAAATCTCTTCCAATTGTTTTCTATGTTCACCCCCAAGTTGAATGTCATTGAGCCGCTCCTGTAGTAACTCTTCAAATTGTGCATCAATGTCATCTCCTTCTGTTAATAAAGACCATATCTCCTGGGATTCACTCTCCTCATCTAGTTCCACAACAGCTCCTTCTATGAAGTTATCTTCTGCCTTTCGTATCTCCTCTTCCGTCTCTTCCATTATTGCGTCCAATGCCCAAGAATTTACATCTCTTCCGGTAGTGATTTCATCCATATGCAATCCCACATTCTTCAGTTGATCATACTCTCTAAAACTGACTGTATTCTTGTGCAAATCTATCACTGCTTGATAGTCACAAATGAAATTTGCACCAAGAATTACATTGTAATTCATATTTGCCATGATAATGAATGTTTGCCCAAAAGTGTGTTCCAATATGTTCAGTTCTAAGTATGCCTGACGTTTACAAGTGACGGTGCGTTCAGGAATAACACCCCTCACTTTGAGTTGTGGTACGGGAATCACAGGAATATTCTGACTCCGTCCCAACTCTCGAACCAAGGCCTCCGATACCAAACTGATCTGCGACCCCGTATCCAATAAACATCTTATTTTAATTCCACCAATCCTCGCGTAAATAACAGGTAACTGCCTAATTTCATCGTTCCGTGGTTTCACCGTCTCCTCCAGGCAATCCTCTGGCAAAGCAATCCATTCTTGTATGTTCGCTACTATCCATCCCTCTTCAACTTCCGACTGTTGCGTTTGTAGACTGTCTCCTTTATCCAAATTTAGAATTTTTTTTAGCTCCGCTGCGACTCCCGTCATCATTTTGTCGCCCACGCCCCTGACTTTCCTCTTGTCTCAGTAGACTTCCAGCTTCCTCAGTATGTGTGTCTGGATTCTTCATGTTCCCAATGGCTTTCTCCCATCGTCCTTGCTCTTCACCTTGACTAGCGTGTAATTCCTCTAGGTAATTTTGTGATTGAGCGTGCCTATCATTCCAGTCATTTCGATAATTACGTGCCTCTCCTTTATTTTGATCTCTCCTTCCGTTCCATCTTTGATTCCCATTGTTATCACCGTATCTTCCATAAGGCCTCTCATTTCTTCGATTTTCACGCCATTGTTGATACCCTCTCTGCTGATATCTATTGTTGCCTTGATATGACCTATTGTTGTAATTATTCTCGTTACGCTGGTACGGTCTGTTTTCTACCTCTTCCTGGTTCCGCCTAGGTGTGGATGTGCTTGTATTTGTACCCTGCGTTTTCGTGTTTGCCTGTTTTGGTTTTATGACCTCTGTCGTATTGACTAACTCCAGTTGTCTTCCTCCTCTATAATGATTATGAGATGTAGTCTCATCTATCTGGCGTAATATCTGTTCTGCATGTAATGCCGTACTAACGTTCGCTGCGACTAGTACTTGTTGCACGTTGACTGGTAATTGCCGCGCTATAGTCATCACCAGATCCGCTTCATTTAAAGGGTAATCAAGGTCGCGAAATTTTAACATTTGCATGTTAAAGAAATCTGAGTATTTCGTTTGCTGGGTAGTTTGGTATTTCCTAGAGTAAAGCTCCATTCTTAAGCTCTGTTGTAATGCCGGCGACCAGTACTTGCGCAGAAACGCGATTTTGAAATCTGTCATAGTTTCAAATGTATATTTGAAGCTTAAAAACCATGTAAGGACATTTCCTGATAAAAATCTTTCCATCATCCTTAACCTACGTGCTTCAGGTACCCCAGTGTCATTGTAATGATCTTCAATTTCTTTAATAAAGGCTTTAGGTGTCACCCCTGAATTTTCCGTGTACTTCTGCTGTTTATAATCGTTCGAGCGAATTACTTGGATAAGTTGTGTGGGCTGATGACCGTCCTGCGGCGTGGAACTCCTTTCAATATTCTTGCGAAACCCCTCCGTGTTTGTTGTTAATGGGCTCTCTGTCTGAGTCTGACTTCCTGCTGTGCTAGTCCCCTCCGGGCTATTTGAGTCGTCCTGCTTATTTTCCATTGTTCCCGTTTTAAATATCGAGGATTGTTCTATTGACCTCAGTTCAGCCTTAATGATCCTGTCTGTTTGTTCTTTAAGTTTACTCTTAATTTCTTGCTCTAATGCTTGAATACGAGTATGATTTTCGCCTACTGACTTAAGGATGGTTGATCTTTCCTCTTTAGAATCGATATTCATTTTTTCGCCAATCTTTTCTTATTTGCTCATTAATCGTGCTTACTTTCTCCTCAATCTGGCTTTTAGTGTCATCCTGATTGCTTTCTATCTGGCTCAACCTTTCGTCGATGGTATTCTTTAATTGATCCTGATCCGCTTCTAGGCTTTTCCATTTCTCCGCTGATTTTATTTCGAGACGATCCATATCTTTAATTATGCCGGATATATTTTCATCTACCGCTGATAATTGTTGTTGAATGACCTTGCCGCTTAAATCGTCCTTCCAACTTATCCTGAGCTATCTTGACCTCGCTCGTACTCATAGTGCATGCTAGTTCAATTTGCTCTAATTTACCTAACACCGTTTCATCCAGAATGCTAAGTTTTTGATCAAATATACTTTCCATTTTCTTAATCTGATCTAATTGTTTTTCATTGTTTTTACTAACATCTAGGGCCAGCAATACCATCTGTTGATTAGTATGTTTCTTCATCTCTGCGGTTAACGAAGCTAATTGGTTCGTGTTTTTAACATTCTGCGCCTCTAACTGCGAATTTATAGTGTCATTGATTTCATTTTTTAGTAATCTAGCTTGTTCCGCCTGATATTCATTTTGTTCAATCCTACTGTTATTTAATTGTGTCCGCAATGATTCACTTTGTTCAGATAGTTTTGTGTTTAGTGATTCACTTTGTTCGGATAGTTTAGTTTTTAATGATTCACTCTGCTCAGACAATTTGTTTATAGACTCACATTGTTCTAACATAGTATTGTTTAGTGATTCACTTTGTTCGGATAGTTTAGTTTTTAGTGATTCACTCCGCTCAGACAATTTGTTTATAGCTTCACTTTGTTCTAACATACTACTGTTTATTTGTTCAGATAATTTCGCGTTTAATGATTCACTCTGTTCCGCCAATTTAGTGTCCAACAATTTCTGTGTCCTCCTAGCTGCACTCTCAGTGATTTCTTGAATCTGTTCTACTGTTGCCATGTTATACACTTTATATGAGACATTAGGGAAATGGCATAAAGCAATGTCCCCTGACACATACATATAATCCCAATGCACATTTAATTTCTTTACTCTACTCAGTTCATTTATATTTTACATTTAATCCCACTAGTCGATTGCATCTCTGAGTGGTTCTAATTTTACTCAATTTAATTTAAACCCAAACACATATTTAGTCATTAAATTGTTATCCTGATCTGATATTAACAATGACTAATTAACAAAGTATTAATTGTCATTTAAGGCTACCAGCCTCCTAACATTTGCATGAGTTTGACTTTCTAAACAAATCTAGTTTTAACTTTAATCATTGGGCGCCGGGTATCACGTATATTACTTTTTACTTTAATTCATTAGACAAAAACGTGAACCGTATTTTACATTGCAAACCCCTGATTTTAATTTATATGTCACACAGTTGGCGGTATCCTCTTCGCCTCAATTACTTTTAATAAAATAACACTTTCCGGTGATTAAAATACTGTCATATCTACCTCCACTCGTGGCCTGTCAGTTTTACACAAATACGCCAACTAAATGTGTTCCAGCAGCGAACCAGCAACAAAAAATACACCTTCATTGTTGCGTCAGTTTGTAATCCCAACTACGCTTACATTGACATGTGCAATTTCTCTGCCGTTACACCACAGTGAACCGTCCCACGCTTGGCCGCGCCAGTTTACCTCCTATGAACCCTTTAGTATTGCAGTGTTTATATGCAAGAATCTTGATCAAGGGGTCGCGCTCAGTTCATAGTGTGATGTTTAGGTTCGCCAAACAACATGCTCTACTGAGGTAAGGGTCATAGGATTAAAACTATAATTAAGAAAGAAAGTGACAAGACGTAAAATAATAACATAATTTAATGACTATTAGCGCAAATGACATGAATATAGACAACAACAAAAATAAATTTCCTCCCTGAATCTTCCCATGACAGAAATATTTATCAAAGCTTGAGGAGTCAGACGGATCTCCCCCTTATAAAAAATGTGGATTCAAGTTCCACTAACTTGCATTGGATTTTATGTACGCGTAATGACTAACTACGACGAATGAGTACTAGGATGACTGTTCGTTTACATCGGGTAATAGCCACGACGCTTACGAACAATCATCTCGTAAATCAACGTTTACGGATATGGGACACAACACTAATAAAACCCTTAAAAATTAATGCTGACACACAATCTAAAATTAATATTTACAGGAATCTCCCTCGAGACCCTCCTTCAATGCAATGACGCATCTGACAAAATGAGCTGCCAACCCGGCCAATTGCTCAATACACAAACAAGGAAAAGACAGCATCGCACGTGACTACACGGGTCACTACTACAGAACATAACATGGAATGTAACCAACAACAACAAAAGCCTCACCGGCTCAGATTACGTTATATGAACAAAAATGCACGTTAAGCTAACACTTCGGAGATCATAGTGATTCGTAGGCAACTCCCATTTATTTAAACAATTTTTACCATTGATCAGTTCTTATTCTGTATTCCAAGTAATTATACGGAGCCAACAAGCACTCCCCTAATGACCTTGATGCAATCCTTTCAGCCCGCCTTGTGAAACAACTTCCCCCTTCCTCACTCTGTCATCGTCCAGCCCAGTGTGTAAAAATAACATGACCAACTGACCGTTATCTCGTAGAATCAACAGCAACAAATCTCAACCACACAAACATATGGTAAGACTTTAATCGATATAGCCACATATGTCCTCGCAAGGTAACCATATGGACTTGGCACCAAGCTGACAGAAATCAGTCTACGCTGAAATTCCCGCTTGTAATGACCAATAAAATACACACACACACACACACACACTGCTGGGAATGACATAACATTTTCACACAGGTCGGCTGAATCAGATCCTCACAAACTATTAAAAAAAATTAAAACCTACGAGAGAGCTGACTGCTCCTCGCCACAATTCACATTGCTCCAACGGCAATAAACTCACTGAATCTGACCAATAATAAACATTACAAGATTAATTTACCCTCCAATCTACTGCATGATTATACTAATTCAGTCCTACTTCTGAAACACAACATATCTCCGAGAGACGCTTCTTAATCGCACTACGTAAACATATGCGAACATGGTCGTCCACATAGCTACGTTAATTAAAACAAACAAACAAACAAGAACTTACGACTGATAAAAATATGTGCGAGCTGTTTCCATGCAAAAGGTGTGTCAGACCAAAACTAAATACACTACGTTAATCAACACAAGCAAGATATTTACAAAACAAAATATGTCCCATATACCATAAGTTAATTTGTCAGATAATAAGAATATTATTCATGTACTCATCCTCAGCCAGTCACCGTCAACGAACATCTGCAGCCATTTCCCTACTTAATACCGCTTAGCTCGTCTCCCACATCTCGATGGAGTGTTGACAGTTCCAAACTTCTTCCAGGATATGCGATGTCATCTCTCGTGCTGATGCAAAAAGTTATAGATTAATTCACACTCGATATCTGTTTACTAAATTCGCCGTGTTAGGTACTTAATTCCCCAGAACAGACTGTTGGCGAATTGTCGATGATACTGTCCCTACTAAAATAGTACAGTGACTATCTATCACATATATATAAAATAAAAAACACTGAATTTAACACATTTGTATTAATAAAAATCTGTGTCCTCATGACACGCAAAGTACAAGTGCCTACGTCCTTAGACGCACAAAAATGTAATAATAACCTCCGTCCTCAGATGCACAAAAGTAATAGTCATGTCTTGGCTCTTCACGACACTTATAAATGAACTGGCCCTAGGTATCGATAGAGGGGGAAATTATATAAAAATTTCTCAAAATAATAGTGGTACAGGAATGAAACAAATATCACTGAACTCGTAAAATTGCGCAGGTCAAGAATATGCCCATTAATCCTAGAATCGATCGTAGAGATGTTGTCTAGCCGAACTCCCACGTTAATGCTAGCTGTCGCGTGCCCAAGCTAGACTTGGCGAGTTTGTAAGCATTCATCTCTCATTGGTTCCACATTTTCAATAACTTGGCGGTTTTTATCAGACCTTGGCCTCGTAGGAGTGTCCAGTATTATCCTCAGCCACTCACGTTACTGCATTATATTTTTTCTAGGCGCGAATATTACAATGAACATACTATAAGCGTGTCTCACCACGCGTCCCTTCTATTTTGAGGTAGCCACCACCTGTCCTTCTGACACATAGCTAGGGTCTTTCTTTTCACAATGCTAAAGTATTTAGCCTTTTGTCATACTGCTGCAGGTATGTTCCCACTGTCTCCAACAAATTCTTGAAGTTTCCTCATCTTCGTCTGGCTATTTCATGACGGTGGTGGAAATATTAATTAATTGAAGAAATAAAACATCGAATCATTTATCCATCAGAGGATAAAGGGTTCACAACTCCTCCACTCACAAAATTTCGAACTTAGGATAAAGTCGACAATTTTTAAAGACTTCCGTAGGCCAATTTGTTTTATTTCAGAATCACCCCTTTTCTATTACTTGGTCTAGCCGCTCCTGTCTTGAATGGCATTTACTCGTTTTTTATCCTGCTTGGACCTCACTCTTTCAGCTGCTTGTGTGACGCGCTGATGCCTTAGGCAACACTCTGCCCGTCTCGTTAATGTTTGTCAACACCATCTCAACTTCCTTCTTCACGTGCCGTACTCAACTGCGCCCCGTCCACTTGGTTGATATAGGACGTCCATATATTCAAACTGCATCATTATTTCGGCTCTCCCATGGTTCGCTTCTTCGATACTTTTTTAAGTTGGCTGCATTGTAGACCGACATTGTTCCTGTGCTTAACTCTTTCACTTTGTAAGCATTATTTCCTAGGTTTCTTACAATAGAATAGGGTCCTATGAACTTTTCACAGAATTTGCTGAAGATCTTCTTCTCTGGATCCGATGTAGCGGGTCGTTTCACCAAAACGAGCTGGTTGATTTCTAGATCACGGTGAAATCTCTTATTTCTCAATCGCCGTAATCTGCGATCTGCTTGTTTTCTCATGTAGGCTCTCGTTCTCTCTATTCGCAGGTCAGGTGCTATCATGGCATCTTTTGGGCAGTTAATGATGCTTTTCCACGTTCTCACTGGATACTCGTTTTTGTGTAAGACCATAGGGATCTGTCCTGTTGACTCGTGCCTGGTAGAATTCATGCATGTCTCTACATCCTTAATTTTATCCACCCACTTATGATATTCTTCGGGAATGAAGATTCTCAAGTATGATGTTACACATTTTATTGCTCTCTCACTTGGATTAGCTTGGGCATGTCGGATACTGCTTAAAACGTGTTTTATACCCATGTCCTCCATACCTTTCTTGAATTCGGCGCTTGTAAAATAGCTGCCGTGGTCTGACAATATAAATTCTGGTTTTCCAAGGATTGGAATAACTCTATTTCGAATACGACTGAGTACTTGTTTCGATGTGGTTTTCTGAATGGGGCATAATACGACAAACTTAGAAAACACATCAATGCACACTAGCAAGTGACGGCAACCTCGTCTACCTTTCGGGATTGGGCCGAAACAGTCTAGGGCCAGTAGCTCGCAGGGTTTCTGAGGTAGCAATGGTCTAGGATACTGCCTCATTAAATAGTTATTGGACTTTGTCCTCTGACAAGGATCACAAGTCGTAATGACGTCACATATAGTTGTTCTCATACGTGGCCATGTAAATGTCTCTCCTATCGTCGCTTCGCACTTGTCTACTCCGACGTGTCCGTAACTTTCGTGAGTATGCCATGTCAATCCTCGCTGTAAAGATGCAGGTACTAGTATGCGTAACTTGGTGTGGTCATTATCTACCCATTTGTGCAGCAATTTGTTGACATAAACATATCTTCCTTCTTTGGCTTTCGCTTCTCGAAATGCAGGTGTTCCTGTAGGTAGTTGCTTTCTGAAGTATTGAATTAATAGCATCATCCATGGTTCCGCTTCCTGTTCTCGCTGTATCTCACGTAACTCCTCCAAGAATTCCCGGTCCTTCGGTGTTAACTCCAAGTGTTGTACCATCGCTGTTTCTTCATCATCAGGCTCTGGGTTCCTGCTGAATGCATCCGGAATCACGTTCATCTTCCCTGGTCAATGTTTAATCTCAATGCTAAACTGCTGAATATATATAGACCAACGTATCACACGTTTGCTTGCCATCGACGTCTTAAACAAGAATGTTAGTGCCTTGTGATCAGTCCTGACAACAATGGGGTATCCATAAATTATTCGTTTCCATTGTTGAAGCGCATGAAGGATGGCCAACAGCTCTAGCTCCGTTACAGTAAAACTGCGCTCGTGCTTACGCAATTTTCGGCTGACAAATGCCAAATATGTTTTATGTTGCAGGTTAGCTGGATCTTCTTGGTAGAGCATGGCACCTATACCAATTAGTGAAGCATCCGCTTGGATTATAAATTTGTGCTTGAAATCTGGATATCCTAACTTAATGCAGTTTTCCAGTAGCTGTTTTGTTGCTTGGAACGCCTTCTCACATTCCGCATTCCATAACCATTTATTCTTCTTTTTTAGCATTTCCTGCATTGGAGCTACAGTCTCCGTGTAACCTGGACAGTTTTCTTTAAAGAATCTCGTTACGCCTAAGAAAGCCCGAATGTGCTTGACTCTCGTTGGTGTAGGGAAATTCTTTATCGCTTCGATCTTAGCTGGGTTTGGCTTCACTCCCTGCTTGTCAATGATGTGACCGAAATACAAGATCTCGCTCTTGAAGAAATGCGATTTCTTCAGGTTTACTTTGAAATTTGATGCATTAAGGTTGCCTAATACTTTATCTGAATTTCCCATGTGAATTTCAATGTTGTCGGATGCCAGCAGAATGTCATCAATGTAGCGCACAGTCATCTCCTTAACTTCCTCGGTTAGATTCCGATCCAGGGCTCGGATTAAAGCACAGCCCGCTGTTTTGACTCCGAAGGGCATTCGGACGAAACAAAACGTTTGGTTATCGAATAAGAAGCCAGTTAGAAGCTGTGACTTCTCATCCAATTCAAGATGGTGGAAACTGGACGTCAAATCGACTGATGAATAAATGCTCTTGTTTTTAAAGCCTTTTAGTACGTCTCTGATAATTGGCGCTCTGTCATACTCAGGAAAAATGAGTCTCATGTTGAGATTTCTGGCATCTAAACAAAGTCTAATAGATCCATTTGGTTTTGTGACTGCCAAAATCGCATTTAGATAAGGTGTAGGTGTCTTCCTTATCACTCCAGCTTGTAACATCTCATCTATAATGACCTTGACTTGACCACGATATTTTTCCGGAATTGGGTACAATCTGCTTTTGAAAGGTGACCAATCCTCGACTTGCATTGAATATTTGAAATTTAATATTTTTCCAGGTACTGTGTCAAATACTGCTTTGTGCTTCCTTAAAATCTCTTCCAATTGTTTTCTATGTTCACCCCCAAGTTGAATGTCATTGAGCCGCTCCTGTAGTAACTCTTCAAATTGTGCATCAATGTCATCTCCTTCTGTTAATAAAGACCATATCTCCTGGGATTCACTCTCCTCATCTAGTTCCACAACAGCTCCTTCTATGATGTTATCTTCTGCCTTTCGTATCTCCTCTTCCGTCTCTTCCATTATTGCTTCCAATGCCCAAGAATTTACATCTCTTCCGGTAGTGATTTCATCCATATGCAATCCCACATTCTTCAGTTGATCATACTCTCTAAAACTGACTGTATTCTTGTGCAAATCTATCACTGCTTGATAGTCACAAATGAAATTTGCACCAAGAATTACATTGTAATTCATCTTTGCCATGATAATGAATGTTTGCCCAAAAGTGTGTTCCAATATGTTCAGTTCTAAGTATGCCTGACGTTTACAAGTGACGGTGCGTTCAGGAATAACACCCCTCACTTTGAGTTGTGGTACGGGAATCACAGGAATATTCTGACTCCGTCCCAACTCTCGAACCAAGGCCTCCGATACCAAACTGATCTGCGACCCCGTATCCAATAAACATCTTATTTTAATTCCACCAATCCTCGCGTAAATAACAGGTAACTGCCTAATTTCATCGTTCCGTGGTTTCACCGTCTCCTCCAGGCAATCCTCTGGCAAAGCAATCCATTCTTGTATGTTCGCTACTATCCATCCCTCTTCAACTTCCGACTGTTGCGTTTGTAGACTGTCTCCTTTATCCAAATTTAGAAATTTTTTTAGCTCCGCTGCGACTCCCGTCATCATTTTGTCGCCCACGCCCCTGACTTTCCTCTTGTCTCAGTAGACTTCCAGCTTCCTCAGTATGTGTGTCTGGATTCTTCATGTTCGCAATGGCTTTCTCCCATCGTCCTTGCTCTTCACCTTGACTAGCGTGTAATTCCTCTAGGTAATTTTGTGATTGAGCGTGCCTATCATTCCAGTCATTTCGATAATTACGTGCCTCTCCTTGATTTTGATCTCTCCTTCCGTTCCATCTTTGATTCCCATTGTTATCACCGTATCTTCCATAAGGCCTCTCATTTCTTCGATTTTCACGCCATTGTTGATACCCTCTCTGTTGATATCTATTGTTGCCTTGATATGACCTATTGTTGTAATTATTCTCGTTACGCTGGTACGGTCTGTTTTCTACCTCTTCCTGGTTCCGCCTAGGTGTGGATGTGCTTGTATTTGTACCCTGCGTTTTCGTGTTTGCCTGTTTTGGTTTTATGACCTCTGTCGTATTGACTAACTCCAGTTGTCTTCCTCCTCTATAATGATTATGAGATGTAGTCTCATCTATCTGGCGTAATATCTGTTCTGTCTGTAATGCCGTACTAACGTTCGCTGCGACTAGTACTTGTTGCACGTTGACTGGTAATTGCCGCGCTATAGTCATCACCAGATCCGCTTCATTTAAAGGGTAATCAAGGTCGCGAAATTTTAACATTTGCATGTTAAAGAAATCTGAGTATTTCGTTTGCTGGGTAGTTTGGTATTTCCTAGAGTAAAGCTCCATTCTTAAGCTCTGTTGTAATGCCGGCGACCAGTACTTGCGCAGAAACGCGATTTTGAAATCTGTCATAGTTCCAAATGTATATTTGAAGCTTAAAAACCATGTAAGGACATTTCCTGATAAAAATCTTTCCATCATCCTTAACCTACGTGCTTCAGGTACCCCAGTGTCATTGTAATGATCTTCAATTTCTTTAATAAAGGCTTTAGGTGTCACCCCTGAATTTTCCGTGTACTTCTGCTGTTTATAATCGTTCGAGCGAATTACTTGGATAAGTTGTGTGGGCTGATGACCGTCCTGCGGCGTGGAACTCCTTTCAATATTCTTGCGAAACCCCTCCGTGTTTGTTGTTAATGGGCTCTCTGTCTGAGTCTGACTTCCTGCTGTGCTAGTCCCCTCCGGGCTATTTGAGTCGTCCTGCTTATTTTCCATTGTTCCCGTTTTAAATATCGAGGATTGTTCTATTGACCTCAGTTCAGCCTTAATGATCCTGTCTGTTTGTTCTTTAAGTTTACTCTTAATTTCTTGCTCTAATGCTTGAATACGAGTATGATTTTCGCCTACTGACTTAAGGATGGTTGATCTTTCCTCTTTAGAATCGATATTCATTTTTTCGCCAATCTTTTCTTATTTGCTCATTAATCGTGCTTACTTTCTCCTCAATCTGGCTTTTAGTGTCATCCTGATTGCTTTCTATCTGGCTCAACCTTTCGTCGATGGTATTCTTTAATTGATCCTGATCCGCTTCTAGGCTTTTCCATTTCTCCGCTGATTTTATTTCGAGACGATCCATATCTTTAATTATGCCGGATATATTTTCATCTACCGCTGATAATTGTTGTTGAATGACCTTGCCGCTTAAATCGTCCTTCCAACTTATCCTGAGCTATCTTGACCTCGCTCGTACTCATAGTGCATGCTAGTTCAATTTGCTCTAATTTACCTAACACCGTTTCATCCAGAATGCTAAGTTTTTGATCAAATATACTTTCCATTTTCTTAATCTGATCTAATTGTTTTTCATTGTTTTTACTAACATCTAGGGCCAGCAATACCATCTGTTGATTAGTATGTTTCTTCATCTCTGCGGTTAACGAAGCTAATTGGTTCGTGTTTTTAACATTCTGCGCCTCTAACTGCGAATTTATAGTGTCATTGATTTCATTTTTTAGTAATCTAGCTTGTTCCGCCTGATATTCATTTTGTTCAATCCTACTGTTATTTAATTGTGTCCGCAATGATTCACTTTGTTCAGATAGTTTTGTGTTTAGTGATTCACTTTGTTCGGATAGTTTAGTTTTTAATGATTCACTCTGCTCAGACAATTTGTTTATAGACTCACATTGTTCTAACATAGTATTGTTTAGTGATTCACTTTGTTCGGATAGTTTAGTTTTTAGTGATTCACTCCGCTCAGACAATTTGTTTATAGCTTCACTTTGTTCTAACATACTACTGTTTATTTGTTCAGATAATTTCGCGTTTAATGATTCACTCTGTTCCGCCAATTTAGTGTCCAACAATTTCTGTGTCCTCCTAGCTGCACTCTCAGTGATTTCTTGAATCTGTTCTACTGTTGCCATGTTATACACTTTATATGAGACATTAGGGAAATGGCATAAAGCAATGTCCCCTGACACATACATATAATCCCAATTAACATTTAATTTCTTTACTCTACTCAGTTCATTTATATTTTACATTTAATCCCACTAGTCGATTGCATCTCTGAGTGGTTCTAATTTTACTCAATTTAATTTAAACCCAAACACATATTTAGTCATTAAATTGTTATCCTGATCTGATATTAACAATGACTAATTAACAAAGTATTAATTGTCATTTAAGGCTACCAGCCTCCTAACATTTTCATGAGTTTGACTTTCTAAACAAATCTAGTTTTAACTTTAATCATTGGGCGCCGGGTATCACGTATATTACTTTTTACTTTAATTCATTAGACAAAAACGTGAACCGTATTTTACATTGCAAACTCCTGATTTTAATTTATATGTCACACAGTTGGTGGTATCCTCTTCGCCTCAATTACTTTTAATAAAATAACACTTTCCGGTGATTAAAATACTGTCATATCTACCTCCACTTGTGGCCTGTCAGTTTTACACAAATACGCCAACTAAATGTGTTCCAGCAGCGAACCAGCAACAAAAAAATACACCTTCATTGTTGCGTCAGTTTGTAATCCCAACTACGCTTACACTGACATGTGCAATTTCTCTGCCGTAACACCACAGTGAACCGCCCCACGCTTGGCCGCGCCAGTTTACCTCCTATGAACCCTTTAGTATTGCAGTGTTTATATGCAAGAATCTTGATCAAGGGGTCGCGCTCAGTTCATAGTGTGATGTTTAGGTTCGCCAAACAACATGCTCTACTGAGGTAAGGGTCATAGGATTAAAACTATAATTAAGAAAGAAAGTGACAAGACGTAAAATAATAACATAATTTAATGACTATTAGCGCAAATGACATGAATATAGACAACAACAAAAATAAATTTCCTCCCTGAATCTTCCCATGACAGAAATATTTATCAAAGTTTGAGGAGTCAGACGGATCTCCCCCTTATAAAAAATGTGGATTCAAGTTCCACTAACTTGCATTGGATTTTATGTACGCGTAATGACTAACTACGACGAATGAGTACTAGGATGAATGTTCGTTTACATCGGGTAATAGCCACGACGCTTACGAACAATCATCTCGTAAATCAACGTTTACGGATATGGGACACAACACTAATAAAACCCTTAAAAATTAATGCTGACACACAATCTAAAATTAATATTTACAGGAATCTCCCTCGAGACCCTCCTTCAATGCAATGACGCATCTGACAAAATGAGCTGCCAACCCGGCCAATTGCTCAATACACAAACAAGGAAAAGACAGCATCGCACGTGACTACACGGGTCACTACTACAGAACATAACATGGAATGTAACCAACAACAACAAAAGCCTCACCGGCTCAGATTACGTTATATGAACAAAAATGCACGTTAAGCTAACACTTCGGAGATCATAGTGATTCGTAGGCAACTCCCATTTATTTAAACAATTTTTACCATTGATCAGTTCTTATTCTGTATTCCAAGTAATTATACGGAGCCAACAAGCACTCCCCTAATGACCTTGATGCAATCCTTTCAGCCCGCCTTGTGAAACAACTTCCCCCTTCCTCACTCTGTCATCGTCCAGCCCAGTGTGTAAAAATAACATGACCAACTGACCGTTATCTCGTAGAATCAACAGCAACAAATCTCAACCACACAAACATATGGTAAGACTTTAATCGATATAGCCACATATGTCCTCGCAAGGTAACCATATGGACTTGGCACCAAGCTGACAGAAATCAGTCTACGCTGAAATTCCCGCTTGTAATGACCAATAAAATACACACACACACACACACACACTGCTGGGAATGACATAACATTTTCACACAGGTCGGCTGAATCAGATCCTCACAAACTATTAACAAAAATTAAAACCTACGAGAGAGCTGACTGCTCCTCGCCACAATTCACATTGCTCCAACGGCAATAAACTCACTGAATCTGATCAATAATAAACATTACAAGATTAATTTACCCTCCAATCTACTGCATGATTATACTAATTCAGTCCTACTTCTGAAACACAACATATCTCCGAGAGACGCTTCTTAATCGCACTACGTAAACATATGCGAACACGGTCGTCCACATAGCTACGTTAATTAAAACAAACAAACAAGAACTTACGACTGATAAAAATATGTGCGAGCTGTTTCCATGCAAAAGGTGTGTCAGACCAAAACTAAATACACTACGTTAATCAACACAAGCAAGATATTTACAAAACAAAATATGTCCCATATACCATAAGTTAATTTGTCAGATAATAAGAATATTATTCATGTACTCATCCTCAGCCAGTCACCGTCAACGAACATCTGCAGCCATTTCCCTACTTAATACCGCTTAGCTCGTCTCCCACATCTCGATGGAGTGTTGACAGTTCCAAACTTCTTCCAGGATATGCGATGTCATCTCTCGTGCTGATGCAAAAAGTTATAGATTAATTCACACTCGATATCTGTTTACTAAATTCGCCGTGTTAGGTACTTAATTCCCCAGAACAGACTGTTGGCGAATTGTCGATGATACTGTCCCTACTAAAATAGTACAGTGACTATCTATCACATATATATAAAATAAAAAACACTGAATTTAACACATTTGTATTAATAAAAATCTGTGTCCTCATGACACGCAAAGTACAAGTGCCTACGTCCTTAGACGCACAAAAATGTAATAATAACCTCCGTCCTCAGATGCACAAAAGTAATAGACATGTCTTGGCTCTTCACGCCACTTATAAATGAACTGGCCCTAGGTATCGATAGAGGGGGAAATTATATAAAAATTTCTCAAAATAATAGTGGTACAGGAATGAAACAAATATCACTGAACTCGTAAAATTCCGCAGGTCAAGAATATGCCCATTAATTCTAGAATCGATCGTAGAGATGTTGTCTAGCCGAACTCCCGCGTTAATGCTAGCTGTCGCGTGCCCAAGCTAGACTTGGCGCGTTTGTAAGCATTCATCTCTCATTGGTTCCACATTTTCAATAACTTGGCGGTTTTTATCAGACCTTGGCCTCGTAGGAGTGTCCAGTATTATCCTCAGCCACTCACGTTACTGCATTATATTTTTCTAGGCGCGAATATTACAATGAACATACCATAAGCGTGTCTCACCACGCGTCCCTTCTATTTTGAGGTAGCCACCACCTGTCCTTCTGACACATAGCTAGGGTCTTTCTTTTCACAATGCTAAAGTATTGCAAAAGAAATAGCACTGTACCTTAATATCCACAACTCCAATTTCTACACATTCGTAAGATTTCGCCGACAATTTCAGTGAATGCTGTTGTTGACATAAACACACCATAATACCATGGAGGAAGTACTCGTATGACATTAGTTCCACGGAAATTATAATCCAGCTCTCTGTTCAGTAAATGGATTTCTTATGCGAATCTTTTCCGCCAGATGTCATAACTGTTCTATTTGGGACTCAATTGATTTGCCTTCCGTTGACATTCTATACCGAATTTGAAGAATAACCAGTTGATAATACGATATATTTTAATTTTAAAGCGTTTGTAACAGCCTATTGTGTGTTAATTTACCAAAATAACAAAATGATCCAACACAGTACATCTGCGCTATCTGTTGGTGCTACTTCATGATAAACAATGTTTCAAAGCTTCAGGATTCGTTATTGGGTAGAGATCAATTTTTGAGCTCATACAATTCCCAAGAAGAATCTACAGATATTTATGAATATTTATGTTAGAACATATAATAAAGTTATCGTCGAACCTAAACAGTATGCAACTCGCCTATAATGGTAATTAAGACGCTCGTTTTATAAACATACTCGTGTCTTAATTATTGCCATTATAGGCTCGTTGCATAATGTACTATTGTTCCAATGTACTAAATATTGACTTAAGGTAATAAATAGTTCATTATTATTATTATGTGCTTTTTACATTTTAATTTATTTTAATTATTAAACAATAATTTTAATGTTTATTTCTAATTTTCAATTTTTAATTTTTATATTTTTATTGCATTAATTAACTAATTTCGAATTGATTTTTACAATTATTTTCATAATTTTTTATACTATTTTTATTTTTAGCCTATTTTCAATTTTGAAAAAATAGGCTTATGAGATCACCTTTTGTCCGTGTGTGTGTGTGTGTGTGTGTGTGTGTGTGTGTGTGTGTGTGTGTGTGTGTGTGTGTGTGAGAGAGAGAGAGAGAGAGAGAGAGAGAGAGAGGTGTGTGTGTGTGTGTGTCCCCTAATAAATTCTAAACGGCTAAAGCGATTTCAATGAAACTCGGTGAGTTCATAGCACTATTCCGGGTGACCTCGACCGTGTCCCTCAAATTTTGTTAAGTATCACCAATCAAACATGGCGGCTGTGCGAAATATTTCACCAGCATTCAATATCGATATCACCCTGGAATATTTTACGGTGATAAAGGAATCTACTAGAAGTTCACCAATGTGACGTTTGAAAACCTCGTAACTTCAATACCAACATGGCGGCCATGCGAATTCTCGACTTTTAAATAGACGTTTCTCGCGATTTAACCAACCAAACGAAATAAAACTTGGTACAGTATATGTTTATACACATTGTAATGCAACGACATCTAACGTCATTCAATTGTTTACATAAGCTCAAGATGGCGGCTGTGCGAAATATTTCACCGGCATTCTGTATCTCTGAAACTATTAACGGTATCGCCCTGTAATTTTGTACGAAGATAAAGGGCACTACTGGAAATTCATCCATAAGAAATTCAAAAACCGATTAACTACAAAACGAATATGGCGGCCAAGCGAATTTGAAAATTTTAAATAGACCTTTCTCGCGATTTGATGTTCCAAACGCAATGAAACTTGGTACAGCAAATGTTTATACACATTGTAATGTACTGGTATCTAATTTAGTTCAATTGTTTACATAACCTCAAGATGGAGGCTGTGCGAATTTTTAAATTAGATTTTTTTCTTGTGTCGTGGTCATGTGATCGAAGTGAAAGTTTGATTAATGAACCTACGCAATAATTTGCCTGCAATGGCACATGACTCTAAGGCCTATACATTTAACAATCGAACATGGTGACCATCCGAAATATTTAGACGGCTCTGAATATCTACGAATCTATTATAGCAATCAAACTGATTTTTATATTCATAGGGGCTATGAACTTAAGTTCACCTATAGGACTTAAAATAACCTGGTGATCACAAATCCAACATGGCGGCGACGCGAAGTATACATATTCACATGGACGTTTCTCGCAATTTAACCATCCTAGTGCAGTGAAACTTGGTACAGTAAATCCTTATACGACTGTTAATCCACTGGCATCTAATTTATTTCAATTGTTTCCATAACCACAAGATGGCAGCTGAGCGAAGTTTTAAAATCTCCTTGTTACTTCTTGTGTCCTAATCATGCGATGGAAGTTTGAATGCTACATGGAAAGGGGTTTTATGTTAAGATATCACCCCAACTGGGAAATAGCATTGGATTAGGGTTAGGGCACACAGTGGACTATAATAGGACTATATGGAAGAGACCAAAAGTTACTTGACTGTTGATACATTTATTTGATTGTTTTAACCATTTGGATAAATAGTGACAATTATTTGCATTAAAAATGATTATTTAAAAGAGGCAATTAAAAAATGCCTGTTTCTCCAGGAAACTCAAAACTATCTTGCAAGTAGCATTGACTATAAAAAATGAATGAAGAAAGAGTAATAACAGGCAACTCGATAAAAAAGTTCATAGCGAAAAATCCATGACAACAAAGTTAGAAATAGTAAAGGCTTAGCCTTGTATTATATAAAATGAGTGATTGGTTACCACCAGTTCAATACTTGATACAGGGAGTATCTTCCATAAGTAATCCTACGGAGACCCCGCTGACGATAGCGGGAAGCGATGATGATTGTCCAGGCAGGACAAGTTAGTTCATCTAGAATCCAAGGTCAGAGTGTAGACCAAGAATTGGCTGGCCCGCGTAGAGTGGGTCGTGAAGTCCAGTGAAGTTGTTCACTAAGAAGCCGTGATGTGGCTTCCAAAGAAGATAGATGATAATTCCTCCAGTGAAACATAACCAGCAGTGCCAGGCCTCTTGGGAATGACCTGGGTTAGCGGGTGCAAGCAGTTACGATTCCATCGTGCCGAGTTGTAGAGAAATTAAGTGACGAAGCTGTCGCCTAGATGAGGGTTGTTGACCCCGGCCTGCTCAGCCCGACAAAGTCCAAGCAGATAAGCATGCCGCGTAGATAGCTTCAGGTCAAACAGTGTTGGTAAACAGTGCGCCGAGCAGGCTGCACTGAAGTGGTCAGGCAGCAGTGGGCAGGTGAAGACAGGCCGCAGGACGGCGAGGCGGAGAATATATAGTGGAAATGACGACAGCAGCCGAACATTCCAGAATGAAGGAGGGGTGTCAAACAGCCAATCAGCGCACAGCCCCATGCACGTTGCGAGGGTAGCCGCTGAGGCGAACACAGTACCTCATGAAACAGTGTGACAGTATGGTGCGTCTAGAAAGACACTTCAGAAAAAAGGTGAGTACAAGAATAATAAAGAACAACAATTCGTAAGTTAAATAAATAATCAGAACACCGCGTTCATACTGCAATTATAACGAAAAAAAATAATGGAGCAGAAAAATTGAACGTGTGTTTCAAACCGTGCGGGAAACATAGCCTACAAAAAAAACATTCGCGAAAGCGAACATGCTGGGAGGGGCGAGAAAAAATTGCAGTAAGAAAGCGCAGAAGTTAGGCCTCGCGTGGCAAAGGAGCAATCATAGTGATTGGCCTGAGGAAATGGCCAGCAGAAGTCTGCAGTTTTACCACGCGAATCCTACCATCTCTGCCAGGAAAGCACTCAACAACCCTACCCAAATTCCAGACAAGAGGGGGACTAGGGTCTTTCAAAAGGACCAAGTCCCCAACCTGAAGGTTAGAGCAGGAAACACGCCATTTACCACGCTGCTGAAGCAAACTGAGGTATTCCAACCTCCAGCGGCGCCAAAAATTGTTGCGCAAACTTTCAATTTTGCGCCAAGAAATGGCTAAAGAAGATTGAGAATTAGAATATAACAAAGGGGGAGAGGCAGTCAAAGGACCACCGATAAGAAAATGACCTGGCGTTAATGGCAGAAGATCTAAAGGATCATTAGATAAGGGTGATAAAGGACGAGAATTAATTATGCCCTCAATAAAAATGATTAAGGAATTGAACTCTTCATGAGAAAGGGGGGTGTGGCCACAAACACGTCTAAGGTGCTTCTTGGTGAGTTTCACACAAGACTCCCACCGCCCACCTTGATGAGGTGCATAAGGGGGGATGAAGTGCCACTTGAAATTTCTCTGGTGAGCATAATCAGTAATCCTTTCCAGCGCTGAATTTTGAGTAAGAGCTCTCTTAATTTGCTCAGAAGCTCCGATAAAATTTTTAGCATTGTCTGAGAATACTTCTGAAGGAAGACCTCTGCGAGCAGAAAATCTGGCAAAAGCTGCCAAAAAGTAAGCAGTAGAGGCGTTGGTAACTAGTTCTAAGTGAACTGCTCCGGTGACCATACATACAAACAGCGAAATATAGAGTTTTCCAGAAATACATTTTTTGGCCTCAGGAGAATTTTTTCTGTAAACAAAAGGCCCGGAATAATCCACCCCCGTAAAGGTAAAGGGTCTAGCAGGCGCGGATCTAAAATTGGGAAGATCACCCATGAGCTGAGCGGTAACTTTAGGGTTGGATTTAAAACATGGAATGCACTTCCGGATAACAGAGGTAACTTCATGGACTCCGTTTATGGGCCAATACCTTTCACGAATGATATAAAGTAATGTACGAGTACCAGCATGAAGATGCTGGTAATGATACTGACGAATGATTAAGGAAGTGACATGATGCTTTGAGGGAAGAATAATTGGATGTTTTTTATCCTCAGAAAGATCAGCCAAAGATAAACGTCCTCCTACTCTTAATAAACCATCAGTATCCAAAAAGGGGGCGAGTGAGGAAAGCCTACTCGATTTCTTAAGGGATTGACCTTGGGACAACACCTGGCATTCTTCAGAGAATATTTCTTGTTGAGTAAGCCATAAGATTTTTGTAGTGGCTAAACCTAATTCAGAAAAGGTTAAATATGGCTTAGAAAAAAGGGGTTGTTCCACTACAAAATATATCCATAAAAGGAGATAAGCCATAACCCTCACCAATTTATGGAAAGAGGAAAATCGCTGTAAGAGAAGGGGAGAGTCGGAAACGATTAGAGAGGATCCTGTAATCTTCCCAGCATCCGACAATTCTGATAATTCCGGAAGAGGAAAATTTGTTAAAGCAGAAGATTTGTTAGATTGAATTGGAGGGCCTGATAATAATGTGTCATTCAGAGAAGTTCCATTGGTATCCAATGCAGAGCCATTAAAGACCACTCTTATGTTTTCCTTTAAAATCTCATTCTTCCAAACTGGATGATGATTTAGGTAAATGACTTCAGATGGGGTATAAGAAGCATCATCTTTCTTGGTAACAACCTCCATGTGATCAAGTGCCTCATATTCCTCCATAAATGTGGAGTATTGAGCTTTAACAACAGGGTCACGTTTAAATTTGCTTTCCACAGCAGAGTGCTCTAAGAGCCCTAGGGTGTGTTTCAAATAAAAGAGGTGGATTATCCACTCGGGGCATTGTTACGACAAATCTACCCTCTGAATTGCGTTTGGTTGTTTCGCGAAACAGTTTTTCACACATTTCATTTTCAACTGAGGAAGGTGAAACTGAATCTATAGTTTCGATTTTCCAAAATCTTTCTAGGTTGTAATCGAGACTTGTATTGACAAAATGACATTGTGAGAAATTTTGGAACGACTTACGAGGAACCTGACCCGTTACTAACCAACCTAGCTTGGTATGATGAACAAACACTCCTGGTGATATTTTAACCTTAGAGCTAAGGAGACATTGCCAAAATACTTGGGCACTGAGAAGTATGTCTACTGGAGCGCTCGTATTAAATGTTGGATCTGCCAACTGAATGTCATGAGGAATTTGCCAATTTCTAATTTCAAAAGATGTACTAGGGGTATTACTGCCAATAGTATCAATGGCAAGACAATTCAACTGAAATGTTGTGGTACAATTAACAGCATCTTTGATGTGAACACGAACAAAATGCAAAGATTTAACATTGCTATTGTTAATACCGGTAACCTGAATTAATGTAGGTTGCTTGGGAAGACCAAGTTTCTTAATGAGACGCTCACTTATGAAGTCATGGGTGGCGGCATTGTCCAATAAGGCACGTGCTTCAAGCCATCTACCAGAGGAATCTTGAACTTTTAATAACACGGTTGATAGTAGCACCTGGGAACTACGAATAGAGCTAGAGCTCTGAGTATAAGATTGCGCATTGGCTCCTGGGGATGTATCTTTAGAACATCCAGGGGAAGGAGCCTGACGTGGCTTTTCAAACCTATGAAGCAAGGTATGATGTTGAGCCTTGCAATGGGAGCAAGTATTTTTAGATACGCAATCAGGCACCATATGCCTGGTTGACAGACAGTTGTAGCAATATCTTTTTTGAGCTATTAATTTGCGTCTTTCGTCGGTAGAAAGGGCTTTAAAGGCAACGCAGGAATATAACCTGTGAGGCGCTTTACAGAGAATACAATCTGTTGAATTATGTTGAACAGTAAAGACAGCAGATTTGTTTATTTTAGTACCGACTGGCTTCACAACATTAGATTTGTTATCTGCACTTCCTGACATATGACAGGCTACGGCTGATAAAACCTGACATCTATTATTTATAAACGTAAGCAATGAGCCATAGGTATATGAAGTGTCATTTGTTAGTTCCTTCTCCCATGCTTTTAAGGTTGATGAATCAAATTTAGAAGTAACCAAGTGAACTAAGAATAGATCCCAATGCTCGACCGGTTGATTCAACCGTGCCAATGCTCTGACGTGTAGTTGGACCGTGTCACTTAAGGCTCGCAGTGTTGACAAGCTGTCAGCTCGCAATGCGGGCAGGTTAAATAAGGCTTGAATATGCCTCTGTATGCATAATTTTTCGTTGCCGTAACGGCCTTTAAGAAGCTCTATAGCAATGTTATAGTTTTCTCCTGTTAAGGGGAGTTCTCTTATAAGTTGAAGGGGTGGTCCCTGCAAAATGGATTTTAAATAATGAAATTTCTGAATTTCTGGAAGTGTGGCATTATCATGTACTAATGAACTGAACAATTCAAAGAATGATTGCCACATCTCTTCCTTTCCTGAAAAATGCGGAATTTCAATTTTAGGTAGCAATGGTTTGATACCATTCCCATGGTCGCTAATTCTTCCTTGAGTTTCCTCTACCTTCAACGCCAGGGTCAAAGTTCTAACTAATGCCACAGCCTGAGCGTGTGTATCAAAGTAATTACTTTCTACTTCTTCCCTATCTGATTGATGTTCTGGACTTTTGATTTCAATTTCAAGTTGCACGAGATCATATTTCTCGTACGCCTGTTCAAAAGCTTTTAAACGCTGAGATATAATATCAAGGTTTTGTTCCTCTTTCGGTAGAGTAGCTAAATATTTTTGAAAACGGGTGAGTTGACCTTTGTAGGCCGCCCGAGAGTTTAACAGTTTATCATCTATAATTACTGGCATGGCTGGGAAGTTGGAATGACTCACTTACCCAAGCTGCTTGCGGCACCAGACAGACCTGCTTTCCAGAAAGAAACCAGTTGTGTATTATGCTGGGATTGCTTCCGCTTTCCCGCAGATCTCCTGCGCTAGCCACGATAACTGAAATGTATAAGACAAATATTAGATTGCACAAGTGGTTTTTTTTTTTTTGGAATAGAATTTGTGGTCTCAGAATGGAGGTTCTGGGTTCGATCCGGGGTTGAGGTACCATGGAAAGGGGTTTTATGTTAAGATATCACCCCAACTGGGAAATAGCATTGGATTAGGGTTAGGGCACACAGTGGACTATAATAGGACTATATGGAAGAGACCAAAAGTTACTTGACTGTTGATACATTTATTTGATTGTTTTAACCATTTGGATAAATAGTGACAATTATTTGCATTAAAATGATTATTTAAAAGAGGCAATTAAAAAATGCCTGTTTCTCCAGGAAACTCAAAACTATCTTGCAAGTAGCATTGACTATAAAAAATGAATGAAGAAAGAGTAATAACAGGCAACTCGATAAAAAAAAGTTCATAGCGAAAAATCCATGACAACAAAGTTAGAAATAGTAAAGGCTTAGCCTTGTATTATATAAAATGAGTGATTGGTTACCACCAGTTCAATACTTGATACAGGGAGTATCTTCCATAAGTAATCCTACGGAGACCCCGCTGACGATAGCGGGAAGCGATGATGATTGTCCAGGCAGGACAAGTTAGTTCATCTAGAATCCAAGGTCAGAGTGTAGACCAAGAATTGGCTGGCCCGCGTAGAGTGGGTCGTGAAGTCCAGTGAAGTTGTTCACTAAGAAGCCGTGATGTGGCTTCCAAAGAAGATAGATGATAATTCCTCCAGTGAAACATAACCAGCAGTGCCAGGCCTCTTGGGAATGACCTGGGTTAGCGGGTGCAAGCAGTTACGATTCCATCGTGCCGAGTTGTAGAGAAATTAAGTGACGAAGCTGTCGCCTAGATGAGGGTTGTTGACCCCGGCCTGCTCAGCCCGACAAAGTCCAAGCAGATAAGCATGCCGCGTAGATAGCTTCAGGTCAAACAGTGTTGGTAAACAGTGCGCCGAGCAGGCTGCACTGAAGTGGTCAGGCAGCAGTGGGCAGGTGAAGACAGGCCGCAGGACGGCGAGGCGGAGAATATATAGTGGAAATGACGACAGCAGCCGAACATTCCAGAATGAAGGAGGGGTGTCAAACAGCCAATCAGCGCACAGCCCCATGCACGTTGCGAGGGTAGCCGCTGAGGCGAACACAGTACCTCATGAAACAGTGTGACAGTATGGTGCGTCTAGAAAGACACTTCAGAAAAAAGGTGAGTACAAGAATAATAAAGAACAACAATTCGTAAGTTAAATAAATAATCAGAACACCGCGTTCGTACTGCAATTATAACGAAAAAAAATAATGGAGCAGAAAAATTGAACGTGTGTTTCAAACCGTGCGGGAAACATAGCCTACAAAAAAAACATTCGCGAAAGCGAACACTACGCGTACACAATAATCTTCATGTAACAGTACATAACTCTAGGACCTACATATATCAAATCCAACATGGCGACCATCCGAAATATTTAGTCGGTTCTCAATATCTACGAATCTATTATAGCAATCAAACTGTATGTTGATAGAGGCAATTAACATAAGTAGGATATATGAAAATAGGCTTTAGTTCTTCACGGAACTACTTGTTATTTTTATTTTATTATTGTAATTTTATTTGTATGATTTTTAGCCTACTTTTCACATTTCTCAAAAATGAGGAAAAAGTAGACTTATGAGATCGGTCCGGGAAAATGTGTGTCTGTCTGTCTGTCTGTCTGTCTGGCTGGCTGTGTGTGTCCACCCCCCCCCCCCTATCAACTCCTAAACGGCTGCAACAATCGAAACCATATAACATATAGTATGAGTAAAGATGTATATCGGTATATCACA
Organism: Meconema thalassinum; assembly: GCA_946902985.2. NCBI lineage: Eukaryota > Metazoa > Arthropoda > Insecta > Orthoptera > Tettigoniidae > Meconema > Meconema thalassinum. The sequence goes on from OX336392.1 coordinate 20,888,278, forward strand.
CGCCCATATTTGAAAATGATGTCAGTGCTACCAACTGCTGAAAAATCGCACTAGAAATTTGAGCTCCATGTTGGATATCTTGGAAGGTATGCATGAGAGCTATTCCAAAATTGGCACACATGTAGATAACACTATTTCAGTTTAATTTCCAGAAGCCCATACATGACAGTGTTGCCAAAATAATGTTAAGCCTTCTCATAAGTACGATTTCAAATGCATATAACTTATACACTATTAACTGGATTTCAACCAAATTTTGTATGTAATATGTGTACATTAACAGATATGACTGAGCGTATTCTTAAGAGCCACCAGGGCTGCCAACTGTTAATAATTGCTGTCTCTCTATTTTCTTCATCCAAATACCAATATATCTGAAAGTATGCAAGCCGACAACTTTAAACAATGCACACGTATAGTAGCTGACATTTTAGATTAATTTGGAGTAACTTATATACTTCAGTTCTACCAACATGATTCTAAGCCTGCTGATAGGACCAATTTTTAAATACATGTGACTCCTATACTATCAGTTGGATTTCAACCAAATTTCGTATGTGCTATGAGTAATATAACAGATATGACTATAAGTCTTCTTAAGAGCAATCAGAGCTGCCAACTGTTAATAAATGCTGTCTCTATTTCTTTACCCTAATATCAATATATCAGAAAGTATGTAAGCCAACAGCTCTATACTTTGCACACGTATAGCACCTGGCATTCTAGATTAATTTGGAGGAATTAATACAAGTCAATTCTGCCAACATGATTCTATGCTTACTGATAGGTCCAATTTTAAAATACATGTAACTTCTATACTAACAAATGGATTTCATCCAAAATTGGCACAACAAGATATAATATTTCAGATTATTTCTGACCAGCACACGCATGCCATTGTTGTGCTGATAGATCCAATGTCTAACTGCTTGTAACGTCCACTGGACTTCAACGAAATTTTTTATTCTTTACATTAAGACATGGAACTATGAATATATTCAGTCATCAGGGCTGCCAACTGTAGTGCTCTATTAGGCTACTTTATACCAGGTATATTTCGAACTAATTAGAAATTTCGATATTGCCAACTTAATTTCGTCATTATTCTAGATAGATCCATATCGATTAATCATTGGCATGAAACTTAATTTTTAGAAAAGTAGGCTCTTTAGTTCGTTACGGAACTTTTTATATTTTATTTTTACCCTTCAATTGTTAATGTTTTTAGTTTTAATTATTTTTTTAATGATATCCAACACATTACGTCAAGTAGATACTAGCACTTCATCATTTAATCTCACTGAAATTTGGCTTGGAAGCATAAACTGTCCTTATGACAGGTGGTTAATATAGAGCCCATAAAGGGTTAAGAGATAATTGGGATGACGTGTCTTCCGTTAAGCCAAGAACAAGATTTTTTTAATTATTAGTGAAAGAAAGCACATTTCTTGGCACGTTGCCTCCGTTCAGTGTTCTGTGACGAAATGGTTGAACCTTCTACAAGAAAGGCTCTAGAGACCAAATTAATGACCACTTTATTTTAAGCTAAATACAAGTGTTGTGTGCTGTTAACAGGAGTTAACTGCACACTCATCCGCTCGTTGAGTTTTATCTACGAGTCGCAGTAGCAAAACAAATACTAATGTCCTTAATAGCCCGTAACCCTCCAAGTTAGCCAATAGCCCTCTTGCTGGCTCACAAATCCACATAGTGATGGTGGTGGTGATTTGTATTTTAGGGGAGAAACATCTAGGTTATCTGCTCCTAATAGTATGGGTGATAGTGAAATGACCGTCTACTTACCCTTAGCAACTGCCTTCCAAACATTGACATAATGGAAACATACCATTAGAAGATCCCTTTGATCCTCAAATCCCACCCCGTCCCCCTCCTAATCACCCACTACCCCAATCATTCCCTGCGGCTTTCCCGGGATTTTTCTCTTGCTGTCATCACTGTCATTTGTTACTTGTTATTGTTGTTATTTTTGTTATCCATATATTTAAAACGCTAAGGTAATTTTTGTTACCGCAAGATTGAGGAAACGTCTTATCCGATTGACTTCGTAATGCATTCTAACGAGAGCTCTTGGCATGTAGATGTGCAGAATGTCTTTAAAAGGATAATATATGTTAGGGTAGCCTATATTTTAAAATTATTAAACAGAAAAGTAACATTTGTCGCTCCCGCGCCTGCGCACAATGGCTCTATTCCACCAGAGAAATGGCGGATCCCGCCGCGTCTTACTGAGATTTTTATTTATGACAATTAAAAAGGGGGGAAATATTGATCTGGCTCTGTGGCTCAAACTTTTAGAGTAAGAATATGTGGAGGCAACCACTTTCGGCAGGGAGGTATAATCCTTCGACTTGACTTAACAACTTCCGATAAAACATTTCAATGTTCCAATTTCCAATTCGCTTGGCGTACTTTATCACAATCTATAAAGCTTAAGGGGAAACTCTGGAACGTGTAGGTCTCTATTTGCCTCATCAAGGTTTCAGTCATGGCCCGTTATAAGTTGCGAAGTCGATCTTTAAACGCCCTTAAAGTTGCAATAGTGTCAAAAAGTAATCGTTAGAAAATACATACTGTATAAGAGAATCCTTCAGTAAATATGTTCCCAATGACGGTCATGTTTTGACGGGTATCAACTAGTATAATTTAAAATTGTTAAATTTTTAGTGTAAAATGACCCTTTTATATTTGTATCTAATAACTATTAAATAAATAAATAAATATGAAATTAATAATACAACTAATATTCACTACTGATTAATTGACACACTCCAAGAGGAAAAAGACCAAAAAAGAATGAAAATACAAACCACAATACGGGAAATAAGTAGCAGAATAAATAAATGTCTTCAACTTTCGAAGAATTAGAATTTCTGGGCTTGAAAGGAAGTAGAGCCATGTAAGGCAGATAAGAAAGGGATAGAGGTGAGGGTTTCCCTCAATATCACCGGAAAAAGCGAAAAATAGTCCCAGCTCAGGATTCCCTTGGGATCGCCAACTCCCGTGAGACCTTGAGGGTGTAGCACTATCCAGGATGCACCATAAGTGGTGGGGCTACACCCACCCTGCCTCCCTTAGGGCCTTGAGCAGAAGGCAGGAGATATCATGAAAAGAAAAAGAAGAAGCCCTCAGACTCTGGAAAGATGAGGCAGGGGTCAACTAAGGTGCGAAAATGAAAGACCCACCACTCCTCTCCATTTTGCAACAATTGCCCTTGAAATGGTGATCATCAGGGGCGCCGTGTCATAAAGCCCCCCTCTAGTGCCGTTAGGCCGCATTGCAAGGGCCTACAATATTTGTCGTTGACGGTAGCATTTGGTAGCAAAAGTAGAAACTAATTGAAATTGATCGTCTGCAGTCCTTACCTGAACTACAGATAGCACACACTAAAACAGCCATCACAATTAACACCAGATATCAGACAAATTCTACACACACTCACAGCATAATAATAATAACAATAACTAGCATTACCCGTCGCCCGCGAATATTCTAGTTGTAAAGAGTACACTTAGCAAAATCTCAATCATGAATGCTATGACTGATTTATCCTTGGTATGAATAATCAGACTTGATCAATTCAGCTACTGGTGCAGTGGTTAGGGGTTTGTCAATCCTCCATAGGTACATCAGAGTGAAGTTAGTTTTCTGGGAATATCACAGACACTGTTAATTTAAGAGCCTTCAAATGTGGTTTTCGGAGACCCTTTGTAGTCGGGTGAAAAAGACCTTTCGTACCACACTCACACGTGAAAATTGCGTGAAAAGAATCTAGAGTGCCCCTTGACCGCCTTAAGCGCATTATACTCTATGTCTTGATGCATTTTACAGCTTAACCTTATAACTATCTGGAAACTTTCACAGTTGGAATTGTATTGCGTCTTACAGAAATAGATGAACCTGTGAGATTCTGTTACCATGGTTACCGTGTTGCATTCTTTCATTATTTCATTGTAAATATACATGTTTTAAGGTATTTATTTAATTGTGAGGCATTTAAAGAGTAAGTGAGTGCGTTTTGCTTACGCATTGGGTTATGCTGAGCCTGTAGGTACCCCATATGTGTAGGTTGCTGTTAATGGGACCTTATTTTCGGTACAAAACTGGAATGGGAGGGATAAGATGAAAATAAAAGAACACCTGAGTTTCCAGGAAAAGCCTAAACTAACAAGAGGCAAGACGTGGACTGAAGCCAGGAAACAGAACACATGAGGCGTTACTGGGCGAATGGTAACGCTCGAGGGAGAGGGCTGTCACAAATGGGGATAATCTCAGAACCATTCTACATTCAAACAGTGTGCGACAGGGTGATGGACTCTCTCCTATACTGTTCAACGTCGTCCTAGACAAGGTTATGGAAGAATGGGAGAAGAAACTCAAGAAATTTGAATTTTGGAAGCCAATCCGACTGGGCTTTCCCAAAAACAACCGCTACATACCATACCTCGCATGATCTGGCGATACTAACCGAGGATGAGGAGACAGTTCGAGATGGGACTACAGATCTCGTTTGAGAAAACTAAATTCTTCTGTTCAAAGACGAGCCTGAAAACAAAATATGGGTATCGCTCTTTAAATACCTCGGAGAATTTATCGAACCGACAGGCCTTGAAAAAATCTCGCAACAAAATCATCTCCAAAAAGTCAAAAAAGCATTAGGGTTAGTCCAAAACATCTACAACAAAAAATCTTTTTCAAAATACACAAAAATTCGGCACTACAACACAGTCATAAAACCAACTGTCCTTTACGCGAGGGAAACTCTGATACTTAACAGCAAACATGAACTTGAAGACATCAACAAGGAAGAGAGGAAGAGCATTAGGAAAATTTTAGGAGCAAGATATACGCACGATGGTTACAGACTACAATCAATAAAAATAACAGAAAAGTATTCAAACATCGAAATTGACGTTAAGAAAAGACGACTGAAATTCCCTGGACATCTCACTAGACTACCAGAAAATCCATTGACGAAAAGGATAATAGATTATTTGACCACACTCAAGAACTCAACACTTTGGTTAGAGGAACTTCGAAAGGACCTCAAAAACGTAAACATAAGTTCACCTGTAATTTTAGAAAGGGATACCTTCAGGCACAAAGTTAAAAAATGGGAAGTTATATCAGAGCAACCACAACAAAAACAGTACAGACCAAAGTGGTCGGAACAACGCAAACAAGCCTTCTCGGAAAGAATGAAAGTCTATTGGAACAACAAGAGGAAAGTTGATTTGAGTCATTTGCTTAACGTCATCTATGTATTGGGAGAATTCGCTTCAAATATATAAATAAATAATAACAGTCATTTTATGGATGTGTGGTGTGTATGCGTAAACGTGTTTACAAATCACAAATCACACTTGTGGCCTGCGAATATTTCTCGAGCTTTTTGTGGATAAACAAAACGGATAAGCACTGCGTTATTAATTGCACACATAAAGAAATCCAGTCTAGCAATAAGCTCGGTGTAATGAGGGGCCTAAGATTACATGCACTCCATGTGAATTTTACTCCACCCGTTCAATAAAACGAGATTCATGTTAGGAAGACTTGGGCAAGCGAATGTTTTTTGCTCAGAGAGGGTGGGAATTCCATTGATCACTCCGTCATGTCAGCGGCAAACGATTGATGACCGCTGGTAGTGCGTGAGTAATCTCTCTCCCCGACAACACGTCTGTCATTGGGAAGTCCGAGCCAGCAAATGTTTAAGACATTCTCGCTTCAGCCTGAGATCTTCTTTACAGTTGGTCGGAGAGCGAATTTAAATGCTAACCAGTAGTATTGGTGGGTTTGGATTGGCACAAGACCATCTTTTATTGAGGCTTTGCCCATCCCGTTACTCCCCTAAATTATTTGGAAATCGCAAAATACTATAAAGGATTATCCAATTCGTATTTATGAGACTTTCACAGCCAGAACACTTCAAACTCCAATCGCATGATGAGGCAAAAGAAACAAAACGTGATGGTCGCCAGGTTGGATTTTTATTTATGTACTGTTACATGAAGATTATTGTGTACGTGTGGTATTCAAACTTCAATCGCATGATTAGGACACAAGAAGTAAAAACGAGATTTTAAAATTTTGCACAGCTGCCATCTTGTAGTTACGAAAACGATTGAAATAAATTAGATGCCAGTGGATTAAAATATGTATAAACATTTAACGAACCATGGTTCACTGTACTCGGATGGTTAAATCGCGAGCAACGTCCATTTACATATTTATACTTCGCGTCGCCGCCATGCTGGATGTGTTCCCAACAGGTTATTGAAATTCCCATAGGTGAACTATAAACAAAATCAGTTTGATTGCTGTTATAGATTCGTAGATATTGAGAACTGTCTAAATATTTCGGAAGGTCGCCATGTTGGATTGTTATGGGCAGATGACCTCGCTGTTCCGCTCCTTAAAACTCTAATAACTAACATGTTGGATTGTTATATGTATAGGCCATAGAGTTATGTACCATAAATTAAAATTATTGCGTAGGTTCATTATTCAAACTTTCACTTCGATCGCATGATTACGACACAAGAAATAGAAATTTAATTTTAAAATTTCGCACAGCCACCATCTTGTGGTGATGTAATCAATTGAACTGAATTAGAATACTACACCTACACAATAATCTTCATGTAATAGTATATAACTCTACGACCTGCATATATAAAAAAAGTCCTCTCGGCACGCCGGAAGGCGGAGGTAGATTTCACCGGACAAACTTGGAGATAGGCGAAAATAGGCAGAATATGCAGGTTTTCGTAGAAGGATCAGACCTCATTTATCGCGTGAAAGTATTTTATAATTGGAGATTAATTAACTTTGTTTGTCTTCATTTTAAACATATTTAAACATTTTATTGTCTTACGGGGACGGTAACCTTCTTGTCATTTGGAGTCCATTTTTAGCCTATTTTCAATTTTGAAAAAATAGGCTTATGAGATCACCTTTTGTCCGTGTGTGTGTGTGCGCGTGTGTGTGTGTGTGTGAGGTGTGGGTGTGTGTCCCCCCCCCCTAATAAAATCTAAACCTCTGGAGCGATTTCAGTGAAACTCGGTAAGTTCATAGCACTATTCCCGGCGACGTCGACCGTGCCCATCGAATTTTGTTACGTCTCACCAATCCAACATGGCGGCTGTGCGAAATATTTCACTAGCATTCAGTATCTCCGAAACTATAACGGATATCGCCCTGAAATTGTGTACGGTGATAAAGGGTACTACTAGAAGTTCACCTATGAAAATTTCAAAAACCTGGTTACTACATAACCAACATGGCGGCCAAGCGAAGTGGAGACTTTTAAATAGACTTTTCTCGCGATTTAACTATCCAAACGTAATGAAACTTGGTACAGCAAATATTTATACACATTGCAATGCACTGGAATCTAATTTAGTTCAATTGTTTACATAACCTCAAAATGGCGCCTGTGCGAAATATTTCACTGACATTCTATATCCCCGAAACTATTACAGATATCACCCTGAAATTTTGTACGGTGATAAAGGGTACTGATACAAGTTTACCTATGTATAATTCATAAACCAGTAAAGTACAAAACGAACATGGCGACCAAGCGAATTTGAAATATTTTAATAGACTTTTCTCGTGAGTTAACTCTCTGAGCGCAGTGAAATGTGGTACAGTAAATGATTTTGCAGATTGTAATGTACTGCCATCTAATTTAATTCAATTGTTTACATAACCTCAAGATGGCGGCTGTGCGAAATTTTAAAATTAAGTTTTTATTTCTCGTGTCGTAATCATGCGATCGAAGTGAAAGTTTGAATAATGAACCTAGGCAATAAGTGACCTTGAATGGTACATAACTCTGTGGCCTATACATATAACAATCCTAAATGGCAAGCTTCCGTAATATTTAGACGGTTCTGAATATATATGAATCTTTTACAGCAACCAAACTGAAATTTTTATGTTCATAGAGACTATGAACATATGTTCACCTATAGGACTTTCAGTAACCTCGTGAGCACGAATCCAACATGGCGGCGACGCGAAGTATAAATATTTAAATGGACGTTTCTCGCGAATTAACTATCCGAGTGCCGTGAAACGTTGCACGTTTTAAATGCTTACACAAATGTTGATCCACTGGCATCTAATTTATTTCAATTGTTTGCATTATCACAAGATGGCTGCTGTGCGTAATTTTAAAATCTCGTTTTTACTTCTTGTGTTCTTATCATGCGATTGAAGTTTGAATACCACACTTACACAATAATCTTAATATAATAGTACAAAAATAAAAATCCAACCTGGCGACCGTCTGAAATATTTAGACGGTTCTCAATATCTACGAATCTGTTACAGCAATTAAACTGAAATTTTGTATGTTGATAGAGGCAATTGACATGAGCAGGATATATGAAAATAGGCTGTACAGTTCTTCACGGAACTACTTGTTATACTTGTGGCCATACTGTCCTTATGCAAGGTTTCGACACTGATGTGTAACTATGTAACGGTCTGTTACTTCTTCACGCAAAATTATATCTCCCGCAGAGATGTTGGTTGGTTCCTCAGTTTAGGGGCTGCGACAACGCGGTCATATAATCCCGTGTACTTTGGGTGAGTGTAGAATCTGTCTGATAAACGGTGTGAATTGTGATGGCTGTATTAGTCTGTAATTCAGGTAAGGAATGCAGACGCTAAATTTCAAGCAGTAGTTCCTAATGTTGCTACCAGATACTAACGTCAACGCCACCCAGCTGTGAACTTGGCTACTGGATGCCACCTCAATCAGCAACTCGCAACGAACGTTAGAACTTCCCCTCCAAAGGAAAGCTTACTGAGGGATTTTTAGCGCTCTTAGAAAATCCGACGACTTTGGCCGGCTTTGAACCCGCGACCTTGGGCATAGAAGTTCAGCATGCTACCAGTTACGTCACCGAAGCCGCTTCACACTTAGTCAGATGGAAATCTGAATCTGATCTCGCGCAAGTGCGTTGTCATGGCAACGTCTGATGGCTCATCCCTCATCAATTTAGTAGTGTTGCCATGTCAACCACTGATAGCTCTTGGCATTTTCTTATAATTCCGAAATCATTTTTCTCATCCCTTGGCGCAATGGTGGCTCATATCAAAAATTCTTTCAGACAAACGTTTTAGGTAATTATTAGGGGAATATTGTCTATTTTGTACGGTTTTGATATTGTGCCTATTAACAGAGATATGATTAATGTTTCCCGAAAAAAACACTTTTTCCCACCCCTTTGGTCAATGGTTGGTGCTATCAAAAAACGTTTCAAACATAAATTTCTGAGCTTTATCCGACACATAGTATGAACTTAGAACGGATTCGATATTTCACATATTAAGAGAGTTATAGCAATATTTCATTTTTTCGAAAAAAAAAAGTCCCCCATTTTCATCCCCTTCGACCGATTTAGCCCAGTAACGAACTCGTCCGAGATTTTATGGGTATACATATTCGGTAAAAAATTCAAAGTGATTGGTGCAAAATTACGGCAGTTATCGTGTCCACAAGAAACTGATATACATATATACATATATTACATAAATTATATATAAACTTTTGAACTGACGGTGGTTTTGGGGTCTGGGGGATGTGAAACGCGAAGATATGTCGAAATTTTCCGGAAATCGAAACATGGTACCCATTGCAATAGTTAGCTTTCTAATGAAATCTACCTAAAATACTGCCGTCAACGACGCCTAGCTGTGAACTTGGCTACTAGATGCCACCTCAATCAGCAACTCGCAACGAACGTTGGAACTTCCCCTCCGAAGGAAAGCAAACTCAGGTTTTTTAGCGCTCTTAGTAAATCCGACGACTTCAGCCGGGTTTGAACCCGCGACCTTGGGCATAGAAGTTCAGCATGCTACCAGTTCCGATACCGAAGTCGCTTCCCACTGACATATGAAAACTGAATGTGATCTCGTGCAGTGGCGTTGTCATAGCAACTGCTGATGGTCATCCCTTATCAATTAAAAGTAAAGTTGTCATGGCAACCTCTCTTGGCACTTGGCATTTTCTTATAATTTAAATCATTTTGTTCACCCCGTGGCGTAATGGTGGGTCATATCAAAAATTCTTTCAGACAAAAGTTTTAGGTAATTATTGGAGGTATATTGTCCATTTTTTGCGGTTTTGATATTGTGCCTATTAACAGAGATATGATTAATGTTTCCCGAAAAACCCACTTTTTCCCACCCCTTTGGTCAATGGTTGGTGCTATCAAAAAAATTATTTGACATGAATTTTTGGCACTTATCCGACACATATTATGAACTTTGAAGGGATTCGATATTTCATGTATTAAGAGAGTTATAGCGATATTTCACATTTTCGAAAAAAGCCCCCCATTATCACCCCCTTTGACCGATTTTTCCCATTAACGAACTCGACCGAGATTTTATAGGGATACATATTATGTAAAAAATTCAAAGTGATTGGTGCAAAATTACGGCAGTTATCGTGTCCACAAGAAACTGATATATATATATATATAGATAGATAGATAGATAGATAGATAGATAGATACATATATACATAAATTATATATAAACTTTTGAACTGACGGTGGTTTTGGGGTCTGGGAGATGTGAAACGCGAAGATATGTCGAAATTTTCCGGAAGTCGAAACATGGGACCCATTGCAATAGTTAGCTTTCTAAAGAAATCTACCTAAAATCCAACTTGGCGACCATCCGAAATATATAGTCGGTTCTCAATATCTACGAATCTATTACAACAATCAAACAATGTTGATAGAGGCAATTAACATGAGTAGGATATATGAAAATAGGCTGTGTAGTTCTTCACGGAACTACTTGTTTAAAATGAAAAGTAAATATAGTATATGAAAAGCGTTATTGACACCAGTTACAGGAATGTTTGAGCTATTTCTCGACATAATCACCACCACACCTGTCATATCGAGGGATCAACTTCTGTGTCGTACAAGTCTGCCGCCTGGGAATGAACCCAGCTTGTGATATTAGTTTCAGCTCTTCGTTAGTGTCAACATTTGTCAGATAACCTGTATTATTGTGGTGTCTGTAATAGTGTGTGAACTTGTAATTTGTTCAGGTCTCTGAAGGAGACGGCATTGGCCATAAGGTAGGAACCATCCCGACATTTGCGTGGAGTAGAAGTGTGAAACCACGGAAAACCACTTCCAGGATAGCTGAGATAAGAACTGAATCAACCTCTTCTCAGTTTTGTCTCGCGAGGCTTCGTGTACCCTGTTCAGGACCTCTCTTGGCAGATTCGAACCCGGACCTCAAGGAAGACTGCCACGAACGCTAACCACTGTGCCACGAGCTGTACGCAAAAATTACAAGGGACGTAAATAATAAGTGTCGCCTCCGTGGTGTAGTGGTCAGCGTACTTACCTGCCACCCCGGAGGTCCCACTTCGTCTTCCGGCAAATGCCGGGATGGTACGTACCATCAGGCCACGGCCGCCTCCTTCCCTCTTCCTTGTCTATCTCTCCCATTGTTCCCATCCCGTCCCATCCCTCATGAGGCCCCCTGTTCGCTTGGCAGGTGAGGCCACCCGGGCGAGGTACTAGTCCCGACTCCCCATTTGTATCCGCCGATCAGATGTGAAGCGCCTGTAGAGGCGGTAAAGGTGGGATGCCTCGCCGAGTCCGCGGGAAAAGCGATTGAAGTTTCAATAATACACCTACAGAATAATCTTCATGTAATAGTACATAACTCTAAGACCTACATATATAAACATCCAACATGGCGACCATCCGAAATATTTAGACGTTCTCAATAACTACGAATCTATTACAGCAATCAAACTGAAATTTTGCATGTTGAAACAGACAATTAATATAAGTAGGATATATGAAAATAGGTTGTATAGTTATTCACGGAACTACTTGTTGAGTTTGTCATCGATTTATTAAACAAGCTTTACATTTGGATCAAATCTCAGTATGAATGCTTATTTTCAGCTGTGCCAACATAATTGATTACAAATGTGAGCGCACTGACTGCAGAAATTGTTGTTGTTGTTGTTGTTGTTGCTTCATTAAGGAGCAATGAGACATCGTGTTCATGAAGACTTATAGAAGTGTTGTCTCTACCTTCTTCACAACCCTCGTATATTATCTTGAATCTCTATCCGAGGACCCGCACCACACTATCAGTGCCCTTACCTCTAGCGGCTAATCGGGCGAGGAGGCTCAATTACTTCCCCTTGACAATCGAAGTTGTAAGTTTCATTCGGCAGACACAATCTAATCCCAATTATTGGGACATGTGAAACAATAATCTGAAAAAAATTACATGTGATTAAAATATATTTTTGTTTGGACTCGAGAAGAGGGAGAATGAATGTTTCACTCGTCAAGTAAGCATCGTCAGATCCAAATACAATAGACGACATTGTTAACATTGTTCATGATTGGTCCGTATTGACGAATGAAAGTTTAAACAAGAAGTTCCGTGAAGAACTATACAGCCTACTTTTCATGCCAATGATTATTCCACAGTATATGAACCTATCTAGAATAATGACGAAATTAAGTTGGTAATATCGAAAATATATAATTATTTCAAAATATACCTGGTATAATGTAGCCTAGTAGAGCACTACAGTTGGCAGCCCTGGTGACTGAATATATACTTAGTTCCATCTCTTAAGGTACATAATACAAAATTTGGCTGTAGTCCAATGGACGTTACATGCAGTTAGACACTGGATCTATCAGCACGCGTAAAAGCATGTTGCCAACAATACCATGCGTGTGCTGGTCAGAAATAATCTGAATTATTATGATATCTTGTTGTGCCAATTTTGGATGAAATCCATTTGTTAGTATAGAAGTTACATGTATTTTAAAATTGGACATATCAGGCAGGCATAGAATCATGTTGGCAGCACTGCCTTGTATTAATTACTCCAAATTAATCTAGAATGTCAGGTGCTATACGTGTGCAATGTATAGAGCTGTTGGCTTGCATACTTTCTGATATATTGTTATAAGGGTAAAAAAATATAGACAGCATTTATTAACAGTTGGCAGCCCTGATTGCTCTTATCAATACTTATAGTCATATCTGTTATGGTGCACATAGCACATACGCAATTTGGTTGAAATCCAACTGATAGCATAGAAGTTACATGTATTTAAAAATTGGTACTATCAGCAGGCTTATAACCATGTTGGTAGAACTGACGTATGTAAATTACTCCAAATTAATCTAAAATGTCAGAATATACGGGTGCATAGTTTAAAGCTGTTGGCTTGCATACTTTCTGATATATTGGTATTTGGATTTAAAAAAATAGAGAGAGCAATTATCAACAGTTGGCAGCCCTGGTGGCTCTTAAGAATACGCTCAGTCATATTTGTTTATATACAGATATTACATACAAAATTTGGCTGAAATCCAATTGATAGTGTAGAAGTTATATGCATTTATACATTGGACCTATCAGAAGGCTTAAAATTATTTTGGCAACACTGTCATAGTTGGCCTCCTGGAAATTAAACTGAAATAGTATTATCTACATGTGTGCCAATTTTGGAATAGCTCCCATGCATATCTTGCAAGATATCCAACATGGAGCTCAAATTTCTAGTGCGTTTTTTCAGCAGTTGGTAGCACTGACATCATTTTCAAATATGGACGTGAGATATTCCGGTGCACATCTTTACTCATACTAAATTTGGTTTCGATTGCTGCAGCCGTTTAGGAGTTGATAGGGGGGGGGACACACACACACAGCCAGACCGACAGACAGACATTTTTCCGGATCGATCTCATAATTCTACTTTTTCCTCATTTTTGCAAAATGTGAAAAGTAGGCTAAAAATTGAAATAGGCTATACTATGTTCCGTCCAGTCAATACTATTTGTGATTATTTAAAAACTAGTAGGATTCATGTTTCGAGGCTTATTATTAGCCTATTTTCAATTTTGAAAAAATAGGCTTATGAGATCACCTTTTGTCCGTGTGTGTGTGCGTGTGTGTGTGTGTGTGTGTGTGTGATTCGTGTGTGTGTCCCCCCCTAATAAAATCTAAACGGCAGGAGCGATTTCAATGAAACTCGGATTGTTCATAGCACTATTCCCGGCGACCTCGACCGTGCCCTTCAAATTTTGTTACGACTCACCAATCCAACATGGCGGCTGTGCGAAATATTTCACCAGCATTCAATATCTCCGAAACTATTACCGATATTACCCTGACATTTTCTAATGTGATAGAGGGAACTACTATAAGTTCACTTATGTGACTTTTGAAAACCTGGTAACTACAAAACCAACATGGAGGCCAAGCGAATTTGTGATTTTAAATAGACGTTTCTCGCGATTTGACCAACCAAACGCAATGAAAATTGGTACAGTATATGTTTATATACATTGTAATGCACCGACATCTAACTTCGTTCAATTGTTCACATAATCACAAGATGGCGGATGTGCGAAATATTTCACCGGCATTCTATATCTCTGAAACTATTAGCGGTATCTCTCTAAAATTTTGTACGGAGATAAAGGGCACTACTGGAAGTTCATCTATAAGACTTTCAAAAACCGGTTAACTACAAAACGAACATGGCGGCCAAGCGAATTTGAAAATTTTAAATAGACCTTTCTCGCGATTTAATGTTCCAAGCGCACTGAAACCTGGTACATGAAATATTTATACACATTGTAATCCACTGGTATCCAATTTAGTTCAATTGTTTACATAACCTCAAGATGGCGGCAGTGCGAATTTTAAAATTAAGTTTTTATTTCTTTTGATGTAGTCATGCGATCGAAGTGAAAGTTTGAATAATGAACCTACGCAATAATTTTCCTTTAATGGTACATGACTCTATGGGCTATGCATTTAACAATCCAACATGGCGACCATACGAATTATTTAGACGATACTGAATATCTACGAATCTATTTTAGCATTCAAACTGCATTTTTAATGTTCATAGGGGCTATGAACATTCAAACTGCATTTTTAATGTTCATAGGGGCTATGAACTTAAGTTCACCTATAGGACTTTAAATAACCTGGTGATCACAAATCCAACATGGCGGTGACGCGAATTATAAATATTCACATGGACGTTTCTCGCAATTTAACCATCCGCGTTCAGTGGAACTTGGTACAGTAAATCCTTATACGAATGTTAATCCACTGGCATCTAATTTATTTCAATTGTTTCCATAACCTCAAGATGGCAGCTGTGCAAAATTTTTCTTGTGTCCTAATTATGCGATTGAAGTTTGAATACTACATGTTCACAATAATCTGCATGTAACAGTACATAACTCTAGGACCTACATATATAAAATCCAACATGGCGACCATCCGAAATATTTAGTCGGTTCTCAATATCTACGAATCTATTACAGCAATCAAACAGAAATTGTGTATGTTGATAGAGGCAATTAACATAAGTAGGATATATGAAAATAGGCTGTATAGTTCTTCACGGAACTACTTGTTTTTTTAAATTTATTTATTTAGTAATTGCTAGCAATCCGACCCGGCTTCGCCCGGGAACAGTTATGAATGCATTACGTCTTAAGTGCTTTTTTTTTTCAATGTCAATGAACAACGACCAATATCCGTTTAACGTCGCAGCATGATGGGTTAAAATCACTGCCTGGACTATTAATTAGTGTATATTATCATGGAGATGCATGTGCAACAAATTCTTGTCAGACGTAATTTAAGAATGGCGAGGTTCATGAAACACAAACCCCCCTTCCGTCCAATCTCAACTTGACTGTGAATTTTGTGGAACGAAAAACTCACAGGCGAAATGAAGAAAAGCCGACTTGCACTTCCAGGGAAACTCCAAACACAACCACTTTTCTCAAAAGTGTTTAACTCAACACGACTCGACAGTTTGCTGCTGGCTGTATCTGAGGCAATAAGCTCGTCCGCTAGCTATGCTTTAACACTTGGGAGATAGACTCGCCCCTAGCTTGCTCGTAAACTGTCGCCTCAGTAACTGAATGAAGATTGTGGAAGAAATAAAAACGTTAAAATACTTACAGTAGGCGACGTATTGAAGATAGACATATGCTCTCCGGGGCTTTTTTGTAGAACTTGTCATGCTGAACAATTCTTACACTCATAGTATTTAGATATGTTTAACGGTTTGCCCAGGGTAAGCTTACAAAGTGCTCGGACGCCAGGTTTCTTATCGACTTTTCCACTGAAATCGTTACTGCTCGGCTTCCTTTGATCATAAATGAATTATTTCCTACAGAAATCATCCTCCAGATATCCTTTATATAATGGTGAAACCCGCATCAAAATCCATCCAGTGCTTCTCGAGTTCATCCGTAATATCCAAGAATCGGGGACTCTTGTTTTATACTAAGTAGAGATTAGATACGACCATGAAAAGGTCAGTTTACACTAATATTTTAACAATTTCAAATAATATTAACAAAAACAACAACAATAACAGGTAACAAATGGCAATGATTGCAGCAAGGGATAAATCTCGGGAAAGACGCAGAGAATGATTGGTGGTAGTGGGTGGTTAGGAGGGTGAGGGGGTAGGAATTGAGGATGAAAGGGATCTTCTTATGTTATGTTTGAATGTTCTATAGGGAGAGAATCTGCTCCTTCATCAGCTAGTACAATTAATGGCCAGTCATTGTGACATTAAGATTGCTGAAAAATGGATGACGTGGATGAAATGTGATGTACTAGCAGATTTTCAATTGTATTATGCCTCGATACATGTCCTAGTGTGTAAATAAACACACACAAAATTACGAGCCTAACAGTAGTCGCATATGATGTGTAACATCTGACATAGAAGAAACCTCACGTGAAATTGTTGATACACCGGTATTTATACTATTATTGGCACAAATATTAATCTATTATAAAAGGGAGTGTTTTACAGATATTGTAGTTTATAATACGGAACTCATTTTATTAGATGATTTGTAGCTTCCACCAGCACTAGCCTAAATAAAGAATACGATATGGATCAACTAGATTAATAGACGCGACACCGCTCATAACCTTAAATTCCTTATAAACAGATCATCTTCATTCACAGACCAACACGTAATTTCATATGGATTCTGTTAAAATGAGTCATATTGATATGATAAATATCGTTTAAAATGATAATCTGTTAGCAAAAATATCTAATCCGCCCAGGAATCGAACCCAAGATCTTTAGATTCACAGTCATACGCAATAACCCCACGGGTATTTCGACCACGCAAGTATTGTGCACAAGATGGTGCCTTATTTCCACGTTCCAATAATACTGCATTACGGAAATAAGTTTCATTTATATTTTGCTTGCTTCGATAATGTTCCTGCGTGAAATTGAGTTTAAAATGCCTTATGAATGGGCCCTCTTGTGAGTAAAGAGAATGTATTCAGCAATAGTTCATGAAGGCTTGCTCAATTCTCGTATAACCACAACGATTATGTTATATTGATGACTGCATTACCGTTATGTGGGTTAATATTTGAATAGCCATTGTGCAGAAACATAATACCGGCAATGCCGACTACTTACAATGTTTGATATTAAGGCATTTTACCATTTAAATACTGATACGAAGACTTCGAACATGTACCATGTCATTTGTTTGAATCACTTGAAACCAGAGTTCGCATGAGCGTTTTCCGTTCAGTATGTCATATACATTCCACATGGTCGAGAGTGCGTCATGGTATCAATTTCCGACACCGCGCGCTGATTGTTTCTCCTACCAGTGCCAGCTGGATCGATCGATCCAGCTGGATCGATCGATCGAGTTGGCAGTGCGTCTTATACTTCCGTTCGATCCACCACTGCCAGCTAGGGCACAATTCCGTTCGATCGATCGAGCGGGCAGTGCATACTTCCGTTTTCCAACACTGCCAGCGAGTACACTTCCGTTCGATCTATCGAGCGGGCAGTGCATACTTCCGTTTTGCACCACTGCCAGCTAGTACACTTCCGTTCTATCGATCGAGCGGGCGGTGCATACTTCCGTTCGATCCACCACTGCCAGCTCGATCGTTCCGATCCACTTCCGTCCCCAATTTTCAAAATCACTCCCACAAAACTATCCAGCAACCGAGCGGAAAGATGTTACACATCAAAGAGTATTATTCAAAACACTACCAAACCCACAAATGGTCACTGCTCTCCAAAAACAAAAAAGCACGGCCAAACACTTAGAAAGTGTAGCAGCTATCTGTACATAGTATAAATCAAAGTACCCGATTCTTGGATAAAACGGGTAATTACGAGAACCACTGGATGGATTCCAATGCGGTTTTACAGTCCTTTAAGTGATTTCTGTACAAAAACTTTCATTCATCATCATCAAAGGAAGCCGTGTAGTAACGATTTCAGTGAATCGAGTCGAAGAAAACCTGCTGTTGGTGCTGTTCGTGCGCCTTTTAAGCTTTCGTTGGGTAAACCGTTAAATATATTTATATACAGGGTGTATTTGATATGATGGAAGTCCTTTACACTGGTGATAGAAGATGGTATTCTAAGCAAATATCTTCATGAAATTCAGTCGGATTTTAATTAGTGTAGGTGGAATTAAATCACAAAAATCGTCGGTCAATGTCTTGGAAACGGGCTTACACTTCGTTCCCCTCAGCAGTACAGCTGAATTCTCCCCGTCGCCCTCCCCTCCAACGCTAAGGAATGTTGACAAGAATCTGAAGTTGAGTGACCTCCTCGTCTTGTCTGCCAATGGCATTGAAATACACAAACCGAGCCTATGAACAGCTGTTTCACACCTTCATGGGGAGTGGCTACATGACGAGTGATGGTGGATCTGTTCAGGATTTTGCCATCCTCATGGCCTACGCATAGAAAATGGAAATCCTAAAGATTTGGTGAATTAATTTAAGAAACTGTTGGTCTATCTTTGTGTGAAGACAGTGCAACAACCGTAACAAAAATATTAATAATACTATTATTATTATATCAGGCTACTACTGATGTACTAATAATAGTAATAATAGAATTTTAGACGCAATAACTTCTACGGGGCTACCTGACCATGTTGTTGCAGCCCCTAAACTATGGAACCAACCTAAGTTCCTTTATGTTTTTTATTTGGTATGTTGAGTTGCCAGACTTTTATTTTTAGCAATCTAACACCTGAGCTACACATGCTGACTCTTCTTATTATTATTATTAGACTATTATTATTATCATCATCATGTTCTTGGGGTGCTAGTATTGAGGCAGCTTACCATCAACGGCCGATATGCAAGTCGGGGCGTGATGGCGATGCGGTCCAGCTGTTGGCGTCTCACCACGGCGGACCGGGTTTGATTCCCGGTCAATGCATGTGATATTTTCGAAGTGAAATGCCATGTCCTGTGGTTCGGATTCCACATAAAAAGGAGGTCCAGTAGCTCACGATCACGAAATTTACGGTCATGTAAAAACACAAGCTTCCTTACTTCCCACCATCTGCAGCCACATGATGATTTCCCGTGGCATCCCACGAGCCCAAAGTTGGAATGCCTACCCCCGCGGTTTAGGCATGCGCATTTAATCGTACACCACGATCGCAGCAAGTCCGGTAATTGAAGGTCCAAACTCAGCACCGACAGTGGCTATCCTGAGTTTGGATTTCCCTGGATTCTTCCACGCGCTTTCCAAGCTCATGCCGGGATAGTATGGTATTTGGAGTCCCGGAGCACCAACCTCATTCACGACCCTAATAACTACAGCTACACATATTACTACAGTCACCACAGAAACACAGTTTATCAGACAACTCCAACACTCACCCAACTACACGGTGCTGATAAACAAATGTCCCAAGCCCCTAAAATGAATTAACAAGAACCATCACAACAAGCTTTCAAGTCTCTTCCATCATCATTGTTACCAAAAATATTTATTTACTGAACGTCCTAAACAATTGGAACCCTACTTAAAAATAAATAACATTCAGTAAAGATATAGTCTCTTATAAAGTGTATACTAATACTAATACTAATACTAATACTAATACTAATACTAATAATAATAATAATAATAACAACAATAATAATAATAATAGTAATATGTTGTTGGACACACTACTTTTATTTTTGGCGGGGATGTCGAGATTCCGGAATGTTGTGTTCATAGAATTTCATGTAGGTGCCATTACATCCATCGGCATAAGTCTGTCGTATTTCTTCACCTTCATGTATTACATGACTCAGACTAGATCGAACCCACGAGAAGGATAGCACTCTAATACCTGAGCTCACAGCCTCACTATCATTTAATTATTATTATTGTTTTATACAGTACATATAACACATTGCTGGTACATCACAACATAACTATACGGGCTTCAGGGAACCAAACTATTGCTACTGAAACAGCCACTTCTATGGCCCAGTTGTACGAACTCGGGTTATCCATCGGAATAGCTATACCTGGGCTAGCGTCTTCCTTGGTATATCTCCAAGGGTGGGTTGTACGACAAGATTTTATTCCGGGGCTCGCTACTCCATGTTTGTCGGAGAGACTAGCTAAGTTGGTAACAAACGGAGCTAACTTTGTGCACATATTGACACGAAATTTGAACTTCTTTGGAAACAGATGAATATCGAATTGACCACTGCGATACTCCATGAGAGGCCGTGAGAATAACAAACCACGGCCTTGAACAAACATAATAATTACAAATAATAGTATAAATCGTAGGCTATACATAAATATAATGCAAACTAATATAGCATAATCCAAGAATTAAGTACCTGTCAGTCATATGTTCCAGTCCATCGATAATTTGATCTAATAACCTCAAAACTGTGTATATTTCCTGTCTGAACCGTATAAAGAATTAATTTTCATCACAGTTCAGAAAATGAGCCGGCCTCTGTCTGATCTTCTTTGCTTTTCTCCTTTGCAGAAATATTATTTCTATTAATGGATCCTCAGCATCAGCATGAATGCTCTCTTGAATAATTATGAGTACGGTATCCTAGGCTCTTGGCTGACGCAAAGTTATTATTAATACCCTGTTGAACCAAGGATCACCCCAAATGATTACCGATACAGAAATACCAAGCATAACATAAAAACAAAAAAATAATAAGCAAAAAATGTTGGATCTGGTGAGATTCGATCTGCAAACAAGTAGTTCCGTGAAGAACTATTCAGCCTATTTTCATATATCCTACTCATGTTAATTGTCACTATCAACATACAAAATTTCAGTTTAATTGCTGTAACAGATTCGTAGATATTGAGAACCGTCTGAATATTTCAGATTGTCACCAGGTTGGATTTTAGGTAGATTTCTTTAGAAAGCTAACTATTGCAATGGGTCCCATGTTTCGACTTCCGGAAAATTTCGACATATCTTCGCGTTTCACATCCCCCAGACCCCAAAACCACCGTCAGTTCAAAAGTTTATATATAATTTATGTATATATGTATCTATCTATCTATCTATCTATATATATACAGGGTGTATTTGATATGATGGAAGTCCTTTACACTGGTGATAGAAGATGGTATTCTAAGCAAATATCTTCATGAAATTCAGTCGGATCTTAATTAGTGTAGGTGGAATTAAATCACAAAAATCGTCGGTCAATATCTTGGAAACGGGCTTTCACTTCGTTCCCCTCAGCAGCAGAGCTGACTTCTCCCCGTCTCCCTCCCCTCCTACGCTGAGGAATGTTGACCAGAGTCTGCAGTTGAGTGACCTCCTCGCCTTGTCTGCCAATGACATTGAAATACACAAACCGAGCCTATGAACAGCTGATTCACACCTTCATGGGGAGTGGCTACATGACTAGTGATGGTGGATCTGTCTAGGATTTTGCCAGCTTCATGGACTATGCATAGAAAATAGAAATCCTAAAGATTTGGTAAATTAATTTAAGGTACTGTTGGTCTATCTTTGTGTGAAGATAGTGCAACAACTCTAATAAACATATTAATAATACTAATAATAGTAATAATAGGCTTTTAGACACACTAACAGACTGGCTGCGTGGCTCAGCGGTAACGTTCTCGCTTGCTGGGCCCTAGGTTGCAGGTTCGTATCCTGGCGCAGTCAGCTGGCATTTGAGGGTGCGCAAATGCGAGGGAGCCGTGTCAGTACATTTACTGGCACGTTAAAAATCCCCTTCGGGGCAAAATTCCGGCACCCCGGCGTCTCTTAAAGCCACAGTAGTTAAAAGGGACGTAAAACCAATAACATTATTATTAGACACACTAACTTCTTTTATGTTTCTTTTTGGTATGTCGAGTTGCCAGACTTTAATGTACGTAGGATTTCTTGTATGTGCCATGAAATCCATGGATATGATCGTATTAGATCCCATTCATTTACTACATGACTGAACGTAGATCGCACCCTCGGGAAGGTTAGCACTCTACCACCAGAACTACACATGCTGACTCTTATTATTATTAGACTATTATTATTATTATTATTAGACTATTATTATTATTATTATTATAACACTGTATTATAACAATGTATTTTATTTTCATTTTCGTGTATTTTCATATGTATTTACATTGTTGATGGACCAATAAATCAACCCTCCCCCCCCCCCCCCCCCCCCTCTCCAGTTAATGGCCACCCGAGGGCTGGAGATGGGATGGGACAATTCACAATATGAACATGTGGTACCGAACTAGTATTAAATCTTGGAAGTAGTTTTCCATGGGTTCCCACTTCTACCCCAGGCAAATGTCGGGATTGTTCCTAACTTAAGGCCACGGCCGCCTTCTTCTCAATAATCATAACCGCTGGCAGTGCAGCCCATGAAGAGCCTAGGCCTACCAAGCGACCGCTGTCCAGCCATTTGGCCTGCAGATATTAGGGTGACGCGTGGTCAGTGCATCGGGTCCCCTCGGCCATTAATCTTGATTTTCCTGACTCGGGCACTGCCTCACTGTCAGACAGCTACTCAATTGCCCCCACGAGGCTTAGTGCACTGCGTTCCAGCCCTCACGTCAGTTTCTAATATCCCTGATGGAGCCAGTATCGAACCCTGGGTCTCCAGGTGGGAGGCAGTTGCACTGCCCCAACACCACAGGGCCGGCGCCTTCTTCCGAATCCTCACCTGAATTACAAATACCCACATTACTACAGAAACCACAAAACACAGGTTATCTCACAAATTCTACCCACACCCAGCTACATGGGGCTAAATGACCAAAATCGCCAAGCCTCTCAAACAAAACATCAAGTATTTTACTTACGTCCTAAATGCCTAGTTCTGAACAGACTACGGGATGTCGGAATTTTGTCACACTGCATTTCATTAAGTGAATGTTTTTAGTATTTTCAGAAACTAGTCAGCAGAAGGTCCGACACGGACTCCAATGATACATCAGGGCTGAGTATCGAAATTATTTTATACATGAACATCAATCAATGAATTCCACACTTACAAAGTAGGCTACACAATACTACCGGTCCTAACGTCCCAAGCCATTGCGTGCGTTGTCAACAACAACAACAACAACAACAACGGCAATGCATATTTTCTTACGAGACGGTAGAGCTCATCCTCATAACAGCTGATAGCCTACCACCCCTCAAGTCAACCGGTAAGGTCAATGCTCCGATTACGTAACAACTTCCCCTTCGCGCGTCGTCTCTCCTGGCTCCGCCTCGTTTACCCCAGCCTGCCGCACCACTTTCTGCCTGATTAGTTTCTGAAATAACTAAAAACATTGACTTTTTAATGATTAATTATCAATTTCAAGATAGGTGACAAATATTTTACCTAGGAAGTTTAGAATAGTCTCTTCTATCACCAGTGTAAAGGACTTCCATCATATCAAATACACCCTGTATATATATACCCTGTATATATATATATATACAGGGTGTATTTGATATGATGGAAGTCCTTTACACTGGTGATAGAAGATGGTATTCTAAGCAAATATCTTCATGAAATTAAGTCGGATCTTAATTAGTGCAGGTGGAATTAAATCACAAAAATCGTCGGTCAATATCTTGGAAACGGGCTTTCACTTCGTTCCCCTCAGCAGCAGAGCTGACTTCTCCCCGTCTCCCTCCCCTCCTACGCTGAGGAATGTTGACCAGAGTCTGCAGTTGAGTGACCTCCTCGCCTTGTCTGCCAATGACATTGAAATACACAAACCGAGCCTATGAACAGCTGATTCACACCTTCATGGGGAGTGGCTACATGACTAGTGATGGTGGATCTGTCTAGGATTTTTCCAGCTTCATGAACTATGCATAGAAAATAGAAATCCTAAAGATTTAGTAAATTAATTTAAGGAACTGTTGGTCTATCTTTGTGTGAAAATAGTGCAACAACTGTAATAAACTTATTAATAATACTAATAATAGTAATAGTAGGCTTTTAGACACACTAACTTCTTTTATGTTTCTTTTTGGTATGTCGAGTTGCCAGACTTTAATGTACGTAGGATTTCTTGTATGTGCCATGAAATCCATGGAGATGATCTTATTAGATCCCATTCATTTACTACATGACTGAACGTAGATCGCACCCTCGGGAAGGTTAGCACTCTACCACCAGAACTACACATGCTGACTCTTATTATTATTATTATTAGACTATTATTATTATTATTATTATTATTATAACACTGTATTATAACAATGTATTTGTATTTTATTTTCATTTTCGTGTATTTTCATATGTATTTACATTGTTGATGGACCAATAAATCAATCCTCCCCATCCCCCCCCCCCCCCCCCCCCCCCTCTCCAGTTAATGGCCACCCGAGGGCTGGAGATGGGATGGGACAATTCACAATATGAACATGTGGTACCATACTAGTATTAAATCTTGGAAGTAGGTTTCCATGGGTTCCCACTTCTACCCCAGGCAAATGTCGGGATTGTTCCTAACTTAAGGCCACGGCCGCCTTCTTCTCAATAATCATAACCGCTGGCAGTGCAGCCCATGAAGGGCCTAGGCCTACCAAACGACCGCTATCCAGCCATTTGGCCTGCAGATATTGGGGCGACGCGTGATTAGCGCATCGGGTCCCTTCGGCCGTTAATCTTGGTTTTCGTAATCGGGGCGCTGCCTCACTGTCAGACAGCTACTCAATTGTCCTCACTAGACTGAGTGCACCCCGTTCCAGCCCTCACGTCAGTTTCTAAAATCCCTGACGGAGCCGGGAATCAAACCCGGGGCCTCCGGGTGAGAGGCAGGCGCGTTACCCCAACACCACAAGGCTGGCTATTATTATTATTATTACTATGTATATATGGTACCATACTAGTATTAAATCTTGAAAGTAGTTTTCCATGGTTTCCCACTTCTACCCCAGACAAATGCTGGGATGGTTCCTAACTTAAGTCCTCGGCCGCCTCCTTCCCAATCCTCACCTGAATTACAAACACCCATATAACTAAAGAAACCACAAAAACACAGGTTATCAGACAAATTCTTCCCACACCCAACCACATGGGGCTAAATGACCAGAAATCGCCAAGCCTCTCAAACAAAACATCAAGTGTATTCCTTTCGTCTTAAATGCTAGTTCTGAACAGAATACGGGATGTCGGAATTTTGTCACACCGTATTTCATTAAAGTGCCGGACGGAAATGACACAATACTGCCGGTCATAACGTCGCAAGACATTGCGTGCAATTTCAACAACAACAACAACAACAGCAACAACAACAATACAAATTTTCTTACGAGATGGGAATCGCTCGCTTTCCTCGTAACAGCTGATACCTCCCCTCAACTAGTAAGGTCAACGCTCCGATTACGTAACAACTTCTCCTCCGTGCATCGCTCCACCTCGCCCCGCCCCGTTTACCCCAGCCTGCTGCCTCACCTTCTGTTTGAAGAATTTCGGAAAAGCCTAAAAACATTGACTTTTTAATGATAAATTTTCATTTTAAAGATAGGTGACAAAGTTTTTACCCAGGAAGCTTACAATAGTCTCTTCTATCACCAGTGTAACGGACTTCCATTATATCAATTACACCCTGTATATGTGTGTAAGCATTGTTCAGCATGCAAAGTTCTATACAAAACTCCGCGAAAGCATTATCTCTATCTTTAATACATCCTCCGCTATAAGTGATTTTACGATTTCATTTCTTCCAACAATCTCCATTCAGTGGATATTTTAATTACTATCTTCGCAGCGAGTTGACGAGCTAGTGAGTGAGCCTATCACCCCAGCTTCGGCCAGCATCGAACTGCCAAGTCGTGTCGAGTTAAGACTTCAGAGAAGAGTATTTGTGTTTGGAGTTTCACTGTTCACCTCGGCTTTTATGAATTGCGTCTGGAACCTGCCGTCTGTGCGCCTTTTAAGCTTATGCTGGGTAACCTGTTTTAGATACCGGGCGAAGCCGGGGTTGGTTGCTAGTTACTGATATATTCTAAAGTATTAAGCACCCTAAAAAAGAACTGTATTTTAATATTTACAAGGTTGCAACACTGAGAAATGACGATCCCATACACCAACAGTTTCGATGATGATGATGATGATAATTGTGGTTTTAAGGGGCCTAACATCTATGTTATCGGCCCCTTATGGTTTGGGTGATAGTGAAAATGAAAGATGATCAAATGAAGCCTACAATTAAAACTAACTACTCTCTTACAAACTAGAAGAGGAAATGGTAAACAGAAAGGAGAAGAACGTAAATAGAAGACAGGAGGAAAGGAAATGCCCTCAACCCTCGAAGAATCCTTCCCTATATTATTCTGCTAAGGTTCCATTCCAGTTTTGTACCGAAAATAAGGTCCCATTAACACCAACCTACACATATGGGGTACCAACAGGTTCAGCATAACCCAATGCGGAAGCGAAACGCACTCACTTACTCTTTAAATGCCTCACAATTAAATAAATACCTTAAAACATGTATATTTACAATGAAATAATGAAAGAATGCAACATGGTAACCATGGTAACAGAATCTCGCAGGTCCATCTATTTCTGTAAGACGCAATGCAATTCCAATTATTACATTACTGTGAAGGTTTCCTGACGGTTATAAGGTTATCACTGAACCAAATTAAGCTGTAAAATTCATCAACACATACAGTATAATGCGCTTAAGGGGGTCAAGGGGCACTCGAGATTTTTTTCACGCAATTTTCACGTGTGAGTGTGGTACGAAAGGTCTTTTTCACCCAACTATAAAGATTCTCCGAAAACCACATTTAAAAGCCCTTAAATTAACAGTGTCTGTGATATTCCCTCTCATATACCTATGAAGGAATGACAAACCCCTAACCACTGCACCAGTAGCTGAATTGATAAAGTCTGATTATTCATACCGAGGATAAATCAGTCATAGCATTCATGATTGAGATTTTGCTAAGAGTACTCTTTACAACTAGAATATTCGCGGGCAAAGCCGCGACGGGTAATGCTAGTGAGAATTAAAGGACTTGGAAGGAAAGAGAGCCAAGAAAGGCAGAGAGGAAAGGTAAAGACGAGAGAGACCGCCCCAAAGGCAATGGAAGAAGGAGAATACTGGACCCAACTCAGGAAGCCCTCGGGGTCGCCAACGCCCGAACTCACCAGACGTGAGCCCTTGAGGGTGTAGCACTGTCCAGGGTGCACCAGAAGTGGTGGGACTACACACACCCTGCCTCATTTAGGGCCTTGAGCAGAAGGCAGGAGATACAAATTAAAGGGAAACAAGAGGTCTGACCTCTAGAAGAATGAGGGATCAGGAATGATGAGACTAGGGCCAATTAAGGCGGGAAAGTGAAAGACTCCCTATGCCTCGGATACCGTCGGGATCGAAAAAGAACAAGAATTGACCGAGGGAGGTCGAGAGGAATGATAACAGAGAGGTAGTTAGTTAGTTAGTTATTGTTGTTTTAAGGGGCGGAACTACGAGGTCATCTGCCCCTCTTAACACAGATTAAAGAATACAAATTTGGAATTGAATTTAAAATTTTGAGGTGGACACCTAAATTTTAAAAGACCAAATATTAATAAACCAAAAACAAAAAATTAAATAAAAATAAAAATTATAAAAGAACAAACATTACGGAAAAAACATAACATTATCATTCAAAAAGGAACAAATCGTTGAGTCAATGTTCACTGGAGAATTTAGATTGCTGGCCCTAACCCACTGTCACTTATAAAGCGGATGACGCGATCAGCAGCCACCGCGTCATCGGCTAATATAAGTTTGAGTGTCATCTGCAAACCAAGGTTTCTTCGTAAGTCAGCAAGATCCACACACTCGGTGAAAATGTGGGCCACGGTGAAAACGGCTCCACAGGTACAAAGTGGGGGGTTTTCCCTTCTCATTAGGTACGAGTGGGTGGATCTTGTATGACCTGTCCTTAGCCTACACAAAATGACGGACTCTCTCCGTGACCGGAAAGAGCTCCGCCACACGCGAGTAGTTCCCTTGATCGCTCTCAGTTTACTGGGCAGTGGGTCAGCTAGCCACTGTCTCTCCCAAAATGCCAGAACTTGTAGGCGTAACTGAGAGCGAATATCTCTAGCCGGTACCTCCATTGGTCGAGGTGGTAGTGATACCGCCTCTTTTGCAGCTTGATCAGCTAACTAATTCCCCGCAATTCCCATGTGGCTTGGAAGCCACAGAAATGTGATTCGAGTGTCAGCGTGACACAGCCCGGCTAGTAGGTCGTGGATTCGCTGCACTAGGGGGTGTTGCGGGAAACATGTAGCAATTGACTGCAACGAACTCAAAGAGTCGGTACACAGAGAGGAGCCCGGCACAGACTCAGCTGGGGTACCGTGGTCGCCAACCCATGCCCTACACGTTGTGAGCCCCTGGGGGAGGGGCAGAGAGGGGGGACAACAGTTTCCCTCTACCAAGTAATCTATGAAGGTGTAGCTGTTATTGCTGTACCACACATAAGCAATAAGCCCTAAACAAGAATTGTAAATCTAATATGGAATGCAGAAATGGCCTACGAATAGTTTACTCTGCTGAGATTATGGTTAAAAGCTCGAACTGCAACATACGAAAACAGTGTTTGTATACTAATGAAAATCCACAGCCTGCTTCCAGTCGACCGGGAATGAATGAAGTCCCCATCTAGCGGCGAGGATATGAACTGTGCCGGCTGCCAAGGCCTGTCGCACTCCTCCGAGGCAATGATTAAATGAATGACAGATGAAATGAAATGATAGTGGAGAGTGTTGCTGCAATGAAATTTTGTCAGGGAAAACCGGTGTACTAGGAGAAGAACCTGTCTGCCTCCGCTTTGTCCAACACAGATCTCACATGGAGTGACCGGGATTTGAACCACGGACCCAGCGGCGAGAGGCCTTTTGTATACTAATAATATGTTTATGTTCGACGATAATTATTATAGCTATTTTATGTTCAAAGATAAATATTCATAAATATCTGTCGAGATTTCACCAGTTTTATGTACTGAGCATAGCGCATGGGACGCAGAGAATGCCTTGTATTTGACCATGGCCTCCTCGATTACCCCACTATGACACTAGGCAACGCAGTTCAGAAGGCTTTGGAACTCCACGCAGGTGCGATGCTAACCTTATCTAATTGGTCAAACAACTGTTTCTTGAGCTGTGATTGGTGGGAGAAACTGTTTCATAATGAAAAATAGTTTTATAACGACCATCGTTATGATACAGTTTTCTAACACGTAATAGTCAGGGTCGAACATAAAATAGGCTTATGAGATCACCTTTTGTCCGTGCGTGTGTCTGTGTGTGCGTGTGTGTCCGTCCCCGTCCCCCCCTAATAAAATTTAAACGGCTGGAGCAATTTCAATGAAACTCGGTTAGTTCACAGTACTATTCCGGGCGACCATGACCGTGCCCTTCAAATTTTGTTACGTCTCACCAATCCACCATGGCGGCTGTGCGAAATATTTAACCAGCATTCAATATCTCCGAAACTATTACCGATATCACCCTGGAATTTTGTATGGTGATAAAGGGAACAACTAGAAATTCACTTATGTGACTTTTGAAAACCTGGTAACAACAAAACCAACGTGGCGGCCAAGCGAATTTGAGACTTTTAAATAGACGTTTCTCGCGATTTAACCAACCAAACGCAATGAAACTTGGTACAGTATATGTTTATATACATTGTAATGCACCGACATCTAACTTCGTTCAATTGTTTACATAACTTCAATAAGGTGGCTGTGCAAAATATTTCACCGGCATTCTATATCTCTGAAACTATTACCGGTATCACTCTGAAATTTTGCAAAGAGATAGAGGGCACTACTGAAAGTTCATCAATGAGACTTTAAAAAACCAGTTAACTACAAAACGAACATGGCAGCCAAGCGAATTTGAAAGTATTAAATAGACTTTTCTCGTGATTCTATGATCTAAACGCAATGAAACTTGGTACAGTAAATGTTTATACACATTGTAATGCACTGGTATGTAATTTAGTTCAATTGTTTACATAACCTCAAGATGGAGGCTGTGCGAATTTTTTATTAAGTTTTTGTTTCTTGTGTCGTAATCATGTGATCGAAGTGAAAGTTTGAATAATGAACCTACACAATAATTTTCATTTAAGGGTACATGACTCTATGGCCTATACATATAACAACCAACATGGCGACCATCCGGAATATTTAAACGGTTCTCAATATCTACGAATCTACTACAGCAATCAAGCTGATTCTTTTTATGTTCATAGGGGTTATGAACCTAAGTTCACCTATATGACTTTCAATAACCTGGTGATCACAAATCCAACATGGTGGCGACGCGAAGTATAAATATTCACATGGTCGTTTCTCGCAATTTAACCATCAAAGTGCAGTGAAACTTGGTACAGTAAATCCCTTTACAAATGTTAATCCACTGGCATCTAATCTATTTCAATTATGTCCATAACCACAAGATGGCAGCTGTGCGAAATTTTTAAATCTCGTTTTTACTTCTTGTGTCCTAATTCATGTGATTGAAGTTTGAGTACCACACGTACTCAATAATCTTCATGTAACAGTACATAACTCTCAGACCTACATATATAAATGTCCAATATGGCGACCATCCGAAATATTTAGACGGTTCTCAATATCTACGAATCTATTGCAGCAATCAAACTGAAATTTAGTATATTGTTAGGGGCAATTAACATTAGTAGGATATATGAAAATAGGCTGTATAGTTCTTCACGGAACTACTTGTTCATTAAGAAACAGTTTCTCCCACCAATCAGAGCTCAAGAAACAGTTGTGTGACCAATTAGGTAAGGATACCTTCGCGCATGCGCTCAAAATCCAACATGTCTCTACAAATTACCGACATGGAAAGTGCACCGTCCATATGTTCGCGTAAATAAACTGGCGAATATGAGACAAGAAATAGCACTGTATCTTAATATCACCAACTCCAATTTCTACACAGCGCATTGCTTTCAAACGACTTCGGTGACAATATTAGTGAATGCTATAGAGCTGGATGGCAGGCTGTAAACAATAATTGGTGTTCAGTGTTGGCAAGCAAAGTGAATGGTCTCTGCTTTCGGAGTGCCTTGACCCACGCATGCGCTCTGTTTAGTCAGCAAAGCCAGCGCGCCCTTTTCACTAACTGAAGTAACCGAATCCCACAGATATTTATGAATATTTATGTTAAAACATATAATAAAGTTACAATTATCGTCGAACATAAACAGTCGTATGCAACTCGCTTATAACGGTAACTAAGCCACTCGTATGCAAATTATAAAACTCGCTTACGCTCGTTTTATAAACATACTCGTGTCTTAATTATTGCTATTATAGGCTCTTTGCATAATGTACTATGGAGGGTCTGATATGGAGACTTATCCGAATTGAATAGTGGAATGTCTACAAACTGTTCTGAGGTAAAAACAATCTGTATGTGATACAACTCGCAAATCACGATGTTTAACTTTTGTAATTTGACGTGTTTTTATAAAAGCTAGCCGGCTTCGTATTGTTGACGTAGCGCTCCTCGTGAGGACAATTAAGTAGCTCTCAGTCAATGAGGAAGCGCCCTGGTCTCAAAAACTAAGATTTACGGCCGAAGGGACCCGATGCGCTGTCCACGCGTCACCCTAATATCTGCAGGCCAAATGGCTGGGCAATCATCACTCGGTAGGCCTCATAAACTTCATAAACTGCTCAATGACAAATGAAAGTCGGTGAAACATTTGCCACTGTGGCACTGTGGTATATTGACTTTCACGGCCGGTGAATTAAAACTCAGCAATTCTTCTAGGTTTGTGCCATGTCTTGTGTGGGGTTTCGCCTAGGCCTCCAAGCTGGCTCATCAGCAGGCTCTTGGTGTCCCCACCCGGACCCCCACTGGCCGTGAAAAGCCAATATACCATCTTTTCGGAAGCCTTCACAGGGAGGTTATGGCTGCTTGAGCTTTTAGTTCTCGCAGTAAACAGGTGCAGTTGTACTATACGTAAAGGAAGGAAGCGCTCAGTTCGCTACTCGTGTGGGGGTCCGGGCGGAGACACCAAGAACCCGCTGATGAGCCAGCTTGGTGTCCTAGGCTAAACCCCACACAAGATATGGCACAAACCTAGAAGAATTGCTGAGTTTTATAAAAGCTGATTGATATTGCAACTTTTCAGATTATATAATCTGTAGAACGCACACGAGTGACAGAAATTTGGTTGTAGTTGATGATTCATTTAGGGACTTTGCGACATCGTGTTCTCTTCTACTTGTGTGCAGAGTTCCTGATTGTGTCGTCTTCTGAATTCACCATTTTATTTGATTGGACCAAGTATTTTCCTCACGATCGAGTATTTCTAATTTCTCTTTTCTGCGCCATATATAGCCTACGGTCGTATTACTGTGCGGTAATAATAATTATTATTATATCGTATGGCCTCGGGTGCCGGGTGCAAGCTTTGTTATTTAACACCCAGAGGGCATACAATTCTTTCTTGTTCCTTGAAGCACTATAAAAGTCAAGGAGGTTATATAAGCTCCTTGACACTATAGCGCTTTCTTGTAGAGAAATGAAGAACTTTGTGTTGGAGGAAAATCCCGACGTTAATTTTTCCAATATGAACACGGCCTACTGAATTCAAATGGGTTATTTAACATGCCAACATCGTATGACATGCGTGTCGTGATTTTTGCCGCCTTTCAAAAACCACTTACCATGGAGCGAACCTGCAAACTGGGGGGTTAGTAATCCGATACGATAACCACTCACCCACCGTGGCAAGCTACTGTGCATTAATGTCGTATCTTAGGCTTCTGTGGCGTAGTTGGTAGCATGCTAAGCTTCTGTTCCCAAGATCGCGGGTTCAAACCCGGCCGAAGTCGTCGGATTTTTAAGAGCGTTAAAAATCCCTCAGTATGCCTTCCTTCGGAGGGGAAGTAAAGCCGAATGGACCATGTCATAGATTTATGGTATGAAAAAGAACCTTCCAATAACTACACTTGTGGAAGCTAACATTTGTAGGTTAGTTCCAACGTTCGTCGCCAGGTGCCGGCTGCGATGGCATCTAGTATCCAAGTCCGCAGCGAGGTCGTAGATGGTAGCATTTGGTAGCAAAAGTAGGAACTACTTGAAAAAATTAATCGTTTGTAGTCTTTCTACCTGAATCAGAGATAACACACACTAATACAGCCATGACAATTAACACCGGTTATCAGACAGATTCTACACACACCCAAAGTACACGGAGCTACATGACCACGTTGTCACAGCCCCTAAACTAAGAAACCAATCAACCAGCCAATGTCGTATCTTGGCGTTAATGGATATTGATTCTTCTTGTAGACATATTTGATTAGTTGTTATGCCGTTTCCAATTTCCTGATCCGTGATTCAGATGTCACAAAGCCATCAGAGATTCAACAAGCAATAACCTTCTACATGCTTCAAACAGTATTCTTCAAGGTTTTAAGGCATTATGTTCTCTTTCAACACATATTATGTGTTCGTGTCTTACTTATTCTTCTAGTTGCTCGTAGAGTAATCATGATTACGAGCATGTATCATCGTTATCATCAAAGCAAAGCAAAGCCAACTCCGAACAGGCCATCGAGGCTCTGGGAGTAGTGGAAGGTAGAGGCCTCCACTCTTCGTGACATCAGCACTAGATGGGATGGAGTTGTCAGCTCCTCGCCCGGCCGTCTTGGTGTCCTGCCATGAGTTCCGATTCCCATGAGTTCCAAATTCTTTAGCGGATTAGCTATCTGCCAATTACACTACCTGAGCGAGTTCCATCAGTTCCGAACACTACCTGAGCGAGTTCAAGCTTAGTTTTCTACAGCAACATTGCATTAATTTGTTTATTACTGAAACAAATAAGGTCCATTGTTAGCGGCGAACTGAGACTGAAGTGTGATTCTCCTCGCGAGCTCTTTTCCTGGCCATGGAAGCTGCTTTGAACACTTCAACGCTGGCCACATCAGGAACACAATCATGGCCCACTTCTTTAATCAATTCCCGATATTTTAAAATCACATTTTCGGCATATGGTTTTGTAGCGCAAATCCACACTCACTTGATTTGTTGTCGCGTTTCTTATAAAAACGGTAACCATTAAATATCAAAATTTGGTTTCCTTTAATGCTAGCATGTTTATCTGCTCCACTCAAAGGCACAAACACAAATGACATACCTGGTGATAAGGCTATTAACTCTCCTAGGCCGCGTCGTACTATTATTAGCCGGTCAAACCTCATAACTGACAGCTGGGTTTTCCAGAGATATTCGGAACTAGTGGGAGTCATTAGCTTATTTTCTCAGGTGTGAATACGAGTTCGGAACTCAAGGGACGTTTTTCCTAAGAAATTTGTTTTCGGAACTCATGGGAATGGAACTCGTGGGGCGGAACCGGCCGTCTTTGCTCCTAGGAATTACCCTAGTACTCATTTCTGGTGTGGGCTGAGTGAACCCCAGGGCTATTTGCGTTTCCGATAGTGGTAGTTTTGGTTCTAAAATCCTCTATCTGGGTGGGGATCGAACCCAGTACCTTTCAGTTAGAAGCTCAGCTCCTCTGTTATCATCGTCAATATGATTATCGTCATCCTCTGCTGGGATATTGAGTTTCACGAATCACGCCTTCCATTTACTCAGGCGAGTCGAATAGCCTTTGAGAATCCCATTCTGTCACCCTATCAGTAAATCTCGCAGCTAACAGCTACTTCAAGGAAATTATAGCCTATGTGTCATTGATGAGACAGCTTTGCAGCGTGGGTGATATTGATCCTTTACGTTCCACTTCCCCGCATCTATTTGTAGACAGCACTTCTGCTGGGAGAACCAGAACCGGTGTGATTAACCAAATTACACTGAGCTATCGGACCCGTTAGGGAACTCGCGCATAATGGGTTATGTGTGCCCCACGTATACAGGCTACCCGCCCAGCGCTTGTGCTATGCAGGCTGTACGAGCAACAGTTCTGCCAGGGGCTACCATCTTGTTTATTCGTTTAATAGCACTTAATAAACAAAAACAAACAAAAAAAAAGTCCTCTCGGCACGCCGGAAGGCGGAGGTAGATTTCACCGGACAAACTTGGAGATAGGCGAAAATAGGCAGAATATGCAGGTTTTCGTAGAAGGATCAGACCTCATTTATCGCGTGAAAGTATTTTATAATTGGAGATTAATTAACTTTGTTTGTCTTCATTTTAAACATATTTAAACATTTTATTGTCTTACGGGGACGGTAACCTTCTTGTCATTTGGAGTCCATTTTTAGCTTTCTAAAGAAATCTACCTAAAAGTTGACTTTTCAAGAAATGCAAGATTTTTCCTGTACTATTGAGACGATTTGGAAGATTTTGCTTCAAACTCCCTCTGGTTTAGGAGCTTGAGTTTTGTGAAACATTATACAATAAGATTATTACAGCGTGAGTTTTTGACCATGGAGAAGGAAGAAAATGTTGTTGTTGATTCATTTAAGGGCTTTGCGACATCGCGGTCATGTACTCATGTACTTTGGGGTTGTGTAGAATCTGTCTGATAACTGGTGTTAATTGTGATGACTGTATTAGTGGGTATTATCTGTTAGGTAGATTTCATTAGAAAGCTAACTATTGCAATGGGTCCCATGTTTCGACTTCCGGAAAATTTCGACCTATCTTCGCGTTTCACATCCCCCAGACCCCAAAACCACCGTCAGTTCAAAAGTTTATATATAATTTATGTATATATGTATCTATCTATCTATCTATATATATATATATATATATATATATATATCAGTTTCTTGTGGACACGATAACTGCCGTAATTTTGCACCAATCACTTTGAATTTTTTACATAATATGTATCCCTATAAAATCTCGGTCGAGTTCGTTAATGGGCAAAATCGGTCGAAGGGGGTGAAAATGGCGGGCTTTTTTCGAAAAAGTGAAATTTCGCTATAACTCTCTTAATACGTGAAATATCGAATCCATTCAAAGTTCATAATATGTGTCGGATAAGTGCCAAAAATTTATATCCAATACGTTTTTTGATAGCACCAACCATTGACCAAAGGGGTGGAAAAAAGTGGGTTTTTCGGGAAACATTAATCATATCTCTCTTAATAGGCACAATATCAAAACCGTACAAAATGGAAAATATTCCCCTAATAATTACCTAAAACTCTTGTCTGAAAGAATTTTTGATATGACCCACCATTACGCCAAGGGATGAGAAAAATGATTTCGGAATTTTAAACAAGATGTTCAGTAAAGAACATATAGCCTACTTTCTCCTAAATGCATGGGTATTGTTATAACTCTTTGTCCTTTTCAAGGAGTATGATTGAATGTTGGTTGTAGTAGCTTGTTGAAATACAACGTGCTATAGGGATATAAAACATGACACTGAGGTGTCCTTTGCTAGTGCTACCTCTGTACCAAATTTCGTTCAATTCGGTTTCACCGTGTTTGAATTGATAGGGGGAATCGATTTGCACACATACTTGGCCACCATCTGCAAACTATTGGGCTGATGATCTTGCAGTTTGGTCTGAATATGTTTCCCACATAAAGATATGGTGTTGCAAAATTTGGTAGAGACTAGATTATTAGGTTGGTCGTAATTACATTTTAGCTTTTAACATTTGGGTGGCCGCAATTACGTTTCCGTCAAGATAGCGGTGATATAAAACATGACACTGAGGCGCCCTTTGCTAGTGCTACCTCTGTACCAAATTTCGTTCCATTCGGTTTCACCGTGTTCGAATTGATAAGGGGAATCGATTTTCACACAAAGATGGCCGCCATCCGCAAAATATTAGGCTGAAGACCTATTAGTTTGGTCAAAGGATGCTCCCTCCATAAAGATATGTTGTTGCTAAATTTGGTAGAGATCGGATGATTAGGTTAATCGTAATTTGATTTAAGCTTTGAACATTTGTGTGGCCGCCATTACGTTTCTGTCAAGATGACGGCGATATAAAACATGACACTGAGGTGCCCTTTGCTAGTGCTACCTCTGTACCAAATTTCGTTCATTCGGTTCCACCGTGTTCGAATTAATAGGGGGAATCAATTTTGACATAAAGATGGCCGCCACCCGCAAACTATTAGGCTAATAACCTATTAGATTGGTCAAAGGATGCTTCCTCCATATAGGAATGTTGTTGCAACGTTTGGTAGAGATCGGATGGTTATGTTAGTCGTAATTTAACTTAAGCTTTGAACATTTGTGTGGCCGCCATTACGTTTCTGTCAAGATGGCGGCGATATAAAACATGACACTGAGATGCTCTTTGCTAGTGCTACCTCTGTACCAAATTTCGTTCCATTCGGTTTCACCGTGTTTGAATAAATAGGAGGAATTGATTTTCACACAAAGATGGCCGCCATCCGCAAACTATTAGGCTAATGACCTAGTCATTTGGGCAAAGGATGCTTGCTCTATAAAGGTATGTTGTTGCAAATTTTGGTAGAGATCGGATGATTAGGTTAATCGTAATTTGATTTAAGCTTTGAACATTTGTGTGGCCGCCATTACGTTTCCGTCAAGATGGCGGCGATATAAAACATGACACTGAGGTGCCTTTTGTTAGTACTACCCCTGTACCAAATTTCGTTCCATTCGGTTGCACCGTGTTCGAATTAATAGGGGGAATCGATTTTCACACAAAGATGGCCGCCATCCGCAAACTATTACGCTGATGACCTATTAGTTTGGTCAAAGGATGCTCCCCCCATAAAGGTATGTTGTTGCAAAATTTGGTAGAGATCGGATGATTAGGTTAGTCGTAATTTGATTTAAGCTTTGAACATTTGTGTGGCCGCCATTACGTTTTCGTCAAGATGGCGGCGATATAAAACATGACACTGAGGTGTCCTTTGCTAGTGCTACCTTTGTACCAAATTTCGTTCAATTCGCATTCACCGTGTTCGAATTGATAGGGGGGGACAGACATTCAGAGTACACACACTCACACACACACAGACACACACACACACAGACTCACACACACACATACACACACACAGACAGACACACTTTTTTTCGCCCTGTGTTGATCTCATAAGTCTACTTTCATTTTTTGCAAAAATCGAAAGTAGGCTAAAAATGTCAAGTGCCATCAGAGGTTACCATAACAACGCTTTTAAATTGATAAGGGATGATCTATCAGAGGTTGCTAAGACAACGCCATTGACGAGATCACATTCATTTTTAGCCTACTTTTCACACTTTTCAAAAATGAGGAAAAAGTAGACTTATAAGATATATCCGGGAAAATGTGTCTGTCCTTATGTCTGTCTATCTGTCCTTCTGTCTGTGTGTGTGTCCCCCCCCCCCCTATCAACTCCTAAACGGCTGCAGCAATCGAAACCAAATTTAGTATGAGTAAAGATGTATACCGGAATATCTCAGGCCCATATTTGAAAAAGATGCCAGTGCTACCAACTGCTAAAAAAACGCACTAGAAAATTGAGCTCCATGTTGGATACCTTGGAAGGTATACATGGGAGCTATTCTAAAATTGGCACACATGTAGATAATACTATTTCAGTTTAATTTCCAGGTGGCCATACATGACAGCGTTGCCAAAATAATTTTAAGCCTTCTGATAAGTCCAATTTTTAAAAGCATATAACTTCTACACTATCAATTGGAGTTCAACCAAATTTTGTATGTAATATGTGTACATAAACATATATGACTGAGTGTATTCTTAAGAGCCACCAGGGCTGCCAACTGTTAATAATTGCTCTCTATTTTGTATCCAAATATATCAGAAAGTATGCAAGCCGACAGCTTTAAAC
Organism: Meconema thalassinum; assembly: GCA_946902985.2. NCBI lineage: Eukaryota > Metazoa > Arthropoda > Insecta > Orthoptera > Tettigoniidae > Meconema > Meconema thalassinum. The sequence continues at coordinate 20,927,435 of OX336392.1, forward strand.
TATGCACACGTAAATTACCCGACATTTTACATTAATTTGGAGTAACTTATATACGTCAGTTCTACCAACATGATTCTAAGCCTGCTGATAGGACCAATTTTTAAATACATGTAACTTCTATACCAACAAATGGATTTCATCCAAAATTGGCACAAAAATATATAATATTTCAGATTATTTCTGACCAGCACTCGCATGACATTGTTGCCAACATGCTTTTACGTGTACTGATAGATCCAATGTCTAAATCCATGTAACGTCCTTTGGACTTCAACCACATTTTGTATTCTGTACCTTAGGAGATGGAAGTAAGAATATATTCAGTCACCAGAGCTGCCAACTGTATTGCTCTATTAGGCTACATATGTCTAGTATACCTTATTTCGAACTAATTAAGACATTTCGATATTACCCACTTAATTTCGTCATTATTCTAGATAGGTTCATATACTGTAGATTAATCTATGACATGAATCTTAATTTTAAGAAAAGTAGGCTCTTTAGTTCGTCACGGAACTTCTTGTTCCATCTGACTATGAGGGAAGCGGCTAACTGGTAGCATGCTGAACTTCTATGCCCAAGGTGCTGGTTCAAAGCCGCCAAAGTCGGCGGATTTTCTAAGAGCGCTAAAAATCCGTCAGCATGCTTTCCTTCGGAGGGGAAGTTACAACATTCGTTGCAAGTCGCTGGTTGCGGTGGTATCTAGCAGCCAAGTTCACAGCTAGGTGTCGTTGACGTTAGTATTTGGTACAAAATTAGGTACTACTACTTAAAATTGACCGTCTGCAGACCTTACCTGAATTACAGACTAATACAGTCATCACAAATAACACCGTTTATCAGACAGATTCTACACACACCCAATGTACACGGGGTTACATGACCACCTTGTCGCAGTCCCTAATCTGAGGAACCAACCAACATCTCTGCGGGAGATAAAATTTTGCGTGAAGAAGTAACAGGCTGTTAGATAGTTACACATTAGTTCCAAACCTTGCATAAAGACAGTGTGATCACAAGTATAAAAATTAACCCCAAATGACAAGAAGGTTACTATCCCCATAAGACAGTAAAATGTTAAAAGTATGCATAGAAAGACGAAAAAATGTTAACTAACCTCCGATTGTAAAATACTTTCTCGCAATAAATGAGGTCTGATCCTCCTACGAAAACCTGCATATTTTGCCTATTATAGCCTATCCCCTAGTTTGCCCGGTGAAATCTACCTCCGCCTTCCGGCGTGCCGAGAGGATTTTTTTTTATTCAAGTAAGGACTGAAGGCATTCAATTTTCAAGTAGTTCCAACTTTTGATACCAATCGCCACCGTCAACGACCAACTAGTTGAACTTCGTTGGCTGCTGGCGACGAACGTTGGAACCTAAGAGCGTTAGTCAAATCTAATCTATAATACAAGTGAATCGGTCGAGGCTGAAAAGCATTAAGTCGAAAATGGTCATTTCTTAAGCAATTAGTATTGTGAAGTATTGACCCAAGGGCCTTGGAACGGCAGAGGAAAGAATTAAGTCAGCCTTCTGTTTAAGTCAGAAACCACTGCTACATGCAGTGCGATCAGAGGAGAAAAGCGTTAAGTCAATGACTTGCTGCCTTCCAGCGCCGTATTCCGTACTTAATGTTGGCCGCACTGCAAGATTCCCGCGTGTTACAGTGCTAATGTAAATTACATTTGTGCAGGGATTAGGTGGTTTTTAGCCTACCTTTCACATTTTGCAAAAAATGAGGTAAAAGTAGAATTATGAGATCGATCCGGGCAAATGTGTGTCTGTCTATCTGTCTGTCTGTCTGTCTATCTGGCTGTGTGTGTGCCCCCCCCCCCCCCCACCCCCCCACCCCCCACCCCTATCAACTCCTATACGGCTGCAGCAACCGAAACAAAATTTGGTAGTTGTAAAGATCTATACCTGAATATCTCAATGCCGTATTTGAAAATGATGTCAGTGCTGCCAACTGCTGAAAAATCGCAATTGAAATTTGAGCTCCATGTTGGATATCTTGCAATGTATAGGCTAAATGGGAGCTATTTAAAAATTGGCACACGTATAGATAATAATATTTCAGTTTAATTTCCAGGAGGCCATACATGGCAGTGTTGCCAAAATGATTCTAAGCCTGCTGATAGGTCCAATATTTAAATGCATATAACTTCTACACTGTCAATTGGAACTCAACCAAATTCCGTATGTGCTATGTGTACATAAACAGATATACCTGAGCGTATTCTTAAGAGCCACCAGGGCTGCCAACTGTTAATAAATGCTCTCAATTTATTTATCCAAATACCCATATATCCGAATATGCAAGCCGACAGCTTTAAAGTACCAGACACCGTTAAGTACCAGACATTCTAGATTAATTAACCAAAAAAAATTTCGACTACCTCTGGCAGTAGAAGACCACTCCAACGTGGACTGAGGAAGTTAGGAAAGATTTTGAAAAGTTCAACATCACAGAGTCACAGATGCTAGAAAGAAGTGAAGAGTAAAATGAACAATCTGGAAGGGTTTCAAGATGAAGCGAAGACCTAAGGGAAGTGGACGCACTTGGATAGAAGATCAAAGGAAACACGCCAGTGACCGCGTGACGGAATATTGGAGACAGAGCAGGCAAAGGGAAAAAAAGAAGAAATACAGTTGTTGCGTGATCCTAAGTGGTCAATTCACTTGGAAAAGAAAACCAGAAATTTGGACATTTTACATTCAACCAATCACAAGACAGCACTACCCTCCAACACCCAATCACTAAACAGTGATCAAACCACTTCACAAAAGGCGGTTGTTGAGGGGTTTTAAATGCAAAAGTCCGAAGTTACTTTTAGTTATAGTTCTCATCACGTTTCACTGTCACCAAAACCATTAACCCAAGAAGTGTCAAGGATCGCTTAAAGTGGCTCACTGCGCCTTCATGTAGTGCCAGGATCGCTTATTGAGATCCTTAGTAGATGCGTGTTTTCTGCACAGTTATGCCATCTGCTCGTGAAATATTCGTACTACGTCAATTTTATGTCTCTAATTTAGCACATCACCACTATTGTCACTCGTGAAAGTATTTGTTGGAGTTTCATATCTACGAATATTGATATAAAAGTAGTTGTCATAGGACTGTGGTAGACAACAAACATGGCAGCCAGATTATCGAAGACATTGCTGAATCAAATACTTTACAAGCTTTTGATGAGGGTAGTGACTTAAATGATTTTGAGTATGGGGGAATTGATAGTGATAGTGATTCTGAAGACAATAACATTCCAGGTGAGGCTGTAGGAAGCTTGAAAAATCTGCCAGATGACGAAACACCATTGTAGACCAGACTTGATCAGACACATGTAAATAGGCTTGTGCAAATACCAGTTAGGTTTTAAAAGGCTACTGATCCTTCAGTTTCAAGAGATTCTGTAAATTCACACAGAAGGAAGAGTAGAAGTAGAATAAGAAGAATCAAAAATGAATATTCTCCCCCCCCCCCCCCTCCCCTATTGTGACACAAAAAGGTGTTTCAGAAATTCTGATTATGACCTATTTTTGCCAAATTTCAACATTATTTTAAAACTGCATAAACAACCTTTTTAATAGTTCAGTTTTTATTGTTATGATGAACCATTATTGTGCAATTTCAATTTGAATGTTCTAAATAACAAAAATTCAAACCTACAAAGAAGATTGCTTTTTCTTTGCTTCTTATATTTTCATTTCGTTAAATATTTTCTAAATTGTGAAACAACCCTTTATGATCAAAATGGTGCGTATATTATTTATTTACGATAATATTTAACAGGTTTATAAAATATTTTCTAATGCACTAAGTTTTCAGCATGAACACTTGGAACTACAGAATACAGCATTGGCACTTGTAGGGTTAAGGGCCGATAACCCAGATGTTAGGCACCTTAAGACATCATCTCATCTGCGAACCAATAAAAACGAGAAGAATATGAGTTGGAAATATCGAAGAAAACTTCATCATAATGAATTCTTTCTTTCGTCTAAAAATGAGGATTGAAAATCAGTGGTGTGTTTTTTTACGCTTTGACCTCTCGTAATATACGGGCTTAAAGATGTCTGTTGCCTATTGATCGTACCTCGTACAATTTTCCAATTGCTTGGCGTTGGAAGGCAATGGCAAAAGTTTTAAAGTTATTCCTGTTACGCATCATAAAGTTCGTCTGGGACCGTATCGTGTCAGCCTATTTGGAGGCTTCGGGATAAATATAATCTTAAGAAACTTATAAAATCCTTCCCGTGCTTTGGTGTTCAAGAAACATATAAAAGGCGGCTTCGGTGGCGTAGTCGGTAGCATGCTGAGCTTCTATGCCCAAGATCGCGGGTTCAAATCCGGCCGAAGTCATCAGATTTTTAAGAGCGTTAAAAATCCATCAGTATGCCTTCCTTCGGAGGGGAAGTAAAGACGGCGGTCCCATGTCATAAATTTATGGCATGTTAAAGAACCTTCCACTAATTAAACCTGTGTGAAGCTAAATTGTATAGGTTAAGAATGTAAACAACGCTCTTATGTTCCTACGTTCGTTGCCAAGAGCCGACTGCAGTGACGTTTGGTAGCTAAGTTCTGAACTAGTAGTCGCTGACGATGGCGTTTGGCAAAAGTAGGAACTACTTGAAAATTGATTGTCTGCAGTCCTTACTTGAATTAAAACAGGTACACAACCAACCAAAACATATAAAATTCTCTAGGGTAGGACTGAATATGAGTTCTTTTGTTATTGTTGTTGTTGTATTATTATTCAGCCCCCTAAGAAAGCAATGGGCAAAGTACGCCTCGCCCCGCGGGCCAAGTCTAGTCTAATCCGGCCCGCGACGTGGTTTCGAATAATAATATCTTCAATTACATACAGGTCATATTTTCTGTTCTGTATAACTATGTGAAATATTGTTTCAATCTCAAAGCGTTTTGTGTATTAGAGTTGCAGCTAGAACTGATTGAGTTACAATGTAACAAGGAATTCAAGCAACTATTCCTCAACGTTTCTAAAATTGAGTTCTACAAGGCCCTACCGAAATCAAGCTTCCCAAACTTGAAATCTCAAGCACAGAAGATAACTGCCTATATCTGTAAACAGGTGTTTTCTACAACGAAGCTTCGCAAAAATAGCGTCAGAAATAGATTGACAGACCACCAACCGGAGGCCCCGGGTTCGATCCCCGGCTCCATCAGAGATTTTAAAACTGACGTGAGGGTTGGAACGGGGTGCACTCTACCTCGTGAGGACAATTGAGTAGCTGTCTGACAGTGAGACAGCGCCCCGATCACGGAAACCAAGATTAACGGCCGAGGGGACCCGACGCGCTGATCACGCGTCACCCCAATATCTGCAGGCCGAATGGCTGGGCAGCGGTCGCTTGGTCGGCCTTAGCCCGTCATGGGCTGTATAGTGCTAGGGATTGACTTTGATTGATTGACTTGACCATTTAGCTGTGCTACTAAGAACCAGCTGATCACAGTTTCAACCAGATTATGAAAGACTTTTAGAAGCACAGTTACAGTTTCACTTGTCACATACTCCTTCCTCCTCAAACTAATAATGAAGGTGTGTTCATAGTGCTAAAAAGAAAGCTCGCACGTGGTCCAAGGCAGGCTAAGTAGACTAGAGCAGGGGCGGCAGTTTGGCAATTTATTCAAAAGTTAACATGAAGTATTTCAGACGTTATTAATATTTTCCGTGCGAACACGCATGTTACTTAAAATATATATTTTAGTCCTTCTAAATTTTTTCCTGCCTTAGAAGAGTTAAGAACTCTCTGCGAACTAGTATTTCTGAAATCCAGTTAAACTAACTTTCATTACTTTTTATTGAGGTAAATACAACAAAAACACTTTCATATGAGGACATTATTAACGAGTTTGCCATTAAGAAATCTCGTAAGAAAGCTATGTAAATTTGAACATCAAGATTACGTGGGTTTGGGTTGTTTTAGAGAAGTTTGTATATTTCTCAACAAATAAACCAGTAATTAACTACATTTTGTGTAATTTCATTTCACCATGTAGGACAACTTAATTCAAATTGAACACAGTTCTTCAATTACTCAAAAGATAGTCCTTAGCATTAAAATATAAAAGTATGTATGAAATAGCGATCACTGATCTCCAAGAACAAATTAATTAATTAAGTTCGAAACTCATTTCGTTTTTTAACGAATCTTAAAATCAGTAAGTAAAAAAAACAAGTATACAACTAATTTCATTATATAATTTATTATGTAAACCATTAAAATTGTAGTTTTATCTCAACTAAATGACATTTATGTTTAAAAACGATGAAAATACCAACGAACTCTACCCTTTTGTTGTATAAAACAAATGTATTAAGCAAATATGAACTATGGAGGGGGTGGCAAATGGACTTTAGCCTACAGGCGGCATACTCTTAAATCCGGCCCTGGTCCAAGGGACCTCAACGAACCAAGAAGAAGAAGGTGTGTTATTTTCCCTACGTTTTATACCATTGTAACCTATGAGTTTTGTTTGATTTAAACTTCAGAAATAATAGGTTTATAATCTATCTATAAACATGTGTTGTTTTGCTTTCGGGTCGCCTAGATTATTCTGTATTGCATCTGGCCCCACGGGCTCACCACTACTGGGACAAATTTGGCGATGACGGGATTCCAGCACAATCCCCATTAGCTTCCACTTAGGCTAACTGTGACGGACTACTCCTGTCAACGTCATTTGGTCCAAGTCTTGTTCTCTTCAATCCCTAACGTTACTAGGACATCCCTGTCTTTCATTTCTTCGCCTCAATTAGTCCTTGTCTTTGCAACTTCATTTGGTCCAAGTCTTGTTCTCTTCAATCCCCAACGTTATTAGGACATCTCTGTCTTTCATTCCTTCGCCTCAATTAGTCCTTGTCTTTGCAACCTCATTTGGTCCAAGTATTCTTCTCTTCAATCCCCAACGTTATTAGGACATCCCTGTCTTTCATTTCTTCGCCTCAATTAGTCCTTGTATATTAGTTCCTGGTGGTTCATGGTTTAGTCTGTATATTGAACAAGCAATGAAGAAAATTAGAGAAAACTAGCAACACTCGGCGCGGCTTCGCCCGCGAATATTCTAGTTGTAAAGAGTAAACTAAACAAAATCTCAATGATGAATGCTACGACTGATTTATCCTTGGTATGAATAATCAGACTTTATCAATTCAGCTACTGGTGCAGTAGTTAGGGGTTTGTCATTCCTTCATAGGTATATCAGAGCGAAGTTAGTTTTCTGGGAATATCACAGACACTGTTAATTTAAGGTCCTTTAAATGTGGTTTTCGGAGACCCTTTATAGTCGGGTGAAAAAGACCTTTCGTACCACACTCACACGTGAAAATTGCGTGAAAAAATTCTACCCCTTGACCCCCTTAAGCGCATTATACTGTATGTATTGATGAATTTTACAGCTTAATTTGGTTCAGTGATAACCTTATAACCGTCTGGAAACGTTCACAGTAATGTAATAATTGGAATTGCATTGCGTCTTACAGAAATAGATGGACCTGTGAGATTCTGTTACCATGGTTACCGTGTTGCATTCTTTCATTATTCCATTGTAAATATACATGTTTTAAGATATTTATTTAATTGTGAGGCATTTAAAGAGTAAATGAGTGCGTTTCGCTTATGGATTGGGTTATGTTGAACCTGTAGGTACCCCATATGTTTAGGTTGGTGTTAATGGAACCTTATTTTCGGCCTACAAAACCGGAATGGGACCTTAGCAGAATAATATAGGGAGCGATTGTTAAATAGGAGTACAGATTCAAGGAGAAATAACACAAACCCTGAGATTTGTTGATGGCACTGTCATCTTAGCCGAATCACCAAAGGATTTGAATGAGATTTGAAATGGTCTGGACTCCGACATGACGAAAATCGTAGGGGTGGACCAAGGTTAGAATATGTTAAACATATTGATGTTGTAGCTATGTAAAGATGAAACGATTAGCTCAGGACAGGGAAGCATGGAGGGCTGCATCAAACCAGTCAAAGGACTGTTGACTCAAACAACAACAACAACAACATGGTGTAGTCAAGTCCTAATTCTTGAACCATGGTCTACGGCTGGGTGGCCTAGTAAGTGGTCCTGACTGCATGCATACCAGTAGCTATGGAATAGGAGTGGACATCTTGGAAATATTCTCAGTCATTCCTGGATAGAATTCCTACCATACGTTATACAGGACAGACAAGATTTCCGGAAAAATATTAAAAGAAGACTCACAGATTAAACTTAAGAAAGGGCAGAGATCAAAGAGGTCAGGGCACCTACCTCACCCCTGTTCCTAATATACACATTACAGTCATCGCAAAAATACAGGTTATCAGGCAAGTTCAACACTCGCCTAACTGTATGGGGCTGATGACCAAGATGTCCCAATCCCCTCAAATTAATTACCAACAGGAACAAAATTATTGGGAGAAAATAGGACTTCCAGTCCCCCTGCAGAATCTAGCTGGGCCTGGGTTAAATATACAAACAACAATCTAGCTTTCTGTTATGAATAGTATCATTAAAAGTCATTTGCCTACCGTCCGGGATCAATAAACACGCAATTTACTGCTTTAGAGCAACAATCACCCCCTTTTTGACACTGGCCCAATTTCAGAGATGATCGATAGCCTCTGACCTAGTTTCCCATTTAAGACCTGGACCCGTGGTTGGTAGCGAATGAACGCGCAGGGAGCCCTTCCGCTGAATAAAGCTAAGCTCAATTGACTAGCAGGCAGGCAGGCTTCAGTGACGTATAATGATTATAGGATGCGAATGGCGGGTAAAGGTGGGCATTCGGCCGGTAATGAGAGGGGGTGGAGAACCGCAGACGGCTTGATGAGGGCCACAATACTAATCCGTCTTCATCGCCTGTACGGAGCAGGTGTTCATGTCTCTAGTTATTGCATTGCTGATTGATTATTGTATTAAGGGGTGGAACAGTATGTCCTCTGGCCCTTTATTGCAATGTTACAGAAATAAAATTCAGTTTTTAAAATCCCCCCGTGGTCGATAATTACGCAGTGAATAAACAGTCATCATAAAGAGCTCGATGCTGTTGAAATGTCACTGATTTTGTCTTCAAATAATAATAATAATGATAAGAAAGGATTCTGAAACTGAATATTACATACAATCGATGCAGAAAAATTTACCAGACGAAATCCATATCCATCAATGCGAAATTAAGGCGCCATAACGCTGTAATCAGGACCGAGGTCCTCTATGCAGCTGAAACCCTAACCATCAAAGGGACAAAAATGATACAGAAACTAGAGGTCAAGAAGGAAGATATTAGATCCAAGGCTCGTAAATGGAAAAAGGTATCCCAGGCCCAACGATGATCTATACCTAAAGCAAGAAACTCTGATGGACACAATCATCAAGAGACGCCTCCAATTCTACGGACACCTTGAGAGAATGAACATTTCATTACAAGTTATCTTATTTTCTAGAAATTGGTATCACTGATTCCAAGAATGTAAACTAGTGGATTTTTGCCAGAAAAGAAAAATTAAATAAATGTGGGGGGTCTTTTTCAAAGATTAATCACAAAAATCACGTGCATTTTTAGGACGCGATATATTTGCTCTTTTTCAACTTAATTTAGTTATTGTCACAAATTGATCTGCTGTATGTTCAGAATGTTGTATAGCAGAGATTGCGGCAAATATATTAGCTTTGTTTTACAATTTACGTTATTTTGATTGAAAAAATAAATTAATTGTGGGGGGCGCGACCCCTAATTTCAATTTAAAAGCTTCATTCTGCTTTACAACATTATTTGCATTATTTGTCTATATTTTAGTTTTTAAATGAAACTAATATCTGCATTCTAAGTGGACATTTTAACTGCCCAAGTCAAGACAAACATTGAAATAAATGAAGTGAGAGAAATCGTAACTTAAAGTTGAGGTACACATTGAACCCTTTATCCACAGGCTGTATAAAGGATTCTAATAATTATTCATCATCTTTTGATACATTTCTACAGACAACAGATATGAGAGCCAGACGGTGTTGGGAAATATTGAGAAATCAGTGGCCAAGAGGACACAATGGTTTAAGCTCCTGTGGTATTTTAGGAAGAAGCATATATATTCTTGAGACATAGGACAGGTGCAACTTTTAGCGCGGAAGACGGCTTGGGGACGCACATTATGGCCTGTTGCTAGGAAGGTTGGCGCCAAGAAGGAAATCAAATGCTACGAAGCAATTGGTCTATCATCATGTTAACCACTACCTACTGCTGAAAAATATGTAAAAGCGCGCAAAGACATACAAGAGTCTGGGCCAATAATATCAAGACGCCTTGATTTAGCGGCAACTCGGCTTGATAACGCACACTGGTAAATTAACGCGGAAGTTATCTACAGATTAATTCCACGATCGATTCGAGCCGGCTACAGCATAATCGTAACCTCCACACAGCTACGAACTCAATGATACCGATCGCATGCTAGTCTGATAATTATTATGGAATATTTTTTAATAAATCCCCTTCCGCACCTACCCTAGTCAGTTTCATTTATAAGGATCCAAGATGCTTCGAGGATCACCACTTATTTCGTGCGTCTGAGGACGTAACGTTCATTCACTCATTTTGTACGTCTGATGACGTAAGGTTCATACTCTGCATATTTTCATGTTATTGAACATGGAACATTTTCGTCAAGTTATAAGTGTAACTTCAGTGATTTATTTGTAGTCCTAGCACTATCAGTAGGGTCCAGTTCATCGAAATAATTCACCAAATAGACTGTCAAGGAATATAGTACTTGATAGGTGAATATAGTAGGAATTATATCATGTGTGTATCTGACAAAACTTTATTTAATTCAGCACGAGATGACGTCTAAGAACGAGAACGGATCTGGGAACCAGCAGGACATTTGCCAGAAGATGTCGATGACCAGATAAACATCTTAAAGGAGATGGCTGCAGACGTTTTTCTTGGCGCTGTTTTAAAGGATTGAGTACAAATGAATGTATTTATTTATTAAATCAGCTATGGTATTATGGGACATATTTTTGTAGATATTTGTTTGCTTGTTTGGTAATGTAGATTATTAGTTTTTGTTTTACTGACACATTAAATATGGGACTAGCCGAGCGTTGTGTAATTTGTAAATATTGTGATTGTATTTGGTTCAACTTTACGGGGCGACACGCGGAGCCCTTGCTCGCGTTCGCTTGCGTAAATCGCGGTCAAGCATTATTATTCGGAGGTATGCCTTACAACAAAAATGGAACAGAATTAATTTTGAGATTAAAAATAGAATTTGGAGGGTAAGATTATTTGTGAGTAGAATTTTATGACGGATCAGGATTATTTGATAGTTGCTTTCCAGCAGATTTGAACGGGATGGCACTTTGCACCCGAGTTTTTGTTGTGTATTTTTGTTAATGTGTCAATGGACGCAATATTGTTGATCTGTTTTGAGCCGACCCAGTGTGTGCGTAGGAGAGTCAGTCCAAGCTTTTGGTGAGTTGTGTGATTTTTTATAATGTGCTAGCGAGACTATATCATGGTGATTATTCTGTCTTGCTCCACATTAGCCCAGTTCATGACCTCGCGAGGGTGAACTTGTGGTATATATTTGTGTTTCTCGTCATCCAGGGATGGGTGAGGTATGTTGACGTTTCCAGAGTGAAACTGCATCTAGCTTGCGGGGCTGAGAGAGATATTTGTGGCAGTGGTGACTCATACGAGAAAGGCGCGCTCAAATCAGATAACGTGACTTGTCATTTGTAACAGGCTTGCTTCCTGTACTGCAATTTAAGATGTTAAGATGTTGTTTAAAATTCACAAAACCCTGATCGGTTATAATGAGTATTGATTGATTAAATGGGTGCTGTGCATAGTTGTAAGGTAGCTACTGAAACTCGTGTTTGTCTGGCGTTTTATATAAATGTAAACATAGTTTTTCAGCCGTTAGGCTTGTATTTTGTTGTTGTTGGTTCAATTTTTGGTGTGTTTATTTTTACGCGTCCTTGACCCGTGTCAGTTAGGGTGCGCGAAGCTATGTTCCCAATTTATGATGAGAGCGTTTTGGCCTATTTCTGGCATGCTCTTTTTATGTTCATTTTGTGCTCCGGCACCAGCTAGGATCTCAGGGAGATTCTTCATTCTGTTTATATTATTAATTCTTGCATGTGTCAGTAGTAGTTATAGTGTATTAATTAAGGGTGGGTCCCATAGCCGTAGTGTGATTTAAAAGATGCAACTCCGTAAGCAACATGACTGTTTCAGTTGTAAACGGACTCGCATCAGTACTCAATTTATTATTAACGAACAGTACACCACGCAGTATATAACTTCTTGACCAGAAAAAAATATGGACTTGTATCCATATGTTGTGACGAGTGAGTTCTTACCGCTCAAATGCTTATGTTATGATGTTATCATTTATGTGAAGCTGTATTCACATTGTCTTGTTGTGACGAGCGAGTTCCTACCGCTCAGTGTTATTATTTTTATTAAGGGGGTGAAAGTCAGGGAGGATTTGTTTTTATTTATTATTATTAGTATTATGCACACACCTTTCAGTCATTAAATTTCTTTTATTCTACTTGTTATTCATTTTATTTCTAGTATAGCCTCTGTCATGAACCTTTCTATTCATTAGAGCATGTTGTTTTTTAAGCGAACTTTGCTGTGTTACGCAGTCAGGACTGAACACGACCCCATAGATGAATCTTGAGAAAACCATGCTTTATTGAAGGGTGCAACATTAAGAGTAAAGAGTTTTACTTTTCAACTCCTAAAAACTGCATTTTCTTTGGATTTTAGGTCAATCTTCTGAATTCTCCGACCCGCGAGTATCTCCTACATTGTTTTAATTCTGGAGTGGACTGTTTCAAAGCCAGATTAATGTGTGCTTTATCTGCTGCACCTATGCGTCAAAGTGGCAGCTGCTGAGAAGCGTGCACACCGATCATTAAAGTGAATATAAATGAGCTAAACAACAATAAAACTAGTATAAACTATATATTTCTGGAAACTAGAGAGGACATATTATCGAATGAGACTATTTAAAAAAATCGAAACTTTTCTTGAAAATTACTAATGGAAGGGTCGATGAATACCTAGAACGTGAAACCAATCCCAACTCATCAAGATGAAAAGCAGTTTGGTTAACCTACATAGTCCATAGTTGGCTCATTCGAAGAAGGAATAATAATAATCATAATAATAATTGTACCGAGGGAATTTGGATGAAAAGGAAATCCCAGCAGTTTTATCAGCATTCGGAGAAAATCTCGGACACTTTCAGGAAAAGACGTTTAACATGTTATGGGCACATTCTGTGAATGAGTGATTACAGGCTGATTAAAAGAATTCTAAATCTTACTCTCCCAATGAAAGCTAAGAGCAACTGAGGAAATAGACATCTCAAGTGATATGGTGAGCAGATCACCCAAACATTGCATCCAACAGAACCTGGTCGGAGGAGCGTAGAAAGTGTCATAGCGAGAAGATGAAGATACTTTGGAAGGACAAGAAAGCATATAGCTTCTGGCTTCACAGGATAACACTGATCTGCAATTACAAGTTCAGGCATGGACCAACCGCCTCGCACAATTTGGATTACGGCTCAACGTTAAGAAAACTGAGTATTTGACAACGGATCTAAATGATCCGAATACGATTCAAATTAATAATGTTGACCTTCCAAATACATTGTTGCTTAAATATCTTGGCTTGACTATTACTGCGGATCAGGATCAGGACCCAAGCTAGCGAAGCCAGCTAAGCCGGCTTAGCCGGCTTCGTTGCGTGCGATTTTAGCCTCTCAGCTCCCATTTTCGGGCCTTTAGAGCTTTATCAAGGGTGGGGACTTTTTTATAGACTTAATAGGATTTGAATGTGGGTATGGTACATTGTAATCGAACTGGCCAGGATATGGCCTGAGGTTAGGGTAGTGGGAAAGAAATGAGATTTAGGAAATGGGTAAGGTTGAGAGAGATGGAATGCAGCTGCATATACAGGGTGACACATAGGAACCGGATGATTTTGAAATGAACAGTACTCGGCTGATTAGCGAGGAAAATTGATTTTATTGTTACCCCATTTAAGAATACGTTCTACCATTTCATTTACTATTTACCATTGTTAGGTGTGAAAGATAATGTCACTCAGGTGGCGGCCATCCGTTTGAATACAGGTTTCGAGTCGTCGCGAGAAAGCATTCATAACTCTGCCGAACACCGCTTGGTCAATCGCACGCACCTCTTCTGTAATGGCATCCTTCAGCGCCATTATTGTACGAGGTTTGTGGGCATAGACACGTTCCTTTAGGTACCCCCACAAGAAAAAAAATCACAACAGGATAAGTCAGGGGATCTTGGCGGCCATGGAACGTCCCCGAAACGAGAAATGAGGCGACCCGGGAACATGTTCCTCACAAGTGTCATCGATGGCTTGGCGATGTGCACTGTGGCTCCATCCTGTTGGAAGTAAACATTGCAAATGTCTATCCGGCATCTCCGCAGTTCTGGTCACAAAAATGTTTCCAGCATGTGGACGTATCGATGTGAGGTCACTGTGACTGTTCTGCCGTTCTCTTCATTTAGCACATAGGTTTCATGTGCGAACACGCGGTGTTGCTCGGTCCACTGCGCCATAGCCTACCTACAATTGCCTAGCTGCCACTTTTAAAACCAGCCCACCAAAACAATGTTGGCCTCAACGTTCAACAATGCTTGTCGAGGCTGGAGTTGCAGCTAATCCGTTAACGCCTATGTATGGGTGGCGGCCTTGCCCGAGAGGGCTGTCACGGAGAAGCCGCGGCTGCTACTTCTCTTATTGGCTTAAAAAATAACTTGAAGCCTAGTCTCCTTAATTTATCTATAGGCTACCTCACCGTTAGCAGATACCCAGTTAATAGGACTAGCCTAAGTGCACCCAACGAATAAAACCTAACATAATGACGGAAAGTCGAGGAGGTGAGGACTCTCACGACTGACCTGGCAGGCTCCAAAGAGTAGGTGTGAGTGACATAGTATGATGCCGAGGAGCATGGCTACTCTCCCCTCTCTCTGCCGCTCCACCCTGCGGAGTACAATCCATTTTAAAAACGTCCGGTGTTCGGCAGAGTTATGAATGCTTTCTCGCGACGACTTGAAACCTGTATTCAAAAGGATGGCCGCCACCTGAGTGACATTATCTTTCACACCTAACAATGGTAAGTAGTAAATGAAGTGGTAGAACGTATTCTAAAATGTGGTAACAATAAAATAAGTTTCCCTCGCAAATCAACAGAGTACTGTTCATTTCAGAAACATCCGGTTCCTATGTGTCACCCTGTATAATCAAAGTGAGCCATATGGCTCTTAGCGTACTTAATTAGGCGGTGGACAAGAATAAGAAAGAGAAAGGGCAATTAACTACATGCCAGAGGCATCGTGCAGAGGGCCCGCGGCCCACTGAGCACCATCCCGAAAGGGGACGGCCGTGGCCGATCCTCCGAGCAGATACGCAGCGGAACCGCGGGGCAAGAGGGGTTGTGAATGAGTACCTGGAGTGTGGAGGAGCTAATTACCTGTAATTAGCTGTTGGAGGATGTGTAGGAGGCTTGTAAGGGCAGTGTTATGGAGTGTAAGTGCTCTTGAAGGGGAAAGGGGCATGGAGAGAAGAGAGTGAATATTTCTGGGCAAGTAAGTGCGCTGCCGCTGCCGGTGTTGTTATTTAAGCGCCTCCTTGATGTAATTACATCCTGTATAGGAGGCGGCATGTTTGCCCCCGCAGTTTAGACACGCGGGCGAGTCCCTGGGTACTGGACATTCGCTATGGCGACGAGGTCCACCGCAACGGTTGCACCTAACGTCATAATTGCACTCATGTGCAGCGTGATTCAGTCTTTGGCAGCGAAAGCATTGGATGATTAGTGTGGAGTGTTATCGAGGAGGTGGGCGCCGCGTCGCCTGTCGAGGAGGCGGGCGCCGCGACGTCTGTGTACATGAAGGTGTAGAGGGGAGGGACGCTTGGGATTCAGGTGTAACAGTGCCGGCTGAAGGAGTAGCAACTGTTGGGGACGCTGAGGGCACAGGTGTATCAGCGCTATCTGAGGGTATAGCGTCTGCTGTAGTGTCAGTGGCGATTGGGCTTGTGACTATAGATAATGGCTGGTACGGAGAGGTTTGAATGCTCTTATTCTTTCTCCTAGGCTTGGCAGGAGGTTGAATAACAGCCTTAGAAGTTTGAGTCCAGTGTTCGCTAGTTACTGGGGCTTTTGGCGTGAACTCTTCCTGATCAATTTCAGGGGTATCCTCTGTTTCAGAGCGGGAATCTTCAGAGCCTGTATCTGAGTCTGAACTGGTGTAATTTGGATCTGGACAAATGATCATTCTCCGGGGAATATCTGGATGTTTGTCCAGGGCAGCACCTACGTCATAAAAATGCTCATTATCAATAGGGATGACAGTGAGGTAGTGATGGGTCGTTTCCTCGATACAGGCTACGATGTCGGAGTGAGTGGCCAGTATTTGGCAGATTATCTAGAGAGGGGAATATGAGGTGGAGCTGGATGGATCATGAGCATGTTATTATCCAGGGGGATAGTCTCACGCCGTGTGGCGTAGAGGTGCTCAGATGTGTCTATTTTCTCTATCCAGTTTATGTTCTTGTCTGAGGGTGTAGTTAGTACTGTAGGGTTTATTATTACTGCAGATGGAATCCTCAGACCTGAAATATCACATCGCGTGAGCAGCAGCTTGGTGTGATGGAGACAAAGGGCTTGACACTCCACGATCATGTCAGCAATAATGACATTCACAAGCGATATGGAGTAGCTCTAATTGCTGAAAAGATGAGGGAAAGCCGTCTCCGGTGGTATGGACATGTCTTACGGGCTGTTGAAACAACAGTTGTACACACTGGATTGGCATTGCGGAGAGATGGGAAGAGACCAATTGGTCGACCGAGACAGCGTTGGCTTGACACTCTACATGACGATCTAAACATTGCCCGACATGGCACACAATCGTGTAATATGGCGACAGAGAACCAAAAAAGCAGACCCTGCTAATTTGTGGGACAAATGCTAAAGAAATAGAAGAAGAAAGAAAGATCAGCTAGATAGGTTCAGTGTAAACAAGAAGTTCCGTGACGAACTAAAGAGCCTACTTTTCTTAAAATTAAGTTTCATGCCAATGATTAATCTACAGTATATGAACCTATCTAGAATAATGACGAAATTAAGTTGGTAATATTGAAATGTCTAATTAGTTCGAAATATACCAGGTATAATGTAGCCTAATAGAGCATTACAGTTGGCAGCCCTGGTGACTGAATATATTCTAAGTTCCATCTCTTAAGGTACAGAATAAAAAAATTGGTTGAAGTCCAATGGACGTTACATGCAGTTAGATATTGGATCTATCAGCACGCGTATAAGCATGTTGGCAACAATGACATGCCTGTGCTGGTCAGAAATAGCCTAATCTGAAATATTATTATATCTTGTTGTGCCAATTTTGGACGAAATCCATTTGTTAGTATAGAAGATATATATATTTTAAAATTGGACCTATCAGCAGGCAAAGAATCATATTGGCAGCACTGACTTATATTAATTATTCCAAATTAATCTAGAATGTCAGGTGCTATACGTGTGCAAAGTATAGGGCTGTTGGCTTGCATACTTCCTGATATATTGATATTAGGTTAAAAAGTATAGACAGCATTTATTAACAGTTGGCAGCCCTGATTGCTCTTAAGAATACTTATAGTCATATCTGTTATGTTACATAAAGCACATACGAAATTTGGTTGAAATCCAACTGATAGTATAGATGTTACATGTATTTAAAAGTTGGCCCTATCAGCAGGCTTGAATCATATTGGTAGAACTGAAGAATATAAGTTACTCCAAAACTAATCTAAAATGTCAGGTACTATACGTGTGCATAGTTTAAAGCTGTCGGCTTGCATACTTTCTGATATATTGGCATTTCGATAAAAGAATAGAGAGAGAGCAATTATCAACAGTTGGCAGCCCTGGTGGCTCTTAAGAATACGCTCAGTCATATCTGTTTATGTACACATATTACATACAAAATTTGGTTGAAATCCAATTGATAGTGTAGAAGTTATATGCATTTAAAAATTGGACCTATCAGAAGGCTTAAAATTACTTTGGCAACACTGTCATGTATGGCCTCCTGGAAATTGAACTGAAATAGTGTTATCTACATGTGTGCCAATTTTGGAATAGCTCCCATGCATACCTTCCATGATATCCAACATGGAGCTCAAATTTCTACTGCGTTTTTTCAGCAGTTGGTAGCACTGACATCATTTTCAAATATGGACGTGAGATATTCCGGTATACATCTTTACTCATACTTAATTTGGCTTCGATTTCTGCAGCCGTTTAGGAGTTGATAGGGGGGGACACACACACAGCCAGACAGACAGAAGGACAGACAGACACACATTTTCCCGGATCGATCTCATAAGTCTACTTTTTCCTCATTTTTGCAAAATGTGAAATAGTACATTATGCAACGAGCCTATAATGGCTATAATTAAGACACGAGTATTTTTTATAAAACGAGTGTATGCGAGTTTTATAATTTCCATACGAGTGTCTTAATTACCATTATAGGCGACTTGCATACGACTGTTTATGTTCGACAATAATTATAACTTTATTATATGTTTTAACATAAATATTCATAAATATCTGTTGAGAGTCAGCCACTTGAATTTTGTGATCGGAGAGCGAGCGCTGGGTATTATATCTCTGCCTTTCAAGATCTCTGACCGACCGACGCATGCGCTCTGTGTGCTTGCAATGCCATATTATGCAGGCCATATGTTCACATCTGCCGTCCCTCAGTAATATTGTCACCGGAGTCGTTTGAAGGCAATGCGCTGTGTAGAAATTAGGGTTGGTGATATTAAGGTACAGTGCTATTTCTTGTCTCATATTCGCCAGTTTATTTACGCGAACATATGGACGCTGCGTATTCCATGTCGGTAATTTATTATAGTTCGATGTTGTGTTTATGTCCGACATGTTGGATTTTGAGAGCATGCGCGAAGGTATCGTTACCTAATTGGTCAATGAACGAGCTCTGATTGGCTGGGGAAACTGTATCGTAATGAAAAACAGTGTTATAATGGCCATCATTATGATACAGTTTTCTGACACATAATAGTGAGGGTCAAACATAAAGTAGGCTAAAAATCAAATCATCAACATCATCAACGACCATTGTCGATGTTGCTATTCCACTCGACGAAAACCTACAGGAAACAGTGGCAGGGATGAGCTCAGTCGCATATATGGCTTAAAAGAAGTTCCAGTCATCCCTTGCTTCCTGGACCTGTCGATACGGTATGGCACAGTGGCGTGCTATTCAAACTGAAGCACAAAGAATTCCCTGAAATGATTAGTTTGAGTAATAAGTTCCTACCTCAGGAACAGAAGAGAAAATTCTATGTCCAAATGAAGGACGCCCAATTCTCACTCAGAAGAATTGGAGCAGGTGTACCTGAGGACAGTGTTATCACCCCCTCCCTCTTCAATATCTATGTCCCTGACACTCAGGGTTGCCAGACGTCCCGTATTCGTGCCAAATGCCTCATGTCTCGGACAGTTCTTATCCGAGACGGTTATTATCCCGTATTCCGAGTGTTTTGAAACTCGAGAGAAATGCGACTGTGTTTACACCTCTGGTATACTATTTCCTTTAAATAGATCTCTTTTTTTTTTTTTTTTTTTTTGTGAAATGTTCATTGCAAAGAGTACTTACTCTGGTATACTCGATCGTAAAAACATTAATTTTTTTTATTATTATTTCTGTGAATTCATCTTAAGTTTTATGCAAATACTATTAAAATCTGTTCAGAGTAACGAAAAATTTGCTGAATGACGTAGTATCGGCAAGATAAGAAAATGTTAGTTTCAGTATATGTAATACTGAAAATCCACAGCCTGCTTCCACTCGACCGACCGGGTCAGGGGTTGGAATGAATGAAGCCCCCGTCTAGCGGCGAGGATATGAACTGTGCCGGCTATCGAAGCTGGTCGCACTCCTCTGAGGCAATGATTAAATGAATGACAGATAAAACGAAATAATAGTGCAGTGTTGCTGGAATGAAATTTTTGACAGGGAAAACCGGAGTGCCCGGAGAAAAACCTGTCTGCCTCCGTTTTGTCCAGCACAGATCTCACATCGAGTGACCGGGATTTGAACCACGGACCCTGCTATATATAATACTGGTAAAAGTAAATTGATAAACTGCCCTGTGATGTCATTATAACTTCTGTAAAATCATTCTTAAAGAAAGTTCACTGATTGTGGATTATGTCACGCACCGACAACAAACCTGTACTTTATTTTGTTTTCAGGAACCTGGCACCCTGCTGACAGTGAGCATCCTAAGTGTCCCTAACATCCCCAAAACGGATAACACAAGTCTCCAATTATATGCTAATGACACAGCGATTTCCACAACTTTCTGGAGAGGACACAGGGGTGAGGGAAACCTCCAAAACGCCCTATGAACTCTAGAACCCTGGCTAGAAGAGTGGCGCATGAATGTTCTGTCACACTGTTCACGAAGGAAATCACTGTCCAGGACCTAATCTTCTTTGGTGAAGTGATCAGATGACAGGCGGCTGCCAAATATCTGGGAATCATGCTAGACCGCAGACGTATTTTCGCTCAGGAAATTACAGCGCGTTCAGATCAAGCGAAGGCGGTTCAAGCGCAGCTATGATCCCAGAGCACACTAGATGACTTCAACAAACTCTTAGCATGCAGCACTTCTGTGCGACCTGTAATGGAATATGCTAGTCCCTTCTGGGGTCACACTGTCCCCTCTACAATGAATACATTGTACGTTATTAAGAATCGGGCATGTGTACGATGTCAAGAGATGAGTGGTACGCAAGTAAACCTCAACTACACACTGATTACCAGATTCCTTTGGTAACTACACGTATTAAGAACCAGGTAGGAAAACTGTATCACAAAATACCAAGAACAACCAACCCTCTCATAAATGGGTTGGGTGATTACCAGGCCAGTGGCGACTGCCATAAGCGACACCGGATCCTAATTGAATAGGTTTCAGATCTTTAACGACTTTTCGCTGACTTCGCTACGCGGGTCCAGTGCAGTCCGTCATCCCATTGTTGTCACTGTGAATAGTTTTGTTACGAAGGACTGGAAAAATGCAAAGAAGAAACTTGACTTAAAGAAACACCATACGCAAATAAAATGCAAAAGGCTGCCCTCCTTGGTATTGCAAGTATAGGACGCCTACTTAAGTTTTCCCTCTCAAGTGACTTGCTTTGAGCATCTTGAGCTCCGGTGTTATCATCAGTGTATTTGGCTCGAAAAGAATCCAACGGGCAAATTCCATATACAATAATGATAATCGTGAAGCAAACTAAGAAAGGATGTCTAAACTGCAAAAAGCTTACAGACTCACTTGGAACAGATATAATAAAAAGTCAATATCCTGAAATGCAAAATTACGGCATTACAACACTGTGATCAAGCCTGAAGAACTATATGCTTCTGCAACGCTGATTATTGAGGGCAGATCATTAATTAAAGATGTGGAAAAGCAAGAAAGGAAAATCTTAAGAATTTTTTTGGACCAGTCTGTACAGGGGGAATGTGGATGAAAAGAAAACCCCAAGACTTATACCAGGACTCGGAGAAAATCACAGACACAATTAGGAAAAGACGATTGAAATTTTACGGGCATATCCTCAGGATGGGCAATCAGAGACTGACCAAAAGATTCTTGACCTTGCCCTGTCAAAGAAAGTTAAAAACCCCTGGCTGCTTGAAGTTAGAAAAGATCTTCAGGAAACAGGCATCACAGACAAATTCATCCAGATTCCCCCTGTACGGACTGGTCCAAAAAAAAAAGATTTTCCTTTCTTGCTTTTCCACATTTTTAATTAATGATCTGCCCCCAATAATCAGCGTTGCAGAAGCATATAGTGCTTCAGGCTTGATCACAGTGTTGTAATGCCGTAATTTTGCATTTCAGGATATTGACTTTTTATTATATCTGTTCCAAGTGAGTCTGTAAGCTTTTTGCAGTTTGGACATCCTTTCTTAGTTTGCTTCACGATTATCATTATTGTATATGGAATTTACCCGTTGGATTCTTTTCGAGCCAAATACACTGATGATAATACCGGAGCTCAAGAAGCTCAAAGCAAGTCACTTGAGAGGGAAAACTTAAGTAGGCGTCCTATACTTGCAATACCAAGGAAGTCACTTGAAAGGGAAAACTTAAGTAGGCGTCCTATACTTGCAATACCAAGGAGGGCAGCCTTTTGCATTTTATTTGCGTATGGTGTTTCTTTAAGTCAAGTTTCTTCTTTGCATTTTTCCAGTCCTTCGTAACAAAACTATTCACAGTGACAACAATGGGATGACGGACTGCACTGGACCCGCGTAGCGAAGTCGATAATCACCGCTTTGCAGACCATCCAAGCACTATCACCAGCAACACCTGGTCAGAAGATCGCAAGTGAAGCCACAGCGAGAAGAGGAAGAGATTTTGGGAGAAGAGAAAGGCAATGCCATCAGCTAAATAAGTTCAATCGCGCTCCTTAGTCGGGCATGGGAAGAAAGAAAGAAAGAAAGAAGGAAAGAAAGAAAGAAAGAAAGAAAGAAAAGAAAGAAAGAAAGAATAATAATAATATTGATAATAATGAAAAAAATGAAAATCCACAGCCTGCTTCCAGTCTCCGACCGGGTCAGGAATGGAATGAATTAAGCCCCCATCTAGCGATGAGGATATGAACTGTGCCGGCTGCCGAGGCCTGACGCACTCCTCTGGGGCAATGATTAAATGAACGACAGATGAAATGAAATGATAGTGGAGAGTGTTGCTGGAATGAAATTTTGACAGGGAAAACCGGAGTACCCGGAGAAAAACCTGTCTGCCTCTGTTTTGTCCAGCACAGATCTCACATGGAGTGACCGAGATTTGAACCACGGACCCAGCGGTGAGAGGCCGGCGTGCTGCCGCCTAAGCCACGGAGGCTGTCAATATTGATAATAATAATATTTCAAATGTCATTAAGAATTAATTATAGGCTACCTACGGTTTGTGACATGTCCCGCGAACCTGACGGAAACTCCAATAGGCTACATATTATGATTTGTGAGACATATTAATTATTATTTAAAGATGTCCGCCTCGTCGCGCAGTGGTATGCATTCTTATTTTAGGCTGTCATTCCTGAGGTTCAGGTTCGATTCCCGACTCTACCAAGGAATTTTATTCTGATCTGAAGGCTGGAACGGGATGAACTCACCCTCGTGAGGCGATTCTATTCCCATCTCATCCATCCCGGAAGTGGTTTTCCGTGGTATTCCACTTCTACTCCAGGTAATTGTCGGGGTTGTTCCCTACTTAAGACCTCAGCTGAATTTCACAAATTTTTACGGCCATCACAACAACTCAGGTTATTAGGCAAATTATACATATGCCCAAGTATGCGGAGCTAAATGGTTACGATGTCCAAGGCCCTCAAATGAAATAACATATTTAAAATGACTACTCTTGCACGATATATCATCATCAAACTGCCTTTGCTTAAAACTCAGCAATTCTTCTAGGTTTGTGCCGTGTCTTGTGTGGGGTTTCGCCTAGGACACCAAGCTGGCTCATCGGCGGGCTCTTGGTGTCCCCAACCTGATCCCCACAGGAGTAACGAACTGCACGCTACCTCCCTTTGTATTGAGTGCAACAGGGCCCTGCGTAGCTAGTGCCTGTAGTATGTTCTATCCTGCTGCTCCCTTACGGGCAGTCTAAGAAGTAAGCCACTAGCACGTGACGTCATGTCCTTGCCTCTACCCACCTGCCGCTCGCTACATGTCACAGATTACCTACTAACATGTGCGAGCGAGCTGTGTATAGCATGGTGTGGTGCCCTGCAAGCCTGGCAAGTGCTTTTAGGGCCGTATGACCTAGCCTCACACAGTCAGCACTGTCTACGCTGGAACTCGTCAGTTCAGGCGCGCACGGCCAGCCCGTACCGACA
Source organism: Meconema thalassinum (assembly GCA_946902985.2). NCBI lineage: Eukaryota > Metazoa > Arthropoda > Insecta > Orthoptera > Tettigoniidae > Meconema > Meconema thalassinum. The sequence goes on from OX336392.1 coordinate 20,951,477, forward strand.
TGGTTTCGAAAAGCCGTTCTTATCTTCCCTTCATATTATTATTATTATTATTATTATTATTATTATTATTATACTATTAATATTAGCAAAAATGATATTGGGTACCAATAGACTACGTCACACACTGTTCTCCAGTACATTGAAAATGAATTATCTATTATTGAATGGATTCATTGATAGCAAAATTAGGTCATTTATACTTAGGCATACCCAAACTTGATGAGTGATTTAAAAATGTTGATGTTGATCCTCTCGCTTATTCGAAACGTACCACAAGCTTTTACTTCTCTTTGAAGCCTATCGTTATCTCTAAACGACCTGTTTTGTTATGCTGAAGGTTACTTCACATCTGATGGTGGGGTCCAGCATAAATCTTGTATCCTTCTTATGGCCAATAACAATTATTATTCCCATTGTATTTTTGCTTCTAACACGAGAAAGACACGAAGACTTGGATCGCGTAACATGTTACAGCTGCATCTTAGATCTATTTCGGTGATTCCTAACGTTTGTAGTAAATCCCCTTCTTAATTAGGTTTTTTGAACGTGAGCCAGGGTATCAGGCACTCCACAGTGTTTGCAGTATACAGAGTCCTGGCTACGCCCATGGAGGTCTCACACAAGAGCATCCTTTGCTTCCACCTATTTGTACTAAGCTAATCCCTTTCATGTCTACTTCTGGATTAGTCAATCTCCATAAAATATGGTGATTGGATAGTTTCTGTACTTTCGCAATCAACCTGCAATTTCATTTTGTGTTTACCATAGGTCCGCTTCAGTCTTAAGTATCGGTTATTTATATTCCCTTGGTTCCAAATTAATTAATCACCGTCTTCATCGTTATCACCATTTTCATCATCATCACCGTCCTGACAACCTCTTTCGTTGTACGAGCACAAATTACGCACTATGTCATCATGTCTTCAAACAATGCATGCTCTCTCTGGTACGATCTCCCTACATGATGCTTACTATACTTTGGATGTTCATTCACTGAAAATTGCAAAATTAGCTTCGAGGTTTTTCTATTCCCAGAACTTAGAATGCAATGAAAATCAAATATCTTAAATACCATATCTGGATTAGCCTAGATATATATATCTATATGCAATTGGATTAACTCATGAGGGCTACTTGTAGCATAGGCCTTTGAGAATAGTTTACGGAAGCTATCCTTACAACTCTACGGAGTGATGTGCTCTCAATTCGAATTGCAGAATAAGAATGTATAAAAAAGAAAACTCGTGCCCTCTGGCCTGGCGCAAGTCCTCGAAATGAGCACCGCTTGGATGACTTACGTATCATCGATACAATTTCAGTACCCCAAACCGAAATTCAATTTCGTGGCAAAACAGTTTTAGGCACTCCACCGAAAGAAATACAGACAAGCTAGTAGAAAGACAGACAACATATTTCGTAATTTTCAGAGCAAAATAGACTAATTGTTGGTCTCCATAGTGTTGAAATAATGAATATTGTCCTAAAACTTGAAGGTTTGAAGGATTTCGTGTCTTCTTGCTTATTTTGCCGTATATCTTATGTGTAGGTAAATTCCACGAGGTATTGTTTCAGGCCATGTTGAATATAAGAATTCTTTTTTTGTATCGTTTACCCTCCAGGGTTGGCTTTTCCCGCCGACTAAGCGAGGGATCTCACCTTTACCGCCAATGGTAGTGTCCTGGAGCTTGGGACTCTGAGTCGGGGATACAACAGGGGAGTGTGACTAGCACGTTCCCCAGGCGGCCTCACCTGCAAAGCGAACAGGGGCCTGATGAAGAGATGGGAAGAGTGGGAATATTAGGCAAGGAAGAGGGAAGGAGGCGGTCGTGGCCTTACGTTAGGTACTGTCCCCGATAATCCGGATAGTAGGCTGTCAGAAATCCGCCCCCTCAATCGGATTGCCAATAATCGATTGCACCGGCACAGCTACATCAATGAAAATGGCACTGACAGATACTACCGAGATTAGAGCACAGTAGTTAACATGAAATTATTGTGGAACACACCAAAATATACGGGGGTTCATACTTACCTTTTACTTACCTATTCAATTTAATCTCGGGTCTGGGTTTTCAACTGGATCACTTAATAGTATGCCCTCACATTAACCTCCACCACGATATTTAAAATGAACCAAGTCGGAGACCAGAAAATTTAAACTGCACAATAATTTATTTCACATAAAGAAAAAAAATATTTTAACCAAATTTAACAACAAAATAGTTATGGCTGTCTGAAGCCATTGTCGATGCAACCATGTCCTCCTGTAGGACTGTAGACTTCACATACAAAAATTCAGCTTTCTCTAGCTCAAAAGAACGTAATAATAACAACAATCCACATTGGAATGGATAAGGGAGCTGGGACGAGACATATAGCATTTGTTTCCTTGTTCATGAACTTCATAAATTTAATTCATTGACACACATTTATTAATAACCGCAAGGCCGCTAAGTAGTTGACCTTGACCTCCACCATTCAGTTATCTGGCCACCTGCAATACACCCTATGCAGTGTTGCATGCTTGCTTCGTCAAATGGACGCAGCTGCCTAACCAGTGTCACCACATGCTGCCCAACGCAGAGTCTAGCTCTCATTCAAAACAATTTAAATGCTCACATCTCAACTCAAATATTATCACGCAAAATTTATACAAGTTCCGTTCACATTGCAATGGATTACTCTGTTAATCTCAAATCTTATTTAAATGTTTATTCCAATTATCGAACTAGCGTTGTTTAAATGTTAATAGCAAAACGCATAATTTATATCATAGTGTTCAATAATTATTTATAACATTTAGATTGTTCATAACTTAGTCAAACGACAAATGACAAATTTTTACACGCCTCTATTAATCCCGTTTGTTTCAAATTATTATTATAGATATTTACATAGTTATTTACATTATTTATATTTTAAATACATTAACCACACGTTTATTCCGGTTGATATTTACTTAAATCGTGGTAATATAATCGACCAATGAAGGTTACTTATATTTAAATTTTAGATTCAGGTTTAATAAGATTTAATAATTATTATTTGTGACGGTAACCTCCATTCAAAATCTATAATTCAATCAATTTATCACTCTTGTTAATTTTAACAGTAACTTCACATGAATAATTTTCAATGGACCTGAACAATACAACTCAGCGGAAACATACCTCGCACAAACGCACAAAATTGGCCCATAATTCATCATATATCTCATTATATATGGCATCAAAATCTTCCACAATACACACAAAAAACCTCCACTTATAAATTCATCATCATCATCAATACTACTGTGGGAACCTCCTTCACTTATTAAAGGGCATTATTCATCAGCGACTTTTACACGTCCACTGAACTAACGATTATACATCCATAGTTCCTCTTTAAAAATTCTTATATTCATCAATTGTATCGAAAACTGTTATTATATTTAACCTTCGTGGGTTTCATTCATGAAGCGATATGAAGTAAAAATTTGCCAGTCACAAATAAATTTAATAGCAAATACGATTAGACACGCCTCCCTGGTCTATCAAAATGAATTAATCTCATCATAATTATCGCAGTATAAAAATACTATATTCAAGCAAAATTCATTTAACTGCAGAAATAGTCGAATAGAATGCAAATAGACTAGAAAATGCAAACATTATTGTTTCAATCTAGAATTGAGAAAATCTCCTATCAAATGTTCATTACTATAGTGTACTGAATAAATCGTATTCAAAGTTCATATTTCATAAAATTGTCTATAATTCAATTGTATTTCAGAATTGACTAAAAATGTCTGTGTTTCAATCATGTTCATAAAAACGACAAGTATTTCCAAGATCGTCGATAAAGTAGTAGATTTTAACGCTCTAAAATCTTTTAATCATTCTTCTTTCTTGAGGATGACAGAAAATTGGTCAAAGTAATTTACTGGAAAGAATTACTTTAATAAAACGACACGCTGTCTGAATTCAAACTTGCCATAGAAAATCGTTAACTTTACAGTCAAATCGTGACTACAAGAAAAATTCAAATTCTCGAAAGAATATTTAACTTCAGTATAAACTGATCCAATATGTTTAAATATGCAAATGACATAATAATGTCTCAATAAATCGAAGAAAATGGCATAAAGTTGCAAAGTGTACAGAGTACAGAAACATCTAGCAAAAGAATATGGGGCAATCAAATATATGACAGAAAATATGGGAAAGATAGTTGCTCAGATCTCACTAAAATGGCTCAAATAAATCAAGAAACGTTCACGGCTACCTTATCTGTTGGATTGAAGTTCTAGAAGAAAATTTCAAAGAAGACTGCTGCTGGTTCCATTTCACCACAGGATAGATGTGCACCGACCTCGAACCTGGAACCTGCGCCCTCGGAGAATAGAACAGCTTCCTCCTCCGGAAATCGCACTGCTCCGTGTAGACGATAGACATCCTTCTGGCAAAACTCTTCTTTGTGTGCTGGGAAAAACCCTTGCCACTCTTGAAAGTTCCCTGAAGTTCTTGTAGAAATCAGCCATGAAGTTCATTGCAAATATTTCCGCAGAAATGTTCATAATTGTGGAGTATGAATACATTTCCACTGCCATTTGATGTAATTCAGCGATGGATTACGATGCATGAGTGTAGTTGGATGTTCACTACATGCTCGCTTTTGTAGAATGACGATTATCGAAGCTCCATGTTGCTACTTCACACTACTGATGTATGTCCCAATTGCATTAAAGTTTTAGTCTTCCATCTCCACTTCCATTATAATGTTAGTCGAAAGTACTGCCAGATTGTATAGTTCCATTGTAGAATGTAGCGTTGTATCACCAACTGTAATCTTCAGTATCACGGTTGCAATACACGTGTCTGCCGTAGCGTAGAATGTGGTAGTAAAAGTGCTTCTCAGGATTCGAGAAAAACACTTTTCTCTGCAGTCTTTAAATGCGAATATCTTCTGAAGTATTATGATGAAAAAGTTCAACTTTCGCACACGCCTCAATATTGTAATGCACTTTTGAATTAGTATAAATGCAGTAGCTAATTCTTGATAGATAAACTTGTAGAATCGTTTATGTGTGCGCTCCAACTTCGCCTAGTTTTAGTAACAGTAAAATTGCACTGCTGGATACCCAATACTGTTCGATGCGGTGGGCTCTGCCACGCTTGCTTATGACGATATGCTTGTTCTATCAGAACACAAAGTCAGACTATGAAGTCAGAATAAAACCACGAAGTGAGAAGCTCCTCTCTGCTGTGCAAGGCCTTTTATCAACTTTGAAGGGGCGTATCCATCCCTACCATAGCTTCTTCTTCCATCATTACTCGAAGTTCCAACTTTGGCTATTCTTGACGGATTTTCAGAATTCAAAAACATATAATTAATTTCTTCAAAATTCCAAATCAATGCCATAACTGAAAATAGTTTTCCACAATTCTGCATGCCAAAAGTTATTAAATATCGTAGTTTCAATAATCTCCGTCTCCCTCCAAGCTATCATTCATTGGTTCGAGCCTCTCCTCCAATAGCTTAACTTCTTCCTCGGCACGTTTACTTGCTTCCCTGCGACTGCGTCGTAAATCTCAGATCCTTCTCGAACAAAATCGTGACGTCAGCAAGAATCTAAGCTCAGCCAGCCTACTTGCATGAATGTTGCGTCAACTGCGCCTACGTCATGAAGTTCACGTCACAACTATGACGGCCATAACTTTATTCACATATGCCAATACAGCCACCGTGGTCTCAGTATTATTCAATTTACGGGGGCATTCTCCCTTCACCACGTTTTAAAAACAGTTGCAAATTGTTTTTAAACTCTGTTACAAATATCAGAATTCACTTGAACACGAAATTGAATTATTATTGGCTTACTCTTGGATAATATTTCTTCAAGTTTCTTAATCATAAGTCTCTTCTTCTCTGGGTTGTGTGTGATTAATGCATTCTCTCCTCTCTACTTTCTCTTCTGTCCTGAATTCCTGTTTTCCAAATTCTGCTGGCTTGTAGAAGGACCAGGATCGATCACTACATCCTGTCTTTTCTTCTGGTTTTCAGCTTCCTTCTCTCTTAACTCCTTCAAATACTGCTGACTTTCCTTTACTCTTTCGTCATACTTGTCTGGTGTCATAACCTGACCTTGAGAATTTTGATTCCTATTTTGATACTGGTTATTCCTGTTGTAGTTCCTATTGTACGCATTGTTATTATAGTATCTACCTCTTCCATTATTATAGTTCCCTCTATTGTTGTTCCAGCCTCTCCTTTGCTGATATGGACGGTAACCTTGTGTTCTGTTGTTTCGAAAATAATTGTTCCTGTGAGGACCTACATTCTCAGTTTTCTCTTCAGCAGGCGTATCTGTTTGCTGAACTTGATCCATATATACTGTATTAATGTCTTTGAACTCGTGCCTCTGACCTTTTTGAATCACGTTTGGCATTGGACTCGTGTAGTCAAGCCTTCTTAATAATTCGTCCATACTGGTCAAATCCCTGATATTTGACGATATGATAAGCCTTCTTACCTCCACAGGTAGCATACGAGAAATAGCATCTATCAACTGCTCTGTCGACAATGGGGGCTGTAAAAATCTCAAGCGCGATAAATGGCTCGTGAAGAAATCAGCGTACCGTGTTGGAAGAGTACCCGAATACTTCCTCGAGTATACCTCAGCTCTTAATGAATTCTGTGCTTCGATGGACCAGAATCGTTTTATGAGTGCCTCTGCAAACTCATCGAAATTACTGAAGGTGTAACGAAACGCTTTGAACCACTCAAGAGGTCCTCCAGCTAAATATCTCTCTACAATTCTCATCTCTCTTTCTCTAGGAATATGCGCTTCAATAAAATAGTCTTTCAAGTTTCTGATGTACTCTATCGGTGTTAGACTATCTGTATTACTGAATTTCTGAGGCTTGTCCTCAAAGTTTCGGATGACTGTCACATTTCTTGGATATGAGTCCGTGTAATTCTTCCCACTATCACGATATTTCCATTCCGGTTCAATATTCCTATCCTCTTCTTCTTCCCGGAATCTGAATATACGTTCCTCAGGACTAATATCTCTCTCTTCTGTAGCTAGGTTACATCTTCTCACGTAATTCCTATTATCTTCAAAAGTCAATCCTTCTGGATCCTTATCTGTGATTTCCGTGATGACTTTCCTAATCAACTCTTCTTTATACGTTTCCATCATGCTAGCTTCTCCTAGGTTTAAATTCTGAAGTTTGCTCGTAGTTTCATTGACATCAGAGACAACCTTATGAATTTGTTCCTCTAACGCGGTTTTTAATGCTTGCACGTCCTGGCTTATTTGAGTTCTATCCTCGACCTGCTTTTCGGATAGCAAATCCATCCTTATACTCAAATCCTTTCTAATCTGAACTACCTCATTATTTATATCTACTTGTGTACTGGCAAGTTTACGTTCAATTCGCTCCTGAATTTGAGTAACATGCTCCCCACTTGAATTGTTCCATTCGTCTTTCCAAACCGTTACATTTTCAGTTAACATTTCAGCAATATCTACTTCAATGTCTTCCTTAAGTAAACGATTATGATCTAAGACTTGGGTCCTCATGACCTCTACATGTTTTAATCCAGCTAGTGAAGCTGTTGTCCTAACAGACTCGTCAACCAATCTAGTTGTCAAAGCACTAATGTTACGAGTACAAAGCGTTTTTGAAGTTTCAATTTCTTCTCTAACCTTATTAACATCAGTTTGAACTTTGGCAATGTCTACAAAAACTGTATTAACTTCTATTTGCACCTTATTGATATCGCTTTGCATATCATTAACATCAGACTGAATATTATTTATGTCTACTTGAACGTTTGATACATCTGTTCGAACATTTCTAATTTCTCTTTGAACTTCTTCTACCTTGTCTTGTACAGTAGCAACATCATTCCTAACAACGATTACTTCTGCTCTAGCACATGAAATATCACCCCGGACATTAGCAACATCAAGATTTAACTGAATCAACTTTTCCCTGTACATTGGAAACATCAATTTTAACATCTGAAACATCCTTGTGGACATTGGATAAATCTTTATGGACATTGGACACGTCTGTGCGCATGTCACTTACAGCATTCTCGATTCCCTGGGTACTGGTCTGTAAACGCGACACATTATTTTCCAAGTTTGCAGAACTGGTCTGGAGAACTTTCATATTCTCCTCCATTCGACTAGTATTCCTAGCTTCCATCTCTTTCATGCTTTCATTCATGCTAGCTTTCAAATTAGCAGACAAACTGTTGGACATCTCCTCCAACATCTTCCTAATACTCTCATCTGCCATCTCAATAATTTCAATTTTTTTTTTTTTCGTGTGACCTCCTGAGAGTCCGAGTGCAGGTCTTTCTAAGTGACGCCCGTGGGCGACCTGCGCGTCGGGATGAGAGATGGAATTGATGAAGGCGAAATGAAACTGGGCAAGGATGTGGAAGGAAGCGGCCGTGGCCTGTCAGTAGGTACCGTCCCAGCATTTGCCTGGTGTTGAAAATGGGAAACCACGGAAAACCATTTCAAGGACGGCCGACGGTGGGGCTCGAACCCACGTGTCTACCGAGTCAGCAGAGAGCTTGGCCCCATGACCTAACGCTGCGCTTTAGCGTGCGTAGCCACTACTGTCGGTAATAGTTTCAATAATAGACTGCTTTAGGGACATACATCAAACAGAGCAAGATAACAACATCTGAGCAACATCTTTCACCATATATAAGTTTGAGCAATTTTCTGTCTTAAATCTAACTTATAATTACCTTATAATTAACTTTCGTAGACACTTCATGTTGAAATAAACTCAAGCACATGTTCAAATTTCTTTGGTTCATTCTAAATATCCTAACACAAATAATTTACATTTACAATCAAAATAGTTTAATTTTATCTTTAATATGACTAAACATGTCATAAGCCGGTCAAATAAAATAAGACTCCAGATCATAGGCGATTTTTCTAAGTTTCCAGCCTATTTAACCTCTCTCAGGTTGTATAAGATCTGATCTTTTCTGAGTGTAATTTTCCTAATACAACACAACATTTAATCCCTATATAATCACACTCTCAAATTCTACAATTGGCCAAGACATCTAACAAAGAATCAACCTCTTTATTTGAGTCTTCACAATCCCATTGACATCGATAACTTGGTAATCCAATGTTATTCGAGCCCCACACGTTGATTGCGCCAATCCTACTGGCGTTCAACCTGGTAATCCAGTTTTGCAGAGCCCCACGAAATTGCGGCGCCAATCCTACTGTCCCCGATAATCCGGATAGTAGGCTGTCAGAAATCCGCCCCCTCAATCGGATTGCCAATAATCGATTGCACCGGCACAGCTACATCAATGAAAATGGCACTGACAGATACTACCGAGATTAGAGCACAGTAGTTAACATGAAATTATTGTGGAACACACCAAAATATACGGGGGTTCATACTTACCTTTTACTTACCTATTCAATTTAATCTCGAGTCTGGGTTTTCAACTGGATCACTTAATAGTATGCCCTCACAATAACCTCCACCACGATATTTAAAATGAACCAAGTCGGAGACCAGAAAATTTAAACTGCACAATAATTTATTTCACATAAAGAAAAAAAATATTTTAACAAAATTTAACAACAAAATAGTTATGGCTGTCTGAAGCCATTGTCGATGCAACCATGTCCTCCTGTAGGACTGTAGACTTCACATACAAAAATTCAGTTTTCTCTAGCTCAAAAGAACGTAATAATAACAACAATGCACATTGGAATGGATAAGGGAGCTGGGACGAGACATATAGCACTTGTTTCCTTGTTCATGAACTTCATAAATTTAATTCATTGACACACATTTATTAATAACCGTAAGGCCGCTAAGTAGTTGACCTTGACCTCCACCATTCAGTTATCTGGCCACCTGCAATACACCCTATGCAGTGTTGCATGCTTGCTTCGTCAAATGGACGCAGCTGCCTAACCAGTGTCACCACATGCTGGCCAACGCAGAGTCTAGCTCTCATTCAAAACAATTTAAATGCTCACATCTCAACTCAAATATTATCACGCAAAATTTATACAAGTTCCGTTCACATTGCAATGGATTACTCTGTTAATCTCAAATCTTATTTAAATGTTTATTCCAATTATCGAACTAGCGTTGTTTAAATGTTAATAGCAAAACGCATAATGTTATATCATAGTGTTCAATAATTATTTATAACATTTAGATTGTTCATAACTTAGTCAAACGACAATTGAAAAATTTTTACACGCCTCTATTAATCCCGTTTGTTTCAAATTATTATTATAGATATTTACATAGTTATTTACATTATTTATATTATTTATATTTTAAATACATTAACCACACGTTTATTCCGGTTGATATTTACTTAAATCGTGGTAATATAATCGACCAATGAAGGTTACTTATATTTAAATTTTAGATTAAGGTTTAATAAGATTTAATAATTATTATTTGTGACGGTAACCTCCATTCAAAATCTATGATTCAATCAATTTATCACTCTTGTTAATTTTAACAGTAACTTCACATGAATAATTTTCAATGGACCTGAACAATACAACTCAGCGGAAACATACCTCGCACAAACGCACAAAATTGGCCCATAATTCATCATATATCTCATTATATATGGCATCAAAATCTTCCACAATACACACAAAAAACCTCCACTTATAAATTCATCATCATCATCAATACTACTGTGGGAACCTCCTTCACTTATTAAAGGGCATTATTCATCAGCGACTTTTACACGTCCACTGAACTAACGATTATACATCCATAGTTCCTCTTTAAAAATTCTTATATTCATCAATTGTATCGAAAACTGTTATTATATTTAACCTTCGTGGGTTTCATTCATGAAGCGATATGAAGTAAAAATTTGCCAGTCACAAATAAATTTAATAGCAAATACGATTAGACACGCCTCCCTGGTCTATCAAAATGAATTAATCTCATCATAATTATCGCAGTATAAAAATACTATATTCAAGCAAAATTCATTTAACTGCAGAAATAGTCGAATAGAATGCAAATAGACTAGAAAATGCAAACATTATTGTTTCAATCTAGAATTGAGAAAATCTCCTATCAAATGTTCATTACTATAGTGTACTGAATAAATCGTATTCAAAGTTCATATTTCATAAAATTGTCTATAATTCAATGGTATTTCAGAATTGACTAAAAATGTCTGTGTTTCAATCATGTTCATAAAAACGACAAGTATTTCCAAGATCGTCGATAAAGTAGTAGATTTTAACGCTCTAAAATCTTTTAATCATTCTTCTTTCTTGAGGATGACAGAAAATTGGTCAAAGTAATTTACTGGAAAGAATTACTTTAATAAAACGACACGCTGTCTGAATTCAAACTTGCCATAGAAAATCGTTAACTTTACAGTCAAATCGTGACTACAAGAAAAATTCAAATTCTCGAAAGAATATTTAACTTCAGTATAAACTGATCCAATATGTTTAAATATGCAAATGACATAATAATGTCTCAATAAATCGAAGAAAATGGCATAAAGTTGCAAAGTGTACAGAGTACAGAAACATCTAGCATAAGAATATGGGGCAATCAAATATATGACAGAAAATATGGGAAAGATAGTTGCTCAGATCTCACTAAAATGGCTCAAATAAATCAAGAAACGTTCACGGCTACCTTATCTGTTGGATTGAAGTTCTAGAAGAAAATTTCAAAGAAGACTGCTGCTGGTTCCATTTCACCACAGGATAGATGTGCACTGACCTCGAACCTGGAACCTGCGCCCTCGGAGAATAGAACAGCTTCCTCCTCCGGAAATCGCACTGCTCCGTGTAGACGATAGACATCCTTCTGGCAAAACTCTTCTTTGTGTGCTGGGAAAAACCCTTGCCACTCTTGAAAGTTCCCTGAAGTTCTTGTAGAAATCAGCCATGAAGTTCATTGCAAATATTTCCGCAGAAATGTTCTTAATTGTGGAGTATGAATATATTTCCACTGCCATTTGATGTAATTCAGCGATGGATTACGATGCATGAGTGTAGTTGGATGTTCACTACATGCTCGCTTTTGTAGAATGACGATTATCGAAGCTCCATGTTGCTACTTCACACTACTGATGTATGTCCCAATTGCATTAAAGTTTTAGTCTTCCATCTCCACTTCCATTATAATGTTAGTCGAAAGTACTGCCAGATTGTATAGTTCCATTGTAGAATGTAGCGTTGTATCACCAACTGTAATCTTCAGTATCACGGTTGCAATACACGTGTCTGCCGTAGCGTAGAATGTGGTAGTAAATGTGCTTCTCAGGATTCGAGAAAAACACTTTTCTCTGCAGTCTTTAAATGCGAATATCTTCTGAAGTATTATAAAGAAAAAGTTCAACTTTCGCACACGCTTCAATATTGTAATGCACTTTTGAATTAGTATAAATGCAGTAGCTAATTCTTGATAGATAAACTTGTAGAATCGTTTATGTGTGCGCTCCAACTTCGCCTAGTTTTAGTAACAGTAAAATTGCACTGCTGGATATCCAATACTGTTCGATGCGGTGGGCTCCTGCACGCTTGCTTATGACGATATGCTTGTTCTATCAGAACACAAAGTCAGACTATGAAGTCAGAATAAAACCACGAAGTGAGAAGCTCCTCTCTGCTGTGCAAGGCCTTTTATCAACTTTGAAGGGGCGTATCCATCCCTACCATAGCTTCTTCTTCCATCATTACTCGAAGTTCCAACTTTGGCTATTCTTGACGGATTTTCAGATTTCAAAAACATATAATTAATTTCTTCAAAATTCCAAATCAATGCCATAACTGAAAATAGTTTTCCACAATTCTGCATGCCAAAAGTTATTAAATATCGTAGTTTCAATAATCTCCGTCTCCCTCCAAGCTATCATTCATTGGTTCGAGCCTCTCCTCCAATAGCGTAACTTCTTCCTCAGCACGTTTACTTGCTTCCCTGCGACTGCGTCGTAAATCTCAGATCCTTCTCGAACAAAATCGTGACGTCAGCAAGAATCTAAGCTCAGCCAGCCTACTTGTATGAATGTTGCGTCAACTGCGCCTACGTCATGAAGTTCACGTCACAACTATGACGGCCATAACTTTATTCACATATGCCAATACAGCCACCTTGGTCTCAGTATAATTCAATTTACGGGGGCATTCTCCCTTCACCACGTTTTAAAAACAGTTGCAAATTGTTTTTAAACTCTGTTACAAATATCAGAATTCACTTGAACACGAAATTGAATTATTATTGGCTTACTCTTGGATAATATTTCTTCAAGTTTCTTAATCATAAGTCTCTTCTTCTCTGGGTTGTGTGTGATTAATGCATTCTCTCCTCTCTACTTTCTCTTCTGTCCTGAATTCCTGTTTTCCAAATTCTGCTGGCTTGTAGAAGGACCAGGATCGATCACTACATCCTGTCTTTTCTTCTGGTTTTCAGCTTCCTTCTCTCTTAACTCCTTCAAATACTGCTGACTTTCCTTTACTCTTTCGTCATACTTGTCTGGTGTCATAACCTGACCTTGAGAATTTTGATTCCTATTTTGATACTGGTTATTCCTGTTGTAGTTCCTATTGTACCCATTGTTATTATAGTATCTACCTCTTCCATTATTATAGTTCCCTCTATTGTTGTTCCAGCCTCTCCTTTGCTGATATGGACGGTAACCTTGTGTTCTGTTGTTTCGAAAATAATTGTTCCTGTGAGGACCTACATTCTCAGTTTTCTCTTCAGCAGGCGTATCTGTTTGCTGAACTTGATCCATATATACTGTATTAATGTCTTTGAACTCGTGCCTCTGACCTTTTTGAATCACGTTTGGCATTGGACTCGTGTAGTCAAGCCTTCTTAATAATTCGTCCATACTGGTCAAATCCCTGATATTTGACGATATGATAAGCCTTCTTACCTCCACAGGTAGCATACGAGAAATAGCATCTATCAACTGCTCTGTCGACAATGGGGGCTGTAAAAATCTCAAGCGCGATAAATGGCTCGTGAAGAAATCAGCGTACCGTGTTGGAAGAGTACCCGAATACTTCCTCGAGTATACCTCAGCTCTTAATGAATTCTGTGCTTCGATGGACCAGAATCGTTTTATGAGTGCCTCTGCAAACTCATCGAAATTACTGAAGGTGTAACGAAACGCTTTGAACCACTCAAGAGGTCCTCCAGCTAAAAATCTCTCTACAATTCTCATCTCTCTTTCTCTAGGAATATGCGCTTCAATAAAATAGTCTTTCAAGTTTCTGATGTACTCTATCGGTGTTAGACTATCTGTATTACTGAATTTCTGAGGCTTGTCCTCAAAGTTTCAGATGACTGTCACAATTCTTGGATATGAGTCCGTGTAATTCTTCCCACTATCACGATATTTCCATTCCGGTTCAATATTCCTATCCTCTTCTTCTTCCCGGAATCTGAATATACGTTCCTCAGGACTAATATCTCTCTCTTCTGTAGCTAGGTTACATCTTCTCACGTAATTCCTATTATCTTCAAAAGTCAATCCTTCTGGATCCTTATCTGTGATTTCCGTGATGACTTTCCTAATCAACTCTTCTTTATACGTTTCCATCATGCTAGCTTCTCCTAGGTTTAAATTCTGAAGTTTGCTCGTAGTTTCATTGACATCAGAGACAACCTTATGAATTTGTTCCTCTAACGCGGTTTTTAATGCTTGCACGTCCTGGCTCATTTGAGTTCTATCCTCGACCTGCTTTTCGGATAGCAAATCCATCCGTATACTCAAATCCTTTCTAATCTGAACTACCTCATTATTTATATCTACTTGTGTACTGGCAAGTTTACGTTCAATTCGCTCCTGAATTTGAGTAACATGCTCCCCACTTGACTTGTTCCATTCGTCTTTCCAAACCGTTACATTTTCAGTTAACATTTCAGCAATATCTACTTCAATGTCTTCCTTAAGTAAACGATTATGATCTAAGACTTGGGTCCTCATGACCTCTACATGTTTTAATCCAGCTAGTGAAGCTGTTGTCCTAACAGACTCGTCAACCAATCTAGTTGTCAAAGCACTAATGTTACGAGTACAAAGCGTTTTTGAAGTTTCAATTTCTTCTCTAACCTTATTAACATCAGTTTGAACTTTGGCAATGTCTACAAAAACTGTATTAACTTCTATTTGCACCTTATTGATATCGCTTTGCATATCATTAACATCAGACTGAATATTATTTATGTCTACTTGAACGTTTGATACATCTGTTCGAACATTTCTAATTTCTCTTTGAACTTCTTCTACCTTGTCTTGTACAGTAGCAACATCATTCCTAACAACTATTACTTCTGCTCTAGCACGTGAAATATCACCCCGGACATTAGCAACATCAAGATTTAACTGAATCAACTTTTCCCTGTACATTGGAAACATCAATTTTATCATCTGAAACATCCTTGTGGACATTGGATAAAACTTTATGGACATTGGACACGTCTGTGCGCATGTCACTTACAGCATTCTCGATTCCCTGGGTACTGGTCTGTAAATGCGACACATTATTTTCCAAGTTTGCAGAACTGGTCTGGAGAACTTTCATATTCTCCTCCATTCGACTAGTATTCCTAGCTTCCATCTCTTTCATGCTTTCATTCATGCTAGCTTTCAAATTAGCAGACAAACTGTTGGACATCTCCTCCAACATCTTCCTAATACTCTCATCTGCCATCTCAATAATTTCAATAATGGACTGCTTTAGGGACATACATCAAACAGAGCAAGATAACAACATCTGAGCAACATCTTTCACCATATATAAGTTTGAGCAATTTTCTGTCTTAAATCTAACTTATAATTACCTTATAATTAACTTTCGTAGACACTTCATGTTGAAATAAACTCAAGCACATGTTCAAATTTCTTTGGTTCATTCTAAATATCCTAACACAAATAATTTACATTTACAATCAAAATAGTTTAATTTTATCTTTAATATGACTAAACATGTCATAAGCCGGTCAAATAAAATAAGACTCCAGATCATAGGCGATTTTTCTAAGTTTCCAGCCTATTTAACCTCTCTCAGGTTGTATAAGATCTGATCTTTTCTGAGTGTAATTTTCCTAATACAACACAACATTTAATCCCTATATAATCACACTCTCAAATTCTACAATTGGCCAAGACATCTAACAAAGAATCAACCTCTTTATTTGAGTCTTCACAATCCCATTGACATCGATAACTTGGTAATCCAATGTTATTCGATCCCCACACGTTGATTGCGCCAATCCTACTGGCGTTCAACCTGGTAATCCAGTTTTGCAGAGCCCCACGAAATTGCGGCGCCAATCCTACTGTCCCCGATAATCCGGATAGTAGGCTGTCAGAAATCCGCCCCCTCAATCGGATTGCCAATAATCGATTGCACCGGCACAGCTACATCAATGAAAATGGCACTGACAGATACTACCGAGATTAGAGCACAGTAGTTAACATGAAATTATTGTGGAACACACCAAAATATACGGGGGTTCATACTTACCTTTTACTTACCTATTCAATTTAATCTCGAGTCTGGGTTTTCAACTGGATCACTTAATAGTATGCCCTCACAATAACCTCCACCACGATATTTAAAATGAACCAAGTCGGAGACCAGAAAATTTAAACTGCACAATAATTTATTTCACATAAAGAAAAAAAATATTTTAACAAAATTTAACAACAAAATAGTTATGGCTGTCTGAAGCCATTGTCGATGCAACCATGTCCTCCTGTAGGACTGTAGACTTCACATACAAAAATTCAGTTTTCTCTAGCTCAAAAGAACGTAATAATAACAACAATGCACATTGGAATGGATAAGGGAGCTGGGACGAGACATATAGCACTTGTTTCCTTGTTCATGAACTTCATAAATTTAATTCATTGACACACATTTATTAATAACCGCAAGGCCGCTAAGTAGTTGACCTTGACCTCCACCATTCAGTTATCTGGCCACCTGCAATACACCCTATGCAGTGTTGCATGCTTGCTTCGTCAAATGGACGCAGCTGCCTAACCAGTGTCACCACATGCTGGCCAACGCAGAGTCTAGCTCTCATTCAAAACAATTTAAATGCTCACATCTCAACTCAAATATTATCACGCAAAATTTATACAAGTTCCGTTCACATTGCAATGGATTACTCTGTTAATCTCAAATCTTATTTAAATGTTTATTCCAATTATCGAACTAGCGTTGTTTAAATGTTAATAGCAAAACGCATAATGTTATATCATAGTGTTCAATAATTATTTATAACATTTAGATTGTTCATAACTTAGTCAAACGACAATTGAAAAATTTTTACACGCCTCTATTAATCCCGTTTGTTTCAAATTATTATTATAGATATTTACATAGTTATTTACATTATTTATATTATTTATATTTTAAATACATTAACCACACGTTTATTCCGGTTGATATTTACTTAAATCGTGGTAATATAATCGACCAATGAAGGTTACTTATATTTAAATTTTAGATTAAGGTTTAATAAGATTTAATAATTATTATTTGTGACGGTAACCTCCATTCAAAATCTATGATTCAATCAATTTATCACTCTTGTTAATTTTAACAGTAACTTCACATGAATAATTTTCAATGGACCTGAACAATACAACTCAGCGGAAACATACCTCGCACAAACGCACAAAATTGGCCCATAATTCATCATATATCTCATTATATATGGCATCAAAATCTTCCACAATACACACAAAAAACCTCCACTTATAAATTCATCATCATCATCAATACTACTGTGGGAACCTCCTTCACTTATTAAAGGGCATTATTCATCAGCGACTTTTACACGTCCACTGAACTAACGATTATACATCCATAGTTCCTCTTTAAAAATTCTTATATTCATCAATTGTATCGAAAACTGTTATTATATTTAACCTTCGTGGGTTTCATTCATGAAGCGATATGAAGTAAAAATTTGCCAGTCACAAATAAATTTAATAGCAAATACGATTAGACACGCCTCCCTGGTCTATCAAAATGAATTAATCTCATCATAATTATCGCAGTATAAAAATACTATATTCAAGCAAAATTCATTTAACTGCAGAAATAGTCGAATAGAATGCAAATAGACTAGAAAATGCAAACATTATTGTTTCAATCTAGAATTGAGAAAATCTCCTATCAAATGTTCATTACTATAGTGTACTGAATAAATCGTATTCAAAGTTCATATTTCATAAAATTGTCTATAATTCAATGGTATTTCAGAATTGACTAAAAATGTCTGTGTTTCAATCATGTTCATAAAAACGACAAGTATTTCCAAGATCGTCGATAAAGTAGTAGATTTTAACGCTCTAAAATCTTTTAATCATTCTTCTTTCTTGAGGATGACAGAAAATTGGTCAAAGTAATTTACTGGAAAGAATTACTTTAATAAAACGACACGCTGTCTGAATTCAAACTTGCCATAGAAAATCGTTAACTTTACAGTCAAATCGTGACTACAAGAAAAATTCAAATTCTCGAAAGAATATTTAACTTCAGTATAAACTGATCCAATATGTTTAAATATGCAAATGACATAATAATGTCTCAATAAATCGAAGAAAATGGCATAAAGTTGCAAAGTGTACAGAGTACAGAAACATCTAGCATAAGAATATGGGGCAATCAAATATATGACAGAAAATATGGGAAAGATAGTTGCTCAGATCTCACTAAAATGGCTCAAATAAATCAAGAAACGTTCACGGCTACCTTATCTGTTGGATTGAAGTTCTAGAAGAAAATTTCAAAGAAGACTGCTGCTGGTTCCATTTCACCACAGGATAGATGTGCACTGACCTCGAACCTGGAACCTGCGCCCTCGGAGAATAGAACAGCTTCCTCCTCCGGAAATCGCACTGCTCCGTGTAGACGATAGACATCCTTCTGGCAAAACTCTTCTTTGTGTGCTGGGAAAAACCCTTGCCACTCTTGAAAGTTCCCTGAAGTTCTTGTAGAAATCAGCCATGAAGTTCATTGCAAATATTTCCGCAGAAATGTTCTTAATTGTGGAGTATGAATATATTTCCACTGCCATTTGATGTAATTCAGCGATGGATTACGATGCATGAGTGTAGTTGGATGTTCACTACATGCTCGCTTTTGTAGAATGACGATTATCGAAGCTCCATGTTGCTACTTCACACTACTGATGTATGTCCCAATTGCATTAAAGTTTTAGTCTTCCATCTCCACTTCCATTATAATGTTAGTCGAAAGTACTGCCAGATTGTATAGTTCCATTGTAGAATGTAGCGTTGTATCACCAACTGTAATCTTCAGTATCACGGTTGCAATACACGTGTCTGCCGTAGCGTAGAATGTGGTAGTAAATGTGCTTCTCAGGATTCGAGAAAAACACTTTTCTCTGCAGTCTTTAAATGCGAATATCTTCTGAAGTATTATAAAGAAAAAGTTCAACTTTCGCACACGCTTCAATATTGTAATGCACTTTTGAATTAGTATAAATGCAGTAGCTAATTCTTGATAGATAAACTTGTAGAATCGTTTATGTGTGCGCTCCAACTTCGCCTAGTTTTAGTAACAGTAAAATTGCACTGCTGGATATCCAATACTGTTCGATGCGGTGGGCTCTGCCACGCTTGCTTATGACGATATGCTTGTTCTATCAGAACACAAAGTCAGACTATGAAGTCAGAATAAAACCACGAAGTGAGAAGCTCCTCTCTGCTGTGCAAGGCCTTTTATCAACTTTGAAGGGGCGTATCCATCCCTACCATAGCTTCTTCTTCCATCATTACTCGAAGTTCCAACTTTGGCTATTCTTGACGGATTTTCAGATTTCAAAAACATATAATTAATTTCTTCAAAATTCCAAATCAATGCCATAACTGAAAATAGTTTTCCACAATTCTGCATGCCAAAAGTTATTAAATATCGTAGTTTCAATAATCTCCGTCTCCCTCCAAGCTATCATTCATTGGTTCGAGCCTCTCCTCCAATAGCGTAACTTCTTCCTCAGCACGTTTACTTGCTTCCCTGCGACTGCGTCGTAAATCTCAGATCCTTCTCGAACAAAATCGTGACGTCAGCAAGAATCTAAGCTCAGCCAGCCTACTTGCATGAATGTTGCGTCAACTGCGCCTACGTCATGAAGTTCACGTCACAACTATGACGGCCATAACTTTATTCACATATGCCAATACAGCCACCTTGGTCTCAGTATAATTCAATTTACGGGGGCATTCTCCCTTCACCACGTTTTAAAAACAGTTGCAAATTGTTTTTAAACTCTGTTACAAATATCAGAATTCACTTGAACACGAAATTGAATTATTATTGGCTTACTCTTGGATAATATTTCTTCAAGTTTCTTAATCATAAGTCTCTTCTTCTCTGGGTTGTGTGTGATTAATGAATTCTCTCCTCTCTACTTTCTCTTCTGTCCTGAATTCCTGTTTTCCAAATTCTGCTGGCTTGTAGAAGGACCAGGATCGATCACTACATCCTGTCTTTTCTTCTGGTTTTCAGCTTCCTTCTCTCTTAACTCCTTCAAATACTGCTGACTTTCCTTTACTCTTTCGTCATACTTGTCTGGTGTCATAACCTGACCTTGAGAATTTTGATTCCTATTTTGATACTGGTTATTCCTGTTGTAGTTCCTATTGTACCCATTGTTATTATAGTATCTACCTCTTCCATTATTATAGTTCCCTCTATTGTTGTTCCAGCCTCTCCTTTGCTGATATGGACGGTAACCTTGTGTTCTGTTGTTTCGAAAATAATTGTTCCTGTGAGGACCTACATTCTCAGTTTTCTCTTCAGCAGGCGTATCTGTTTGCTGAACTTGATCCATATATACTGTATTAATGTCTTTGAACTCGTGCCTCTGACCTTTTTGAATCACGTTTGGCATTGGACTCGTGTAGTCAAGCCTTCTTAATAATTCGTCCATACTGGTCAAATCCCTGATATTTGACGATATGATAAGCCTTCTTACCTCCACAGGTAGCATACGAGAAATAGCATCTATCAACTGCTCTGTCGACAATGGGGGCTGTAAAAATCTCAAGCGCGATAAATGGCTCGTGAAGAAATCAGCGTACCGTGTTGGAAGAGTACCCGAATACTTCCTCGAGTATACCTCAGCTCTTAATGAATTCTGTGCTTCGATGGACCAGAATCGTTTTATGAGTGCCTCTGCAAACTCATCGAAATTACTGAAGGTGTAACGAAACGCTTTGAACCACTCAAGAGGTCCTCCAGCTAAAAATCTCTCTACAATTCTCATCTCTCTTTCTCTAGGAATATGCGCTTCAATAAAATAGTCTTTCAAGTTTCTGATGTACTCTATCGGTGTTAGACTATCTGTATTACTGAATTTCTGAGGCTTGTCCTCAAAGTTTCAGATGACTGTCACAATTCTTGGATATGAGTCCGTGTAATTCTTCCCACTATCACGATATTTCCATTCCGGTTCAATATTCCTATCCTCTTCTTCTTCCCGGAATCTGAATATACGTTCCTCAGGACTAATATCTCTCTCTTCTGTAGCTAGGTTACATCTTCTCACGTAATTCCTATTATCTTCAAAAGTCAATCCTTCTGGATCCTTATCTGTGATTTCCGTGATGACTTTCCTAATCAACTCTTCTTTATACGTTTCCATCATGCTAGCTTCTCCTAGGTTTAAATTCTGAAGTTTGCTCGTAGTTTCATTGACAACAGAGACAACCTTATGAATTTGTTCCTCTAACGCGGTTTTTAATGCTTGCACGTCCTGGCTCATTTGAGTTCTATCCTCGACCTGCTTTTCGGATAGCAAATCCATCCATATACTCAAATCCTTTCTAATCTGAACTACCTCATTATTTATATCTACTTGTGTACTGGCAAGTTTACGTTCAATTCGCTCCTGAATTTGAGTAACATGCTCCCCACTTGACTTGTTCCATTCGTCTTTCCAAACCGTTACATTTTCAGTTAACATTTCAGCAATATCTACTTCAATGTCTTCCTTAAGTAAACGATTATGATCTAAGACTTGGGTCCTCATGACCTCTACATGTTTTAATCCAGCTAGTGAAGCTGTTGTCCTAACAGACTCGTCAACCAATCTAGTTGTCAAAGCACTAATGTTACGAGTACAAAGCGTTTTTGAAGTTTCAATTTCTTCTCTAACCTTATTAACATCAGTTTGAACTTTGGCAATGTCTACAAAAACTGTATTAACTTCTATTTGCACCTTATTGATATCGCTTTGCATATCATTAACATCAGACTGAATATTATTTATGTCTACT
Source organism: Meconema thalassinum (assembly GCA_946902985.2). Classification (NCBI taxonomy): domain Eukaryota; kingdom Metazoa; phylum Arthropoda; class Insecta; order Orthoptera; family Tettigoniidae; genus Meconema; species Meconema thalassinum. Next base: position 20,973,809 of record OX336392.1, read on the forward strand.
TGAACGTTTGATACATCTGTTCGAACATTTCTAATTTCTCTTTGAACTTCTTCTACCTTGTCTTGTACAGTAGCAACATCATTCCTAACAACTATTACTTCTGCTCTAGCACGTGAAATATCACCCCGGACATTAGCAACATCAAGATTTAACTGAATCAACTTTTCCCTGTACATTGGAAACATCAATTTTATCATCTGAAACATCCTTGTGGACATTGGATAAAACTTTATGGACATTGGACACGTCTGTGCGCATGTCACTTACAGCATTCTCGATTCCCTGGGTACTGGTCTGTAAATGCGACACATTATTTTCCAAGTTTGCAGAACTGGTCTGGAGAACTTTCATATTCTCCTCCATTCGACTAGTATTCCTAGCTTCCATCTCTTTCATGCTTTCATTCATGCTAGCTTTCAAATTAGCAGACAAACTGTTGGACATCTCCTCCAACATCTTCCTAATACTCTCATCTGCCATCTCAATAATTTCAATAATGGACTGCTTTAGGGACATACATCAAACACAGCAAGATAACAACATCTGAGCAACATCTTTCACCATATATAAGTTTGAGCAATTTTCTGTCTTAAATCTAACTTATAATTACCTTATAATTAACTTTCGTAGACACTTCATGTTGAAATAAACTCAAGCACATGTTCAAATTTCTTTGGTTCATTCTAAATATCCTAACACAAATAATTTACATTTACAATCAAAATAGTTTAATTTTATCTTTAATATGACTAAACATGTCATAAGCCGGTCAAATAAAATAAGACTCCAGATCATAGGCGATTTTTCTAAGTTTCCAGCCTATTTAACCTCTCTCAGGTTGTATAAGATCTGATCTTTTCTGAGTGTAATTTTCCTAATACAACACAACATTTAATCCCTATATAATCACACTCTCAAATTCTACAATTGGCCAAGACATCTAACAAAGAATCAACCTCTTTATTTGAGTCTTCACAATCCCATTGACATCGATAACTTGGTAATCCAATGTTATTCGAGCCCCACACGTTGGTTGCGCCAATCCTACTGGCGTTCAACCTGGTAATCCAGTTTTGCAGAGCCCCACGAAATTGCGGCGCCAATCCTACTGTCCCCGATAATCCGGATAGTAGGCTGTCAGAAATCCGCCCCCTCAATCGGATTGCCAATAATCGATTGCACCGGCACAGCTACATCAATGAAAATGGCACTGACAGATACTACCGAGATTAGAGCACAGTAGTTAACATGAAATTATTGTGGAACACACCAAAATATACGGGGGTTCATACTTACCTTTTACTTACCTATTCAATTTAATCTCGAGTCTGGGTTTTCAACTGGATCACTTAATAGTATGCCCTCACAATAACCTCCACCACGATATTTAAAATAAACCAAGTCGGAGACCAGAAAATTTAAACTGCACAATAATTTATTTCACATAAAGAAAAAAAATATTTTAACAAAATTTAACAACAAAATAGTTATGGCTGTCTGAAGCCATTGTCGATGCAACCATGTCCTCCTGTAGGACTGTAGACTTCACATACAAAAATTCAGCTTTCTCTAGCTCAAAAGAACGTAATAATAACAACAATGCACATTGGAATGGATAAGGGAGCTGGGACGAGACATATAGCATTTGTTTCCTTGTTCATGAACTTCATAAATTTAATTCATTGACACACATTTATTAATAACCGCAAGGCCACTAAGTAGTTGACCTTGACCTCCACCATTCAGTTATCTGGCCACCTGCAATACACCCTATGCAGTGTTGCATGCTTGCTTCGTCAAATGGACGCAGCTGCCTAACCAGTGTCACCACATGCTGGCCAACGCAGAGTCTAGCTCTCATTCAAAACAATTTAAATGCTCACATCTCAACTCAAATATTATCACGCAAAATTTATACAAGTTCCGTTCACATTGCAATGGATTACTCTGTTAATCTCAAATCTTATTTAAATGTTTATTCCAATTATCGAACTAGCGTTGTTTAAATGTTAATAGCAAAACGCATAATGTTATATCATAGTGTTCAATAATTATTTATAACATTTAGATTGTTCATAACTTAGTCAAACGACAATTGAAAAATTTTTACACGCCTCTATTAATCCCGTTTGTTTCAAATTATTATTATAGATATTTACATAGTTATTTACATTATTTATATTATTTATATTTTAAATACATTAACCACACGTTTATTCTGGTTGATATTTACTTAAATCGTGGTAATATAATCGACCAATGAAGGTTACTTATATTTAAATTTTAGATTCAGGTTTAATAAGATTTGATAATTATTATTTGTGACGGTAACCTCCATTCAAAATCTATAATTCAATCAATTTATCACTCTTGTTAATTTTAACAGTAACTTCACATGAATAATTTTCAATGGACCTGAACAATACAACTCAGCGGAAACATACCTCGCACAAACGCACAAAATTGGCCCATAATTCATCATATATCACATTGTATATGGCATCAAAATCTTCCACAGTACACACAAAAAACCTCCACTTATAAATTCATCATCATCATCAATACTACTGTGGGAACCTCCTTCACTTATTAAAGGGCATTATTCATCAGCGACTTTTACACGTCCACTGAACTAACGATTATACATCCATAGTTCCTCTTTAAAAATTCTTATATTCATCAATTGTATCGAAAACTGTTATTATATTTAACCTTCGTGGGTTTCATTCATGAAGCGATATGAAGTAAAAATTTGCCAGTCACAAATAAATTTAATAGCAAATACGATTAGACACGCCTCCCTGGTCTATCAAAATGAATTAATCACATCATAATTATCGCAGTATAAAAATACTATATTCAAGCAAAATTCATTTAACTGCAGAAATAGTCGAATAGAATGCAAATAGACTAAAAAATGCAAACATTATTGTTTCAATCTAGAATTGAGAAAATCTCCTATCAAATGTTCATTACTATAGTGTACTGAATAAATCGTATTCAAAGTTCATATTTCATAAAATTGTCTATAATGCAATGGTATTTCAGAATTGACTAAAAATGTCTGTGTTTCAATCATGTTCATAAAAACGACTAGTATTTCCAAGATCGTCGATAAAGTAGTAGATTTTTACGCTCTAAAATCTTTTAATCATTCTTCTTTCTTGAGGATGACAGAAAATTGGTCAAAGTAATTTACTGGAAAGAATTACTTTAATAAAACGACACGCTGTCTGAATTCAAACTTGCCATAGAAAATCGTTAACTTTACAGTCAAATCGTGACTACAAGAAAAATTCAAATTCTCGAAAGAATATTTAACTTCAGTATAAACTGATCCAAAATGTTTAAATATGCAAATGACATAATAATGTCTCAATAAATCGAAGAAAATGGCATAAAGTTGCAAAGTGTACAGAGTACAGAAACATCTAGCAAAAGAATAAGGGGCAATCAAATATATGACAGAAAATATGGGAAAGATAGTTGCTCAGATCTCACTAAAATGGCTCAAATAAATCAAGAAACGTTCACGGCTACCTTATCTGTTGGATTGAAGTTCTAGAAGAAAATTTCAAAGAAGACTGCTGCTGGTTCCATTTCACCACAGGATAGATGTGCACCGACCTCGAACCTGGAACCAGCGCCCTCGGAGAATAGAACAGCTTCCTCCTCCGGAAATCGCACTGCTCCGTGTAGACGATAGACATCCTTCTGGCAAAACTCTTCTTGTGTGCTGGGAAAAACCCTTGCCACTCTTGAAAGTTCCCTGAAGTTCTTGTAGAAATCAGCCATGAAGTTCATTGCAAATATTTCCGCAGAAATGTTCTTAATTGTGGAGTATGAATACATTTCCACTGCCATTTGATGTAATTCAGCGATGGATTACGATGCATGAGTGTAGTTGGATGTTCACTACATGCTCGCTTTTGTAGAATGACGATTATCGAAGCTCCATGTTGCTACTTCACACTACTGATGTATGTCCCAATTGCATTAAAGTTTTAGTCTTCCATCTCCACTTCCATTATAATGTTAGTCGAAAGTACTGCCAGATTGTATAGTTCCATTGTAGAATGTAGCGTTGTATCACCAAATGTAATCTTCAGTATCACGGTTGCAATACACGTGTCTGCCGTAGCGTAGAATGTGGTAGTAAAAGTGCTTCTCAGGATTCGAGAAAAACACTTTTCTCTGCAGTCTTTAAATGCGAATATCTTCTGAAGTATTATGATGAAAAAGTTCAACTTTCGCACACGCCTCAATATTGTAATGCACTTTTGAATTAGTATAAATGCAGTAGCTAATTCTTGATAGATAAACTTGTAGAATCGTTTATGTGTGCGCTCCAACTTCGCTTAGTTTTAGTAACAGTAAAATTGCACTGCTGGATACCCAATACTGTTCGATGCGGTGGGTGGGTTGTTTATTGGCTGAGGAATAACCCATCCACCAAGGGAAGATGATTAAGAGAAGGAAGTAGAGTTTGGATTGGAAAGGAAGGATAGAAAAATAGGAGGAGAGTCCCACAAAATTAATAAGTTTAGTGTTGAACACACTTAAAGGTGGTTGCCACCGAAACTTAACCTCCTGATATCTAAAATAGGTACGAGCTTGGTCGAGGCCAACGGGAACTGCAGCTAAGACTTGGGCAGTTTGCCAGAGAGAGGCTTTAGTGTCTTTCCTCCCAAGCACGAATAAAAGTACTATAGGGAAGGGTGATGGTCTGGCCAGACAGATAGTAAAAGCTTTATTAAGCATGAACGAGAGCATAAACCTAGGAAGGGCCAGGAAAGCCAGGATCCTGCCTAACTGTAGTATCAGAAAAATGATGAATCCAAAAACAAATATTTAATTTATTTAACAATTCAAAGAAGCGTAACTTTAACAAATAAATATGTTCTATGTAGTTGGCAATTTGGGGTCGCAGACCTCCAACAACGTTCAGAAATTGCTCCAGGCAATTGAACATTTACAAGGTTTCAAACCTTACATGTTTCTAAAATCTTTATAAGATTTAAACAAATGAACAATGAAATAATTAAAGCTTAAACGTGAATTGGAGAACAAAGAGTGCACCTTAAGAAATTCTGGAGAAAATGTTCTAGAGAAAGTGACAACTTTGAAAATAACAATAATAACAACATGAAAAATAAGATAGAAGTTCCTACAACTTCCTATATTTATACAGAATTAATATATGAGAATTATACAAAGAGGGCAGGTCACTTACTGTGAAACCTGAAGAAAGTGAAAGGGAAAGTTCTAGACTTCCCAAGTTTGAGCAGGAATCACTCGCCAAATGGGACAGTTTACATTTCGTGAAACCTGAACATGACTCGCTCAAGAGTTTAAAGAATTGTTTTCCCTGATTATGGGAAAGAAACAACGTGAATTTAAAACTTGTATCACACAAGCAATTATGCAGAATTTAATTAATGTTAAACTAGCAAAGAGGGAAGGGCACCTTGTGGGTGACACCTGATAGAAAGTTACAATTTTATTAATAATGATGGTTAGTAGAAGGTTGAGGAAAGATCATTGGGATATAGGATCAATGTTCATGGCCGTATTTAATATAACCGGACGATCGCGACACGGTAGAAACGTGGAGCAAGCACTGATTATCACTATAGTCTATGAAGAAGGATGCAAAGTTCACTGTAGAAACAGTAAAGTTTATGAAAAAGAAAGTTATTGCAATTATGGAAATAACTGATTGCACTATATAGGTGAGAGTCTATTTCTTGAAAAAGTTGTAATTTACAATTAAATGCGCCATAGAATGTTCCAGAGGCTCCAGCGGTGGAAGAAAGTTAGCTATTGCAAAAATTTGTAAGGAAGATTCCTCATTTTAAATATCATTGTCCCAAGTGAGCTAAAAACACTTGACGGCAAGACTCGCAGATAGGGTACAAAATCTCGAAGTTTCCAGAACAACCTTAGCAGAAAATGGGGTTGAGAAAAACCAACGGAGGAAATAGCTTTATAATCATAGACAGCGGGTATTAGATAATATCCCACGTAGAGAGAGGATTTCTCATTTGAATAGCTTACGAAAAGCTCTCCTTTTTAGTAAGGTTGGCTTATACAAGCAAAAGCTCAACATGGCAAATCCCACGAAGAATGATTATTGCCCCAAAGTAAATAATTTCACACTGTCTATGAATTATAATTAAAAGCACGTGGAAGTTAAAACCATGAAGATGAGGTTAAAACTTTTAAAATGGTACTTATCTTGATTTCATGTTGAAGTCGAAGTTTCTGTTGAAGATTACTTAGCCAACATGGCGTAGAAGAGGGTGAGCCTCTTGGTTTGAGGAGGCAAGCTCGAGCGGAGCTTTGACTGAACGAGTCAACTGCAGACTGAGAAGTGAGAGCAGCTCAACGGAGCACGAAGGGACCAAGAAAAAAGGGGAAAGAGTGGGGGGTAGGAGACAAAAGGAGAACATATAAACATTGCCAACTTGAAAACAAAAAATGTATCTTCTCTTGCTGAGCCGGTCTTCTAAGAGTTGATAACAGTTGATACTAGCGCAGCATGGTGAGTAAAGAAGTGGATGTAGTCCTCTTGCTCCAAGAGAAAATAGCTGACGATGGTAACAGGATCTGGTGGCCAAATGGATAAGTAAGTCCTCTAGCACCAGGAAGAGTTGAGGAGCTTCAGAGATTCGCTGCGAGGTGACGCTAGGTGGGTCACAGAAGTTATATATCTGAAACATACTTATGAAGACATAAGAGATATGCCCAACAAGGAGAAAACAGATGATCACTGTTGGTGTTTGACAAAGAAGAAGGAAGAAATGAACATGCAAAAGCATTGAAAATTATAATCTCAGGTACCGTGTATTCCAAGAATGCACCAGTGGGCTCTGCCACGCTTGCTTATGACGATATGCTTGTTCTATCAGAACACAAAGTCAGACTATGAAGTCAGAATAAAACCACGAAGTGAGAAGCTCCTCTCTGCTGTGCAAGGCCTTTTATCAACTTTGAAGGGGCGTATCCATCCCTACCATAGCTTCTTCTTCCATCATTACTCGAAGTTCCAACTTTGGCTATTCTTGACGGATTTTCAGATTTCAAAATCATATAATTAATTTCTTCAAAATTCCAAATCAATGCCATAACTGAAAATAGTTTTCCACAATTCTGCATGCCAAAAGTTATTAAATATCGTAGTTTCAATAATCTCCGTCTCCCTCCAAGCTATCATTCATTGGTTCGAGCCTCTCCTCCAATAGCGTAACTTCTTCCTCAGCACGTTTACTTGCTTCCCTGCGACTGCGTCGTAAATCTCAGATCCTTCTCGAACAAAATCGTGACGTCAGCAAGAATCTAAGCTCAGCCAGCCTACTTGCATGAATGTTGCGTCAACTGCGCCTACGTCATGAAGTTCACGTCACAACTATGACAGCCATTACTTTATTCACATATGCCAATACAGCCACCGTGGTCTCAGTATAATTCAATTTACGGGGGCAGTACCACCCCGGTATTTTCCCGAAGACGAAGTGGGAAACCACGGAAAACCACTTCGAGGATGGTTGAGGTGGGAGTCGAAACCCCTCTACTCATTTGGACCACCCGAGGCTGAGTAGACCCCAATCCAGTCCTCATACCACTTTTCAAATTTCGGCCTCTTAGTCCGGTTGCGCTCACATCAAAACCGCTATTAGGCGACGGCAGTTGAAATACAGACAACGCGAACACCCTAACATCCCCGCCCTCATGTCTCTCAAAATCTCTCCCCCACCTACTAACACCAACTCAGTTCTCACACAGTTACTACAGCTCCTTTCCCAACTCTCAGCCATCCCACAGCCATAAACACTCAGCCAAAACCGAACCCTGGATTCTGGGACCGATGGGTGCCTGCCTGGGGGTTGGTTCCGAACCCGGTCGCCCGGGATGGCGCTTGGCGGACCAGAAAGCACACTACAGGCCATTAAACTACGTAACTCAATAATTACAACACATTCCGCAACACTAAATCACTCAAACAACAATATTCTACACATTTAACTCCACCCAAACCCTCAAGTCTATCCGACAGTTACTGCAGTCGAACACAGGACCCGCTGGCTCGTGGCGGGCCGACCTGGGGACTAGGTGAAAGCCTGTTCATTGGGGATGGCGTGCTGCGGGATAGCGGGGCACATACAGCTCACACACATCTCAACCCATTTCGAAACCCAAAACTTCATTATTTTAACTTAACTTGCTAAAGCCGTAACTTTCAACTCCATTTAGAAACACAAAATTTGCATATACACTGAAATACAGAATAGAGACTGCAGAACTCGGATAGCCAATCACAAGCCTTCATACAACGTCCGACTAACTTTTTCACCCAAATAGCCACACATTTAAACTAAAATTAGTCTACAGCATAGTCAAGACCTCAAATTACACTTTTCAAAACAAAAACCACAAATTTCACCATCCGGAATACATAAAACAGACCAAAACCTAACAACCAATCACAGCCCAGAACAGACACCCGCTCAGCCGGCATATTCAAATACAGCCATTCACAACACAGCCCATGCACTGCTTACAAAATCATTAAATTTCTCATCATTCCCAATAGCGAGGCTTATTATTATTATTATTATTATTATTTTATTTTTAAACCAACTAACCTACTACAGGTCTTTCCATCTTCCATACTATCAAACGCCAACCCACTAGAGGTCTGTCTTCCTTCCTTAAGCTAAAACGTAACTTTTCAAATCATTTAATTATTATTATCACTAAGCTGAAGCTGCTGCAACGCCGGCCATGGCGCACGCTTTACATATAAAGCCAGAACACCAGGCTAGTACTGTAACTAAAGAGCTCGACTGCTATGACAACTGTTTATTCCCCGAAAACTAAAATTAAATTAAATTAACAAATCCTTTATTTTATTCCACATTATACCAAACAATTTCTTTTTAAACCATCCCAACCTTATACACGCGCCTCCGAAGCGATTGTCGGCCGCTTCGCGGCCGACACATCGCTTGCGGCGGTAAAACTATATTTTTAAATTTAAACAATCCTCAACTCATAAATTAAATTCAAAATTACGTCCCTAAAATAAAATACACCAGGCAGAGTAGCGCATAGACGCAACGGTACCTGGTCCCCTAACGCCGCTGGCCTGCTCGCTTCGCTCGCAGCCAGCGGCTTCAAAGCCGATTAGCAGCAGTGGCAGAGCCGGGAATCGAACCGCAGAAGTGCTGGGTGGCAGCTAATCATGCTGACCACTACACCACGGAGGCGAGTTGAATATAAGAATAAAAGACATAAATGGCCTTAGATTGCGACGGAATATCTTTCATTTTAAAATCCTGATGAATTTACTAACGCATAAAAAGATGGTATGTTGGCTTTCACGGCCGGTGAATTAAAACTCAGCTGAGTTTTACTAACGCATGTTTCTCGAACTCACATATCCCTGAAGAGCATCAATCTAGGCATTTGGTGAATTCAGAATCTTGTTATTGAAATACAGTTTTATAATCCTGATAAAGTTTTTTTTTTTGTTCTACCCATAATTTTTCCGGTTGCTATGAGGTAGGGGATGTGGTGAGACAGTTTCCTTGTGGGAATGATTTCACGGATAGATGCCTTCATGACGCCAATCTCATGAGAGGAGTTAATGACAAATAAAATTAATGAGGCAACGTATGGAGTGGCTGTGTGTGGTCTTTCGAGTTTGGAGTAGTCTTACCATGCACGTTAACGTGTTTAGCTACCTCGGCTGGTTTGTGGCATTATGTCAACAAATTAAAAAATGTATTTTAACTCTCCTGATTCCATACCGGCCCCTGATTCTATTATAGGACTATTATATTTCGCTGCACCTGCTACATCACCCAAAAAGTATGCAAATTTCTGTATCCTTGCTGCAGATCTGGTTCATGTGCGTCCAAATATCATGTCTTATATGTCTACGGTTTGATTCATTAATGTGTGACTCTCCCACTATGCTATTTTTGTCCTCCACACGTTATGAGCACGGCAGACCACACGCATATGCCACAATGTTGGCTCTAGTGCGCCTAGTGTCCAGGCTCCGCGCTCAGTACTAAACGTACTTCAGTACCCGGTCAAATGGACAGTGCTTGTGCGACTAGCCGCTGTCGTGCTGCACTGCTCAGAACTGGACCGTGTAGGGCTGCGCTCGGCCGGCACGAGTAAATTTCTCGCTAACACTGCTTCACCTTGCCCATTGCACGGCCCTGGAGTGCAACTGCACTACTTGACTGCGAGAACTACAAGCGCAAGCAGCCTGAACCACCTTATGAAGGCTTCGAAAAAGATGGTAGGCTATATTGGCTTTCACGGCCGGTGAATTTAAACTCAGCAATTCTTCTAGGTTTATGCCATGTCTTGTGTGTGGTTTCGCCTAGGACACCAAGCTGGCTCATCGGCGGGATCTTGGTGCCCCCGTCCGGACCCCCACAGGAGTAACGAACTGCGCGCTACCTCCCTTTGTATTGAGTGCAACTGCACTACTTGACTGCGAGAACTGAAATCTCAAGCAGCCAATATACCATCTTTTTGGAAGCCTGCATAGGGAGGTTCAGGCTGCTTGAGCTTTTAGTTCTCGCAGTCAAGTAGTGCAGTTGCACTCAATATAAAGGGAGGTAGCGCGCAGTTCTTTACTCCTGTGGGGGTCCGGGCGGGGACACCAAGAGCCCGCCGATGAGCCAGCTTGGTGTCCTAGGCGAAACCCCACACAAGACAAGGCGCAAACCTAGAAGAATTGCTGAGTTTTAATTCACCGGCCGTGAAAGCCAATATACCATCGTTTTGCCTTTGCTTACTTTATTAATCTGTCAACGACCGACAAGGATAGTTTTCTATAGCGGATCAAACCAATTTGTAACTCAATCGCACCAAGATTGGTCCACTAATCTAGAACTGCCCCATTTTTCCTTATTTATTTCAAGATTTATTTAATATCACTGCTGGACTTACTTTGTAGCCAAGACCTTTCTTCATTATAAACTTGGGATAGATGCACTTGAACTTCGCACTTCACTTCTCAGAGAATTATTACGGGCAAATAATAAATGAACCAGTGAAGTATAAAGAAAAGCGAAGTAGAGCGCATCAACTGGCGAGTAGCCAATGACTGTTCAAAACATGTGCTTTATTCTAAGTATCGGACCACCTTTCCTCTCATTTAGCCAAAAAACAATTAAACTATAGTTTCATTGGTGTCATCTATTTTAGTATTTTCTTTATGGGTACAAAGAACGCTCGGGCAGGCGTCATATAAATTGTTTACTGCAGTGCTCGCTTGATAAAGATACTGCAGTTTCCGGAGGCTTGCGTTTCAAAATCTGATAGTTGCTTTGTTATTCGTATGTTTTTGACTTTGATTATTACTGGTACAATCAGGTCCACACCTGCTTTCTGACTACCTGTCCTGAGCCGTATTCCCCCTCCTACGCTAAGAAGAAAGAATATCATCCTGAGAGAATATAACAAAATCAGCAACAACCAACAATTGCAAATCCATGAGGACATAGGCCTACCTGCCATCCAAATCAACAGACTCCGCTCCAGACATCCTGCATTCAGAACAGCAATCATAATAATGTAATAATGTTATTGGGTTTACGTCCCTTTTAACTACACTGGCTTTTAGAGACGCCGGGGTGCCGGAATTTTGCCCCGAAGGGGATCTTTAACGTGCCAGTAAATCTACTGACACGGCTCCCTCGCATTTGCGCACCCTCAAATGCCAGGTTTTGAACCTGCAACCTTGGGCTCAGCAAGCGAGAACGTTACCCCTGAGCCACGCAGCCAGACAGAACTGCAATCAACCTGGCAGACCATAACTTCAATCTTCATGAAGCCTGGGCACAAGAATGGTACAATAACACTCCACCAGAGATACATAGTTTTTTCCAAAGCAACAACAAATCATGGGAACTTGATTTACTCCGTAGGACTTGTTAGTTATTGTTGTTTTAAGGGGAAGAACTACGAGGTCATCTGCCCGTAGGACATGGTGCATTCTAAATAGGATACGTACTGAGCCAGTATTTAGCTGTATACTTGAACCCTGATACGACAGCGAGACGTATTTTGAAATTATTGTTTGGCATTAATTTGGCTGCAGGCTGGAGGGAGGAGCTATACACTCATCTTTCACTTAGGAGATAGATAGGCAATCCCGCCATGCTCTTGATCACGTGGACAGGACATGCTCACTAACTTATTCCTGCAACTGTCTGATGCATATATAAAATGATAATCGACAGAGTTCGATTGTCAACCTCGATTCAGGAGAGATGCATCATGGGTAGACTGCCAGCTGGGGCATCTACGAGCAGTTCTGATATGACACACACTTGAGTTTTGTGACACACGCAGTGAACATGCTATCGCCTCAGTAAGAAAGTTTCATTAATCACGCAGTTGTACGAGTGTACTCTACTCGCGGCGCGGAGCGAACGGGCGGATTGCTACATAGCAATATGCGGTTGTTCGTACTTCTGGCGTGTTTGGCATAACCCAGAGAGTAGATATACGCGAGTGAGCTTAGTTATTGCATGGACTTGTCAGTACAAACTTCACGATGAGGAAATCTACTACATATATGGTTGAAATGCAGGAAAGCATTAGTATTATCAAGAACAATACGACTGGACTTTATTGTGAGAATATAGCTGCTGCAGCAATGTTGGGCTAAGCAGATCGTACAGGAATGTAATGCAGAGGCAGGATTGATCATTTGGAGTGACAACCTTATAAATACTACAATGAAGAAAAAGAAACGATGGGGAGCGTTCGTTCTGATCCAGTGGTTTTGAAGTCCCGGAGAATGAAGAAACAACTCCAAATGAACGAAACTACTTTACTGATAACGTCGAGGGAGCCTTGTACAAGTAATATGTAGGAACTGTGTTTCGTAGACAGTGGTTTTCGAGTTAGGAGGAAGTTGGTTCGACGACTTACAGCTCCAGCCATGGACAACTCAGGGATGAGGGTTCAGTTCCTGAAAGGAATGTATGTTCCTTTACTTTCTTCAATCTCAACCAGAACATCGTCCAAGGTAGCTGGAAAACTTTTCTTTCTTGTAGACAGTAGACTTTGTCACTTTTAGTTCGATACTTTTCACCCATATTTTATTAAATAGTATGAAATTCATTCGAAGACTAGATTTGGTTCCATTTATCATTTCTGTCGGAGAGTGTAATTTATTGTGTAGTTAACAGTAAACGTAATGCTATTTAGAGCATTACTTGTTGTTTTTTGTTGTTTTTTTTTAAATTTTGGAAATAAAACCAAGCATTGAATTTTGTTGGGAAGATATCTGCAGCATAATTAGGACCAAGACGACGATATCTTTGTATAAGAATAGCAATTAGGAAGAAGATGGCCACACACACGTGCACTTGAACTATTCCAAAAATATTTCAGTGATATTCTTCGTTTGGACTTATGACATTCTATTAGAAATTCTTTCTTTCAGAAATGATAGTTCATTTTCATCATTATTTTCCATGGGTATGGAATTATAGAAATCGTCCAGCGAGAACAATTGTGAATTGATTATCAAGGCATTTGTAGCCTACTTTCATATTTCTTTTCATTAGAGATTTTTTTTAACTGAAACTTTAGTTCGTTCAGTCTTCAGCTTGTGTTATTTTGACTCGTTTTTGGTAGGCTCTTGGCTAGATCATCGTTTGATTTAATGGTTTGCGTGTATCTATTGATATGATAATAGACTCCTTTCCATGGTGTAAGTCTCACGTGTTTTCTTCTGAGTAGTTGAGCCATTTTTCGAGTTTGGATAGGCGAAACTGAACCGACTATTTTACTAGTGTCTATCTACGATTTTTTTATATAAATTATTATGGAAATAATTATATATATATTGGAATAGTGAACTAAATTAACAGTTCAAACAAGTATAACAGAATTTGTCATAGACTTAAATGACGATAATTTATGGAAGTAGATAATACAATTTATGTAATAAATTGTCGCAACTTGTTTAGTGAAGTTGGGAAAGAGGTACTCTGTGACACTTCTATATTCGTCTACGATAAGGCATGATATTTTCAGAGTATTACTGAAAGGTTTTAAGTTTAATTACGTTTGGGAAAAATGCTTGACAGCTTTGGAAAGCTGAATTGTTATATTGCAATTTAATGAATACGAATTTATTGTGTTAATGAAGCGAATATTTGACATCATTGGATGGTCAACATTAATATTGTATAATGTACTCGAAGTCTTATGTGAAGACATTAACGTAGTCATTTCGTTTTGTAAGAGTGAAATTAGCTTTTGAGCTATCACCAATTTGGATAGGAAGTTGTAGTAAACGTGAATTGGAATCACGAATGTTTCTCTTAAATGCCAGTTTTAATTCAAGTAACCCTACGTTTTTATTCTTGCCTATTAAGATTTGCCGGAGATGAATTGCTTATTTCATGACACACATATTTAAGTGACACAGCCACTTCTCGAATAACTTTAATTAATTCATGCAATATAATACATTTGATATTTCAGTGATTTTAGCAAACATTTACTGCATTCATTGAAGCATCTAGATAGTTAATAAACTATTTTTATAACTTGTAACACTATTCGATTATCTTAATTGATTGTTGAATGCAAGAAATTAAGAGAATTATAACCTTGAGATATACTTGTAAAATTAAATGGAAATGGGCAGCGATTATAACAAAATCCTAACTAAGGATATAATCTGTATATAAAATGTAAGATATTGTTACGGCTGTGAGTTTGTGTCATCGCTCGCCGCTTGTGTCACAACTGCTCCAGGGGCTGGGCTGTGGCATGCCTCCTGTATTGCGTGTGCCTTATGCAACAGGGCTACTAAGACAAAGGGATAGTCCAGAAGATTCGTGACTGGACCAGCGATGGAAACCTCGAGAAGCCGTGGACCCTGGATGGATCTAGAACCATTTATTGAGTCACCGACCTGCTATATAAGAGTGACCCGTGAAGCAGTTGTTGTTGTTGTGTTTTACGAGCTAGTGTGAGCGTTTATTCTGAGCGACAGAAGTGTGGTGACTTGCGAAACCCCTAGTGTAGTGACGAAGTGAGGAACATACAGGGGACTGCCGTGTTCTGAGTAAGTGTGCTTTCACTGAGTGTCAGATATTGTGGTGTCGAAATCCAGTGACATTGTTTCTCCCAGCTGGTGAACAGCGCGCAGCAAGTGCTCGTAAGTACTGTAGTAGGCGCACATTAGAAAGAAGTTGCATGTAGTTCTGTCAAGGCCACTAGGCTCATTAGCGGCAGGATTAACTTCTGTGGTTTGTTGACAAGTGAAAGGGGCAAGAGCTCTCCACAAGCAAGAGACTTTGTAAACTGGAGTAAGGGTCCTAATTGCTTGTATTTGCTGATTAGTGTAATTTTCTGGCCGCAATAAAGTTAATTACTTCTTTAAGCAGTAATTGGTGTTGTGCTTCCTACCCACCGTAATCCAGTTAACAAAAGTGCCACTAGGGGGGTGGCACGTAACAACTGGTGTCAGAAGCCGGATTACGAACTCAAGCACACCACCTGACGGTCCTGGTTTCAAAACCCGAGCAGGTCATTTTCTCTAATTTTCCTGTGAGTGCATGCCCTTTACAAGACAAACAACTAAAATGGAGGAGAAATTGGCAGCATTGCTAGAAAAGTTAAATGGCATGGAAACCAAGATGGAGGACGGCCAGAAGAAGATGGAGGACGGCCAGAAGAAGTTAGCCGAGGACCTAACTGCCAAACTAGAAGACGGTCAAAATAAGCTAGCGGAGGACCTGAAGAGGATAGAGGACGGCCAGAAGAAGATGGAAGACGGTCAGAATAAGTTGACACAGGACCTGAAGAAATTAGAACTGGGTCTGCGTGAGGAAGTCACGGCAGTGGAAAAGAAGTTCGACGCCTTACAAGTGGAAGTTGCCGAGCTGCGCCAACGCCCGCTGATGGGGGTGGAGGAGAAATTCAACGTCTTACAAAAGGAAGTTGCCGAGCTGTGCCAACGACCGCTGATGGGGGTGGAGGAGAAATTCAACGCCTTACAAGTGGAAGTTGCCGAGCTGTGCCGACGCCCGCTGATGGGGGTGGAGGAGAAATTCAACGCCTTACAAAAGGAAGTTGCCGAGCTGCGCCAACGCCCACTGACGGGGGTGGAGGAGAAATTCAACGCTCTAAGAGAGGAAGTTGCCAAGCTGCGCCAACGCCCGCCCACCGTTACACGGGGAATATCAGGAACGGGACATAGCAGAGTGACGCCCCCAACCTTCGACGGAAAGGTCCCGTGGAGCACCTACTTACGTCAGTTCGAGGCGGCCTGTTCCATAAATAACTGGAACAACACAGAAAAGGCTACAGCTCTCATTGTAGCGCTGAGAGGTGACGCCCTTAACATCCTTCAGGCCATCCCGACTGGATCCCAGGACTACACTGCACTGATCGCCCATATGGAGTCCCGATATGGAGATAGCCATCTTCAGCAGGCCTACCAGATGCAGCTCCGGACCCGGGTACAGAAGAACGCGGAAACCCTGCAGGAGTTCGAGATGGACATCGCACGCCTCGTAAGGCTCGCCTACCCAACAGCGCCGGCCGACTTTCTGGAGCAGATAGCGACGCAGACTTTCACCGACGGGCTACGGGACTCGGACACTCAACAGGCGCTGCGACTCGCGCGCAATAAGACCCTGGCAGATGCGCTGAACCACGCACTTGAGTTCGAGACGGCAAAACAGGCATCTAGAATGCACGCGCGGGTGCGTCAAGAGGACGTCGACGAACCAGTAAAAAACAACGAGACCAAGCCCCTGGCCGACGAATTGATGGAGGCGCTAAGCCGTTTCTTCGATAGTCGCGGCACTACCAGCAACGACACAGCCGGAGGACATCCGGAGAGGCGGCCCGGAAGAGGACTACCGACCTGCTGGACCTGCCGTAAGAGAGGCCACCTGAGCAAGGACTGCGGTGATCGCCGCCGCCAAAGGTTTCCGTCGGGACAGTCAGTCGTGGGGAAACCGCGCGGCCCAGGAAAGCAAGTATCAGCCAGCCTAGGGGGGCAAAGGTTGGCTTGTGACAGTCGTCAAGCCCCGGCAGTCCAAGTTCGTGTGACGCAGTTACGGAGGGACAATAGCAGCCTGATGGTCGACGGAGTCATCAACGGAGTGAGCTGGCCCATGCTGATCGACACGGGAGCATCGAGGACCATCGTCAATCCCACTGTGATCCCGAAGTGGAGAGTGCAACCCACACAAAGGAACCTCCAGCTAATAACCGCGACCAGAGAGACCGCACCGGTACATGGCGAAGCATCACTGGAGTTCGTCATTGGTCGACGGGTGATAATGCATCCAGTGCTTGTGGCTGACGTATCAAACGAAGTGATCATCGGACAGGACTTCCTGGACCAGAACAACATCATCTTGGACCTGAGAACCAACACTCTGCACTTCGGAGGTGAGGAAATTGCTTTGCAACCAGCACACGAGGCCGTCACCGCACGACGAGTAAGGCTGAGACAGGACGTCATCGTTCCTGCCAGGACGGAGGTCAGCGCCGCCGTAATTGTCGACGGAACTGCTGAGGGAGTGGCGGCTGTCATTGAGCCAAAATATGAGGACATCCAGACAAAAGGATTGCCAGTTGCCAAGACCCTCATCAACACGACGCCTCGGCCGTACGTCCGCCTGTCCAACCTGAACGACTACGATATTACGGTTCACCGGGACACCAACCTAGGAGTCTGCGAGCCCGTTACCTGGATTGCCCGCATCACAGAAACGACGGACGGACACCTGCAGACGGACAACCGAAGAAGACGCGCCCTGCCAGAAGAACTACAGAAGCTGTACCAAGGATCCCAGGACCATTTAGACGAAGAGCAATCACGCCAACTTCAGGACCTGCTACGCGAATTCCAGGATGTCTTCTCCGTGGGGAGCAAAGACTTCGGCAGGACAAGCTTGGTCCAGCACAGAATCGACGTTGGGGACAGCGCACCGATTAGGGCCCCATTCCGACGTGTCCCGCTCACCAAGCAAGCCGAAGTCGACCGGATGGTAGAGGAGATGAAGGAGCAAGGGGTGATCGAGCCATCACATAGTCCTTGGAGTTCTCCGGTCGTGCTTGTGAAGAAGAAGGACGGTTCCACCAGGTTCTGCGTGGACTACAGGCGGGTGAACGACGTCACGAAGAAGGACAGCTACCCTCTACCCCGGATCGACGACACGCTGGACACCATATCAGGGTCAAGATGGTTCTCCACCTTGGATTTGAAGAGTGGCTACTGGCAGGTGGAGGTCCACCCTAAGGACCGCGAGAAGACGGCGTTCTCTGTGGGCAGCGGGCTCTGGCAGTTCACTGTCATGCCATTCGGTCTCTGCAACGCCCCTGCGACCTTCGAAAGGCTAATGGAGTCCATTCTGAGGGGACTACACTGGAAGACCTGCCTGGTATACCTAGACGACGTCATCGTTCTGGGAAGGAGCTTCGAGGAGCACTACAGCAATCTGAAGGAGATCTTGTTGAAGCTACGGGCTGCCCATCTGAAGTTGAGCCCCAAGAAGTGTCAGCTCTTCCAGAAGCGGGTCCAGTACCTTGGGCATATCGTCTCCGAGGAAGGGGTGCGCACCGACCCAGAGAAGGCCGCAGCTGTGAGGGAGTGGCCAGTTCCGAAGGACAAGTCCCAACTACGAAGCTTCCTGGGACTCTGCACTTATTACCGTCGCTTCGTGAGAGGATTCGCCGACATCGCCAAACCTTTACATCGACTGACTGAGAAGGACCAACTCTTCACGTGGACAGCAGAATGCCACAGTGCCTTCGAACAACTCAAGCAGGCTCTGTGCACCGCGCCTATTCTGGCCTACCCCAGACCTGGAACAAGGTTCATCGTCGATACCGATGCCAGCGATTTTGGCATAGGGGGAATCCTGTCGCAGGTAGTGGACGGCGAGGAGAGAGCAGTGGCCTACTTCAGCAAGGCCTTGTCAAAGCCAGAAAGGAACTACTGCGTCACCAGGAAGGAGCTGCTCGCCATCGTGAAGACCATTGAACACTTCCACAAGTACCTGTACGGGCAAGAATTTCTCATCAGGACCGACCATGTATCCCTGCGGTGGCTCCTGAACTTCAAGCAGCCCGAGGGTCAACTCGCGCGGTGGTTAGAGAGGCTTCAACAGTACAACTTTGAGATTCAGCACAGGAAAGGCCAACTGCATTCTAACGCCGACGCCCTGTCACGAAGACCGTGCCCCGAAGACTGCACCTTCTGTACTAGGAGGGAGGAGAACACCGGGATACAGTGCCGAAGGACTACTGTGGAACTTCAAGGGAGCTGGAGCCGCGAATCTTTCACGCGGGCACAAGCAGAAGATGATGATCTGGGACTGATAGCCGAATGGAAGGGGGCCTGTGTCCCCAGACCCGGGTGGAACATTGTGAGTGACTGCAGCCCAAAGTTTAAGTCCTACTGGGCGCAGTGGGACTCGCTGATTGTAAGGGATGGCCTCATCTGCCGCGCCTGGGAGAGCACCGACGGGAAGACATATCGGGAACAAGTCGTCGTTCCAAAGGCTATGACGGAGGAAGTCCTGAAGGAAGTTCATGGAGGATCATCTGGAGGACACCTAGGGATAAAGAAGACCCTGGAGAAGCTGAGAGAGCGGTTCTACTGGATCGGATGCCGAACAGACGTGGAGAACCACTGCGCGAGGTGCCACGATTGCGCAGCCAGCAAGGGCCCAGGACGAAGACGACGGGGTCCACTGAAGACCTACAACGTGGGCGGCCCCATGGAGAGAGTGGCCATCGATGTTGCTGGGCCATTCCCGTTAAGCGAGGCAGGGAACCGCTACATATTAGTCGTCAGCGACTACTTTACCAAATGGCCGGAGGCGTATGCGCTCCCTAACCAAGAAGCCGTGACGATTGCAGAGACCCTGGTGAAAGAATTCGTCAGCCGGTACGGAGTACCCCTGGAGCTGCACTCCGACCAAGGGAGGAACTTCGAGTCGCAGGTGTTCCAGAACCTATGCCAGCTGCTGGGAATCCGGAAGACAAGGACGACGCCGTTACACCCTCAGTACGACGGGATGGTAGAGCGATTCAATCGCACCATCGAGAACCATCTCCGAATAGTCGTCAGCGAGCACCAGAGGGATTGGGACAAACATCTTCCACTATTTCTCCTGGCCTACCGCGCCGCCGTGCATGAAGCCACTGGGTGCACACCAGCCCGGGCCATGTTTGGGAGGGAGCTCCGTCTACCTGTCGATCTTGCCTTCGGCCGACCTGGGAATGATCCGATCCCTGTAAGCCAGTATTGTCAAGAACTGGTCGACCAACTGGAGGACGTGCACGCGTTCGCGAGGAGGAAACTGCGGATCGAGACCGACCGAATGAAGACCCGATACGACCAGCAGACGGATGCCGGCGGATTCCACGAGGACGACCTGGTCTGGCTCTTCAACCCATTACGGAAGAAAGGCCTGTCACCCAAACTTCAGAAGTCCTGGGAGGGCCCGTACCGAGTCGTGAAACGGATCAACGATGTCGTCTACAGGATCCAGCGGAACCCGAGGGCGAAGATGAAGATCGTGCATCGAGATCGCCTGGCAGCCTACGGAGGGACACAAACGGACCAATGATTGATCGGGACGATCAGCCTTTTTAGGAAGGGGGTGGTGTTACGGCTGTGAGTTTGTGTCATCGCTCGCCGCTTGTGTCACAACTGCCCCAGGGGCTGGGCTGTGGCATGCCTCCTGTATTGCGTGTGCCTTATGCAACAGGGCTACTAAGACAAAGGGGATAGTCCAGAAGATTCGTGACTGGACCAGCGATGGAAACCTCGAGAAGCCGTGGACCCTGGATGGATCTAGAACCATTTATTGAGTCACCGGCCTGCTATATAAGAGTGACCCGTGAAGCAGTTGTTGTTGTTGTGTTTTACGAGCTAGTGTGAGCGTTTATTCTGAGCGACAGAAGTGTGGTGACTTGCGAAACCCCTAGTGTAGCGGCGAAGTGAGGAACATACAGGGGACTGCCGTGTTCTGAGTAAGTGTGCTTTCACTGAGTGTCAGATATTGTGGTGTCGAAATCCAGTGACATTGTTTCTCCCAGCTGGTGAACAGCGCGCAGCAAGTGCTCGTAAGTACTGTAGTAGGCGCACATTAGAAAGAAGTTGCATGTAGTTCTGTCAAGGCCACTAGGCTCATTAGCGGCAGGATTAACTTCTGTGGTTTGTTGACAAGTGAAAGGGGCAAGAGCTCTCCACAAGCAAGAGACTTTGTAAACTGGAGTAAGGTTCCTAATTGCTTGTATTTGCTGATTAGTGTAATTTTCTGGCCGCAATAAAGTTAATTACTTCTTTAAGCAGTAATTGGTGTTGTGCTTCCTACCCACCGTAATCCAGTTAACAAAAGTGCCACTAGGGGGGTGGCACGTAACAATATGTATAAATTTTTAATAAGGGTATAGCATCAGTGCATGATTTAATATTGTATTTTTCTTGTAATTTGTTCAATGGATGAGATATTTAAACACTGCGATTTAGAGCAGTAAGATGGGGCCTTATTATAGGCGTTTATTGAAACTATTTTCGTCATTTTATCTAAAGAAGCTTTTCTTTATTTTTGTCTAGTTGACAGACATACACCATTTGCCAGTTAATAAACTAAATTTAATTTTAAAAAATCTTTGAACGACTGGTGTTTTCTATTAGAAAAGGGAGTGCGTTAGGAGGACCAGTGGGTGGTTTTTCCTTGAGATTGCTTAAACTTAACGCCCGAGATACTTTCCTTTTATTTTAGAGTCTCTTGTTCGAGTTCTTTCAAGAGCTTCGTTTCATTGTAATATATATATATATATACACCACTGATATCTTCGAACCGCATTCTTTAATATCGACGTATCCTGATCCCTGGTTGATCCTAGTTGGTAGGCTTTTAGGGGTTATTTCAGCCGGGAACTTCTAGAATCTACGATCCAGCTTTTCCATCGGATTTCAACAGGTAAGACCACGTGGATTGCGGGTACAGTACCAACCATGGGAGATATGGTGATCTTTTTCTCAAATGGGGAAAGATCACCTCTCCTGAGTGCACCTGTGGATACCGATTGGACTTTTTGTATGCTGCAAGTGCGATTGACTATGTAAATAATTTATCTGTAAATTTGTAAATCCTGAATATATTTTTCTTGTCTTTCAAAAGTGATGTGTAAATGCCATACGATTAATAATAATTATTATTTTGATTTTTCATTTACTTTATTTGCAAATGTGGGTAATTCCCCGGTGACAAATTGTACAATTGCAGAATATTAGCAATCAAATACACTTGTACACAAGTCGAGATTTGAGAACTTTAGTAATTACATCGTAGTATTTACACAAAACTTCAGTCTTCTCTTAATCACATCAATATGCTTGGCAGGTAATGAGTTCCAACTATCAATACCACGATTAATGAGAGAATCATCATCCAGCTTCCCTGGTGCGCTCGCCACTGCTTTCTGTCATTGTACAACTTCTTCCCATTTCAGCCCTTTTTTGTGCACTTCTGATTTCACGGTCTCAATCCATCGTTTTCTGGGTCTTCCCCTCGGTCTTTTCCCTTTCAGTTCTCTATTGAAGTAGTCCCTTGCTGTTCTAGTGTTATTCATGTCCATCCCACAAGAGTCTACGCTTCCCCATAACATTTGCAACAGTTTCCTGTATCCCAGCTTCTTTACTATTTGTTTCGATTCTGATCTTGTCTTTTCTGGTCTTTTGATTCATGGTTCTAATGAATTTCATTTCTGTTGCTTGGATTTTGTTAAGGTCTTTATCCAGTAAAGTACATGTCTCCAGTTCATTCACCAGAATTGGTAGAAAGTAAATATTGAACATGATTAATTTTGCTTTCAGGGGTATGTTGCTGTTTCATAGTAGGTTTCTGACTTGACTGTAAAAATGTAACGCTTTCTGTGTCCTGTTGAGTACTTCTTGCTGAACAGTGTTATCCTTTGAGATGGTGCTTCCGATATATTTGAAGTTGAAGACAGGGTCTAATTTAGTTCCTTCCAAAAAGATGTTAGAATTGGTACCGTCTCTGTTGATAGTCATTTCTACAGTCTTGGTTTTGCTGATGTTTAGCTGGAACTCCTTAAACTTGTTGTTCCAGGAATTTAGCTTCTTTTGTACTTCAGCTTCCGTTTATCCCCATATCAGAACGTCATCTGCAAATACAAGGGTGTTTGGTTCACTGTCAGCTTCCTTAATAGATTTAAGGATCCGATCCATTAATATGATGAATAAAAGTGGCGACTAATATCCATAATTTGTACGCTGTGGTCGGACCTTGATCTGCCCTGCTCAGGTAGGTGGGATTTCCCAGACGTTAGCTTAGTTCTCCCCGTGCTGGCCGATTAGTGTAAGTGTTAAACATAGCGTATAGTCTGGATTTCGTCAGGTTGGTTGGTTGGTTCTTAAGTTTAGGGGCTGCGACAACGCGGTCATGTAGCCCCGTGTACTTTGGGTGTGTGTAGAAACTGTCTGATAACCGGTGTTAATTGTGATGACTGTATTATTGCTTGTTATCTGTTTTAATTCAAGTAAGGGCTGCAGACGATCAATTTTCAAGTAGTTCCTACTTTTGTCGCCAAACGCCACCGTCAACGACTCCTAGTTCAGAATTTAGCTACCAGACGTCACCGCAGTCGGCTCTTGGCAACGATCGTAGGAACCTAAGAGCGTTGTTTACATTCTTAACCTATTCAATTTAGCTTCACACAGGTGTAATTAGTGGAAGGTTCTTTAACATGCCTTAAATCTATGACATGGGACCGCCGGCTTTACTTCCCCTCCGAAGGAAGGCATACTGAGGGATTTTTAACGCTTGATTTCGTCAGGGATTCCCACCCTAGTTTCTCTATCATTCGAGTTACACTATTGATACCGCGCCAGGAGATGGCAGTTGGGTTTGAACTGCAGATGGCTCCCCGCTCACTGTGTATGGCGCTTTCCAAAAACATTAAGTTGGTCACTACTTGCTTCACTCATTCGGCACATTCCTTATTTGACTGGCTGCGTGTTGTCTGCTGCGATAACACCTGGAAAAGGGTGTACCTAATGGATGTGGTACATCCTAAGGGATTTAGATAGAATGAGGTTTCGGGCACAAGAGGTGATAATGAAAGACAGTGCGGGAAAAGACCAAAATGCTAAAACTTAGATTTAAATGATATTTATTTAATATAAAGCAAATATATTGCAAGGAATGAATAGTTTCAAGGAAATTGCTTTAAAATTGACAATAAAAAACAGTAACAATTAAAAATTACTCGTTTCTCCAGGAAACGTAAATTGAGCTGTAACTAACTTTAAAGGATTAAATATAAAATTACTGAATAAAAGAAGCATAATAATTTAAATTCATCCCAGAGTAGATTTAAAACAAAATACTCTTCTGACGGAAAGAATCCGGGCAGAGTGTATGAAGTGAAAGGGTTACCACCTCTTCTGTTGTGTGATACAGGAAGTATCAGATCTCCTTAACCATCTTCCGAAGGTAGGCCGGCTGCCGGGGGTCATCAGTAGCTGGCGGTAATTTAGTGCGCCCGCTCGGGCTTGTGCGAGGTCAGTCAGGCATACTCCAGGGTTCCGGGTTAGGAACCAGAGTTGATGATGGTAGATTCTCCTTATAAAAAGCGACCAGCATAGAGAGGCTCTTGGTAGTACCTCCCGCGGCTGGTGAAGTTATGTCCTTAGAATCAGGATTTGCAGAGTAGATCCGTGTTGAAGATTTGGTTGAAGTGAAGGCTGATGAGTTTAGACTGCCCGGGCAGGCAGCCAGATCCAGAAGAGAGATTATGCCGGCGGAGAAGAGACTCCGGCAGCAAGAGGTACCCCGAGAGGGCAGTAACCCCAGCAGGTATGTCGTGAGCAGGTGTGATCAGTGGAGAAGAGTGGACAAGAGTAGCCACTGTAGGCCGGGAGACCTAAGGCTATGTAGCGGTAGTGACGTCAGCGCGCCGAACCTTCTAGCATGAAGGTGTGGCGAGAGAGCAGCCAATCACAGCACAGCCCCATGCACATTGCGAGCGTTACCGCTGGAGAGAGCTCAGTACTCGTGAGAAAATGTGACGGTATGGTACGTCTAGAAAGACACTACAGAAAAAAGGTGAGTTGACATGAATATTACAGAAAAGCAATTAAATTGAAACACCAATATTAAACAAATCAGAACACCGCGTTCAGACTGCAATTCACGAAATTAAAAATAATGGGGCAGAAAAATTGAACGTGTGTTTCACACCATAAGGGAAACATAGCCAACAAAAAACATTCGCAAAGCGAACATGCTGGGAGGGGCGAGAAAAAATTGCAGTAAGAAAGCGCAGAAGTTAGGCCTCGCGTGGCAAAGGAGCAATCATGGTGATTGGCCTAAGAAAGTGACCAGCAGAAGTCTGCAGTTTTACCACGCGAACCCTACCATCTCTGCCAGGAAAGCACTCAACAACCCTACCCAAATTCCAAACAAGAGGAGGACTAGGGTCTTTCAAAAGCACCAAGTCCCCCACCTGAAGGTTAGAGCAGGAAACAAGCCATTTACCACGCTGCTGAAGCAAACCGAGGTATTCCAACCTCCAGCGGCGCCAAAAATTATTGCGCAAACTTTCAATTTTGCGCCAAGAAATGGCTAAAGAAGATTGAGAATTAGAATATAACAAAGGTGGGGAGGCAGTCAATGGACCACCGATAAGAAAATGGCCCGGCGTTAATGGTAGAAGATCTGAAGGGTCATTAGATAAGGGTGATAAAGGACGAGAATTAATTATGCCCTCAATAAAAATAATTAAGGAATTAAACTCTTCATGAGAAAGGGGGGTGTGGCCACAAACACGTCTAAGGTGCTTCTTGGTGAGTTTCACACAAGACTCCCACCGTCCACCTTGATGAGGTGCATAAGGGGGGATAAAGTGCCACTTGAAATTTCTCTGGTGAGCATAATCAGTAATCCTTTCCAGCGCTGAATTTTGAGTAAGAGCTCTCTTAATTTGCTCAGAAGCTCCGATAAAATTTTTAGCATTGTCTGAGAATACTTCTGAAGGAAGACCTCGGCGAGCCGAAAATCTGGCAAAAGCTGCCAAAAAATAAGCAGTAGAGGCGTTGGTAACTAGTTCTAAGTGAACTGCTCCGGTGACCATACATACAAACAGCGAAATATAGAGTTTTCCAAAAATACATTTTTTGGCCTCAGGAGAATTTTTTCTGTAAACAAAAGGCCCGGAATAATCCACCCCCGTAAAGGCAAAGGGTCTAGCAGGCGCAGATCTAAAGTTGGGAAGATCACCCATGAGCTGAGTGGTAATTTTAGGGTTGGATTTAAAACATGGAATGCACTTCCGGATAACAGAGGTAACTTCATGGACTCCGTTTATGGGCCAATACCTTTCACGAATGACAGAAAGTAATGTACGAGTTCCAGCATGAAGATGCTGGTAATGATACTGACGAATGATTAGGGAAGTGACATGATGCTTTGAAGGAAGAATAATTGGGTGTTTTTTATCCTCGGAAAGATCAGCCAAAGATAAACGTCCTCCAACTCTTAGTAAACCATCAGTATCCAAAAAAGGGGCGAGTGAGGAAAGCCTACTCGATTTCTTAAGGGATTGACCTTGGGACAACACCTGGCATTCTTCAGAGAATATTTCTTGTTGAGTAAGCCATAAGATTTTTGTAGTGGCTAAACCTAATTCAGAAAGGGTTAAATATGGCTTAGGAAAAAGGGGTTGTTCTACCACAAAATATTTCCATCGAAGGAGATAAGCCATAACCCTCACCAATTTATGGAAAGAGGAATATCGCTGCAAGAGAAGGGGAGAGTCAGAAGCGAGAAGAGAAGATCCAGTAATCTTACCAGCATCCGGCAAGTCTGATAACTCCGGAAGAGGAAAATTTGGCCAAGCGGAAGGTTCTTGCAGAAGCCAAGGGGGACCGTGCCAGTATAATGTCAGGTTAGCCAACATAAGAGGGGAGCATCCCCGAGAAATGACATCTGCAGGGTTCTCCTTGCCAGATACATGATGCCATTGTTCAAAGTTAGACAATTGTTGAATTTTGGACACTCTATTAGCTACAAACACCTGCCAATGCGAGGGAGGTTTGGCAATCCATGCCAACGTGATGGCTGAGTCACTCCAAAAGTAAGTTTTGCTAAATCGGATTTTCAAAGATTGGCGGATTTTGACCGATAATTCAACCGCCAGAAGAGCAGCACAAAGTTCCAGTCGTGGCAAGGATAAAGATTTAAGAGGGGCCACCTTTGACTTAGCGCAAATTAAATTGGAAAAGAAATATGACTGGTCAAAATTGCGGCAAACAATATACGCACAACACCCATAAGCTTTCAATGAGCTATCGGCAAAGATGTGAAGTTCATATCCTCCACAGGAGGGAAAGGGAATAATCACTCGCGGGATAATAACATTGGAGAGATCTTCCAAACTGTTTCTATAAGAAATCCAATTTTTTTGCAACTCTGAAGGAACTGGTTCATCCCAACCAGTTTTCAAGGACCAAAGGTCCTGCATGAAAAGCTTTGCTGTGACAATAATTGGCGCCAAAAATTGGAGAGGATCAAATATCTTTGCAATCTCAGACAAAATTTGCCGCTTAGTTTGCGGTTTGATGTCACTGAGATTAATTTTGAAAAAGAAAAAATCCTTTTGAGGACTCCAATAGATGCCTAGAGTTTTGATAGAATTACTTTCTTGAAGAAGCTCTACTGAGTCGTTATAGACTGAAGTTAATGGAAATTTAGAAAGAAATTCTTCCGAATTAGAGTTCCACTTGCACAAGGAAAATCCGCCTCCCATAAGCAAAGCTGTCAAATCTTTAGAGACCTGCAGTGCTTCAGATACTGACTCAAATGAATGAAGAAAATCGTCAACGTAAAATGATGATTTTAACACTTCAGAAGCCTTAGGAGAATACAACGGGCCATCCTGTTCAGCAAGTAATTTCAACGTACGTATGGCTAAAAAAGCAGAGGGCTTTAGTCCATAGGTTAATGTTTTTAGTCGAAAAATCTTGACAGGTTTAGTAGGCTCGTCGCGCCAAAGAATTCTCTGAAGGTCGCGCTGTTGTTGATCGACCAAAATCTGCCTATACATTTGCTTGATATCAGATATCACTGCGATAGGGAACAAGCGAAAATTCATCAAGACAGAAGAAATGTCAGATTGAATAGGAGGGCCTGATAATAATGTGTCATTCAGAGAAGTTCCATTGGCATCCAATGCAGAGCCATTAAAGACCACTCTTATGTTTTCCTTTAAAATCTCATTCTTCCAAACTGGATGATGATTGAGGTAAATGACTTCAGATGGGGTATAAGAAGCATCATCTTTCTTGGTAACAACCTCCATGTGATCAAGTGCCTCATATTCCTCCATAAATGTGGAGTATTGAGTTTTAACAACAGGGTCACGTTTAAATTTGCTTTCCACAGCATAGAGTGCTCTAAGAGCCCTAGGGTGTGTTTCAAATAAAAAGAGGTGGATTATCCACTCGGGGCATTGTTACGACAAATCTACCCTCTGAATTGCGTTTGGTCGTTTCGCGAAACAGTTTTTCACACATTTCATTTTCAACCGAGGAAGTTGAAACTGAATCTATAGTTTCGATTTTCCAAAATCTTTCTAAGTTGTAATCGAGACTTGTATTGACAAAATGACATTGAGAGAAATTTTGAAATGACTTACGAGGGACTTGACCCGTTACTAACCAACCTAGCTTGGTATGATGAACAAACACTCCTGGTGATATTTTAACCTTAGAGCTAAGGAGACATTGCCAAAATACTTGGGCACTGAGAAGTATGTCTACCGGAGCGCTCGTATTAAATGTTGGATCTGCCAACTGAATGTTATGAGGAAATTGCCAATTTCTAATTTCAAAAGAATTACTAGGGGTGTTACTGCCAATAGTATCAATGGCAAGGCAATTCAACTGCAATGTTGTGTTACAATTCACAGCATCTTTGATGTGAACACGAACAAAATGCAAAGATTTAACATTGCTATTGTTAATACCGGTAACCTGAATTAATGTAGGTTGCTTGGGAAGACCAAGTTTCTTAATGAGACGCTCACTTATGAAGTCATGGGTGGCGGCATTGTCCAATAAGGCACGTGCTTCAAGCCATCTACCAGAGGAATCTTGAACTTTTAATAACACGGTTGATAGTAGCACCTGGGAACTACGAATTGAGCTAGAGCTCTGAGTATAAGATTGCGCATTAGCTCCTGGGGATGCATCTTTAGAACATCCAGGGGAAGGAGCCTGACGTGGCTTTTCAAACCTATGAAGCAAGGTATGATGTTGAGCCTTGCAATGGGAGCAAGTATTTTTAGATAAGCAATCAGGCACCATATGCCTAGTTGAC
The DNA here is from genome assembly GCA_946902985.2 of Meconema thalassinum. NCBI lineage: Eukaryota > Metazoa > Arthropoda > Insecta > Orthoptera > Tettigoniidae > Meconema > Meconema thalassinum. Next base: position 21,003,247 of record OX336392.1, read on the forward strand.
AAACAGTTGTAGCAACATTTTTTTGAGCTATTAATTTGCGTCTTTCGTCGGTAGAAAGGGCTTTAAAGGCAACGCAGGAGTATAACCTGTGAGGTGCTTTACAGAGAATACAATCCGTTGAATTATGTTGAACAGTAAAGACAGCAGATTTGTTTATTTTAGCACCGACTGGTTTCACAACATTAGATTTGTTATCTGCACTTCCTGACATATGACAGGCTACAGCTGACAAAACCTGACATCTATTATTCATAAACGTAAGCAACGAATCATAGGTATATGACGTGTCATTTGTTAGTTCCCTCTCCCATGCCTTTAAGGTTGATGAATCAAATTTAGAAGTAACCAAGTGAATTAAGAATAGATCCCAATGCTCGACCGGTTGATTCAACCGTGCCAATGCTCTGACATGTAGTTGGACCGTGTCACTTAAGGCTCGCAGTGTTGACAAGCTTTCAGCTCGCAAGGTGGGCAGGCTAAATAAGGCTTGAATATGCCTTTGTAAACATAATTTTTCATTGCCATAACGGCCTTTAAGAAGCTCTATAGCAATGTTATAGTTTTCTCCTGTTAAGGGGAGTTCTCTTATAAGTTGAAGGGGTGGTCCCTGCAAAATGGATTTTAAGTAATGAAATTTCTGAATTTCTGGAAGTGTGGCATTATTATGTACTAATGAACTGAACAATTCAAAGAATGATTGCCACATCTCTTCCTTTCCTGAAAAATGCGGAATTTCAATTTTAGGTAGCAATGGTTTGATACCATTCCCATGGTCGCTAATTCTTCCTTGAGTTTCCTCTACCGTCAACGCCAGGGTCAAAGTTCTAACTAATGCCACAGCCTGAGCATGTGTATCAAAGTAATTACTCTCTACTTCTTCCCTATCTGATTGATGTTCTGGACTTTTGATTTCAATTTCAAGTTGCACGAGATCATATTTCTCGTACGCCTGTTCAAAAGCTTTTAAACGTTGAGATATAATGTCAAGGTTTTGTTCCTCTTTCGGTAGAGTAGCTAAATATTTTTGAAAACGGGTGAGTTGACCTTTGTAGGCCGCCCGAGAGTTTAACAGTTTATCATCAATTATTGGTGGCATGGCTGGAAAAGTTGGAACAACTCACTCACCAAAGCTGCTTGTGGCACCAGACAGACCTGCTCTCCGGAAAGAAACCAGTTGTATAATATGCTGGGATTGTTTCCGCCTTCCCGCAGATCTCCCGCGCTAGCCACGATATACTGAAATGTATGAAACAAATATTAGATTGCACCAGTTTTTTTGAATTGAATTTGTGGTCTCAGAATGAAGGTTCTGGATTCGATCCCGGGTTTCGGCACCATGGAAAAGGGTGTACCTAATGGATGTGGTACATCCTAAGGGATTTAGATAGAATGAGGTTTCGGGCACAAGAGGTGATAATGAAAGACAGTGCGGGAAAAGACCAAAATGCTAAAACTTAGATTTAAATGATATTTATTTAATATAAAGCAAATATATTGCAAGGAATGAATAGTTTCAAGGAAATTGCTTTAAAATTGACAATAAAAAACAGTAACAATTAAAAATTACTCGTTTCTCCAGGAAACGTAAATTGAGCTGTAACTAACTTTAAAGGATTAAATATAAAATTACTGAATAAAAGAAGCATAATAATTTAAATTCATCCCAGAGTAGATTTAAAACAAAATACTCTTCTGACGGAAAGAATCCGGGCAGAGTGTATGAAGTGAAAGGGTTACCACCTCTTCTGTTGTGTGATACAGGAAGTATCAGATCTCCTTAACCATCTTCCGAAGGTAGGCCGGCTGCCGGAGGTCATCAGTAGCTGGCGGTAATTTAGTGCGCCCGCTCGGGCTTGTGCGAGGTCAGTCAGGCATACTCCAGGGTTCCGGGTTCGGAACCAGAGTTGATGATGGTAGATTCTCCTTATAAAAAGCGACCAGCATAGAGAGGCTCTTGGTAGTACCTCCCGCGGCTGGTGAAGTTATGTCCTTAGAATCAGGATTTGCAGAGTAGATCCGTGTTGAAGATTTGGTTGAAGTGAAGGCTGATGAGTTTAGACTGCCCGGGCAGGCAGCCAGATCCAGAAGAGAGATTATGCCGGCGGAGAAGAGACTCCGGCAGCAAGAGGTACCCCGAGAGGGCAGTAACCCCAGCAGGTATGTCGTGAGCAGGTGTGATCAGTGGAGAAGAGTGGACAAGAGTAGCCACTGTAGGCCGGGAGACCTAAGGCTATGTAGCGGTAGTGACGTCAGCGCGCCGAACCTTCTAGCATGAAGGTGTGGCGAGAGAGCAGCCAATCACAGCACAGCCCCATGCACATTGCGAGCGTTACCGCTGGAGAGAGCTCAGTACTCGTGAGAAAATGTGACGGTATGGTACGTCTAGAAAGACACTACAGAAAAAAGGTGAGTTGACATGAATATTACAGAAAAGCAATTAAATTGAAACACCAATATTAAACAAATCAGAACACCGCGTTCAGACTGCAATTCACGAAATTAAAAATAATGGGGCAGAAAAATTGAACGTGTGTTTCACACCATAAGGGAAACATAGCCAACAAAAAACATTCGCAAAGCGAACAACAGCCATTGGCATGCAGGAAGCCTGTATATTCAGGTTTGGAATAGCGGGCCACGCATGCGTACTGTAAGACCCCCCCCCCCCCCCCGCATCCCGTCATGGCGTGTTGAACTGCCATCTCCTGGCGCAATAACAATACTTCTATAAAAACCTCTAGTCAGCTCAAGACATAAGCGGTCCCTTTGATGTTCTGGTCTGTGAAGAGGCTCACGTACCAGGAAATAGTTCCCACTTTTTCTGCTTGTTTTTGGCGTACTCCTGCGCATGTTGCTATGTTTCCATAAGCCGGCTAGATTACTTTTCACAATTCCTTTGTAAAATTCATTTTCACGTTGATTCGGAGCTTTAACAACTTTGCTATTCATGAGATGAATTGTGTGTGTGAATATAGTTTTTAGTGGTATTTGGAACGATAGGCAGGGTAATTCAGTACTAATTTGATATTATTCCCGACGCTCAAAATGGTGAGACTTTTTACCGAACAACATGTGGACTGTATAGAACAATTTGGAGCTGAAGGGAAACTTTTACTTTGGATGTTGAGGTTTGGGTCTAATTGCACCGTACTAACAGTGTTGTCAATATGATTCTAAGCCTGCCCATAGGTCTAATTTTTAAATACTTGTAACTTCTATATTAACAAATGGATTTTATCCAAAATTGGTATAATAATAGATCATAATGTTTCAGATTAATTCTAAGCAACACATACATGACACTGTTGCCAACATTATTTTATGAGAGCTGATAAATCCAATGTAACATTTCATTTGTGAAATATAGATTATTCCTTGGCATGAATCTTAAATTTTAAGAAAATTGGGCTCTTCAGTTCGTCACGTAACAACTTGTTTTCTATCGTTTCTCCGCCCAGCTCGGCTTCACCCACGGACTCTGTGAGTCGCAAGGATGGTGTCTGGGAGCTGAACACACTTTGTCAGCAGATACAACTGGGGATGGTGACAGGCCGACCGCTAACTTGGCTCTAATTAAGGAAGGGTCAGGGAAGGAATTGTGAAAGGAAGTCGGCCATGTACCTGTAGAAAGGAGCCATCCCAGCATTTTCCTGGTGGTGAAAATGGGGAAACTACGAAAACCATAATTGCACTCATTCCAGGTTCCGTATTGACCATGTTAACATGAAGTATAACATAAACTCAATGGTTACAACCACAATTATGTCAGCAGATTAATTTACAAGTTGAAAAACAGACCCTCGACAAATTTATTTAGAGAGGACACAACAAAGAAAGCATTTGTCACCTTCACCTACGTAGATCGAAGCGTTTACACAGTAACCAACATCCTAAAGAAACACAATATGAACATCGCCTTTAAAACCAATAATTCTAATTTCAACAATTGTTTCAATTCCAATAAAGTCAACAGTAGTGATAAACATTTGAAATCGGGAGTTTATGAGCTCAGATGTAATTTTTGCAATTCAAATTACGCGGGACAAACGGGTAGGAGCATACGTACTCGTTATGCTGAGCATGTTTCGGAAATAAAACACAGGAAGTTTTCAGCCATGTCGGTACACATGGAAGAAACGGGACATAAGTTCACGGACATAAATAATGACGTCAAAATTTTGCATTACGCATCGAAGGGCAGCTATATGAATATTTTGGAAAATATTCATATCATTACTTATCAGAGGTCAAAGGAATGCAATAATCTAAACTAGGTTAATTTGAAACGAATGAATTATTTGATTTATTATCAGATTATTTAAATAATGATAAACGCAAACCACCTCCTCAACCCCCACCGCAATAGGTTAATTCCAACATACATTCCTGACTCGAATTATTTTCATGACGCCACACCCAATTACCTTCCTGGTTGCTAGTTAGTGTTTTCTCCGCTTTTGGCAAGGTTATACGACATTTGTGTGCATTTCAGCAACGCACGTTGAAACTAGCAATGAGTAAATGTGTTCCTTGTACCATATTCGTTACTTCAACTAATAAGTGTTTATTCCGTGAGTGACATTAATGTGTCGAATGACACAGGCCTAACAAAGAAAGAACAAGAGAATAAATGTGAACTGTGTTTCTGTTATTTAGTGAGGTTATCGATGTAATTTGATTTTTTACACCAATTAGTGGGCTGAGGAAGGAAACATTATGTGTTTTCGTAACATGTACCTGTAGAATTTTTATGTAAGTAAAAAGTATTGATTTGGCGAGAAATGTATGTTATACTTCATACGAAAGCCATTTCAGGACTGTCGAGGTGGGATTCCAACCCACACTCCCCCGAACAGTGGTGACTCTTGTAGGACGTAATATGATAGGCTTAACTTAAGATAAATTATTATACTATAGTTGGGCTGAATTGAGATATTCGACTCGGTCTAATATTCATTATTCAGTCGCACAGCGCTATTATGAACACATTACACAATCGAATACCACTCCAAAGATGTGCACACGCTGTCCATTTATCCGCGCGAAATCGTCACCAATAAGCCCGTAGTGTTGGTTTAAAATCAACCAATAGCGAGACTTGAGGATCTCAGTCGACGTCCTCAGAGCGCCATTTAACAGACCAAACCTGCCCCTTCCCCCTCAAGGGCTCCCATACATTTCTAAAGCTATAAACACGTGCTTTGAGGATGCAAGGCTTCCTTCCTCAGCTTTCTACTCCGGGCGATCAAGGTCACACTTCACCCATCTAGGGGTGAAATGCAGAACTAGTTACAAATACCGTACTGATAGTGACAGTGAGACGGAGCTTATCAAATTAGGCCCCAAAGACTATTTTACAAACCTTTTTTTTTAAACAGTGTCAGCTGAGAGCTGACTGTAGAATGATCCTCACGTCCTACATGGAGGAATCGTCACTGCTCCCGAAGCCAGCGAGGCACGAGTTAACACGTTAGCGCTCTCGGCCACCGTGGCCGGTATCATCATTATTAGTAGTACGGTAGTAGTAAAAAGGACTGATGACGACATTGTCCCTATCTGCTAAAATAAGTCAATAGCTACTGTTAACCAAACTTCTCGATAAAACCTTAGTTTTACTCGCGTGTGGCGGAGCTCTTTCCGGTCACGGAGAGAGTTCGTCATTTTGTGTAGGCTAAGGATAGGTCATACAAGATCCACCTACTCGTATCTGATGAGAAGGGAAGACCCCCCACTTTGTACCTGTGGAGCCGTTTTCACCGTGGCCCACATTTTCACCCAGTGTGTAGATCTTGCTGACTTACGAAGAAACCTTGGTTTGCAGACGACACTGAAACTTATATTAGCCGATGACGCGGTGGCTGCTGATCGCGTTATCCGCTTTATAAGTGAGAGTGGGTTAGGGCCAGCAATCTAAATTTTCCAGTGAACTTTGACTCAACGAAGTGTTCGTTTTTGAATGATAATGTTTTGTTTTTCCGTAATTTTTGTTTATTTTTATAATTTTTATTTTTATCTAATTTTTTGTTTTTGTTTTATTAATTTTTGGACTTTTAAATTTAAGTGTCCACCGCAAAATTTTAAATTCAATTCCAAATTTGTATTCTTTAATCTGTGTTAAGAGGGGCAGATGACCTCGTAGTTCCGCCCCTTAAAACAACAATAACTAACTAACTAACTAACTAAAATCTGAGTTTCCGACCCCTCCACCACCGTTGAACTTGAAGTAGTAGCGTGGTGCTGCTAACGCTCTACCCCTGAGGTTTCACGGAGATGAGAGAGTAGAATTATTCTCCAAGGCATTCACTGCCTGCCATAAGTGATCAATGAGACATAGCTGGTGTACTGCGCGTTGGAATCTCCTGAGACTTACATTAGAGTAAAACTAAAGGGAATACCATCTCAGAGGATTCCAGTTCAGTGGCGGCAGTGATCCACAACGACCAGATTAATCCAAGAAAAACAATTAATATCGTAATAACATGTTTAGTGATAAAATACTGTACGTTTCCTTTTATATGTAAAGGAAGTCATAATTCAGGAAATCTTATAAGTTAATAAGTTACTGCGAACTGTCTGGAGCGCTCGTCCGTTTGATCGTTGCCAGGCCCAAGCACCGACCAGATCTCAATAGTGAAGGGTAAGGCAGAGTAAGCCCTATCCCAACACTTAACTCGGCTGGTCGTTGCTTGCTGATCGCAACAAGGGAGCAGAGGCGCGAAGGGAGACATCCGAGATGCTCCGTCAACTGCCGATACTGTGTCTTGCAATGTAATTTGGGCGAACTTGTGGTTCTTTCTCGCCCTCTTATATAACTTACGGCTGGCTTCGTGGCTCAGCGGTAACGTTCTCGCTTGCTGTGTCCAAGGTTGCAGGATCGAATCCTGGCGCAGCCAGCTGGCATTTGAGGGTGCGCAAATGCGAGAGAGCCGTGTCAGTATATTTACTGGCACGATAAAGATCCCCTTCTGGGGAAAATTCCGGCACCCCGGCGTCTCTAAAAACCGCAGTAGTTAAAATGGACGTAAAACCAATATCATTATGTAACTTACGTTGTTTTGTTCTCGTGAAGATTTTCATGTAGACTAACTTATAATAGGGCCCGGATGTTGATGACAGGTCATCTTTTACTGAGCTGTCTAAAACAATCCTGAAGTACATAGAAACTTGTTGTTATTTTTCATCTTTTTTTTTTTTTTTTTTTTTGCTATATTTCATTTTAAGAGCAATTTTTTTTTAAGTTTGGTAGATTTTTTGGGTCATATTTTAGAGAAATAGGACTTTTAAGGTCATTTGTGTCCAATTTATTCATATCACGGCTTTGTATGAGGGAGTTACGTCTCTCAGAGTTAAGAAGAAGCTAGTAGCGTTATTGACAGCAACAATCACATCGTTGGAGAAAACGGGCGAAGAAATGGTTGATTCCATTTCCTTAATCAACCGGGTGGAAACTAGCCTTAGCAACAATTGTGGCGACATTGCTACGGGTATTGCATCAAAACTGATAAAAGTGCTGGACAAAAACACCGGGTATAAAATATTATGTAAAATCTCAAGACATTCATTTTTGAAATAATGGCGAGTTTATTATTATAAGATCATTTTCATCATTTTATAGTGCATTTTTTATACTTTTTAACGACATCAACATCCGGGCCCTACGAGAGGGCAGGGCTGGTGCCCCGGGGCCCGACCCTCCCATGGGGGCCCAGCGTCCTAGAAGGATGGGCCCTATAGTGCATTGATTTTATTATTGCCTTTATGGGACTTGAATTTGCGACTGGCAATCATTTAGTGAATGCAGTGAACTGTCTGTGAACAATGTTACAAAGATTGAGAAACTTATTAAGTCAAGCGGACAATATTTTCCTCTACAAAGAGCTAGTGGGAAGAACAACTGTCTCAAAGTGGTCAACTTAGGGGAAGGGGCTTCGCCATGTATTGTTCTCAGATTCTAAATTTAGCTTATGTGGCTTATGCACCTATCGTTCAAGTAACTTTCTAATCCCTTCACTTATTTCGCCAAGGCCAAGAGAGCCTGGGCTGCCGTGGTGTGTTTGGTCAGCTAGCTGAAGAGTTTCAAGTTTGGTGCGTCACGTAGAGCTTAGATATTTAGAGGTGATAGTGTCTGAAATAAATATATTGTCTGACTAGACGTATCGTATGCCGTACAGGCAGGTAAGTAAAATACATTTTAAAGTAGCGTCCACACAGTAATTCACTTTATAGTTGATTTAAGGGGCAGAACAGCGAGGTCATCGTTCCCTAGTAATTCATTTTCGCACTATGTGAAAAATTATCATTGCTGGCTAAATATCTTGGGAAAGGGTGGGATGATTCTGTAGTCAAACGTAGATAGAAGAAATGCATGCGAAATTGTTCACCTTCTCGTATACTGAATTGAGAAAACAATGCTAACATTTGAATAATCTGTACGCTTAGGTGCAGTATAATTATTAATATAACTGGTTCATTCAATACGATCAACAATCCCAGGCACTTGGGTTCATGCGCAAATTATTTCTGATTAATGGATTTATTGAAACCCATATTACTATTGGTACTAGGGTTCGGAAATGTATCCAAAGACTGAAATTAGGTTAACATTCCAGTATTTTTCTGGACTGAGTGTTTAATTAACCAGGAGAAACATGACAATTAAGCTAGGACACTGAACCACTCAACTTTGTTTTCCAATTCCTCTCATGGAACGTCAGTGGTAGAGGCAGATGACCTACCGTAGCTGTTCCGCCTTTTAAAACAACAATAAGTAACGTCAGTGGTGTGCATGGCGATGAAGAAATTAATATATTGCATGTAGGCAACCGCGCAGAGTTCTCTAAGACCAAATATTTGAAATCTGCTTAATTTTGAATAAAATTAAGATGAAGTATTGTCGAATATTATTATAAATACAATTTTGGTTTGAACTGGTGCAGTTGCTGTTATTATTATTGGACATTTCTACGCCGTTTATTGCAAATAGCAGCATCGATCTGCAAAGCACTCATTTTTCAGGACGCGAAGAGATATTTTCCCTTGCAAATCAAGCCCTTTCATGATACGCTTTAACGTCTCAGTGCCGTTAAACATAAAATGAGTTGCTCACTTTATCTATGACTTGGAAATAACTCCGGGTCCTGACGAAGCCGCGGCAGGAATGCAGGCTTCGGCTTCCCGACTGCGGTGTCATTCGCAGTCTTACTCAACAGTTAATAATAGGCCCATTTGCCGTTACAGTTGTTAATTCATTTAGGGTCTTGCGACATTTAACCCGTGTACTTGGTAGCTAGTAGGTCTAGTATCACTGGCGGGCAATGAACCATTGGCGCTCGGTTGGGAATCGTTTGCATCAACTAGTACTGTAGATAGCCCATAATTCAGTATTTGCTGACGCGTTCATTTTCCGGTTTGTTTCCGAAGGCCTCCACATTATTGAATGAAGTTGACTGTGAAGCAGTAGTTTTCACAAATATTAATGAAGTAAGTTGTAAGATTATCAAACAGCGAACAAAATAGAAAACCAAGAAACGTGCGAATTGTGTAGACTGAAGGGGAGGCTAGTGGTTATTGTATAATTAGAGAGGTGTATTGGCAACATTGTAGTAACTCTTTGTCTTGGGGAGTAGAAACTTAGACCCTCTTAAAACCACCCTCTGCTGGACGAAAGGCAGGGTATACACACTGCTGTGCTATGGCCTCTGTGACATGATCAATCGCATTCCGTATTCTTAGTTGTCGACTGTGAAAAGTGGGAATGCGTTGCCCGTCGCAACTTTTAATGTAATTATTAGAGTTAAGATTAGGGTAGGTGTCCCTGGACTTGAAATAAGGTACTATCCCGGCATTTGTCTGGAGGGAGTGTGAAAACCCACACTCAGGATAGCCGCTGTCAGCACCGGGATTCGAACCTATGATCTGCAGACTTGCTGTAGACCCCCATCACGGCCATTGGTGAGGTACACCGTGGGGTCTTACTTGAAGATGCGAGAGCTTTTACTTCAATAACGGAGAGTCTTTTCTATAGCCACTAAATGTCAATGGTCACCAAATTTTTACTCCAAAATATCGCAAAATGGCCTATAACTCAATAATTTGGACCTAATTTTTGCAAAATTTTCCGGAGGAGGACCCCAAGACCTCACTCTGAGCTTGTTGATATTCCATACATACCCCCAGATTCCCGGTGTGTCCACTCCCCCATTCTCTTGGCTTAAATACGCCCCCAATAGTCACCAGTCATAGATAGGATTGGGGAGTTTCAGGAGAACCTGGCTCTAGGTTTGATTACTGCATAGCAATGTTAAATTATAAGAAGTCCACTGACTGCAAAATACAAAATATAGTTCAAATTCACATTTACTTATTTTGTGAAAACAATCACTGATCAGCTGCAATCTACGAATAGCACATAATAAATAACTTGACTTACGTATGAGTATACCTGTGGTTAATTATGAAAATATATTTTGCTTTCTTTATTGTACAATGATGTGTGATCGCCGTTCAACCAAAACACTTATCAGTGTTTAGGCTTAGACCCAAGGGCTTGATTCTTCAAGGGCAGCAAGTTTAAAGAATGTCAACATAAAAACCCTATGTGTAAAACGTATTTTAAAATACGTCTTGACTTTGTGTAAAAATCATGTTTTCATTATGAAAAGAGATTAGGCCCTACGTCATATGTCACAGAGGCTGTAGTACTGCACAGTGTACAGTATACCCTCTCCACCTCTTTTAACATGGAGTTCAGAGAACTGAAGTTCCTGTTGATTAATTTTTGGGTCTTTGGGGCCCGGGAGATTCCATCCCCAGGGCCCGTCGCCGCTCTCCACGGCCCTGGGTACACCCGTTTTATCGCGCAATTGAATACAGTTTTCTGATATCAATCAGTCTTTTACCCTAATTAAAATAGTGCGACACCCAGAACTATTATGCGTCAGCCGCCACTGTTCCAGTTTATAACCATGGAAGCAACTGCTCCTTTCACTTTGGAATTCCTTTGTTAGCCGTTTTTTAGCCATATTTGCCTTTTAGCCCGGCGCAATATTGTAATTTTTTTCTGAGAGCATAACAATAGTGCTGCTAAACTACAGACTAGGAACAACATCCTCCACAAACTCGCTGGTTCAACATGGGGAGCTTCTGCATCCACTCTTCGAACATCAGCAATGGCATTAGTGTACTCTACAGCAGAGTATTGTACTTCAGTGTGGCTAAACAGTCCTTATGTCAAGAAGATCGACGTAGTCTTGAATCAAACCATGCGTATCATCAGCGGCACCGTTAGATCTACTCCACTGTATTGGTTACCTGTGTTGAGTCATATTGAGCCTCCAGATATAAGACGCCTCAACAACCTGGTAACAGAGTACAGAAAAATAACATCAAACACAACCCTTCCTATCCACCAGAACATAGCTGTAGGATTCAGGTGCTTAAAATCGAGATCACCACCAGTTCACACGGCACAGTTGCTCATCTGCAGAAGCTATAATGGAAAAGCAGAATGGCAATCTGTTTGGAACGACACAGCTCCGAACGAGTGGCAGCCATTATTTAATATCAAGCACCCTCCGGCTGGTTTTGATCTCCCACGAAGAATTGGGTTGCCCTAAACAGAATCCGAACCAAGCACGGGCGATGTGGCTCACTGCTTATAAGTGGGGCATGCGAACTTCCCCCAGCTGTGACTGTGGTGCAGTGAATCAAACCATCCATCATATTGTAGCGGAATATCCGAGGAGGGCGTACTCTGGATCAATGGACGACTTTCTGGTGACATCTACTCAGGCCATAATTTAATTTAATAATTTAATATCGTATGGCCTCGGGTGCAGGGTGCAAGCTTTGTAATTTGACTCCCAGTGGGTAGCTTGCATGGACATACAGCTGTGATATCTGTAGGGCTAAGTTGATTGTTGTAATGGTTTGCTCCCTTTTTTTTTTTTTTTGTATATATATGTATATATGTAAATAGTATATCGTTTTGAGTACAATGCCATAAGCATAAATAAATAAAAGGAACTGCTTGGCTCTTGAAAACAGGTATTGTAGTGTCAGTCGTTTATGACGTGAGTTGGCGACCACGAGACTCTAGCTGAGTCCGAAATTGCTTCCAGTTACTTGTTCCGGACTAGTCTCTCTCGTCATTCCTGTCGATCTTCCTTCGTCAACTCTTGTTCTCTTCCAACCCCAACAGTATTAGGGTATGCGAGGCCTAGAGAGTCATTCAATTTCCCGCCTTGATTGGCCCCTGTCACAGCATTGCTAATACTCACATTCTTTCTTCTCTTCTTTTCTTTTCATGATATTTCCTGCCTTCTGCACAAGGCCCTCAAGGAGGCAGGGTGTGTGTAGCCCCACCACTTATGGTGCACCCTGGATAGTGCTACACCCTCAAGGGCTCACGGCTGGCGACCCCAAGGGATTCCTGAGCTGGGCCCAGTTTTCTCACCTTTTTCCATTGCCAATAGGACGGACCCCCTCCTCTTTCCCTTGGTTGGTTGGTTGGTTGGTTGGTTCCTTAGTTTAGGGGCTGTGATAACGCGGTCATGTAGCCCCGTGTACTTTGGATGTATGTAGAATCTGTCTGATAACCGGTGTTAATTGTGATGACTTGATTAGTGTGTGTTATCTGTGACTCAGGTAAGGACTGCAGACGATTATTTTTTTCAAGTAGTTCCTAGTTTTGCTACTAAATGCTACCGTCCATTACACCTAACTGTGGACGTGGTTACTAAATGGCATCGCAGTCAGCACCTGGCGACGAACGTTGGAACTAATATAGCGTTATCAAACTAACCTACAAATTTTAGCTTCCACAATTGTAGTTAGTGGAAGGTTCCTTTTCATGCCATAAATCTATGACATGACCCCTCCGAAGAAAGGCATACTGAGGGAGTTTTAACGCTCTTAAAAATCCGACGACTACAGCCAGGTTTGAACCCGGGTTTGAACCTCTTTCCCTTGCTTATCTGCCTTTCATGGTTCTATTTCTTTCAAAGTCCCACAATCCTCATTCTTCGAGGGTTGAGGGCAATTCTTTCCCTCCTGCCTTTTGTTTCCCTTGTTCTTTCTTTTTTTTCTCTTTCATTTCTTGTGTGTTAGTGATAATTAGGGCTCGGATTTTTAGGTAAATAAATATTTTTTTGTGTAAATACATATTTTAATCATTTTATCTATAAATACATAAATTCCTGCTTTTCACTTATTAGCTCATAAAATGACATAATATATGTATTTTTAATCAGTATGCTAGATCTTTCAGTTTATTGCATTTTTGTTCTGAGTTACTTCAACGGGGAAGAACCTGTGAGTTATATAATCTTCATGCACAGTGTATGTCAGCTTGCAGCTGTGTTTTTCTTATCTTGACGCCCCGTGCCACTCTTTGTGGAAGCCGGGGATTTCCTTGTCCACAGCCATATTGCACCACGTGCTAGACCTCCCCCTTCCCCCAGCTACCTGGAACCAGTGTCACTCACATGCAGTTCATTTCTGGCAGTTGTACGATGCCTAAAGTAAAAACAACTACAAGTTATCGTCTGTTGCAGAATTTAAAGATAATTTTACTTCTGATGGGGGCGTTCTGTTCTGCCAATCATGTGGAAAAGCAATCAAGGCTGAACAGCGATCTCAAGTTACACAACACCTCAAGGGCAATAAAGATATTGCCGCAGTTTCGCGCCTTCAGAAGAAGTGTTTCGCAATAATCGTCGGTCATTTGTGATGGACAACCTGAAGATGTACCTCGTACTGCTTACGGTTTACATTCACATTAATAAACTAAATTATAATTACATATTTTTACTTTTTTGTCACATATTTCGGGAATTGTTAATACATAAAAAGTAAATCTTTTCCCGATTTTAGCACCTAAAAATCCGAGCCCTAGTGATAATTCTATAGTAGTTGGATGTGTAGCATCATTTTCTCTAGGGGCTGATAACCTCAATGTTAAGCCCCTTACAATAACATTGATTATCATCATCGTCACTCTTCAGACCTGTCTGTATCAGCAAGTAAAATTATGCAAAGGAGAAACAAACAAGGCTGCTGTCAAACACAGCGGTCTGTGAAGAGAAATGCAATTATTTTATCGCCAATCTCTGGCGTACACAAACTTTCGTACAGACGCCAAATATTCCCGTAGAAGAGAATCATTTATTTTTCGTTTCATTCCAGAACTCTATGACAAATTGCAGATAATGCATAAGACCTGCCATCCTTTCATACATATATTATTATCCAAGGGTACGGTAAAACTAAAAAGAGTACTTCTTGGCACCAAGGACTTGCACTATTGAAAACAAAGAATTCCATCATCTCTTGAAGTGCACAGAATAACCAGACTTCCAAAACTTCTAACAGGTTTCAAACAGTTTGGATTATGAATACGAACTGTTTGTAATGGCTAGAGACGAATTCGTTAAAATATGTTTTAAAAGAATCAAATGCGTCAAGAATTACGTCATTTTGTGACAGTTCTCGTCATCTTTCACTTGCGAGAAATTCGCCAATTTTTAGCCTATTTTCAATTATGAAAAGAAATAGGCTTATGAGATCACCTTTTGTCCGTGTGTCTGTCTGTGTGTGAGTGAGGATTTTTGTGTGTCCCCCCACCCTAATAATTTCTAAACCGCTGGGGCGATTTCAATGAAACTCGGTATGTTCATAGCACTATTCCGGATGACTCCGACCGTGCCCTTCAAATTTTGTTACATCTCACCAATCCAACATGGCGGCTATGCGAAATATTTCACCAACATTCAAAATCTCCGAAACTATTAACGATATCACACTGGAATTTTGTACGGTAATAAAGGAAACTACGAGAAGTTCGCTTAAGTGACTATTGAAAACCTGGAAGCTACAAAATCAACATGGCGGTCAAGCGAATTTGCGACTTTTAAATAGACGTTTCTCGAGAGTTAACAAACCAAACGCAATGAAACTTGGTACAGTATATGATTATACACAATGTAATGCATCGACATGTAACTTCGTTCAATTGTTGACATAACTTCAAGATGGCGGCTGTGCGAAATATTTCACCAGCATTCTATATCTCTGAAACTATTGCCGGTATCACCATGATATTTTGTACGGAAGTAAAAGGCATTACTGGAAGTTCATCCATGAGACTTTCAAAAACCGGTTAACTACAAAACGAACATGGCGGCCAAGCGAAATTGAAAGTTTTAAATAGACTTCTCTCGCGATTTAATGATCCAAACGCAATGAAACTTTGTACAGGAAATGTTTATACACATTGTAATGTACTGGTATCTAATTTAGTTCAATTGGTTAGGTAACCTCAAGATGGCGACTGTGCGAATTTCGAAAATTTAGTTTTTATTTCTTGTGTTCTAATCATGCGATCGAAATCAACATTTGCATAATGATCATACACAATAATCATCATCTAATAGTACATAACTCTATGGTCTACATATATTAAAATCCAACATGCTGACTATCCAAAATATTTAGACGGTTCTCAATATCTACGAATCTATTACAGCAATCAAACTGACAATTTGTATGTTGATAGAGGCAATTAATATCAGTACGATATATGAAAATAGGCTATTTAGTTCTTCACGGAACTACTTGTTATCAATGTTTCTGGTTTTGCGAAATTTAGTGTACACTTGAGTAAGAGACCTGAAAATGCTCAAGTGCGAATGTAATGTCATGATCATTTTCATATGTGACCATTGGGTTGTGGCTTCTAATTTGATCATCAGGGCAAAGGGAGAATAATCATATACAGTACGTGTTGTCATCAATACATTCAGTACAATGAAAAACAAGCTGTCAGGAAAATTGAGCACGCAAACAAAAACACGGAGCTGATCAAAACAATGCCCCAAGCCCCTAAAAAAAATTATCAACATAAATCTGACAAAAAGATGGTATATTGGCTTTCACGGCCAGTGAATTAAAACTCAGCAATCTTTCTAGGTTTGTGTTGTGTCTTGTGTGGGGTTTCGCCTAGGACACCAAGCTAGGCTCATCAGCGGGCTCTTGTTGTCCCCGCCCGGACCCTCACAGGTGTAGCGAACTACATGCTACCTCCTGCTACTCCTGCGAGGATCCGGGCGGGGACACCAAGAGCCCACCGATGAGCCAGCGTGGTGTCCTAGGCGAAACCCCACACAAGACACAACACAAACCTAGAAAAATTGCTGAGTTTTAATTCACTGGCCGTGAAAGCCAATATACCATCTTTTTGGAAGCCTTCGTAGGGAGGTTATGGCTGCTTGAGCTTTTAGTTCTCGCAGTCAAGTGGCGTAGTTGCACTTCATATAAAAGGAGGTAGTGCGCAGTTCGCTACTCCTGTGAGGGTCCGGGCGGGTACACCATGAGCCCGCTGATGAGCCAGCTTGGTGTCCTTGGCGAAACCCCACACAGGACACGGCACAAACCTAGAAGAATTGCTGAGTTATAAATCTGACAAACGGTCATTACACCATTGTTCTTACATTTCAAGAAAACGCTAGTATCTTAAAAGCGTTGGCCTATCAAGTGACCGCTGCTCAACCATATGCCTTGCAGACTGCGGGGTGACGCGTGGTTAGCGCGACATATCCCCTCAGCCGTTAATCTTGGCTTTATTGACAAGGGTCAGACAGCTACTCAATTTTCTTCCCCATTCCAGCCCCCACGTAAATTCCAAAACCTTTGACGCAGCCAGGAACCTTCTAGGTTCAATTCGCTCCACCGATTTCTGCGGGAGTCCTTGATTGTTTGTGCAGCTGTCTTCGGCGGCGTAGGCAGTAGCATGCTGAGCTTCTATGCCCCCGATCGCGGGTTCAAACCCAACCGAAGTCGTCGGATTTTTAAGAGCGTTAAAATCCCTCAAAATGCCTTCCTTAGAAGGGGAAGTAAAGCCAGCGGGCCCATATCAAAGATTTATGGCATATACAAGAACCTTCCACTAACTACAACTGTGTGAAGCTAAATTTGTAGCTCAGATTTTATTCACGCTCTATTAAAGTTCCAACGTTCGTCACCAGATGCCGGTTGTTGTAGCATCTAGTAGCCAAGTTCGAGGCTAGGTGTCGTTGACGGTAGCAAAAGTAGGAACTACTTGAAATTGACCGTCTGCAGACCTTACCTGATTCACAGATAACACACAATAATACAGTCATCACAATTAACACCTCTTATCAGACAGATTCTACACACACCCAAAGTACACGAGGCTACATGACCGCGTTGTCGCAGCCCCTAAACTGAGGAACCAACCGATTGTTTGCGCATGGCAGAGAGTCTTGGTGTCTATAGTAAAGTAGTCCACGAACTTACTACGGTGTCGTAGCAGAGGGAGAGGTGATACTTTGACGTGGCGCGTCCCAAGTGGCGGATGGGGGGGGGGGGGGTCCTCACCGGCTTGCCGACGTACTTGAGCGAAATGAATTAGCTCTCGCGGACCAAACACACATGAAGACTGGACGTCAATGGCTGGAAGGCGGATGAGAATGGGTAGTTACATTCCAACGGCGGAAAAGCAGAGGATCATCAGTCGAAAGTGGGTAGGTAGGACTCCATAGCTGAGGTGAAAGCAACCTTTCTAGGGGTGGGTCGCTCCAAAATCAATGATCCCAGCCAAAGGACAGGATTGAGCGTGACGTTAACAGCCTCACCTTGTAAAAAAAAACTATTGTTCAGAAGAATTCTACAAAAAAAAACGGACGGAAATCAAAGACGACGACTAAAGCAAAAGAAAAGGACACGAGTAAGGAAAGAAGATATAAATATGACAGGGAAGGCCCCGTAACAAATGGAATGATGAAGTGGAAACTGACCTGAGAACAATGGAGACCAGCAGTTCAGGACCGAAGCAGATTGAAGAAGAGGCCAAGGCCCACCCAGGGCTGTAGTGCCGGATAAGTAAGTATAGTAAAGTAGTACATTGGAGGCACCAAGAGCACGGGCTATTGTTCAACAGCGATGCACACATCGTAAGTCACATTCTGTATTTTTTTTTTTTCAGGAGAGCAAATTAAAACTTTCAACACTAAAAAGAATCCCAATTGAGTGCAAGCAATATAGTTGGTTTTTTTTATCATTTTAAATGATATTGTCGACTTGGTCGTTACGCTGTGGTCTGGCGTTACGTTACGGTGACGGAACGAAATGTACCCAGATGCACTGAGGTATGTGACGTCATAGTACCGCTTGGTGCATGTGTTCCCCGACAATCTCTACTTCGTTAGTATAAGACAAAAATCCCCGATTCTTGAATGTCACGGGTAATCTCGAGAACCACTGGATGGATTTTGATGAGGTTTTCACCATTCTGTAAAGGATATCTCGAGGAAAGATTCTGTAGAAAATAATTTATGTATGATCAAAGGAAGCCAAGCAATATCAATTTCAGTGATAAAGTCGAAAACAAACATGGCGTCCGCGCGCTTCTTAAGCTTACGCTGGGCAAACCGTTAAAAATATCACTATACTATGAGCGTAAGAATTGGTCAGCTTGAAAAATTCTACAATAAAGTCCGCGAGAGCATATCTCTATCTTCAATACATCGCCCACTATAAGTGTTTTTAGACTGGATGGAAGGGGCACGTCCCCGCGCGCTCTGGTGAGCGTGACGGCATTCCGCACACTTGACCTTGCTTTGCCCTTGGTTTGCACTTGCCGTTCACGAGTAATTTGAAACAAAATAAGCAAGATAAGTATTATGCAGATAATTTTCAAACATGTGAAGGGTCTTTGGCTTCGAGCGAAGCGAGAAGCCTCCAGCCTTTCTAGCATTTTTCAGCATTTGTATCATTTAAAATGATACAAAGTCTAGTCTTTCAAACTGACTGTCACTTTTTGTTTGCCAAATTTATTTCATTTAAAGGAATTACATGTAAAACAAATAACAACTAAAGTTAAATTAAGAAAAAAAAAGTGAGAGGATATGGTACGTTCTTTCCGTTTCTTCTATAAATAAAAACCTGTGTGTCTTGGTGACATTCCGCTTCATTTATGAAATAACTTCAACTGATCTGTAGAGCCGATGGATGGCCACCAGAATGCGTCATAATCTCATTTCCAAAAACAAGTAGTTCCGTGAAGAACTATACAGCCTATTTTCATATATCCTGCTCATGTTAATTGCCACTATCAACATACAAAATTTCAGTTTAATTGCTGTAACAGATTCGTAGATATTGAGAACCGTCTAAATACGAGTATTTCGTATGGTCGCCAGGTTGGATTTTTATTTTTGTACTATTACATTAAGATTATTGTGTACGTGTGGTATTCAAACTTTAATCGCATGATTAGAACACAAGAAGTAAAAACGAGATTTTAAAATTACGCACCGCAGCCATCTTGTGATTATGCAAACAATTGAAATAAATTAGATGCAAGTGGATCAATATATTTTGTATAAGCATTTAAAATGCAACGTTTCACGGCACTCGGATAGTTAATTCGCGAGAAACGTCCATTTAAATATTTATATTTCGCGTCGCCGCCATGTTGGATTAGTGCTCACCAGGTTACTGAAAGTCCTATAGGTGAACATATGTTCATAGTCTCTATGAACATTAAAAAAATCAGTTTGGTTGCTGTAAAAGATTCTTAGATATTGAGAACCATCTAAATATTTCGGAAGCTCGCCATTTAGGATTGTTATATGTATAGGCTATAGAGTTATGTACCATTCAAGGACAATTATTGCCTAGGTTCATTATTCAAACTTTCACTTCGATCGCATGATTGCGACACAAGAAATAAAAACTTAATTTTAAAATTTCGCACAGCCGCCATCTTGAGGTTATGTAAACAATTGAATTAAATTAGATGGCAGTGCGTTACAATATGCAAAATCATTTACTGTACCACATTTTACTGCGCTCAGAGAGTTAAATCACGAGAAAAGTATATTAAAATATTTCAAATTCGCTTGGTCGCCATGTTCGTTTTGTACTTTACAGGTTTATGAAATATACATAAGTAAACTTGTATCAGTACCCTTTATCACCGTACAAAATTGCAGGGTGATATCTGTAATAGTTTCGGAGATATAGAATGTCAGTGAAATATTTCGCACAGCCGCCATTTTGAGGTTATGTAAACAATTGAACATAATTAGACTCCAGTGTATTACAATGTGTATAAACAATTGCTGTACAAAGTTTCATTACGTTTGGATAGTTAAATCGCGAGAAAATTCTATTTAAATGTCTCAACTTCGCTTGGCCGCCATGTTGGTTTTGTAGACACCAGGTTTTTGAAAGTCTCATAGGTGAACTTCTAGTAGTGCCCTTTATCACCCCGGGTTCGATTCCCGGTCAATGCATGTGAGATTTTCAAAGTGAAATGCCACGTCCTGTGGTTCGGATTCCACGTAAAAATGAGGTCCCGTGGCTCATGATCTCTAGATTAACGGTCACGTTAAACTACAAGCTTCCTTCCTTTATCACCGTATACAATTTCAGGGCGATATCGGTAATAGTTTCGGAGATATTGAATGCTAGTGAAATATTTCGCACAGCCGCCATGTTGGATTGGTGAGATGTAACAAAATTTGAAGGGCACGGTCGAGGTCGCCGGGAATAGCGCTATGAACTTACCGAGTTTCATTGAAATCGCTCCAGCCGTTTAGATTTTATTAGGGGGGAAACCCACACACCTCACACACACACACACACGCACACACACACGGACAAAAGGTGATCTCATAAGCCTATTTTTTTCAAAATTGAAAATAGGCTAATAATTCGCCCACCCCTTTCTTTCCGTGGAGTCTTCAATTGTAAGAGACATGTGAAATTTTAAGGCCATTTTTCAGTCCTGTCAATTTATACTTTTCTGTCGATCAATACACAAATGCCTAATATGATTGGGTGGGGTAACACTATATTAAAAAATATATATGAAAAACCTAACATGTTTTTTTTTTTTTTTTTCACTGATATACAAGGGAGGAATTTACGATTACCCCTTTCGACCTTCACATGGTCCTCGTCAGACTTGTATACAAATTTACATTTTTAATCATAGCGATCAGGATCTGATGATGACCACGTGACGATGGAAACGCGTAATCCTAAATGTCTCCCTCATTTATCAGTGATGGTGTGGCAGCTAGTGTTCTTGGCTGCCACTCCAGAGGTCTGGGTTTGATCTTCGGCCCTACTAAGAAATTTAAATTCTGGTTTGAGGGCTGGAACGGGGTACACTCAGCCTCGGCAAATGGTTCCTAACTTATGGCCACGGCCGCCTCCTTCCCATTCCTCCCCAGAATTACAAATTCACATACTACTACAGACAACACAATTACACAGGTTATCACACACATTCTAACCATACACAAGTACACGATGTCCAAGCCCCTCAAATAAAACAACAACAACAAACAACTATTTATCAGTGAATAATATTAATACATGTATTTTTTATCACTCCCCCCAGGGGCTCACATCCAGTGGGACGTGGGTTGGCGATCACGGGGCCCCAGCTGAGTCCGGCATTGCTTCCACTTATTTGTGCCGGGCTCCTCTCCATCTTATTTCCTGTCGACCTCTCTTGGTAACCACTTGTTTTCCTCCGACCCCGACGGTATTAGGGTATACGAGGCCTAGGGAGTCTCTTCCTTTCCCGCCTTCATTGGCCCTTCTCTCATCTTTCCTGATCCCTCGTTCTTCGTGGGATCAGCATTCTTTTTCTTTTGGGGCTGATAACCTAGATGTTAGGGTTACCAGACATAATGTCCACGATTAGAATGTCCAGGTACAAGGAAGTCCACGCCTTTTGGTCCAGGTCAAAATGTCCAGATTACAAAATGTCTAAAGTGAAAAACGTCCAGGACTTAAAACATCACGTGGCTTGGTGGTCCGCGAGTTGTTGGACGTGGTGCAGCTCAGCCATCGCCAGTATTAATTGTCGGTGCAGACAGGAAGCATTGTTAGCCGTTGCGTGACGCGCGTCAAGTGCGGCCGACTGGCAATGTTTACATCTGAAATTTAGCGTACAATGGCTGATATTCCAGAAATCATTGATTCACAAAAGGGGAAACCACTACTTTCATTTCGGAAATTTCTATATCACTAGCACAATTTCAATAAGCAAAAAACCAAAATTTACTGGAGGTGCCGTTTAAGAAGAATATGCCATGCTGTACCCAGTCGTCCTCGTTGATGGTATCGACAAGCACCTACATAAATGCTCAGTCTGGATATTCAATGAATATAAGATGTTCTTTAATTCCATATAATGTATGGACAAAACGCTATTTCTACATATTAAGGTTTACCCACACGGGTATGTTGAAGTCTCTTATCACATTGAGAGATCAAACTCGTGTTTACTGTCTTGAATATTCTTACAATTAACATCTGCACTGGTGAGCAGTGACCTTTATCTGTAACAATATCTGACAATTGCCAGATACAAATTTGATGCTCATTTGTGGAAAGGTACATGGATTATTAACAGTTAATACTGTAAATTAGTTCAAGCGTGAGCAGTTTTAGTGTGGGTAGACTAAGTTTATACATCCCAAACGAGGTCACATTTATAATGAGTCTCCTACACTTCTACGAGCATCATTAAATTATTGTAAAGGTGCAACCACACTCTCCTGTCGTTGGCGGTTCGTTTCATTTCCATGTAATTGTCACATCCCATTCTATTCTTGATGTCTTCCAAATACTTCGTCTTCCTTTCTTTCCCAGCATTTTCCCTTCAAGAATGTTAACGATGAAAGTGTTGTGTCTGATGATATGTCCTTCATTAATCTTCTCTCTCCTTTGACTCCCCTTAAGACTTCCGGGTTGGTTTTTCTTTCCATCCAGCTCGTTCTTGTCATTTTCCGCCATATCCACATTTCAGCAGCTTCAAGTCGATTCTTTCCCAATTTACCCAGAGTCCAACTCTCACTTCCATAGAGCAGTGTACTCCACACAAATGATTTTGCAAAGGATTTTCGTATGTTTTCTTAGTCATAAATGCCTGTTTAGCCAATGCAATCCTTCTCTTCACTTCCATTAAGCATCTCTTGTCTTCTGTGATTATACTACGAGCATTACTAATGAGAATGGTCATGATTTGATGTTTGCTGAGCATCATAGGCAGCCACGTATCCAGAAGGGAGCTTAATCCATAACCGATGTACACATAGAATAAAATAAAGTCCCCAACTTTGTCTGCTTGCGGAGAGTGGTGGTGCAGCGGTCAAGCTGTTGGTCTCTCACCAAGGTGAACCGGGTTCGATTCCCGGTGAATGCATGTGAGAGTTTCGAAGTGAAATGTCATATCCTGTGGTTCGGATTCCACGTAAAAATGATCGTGGCTCGTAAAACTACAAGCTTCCTTCCTTCCTTCCTTCCTTCCATTCTTCCTCCATAAATGTTTAAAGTTGGAATTTGTTAAAAATGGTTACTAATTGCAATATAAAATCCCTTATCATATTAAAACAGATATATGCTGTCCTGAACCTTTTTGTAGTCCGTTTTCTTTTACAATAATAATGATCCCTACTACAGTCGTCCCATAATTACAGGTTATCAGACAAATTCAACACACGCCCAACTACATGGAACTGATGACCAAGATGTCCCAAGCCCCTATATCGAATAGAACACATCATGTAGAATGCATATACAGTATTTTTAACAGTCTTCGCAGCTAATGCTAATACAGCGCACAGACTTCCTTCACTTAAATATTGCTCGGCATCGGCTTGCTTTAGTCACAGATGTTCCCCCACTTTGTGGCGACTGCTCATTCTTGTAATGTGTAGGACGTAATATGATAGGCTTTACTTAAGATAATTATTATAGCTGGGATAAATTGAGATATTAGACTCAGCCTGTAATGCTTTTGCTCCACGTTGAGCGCACAAATGTAACGCTTGTGATAGCCCTGCCTTGCACTTTAAAATACATATACGTATAAGAAGCTCCACAGTTGGGCGGCAAATGTAACGTTTATTCTGACTAAGATAAGTTGTATTAATGGGCGCCAAGACCTCAACACTACGTTGAAATCTAAATGTATATTTATAAACACCTAGCTCGGGCAGAACACATTTAAGAATCTTGACACTCAGACCGTGGTATGATTGGATCATTAACCCAACTAACAATTGTATCCGGAGAAGGAATTAGGTCTATATCTAATGCTACCTACTGAAAGCAAAGATTGCATTGTATAAGAAATGAATTCATTATATATAAAAAAACAAGAAGTTCCGTGAAGAACTATACAGCCTACTTTTCATGCCAATGATTATTCTACAGAATATGAACCTATCTAGAATAATGACGAAATTAAGTTGCTAATATCGAAATTTCCAATTAGTTCGAAATACTGTATACCTGGCATAATGTATCCTAATAGAGCACTACAGTTGGCAGCCCTGATGACTGAATATATTCTTAGTTCCATCTCTAAAGGTACAAAATACAAAATTTGGTTGAAGTCCAATGAATATCATGGACGTTACATGCAGTTAAACATTGGATCTAACAGCGCGCGTAAAATCATGTTGGCAACAATGTCATACATGTATTGGTCAGAAATAATCTGAAATAATATGATCTATTGTTGTGCCAATTTTGAATGAAATCCATTAGTTGGTATAGAAGTTACATGCATTTTAAAATTGGACCTATCAGCAGGCTTAGAATCATGTTGGCAGCACTGACGTATATTAGTTACTCCAAATTCGTCTAGAATGCCAGGTACTATACGTGTGCAAAGTTTAGAGCTATTGGCTTGCATACTTTCTGATATATTGATATTAGGGTAACAAAAATAAGGACAGCACATATTAACAGTTGGCAGCCCTGGTTGTTCCTTAGAATACGCATAGTCATATCTGTTATGGTACACATAGCACATACGAAATTTGGTTGAAATCCAAATGATAGTATGGAAGTTACATGTATTTAATGTTGGACCTGTCAGCAGGCTTAGAATCATGTTGGTAGCACTGACGTATATAAGTTACTCCAAATTAATATAGAATGTCAGGTACTATACGTGTGCATAGTTTAAAGCTGTCGGCTTGCATACTTTCTGATATATTGGTATTTGGATAAAATAAATTAGGAGCATTTATTAACAGTTGGCAGCCCTGGTAGGTCTTAAGAATACGCTCAGTCATATCTGGTTATGTACACATACAACATACGAAATTTGGTTGAATTCCAATTGATAGTGTAGAAGTTATATGCATTTAAAAATTGGACCTATCAGGAGGCTTATAATCATTTTGGCAACACTGCCATGTTTGGCCTCCTGGAAATTAAACTGAAATATTATGGTCTGTACGTGTGCCAATTTTGAAATAGCTGCCATTCATACTTTCCAAGATATCCAACATGGAGTTCAAATTTCAATTGCGATTTTTTAGCAGTTGGTAGCACTGACATCATTTTCAAATATGGCCGTGAGATATTCAGGTATAGATCTTTACTCCTACCAAATTTTGTTTCGATTGCTGCAGCCGTTTAGGAGTTGATAGGGGGGACACACACACAGCCAGACAGACAGACGGACAGACAGACAGACAGACAGACAGACACACATTTGCCCGATCTCATAAGTCTACTTTTTCCTCATTTTTGCAAAATGTGAAAAGTAGGCTAACAAGTAGTGGCAAATTTTAATAATGATAATAATGTTCATAATGTTGAATTTTGGGCTTATGCCGTGTTTTATTATACTAATATTCGACGCGTTTACGACAATGTTGCTAAGAGAAAGCAACGAAGAACATATAGAAGGTGCCCAAAGATGGACGCCATTATAGCCCCATGTTAGGGACAACGGAAAGCAGCAGTTGCCATGTTCTTCGTTTCTTGTGGAGATCGGTGTTAAAATGATGAAGTTAAATGCTTGATAGTGGTGGATCCAAAATCCGTTAGCCACATACGCTGACTCCCTGTTCACAAGAGCTCGCGTATTTCTCATGACTAATTTGTCAGTTGAGAGTAGCAGTACTGAAATGTTCGCCATCGAACACGAGTACGAAGTCCGTAGACTATGCAAAAATACAATGTTTAAGTTACGGTCCGAACACAACGGAACCTACGAAACGAGCGTCCACCTCGGACAAGTTTTACAATGTTAATGGTCCCCTCTTCACTGCGCGCGCTCACTATATGTACTCGCCGGCCGTTCCCCTCCAGTGTACCACCTCCCTGTGGTCCGGTCTCCTCTGATTGGCTGTGACCCCACGCGAGACCCGCGTCATTAAGTTCTTTGCACACTGTAAATTGTCCGTTCCACTCCAATTCGCCTTTTCTTGAAACTGCCAGTTGTAAATGTTCCTCGGTTGCATCATCGCTTCACGACAAGATTATTCCTGTAGCCGAATTCCCGATGACTCATCTATCTCCCCATAAGCCCTTAACTCAATAAAATTCGAAAATCTCCGCGATCAAATAATTTACTGTGATAATGTCGATCGGAATAATCCGCTTGATAGTGTTTTCTGTAAAATCGAAAACCTACCTGTATAGTTATAATCTTTAAAGAAAAAGCTTCGAAAAACATTAATAATAATAATAAGTTAAATGAAAATTATCTTGGCTGAATAAGTTGCCGCGTAAACATTAAATAGCTTCCATCTGACTTATGTCAGTGGCATAAATACCCTTCGAAAAACAGGTTACAAGCCTAATATCAATTACTAGCTTTACCCGTCGCGGCTTCGTCCGCGAATATGCTAGTTGTAAAGAGTACACTTAGCAAAATCTCAATCATGAATGCTATGACTGATTTATCCTCGGTATGAATAATCATACTTTGTCAATTCAGCTACTGGTGCAGTGGTTAGGGGTTTGTCATTCCTTCATAGGTATGTCAGAGCAAAGTTAGTTTTCTGGGAATATCACAGACACAGTTAATTTAAGGGCCTTTAAATGTGGTTTTCGGAGACCCTTTATAGGTGGGTGAAAAAGACCTTTCGTATCACACTCAGACGTGAAAATTGCGTGAAAAATTCTAGAGTGCCCCTTGGCCCCCTTAAGCGCATTATACTGTATGTATTGATGAATTTTACAGCTTAATTTGGTTCAGTGATTACCTTAATAACCGTCTGGGAACTTTCACAGTAATGTAATAATTGGAATTGCATTGCGTCTTACAGAAATAGATTGACCTGTGAGATTCTGTTACCATGGTTACCGTGTTGCATTCTTTCTTTATTTCATTGTAAATAGACATGTTTTAAGGTATTCATTTAATTGTGAGCCATTTAAAGAGTAAGTGAGTGCGTTTCGCTTACGCATTTGGTTATGCTGAACCTGTAGGTACCCCATATGTGTAGGTTGGTGTTAATGGGGCCTTATTTTCGGTACAAAACTGGAATGGGACCTTAGCAGAATAATATAGGGAGGGATTCAGTCACACAGCACTATTGCGAACACAATACAATTCAATCGAATACCATTCCAAAGATGTCCAAATGCTAAAAACAGACTATCCATTTTGACCGCGCGAAATCGTAACTAATAAGCCGTAGTGTTGGTTTAAATTCAACCAATAGCGAGACTTGAGGATCTCGGTAGAGATCCTCAGAGCGCCATTTAACAGACCAAACCTGCCCCTTCCCCCTCGAGGGCTCCCATACATTTCTAAAGCTATAAACACGTGCTTTTGAGGATGCAAGACTTCCTTCCTCAGCTTTCTCCTCCGGGCGGTGAAGGTCACACTTCACCCATCTAGGAATGAAATGTAGAACTAGTGACAGTGAGACAGAGCTTATCGAGAGGGCGCACAAGGTCGCCGCAAAGACTATTTTACAAAAAATCAATTTAATGCTTAAACAGTTACAGCTGAGAGCTGACTGTAGAATGATCCTCACGTCCTACATGGAGGAATCGCCTCTGCCATTTACATCTGCGAGATATCGTCGTTTTGACTTCATAGCGCTAACTCCGGTTTCGTAACGTAATACCCAGCGTCAGTTATGAAAATGTACAAGTCAGCTAGCGAGCGAGCGTCTCCTACAGTCTGGTGGAGAAGGCCTGGGCTAACATTCACGCAACATTCAAGTGAAAACTTCCAAGTAGAGTTGAAAGTGATATAAGTGCTTCCGTGCCAAGCCTATCTATAGGCACCGTGCAGGCAGCTCGAAATGCTACTACTAGTGCTATGTAGTGGCCCGTTCTGAAACAAGAGGTGAGGCGTATTGCGAGAGTCTCAGTACAGCATATGTGACGTTCGAACAAGTTGCGGGTTTAGAGAGATTCAATTCGGGGATCTAAGTGAATTATTATGGAAGAAAGGAAAAAACCTAGTTGTCAGTGGCCACGTGAACGACGTGGAAGAGTTAATTTCGAATGCTCTCGGATATATCACAGGAAAAGTCACCCGGCAAACGTCTGTGACTTTGCTGCCTTATATCGTAAAACTTGAGGTATGCATGGTGTGGTTAGGTCACAATTTATGAAATTTATTTAGGAAGAATTACTTAATGTGTCTCAATACGCAGACTTTCACGACCACTAAATGACATCGTAATATTTTTATTATTTATTGGGGATATTAGGTCGCCTATAATATATATACAGCTGACGCGTTTGCATGTTTGCTATGTATTAATAACTTGTAACCATTTTTATTTTGTGTTTAGGTTGACCAGAATCGTAATGTGTCGAACAGTGAATGTTCCTGTCCTGCAGGCGCCAGAGGAACTTGCAAACACGTAGCTGCGGTAGTGTATTTTGTAAATAATGTAAGTGTTGTCTCGAAAACAGACCATCCGCAACAATGGGGAAAACCGAGTCCGAAAACAGTGTCAAAAGAAAAAATACAGGAAAGGCAAACGCGTAGAAGCACTGTTCGGCAAAAATACTTTAGAGACATCTCTTCCTCCCTTTGAATTAAAAGAGGATATTTTAAAACACATCCCTTGCAGTCTTCGTGCAATACTTCGAGCAGAAGCAAGAACTGAAATCGAACAATCGTGCAGGGCCGTAGTCAGCTCGTTGATGGACAGGGTAGTGAATGATCTGGAGAGAGAAGAATGTGAGGAAATTGTGACAAAGCTAGTACATTTACAAGTCTCTAACGCCGTGCGCACACCGGTCAAATACACCTTTCACACTGTGAGTGACGAAATGTTTTACCAGCAAAGTTCAGGTTGATACAGATCAGATAATTAAAATCTCCCTGGAAATCTGTACCTCAATCACGAAGCCTTCGATGGTTTCAAGATAGAAAGAAAGAAAGAAAGAAAGAAAGAAAGAAAGAAAGAAAGATACGAATATCTGCTAGCACGAAAGCACATCGGATCAAAACTAGGAGATATACCTTTGATACTTTAGATCTCGCATTTGTAACTGATTCACCAATTGGGGGAGCTGCGTTGAACAATCTTTCTTACGGAAGTGAAATGGAAAGTGAGGCAATAGAATGTAATGCAAGTTCATTCAGTGTTCGTGTTATTCGGTGTGGGTTAATAATCCACCAAAAACAACCTTGGATTTGTGGCTCTCCAGATGGCATAGTTCTCAAGGGGAATGTAGCTGGCAGAGTGTTAGAAGTTAAGTGTCCATCTTCCTGTAAAGATAAACCAATAGTTGATGAGGCAGGGAATGTGAGAGTTCGTTATCTTTACGCTGACGGGCAAAAAAACATACATTTAAAGACAAGCCATATGTATTACACACAAATACAAATACTAATGTACATAACTGGCTTAGAAAAATGTGATCTATATATATATATAGCAGAGCACAAAAGTTGACAATACCTGTTTATAAGGACAATAAGTATGTCGAGGAATGTCTCACCAAAATTTCAAAGTTCTATTTCAGTAATTATTGCCAAAAATTAGCAGTATTCCTAATGATAATTAAGTAATCATTTGTGCTTGGTAAACACTGAACAGAATATATAAAACAAACTGATGGTAGAAAAATTCTCGAACTATTCTTTAATTATTGGAGTTTGCAAATTTACTAAAACGCAACACACGTGCACAATGTCATCTATGTACGGAAACAGTTCTGTTGGCAATTTCTGTAATATATTGTATATTTTGATTCTTTGAATATACCTTTCTACATGAATTCTAACACTCGCAATATTGTAAGTACTGTCAACCTCCTCATCTCCCGTCATGTAAGAACGGTGGCGTCACTATTACGACACCGCGGCCAGATAAGTTAGTTCTGATGCCAGGAAATCCTTTATCAGCCATGACCTCATCGCCAGGTTGAAGTAAAGTTAATAAACCACTGTCAGTTGTTATGAATGAGTCA
This sequence comes from Meconema thalassinum, assembly GCA_946902985.2. Classification (NCBI taxonomy): domain Eukaryota; kingdom Metazoa; phylum Arthropoda; class Insecta; order Orthoptera; family Tettigoniidae; genus Meconema; species Meconema thalassinum. The sequence continues at coordinate 21,033,484 of OX336392.1, forward strand.
CTAGCTCTTCCACCATAACATTTCGATTTAAAGGCGATCATACCACTAGGCGTGATAGCAATTAAAAGTTTTGCAGTGTAGCAACCCTTGTATTGAGAATAGAAATACACTCTCTGATCTACTTGGGGAGGCTGTTCAACCCTAAATTCCGTGCAGTCAATAATGGCTCGACAATTATTGTAATTTCTCTTAAATGCTGGAGGCATTCTTGAACACTTTCCTTGCTAGGCCAGAATATGAAATTTTTCGCTCGCCTGGCGAGTTGCATAAGAACGGTCGTAAAAATACGAAAAATTGTAGTCCTGTGAACACCGAAGAGCACTCTCAAAGCAGAATAGGACAGTCCAGTTTTCATTTTCATTAGGAAAATTAATAATCTGGCTTCTTTACATACTTTGGAAACGTTGCAGTTTGGTAATAACGCAATGAGTAAGGCAAATACGTGGAAGTTTACACCTGTTAAATCACGCATTTGTGTATTGTTCCTTATGGAACTGTGACCATGGAAACCTGGGCTCGTGACGTCTGCATGATCGTCTTCCGTTCCACACATTTGATCACGTTTCGAAATGTTCCTTCCCAGACCGAAATTAAGTGGAATACATGCTTGTGTATTTACGTCGTTTACATTTACAGAACAAGTAAACATTAAGTCTGAACAATGAAAATCAGATGCGTCTGTTCCCGTGGATGCATCCTTGGTTATGTTACTTGCGCAAACTGTAGCTGAAACTTTTCCGCCTGATTCTTCCTTTTTTAATCGTTTGAGTTGTCTGTGAAAGCGCTGGAAGCTAGGACCCGGCGAAGCATTCCTCTTCTTGTATTCATCAGGAAATATTGTCGGAACATAGGCTGGTCTTAGTGGGTGTCCAGATCTTCTGTTTCCGATGAAATGTGCACTGCATATTCTTGAGGTCGCCAAAGTAATCCATCAATGCTAAAAATGATTACCAAAATAAAATTAAATCGGGTCAGTTGAACTTATTGCAAATTTTTGCAGTATGTACGTGTACTTAATTCCTTCGGTTAACTGCTTGTATCCATCGCCTCCTTCGGTTCACTTCTATCGCTCGTTTTGGAAAACAATAAAATTTTATTTCACTTCCTGTATTTGCATAAGTATTGGAACAACCGACAACACAACAATTACGTTTACTTGATCTTCGTTTCTCTGCCATTATCGTCGGAGTGACTACACGCTCATACCAGAACAGAGACTGCGAGCGTAAGGTAATGTGTGCTGCGAGCCTGGAGTCTGCCTCACCTATAGTTCTCCACCCGGCCGCTAGAGTGACATGCACGGTGTCTATTGACGTCAGAAAAGTTGGATGGCGCAGCCACGCGGCAGAATGTTGAAGCTGTAACATTGTGACTGGTGAGATTTATTTAGATGGTGAAGCATTGACGTCGTGATGGAAACAGAAATAAATTTGTCAAATTCGATGAGGTACTGCTCTGTATACGATTGCAAATCGTATAAAACGGCTACGAAATATCTTCACTACTTTCCTGTACAAAAACTTCAGAGAGAAAGATGGGCTTCGGCGCTGTCAATTGGAAAACGTGTTACATGTTACATGACAGTGTGCCGTCTGCATTTTTGTGAAGACGACTTCTTTCCACCAGTACTGTTGATTATTGATAGTTATTGTCTCTAATTTGTATTCACATGGATTTAGCTACATCAAAAATTCTGATAAACTTATAGCCTATTACTTCTGTGCCGTACAAATAATGTAATCCGCTCTTCGTAAACTTATTTTAGGGGTTCTTCCGATTGACAATAGCCGAATGGTTAGAAAACTTAAGAAAAATGCTGTTCCTAGCCTTAATTTGCCAGAGAATTTATATTCTTGCCTTTGAACAGCAAGTATGTAGGTCATTGAAGTATGATTTGGCTTAAATTGTGTTTTTTGGCTATGATCTCCTTACTGTTGAATTTAGTTAATTAAAATGTAAAATCTTAGTTTTAAGTACCGGTTTGGTGACCCATCATCCCAGGCAGGCCGGCAACACCTATACTACTCAGGCAGATTGGTCACTTAGCCGTAATTTTGAAGTTATAGTGATGTTAAGTATACTTATGCGGTAATGTAGCAGGAGACCGGATCGGCCTAGGCTATTCTAACTTTAATTAGTTCCAATTTCAGGGTTTTTCAGTTTTGAGTGCCAATAGTTGGTTTGAAAGTTGTACAACAGTAAGGAGAGTATGTTTTGTATAGGTTTTAATTGGTATTATGGTTTATGTCGAGCTGAGGAGTGAATTTGGTTCGGCTTAAAGTGTAGTTTTTGATCTGTTCCGTTTGCTTATGACAAGTTCAAATGGAGACTCCAGCTTTGTTAAATATCTGTATTTTAAATATTTAATTAAATATATTGATAAAGAGGATGTCTCCATTTTAACTTGCCTGTGGCAAGAGATTAATAAATTAATATCCTTGCCTTTGAACAGCAAGTATGTAGGTCAATATTTGCAATATTGAAGTATGATTTGAGCATCCCAAGTAACGCTTCTTTGAACCCAAAACATTCATGCAAATTCAGGGTTGCTTGATTCAATTTATTATCAGGGAGTCGTCCTTTGTGTTATGAGATATATATATTGTGAAATTAATAAAAACATCGATACCGCTAGGCTCCCAAGTACAGGCTTCATATATGTAACAGCAGACAGTAAATTAACTATCTACATGTGGGTAATATTTTTAAATGGTAGTAATTAGGCACTGCATTTAAATTGATTATAAAAATATTTCTATCAATGAAAGGAAATACGTAGTATTTTGCCATCATAAATTTGAAGCCATAACAAACGCACACCCAATTACTTCACGTCACTATCTCACCGCCATATTGCAAACAGCTGACCGTAAGCTCCTCCCCCGTTTCGGACGTCAATACCTCATCTGTGAAGTAGGTTTGCACATGACGTCACACGGGGGAAGTGTAAAGAGAATGCTATGGGTGGAGCTTGGCAGCCGAGCCGTTGCGAGAGTTGGTTGAAGCCAAGGTCGCGCCTCCCTCCTGTGCTTATTATTCAGTCGCATCGCGCCTCATTGGCCACTCAGCCGAGTCACTCCTCTGCGCAGACTGCGTGTTTTCACACTTGGACGGAGTTTAGTTGATAAACAAATAAATAAACAAATAATTAAATAATAATCAGCACCATGACCCAAGATCTCTCTCTCTTGACTCTTTGTTGGTTCCTCAGTTTAGAGGCTGAGACAACGCTGTCATGTCGCCCCGTGTACTTTGAGTGTGTGTAGAATCTGTCTGATAACCGGTGTTAATTGTGATAACTGTATTAGTGTGTGTTATCTGTGCTTCAAGTAGAAGGACTGCAGACGATTAATTTTTCAAGTAGTTCCATCTTTTGCTACCAAATGCTACCGTCCACGACACCTAGCCGCGGACGTGGCTACTAGATGGCATCGTAGTCAGCACCTGGTGGCGAACGTTGGAACTAATATAGCGTTATCAAACTACCCTACACATTTTAGCTTCCACAAGTGTAGTAGGTGGAAGGCTCCTTTACATGACATAAATCTATGACATAGGACCACCAGCTTTACTTCCCCTCCGAAGGAAGGCATACTGAGGGAATTTTAACACTCTTAAAAAATCCGAGGACTTCGGTGGGTTTGAACCCGCGACGTTGGGCACAGAAGCTCCAACATTCGCCCAGTTTCCTTCCTCGCTTCAGTCCATGTTTTGTCAGTTTTTCGTTTTGACTTTTCTTGGAAACCATGGTGTTGTTTCTTCTTGAGCTGAACACATTTCTGGATATCCTCCTGTGTTATCTCCACTTCATGTAGGTCTTTCTCTACGTCGGTGAACCACGTCTCCTTAGCTTTTATGATTGTTTTGTTGTTGTTGTTGTTGTTGTTGTTGTTGTTTGAGTCTTCAGTCTTTTGACTGGTTTGATGCAGCTCTCCATGCCTCCCTGTCCTGAGCTAATCGTTTCCTCTCTACATAGCTACCACACTCTACATCCGAGGCTATCTGTTTAACATATTGTGACAGACACGTGTGAGCGCACCTGGTGGCAGACTCGTGCGAGCGCGTGGCGCGCTGGCTGCAATTGTGAGTTGGGCCGGCAAGCTGGCAGTGGATGAATCGAGAAGGCGACGATGCGAGAGAAGAGATTTAGGATTCGGTGAAAAGGCAGTGTTGAGACTTGGAGTGTAGTAGTTTCAGAAAGACTAGAGCTCGACGTTCCCAGTTTAAATATTAATGAACACTACATTAATATTTAGTAGTGTAAGGTTTGCTGAATAAAGAAGTACGGTAGTGTATTTGTATATGCCTGACCGGTTATTTCAAGAACCGTAAACGTAACAACTGGTGTCAGACGTGTGGGGTCAGGCTATAGAGTAAATACATAGTGAAAGTCTTGAGGTACCGCATTTTAGAGTGTGAAATGACGACCAGGAAAGTTAAACTTTCAGCACTGAAGGTTTCGGAGTTACGTCAGGAACTGGAAGAAAGGGAAGTTGATTCTACGGGAATAAAATCTGTGCTGCAAGCGAGGTTAAGACAGGTACTGGTGGACACAGGTGAGGATCCAGAAACATTTCTTTTCGAGATTACTGGTGGGACTGAGGGTTTGTGTCAGGTATTAGAAAACTTGGAAAAGAAAATAGCGGAAAACTCAGAGAATTTGGAAAGGAAGTTAATGGAAAATACTGCCAACCTCGAGAGGAAACTTCAAGAAGTAACGCTCACTACCGAAACCAAACTGAGGGAAGAATTTCAAGAATCCCTGCGGAAATTTGAGGACGAGCTTGCGAGCGGTGTGCTTCCAAATAAAGACAAGCAGGAAAACGAAATCATTACCGCTGGTGGACCATCGGAAGGTAAGGAGCGTATACCTGTTTCCGCGTTTGGTCGGACTGACCTGCCGACTTTCGATGGGAAGTCTGCGTGGGAAGAATACCTCACCTTGTTCGAGACCGCTGCCATGATTAATGGATGGTCGGATGCCACGAAGGCTTCATTGATGAGTTTGTCGCTGCGCGGGGAGGCCCTACGAGTCCTGCAGGCTGTTCCCTTGTCGGAAAGGCAGAACTACAACATTCTTGTACAGAAACTTGAAATGCGGTTCGGTCATCGTCACATGGAACAGCTGTATCGCTCCCAGTTGAGAAACCGTTGTCAGAGACCCAACGAGAACCTACAGGAGTTCGAAGCAGACATAGTACGTCTCGTTAGGAGCGCCTATCCAACAGTGCCCAGCGATGTGTATGAGAGTCTTGCTACCGAGAAGTTTCTCGATGGGCTCCGCGAGATTGATACGCAGCGGGCTGTGAAACTGGCGCGTCCGCAAACATTGAATGATTTCTTGACTCTGGCTCTTGAGTTTGAGGCTGTCGAACAATCCGTGCGCGGCCAGGCTCGCATTCGAGCTCTGGAGAGAGACAAGGAGGTCCAGCCAGTGCCTTCCATAGAAGAAATCGTGGAGAAAGTACTTCAAGCCTTGCAGTCCAAGAAGAAACGGACGAGGTGCTGGGGCTGCGGGGAGAAGGGGCATCTCAGAGATCGATGCCCTAAGTTTATGAACGGGAAGCACCAGCCACAGGAAAACTAAACAGGGTTGATAGAAAGGGGCGACTGTCAACCAGTGGCAACACCAGAAATGCCCCCACTTCTATCGTCGCGTCTCTGGGTTGTCAAGCCAAATCTATTTTTATTAGTGGCCATGTGGACGGAGAGCCCAGAGACCTACTGCTGGATACAGGGGCCACAATGACAATAATCAGACCAGGCATCGTGAGACGAACAGTAACAACCACGAGATGGACACTGCGAACGGCTACGGGGGAACCAGCCAACGTTCACGGGGAGGTAGACGTCAACTTCGTCATCGGTGATACCCAGTTTCGCCATCGTGTCTTGGTCGCTGAAGTGGAGGAGGACGTCATTCTCGGGATGGATATCATGACTGAGTATAAATTTAGACTGGACCTGGAGAGTGGGATTTTGAGAGTCGGAAACGAGGAAGTAGTGCTGCAGAGGAGGAACGCCTCATCGGTACGGGTGATCGCAGCGGTAGATGTTGTACTACCTGGGCTTAGTGAAGTGATGGTAGAAGGAAAGCTGGATGGTGGAGTTCCTCATGGCTGTGTCGTCATGGTAGGGCCTAGGTTTGCTGACGATGAACCTGAACGTGGAATACTGGTAGCCAGAGCTTTGGTCCGTGCAGGGGCGAAAATTCCTGTGCGAGTAATGAACCTTAATGATCGCTCGATAATCGTTCGGAAAGGAACCAGTTTGGGAAGCTGTTCGTCTGTGTCCTCCGTCGTACGCCAAGTACAAACAGCTACTTCCTCATCCGATATATCTTCGGTGTGGCTCGACGGTCTTATCGAGGCAGCGTGTCAAGAGCTTAATCCTGGGCAGAGCCGAGAAGTGAGGGAACTTCTTCGACGTCATAAGGATGCCTTCCAGGACGGGACCAGTAACGGAAGAACGAACGTGGTTCAACATCGCATCGATACGGGTGACTCAAGACCAATTCGCCAGACTCCCAGAAGATTACCACTAGCCAAGCGAGAGGAAGCAGAGCAGATAATAAATGATATGGCTCGCGATGGGGTGATTGAACCTTCAAGCAGCCCATGGGCTTCGCCAGTGGTCCTGGTGAAGAAGAAAGATGGATCTACACGGTTTTGTGTAGACTACCGTCAACTGAACAATGTGACGAAAAAGGACAGTTACCCACTACCACGCATCGATGACACCCTAGACACCTTGGGTGGGAGCACGATCTTCTCCACGTTGGATCTCAAGAGTGGATACTGGCAGGTAGGATTGGACCCCAGGGACAAGGAGAAGACCGCTTTTACGATTGGTTCTGGGCTTTGGGACTTCACAGTTATGCCATTCGGACTCTGTAATGCCCCTGCGACCTTTGAACGACTGATGGATCGCGTTTTAAAAGGGCTGTCTTGGGAAACATGCTTGGTCTACCTGGATGACATCATCGTTCTGGGAAGAACTTTTGAAGATCACCTGAGAAATCTCGACCAGGTGTTCTTACGTCTTAAGCAAGCCAACCTTAAGCTTAACTCCAGGAAGTGCTTCCTGTTTCGGAAACAAGTTAACTACCTCGGCCATGTTGTTTCCGGAGAGGGAGTCACCGCGGATCCGGAAAAGATTAACACGGTGAAGGAATGGCCAGTACCGAAAGATAAGCAAGAAGTCAGGAGTTACCTCGGACTGTGCACCTATTACCGTCGATTCGTGCCAGGATATGCTAACATTGCTAAGCCTCTGACCAGACTTACCGAGGAAAGTCGGAGTTTTGTGTGGGATGCGACCTGTCAACAAGCCTTCGAACAACTGAAGGAGGTATTGACCAATGCTCCTATCCTGAGTTACCCACAACCGGAAGGACTATTCGTTTTGGACACCGATGCTAGCAATGTGGGAGTAGGTGGCGTGCTTTCCCAACTGCAAGGTAGGCAAGAAAAGGTGATAGCTTACTTCAGCAAGGTTCTTTCTAAACCGGAGAGGAACTACTGCGTAACTAGAAGGGAATTGCTCGCTGTAGTGAAGTCAGTGGAGCATTTCCACAAATATCTCTATGGGAGGAAGTTCCTTCTACGGACTGATCATGCAGCGCTTACGTGGCTACTGAGCTTCAAGAACCCGGAGGGACAGGTAGCCAGGTGGATTGAAAGGCTCGAGCAGTACGACTTCGACACTGAACACAGGGCTGGCCTTAAGCACCGAAATGCTGATGCTCTGTCAAGGAGACCATGCGCACAAGACTGCAAGCACTGCAATCGGATTGACGAAAAAGTTGCAGCAGTGAGAAGAAGCACTGTGATCGACGACCACTGGAAGGATGAGGAAATCCGTAAGGATCAAGAAAATGACCCGGACTTAAAACACCTACTGCGGTGGAAGACGTCTGAGCAACGACCGACTTGGGAAGAGGTAGCACCCTACACGCGCACTGTGAAAGCCTACTGGGCTCAATGGAATTCCGTGATTTTGGAAAACGGGGTGCTAAAGAGGGTACTGGGGAGAGAGGACGGGGCTCAGGAGAGGCTACAGGGTATTGTTCCACGAAACAGAGTGCCCGAGGTACTACAGTTGCTGCATGATGGAACCTCTGGGGGGCACCTTGGAGTTCGAAAAACCATGGAGAAAGTTCGAGAGCGGTTTTATTGGGCTAATTACTCAGATGACGTACGTGAATGGTGTAGGAAGTGCGTGGTTTGTGCCACTGCGAACGGGCCACAGAAGAAGGGAAGAGCAGCGATGAGACAGTACAACGTTGGTGCCCCGTTTGAACGGATCGCCATCGATGTAGCGGGCCCTTTCCCTACGACTGAGAGTGGGAATAAATACATCTTGGTGGCAATAGATTACTTCAGCAAGTGGGTAGAGGCATATGCGTTGCCCAACCAAGAAGCTGTGGTGGTTGCCGAGACGCTAATAAAGGAGCTGGTGAGCCGATTTGGTGTACCCTTGGAACTGCATTCCGATCAGGGGCGAAATTTCGAGTCGTCGGTGTTCCAGGAGATGTGCCAGATTCTCGGAATCCGGAAAACGAGAACGACTGCCCTGCACCCACAGTCCGATGGAATGGTGGAGCGCATGAACAGGACAGTAGAGAAATACCTGTCGAAAATTGTCTCCGACCACCAGCGGGACTGGGACAAGTTTCTCCACTTGTTTCTACTGGCATACCGCTCTTCTATCCATGAGACCACAGGCCAAACACCAGCTAATGTGCTGTTTGGCCGAGAACTGCGGTTGCCGTGTGACCTGGCGTTCGGTTGCAAACCTGAGGATAATGTCGTTGGGGAGGACTACATCTCCGGCCTTCGTCGAAGGATGGATGACATTCACGACCGCGTTCGCACAAACATTCAGAATGCGAGCGACAGGATGAAGGAGCGATACGACGTAAGAGCCGAATCAGGCGGGTACCAAGCAGGAGATCTAGTCTGGCTTTTCGACCCTAAACGACGGCGAGGGTTCTCTCCAAAGCTGCAACGCTCCTGGGACGGACCATATGAGGTACTGAAGAGGATTAACGACGTCGTCTACCGTATCAGGAGGAGACCGAATGGCAAACCCCGAGTGGTCCACTTCAATCGGCTGGCATCGTTCCTGGGCGACAACCATGACGAGGAGCACGGGCAACTCGCCCGTATATGTCGAGTCCCGGAGTCGGAACGATCGTTCGAAGAATTCATGTCCCAATGTGGTACTGACCGCAATGTTTGTTATGGCGTCAGTACTGAGATTCGGCAGGATTTATTCCAAACCTCCAGTGAGTATGCCTTGGCTCACTCTGTGGCTAAGGACCTGAGGATGAGCCGAGGAATCGCTCAAGTATTCCGGCGGAAGTATGGTGGGATTGAAGAGCTGCAGCGTCAAGAGCTTCGTGTCGGAAACGTGTTGTATTTACCCAGGAACGAGCGATCGCTATTCTATCTAGTGACGAAAGAACTTTCCCATCAGAAACCGACCTATCGTGCCGTCTGGGATAGTCTACTTGCGATGCGAGAGCTCCTACTGCAGCGGAACATATCCAGATTAGCTGTGCCCAAGTTGGGCTGTGGGCAGGATGGATTGGACTGGAGGATCGTAAGAAGCATGCTAGAAGAAGTCTTTCGGCGCACAGGGATTGAAATTCTGGCATGCTGCTGGTCCCAAAGACGAGGTGTCTGCTCCGGGACGGAACAATCTTAAGGAGGGGACAGTGTGACAGACACGTGTGAGCGCACCTGGTGGCAGACTCGTGCGAGCGCGTGGCGCGCTGGCTGCAATTGTGAGTTGGGCCGGCAAGCTGGCAGTGGATGAATCGAGAAGGCGACGATGCGAGAGAAGAGATTTAGGATTCGGTGAAAAGGCAGTGTTGAGACTTGGAGTGTAGTAGTTTCAGAAAGACTAGAGCTCGACGTTCCCAGTTTAAATATTAATGAACACTACATTAATATTTAGTAGTGTAAGGTTTGCTGAATAAAGAAGTACGGTAGTGTATTTGTATATGCCTGACCGGTTATTTCAAGAACCGTAAACGTAACAATATTCTAACCTTGGTCTACCCCTACAGTTCTTGTCCTCGACCCTTCCTTCCATAATTAAGCTTGCTATTCCTGGGTGTCTTAGTATATGTCCTACCAACCTATCTCTTCTCTTCATTACCAGTCGCCAGAAACACCTCTCCTCTCCCACTCGTCTTAATACCGCTTCGTTTGTAACCCTATCTACTCATCTGATCTTCATCATTCTCCTGTAACGCCACATTTCAAACGCTTCAATTCTCCTCTTTTCTGCTGCACCAATAGTCCAAGTTTCACTTCCATAGAGCGCGACGCTCCAGACAAAGGCTTTCAAAAATGACTTCCTAATACCTAAATCTATATTCGAAGTCAACAGATTCCTTTTTTGTAGAAATACTTTCCTTGCCTGAGGCAACCTACTTTTTATATCCTCTTTGCTTCGTCCATCACTGGTTATTCTGCTTCCTAAGTAACAGAAGTCTCCTACTTTCTTCAGCTTTTCACCTGACAGTTTGATCTCCATAGAGGTTTCTCATTAATTTCGGCTGCATTCCAATATTTTTGTTTTACATTTATTAATTTTCATCATATTGTTTCCTCAAGACGGAGTCCATACCATTCAAAAACTCATTCAAATCCTCAGGCTTGTTGGCCAAGATGACGATGTCATCAGCAAATCTCAGAGTTGAAAGTATTTCTTCTTGAATCTTCACTCCCACTTAACATTTTTCTCCAATACTTTTGTTAATAAAAAAAGTTGTTTTGTTAATTTAAAAAAAAAGCCTGAAGATCCCATTGTAGAAGTCATACGAGCAATGTGGCCATAGAAATCTGTCCTTCTTTTACGAATGGCGTTAGTGATTTTATCTACATGTGCGTCGAGTCCCTGATTGTGTCGTCTTCTGAATTCACCATTTGTATGTTATTATTAGGCTATTATCATGTTATTATTATGCTTGCCACGGTGGGTGAGTGGTTATCGTGTGGGTCTACCAACCCCAAGCTTGCAGGTTCGCTCCTGGCCGTGGTGAGTGTGTTTTTTTTTGAAAGGCGACAATAGTCATGTCATACGTTGTTTGCATGTTAAAGAACCCATTTGAATTCAGTAGGCCGTGTTCATAATTTCAAAACTAATCTCGGGATTTTCCGCCAACACAAAAGTTTCTCTACTAAAAAGCGCTATAGTGTCAAGGAGCTTAGATATCTAACCTCCAAGCGCTCCAAGGAACAACAAAATTCTACATGCAAGCTGCCCTCAGGGCGTCAATTAACAAAGCTTGCACCCGGCTCCCGAGGCCATACGATAGTATTATTATTGGTTGTTGTTGTTGTTGTTGTTGTTGTTGTTGTTGTTGTTGTTGTTGTTGTTGTAATCAGCGTTACCATTAGAGGTGAAAGAAAGCTGGTAATTTTACGTGGCCGGTAATCTACACACACCCAAAGTACACGGGGCTACATGACCGCGTTGTCACAGCCCCTGAACTTCAGAACCAACCAACCAATCTCGCGATCATGAGCCACGGGACCTCCATTTTAACGTGGAATCTGAACGACGGGACGTACCATTTCACTTCGAAAATCTGACTTGCATTGGCCGGGGATTAAACCCGGTTCGCGTTTGATAGAGGTTGGTTGGTTGGTTGGTTCTTAAGTTTAGGGGCTGCGACAACGTGGTCATGTAGCCACGTGTACTTTGGGTGTGTGTAGAATCTGTCTGATAACCGGTGTTAATTGTGATGACTGTATTAGTGTGTGTTATATGTTTTTTTAATTTAAGTACTGCAACTTAGAATTTTTCAAATAGTTCCTACTTTTGCCGCCAAGCGCCACCGTTAAGAACTACTAGGCCAAGTTCAGAACTGAGCTACTAGACGCCACCACAGTCGGCTCTTGGCAACGAACGTAGAAACCTAAGAGCGTTGTTTACATTCTTAACCTATCCAATTTAGCTTCACACAGGTGCAATTAGTGGAAGGTTCTTTAACATGCCATAAATCTATGACATGGGACCGCCGGCTTTACTTCCCCTCCGAAGGAAGGCATACTGAGGGATTTTTAACGCTCTTAAAAAATCCGACGGCTTCGGTCGGGTTTGAACCCGCTATCTTGGGCATAGAAGCTCAGCATGCTACCGACTACGCCACCGAAGCCGCCTTTGATAGAGGCTAGCAGCATTAGAGGTTTTTTTTGTTTCGGCAGCGGAAAAGTCTTTCAAAGACACCACTCTGTGTGGGAGTTGGGTTTCCACCAACAAAAATCCCCTGCCCTCTTCACTTAGCCCATTTCGGGTCTGCTTGACAGCATTGCATCAGAATGGAGTGACTATGCTATTAGTTTCCTCCTTTCTCTTCTTTCCCCTTCGTTCTCATAATATTCGTAGCCATTGCATTTACAATGTTCCAGGCTCGTGGGCTCTCCAACATGATTTGAACCAGATTCCCTGCTGTGAGTCGCCGGCCAAGTTGTTGGCAGGCTTCCTTTCTATCTTCCTCCCATCGAGCACAATGGAAAAAAGTATGTTCTTCTGTATCCCTTTCCGAGCAATACCGACAACCATCTCCCTGTGTCTTCCCCATTTTCAAGGCATATACTCCAATTCTCCCATGCCCAGTCAGGACCTGTGACAAGAAATAATCCACTTGTCGATGACTGCATTTCAGCCATTCTCCTACCTTGGGTATGAGTTTTTTAGTCCACTGGCCAACATTGTTTGTACCATACCATGGAACCTGCCAGTCTACTAAGAGCTAGTTCCTCAACGTTTTTTTTTTCTTTAGCAGCTATAGCAGTACCCCTTTCATCAACCAATTTTCTCTCTATAACGAGCAGGTCGATGGGAATTCTGGCAGCTTCAACTTGTAAATCTGCAGTAGAAACACTACGACAAGCACAGATAGTTCTGAGTAGCATTTTTCTCTGAACTCTTTCCATACCTCGTAAATGGATCTTCTTCCTGAGCACATTGCACCAGACAGGTGCAGCATATAATAGTATGGAATATACTGTTGAGCACATAAATTGTCTCTTTACTGTTTTCAGGCCCCCTATGTTAGGCATAAGTCTAGCTAACGCCGCTGCTTTCTTCTCTGCCTTTTGAGTGTGCTCCAAACGTGCAATTCATGTCTAGCAGAACTCCCTGATAACGTACAGCCTTCCCTGAAACGATCTCAATATCATTTCAGAGAAAATGGATATTCTTCCATTTCCTCTTGAGCCCTTCAAAATTACAGCCTCAGTCTTATGTGGTGCCAGACTCAAGCAATTATTTTCCATCCAAATGTTAATACGTCGCAATGATTAATTTACTCTGAAAGTCAGCTCCTCTGCATTCTCTACTGTTACCACTATCGCAAGGTCATCGGCATAACCAATAGATACTGCGCCATTCATCAACTACAGACGTAGGACGCCATCATATAGAATGTTCCACAAGGTTGGTCCTAGGACCGATCCCTGTGGAACGCCAGCACTAATGTCAAGGTCCTTTGATTGGCTTAGTTTTATTCTGAGTCCTTTGAAGTAACTGATGATAATTTGTTGCAGATATTGTGATATGATCTTCCTTCGATGTTCTCTCACAATAATGCTCCATGAAGCCGTATTAAAAGCATTTTTCACATCTAGAGTCATTAAAGCTGCACATTTCACGCTGCTCTCTGCCGGTATTTGAAGCACTCTCTCGATAGCTTGGGTTGTACTCCTGCTCTTTCTAAGCCCAAACTGGTTCAAGGAGAGCCCTCTTTGCTGTTCTAATTCTTTCTCAAGTCTTGTTTTGACCAATCCTTCAAAAAGCTTACTCAAGGTATTTAGTAAACAAAGTGGTATGTACGCTGATGGATCTACGGACAGTTTCCCTGCTTTCAATAGTAACACTAGCTTGGCTACCTTCCACTCAGCGGGGAACTCACGCTGTCTCAGTAAATCGTTGAAGATAGATAAGAACCATCCCGGTGCTACCTCAAATGCATATTTGATGGCTTCTGATGGCATTCCATCTTCTCCAGGTGTCTTATTAGTCTTCATATTACACGCTACTTCGCGTATCTCTTCCATAGTAAACAGTTCTACGGTACAAAGATCTGGGACCAATTCAAGACAAGAATTAGCTCACGGAAACAATGCCATCGCTAAGGCTTTCCGTCGTTCATTTGTGAGCTGAACCGGAACTCTGTTGATTAAACGCCCTGTCACTATCTTGAATCCCCCCCCAGGTATCATTGTCCAGGTCCTCACAGAGCTTTTGCCAGAGATTCTTTTATCATTGCTGTATTTTGCTTTGTTAGTTCCCTCTTAGCTGCCTTATAGTCATCTTCTAGTTGTCTTAAGTTGTCCTCTTGTAAGAATTCGTCTCTTACGGTTGCAATCTCTTCGTTGCATAGCTAATTCATTATTCAACCAATAAGGTACACGGGTTTCATGTTTTGTTTCTCCCCTCAATCGACTAGTCCTACAGGACTCTTTAAGAACAGATTTACGTCTTTTAAAGTAATTTTCGCCTTATCCATAGATTGCAACATTCATTCAATTGTGTTCTTAAAAATATCCCTATTATACGTCTACACCGTTTTTATGATATCTGTGAGCTTCTTGAAACCCTTAACTTTAAAGCAAATAAAACGATGATCACTGAGAGATTCATCTTCAAGAACTTCCCAGTCCGCAACATAGGACGCTATACCCTGTGTTGAGCATGTAATGTCTATAAAAGACTCACAACTCTTTCTGGAAAAAGTTGGAGCAATTCCAGTATTATGCACCACCAAGTCTGAACTCTCAATATTCTCCCCTACGGTCAGCAGTTGGTGCTCCCCACTGAGGGGACTTTACGTTGAGATCTCCCAAAATATTGCATTCTCTACCTGTCGCCACACAGTCCTGAACTAGTATGTCTACCTCAGCCTTGAAGCTATCAAATGAGATGTTAGGAGAGATGAAACAACAATAAATGTGGCATTGCTGAAGTTGAATACATAGATATCCTTCTTCTAACCTTATGCTTAATACCTGCAGCTTGTCATTCAAAAAGAATGCAGCTACGTCACATCTCTTGTCCGTGAACCAGCTATTGTTAGTTACTCGCTTTCTATATTTGGCTCACTAACAAGTAATAAATCTACAGGGTCTTTATTTTTGCTTGGCAAGGATATTCTCGCTCACGCGCTCCGCCAGTGACAGCTCAGTTCCCGGCGACCACGCGCGCGTATGTACGACAGAATACGGCGCTTAAAATCAGTATCATGCATTTTTACTCACCCTGCTTACAGTAGATGCTGAAAATGTTCCCCATCCGCTGCCAAACATAACCGGCATCTCCTTATGAAGTTTCCGGTTACTCCGGTTAATTTCGCTTCAGTAAGGAATTATCGACATTTTCGTCTATTTTTATTGTTTACTGAACCTGTACATTTGAATCTCTTAGCCAGTTGATTTATTGTCCGATTTATAGGAATGGGTCTCCCTGGAAATGTCATTCGAAACTTTTGTCTTGTTCTAGCGCACGATTTCCTGCACTTTGTGTACGTATTGTGCAGATATACACGTTCACGTAACGAATATTTCACATAAGGCATTACAGCACTATACACAATCACAATAAAACACTACACAATACGATATCCAGTACACAGTAGCTTTACAAAACACTGAAAGACTGAAACACCCAATTAGCTCGGAGCTCACACGTCTACAGAAGAGCGAGTGAATACCCGGGAAATACGGCTGGAGTCCACGCGCCGCGGACCGGCGGCCAAGGTCGAGCGGAGGTCTGCATAATACGTGCCGTTCATAACGTGCGCTAGAACAAGACAAATGTTTCGAATGACATTTCTAGGGAAACCCATTCCTATAAATCGGACAATAAAACAACTGGCTAAGAGATTCAAACGTACAGGTTCAGTAAACTCTAAAAATAGACGAAAATGTCGTAAATTCCTTACTGAAGCTAAATTAACCGGAGTAACCGGAAACTTCATAAGGAGATGCCGATTATGTTTGGCAGCGGATGGGGAACATTTTCAGCGTCTACTGTAAGCATGGTGAGTAAAAATGCATGATACTGATTATAAGCGCGGTATTCTGTCGTACATACGCGCGCGCGGCAGCCGGGAACTGAGCTGTCACTGGCGGAGCGCGTGAGCGAGAATGTCCTTGCCAAGCAAAAATATAGACCCTGTACTTTCTTCTCCAAGACTGTTGCGTACAAAATGTCATGACTCTCGGGTTTCCTCATGAGATTCGCCTGTATTATGTCCATTAATGATCGTTTCAAGATTCTTCTCCCTTGCCTCTAAAACTATCTTTCTGTAAATAGGACATTTCATTTGATCTGCTTCTACTTGGCACGATGTGCAAAAAGAATTGTTTCCACGCTGCTTCGCCATATGTCCTCCTTGTCCGCAATTTAGACAGCTGCGAGATCGGTCTTCTGTGTCCTTGCATTGGGGCGCTTTGTGTCCAAACCCAAGACATTTAAAACACCTTGAAACCGTTACTTTTTCTCTCACCATACAGGTTGCACATCCCACCTTGATATTCCTTTTCTTTAACAATATTTTCGAAGATTCTCCAGCAATATTACGGTAGCATTGAGATTTCCATACCTGCCAGGTCTCACTGATGTAATATTGACCTGCGATTCTTCAACAGCTGCTTTCAACGAGATGGCTTTCCTTAGATAATTTTCATTCAAATCCGGATCCATGCCATACACTAGGATGGTTGTCTCCTTTATCTTTGTCAACACCTCGACTTCCTTTACATTCTGAATGATCTCCCTTTTTAATGTATCGGCCTTTCCCTTGCCTTCTACGGTGAGTATAAGATCATCTTTTCCTGTTTTCCTAATTCATTTGATTTTAACTCCAATTTTATCAATGTTCACTCCTTCCTTTACTGTTTTAAGCAATTCAGCATACGTCTTACCAGCTGCTTTGCACATACCTGTTTCTTGTATATTATTACTTAAGGATTTCTTTCTTCTTGGCAACTCTACAGAAACTTCCTGTTCTGCCTGTGCTTTACCCGGCACCAAGCACCCTATTTCAACATTACTTCCAAAATCTTCCTTGTGTAGGTGAGGTTAAGGCTATCCGGTATAGCTATCAGTACTTTCTTTCTAGCATGAGTCTTTATTATCCCTCGCCAATTTAGTAGACATGCGTGCAGACTCGACAGATCATTTACGCCTTCCTGATGGACTGAATGTGGTATTACAAACACATATCGCAGCTTCTCCTGCTCTCCTCCCCGACTTGTGTAGGTTTGCGTAGCTGTGCACAAGAATTCCGTTTCACCTTCCTTTAGATCAGCATTTAGCAAATCAGATATTTCCAGGTGCCACTTTCTCATGGTTCTTACAAATCTATCCTCTTCCATGGGGATATTGGAATTAACCACCATAGAAACGTCCCAATCTGTCAATTTTCCTATATTTCCGGAGAGTGTACACGTTCTTTGGTAAACACACTCAGGCCATTCCTTGTCCAAAAGATTAGCAAAATCTTCGAAGCACGTTGCTTCTAAAAGTGTCTCCTCTATATCTAACTCCCTGTCACTTCAATGCGCCTGTGTCCCAACATCCCGAGTTATTTTCCTACTTGGAGCATAGTCCTGTTCCAAATTACTCGCCACCTTAGGGTCTTCAGTCATAGCATATTGCTCTCACTCCCACCAACGAATGATTTCAACTAACTGTCTCATATTTTTAATGCCTTTCTTTATGCGCTTGCCTGCCCATTCAACGATTACAGCATTGGTTTATGCGTACAACCTCGTTTCCAAATATTGACGCAAGAGCAGCACCAACCCACTGTGATCGCCGCTTTTTCAAGTCACTGTTGCAGACATTTGTTTTGTATTGATGTTAATGGCGAAGTTGTGTTTTGGATTTTAGAATGCCGTACTGCTGCGTGCTCTTTTGTAAATTAGAAATGAAATCTGCAACTAGGTTAAAACTAATTAGTGTCTACTGGTCCGTCCCTTAAAACAACAATAACTAACCATGGTCGACTGGATGCGAGCTGCGCGCGATACCGGCCTTGACAATCCCAGTTAGAACCCAAGCATAACGTGTAATTGGAAAATTTCTACTCGTCGCCGATAGAGCGCACTCCCATCCCATTGTAGGCGCGATTAATCAACAGCTGTACAGTACGTTTATTAAATGAGTAATCTCGAGAACCACTGGACGTATTTTGATGCGGCTTTCACTATTCTGAAAAAGGTAATCTCGAGGAAGATTTCTGTAGAAAATAATTTATTTGTGATCAAAGGGAGCCAAGCAGTAACGATTTCAGTGAAAAGGTCTGAAAAAGAACCTGGCATCCGAGCGCTTTTTAAATTTACGCTGGGCAAACCGTTAAAAATATCAGTATACTATGGGAGTAAGAATTGTTCAGCATGAAAAATTCTACAAAAGAGTCCTTGAGAGCAAATCTCTATCTTCGATACATCGCCCACTATAAGTGTTTTTAGTTTGGACGGAAGGGGGATTTGTGTCTCATGCACCTCGCCATTCTTAAATTACGTCTGACAGGAATTCCTTGCACATTCATAACTGTTCCCGGGCGAAGCCGGGGCGGGTTGCTAGTGACACTATATAATTATTATCGTTATAATTTCCGCAATAACAAAATGCAAATTATATCACAAAATAAAATAGCGTGATATTCCCAAACTCACTATCCATGAGCCCTTGAGGGTATATCCCCACCACCAGGGATCACAACTAGTGGAACTTGGCTTCGAGACCACCTGACCCCAGCCGAGTCCGTTATTATTTCCACTTACTTGTGCCAGGCTCCTCTCTGTCATCTACCTGTCGACCTCCCCTAGTGAGCTCTTGTTCTCTTCCAACCCCGACTGTATTAGGGTATCCGAAATCTAGGGAGTTTTTCATTTTTCTGCCTTAACTGGCCGTAACATCATCTATCCTGATACCCTCCTTCTTCCATTTTCCCCTTTTTTTATTGACTTTGGGGTGGACCCTCTCCTCTTTCCCTTTTCTATCTGCCTTTTATGGCTCTAGTAGTCTCCAAGTACTCAATACTCATTCTTCAAAGATTGACTCTTGTTTTCAGGGGCTGAACAGCAAGGTCATCTGCCCTTCGAAGACAGAGAGCATTTCTTTTCCGTCATTTGTTTCCCTTATTCGTTTCTTTCTTTTATTTTTATCATTTCCTTCTTAGTTGTAAGTCAGTAATTAGTTTAGCCTAGTTGTAGATTTAATTTCGTCACGTTTCACCATCACCAAAACCACTAAGGTTAGGTGACCTAGATGTTTCACCCCGTTAAACAACATTACCTTCATCATTGAGGGTTTATCGATATCTAAGGTGCACCATGCATGGTGACAACTCACACCCTACCTCCTTTAGGGCCTCTTACAGAAGGGAGAAAAAAGGACAAAATGAGGTCTGATCCCATAAAAATTAGGGCATCAGGAAAGAAAAAGACAAGAGCCAATTAAGGCAGGGAAATTAAAGACATCACAGGCCTCCAATACCCTAATAACGTTGGGGAACAAGACTTGACAGGAAAGATGAAAGAGAGGAGCCACTAGTTGTAAGCCCCTGGTGGTGGGACATGAAAAGAAACATTAAACAATTTTATAATAATGTATGTAATCTTCAAGTGTTATGGTAACAAAAATCCTTGGCACCACAGCCCGTAAGGGGCCTTGGACTACCAATCGACCGCTGCCCAGCCATTTCACCTGAATATTATAGTGACACATGGTCAGCGTGCTGGGTCCCCTCAACCGTTAATCTTGGTTTTCGTGACCGGGACAGCCTCCTTGTCAGATAGCTGCTCAATTGTCCTCATGAGACGGAGTGCACCCCGTTCCTGCAATTCTACAATTCCTGACAGAGCTGGGAATCGTACCTTAGGCCTCCGGGTGAGAGACAGGTGCGCTACCCCAGCACTACGGGGCCGGCCTTCAAGTGTTAATACACACGGGAAATGCCATTCTAAACCATACTAATTACTAGAAAACAATATACAAATATGAGCTGGGCTGTTGCATTAAAACTCTGTGAAACAGTTCGGTTGTGTAGCTTCAGTTTTGTTTCTTTAGCAAATATTGCTCCTCCTCTTCTGAAGCCTTCTCAGTCAAATCCTTCAAGAATGAAATTAGTAATTAATACACCATTACCAGAAGTGAGGGAAAAAACTGGACATTTTATTATTCAATTAACAAATTTGGAGAATAATTGATTCAGACACACATAAGACAAGGAACATGGGTCAAATTTATCATACTAATTTTAAAAATTTCATGTTAATATTGGAAGAAAACATGGACTAAACTCTAAAATAATATTTTATGAAATTAACTAATGACATTGATGTTCTTCCTACTCTGAAGCCATCCCAGTTACAACATTAATTTACTTTTACATTCAAGCACAACATGTGGGGAGCTTTGATACATGTATCATATCTCCCCAACTAAGTCAAATAATAGAGGGAAGAATAAACCATATTATTATTTTACGGCAGCTTACATGTTTTTACACCATTCTTTGATTTTCAAGGATGCCGATGATCTACAAAGCGAAGGAAGGTAGGAAATGTGTGTCACCTACAAGAATGAAGGCTGCAGTAGCAGAAGTGGTGCAGGATGGATGTGGACTTTGTGCTACTTCTGCAAAATTCAGTATAGATAAAATGACTTTGAGACGTTATGTGGTGAAGTTTAAAGAAGATGTGACCAAGCCTGCAATATTTGAACCCGGGTATAATGCTAGCCAGGTATTCAGCAAAGCCGAAGAAACAATGCTTTCAACATATTTGAAGAAAGCCGCAAAGCTCCATTATGGTCTAGGAACTGTTGGTTGTCGCCAGCTTCCATACCAGTTTGCCAACGCAAGAGGTAAAATATATTCAGGTTCTTGGGATACTACTCTAATTGCAGGGTATGACTGGTTCCACGGTTTTATGAAGCGAAACTCAGATTTATCAATTAGACTTCCAGAAGTGACTAGTATTGCTCGCTCATCTGCTTTTAATGCGACTGCTGTTGGAGAATTTCATGACAATTTAGAGCAGGTATATGTAAAACACAAACTTGGTCCTGAAAACATATGGAATATCGATGAGACAGGTGTGACAACTGTCCATAGGTCGAGCAAAGTTATAGCTCAAAGAGGTGATAAACAGTTTGGGCTAGCAACCTCACAAGAACGAGGTACCTTGGTAACTGTTTGCAATGCCATTAATGCTTTAGGGAAAACAATTCCACCATTTATGGTGTTTCCACGTGTTAACGTGAAGGATTACATGGTTAAAGGCGCACCGCCAGGCACAGCTGCTGTAGGACATCCAAAACATAGTGGTTGGATGACTGGGGACAATTTTGTTCAGTTTCTGCATCATTTCATAAAATATGCTCGATGCTCTAAGGAAAACAAAACTTTGATGATAATGGACAACCATGAAAGTCACATTTCTCTCAGCTCCCTTCAAATCGCAAAGGATAATGGAATCATATTGTTAACAATACCTCCCCATACCAGCCACCGCCTTCAACCCTTAAGACTTGACAGTTTTTTATTCCTTCCAACATACTTACAATGTTGCTGGCCTACAACTCCCATGACAATTTATGAAATAGCCGAGTTGGTTGGAGTTGTATTTCCAGAAGCTTTCACGCCAAGAAACATTACCTCTGGATTTGCTAAAGCTGGAATTCGGCCATTTAATCGAGATTGTTTCTCAGATCAAGATGTTTTGTGCTCTTCCTTTACTCACTCTTCAAATGGTTCCGAGAAACCATCCACTTCTCAGGCTTCACAAGTAAGCCTAGATTTGAATGTATCTGATTCAGCCTCAGACACTCGTAGGGAAAATTCACCATTTCGACCAACATCACAGAAAATTTATATTATTACCAGAAGGCGTAATTGTTTGTATCCTGAACGTGCCCAGAAATCACCATCTCAACCAAGTTCAGCCAATCAAATAGACTGCATTGGCAGTAACAGCTTGTCTCCTGAACATGTCCGTCCCTTATCAAGGGAAAAAAGGGAAAATCACGAAGAAAGCCAGTTAAGTCACAGATTTTAACTGACACACCAATTAAAAATCAATTGGATCAAACATTTCATGAAAGAGCTTTAAAACAAAATAGAAAATTAGTAAGGTGCACTGCTCTATTTACGAGTGATATAAAGAAAGCCAAAAAGAAAGCAAGAACAGAACCTGAAATTGAAACGTTGATTGAAGATGAAGTTGATCTATCTTTAGAATCAGAATCAGACTGTTTTGAGGAAATTTCATCAGAGGAGGACATCAACCGTCCAGTTACTGTAGGAGACTGGGTGTTGGTTTCATTTCGTGAGAAAAAGTGTGTTAGGCATTATGTTGGACGTATTGAAATGGCATTCAACAAGATGAGGATAATGGGTGGCAAGTTAAGTTTGTAAGACGTGTGAGCGGAAGTAAATTTCGATGGCCTGATACAGAAGACGAATGTATTATTGATAAAGATCAAGTGCAAAAGGTGTTGAGTGAGCCAAAGATTATTTCGAAACATAAGAGAACTGTAGCAATATTCTTTAAGGAAGGGTTTTCTGGAATAAATAATCTATGGTAACGCTGTTTGATGTAACCTGTGTTTACATTTGAAATATTTGTGACTATTTGTTTCCTAAAATTAACAATAATGTACAGTGTATCATACCTCCCTGAATGGTGTATCGAATCTCCCTAGCATAGGGAGATTTGATAAACTTCGTAGGTGATGACATGTTTGTACTTTGTGCAAATCTGTTACCGGTAATGTAAACTTTCTGAAATTATCAACATCTTGTGCCCTAAATATAAGGAGAAATTATAACTAAAAAAGAGAACATCTGAATCCAGTAAAGTAGCAGTTATACTACATTTTCAAAAAAGTGTATCAATCCTCCCCTACCTACAAGAAGTGACTGTTGTTACGTAACCCTAAGGTGAATGTAGGCCTATAACTTTAACGCCCAGCATCCTCACATGAGGATGGCTAATATCTGCTAATGGGTGTCACTTATTCAACAAATTTCTTAATACAGAATGTATTATATCACTCTCAAATTTCTTAAATATTTTACAGCAAAAATTTCATTACAAATTAGAAAAAAAGAAAGGTGTCAATGGGTTAAAAGAGGAGGAAGCTATGCCAACCAATATAAGTTCAAAAATAACCTGTCTTATAACTGTATGCAGTAACAATGTATCACAACCTTAAATTACAATTTCAGTCCCTTCCTGGAAAGTGGCTTCGTATTCCATGCATACCGATAGACTTGATCTGTTCGTTTCTTCCCTATATTGGCAAGCAATGGTCTTACATGGTTTGTTGCAACCAGCTCTGCTACAAACTCTTGGTGACTGGGAACATCAGAACACTTGAAAATAGTACATTTTCGTAAAGGTGTGACCCAGCATAGCTTGGAGCAGGCATGCAGTTATCTTACAGTGGGGTACCGCTGATTCCACAAATTGGTGCAATGAAGTAATCAGACTTACAAACTGTGGTTTTGGATATCGAAGACCCCCTTGTCTAAATGGTGTATAAGTCCCAGTAATTGTGTGGATGAAGGTGGAAGTGAAACATTGTCTGAGCAGGAACTGCACATGGTTTTATCTTCAATTACACGAACTAAGTAACCACACACTAATGCCTGACTAGCAGATTCTAAAGTCACATAAACTCTAGCAATGGGTTCACGAATACTTTCAAGTATAACAGTCATTTCTTGAGGGAGGACGACTGTCGCTCTTGAATCTTCATTTTCATTTTCATTGGCCAATAATAACTTACTGGGAAGTTGTAAATCTTGGTTATGAGCAATATTACCTCCAGCAGATGAAATCATCAGACCAGATTTCAATATCCTCTTGATGGCATTCTGAGCAGTCCGTGAGTCAGTCATGTCATTGGTTCCTCCTCCCATTCGTACTTCACTGATCATGGCTTCAACAAGATCTCCTGAAAACTTCCGGGTTAGGACGTAGAAGAAACCATTCTGCAACAAGTGGACAATACATAAAGCTGTTGATTCTGCGGTGAACAGGATGGCTTCACAGGTCTCCTTTGTAAGTCCCTTTAGACTGACTTTTTGGATTCCTGCTGCACTTCTCTTACATACTGACAAAAGTCATTTTTCAGCCACTGAAGGAGCTTATCAGCAGCAGAATAAAACATCATGCTGTCTGGCTTGTTATGTCTTAAATGGTGTGAACTGTCACTGATGTCATGTATTGTAACATATTTGTGCACATTCATCATGAAGCGTACAGTAGGTCCAGCCAGGGAAAAATCAACTCGTGAAGCCAAACGCAACTGAGTGTCTTTCATGAACTCTATCGTTGCAATCATTGGTAATGAAAATACCTGAACAGCACACAGTACATTCATATTTTCGAATGAACTTGGTTCAACATGCTTACGGGTAAGATACCTGACTGGTTTCACAGTTAAATTTCTCTGTAGTCTATACAGTTCCTTTATGTATCCTGAAGTTATGATACCTGTACTGTCTGACATATCATGATCTAAGAACTGACACCTAATGTGTTTGATGATAATAAAGTAATAAAAACTTTAAAATAGTGGCCTCGAAGGTTCACATGGATATTTCACGCAAGATGTTAGCTCTTCGCCACCAAATTTCTTGAACATAGACACATTTTGTTCGGTGATTGACCGTCACAAGTCGAAGTACAAGAAACCCGCATTCCTCAACTGCTCTTAAAACTTGTTGCTCAAGAACAAAGAGGTCGTTTCCTTGCAGACTCTTTACCATAAAATATGCTGCAGGAATGGTATATTTCTTGGATAGTCCATGAATAACAAAACACAAAAGCTTGTTTGCCAACACAGGATTTGGTCCAATTTCTTCATTATATACACCTTCTGCTTCAACAAGCCCACAAAACTTATCTTCTTCTTTGTTGTACAACAACCTCTCCTTGATAGACATTTCATCACGGATGAGAGAAGCAACTGCCTCTATCTCTTCTAAATTTGCTGCTTCTGCTTTTAGTCTTTCCTTTACCAAAGTAGAAACACCAACACCACATTTAACTGTTCCTAAATACCTGTCTAATGTACTGCGTGAGGGTGCTTGAACAAGTTTGGATCAGCGAGCAAATCCATACCCTTTGGGAGATGCTATCCTCCAGCACATACAATGTCGAAGCGTTTGCTCAGACCACTCAGGGCGTTGCTTATGAAAATTATGGATTTGGTCCATGAGATAAATAGTCATGTGGTTACCTTCTTCTGCAGACTTCCATACTATGCTGATGGACTTAATTTCACTACTGTTCTGGGTTTTTTCCTTTATTTTCTGATTACTCCTCAATTGATTTTATCTTTAGTTCCAGTCTATAAATTTTCAGTCGAAGCCTATTAATGACAGTTGTTAGATTTCGAAATTTGTCTTCCTTTTCACTTTCACTGTCATGTGTTTGAACACTAACATGACAAAATTTCACACTGTCAGCTGTTATCCCATCTTATTTTATGTAAGTTCAATAAGGATCATCTTCTATGGCATCAGTGACTGATGGCGAGCTTGTTCTCCTTCTCTTCCTTGCAGGCTCCTTGACGAGTTGTTTATACGACGGGTATTTTGGGAAAACACTTGGTACAGATCCTACCTTTAATTTCCTATATTTACAATTCTCTCTGAAGCTCTCAGGAAGAAAATGAAGACAACAAACAACAGAGCGATCAGAAGGCACCCACTTGCCTCCTCTCTTGTCACCTTCTCTGGAAATTGCGCAGTGAATTGTCCGATGATAACTCATGAAATGATATTCCCCGGTATTCTAGCTTGGTTTGTTGTTTTTGGACTCGGCACCTCCATGGTATCATCCAGCTCAATAGTCGACATAGTACTCATATCCACCGCACGCTGCGCACCACTGAGCTCACTGACTACACATATTTGAACCACTCTGGAATTGACATTGCACTCCAAATTACTTCTACTCTCTTTACTCCTTGAGCACATAATCCTAAATCTTATCTTGCCATAGAGATAATGAAAAGAAAACATTTACCTTTACAGAAAAGATGATCATAATCGGCTTTTCAAGGAGAGATTGCACCTCGTATTGAGGAAGAAGCACTTCCACTTACTGAGGATGCTTGTACCTAATATACTGGAAGCAGGCTGTGGATTTTCATTTCATCTAATACACTAAATACGCGGAACATCAAATACGATTAACCATTCAATATTAGAGGTAGTTGCTCTCGATGTTCTGCTACTGTGGTTTTAATGATGCTGTACTCACATTTGTTTGACTCCTTTATTATGAGGGAATAAAATACGCATTTTAGAAGACGAACTAGAGAGGGATTATCTCTAGCAGATCAACAATACTAAAAAGTAAGAAAGAGTCAGAGATAAAATATATACACGTAAAGGTTCTCTCTTCGTCAGAGATAAAACATATACCGGTACAAGTAAACGTTATTCCCGCTAGATGTCTCCGCCACATACTCCCTCCCCAGTGACAACGGAGAGATATCGTGATGGAAATCGAACAGTTCTTCCAGAACGGGTGTAGGACTCTTTCAGTTGAGTCTGTGGGATGCAGATGTCCCTATGAATCTGCTGTTGGCTACTGGCACAAGTTGTGGTTGCTGTGCCAGTGTATTCACTATTTAGTAGAAATGCTGGTTTAAGTCTATCAATACAAATAGTCTCTTCACCATGGTTGGTAATAACCACAAAGTGTTTGTCGGAGCGAGATATTACACGGAATGGTCCATCGTAGATAGGCTGCAAGGGTTTACGATGAGAGTCATGCCGGATGAACACATGAGAAGAACGCAACAGTTCAGGATGTATAAATGTTCTTTTAACAGCATGATGTTTTGGTTGGACTGGGCGTAAGGATTGAACATGCTGTTTGAGCTTGAGGACGAAAGCAGGAAGGTCTGTCGGTGGTGATTCTTCAAAGAAGTCTGCTGGTAGGCGAATAGGCTCTCCATAAATGACTGCAGCTGAGGAGGAATTTAGGTATGATGAGTGATCTGAGGCCTAGCAGGACTGTTGGAAGTTGGGGTACCCAGCTGTTGGTTAACTGAGTCCGAAGTGCGCCTTTGAGCTGGCGGTGCCTACGTTCTATTTTCCCATTTGCTGCAGGATGGTAAGCTGTCGTTTTAATGTGGTGTATGCCCAGTATTTTCATCAGATGACTGAATAACGAGCAGTCAATTTGCTTGCCACGGTCAGTTGTGATGGCGGCTGGTACACCAAATCTAGCTATCCAAAAGTATAGGATGGCATGAGCTACTGATTCTGCTGTTATGTCCTTTAATGGTATAGCCTCTGGCCAACTTGAAAATCGATCGATGATTGTAAGGATATATGTATATCCTTCAGATGGTGGAAGGGGGCCAACAATATCCGCATGTATGTGAAAGAAGCGTCGTTCCACTGGATCATATGTATTAATTGCACTGTTGGTATGTCTGGTAACCTTGGAGCGCTGGCAGGCTATGCAGCATCTTGTCCAGAGTTTGACATCTGCCTTGAGTGATGGCCATATATATCTTTTCTGTAGAAGTGTGGTAGATGCTTTGATTCCTGGGTGCGTCATATTATGAAGCATTTCAAATGCAAGTTTGCGGAATTGGATAAGTAAATATGGCCGCACCTCTCCTGTTGAAACATGAGTGACTAGTTCTGTTCCGGATGGTAAATTGATGGTCTTGAATTGAAGAGATGTGGTAGTTGATTGTAGCAGAGCTTTTAGGTCTTCATCGGATGCCTGTGCTTTAGCTACATCATCAAATGGCAATTGTGATGTAATGAAGATAGATGAGATGAGGGAGAAAAAATCTGCTGGAATGTTATCCTTTCCCGGAAGATACTTCAAGTCAGTTGTAAATTGGCCTATAAAATCCAACTGTCGGAGTTGCCGTGGAGATGCCTTATCTAGGCGCTGCTGAAATGCGAACGTTAGAGGTTTGTGGTCTGTAAAAGTGTAAAATTTCTACCTTCCAATAAATGGCGGAAGTACTTTATTGCAGAATAGGCAGCGAGAAGCTCACGATCATATGTGCTGTACCCTTTTTGTGTGTCATTTAGAGTCCTTGAGAAAAATGCAAGAGGTTCTGCTGTACCATCACGGATTTGATGTAGTGAGGCTCCAATCGAAAAGTCGGAAGCGTCAACCGTCAATGCCAATGGTAGATCACTTGAGGGATGTGCAAGTAGGGTAGCATCAGCAATTTGTTTCTTGAGGTTGTTAAAAGCTTGAACAGCCTCTGGTGTCCATTTACCTGCCCTGCGGTCACGCTTGCGTGTGTCCTTACATAGCCTGAAGAGGCTCTGCTGGGTCTTTGCCGCATTGGGAAGTGACCGACGATAAAAGTTTACCAATCCCAGGAATCGTCTTAGATCAACGATTGTACTAGGCTGTGGATATGAAAGAATAGCTTCAACTCGATCAGGTAATGGTTTGATTCCTGTAGACGTAACAGAGTACCCTAAGAAGGAAATTTCAGAGGCCCCAAAAATACATTTGGACAGGTTTACATTTATAGAATATTTATCTAGGTGTTCCAGAAGCAATTTCAGGTGAATCTCATGCTCCTGCTCATCGACAGACGCTATGAGAATGTCATCAAGGTAGCAGAAAACAAAGTCTAAATCTCTCAAAATGACGTCGATATACCTTTGAAATGATTGTGCTGCATTGAAAAGCCCAAATGGAAGTTTAAGAAATTCAAAGAGGCCGAAAGGAGTGATGACAGCAGTTTTAGGTATATCCTCTTCAGCGACTGGAATGTGGTGAAAAGCTCGAATCAAATCTATTTTGGAGAAAACTGTATTGCCACATAAGCGGCTGTTGAAGTCCTGTAGATGTGGAATAGGGTAGCGGTCTGGAATAGTTTTTGCATTTAGGGCCCTGTAGTCTCCACAAGGTTGCCAGGAACCATCACTTTTAGGAACTAAATGGAGTGGGCTGGACCAAGGGCTCTTGGAAGGTCTACATATACCTAGATTTATCATTTTCTGAAACTCCATCTTTGCTTGTGCTAGCTTATCTGGGGATAGTCGTCTAGTCTTGGCCGAAACTGGAGGGCCTATCGTTGAAATGGTATGAAAGAATATGATATCGGGTACACAATAATTGGGGTTGTCACGAAATATATTTGGATAATTTCCCAATAGTTCTGGATACTTATTCTGAGGGTCAAGTAAATGGATGATATCTGAAATTAGACGTTTAACTGGCACTGCAGAGGTGGACATACTGGTGGTGCTATCAATAAGACGTTTATGTTTGACATCGATAAGCAGTTCATAGTTGTTGAGGAAATCAGCACCAATGATAGCGTGTTGGACATCAGCGATGATGAATGGCCAGCAAAATGGACGTCTTAGATTGAGGTTAAGTTGCATTAAACGCTCTCCGTAGGTTTTAATTGGTGTGCCGTTAGCCGCATAAAGTATGCGTTTACAGGTCTGCTTTCTGTCATGTGCAGTGGGCGGTAGGACTGACACATCTGCTCCTGTATCAACCAGGAATCGTGTACCAGAGGAACGGTCTGTTACAAATACACGGCGAGAATTTCCTTGGCCCACATCACTATGTGCCGCGTCTAGCGAGGGGCCTGAGCATTTCCCGAAGCAGAGGAGGCTGTGTTATATGAGCATGGGTTGACACACTTCCTAGCCTTGTCTTGGTATGTGAAATGGTACCAACATAATAAACTATCTGGTCGATATTGGCGATAAGGTGATCTAGGTCTAGATCGAGCTCTCGTTCGATGACGGGTTGAATGTGGGTTCGAAATCAGACTGTTTATAGATAATGTAAGTTGTTCTAATTGTGACTCTAGTCTGAAAATCCTGCCCACCTGCTGCGTAGGAGGTTCTGCGGCGGGTTGGCGAGATTGAATCACCGATAGAAATTGCGAGGGGTTTGAGAAATCTAAAATTCTATCAGCTAATGCGGCCAGGTTGTCTAGAGTATCGTTGCAGGATGCTAGTATCGATCTTAAATTAACTGGGAGTCGTTGCAGAAAGATTGTGTGTAGAAAATCATCCTTGACCTGTGTCCCCGCAAGCGCGCGCATTTCTCGTAAAAGCTGGCTTGGCTTTTTGTCTCCTAGTCAAGCTCTGTGAGTAATTTCGTCACTTTCCGTCCTTCTGATTCTTCAAATTCAGCTATTAACCGGGCCTTCAGGTCTAAGAAAGGCGTATTCGAAAGTGGTCTTACTAACAAATCACTTATAAGTTCGGCAACGTCTGGCTCCAGTGAGCCGATAACATAGTTGAACTTCGTAAGCTCTTGTGTGATGTTAGCTGTAGCAAATTGGGCCTCGATCTGCAGTAGCCAAACCTTAACATTTTTACGCCAAATTGGCGGGATTTTAATTGACACTCGTGAAATTTCAGGTTCGTTATGAGATGTAGGCATACCTGATAGCGTCGCATCGGTTGGTGTGTTGTCCGTGCGAGGCGTGGTCAATTTCGTTATTTTATTACACGATAATTTAACATTCACTCAAATATCACGTCGGGGTCAGCACTGTGGTTTTGATGATGCTGTACTCACATTTGTTTGACTCCTTTATTATGAGGGAATAAAATACACATTTTAGAAGACAAACTAGCGAGGGATTATCTCTAGCAGATCAACAATACTAAAAAATAAGAAAGAGTCAGAGATAAAACATATACCGGTACAAGTAAACGTTATTCCCGCTAGATGTCTCCGCCACACTACTTTAAACCAACGAGCTAGAGAAAGGTATATAGAGAGGCAAGGAGCCGCGTAGCAGCGCTCTGGGCGGAGGCAACCTGAGTTAAGGCGGCCATGATTCAGAACGTCGTCTGACAAGAGCTTGTTGCGATTATTCGGGCTGTGCAGGAACATGTGTTGAATGAAATTTATTTAAAAATACATAGACCATGCCGTCAGTGTGTTCGTCATTCAATTGTACGAATAGAAGTAATAAGGCAACAGGAGTGTCGTATTTCTGGTAAGAAATGTCATCCAAAAATGAGGTAGACTCTTTACGAAAGCGTGATGCAGCAGTTTATGTTTGTGTGATATTTACATTTCAGATTCCCCTTGCAGAAGCAGGAACTAACATTCCCACTCTATATACCTTTCTCTAGCTCGATGGTTATGATGATGATGATAATTGTTGTTTTAAGGGGCCTAACATCTAGTTTATCGGCCCCTAATGGCTTGGGTGTTCGTGAATATGAAAATGAAATGTAAACTATAACTAAAACTAACTACTAACTTATATACTAGAAGAAGAAACGGTAAATAAAAGGAGAATAAGGCAAATAAAGGACAGGAGGAAAAGAAATGCCCTCAACCCTCGAAGAATAAGGATTGAGGGACTTGGAAGGAAGGAGAGCCATGAAAGGCGGATAGGAAAGTGAAAGAGGAGAGGTTCCGCCCCAGAGGTATTGGATAAAAGGGGAAAAACCGGACCCAGCTCAGGAATCCCTCGGGGTCGCCAACTCCCGAACTCACCAGCCGTGAGCCCCTTGGGGTGTAGCAATATCCAGGGTGCACCAGAATTGGTGGGGCTTCATACACCCTGCCTCCTTGAGGGCTTTGAGTAGAAGGCAGGAGATAACAGGAAAAGAAAAAGAAGGCTGACCCCTCGCAGAAGGAGGGTATCAGAAAAGATGAGATAAGGGCCAATTAAGGCGGGAAAGGAAGAGACTCCCTAGGCCTCGGATACCCTAATATCGTCGGGGTCGGAAGAGAACAAGAGTTGACCAAGTGAGGTCGACAGGAAAGAAGACAGAGAGGAGCCCTGCACAAGTAAGTGGAAGCAATGCCGGACTCAGCTGGGGCCCCGTGGTCGCCCACCCACGTCCCACTAGATGTGAGCCCCTGGGGGGTAGCTCGTTGGTAACGATGCCTAATTCTCAAGAGGCTGCTCACGCCGTGCCTCCATTAGGGTCTTGTGCACAAGGGGATACAATGAAAAGATCAGGTCTGATCCCTCGAAAAATGGGAGTATCAGGAAAGATGAGACAAAGGCCAAATAATACATGAATTTGAAAGATTCTCCAGGTCTCGGATACCGTTAGTGCCTTATGAGAACAAGAGGTGACTGAGGAAGGTTGACGGGTGGATTTGCAAGCAATGCCAGTCTCAGCTGAGGTCCCGTGGTCACCAATCCACGTCCCACAAGTTGTGAACCCCTGGGCGGGGTATGCATATGAACGATATGTATGTAGAAAATTTTGTTCAGTACAAAGCAGGAAGTATCGTTCGCCAAGTGTCTAAAAGATTAACTTGTATTGAATGCCTAGAAGTGCTTTTATCGGGTCAAGATGTTCAGAAAGAAGGACTGCTTAAAGAGAAAGACGTGAAAGATGGCCTTTTGAATCCATCAAATGATGTAGTGAAATTATGTAAAACAGCTGAGATTGTCATCAGGAATAATGACAGTATGTTGCGAAAGAACACGAAGAATCTCATGCTGAAGTTGCAGACAGATGTCTGTGCTATGCTGCCGGGTTATCTGTTTCAGAAATCTGACCATCTATTTACAGCTACTGAACCTGTGGAAAAGTCTCACTATGCTTCACTCATCGAGCGAATTGTGAAACAGTATTATAAATGCAGGCTTCACCACTTCTGCAGAAATACAGCTCAACGTGAGAGAGGTCAACAGGTGCGTCAGTTGTACACAAACATTATTATTTTTAAAGGACAATGAAATCATGCAATGTACTGTGCATAAGCAACGTAGCATATTGTCTTGTAACATGATTGTGTTACTTTTCGTTCGATGTACACATTAAATTGTCAGGTCTTGTGTAGGCCTAATCTTATATTACGCCTCGTTAGTCACGCCTCTCCCTCCCTGACTCCCACCCTCTTGACAGGATATATCATGGCGGCTGCCAGTTCAACCTGCTTCCAAAATGGCGGCGCCATTTCCACTCTATATACCTTTCTCTAGCTCGTTGCTTTAAACAGCAATAGCATCGCTTGGTATCTTTTCTTTACACACGCGTACATAGCCTACACAAGACCAACTACAATCCTCAGACCTTAATGTAGAAAAAACATGGCGGCGATGGTTGCCCAACCAACAGCTAAGATCATGTCATCGGGCTTGTCACAGTTCGTGTATATTATTATTTTTACTCACCTAAGACCATAAAATGTATCACAAGACGAGACTAGGTTCCGAAGAAATATGCATCAATAATTTAGACTTAGCCTACCTGAATTCATTTATCTACATAGTGCTGGCCTCGAATTATAGGTTTCTTCGTCTTCACCCAAGGGGCAGCGACAATAGTCTCACTGTCTCTGTGGTTGAATAAGAAGCTTTTTTGGCGACTTATCACGATTTGTATTTAAGTTCAGTAATTATACAATAATGTTATTAGCAAAAAATCAAACAGATTCTGAAGTAGGAGAGAAGAAAGTACGGTACCCGGTTACTGAAGTGCTGTCCCAGCACATGCAGAGTATTTGTGTACAAAATCGGAATGAGAATAGTTGCCTGATATCATCGAACCAACGCCATAGAGATACAATTCAATTAAGACCGCTCGTGGAATTGCCTAAAATCTCGGGTAAAATATCACACCGAATTAGTTATTGAAATATGAAAAGAAGTCGTCGTGTGGATATCAGAACATAATTATGGAGAATACTACACACAAGGGACACGATAATATGTTAGCATCTAACCTATTAAACATTCGCTGTTACCGTTTGGAATAGTTTTACGCTGGAAATAGTTGATTTAGTAAAGTACTATAGGTTGGAAAGCACCATCTCCCTCCTACGGAATTATCGCGGCACACCATCTCGCAATATAAGTACATAATTGGCAAGGTACTCACAACACTTTATTACACACATCATAATAAACAAGTAGTTCCGTGAAGAACTATACAGCCTATTTTCATATATCCTGCTCATGTTAATTGCCTCTATCAGCATACAAAATTTCAGTTTAATTGCGGTAACAGATTTTTAGATAATGAGAACCGTCTAAATATTTCAGATGGTCGCCAGGTTGGATTTTTATTTTTGTACTATTACATTAAGATTATTGTGTACGTGTGGTATTCAAACTTCAATCGCATGATTAGAACACAAGAAGTAAAAACGAGATTTTAAAATTACGCACAGCAGCCATCTTGTGATTATGCAAACAATTGAAATAAATTAGATGCCAGTGGAACAACATTTGTATAAGCATTTAACGTGTAACGTTTCAAGGCACTCGGATAGTTAATTCGCGAGAAACGTCCATTTAAATATTTATACATCGCGTCGCCGCCATGTTGGATTTGTGCTCACCAGGTTACTGAAAGTCCTATAGGTGAACATATGTTCATAGTCTCTATGAACATAAAGAAATTCAGTTTGGTTGCTGTAAAAGATTCTTAGATATTGAGAACCGTCTAAATATTTCGGAAGCTCGCCTTTTAGGATTGTTATATGTATAGGCCATAGAGTTATGAACCATTCAAGGACAATTATTGCCTAGGTTCATTATTCAAACTTTCACTTCGATCGCATGATTACGACACAAGAAATAAAAACGTAATTTTAAAATTTCGCACAGCCGCCATCTTGAGGTAATGTAAACAATTGAATTAAATTAGATGGCAGTGCATTACAATCTGCAAAATAATTTACTGCACCACATTTCACTGCGCTCAGAGAGTTAAATCACGAGAAAAGTCTATTAAAATATTTCAAATTCGCTTGGTCACCATGTTCGTTTTCTACTTTACAGGTTTATGAAATATACATAGGTAAACTTGTATCAGTACCCTTTATCACCGTACGAAATTGCAGGGTGATATCTGTAATAGTTTCGGAGATATAGAATGTCAGTGAAATATTTCGCACAGCCGCCATTTTGAGGTATGTAAACAATTGAACTAAATTAGACTCCAGTGCATTATAATGTGTATAAACATTTGCTGTACCAAGTTTTATTCCGTTTGGATAGTTAAATCGCGAGAAAAGTCTATTTAAAAGTCTCAACTTCGCTTGACCGCCATGTTGGTTTTGTAGTCACCAGATTTTTGAAAGTCTCATAGGTGAACTTCTAGTAGTGCCCTTTATCACCGTGCACAATTTCAGGGCGATATCGGTAATAGTTTCGGAGATATTGCATGCTAGTGAAATATTTCGCACAGCCGCCATGTTGGATTGGTGAGACGTAACAAAATTTGAAGGGCACGGTCGAGGTCGCCGGGAATAGTGCTTTGAACTTACCGAGTTTCATTGAAATCGCTCCAGCCGTTTAGATTTTATTAGGGGACACACACACACCTCACACACACACACACACACACGCGCGCGCGCACACACACACACGGACAAAAGGTGATCTCATAAGCCTATTTTTTTTTATTGAAAATAGGCTAAAAATAACTTGCAAGTTGTAAAAATCACAAAAGTATGAATAATGACGGAACACGAGAGTTCACTCTTTGGCACAGGGGGAACATCTTCCTTAACCAATAAAACAGAAGTTCACTGTATTATTTGGCGTGTATACAAGTCAGTGTAGAACATCTGCCAGACTGGTAATGATTTACGGAGACACATAGCCTATTGCTACGTCAACGGTTTGGTCTAGCCGTAGATGCTCATTGCGTTTTCCCTTTACGTACTCAAGTTCGACACTACTGACGTGTACTAAGCTATTATTATATTGTCACTAACTAGCAAATCATTGCGGTGTATATTCTTCAGTGGCGGCCGGTAATAAGGTTGCAGTGTTGCACAACGACCAGATTAATTCATGAAAAACAATTAATACCGCGATAATATTTTTAGTAATAAAAGCTGTATGTTTCCTGTTATATGTATAGAAATTCATAATTCTGTTCTTTAATAATTCAGGAAATCTCATAGTAAGTTACAGTATTGTGAACTGACTGAGAAAGCGAAGCGCGCCAGCCGTCTAGGAGCGCTCGTCCGCTTGGTCGTTGCCAAGCCCAAGCACCGACCAGATCTCAATAGTGAAGGGTATGGCAGAGTAAGTCCTATCCCAACATTTAACACGGCTAGTCGTTGCCAGCTCATTGCAACCAGGAAGCCGAGACGCGGCCGGAGACATCCGAGATGCTCCGTCAACTGCCGATACTATGTTTTGCAATGTTGGGCGTACTTGTGATACTCACCCTCGTATATAACTTACATTGTTTTGTTCTCATGAAGGTTTTCATGTAGACTAACTTATATTCCATTTAATCCGATGAAAATGTGATGTCTCTGAACTGCGGCATTCGTTATGAATGAGGTACCGGTACATTCGTTTTACCGCGCAATTGAATACAGTTTTCTCCGATATCAAGCAGTCCTATCACCTGATGGGCGTTCGCAGGAGGGGGAGGGGGCACAAGGAGGCGCCGTGCCCCCCACCCCTGAAATTGTTCATTGTCACACCCGTTTATTTCATAAATTGAAGTTACTGATGGTTAACTGATTTACATGTAGGGATAATTCCACAGTTTTATTTAACTTAGAAATTTTGGATTATTTGAGAATATCTTCAGTTATTTAGAAAATCGGCGAACTGGATTAACATTACCATTTTAATGAACTGCTTGATTTTTATTTTTGTCGGTAGGCCTACATGGTGATACAACTACTTTTGCCTGTTTAAAATAAATGATTAATGACGATGATTCACAAAGAACTCCTATGGACAAAAACTCTTAACTAAAAAAATATTCCTCCCATTCATGCCATAAAGATCATGTACCCAACGGTTTAAGAGCAGCCAAATAATGAATATCACGAAGCAAGTAAGAAATGAAACGAAAATTGCGCGGGGGTGTACGTCTCAATAACACCTAGTGACGAGGTAATGAAATGATCAACATATTACTCCCCCACCCTTGAAAAAATCCTGCGGGTGCCTATGTACCAACTTAACCCCCCCCCCCCCTTAATGAAAATAGCGCAACATCCAGAACAATTATTCATCAGCCGCCACTGATATTCTATTAATGCTTTAGTCTTAGGTACTTCAACATCCGAAGTAAATGACACAATGCCATCGGTGGACTGGACAATCATCACACAAACGAACCAGTCCATATTAAGCGTGTTATCACATATTTACATACGATTGCAGTACATTAACGCGAACTGGACTGTACAGACATACAGAAGACACTAAAAATTACAGATGAGCGACAGTTTATCCCAACTTTCATCAAACGAAGCTAATCAAAGCTAAATAGTGTATCCCAGCAACGAATCTAAACAAACAATATGCCGGGGCTTCAGCATACGCCATTTTCACACTTTCGAGACCTGCATTAAGGTCTGAGTATTGTAGTTGGTCTTGGCCTACAGTACAGTAGCATTCATTCATATTGTAAAGAGCTTGCCACGGTGGGTGAGTGGTTATAGTGTCGGACTACCAACCCCAAGATTTCAGGTTCGCCCCTGGCCATGGTAAGTGATTTTTGAAGGCGACAAAAATCACGATACTCATGTCATACGTTGTTGGATGTTAAAGAACCCATTTGAATTCAGTAGGCCGTGTTCAATGGCAAAATTAATCTCGGGATTTTCCGCCAACACAAAGTTCCTCCATTCTCTACTTGAAAGCGCTGTAGTGTCAAGGAGTTTAGATATCTAACCTTGACTTTCATAGCGTTCAAAGGAACGACGAAATTCGACATGCAAGCTATCCTCTGGGTGTCAATTAACAAAGCTTGCACCAGGCACCCGAGGCCATACGATATTATTATTATTATATTGTAAACGCTAATGCCTTGTCGATGCAACCACACTCTTCTGTCGTTGGCGGTTCGTTTCAGTTCCATGTAATTGTCACATCCCATTCTATTCTTGATGTCTTCCAAATACTTCGTTCTGGGCCGTCCTCTTCCTTTCTTTCCCAGTACGGTATTTCCCCTTCAAGAATGTTAACGATGAAAGTGTCCAACGATGTCCAATAATATTTTATTTTTCTCTTTCCCATTTCCTTCATTAATCTTCTCTCTTCTTTGACTTCCCTTAAGACTTCCAGGTTGATTTTTCTTTCCATCCAGCTCGTTCTTGTCATTTTCCGCCATATCCACATTTCAGCAGCATCAAGTCGATTCTTTTCCAATTTACCCAGAGTCCAACTTTCACTTCCATGGAGCAGTGTACTCCAAACAAAGGATTTTCTTACATCTATATTGATATGTTTGCTGGATAAAATATTTTTCTTAGTACAGTGTATCTATTCATAAAGCCTGTGACTTCATCTGTAAGGAGAATATTTGGTGGAACTATTCTCAATGCAAACTTTATGATAATGTTCCTCGCGTCCTTGGCCTAGACAAAACCTTCAAAGCGAATCCAAACTCATGAAACAAACATTAAGATTTCTCTTGCGGTTTCCCGAGTGTCGGAGAGGAACTGCTGACTTTAACTTGGAAGTAACGGAAATTGTGTTGCCAAATTACTTCTTATCTTCCGGCGGCCTCTAATTAGATGTCTTCAGAGGAAGCTGGAAACCATCTCCGCTTGGCGAGCCATCTTACTGCTTGTTCTTCACATAGCTTAAGGAAAACAAATTAAACTATTTTAAAAATAAGTGCATAAAGCTTCTTTAAATTAGGCTCCGTCACGACTTAACTTCGTCATCTCAAGTAGGCATATTCAAGTCATTATGCATAATACGAAACATTCAAACGATGTAAGGCCACCAAAGTTCTGGGTTTCTTGTGCAGAAACATGAGAGGTTGTAAACCTAGAGCTTGCATGGCCCGTCCGATATTAACGTACGGCTTACCTGCTTGGCATCCCACTACAGCGGAAAACATGATCAAACTGCAGCGTGTATGCGCCGCGCAGAGAGGCTAATAGCTCGTCATTCCCCTTTGTCAAAATTTCCATCTAGAGAGGCAACAGCCAAACAAACTGATTTGATTTTTCTTAAAAAATCCCTCACAGGTTCCATTAATATTGACCCCTTTTGCCGACTGTCATTGGCATATCGCTCAGTTCGGAGAGGTCGAGGTGTAACTCTCGTTCCTCCCTTCGCTCGTAGCAATGCCTACCTGACAGGTTTCTACGGCCGCTCTGCCCGGCTATGGAACACGCTGCCAGGGGATGCCAAGATCTTGCCTCTTCCGAAATTCAAGCAGTACACAGAAGGGTATATTGTATAAACTTCTGTATGAGTGATTGATTGTCTCGCCGAATGAATGAATGTATGGAGTGATTGAGGTGATGAAAGTGCGTGCGTGAGCGAGTGAATGAACTATGTTAATGTTCTAAATATGTATAAGGTGCGTTCAAAAAGTAACGAGCTGGAGGCATAATTAAAGAAACCAGTACCGGTATGTTAAAAGTATTGGCCCTGGCTGTTGAGGCACTTGTCCCACTGTGACACGAGGCGGTGAATGGCTGTCTCATAAAATTCCCTGGGCTGCAATGTGAAGCAGTTCCGCAAATACAGCTGGACGTCGACGTCCGAGATGAATCGTTGGCCCCGCAGAGCCGTTATCAGGGGACCAAACATGGCGTTATCACAGGGAGAGAGGTCTGGACTGTATGGAGGATGGCCGAGAACCTCCCATTTGAATTTCTACAGGAGTGCCGCGACTGTGTTGGCCGTATGAGGTCGTGCATTGTTCCGGAGCAGAATGACCCCACGGGTGAGATTGCCTGGTCGTTTTGTTTTGATCGCTTGGCGAAGGGTGGTCAAGGTTTGCGAGTAACGCCGGGCATTCACTGTTGTCCCGTGCGGCATGAAGTGTATCAGAAGGGGGCCATCTTGGTCAAAGAAGAACGTCAGCATTACTGGCAGCGTTGGACGAATGATGCATGCTGCTGCTCGCTTTGTATCATCACGTGACGTGCACGTGTGCCCTCTAACGACGGGCTGTGACCTTCCACGCTCTGGTCAGAACCACACCTCGTTACACACGCCACCATTAGCTGATGTCGTCACCGGTTTGCACATTCCAGCCTGCGGCTCGTTACTTTTTGAACGCACCTTATAAATAATGCAAATATCTTTGTAAAACATGTAAATATTGCAAAACCAAATGTAGATGTAAACTGTGCCAGTGAAACTTGTAATATGTGGGGCTTTTCACTTGGCCTTCCATACTTCCGTTTGGTTTATGGTAAATAAATAATAATAATAATAATAATAATAATAATAATAATAATAATAATAATAATAATAATAATAATAATAATAATAATAATATGTGACTTATTAAATGAAAACTTTATTGTAAAAGAATGGAAAGATATAACAGTCTCAATTTATGGACGAACTGGACGAGAAATCACGCATGTGTTAAACCTTTAGGCTACTGTTATGCGGGCTCGACGCGACACAGTACGGGTGAGTGGAAATAGTGCGTTATTGACAGTTGATATTTCAAAATGCCGGGGAGAAGCCAGCACACAACCAGGATGTGACCAACCAGAGACGTTAGGACATGTCCTAGGCCAATGTTCCCTCCATCACAGAGAACGATCATCAATTGCCACTTCCCTGAGGAAATTGAAATGGTAAGTTTATGAGGAGGTTCACTGCATTTCGGAAAATGGCAGTCACCGTAGGTGGGTGAGTGGTTATAGTGTCGGACTACCAACCCCAAGATTGCAGGTTCGCCACTGGCCATGGTAGGTGATTTTTGAAGGCGACAAAAATCACGATACTCATGTCATACGTTGTTGGCATGTTAAAGAACCCATTTGAATTCAGTAGGCCGTGTTCAATGGCAAAATTAATCTCGGGATTTTCCGCCAACACAAAGTTCCTCCATTCTCTACTTGAAAGCACTGTAATGTCAAGGAGTTTA
Organism: Meconema thalassinum; assembly: GCA_946902985.2. NCBI lineage: Eukaryota > Metazoa > Arthropoda > Insecta > Orthoptera > Tettigoniidae > Meconema > Meconema thalassinum. Next base: position 21,074,321 of record OX336392.1, read on the forward strand.
CATATCTAACCTCCTTGACTTTCATAGCGTTCAAAGGAACGACGAAATTCGACAAGCAAGCTACCCTCTGGGTGTCAATTAACAAAGCTTGCACCAGGCACCGAGGCCATACGATATTATTATTAGTAGTAGTAGTAGTAGTAGTAGTAGTAGTAGTAGTAGTAGCAGTAGGAGTACGGATAGATGTTATCGTCTTATTTATACGTTGAAAAGCACATTAAAAACAAATAAATAGATTCCCGTTGACTTTTCAAGGAGTGCACGATTTTACCTGTATTATTGAGGCGATTTTGGCACAAACCTCCCCTCTCTGGTTTAACAGTTTCGTGGAACGTACCCCGTAGCGTTTTATATATATGATGATTCTGGAATCCAAAGCGCACAGCTGGCATATAAGATACAGGGTCGTTAGAAAAGGTTGCAGCAATTTCAAAAATTCCTATCTCCCGTTGTAAGTGAGGTTTCTGGAAGAAGGACCCATAAGGCAACACGTGTAACTTACTTATTGAACGCTCTAGGTATCTTCCACTCAGGTCTGGACGGTAAATAGCCTCTTTCTCCTCGTTGACTCGTATTGCTTGATTAATGTCCACTTCCATTCGTACCGTGGGGTCCAGGATCAAACCCCTTCCGTTCTTCCTGTCAATGGCAATGATATCTGCTCTACGGTGACTGCCATTTTCCGAAATGCAGTGAACCTCCTCATAAACATCCCATTTCAATTTCCTCAGGGAAGTGGCTATTAATGATCGTTCTCTGTGATGGTGGGAACATTGGCCTGGACATGTCCTAACGCCTCTGGTTGGTCATATCCTGGTTGTGTTCTGGCTTCTCCCCGGCATTTTGTTGACAGACTGAAAGTTACAATATCAACTGTCAATAAAGCAACACTGAAAAATAGTTTCAAAGCTATCGTTACTTTTATCCGACAAGTTCAACACACACCCAACTACACGGGGTCACCGTCATAACTCAACAACTGTATTTGGTCAGTATGTACCTCTCTCTCTCTCTCTCTCTGTGGTTAACAGCCGTGAGGCTGGTTGGCAGCAGCTCGCCATTCTTCCCGTCTCTCAGTCTTCCTCTTCAGTTCGCAGTATGAGCCACAACCCATATCTTGCAGTATTTGACTAATGTACTCCAGTCTGGGTCTTCCTCTACAATTCTTGCCGTCTACTGTTTCCTCGATTATAAGCTTAATCAGTCCATTGTGTCGCAGTATGTGGCCCACGAGATGATTCCGTCTTCTTTTTAAATATTTAATGAAGCGTCTTCTCTCTCCCACTCTTCTAAAGTCTTCCTCATTTGTGACCATTTCTTTCCAGCTGATTTTCATAATCCTTCTATAGCACCAGGTTTCAAATGCTAATACTCTTTTCCTCTCTCTCTCTCTCTCTCTCTCTCTCCTATTGTCCAAGATTCGCTGCCATATAGCGCATAAGTCTTCAACATTATTTTGTTTCCTTACATCAAGGCTTATGTTCTTTGCAGTAAATAGGTTCTTCTTTTTATAGAAAGCGTTCTTGGCTTGGGCAATCCTACTTAAGATCTCTCTGCTGCTTGTTTCATCATTCGTTATTTTACTTCCCAGATAATTGAACTCATTCACTTCTTGTATCGTTTCATTTCTTACCTCTATAGCTGTCTGGTTTTCGCCATTTCTACTGCAGACCAACATTTTTGTAATGATTGTATTTATTCTCATATTAAATTCTTCCTCCATTAATTTTTCCATTTGCTCAGGATCATTTGTAAGTCTTGTCCGTTTTCTTCAATTAGCGCTATGTAATCATGTCAACTTTATCTCCATGACAGTCCTATTCAAATTCTTCTCATCCGGGATAAATATCAAGTTTTAACTGGAAATTCGTAAGTGTTTATTCGTAAGATTCCTAAACTACGGAGGAAAGTCAAAGTTATAGATATTCGCAAACCAGGCAAGGACCAGAATGATCCAAAAAGTTACCGCCCTATATCTATGTTATGTCATCTCTATAAAGTCCTTGAAAGACTCATCCTACATAGATTAATGGAGGAACTAAAGTCAATCTTTATACCACAGCAGGCTGGATACAGATCGGGGAAGATTTGCACATCTCAAGTGATTAAATTAACACAGCATATCGAAGATGGTTTTGAAAGGAAGGAGATCACAGGAGCTGTATTTATAGACCTTACTGCGGCTTATGACACAGTTAATCACAGACGGCTTCTTATGAAACTGTATGATGCCACCTAAGATTATCAACTAACCTCTTTCTTGAGGAATCTACCTCAAAACAGAAGGTTCTTTGTTGAATTTCAGGCAAAAAGAAGCAGATGGAGATCGCAGAAAAATGGATTACGCCAGGGAAGTGTTCTTGCTCCTGCGTTGTTAAATATCTATACCAATTATCAGCCACTACCAGAAGGAACACAGAGTTTCATCTACGCAGATGACTGTGCCATCACTGCCCAAGCTGACTGTTTTGATAATGTAGAGCAGAAGTTGTCCAAGGCATTAATAGAATTGTCTGCTTACTATAGAGAGAACCAATTGAGACCAAATTCCAGTAAAACACAGACTTGTGTTTTCCACCTTAAAAACAGACAGGCAGCTAGAACCCTCAAAATTAACCGGGAAGGATCCTCGCTGGAGCATTGTTCGTTTCCAAAATATCTAGGAATTACCCTTGACCGCGCTCTCACTTACAGGAAGCACTGTTTGAACACCAAGTAAAAAGTGACAGCCATAATAACATCATAAGCAAGTTAACAGGCACAACATGGGGAGCACATCCTCTTCTCTTGCGTTGTGTTACTCCGCCGGAGAATACGCAAGCCCAGTATGGTTCAAATCCAGTCATACCAAAGTGGTAGATGTTGCACTAAACGTTACTTGTCGTATTATTACTGGGTGCCTTAAGCCCACTTCGCTGGACAAGCTGTACACCCTTGCTGGTATCGCACGCCCTGACATCCGCCGAGAAGTAGTGGCGAAAAATGAGGGGAGAAAAAGGGCAGAAAGTTCTGTTTGGACATCGACCTGCAAACCCCGACTAAAATCTAGGAAGAGCTTCCTCAGAACAACAAAAGCTCTTGTCGGGACTTCACAACAATCCCGAACCAATCTGTGGCGTGCAAGGTTCTACAGCCCTGGGCAATGGTTTCAACCCTCTAAAAATCTACCAGCAGGTTTCACAGAGAAATGGAGTACATGGAGATCACTCAACAGACTTCGGTCGGGTGTCACAAGATGCAAAAGCAACTTAATGAAATGGGGTTTCCAAGTGGAGTCACCGTTTGTGAATGTGGAACAACGCAGACGTCAGACCATCTGCTTCAGGGCAGTCAGTGCCCAACAACATGTACGCTAGAAGACCTGTTACGTGCCATAGAGGTCGCCAACTTCTGGGCGGCTATAGTTTGAACAAATTGAAATGTAAAATTGTGTATATAATATTATGTATTTATTGTATATTTAATTTCACACTGAAAGTGTTTCTGCCACGAATGAATGAATGAATGAATGAATGACTGGAAATTGAAAATGTTGAGACACAAAGCTTACCGTAGAAATAGTGACGCAGTGTCTGAGCTGTTAAAGAGAAGCTATTCCCCCCTCACTCTTGCCTTCACTCGGTACGGTATCAAAGTTAATTGGTCGATAGAAGACATCTCCTTTAAGGTGACTTGTTCATTGACGCTAAGACGTAATCGGAAGCTTGTGAGAACATGTGCACCTGTTACCATCAAAAGCTCTCGCTTTACCTGAGAAACAGCGAACATTTGGCAGACGGAGACGGCTTCACATTACAGGCGAGCATAGCTCTAATTGGAACGTGACAGATTCCGTCACTAATTGAGTGCTCGATGTCATATTATACTTGAAATGAAATACGATGCTCTTTCATAAACGCAGGCGCGGATTCAAGGGGGGGGGGTCACGGGGGTCATGACCCCCCCCCCCCCCCCAAACGGAGACCAAATTTTTTTGCAAACTCAAAAAACGAAAACACAATTACCACACAAATAAAACTTAACGAATTTTAACTGAAAAACAGGTTTTTTTTTTTTTCATTTTATTCCATACTGAATTATCTTTATTGGAATGATTATGTTCTGTTACAACTGTACATATTTACAACTTCAAACCTCTTGTATAAAAACTATTAGTTATACAACAAAATCAACTCGTCTATTTTGTTTAGCAAACCTTGTGATCACCGAATCGATGTTTACAGTGATGTCACTGTAACGTTTTCACTTTGCTCCACGTTGAGCGTACAAGTGTAATGTTAATTAACGCCCCATGTCGGTAGCGACAAGTGTAGCAGTTTGACTGGCCCTAACTGTTGGGTAATAAATGTAACTGTTTACCTTTGCCTAAGCTATGTTGTTTTAATGGGCGCCAAGACCTCAACGCAATGTTGAAATCTAAATTTGTATTTAACAACGTCTAGCTCTGGTAGAACACCTTCAAGAATCTAATTCACTCAGATCGTGGTATGATTTGATCATTAACCCAACAAACAATTGTATCAGGAGAAGGAATTGGTCTATATCTAATGCTACCTACTGAAAGCAAAGATTGCATTGTAAAAGAAATGAATTTATTATATAAAACAAGAATAGCAAAATTAATAATAATAATAATAATAATAATAAGTTTAAAATTTAAATTGGAGCGTTGCGATTTTAATATTACCGATAGAAAATTACGTGAAAACGGAGTCTGATAAATTATTGATTTTACTCTTATTCCCAAGCTATGAAGTTACTGAAATATGAAATATAAAACAAAGAGAAATGAGAGATTGCGTATTTCGGCGTCATTCGCGCTTACCACTGGAAATTGCCAAAGCATTTCCCTCGTACTGGATGATGCTGTGTGCTTCCCACAGTCTCCTGGACGTCGTCATCTCGTCGATGTTTGATGATATACTGCTAGATTTGAAGATTTATGGTCCGAACCTCGGAACCAACACGTATAACCACACTGGTTAAGTTGTAAACAGATAGTTCTCCACTCCACGGAACATCGGAGCGACACCCACTTGCAACCGAACTAGTCAAGTCTTTCACAGATTGTCCCCCACTCCACGGAACATCGGAGCGACTCCCGCGTGCAAACATACTCGGCAAGTTCTACACAGATTGTCCTCCTTCCACGGCGCGCTGAACGATATATTCACCCGCCGCATCCCCACTCCAGTCCCGACTTCTAGCTTACGTGGTCTCCACTGATTGGCTGACCCACCACGCGATCTTCCCCTCCTCCGGGTCATTAAACTCGGCGCGGCGATGATGAAGTCGATTTCCGTTCCAACTATCCGCCTTTTCTTGACGCTGCAACCCCGCTTGCGTAATACTTCTTGACAAGAATCAGCCCGTATCTGAATTTCCAATGAGTCATGTCTCTCATAATATCCTAACTGACGAAACTCCGTAAAATTCCGTAATCACATAATTTTCTATGATATTGTCGTTCGTAATACTTTGCTTGATAGCGTTTTCTAAGACATAGAAAACCTATCTGTATGCTTATAATTTTTATAAAATGCTCCGAAAATATCTTAATAATAATTATAATAAATTAATAATAATAATAAATTAACATGAAAAACTCTCTTGGCTGAACAATTTGCCGCGTAAATAAATATAGAATGGCTTCCTACTGACTTATGCCAGTGGCATAAAACCCCTCGAAAAACACGTTACATATTCGCCTCGGATCATCGGATGATTTACCGTGACGACGGTCCATTATACGATTATCCCAGACACGTTAATAAACCCCATCCAAAATACATATTACATAAATGAAATCACCCTAAATTACAGATATATACACTCATCATTTTTCTTCACGCACTTTGCGTCAAAGTTTGTTGTCACTATGGATTGCACTTTGCAACCAGTCCAATGTTTTACATATAGAATAGTGTTCCACGGATATTTCCGCCTCTCAAATTTCTCTATGTTGGAGAAATAGACATAATTAATGTGTGAGCACTATGTATTTATGATGTCATATCACACGCATTGAAGGTGTTCTGATATATTTATATCACCATAGAACTTCCTAATTTCACTGGAGGTCCCTCCCTTATGGTGAAATTTAATCTCACTTATCACTGATCACACGATCACACTATTGTGGCAGCGCCTCGTGACCATAATACTTGATCTCTCTTTATAAAAGATGAAATTAATATTGACTTCTGAAAAAAACAGTAAATGCGCATTACATATAACACCAAATATTTCTGTGCCGTTAAGTTCCCGTACACCATATTCTACTTAATACTAGTTCTCAACACAGACCAGTTCTCCTCACACAAATAATACCTTTGTTCAAATTACCTTAAATTACTCACTTAAAAATCTTACATGGCGAGGCCGTAAACAGAAATCACGTGTGCCGTTATGTATGAGTTTCATGAAGGACTGTCTCGCATTCTGATGGCCCATCTTTTGTCCCGTGGACGCCTTAAGCAAAAATACCCTGTCCAAGCGCTCACCCATCTCTTGGGGACAAATGGGAATTCACCAGCGCTACCAAATTCTGGCCTTGGTGTATCGAGACATTTTAGTGCTCAAGAGCATCCGACAATCCCGTCATATTTCCCTGTACCTTAAAAACTCTCATTTACTTACATACTACCCCCCAGTGTGACTTCTGATACGCCTGCCTGGAAGACCATCTCCTCCCACGCACCAAATACCACACTTACTCATTTGATAGGCTGGCTCGCCAGCTCAACATCCTCACTTTATGACACATACTTTCGGAGACTATGTATATTATACGTCCCGTATAATCTGTTTCCCTCACTATTCTCCAACACATATGCTGTTTTGCCAATACGTTTGGAAACTATAAATGTTTCTGCGTCACCTGCTTCCAACCTTGCAAGTGGCTCCCTTAAATGAACGTCATCACGTTGCTCTACTAGCATATTTCTCAGTGTCTGTAACGATGCCCTGTTGCTACTGTCCCCACATGCTAACCCTACTTTCCTCTGGTGTCACACCTCTACTTGACACTCTATGACCTAAAAATGTCACTTCTGACTGACAGAATGACGACTTAGACAGCTTCAAAGTGAACCCTGCCTGATCTAACTTCTGAAAAACTATATCTAAATGACGTAGATGCTCCTCAAAACTGCGTGAACTAATTACCATATCATCTATGTAAATGGTTACAAACTCTCCTGTGTCATCCCCTAATGCGATGTTTAAAGCCCTAATTAAAGCTGCTGAACTACTCTTTAACCCATAAGGTGTTCTACAAAATTGATAAAGGTTATATTTATGACTAAAAGCTGTAAATGGTCTATCTTCGTTCATAAGTGGCACTTGCCAAAAACTTGAACTCAAATCTACACAAGTGAAATACTTCTTCCCCTCAAATGTTTGCATTAATTCCTCTATTGACATAGATTTCAGCTGATCTGAACTAATTCTACTGTTAAACAAACGAGCGTCTAAACAAATACGAACCGTGCCGTCGGTCTTGGGTACCGTGATCAAAGAATTAACATACGGACTGTTAGAGTGCTCAATAATCCCATCTTCAAGCATCTGATTAATTTGTGCCTCAACTGCACTCTGATAAGCGAAAGGTACAGGATATCTATGTCCTGTGAATACTGACCTATCAATAACGTTCAATGAATGTGTATAGCAATTGGCCATACCAATGCGATCCTCAAAAACTCTCCTATTACACAATAACACATCATAGAGCCGAACACATTGTTCCACCTCTATATTTCCCTGAAATGCAGCATCACGTAACGAGTCCTCTAGACTTCCGTTCGTAATCACACTGCCCACAAAACATGGAGAACCCCGCTCTACGGCTGGCGATATCTCATTTAAAGTACAAATCACACCTACAATACTACTCCTCTGAATATGGTCATTGAACGCTACTTCTACTTCAGAATCTCCCCATTTAAATTTCAAACTCCCTACATCATAACATAAGTTACCAGACACTCTACTTAGCCACTCTGAACCCAAGATAACACTGAATACTAAATTTGGAATAACAAGACAAATCTGCTTCTATACATGATTATTAATTTTAATGTCTACTAAAACTTGCTTAGAAATTACTTTAGACCTCTTCCCAACAGCTGTGATAACAAAAGTGCTTTTAATTGGCATCTCCTCAAAATTTACTCCAGTTCCTTTCATTTTATCATAAAATGCACTACTTATGCAACTCTTCATACAACCACTATCAATTAAAACATCTGTGTACGCCTCGGACACGTTAAATTTAACTATGGGGCTCTTACTAACCACTTCCTGAATAATACCTTCATCATTTAGTTCATGTAATAATTCATTTCTTACATTTAGGTCATAGGGTTCCTGTAGAATTGTATGGACAGGCATGCTACAGACTGAGATTCTGACCTTACTTCGCAGCCTGGTTCGCGTTTAAAGAACTGCTACAGCTGGCCGTCGTACTACTAACTACTGAACTGGTCTGGTTGTTCTGGGCTATGTTGTCATTGTTTGGCTGTATATTACTACCACTAGGCTGTCCTCCTCCTTGACCCCTATTCTGGTTGTAATTATTGTCACTATAATTTCTCCCCTGATTTCCCCTGAAATCATTGTTTCTCCCTTGATTTCCCCTGTAATCATTGTTCCTCCCTTGATTTCCCCTGAAATCATTGTTCCTCCCTTGATACTGATTACCATAGCCATTTCCTCTGTTCTGATTTAGCTGATTATTATTATTTCTATTTTGAGCGTTGGCCCCTTCGCCACCGTTCCCTTGAACATCTTGATGCCTGGCTTCATTAGGTCTATTATTATTATTACCCTGGATCCTATTGAAATTGTCCTCATAACCCCCTCTCCCTAGTGCATCAAATGTGCTTAACAAATTTTCTACTTGTGATATAGTCTTTACATTCTGGATACAAGCAGCCTCCTTGATCCTATAGGGAAAGTGCCTAAGTAGCAACCTCACCACATCACTTTCCTCCTTCAAGCCATCCAGATATTTACACACTAATACCTGCCCTAAAAAGTATTCGGTCATGGTGGAGCTTCCTTTAGGGTTATATTTACCACACGCTACTCCCTCACGATGCTGCGACTGAATAACCTCATTCCAGAACTTTTCACAGAATTTCATTTTAAAATCATTGATATCAGTAAACTTGTCTTTGTAGACAGCAAACCAATTCCTCGTTTCCCCCACAAACACTTGTTCTAAAATTTCAACTACCTGGCACCTCTCAATACTACCATTTTCCAACCTCTCCCCGAATTTATTTTCTATAGTGTTCATGAACTCCATTGGGCACCCCTGTCGATTGCTGAACTTACCCAGTTCTACCTCCCTGTGTGTGCTATTCACAAAAACTGGCCTATTCTGACTATTTTCTTGCCTGATCCTAGCTTTTAATTTTAACTCTAATTCTGCGATTTTCTCCTCAGCCTTCCTCTCAATACTGTTTACTGTTAATTTAATGTTTCCTTCTGATTCTTCTACTTTATCATATAGCTTTGCTTGTTTCTCCTCAATCTTGCTAATGCTCTCTCTATTACTCTCTCTTAAATCATTTACTTCTGCAACTATTTGTGAGTGGACTTTCTCAATTCTACCCCCCAGCTGTTCCTTAACCTCTTTAGTAGCTACCTGAATTTTGTCAATTTCTCCCCCCAAATACTTTTTGACCTGCTGTGTTTCCAGTTGCACTAGTTCTTTTAAATTTTCAGCCTGTGTACTGATTCTAATTTCCAACTCCTCCTGTACTTTTCCTAATTTTCTGTCTACATCTGCAATAATCTCTTTAGCCTTTTCTTCCATCACCCCCCTGATCTCACCTCTAATCAGTTCGAATTTGTCACTCATTTCCCTACTGTTTTGTTCTAATTTAGCATTGAAAGTTTCAGTACTCTCTCTATTTTCCTTACTGTTTTGTTCTAATCTGGCGTTTAAAGTTTCATTACTCTCTCTATTTTCCCTACTGTTTTGTTCTAATTTAGCATTTAAGGCATCTGTACTTTCTTTATTTTCCCTACTGTTTTGTTCTAATCTGGCGTTTAAGGCATCTGTACTTTCTTTATTTTCCCTACTGTTTTGTTCTAATTTTGCATTATTCTGTTCTAATTTTGCATTATTCTGTTAAATTTTGCATTTAAGGCATCACTAATAACTTTGTTCTGATACATGAACTCGAGAAGTAAAGTTTTTAATTCTGGTTGGCCGCCTACACTCCCTGTTTCAGTATCGGGATTTACCTCCGCTACCCCGGTACTACCATCACTCGACATACTGCTCGTATCATCACTCTCCCGTTGATGACCACTACGTAACCTCATCTGTCTTTCTTTCTCATCCCCCATAATGATATACCCTGATACAGACAAATAACCCCCAAAATACAGGCACAGAAATATATACCCTTCCCCTTCCACAAATGTTATTAAGTTTTCAGCCCCAAGTTGTCGGCGACAATTGTAACGTTTTCTCTTGCCCCACGTTGGGCGCCATTTGTAACGTTTTGCTAGCCCACATGTTGAGCGACAATTGTAACGTTTTCACTTTGATCCACGTTGAGCGTACAAGTGTATTGTTAATTAACGCCCCATGTTGGTAGCGACAAGTGTAGCAGTTTGACTAGCCCTAACTACCAGGGCTAGGAGGATTTGTGAAGTGTCTTCTTTACAAGAAGAAATTAACACCCTGCGAACCACCTTTGAGAGCAACGGTTATAGCAAGGCTTTGATTTCTACGGTTCTGAAACCAACAAATAATAATAGGACGTCAGTTGAGAAAAGAGATGTAAGAGGAACTGCTTACCTTCCGTACATACATAACACAACGGATCGTATTGCTAAAATCCTACGTCGATACAACATACGGACTGTATTTGGAACTTCTGTTAAGATTAGGCAACTCCTGCGACCAACTAAGGACAGTTTGCCTAAATTGCAACAACCGGGCATCTACATAGTTCCCTGTACTTGTGGCAAGGTTTACATCGGGCAGACTTCGAGAACAATATGCACTCGCATTAAGGAACATAATAGATGTATCAGGCTCATTCAACCTGATAAATCAGCTGTTGCCGATCATGCTTTAACACCTGGCCATGATGTCATGTTCCAAGGGGTGGATGTTCTTGCCCGTATAAAGCAATATCGTTCCAGAATCATCAGGGAGGCGGTTGAAATACGTAAACACCCAGATAATTTCAACCGCGACACCGGCTACAATCTCAGTGAATCCTGGCTACATATTATCAGAACCCTGAGAAAGTAATTCACTGCTGCTTTCCGTTTTCCCTATCATGGGGCTATAATGGCGTCCATCTTTGGGCACCTTCTATATGTTCTTCGTTGCTTTCTCTTAGCAACATTGTCGTATTCCAGATTATTCCTGACGATGAAAGACATGGTTTCTTTCGAAACGCGTCGATTTGCAATATAATAAAACACGGCATAAGCCCAAATTTCAACATTATGAATAATAAATGTAACTGTTTACCTTTGCCTAAGCTATGTTGTTTAATGGGCGCCAAGACCTCAACGCAATGTTGAAATCTAAATTTGTATTTAACAACGTCTAGCTCTGGTAGAACACCTTCAAGAATCTAATTCACTCAGATCGTGGTATGATTTGATCATTAACCCAACAAACAATTGTATCAGGAGAAGGAATTGGTCTATATCTAATGCTACCTACTGAAAGCAAACATTGCATTGTAAAAGAAATGAATTTATTATATAAAACAAGAATAGCAAAATTAATAATAATAATAAGTTTAAAATTTAAATTGGAGCGTTGCGATTTTAATATTACCGTTAGAAAATTACGTGAAAACGGAGTCTGATAAATTATTGATTTTACTCTTATTCCCAAGCTATGAAGTTACTGAAATATGAAATATAAAACAAAGAGAAATGAGAGATTGCGTATTTCTGCGTCATTCGCGCTTACCACTGGAAATTGCCAAAGCATTTCCCTCGTACTGGATGATGCTGTGTGCTTCCCACAGTCTCTTGGACGTCGTCATCTCGTCGATGTTTGATGATATACTGCTAGATTTGAAGATTTATGGTCCGAACCTCGGAACCAACACGTATAACCACACTGGTTAAGTTGTAAACAGATAGTTCTCCACTCCACGGAACATCGGAGCGACACCCACTTGCAACCGACTTGCAACCGAACTAGTCAAGTCTTTCACAGATTGTCCCCCACTCCACGGAACATCGGAGCGACTCCCGCGTGCAAACATACTCGGCAAGTTCTACACAGATTGTCCTCCTTCCACGGCGCGCTGAACGATATATGCACCCGCCGCATCCCCACTCCAGTCCCGACTTCTAGCTTACGTGGTCTCCACTGATTGGCTGACCCACCACGCGATCTTCCCCTCCTCCGGGTCATTAAACTCGGCGCGGTGATGATGAAGTCGATTTCCGTTCGAACTATCCGCCTTTTCTTGACCGTATCTGAATTTCCAGTGAGTCATGTCTCTCATAATATCCTAACTGACGAAACTCCGTAAAATTCCGTAATCACATAATTTTCTATGATATTGTCGTTCGTAATACTTTGCTTGATAGCGTTTTCTAAGACATAGAAAACCTATCCGTATGCTTATAATTTTTATAAAATGCTCCGAAAATATCTTAATAATAATTATAATAAATTAATAATAATAATAAATTAACATGAAAAACTCTCTTGGCTGAACAATTTGCCGCGTAAATAAATATAGAATGGCTTCCTACTGACTTATGCCAGTGGCATAAAACACCTCGAAAAACACATTACATCACGATGAATGTGCAGCAATGCACGGATAGGAAACTGGGGCTTTTTTCGCACCAAAAATTTTTGCCGACGTCCAAACCGCAAGCTTGGTTGGCAATTTAAGCTGTGACTTTCTCCCTTTGTCGGTACCAACTCGACTTGCCGAAACTGTAACGTACCTTGATCCTTTTCTCGAAGCTCGATGTAAAAGTCGCAAAACACGCCGTTGCAATTTGTACGAATATTTTTGGTGCGCTAAACGCATCAAATTTCTATCCATGTAGCTTGCAAAAAAATTGGTCTGGTTTTGTACCTTTGGTTATTTTAAGATTGCGTTTTTAGTGATACCATTTTTCTTAACATTTTCGATTCTCTGATCCCCCCCCCGCAAAGCCAAACCAAATGCATAAACGCGCAGTGGCTCACAATCCCGTCGACCTTCTTTGGTCAACTCTTGTTATCTTCCGACGCCAACGGCATTAGGGTATCCGAGGCCTACAGTCCAGCCGGCTCTGACATTTCTCATGAGGGAGGGAGACAGCGTTGCCAGTTCTGAACCGCGAGATATAAAACAACGTGGGCTACATACAATATTTCACATGTTTTAAATGAATTCTGACCATATTACTAAAGTAATATAACTACACACAGTTAACCGGTAAGTGTGCACACACAAGACAATAAAACAACAAACCTCCACTAACACGAAGAGCAACAGAAGAGAGCCTTGGCAACATCGAGCTAAATTTAAAGACCGGCTTACCGGGAAAACCAGTGATTGGTTCAGGCGACAACATTCTTCATGGTAGTAAGTGACTTCGCCAACATAGGCGGAATTCCACTGCGATCGAAGAATCTAGGTTTTGTAACCGCAAATTGTCGGAATAGCAAAATGATGCATAAAATTGCAACTGGACTGTGGGTCCTCCACGTTACATAATGAAGACGCTAGAGAAGAATTATAATGATGGCAAGTTTCAAGGTTCTATTAATAGCGGTACGTTGGCTCTACCCCCCTTCGCCCACCATCGCCAAACGTCAGAGCGGTAGTGAGTCTTTCACTTTCCCGCCTTAATAGGCCCGTGCCTCATTTTTCCTGATCCCTCATTCTTCGAGGGAATCAGACTTCTTGTTTTCCTTGTCATGACATCTCCTGCCTTCTGCTCAAGGCCCTAAAGGAGCCAGGGTATATGTGCGTGTAGTCCCGCCACTTATGGCGTACCCTGGATAGTGCTACACCCACAACGGTTCACGGCTGGTGAGCTTGGGAGTTGGTAACCCCGAGGGATTCCTGAGCTGGGTCCAGTTTTTTACCTTTTTCCAGTGAATCTGGAGCGGACCCTCTCCTATCTGCCTTTCCTGGCCCTACTTCTTTCTACGCCCCTCAATTCTCATATTTCGAGGGTTGAATCATTTCATTTCTCTGTCTTTTGTTGCCCTTATTCCATGTTTGTTTTCTACTTTTTCTTCCGGTCCGCAAGTCTGTAGCTAGTTTTATTTTATTTTCATTTTCATTTTCGCTATTACCTAAACCATTAGGGCCCGATAACCTAGATGGTAGGTCCCTTAAAACAAAAATTACCAAATCACATCTTTCATAAATACTGAATAAATATTGTACGTTCTTGTAAGACGGAGGGATTTTCCGATGATCTTTTATTGATTATTCACTCTTGATTTTCTGATAATTGATTAACTGCAAGGTCATTGACCCGAGAGTTTCCGGACTAATAATCGTAGACACCTGATCCAGGATTTAAATGAATGCATGTAATATTTTTTTATTTTTATGATTTTTTTTATTTTTAAGATTTAACTAAAAGACCAAACTACAAGGTCATCGACCTGAGATTTCTCGAGCCATTAATCGTAAATACAACATCCCTTGCAGAGGCTAAGTCAATTAATGATGATTGTTGTTTTAAAGGACGGAACATTGAGGTCATCTGTCCTTTTCGAATACTATAAGTTTCGTCATTTCACAGAAGACCTATATTAAAAAATACAAAAACTCATCGCTATGACAATGGACAATCGTTCTTGGATTCTATAGCAGAGGAGCAGCAGATTGGTTCCTCAGTTTAGGGGCTGCAACAACTCGGTCATGTAGCCCCGTGTACTTTGGGTGTGTGTAGAATATGTCTGATAACCGGTGTTAATTGTGATGGCTGTATTAGTGTGTTATCTGTTTTAATTCAAGTAGGGACTGCAGACATTCAATTTTCAAGTCGTCCCTACTTGCTGTCAAACACCACCGTCAACGACAACTAGTTCTGAACTAGATTACTACAGAGAGTTTAGTTTGTATGTAACGGAGACCCTCGCTTGCCCGCTCGCCCGTGGCGCGAGCCTGTCTCCCGCCACGCAGTTTGTCGTTATGCGGTGCTATCGCGGCACTGAGTCATTGAGTATAGGAATTTGTACTTACCTAGTTCACAGCTGGTGCTGAAAATGTTCGCCATTCACTGCTACACATCGCTGGCACCTTTTTATGAAACTGGCATTTACTCTCTGAAGTTCCTCAGCACCGATTGACTGTATTTCAGCTGTAATATAGTCTTTAAGCTCATTTATAGTGTGAGGGTTTCTCGCATACACTCTATTTTTAAGCGTCCCCCACAAATAAAAGTCACATGGTGATAAGTCTGGGCTTCGCGGGGGCCACACGTTCCGACTTATAATCCTCGTACCGAAAATGCGACGCAATTCTGTCATGGATGCTTCGGCAGTGTGAGCAGTGGCAGAATCTTGTTGAAAGTAATTTGACAATCGCCCTCCGTAAGTCAGTTCGTCAAAAAATTGGTCAAAGATCACATTGAAGTACAAAGCGCCGCATAACGGCAAAGTGCCTGGCGGGAGACAGGCGCGCAACGCGGGCGAGCGGGCAAGCGAGGGTCTCCGTTACATACAAACTAAACTCTCTGTAGATACAACCACAGTCGGCTCCTGGCGACGAACGTTGGAACCTAAGAGAGTTAGTCAAATCTAACCTATAATTTAGCTTCACACAAGTGTAATTAGTGAAAGGTTATTTTACAGCCATAAATCTATGACATGGGCCCGCCGGCTTTACTTCCCCTCCGAAGGAAGGCATGCTGAGGGATTTATAACGCCCTTAAAAAATCCGACGACTTCGGCCGGGTTTGAACCCACGATCTTGGGCACAGAAGCTCAGCATGCTACCTACTACGCCACCAAAGCCGGTTTATCTGAGTGCAAGCCGGTCTGTAGTAAGAAAAGACGTGTACTGGAAGCCAGTGGCGGCTGGTGCAGAAAATCAGTTGTGTGCTGTATCCCCCACCTCCAAGCAAAAACAACATTTTGAAACATTCACGCAGAAACACTCAAAAGTAAGTTAACAGCTGATAGCTTCCTCTATTTTTCCCCCGTTTAATTTGAGCGATTCCCTCTAAAATGCTACCGCTGAGTCTAGAGGGTGCCACCACCCACGTTCCCATTTCGTGTGACCAGAGAATCGTTGTGATACCTTGGCTCTGATCTTGGCTGTTGTTCCAACACACAACAGCACAACGGAAAAGTTAGGCACGCATGCGCAAGAGACAGAGTTCATGTTTGCTGGCAATGAACGTAGAGATCGAGTGGGTGAAACGTTATAAGGAGTTTTGGTGTCAACGCTAGCTTGCCTTGTAGCAGTACCTGCTGACAACGTTAAAAACGCTGGCAGTCATCGCGTACGACGATGTAGTTGAGTTGTACTTCTATAGATGGCAGTAAAATCGGAAAATTGGTAAGTATTCTTGTTAATGTTGTATATTTTAATGTGCTGTATTTGATTGTAGATAATATTATTAAAGTAATTTATTTTCAAAATAAAACAATGTGCTGCAGCACTTCAGCACATAAGGTGCAGCCGCCCCTGCTGGAAGCGTGGTCACGGATGGAATGATGCTGTCATGCACTATGAATGGACTCATCACCTCCTACTGAGTGTCCATGGAGACGACGCGACGTCTTGTCCCGTCAGACACTGATGTCCAATGTTTGGTCAAGGCAGTGTGTGGAAGATGAAGCTTATTCTGAGCGCTCTTTACATCCACGATAAGGCCACGTGGTGGCTAACATGCTTGGCTGTCTCCCTGGAAGTCCGGGTTTGATTCCCGGCTCAACAAGAAATTTAATTATGGTGTGGGGGCTGGAACGGGGTACACTCAGCCTCGTGAGGTAATTCCCTCCTTAGCCATCTTGGAAGTAGTTTTCCGTGGTTTCCCACTTCTACTCCAGGAAAATGCCGGGATGGTTACTAACTTAAGGTTATGGCCGCCTCCTTCCCAATCCTCAACTGATTTAACCTACAAATACACACACTAGCCATCACAATAAGACAGGTTATCAGACAAATTCCACACACACCCAAGTACACGAGGCCACATGACCACAATGGCACAACAGTAACAGAGTCTCTTACCACCTCCTCATCTTGGAATTTTTCGCCACCGATTATTTTCTTCCTAGACTTCTTAATTAATGGCCATAGCATCCAAAGCAAACGTTGAATGTCACATCACTCTGGTTCAGAGTCTGCGTGAGGTTCAAATCCGGGGCCAATCCATCAGCTTTCTTTGTTCTCCTTTCAAGTGGAAGCATATTGTTTGTTGGCATTAAGACACGCAACCAGAGTGACATGATATTCAACGTATGCTTTGGTGTGCCTGACCGCTCGAACTGAGCCGTCACCTGATGACTTCATATTATGTTTAACAGATGTGGTTCACTTTTAAGGTATATCCGGACACTTGCGACCCTAAGTGTCCTATATCAAATTACTAGTCTCAATGCCATCTATACCCGTGTGGGTGCGGGTTAGAATACACCCACGGTATGCCCTGCCTGTCGTAGGAGGCGACTAATAGGGCTGACACGGCCGAATAACTTGCCAGTTTTTGATTTGTTCAGACCCCCTGTGGATGGGGAGGGCAGAATTCATCCACGGTATCCCCTGCCTGTCGTAAAAGGCGACCTTATAAAGGTCGATTTTGGTTTTCTGGTCCCAGCTCTGGTTTGACCAATAGAAATAAACATGCATGCTGTTAGGGGAAGGGCCACCAGCTTGGCCATCTGGCCAGAAAGCTTAGACGGTATGCCCCATCCCGTCAGGTGGGTGCGCCATGTACCCTACATTAGTATCCGCCTTACAACGAAGGTCCCTGCATGGCCGAATACTGGAGCTGCATAAATCACTGTGCATGCCGAGGGGGAAGTGCCTGTTCGAGGCACTGGGACCCCGGGCAATACCTGCTATGCCAGGTAGGTGTTGCCTTGGCTGGGTGGCGCCCTCAGTGATGGCCCCCGTTCGGAGTGGGCAGTATTCGGGGAGGATTTCGTCCGGGATGCGTACTAAACGATCACGGACACCTGTACAGGGTGGCACCCTCAAAAAGCCGTCTCTAGAGTGTCGAGCTAATCCCAAGATGTATACGCCTTGGGATGAAGCCTTTAATAGAAGATTCCCCGCTGAGAAGTCTCCTCGCTACCTGGTAGCTACGAGGACTGACGGGGGTGACTTTAAACCAGTAAAATCTATATTTTTTTCTGAGGAAATCGAGGGGAAATTTGGAGACCTAAGCGGGATTTCCAAGCTCCGGAACGGTCAGCTGCTGCTGCACACCGTTGATCGGAAGCAAACCGAAGCGTAGCTGGAATGCACGCAATTCGGCGAAATTCCCGTTAAGGTCTCAAAACACGAAACACTTAATGAGGTCCGTGGAGTTATTGCCCATCGTGACCTCATTTTAAATAGCGATGCGGAATTGTTGCGGTATCTGGGGAAGAGAGGCGTCACCAAGATTAGGCGCATCACCCGAAAGATTGGAAAGAACAGCGTCGATACCGGCGCTTTAATTCTCCATTTTGAGGGTGATGTTGTACCTAAGCAGGTGAAGGTCACATCGTACCACTGCGATGTTCGACCGTACATCCCTCCACCTATGCGCTGCTATCAATGCCAGAAATTCGGGCATGTTTCCGCCAGGTGCTCTGCCAAGGCCGTGTGTAGAGAGTGTGGCAAGGGGACTCATGACGGTGAGAGGTGTACGCCTCCCCCGATTTGTCCTAGCTGCCAAGGAAGCCACTCTCCACGATCGAAGCAGTGCCCTGAGTTCTGTAAGGAAGCAAAAATTCAAGAAATAAGAACTCTTGATAGGCTTTCATTACACGACGTTCGCAAGAGGTACCGTGATATGAATGCCCCCAAATTTCGGGTATCGTTTGCAGTTGCAACGACGCCCTCATTTACCCCCTGCTGCATCATTACCCTCGACGCCCGTATTTTCAGCATTGTTAAAATCACCCCTCGCGGTACCAGCGAAAAATGTCAGCCCGAATGAGGTACAACAACCTTCTTCGGCCCCGCAAAAGAAGGCGCCGGTTATACCATCTAAACCGGCGCAATCGGAGAAGAAGTCATCTTCTTCCCCGAAACGGTCGGCGAATAAGTCTTCCCCAGCTAAAGGGGGAAAGAAGACCTCGCCGACCAGGGCTGGTCCTTCTTCCAGCCCACCTAATACGAAAAATATAGGGGAGAAGAGGGAGACGGTTCGTCGCCGTCTCTCTCGCCCTCCTGCTGACGGGGTGGCTACTGTCTCTGCTGGCCTTTCCGCTCCCACGACCACCAAGGGAGCGAAGCCTGCTGAAGCCAAGCCCGTCCGTATGGAGGAAATCCCCTATAGAAAAGAAAATAGATCGGCGGAGGAGAGGGGAACGGTTCAGCGCCGTTTCTCTTCCTCTCCTCAAGGCAGGGCTGCTCACGTATCTGCAGGCCATCCCGCTCCCACCACTACCAGCGGAGCGGTGCCAGCAGTAGCGACCTTGTTTTGTAAGGACCCGGCGTCTGTGGGGAAGGGACCATCTACTTCCCCAAACACACGTCGGCGCCGATCCAGAAAGAAATCTCTTCGGGGCGTGTCGGGGACAAATACCCAGTCTTCGGACCGGGAGAAAGTCCCTCGACACCGCTCTCGCTCTTCCCCAAGAGCGAGACTCGTGAGGTCCGACGACGACCACGCGCAAAACAAGAGAGCGCCCGCTCCATTTTCTTCGTCTTCGGACGGAGATGTGGAGATTGAGGTGTGCTCTCCAGCCCCATCATCTCCAACTAGAGATGGGGAAGGGTGGCAAGCGGTCAAGCATAAGTAGAAGACCCACTTCTACTTATGTCCACACCATGGCACTATTACAATGGAACTGTAATAGCTATTTTGTTCATCTCGCTGAGTTACGACATTTAATATCTTCGTTTTCGGCAACCATTGCCTGTCTTCAGGAATCCAGGTTTCGTCCTGGACATGAGATAACAATGCGTCACTTCAAACTCGTCTCTAAAGACCGGATGGATGGAGCTGTGGTCGCTGGTGGCGTCTGCACTCTCGTCCACTCGAGCCTCTTTAGTGAAGAGGTGCCGTTGCGTACTAAGCTAGAGGCAGTTGCAGTTCGTACTTCGTTGCCAGTAATGGCAACAGTATGTAACGTGTACATCCCGCCTGATTCTCAACCGGATTACAACCAGCTGGTGGATCTAGTCTCTCACCTCCCCCGTCCTTTTCTCCTTCTGGGAGATGTTAATGCCCACAACACCATCTGGGGCCCCGCTTCCACTAGCGGTAAAGGGAGAGATTTTGAGAGGCTGATCAGGCTGCTGGACCTGTGTCTGTTGAACACAGGGGAACCTATGCACTTCTCTATTGCACACTGTACTTATTCAAGTATCGATATTACCTTGTGCAGTCGTGCGCTGGTTCCCCTGCTACAGTGGGGTGTACACGATGATCTTTGTAATAGTGACCATTTTCCAATTATATTACACTTCCGAACCTGAGAGCAATCGAGTTACCAAGTCGATGGCTTCTCCGTCGGGCTGATTGGCCAACTTTCACGGCACGTGCGGTGTTTGCCGAAGATACCTTTGAGAGTGTCGACGATCATACCATTCACATAACGAATGGTATTTTGGCAGCTGCTGAGGAAACAATGCCTTCCTCATCCGGCAACTCACGCCGGAAGCTTGTCCCTTGGTGGACAGCCGAGATTGCAGCAGCCATTAAAGATCGTCGACGTGCTTTCAAATGCTATCGGAGGCAAAACACTATGGCCAACCTTATCACCTTCAGAAGGATGCGTGCTAGAGCCCGATATCTGATTCGGGAGATAAGAAAACGACGTGGGAAAAGTATGTGTCGTCTATGAAGGTGCATACTCCTTCATCTCAAGTGTGGACTAAGCTTCGTCGGATCTCCGGACTCCCGACATCACTGTCGATACCCGGAGTGTCCATCAATGGAGATATCATCACGGACCATCTCGCCATTGCCAACAGTATAGGCTCGCACTTCTCCGATGTATCCTGCTCCGGGAGTTACGATCCTACATTTCTGACTCTGAAGCGGGAGGCAGAGACTCACCCCTTGTCCTTTGCCACTGCTGCTTCGGAGTCCTATAATGTACCATTCTCTGAATGGGAACTGCGCAGTGCGCTTGTACTGTGCAGGGATACGGCTCCTGGACCGGATAACATACATAATCAAATGTTAAAACATCTGTGCGAATCCAGTATAAAAAACTGTTGATCCTCTTCAATCGTATATGGATTGAAGGGGAGTTTCCATCTCAATGGCGAGAGGGGATCGTGATTCCGATTCCTAAGGCTGGAAAGGATCCCAAGTTTGTAACCAGCTATAGGCCCATTTGTTTGACAAATGGCCTATGTAAGATGCTCGAAAAGTTGGTGAACCGCCGACTGGTGTGGTTCTTGGAGGAGAAAGGTCTCCTGTCTGAGTACCAATGTGGATTTCGCTCTCACAGGTCCACCACTGATCATCTGGTGTGACTTGAGAGCGCCTTACAGGAGGCATTTTTCCGAAAGCAGCACCTAGTCACGGTTTTCTTTGACCTCGAGAAAGCCTACGACACCACATGGCGCTACGGGATCCTTTCCACCCTTCAGAAGTGGGGACTCCGTGGTAACCTACCAACTTTCATTGCGAATTTCATGTCCGTCCGACCTTTCCGTGTAAGGGTCGGTAGGACATTATCGCAATACTATACTGAAGAAATTGGAGTTCCTCAGGGTTAAGTGTTGAGTGTCACCTTGTTCGCGATTGCCATAAATGGCATTGTTGCCGCCGCCGGGTCCGCGGTAGTTCCATCGCTGTATATAGACGATTTAGCTCTGCATTACAGCTCTGGAAGTATGGCAGTCGTGGAAAGGCAATTGCAACTAGCTATCAACCGGGTCGACAGGTGGGCTCACGACCGGGGTTTTCGTTTTTCAGCAGCAAAAACCTCCGTCGTCCATTTTTGTCGGCTCCGGAGGCTACATTTACACCCTGAACTACATCTCAGGGATGCTGCGTTGCCGTTGGTTGACACTTATCGCTTCCTGGGGCTCCATTTTGATAGCAAATTAACGTGGCAGCCCCATATACGGCAATTAAAAATGACATGTCTGAGGAAACACATGCTCAAGTTTCTTAGTGGCACTACGTGGGGGGCTGACCGTGCGGTGCTGCTACGGTTCTACCAAGCCCTCGTCCTGTCCCGGCTAGACTATGGTTCTGCGGCATATGGTTCAGCAAGGCCGGCAACCTTGAAAATGCTGGACAGTATCCACCATAGTGGCGTTAGGCTGGCTACCGGTGCCTTCTGGACCAGCCCGATACCCAGCTTACTCGCCGAATCGGGTGTTCTACCTTTAAATTATAGACGCCAACATATGCTTTTAGCATATGCTGCCAATGTGCGTCAAATGCCCCAACACCCGACCTATCAAGCTCTCTTCGGTACCCAAAACCACCAGGGGTACGCCAATCGGCCTCGTGCCACTCGGCCGGTTGGTATTAGACTTGATAGCTCGTGTACTGAAATAGGAGTGGCTGTAGGTCCCTGTATGATCCGGACATCTAGCGAGGTGCCTCCGTGGCAAGTTCCGCGTCCGGAAATTCGGTTAGATCTTCACCGAGGTCCTAAGGTGGCAGTTCCACAGCATAGTTCACCAATTTCTGGACGCTGGCATTCTCTACATGGAGGTGGACGAGATAGTGGGTTGTGCTTACGTTATTGATGGTGCAAATACCAAGATCTCTTTGCCTGAGGCCTGTAGTGTGTTTACTGCGGAGCTCGTTGCCATTCATGAAGCTCTGCAGTTTGCACTACAGGATGCACGAATCCACTTTCTCGTGTGTACCGACTCTTTGAGTTCGTTGCAGTCAATTGCTACATGTTTCCCGCAACACCCCCTAGTGCAGCGAATCCACGACCTACTAGCCGGGCTGTGCCACGCTGACACTCGAATCACCTTTCTGTGGCTTCCAAGCCACATGGGAATTGCGGGAAATGAGTTAGCAGATCAAGCTGCAAAAGAGGCGGTATCACTACCACCTCGACCAATGGAGGTACCCGCTAGAGATATTCGCTCTCAGTTACGCCGACAAGTTCTGGCTTTTTGGGAGAGTCAGTGGCTAGCTGACCCACTGCCCAGTAAACTGAGAGCGATCAAGGGAACTACTCGCGTGTGGTGGAGCTCTTTCCGGGCCCGGAGAGAGTCCGTCATTTTGTGTAGGCTAAGGATAGGTCATACAAGATCCACCCACTCGTACCTAATGAGAAGGGAAGACCCCCCACATTGTACTTGTGGAGCCGTATTCACCGTGGCCCACATTTTCATTTTCACCGATTGTGTGGATCTTGCTGACTTACGAAGAAACCTTGGTTTGCAAATGACACTCAAACTTATATTAGCCGATGACGCGGTGGCTGCTGATCGCGTTATCCGCTTTATAAGTGAGAGTGGGTTAGGGCCAGCAATCTAAATTTTCCAGTATAAATTGACTCAAAGACTTGTTCGTTTTTGAATGATAGTGTTTTGTTTTTCCGTAATTTTTGTTTATTTTTATAATTTTTAATTTTTATTTAATGTTTTTGTTTTTGTTTTATTTTTGGTCTTTTTAAATCTAGGCGTCCACCTCAAAATGTTAAATTCAATTCCAAATTTGTATTCTTTAATCTGTGTTAAGAGGGGCAGATGACCTCGTAGTTCCGCCCCTTAAAACAACAATAACTAACTAACTAACTAACTAATGCCATCTACGTCGCTACAGAGAGTTTTATACGTTAATAAGAGACACCCTGTGTAACAAATATCCAATATACAGTTTACAACAGTGGAATATCCGATGAACCACTACTACAAAAGGGTCTGTCACATGAGATATTGTTATGTCCCGGTGTTGTTTCAGGGCGAAACCATACCGGACATTCACCCCCAGTTCAACCAAAGCTGCGGACTCAGGTGTGAGGTGTCAGTCAGGCTCTGCTGAGACGGAAGTCTGAGGGTGAGAGGTCGTTTGCCTGCCGATCGGGAGATCGGGCAAGTTGAGTTGAACGCTCGTTGACCAAGGGGCACGGAGCTGACCCGGTACTTGAGGGCACCAGCTGAAGAAACAGGTGAGAACCAATATTTCTATTTCCTTTACTCCCTTAAGGAATAAACTAGGAGCTAAGCTTTCAATCTCTTTTATTGGGGAGCATTCCCTGATTCCTGAATCTCCTCCCACTCCCATTTTCTTGTATAATAGGAGTGTGCTGTAATCGCTCTCAGAAGCTATCGGAAGGACACGATAACGATCCTGTTACTTGATCTTGGAAAACCCCCGATCGGCCTATGGCTTAAGTCCGTGCCATGAGGTGAGGACGCAACAGTTATTTTCCCTCAAAATACATATCAGACTCCAGCGCCAACTTCTACTATCGAACATTCCACTAACTGAAATCTTATCTAACTATGGGAAGTTTTACAATCTATATAAAAGATTACATTTTCTTATTCTCTCCTGTCCTTTGAAAACCTTGTTTTTGACAGAAGATATGTCCCTAAATAGTATGTTAGCTGCAACCTGGAAGTTTCAAAACGACTTGATCATGTACACAGAAAACCATATTGTCAGGTAAACATGTGAAGAATATTTCCCAGTAGACAATCGGTGCCATTTTTTCTAAAAAGAACCTTTCTATTAGTATAAGATTAACATTGTATTCGCACTTTTACCCAGACACCTCATTACCTACCATAAGATAACACCTCAAGTACCACCAGATAACACATCAAGTACCACCAGACCCCTCAAGTAACACCAGACAAGACCTCACGTGCCACCAGAAAACGTGTCTTGCATCATTGGGTTTTATACTCTACTATAAAGTTGAGCGTTTCTCAGGGCCGTCATACGGTCGAGACGTAGGCTAAGTGTTGAAACTGATAGCCTACTATTTTCGGTACGCACTGCACAGGAATACTCATTTCCACACCACCATGAGGTAGAGTATATGGCGCGTTTTTTTAACGTGGTTTCCCCGGTAGGCCTAGTCCACGGTTACTGTGGCATTTGAGGTTGTCAACATTGAAATTCGGGTTCGGTTCCTTCTGAAACTGCGTACGTTCCGCTGTGAACTGCTCGTAACGTTTGGTTATGTTGTTTGTCGGAGATAACGAGCCGTCCAAGAAGTTATAGTCACGTGCGTTGTTACTTTATTTTCTAAATATTTCAGTTGAGTGTATTTATTCATCACCCTTGTATTTATTCTGGGTTATTCCCTCTTCATGCAATTTTCACTTGTATTTTTATTTGTCTCTCTCTCTTTCTCTCCCTCCGTCTTCTTGTTCTTATTTAAATGTGTCTCAGAGTTGATGTTTAACTGCTAGCTGACACATGTGAGAATTCTCTGGTATATTCATTCAACCTTAACCCATTCACTAGAGCTCGAACTATTGTACACTAGGGTAATTTTTACAGTAATACACACACAATAAGCCCATAAACATTGTGATTGTACATTATAATTTAACTAATTCCATTGCGGTAGATTTGTTATGAACGATGTTTATCCTGTGAGACCATCGATGTCGCCCAACCTCTTTCCAAAAACAATGCCTGTTATTGCGACCAAAGGTCAAAACTGAACTTCAAACCACACAAACTGCCCATAAGGGTATTGAAGGATACCGCAGTCTCACAGCCAATGGAGGTCCAATTACGGGAACATAGCCTCCTAACTAACATGGCGCCATGTAGCGACATACCGAGACTACTGTATGGCACACACACACACATGATATCTGTTAATAAACTAAACCCTTAGCCTACCGATTCTCAAAACACTTAGTGATACTATGTTGGAAAGTTACCTCACAAAAAATACTTATGACTCGCTTTCTTATAGGGGCAGATGACCTAGCTGTTCCAGCCCTTAAAGCAATAATAACTAGCTAAACTCGCTTTCTTGATGCTTGCAGATGGCGATGTAGTTCACTGAAATATTGAATCTGACAGGCACATAGGCCAGCTGGTTCTTGTAGACCAATAAAATATTCCAAATGACATGAAAACATATCGGGAACGGCCAAACGACTGGTTTGAAGTTCTCTTTTGTCCATTGGCCACAAGAACAGGCATTGTTTTGGAAAGAGGTTGAACGGCATCGATAGTCTCTCAGGGTAAACATATCATCTTCCAAGCATTAATCCCGCTTTATTGCAGGGTCTGCTTTTCTGCACCTTTTCTTCCATACTGCTCGATCTTGAGCGTCTCTAGTTGTGGCATTCACTAGTTGCATGTCCTCCCGCATAGTATCCAGCCAGCGCTTTCTCGGTCGCCCTCGTGGTCGTCGGCCTTCTGGACTGATGTCAAGTGCAGTTCTCGCGACTGAAGACTGATTGCTACGCAGTACATGGCCATACCAACGCAGACGGCTCTCCCGCATTTTTTCAGGGATTGGAGCCACACCAAATGTAGCTCGAACATTGTCATTCTTGATGCGGTCCAGTCTAGTAAGTCCCTGTGTCCAGCGAATCATCTTCATCTCCATGACATGTAGTTGTTGTTCATGTCTCTTCGTTACTGGCCAGCATTCAGTACCATACAGTGCTACTGGTCGAACGATGGTTCTGTAAATTTTCGACTTCAGATATAGTGGCACATTCCGGTCAAAAAGGACTCCAGTAACTTGGCGCCATTTCAGCCATGCAGCGTTGACCCTGTTTCGGACATCTGGGAGTGTTCGGCCATCTGAACAGATTAGCGTACCCAAGTATTTAAATACAGATGATTTTCGGAGTTCAGTGCCATCAATGTGAATAGATCCTTCACTTGGTACTCCACACTCCATATACTCTGTCTTCCCAATATTAAGTCGTAGGACATGGGTGTCTAGTGCAGTTTTCCAACATTGAACATGTTGTTCCAATTCTTGGCGAGACTTGCAGGCTACAATGATATCGTCAGTATAGAGCAAGGTCCAGGGATGCGGTTGCAGTAGTTCGTCTGCGATGGTGTCAATACAGATGATGAACAGGAGCGGGGACAAAGCTGACCCCTGATGAACACCAACTCTGATGAGAAAAGTTGCGGAGTTTCCTGAAGCACATCGGACATAGCTGGTGACATTCCGATAAAGAAGCTGAACCCATTGAACATAATTATGCTTCTGGTACCCCATGCTGTCGTAGTGTCTACCATATTAGATCACGAGGTACCCTGTCGAAGGCCTTCTCAAGATCCAAGATGGCTATATGGAGTGGTTTCCTCTTTTCTAGTTGCCTTTCCATCAAAAGACGAGCGGCGTGAATAGCATCGATTGTCCCTGTACCTTTCATAAAGCCACACTGGTTTGAGGCAATCTTGATTATGTCACGAAGATGTGTATCCACGATACGCTCAAATATCTTCATAGTGTGGCAAAGCAGGCGAATCGGTCGATAATTTGAGCAGTTGTGCACATCTCCTTTACCTTTCCAAATTGGTATTGTTACACTGCTGAGCCAAGTAAACATAATTCATAACAAATCTACCGCAATGGAATTAGTTAAATGATAATGTCCAATCACTATGGTTATGGACTTATTGTTAAACGCATGGTTTGTTGCGTTCGTTTCATGGCCCACTGAGATAGAGTGATCAAATAGCCATCTTATTAGCTATTTGGAGCGATTATCTAGACTCAAAGGCTGAGGCCAAGCTGGCGACTTTGTAGCCGCGTCAGAAATGCCACGGCACGGTCGCCTTAGTGAGTTACATTGATTCAAATGTAGGTGGCCATGCTTGGTAGACATGGCGTCAAAGACGCAGCAGAGAGCGTTTTCTCGGCGCAACGACAAAGATGCTCTGCGTAGTTTATTATCAATGTTGCCTTGCTAGCGCGACATTGGATGCATATACAGGTGTCTATTATTAACGTTTAAAACTCTCTATAGCGACGTAGATGGCATTGAGACAAGTTATTTGATATAGGACACTTAGGGTCGCAAGTGTCCGGAAATACCTTAAAAGTGAACCACAACTGTTAAACACATGACGTCATCAAATGACCGCTCAGGTGGAGCGGTCAGGCCCGTGCTCCCTTACGCACACCAAAGCAAACGTTGAATGTCATATCACTCTGGTTCCGTGTCTGCGTGTGCGACTCGGGCGCGTGGGCTTCGAGGTTCAAATCCGGTTCATATCCATCAGCTTTCTTTGTTCTCTCTCTTCTCCTTTCAAGTGGAAGCAGATTGTTTGTTGATATTGAGACACGGAACCAGAGTGATATGATATTCAACGTTTGCTTTGGTGTGCGTAAGGGAGCACGGGCCTGACCGCTCCGCCTGAGCCGTCACCTGATGACGTCATATGTTTAACAGTTGTGGTTATTTCCGGACACTTGCGACCGTAAGTGTCCTATATCAAATTACTTGTCTCAATGCCATCTACGTCGCTATAGAGAGTTTTAAACGTTAATAAGAGACACCCTGTATGTATATTTATATATAAGTTACATAAATTATATTTAAACTTTTGAATTGACGGTGGTTTTGGGGTCTGGGGGATGTGAAACGTGAAGATATGTCCAAATTTTGCGGAAGTCGAAACATGGTACGCATTGCAATAGTTAGCTTTCTAATGAAATCTACCTAACATGATCAGTGGCATCTCAGGATGTCATGAAGCATTTGTCAATATGAAAAGCAGCTTCGATGGCGTGGATGGTGGCATGCTGAGCTTATATGCCAAAGATCGCGGGTTCAAACCCAGCCGAAGACATTGGATTTTTAAGAGCGTTAAACATCCCTGAGTATGCCTTTCTTTGGAGGGGAAGTAAAGCCGGCGCTCCCATGTCATAGATTTATGGCTTGAAAACGAACCTTCCACTAACTACACTTGTGCAAGCTAAAATTTGTAGGTTAGTTTGATAACGCTATATTAGTTCCAACGTTCACCGCCAGGTACTGGCTGCGATGGCATCTAGTAGCCAAGTCCGAAGCTAGATGTCGTGGACGGTAACATTTGGTAGCTAAAATAGGAACTACTTAAAATTATCGTCTGCAGTCCTTACTTGAATTAAAACAAACACACACCAATACAGCCATCACAATTAACACCGGTTACCTGAGAAATTCTACACACACCCAAAGTACACGGGGCTACATGACCAACCCTTAAACTAAGGAACCAACCATATCAGAATTGATTTTAGCATTATCAAACTCACTAGGCCTAATTACTTATTCAAAATGGCGGCTGTTTGCGCGTCGGTGCTCAGCGTTTTATTCATAGCGTTGTTGTCAATCCGTCTCCAGCTACCGGACGGTGAACTTCATAAGGCAAGCATTGTTGCTTTATTGCAGGCCGCTTCGTACCAATAACTGAGGGTTTCACAAAATTGTAAAATCACTGGTGCTGGGTTACGCGCACGT
The DNA here is from genome assembly GCA_946902985.2 of Meconema thalassinum. Taxonomy (NCBI): domain Eukaryota; kingdom Metazoa; phylum Arthropoda; class Insecta; order Orthoptera; family Tettigoniidae; genus Meconema; species Meconema thalassinum. Next base: position 21,103,840 of record OX336392.1, read on the forward strand.
GTGGATGACAGTTGTACTTTCTTTCTGTCTGCATGTCCTTGACATTCATCATGGGTTTATATTTTTATTTTATTTTATATTTGTATTGAAAAGTGGACACATTTATGATTCTTTCTTTCTTTCTTCTTCTGCTTTTACGGCCTCGTTGGACCACTTCAGTCATTCATTTCTTGGTCCTCTTTCCGAGTCGCCCAGAAGCTCTTCATTCCCTCTGATCTTCTCAGGTGTTCCTCATCTGTAAATACCCTTTTTACTGTATGACGTTTGTCTATATTTGGTTGAAATCTTATTTTTATGTCTTTTAGTTTTTGTTTTTTTGTTTTGTTTTGCAAGTCATCCAAGGTTATTTGTAACTCTTTCATATCTTCTGTAATTTCCTTAATCCATCCTACTTGTTGTTTCATATTGCAAAGTTTGTCAACAATTGTTCTAGATAAACTGGTTTCCGGTGTCCTCATAAGGTGACCAAAAAAAGAAATCCGTTTCTTACGAATAGTATCAGTGATGGGCTCCAGTTCTCTGTATACCAACCACTTCATTTGGTACTATCCACCATTATCCATCTTTCTGATATTTTTAGCTTACTTTTCACATTTTGCAAAAATGAGGAAAAAGTAGACTTATGAGATCGATCCGGGAAAATGTCTGTCTGTCTTACTGTCTGTGTGTGTGTCCCCTATCAACTTCTAAACGGCTGCAGCAATCAAAACCGAATTTGGTATGAGTAAAGATATATACCGGAACATTTCAATATCATACTTGAAAATGATGTCAGTGCTACCAACTGCTGCAAAATCGCAATTGTAATTTGAGCTCCATGTTGGATATCCTGGAAGGTATACATGGGAACTATTCCAAAATTGGCACACATATAGATAATAATACTTCAGTTTAATTTTCAGGAGGCCATGTATGACAGTGTTGCCAAAATGATTCTAAGCCTACTGATAGGTCCAATTTTTAAATGCATATAACTCCTACACTATCAATTGGATTTCAACCAAAGTTCGTATGTACTATGTGTACATAAACAGATATGACTGGGCGTATTCTTAAGAGCCATCAGGGCTGCCAACTGTTAATGAATGCTCTCAATTTATTTTATCAAAATACCAATATATCAGAAAGTATGCAAGCCGACAGCTTTAAACTATGCACTGCACACGTATAGTACCTGACATTCTATATTAATTTGGAGTAACGTATATACTTCAGTGCTACCAACATGATTCTAAGCCTGCTGATAGGTAGAATTTTAAATGCATGTAACTTCTATACTATCATTTGAATTTCAACCAAATTTCGTATGTGCTATGTGTACCATAACAGATATGTCTATGCGTCAATAGCTCTAAACTTTGCACACGTATAGTACCTGGCATTCTAGATTAATTTGGAGTAACGAATATACGTCAGTGTTGCCAACACGATTCTAAGCCTGCTGATAGGTCCAATTTTAAAATGCATGTAATTTCTGTACTAAGTAATTGATTTCATTCAAAATTGGCACAACAATATATCATATTATTTCAGATTATTTCCAACCAACACATGCATGACATTGTTACCAACATGATTTTACACGCGCTGTTAGATCCATTGTCTAACTGCATGTAACGTGAGATAGAACTAAGAATATATTCAATCACCAGGGCTGCCAACTTAAGTGCTCTATTAGGCTACATTATGCCAGGCATACTGAATTTCAAACTAATTAGAAATTTCGATATTACCAACTTAATTTCGTCATTATACTTGATAGATCAATTTAGATCAATCTTTGGCATGAATCTTGAATTTTAATAAAAGTAGGTTCTTTAGTTCGTCACGGAACTTCTTGTTTTATTTATGCATGTTCTTGCTATTCTTATTTCTACTTTTAGAATTTTGTCGATTCTGTTTTCCTTAGTAACTTTAAAAGAGTTTCGCTTCCATACGTCACCTCCGGTTGAACCACCATCTTGTAATGTTTTAATTTTGTTGTGATTGATAGACATTTTCTTTTATATGTAATAATAAATTTTATTTCAGCCAATGGCCATAATAATAGGAATACCATACAAGCTCATTCGGTACAAAATTTTGTAAGAGACATCTGACGTTCTTTTATATGTATACCATGTTAATTTTTGGGCTTTTACCATTTTATTAGTTCTTTCTTGCCTTGCAGATTTCTCATCCAAATTGTAAGTTATAATTTCTGCTAAGTATTTAAATTGCTTCACTATTTTAACTTTCTTGTCTTTTACTGCTATGTGGTTGATTACGAGTGTATTTGCTACCATTATCTCTGTCTTTTAAAATGATATCTGAAGTCCAATTTTTTGTGCTATATTTTGTAGGCTTATTATTTGATTTCTGGCTTCTTGAATATTATTAGCCAGTAACGCTAAGTCATCAGCGAATCCCAAGCAATTTAAGTTTATTTGATCTTTCTTGGTTCCAATTCTTTATTTTTTTATTTATTTATTTGGAACTTCCGTGGCTTAGGCGGCAAATCACCGTCCTCTCACCGCTGGGTCCGTGGTTCAAATCCCGGTCACTCCATGTCAGATTTGTGCTGGACAAAGCGGAGGCAGACAGGTTTTTCTCCGGGTACTCCGGTTTTCCCTGTCACAATTTCATTCCAGCAACACTCTCCACTATAATTTCATTTCATCTGTCATTCATTTAATCGTTGCCCCAGGGGAGTGCGACAGGCTTCGGCAGCCGGCACAGTTCATATCCTCGCCGCTAGATGGGGGCTTCATTCATTCCACTCCCTGACCCGGTCGGGCGACTGGAAGCAGGCTGTGGATTTTTATGTTTCATTTATTTATTTATTTATTTAAAAACTTGTAAGACTGTTTATGAAATATGTGCTAGGCCTAGGTTGTCATTATTTTCCATTTCGCAGGATTATATTTTATAAACAAAATTATGTGTTAATTTCGAACTAAACTGTTGTTGTTTTATTTCCAATAATAATAAATAATGTATCACATTAATAAAAATAAGACAAAATGTATGGTGATAATTCAAGAAACGTGAGGACAACTTTAAAGTTAGAACAGGATGAAATAGAACAAATAGGTGCGTTCAAATACTTGGGATACATAATAACTGAATACATGAGATGCAAACAGGAGGTGAAAAATCGCATTGCAATTGCCAAGGAGGCATTTAATTTTAAAAAAAAACGGAGGCTCTTTGACAAAGGTCTGAGGAAGAGAATGGCGAAATGTTTTATTTGGAGTTGAGAAGTGGACATTGAGAAAACAAGAAGAAAAAAGATTGAAGGTGTTGAAATGTGGTTATGGAGGAGAATGGAAGGGATAAAATGGGTAGAGAAAGTGCGAAATGAAGATGTGCTGAAAAGAGTTGGGGAGGATAAATATTATATCAAAGGAAATTAGGATGAGGAAACAAAATTGGCTTGATCGTCAATTAACTTTCACTGTTTTCTCACAAGCGCTCCTGTTTCATCAACTGCAATTACTACTTCTACATCCAGTTATAGCAGAATATTGCTGCCCAGTATGGCCTAACAGCGCCCATGCAAAGAAGATAGACGTACAGCTGAACGACACAATGAGGACTGGATCAGGAACCATCCAATCTACACCTTTGGAATGGTTACCAGTACTCTCCAACATCCCACCTCCTCATCTTCGAAGACAAATGGCACTGAAGAGAGAATGGCTTAAATGTTGTGACAACCCTCTTCTGCCAATTCATCTAGACTGCTCACCTAAAGATCTCAGGCTGAAATCCCAGAATCCTTCTTGGATACAAGGAAGGAAGTTGGTCCAAGAGCAGTTTCAAGTGAATGAAGCTTGGCGCAATGAGTGGCTGACTTCAAATCCAGACAGATTAGGTCTTATCTCGGATCCAGTCAAGCTAGTGATGAAGCTTTAGAATAGTTAGGGAAATTAGATATCCAGCTCTAACCAAGCTGAAGCTACTAGCAGATCAATCTGTATATATTTGTACTGTAAATACTGTAGAATGAAAAATAATTGTATATTGCATCTTCATGCCATACGAAATATATATATATATATACTTCTACATGACATGTTTTTCTCACTGAAACTTCTCCATCTTCAGTTAAGTAATGGCATCCTCTTTGCAGTAAGTTTCCACTTCACTAGGTGGTACACTGTTCATGCTAATACTCATTTATGCTGTTCTAATTCTAATTTTACCACAGTGCTCAGTACTGTTCTATCAGCATCACCCATACACCTCGGTCTTTGGACACAGGATGCCCACTGTGGAGCAGAGCAGATTGGTAGTTGACACTCTGCCCCATTTGAAGGTCATCACCCACGTTGCCACTGCCTGATAGGACATGGCTTCCTGTAGATCTGTATGACATTCCTGTAGATTTCTGCCATGCAGAACTGCTACCATAATATACAAACTTCGCTCGTGCTTAATGACCTCAATATATATCTTTTATGCTGTTATTCACTGACTGAACTTGAGTGTTTGCTTAGACCCACACCATTGTTCACTTGCACTATCTGGTGGCTTTACTCAAAAGTACAATCCATACTTTTTCAATTTATATCCTAGATTTTTAGGGTTTTCCCCTGTCCGCAAGTAAGATGTTTGGTTGGTTGGTTCCTTAGTTTAGGGGCTGTGACAATGCGGTCATGTAGCCCCGTGTACTTTGGGTGTGTGTAGAATCTGTCTGATAACGTGATGGCTGTATTAGTGGGTGTTATCGGTGATTCAGGTAAGAACTGCAGACGATAAATTTGAAGTAATTTCTACTTTTGCTACCAAATGCTACCATCCATGACACCTAGCTGCAGACTTGGCTACTAGATGGCATTGCAGTCAGCACCCGAGGACAAACGTTGGAACTAATAGAGTGTTATCAATTCTATCCTACAAGTCTTCCACAAGTATAGTTAGTGGAAGGTTCTTTTTCATGCCATAAATCCATGACATGGGACCACTTCCCCTCCGAAGGAAGGCATACTGAGGGATTCCGAACTCTCTTAAAGAAAATATTTACTATGACCAATGAATCAATCTCCATAATTAGGCCTAATACAGAGGCCTGTTTGCCATCTCTTGATGAATGCAGTACATTTGCATTTGTCTGTTGGCACAGGCTAGCGTATCACCGATGTCTCAGTCTCACTCATGGCTGTGATTATATGGAAGCAACTGAGGTATGGATGGTGCTTAGTAATGACATTCAGGGCACAGTCAGTGTCTGTTGGCACAGGCTAGAGTATCACCGATGTCTCAGTCTCACTCATGGCTGTGATTATATGGAAGCTACTGAGGTATGGGTGGTGCTTAGTAATGGCATTCAGGGCACAGTCAGTGCCTGTTGGCACAGGCTAGAGTATCACCGATGTCTCAGTCTCACTCATGGCTGTGATTATATGGAAGCTACTGAGGTATGGGTGGTGCTTATTAATGACATTCAGGGCACAGTCAGTGTCTGTTGACACAGGCTTGAGTATCACCGATGTCTCAGCCTCACTCATGGCTGTGATTATATGGAAGCTACTGAGGTATGGGTGGTGCTTAGTAATGACATTCAGGGCACAGTCAGTGTCTGTTGGCACAGGCTAGAGTATCACCGATGTCTCAGTCTCACTCATGGCTGTGATTATATGGAAGCTATTGAGGTATGGGTGGTGCTTAGTAATGACATTCAGGGCACAGTCAGTGTCTGTTGGCACAGGCTAGAGTATCACCGATGTCTCAGTCTCACTCATGGCTGTGATTATATGGAAGCTATTGAGGTATGGGTGGTGCTTAGTAATGACATTCAGGGCACAGTCAGTGCCTGTTGGCACAGGCTAGAGTATCACCGCTGTCTCAGTCTCACTCATGGCTGTGATTATATGGAAGCTATTGAGGTATGGGTGGTGCTTAGTAATGACATTCAGGGCACAGTCAGTGTCTGTTGACACAGGCTAGAGTATCACCGATGTCTCAGTCTCACTCATGGCTGTGATTATATGGAAGCTATTGAGGTATGGGTGGTGCTTAGTAATGACATTCAGGGCACAGTCAGTGTCTGTTGGCACAGGCTAGAGTATCACAGATGTCTCAGTCTCAATCATGGCTGTGATTATATGGAAGCTATTGAGGTATGGGTGGTGCTTAGTAATGACATTCAGGGCACAGTCAGTGCCTGTTGGCACAGGCTAGAGTATCACCGCTGTCTCAGTCTCACTCATGGCTGTGATTATATGGAAGCTATTGAGGTATGGGTGGTGCTTAGTAATGACATTCAGGGCACAGTCAGTGTCTGTTAGTTAGTTAGTTATTGTTGTTTTAAGGGGCGGAACTACGAGGTCATCTGCCCCTCTTAACACAGATTAAAGAATACAAATTTTGAATTGAATTTAAAATTTTGAGGTGGACATGTAAATTTAAAAAGACCAAAAATTAATAAAACAAAAACAAACAATTAAATAAATAAAAATATAAACATAAACAAAAATTACGGAAAAAACAATACATTATCATTCAAAAACGAACAAGTCGTTGAGTCAAAGTTCACTGGAAAATTTAGATTGCTGGCCCTAACCCACTCTCACTTATAAAGCGGATAACGCGATCAGCAGCCACCGCGTCATCGGCTAATATAAGTTTGAGTGTCGTCTGCAAACCAAGGTTTCTTCGTAAGTCAGCAAGATCCACACACTCGGTGAAAATGTGGGCCACGGTGAAAACGGCTCCACAGGTACAAAGTGGGGGGTCTTCCCTTCTCATTAGGTACGAGTGGGTGGATCTTGTATGACCTATCCTTAGCCTACACAAAATGACGGACTCTCTCCGGGCCCGGAAGGAGCTCCGCCAAACGCGAGTAGTTCCCTTGATCGCTCTCAGTTTACTGGGCAGTGGGTCAGCTAGCCACTGACTCTCCCAAAAAGCCAGAACTTGTAGGCGTAACTGAGAGCGAATATCTCTAGCGGGTACCTCCATTGGTCGAGGTGGTAGTGATACCGCCTCTTTTGCAGCTTGATCCGCTAACTCATTTCCCGCAATTCCCATGTGGCTTGGAAGCCACAGAAAGGTGATTCGAGTGTCAGCGTCGCACAGCCCGGCTAGTAGGTCGTGGATTCGCTGCACTAGGGGGTGTTGCGGGAAACATGTAGCAATTGACTGCAACGAACTCAAAGAGTCGGTACACACGAGAAAGTGGATTCGTGCATCCTGTAGTGCAAACTGCAGAGCTTCATAGATGGCAACGAGCTCCGCAGTAAACACACTACAGGCCTCAGGCAAAGAGATCTTGGTATTTGCACCATCAATAACGTAAGCACAACCCACCTTCTCGTCCACCTTCGAACCATCCGTGTATAGAATGCCAGCGTCCGGAAATTGGTGAACTATGCTGTGGAACTGCCTCCGGTAAACGGAGGCATCCGTGTTCACCTTAGGACCTCGGTGCAGATCTAACCGAATTTCCGGACGCGGGACTTGCCACGGAGGCACCTCGCTAGATGTCCGGATCATACAGGGACCTACAGCCACTCCTATTTCGGTACACGAGCTATCAAGTCTAATACCAACCGGCCGAGTGGCACGAGGCCGGTTGGCGTACCCCTGGTGGTTTTGGGTACCGAAGAGAGCTTGATAGGTCGGGTGTTGCGGCATTTGACGCACATTGGCAGCATATGCTAACAGCATATGTTGGCGTCTATAATTTAAAGGTGGAACACCCGATTCGACGAGTAGGCTGGGTATCGGGCTGGTCCGGAAGGCACCGGTAGCCAGTCTAACGCCACTATGGTGGATACTGTCCAGCATTTTCAAGGTTGCCGGCCTTGCTGAACCGTATGCCGCAGAACCATAGTCTAGCCGGGACAGGACGAGGGCTTGGTAGAACCGTAGCAGCACCGCACGGTCAGCCCCCCACGTAGTGCCACTAAGAAACCTGAGCATGTTCAGTTTCCTGAGACATGTCATTTTCAATTGCCGTATATGGTGCTGCCACGTTAACTTGCTGTCAAAATGGAGCCCCAGGAAGCGATAAGTGTCAACCACCGGCAACGCAGCATCCCTGAGATGTAGTTCAGGGTGTAAATGTAGCCTCCGTAGCCGACAAAAATGGACGACGGAGGTTTTCGCTGCTGAAAAACGAAAACCCCGGTCGTGAGCCCACCTGTCGACCCGGTTGATGGCTAGCTGCAATTGCCGTTCCACGACTGCCATACTTCCAGAGCTGTAATGCAGAGCTAAATCGTCTACATACAGCGATGGAACTACCGCGGACCCGGCGGCGGCAACAATGCCATTAATGGCAATCGCGAACAAGGTGACACTCAGCACTGAACCCTGAGGAACTCCATTTTCTTGGGTATAGTACTGCGATAATGTCCTACCGACCCTTACACGGAAGAGTCGGACGGACATGAAATTCGCAATGAAAGTCGGTAAGTTACCACGGAGTCCCCACTTGTGAAGGGTGGAAAGGATCCCGTAGCGCCATGTGGTGTCGTAGGCTTTCTCGAGGTCAAAGAAAACCGTGACTAGGTGCTGCTTCCGGAAAAAAGCCTCCTGTATGGCGCTCTCAAGTCGCACCAGATGGTCAGTGGTGGACCTATGAGAGCGAAATCCACATTGGTACTCAGACAGGAGACCTTTATCCTCCAAGAACCACACCAGTCGACGGTTCACCATCTTTTCGAGCAGCTTACATAGGCCATTTGTCAAACAAATGGGCCTATAGCTGCTTACAAACTTGGGATCCTTTCCAGCCTTAGGAATCGGTATCACGATCCCCTCTCGCCATTGAGATGGAAACTCCCCTTCAATCCATATACGATTGAAGAGGATCAACAGTTCTTTCATACTGGATTCGCACAGATGTTTTAACATTTGATTATGTATGTTATCCGGTCCAGGAGCCGTATCCCTGCACAGTGCAAGCGCACTGCGCAGTTCCCATTCAGAGAATGGTACATTATAGGACTCCGAAGCAGCAGTGGCAAAGGACAAGTGGTGAGTCTCTGCCTCCCGCTTCAGAGTCAGAAATGTAGGATCGTAACTCCCGGAGCAGGATACATCGGAGAAGTGCGAGCCAATGCTGTTGGCAATGGCGAGATGGTCCGTGATGATGTCCCCATTGATGGACACTCCGGGTATCGATAGTGATGTCGGGAGTCCGGAGATCCGACGAAGCTTAGTCCACACTTGAGATGAAGGAGTATGCGCCGTCATGGACGACACATACTTTTCCCACGTCGTTTTCTTACTCTCCCGAATCAGATATCGGGCTCTAGCACGCATCCTTCTGAAGGTGATAAGGTTGGCCATAGTGTTTTGCCTCCGATAGCATTTGAAAGCACGTCGACGATCTTTAATGGCTGCTGCAATCTCGGCTGTCCACCAAGGGACGAGCTTCCGGCGTGAGTTGCCGGATGAGGAAGGTATTGTTTCCTCAGCAGCAGTCAAAATACCATTCGTTATGTGAATGGTATGATCAGTGTCTGTTGGCACAGGCTAGAGTATCACCGATGTCTCAGTCTCACTCATGGCTGTGATTATACGCCGTGCCAGTGCAAGACCACGATAAGTGCAAATTTTTCAATTTTTTTTTTTTTTACAGCAATCAGTGTATTTTAATGTGACCTTCAATGTAAAAGTGCAAAAATTGCAAAATTTATATAATTGGACCCTTGAAGTAAAATGAATTGGTTTTGCATTGGAGTATTTTTTTAAGATGTTCCGTGCGAAACAGCGTCATCTGCAGATGCATCGGTTTTACACTGGTAATTGAAAGAGAATTCATTTACCTTCAGTGCAAGACCACGATATCTGCAATGGCTATATTCCTGGTACCAGTAGTTCAGAAGAGGAAGATACCTATGATGATAACAAACCAGGCAAGATGAGTATACAAGACAGAGAACTACCATCAACTAGCAAAGAACTCAAAAGCATTTCCTTTGAAGGAAAGTTTAGTTAACGAAACATCAGACATCTGTGTTCCTTCGGAAAGTGCCAACTTAGTGAGCAACTGTGAAGGATCAGGCTCAACATCAACAGCAGCAGCAGCATCACCACCTCAGAAAGAAGCGTCGTCGTCAAAAACATAAATAGGCTCGAAACATAAGAAAACTTAAAGTAAATACAGGACAGTTAGTAAACAACAAAAATGGTACCTGTAGGAAGGATAAAACATTAAAGAAAGGATGGCAAGGAAACTGCAATTTTAAATGTCCACTTTCAGAGGAGGACAGGATTTCAATCATTAAGAGCTTCTGGGATCTTGGAGATCTGTACAGGCAGAGACAATTTATTAGTCATAACATGACACAGGTAAAGCCGAAATATCGAAGAATCACTCCTGGAGGTGGAAGGTCTTGCAACACGAATTAGGTACAATTTAACCATAAGAGGAGATAGAATAAAGGTTTGCAAGAAGATGTTCATGGGTACCCTTGGCGTGGGAAACACCATGATTTCTACAGTTATTTCCAAGAACAAGGATGGTTTTCTTAAAGAAGAAAGAAGGGGGAAAGCATGGAAAGCAAAAGAAGCTACCCCCAATGATAAGGGAAGGAGTGAGGCAACACATCAATTCAATTCCAAAAATGGAGTCCCATTACATTCGAGCTGATACAACACGAGAGTATTTTGAAGGTTCGTTGGATATATCCACATTAATGTAAGTTAGAAAATGAACCGATTGCAAAGAAGCACGTACACGAAACAATATTTAATACGGAATTCAACCTCGGGTTTCATAGACCTACTGTAAGAAGGATCTGTGAAGAATATAAGAATTCTACTGAAGAAGAAAAGCGAAAACTTAAAGACAAATATGAAAGACATCATGCAGAGAAAGAAACAATGAGACGGGAAAAAGAAAATGATATTCATCTGGCCACTGAGGAAAACCGTGGAGTGGTGGCTGTGTTTGATTTTCAAGCTGTTACACCTTGCCAAGTGGTGAAATATCAAGCTTTTATTATAAAAGAAAACTTAATTTATTTAAATTCACTATTTACGAAGCAGTCTCTAAAATTGGAAGATGCTGCATGTGGCACGAAGGTCAAGCTGGAAGAGGGGCAAATGAAGTTGGTAGCTGCATAATAGAGTTTCTCAAAGAATACCCAAATCAAGAAGTGAAGAACAAATTCTTGTTGTCCGCATACGTTTACGCTGTTCTAAAGTTAGAAATTCCGTCTATTCAACATAAGTTTTTGGTAGTAGGACATACACAAAATGAGGGAGACGCTATGCACTCTCGCATAGTATATGAGAAGAAAAGAGCTCTGAAATCCGGTCCTATTTATGATCCCCCTCTGGTTGCTACTATCGCAAGTCTTGCAAAAAGGACTGAGAAACCTTACCTTGTAAGACAAATGGAAACAACTGACTTCATAGATTGCAAGTCATTATGCAATGACCTCGGCAACAATTTTTCCATTAATGAGGATGGGGAGAAAGTTTCGTGGAATGCTGTCACTGAGATAATGGTGAAGAAGAATTCCCCTGGGGTGTTCTTTTATAAATCTTCCTACCATGAAAGCAATATAAACTAGTGCATATTAACAGAAAGACAAAGAGGAGCAGTCCACATCAACATCCCGAAACTCTTAAACTCAAACCAGCTTATAGAAAGTCTCCAAAAATATCAGCTAGCAAGAAGAAAGACCTTATTTCACTCTGTGCAAAAAATCTAATACCGAAGACGCATCGCCCATTCTTCGTTACTTTGGAAGCGGAAAAGGACTGAGGTTCTGACTATTGAAGCAAATGACGTGCTCATGCTGAACTTGTGAACTATTTTTCAACATTCATTCCATCTTTGGCCCATTTTCAATAACAAGTGATTTCTTTTCAAATTATTATTGTATATATAATTGTGTATAGAATGTTCAAATATAGCAGTAAACTAGGGAAAAAATGAAACTGAAGTGTTGGTATTGATTAATTGTCTAACAATTTTCACAGAACAGTCAGTGCGAGAACACGACATCTGCATTTTAGCTCATTTTGTGGGCCTTAATTACAAAATTTATAATTTTAATTAAAAGGACATAGTACACTATGCAATCAACCGAAACATATCCAAAATTCAAAATTCTCTATAGATTTTCACACTGTCAAAAGGCTAATACAATGTTATAGAAAACTTCAAACCCGTTTTTCTCAATAAAATGATTTTTGCAGATATCGTAGTCTTGCACTGGCACGGAGAATGGAAGCTACTGAGGTATGGGTGGTACTTAGTAATGACATTCAGGGCACAGTCAGTGTCTGTTGGCACAGGCTAGAGTATCACCGATGTCTCAGACTCACTCATGGCTGTGATTATATGGAAGCTACTGAGGTATGGGTGGTGCTTAGTAATGACATTCAGGGCACAGTCAGTGTCTGTTGGTACAGGCTAGAGTATCACTGCTGTCTCAGTCTCACTCATGGCTGTGATTATATGGAAGCTACTGAGGTATGGGTGGTGCTTAGTAATGACATTCAGGGCACAGTCAGTGTCTGTTGGTACAGGATAGAGTATCACCACTGCCTCAGTCTCACTCATGGCTGTGATTATATGGAAGCTATTGAGGTATGGGTGGTGCTTAGTAATGACATTCAGGGCACAGTCAGTGTCTGTTGGCACAGGCTAGAGTATCACCGATGTCTCAGTCTCACTCATGGCTGTGATTATATGGAAGCTACTGAGGTATGGGTGGTGCTTAGTAATGACATTCAGGGCACAGTCAGTGTCTGTTGGCACAGGCTAGAGTATCACCGATGTCACAGTCTCACTCATTGCTGTGATTATATGGAAGCTACTGAGGTATGGGTGGTGCTTAGTAATGACATTCAGGACACAGTCAGTGTCTGTTGGCACAGGCTAGAGTATCACCGATGTCTCAGTCTCACTCATGGCTGTGATTATATGGAAGCTACTGATGTATGGGTGGTGCTTAGTAATGACATTCAGGACACAGTCAGTGTCTGTTGGCACAGGCTAGAGTATCACCGATGTCTCAGTCTCACTCATGGCTGTGATTATATGGAAGCTACTTAGATATGGGTGGTGCTTAGTAATGACATTCAGGACACAGTCAGTGTCTGTTGGCACAGGCTAGAGTATCACCGATGTCTCAGTCTCACTCATGGCTGTGATTATATGGAAGCTACTGAGGTATGGGTGGTGCTTAGTAATGACATTCACGGCACAGTCAGTGCCTGTTGGCACAGGCTAGAGTATCACCGATGTCTCAGTCTCACTCATGGCTGTGATTATATGGAAGCTACTGAGGTATGGGTGGCGCTTAGTAATGCCATTCAGGGTACAGTCAGTGTCTGTTGGCACAAGCTAGAGTATCACCGATGTCTCAGTCTCACTCATGGCTGTGATTATATGGAAGCTACTGAGGTATGGGTGATGCTTAGTAATGACATTCAGGGCACAGTCAGTGTCTGTTGGCACAGGCTAGAGTATCACTGATGTCTCAGTCTCACTCATGGCTGTGATTATATGGAAGCTACTGAGGTATGGGTGGTGCTTAGTAATGACATTCACGGCACAGTCAGTGCCTGTTGGCACAGGCTAGAGTATCACCGATGTCTCAGACTCACTCATGGCTGTGATTATATGGAAGCTTCTGAGGTATGGGTGGTGCTTAGTAATGACATTCAGGGCACAGTCAGTGTCTGTTGGCACAGGCTAGAGTATCACCGATGTCTCAGTCTCACTCATGGCTGTGATTATATGGAAGCTACTGAGGTATGGGTGGTGCTTAGTAATGACATGTAGGACACAGTCAATGTCTGTTGGCACAGGCTAGAGTATCACTGATGTCTCAGTCTCACTCATGGCTTTGATTATATGGGAGCTACTGAGGTATGGGTGGTGCTTAGTAATTACATCTGGGGCACAGTCAGTGTCTGTTGGCACAGGCTAGAGTATCACTGATGTCTCAGTCTCACTCATGGCCGTGATTATATAGGAGCTACTGAGGTATGGGTGGTGCTTAGTAATGGCATTCAAGTCACAGTCAGTGCCAGTTGGCAGAGGCTAGAGTATCACTGATGTCTCAGCCTCACTCATGGCTGTGATTATATGGGAGCTACTGAGGTATGGGTGGTGCTTAGTAATGACATTCAGGGCACAGTCAGTGCCTGTTGGCACAGGCTAGAGTATCACCGATGTCTCAGTCTCACTCATGGCTGTGATTATATGGAAGCTACTGAGGTATGGGTGGTGCTTAGTAATGACATTCACGGCACAGTGTGTCTGTTGGCACAGGCTAGAGTATCACCGATGTCTCAGTCTCACTCATGGCTGTGATTATATGGAAGCTACTGAGGTGTGGATGGTGCTTAGTAATGACATTCAGGGCACAGTCAGTGTCTGTTGGCACAGGCTAGAGTATCACTGATGTCTCAGTCTCACTCATGGCTTTGATTATATGGGAGCTACTGAGGTATGGGTGGTGCCTAGTAATTACATTTGGGGCACAGTCAGTGTCTGTTGGCACAGGCTAGAGTATCACTGATGTCTCAGTCTCACTCATGGCCGTGATTATATAGGAGCTACTGAGGTATGGGTGGTGCTTAGTAATGGCATTCAAGTCACAGTCAGAGCCAGTTGGCAGTGGCTAGAGTATCACCGATGTCTCAGTCTCACTCATGGCTGTGATTATATGGAAGCTACTGAGGTATGGGTGGTGCTTAGTAATGACATTCAGGGCACAGTCAGTGTCTGTTGGCACAGGCTAGAGTATCACTGATGTCTCAGCCTCACTCTTGGCTGTGATTATAATGGAAGCTACTGAGGTATGGGTGGTGCTTAGTAATGACATTGAGGGCACAGTCAGTGCCTGTGGATGCTGTGAAAGGTTCTACTCATAGGGTTAGTACTGCTGTTCTGGCTCAGTGAGGAAAGCAATGGCAAACTACCTTACTCCTCATCTTGCCTAGTATACATCATTATAGTGCTGCCTTGGATTTTTGTGGGTATCTACCCACATAACCTAATGGCGGTACTTTTTGAGGATCCAACCAGCCTTCGGGCTGACTACCTAACAGACAGGAGTAATACAGTAGGCCAATATTCAAACAACAATAAAACTTAAACTCATTTATGTTTTACATTGGTATGTTTCCTCATGTACGGTACTGTACATGCCACTGTTTTCTGGCCTCTGCCTCTGGAATGTTCTCATGTACAAGTTGTATTTCTATGCATTCTTCCTCTTCTTCTTAGTCTGCCAACTTCTAACAAAGGTTGGCAATCATCTTGGCTATTTGATACTGTACTTGGATATTGCCCCACGGAAGTGTTCTGGTACCAGTCTTTAAGGTTCTTAAAGCAGGAAGTTCTCCGTCGGCCAGGTCCCTGATATCCTACAATCTTTCCCTGCATCACCAGTTGCAGGATCCTGTACTTGTCCTTCTGCATATTCTTACAATGGTTAGCAGTTGAAATCAGTAGTCGCATTGAAATGGCACGCAGTGTTTATAGGAAAAAGTCCTCGTGCTTCAACAATGACAAGATATATCTGAAGCTCCAACAAAGATTGGCTCGAACCTATGTCTGGTCGACACTCTTGTATAGTATGGAGGTTTGGACTTTGAAGGTCAACACCATGAAACGATTAGAGGCCTTTGAAATGTGGATTCATAGACGAATCTTCAGCCTTTGTCTACCATTAAGTATCGAAAAGCTGCCTATTTGGGTGATGTACTTAGAGACCAAAAATATCAGCTGCTTCGACTACTACTACAAAGCGAAATTGATGGTAGACGAGGGCGTGGCAGAAGACAGATGTCCTCGCTTCAGAATATCAACGAGTGGTCACGGATTCGATCTGTTGAAGAATTGTTCCGACTTGTGGTGGATAGAGGCACCTTTTCCCTGATGATTGTCAACATTTTGGGGGACCGAACACGGTACTTGAAGAAGAGAAGTACTTGTGTACTATTACCTAGCTTAACCTACACCACAGTATTTCACACTTTTGCTGTCCACAAGATGCGAAGCATTCGCTGGTAGACCCACATTTCAAAGACTTCAAATTTTTGCACAGGGCTTTGCTTAAAATCCACACTTCCATACCATTCAACAGTGTAGGTAACACATACAGTCAACTCTCACCAGTTCAGACTAATGGGTGCGAGGTCTAGTCCATATTATGGAAATGTTTTCTAACAGTACATGCATGCAGCTATGATTAGGAATGTAATATACAATGTATGTAATTGTTAAAGAAAGACTAGATGAACATCATAATACAGAATGTACATCTATATTATTAACAAGTAGTTCCGTGAAGAACTATACAGCCTATTTTCATATATCCTACTTATGTTAATTGCCACTATCAACATACACAATTTCGGTTTGATTGCTGTAATAGATTCGTAGATATTGAGAACCGACTAAATATTTCGGATGGTCGCCATGTTGGATTTTATATATATAGGTCCTAGAGTTATGTACTGTTACATGCAGATTATTGTGAACGTGTAGTATTCAAACTTCAATCGCATAATTAGGACACAAGAAAAAAACAAGGAGATTTTAAAAATTTACACAGCTGCCATCTTGAGGTTATGGGAACAATTGAAATAAATTAGATGCCAGTGGATTAACATTCAGATAAAGATTTACTGTACCAAGTTTCACTGCACGCGGATGGTTAAATTGCGAGAAACGTCCATGTGAATATTTATAATTCGCGTTACCGCCATGTTGGATTTGTGATCACCAGGTTATTTAAAGTCCTATAGGTGAACTTAAGTTCATAGCCCCTATGAACATTAAAAAATTTAGTTTGATTTCTAAAATAGATTCGTAGATATTCAGTATCGTCTAAATATTTCGGATGGTCGCCATGTTGGATTGTTAAATGTATAGGCCATAGAGTCATGTACCATTAAAGGAAAATTATTGCGTAGGTTCATTATTCAAACTTTCACTTCGATCGCATGACTACATCACAAGAAATAAAAACTTAATTTTAAAATTCGCACTGCCGCCATCTTGAGGTTATGTAAACAATTGAACTAAATTAGATACCAGTGGATTACAATGTGTATAAATATTTCATGTACCAGGTTTCAGTGCGCTTGGAACATTAAATCGCGAGAAAGGTCTATTTAAAATGTTCAAATTCGCTTGGCCGCCATGTTCGTTTTGTAGTTAACCGGTTTTTGAAAATCTTATAGATGGACTTCCAGTAGTGCCCTTTATCTCCGTACAAAATTTTAGGGAGATACCGCTAATAGTTTCAGAGATATAGAATGCCGGTGAAATATTTCGCACATCCGCCATCTTGTGATTATGTAAACAATTGAACGAAGTTAGATGTCGGTGCATTACAATGTATATAAACATATACTGTACCAAGTTTCATTGCGTTTGGGTGGTCAAATCGCGAGAAACGTCTATTTAAAAGTCGCAAATTCGCTTGGCCGCCATGTTGGTTTTGTAGTTACCAGGTTTTCAAAAGTCACATACGTGAACTTATAGTAGTTCCCTCTATCACCATAGAAAATGTCAGGGTAATATCGGTAATAGTTTCGGAGATATTGAATGCTGGTGAAATATTTCGCACAGCCGCCATGTTGGATTGGTGAGTCGTAACAAAATTTGAAGGGCACGGTCGAGGTCGCCGGGAATAGTGCTATGAACTTTCATTGAAATCGCTCCTGCCGTTTAGATTTTATTAGGGGGGGACACACACACGAATCACACACACACACACACACACACACGCACACACACACGGACAAAAGGTGATCTCATAAGCCTATTTTTTCAAAATTGAAAATAGGCTAAAAATATTGATGAAGACTTATCCGAGTCCGTCCGGCCATACTATCCGGCCGATTTTCTTCATCCTTTTTTTTTATGAAAGGTATTCATGCACAGATTTGTCATCAAGAATTACAAATCACTTAAATTACGCCTTTCTCAAATTATTTGATTTTTTCAACTTTTTCCAACTTTTTCCAACTTTGAAGTAATTATATCTTCGGCTCTAATTGAGTTACGAAGGTAGTTTTAGTATAAGAACACTCAGTGAATCAAGCGCGATCATTTGAACTCTTAACCATTCAAATCGGCTGATTCTGAGGAAAGTTATGAGTGGACATACGATATTACATCTCATTTTTTCAACAGTTTTTCTCATTGTAGCAATCATATCATTGGTTCTAATCGAGTTACCCTGTTCGTTTTGGCCTACGAGCTATCAGTGAATCAAGCTCCATCTTTTGAGGTATTACATATTTAAATTGGTTGACTGTGAGGAATGTTATGAGTGCCGAAGCGAATATTAGAAATGTTTATGAAAACATCTATCCGGTCGATTTCCTTCATTTTTTTAAATGATAGGTATTCATGCATAGATTTGTTATCAAGTATTAAAAATCACTTAACTTCCGCCTTCCTCAAATTATTTGATTTCTTGAACGTTTTCCACCTTTTTTTCACATTGAAGCTATCTATATTATTAAAAATATTGATGAAAATTATCCGAGTCCGTCCGGCCATACTATCCGGCCGATTTTCTTCATCCTTTTTTTAAATGAAAGGTATTCATGGATAGATTTGTCATCAAGTATTAAAAATCACTTCAATTACGCCTTTCTCAAATTATTTGATTTTTTCATCTTTTTCCAACTTTTTCCAACTTTGAAGTAATCATATCTTCGGCTCTAATTGAGTTACGAAGGTTGTTTTAGTCTAAGAACACTCAGTGAATCAAGCGCGATCATTTGAACTCTTAACCATTCAAATCGGCTGATTCTGAGGAAAGTTATGAGGGGACATACGATATTACATCTCATTTTTTCAACAGTTTTTCTCATTGTAGCAATCATATCTTTGGTTCTAATTGAGTTACACTGTTCTTTTTGGTCTAAGAGCACTCATTGGATCAAGCTCTATCTTTGAAGTATTAAATATTTACATTGGTTGATTCTGAGGAATGTTATGAGTGCCGAAGAGAATATTAGAAATAATTATGAAAAATTAACTGAGTCCGTCCGGCCATTCTATCCAGTCGATTTCCTTCATACCACTATTAAATGAAAGTTATTCATGTACTGATTTAATATCAAGTATTTCAAATCACTGAACTTCTGCCTCCCTCAAATTATTTGATTTCTTGCAATTTTTTTACTTTTTTTAACATTGAAGCTATCTATATTATTAAAAATTTTGATGAAAAATATCCGAGTCCGTCCGGCCATACTATCCGGCCGATTTTCTTCATCCTTTTTTTTAAATGAACGGTATTCATGCACAGATTTGTCATCAAATATTACAAATCACTTAAATTACGCCTTTCTCAAATTATTTGATATTTTCAACTTTTCCAACTTTTTCCAACTTTGAAGTAATCATATCATCGGCTCTAATTGAGTTACGAAGGTCGTTTTAGTCTAAGAACACTCAGTGAATCAAGCGCTATCATTTGAACTCTTAACCATTCAAATCGGCTGATTCTGAGGAAAGTTATGAGTGGGCATACGATATTACATCTCATTTTTTCAACAGTTTTTCTCATTGTAGCAATCATATCTTTGGTTCTAATTGAGTTACACTGTTCTTTCTGGTCTAAGAGCACTCAGTGGATCAAACTCTATCTTTGAGGTATTAAATATTTACATTGGTTGATTCTGAGGAATGTTATGAGTGCCGAAGCGAATATTAGAAATAATTATGAAAACTTAACTGTGTCCGTCCGGCCATTCTATCCAGTCGATTTCCTTCATACCACTATTAAATGAAAGTTTTTCATGTACGGATTTAATATCAAGTATTACAAATCACTTAACTTCTGCCTCCCTCAAATTATTTGATTTCTTGCAATTTTTTTACTTTTTTTTAACATTGAAGCTATCTATATTATTAAAAATATTGATGAAAAATATCCGAGTCCGTCCGGCCATACTATCCGGCCGATTTTCTTCATCCTTTTTTTAAATGAAAGGTATTCATGCACAGATTTGTCATCAAATATTACAAATCACTTAAATTACGCCTTTCTCAAATTATTTGATTTTTCAACTTTTTCCAACTTTGAAGTAATCATATCTTCGGCTCTAATTACGTTACGAGGGTAGTTTTAGTCTAAGAACACTCAGTGAATCAAGCGCGATCATTTGAACTCTTAACCATTCAAATCGGCTGATTCTGAGGAAAGTTATGAGTGGACATACGATATTACATCTCATTTTTTCAACAGTTTTTCTCATTGTAGCAATCATATCATTGGATCTAATCGAGTTACCCTGTTCGTTTTGGCCTACGAGCTATCAGTGAATCAAGCTCCATCTTTTGAGGTATTACATATTTAAATTGGTTGACTGTGAGGAATGTTATGAGTGCCGAAGCGAATATTAGAAATGTTTATGAAAACATCTATCCGGTCGATTTCCTTCATTTTTTTAAATGATAGGTATTCATGCATAGATTTGTTATCAAGTATTAAAAATCACTTAACTTCCGCCTTCCTCAAATTATTTGATTTCTTGAACTTTTGCCACCTCTTTTTTTTTCACATTGAAGCTATCTATATTATTAAAAATATTGATGAAAATTATCCGAGTCCGTCCGGCCATACTATCCGGCCGATTTTCTTCATCCTTTTTTAAATGAAAGGTAATCATGGACAGATTTGTCATCAGTATTACAAATCACTTAAATTACGCCTTTCTCAAATTATTTGATTTTTCCAACTTTTTCCAACTTTGAAGTAATCATATCTTCGGCTCTAATTGAGTTACGAAGGTAGTTTTAGTCTAAGAACACTCAGTGAATCAAGCGCGATCATTTGAACTCTTAACCATTCAAATCGGCTGATTCTGAGGAAAGTTATGAGTGGACATACGATATTACATCTCATTTCTTCAACAGTTTTTCTCATTGTAGCAATCATATCTTTGGTTCTAATTGAGTTACACTGTTCTTTTTGGTCTAAGAGAACTCAGTGGATCAAACTCTATCTTTGAGGTATTAAATATTTACATTGGTTGATTCTGAGGAATGTTATGAGTGCCGAAGCGAATATTAGAAATAATTATGAAAACTTAACCGTGTCCGTCCGGCCATTCTATCCAGTCGATTTCCTTCATACCACTATTAAATGAAAGTTTTTCATTTACGGATTTAATATCAAGTATTACAAATCACTTAACTTCTGCCTTCCTCAAATTATTTGATTTCTAGCACCTTTTTTACTTTTTTCACATAGAAACTATCTATATTATTAAAAATATTGATGAAGACTTATCCGAGTCCGTCCGGCCATACTATCCGGCCGATTTTCTTCATCCGTTTTTTAAATGAAAGGTATTCATGCACGGATTTGTCATCAAGTATTACAAATCACTTAAATTACGCCTTTCTCAAATTATTTGATTTTTTCAACATTTTCCAACTTTTTCCAACTTTGAAGTAATCATATCTTCTGCTCTAATTGAGTTACGAAGGTAGTTTTAGTCTAAGAACACTCAGTGAATCAAGCGCGATCATGTGAACTCTTAACCATTCAAATCGGCTGATTCTGAGGAAAGTTATGAGTGGACATACGATATTACATCTCATTTTTTCAACAGTTTTTCTCATTGTAGCAATCATATCTTTGGTTCTAATTGAGTTTCACCGTTCGTTTTGGTCTAAGAGCACTCAGTGGATCAAGCTCTATCTTTGAGTATTAAATATTTACATTGGTTGATTCTGAGGAATGTTATGAGTGCCGAAGCGAATAGTAGAAATAATTATGAAAACTTAACAGTGTCCTTCCGGCCATTCTATCCAGTCGATTTCCTTCATACCACTAATAAATGAAAGTTTTTCATGTACGGATTTAATATCAAGTATTACAAATGACTTAACTTCTGCCTTCCTCAAATTATTTGATTTCTAGCACCTTTTTTTACTTTTTTTCACATTGAAACTATCTATATTATTAAAAATATTGATGAAGACTTATCCGAGTCCGTCCGGCCATACTATCCGGCCGATTTTCTTCATCCTTTTTTTAAATGAAAGGTATTCATGCACAAATTTGTCATCAAATATTACAAATCACTTAAATTACGCCTTTCTCAAATTATTTGATTTTTTCAACTTTTTCCAACTTTGAAGTAATCATATCTTCGGCTCTAATTTAGTTACGAAGGTCGTTTTGGTCTAAGAGCACTCAGTAGATCAAGCTCTATCTTATGAGGTATTAAATATTTACATTGGTTGATTCTGAGGAATGTTATGAGTGCCGAAGCGAATATTAGAAATAATTATGAAAACTTAACCGAGTCTGTCCGGCCATTCTATCCGGTCGATTTCCTTCATACCACTATTAATTGAAAGGTATTCATGCAAAGATTTGTTATCAAGTATTACAAATCACTTCACTTCCGCCTTCCTTAAATTATTTGATATTTTCAGCGTCATCCATCTTTTTCCAACTTTGAAGCAATCATATCTTTGGTTCTGATTGAGGTACTCAAGTCGTTTTAGTCTAAGATCACTCAGTGAGTGAAGCCCTTTCATTTGAGCTGTTACGTATTCAAATCGGCTGATTCTTCAGAATGTTATGAGTGATAATTCGATATTATATCTCATTTTTTCAATATTTTTTCTCATTGTAGCAATCATATCTTTGGTTCTAATGACGGAAATTTCGTATTGCACTAGCGTTTTTTATTACAATCAACAAAGTGCAAGGTCAAACGCTTCATAGAGTTGGAATCTACTTGCCTGATCCTGTTTTAGGCCATGGAATGTTCTAAGTTGGCTTATCCCGAGGAAAATCATTTAAAACTAAGAGTCGACGCACAGCGTATATTGTCTGGAAGGAAGTATTGTAAAATAATTGTTATAAACTATTACTCATTGTCGTAATTTTTTAAATCCGATACTGAAAAATTATGCTGCAGTGCAGTACGGGCGCCCTAGTAATGTATTAAATTTAAATTACAGTACATATTCAACGACTGTATATGAGTCCCATTGTATAGCAACAGCTGGATGTACTGGGCTTGGCAGAACCAAGATGGAAAGGAGAAGGTCCCAGGGGGGGGGGGGGTGGGGGGGGTCATAGGGGTCATGACCCCCTGGTGCATTCTTGGAATACACGGTACGAGAGATTAAAATTTTGAATGCTTTTGCATGTTCTTTCCTTCCTCTTTGTCAAAGACCGACAGTGATCTATTTTCTCTTAGGTGTTCCGGTTGCTTATATCTTTTATGAGTCTGTTCCAGATATATATTCAATGACCCAACTAACGTCATATAGCAGCGAATATCTGAAGCTCTTCAACTCTTCCTCGTGCAAGAGGAATTCCTTCTCCATCTGGCCACCAGATTTTGCTGCCATCGCCAGCTATTATCTCCATGAGCAAGAGAACTACGTCTACTGTTTCACTCACCATGCTGCGCTAGTATCATCTGTTGTCAACTCTTTGAAGACCAGCTCACCAAGAGAAGATCATTTTTTGTTGTAACATTGGCAATGTTTATATGTTCTCCTTTTGTTTCCTACCCCCCACTCTTTTTCCCTTCCTTGGACCCTCCGTGCTCCGTTGAGCAGTCGACTTCTCAGTCGGCAGTTGACTCGATCAGTTGAAGCTCCTCTCGAGCTAGCCTCCTCAAACCAAGAGGCACAAACTCTTCTACGCCATGTTGGCAAGGTAGTTGTCATCCAGGGAAACTTCGCCTTCAACGTGAAATCAAGATAAGTACCATTTTAAAAGTTTTAACCTCATCTTCATGGTTTTAACTTCCACGTGCTTTTAATGATACTTTTATAGACAGTGTGAAATTATTTACTTTGGGGCAAAAAATCATTCTTCGTGGGATTTGCCATGTTGAGCTTTTGCTTGTATAAGCCAACTTTACTAAAAAAGAGCTTTCTTAAGCTATTCAAATGAGAAATCCTCTCACTACGTGGGATATTACCTAACACCCGCTGTCTATAATTCATTAAGCTAGTTCCTCCGTTGGATTTTCTCAACCCCATTTTTCCACTAAGGTCGTTCTGGAACCTTCGAGATCTTGTACTCTATCTGCGAGTCTTGCCGTCAGGTATTTTTCACTCACTTGTGACAATAATATTTAAAATGAGGAATCTTCCTTACAAATTGTTGCAATAGCTAACTTTCTTCCACCGCTGGAACTACTGGAATGGTTTATGGTACATTTAATTGTAAATCACAACTTTTTCAAGAAATAGACTCTCACCTATATAGTGCAATCAGTTATTTCCATAATTGCAATAACTTTCTTTCTCATAAACTTTAGTGTTTCTATAGTGAACTTTGCATCCATCTTTATAGACTACAGTGATATCCAGTGCTTGTTCCACGTTTCTACCGCGTCGCGCTCGTCCGTTTACATTAAATACAGCCATGAACATTGATCCTATATCCCAATGATCTTTCCTCAACCTTCTACTAACCACCAATATTAATAAAATTGTAACTTTCTTATAAGGTGTCACTCACGAAGTGCCCTTCCAACTTGGCTAGTTTAACATCAAGTAATTTCTGTATAATTAAATGTGTGATACACGATTCAAATTCACATTGTTCCTTTCCTATAATCAGGGAAAACAATTCTTTCAACTCTTGTGTGAGTTATTTTTAGGTCTCACTAAATGGGAACTGCCCCATTTGGCTCGTGATTCCTATCTACAATATAGGAAGTCGAGAACCTTCCTTTTAACTTTCTTCAGGTTTCACAGTAAGTGACCTGCCCTCTTTTGTATAATTCTCATATAGTAATTCTGTATAAATATAAGAAGTTGTAGGAACTTCTATCTTATTTTTCATGTTTTTATTATTGTTATTTTCGAAGTTGTC
This sequence comes from Meconema thalassinum, assembly GCA_946902985.2. Classification (NCBI taxonomy): domain Eukaryota; kingdom Metazoa; phylum Arthropoda; class Insecta; order Orthoptera; family Tettigoniidae; genus Meconema; species Meconema thalassinum. The sequence continues at coordinate 21,128,643 of OX336392.1, forward strand.
ACTTTCTCTAGAACATTCTCTCAAGAATTTCTTAAGGTGCACTCTTTGTACTCCAATTCACGTTCAAACTTTAATTACTTCATTGTTTATTTGTTTAAATCTTATAAAGATTTTAGAAACATGTAAGGTTTGAAACCTTGTAAATTGTCAATTGCCTGGAGCAAACGTTTAATGTTGAGAGGTCTGCGACCCCATTTGTTAAAAAGTTCAAATGAACTATGTTTGTCAAAATTATATTACATGCTTGTTAATTTCCTCAAACTTCTTTGCATTGTTTAATAAATTAAATATTTGTTTTTGGATTCATCATTTCTCTGATACTACAGTTAGGCAAGATCCTGGCTTTCCTAGCTCTTCCTAGGTTTATGCCCTCGTTCATACTCAATAAAGCTTTTACTATTTGTCTTGCCAGACTATCACCCTTCCCTATAGTAGTCTTATTCGTGCTTGGGAGGAAATACACTAAAGCCTTTCTCTGGCAAACTGCCCAAGTCTTAGCTGCGGTTCCCGTCAGCTTCGACCAAGCTCGCACCTACTTTAGCTATCAGAGAGTTAATTTGCAGTTGCAACCGCTTCTAAGTGTGTTTAAAGTTAAACTTATTAATTTTGTGGGACTCTCCTCCTATTTTTCTATCCTTTTTCTCCAATCCAAAATCTACTTCCTTTTCTTAATCATCTTCCCTTGGTGGGTGGGTTATTCCTCAGCCAATAAACTACCCAAAATTTGGTGCCGAAACCCGGGAGAGTCCATTTGCTATGTCCATTGTTTGTCAAGTGTCATTTGACAATACTTTGCATATTACTAATATCTGTGTTGAATTTTTCAGCTATAATTACATCATGCAAAGCCTGTGAACGGGAAAGAGGCCGCTCCTGTCTCCTTTGGTGTGTCCTGTTCTTTCTACCTATTCGCTGCTGCAAACTTGACAGCATCTCCAAGGTTCTACAGTTTCGTGAGTTGTATTTCAATTTATTCTCTTTATCATGGCTCCTACTGAAAAAGATGAAACTCTCATTGCTAGACGTTCTTCCTATAAAGGGCAACTCACCAGATTCAGAAATTTCATCAGCAAATTAAATCCCGCCGAGTGTGATTTAGACATCTTGACACATCGCCTTAAGTTGTACGAACGGTCCTATGATTATTATGATCAAATTCAAACCGAGATTGAATCCGCTTGCCCAGAACTTCAATCAGATCGGGACGAGGTCGAACCCTTGTACTTTGAAGGGATTGCAAAGGCCCACCAACTGATCCGCAATATCTCAGAACCGGACACTAGGGTCATCAATCCGGCCCAGTTCGCACCCGCTTCAGTTCACAAGAACAAACCGAAACCGTTACTTCCTAAGATAAGCCTACCGCACTTCTCAGGCAAGGAAGGTGAATGGTATACTTTTTATGAACTTTACTGCTCCCTAATTCATGAAAATACTGAAATCCCAGACATTAATAAGTTCTACTTCCTCCGCACTTCTTTGGAATGTGAGGCCTTAGCCTTGGTGGAGTCACTGCCTTTAAGCGCAGACAACTACCACATCGCCTTTAATCTCCTTAAAGAGAGATATGGCAATTTACGTTTGAGTGTAGCTCGCCACATACGCTGTCTCTTCAGCCTGCCAGCCGTCAAACCTAATGACGTCACCTCTTTAAGAAACCTCTTAGACTCTATACAGTTGAATGTCAGAGCATTATACCAACTTAAGCAGCCTGTCCAAACATGGGACACCATACTCATTCATCTGGCTACATCAAGATTCGATTTTTCAACTTTAAAGGCTTGGGAAATTGAACTCGCTCTCAAGGAAGAATTTTCCTTCGAACACTTAATCTCGTTTCTTAACAGCCGATGCCAAGTTCTTACAGCACTCTCATTTCAGTGCGAAAAGGTCGAAACGAATCATCAATCTCACATTTTTTAAAAAAAACCTTGCTTTTTCAAAGGGACATCAGCCCCCATCTGTCGAGAACAAGCAAACCCGTTCTGCCTCTTTCAATCATGCAAGAGAACATATCAGGCCGCTTAACAAATCTTTAAAATGCACGCTCTGTAAAAAGCTTCACACATTGTATTCGTGCAAATCCTTTAAAGAATTGTCTGTCGAAGATCGAAGGAAGTTTGTCTTCAATAGCAAACATTGCTTCAATTGCTCGTCACCTAAGCATTCTTCTTCAAACTGTACGTCATCAAATCTCTGTTTCCATTGTAAAAGACCGCATCATTCTTTATTGCACGTTCACGATAAATCGAGGTCATCAGTACCTGCCTCTTCAAGCTCCATGCAGAGCAGCTCCGAACAAACTAATGCTTCTTCCTGCATTTCTAACGCCCAAACTCCTCACAGTGCGCAAGCCCTTTTGACCACTGTACAATTCGAAATCCAAGATAAATTTGGAAATTGGTTTAGAACCCGTGGTCTTCTCGATTCCGCTTCAACTCATAACTTTGTTTCGCAATCGTTGATTAAAAAACTAGGTCTTTCGTCATCGCCCACTTCTATCAATGTGACCGGCATTGACAATTTGAAAACTCAAGTTTTGCAGTCTTCAAAATTGAAAATCAGAGACGTTTGCCAAAGAAACACCAATCTTAATGTAAACTGTCTCATTCTTACCAGTATTGGCAAAGACACTCCTAGCAGCTGTATTAATACCTCCGGATTAAAGATTCCTTCGCACTTAAGGTTAGCTGATCCTCAGTTTAATGCTCAAGGTCCCATTGATGTACTTTTCAGTGCCAATATTTTTTGGAAGTGCATTCGCAAACAAACACGCAAGTTATCTTCAACCGTGGTCGCCAGTGACACCGATATTGGTTGGGTTATAACTGGTGAAATTCAATATCCCAGTGTTCAAACCAAAGCGCAATGTCATTTCGTCACAGCTGACATAAATCCAATTTCTGAAAAAGAGAACGCTCATGTTTCAGATCTCAATATTTTTGAAAAACTCTTGCCGAAACGATGTCTTATCGTGAACAACTACGCTACCTCTGTAAGTTGTTTAAATGGTTTTTCCTTCTTCCCGCACAAAATAGCAATTCAAGTTCGCCTTGCTTTGTGTTACTTCGTTTACCTTCTCATGTCATTTTTTATAGCAGGTAATTACTTAAACTCTTTCTCGAAAACTATCTTCCCCTTGTGTAAAACCATGGCTATCAGTCACCATCACTTTGCTGTAAGCCATGTTTCACTTCTTTCGTTATTTAGAAGGATGGCCACGGCCGGCTCCTCCCCCTTCCTCACAATTGGAAGTCTCTTATGAAACCGCTTGAAAATCTGAATTCCCTAACATCTAGAATAACTATTCTTATGCATAACCTTCCTCTCAATGTCCCAGCTTTTCTTCTCTGTTCGGAAGAATTAAGCTTTTTCCTGTCGAAAATTGTCGGATTCCGTGATCCTCTCAATTATGCGAAATTGATTTCCTACTCTATTTCATATGGCTTTAAATTGTTTGTTCACGTCCAAGTTACGATTGACTGCATGCCGTCCAACCTGAATATCTGCTTTAAGTCACAGCTGATTCAACAAGTGTTGTTTGTTTATTCCGAACTGCTTGTTTTTCAAACTTGTTTGTATACAAGCCCGAGGAAGGTCAAGTCACTGTTCATTTCCTGTATGCTTGCTAAAGGTCAAAGCAAGTTTCTCTTATCTCAACTCTGGCTGATTGCCAACCATTGTCTGGCGAGTCGCTACTGCAAGTACAGAAGCCGTTCACCTACTTCCCAAAATAAACTTGTTCCAGTTAAGGACTCTTTCAGCTATTTATATGCCTTATCTCGTTGTACTATGTGTGTCAAGGCCGCGCTTGCCTGTGTCTTCCACTTACTCATGCTCGTATTCTATAACTGCTTCGATCCCTGTTTCAAAACTTCGTTGCGTATTTCTCACGCGCTTATGTATTGCACTCTGCTCACATATTTTGAAATCTTATTGTTCATTGATGAACAAACTTGTTTTTTCTCGTCGTCACATTCGATGTGTTTTTGCATTTATAATTGTCACGTCACGTTTCTCGCTGACTTAAGTATTTTTCTGAGTAACCCCTTTGATACTCATTATAACTTGAGGTCATTGTTTATGGCTACTAGTTTGTTACCTATGGCGTTCTTGCTTTCTACTCGCATAGTTTCTTTGTTTATTTGGTATATTCTTGTCATGAATAGATGTACTTGTTTCTATACGCTTTGTTTAAACTTGTTAATTCTCCTTTTGCATTGTATCGCAATCTTTACTAGTGCTTTAATTCCCTCAGCTTCTAGTTATTTTGTGATGGAAGATGTCGTTAATTCTCGTTATTTAACTCCGCTTTCTAATGACCCTGATGACCTCCTTCCACTTACACCTGGTCGCTTCCTTACACTCACTTCTCTCTCTGCCCCTCCTCCCCTTCCTAATTCTTACAGGGATTCCAATCTACCTATTGTTTGGCGTAAACTTGAAGCCCTCCGCAATTCCTTTTGGAAGAGGTGGAACTTGGAATATTTAACTTCCTTGCAACGGAGACAGAAGTGGTTTCTTTCCAGTCCCGACATTAAAGTGGGAGACTTGTTCTTAGTTAGGGATGTTTTTCCCCCCTTAGTCTGGATCTCGGGTAGAGTGACCGAGTGTTACCCTGGAAGAGATGGGAGAGTCAGGGTAGTCAGAGTCTTGACCACTAATGGTCAGATCACAAGACTACTTCTCCGCAATTGCTTATTACCTTTAAATGTTTACTTGTTTTTCTTGTTCCCTGTTGGTGTTTCCCCTCCCAGTATGGTGCATTCTTGGAATACACGGTACGAGAGATTAAAATTTTGAATGCTTTTTCATGTTCTTTCCTTCCTCTTTGTCAAACACCGACAGTGATCTATTTTCTCTTAGGTGTTCCGGTTGCTTATATCTTTTATGAGTCTGTTCCAGATATATATTCAATGACCCAACTAACGTCATATAGCAGCGAATATCTGAAGCTCTTCAACTCTTCCTCGTGCAAGAGGAATTCCTTCTCCATCTGGCCACCAGATTTTGCTGCCATCGCCAGCTATTATCTCCATGAGCAAGAGAACTACGTCTACTGTTTCACTCACCATGCTGCGCTAGTATCATCTGTTGTCAACTCTTTGAAGACCAGCTCACCAAGAGAAGATCATTTTTTGTTGTAACATTGGCAATGTTTATATGTTCTCCTTTTGTTTCCTACCCCCCACTCTTTTTCCCTTCCTTGGACCCTCCGTGCTCCGTTGAGCAGGTCTCACTTCTCAGTCGGCAGTTGACTCGATCAGTTGAAGCTCCTCTCGAGCTAGCCTCCTCAAACCAAGAGGCACAAACTCTTCTACGCCATGTTGGCAAGGTAGTTGTCATCCAGGGAAACTTCGCCTTCAACGTGAAATCAAGATAAGTACCATTTTAAAAGTTTTAACCTCATCTTCATGGTTTTAACTTCCACGTGCTTTTAATGATACTTTTATAGACAGTGTGAAATTATTTACTTTGGGGCAAAAAATCATTCTTCGTGGGATTTGCCATGTTGAGCTTTTGCTTGTATAAGCCAACTTTACTAAAAAAAGAGCTTTCTTAAGCTATTCAAATGAGAAATCCTCTCACTACGTGGGATATTACCTAATACCCGCTGTCTATAATTCATTAAGCTAGTTCCTCCGTTGGATTTTCTCAACCCCATTTTTCCACTAAGGTCGTTCTGGAACCTTCGAGATCTTGTACTCTATCTGCGAGTCTTGCCGTCAGGTATTTTTCACTCACTTGTGACAATAATATTTAAAATGAGGAATCTTCCTTACAAATTGTTGCAATAGCTAACTTTCTTCCACCGCTGGAACTACTGGAATGGTTTATGGTACATTTAATTGTAAATCACAACTTTTTCAAGAAATAGACTCTCGCCTATATAGTGCAATCAGTTATTTCCATAATTGCAATAACTTTCTTTCTCATAAACTTTAGTGTTTCTATAGTGAACTTTGCATCCATCTTTATAGACTACAGTGATATCCAGTGCTTGTTCCACGTTTCTACCGCGTCGCGCTCGTCCGTTTACATTAAATACGGCCATGAACATTGATCCTATATCCCAATGATCTTTCCTCAACCTTCTACTAACCACCAATATTAATAAAATTGTAACTTTCTTATAAGGTGTCACTCACGAAGTGCCCTTCCAACTTGGCTAGTTTAACATCAAGTAATTTCTGTATAATTAAATGTGTGATACACGATTCAAATTCACATTGTTCCTTTCCTATAATCAGGGAAAACAATTCTTTCAACTCTTGTGTGAGTTATTTTTAGGTCTCACTAAATGGAAACTGCCCCATTTGGCTCGTGATTCCTATCTACAATATAGGAAGTCGAGAACCTTCCTTTTAACTTTCTTCAGGTTTCACAGTAAGTGACCTGCCCTCTTTTGTATAATTCTCATATAGTAATTCTGTATAAATATAAGAAGTTGTAGGAACTTCTATCTTATTTTTCATGTTTTTATTATTGTTATTTTCGAAGTTGTCACTTTCTCTAGAACATTCTCTCAAGAATTTCTTAAGGTGCACTCTTTGTACTCCAATTCACGTTCAAACTTTAATTACTTCATTGTTTATTTGTTTAAATCTTATAAAGATTTTAGAAACATGTAAGGTTTGAAACCTTGTAAATTGTCAATTGCCTGGAGCAAACGTTTAATGTTGAGAGGTCTGCGACCCCATTTGTTAAAAAGTTCAAATGAACTATGTTTGTCAAAATTATATTACATGCTTGTTAATTTCCTCAAACTTCTTTGCATTGTTTAATAAATTAAATATTTGTTTTTGGATTCATCATTTCTCTGATACTACAGTTAGGCAAGATCCTGGCTTTCCTAGCTCTTCCTAGGTTTATGCCCTCGTTCATACTCAATAAAGCTTTTACTATTTGTCTTGCCAGACTATCACCCTTCCCTATAGTAGTCTTATTCGTGCTTGGGAGGAAATACACTAAAGCCTTTCTCTGGCAAACTGCCCAAGTCTTAGCTGCGGTTCCCGTCAGCTTCGACCAAGCTCGCACCTACTTTAGCTATCAGAGAGTTAATTTGCAGTTGCAACCGCTTCTAAGTGTGTTTAAAGTTAAACTTATTAATTTTGTGGGACTCTCCTCCTATTTTTCTATCCTTTTTCTCCAATCCAAAATCTACTTCCTTTTCTTAATCATCTTCCCTTGGTGGGTGGGTTATTCCTCAGCCAATAAACTACCCCCCCCCCCCCCCAAACGGAGACCAATTTTTTTTGCAAACTCGAAAAACGAAAGCACAATAACCAGACAAATAAAACTTGGCGAATTTTAACTGAAAAACTGTTTTTTTTTATTTTATTCAATACTGAAAATATCTTTATTGCAATTATGTTCTGTTACAACTGTACATATTTACAACTTCATACCTGTTATATAAAAACGATTATTTATATAACAAAATCAACTCGTCTATTTTGTTTAGCAAACCTTGTGATTACCGAATTGATGTTTATAGTGATGTCACGATGAATGTGCAGCAATGCACGGATGGGAATTTGGGGCTTTTTTTGCACCAAAATATTTTGCCGACGTCCAAACTGCAAGCTTGGTTGGCAATTTAAGCTGTGACTTTCTCCCTTTGTCGGTACCAACTCGACTTGCCGAAACTGTAATGTACCATGATACTTTTCAATAAGATCGATGTAAAATTCGCAAAACACGCCCTTGCAATTTGTACGAATATTTTTGGTGCGCCAAACGCATCAAATTTCTATCCATGTAGCTTGCAAAAAAATTGGTCTGGTTTTGTACGTTTGGTTATTTTGTGATTGAGTTCTTAGTGATACCATTTTTCTTAACAATTTCGATTCTGTGATCCCCCCCCCCAAAGCCAAACTCTAGATCCACGCCTGTGTGAGAGATGGAATGAAGGAAGAGGTAATGGGAATAAGAGACAGGATCATGAAGATCAGAATAACTGTAAAGGGAAGAAGCCTGGAGATAGCCCAGGTATATGCCCCTCAAGTTGGATGTACAGCTCAAGAGAAGGAAGACTTTGAGGAGGAGCTACAACAGCAGTTGAATGGTCAGAGCATCATTGTCATGAGAGATTTGAATGCACATGTAGGAAGTGAAAGGCAAGGATATGAAAATGTAATGAGAGCAGAAGGATGGGGCAGCAGGAATGAAGAAGGGAGAAAGTTGCTGGATTTTTGCAAGAGAAACGGTTTAGTGATAGGCAACTCCTGGTTCCGGAAGAAAGAAAGCCACAAGGTAACGTGGTACAGCAGTGATTTCACAAAGAAATCTTTGGTAGATTACATGCTGTGCGACTGGGAAATGAAGAGAAGTGTCAGAGATATAAAGGTAATACCATCAGAGGCCTTAGATAGCGACCACAGAATACTAGTAATGAACCTGGGAGTCATTAAGGATAGCAAGAGGACAGAGTACCAGGAAAGGAGAATCTAAGTATGGAAACTGAAGGAAAAGGAAGTCAAGGAAGAGTTCTAGAAGATTGCCAACAGACAATCCTAAAACAGGGGAAGAGGAATGAAAGCAATTCAAAAATACAGTGGTGGAAGCTGCAGTGGCAGTATGTGGAAAAACAAGCAACAGAAAGCGGTGTAAAGAGACACCATGGTGGAATGAGAGAGTAAAAGAAGCTGTGGGAAGGAAGAACAAGGATTTCAGAGTGTGGTTCCAGGAAAGAACTGATCTGGCAAGGGAAGATTATAAGATAAAGAAGATAAACAAGATTGTCGCAGAGGAGAGGAAGAAGTGGATGGTAAAGTGGACAGAGATGATGGAGGAAGACAGCAGAGGAAATAAGAAAGTACTTTATGGGATGGTCAAAAGTAAGAGAAGAGGTCTGCGAGAGGATGCGATAATGGTGGACAAAAACTGAAATGAGGTACACAACAAAGAGACACTCAAGACAGTGTGGGAAGAGTACTTTGAGGATTTGCTGAATCCAAATGGTCATAGTTAGGAAGACGATGTATTGGAAGATGGAGAAGACAACTCAGGAATGGAAAAGGACCTGACTTGGAGAGAACTGGAAATGGCTATAGACAAGATGAAAGGAGGAAGGGCACCGGGTGTGGACGAAGTGAGTGTTGAAATGTTGAAGGCAGCAGGGGAGGTTGAGAAACAATGGCTGTACCGTGTGATGAGGTTGGTATGGAAGGAGAAAAAGACCCCAGAAGATTGGAAGAGAGGATTTATTGAACCAATATTTAAGAAAGGAAGCTGAAATTACAGCGGAGTCCCACTCATACCACACTGTGCCAAGATATATGAAAAGATATTAGAAAGTAGAATACGAGCCAAAGTGGAGAGAGAAATGAGAGAGGAGCAGTATGGATTCAGACCTGGGAGATCAACAGTGGATCTCATATTTTCAGTGAGACAACTCCATGAATAACACTACGAATTTGGAGAGGATCTGTTGATGGCCTTCCTGGACATCGAAAAGGCCTATGATAGTGTGTGTAGGGAGAAGGTTTGGGAAACAAGGGAAAACATGGGAGTGGAAAAAGAGACTGTAGGCAGAGTGAAGGAGATGTATTGTGGAAGTGAGAGTTGTGTGAAAGTTGGAGGGGAAAGAACAGACTGGTTCAGACAAATGAGTGACCTGAAACAGGTTAGTACACTGTCACCCCTTCTCTTTATTGTGGTTATGGACGAGGTAATGACACGGATAGCAGGAAAGATAGGAGAAGATAAGATGAAAGCAATGGTGTTTGCAGATGATCTCATGGTCTGAGGAAACAAGGAGGAGGAGGAAATTCAGGAGCAACTGAAGGCTTGGGAAGAAACAGTGGGAGAGTACGGATGGAAGTTCAACATCAGTAAATGTGAGATCCTGTTAACAACCAGGAAAAGGGACAGATCAATGAGTGGAATAACACTTGGAGGTGGACAGCTGAAGAAGGTGGAAAGTCTCAAGTACTTGGGAAGTATAGTGGAGGAAAATGGGAGAAATGACAAAGAGATTACGGAACATGGCAGACAGGCAGAAGCATTTCTGAGAAGCATTAGGAGCTTCGTGTGGAATAAAGATGTCCCACAAAAAAGCAAGGAAGTGTTATACAGAAGCTACTATATCCCGATATTGACCTATGCTTCAGAAACGTGGATAATGAAGAAAAGAGACATAAGCAGAATACAGGCAGGTGAAATGAAGTTCCTGCGAAGTAGGATCGGAGTAACAAGAAGGGACAGGGTGAGGAATGAAAAGGTCAAGAAAATAGTGAAAGAGGAGCCCTTGCAAGGTAGGATTGAGACATCAAGACTGAGGTGGTATGGACACTTAAAGAGAATGGAAGAGAAGAAGATTTCCAAGAGGATACATGAGATGCAGATGCAGAAGAAACGACCAAGGGGAAGACCAAGAGATAGATGGCTGAAAGGAGTGGAGGAATGTGGCAAGAAGAGAGGCGAGGACTGGACCAGAGTGACAGCGGAGAGGTGGTGGGAAGATAGGACTAAGTGGCGAAGCTTATGTTCCAAACAGACCCAGCCTGGGGCTGGAAACTGTACAAGATGATGATGATGATGACTCATCTTAGTTACTGTATTTTAGCGAGGACAACAGTACAACACTTCCAAACACTTAAAAGCAATCATAGAGATAGAATTTAACACAATATAACAGTAACTCGTCATGTGGGCTTCACTGAGCAGGCACTGCCTTTGTTGCTTGCTTGTGACCAACAATGATACATACAGACCTGAAGATCCTGGTCTCCACCCAGATCAAGCAAATGATTGCATCAAGTGGCAACAAAAAGTGGACCTAGCCATTGCATGGGGCAAACGCTGATCTTCGTGTAATAAGGCCCTTAGGTGATGGTCCCCAGGGTGTAGGAAGTCAAATCCAAACCCATAAAGCAGTGTCTGTTCTTCATGTTAGAGGCAGCTGCTTCTCTTATGCTGGGTAGTAGTGGCATAAGGAATTGTCTGAGGCAGATGATCACTTTGGTGGCAATGGTAAGGCGACCGGTGGTACCGCCGGTGTCGTGCCGAGCAACCGGTGAAGCAGGCAGACAGTAACCACCCTGTAGCGGTGTTGAGTATATGCTGCTAATACTACTATTGAAAAGGAGGAGGCAACGGAAAAGGAAGATGCATAAACCCTACATCCTATTCTACAGCGTTATCCTGTTTCTTCTTTGTCCTTTACCAGTTCACTTGCCGTAAAGACAGTACGCAGTAAATCACAGTGATACGTAATGACCTAGTAGTGGTGACGGGTCACTGGCTGCCTAGTGCAATAAGCTTCGTATGCTACAACGCCCGTCCATTAGACTGAGCCACCAGTGATCGCCGAAGTGGTGGCGGGACATGGCAACGAGCCAGCCAACAATCTCACGAGTTGTTTTCTGAAAATCCATCACAAACCCCAGTTCAGGCTGCTAAATTGACAGTCCGGAAAGTCTAAACAGTCAATAAACCCTACTGTAAGTCAGTTATTGCAGGATAAATCCACAATTTTTCTAATACTGAAATTTTACTAAAAAAGAAGCAACACAGTAGGTTGAAATATGCAATCAGAGACACAGCAAGATAATATATATATATATTTAGAATTTGGCCAATTATAGACCGCTTTGAACCTAAGACTACGGTACATTGTTTCGTTTTTTCTTTTCTTCCCAAAACTTCTTCATACGTTGGCTGATGGCCTGCCTCTGTTCCGTTGATAACACTCTCCATGGTTGATGTGGAACTTGCAGAATCGAAAAATCTGCAGTAGTGATCAGTCGCCGGAATTCCACCCTATTAGAAATGATGTTATTTGTGATCTTCAGTTTTTGCAGATCACACCTTATCTCTTCCAGCCATCTAGTGGCGTTTTTTAATTTGGAGATGTAGTAAAAAAAATTCTTAGTTAGCCTGCTGCTATCCATTCTATGAAGGTGACCATAAAATTGTAGTCTCCGTCTTTTAATTGAGTCTGTAATTTTTTCCACATTTCGGTAAAGGTCTTCATTTTTTCTCTTCATCCAAATATCTTTATTCTTTTGGGGACCCAAAATTTTCCTAAGTATTTTCCTTTCTTTCTTTTCCAGTTCCTCTTGTTCACCTCTTTTGTTCAACGTTAAACATTCTGATCCGTATAATACCTCTGGTTTAATTACAGTTGTGTAGTGCCTGATTTTTGCCTGGAATGAAATTGATCGTTTGTTGTATCTATGTTGGGTGAGTTTATAGGCATTTTCCATCTTTCTGAATCTCTCCTTGCAGGATGTGTTATCAAGTCCATTTGACTGGATCCATTCTCCCAAATATTTAAATTTATCAACTCTTTGAATCTGTCCATGTTGAGTTGTTAGATATTTTTCTCCATTGTGTCTGTGTTCAATATATTTGGTTTTTTCATACGAAATCTGAAGACCAGTTTTTATTGCTATTTCATGTAGGGTTTCAACCATTATTTGTGCTTGAAATCTGTTTTCTGAAATGATTGCTATGTCATCAGCAAAGGCAAGACATTTCACCTCAAATCTTCCTTTTCCTTGCCCCAAATGGACCCCTTCAATGTTTCTTTCGCATAATTTAAGTTTCCATTCCTTCATGATTTTGTTTAATATCAAATTAAATAGAAGTGGTGAAAGCCCATCACCTTGTCTAACTCCGGTTTTGATTTGGAAGGGTTCTGAAATGTCGTTTAGAAATTTAACTCTTGAGGTTGTATTTGTTAGTGTTTGTTCAACCAGTTGTCTGGTATTTTTATCTATCCCTAATTCTGCTAGCGTTAGGAATACAGACTGTCTGTCTATTGAATCATAAGCCTTTCTGAAATCAATGAAAGATACAACTGTGTTGAGGTTACGTATTGTTCTGATTCTAAGGATTGTTTTGAGATTGAAAATTTGCTCTGGACAAGATCTCCCTTTTCTAAATCCGGCTTGGTATTCGCCGATAGTATGTTCTGCTTGTTCTTCCAGATTGTGTAGCAGTGCTTTAGAAAGAACTTTGTATGCGATTGGCTGTAAGGAAATACCTCTATAACACTGAAATATCTTTTACCCGAATGGGTATTAGTTTTCACTATAATCAGACAAAGATTTCGTCCTCTTCCGGCACACTGTGATGTGATACAGCGTACACCTCCGTCCGCATAACTTACACACACATCTTTCATTCGGCGAGTGGAAAAGTTTGTTCTCACAAATCTTGTGGTGGAAACCATGTATGGCCAGTGTCGTGATGATATGTGTTTGCTCCTGTTTCGTGTTGGTCCAGGAGCGATCGATCATCGCTGATGAACCATAGAAGTCAATGTCTAACACTGCTCTTTTCTTCCTCCTATGCCCCAGTAGTTTGACGGAAGCCTCAATAGAAGGCAGGCTTAATCGGAGATTCTCCTTGTAAAACGTTTCCTTGGCAAGTTCATAGACAAGACGAGATGGCGCATATTTTCCAACCCTGAGGGCACATTTTATGAATCTTGCTTTCACCTTTTCTATTCGTTCTAAGTCTGTGACGGTCAGTTTTTCCCTTAATAGTTCCAGTCCGTAAGTAACTATGGGAGATATCGTCGTGTCAAAGAGCCTCATGGCTGTCTTCAGTAATTTTGCTGCAATGTTCTTTATCCTGCACATTGCTTTCGTGGCTTCTGCTCTCCTGTATGTGGCATCGGAACGAGCTCGCTGTCGTTTGAAGGGTTACGCCTAAGTCATCATCATCATCATCATCATCATCATCTTGAGCAGTTTCCAACCGCTGGTCGGGTCTGCTTGGAACATAAGCCTCTCCATCGTTTCCTGTCCATCCACCATCTCTCGTCATTTACTGTGTCCCAGCACACTCCTCTTTCCTCCACACTCTTCTTAACTCCTTTTGTCCATCTGTCCCTTGGTCTTCCCCTTGGCCTCCTTCCCGTCATTTCAATTCCAAACATCTTCTTCGGTATCCTCTCCTCTTCCATCCTCCTCACATGTCCATACCATTGTAGCCTAGATCGCTCTATTCTATTCTGCAATGGTTCCTCTCTTATCATCTCTCTGACTCTCTCCTTACTCTGTCCATTCTTGTCACTCCTACCCTACTCCTCTGGAACTTCATCTCCACTGCTCGTATTTTATTCTTGTCCCTTTCCTTCATCACCCATGTTTCTGAACCATATGTCAACATTGGCACAAAGTAGGTCTTGTAGATGATTCCTTTACATTTTTGTGGTACATCTTTATTCCATATCATCCCCCTAACACTCTTGAAAAATCCATCTGCGCACCTTCCCCGCTCATTTATTTCCATCCTATTGCCTCCCTTTTCTTCAATTATGCTTCCCAAGTACTTGAAGCATTCTACTTTCTGCAACTGCTGTCCTCCAAGTGTTATGCCCATATCCAGTCTGTTCTTCTTCCTCGTTGTGATGACCACTTCACTCTTTTGTGCTGAGAACTTCATCCCATATGATAACACTACCTTCTCCCACTCATCTAATTGCTCTTGTACTTCTTCCTCATCCTCTCCCCATACCAGAAGGTCATCAGCAAACAACATTGCCTTCATTTTCCTTTCCCCAATGCTATTTACCACTTTTCGTATGATTTCATCCATCACCACTATAAATAACAGGGGTGAGAGGGCACTTCCCTGTTTCAGACCACTCTCCAGTTGAAACCATTCCGTTCTCTCTCTTCCCACCTTTACACAGCTTTTGCTTCCCTCGTACATTGCTTTCACTCTTGCCACTGTCTCCTTGTTCACTGCTTTTGCTCTCATTGCTTCCCATACCTTGTTTCTATTAATACTATCATATGCTTTCTCAATATCCAAGAAGGTCATCACCAGATCTTTCCCATATTCATAATGGTGTTCTTGTAGCTGTCTTACTGCAAAGATGATGTCAACTGTTGACCTTCCTGGCCTGAATCCATACTGTTCTTCCCTCAGCCCATCTTCAACTTCTGTCCGAATTCTTCTCTCCAGTACCTTCTCAAATATTTTGGCGCAGTGGCACATGAGTGTAATTCCCCTGTAGTTCTTGCATTCCTTCCTACTTCCCTTTTTAAATATGGGTATTATTATCCCTCTTTTCCAGTCCTCTGGTATTTTCTTCTCCCTCCATATCACTTTCATTACTCGAAAGAGCCACTGTGTTCCTATCACCCCTGCTGCTCTCACCATCTCCACACTCACTTCGTCTATTCCCGGTGCCTTTCCCCCTTTCATCTTCTTTAATGCTTCCTCCACTTCTTTCCATGTCAATTCCTTCTCTGAAATGTCTTGGTCACTGTCTGTTTTTTCCTCCACAATGTCCACTATTATGGTTTTAGTTGGATTTAGGAGTTCCTTGAAGTATTCTCTCCAGATAACCTTTACTTCTTCCATATTTTCGACCTCCTTTCCATTCCTGTCCACCATTCTGACATTTTCCCCTGTATCTCTTCTCTTTGCCTTTATCATTCCATACAACACTTTCTTACTGCCATCACAGTCCTCCTCCATCATTTCTGTCCATTTTCTCTTCCTTCACTACTTCTCCTGCTTCTTTCTTCCGCTCTTGGTATTCTTCTCTTGTTCTGTCTGTCCTCTGTTGGAACCATTTCCTGAATGCTTCATTTTTCTTTTTCACTGCTTCCTTAGTTCTGGGGTTCCACCATGGTGTTACCTTCCCCCTTTTCTTTCCACTAGTTCTGCCACACACGACTTCCGCTGCTTCTACCAACACGTCCTTGAACCTATTCCATTCTTCTTCACCTGTTTTCGGATCATCCTTCGGTAATTTGTTCCTCACTAATATCTGGAACTTCTCCTTATTTCCATCCTCCTTCAGCTTCCATGTCCTTATTCTTCTTTCTTGGTTTTCAGTTCTCCTCTTTTCCTTCAGTCCTCTCACCTTGACGACCAGCAGACGGTGGTCACTGTCCAGGGCTTCTGAAGGTATTACCCTTATATCCGTGATACTCTTCTTTGTCTCCTTCCCGCATAGAATATAGTCCACCACTGATTTCCTAGTCAAATCCCTGCTGTACCAAGTAATTTTATGGCTCTCTCTCTTCTTGTACCATGTGTTTCCAACCATTAGCCCATTTATCTTGCACAGTTCCAACAATCTCTCTCCTTCCTTATTCCTGTTTCCCCATCCTTCACCACCAATCACTTCCTCAAAACCTCTTCTATCAGTTCCGACATGGGCATTTAGGTCTCCCATGACTATCAGGTCTCTCCCCACTAACTGCTTCTGCAACTCCTCTTCAAACTCGTCCTTCTCGCCTTCTGTGCATCCCACCTGTGGTGCATAGACTTGCAGAATGTCCAGGTTTCTACCTTTCACAGTGATTCTGGCTCTAATTATTCTATCACTTACCCTCTTTACTTCCTCCCTCAGCCCTTCTCTCACCACCATTCCCACTCCATTTCTCTTCCCCTCCTCATTTCCTATCCAGTATAGCTGCAAGCCATTTCTCAGTTCTTTTCTTCCTTCCCCTCTCCATCTGGTCTCTGCCAGTCCGAGTACATCCAGTTTTCTCCTCTCCATCATATCCACAACCTCCTCCACTCTTCCCGTCAATGTCGTTATATTCAAAGTTCCGATTCGTAGTCCATTTCCATAGCCAGGTCTGCTTCCTTTAGATCTGTCCTTTCCGAGACCCGTTCCCGTTTTAAAAGCAGTTTCATATCCACTACTGGCTTGCTAGGCCTAACGTAGCTTCACCATAACCCTGGCGAGGGGCCTGTTTTTGGTCCGCGAGAGGTATTTTATTTCCCTCAAACCCTCCGGACAAGTCCGGCGAGCCCCCCTATCCGCCACCTGGGACGCGCCCGATAGAGGAACAGGCAAACCCCCACGGGGTTACGCCTAAGTATTTGAACCTATTTTCTATCATTAGTGGTTGTTTGTGGAGCGTCATTATGAAGTTTTGTGATATTCTCCCCCCCCCTCTCCTTCCTAAAAATCATCTGATGGGTTTTCTGCATATTGATGGAAAGTTGGTTTTTCTCTGCCCATTTTTCCAGTTCCATCAAGGTTTCCTGCAGCTCTTCTTGATCGGGTGAGCCTAAAACCATGTCGTCTGCATAAATGATTAACGTGGCTATCTTATTTCCCTTGAGTATCTCAACAATATCTGCTGTTATTATGTTGAACAATAACGGGCTTATGGGGTTGCTCTGCAGGACTCCATTCGTCTGTGTGATAGTCATTGATCTGCTGACACCATCGTCAATTTCGATGTAGTTATATTGTAGGACGTCTTCCAAAATATGGATGAGTGGGTGCTCTATGCCAATCATGTCTTTGATTTTCTGTCTCAGTAGATTTCTGTCCAGTGAGTCAAAAGCCTTGCTGTAGTCTATAAATACAGTGAAGTATTTCCCTTTAGGTATCCTTAAGGCTTCTTCTACTTCTCCCAACAGGCACCGGACTGCATGAAGGGTTGATTTTCCTTTGGTGAAGCCTTAAAAATATCACCAATTTTGGTTTCTCTACTTTTCTGGCATGAAGTGCATACGCTTCATTTTGCAAACTTATTAATGAACTAACAGCTAAAAACTTCCCTCCAGTGAACCACTGTTTTAAAGAAATTATTAGAATATGATCAAAGCCGTCAGCTGTGGCTACGCTCGCTAAAGCGCAGCACTAGGCCGTGGGGCAGAGCTCTCTGCTGACTCAGTAGATGCGTGGGTTCGAGCTCCACCGTTGGCCGTCCTTGAAATGGTTTTTTGTGGTTTCCCATTTCCAACACCAGGCAAATTCTGAGACAGTACCTTCTGACAGGTCACGGCTGCTTCCTTCCACATCCTTGCGCAGTTTCACTCATCTTCATTAATTTCATCTCAAATAAATTCCTCTCATGAGGTTGGCATCAGGAAGGGCATCCGGCCATAAAAACCATCCGCCACATATAACACCATCGCATCTCATCCCTGACCCCATTGGAAAGGGGATAAATAAGGGGTAGACATGCATACATTAGAATATGACTCAATATCAAGATTTGTTTTTATATGCATGTCTTACATCCCTTGGAATATGACTAGGTTTGAAAGGTGGACAAAAGAAAGTGCTTGAAGCATGTGAGTTGTCTTGTGTATTTTACTTTCCAGGTTGTTCCCATGGGAGCTCGTCCCATCTTAAGATGACAAGCCATTTCCCTCTTGTCTCCTTCCCACTGCCCATTTTGTACCTGGAGTCCAGCTGACAGAGAGTTAGTTACTGTTGTTTTAAGGGCTGGCAGAGATATCTAGCAGCAATTTGCAATTTTATTTTTAAGGCACACTAAAAAATTTGAATTTTTTAATTTACTTTTTTTGGAACGCACTAATTTTGTTCATTATAAATTTGCAATGCCGTTTCTGTTGTATCTGATCGAAAATTGTACTCTCTCTCATCACAAGGACAAGTTCAACGCCTAAACTTTGCGAAGGTTCATAAATGTACTCTCCTCCCTATAAACAGTGGAAACTTTACTATTTCTCTGGACGCCGCAAAGATATGAAGATAATGGTTATTTACATGTTCTCATTATAGTATTTTGTAGCATATTCAATTTATTCAGATACATTGAATATAATAAAATATAAAATATGTTGGCAAATACATAAAATTGGGTAAATTTGTTTACTCTGGGGTTTTCTACTTTCGCGGGGGCCAGTGCTGCAGCCCCGTTTGCCCCTGCATACCACTGCAGTGCCCTCAACACAAACCATACTGTCCTTATTTCCAGCTCGTCTGGTAACTACCCATACATTAGGGTTCAAGTATGTACTGTGATACGTGTCTAGTATCAGTGAAGTCTATGATGTCACGGATTACGTGCAGATGTTGATGTTCGTTAGTTTGATGTTGTGACTTGAATAGCCACCATATTACTCAGCTGTATGAGGTTTCAAAGAGTGCAGCGTTACATGCGGATGCAGTCATATGTGTTCAAGTGCGAGGATTGGTCGTGAGTGGCAAATATTCATAAATTACTTGTAGTTGTTCAATTTAATTGAAAAGTTGCACTACTCTCTTATAAAGCCATGGTGACACAATGCTATTGGTCGCTGTTAGATGATGGTCTGAGTGAAGCCATTGGTCGCTATTTAGTTACCACTGTCTGGACCAAACCACTGGTCGCTACTAGGTTAGACCACTGTCTGGACAAAAGTTACTGCTTGTACTACAAGCAAGAGGGCTGGCACATAAGCCCCAGGTTAGGTTTGTGTTTGTATGTAAACCCTTATTAGCACATAGAATTTAACATGTAGGCATTGTTTAAACCTTTACAGTACCGTAGTTGTTAGTTCTGGTGACTTGGTGGTTAATTCAATATTGTATTTACTTACAGAGCTCACACAAGCACGGCTTTCACTTCAGCCACTTCACACAGCAGTAGCCAAGGCACACACAGGTAAATAGCGGTAGACGTAAGCACTCGCTGAACTAGCACTCTTGCCAATAGTGGGTGCACTAACAACACTACTGTCGTCCATGAAGTCACGGATGCCACCAATTTGTGTCTTGGGAATTTTGTAGTGTACATTATAGTGATCTATACTACTCCCTACATTAGTAGTAATCCTGGCATGCTTTGGACAGAGTAGGATATTCCTGTCAGTAATACTGTTGGTTAGTGGGCAATCCCCAATCCCCTCCACATCCAAGTTGCTCATCTGCAGTAGGCAGTGCCTACACAATAGGAGTTTTTGACTAAATTCATAGAATTCTACAAAATATTTCCATGTCCATAGAACACAAATTCCTAAGATTACTTAAATAAAAATTTGAAGAACATTGCTTATGAACAATTGGAACAATTTAGTCAAAATAATCACCTTTTAATATGATGAATTTCACATCATTACATACGGTACCTAGAAGGCTGACATTAAATTTGTAAAATTTATATTCAAAGTTAACTAAGTTCTTAAGTAGCATAGTTTTCAAAAAGAAATGAAAGTCAATGTCAGTCAAAAGAAATATTCTGAAACATACTGTTACGAGTGCGGGGTTGCTTCATTACCTCGCGCGTGACTCACAACCCGCCTCGGGCTACCCCTGCCTCTGTGTCAACCAGCGGCATTCGCAACGAGGCAGCAAGAACAAAGACACCGTCTCGAAGGTTCGCTGCTCGTCTGGTGTTGAAGTTCTCGGGAGGGTGCGGGAGCCCTGTTCTACTCTGGAAACATGTGTTTTTAGCAGGCTATGCTCGCAGTGTGACAGAGGTTTTGTGGTGACATGCCGTGCGAATTGCGATACCGTGTGATAGACTGTTTGCTAGTTTGCGAGATTCTTCGGACAGCGAAGCAGTGTGAATTATTCAAGAATGGTGATGAAGACAAGCATTTAGTGGTGAGTGCAGACTTCTGCAAATATCTGTGGCTGGTGTGCCAGCAGAAGAGGTGTAGGTATTTCTAGCCAGGAATTAGTGGAGGATTAGCTGCAAGAGAAAGTGAAGAGAGTCGGGTGTGCTCTATAAGGAAGAAGCTTGAGTAAAGACTGCTAATGGTTTCTGCGTATTTATTGTACAGTGTATGTTTCTAGACCTGCAATAAAACTAATATTTTTAAAGGATCATTTGTGTTGTGCTTTACCTACTGTAATCCAATTAACGAACATGCTACAGGGGGTAGCACATAACAATACCGTTCTGTACTTTCTGAGAATACTAGCTTGCTCAATCAACTTAATAAAGAAGGTTTAATAACTCAACACGAATTCATAAACTTTGCCACTGAATTCTGTCATTCCTTGTACTTAATGCTTTACGCTTGCCAGTGGTGGCTGGCGGGTAATTGTTCTGGGCGTTGCACTATTTTCACTAAGGTGGTAGGGTAAAAGACTGCTTGATATAAAAAAAAACTGTATTCAATTGCGCAGTAAAACGAACGTACCTCATTCATTACAAATGTCCCAGTTCATAGAACATCACATTGCCATCGGATTAAATGGATTATAAGTTAGGCAACATGAAAATGTTCATGCTAACAAAACAACGTAAGTTATATAATGTTATTGGTTTTACGTCCATTTTAACTACTGCGGCTTTTAGAGACTTTTGATCATTCAACATATAGTATCACTAATATGTTCAAGAATTTAAACATGAAAGTAGCATTAAGAACCAATAACAGTAACAGTAAATTATTCTTCAACTCCAATGAGGTTCACGAGTCAAATAAATTTAGTGTATCAGGTGTTTACCAATTAACATGCAGCAACTGTAATGTCAACTACATTGGTCAAACGGGCTGTAGTTTTATTATAAGATAGGGGAACATTATAACGCCATAAATCACCATACATTTTCAGCGATGGCTAATCATATGAAAGAAACAGGCCACTCTTTCACCAATATTGAAAAAGACGTCGAAATATTACATTATGCCACAAAGGGCATTTTCTTAAACGCACTGGAGGCTTTGGAAATTAATACGGCACAAAGTACTTCAAACATGGCAAATTTGAATGACATCAACTTGGATGTTAATATTTTGTTCGACACTCTGGCCGACTATATCAATTTAAATCAATCTAAACACAGAAAGGAACCACCATAAATTGTATAAGTTTTCTTCACCTGTCACGTTTTTTGTTGTTGTCATAAGTTTCTTTTCTACCCACCCCCTTTTTGTTAGTTTTGTTTGTTTAACCCTTTAGCCACTTACAATGTTTTCATTTACGGTGTCATTAACCTTCGCGGGAGCTTAACCTCGCTCCTTCCTGCTCACGTTACTGTACGCGTCACAGTTGACGTCACTCGCCGTGTGTGCTTGCTACCCGGTATAACTCTCTTTAATCAGTTGCCTCCACTATATAGCTCCCCCTGTGGGTGGGGGGGTTTAGAATACACCCACGATATCCCCTGCCTGTCGTACGAGGCGACTAAAAGGGGCGACCTTGGCTATTCTTTTAGGTTTCCGGCTTGTCTTGCGAATTGGACCTCCCGTGGGTGGGAGGGATGGAATACACTCACAGGTATACCCTGCCAGTCGTAGAAGGCGACGAAAAGAGTTTCTTGGCCCAGGTCCCCTTTACGGGTTTGACAGCCAGCTCTAAACGCCCCACTTTGTGCGATATAACTCTCATTAGGATATATCGCACGCCTTTTTCCGTTCATGATTTTGAGGTCTGGCACTCAAAATTATATGTGCGTGCTGTCTGGGGAAGGGCCACCAAAGTGTGCGACTACGCTCGAGAGCCTGTTCGGTCTGGCCACACCGACAGGTGGGTGCGCCATGTACCCATGCAGTAGTATCCGCCTGACAACGCAGGTCCCCGCACAGCTGCATGCCTGTGCTGGAAAACTCTCTAGTATATGCCAAGGGGTACATGCCTGTATGGCATGTCAAACATCGGACCCCCGGGCAATGCCTTCCAAGCTAGGCGGGCCTTGCCTTGGCTGGGTAGCACCTACAGAGACAGCCCGTGATTGGAGTCGGTGGCATTCAGGGAGGATGAAACGGCCATGGGACAGAAAAGGAATATCTCCCACCAGGGTGGTCCGCCACCCAAGTCTTTAACTTTTGATTCCCTACGGGGACCAACCCCCAGGGAACAGTTTGTTCGTGAGAATCTGGGTGCCAACACTCCCAAGTTTCTGATCGCAACCAGAACAGATGGGGGTGATTTCAAGATGGTAAAGCCTATTTTGTTTTCTTGCCACATAGAAGGGGTCTATGGTGAGCTTCAGAAGGTACAAAAGATGAGAAACGGTAGCTTGTTGCTCAAGACTAGGACTGGTGAGCAGGTTGAACAACTTCTGAAATTTGACCGCTTTGGCGAGATCCCTGTCAAAGTGGAAAAGCACACGTCTCTGAATCTGGTCCGAGGAGTTATTTTCCACCGGGACCTGATTCTGAACACCGACGAGGAGCTCAAGGAGGATATGCAGCATCGTCACGTGACTGATGTCCGGCGCATTACACGCAAGGTCAATGGTCAAATCGTGGATACTGGTGCTTTCATTATTTCCTTTGAGCTTTCGGTGCTCCCGGAGAAAGTCAAGGTTACAAGTTACCGTTGTGACGTACGGTCTTATATCCCTCCACCAATGAGGTGTTATAAGTGCCAGAAGTTCAGGCATATGTTATCCCGATGCTCAAGCCCTCAAATCTGCGGCACATGCGGTAGGGTACCCCACGAAGCGGAAGAGTGCACCACACCATATCAGTGCACTAATTGCCCTGGATTTCATTCTCCTCGGGACAGGAACTGCCCTGTCTTCCTGAGTGAGAAGAAAATTTAGGAGATCAAAACCCTGGATGGTCTCACCTACCAGGAGGCCCACAAGAAGTACCATACCACGATTTCGCCTTCTCCAAAGATTGATTATAGAGCTATAATACCCAATTTGGTTCCGGCTACCTCATCTTTTGTCTCAGCTGTGAAACCTTCTAATGTACCAACGCCATCTACATCTGTATCTACACCCCAGAATCGGAAAGAGAGCCCGAAGGTGACTTCAACCCCATCTTCGGCCCCAAAGAAGGCTGTGCGAGCGAAGGCTGCTCCGCCCGCACAGCAGGGGAGGAAGTTGAAGACTCAAACGGTCGGCGAAAGCCGCGCCGAAGCCGGCGGAGGCGGCATCGTCGACCAGGGTCAGGAATTCAGCTCCTGACCCGTCTATATATCTTAAAGAGGCGGGGAAGAAGGGACCCCGCACTACGCATTCCTTTTCTCCAAGAAAGGGGAAGCCATCCGCCCCACCACCTGTGGATGCTTCTGCGCCTGGGGACGTTTCGGTCCCCAGATCTGCGCGCTCCCCACGGAGATCCCCCCGCCGCCGAACTGCGTCTAGGAAATCTTCCACCGAGTCGATTCACTCCATGCCCTCGCCTGAGGACATGGAGATTATAGTCGACTTAGTGGCTGATGATCCTCCAGAGGATAAGTTGTAGCTTGCTGCTCCAACTTATCCCTAGTTTATAAGTTCACACAATGGCACTGTTACAGTTACTCGACCGGCAGGGATTCGCTTGGATGACTTATATCGTCAGTTCCGATTTCCTTCTGTCTCCTGTATCGTCCGAGTACCTAGCAAGGCCCCTCCGTGGATGGTCTCTCGCCCTGATATCATCCTGGATCTGCACACCGGCCCCAAGTCGGACACGGACTCCTCCGTCCATCGGAGGCTGTTCCAGTCCGTGGTGAGCCGGTATCCGGGATCAGGGCTTCTATTCACGGACGGTTCGAGGGTAAACGAGAAAGTAGGCTGTGCATTTGTGGTTGAGGATCGTCGGTTTCTCTTTTCTCTTCCCGATGCCTGTGTCGTGTACACAGCGGAGCTCTATGCCATCTTAGAGGCTCTGCGATACACGTTATCAGACGATCATCAGCACTTTCTTGTGTGTACTGACTCTCTGAGTGCGCTGCAAGCGATCGATGTGTGTTTCCCGAAGCACCCGTTGGTCCAGCGTGTGCACGACCTGCTCATCAGTTCGTGTAATGCTGGGGCCGGGGTGTCCTTTGTGTGGCTTCCTAGCCACATGGGTATTGCGGGAAACGAGTTTGCTGATCAGGCGGCGAGAGAGGCAGTCGCACTGCCCTCGCTACTGTATAAGGTGCCTGCTAGTGATGTGCGCTCTCAGTTGCGGCATTCGATCCTGTCGCATTGGGAGGAGGCATGGCGTGCCACGCCTCCTCCCAACGGACTGAGAGGCATCAAGGAGACAACGAAGGTGTGGAAATCTTCCTTCCGATCTCTCCGGAAGGAAGCTGTGGTGCTCTATCGACTCCGGATCGGTCATGGGATTGCTACGCACTCCCACTTGCTGAAGAGAGAAGATCCCCCTGTGTGTCCTTGCGGCGCCCACCTAACCGTGGCACACCTTCTCTTGGAGTGTGTGTATCTGGCCGATCTGCGAAGGACTCTTAAACTGCCTAATACCCTCTCCCTTATTCTCCGTGATGACTTATTATACTGGCCCATTCTTCCCACTTATATTTGGAAAATGATACACCTGAATAAGGGCTGCCGAAGTATTTATGATATGTGATATTTCATACAGCTGACCTCGTCATCCGGTTCATGAGGGAGAGTGGTTACTTTTTTAAGTTTTAATGTGTAGTTACGACTTTTAATTCAGGTTAAATCTGTTTTATGTTTTTTATTGTGTTCATCTATTTTATTGTTCACTATGCCTTATTTGTTTTATCCTTTTTTACCATCCGCCGTTTATTCTTTTTATTCAAATAAGGCATAATTTTTGGGGCTCACTGTCTGTTTTATAAACACCGTTTTCATTTCATCCATGGCAGTGAGTTGTTTTTATCTACATCCTTTCATTTCACGCCATTTCATTTCATTAGGGACCGATAACCTCGATGTTAGGCCCCTTAAAACAACAATTATCATCATCATCATCATCATCATTATATGGCACGTTCAGCACATACATTCAGCATATTTAAGAAAATCACGTAAGTTTTATGAAGTATTACTTTTGGAGGCCCTTCTCTTATTAGGATTTTAATATTTTTAATATTCTTCTAATTTTTCTGTTTTTATTTCTCTTTTTCACAGTTTCACTACTATATCTATGATTCTGGCTTATTATACTGGCCCATTCTTCCCACTTATATTTGGAAAATGATACACCTGAATAAGGGCTGCCGAAGTATTTATGATCTGTGATATTTCATACAACAACACATATTTTCAAGATTTTATAACCATCAAGAATTTTAATTGACTACAGTTTGGACACAAAAGAAGCATTTTGGTGATCATGACATTAAGCAGCTGCTTCAAGAAGAGACAGTGAATTTTAAATGCCGTTGTTTATATAGTTTTAATGAACTGAGACAAGTTATCTTAACTTTGAGTGTTTTTCATGTTTTTATTTCTATTTTGAGTGCACTGAATATTATGGTGTTTTTATATCAAGCCCCTATGTTTTCACGCTTCATTCATTTCATTGTCATTTCATGCCATCTTCCCCATTTTAACATGTTTTCGTGCAATGGAGCAATTTTATGAATGTTGGGCCCATCACTTTCAAGCTGATGAAGAGATCATTTTAGGATCTCGAAACATGTCCTTGTAATTTAATATATATGTGATCTATGATTACATTTTAATAAAAGTATTGACTAGGCGGACCTGAAGTATAAGGATAATTATTTACCTTTTCGCTGTTAGAGACACCGGGGTGCCGGAATTTTGCCCAGAAGGGGATCTTTATCGTGCCAGTAAATCTACTGACACGGTTCCCTCGCATTTGCGCACCCTCAAATGCTGACTAGCAGCGTCAGGATTCGATCCTACAAACTTGCGCACAGCAGGCAAGAATGTTACCGCTGAGCCACGCAGCGAGCCGTAAGTTATATAAGAGGGCGAGAAAGAACCACAAGTTTGTGCAAATTACATTGCAAGACCTAGTATCGGCAGTTGACAATACATCACGGATGTCTCCGTCCATGCCTCAGCTCCCTTGTTGTAATCAGCGGCAACGACCAGCAGAGTTAACTGTTAGGATAGGGGTTACTCTGCCATACCCTTCACTATTGAGATCTGGTCAGTGCTTGGGGCATAAAGTCACAAGGAGAAGGTGGATGTAACAACTGATGTGTAATGTACTTCATTTGGGTAGAAAAAAATAAACTGTAAAACAATATACAGTGAAACCTCTCTATAACGGACACCCTTGGGACCATAAATACTGTCCGCTAACGAGGGGTGTCCACTATAGAGAGGGTTAGAGAAAATTATTGCAATTTGTCACATGTATTTGTGCAGTATGTGTACTTCCGTCTCCCATAAGTCCAACCCCTCGTCCACGTCGTGGGAGACGGGCAACGGCACAAAGTAGGGGATTGCCTGTAGGGGCGAAGTACAGTGGGGACTTCGTGTGCCCCGGGACCGTTACGGTAGCTGTGAAGGTCCTACAGGAACCCTGAAAAGTGACGGCTAACGGGGCTCTGGTGAAGCTACGATAGGCCCAGCAAGCCAGTAGTGGATAAAACCAAATGCTTTCAAAAATGGAACGAGCCTCGGACAGGATGGATTTAATAGACGACGACACGGCTGTACACACGGACTAAGATTTGGAACTTTAAACCTAAGAACGCTGACGGGGAAGGTGGAGGAGATAGTGGATATGATGGAAAGAAGGAAGTTGGATTTATTGGGATTGGCAGAAACAAAGTGGAAAGGGGAAGGAAGGAGAGTACTGAGAAAAGGCTATAGACTGTACTGGAGTGGGAATGAAGAGGGAAAGAGGAATGGAGTGGGAGTAGTAGTACGAGATGGTTTAAAAGAAGAAGTGAGGAGAATAAGTGATAGGATGATGAAAGTGAAAGTAGCACTGAGGGGAGAGACAGTAGAAATAGTGCAAGTGTATGCTCCACAAGTAGGCTGCGCCTCTGAAGAGAAGGAGGAGTTTGAAGAGGAATTGCAGAAGCAGCTGGTAGGAAGAAATATGATTGTTATGGGGGACCTCAATGCCCATGTAGGAAGAGAAAGACAAGGTTATGAGAGTGTTCTAGGACCAGAGGGTTGGGGTGGAAGAAATGAGGAAGGAAAGAGACTGTTGGACTTCTGCCAGAGGAACAGCCTGCTAGTTGGGAACTCCTGGTTTAAGAAAAGAGAGAGCCACACAATCACATGGTAGAGTGATGACTGGACCAGGAAGTCGGTGGTCGACTATATACTGTATGAGAAAGAACTAAATAAGAACATCACGGACATCAAGGTTATACCATCAGAGAACCTGGATAGCGACCATCGATTACTGGTAATGAACCTGAGAGGGAGTAAGGAGAAGAAAGGGACTGAGAACCAGGAAAGACGTATAAGGATATGGAAACTGAAAGAAGGGGATAGAAGGGTCGAGTACCTCAAAATGGTAAAGGAAGGAATTCCAACAGATGAAGAAAGAGGGGTGGAAGAGGAATGGGCTAGATTTAAGAAGACACTAGTGGGTGCAGCAGAAGCAGTATGTGGGAGGACAAGTAGTAAGAAGAGGTGGAAGGAAACACCATGGTGGAATGAGAAGACAAAAGATATAGTAAGGGAAAAGAATAGAGCCTTTAGGAGGTGGTATCAAAATAGGACGGTAGAGACAAGGGAAGAGTACCAGGAAAGAAAGAAGGAGGCGAAGAGAGTG
Organism: Meconema thalassinum; assembly: GCA_946902985.2. Classification (NCBI taxonomy): domain Eukaryota; kingdom Metazoa; phylum Arthropoda; class Insecta; order Orthoptera; family Tettigoniidae; genus Meconema; species Meconema thalassinum. The sequence goes on from OX336392.1 coordinate 21,156,678, forward strand.
GTGGCTGAGGAGAGAAGGAAGTGGATGGAAGAGTGGACAAAGATGATGGAGGAGGATAGTGAAGGTACAAAAAAGGTCCTGTATGGGATGGTAAAAAATAAGAGGCGGAAGGATCCTACGGATTATGTTAGAATGGTGAACAAAAGGGGACAAGAGATAGAAAATAGGGAAGAACTGAAGAAAATGTGGAAAGAATATTTTGAAGAACTTCTGAACCCAAATGGAAAAGATGGTGAGGAGGAAGAAATCGGGGAAGAGGAAGATGAACTGCACACAGAAAAGGACTTAACATGGAAAGAAGTGGAAGATGCAGTGAACAAGATGAAAGGAGGGAAGGCACCGGGTGTGGATGAGTTGAGTGTGGAGATGGTGAGAGCAGCAGGAGAGGTGGGGATACAGTGGCTGTACCGAGTGATGAGGACAGCATGGAAGGAAAGGAAGACCCCAGAGGACTGGAAAAAAGGAATCATTGTCCCGATCTTCAAGAAAGGTAGTAGAACAGATTGCAGAAACTATCGGGGAATAACACTGATGAGTCATTGTGCAAAGATCTTCGAGAAAGTTTTGGAAAAGAGAATTAGGACAAGGATAGAAGGAGGGATGAGGGAAGAACAACATGGCTTCAGAGCAGGAAGGTCCACAGTGGATTTGATTTTTGCTGTAAGGCAGTTACAAGAACAGCACTATGAGTATGGAACAGATCTACTGATGGCCTTCCTGGACATTGAGAAAGCATATGACAGTGTATGCAGAAACAAAGTATGGAAGTCCCTGGAGGAAAGAGGAGTAGAGAAATGGACTATAAAGAGGATAAAGGAGATGTATAAGGGAAGCGTGAGCTGTGTGAAAGTGGGAGGAGAGAGATCTGACTGGTTGGAACAAAGAAACGGCCTGAAACAAGGAAGTGCACTGTCACCGTTACTTGTCATTGTGGTGATGGATGACATAATGACCCGAGTGGCACAAGTAATTGGGGACGGAAAGATGAAAGCAATGGTGTTTGCAGATGATTTGATGATTTGGGGAAACAAGGAGGAGGAGGTACAGGAACAGTTGGACGTGTGGGAAGGAATAATACAAGGATATGGGATGAAATTTAGCATAAATAAGAGTGAGATGGTGATCACAACAAGGAAGAAGGAAAGAACCACAACGGGAATAACAATTGGTGGGGAACAGCTGAAGAAAGTGGAGAGTTTCAAGTATCTGGGAAGCCTGATACAAGATAATGGAAGAAACGATAGAGAAATAAATGAGCGGGGGAGGCAGGCAGAAGCATTTCGGAGGAGTGTGAGAAGCATGTTATGGAGCAAGGATGTCCCGCAGAACAGCAAAAAGATCATATATCGGACGTACTATGTCCCTATCCTGACGTATGCCTCGGAGACTTGGGTTATGAAAGGAAGGGAGAAGAGCAAAATACAGGCCAGTGAGATGAGGTTCTTGAGAAGCAGTATTGGAGCTACAAAGATGGACAGAATAAGAAATGAGAGGACCAGAGAATTAATGAAGGAGGAACCATTACAGGATGGTATAGAGAAATCTAGACTTAGATGGTATGGACATGTAAAACGAATGGAGGAGAAGAGGATACCCAGGAGAGTACATGAGACGAAGTGGGAAGGAAAGAGACCGAGGGGAAGACCGAGAAACAGGTGGCTGAAGGGGGTAGAAGAAAGCGTGAAGAAGAGAGGAGAAGACTGGACAAGGGTGGAGGCTGAGAGATGGTGGGAAGACAGAAGACGTTGGAGAGGCTTGTGTTCCAAACAGACCCGGCCAGTGGCTGGAAACTGTGCAAGATGATGATGATGATGTGTACTTCCATGAAAACGTAGGGTTACGCGCGGTAAAGTCCAGTTTCGTCTGCATTTAAAATGTTTTCCGGTGAATAACCCTCAGTGATGGGAGGCTACTTTTTTTCCCAGCTTGAAACATTATCCATATCAACAGTGGAGAATTCTCTGCAAATTGCTCTAAATTTTATATCGTGGCCCTTTGTGAAATTCTTGAGCCAGCCGTTCGAGGCTTTGAAATCTTGATACCTAATTCTGCCACGAAATCCAATGCATTGGCTTGTATCATTGGTCCGGACACAGGGACGTTCTGACTTCTTAAGTTGCTAAACCACTCTATCACTGTCTTATCAATAACAGCTGCATATCACTTTGAAACTGACTAATTTTCAGCTCATTACCATTAAGACGCCATAGCTTAATTATCTCTTCTTGTTTTTTCACAATTTCTGCTGTCTGTATCTTTCCAATCTTAAACACTTCACATGGTTTCCGTACACCACAGTTCTCACGTTTGTGATAATCTACGATGTCTACTTTCTCTTTTAAAGTTAAACTTTTACGAGGAGCCATTTCAAATGCACTCACTTGCTACTGTAACGCACGGGTCCTACAATAGGTTTAAGAAGTTTCATGGTAAAACTGACCAAATAGTGAAAGTATGAATTCACTTATCCCGACCATTTCAAGTTCAAGAGAACAATGAAAGCGATACCGTTAGGCCTAGGTTTATTTTTGGAGCAGTGCAGAAGATGGGGATGGGAAGATCAGTGCTAACCGGCTTCCAGGAAGCACAGGATGTGTAGAAAGTACATTAGAACAACAGTGTGTTCATACTAGACTAATAGACCTACAGAGATGTGATGTCTTTTCAAAACAGGTGTCCGCTAAGAGAGGTTGGTTGAATTTTTTAAAATGCATCTGGGTCGTCCGTGTCCGTAGTTAGTAGTTAGTTAGTTATTGTTGTTTTAAGGGGCGGAACTACGAGGTCATCTGCCCCTCTTAACACAGATTAAAGAACACAAATTTTGAATTGAATTTAAAATTTTGAGGTGGACATCTAAATTTCAAAAGACCAAAAATTAATAAAACAAAAACAAACAATTAAATAAAAAATAAAAAATTATAAAAATTAACAAAAATTACGGAAAAAACAAAACATTATCATTCAAAAACGAACAAGTCGTTGAGTCAATGTTCACTGGAAAATTTAGATTGCTGGCCCTAACCCACTCTCACTTATAAAGCGGATAACGCGATCAGCAGCCACCGCGTCATCGGCTAATATAAGTTTGAGTGTCGTCTGCAAACCAAGGTTTCTTCGTAAGTCAGCAAGATCCACACACTCGGTGAAAATGTGGGCCACGGTGAAAACGGCTCCACAGGTACAAAGTGGGGGGTCTTCCCTTCTCATTAGGTACGAGTGGGTGGATCTTGTATGACCTATCCTTAGCCTACACAAAATGACGGACTCTCTCCGGGCCCGGAAGGAGCTCCGCCAAACGCGAGTAGTTCCCTTGATCGCTCTCAGTTTACTGGGCAGTGGGTCAGCTAGCCACTGACTCTCCCAAAAAGCCAGAACTTGTAGGCGTAACTGAGAGCGAATATCTCTAGCGGGTACCTCCATTGGTCGAGGTGGTAGTGATACCGCCTCTTTTGCAGCTTGATCCGCTAACTCATTTCCCGCAATTCCCATGTGGCTTGGAAGCCACAGAAAGGTGATTCGAGTGTCAGCGTGGCACAGCCCGGCTAGTAGGTCGTGGATTCGCTGCACTAGGGGGTGTTGCGGGAAACATGTAGCAATTGACTGCAACGAACTCAAAGAGTCGGTACACACGAGAAAGTGGATTCGTGCATCCTGTAGTGCAAACTGCAGAGCTTCATAGATGGCAACGAGCTCCGCAGTAAACACACTACAGGCCTCAGGCAAAGAGATCTTGGTATTTGCACCATCAATAACGTAAGCACAACCCACCTTCTCGTCCACCTTCGAACCATCCGTGTATAGAATGCCAGCGTCCGGAAATTGGTGAACTATGCTGTGGAACTGCCTCCGGTAAACGGAGGCATCCGTGTTCACCTTAGGACCTCGGTGCAGATCTAACCGAATTTCCGGACGGAGGCACCTCGCTAGATGTCCGGATCATACAGGGACCTACAGCCACTCCTATTTCGGTACACGAGCTATCAAGTCTAATACCAGCCGGTTGGCGTACCCCTGGTGGTTTTGGGTACCGAAGAGAGCTTGATAGGTCGGGTGTTGCGGCATTTGACGCACATTGGCAGCATATGCTAACAGCATATGTTGGCGTCTATAATTTAAAGGTGGAACACCCGATTCGACGAGTAGGCTGGGTATCGGGCTGGTCCGGAAGGCACCGGTAGCCAGTCTAACGCCACTATGGTCCGTAATAGCGAGTGTCCGCATAAGAGAGAATAACACAAAAAGTGATAAAAATGTCCAGCATAACTCAACACATTGCTAGCGTTTCGCCCCGGCGTGACAATTGGGCTCTTCAGTTGGTAAAGACACACCTACCAAGACGCGTAGCAGGTACACACATTGAATTCAATGCCAAAGCAAGGTTTATTGATTTTGGAAGTGGAGTCTTTGACTCCCGTGGTGCACTGGCATGCTCGTGACGTGGCCACATATGTGGCGAGGCGTCTTGCATGGCCTTCTCAGTGTGTACCTGCTACGCGTCTTGGTAGGTGTGCCTTTACCAACTGAAGAGCCCAATTGGCACACTGGGGCGAAACGCTAGCAATGTGTTGAGTTATGCTGGACATTTTTATCACTTTTTGTGTTAATTATAATGGCTCAATGGACAATACTCATTTGATTCTCTTTCGAGAACATTTGATTATAAGAGAGATTAGTTATTGTTGTTTTAAGGGGCGAAACTACGAGGTCATCTGCCCCTAAATAAGAAAGATTAATTACTAATATACTTAATAGGGGTTTGGTCACGGACCTAAAAAATTGTCCATTATGAAGTGGTGCCCGCCTCAGAGGAGTATCCGTTAAGAGAGGTTTCACTGTAGTACGCCCGTCATATACCTTGCACCCTGCCCATTAATTGGGCACAATCGTGTTGACCGACTGAAAAGCTACAAAAGACCATTTCATTTGTACAGGCAACACTGAAAAAGAATGGCTTCAAATAACCACACAATCTATGGATCAGGCCAACGCAAAGGATTATTTGACATTTGTACACAGTTAACATGCAATATTGGCTGTTCATCCTGGCACATCAGACCTGCAACGACCTACACTGTTGACCCTGCTCTACTCTGACGATGTGATGCTAGCCTCCGAGAACAAGGAAGATCTGCAGCCTCAGACCCAAGCATGAAATAATCGACTAGCACCATATGGCCTGCACCACAACAAAAGGAAAACAGAGTACACGACAACAGATACACAGGAAACATCCAAGTAGATGGGGAAGATTGCCATGGGTGACAATATTAATAATATCTTGGCTCCACTATCACTTGCAACCGTGGGATGAAAGATCACTTGAAGTTCAAAATCTATCACACTGTCATCTGCCGTGTTACATTAGCCAACATGGTTGTCGTGTATGCACACACAAGTGTTTCTTTTATTGTTACTTCACATCATACAAGGACAAAATAATAAGGTCAAAGAAAGATATATAATAATAATATACAATAAGAAGAACCCTGAAACGGTTGAAAAATTCTGGAACAAACTTGAGAACATTATGAGCAAGATTTCCCGCGACGACGTTAAAATCCTCATGGGAGATTTCAATGCTCAACTTGGCAAAGAGAAAATCTATCGAAAAATCGTCGGTAAATATTCCGCACACCAAAACACGAACACTAACGGCACGCGTCTGTTTGACATCTGTCACCAATTCAACCTTAAAAGTATGTCCACGCACTTTAGAAAATCACCGCATAAACAGAATACACAGCGATCTCCGATCCAACATCTCGGTGAGTATCAGATTGATCACGTCGCCATTTCCTACGCCCACTACAGAACCATTCACGACGTTCAAGTCCGACGAGAGGCGAATATCGACTCGGATCACTACCTTACAAGAATCAAAGTAAAGTTCACCCCAAAGAGAGTTCACCTTCGCAAACCACATATCCCGAAATTCGATTTAACTATGATTACAGAAACAAATATTGTAGAGGAATGGGAAAAGGAACCGGCGAATAACTGGAACGACTTTCGTAGGAAAATTATCGGACAAGCTAAAGCACTGATCCCGCTAAAAAGAAAGACAAAACATGCATGGTGGAATTCTGAGTGTGATCAAGCCATTGCCAATCGCCGAATCGCATTCCAAAAATACAACAGCAGTAGATCACCAGGAACCCTGGGACACTTCCTTGACATCCGCAAACAAACAAGACTATCAGGAAAGTCAAGCGTGATTATATCACTGAGCAACTTAAGTCCATGGAGAATGATTTCAGAAACTCCGATAGTCGGTCTTCCTACAGGACCTTCGCGAATAATATTAAGGGTTATGCACCCCCAAATTTAACCTTTAGGAAACAGGATGGAAAACTGGCACTTACTAATCGTGAAAATTGCGATGAACTTGCACGCTACTTTTCTGGGCTCCTTAAATGTCCCGAACCACCTGAACGTTTCTTGCATACGACCTCAGAACACGTCAAGCCAGACGCTGATCCACCAACACAAGAAGAAATCACTCGCCATATCAAAAAACTCAAGAATGGAAAGACAGCAGGAGAAGACGGAATTGTCGCGGAACTGCTGAAAAATCTTGGACCACGATCACTGCAAGAAATTACACAGATCATCCAAGAAGTCTGGTGAAGTGAAAAACTCCCAGATGATAGGAAATGCGCACTCATTCACCCACTCTACAAAAAAGGAGACAGATTGGATGTGAATAACTAAAGAGGGATATCCCTCCTTTCTGTACCTTACAAAGTCTTCTCTGCTTGCCTCCTACAACGCACACAAGAACAGCTCGAGCCTTCTGGAAGGACAAGAAGAACAGCACCAGAACATAATTTGCTTAATGTGATCCTTTGGGTCTAAACAATGTAAATAAATAAATAAATAAATAATAATATACAACCCCTGGCACTACAGCCCCTGAAGGGCCTAGGCCTACCAAGCGACCGCTGCCCAGCCATTTGGCCTGCAGATATTGGGGTGACGCGTGGTCAGCACATCGGATCCCCTCGGTCGTAAATCTTGGTTTTCGTGATCGGGGCGGTGCCTCACTGTCAGACAGCTACTCAATTGTCCTCACGAGGCTGAGTGCTCCCCGTTCCAGCCCTCACGTCAGTTTCTAAAATCCCTGACAGAGCCGGGAATCGAACCCGGGGCCTCCGGGCGAGAGGCAGGCGCGCTACCCCAACACCACGGAGCCGGCTCAAAGAAAGATACAAACAGAATTCAAACATATAGAAAACAGAACAGCATCGTTAATCCTCCATGTCCTCCCCATCCTGGTCGATCTCCAATGGTATGACCAGCTGTACCGATCGAGTGATCTCCGTTCCGTCACTGAGTCGGGGGACAAGAGTCCTCGCCTTCCAGTACCAGCCAGGTCTCACTCTAAAGATGCGAGCTCGTCGCCATATATGACGTGTGGACGCAGATCGTTCTTAAGCACGACGACATCCCCTTTCCGGCATTTCTTCGCTCTTCGGTCTGGTTGCCACACCTCGTGGAAGCTTCTTAGGGATAGAAGGTACTCCTTCTTCCACCTCTTCTAGAAGTCTTCTGGCATCTTTGCCATGAGTCTTGCTTCTTTTCTCAGATCTGTATATAAGCTAGGTTCTGGACAGTTGGGTAATGTTGTTAATCGTCCCCTGTTCATGAAGTGGCTTGGTGTCAGTACGTTGGGACCATTTTGTGTAATTGGTCTGCTGTTAATGGCGTCTTCTATTTCTACCAGTATTGTCCTCATGGTTTCCCCGTCCACTTCAGAAGTACCCGATACTTTTCTCAAACATCGTTTTGTTGTACCCACCATTCGTTTCCACCAGCCTGGTTGCGACTGCTGGCCAACTACAACTGAGCAAAGTGTCGTTTATGCATCATGGACACCAAGATGTTAAGATGGACACTGGGTGACACTAAATTAGACCATGTTTCAAAAGACAACATCAGGAAGTGGTTTGGTGCTGCACCTATCCGAGATGAAATTTGCGAGGGCCATCAGCAATAGTTTGGGCATGTAACTTACTGAGGGCTGAAGCCCATACAACAATTGTAATTATTGCAAAGACTGGTTACAATCTATAAGTCGTTAACAAAAGACCAAAAGGTCGACTGTAACAACGATGGGCCGATACGTTACACAAAGACCTCAGACTCATTAATCTTCACCCAGGCACAGCCAGAGACAGAAATGTATGGAGACAGTAAACCCTGCAGCCAGGCAGGACAAATGCTGAAGAAAAGAGCATGGAATATAAGTGTATCACAGGAAACATGTACTGCTATACACATCATTTTCCTTTTGAGGTTATTTGTCAAACAGCAGTTTTGGCCTGTCATGGACTAATCATAATGTTTGTATGTGTAAGATATTTTCCTATATAGATTTGAAGAGTATGAATAGACAATAAGATTGCTGTCTAGACTTAGACTACAAACCCCAACAGTTGAGACAAATATGTTTTCCATTTCTAGTGGGATAAACACATTTCCACCTCATAGATGTAGATTGATTGACATTGAAGTGCATTATCGGACAATAGCAGAAGTATCTGTGACTCTTCTTGAAGATGTCAATTCACTCTGGGAAACAACCAGTTCTAGTAAATTTAAAGTACGGTACATGCAACAGTCTTTGATGAATATAGTCAAGCCTTAGTTTCATCCTTTCATCAAGGGGACAGCAAATATGGTGTTTAAGCATACAACTGTAACTTTAGTAAAATAATGCTTCATTCAATATAGGTTTGATGGCATCACAATTTTTGTTTATTTTTATGGTTTCCCTCCACACCCATTCAGTCAGTGGTGTCAGGAGCCACTGGTGCAAGAGACCTACAGAATGCACCCTATGGCCATTCTGCTTGCATTTCTAAATAGCAAGTGTACCATACAGATAGACAACACTAATGTATATTGAATCATAGAAATGACTTTGGAGCAGATTGATATTTTTTGACTGTGGTAAATAGGTAGCTCAGGATTCACCTTCCGTGACCACTCTCATCTCAACAATATACATAAAGTTACTCCACAGTGTCCTCTTCATTTTCTTCTTCATCTTGCACAGTTTCCAGCCACTGACCGGGTCTGTTTGCCCTCTTCATCTGACTCGGATATGGGTCCCAGTCATAGCGAGACCGTGGTGGGGCAAGCAGCTAAAAACACCTGCCCGCTAATTCAGGTTCAAATCACGACTTCAGTTTCAAGTCTTCATTCATTCATGTACTCAATCCGTAGATTGGTCGGCAGCAATCCTCCTCTTCCATTGTTCCCTGTCGCCAGTCAGTCTCTTCATGTCTCTGTATGAATGGACATAAACATCTGTTATGATCTGTTTGATGTATTGCAGTCTCGGTCGCCCAGTTCCTCTATTGCCCGGAATTATGCCATCTAACACAGTTACTATGAAGTTATTGTGGCGATAGATATGTCCTATGAGTTGGTCTCATCGTTTCCGTATTGTTTTGAGAAATGCTCTCTTTTCATTAACGGTCTTGAGCACTTCGTTATTTGTCACTCTTGCGGTCCATGGAATTTTTCCTATCTGCCGCCAACACCACATTTCAAAAGCTTCAAGTCTTTGTTTATCAGCACATCCCATTGTGTAGGCTTCTGAGCCATACAAGGCTACACTCCACACATAACATTTCATAAATTTAATCCTGGTCTCAATAGATATCTTCTTTGAAGTCAGAAGGGATGTTTTGCTGTTAAATGCAATTTTGGCTTGGGCAATTCTAGCTTGAATATCAGTTGAACTTTATCCAGTGAAAGTAATTTTACTCCCTCAACATTATACTGTTTCTCATTCTGATTTTGGATTCATACTCCCACCATAAACCTCCATTGTTCCAGCAAATTCACCCCTTTGCCCAAAGGTGCAGTTCCTGCAGTCAAACCTACCTCATGCCTCATGACACCACTGCATCCAGTACAAGCAAATATGAGTTGAAACTTTCTTAAACTGTATGCTAGCTTCCAAGTGAAATTAAGTAATACTACCTCCACCACATATCTATGACTTTCGCCATAATTACCATTTTTGGCCCGTATGGAAATCTAGGGTGGTATGGACATGTTATGCGAAGACCAGAAAATCATGTAATGAAGAAGTGCCTTTCCATGCCTACAAAAAGAGAGAGAACGGCAGACCTCAATCATGAACATGAGGGTATGGGGCCTATCTGCTGATGATACTTTACAACGAAATGACTGGCGCCTCAGGATTAAGAAAGCCAACCCCGCGTAACAGCAAAAGGCGAGGTAGAAAAAGAAGAAGAGGCCCGTATTGAAATCTATAATTGCTAATTATGTCTTCCACTCTTCAATACAAATTTGGTTTTAACTTTTCACTTTAAATCATACGATACAAGTTTCGGCATTCCTATGCCTTCATTAGTCGTTCTTAGTTTGCTAAAATATTACATACACATTTGACAACATCCTTTTAGACTAACTAAAATCCTTTTTCATTTGTGCCCCATAACATTGTCTTCCTCATGGGAGCCCAAAACTCAATCTACTGGCAACAAGCAATTTCACACGGTAGACCATTTCCTTGAAGTTTGCCACCAGTTATCATTCTTGTGCTATCAATGAAGATGAGCAAGTCTAAAATTCCAGTCTACGTGGCATGGCGTAGCACAGAGCAGTGATAAGAGGTCTCAGGCCAGCAACAAAGGCCGAGAGACAAGAATAAGCAATCATTGGACAAGAAAGGGAGGGTAGGAACAAGAATAAATAGCAAACACAATGACAATTAAGTGCAGACAGAGAGAGAAATAAAATGGAAAAGCACTTAGGACATCTCCACAGCTGGAGACACAATCAAAATCAAAATAATTGATTGCACATAGGTCTATTGCCCCAGTGGCAAATATCTACCGGTACATGTAAATACCGAACTGAACGAAAATATTCAGAAGTACGGCCTGAAAATCAGTATAGAGAAAAGCAAGACCATGGTGATGACAAGAGGGGAAAGACAAGGAAAGGGCACTGTGAAAATTGGAAATCAGAGTTTGGAAATTGTGGACACGTTCAAATACCTAGGAAGTGAATTGATGCAAACTGGTAGGTTGGACATGGAGATTGGCAGGAGGGTACAGCAGAGCAATGCATTCTATCAAAGTGTAAGAAAACTTGTTTGGGATAAGCAAGTACCAAGGAAAAGCAAGGAGGTAATGTATAAAGTGTACTATGTTCCCATATTAACTTATGCAGCTGAGACTTGGACCCTGACGAGCAGGCAAGAGAGTAGAATCCAAGCCAGTGAAATGAAATTCCTAAGAAGTATGATAGGAAAGACAAGGAAAGACAGAGTGAGGAATGAAGATGTTAGGAAGGAAGTTGGGATGGAAAAACTAAATGAGAGAATTGAGAAGAATAAACTAAGGTGGTTTGGACATGTAAAGAGGATGGAGGAAAATAGAATACCAAGACAGATGCTGGAGGCAAAGTGCAAGGGTAAGAGAGCAAGGGGAAGACCTAGAACAAGGTGGATCGATTCAGTGAAGAACAGCGTAAGGAAAAGAAATCTGGACTGGGACAAGATCGTGGAAGAAGAATGGTGGAAGGAAAGAGGAAAGTGGAGAAGTGCCATAAATACCCCGACCCAGCAGGAGCTGGATAAGGGGAAATGATGATGATGATGATGATGACATGTCATCATCATCATCTTGAGAACTCCTTTTGTCCATCTGTCCCTTGGTCTTCCCCTTGGCCTCCTTCCCGTCATTTCAATTCCAAACATCTTCTTCGGTATCCTCTCATCTTGCATCCTCCTCACATGTCCATACCATTGTAGCCTAGATCGCTCTATTCTATTTTGCAATGGTTCCTCTCTTACCATCTCTCTGACTCTCTCATTCCTTACTCTGTCCATTCTTGTCACTCCTACCCTACTCCTCTGGAACTTCATCTCCACTGCTCGTATTTTATTCTTGTCCCTTTCCTTCATCACCCATGTTTCTGAACCATATGTCAAAATTGGCACAAAGTAGGTCTTGTAGATGATTCCTTTACATTTTTGTGGTACATCTTTATTCCATAACATCCCCCTAACACTCTTGAAAAATCCATCTGCGCACCTTCCCCTTTCATTTATTTCCATCCTATTGCCTCCCTTTTCTTCAATTATGCTTCCCAAGTACTTGAAGCATTCTACTTTCTGCAACTGCTGTCCTCCAAGTGTTATGCCCATATCCAGTCTGTTCTTCTTCCTCGTTGTGATGACCACTTCACTCTTTTGTGCTGAGAACTTCATCCCATATGATAACACTACCTTCTCCCACTCATCTAATTGCTCTTGTACTTCTTCCTCATCCTCTCCCCATACCAGAAGGTCATCAGCAAACAACATTGCCTTCATTTTCCTTTCCCCAATGCTATTTACCACTTTTCGTATGATTTCATCCATCACCACTATAAATAACAGGGGTGAGAGGGCACTTCCTTGTTTCAGACCACTCTCCAGTTGAAACCATTCCTTTCTCTCTCTTCCCACCTTTACACAGCTTTTGCTTCCCTCGTACATTGCTTTCACTCTTGCCACTGTCTCCTTGTTCACTGCTTTTGCTCTCATTGCTTCCCATACCTTGTTTCTATTAATAGTATCATATGCTTTCTCAATATCCAAGAAGGTCATCACCAGATCTTTCCCATATTCATAATGGTGTTCTTGAAGCTGTCTTACTGCAAAGATGAGGTCAACTGTTGACCTTCCTGGCCTGAATCCATACTGTTCTTCCCTCAGCCCATCTTCAACTTCTGTCCGAATTCTTCTCTCCAGTACCTTCTCAAATATTTTGGCTCAGTGGCACATGAGTGTAATTCTCCTGTAGTTCTTGCATTCCTTCCTACTTCCCTTTTTAAATATGGGTATTATTATCCCTCTTTTCCAGTCCTCTGGTATTTTCTTCTCCCTCCATATCACTTTCATTACTCGAAAGAGCCACTGTGTTCCTATCACCCCTGCTGCTCTCACCATCTCCACACTCACTTCGTCTATTCCCGGTGCCTTTCCCCCTTTCATCTTCTTTAATGCTTCCTCCACTTCTTTCCATGTCAATTCCTTCTCTGAAATGTCTTGGTCACTGTCTGTTTCTTCCTCCACAATGTCCACTATTATGGTTTTAGTTGGATTTAGGAGTTCCTTGAAGTATTCTCTCCAGATAACCTTTACTTCTTCCATATTTTCGACCTCCTTTCCATTCCTGTCCACCATTCTGACATTTTCCCATGTATCTCTTCTCTTTGCCTTTATCATTCCATACAACACTTTCTTACTGCCATCACAGTCCTCCTCCATCATTTCTGTCCATTTCTCCGGCCATTTCTTTTTCTCTTCCTTCACTACTTCTCCTGCTTCTTTCTTCCGCTCTTGGTATTCTTCTCTTGTTCTGTCTGTCCTCTGTTGGAACCATTTCCTGAAAGCTTCATTTTTCTTTTTCACTGCTTCCTTAGTTCTGGGGTTCCATGTAAATACACAAAATAGTAAAATCATTTTACAAACAGCTCAATTAAAATAACAACACCACTAATTCAATAATATACATCAACACAGTGATAATTATCCCTACAATATCTATAGTGCGTCTCTACCTTAAAAGACAGTATGGAATTAAATGTAGTTTTTGCCTCTCACTCGCACTCCTATGTCCTGCAATTAGCTTCGTCCTCTTCTACGCCGGCGATGTTGCCATTTCCCAATAATTGAATGTGACAAATCTAAGAAAATGTTTGCGTGGTCTTATAGAGAATTTTCCGCTCATTATGATGATGTAAAAATAAAAGCCATTAATAATTAACACATGGCCCAATTTTCACAATTACGATATTTTAGCATGAATCTATATTTTTGCAGATATAAAACATATCACGCCATAGATAATGAACTAATGATCCCAAGGGATCAAGAATTTATTTTTAAATTGCCTGATGTTGGTAGAAGATACCCTATTTCTCAGGACAGTAATTATTTTCATAATAAGAAAGTTATGATTTTTTTCTTAAATGTTACATGAAAAATCTGGGATGGTGTCACACAAAAGTTACGTAGCGAGAAACATTTTTGCTGTTGACTTTACGTTGGTGACTAAGCGAGAAGAAATGTTCATTAATGTCTGAAATAGTTTTTAAAACAAACCACAGTTCGATATCAGATAGCATTCATAAGTTATAGCACTTTGCGTACTCCTCCCACCCAGCGATGATGCACCGAAAGTTTGTTTACTAACGTGGCCCGCAGGCTATCTCCCCGAATACGTTTGAAGGAGGGTAGGTGATGGTGTGATGGTGTGAAGTTAAACTGTGAAATGAAGTGGAGCTTGTGTTCTTGTGTTCCGCCTCATTGCGTAGTGGCTAGCATTCTTGGCTGTCACTGTGCTGTCACCGTGGAGACCCAGATTTGAATCCCAGCTCTGCCAAGAAATTTAATTCTGGTCTGAGAGCTGGAACGGGGTGTACTCAACTTCATGAGACAAAACTGAGAAGAGGCGGGTTTGATTCCTACCTCAGCCATCCTCGAAGTGGTTTCCGTAGTTTACCTTGTTTCGTCTCGGGAATGAACAAGGGTTCGTTAATGGTGCAGAGTTAACGATTCTGTGCCAAAAGAACACGGCAGACAATCACAACGAAATAACAGGTGAAGTGTATGAAAAGTGGTTCGCCGAGCAATTGTTGCCCAATGTTCCCGAAGGATCTAGCCTAGTAATAGACAATGTAGGCTATCACAGCAGAGAAATATGTCCGTTGCTTGCCACCATACCACAGTGAACTTAATCCCATCTAAATGGTATGGGCGCAAGTAAAGAACTAGCCTATACAAAATTGAACAACGTCTCATTCAAGAAACAAGAAATTAATAATTTAATTTCGGCAGCATACCACCACTTGACCACACAAAATTGGGAATATTACGTGGACCACAATATATATTATTATTATTATAATCATTATTATTATTAAATGTCATATTATAATTTATTATAACCTATGTTATTCGAGAAATTTTTAATATTATAACATGTTATAATATTATCATATTCATGAATAATTGAAAATGATAAATTATTATAATATGTACATTATAATCACGCTCTGAACGTCGGTGTATCATATCTGAATGTTGTACCATCGTTCGCTTCAACGCATGAGGTACAGTTATATACAACAAACAAATATTTTGGAAATTTCCCGAGTTTTGCGTAAAAACACGCCTGTATACGAGTTATGTTACATCATGTGCCCGGCCTTGCAGAACTTTGTATATGCAGCAGATCTTATACTTATATATATATATATAAATTGCACTAAATCTCATTTCTCCAGTGTTCAACTGTTAGAATGGCACAGTCATTAACTTCTATCAAGTCCTGCATAGCACATGGTCTTGATAACATGCTGCAATTCAGAAGGTGCTCAGAGTCTTGGTTTCCACCACATTTATAAAGTTGCTCAGTACTGTATCCCCACTTCTTCAAATTGCTTTTGCACGGACTCACACCAGTTCTCAGTCTGTTTATCATCTTCCAAGATCCGTATTGTAAATGGTAGCCTTCTTCCGGCTTAACCATCATTTCCCACGATCCTCCCGGTGATTTCGTTTTCCAAAGTTCAATTCGGCGAGCTTCAGCTGAGGAAGGAATGGATATTGTTGTTTGGAGGAAGCTCTTTCTTGATTTTAGCCTAGGTGGATGGACATCAAGTCCATACATTGGGTGCCCTGGATCTGTTTCTTGCTTTCTCTTCTCAACTTCTGCCACTACTTGTCTTCTAACTTTGGGAGATGCTACTCCCATGAGCGGAAATATCTTATCGACAGAAGTTGGGCGTAGACAGCCTGTCACAATGCGGCCTGTTTCATGGAGGGCAACATCTACTTGGTTGGCAAGAGCAGAGTTCCTCCAGACTGGGGCAGCATATTCTGCAGCAGAGAAACTCAGAGCAAAGGCAGTTGTACGCAGGACACTAGGCTGCGCTCCCCATCTGGTGTTTGTGAGCTTCTGAACGATGTTGTTCCTGGAGCATACCTTCCGTTTGGTGTCCATGCAATGCTGTTTATAGGTTAGCGCGTGATCCAGCTTTACTCCTAAGTATTTAGGATGAACACAGTGTTACAGATTGTGACCTTCCCAGGTGACGTTCAGCTGACTTCTCGCCTCCCTATTGCGCAGGTGAAACGCGCATATTTGGGTTTTCTCTGGGTTGGGTTTCAAGTAGTTATCATTGTAGTAGATGGCTAAGTCTTCAAGAGCAGATGTCAGCTTTAACTCTACTTCTTCAAACGTTGATCCTTGAGCAGCAATAGCAGTGTCATCTGCATAGATGAATGCTCTGGTTCTAATGTTAAGTGGCTGGTCGTTAGTATAGATATTATATAATAACGGAGCTAGTACACTCACCTGTGGGAGGCCATTCTTTTGGTTCCTCCATCGGCTTTCCTTGTCCTTCAGGGTGACATAAAAAATGTCGATTCTGCAACAAACACTGAATAAACTGTGTTAGTCAGAAGTCTCTAGTTGTTGAGTACAGCTTCTTTGTCAATCGCTTGTGGTTTACAGTATCATAAGCAGCTGTGAGGTCCACAAAAGCAACTCCAGTTATCTGTTTCCTTCATATCCATCCTCGATATACTGGATTAAGTTCAGTATTTGACCAGTACATGATTTCCCTGGTCTAAAACCTGATTGTTCCATAATGATCTCTCTGTCAACAAAATCAGAAATTCGGTTCAAAACCATTCTCTCCAGGGCCTTACAGGGATGACAGAGAAGTGATACAGGTCTGAAATTCTTGGATTCATTTGGTTCTTTACCTGGTTTGAGCAAGGCCACAACTTTTGCTTTACGCCATAACTTCGGGATTATCATTTTAGTCACACAGGTGTTCATCAATTGTAGGATCCATTCGATAGTAACGTGTAGCTTTCAAAGAGCAAAGCTGTGTTCGCCATATCCTCTAGTACAGGGGTTCCCAACAAGGGGTCAAAATGTTTTATTTGCTCATCCAAGCCTGCAGCTTTGTTTTGTTTCATATGTTGAATAGCAGTTCTTAATTATTCAATTGTGAATGGTGTACCAAGATGATTGCTCTCCTGTTCATATCATTGGATTTTTGTTTTTTGAACCTTCTTGAGGCTTTACCATTGGCTATTTGTTCAGGGATGACTTTATCAGATTCCTGGGTTGGAACTGTAGGGTCACCATTGAGATTCTTCAATAATTTCCAAGCTTGACAGCTTGTGCGCTTCATGTCCAAACTTTCAAGAAGGTTATGCCATTTTTATGTTCTTGAGTTTGGTATGGCTTGGAGAAGGTGTTCTCCTGTTTGTATTGTTTCCCCTGCGAATGGGTCCTTTTCCTAGAGTTGTTCATATTTGTTAAGGAGGGTTTTTGACTCCTTATCGAGCCTAGGAATATACATTGTTCTGCAGCCCCTTGGGATGAAATTGCCGGTGCTCTTCTATGATCTTCCTGGTTCCGATTGCATACAAGTATTTTTGTTTTATTATTCATCTTAATGTTAAATTAGTTTTTAAATATGTTATTCATTACATGAAGTATCTGTTGAAGATCATCTTCATTATCTGCTGTAAAAGCAATGTCATTTGCAAATCCGAGCATGTCAATCTTTTCCCCATGTATATTTACTTCTACTTGAATCTCTTCTCTTATCCTAATTATGGCGCCTTGGACATACAAATTAAATAAGTAAGGAGATAGCGAGCATCCTTGTCATACTCCTTTTCTTATTTCAACCTCTTCCTGGTTATTGCTAGATCTTATTATTCCCCTTTCATTCTTATATAAACTATGTATTATTCTTCTATCTCTATAAGAGACTCCCAGTTTCTTTAGTAACTTGAACAGTATATTCCAATTCACGTTGTCAAAAGCTCCTCCATATCCACGAATGCTAGATATGTTGGTATTCCATTACTATTTCTCTTTTCAATTATTTGTCTTAGAGTTAATATTGCTTCTCTTGTTCCAATGCCCCTTCTGAATCCAAATTGGTCATCTGTAAGGTAATTATCAAGATTGTTCTCCATTCTCCTAAGTATAATTCATGTAAGAATTTTAGATGCATGTGTTTTCAGGTTTAATGTCCTAAATTGATCACAATTTTGTGCTCTGGCTTTCTTTAGAATTGGAATTATTATGCACTTAGTAAAGTCAGTTGGTACTATTCCAGTTTCATACATTTTGCATATCATTCCATACATTGCATCTTCAGCTTTCTTCGCAGTTATTTAATAGTTCTGCAGGGATTTTATCTACACCTGGTGCTTTCTTGTTTTTTAAATCTTTCAGTGCTCATAGAAATTCTGATTTTAGTATTTGGTCGCCTCTATTCTCTGTGTCTGGTCTTCTTCCTCTATTACGTCCTTACTCATAACTTCATCTCCATAGAGGCTCTCTAGATTTTCTTTCAATCTCTTCCCGACCCTTCCCTCTTCATACAGGTATTGTCCATTCTCATCTTTAATACCACATGCCTTCTGTTTTTCTCACCAAAAATTTGCTTCACATTTCCATGGCAAAGTTAAAGTGTTGTTGCTCCATGTTGGGGCGAACAATTTGAAGAAGAGGGCTACAGCTGATTACATCATGGGGGAGCTCTACGAACTAGGCAGAAAAGCTAAAAGCAAGTTTAGAAATGCAAAAATTATAATGAGTGGCATTGTTCGGCGGGGAGGTGTTCCGTTAAGGTGAGTTAAGACTGTAAATGACCGCATGGACTGGGTATGTGCACAACTGGGATTAGTGTACGTAGAAGCTGACTGCTGGATTGGTGGCCGTGACTTCGCCCGAGACGGGCTGCATCTAAATCGACGGGGCGCTTTTAACCTAGGGAGCCTACATGACAAGGTCATCGGTTCGTGCCGGCTTTTGTGAGGAGGAGCAGGTCCAGAGGTTGCCAGCCGATGGGAACAGAAGGAGCTATTTCGAGATATTTGCTGTGGAGGTAAGACTCTAAGTTTACTGCAGGTTAATTGTCAGAGTTTAGAAAATAAATTAATTGAATTTTGGAATCTTGTAGAGACGTATTCTCCGGACATTGTCATTGCAACTGAATCTTGGTTATATGAGGATATAAATAGTAATGAAATAATTCAAGGGACCTACGAAATGTACAGAAGGGATCGGGGGAAGCGAGGTGGTGGGCTATTTATTTGTGTGCGCAAAAATATAGCTAGTTTCTTAAAGTGGGCTGATATGGATCATGAAATGTTATGTGTACAAATTTCGGATAAAGGAAATAAATTCCCTCTTCAGGTGATAGGGGCGTATAGAGCACCGAAAGATAACTTTTCTCTCCTCGAAACACTGTACGATAAAACTTGTACGGGTAATGCTATGAAAAAGAGCATAATAATTGCTGGAGATTTAAACCTCCCCAAAGTAGACTGGTCTGGTGAGTCAACTAGCTGTGGTCAAGCTCAGAGCGCTGCAAATAAATTCTTAAGGGAGGGGGGATTTTCCCAAGTAGTTGACTTCCCAACTAAAGACAATAATACCTTAGATGTTTATCTCGTAAGGCCTGTAGAGCTGTATATTAACTGTCTGAAAGTACCAGGAATTAGTGACCATTCTTCTTCTTCTTCATTTCCCGTTTCCAGCTTCCTGGGTCGGGTTGTGAATCAAGGACCTCCAACGTTGCCTGTCTCTCCACCACTCCTCTCCCCCTTTAAGTACATCTTCAGGTTTTCCTCCCTTCTTCTCCACGCACTCCCACACTGTATCTGCCCATCTCTTTCGGGGTCTTCCGCGCGGTCTCTTCCCCGAAACCTTTTCCAGAAAAGCTTTCTTTGGCACTCTCTCCTCTCCCATTCTCATCATATGTCCATACCACTTTAACTTGGTTGTTTCTATCCTGTCCTGCAGCTTCAAGATTCCTGTCCTCCTTCTTATCTCCTCGTTTCTGATTCTATCTCTTCTGGTCTTCCCTTCTATACCTCTTAGGAATTTCATCTCCGCTGCTTGTATTCTACTCTCCTCTCTTTTTGTAGTGGTCCATGCTCCAGCTGCATATGTTAGTACGGGTCCATAATAGGTTGAATATAATACCTGCTTACATTTCTTTGGGACATCTTGGTTCCACAGAATACCCCTAACACTCTGGTAGAAGCTGTTCGCTTGTTGTATTCTCTTTCCAATTTCCTCAGTAATCTTTCCATCTTCTGTGATCACACTTCCCAAGTACTTGAAACTTTTCACCACTTCTAGAATTTTTCCGTTCACTTCTATCTTTTCTCTTCCCTCCTTACTTCCCCTTGACATTACCATTGTCTTGCTCTTCTCTGTGCTAACTTTCATCCCAAACTTCTCAATCTCTTGGTTCCATACATCTACTTGTTTTTGTACTTCCTTTTCATCCTCACCCCATATCACTATATCATCTGCAAACAGCATGGCCTTTATTGCCTCTTGTCCCAATCTCTGTTTAACATTCTTGTGGATTTCATCCATGACTATGATGAATAGTAAGGGGGACAATACACTTCCTTGACGAAGACCCGTTTCTACCTTGAACCATTCTGTTTCTCCTATAGTGGTCTTTACGCTACTGACACAATATTTGTACATAGCTTTCACCATTTGCACTTCTGCACTGTTAACTTGCCTTTTTCTTAATACATCCCACACCACCTGTCTAGGCACACTGTCATAAGCTTTCTCAATATCAATAAAAGTCATCACCATGTCTTTTCCAAACTCCCATCTTTTCTCCATCATATGCCTTAGTGTAAAGATTAGATCAAAAGTTGATCTGTCTCTCCTAAAACCATACTGTTCTTCTTCCATCTCTCCATCTGTCTGCCTCCTCAGTCTACCTTCCAATACTCTCTCAAAGATCTTGGCTACATGGGCAATAAGGGTGATCCCTCTGTAATTGTTACATTCCTTTTTGTCACCTTTCTTAAAAAGTGGGATAATTAAACCCTTTCCCCATTCTTCTGGGATCTCTTTATTCTAAATAATCTATACAGCCACTGCAACCCTACTGGTCCTGCTGCTTTTATCATTTCTGTGGTCACCTCATCCACTCCAGGTGCTTTGCCACTCTTCATCTTCTTTATGGCTTCCTCTATTTCTAGCATAGATATCTCCTTTTCTTGTTCTTCTTCTTCCTCCATTGTTCCTTCTTGTTCCCTTTCTTCATCCAGTTCAATGTGTTTAACATTCAGTAGCTTTGAAAAGTATTCTTCCCATCTTTTCAATATACCATCTCTTTCATACAATATCTGTCCCGCTTCAGTTTTTACAAATTTTGTGTTTTCCCTACCTTTCACACTGTTTTTTACTAGCCCATATAGAACCTTTTTACTTCCTTTGATATCCTCCTCTAGAGTTTCAGTGAAACTTTCCCAGCTTTTCCTTTTTTCTTCTTGTACAATCTTTTGACATGCCTTCTTGGCTTCTCTATATTTTTGCCATTTCTGCATCTTTGCTGCCTATCCACTTTCTCCATGCCATTTGTTTTTCTTTAACTGCTTCCTTTACCCTGTTGTTCCACCAAGGAGTCTCCCTTTCCTTTTTCCTCCCTGATAATCTTCCACAAGTGTTTACTGCACACTTCACAAATCCATTCTTAAAACATGTCCATTCCATTTCTATGCTTTTTGCTTCATCTTTGGGAATTTCCTGTTTTAGTTCCTCTTGAAACTTTTCCATTACCTCCTTCTCTTTTAGTTTCCATACCTTTATTTTTCTTTCCCTTTTTTCTACTAGTTTTGTGATTTTACCAAGCCTTACTTTGGCTATCACCACTTTGTGGTCTCCTTCAAAATCTCCTCTGGGCATAGCTGTCACATCTACTAACTGTCTTTGTTTATCCTTTTCCACCAGAATAAGGTCAATCATTGCTTTTGTCTTCCTGTCTCCTCATCCATACCTAGTTATTTTTTGCGAGTTCTTTTTCCTAAACCACGTATTTCCAACAGTTAATCCATTCCTCCTACAGAAATCTACTAACAGGTCTCCTTCTTCATCCTGATTTCCATAGCTAAACGGGCCAATAATCTCTTCTTTTCCCTGTCTATCTGTTCCCACATGTGCATTCATGTCTCCCATTATTATCACTTCTTTGTCTTCTATACACTTTTCCAGCTCTTCTAGAAACTCTTCTAGACATTCATCTACCTTCCCTGTTTGGGGAGCATAAACCTGTATAAAATCTTTTGTACCACTCTCAAGTCCAAGCCTGACTTTGATAATCCGGTCACTAATCGGGTCAATTTTTTCAACATACTGGTCTAGGTCATCTCTCAATATGACACCAACGCCATTCGTTGCCTTCTGTCCTCCACTCCAATATAATCTGTACCCTTTCCCTTTCTTCACTTCTTTTCGCCCTTTCCCTTTCCATTTCGTTTCACTCACTCCCAGCATCGCTATATCTTTCTTCTCCATATAATCAACCAGCTCTTCTACCTTTCTATTGAGTGTCATGACATTAATGAAACCAACCTTCGTTACGTCTGGTAGCCTACTTCTCACAGCTCCCCCAGGACACCGGGAGCTGCGCGTCGCCTCCGGGGGACGCCCTAGCTGTTTCCGAGGCCTCAATTCACAAACTTTCATAATATCGGCTATTTGTTCGATGGGCTCGCCACACCCAAAGGCATTTTATAACCTACTGCCAGGTTTTTACTTTAGACCGCCCCTAACATGGGGAACAGACGCCTTTTGCAGCCGCTCCTCTGGAGTACAGACGCTGCTGGTGACAGTTCTTCCGCCTTCTCTGTGTGTGACCATTCTGGGGTTAAATTAAATATTAGATATGGTGACATTACAAAATTAGACTCTGATGTAGCAAAAAAGATCATATTCCAGTATCGGAGGGCGGATCAGGGCAAGTTTCAGGGGTATTTGAATGAGCTATTTGTAGGATGGGCATTGGAAGGAATCACATTAATATCCTGTGGACTAACTTTTTGAAAATTTTAAATAGCGCTGTTGATAAATTTGTCCCATTTAAATTGCTGAAACAAAACCCAGATCCTGAGTATTACACACGAGAAATTAGGAGTCTAAAACGGAAAATTAGGAAATTATACAATAAAGGACTGAATTATTTTCTCAGTTCTTTCACCTTTCTGAATAACATTCAGGATTGTAATTCGAGGATTTATCCTCCCCTCAAGGTGAAACCTTAGATAGTCGACCATGAAAAGTCATTTGAAGAATAATTCCGCCGTCTGTAATGATAGATTACAGAAAAGACAGCATTCGGATACGGTGGGCTGTCATGCGGAAGATAATGACGAATCGGAGCGTCTGAAAACTCATCAAAAAGCAAACAAACAAATACTACGGAAAATCAAACCTAAACAAGTCTCATTCTTTTCTACACATAATGTTAACTCTCTGGTTCAAACTGGAAAATTGAAGATCATCACGGATATCATGAGAAGTCATAAAATTCTAATTATGGCCCTTCAGGAAATTAGAAATAGTGATCAAGGCCATCTGGAATCACAAGGATATAGACTATATAAAGGAATTCCAGGAAAACGAGTTATGAAAAATTGTCCACAATTTGGTAACGGATTCTTAATAGATCTCAGAATCATTGACTCGATAACAGAATTTAAATCTCAATCCTCCAGACTTACGACCCTAACTTTGAAATCGGCAAATAAAACATATACAATTATTAATGCACATGCTCCTACTAATCAAAAAAACAACACCATTAAGGACAGAGAAGAAGTACAAAAATTCTGGGATCTTTTGGATCAAACTTTAATAAACATCCCTTCATCAAACATCAAAATTCTCCTTGGTGATTTCAATGCGCAACTTGGACAAGAAAGAAGATATAGAGATATAATTGGAAAATGGACAGCACATAAACGAACCAATAAAAATGGTCAAAGATTAGTCGAAATTTGTAGAAACCACAAATTAATCTCTAAATCAACATGTTTTAAAAGACAGCCCCATAAATTGAAAACTTGGAAACATCCTGACTTCAGAAGGGGTGAATGGCAGTTGGATCATGTCTGCATGGATAAATTTCACCATCGCGAAATTCACAATGTCAAGGTTCTAAGGGGAGTTGACTCAGGATCAGACCACTATGTGGTAAAGATAAAAATAAAATTAACTCCAATGGCCAAGAAAAAAACTAATAATAACAATAGGAGGAAATTTGATCCATCTACCTTAATAAAAAATATAGAGTACTGTGAAAGAACAGGAGAAGAGTCTCTCAACACTAAAACATTGGACGAATTAATCACTAAATTAAAATCAATAGCAGAGGAGTTAGCACCAATAAATCCAAGGAAAAAACATGAATGGTGGAATGTAGATTGTGATCAAGCAATAGAGAAAAGACACCAAGCATGGATAAAACATCAAGCTCTAAAGTCAGAAGAATCAAATTTAGAACTAACTATACAAAGAAAATTAACCCATAAAATCATCAGACAAACGAAACGTAATCATCTTAAAAATACACTGGAAAAGATAGAAGACGATTTCAAGAAAAAGCAATCTCGAGATTATTACAAAACATTTGGTAAATATCTAAAAAAATTTGAAGCTCCAACATTAATGTTGAAAAATCAAACAGGAAAGTTAGCACATTCTAACCAAGAAAATACAGAGATCCTTGCAGAAGCATTCGAGAAACTGTTAAATTGTGATGATCCACTGGAAACCCTGCAAGTAAACACTGATACACCTATTTTAACTTCACCTGATTTAATAAATCCTCCAAACATTAATGAAGTAGAACTCGCAATTAAAGAACAAAAAAATTACAAAACTTGTGGCGAAGACTTAGTCTTTGCTGAAATCTGGAAAAATGCTGGTAAACCTGCGATTATAAATCTTCATCAACATCTAGTTAAAATGTGGATTACTGAAGAAATTCCTGCACACTGGACCACAGGAATAATCCATCCATTATTTAAGAAAGGAGACAAAACGAACCCAGATAACTACAGAGGAATTACCCTTCTGGACTGCACATATAAAATTTTCTCTCGTATAATTTACAACAGGATCAAAAACATTCTGGAACCACAACTTGGAGAATATCAAGGAGGATTTCGCCCTTACAGAAGTTGTCCAGACCAAATCCTTAGCCTGAAATTAATAATGGAATATTACAAAAACAGAAATAAGCAACTCTTTATCACTTTTATAGATTTCAAGAAAGCCTATGATAGTATTCATAGACTGACTCTGCTAAAAATCCTCAGATCATACGGTCTCCATCCTAAATTGATAAAAATCATTCAATTAACATTATCAAACACAAATTCGAAAGTTAAATTTAGGGGAGAAATATCAACAGCTTTCACAGTAAAAACTGGTCTCAGACAAGGTGATGGATTATCCCCTCTGCTTTTCAATGTGGCTCTTGATTATATCATGAAGGTTTGGCAAAAGGAAAACCCTCCTAAGATCAAAATTGGAACAAAACCATCAATAAAAATAAACTGCTTAGGATTTGCAGATGACTTGGCTCTTTTAGCACTAGACAAGGAAGAGGTTTGTACTCAGATCACTAGTCTCCAAGAAATTGCTCAAGGGATAGGATTACAGATATCCTTTGAAAAAACTGAGATCATGCCTATGAAACCCTTAGATATAAATGAAGTCTATATAAATGATCATAAAATTAACCTAGTTCCTCAATTTAAGTATCTTGGAGAAATTATAACACATAACTTAAACGAAAAAGTAACTTGGATAAATAGAACAAATAAAATGAAAAAGGCACAATCTCTAACCTGGTCAACATATAATAAAAAATGCCTATCAATAGCTACTAAGATCCAACATTATAAAACTGTAACTCTCCCTGAAGCCACTTATGCTTGTGAAACACTGTTCCAAATTAAAAATGAACAAAGAACTGATCAGCTCCTCAAAACGGAAAGAAGAATCATTAGAACGTGCATAAATAAAAAGTATCAGGTTGAGGGAGTCTGGAGGATTCTCCCAAATGAAACTGTCTATCGTGAGATTGATCCAATCACCAGCACAATGAAGAAGAAAAGAATTTCATATTTTTTTCACATCTTACGGCTTCCAGAAAACAGAATTGTACGCCAACTGGTGATGAGAAATCTAGGAAAGAAAACTGGAGGTAAATGGATCCAAGAAATCCAACAAGATCTCAAAGCAGTTGGACTCAAAATAACAGATGCCGAGGAGAAAAATAAAATTAACACCATACTTAAAACTCACAAATTTTCTGCAGAAATGACACACAGAAAGCCTATGGAGATTTCAGATGAGTTGAGAAAATCCCGATCTGAAAGAATGAAAAAGTACTGGAAAGAGCGCAAGAACCAAGCAGTACTACCTTCAAAGAAGAAGTGATTGTGGAACGACTCAAGTGGTCCAATGTGACCAATCAAGATTAATAATAATAATAAAGGACATGATAGTGACAAGTATATGTTGAAATTTAAGTCCGTATCAAGAGAGCTCGTCTTAAAAAAGAGGGCTGCTCATGACAGTTATATGCAAGGTTTACTTGGTTCGGGAGGTGATGGGTGGAAAAAAATTTACAGTTATGTTAGGAGAAGAAAGGGAAATTCAAATAATTTGTCGATGATAATGTCCGGTGACGGTAAATTAATTACTGAGAAACAGGCCATTGCTAATGAATTAAATGTCTTTTACGGTAGTGTGTTCAATAAATCCAATAGCTGTGTGTTGGACCTTAACGACGAATCAGGGGCTCCCCTGTTCCAAATAAACCAGTCAGCAATTGTAAAGCTAATACAAAAACTACATTTCAATGTATCAAAGGTTCCTGATAATATTGTTAGTGAAGTACTTAAACTAGGAGGTAGGGCCGTGGCACGATACTTGGAGGTGATGTTTAATGTGTCCATAAACAATGCGCAAATCCCAGATGACTGGAAAACAGCTATGGTAGTCCCAATATTTAAGGGAGGGAGCAGACTTGAATTGGGCAACTACAGGCCGGTTAGCCTTACGTCCAACGTTTGTAAACAGATGGAGCATCTCATTTGCGACTACTTGAGGGAACAGTGGGAAACATTATCATGGTTTAATGATAGGCAACATGGATTTCGGAAAGGTTACTCATGCGAGAGTCAGATGCTATCACTTTTTCAAGACATTAGCGAATCGTTAGACCATGGAGTTTCAGTCGACGCCGTGGTTATAGATTTTGCGAAGGCATTCGATGTCGTGCCGCATGACAGGCTACTCCATAAATTAGCTTCGACGAAGATTGATAGAAGAGTAATTTTATGGATCCAAGAATTTTTGAGGGGTCGTTCCCAGAAAGTGAAAGTCGAAGGCATATTCTCGGATGAAATTACCGTAACGTCGGGTATCCCTCAGGGCAGCGTAATCGGAACTTTGTTATTTTTGGCGTTTATAAATGACTTACCAAATGGGATTCGCAGTGACTGTCGATTTTTGCGGATGATTGTGTAATATATCGAAAGATACATGACTCACAAGACAATGCAGTGCTTCAAGAGGACCTGAACCTGGTCTATAAGTGGGCGATTGTAAATAAAATGAAAATAAACACAAGAAAATGTAGTCTCTTAAAAATAGGGAAAGTGCGAAGGCAGGATTTTCAATATAACATTGGCTCGGAAATACTTGTAGAAGAAGATTCTTGCAAATATTTGGGCATTCACGTAAGGAATGATATGAAATGGAGTAGTCATGTAGGATATGTAGTTTCAAAAGCTTACAAATCCCTGCACTTTGTAATGAGGGTATTAAAAGGAAGTAGTACCTCTGCTAAAGAATTAGGCTATTTGTCACTTGTAAGACCTATTCTGGAATATGCCTCGGCGGTTTGGGATCCATATCAAGTAGGGCTCATCAATGAGTTGGAAATGGCACAAAGAAAGGCAGCTAGATTTGTGCTGAGTGACTTTAATCCCAGGAGCAGTGTGAGCCGTATGTTAAAGAAACTTGGGTGGGAATCACTGGAGGCTAGGAGGATGAAATCTAGACTCTGCGCTATGTACAACACGTATACAAATCAACCAGCATGGGGTGAGCTTAGCAAACGATTGGGAAAGCCCACTTACATGGGTAGGAGCGATCATCCTTTCAAAGTTAAGGGCCGACCACAGCGAACAAATTATGGTAAATATTCTTTTGTAAACCGTGCCATTGATAACTGGAACTCTCTACCTGCCCCAGTCTTAGAGCCTTTTCCCAAACATATAGGTGTGTTTAAGAAAAGACTGACTATTTGTGTAAATACTCCAGTTTAATTGTTGTATAATTGTTATTGAATTGTTATGTATAATTATTTATTTGTTATGTATATCCAATTTGCCACTGGGGGACACACCCCCCATTGCAAATAAATGAATGAATGAATATGCTTTTTCGAAGTTATTTGCTTTAAATTCGGTGTCTATTTCATCACATATATCACATAAGTATTTTTCTTTGTCCCGCTTGCTTTTCCTAATGATTTCATTTCTCAGTCTTCTATATTGTTTTTTCCTTCGTCACTTGTGTCGCTTTTGAACCTTCTTCTTTCAGTTATCATTTCTACAACTTCCTCACTTATCCATGCTTTCCTGCTGTTTTTATTTTTAGCCTACTTTCGATTTTTGCAAAAAATGAAAGTAGACTTATGAGATCAACACAGGGCGAAAAAAGTGTGTCTGTCTGTGTGTGTGTATGTGTGTGTGTGTGTGTGTGTGTGTGTGGTGTGTACTCTGAATGTCTGTCCCCCCTATCAATTCGAACACGGTGAATGCGAATTGAACGAAATTTGGTACAAAGGTAGCACTAGCAAAGGACACTTCAGTGTCATGTTTTATATCGCCGCCATCTTAACGGAAACGTAATGGCGGCCACACAAATGTTCAAAGCTTAAATCAAATTACGACTAACCTAATCATCCGATCTCTACCAAATTTTGCAACGACATACCTTTATGGGGGGAGCATCCTTTGACCAAACCAATAGGTCATCAGCGTAATAGTTTGCGGATGGCGGCCATCTTTGTGTGAAAATCGATTCCCCCTATTAATTCGAACACGGTGCAACCGAATGGAACGAAATTTGGTACAGAGGTAGTACTAACAAAAGGCACCTCAGTGTCATGTTTTATATCGCCGCCATCTTAACGGAAACGTAATGGCGGCCACACAAATGTTCAAAGCTTAAATCAAATTACGATTAACCTAATCATCCGATCTCTACCAAATTTTGCAACAACATACCTTTATGGGGGGAGCATCCTTTGACCAAACCAATAGGTCATCAGCGTAATAGTTTGCGGATGGCGGCCATCTTTGTGTGAAAATCGATTCCCCCTATTAATTCGAACACGGTGCAACCGAATGGAACGAAATTTGGTACAGAGGTAGTACTAACAAAAGGCACCTCAGTGTCATGTTTTATATCGCCGCCATCTTGACGGAAACGTATTGGCGGCCACACAAATGTTCAAAGCTTAAATCAAATTACGATTAACCTAATCATCCGATCTCTACCAAATTTTGCAACTACATACCTTTATGGAGGGAGCATCCTTTGACCAATCTAATAGGTCATTCACCTGATAGTTTGTGGATGGCGGCCATCTTTATGTCAAAATTGATTCCCCCTATTAATTCGAACACGGTGGAACCGAATGGAACGAAATTTGGTACAGAGGTAGCACTAGCAAAGGGCACCTCAGTGTCATGTTTTATATCGCCGCCATCTTGACTGAAACGTAATGGCGGCCACACGAATGTTCAAAGCTTAAATCAAATTACGATGAACCTAATCATCCGATCTCTACCAAATTTAGCAACTACATACCTTTATGGAGGGAGCATCCTTTGACCAATCTAATAGGTCATTCACCTAATAGTTTGCGGATGGAGGCCATCTTTATGTCAAAATTGATTCCCCCTATTAATTCGAACACGGTGGAACCGAATGGAACGAAATTTGGTACAGAGGTAGTACTAGCAAAGGGCACCTCAGTGTCATGTTTTATATCGCCGCCATCTTGACTGAAACGTAATGGCGGCCACACGAATGTTCAAAGCTTAAATCAAATTACGATTAACCTAATCATCCGATCTCTACCAAATTTTTCAACTACATACCTTTATGGAGGGAGCATCCTTTGACCAATCTAATAGGTCATTCGCCTAATAGTTTGCGGATGGAGGCCATCTTTATGTCAAAATTGATTCCCCCTATTAATTCGAACACGGTGGAACCGAATGGAACGAAATTTGGTACAGAGGTAGCACTAGCAAAGGGCACCTCGGTGTCATGTTTTATATCACCGCTATCTTGATGGAAACGTAATCGCGGCCACCCAAATGTTAAAAGCTAAAATGTAATTACGACCAACCTAATAATCTAGTCTCTACCTAATTTTGCAACACCATATCTTTATGTGGGAAACATATTCTGACCAAACTGCAAGAACATCAGCCCAATAGTTTGCAGATGGTGGCCAAGTATGTGTGCAAATCGATTCCCCCTATCAATTCAAACACGGTGAAACCGAATTGAACGAAATTTGGTACAGAGGTAGCACTAGCAAAAGTCACCTCAGTGTCATGTTTTATATCACCGCCATCTTGACGGAAACGGAATGACGGCCACCCAAATGTTAAAAGCTTAAATCAAATTTCGACCATCCTAATAATTTGATCTCTACCGGATTTTGCAACAACATGCCTTTTTGTGGAAAGCATCTTATGACTGACTACAAGGTCATCAGCCTAATAGTTTGCAAATAGCGGCCATGTATGTGTGCAAATCCATTCCCCAGATCAATTCAAACACGGTGAAACCGAATTGAATGTTTTTTTTTACAGAGGTAGCACTAGCAAAGGGCACCTCATATTCATGTTTAATATCCCTATAGCACGTTGTATTTCAACAAGCTACTACAACCAACATTCAATTATACTCCTTGAAATGGACAAAGAGTTATAACAATACCCATGCATTTAGGAGAAAGTAGGCTATATGTTCTTTACTGAACATCTTGTTATTTTTCAGCAGTTCCTAGTATTTTCTCTTTCAGGATTCCCCACTGACTTTCTATTGGTTTCTCTAATATGTCAGTATTTCTTTCTATCATTTCATCTGTTCTTCTTTGGAACTCGTCTCTAATATTTGTTACCTTAAGTTGTGTCACCTGTAGATACTCAGTTTCTCTCTTAATGATTTTCTTATATTTGAGTTCTGCGTGCATCATGACTAGATTATGATCGCTTACAATATCTGCACCTGGCTAGCTTCTGCAATTTTTAACCTGGTTCTTAAACCTTCCTTTTACCATTATGTAATCCAATTGCTCTCTTCTCGTGTCTCCAGGAGCTTTCCAAGTGTATCGTCTTCTCTTGGGATGGTAGAAGAGTGTATTTGTTATGAATGCCTAATTTATGCCTAGTCCTTCGATCAATCGTTCACCTCACTCATTTTGGACTCCCAGTCCGAACTGCCCAACAGTTGTTTCCTCTGTTCCTTCCCCTACCGTTGCATTCAAGTTCCCTGCTCTTGTTCCTTCTATCAGGTGATTTAGATCTTCATACATTCTTTCAATCTCCTCGTCATCTTCATTTGTAGTTGGCATATATGTTTGAATTATATCAGTATTGTTTGGCTCCGTATTTATCTTGACTACAATTATTCTATCACTATGCTGCACATATCCCGCTACTATGAGTCCCGTAGGTTTTCCATAATCACTCCTACCCCTTTCTTCTGAGCGGCCCGTCTTCTGACCCCGAGTAAATTATTCTGTAGTCATCTGACCAAAAGTCACCCGTGCCAGGCCATCTCATTTCGGAAATACCGAGAATATCAATTTGTAATCCCTTCATTCCTATTTTCAGGTTTTCCAGCTTCCCCACCTTTAATAATGTGTTAACATTCTATGTTCCTATTTTCCTTATGCATTTCAGTTTCTTGTGTTTGTTAATAATACCATTATTTCCTTTAGCTGTCCCCACCCGGAGATACTAATGTGGGGCTATTTTACCTCTGGAGAATTTAACCAAAGAACTTTCCATCATGAGCTGCTGATTCTTGGGATATCCAGTCGGATCTTTAATGGAGTGGTTTCCCGTTGCCTTCTCCATTCTATGCCGTTGGCCATCCGTCGGCTCTTCTGCCTTTAGGAGCAGTTTCCCACCCCAAGGATAAGAGAATGCCCATCTTCTACCCGCTCATCCATCCTCCTAAAATACCGTTGGCACTTGATAGAAGGTGGTCTACTTTTCCCGGGAAAAGTTCAGTGTCTGATATATGCCTATTATATGGACATATACCTTTTGCTCGATTAACCCGAGCACTGAGTTGTCTCCTCCTCCTTCTCCACTGCAGCTGCCGTTGAGATCCTTACTCATATCCCAGAGCTGGGCCCTCCTTATTTATGACGCCTGGAGAGAGAGTGTCCCAGCCCAGGAATTGGGCTACCTGTTGGTGCACGGGTTCTATTGGGGTTATTCGAACCAACCCTACCGACTGTAGGGGCCCCCTATCTGCCACCTGGGGACACGCCGAATGTCACAAGTGTACGGCGAACACTGCATGTCCCTTGCAAGGGTCAAGGCGTGGCACAAGTGCTTCAGGGAAGGACGTTTGTCGTTAGCCGATGATGCCCGGTCTGGGGCACCCTCCTGCATTACCGATGACATCGTCCAGCTGGTTGATGCACTCATTACCCAGGACCGCCCAGTGACAGCGAACGCCATAGCCGCCGTGGTCGCTCCACGACAATGCACGACCTCATACGGCCAACACAGTCGCGGCACTCCTGCAGAAATTCAAATGGGAGGTTCTCGGCCACCCTCCATACAGTCCAGACCTCTCTCCCTGTGATTCCGCCATGTTTGGTCCCCTGAAAAGGGCTCTGTGGGGGTAACGATTCACCTCGGACGCCGACGTCCAGCTGTACGTGCGGAACTGGTTCACATCGCAACCCAGGGAATTTTATGAGACAGCCATTCACCGCCTCGTGTCACAGTGGGACAAGTGCCTCAACAGCCAGGGCCAATACTTCTAATATACAGGTACTGGTTTCTGTAATTATGCCTCCGGCTCGTTACTTTTTGGAAATAATATCTGTTCCCGAAGGAAACAGGATGTAAAATTGTCCGATTGAGCTATGTACATTAACAAATTCACAAAGAAATTTGATAAAATGGTCCGGCTAGCTCAAAATAGTTGCCAGCGTTTCGCCCCAGTGTACCAATGGGCTCTTCAGTTGGTTATAGTACACCTCACCAAGACGCGTGGCTAGTACATACTGTGAAGGCCGCTGCAAGGCACAAAATGCTGCCACGAGCAGCGCCAATGTACTACGGAAGCAACTATTTTGAGCTAGCCGGACCATTTTATCAAATTTCTTTGTGAATTTGTTAATGTACATGAATGAATATAAATGTAACTAGGCAAGAAAATTGAAGTGAGAGACCATAATTGCACAGTGAATATACCGGTAACAGGAAATTGATTTTGTAACAAATCTGCTGTAATTCATAAGAGTTCAGTTAACGGGTTCAAACCCGGCCAAAGTCGTCGGAATGTTTAAGAGCGATAAAATCCTTCAGTAAGCCTTCCTTCGGAGGGGAAGTAAAGCCGGCGGTCCCATTTCATAGATGTATGGCATGTAAAAGAACCTTCTACTAATTAAACGTGTGCGAAGCTAAATTTGCAGGTTAGATTTCGTTGAAACGCTCTATCGAAGTTCCAACGTTCACCACTAGGTGTTAGTGACATCTGGTAGCGAAAGTTGGAATACTTGAAATTGAACGGAACTTGTAGCTCACCCTAAGGGGTCCGCTTGAAGCAGCTACAGACTCTGGTGAGCCGAACATGTCCTCGGACACTCCCGGCACTAAAAGTCATACGCTAAATAAATAAATAAATAAATAAGTTGGCCAAAATATTATAGTAATTTTTCATTCCATTTATGGCATTTATCAGTAAATTGAATTATATTTTTAAATTATTTTAAGCGTTTTAAGGTCATCAGCATCCACCAACTAGTGTTAATTCAGTGTCCTATAAGAGATAGCCTAAGTGGACAGGGATGCGCGTTTTGATGGTAGTCGGCAAAATAAGGCGAACTGCGGCCCACTTTTCGTATGTTGTACAAGCCTGGCTGTTAGAACGATGTACGGTGAGTTATTTGTAACTTGGTGAAAGGTTTGAGGCATAAAAAGTATGTGAAAGCTAATTGCAAGCCATTACTGGTCATGGCCAACTATCCAGCCCACCAAAAGAAATGAGTCGGTATGCTACAGTATAATGTACCGTAGTACCTTGCTAGAAATCTGATCAAATTCCTCCGGGACGAGTGTCTCTTGAATAACAGTGACTCGAAGGCCTGCTGGTTGAGAAGGGTTTACTGGGACACATGATAATTGTCGTTTTAAGGGCATAACATCTAGGTTATCGGCCCCTAATGGTTTGGGTGATCGTGAGGTCAGGATGATAATGAGATGCAAACCACAACTAATTCCAACTACGAACTTATATACTAGAAGAAGCAATGGAAAACAAAAAGAGAATAAGGCAAATATAGGACAGGAGGAAAATAAATGCCCTCAACCCTCGAAGAATGCGGACTGAGGGACCTGGAAGGAAGGAGAGCCATGAAAGGCACATAGGAAAGTGAAAGAGGAGAGGGTCTGCCCCAGAGGTAATGGAAAAAGAAGGGAGAAAACCGGACCCAGCTCAGGTATCCCTCTAGGTCGCCAACTCCCGAACTCGCCAGCCGTGATCCCCTGAGGGTGTAGCAATACCCAAGGTGCACCAGAAGTGGTGGGGGCACACACACCCTGCCTCATTGAGGAGATACAATGAAAATAAAAAGAAGGCTGACCCCTCGCAGAAGGAGGGTATCAGAAAAGATGAAATAAGGGCCAATTAAGGCGGGAAAGGAAGAGACTCCCTAGGCCTCGGATACCCTAATACCGTCGGGGTCGGAAGAGAACAAGAGTTGACCAAGTGAGGTCGACAGGAAAGAAGACGGAGAGGAGCCCGGCACAAGTAAGTGGAAGAAATGACGGACCCAGCTGGGGCCCCGTGGTCGCCAACTCCCGCCCCACTAGATGTGAGCCCCTGGGGAGCCACCAAAAAGAAACCGGATTGCTTTGATAAGGGGCAAGCAGCTTGAATGACTGTTCCCCCAGGGGCTTACGACTATTGGGGCGTGGGTTGGCGACCACGGGGCCCCAGCTGAGTTCGGCATTACTTCCACTTACTTGTGCCGGGCTCCTCTCTGTCATCTTTCCTCTCGACCTCCCTTGGTCCACTCTTGTTCTTTTCCAACCCCGACGGTATTAGGGTATCCAAGGCTTAGGGTGTCTTTCACTTTCCCGCCTTAATTGTTTCATCTTTCCTGATCCCTCATTCTTCAAGGGGTCCGACCTTTTCTGTTCTCTTCCTATCTCCTGCCTTCTGCTCAAGGCCCTTGAGGAGGCAGGGTGTGTGAAGCCCCACCACTTCTGGTGCACCCTGGATTGTGCTACACCCTCAAGGGCTCACGGCTGGTGGGTTCGGGAGTTTTCGACCCCAAAGAATTCCTGAGCTGGGTCCGGTTTTCCTCATTTTTTCCATTTCCTCTGGGGTGGGCCCTCTCCTCTTTCCCTTTCCTATCTGCCTTTCATGGCTCTCCTTCTTTCTAAGTCCCTCAATCCTCATTCTTCGAGGGTTGAGGGCATTTCTTTTCCTCCTGTCCTTTATTTGTCTTATTCTCCTTTTGTTTTCCATTTCTTCTTCTAGTATGTAAGTTTTAGTTGTAAGTGTGGTTTTAATTATAGTTTACTGATATCTCGCCAGGAGATGGCAGTCGGGTTTGAACTGTGTATCGCGCATTCCAAAAACATTAGGTTGGTCACTGTTTCCATTACTGTACCTGATACTGCCACACTGTTCAAAGTAAACACAAAGGCTTGTAAGAATATACACAGTAGGAAGGAAGGTAACAATACACACACACGTGAAGTAGCAGCAACTGACTGCCAGCCGATATATTTAGGTCTGGAATAGGCGGGCCGCGCATGCGTACTGTAAGGTCCCCCTTACCGCGTCGCAGCGTGTTGAACTGCCATCTCCTGTGGGATGACAATACATTACATCTCATCTTTCACTATCACCCAAACAATTAGGGGCCGATAACCGAGATATTAGGCTCCTTAAAACAGCAATTATTATCATTATCATCATTGAATGACTGTGCCATTTGCCCAAATCATTAGGAGGCTTTTGTTGCTTTCAGGAAGTAAA
The DNA here is from genome assembly GCA_946902985.2 of Meconema thalassinum. NCBI lineage: Eukaryota > Metazoa > Arthropoda > Insecta > Orthoptera > Tettigoniidae > Meconema > Meconema thalassinum. Next base: position 21,192,917 of record OX336392.1, read on the forward strand.
AGATATTGATTGAAGTGATAGAAGCCATTTTACAGTGTTGCCTAATTCTATTTTAGAAAGCATTTCAATCGGTCAACACAAATCGTACCTAATTACATTTGGTGGGAAAACGGCAGAATTTAAACACCCTAACCTGAAAGATCTACAATCAAACAGCAGTCATTCGAGCTGAAGGACATGAGAGAGAAGCTGGTATTCAGAAAGCTGTAAGGCAAGGCTGCACCTTATCACCCATCTTTACATTGAACAAGCATTGAAGGAAATTGGAGACAAATTTAAAGTGGGGGTGAAGATTCAAGGAGAAATAATTTCAACTCTGAGATTTGCCGATGACATCGTCATCTTGGCCGACAAGCCTGAGGATTTGAATGAGTTTTTAAATGGTATAGATTCTGTCTTGAGGAAAGAATTCATGATGAAAATTAATAAATGTAAATATATATATATATTGGAATGCAGCCGAAATAAATCAGAATCCTCTATGGACATAAAATTGGCAGGTGAAAAACTAAAGGAAGTAGGAGACTTCTGTTACTTAGGAAGCAAAATAACCAGTGATGGACGAAGCAAAGAGGTTATAAAAAGTAGGTTAGCTCAGGCAAGGTAAGCATTTCTACAGAAAGGAGTCTGTTGACATCGAATATAGATTTAGGTGTTAGAAGTCATTTTTGAAAGCCTTTGTCTGGAGCGTGGCGCTCTATGGAAGTGAAACTTGGACTATTGGTGCAGCAGAAAAGAGGAGAATTCAAGGGTTTGAAATGTGGTGTTACAGGAGAATGATGAAGATCAGATGGGCAGATAGGGTTACACACGAAGAGGTATTAAGACTAGTGGGAGAGGAGAGATGTCTCTGGCGACTGCTAATGAAGAGAAAGGATAGGTTGGTATGACAAATAGGCTACTAAGACACCCAGGAATAGCAAGCTTAGTTATGGAAAGAAGGGTTGAGGACAAGAACTGTAGGGGTAGACCAAGGTTAAACAGATTGCCTCGGACGTAGGGTGTGGTAGCTATGTAGAGATGAAACGATGAGCTCAGGACAGGGAGTCATGGATAGCTGCATCAAACCAGTCAAAAGACTGCAGACTCAAACACCTGTTCTCTATAAGTCACAGTAGTTAAAGGGGACGTAAACCAATAAAATTATTATTCTTTTAAATTGGAGCCATTTAGGCGTTCTACACTCCAATTTCGATGTTCCGCTCAGCACTGCCATCTGACAGAGAATCCGACCATCTATTGGTTGACTTGTGGCTAAGATCTAATTAATTAATCTTGTAGTCGCTAAATATGATAATTATAAGGTGTGTTCAAAAAGTAACGAGCCGGAGGCTGGAATGCGCAAACCGGTGACGACATCGGCTAATCGTGGTGTGGTTCCGACCAGAGCGTGGAATGTCACAGCCCGTCGCTAAGAGGGCACGCGTGCACGTCACGTGATGATACAAAGCGAGCAGCAGTAAGCAGCAATCGTCCAACGCTGCCAGTCGCATTGCAAACAGTGACATGGAGGCGTCAAACGAAGAGCGAAAGGAGTAGGGGGAACTGACATTCATCGCCGAATGTCACAAGTGTACGGCGAACACGGCATGTCCCTTGCAATGGTCGAGGCGTGGCACAAGCGCTTCAGGGAAGGACGGGTGTCGTTAGGCAATGATGCCCGGTCTGGGGCAACCCCTGCATTACCGATGACAACGTCCAGCTGGTTGATGCACTCATTACCCAGGACCGCCGAGTGACAGTGAACGCCATAGCCGCCGTGGTCGGATTGAGCGTCGGAAGTGTGCACACCATCATGAAGGAACGACTGCACTTACGGAAAATAGGTGCCCCACCATCTTCAACCACACCAGGAAGCATGTCGAATGGCCTACTGTCTTGGTCTTGGTTGGACGATTGATGCATGCTGCTGCTCACTTTGTATCGTCACGTGACATGCACGCGTGCCCTCTAGCGACGGACCTTCCACGCTCTGGTCGGAACCACACCTCGTTACACACGCCACGATTAGCCGATGTCGTCATCGGTTTGCGCATTACAGCCTCCGGCTCGTTACTTTTTGATCGCACCTTATACATGAGATTTTTATACGCCGACATGGCACGACTCAAAGTGCAATGGGTTTTTGTCACCCTTCAAAAATTCGACTTTTTTGGCCGGAAATCGAAACGGCGACTCTGGGATAATTAAGTGGACATCTTACCACTGATCTGCCGAGAAAGCACAAGTCCCAGTGTTTAGCGTGAGCAAGTAGTCTTCTGTACTCAAACAATTCAATTATTCAGTGGAGGCGGATATGAGATATTGCTCTCCGCGAGCTAATGACAGTCCGTCACGTGCCACAGTTACTAGCATTCTGAGGTTTGGTTTCGATTCCCGGCTCTGCCAAGAAAATAAATTCTCGTCTGAGGCCTGGAATGGTGTACACTCAGCCTCGTGGGGAAAAACTGTGAAGAGGTGGGTCGATTCCTATTCTTGATGTGGGTTTCCTTGCATTTCCATTTCTACGCCAGACAAATGCCGGACCCAATTCCCATCTGAATTACAAATATACACACTATTGCAAACACCACAATAACATACAATAGGTTATCAGACAATTTTTATATTTAGACAGGCCTACTGTATATTCACCCAAGTACATGGAACTAATTAAGAATGATCACGATGTCCAAGCCCCTCAAATGAAACAACAACTATTTCAGCATACCGTACGTCCGGCTTCGTGGCCAAGTAGATGGAGTGCTGGAATTTGATCTGAGGGGCACCGGTTTGATTCCTGCCCGGGCCTTGGTATTTTAACTTCTTATCGTTAATTCCCCTGGTTCGGAAGTTAGGTGTTCGTGACGTCACCTAAGGGCGTCATCTAGAAATACTTGTACCAGGCCTCTCCGGAGGCCACACGGTCGATATTGGCAATTAAGTCAGTGAGTGACTGCCAAGGAGTAATAAGGAGACGCCCTGTCAGCGCTATAGCATGCGGAGAGTTGAAGGACTGACCACGCCCCCATACTTGCCCGGCTCGTGCGGTAAATGGACCCTCCGACCGTAGACTTATTTATTAGTGGGATTTAAGTATGATTACCAGTAAAAGATTAGTGTGCAGGTATAGGCTAGTACGGAGTTGTAAGGTAGGCCTATATGACGATGGAAATCAAGGGATATTTGTTGATCTTTGCTGGCTAGCGTGAAGTGTACGGCAGACACAATACTTTTCGTCGCACTCGAAAATCATGTAAACTGCCGTAAAACGTTTAATTTTACAACATAAACTAGAATAATACACCGATATAAAATATAGTATAGCACTTGGGAAATGAATGTATTATATTGTTTTTATTGCACGATGTTTTTTAACGAATAGACCAGTTCAGTTCCGATAACAAAATAAACAAGGTCTAGGCTGTGGTTTCAAATTAACACGTTAAAATATGCAAATAATGGCATATCAATCCTCTAACACACACGAGCAATACATCTAGAGCTCAAGAGACGTTAAAAATAGATTGGGGAAATTAGATTACAGTGATACCGTACCGTTCATTAATAAATTGACAAGCTCAAACTATTTCCAGTAAGAAACGAATGAAAATATCCGTAATTAATTCCTAGCAATCGAAATACTTATATTGATGGACACATATGTCACTATTTGAAGATTTAACGAATGATACTAGAACAGTACCGTAAGGCGGCTACTCTAAGGATGAAAACTTAACACAATAAATGGCAAATAAAGTGCATTTACTTGTGAAATGACATTACTTTGGCAGGTGGGAGTTCTGTTTACGCAATACTATGCCCCACGCGTCGACATTTCGACCCAAACGCGAAATATCACCACTTTTTAGAACGTATGTCACACCAGCTCATGCTATTCATATGAGCCTACCGCAATGTTTTGAGCATATGATGAGCATATGTCTTGTGGCTTCACTTCCTGGTCGTTAGGGCCTCTCCTCATTACTCCTTGGTGACTGCAAGTCCTTAGTCCTAGATTAAAAGCACTGTTTGTATATCTACAGAATTAATGAATTCGCTCTGTCCATGATATCCCTAGATCAACTCGTCAGATCCATAAACTGCAGTACCGATCATGGTAACTGCTCTACCGGCAACTACAATACGCGCTGGTAACGGCACTATTCCCAACCTGTAAATGAAGTCAAGCATCAAGTATGCGATCCCTTGTACGGTACTCCTGTCCTGTTGCCCGGAAGCAAGACGGGAATGGCGCAAGCATGTTAGATAACAGAAGGAGTTCCTAAGCTGAAACACCCATTTCACTTTCACCAGTGGATCACAGTACCTAAGTGGTGTTAGTTGTATATAGACAACCAGGCCAGCGAAGCTACAACACCATGCCTCGTGCCTTCATAGTGTTGGTGAGTACCAGGGTATACCAGCTCAGGGTGTGCTTCAAAAGCCGGCGTGTGTGACTCCTAACCGAGGACTGCTGGTTCGACACCGGCCTCGGTCATGCGTGGTTACGTAACCTTCAATCGTTGTTGTTTGTTTCTTGTTCGTTAGTTTTTTGATTGTGTGTAGAATGTGTTTGATAACCAGTGTTATTGTGGTGTTTGTAGTAGCAGTAAATAGTATGTGTACTTGTAATTGAGGCTAGGATTGGGAAGGAGGTGCCCGTGGCCTTAAGTTAGAAACCATCTCGGCATTTACCTGGAGTAGAAAAGTAAAACCACTGAAAACTACTTCTAGAATGGCGGAATTGAACCCAGTTTTGACTTACGATGCTGAGAGCGTACTCGTTCTAAACCTCAGACCAGAATTAAATTTATTGGCATTGAACCCGGAGTTCAGTAGCGTCGCCAGAATAGTTTACCAAGGTACGGTAAGGTAGCAAATAATATAGGGGGACAGAGCAACTATTAGGGGACCTGATGGCGCAGTGCCGGGTTCTATTCACCGTCAATACAAGTGTGGTTTTCGAAGTGAAATATCGCGTCCTGTAGTTCGGATTCTACCTAAAATTGGAGGCCTGTAGGTCATGATTGCGAGGTTAACGGTTACGTAAAACTACAAGTTTGCGTTGAACCATTATTATTGTGTTGACTCCTTTTATTTACCAAGCTCTAGAACAATCAATCTCCAAGGTTGCCACACTTCCTGACAAACTGTTGAAATCATTACATTAACTTAACTGTAAAATCGCAAGTACACAGGAGAAGTGGCTGGATTCTTCTGTTAGTAGAGGCACACTTATTTCTGTGGATGAGGGAAGTCTTAATTAATTTAAATAATAGAAAATCTAGAGTATATTGTCACAAAAAAAGAAGTCAGCGGCTTCGGAGGCGTAGTTGGTAGCATGCTGAGCTTCTACGCCCAAGGTCGCGGGTTCAAACCCGGCCGAAGCCGTCGGATTATTAAAGAGTGTTATAAATCCCTCAGTATGCCTTCCTTCGGAGGGGAAGTAAAGCCAGCGGTTCCATGTCATATATATTTGTGGCATGTAAAAGAACCTTCCACTAATTACACTTGTGTGAAGGTAAATTATAGGTTTGATTTGACTAACGCTCTTAGGTTACAACGTCCGTTGCCAGGAGCCGACTGTGGTGGCATCTAGTAACCAACTTCATAACTAGTTGTTGACGGTGGCGTTTGGTAGCAAAAGTAGGAACTACTTAGAAATGTAATGTCTGCAGTCCTTACTTGAATTTAAAACAGATAATACACACCAATACAGCCATCACCATTAACACCGGTTAACAGACAGATTCTACACACACCCAAAGTACACGAGGCTACATGTCCGCGTTGTCGCAGCCCCTAAACTGAGGAACCAACCAACTGATAGACATGTAGCCTATACTCGGACAGGTCCCGGCGATTAGCTCTGCACTTGTTCTTGCATAAATTCGTGTTGGCCAATTGAAAGTTAGCAATCATTTGTACTTACAGTGTTTAATGATACGTTTATACAGTATCACACAATCTTAAATAATTTAATGGGACAACCAAGTGGAGTGAACCTCATTTTGAAGAAGCAGGTGTCAATGCCCCTGCCAGAATCTCAGTTTGTCCCCCGAGACCATTGACATATTTTGGTCGATAGCTCTTGCTGCGTGTGTGAAATATCCTATTGATACAGTAATTATTAGAAGCCTTTTTTCTATGACCACCTCGTGGTGTAGCAGCTAGCATTCTTGGTTGTCGCCCCGGAGGTACGAGTTCGATTCCTGGCTCTTAGTTAGTTAGTTAGTTATTGTTGTTTTAAGGGGCGGAACTACGAGGTCATCTGCCCCTCTTAACACAGATTAAAGAATACAAATTTTGAATTGGATTTAAAATTTTGAGGTGGACATCTAAATTTAAAAAGACCAAAAATTAATAAAACAAAAACAAACAATTAAATTAAAAAATAAAAAATAAAAATAAAATTATATAAATAAACAAAAATTACGGAAAAAACAAAACATTATCATTCAAAAACGAACAAGTCGTTGAGTCAAAGTTCACTGGAAAATTTAGATTGCTGGCCCTAACCCACTCTCACTTATAAAGCGGATAACGCGATCAGCAGCTACCGCGTCATCGGCTAATATAAGTTTGAGTGTCGTCTGCAAACCAAGGTTTCTTCGTAAGTCAGCAAGATCCACACACTCGGTGAAAATGTGGGCCACGGTGAATACGGCTCCACAGGTACAAAGTGGGGGGGTCTTCCCTTCTCATTAGGTACGAGTGGGTGGATCTTGTATGACCTATCCTTAGCCTACACAAAATGACGGACTCTCTCCGGGCCCGGAAGGAGCTCCGCCACACGCGAGTAGTTCCCTTGATCGCTCTCAGTTTATTGGGCAGTGGGTCAGCTAGCCACTGACTCTCCCAAAAAGCCAGAACTTGTAGGCGTAACTGAGAGCGAATATCTCTAGCGGGTACCTCCATTAGTCGAGGTGGTAGTGATACCGCCTCTTTTGCAGCTTGATCCGCTAACTCATTTCCCGCAATTCCCATGTGGCTTGGAAGCCACAGAAAGGTGATTCGAGTGTCAGCGTGGCACAGCCCGGCTAGTAGGTCGTGGATTCGCTGCACTAGGGGGTGTTGCGGGAAACATGTAGCAATTGACTGCAACGAACTCAAAGAGTCGGTACACACGAGAAAGTGGATTCGAGCATCCTGCAGTGCAAACTGCAGAGCTTCATAGATGGCAACGAGCTCCGCAGTAAACACACTACAGGCCTCAGGCAAAGAGATCTTGGTATTTGCACCATCAATAACGTAAGCACAACCCACCTTCTCGTCCACCTTCGAACCATCCGTGTATAGAATGCCAGCGTCCGGAAACTGGTGAACTATGCTGTGGAACTGCCTCCGGTAAACGGAAGCATCAGTGTTCACCTTAGGACCTCGGTGCAGATCTAACCGAATTTCCGGACGCGGGACTTGCCACGGAGGCACCTCGCTAGATGTCCGGATCATACAGGGACCTACAGCCACTCCTATTTCAGTACACGAGCTATCAAGTCTAATACCAACCGGCCGAGTGGCACGAGGCCGGTTGGCGTACCCCTGGTGGTTTTGGGTACCGAAGAGAGCTTGATAGGTCGGGTGTTGCGGCATTTGACGCACATTGGCAGCATATGCTAAAAGCATATGTTGGCGTCTATAATTTAAAGGTGGAACACCCGATTCGGCGAGTAGGCTGGGTATCGGGCTGGTCCGGAAGGCACCGGTAGCCAGCCTAACGCCACTATGGTGGATACTGTCCAGCATTTTCAAGGTTGCCGGCCTTGCTGAACCGTATGCCGCAGAACCATAGTCTAGCCGGGACAGGACGAGGGCTTGGTAGAACCGTAGCAGCACCGCACGGTCAGCTCCCCACGTAGTGCCACTAAGAAACCTGAGCATGTTCAGTTTCCTGAGACATGTCATTTTCAATTGCCGTATATGGTGCTGCCACGTTAACTTGCTGTCAAAATGGAGCCCCAGGAAGCGATAAGTGTCAACCAACGGCAACGCAGCATCCCTGAGATGTAGTTCAGGGTGTAAATGTAGCCTCCGTAGCCGACAAAAATGGACGACGGAGGTTTTCGCTGCTGAAAAACGAAAACCCCGGTCGTGAGCCCACCTGTCGACCCGGTTGATGGCTAGCTGCAATTGCCGTTCCACGACTGCCATACTTCCAGAGCTGTAATGCAGAGCTAAATCGTCTACATACAGCGATGGAACTACCGCGGACCCGGCGGCGGCAACAATGCCATTAATGGCAATCGCGAACAAGGTGACACTCAGCACTGAACCCTGAGGAACTCCATTTTCTTGGGTATAGTACTGCGATAATGTCCTTCCGATCCTTACACGGAAGAGTCGGACGGACATGAAATTCGCAATGAAAGTCGGTAAGTTACCACGGAGTCCCCACTTGTGAAGGGTGGAAAGGATCCCGTAGCGCCATGTGGTGTCGTAGGCTTTCTCGAGGTCAAAGAAAACCGTGACTAGGTGCTGCTTCCGGAAAAAAGCCTCCTGTATGGCGCTCTCAAGTCGCACCAGATGGTCAGTGGTGGACCTATGAGAGCGAAATCCACATTGGTACTCAGACAGGAGACCTTGATCCTCCAAGAACCACACCAGTCGACGGTTCACCATCCTTTCGAGCAGCTTACATAGGCCATTTGTCAAACAAATGGGCCTATAGCTGCTTACAAACTTGGGATCCTTTCCAGCCTTGGGAATCGGTATCACGATCCCCTCTCGCCATTGAGATGGAAACTCCCCTTCAATCCATATACGATTGAAGAGGATCAACAGTCTTTTTATACTGGATTCGCACAGATGTTTTAACATTTGATTATGTATGTTATCCGGTCCAGGAGCCGTATCCCTGCACAGTGCAAGCGCACTGCGCAGTTCCCATTCAGAGAATGGTACATTATAGGACTCCGAAGCAGCAGTGGCAAAGGACAAGGGGTGAGTCTCTGCCTCCCGCTTCAGAGTCAGAAATGTAGGATCGTAACTCCCGGAGGAGGATACATCGGAGAAGTGCGAGCCAATGCTGTTGGCAATGGCGAGATGGTCCGTGATGATGTCTCCATTGATGGACACTCCGGGTATCGATAGTGATGTCGGGTGTCCGGAGATCCGACGAAGCTTAGTCCACACTTGAGATGAAGGAGTATGCGTCGTCATGGACGACACATACTTTTCCCATGTCGTTTTCTTACTCTCCCGAATCAGATATCGGGCTCTAGCACGCATCCTTCTGAAGGTGATAAGGTTGGCCATAGTGTTTTGCCTCCGATAGCATTTGAAAGCACGTCGACGATCTTTAATGGCTGCTGCAATCTCGGCTGTCCACCAAGGGACAAGCTTCCGGCGTGAGTTGCCGGATGAGGAAGGTATTGTTTCCTCAGCAGCAGTCAAAATACCATTCGTTATGTGAATGGTATGATCGTCGACACTCTCAAAGGTATCTTCGGCAAACACCGCACGTGCCGTGAAAGTTGGCCAATCAGCCCGACGGAGAAGCCATCGACTTGGTAACTCGATGGCTCTCTGGTTCGGAAGAGTAACGATAATTGGAAAATGGTCACTATTACAAAGGTCATCGTGTACACCCCACTGTAGCAGGGGAACCAGCGCACGACTGCACAGGGTAATATCGATACTTGAATAAGTACCGTGTGCAATAGAGAAGTGCGTAGGCTCCCCTGTGTTCAACAGACACAGGTCCAGCCGCCTGATCAGCCTCTCAAAATCTCTCCCTTTACCGCTAGTGGTAGCGGAGCCCCAGATGGTGTTGTGGGCGTTAACATCTCCCAGAAGGAGAAAAGGAGGGGGGAGCTGAGAGACTAGATCCACCAGCTGGTCGTAATCCGGCTGAGAATCAGGCGGGATATACACGTTACATACTGTTGCCATTACTGGCAACGAAGTACGAACTGCAACTGCCTCTAGCTGAGTACGCAACGGCACCTCTTCACTAAAGAGGCTAGAGTGGACGAGAGTGCAGACGCCACCAGCGGCCACAGCTCCGTCCATCCGGTCTTTAGAGAAGAGTTTGAAGTGACGCATTGTTGTCTCATGTCCAGGACGAAACCTGGATTCCTGAAGACAGACAATGGTAGCCGAAAACGAAGATATTAATTGTCGTAACTCAGCGAGATGAACAGAATAGCTATTACAGTTCCATTGTAATAGTGCCATGGTGTGGACTTAAGTAGAAGTGGGTCTTCTACTTATGCTTGACCGTTTGCCACCCTTCCCCATCTCTAGTTGGAGATGATGGGGCAGGAGAGCACACCTCAATCTCCACATCTCCGTCCGAAGACGAAGAAAATGGAGCGGGCGCTCTCCTGGGTTGCGCGCGGTCGTCGTCGGACCTCACGAGTCTCGCTCTTGGGGAAGAGCGAGAGCGGTGTCGAGGGACTTTCTCCCGGTCCGAAGACTGGGTGTCTGTCCCCGACACGCCCCGAAGAGATTTCTTCTTGGATCGGCGCCGACGTGTGTTTGGGGAAGTAGATGGTCCCTTCCCCACAGACGCCGGGTCCTTATAAAACAAGGTCGCTCCTGCTGGCACCGCTCCACTGGTAGTGGTGGGAGCGGGATGGCCAGCAGATACGTGAGCAGCCCTGCCTTTAGGAGAGGAAGAGAAACGGCGCTGAACCGTTCCCCTCTCCTCCGCCGATCTATTTTCTTTTCTATAGGGGAGTTCCTCCATACGGACGGGCTTGGCTTCAGCAGGCTTCGCTCCCTTGGTGGTAGTGGGAGCGGATTGGCCAGCAGAGACATTAGCCACCCCGTCAGCAGGAGGGCGAGAGAGACGGCGACGAACCGTCTCCCTCTTCTCCCCTATATTTTTCGTATTAGGTGGGCTGGAAGAAGGACCAGCCCTGGTCGGCAAAGTCTTCTTTCCCCCTTTAGCTGGGGAAGACTTGTTCGCCGACCGTTTCGGAGAAGAAGAGGACTTCTTCTCCGAATTCGCCGGTTTAGGTGTTAAAACCGGCGCCTTCTTAACCGTGGCCGAAGAAGGTTTTGGGACCTCCTTCGGGCTGACAGTGCTCGCTGGTACAGCGAGGGGAGATTTCAAACTCGTACTAAAAGAGGACATCGAGGGTACTGCACTGGAAACTTTAACGGCAGGGGTGATTGAGGGCGTCGCTGCAGCTGCAAACGATACCCGAAATTCGGGGGCATTCATATCACGGTACCTCTTGCGAGCGTCGTGATATGAAAGCCTGTCAAGAGTCCTGATTTCCTGGATCTTGGCTTCCATAATGAATTCAGGGCACTGTTTTGACCGTGGCGAGTGACTTCCTTGGCAGTTGGGACATATCGGGGGAGGCGTACACCTCTCGTCACCCTCATGTGTCCCCTTGCCACACTCTCTACATACGGCCTTCGCAGTACACCTGGCGGAAACATGCCCGAATCTCTGGCACTGGTAGCAGCGCATAGGTGGAGGGATGTACGGTCGCACATCGCAGTTGTACGATGTGACCTTCACCTGCTTAGGTACAACATCACCTTCAAAATGGAGAATAAAAGCGCCGGTATCGACGCTCCTTTCCCCAATCTTTCGGGTGATGCGCCTAATCTTTGTGACGCCTCTCTTCCCCAGATCCCGCAACAGTTCAGCATCGCTATTCAAAATGAGGTCACGATGGAAAATAACTCCACGGACCTCATTCAGCGTTTCGTGCTTTGTGATTTCGCCGAATTGCGTGCATTCCAGCAACGCTTCGGTTTGCTGCCGGCTAACGGTATGCAGCAAGAGCTGCCCGTTCCGGAGCTTGGAAATCCCGTTAAGATCACCAAATTTCCCCTCGATTTCCTCAGCGAAAATGATCGATTTTACGAGCTTGAAATCATCCCCGTCAGTCCTGGTAGCTACCAGGTAGCGAGGTGATCTGTCTGTCGCAAATCGTTGGTTAAAGGCTTCATCCCAAGGCGTATACACCTTGGGATTAGCTCGACACTCCAGAGACGGCTTTTTAAGGGTGCCACCCTGTACAGGTGTCCGTGATCGCTTTGATGGCATCCCGGACGAAATCCTCCCCGAATACTGCCCACTCCGAACGGGGGCTATCACTGTGGGCGCCACCCAGCCAAGGCAATACCTACCTGGCATAGCAGATATTGCCCGGGGTCCCAGTGCCTCGAACAGGCACTTCCCCCTCGGCGAGATTAATTTTGCCATTATGAACACGGCCTACTGAATTCAAATGGGTTCTTTGACATGCCAGCATCGTATGACATGCGTGTCGTATTTTTGCCGCCTTTCAAAAATCACTTACCACGGCCAGGAGTGAACCTGCAATCTTGGGGTTGGTAGTCCGACACGCTATCCACTCACCCACCGTGGCAAGTAAGGACTGCAGACATTGGATTTCAATTAGTTCCAAATTATGCTACCAAACGCCACCGTCAACGTTCAACTAGCTCTGAACGTTGTTACTAGATGCCACCACAGTTGGCTCCTGGCGACGAACGTTGGAACTTAAGAGCGTTAGTCAAATAATGAATAATAATTTAGCTTCACACAAGTGTTATTAGTGGAAGGTTCTTTTTCATGGCATAAATCTATGACATCGGACCGCCGGCTTTACTTCCCCTCTGAAGGAAGGCATGCTGAGGGATTTTTAACGCTCTTAAAAAATCCGACGACTTCGGCCGGGTTTGAACCCACAACCTTGGGTATAAGAAGCTCAGCATGCTACCGACTACGCCACCGAAGACGCTGAAAAGGCATTGAAAACTGGTGTAAAAAAGACACGGATAGTCAAACTGAAAGACTGGACTTTATATAATTTTAAATGCTAGCAGCCGAGTACCAAGAAGGCAGTGCGAGAACATAGTTTCAAGATTCTATTTTGTTTCTTCACTGCCTACTTGATTGTTCTTGCACTGCCTTCTTGAAACTCTGTTCTCGCACTGCCTTCTTAGTACTCGGCTGCTACATCGTACTATGACGTCACACACTTCAGTGCATTCTCGGCACATTTCGTCCCGTCACCGTAACGTAACGCCAGACCTCAGAGTAACGACGAAGTCGACAAGATCATTTAAAATGATAATACATTGAAATACCATAAATTTTCACTGTTTTAAACAGAGGTGATTTACACATGCGCACATAAACTCCTAATGTGTGTAATAAATAACTTTGGGTTCGATTCCCACCTTACCAACCCTGGAAGTGGTTTTCCGTGGTTTCTCCACTTCTACTCCAGGAAAATGCTGGGATGGTTCCTAACTTAAGGCCACGGCCACCTCCTTCCCAATAATATCCCCCAAATTACACACGGCTAGTACTGCTGTGAAACATGCCATCCGATTAAACCCCATAATTTGTTAGAGGTGTGTGCCAACTCTTCCAGGCACTAGGATCATTATTTCCTGCCTAATCTAATTGAGCACACTTGAGTTCTAAAATCATGGGTCTTATACAACAGCAATGTTATTTTATTCTTCGATTATTGCAAATTATCGAAGGAAGGTGCTAAGGACCATGGGGCACAGCCTTTATGAAATACTACTTTGTTCTTCTTGAAGAACAAACCTCTCATGTTTACCAACAGCAGTGACTGTTGAGCCAAGATGCTTGCAAGTCACACCTTTGCTAAGTCAACACCATCGATTTTAATGGTTATTCAACTGTGCAGAAGGACATTCAATCATAAAAATCATCAGTCATGTAGAAACTCATATCAAATCATACCTGATGCCTTAGAAATGGGAGTACTAATGGGGTCTCTAACTGAACATAAAGAAGACCAAGTTTATGATCATCAGAAAGCCCTTTCAAACTGGAGAATGTAGGAATTGAAAATGTTCAGCGTTATAAATACCTTGGAGTGTTTCTGAACCAAAATTGGACAGACAACCAAGAGATCAAGATTTCGATTGAGCATGCGAGATGCACATTTGATAAAAATGAGCTTATGTTTTGAATCCAGCACAAATAAATCTACAATTCTACATGAAACACCTGAGTTTCTTCAACATTTGTGTTGTCCAACTGAAAATTGTCATTCAAATTGCAACACTGAAAAATGGCTTTAGAGCTTTTTACTACATACATTCATGAGACAATGTGTGCATGTGTGGAAATCACCTCTGTTTATAATAGACTAGTAGGCCTACTTACAGTGAAAATTGTATTTTACACTAGTTTTCAATGTCTTCCATATTATGGTAAGTCCTATTTGATTTCTTGTTGTTCTTTAAGGGCATTGCGACATCATGGTCATCTAGCGCCGTGTACTTGGGTGTGTATGTGTGTGTGAAATTTGTCTGTGTTATTGTGATGGCTGTACTTTGCCTGTTTGCCATCTCTTGATGAATGCAGTACATTTGCATTTGTCTGTTGGCACAGGCTAGAGTAAAAGGTGGCCTTTCACCAATGTCTCAGTCCAACTCATGGCTGTGATTATATGGAAGCTACTGAGGTATGGGTGGTGCTCAGTCAGTGTCTGTGGATGCTGTGAAAGGTTCTACTCATAAGGTTAGTACAGCTGTACTGACTCAGTGAGGAAAGCAATGGCAAACTACCTCACTCCTCATCTTGCCTAGTACGCCTCATTATAGTTTTGCGGGTTTCTACCACATAACCTATGGTGGTGCTTTTTGAGGATCCAACCAACCTTCAGGCTGACTACCTAACAAATTAGTGTGTATTTGTAATTCTGATCAGGATTTGGATGGAGGTTGCCGTGCCCTTAAGTTAGGAACCATTCCGGCATTTGCCTGGAGTAGAAGTGGGAAGCCACGGAAAACCGCTTTCAGGATGGCTGAGGTAGGAATCAAACTCGCCTCTTCTCAGTTTAACGTCACGAGTGTACCCCTTTCCAGACCTCAGCCCATAATTAAATTGCTTGGCAGAGCCGGGAATCAAACCCGGGCCTCTGCGGTGACAGCATATGATTTCTGACGCGATTAAATAATGCACTCTACTAGGCTTTTTACCGAATTCATTCACACACTAAGTTAAACATGATTAGTGTTGTTAATTGACGATTTTGCCGCTAGATCTAGCAACTTACAAGGGAAGTCTCTGAACCGGGGAATCACGGATCCTGCTGGAACTTTTCAGATACGTTGCGTTAGCCGAACTTGGCAGAACCGTGAAGAAAAAACTTTCGGAAATTAACTTCCCCTTGTACTAGATGAAAAAATAAGATTTACAGATTTAAATTGGCGCGCCAGCGGCGTGAGCTTCATTGGCTGCGTCAGAGGTTGCTTCCCAACCATACTATGGTTTATGGCCTACGGCGTACAATCACCGAATGAGAGGCAACAGACGGTGAGTGACCCATGCATTGCGTGATGAATGGTATTTAGAAAAGTTATATGTTGACAGGAGGAAAAGTATGGAAAATGTATGGAAAGGTCTCTCAGCATTCAAGAACAGGACCTATTGGACAGTTTGGATGGTTTGTTGATGGTTTTGTGCCTATCTGGTTTTCTGGCGTTCGTCTCTTGTAACAAATGTGTTTATTTGTTGTGCTTATTGATATTTACAGGTATCATAACTGGTTGTATAGGAAACAGTACCATGAACGTGGACACACATATATTGTAAAGAAGCAGCATTAATGTCCCATGTCTCAGCGCAGCTTGTGAGCGCGAGTACGGGAGGGCAGTCGTTTCGAACGTGATCATTTGAGCCACGAATCAAGCGTGAGGCACACTCCCTCTTGAACGGCGCGCACAGTTCAAAATTGTTGTATTTACTGCCGTCTACGGTGGATAGGAGTTAATTTCCGAAAGATTTTTCTTCACGGTTCTGCCTAGTTGGGCTCACGCAACGTATCTGCTAAGTTCCAGCAGGATCCGCGATTCCCCGGTTCAGAGACTTCCCTTGTTAGATAACATTTTGTCCGCCCTTTAAAACTCCAATAAATAACTCCGCTGAAAATGTAGAATTTAGCCATATTGACGAGGCGATTTTCCGGAAACCTACTGTAAGTTGAAAACTCGGGCTGGATGTACGCGGGAAATCAGGTCTGTGTACAAATAGCAATGCTTATAAAGTACTAGCAGTAGTGCCCAGCTTCGCCCGGTGGATTTATTTGTTTTATGGATGATAATGAATACTACTACAGAACTGGAGCGCTCAAGGATAAGGATCGGAAAGCACCAACGCTTATTGCAGCTGATAATCTCAGTATCGTGGCCTACGTTATACTTGCCATACAATAGTCTAGACCAGGCTGTTCCAAATCCATG
Organism: Meconema thalassinum; assembly: GCA_946902985.2. Taxonomy (NCBI): domain Eukaryota; kingdom Metazoa; phylum Arthropoda; class Insecta; order Orthoptera; family Tettigoniidae; genus Meconema; species Meconema thalassinum. The sequence goes on from OX336392.1 coordinate 21,209,099, forward strand.
AGTTTGAGTACACGCGAGTACTCAGCAGTGATGCTCGGAGCACAGTTGGAGAGGGACGGGGGTGATAGCCAATTCGTCACTGGGCGAAGGTCATAACTAGAGACGGGAATTTGCCTATTTGCCTATTTTATTCCTGTGCTTAGAAACGTAGGCTTTCGAGATATAAATCCGTTTTAGGTTCTTTTAGGCTAGATTTCGTTGGTTTTATTGTACCTATAAATGCCTTTTTCAATGGTTTGTGCCTTTTTGGAGTATAATTGCCTATTTGATGCCTTTTGACTGTATTTTAAAGTGCATTATATTGCATCTGGTGTGCTCGACAGAATTATATTCTCATTTCTCAATATGTGTTTACCCCACGAACAAGAATGGGAATTCTCGGAAGTCACCAGAAATAGCGCCTGGTATCTCGATATTAAGCCTCCAAACTTAACAACCCTTCGTTTTGTATTTCGCTTTTCTTTATATTGAAAATTTACCCGTTAGTATGTGTGTGAATTAATATCATAAACTTTATGCTGATTGAATAACAAAATAACTAACTTAATGCCATGTTTTCGCGTTTTTTCAATCTCGATATTAAGCCTCCAAAGTTAAAAACCCTTCGTTTCAGGTATCGTCCCCTTCAAAAGCCGCGTTAGGTTGGCGCTGCAACCTAACTGTGAATTAATATACAGTATATCCTGCACGCGCCTGAGTGTTGAATGGGCAGGCAGTTAAAAGCAGCCAGGAGGGATGCGATCCAGCTGGCAGTTAAAATCTCGCGGCGATCACAGTGGGTTGGTGCTGTAACCTATCTTGTGTTGAATGGACAGGCAGTTTAAAGCAGCTTGGAGGGATGCGATCTAACTGGCAGTGGGTGTAGCATTGCCTCTTACCGAGATAGATGGAAACTTGGTGGTCCCGTCTTGAGCTACTGTTGCCATGCAGCCAGGAGGGATGCGATCCAGCTGGCAGTGAAAATGCCGCGGCGATCACAGTGCGTTGGTGCTGTAACCTATCTTGTGTTGAATGGACAGGCAGGTTAAAGCAGGCAGGAGGGATGCGGTCCAGCTGGGAGTGAAAATGCAGCGGCGATCAGTGCGTTGGTGCTGTAACTTATCTTGTGTTGAATGAACAGGCAGTTTAAAGCAGCTTGGAGGGATGCGATCAAGCTGGCAGTGGGTGTAGCATGGCCTCTTACCAAGATAGATGGAAGCTTGGTGGTCCCGTCTCGAGCTACTGTTGCTATGGAGATGGCCGGCCTTGCTATTACTTCTTCAGTTTATTTTCTGCCTTTATTAGCCTTTGCTTGAGTGCAAAAATGCCGAAACCAGAAGAATGAGAAAGACTATCGAAAATTCATGTAGCCAGCCGTTCCTTCTGGGTCCTAAGCTATGTGTATGCAAAATTTGGTTGAGATTGGTGGAACGATGTAGATTTGTATACGGAACAAATCCACCCAGCCACTCACCCACATACATACATACATATATACATACATACAGACTTTCACTTTTATATATAAGATAAGTATGTTATTAAATTATAAGTTGCTTATTGTTAATTCTTTTTATAGTAATTAAATATTTTATTAAATTACAAGGAATTTTTTCATGCCTATTTAGTTGCCTATTTTACACGTTAGTGCCTATTTACATGCCTATTTTGGCTATTTTAAGAGCCTATATGCCTGCCTATTTTAACTGTTTTTAGTGCCTATAATTCTCGTCTCTAGTCATAACACAAGTCAATGCACTTCCAGCCAGTCTTGATGTATCCACCGCGCAGTGACGGCAGCCCCCCACAGCAGAGCTGTATTGCATGTTGCAGGTTTACTCACGGAAGGCGGCGAGTACTCCACTGCTCACGGGCGACTTTATGGCAATTTCATCAATGATTAATGAACCAACCTTCTCATTATCGTGAGTCAGTGACTTTTCTTCAGCTGTCAACCTAGCTTTTGCAAGAGACGTGGCACCTGTCTCTCCGTTCGTATACCCAATGTACGTTTTCAGTGTTCGTGGATGAGGAAGTTGTAAAATATTTATATCTCTCAGTAAGCGGTAAGCCGACGGTGATTTATTAGAGAGCATTACACATATTTTTATTGTTGTTTCATTGTATTTAAACTTTCGTTTCGTGAAAGCTCGAATTTGTTCAAGTAAGAAATTAGCCTTCAAGTCCCCACGATCCGCTTCACTCTTGAGCTTCGATATTTGAACATCGAGTTTGTCCTGAGGTTGCACTGAATGTAATTTTTGTTTCAATGAAATTATCTTCTGATTCAATGACTTAATTGTAGTTCTGTATACTGTATTTTTTCTTAGTGCCCTCCTTAATTTTAATTTTGTTGACTTGCAATGAGTTTGCTTGATTGTAGAACATTGCGTTCCTACACTAACACGTGGTTGATCATGGTTTTCTTCAATTCGTTCATCAGAATAGTCTTCCGTAAAATTTAAATTACCTGAATATTTCCTTTTATTGTTGATATGTATGTCTCTATCGACACGTGCTCTTTTGCGCGTATTTCTATTTATTTGTGCTTGTTTATGTTCGGGGTAGTCCTCAAAAACCGTCGGAAATGCGTTCGGTAAAAGTGTTCTCTTTGTAGTACTTATACTAAAATCAGAATCCTTGAAATGCTTGCTAGCGGCTTCGGTGGCGTAGTCGGTAGCATGCTGAGCTTCTATGCCCAAGATAGCGGGTTCAAACCCGGCCGAAGCCGTCGGATTTTTTAAGAGCGTTAAAATCCCTCAGTATGCCTTCCTTCGGAGGGGAAGTAAAGCCGGCGGTCCCATGTCATAGATTTATGGCATGTTAAAGAACCTTCCACTAATTGCACCTGTGTGAAGCTAAATTGGATAGGTTATTGTAAACAACGCTCTTAGGTTTCTAAGTTCGTTGCCAAGAGCCGACTGCGGTGGCGTCTAGCAGCTGAGTTGTGAACTTAGCCTAGTAGTCGTTGACGGTGGCGCTTGGCGGCAAAAGTAGGAACTATTTGAAAAATTCTAAGTTGCAGTACTTAAATTAAAATAACAGATAACACACACTAATACAGTCATCACAATTAACACCGGTTATCAGACAGATTCTACACACACCCAAAGTACACGGGGCTACATGACCGCGTTGTCGCAGCCCCTAAACTTAAGAACCAACCAACCAACCGAAATGCTTGCTACAAATTGTAGAAGACCGTTTTGGTGTCCACAAAGACCCTAGCTTTACCCCCTCACGTGAAACAGCTAGAAGCCATTGTTTCAGTGTCATTGTTCAATGGAAATTTATGAAACGAAAGTCCATTGCCTTTAACTTGACGAGATTTACAATACGGCACGCTACAGTACACGATTTTCGACGAACACAATAATAACACTAATATTTACACATAAGTTACTCTATTAAGATCATTCAGTGATTTATATTCAAGTATTTATCACACATAAATGTCACATTTACGCTGGTTCACTGGATTAAAACTTGCTTTTCACTACGTCTTGTTCATAAAATCCACTTAGCACCCAACTCAATATCAGTCAAACAGCCGTCTACTGCTCTAAACGAAAGCACAACTGTAATACGACACGCTTCGCCAGTCAATTTTAAACTCACCTTAGCTTTCTCACTCATTAGGACACCTCATTTAACGCCAAATACAAACACACTAATCACATTGTACGTACCGGTAATGCAAACGGTACGATTAAGGGCGCCAGACAGCGAACCTAGCGGAAAAATGCGGAACAAGTTCGAACCATCGCTCGCAATGTTGTCTGGCGCCTCATTTCCAGGCCTTGTATATAACGTAGGCCACGCTCAGTATACGACACCTACACCATCGCCCTTATACTATTGGCATGATGATAACTGTTTTAAGAGGCCTAAGAAATATTTTTGCACTAACAACTCCCCGTGACTGCAATTTATAAGCAGCTCGCAATTCTGCACCAGAACACTGGTAGGGGCGACGTGATGCAGCAACAATAGACTTAGGTATTATTGAACCTGTCCGGGAGCGCTTGTTCTTCCGACGTACTGAACGAAAATCAATCTTTAAGTTTACCTGAGAGGTGTAGCCTAATGCTACATAGCCTAAACTATTCCTCTTGAATATGGCTATCATATACAAAAAGAATGTTTCGAAACCGACTGGTAGTTCCAGAGATTAGCGCGTTTAAACCCACAAACAAACAAACATTTTATTAGTATAGAATTATAGATTATATTCGAAAGAAGCAGATTGTTTAATCTATTTTTCAGATGCTTGGCGTGGTCCTCGTCGCAGCGCCGGGAGATGCTGTAGTGGGCTTGATCAGAACCCTGGTTCGCGACAACCTGGCGGGTAAGGCTATCAACTTCCAGCCACAACAGTGGAAGTTTGATCCTTACGTGGCAGAGCGCATGAGACCTGAGTACGAGACTCGAAACGGTATTCGAGGAGAGAAACTCATCGAGCGGCTCGGATTGGGAGAGGATGGGTACACAGAGCAGCGTCGCGAGTTTCAGAGACAGCGAGACTTTGGAATCTACGTCAGCAGGCAGCCACGCTTCGGTCCTTGATGGAAGAACTGTTACTTTTTGTGGAACTAAACACTGTTCACTTTAGCTGTTCAGTCGGTAAACACGAATTTACCCAAAGACTGGGCGGGATACAATGTATTTAGGCCTAATATATTTATGGAAAAAATACATGTATTAGTTATGATTAGAGCCCTGCGTGGATAAATAAAGCATTATCCGCATGCGCACGACTTTTAGGAAGTTTATTATCCGGATATACCGACATTACAAAAATATTTTAATCAGATAAATAATAAAGAATTAAAGCAACGCATTTGAGGAGATAGTCGATCCCCTAGGAATTGTATGTCATGTTTAAAAAGCATGTTTTACAGCCAAAATTGCTACCCATTTAGTTTGGAGTGTTAATTATGCTTAATGACAAAATATGAATGAGATTAGCTTAACGGAAAAATATGATATGTCATAACATCCGGGTCCTAGTAATTATATTCACCAAGTTCGGATTGTATTCTAAATAAAAGATACAGTCAGTCTGAGAGACTAGACTTTATATCATTTCAAATGACGCATGCTACAAATGCTACACATGTTAGAAAGGCTCAGGAGGGATTCTCGCTTCGCTCGAAGCCCCAGGACTCTTTCAACAGACTCCATTACCCATTAACTTAGGCTTCCCGCGCAGGGAACGGAGAGCGGGAGGGGCACTCTGCTGCATGACGTCACGCACTCGTCGTCTCCGTATCGCATAACGCCAGACCGCAGGAGTAAACTCAGACTCAGTGCATATGCACTGAACAACATGATGACGTCACTTCCGTCTCCGTAGCGCATAACGGTAGACCAAAGCATAACGATGAAGTCGACAAGATCATTTGAAATGATAAAACTATCCGCTATCCGCACTGCCATGCTAACTACTGTATATCCACATGGCGAAATATTTTGCGGATATCCGGGCAGGGCTTTAGTTATGAGCACTCTTATAATGGGGTAATTAAAAATAGTGATTGCGGCTTCGGTGGCGTAGTTGGTAGCTTCTATACCCAAGATCACGGGGTCAAACCCGGCCGCCGAGGTCGTCGGATTTTTTAAGAGCGTTAAAAATCTCTCAGTATGCCTTCCTTCGGAGGAGAAGTAAAGCCGGCGGGCCCATGTCATAGATTTATGGCATGCAAAAGAACATTCCACTAACTATATCTGTGTGAAGCTAAAATGTGTAGGTTAGACTTGATTAGTGCTCTAAGTTCTAACGTTCGTCGCCAGGTGCTGGTTGCGATGGCATCTAGTGGCCAAGTTCGCGGCTAGGTGTCGTGGATGGTTGCATTTGGTGGCAAAGGTGGGAAGAACTTGAAAATTGATCGTCAGCAATCCCTACCTGAATTACAGATACACACACGAATACAGTCATCACAGTTAACACTATCTGACAGATTCTACACACACCCAAAGTACACGGGACAACATGACCGCGTTGTCGCAGCCCCTAAACTGAGGAACCAACCAATCTAATTAGTGATCATAACTAATACATGTAATCCTTTTCAGGAGTGTTATTTACTTATTTTTCATATATTCTATATATTGTGCCCCGCCCAGTCATTGGGCAAATTCGTGTTACCGACTGAAGAGTTAAAACTGACTGTTTGTGTTGGCAACACTGAAAAAATAGCTTCAAAACTCCGGAACGAGGTAATTTTATATAGCTTCTCCTTGAGACTGGCGAGGGAAGAATCAGGTGAGACGGGTCGAAACCTATCTTGAAACTTTGTGGACGCAATCGTTGTACAGTGAGATTCTTTTGCGGTACCGGGGCCAGCGGCTACCTACCAGGCGCACGCACGCCTTCCGCCAGCCAGGGTCGCAGATTGGGTGGAGGCGAGCTAACCAGTGTCACTAAACATTCACCAACGAGGGTGTGAAGTGTCAGCACACAGAAAAGAAGGTAACATAAACAACAGCTTCCTGCAAGATTTAAATAAAGAAGCACAGATGCTTTCTTATTTTTATTTCTTGGGAATCCGGATGACCTGACGTCACCAGTTAAAGGTTAGAACTTACCTTTTCACAGAAGATAATGAAAATGTTCTCCTTCAGCTGACAGACAGTAACTTTGGAAGTTACATCGTTACATTAAGTAGCTACTGCTGTACCACTCTGCGTGTTTACTGTAATTTATCAAAGTGCAAACCCAAGCCCGTTCGATGTTTAATTGTGGGGTAATTTAAAACACAAAGTGTACATATCAATTACCCTCACTCCAGTGGAGCTGGAGAACAATATACGGCAGCAGATATCCCTCACAACAGAAGGGAATTACAACGTGTAAACGCTAATTTATTTACACGGTACAACGCCTGTCTGTCAGCGGAAGGAGAACACTCTCAGCATCTCCTGTGGATAGGTAAGTTCTTTAATCATGATTTGCTGGTGAATTTACCATTAATTAATGAACTTTGTTACGGTATCCACCTGCGCGCAATCCGCGGTGCGAACTCGGTTGGCTGGTGGAAGGCGCGCGCGCCCGGCAGCCAGCCGCCGACCCCGCTCCGGCTAAAGTATCACCCTGTACTAAGAGGGCAACGTGCGGAAAATCAGCCGCCAGCTTGAACTGCAAGGCTCCGAATTCATGTGGTGAATCTCTCATATAAATCAATGGGAAGTACCGAGTACCGTACATAGTGGAACAGACAGCCCTGACGGCTCGGGCACTCAAGGCCGGTGGGAAACAGCCGCACGCTCCATTCTGCATATACGCTGCGCCACACGACTACTCCGAGTGCCAGGGATGTCCAGCTACGCCAGCCGTCATGCCTGCTTACCAGGATGTCAGGTACGATTTCGGAGCCTTGCAGTTCAATCTGGCGGCTGATTTTCCACACGTTGCCCTTTTATATTACAACGATTGCATCCACAAAGTTTCAAGATAGTTTTCCACCTGTCTTACCTGATACTCCCCTTGTGAGAATCTTATTCTGAAAATACCTTGAAAACCCAAAGCAACATAGGTTGAATGTTGAAGAAACTCGGGTGTTTCATGTAGATGTATGGATGCTGGAGCTCAAAAATCATGAGTGTTATACAATAGCAATGTTATTTTATTCTTCGATTTATCCAAATTATCGAAGGAAGGTGCTAAGGAACATAGGACACAGCCTTTATGGAAGACAATTATTTGTTTTTCTAGAAGATGGACACCACACCACATGAAGGGAAGATATAGTTATCGGAAACATCAAGTTTTAATTGTATAAATTCCTAGTTGAGTGGTTAGTCTTATAAATTTATTAGTTAATAAGACTAGTTGAACGCTTAATTTGTAATTTTACCTGTAAATAAGAGAAAGTGAACGCTTGTCTCAAGTGATATGTACGAAGGAGTAGAAGTCATTATAAAAAATAAAAAGAAAGGAACGTAGCTTGTGTGCAACTTTCATCTTGGCTATATTAATTTGCAATGATGTTACTAAATAATAGCAAGAGTTCTCTGTTATAGAGATGACCTCGCCGTTCCTCCCCTTAAAGCAACAATAACTAACTCTCTGTTCTGCATGCACAACGTTTCCAACTGTAGGATCTAATTTATTTTGCGAAAACATTAACCAGCATGGGAAATGTTAAGACAAATGTTATCCGAATTGACCTCGAGTATTTGAACGTGATATGTAAGTTCCTGTTTATTATTGTCTAGAATGTTTCAACACGCACAAATCTGCACAAAATATAAAAATTATAAACTAATTGTAAAATAAGTGGGTAATATTTTAATATAAATATTATATATGAATTGCAGCCAATGGCCATAACAGGCTACTAGATGCCACTGTCACTGACATCTAGCGGTGACCGTTGGAACTTGATAGAGCCAAATATAACCTCCAAATTTGAATACGCACAACCAATTGTAGTGGTAGGTTCTTTTACATGACATACATCTATGACATGGACCCGTCGGCTTTACTTCCCCTTCGAAGGAAGGCGTACTGAAATATTTTAACGCTCTTAAAAATCCAACGACTTGGCCGGGATTGAACCCGCGATCTTGGGCATAGCAGTTCAGCATGCTACCAACTTCGCCACCGAAGCAGAACAATATTTTAATATAAGGAATGTTATAAAAAGTATATTTAAGTTAGATTGAAATTAAATGGATATCCGTACATAAATCTTTAAATCATACTAAAACAATGCAGATGTGTTCTACATAAATAAGAATAAGAAAGATGAATTAATTAAGATTTAGATTTTTATGTAAGGATATCCAATAATTTCAGTCTAACTTAAATATAATTTTTAGATCATTACTTATATTAAGGCAGGGGCGGCTCCTGACTAAAATTTTAGGGTGGGCCAGATGATATTATTGTTTGTTCATTTTATTTTTAACATTGTTTTATATATGCCATTCATTGTTGCCAATATTCCCATTATCATAATTCCACACAACACAACATTTGAAACAAATATTAATAACTGTACTCACCTGGCTCCTTATTTGTGAATATATTCTCCTCTCCTGTGCTTGGATGAAGCAAATTTCTCGATCACCTTGGTGTTTGTGTTTCAACAGGCTGGGAACAGTGGCTATTAGCGGTTTACCTGCGCATGGCTTGGGGTAATCCTATCCCCTTAAGCCGGGTTCAAACAGAAGCAGACAGAAATAGAGATATCTTCTATTTCATTCTAGAGCAATGTTATGGGCCAATTCTCCATGCCCTAGAGAAGACACGAAAATCCTTTCGTAGCCCACAATAATTCGCGTGGAAGACAGTGCTATGTCCACTGATTGGTTACCCGACCCATTACCCCATATACTTAACATGGAAGGTTCTGTGCAGCGGCCCTCGCTATTACCGTACGAGACTGTCAGGAACTTAAGCTAGGGATGAGTTATGTATACTGAATTCTTTCTAGGGATCCTAGAAGAGAAAACCACTTTTTTAATTAGATTATCTGTAATTTAAACTAATTTTATAAGACATTAACAAAACAAATTTCGTGCAGTACGGCCTAACGGCCAAGGGTGGGCAGGGCCCTTTCGGGCCCTTAATGACGCATCGCCCCTGTATTAAGTTATTACTTATTTTATAATTAGTTGATAAGTTTCATAATTTGTGCAGATGAAGACACCAATGCGTGTTGAAACATTCTACACACCTTGTTTTTCAATAATAATAATAATAATAATAATAATACAAAGTGGTCGACTGTTTGGAGAAACAGAGGGATTTGCAATTGCCATCCAAGATCAAGTCATTGCTACAAAAAATTACAAGAAATACATCATCAAAGATACCAGTGTAATTTCAGACAAATGCAGGCGATGCGCCATTCATCTCGAGACCATTGACCATGTCACTGCAGGTTGCCCAAAACTAGCATCAGTTGAATATACAAAGCGGCACAATCAGCTTGCAGGCATCATTCATCAAGCACTCGCACAGAAATATAAATTAACTGAGGAGTATATCCCTTACTACAAGTATCATCCACCATCCCTCCTCGAAAATGAACTGTGTAAAATATACTGGGACACTGGTATTGTGACAGATAAAACAATAGATCACAATCGACCAGACATCATAGTAGTAAATAAGGCTGATGGCACTACATTCATAATAGACATAGCAGTCCCCAACGACACCAACATCGAACGTAAACACAATGAAAAAATCTCCAAGTATAGACAGCTTGCAGAAGAAATCAAGAGGATATGGAAGATGAACTGCGTCCGGATAGTGCCTGTAATCTTGTCAGTCAACGGCCTCATACCTCACACACTCCACAAGAGTCTGAAAGAATTGGATCTTCCGCCGACCATCTACAAGAGTATGCAGCATTCGGTCCTATTGTCCACATGCAATATTGTGCGATCCTTCCTTGCTAATGAATGAGTGATAATGAACTCTTATATTTTGTATATACATGATATGTATTATAGTTTGTATTATAGTTTGTATATATTGTTATAAAGCACTTGGTTTAACCCGTGCTTTAGAGTAACCCATGTTTGTAATGGTGAATTGAATAAATAATAATAATAATAAACTGGTTTAGATACGCAAGGCACTTGTATATCACATTAAAATAAGCGGGAATCTTCAAAACCCAAAATTGAGTGCTCGATCCTGGATCAGTCTGATGACGTTTAGGGGTGCTTATACACACATCAAAAAAAGTTTTGCATCACCTCGGTTCCCAGATCTCCGGCATATAGACGTTGACTGTGTATATTGTATCCAAGATACAGTCCCTTTGACTGTTCATAGATGTCACTAAAACTGCTCAAAGATGTAAACAACCATGCATGAGCAGGGCCTATTAGACGGAGGGGGTACGACAGCCGATCAGTTCCAGTCATTCCACCAGGACGAAGGTACGCTGCTCATGTTGTCTGTAGTTCTACCATGCCTAGAAGGTCAATACCGCAGTTCGATCGCGTCCGCATTGTTACTTTGTGTCAAGAAGGGCTCTCAACAAGGGAAGTTTCCAGGCGTCTCAGAGTGAACCAAAGCGATGTTGTTCGGACATGGAGGAGGTACAGAGATACAGGAACTGTCGATGACAGGCCTCGCTCAGGCCGCCCAAGGGCTACTACTGTAGTGGATGACCGCTACTTACGGATTGCCGCTCGGAGGAACCCTGACAGCAATGCCACCATGTTGAATAATGCGTTTCGTTCAGCCACAGGACGTCGTGTTTCAACTCAAACTGTGCGCAATAGGCTGCATGATGCGCAACTTCACTCCCGACGTCCATGGCGAGGTCCAGCTTTGCAACCCCGACACCATGCAGCGCGGTACAGATGGGCCCAACAACATGCTGAATGGACCCCACGGAATTGGCATCACGTTCTCTTCACCGATGAGTGTCGCATATGCCTTCAACCAGACAATCGTCGGAGACGTGTTTGGAGGCACCCTGGTCAGGCTGAACGTCTTAGACACACTGTCCAGCGAGTGCAGCAAGGTGGTGGTTCCCTGATGTTTTGGGGTGGCATTATGTGGGGCCGACGTACGCCACTGGTGGTCATGGAAGGCTCCGAAACGGCTTTACGATACCTGAATGACATCCTCCGACCCATAGTGCAACCATATCGGCAGAATATTGGAGAGGCATTTGTCTTCATGGACGACAATTCTCGACCTCATCGTGCACATCTTGTGAATGCGTTCCTTCAAGATAACGACATCGCTCGACTACAGTGGCCAGCATGTTCACCAGACATGAACCCTATCGAACATGCCTGGGATATGTTGAAAAGGGCTGTTTATGGACGTCTTGACCCACCAACCACTCTGAGAGATTTACGCCGAATTGTCGTTGAGGAGTGGGACAATTTGGACCAACAGTGTCTTGATGAACTTGTGGATAGTATGCCACGGCGAATACAGGCATGCATCAATGCAAGAGGACGTGCTACTGGGTATTAGAGGTAGTGGTGTGTACTGCAATCTGGACCACAAATGCTGAAAGTCTAGCTGTATGATGGTACAACATGCAATGTGTGGGTCTCATGAGCAATAAAACGAGCTGAAATGGTGTTTGTGTTGATCTCTATTCCCTTTGTATTTAACGGTTCCGGAACTCTTGGAACCGAGGTGATGCAAAACTTTTTTTGATGTGTGTATGAATGTGCAAGATTGTGTCGCTAAATATTCTCGGGTATTATTATTATTAATAATATTATTATTACATTATAATACATTAGCATGACAGTTTATTTCATAACATCTGCTGATTGTTATAATCCACCTAATATTGATTTTATTGTAAGACATTAAAGATATTAGGTCGTGTTTTGTACAAATAGTATAAGCCTTTGAGATAGAAGGTAAATAATTGAAATGCTCGACGCATGGAAGAATCAAACCCCGATCTCAACTTCACAAATCCATTTCTACAATTTGAAGGAGAAAATAGGCTAATCTTTATCTTCTTGCTGTCTCTCATTTTACAAAATAAATCAATAATGTTGTACACCTCTCCTTTTTAGGCAGGAAGCAAATTAAGAAACGCATCACGTGTGCAGAGAGGAGGAAGAGGAGCCGAAGAATAGCTTAGTTAGTTAGTTAGTTATTGTTGTTTTAAGGGGCGGAACTACGAGGTCATCTGCCCCTCTTAACACAGATTAAAGAATACAAATTTTGAATTGAATTTAAAATTTTGAGGTGGACATCTAAATTTAAAAAGACCAAAAATTAATAAAACAAAAACAAACAATTAAATAAAAATATATATATATATATATATATATAAACATAAACAAAAATTACGGAAAAAACAAAACATTATCATTCAAAAACGAACAAGTCGTTGAGTCAAAGTTCACTGGAAAATTTAGATTGCTGGCCCTAACCCACTCTCACTTATAAAGCGGATAACGCGATCAGCAGCCACCGCGTCATCGGCTAATATAAGTTTGAGTGTCGTCTGCAAACCAAGGTTTCTTCGTAAGTCAGCAAGATCCACACACTCGGTGAAAATGTGGGCCACGGTGAAAACGGCTCCACAGGTACAAAGTGGGGGGTCTTCTCTTCTCATTAGGTACGAGTGGGTGGATCTTGTATGACCTATCCTTAGCCTACACAAAATGACGGACTCTCTCCGGGCCCGGAAGGAGCTCCGCCAAACGCGAGTAGTTCCCTTGATCGCTCTCAGTTTACTGGGCAGTGGGTCAGCTAGCCACTGACTCTCCCAAAAAGCCAGAACTTGTAGGCGTAACTGAGAGCGAATATCTCTAGCGGGTACCTCCATTGGTCGAGGTGGTAGTGATACCGCCTCTTTTGCAGCTTGATCTGCTAACTCATTTCCCGCAATTCCCATGTGGCTTGGAAGCCACAGAAAGGTGATTCGAGTGTCAGCGTGGCACAGCCCGGCTAGTAGGTCGTGGATTCGCTGCACTAGGGGGTGTTGCGGGAAACATGTAGCAACTGACTGCAACGAACTCAAAGAGTCGGTACACACGAGAAAGTGGATTCGAGCATCCTGTAGTGCAAACTGCAGAGCTTCATAGATGGCAACGAGCTCCGCAGTAAACACACTACAGGCCTCAGGCAAAGAGATCTTGGTATTTGCACCATCAATAACGTAAGCACAACCCACCTTCTCGTCCACCTTCGAACCATCCGTGTATAGAATGCCAGCGTCCGGAAATTGGTGAACTATGCTGTAGAACTGCCTCCGGTAAACGGAGGCATCCGTGTTCACCTTAGGACCTCGGTGCAGATCTAACCGAATTTCCGGACGCGGGACTTGCCACGGAGGCACCTCGCTAGATGTCCGGATCATACAGGGACCTACAGCCACTCCTATTTCGGTACACGAGCTATCAAGTCTAATACCAACCGGCCGAGTGGCACGAGGCCGGTTGGCGTACCCCTGGTGGTTTTGGGTACCGAAGAGAGCTTGATAGGTCGGGTGTTGCGGCATTTGACGCACATTGGCAGCATATGCTAACAGCATATGTTGGCGTCTATAATTTAAAGGTGGAACACCCGATTCGGCGAGTAGGCTGGGTATCGGGCTGGTCCGGAAGGCACCGGTAGCCAGCCTAACGCCACTATGGTGGATACTGTCCAGCATTTTCAAGGTTGCCGGCCTTGCTGAACCGTATGCCGCAGAACCATAGTCTAGCCGGGACAGGACGAGGGCTTGGTAGAACCGTAGCAGCACCGCACGGTCAGCCCCCCACGTAGTGCCACTAAGAAACCTGAGCATGTTCAGTTTCCTGAGACATGTCATTTTCAATTGCCGTATATGGTGCTGCCACGTTAACTTGCTGTCAAAATGGAGCCCCAGGAAGCGATAAGCGTCAACCACCGGCAACGCAGCATCCCTGAGATGTAGTTCAGGGTGTAAATGTAGCCTCCGTAGCCGACAAAAATGGACGACGGAGGTTTTCGCTGCTGAAAAACGAAAACCCCGGTCGTGAGCCCACCTGTCGACCCGGTTGATGGCTAGCTGCAATTGCCGTTCCACGACTGCCATACTTCCAGAGCTGTAATGCAGAGCTAAATCGTCTACATACAGCGATGGAACTACCGCGGACCCGGCGGCGGCAACAATGCCATTAATGGCAATCGCGAACAAGGTGACACTCAGCACTGAACCCTGAGGAACTCCATTTTCTTGGGTATAGTACTGCGATAATGTCCTACCGACCCTTACACGGAAGAGTCGGACGGACATGAAATTCGCAATGAAAGTCGGTAAGTTACCACGGAGTCCCCACTTGTGAAGGGTGGAAAGGATCCCGTAGCGCCATGTGGTGTCGTAGGCTTTCTCGAGGTCAAAGAAAACCGTGACTAGGTGCTGCTTCCGGAAAAAAGCCTCCTGTATGGCGCTCTCAAGTCGCACCAGATGGTCAGTGGTGGACCTGTGAGAGCGAAATCCACATTGGTACTCAGACAGGAGACCTTTATCCTCCAAGAACCACACCAGTCGACGGTTCAACATCTTTTCGAGCAGCTTACATAGGCCATTTGTCAAACAAATGGGCCTATAGCTGCTTACAAACTTGGGATCCTTTCCAGCCTTAGGAATCGGTATCACGATCCCCTCTCGCCATTGAGATGGAAACTCCCCTTCAATCCATATACGATTGAAGAGGATCAACAGTTCTTTCATACTGGATTCGCACAGATGTTTTAACATTTGATTATGTATGTTATCCGGTCCAGGAGCCGTATCCCTGCACAGTGCAAGCGCACTTCGCAGTTCCCATTCAGAGAATGGTACATTATAGGACTCCGAAGCAGCAGTGGCAAAGGACAAGGGGTGAGTCTCTGCCTCCCGCTTCAGAGTCAGAAATGTAGGATCGTAACTCCCGGAGCAGGATACATCGGAGAAGTGCGAGCCAATGCTGTTGGCAATGGCGAGATGGTCCGTGATGATGTCCCCAATGATGGACACTCCGGGTATCGATAGTGATGTCGGGAGTCCGGAGATCCGACGAAGCTTAGTCCACACTTGAGATGAAGGAGTATGCGCCGTCATGGACGACACATACTTTTCCCACGTCGTTTTCTTACTCTCCCGAATCAGATATCGGGCTCTAGCACGCATCCTTCTGAAGGTGATAAGGTTGGCCATAGTGTTTTGCCTCCGATAGCATTTGAAAGCACGTCGACGATCTTTAATGGCTGCTGCAATCTCGGCTGTCCACCAAGGGACAAGCTTCCGGCGTGAGTTGCCGGATGAGGAAGGTATTGTTTCCTCAGCAGCAGTCAAAATACCATTCGTTATGTGAATGGTATGATCGTCGACACTCTCAAAGGTATCTTCGGCAAACACCGCACGTGCCGTAAAAGTTGGCCAATCAGCCCGACGGAGAAGCCATCGACTTGGTAACTCGATGGCTCTCTGGTTCGGAAGAGTAACGATAATTGGAAAATGGTCACTATTACAAAGGTCATCGTGTACACCCCACTGTAGCAGGGGAACCAGCGCACGACTGCACAGGGTAATATCGATACTTGAATAAGTACCGTGTGCAATAGAGAAGTGCGTAGGCTCCCCTGTGTTCAACAGACACAGGTCCAGCCGCCTGATCAGCCTCTCAAAATCTCTCCCTTTACCGCTAGTGGTAGCGGAGCCCCAGATGGTGTTGTGGGCATTAACATCTCCCAGAAGGAGAAAAGGAGGGGGGAGCTGAGAGACTAGATCCACCAGCTGGTCGTAATCCGGCTGAGAATCAGGTGGGATGTACACGTTACATACTGTTGCCATTACTGGCAACGAAGTACGAACTGCAACTGCCTCTAGCTGAGTACGCAACGGCACCTCTTCACTAAAGAGGCTAGAGTGGACGAGAGTGCAGACGCCACCAGCGGCCACAGCTCCGTCCATCCGGTCTTTAGAGAAGAGTTTGAAGTGACGCATTGTTGTCTCATGTCCAGGACGAAACCTGGATTCCTGAAGACAGACAATGGTTGCCGAAAACGAAGATATTAATTGTCGTAACTCAGCGAGATGAACAGAATAGCTATTACAGTTCCATTGTAATAGTGCCATGGTGTGGACTTAAGTAGAAGTGGGTCTTCTACTTATGCTTGACCGTTTGCCACCCTTCCCCATCTCTAGTTGGAGATGATGGGGCAGGAGAGCACACCTCAATCTCCACATCTCCGTCCGAAGACGAAGAAAATGGAGCGGGCGCTCTCTTGGGTTGCGCACGGTCGTCGTCGGACCTCACGGGTCTCGCCCTTGGGGAAGAGCGAGAGCGGTGTCGAGGGACTTTCTCCCGGTCCGAAGACTGGGTGTCTGTCCCCGACACGCCCCGAAGAGACTTCTTCTTGGATCGGCGCCGACGTGTGTTTGGGGAAGTAGATGGTCCCTTCCCCACAGACGCCGGGTCCTTATAAAACAAGGTCGCTCCTGCTGGCACCGCTCCACTGGTAGTGGTGGGAGCGGGATGGCTAGCAGATACGTGAGCAACCCTGCCTTTAGGAGAGGAAGAGAAACGGCGCTGAACCGCTCCCCCCTCCTCCGCCGATCTATTTTCTTTTCTATAGGGGAGTTCCTCCATACGGACGGGCTTGGCTTCAGCAGGCTTCGCTCCCTTGGTGGTAGTGGGAGCGGAAAGGCCAGCAGAGACAGTAGCCACCCCGTCAGCAGGAGGGCGAGAGAGACGGCGACGAACCGTCCCCTTCTTCTCCACTATCTTTGTCTTATCAGATGGGCTGGATGACGATCCAGCCCCGGTCGCAGAAGTCTTCTTTGCCTCGTTGGCAGGGGAAGACTTCTTCTCCGACGGTTTCGGAGAGGAAGATGGCTTCTTCTCCGATTGCGTCGGTTTAGATGGTATAACCGGCGCCTTTATCACAATGGCCGAAGAAGGTTGTTTAACCTTCTTCGGGCTGACAGGTCTCGCTTGGACAGCGAGGGGAGACTTTACGATCTCAGAGTAGTTCGTCGTCGAGGGTACAGCACGGGGAACGAAAGTGGCAGGGGTGATAGGTTGCGTCACCTTAGCCGCGAAAGATACCGGAAATTCGGGTGCAGTCATATCACGGTATCTCTTTCGAGCGTCGTGATATGAAAGCCGATCCAATGTTCTGATTTCTTGGATCTTTGCTTCTTTGCAGAACTCAGGGCACTGCTTCGACCGCGGAGAGTGACTTCCTTGGCAGTTAGGACACGTCGGGGGAGGCGTACACCCCACACCGTCATGTGTCCCCTTGCCACACTCTCTACACACCGCCTTGGCAGTGCACCTGGCAGAAACATGACCGAATTTCTGGCAATTGTAGCAGCGCATAAGTGGAGGGATGTACGGTCTAACGTCGCAATGGTACGACGTGACCTTCACCTGCCTAGGCACTACATCACCCTCAAAATGAAGAATGAAAGCGCCAGTATCGACGCTATCATTTCCAATTTTCCGGGTGATGCGCCTAATCCTGGTGACGCCTCGCTTCCCCAGATCCCGCATCAATTCCGCGTCGCTGTTTAAAATGAGGTCGCGATGGAATATAACTCCACGGACCTCATTAAGCGTATCGTGCTTCTCAACCTTAACGGGAATTTCGCCGAAATGCGTGCATTGCAGCAACGCTTCGGTTTGCTGCCGGTCAACGGTATGCAGCAGGAGCTGCCCGTTCCGGAGCTTGGAAATCCCGCTTAGGTCCCCAAATTTCCCCTCGATTTCCTCAGAAAATAGGATCGATTTTACCTGTTTAAAATCTCCCCCGTCTGTCCTGGTAGCTACCAGGTAGCGAGGAGACCTGTCAACAGGGAACTTCTTATTAAATGCCTCATCCCAAGGCGTATACACCTTGGGATTCGGTCTACACTCCAGAGACGGCTTTTTAAGGGTGCCACCCTGTACAGGTGTCCGTGATCGTTTACTACGCATCCCGGACGAAATCCTCCCCGAATACTGCCCACTCCGAACGGGGGCTATCACTGTGGGCGCCACCCAGCCAAGGCAATACCTACCTGGCATAGCAGATATTGCCCGGGGTCCCAGTGCCTCGAACAGGCACTTCCCCCTCGGCATGCACAGGATTTATTCAGCTCCAGTATTCGGCCATGCAGGGACCTTCGTTGTAAGGCGGATACTACTGTAGGGTACATGGCGCACCCACCTGACGGGATGGGGCATACCGTCTAGGCTTTCTGGCCAGATGGCCAAGCTGGTGGCCCTTCCCCTAACAGCATGCATGTTTGTTTCTATTGGTCAAACCAGAGCTGGGACCAGAAAACCAAAATCGACCTTTATAAGGCCCCCTCTAAGTCGCCTTTTACGACAGGCAGGGGATACCGTGGATGAATTCTGCCCTCCCCATCCACAGGGGATCTGAACAAATCAAAAACTGGCAAGTTATTCGGCCATGTCGACCCTATTAGTCGCCTCCTACGGCAGGCAGGGCATACCGGAAGAATAGCTTGATATTGTGCCAATGACACAGTTTCGTATCACATAACTTGTGTGATATAATACCTTATGTTGCGCTTCACAGTCTGGTCAGACAACTTTGGAGGTTGTTCGTCTCTTAGTAAATACTACGTGGGAAATATTTCGTAAAGTCTTACTGTCGGCATTTTAAGAACACAAAGTTATTTAGGCAGCGTTCCCCAAACTGTATTCCGTGAAACAGCGATGTTTCATGAGGCTCATGTTGGTGCTCGGTAATCGTCTGACAAGGGAACACCGCGAATGTCAAGACTCCAAACTCGGTTAAACCTTAGTAGTTGGTGTTGTTTTCATGTGAGCAGCTTGGACATCGTGATCATTTAGCCCTGTGTACCTGTGTGTGTATATTTATAATTTGTCTAATAACCTGTGTTGTTGCACTGCCTGTTGGAATATTTTTATTTGTAATTCATGTAAGGGGGTGAGAAGGAGATGGCCGTGGCCTTAAGGTAGGAACTATTCCCGCATTTGCCTGGAGTACAAGTGGGGGTAACCAGAGAAAACCACTTCCAGAATAGCTGAGGTGGGAATCGAACCCCGCTATTGTTAGTTTTACATCACGAGGCTGAGTGTACCCCGTTCCAGCCCTCAGACCAGAATTAATTTTCTTTCCAGAGCCAGGAATCTAACCCGGACTATCGAGGCGACAGCCAAGAACGCTAGCCGCTAGGCTACACCAGGATGTGAAGTGGTGGCGGTGATAGTTGTTTTAAGGGGCGAGACATTTAGGTCGTCTGCCCCTAATTATAGTCTATGGATAGATAATAGTGAAAATTATATCAAATCGAAAAACAACTAGAACCATAACTAACTACAGAAATATTCAACGTAGTAGAAGAAGAAAATTGACAAAAATATAGGACTAAGGAAAATGAAAGACAGAGAAAAGAAAAGTCCTCAGTCCACGAAGAATGAGAATTGAGAGACGTAGGATGGAAATAGAACCATATTATAATCATAGCCATGAATGAGCCTGAGATACTGTATTGGTGAAAAGCCACACTTTACTCTAGCCTGTGCCAACTACATAAAATTGAGTTAATGTATTAATTTCAAAAGTTGGTTCAAAGGCGTGCTATTTATAACAATCCATTGTTTAAGCGTTCAGTAAATAATAGCAGTCCTCCTTTGCAAAAACCAGTGATCTTTAAATTCATATCTCCCCTACGGTTAGATAGAAGAGAGGGCCAAATGGCCCTGATCTTGCCAGACAAAATACATCAATTCTATTCTATCTTTTCTGACGCCCCCTCCCCGATTTAAAATATTTTTTCGACTGGACCCTACCTCAACTGAATTCTTGTACAATTAATAGTGTACAGTCCTAGAGAGAGGTTTTAGAATCTTTATTTTCGTAGTGAAGATTCTAGCCGCAATCGCCGTGATTTAAACGTTGACCGTGAAGATCAGAGAGGAGTAAAAGCTTTTAGAAGTAGGCCTACTGCACCTGCACGTGAAAGGAGACTATGGAATGTGCTGATAAGTGTAAGAACCTCTCTAATCGCAATCTTATTTTCACGCCCAGTCGAGGGGAACATTATTACTTCCTGAAGAGAGTACTTTCCTCAATCTCACTTCACGTTAAATTTCATGGACGTGATAATTTCATCACAGACCGTACGTTGTTACGCATCATGGTGTAGCACTTAATCTACTTCGGGAGCCCAGCAGCAGCAAAGTCGAGCTGGTGAAGTCTCGTTCCACGTTCCACTATTGTAATATGGTGTTGCAAGTCCCGAGATTAGAGTCCCGGCTCTGACAGCAATCCATCTGAGACTGGTGCTTCCGAAAAATTGTCTACACTCACTCCAACAAATGCTGGGAATGTACCGCAATGTAAACACAGCGGAATCTCCATATCTCGTATCGTTAGGGGATGTCAAAATTAATTCGACTTATCGGAAATTTGAGTTAGACTATGGAGATACGTAGGGAAAATATTAAATTTTGTGATATACTGGCTGCAAAATACAGCATGTAGGCTTAAAACAGATTTTTGTCTAAATTTATGTAATAATATTGGATGTTCGTAATGAAGACAGCGTTATTACATTATCTAAGTATAGAAGATGCATACGGTTGACTCAACTTCAGTAATCGGTGGGAAATTCGAATTAGACCAGTTGCAGTGCAAAAATAAGTAAATGTTCGAGAGAAAAGAACAAGTTTGATTATTTACTGTCAGGAAATTGGGAATAAATCTCTTATTTCCAAGATGTCAGGGATATAATTTAAGTTTTCACTACAGAGAAATACATGTTAACTAGTGGGCCCGTGCGAGCTTTCGCAACGTGAATGTAGGTTTATGGGGTAGTAGGGAAGAATGTGGGAGAAGGAAGTTTTAAATATTGAAGAAATGTATTTATTGTTGTTAAACGGCATACGTAGCCTACATGAGAAGAACACAAAGAATTATGTAGAACAGTGTTTTGTACTGGTCACAGCACCTCTTTGTAGACAATATTCGATATTACAATGAATTCATCGATTATTGTTTGCTCGAAAATTTCTTCTACAGCAATTTTTACATTTGCAAAGGATTGAATCCTAGAGAAAGTCTTGGCGAGACCACACCTGAGCCATCTGCAGAGAAACTTCTCAGCTAGCAGTACGCCGCGCTCCCGCCAGATGGCTGCCGCCGCCGCACTGCCCTGCGCTCTAGCGGCAGGCTCGCCAGGTTACGGTGCTCCCATTATAAATGTACATTTTTAAGGTATTTCTTCAATTGTGAGGCATTTAAAGAGGAAGTGGGTGCGTTTTGGGCACACATGGGGTTATGCGGAACCTGTAGGTACCCCATATGTGTAGGTTGGTGTTAACAGGACCTTATTATCGGTACAAAACCGGAATGGGACCTTAGCAGAATAATATAGAATATAGATTATAGAATGTATGCTCGGGAAATAATAATTGCTATGAGTCATCATAAATTCGAGTAATGCAGGTTCGAGATATGGTGGTTAGGCTGAACCTCGGGCATGAAGCCCAATTGTGGACTCTAACGATAATGCTACAGTTTCCCACAGACACTGCAACAGTCATTGGCATTGTCAACGTGCGACTGTTGTTCGCGCGACAGAAATCCAGAGACTAGCTGCGTGCTGCAGCGGTAACGTTCTCTCCTGCTGTTCCAAAGGTTGTGGGATCGAATCCTGGCGCCATCAGTTGGCAGAGGGGTGATGACTGACGGGGAATTTCCGGTTAAAAGCCAATCCTAATCTGGCAGCTAACAGAGTATACACAAGCTGCGACAAAATACTTATGATACACCAGTGACGTAACTACGGGGTTGATTACGGGGAGCAATACCCCACGGACCAAATAGTAAACAAGATGTTCAGTAAATAACATATAGCCTACTTTCTCATAAATGCATGAGTAGTGTTATAACTCTTTGTCCTTTTCAAGGAGTATAATTGAATGTTGGTTGTAGTAGCTTGTTGAAATACAACGTGTTATACGGATATTAAACATGAATATGAGGTGCCCTTTGCTAGTGCTACCTCTGTACAAAATTTCATTCAATTTGGTTTCATCGTGTTTGAATTGATATTGTGAATCGATTTGCATACATACATGACCGCTATCTGCAAACAATTGGGCTGATGACCTTGTAGTTCAGTCAAAAGATGCTTCCCACAAAAAAGTAGTTTGTTGCAAAATTTAGTATAGATCAGATGATTAGGTTGGTCGTAATTTGATTTAAGCCTTTAACATTTGAGTGGCCTCCATTACGTTTCCGTCAATATGGCGACGATCTAAAACATTACACTAAGTTGCCTTTTGCAAGTGCTACCTCTGTACCAAATTTCGTTCAATTCGCTTTCACCGTGTTTGAATTGATAGGGGGAATCGATTTGCACACATACATGGCCACTATCCCCCAACCATTTGGCTGATGACCTGGTCAAACGATGACTCCTGCATACAGGTATGTTGTTGCAAAATTTAGTAAAGATCAGCTGATTAGGTTGGTCGTAATTTGATTTAAGCTTTTAACATTTGGGTGGCCGCCATTACGTTTCCGTCAAGATGGTGGCAATATAAAACATGACACTGAGGTGCCCTTTACTAGAGCTACCTCTGTACCAAATTTCGTTTAATTCGGTTTCACCATGTTTGAATAGATAGAGGGAATCGATTTGCTCATATACATGGCCGCCATTTGCAAATTGTTGGGCTGATGATCTTGTACTTCGATCAAACTATTCTTCGTACATAAAGGTATAATGTTGCAAAATTTAGTAGAGATCGGACGATTAGGTTGGTCGTAATTTGATTTAAGCTTTTAACATTTGGGTGGGCACCATTACGTTTTCGTCAAGATGGCGGCGATATAAAACATGACACTGAGGTGCCCTTTACTTGTGCTACCTCTGCACCAAATTTCGTTCAATTCGGTTTTTACCGTGATTGAATTGATAGGGGAATCGATTTGCACACAAACATGGCCGCCATCCGCAAACTATTGGGCTGACGACCTTGTAATTTGGTCAAAGGATGATTCCCACAAAATGATATGTTGATGCAAAATTTGGTAGAGATCATTGGATTAGGTAAGTCGTAATTTGATTTAAGCCTTGAACATTCGGGCGGCCGCCATTACGTTTCCATCAAGATGGCGGCAATATAAAACATGACACTGAGGTGCCCTTTGCTAGTGCTACCTCTGTACCAAATTTCGTTCAATTCAGTTGCACCGTGTTTGAATTGACAGGGGAGACACACATTCAGAGTACACACAGACTCACACACACACACACACACACACACACACACACACAGACACACAATTTTTCGCCCTGTGTTGATCTCATAAGTCTACTTTCATATTTTGCAAAAATCGAAAGTAGGCTAAAAATATGGCATTCGTTTAAGTTTAAATTTGAATAAAACCAACCTACGGATGAATGACAAACTATTGGATTACGGAAGTTTATACTAATTGTAAAGCATTTATTTTCACTAGTGTAAATTAACACTGAATGAGCAAAATGTTCTAAACAGGTCAGTTAGCCAAAGGAGTGACATTGAGACCAGCGCCGCACATTATTTCCTCATCCCTTTCCAAAATAATACACCGCTTTTCAGATACCAATGTGTTGGTATCTGAGAGTAAATGATAGTAGTATAGTGCCAGTGAATAATATTGTGTAAAGTTGTACTGCTGTTTTAAGTTAAACGTTAGTAGGAAACTGTGGTTAATTAATATTTATACAACGCTAGAGAAAATGAAGAGCCAGCGTATGTATAACTTGGGGGGTATGTGATGAAGCCTCTAGGTCACAGTACAGTCTGAGTGGTGGGGAGCTGGAGCACTGGAGGAGACACCTCTCACGTAGCTGCGCGGAGCTCAAGACGATTGCATGCACTAATTTTAAGTAAGATGTCGACGCCAGGACCGACTGTGGTCGCTGTTCCCCCACTATTGAAACCTATCTTCCCAGAGCCGTCAGCTTCACATTACGCCCAAACTATATTTCGCGAAGAATCCCCGAAAATTGGGTCGTTTAATACCAACTTGTATTAGGACCATGGTAAATTTGCTTTATACATAATCAGTAGGCCTAATCTTTTAATTGATGCCGGAAGAGTAAACTTCAAAATCAAAAGTTAATACAAGTGACATATGAATTATATTTTGATGCAGTCATGTATATTCACTTTTATAACGGTTGGTTGGTTCCTCAGTTTAGGGGCTGCGACAACGTGGTCATGAAGCCCCGTGTACTTTGGGTGTGTGTAGAATCTGTCTGATAACCGGTGTTAATTGTGATGACTGTATTAGTGTGTGTTATCTGTTTTAAATTCAAGTAAGGACTGCATACATTCGATTTTTCAAGTAGATCCAACTTTTTCTACTAAACACCAGCGTCAACGACCAACTAGTTCTGCACTTTGTTACTAGATGCCACCGCAGTTGGCTTCTGGCGACGAACGATGGAACCTAGGAGCGTTACTCAAAGATAACCTACAATTAGCTTCACACAGGTGTAATTATTGGAAGGTTCTTTATCATGCCATAAATCTATGACATGGGACCCCTCCGAAGGAAGGCATAGTGAGGGATTTTTAACATTCTTAAAAATCCGACGACTTCGGCCGGGTTTGAACCCGCATAGAAGCTCAGCATTCTACCGACTACGCCACCGAAGCCGCTAGTTTTATAACATCCAATAAACCAAATCCTTGTATAACCCATGTTTCCTACATAATAGGTTTTGAAAAGTGCGATGTTCCCTGGTTTAATAAAATTGTTCATTTTCGAATTTTTGTACATTCATAGGAGCTATCAAATGCTATTAAATTCAAACACGAAGAAACCAGTACCGTATATTTGCTTTCATTGATACTGTCTCAATTTTCCCGAGCCCTCACCCCCACTGTAATTTTGACTCCTCCCATCCCCCTCCCCCAGAAGCAAATCCTAGTTACGCTACTGAATGCAGGGTCATCGATAAAGTTTGCAGCAAATCCTATCTCCCGTTGTAAGTGAGAAAAATTAATACGTCGACTTGAAAACTAATCAGGAACTCATCGAGTTTTAGTTTTAGATGTGACTTTACTTCGCCCCTGATCTTCAACTGATGCGCAGAATGAGTGCGCGACAGGAAGCTGCCACGCCACAGTTTCAGTAGTGTGATTGCAATGGCGACAGTTCAGCAGAAAGCCTAGTGTGTGTGCTGAGATTAAATCTGTTATAACTGTTCAGCGCACTTTCCGACGTGTTAATGGTAGGGATCCCCTTCATGCATTAGACGTTAGTATGAAAAGGTACTGGAAACTGGCAGCTTTGACGTGAAGAAGTTCCCCGGACACCCTAGAATGAGTGACAAACCAAGGGAGCGTTCATAGAAGCGTTATAAGGTATGCAAAAAAAAAAAGTTGTTGATTTTAACAAACAAAATACTCCTCTTCTTCTTCTTCTTCTTCTTCTTCTTCCTAGCGTTGTCCCACTGGTGCAGGGTCCGCTTTTTTGGTCATTGACCTCCATTTTGTCCGGTGTCGTGCGTCAGATGGAATTAGGCCGGTAACCTTCAAGTCACCATTTATTGTGTCTTGCCAACGCTGCTTCGGTCGTCCTCTGGGTCGCAGGCCTTCAACCTCAAAATGAAGGACAGTGTTAGTAACAGTATCAGGCGCTGCACGCATGGCATGGCCATACCATCGGAGCTGTCTCTTCCTCATCTTGTCCACAATTGGGGCGACACCCATTTGCTACCGAATTGTGTCGTTTCTGACATGGTCAATAAGGGAGATGCCCATTGTCCAACGGAGCATTCTCATTTCCATAGCGTGCAGGCGACGATCTGATTTTTTTTCGGATGGTCGACATCCAACTCCATACAGCGCAACTGGCCGTACCACTGTCCGATATATCTTCGATTTGAGACGAAGTGGCATTTTCTTGTCGCAAAACACACCCGTGAACTTCTTCCATCGCAACCAGGTTGCGTTTACCCTGGCTCTTACTTCATCATTGAAGTTGACATCACTCTGAAGACGAGATCCAAAGTACCTGAAGCATTCAAACAAAATACTCGTTTTAACATCTCAAATAGTTCCTAAGCTATGATTTTATGGAATTGCTGCAACCTTTGATGACCCTGTATAATTAGGGTAGATATGTTTGTAAGTTAGAGAACTGGATTTTAAGGTCAGAAATGACAATACAGATCAATATTGTGAAACAAATATGAATTACAAATGTAATGAAAATCCCCGGCCTGCTTCCAGTCGCCCGACCGGGTCAGGGAATGGAATGAATGAAGATCCCATCTAGCGGCGAAGATATGAACTGTGCCTGCTGCCGAAGCCTGTCGCACTCCCTTGGGGCAATGATTAAATGAATGACAGGTGAAATGAAATTATACGAGGGCGGATCAAATATAAACGGGAATTTGAATGTACCGCCGCAGTTAGCAATAAATCTAAGACCCGCTTTGCCAGAATGTTGGTGGTCTGAAGAAGGGGTTCGCGTGCACACGCACGGCAGGGAGCTGGGCTGCTTCTGTACGCTATGAGTGAGCAAGAGGGTCACGTGTCTGTTGCGCAACGCATCATTATCAGATTTCTCGCAAAAGAGGGCACCAAACCTTCCGAAATTTTGAGACGGCTCCGCGCACAGTTTGGGGAAGAAACACTTTCGCAGACTCGAGTGTATGAGTGGGCTAAAAAAATTGTGGCAGGAAGAGAAACAGTGGAAAATGAACCTCATGAAAGGAGACCACGGACAAGCATCACTGCAGACAACATTTTTGCCATTCGTGACATTATTGAAGAAGATCGGCGAATAAAAATTTCGCAAATTGTGTTAGCCGTAGGAATAAGTTACGGAAGTGTTCAAACCATCATCCGAGATGAGCTCGATTTCAGAAAATTGTCTGCCAGGTGGGTTCCTCGTCTCCTCAACCAAGAACAAAAAACTTTACCCCAGGAAGTTTGTCAGAGGCTCCTGCATCGCTACGAGGAGGAAGGAGAGGATTTCTTACGTCGTATTGTGACCCGTGATGAAACTTGGGTGCATCATTACATCCCAGAGTCAAAGCAAGCAAGCATGGAGTGGCGACGAAGAGACGAAGCAGGTCCGGTCAAAGCCAAAACACGTCTATCTGCTGGGAAGGTGCTTGCAACCGTTTTCTGGGACTCCGCGGGTGTTTTGCTGGTGGATTTTCTTCACGAACGAAGGACAATTAATGTAGCCTATTACTGTCGCCTTCTGGATGAAGCAAAAGGTGCGTATCGCAACAAGCGACGCCAGCAACCGATCCGAAACGTCATTCTTCTCCATGACAATGCAAGGCCGCTTATTGCCGCTTTAACGTGGGAAAAACTGGAGGAAATTCATTGGACCCCTTTGGAACACCCTCCCTACAGTCCAGATTTATCGCCTTGCGACTACCATTTGTTTGGACCACTTAAACAAGACCTAGGAGGACAGCGGTTCGATGATGATGCAAATGTAGAAGAGTTTGTGCGCAAGTGGCTCCTTACACGTCCATCTTCTTTCTACCAGGACGGCATTAAAAACTTACCGATCCCATGGAGAAAATGTATGTCGAAGGCAGGATACTATGTAGAAAAGTGATTTTTATATGTGTATATATTTTTTTGATTGATGCAATAAATGTAAAAATAATAATTTCCGTTTATATTTGATCTCTTTTTAGTTGAAAGTGTTTCTGGAATGACATTTGTGACATGGAAAACCGGAGTACACGGAGAAAAGCTTGTCTGCCTCCGCTTTGTCGAGCACAAATCTCACATTGAGTGACTGGGATTTGAACCACGGACCTAGCGGTGAGAGGCCGGCGTACTGCCGCCTAAGGCACGGAGGCTCTCCAAATGTAATGAAAATGAAAATCCACAGCCTGCTTCCAGTCTCCGACCGGGTCAGGAATTGAATGAATGAAGCCCCCATCTAGCGGCGAGGATATGAACTGTGCCGGCTGCCGAGACCTGACGCACTCCTCTGGGGCAATGATTAAATGAATGACAGATGAAATGAAATGGTAGTGGAGAGTGTTGCTGGAATTAAATTTTGACAGGGAAAACCGGAGTACCCGGAGAAAAACCTGTCTGCCTCCGTTTTGTCCAGCACAGATCTCACATGGAGTGACCGGGATTTGAACCACGGACCCAGCGGTGAGAGGCCGGCGTGCTGCCGCCTTAGCCACGGAGGCTCTCTCCAAATGTAATAATTAACGTAATAAATATTAGAACAATACATTAAATGTGTGCCTGCGCTTGCTGATACGAAGGCTAATTCACTCTCTGTGTTCTAACTCAGGCAATGCCGTAGAGGAAAGTAAGCAGAGGCCGTGCACTTGCCCTGAGCTGCGTCAGGAGCACATATCAGTCAGTTGTGCAGGCCTGGGGTAGTTGAATGACGTAGAGCAGGCCTGTCAAGGGAAAATGCCACGGTCACAGTCGTCTGCCACGTTAGTGCCACAGCCTTTCCTTAGTGAATCGGGGTTGTGTGGGGAAGTTGAGGGTCGAGGCATCGCTGCGAGCGAGGAAGATGTTGCGGTAGCGAGCTGGCAGAAGGACAGGCAAGGGTGTGCGTGGCGTCGAATGGGACATAGTAACCAATAATCAGTAGCTAATTAACAAATCCTTTGAATCATACTGCCTGCTTTATTGCTTTATAACACTATTTACAACTATCAACAGGTCCCATCTTTACGTAGTTCATGTTTTCGATTTCAATGCAACTAGATTTGCAGTATTCGGTTGCATTGCGTTTGACGAGTGAATTCAGTGAAATCAGAATCTTCTTCTTGCCTTGCTTGATACTTGGCATATGACCCATTTTACTACAACGTGGCGTGTTTAGTACACGAGTCTGGAGGGGGAGGGTGATTCCGTCTTCTCCTCTCTGACAAGTGAAGGTAGTGAGAGGAGAAGCTGGCGGGAGTGGCGGTGGAGCGGGGCTTAGTCTGCCTTGGAGCGAGTCTCGTGCCAAGCCGTGGTGCCACAGCCACCAGTAGCATGGCTGGACAGGCCTGACGTAGAGGCAATCAAGAAGTTATATATATAGTTATAGCTAACTATAACTAATCAAGAAGGACGCCTTGCTCTTACACTGGGCAACGTTAGGGGAGCGTTGCTCGATATGAGCTAGCCGGGTGGCCTAGGGTACCTGAATGACGTAGCAGTGACGTAGAGGAAAGCCAGAAAGAGGCCTTGCCCAGCTCCTGTGTTGCTCGGGATCAGCCAGTTGTATATGCCTGGGGTACCTGAATGAGAGGTTGAATACCTGCTGCAAATCATAAGCCGGGAGAAAATGTATTAATGTCTAATGTTTCATGGTGTATTCATAGAAAGTAGAGATAACGCAGTGAAAGCATAATGCGGGCTGTTTGTTATTCGTCACTGTCTTGAACCGCAAGCCTCATTTCCTTCGCTGGAGTGAGAGAGGAGACATAGCGGTACTGAATATTATAATATTACTCTATCTTCGAGTTACAGCCCTAAAACCCTGAGCGGATGAGGATAACCGCGGATATAGTTCGCAAGGCTGTGCGGATAGCAGATAAGCTGTTGATAATGTTTGGAGAACACTTGCGGATAGTTTTTAGAATGCAATCCGAACTTGTTTAATATCATTACTGGGACCCGGAGCGGCTTCGGTGGCGTAGTCGGTAGCATGCTGAGCTGCTATGCCCAAGACACCGGGTTCAAACCCGGCCGAAGCCGTCGGATTTTTAAGAGCGTTAAAAATCCCCCAGTATGCCTTCCTTTGGAGGGGAAGTAAAACCGGCGGTCCCATGTCATAGATTTACGGCATGTTAAAGAACCTTCCACTAATTACACCTGTGTGAAGCTAAATTGGATAGGTTAAGAATGTAAACAACGCTCTTAGGTTTCTACGTTCGTTGTCAAGAGCCGACTGCGGTGGCGTCTAGTAGCTAAGTTCTGAACTTGGCCTAGTAGTCGTTGACGGTGGCGCTTGGCGGCAAAAGTAGGAGCTATTTGAAAAATTATAAGTTGCAGTACTTAAATAAAAAAAAACAGATAGCACACACTAATACAGACATCACAATTAACACCGGTTATCAGTCAAATTCTAACACCCAAAGTACACGGGGCTACATGACCGCGTTGTCGCAGCCCCTAAACTTAAGAACCAACCAACCAAACTTGTGTGAAGCTAAATTGTTGGGTTAGATTTCGTCGGAACGCTCTATCAAAGTTCCAACGTTCACCACTAGGTATCATTGATATCTGGAACTACTTGAAATTGAACGGAACTTGTAGCTCACCCTTAGGGTGTCCGTTGGATGCAGCTACAGACTCAGGCGAGCCGAACATGTCCCCGGACACTCCCGACACTAAAAGCCATACGATAAATAAACTAGTTAGTTAGTTAGTTATTGTTGTTTTAAGGGGCGGAACTACGAGGTCATCTGCCCCTCTTAACACAGATTAAAGAATACAAATTTTGAATTGAATTTAAAATTTTGAGGTGGACATCTAAATTTAAAAAGACCAAAAATTAATAAAACAAAAACAAACAATTAAATAAATAAAAAAAAAATTATAAACATAAATAAAAATTACGGAAAAAACAAAAACATTATCATTCAAAAACGAACAAGTCGTTGAGTCAAAGTTCACTGGAAAATTTAGATTGCTGGCCCTAACCCACTCTCACTTATAAAGCGGATAACGCGATCAGCAGCCACCGCGTCATCGGCTAATATAAGTTTGAGTGTCGTCTGCAAACCAAGGTTTCTTCGTAAGTCAGCAAGATCCACACACTCGGTGAAAATGTGGGCCACGGTGAAAACGGCTCCACAGGTACAAAGTGGGGGGTCTTCCCTTCTCATTAGGTACGAGTGGGTGGATCTTGTATGACCTATCCTTAGCCTACACAAAATGACGGACTCTCTCCGGGCCCGGAAGGAGCTCCGCCAAACGCGAGTAGTTCCCTTGATCGCTCTCAGTTTACTGGGCAGTGGGTCAGCTAGCCACTGACTCTCCCAAAAAGCCAGAACTTGTAGGCGTAACTGAGAGCGAATATCTCTAGCGGGTACCTCCATTGGTCGAGGTGGTAATGATACCGCCTCTTTTGCAGCTTGATCTGCTAACTCATTTCCCGCAATTCCCATGTGGCTTGGAAGCCACAGAAAGGTGATTCGAGTGTCAGCGTGGCACAGCCCGGCTAGTAGGTCGTGGATTCGCTGCACTAGGGGGTGTTGCGGGAAACATGTAGCAATTGACTGCAACGAACTCAAAGAGTCGGTACACACGAGAAAGTGGATTCGAGCATCCTGTAGTGCAAACTGCAGAGCTTCATAGATGGCAACGAGCTCCGCAGTAAACACACTACAGGCCTCAGGCAAAGAGATCTTGGTATTTGCACCATCAATAACGTAAGCACAACCCACCTTCTCGTCCACCTTCGAACCATCCGTGAATAGAATGCCAGCGTCCGGAAATTGGTGAACTATGCTGTGGAACTGCCTCCGGTAAACGGAGGCATCCGTGTTCACCTTAGGACCTCGGTGCAGATCTAACCGAATTTCCGGACGCGGGACTTGCCACGGAGGCACCTCGCTAGATGTCCGGATCATACAGGGACCTACAGCCACTCCTATTTCGGTACACGAGCTATCAAGTCTAATACCAACCGGCCGAGTGGCACGAGGCCGGTTGGCGTACCCCTGGTGGTTTTGGGTACCGAAGAGAGCTTGATAGGTCGGGTGTTGCGGCATTTGACGCACATTGGCAGCATATGCTAACAGCATATGTTGGCGTCTATAATTTAAAGGTGGAACACCCGATTCGGCGAGTAGGCTGGGTATCGGGCTGGTCCGGAAGGCACCGGTAGCCAGCCTAACGCCACTATGGTGGATACTGTCCAGCATTTTCAAGGTTGCCGGTCTTGCTGAACCGTATGCCGCAGAACCATAGTCTAGCCGGGACAGGACGAGGGCTTGGTAGAACCGTAGCAGCACCGCACGGTCAGCCCCCCACGTAGTGCCACTAAGAAACCTGAGCATGTTCAGTTTCCTGAGACATGTCATTTTCAATTGCCGTATATGGTGCTGCCACGTTAACTTGCTGTCAAAATGGAGCCCCAGGAAGCGATAAGTGTCAACCACCGGCAACGCAGCATCCCTGAGATGTAGTTCAGGGTGTAAATGTAGCCTCCGTAGCCGACAAAAATGGACGACGGAGATTTTCGCTGCTGAAAAACGAAAACCCCGGTCGTGAGCCCACCTGTCGACCCGGTTGATGGCTAGCTGCAATTGCCGTTCCACGACTGCCATACTTCCAGAGCTGTAATGCAGAGCTAAATCGTCTACATACAGCGATGGAACTACCGCGGACCCGGCGGCGGCAACAATGCCATTAATGGCAATCGCGAACAAGGTGACACTCAGCACTGAACCCTGAGGAACTCCATTTTCTTGGGTATAGTACTGCGATAATGTCCTACCGACCCTTACACGGAAGAGTCGGACGGACATGAAATTCGCAATGAAAGTCGGTAAGTTACCACGGAGTCCCCACTTGTGAAGGGTGGAAAGGATCCCGTAGCGCCATGTGGTGTCGTAGGCTTTCTCGAGGTCAAAGAAAACCGTGACTAGGTGCTGCTTCCGGAAAAAAGCCTCCTGTATGGCGCTCTCAAGTCGCACCAGATGGTCAGTGGTGGACCTATGAGAGCGAAATCCACATTGGTACTCAGACAGGAGACCTTTATCCTCCAAGAACCACACCAGTCGACGGTTCACCATCTTTTCGAGCAGCTTACATAGGCCATTTGTCAAACAAATGGGCCTATAGCTGCTTACAAACTTGGGATCCTTTCCAGCCTTAGGAATCGGTATCACGATCCCCTCTCGCCATTGAGATGGAAACTCCCCTTCAATCCATATACGATTGAAGAGGATCAACAGTTCTTTCATACTGGATTCGCACAGATGTTTTAACATTTGATTATGTATGTTATCCGGTCCAGGAGCCGTATCCCTGCACAGTGCAAGCGCACTTCGCAGTTCCCATTCAGAGAATGGTACATTATAGGACTCCGAAGCAGCAGTGGCAAAGGACAAGGGGTGAGTCTCTGCCTCCCGCTTCAGAGTCAGAAATGTAGGATCGTAACTCCCGGAGCAGGATACATCGGAGAAGTGCGAGCCAATGCTGTTGGCAATGGCGAGATGGTCCGTGATGATGTCCCCATTGATGGACACTCCGGGTATCGATAGTGATGTCGGGAGTCCGGAGATCCGACGAAGCTTAGTCCACACTTGAGATGAAGGAGTATGCGCCGTCATGGACGACACATACTTTTCCCACGTCGTTTTCTTACTCTCCCGAATCAGATATCGGGCTCTAGCACGCATCCTTCTGAAGGTGATAAGGTTGGCCATAGTGTTTTGCCTCCGATAGCATTTGAAAGCACGTCGACGATCTTTAATGGCTGCTGCAATCTCGGCTGTCCACCAAGGGACAAGCTTCCGGCGTGAGTTGCCGGATGAGGAAGGTATTGTTTCCTCAGCAGCAGTCAAAATACCATTCGTTATGTGAATGGTATGATCGTCGACACTCTCAAAGGTATCTTCGGCAAACACCGCACGTGCCGTGAAAGTTGGCCAATCAGCCCGACGGAGAAGCCATCGACTTGGTAACTCGATGGCTCTCTGGTTCGGAAGAGTAACGATAATTGGAAAATGGTCACTATTACAAAGGTCATCGTGTACACCCCACTGTAGCAGGGGAACCAGCGCACGACTGCACAGGGTAATATCGATACTTGAATAAGTACCGTGTGCAATAGAGAAGTGCGTAGGCTCCCCTGTGTTCAACAGACACAGGTCCAGCCGCCTGATCAGCCTCTCAAAATCTCTCCCTTTACCGCTAGTGGTAGCGGAGCCCCAGATGGTTAGTTAGTTAGTTATTGTTGTTTTAAGGGGCGGAACTACGAGGTCATCTGCCCCTCTTAACACAGATTAAAGAATACAAATTTTGAATTGAATTTAAAATTTTGAGGTGGACATCTAAATTTAAAAAGACCAAAAATTAATAAAACAAAAACAAACAATTAAATAAAAATAAATAAAAATTATAAACATAAACAAATATTACGGAAAAAACAAAACATTATCATTCAAAAACGAACAAGTCGTTGAGTCAAAGTTCACTGGAAAATTTAGATTGCTGGCCCTAACCCACTCTCACTTATAAAGCGGATAACGCGATCAGCAGCCACCGCGTCATCGGCTAATATAAGTTTGAGTGTCGTCTGCAAACCAAGGTTTCTTCGTAAGTCAGCAAGATCCACACACTCGGTGAAAATGTGGGCCACGGTGAAAACGGCTCCACAGGTACAAAGTGGGGGGTCTTCCCTTCTCATTAGGTACGAGTGGGTGGATCTTGTATGACCTATCCTTAGCCTACACAAAATGACGGACTCTCTCCGGGCCCGGAAGGAGCTCCGCCAAACGCGAGTAGTTCCCTTGATCGCTCTCAGTTTACTGGGCAGTGGGTCAGCTAGCCACTGACTCTCCCAAAAAGCCAGAACTTGTAGGCGTAACTGAGAGCGAATATCTCTAGCGGGTACCTCCATTGGTCGAGGTGGTAGTGATACCGCCTCTTTTGCAGCTTGATCTGCTAACTCATTTCCCGCAATTCCCATGTGGCTTGGAAGCCACAGAAAGGTGATTCGAGTGTCAGCGTGGCACAGCCCGGCTAGTAGGTCGTGGATTCGCTGCACTAGGGGGTGTTGCGGGAAACATGTAGCAATTGACTGCAACGAACTCAAAGAGTCGGTACACACGAGAAAGTGGATTCGAGCATCCTGTAGTGCAAACTGCAGAGCTTCATAGATGGCAACGAGCTCCGCAGTAAACACACTACAGGCCTCAGGCAAAGAGATCTTGGTATTTGCACCATCAATAACGTAAGCACAACCCACCTTCTCGTCCACCTTCGAACCATCCGTGTATAGAATGCCAGCGTCCGGAAATTGGTGAACTATGCTGTGGAACTGCCTCCGGTAAACGGAGGCATCCGTGTTCACCTTAGGACCTCGGTGCAGATCTAACCGAATTTCCGGACGCGGGACTTGCCACGGAGGCACTTCGCTAGATGTCCGGATCATACAGGGACCTACAGCCACTCCTATTTCGGTACACGAGCTATCAAGTCTAATACCAACCGGCCGAGTGGCACGAGGCCGGTTGGCGTACCCCTGGTGGTTTTGGGTACCGAAGAGAGCTTGATAGGTCGGGTGTTGCGGCATTTGACGCACATTGGCAGCATATGCTAACAGCATATGTTCGCGTCTATAATTTAAAGGTGGAACACCCGATTCGGCGAGTAGGCTGGGTATCGGGCTGGTCCGGAAGGCACCGGTAGCCAGCCTAACGCCACTATGGTGGATACTGTCCAGCATTTTCAAGGTTGCCGGCCTTGCTGAACCGTATGCCGCAGAACCATAGTCTAGCCGGGACAGGACGAGGGCTTGGTAGAACCGTAGCAGCACCGCACGGTCAGCCCCCCAAGTAGTGCCACTAAGAAACCTGAGCATGTTCAGTTTCCTGAGACATGTCATTTTCAATTGCCGTATATGGTGCTGCCACGTTAACTTGCTGTCAAAATGGAGCCCCAGGAAGCGATAAGTGTCAACCAACGGCAACGCAGCATCCCTGAGATGTAGTTCAGGGTGTAAATGTAGCCTCCGTAGCCGACAAAAATGGACGACGGAGGTTTTCGCTGCTGAAAAACGAAAACCCCGGTCGTGAGCCCACCTGTCGACCCGGTTGATGGCTAGCTGCAATTGCCGTTCCACGACTGCCATACTTCCAGAGCTGTAATGCAGGGCTAAATCGTCTACATACAGCGATGGAACTACCGCGGACCGGCGGCGGCAACAATGCCATTAATGGCAATCGCGAACAAGGTGACACTCAGCACTGAACCCTGAGGAACTCCATTTTCTTGGGTATAGTACTGCGATAATGTCCTACCGACCCTTACACGGAAGAGTCGGACGGACACGAAATTCGCAATGAAAGTCGGTAAGTTACCACGGAGTCCCCACTTGTGAAGGGTGGAAAGGATCCCGTAGCGCCATGTGGTGTCGTAGGCTTTCTCGAGGTCAAAGAAAACCGTGACTAGGTGCTGCTTCCGGAAAAAAGCCTCCTGTATGGCGCTCTCAAGTCGCACCAGATGGTCAGTGGTGGACCTATGAGAGCGAAATCCACATTGGTACTCAGACAGGAGACCTTTATCCTCCAAGAACCACACCAGTCGACGGTTCACCATCTTTTCGAGCAGCTTACATAGGCCATTTGTCAAACAAATGGGCCTATAGCTGCTTACAAACTTGGGATCCTTTCCAGCCTTAGGAATCGGTATCACGATCCCCTCTCGCCATTGAGATGGAAACTCCCCTTCAATCCTTATACGATTGAAGAGGATCAACAGTTCTTTCATACTGGATTCGCACAGATGTTTTAACATTTGATTATGTATGTTATCCGGTCCAGGAGCCGTATCCCTGCACAGTGCAAGCGCACTGCGCAGTTCCCATTCAGAGAATGGTACATTATAGGACTCCGAAGCAGCAGTGGCAAAGGACCAGGGGTGAGTCTCTGCCTCCCGCTTCAGAGTCAGAAATGTAGGATCGTAACTCCCGGAGCAGGATACATCGGAGAAGTGCGAGCCAATGCTGTTGGCAATGGCGAGATGGTCCGTGATTATGTCTCCATTGATGGACACTCCAGGTATCGACAGTGATGTCGGGAGTCCGGAGATCCGACGAAGCTTAGTCCACACTTGAGATGAAGGAGTATGCGCCGTCATGGACGACACATACTTTTCCCACGTCGTTTTCTTACTCTCCCGAATCAGATATCGGGCTCTGGCACGCATCCTTCTGAAGGTGATAAGGTTGGCCATAGTGTTTTGCCTCCGATAGCATTTGAAAGCACGTCGACGATCTTTAGTGGCTGCTGCAATCTCGGCTGTCCACCAAGGGACAAGCTTCTGGCGTGAGTTGCCGGATGAGGAAGGTATTGTTTCCTCAGCAGCAGCCAAAATACCATTCGTTATATGAATGGTATGATCGTCGACACTCTCAAAGGTATCTTCGGCAAACACCGCACGTGCCGTGAATGTTGGCCAATCAGCCCGACGGAGAAGCCATCGACTTGGTAACTCGATGGCTCTCTGGTTCGGAAGAGTAACGATAATTGGAAAATGGTCACTATTACAAAGGTCATCGTGTACACCCCACTGTAGCAGGGAAACCAGCGCACGACTGCACAGGGTAATATCGATACTTGAATAAGTACCGTGTGCAATAGAGAAGTGCGTAGGCTCCCCTGTGTTCAACAGACACAGGTCCAGCCGCCTGATCAGCCTCTCAAAATCTCTCCCTTTACCGCTAGTGGTAGCGGAGCTCCAGATGGTGTTGTGGGCATTAACATCTCCCAGAAGGAGGAAAGGAGGGGGGAGCTGAGAGACTAGATCCACCAGCTGGTCGAAATCCGGCTGAGAATCAGGCGGGATGTACACGTTACATACTGTTGCCATTACTGGCAACGAAGTACGAACTGCAACTGCCTGTAGCTGAGTACGCAACGGCACCTCTTCACTAAAGAGGCTAGAGTGGACGAGAGTGCAGACGCCACCAGCGGCCACAGCTCCGTCCACCCGGTCTTTAGAGAAGAGTTTGAAGTGACGCATTGTTGTCTCATGTCCAGGACGAAACCTGGATTCCTGAAGACAGACAATGGTTGCCGAAAACGAAGATATTAATTGTCGTAACTCAGCGAGATGAACAGAATAGCTATTACAGTTCCATTGTAATAGTGCCATGGTGTGGACTTAAGTAGAAATGGGTCTTCTACTTATGCTTGACCGTTTGCCACCCTTCCCCATCTCTAGTTGGAGATGATGGGGCAGGAGAGCACACCTCAATCTCCACATCTCCGTCCGAAGACGAAGAAAATGGAGCGGGCGCTCTCTTGGGTTGCGCGCGGTCGTCGTCGGACCTCATGAGTCTCGCTCTTGGGGAAGAATGAGAGCGGTGTCGAGGGACTTTCTCCCGGTCCGAAGACTGGGTGTCTGTCCCCGACACGCCCCGAAGAGATTTCTTCTTGGATCGGGGCCGACGCATGTTTGGGGAAGTAGATGGTCCCTTCCCCACAGACGCCGGGTCCTTATAAAACAAGGTCGCTCCTGCTGGCACCGCTCCACTGGTAGTGGTGGGA
This sequence comes from Meconema thalassinum, assembly GCA_946902985.2. Lineage (NCBI taxonomy): Eukaryota > Metazoa > Arthropoda > Insecta > Orthoptera > Tettigoniidae > Meconema > Meconema thalassinum. The sequence continues at coordinate 21,247,753 of OX336392.1, forward strand.
GCGGGATGGCCAGCAGATACGTGAGCAGCCCTGCCTTTAGGAGAGGAAGAGAAACGGCGCTGAACCGTTCCCCTCTCCTCCGCCGATCTATTTTCTTTTCTATAGGGGAGTTCCTCCATACGTACGGGCTTGGCTTCAGCAGGCTTCGCTCCCTTGGTGGTAATGGGAGCGGAAAGGCCAGCAGAGACAGTAGCCACCCCGTCAGCAGGAGGGCGAGAGAGACGGCGGCGAACCGTCTCCCTCTTCTCCCCTATATTTTTCGTATTAGGTGGGCTGGAAGAAGGACCAGCCCTGGTCGGCAAAGTCTTCTTTCCCCCTTTAGCTGGGGAAGACTTGTTCGCCGACCGTTTCGGAGAAGAAGAGGACTTCTTCTCCGATTGCGCCGGTTTAGATGGTATAACCGGCGCCTCCTTTTGCTGGGCCGAAGAAGGTTGTTGTACCTCCTTCGGGCTGACATTTTTCGCTGGTACAGCGAGGGGTGATTTTAATACTGCTGATAATACGGGCGTCGAGGGTACTACACTCGGTAAAGATGCGGCAGGGGTGAATGAGGGCGTCGTTGCAGCTGCAAACGATACCCGAAATTCGGGGGCATTCATATCACGGTACCTCTTGCGAGCGTCGTGATATGAAAGCCTATCAAGAGTTCTTATTTCTTGAATTTTTGCTTCCTTACAGAACTCAGGGCACTGCTTCGATCGTGGAGAGTGGCTTCCTTGGCAGTTAGGACAAATCGGGGGAGGCGTACACCTCTCACCCTCATGTGTCCCCTTGCCACACTCTCTACACACGGCCTTGGCAGTGCACCTGGCGGAAACATGCCCGAATTTCTGGCATTGATAGCAGCGCATAGGTGGAGGGATGTACGGTCGAACATCGCAGTGGTACGATGTGACCTTCACCTGCTTAGGTACTACATCACCCTCAAAATGGAGAATAAAAGCGCCGGTATCGACGCTGTTCTCCCCAATCTTTCGGGTGATGCGCCTAATCTTGGTGACGCCTCTCTTCCCCAGATCCCGCAACAATTCCGCATCGCTATTTAAAATGAGGTCACGATGGAAAATAACTCCTCGGACCTCATTCAGCGTTTCGTGTTTTGAGACCTTAACGGGAATTTCGCCGAATTGCGTGCATTCCAGCAACGCTTCGGTTTGCTTCCGATCAACGGTGTGCAGCAGCAGCTGACCGTTCCGGAGCTTGGAAATCCCGCTTAGATCCCCAAATTTCCCCTCGATTTCCTCAGAAAAAAATATTGATTTTACTAGTTTAAAATCACCCCCGTCAGTCCTCGTAGCTACCAGGTAGCGAGGAGACTTATCAGCGGGGAATCTTCTATTAACGGCTTCATCCCAAGGCGTATACACCTTGGGATTAGCTCGACACTCAAGAGACGGCTTTTTAAGGGTGCCACCCTGTACAGGTGTCCGTGATCGCTTTGATGGCATCCCGGACGAAATCCTCCCCGAATACCGCCCACTCCGAACGGGGGCTATCACTGTGGGCGCCACCCAGCCAAGGCAATACCTACCTGGCATAGCAGATATTGCCCGGGGTCCCAGTGCCTCGAACAGGCACTTCCCCCTCGGCATGCACAGGATTTATGCAGCTCCAGTATTCGGCCATGCAGAGACCTTCGTTGTAAGGCGGATACTACTGTAGGGTACATGGCGCACCCACCTGACGGGATGGGGCATACCGTCTAGGCTTTCTGGCCAAGCTGGTGGCCCTTCCCCTAACAGCACGCATGTTTATTTCTATTGGTCAAACCAGAGCTGGGACCAGAAAACCAAAATCGACCTTTATAAGGCCCCCTCTAAGTCGCCTTTTACGACAGGCAGGGGATACCGTGGATGAATTCTGCCCTCCCCATCCACAGGGGGTCTGAACAAATCAAAACTGGCAAGTTATTCGGCCATGTTGGCCCTATTAGTCGCCTCCTACGACAGGAAGGGCATAGCGTGGGTGTATTCTAACCCGCACCCTCACGGGGGCCAGTAGATTCGGATAACCATCGTGCGAATGCGGATTAAAGTCGCGCGGATGCGGGGCGGATACGTTTTGTTTATCCGCGCAGGGCTCTCTAAGGGCATCAAGAGCTGATTATACTTATTACATTGTTATTGCTGTTGTTTCATTTGAGGGGCATGGACATCGTGGTCATTTAGCCCCGTGTATGTGTGTATAATTTGTCTAATAACCTGTGTTATTGAGGTGCATGAAGTAGTGCGTGTACTGATAATTCAGGTGAGGATAGGGAAGGAGGTGCCGTGGCCTTAAGCTAGGAACCATCCCGGCATTAGCTTGGAGTAGAAGTGGGGAAACTGAGGTGGGAATCGGACCTTCCTTATAGTTACACATACACAAGTAGTCTACACGAGGCTGATGACCAAGATGTCCCGAGCCCTTAAAACGAATAACCAAGACAAGAAAAACATCTCTTTTGAAACGTCTGTCCCCACAACTCTCCGACTTACAGCCGTACGAAATTTCATAAAAATCTATTAATATATTAATCAGCCGTCTTATATGCCCACACGTAGGCTGACGAGCGCGCCCTCAAACGGTTTTGCAACGCACTTTCACTACTGCCGAAGGTCTCTCCTCTTGCGGCCATAACCAGGCGATGACCCCATTACCTCAGTTTCACTCTCACTCTTCATTTTGGGACGCAATCTTCACTCGCTTACGGTATCTCGTGATTTTACAGTTAAATAATAATAATAATAATAATAATATCGTATGGCCTCGAGTGCCGGGTGCAAGCTTTGTAATTTGACAGGGTAGCTTGCATGTCAAATTTCATTGTTCCTTGAATCACTATGAAAGTCAAGGAGGTTTCTAGTAGAGAAATTAGGAACTTTGTGTTGGCGGAAACTCCCGAGATTAATTTTGTCATTATGAACACGGCCTACTGAATTCAAATAGGTTCTTTGACATGCCAACATCGTATGACATGTGTGTCGTATTTTTTCCGCCTTAAAAAAAAACACTTACCACGGCCAGGAGCGAACCTGCAAGCTTGGGGTTAGTAGACCGACACACTATCCACTCTTCCAAGCTATTTTACAGTTAATGATTTACATGTGCTGGGCCGATATTCATCGTAAAGGCAGGGGAAGCAGTAGTTTTCTCGACATTTTGCACACGTTATAAACGCCACAGTTTCACAATTACATGGTTGTTTTAAAGTTGCTATATTAAAAAAAACTTGCTTTACTTTCATAAAAGGTTCTCTCCCATCGCACAGTCTAGCAGAAAAGCACACTTAACTCATTATTTCGCCAAATATCGGCAAGGATACCTGAGCTGGTGATGATAATGGCTTGACTGGCGGACCCATGCGAGGAATCACACTTTCTCCAATAGGTTTATAATGAGAGACTCAAGGAGAAAGGTTGTTATGTTTTAATTTCAACCAAATGATTATAGAACACTATTTACACACAGCATGTTGTTGCATGTTACAGCATCAGTATTTGCAAATCCAGCGTAGCTGTAACATTCACCGGTTATTCGATATTTATGAAATTATACGATTTGAGTACTCATTCCCATTTTGCTCATTTAGTAAGTGTTCAGTTAAAGTAACACTAAGAAATTTACACGAATGAACATGATGATGAAGATGATAATTGTTGTTTTAAGGGGCCTAACATCTAGGCTATCGGCCCCTAATGGTTTGGGTGATCGCGAAGATGAAAATGAAATGCAAACTTAAAACTAAAACTAACTACCAACCTACATACTAGAAGAAGAAATGGAAAACTAAAAGAGAATAAGGCAAATAAAGGACAGGAGGAAAAGAAATGCCCTCAATCCTCGAAGAATGCGGATTGAGGGACTTGGAAGGAAGGAGAGCCATGAAAGGCAGATAGGAAAGTGAAAGAGGAGAGGGTCCGCCCCGAAGGTAAGGGACAAAAGGGGAAAACGGACCCAGCTCAGGAATCCCTCGGGGTCGCCAACTCCCGAACTCACCAGCCGTGAGCCCCTGAGGGTGTATCATTAACTAGGGTGCACCAAAAGTGGTGGGGCTACACACACCCTGCCTCCTTGAGGGCCTTGAGCAGAAGGCAGGAGAGAACATGAAAAGAAAAAGAAGGCTGACCCCTCGCAGAAGGAGGGAATCAGAAAGGATGAGACAAGGGCCAATTAAGGCGGGAAAGGAAGAGACTCCCTAGGCCTCGGATACCCTAATACCGTCGGGGTAGGAAGAGAACAAGAGTTGACCAAGTGAGGTCGACAGGAAAGAAGACAGAGAGGAGCCCGGCACAAGTAAGTGGAAGCAATGCCGGACTCAGCTGGAGCCCCGTGGTCGCCAACCCACAACCCACTAGATGTGAGCCCCTGGGGGTACGAATGAACATAAATGCTTCCAAATCAGTAAGTATAATCTTGCATAATCCAATCATTTGTGATCAATCCGAGGATTGGTTTTACTTAAAAATAGAAACTGCAACACATTTCATATTTTGATTATTTGTCTCTTGGGGAGATTGATCAGTGATCACCCTAGTCATCCCTCGTAGTTACGCCACTGCCCACACCCAACTAGACGACGATGTCGTAAGCTCCTAAATGGAATGCCGCAACGACATTTAAAGCACCTTCCTACTGTACTGTTTCCTGGAAAGAATTCAACGTTTGGAAATGTGGGAACAATTCACACATAGCTGCTAAAGTGTTATGTTGATGTCAAATTAACAGCGTATACTGATAACTAGGACTGGGATGTTTAAGACCTAAAAATAGCCCGAATATGCAAGCAAATATGACCTTAAATGACTGATATAAATATGGCCGTTCTTTTTAATTATAAATCCAAGTAACAATCCCTTCGAGATTAAATTGTTAACTATTTTTTATTCCTATTTTCATAATAATTTTCTGACTATACATGTTTAAAAGTGGTTATTTCTAGCCTATTTCTGTGGACACTAGTTCCCGTTCGGTAAGTTGAGGATGAGTCCACACTTACAGCTGCCGTCAAACTACCGAAATATGACGTTCTTACCAAAAAATGCTCAAAGTATGTTCGAAATATGCTGTTCGCGCATATCAAACATTTAACATTTAATCATATAATTACCCTTATCATTCATGTCAATTGAAACACACATTAAGTAGTTCATATTCTTATTACCAGAACCATTATACACATTGTCGAGTGTTTGCTTCACAAGCACACAGGCCTGCTGCTTCACGATACAAAGAGCACCAAACGTATCTAAGGTGCCGTGACTCTTGCCTCACGACACAAAGGCACCAAAGGTATCTATGATGCCGTGACTGGGAACGGAACAATATGCATTTATATAACAAATAGAAACCACTGTATTGTGACGATAATCACTTGATTTGCATCAGAAACTACTCGGGCATCAAACTAGAGGCAAAGGAAATAATATGATTTTTCCTAAACATCCGAGCCCCAGTGATGACATCATCCGAACGGTTTTTCCTTGTTACAGGCCTGTGAGGTTTAGTTCGTCCCACAACCAAGCATCTTGCTCATCGTCCCTCATTAAGAAGCAATACCGCCTATCTGACAATGCTCTTCTTTTCCAAAAGTTTCCTTATAATTAGTCACGCCTCCCAGCCGTATGTGGAAGGAAGGAAGGAAGGAAGGAAGGAAGCTTGTAGTTTTACGTGATCGTTAATCATGCGATCTTGAGCCACGGGACCTCCTTTTTACATGCAATCGAACCCGGTCCACCTTGGTGAGAGGCCAACAGCTTGACCGCTATGCCACCACACCCCCAGCCGTATGTGGATGTGACGTCCAACAAAACAATCCACGTTAGGTTCATTTTCCTGTTCATAAGCACAAAAAATGGACCTTAAATATAGGCCTACTATACTGTACTATAGCATAATAACACGGAAATATACGTTTCTACAGAACCTTTTTTTTTTTTTGCTTCCCTACACTGGCGTTGAATGCGTGTAGTCTCAAAACTCACGAGTCTTGAAACTCACGAGCCAAGCCAGTTCATTGGGAAAAGGTCCATTGTTAGAGCCAGCCAGAACTGCTTGCCCTCTTGTAATTGGCACCTCTCTCATCAAGATGATGTTGTTGATTCTTTTAGGGGCTTTACGACATCGTGGTCATGTACTTGGGTGGGCATAGAATTTGTCTGATAACCTGCGTCACTGTGACGTCTGTACAATATAAACGAAATCCCATTCTAAAACTGGGTGGACAAACATGGGTTGAAGGGCAGTGTGCTCTCCGAAATCGTGAGTTTGAGACTATTAGTTACTAATTTTAGCTCGTGGGTTTTGAGACGTAACCGTTGAATGATCATTTAACTCTGCAAGGAGATATGCTAACAGTAGTGAATAATTTCCGGTATTTAGGAGTAGGCCTATATCTACAAACAACATTGTCTTCCTACAGGATACACACTCAGGAAAGGGCTTCAGCAGCTACCAAAGCCACTCATCGAATTAAAAATATCCAAAAACTTTCTTTGCCCACTGCAATGCCATTATTCAAAACAGTAATAACTCCAATTGCCTCATATGGAATAGAATTAATATGGGATAAGCTATCAAGTAGCGATTTCAAACGATTAGATAGTGTTAAAGCACGATATCTGAAGAGTGCTTTGGGAGTTGGGATTTATGCACCCTCAAGGATTGTATACGAATTAGCAAGGGAAAGCCTCTTGTTAGAAGACCTGAGACTGCAATTCACGCTGCCATCTACCGGCCCTTACCAACCGCATCTCGAACTGCGGCGGAGGAAGAGAAATGACATCGACCCTGATTTTTATAGCACTAGCGCAATGATGGGTCGACAATGGACTGAGGCAGAACAGGATCTAAGACGTGTGATAACGAGACTTACAACTCATGGTTTTCACCATAAGATTTGCTTAACTCAAGGTTCTCACCAGCCAGGTGATGATTGCGTATGTTCGTTGTGTAACAATACGTGTGACCGTTATCTCTTAACTAAGTGTGCAAAAAGAACTAAATCCATTAGAGACTGCAGTGAAAACTAAATAGCACTGTAATATCAAATTGTATTTAGAATGATATTTTCGTGTATTATGTAGGTTAAGTAATGCTCTTTCGAGCGCATCTTATTAACTTAATTAATAGACGGTATTGTTTCGACTATCTTGCGAAACACATGTTAATTCGTTCCGGGACCACATGTGCAAAACATAGTGAATGATTTGTGGGATGTTAAAGAATGTGTATAGGTATCTGCATACAAACTAGATGACAAAACTCCACCAATAATATTTTGTATTGCATTTTTTTAAAAACTTCTATTTGAAACGGTTCAATATAGATTTTACTGAAAACTTGGCAGTTACTGTCATTGTTCAAGTGCTTAGACAGGGTAAGCTTTGTGCTCAGTGACAATGGGAAGCTCCCAGATGTTGGTTGATGGCTATTATGATTTTCGTAATACTAATGGATATTTGAGACCTTGATATCACCAGACTCAATGAACGAATATGTTTCCATATAACAGATTGTTGTAGCGAATGTTATACCTGCGCAATATAATTTACTTAATCTTTAATCAGCTACACATCTATATAGAAGGCCCAATCAGAAAGAATGACCCCGAATGCTCCTCAGGACTTGCTCACCTGATGAGTTAAAACTGAGCAATTCCCTGCAAAGCCGGAGGCCATAACCCTTATGGGATTTGTAAGGCTATTCATTATTATTATTATTGTTTCTTAAGAGACGATATGTTTATGGAACATCTCCCTACCTCTCCTTGTCTACTAATATGCAAAAGGTTAACATTACTACTGTTCCTATAGCCTACTAACAAGTTGCCTTTTTCGTGGGTTTCTTTAATACTTTTATAAGGAAGAAAGTTGATAAAGAATACTTGACAACGAATCATAATAAACAGTTTTATGAATTTTGCTTACAACGTTTCAAAACACTCATTGAATTCAAAGTTTAAAAGATGAGCGAGGCGAGAGCGAGCAAATATCAGCTACTATCCTTCATCACACAAAAAACTGGCTGCGTGGCTCGGCGGCAACGTTCTCGCCTGCTGTTTCCAAGGTTTCAGGATTTAACCCTGTCGCAGCTAGTTGGCATTTGAGGGTGCACAGGTGCGAGGGAGCCGTGTCAGTGGATTTACTGGCACGTTAAAGATCCCTTTCGGGGCAAATTTCCGGTACCTGGTTTCGCATCTGGTTTCCGCCAAGACCACTGCTTTTAGTGACGCAATTTAGCATAACACGATTTCATTCTTTTGTTATAGAGATTTCATTTTAGCCTGTATGCCTTCTGTAATTTGTTGGCTCTTTCTACTTTGGCCCAACTGTCCAATCATGAGAGTAGTGTAATTTCTCGTAGGTATTATTATTATTATTAATTATTCATCTCCTGACCAATTGGTTAGCGCGCTAGGGTTTATCCCGAGGGTCTCGGGCTCGATTCCCGGCCGGACCATCGAGGATTTTAATCTCCTGTGGTTAATTCCCCTGGTCTCATTAGGACTGTCTGACAGTGAGACAGCGCCCCGATCACGAATACCAAGATTAACGGCCGAGGGGACCCGACGCGCTGATCACGCGTCACCCCAATATCTGCAGGCCAAATGGCTGGGCAGCGGTTGCTTGGTCGGCCTTAGCCCGTCATGGGCTGGATAGTGCCAGGGGTTGACTTTTTTTTTTGGTCTCATTAGGACGCGCAGGTTGTGCACGGTTGTAAACTAGAAAAATCTGCATTCTCCCTACCAGGAGGCCACACGACATTATTATTATTATTATTATTGTTATTATTATTACTATTATTATTATTATTATTATATATGAATTCATCGTAATAGTTGCAGACTCCCTATCAGACACAATTAAACTATGGAAATTAAAAGTGTACAAATGGAAAACGAAAGTAATGGTAGTTCGGAAAAATACGGAAGAAATTAAAACCAATAAAAAAATTGATGACTTGAGAATCTAACGAGTGAAACAATTTGTCATCTCGGTAGTATAATCACAGAAGACAGATGCTTAATGGAAGTGAAGAGAAGGATTGCATTGGCAAAACAGGCATTTATGACTGAGGAAAACATCTTATCCAGCAAACATATGAATATAGATGTAAGAAAATCATTTGCAAAATCAATTGTATGGAGCACACTGCTCTAAGGAAGTGAAAGTTGGACTCGGGGTAAATTGGAAAAGAATCGACTTGAAGTTTCTGAAATGTGGAAATGGTGGAAAATGATAAGAACGAGTTGGATGGAAAGAAAAACCAACCTGGAAGTCTTAAGGGAAGTCAAAGAAGAGAGAAGATCAATGAAGGAAATGGGAGAGAGAAAAATAAAATGTATTGGACATGTCATCAGACACAACATTTTCATTGTTAACATTCTTGAAGGGAAAATGCTGGGAAAGAAAGGAAGAAAGGGGACGGCCTAGGACGAAGTATTTGGAACACATCAAGAATAGAATGGGATGTGACAATTACATGGAACAGAAACGAACCGCCAACGACAGAAGAGTGTGGTTGCACCGACAAGGCATTAGACTTTACATTATGATGATGATGGTATATGAAATGTACATAGAATTACAAAACCATAACCGTCGGACTCGTTGCGATCAAAAAAAAAACACAGATGTTAGCACTGGATCTCAAGATGTTCCGAGCAAGTCACTGAAGAGGCAAAACCTTATGTACTATAGGCCTACTTGCAGTACCAAGGAGGGCAGCCTTTTACATTATCTGCATTAATGGTTTCTCTTCAAGCCAAGTTTTTCCTTTGCATTTTCCCAGTTCTTTGTGACTAAACCATTCACAGAGACAACTGGGATGACGAAAACTTCTTGTAAGCCATAGTCTATATTCAGTGGCAAGTGGCTGGAATTTGCGCCATTTTTTTACCATCGTATCCTGCAGGTTTTCATCGTGTGGAACAGCAACATCGACGATGGTCTGGTCTGTTGGCTTCTTCAAAACCATCAGTTATTATAGTGCAATCCCATGAAATCTTGGATTTGGCATTATTCAGAGCCTGATCTGGTCTGCATTCATAATATGGGACTTCCTTCTCAACAAACCCGTATCGCTGCGCTTGATGGACTACTTTCGCTACGTTGCGTTGTTATGCCGTACCAAGTATTCTTTTGGAGCAGGCGTTTGGTATCCTCCCATGATGTGCTGCATGGACTCAGCAGATCTGTTGCACAGATGGCATTAGTCCGATTTAAAGGATGGAAGGAAGCTTGTAGTATAACGTGGCCGTTAGTGATCTCGCGATCATGAGCCACGGTACCTCCATTTTACAAGGAATCCGAGCCACAGGACATGCCATTTCACTTCGAAAATCTCATGCATTGACCGGGAATCAAACCCGCTCCGCCTTGGTGAGAAGCAAAGAGTGTGACCGCTGCACCACATCAGTCCGATGTATCCTGCCCGTGAATGTGACGTTCATAATCCTTAGTGCACGCAACTTGGTCCTGAATAGGGAAAAGATATCCTTCTGTTTTTCGAATAAGCCAGCCGACCGAAGCCACTCTGTTGAATTCGTATTACTCGTATTCTTCTTCGTCTTCTGCTTTTACGGCCTCATTGGACCTCTTCAGTCAATCATTTCTTGATCCTCTTCTTAAGTAAGTTTCCTTTCCGAGTCGCCCAGTAGCTTTTCATTCGCTCTGAACTTCTCAGGCTGTATGCCTCTCACCAAGGTGGTTCGGGTTCGATTCCCGGTCAATGCATGTGAGATTTTCGAAGTGAAATGCCATGTCCTGTGGTTCGGATTCCACGTAAAAAGGAGGTCCCGTGGCTCATGATCTCAAGATTGACGGTCACGTTAAACTACAAGCTTCCTTCCTTCCTTTTCTTTTCAGGCGTTCCTCATCTGTGAATACCCTTTTTACTGTATGACGTTTGTCTATTTTTCGCTGAAATCTTATTTTTATATCTTTGCGATTTCTTTAATTTGTGTTTTGATTTGCAAGTCATCCAAGGTTATTTCTAATTCTTTCATATCTTCTCTAATATCCTGAATCCATCCTACCTGTCTTTCCATATTCCAAACTTTCTCAACAATTTTTCTAGATAATCTCGTTTGCGGTGCCCTCATAATATGACCAAAAATTAAATCCGTTTCTTCCAAAAAGTATCAGTGATGGGCTCCAGTTCTCTGTATACCCCCTCATTTGGTACTATCCGCCATTTTCCATCTTTCTGATATTTTTTATTTATGCATGCTCTAGCTATTATTCTTTCTACTTTTAAAATTTTGTCGATTCTGTTTTTCTGAGTAACTTTTAAACGAGTTTCGCTTCCATGTGTCACCTCTGGTTGAACCACCGTCTCGTAATGTTTTATTATATAATTAAATTTCTTCATAGAACCAAGAGACGAATTCATGACTTATAGATCTTTGCTTTAATTTAAGAGTGTACGAGTCTTAAGCTCCTGATTATTGTTCGACCACACGAAATCAGTACAACTCCTAACATGAAAATAAATAAACATACACCAGTCAAATTAACTAGGAGCTGTGAAGTGTTTCACTCTCTAAACGCAATTGTTATGAAGGTTTGGGTGAAACGGGAACATCTTGACCCAGGTGAGTGACGTGAGAACTCCTGACTTGGTGTATTCATGCATGAGCGAGTTACAATTGTGTTACGGGACCGGAAGACTGTTATTGTAGCCAGGGAACTGCAATGTGAACTTAGACAATAAAAATAGGCTACGTATTTTCTCTCAGAAGAGCCGCAGAAAGTATTATTAAAGCATGAATGCAGTCTGTTCTTAATTCTGTCAGCTATCCACGTGTAGCTACATGTAAATAAGAAACATTAACATTTTGTGTTTGTATCCCAAGTTATTAATTGTTTTCTTCGTTGATAAAGTACACGGATAGGAGGGTGGTCTACAATCTATACAGAAACCAGACAGCAGTCATTCGAGCTGAAGCACATGAGAGAGAAGCTGGTATTCAGAAAGGTGTAAAGCAAGGCTGCAACTTATCACCCATACTTTCCAATCTTTACATTTTCAAACAATGAAGGAAATTGGAGAAAAATGTAAAGTGGGAGTGAAGATTCAAGGAGAAATAATTTCAACTCTGAGATGTGCCGATGACATCGTCATCTTGGCCGACACGCCTGAGGATTTGAATGAGTTTTTGAATGGTATGGACTCCGTCTTACGGAAAGAATTCATGATGAAAATTAATAAATGTAAAAAAAATTGGAATGCAGCCGAAAGAAATCAGAAACCTCTATGGACATCAAATTGGCAGGTGAAAAACTAACGGAATTAGGAGACTTCTGTTACTTAGGAAGCAAAATAACCAGTGATGGACGAAGCAAAGAGGATATAAAAAGTAGGGTTGCTCAGGCAAGGAAAGCATTTCTACAGAAAAGGAATCTGTTGACATCGAATATAGATTTAGGTATTAGGAGGTCATTTTTGAAGGCCTTTGTCTGGAGCGTGGCACTCTATGGAAGTGAAACTTTGACTATTGGTGCAGCAGAAAATAGGAGAATTGAAGCGTTTGAAATGTGGTGTTACAGGTGCACCTTTCAATAAAGCATGGATTTCTCAAGATTCATCTACGGGGTCGTGTTCAGTCCTGACTGAATTACACAGCAAAGTTCGCTTAAAAACAACATGCTCTAATGAATAGAAGGGTCCACGACAGAGGCTATACTAGAAATAAACTGAATAACAAGTAGAATAAAAGAAATTTAATGACTGAAAATTATGTGCATCATAATAATAATAATAAATAAAAAGGAATCCTCCCTGACTTTCACCCCCCTTAAGGAATAATTACATTACTGAGCGGTAAGACTCGCTCCACACAACAAAACAATGTGAATACAGCTTCACACAAAATGATTAATCATAACATAAACTTTGAGCGGTAAGAACTCGCTCGTCGCAACATATGGATGCAAGTCCATTTTTCCTGGTCAAGAAGTTATATAGTGCGTGGTGTACTGCTCGATAATAAGAAAATGAGGACTGATGCGAGTCCGTTTACAACTGAAACAGTCATGTTGCTCACGGAGTTGCATCTATTTAAATCACACTACGGCTATGGGACCCACCCTTAATTAACACACTACAATTACTACTGACACAAGCAAGATCTAATAATACAAAAAGATGACGAATCTCCCTGAGATTCCAGCTGGTGCCAACGCACACAAAATAAAAAGAGTATGCCACAAATAGGCCAAAACGCTCGCATGACAAATTGGGAACACAGCCTCGCAAATCCTAATGCCACAAGAAGTGAAGCAACAGCAACAAAATACAAGCCTAACGGCTGAAAAATATATTTACATTTTTATAAAACGCCAGACAAACAGATATTTCGGGAGCTACCTTATAACTATGGACAGCACCCCTTTAATCAATCAAATACTCATTATAACCGATCAGGTTTTGTGAATTTTAAACAACGTCTTAAATTAAAGTACAGGACCCTGGCCTGTTACTAATGACAAGTCGCGTTATCTGGTTTGAGCGTACCCTTCTAGTATGAATCATCGCTGCCTCAACTATCTCTCTCAGTCCTTCAAGCTAGGTGCTATTTCCATCTGGAAACGCAAACATATCATACTGATCCGCTTGGATGGCAAGAAAACACAAATATATACCACGGGTTCAGCCTCGCGAGGTTATGAACTGGGCTGATGTGGAGCAAGTCAGAATAATCACAATGATATATTCTCGCTAACACATCATAAAATCACACTGCGCACCATAAAGCTTGGACTGACTCACTCATAAACCTACCAACTGGGTCGGCTCAAAACAGATCAACAATATTGCGTACATAGACACATTAAAAATACACAACAAAAACTCGGGTGCAAAGTGCCATCCCGTACAGATATGCTGGAAAAGCAACTATCAAAATAATCCTGGTCCGTCATAAAATTCTGCTCACAAATAATCTTTACCCTCCAAATTCTATTTTTAATCTAAAAATTAATTAAGTTCCATTTTTGTTATAAGGCATACCTCCGAATTATAATGTTTGACCGCGATTTACGCAAGCGAATGCGAGGACGAGCTGAGCGTCACCCCGTATAGTTGAACCAAACACAGATCACAATATTTACAAAATACAAAGCGCTCGGCTTGTCCCATACTTAATGTGTCAGTAAAGAAGAACTAAGAATCTACATTACCAAACAAGCAAACAAATATCTACAAAAATATGTCCCATAATACCATAGCTGATTTAATAAATAAATAAATTCATTTGTACTCAATCCTTTAAAACAGCGTCACGAAAAACATCTGCAGCCATCACTCCTTTAAGATGCTTAGCTCGTCATCGACATCTTCTGGCAAATGTCCTGCTGGTTCCAAGATCCGGCCTCGTTCCTAGACGTCATCTCGTGCTGAATTAAATAAAGTTTGTCAGATACACACACGATATATTTCCTATTAAATTCACCGATCAAGTACTAAATTCCTTGACAGTCAATTGGTGAATTATTTCGATGAACTGGTCCTATCTGGTAGTACTGGGACTACAACTAAATCACTGAAGTGACACTTATAACTTGACGAAAATGTTCCATGTTCAAACACATGAAAATATGCAGAGTATGCCTCGTGTCCTCGGACACCTGAATAAAAGACCTTACGTCCTCAAATGCTCAAATAAAAGTCAACGTTACGTCCTCAGACGCACAAATAAAAGTCATCTCTCGAAGCTTCCTGCATCATTATAAATGAAACTGGCTAGGGTAGGTGTGGAAAGGGATTTGTGGAAAAATATTCCATAATAATTATCAGACTAGCATGCGATCGGTATCATTGAGTTAGTAGCAGTGTGTAGGTTACGATTATGCGGTAGCTGGCTCGAATCGATCGTGGAATTAATCCGTAGATAACTCCCGCGTTAATTAACCAGGGTGCGTTACCAAGCCGAGTTGCCGCTTAAACAGGGCGTCTTGATATTATTGGTTCAGACTCTTGTAGATCTTTGCGCGCTTTTACTTGTATTTCTGCCACAGGGAGTTGTTAACATGAAGATTGACCAATTACATCGTAGCATTCGATTTTCTTCTTGGCGCCAACACTCATAGCAACAAACCATATTGTGCGTACCCAAGCCATCTCCGCGCTAAAAGTTTCACCTGTCCTATGTGTCATGAATATTATGCTACTTCCTAAAATACCACAGGAACTTAAACCATTGTGTCCTCTCGGCCACTGATTTCTCAATATTTCCCAGCACCGTCTGGCTCTCATATCTGCTGTCTGTAGAAATGTATCAAAAGATGATGAATAATTTATTAGAATCCTTTATACCGCCTGTGGATAAAGGGTTCACAATCCTCCTGCATGGAATAAATCGAACATAGCAAATAGTCGATTTTAAAAAAAACACATAACATCTGTAATCCATTTCTGCCAATCCTAGAGAAATCTCCCTCTCATCAGTCTAGTCTAGCCGCCACTGTCGTTGGAGTGTCGACACGCACTCGTGTTTACTTCCTGCTCCCTCATTCATTCAGACATTCCAAGCCTGCCTGCTTGTCTGATCGCCTAAGGCTAGTATCTCTCCTGTCCAGGATCCTTATCTCTCTCGCTCGATCGCTTGCTGTGTCATGATCGTCAGAGCTCATTAGTGTTTGACCAAACAGGCTGCTCCCAACTTCCTCGTTCAACTGACGTACTCACTGACCCCCGTATATTTGGATTTGCAAAAGTACTTCCATATATTCAATTTGCAGCATTATTTCTGCGTTCCCAAGGTTCGCTAGTAAAATACACCTTTGATTTCGCTGCATTGTAGACAGACATTGTCCCTGTACTCAATTCTTTTACTCTGTATGCGTTGTTACCAAGATTACGTACAATACAGATGGGTCCTCTCCATTTCTCCGTGCTGCCATCTCCTTCTTCTCCTCCGTTCCGCTACCATCCTCTTCTTCTCGTCCTCGCTGTCATCTTCTTCTAGTATTGATTCGTTTTTCGTATAGCACCGGTGTTTCTCTTCCCTACCAGGCTACATTCTCTCATACTCCGTACTGGCAAGCTTCGTTCGTCTTCCTGGCTGGCTGATATATTTGCTACCTCTCCAATTTCTTCCTTAAAGGTGTCAGGATTTGACCTCCTATTAAAGGCACGTTCCCGATGTCCTTGTTCGTCCCCTCCATTAGCGTGTAATTCTTCCAGATACCGCTGTGATTCGGCGTGCCTGTCGTTCCATTCTTTCTTATAATTTTGATAGTCCCCCTGGTTCTGGTATCTCCTTTCACGCCACTGTCGATTCTCATTATTGTTATTTCGTACCGTCTGTAGGGTCCCTCATTTCTCATATTATTTCTCCATTGTTGGTATCCTCACTGTTGATACCTATTGTTGCCCTGGGTCTGCCTATCATTATTATTATCATGTCGCTGGTGTGACCTATCTTCGTCGCCCTCCTGACCTCATCTTGGTGTTGTTGACACACTTGTATTTGTGGCCTGCGATCTGGTATGTACTTGAGTGGGTTTAACCACCTCCGATGTGTTTACAAGTTCCAGCTGTCGTCCCCCTCTCTGCTGCAAGTGAGATGTTGTCTCGTCAATCTGACGTAAGATTTGTTCGGCTCGAACCGCTGTGTCCACGTTTGCTGCCACTAACACCTGCTGAAAATTGACTGGCAACTGCCGTGCAATCGTCATAACCAGATCCGATTCATCTAAAAGATGATCCAGATCCCGATATTTCAACAATTGTAACGAAAAGAAATCTGAGTATTTCGTCTGCTGAGTTGACTGATATTTTCTCGAATAAAGTTTGTTGTAGAGAAGCCGACCAAAAGTTTCTAAGAAACGCATCCTTGAACTCATCCATCCCTCCGAAAGTATACTTGAAGCTCAAGAACCACGTAAGTACATTTCCCGAAAGAAATCGTTCCATCAGTCTTAAACGACGCGCGGGCGGTATATTATTGTCATTAAAATAGTCATCCATCTCCTTAAGATACGCCTTCGGTGTAACACCAGAATTCTCTGTGAATTTATTTGGTTTAAATTCATTTGATCGAATTACTTGTACGACTTGAGGGTGCTGATTGCCATGCTGAGGAGTTGAGGTTCCCCCAACGTTGTTGTGAAATCCCTCTGTGTTAGTCGTTAATGGGCTGTCTGTCAGTACGTGGCTACTCGCCTGGCTAATTGCCCCCTGGCTTGCTGAGTCAACTTCCTTATCTTTAACGTGCTCTGTCTGAAATAACGTGTTCTGTCCCAGTGAACGCAACTCTGCTTTTATGATTCTGTCCGACTGTTCCTTCATTTTACTCTTGATTTCTTCCTCAAGTGCTTTAATGCGTGTATGGTTATCACCTACGGTCTTTATGATCGTTAATCGTTCTTCTTTAGAGTCGCTGCTCATCTTACGCCAATGATGCTATCTTTAATCGCTCCCAGTTTTTCTTCCATCTGCTGTTTCGTGTCCTCCTGATTCGATTCTATCTTCTCAAGCCTGTCTTCTAGGCGTAGATTATTCTCATCTATCGTACTCATCAAATTATCCTGGTCCGATTCTTGGTTTCGCCATCGCTCTGTTGATTGTATTTCTAATTTATCCATGTCCTTCATCAGGCCCGTAATACTTTCATTTACTGCTGACAATTGTCCCTGGATAAACGCAGAAGCCTCCTCCATTTTATCAAACCGCTTTTCAAGACCATCCTGTGCCGTTTTAACCTCACTGTAATTTACCGTGCATGCTAATTCTATCTGAGCTAGTTTTGCCAATACAGTTTCGTCCAAATCATTTAATTTACGGTTGAAGGTGTCCTCTAATTTTTGTATCTGACCTAGCTGTTTGTCGTTATTCTTACTTATATCAAGCGCGAATTGAACCATCTGCTGTGTCGTGTACTCTTTCATCTCTGCAGATAATGTGGCTAACTGACTCGTATTTCTACTTTCTTGCGCTTCTAATTGTTAGTTTATATTTTCATTTACTTGCGCTTGTAATGAGTTACCCTGTTCAATTAATTTAATTTCTAATGACTCATTCTGTTCAGATAATTGTGCATTCTGTTCAGATATCTTAGTGTCTAATTTTTCACTCGATTCAGCTAATTGTGTTGTTATAGTGACATTCATTTGAGTCTGGAATGACTCATTCTGTTCAGATAATTGTGCATTCTGTTCAGCTAGTTGTGTTTTAAACTCGTCTGACTGTCCGGATAACTTAATGTCTAACTTCGCACTCTGTTCCTTTAATAGTTTCTGGGTTCGTGCCGTGGCACTTTCAATGATCGCCTGGATCTCCGTTACTGTTGCCATTATCACACACAAAAATATATATCACTGAGAAAACAGGAGGATGACATGCAAATGTCTCCCTGACACACACATATATAATTCTTTACATATATATACTTCATTTGACTACTTTCAGTTCATTTAATCTTATTCCCTTTACTCCCGCAAATCAATCTGCATCACTGAATGGTTCTAATTTTATTAATAAATGTCTAACCCCGCACATATTCAGTTATAAAATTACTATCCAGATCTGATGTTAACACTCACTAATTAACAAAGTATTAATTGTCATTGAAGGCTATCAGCCTCCTAACATATTCATGAGTTTGACTTTCTAAACAAATCTAATTTTAAATTTAATCAATGGGCGCCCGATTTCACGTACATTACTTTACTAATTACATCAATAAACCAAACGTGAATCGTATTTAACTTGCAAACTCGTGATTCTACTGTATATTCCAATTTCTTGGCGGTATCTCTCTTCGCCGTAATTACGTTAACAAAATATCACTTCCGGTGAATTCAAACAGTCAAAAACAGCGAAACGCCCCATGTAGGGTAACGCCAGCTTGTTTATGATCCGCTAGAAAAGCCTAAAACAGCGAAAGGCCCCACGTTGGCTAAGCAAGTTTGACTATGCACCCTTCAATAAAGCATGGTTTTCTCAAGATTCATCTACAGGGTCGTGTTCAGTCCTGACTGCATTACACAGCAAAGTTCGCTTAAAAACAACATGCTCTAATGAATAGAAAGGTCCATGACAGAGGCTATACTAGAAATAAACTGAATAACAAGTAGAATAAAAGAAATTTAATGACTGAAAATTATGTGCATAATAATAATAATAATCCATAAAAAAAATCATCCCTGACTTTCACCCCCTTATGAAATAAATATATTACTGAGCGGTAAGACTCGCTCCATACAACAAAACAATGTGAATACAGCTTCACACAAAATGATTAATCGTAACAAACTTTGAGCGGTAAGAACTCGCTCGTCACAACATATGGATGCAAGTCCATTTTTCCTGGTCAAGAAGTTATATAATGCGTGGTGTACTGCTCGTTAATAAGAAAATGAGGACTGATGCGAGTCCGTTTACAACTGAAACAGTCATGTTGCTCACGGAGTTGCATCTTTTTAAATCACACTACGGCTATGGGACCCACCCTTAATTAACACACTACAATTACTACTGACACAAGCAAGATCTAATAATACAAAACGATGACGAATCTCCCTGAGATTCTAGCTGGTGCCAACGCACACAAAATAAAAAGAGCATGCTACAAATAGGCCAAAACGCTCGCATCACGAATTGGGAACACAGCCTCGCACATCCTAATGCCACACGGGGTCATTGAACGCGTAAAATAAACACTCAAGAAGTGAAGCAACAGCAACAAAATACAAGCCTAACGGCTGAAAAATATATTTACATTTTTATAAAACGCCAGACAAACAGATGTTTCGGGAGCTACCTTATAACTATGGACAGCACCCATTTAATCAATCAAATACTCATTATAACCGATCAGGTTTTGTGAATTTTAAACAACGTCTTAAATTGAAGTACAGGACCCTGGCCTGTTACTAATGACAAGTCGCGTTATCTGATTTGAGCGCACCCTTCTTGTATGAATCATCGCTGCCTCAACTATCTCTCTCATTCCTTCAAGCTAGGTGCTATTTCCATCTGGAAATGCAAACATATCTTACTCATCCGCTTGGATGGCAAGAAAACACAAATATATACCACGGGTTCAGCCTCGCAAGGTTATGAACTGGGCTGATGTGGAGCAAGTCAGAATAATCACAATGATATATTCTCGCTAACACATCATAAAATCACACTGCGCACCATAAAGCTTGGACTGACTCACTCATAAACATACCAACTGGGTCGGCTCAAAACAGATCAACAATATTGCGTCCATAGACACATTAAAAAAATACACAACAAAAACTCGGGTGCCAAGTGCCATCCCGTACAGATATGCTGGAAAAGCGACTATCAAAATAATCCTGATCCGTCATAAAATTCTGCTCACAAATAATCTGTACCCTCCAAATTTTATTTTTAATCTCAAAATTAATTCAGTTCCTTTTTTGTTATAAGGCATACCTCCGAATTATAATGTTTGACCGCGATTTACGCAAGCGAATGCGAGCACGAGCTGCGCGTCGCCCCGTATAGTTAAACCAAACACAAATCACAATATTTACAAAATACAAAGCGCCGGCTTGTCCCATACTTAATGTGTCAGTAAAGAAGAACTAAGAATCTACATTACCAAACAAGCAAACAAATATCTACAAAAATATGTCCCATAATACCATAGCTGATTTAATAAATAAATAAATTCATTTGTACTCAATCCTTTAAAACAGCGTCAGGAAAAACATCTGCAGCCATCACTCCTTTAAGATCCATAGCTCGTCATCGACATCTTCTGGCAAATGTCCTGCTGGTTTCAAGATCCGGCCTCGTTCCTAGACGTCATCTCGTGCTGAATTAAATAAAGTTTGTTAGATACACACACGATATATTTCCTATTAAATTCAACGATCAAGTACTAAATTCCTTGACAGTCTAATGGTGAATTATTTCGATGAACTGGTCCTATCTCGTAGTACTGGGACTACAAATAAATCACTGACGTTACACTTATAACTTGACGAAAATGTTCCATGTTCATATACATGAAAATATGCAGAGTATGCCTCGTGTCCTCGGACACCTGAATAAAAGACCTTACGTCC